>CM062210.1:4832500-10115000 GCA_031216445.1 Lateolabrax maculatus
TCAATCCTCACAAACACGCCAGACAAGAGCACGCCTGCCGTTTCACAGATACTGGTAGAACCGTGAGCGGACGACTTGTGCTCCGGACAGTTTGTGTGGGTGAGCGTCCGCCCCGAGGCTGGCTTTGTTTTTGCCTTGCGGCCCGCCACCGTTAACGTGCTCCCCCGCTCGCGGCTGGGCGCCCGGGGACGCCGAGGGGGGAGGTCTCTCGGGGGCGACGTCCTGGGCGTCCGGGTGATCGTCCTCGGGGACGGCTTTGGGTGCGACCTCGACGCTCGAGTCAGAGCCTCTGTGCCGCTCTCTGGCGATCCACTCTCGGATGGAGAAGTCCTGAGAGGAACATCTGGGCTTGAGGCGGTCCAGAGCCGACAGTTCGGCCGCCTGGTCCACCCCGCCCTGCTCCCTCCAGTCGTTGATGACCGCCAGCTCTGCGAAGTCCCTCTGCCCGCCCATGGTGTGCCTCCGGCGGATGTTCTTCTTCTTCCCGCGAGCGTCTGGAGTTCGGCTCTTCTGGGTGAACATGTCGTCAGCGGACGTGCGCAACCTGAATTTGAGCCGCTCGGTGATCTTGAGGTGCCAGGCGGGTTCGGGACGCTCCGACTCGCTGCGCGAGGATGAGCTGAGGCTGCTCGTGGACCGCCCTTTCTTCATCACCTCCAAGACCCGAGACAGCCGCGTGGAAGACTCCGCTCTGTCCTCGCCACGCTCCCCGCTCCCGGCTACACCCTCCACTGATGACTCGCTGTCTGTTTTCTGCCTCAGGGACCACCTTCTGGAGAGGGTGTCGCACTCAATCATCCTGTGCGACGGGAAGAGGCGCCGCGCTTCCAGCTTTGGTGTGGTGCTGCCCTCGGCCGCACCGCCTCCTCTCGGTTCGCTCTTCTCCAGACTCTGCTCTGGGCAGGGCGTAGACTGGCTGCTGCCCCCGCCCGGGGCAAAGACCGGGAAGTCGCTTTCGCTGTCCGTCTCCATGGGTCGTCCCTCGCTGATGAGCTCGCTGCGTTCGTCATCGGCCTCCTCGCCACCCTGCAGCTCCGGGCTGAGTGCGCTGGACTCTGCTCCAGTCAAGAACGTGATGGAGGAAGTGGTGGAGTAGTCTGAGGTGATGGAGCTCACCTCGGCACCGGCGGACGCCCCCGGACCTGTTCCCGGTCCGACACATGCTAATGCGGGAAGATCAGGGGACGTTCCCGCCGTCCACTTTTTGGGTCTTGAGCGTGGCACCGACGCTCCAGAGCTCATGGTCCCGAGGTCGGAGGTGTTTTCATCGTGCTGGGACGGGGGATCCGACAAGGAGGATTTCCCCCGAGGAGCTGTTTGGTAGCCACAGATATTTTGGGAGGGGGAAGGTGAGGGGTGTCTGGGTGGAGTCTTCTCCTTCAGGAATAAGGAGTTTCTATGGTCTCTCTTGGCTTTAGGTGTGAGCTCCACAGTTCTCCCGTTCTCTTTCCTCTCCTCTGCTCGTGCTGGCTGCTTTGCGTTGGGTTTTGCGTTGGGGCTAGGGCGAGTCTCGCTCTGTGTCTCGGTCTGGAGGCCGTGGTGGTTCGGCTTCTGGCCAGGGATTTCCTTCTTGGGGAACACAGCATCCAGATCGTCATCCGAGCTGCTAGGCTGCGGCTTCTCCTTTGACTTCTTTCTTTTGCGGCTGGCTGCAGCAAAGATGGAGGAGACCAGGAGCTCTCGGCTGCACTGGTCCTTCCCTGAGCCCCAGGAACCCTGTAGACAGGGAGGAGGAGAGAGCGGGAGGACAGCAAAATGAGTCTTTCTGATGCCGAGAAACACAAGGAGGGAGCACGTCATAGAGAACATTGAAAACCCTTCACCCCTGCCTGGAAACTTAAGTCTGTACTCCACCTGCTCCCGTGAAGCAACACAAACCAGAGAAGTGGACAGAGAGAGGAACATTAACAGGCGTCAATAACAGGGAGCACATTATTGTTTCCATGCCAGCCTTAAAGCAGAAGCCAGAGAAGCAGAAGCACAGCTAGAACTGAAGCGCCCCTGCACGAGCCTGAGCTCTGGCGTGAGAGAAAAGCAGCCACAGAACAGCAGCGCAGTGATGAAAAGCACCTGCTTCTGACACTATCTGACTTATTATCTTTTCATTATCTCATAACAAGCAACTGCATAATCCTGAGCAGCTCAGCCACAAGTATTTAATTCAATCTCATGAAAAGAGGCTGTGGCTCACTGGACGTACAGTAGGCTTTGTCTGGTCAGTACTGACAGACTATTCTAACCTAAACTTAAAGGGTCAGTTCACCTAAATTACAAAAAAAACACATTTCCTTACTTAGCACTAGTGGTATCTACCTATGCAGATAGTTTTGGTTTTATTTGTCTAGGTTTTGATATTCATCTCTGAATTCCCTGATATTTTGGATGTGAATTAAGTATAATTTGTGGTCCTCACCATTGAGAAATTAAATTTCAACAGTGTCATAGTTACTTTAGTATGAAGTAGTTCAGATGAGAACTGTTCACAGGGAGGTCGTGGTTTAAAGAGAGTAAATACCCCAATCACAGCAAGCTCGAGGTTTGTTCATGACTGTGATTTTGGACTTCACCAGATGGAAGTTGACTACGTAAAGGGCTCCTTTGTGTTAAAAGATGTTGCTGCTGATTTCCTTAAATGTACTTTTTTTTAAAGCTGTATGCACCACAAATTAAATTATATTCCACTGTATTGAAAAACAGAATAAAGTGAGATGTCCTTATAAGATGAGCACAGGGGCCAAAACCATCTGCATGGTTAGATACTACAGGAGGTAAATAAGAACAGTTTTTCTGTGATTTGGGTGAAACAACTTTAAATGTAGATTGCGATGAGTTTATTTGATGCTGATCTTGACTGGAGGTGGAGGCGATCTTTCCTGCTCGTCACCTACCTCCTGTCATGCTACACTACCAGAGGCCTGGGGGGTTTACACTGGGCACAAACACACTCACCTTTGATTTAGCTGAGTCACTAGTCGGTGAATCTGTGGGTGAAAGGGAGAAGACAGGGGACATGTTAGAGGATTTTACAACCCACAGGAACACGTCAATGAGGTGCAAAATGGGAAAATGAACCAGGAAGGGGAAAAAAAGGAGAAGAGAACCATGTTGATGAAGTGAAAACACAGAACAGACAAGGCTGACGACAAGTGAGCACATACATGAGCAGACAACAGGCCATGCTCCACACGGGGACAGATGAGCTCTACGTTACACTCAGGTCCACATCTACCTGGCATTTCCTCCCCAACTCTGACACACGCCCAACATCGAGTCCAAGTCAAGTGTCTCAAGTAATGTTTCCTCAAGTCTCTTGGTGATACTGAGTGCAACTTTGGCAATGAACACAACAAGAACATGTAACAGCAGCAGAACGAGTGAGTCAGATACTGTGCCATGCAACACAAGGAGGGCGAGTGATTTTGTGAAGTTTATAGGGATATCAAGGTATACAAAGCATATTTTAATGATAAAAACATCTGAAACCACCAACAGATAAGGCTGGGGATTGTTTGAATTTTCCCCATGTGTTACTTTGAAAGTTTCTCTACAAAACCATTTTTTTGTTCTTCTAACAAAAGAAGCCACAGTTCTCACATGTTAAATGTGGTCTAAACCAGTGGTTCCCAACATTTCTGGCTTAAAGAAAATATCTGCTTTGCAGCCTAAAGATAAAAAGTCTAAAACTGACCACATTTTGATGCAGGTCAGGAACTTTCTGATCAAAGATTAAGTGAAGTAACGTATCTGTCTGGACATCAATTCTAGCTTTCAGTACTCTGGGTTACAGACACATTCTGATTAATACCAAAAACAAATTGAGGTTTATTGAGGCAAAATTCTTCATTTCCTGATTTTGACGATGGTTTTTAGCTGAATTGACAAAGTGGTGTGAGATGACGTGAGCTGCCATGACAACAGTGACACGGTGATGACAGAGACGGCTATGGAGGAAACCAAAAAATAAAATAGAGAAGTGACAGGGGGGTCACAGAGGGGCTAGCTATATGAAAAGAGAGGACACTACATGAGAAAGAGAGTGTCAGCAAGGAAAACCTATAATCAGTCCTCACCTGCTCTGTAATCACATCTACTTTTAACCTCCTTCGTTTCAGGCTAAAATTTGTTTTTGTTTGTTTGTGTGACATAGCCAAGCCCCCCTATACACCCCTTACAATACAGATGACGGCACAATATGCAAGTGCACACTGACTGGTGACGTAGTAACCATACCATGCTATCTCTCCTTTTGGCAAGCTTGCGAGACAGTGAGGAGAGACAGCGGAGAGCCTTTCAGACAGTAGCACCGGCCTGTGTTAGGTATACTCTGATAGAAAACCCACAACACCGGGGACTGTACAGTACCATGTAGCCGCTTCGCTTCCCCTTTTCCTCACGGTTTCTTTGTTTAATGCGTTTTTTTTTTCTTCCTCTCTTTGGCTTTTCTTGCTCTTAAAAGAACTGCGGGTTCCTGCAGACTAGGCAGCTACACTGGGGGCAACAATCCTCCTTCTTCCTACAGTTCCAGCTGTCCATCACGGACATTATAGAGTCCATCAGTGTCATCATGGTGTGATAGACTCCTCCCACTTGGCCTGTGTCAAGATCAGTATGTGTGAATGCTGGGAAAGCCTTTAGGACACCCGACAGAGCCTCACTAGAGACAGAGGAATCAGAGGTCGCCTTTCACTGTAAAAACATCTATTTCTGACGTGGGAAAGAACATGCCGTATTAGTGCAACAGTAGGCAGGATAAAGGTGGGGGGGAGGGGGCAGCCCACTTGTGGAGTTTGATCAAAACGAGGAATTAACGGGCATATGATTAAAAAAAAGGAAAAGGACGTCTAAATCTATTAAGTGTTTAAATACTAAAAAAAAATACCGAGGAGGGGGGATAAATCTCTTAAAGCAAATGAAGAAGCGTAACAATTTATTGCATCCTTTTAAACGTGTGATGCAAATAAATTGCCCACTGAAACCCACACAGGCATTTGGACTCAAGGTTAGCCATAGACATTTCTATCTAGTGGCAACAGCCAAAGAAGCAAAGGGGAAGCTTAGCCTAGGGAAGAAGCAGCGTTATCATCAACATTTCTTACTAGTTTACACACCGGTCCCTCTTTGACCACAGCAGAGAAAGGGTAGAGAAAGGTTAACCCACCAAAGAGTTGGTCTGCCAGAGGCAGCGTGTTACCTGATACTTCACCCTGCGACGTGCCCGTACGGCCGATGTTGGTGAGCAGGTGGTCGATGTTTGGAACGGGCTGAGACTCCACCGCACTCTCCTCGCGGGACATAGTCTGAAAGGAGCAAATGTGACACAGTTAGGAGCAGAGTCACAAGGACGTTTTAGAGGCAACCACAAAGCTAAAAAAAAAATAGTACAGTTGCTATTTCTTGTGACACCTTGAAAAAAACTAATTCTACAAATCTTCCATTGTGTTGAATTAAAAAGCGTTTTTGGAGTGTCTGTATATATAACCAATAGAGGGAACTTTTATTTAGGTATTTTGTATTTTTAGGTTGTTTTCATCTGTCTGAATGAATTGCTTATGTGTGTTTCTATTTGCAAACTCACTTGCCTTAAATTACCCCTTCTGGGAGGGATAAAGTATTTAGAATTGAATTGAATTGTAGACTGAGCCAGAAGAAAAATAACTTAATGGCAGTGATGCCTGTACCCACCACTGGATCTCCGTTTCCATCTTCAGTGAAAAACCAGTCATACTAGAGGAAAGAAAGAAAGAAGCATTAAAAATTAAGATTTTAATACCTTGATATCTTTTATAGCAGTTAAAGATCTGATGCTCACATTTTGGATGAGGGTTTCCACTATCCTGTACTGGTCTGGCATGTGTGTCACCATATGGGTCATGTTGTCCTCGGTGGTGCGCACCAGAGTGGGACCAAACACGATGGCCAGGTTCCTTGGTTCCATCTAACAAACCAGAAGCAGAGTTTTAATTGTACATTTTAAGTGCTCTAATCAAATCTTAAGTCTAAATGAAGGCATTTTAAGTTACAAACCTTATTCTTCTCTGAGTTTTCTGCCACAGTTTTGAGATGAGCTGAGAGGAACTTGAGGGTCTCGTAATGATGATCTGGTAACTCATGAAGCTGCAAGTAAATAGAGAAGAAACAGGGATGTTTACCAACACAAACATTATTATCATGTGTTGCATTTTAAAAGGACACCAATACATAGTGTGAACAGGTTGTCAAAATACAAAAACCCAAATGCTTTACAAATAAATACTTTTCTATAACAAAAAGGGGAGAATACAAAATACAATACAATACAAAGAAGGGATGAAATAAATTGTCAAGCAAACTCACCAGCCTTTTGATCACTTTGAGTCTCTCCACTGGGTCCTCTGTTCTGTTGGCCTCTATAAATTCTGCATACTTATCTGCAGGTGGCAATGAAAAATTAGGCAAAGGCTGGAGGCAAAACACAGTCAACATTTTACTGGGTTGTAGTTCTAATTTTTTATCACTAGATGGTGTGCACAACCTTTAAAAAAAGCAACTTACCATTGGTGAACAACGGCTCTGGGAGTTTACGGAAGAAGGACTTGAGTAAACTGCTGATCACGTTGAGGTCCCTCCATTTCTGTAACACATTAGGTTAGATTAGAATAAATCACACCTACTTACAAATGGTGCTGAAACTCTCTCTACTGCACCCATATTAGTTTGTGATGTAATGTGATGTGATAGAAATGAGAGTATTAGGCGGTGGAGAATGTCAAAACACATACGCTTACTGTTTCTCTGCGTGCACACATCTAAATTAAACTGCTGCTTCATACATTTTCTTTGTCCCAAACACATTAAGGACAGCACTGTGGAATGTGAGACCCCAAGGAGAGTTTAATTAAAGCAACGACGGTCGATAAAGAGACACTCACATCATCCTGGACATCGATATCATTCATGCCCTTGTTATTGAGCTCCTCCTGCATGTTGGAGATTGCAGCGTTGTTCCCTGGGACTCTGTAGATGCCCGTGTACTCCAGCCCTCTCTCTTCCACCAGCTTACAACACACTTCCACAATCAGAGGCACAAACTACAACCCAGAGAAATGCAGAAAATGTTTAGCACATTGGACATACAGTATGCTGTAACAGTAACATACATAAAACCCCTGAAATGCTTAATTGAGATGCTAAAACGTATAAAAGGTGTGTGTTGTTTTACAGACCTTGTTGGTCTGTGCAGGAGGACAGTCGTCCAGCCTCACTCCAAATGTGACTCCAGGAGACGGCTTCTTCTCGAAAGGTTTCCTCATCAGCCCTGGGATGCCCTTCCTCCAAGTCATTTTATCCTTGGGAGGGCTGGTGTCATCTGCGTGCACAGTGCAACATACAGTTTTACCTTGCAAAAGGGATCAAATGCTTGGAAAACACTAAATTATATTATATGGGGATTTATTCTCCTACCTTTATGCATGTTCTTCCTCTCCTGCTCAGGTTTGGGGGAGTGTGGACTTGTTGCCTTGGTCTCTCCTTTACCTCCCAGCAGCGTCTGTCTGATGCTCAGCGACTGGCGTGAGGTTTTGGGCGACGGCTCCATCTTGCTGCCTGTCGGGCTGAGTACGTAAAACACAAAATGAGCCTTTTCCAATCAAGAAGTTATCCAGCGCTGTGTGCAAAGTTCTCCAAAGTGTGACGGCCTCACATCTACTCTCTCTTCCTCCCCTCCTCCTTCCCCTTACCTCATCAAGGTGTTGTACTCTTTGATCTTCCTGCTGATGAGGTCATGGCTGGTGAAGGCCGCGTTCTAAAAAAAGAAAGTAAGGAAGGAAAGGTGAGCAGAATGGACACAATAGGTGATGGTTAAGGCATCAGGTGCAGCAGTTCCCTTCAACCCCCTTTACAGGACATTACGGCTCTTTATGTAACCTGCTGCTATCAGGTGACACAGGTAAGACCATGGGAATGCCATAGTATGGACAGTGTGGTAATGTCCTAAAAAGAGAGGAAAGACCGGCTTAAATTTCTAATGGGGGGAGACCCGCCTATTTCAAGACAAAGTGGAGTGAGCATACAGCATGAGCTATCCAATATAGACTCTCATTATATGCTCAATAATGTTACATTTGTGGCCTTATTGCGTATGTGTGTATGAAATTATCAAAATCTATTCCTAATGCAAGACTCTTTTTGTATTCTTATCCTAAATCTCTCTGTTTTGTCCAAAACAGTCCAAACTCCAAAGATATTAAGTTCACTGTCATACAAGACATAGAAAACCAGCAAATATTCACATTTGAGAAGCTGATCGATGAACTAAGCTTTGTTTATTTGCATAATTGACAACCCTAAAGAAGAATTTCACACCGCAGAGTTTCAGGTCCAGAAAAACAGATCACAATGATCACATGATCACATGATCACAAAACTAATTTAGCAGCGTCAGTAGCAGTATTAGGGGACTCAAAACAATTATTTATACATATATATTAATAGTACAGCTGCTAATCAGTGTAATCAGAGCAGCACTGTACTGTGACAGTCACATAAAGAGGGAACGGTTTGACATAAAGTTAAAGCAAAGTGGGCAATGGCTTGGATGGGACAGTCAATGCAGGACAACAGTACATGTCCAAGTCGGTGATGTTACCTGTCAGGTGTTACAGCCAAGGATGCTCACCTGGCCAGCGACCTGCATAAAGACCCTGAGGCAGCCGTCCTAGTGAGAATTACTGAATCAACATATTGAATGCATGATCCTCACCTCCTCATTCAGGTTGCTGTTCTCCTGTATGACTCTGATCCAGGCCAACATGTCCTCTCGGTCCTCAGCCTGGAACAGGTACTCGCAGTCCGACGTGGTCAGCCGCAGCACGTTCTTACGCTTTGTGTCGCTGTACGAGATGTCAATCAGACAGGCCTTGATGCTGATTGGCAGGGGCTCGTCTACTGCTTGGCAGTTGGCATGAGCATGCCCCTCCTTTTTGTCTTTATATAGACAGAGGTAGTGGCCTCTCAACACGGCGTACATCTGTTTCCACGGGCGCATACCCCCTCCAACACGCTGCAGAAATAGGTCATGAGAAAGAGTTTTTAAAAGCCAAAGTGGAGGAACTTAAAAGTGTAATCTTCCTGAAATCGTTCCAACTGTTCGCATCGTAACACTTAATCACTGCCTTGAGGACAATACAGGAGACAATATGAGACCTTATACAAGGATGTCAAAGACAGATATGAGTTCAAACTGGTCAAACAGGTGAAACATACAGTGGCATAACAAAGTCAGACAAAGATGTACTATACAATGGCAGCGTACTTTGCTTCTGTTTATAAACCAAGTTATACAGTAGGTCACTTAATGCTCTGAGACTCAGCTACTGTGTCAGTGTGTGAGTTTTATGATGGCTATGTATGTAGAGACAGTCCACACCTTGCCCTTGTCTGTGTTAAGCTGCTTGAAATGCAGCAAACCCTCCTTGGTGGCGTCGCAGAAGACGTCTGATGAAGAATCCCTCCTGGACCCCGAGTCTTCGGACGACCTGTCCACAGCCTGTGACGGACAAAAAAATAACATAAAGCATAGAAAACACTTGGAAGATTGAACACTAAGAACAAATCTAGGATGGTGCAGTGATCATCAGTGTAAGATAAGGATTATACTGTTCATCAGTCAAATTTCTAGGACATATAAAGGTTGATGTAAATACACCAAAACAGTAAATGCATAGAAACAGACTCCTTCACCATTTGAATCAATTATTTACCACGAAAGCCTGATGTTACTTTTACAGCCGTCCGTATTTTCCATAATATAGTTACATTTAAACGGGAGACGTTTTATCTTCTGGGTGTGAACTAATGAGCTGATAAAGCTTCACGCTGGAAGTGCAGACGGACTAGTCACATGGCAGGTGAGCATCTGGCACTGAACAAACTCATATTGATTAAAATGGGGATTGGACTCACCTTCCTAAGACTTTTCAGACCAGGTATTAAGGACCTCCTACATGGAAGAGAAGACAAATGTTATGATACTGAAGAGCAAAAAGTATTCTGAGATGAGTGAGAGCAAGAGACGCTTGAGGGTCACAAAAATGTTTGAAATACAATTAAAGTTTTGTTCTTTAATTAGAGAAACATTTTCAAAACAACAGCTATCTTAATTTTTAAAGTAATTTGAACATTTCCCCCCAATCCTTTATTCCTGTTTGTAATGACACTGTAGCCGGTTTAACTCACCCTATGCCTTCTTCCCGGTAGTTATCCAGGCCTTCATCATAAGACTTGGACCGCTCTGTTTTAGTACCAGAATCTGACTCAATAATTGTGAGACGGAGAGAATCTAATAAGAAAGGGTTAAACAATTATTTGCAATCATTCATAACCTGTTCAGTAGTTGCCATAAGCCTAAACTGTTGCTTTGAAACGAACATACCTTGGTCATGTGACAGCTGGCGTCGAATGAGAGGGGACGGAGAAGGAGGGCTGGGTGGGATGGTGGTGATGATGGGCGCTCCAGATATCACGGCACAGGCAGGAATGTGAGGGCTGTCCTGTTCAATACTGGGACTAGATGGTTCATCTGAGGGCAGACAGAGGAATGTAGTTAAAGGGAATGAAAACACTGAGCATTTTAGGTTTGAAAGTGAAAACATAGATTCTGTTTGACAATACATACACGTAAGCTAAGCAGCCAAACAGCGTTATATTAGAACGAAATAAGTATTTTCCTTACTAACTAACTAAGGCAAAGCAACAGTTTGGTAGCAAAAACTAAGGGAGCTCTCAGATCCCGTGTCTGAGAGGATGACCAGGATTAAACTCTGGCTAAAGTCCCGTACAACGATGGCATAAATTCTGCTGCAACAGGAAATGCCTTATTACAAATTAAATAATCTAAAAAACAATATCTAATTCATCTCTGCTATCTAAATTGAATAAACATTGCAGCAGTCAGCAATAAAATGCTGCGATAAGGGTTAAAGCGAGTGTTGCAGACAGAGACGCAGTCAGCCAGTGTTTCTGTTCAGATAAGCTGATACACACCTTTCCTTTGAAATAGACATATGAAGGGTAGTCAGCTAACATTACATCATCACAGACAGGACTGTGTCATGAAGTCTGATATGCAATATCAGCAAGATGGCGCGCCCTAAAAACAAATTAGGAGACGCACACGTATGAAGAACAAAGACCTCCAGGAATGAATCATATCAGCGACTGTGGCGATGCAGCACGGCAGGTGAAAACAAATGTAGCACCACCAACATGAAGAGTTTTGACCTGTTTTTAAAATGAAGTAGAGCAAAAGTGTGTGAAATATGGTTTTGAATTATAATAGTTATAAATTAAGCTCATGAATCTGTCACTTTTATTTAACTTTATGAAAGCACCAACAGTATGTTCACACTGCCTTCATTAACAGAGATACCATCACAAGTCAAAAACAACTAGAGCCAAACAGATTTAAATGATTAAATTCCTCCCTGTGCCAATGCACTGAAGCAAATCTTTAACTTTCAATGGCACAACTTAATATGAAACATCTGATCTGCTTGTTAGTTGTGTACAGATTACTGCTGTGAAATCGCTCTCCCCTCAAACCTCAAACACATCTCCCATGACACTGCAAACCTCTTTTCTGCCAAGCCAGACAGATGCCTATTTCATTTAATCACTTGTTTGTATACATACAATCCTATTTCTGGGAAAACGGCGGCAGTCGGTGATGTCTGACACGTACAGTTAACAATTTATTTTCAGGGGATGTCAGTTGTAGACATCAACATTGACTTAGCTTTAAACAGAAGATCCATAAATCTTCAAACCAATAGTTACACATTTTGGGAAATGCGTTTATTTGCTTTGTTGCTGAGAGGTAGGCAAAAAGATAAATACCACTCTCTCATCTTTTTCTGTTAAAAATGAAGTCATGAGATGGTAAGCTGACTGTAGCTCAGCAGAAAGACCGGAAACACAGGGAAACAGCGAGCCTGGTTCAGTCCAAAGGTTACAAAATCTGAACGAGGTCTCGGACTATTAGATGAGCGCAGTGACTTTCTGGCATCTTGTCGTGATATCGATCTTAACAGCTATTCTTCCAAATATAAAACTTCAACCATCTTATAAGATCAATGTGAAAAAAGAACAGAGTGCTTTAATGTTTTCCCTTCGCAGCACATCAGTGGTGTTAAACACAGAACAACGGGGAGTGCTAAAATATTAATCTAATCTAATCTAATCTAAATGTAGAGAACTAGAAAGTGAGAGCAGAGGTGTGTTTGTGTATACAGAGGGAAATGGTGCAGTAAGAGGATATGATTAACCCCAGCAGGCTGTAGGGCACGAAGAGACACAAGAGCTACTCTGATTGGTCGGTGATGAGTCCACAACTGATGACACAACTGAGGATGCAAGGTCGAGTTGAAGCTTGTTGAATTACGTCAGGCATTAAATCAACAGAAATGTGAAAAGAAACAGAAAATATTATACTAAATAACCACGACAAGTAAATACAGAGCTCAGTTCCACTCGGACACATTTACTTTGTTATGAATTCATTCAGTTTCTGAGGAAAACTCCCCCCAAAAAAGCAAGGATTTCTCCTAATCATAAACAAGAGGGGACGTGACATTTTGCATGTACTTTAACAGCGCCAATTGTTCCCAGTACAAAATGTTTGGCAGACACCTAATGTACAGCAGTTGTTCCACTTATTGTTTGGAACTGTACTATAAAAATCTAGTTGAAGCAGATTGCTGCAGGAATGCTCTTATTTCACTGTTATGTCACAGTCCATTAGGACGATGGTCTTAGGTTTCACTTGCTGTACAACACTGGGGGAAATATGAGACATTTCAGGGAGTGGATGGGGGGGGGGGGGGGGGGGGGTATGGAGTTGGGCAGCAGCTCTGTGAGTGTGTGTGAGTGTACCGAGTGACTGTACGTTTCTGTGCTGCCATACTGCCAAAGGGTGGTTTGAATACATCATGGTTGCCTGCAGTACAGTGTCACGTCTGCACATAATCACCCACCTGACTCGATGTCATCCTGAGTTCAAAATGCCGCAAGGAGTCAATTTCTTTTAGGATTTAAATACGTATAAAACATGTTCTGCTGTGTCTTCAAGACCTGGGACAAGTGGTGTCACTGGTAACACGCTAAATTACACAGGCTTGTTGTTTTCAATTCAATCCAATGCTATTCCAACAGTAAGACATAACCCTACCACGACTCCTGATGACCCGCAGCATACTCATGATGATCATTTGGACACAATAGATTTCCTTGTAGTATGATAAATAAGGCAACAATGGACAGGCTGACACTTGATTTTTTATGCATTTTTGTGACTGAATGCACTGAAGCAGATCGGAGCTGTGGGTTGTGTCATTTGGTTCTCATGAAGAGAGGAGCAATTACTGAAGATCTTTTTTAAAGTATCCACAAAACAGGGAGATATGTCAAGTGGAGCCACATTCATGTCCCCACATAGCCAATATTGGACAGAAATACCACTGTAAACTGTGGATTTTTAGATAGAATATGAATACAACAGATTATATGCTGCACTGTCAACTTAATAGTCTAGTCCCTCCATGAAAATCCCACCTGTTCCACCTTGCATGCAGAAAGAAAGCATACTACTACAGTAACTGCCTCCAACACGCTACACAGTATAGAGAGTATACACAGACACACACCCTCCCTTTGCAGCTGAGTTATTCTCTTGTGAATGCTAGAGGTACCAGAGCATCTAAAACCCCAGAGAGACTTTCACAATTGAAATACCATCTAGTTTATGAAAATAATGCCCACTTGTCATGTACATCAACTGTATACAGGGCTGGGTATCATATTAGTTTTCCATATTGGTGCCAATACAACTATACAAGTTTTGGCACATATCACAAAACAACCACTTTTTTTTTTGTTAAATTGAGGAATATAAACATGTTCGGCATCAGTATTGAATTGTTTGTCTTGTTGTACAAGGACCTTAACAAAATACAACCTTAAATTTCCTGATTTACATCTACAGTACTTCCTGATTAAGATAAGGAAATATCAGATCAGTAAATACTCAAGATTAAGATCTTGCCAAGCCACTCAGAAATGTTCAAGGTTCAAAGCCCAGCCCTAACTGGATATGTCAGAAAATTCATATATTATATTATGCTATCAGCTATATTTCCATTAAAACCATGATGTGAATTTGGTACAAATTCAAATTGGCTGAAGAGTCGGCCATGCTTCTGTGGATAAACTTTCACTCACACAAACACATTCATAATTTTTTCACAGGACTACCCTGTCGCTGCTGTTGCTATAGAAACAGGAAGAGTTTAAAAAGGAGGTGGTGTAACGAGATGAGCGCAGTCTTACCTATAAAGGGGATTGAATCCAGGGAGTCGTCCAAGTTATTGGAGCCAGACTTGTGTCGTGTGTCTCCAAGCCTCCTTAGATGCATGTCACTACAGCCTTCATTAGACATCCAGCACATAGCTCCATCTGCAGAGCCTGCCTTCACCAATGGCGGTGACTTATGAGTCATTCCTCTCTGGCTGTCATTGACAGCTATTACATAGGAAGGAGGGCGAATGTGAGGAGGTCCGGAGTTTTTGTCCCTTCTTAGGACAACGACTGTAGCATCCGGTCCTTCAACGCCCTCTGCAAGGCCACCATTAGTCCGTACGGGGGCGCTGGCTTTTGGCTTTTGGGTCCCAGCTCCGTTAGTGGTGGAGGGACCAGAAGATGAGGCAACAGCTACACTTTGTAGTTGCCTCTGCATGGGCAGTTTAGAAGAGGGACCAGAGCAAGAGGAGGACCTGGCTGCCAACCCAGCCTCTGACCGGCTCTCCATTTTCAGACTGTCAGCCCTGCCTCTGAGCTGCAGGTGCAGAGGGGAGGAGTAGCCCAGGTGGTTGCCCATGATGTTAGCTCTTTGGTCTTTAAGAGGGTCTGTGGTTTTAGTTAAGGATAAGGCAGGTGAAAGGTCAGAGGTTGAGTTTTTAACAGGCAGACGTGATGGTCTCATAATGACACTGTCTGTCCTTGATGTTAGTACAGAGTCCGTCGTACCTTTAGTAAACACAGGAGCAGGTAAAGGTGAGTTAGATAATCCACTTCCTCGCCCGTCTTCCTCCTGTCCAGTGAGACTCCTGTTCAGATGAGGTAAAGCTCTCAGGCCTGCTCCCTGCCTGCTCGCTCTGGCTTCCTCTCCCCGGCACAGCAGCAGCCTATCCTCCAACCCTGTCCTGTCTCCAAAGACAGCCCCACCTGGCTCTGCAGGCTGCTGCCCCAGGTAGTCACAAGACCGTGCCCTAGGTTTGGGGACTCCTGTGGGGGTGGAGAAAGGCAGAGCATCCTCTGAAGCACTCCGAGGCCAATTCCTGATTGGTATTGTCCTCTCCGTTCCTGCTCCAAGCCTCTCCTGGGAGGCGCTACGTAATGGAGTCACCGCAGTACCCTGGCTACTTGCATCCACCCCGCGGTCAGTGGAGGTGCTTCTCCGTCTGACCTGCGAGACCAGTGCCCCTCTTTGACTGGTGCCAGGAGGAGGCGGTGTACGTTGCTGGGTGTATGCGGAACTGGAATTGGCAGCCGCACGCAAGCTGTCTAAGCGCTCCTGGATGGTGCGGCAGCCATACGTGTGGAGCCTCTTGGCGTCAATGTAGTCCTTGTAGGTGGTGTAATTTTTCCAGTCAATGTTCTGGTGTGGAGAGGTGGAGGGGGCTGTGGGAGAGGGTGAGTAGTGGTTGGCGTTGGGTGAGACGGCAGTTGAGAATGTGTCTGGTGAGACAGGGGTGAGAGGGGCCCGTACAGGTGTAGATAATGTGTCAGGATAGATGGGACCAGGTCGAGAACTTGAAGAAGGGGAGTAGACTGGGGTTTCTGTGGGACGGGAAGAGGGGTACTGCAACTGTGCACCCCCAGGGACTGAGGGAATAAGGGGTCTGGGTCTAGCTGAGCCGGAATCTGCTGAAGGACTGTACCGGTTTTCCTCTGTCCTGTGGCTGGGTCCAGCCCGAGCCACCCGGGACCCTCTGTCAACTGGATCAAGAGGCATGGCCACTGTCCTCACATTCTCATTACAGACACAGACAACTGTCTGAGACTTTGACGTCTGTTGGGGTGGAGGCGACGGCGGGACAGGGATTTCCACCCGGTAACTATTTTCTGTTGTCCCCCCTCGTCTTGCTGGTCCCTGAGCCGGCCCTCGGGGGGTCTCACTGGCTGTGGCAGGCTCTGATGTCTGAGCCATGCCCGCAGCCTTAACTTCTATCCGAGGGTAGCAGATGGGTGGGGGCTCGGGGATGTTCTGGGCATTTCCGCTGTACGCCTCATTTCCTTTGAGGTATGCATCCTGGGAATACGCCTGCAAGAGATTATAGGACATTATGTCACTTATGGTTGGTGAGAGGTTGGAGAGCTAAAATAGATCACATGAGACCCCGGGAGAACATCCCACCCAACCAGGGACAGTCACAGGACACACTAGACTTTCCTAAAAGAACAGGGAGGGCAACTTCTTCTATCGCTACATGACGAATTTACTGCCACATCTCACATATGACATCATCTTCCTCCATTACAACTACAGTATCCATCTTTTGTTTCTAAATACCTGAACTGCACCACAGTTGCTCACATTTTTAAAGTATAGAAAGAATGGTAATCCACTAGTGTGATTTACTGACAAGAGTCTGTGTGAAAGCTGATGAGATTATCAGAAGGACAAACACTGTTACTGCATTCCCTCAGAGAACTGTAGGTGACGGACAACTGGACTCAGCCCGTCTATAACAATAAAACAACAGCATTCTAAAATTAGACATAGCGCTCCAGTACTATTTCTACAAATCAAACACAATCAACGATATGTTTTCCTAGGAGATGTATGCCATCATAAAAATTGACTGCCCTGAGAAGCAATAGATGTGAAGAAGAATGCGAAAGAGGGGATAGCCAGACAGGCAAATAAGTAGAGAAAGAATCCAGAATACACCAGTGGAGCCAGGAGTAAGGATTACGCTGGCAGGGGCTTACCCACCTTTGGTACCGGAGAGTGTGCCCTGAGGCATGAAGAGAGGGTGAACGGGGGACGCCTCTGTCTGCCTTTGGCAGCTAACGCTACTTCTGTCAGCATGGCTCCACAACTCTACCGTCACTGTAGCAACTAAGTTACTTCCCTTGATTAAAACTTGAAGAGAAACACTCAAATTCTGAAAAGAGCCGGTCCACAATCCAGTGAATGATCACCACAGACGGCTTCAGAGAAAACTCCAGGTCGCATATTGAACACGCTATATTTCCTCATCCTTTCAGCACACAAGCTCTTGAGAAAATGAAAAGGAGAGTTGAGAGTTGGGGTGTTGGACTTTAATCGATAGCACTCCACCTGAGGTGTCAGGTTACAACTGAACTAATAGCAGCAACAGCCGCAGTCACTCTGCTGCTTGGTGCCTCCCTCTAGATCTGCATAAGTCATACAGTTAAATGGAAACCAATTTCCTGTATTTGGAAAGTACAGGGCAACGTGTTTGCCAACACATGAAGTCACAGAATTTGTTTTTCTAATACACACACCTCTCCCTCAACCTTCTATTGAGGAAAAAACTGAAAAAATAACCTGCACTTAGTAAACCACCGTACACATACAACAAAGGAGGAGGAAGTATATTTGGGGTTTTAAAGGTTTGCCAGCTTCCTCACATGGAAACACAAGCTCTAAAAGTGGTGTAACATGTCATAAGAGCTGTTAATCATCAGGAAAGAAAACTTAAAAGTGATTAGTTAGTGAAGTTTCCCTTCTTACCAGAGCAGTGATATCCCTGGAAAACTGCAGTCCACAGGTTAGAGAAGGGCAAGTAGAGAGGAAAAAGGGAATAAGTGAATAAAGAGAAGTAAACAGGTGAGCATAAAGACATGAGAGGTGCAACGCCACAGATGGAGGTGAGACGGGCAATTTCTCTGACTTCAGCAGAGGCTAAGAATACATTCCGCTATGGGAACGCTGAGCAGAGGCTTCACAGTCGGAAGAATAAAAAAAGAATAGAGGTGAACTTAAGCAGTTTTGGTGTCCTTCTCAGACCTGAATATCTTCTGAGTTGCTGTTCATGCCCATTATTTCCACTTCCTCTTCTACCTGCTACACAGCTCCTGTCAAAATACATTGGCAAACATATTCTGCTGGATTCCTCTCTCTCTCTCTCTCTCTCAACATACTCAGCATATCTTTCCTTTGCTCTGTCACTCTCACCTGCTCACTGTGGTACCTTCCCTCCCCCTCTCTGGTTTCTCAAGCATTTTTAGTGGCACTTGCACAGCAAACACTCTCTACTAGCCTCTTTCTTCCTCTCTGCAAGCCTCTCGCTCATCTGTTAGGCGCTGCTCTATCCTATGTTCACTTTTGGGTGAGCATAACAGCACGCTTGCCTGATCTACACTGACTTCCTCACTCACTCCTGTAAACAGTGAGCTGAGAGGAGTCAGCTGACTGCTGCTGCACTCCCTCTGGTAGAGTGTGGGCTGATTGTCTCCCAAAACACAAAGAAGACAAACATGAACACATTTAAAAACAGACATAGATACATCTACAGACACCACCATGTGCCTCCTCCATTCATCCTACCATGAAAACAATATTGATGGAATTATCACCTTTTGAATTCTGCAGCAATAATGTAATATTGTAGACGCCTAATGTGTTCTCAGCAGCACTGAAACTGTCCATTTCTACTTATATAAACAGTATAAAAAGGGTCATGCTGAGCAGCATTCGGGATGTTTATTGAGGAGGACTAAATATGTTTTCCGACAATTCAAAGGAATGTTAAGATGTGAAGCAATGTAATAGTACTGTAACTGAGAAAAAATGACAACTTAATCATATAAAAACAGAAACGTTTTCAAGTTAAATCACAGGATCAGAGCACATTATGCAACAGTTTAAATACATAAATCTGTCTGATGGCTGCCAGATTTTAAAGAATGTTAAAGTAAAAAATCTTTAGTTGGCACATCAAACACCAAATGTTATTTTGACTCTTTGTTTTTCGTCAATGGGGAGAAAGAGCTAATTGCTTCATTCGAATCCCTCAGCCTTGTGAGTGCTCAGACTCATTCCAAAACGCCAAAAGCAAGTTTCTGTGGCTTCTGGTGCGCTGCGGCCGAGCTAACAAGCTATGTGTGGAATTTAGCAACACAGTGGGATCTGACTCAGTTCTCTGCTTCAAGACAGAATTTCCCAAACAGCGGAGAATAACGTGTGGCGACTGGTTTGATGTAGCCAGACTCTGTTTTATCGTCTGTGGGGCTCTGGACCCTGACTGATGGCATGGGCTGACTGTTTGCATCACTGAGCTCCTCAGCCTGATGGGTGGGGGTGTGGGGCTGTGGCATGAAGTGTAGCTCTGCTGCTCCTGTTATTAGCTTTTTCTCACTGAAAATGAAAGTTCAGATCAACCCCGTGACTTCCTTTCTCTCTAAACAAAAGGGTGCACTGTGACCACGTTTCAAATCTTTACCATGAAATAATCAGCCACTCTTCACAACCCGTCTGAGTCCAATGAAGTGTTTTTTTCACTTAAGCTTATCTAAGGTATGGACAGCTTGTCAGCACTTTCCATCTTTTTAGGGAGTCAGACGGTGGGTATTGCTTCATAGAAAAGTTATCTGGACTACACTTGAAGGAGTAGTTTCACATTTTAGGAAATATGCTTATTCACTTGAGGGAAGATGAGAACATAAATATCAGTCTGGAGTCAGGATGGGTTTAGCTTAGCTAAGCATACAGCCTGGAAACATGGGGGAAACAGCTAACCTGGTTCTGTCCAAACTCCAGAAAAAAACAAAAAAACAGACAATATAAAAGCTGACCAATTAAAATGTTGAATATTGTTTGTTTAATCTGTCCAACAACATGAAATATAAAAGTGACAATTTGTGGTTTTAAGGGGAGGAACTACTTCTTGGTGACCAACAGCTGGACGCAGCGTCCCTTAGTCTTGTCATCACAGTGAGGTTTGCCAGGTTTGGTAACATTGTGCCTTCACAGGGACAAAAACCTGTCCTCACTGACCAAATCTGACAACCAGCACAGAGGTACTGGCTGGATGGACAAATTGATTTTCACTGAGAAGTAATGACACCACATAACTCTCCCTAAAACCACAAATTGTTAATTTCTACATTAGGTTAAACAAACAAGATACACCCAACATATGCCTTTCATGGTGAGGTTGAAAAATACCCTTTAATTCTAATTACACTAAAATAAACATAAATAACAGCAAAATAAATAAAACCACATTTAAAAAAGGGCACTGGTCGGGTATTAAAGCTGCAAATGATCACAGATATTTTATGTGACTATATAAACAAACAAAAAAAAGGGGCATTTTCAACCAGACTCTCCATATTTACTGATGAATGAAAGCTTACCAGCTGCAAAATGTCCTCATCCTTTGGCATCACACAAAGTTCCAGTGAGGCATCGCTGAGGGAAGCGAGAATGTGGGGGACGAGAGAGAATGAGTGAACGTGTGAGAAAGACAGAGACTGTTACAACACAGGGCTCGAACAGTGGAAAGCCATGCCAAGTCTCAAGGTAACAGTTTTTACTTGTAAAATATAACCTTTCAATTGTTTAATGAAGTGTGAATGAATGTTACATGTTTGCTTGTCAGTGATAAGGAAACTATTTTCTCTGGAAAACTGAATGTGTGTTTTTTCCTAAAGAATTTCACAATGACTCCGTCTCTGCCTGTGTTGTTAGTTCAAAAGAATGCAGTGGAGTGCTGGCAGTGAGGGGATTAGATGGAAACTCCGGCATCAGGGTCCGAGTCAGCCTGGCTCTTTCACCCTTAAAACTGAATAAAATGAAATGTGGATTGGTGGCGTTCTTACCTGTTCTGGATCAAGGCTATGACTTGCGAGTAGGTCTTCCCAATGATGCTCTCTCCATTTACCTTCACTATCCGGTCCCCTGGACAGAATTAGAGAATAAATTACAAACCTACTGTTTACTGCTAACAGCAACATGACAAGTAAAGCTCAGAAAAATGATCTGGAATCCAGTCAATAAGGTTATCGACCCATGAAACCACTCTGGGGTAGCTCCTTCCAGCAGAAACACATGTCTGTGTTTAGATCAAAAGAAGAATACCAATACTTGTTTATTTGAAGGACCCCATGTTAGGATCCATCTCCATTCAAGTTTTTCTGAAGATGGCCATCTAACAGGAAGAGAGGCGAGGTGAGTTTAGGAGAGAAACTAGATAATTGTGGGAAAACACTGCACTCCCCCGTCCCAGGAGAGGAGAGTGAACAGATAAAAGCAGACAGTTTAGAGGGCTTGTCCAGGCCGCTTAACATTTCCTGTATTACAGAGTTCTAACCTGGCAATAATGCTGACAGCACAGAGCGCAGAGCTTCAGCTGTCACCTCCACTTCAGGGAAATTGGAAGGAGCTGATTCGCTTTATCACCAGAAGGGAGTCTGATCAAGTATTTTTATCCTTGCTGCTTAAAATTAGAAATGATTCACGTATTAATGTGAGAAGTGGGAGACGTAGAAAAAAAACACAAAGTAAAGGTTGGAATAACAGTGTGCATATTACACTTTGTTCAACCTCCCACAAAGGAGCCATCTGTTATTTTGTAACTCGTATCTGTTTTGCCTGGCGGGTTACAAGGAAGTGGAATTACCTACAGTAGAGACGTGAAGAAATCTTGGCAACAAATAGCGCTTTGAGGTCAGACGTGAGACAGGCAGAGTTAATCGTAAGATCTGCCGGTTATCAGAAGGAGTAAAACGATTCCCTTAGAGACTGTGTGTGTGTGTGTGTGTGTGTGTGTGTACCTGTACAGAGTCCAGCTCCGTGGGCGGGGCCTCCCTCCTTCACTTGCTTGACGAAAATGGTGTCCATTGGCTCCAGACGGTTGCGCTGTCTCCCTGGCAACGAGAGAGAGAGAGAGAGAGCACATGCACCGAGGCGATTGGTCACACAGTGAGGAAGAGCAGCAGCAGAATCAGAACTAGGCCACAACGCACTGGAACTGGAAATTCAACTGCAGCAACATTTTCCCATTATGAATTGCAACTTACTGTCTGAGTGACACCCCAAGATATTAAATTTATTAACAAATAACACAAAAATAAATTAGTTGAAGACAAATAAGCTCCACGGTTTAATGAAATAAGACACAGGGAAACTAATTCTTCCACTTCTCAAAATATTACTTCACATCCCTGTCAGATCCGCTGTCCCTTGATACACTGACTCTACTCTGCTGTCAGATGTGTCCTGAGCTGCAGGACAGGAGAGGTCAGAGTATGCTGACGAAGGCTGCATGCGAACAAGCCACAAGGGAGTTTGGTTTCATGGCAGAGGAAGAGACGGCTCGCCATGTCGTGTGATGTGCACGAGGAAAACTAGTGGAGGAAATCCAGTTAATTAAGACAAAGTTAAATCGCTAATAACTTCTTTAAAATGCAATTATAATAAGTTCTAAAAACATTAATTATGTGCATGTGTGTGCGATAAAGAGTGTCGTCTTTCCCTGAGCCATAAGCCTCAATCTCAGTTGGCCTCAGCTGCCTCTTACAGCCCGAAGGGTTTGAGGAAGTGCAACATCAGAGCATCGCACTGTTATTTCCTCGGGGAGCGCTGACTAACTACGCATGCTCTTTTCATGAATGCCCTGCTTCACATGTACACAGCAGCAGATACATGCATTTATGACCCTGTGCAATCGGTGCTCTGTAGAGCCCTGAACAGCTGGCCTGGAGCAGATGTGGGTTCAAAGTGTTGCTGAAGAGCAACTTCAAAGGTGGGGAGGGGATAAAGTTTTCTATCAGTTTACTCAAGTTGGTTCAGGAAACCAAACCTGTAACATGACAGTCTCAAACCCCTTTCCTTAAAATCCTGACTGTTGCCAGACTGCATCTATATATTTGCGGCAGGAAACATGCCAACGTTTCCAGTATGAGCTGTTGTAATGTAATCATGTCACCTTAGATGTCCTTTTTCCTTTTGTGATGATGGTATGACAGTATGGTGAATGCATTTTCCAGTACACTCTGCTGCTGCCCTCCTGTGGCTGACAATGTTACTGCAAACGATTTAAATGTGTGGCATATGATTCAGAGATTAACTGTACGATAACGTCTAAGAGCAACAACATCCCCAAAGTGAGTTTATGACACAGAGACATGTAATCATCACCAAAACCTTTGCTGGAAAAAACATTTCTACTAAATGAAAGGTCACAGATTTCATACCCATCATCGCCAATGTGCCCTTTGAAGTGTAAATGTATTCATAACCTGCTCATTCACTGTGAAATCACGATTAAATTACACTGCAGAGTTTGACTGAGATGTTGACATGGTTGTAGGCTTGTTTTTGTTCCAGTAGAAGGCAGTGCAGCACACAAAATGACTCATCTTTCCATACTGTATTTCCATTCATGATCATGCTGGTTATGTTGTTACTGGATGACCTGGTGGCTGAAAACTAATGTGGCTCTGTTGCAGCATTTCACAGAGCATAATGAATGTATTGTATGTAATGTCACTTACACAACGTAGGACGTGACTGACCCGTGTTGTAGGTACAGATGTCAACAAATTCTCCCCCCTCCTCTTTCTCTCTCTCTCTGTTTGTGTACAAGGCAAATTCCCAATCCCGAGCCAATCTCACCGAGCTCCAACTCTGCAGCACAAATTGGATTCTGGAAGTTTCCATGCCCCACAGCTGGATGAACAGGATTAAATGTGGAAATCTAAAGCTCTGGATATTTTTAATGCTCCCAACTGTCCTACCAAAGCATAAACTACTGTGTGGATTAATGAAATACACCAGCCTGCTTCAAAATGACGTTTGCTGTTCCGAACCACACAACGAGAGTTGAATAACCTCAGATACTCTTGGGGGCAAATGTTTCAAAAGTGGACAAGACACTAAATACTCCATGTTCATAAGATTTTTACACTATGGTAAGCAGGTGCATGCTCACAGCAGAACTTGGCCTTAAAGTATATTTAAATAATTGGAGGTATTTTAAACTTCAGTAGATGGCACATAAGTGAAGTTCAACACCATTCAGTGCCACATTATGTAAGCTGCCAGTGTAGTAACCTGTAAATTAACTAATTTACTATTGTATATTATGCCTGCTTCACTTATTTATGCGGCAAATTCTTTCCCAGTTGGTATCTAAAAGACTAAATAAGCCAAAAATAAGTGTTAAAACAGTCCGAACCTAATTTGGCAGTATCATGTTGGTTTTCTTGAAGTTATAACTGACCCATACAACAGTTGTTAATTGTAAACCGCACTCATTTTTAAAATACAGTATTACAAGTAGCCCTGTAACTAACGATTATTCTTATTATCGATTATGTGATGATTATTTTTTCAATTAATCTAGTCATTGTTTTGTCTATGACATTTCATAAATTATACAATTTCTGTGTTTTATCTGACTTACAGTCCAAATCCCAAAGATATCAGTCTATGAGAAAGAAAAGCATCAATATTGATATCAGCAATTTCCAGAATGCCAGAATTTGAAATTTGAGACTGCTTCTTTGTGGAAAACTGTCCAAAAAGTCACAAATCAACCTGGTTTGTTGGCTTCTCCCTGACTTTTTGAGTTTTCAAGCACAGGAAAGCAGATAATGTTTCTACGTGAACCACAACTCACATTCTGATTATATATGAAGCAAAAAATGGCATTTCTTTTGCTTGAATGCAACCTTATCTGACCCACTCTAGCAGTGCACATTCAATGGCCATCCACTGGCTGGGTGTCAGCAGCGCTGCTCTCTGGCCTCAACAAGCTCTGGTTTGGCTGTCGTCCCTGGCTGCACAGCTGGGCCCGGTTGTGTTGGCCAGCTCCCCACTCCCCCGTTGTTTTGGGTTAGATAATGTTATTCTTCAGAGGGCTGGGCCCGCTGCCCGCTCACTGCATTAACCCTGGCGTAATACCTCCCCATCCAACTGCCTGATCTTTACCATTTGTGTCACTTTCACATTTACAAACACCACACCCGCATACAAATACAAATGCACGAGTATACAAAAATATACAAAAACCTATGCAGATGTGTTGCTCTTTCTTCACTCTGATACTGATAGGAACACTTCCCACTGATCCCAACACTTCAGACACTGAGGACTGTGTATGTGTTTAGATGGCTATCTATGTCAAGTCCTCTCCAGCAGAGAAATATGAAAATTCGAGGCACAGTGTGGGAAGGTCAAAGCACAGGCACACTTCACATAAATCCATAAACTCCAACGTCCCTCAAAAGCACAGCAGGTTTTTTTTTTGTCAAACTTCTGCTCAAAGAAATGGGATTGCTTAAAGACAGCGGATGAAGCCATCATGAAAATAAATACTGTAACTCTGTCTTTGTTTCTCCCATTCCCATGAACAAACACTGTACAGTTCACACAGAACTAGTCCAAACAAAACTCTACTTTGAAAGCTTAAACTCTGCTAAAACACCTGCGTGCCCCAGTCCTGACCTCCTTGAAATACTTAATAAACCCACATCCTTACAAACTGTGTCAATAGACTTTGTCAGATGGCGAAACGGCTTGTAGGTGCCAGTCTCAGATGGACAGTTCTCATTTCACTAATCGCTGCACTCAGCCACAGCTTCATGTCAGAAACCTCAGCACACACTGGGGGAGGGTGTGTCAATACACCTTAAAGCCCCTTGTCATCCCCGACACTGTCAACTCAGGAGTTTGACCTTTAAGTAAAGAAGTAAGTAAACTTTATTTATATGGCCTCAAAAATGACAATGGAGATACCACATAAGGACCGCAAGAAATGTGATCGGTCAGCTTTGGTTGCTTGTAACTTAATTTTAATGAAAATCAAATCCGTATTAAAAAATAACCTGAGAGAGACTGATGCTGATGTAGAAACACATGCCTGACACCGCCGCCACAGCTGTCCACCCGTCCACAACAGACGCACACAGACGCACACACACACCTGCTGTTTTTTCCACCACAGGCAGGAAGGTGGTGGCGTACTTTCCATCCTTTTTTCTTCTAGGAATTCCAAATATCAAAATCCACCCAGGGGGAAAGAGGATATGTACTGACATTGCTCTGACCACACTCGCAAAAAACACATTCAACCGTGTTTTGTTTTCTTTCTTTAAAACAAGCCAAATGATCTACCAGGGGAGTTTAAGTTCAACTGAGGGAACAAGTGACAAACATCTGGAAACAGATGGGGTGATTTTAGCCTAAAATACTGTCTCTTGCTTCAAGAAATGTGTTCAATGAGCCAACTGGCCGTGATACTCTTTAAAGAGTGCGGAGGGCCGGGTCTGATTTTTCTATCTTTCCAAAAACACAAAAGTGAAAGAAACGGATTAAACTCTGTGTTTATCACATCAGCTGCAATCGTTGGCATGCCCAGCTAACTGGTTTACTACCTGGACAAGCACAGCATTAGTTTGCTGAGTTACAGGTTAAAAAGTCACAATCACTCTGTAGTATTTCCCCAGCTGGTCCTGGAAGCTACTTCCTCAGAGTTTAGGCGAAAATTAGTGAGTGGATTTGGTAACGTTAACCTCCAGCAATCGAGATAATGTTGTGTTTGCCAAACACATCTGTTAGTCTTCATCCTAAAAGCTTTTTCTTTTATATCCCCTAAAGTGAAATCATACTGTTCGAGAATACCAACCATAACCAAGTATGTAAAATGAGCAGCCAAACAGGATTAAATTAGGATGAAATATCATTTTTCCTTATCCTACTTATAATACATGAACTAATTAGCTCTACACTGCACTGATTTATGAATTGAGTCTTATTGTAAACAACTTCTATGTGGGTGGGTGGATGTCATAACAAATGAACAAAGTTGTCAGATTTACAACTACTCACACTCAAGATAAAATAATCTGTACTAATGAAAAAATACTCTTTGGGGGAGTTCAGTGTAAGGCCTAATCGTATCAAAACTCAGCAAAACTCTACAGAAAGAAAAAAGAAAGATGAAAACAGGCAAAGGCAGAAGGAAGGGTAGAAGCAGAGAGAGGGAGAAAAGAAGAGAAAGACCAAACTTTGGACACGGCTTTGTTAAAGAAGGTGGGGCATTAAAAAGCCCACTCGAGAATACTGGGGAATTCTGTTGCTGCATTACATTCCCTCTGCAGACTTTATGGGAATGAACCAAAATCTGACCAAAAAAAAAAAAAAAAAGAGAGAAGTAAAGCTGGTATCTGCTGAGAAAAGTGTTTCACTTTGAATGAAAAACAAATATTTGAACAGATGGTGACATTTTTCTCTTGTTGCGCTGAGGTGCCACAGCTTCATAAGCAGGGCACAAAACGCCTCATTTGGATTTTACCCTTCAACAACTTGTTAAAATACACAGCTGAAGAGAAAGGGATGCAGACGGAGACAGAGGAGGGAGGGAGGGAAGAAGAGAGGAAGTGAGATAGAGAGGAAGATTTGGGATAACAGCCGCTTGGTATGTAGACAGCCGCTGTGAAAGGAAATAAACAGATCCATACTTTACACGCACACATATCATCCTCTGTTTTCATGTTTCAACTATCCACCTATATACTGTATATAAATGTTTACGTTTGTTTATCTGTGTATCACGTCTGTGTGTGTGTGTGTGTGTTTCGAGAAGGTTTGATGTGTTTCCAGCGGCAACACCCAGCTAGTCAACATGCGGTCAGCAGGCGCCCCCCCTCTCTCCAAACACCAACAGCCTCATCACACACTGGCCCGGAGTCAAGCAAATAAACTGCACTGCAGCGCGCTGGGGAGGCCGAGAGGCTGCAGTGAACATCACAGACCTGACGCGGGTACAGAACGCTGCAGAATGCAACTTTTTTTTAAATCTTAAAACAACTAAGCACATGGGATTTATTATCTGTCTGGGTTTGTGTGAGACGCTGTGTGTTTACGTGGTTTTTCGATGATGTTATGGATATTTTGGGGCGTGTGCCGTCTACGCTACGATCGTGATCAGCAGTGTGCTTGGTTGTCACATAGCAACAATAATTTGCTGGCGTCAATAAGAAGATGAGTTAAAACACATCAAATCTCTTTTTTTGATTTACTGTATTGGCGGTCTGTTCCCTCGGCCTCTGGCACGTGTTTCATAACAGAAAGGCAAATAAAGTTGAGATGTGAGAAGGACAAAAAGTCCTTTAAGAGCTTAGAAATGCAACATTTCAAAATGGAAATTTGACCATCTACAACTCCAAACTCACAGGTGCATTACTTTTCATCATACTAAGATCAAGCTCTGTGCCCGAAAGCCAGGTCCCAGTTATCATAAAAGCTTTGTATTGATTTTTCAGATAATAAATTTGGTTTCTAAATTGTTTATTTAGTTTAAGACATAAAAGACAACAAGGGTATCATTTGATTCTTATTTCTAATATAAATGTTTATTCTTGATTAATCAGCGGTGGCCTTGCAGAGAAACTGTCGTTCCTGATATCCATTTCTGACTCCCCTACTACCTGTCAGCATCATCCCCCCTGCTGGGTCACTGAGTCTGCAGGGAGGCAAAGAAGGATTTATGAGAGGCTGGAAGAAAGCCAAGTCACTTCCTTTAGCAGCACGGGGGGGCTCTCCAGGCAGGGATCATTATTCACCATCTATTGGGCTTAGCGATGAATGGTTCTCATGCACTTACCACATACTATTTAATGACACAGACACAGTCATGCATGGGTTTTACATGACTTCTTTCAGGTAGAGTTACACAAAGGAATTCAAGTTCATAAAAAGTGTAAGAATGTGTAGCTGCACAAATTCTCTGCAGGGCTTCCTCTTACCAGAGCAGCACCCCGCGTGTGAGTCGTTTAATGTTTTTAGGCCTGTGTTGAATGAAGCGGGTGGACATGCAGGGGTTAAAATGGGTGGGGAGGGGGTAGTGAGAGGAATGTGACACCCAGGGCCAAGAGGGATGATGAGGGACACTTACAGGAATCTCTCAATTTCCCGTTGGGAGGCGTTTAAGAGTTAGATTTATCACAAAGCGCTTTCGCTCACCCTCCTCTGACCACGGACTCTTCACTTTCACTGTCCACTCATGCCATAACAATTCACTGAATCACACCTGGTAGGGCTTTGGGTTCATCACAACCCAAACAAACAGCTAATGATGATTATCTTCTCCCTGTTTCCCTTTTTATTACAGACAAAGAAACTACTGCTTCTGCCAGAAGGGTATCAGTTTGTTTTTAAAAAGAAAGATCTACCAAACACTGAGCTTAGATACATAAACTGGGGTATAGGAAATGTCCTTTTTGTGTTAAATCCCTTGAAAACACAAAAAGTGGATATTTATTTAAATAGAAATGACCGCACTGTTGCTGTTCTGTCTTTGTGTATGTTTCTGGAAACCTGTGTACACTTGCTTTATGTTCCTTTATGCTGCACAGACATGGGATGCAGGGCTGTTTAAGAAGGCTTCAGATGAGACGCAGCAGAGAAATCCTCCTGCATTCATGCTGGGCTGCAGACGTGAGCAGAATACTGAGAAGGAAGGAGGAAGGACTGGGAGGACGAGCTGGATGCTCTGAGGAATGCGGAGGCCTTGCCAAGCCAGCAGCACAACTCTGACTGCCACTCTGAGGAGCAAGGACTAAAGCTTTAAACACCCAAGCACAGCGCAACGCCCCCTGTCTGCCTGACAGTCTGCAGAAAAGACTTCACCTGCAACATGTTGTTTACACTGGTACCAATCCCTGGCCAAATCAGTGCATTTACTAAGCTATTAATGGGACTGAATTGCCAAGGCTAATGAAATGTTTAGACAAAGGCAGAGAGAATAATCTAAATGCATCTATTTCAGTCTGTAAAGAGTGAGAATACATTGAAGTAATGGACTGTCAATCCTAATTTGATCCCTATTCTGGGGAGTTACTGAAGAATAGCTGAGAGTAAATGGTTTCTGTGCTATTCTTATTGCAACACCTGAGGTCCGTGGTCACAGAGCGCATCTCTAATGCATGCAGTAATTTAAAAAACAGTTTTCAACACTTACCTCGGCTGCCATTCTCTTCATCCTAAAAGGAAAAAGAAAGTAAATGTCAGATGATTTGTGATTTAATTTAATTCAAGAGTTTCCCTTTTTGGGGGGAATTATTTCTTTATTCATCTTTTGCATCAGTATAATTGCAGGTAAATTCACCAGTTAACTTGGATGTACAAGGTAAATATATGTTGAAAGACTGTTTTACATCATGTGGTAAAAAATAATATATATACAGATAATTTCTCTTGACCCATTTACAAATCCAAGGACAAGTTTCATAATCGATTAACCATTTCAGTTATTAATCAAGAGAAAATGCCAAATATGTGCTGCCTCAAGCTTTTCAAATGTGACATGTGTCCAACTGAGGCAAATTCAGGCCAACAACAACAGCAGTATGGTAAATATAATCATTATATAATCACCATTTTTATGCCCACTGTAATTATTTAAAAGGAAAAATCACTTCAGTAACCATAAAAGGAGGAAAAACCATCACAAAGACCATCCATAAACACATACTTCCTGATCCAAAAGAAACAGACAAAATAAATACTTCTCGAAACAATAATGACCAATTAAATTGTTAATCTAAATAATAGTTATATACGGCTCTAGAAGGACTCTCTCAGCACTGAATGACAGATGTGATGATCCATAGAGAAAAAGACGATCCAGATCAATCCCTGTGACAAAAAAGCCACTTCATAGCCACGTTTGTGTTTTTTCCATTTCCTCAACACATAGAATTTAAGGAAATTTAATTTCCCTCTGAGCCCCAGTTAAAATCCACACACTCCTGCTTTAATCCACCTCCCCTCAGTGACACATATGTTCTCCATGTATCCTTTAAGACTCCCTGCTCTCCCAAGGCTTTCATTAAGACGGTCTGACCCTCTTCAAGCTAACCCCAATATCAAACTGTGATTAATCAAGAGCTCCAATCCAAGACCCAGTAATTACAATGAAATGTGATGAAGGATGAGGATTTTTTTTTTTACCCTCCCATGGTCGGTTTGAGTTACGTAATGGGAGAACTGGTCAGGGTGTACAGTGATTGTGACCTGACAGATTGAAAATCAAGGTTTCGATTTGAATATTTCCCAGAATCACGTCTTATGATAAGAAGGCCACAGCAGACTCGAGACAGTCAGCTAAAACACAGCTTGCTTAAGTTGTGTAATTACATGAATAAATTATTATAATGCCAAGGCAGGAGACTAAGTTCTGCTTTGTCAGGAGCTGCCAGTTTTTTTAAGATGAATTTACAGCCTTCATTTCGCATGGTATGCATCTTAGACCGCTGTGCTAAAGAGTTTTAGTTTTTAAGAGAACAAACTTGCTAATGTCAGTTCAATTCAAGTCCACAAAACCTTCGTATCATTTTATTACGTTAAGCATGATCTCAGAAGCACATTCTGGTCCAGATTGGACTTAAAAAGTGGCTGCAACAACATTGTGATACCCAAGAAGCCAACTGGGATAATCTGTCTATCTTTTTGCGTACACAAATCTTTGAAAATCCTAACTATCATGCCACAGTTTCTCTTTCAACACGCAGAATGAAAGCCAAACGCTATAAACAGAAAGCACTACGCTAACTTTGTAGGAAATCCTTCTGTACCAACTGGAGAGGTTGTCAAAATACACTTCATAGAAAAGTAAACCCAATTTATCCCAAATTATCACTTACAAAAACTAAGAGTCAGGAGGCCATGATAAGCTTTGAGAAAGCTGACTCAAAACACCAGCACATTTTCCCATTAATGAAGCCCCGTCGTATTTACCCAAAGCCTTTTAGTCTGTGCCCATTAGGAGCCGGAAGTGCTGCAACGTCAGGATTAATACCAAAGGGCAGATTGGTAATGATGTTATCCAGAGGACGGCTGGCAGACTTCCCAGGTGGGATGATACAAGGCAGAGAGGCTCTATAAACCCCTTGCTGCATTACTGACAGTACATATGCGTATTAATATAATATACTTCAACTGCAACACTGTACGACTCTTCAGTCAGGTATCAGTGATGATGACTTAAATAAATGTTGGTTAAATCTTATTAATTCAGCAACTGTGAAGCCATGTTTCGTTCCCACCAATTGTGGGTATCGTAGTATTTGTCCGCCAAACTGACAAAACTTTTTCTGAAACCAATAATTCAAACTAGTGGCCGTAACATAAATCGGTACATTATTCAGGAGAGTCCCTTGTTTCTGTGTTAACTAACATTGAGGGTAGCACTGAAAGAGAAATCTGTAATGGGAATACAGAAGGGGGAAAAACACTTCCTTCCACTTCACAACTCTGTTTCACAAAGGAAATGGATGGTGTTAAAAAAGCTTCGGGAAGCTCTCCAAACAGCAAATACAGTATACTATGATAATTACCACTACTACTATGTAAGTAGTATAAAACTGGGACACATTTCTAATGTCACAACAGCACCAAATACTGTGGTGTTTGTCCAGGGCTGTATTCAAATAGCAGCTGAAAGTCATAATTTTGATTATGTTTTCCCCTCATGTCACACAAATCAGATGTTTTCTAATCATTCCAGACACTCAAAAATAACGTCACACTGTATGATAACAATCTGAAACACGGACCGGTAGTTTATAAGTTTTGGGCCAGAGTGAGCGCGGAGGACAAAATTACAAAAATGTCTGGTATTTGGATTTTGATACCAAAGAACAAGTTGTAATGAAACACCTCTTACACTTTATAATGTTGTAGAAATGGGCTGCATCCAAGGGTCCATTAGAAGAGTATATAGCACCGATTTAATTTGTTCAATCTAATGCATAAAAGTATGGATCATCTATTGGGTAATGCATCTCAGTCCCAAAAATCTACTTTTCCTTAAACTATATATCAAAAATCAAGATTTATTTCCTTAAACTACTGCCTGTGGCCTGGGATTATTTCACCTGTTTCTAATATAATGTCTTTTTTTTAGTAAAGACTTAAGTCAGATCCTCCTACTGGCCTGAGGCATACATCACTTGATTCAACAAAAGTTTATTTACTCTGGAAACATGAGTATATTTTCTAACTTCAACTGTCAGAATTTCTTGCTTATTTAAAAATTATTCAGCCCTAAATTGCATTAGACGGTATGACGGTTGTTTTGTTTTGTTATATTTAGGTCCTTGTGTCATCGGAGGGGTTAGAGACGACGTTCAGTCACCTTCAGAGAGTTGTGGACGGCAGACTCGGGCGGGTAGACGATAAAGTGTCGCAGTGTGAAGCCGAAGCCCTGGGAGGTTCGGCACAGGTGAAGCGTCTTGGGCCCCGGCCAGGAAAAAGGCTCCTCCTCTGCCCCGGGAGAAGCCGACGCCGACGCCTCGCTCTGATCGCGCCCATCCTTCTGCTTGGCCTGAAAGGAGGACAAACAAACAGGAATGTCAGTGTTGACCTTCAGAAAAAGAAAAAAAAAAGCTTAGTTACTTTCTTGTTGAGGGTTACATAAGAAGTTTGACACCACATTCATGTCTGTACATTAAATATAAGCTTGTGTTGTTTGTCTTTAAGGCTGTAGCTTCATATTTAGCATACAGACATGTTTTTCTTCTTTTTATAGGACTTTTAGAGGCCAATCAGCTCAGAGTTTCCTGTATTTAACAAGTAAAAAGCAAAAAATGAATAAAAGTCAGAAAAAAACATAACACAATCTTGTGTATCAGAAATATTTCTCTCTTTTTTTGGGAGAAAATGTATCTTTGGACCCCTTTGGGCATTCTTGACAAACCAAGTTGGGAAACACAGCTGTAGATGATGCACCGTTTCACAACAAAGAAATCAAATGTGGTTGTGAAAATAATGACACACTAGTTAAATTGCCATTTCCTCGTGTTCACTTGTTGGAAACAAACTCACAGCCACAAAACAGTACAGTCACTCCTTTCACTCCACCCCTGGAAATTGTATAAAGAAGAGAGGTTTTGCTAAAACAAAGAAAAGTGTGTTTTCACAGATGAAACAGCCCATGGCTAAGCATAGATCGTATTAATCAACTTGATTTAAAAACACAAAAGATCCCCTGTTGGTGATTTGTCACAGTGATCAAGCTACGTTATGTTGTTTCTGCTGAATAACAAGGTGTCACGTTATGGTCAAGGTTTATGCTTTTTGGAATAAGAGGAGTTAGAGTAAACAAGAAGGTTTTTTTTGTTTTGTTTAGGTTGTAGAGTGTTTCTGCATCAAGTCAAACCGCATAAATAAATGATAGCATATTGGTTGTAGACTGTAACCAGCAGGAAAAGGCTGTTTTTGAATACGTGGAAGTTAAATGTCGGGAATATAAGTATTGTGAGAAGTAATTACCGGTCTGAAACCACACAAACACACAGTAAATCCAAACAAAAAATGTTAAACAAATGTCAACCACACATTCATTAATACGCAATGTGATCATTCTACTGGTTAACTGTTATTTTCTGGACTTTTCTGTCATTTTAGCTCACATACATTAAGTGTCACAGAGTTCAAAATGTTCCCTGACTCTTCATGCTGTCAGAAGAATACAGAAGAAATTAATTTCACTCAGCACACCCGGTATCCTTGGATGAAAACTGTGACAATGTTGGTGACAGAGGACAAAAATGCAGTGGAATAATTTTGTTCCTAAGTTGTGGTTAATGTCAGCGATCATAATATCTGTCAACATAATCAGGATTGTCATTTAAGCCACATTTGTACTGCCCAAAGCTCCACAAAAACATACATATGGCTTTAGTTATTGCACATTTGGGGCTTTGCAGGGCTATTTGGCGTGTTTGCATGATGACAGACTTATCTTCTACATTCCTACTGTGACTAACACAGGATAAAAACAACCCTTAAATGCCGGCAGCTCTCAGCTTGAGTAACATTACATTTACGCAAACATAACTCAACACATGATTCACATCAGTGGCAAAACTAGGATCTTAAATGTTCTATAACAAAAAAGTGTTTTTACGCTGACTCAGTCTCAAATGGCAACTTTAGTTAAGCTGAAAATACAGCGAGTCACTGTAGTGTACGTTCAAGACCCTCTTTTCCTAAAGACGATGTTACGAGACCTAAGGAAAACACACAAAAACACACACACACACACACACACACATAGGGAATATGGGTGGTCACTTATTAGACCTAATCTTAGAGATTGCACTTGATGAAAGGCTCAATAGTATGATGTCAGGCTGCAACTAATGATTATTTTCATTATTGATTGATCAAGAAAATAGCAATCAGCATTTCCCAGGGTCCAAGGTGACGTCTTCAAATGTCTTGTTTTGTCCGACGAACAGTCCAAAACACAAAAGACATTCAGTTTATTATCATAGAAGACTAAGAAAACCAGCATTTACATTTGGATTCTGTTGATCGACTAATAGATTAATTGACTCATCAATTCAGCTCTGGTATGATGTGACTTGTGACCCAAAATATTTTTAAAGAACATATGTATGTAAGATACGACTAACTTACAGCAGTAATTTCTTCATTTTCATAGAAAAATTACAATTTTTATTCTAGCCTCTCAAATTTTAGGATTTGCTATTGATCTTTTTCGTAAATCTTTGTTACCTGATGATCTTTAGATTTCCGACTAATGGTTTGAAGGAATCAATCAATTTGTCATAATGGGTTCTGGGAAACAATCAATCGTTGCAGGTCTACAAACAAGTACCATTTTATTTAAGAGTTAGTAAGTTTTTGTTTTTTTAAGTCAACAGATCAAACCGTACAAAACCACTCTCAGAAAACGTTATACATCAATCTACTGTTGTTTCTAATCAACTCTACGATCCAGATTTATCATAACCATAAACACACAACAGGAAATATTTTAGAACACTTAATCACAATGACTATATTGCGCCATCACGGAGAAACACTCTGCTGGCTCCTGCTGCTGTGAGCTGTCTGAGCAGTGAGACTTCTGTCACATCCATCATCAAAGTAATGATGGAGCTGAACCGCTGCACCACAGGGCGTGCGTCAGTGGTTACTGCTAACACTACCATAGTGACTCCGGGCTACGAGAGCCTGCCAAGAGTTTCAGCCTCAACCCAGATCTCTCCACAGGCTCTTCTCCTACCAAAATACATCTTACGTGTGGATCCAAAACAAAGACATTTCTCCCCAATAGCCCCTCTGGCTTCTCAATCCACACCTCAACTCTGCCTGTCTGGGAGCAGCAGATGTAGGGGCCTCCGGAGAGCGGGATGGGTGTGGGCTTATTAATGGTATGACTGGTGAAATCACCACCAATACCCAGTGGTGTGGAGCTGGAACTAGGCCACGGTTCACAATGTGACTCAGAGAGGAAAGCTGCCAGGCCAACTCAGCTGTTTGTTTTGATTTCATGCTTAAAAATGAAATGTTGTATTATGCAATAGTGAAGCCATTTGGTTCAAATGCCCTATGGTTGAGGTGCACACACATTTTCCATCAGAGAAACTAAGCTGCATACTGCTGCTACTGTATATTCAAAAAGATATAATACTGTAAATCCACTCAAAACAAGCTCACACAATTACCTGAAAAGTACTACTAAATTATGCATGCAATCTGTTCATCAAAACAGTCACCATTATGTGCACGCTGAGGGTTTGATCTTTGTGCTGCCATATGGTGCCGTGGCCTGCGGGATGGTGCATTTGCATGTCTGTTCCTGCTTCTTTATGTATATGACATGACAATTTGAATGGCTTTAAGTATGAACTCAGCTTTTCTCCATACTATTTTTTCTTCTTTTTTTTTGAGTCTGTGAGTCACCCCTGGGTCGTCTGACCTCATGAATCTACCTCTTTCACTCCTTCTCGTCTTTTCTTTCCAAACTGCTCTCCCTCTCCAACCACAGACTTTAACATTAGTCACCCTTATTCACTATACCATTGGAAAATTTGCCTTCAGTTCCCTATATTGGTCCACTCCTGAACAATGACTTCATTTCATTAAGCTTCAGTCTATACTATATAAAAAGTAATGACTGCTGGGATATTTTTATTTGAAAAAACAATCTGGGAATGAAGCTGCAGTATACGCACAGCTGGAAAACAAACAATATCTTCCCAGCATACAGCAAAGTGTCACTCTGAAAATGACCAACCAACAATAAACGAAACCTAAAACCCAAACACACAGACACAGACACACTCAGATTACAAAAGATATCAGTCAGTGAAACAGGACTACCCTGCCGCTGGAGAGCAGGATGACGCACAGAAAATTCCTGAGACAGCACAACAAAGTGTAGCCGCCCCTAACCTCTCCTCCCCTCTCAAATGCTTCCTATGTAAACCTTTATGCCTCTGCCAGACACTGATATCACCTACAGACACATTTCAGCCAGTCAAGGTATTCCTAAATGCCTCAAAACTGTAACACAACTAGCCTCAGACTTCCTCAAAATGTCAATTCACAAGGATGCTCTCCATCTTTCCTCATGCATAACCGTCCTTACCCGAGATCGGACGCAGTTCTTCCTGGAGGCTTCTCTGAGCCGAGCCCAGGACACGCTGCGATTCGGACTAGTGAGCCCCAGTTCCACTTCTCCCCAGTAAGCTCTGGCCAGAAGCTGGAACCAAAGACAGTACGGCTCTGACAGGCAGCCGTCCACCCCGGCCAGCCGAGCCCAGGGACAACCTCCAGATGATGGGGAAGAAGAGAGGGAGCAGCACCCTTCAGCATTCACGTCCACATCCCGCAGGTCTGGGTGATCCTTCAGAGGAACTGGCTTACAGCCTGGAGGTAACCCGTTCCTCTGGGCCAGCATGGCATAGCCAGGTCTGAGGTGGTAAGACCAATTGGCAGAATAGATGAAATAACTATCCCCAAAAATTTCTCCGGTTTCTGTGTCTCTTGGTTCCGCTTTTCTTCTAGATAACCTACTCCATGTTTCTGGTTGAGTCCATCTTGCACCCCTCTTTCCCCCCTCTGTCCGCCTTTAACTGTTTATTCTGGTCTTAGCTCGGAGAAACAGGGCTGTTCCTCTGGGCGTCCCACAGACACATGATGTTTCCACTCAGCCGAGAGGAGAGCACAGCGGCTGAGTGCACTGCAGAGAGCCCAGGCCGACTGACTAACGCACCCACCCACTCACCACACAAAACTCTCTCTGAGGTATGCACACACACATCAGGCAGCCCTAAGTGAATTCTCTCTCTCTCTCTCTCTCTCTTCCTGTGTCCTCCATCTCTCTCTAACTCACCTCTCCCGCTGCCAACCTTTAAAAGTTTAAGCTGTTGTGCGCTCGCCAACGTGCACACACTAACAGACTCACGTGTCAAGGCTAATCAATAAATCATAAGAACAAATGAAAGGAGAACACAAGACACACACACACACACGTCAAAGCAAAGTTAAATAAGAGGAACAGTCAAAAAGTTTTTAGAGTAGGAAGCACAAGCAGTGTTAAGTTGCTATCTGCCAGGAGACGGGAATAACTTGGATTGTTTTCACAGCCATTGGAGGAAGTCAAGTGGGGCTAATACAGATAAGGAAACATATGGGTTCTGTGAAATCCATAAGGCACAAAAATGTGCAGCCGACCCACCCACCTTTGCATGCCTGCAGCTCATCTGGCAACTACAAAGAACCAAAGCCTGGGTGGCAGACTTTGTGGTCAGAGAGACGACCAGGAGTTGCATAAATACACGGTAACTCCTGTAGATTTTGTATTTATTTATTTATTTATTTAACACGGAACGTACAGATAAACATTGTTACATAATGCAAAGCAATGCAACAGATGTAATGTGTATAGGGCGTCTAGTTAAAGCTTATTTGCAGCTCCAGCCTTTGTTAGGCTTCAAACCGATGTTTACAATAGTGTACAGTCTGGCTTGATTAAATGTTGTCCAATGTAGCAAAGACAAGTCAAATAAAAAGAAAAACATTGGTAGTTGATAAAGTGTCAATAGGGTCGGGGTGCTTATTGTCCTTTCTTCCTGTGTGCTGATGATTGATGATAAAGCAGACAAAAAAAAACAAAAAAACATACTCACGCCAATAGATACACAGGAAGCACTGTTGGGCACTTATATTATCCTTCCTGCCCGTACTGGCTCCAAAAATATTCCCTTCTTTTTAATTTCAATGTGATGAAGAACGCCGATTTCACTTGTTTGTTGACATTTTAATCAGATTTTTCAACTGAATTTACAAAAAGTTTACTATATCACAATATAAGTTTCATTTACAACATAAAATAGCATTGACTAACATGGAAATGTGAATCAATGTTGCTCACACCAACTCATATGAAGCCAACTTGTCTGGATTGCAGACAGCTTGATTGATAGCTCAACCTGACTTCACTACTGAATCAGTAAGAGTGGACGAGAACACCTTTCAGAACAGTAAAATAACAAAATGTAGACGCAAGTCATCCCTTGTTGAACTCAATTTGAGGTTTCACACGTCACCAAGGATTATCTAGCTTCACCAACAAGTTTGTGGACACTGTGTTGCAACAAAGTTCTGTTAAAATCAATCTCTGGTATCTCAAACTATGCTTACTATATACAGATGCCAAAAGGAACAATGGGAACAAATCTAAACAACCGTCACAAACCCAAAGATTACACCTCCTCACTCAGGACAACCTGCTCTGAGCGGACTTAGAGCCTAAGGGAAAATGTAAATCTAAACTCCACCACCTGCAACCACCAATTCTCCCTTCACGCTCGCCTTGTAGTATTACATAAGAGGCCAGCCATGCCATAAGGGAATACTTTGAGGTAAACAAACTCCACAGAGCCTTGGAAACTGCCTTTATCTCAGTAGCAGTGAGATGCTTGGGAGCAGGATGGACTCATGCCTCTTAGTAAAACTCTTTGGTAGAGTGCAGGGCCAAAACATAGCTTTAATATTTAATCACATTTTAATCTCAGGCCTCTGTAGAGCTTCTGTGCTGCTCCAACAGCAACATCAGGACCCTGTGCTGTGATATGGCCTGTTAGCAAATGATGAATATGTCTGTGTAACGTTATTCAAGGACAAGGGATCCGTCTTTAGTCTCCAGGGCGGGTTATTAGTTGGACAGCTTGTGCCATAATCATAAGTTTACGAGAGGCGGTGTGGTTTTTAAAGTCGCTCTGGATGAGAGCGTCTGCTAAATGGCGAAAAAACGTAAATGCCAGTCTATTTTGATTTGGAGGAATATTTGCCATCCGAGACAGCAGCGACCATGAAAACAACATCAGGAACCCAGTCGTGGAATGTTCCCTCTCAGCGTTTTGTTATGAGCATCTTGTTACCACATTCACTCGGCTCAATATAGCATGTGGTATTCTGTATGGAAAAGACAGCAGAAATAGAAGTCGCCAAACACAGCCAGTTGAGACACTTGACTTGTGGAAGCCAAAACAAGGATTAAGTCTCATAAGAATGGTTATATATGAGGACTGTACAGTCTACTGCATATATATAAGTGAATTTGTAAAAATATATGTGGTTTTCATTTCTACACAGCATTACAAACCCATATCACCATTAGAGCTACAATTTCCCGCCAGACAATATATTCTTACCTCCACTAATACATTTCAGACCGTTATAGGGTTTCAGACCACATCATATATGTCTCTAAATTCCTCTAAATCTAAAACACATGATAAGAAAATAGATCCCTGAATGGAATTCCTGTTGGCTAGGAAGTGGATTTGGTGCCATGCAGACACAAAAACTAGACTTGCCGCCCAGAAATATTATGCCGTTGTCGTGGCAACAAACCAGACCACAACAATGTCGGCCACTGGACCGGGGTGTTCTCTGTGGGCGCTCATGTGATTTCATGGTTTGTGTGTGTCTTATTGTACATGTTTATGTACATATCCGTGTGTCTAAGGGCGTCTTGAAGGCCAGCAAACACAGCAGTGTTGAGGAAGTGATTTGAGACTTGCCACATGTTATTAGAGTTGAGCAAGGACACGTTTGCCACGGCTCGATGTGCAAACACAGAGCAAGAGGGAAACGAAGGATTTGTGTGTGTGTTCTGGATTTAGATGTGCTGCGTTTGTTTTACTAGCGGGGAAACTGGATCATGTTTTAATGTGTGGGGCAGCTTTGAGGATAATTCAGGTCATCTCAGGTATTGTAGTTAGAGAGCAAAGTAAGCAGAGGAATCAGGTTCTGGCAAATCGATGAATTACTGTAAACAATGCAGCAACTTTGTTTACAGAGACATGTCATGGTCATATCCATTACCTGAACACGATGCTGAGAATATCAACAACAGCAACATACTGTACAAAAATGTGAAAACTTGATGCTTTTACATTATCTTATAGGGGTGCAACTATCATTATCAACTATCATATTGTGTATTTTGGCTGTACAAAAGCGCAAAACCCCAATGTATTCAGTTTACTTTGATATAAAACTGAGAAAAACAGCAACAGGTTAATGGGATGACGGCCACGTTCAGACACACAATAAACTGGCCACAGCTCTTTAACACCAGCAAGAATGCTTTGAAGGCGTTTATGAGATCGCACAGAGGTGTAAATTGTAAACAACACTGTCCATCCCCCAAAAAAAGTAGCAATAACAAATAATACCAGCGTAGACCAGTTGATAACATTAACTTGAGCTGCCTGTGAAAGTCTACCAGCGGGTGTGGAGGGCGGTACCATGAATGATCAACAGACGAAGGGTTTACTGATGTATGTGTTGTAACGTTTAGAGGTCTTTGTCGCTCTCCCTGCACCGTTACCACTTGCGGCTGGACCCAACACAGTGCAATTCGTTCTTGGAGTCCCCCTGCTGATAATTCTGCAAATGGCCTTGTGGCTTCACACAACATCACATGAAGGGCCAAAGACAACATCCAGACTGCGGCTGTGGTGAAATAAAGGATGGGGAAAGGATGGAGAAATCGACAAGCTTTTTAGAGGCTGGTGTGGGGTTTTTAAGACCACTCTTGAGTCTTTAAACTGAAATCACATTAGTGGTGTGCGGAAACACCAAGTCCAGTTTGTGCATTTGGAAGAGGCTAAAGGGGCGAAGCTGGTTAGAAGAAAAAAGTTGCTGTTCTGTCTTTGACATTTGCATTTAAAAGCAGTATGCCAGCACTCACCACAGAAAAATCCTGACAGCCAAAGTTGTGTTCCCTGAGATGTGAAACTCATTTCAGATGTTTACATTTCTGGAGAACACACCACAATGAAAACCAGGTTGTTTCATGATGCCGTTTCATTTTAATCCACTCAAATCTTAGAGTCTAGGATTTATTAGATGATTATCTGCAGCTCTGATTTGTGTAACAAAGGGGAAAAAAGGCCTGTGGTCTGTTAGCAGCTGACAGGATCTCTGGATGGGGATTAAAGACACAAGGCACCGACAGGGCTCTAGAAACTACAATAAGTAATGTTGAAGTCTCCAATCGGTGCTCGTGTGTGACCAACTTTATGTATCTGCGGCTGTGTGTGTGTGTGTGTGTGTGTGGTACAGAGAGCGAGAAGAAAAGAGAAAGTCTTGCAGGAGGATTAGGCTCCATTCGGGGTGGCTTTTCAGGACTCCTGGCGGGTGTAAGATCTAATCTGGACATGCTGCATCTGGGCTCCGCGAGGTATGGCTTACTGTAACAAAGGACTGGCTAATGAGGGCCAGGGAACAGACTGCTCGCACTGTGCGCCCACACCACTGAGCACCCATAAAGCCCTTCTTCATACGGCCCTCAGGGGGTACTGAGGGGTATGAACCCCACAATCGACTACCCCAGGGAGGTAGCAGGCTGCCCAGCACTGATCAGGCAGATATTAGAGCAGATTGATCTCGTTACAGGCTCAGATAAATGCCTCAATCTGAGAGTAGGAGGCCATAATGGAGTCAGGTACTGCATATGAGGGCATATAATATGATTTTTACTGCATTCTCGTCTGCCAATACACTAGGAGGAGGGGAGGGTGTTTTGGGTGTACACATACAATGCCAGACCTTATTTCCTGGAGGGAAGGGAAGAAACTGAGACAGTATAGGAGGGAAAAGAAAGTGAGCGAGAGGAGCTGTTTGCAGATGGGAATATTATAAACAGTCTGCTTAAAGCAATGAAAGAAATATGAAATCTGGAACAGGCTGCATGGAGAGCTTTTCCTTTTTGTCGGTTTAAGGAGAAAACAAAGTTCTAGTATCAACGCAAAACATAACCTAGGGTTTCACATGGATTAAAGAATGCTCAAACAATTAGTCAATTAATCATTAAGGTTCATTAATATTTTTATAATAATGTATCAAATGACAATGGAAAACAGTGAAAATGTGAAAGGGGTTGCTTGTAGTGATGAACCTACAGAGAAATATTATCTGAATCTTCAGCGAGAATCTGCACCTTATTGATAAGCTGTCCGACCCACAACTGTACTGTTTTACTGGTTTACTCTAACTGGTTCCATAGCATCATTTTTGGATACAGCAGGCACCTGTTTTCAGACTGTATAAAAGAAATGGACGGAGCCACTGTGACATCACCCCCGTTGGTTTGTTGACGGCTGTTTTGAAGCTGTGAGTTTGGTGTTTTCGCCTTCACCACATTGGTTTTCTGGAGCACGAAGTGACATTATTTGAAAAAGAGGCTAGCGCTGCCTCTATCTTGTTTGCCGATCACCATGGAAACAACTTGTCAATCACAAGTCAAGCGCCAAGTGGTCAGTTATTGCAGGTTTAACTGACAATTTTGATAAGCCATTAATCATCTAAATAATTTACCGAGCTAGAAGTTAAACACTTGCTGGTTACAGCTCCTCAAATGTAAGGATTATCTGTTTTTTCTCTGCTTAATATCATTGTAAAATGTAATATCTGTGGCTTTTGGACTGTTACTGGGACAAAATAATGACTATAAAGATGTCACCTTGAGCTCTTGTGAGTCATCTTGGGCTCTGGGAAATTATGATTGCTATTTTCCACTATTTCCTGACATTTTATAAATTGATTCATCAAGAAAATAATCAGCAGAACAGTGGATAATAAAAGTAATTGTTGGCTGCAGCCCTGGATAGATTAATTGATTGCGCAAATAATCCTTTGTCATTCAATTATCCTGCCTCTAACATGCAGTAGCACGGCAGAAAATAGATATTGTCCAACATACAATGTTAGTTCATCAAATACATAGCAAAGATGTAGACTTAGAATGGCTATAACTACCACATATTTACATACAAATTAATTTCAAGGATGAACCAATGCTTCCTTATCCAACAAAAGAAAGATAACAAATGGTAAAGATACCATTAAAAGTCCTCAAGATTAAAATCCACTAACAATATAATGATTGCCTGTTCTCATGTATGCTTTTGATGTGAGGAGGAAGCTGGCAACGGTTTTCATTTTAAGAAGTATCCAACTTGAACATAAGTCATGATGCAACAACTCCAAAAGCTACCAGTTTAAATCCCTGTGAGTCATGCCCACATCGTATTTACGAGCCAGTGCACAACTTCTCTTCCACTGGCAAAAACAACTATCAAAATTCACAGTTTGCTATGGAGACCATCTGTGTAGAGCACAGAAGAAACACACACTTCCAGGAGAAAAAATACAGGGGATTTCCTTCAAGGCGGAGCTGTGGCTGCAGCGAGGAGAAGTTGTGTGTTGGACACTCACCCAAAAAACAGGGAAGACAAAAGCCCAGAGCCCAGGGGGGGGGTTTGCATGAGCTTGGCGTATTATCGGGCTCCCCAGTGAAGGAGCACTGCTTGATCTGGACAATTGTCTCCAGAGGTCCCTTGACACTTCCACACAAATGCCTCTGCCAATCAAGCATTCAGTAGCCTGCTCATTCACTCCTCAGCAGCTGCTCTCAGACAGCCAAAATAGGAGCAAATACGTTTCTGATGACAGCCGTACCCCACCCCATCTCAAACACCCCTGAATAAAAAAATCTCTCTGTGTCGATGTTTAATAATTGCATCTTTCTTCAGCGCTCACAGTCTCCCTCAGGGGAGATACCACGTGGTTAAGGAGAGGTGAGACGAGAAACAGCCTCAGATCATCAGAAAGCACTAATGAAGACACAGTTATGCTCGTGTCAGACTGACACAGTGATGTGAGATGAGCCTGTGTTTGAGGTCACGATCAGTGGGTCAACATGCATCATCTGACCTGCCTTCGAAACCCCGCTGCCATGCAATGTAGGTCTAACACGGCTTGGTTTAAGGATGACAAAATGAACGTGCATTTTTAACAACTATATGATTGTTACACTTATTACTGTAGGGTAGGTTTATCAAAAAATATTGAGAATAACAGTTGGGCATCAGATGGGAGAGTAGATGTAACCATGAACATGAAAACATACCCTCGCTACATATAAACACAATAAACTGACTCTTTTAGTCATATAATAGCAAAATTTACACCAGGCGGGCCTGATTTAGCAGTGGTCTGAACTGCAGTAGCAGCAGCAAGTGTTGCGTGAGTTACCAGGGATTAACCTGGGAGAGCTATCTTTATGAATGGGTCAGATTTAACACATAAACCCTGTGTCTGACGTGGGATTCTAGAGGCTGACAAAACCCTACGCAAAGCAGGATTCAACCTACATAAGACACCACTAACCGCCCATGTCTGGAAACTCCACATAGAAATCATAAATCAGACACTGAGACACGCAGACAAACACCTGATTCAAGACGCTAGGCTTCTGCAGTGCGAGAATAGGACTTATAGACTAACCTGTCCACCCTGAATGTAAACTTAGTCACTCAGGCGTTCCAGACGTCTGAAAGACTCCTTTTAGGAACTGTGACACTGCCGTTAACCAGCGTGTGCTTCATAAAGAGCCCATATAGAAGCGGTGTAAGTTGATCCTGGAATTCCCTTGGCTGAGGTTTGAGGTTGGACTGCTGTAGACTCAGAGGGAGCTAAAGGGTGGAGGGTTCACTCATTCCAGATGCATGCCTGACGGATGCATAATTACAGTATAAAAAGGTGACAACACACACGGAGAGGGAACAGTTCTGTGGTGCTCAGCATATTGCAACCTCATTCTTTAAGATGTTTATTAATTAAAAAGGGGGTAAAATAGTCCAGGTCGTCTCGTCAGGGCTGGAAAACAGAGCTGCATGATGAAAAGTAAACCAGGCTGGTTTAATGAATGGCCGACATGCATTGATCAGTACATGAATGCCACCGTGGTATGAAAATAAGTGACGCTAACACAGAGTAGGATCCTGTATTGTGATTACACCCTTTTAAAACTGGATTAATGCTGGGATGAGATTAAAGTGATTTACATGGGAGAATATCACATGCAAAACACACATTTTTAATTTAATCTACAAGATTTAGTTTGCACCAACGTATATTCAGGTAATAAAAAGTACAATGTAATAACATCGACAATCAATTCTCGATTGAATATCTGTGAGAGGACGCAGACTTTACATTTTTGAAAAATAATCTACAGATAATCTACATATTGGTAAACCTGTGGAGGATTATTTTTATGATTGACTCAATCATGAACATAACCCATATTACATTACAGATATGCTAAAGATAGTACAGAGAAGCTCGCAGACACCTTTCACTGCATCCACGCAGGAAATACCAAACATGTCATCTCTTGCATCCAGCCCGGCTATTCTGGTCGACTGGTGAAATATTCACAACTGCCATTTAAAATTCATAAGCGACTGGAGGGATGCTACCACACTCTAAAAATACCTTACAGCGTAATGGAATATGAAATATTCATCTTGATATGAACTCTTTTGCCATGTCTGGCAATCTCGTGTTTACCTCTCTCACGTGCAGCGGCTCTAGCATGTGTTCCTGCTGCAGTATGCTGCTCAACACTGCAGCCAAAACAGCAGCTGCTATTCTCTTGATTGTAATTATTAGTGTAGAAACTCATCCCACATGATACAGGGTTGACACACAGCTCTACAGAGGAAGGATGGGTCTGCATACAAGATCGTCTTACCACTTTTCAGGCTTTTGGGGTCTTTAGTGTGGCTTTTTCATGTTTTATCTAGTGCTGAAACGATGAGTTGATTAGTCAGTTGACAAGAAAAATAATCAATATCAAATTTTGATACTTGATGTTTGAGGAATTTATCAAGCAAAAATGCGAATATTTGCTTGTTCCAGCTTCTCAAAGATGAAGGATTTGCTGCATTTCTCGGTTTTATATCAGTATAAATGGAATACATTTGGGTTTTTGACTGTTTGTCGGACAAAACAAGCAATTTGAAAGCCTCACTTCTGGTTTGGGGAAACTGACCCTGTTTCCCAAATAGACACCACAAGGTTTTGGTGCTCTAGCTATCATGGATATGCTGCATATATTCTGTTGTGGTAAGTCCACTTAAAAAGACATTTTAATCAGCAATACTAATGCCATTGTGCTTTTGTAAAGGCATTCAGTGGACTGTAACAGATTTGGAATGGGACAGATCTGGTATTGGTTATGAAGAGAGGCACTCTGCCAACACTGATGAGGGCTGTGGGACACGCCCTTTAAACAACACACACACACACACACACACACACACACACACACACACACACACACACACACACACACACACACACACACACACACAGCCCTGGGCTGACCAAGAGCTGTAAATTACACCAATATTATGATCCAACAGGAGAGGGAGTGTGGGGGAGAATGGGGAGAAAGAAAATGAGAGAAACAGACAGAAAAAGCAAGAGGAAGAGTTCAAGAAAATGCGCAGTGAGTCATTGTGGATGCCCGTCGTGTCTGACAGAGGAATGATGGACCTTGGAAAACACCATGGTGCTTTCCTCCATGTAAACATGGCTTGAGTTGGAGCACATACAGTACTGTAGATCTGCACTCCCCCCCTCATTTCTCCACTTCCTTTCATCCTTCACTTTCCTGCCAATGGGTGTGCCTTCTGAACTCCCCCCTTTTGCAGACGCCCTCTGCTGCACTTCATCAGACCTCCGAGTTTAGCCGCAGCGGCTTCATCAGTTAAGACGTTGACATGCGCGCCCAGTAACTCACTTGGTGACATCATGTTGCATCTCATCAAATGGACGACGGTGGTGTTTTAGAGTAAAGACTCTGCAAACCCACAGTCGCTGTGTGGTTAACACTCAGTTCAGCAGATAAGTTAAAGTATCGCCAAATTAAATAAAAAAACAGTAGAGCTGAAACAATTAGATTGTTAGAAAAATAATCTGTGATTATTTTGATATCGAAAACATAGTCTTAAGCAAAACAGAAAAATCATAAATCATTTTATGGTTGCAGCTTCTCCAATGTGAAGATTTGCTGCTTTTCTCTATTTTATATTTTTGTAGACCAAATCAACTAAATGATTAATTGATAATGGAAATAATTGTTAGTCTCAGCTGTACTTAACAGTTGTGATGTGGCAAGTAAAAAACTAAAATGTCATGGATCACACAATTTAATTTCAGCTTTATGGAGAAAATAAAAGTATTGATTGGTCAGTCATCTGCTTTCGTGTTGCTGCAGGGAAAGGCGTTCCTTCTGAGTTAATTTGGCAGCACCCCAGAGAGGATGCAGGTCTGATTTATGGCCAAAGTAATTCTGGGGATCAGCACGACTGTAATCAAAGTTTCTTTTTTACATCTCGTCTGAGCTGCTGTCTAATGTCAGCTGGTACTTATCACTGAAGTCAGTGCAGGCTCTGGGGCCTCAGTCTGGGGATACAGGACTGGGTTCACGGGTGGGAACAAAGATGGGGATAAGAACTTGATATAAGAAGCTGGGAATACAAAAATACAAATAATTGGACTTTAAGGGTCAGTGTCCTCAGAAGAAAAGGGGCGCCAGGAGCTGTGAGTGAGATAAGGCCATGGATTCAGCGTGAAATAAGGGAATACAGATAATCTGAGAGCCCCAAGAGATGATTCAGTTGAAAAATGGTTTGGACGACGTGTAGCTGTTGATAACGTCAGCCAGGGCTGCTGTTCAGGGTGGGGTTCAAGAGAGTTCATGTGACCTGCTGCAGACATGCAGACAGACAGGGATTTATTCAGGGCGGGGCAGGTGTGACCGAACAGTAATGTCCTGTATTAGCTGAGGAGAGAAGAATGTCGTCTTTCAGCTGAGCACTAACGTCACTTGGTGGAGAATAGTTCTGGGGCTGCATGATGTTTGATGTCTGCGTGTTAACAAGTAGCAACACACCTGATGTATTGACGGACAGCCTCTTTCCATCCTCTTGAGTGAAAAGCCTGTTTCATTTCATTCAAAAGAGCCCATCACACAAATATCAAATTGGATCAAAGCATTCTTTCGGTGCTGACTGTTTACCCAAGCAGCATTTCCTTTAACGGCTGACATCAGAGGCTCTTTACAGCTCCAACAGTCCCTGCTTTTCTTAAGCCTGTTCTCCATGTGTCTGTCCAACAAAACCCAGTTATGTAATGAGGACCTGCGCCAGATGAGCTGAAGAAAGGACTATTTAGCTCTCCACCTCTTTCCCCGCAGCGTGGAGCAGCTCAGCCATTATTCACTGGAATGTTTTCCTCCCATGTTTGTCCAGGGGGACCGAGACCCCGAAGCCGCAGGGCTTACGAATCAGTGCTCTGAGTGTTTGTCTGCCTGTCTGCCTGTATTTTCTTAATCTGGGGTAAATGAGTCCAAGTTGACTGATGAGTAACCTTTTATAGGAACTTAATAATAAGAGTTTGTTACTGATTAATCCTCCTGTCACAAACACCCATCACTAAACTGCTCAAGAGTCAATAAAACATAATTGTTGCCTCAAGGATACATCTTGTCTTGCTCGTCATAAGAGGGAAGTTAAGGCTGTATATATTCATCTGCATAAAGGTCTTTTTGATACTGCCATCAATAAAAAAAAGGCTGACAAAAACTACTGTTTACCATCATACATGCTGCATAAAAACAAAGGAAAAAAGCAAATTAACTTCTTCTGGTCCATAGATTGTCCTGTGTCCATAAACGTCACACTTCATCACACTTACTTAGTAAGTCAGTCAATTTTGATTAAATCAACAACTAAATACCAAGAGCGTGACTGTAAAGGATTTTAAAATGAAATCATCAACATAAGTAAAATAAGTAATGTTGTCTCTTTCGCTTAATAGAGGGCAGTGTTAAACATGCACTCGACAGTCTTCATGACTGTGGTGAATCTTTAAGACCACCAGCTAAAGCCCATTACGTGCACTGCTGCACAGCTGTATCTAAGGAGAGGCTCAGATAGTTTATTGTGAGAATTACAATCTCAGCAGTGCTGGAAACAAAATTTATTATATCAACATCCTGAATATTTCAACCATTGCAGGCACCAAAGTAAAATATTTAAATTCTCGTTGGTTATCAATTATTTTACTTTGCCTTCTTGTCCCTTGAAGGGAAACTCTTGCAGCAGCCATTAAAAAATAAAACAGCCCACATGCACTACATATACACATTGTATAATAAATACAAATAAACACAATCTGTCCTTAAAGAAACAACTACTAACAAACAAACTGAACACATAAGGCAGGGGGCCAAAACTGTAAATTACCTTTAAATTACTCTTAACAAGTACTTAACAACATGCACTAGTTGAACAAAAGTAGTCCAAAACTGTGACTCAGCAGCGATTGTTTGCGCTGGGATGTGGCACATGTGTGAGCTTATGTGTTACTGTAAGAGGGAAAGAGAAAGGGCTGCTGGTGATACTGCAAGCCCAGATTGAGGGCCAGATGGCTTCACCCGCAAACTCAACTGACTGCCACTTGCTCGGGTGGGTGGGAGGGATGGGCAGGCTGTGTGTGTGTGTGTGTGTGTGTGTGTGTAGTCAGTGATGGTGGTGGGGCTGAGCTAGAGCAACTGATTAAGCATTAAATCTGTTTCTAATCTGATGGCGGGACAGTGGATGATTTCTACTGGGGACAGAGAGGACTCCAGTATGGCACCTACATGTATTACTGCTAACCAGAAAACAGTGGTGGAAACCCTGACACAAACACAAACACAAACACACACACACACACTGAGCTTAAAGTTTAGGGTTGGGTTATGTGTGAGTAACTGCAGATAAGAAACTTTGCCTTAATGGAGACTTGAACAGATGAATCCACTGCCCCTGAATGTAATGTTGCACCGACTCAGACCACATTGATTGGTGTTTGTGAGTCAGCAAACACCTATTTTATTTCAGAAACCTGCAGTGTTTCTGATGCTACTTCGGCAACTTGGCAAAAAAGAAATACTGCATGTGATAAATGTGTAACAGACTAAAACCACAAATTTTATATATTATGTCTGGTTTATAATGACTTTGAGGACTCATCAGGTCTATCCTGAACATCAAACAGACAGCAGTTTATTTTTTATTTCCAGCTACTTCCAATAAAAAGTATTATTACATCACAGTAAAGAGCTTCCTGCCTTTAACCTGTTTGACTCCCCAGCCAAGGAAAAGGCAATGATAGCACAGAAGAAAAATAGTTGGAGCAATCAAACAAGTTGTTCATACCCTATCACTGGTCTTTGAAGTGGCTTTCAACCTGCCAAGTGGCACATGTAAGAGGGCTGGGGAACGTTGACAGGGCAACAAGTCATGATTAAATGGCTAGTAAGGAGAAAGTGTAAGGAGAGACAGAGAGATATTAGCAGAGGGTTAGTTAAATCCAGAGCTCATTAGTTTAGCACCTTGCCAGTCTAAATTGGCAAGGACAAATCGCTTATGTGGACCTGCAGGTTGGTGCAGGACAGCTTGGCAGCCGTACAGTCAATTACAACTTTAAGCTACTGTAGCAAACATCAAGGGATGCCCAATGTGTACCCTAGAAGTGCAACCACTAATCCTTTAAGGAGAGCCGAGATCAGCAGCTAAACTGAGCATACCTCACTCAGTCAATCCCATTGACAGGAACCTTCAACCGTCGTGTCAGGAACAGTGGCAGGAGTCACTCTATATCCCTGCTCTGCTGCAAGAGGCCTTCAGTGCAGTGAACTGGCTGCAAGACCTAATGTTGGTGATACGTTTGCAAGCAAAAGACAAAAAAAGTCAGCAAGTCAAACATCCCGTGTAAACTTCAGCGTTTAAGTCCAGCAATCCATCCACACTTTGTAGCTCTATAATAACGTCACTTGATTTCCTTCTTTGCTCTTGCTAATCAATTCAGCTGCCTGAGGGCTTCGTCACTTGAATGTGAACATATGTTTTTTTGGGGGGGCGCTTGCTGAGATGACAGATTCTGTCATTTTTCTTGGGAGGACCTAAGGGACCTAAAATCTGAGTGGAGCTTGCTCTTTGCCCATAAAACTGGCAAGTCCCTCCCTTGTTCTTGTATCCACTTCTTGCTCTGGTCTTACTCAATCGAGCATCATGGGGCAGCTGGTCATGCCACATTTTGGCACTAAACCACACTCTCAGTATGGGGACAGGAACCACTCTGCTGGGGATGAGCTTTGAGGAACAACTCAGTATTATGTTAGATCATTCCGCTCAAAATATGTGAAACTATCCCAGACGCTTCCTGTAGTGCGGATGTGTTGCGACCTTCACCCAGGGTGTGCGCCCTGTGAGTATTAACCCAACAGAACTTTTCTCAGAATGAGGCGACGTCAGCCCCTGTAACGCGAGACCTCAGCAGTTAGTGGGAGAGGTGACGAGGGGAGAGAGGAAAAGGGGAGATTAGTACTACAGTATCCAGGTAACGGTCGTAAACACTGTCAAAGCAAGACCGAACACAGAGCAAATCAAAGCAAGAGACTGTATAATGACATGCTGACAAAGGCAGACTATTGTGGTAGTTAAACAACTGAAGGGATGAAATTACTCTGTGTTTATATACATGCTGTGTGTTGTTTTGGCTACTACGCAAGAAAGAAAGTGAATACTACCCCTGCCAACAGAATTCTTGCCATCAAAATCTAGCTTTGGACTGATCTTATGAATTGGTTGCACTTTAACATTCAGGACTGTTTTACAAAATGTCCTTCTCCTTAAACATCTTCCTCCTGTTTTCCAATGTTGACTAGATAGGACGTGTGGGATGCTGACCAGAAATGATGCAGGTACATCCATGAGCTCTTATTCCTATACTGATTAGGCTGACACATACTGGGCAAAGAGATTCCATGCACATTCTGCACATATTTTGTCTTATGGCCCACATGTCTAAGATCAAGACATTCTGTACTCGGTGAACTCAATATTGCAGACCTCTGAGAAAAGAAAAAAAGAAAACTAAAAAGCAATGTACACCTACATCTTTCCTCAGACTATAAATGCACATCCTGTGATGACGCCCGCCAAAAGCACACAGTGCTCTTTTCAAAACACTCGGAGCATGCAGTCTGATGATGGAAAATGTTAGCTAGTAAAACGCTGGAAAAGTCAGAGCCTTAGAAATGCAAGAGTTGAATATGGCAGGGCCAGTGCAGCTCATGCTGTCCAGCATGGCTCTCTGAGGAGGGTGACGCAATACAGGACGGGAGGGGATGTTGAGGATAGAGGAGAGGGGGCACAAATATGTTGACTATTACGAGCCCAGGCCTCCCCTCCTCCTCCTCCTCCTCCTCCTCCTCTTCCTCCACCACCACGTCCGCGGCAGTCCCACCCAACGCTGAGGCCCATCTGGAGCGCCTCGTGACCCAACTGATTAAAAGCAGTTGGGGCCGTCGGTGAGATACGGCCAGTGGAATGTGGAGACTGTGGAAAGGCCCAGAATAAGAGCGTCTAAGAGGTGTGTGAATTTCCACAATGTGTATTTGATACTCTGTTAGCTGATGTGTGCGTGCATCTATTTGTGTGTGCGCTATGTGTCACATGTGTATGCAGCCACGTGTCCATTAGTGGCAGTCATTAGCGATCAATCAAATCAGAGAAGAAAAAGCCCTGGAGCTCGGTTGATGGATGCCCCCACTGGGACTGATGAGATGGCTGCATGGGAGCATCTCTGCACCTGAATCACAGCTCTATACCCGACTGTTTCTTGACCCCATTAGCCTCTACACAAACACACACACACACACACACACACACACACACACAAAGATATAGTGCTCAGGGTTATAGCCATCAATGTCAACAGCAATCGCAACTAGTAGAAACTAAATGTCTCCTCCACTTAGGCTAAAATATCTCTTCCTGGCTTCTACCCACCCATCTGCGCTTGATCCACCCCCAGCCCTGGCAACCTGGCTCTCTGCAGTCTCACCCTCCAAACCAGAAGGTATTTACTAGGCGCACCCGTCGTGCGGCATCACCCTCGTCCACCGGAGGTCCAAATGGAAACCAGGTTGGGAGTCTCATCGCTGCTGATGGAGCATGATACAAGAGCCCACGGATGATCTTTACTGCTCTCGTCCCAATAGGGGATCCTCTGTGCGGTTAATGTTAAGCTTAACATGTGTTTTACTGCTTAATTGAATAATGAAGCGATGAGAGAAGAGGAAAAACCACACGACCGAGGACGGCACCAACGGGCTGCCAGAGGAGGATTGTGCGGTGAAGGCCAAATACTTCGGTTTTAAAGCGGCCTTTTTCTAAGTGCTGTGGCTACATGTGTGTCAGAGACACTTACATTATTTTTCATAAATGCCACCATGCAAGGAGTGAAAAAAGAACTGACCAACCCACCTCCCTTTTGTCACACTCTATCCATCAATGCGATCACAAAAGCAACTGTGTAAAGTGTAGCATCATGTTACGTAATTAAATCCATGCTTTATAATTTAGTTTAGCTAATATAAGCCAATTCAAGCCATGTTAACTGGCATTTTCACTAATGGAGCCCTTTCACAGTCCATCTGGCTGCCTGTTTTCTTCCCGTAACTGTTTGGATGTTTGGCTGTTCTGGACGTCTTTGTTGCTTTTTCCATCCCATTTGTACACTGTGTTGAATTATATTCAAAATGTTGTGCAACATAATAGCAGGGAATGTCGCAAATACAAATTAACTTTAAAGTATTGATTAATTTGCAGGTGTTTGTTGCTTTCTGAGAAACTGAAACACCCAAATAAGCTGTCTCTTACAATAGCGAAGTAATAAAACAGTATTAGCAATTTCTCCCAGTCATAGAGAGAGAAGACACAAATGACATTGTGGATATATGCCAGCCTGGACAGGAAGTTCTGACAAAGTTACACCCCTGTCACTACCTCAGCTGACCCTTAACAGAAAATAAAATATGTCAAAAACTCACGGTAGTCACAGCAAACAATAAAAAAATGAGCAGCTCTCCAATTTGATTTACAACCTGGAGACACATATTCCACTTGCGGGGTTTCCGTCTCGATCCTCCTGTAATGGAAACCAGTATGATTCCTGCAGCAACTGATGTGTATCCTGCAGCCTAACACGGCCTCAACACGCTCCGATTTGCACAGAAACTCATAAAATGTAAATATTTCAACTTTAATTATAATAATATCAAACAACAACACAATTAGAGCACCATTCAGTCGAACACGTGCAGGACCATATGCAGACACAAAACAACACACAGAGAAGCCATTTGGCAGACGGGTCAGAGACTGTGAAGGAGGACTCGCTGCAGAACTGAACACAGCAGGTCTCCAGGCCATGATGACCACACCCAAGCCCAGCTGGAAACAATAAAACCCTCATACTCCTCATCTCTTCCTCTTTCCCTCCATCTCCTGTCCTTTATTGTTGCCCCTTCTCACTGCACCTCACAGCACTTTAAACCCTCAAACTTTAGGAGCTCAGGCTTTAGTCTCGTGTCTCTTTCACCTTCTCTTTTTCCCCTTGGCACCCCTCTTTCTTTTGTCTGCCTTTAGCAGACTGATTTCTCATCATCCTTGGGTCCCACATAACAGAGAGGGAGTGTCCACTGCATTCTCCATCACCACAGTAAACACTCAGTCAACTAGTGAGCCATTCTCTCTGGCATGCACGCACAGGCCCCTTTAAAAAAAAATTTAAGCCAAAGGAAAACAGTGAGGGAGAAACAGATGGATGTCATTTGTGTTATAAAGACAGACAATGGCAAAGGAATAGATTTCCTAGGGTGGGCGGAGACATATACAGTTTTGCTAAAATAGCAAATTTGGCATCATCTTCCCTTTCGTGACCTCTCCTGTGACACCATCAGATTGGTGTTGCTTGCAATTCATCACTGTTGATTGGTAAATCTGGGCTCAGCCCATCACCGTCACGCTGTCAGAGGACCATAGGTGTGGAGGTGCTCTGAATGCTAATGTGGTGCCGGCTCATCAGCATCAGAACAAAGCAGCGTGTGCACACTGACTGACACGGGACAGGACAGAGGGCATCATTATCACCGTCTGCATCGCGGTGAAGCCTGCACTGCCTGGCCAATCGCATGCTCTGGCACTGAACAGGCAGCCAATTAACGCCACTTTTACTGGGATGCCTCAGGGCTGTGTGAGGAAAATATGCCGGTCTCAACATTTTATGGAAGAGATGGAAACACAGGGGAAAGACATGATGATTTTTAAAACCACACTGCAAGCAAACTCTTCTCCTAAAGTTATCGATCCTTCCGTCTCAGCTAAATGAGATTGTGAAGTGTTTTGTTCTGGTAGCTCTGATAGCAGAAGGAGAGAGGGGCAGAGTATAGAGAGGGTGACCGACACACACCAGTGATCTATAGATTCTCTGTCAGGGCTCTGCAGAGGGATAATTCACCCCCCACCCTCTGACTGTCTTGTATGACGTAACTGCTCTTAGTAGGTTGATCGAGTTTAGATGTACCATGCACCACAGCGGCGGCTCTGGCATTCAAACGATGAGAAAAAAACAAACACATGCAAAAAAAAGAAAATCACCATAGCAACCCCCTTCTCTTCCAGCATGCCGGTGATATTTACAACCTCACCTCGAGAGAGCCTGGGGGGTTGGGCAAAAGAGTCAATGTGTAAATACTTATAGATGAAAACAAAACAACACCTTCTAACAAACACAGCCACACTCTCTCTTGCACGCACGCGTCCATGCACATACAGCTCCGCCCACCGACGAGGTTCCTCCCAGCCCCTGTCTGCATTGCACCAAAGAGAGCTGCATCTTTTCCAAGCCGGTTTTTCATCATCCGGGCCAAGGAGACTCAGCAGCATCCAGCTACTTCTTATTCACATCCTCTGCTTCGCTCTCACTCTCTCCTTTCCTTTCTCTGAGCATGGAAGAATAGGGTACTTGAAATATTATGGGAGAAAGGCATCTTTATGTGCCATCCTTTTCTGTGTTACCAAGGTTACACTCCAAGGACAAGGTGTTTCTTGGTTATGCTGAGCCAAGCCTCTAGAGACACTTTCTTTTCAGCGCGTTTTCGGTAATTCTGCCGCATGCAGACAAACCTTTACAAAGAGCATCACTGTATGTTTACTGCAGCTTGTGCACATATGTCATAGGGATTATGTGTCTGTGCGTATGCGTGGGGAGAGGGAGTGATGGGTAACTGTAGCAGCATGAGGTGAATCAGCATTCTGTTCACGCCGCGTTTCAATACAAACTCAGCCAAACTGCTGAGAGCTACAGCACGGCTCAAATTTACGGCCACAGACAGACATGCCCTGAGTCTGCACAGAAGAAAACCCCGTAGTCTGCAGATGAATGGAGTGACAATGACACAGCAATAGTAACCGCAGGAGGAATATCTTACATTTCTTGGTGCTGGTGGATCAAATGTGACCTATTTTTGAAGTGGAGTAAAAACTACAAGCTGATTCATCAAAGGTGTTCAGCACAATATTTGGCATTCTGACAATTTTAATACTTTTTGTGACTCTCTTGTTTTTCTGTTCCAACCATGACAGTAATTTTGTTGTTTTCTGGATTAACATGTGTATGTAATGCCCTTTGGTTTATAACACACTCACAGCTTTGATGTATTCTGTGTTCAGCTGCTTAAAATCACTGTAGTACAACTTAACTAAATCAAAACTTCCTCCAATAACTGCTGACTGTTGCTTGTAACAAGGTCCTATCAAAATGCTGAGAGGTACAGGTCAGAGGTTCAGGTATCACAAGATAATCTACGTCGCAGAGCTTTTAAAACTGCCCTCTGTGTGTAAACATTAACCTGTCTCAGTGGGAGGTAGGCTATTACTTCATGGTTTAATGCCTCAGTGCATCCTAACTCACTGACACAACACATGCTTCACAGTTTGTCCACCATTAAGCTCAATTCATTACACACGAAAATACATCTTTTCCTCTGAGTTTTGACTTTCCATCCACAATGCCTAAAAACAATGCCTTAAATGCTCTCCACAAACAATACATCTGAAAAGGCACTGCAGTGTGTATAGGGGAAACAAAACAATGATGCATGCTTTCACAGACATGATCAGGTGCAGCGTAGCAGTAATGTTAAGAGGCCTCCAATCCATTCTGTGATCGTATGAAAGCCAAATACAGCCAATCACACAAAGCAGGTGTTGTCATAAATGTATTTAAGTTTTAAATACAACGACTACAATGAAAGACAACACTGATCATGCAGAATATGAGGACAAAACAGATGTTTAAACTGCAGAGACTCAGCAGAATAACCAGGACAGTCCAACTTCTTACCAAACAATGAAAGTAAAAAGACCAGAAAACACTCGTATGGACAAGTCAAGACATGGCCTCATTTGGGACCACATTAAGATCTCACGAGAGCGAAGCAAATCCTTTAGATTGATTGATTTTATGCCTGAGAGAAGCGGGCAATATCACCACCAAGGTCTGGACATCTTAGATTGAAGACAAGTGTCGTTGCCGGAGGCTGAAAAGATAAGCTTGTCAGTTATCAGTGACATGCTGAAACCGTCAGCCGGAACAGTTCAACACAGAACAATGTCCACGAATAAAAGCACAGGGACGAAACAGAAAGAGCAGACTAACTCTGGTCTTTTTGCATTAGAGTAAAGGACTTCCCTAAGGCACATGTGCAACCATGAGGCTGATTAAAGTTCTGATGTCTGCTTGGGACTGATTTGGAAGTTTTATGACTCTCCTTCCCTCCATTTTTCCCGCCTCACTCGCTGCCCCTCGGCTGCTTTCATATGCTAATGGTTGGGGCAATTGTGCGGGCCAACAGCCTGGAATTCCTCTCCACAAAGGAGAAATGGAGATGGAAGGAGAGAGGAGAGAAAGGGACAGACAGACAGAGAGAGCGACCAGACAAAAGTGGGCTGATGCACATCAGAGGCCCAAATCACCGTCCAAAGAAAGGTTTGCAACAAGAGCACAAAGAGCCCAAGGGTTGCTTTCTACTCTGGTGTAGTTCTAGTGTATGGTATGTTTGTTAAGTTTTGCCTATTTTAATAACTTTAACTTTCTCTAAGAATCAACTAATATTCAGTCTATAAAATGTTGGAAAGTACAGAAAATTATTATAATTTTCCAGAGCTTGTTTTAACCAACTCAAGAGTCTAAAACACCAAAATATATTTTTAATTGCTATCATTGAAGACTAAGAAAAACAGCAAATATAAAAATTTCCCAAGCTGGGAAAAAAAATAACAAAATGACTGTTTTGCTTCCAACCCACTCAACATTTTTAATCAGCAGCATCTAGTATGTATATAAATATATATGTTTTGTATATTACTGAAACATCCAGTCTATTAATTTATTAATAGATGGACAGAAAACTGATATCACTGTCAACTGGATACCTTTGGGTTTATTTCTTGCTTGCCTTGTAATTGTCTCTTACTCCCAAAAAGCATTGAAGGGCACATGGGAAGCCCGTCCTGCTGTGTTGGGTGTGGTCCATCACTACAGGGATGTCAGCTGAAGTGGCTACCAACGCACCACTGAGGAAGCCATCCCCCCACATTAAAAGCTCAGAGCCGGAGTCATCCAAACAAAGAGAGGACGTGCACACCGCCCTTACATCCAGCCAGCCACCTCAGCCAACCCTTCAGGGACAGAGAGCAGGTGGGCCAATTAGGGTCCCCAGGGTCCCCCCACCCAGATGCGAGCAAAGCCCTGTATAATTGGTTTCCTCATCTATGAATTATTAATCTTGGTTGCTCTTTGAGGTTTTTGACAGAGTAGGGTCGTGACAGTGCGCCCTCTGTCACATAGACTCTCCTGTTTAACCCCCCAGTGCCATGTTAAAACTACTCCTGATAACAAAGTGGGGAGACTCAGACATATCCAAGAACACACACAGAGGTGATTGGTGCGATCTATGATTGTTTTAGTTATTAAAAACATCCTCCATAATGGGCCCTTTGAAATGCCGCACCTTGAGTTTGCCACCCTTTAAAAGTCTTATAAAACGTTGTCCTATATTTTGTCATATTTTCTGCTAATTTTTATGCAGGGAAGCGTTATTTCACAGTGTAATCCACAAGTGGATCAGATCAACTAAGGGGCGGTAAGGGATTAATTGGTCAAAACCTAAAGATGTTACATTAACAATGATGTATGCCAAAGAAAAGCAACCTCTCATTTGATAAATTAAAGTCGGAGAATATTTGGTATTTATTTCCACTATTTTTGCTTTAAAAAGAAACTGAAATAATTTGATTGTTTTTTTCTCTGTTGAGCTCTAAATAGTTTTGTGACTGTTTTTCACTCTTTGTTTGAGACTTAAATAAATGCTACTGTTTTATGAGAATGCTAAAGATCAAACGACAAACCAAACACTTTTGGCAGGACAACATATTAATAGAGCTGTGGCCTTGCTGTTATTGGTGGCAGTGTTGTTGATTCCCTGGCTCCTCTCTCTCTGTCTCACACCAGGTGTTGGCCTGTAAATATTTCATGAGGCCTCTGTGCTGTGCTACTGGCGCACAAAGGCCGTTTTCAGCGCCTCGGACAGCAGAGGCTCTCTGGAAACAGAGGCCTATCAGTTCGGCTTGGGACGCAAACAATTTTCAGCACTGCTAAAATTAAATTAGGGGAAGGGGCATACCAGAGAGCAGCTCTGTTGCAATGCTTGACACGGCAAGACTTCTTTACTCCTCACATCAGGCATTCCATGGCAAAATGAAAAAGGGGAGAGGGGGAAAAAAGCATGAAACAATGAGCTGTCTGTGTGAGTTTCCAGTGAGAAAGACGAAAAGGCATGTCAGAGATATGAAGTGTTAGTAAGGGTGCCAAGTTGATTTCTCTGCATATAAAGACAAGTGGATACATACAAGATAGCACCACAAAGAGCACTGTATGGTAGAGAGAACATCCACATTCATATGCTCAGATTCACATTTTCTGAACATAGAAAGGCTCCGACCTTTGCACCCTTGCACTTAACATCCCATCCCATTAAAAATGAACATCCTCCACTGGATTTTACCAGTGAGCCTTTGATCTAAGACTATGTCCAAACTTTCTAGTTTTCCAAACTGCCAATGGGATGACTAATTTCACCAGTTCTTTTATTTTATATTTTAAAGGAGAGTCAAATATCTAAATGAAGCCATTTACTACAAAAAAATCAACGAGAAAGAAAGTTGAGCCAAGAACCAAGAGAAAGAGATTTCAGTCCAAGAATCACTTGTTAAATAACTTGATAAGACTAATGTTCTTAATTCAAGTTTAGTCTCGAGCCACCTGAGGCTGCATTAGGGACTCTGTCTGCAAGAACAGGGACACTCAGAGGTCAGCATGCCACGCACTCCAGAGTCTCCAGTTCCGCAGCGCACTACTGAATGAATGCAGACTATTAATACATGAGATGTCAGGGACGCCTTTCCTGGAGAACTCCAGAGAGCAATAGGGGACAGAGAGGAAGGCAAGCTCATAAAAAGGGTGAGGAAGGGTGACCAACACCTGCAAGGGTAGAAAAAAGTGTAGAAAAAACACATCCAGCTGCATCAAGAACGAATTGTATGAAAGCTTTACAGTATTATTACTTTATGGCAACCTCTGTACGGGGTATTGGGTAGTCTGATGTTTGGAGAGGCTGTCAAGCCGCCAGAAGGTTTCTAGTTTGATGTGTCAATAGCTCCCAGTTTGCCATATGGTAAGAAACGATTTCCTGTCAAGCTGTCACTATCAATAAAAGACTAAAAATGCCAAAAATAATATTAAAAAAGAAACTTACTAATTTCCTACTTGCCCTTTCAGTCCTATAAGTCAAATGCTTAAAAATAAAGAGAAAACTGACCTGATTGTTCCAGGCGCAGTACAGATCGCAGATCCGACTCCAGTTGTTGTTAATCATACAATCGAGAACTTTAAGATGAGCCATTTTTTAGTTGCACTGAAGAAATCCCAGCTGCCCAGACACCTGCCCCTCAGCTGTGTGTACCAAACCCTGCTGTGCCCAGCGGCACCCTGCTGGCAACAGCGCTCCTCGATGCCACCTTGACGGAGAGGGGGGTGCGAGGAGGCGAGAGGGAATCATCAGCAGAAGGCAAAGGGTGCATCTCCGTGCCCATCTGCGAGCTCAGCAGGCATCCTATCCGCTGTGGCCACCGCCACAGCCGCGCTTCATTAGTAATATGTTAATGATGCGCAAAAACTCAGGGGATTATCTGAGATGTTACATTAAAAAACAACCTTCCTGAGAGAGGGATCCAGCAGAAAAGAGTTATCAGCAGTCAGGAGCAAAAAAAGTCCACCTGGGTATCGGCGGGCAGGAGGAGCATCGCCATGGTTACTCAGCAGAAAGCAGACTGACCGGTGGAGCTGAAGCCTAAAAGACTCCGATGGAGCAGACAGCACTTTTTCTTCGCATCTGCCTTTGCGTAATAGTAAACCTCCCTCTTTTTGAGTCTCTCTGTCTTTCTTCCTGTGATGGTGTCTCTTCCCGAGCTGGCTGTGCCTCCCTGTGCTCGTCTCTGCAGCGGTACCAGGCTGAGGCAGGCTGAGAAATCGAAGCAGCAAAGGCTCACACTAAATCATCGCGCATCAGGCCGCAATGCAGGACATAACCAGGGACACAAAAATGTTCCCCTTCTCTCTCCGACTCTTCTGGACACAGCCAAGGAAAGGCAAAGGTCTCCTCTACTGCCATCCCTTGTCAAGGTGAAAATACAGCTAAGTCTTATAATATCTCAAGATGTTTTAAGTTGTCAGTATGATCCTGTGAAAACCTACAGAGGAGAGGACTGTGCAAGCTCTCTGCCTCCAACTCCAAACCTGACTGATTCTGCATTTTGCCAGCAATGCGGGACTCTATCCCGCCTGAGTTATTTATTTCATTACTCTGCAAAAAATCTTCACTCTACTTCGCAGGGGGAAGATTTCCCGACACAACAGAAGAAGAGTGCCGCAGCCCCCACCACCGCAAAGCAAAAACTCAAGTCAGCTCCCCTAAGTAAATTAACATTAAGTTAAAGACTTCCTCTCACTGTGGGATGTCAAAGAAATCAAGCTTTTGAGAGAGGAAAATATGCCGGAAATGCATGAAGAGAGAATTAGGAAACGACTGGATGCCAGTAAATAGTTGTCTGGGATTGTTTACGTGTCCTCCACCCTTTGATGCTGTATGACGCCCAGATGGTTGTGATTGTGACATTAGTTGTAAAGCGGCTTCATCAGTGAGATGCTCCGCGCTCGCTTTAAATGAGAAACGCCACAACCACTTAAGAGCAAGCAGTAGCCCAAGGGGGGGGTTTAAGGTACTCATTCATTTTTAATAACCCCTTAGTACTAAGTGTCACTCCAGTCTTTTTACTCTTTCTCTCAATTACAGAGATCCCCAGCATGTCAACTGACCAGCTCAATATCCACTGTGGATAAGGCCATCTCAAACCCACACACCACCATGACAACTCCAGTAACTGCACAGGTGCAGCAACATGTAGTTGTAAGTGTTCATTCAGCAGCAGTAGTACTGTCGGTATCAGTAAGTCTTTTTGTGCGCCAAATCAGAGATAGATATATCACAAAAAGACAAATAAAGACAACTTGAGTGATAATATAGACAGCAGACTCTGTGTTAGGTCAGGAGGCTACACACACAGTCTGGTCAGAAAGGTCAGCCAAGTCCCACAGGCCATGCTCAGTGACCAGACATGGCAACCCTGGGCCCCACAACACACTATCAACAGACCAGTTGGGGAGGTCATCACTCACTGTTCTCCTCTGCTTTCCCCCATAACTCTTAAACCGCATAGTGTTCCCCGTTATCAACACAGCACCTCTTTGCTTTCCTCAACTTGGGAGGCCAGGCCCCCGGGGGGAAGGATCCGAAGGAGAATGTGCATATCCTCACACTGAAGTTAATAAATAAGCATGTCAGGGCTGTCGTCAAACCTCAGCAGGACAAACCAAAATCCTTGTTCTTGCATTCGTCACTTAGGGGGGAAAACATGTAAGACGTGACTGAGACAAATTCTCAGAGACCAAAGACTCTTAAAATGTGATGTCAGTCCAAACCGCCCAGCTGTCTCCAGATTGTTTTACCATCTTTCGCTTAAAACAAAACATTACAAATGCTTAAGAAGTCAAAGGGATTAATGAGAGCAAATCTTCTACCAAGATCTGCAACACTGACGTACTGTTCACAAAATATCTAGGCCAGGCGAATCTAACAAATCGCCTAAATGCAGGGCAATGTTCCAAAATAATAAACTACCTTTTAAATAAGATGAAGAAGCTTACCGAAATGTTATTATTAAATCTATAAAATACTCACGATGCCAAGTGAAAGAGAACTAGCTTTGCGTGCTACCTCTTTATACAAAGTGCTACAATTTGTTTTAAATTAGTGCAGCTATTTGAGTCACTTGAGTCCAAATTATCTCATGACGGAATAATTGAAAACTTAATATGATACTGTCTGTGAATAACATCTGCACAGTAAACCACTGTGACATCATGCAGCAACATGTGTATGAGCTGCGGCTGCAAAAACTCCCCCCATCACAGACCAGCAATAGGCCAAGTAAAGAGTAAAAACATGTGCCCTACCCCCATGCTGAAGCCAATATAATCCAATCAATCCTGAGTTATGGATCTCGTGTTGCTCTCTGAGCACGCACACACACACACACACACACACAGAGTCATGTGTCACTACAGTATTTGAATCAACAGGGAGCACATGCATGTTTTAAAGCTACAAGTTACATCATTTCACTGACAGAAAATAGATGAGGACGTCAGGCAGAGACACATAACTCCATGACCGTCATGTGGGGACCTGAAGCTTATTGAGATGGTTGACAGATGAGTTGGGATGTTAAATTCAGTGAAGAAGAAGGAGAGTTATTACACTTTTAAGTCAACAGCTTTATTCACTGCAGTCCAGTCCAATATATTAAGACTGCAGGTGGAAGTTAAGTATCCATCAGGAGTTGACCTGCGATTATTAGAACTGAGAACTTATTATCATTGTGTAAAATTGTCGGATCATACTTTGTCTTAAAAAAAGAAGTTGATTGATCGGTTATCAGTTTCAGCAGTAGTGATCTTCACATTAGCACTCAGGATGGACACCACATACCAAAATGTGTTCTACATTAAGTGGCGCATCTGTTGCTGGAATTTTCTTTTTCACACTCTTACCTGTCGGATATTTTTTGATTGTCTTGTTAGCTCTGAAAATATTCCACAGTTACCCAAAATCTGTGAGAAATTATGTTTTAGGATTCCTTTATCCAAATAACCCCAAATTCACCCATTTTAACTGACAGCGTGTTGGACTTTTCTTAGATGACATAAACCCAGTGGTTTTTCCAGCAATCACTGCTAGTCTACATTTAAGCAGTTGTGGTCAATTTGGGGGTATTATATTCACTGTCATTGACAACTTGCTATAAGTTTAGTCTTGAAGTCGTGAAGCTTCCACAGCCAATCGGCGAACACTGGAGCCCCGAAAACAGAGTGGCTCTGCAGTTTGGTGGCTCCTCTGCCATCCATTCATGAAATCATTCCTTCATCAGGGTGCCCTTGTTCATTTCCACTGCTGACGCTGACAGGAAATAATGTAGTTTCCTGCCAAGACCTCAAAGCCCACACTAACACCGCGGTTAAGATATGTCCTGATAACACCCTGTTACATAAGCGTTGATTAAAAACAAATACTGCTCATACACTCGTGGATTTCTGCAGTTTTACGTACAAAATAAAAAAGTAAAAGTGCCTCCAAGAGTCATAGGAAGCATTTTCTTGCAGGATATGATATGAAAATTGTCGTAAATCTCTGTCTACTTGCACTGTCATCTGAAATGTATTGGTCTTTAAAATTATACATATTTATTATCTACCAGCCACCATATATCATTACATAATTTGTGCTTAATAAAGTGTAATAAAAACATGACATGATGAGTGAGGATGTTCACTACCGCCTTAAGAAATTAGTGCTTAATGCTCTTTACAGACACACACACACACACACACACACACACACACACACACACACACACACACACACACACACCCCTGACTAGTGTATGTCATGTCTTGGAGCCAAAGATAGAGCCAGATAAGGGGCGAGTGTTTTGACGGAGATGCCTCTGGCATATGTAATGGATATCGTCTCAGCCTCACTGAGCATTAGACTGGTTCTGTTCTGCCTGTCTGCCTGAGTCTGCAACGCCCTCCCCCCCAAACTCCTACCTCTCACCATCTTCTTTCTGCCCTCCCTTTATCGTACAGAGGGACAGGGGCATCGAGGCAGAAGAGGCTGTGACACTGAGCCAATTGGCAAAAGACAGGATAAAAAAGGATGGGAAAAAATAAAAAGGGTGGCTTTTTTTTTCCAATGGGTAAACTCTTGTCTGCCTTGACACCGCTGCCCTCTTCCCACTCCCTCCCTTCCTCCCTCTACACATCCATCCATCAATCATCCATCCATGCCTGTGGTCAGCGGAATAATGGCGTCTAGTGTGATTGCAGCCAGTCTGGGTTTTTTTTTTTTTTCAGCAGACTGAGGGATGATATGCAGAGGAGCCGTGCCGAGCATGAACGTCACCTCTCCACAAGAGGAAAAAGATAAGGGTACCGCCCGACACACATATTTTAAGTGACCTTGGTTCCGACAAGGCACGCGTACAGATTTCCCTTTTTATCTTTTCCAGGAAAAAATCGCAACTATAGCTGGGAAGTTTGATTCCGAAAACAGATGCCAAAAAAACACTCCGGGTTTCAGTTTTGCAATGATAACTGAGGCAGATCTGGTGTTTCCAAACCGGGGAAACCCTTAGGAGAGCAAGCTCCTGGTTATTCCCAAGACACTTTTTCTGGGAGTGTACGTGCTAAGACAGAAGCCAGGTCATGTCCAGGTCAGTGTCTTGTTTGTTGAATAGGAAAGAACTCTGATGTGCTGCACAACACACATTTGCTTTTCAAATGTATGCAAATCAAAATCGTTTTGTCGCTGCTCTGATTGATGAACTGCCATGCCTGTAAACAGTGATAAATGTGTAGGTCATTTCCTTTTGGAGAGTTTTTTTTTTTTTTTTTTCCTTGCAATGACTAAAATAAACCATCAAACCTTTAAAAAGTGAGATCATAGTGAGCTTAATTAGGGCTGGGATGTGACACTGGAAATGTAAGTTGTCTTTTGACACTAAGTGTGTCCAGCTGGGTATGTCTGTGGAAAAACTAAAAGAGACTGAGTTTGAGTTTTCCTAGTTTCCACAGAAAAAACAACCTCTCACATGGGACAAACTGACCACTGTCGCATTCTCCGACCCCTAAAATGATACAGTCCTGACCAACATTCCCATATTCACTGCTTGTAGCAGCATTCGGGAGAAAACGGGCAGCGATTTCCAGTACAGTGATTCCATTTTTCCCTCTCCGACACACACAGCATTCATCTTTCCACGGGTTAAATATAGCATCACTAAAAACACGCGGGAATAGAGGACGGGTGAAAGACAAGCATGTGGACGGGGGAGAGAAAAAAAAGAGCAGGGGTTTATGGAGCTGGGAGGGGCTATATTTAGAGCAAAGCAGAGAGCATCAGCAGTACTCACAGCACCGCCATTGGTCTCATCTGCCCCAACATGAATGAGAGATGAGATCAATATATGCTGGAGAGTGTTTCACCATTGTGTGTGTTTGTTTTTCTTTACTGCTCCCATTTCCCTTATCCATTTTTTGTTTGATTAATCAATCGTTTGGTCTACCAAGTGTCTTGTTTTGTCCGACCAACAGACCAACAGAATATCCAAACATATTCAGTTTAAAGTGATATAAAGCAAAGAAATTAAAGATTTTTTTTTACAATTTTTACTCAACTTAAATGATTAAACGATTATCAAAATAAGCTGTTGATTAATTTTCTTTCTGTTGACTAATGGTTTCAGCCTCCATTATTTCATGTGATGGTAGAAATCGCTTATATCAGAGAGATCAGCAGAGAGATCTCAACAAAGGAGCAGGTGTTATTTGAAATTTAAAAGAAAACTGTCAACAGCAATGGTGGCCATAAACCCGACCACTATGAAACGATTAGTAAATTAATCCAGCAGAGTATTTTGATAATCCATTAATCATTTTTCAATCAAAATTGCCAAAACTTCCTCAGTCTCAGCTTCAAAATTGTGCAGTTTTAATGATTTTCAGTGTCTTTTGTGATAGTAAAATGAATATCTTTGGGTTTTGGCAAAACAAGACATCTGATGGATTCTAAGAAAATAATTTTCACTTTTTTTTTTCAGTCATCTTTCTCTAAGATGTATAGATCTGAGGGCTTCAGCTTCATAGCTACCCTGCTTGTATCAGCGTGACAGCAGGTCGAGGAAAGTAGAGAATGTGAATGAGGCAAAGAGAGACAGAAGCAGACGTTAGACACGTGGGGTGTTTTTCTCTTAATGACTGGGGGCAGCTGTGCCTAAATTACCCCAGCATTGCTACCATCGCTTTGGCGGTAGGAGGGTGGGGTGGTGTATGTCTTGTGGGGGGTTAGTCTTTGAGAAGACCCCCCTTTCCAATCTCCCTCATTAGCGAGCCAAGATGATGCAGCGGGGCGGGCGGGGGAGAGGGGAGCCTCGTCCCGCCTGGGGTCTCAACTCTCATTAGGCCCCGGGGGGGGGGAGGGCAGTTCATAAGCAGTGAAGCTTGAAAGTTTGTGTTTGTGTGTTGTAGGAGGCATCAGGTAGATAAAAAGACCCGCCTCGCTCCCATGTCAAGCCCCCGGCTCCAAACAATGAGGCGAAACACTGGTACTGACTCACAGGTGACTCACACCTTCTGCAGCGATGTAGAGATGTGTGCCAAAATTGTTCCGGTCTGCAGGTTATTAAGAAACTGACGGAATCAAATTTCACTTTTCATCAGGGCATCCTGGTGATTTGGTGGGCAACCATGCACCTGCAAAGTCCTGTTCTTTTACTCTACTGCACTGTAGCATCCACATCCTTCTTGTGCCTATTTTCAACCAATGAGGCTGAAAAATGTATTTTTAAAATCAGGCTCCATCCGTGGGTCGCTCGAGAGTATCAGATTTTAAGAAGCAAGTGGAGAAGCAGCTTGTGCTGGGAAGTAATTGATGTATTTTTGATGGTTCTGCTCAACAGCTGGGAATTCGGAAAGCTGTAGTGGTTGTAGTTTTACTCTGTGAGGGAGAGTTAAGTGATGTTACGGGAAACATTAATTAGATTTCAGAGACGGATGTGAGGAAAACCACACCGCAGTGACAGCAGCCAGTAGAGAAGAAAGGTTTTTCATGGTAACTACTCACTCCTGTCTCTTTCTGTCTCACTCTCTCAGATTTCACGATGTGACGGCACACAAAACATTGGAAGCCAGAAACAACAACTTTTCGATGAATGCTGCTCATTTGCCCCTGACAAACATCAATCCTGCTCAAACTTCTCATCAAGACAAAAATCTGTGCACTGTGCTCTTCCTTTACTCCATTAACTGTTTCATAAACTCCAGCACTGTTAGGTTGTTCCCAAAGTTTTATGTCGTCCATCCTCAGCTAGTTCTGACATAGTAAGAGGATTAACGTTGCGCACACACACACACACACACACACACACAGAGCACGGTTGCCATTTTCTGATGATGGATTAATCCAAAACATGCCACCGCTGCAATGCTGTTACGACATGCATCAAGCCTAGCAGGACTCTGATGATGATTATGATGATGTAACCACTGAAGCTACCGTAAGAGGAAAAGGATGAGCTCTACAATGTGCCATTTATGAGAGTTTGGCATGCAGGCCCACCAAAGACCCAGTAAGATTAGCACTGAGAGTACAAAACTCTCTTTGTGCACTTAAACAGTTGTCAGAGTGGGGAATAAAATGAACTTAGTCACCCCGAACACTGGCAGATGTGAGGTGCTGTGCGCTGCAACACTTAGCTCACACTCGCTTTTCCCTCCGAGAGCACGACACACTTTGCAACTTGTGCGGCATGTCACGATTTCTTTCTGAAAGTGAGAATACCTTTGAAACAGCGCTGATGAAGTTACTGTCGCTAGGTGGTCTGAGGGTTTTCATGGATGCTTCACATGTATCCAGGTGTCGGTTATAACTAGTGAATCCAAATGCAAGCGTTTTCCACTCCGGTCAAGTAGTACAAAGCCTGCATTGTGTAAAAAATAGACTTTCCATAAGGAATCTGGCAAAAATACACACCATTGTGGGATTATAATTCCTCTCTACCATAAACTGTTAAAGGTCACACACAATGTACTTATTTAATATGATAACCACAATAGCTAAGGAATAAAGAAAAGCCACCATGCCGGAGCTGAACGAGCTGCCACACTTATAACATAACAGACTGCACAGTGAACCGTAACAGCCTGGGATCCAGACACAGCTCCATCCAAAGTCTTACCTCGCAAGACGGAGTTACGGCTCTGTGTTTGCTCTCTTCATTGTCCTGTGGTGAATCACTCCAACGCGCTGCCATCATTTCATTTCAAACCGCAGAGGAGGAAGAAGTCCTTTAGAGACCACATTGGGGTGAGGACGATGAATCCCAAAGAAAAAGAAAAAGAAAAAGATCCTAATCCACACCGTCCTCCTTCTTCATGGCCATCAGTGGCTGAAATCTAAACACAAAGTACACAAGTTAGTGAAATAAATGCAGCCTAAAAGACACATGAAAGCTGTCCCATGCAGGTCACAGTGCCAAGTACAGGAGTTATTTCTCAGATTTTTGAGCCTGGGCATCCAAGTGTGGCCAAATATCAGCACCATGAGGAACAAGAGCCGCAACAAGACACCCTGAAATGCATTTTTTGCAAAATACTACTAAGTATTTAAATGTATGACGAGCCTGGTCAACCAAGGACATCCTAACATCTTAACTCTCCCTACTCTAAATGAAGAATACTATTCAGATATTACAGCAAACTTCAACTATCAATAAGACCTTCAATTCTTGTAACTTACAGTGATATCGAAAGAGCTTTAAAAATAAACATTAAGATCAATATAGATTACAATAAGAGGAGTACTATAGTGATTTTTCAGATGGTACAGTCTTTAATTAATGATTAACATTTTTTGGCTAAAAGTGGGTAATGGCAGGTGGAGGGTGGAGGATAGTTTGAACCCTGAATCTGTAATATTATTAGCACACAGGGGTGGTAAAAAAAAAAAAAAAAAGGAGACATGCATGTGAAATAAAAGCGGAATTCATGCACATCAAGACATTAAGGATCGCGGTGTAAAAAAAACCACACCAGCCATCACGAATTAAGCCATACAAAAACAGCCAGGAGAGGAGACCAACTACTCTCTCTCTCTCTTAAATCACACACAAGCGCCAAAAACGACCTGATTTTCTTTATTTTCCCAGTAACTGTGAGCATGACACCCCCTCCTCTCGCTGCCGCCGTTACTACGGCTCCGTGTTGACAAATACAAGACGACAGGTTGTTGCCGCGGCTGTTAGCTGGGGAACAACGGACCTACCTGTTAGAAAATTCAAAAAACTCAAACAAAACACACGGTCCATGTCGGTGTCGGTGGGAGAGAGAGTCGGGAAGCGTCGGACGGGTTAAAAACGGGCTGTCAGGAGATTACAAAGCGGGATATTCAGTCTCCTCCTAGAGCCACGCTGAGTGACCGTTGAGGCTCACTACCTGTTAGGAAAAAAAAACACACGGGGAGGAAAATACGCGGTAAACGCCCTTCGGTGAGCATTTCTTCGCCAGGACCACCCGGCGAAAAATCAACCCCTGGTGTTCATTCATTTCCCATCATTTCCGCGCCTCGATTCGATGCTGAAACGGTGAAAATAGGCGCAAAAATAAAAAAAAAAAAGTCGTATGTACTCCTAAGTGGTCCCGGTTGGCGGCGCGACGGTCTCCGTGTGCGTCGACGAACCTCCCGACTCTGCCCAAGCCCCGCCCCTCCGCTCGCCTCCTCGCAGGCCGTCGTCCAATCACGTGGCCAGTTTAAATTTGGAACGTTGAAGCGGGCCAATTGGAAGCGTTGTTGCATAAGAATTCCAATAAAGAGTGGAAGCCGGCGCGCTCTGGTCACTGGCTGGAAATCACTCCAGTATTCCCACTTTATTCCCCTAGGAGCGTAAGTACATTTACTCAAGTACTGCGCTTGAGTCCAGCTTTGAGGTACTTGTACTTTACTTTGTTGTTTTCATTTTATGTTACTTTATACTTCTACTCCACTACATTTCAGAGGGGAAATATTATACAGTTTTTTTTCCATTACATTTAATTGATTAATTCAGTTTCTTTACAAATTCAGATTATTAATACAAGATATTATCAATAACCAAAATATGACATCCAGAGGTATATAAAGTAATTCAAATTAGCCCCACTTTTACCAGCTGCAACATTAAAGTGATATGTACATTCATATCAGTGATTATAATCTAATAAAATAATATACATTATTCTGAAATGGGATATTCTACATAATGAGTATTTTATATTTTTTATTTTTAGTAAAATTTTGAATGCAGGAGTTGTACTTGTTTCTACACTGTGGTATTGCTACTTCTACTTAAGTAAATGATCTGAGTACTTTTTCCAACCCTGCTTTTTTGTTCTATTCAGTCGAAAGCAGTCGTGGAAAGTAGCAACATGCATTTACTCAAGTACTGTACATTTTGAAGTACTTGTTCTTGACTTGAATTTTTCCATTTTATGCTACATTTCAGAGAGGATATTGTACCTTTTACTACATAACATTAATCTGCCAGCTATAATTTCTAGTTGCATCACAGATGTTTCATACAAAGCATATCATCTTATAAAATATGGTGCATTGTTCAAGAGGAAAATGCCCAACACTATATAAAGTAGTTGATATGTGTTAAAAGATGCTGTTTACATATAATTATCCAATCTAGAGACCAATAATCCAATGCTATAATATTTATAATAATTTACTTCTTCCACCCTTGATGGAAAGTTTTTGTGTAGCTGCAGCCAAACGTAGGAAAACTTGGTGTAATAATTCTGTCACAGTTGAAACCAGCTGAGTACATGTACACAAGTACTGTACAATTTTAAGATATTGGTGCCAAACTTTATGCTTGTTTGTATTTCTACTCCACTATATTTGAGAGGGAAATATTGTATTGTACTGAATATATGTACTGTATTTTACACTTCTGTATGATAATAGATGACTCTATAAGGGGCCATTCTGTGTAATGAGTACTTTTGCTTAATATGTGACTTTTACTTGTAACAGAGTATTTTTACATGGTTTTATTACCACTTTTACTTTGACATATCTGAATACTTCTGTAACTACTAATGGAACATGATCAGTATCCATGAAGTTCACTCACACAATGCATTTAAATAATCAGCTAGCCACGAGCTGATAAACGCTTTATTCCCACACTCTGTCATTAAGCCTTTCAGACCTTTACAGTGAGCAAATGAAATCACAGGGACATCATTGTGAGGGGAGAGGAAAAGCCCTGAGGCCCACACGTATGCTGAACTCTCCAATTTCCTAACGTTCAGCTGGTGAAACATATTTGCCTATGCATTATCAACTGTAACAGCAGTGTCCTTAACTTTATTATGGTGACATGTAGGGCATGGCAGCCACATGGGACTCCACAGAGCATGAAAAAAAAGGGCTGCACAGCTGATCCGGACAAAGACAAAGGCTGACAGTGTTCTGTTTGCAGGCTACTCCAGCAGCACAATAGAAGATAGGACAATAGGACTCTTTTGACCCATACTGTGGCGAGGTTTCCCTGGTTTCAGAGAGGAGCTATTGTCTAAAGCGCTGGTGCACCCTCATCAAGACAATGGAGAACTTAAACTGATGTAAGTGGGACTCTACATTATGTGATAACATGAGGTTCATATTCCTTTAATGCAATTTGTTTATTCAATTTCTTACCACATTATTAATGCAGCAATAAGATCTTATTGATTTAACATAAAGTGAGATTGTGCACTAGAAACAAAACTTATTATGACAACTTATGTTTCCCAGCTGAGCATTAGCTATTTTAACATATCTATGATTGCTGTTTTCCCACAAAAACAACTCACAATCTAAAACTATAAAGATGTTTTACTGGTTCACCAACCTAAGAGCCAACAGTGATTGGTTCTGTGGTACTTTCCCTAAAAAGCACTTGGCCCACTTGAGTTACTACAACAGTACACTGTACTCTACAGAACACTGTTATACAGTTTGAGACACACATGCAGAGCAGAGTTGTTTTTTTATGAATGGCAAAGTGAGGACAGAGGATTTCAGATCAATGAACGGTGCACAAAGCTCACTGAGGAGTTGCAGTAAGTCTGTAGTCTGCCCTAATCACCGAATGCATGCTACTGTATCCTAAATTGGTGTTGTGTTACCTTGTAAACTTACTGCCTTTCTGTTATTGCTCTCTGAAGCATGCTTGTGACTTTATTTCACTATTTTCTATGCAGATTGTTCTAATAGTCTCTGTTATCCATTAAGTTCTGTTGAAGCATTTGCATGAACATTCACTGCTAAGTCCTTTATACCAAATGTGCAGTTGCAGAGCCAGAGTGACTCAAACATTCAGCAGAAGAGAGATTACGAGCTCTCTCGTGGCAGCAAAATGTTTGGCTGGATTAGGACATCACATGGAGCCCAAGTTCAAAGCCCAGCGGCGTTAGGATTAGGACAGGTGGAAGTGACTCTGGAGCACAGCATGCTCACTATGTGGAACAGGTTTTTAACACTCTATGCAAAACATACATCAGGCAGACAGTATACATTTCATTCATAAAGGATCTTTTAAGCTGTAGTTGAGTTAAGAGTTTAAGAGGATGAGGATCACTCCCCAGTCCAGGTTGTATAAGTGAACCTGGCACTGAGTTTGATGACTGGATGAGACCCAGCAGCAGTCAATCTATCAAGCCCTCAGGCCAGCCAGTCCCTAATTGGAACACAATGAACACTGGAGAGGATGTTCTTTCTATTTGTGTACCAAGATGCGTCATTGAAGCAGTATTTATTAAACTGAGACCGGAGAGTGTAATCTTTTGGTGTCTGTTAGCCAAATTCTGGCCAAATACATGTTCCAGATTTTAAATTTAAGTTCATTCATATTACAAATGCAGCAGAACCACACATAAAAAGGTATAAACATGATGTAGATTTGTCACTGAAGAGGTCTAATCTGAAAGGAGTAGTTCAACATTTTGGGAAATATGCTTGTTTGCCTTCTGTCCCTTTAATATAATGGAAACAGGGGGAAACAGCTATCTTGGAACTGTCCATAGTGGAAATAAATCTGCCTACCAGCACCTCTAAACCAAAGTGTAGGACTCCAGGAAGTCACTACACCCAGCCAAGAAATAGTCTGGCAAATAACCACCCATAAAAAAACACAAACTTGTCATTTCTACACTTCGATTTTTGCACTGATTGAACAAACAATTGCTGGAAAGCGGATTATGTTATCTATGGAGAGCCCGTTTCCATACTTTGTACTGTACTAAGCCAGCTGGCTGTTGACTCCAGCTACTGACTCTGTCTAAAAGTAACAAAATTCTGCCTACAAGCACCTCTAAAGCTCATTAACACCTCTCATCTGTACATAACTCAAAGTGAACCTGAACCTTCTTATTTAACAGATAGGGTATTAGAATGGTGTTGATCTTCTCATCTAAGTCTTGGCAAAACAGCACATAAGTGTATTTCCCAAAAGGCCAAACTATTCCTTTGAACGCAGAGCCATAGAAAAAGGTTTTGGGAGTGAACATGGTCTATCTGTTGTGCTGGTGACGTGAAATTAAATCCCACTGCTCCGTCTCTAACCACAGGCTTCATATGTCAAATGCATGGATGTGTGGCCATTCAAATGTACAATTCCTGTTTTTGTTCCTTTTGTGCTGAGCGCAGTTTACCTGCAGCCTACTTTCTGCGGTCGGCCCCATCCTCTGTTCCCCTGACGGCACACCACAAAGCCGCAGCATGTGAAACCCGGAAGGCTTTTTGTCCCATCTCACTTTCACCAAGCCCTGCATCAAGGTGAAGGACAATAGCCTCTGGGTTCCCAGGGCAGTGCGGGGGGGCATAAGTGCTGGGATAAGTTAACCACCACCACCGCCAAATGTCGATGGTTTATGATAAGGACACACAGGGTTGCAGCCGGAGGTACAATGGGGGTCTTTGTGGCTGAGGCTGCACAGATAGCACCCAACCAAAAAGCTGTGTAATTTGTTGAGTTTCTTCCCTCTTGCTTATCTCACTCCTCTGCACCTCAGGGGTCATGGACAAGTAATAAAACCTGACTGAATGTAGGGTTCCTCTAAGTGTATAAGTGAAGGTGTTGTTTACCCCCACTGACGTGAAACCTGAGAGCATTTTGAAAGCACAACATGGAATCTAAGTGCTCCAAACCTCCCAGAACTCTCTTTTGTTTGCAGTCACTCATATTATCCAAATAGCAACTCATTTATCAGGTCATTTAACTTGGAGAGGCATGGAAGCTGGAGATGGACCATTACCTTCGGCTTGGAGACTGTTTCCTCATGTTTAGAAAACGTGAGGAAAACACAGTTAGTAGAATTTGATATTTGAATTACACATAGGTTTCGGGAACAACGATAAAGATGAAAATATATTTTGTTTAACTTGGCCATTAGTCACTGCAGACCTTGGTGGTCTGTACATGGTGCTGGGGTCATGAGACGAACGCTCTGACTCTAACTATTTCATTACTTTCTGCTGGGATGTTGTATCCCAGTATAATGACAAATCATCTGAAACATCCTCACACTCTTAGAATAATGCCTGTGTGTGTGTGTGTGTGTGTGTGTGTGTGTGTGTGTGTGTGTGTGTGTGTGTGTGTGTGTGTGTGTGTGCGTGCATGTGTTCCTGTTATGTGATGTGACGGCTGTTTGGAGTTACAGGTGATTAAGAATCAAGAGTGCGTAGCCAGATGATAACACTCCCCGAGTGCACGCTTTGTGAAGTGAAGCATGTTCTGGTCTGTCTGTCGACATGCACAATTGACTCTCTCAGTCGCCCCAACAATGGCAACAGAACATACAAAATACCTGTGTGTGTGTGTGTGTGTGTGTGTGTGTGTGTGTGTGTCAGTTACATGTATGTTTGTAGTTCGGAGCACTCAGAGTTTAATTGCAGCCCTATAAACCTTGTAAAAACACAACAGCGCCAGTGTTTGTTTATGTGTGATTCAGTGGAATGAAGAGATGTTTCTATTAGGAAATGTAATTTAGGACTTTTTGATAAAAAGAACTAATGGGTTTAAAATAAATTTGACACTCAAAAAGTTTTGTTTCCTTTTAGTTTGTGCTCGATGGAGCAGTAGCAGCTTGTGGTGAGTTAGTCAGTGTCATTTTCAACATAAAATATATAATTTATCCAACTTCTAAAGGTGTAATTAATGACTGAATACTCTGTGAGATTGCATTTCAGTGTAAAAGTAGTTATACAAACAGACACTCCGGGTACAATTCCAAATACTCAGTTGAATTCTCATTCTCGCGTTTGGTTCTGATTTCCAGTAAGGCCTGATTGAAGTTGGGAACAAACAGATACAGTGTGGTGAGGAGACGCTGTTCGGCCTGCCCGCTGCGCCCACTGTGTGTTTTCCATGAGTCAGAGTGGGCGTCATCCGGGCGCGGGGATGCCAGCGTCCATAAGCTCTCTCCATCTGTCACCAACGTCCTCTCCTGATGAGCAGCGTTTCTTTCTGTTATTTATCCATTTTGTTTTATTCCCGCGCGCATCACAACAAAACATGAAAGAAGGGAGGATGAGGCAACATTGCTTTTTAATTTAAAGACATTTTGTGATGAATTCTCTAAAGTTATATTGCTACATACAAATATAAATACAAATGTTTAAATTTTTTTCTTGAAAAACACGTCTCATTTAAAAAAGTAGTGCAAAAACTGTTACAGAAATGTAAAACTGTGCATTACTTATGTTTCTTCTCAAACCTTGTACTTCATCTTTCCAGTCTTGCTGATGACACAAATATGCTGAAAGAGGAAGAAGTGGGAGACAGAAAAAACAGCTTCATGTTAGATTGCCCTTCAGTCCAAAACTTTGCATGTGATGATGGCAAAATATTTGTTTAAGATCGGTCCTGCCCACTGGGAAATTCCAGCATGTTCATTGAGAGCCTCAGTACGCCACATACAGTTAGCAAAGATGAAGCTTGCAATAATTTGAAACCGGGAAAGGTAATCTACAAAGCTATGACATGTTCATTAATCTAACGTTGGCCGTCCCCGGAGTTCAGCGCATATTTCTTCTGTAGGATAAGGACAGATAAGAGGGGAAGCTTTAACTCTGCCTGATAATGAGACCCTAACCTCTACATTCCTCAGGCCACCCTCTCTCAAACTTTCGTAATGAATACCACCCCCCTCAGACATGCACACACAATCATACAGTACATGCACACCCATGTGAATACACACACGCACACAAAGCTAAGGGAGTCGGTTTAGGCTTGGTGTTTCACATGAGTCAGAGGTAAATTTGAGGCCACGTCTTTGCAGATATAAAAATGACAAAGTTCACATAAGTTTGCACTTACTAATTCCAGACTGAGAAAGCTGGCTTGAAGTAAGATATCAGGGGTGCGACAAAGAAAAAAGAAGATAGGTTGCTCTCCTGAGTCACAGCTTGCAGAGGAGTAAGCTGAGTGTAAAGCACCAGTGAAGAAGTCAGAAGAGATGTTTGATGTTTTAGCACGCTCGAAAATTTCAGAAATTACAAAAACATAAAATTAAAAATGAGAATCTCTCTATAGCACTGACAGTGTCTACATTAGGTTGTCACTGTGTCAGATTACATCATTATGATGCCTAAATTTCCTCATGAATTGACCAAGAAAGGTGTCAGACTACACGTTGAACCTGGACAATCATAGTTTGACCTTCACAAAATTGTCGACGTGCAAAAGTGACAGACTTCTGGGAGTAGGAATATAAACAATCAACAACTTACAACCACGGCACAAATTTTGTCCCAGATATTGTCAAACTAGACAAGAGAAGGCAAAACAAAACTAAAGTCTACAGCCAAAGTGGCGGCAGCAGCTAGCACGGCTAAAATCCTAATCCTATGTACTCGTCTTTCCATCAAGGCCTCATGAAAAATCCTGGACGCAGATATGGGTTGTGTTCCACTGACACATCACAGGGGCTAAAATGCCGAACCGTCATACCCAGCGTAGGTGTGAGTGCTGCTCTGAATGATAGTGTTATGGGGAGACACCTTACACAAACACTACACTAATTTCCCCCTTTAGAGACAGACAGAAAACACTGGCACAGATATAAGTGGTTTGAGCTGCTTTGTCTACATGTGAAGTCTCCTCAGGCGGAGAGGATACCTGTCGGGTGAGCTTCGGTTTCAGGGAGAGGAGTGCATCTCTTTGATTTACTCTGTTTACCCCCCCGTCCTCCTGTCGCTTTCATCTCTGTCTCTTAGCTCTTCAAAAGGTCATGTGCTGTGTGCAGGGGTGTCGGCAGACTCAGGACTTACATTCAGGTCACGGAAGTATTCATTGTAGTCCAAAGCATAACCAACGACAAAGTGGTTGGGGATTTCAAATCCAACATCTAACAGAACAAACACAGACATGAATGTTAAAGAGTAACATGATGTACGTATATTCTGAAATTATTTTGGGGTAGAATGACATAAAAATATACATTTTGTGTTAATAAAAATTAATTTCAGTATAAATTCTTATATAGAAACAGCTTTTGTCATGTTTTTCATAGTTTTTCTCTGTGACACAAATTGATGTGTAGGTCAGAGGTAAAAATATATATATATACATATATCCCTACAGCAGTTTTTAGTAATATAGAAGCTGTAGTAGTCAATACTGACATGACCCTATCTTTCTATGTATACTACAGCCTTATCCAGCCTTAACCGTCCATTTACTAGCCATTCTTCCATTTCAGATTCTTTTTTTTAATTAGAGAAAAACATTACAAAAGGCAAACATATCAGTATCAGATGTAGTGCAATGAATAATAAATCATTAATTATAACATTAAAACTGGGGTACTTACAGTCCATCAGACTTTCAGCCATGTTAGGGACCCTCTTCACCAACAGACTGAAACATATGAACTATAGAGTTAATTTCCCAAAAAAAGACTAAAAACTAAAATCTTTTTTCCTGTGTTCATTTTAATCTGAAAACTAATCTGTAACAAATGTGTGTCCCAATCCACAGAAAGAATTTACATTGATGCAAAACACTTACAAAGTGTTACACATACAGCAAAAGTTTACATAAACTTCTACATAAACAATGTGCAAGGAAAGATGTTTATCTTGTTTCTGTGACTGTGGACAAGTGATATCTTCCTCTTGTGTTCGTCACACGCTTGGCATTTCCCCCGATAGGGAAAACACAGATGACAGAAAAAATGGCTCACCCTGCGACCTTGACCATCTTGGGTTCAAAGGTCTCCACATGCTTCAGAAGGGCCTTCATGGTCTTTCCTGTGTCAACTATGGCCTTAGGGAAGGGAAGAGCAAAGGAACAGGGAGAGATGAAGAGGGAGGCACATTTGAGTGCAGAATGGTTTGAAAGAGGAGACAAATGACTGCCAAATATTAATCCAGGTTAAAACATAAAGTTTTAACCTAGATTAACTACGTATATTCACATATTAGTAAAGAACTAATGAGCACATGCAGTGCATTTTTCACACAATATAAGAAAGACTTCTATAATCTTTATAATGTTTCATGTCGAGTGTTGCTTTCCCATGCGCAGAGGACATTTCCAGTTAGAACAACAACTCATGCCACCCATTCAAAACAGTTTCTTGGAGTAGACAACTGTTCTGTTATTGTGCGTATGAAAACTTTTACAACGAGACACGATCACAAAGAGAGAAGACTTTATTTTCTTTTTTTTCCTTTTATCGACCAAAAACAAAAGAGACGTGGCTCTTACAAGCACAATGGCTTCTCAATCAACAAGAAACTAAAAGAAGTGCAAATAAAACATGTCAAAGGCATCAAACAAGGTGGAAATTTGAAGGACAAGCCTGATAGAATAAATTAAAGGAGGAAGATTATTTGCACCTGAGACTCACCTCAACAATGAGCACACTCTGATTAACATGTAAAAGAAAAAGAAAAACATTAGTTAAACATCACCTTTGAATTTTAACAATGTTCAAGCAAAATGAAAATAAAGGCTCGATTGTTTCAGTGAAATTTACATTTCTTACAGATGGTATCTATAGCAACTATGTTGGCAGTATCTTCGGCGCCTTTACAAAAACACAGACAACTCATTCTCTTCTCCCCAGCAATGAACATCTGTGTCTACAGTCAGCAAAAGTCACTTCTAAGTGTCCGGGTGTTGCACACTTTCCCTGCTGCAGGGTTTCAAATGACTCCTTGTTCCCTTGGCCGGGTGTATGGGGCTCTTTGTGAGCCCAGTGGAGGGTATCTATGGTTTGGGGAAAGTGATCGGAGAGAATGCAGGCGCCCGGCCAATGTTCTCTCAGTCTACACCTGAACACAGTTACATAACACATTAGAAAACACAAAAACTCAATCATAACTAACCTTCTTGCTAACCGTCTTGCTGCATGGTGCAAACTGTAAATATACTGTACAGCAAGTCAATCAAGTCTGACTCTGGCCAAAACTTTGGTGATAATCAATCATTACAAAGTGTAGGCATTGACAAAAACGATCTATAAGTACTGAGAGCCAAAGAGGGCAAGATCATTAAAAAAAATAGGTGATGGTGGTTATTTTTTTATTTACTTTAGTTCAAAATGGCAACTCTAACATGCTGATGTTTAGCAGGCCTAAGGACAAATGTTGACCTGATGATGATGCAGATGAGAAGTCAGAGGATCACCAAAGTCATTACAATTCATCCTGAGGGGAACATGAATGCCTGAACTAAATTCCATGGCGATCGATATAATGGTTGCGGTGATATTGCAAATTGGAAATGTAGCAAATGAGATAAAAAAGTTCTGTTTTCTTCGATTCTCCACGAGGTTCTCCTTCAGAAGTTCACACACTATTCCACATTTAAAGCTGAGCTAAATTTAAACGGAACTACTCAGATTACCATAATAACACTTGGCATAAAGACATCTGAGGGCTACGAATTCCCAGTGAGACGGGGGGGTGAGAGTTGCATGAGAAACTTTCCGTAGTGGTGAGGAATGCTGCCAGCCAGGATTAAACTCAATCTTCAACATTACATTTACTTTTTCTATGCTGTCATTACGTTGCCATTATCACAGGCACAGATTAATAGGTTTATAAGGAGCAAGGTCAATAGCACCACACTCGTATTTACCTGGAGCTGACTCAACAACATTCCTGTATAGGGCTTACAAGGATTGATGACTAATAATTTGTTTCTTGAGAATATATGAGACTTTGTGGGAGTTTCAGTATTTCCAACAAGGTGAAGGATTGTAAGTAGAGTGTTGACTTTAGTAACACAAAGTGGAGTGATTCATGTTTTCTGTGCAGGAAGGTGGTCAGCCTCTCTGTTTTTACTCCTCTTTAAATGCATCTTAGCTACAGCACAATCTGACAGTGGAGGAATGGGACCCTTTCAGCTGAGTGAGTGCAGTTTCTGTCTTATGCCTATCGCAGAGAAAAATGTAGTAAGGAGGGATCCTTCCTCATGATCCCGCGTGCTCTACAGACTGTTCATGCCAGAGCTCAACAGGGATGAACAGTCAGTAAATCTGTCTTGTGGGAACATTTGTTTTCCTGAAATGTCCGTTTCATGTACCACTATAACAAAGTGCGCACAGAGAGGACGGTTGTGAGGAGAAAGCTTCAAAAGTTGTAGTACAGGGGTGAGTTCTGGTAAGTTAGGAGCAATAAAAAAACATATGTATAAATGTAACTGTATTTTGTTATGTTAACTAAGAATTCAGTGACTTCTCAGAGGAAAACTCACGTCCATGAGTCTATTCTATATTATTCACCTGTGTAAAAATGTTCAGCTCTTGAGGCCAATATAGTTTCTCTTAAAAAAAAAAAAAACTGCCCCGTTGACCACATAATATCCAAAACAAAATGAGAAACTTATTTACACGCACCTTTCCACGCAGGAAAGACAGATCTCGGCTTCCTATGATGTGCAGCTCCTCTGTTGATTGGTCATTCTGGGTAGGAGAAGACAAAAAAGTTTAGATGATTCATATTTTGCTTTTAGTGTAAATAAAAGTATGTAACTGTTGTCAGTTTTGTGCTTTTTTCAACGACATCATTGCTGATTTCTCGCACTTTTGCTCCTTCCTCAACAGGGGTTGTTTATATGAAATCAAAATTTATTTTTTTTTCAGCCACCAGAAATTCCAATAAATGGTCTGTCAGAGTGAGAAATAGAGATGTTTTCTTAAGGACATGTAACTCTACTCTGGCTCTACTGTACAGTACTCAAGAAAGAAATGTGTGCAGCATTGCAAGACAAATGCACAGAGGGAGAATTATTTTACAAGGACTATGAATGTACAATATTATCCTTAACATAATAAAAGACAGGCTCTCTCCATGTCCCTGTAGGAAGCTCAGCTCAAAGCTTTGAAGAGCGACAGCTTTGAAGTGAGATTCCAGCGGCTACAGATGCATCACTTGGATAAGAGGAGCAGTGACATGGACAAAATCCCGTCCCTGGGGGCAGGTCACATGACTCCATCATGACCTGTGAGATTGACTAACAGCGCTACTCACACGCTGTCCTCTCGTGTAGTAATAGCAACTACTGCTTGCCACCATGTTGTTTGTTAACAACAAAATGTAATGATGATGTTTTTTATGCTTTTGTACAGACTTCTCATATCTTTTTAGATTTGTTAAGGTGTTTTTTTCTTTATCGGTATCTGTATTGCCAATTCCACATATAGTTTTTTAGCTTATAGGCTTTGAATGTTATAGGCAAGTTGCTTACAGGGATACATAAAGTTGTATTGAAATGAATTGAATTCACTGTTATTTCAATAGTTCTCATGTAGCCCTGTCAACTCCCTGCTGTCATTTTGTCCTACTGAGTTGTAAAAATCTTATTTTGTTAGCCTTTTAAGAAAACATGTATCATTACAATATGAGCTTGTGTAGTTTAACTGATCCAGCAAGGCAAAAAACACTCTATAACTCAATTTAGGCCCTTATAGCTACTTAAACCTCTGTGAAAGCCAGTTCTGGCAGTGCAAAATAGTGAATCCCCCCCTTCTGCTGGAAGGGGGAAAAGGAATGTGACCACATGCAGAGAAATGTAAATCACAGCGTGTTGGATGTGCTGCGTGCCAAAACACACTAAAGAATAATGTGGTGAAAATTGCAAAGTGATATCATTGTAAACATTAATATATTATTCCCAATGTTAATTCCTCGGTTTATACATTCCAGGTGTTAGAATGTGTCATAAGCTGTTTCTTTTGGCAGCGGCAACAGCATCAATTAGCAGTCTGGTATTTCCATGACCTGAGCTCTGCAGTCCTCAACAATCGATTGTCCTTGAGGTGTCCTGAATGTGCTCTTTACTCACTAAACAAAAGCAACAGTGACATCTGGTGGCTGAGCCAAAAGTCAACTGCAGCCCTTAGTTGCATTATAGGACGTTAAAAATGAAAAAGTAGCATTGGTGCATGATTGTGCGGCTTTAACTAAGGATTATTTATTTATTACAGATGAATTTGTCCTTCACTCTGTCCATACAGTGTCCATTAATTATATATAAAATACTGTACAACAGTCCAAAACCCAAATATATTCAATTAACTATGATATAAAACTGAGAAAAGCAGGAAATCCTCACACTTGAGAAGCTGAAACCAGTAAATATTTGGCATTTCTGCTCAATAAATGACACAATAAATCAATTCTCAAAATGATATCTGATAAAAACCTATAATAATCAGTAGTAGTGTTTTAGTATACAATACAGTTCACCTACTAGGTAGCTCTTCAGACGGATGAACTCCACCCGGGTCTCCAGATACTTGTTAGAGTTGCGGCCGAGAACCTTGATGAACTCCACCAGGTCTGCACAGAACTTGTAGCCTCCCTTCAGGACGCAAAGCACCATTATGTTGTTGTCCTCAAAGTCGTCCATGATGTAGTGGGCCAGACGCTCAACCCTGCAGGAGAAATCTCATCAGGACAAATACAAATAACCAAGAAGTGATTCAAAAATCACTTTGCGGGTGTGTTTATGTGTATTGTTACCTGTTCATGATCACCCCATGTGGAATGTAAACGCTCTCTATGTCTTCATGGTAGTGTTCAGGGTAAGTGAACAGGTCCAGACTGTATCCTGGCCAGTCATCTTTTATCTAGGACAGACAGCATGGAAGTACAGCTCTGTTAAATGTTTAAACTACTCATTCAATATTTGAGAGGGAACAGCCAAATGTCAACAAGTCCTGTTAAAGCATTAGAAAGGCCGGTGGTGGATTTCCAAGGTCTAAGAGAAATATAATGCTACAAATTAGGATTTGTTTATAGTTAAATTATCAGGGACATAAAGATTGAATATGATGTATATGGGATCTACACAAGGATTGTTAGCCCTTAGCATCTAACTATTATTACTTCCATTATTTACTTTAGCTTATGGGTTAAGGATAAATAAAAGCCTTGAAGGTTCTTAAAAGGCTGCTTACTGTTAAACTAAACAAGTAATGACTTCAAGGAATTCTTTCTGAAAACAGCTAACATGTTATCTTCTTACTGCAGCTCTAACAGCTGAGCAAATAATTACAAATAAATTGTTTGGTGATTTTAAGACTATAAAAATGTGACCTACATTTCGAATTCAGCACTAGATATTCTGACTGAATGATCTTTGTGTTGAACATACCACAATTCCTCTTTTCATCCCTGCATTGTCCATTTGTTGCAGTGTTGACAAGGTGAAAACTCGTCACTGGGGTAAAGATTGAGGATACGATATAGGTAGTAGTGACCTTTAGTGGAAATACACAGAAATAATTTACCTTACATACACTGGACTAAATAATGAAAGGCTTTCCATCTTCCTCTGAAAGGTTATAGTAGAGGCGAAGGTAGAACAAGAAGAAGAGAAACTACATTAGGTTTACATTGGATATTCATCTGGGAGAAGCATCTCCTGCAACTCAAATCACAATATATTCATTTGAATCTTAACGTTACATTCTTTCTGTAAACTGCAAAGCAACTAATCTATTATTGCCAAGGATTTACTTACCGTTTTGTTGCCTTCTTTTCAGCAACCATTCACAAAAACAAAGAGTGAAAAAAGAAAGACAAAAGATATCCAGAGAAGTCCTTGCCAGCCTCGTGGGTATGGGATCATGCTTGAGTCATTTGCGTAAAAGGACGGAGTTGATTTGGTCGTGGTGAATTACAGGGATAATCAGCTTCATGTGATGCTATGCTGGCTTGTGGCCGCATCACAAGCCACTTAGGGAAAATGAAAAAAATTAACAACACATACTTGGTTCAGTTTCTACGAGGTAAATTTTATTCAGTCAGAGTAGTAGTAAGTACTTTTCCGAGAAATTCAATATGTGAGGCAGCAGGATGAAAAGAAAGAAACAAAGTACGGCATAAAGAAATAATAGTTTGTCATGATCTGGAGCTTAAAATTTAATTTCTCTCAAATATACTCTAGAGGCTCCTCTCAAAAAAAGCATTAAATTAAAGATTTTCCTTTAAAATGACGTAATATTTTCCAGAGAGTCTATTACTTCGAAAACATTTTTTGCTCTAATACTGTTAGACCTCACATGGTTCACAGAAGGTAATTCTGAATGATTTTTATAACCCTATGAGCTTTCATTTTTTACCACAGTCAGGTCAATGCCTGTAATCACCTGGGTTTTTGGTTTGTTTCATTGTTCATATGACAGATCATGAGAATATATAAATACAGAATTTTATTTTACTTAAGCCCATGTGATGCTTGAAGTAAGGGTGGAGGTCTGAAAACAAGAGTTATTTTATGTCGTCCTAGTTATTGGGTATGTAGATTGTCTTGAACCTCTCAAAGAGGTTGATGTCGTTCTCCAGCTGCTTCATCGCCACTTCGAGGCGATCCTTGTGGGACTTCTTCGACATGGTGTCTATGACGAGTGAGAGGCCCTGGTACTCATGGTGCAGCTGATCCCAATTCTTCTTCAGGCCCTGAATAGTGGATACACAGAGGGAAAACCATCACTGTCACAGTAACGTCAGCTTGATAATGTAACTGTCAGGATTCAATGCTTTTATACAGCAAACAGCCATCAAATCAGAGGTATTGTCTCTGTTACAGTGACGGCTACAGTTATGATTCTCCAATGTTGAGGAGTGTGAGAAATATTGTTAGTTGATAAGTGTTGATTGGAGAGTTGTTTGTGCAATCATAGAGCTTCTATAGCAGTTCAGAAATACCTAAAAGTGTTTTTACACACTCAGAGGTAATTGAACACCTCTGATTTTGCTGTGCATACTTGCCAAGCCTCTTTTTCAATATGTGTAAACAATGATCAGACATGACGGACATATTAAGGCCATTTTTATCAAGGTTTAATAGGACTACATAAAACTATTTTCCTAAAAACTTCAAAGCCATGAAATCATCAAATTAACTTCTTGTTCTCCCTCCAGTCTTTACCAGTTGTCTGTATGATCCCCTGCTGTTTTAGGGAAAGAATTGCCATTGTGCAGCCGTGTGTTCGGGTACCTCCAGGACGGCTTGTCGCTCCTCGTCAGACAGGTGTTTCATGGCTCCCTGCTCCTTCTGCTCTTTCACAAAGTTGTCATACTCCTGCTGAGCTCTCTGCTCTTCTTCATTGCGCTGCTGCAGGTACTCAGGTACTTCTCCATAATGCTGGAAATAGGTACTGGATACTTAAGACAATTTGTTCGTAGTGTACCTTATGAAACAATAAATCAGGCTCAAAGATGAATCTAGCGTTCAAGGCTGTGTTATAGTAAAATGTAATAATTTCTAAACTTATCCGACTGTTATAGCTGACTTAGGCAAACAAAGTCTCACATTTTTGTGTGTGTAGTATTATAGAAAAATACCTTTTTCTTGAGGTACTTGGGGAGAAGTCCTGAATTCTCAAGGGGCTGCTTGTGTCCCTTGCTGGTGTCTACACAGGTAGGTTGGGGCTTCATGGGCACGGCTGTAGCTGTCTTTATAAAGTTTCTCTTGGTGTGAATGCCCATCGGTGGGTTGTCTGTCCTCGCAGGAACAGCTGGTTTCCTCACAGTGCAGTTGTTACGAACCTCTTTCGAACTCTGCGGCTCTGAAAGAACATATAAACATGAAGGTAAATAACACAATCACTGCTCGAGGATGCACACACACATAGTGAAATAGTCCGTGGGAGAACTTACTCTCGGGTACTTTGGGCTCTTTTGAATGCTTCTTGAGGTATTTGTCTGGGGATGGCACCTCTACTTTTGCTGGTCCCATCGACCTCATTGCATCCTTGGTTAACTTGTTCTCGAGAACAACTGTCGGCCTGTACTTTGACATATACCTTAAATAAAATAAAACAGACTGAAGGTAAAACTCTTATACATTTACTTTAATTACACACCAAATGTAATAAAATGAAATGTGTATACAATTTAGAGGACGTTTTAAGTAGGCAACCACAATAAAATGCATGTTATTACTTATTCACGTTTGCTTATTTCTGAGCTAACACCAGATATTAGACTGTTAGCCAGGTAACATTAACTTTCTTTGCAAACTCCCACCTGGTTTGTTTGATGTTGTTTTCCGAAGCTAAACTATTGTTCGTCCTCTGACTCTTGTTTCAGCAACTTTAACACCACCTTACCCTCTAGTAAGCCTAGGGTCGACCTAACTAGTCTCTGCTTACTAACTAACTAACTTAACTAGATAAAACTAGGTTAATTTGACCTAAGATTTTCTCTTAAAGTAACGTTACCTTGACGGTTTTTGAGTATGAACTTCCTCCCTTGGAATAAGATTGTAGACGCTTTCTGGTGGATGAACAACTTCAGACATTTTGAAGGACTTTAAACCAAAACAATTTTAAAGAAAAAAAAGGATTAAAAAGACAACTAATCCAGTTAACTTGTCCGGACTAACATCAGATGGAAATCGTTGCTTCAGTGAGATTTGTTTGACAACAAGCTGCCGGCTGGTTGCTAAGCAACAGCGGGAGCAAATGTTGCATTTCCGGACAGTTTTCTGAGTTGTCCACATTTCTACAACTTATCAGCTGTCAACAAAAAACAGAGGTGTCGGGATATATTTCGTCATTACTCCTGACTCCGATTCTATGTCTTTGTCATCATCAGAATGTGGATAAAAATTGCTATTTTCCTATGAATGTGAGTCGTACTTTCTAATACAGAGGTTCAAAGTTCCGAGGGACGTTGAATGCAGCACAAAGGTCACTCGTACTAGCAGGTTCCGCGATTCGCAAAAAGTTCGTGATTTTTACATGATTCGCTTTTCTATAGTGTTACATTTTTAAGCCATGGTTGGATTGCAAAAAAGAAAATAAAACAGGTAGGAAATATGAATTTTTTTTTGCAACGGAAAGCTTGGTAATTATCGACTTCTCATCGAGATTGAATAATTTTGTCCCCCCGCGCTGACCGTAGTTGTTTGTGAAGCCTGCAGTGGTCCTCTCGTCAAGCGTGCGTTACAGAATGGCGTTTTTCCTGGAAAAACAAAAGACATAGTCATCACAGACTCTAGTAAAACATTCCCTCGTGTTTGAAGTACGGCAATAAACCATTTCGCGTGAGTCACTTATGATGACAGGTCACATGAACTACTATCCTGCCTGCAAAACACGTGCTGAAGTATTGCAGCCACTTGCAGCACTGTATGTAATGCCTTTAACTTTATTTTTTTTTTTTCACAGGAGACCAAGCTGCTGTCATTTGGCTCCTCCATGGGTTTATTGAATGTCAGTCAGCTTGCACTCAGAGCTGTCAGATGCCACTTGAGTCCCTTTTCAACCCCAAAATCATGGCTTTCCACCAGAGCCTCCCTGCTGGGGGACAAGAACATCCTGCTCATGGGTCCTCCTGGAGCAGGGAAGACCACAGTGGGGCGGATAGTGGCCCACAGACTGGGCCTGCCTGCCGTTGACGTCGACGACGACGTCTTGGAGACGGCGTGGAAGATGCCCGTGGCCGCCAAGCTTGCGGCAGTCGGCGGAGAGCGTTTCCTGGAGGAAGAAGGCCGGGCTTTGTGTAACTTCTCTGCCTCTGGGTGTGTCGTGTCCCTGACGGGCTCCAACCCTCTTCACGCTGCGGCGATGCAGCACGTCCGAGAGTCCGGACTGGTCATCTACCTGGACGTGGACAGTGAAGACATCATACAGAGACTCGCCAGGATGAAGGTGAACAGGATAGTGGGCCAGGAGACGGGGGCGTCCATGAGGGACATTCTGCGTTACAGGAAGCAGTTTTATGAGAAGTGGCTTGACGTGAGGGTGCTGTGTGGAACAGGGGACACGGTGGAGGAAGTGGCGGAGAAGGTGCTGAAGGCTACGGAGAGATATCAGAACCACGCTGCAGAAACCTATGTGTCCACCAGGAGTGACAGCGTGGGATCGCCCAGTCAGAAAACATATTTTAGTGACGTGGTAATTGAGGGTCTGGCCACTGATGGAGGCCTCTATGTTCCCAAAAATGGCTTCCCAACTATTGATGCTCGTGAATGGCTGAGGCTCGCCGACATGTCATACCCAGATCGAGCGCTAGTTTTACTTGAAAAGTGCATCCACCCCTTGGATGTCCCTGCTGTGGATCTCAGGACAATGATATTCAAGGCATATGGGTCTAACTTTTCTAGTGAGGCAGTAGCACCTGTAAAACACCTCATCCACCATCAGTATGTTCAGGAGCTTTTTCACGGCCCCACCGCCTCATTTAAAGACCTCGCCTTGCAGCTGATGCCCCAGCTCTTCGCCTACTGCCTCCCACCCATGTGCAACTACCTCATTCTGGTAGCCACCTCTGGGGACACAGGAAGTGCCGTGCTCAGTGGCTTCGGCAGGCTCGCCGGCACTGACAGACACAGGACCGGCGTGCTGGTGTTCTTCCCGGAGGAAGGCGTGAGTGAGATCCAGAAGCTCCAGATGACGAGCGCCGGGGAAGGCAACGCCAGGGCCGTCGGCGTCCTGTCAGACTTCGACTTCTGTCAGAGAACCATTAAGAGGATGTTTGGAGAGTCTGGGCTGACCGGGCACCTCGCTGTGGAGTACGGCACAGTCCTCAGCACCGCCAACTCCATCAACTGGGCACGGCTGTTGCCACAGGTGGGTTGATGACCGAGCAGGGCTCCACCAACAATGCTATTTTGTTTTTTTTACATTTTTTATATTAAGTAACATATTCAACTTGAAAATAATAAGTCAACTAAGTCTAAAAATAACAAAGGACACAAACCACGGTCTCTCTGGTGACGGTCCAGTGATTGACCCATTCACCCACTACAACCTCCTACAGACACGTACCTTGTCGATCTTTATACTACGTCACCTGACCTCCTGAGGGGGCCGGGTGTAAACAGCAGAATAGCTGCCATGTGAGTGCAAATAGACACTCTTAAAAACTTTATTGACGAGTCTGCTCTGTGATATCTTTATTGCAATATCTTTTGTGAATCAGTGGTTCAGACGGACCAGACAGCGCGTGCAGGTGAATTCGCCCTTAAGAGTTACACAATAACACAGTTTTGTTAACTTTCCCTCCTCTTGCAGGTGGTGTACCATTCCTCAGCCTATCTGGATCTATGCAGAGACGGTGTTATCAAGTTCGGGGAGCCCATTGATGTTTGTGTCCCCACTGGTAACTTTGGCAACGCCATGTCAGCTCTGTACGCCAAGCAAATGGGCATCCCGATAAGAAAAGTCATCTGTGCGTCCAACCACAACCGCATCATCACGGACTTTATCACCACAGGCGAGTACGATCTCCGGGGACGGCCTCTGATGCTCTCCCACTCCCCGGCCATAGATATCCTGAAATCCTCCAACCTGGAGAGGTTTATCTACCACGTCTCAGACGGAGACAGCCGTCTTGTCAAGGAGCTGTTCACGCACTTAGACACGCTGCAGCACTTTCAGGTTCCCGAGCCTCTCCTTGGCAGGATACAGCAGGAAGTGCTGGCCGGCTGGTGCTCTGAAGACGACTGCTTGGCCGCCATCCAGAGCCTTCACACACAGACGGGCTACGTCATGGACACACACACCGCCGTGGCTAAAGTCGTGGCTGATAGGCTGCAGGACGGTTCGTGCCCAGTGGTGCTTTGTTCCACTGCTCACTGCGGGAAATTTGCTCCCGCTGTGTTCAAAGCCTTACAAATCCAAAATATTCCAGAGGATCCTGTTGAGCAGCTGAAGACGCTCGGATCGATTGCGCGCAGACCAGAAATACACAGAGACTTGATGCAATGCATGAAGGAAAGTGGCAGGAGGGGACACACTGTTTGTCAGGCAGATTACAGTGTGTTGGTAGAGGAGGTGGAGAGCATGATACAGGACTCCTTCTTGAAAGTCATGTAGGGTTATTTTAGTAATGTCCACCTTAGAATTACTTTAATTTAAATCACAATGAATGATTTTGCAAAAAGTATTCCCCATGCTTCCTTTTTTTTTTTTTTTTTTAGCAAATTCAACAAATAACAGGCAGAAAAGTAAAATATTGTAGGAAAGTCAAACAGTAAAAGAATAAATGAGAAGAAAAATTAATAGAAAATTGATTTTGAAGACCTAGTTTAAAAGGACAAAATTCTGTCTGAGCCTGCAGGACACCTTCACGCACACCCACACTGATTATACTGTAATACGGCTCCAAACCTCTAAACCTAATTTGATTTAAAGCCTATTGATTATGCAGCATTTCTTTACATCATTATCTAGAGCCCTGGCCCACTAGATGGGGATGTCTACCTCTTGGCCACTGCTGTGTGGAAACACTGGTGCCAGCGTTTCAGTAACTGGATACGGGTATCGCCGTAAGGGGAATGAATTCCTGACTAAATCAGAAGGTCAAATAAGTTAGTAAAAACGAATGTAAAATCAATATCTGCCGTCAGGTAGATAATCGTCTTCAATAAGTGGATTGTATATGTATGAGTTGTACTGTGACAATATACTGTATGTTTGAGGTATATTTCCTTTGACTAATTATATAGCAGGGTTTTATTTACCTCATCCTTTCTCTTATTACATAAACTTCTCTCTGCTGATGCTAAGCTACCGACGCTACATGACAGATCTCACAGCGTGGCCTTAACATACAGCTAATGAACTGATCTCCATGACTTTCACAGTCCAGAGTCCAGGTGAAGCTCAGCAGCTGGTACTCTCCTCCTATCAGGGTCCACTGACTCATTAGCTGCAGGAAAAAAAACCTTTTCTGGCCTTTTCTGTTTCACATGCTTTCCAGCTGCTAACCTTCAGGACCATATCGTCTTCAAGAAGCCTGTGTTAAAACTGTTTTGTTTTATACGACAGTATTAGAGGAAGTTTCCTCTTAACTTCAGCAACAAGGAAAATAATGATTTATTAATTAAAATTATTTATTGACAATATACAGCGATGTATGACTTATATATAATATGATATAAATAAATAAATAATAGGATAAACACAATAAAGCCCAAGAACTTATTTTCACTGTGGTCCTTTGGCTTTTTGGACATTGTGATTCTTTCTTCATTTTTTTAACCCCAGAAACACCTGGAACTGAGGCATTTCAGATACTGTTTGACCAGCACCGTGAACTGTGCTGCTCCTATGATGTCTCCAAGGCAGAAACAAGGAATTGACCTTTCTGAAAGTGTTTCATTCTGTGTTATACTATAGATGTTATATTTTTACCGATTGATTAAAGGATTTCCAATGCAAAGTGTTATTTTTCCTTTTATTTGCTTAGATAAAACAAGCTGGGTTGTAACTAGAACTGATGTCACCAAGGTCATATCCTCTTTATATATAATGTACTGTATAATTTTACATAAAAAAAAATTTGTGTTGGAAAACACTGATGGAAAAATATTTACAATTTTAAATCTAGGGGGTCAAAAATGAAGCTTAATTTATATGGCATAATTACAGCTTGAGAATTTGGTGTATTAGAGATTATGGTTATATGGAAATTGGTAACATAATAAAAGCTCTCTGTAAATGTAGATAAGGACACTGACGTTCATCCAGTTAACAGCTCCAACAAAACCACATTGCTCTTGTTTGCCAGACATCTGTCAGAAGAAGCATCATGTAATACAGAGCAGGGGCGGAGTGGCCCTGAGGGTAATCTTCCTCCCTCCGACGTCACACCATCCATAACAGGAGAGTCCAGAAATGAATCCTGTCTCTGTGGCTATCAGTCGAGTCATTTAAATCCAGGTGCTGCCTCAGCAGCTGTGGGGAGGAGAGGGAGGAAGATAAGTTTCATAGATCTCCAGGATTGCTTATGACTGCAGTTGTTAAAATAGATGGAAAGTCAGGCTAGATTTGACAAAGCACTTTGCCAGCATGCCCTCTGATCCAGATCACCGTCCCTCTGTGTCTTTGCCAGAACTGAGAGGAATAGTGTTTTCTCCACTTTTTGACTTCATTATTTATACTTTTTTTAAATTATGAATTTATCCATTATGCATGCACTACATGATTTGGTTACATAGTGTATATACCATTTTCCATCAAATTTCTTAGCAGCAAAATGTGCCAAACCCCTCCACCGTTTTCTAAATTTCCCCTTACTTTCTTCTTGTTACACACATATGAAGTTCAAAATAAAAGAATGTAAACAATTTCTGCATTAACACCTAGAGATAACAAACACAACAGGAGTGTGCAGCATGTTAGTCTCTGCTTTCTTTCCAAGGCCTCATATTGACATACACCATATACAGTAGCCTGTCGGTTTACTTGTCAGTATTTGTGCACAAATGAGAGAGCAACAGGGAGAAAGCAGTCTCTGTGGTTTGAAGTGATCCATTGCTCTTGACAGAATCAAAGAGCTGCACTCCTCTGTTATTGAGCTCGGTGCAAACAGATAGAGAGAACGGTGGTTGGGGACACCGTGATAAATTACGACTTGGGCTTTTTGAATCAGTGCAATATTTTACTTTTACTTTAGTGGGTTTCCATGCTTGTGTTTGCGCATCACTTTTTTTCTATGCATTTCTATATTACATAACACTCACATACTGTAGGCTTCTTTGCACCAACTCTGTGTTCTTTCTCCCTTCCTCCCCTCTATCACTGTGGTTTGCTTTGCTGTGAGCATTGGCCTTATTAATCAAGCTGCTTGGCAGGTGAATGTGAGGAATGGGTGGGTAAGTGTCAGAGGGGGGAGGGGGGCAGTGTGCAAGTGCATATATGTGTGTGTGTGTGTGTGAGTGGTGAAGGGGAAGAGAGAGCCAGCTGTTGCTCAGCACCTAGTTGCCCACGGCTGGGTGAGTAAGGATAATTGCAGGTACCAGCCTGTTCCCATCTCCTTAATGTGAACTTGTGGCATAATGGAAACTGCTCTTTCACAGTGGAGGGAAATAGAAAGGAGAGGAGAGGAAATAAACGCATCTGAGGAGTCTGGAAAGAAGATCCGCAGAACCGGATTTATTTGAGGTTCTGCTTCCAAGACCCCTGATACTCTAGTGGCTTTTTCTTTCTGTTGAAATCCACAAAGTAGAATTTAAATTTTGATAAACAGTATTTGGCACAGGGATCTCTTTGGTCTACAAATGTAATCTTTTGAGGGTTACACTGTAAAAAGAAAAACTTGAAATTGTTAGTTTTAATGTTATTTGTTCCAACTAACTTAATTAATTTTAATATATAAGAAAATGTAGATACACCAGCTTTGGCAACCACTTTCATCTTTGTCATCTTAATTACAAGGGGTCTTAGTTACGCCTACAACATTTTAAAAGGGGTTTGTGTCAACATAATTTAATCTCCTTGCACTCATGGATGGAAACACATTCCAGTATAATAAAATTTGTGACAGCATCACCATACAAACAAGTAAACAGCTACATTTAAACACTGTATACTGAAACTAAGAAAATTGGAATCACCCAATTCAGTATGCACCATGTGTGTTTTTTCTTTAGCTTTACAACACCCACAATTTGCTAAATTTTTAAATTCCATGAAATACTGAAGATATGATCTGCATGGGCCTCTACTATTCTGACGGCAGGTTGTATACAGGAATAGATTGAAAAATGAAAAAGTAACATTATCCTCTGCCGGTATGATTGAGGTCCCTACCTTATTATGGTTATGTAAAATAGTGTGTAGAAGTTTAATTGCATTTGTATAGTGTATTTATTTCTAATTGTTTTGTAAGTTGTGTTGTAAGTGACTTGCATCCCTAAAGAGAGTCATTAGTATTGGTTTCAGTGGAATTGTACGGTCCCATGAAGGTTTAAATAAATGTTATTTCAGAGGCTCCCCCCATGCCAAGAATAAAACCCACGGGGGAACAAATAATCCCTTTCTGTCTTGGCACAAAAAATAGTCACATTTAAAAGTATTGGCATGAAATACTGGCACTAAACATCGGTTCTAAAGTGGAGGTAAAACACTCGCCCACCACTGCAAAGACGTGAGTTAAATTCTTGGCAGCAGCGCCTCTGCCTTGGCAAATGTCCTTTGACAAACACAGTAGTGAGTATTCAAGTGGGAAGCCGGTGAGGGATCACAACCTGGTCCAGCTCGCAAAGGGGTCTGTGATGGCAGAGACTGCTAAACTAAACTGTGGGGAAATCAAACCAAAGAAAAATATATTATTTGTCTCTTCATCATCACGACGGGGAGTCAGTAAGCAGCTGAAATTTGCACTAGGGGAAATTTGGACACAAGGTACTAATCATACGAGAAGCAAACTATAACAGTGTGATGCTCAGTTAGTCTAAAGCAAATTGAAGGAAAATCATAAATAAATAAATAAAACAAAAGTATATTTAATCATGGTTGACTGTGAAACTGTAGAACATCCTACGCATGAGGTTGTGACCTATTGTTCTTCTATACCAAAACAAGTCATCTGATCTGATCTGACAACACAGTGAACACAGTGTGTGTGTTTGTGTTTGTGTGTGTAGTTGCTTTTTTTTTTTTTTTTGTTTAGACTGTCGTGTTATCAAGAGTATTACTGCATAGTGAAGTGTTTTTCTCCATGATCAATGGTTTCTTTCTGGAAGCGAGAGCCAAACAATCAGCCAACGCATCTCAACACCGTGTTCACCCGAGGCTTCCCTGCTAATTACCTTAGACATTGATTTGCACCCCGACATACCTCTGCAAAGTGTGAGGAAGAGGAGGGGAGAAAAGAAGGCTAATGAAGGTGTCAACAGGAGCTCGCCACACGAAGATGATTGTTGTTGTATTGGACTCATTTGCATTTTGATGCAAACTCAGGGCTGAACAATTCGCATCGGTACCTATCTGCTGTTAACAGTCTTCGATAAGCACACAGACAAAGAGCAGTGATTCGATTCAAGGTGAACAAAATAACTGAAGGCTCCTGAAACAGATTACACTTAACTGATGCCTCCATCAGGCTTCTGGCGCCCGTCTGCCAGGATCTTCTCCTCTCTCTGATGAAGGAAAGAGAATCCATTTCTCACTCGGAAAATGAGAAATCAATGACCCCGAGATGGATCTGTGTGAAATGAGATATGAGCCTCGTCTCGGAGGACTCGGCGGGGCTCAGACTGACAGCTGACTGACAGGGGTTAACTGCCAGGGAAGGCCGAGCGGTTTGAAGGTGTAAAACTGACCCTCTCGAACTCTCACTTCAAATGTACTTTGGAACTTGAGGTGAAAATGCTTCATGTTGAGGGCAGGGTTGATACACGGAGGCTGGCTGTTGCTGAAATCCCAAGATATTCCTGTAATTGACCGTTCACTAAGCCCCAGAGCCCCTTACTTACTGTCGAGCTTCCCGTACAGCAAATACACTTACAATGATAGTTGTGGCTAAATATAAAATCAGATTTTGCTGCTTAGCTTTTTAGTTTGTTTGGCCTATGATAAATCAAATATGTGGTTTGTAAAATCAGATATCCACTGAGTAGGTTTGCTGGATTGTAAACCTCCATAAATCCAATACAAAGCAGGACAGTGCTCTTGATTTTTGGTTCAGGAAAGGCAAGAAAAAATGCACCTCGCCCCAAACTCTTTATCTAAATCATAACAGACCTGCCATGCCTAGTTATGGTTGTTAAACCACAATACGTTTAGAAGAGGGGTTACGCAAATGGTGAATTTTCAATGTATTCCTCTAATTCCAATTCCAGGATGTGGAGTCTGTGTGTGGCTTCACAATAACTGCCATTTACAGTTCCCAGAAGTTGAACTTTAATCCCCAACATAGGAAACAAACATGTTATGCAATAAGATTCTCAATACTTTTATATCAGTATTGAAGCATAGTTGTCTGCGGTCATCATAAACAACACCAATCAGATGACAAAACATTGACTTAGTTATATAGTTGATATTACATATTATTATCTTACATAAGATATGACACTCCTGTGGATTCTTGTACTGTAAAGTAATAAAATGTTTCTTCTTTGCCAGTGATGTCAGTGTTTTTTCCTGGTAACTCATACTTTATAATTTCTCTGTTTTATGGTTGTCTGTGTCTGTATCATTTTAGGGGCCAACTCTTTCCTGTCTTATCATTTTACAAGCACTGAGATGCACAAGATTACCAGGAACATCAGTGACTCTTCCCTATTGTTTTCCTTTCCTGGTATAATGGTAATTCAGAGACAACTGTGAAAGCTAGGTGCGTAAGGAGTGCAATAATCTGCACAGCCTTTAAAAGGATGCAATTCCTCCATATGTGTTACAACTGTCCTGCATGTCTGACGATGGGCTGCAGACGCACAGACTGCATCTCAAGGCCTCTGTCAGGCCTTTTTGAAAAACTTGGCTCACTTGTAGGCTCCTGTCCTTTATATTTTTTTGTAATTCCTCTTATGGTTTCAGCCGCACTCAGCGGAGGCTTCATTTTTCTCAAAGACAGGGAGGACAATGACTTTGAGCGGCAATTCACACCCAGGAAAGGACCCTCGAAGGTGACAAGAACCTTTGTCAAGGAAAACTTCCCCTACAATGACTCCATGTTTTCAGTGGACAGGTTGTACAACAAGGGCTACTTTGCAACCCTCATTGCTGTGTCAACCAACAACTTAAATATACTAGCAAATCCTGCCTTTGAGGACATCATCAGACTCAACAATAAGATCCTTAACATCACCGTGCACAATGGGAGCCTGGGATACAACGAGTTGTGTGCAAAGTCCAACGGAGAATGCGTCTCAAACATCATCCTGGAAATCGTTGGCGCTAATGAAACTGATCAAACCAACCTCATCTACCCTGTACATACACACAGATCCAGTTCAGTGTTCCTGGGCTCTGTGCTTGGTGGAGTTATCACAGATGCCAACGGCTCAGTCACACGTGCTCAGGCTGTAAAACTCCTCTACTACTTAGAGAATAAGGAAAGCACAGCTAACGCTTCAAAATTATGGCTGAGAAGATTTAAAACGCTCGTATCAGATGAGTTGGACAGCAAACACATCGACGTACGTATCACACTGCTACTGATACTATATTGTATTTTCTTACATTACATTTCTTTCATTGGTGTTTCTGAGAAGCTAAAACATTATCCTACGATCCCCTAGATGCCTGCGTGCTTTACTAAATTTAGTGTCCTCCAATGTTTGTGTAAACTTTTCTGAATATTCTATATTATTCACATTCTTTGCTCATCTAAATTTCCACTCTTCTGCAAATTGTATCTCTGTAAGTCCCCTATGCACTGCCATGGATATAATTCTGGTGGAGAAATACTAATTCACATTTTATCTTATGTAGAGATTTAAAGATATGAAGTCTAAAAATATGCTTAAAAGCCTTAAAACAAACAAACAAACAAACAAAAACCACCATGGGTACATTACCAGAAACAATACAGAATACATGACCTTACAGCCAGAAACAATAGGTTTAGGTGTTTGAAAGTCATTCTGGGAATTTTATAATGATGCATATTGAAGCATAAATTGTAACACATAAGTACAAAATGAATACATTTAACACCACAAAATGGACAGTATCCATCACTGTAAAAATAAATAAAGGTGGATTTTGTCTCGTACACGGAGCTGAACACATTATTGCACTGGGATGTTAAGAGCAGCGTTAGCTCAGTAAATCAAATGTAAAAAAGCATATAGATGCATTTTCTAAACATATTAGTTACAGCCTGTCTGCTCCCACTGTATCTTTACACTTCCTTTTGAGATAATGTGGTTGGCAGGGTTGCGGATTGCACTGCTTTGTCCTGAAATCCAAGCTGTGCTGTCACACTGGTTTCATTGCTGTCGTGACATCCATGTGTAAACGCTGTTGTCTGACTTAAGGGCTCATGTTGGCTTCTTTCTGCTGTGCTCTATTGTAGGTGTCTTACTACACCTCCAAATCCAAGCAGGACGAGATTGACAGTCACACCACAGATGGCTTCCCTTTATTCCTCATCACTTATGCCTGTGCCATCACCTTCTCGGTGATATCCTGCCTGAGGTAAGAAGTGATCAGTGACTGTCACACAGTGAGTGATTTTCCTGACTGCGGGCCAGGTCCGGGACATGGAGCGCATTGTTTATTGGAGTGCTTGATACAGGAAAGCCACAGGCAGGTTACATGTAGAGATCATTACAGTTATAGTGTCTGTGTCCAAAGCAACGTGACTGCAAATTGCTTAAAACTCAGTTTACATTTTAGTTTTCAGTCATGTCGATTTAGAGGTTTCAGTTCACATTTAGTTTCTGTAAGGTGTAGTTGAGAGAAGGTATGTCTGTAAAAAAGATTGTGATTTTACAGGAAGTGGACAAAATGATAGAAATGCCTGATAATTGGATGAATGCTTATTTTTATTGCTGTAAATTCAAAAAGTAATGCCAGGTTTTAAAGTTAAGACTATGTAACTTTTAAAAGAAGAAATAACACTTTCATTGTCTTACACACGAAAGGTTGAATTCATAAGCAAACAAATGCACCCTTTTAGCACTAAAAGCATTATTCTGCATTTATCACTTGTGTCCACACGGGCTGTTGTTAAGCAAAAGGTGCAAGTCCTGTGTTCAGTATTCAGTGTTTATCACCAAAATTCATTGTGTGTAACCCTGAGGTCTAATAAATGTGTTTAATGCATTTGGAGTTACCTTTATTAGCTGTCTGGGTAAGACTGCCACAACATCATCCTATCTTTACTTCCTTGACAGATTAGATAATGTGAGGAACAAGGTGTGGGTGGCTGTCTTTGGCGTCTTCTCCTCTGGCCTGGCTGTTCTCTCCTCTTTTGGCTTGCTGCTTTACATCGGAGTGCCGTTTGTTATTACAGTCGCAAACTCTCCTTTCCTTATACTTGGTGAGAAAACGCACCCTTGATCGTTTTTTATTCCATGTAAGAGTTTTAGGTTGTAGTCTGGAGTGCAACACCCATCAAGAGATATACTTCATTTACATAAAGGTGACCGCAATGTAAAAAAATACTCCTTTGATCTTTTGCAGAGCATTAAAGCTGAATTTTAACCGCCTCATATATTTTAAGGTAGATCGACTAAAGCAGTTCATTGTGTTTTATGAGCATTTTATGTTTTACATTAAAAGTTGTGTTTAGAGTCTCACAAATGGAAATACAGTACCTCAAAGCTGTCATTAATTTTACATAATCTTCCCAGGAATTGGTCTCAACAACATGTTCATAATGGTGTCCGACTGGCAGCACACCAACGTGAAAGACCCAGTGCCAAAACGGATGGCACACTCCTACAAAGAAGCTATCATGTCCATCACCATCACCGCCCTGACCGACGTCCTCAAGTTCTCCATAGGCGTCACGTCGGACTTCCCATCAGTGCAGTCGTTCTGCCTGTATACCAGCACCTCTATCATATTTAGTTACATATACACAATCACCTTCTTTGGAGCCTTCCTGGCTCTAAATGGGAGGCGAGAAGCCAGCAACAGGCACTGGATAACCTGCATGAAAATACCATCAGACAATCCTGATCATCATTCTGAGATATATAACATCTGCTGTGTGGGAGGCGACTATGATAAGAACACTGGAGCAGAGAAAAAACAGCCAGTGAGCAATTTCTTTAAGGATTACTATGGCCCATTTTTGATCAAACCCTGGGTCAAGGGAGCTGTAATCTTGCTTTATTTGGTGTATTTAGCTTCAAGTATTTATGGATGTTTCCACGTACAACAGGGGATTGAGCTCTATGATCTGGCAGCTGATAACTCCCATGTTACGAGATTCAACAGGAAGGAGAGGCAGTATTTTTCTGATTATGGTCCATCTCTGATGGTTATTGTAAGTAAGGAATTTCCATATTGGAATAAGACCCAAAGGTACCAACTTCAGGGATGCATAGAGAACTTTAAAAGGCTCCAGTTTGTAAATGAGGATATCTATACATCCTGGCTGGACTCCTATTTATCATATGGTCAAGAAACACATTTGAACCTTGATGATAAAGATGTTTTTCTCAAAAATCTATCAGTTTTTTTTGATTTATTTCCTTTTTTCAAGCAAGATGTGAACCGCACTGGAGACCACATCTATGCATCCCGATTCTTCATTCAAACTGTTGATATTGCCAACGCCAGCATGGAAATTGACATGCTCAAAGGTCTTAAAACCACTGCACGCAAATGCAGCGTAGCATCTTTATTAGTCTATAATGAAAAATTCATCTTCTATGACCAGTACGATGTAGTTGTCAGCAGCACGATTAAAAACGTTGGCGTGATCGCAGCTGCGATGTTGGTTGTCTCTCTCCTGCTGATTCCAAACCCCATCTGCTCATTGTGGGTGACTTTTTCGATTGGCTCAGTGATTGTGGGGGTAACTGGTTTCATGGAGCTGTGGAACATCAGTCTCGATTCCATATCCATGATCATTTTCACCATCTGCATTGGCTTCACTGTCGATTTCTCAGCTCACATGTCTTACGCCTTCGTCTCCAGCAGGAAAACGAGTCCTGATGACAAAGCTGTGGAAGCTCTCTCCAATTTAGGCTATCCCATACTTCAGGGGGCCTTTTCCACCATTTTGGGGGTGTCGGTGTTGGCAATGTCTGAATTTCACACCTTTAGAACATTTTTTAAGATCTTCTTTCTTGTCGTGTTTATTGGGATGCTTCACGGCCTTATTGTCATTCCAGTGATTCTGACATTATGTACATGCCGCTCAGATGAAAGCAAAGAGAAAAGTTTAAAAATCAGCAAACTATGACCACTGTTACACTGCTGATCATGTGTTGGTAGTTAGGCATGTTAAGTAGGTAATTTAGTTTCAAATTCTGTTATAAAAACATTGCAAAACAACATTTGCTTTGAAATTGATTGAAAATGAAAAAATTTAAAGCAAAAATGTTCCTTTTTGAATCTCAATGAATTTGTAAGACCATGTATAAGTTAATGTAATGTATTTTGTAAGTTATTGGTTTTGTATTCATTTTGGTGTCTTTTTCTTAATGGATGAACTCTCAATGCTTTTGAAGATTTTCAGTGATTTTTTACATTTCACCATTTTACACATGGCAATAAAGTCTTCTGTTTCGTACTGAATTGTTTGTGTAATTTGTGTGCTGTTGCTGTGCAGAAACTGACTTTCTTAGAAGTTGACAATCCAAACCAGCTGTTCTAATACACTCATTCATTGAATGAATATATGGGACATTTTTATGCCATGCTGCAAGGCCGGTAACATCCTATTATCATTACTGTGCTGATTAAAACACGATGCTTCTTATTAGGCAACTTATATCAAAATGTATAATTAGTGGAGGACATTAATGTGCTGCTAAACTCTAACAACATAAAATACCACCTGTAATGACTATTTAATAAAAAGGTACAATTTTATTTCTGACAATTTTATAGTGGCATTTCTTTCAGTGGCAGCAGCATGAGCAAAAGATCACTGATCAATTTGTAGATGAATTGCTTTTCATTAACAGATAATAGTCATTAGTCATTTTTCTTTTGCCCTTTTTACAAGATAAAGGAATAAAACACTTAAATGTCACAATGATGAGTGACTCGGGTATAAAAATTGGGATACAACTAATAAGGCCTGCTGATCATCTTTATGTCATAGTGAATTATTGGTTAAATGTCTAAGCAGTGTGATGGCGTTGGTTTTCGTCTATGGCTGCATACACAGTTCAAAGGTCATTTGAACATATGCAGTTCATGAATCTTAATTTCTCATATCAACATATTACAGTGATGCCCTGTCATGTGGGGAAGAAACAAATCAGAATTTCATACTTTTCAAATGTCGCATTATTCCAAACTGTATGTAATTAAGCTGCACCACGATTTCTCAATTCCAGGAATTGGTGCTAATGACAAAACATGGTCTCCAACTGGCAGCACATTAACATTAAGAACCCACTGCTCATGCAGATGGTTCACACCTCCAAAGAAGGTGCCATGTCCACCTTCGTCACAGTCATCATCACCATGACTGATGTTTAAAGATTTTTTTGTTGCTTTAATTTGCCTCTCAGCAGCGAAATACAAAGAGAAAGAAATGCATTTTTCTGTTAAGGTTGTGAAAGATTCTGTTTAAGGCACACATACATACATTTATAAATATTAATGGTGAACCACAGACAAAGACATATATACATACAGTTGTACAGGATCAAGTTTTCCAAATTATTTTCTGTACAGTGGTGCAGTGACGGCAGCTGCTGGACTTCCTGTCTCAGGACATTTAAGACAAGTTAAGACAAGCAAACAGCCTCGCACGCAGCTGTGTGTTGGTTGGTCAAGAAATCCGGGAGGTCTTCAGGTTTCAACTTCCAGCATCGCCGGTGGCCTGTGCATCACCGCCGACTCCCGGCTCTGTCACCCTCCGTCACGCCTGTCTTCTTCACCCTCCATCCAGGGCGAGATGCCTCTAGCCCACACAGCGTGACGTGACATGCCCCTACATACAGGACACAGAGAGACAGAGAGACAGCAACCTTAGAGCTTGAATTTATAAGAAAAATGGAACAACTGATAGATTGGTGACAATTTAAAGAAATAGAACAGATCCCCCTTTTGCTGCTTAATGAAACCCCTTCATTGTATTTTTATTTGGTAAATGTGTTTATTGATTAGAAACATGTCTAGGTTGAAGGGAAGGATGTGACTGAATTTCCACCTCACATTTTTGCCCTGTAGGTTTGAAGAAATGGTTCCCAGTTTTATCTCAGACTTCTGTTTTACTTTGCTGAAAGGTGAATAGATAGTACCATGGATTAAAATTTACAAAGAAAAATATTTTTGGTATGTTAGAGTTTGTTTGGTGAAGGATAGGTGAAATTATTTTGTTGACAAAACAGAAAGTCGACTTTAAAAAACTTGACCTTGCATATACAGTATATGACCAAAAGTATGTGGATTTCCAAACAAATGCTGTGGACAACTGTGTTTCATCACATATCTTATTGACTTATAAGCATCAAAATGTGGGAAACTTCTAAAATTTCCTAACTTTCGCTTGATTATTATTTGCGGTTTTGTTTGTTATCCCAATGCAAGTGGATGAAAATAATTCATGCTGAATCTCATAGGTACTATTGGTCCCCATTAAGATAAAATAAAGTAAAATAAAATAATTAAACGTAAATCTTCAGGATGTTTTCATGCAAAAATACATGGACACTCTTTTTTTACATCAGTGAATTTGGTTTTTCAATATTTACTAAACTGTTCTCAACTTGAAGGTGGATGTAATTAAGCTTCTTTCTTTTTTTTCCTACCCTGCTCTACAGTGCAAAACGACTCTTGGACTCCAGAGTGAGAGCAAATCTCTATCAATTGATCCAAAATCAGGCGCTTAACTCTGACACCTCAGGCCGGGCTGACTCCACCGGCTTCAGCACCGGACAGCTCCGTTACCCGCGCGGTGATTGACAGACAGACGCGGCCGGAGCCCTGCGGGCTGCCGGAGGAGACGAGCTGCGAGGGCGCACGGCCCCCGACGTGACTCCTGCAGGCCCTCCTGATGCTCGCCGTGGTCGGAAGAGGGCGGAGTGCGTTTGTCAGGCAAGTGAGAGGCTCCCTGAAGAAAATCTGTGGATATAATCATAATAAGAGGCCCCCAGTACCCCTCCCTTCCTCTCCGTTTTTGATTCAGTCCGTGTAGCCAGCACGCAGAGGGAGAAGGTCCGCACAGCAAGTCCTGTCTACAGAGAGAGAGAGAGAGAGAGAGAGAGACACAGAGAGGGAGAGAGAGGGAGAGAGAGAGAGAGAGGAGGGGGAAACAGCTGCAAGCGGATACTCAACATCAACAAGCTGTATGAGGCATCTGTAAAGGAGAAGACGGGATCTGGCGAGGACAGCGAGGGGGTTCCTTACGTTTTCCCCCCTCCTCCGCTTTTTCCATTCCAAGAACAGAGGCGTGCAGCTCGCAGAGAATCTCCCACAAGTGGCGAGGCGATGGTTTAGCGGAGCCGCTCGGTAGATTTTCCACAGCACGCCCGCCCAGCGACACCGTAAATCCCCCCCCGAACATCTGCGGACGCTTTCCGGAGGGAGATGGCTGTTTTCCGGCTGTCGTTCCTGCTGCATGTGGGATTTGTGATCGGATCAAACCACAAATACGCGGACTGGTCAGCGCACGGGGACGGCATCAGAGCACGGGAGGCGATGCACGGCGCCCAGACGCACCGTCGGCAGCTGGCGCATCTCCGTGCGCCTCGTCCTCTTCCCGGGGAGACGGCGGAGCTGCCGCAGAAGATAGAGGAGCATCTCCCCCGGGTGGTCACGGCTTTCCTTCACACCGGGGACTCGACCACCCTGAAGCACGCCAACTGCTCGCGGAGGTACGAGCTCACCTCTCTGCGGGGAAGGTCACAAGCCGCCCCGCATTACTCCATGAGCAGCGTGCTGGACACGGTGCTGCACGCCACAAACTTCCTCAACATGATCCTGCAAGCCAACAGGTCCAGGGAGCAGAGTCTCCGGCGAGACATTGAGTGGTACCATGCCCTAGTCAGGAGCATACTGGAGGGAGACGCCAAGATCCACCGGGCGGTGGTCACTTTCAGCGCGGATGCGTCCGTGGCGGGGCCCTCGGTGCTCCTGCAAGCCACCAGGGCCGGAGGAGAGATAGTCCTCCAGGACCTCTCCGGCACGGCCCGCCACCATCTGCACAACCGCACGGCAGACACCGAGTGGTACCACGACGTCAAAGACAGGAAGAAGCCCAGTTTCCAGAAGAAGGTGCTGACCCAAGATTTTAGATCAGTTGACAATTCTTTGAAAAGAGGGGAGAGTTTCATCCCGGACAAGACGCACGTCAAATGGTCCGCGCCCTACCTGGAGTGTGAAAATGGGAATTTTGTTCCCCGTTGGCTTTTGACCTTATCGGCAGCTTTCTATGGCCTGAAGCCCAACCTGGCTCCTGAGTTCAGGTAAGCTCACAGAGAGATGGAAACCGTGCGGTGATGTTGGTAGACAAACAACAAGCTCAGCAAAACATCACTTTTGCCTTGTTGTCATGAAAAGAACTTGTTCAAACTCCTGTGACGCCTTCACTTGTGTTAGAAAAACTACAGATTTATGTCAGATAGATTCATGCCAACCTTCAGGTGAGTTGAACACCCCCAGTCCCTACACATACACCAGGAGAAGGTGATCCTACCTGCCTCTCTTTCCTCCCCTTGTTACATGAGGGGTTTTTCTTCTTTCCTACAGTCTGACAAGGCGGCTGGATGCTAAAAATAACCCTGGATGTAACTGGATGTAGCAGTGGTGGAAACCTCTGGCTACAGGCCCTAATTCATTTTTCAAACTCACTCTGCTGCATGCTTTACTACTCAGAAAATGTCGTGTGCCCTTTTCTTTTCCCTTCTTCAAGGGGGGAGGCTGCTAAATCTGCGATGACTCAGAATCTTCCTGAGATAGGAGACAGCCAATACATTTTTTTTGATTTTATTTAAAACGCACAGCAGCCAGTGCCAGAAATATGTCTGATGTTTGGGTGCTGAGTACAATCCATGTCCTAAAGCCACCCCTGCTGCAGCCTGCTTGTGTAATGTGCAATGTTTATGCCACCGGTCCTGATATGCACTGGAATAGTCAAGTGTTAAGGCACCATAGGATCCTGACCAACATCTTTCCCAATGAATATTTAATCCAGATCACTAGTTGTGTGTGTACTGCCTTCGATGAATCTTTAATTGATACACTCGAGTCGCTCACAGGCAGGCACGGATTGCAAATGAGTCAAAACCTGCAGTGATTATACAGTAATAGGCTATCAGCTACCTGGTGTTATCCCAGACTAAAGCCTCTCAGAGCAGCTTCACACACTTACTCTCAGTCTCCTACTGAAGCGCTCTGATGGGAAATTAGCCTGCACACTCAACTGAGGAACAGTCAAACCTGCTTTACACCACAACTCCACTTTACAGTTTATCTGAGAAGCCACATTTATGATTTACTCTCCCTCCATGGCCAAAGGAGGCGTTTTGTTGTCCATTTCCCCCCCCTTTTGAGGCCCCCCCCTTAAGATCGAAGGTGTGAGAAGCGTGGGTGTTTGGTATTGTTTAACGTCCCCGGAGAGTGGCCTGTTCAGCGGCACTAAAAGAAACATCCCGCTGCGCTTCAAGGAGCACGAGAGCAGCGTCCATTCATGAATCTGCCTCTCGTGGATTGCTTGTGGAATTACTTCAAATGAAACACGGAAAATGGGAGGCTCTGCACGCTGAAGACCAGTGCAGTTATTCAACAGGATAGTGTGACATGTTGTTGGTAACGCGCTCATTCACGTTCTTTCCAAGAATTAGCCTAGCTTAGCATAAAGATTGGAGGGGATTGTTTGCCGTCTCGTGTTTCATATTTAGTGTGCAGTCATGAGAGTAGTAGACTATCTATTTCTACTCTCGGCCGGACTGACAGACAGTGGAATATTTCAGGCCACAAAAACAATCAGTGGCTCCTTCTCATGTCCTTTCTGACATCCATCTTCCCTCTCGTAGTTTGTTACGTAACAGCCATCTTTGAGACATTTCATATCAAAGTAGCAGGCGGCTCATCCTGCATCCTCCCTGTGCCTCAACACTGCCAGATAAGAAACAGGAGAGGGGATAATGTAGCTGCCTCAGACATCAGCTCTCCTGCGTTTCCCCTCCAGATGAATACACAATCAATACAACAATGAATTAATAATGAAAGATGTAGAACAACAACCCTGCATGGGCCATCTTGATTCCAGCCTCTTAATGCTTCAGTCACTTCCTGTTTGGTGACTTGTTTTAAGATTCACCTCGCATATGGAAATAGGCTGTTTGTTTGTTGAAGACGCAGGTGCTAAACAACTAATATGACTTGTTAGAGCAGGAGTGCATGGACATGTGTTTGTGATAGATCGACCTGTTGTTTCTGTGAAGGTGTAAGAAATCGCACCTCTCACACTTCATCTCTTCTCTTCCCGTCTGTCTCTTCAGCTGCACTCGAGTCACAGGGGAGGCAGCTTTAGACCGCACAGAGAGAGGACGGGCTGTTTTCAAGCATGCAGTGTCTATCTGTGTGTGTGTGTGTGTGTGTGTGTGTGGGGGGGGGGGGTTGAGAAATTCTTCAGGACGAGACGCACCGTCCTAATTGGCAGATCACTCTAACTTCAGACGCAAACTAAAAAAAAAATGCAAAAACCAGTGTGAAAAAGCGTGCAAAGTGAGAATGCACAGAACAGGAAGAATGGGAACGGGAGGCAGGAGGTGGTGTATGTGTTAGGTGAACACACACTGTACTTCAAACTCACCTTTCACAACACCGGCCTTAATTGCTTTGAGGCTGAAGCTCCGGCAGCAGCAGCAGCACTATGATAAGGCAAAGTAATTGAAACTATCTAAAAAAGTACAACCAAACGGTAAAGAAATATATACTTTTTTTTCAGCACATTTCACCAAAGGCCAAATAGGTTCTAATTAGATGGCAGAACTATCTTCATTTATGCTTGGCTTAGCGCCCCATTTTGCTGTACAAGCAGCTAAAGTCTGGACAGCCTGACTGCTGTGGGACGCCCAGCCGTCTAACAGAGTGGGAGGCCTCGAGCTCCAGGAGGAGCCGGCAGCATCTGCTTAGATGGACACCATCCAGAAACAAATAGGAAGGAAACCCCACAATTCCCGGGGCTAAGCACGATAATATATGATGGTAAACTGAGATGAAAGCGAGCAGGAGGGAAAAAAAAAATGCATCTTAGAGGAAAATTAGTGGCGACCCGAAGGTAAATATTTCAGAGCAGGAAGCTTTCTCATCCGATAAAGATGTGGAAATTATTAGTGCACCTGGAATGAGTCTAACCTTGTAGTTTTTTGGTTAGTGTAAACTGAAGCAAGCGGGGGTTAGAGATCCCTAAGGTGGTCTTTCTCTCACTGCTGACGTCACTGGGACTCCACCGCTCTGTAAGGTGGCCTGTCAATACGATGCCTTCACCCAGTAAATGTCAAGGTTACAGAAAATCCAACCACCAGCCTTTCTGGCTTGCTGTAAAGAGATATTGTATTCCTAATAATACTGCTAATGATGGGAATAATCTCAGTGATTTTGATACTATTACAGTGATGTAATTTGGTTGCCTCTCAAAGGATTATAAATCTGTGTTATTGTTACTGTAGGTTTATCCTTTAGTAATCTGGTGTGAGAGAAATGCAGGATTATACAGGAGGCCCATAAATAAATTGTTGGGTCAGAAAACTTGGTTAAGGAATTTAGCTATTTGCAGGTTTTGTGGACAAAAGATCTCTGTCCTCTCCCAAATTGTGACATTCAATGTGGAAAATATTGTGTGCTCCTTTCATGATGTATACTTATTACAGTAGATGTCTCATTATGAATATATGACAGTTACAAAGCAGGACAAACACATAAGGAAAATAGACGTAAAATAGAAGTTAAACACCATTTTGCAGCTTTAAAACATTTGATATTGAACATACAGAAACTGCTGTAACTTAATATCAGGCGGATATCCCTTTGTCCTTTTGGTCATTTAGTGTATGTCTCTATAATATTTCCACAGAGGGATCATAACGGTTTCATCTTGTCCTGTGTTATCCTGCAGCTGTCAGCAATACTCAAGGATTTTTAATTTAAGGGCAAAGTATAGAAGTGAAGACAACAATACAACGTTGGATAGTTGCTTGCCGCATGAGTTGCCAATTTTAGCTGCATTATAGGACAATAAGAGTGGAAATACCAAGGGTCAAGTCCTGTTTATTAAAAGAATTAGCCAAGAACTGTTTAATTATTATGTTGCTTGTCACCAACTGGGCTGTCAATCAGCTAATGTTGTCCTCACAACTGTCAGGTTTCCCTTGTCAGCAGCTCAAATTATTGAACGCTCTTCTGACTCGGCGTTTGGTCTTCAGAGGACTGCTTTTAATGACAAGAGTGTCAAGAGTCCAGAAGTGCCAGCTCTCATAGAAAAAAAAAAGAAAAAAAGTCTTTATTTGCTTTCTGTGACAGCTGCTGTGCCACGGGCGCTGTGTCTTTTCTGATGACCGGCGACAGAACTCAATAAAATGACCCAGGTCGCATTGAAGCGCTGGTAGACAAGCAGCATCCTGCCCAGCGGCTATACTCACATTAGCTTCTGCTCGTCCTGTCAGCTTAATGCATTTCCATCACATAACAGACATTCTCCTTGGGAGGGCTGCACTGTTTTTGCATTGAGATTGTTCCACGACATAATGCACGAGCTGAGTCTTTCTAAAGGGACAGCAGTGTGTTCTTGTCAAGGCACTGTGGCAGCAGGAATGTGCAAGCAAGTTCATCGGGGCGTGCAAGTCTTCTGGCTACGTGGATAAGATAAAGGATAATGTTTAAGCTTGTTTCAGTCTTCCATGTTTACCTCTTCTTTATATTATTCTTGGTTTATCTGCACACAGTCAGTGTAACTGGAGACGTCAGGGCTTATTGCTTTGGATGCTCTTCATTTTAGTGCAAATATACAGTATAAATATACAGTTTACACTTTAAAGATTAATTCACATAGTGTCATTTATTTATATTTTATACATATATTTAGATTTTGCTGTAGTTGGGGTCAGTTGAGTGACACCCACAGACACAAAATCTCCTTCAAAAATCGTTTAAAAGATGTAACTTTACAAATAAGAAGTTTTAGTGGTTTCCCAATTCCATACTATATACTAATTCTAAGAAGAATATTAATTTAAAGTATGTTCAGACTGGAAAAGTGACATACAAAGTTACATTGCATACGTAATCCAGTTATTTTGGGTGTGTGGTGTTGATGTACATTATTAACCTACGATGCAGTCGGCAAAAGTAAATAGCGGGACAACTCTCAAAAATGTAATAAAATGCAGATGGTGGTGGGAAAGCTCCAGGAAACAATAAACATACATTGGAACACATATAGTGTATATATATATATATATATATATATATATATATATATATATATATATATATATATATATATATATTATTATATATATTTCTGACACTTGGACAGGTTCTTGGCTCTGATTGGGCTACTTCTTGTGACCAACCTGGCAACAAGTAAAGTATGTTGACTTAATAACAGCAAAAACAATTAGCTACATTGCTCATATCAGCCTCATGTTATCACACTGCAGTGTCCACTTAGCTTACTTCACTTATTATTGCTGTTAATTGAATAGATTCGTATGTAGTGCTTGATCTGGTATTAGTCTTAATCCCTTTACTGCACTTAATTGTTTTACCACATCTCCGTGCCAGAGAAATGGATTGACTATGAAATGAATCTGTGCTACGATTACTTGAAATTCAGACTTCGCCACAGCCCCCTGTTCTGCACAGAGCGGCTAAATGGGCAAATCAATCTGAGAGACCATTTTCTTGGCCTGAATAGAGACATAAAGCTCAAAGCGTATAAGCCTGACATTCAGTATTCATTCAAGAGTACATCAAAGACTGACTTGTAACAAAGAGGGCACACAGAGGCCTTCATTGCAAGTATGTTTTGGTGAATATCCTTTTGTAGCTCATAAGCAATTACCCAGATATATCTACAGTCAACTTCATAATGCTGGTGCTCACATCAGCTGGTCTGTCAGAAAGACCAGAGCCCCTGCTGGTGGGATGCTCCTCTCTTTGCTGGCCTGGCCTTTAGACCCACAAAGAATGGGGGATGAAAGGAGAGAGCACTGCGTTTCCCGGGGCACCACTATCTCCCGCTCTCTGTGATAATCCCGTCTTTATGCCCGAGGGGCCTTGATGGCCACCATGATGCTTCTGCCCATGTTCCACGTTGCCACTCTCAAATTAAGACCCATTCTTTGTGGCTTGACGCATATTCAGTTTGCCATCTCTGTTTCAGACCCAGCGCACACGCAGCTCTTTTTCCTTTTTTTCCCCACATGCTATTTTATACGCCATATGTCCACTTTGGCTGGGATGCTGAAGATTGCCTGGAGAGTTGGACGTAGAAGAAAAAAAGAGGAGGCGATTGTGGGAGAAAAAGGCTATTTTTTTCTTAGTGTAGATTCTCATATTTTCAAGCAAAACTCAAGCGAAACCCGAGCTTGAGCTGCCACTGAAACAGCGATTTTAATGAATCCTACATATCCTGTTATTGGGCTGTTTCCTACCCTTATTACATAACAGAGAATTGAAACGGAGGTAATTTCTCGGGCAAAACAACCAGCAGTGCAGTGGAAAACAGCGAGGTCAGTTTGCCCCGAGGCAGGATCGGAGCAGCAGTTATTAATAACAGAAGTACGGGCAAAGAGAGCGTTGCACTCGCCAGGTGTCCACTGGGAACTGGATATAGTAAACCAGTTCCTATACACCTGGAAAACTTGCCACACCAGCAGGATTTGTGTGTGTGTGTGGCTAAGAAAGTGAAAACATGATGGCTAGAGAGAATACTGTATTTTATATCATGATCTAAATATTAATAGGCGTTGAAATGTTCTTATAGCCATGTTGTCAATATTTAAAAGAATGGAAGATGTGGGTTCATTTGCTGTACATAATAAATCCGCTATGAGCATTAGAACTTAAAATAGATAACCCATTTATACATATACTGAATATAAGGTTTCCTTAACATTTAACTGCTTGTTTTCACCATGGAGCTTTTATTTATCCTGCTAAACAAAGCGATAATACTCAAACCTTGATTACCAATTGGACAGAGAGGGCAAAGATCCCCAGGGCCTGTTTGGGAATATTTATCACTAAAGTACAATATCAGATGGAATGATCAGTCCTGCATTATTACCTGTGTCAACATTCACATGGTTCATTTTCCTGAATAAGTTTGGCTCATTTTTGCCTCAAATAATACACTTGACAGGCTGAAAAATCCAGAGAAACTACATCTTTGCACACCTGAATGTGTCCCTGGTTAAAAACTCCCATAAACTATCTTGGATACTTCGTATTTACTGGTTAATTTCATATTAATTTCATATGTTTAGAATTTAAGCCTGGTTCTGAACAACATGCATGAGTTATTGTTTGTTATTTTGTGTATCAGAGTGTATTGTTGCTCTTATACGATGACGATTAACTGCAGTAAAATAAGTTTGTACTGAAGCCATGGTTAGGTCTGTTTCACCAGTGAACATTAGCCAGAAATGTGGCACAAAGCCATCGTACTGTTGCTATGGTTACCTGGATTTGAATGTAACTTTCCCACTAATTAAGGAGCCGGTTAAACTCTATATTTGCGGTGTATTTTAAGACACTTTTGACAGACATCCGGCAGCCAACTAGAAGTGTTTTTCCATTTTTATTAAAAAAATAAAAGACTGTGAAACATCAGTTTTATTGACCTTTTTCACAGCAGACATTTTGACTTCTCATAGGCTAATGTCATTAATCACACCTGTGCCTTTTCTGCTCTGACACGTCAAACTGTGTGCTGTTAAAAAGGCCACATATATATCAGGAGGGGGTTTTAACTATCCTCTGGTACCAGCTGCTCTCGCAATTTCACACTCTGTCACAGTCGCAACTTTTCCGTGCTTTCTGCCATCTCTTCTTTAACTACAGAAAACTGGAACTTTTTCTCCCCAAAGGTGATAAAGCAACACTGACAACACCCTCTGCCACTGTCTGTTTTGTGTGTCATCTCGCTGAAGTTACCGCAAGAGATGGTCTGACTAAGGCGTTACTATGGAAACCACACTTTCAGTAGATGGGACGAGGTGTTCACGTGTCTCGGTGTCCCGTCAGCAAACCCAAGTTATGTGCCAACTCATAGATGGAATATTCACTATAAAATGTTAAAATTAATTATGTAAATTGATTAAAGTTTGTTTAAACTTTATTTTATGGGTCCATAGTGACCTATTAATAATTTCCTAGGAAGTTTCCTCAAGAGAACAATGTAATTTGGTGCCAGTTATGGGGAATATAGAGAAAAAGTTCTTTTGAATTTTTATGAAACTCTTGAATATAATTGTTAATTTTAAATGTTTTCCTCTCAAAAACAGACAATTAACACAATAAATAGGGTGACTGGACAGCAGATCATGACATGTTTTTGTCTTTTGATACAGATACAGTACGGTTCATTATTACTGCAAATGATTGGTACAGATCTACTCAGAGATATGATCAAAAACAAAGGGTTGTATCATTCCCCTGGTAGACCCTGAAAAGTACATTATAATACAACAACTATTGCGCAGTACATTTATCTTGTGTCCACCTATTTGTTTGTAAAGAAACTGCAAGAGGAGTAAAATGAGGTGTGAAGAACATATCCCAGGTAATAATGTTCTCCGTTAATAAGTGCTGAGACCACAAAGGGCTCTTTAACAAAGTGGCACCAGGGGCAAAATGAGTTAATAATACAAATCATAGCACTCTAATTGAAGCCTGATTAACCAATGATCACTGGTAGAAACTTACACACTTACTCTAAAGGGGAACTCGACCCTGAAACAGAAGTGACATTCATCCTAGAAATCTCCTCCAGTGCTTTTGAAACACAAATCCTGGAAATTGGAAGACCAAAAGTAGGAATGAATGTTCTTATCTTTGCCATCTGTTAATCCTATAACAAAATAAAACCCATGTGAATGTCAGTGCTCGAACAAGCATCATGGCAGTTAAAGGTTATGACAAAGTCAGCCACTGATTTATTGTCAGTGAAGCAGCTCCAGATTTCGCCTGATTAAACAGATTACAGCACTGATTCAGTTGGTGGGTTTGGAGGAGAATTGTCTGTTTTATTCATACTGATCAAACTGTCTAAGCGTATATTCAGTGATTTCTGTTGAAAACTACTCAAGAACATCCAGTTTTCATTCTATGCACAAGTTTTCTTCCCTTTTCTGTCAGTTCTTTATGCAAATGGGGTTCATGTGTATGTGAGGGTGTACTGTATCGAGAAATTTGTGCTTGCATTTTTTCAGCGGTGCACATTATCTCGTCCAGCTGAGCTATTACTCTCGAGCATGTCTTCCACAAAGTCAGTATAGATTTTCTAACAACACTTAGCCTCGGGCTTCGCTCCATTTTTACATCTGCCAGGAGGGAAAGCCTGTACGTGGACTAACTAACAGAATAAAACAGTGTTACTTACTTGTTTTTCTTGTATACACACATATACTGTATTCGGCTGTCGGTTTGCCCTGTGCGCTGCAGCTGTCAGGTAGAAAAGACATATGCCACACTGGTGAAAAGACGGTCAGAATCAGAGAGACTGACCTTCAGAATCAGAGACGCTGACCTTCTCCTTCATAGAGCTTTAGGCAGCTAAGTAGGTGTAAATCCTCAGCAGCCCTGTTAGAAGTTCCTGCCCGGCTCAGCTGGCCGAAATGAGGCAAAGACTTCAGCCTTTCCAAGCTGCCGTTGCTGAGTGTTTTGTTGCGTTAAGTGATCTATCTGCAGTTTATCGTCTCTCTGTCAGGCTGAGTTTCAGCTGAGCAGGAAGAGACGAGATTAAGATGTGGACAAATTTCTTTCTGTTTCCCCAAAAAGCACATCTGTTTCACAGCTTTTGCAGTTATTCAGCAATCCGTGTTCTTTTCTGAATTTGCATTATCCTGTCATGTTATGTAATGTTATGTGTGCGTGATTTGAAAAAATAATTGTGTACATGAATAGTTCAGAAAATTGATTTTCCAAATCTCTTCGGGGCTTTGGGAGATGTGAACAGGAAGTGCCAATGTACTCTTTTATTTAGCTGTGGGCTACAACTTGAGCCTTGTTGTTTTAGCTCATATTTGTTTACATTTTGAGAAATTGGCACCATTAAACGTAACTGGATTAGTTTGATACTTAAGGAAACTTAAAAACGTGATGATTCTCAGGGAAGTTCTGGAGTTATAAGGAGCGTCTATTTTCTATGATTTGTAAGCAGATTTATGGACCTTTTTTTTGCGATGGATATTCGACATAATGAAATCCTCAGAAATGTAAATGACTCTGAATCTAAACATATGTGTATTATGTTTATGTGTTCAGATTTGACTGAGTTATGACTCTGCGAAAGAGGACTAACTAAGGGTTTTAAAGTACCTTCGATTCCTGCATAAGCTGCTGCAACTGAAAAAGAATACTCTTTATACCTTACACTGTGGCATAAAAGTGGCATAAAAAACTTACAATTCCTATCCTTTTTAAACACACAAATAGACGCATGGGGTTTCTATTTTACCCTTGATACTGTCCTGTATGTGGATAGACTTTATTATATTTATCTAATTTATCTGGCCTCATTTCTGTGTTTAAGTCCTCCTCTAGTCATATTAGAAATTCTTGTATAGAGTTGTATGCATTTTTTACACTTATTCCATTTTTTTTTAATTAAGAAAATGGTAGTTATTAGTTTTCTTCAGTTTTTCAGAATGTATCACCAGTTTTGGAGATTTTCTGATTTTCTAAAAGGGGTTTTTGGATTACTAAAAAGGTACTCTGGCTATTTCAGTACATTTTTTAAATGTTAAATAACAAATGTTCATTACGTGAATTCAAAGAAGAGTGTTCCTGTGCCCAGGATGAGATTTAATATGTGATGGATACAATTTTTTTGTTTCGATCTCTGCGAAAAAACAAACCTTTAGAGGATAAAACCTGGAAACATGCAGTATCCCTCACTTTGCACTGACATCCTTAATTCTTCAACAGCCAGGTTAATGGTGTCCTCCTCTCTTGCAGGGGCGTTGTGCGCGTTGACATTAATCTTCAGGATGTTGATATCGACCAGTGCTCCATTGACGGCTGGTTTGCTGGAACCCATCGATGCAACCTGACCACTATGGAGGTGAGTGTGCCGAACATGCGGATTAGACAGAAGATTGATTTGCTCCGGAAAAATGAACTGTAACGTACACGTGTCCAGTCACATCTCCAAGAGGCACTAAACGGAGAAGCACTAAATCTGTACATCTCATGATAAATGGTTGGTAATCTGACTCTTCTTTAATGCTACTGTTACAACCTACTACTACTTCACTAAACACTTAAGGCTATCTTTTAATCATCTCCTTTATGATAAGACTTTTTGTGTTTCCATTAAACGTATATACAGTACAATAGTTACTATAGGTATTTTTATCCTTATAAGTGTACCTTCAGTGTGTCAAGATACACAATGAAAAATAGGTTTTGGTCACACCTGAAGCTTTTTTAAATGCACTTGCGCTGTGTCAAAGTTATTACTTCTATCAAGGTTATGTTGTTTTAAAGTATGATGTGTTCAGCTTTGCGTGAAACTAGGTGGACAGATGATGGCAACTGGACCAAGGTTGTCTTAATTTGTAGTTTTATTGCTCATCCAGGCGACTGCATCATATTTTTTTTTTAGATATTAGTCAACTAACAGAGATACAGTGTAAAGCCTTGGTTCCAGATCTTTACAGGGTCAATAAATATATTCAACTTAAAATTTAAGTGATGGGAATGGAGGTGGAGAGTTGGAAATGTGCTCAGCATTGGCAGAGGAGAAAATAGCCCTGGCCATTTTCATACTGATGAAAAATAGCCTGTCTCAAGGCCTTGCAACACGTGGCCTAAGCTCTTGGACAGGATGATAAAACTCTAAACGCTCTGCTATTTTTAAAAGGATGTCAAATATCCACATCCTCCATTTTGAATTGGAGAACTGTCATTCAATGTTTTTATATGACTGTATGGCTTAAACCTGCTTAGAAAGACATGCTTTGGCCACTTTGGGGGGCAGCTGAAACAACTTTTCAAGTTGATATGTCAAACTTGTTAGCAACATTTGCCTATTTACAGATCCAGCAGTTACGGATCAACATTATCAATTATTTAGAGCTGTGTTTGTGGTCACCTTGAGTCGTGTTTGTGGTCACCTTGCGTATAAAAGTCAAATATGCTCTCTCTTTTAGCTCTGTTTTTGGTCTCCACCGACCCCTAAGAGAAATATCTGGCTCCTTAGCTGTTAAATGTGCCACTATTGGCATCAGCTTGTTGTTCACTTTGTCGATTTGTGGTTGGTGCTGGACTTGTATAGTGTACAGAGGGTTTGTCAGCGCTTTTTAGTTGAAAACAGCTGCTGGAGACAAAATGAGCTGAAAGATGCCAAAATGAATGGTTGCTAACTTTTTTTGCGTTCGCCTTTCATATACAAGTAGTCATGTGTTCCATTATTAACTTAAAAATATTGATTATAGCCGCTTTTACAGATGTGTATTACCTGAAAATACATATATTTTTAATCAGCATAAACAAGAAAGAAAAACCAAGCCTTGCTGCCAGTACTGCCATGTTATATCGTTTGCCAGGTGACAGCACGCTTTTCCTAAAACTCAATCACAAGTCAAACCTTCTGCCTGCTTCAAATTAACATTTGATTTACAGAGTGCTGCTGTGTAGATACCTGCTATCCTTCTGCGTCTTACCTGCCGGTTCGGTGTCTTCGTTAAGAGTGATAGATTTTGAAGAGGTGCTGTAGATCAGACTGCTTCATAATGCATGTGATGTAATGGATTGCAGTGAGCCTCTTTGAATAATTAATCACTCTCTTTGTCTGAGTACTTCCACCTCTCCGTGGACAGTCAATGCCCGAGACATTCGACATAATGTGTGTGTTTTTGTGTGTGTGTGTGTGTGTGTGTGTGTGGTGGCTACAAGGAGAGAAATACATTGTTACTAGTATAGATTTTAGCTGGGTTTGCAAAATAATGATCTCTGCGTGCTTACAGTGCAGGAGTGTGTTGGGAGTATGCTTTTTTACAGCTGAATGATGAAAGCTGTTGTGGTCATGGCATGTTGCAGGATGTGTCTTGTCTTGCATGACAGCTTTTATCATGCAGGAGTGCTCATTAATGTCATATCCGCCAGATAAACAACATAGATAGGGAGAGGTGTAGAGGTAGGAATACATATATGGAGGTAAATTTAACAAGCGCAGCAGTGATTTTAACTACCTGTATCGTAATCCATAAATTACACAAGATCTGCTCACATAATAGCAGCCTTGTGCAAATAGGAGTTATAGCAAGCCATCTTCGTATCCGTTACAGCTAACAACCTACCTTCCTGGTCCTAAAGTGCACGACCAGGTAAATCTGAGGTGACGTGGGAGGCTGATGTCTCTCCAGCTATGAATAGAAAGCACGACTACAGTGTAATCAAGTCTTGTAGGGCTGCATGTGTGTGGTAATGTGATAAAAACACCATTGGGAGGGAAGCTCCGTATTTGCAAACAGGGATTCATTTTGTGTTACTGTTGTATTTTTTCTCATGCAGGTATTCCCTCTGCATGTGCAGCAATTTGTTGCTTAATGGGTTTCTTTGGGGCCATTTGAATAAAATAGACAATCATTTCAGGCTGCTATAGATCCACTTAAGGATTGTTTTCTTAGTTTTATTGGAAACAAAGCAGTTGGTTTAGTTGGTATTGGAGCAGTTTATTTACTTAAGTGTTTCACTGAAGTCGTAACATTTCCATTCCACCCTCGGATGCTCTTTGTAACAGCTTTTGGGTCAACACTGCGCTTCTGCTTACACGTAGATGCCACATTCTGTTTTGCATGCACAACTCTTGAAGGGATCATCCAACATCTATGAATTCCTTTCATCACACATCCACTGTTGTTCTTCTGCTTCTAAACAGCGTTTTAAGTGCCACCATTCCAGCAATTGAATTTGACAAAATGCAGTCGGCTCAGCCAGCCCGACCGGCCGGCTCCCTGGCCTCCCCTCACTTCCTGCCTCTCAAGCTGCTGTTTGCCCAGCCAGGCATGCAGGCAGCCCAAACTCAGATGGAGGCAGATGCTATGGATGACTGATTCCCCGGGCAAGCAGAGAAAGGCAAAACAAAATCAGGCTCGGACAGTTGACAAGAGAAATACAATAACCCAACAGTGTCAGAAACTTGTGGTTATTTGAAGGCAATGCTGTTTTAAAATCCAACTATTGTTAACAGTTTTCCTTCATTCTTTTTCTCACTGATCATTTTCACAAAACCCAACTTTTTTTTTTTTCCCCAGTGGTGCCACAGACAGCCTCACTTTTAGAAAAATCCCACCCAAACTCATAGGATGTCAGCGTTATAGCACAGTGTGCCTGTGTTAATGCTTAGAAGCCTGAGGATGGCTTGTATTGATCCATTATTCGTGTGTTTTAGGATAATGATGTGAGATTGATCTAGGAGGAGAAAGATTAGATAGATTAGAAAATAGTGTATAGATTCACTAAAATCAAGTAGGAAGACAAATTCTAGGAGAAAGTTTATTTGTATTGGAAATAATCTTACTTTAGCTGCAGATTTCTTTATTTGATTTTAAGAAAATAAAGCTTTTTGCACTTAATATGCAACAAAAATGACTTGATAAAAAGCTGCAGTGTAGATAACTAAACTTAATAGTAGAAACAAAACAATTTACCACGTCCATATTGTTGTAAATCACTTAGTTTTGCCAATAGGCACTGCATATATCACCATCAAATTACAGGAACTTGTGTGCAACGGAGAAAATCAACCAGAGTACGCCAACGCAGCTGTCAAGGACAATATATAGCAATCAATTTTATTATAAACTCCGACCGCTGACCGGTCACTGCATGTATTAAGCCAAGAGCAGATATTGTATTTTCTTTGATTAAGTATACAGTTCAGCTCTGACTTATGCCAATCATGGTGAAGCTAGATGAGTCACTTCATAGCCAAGCATGGAGCCCAAACATTATCAACCACAATCTCGACTTAATTTCCTGTGGAAAAGGTGTATACATGCTGTTTGAGGCTGACATCTTTTTTTTTTTCTTTTTTTTTCTGCCTCTCATCTCTCACTAATGGCACTTCCATTAGTGGGTTTCACCGTTCTTCAAAAGTCTAGGACTTTGCCGCCCTGGGGGCACCTTTCATACGAGAATGTGGCTGTGGATGATGATGAATGTTTCAATCAATTAGCTTATTGCTCAGAACAAGTGGTGGAGCCCTGGGGGACTGTAGCCTGTGAAAGGCAGTGACACATAACCTGAATGATTACTCCAGCCGGCACGACAAGGACTCCTGACTTTGCGCTGTTTCATGTTGAGGGCTGCTGAGTGAGAAGAGTAAGGGGCCACTGGTTAGAAATGGACATTTATAAACTAAGAATGATACGAAAACATCAGACTTTGACCGTATACAGAAAAGATACATTTTTGTATCCTTTTACTTTTTGTCTGTAGAGGTGTAGTGTCATAATACCTGGATTTTGAGTTTTAACTCTAACAATTCAATACAAGGAGTCTTTCTTACTCACCACTGGTAGATGAAAAATTCCACCGACCGAGCATATTTTCTACTGACCAAAATAATAAATTGCCTTTTTGTGTCACATATACATTTGTTTCAGTACATTTCATTGAGATGATAAGGTGTTATGTTGAATACAAACTTCAAGAAGAGGCCAGAGCAAAATTTGAAACAAGTTATTTGAATATATTGATCAACGGTTAATCAATTCAAGCCTGAATACTACTCAAGAAGTCTTAACCTCAAAATTCTTTAGAAGCAGCGTAAACGACACCAAAACGCAGTAAAGACTCTCAGCACAGTTTTTTATTACTTGACTATTTCGGTACAAAGTGTGGTGGATAGCTTTACTCGCCAAATAGAAAATCTACCCACATTTGGCGCTTGTTTGGTGTTAATTTCGTGTTAATTTAATCGGTGACGTGATCTGAACCTGACAGTAACTTAATGTCTTCTTAATTTTTGTCTTAATTTTTCTGTCTTTTGCTTTTCTTATAGCACTTCTGGTCCACATATTCACACATTTTGGGGGTTTAAGTAAACATTCCTTTTCCAGAATGCATTTGCTAAAATATTGTCTTTAAAGTGCAATTTTGGATTCAAACTCTTGTCGGTGTTTGAGTACTAAAATTGAAATTTCAGTCATTCTAGTGCTAAAGCTTACAACACTATCTGTGTTGACTGTCCGCACCAAAACACACTCAAAATGGGTGTCAAACCACTGCGAGTGCAGGGGACATTTGATGGTGTTTTGTACACTCAACAGCATGTGTGGTTTATTTTTTGCCTCGCCGTGGTGCTCTTTCTGTTGTTGAAAAGCTGAAGTGGATATTCAGGCTCTGTCTGTTGAATCACTGTTACATCTTGACCTTGGTTCACAAGGTTGTCCTGGCCCAGCCGGCTATCATCTCAATCACACGCTGATTTTTCCGTTGTGTACCTTGTGCAGCTGAATTAATAACGCCATCAGTGTTAAACAACTGCTGTTACCATCCTGCTCACCTTCTGTCTCCCTTTGGTTCTCTCTCTCTCTCTCTCCCTCACATTTTTGCAAACAGGAAAGTACACACAACACAACCTTGTTGTCCTCTCTTGTGAGGACATTACATTGACTTACATTCATTCCCAGGAGGTCTAACCCAGCTCCAACCATGACAACTATATCCCTAATCCCTGCACTAATTTTAAAATGAACTAAACACCAAGTCTTAACCCAAGAAGAAATAGCACCGATTGTTTTTTGTTTTGTTTTGCTTTTTGTTCTCAGATTGTTTTTCTCATCACAGTATCACTAAGTGCATTTCCATCCACCAGTTTTTATGCAAAGTTTGGAAAGAGTGGAAACGAAATCCTTTTTATGCTTGGCTAAGGTGGAAAAGTTGGTTTATCAATAAACTTAAATGTGACAAAGTGCAATGGAAACTTAGCAAACTTAACATAGCTTAAGTTTCATTAATCATTACGTGCTTGCAGCCTGTGACTGAAATGAAAAAGCTTCTGTTACACTGAAGACACAAAAAATGTCGGCAGACAAAAACATCAGATCTGTGTGGAGCGAAGAGAGTGAAACATTCTTCAAATTAGCACATGAAACAAACATGAATGCCATATTTCCATCATGTTTTCCACATCGTTTTCGTTCCTTTGAGGTTTGACCGGTGTCCTTTTAATTACACCATATCATTGTGACCTCTTCTTCTGCAGTGATTTATGGCACCCGACTGGAGAATCAGCACTACCAACTGCTTATCTCGAGCCAGCCAACCACCAATATTCGCATTAGCAGGAGTGGGTGGGATTGCAAATTAATTAGCTTTATTTTGGCAGATTTTCGGGAAAGTTTGGTTAAAATTTGGACTAGATTTGGATGGAAACTTACTTGACTATGTGATCAGTTTTTGTCTTCACAGTGTTACTGTGTGAATTCAGTTTTTTGTCCCTCCAGTAAAGTGTGAATAGACTTTTTCTCCCACAATGTGATTGTTACAAGTACACAGACATAATGACATGAATCAGAAAATCAGTCCACCGTCGATTGAGCCAATGCTGTAGTTGGATTAAAACAAAACAGAAAAAAGCTTATTGGCATTAACCCCAGTGGTGGCGTACAACCCAAGTCATTCATGTCATTCATTGTTTCTGTGATTTACGTCTCATTGTCCTGCAATCTTAACTTGCAGCTGCCTATAACTTACAAATATTAGACAAAAGCCATTTATTGTATTGACAGCTATGATAAACAGTCCCTTATCTGCAAAGCATGGGAACTGCTACAGAAGAACATACATTTCCAGGATCCTGGCACGAGAGTGTAATGTGCCCTGTTGGTCAACCTCTAGCACTTGTTTTGAATTACTCGATTGCACAACAGTCAGTATATATTTTGGTTGGTTAATCCCTTCAGCCTGAGAAGGATATGGCAGGTTGAATTGATGGGATTCATTTAAAACACTTTGAAAACTGATTGCCAACTGAAATTCATTAATCAGTGTGTCACAAAAAAAGATTGATTTGGGCATCAGAAATGTTGCCTCATTTGCATTTTAGGCCTCATTCTGTCCAAAATGAGTTGTCTTTTGTGTTAGCAATCTTTATTTTCCCAAATGGTGGATGTGCTGTAAATGAAACTCTGGAGTTTGGCCTGAAATTAACTCCGAGCACAACATTAAAAAAAAAAACAATGAAATGTGCAATTAAAAGGTTGTTTTCATATTAACTTTAATTATGTTAACCAGTAACTAATTTAAGGGTAGTAATGCATCCCAGAACACAGTAATACAATTTATTTTAAATGTGCTTTTGTGCCTTTGTAAAAATGAGAAACTTTCGATGATACAATGATTTCTGGTTTGAAAATTAAATTCCTAAGATATTGCCCCTTTGCTAAGGGAAAGGGGAACTTTTATCCCTGATAAATAACTATGAATACTAGGAATAATTTCTTAAATGCATTTTTATTTTAGGCATCAGTCATTAGGTCATACACCATATCTTTACACAACACATTTTATGTCACATCCAAACATGTGATTCTTCACTGGGACTTGATTGTTCATTTGAGATGCTGTATGCTCTGTAAACTCCCTAAGCCCCTGTGTGATACACATTAGCTGAGCAACGTTGCTCAACTCTGCTTGTTTCTCTGACAGCTTCCCCGTCCAAGTGTTCCCTCTACACTCATTCAACAAAAATGCTTACCCCTTCATGTGCAGGCCCGCCGCGTATTGTAAGATAAAAAAAAGCTTTTTTAGCATCTTGGGATTTCCCCCTCTGTTAGAAACATGGCATCGTAGTAGGGCAAGGATTCCCACAAGGGACCCGTATCAAGAGTAGTTTCACACCAGGCCACGGCCCTTTCAACCTGCTTATCTCGTTTTAGCCTTTTTGGGTGTAGAGAAAGAGCTTGACGCATCCTAATTAACTACATTCCTTGCTATTTTGCCTATTAGAGTATGTTCAGGAGCCTATAAATAGGGTAATTGCTAATTATCTACAGTGATCTCACCAAAGCTGTGATTATGCTTCAGAGTTGATAAGGGTGCTTGATAGGAAGGAAATAGCATACTGCTGTGCACCAGCAGATTTAAATTCACCCTTCAATTTGAGCAAATCCTTTTGTGCCGGGTGAATTATGCAACATTGTAGTAAAGCAGTACAAAGACCAGGATCAGGAGAAGATGTATTGTTCTTATTTTGTTTTGTTATTTATTTCAGACTTTTTCACATCATGCACACCACCCAAACAAGCCCTATCATAAAATATGATAGCGAACAACTTTTGCACATCAGATCCAGGCTGTAGTCTCCACATGTTTTGTCCCCAAAAAGACCAAAGCTCTCTGCCTGAACCACTACCGCCCAGCAGCACTCACCTCCACCATCATGAAGTGCTTTGAGCGGTTAATCAAAACTTTTTTAATTAAATTTTCAAAACTTTGCATCAGCGAGGACCTGACCTGGACTCACCACACCGACACCATCACAAAAACAACAAGACAAAGGCTCTTCTTCCTCCGCAGGCTGCAGAGTTTCAACGTGAAGCTCTGTAACTTCTACACCACTGAGAGTATCCTGACTGGCTGCCTGGTACGGCAGTTGCACCGCCCTCAACCATAAGGCATCACAGAGGGCGGTGAAAAGTGCTCAGCACATCACCAGGACGGAGATGCCATCCATGGAGAACCTCTTCCCCCAGCGGTGCAGGAAGAAAGCCAACAGGATCATCAAAGACCCCAATCACCCGAGCCACAAACTGTTCTGTCTGCTGCCGTCTGGCAGATGGCACCGCAACATCTGTCCCCGCACCACCAGCCTCAGGGACAGCTTCATCCCACAGGCCATAAGACTGTTGAACACCTTGCTGCCACACTTTACCTTTGTTTACATATATATATATTTCTTACTACAGCACAGTATACACAGTGTATTTATCTGAGTTGTTTAACACCACAACAGTATATCTATTTTCGTACCACAGTATTATATTCTCATTTATTTTGTATTTTTTTGTATTTTGTAAAATTGCTGCTTCACTGTAATTATTGCGCACATGACAAATACAGAACTTGAACATGAAAAAAAAGGGCAATAAATGTGGGTTTCTTTCCACTGTAGAAAGAAAGATTAAGAACTTCAAGGATGAACAGAGATGTCGATCCGTGTGCAGCTCGGCAGATGGATGGAGTGTTACATCTTGGAAACTGTTTTTAAAGGTTTTCAGTACTGGAGAAAGATTAGCAAATCTTTTTTAATGTTTTCACAGCGGCACAAGAATCAAGCATCCAATACCATGTAGTGCCAACACCGTCTGGGTCAGAATATTTGAGTACACTTTGAATATTTTCTGTAACATTGCCTACATTTCATCATTCGATATCCAAAAAATATTCAGTTTGGATTCAGTCTGTAAGGTCATCCAATAAACATTATTCATTATACAGGACATTTATTTGTTTCCAATAAATGAAACCACTGATAAACAAAGTTCAGATCCCACATTTGGGAGCAGTAAGATGCTCTGTGTCCCGCGGTTCCATCTATTTAGGGGTATTGGAGATGAAAACATCAAGGTTGAGGGCTGTTGGCCATAACGCATTGGGACGAGAGATCACAGGACACTTCTGGTTTTAACTCTGGCCCCCGGCCCTTGGCGGTGCAGCCCTTCCTTAACCACTGTCCCGCTAATTGGCTCTGTGGATAATGCTGGAACTGTGAATTTACATGGAAACACTTTGAAGACTTGGGTACACTCGCCCCCGGGCGCAGTCTTACATCCACTCTGCCCAGCCTTAGCAGCACACCGTAAACCGAGGCAGAAAGCAAACACTCAGTCCGGGGAGGATGGGAAAAAAAGTGGAATGTAGAGGTAACAGTTTTCTAGGGACCCATGAGATTGGATGTGAAACGAGCTCAGCCGTATGCTTACAAGGACAGAAATATACAGTGCAAGAGTGAGGGACACAGACAAAAAGATATAGTGACGGCATCTTGGTTTACATACAGAAAAGTAACCTGCCTTCACTTCAGTGTGTGTTTGTGATTACATAACCCTGCACTGAGCCTCGGCGTTGCCACAAGTAAACCTCTGCCTGAGGTGTCTCTCCACAGATATAAAAGCCAACAAATCAATCATTTTTCCCACATGAAGATTTTGGACCATCTATCCATGTTCCATCACTTATCTGGGTTACTTGTCATGATGATAGCAGGCTAAGCAAAGAAGCCCAGACGTCTTTCTCCTCTGCCACATCCTCTGCTCCTCCTGGGAGATCCTGAGGCATTCGCAGACCAGTTGGGATATATAATCCCTTCAGTGTGTTCTGGGTCTGCCACGGGGTCTCCTCCCAGTTGGACTTTGTCTAGGAATACCTCCACAGGGAGATATCCAGGAGGATCAGATGCTCCAGACATCTCTACTGAATCCTTTTCAACATGAAAGAGCAGGGGTTGTAGTCCGAGCTTCTTGCCGATATTGAAGCTACTCACCGTGTCCCTTGGTGATTCCAGACAAACTCTTTTTGGCTGCTTGTACAGATTCTTTCGATCGATACCTGCATCTCGCACCTGCAACAGTATGCTACATAATATAGGGACAAAGGCAGCTGCATTTGACAAGGTCAGCATACTCTTTATCCAGGATGTGACCATCTATGGTGTTGAATCCAAAATGTTTCCCACATTACTTTGCTGTTATGATTATCCGTCCAGCACAGCTTGCTAATTTTCACCGTTTTGCATTGATTAAGGTAACATCAATGAGCGAACGCTCGAGTACAAGACATTTTGGATTCAAACATAAATCACCTTCAAGCTACAAATTAGGATGGCAGGGATTTCAAGTAAGGAAGCTGCAGCTGTTGAGGTTACTGTATAAGAGGGAGAGTCGAGAGTCATGCAGGGTGAGAGGACAATAGCGGCAGACTCCCCTGTTCTTCGTCACCCATGACACTATTTATGCTTGCTGTCGCTGGAGGCCGCTAATGACTGTGTCTACAGTATTTGCGGGGCTGTCCATTGCAAGTTGCAAGAGTCAACATTACTGTGCATTTTACCGTGTGAACATGGAATAAATATGTGCCCAGCCAGTTCACTTTGACACTTACATAAGCTGTGAATGTGATTATGAAAGCAATAACCCAGTGGTGTCTGTTGTGTGTACTAGTCCCAGCCTGATGGCAATGTTAAGCTCCCTCTAGGCCAGAGTGTTTATCTCACTGGTGTTTAGGCTTTGGTCTTTGGACTGTACCCAGAGCGAGTCCCCGCTGTCCAGGCAGCTCTGCTCCGGCTAACTCCTGCTAGTTGACCTCGTTTAAAAGGCCTGGCTGTCTGTCGAGCTGTCCCTCTGAGCACAGAGCCACAGCCATCCAGCTCTCTGCAGTGTCTCTGTGACTGTGGATACTTTGTGTGTGTGTGTGTGTGTGTGTGTTTGTGTGTGTTTGTCTGTACGTCTGAGTTAGAGTAATGCACAGGCCTGAAATTGTGGTCTGAGCCGGATCCAGGGCCAATTTATTTAGCCCAGTCCCTGCCCAACAGCTAAAAATCATGAACCCGGCCTGCAGCAAATATATTGATGTCAAAACTCGTTCCTCTCTCTCTCTGTTTTCCTTTCTGTCTCTTTCGCTCTCTCTCTCCTGCAGAAACACTAATTCACTTTTCAGGCTTGCTGCTCTAACTTCTCCATAAGTTAGACCTTCAGCATGAAGCATTAAATGACTAGTGAGCCAAATGCATATTGTAACCTTTATTTTCTCAATGACAGCCAATTTGGACTGCAAATCTGACTAATTGCAAGTATGATATTAGACTTGACCTACTATATTTTACTTTACTTTTTGCTGACTTAATATTGTAATTCTACCACTGATTTATTTGGATGTTTTTTCTTGCCAAACCAAAGGTCTAAGGATAGATGGTGTCACAGTTTACGCTTTAGACATAACCTTCACTATAGACTTGTGACAAGAATAACATTAACAGTATGTATTTATGTATGTATATATGTATGTATGTATCACAATCAGTATATCATACACAATTAACATCTAAATTAACAATTAAGTAGCAATAATTTTAATGTTTCATTGTTATATTTATATTTCAGTCTCAACCCTGGCCTGATTCAAGCCAGTTGGTTCCCATTTCTTTACTTTATGTAACATTTATTTGGCAGAAGCTTCCAAACTCAAAAGAAACAAGCTAGATGTCCAAAAATTGGAAGTGCAACCCACTCAAATAAACAGCTAAAAGTGTGTTAGAGAGCTACCCGACGTCCCATCAGGTTTGGATCTCAAGGCTCTGACCTTTAGTACAAGTTAAAGGGGCATTTCAGCTATTCATGAAAATGTGTGCAGGTCTACATGTGCATTTATTTAATTTAAACAATCTTATTAGGCTAAGTGTCGAGAAGAAAAGAAGTGTTTAACAGAGCATGTAAGACTCCTGTGTTTTTTTATTCTTATTTTAAAACAAACTCTAGCTTATCGTCTAATTTCCTGGTGCCTTCATACACATCCTGAGCTGGCAGTTTACAGCACACTGCACATACATGCAAACACACACACAAACACAACTGTATATGAGTAAATTGCCTTCCAGCAAAGTCTTTCACTCTTCAAACCTCCTTTCTATGCATTCTGTAGTTCAATCTGTAATTATTGGAGGATGAGCTTTCCTCAGGGCTTACGTTGCACTCTGTAGGATAATTACAAATATCTACAGAGGCCTATTAGCGGTTGATTTGGCACGGTGCTGGACCGGAAGAGCGTGGGCTTATTTCAAAGACAGGGAGAGTCCTTGGCAGGCCTTAATTAGCCAGCAGAATTGAGCTAGTTCCTGGTTTCCTGGTCAGGTGGAAGACGCCTGGCCTCCACATCAATTAGTGCTACTCTTGGAGTTGGTTTTTATTCCCCTGCTTCATTTCACAGAAAGGTGATGGAGGAGAGCTGCTGTGTTTGATGTCAGGAGGAAGAGTAGAGTCTGTGCATATTTGTATGCAGGAAGTGCCGCAGTCTAATGTAGATTAATGCAAAGATGTACAGTATATATGCAATTATGGTGAATTTATGATCTGTATTTATTTCAAAAGTTATTGAGGTCCACACTATCTTGTCTCACAAGTTTTTTTGCATTTCTTATTATAACTTTTTTGTTTTGTTATTTACTGACCACACAGTTTTTAAAGTATGAGCCTCCACCAAATTGTTGAGTTGACCATTTGCAGAAAAAGTACACTTTTAATAATCTGCATAAATGTTTTCCTCATTACAGTGAAATAAAATACTTTTTATGGAGAAGAACAATGTGTAAAACCCCATATTTGCTTAATTAGTCATCGTATTTTCATTAAAAACATCTTAAAAAAAATGAAGTAACATCACATTTATCATGCTTAGTTTAGAATCAGTGCAATATTCATTTTTTGTCAAAATAAATAGGAAATTTATACCACCTTTACCATTAAAGGACATTTGTCCCAACTGGTTGATCAAGCTTTTAAAAAACTGCAACGTAATCAGACTTTTTTGGTATTCTAGTGTTCATTTACATCATTCTGATCAGTAAAGCCTCCAAAAATGAAACAAAATCAAAGAATATGATTATCTTTGAAAACTGCACAATAAACAGACCACATGCCAAGAGTGATTTTTCTTTTTTGCCACAAACTTCACTTGAAAAGGTCTGATTATTGGCTCAGACAACTTAAGTACAAATACTTTTTCAACTAGAGATCACAGCTCAAAATGTGCCCTGCCAAACTGTTCTGGCCATTTTAGACCTTTAAAGGTCTTTGATATCTGTCACACATGAGTACAGTTGTATTTTAGAATCACCGGTTTTAACACGTTTAACTAATCAAAAGAAACACAATACTTGTAGCCTGTGCATGACTTTGTGAAAGGGCTCAAATCTATCTCCAATTTGCAAGTGACAGTCACTTGTGAAACTTGTGTGCAAAGGCACTATTTGCACAAATTGCTCCCAAATTGCTTTTGTGAAACGGGCCCCTGGCTCGCAGTCGTAGTTCCATTTCTTCATCCCAAAGGTGTTGGATGGGGTTGAGGTCAGAGCTCTGTGAAGGCCAGTCAAGTTCTTCTTTCATACAACTGGAAAAACGAATTTCTCCATGCACCAGGCTTCGTCCATCATGTTAAACCAGGAAAGGGCTTTCCCCGAACTGTTGCCACAAAGTTGAAGATGCATTGCTGCACTATTGTTAAAAACATTTGTTGCCAAACTGAGATCCCCGAGAGGTCACAGAAGAGATCTGAGGGGTCATGAAGTGATTCACAGGAAACGAAATGATTTGGCTTAATTTATTAAGCCAAATGATATTCTTATAGAAAAACATGGTAATGAAATATCACTCTTTGGTAAAATGTCTCACAGCTCTTAAACATACAATCTGTGACAATGGGGGTTGCAAGTTGACATTGGTCTATTTTAAGCGGTCACAAGACAAAAATATTGGGAACCACTCGTCTGAAATATGAATAAATCATGAAAATAGCACCAGACCAAAAATAAACAAGGAAACTGGGGTGTCCACATACTTTTGGCAAAAAATATTCAAGTCTGCTTTTCTTGGGTCAGGGCTGAGATGGAGTTCTGGTTTCTGTTTATTGCTTCAATATGGGTTTAATACATATTTAACATTTTAAATTTAGATCACTATTAAATTATGAATTGATCACAATGTTACAAGCAGCACTGATGTAAGAAATTGCATACAAGCCGGAGCGAGAGAGGCAGAAAGAAAGAGAGAGACTGAGTGTGTGTTGTGTCTATTTTTGAGTCCTGCGGCCCTTTTATAAGTGCTCTGTTGCAGGCAGACCATGCTGGTCTGACAGCGTGACGCACTCCGATAAAAAGGCTCTCGCTTGCGGTCACACACATGTCACCATGGCAATTAGCATGTCAGAGTGTGTGTGATTGACAGCTGCCACAGCTGGGATGTAAACAACAACGAGCGGTGCTGGTGGGGACACCTGGGGCGCTGGAGACACACAGTACAACACACAGACAATCTCTTACATGTGACTGTCATGAAGAATAAATGAGGTAGATCGTGTTTGCTTATCTCTGCAACCACAGGTAGGTGACAGGAACAGATGGACTGAAACAGACACCTTTCACTTTTCATCATTCACACATTTTCTTATTATAGTTAAATTAAAACAGTCTAAAAGGGAAAATACATTTATTTCTTGCATCAAATCTTATCAGAAACAACAGATTCTGTACTGTAAAACACATCATTCTCAACGATATAGGCTTAATTAATTATCAGTTACTTTGATGTGGTTTCTGCTCTCTGGCAGCACAGTTGATGCCTTCAGCTCATTATGGAAAGAACAATATGCCTGAGTTGTTCGCTATCAACAGAACATCATCAGACATAATTAATAGCATATGTCATGCATATAGAAGTAGGTCACTGGCTACGTGTGCTCTGTTTGAAATACTAGAGCAGTTTGTTGTCTTATAGTTTAAATGTTTTTCTTCTATATTTGACAATAATGTTATCCTATGTAGACCATGGAAGTATTTCATGTAGTAATTTACACGGGTATATTGAATTCTTAAAATAAGTTTGTTAGGGCTATGAAAATAAGTTTGATTTTACTTTTCTTTTACTTTTCTTTGTGGATTAATCTTGCATTAACCCACCTTTCATTCAATAGTGTGACACCATTTGGGAGGAATGTAAACAAAATGTGGACCCACTCATCAAAACATTGAAAAAATACACACGGGTAACCAGGAATCTTAATATAACTTCACTGTACACCTTGACATTCATCCCCGGTGCCTCCTCAGCTCCTTATACCTGTGGGGAAACCTTTACAGATGTGGTCCACAAGCTCCATTGTATGGCCTGTTGATATGAGTCCGACTCCTGGCTGGACCACTGCCGCTAAGATCACATGTGACTGATGGCAAGTAGCTGGGAGGCAGACTGGGCTGTCTGGGCTGCCTCCCCGTTCAACATACTCCACATCCGAGCCCCCGCATCAATCACCGCAGCAGGCAGGAGTGGGATGCACTGCCAGGGCTATTTCTGGCTCTCCCTGTCACACACAAGGAAAATATGCATACTCACACACACACACACACACACACACACCTGTCTCTGGCTGTTTCATCCAGTGTCTGTGTGAGGTGGGCATATTAACAGTGGCAGGCAGTAGCTGCAGCACACTCCACCTGTCCTGAGGAGACAACTGTTGGGGAATCAGAGATGAAATCAGTTACCTGACTCACGTTGCACCACAGCGCTCGTTTACCGTGCACCGGGCAGATTGTTATGAAGGGTTACACAACTCAGCAGCCTAAATTTAAAACGAGATGCACCAATATGGCGGACTACCTATCCTGCAGATTCATCCAACACTTTGACGCCCACAGGAACTGTTTCCAAAAGCAGCACTAACATGTGAATTTAAACTTGTGTTTAAACTTTTGTCTTGCCTTTTGTCGCGAATATTTAAATATAAGTCATGTGGGCATAAAATTCTGTATAGTCTGAATATGTTGTGGCAAAGTGCTGTACACAGGTTTAGGATTTTAAGATCAAAAGGATCCTTCTGAATGAGGAGCCGTCAACAGATTAGTGTAGTGCCACTTTAAATGCTTTGGTCTCTTCAGTGGAATTTGTTTGAGGGACTTCGTTCGCTGAATAGTAACCTGGTAATTACCTTGTGCTTTTGAGCCCTGGCTGGCCTCTCCAAGGCTTTGACCGAGGGCCTACACTCTCAGACTGAAAAATGCATTCAGACCTCACCAAGGACCTTGAGAGACAGTCAGAAATAGCTGCCTCTTAAGACGTGCAGAGTCCAGTCCGCTGTGAGGAGCATCACAGTGACTGATGCTTCATTTAGACGCTGCCACTGGCCTTGCCTCCAGATCTCACAGTCAGGTCACAAACACTTCACAGCGTGTCAAGTGTCAGCTGAAGTACCGCAGCTATTCTGGGCCCTTCGTCGTTTCTGGGGACTCAAAAGTCATTATCGTCTTTGCTCCGAAAAACGTTATGTGAAAATAAGAAAAATAAGAGCTTTGTGTCAATGACCCAAATGTGTTCATACAGAAGAGAAGATGGAATCGCATTCCCACAAGAAATAGAATTAACGGTTCTGCTTTAATCATGCAAATAAGTCTGTTCTTAATTTAGATATTAATTATATCTTGTAATTTGGCACACAAAGTCTAGTGAGGATGCCCCCTGACGCCCCTCGTGTTTTTCTCAGCAGCCCTCAGCCAGTTTCCTATCAGACTTTCAATCAAGTCGAAGAGGCTTCACTAATTTAATATTGAGTGGCGAGAAGGCAGAGTTAGACAGAGAGAGGAATCTCACAACTTAAATAATTACACCCTTGTCCCTCCCTCAAGACTTTTGATCCCACATTCTGTTTAAGATTTTCAGCGACGGGCTTTACTTTTGACATATTTTAATTGCTTTCGTATAGGTGTCTTATCAGTCGGCATTACAAGATGACGTGTTTAAAATTCACGTTTCAAATTGCATCCGCTGTCTTCTTTGTGTGGTTGACGTATATTTGTTTCTCTTCACAGTGTTTGCCGATCCAGGGTCACGGATTTGTCTTGGACAAGTACAAGTGCCACTGCAAGAAAGGATTCTACCACCCCAACAGAGTAGCTGTCAATGGCTTTACAAGTAAGTCAGAAACTGTTATTGCCTGTTTTAGTGATAACAGATATAATATTTTCCTTATTACTGTGTGCTAATAAAGATGTTCCCTGCAAGGCGACCACATTAGTCACTTTAAAAGGGTTAAAGGTGAATTTGTTTTGTTTTGGCAAATTACAACATGCCAACCTCAGATAACCTTTATCTCAATATGTTTTGGTGACTTTTGACATATACAATAACAAGTCAGGTCATTTTTTATATAATCAATTAGAGGCTGAAAGCAGATTAACAAGTATGTTATAGTCAAAATAATATGACATCTTGAAAATTCCTTAGTGATGCCAGTTTTTACAAGGTTTTTACAAATCCATTAATCTGCTTGCAAATATAACATATAACAATAGGTGATCCTTTTATGGCCTTAATTCACCAAGAGTGAAAATTCCTCACGCCCATGTTAATTATCAGCCCTTGAACAGGGTTGGAGCCTCTGCTCGGTGTCATTTATCCAGATCCACCTTCAGATGCATTTTAGACTTTGAGCTCATCACAAAATTTTATGAGACTGCATTTCAAGTCATTTGCCAGCAAAGGTATAAAACAACAAAGCAGCCTGTTTGGAAGAGAGGTCTTTTCATGTAAATCCCTTTTCTTCTAATTTAGTACAAATATAGCAGATGAGCTCATTTTATTAGTTCCTGACTCTGCTTCAAAGTTGCACAAAATGCGGATTGTGACCATCAGCAGTTAAGAACCACATGTTCACCTTATACGCTACATTACATAACATCTTTATTTCGTGACTACTGTATGGTAATGAAAGAGACGCGTGTTACTGCCCTGTCTGAAAATTGAAGTAGCCCCAGTACCCGGGGAGGCTAATCAGGTTCAAGATGGGAAATATCTTTTTAATGGTAGTTACTTTTCCAAGTTTATTCTGTCTGCTGTGAGTTAATTAAAAAGGGCTTTTGCAGACACAGAACCCCAGTGGTTTTCACCTGCCCTCATCACTCTTTCTGCCATACTTTCATTTCGATCCACCTTCCCTCCTGTCTCATCCCACTCAAACCTCATGCAGCATGTTCCTCTGTGTCTATCTTAATTTTACCCCCTTTCTCACACACTTCCCTCCTTCCCTCGTCCACTCAATTTTTGCGCCCATCTTATTGCACCCATTTTTATCCTAAAGTATTTTCTCTTCATGCACAGAAAAGCAAAAGCAAAAAAAAAAAAAAGGCTCAACGATTTCTCTCTCTCAAAAGCTGGATATCTGTGCTGTCTGCTTCTGCCTGTTCGCTGTGCAGCGAGTGCACACAAACCTGCGTGTTCATGTGTGCAAGTCTGCATGAAGGAAAGCTCAGTGTGTGTGTGTGTGTCTGAGAACACAATAATAGAGAGGAGAGGCAAGCCTGTTAGCGAGGCGTAGTGCTGCAGTCTGGCCCACCATGGGGCCAATAACAAGCCTGTTAATCCACAAGGGGACATCCTTGACACTCCTTTGCAGAGAAAGCCAGTGCAACTCACTTCCATTTGTCTCCCAGTGATCTTCCACTGTGGATCTTGCACATAAATATATGGGAGAAGTAACTATAGCTAAGCTTCCTCTGACTGTCAGTCAACTGTAGGGGAAACAAACCAATGGGAATGAGCTAAAGGATGTGACTCATTGCTACGGAGATAAGTAGTCCTTTTGAAGGGATCAATGATGTGCAGAGTCATAGCTTTGAAAAATAGGCCAGTTTCTTTTTAAAGGCAAAATCCCTGCAAATCTCTGAGACAATGGCTGTTTCCAACAAAGCATCCATAAAAGCTCTATATAAGTCCACCATTCGTTATCTATCCAACCACATGGGCATCTCTCTGGGGATTTCTATACAAACCAACAACAAGTCCACCAGCTTCTTGTTGTCCCCTTGTTTGGTTTTTACCTTAGTTTACCCCAGGAAGGATTTCACCATGAGGTTTTTTAGCTTTCACTGCTGTCCAGTGTGACCAAACTCCTCCACTTATGGCAACGGAGCAGCTCCTTTTGAAGCAGTTATTGGTTTAGTGGTTCAGAATTACCACTGAGGTTGAGGTAATTCTTGAACACATTTACTTTCCCCATTGAGATCTCGCACCTATCTTCAAAGAGCATAGATTTTTATGGTTTTAGCCAACCTGCCCTTTAGACTCCCCATCGTCTCTGTCCTTGTCAGGATAAAATGACTAAGTTCTGCCATGTCTCTGTGAGCTTTTTCCGCAGTTATCAGCCTTGTATGATATGCCAGTGACTGAACAAGGTGCAGCAGTGTTGACTTTTCATGTTCACACATATAGATCCGTCTCCCTTGTGTTGACACAATGTCGATGAATCCTTGTAAGGTCAGAGAGGGATGAGCAGATATATACTCAGGACACTCCAGTCTGTCATAGAAGTGTTTCATCTCCTTTATCTTTTAATACTGGTCTCAACAGATCCAGAGGATCCAATAACAAGAAAACACAACCTACTGCACTGTCAGTCACAAGTAACAGTTTTTTAAGGTGTTACATCATTACGTGGATACTTTTTTATAATCAAATCATAATTTCTTTTTTTTATTTATTAGCTGAGCGAGTCTATAAACTTTCCTTATGTAGCCCCGGGGATACAAGTACCCGTGATTATCAGTGTGGAGGCTTGATAAGCTTGCTGATCAATGCCAATGACAGAAAGATCACTTGGTCAATTGCTGAGATTTCTTGGAATTACATTTTAAATTAAATAAAAATCAAAAATGTCTCAATCTTCTTTGTGACAGAGATGAGGAAAAAGGGAAAGGGAAAAGCTGCAGACAGCGGTCCCAATGCGGACGAGGGGTCTTCCAGCGACTGCCTGCCGTGCCAGCAGGGCTGCGCTTACTGCAAGGACGACACCCCCTGTGTGGCACGAGAGGACGGCGCTCTTCGCATGGCCGTGCTCTCTTTTCAGTGCCTCTGCTTGCTGATTGTCTTCGTAAGCATGGTCCTCATCTACCACTTTCGCAGGAATAAGGTATGTATCATTACATGATTATAGCAAACCTTGCCTCAGAGAGTTAAATCCATTTATTATAATTGAACTGACATTGTTTCTGAGTGATTAATGAGCCTCTACACAGACATTGTTATGGGGAATAAACTGAGATTGCTGCAGTGACATTAAAGCTCTGTTTTTCTGTTTGATGATCCATTATTAAAATCTTTAACATAGGTCACCACACGATAATATTCTCACAGTTTCTGCATAGGAGATACTGTGACTGCACAAGTTCAATCCACAATCACAACATCGAATCAGTTACGTGTTTGATATTTTCTGGGCCATATGGTCATCAAAGCCCTTTGGATCAATAGACCAGTGAATCCGTATGTGGGTGGTCACAATAAAGCTTTGAAAATCATTTCAAACAGCTCAGACACATAAAGATCAACACAACATCAGCAAACTTGGACAGCGACCAGTGTGCAAATGAGAGCACTGAAGCAATTTTACTCTGATTTAAACCACTGACCACTTCATCTTTCACAGTATGAGTGATGATATGTTGGCATACAACTTTTGTAAAGCAGAAATCTGTATTGGTATTTAATACCTATCATATATTTGATAAATGTTGATTCATTTCGTAGGTTTGCATCTTGCTGACAATGTCATCGCCGTCTAATTTAATCACTTAGTAAATAATATATTCTCTACATTACCTTGAAATGACATTTTCACTTTGTTGCCAGAAGGTGAAACTACTTTACAAACACAAAACTTGATGATGTGTACAGAAAGTGAAGATTTAGATTTACTTCATGCACTAGATGTTCATAGCACTTCTATTATCTGTAGATTTAATGGTGGGGTAAGGTGCTGGGAGTGTAGGGAGGCTTTATCCAGATCCCTCAAGGAAGGCAGTACAAAATAAGCACAAGCAGCACAGCGCCATAATAAATAAAGCGTAAACATCAACGTGACTGTACTAGTATATTGATTATATATGACAACATTGACATATTCATGGTCACCAACATTACCACAGTCCTCAGTACGACCACCATCCTAGTCATCAACATCAGGTCTTCGTCATGAACAACAGGGACAGTCAGCTTCTACAAAGAACTAACGCTCTTGAGCTTCCTACCCAGTTTTTTCTCCATGACCACTTCTAGCGAGTCAGGGCTCAAGCCAATAATGGATCCCGCCTTCCTGATCCATTTTATTGATCTTGTTTCGGTCCTCTGAGCTTAAGCCGCACCTTTCAACAAACAACGGCTAAAATGCTCTTATAAAACGTGTGCTGGAGTGACCTGCTGACATCAAAAGGCCGGAGCTTCCTAAGGGACAAACAGCCTGGACCTTTTAAAGATGGTACTGGTGTTCTCTTTCCAGTCCAGCCTATTATCCACAAGGTACTTACATGAGAAAACCACCTCAACTGCCTCATCTTTAATCAGGACAGGGGTCACCGCAGCCTTCTGTTCTCTAAAGTCAATGACTATTGGAATATTATTGAGAAAAAGTTGTAATTGATGAGATTCTTTCTTTATTATTTGGCCACAGCTGTGTTTTAGCTTTACTCCACTTTTTGGCATATATTTCTTCCACTATCTGCTCAAGTTTTACTCCCAACGAATTGCTGCAGTTTCTACCGAAAATGATGAATGAAGATTTTACCCTGCAAAGAAAAAAAAAAAAGGTTTCATCAATTAACTTATACACTTATACTGAATCATTAATATATCAATCAGTAACATAAAGCAGTGAAACAGAATTGCTTCTGTATTTAGGTGTACAATTACTACTTTGAACGTGTCTGTAGACACTGTATATGTCACATTTATCATGGTCACGTCACTGAGTTCACTTTCTATACAAGTAAACTTTTGACTGAACTTGTGAAATCCTCTGAGCCGCTAGTTGCTACTGTCAATTAATTGGCTTAATTAAAGCCTTAGACGTGTGAGGATTATCCTGAAGATTCACCACATTCCTTACAGGGAAACATCTAGCTGCTCTATCTCCCACACACCTGACGGCTCTGCCATTATATCAACCAGAGGCAAACAAAGGATCGCTCCCATTAATAAAGCAGATGGAAGTTTTAGATACACCAGGGCTTTGTCTCAGCAGTGTCGTCTCCATTTATGTAATCCCCATTAATCTTATCAAACTAGGTTTAAAAGCTTTGTTTCAAACCTCTTCACAGACTTTCAGATAAATTAAAAACATTAATTTTCATAAAGAAACAAGTTATTTTGGGTTAGAGTGTTTTGTGTTCTTTTGTATGTACTTTTAAATGTTAAATATCTTACACAAGAGGTGCACACAAAGTGCCTGAAATGGTGAGCCCTTCTATGAAAAGGCGGAAGCTTTCACTTTACTTAGTTCTCTTTCAACCAACAAAGAAGAAGCTCCATTACCCTTTTAAATTTTCCTGGAATATTATTATGTACAACTTGTTTAGACCGCCTGCAATACGGGGACATTTTTAAATGTTATATTCTAAACTGCCCTATTCCCATTTTGCAGAAATGAAAAACCGTATTCTGTTATAATTAAGAGATTTTGGACATTATAGTTCTGTAAACCAAGAACATAAATTATCTTCTATCCTTTTAAAAATCACAAAATTTTCTTGCAATTTTTCCTTTTCCTTCTGTTAATCAATATTTCTATATCAACAGTGAATGACTATGTGTAATGCAAATAGCAGCCTGTCTTCATACAGACAAAACAACATCAGTGGTCGATTTTTTAAGGTGGTTAAAACTTTGACCCAGGAGACCCCTGTCTGTGTCTCATTATCAACATTGTCTTATTTTAAGTTAAATTTTTATTGTAGCCCAAACCATGATCTTTTCTCTCCTTCCTAGTTTTGTTGCCTAAACCTAACCAAACTGTGATTATTATTGTTCCCATGACGACAAAGGTCTGGTACACCGGCCATATATGTGGCTTTGGGAGTCACTGGCCAATGACCCGTGTTGTAAAAAGAGTTTTCCATGAGGCAAGCCTACAAAGAAGTATCACCCCTCAGCAGTTCCCCTCAGCTCTACGTAGCACTTTAGTGTCTTTTATCTCTTTCTGTAGGACATGAAACTTTAATGTTTGGATTCACTCTCACAGCTCACAACTGTTTTCAGTGAGAAAGCTTTGATGAAGATGCTGTTTGCAGCGTTCCCAGCACAGTAGAGTTAACAACAATTCCTTCATGAGTTGGTGGAGAACAAACCAGAGCAAACAGAAGAGTGAATATTAGACTTACATTTGCCAGGAAATAGTATGTCATTGTTGTGTTTACAGCTGGTTGCTCTAGCAAAATCATTGAAGTGTGATGGGTAAATGAGAAGTTTAATAATTGGTGTTTCTTTCTTTTCAGAGTATCAGAGCGTCAGGTCTAGTTCTACTGGAGGCCATCCTGTGTGGAGCGCTGCTTCTCTACTTTCCGGTAAGCCTGAGACACTTGCTAGATTGTGTGTGTGTGTGTGTGTGTGTGTGTGTGTGTGTTGTGTGCATGTGCAGGCCGACATCCTTTCATGTGCTCATTTCTTGACGTGTTTGCTGATAATCCTCGTGCCATGCTCCTTTGAGCCGAAAACAAAAATCATCCCCTTGACTGAAGGTTGGCATTCAGTTTGACCTTCAGTTCACACTGTCGCTCATTCATCTAAAACCGAATCAGAGCTCAGAACAAAGTTTCGTATCCGCAGCAGCGGTACAGAGCAGGATTGTTTGCCTCGTCAGATAGTACAAACCTCAGTCCATAAATCATGCCGTTCTGGTGGGTTTTTTGACAGCTGCGCGGAGCTGTGATAAGCAGGGTTTTCACAGCCAAGGTGTGCGTGTGATAGAACGGGACGGGCAGAGACAAACATCCCAGGGCTTGTTGGTGACCCCCTGCTAACTGTACACAGAGCTGGCCAATGAACCCAGCAGCCTGTCAACACTACCATCTGTTGACCAGCCGCTCACGCTGCCACATACCGACTGCGCTCATTCAGACCTTCACACAGGATAAACTCCATTATATTTTATTTGACCTTAATCTTTTAAGACTTTTTATTCCTAATTCATATTCTGGGCATTTTTGATCTTATTTTCCAAGCTTTTCCATCAAACTCGTCACTGAATGGAAATATGCATGTATTATTTCTTAAGTGCTTGATCTTTTTAATGGCTATTTTAGCCATTAACCTTTTAACACCCACCCCCCCTTGTAGCAATGGTCAACCTTAATGAAGACAGAATATATTTTAGAGCTAAAAACGTTTAGTCGATTCATCATGCTCGTTATTTTTCAAGCAAAAGTATCAAAAATCTGCTGGTTCCAGCTTGTCAAATGTGAGTATTTTTTTCTTTGGTATTTATCATAGTAAACTAAATGTCTTTTGGTTTTGGTCTATTGGTCGGATAAAACAAGAAATTGGATGTGTTTTTGAAAATGATATTGGCCATATTTTACTACTTTCAGATATTTTAGTGACAAAGTCAATTAATTGAGGAAATTATTTTTCAAATTAACCAATGACGGAAATTAGTTGCAGCTCTATTACGACTTTGAACATTTATTACGCTTATTTATTACCGCTTTGAAGTTAGGGGGACATCATATTTTTAAGGTTTCAGTTGTATAATCAACCATGCATCTACCCTTTCTTTTTTAAAGTTACAAGAACCTAACTGATCAATACATATATTACATGTTTATACTCATAAAACTTTTAATACTAGCAGTCTTTTAAAGTTTTACATAATGATGTGTCCTGCAGGAAGAACAGTGGGTGGTAAAAGGTTAAAGTGTCACCCAAGAAAGTATCAAAGAACTGGCCAAAGCTAGTGGATGTCTTAATATAGGGTAAACAATCAATAAAAACAGCATTCTTCGATTTTAACTTTTGGCAGTGGCTTTCAATTGTTGCCTTTGGCCCCATATTCCTTCTTGGTGCTGCTAGTATGGAATAAATTGCTCTTAGGTCCAACAACTGAAAATGGCTACTGTAAGCTTTGTGTGATACTGAGACTTTTTTCATTTTAATGCACCAAACATATTAGAGGACACTGACTATAACTTCGTTCTGTCATAATTATTATAATCTACTGTACAAAAATCAGTCCAGGTTATTTTGTATCAATTAAAAAATATTGACATTGTTTACCAACTTCTGAAGCACCTCATTATTCTTGCAGATGACCAGCCTCTGTTCAACACCCACATACCATTGATTTACATGAATCTACCATTACGTTTTCCTCTTGGGTGCTTGGGGCATTGGCTAATTGCAATTTAGTTGCAATCATGTGGAGCTATATGCTTAGCGAAGCAATGCAGGGTAAATATAATTAAAGCCAACTGATTTAGAGCCGGCTAATCAATGCAATTTGCTGCGACAAGGTCCTGGAAAGTAATAATGTTTGAAATCTGCAGAGTGAAAGCAAACTGCGAGTCAGGTTATTTGTTAGTGAATGAATGAATAGTAGATGATAATCCTGTATCCTGCTGTTGTAGTGATGGCACAGAAGGCTAAAAATAGATTGCTTGTAAAAAGCTTCTACAAAGGGAACTTGACTTTGTAGTTTACTCTATAAATGCTACCTCGTTTCAGTGCTTAAAATGTAGCGAAATTCAGTTTGATTATTCTGCGCTGTTATGCTCAAATGGTCACTGTGAACACAACTTTGATAAAATATCTCAGCCCGATCATGTGAAAACAGCCTCTTTCTGCATGGCTCTGTGGAGCACGCTAGATTGATCTCCACCCTGATGCATTTCCATGTCTCCCCTGCGAATCCCACATGAGCCGCGGCTGTGAGGGTGAGACGCATCACTCCCAATCTAAATATAGATTCAGAAATATTCTGCTGCTGCTTCTATTTTAAATAATTCCACTGTTATTAAGCAGCAGGAGATACATCTCATCCTGCTCCAATGGCATTCGGCTTTGTGGAGTAATGCAATTTTTTTTTTCTTCCCTCTTCTCTCCCGAGTGTGTCACATGCAATAACTTCAGTCCCCCCCCCCCCACCCCCCTGATTTGAAATGAAAGGGGAGGAACAGGGATGCAGAAGGAGAGAGGCAAAATTATGGCAGTGCCAAAGCCGGCTATTTCCGTCTGGCTGTGGAGATGAGAGAGGGGGAGAGCGGACACGCATTTCTGATTCACAATGTGATCCCTGGATTAGCTTGCCAGCCCTGTGTTTGTCTCTTTGCAGCTTCTTATTGACGCTGCTGGGGAGGCTTAGATTGGAATAAAGTGACCGAGTTTGGATTACTATTGCTACTTGTTTTCTCAGATGCCACCATCTCCTCCAGTCAAGTCAGGAACACAATCAGACAGGTGTAATGAATCAGAGGCGGTGCATTGTGGTGCCACCTGGACTTGTCAGAAGACACTCTGATAGGTGCTTAATGGGGAAAGTGCAAAAAGCAGATTAATCAAACATGATTTTACTTGTCAAAACAAGTGAACTGCAGTTCATGTGTCACACAATAGCTTGCAGATGACATAATTCCTCTTAGAGAACAATGAAATCATCAGTTCTCTTTTTTTTCACCTCACAGTTACTTTCTTTTGGTGTGAATGGTGTTCACCCCTCCGGTAGAGTTCCACAGACTCTACGCCACGGAGCACTGAAGCTGTTTTTCCTGTGTGTGCACAGATGTTCAAAATGTGCAGATAGCCCACTGTTCAGTTGTGGAAACTGATTTAGTAGTTATCAGATTTAGTCAAACTTTGGATGTTGCTGCTGTCACAATCTGTCTGAAGTCTGTCTTGCCCACACATTAAAAAAATTAAAAAACCTTGTTACAAACCTGGTTAAGCGTATGTACATGGCTAAGAAATCTAGCTATATGAACCAGGTTTCTGTCAATCTCTTTACCCTGATTAAGGAAACCAAGTTTCTCTGTTAAATTATCTTTGGAAAATCAGGTTACTGCAGAAAGCTGACATCACTGCATGTAAACACATCGTAGGAGACATATTTTCCCTTTGCTACTTCCTACCCATCTGTGTGTGCACCAGTGCAGGCTGCCCCAGAGACAGCACTAGTTCTCCCCCTGCATGCTTTCCCCTGTGAGACATGTCACGCCTCCTGCTCTGCTGCTTATGCATTCATAAATGTTAGCTCGAGGAAAGCTGCGAGTTTCTCGTTTTAATTTTGCTGACATCTTTTGACACCTTTCATTTCTGTGCCATTTTTTGCAGTGCACTTCGCAGAGATCACTTGTTTTTCTGATGAGGCACATTCGGACTTATTCTGACACGGATTACATCACTCCACTTCCCACTGTTAACACAGTCCTTTTTTTAGTGGCAGAATAGAGAGTGTCATGGATGTCCTGCTGAAGACAAAACTTTCTGTTTTTCAAACCAGTGTCCTTAGTGTACTACTCCCCCACCACTCCCTCATTCCTTGTCTTTCTACCTGTCCAATCTAGGCATTGTCTTGGTGCCACACTGGGCCGAGGTGCCACCTCAGCCCAACTCAGGGCTTTGCTGTGCATGGCAGGCAGGCAGGCAGGGCTTCACAGCACATCAGGGGGCTAATGAGAAACAGTATGGCTAGGGGATAATGTATCCTGACCTGACAGGCCATGAAACACAGTCTGCCAGCCATTTCTCCCCCTTGCTCTGCTCTGCCTTCCATCCAAGCTGTTCTGACACTTTCAATCTGACTTAAGTGAATCTGGAGGGTTGCTGTTTGCATTTCCAGCCCTCCCTTCGTACCCTGCTTCCCTTCTTCCTTCTGCGATGTGCTTTAGAGTCTCCCAAAACATACGGTCGCTAAATTGAAGTTGGGGATGCGCTGCTGCAGCTGGAGTGTTCCTTCTATCTACATGAGCAGAGAGATGGAAAGTATGAGAGATTGGAGAAAGAGCGATAACATTGTCACATGTAGACGGGCTTTTCCCTCTCTGATACGTCCCTTTGTGCCCAAGTAAGGTGGGAATATATCTCAGGATCTAACTGGTGATGAGTAGGGAAGGGAATTGTGGGAGGCGAGCACCAGCCAGCTCTGGTCTTGACTGTGCAGAGGCCGAACTGGATGTAATTTACACTCGGCCCACCTCAGGGAGCAGCGGGAGGAGAAGAAACCATTACCTCCCTCCAGAAAGCTGCCCTTCCCATGTGGCAGTGAGTGTCGGCTTTCATATAAAAATGGATCCATTGCTATTACAACACCCCACCTCTCCTCGGCTCCCACCTCCCACCGGTGCCTCCTCCCACTCTCTCATACTGGAGGTGTTTTGTAGATTAGGAAAAAAACAAGAGACGGGAAATGAGCAGGAGATGATGACCAGAAAAAGCGGGGCATGGGCGGACTGGGTGGCTGTCACTATTTCATGTCAAAACATTAAAAGTAGCACGAGAGCTTTGTTGTGACAGAATGATTCCTCAGGCCGCACCATCCCATTCTCTTCTCAGATGGAGACAGACACATTAAATGGCTGAAAGTCATTTTTCTCCCCTTTAGCTGGTAGCAGTTTTCCAAAGAAAGTGCGATAACAAAAGCCTGAAATTCAGCACCGTCTGTTCCTTTGACTGGAAGTGGCTGACGTTTTCAGTTTCAGTCAGTTTTAAATGTACAAACTGATGTGTTCATACTGCATCATTGACAGATGACTAATATATGATATTTTATTTTGGCATTTTCATTTCAGTAAGTGCTCCATTAGTATGAGGTTGCTCTTCTACCCGTCATGGCTGCTAACATTAATAATAATTCAGCATTCAAACCATAATTTTAAATTTATTTTAAGTCTAACAGAGGCCCATTTCAGAGGCATTAAAACCCTCTGGGTCACACTATCGGTGTCTTAACTTGATTAAGTTCTGACCACATTTATTTACAGAGATTAATAAAACTAATATAAACAAGTTACGTTTCTGATAGGATTGTGCACTAGTCAATGTTTTTATTGTAGAAATCGATCAAATGACTACATGTTCTCTACAGAGCTAGCTGGTGAACATATGGGAGGATTTTTGTATGTGGAGACCAAAAGCAGAGTTGTTGTTTTGCTGGTGGCAAGTGGCCTGAAAAATCAATTAATGCAGGTTAACTAAAAAAACTAAAAGGTTACCTGTGCTCTCAGTCACACACTCCTGATCTGTTTTCAAATTATAGCTCCAAACAAAAGTTCTATAATTTTGGAATTTAATTATTCTCTTGGTTTATAGAGGACAGAATAACTAATTTTTCCCTGGAAAAAAGACTTCCCCTTGACACTATAAACTGTTACTAGATTCAACTTATAGTATGATAAAGTGTATGTACGTAAAATATGTTGTAAAAAAGTGTGCGCACAGTTTATCTGTAGAATGACACTTGGAGTATATAGGAAAACAGTTTGGTATTTTTACTTACTGTGTGTTTAACTCATTTCATGGCATTGAGGGAGAAGTCTGACATCCTATGTGATCGATAAGCTGCGGGACCCTGACCTTCACGGGAAAGGGGATCAATCCCTGAAGCTTTCACCCTCTGCATCGACCCCTGTGCACACACACATTTGCATTTTTATTGTCTACACATTACAAGTTAATTACACACGGCTGCTTTTTGGCGCTCAGTTGCTAACTGCATTAGTCTAATAAAAGAATCCACCCACTTTCTTTTTTTAAGTGTTATTTGTTGAATATCTCCTGTTTGCCCTACAGCGAGAGCTAATTATCTAAAGCGGTCTAGCACAAAATTATTTGTGTATGCTCTGTGGTGCATCCAGTTGGGCGTCGTACTTTGCTGGTGGGTGTTACCATTCTCACACGAAATCCTTTGGGGACTACAGATTGCCAATTTGTGTTTTCGTGACATCAGTATGCTTCAAACAAACTAAGTTGTACAAGGTCTCGTCCACGCACGTCTAAAGGCAAAACTGTTTTATACCTTTTCTGAGTGGCTTGAGCACTTGAGAGAGGTTTAAAACCTGTTTTGCTTTTGTCCATTAGGTAGTAGTTGCTTTTCCTTCAGTACTACTCAAACACTATCCTAGTTATAGCGTAACAAGTAACAGTACAATGACAGTAAAGTGTTGAGTTTAGTCTAAAACTAACTAGTTACAACAAGGCAAAGTTGAATTCATACTTAATCACCTGGTGCAACAGGCCGCCGCCCTCATCTGTCTCCTTAGTGTAAAAGGTAACAACAGTTAACAGCAAATAAGACAAAACTAAAGTAGAAAAATCAGCTCCAACGAATACGACAGGAGAGAACACAGAGGCAGCCAACATCACAACAACTCCCTGGAAAGCTGCTGCTCGCACCACAGCTGGTTGTCTTGCGTCACCGTCGTATCAACAGGGACATTCTCTAGCGGGTAACCAGCCCACTGAATCGCTGTGTGGTGCCAGCTGGTGGGTGCTGAAATAAGAGATGATTAGGAATGAAAGATAACTGCAAATTAAGTGACTGAGTGTTGATTAAATGAGTAAGTGGGTGAGCGTGTGAATCTTGCTTTTTTTATGTTTGTCTGTTCTTTTTGACTCCCATTACTCCTCATTTTACCAGAGATCATTGTTAAATACCCTGATAGATAGATGAAACAATAGCCTAAATGTAAATCTACTGGGATGCCTGTACTATATGGTATGTATCTTTTAGTCTGACAGTCTTGATTAGTATTAAATATTTGAGCAAAGAAACAGCATCTCATTGGAAAATGTAGTTTATGGCAGGGGCCGTCTCTCTTTCTGTCTTGTGTAGGCTATAATAGGTTCAATGTGGTGATATGGTGGTTAAAGCGGCTGCCCTTTAACTACACCATCACAGGTTCAAACCCCCAATATTCCCATCAACAGTCATCACGTCCTGTCATTGTCCAAAAACAAAACTCCGATCACCCACCTGCTTAGTCACTGTCCCACAAGTCACTCTAGATAAGAGCTTTAACAAAGCCCCTAATACGTGTTATAACATCTGCTGTCAGGTTAATTTCTTTGACACCAGTCCATGCGCATCTTTAAGAAAAGGAAATGTCAACTAATGCATTATGTAATTCCAGTTTATAGAACTTCCAATGAGATGGAGAGAACTTTAAGAGTTGTTGATGCAACTGTATTGTCACTTTGGAGGATGTATATATGTATACTGTATATATATATATTACCTGACAGGTGTTTCTATTATTTTGAGTTCATATTACTCTGAACATTATACTGCTATATTGGTGCTTGTTTTGTAACTCAAATAATGGACTTAAAGCTCAACTCACACTTTGCACTTGCCCCAAATCATATGAAAATGATGTTAAATGTCTGAAGGAACAGTTTGACATTTTTGGAAATGCCAGCAGGCGACCAGCTTAGTTTAGCATTGAGACTGTACAAAGGGAAGAAAATCCACCTTCCTTAATACTACAGTACAAAAGTATAATAGTATACATTACCCCCTGAAAAATGGCAGATTGTTGTTTTTACACTTTGCTTTTTGTATGGATTGAACAAACAATTTATAAAGTATTAATTAGTGAGCTTTAGGGATGTTGATAGTTGGATTTTATTCCCTTTGGCCAGAGCAAAGCTCGCTGTTTCCCCCTTTTATTAGGTTTTATGCTAAGCTAAACTAGCCAGCTCCTGGCTCCAGCTACATATTTACCGTACAGGTACAGAATGAGAGCATCAATCCAAGCATATTTCCCAAAATTTCTTATTATTCCTTTAAATATGTGGATGACTTCATCGCTTAGCAATCAAGTAACTAACTCTCTACAAACATCTGGTCTAAATTTCTTCTCCTTAATGAATAGTTAGGCACAAGGTTTCTCAGGAATAATTTAAGAATTTCCTTGAAAGAAAGATAAGTCATGGAGTGCATCAGTCGGCCAGTTAGCCACCATGCACTCCTCCAAATGTGCCATTGTGCACTTCCACAACTTAAAAAAACTTTAATTTGCCTATGGAAGCTAAATGTTACTCTTCCCAGGTGTGCGTCTGTAGAACAGACTGTTCTCTTTTGTAGTTTCCACATGACAAGACTTTGTTTTGGAGGGTGGATGCAGAACCAGATTGTGTCAAGTCAGGTGTCTGGGGAGCCAGAAGACCCGACCGGCAGCTGAACATTATCATCAGGGTAGACATCCAGCTGGGACACGTTCACCTGCCTGCCTGAGACCAAAATAAAACCCTAGATATTTCCTAAAAATGTCCTCAGTACTGGTTATGAAATATGTGCCATTTGGGCAGAGGGACACTTTAAAGAACCTCATTGAAATCACCTGCAAATGTAAAATGTTGGGTGCTACCAAATGTTGACAACACTCCCTCAGCATTTCCACAAGCCTTTACTCTTGCTGTAACTGAGACGAGACAAACGGGGGGAGGCAGGCTGAAGAGTAGTAAGTGTGTTGATAATTGTCTCCTTGATATTGATGTCCATTAGATAGGTATACAGCACCCTGACCCTCTCAATCCCTCCACGCGCACGCCGGCACGCACGTACACACACACGTACCTGAATAACACCCGATGCCTTTCCTTTCCCACAGCGCTGAATCTAAGATTCTCAGCACTTAGCATTGATTATTAATGAAAGGTTTCAAAACAAAAGGGGGGCAGAATCTGATCTTACTCTTTATGCACACTGGCATTAAGAGAAACCTGTCGAAGGTTCAGGCCCAGTGTCTTCCCAGAAACCCCACGGATGGAAAGTGCATGGCTTGTGTAATGAATTTTTGCTCAGTGTTGTGCGGTCTGAGGGTCATGGTAATGTTTCAGGACAGTGACTATGCTAATTTGTGCCCCAAAATGAGTATTGACATTGGTCTGAGCATCAGTGAGGACACTGGGGGATGGGGATATACTATAATGTATCAGATGAACAGGGGAGAGCTGAGAGTCCAGGGGGAGTGGGTTGTTGGATTTGAGTTACAGTGAAAACTGGAACTAGAATTTGAGCCTCATCATATTCTGTAATATTTTCCTCTTCATGGACAAAAATCAAAGCTCATCAGAAACTAAAGTCGGTGTTTTTTAAGCTGAATGGAAACTAAACATTTTTGGCATTTTCGAGAGTTTGACTAAACCAGTCAAACACAGGTGACACCGCTACTGTACATGCTGACAATGACATGCTGATGTGCAGCAGGTATAATGTTTACCATGCTCACATCTTAGTTTATCATGTTAACATTAAACACAAAATACAGTTGATGCTTAGAGTTATGTCTTAAGTTGTGCTGGTATAATTAAAAATACAAATTATAAATTAAAATTCTGACCTGATTATGGGGTTATACAGAGGAAAAGTCATGAGATCACAAAGTTATTAGGGTTTATCATCCTTGGACCATGAATGTCTGTACAAAATTGAATTGCAATCCATCCAGTATCCGTTTAGATATTTGAGTCTGGAAAGTCAAAGTTTACAGAAACACAGTTACTCATGTTTACACGGCAAAAATTCATGTTGTAATGTCAGATAGGATAGCTCACAATATATGAGCACATCCCAGAAATATTCAGAAGACTTATAAGTCAGGAGTAAGTCAGGAAATGTCCAAACTAGTCCTAACATCAAGATATTTTGCGTGATGATGATTTACAAAACTTTGTGTAATAACCTCCTTTACTGACACAGTTTGGCTTATTGTCGGCAAATGTGGAAAACTAAATCCAAAACTTTCCCATTGTAGTTTCGACCAGTGAAAACAAACAATAGGTGAGATCGCACCATTAAAATAGATGCTTAAACTGCAAAATGTGTTAAAAACTTTTTATGACGGCTCATTCGGATCAGTTGGAGTCGGGCCTGGAGGGAGCACTGCTGCTGAGAACACCTCCCCGTCTCCATCTCATCACAAACAACACCAGCCTTAAACTGGCACGTGATGGCTGCTATTTTGTAGTTTATCTCAAAAGGAGTCATGCGCTGTGTTCTCCCCCGGTGCATTTTTACTCATCTTGCTGTGCCCTCTTTTGTCCCTGTGGACCTAAATGTGCGTCAGCAAGTTGCTCAGCGATTTGTCTATCTCTTTATCGGCTCCTGTGCCTGTCCTCTCTGTTCAAAGAAAAAAAGAAAAATAATGCACTAAGGGACAGTCATGCATTGTTATTTAGATATTTTCTTTAACCTCACTGTTGAGCTCTGGTGTCCATGAAATATAGTTTCAGAGGCTTTTCCGTCCTCCCAAGAGTAAAAATTCAGCATGAAACACCCTGTATGCATTTAAGATTAACAACTGTGCACTCATCTATTCATTATTTGCTCTGTGCCACATTCCCTTTGCAAAGCTGAGTCAACTGGAGCAAGCTCTGTTTGAGTCAGAAGTTTCTGTGTTTGGTCGGCCAGCGTCTGTGAGCAGATGAGGATGTGGGCCACCCTTTCTCCCGTGGGGCCCTCCGTGTCCCTTGACTGACTCAAACCTAGTGAGCAAAAATATCCACATGCCTGCGCCTTCGCCGCAGCCTCAGGGAACGTAATAATGCCTCGGCTAATCCGATTAACATTAACAATCCCACAGGGGAAATCGCTGCACATCTGCAACGGACAGATAATTATGTTGCCTCAGATGTTTGTTTCTTCCTTTTTTCGTGTGTTTGTGTTGGCGCTTTCTATGTCTTTGGAAGACCATCAGTGTTTTTTTGTCAGCTTGGATGGGATGCCATTTCAGTGTGTTTGTAGGTCTTTGCAGCAAACATGGGTGGATTCCCTCCTCTTTGTCTCAAGGGCAAGCTTTGCATGATGTTAGTGGGCTCACATGGATTAGACTATTTGAGTAATGCCAAGGATGGTTATAAAATGACATTGCACTTCACTGTTCTATCTTGTTTTAACTACTATGGCCAAAGCAATTCATTAATGTTCTCTTTTGATGTATCAGGTTTGGATTTCTTGAGAAAATGGCTTTACAAATGGGGTTTTAACATCATTAATATTAGTAATAGTTGTAGTAGTAGTACTGGTAGTAGTATCAGTAGTACTGCTCATACTCATTCATGTAAATATTGAAATGTTCTTCATTTTTCTCTTTCTTAGTCTTTCATCCATTACATCTTACATCTAAGACATCATACTGTACACAGTACATCACAAATGCATAATTTCTGTATTATGCAATGATTGAATATAAATGACTTGTTTATTTGTATGACTTGAAAGATTACAGCACTGGCTGCACCATGGCAATGTATTTGAGGCAGTTTAGCAGACAAGTGTGCCAAGTTATTATGAGGGTATAACTCACCCTGTGCATTTTAAAGAGTAGGTTTCTTTGACAGATTCTCAGAACGGAGATCCTGGCAGTAAGGGTCAGATGATGTACAACTCCACTACATGTTCATATTTGACATACTACAGCATATACAGTCAAATATCTTTTAGATATTGGGGATCAATAGACACATTTGGACACCAAACATTCAAGAAACCAATCAGTCAAAAGTCTAGTCCTGAATCTCCTAGTGGTTCTATGGTAATTAATCCAGAGAAACATAAAAAGTAAGGAAAGGAAATTACATAAACTGACACATTAGAAAGAAACACTACTCATTGCATTTGTCATTATTAAGAACAATGTGACAAAATATTGTGATATCGGTTCATTATTAATTATTATTTATCATCCAGATGGGAAATGATAACCTCAGTTAGGTGCCAGCATTTCACCCTTGTAAGTAGAAGTTGTAACAGGAAACCACATTGTGCATCTGACTGTACCAAAATGGCAGGGGTATGTTCCTTTTTTATAGTTATATTGTTGACTAAATTGTGAGTCAAACTACAGCCAGAAACCAGAAGTGTTATTGCCCATTTTGACAAAATCCTATTTCAAAGGTTAAGAATGAACTTTTATGCTTGATTTTGATTTGAAAATTCCTTTTGGCTAGATGCTAAAAGAGGAAAACTGGAACAAACCCACATTTGAATAAGATTACTCCACTGTTTAGAGAGCTGTCCACTGAGAGCACAATCAGGCAGGAACTTCCCACGACTTTGTGTTTCTTTTTCCTGGGGTTAGAGGGTCCATTATCATCTAGATGGAAAACACTCACAGTTGGATGGCCCTCTTACTTATTTCTTACTTTGCTTGTTTACACCACCTATGTTATTTAAAGCTTCGTCTGTGCTCTTGCAGGTTGGGATCCTCTATTTCCAGCCGAGTGTTTTCCGCTGCATCCTGCTGCGATGGGTTCGACTGCTGGGTTTCGCTACCGTCTATGGGACACTGACTCTTAAGTTGTACAGGTAACACACACACACATTACACACGCATCTACACACACACCGTTTGTCCGACATCGTTATCCATCCCAGGAAATGCCTATCGCATTAGATTGACCTCTTTAAGTGCAATTACACTGTGTCTTACGTCTTAATTCCTTGTAAAAGTAAGAGCCTTATGAAGTGTCGAGGCAACACATTTCTCAGCTAATTCATCACGAGACCACACTGTTGTACATGTTTACGGGTGGATTCACTGCCTCATTAAGTGGAAGAGGGAAATGCCAAGTAAAAGTAATTAAGAAAACACGGGGTGCTTTGGCCCCAAATGATCGCCATATATAACATAGTATTGAATGATGGTTGGCACGAGACAAACCGAGAGACAAATGTGTGTGAGATCAGAGGAAGGGAAAAGACTGCTGGAGGGTAAAGTGAGGGAGAGACAAGAGGGGGTTTATCCAGTGCTGAATAGCCGATAATGAGACTGGGGGTCTGTTGTATTTAAAGTGACGCACTTGAAATTGTTCATCTGTTGGGCTTTTTGTCACGTGAATCTGTCAAAAACGCCTAATGAAGATGCTGATTAAGAGGATGTGGCTAATATGAGTGGGAGCCAAGTAAACCCTTAGAGGTGCAAGTTAACATATTGCACAGATCAATTTTTGATGGGGGGCTCATTAGTGGCGAGCGCAGTGGACATTTCATCAATGTGCGTGAAGGGCAGAGCCTAAGAATAGCGATGGCTGGTCATGTGTTTGCGCACAGTTTAATTCCTGTGTCACACAGTCTTTGTCTTTAGATACGCTGAGTTGAGATAATCAGCATCGGGAGCGAGAAAGTTGAACCGGTGCTTCCCTAGTTAGAGACAGATTGTGGTGGTAAAAGAAACCAATGTAGCCTGCTGGTAGGAAACTCGATGAAAACAGTAGTTTCTGGTGTTAATTGAGAAGTTTTGCAGCACTAATAACTATGTCACACTACCTTCTCCTTTGTTTCTGAATTCATTATTTGCAAAACAACAAGAGGTCCTAATCAGGAAAACATAAAGACGGGTCATTTTATGGGTTTGGACAAAAGACCAATGCTGCTGCTGTTCTGGTAAAAATAGTCTCAAAACGTTTGGGTCAAAGTATCGCAATCAAAGAACAAGGCCTCAAGTTAAAACCTCACATTTCATGTTCAACAATTGTATGGGGAGAAATGTATCATAAAGAAACCCACATGTACAGTAACCTTGATAGACCAGAATGCATTGCAACCACAAGAAAAGCTATGTTTTAAGTAAGAGTGCTTTTACTTGACCAGAAATGTTGCACTTGTTTTTAGCTGTCATCCCGAATACCTACACATAGTGACAGCAGCAGGTTAAGGTACAGGCTATAAGGGTTGCTGAAGGGAATTCTGGGAAATGTAGGAACTAAGACAAGTTAGCCTCTGGCAGGTTCAAGAAAAGAGGGTTGGGAGGAAGAAAGGGTAAAAATTTGCCCTGCGTGCTTATGATGACAGTTTCTTTTATGTAATGCTCTTAAAGTGAACTTCTCATCACCCCCCACAGGGTACTGAAGGTGTTCCTGTCCCGTACGGCCCAGAGGATCCCCTATATGACCAGCTGGCGAGTGTTGCGTCTGCTGGGCATCATCCTGCTCATCGTCTGCTGGTTCCTGGTGGCGTGGACATCTGCCGTCTGCCAGAACCCCGACAGGAAGTTGGCTCTCATTGATGTGGGCTACACGCCCAACGGGCTGCAGTTCAGCATGTGCCTGCTGGATCGCTGGGACTACATGATGGCTGTCGGTAAGCCCTGATGCTGCCCTCTGCCTCCGTAGGGTGTTGTGAATAGATTTATATACACTGAACTCTGTACCACAGTGAGAGAACATGGGTTATTTGAGGTATTCATGGCATAAAATCAAGGGGTAATTTGTAAGGCGGGATAGCATTTGGAGTTCAAAGAGTGTTATGAGGGATGAGGTGAAGGAAAAGTTGGATGAGTGAGACAGTTTGCCTCCATCTGCATTTGGCAATGCTCTCACATTTCCCAAAAGTAGACAGTAATCCTGTCCAGCGGTGCTACACTTTTGGATGTTTTCCTGTGTTGTGCATGGAAGAGAGAGCAACCAGCAGCAGATAAAGACAGATGAGAAATCAAAGATGCTCCGAGGGGAGCAGCATCTCACGTTGAGCAAATCTTCATGCTGTTTTACGTCTGCTGACTCAGGCTTCATGAGAGAGAACTGTGGTCCTTTTTGCCTTTCTGGGAAAACAGATGGACCCCCAACAGAGCCTCCATGCTGTGATACTGTATACTGAAGACACATTTTCATCCTATTTATTAGGAGGTAAAAATAGGCTGGTAATAGGGAGGTGCGAGTCAGCTCTCATGTCACCTACATACAGGTCATAAATTACACACAAACCTAGATGGAATAAATCTTTCTGATTGCAAAATCCACACCTGCATACACTCACAGTCAGTGGTCTAATTGAAATACATTTGACAAAAGCCAACATGCAAAAAGCCAGTTTCAAACCAGTAAGGATGTATCGTTTAACACAAAAAAAAGAGCAGGAGCAGCTCCAGTGATGCAATGATATGTTCATATAATCTATAATATTCAATTTAATCACATTTCTCTCATATTTTTGTAGAACCACCAGCATTTTGTATGCCATAGACCTTTGCATCATGCAGTGTAGTATAAAAACATGCTTTTGGTCAAAATATTGTGTCTGTAATTGGTTTCCTTTATGTGTTTTTTTAATAAGGCACCATTTATAAAGGGACTCACAAGGTAGCAATGCTTTATAGATTAGTAATAAGCCATTAATAAGAACAACCGCTGAAAAACTGCATTGGCTGGTGGTCATCCTCCTCAAGTGTCTTACATGGTAGGTACTTACAGCAAAAGGTAGTAAATCATCTGTGATAATAAATGATAACATGTTGTCATGCTGGAGTAGAATATATGTTACATGAGCCAGAGAGGTTTTTCACAACGTGGCAAACTGAAGACTCATCTTTCAAGCTTCAGTGAATTATTTATTAGTTACTAATGAAGCCATTAGTTACAATTTATAAACCCTTTATAAAGGCTACCCTATCCAAAGTATTACCCAATATTTTCCAAGAAAAAGTAACTTTTCATGCAGTGACCTGCTTTAATCTTTTTTGGTTCATAATACATTTATTTTACAAATTTATTTTTAGGACTGAGGGATTTCCTTGATGCCTTTCTGACTATATACGGATGCACAGTGGATTTCCTTTTATTCATTTTAGATATTTTGACCTTCACATGCCCTCACATAATCCTAACAAATAACACTTCTATGAGTGGCCAATTGCTTCAAATGCTCACAGTTGTGCCTGTTGTGAGGGATACATGTGATTCACTCAGACCTGACAGTTAAAGCACACAACACCCTCAAAAGGTTTTCATGGAAAATGCAGCGTGTGTATTGCTCTGGAGTTGACTACCTAGGAGACACTACATGGGGTTGCCATGGAGGTGCACAGGGATTCATTTATCGTCCAGAGAATACAACCACAGCTGTTACAAATGAGTCTGATAGCTTTTGTTGAACAGGGCATGTTCCTGTATACCTGTGTTGTACCACAGTTTGCATCAGCTGCATGAGGGCACTGAACTGTGAAGTGGCTGGTTGGTGGGTGCTCGTTCCTTTTTGGCCTGTAAAGCCTTGCACTGCATAGAAATTATTTCTTGGCCCGTGTTCACCGCTTCTTTCTCCTTCCTGCTTCACAGCCGAGTTCCTCTTCCTGCTGTGGGCGGTGTACCTGTGTTACGCTGTGAGGACGGTGCCGTCGGCGTTCCACGAGCCTCGCTACATGGCCATCGCTGTTCACAACGAGCTTGTCTTGTCAGCCATATTCCATGTCATCAGGTAACAGTTCCTCCCCTCAGTCATCTGGATTCCTTACAGGGAATGTGTGAATTAAAATGACTCAAGTTATGACTCAATGACTTATGACTCAAAGGGTCAGTTCACCTACTCACTTTGTGGTATCTGTCCATGAAGAATTTTTGTTTTTTCTTTGTGCAGGTTTTTCTGCTGCTTTCCAAATACAATAGAGCTGAATGGAATTTTGTTTGTGCTCCTCGCAGCATTGAGAAATTGCATTTAAAAGGTTAAACAAAAAATTGGAGCTTATCGCAATACAGTCACCATCTGCTCTAGACGTGTTGGTGTACCTTCAGCAGAACATATTTCCTAATATCAGTCTAATGCTATTCCATTTACTTCACTGTTACAGAAGCTTGACAATTAATACTCATAAATTGGAAAGTTTCTTACTCTCATAAAATGGGTCAATGAGGCTCTGGTGTGTCTTTCACCAGATTCACTTAAAATTAATTACTAATTATATTTAAAGCAAAACACATAGTTTTGAGCAATTTGACCCTTTAAATGTAGTCAATCACAGGAAAATATTTGATAAATATCTATTCCTGGCACTATCTTAATAATCCTGGTCCAGTAACCCCCACCCGTCTAATGCTCCAACGAGGATAAAACAAACATCATCACTAACAAAAACATCTTCAGAATACAGATACAGTCACTTACATTCAAACATGTTCCACATTTACTTGCTCCACATTTAATATCATAGTGTTTAATTTGATCTCCGCTGTCGTCACTTTGACGTTTATGTCCTCCAGTAGATAATTTCCATCACATATATGCTACCGAATGAGGCTCCCCTCTGTTCATCTGGGAGTTGTTTTTTATTGTACTGATATCGGCCCTGTCCCTCCAGTGTACACGTCAAATAGCTGCACCATGCCGTTTTTAAATGAGATGTTTCAGCTGACACCGTCACAGACGCTCCTAGCTGGAGTCCTCCTAATTGAGAGCTCAGTTCCATCACATTATTTACTAATGAACCATGTCAGAATGATTTATGTTTTATTTTTTCAAGACAGCATAAATAGCTTGAATTATTGGCAGCCATATTCCAGTTATAAATTAACATCCATTACCAATAAATTGTGTATCATCGACGTATAGCCTGATAGTTTCTTGGAAGAAATCAGAGTTTTTAACAGTTTTGATGGTATTTGAACATCTGGCTCTCTGTGATTACTTTGCCAACTCCTTTAATCTGCCTCTTCAGCCTCGTTGTGAGGCTTTTCTCTGCAGAAAATGGCCAGACGAGACCCTTAATAAATTGGAAAGTGGCCTGGCGTGGCTTGTTATTCTGACTGGCTGCCACAGGAGGCCACAATGTACACGGGGGCTTATTAGAGGCATCCCGTGTCCATTTGTGTTACTCACCGAACCTGCTATTTGATCCCACAGTGACCAGTTAAAGCCATCCGGTTTTAGCCAGGTCCAGGTGTGAGTGGGAAGCTGAGAGAAAATGAGGGGAATATAATAGCTGGAGGTCGAAGCGTGAGTGATGGGGAGTGTTTCAGTGAGACGCTGCAGGCTGAGAGGAGACAGCACGCCAAGGTTATTAAATCCTCATCTGCTCAGAAACTCCTCACAAAACATGAATGAGGGAAGACTTCAAAGCTTTGGGACATTTCATATGCTGGACCTTTGCCTTTATTCATGCCTCTCAGCTATTACCACAGTAACTGTTCGTTAATTAGCCATTTGCCAACTTCAACAACATAATGAGCATGCTAGATGACATTTGCTTGGATGGAGGCTCTCTGGTGGTTGAATTAGCACCTGACAGGACATACCTTCATATCCTTAGTGCACATGAGGTCTGGCTGTGCTGAAAGCCTGTTCATTTGAAATAAAAGGCCTCCTCACATTACTATTGTTTCTCCCAGTAATTATCTCATTTTCCACCAACTGCTGCGCCACAGTCAGCTCAGTGCATTCCTGTCTGATGTATAAATAGGCCGAATCTTGTGACCAGATCAAGGTCACTCCCCTTTATTATGAATCCAATTGAAAGAATGAGGAAAATACTGTGTCCTTGCTGGCAAAAGGATCACCCAAGTGGAACATTATATGAGGCAGTGGAATTGACGCCTAGACAGACTGTGTATAAATCTACTTTGGCTGAAAACACATTAAGTCTGCTGGTCTGTGCCTCTCCAGGCTCCATCTGTATCTAAGAGTTTTACTGCAGACAGAGCAACGTGTATGAATATCACAGCATAATTTAGTCATAGTTCACTGCATTTACTGTATGTAGATTTGGAAGTAGCAATCATAAAGATGTTTAGGTTGTGTTTATTAACAAAACTCTTGTACTGGAAAAACTGTGAGCACAGATACTAAAATACATTGTCAATGAACATGGTGAGGTTGAGCAGCTTGATTATTGACTTTGCATTATTATTATACATACTGTACTATAACCAATAGCAATGCTATCTGCAGCCAGTGAAATGACATAACCTAAACGTCGAGATATCTCTGCTCTTGTATTCATACTAGATTCCATCTCTTTCCTGTTTCTCACATCCTGTATATCGTTCTTCTTTGTTTTCTCTTTACATCCTGACAGGTTCACTCTTGCTCCAGAGCTCCATCCAGACTGGATGCTGCTACTGTTCTTCACCCACACCCACTTAACTGTAACAGTAACACTGGGACTGCTACTCATCCCTAAGGTAAACTTCACAAGTCACGTTTCCCATGTTACTTTACTTTCCTAAATGAAAAGTAAAAGGAATGTTCCTTTTGTTTTTTGATTAAATGTTTTAAATGTTTTTTAAAGTCCCAAACAAATGCGCTCTTTACTCCTTTTTGAGTAACGTTTGTCAAGAACTACAGTGCCCAGATTTTTTATGAAATTACTAGTTATGTATTTGTGGTGCCTTTTTAAAGATTTACATCTTCAGTAGGAAATACTTGGACTTGGGGGTGAAAGCCACAGACAGATTACAGTAGTCAGCTTTTCAGATTTGTTGACAATTCGAAAATCATAAATTATTATTATTATTTAATTTGCAACAACATTGGGAGATATAGTCCTTGACAGTAGTTCTAAGCTGTTTATTCTGATTTCAATAGCTTCATGATTGTTGCTCAAGAAACTAGATTTTAATGAAACAGTGCATCAATCAATTTATTTTTATTTTTTATGTCCCTCCACCAGTTCCTGTTTGCTGGCACACACATGAGAGATGATATAGCCTCTGAGGCCTATGAGGATGAGCTGGACATGGGTCGTTCTGGGTCGTATCTCAATAGCAGCATCACATCAGCGTGGAGTGAACACAGTCTGGACCCTGAGGACATTCGGGTAAGCAGTGTTTCCTTTAACCTTTCATTCTTCATTGTATAACCTGGTAAAATCTTTTGAATCCCCCAAAAATACTGAGCCCTGGCAGTTTTTTATTGCAGACACCGGATGAAATCGGCCATCTCAATTCTATTAATGGCTGTGGCGTAAGGTCTTGCGACAGTCTTTGGGAAAAACGTACCAACGTGAGCAGAGATTACTGTTTGTCTGTTAGAGCTGAAGAAGTCTCTCTACCAAAAGATTTGGGCAAGCCTATTTACCAGAGGGAGTGATATTACGATGAGATCCTGCTACTAGAGAACATTTGTTGTACCGGATGGGCATAGAGACAGAAATACGATAAATTCAAGACCTGAGCTTTGAGGCTATTTCAGACCTAACATTAAAACACACTCCATTTCCTTATTTGATGCTGTCCAAGACTGTCCTGTTTTTGCTTTTTTTCAGCACGCATGTGATATTCCGTAGTGTATCATTTAACAACCGTTTGTAGTCACAAGTCATGAATTTGTACTGCATGTTCTCTGTGCAGTAGAATGTCTGCTTTTTTTGTAACAGTGTTTTGATTAACCCCTGTTTGAAACAGTATAAATGGAATTATTTTTTCTAAATAGGCAACTGATTACTTTGCTTCTGTCCTTCCATTGATTCTTTCATGAATATGTAGGAGGAGCTGAAGAAACTCTACTCCCAGTTGGAGATCTACAAGAGGAAGAAAATGCTGGCAAACAACCCTCATCTCCAGAAAAAGCGGAGCTCCAAGAAAGGCCTGGGTCGTTCGCTGATGAGACGCATCACTGAGATTCCAGAATCGGTGCACCGGCAATGCAGCCGCGAAGACAAGGAGGCTGGAGAACACGGGAGCAACCGTAACAGCATCTGCATGTTGAAGAAGAATCCCTTCGATCCGACTCACCTAGGAAAGCCAGCAAAGGAGGAGACGCTAAAGAACAAGGTTTTCTCTCTCAAGAAGTCCCACAGCAGCTACGACCATGTCCGTGACCAGAGTGAAGACTCCAGCAGCTCAGCGACAGACAAGATGGAGGTGACCACAGCCGAAGGCTCCCTCCTGGATACACTTGTGGGCAAGAAGCTGGTCAAGAAGAAGTCCAGTGAGAATTTAAATGCTCCCAGTGAATCTACAGAATCAGTTCCTTTGGTCTGCAAGTCAGCCAGCGCCCATAACCTCACTGCAGACAAGAAACCAATTCATCCTAGAGCCTCCATGCTGCAGAAGTCCCTCAGTGTCATCGCCAGTGCCAAAGAGAAGACTTTAGGTTTGACAGGAAAGATCCAGAGCGCAGAGGACAGCAATAAGAAGAGTCAGCCAAAGAGCAAAGACACAAGAGCCAATTCAGACCCAGAAAATGAATGCCAACCCAAGATGATTATTAGCCAGTCTGTTGAGTACAAACAGAGTACGACAAAAGGCAGGATCATGAAACAGCCAGTGAGTGGCAGCCAGCCTACAATCTGTTCAGATCCAGCCAAGGGGAAGGACCTCTATGACCTCTCAGAAGTGTGTCCCTGGGAAGTGGAGGATCTCCCAACCCCGTCTGAAAACAAGGTCCAAAAGCATGTATCCATAGCACCAAAGGAAACCACAACGGTTCACGGAGGCAGCACCAAGGGAGGCAAATCTCAGAAGCAGAAAGCTTCTGATCAGTCTCCATCCAGTGGCAGGCATTCAAAGGAAATTCAGAAGACAACCGCTGTACGAGCAGATGTATGTCCATGGGAAGATGGAGGTGAAAATCAAGGCAGTCAAGTGGAAGGCTCAAAGCAACAAATATACAGTCAGACTAGCAAACCTACTAAGACCCAGCAGCCTCATTCTACAACAGAGAGCTCCAAAACACATCGGGCCGAGGTTTGTCCATGGGACTTCGAAGAGGCCCAAAAGACAACAGAGTTAGCTCGTTCACCAGATATGATAAAACAAAGAAAAGGCACCTCTCCTGTGGATGTGAAAGGGAGAAGTATCCTTTCAGATCCATCGAAAATGGGAGGCTCACTCCAGCCCCCATCTTCAAAAGTTGATGTATGTCCCTGGGACTACGACAGCACTGCCACGTCTCCAAATTCTGGACAGAGGACACCTAGTCCCTCTCGAGCATCCAAAACCAAGGAATCCCCTTCAAAAAAGAAGGATGCCCCTTCAACAAGAACAGTTGAGAAAGAGAAATCAAAAGACACTGATGATGAGAAAAGTAGAACAAAAGCTAAGGACAAGAGTAAATCTTCAGAGAAACACGTGAGCCAACAAAAAATGGCTGAGGTATGCCCGTGGGATGTAGAGAGTCATCAGGAAGTGCCGCTGGTAGAAAAAAGGAAAAGCGCAAATGTTGGAGCAGCCAAAGCAAAGCCGGCTGAGGTCTGTCCGTGGGATTTTGAGGATGCATCAGATAAAAAAGGTACAGACAAAAGTGCTTCTGTCGTGAAACAGAGCAGTCCAAATCCTACAGGTGGGGTTGTGAGTGTTCCTAAAAAGGCAGATGTTTGCCCCTGGGACTTTGAGGATAGCACATCGAGCAAGAAGGCATGACACTCAACCTTAATGGACCACTGAAATTATGATTATTGATGTATACTTTTTTTCACTCTGAAACCGTTAAATGTTACCTTTTACTATTAGTACGGTGACTTGGAAGAAAAGTTGATCAAGTTCCACAAGTTGCCTTCCTTTCCGAGGTTTTGTTCCTGTTTTACCTATTTTGAAAATAAGTAAAATGTACAAAAAAAAAACAAAAAAAACAAAAACAAAGTCATGACGAGCATTCCAGATTATTACAGGAAAATCCTGAAGATAAATCTTAGACTAATTATGCAACTTTTGATTCAGCCTTTTCACTTCATGAGCAATGTTGAAAATCTGCATTTATCATGTTCTGTATTCAGTCAACAATTCTTACATGGTTGTTTTTGTGCATTAACATCATCATAGTGGACTAGGATATGACATGACAATAGGAGGTGTTGAGAAAAAGAGGTGTAAAATTAAGGTTGATGTACAAAAAAGCAAAAGTGAAAGCCAAAGAATAAGGGAACATTTCCAAGGAGGGATGTTGGTCTTAAGGCGGTTAAGTTAATTTATTAGTTTGTTTCCAACTCTTGGCACAGAGGGAAGGACTCAGTGAGGAAATCAGTAAATAGCACTTTAGCCAACTCCATAAATTAAGAAATGAGGACAGATTCTGTACCTCTTGTACATTTTGTCTTCTTAATTTCCACCTCATGGTATGATATCACACAGGATATCACACACCGACCAAACTTAGACATGTTATTTTTGTTTTTGTTTGTTTAGATCTATTTAATTGTAGTTCTCGGCAGATTAAAATGCTTCCAAGTCTGCGGAGATGTACTGTATGTGCCTAACTAACTAGCATTGTCTTGTATCAGTCTGAAGTGAAGCAAGTGGCTTCTTCTTCGGCACCTTGTGACGGTGAATTATATAAACAGCATGCACAGCCAGGTATCGAGAGTAGTTGGACCCTACCGGTTTGTCAACTAAAGCGGTTAATGTGTTGACAAATATATAATGTTGTTTTAGTGTTTGTTTGTTTTTTTACTACCAGAGGCACTCCTTTTTCTGCTTTCATATTTCCAAAAGCTCATTCAGGGTGGTGAAGATTATATGAGAGCAGCATTAACATGAATGTGTGTCAAAATGGCTCATATGTAAACTGTAAAAAGTAGGGATAGAAAAATACTGGGGGGAAACTAAGGAAATCATTTGCACCAGCCTTGTTTATGAATCCAGCATGGGTCTTTATGTTGGCTTGCAACAAGTGAGTGTGTTTGTGCGTGTGGACACAATATCATGAATTTAAAGTATGAATTTAATGCTGTACTAGAAGAATTGAACCTCTGGAGTCTCATTCCTGATCAGCTCCTGGCAGCGCTCTCTGTCCTCACATTCCCTCTGTCTCAAACACCAAACAGCTGATAGAACCTGCTGAAGGATAATATTGGTTTATTATAACTTGGGTCTTATTTTCTTAGTTTTGGCCTCCTAGTTGGTTACAATAACACTGTATTTGTGAGACCTGGAATCGAGGTCACATCGCAACAATAAAGTCCAATGGGGCAGCATGAACACCATGAATTGCTTAATATGTTGGAGATGTAGGTGGTGATTCAGAAGCCTGGAACCAGTCTGGGATCAACACATTTTGGGTGATTTTAATGTGAAATAAAGTAGTTTACATAATCTGGCTAAACTATTAGCTTGTTTACAACCTGTCTGATCATGTGACCAGTCGTGTTTCTTGTCTTGTCAGACTTTGTTGTGGCGATGTCGCCTTGTTTCCAGATCTCAACGATTACTTTGGTGTGTACAATTTTATCTTAATAAATAGAATCAACGGCCACAACTGCAAAAATAAAACCCAAGTCTTTATAAAGCGGAACTATCATTTAAGAAGTTAAACTAATATTATTACTGTTAGTATAATGCTTATCTTTAATATTTTGAATTATTTAAGTATAAGCACTATGCTGCTATCAGTTTTTTCTTTGTGTTTCTGTATTGAAAGTTCACAAGTAGCGTAATGCATGTTCTTCCCAATAAAATGCAAGTAGTCTAAAGCCAAATTCAATAATTAAGCTGATCATTTTAGAATTAGGCTTAGCAATGTGGTTATCAATTACTAATTTGACTAAACCTTTTGAGGGGTTTGACTTGTTCAGTGTTTTTTATCAAAATGTCTAAATATTCATCATGCACTGTCCAACCTGGGATTACAGTGGAAAAAAAGAAATCTCTCACATATATTTAACTGTTGAACACCTGACAATAATTGCAGTCGTGAGGAAAACTATGTATCAATATAGCATCTACGGTTCTTTATGGTATCTTGTGAAAATTACATGGATCACTGAATGTTGTCACTGATTGTAATTATCTATAATTGCTGTCAAATTCCTCAATATCCGAGCTCTGTAGGAGTCTTTACTAATCGTGATTTTAAAAAAATCAGTACTTGTCAGTGAGAAGTTTACAAAGTCCTATTTGATTAAACACAGTTCATCAGTTGCTAAACTTCTTTGGCGCAGCTCAACTGAAAATAATCCAGTGACAAATATTTGTAGCCTTTCTTATCCGATTTCGTTTAACATGCAGACTCGATTCCACGGATAGGCTCCATAAACATGATTTAAATGCTACGTTTTATATCTCCACCTACTGAGAAATGACCTCTGCCATTGACCTGCGGTGGGCTCGCCTGAAATATTTCAAACGTGGAGTGTTTGCCTTACAGCGTGAGATTTGTCACCGCCTCTGCTTTATGAGCTCCTTTAGTAACAGTGTCTGAGAAGAGCTGTCAACGTGCATGGATTGATTGTAATGCTTTGATGGATCTATATGATATTTATGAACCAGATGTTAGGTGTCATCCATCATGTGGAAGCGGATGCAGGATCACACCACAGGACACCTGATATGACGACAACGACATTTCAAAATCGCCTGTTTTTCTTTTTTTAAGTGACTTTAGTCTTTGGAATCACTGCCGCATTGGATTTTACTGCCCTGGATGATGAACAGTGCTGTATATTTTTAAAACAAACCTCCTTTTTTGTCCTTGTAGGGAAGCTATTTTAAATGAAGAGATGTGTTTTTTTCATGTTCTTTATTTTGAAAGTCTACATGGATCTTGAAACTCTGATTTTGGTAAAATACAATCCATTTATTCAAAAAGAACCACACAAACAATATATTATGACCATCTAAAGATATTTTTTTCTGGGTTTGAAACATTTTTTTTTAAATTTATTTATGTAGATTTTCATCTTTGACACACTTTGGCCCATGACATTTCCAGATCAGAGATAGTTGGAGCACAAAGGAAACACTTACACTGTCTTAAGGAAGAAAATAGTGTATAACAATGCAATATCCCACCCATATACTATGGAATACGTAACATTTTCAGTCAATCTACTCTGTTTTTTGGTTTGCATAATTTCAGATAGTATGCTTGCTGTAGCATTCCTCGGTTCAGTCAGTCCATAGCTGTCTGTGTATTAAATTGTGTACACATAACCAGTGTCTTACTGTCTGTTTCTCTGGAGATTATCATTGTATTTTAGCCGTGTCATCAATGAATCTGTGAAAGTCTGAACCTCAACCATTTTCTTGAGTGTGCAAATCCAGACCATTGTTCTAGTACCATCTTGACATAGAGGATACTGTGTCCTGTAGCTCTTTGCCCACCAATCGGATCTTTACCATGGTGCGTTCTGTTGGCTATCTGCTTTCATTTAAACCTGACTTCTCTTCTCTTGTGACCAAACCAAGTCACCCGATGGCAAATACAACTACTACTATTGCTACTACTACTATTCAATGCTGTAACGTCGTAAATCTTGTGGCTTCTGCATGAATTTAAAGAAAAAAATAGGACCGATGTTTCACTGCCCTTGATAGAACAAAAAAGAAAAAAAAATGATCTTTTATGGACTGTTACGAGTTGTATAGTGAGTGATACTGTCCTTAACCCATTGTATTATGTGCTTGTTATAACTATTGCTCTATGACAAGCTTATAGCATTAATATATGGGAATATTTGGTAGATTTATATTGTGTTATATTGTGATAGCATGTACATAAAAAATACCTCCTCTGCAATAAATATTTATATGAAAATTAAGTGTGTGCTCAGTGTGTTTTTGAATATTTTAATGCAGTTCAAAATGAGTTATAATTTGTATTTCACACTGAAAATGTGCCTGTTGAGAACCTTGAAGCAAAGATCATTTTCAATCACTTTTCTAAAGTGTTCCTAAAAATCAAAATTTACTCAAATTGCACAAAGTGGATACAAGACACTCCCTTTGACGCATTTGATCTTAGTAATCATCCCTGTCTCAGGTTTGTTTGCTTGTTCTTCATGTAGACGTGAAGTTTGAGAGACCCTGGCCTTTAAAAGCCTCATGCCTCACAACCACTTTAGGATATGCGCATCTTGGCGTCTGTCCTGAAATGCTTTTATGGTTTGTTGTGGTCTTTTGGACAGAGATCAATGGAGGCTCTGCAGGAAGCCAGCAATACAAGATGGTATCAATTGCTGACTCCACATCCCTGCAGAAAAACTGAGCACTGTTATTTTCCTATTCCAAAATAATTATTGGCCAAGGCGAAATTATTCATTCCCTGAGCCAAAGGGAAAATCATTTCTTGCTCTATTAATACTTTTTCAACCCTATAAATTTGGCATTATGACCATTACATGAAGCATATACTGTCTGCATTGTCACAAGTACTTATGTCTCTATAAATATGGCAGCGATGCAGCCAAATAACATTGCAAAAGGGCATTGTGTAATGTAAACATGTTAGCATTGATTCCTGTTTACAAGAGCACTTTCGGAGCCATTCTAATAAATAGAAGATCAATACAGGCTGCTGCAGGGAACTAGAATAGAGAAACATCAGAGAAGAAAACAGTTAACTATGAGAAATAATCTGTGATGAGGAGATACAGTAACTATTGATGTTCCATTCATTACAGGGAGTTAGCAGTTTGTGTCATAAAGAAGGATAACATATATAATTTAAAGCAGATATATGACATTCATACACACACACATATATATATATATATATATATATATATATATATATATATATACAATCTTTCAAACTGAGCCCTGTTCAAATGGTGCACTTCAAACCAGTTAGAACAGCGCAAGCAAAAACACAAATATAGAAATTTCTCATCTGAAATAGCCCAAACTGTCCATAACAGGCCCTTTTAAGAAGATTTTTTTTTCATTATTCATTCATTTTTATTGAATATTTAATGTCAAATAACATTCTGCCCCTCAAAGAGAAAAAAACATTCATTTTGTGGAATGAAATCCTGCAAATCACACGTGGACTAAACAGTGTTTTGGACCACACTGCTACCTTGCTGATAGTAGATGTCTTGTATTGATTAAACATGTGCTTGAAGGTGAAGTTTCAAAACCTTAAGCGTTCAGGACATAACTCAGGTAAATCCCATAAAACCACCACTCACTTGGAGGAGACTCAAGTTCTCCTTCAATGTTTTTTCCATCCAAACCACCAGATCCTGCTCTTGTTACTGCCATACTCGCTGCTGGAGCCTGCAGATGGACTCTAACTATAAAATATTATATGGAATGTGTGTGCCAGGCATCTTCCTCCAAAATCAGATTAACATTTTTTTAATAAAAGAAAAGTTTTGAAGACAGAAATCATCTCTGAACCTCAATAAAAGAACAGCCACCTCGTGCCATGAGGTGGCTGCAAAAGACACATCCAGCATCCGCTGCAAACTGAGTCCTCCCGATGCCCCGCGGTGCATGTGAGAATCACAGCTGGATGTTTGTGTGCCTCTTTGTTGTCTTTGCGGGACAGCGGGACACATCCTCCAGCATGGCAGGACTTATTTTTAAACCTCAGACGGTGATCGGTGTGTGAATCACAGCCTTTTGTGGCAGGGCCATGTGGGTAGAGATGGACGGCGGCGGGGAGGAGGAGGGACAGGAGATGAGAGGAAGCTGATCACTTGGCACAAGCCAGCATGCTCCATCGCTGACTCATCTGTCTTTCAGATGCAGGGATGGTCGGCTGGGAGGGGGTGGTTGTGATGGTGGTGAAGGAGGAAGAGTGGGAGGGGGGGATGTTGAGGACATCTGGTGGACTCATGACTCACAAAGTGGGGCTGTGTGTGGGGGGCACCTAGTGGGAGACGTGTATGGACACACACAGGTAGATGCACACATGTGGAAACACACAAGCTGTACAACATAATTACACGTTGAGTTGCACCTGACAGCCCCAAGGACTTCAATACCCAGAAATCATGTGGTTTGTTTTACACTAAAGTTTTAACTGAGCTATCACTTCCTGCCCACAACAGTTCAAATAAGTTTAGCAGTTTCTCATTTAGTCACATTATAGTTTATATATATATAGTTTTATAGTTATTTTGAGAAAAAATAATCCAGAACAGATTCACAAAACACAGTATCTCACTATTCCTGGTGGTATCTCCACATACCGATAGTATATGTTTGTTTAACCAACTAAACCTAAATATCCTGTACCTTAATCATTGTGACAGAAGTGTAAACTCGAGTCACAAAACTCAAGCCAGGGTCAGTTACAGCAGAGTCTTTAGATATCCCAAAATCCCACAAGACTTGACTTTAACATGAATAACTCCTGATTTTACTCAGAGTTAAGCCTTTTGACTTAGAATTACTTGACATCCTCCCAGAGTTATAAAACATTTAAACAGCTGTTCTTTTTCCTGACAACTGATGTGCTTTGCATCAATGCGACAGCAGCCAATCATGAGGAGCAGAAGGAAGCAGAAGGAAAAAGTGTTTTTGGCAGTGCAGAGCAGCAGACAGACAGATGATACAGTCCGCTCAGAAACTTCAAATGATTGTACTTGATTCACAGGAATAACATACCGAAATGTTTACATTTCACACAAATATAAAAAATCAGTCATAGTTTACTGCATAAACATTTAACCATACATGCTGTTTGTGTTTAAAGTTAAAAACTATGACTGACTGACTTGTTTAGGATGCAAAACACAAAGTTTAGGACTTGGGATTTGTCAGTGTTGACTTGGGTCTTCATAAATAAGACTTGCTTTTGATTTACAAAACCATGACAGAAAAAAATTATCATATGAGTTGTTTTGGAAGGCAGTAACAAACAACGTATTTTGTTGTTCTTGATAGTTTCGGTTTAATTTGCCAAGGTTCTGAAATATCTCTCTGGGATTTCTGCCAGAAAAAAAAAAGCATTTAAAACATTCAACAACAACATCTCTTTTCAGAATCACTGTTAGTCTGGATAATCCTCAGAACACAGTTGTCTATAATACTCATAGGGACTATTTCTTCGGTTGAAAGTAGTTCCAATAAAATGTTTTTCGGGAATACCATTTCTGGAAAGACATGTTCCTGTTGACATTTCCCTTTTTCAGCACCAACCTGGAGAAATGAAACCAAAACTGTCTGCATGGCTGTACCAGTAGGAGTAAATGAGACTCTTTTTATTTTATTTTTTTGACATCTTGTGCAAGAGCTTTGTGAAACTGCTATGGTGAAACCCTGAGCAAAAGTCTGCAAAAGTCGATGGTCACAGCATCGACTGGGAAGGGGTGAATGGCCGTATATATATCTTTAAAAAAGGTAATTTACATCTGATACCAGAAAACATCTTTCCTGTTTGTAGAGACCGAAGTTCCCCACTTAGGTCACATGATGACACCCGAGCCATTTGCTGAGGAAGACTGTGAAAAGCTCTGAAAAGTTAGTAAAGGGACCTTGTTTTACATGTATCTTTGGACTCTGGGGGATCTGACCCTTTAAGTACAGTAATCACTCTTCCACAACCAGTATTGGATTAAATGTTCTCCTGATTTTGAGAAGGCATAGCCTCCTGTGGTGCTCAGTGTGTTGTAGCACCTAGTCTCGTAATGCTTGACATGCTGGAGACCTCAGCCGGTAGGCAGATAGCCACCCACAAGGTCCCGTTCCTCCATCCTCTGAGGCTACACTCTGGTCTGGACTCCCACACAGCTTTCCCAGCCTCAACGGTGGCTTCATCATTAGAGGAGCCCCCGGTGATGTGAGCATCCGTGACTCACAGAGAGCCTCTGTTCGATCCTCCGCCACCACTACCACCTCCACAACTGGAGGGCTGGCAGATAATCCACACAGCACACATTAACACATTTACACTTACAATTCAGCATCCAGGTACACGCTCACAGTCGCTCGCAGTTCAGTTACGCATGCATATGAGTGCGTGTATTGAATAGGTCATTCAATGAGTAATTCTTTGCCCTCGTCAAAAAATGTCCTCGTCTGCTTCGAGACGAACAACTGGAGAAACAGCTCATCAAAACCTTGAAACTCGCGTCACTCTGCTGCTGTATTATGCAGGTGGATCAGCTCTTAGCACCTATTGACGCATCTCCGGAGGACTGACAAGCTTATGTCACGTAAAAACACCCATAAACATGCCAGTGATTGACTTCACCCAAGACTAACAAACTGAACTGACATTTACACATTTTATTCACAGCTTCTGGACCTTTTATTCAACACAGGGAAGCAGTAAAGGATTATTCCAGAGGATCAGTGTCTTCCTAATGCTTTTGATGTCACAGAGTTGAGTGGTTGGTGTCGGGGCTGAGGTTGGGTTCAGGACCATGATATTAGACACAATAGTAATGTGTTGATTGTTAGATTCTTCATGTTTGGTGAGGGACTAAACATGTGGTTTGAGTCACCTTAGCTTGCTGTGAGTATGTACATTTCAGTGTTGTAAAGCAGTTTTGAATTGGTTCGACTTTGTTCGTGTGGGCAGCGGTGGTTTCCTCATAATTTTGTGACAATTTCCTTTTTTTCCACATAACTCTACACACATAACTCTACACTAATGGTGCACTAAACATTTATTTTCTTTGCTTTTTCAGTTATTGTTGAATTATGTATTAAGTGGATCATTTACCCCATCCCTTCTTTAATTTCGGCCTGCATTTGGGCCTTCTACTGAAACTTCCTTGCTGCCACTTGAATGGAGACGACTCTTTTTATTTAATGCATTATCAATAAAATCTATATTTTTGGGACAGTAGTCTCTGGCTCCAGTTTATTCTTGGTCTTGTGTATTGACTACCACCGGGTCATATTTTCATTACACTATACATTTTATTTCTCAGCATGAGAATTTAAATCAGGTCACAGAATCTGACGGGTTGCAGAATATTGTGTAACACTGGTAAATACATAATGGCCTCAGAAGAAAAAAAATCAGAGAAGAACTACAATATGTGCTGAATTACGCAAATTATATTGAAATTGCCCCCCTGGTTCCATTTTCTCAAACGTCATGATTTGCTCCTGTGTTTCATTGTAAATCGAATGTCTTTGTTATTTGGGTTGTGTGGGTTGAGTTGTGGACAGTTGTGTAACTACTCTGGATTCAGAGAGCCACGAGTAGACTCAGCAGACATGAGTAGCAGGATGAAAGCAGGACACAGGTAGGCAGTCAGAGGAGGCAGACAAAACCAGAAAACAGACAGACAGAAAAAAGTCTAAAAACAGGAAAACGAAGCTACTCAGGAATCTGGTGAGAACTGTAGGGGCTGATGGGGGAACGTCAAGTGACCCTTGACCCCATGAAGTCAAAAAGATTAGTGACATGTTTGATTTGTTTGATAAAAGTCACTTAATCTTTGTTGCTTTACTTTATCAATTTTCACCTTTTTTATTAATTCGTTATGAAGCTGTTATGAGCTCATAGTTATCAGTTTCATCAAATTCCTCATTGATTACACTGATTAGTTGTGTTACTCTTCTGTAATATATGACACTTTTCTTATAAGGCATTATTTAAAAAAATGTCTTGGTGAATATAAATTCTACATGTATATATAATCCATCACAAACCTTGAAAACAATTATTCAGATCAAATATATCTTCACTTTCAAATGGTCCTGGTTATTTTGAAACACAAGTGTAAAACATCCATATTTGAAGATAATAGCTAAAGCAACAATGGCATAACTCACAACAAAACATTTCACAAAAAGAAACAGACTCCTTGTGAATACAACCTTTTATTATTCTAAAATAAGATGAGCCATCATTTGGCACCTATTCTAACAACGTGATTGATTGCACAGAATTATCATAAACCCAAAAGGCTAATAGGCAATTTATCTCCCCGGTTGACAGGATGAGGCCAGTTTTGGCTCTTCTCTCATACTGAATGACTAACTTTAGTTAATGGCTTTGCCCCAGACTGAGGTACTGTATTTTTGGAGATGAACTCTTCAAATATTGGCAATCGATGTTGTTATTAGTGTTACTGAAACCCAAGATTTCATCAATCACTGGGCTCCTCCTCCACAACTGGGATTCATTACATATTTATGAGCCAAATTATGTCTGAACTGCTTATCCAAGTGAAATGATACCAGTAACAGAGAGCCACAACCCCGCTGAAAACAGTTTCATAGTAATTATCTCTGCTGCAGACAGTATGCATACTTATTACAATTATTTAAACTCGTTGTCAATTATAGTCCCCGTAGACATGACAGGAGGTTGTGAATTTCCTGTGTCCGATGTGCAAACGTCCCGTGAAGGAAAAATGAGTTTGTTTCCCCAAATGATGAGTCCTCCCTGGCTGCAATTCTCTCCTCACATTGTTGTGATTAACTGCCGGGGACCGATGACACCTCCCCCAATTAGGGAGGCCCTCTGCTTGCTCCTGTCAGACACTATACACACCAACCGAATCCACACACACACACACACACACACACACACACACACTCGGACACACTCCAGCTGTGGACTTGCAGAACATCTATGTGGCCAGTGAACCAGTGGTGGAATGTAACTAAGGTGTTTCCATTTAGCTTTAGTTACTTCACAAATTTAGATTTGCACATAGAAAACATATGAAGAGCTTATCAAATATGATGCTTTGTTATAAATGAAAGTGCCCAACAATATATACAAGAATACCTGAAATAATTAGTAAATTAATCAATTAGCAATCAATTAACCATTTTGATCATCGTTTAAGTCATTTTTCATGCAATAACATTTAATGGTTCCAGCTTCACAAATGTGTTGATTTGCTGCTTTTTCCTTTTAATTGTTTTAATAAATGTAATTTATTTTTAATGATTTTGAGGTTTGTACTGTTGGTTGGACAAAACAAGCTCTGTGAATGTGTCACTTTGGGCTCTGGGTCATTGTGACGGCTTTTCTTACTATTTTCAGATTTTTTACAAACCAAACAATCAATCGATTAATGGAGAAAAAAATTAGGAGATTAATCCATAATTAAAATAATCATTAGTTGCAGTCTTATACAAAAAAAGCTCCACCTAAACCAACTACAACAGTAAAATCCTGCTTTTACATTAATGCATGAGTAATAATAATCTAATCATAGATTAGATTAATGATTTTTCTGCACTGAGTACTTTTACTTTCTATACTTTATGTACATTTTTCCTAAATTATACTTACATACCTTTACTTGATCAACAGTTTCAATGCAGGATTTTACCTGTAATGGAGTATTTCCACAGTGTAGTAGTAGTACTTTTACTACAGTAAAGGATCTGCAGCAGCTCCGTCACGCCGTGACGCTGACGCTCGGCTGCGCACCGCCCCCTAGTGACGACACAGCTTACGTCATGACGTCCTGAGACCATGACGTCGTCTCCTCATCAGCTCCATTCTGCAGATTTTAAATGTTTACAAACTAAGTCGTCTCCTGTCTACGAGCCGTCACATCCAGGTAACTGTGTTGTTGTGCGTGTTTTGCGTTATTGGGCCAAGATCTAGGCTTATTGGATCATCTGTATGTGAATGTAATGTTTATTTTCGGGGATGTCGGTCACATGCTGTAAGAAAACACAACATAAATAACCCCTCACACCTGTAAGCTTGACTCCAGATGCAGACAAACGTTAGTAAAAGTTGCATGAATTAATCAGATTTACTGTGTAGGCCTGTGACTGCCATTGTTTGTGGAGAATGCATTCAGATCCTTTACTAAATAAAAGTACTAATACCACACTATCTATCTATCTATCTATCTATCTGTCTAAGGAAAACCATGGAATGTGATGAGGAGTTACCACCACATATTCCTCAGTGTCCAGCTGGATCAGCAATGGTTTGTAATGGTTTGTACAGTAGGCTGTTAGTTATTGCCTCTGTGCACATGCACAATGGGATTTAGTGGAAAAACCCAAAGCCCCTCAGACATGTGACCATTAAAATTCACGTGCTGCCGTCACTGTAAAGAAACAGTTATTATTATTAATTATGAGTTATTATTCTCATAATTTCTGTTTTCGTGTACCTATTCTACTTTCTTCCCAAATATTATCTGTTATCACATTGTTGCCTGACTCTGATTCCAGTTTAAAGTATGTGTTGTCATGAGAGTCCTTCTGATTTCCACAGGGCAGGAGAAGTGTGGAGGTGAAAAGTGAGGAGTCCAGCAATGAGAGGGTGGAGTTGACGGTGGGGGTGAAAACATCCAAACCTAAAATGTCAATCGAGCTTTCTTCGCATTTTTGTGAGGACAGCGAAGCCCGCGCGTGAGTGACATGCGGTAATACAAGTTGTTTAACCCTAAAGATGTACTTGAAATCCTGCTCAGTAAATCAATCCTTTTTATTTCAGGCCTCCTCATCACAGTCATGATGATTCTGACAATAATTACAGCCCCACCACTGTTCACGCAAAAGTGGAAGCATCACAAAAGGACATCCAGCGTGGAAAGGACAAAGGCAGGTCCACTCATCTAATAATCCAATTTGTGTTGATTTTACACTAGGTGCAAAAACGGCCTTTTTTGACTCACCATCATCACTCCGTCTTTCACCAGGGACCGCTGCAGCACAAACACAGATGCCAAGCACAAAGCCCAAGGCCAGGACGCTGGTGAGTCACAGTCATACCGACGTGTGTGAATGAAGGCTAAGTGAACGTTCATTCAGCAGAAAACGGGCTTTCATTTGACGTCATCGGTCTTAATCACTCAATTATGGCAATTTCCAGAAGGTAACTGTGCTTTATCTTCAGCGTTTTCTGCCTCCAGGTAGCATGCAGGCAGCTGATTGATGGCAGCGAGGCGGCCTCTCTCAGGGACCAATGTGAGATCATTCACACAGCGTTAGTCATTCACTCTCAATCACTTGTACTGGAAATGACTGAATCACACTGTGCGTGTGATGGTGTATTCATGAGATTTCACAGTACTTAAAAGATAAGATAACGCAAAAAAAAAACAAGATAAGTATACAATGAAACTTCAGTGCAAGTGAGACGCCTCAGAGGGCAATAAAACAAGTGAGATATGAGTAAGCAAATGTACATGTGGCCAAAAGTATGTGGACACACTTTCGTCATTATGAAAATGATGCACTGATTTAGCCTTGAACTCCTAAGACATCCTTGGACTCAAGTGGACTGTGTGAAAAAAATTCAAGTGACATGACTTGAGGTTGAGGTGACATTGTTTGACATATGCAGTAGTACTCCCTTTCCCCTAATTTTTTTCACTTCTGCATCGCCTGTACCATGAACTGTCCACATACTTTTGGCCAAATAGTATTTGATAAAATAGACAATATCCTGTTGACAGTTTAAACACACATGAAATCGTTGAGTAAACAATCTCATCACAAGGTTCATTTAGCAGCTTTTGATCATATCACATTTTGCCCGGTTGTCATAGGATTGTAGATGTTCATAGTCCTATTTTTTTAATAAAAAGAATTCTGAGGAATTTCAGGGTCAAGAATTAAAATTAACATGTTAAATAGTGTGAGCCGGCATTCATTCAATTCAATAATAGACTAAAAATATGCTCAATGACTGCAAATAAGCTTGTTTAAACATAACATGATGAAGCATACAATGTCAGTATCGATAAAACAGTGAAAACATAATGAAAATACAGTCAGTATTTTGCAGAATATAACAATGAATTATTTTCCGTATTGTCTTTGGTCTGTGTTTAAACTGAAATAGAGGAGACAGGTGTTTATGGCTAAAGGAGAACAGAGATGGGATTAAACCCATTACAGAAGCACTGAATTAGTTATATTTATCAGGCTGACACTCCTTAATGTTGTAATGACTGCTTTTATGACAATACAACCGTGCCACACACACACACCTCCACTTATGGGAAGCCTGGGGGAAGGACAGTACAAGAAGAGTGTGTGTCTGCAGTCTGAAAGGGAACATGTGTCAGCCTGATAGTACAACTTATCATGAGTGGGCTTCACTACAGTGGGAGCTAAATGGATAACTCTGGCTCTCAGAGAAAAGCTTTTTTCTCTCTCTTTCAATGGACGAGGCTGTCTGGGTTACAAAATAGATTTATTGATTCATTTTATGTGAGTTCTTGCTTACTCTGGGCTGTGCTATTAAGGTTTGGAATTTGAAATATATTTCACCAAAGAGGGATTTAAATTCAGATCATGTCTTTTAGACCGTTATGTGTGAAAGAGCTTGAATTCAGTAACATCACAACATACCACAAAGAGCAGAGAAAGAATCACATAATAAAGAGTTATATTGGCAGTGCATGGATCAAATATAATGCTGTAGTTTACACTGGATACTAACAATCATTTTCATCAATAAATCAATATATAGATTATTTGTGTCATAGAGCTCAAGGTGACAGGACAACAGTCCAAAACCAAAGAATAATTAATTCACACACACACACACACACACATCTATATATATATATATATATATATATATATATATATAAATGTGTGTGTGTAGCAGCAAATCCTCACATTTGAGAGGCCTTTACCAGAGAGTGTTGTGTTGATAAATGACTTGAATGTTGAAACGGAAATAACAATGTTAACAATTCATTTTCTGTCCATTAAGCGATTAATTGTCTCAGCTCGTCCAGTAGGCTGAAGGTTTCTGGTTTGATCCTCCTCCTCCATTCAGTGTATGATTGTGTGTGTGAATGGGTGAATGTTGGCACGGGTTGTGAAGTGCTTTGAGTGGTCGGGAGACTAGAAAAAACTACGACGCAAATGCAGTCTATTCACCTGATGGCCAATAATTTCAGTTGAATTCAATTGAACTGTCTTCTGTTCATTATTTTTCCTCAGCTACTCTGCCATCATTTGCACTCAAGGGGACTGTAAGTTTGGTAAGCAAACCCCAAATAGCTGCCATGTTTCTTTTTTTCTTTCCTTAAAGGATAAAGCTGGCAACATTTTTGTCAACAGATCCCACGAAAAGCCAAAACCACAATGTGTCTGTCCGTCTTTTAACTCGCCAGTCTGTATCTCACAGTCAATCAGGCAACAAATATATATTAATTTTTCAAAAAAGGCAAAATAACTCTGAAACAGCTGGGCACTGGAGTTTTTAGAGAACGTTGCTCAAACAGGAGTAAAAAGTGCGTTTGTTGGGGACTATCTTCAGCAGAGGAATAAGATGTATCAGGCTCTGACTACACAGGCAATACTGTGAATCAATCCATTGTTGGTTCTGGTCTTTTGTTGACAATAATGAAAACATTACCAGACAAATCCTTTAAAGCAAATTTAAACTGTAGCTAGTGATTATGACCACAAGATGGAGGTGTCGGTCCATGTTTAGCAGTGATTTTAAACACAATATCAACTTAGACAGCAAACAGGTTGTGCTGAGAGTCTATTTCTTCCAGGTAGAAGCTTCAGTATCAGCTGCTCACCAACATGAAGCTCCAGGATTGAACAGGAAGCTGTCTAACATCAGCAGAGAGGTCATTCTATATCTTCTGTTGATGTCCTCTTTATAAAGTAACCACACATTACTCTCTGTAACAATGTTCCTGTGTCACATTTATTTTACATTTTCTTTAGGAAGGCAAACATCAGTATTACAAAGAGCTCTGTCTGCAGGTAGAAGAGAGGAAACAACAAATAGAAAGGGAGAGAAGTAAAAATACTGTTGACGAACAAAAGGTACAAAACTTTATAAAAAGAGGAATGATTTTATATATGGTAATGCATGGTAAAAGAGGCCTCTATGCTTTTGTGATAAGATTGATAGTAGATTGCTTATATGTTTATTAACGGTGTCACAATTCCTCTACTGTTTGCAGCACAATGAGACAATGTGGCACTCCATCTGGGGGATGCCTGGAAGTGGTGCCCCAAACTACCACCTGGGCACAGTGAAACGGAGCAATAGCCTTTACACCGCAGGGATCTTACCCCAAGAGCAGGTAGACAATGCACCGTTTGTTAGCCGAGCATTGTACCATACAACAAAAGCCTAGTGTACTCAGAAGGTCTCCTGATCATGCTGGCTTTGACAGGAAAGAACTGAAAGAGAGTCTGAAGCCCTGCAAATCTGCCCCTTCAGTACAGTAGAGTCGCCCACAGTATTACCTCTGTGGTCATTTTAGAACAACCAACAAAAGGTTGATGAATAAAAGTAAGTGTTGTTGCTGTCCTGCACAGTGATGACAATACAAAATAGCGGGGGAAAAAAAATCCTCTGAGATAACGTCTTTACATTTGCTTCAGAAAACCTCCCATTGACACTAAAAAATGTTTTGCAAGTAAAACTCCACTCTGACCTCCTTTCCACGCATTGCTGTAGCAGCTGAAACTCAAACCTATGTCTGTAGTTATTAACAGCAGGAGCTGGTCAGACACTAAACAAGTTGTGTTTGAGGTCATAACATGAGTCTGGCCAGCATGACATTGCAGCCTGTTTCTTTGGATGGCGCTTCTCAATACTGTCTTTGTTCCCAGATCCGTGATAAAGGCTTCAGTGGGACCCCCTTCCACCGTCTGTGATATGAAGACCATAACATCCCCGAACTGCGAGCTACGGAGCAGGCTGGCAAATGGTACTCTCTGACTCCTGTCTGCAAGTAATGTTAGTTTTGTAGCCGTCGAGGTATTTGGGCTATTTCAGCAGCAAATTCTGATGGTGGCAAAGAAACAGAGTGCAAATAAAGATAGGCAGAGAGAGAAAAAATGTGAAGAGTTTGAACAGTTCAAGAACACAGAACAAGTGAGCCTTTTCACAACTGCATGTGTTGCTACATGAACAGGTGCCTGCAACAGCAGCGTTTTCCACTTTGCATACCAAGAATGGACTCATGGCGTTCATTGATTTCTCTGAGAGTAATCTGAGAACTTAAAGAGGCACTAAATGGGCTGCATTTAATACAGCAGTTCATTTCTTAAAGCTGGGGGACTCAGAAGAGACAGCTTTTTAAAAGACTGGTCAAAATCCAATCCATCAGAAGAGGCCGAAACATTATAACTCTCTAGTATGGGTCAAGCGCCAAACACACTGGATCCTACAATTCCCATAATGCATTGCAATGGCGTCTTGGTGTCTGACTCAAGTCTGTTTCTGAAGTGTACAGCTGTTATGTTAGGAGGAGCCAGGAATTTAAATCAGAAACTGCATGATTACAGGACAACCTGCTCAACAACTGAGCTGCATGATGATGAGAATTGAAGCTGAATTAAAACTGTACGACACACACACACAAACACACACACACAAACACACACACACTGCAAATAACTGGTATGATAATTGCTGATGGTTGATTCTGCTTTGCTGGAAAGTTTGAGCTTGCAAAGTTGGAGATTACGTCAGCCTATGAGGTCAGAGAAAAATGTGTCTTCCCTCTGATTTAAATTCTCCTGACGAACTCGTTGTTACTGTACTGACACTCATCTTGGTAGAATAAGTTGCCAATTTGCTCATTATAGTGTTGGACATTACACTTTACACTACACTTGCTGAATAACTCACTTTGATACTTTAAATGATCTGTCCAAAAACTTTCCCTGATTGATGTCTCAGGTAATTTCCACATAATTATATAGTGAAGAGAGATGACTCATCCCCCTCTAATTGCATGGCTATGTTAATGTGACGTTAGCGAGCTCGTAATTGGAACAGTTTACACAGACACTGTGTGTGCATGCATTTAATTTTCATAGGCTAAGGGCTTTATTGTGGAGGGCAGCAGCAGCTTTCCTCCTCAGTGGGTGAGTAATTATGATGTAGGGACAGTTATAGATACAGAGAAATACCAATGGTCACAGTGTAGGCTGGTAAGGTTGGCAATTATGCCGCAGAACACTAATTTCTACAGAAGACGTACATTTTGGTTCATTGTTGTCTCATTCAAACATTGAACATTAAAAGCAAAGAAACTATTCAACACGTCAGAACTCATACTAGGTTTTTTTTTTCTGCTTTTACCAAATTGTGAGTTAAGGTTTGTTCATTTGATGAAAGAGGAGTATGACAGCTGTCACTGTATGAAGCTTATCTCAGCACGCTGTAGGCAGGGAAACATGCAGGTAACTCACAGAGAAACAGCAAATATTGGAACAACTTTCCACCTGAATTTGTTTGAACATTTGGAGGAATCAGAGCAGCGGCACTCATCACGTGTCCAGAAAGGTCAGAGGTCATGGTCAGCAGTATTACATCAACCTTACAGCGAGAAATTCAGCATTTTGCTCAAGGGAAGTAAAATGAAAGTAAGGCTAAAAGATGCTTATAAATGTTGTTACATATTATACTATATTTATTATCTATTATATATGATACTATACTCATACTGTACTTTATTATATTTTATATTCTATGCTAAATTGCTGCACAGTACTATGTATTATGTTATACTATATTAGTACATTTCACTTTATGTTATATTCTATATCCCATTCTATATGACATTGTGCTAATTGTGTTAATACGTTATACTGTTTTATTACATTACGTTCTACATCATACAAACACTAAGTATAGTTACTTAATCATATTATATATTACTCATAACATGTCACTGCCCCTGACAGTATTACACTATTAGTTCAACTCTGTTCATGGGTACTGTATGTACGTGTGAGTACTGCTTGTCTTGTAATTTTGAGTTTAATTGCTCTTTTATGTTTTTTTATGTTGTATGTTTTTATTTTTATTTTATATACTTCTAATTATTTATTTTTTACTTTTCTCTATTTATCTGTAATTCTGTCTGTCGTTGTCCTGCTGCAACACCTGAATTTTCAATAAAGGATTATTTTATCTTGTATCAAAAATCTTAATCTGAAAAGTAACTAAAGCTGTCAAATAAATGAAATGGAAATACTCCAGTGAAGCACAAGCTCCTCAAAATTGTACGTAAGTGCAGTACTTTAATAAACGCACTTTGTTACATTACACCACTGCTTATGGGACATTTTAGGATTATTACAGTGACATCATAATAACATAAAGCATGATAACAGTGTGAATTTATAATATCATCTACCACAGATATGGTCTGAGCAGAGGTAGAAAGTAACTAAGTAACAATTTTAGTTACTTGTACTTAAATATTTCCCTTTTCTGCCACTTTATACTAAAGTTCAGAGGGAAATATTGCACTTTTTACTCCACTAGATTTACCTGATGCCTTCATATATATATAATACAATCAACAAAATAAATGAAGACGTGTTATTGTGGATGAACAGGACTGTATTGATCCCAGCGCTGTGATGGTGAGGGACGCAAATGGTTAAACCCCAGCGGTGCGTGGTGACGTCACATACTGGTTTCTGCTGCTCTGGGCCGCAGTGGGTTTGTTGAGGAGGACAAAACATCCCAAACTGCTCTCACACTCTCTTCTCTCTTCTCTCTTCTCTCCTTTTCGCCAACACATCAGCAGCTGCCTGCCGGATCAAAAAAAAAAACACCCTGAAAATGGGCAACTGTCAAGTAGGTACCGACCCGATCTGTAGAGGAAGGAAAGCTCAACAAGCAGCAGTTTGAGCTTCGATACGAGTTTCTGCGCCGAGATTATGATCCAGACAGTTATTTGGGTTTAAATGTAACCATTACGCAGGATTTCCGAAAAACAATGTTGCGTTTGTTGCGTATTCTGCGTGATGGATCCAACCCCGCGCCGCCGCCGCCGCCCGCTGCGCGCAGCATTAAAACCCTGACGGATCTCTTATTATTTTGAGAGAAACGGACAGTGAAGGCTTCAGATTCGTATTATCTGGTGTTTCTTTAAATGTCTGGGATGACACCGTGTGACAGACGACCGTGTGTGTGTGTACGCGGAGGAGAAGGGCCACTCCCCTGCGGAATGCATCACAGCTCCGTTAGATGTGTGGAGATGAATGAGCAGGGCCAAGATGGGGGAGGGGGTCCACCTATGTCAGATTTCTGTCTTTTCAATGCTTTTTGTTATTATTTTTACCTCGGTGGCAACTTCAGTTACACCAAATGACAGTGAAACAAGCTTTTAATAACAAAAAGCAGCTTTATTTTTTATTATATTTTAATGTATAAATGTAAAATAATTGCTTAAAAAGTACTTTAAAGTGCTTAAACTTGAAATAACATCATATTCCATGTTCAGAAAATGAATAAAATTGGTGGTCCAATGACTACATGACAAAATATGCAGGTTTATTGAGGTGTGAGAAGTGGCATTAGATGATATAGCTCCATAGTGCTTTTCAGACCCCCGTTGGCCCCTGGACCGCACTTTGGTTACTGCCAGTTATCCGCGCGGCCCCCACCAAGTTTGTTTAAAGACTTCTGGCCCTGGATTCCTGAACCAAAGCATTGTGGCCTCGTCCTTCCCCTCCCCCATCTGCCAGCTGCTCCTGCATCGCTATCATGAACCCCCCTGAACCTCATTTACTTAAACAATGAACAGTTTGATTGGAGCAGATTGTTATGGGAAGCTGTTAAACCTTTTTAAACAGTCGTCTTCTATTTTTCTTAGCCCACAATCGTGCCCTATGAGGACTTTGACGTCCTTGCTGACATTAAGGCCATCCGAAAAGCCTGCAAAGGGTTTGGTAAGTTGGAAATAGTGAATGAAATTGAATTATTGTAAGTATGTGTATGTAAGTATTACTGGCAGACTGGATTGTTTATCACTGAACTGCTGTTTTGTACTGTCTTCTCTTCAGGAACTGATGAGCAGGCCATCATTGACATCCTGGCGAACCGCAGTGCAGCTCAGCGTCAGGAAATTAAACAGGCTTATTTTGAGAAGTACGATGATGTGAGTGTCAGTCGGTAACACACAGAATAATATCTACACGTCCCGTGCCGTATCATTTTTACCATAGTGGCTGTTTTTTAAATTAAAAATATGTTAATCTGCGGTTCTCCTCTGTTTATGCGAATCACAATCCAACCGTGTCTCTCTGTGACAGGAGTTGGTGGATGTGTTGAAGAGCGAGTTGGCAGGCAGCTTTGAGAAGGCCATCCTCGCCATGTTGGACCCGCCCGTCATCTACGCCGTGAAGGAGCTGAGGAGGGCCATGAAGGGAGCGGGCACTGACGAAGACGTCCTGGTGGAGATCCTCTGCACCGCCACCAACTGTGTCAGTCACAGATTAAAAGCACCAAATTAAATGAATAATTCAACAATCTGTGTTTTATATTTTTTGATGCAGAATATTAATAACTTTTTATTAATTGTATCTAATTGCTTCCCACAGGACATCGCCATGTTCAAGGAATGCTACTTTCAAGGTAATAACAGTAATATGATTATGTATTATGTATTTCAAGTTAACATCTTATGTGGCATGAAAATCAGATTGCGCAGTTGTTGAACTTCTCACCCACTAAATTACTCAATGTCACCATTTCCCTTAAACCCTGGAGGAAATGGCTACGGGTGACTCATTTGGGCCCACATGCATCACGTACAGTACTATTCTTGACCCTTTAGCCTTGTAATGTACAGTCACACTTTGTTTAGTCAAGGCCCATCCTGCTGCAACTTCCTGTTCACTGTGATGATGCTGATAGCTGATTATATTTACCCATATCAAGCGTTTCAGGGTTTCTTAGCCACTGACAACAACTTAATTTCTTATCCTCTTTCTTATATAATAGTTTTTCAACTGTCACTTTCTGTTAAGGCATTCTGTATAAAGAGTTGATCAATAAATTATGATTGTGAGTGACTGGGGCAAAGAGAGTGTAAGTGGACAGTTAAGACAGCTATCCAGTTTCCTTTTTACTGTACTAATTCATTTTTGGTTTCTTTGGTCTGACTCTTGTTTATGGTATCTCAGCTTTTTCCTGATTTTTTTCCTGGGTTATCAACGTTTCATAACTGCTTCCAGTAAAAACAAGGCAAGAAGGAAAACAGGTCAGACTTGAAAATGTAGGATAATTACAAACTTAAAGTGAGAAAGCAGGTTAAGGAAAAGTGGTTACACCAAAAAAAAAAAAAACTTCATTACAAATTAAAATCAGAATGCACTGAACATGACAAACTTGTGTCTGATGGTACAAGAGTATCTACAGCAGGGGTGGACTTCCCCTTTAAATACTGAGACAGACATATTATTTTAATGGAGCCTTTTTTTTTGGTTTGTTTTTTAGTGCATGAACGTGATCTCGAAGCAGATATCGAGGGCGATACAAGCGGGGACGTAAGGAACCTGCTCACAGCCCTTCTGGAGGTTAGTGTTCTTGAGTTTCTACTCCACTCGCGTAACTAAACTCCTCTCCGTTTGCTGTAGCACTGAAATCGAGCTCACTCTCCCTGTGCCCGATCATTCGCTATAAACACACACACACACACACACACACTGGCCTCTTTCCAGACACCCTCTCATTAGTGAACCAGAGGCCGGTCGGACAGAGAGGCCTCACCACACGGCAGAACTCATCTTACTCTTTTCCTTCCAGGGCAACAGAGATGAGAGTTACGAGGTGGATGAGGATCTGGCTGAACAAGACGCTACCGCCCTGTTTGAGGTACTGTTTCAATGTTCAGTACATGTTCATAATAAAGCTCATAGCAGATTCATTAATCCCGAACGATGTTAATATTTGTTGCAGGCTGGTGAGGGTCGTTTTGGGACGGACGAGTCCACTTTCAGCCACATCCTGGCCACCAGAAATTACCTGCAGCTCCAGGCCACCTTCAAGATATATGAGCAGGTAGTGTCACACTGTCCATACAGCAGCTGCAGTCATATTGTGTATCAGTTCATGTGAGCTGACATTTCATCTACAGCCAACATGTGAATTAATGAGGGTTTGTGTCTTACATAATCCTTGTAAAGGATTGTTGGTTGTCCTGTCGTTGCAGGCAGACTTAGACTTAAATTTCCAGAACTGCTGAACACTTTGGGACTTTAAAATGTCCTGAACATCTTCAGTTATACTTCCTTCAAACAGAAATTGCTGGTCACGGTATCAAATCCTTTTGGGGATTTTAGGAGGAAATTGTGGACCTGGAAAGTGAGACGTTACCACTTTAAGGGATTGCCAGTGCTTAGATTCAACTAGTCATTTTCTCCCTGTAGCTCTCTGGAACTGAAATCCTGGACGCCATCGACAACGAGGTTTCTGGGACACTGAAAAAATGCTACATTGCTCTTGGTTAGTATGAAACACAAAGCGTTGAATTTCTGAATAAAGTATACCCATTCTACTGTATGACCTGAATTAATTAACCCTTCACCTTCATCAGAAGTTATCATGAAAATAGAATCTGTTTTATTGTTTGAGTAAGAAAACATAAAGAAAAGATTACTCCCATTAGGTCACATTAAAACTGAAAAATGAAATACGTGTATAGACAATGTCAGAGGTTAAGGTAAGTGTTGATAAACAGACTGAGTGGAACATATTTCATTTTATTAGGGAAAAGGAGCTGATGGCAGTGGAACAGGGCAAATAACAAATATTAAAAGATATTTAATGAAAGTCTGTCTTTCCTCAGTGAGAGTTGCTAAGAATCCTCAGCTCTACTTTGCCAGACGTCTGCACAAAGCGATGAAAGGAGCGGGCACTGATGAGGGCACCCTCATTCGCATCATTGTGGTTCGCTCTGAGGTAATGGCACTAAAAGATCGAGACCATAAGTAAGGTTGAAGCAACCAAAATTCCTTTGTTTTCTGCAACATATTTTAGTGTTGGAGGCTGTGAGGATCTTTGACCTCATACTTAACCAGCACTTGAAGTTATCTTATCAATATTTAACTACTTGACTGCCGGGTAACTGGCACAAATCAAGTTACACGGGTAATTTGACATCGTGTTTGCAGTGTAGTAACCTGGTTTCTGTAAAATCTGGTCAATAATCAGAGATCTCCCCAACTCCAACCTTATTTTGAAACTATGGCATTATTTTAAGTTTATTAGTAAAGATGGTGTTTCCTGACCTTTTTATTTTGTTGTTTTCGGAGCATTTGAAATGAAAGTTTGGATTTTTGTTTTATTACAGCATTCATGTGTCTGAATTTCACAAATAGTCACATAGTTTGGAAACCAACTTATTTAAACGTGTAACGATCTTCCCTTTCGCCCTTCTGCACTACTGTCACAGCGGTATTAACCTTACGTAAAAAAATGTCATTTTAAATCATATGTAATAATAAAAACAAAAGAGGGGATTTACGCATAACTGATGGATTTTTGAGGCTTGTGGTCACCATGGCATTGAGCACCACATTTGGTCAAAAGCTGAACCTCTGGTTCTTATTTCTCTCTGTCAACAGTACGATCTGGAGACCATCAAAGACATGTATCTGGAGAAGTACGACGTGTCTCTGAAGGACGCCCTGAAGGACGAGTGCAGCGGCGACTTTAAGCGTCTCCTCCTGGCCATCTGCCACTGAAAGGCAGAGAGTTAAGCGGAGACGTGGACAACAGAGGCAGAGGCGGCAGAGTACGTTTATACTGAGAGCGCTGCTGTTTACTGTCTAACACACTAATACGACTCAGTCTTTCCATGTGACATTATGTAGGGAGCAGAGGGGGTGGAAGTGCTAAAATAAGAAACCCGGCTCATGTCTTGTCTGAGTTACAGTAAATTTAGGTGGCTCTCTTTTTTAAACTTTTTCCACGGGCATTAATTACGAAATCCGCATTGAACTGGATTCACTCATCCGTCTGTGAAACCACAGATTCTGTCAATCACTGCCCATTTCTTAGTCAATTTGTAACTCCAGTCCTTAACACCTTTACCAGCATTTACACAGTGGGTGAGTCAGTTTCCGTCACTGTAAACAAGCACCAAGATTTATACATTTCCAGGAGCCAACTGTAGTCACACTGATGCAATTACACTGAGTGTGATTCGATCGGGTGGTTCGAGGCTTCGTAGGATAATCACATTCTAAACTTAACTATTTCTGCGCACTGGGAAAAAATCGCCTGCGGCCTCAGTGTGTCTTTCTGCTGCTGAGTTACCTGATTAATAAATAATTAATAGTGTTACATTGTTACCAGTCTACAAGTATTATACTGTTTTAGATCAAATAATCCTTTATTCACGTTTCAAGGGATGTTATCTTTCACCCTCCCCGCCCCAATCTCAGTGACCGTTCACTGCTGTTAAAACTAATGCAATCGCTCCATATGGCTTGAAGTTTGTTCTTATATATGAAGAAATGTGAAAGTTTGTAATGAAGGAATATTAGATTGTATCATGAAGGATATGCAAAGTTATATGAATGGATTTAAGGAACTTTCCTGATTCACAACTGATTTGCAGAGGAGAATATATATTTTATCAGTTGCCTATTGGAAGAAACTATGTATTGACTTACACTATATTGCATTTTTATCCTATATTACAACTAGAAAAACTTGACAAATCCAAATACACCTCACCTTGTTATACATTTTTTATATTTTACGACTAACACAGTAAAGTGGTTAATATATAACATTATTTAGTTTACTGTTTTAGGTAGGCCAGAGGGTATATGAGAAGAAACCTGTAGGAAACATGTTACATCTGGACAGTCTGATATCTCTTGTTTGTGTGTCTCTAAAAGGCAGCTGAGTTTTGTTAAGATTACCACTATTGTAAAAACATTTTGCAACAAGCTGAGTGGAAACTCAAGTGAACTGCAGTACATGAGATAGTTTCAACATCAACCAGGGCATGAGTCGTGGGAATAGTGTTTGTCTCTCTATAGCCAAAGAAATGTTGTCTAACTGCAAATAAATAAATAAAGTTCCCTGTAACGTCTTCATGTCTGCTTTTATTTGACCTTTGTCTTTGATACTAACTTAAATAACTAAAGAGTTGTTGTAGTGAATCGTCAATGACTTATCAACTAAGAAAATACAAAACCGCCCTTATATAGCCCATATAAAATCATAAAATCACTGTTCAGCACGGTGGAATTTTTTTACTTAAGTACAACTTCAAAGTACTTGAGTCATTTTATTATGATATATTACTATTATTGATTGAGTCACACAGCGGGGTATAAAGTAATTAAATAGCCATAAACAGATGCAACATTAAATCATCCAATAATATAATAATACTATAATACACATTATGCTGAAATGGGCCATTCTGCATAATGAGTACTTTTACTTTTGGTACTTTTTAGTATATTTTGAAGCCAACACTTTTGTACTTTTACTTGAAAGTTTTTTTTGTGAAGTTATATTACTCGTAAACAAAACACAGAATTGTTTATGCTTGATGATGTGGTTGATGCAGTTGTCATGGCAACGCATCATTCCTGTCCATGTGATCGATCTTCGATCACTTCAACCTCTGGGACAGGACACGCCCCCTCTTGCTGCCTTTACGTACTGTCGGAAATATGCACATTTAACACCCACTTACAAGTGTGAAAGAATAATGGCCTAGCTGGTAATCTCAACCCCACATTTTTCCAAACTTATGTTTCCAGACATGTTGATATGAATTATATTTACTACTGTACAGTTTGAACCTTTTTTTAAGTAGCTTTAAGGTTGTTTAAAACATTTTTATCCACAGTATTTTATATGATGTGTACATTGAGTGCACTATTTAAACCCTGGACCCGTTACCATATCATTGTAATTATACTCATGATTATATAAATATGTTCCGGTGTTGTGTGCATAATTTTATAGACATTTCCCTGAAATTAAGTGTGACTTTTTTTTTTTTTTTTTTTAACTTTATGCTACGTGTGGCTGCTCAGCATGAGTTGTGATTAATTATTTTATTTTATTTTTTCTCAGAAACCTGTTTTTTTTTTTCAAGCATGTGGATTTTAATGCAAAAAAAAAAACACTTCAAACACTCAAAAATCCAATTTCAAAAACACTCAGCGGTACAAGTATTTATAGTTTAATTATTTTGAGGGATAAACACCTGCTCATGACCTCAAAAAAAAAAAAAAAAAAAAAAGCAGAAGCAATAACATCCAGCTTTCCTTGAACGCAGTCGTGAGATGTACGAGCGCCCGTGAAGGCGGCGCCGGCAGCGTCAGCCTCCCTCAGACGCGCGTGTTGCTCTCTCGCATTTTTCCGCTCGTCTCTGTTTATATTTTGGATTAAAACCGGGCGTCTCACCCGAAGCGGGGCCCCAGCCTGCAGCAGCACGACCACGGGACCCTGTGCAGCGCCCCTGTGACCCCCGGGCCCCTCCTGAAGGTACGTCGTCCTGCGTGTTTCTCCGGCTCCGTTGCTCCCTTCTTTCTCCCCGTTTCGCTGGTAATTACAGTCATTAGCATCCATCTTGGTAGAAGCTAATTAAAACCACTGCAAGGAGAAATGCCCGGCCCTTTGGCGAGCTAGACATTGCACCTTTGTGTGTTTTAGGAGGTTTAAAACTTCTATCATTGCCAAATACGCTGATTAATAATTATCTTACCAATTAAAACACCATACACTCCTGTAATAAATCAACAGGGATGCAGAAAACAGGCCTGCAGACTTTGTCGTTGCATTATCTGACTTTATAAGCTTTTCTAGCCCATGTGCAGGCACTGAACATGTAACAACAACAGTTGTAGTGAGAGTGATTCAGTGTTGACACGGTGTGTCAGATGAATCCCTGCACCACTCACTCCTGACTTGTGTTTGGCTGCTGCGGTTTGCACATGCTGAGGAGCCGGTCATCATCTCCATGGAAACATGCAGTGAAACACTGATGTCCACTTCCTGCAACAACAAAACAAACAAAGTAAAGATATAAACTACTCCATGTTTAATCTGTTCTGCCGTTTTAAACATGTGGCATGCAGGTGTCATGCACCTGAATGCACCACGTCTCGTTTCTGTAGATACTCTGCAGCCAATAACTGTATCAGGTGAAATCTTATATTATTATTATGTTATGGGTTAGAGCATACATGTTGAAGTAATGCATGAGTATCATTAATGTATCATGAATTCTTGTTGCTCACCATTAAGAATTAATAAATTCACTATGAGTTTATGTGATTAGTTAAAGGGGCACCACCCATTTTACACATGAATGTCTAGTGTAGTTTGCTATTGGAAAGAAGTGAGCATTTAGAAGGCTAATGAAAGATATTATTGGGGTGCATTATGGGAAATGTAGGATTCAGTGTTTTTGGTGCTTGAGCGGCTGCAGGTCAGGATATCTCGGCAAATGCTGGTTTGATTTTGACCCAGTTGTCAAACGTGACATAAACAAAGGCCGTTGGGTCTGCAGTGATGTGCTACCCAATGGGATGCAAAATTGTATCGTTTTATGTTTCTTTCTTCATAATCTGGGTGCATGTCTGAACACGCTGCAACTTCTGATATTTGATCCCACTGAAGTTCTGCAGTAGAAATCTCCATGTTCACCTGCAGAAACAGCTGTTTGGTTAATGTGATGATAAGCTTCAACAACAATATGAAACATCTTAGAGATTTTTGCATTTTACAGTCCAGTAAATGCACAAAGGGGAAGTACTTTCCACTTTCTCTGCATCATATACATCATCATCTAATTCTGACTCCCACGTACAGTACAAGAGCACATATATGTATGTGTAACACAATGGAAAACTATACATCAACAAGGAAAACATTTCTTTATTTACACCATCAAGCAACATCAAATATTGAAGCCTGATTCTAAAATATAATTAGGATATAAGCACGAAAACTATGGTCCCCTGCTCATTCTTAATTAATGCTTAACTAATGCATGATTCATCCTGTTCTGATGAATGTATTAATGCGTCATATATCATGAACTCATGTGGTTTAAGATCTATAAATGATTAAGTCTTTATTAGTTTTGTTTCCCGTCATTAAGTTATTGAGTACAAAGGTGAAGTGATTGTGGTATTGCAGGGCACAATCACATAGATGCAGTTTGTCAATTATTAATAAACTGTTCACCACATAAGTCGAAGGGCCGCACACCTGGTGATGTCATGGAAAACTAACGCTGAACACCTTTAATGAAGTGGACTATATTCAACTGATGTGTTGTTTGCAGGACGTGAACATGCTGAATATAAATTCTGTTATTATACTGATGAAAACACCTCAGTCTTTGCATTGATTAGTGTATTGTTCTTGTATTTAAATATGCATTAATTAGTTACTGTTAATTCAAATGCGTAATTCATGAAATTCCACATGCATGAATTCATACATGAATTAATGCCAATTAATGTGGCCTACTTAAAGTTTTAACTACAGCCTTTATTCTGATTCACTAAATGGCAAAATATAGATAGAAGATAACAGATGTCAGCTGTTGCAAGTTGTTTGTATCACTGAATCTGGAAAACAGCTGGTTTTGTGGTGTTACACTGTATTGTTTGACCTGTCAGAGTCTGTGCCCTGAATAGGAGTGTCATCTGTTTTGCCACTGTAAATGTTTTTATCATACTTTATAGCATACTTAATTTCGATAAGTAGCCCTATTGGCAGAAATTGTGGACTGATAGTACTTAGATGTCACAGATTTTGATATGTGTTGATATCTGTGACCTTGTATACTCAGGTATTCGTTATGATAATTTTAATAGCTGTGATAGCTGTGATAGCTGCGATGGCCTTCTGTATTGCACAACCTTCTCGTTCATGTGGCCATTTCACACTTTTAACATTTCATACTTGTTAACCAGTGAAGTGTAAAGAAACAAATCTTCTTGGACCAGTGGCTCTGAAAAATAATGGTATAGATTATTGCTGCCTTTATTATTTTATTATCCAGTGACAGCAGTTCATGTAACGTGATGCATTAAATCACAATGCAGTAATTGAAGCATTAAATAAATTCCCACATAAGCATTATTCATGCATTAGAGCATGATGAGTCATGTTTAATGTATCTCTGTATCTCATAATTTGATGTAGAACCGTCTAATTACGAGATCCCTATTTCATAAAAAAATCTTATAATTACGAGATCTTTATCTCTTAATTATAAGATACAGATCTCATAATTACGAGGTTGTTATCTTGTTGTTATGGAAACAGCTTGGGTCCAAGTTTAACTTGCTGCTGTTGACAGCAAACTCTCCAACTGGAGGAGACAGCCACTGTATATTAGAGATGGGCAAAGCAGTCATTTCCAGTGTCCCAGATCACTACAATCAGTTCATCAAAAAGATTCCTTCTAAAGATTTGTTCACCGACTCGTTCAGTGCTTGACCGGAGCTCTGACTGCATCGTCACTCACTGATCTGAAACACGGCCGTACGGTGTATATCCCTCTTGATTCCTGATCTGGAAGTGTTGTTGCTATGACAAACACACCAAACTCCATTTATAATTGTTGATATTTTTAAAGTTTCCTTGTTGAGTATTGTCAAAAAATTGCTTGTTTTTAATGACTTTTAAGTCTTTTTAACTAATCTGGAGTTCGGCATTACTCTTGAACTTGCTGGGCCTGATTCCGTCGGTTTGAGCTGCTGACCATCACTCAGCGCTCTCTGAGTAATCACTGAGTCTTCAGCCGCCCGTTCTTTCATATTGCATGTTTCACCACATATTATAAACCGACCGAAGGTCAACAAGTATTTCATTTTTAAAGTAATGCTATTTTTTTTAGATTACTGAACTGTATATTAGATCACTTCCTTTCAGGAAGTGTTTCAGTTCAGTTATTCGCTAACAACTCATCATTGATCTACATGAGGTTAATGCTTCTCTTTGAAACCGTGACATGGTATACAGGAGCTGGGACTGTTGGACAGGCATGTGGGACACCTTTTCTCCTAATTTTGGCCCATATGACCCAGCTCGTGTCCTCTGCAGGTTTGAAGAGATGTCGTCGGTGTGGCAGCAGGAGCCGTCGGGTTATTCCCCCTGCTTAGAGATTGACTCCAGCTCTGTGAGGTGCAAAGACAGGCTCGCCTCCCCGGCCTGGCTGAAGCAGGAACAAGACGAACTACGCATCATCAAGTGGGAGAACTTTCAAACAGGAACCTCAGCTGATGCTGTTCAGGACAACACACCCAGCAGTGCCATGTCTGGTAAGAGCCCTTTCATACAGTAGCTGCTGCTTTTCTGTGACTACTTTCCACTGATCATTTAGCGTCATCTTAAAACGTCAAACATGTTTTATAACTTGGTTCCAGGTGATTCATACAGTAGATTGTGTCTCAGTCTGTGCGCCTCTGCTCTAGATGATTGTGGTGCCTGTAGTGGAGTGTATGCAGTTTAGGGCTTCACGTCAGTAGTTAACGTTGCTGATTTCTGATTGGAAGTAATTGATGTTTTTATTTATTGTCTTTCAGTCGAACCACCATCTGCCACTCGAAAAAAAAAAGTTTCAGCTTTATTTGAACTGCAAGAAAAGCGGCCACTTCCTCTTTTCTGCCATAAAGTGATTACATTGCTTCCCTTTGACACATAATGTAAAATGTTACATTGTGGCTTTAGTCTTTGGCTATGGTCTTGTTATTTATGACGATACTCATGTCCCATAGTCAAAATTTTAATACTTTGTGCAGTTCCTTTTATTACCCGTCCCCAACTAATCACAAAATGAATAATAAGTAAAAGTAATGTTTAAGCTGTGTGTTTTAATGCCCTCCACATGGCTGTCTTGTCGCCCTGTAGCAGCCTCACATGTAGAAAGCCTGCCCCCGAGGGTGCTGCTGACCATCACCAAGCTCCAGTGTATGCTGGAGAGCAAACAAGAGCGCATCACCGCGCTGGAGAGACAGGTGGAGGACCTGATGCAGGACCGCAAGTTCCTGAGGAGCCAGATTGAAAACCTCACAAGTAACCGCTCCATGCCAACTTTTGCTTCACCAAGTCCAGTGGCTGAAGGTCGGTGTCCGAAGTGAGCCTGTAGACCGTGTTCGCCTTTCTACATTCACACTGATTTGATGCTCTTCATTAATGTAACTTGTGTCATTTTTGTTGATAATGCGCAGCTCCAAAACCCAGCAAAGTGCAGCACTCGGAAAACAAATCTCGGAAGAGAGAGAGAGCTTCTTGTAGTTCCTCTGACAGCAGTGACAGCGGCTCCGAAGGGTCGGACTCTTCTGAAGTTTCAGCGGCCTCGAGTGAACACAGAAGGAAGAAACACCATAAGGACAAGAAAAGATCAAAGAAAGGGAAGGACTACAGCAGGAAGAGAGGTAATAATCATGTCTTGTTATTATAAAGGAAGTTAATGTTTAGTTTAGTGTGTTTTGCTGGCGGTAACATCAACAGTGTCTTCATTGTCTTGAAGGCAATCGTGTGACTTCTGTAATAACCCCAGCACACATTGTTCATTGCGTCTAAATGCCTTGTCATTCATTCCTCCAGCCACCGGCGTCCAGTATGTCATCCACCGCTACAAACAAGTCCTGTCAGCTTTCATCAAGAAGAAAAGCATGAGCGAAGCCTTCCGCCATCTGGGGATCGACCGGAACACCATCGCCAACACGGCGTCGATCGCCGAGCTCCATTTGGCCGGCAAAGACATGGTCCCCTTAGTGGGCATGTTTCGCCAAGGAGAAGAGACTCTGGTCAGCTACGCCCACAGGTGCACATTGGTCATTGACAGCGACACTGACCTGTCCAGGAGAATAGACCAGATGAAAGCTAACGGCGAGCTTCTGCCCATCTCAGGGAAAAGGCCGAGGGTGTTGCATTCTCACATGCAGCAGTTGGGGGGCGCCGCGGAGAGCATTTTAATAGGTTGATGATTATTTCACTGTCTAGAGAGGGGGTGAAACATATTCCCTTCCCAAAACTATGTTTTTTTTGTTTGTTTCCTCCAATCTGAACTGCTGGATTTAAATGTTTTATGTAGCATTTTTACTTTTCTTAAAGTTGAAAAATGTTAATTATTTTCAGTATATGCATTTCAGTATCGACATGTACACATTTAGGATGTGTATTTTGTATTGATAGCCATAAAAACTATTTACAGCTGCTTTCACTAATGTAAATAATGGATTTTTTATTATAATTTAAGAGCAGGAGTGTGTGTAGTGTTAGAAACACCCACCAGATGGCAGTGCTCACATAGATTATGTTTACAAGTCACTCCTGTCATTCACTCATTCCAAAATGGTGGATAGTCAATTTCCATTTTCCAGGACCTAGTTTCTGTCGGAGGTGTAACTTTACGTTCATAGACTTTGTGAAAATAATCTTTGTTGACATTATCCTGTGATTCATATGCTGTAATTGAACAGAACAATTTAAAAACTGCAATTGTTGCAAAGTGTGTTAATGTTTCTGAACTGCCAGAAAATGAAAATTCGCACCGAGATTTCAGTGAGTTATTGCCTTTTGTTTTTATCCTGGGATGTTTTTAGTGTCCTGTATTAAGATACTATCACATGATAATACTGCACGTGACCTGTAATAGAGCTATTGAAACTGTAACCTTTCGGAGAGGGAGTCAAAATCACTTCTTGACAACAAATGAAATGCAATGCATTACAGCTGTACATGGTATTAAATCTGGCCCTGCACTCAGAGGCATATTTTTACTCTTTCTCTTGACTAGAGGAATGGGCAGCACTAGTTGGGTAGACAGATGGGAAAGCTTGGTAAGACATCCTTGGGCGATGGTAAGTGTCAGTGCAAAGTGTTGCCATTGCCTCCCCTGCTGTTTGCTTTTCACATGGAGTGACAAATTACTTGTGCAAAGCCATTACAGGGGCTGCACCCAGGCTGTTTATCTTTGCATGGGACTCTGTCACTGTCACTCCCATTCACACGCCGGCTATCTGCTTATCTTTCACTCTCACATCCCAGTCTGTCTGTCCACTCCCCCTAACCCCTGCCCTCCTCTGTTATGAACTCATTCAGTCATTTCTCATTATCTGTCACTTCTCCATCACTTCTTCATCCTTCCTTTTCTCTCCGTCTCATCTTTTCACCCTAAAAGAAGAAGCTGGTGGAGTTTGGGGTTGTGCAGGAACATCTCACGCCAGCAGAGGCGGCCACGAGTGAGCTAAAGATCCTCTCAGCCTGTTCACAGCCAGAGGGGACAGGTGCATGCTGGTCTGTTCGGCAGCATGAGGTAGAAAAGGGTGGGTGTATCTCTGCCTGCACTCATCTCTTCCCACCTCCTGAGGCATGCAAATGTCAGTGCAGTCCTCCTCGTCACCTGCTCGAGACGCAAAGGCACTTTTGTCTGCAAGTCTTGAAACGAAAAAGGACACAGAGTGTGAGGCACAGGATGTTGTGGTGATACTTCATTTGGTCAGCATGTCCCTACAAAAGGCAGCAGAATGCAGTCTCCACCTGCTCATACTCCAGAGTGGCAGCTGTGAATTTGGTGCTAATGACTCGGGGTGATGGAGCTCAGTGCTGAAGATGGAGATAGGACGTGGGCCTAATCGAGCCTGAAGCATACTCTCCTCCTCCCCCGGCCTTTTGACTCGCACTGGTGCTGGGCCAGCTGGGACTCCATTTTGTGTCTTTCCTGGTTGCAGGTGCAACGTCATTGCGGGGGCTCCAAGTGCCTGACGGGTACAAAATCAACCCCCTCCTCCTCCTCCCTGCCCAGCTTTGATCCTGACCTTGACAAAAAGAGCATCTGGACATTCTCACAGAGAGTGGCTTGTAATAACCACCAATCAGCCTCTTAATGGTGCAAGTAAAATGTGTTTGAACTACTGAGTTCAAATGGGCTGGGTTATGTTTTGTTGTAAAACTGGCAGCGTGTAGACCTGCTGAGTAACAAATGCCTCAGACATTATATAAAGGATTACAAGGCTTGTAATGAAACTAAAGCGCTCAGACTTGTGCAATTGATTATTATGCTCTCTGGTTTGAAAAACAAGTGTAATTTCACTTTTTCACAATTACTGAGATGATTGCAAGATATTGAGAAACCAGTTGTGTTGGCATCTCCTTGGTTTATTGTTTGTCCAGAAGATTGCTAATGGTGTTCAATTCAATATGAGTCATTAGAAAAATAGATTTATTTTGAGGACAGTTGTTTGACATTGAGCTTTAGCAGCTCTGCCCACCTGAGATTCACTTACCCCTGCTATTTAAATGGCTTAATATTTTTAGCATGTCTGTAAGGTGCATCGGGTGTTTTTGAAGAGTAGTAGTGACAGGATCAAGCTTTTAACTCAATTATACATTCCTGTGAGCACAAAAATGACATACCAGTAGTCATCAGATCATTTGGAAGCACACACTGAGACACTTTGTGTGGCAGGAAGGCTGCACAGAAACGGGCTCAAACTGATTTGAATTCCTAAAAATGAACGGACAGTTGGTCGGAGCCTCTTCACCTCACGTTTGCCCTTGGTCTTCTTGCTAATGAAATCTTAAAATAACCTGCTGGCTGCTGAAAAAGTGGGTCAGAGCACCAATGCGAAGCCAATTCAATACAAAAGCATCAAGTAGTGCATTGTGGGTATTTCCCCCTGTGGTAGAATTGAAGTGGGGGCTGGAGCGTGCGTGCTGTTGGATGCCTATTCTTGTCCTTTTTCTGCAGTCACATCAGATGGCTGGTGGAGCAGTCAACAACAGTTTTCGTTAGTGCACAGTCAAAGTTTCTTCCTCAGCTTTTTTTTTTTTTTTTTTTTTACCAGGAACGAAAACACACATTGACATTTTTGTTCTCCACAGTCTAATCCCCCGTGCTTATTTAGTGCATGAGACCACCGGACAACAGCATGGGTTGCTTCAGTGTAACACACCACTGAGCTGCTGGTGGTGAGAGGCACTAGAGGACAGTGTTGTATCCAGTTCACTCCTGTCATGTTCTATTGTTTGTGGCCAGACACGTCATGCAGACCCCCCTCCTTTGCTCTGCTGCAGCTGATTAGATTTGGTCTGATGGGTTAACAAGTAATAAGCCTCCACTACAGTGTATGGTGAGTCTTATTATAGTCTTTAAATATGCGTGTTCAGCCAGACATGGATAGTAAAACACAGACACATGCTTAGAGAAACCTTTGCAGACAAAAATCAAGTTCTTCTCTGCCGTTCTTTTAAACCTTTCAAGCTGTCCACAAAAAAATCCAGCCAATGAAATAATAGTCATTAATGAGACTTCTCTTGGCAATTTTAAAATAGAGGGGGGAAAAAGCAGAGATCCTAATCTGAAACCACAAAACCTGCCTACAATGACAGCCTTTCTGCCAGCGCTGCTCGATCAACAAGTCTTGAGGTATTGCTGGTGTGCTCTCCATCTGGCTGCCACTGATAAGAATTTACTGGGGGCTTCTGGATAATAGTCTCGCAAGCTTAAAACCAGGAGGGGGAGCATAATGTATTCTGGGGGAATCCAGCAAACAGGACCCTATAAACCAAACCCCATCTCCCCCTTCTGAGCCCCTTCGATACAGCCAGTGGGAGGGGAGGGAAGGGGAGGGGTGGGGTGGGGACATCATGCTGCCACAGTCATGATTTGCCTTGAGCGTGATTTTATTCCTGGAGAAACAAGATGGCTGCACTCAGCCACAACAAATGCGGTACATCGCAGCACTAGCCCGTTTATAGTACAATTATCAACCAGAGCTATATGGTTGATGTATTTCACTGTGCAGCACCTTCACAGCCATGCGTCTTTACACTGAGGGAAATATGTAAAGCTGGTGTGACCTCTATTTTAAGGGTCAGAGGCAGTGACTGTTTTTTTTAGTTTGTACCTCCCAGGTGTCCTCGGACTGACAGGGGAGCCTCGTGGGAGATAAAAGAGCAAAAAATGATAAATGATTGTACGCTTTCACACGAAAAGGTTGTTTGTAAAATCTGAACTGTACATTGTGTATATTTTGTGGCAGTATAGTGGCTGTAAGGTCATTTTATGAATAGATTTTCCGATACAAGCTGGGAAGATAAAAGGTAACCAGTGAAAAAATGAAATCAAACTATGGAACTGCATAGGCATCCATCTGTGAGTGTTTTTTTTTCTCTCCTCCCTAGAAACTAACAAACTGGAGACTCATGTGACAGCTACGTCCACGAATGCATCACTTGGACACAGAGGAGATGATGGTATGTGACGTAGAAGAATACGCAAGACGACAGCATGAAGGAACCCCAACCCCAACCCCACCCTCCGATCCTGTTGGTTATTCGTCCAGTGACGCAGGACAAACCAGACATCTTTGGCACAAAAAAAAAAAAAAAAAAAACATTTGAAGGGGGGTTGGATGCAGGCAGACACACAACTCAGGATGTAAAAGCCTCACAATATGTTTCAGAATCTTTTGCCGATAACCAGGCATGATTTAGGATTTTGTCCGTCACGTTTCAGAGTGGCCAAACACCCTGGCATTAATGAGATGGCATCATCTCAGCGGTGGTGTCTATTTTCTGATGTGTTTCAGCATGAGAAGGCTGTTTGATTCCTCTCTGGCAAGGTTAATGACAGGAGGAAAAAAATTTGAAACTAAAGAAAAAAGGTAAAGTGGAGGAGTGAATTGACAAAAAAGTCACAGGCCATTAACCCCTGATCAGAGCTGTCATATTATCTGGAAACACAGATAGATGGCAGGTTTGGCCGTAGGGGAAATGCTTTGACTGTCTGCCATGATAATAGTCTTGCATTGCCCACTAGAAGTCGGAGCTTGATGAGAACGACATGCTTTGGAATATGATGGTAATTGCACAGCACACAGTGTCTCTGCAAATGATCTGATAGCGCTCGTCTCGTCTGGTTGTATTTTTTTCCATTTGGGAGGAGGGATTCTTTTCGGATTAGGGGAAACTGGGCTTTTCTGTGTATTCTCTCCTACTCGACCTCTATTATGATAACAGATGTTAATTACACAGTGCTGGGTTTCCCAATGAACCTGTCTGTTGTTTTCACACATTGCAGGTTCCCCCTGCACGTCCCATCCCGTTTACAGACATGTATTGTGATTCTGTAGACATCAGAGCCAAATACATGCAGAAATACAGATTTTTCCGAGGTGTGTGTATTTGTTTGTGGCTGTGAATTTCAGCAAGACTTGGCAGTGCTACCCAACATGGAAAACCATGTCTGCAGCCATATGGAGCAAAAGCCGATTCAGTTTAATCAGTGTGTTCAATATGTTTGCTACCTCAGGGAATTTTGAGCACTGCAAAATACGCTGAGGAAGGGAAAACTCAAAGTAAAACTCAAGGGGATGCACTAAATTTCAGATTTGCTGGTATCCACTGCAACCTGTTTGCAAACAGTGGAAGAAAAGTAATAAAACTGAGTAGTTAGCATTGAATGTGAAAGCCATAAAAATGAAGACATGCAAACTTTATAAACAGAAAATCCAATGAAAACATGATCTATCTGTAACCCCCATACATTTAACAGATTGCAGTTTCCCTTAATGTCCGCACTGTGAATGAAAATCGGAGACACGTGTTTGACAGAAACTCAGCACTGTAGATTGTGTTGTTGGTGACAAGTTGAAGTTATTTTGAGGGACTGAAATGTAAAATCTTAAAGCTAGCAGAAACTATTGCCTTGTGACATTTTATTTTCTAGTCAAAGGCAATAAACCGATAAAGGATTAGAAGATAGCTGCAATATCTAGCTATTTATCTGCATAGTGTGAAAAATGGACATTAACTTATGCTAAACTGTGTCATATGCAGGTTTTTATTTGTATTTTTATGGTGGCAGGAGATCCAGCGAGCGGGAGGCAAACTGACCACCACTGTGGCTGCATGTGGACGAGTCAAGGAGCTGCTCCCTGCACTTGATTAAATGCACCATTTTCTCCACTGGGATCCCAGATAACATTAAACAAAAACAAACGTTTGACTTGACTGAACTGAACTAAAAGCTTCTTCAAGAAAGATGCAAGCGAATTAATAAACACTATAAAAAAATTAAATTAAACTACCTAGATACAGAAATATAAGGGTGGTTTAGGTGGATCCCAAGGGGCAACCTCCATTATGTTTTCGGGTCGTCCGTCCGTCCCATTTGGGCCAAAAAATACACTTAACACCAGGGTTAGTCTTAATTGCTGAAATGGAGCTTAAATGACATAAAATAAGAATTGCAGCACACAAATCTGTTGGATGATACTTTTGAGTCCTTAAAAACAAGAAGGAATCATGACAACTGAAAATAATGACATAGTATAAAGTGCTGGTTGATGTGGCTCAACAAATATGTTGTGTTGTTGATGATCCAGCTGCACACGATGATGCAGTGTTTCTCTTTCGCTGTAAACTCGCCTATTTTAAACCCCTGAAAACACCAAACACTTAGTTTTGTTTGGACACTGTCGACCTTAATAAGTCAAATAAACTTTCACTAAGACTTCCAGGGATACAAAGATGAAAACACACTGACATGCTGTACTTGTGAAATCTGGGGAGAGAAACGAATGCTGATAAGCAACAAAGGGCATTTGCATCAGCAAGTTATACAACTCTTCTCCACTGGGGAAGAGGACAAACTGTGTTTGGATGATGAGTCACTGTTGGGACTACATGCATCATGTCATGAACCCTGCTGATTGTACTTGTGCTGGAGTGGGCAGGAATGGCCAAAAAGCAGTTTGTTGTTCACGTTGAATATTGTGTGTGTAATGCACTTACTTAGTTACTTACTGAATTGCCTGTACAAAAGGATTTTTGATAAACACAACAGCAGCGTGGCTCTATGGATGACGTTGTCGGTCTTCCACTTCTGTCTGGACTGAAATATCACAACGACTATGCCATGAAATTTAGTACAGACATTCACGGTCTCTAAATGATATATCTGAATAATGACCTTTCCTTTAGCCACATCATGAGGTTAACATTTGTGGTTTTGAGGGAAATGTCTCGACAACTATTGGATGGATTGCCTTGAAATTTTCTACAAACATTTGTCTTCCCCTCAAGATGAAATGTATTATTTAAGTCAAAATTTGACTTTGTCCTATACTTTGTTTTATGACTAATGAGAATCAGATCAGCCTCAGTTGGAGAGCAAATTAGTGAATGTTAGCATGCTGACACACTAAATGAAGATGGTAAACATTACATTTTAATTTTAATTTTGGAAACACACACAAAAAATCTGTCAGGTTTATACATTCATAAAAATCTGAAACAAACTTAAATAGAACTGGATTTGGAAATTCCTTCAATACAAACACAGTAGTTAATGTGCTTATACGTTTAGAGAACACAAATAGTTAACCACAAATTATATATCACTTCCCTTGAAATTGTCAAATTAACATCTGCAGAGCTGCAGAGGGGGCCATGAACAAACGCCTCAAAGACACCGTGTGTGAAGATCTGCAATTACGGACATCTAAATGATAATTCAATTTTTTTGTACATCAAAGGGTGCTATAAATACATCATTCACCCGACCTGCATCACACAACCTACAACAAATTCATTAACATCACATGTAAGCCAAGGCTCTCTTTCCACAATTAGATTAGTTATGTGTTGAGCTTGTGTTCCTCACCGTTGCATTAAATTGAAAACATTTATGCAAACATTTGTTTTTTTTTCTATTTTACCTGAAGGCATTTTTGCCTTCCCACAGCTGAAGTGATCAGCAAACATCGTGAACTGCTTTAGACGTTGTCCTCTGTGCAAATTGGAGAGAAAAGGAAAACAGATGAGAATACAAATGACGAACTTTCAGTGTCCCAAAATGCTCAAATAAACATTGCAATGAGCAAAGTTGTCAGGTCAACTGAAAGGAAGGTTGGTCAAAATGAAAATGGAGCTCCATGCATGTATATGGTTGTGCCAATGATATCCTAATGATCAACTGCACAATCCTAGTACTCATTTAAGTGGCTCATGATATGCTATACACCACAGCTGGGGGAGTCACGGCCCAGTGGTTAGACACAATGGCAGCCAGTCATTGACGGCAGCCTGTCAGGCATTCACACCACGTACCTACGGCCACAATAGCCTCATCAGTGGCTTTATTCAATCAGTCTTCACAGAAAGAGTCGACTCGGGTGCTGCAGACCCAGCCAGCCGGCCACTGATCTGCATCACATCATCTGCAATCAACAATCAGAGCGTCCCTCCTTAAATCTCCTTGAAGTGATCTCTGATTTCGCCTGATTGTGTCCGACACTGTGCCATTATTCCACTCCGCGCTTTCGAGTATGACCATGTGATTAGTACAGGGGAGGAAGGGATAATGGTGTATTGCTATACTGTTTGTGTGAATTGTTTTAACAGGAGTGTACAAAATAGGCGGTCGAGGAAAGGCGTTCGAGTCGAGGGCTTTGAGTTACAACATTCAGCCCATGTAGGTCAGTCTGAATACATGAGAAATACATGATACAGTATTTACACTCCTTTCTGTGAATCGAAGACTGCAGGATATGGTAAGGAAAGTAAAAACACAAATGTAGTCATTCAGGCTGGAATTAACCTTGTATTGGCGGCGCAGGACAGTGCAGGGTCCAGTTGGCGGGGCGTTGATGATGTCAGAAGCGATACGGGGCTGACATCGATTCCCACATGTGCACACACACAAAGAGGGAGAGGCCGTGTTAATCAAAACCGTTGTCAATCAATCAATCAACCTTCATGAGCTGCTGCTTGTCCTTGAAACCAGTGTGTCACCACTGCAGCAAAACTGCCATTTGAGGTCATGTAAATATTTCTTGGCCTGAAGGGCTGCAGGAAGTCCAATCCAATCAGAATATGTTTATTCCAGGAACATTTATCTTTCTTTTTCTGCGCCGTGTGAATGTGAAGTCAAAGTCACTAAGAACATTGATTCTTGAATTTATCGTTGTAGCATTTTGTACAGGTATTGATCAAATTGTAAATGGCTCTGCACTGTGTAACACAATTATATAACCCAAGCTTAGTAATGCTTTTATACAGAATGTTGATCATTTCTGTGTAAAGCCAAGAAAATCCACTTAGTTTATGACACAGTGCTGAGATATTCATAATAGCAGTACAGGCAGAGTTCAACGAGTGGGCTTGAAGAGACAAAGCTGAGTGACTTGCTTGTCATTCCAGTGCCACTTAGTTTTCAACAACATAATTGTTCTCAACCCCTAACACTGTTCTGAATCCTAACACATTTCACAAATTATCTGTCGACAGAGTAGGTCTGAAAACATGTCTGAAAACAGCTACTTTAATTTCAGGTAAGACACTCTGTTCATTAAATCTTTCTAATGGTAAATTTATATTTGAATATGTGGCTTAGTTGCTGTGTTTAATGTTTTCAAGTAGCTTTGGATGTGCAACTATGTGGATTTTCGCACAATTCACTAATGCATAAAGAAATACAAAAGCTATGCAGGTCCGATGGAAATAAGCTTTTGTGCTACCTGTCTTGTGTTTGTGTGTGTTTGAGAGACCACAAGATTTTATTTGTTTGTATAGGTTTAACAAGTTTATATCATAATTGATTAATTTATATCCAGCCACAATGTCACTGAATACTCTTACTTTTATTGAAATTATATTCATTTTTATGCTTTTTTGACAATGTCAAAACATGCACATTGACAAGACTGAAATAAGCTCATGAGCCAAATCATCGTAGAAGGACGTACTGTTCAGTACAGTGTGTGCGAAGGATTATTTGATCATGCGGCCATCTTATGTGTTTCGTAAGATGAGATTTCTCATCGGTACAATGTCAGTCAGAGAGGATGATTCTTCACAGTGTTGAGACTAGCGGCTGATCAGTGGGTGAGAAGCTTGAAGTGCAGCAGAGCAGTATGTAGGTTACCTGTCAGGAAATTAAGCCTATTAACTGCTTATGTAACATGTCACACATTTGGCTGTGTGTCGCACGTGGGTCCTCATCCAATATTTCATACAGTATGCGGCATTAGGCAAAGAGAGGCAGACTTTTGAAAAGATTGTGTACTAATTAGGAAGTTCTTGCACAACGCTGATATTAAACTTGTATTAGTTTTGCTTCAGTGTTACTGTTTGCAGGCTGGAAAGACTGGTTTTAATAAAGTAAAGCTGCATGACAAATATACATTCTAACCACACTGTCTTTTCTGAAATATATGCACAAAGACATTAATTTTACCTTACTCAAAAAAACTTCCTGGTCATGCAAGAGGAAAAGCCAGTGTCAAGTTATTACAATAAATCATCTGGGAGCCATGAATGTCCAGAATTTTGTGCCAATCCATCGTGTAGATGTTTAGATATTTGACTGGATAAGGAAACTTTTTGACCTGCTGGTGGCGCTGGATGAAAAGTCAGGGGATTACCATAGTCAACGGGGATCTTCCTCTGGGCACCAGGAATATTTGTACCAAATTCCAAGGCAATCCATCCGATAGCTGTTTTAGCATGAAAAGGCATTGACAGGTGATATTTGTTAAATGTAGAAACACTAAACCAATGACTGCTTACAATGAAACATGGAAAAAAAAAATTTAAATGATCATTTACTTTTATAGACCTCATAGAGATCATTTGTCAAATTGAATGGTGAGGCGCGGGGGAGGGGGGGGGGGTGTCCAGTCTGCACACCGAGCTGGACCTTTGCCCACCCTAATCATACGGCTATTATGACCATCAGTGCATCTCCATCGTTGGGCTTGGTTCAGCTTCCAGGAGACATTTGTAAAGCAGCGGAGCAGGAAATGAGGCCGGTCTGCTGCAGTCGCGGAGGCCCGGAGGATGTGCTTGAGGGAGCCACACTTAAGTTGGCACGTTGATCACAGAGCCCCCCCCCCCCCCCCCCCCTTTGGCAAACGCAGGTGAAGACAGAGCTAAGATTTGCAGTGCGTTTGTAATGGACAGAAAGATCACCGGCCCCCAGATTTATTACTGGCAAAAAACCAGGGGCCCCAAAGTGGACAATTTTATGAGGGTTTATGACACGGATAAAGCACTGGACCTAATGTTGTTCCTCTTTTAAAAATGGAAAATTAGGTTGTCTCCTCAGCAATTTGACGTTTTTGTAGGATGTCTTCTCCTTCTTCAAAACGTCCCCTTTCTTCTTCTTTCCAGTGAAAAGTAACAGTAGCAATTTGCCCAACGTATAACTGTCATATGTCAATGCCTACCCTCTTATTTTCATAAATCTGAAGATTTTTGAGCCATTGCATGTAATTGGCAAGATCACAAACTCACAGCCATATATTTGTTATTCTGAACTGATAACTAAGCAGCTGACTTTAATATTTAAGCGATGCAAGGCCTCCATGTGAGTTCAACCTGTTATTGCAAATTGGGGTCATACCTGAAAGTGGAAACTGGTCCCGGAGTCACTTTCTAGTGACGGTACTGAAGGGACTGGATGTTCTTAATGTTTTGAATCCCAACAAAGCATAACATTTTATTCAGTTTCAACACATAACCCAAGCATTTCTGATAATGAGCATTCATGATGTTAAACAGAAGTCTGGACTGTTTTTGTAGTTAATGACAAAATAATAGAAAATGTCAAAATGTATCTTTTCCTTTATTATTCTGTCAGTACCTGAAGCTTTGTTATTATTATTATTATTATTATACACCTCTATATGATTGAGTTGGAGGAACAACAATTAGGTGAATCTAATAGTTTTTACTGCTTTGTTGAATAACAAGGGATTGCTCAGTGTGAGTTTTCCCCTCTCTGATGGATACGTGCCTCTGAGTGTTTAGGGGAAAACAATCACCGTGCCATCTGTTAGTCTGTATGATAAATTAACAGCTTCACTGCTTGAGCAATTAGTTTCTGACAGTTTGAGCAGAATCAATAATTTGCAGACAGTGAGTCATCGCTGCATGAAATCAAATTTTTCCACTATATGAAGATGTTGTCAAAGGACGTCATTAAGCAGAGTTTTAAAGTGTTATTTGCATTGTCAAATTGAAGGTATTAACATTGCTAATGGCAGAGTTTCTCGTAATTAAGCTCACATTTCCCTCTAAACACGGCGAACAGAGGAGGACAAACACGCTGTGAAGTTTTCTAGTTACAAATGCTGCCAAAGTCTAAACCATCAGCAAAAGTTAGTAAGCTATTTCCAATAATACATTTTAATAATGTGATAATTTGTTAATTAATGCACATTACAACACTCCCATCAGTTCTATTAATCTAAACTTCCTAACAGCTCATGTGTTTACAGTCATTCTACAGATATCTCTCAAAATGAGTGGTAATGATTTATGATTGTCTCTGAAGTGAACTCTCAGTCCAGCTCCGGCTCAGCCCCACGGCGGCTCTTTCCCCAGCAGTGCTGGTGTAATGGGACACCGCTAAACGATGCTGAGAGCACTCCAGTGCAGTCATGGCCTGTTACACCTGACTCGCTCCTCGCTGCCGTCCATGCTCCTGCCTGTTGTTGTCTTGTCTTCTCCAGGCTAATTTATGACACCATCAGACTCGTCGGCGGTTACTTAAACTAATTACTTGAGCCTTATAACTTTGGTGTGGTCTGCAATATTGTGTTCCTTATTCTTGACGTATAAGACATAGCAGAGGAGGTTGGGGCACACAGGAACTGCACCCTGCTCTGGCCAATGCTATCATCCACAACTGATACTCAAGCATGTAAACGCACTTATGAAGAGTAAGTATGATGATGACTTTTGGCTTTTTATGTCACTAAATATGCTACTAATGCTAAAAACTAGAAACATATATATATATATATGCTTGGGTGGCCTAAAAATGTGTGCACCTTTTTACTTGTTTCTTTAGTTGAACAGAATGTAAACATGTCTGCTTCATTTGGATTTCTTATTTGCAAACTTTGGGAGTGGCTCTGCACATTGCAGCTGTGTGTGTGTGTGTGTGTGTGTTTACCTGCTTGGTGTGTTTACCTGTGCATTCAGTATGTGTGTGTTTGTGTCTGTACATGTGTTTTGCTTTACCCTCACCATCCATGTGTCTCTGTTCGTCTCTCACCATCAGACATCAAAGGTCAGTAAATATGAATATTGAAATAATTGTTAATCATTGCTAGGCTTTTGAAATTTTTTATCTATTTAGAGCTGCATGGTTTATGTATATATGTGTATATATTTTTATGTCAGTGTTTATACTTTTCCTAGACCTGACTCCTGAACAGACGGCACACTTATTAATATTTTTATTACTTTTTGTATGTTGGAAAACCAGCAAGAACAGAACAATCTACAAGGGATTTTTCTGCTTGCCGTAGCATGAGGATATTTATCTGTACGCTTCCATTAACAATGATTTGCATCTCAGTATTCTTTCACAAAACTCGTCTACTCCAAGTGAAAGTATTGTGCTTTTTGACTTTGATGTGCTCAGCGAGGCAGATTATTTGGACATGTAGACCAGCAGTGTTCTTGTGCCAAGGTTAAGCCGAAACTTTAACCCACTCATCAGCGTCACAGATTAGTCCAGGTCGACTCCTTTTGCCAAATGGATCTTCTGTTTCCTCACTTCAAGGAGTACATTTCCACTTAGGACCTTTTGACTGTAATTTATTCTTGGTTTCCAATGTAAACAATGCAAGATTTATAAAAACTGTATTATTTCTTTCAAAACCACAGTGGTGCACCTGTTCATACAGTCCATACATGCTCAGTTATACGTGTGCAGTTCATTATTTGTGCACTTGTACACAGACTGTAGTTAAAGCCACATCCCCAAACAACTAACTAAAAGTGACAGCTATCCAGTGCTCCAGGTCACACACGGTTAGATAACGCCATGCAAACAGACACATACACAAACACACACACGGTCTCCTCTGGGTTATTTCCTTGCAGCCTGTGCTCCTGTTGGAGGTGTCCAGTGTGAGGCCTTTGGTTTCGCCCTGTTGTCTCATGTGTCACAGCATGTTGTCACATATACAGACAGTGATGTATTATTGATGATGTCGGCAGGTTACTTAGGCACTGTACATTAGGTTAACACGAGTGCAATTACCTACACGTGGTTGCGTGTATAGGAGTCTAATTGCTCCACATAAGCAATTGACTGATAATATCTCTGCAAAATAATGCCAGTTCTAGAGTGATTTATTCACCGTAGCTCTATCAAACTGATTTAAATGATAATGTCCCTAACTAGTTTAAATGAAATAACCATTGGGAAGTGAATCTAAGAAAGCACACTTGGAAGCAGCATACCTTGAAGTATCCACTGTGCGCTTAGGGCCTCTAACCAGCTTTCCTTTCTGTATGAATGGGCGTCTATATGGGGAAAGGCTCACGCTGCAACAGTGGCTAATTCCTGCTAATCCCACCGTATCTCCTACCACTTAGAGATGGTTTCCAATGGCAGCGTTAGAGCAGGGGAATTGCTGGTGAGATTAGTTTGCGTTAGCTCCTCCTCTGTGACTTACACTCACAGCCAGTGCAGGGCGGCCTGTCGCTGCTTCCACGCTAACCTTTTGCACAGAAATGGATTAATTGTTTTTCAAAAATGTTCCAAGTATTATTTAGAGAACAATGTAAGTTTGTTTTAATTTTATTATGCTTTTGTTATGGTTTTAGTTTTGTGTGGGTTCAGTTTTGAATGCAAAACTGCGAGGGCAGCCTTGACTTGAAGGGTTTTTGAAAGGTGTGCTTAGAGGCATCTGTGTGGGATTTAACAGTGTTTTCTTTTACACGATCATTTCGCTGCCCCTGACCAACTTTGCACCTTTCCATGTAAAGACACAATCCAGTTGGGGAGACTGATTTGAGACTTTACTTTGAAATTGAAACGCTGCTTTGACTGGCTCTGAGAGTAGGAAACACACACCCCTTTGAGAGTTTAGAGACAAGAAACAAATAACATCAGGAGGTGTATGGATCGCAAAATCCTCATCTCTGCAGTTGTCAGTTATCAGACGCTGTTTTTGAAAAGTCACTGCAGAACGTCTTTACAACACAGTTTTGAAAGTTGGCAAAAATGACAACCTTTCATGGTTTAAATGACAAATTGTTAATTATGAAATTAAAGAAAGCTACTGATTACTGAATGCCATGATCATTAAGTTTAATTTTGAACAGCTACTGCATAAAGGCTCTACATTTATTAATATCTACAAGTATACATATGCATCAGGGTTTATTATGCTTTTTAAATCTCCCAATAATAAAACCCCTTGATTTCACCATGAATCAGCCCTGCTCCATAAAAACCTAATAACGTCACCCAGCATTGCAACAGTGTAATCCTAAAGTATCCTTTATCTGCATCCAGCTCGTAGATAGAGCGTGTTAAATGCAATATGATTAGAGGTAACATTAGTCCCAGAAATAACTGCACAGTCAGTCTGTTGATATACGGATGAGTCCTTTCAGATAAAGACAGTGCTGAGAGCTGGTTGTCTTTTTTGTTGCACAGTGCAACATAACACTGTCTGTCAGGAGTTTATGAGAGCCAACTAATACAGGTACAAGGCTGTAAAGTGTAAAGGACGGTGAACACGTGTTTACTGCCTGTGTTTCTATGTCTTTGAGATTTCACCTGAAGACACATACAGCTATTTACTATCATTTATTTGTTAAACACTATAGCACCATGCAGCTCTATGGAAAAGTGTTACTATAGTGTTAAAGCCCAAACCTCCCAAACTTAACCCCTTACTATCCAGCTTCCACTGGATTATCCTCTAGTTAAACACTTGATGTGCTTTCATTTTAATTCCCAAACAAACCAGCATGACAGCACTAGAGAAGCCACTCATCTGGCTACAATTCTGTATAGTGTAACCATTAGTTTGTAGTTAATAGGATACCAGTTATTTTGTTTGAGTCAACATAATTTTCTGTATACTTGTATGTCCTTGTCTGCTGGGATTTAAGTCTCCTCCAGCTGAACTCTTCACTAATATGTTTACTGAGTTCTTACATGGATTAATATCAGTATAAGCATACCAGCTTGTAAATACTGCAGTTTACGTTGTTGTATCTCAGCTGCTACCTTTTCTTCTCTAACAGTGACCCGTGTGTTTTTCTTTCACAGGAGATCTCTCCTGAAGATGTTTCCACAATCAGGGAAATCGATTGTCTTTGACAACTTTCCAGATCCGACTGACACCTGGGAAATCATTGAAACAATCGGGAAAGGGACCTATGGAAAAGTCTACAAGGTGCTCAACAAAATTGATGGAAGTAAAGCAGCTGTAAAGATACTGGATCCCATCCACGTAAGTTGACTTCCTTATCTGGAATATTTAACATGAATGTATTTCAGTTTAAATAACTTAAAACAAAAGTTGAACCAGGCAGGATGCGACATGCTGCTCATTTAATTTAGGCCAAAATCTTAAATTAAACTACTTCTATTAGCGTAGTCTAAAGTTCACATGTTTTTATACCGTTTTGGATAACGTCTGCCGTGCCATACACGTGTTGTAGTCAGTGCTTAAAGCAGCCATAAGCTTGTGGTGTGTTTACGTCTTTGGTGGAGGCACAGGGAAGACAAGTTACTTCTGGTCTTAAATCTGTTGCATTTAAAGCATCTGTAGTTCAGATTTAGACACCAACACAGATTAGATCTGATCTCACTTTGCATCTATTTTGCTGTTTGTTAACTTTACGGTTTGCTTTCAGTTGCTTTATTTAGTAAATTTATACCATTTTTTAATTTAATTTACTCCACATTTGACTTTAACCTGAGGCTTTTTGTAATACTCAGTGATACAAAACCCTATAACTCACTAAGAGTTTGTGTTACATTACCTTAATGCCATCCCCTTCGCCCACATTTAGTCCGTTGAGTATCAAACTGACCTGAGAACTGACCCATTAGTAAACAATGAAAGGGCAAAACGCCCAACATCCCTGTAACCTTACAGTAGAAAGACTGTAAATGTAATGATGAGAAATTTAATGTGTAAAACAGGACTAAAAAGTTTTGAAAAGTATGTTAACAGATCTCAGGTAGATCTGACACATCATCAGCACAGTGCTGGCTCATTAGCTCAGCCCTTGGCAAAATAAAAATCCTGCTGCCCTGTTTTACTGTCTGCACAGGACGGTAAGAAAAAGAGCTTTCTTCCATTTACATCCATCAGCAAATTATCTCAGCAAATTGCTTCTGATTAATTGTTCATCAGTGGGGTGTATCATGGCAGTACTCTGACATTTCTGGCCTCCTTTGCTTGTGCAGGGTTTCAGCATTGAGCCAAAACACATTTGGCACCAAACCGAAGTTTGTGAAGCAGATTTGGCCTAAAGCAGGAACATTTTGACATAGAGCAGAGATACATGATGTTACTTGTGGCAGTGTGGGACTGATCCATCCTATAAAGCAGAGATTGTTTTCTACAGTGACAAGATTTACCAATTACACGACATTACTGGACAAGAGGTACTACATAAGGTCTTTATTTTCAGATAAAAGAATGATAGTGGAGGCTTTTATACTTTCTGAAGAACAATTATAGAAAGTAGTAATAAATGATCTCATGTAAAGGTGTCATGGTGTTCTGCATAGACTGATAATACCTCCTCTGTTGTCTATGTTGAAGGTACACTGCAGTGAACTGTATGGCTTATTTAGCAGCTCTAATGAACAGCCATTTTCATCTATTAAATTCAGCCTTCATGCTAATTTAAGTCTCATTAGTCTTTTGTAAATTTGTTACTGTTTCTCATTATTGAGAAATGATTATCTACAGACCACTAGTCTGTGAGGACCATCATTACCATCATTTTAATCACTGGGTTGATATTTTAATGTATAGACCTATTACAATATTGGAAAGTTCCCTCATGTGCTACAGTATACAGGTTCAGGTTATGACATTTATGAAGCAATTCAGGAGAATATTTGTGATTCTTTTCTCTTATGACAATACTAGTTTTGGTGTAAAACACAGATTTTGTGTGGATGATCCAATAATTGCTATAATTAAGATGTCCTGGATTTGGCATTTTCCCCCACAATAAATTCCAGTCAGTGATGACGACTTCAGAAATTGCCCTAAAGAGCAGTTTTAAGTGCTTATCCGATTTCTTGGCCAGAGTTACACGAGAAGACCGATACTTCTGCTATAACTGTCTCTTAAATATGAAGCTGGAGCCAAGGACCAGTCTTAGTCTTAGCATAATGACAAAGAAAAACAGTCAATGTCAATTGGTCAATTAGTGAGCTTTAAAGATGCTGGTGGGCAAATTTATTTTGGACAGAGCCAGGCTATCTGTTTCTCTCAGTTTTCAATATTTATATTATGCTGAGCTAACCGTCTCCTGGATCCAGCGGCATATTTACAATGCAGACACGAGAGTGGTATCATCTTCTCATCTAACTCTCGCCAAGTAGTAAATTAAAATTATGTCTTTGATCGAGGAATATGGTATCACCACCTTTACATCTTTGGCCTCTCTGGTTCTTTTGATATCTGTTGGCATAAAGCATCACAGGATCGTTACATGGGAAACATGAGCGAAACATGACTTTGAAGGTAACAAGATGTGTTTTTTTTTTTCGTTTTAACTGATGTGTGTCCTTGTCTTTCAGGATATTGATGAGGAGATTGAAGCCGAGTACAACATCCTCAAAGCTCTTTCTGACCACGCCAATGTTGTCAAATTCTATGGGATGTACTACAAGAAGGATGTGAAATGTGGAGATCAGTTGTGGCTTGTACTGGAGGTAGGTGCCTGTTATATTTGAATAGAAAAGCCACTGTGTGTTTGCCACAACCTATGCAATTGAAGAAGACCTTAAATAGCATTCACCTTTGTTCTGTGGCTGTATCGTGCAGACAAAGATCCTATAAGTGTAGATTAAAAGTCCGATTGTACTTCACACAGCATGTCTCGCCAGGTATATGCAGTGGTGACCAAATCTGACCAGGGATTACGCAACAGTTTAAGCCACAGGCAGTCTCGGAGTTTGCTTATAGGCCACCTGGGGAATTTGGTCGCAGGCCAACGACCTGGATGTGTTGGGGGTTGAGGTTAGCGGGTGTGTCGTGGACACCCTGCTGAGAGCAGCAGAGCAGGGATTTCTGTTAACAGGGGGCTGTCTCAGAGTATTAGTTTATACACCTAGCACAGGTTGGAGCACAGGTCCAAACGTCTCTTGTGGCTGATTTCTGTTGTTTGGATTTTGGGTAATATACTAAAAGGTTGCGGTTGCTGATGCCCTTGCAGTTTAGTAAGTTATCATGTTAAATTGACGACTGAATATCAACTGGCCTGATTTTGGACCAAACCATCACTGCATTTGAGACAGCTTTTTCTTGTGCCTGCTGATGTAAATGAACGGCTTGATGCCCGTATGAATTTGTGAAAGTTCAAGGGTACCTTGATGCTGCTGCTGCTGCTTTCTGTACATCCTTGCCTGCAGCTCCCCTGTTCCCCGTCTTTCATATTTCATTGCCTGCTGTAGCCCTTTTCAAATGTCAAGTTCCAGACAAACATGTAATGGAGGTCAACCTCAGAGGAGGAAATGTGTTTGTGGGGTCAAACACGGTGGCAGATGTGGGTTTTCTTTGCCTTTTGACTTTCTGACCATGTAATTTGTGTTCCTGCTTTGATAGCGAGCAGTACAAACCTGGAGACGTCTGGTAAACATGGTCAGCAAACTTGACGAGGATTTATATGGAAGAATGGTGGCAAAGGGTCACAGCCATAGTCCTAGAGGTCTTTGATGTAGGGTTTCTGAAGAATGTAATGTAGCATTTTTAGTCACTGTATCGTCGTGGCTCTAGGGATCGCTATGTTGGTCGGTCGGTTGGTTCACCACTTAGGCCCACACTGAAATATCTCAACATCCAATAGTCCAACAGCTATTACCATGACATGTTGTACAGACAATCATGGTTCCCGGAGGATGAATCCTTATAACTTTAAGTTTAGAATGAAATGTCTATTTCCATACAATCTGGTATAAAAACTGTATCCAGGCTGCCCGGAGGAAGAATCCTTCAGGCTTTGGTGATCCCCTTACTTTTCATCTCACAATACCAGCAGGATATTTTTGGTTCAAAGGACAATGTCTTGACAGCAATTGGATCGATTGCCATAAAATCTGGTACAGCAATGCGATTTGACTTTTCCTCTAGCGTCATCATCAGGTCAAAATTTAAATGTAACTACTGTGATTCATGACCATTTAATATCTGCAAAGCTAATGACATTCCCTTCAGTCTCCGCTGTTCGTAGTGTTTAGTGCTAAAACACTGAACCAAGATAGTGACCATAGTCAAGGCCTACCTACTATTTCAAAACCCCATCCCTGTAGAGTAGAAAATGATTCAACAGAATACGTAATGCATGAAAACATCAAGCAAGCAGGGGGAAGTTAAAAAAGCGCTGTTCCTTTTTTCCATTATCAGGTAGAGCATTGCTAGAACAGAGTGTCCATATTTCTGTAATCCAAGCTCAGTGGGCTTTGCATCAGCAGCAGCAGTGTTATGCTAACCCAGTAGATAGTTTTCACCTCTCCAGCTTGTGTTTCTTTCCCTTTTCATCACTGTCCTTCCTCCTGACCTTTGTAGAGGACCCTGCAATTACTTTGCCCGGATATCAAGTACAGTCTAAGATGCTGAATAATCAGACCACACACTGCGTTATAGGAAAACTAAGACCTTTATCTGATACGATAGATTGTTATTTTTTTTATCATGTTAGTTGTTTTTCAGTGTCAGGACTCAATTCTTTTGAGTAAAAATACAAATCTGCTGTTAAGGGAGTTCAGTCAGGTTCGCTACTTTGTTTACTCCCTGTTTCCTCTGCGGTTTGCATCTCCATTTTCAAAAATTTGCCTTGCAAAAATCTGTAGCAAGCAGTCCAAATCTGGTGGCTAATCCTGAGGCTGAAATCACTGCCTGACAGTTGAGCAAGTGGCTGTGTGGGGCTGTGTGTGTGTGTTTGTGTGTTTGTGTGTGTGTGTGTGTGTGTGTGTGTGCTCTGAAGTAGATGCACAAGGGGGTTTTAGCAGTGAAGAGACAGGAAAGCAGGCAGTGAGGTGGTCATTCACCATGGTTACTGTCCCTCCTTCTAAACTGTAATTTTCCATCCTTCAGCTCTGCTGAGAGCCGCCTTTCTCTGCCCTGCCCTGACAGCAGACCGCTCATTATAAACCGAATTCATACAAATTGCATCCTCTACTTTGTTAGCCTCTCATTGGGGTCTGTGAGCTTTTGGCTTTGCCTCTGTAGTGTGCTCCTTTATGATAGCGGATGTGGACAGAGATGAGCAAGCTTTCATGTATGACTGCCTAATTCTGCTCCCGAGAGTTTAAAAATACTTCAAAGATGGCGATGATGGACCGACATTTATTCTCTAATTGGAAATAAAAACCTGATTTGGATATGCATTTCATTTGTGAGCTCCCATGTTTTATTCAAAGACCCTGTTAAATGAAGGCCAATGATTATTTGAACCTTTAAAAGTTCATCTTAAAGATGTATCTCATCTTCCATTATGCAAAAATGAAAAGTCACTATGCTAAATTGAAATTTCATTACTCATATTTTGCATATTTTGTAAAAATATGGCAATTAAGCTTACTGTATTTTCTCCAATGTGTTTCTAATGACAGTAGAGATTTGATAGTGACAACATGCACCAAGCCTTGTGTCACCTAGTGAATAAGAGAATACTGCTAGACAAGTTTACTTTGGGCATATAGTGATTGTTCAGCCCAGTCATTATTTAATAATATGAGCTAAACAAATTCTAACTACCCCCTTGGAAGATTAAATTGATTTGAAGTATCTTCAATACAAGGTCTGACAGTTCACAGAGAATTATATACAGGCAAAACTCTCTGCAAATCTTTAAAAATTAATGGGCTCAGTCATTAGAAAATGGAAGAAGTAACTGGGCATGAAGGGCCTATATCAGGACAAAAATTGCATTGGCATCTTTAGTTTCTCTGCAGAGATGGAAGAACTTTTCATGTCTTTGTGGCACTACATTAAACATCGCTTTACGGTAGAGTGGCTAAAGATAAAAAGTCCTGCCATGTGACAACCGACCCATAGTTTGAAGAATTTAATGTCAGTGGTGGAGGAAGTACTCAGATATTTTAGTTAGTAAAAGTACAAATACAACTATCTAGAAATACTAAATTACAAATAAAAGTTCTTCATTCAAAATATTGATTAATTGTTTAGTCTCTAAACCATTAGAAAATAATTATTATAATTGGCAAATCCTCCCATTTGGGAAACTGGAATTAGCAGATGTCATTAAAAAGTAAAAGTATAGAAGTATTAGCAGCTAAATATACTTATGGTGTCAAAGTAAAAGTACTTATTACACAGTAAATATGTCGCCTGTGACTGTGATCAGCCAAAACTTTATTGCTGAAACAGCAGAAATGGCAGAAATACTCATAGGCATCTTTCGACCAGCCAGCCAGACCAGCCCGACTAAACGCTGTGTGTATACGTATGCATACATGTATATATATAACTGTATATATTGTTTTATTTTATATTTACTCCTGTTCTATTCTCAATTTAATTATCTGTATGTTCTATGTGTGTGGAGTATGAAGGGACTACAACTTTAATCTCGTTGTGCAATCCTTAGGGACCTATGGGGATTATGGGTAGGGGAATTTCCCGGAAAAAAAGTCCCTGAATCCATAGAAATCAGTCTACAGGCTGTTACAGGCAACCAAGAAGGTCGTGGAAGGTCTCATACAGTCAGTACACTACAGTACAGTAGTTTAGTCCCGTGGTTTCCAAACATAGGGTTAGGGCCCCCTGTAAAGGGTCACAAGATAAATCTGAGGGGTTGTGAAATGATTAATGGGGTAGAAAAAGGGTAAAAACTCAGATCTGCTACACATGATTGTATTCATTGTTCTGACTTTTCTCAAATGTTTGCTTTCTTGTGAAACTGAAAAGTAAACCACTGCAGCCTGTACTTAATCTCATTAGTCTCTGTCATGACTCGTCCTGCCCTCATACCCCAACCTCTACAGTCATTAATTGACAATGAGGTTTAAAATGGTATTCCTTGTTCAGGCTTTTCAATAAACGGTGCCAGAAAGTAGACACCTAACACCAGCTATTATGCCCGTGTAAACGATAAGGCCACAGTAACAATAGGAAGGTTTTTCTCTGGAGATGATCCAGCATATCACACACACGTGCTTATTCAGTGTTGCAGACACCAGGCAACTCCATACGTTCGATAATCTGACAGTAAATTAAAATTACAATATAAATTTATATTTGAACGGAAATGCACATCAAAGATAGTTGACTGAAAAGTCAGCACCTGTGTGTTTTAACGGCCGCCGTGGTTTCTCCTCACTGTGTCAGGGGGCAGCACTGCTTGTTTCATCTTTACATTTGTTTGATCCACTTCTTTTACTCTTTGATCGATTTCTTTCATTTACATGACCAAACAAGCACCTGACCTCATTTGTAATGGAGAATATCCCACTCAATATTCAACGTATTCAGTTTTTTCTTTGAAAATTGATAGTTCTGTAGAAACTCACGTGACATCCAAGATGAAGATGCAAGACATGGATCTTAACCGACCTTATTATATTACTAGTTTCTCTTCCAATTTTAAGCAAATCTGTGGCCTACTCATCATTTAAAAAAATAATATGTATTATATGATAATAATTATTAGTCAAATTGTTGCCTTGTGTAGTTTTTCAACTATTTTGCAGCCTATATTTGGGATATCGCCTAATATTAAGGCAATGGCAACCAGTGGAACTGCCATTGACTTTCCTCTTGAATCTTTATATTTCTTCATGGTGATGCCTTTTTTGGAGGAAATCAGTAGTAGTGTGCTTTATAATAAAGGTCCATATTTTACATTAAAAGCTGCATTTTTACAATGACTGTCATTCTTTAAAGGTGTGATGCAATTTAATGGGTATTAGTGTCTTGTTTAATCTATGTTATCATTATAAAGAAGTTACAGAAAAGATCCCTCAAACTAGTTATATTTAAATATCTGTACCTAAGCTCTTGCTTCAGAGAAAGGTTAGGAAATCTGGTATAATCTGTACAAGATTTAAATCAAACCAGGTCTAAAGTTTCATATATCGTTTCCACTCTGCAGAGGTTTGAGTCTTCACCACATCTCAAATAATTAATGTTCATGTCATGCATCACTTTCTGGAAGTGGGCACTGTGGCTAAGGTGAAAGAGCTAACATTTAGCTCTGCTAAATCTAGGGCACCGGACCTCTCATTAATATGGATTTGTCCGTCTGCCCTGTGTAATTTAATGATGACAGGTGATATGGCAGCAGTGATGCGGACTGACGTCAGGCACGGCTCATTGTCAGAGAGCTGTGCTGTCTGTGAAAGCCTCTGTGGTATTCTCTGCTTAACTGCAGTTTGCCTGCACGTCTGATAGCAGAGTGAAGGAGTGATTAAGCTCCCCATGTGGCAGCTGAGATACATGCCATCCATCCTGCAGCAGCTCTCTGGGCTCCTGACAGATAGGTAGATTGATAGGCAGATTGAAAACAGACACAAGGCCCGACGTTGAAAACTTATGCCATCGCTTAGTCAAGGTCAAAGACTTACTTCACTCCCAGCATCTAGTGCACAGAAGAATTATTGAATGGGCCCCGAGTGGTCATGGGGCCCCTGGGCCAGTGTTCCTGGTCGAAGTCATAGTTTTCATTTCTTGCTGGAAAATCAATCAAACAACTACAAAGAGACACAAAACTACTACAAGGAGAGACAAAATGACCACAAAGACATGCAAAACAACCTCAAAGAGACACAAAATGACTGCGAAGAGACATAAAACAATCATTAAGGGACATGAAATGGCAGCAAAGAGACACAAAACTACTACACAGAGAAACAAAATGACTACAAAGAGATGACATCTGCTAATACCAGCTTCCCAAATGGGAGGATTTGCCAATTTTGTAACTATTTTCTAATGGTTTACAGACTAAATATTAATCAATTCATTGAAAATATAATCAAAATAATAACTAATAATGACAACAATGTGTATTTGCTTCCCTAAAATCAACTAAATGTTGTGTTTTGTTCCATTTTAAAAGTGTTCAGTGTAAGCTGTAAGTGGAAGAAGCAGTTTATAGCTTCCTGTGGTTAGCTCAATTAGCTGTAGTTAGAAGCATGGAAACACTTTGGAAAAATATGTGCAAAGGCAATCAAGCCCTGTGGGCGGTATTATAATAAGATGACAAAATTGATCCATATTTTGGATATTTGGGCACAAAACTGCAAATAATATACCTGCTATTGTACCAAGCAGCACTCTTTTCTTAGGATTGCAGGGGAAGTTTTTCAGAAGAACTGCTGGTAACATCCTGTTTCACTAACCATTTTAGGAAATTAAATATTGCACTATAAGCCCCCAAGCTGTGCTGTTGTGTACAATGACTTGTCATTTTGAATGTGAATTGACATATCCCATAGTTGTGTTAATGTTGTTATATAAATTATTTATTAGTAACCTTTTCTGATACGTGCTGCACAATCTCTTCACACAATCACTGCAGGGGACTGCTTCTTATCCTCAATAACCACACACCACTGCACGTCTGTTGCCCAATTAAGCTTTCAGTTCACAAGTGCGGGAAATTAGTGTAATTATACAAGAGCAAGTGTTTAATATGTAAAAAGATATGAGGAAAATTTCCTGTCTGACACAAAATGTTTTTGCATGGGGTTAGGACTAAAGATGTGTGTTGAAATGCAAAGTATTCAGTTATAACAGATGGAGAAAAGACGGAAGTGTTTGTATGTTTAATGCATCTGTAGATATATTTTACCACACAGAGCGACAAGGTCTGTGTTTACAAACAACGTTCAAATTCAAAATCTACAATTTCTGTTCACTAGCAGTCTCCAGCATTGTGATTGACATCTGAGAGCTTTTTATTTTTCATATACCTCTGGCATCTCCCAAAGAAAGGCCCAAATTAAGGGGTATTTTTGTTGCCAAGGCAACCTACTGGGTAATTTTCTGTAATTTTCCAAGAGGGATTGCTATTGACAGTGGAGCCCATATCTAGACGCAGTATACCACAAGAAAACACCTATAAACATATGAAAGCAAATGCTTTTTGCTATGAGATGGAAAAAGTGCCCAGTCTGATTTTTAATCTTGGTGCATTTGGTTTCCAGCATGAAATGTTGTCCTATAAATGGTGTGTAATTTCTAATATAATTTAGATTGTCTGAGAACATAAGAGGATGTACTTCATTTAAAGATGAATTTGTGAGTGTTTAATATTAACCCTGCTTAGTCGTCACAGCGTTGATTAAAACCTGCACGCAAAATGTACATTCAGCCCGTGGACGCGATTTTCACCTCTCACTAAGCTGCATCAGAAAGATAAGCTGCTAAAGATTGACAGAATTACTTTCAGCATCTCTTTTCTCACTGTGAAATCTTAGGATCAAAACGTTTTCATCCTGTGCTGTTTCTCCGTGTGAAATTCTGCATATCTCAGATGCCCCAGATTTCAGCATTTTGTATAAGCTCAGCTGTAAGTGCTGACTCATGTTGAGTTTTTGCTCATTATTCTTTTTCCTTTGTGGGTTTTTCTGTTGCAGCTCTGCAATGGCGGATCTGTGACAGATCTGGCTAAAGGCATGCTGAAGAGAGGGGACCGAATGGATGAAGCCATTATTGCCTATATCTTGCATGAGGCCCTCATGGTAAGGCTGGCTTTTTAAATGTGCATGAGGGGAGACAATGCTGTACTGTGTAGCTCAATAGAGCAACCTCCCACTGAATACACTGCTTCAGTGAAAGGGGTTTAAACGGGATAATTTTGAAGGCAGGTGCTTGTCAGAAAACGCTGTTAACCTCTTTTTTTCCACAGGGCCTCCAGCACCTGCACGTCAACAAGACCATCCACCGTGACGTCAAAGGCAATAACATCCTGTTGACGACACCTGGAGGGATCAAACTCGTGGATTTTGGTAAGCTACTTGTCTGTTTTTTGCAGAACACAAGCTTTAACACCATGTCTTTTCTGTACTATCCTCCTCTAATCAGTGAAAATCATGTTATGGCTCTATTTAACAGAAGAGGGTCAAATCCATTATCACCAAATAAATTGTACCACTAATTAGTTTCCTTGAGAGGTTGGAATATATTTACACAACCCGACGAGGTGGCAGAAGATTATGCTTTTCCATTACAGCCTATCTTTAACGTTCTCCTGCAGACAGCAGGGGACATTGTTGCCATTCACCCTGTGTTTGCACTGATTTGCTTTTGGGTTTTCTTAACCAAATGAGGCGCTCAGAGCAGCGCCGCCGTAGTTCTTGGACTGAAAGCTCATGATAGGCAAAGTGATTCTGACTATTTCCAGGGGATGACTCATCCCTGTTTTCTTCAGGGGCTGAAAAACCAGCTGCCTGTTTTCATTACAAATAAAATCCCCACTCAACGTGTGTGTAGGTTTGCATTTAGTCTGCTAATTGTGGGCTTCTCTTAAAAGCCTTTTTCTAACCATGAAGCACAAAGTGCACAGCTCTTATCTAAGGAGGAGGAAGGGGGGGTTGTAATGAAATCACTTCATGTATGAATGTGAAGTAGCTTATATGGAGCACGGCCATCCATTGCCTTCAGAGCCGCTTCTTCCTCCTCACAAGGCTGTCAGAGATTCTCAACACCTTTTGCAGAAGGAAAGCCTCAAGGTTTAGGAATTAAGAAGTTACAGATGTATGTGCATGCCATTAATATTTAAGGATGTCTACATCTGGTGATAAGAGCTTCATCCTACGTTCTGATATTCTTACATTTTCTGCAGTTTGTAACATTTTTGGTGTTGAAATTGTTAGTACAGCAAGTGATCAATCAACTACCCATTTAAAATGTCTTTGAAAGCAACTTGTACAGGCCGTCTGATCATCCATACAAGGTTACTCTAAAGATACAACTGTCTATTGCAAATAAGAGATATACGTATCAATAATTTGTCATTTAACATGTAAAACTAAACCTCACTCCTAACCCCTTACACTAACCAAACCTTGGCTCTGGTTTATTGCATTTAACATCTAATTTACATGTTTGCCTACACCCCCTCTTCATCTGAAACACTGGTTATATTCAACACAGTAACTCAAAGCCAACAGTAAATACTGTATAACCAACTACACTGATGTCATTCAATATGCACTCAACTGAAAGGTGGATCAATCAATTGCCCATAAATTACCCATTTTTTGAAATCACTTGATATTGTATCGACTTTTTTTTCACTACATTTGGTTGTTCTCTTATTTTTGCTGCCGTATACTGAAAACCAGCTGTGACACTGTGGTGTCAAACACTTATTGAAGCCATGAATTTTGTAAATTATTACATCCTTAATACATATAGTTATGGGCTTATACAACAAATGCAATCTACATATGTTGAAGGTCTCGTGGTTAGTGAAGACAAAGTACCGACATATTTATAGTTAATGTGTATAGTAACTAAAAATGTAGTTGCCATAATCGGTTGTAACAGTTTACACTAGTTTTTTAAAGGTGATAAAACTCAGATTAATTATTAGTAATAACATTAATAGTTAATGTTCCTTTTAATAAGTGCTGGAAAAGTATGATCTCTCTTGCTGAGCTTATGAAAGTAAAGAAAGCAGCTCCATCAACATCAGCAAAAAACTTAGTGCCCTTTTACAACAGAAAGGTGAAGGCATCATATGTTGTTAATGGTTTTGGAGAACTGCCACATCACAGGATTGATCGGCACAACAGCCCTGTGTGTCCGTCTACAGCCACTTGAGTTGTCAAAAGTGTCCTTGAGAAAGACACTTAACTGGTAATGCATTATAAGTCCCTCTTCATAGGAGTGGCAGTTACATATGTGCTGGTAAGTGTCAGAACGGCCAAGTCGAGTACCAGTCTTTATCAGGGTTTGATAATCTGGGAAAATTAAGATATTGTCCCAGATATTTATTTAGCAATCATACAAAACTTATAAAATGTTCCAAAATATGAAATGTTAAGATTTCAGGAGTGTCCTCGTCAAACACAGTTTCTGACCAAATACATTATATTGATTTTCAGGTCATGTTAGACATGATAAAATTCAGAATTTGTATAACATATTTGTGCACAAACACATCCACCAAATCTGAATAATTGAATATATGATGTGACTAATGGTCACTGAATGACTGGACAGCTAGTGATGTGGAGAAAAAAGTCTCAACCCACACTTGACTACTGAAGCTAAAACTTTAGCTTGTTTGAGCATGTATGAGCATGTTTCTATAAATAATTCTCTCTCTCTCTTTATCTATCTATGTATCTATTTATCCATCTATATATATATCTATATATAATAAATACATGTATATATATTTTAATCCACTTGAAACATGGCCTACCTACCACTTGATGTTACTCATTTTGTTACAATAAAAGAAACACGTTGACAAAAGGAATCTGTAGAGTTGCAGAGTGAATACAATCTTCCACTGTCATTACAGTTTCAAGTGCACCATAAAAGGCTTTACGGTCCAACAGAACATATTTCACATATGAGACTATTTATCTGAAGCAAATTACAATCGAGGCATAACAAACAACATGTAACCCCTCTTGTTGTGATATAGAGATTGTGTTTGCTTTAGAACATCTTATCAAGTGTTTCTCTGGCTAAACGTGTAATGAATCTCTGAGATAGGAAGCGTGCAGTATCTATGGAAGTGTGCCTGAGAAGACATTTATTACATAAAAACATTGCTAAGTTTCAACTCTTAGTTCACCATGTTGTTTAGTGAGAAGCTCCTGAAACCCAGACAGGAAGTAATTACATTTTAAGTACCAATAAATCATTACTGCATTAATTTTGAGACTTAAGAGTAATTGCTGAAAAGCAATTGGACCATCGACCTCTACCTAACTTCCATGTTAGCCTCTCTTGTCAGAATACATATTCGCTGCTGTCTGCTCTTATATTTCAGCTTACGTTTTAAAAGAAATGCATGTAGGGATGGAGAGTAAAATAAGAAACATCATCTTTGTGACAGGAAACAGTGGGGTTTGTTATACAATATAAGCTTAGTACTGTGGACAGTAAAGATAAGAGGGAGAGACAGGAATAGAGGTACAAATTGGAGGTGAGAAAATGATGGCCCAAAGCAGCATTAGCAACAGCTATTGGATGGATTGCCATGAAATTCCCCAGAGGATCCTACGGACAATGCCTGGATTTTACCTGTAGTGCCACCGTTAGGTTGATATTTTTGATTTTTAGAGAAATGTTGTGACAACTATTGGATGGATTGCCGGAGATTTATGGTTCCCCACAGGCTGAAATGTAATCATTTTGGTGTTGTCCTAACTTCTCATCTAACGCCATCATTAAAAAATCTGAATTTCTCAGCTTGCCGTGACACTAAGTAAATGTCATGTAATTCACCTGAGACGAGGGGGCAGCAAATTGAGCAGATACGAAGTGGACTCCTGTGTTATCATCTGCCGATTAAGTCTTGACGAATGAAGCAGGATTCAAAGAACAAATTAAGATTAAGGTCCATGGCTGAATCTGTCCCGGTCAGTTTATAGAGCAGGAGAACAACAGGCACAAAAATGACTGTAACATCTTTTCTTATAGCTGGTTTGCAAGTCTTGAACATCACTGACAGTTGAAATTTGTATCAGATATTGGTATTGACGTCACTAGAAAAAAAATAACCCCAAAAATAACAAGAGCAGCAGTTTAGAAATAAGTCCAGCGTGTATAAAAACTTGAATAGTGACGAAAATGGCGAATAAAAAGGAGCCGACTCGTGCTTGCCTCAGTGCTACACGCAGGCACTGCGTCACGCTGGGATTAATGGTTTTTCGTGTGGAGGGGTGTACGCTACACTAAGCAGCTGAAGAGATAAAGCCCCCGCAGTGACTCATCACCAGCAGAGAAACAAAATAGCAAAGAGATGGACCCAAAAGGAGCAGTGGAAGAATGAGAGGAGCTGTTCGTTCATGGGTCTCTCATGAATATTCCAATTGACAGCGTTATCTCTGTGATGATTATTAAGTGTGGCCCACCAGGCTCCAATCCGGGCTAATGTAGTGGAAAGAGAGGGGCTGTGAGAGCTTTAATAATGGGCTCTTTGTGTTTCTGTATCCTCACACATTGATATACCTTGTGTATATTGTAGCAGACGTGTGTGTGTAACCAAAAATTTGATCGGATAATTCTGGGTTCACTGAGGTAGTTTGGTTTCATGGATCTTTGTGTGTACGCCTGCGTCTATGTAAAACTACGGGTTTGTTCTCACTAATGTGGGTTGATGTGTTTTGTGTGTGTCAGCCTCATGCATATACCCCTTCCAGCACATGTTTCTAATCCCTTTCGATGTTTGCCACAGAACCGTTTTCCTCTGCATTGCTCATGCTGGCATTTCTCTCCACCCCTGGCTTTTAACCCACGAGCACCAACAGAGCACTGTACTGTACCGACAGTAATGAAGTCGTCAAGCTTTTACAGAAAACAATTGCTGACGCTGTTAGACATAAATTTATGTGATGTACATTGTGCACAGGTGTCATGTTTTGAACAGATTTTTACACATTTTGACATCTGGGTATTTTGCTGGTACATTTTCATAAATTACCCCTTTATCGTTCAAGCTTTGATGCTGCATGTCTGACAGCTGATTCACATTCTGCAGAAAATCTGTGTTAAATTTTAAACTGTGTGATTGAGAGTCACATAAAATAAGGCAAGACATGCTGTGCAAAACAAAGACATTGGTCTGCAGCCCCATGTCGTGCATCAGTAGATCACCTTTTGTGTGTTGCGAGCCGCTTTTGTCTCGAGGCTCTGCTTGTGTCCTGGTTGCTGCTTCAGCCGAGCCAGCCCTGGGATACATCACTGTGTGGTGTAACGCTGATTTGTCTGGACTGGACTGAAGTCACGACTGTGGGTCAGCATGTTCCTTGTCAGGCTTTTTACCCCACATTAATACACCCAGAAGGACGCACATGCCCTCGCTTTCTCTCCCATTTTTTGCTGACTTGATTGTTGCAACATGACTTTGTTCCCTTTTTATACTGACAGATAAAGCTAACAAAAGCCAGTAAATCACTTAGATACATAACATCTTGTTCTGAGAAAAGGCAGAATGTTGTCTCCAGCTGCCAAAGCCTGTTTACAGTTGAATTGTATTCAAATATTGTTCTTTAAATGCCCGGAAATTCACCTGCAGTGACACAAGGATTTGTGATTCAAAGCAATCTATCATTTGAAGGGGAAAAAAAACATTGCAGCTTGATGGCTTTGTGTGTGTGTGAGCACAAAGGTGACAGCATCTGTGGGATACGAGAACGCTCTAAGATCCATTCAGCCCCGTTTACTGTTCACTGTTTCCCTTTTCACAGATCATCATTCCTACCAGCCAGTCTGATGAAAAAACACATGTCAAGGAAGTTATTGAGATGGTGCAAATTTCAAAGTGCACGTCCTGAGAGCGAGGCTAAAATGTCTAAAGTGTGTATTCTCTTCCCTGCAGGTGTTTCAGCCCAGCTGACAAATACCCGTCTGAGGAGGAACACCTCTGTGGGAACTCCCTTCTGGATGGCTCCTGAGGTAGAGTGAAACTGGCCTATAAACGCTCCCCCAGCCTCGGCTCTTTCCACTACATTAGCCTGGAGCAGATCCCAGTGGGCCACAGTTAATAATCGTCAAAGAGATAACACTGTCAAACACAATGTGCATGAAACAAATGGGATGGACGGCCTCCATCATTCGTTTCCTGGCTAATGATAGTTCAGTGCACTAGCAGTTCATATACCATCTATACAGAAATGGTTACATCAAGAACTGATTTTACCCCTTGTCCTTTTTCTGGTAGGTTAATGTGACTTTCTCCTGTGTTGCATAAGAGACAATATAAAGTGAGGTGGTCTTGCTTTTGATTTACCGGACTGGAGTTTATTTTGCGACACTAATCGATGTCTTTTCTCTTGAAAGTCTGCATGGAAGCTTTTTCTTACCTCACTCATACAATAAGGAAGCAGTTGCAATTTTTGTTGTTTCATATCTTTGGTGTTTCACAGCTCAGGAATTACATGGCTGAAGATTCAGATGCAGAGATTTACATCCAATGTCATTGTTAATTCCCAATGCAGGAGGTAGTTTGCCTTTTATATAGAAAGTTGGAAAGAAAGAGTTTAGTGGTCATGGTGGTGGGTAGAGCAGGTGTGAAGTCTCATCTTAGACCAACCATTAATGGGAGAACTCCACCCATTTTACACATAAAAGTCTGCTATAAAAGAAGTACTGCTGCATGCATGTGAAAAAGGCTGTATAAATCCTTTAGTGGCTCCAGAGAGAGCTGCACAAAGTCTGATACATTAGGGGTGTGGAGTTAGAAAGAAGGGAACCAGATCTCTGCAGCTCGCTTCTCATCTCTGCTTGAGGCTCGAGGCTACATTAGCTGCTACCAAAAGTCCTCTCTGGCCGTTCCTTTAAGCTTTCAGATTGTGTTATGGGGTTTGTAGACTCCAGGTTTTGACAAAGAACAAAAATGCATGCAATAAAAAAAGACGATGTCTCTGGACTGCAATGCTAAATCATTGTATCAGGGCATTTTATGGACTAACAATGAATGACAGTAGCTTGCTAAACCTAAGCTATTTGCCTAATACTAAATTTACAGTGTTATATTTTGTTATTATGTTATATCACAAACATCTGTTGTGTGAAGTATAAGTAAAATTTAGAAGATACTAAAATTCAAAAAGGTGGCACACCAATGAAAAAACAAGGAAACACTATCAGAAAAAGCAGATTGTCTAGACTGAGGAATACAAATTCTCTTCAGCTGGCACCTTCACTGTGCAGCAAAATGATTAAATGTTAAGAAAGAAAGTTCAGCAGCACCTTTTAAAGCATTTACGAGTGTTAGGACAAAGTTCATCAAGAGTAGAGGCATGTTTGAGGTTATCAAACAGACACCTTTCATTTATATTTCATTGAACCAAACCCACAACACCTCAGGAAAACCTAAACACTCAGTGGCATCCAATAACCACTCATCTGAACACAGAACCTCAACGCAATTACATTGGATGAACCATTAGCAGCCTCTGTCGGGATAAGATGGGTAAACGTAAACTACACCACAGCTACTCTTGTAACCTCACAGAGGAACCTTGTATATCTTCTTGTGAAATTAAAATGGACATTTTTACATGAGGTTTGCATGCAGTGCAAATTGTGCATTAGAATATACGCTGCATCACGTGTTCTGTCCGGACTCAAGGATTTTAATCTCATTTGTGTAAGATGTTCATCAACAAAGAACGTGGCTTGGATGGACTCTCTAGACTACATAGTTTTTAATTGAAAGGAGTGAGATTTGTAAATAAGGATCTACAGTATTATATTATTATTTTAGTTTGTTCGTGAACGCTGACATTCTGGACGATACTTACAGTATTGGGTTTATCCAGACACGGCCTTACCTACTTTCTATAGAAGATCTGGTTTGTAAGTTTGAGTTGTCGGGTAAGTTGTGTCACAGCTACACAATGTTATACATTTTTGATGAGCTTTATTTTTATTGACTTCATTGACTGATGATTTAGGCTGTGTTAAGAGCGTATTTCTGGCGCTTTTGGGGATACATTTTATCATTTAAATTGTTTTTCTTCATGAGGACTGATTTAACATTGATTCTATTTATTTTTTGTTCTTTTTGTTTGTAATGTAGAGGTAAAACAGAACAGTGACTTTGTGTTTTGTTTTCCGTGAAGGAGTGTGTGTGTGTGTGTGTGTGCACTTGTGTTTTAGGATGTCTTATTGATCATCTGATGATGTCTGTGTACATGTCTATTGACTATTGGGAATACAAATTACATTGACTTCAGACATTTGACAGTAATGGTGAACGTTTGTGTGTGGTTATGTGTACACGTCTCCCACTCAGAGATGATTCATATTGTTGATTGGGTACTATGTTGCCCTGAGGACATTGATGATAGAGTGTGCGTGTGGGTGTGTGTGTTGTGTTTGTGTGTCTGCACTGTGTTGCCCACAGCAGATGATGATGAGACTGTGTCTTTGGCTGAGCTCTGTTACGATCTATATTAGCTTTTGTTTGATACATTTTGCTCTGCTGCATGTTTGCTCAGTCTACAGTGCGTGCGCAAATGCTGACAACATTTTTAAAAAAACAATAAATAAATGAATATAAACTCCCTAATAAGGAAGTACGCCCAAACTTTACAACTTTATTCCTCATACTGTCCATACTGCAGTATAACAGCAAATCAGATCTTTCCTCTCAAGTTCTGATCTTCTTTTGTTTTAGGGATGAAGGCACTAGATATTTTTTTAACACTGCAGCTCCAAAACAGTTGTGAAAGTTGAACGATGTTTTGATCTGATAATTGATGAAGCCATTGATGGCAAAGGAATCACAGTAGACTTGTTCTCAAAATGAGAACTTGAACTGTCTATGATTACCTGCCATGGTAATATTTGCTCTATACTTTATATTTTTGCCTCTTTGTTATTCTTTTAGTGGCCATATGTAGACTTGAAAACACATAAACCACCATCATTACGTGTTTGTTACCATTAACAAATTCAGAATTGGCATACTGGCTCACATGGCTCACATACATGTAGATGATTTTGAAGTTCTGTGTCAATATTTAGGTGTTGTCATTACCTTCTGTCTGCTGCAGGTAATAGCGTGTGAGCAGCAGCTGGACTCAACCTACGATGCTCGCTGTGACGTCTGGTCACTCGGCATCACCGCCATAGAGCTGGGAGATGGAGACCCGCCCCTCTCTGACCTCCATCCAATGAGAGCCCTTTTCAAAATACCCAGGTGAGCCTCCGTCACACCTACACCAAAGGCTGGTGCTGATCAGGTTAATGTTCGGCAGGTGCTGCCTTAAATGCTCTTATTTCAATTAAAAGCCTATGTATAATTGAATGTTTGGAGACACTAACAGCCCTATTTACATTTATCACTCACAATATGCATTTCCGATCGCCCTTATTTTGATTCTTAATGATCAATAACAGTGTCAAAGTGAAGAAACAGCAGTCAATGACATCTGTGGTGACTTCCTAATAACAACTTATGAATCGAGAAATCAGAACTCCCTTTGAGAATGTGAAGGCAACCATATCAAATACAGTAAACTGGCAGCAACTGGCCACAATAGACCAAGTATTGCGTGTCAGGATTAGTTGAAATGTTGAGGGAATGGCATTTGCTTCATTAAAAGCACATTTCCTCAGCCTTGTGACAAGTCCGCTATCTGCATTAGTCAACGCTATAATTTACTGTAACTTTTTATGCATACAGTGAATTTATTCAGTAATTGCAAATTATATGGAATTATGAAACAAAAACATTTTCATACAAGTTCATGAAATTGTACTCATCCTTGCACTTTCTTTAGATTTTAATCATTCCATCCTTTTATTCACATTTGAAAAGCTTGTTAAGTGGCTTAAAAAAATAATATATTATTAATGTTTTGTTGATTCATTTTCTGTCAAGGGACACATTCATTCATGATCAATCATTTCGGCTGATACTGTTTTAGGAGGACCTACAATGCTTTAAAGACACAACTTACACAACCTTTTTTCCACAGCAGAACTAAAAATTTTTATTAGCTAGTGCACTGATGCAGACTGTCAGGATGTAAAGACAGGGTAATGTACAGTGCTTCTACTGCAATCCTGAAAAGCCATCTTCTGCTCCCCAACTCAGTGATTTGCTTCTCTCTTTTCATTTCAAATGGCTTTTTTTCTGGTGGCAGGGGCTCATCCACAAACCCCTCCCCTCCTGGCACTGATCCCATTCATCCTGTGGGGGAGGCTGAGAGAACAGCCACCCTTTTATTCATCTGTGTGGGCTGAAGGTGAAAAGTAATTGTTTATCGTCTCCTGAATCCCGCGTGAGAGCTGCATAAGCACTTACCGTCACTGTCATCTTAACGGCACAGCACTTTTTTCTACCACTGCCCTGAAACGGTGTGCGCCCCGCGCACATAAACACACACACGTCGGACACACACAGACATCTCCTGTGTCATAGCTGTCCTGTGTGTTTGCTCTGGGGGTCGTGCTCCACAGGAGCCATCACGCAGCCTTCTCCGAATCTATGTGACTGCTGCAGCCAGAGCTTCAGGCTGTCTGTTCACACTCCTCACTTCCCTCCTCTCACTTCTCTGGGTTCATTCGTCAAGCAGTCTCGGGGAAAAACCACGCTGAGAGCTTTGATTCTACCACACCCCGTCTTATTTCATTTAGGCTGGCTTAAATAGTACCAAATAGAAAGAGAGGATCTTCAAGGACAACCCTCATTTTCATTTGTTTTCTACCATGCCTGAATACATTATTATCCCTTAGTGCAAAGAACAAGACGCATTACAACCCAATGTACACACCAGTAGAGTACTATACAATCCCATGATAGTAGTTGTTTTTACCCTTTGAGATTTTTGTGGTAATGCTTCAGGTTTCATATAATATTTATGTCCACTGTGTGTTGACATGTGAGCATATAGCATATGTCCATACAGTCTTTCTTTCCCTTTCATCCTGTATTTAAATGAAAGACAGAAACAGAGAAAGACAGGGAGGGATTGGGATGACAGTACATGCACGGAAGTCAAATCCCTGCTCAAAGCATCACACTCTGGAGCAGGTGAAAGATTAAAAGTGTTCTCCTAATTATGCACAAGTGTAAGGATTTCCGCTTTTATCCTTCATTATGTGCAAATGAGAAGATTTAAATTTGCCTCGCATGCTGTACAAAGCAAATTTATTGCAGGACACATTCTGTAAGTTTACTTGAGGAAGAGGGGTATAAACAGGGTACTAGAATTAAAATACATCTTCATATTTGTATCCAGAGAATTAAAAACTCTAGATAATTATAACTTAAGTAGCTCGTGTGTGAGTCTTCGTCTCCACAAGACCCTTGTTTTTCTTCCAGATAAGAAAAACACTTTAATAGTCACAGCATTAGCAGAACAGACTCCTTATAAATGTCTCATGCATTTGCTGTCTATATTGTGTGCGTTGTGTGATAAACAGGAGATGTATGTCCTCTCATTAGTCCACTTTATCGCTGTCAGAGCCACTGTGAAAAAGGCCTAGGTGCATTAGCAGGCATCGACTTCCCCACCACATGCCAGGAACCCTCTTGTAAAAAGGTACTTAAAGCAGAACGAGGAATTGCATCAAATTAGTTCAGTTTTTCGCCGGCAGTGAGGCCTTGTTACACTTCACGCCTTAACAATGTGTGTCTGATGAATGCTGTTTTAAGACGATGAAACTTTCACCTTTTAAGATCTGGTTATATATCTGATATGCCAATGCTTCTGACTATTACTTTTCTGTCATAAAATCAGCCGTATCAATACCACGAGCTGCACAGGTGGAGGGCCATTTGTTGTTGCCTCACGCCCCAGCGGAAACTCCTCTGGATGTCTTCGGTGACGAATAGTTAAGATTTCACTCCATCGTTCCACTCTGTGCCTCGGCCCTTTGTTCTCCGCCCCGCCTGCGTAAACCCCGTCTCATCTTCTCTTTCCATTTATCTTTTCCATTGCTTCCTTCAACAGAAACCCTCCGCCTACTCTCCACCAGCCGGAGCTCTGGTCAGACGACTTTAATGACTTCATCTGCAAGTGAGTGCGGATGCTGGCGTGTTTGTAATGCCGCTGTGAGCAATAAATATTTACGGTGATACTACATAACCGTGCACACTTTGAATAAAAGTCCAAGAAATTCTTTGCACTCTCCCTCCTCTACCTTTTCATCTTCCTCCCCGCAGATGTCTGATTAAGGACTTTGAGCTGAGACCAAATGTGCTAGACCTGCTCCAACATGTGTTCATCAAACAGATTGTTGGCAGAGAGAAAATACTGATAAAACAATTGATTGAACTCATTGATCTCAACCAACAAATAGGAGTCATTGAAAAAACAAGGTACTGTCCGAACTGCATTTGCATGTATGTCTCCTTTCCAAAATCTCACATTTTCTATGTGTGTTTGTGACATATTAGTTGCTCCTATTTGTCTCGCAGTATGAGCAGAATACTCACACACCATAAAGTGTTTGATAGATTTTGTTATAAACGCCAAGAAAAACTTAAAGTCTGCAAGCCCTCCTGTCAGTGGGTTTTATATGTTAGACTGCAGCTTAACTTTTGCAGGCGGTATAATCCAAATTACCCTCCTTGCTGGATGTTTTACAAGCCCTGTCACCCTCATATAAACAACAGTTCAATCCTGCTCCGGCTTCACTCGAGGTGCAGGCTGCACAGCATGTGTCACATGAGTCAAAATGTTGGCCCAGAAAGTGTGTACTGCCCGTACGGTCATGAAATGTTAATCCTATTTCTGTCGTTTAAGCCATCATGGAAAGACAGACAGAAGCACAGACAGTAATGACAGGTAACAAATGCCTATATGACCTTTATGCCACAGTAGGAGTAGATGATAACTGGCTTTTTTAGTTCAGTCAGCTCTTGCTGTAGTTGTGATCACACATGTATTTGCAATCAACTACATGAGCTGATTTTAGAGTGTTTACATGCTGTCACCCCGCCATCGTGAACACTGTTGTCTTGTGATTCATCTTGTTGTCACTGTTTTTTCTACCTTTTCTTTTTGTATCATCCTGACACTTGATGCTGTAGTGTAACTGGGGTTATGACCTTCACTGTAAACCAACTACAGCGGTTGATGAGCTCCAAACCTCGCCAGCGTTCATCAATAACTTTCAGATAAATTGAGTTTTAGCAGAGATTAATTTGCAGTCACAGTGGGAAATTACCCCCATTATCGACTAAATAATGATAGGTTTTTGGATGTGGCTGGTAATCAGGGGGTAATTAAACTTATTCTGATAATACATTATGTGAGGAAACTGTAGACTGTAATTAGATATTCTACTCTTTTACAACAAGGTGCTGCTTAGCCAGTAAAGCTAAAACCTAGTGCAGTAATTTTAAATGCAGCTTTCTGACATTTTCATATGTATATATATATATAGCTAGTATTTTAAATGATATAGATATCAGACATAAAGTCCAGAAGTCATGTCCGTTGGACTAAACATTAAGATGATGGCAGCCTCCTGGTACAATTTCCCTTATTAATTTGTTGTTTATTGTGTTTTACTACTGATTTTGTATGATGTAAAGTGACCTTGAGTGCTATGAAAGGCGCCACTAAATAACATGTTTTATTAATATTATTTCTACATGGAGTTTGTAAAAGTAAACCTAAATCACAAGGTTGCTGTCTTGAATGATCTGGTCTCTTGGTGTATTGTCGAGCAGAAAAGAAACATGCTTGAAGCAATGAGGTGGCCACTAAAAATGTAACATAACATTTATTTAGATGTAATAATATTAGTTTATTTCAACCACCATTTAGCTGAGTCTCAGGTGTCTGGCAGGAGAAAGTGAACGGCGTACATAGGGGCCTCATGGTTCAGCATTAAAGCTATAAAGGATTATATTTACATTTTGCCTTAGCAAATACCATTGGCAGCACCGTGCACTGCTACCGCATGTGCTCATAATGTATTGAATTTGAATTTAGATTACTTCAGTTGTCAGGTAGAGTATTTGCATTACGAAAATTGCTCACTGGGAGGCATGTTGTGGATTCTGTGAGTTCTAGGCATGAACGCATCCACACGAAACGAGGAGGCCACATGAAGACACAGACTGACGCAGACGAGGTGGACGACCTCGCCACCCTAGAAGTTCTAGATGAGGTAAGAAAGTCGACAGTCTGGTAATTTAACTACATATCCCAATAACAAAACATCTGAACATCTACTAAATGGACCCTGTAGTCAGATTGTTTTGACAACTAGTTATTTATTTTTAAATGGGCCACAATGATTACAATTAGGACTAAAAAAAACTGTTCATCCATTTTAGACAAATGATAATTTGTCTAAAGTTATAACCACTCATCAATCATATTCAAGACTGAATAATTAAATAATTATTATACATATATTGTGATGATTGCATCTAATTCAATTTGTACTATAAAATATTTATATAGACACAGTCCAAGGCCGATCACATTGCTATTTGTTTTTCTTCTCACTGTTAAGCAGAACATTCAGCATCATTGTTCCCCGGTCACTCATGTTGGTCTGCTGAAACAACAATAGTGAGAAATACACGGCAGCATCTTTTACACAAACAACATCTAGAGCAATTCATCAAGTCTGAATGCTGCATTGACGTACTGAGCGATAGAATCAGTCTCAGTTGCCAGCGGATATTTTCACCCATCCTTCAAGATGAGGCGCTCTGCTGGTATGAGGGAGGCAGCGCCGCCCCTGCTGTTGTTGATGTACCTGTCCTGGCTGTGAGAAAACAGGAGAATTAATCACTGTATGACATGAAGATAATGCATTGACGTAACAGGCGTTACAGGCCTTGACTTGAGGCAGGACATAAGCAAAAAGTCCTGTTTGTTGTCTCATAATATGGCTCTGACAATGATCTAGGTGTTCATTTGTTTAGGAAACGTTTAATGCCGGTTGTGTGAATCACCCTTGTTGCTTTTTTTCAGAACACGGTCACAGAGCAGCTTCAGAGTCGCTATGGAAGAGATCAGATTTACACGTATGTGGGAGACATCCTCATCGCAGTCAATCCTTTCCATAAGATGGAGATATACACTCCCGAGGTCTGTGGATATAGGCCTTTCTGTGTTTCTTTTACGCACCTGTGCTCGTACATTCGGTCAATAATGCACTGAATGTAGCCCATCGTATCTCATTAGTGCCTCTGCAGTTCTTCAGTCGGCTGCATCCCATTTAGCCTCACCTCCACACACACATTTACACACACTGCACCTGTTTCCCTGCCTCTGTCATACCTCACTGACTGTATTTTTCCTCCCAATCATCATGTTTTTCTTTGCCTCAAGTTTGTAGCTATTTTTCATTCCTCTCCTCCCAGAATAAAAATATAACTAATTCTATACAGATACTTTCTATTTGTGTGTAAGGCAAAGTTGCAAAGCCATTTATTACATTTTCTTCTGCATAATATCTGTTATGGAATCTGTTAAATTCATGTGCATGATTTAAATAAGTATTTTCTTTTCATTCTGGACCCTCCTGTCTTCATAGTACACTAAGATGTACATAGGAGCGAAGCGTACAGTTAACACACCACACATCTTCGCTGTGGCTGATATCGCCTACCAGTCCATGGTGTCATACAACACGGACCAGGTAATGTCGACTTGTTTTGATCCTATTTGTTGAAAAGTTTTGTGGTTTCTGAGTTAACTAGCCGCCTTTACTAGTGGAGTCAAATGTCCATATAGTGTAATTTTGTTAGAATCATTACTACTATCTTCATAGTGACCTCTGTGACTTTCTGTGTACAGTGTGTTGTGATCAGTGGGGAAAGTGGAGCTGGGAAAACAGAGAGCGCTCATCTGTTGGTGCAGCAACTCACAGTTCTTGGGAAGGTAAGGCCATAAATATAACATTTTGTTAATATTTCATGTGCTTCCCATTATTATTGACACAATTCCCAATAAATATCACAGTTTTCCTGAGGTATACAAAATATAATGATGAAAACATTTTTTTAAAAATGCTGATTTGGCAGATAAAAAGGTACAACAATAAAAACTTAACTATCAACTGTAAAAAAATATATTTATGACTAACAGGACACTAGAAATGTATATAAATCATTTGTATTGAAGCATTTCAGACTAACAGAACTACAAAGTTACAGTTTTGAATAGTGCAACAGCTGTGTGTCTTGGCCAGCAACCTGTGCGTCTCCAGCCAACTGTTTAAAAATTCAGTATCTGAAATGCACCATCAAGGCAATTTGAACATCCTATGATCAGTTTGTTTGACGCTCCAGCTGATGCCAGTCATGATTTCGCAACTTGATTGAAAAGAAAGTTCCATTTCAATTCACTTTTCGCCTTTTTTAAAAAGTGGCGGACTGAAATGAGAAATGGCAGTGTCACTTTAGATGGGAATAACAGGAATAGAATGACGGGAATTCATCCATCATTTCTTGACAAAAGAATTATGACTTTCACTATATTGATTTCCCAGTTACTTAGCTGGAATAATGTTTTATTCAGGCAAACAACCGGACGCTCCAGGAGAAGATCCTGCTGGTCAACAGCCTGGTGGAGGCTTTTGGGAACGCCTGCACCGCCATCAATGAAAACTCCAGCCGCTTTGGCAAGTACCTGGAGATGAAGTTCACCTGTGGAGGAACAGTGGTCGGAGCGCAGATATCTGAGTACCTGCTGGAGAAATCCAGAGTCATCCACCAGGCAGTGTAAATATCACTTCCTTCTTTCTTTGTCTTTTTCTATGTTTTTATAAGTGGAATCAACCTCATGACACTTTTTTTTTTTTAATTACCTTCATTTGACAATAGAAATTGAAATCATGTGTCTGTTTTCTGAAAGAACATTGCCAAGAAGGTCATTTTTCAGCCAGCTGGCCAGGGATCAGTGCTTAATGGACTCTGTCTCTCTTCCTTTCACCTCTACTTTCCCATCTGAAACTGGAAGCATTCGCCTTCGACTTGCACTTCAGTCGATCCGTCTTTTCTTTTTATCATGTGTCTGGGGAGCGGGCCGGGTCAAGTGGAGGGGCTAGCTTATTTCCTGTTTGATCAAAGATTGTGGTCTTGCATGTGTCCTTAGTGGAAGTTCAAAGGCAGACTCAAGTGTTTCATTAGAAAACAGACACACACGTCAGAGGATTGATTTGGCTGCAAGCAAGTGAAGCTGCACTTTTCTTTTCATATTTCATTACCTCTGCCAGGAATGTTACATTTATGGATTTGTGTGTTTGTCAGGAGGATTTTAGTGAGCAGAATGGAAGATAATAACACTTATTAATCCATTGTAATTGCATTTGATGAAAAGTTAAGGTCAGTAACTTTCATCTATAAATTCAGCTAAACTGAAAAAGATGAACCTGTTGACATCATCAGGGTTATTTTCTCAGACTAATGCTCCTCCAAAAACAGACAAAATGTTGTAAAAGGTTACATAACGTGAACTGGCTATATATATATATATATATATATATATATATATATATATATATATATATATATATATATATGACTTGTGTGATAACCATTTACTGTCAGTTTTGGTACAGTATAGAGTACTATGGGTGAAATCAACTTAATGCTTCTTTAACCACAAATTAGGAAATTAGGAAATTCTTTTAGCATGTTTTGTTTCTTCCTCCTTCATGAACTTAATTTCCAAGCTAAGCTATGTCTTTGTGTGTTTCCTCAGAGGGGAGAGGAACTTCCACATCTTCTACTACATTTATGCCGGCCTGGCTGACAGGAAGAAACTAGCCCACTACAAGCTCTCCGACAGCAAAACACCTAAGTAGGTTTGACATTCCTTAGCCCTTCTCTTAAACACTGTTATTTCCCTCTCACACCACGCAAACCTCCTACTTCCCAGAGACCCCAATCCTGATCTGTGTGTTCCCCTTTTGATCTGCAGGTATCTGTGTAACGAGCACATTAAATTGGGGCCTGACATAGTGAGCAACACCTTCTACAAGGAGCAGTTTGATGCAGTGGAGCAGTGTTTCAAAGTCATTGGATTCACCCTGGAGGTACAAACTACTGAATTAATTTCTGGGCACAAAGCTGAAAGTGGCTTTCTCCTAAGATTTAACAGAATAACCTTGATCCTAACATTCATACAGACATGCTCTCACACTCCTGTATTATACATGTAATGTATGACAGTCTATATATAACTAAAAAACAACATGTAAGGAAGTATAATGTACTGTATCAGTGAGCTATCAAGAAATACACAACATAAGCTTTAAAACTAGAGTACGAGCAGCTTTTCAGGTCCACTGTGCAGCATGTGATGGAGCATGAAGCTACAGGCACATGTAGGCAGTCAGCTGGTGGCATTGTGAAGGCTAATGAGGCCCAGAGAACTGATTGCCTCTGGGATCTGCACGTCAATAGTACTTATCCTGTAATTGCTTGGCAGTACTGGAGGAACAACCTTCTCTTGTACAGTACTTCTTGTCTTGCTTGAAATCCCAGAGTGTGCATGAAGTTGATCTCTGAGGCAAGTTTATCTATTTTGGAACATAGTTTTGAGACTATTTTCTTCTCGCATGCGTCAGGACCCGCAGATTTACACATTTACACCGTGAAGAAAAGATTTATTTTATTCTTTCAAATCTTACTTTTGTTGACATCTGTGGAGCTCAGCGGTCACATTTTGACCCTTTTCTTTGTCGATGTGGTAAACCAACCACTGTCATTTATGTACAAAAGGCAGTTTGATTTTCCAATTTAGATATCATGAACCACTATGATACAGTGCTTGAACTGAAATAAGAAGCTCCCCTAACCATTAGCTTTCATAGCAACAATTGAGAGCACAAACTATGTAGAAACGTTTTAAATTTGAGGCTACAAATTACAAATTTAAGATACTATTAACGATTAATGTGTAGGAGCCTGATGCCTACAATAGTAATAATTCGCTGTACTCTGTTGTGCTGGTATTTGATAATAACGTGAAGTAGAAAACAGACATTATAGTATGTTTAAAATTTCTATCTAAGTAAGCCAGTACATACGTTTGTACCTGATGTTATTTGATCAAGGTAACATCATACCGTCTCCGAACCTCTGGGGTTTTCTACAGTAAATAGCTGTCTATCATTTCTGCAGGAGCTGGGCAGTGTTTACAGCACTCTGGCTGCAATCCTCAACTCCGGCGATATCGAGTTCTCTCCGGTTGCCACAGAGCATCAAACAGACAAGAGCGACATCTCCAACATTTCAGTCCTGGACAACGGTGAGAGAGAAAGAGAGGGGCATGTGATATGATGATGTGTAACCAAACATGACTCTGTATTTCCTCTGGTACATAAATCGTCAATCAGTACAGACGCTAGATTACAGAAACAACATTACCAAACAAACATCTGCAAGGGTTAGATTTTACAGGACATTGTTTCTCTCTGTTATTATATTTCCTAAATTTAAACATGTTCTGACTGGTACTTATAAAGCTGTCTAGATGAGGTTTATTGATTTGATGTGATCAGTGAGCAAGAGAACTTCTTCATCACTTATTTTTGAACCCAGAACTCCACATTAATCTTATTTCTGAGTCTGAATGAGCACATGTTGTTTGCACACCCTGCATGTATTACTTGCACTCATTCTACTGTAGAAATGTTAACTTTCATCCCATTCCTTATCTAATGTCTCCTCAGTGGCATCACTGCTGTGCATCCGCTCAGACGAGCTCCAGGAAGCCCTGACCTCCCACTGTGTTGTGGCCCGGGGAGAGACAATCGTCAGGCCCAACACGGTGGAGAAGGCGGCGGAAGTGAGGGACGCCATGAGCAAGGCTCTCTACGGCCGCCTCTTCAGCTGGATTGTCAACCGCATCAACGCACTGCTCCGGCCCGACAGCCACCTAGGGTGAGATCAGGAGCAGAAAATGTGAAGTGGTGTGTTTGGCTGCCACAAATGCAGAATGAGGTCATCTGAGAAAGTTTCTAGGTTTGTGTGGATTTGTGAAGATGAAAAAGTATGCACAATAAGTTTGATAAGTGCCAGCTCTTGAAAGCTGCTGAGTTTGCGGTTGGCCCACCATTTTGGTCCAAAGTGAAATATATCTGAACAGCTATTAGGACATTTTGTACAGATATTCATGGTCCCCAGAAGATGAATCCTAATGACTTTGGTGATCCTCTGACATTTGTTCTTTTAAATTAAGTGTCTCCACAACTATTTGATGTATTGCATGGTCCTTTCAGGATGAATTATAATTTGTCCAATACTTTGTTTAATCAATTATCAAATAGTAACAGTAATAATAAAGTAAGCTGGTGAGCATGGTAAACCTATAGGACCCAATTCCCTTCCTTCCCCTCAATGTATTGCATGAGGAGATGGGACAAAAATATGTTTTATTGGTACTTATGTTTTGTGTTTGAGCCCTGTTTTCACTGACAATATTTGCCTATATATATTTTGGAGAAGCTGGGATGCTGCCAAACTGCAGTGGAGAGTTGACACAAATGACTAAACCAGTGAACACGATTTTTCACTCTTCTCACCTCCAGAGAGGATGACAAGGGCTTGAACATCGGCATCCTGGACATCTTTGGTTTTGAGAACTTCAAGAAGAACTCTTTCGAGCAGCTCTGCATCAACATCGCCAATGAGCAGATCCAGTTTTACTTCAACCAGCACATATTCGCCTGGGAACAGGTGAAACTCCCATCATCCACCTTAAACTGTCACTGAAAGCAAAGAAAAGCTTTCTGAGAACTAAATGCCTTCTGGAAAGCACTTGATGTGCATTTTTCACCTTGGTACTTCCTAATTTCCATCTAAATGGCGATAACATGTCATCATTTGTCACTCTGCGCTTTAAGAGAGATGGCAAAGCTAAAATATGCTGCTGTCTTTATTTACGGGAGAATGAGGTTCGCGATTCTCCCTTTATGCAGTCTCGTGGGTCTGTTTTGCCTTTGGGGGCAGAGAATGGTTTGCTATTGTTAAATGATTTGGTCTCACCCCTGGAGAGGAGCTATAAATCATCCCAAACGAGGGTCAATTAGGAGTTGAAGACAGTTAGCATTTGACTTAATCTCACTCTTGGGTATTGTTGGCACCAGGCCCAGAAATACATTTGTCCTATAGTGCCACCATGTATACAGAGTATAGGGGAACAGTAGTAAGCTATGAAATTTAAAAGCATCATCTACGGTCAAATAAAGCAGATTTGAAGTAACTTTACCGTATGTTAAGGTCTTATCACTAATTCCCCTATATGCTTCCATACATGTTTACACATGTGGTTACTTATTGTCCCAATCTGTCTGCATCCCTGCAGGTTTCCTGATGTGGCTCGTTTATGTCACAGTGTGCAGGTCATGCTAGAATAAGCATGTTGATTTAACGTTGTTTGTTCCCATTTTGTCCTTTTCCTCGGTCTCCAGTAACATTGCTGAGTCACACTAGGAGCTCTGAGAGTCAGTCGACCTGATGAGATCAGGTTGACTGAGCATAAAGTGGAGGTCTTGGCTCATTTTGCCCTCCAGACCAGATTGTCCCCAAGTATAATACTATGAAATCTGGCATCCACTTTGGCTTGTTAATGGTTGGTTGATTAGTTTATAATGTCAGATGTTTAGAGTGCAAATTAATAGTCACTCTTACTCTAAAGTTTAGGCTTTCTGAACATTCAAGCATGTCATTAAAAAGACAACGCACAGAAAATGGCTGGTTAGGACAGTAAATGTATTTAGAGGTACCTTTGCATTCCTGCATCTGACATAAAAAAATTCTCATTACTTGTCAACAGAATGAAACCAGAAAACAGACAAAGAGCTGCTGACTTTAAAACGCTGGTCTGCCATTACAGCTGTACAGTAGGAGACACATCATCAGGGACTTTTCCTTTATCTATTCACATCTGCACAATCATTCCCACATGGTATTCTGTTTTACTTATTTTCCAGACAGATGTTGGATGTATAAAACATTTACCTCTTTTGGCCCAACAACCAGCTGCTCTTCTTGCTGTATTTCCCAACACATTTCTGGTCTCGGTGGAGCTGGTTGAGCCCGAGAAGACCATTTATTTGTCCCATAATAGGGGACAACAACAACAAACAGAGATGGGAATGAAACTTTATACAGTATTTAGACCGACTGAGGACAGTGTATCTCCTTGCAAAAACAAAAGATTTCAACTATCTCACACAGTCATGATTATATTCACGGTGTCTGCCATTTCTGTACAGGATGAGTACCTGAATGAGGAGGTGGACGCTCGGATGATCGAGTATGAGGACAACCGGCCCCTCCTGGACCTGTTCTTACAGAAGCCCATGGGGATGCTCTCACTTCTAGATGAGGAGAGTCGCTTCCCCCAGGCCACCGACCAGACCCTCGTAGGTCAGTCCCCTCAGATTACGATTGGAGGACATCTGTTTTAGGGTGGAGTCACTGTTCACTGCGTATTCATTCTGGTTGTGGGAAGAAATTAACCAATGTATCATTTAACATTTTAGAGAAATTTGAAGATAACCTCAAGACTAAAAGCTTCTGGAGACCAAAGAGAGTTGACCTTGGCTTTGGTATTCACCACTACGCTGGAAAGGTAATTGATACTTCATTATAAAATAATGTTTGCACAGAAGTTTTATTTTAAACTGAAGCTACTAGCGATGTGTGTTGGCCTTCACCTAAATATTCTCCCTCTCTCCCGAACTCTAAGGTGATTTACAATGCTGCAGGCTTCTTGGCCAAGAACAGGGACACACTACCAGCAGACATCGTCCTGCTGCTGAGGTCGTCAGAAAACGAGCTTACTCGCAAGCTGGTCACCCATCCCCTCACTAAAACAGGTAGAAAAAAATCCTCCTCAGGATGAAAAAATAGGAAGAAAAATAAGGAGGAAGTTTGTTTGCTACAACCTTTTAATTCAGCGGTTTATAAGCAGCACTGAATAGCTACTTTAAGTAAAACAACAGGCTATTGTTACCCTTTTTACCAAGGCTTTCCTCTCTTGTCTGCCAGCCTTTTGTTGTAATAAGCTGGCCTTGGCAGAGAGAGTATCCTCCGTTGGCAGAGCAGGCAGCCAGCTCAGTCAAAATCGAATCACAAAGCCAATAATCACATAATCACTCTCTTAAAGTAGCCTTAAAGCTATGGTATCAATTCATTCCTAATCAACAGTAACTCACGTAAAAGGAAAGATCCCCTGAACTCCCCTCTTAACCGCCCCTTTGAGTTCATTTATTTGAGTTTTTTCAATGTCCTGTAGGAAAAGAGCCCACGTCCAGACTTGTAGAGAGTTTTCTGTTAAAAATAACCTCATTAATTTCTCCCAACAGATAAAAATATTCATACAGTCCTGTTTCTGTAGATGATTCCTACACGTGAAACCAACTCTCCCCTGGCTAGTAAGGACAATTTGTGTTAACTGACTCCCATCCTCCCTTTGTTTATTTCACAGGCAACCTTGCCCACACCAAGGGTAAAGGCATAAACACAATGCGCAGCCCGCGGACCCCGACACGCACCATCACCTTCGCCAAGGTACTTACAGCACTGTGTGCATTATCACTGTATTATCCTCCACATCAAGAACTTCCCCTGAAAAGTTGTTCAATCTATTTTTTTTCTTTTTGCTCTCACTACTACAGCCAAAATCCACTCTTAAATTACAACTCAGCCTCTCTTGCCTCTACAGTGTTTTTCATTTCTACTCTTTCTTTGTTGCCCAACTATAATTATAGCTTCTCCTATTCTTACCTTTTTTGTCTCCTTTTTTCCTCATCACTCTGTCTCTGCATTTCTATCACAAAAGATGGGAGTGCTAACTTTATACAGTTCTTTTTCTTTCAGTGAGGTAATCAACTTATTTCAATATAGTTTGTGTTTGACACCCCTACCCACTCTAGATCTCCTAAAATGTAATAAATAGATCCAAAAGTAGTGGTTGGTATTTATTACATTAGATTAATTGACTAAATCCTGCGTAGATGTTACATATTTTTTACAGTTTATGCAAAGCAGGTTATTTTCACTATATGCATGCAGTCTGTTACACTTACCCATCTTTATTTTGTTCTCTGAACGTAGAAGTTTATGCTGTGTTAAAACCTGTTGGGCCTTATTTCATATCCACTCCTGTAGTGGAGTCTCTGCTTATAGCACCAAATAAATAATTTGAGTAAAAAAAGACTTGGAGAAATATTAAAACTTTAAACTTTGCATTCAAAGCATTCAATAATCAGTCCCTTTCAGTTGCCAACGGCCAAATAAAAACTTAATTTAAAAAACTGCGGCAGTACACGATTGCATTGCCTGCTAAATGTAAGGCCTGAGGCAATTTGCTCACCTAAAAGCAATTGACAGTAGCTACATTCAAATGAACTGTGTTTGATGAGTTCTTGAATCTATTTCCATTCATCTGCATACGTTACACAAAAAGCTCATCAAAGGCTTTGCTCCTAAGAGGCACAATGAGCATTTAAAATGCTACAAACAGTATTAGGCTGATGGCTTGCTTTAAACTGGTTTCCCCCAGTGTAATAGTGCTGAGAATTAGATGTAGAGCTTGTTAAAATGTTACGAAATCTGTGCTCGATGCAATTTAAGACATTTGTATGTGTAATTCTTTTTATTCATATAGATGTTGCATTCTGTGTTGTCTTTATGAGAGCAAATACTGTAAGTTTTTGTAAGCACATAGTTAATTAGAGCAGTTTTTAAGCATATCTTTTTAGTTTGATTTTGAATTTCTAACTGAGAATAACGCTTTCTGAAGTAATAGCTTCAGACGAGTTGTATTTATGCAAACGGTAGTCTTGATTTGGCACTTGTTTTTTTTTTTTGTTTATCCATTTAATGCATTTCTTTTGCAGCCTTCTCGGGAATTAAAGCCAACTCCTGAAACAAAAAGCTCGCTTCATTTGGCTCTTGATGACAAAGTACAAATGCAAACGGTGATTGGTGATTTTTCAAAAGAAAGATTAAAAGCTTTGATAAAAACATGGTATACTGATCAAATTACATGAAAAACCTAAAAGTGTGTTTCACAGTTGCTAATACTGTGCATTAACTTTAGGTCAGTGTCCTTGTGTCGTTCTTTTATGCTGAATTACCCAGTTGGCCTAATGTGCATTGTTCTAAAATTGTTTCTATAAAGTTGTATGTAAAGGCTTTACAGACACATACAGTATGCCGTGAATTATTGGGATTTTTGACCCGCTTTCATGTTTGTTTGTTCAGCCGGGTGAACCTGGAGACACGCCTTACCACCCGAGAGAAACCACCAACATGAGAACACAGACAGTGGCCTCCTACTTCAGGGTAAGATGGTTCTCTTTATTAATTGCTTGATATCTTAATTCAAATTTAGGTTCAAAGGTTTGCCTTTTGCAGAGATGTATGGTCTGTCTCTGTTTTTTTTGCCAACATTGTTTCGTAATCCCTTAATCAAGCTGCCTCACTCTTCCTTTTACTCTTTCTAGTACTCTCTGATGGATTTGCTGTCCAAGATGGTGGCAGGGCAGCCTCACTTTGTTCGCTGTATCAAACCAAACAACGATCGCCAAGCCAACAAGTTTGACCGGGAGAAGGTCCTGGTTCAGCTGCGATACACTGGAGTTCTGGAGACCGCCAAGATCAGACGGCAGGGCTACTCTCACCGCATCCTGTTTGCCAACTTCATAAAGAGGTCAGCAGGCTCACACTTGCATCACACTCAGGGTACGATGCGTGTTGGCTCTTGTATTACTGTCCAGCTGATTACACTGACTGTTGCAGGTATTACTTCTTGGCTTTCCATGCTCATGAGGAGCCAGCTGTGACTCCAGAAACATGTGCTGCAGTACTGGAGAAGGCCAAGCTGGAGAACTGGGCAATGGGGAAGACAAAGGTAAGTAAGAGATATTTAATTTATTAACTGAATGTATTGTTATACTGTTAACTGAAGTAGCAGGGCTCTACGCTTTCATTTAATTTTAGGGGCACTACACAACATAGGTACTTTGGACCCAACAAAGGGCAGGGATGCATTGTGTTTCACAAATCTACGAGTCTACGAATAATTTTTAGGCTTTTGAAATTAGGGTTGGGGCTTGGTAACATTTTATCCAATCTGAATCTTTTCAAACCTTTTAGTGAATCTATTTATGTTAAGCATTCAACTATTGAAAGTTACCAAATTATAAATAACAAAAACTCAAAAGATCCAGATGAGATCTGTAGGTTGAGAAGGCAGAAACAGTTTAATTAATTTTCACAACCTGTAGCTCAACCTGAAAAGGAGATACTTAATTAATTCTGAAACAATAGCAGCAGAAGATATCAAATGTTAATAAAATATTAATTTTCATATTAAAATAACAGTAGCCTGCTGACTTCGGCATCTTATTTTCCAAAAGGTACTTAAAGTCATTATTCAGAACTAAAAATGTATCTGCTTAATTTATTGATCTGATATTAATTCAATTTTTACTGGGATATTCTGACTCCTGAGATGGATGTGAAACGATCAGCAGAAACACGTGATTGTACAGTGGCGTTACAGAGAGATGCTTCTTTTTTCCTCGTAAACAAGTACTCAAACTCTGGTCTGTTTGCAGAGAGCTCACAGACCCAAGTCATGGGATTAGCGTTAGTTAGTGACAGCTGATAGGACTTGCTGTTTTTCATCATCACAGGAGAAAGCAATGATTAGCGCCGGCTAAAAATGAGAAGTTGCTTCCTGAATGTTTTGTATACACTGAGGTTTGCTAATAAGTGTGTCAGATCATTTTTCCCATTCGCTCACTCTGTGGCATGGTCTATGGAGGGGAAGCATGGTTTATTAACAGTAACAAATCCCCCCTGCAACCTATGATATTGTATGTTTTGTAGCAGTCTGCCAACAGTGAGTGGAAGCATGCCATTGGAACACAAGACCTGGGTTAAAGCCCCCCAAAACATGAATTGAAACGTGAAAATGTGAATTGTGTAATTGTCATGTGAGCTTGTTTTGATTACACAGTCACATTTTCATGCCCATATAATAGCAATGAAGGCAAGGGCATGCAAATCCAGACTGCACCTAATTCATTAACACAACTCTACAATTTCCTTGTAGAAGATGTACGATTGTTTGAAGGTTGTACAAACATAGACGCAGTAACCTTACTGCAAGACACTGGAATTTATCTGGCAAATCAGAAAAGCCTAACAAAAGATATTATGTGCTGCACTGCACTTTACTGCAAACAGGGAGCTTGTAGCTTAAGCAGTAGCTCTATCATGGATCTAGCACATTTTGCTGCTCCAGTGCAATACTACTGAATCCCAAATGAATCCAACGCACAGCGCTCAACGGTTCTGTCGTTGATCCTGTTGAGGGGATATGTAAAATATATTTTATATGGTGAACATTAAAGTGTTTTATGTTTGCCTACTCTCAGGTGTTCCTCAAGTACTACCACGTTGAGCATCTGAACCTGATGGTGCAGCAGGCCACCCAACGGATCGTTCTGCTCCAGGCTTATGTCCGAGGCTGGCTGGGAGCCAAACGATATCAGCGGATATTAAAAGAGCGAGAACAGAGTGCTCTGGTGCTGCAGTCAGGTTCGTAAGCTGTGCACTTCTGTTATCTACCAGAACATGAACAAGTCATCGAGCAGTTATTCTAATGTTTTCCACGCCAATTCCTGCTTTGATTTTTGATTCACAGCTTACCGAGGTCAAAAAGTTCGGAAGAAGGTCGCTGATGACAAAAACAAAGCGAAGTTTGAGGCCTTCATCACCCAGTTTCAGGCTGGTAAGAACAATCTGAGATGGAATCAGTTATCCGTCACAATCTAAGCTTAGCGTTTATTAAGCTGGTTTACGTTTCCTTTTGTCATCTATTTCAGTTTGCAGGGGCTATCTTGCAAAAAAGAAATACAAGGAGTTGGTAGAAGAGAAGAACAAAGCTGCAACCAAGATTCAGGCCCGCTACAGAGGGCACAAGGAAAGGAAAAGCTTCAAAAGAAAACGGTATGAGAGAGAGGAAATTTACACTGACAAATAAAAGGTGGTAAATTGTTTTCTGACAAAGCTGGACTCATTTTGTTTATAGGGAAGCCAAAGAGAAAGAAGAGAAAGCCCTTAAAGAAAAAGAGGAAGAGACTCCTGAACCAGAGAAGATCACCAGTGAAGAAAATTCCCCTGCTACCAACAATGAGGGGCAAAACGAGGACGATGAAGCTAAGGCTGCTGTGGTTCTCCAGAGCAACTACAGGGGCTACAAAGAGAGAAAAAAGTTCAAGGAGAGAAAAAAGACGATGGCTGGGGCAGAATTAGAAATACCACCAAATGCAGAGGTGGGACAAGAGGGTGGGCAAGAGCCTACAAGCAAAGAAGAGGAAGGGGAAAAGACAGCTGATAAACAAGAGGAGAATGACGAAGATGAAGAAAGTACGTATGAAGCGGAGGATAATGATGACAGTGATCACACACAGGTGCCAGAAGATGACGAACATACAGAAGTGGCTGATGAAGCAGTGATTGAGGATGCACCAGCAGCAGGAACAGAAGGGCAGGTCGAGGACAAGAAGGAGGAGAGTGGACAAGAAGAGGCTGCAGGGGAAGAGGCCGTCAACGTAGAAGACGAAACCAAGGCTGCTACTGTTCTCCAGAGTAATTTCAGAGGTCACAAAGAGAGGAAGCGGTTGCAGGAAGAAGGCAAGATCCCAGCTAAGAAACAAAAAGCAAAAAGTCCCACTGGTGAAGAAGAAGTGCCAGAAGTTCAAACACCAGCAGAAGAAATCTGCAGCAAGGAGACAGAAAAAGGGGAAGAGTCAGTGGAAGCTCAAGATGCAGCAGATTTGTCATCAAGCGATGTCAAGTCAGAAGACCAAGACGAGACCAAAGCAGCCGTGGTGCTTCAGAGCAACTTCCGCGGCCACAAGGAGCGCAAACGACTTGAGGACGAAGGAAAGATCCCTAAGAAGAAGAGGAAGGAAAAAGAAGTTACACCAGAACCTCCAATAGAAGAAGAACCGGTATTGCAGGCAGAAGAATCAGTGCCCGAATCCCAGCAGGAAACTTCTGCGGAGAACCCGGAGGGACTCGACGAGGAAAAAGCCGCTACTGTCCTTCAGAGTAACTTCAGAGGCCATCGGGATCGAAAGAAACTGAAAGCAGAGAGAGAAACGCAGCAGAAAACAAAGGAGGACGCTGCCAATGACACAGAAGAGGAAACTAAAGAGGAGGCAGAGGAGGAGGAGGCCCTGGATGTTACCGATGTGATGATAGAACGTAAAGAGGAGACAGATGCTGAAAAAGAACGACTGGAGGAAGAGCATGCTGCAGTGAAGATCCAGAGTAACTTCAGAGGGTACAAGGACAGGAAGAACCTGAAGGCCAACAAGCAAACAGCACAGACAGAAGCTGCACAGCTACAGAGCTTCTCCAAAGAGGTAACATCATTACATTTTATTTTGCACCCAAACCAGTCTCCAGCTCATCTTTTTTTCAGGCTCACATATTGATTTTGTCAAATTTCTTTAACAGATCGCAAAGACTTCTCAGGACTTTGTGGCTCTGCAGCAGAAGTTGAACGAGATCATCCAGGCCCATCAATCAAACCCCGAGAACAATGGCATGTTTGTGAGAGGAAAAGCAATCAATGGCTATGCTCCCCAGAATCACCAATCAAGTAAGATAATTGAGATTGACTCTGTGAAAAACAGATTATAAAGCAATAAATGCAATGCATAATGTTGGCATGGATTGACCCGAGGTTAATGTGCAGTTTTGGTCCTGTTTTTGAATCCCTGAAATATCAGATTAAGTTAAGAAAGACAGACTCCCTGTCTAAGGAGGAAATGTATCTCTTCTTTTGGTATATCAATCTTTCATAGTCTTTGATTTTACTGCACTGAAGTTACTGCAACTGTGTCATTCCCTACCACACTAAGAAGAAAGAAAGGATTATGTTAAAGCCTTGATTGTAAATATAAAGTATTTGAGGCAAGAATTGCTCCTAGTTCAGTCTTTTTGTCTGTCCATGTCTTTAAGTTGTTTCCACATTGTTCATGTTTTCTTAATGTAAAAAAAGACAAGAAAATTTTATTACTGTCTTCGCACAGAAGAAAGAGATGTTATCGACGTACGACGTTCTCTTTTCTCTCTTGAGGCTTGATTAGATCAGGAAACCTCGGAAAGTCAAGTGCCAAAACAGGAAGCACTTCTCTACCCGATGTGTCATCAAAAATAAAATTTGATTTGCACAGGCGATAGGTGTAATTGCTTTCAGGGAGAGACAGGAAATGGAAAGTTCACCGTCTTTGCAAAACGGAGTTGGCAGCTGAAATGTCACCGCCGGCGTCGGGTTCAGGTGCCTTGAGAAATTAATGTAATAATTATGTAATAATACCAATGATTGCCGGCCTTGGCTGGCATCATGATTATTCTGCTATTCATTTGATCTGCGGTGGCTATTATATAATTAGAGTGTAGGCTTGAAATATCTTTTTAATTGATAATTTGTAATGAAAAAAGGTTTTCTTAATGTTGGCATGGAACACAATTCAGAGTTTTGCAGGATCGTCCGAACAGTGTTACAGGAGTAGTTAACGTGTTAATAGGGAGCTTTAGAGCCTCATCTAGCTCTTGGCAAGAAAAAAAAAAAAATAAGCATGTTTCCTAAGATGTCTAAAACTATTTCTTTAAGTGAAATTCACATAAATTTCAGTGTGCTTTTAAATCTGCTTCTATCAGATTTTATTTTAATAACAAAAATACACCTCAAGAGTGGCAGTTTTACAAACATTACATACACAATACTTCACCTAAGGTTTCCAGTAGAGCACAGTGTTCCTTTAATCAGGGCATGTTTGCCCTTTACAGGCTTTCCTTTAGCAGAGCACATTGCCTGCGGTAAAGCAGAATGAATTATCTGTGTTATTTCCAAGGGCTACTGCAACTCCCTATGAAATTATGCTTCTCAGCCCCACTAGGTTATTTCTCCAATCGACAGTCCTAAGCTCCTCATAAATTTCATTGACATAATAAACTTCATCGGAATCATTTGTGACAGACGCAATGAAAGCAGAGCAACGCCAGTCACATTGTCCTTCATGGGAAAGGTCATCAAATGTTAATCACGTTTTGTGAGCAAGCATTTCCAACGATTATGGCAGGAATTAATAACAGGGTGTGTGAAATTGGCTTTACTTGTTTAAGCAATACAGAATGACCTTTAGATGGAGTTGTTTAATAATTTTACAAACTTTTCATCTCCTTTACCTGAGAGCTTCTGCACATGATGGATTGTTTGTTGCTGTGTGTTTTCCCCTTGCATGAACAGTGATTAATAATGAGCAACAAGCGAAGGTCATTGTAGTATGTTATTAATTGGCAATATCACATGCCCAAAGAGGAATATTGTAACAGCCATGACAAATATAATAGATTGCAACACATCCACTACAGTGTGGATGATGTTGTGCATGAAATGCTGCCAGCTGGTCACAATCACACCTCTCTCTTTTTGTTCAATACAGTCAATCGAACATGGATCGTCACAAAGTTGTAGGACACTTTCTTTGTGTCAAAGGTTGTTTCACATAATCTCTGTTGGAAAATTCAAACTGGCCAAAGGCCTTAGGGTTAAACTGCAGTATGTGTTGAGGGGCAGTTCAATAAGCACAACAGAGTCAAAGTTCAGCATGGTGTCAGATCACACTCAATAGTCTCTCAATAAACCCAACCAACCATGTGCAATGATCCCACCAGCTCTCGGGCTGTTTGACCATGATGGTCGGGCACAGTGACCAAATCTGGTATGCATTCAAATGATAGAGCGTTTTTTAAGAGAAAGCCCTCATGGTGCCCCTAAAAGTTGTTTAAAGGTATTCTGGGAAATGTAGGAAATTAGAAAATGGAGGTGAAGGGTACATGAGTATACCAAAAAAATACATTTTAAAACTTCATTAAAAAGCAACTACTACAGTGAACTGAATCTTGCAGATTAATGGTTTCTAAAAGTGTATTTGAGGGTCTATCAACTTCTAACAGAAAGAAGTAGCCACAGCCTCATCCAGTGTCTTTTATCTTGGAACAAATAAACATGTTTTAACCATGTTTGTTAATTTTCAGCTGACAAGAGACTGTCGAGGACCCCCCGCAGGACCCAGCAGCCGAAGACCCTCAACACACCAGAGGACTCCACCTATTACAACTTGATTCATGTGAGTCAAAGAAAGAGATGGAGAACGATTTCAGATACTTTCTAGAGTGAAGCTTTTACTGTCACCTGCCATGTGACGCTGTAACTACTTCCCCAGCCGTTGGCTTCCACAATACACTATTGATTGGCAATTTCTTTCTTTCTCTAGTACTTTTAACTACACATGTTCCCAAGGCAAGAAATATCAGCCTATTACAAAGTTGTCTGGAAAAGTATGTTCCAGAGTTTCTTTAGTACATTCGACAAATAACAATTTTCTTGATGTTTTGTTTTGTTTGTTTTTTCATGCTAAAGGCAGTTCCTTTTTATTCAGTGCTCTCCAAGTGTAATTATTTGCAATGTTTCATAATTTCAGCGATCAATAGCTCAGCGTAAAGCTCTTCTTTTTGCAGCATTTCAGGTTTGTTGACAATGCTGTCAGTTCTGTTTAGTCGACCTAGTTACGCTGTACAGTAGATACAGTACAATGCATCTAATGAGTAATTTAATCATTTAATAATGAAGACCAGACATTCAATATTTAATTAAAAAAAATCAGAATCTTAATAATTGTAAAAGCATAATTGTGTTATATTAAAAAACAGCTTGTTTAAGTAGTAGTTGAAAACCAAACTGACCAAATGATAACTTGATTATTCCCTCACAAATGTGATCACATGCATCAGAGTGAATTTTACTGAAAATCTTTAAGGTGATGACATTTAATATTTTAGAATTTCTATTGATTGAAAAGTGAATAACTGTAACAAAACATAAAGCAGTGGTTCTCAACATGGGGTCACATGCAAGCGGCTCTGTGAGGTTGCACTTAGCACGTTAGCGTGCCAATATTTGTTGATCAGCACTTAACAAATTGGCTGGTGGGAATGTCATTAGTTTTGCAGGTATTTGGTCATAAATCAAAGTATTGAACAAATAAAAACATTGCACTGATGCTTGAGGAAAAGGTTATCACCAAATGTTAATACCAAATTATTTGCATTCATCCTGAAACAAATTCCACGTCTATTCAACCAATAGTTGTTGAGATATTCAAAATCTTCTGCCAGTAAAATTCAAACAGACGGACATTGCCGTTAGTATGGTTATCTTTACCTAATTGGTCACAACTTGTAAACATATGCAACCCGTAATGGGCCCAACCCTCTCTTTGCTTTGTATTCAGGGTTTAAAAGCCAAAAGGTTGGGAACCACTGTTCTAAAACCACTTTCTTTTGCTTTACCTGAACACAGAGATTAGGAGCGTTTGATTGGCATGTAGTAATCTGTCCTCTGCTTCTCTCCTCTCAGAGGTCCGTCCAGGATGATAAACGCAAGCCCAGGAAAGAGGAGTAAGTGTCCCCGTTCTTATTTCAACCTAATTTTAACAACCTGCCACTACTGTTTTAAGAGGTTGGCCTGCTGCCTGCTTGCCTGGCACAGTGGGCCCAGAGTAATGACGCCGACATAAGGACAGTGTCTGGGTCGAAAGTTAACGATCTGCAGCATTACACAAATCCTCAGTGAAATTAATTAACCTCACCTTTCACCATGGTTACATTCGCCAAATAGACTCGGTGAAATATTTTGTATGGTTTGGCGTAAGGTGTTCCATATACATTGCTAAACCTACCTCCAGAGCAGATCTGCAGGAAAAGAAGCGACCAGAAAGTGTGTGTGTTCATGCATATGTATGTGTCGTAGAGGCCACAAGGTGAGCGTACCGCCCAGAGTGAGGGGGTGAAGATGGACGGATAGGGCCGGCTGAACAAGAAGGGGCCAGGGCACTTTATCACAACAGTCTGAAGAGACACACACACACACTGTGCGACACAGCGCTAAACATCAAGGGTAATAATTTGTTAGCAGATAAATAAAGCCAGCGATGGACAGGAGCAGTTTACATGCATCATTAAGGATGAGAAGGTCAGCAGGAAAGATAGCATCTCTGGCTAAAGCTGACAGCAAAGGAGGATGGGAGATGGGAGAGCGTGGGTGGTAAGAGGAGTTAACACTGAGGAGTAGGCAGAGGGGATGATAGAGAATGGGAGTAAAGACATACAAAAGGGGAAATAGGGAGGCAGAGTTAATCAGAAACAGTGATAGTGAACCACAAATATCTATATTTTATTGCTTATATTAAGCAATGATCTATTGCATGTCTGTTTTGCACCCTCTATCTAAAGATGTGGCATAATAGTGATTCAAGCCTTTTGCCAGATCATAAAATATTTCACATTTTCCATTTTCAACACTTGATGTTGATGCCATTCCTGTGGAAACTTCCTCTGTACGAGAGAAATCAGTGTCTTGTGTTTCAAGTAGCAGCGAGAGCAGTTTGTTGAAAATAAAGAGATGAAAGACAACATAGTTAACATGAGCAGTGAACCAGGGACGAACCAGCCCCCCGAACCAAACCTGGTTCAGCCAGCAGGGCTGAGCTGGTTCCCTGGTGGCCGAACCAGGCCGACTACAGTACAGATTACAAAACAAAAGCTCAAATTTCCTCTACTGAAATACTCAGACACAGCATGAAAGCGAACCTCAGCATGCTCACGATTGCAATGCTAAGATTCTGATATTTAGCAGATATAATGTTCTCCGTGCTAATCGCTCATTTGCAGTAGATACAGAGTACAGCTGAATGCCGTTAGTTTTTGCAGGTCATAATTATTGGGAAAATAAAAATGCTTTGCCAATCCATCCACAAAACTTTGACCTTTGAAGGCAGGGACCTCTGACACCATCACAAAATGGTTTGTTATTGTCCGAAACCTCTAATGTAACTATAAAATATCATCTTTTATTCATCACAATGCTGATATTGGCCCATTTAAACCTACAAGCTTCACTTAACCACAATGTTTTGTTTTTCAGTATTGATCCGGATCTGTGTGTAAAAAGCTGATTAACATTCTTTTGAGGGAGTCAGTGTCATGAAGGTGAACTTGACATAATTCAGCCAGTGGTCCAGAGAACAGGGAGATAATTACAATCAATGAGGACATTTTCATTTCAGCATCATAACAGCACATTCCTCATGATTCGTCAGTGGGATGATTGTGCGTCTGTGGTTTCAGTGGTAGAATGAGATCATCACAGTTTAACCGCACAATGTTGACACTTCTGATGTTGCAGCTCTGTACTAAAAGCAGTCGTTGTGTGAGGCAAAAGTTCTTTTTCTCTCACTTCTGTTCATATGGAGGTCAGGTTCAGCTTCATAACAGCATCCCCGGAGCTGAGGTGGGGGAGGCTGTGGTGCTGATGGCCATTTTATACAGTCTGGTGGGCAGGTACTTGCAGACTAATGGCTTGATAATTATGCCCTTTTTCTCCTTCCCTCTATGATACGCCACTTCGCTGTTGGTCAGTTAATTGTCAGGCATAATAAGTGTGTCAAAATAAAGTCCATCCAGGACAAAGGCTGAAACGCATCAGTGGGTTTTTAGGTCTCCTTTACCTCCAAAACTCCAAATATATTCTTATTTTGTGTTTTTCAATGCATGTTAAGGCATTTCTGAATAGGCTTTTCAACCTTTTTAAATAAATGCAAAAACAAAAGAGTCATTTGGGGGCGGTTGAATTGACATCAAGTCCATCCATCTCTTCTGTTTGTGCTCCAGTCCGGGAAAGCTGCTGGATTCAGATGACCAGTACTACCGGGAGCTGCCCACCAGCAGGTCTGAACCCTGCATCTCCACAGAGGACACATCGCCCAGCAGCATGCCTGAGAGGAGGGAGTCTATGGAGAGGAGGCGGCCCGTGGAAAACAAGCAGCCTGCAGAGCCGAGACCGGATGCTGCCAGCAGACAGACCAGAGAGAGGGCCGTCACTGAACCAGAGCCTCCCAAACCTGCCAGTGACAACAGGTACATCCTCGTCCTCTGTGTCCTTGGTTTGAAAGAAAGCACTGAACTCTGTAAAGGCTGAAAGCGAGGATGTTCCGGTCAGAGAAACTGTTTTATAACTTAGAGGTCATAGATTTGTCCTCCTGGCAGTAACTAATTCCTGCCATTTTGGTGATCAAAGGGGCAAATCTGGTTAATTAAAACAATAAGTATATTGTGACAATATACTTTAACATATCTGTAGGGAAACTTTGCTGCTGATTCACAAGCTACAGCACGTTAAACATTTAAAACATTTAACATTTAAAAATATTAATATAAAATTTCTAAGGATGCAGATGGATTAAACAGCTATGCTGCTACAGGGTTTTAGTCAACTCAGGGGGAAAGACCTCATACATCCTACAAACAGTTGTTGATGAAGTTACACATTTCTTTTTTCAGTTTCTTTGTTTAAAGATTTGCTTCTTCTTTTTTCTTTCTCCAAAAATGCTACACTTGCGTTTTCGCATTCCAGTCAGTCAAAAGACACATTGGGACAAATCCACTACAAATGTCATTTGTTTTCCAGTCCTGCCTGGCCATTCCCCCAGACAGCCCTCGCACATGATTAATGACTGTTGAAGATGATAAACAATATGAAATCTTTCTTCTGAACATTCATCTTTTCATCTCCTTTATCATACTGTTTTTTTTTTTTTATCTTACACTGTTGTTCCTTTTCTTTTTCTCCACTTTGCGCTCTATCTTTGTGTTGAACCTCTCCTGTGTTGTGTTGGCAGGCGCTCCGTTCCCAGAATGCCCTCCACAGAGAGTCGGACTGATGACAATCCCTATGACTTCAGACATCTACTGAGGAAGACCTCCCAGAGACGAAAGCTCATCAAACACTACTGAACACATGACACAGAAATCTGAAGCATGATGCACGCTGTGTGGCAATGTATCATCACACATCATGATATATGATAAATGAGAATAGAATTCATCTCAGCTTCTCCAAAGACCTTGGAAACTGTTTAGTTATGGAAATGAAAAGTACTGACTGTATCGATCGTAAGTCACCACCAGTGTAAAGAATCGAAATCCAGCAAAGACAGGATGAAGGTAAATGTAAATAATAAATGCTCCACCCATAAAACTGTCTGTAAATGAAATAAAATAAAATATTTATGTAATATGTAAACTAGATGTTGCTAGTTTCCTTTCAAAACTGTTTTTTTTTTTTGGCTTGTCAAATATTGTGTTTGAAGTTGTCCGTATCTATTTAAACATCAAATAGAATTGTGTAAAATATCTATAGATCGTGTAAATACAAATGCCATGCTCTTACACTTGAATACTTTGCATTTCAATCCATTTTGCAGAATGTATCTTTGGAAAATCAGCTTCATTGTTGTCATGTTGTAAGAAATGTACATTGTCTTCTCTGCTGTAATCTCTGTTTTGTCCATTTAAACATAAAATATATCAAATTCCTTCTGATGTTTTATTTATCTTACATTTAGCATAGCTGCCCCCATGCAACATGACTTCATTTGGACGTGATAATATGCTTCATTCAGCACCATTTCAGTTCATTAGTGGTAAAAAAAAGTGCCCAAGATATCAGAAGCAGTGAACAGAAGCAGCTGTGTCACGCTCATATCAAACCAGCCACTGCAAATTCCTCTTCATGTTGTCTGTTTTTTCCATATCGGCTTGAGCATTTCTTTGAAATTCAACCCCTGACCTTTAAGTGACATTTTAAAGGAGAAACCCCCCACAGGGAGAATAAGTGATATGCTGACTGCACACACTGGCACTAACAGCTACATACAGACAAAAAACATCCAGACTGAACACAAACAGCAAGGAAGGAACAGGGACTCACAACCATGCAGAGGATTAGCAGGTATAGAGGATGGTTGGATCATATAGAAGGAAGGAACAATATTGCTGTTTTTACAAATAAAAGAGCTCTGATTAAAACGAAATACTCATATTAAGAAAGAACTTTATTAATATCATAGAATCTAAAACTAAAATAACTATTAAAAAACACCATAAGGCCTTTATGGAGAGACACAGACTTACTGTAGCACAATACATAAATATCAACATTATCATGGCTTTGCCAAAGGCTTCAGTTTATTTTAATCAGTCTTTTTTTTTAGGCATCAAATGGTTGCTGGCGATTGCATTCATAAATCATAACAGATGTGGCTCAGGCCAGTTTTGATGCCTGCAGGGTCCGTTTGCTCTCATTCATGGATAAACGATAAGAAAACATGACAGTGTTGGATTGTAATGTTGTAATTTGTTACAGATAATGTGTGGAATTAAGCTATTTTATTTTTTACCTTACACTCTCCATAATCTACACAGCAGTGCCCAACCAGATTAATAATTATTAAATCTGAGGAGTTTAAGAGTACAGAAGCGTTTGATCCATTGGATACCAGTGCTTCTGATATTTATATCTGCAAGAAAAAAGACCCACATAGAAAAGAGCTGTGGGGATTATTTTCCCTGACAACTACAGTAAGAAAACAAGTTACGAGTAATAAATACGTTTGGAGTACCGAGCCCCTTCACTGAGAGGAGAGAGGAGGGACCCATGCGCACTTTGTGCACTTGAACCGGGTCTCCTCGTCCCCCCCCCCCCCCCCCCCCTCCGGAGGCGGGCAATTAGAGCCGCCGGTCTCCAAAAAATAGATCTTCAATTGCTGGGCGGATGAATTAGTTGGCAATTCACTGTCTGTATGGAGGGTGAGTTTTGGCGCACAGGGGACACAATGTTTGGGGATGTATGGAGTCACGACGCACGACGCAGCGCAGGGTCGTCATGACCTGAAGTGAATCACGATGGGATTTCTGTAGTGACGTGAAATTTAGGTTAGATGCAATTAGGCATGGCTCTTGTGCTGCATATTCCCCAGCAGCTGTAGCACAGAGCAGCTCAGAGAAACCACTTTTCATCACCTTTTGGCTGCAGTTCGTTTTTTTCTTGTTTTATTTTTAGTTGGAAATTTCGCCCAAAAAGAAAAAAAAAAAAAAAAAAAAAGAAAGAAATCGTCATCCAAAGCAGAAATCTCACTCTTGCACCACATTTTCCATGAAGTGAGGAGAGCGGACGCGCTGACTGAGTGCGCCGGTGAAGTGAAGTGCGTGCGGATTTCTCTGGGAAGACGCTTGAAGCTTCGTGCACCTGTGGACGCAGAAAGAGGAGCAGCGCGGACGCCTTTGGTGCTTTTCTTTTCGCGTGTTACCATCATCACTAGTATTTCGTTAGGGTGGCTTTTTTTTTTTTTTTTTTGTTCCCCTGCAGCACAAAGCGTGTGTCGGATGCGCGGCTGGGTTTTGAGCAGGAACGGTCTGGTCAGCTTCAGCACCGCAGCAGCTTTGAACAGCTCCGGGTCGTCGCGTGTGGATGGGCTCTGTCGGTCTCCGCGTCTCCTGCAGCTCCTAACTCCCGGCAACAATGGCATCTCACGGTTTCTGGTCTCTCGGCGGGGATAATGCCGGGGCCACTGCCGGCAGTCAGAGCCCCAGTACGCGTGAGTGGCTTCTTTTTTCTTTTTTTTTTTTGGTTCTGTCTTCAAACCGCCTCTGAAGGACCATGCGCAGCGCTGATTCTGTCTCAAGCCAGCGCGCTGCCAAGCAGGCCTGCTGTAGTTAATGTAGTCGACAGCTTTTTCCCTTTTCCCCTCTCACCCTGCAGGATTGCGCGCATTGTGTCCGAAGGCTCGTTTCACTACAACTTGCGTGGCGCGTTTTGTGTTCCGGCTGCAATCTTAAAGTTGGACTCTGAAGCTGAAGCCTGTCCGTCTTTATCTGATTTATCCCTTCTCTCTTCCAGCCAGGGCTTGGTGCCAAGCGGCGGCCCAGAAATTTTCCGGAGGAATTGGATCGAAATTATGTGGTATGTTGGTTTCACAGGGAGGGTGGAGGGTGTGGGGAGGGGGGGCGAAGATATGTGCGACGTTATCATCCGCCGTTATGTTTACGGCCTTGTCGACAGAGTCATAAAAATATCTCAGTGCTGTTTTCTGTGGTGTCCAAAGCGCTGCTCAGTGTCGGGGAAGGGGAGAAGCCGGCAGAGACGGCCGCCAAGCAGCCGCCTCAGACGGAGGCTGCGGGCACCTGCGGCTGCAACAAATCCTGCAACTGCACCAAAGGTGCTGTGGTCTTCTCCGACCTCTACTCAACAGGTACAAAAGCACGCAAACCTGGGTTTCTGACGCTCTGTCGCCCTTGATCCGTCTCACTGAGCCAGAGAGTGGCCATGCTTCGGGCTGTCATGATTCATGCTGTGTAGAAATGCCATGAACAAGTTAGTTTTTATTTAATTTTTTTTACAGTAAGTGGAGTCAATTTAAATTTCAAATAAATGAAAAACATCTGAAAACATATGAAGTCACTGAGTTTGACATTTTGCATAAAAAAAAATTCAGTAATTGTAATGTAAAGGTCATTTTATTGATCTCAGAGGTGATCCGTGTTATTCTTTGTTCCCTCCCACCAATAAAATACACGAGACACATGACAAATTAAAATGGAAACAAATGACAGAAACTGTGCGTGTTCGGACGAAACAAATCATTATTTTATCTTCACATCTAGATTTAATACCGGCACCATTCAGTGAGTTTTGTTGAAGATTGCAGTGGCGGAGAGGTCACCTTCAGCAAGAACACGAAACTTCGTTCAGTTTTTAGACGCGCAGAAATATTACAAAATGTTCAGTTTTTAGTCCTGAAGGGTTGTTTTTTTACAGGCCAGCACATGTGCGTCTTAATGTTGCATGAAGACGTTTTTGACGAGACTCCACTTCAGGAAATCACCATCACATAAATCACAAAATGTCCCCCCCTCCTTTTTATTTATTTATTTATTTATTTATTTATTTTGCAGACCTGTTACCTGCCATGGACGGTGACACCAAAACAATGACCTTCCTGCAGGAAGTTGTGGATATTTTACTGGCCTACATCGTGGAGTCTTTCGACCGGGAAACGAAAGTTATTGATTTTCATTATCCAAACGAGCTGCTTCAGATGAACAACTGGGAGCTGCAGGACGAGCCGGAGAGCCTGGACGACATCCTCATCAGCTGCCGCGCTACCCTCAAATATGCCATCAAAACAGGTAGGCCTGTTGGATACACGACGCTGATGGGTCCACATAAATAACCTGCTTATTTCTGACGTTTGAAATAAGCCAAAAATACCTCCAGTTTGGCATGTTAGGGGATATTCCTCAATCCGCGTTAAGGTTACACCTTGTGGAAACGTGTAGGCCTAAATTCCGGCCTGCTTTGTGTTGAATATGTCTAAATCATAATAGGCTTTTAACATCTTATTAAAATGAACAGAAATATTAGAAAACATATCAAGGGAAATAAGTATAAATAGCATGAAGCCCGTGCACGTACTGAATTATAACAGAAAATCCTACAATATGTAACTGATGATTAAAATCTACTAGAAAATAAATCACTAATTGGCAAATATAAGTTAAAAGATTTTAGGTGAACACTCTCATACTGACATTTGTTTTGAAGGTTATCCTCCAAAATGTATATAGTGAAGACAGAATAAGACATAGACAAATATAAATAAAAACAATGTGTTTAAAAATAATAATAATAATAAATGATGTCTATAAAAAGTCAACCTGGAAGTTGTCCTCCTTCTCCTCCTCCTGGCCAGCAGACCGAGAAATGCAGTGACGCAGTACATCTGGTTCACCAAGGAGATAATAGGCTAATAACCAGGCTTCATGGGCCAAGTCCATTATTCTCTGCTGACTGACACCAGGACGAAATTTACAGCAACACAAGACTGATTTCACCCCCCAAAAGAAATATAGATATTATTTAGAGATTGTTTTACTTTAACCCTCTATTTAGCATTTATAAACATTTAATACAATGTATATAACACACTATAATGTAGTTGTAAGCAGATATAAGGACATTAAGTGTTTATTAATGTACAATATTTGTCAACAATTATAAATTATCCTATGAAGACATATTTTATATTATTATCAATTATAATCTGTTATACAGGAGTTGTTTATGTGCCTTCACAAATGCTTAAAACTATATTATAGTGTGTTATAAACCATTTATTACAGTAAATGTTTATATGCTGCTTATAAATTCTAAATTAGGGGGTTAAAGTAAAGTGTTACAGTACATGTGTATAATATAAAATAAAGGAAAATTCAAGGGTTCATCATGGATGATTTTTGCATTACCTTTTGGAGAAAATATTAAGTTGTTCTTGTTTCTTTAAAGACATCCACATTTAATTGACTCATTCTCAAAGCTCCTCAGTGTGTGATTTAACCTGCATTATAAAACAAAGGTGGAAAAACTCAGTGTGGGTGTTTATACCTTCCACTAAATTCCTACATTCCCCATTCAACACCAAATGTTTTCATTATTTCTCAAGATCATTTGAAAAAGTCACTGCAGCAGCATTTCTAACCTGCAATTAAAGTGTTTGGAAGATGACAGTTTCTGTGCCTTTTGCACAAACTCAGCATAAACACAGAAAAAAACATATTTCAATTTGCCTGACACCAGATTAAACGCTCAAATTGCAGCCATCTCACACCCTTCCTCTCTCATTTCTCCTTTGCTACTTCCCATTCAGCCCACCCCAGGTACTTCAATCAGCTCTCTACAGGATTAGACATGGTTGGACTGGCAGCCGATTGGCTAACATCCACTGCCAACACCAATATGTAAGTATGTGGCCCGTGCTTCATCATGATCTTAAATGGCGATAATGATAATGACAATAAATTCCATTTCCGGTCCATCCTTATGCACTCTGCTCTGCGTCTGCACCGGCTGATAACAGCAGCTTTTTTTTTTTCACTCAATCATGGCAAATGAAAAGGGTGAAATGAAAGGCAGACCCCCCCCCCCACCCCCTTTTACTCCCCCTCTGCACCCCTCCCACCACTGCCTTTTATCCCTCTCCCTCACCTTCGATCCCCATGGGGATTCAGAGGGAGAAAATTAGCTCTGAAATTAAATTCAGTCTAATCTGAGGCTAATTTTAGTGTGTGTTTTTGGGGTGATAAACTCTGCAAGAGTCTGCCGTGGCAAATGTGAGGCACTGCAAAATAAGCTTGCTGTTGACATGGGTGGGGGTTCAAATTACAGCAGCTAATACACCATGTATCAGTAGAAAAATATACCAGGAGGAAAATAAACTTTTTTGGTGCAGCAAGGATGATGAAAATGTGGGAGCACATTTGGGTCTATGAAAATGTAGCTTACGACGTAAAAAAATGTATGTGGATGCTGGTACATTTTGTTCAAAAGCATCACTGCAATGTCGATGATAATTCTACATCTTTACTACACAAATTCTTTTTTTAATCCTTCAAGAATTTGAATTATTTGTGTTTTATCTACCTCTGCAAGATCCGTCAATTCCCACTCTGAACATGTCCCCGAAACACCCAAACTGCAGGCGAAAAATGTCCGTTTGCTTGCTATTTTTTGATGATGAGTCATGGCCCATTTTGTGTAACCAGCACCATGTGATGTCCCTTGTGTAACGCAGGTTCACCTATGAGGTGGCTCCCGTCTTTGTGCTGCTGGAGTACGTCAGTCTGAAGAAAATGAGGGAGATCATTGGCTGGCCGGACGGGCGAGGGGATGGCATTTTCTCTCCTGGTATGTCTGTGACGCCAGTCACACCACCCCTCTGTTTCATGGAAAATGGAACTGCCTGTGTGTGCTGTAAAGTGTCAATTTGCATTTTGATGATATAAATGGAACTCGTTTGAAAGTCAATTAGCATAAAATAATTTTCTGTTTCTAACTTCAGCCCCCACCCCGTCACCCTCTATTCTTTAATTTCTCCCATGCATTTCTTTCTGACACATGATGAGGAGCAATCATTGGGGAATTTAATGACAAAGACTGTGATTGGCTCTGACATTGTGAGCAGTGGGCTGTTATTTTGGATGCTGTGTCGTCTCTTGATACCCTCTTGATACGCTGTAAACAAGTGTCGTTATTGTTGTTGTTTCATTATTTTAAACATGCACGGACTCTGTTTGTGGCAGTTAGACGCCGTGCATCATTCCCATGAGACTGGTTGTTAAGGCTGTGATGTGGACTGACACTGAGTGGCAGTAAATCACTGAGCCCTGTCTATCCTCTAGGTGGTGCTATATCTAACATGTATGCCATGCTGCTGGCCCGCTTCAAGATGTTCCCTGAAGTGAAGGAGAAAGGAATGTCATCTGTTCCCAGACTGGCGGCCTTCACGTCCGAACACGTAGGCATTTATGTTTCAATTCATCTGATAAATATTCCCACTGCATTGCCCATACGTGTCTTATTGGATCAAATAATGAGCGTTGATCACAGTTTCCTTCAGTCAAATGTCAAAGATCTTCCTCTCCAGTGCAGGAATAACCTCCAATGGTTTTGCACATTAGCTGTGGCAGTGGTTAATGTGTGTTTGAACAGTGACTTTGTGTCACTGTCACACCAGCAGCACTGATATAAAGCTGACATTATGTGTGTCGGTTGCAGAAGGACACAAGGTGACCGGTGTGTCTGTCACTTCCTTCATCTTTAAAGGACATTTGATGCTGAGAGCAAAAAGCCATTAAATAACACATAAACCTTTCAGTGTCGAAGCTGGGGTTTTTTTATATATACACACACATTTCTACATTTTGTTTCCCCTCCTGTGAGCTGGTGTACACACAGTTCAACACAACCTCTCTCATTTGTTTCTGTTATCTTTCAGAGCCACTTTTCAATCAAAAAAGGTGCAGCAGCTCTCGGCATCGGGACTGAGAGTGTGATCTGCATCAAAGCAGATGAAAGGTAAACTCAGCAGTACAACTGCATGGTGAAATATTAGAAGTTAGTATAGAAATTCCAGTGGTGGACAGTAACTAAGTACATTTGCTAAGTACAAGTACTGTACTTAAGTACAATTTTGAGGTACTTGTGCTTTACATTTTTTACTTCTACACCACTATAATTCAGATGGAAATATTGTTCTTGAACTCCAGTAGAGTTATATGACAGTTACTAGTTACTTTGCAGATTTTACCTGAAGTGATAACCCTATAAAATATTAAAAAATCAAACCAGTGGTTTCTAACCTTTATGTCTTGTGACTCCTTACACAAAAGTAGTCAAGTCAAATTAAATTTTATTTATATAGCCAAAAATCACAAATCACAATTTGCCTCAGGGGGCTTTGAAATCTGTACAGGGTACAACCTCTATCATTAGACCTTCAATTCGGATAAGGAAAAACTTCAAAGGGTGACTCTCCCAGGGTGAAAAGACATGCAATAGATTGCAATACTTGCTTGTACAGAACAGACCAACAGACTTTAATACTTTAAATACATTTTGCTGATAATCAGTAAATGATCTGAATACTTCTTCCACCGTTGATGAATTCACAAACAGCTCAAGAAGCAGCTAAAGCTTGTTTTTCCTTTGCAGTGGTAAAATGATCCCAGCTGACCTTGAGAGGAGAATACTGGAGGCGAAACAGAAGGTAACGTGATACACATTAATAACACAGCTACTATATAAACACTAAGCACAGATATGATGATGAGGGAAACCGTGAAACATATTGGCTTCGTTACAACTAAATCAGTTGCGGCTTTATGAACAATCATCAATTTTTTGTTTGTGCCTTTGCAGGGTTTTGTACCTTTCTTTGTAAGTGCAACTGCTGGAACAACAGTATACGGAGCCTTTGACCCTCTCATCGCCATTTCTGACATCTGCAAAAAGTACAACGTCTGGATGCACGTGGATGTGAGTAAAACACAATTACCTTTAGTATGAAATCTAAAGTCAGCAAACGCAAATCTGCATAAACGTCTCCTGTCGCCTCGTTTAAAACACTGTTGTTACCTAAATCGTCCGTGATACACAATGTCTATCCACAGTAGGGAGTTTGGTGAAGGAGTGCACAGAAATGCAGAGCTCACCAGTGAGTTTGACAAATCTATTATGTCTGTCTCGCCTCTAACTGCTTGCGGTTGACCCAGATAGGAGCCAGCCATTTCCTATCTAACACTGGGGATTAGAAAAACTGGAACAGAGGCTGTAAATCATCTCTTCCCCTGACTTTGCCATCATGGGCCCTCTCACTGAAGGAACTCTATCTATTAATGAAGGTGATTTAGTTCTGGCAGGGGGACACCTCTATTAAGAGACATAAATGGCCTTATCTATCATTCGTCAACTGGCGAGAAATGGGAAAAACACATCCTGCTTCAAAGCGTCGTGGCGCCTGCTGCTTTTGTGGATGCAGCTCCCCGTGCAATAAGTGTGTTTGTGTTTGATGGCCTTTATGCTTAATAGTGAACATTATGAGGCCGGGAAATCCAGAGATACAAAAACATCAAGTTGAAAGAAAGTTTAATTGCAGGTTAATGGAGAGAGCTGTCATTGCATTTGAGGAGGACAACAGTGCCTGATTAATTCACACATTTTTATTTGGATGATTTTTAACAGAAATACCATCAATGTCATACATTTATGTTTGAAAAATAATATCATTATCAGATTTTGTTTTCGAAATCTGAATTATTCCCAGAACCTCTGGGATTTATTATGAATTTTTTGTAAAGGTTAGGGGGCTTGCAAGAGCCATATTTTTAAAAGAATAGTCAAAATCAATGCAGCAGAGCCTGACATATCCTGAAAACCAAGATCCTACATTTTCTATAATGCAAGCTGATGTTATCTAGACCCTCTACAACTGGTAAATGCAACTCACATCTCAGCTACTCTGCATTTCAACTGTTTTCACATGCTATTGTGAAAAATACTGAATTGACTTTGCATGTGAAATTTTTTTTATTAAAGTGGCCCTTTAATAAAAGGTTGAACTTATATGTTGGACAACTCATTGGTTTATTGATGATTGTCATGTGTCTGTCCTGCCAGGGTGCATGGGGAGGAAGTCTCCTCATGTCCAGGAGACACAGGTGGAAGCTGGATGGAGTCGAGAGGCAAGTGACATTTCTTTGCGGGGTTGAACACAAACTGACCAGCACTAAAAGCTCATGAGCATCTGAAGTAACGATGCTTGGTGCTTGTTTTTAACTGCAGGGCCAATTCAGTAACATGGAACCCACACAAGATGATGTCCGTCCCTCTGCAGTGTTCAGCCCTGCTGGTCAGAGAGGAGGTAGGCCTCGTCCCATTTCACAAAACATTGATTGTAACATACTGTGAATGTGTGTGGTTGTTATAACCATGCTGGATCTGATTTCACAGGGTCTGATGCAGAACTGCAACCAGATGCACGCCTGCTACCTGTTCCAGCAGGACAAACACTACGACCTTTCCTACGACACCGGAGACAAAGCGCTGCAGTGCGGACGCCACGTGGACATCTTCAAGCTGTGGCTCATGTGGAGAGCCAAGGTAAGGAGATTCTAACGCGGAGATCAGTTCTTTGAGATACAGACTCATTTTGTGAAGGTAGTCGGGTTATGTGAAGATGGACTTCCTGGACAGTGGTGTCAGGGATTTTTTCAACCAAAGCAATTCACAGGAAACAATATGGAAAACTTGATGTGACTGAAAAATACTTAAGTGTAAAAGTTAAACATGCTACTAATAGGATTTACCTTATTACATCCTTATTTTGTCTTCTAGTCAAGTCTTAGATATATAAGCTCTATTATATGTTCTTATACTCCCTTTGATTTTGTTTTGGGACTATTGTGTCCTTTAACTGTTGCTTTTTGACTTATTTTTCTAACGTTATATGTGAATGATAGATTTATAGTGACAAGAGACCGAATTAAATGCAAATCTTTGACATTCTTATCCAATTTTCCTGCAGAAAAAATGTGATTTTTGACTGTCTTTTATTCAAATACCTTCAGTTTTATTATAATCCTGTAATGTTCACTGGTCTAAATAAATGTTTCCAATCTAACAATCTGTTCTTTGACAGGGCACTATTGGGTTTGAGGCTCAGATTGACAAATGCTTGGAGCTGTCAGAGTACCTCTACAACAAGATCAAAGACAGAGAAGGATACGAGATGGTGTTTGATGGGAAAGTATGTCCACATTTTACTTTCTCTTGCCGCGATTCATCCGCAGCCATATAATCAGACAAAAGTAGCTACCATTAGACCATGTTGCCTCTTTTGCCTCAGTGTACTCGGTGTCATTATGGGTGACTTGATTGGCACGCAGTGTGCTTTTGCTTTGTGTTGGATGAGTGCCATTTTTACCTCTAGCTGCCAGTATAATGTGCTGCTATTATGTTTAATGAATAGCATAATGGCCTGTAATTGCTCATATGCATATGAATAGCATGGTGTCTGAAATATCCTCTACCAGGCAAAACTACGAGAGCACAAACATATGCGGGTATGACCGGGTTATTAAGCTAAAAACTCTTTTATAAAAGGAGTGCTCGGACACCCAGAGTCATTTATAGTGAAGGCTCTTTAATGTTTCAAGGCTTATTGTTTTCCTGCTGAGCCACAAAGGCTAAGAGCATCATAACCCAGAGGATGATGGGAAAAAGGCCAGTCCTCTGGGCATCGGCCCAGGTGTTCACTTGTCCGTGCCTCCCGTTGAGCCATTACATCAATCTGATGTTGAATATACTACCGCCGAACCAGCCCGGCTGAATAAATGAGGCCGCCGTGCATGGCTAGTCAGCTGTTGGTAATGAATGCTTTTCCACTCGCAGGCAGGCAGGGCTTCAGACGGCAAAAAAAAATAAAGTTGTATGGGGCTTTTAGACAGAGAGTATCTGAGATGGAGACAGGATACCTGTCTGATGCTGGAAACACCTAATAGATTTCCTGTTTGAGCTGCGAAAAGCCATTTTCAGAGAGAATCTGCTCTGGCTTGATGAAATGTATGGACTACGGTTACTTTCAGCACTTTTTATTTTGAGATATTTGGATTTCAGCCAAGGATGATTAGTAAATATATGTATATATGTACTTTATATATATATACACTTGGTATAGGTATATGTATGTTAATGTAAAATGTGTTTTCATAGAGTATGTCTTCTTGTGCAATGTGGGAATTTCTGTCCCTTTAGCTGCTAAGTGCTACACTGTGTTTTTATTTCACAGTTTACAACATTTTTATTTACACAAAAATGGGACAATCCCGGGATTATAATACTGCCACTGGGGGGCACCAAAGACAAAAATGTTTTCTTCACATAGTGGCTTTAATTTTAACAGATTTTTAAAAAAACAATAACACAAATCATCGTGAAACAATTCCAGTGAAAGTCAGTAATAGTGAATTATTTCCGAGCGTTAAGTGTGCACGCTTTGCTTTCGCACAAGTGTTGCAGTTTACTCCTCTCACCTCTTGTCGACTCTGTGTGTTCCCCTCAGCCTCAGCACACCAACGTCTGCTTCTGGTACCTCCCTCCTGGGATCCGCTACATGGAGGACAAAGAGGAGAAAAAGAAACACTTGCACAAGGTGGGTGAGCGCAGATAAGAAGCCTGACTATAGTATCTACCAAAAACACCTTCCACTGCGCCTCTCATTTGCCCTACAAGCCTGTCATTCCTATCCAGCTTGACCATCACGTGTCGTCCTCATTAGGGACAGCATGGACATCGAGTCATACTCGGGATTAAAAGGAAAATGCTTTGCCGTGCACATTGGAAATACTTTGTAAACTTTGACAGTCTTAAAATAGAATACGCTGTCACAGAGGAAGGGTATCACAGGCCAGACTTAGAGGGAGTGAAGCTATTCAGTCAGCTAAAGTGGCGGCCATTCAGAGGGTCCCACAGCAGCAGGGGCCTACTAATTGACAATTAGGACAAACAGATGGTGTACGTGCCCGCCATACAAAGAGCTCGCCCCTCTCTATTTCTCTGTAAAACCATCCACCATAAATCATAGCCACGTTTGTCATAGCACATCAGATGGAGAGTTTGATTGAAAAAACACAGTGGATGTGCCTCACTGAGTGTTTGGCCAGCTTGCTCTTTTCCACAGACTCTGACACTAAGATTTAGGGATGATGTAACGTTGCCCGATTAGAAAAGGTTTGAACTGAAGGAGCTTTCCTAAATTTCCACTTGCCTTAATGGCTACTTCTAACGGACAAGGGTAACTGGAAAATTGACCAAAGACTGATTGTAAATCTGCAGCTGCTGATTGATTATTTATATTATTGCCAACTGCAATGAGACACCTGCAAGAGATTTAGAAGGAATGACTGATTATGTGATGAGAACTACAGTATTAACCACAGCACTGCAGCCTTTATATACTGTATACACAAGTAATTACTCCAGCAGACTAAAATCGTACGACTAACATTGAAGCCAACTGCAGTTGATTGAGGAGTTAGTAGAGTTTTAAAATATTATTTAAATTTTTCAACTTAATACCCTCAGATTTGTTAAAATTTGTGCTAGATTAGGCTGGATCTCGAGGGTACTGCGTATGAGTCATGGTTAACTTAAGCCTTTAAGCTGTAGCGGCAGCAAACTGTCGCCTCAAGTTATGAATCTTATGTGCATATCCTCGAGTTGATTATGGGTCACAATACTGCTGAAAGTATGATGATGTCTAATTTCAACCGGCTGTTTACAGATCATAAAATATTCACAAAAACAAAACAAGTGTTTAGTTAAGTGTCAAACTTATAATTCGCCCTGCCACAGCTCATCACAGCACGAAATCTGCAGCGCCATCAAGACTCTTCTGAGCCCGAAATAAATCACCATCACTGCTTTACTCTTCGAGATAACCCCTCAACTTGGCAGCAGCAGTCAGAGTACGTCGTGTACCCGGCTGGTGTCAGATTTAGCCGTCAGACTGCTGGGAGATGGACTACATGTACCAGGACCAGAGTAATCTGAGGAGAAAAATGTAACTTTAGTTTAGTTGCTAAAAAAAGGAAACAAAAAAAGAACACACCGATCTGATAACACACACTTCTCCAAAATGATTGCAAAATATCAAGAGAGGAGACGATGAAGGGCTGCGATTGGTCATCAGCAGTAATTTCTCACACAGTCGGACTCAGCAAAAGAAAATGAACATTTAGTCATGTGATCGCGCAGAGGGAAAAGGCTCATTTTAGGCTCAAGTTTTTCAGATTTGGTTCATTTGACACCTCATTTCCAAGTGATTTAGTGTTCTTAACCTGCATGCTCTATTTCAACTTCAATTATACCCATCAAACTTTGCATTTAGTGTGTAATTTGAATTATATTTTTATTTGCATGCTGCAGAGGTTTTGACAAATGACTGACTCGCAACATTTTCATAGTTCTTCAATCAATTATTCAGTGCCAACAGAGTTCAAACTGTATTATTCTCACTTAAGGCAGTCTATTAATGAGAAAAACTAATGAGTAAACAACATAAAAGTTAATCAAGACATTTGACATTTTCAGAAATACGCTTATTCGCTTTCTTGCCGAGCGTCAGATGAGATGATTGACGATGAAACGGCCAGCTCAGCTCACTCCTAATGCTGCTAAAAATTCAGATTTAGAGGCACAGCTCCTCTTGGCTGGTCTATTATGCTCACGATTCTGACTGAACGCTCTCAAAATGTGTTTTGCACTTAAAAACTTTACCCTACAAGCTCATGTCATTCGCGATTTAACTTGTTTTGTGCTCGCTTAGTAATTTGAATGTTAGGAATGCCATACTCACCTGCCCAAATGAATCAAACCAGAGTTTACACAGTATATGATTTTTTGTCTCTGTATTCCTCTGAAGCAAAACTAATTCCTGCTGTATTTATTGATCATCAGGTGGCTCCGGTGATAAAGGCCAGGATGATGGAGTACGGGACGACCATGGTCAGCTACCAACCACAGGGGGACAAGGTCAACTTTTTCCGCATGGTGATCTCAAATCCCGCTGCTACCTTCGAGGACATCGACTTTCTTATTGAGGAGATTGAACGACTCGGCCAAGATCTATAAGAGTCATCTCACCAAATCCTCCTGTACTTTTTCCCCTTGACGGATGAATTGTTTGTCGTGAATGTACTGGTAAACATTTTCTTTTCTCTCTCTTTCCTCCAAAGTCACATATTTAAGAGTATATTTGAGAAAAAAGATATACAGATATATCCATATATTATGTATTGTAGCTTTGCTGTGGACTAACTTGGTCCTAAGCTATGTAAAAGTGCTTCTGTCTGCCTTTCCTATAGTGTAGTAGGTCCCAGAGTAGTGTAAGTGATGTAACTTTATATGTACTTTTTGTGATATGAAATGCTTGTGCAATAGGTCGATGAGGAAGAGTTTATTTTTGAATCATTTCTCATTTGCAGAGTATGTTGTTAAGTGCCAAACGTGGTCGTGTTCTATTGTAACTTTACATTTTAAACTTCTGGTTTAAAACAAAAAAAGCACTTCACCTTACCTCAGCTTAATCAACTGCCTTTACATCTGCACATAGTACTTCAAGCAGTGATTTTGGATGATATTCTCTAGACTGGTGATCTATAGCAGTACCAGCACATGTTAAATAGGTAACCCAACCAAAACAGGTCGTCATAGGGATTTGGAAATATGTACAAAAGGCGGCAAAGAAACGATTTCCATCAAAATTACATGACAGCAAATTCAATTTAAGGCATTTATGAAGGCATGTTGGTCCATCATGCATCACTTCGACCTTTTACAGTTCGGTCTGCAGCTTATGATGCTGAATTAATATTTTTGCTTATTATGTCTAACACTTTCTACTCTTTTTACACACACTTCTTTCTAGTGTATTTAAGGTGGTAAAGGCTTGTTTAACCCGTTTTGTTTGATGTCAACAGCTACATGCACATATCAAAATGGGTACAATTTCCAACCAGGCTGTATATTTAGCTGTGCTGACTGCTTTACATGTTATAATGGTCTAAAATAACAATAATCAAAGCTTCAGAGGTAACACAAAGTTATAATCCTTAATATTTACTTTATATTTATTTCAAACCCCATTTTTGCTACAATTAATGACCAACGTTTGTTAAGCAATAGTCATTCAAAGTGTTTTGGAGTTTTTATTTGCCTCTCTATGAGCTTTAACTGTTAGTGGCGGAGTCCGTCTTTACCACTCAGAATTCAGATTGCATACCCACGCACAAACTGGATTAACAACTGTAAAGTGGACAACTGCCAAGGGGCCCCAGACCCTAAGGGGCCACCAAAGCCCTGAGTTCACAGGATGTCAGCTGGTTTTGGTAATTTGAGTAATTGTAAATTTGCCGCACTAAAGAGCAATGTAAATGGGCCCTACATTTCTAATCTTGTGGCCAAAGGGACCCTCACAGGATGCATATTCCTGATGAAGTTGTATTTAATTAGATTGCCACAAACTAACAAATTAGGTATTATTCCAGTATAGTCCTGGTTGCACTGGACTTCATGGGAACTTGGAGGCAATGGGGTATATTTGCATTGCACAGAGAACAGTAGGTGGGGGGGTCAGTAAGGGCCCACTAATTAAATGTTAATCCAGCCGTAATGGAAAGACGCTTTTTGGGCCAGAGGTCATCACATAAGTTGCAGTACCGACTGTGGCCACTACTCCAAAATCTCCTCGCAGCCCAGCATTGTTCCCGGCAGCTTGGTCATAGAAATCTGGGACCTGTATTATTAAAACACACTCGTTGTTAACACGAGTAACCTCGGGTGTTTCCAAAATCAACCGAGACTGACATTTTAAGGATTATAACTTTAAAGATGTACAGTACCATAATGAGAGAGACTATGTGTCGGTGGTGTTTTTGAATGAGCACTTAATGAAAGATCGAGGATCTTAAGAAACTGGGAACAGGGCAATAATGGTGTTTTGTCTGAATAGAGGAACTTCGCCAGATTTGCAGCTACTGTATATCTGACATCACTTGCACTAAATCATTGGGGGGAGGAGGAGCATCCCTTAGCATTGCAACTGAGATTTCTTCTTTATTCATTCACAAGCAATATTCGACTATGGGTCCAATCTATATACCCTGAAAATATCAAAAGAAACACTGAATTCAAGTGTACAATAGTTAATGATAATCAAGTTTCCTACTACGCACAGTAGTTTGCAAAAGACAAACTAAAAACATGCTTACTGTAGGCAGTTAGTTGATCGAATGTGAACCCTGATTTAACAAGCAGAGGTTCTGTAGCATTTTCATTAGAACAAGTTAGCAAAGCACAATTTGCTCAACATGGTCGGTCAGTGTACAATCACTTTTGATCATAGATTGTAAATAGTATTTCAAGATGTCCTAAGTACATATCTTTGTGTATACAAATGTGTATATAAGACATATAACCAGAGACTATTTGTGAGGTAAAGTTATTCATATTTTCTCTATCTCCAATATAGATGACCTGTATTTTCATCTTGTTAGTCCAAAAGGCTTTTTTTCCCTGTGTGTACGTATGTATGTCAGATACTTGACTTGGTTTGTGACTCTTCTAGCTATTTCAAAGAAAACGTGTTTCAGGGACTGGCTTTAAGGAAATGGACAGATTTCACCTTGAAATACTTACGAGTCTGACTCAGAGACTCTGGTGTTTGGATTTTAAATGAATATGCAAAGCCATTTTGACTCTGAAGCACTGTGTTTTTTGTGCACAAGTGATACTTGACGGTATGTGCCAATGTGTACCTTAGTGTGTTTGTAACTGTGTTGCCTTAGTATAAATTTGCCAGTATTGTCTAGTTTTCCTCCAAAGGGGAGGTTGTGCACTTTAGAGTATACACATGACCTAATAACGTGCAATGTCCAATAGTTGTTCATAAGTTGATGTGAAAAAAATTAATCAAAAATGTAACCTAAGCTCTTTGGTCTGAATGTGTCATGAATCGAGGGGTCTGCTGGAAATGAAAGCATTTAATTATAATTTGTCGATGTTATAAAGCTTCTTGTTTAACTCCCTTACATCCCAACAGAGAGTACCCTAGAGTTTAAAATCTAGATTTATTAGTCCCAGTTCTGTTAATATCCTTGATAAAATTGGCGTACACACTGTGACACAGACAACATCAGATTTATTACGGCGACAGAGGAATCTCACTGTGGTAGTCTTGGAAAGCCAGACATTTTGTTTCTCTTGCTGCTGCTGCTAGACTTGCTTCCTTTGCACGTGCATGCGATGCCTTGCCTATCCAGCTTGTTTGATATACAGTCTCCTATATACCTATTTCTATATATATATATATATATACATATATACAGTATGTGTAGCTCCTGTAATTAGCTTTAGTGTCCGATGTATAGCTTTAACCTGTAGATTAGTGCACTGTCGCTCTAGCCTTTACATGTGATCTCTGTGTCTTGGGCTTCCTGTAAAGTTTTCTCCGTGCCGCAAGCATGCTTACCTCGCCTTGCATTGTAATCCTCTCTGCGCTTGATCTGACTATCTCTATCCTCTGTCTTTCTCTTCTGCTTGAAGACTGTCGCAGCTCAGAACGTAGAGTATTATATCTATATGTGTAGTCCCTCAGCATGTCTCTCTGAAAGCTCTTCTCTGCTCTGCACCTGTATGACCTTTTTCTCTCTTTCTCTTCCGCTTCGCCCTCTGGTAGCAGTGACAATGTAATCCTCGCGCTTTCCTCCAACGTTTCTTGGCTACCCGCTGTCGTTCTGTTTGTGTTGTCTGAGGCGGTATGTTGACTCGTGTCATGGTGCCATGAGGTCGCTGTCCCTGATTTTGTTTTGACCTGTGACTCTATGGGATGTATGAGAAACAGAATTGCCAGGCTTTAGATTTGATTGTCCAAAAACGTGTCCAATGCAAGTGTTGTTAGCCTTTAACACAGATGTATAGGAAAAAAATATACCCTGGTTTCTTGCTTACAGGAAATATTGTTTGTTTATGAGAACAATTAAAATCCCTAGTACTCAGAGTGCAGTTCATTTTCACTAAATATGGTGCAATTTTGAATCATATATTCCGCAAACTGCTGTGCTAGCTTCTCTCAAACATTCATTTGTCCTGAATTATATGTTACTATTGGGAAAATAGAAATAAATATTGTCAAAACAAAGATTGTTGGAATCTTCTTTTTTCTTCTTTTATTCTGTCTCTTCGTTGTTCGTCTCCTTTTCACAGCTAACCTGGTTCATGCGTCATACCGGGGGCCAAAAGCACGGTGTTACGTGAACAGAAGAGTTTAAATTGTTACATAAACTGGTGAGAAAGTGCTTGAAAAGCAAAGTGGGACATGAAAGGTGGTACTTTCACTGCACTTCAAGGTAAGGATGAATCAGCGGCGCCAGTGCAGCATTGGTCATGTTTATGTAATCACTAAGATCATTGTTTTAGTGCCTCTCAGATTATAAATGGATGCTTGTCACAAAGCAGCATAGAGAGGAGGTTTGTAGTGATTGTCTATAGCAAGGTTTCCAAACTGGACAAAAAAAAAAAAACAGCACTTATTTATATAATCACATGCACTTATATAATCACATGCAATTGAATACAACGTTTAAAAAATAGTACTTTTATGGTATCTTTATGAAGTTTATAATGTTAAACTTTGCTTTTTTTTAAAGAAAATATTACGTTATAAACCAAATGATTGATTATGTCATCAAACAAACAAAACAGAACACTGATCAAACATGCATGACACAATAAACTACAGATATGAACACTTCTCTCACACAAAATATCAAAACAATAAAAGCATCACAGTTGTATAAAATGATGCTCCTCATACCACTGCAGTGAAAAATGTGACGTTTGTGTGAGCAACATCACTGGTAGGTTACTAACGTCTCTCTAGATGGCACTGCTACCCCACAATTTAGTCATGTGGGAGCAACAGAATATTTTTACTATGCCTCAAAATAATCATGTGCTGCAAATGTGGCTGGAATTCTTGGCAAATAAAAATGATTTTCCGTTATTGTCTTAATGAGCTGTTATTTTTACATTTTCCTCTCAATCATTTCTGATTAAAACATATTTTTATATCCAAATCAAGGGGAAAAAACATAGAAAGAAAACATGTCAAACTATGTGAAATGTTCCCAGATGGTTTGCCTCATCTCTCCCTGTCATACACACACACACACACACATAGAGAGTAGATAAAGAGGAAAGTACCACACGGGAATAATCCCCATCTCTCTGAAAAAGACTTGACCCATAACGACACAAAAAGTTACCGTATTTGTTTATTTAAGTGACATGAGGGAACAGATAAGAAAGTGAGATATATATGTGTACATTTGTATGTTTTAAACAAAACATCTGGGGAACACACTATCAGCTGGCTCCAAATTAATGCGCTCTGAGGAAATGGACGGTTTTAACATTACAAATGTGATATGTAATCACTCAGTTAACTGTTTCCACACAGCAGTTTGAGTGGTTCTGCAGGATGAGGTCCAACATAGTTCAATGTAGTCATTGATCAATCTCCAACACCTGATCAATCCACAACAGGTCACTGAGAAGAAAACTGGTAATTCTGCATCCTTGCAGCTGCAGATCGTGGTAATGTCTCACTGTTGAGCCTTCTGTTGACATGACTTTAGTGTGTAATTTGGTTGACAACAGCACGTAATGTTCTTCCTGTGTAGGTCTACTGTTGATAGGTTGTTGCTACCATGTTACAATGTTTTTGGAGGGAAAAATAGCTAACTTAACTAACTCCAAAAGAGGAACTCTGGTCAAAACAAAGATAAAATATAAATGGCAATGATCTTGGAAGATCAGCAAGGTAGCTAACTGATTTTAATCCCACTAAAGTCTTTCAGGGTCTATATGTGCTGTACAAAAAACACATTAAGACATAACGCCCACACCACAAAAAGACTTACACATAAAGTAATGGGCAAAGCCTCAGACATATGCACATGAAGTCATTATGTGAGCTATCCTCCCTCACAGCCCACATGGGGAGTTTTACGATCCACTGTCTTTGCCGCAGAGCCTCACAGAGACAAAATGACTTGTCAGCACACCCTCCATTAATTATCATCAAGGAATTACCTGTGTGTGCTCTTGACATCACATTTTGGATCCTGGTGTCACAAGACCAAATTAATTTCAATCAACTCTGACACGCTGCCTCTGCGGACTCAGTCGTCCACAGAGTGTAAATATTTTCATCACTGCCTTTACAGATTAAAAATGAACGAATAAATTAAAGAATAATAAGAATAACGACTGAATGACCAGGTCTGACATTTCCCAGAGCTTCACCTTTCCCTTCCTCTCAGCGATCACAGATGTTCCCACATGAGCAGTTCATCACCAGCGTCACCTGGATGATCTGCTCAGCGTTTGCAGCGACCCCGACCATGTGGAGCACATCACAGGCCTTGTAAAGCCCCAGCTCTCTAATCCTACATGCGATTGCACAGAGAAGAGAAGAGCTGCTCTATCCAAACACAGCGGTTGCAGAAAAGAGAAATGTCGCAAACATGTCATAAAGTTTAAGTCGAAGAAGTTACTCTTCTCTCAAACTGGCAGTGATTTATGAGAAACCAACAGATGGTAAAATTAGGGTGGCTGGCTTGAGAGAGGTTTACCAAAGCATTTTGACAGAAAGACCAAAAGGATTCTCATGCTTCTATAAACGACTGAAGTCTTTCCCGAAAACAGACCGAGTGTGTGTGTGTGAGTGTGGCGGCTAAGCCAAGCCAGATGTTGTGGAATTGGTGGCGTTCACCTCACAGTCTTCTGAGTTGTATCTTTCCTGAACTTTTGCCTCTGCCCTATAATGTCAACCCAGAAGCTGGTAGGTCATCCGTTAGTGTTTGGTTTCACTCTGACGCTGCTCAGCTAACACATAAAAGCCTGGTCTCCTTAGGGGAGAGGCCGCATGCTTGGTTGACAGCAGAAGAAGTCGCAAAGATGTGTTATTTATCAGCTGTCCAGCCAGGAGTTTGACACCAAGCATGGATTTGTTGCTTTGGAAGTGTCTAAAGCAGCAGTTTAAAGCAGCTCTAATCAATATTTTTGAATTTGCTATGGATCAAATTACTATGTGTAATATGAAAGCGGTCGCTTGTAGTGACAAACCCACACAGAATCTTTACTCAACTCAAACTAAAGTGTTTCAGTGTGCTCCAGCTCTTTGTTTTGGTGTCATGGCCCCCAACTTTACTGTTTTGATTCACTCTCACCGCTCTCATAACGTTGTTTCCAGACGCAGCGGGCAGCCGCTCCATCACAGTTTACAGACTGAACCCTGCAAACAGTTTTCATGTACAAACTGGAATAATTACCAACATTTCGGGTGTTTTGGTTTTAGCTCCAAAAAAAGGGCTGTTAAACATTCAGCTAAAGTGTTGGCTTGTTTACAACCGGTCTGATCGTCTGACTGCTCAGGTTTTGTGCAGTCCTACGGCCAGACAAGAACTTTGATACTGAACGATTTTACAAAACCCCGGATTATGTTCAGTGAATCTTGCTTTTTTACATATCTGCACATGGCGACTACAAATAAAGGTAAGGGAAAGATGATGGCAAATAAACTATGAAATAACTATAAAATTATTATAAAACTAAAGATATTGTAAAGGAAACTGAGTTAGAAGACACCACTGGGTCCGGAGTGAATGTCTGTCGAATATCTAACATAAAACTTCACCGCGGTAATCATGAGGTGTGTAATCATCCATTAGGGATGTAATGCTTAGGGAACTGGGTTTGTTTCATCGAAATGTCCCCATGTTCCCGGATCTTAGGAATTATTTGCAAGTGTAATGTTATCATAATCAAAGAAATGATGGCCCAAGCTACAAAAACAAAATACAACAATAATTAGAATTGTATTTGACTTAAAAACTTTCACTTTTCAACTGGATTTTGTCGAGTTCGGAGATAGGTGGATCTTTTTACCTGCAAATCACCAAATCCACGCCTGCTGGGTTGAATCCACTTCAACAGCATAAATGCGGGACTATTACACTTTTGTTGCACGCTATTAAAGCCAAAGACAGTCTGTTGAGCCCACTTCGTAATTCACAGTCAGTAGTACTCATTAGCCTCTCTGACCTCGCTGTGCACCCTGCCTGCTACCTGAGCATACACTATGTTCTGTTGCAAAGCACTGCACACACACACACACATTCACACACACACACATACTCCGATCAACTTATTGTGGTATATGCAGAGTCATTTGTATGGATGCATTCAGTGAGATAGTTAATCTGTAAGCGCCTGCCGGAGAAAGCAATTAACCTCACGGCCCACCGGGGAGTTGATATGAGTGAGAGAGCATCTCTCCGCCATTTAAATATACACCAGAGGGACTCACTCGCTCACATTCAGCCAACCTATTATTCATCATCAGCGCTTTAAATGGCCTCTTCATGAAGACAGCAAGACAGGGCTCACTCCCTTTTTATATATACATGTGCATATTGTAGGCACACACACACACACACAGGTATTTATTTCCACACCCAGACCGGCTGATCCCCATGGCTCTGGAGTTTGAGATTGCCCTTGACGCAGAAATGATTAAGGTCAGCTAAAGAACAAGAAAATTAAATGCTACATTCCTAGTGATCAGGGAATTTACCAGACACTGGAGGGAACTATGCAGAGCCCTTGCCAAGTCTGCAAGAGGGAGATACAGCATGTCCAGCATGATTATTTTCAATGCCAGTATAGGTTTTCGGCTGGCCAAAATATCCTATAAAAAAAGCATGTATGGGTATGCTAAACTTTGAAAGAAACTGTCCTCTTTGATAGACTTTTCCCTGTTCAGTGACATAGAAAATGTCTATGAAAAGGAATTTAAAGAGCTTGGTGGTCAACTTTTTTCTGTTTGTCAGACCGGGAAAAGTTTTTACAGGCCGATATGAATCCCACTTTGTGTTTGTGGGTGCTGACCCACCAGCCCATTCCCTCATGCATCAGTAACCTCTCTAATGAGGAAAAAAACACCAGCACAGATGGACGAAGGAGGGGAGGAGACTGCGACAGATGAGTGGATGTGTAAGAAAGGGAGGTTGATGGAGAATTCGTGATGAAATGAAGACTGAGAACAACCAGTTACTGAGATGTGGATTTTGAGAGACAAATATTGGATGGACTGCCATGAAATTTGATGCAGATATATTTATGTTCCCCTCAGGATGGATTGCAATATCTTTGTTGGTCCTCTGACTTTTCATCTAGTGCCATTTGGAAATAGCTAAATTGTCATTACTTTGGTTTTCCAGTCCTTTGTGACCATAATTATTCAGCTTAGTCTCACTCCCCTACCTTAGAAAATTGGCCACTACTAAAAAAAGTATTTTCAAATACTGACTGTTAAGAGGAAAAGGAGCCACTGCGTACAGTAACGCTTTTCTTTCAACTCCAGAGAGAATTTCTAAAAGCTCTCAGAGCAAAATCATCTGGAATTTCACCAGCTGAATGATGTAGCCTCATACTTGAGCACAAAATCTCTTCCATTCAGGCCCGAATGACACCACTGAGTTTCCTGTCCAAAGGAACTAATCCACTTGATGTCATCCATCTAGTTCATGCACATGGTTTAAAGTTTTGTTTCGCAAAACAGCCAAACAGAGAGATGAAAACTCTGTTTTAAATATGGCCAGACCTATAAAAACTTTTATCAAGTCAGCGATTGTTTGAACATACTAAAAACACGAACATTGGTACCAAACTTTAACATAACTTTGTACGGTACAAAGGTGGTTTTCAGTTGTGTACTGTGTTGCAGGCAAATGAAGACATTTGAAATAAACAACGTATTTCATTTCCATATTTAGACTATTTAGTGTGATTAATTCCCTTAGAAAAAAGCATCAAGCTGGATAAAAAAAATCAACAACATCATTACAATCTTTCTTCACACCCCATAAATCCACTGTCGAGCGCCACTGCAACACTGTGTGGAGGACTGCAGCATCAAACCTGACCACATGGTCTAAACATTTCCCTGTAGACAAGAGACCTTGGCTCTTACAGTAACATCCGCTTCTGATTAAAGCAAGCCTGTCTCCGGCTTTGTCCTTTTAAAGTCAACATCGGAGCAGACTGGGGCCAGGTTTGGGTTAGGAGGGTGTTCACCTCGACCACAAATCACTGCGACTGATGTGTCTGTTAACATGACACCATGCTGCATTTTTCCAGCAAACATGAACAAATGATGCAGATACACATTTACAGTATTAAGTTAAATACTTTCTAAACATAAAAAGGAGGAATATTAGATGTAATGGATAGTTTAGTTGTTGAAACAGCTTTTGCAATCATCAAAGATTTCTGTTGTGTTGAAGTAACTTCCTCGCATGCCATTGACTGTTTGAGTGAAATCCAAACACAAAAAACCCTCAGAAAGCAAATAAACTCACAACAGATGCATTGTGGTGATGAATGATGTCCCTCCGTCTTGCCACAGATACACTGGCATGCAAGTCTGCAGCCCAGCAAACTACATGGCACCTTTTGTGTTTTTACCTCACAACATTTATGAATTTAATTTAAACTTTTGGTTTTATGTGTATGTATGCAAGATGAATGTGTATTTAACCCTGCATGATAAAACATGGATGCACCTAATTGAAAGCAGTTATAATCAATATTTTTATATAAACAATGGCTCACATGACTGTTCGTAAGTGAATGTAGTAATGAACCCACATAGATTCATCACTCCGCAGATCCCATCAGCTCTGCGGAGCTTTGGTTTTTCCAGCCCGCAACTTTACTTTCCTGGTTCACTCTCGCTGTTCTCCCAGCGGCATTTTGAACTGCAGAAGGTTGTTTTCAGCTGTTTTCAACAATAAAGCTCTGAAAACCGACTGTAAACCACCTGCTCAAAACCAAACAGCAGACAGACACAGTTAGTGACTAGCTGGTGAGCTATAGTGGAGCATTTAGCAGCTTAACAGCCAGACGTTTCCCCTCAGGAGGTGGTGGAGACCAAAACAGAGCTAAAAGGTGAGATGGTCATTGGACTGTAGCACATCCAGCAGACACAAAGCAACATCAGGATTCATTTGAAGCGTCAAGTGTTTGATGTTGTTGTGGGTGAATTTACAGGTTGAGCTGAGATCCCTTTCTGTCTTTCTCTTCCTTTCTTTGGTCCTGGAGTTCATTACTGACGAATGACCTCGGTTTCTGTCAAGGGCAGATTGTTTGTCTCTGTCTCTTGTGATGTTTTCTGTCACTTGTTCTGGTCTGATGAGTCTTCCTCGGGCGTACAGCAGTGATAATTGTATGCTTCTAGGTCTGGTAGTTCCTCAAGCACGAGGAATGTGTGCTGCCTGTGGTTTATGGACTGAGGTATGGGTGGTTACTGAACTGTTGTTGAAGCTAAACTTCCTCTTTCAGCGACTGAGTGCCGCCATGATGGATCTCACCTGTCTTACCTCTCACCTCACCTCACCAGTGTGCCGTCCCCCAGAGTCTGGAGTCGTGTTTCTGGCGGCTTGATGAATGTAAATTCACCCTCTCCTTTTAGCTTTGGTTTCCACTCGTTCCAGGAGAAAATACCTGGCTCTTTACAAAAGCTTCTAGACGTTTGACTTTGCGGCTACGTCTGTCTGCCATTTGGTGCTAAGCAGGTGGCATAAAGTGAGCTTATCAGAGCTTTCTTGCTGGAAACAGCGGGAATGGGGTTGATGAGAGTGGAATTTGTCAAGCGTACAAACAAAACAAAACTAAAAGAGGCCAACTAAAAGAAGCGTGGCAGAGCAAAAGGGAACCACAGAGTTGGGTGATGACTCTCTGTGGCTCTGTCACAACAAGCGAGCCCTTTCAAGTTAGATGTACTCATTAGGTCCATTGTTAATATAGAAAATAATGATTATAGGAGCTTTAAAGACAAAGTTTTCAACACACAGACACTCCTCTTTTTTTTCTTTTTCCTCTTTCTGTCCCCATTTCCCTCCCTGATGTCTCTGAAACTCTTCAAGTGCTGTGGGTCTCATTTGATCTACAGCATCAGACATCTGGAGCGCTGCTCCACAAAAAAAACACCTGTTTTCAATTCAAGCAACCGACAGAAACATTTGATTGTTTCTCACAACCAGACCTTTTTTTTCTTCCTCTCTCATTGACTCACAGGCTATTTGTTATGTTTAAACTAAAGAACAGATCTACTATAGGTAATAGATGGAAGAACAATTTGAACTTGATTAAGACCAATTGAGAGGAAAATACAGTGTATGATTTTCCAGGTATTATGTCTGCAATTTTGGCACCTTAGCTGCTGAATAAGGTTGTTTTCAAATAGGTTCAGTATGTTTGAGATTAAATGGAATGAGTAACGTCTGAATGTTAAACTTTTACCCTTTAACTTAATGGAAAATAATAGCTGTTCACTATGAAATGGTGATTGTCATGATAGGTAGGTCCACTTTAAAATCAGTGTCAAGATACTGGAAGTAAAGTCACATGACAGATCAAATGGAAAGGAATGCTTTAGGTGCATTAAATTAAATACATATACTGTAATCATCCAACATAACTGTGACGTATATTTCCTCTTTGATTGTTGTGGATTACTTTTGTTTTAATTTATTAGGTCTGTTTTCCGTCCTGAAGTTGTTTTTTTTATTTATTTTTTTTATATATATAAAACTAACAAGACAGCTTAGCTTTTACTAGAGAAATGTCTTTTCTGACAAAATACTTAAAGATTTTATTTGGTGTTGAACAAGTATGCATGCATTGATGTTCCACAAGACATGTGCAGGGATCCCAGCCACAGAAAAAAAAATCACTTAACATAATGAAGTGAAAATAAAGCAGAAGAATTTCAGTGGCGGCTTCGCTGCCAACTCCCTGAAACACTTAATTATGCCTAATTGTTTAGAGGACAGGACACACACAGAGGCCATTAGGAATGATATGCATGGGCAACTCTTTACAGGGAAACAGCATTTAGGCAAAAGAATAACAAAGTATGATGTTTGCACATTCCATAATACAATGTTAAACTACACATGTGCAAATAAACGTATGAAAGAGGCTATCACTGCATGTATTTGAATATCAACACTGCCTTCTCAGTGCTTTACCATATATACGTGACATATTTTAATATTTTTCTCATGTCTGACAAATAAATGCATTTTATAGTGTAAATGCAATAGTCCTGTTTTATAAAAGGCAAATAAATATCATCGAAAACATCATCAAATACCAACTCCTGCTTATTGAAAGTTTACTACATACCATTTGTGTATAACTCTTTCACGACAAACTCTCCAGAGCACTAAAGGAATAGTTTTGTCATTTTGGAAAATGCATGTATTCGCTTTATGCGTAGGGTTAGATGAGAGGATTGAAACCACTCTCATATGTGTACGGTAAATATGAAGCTACCAAGATCAGCTTAGCACAAAGGCTGGAAACAGGAAGAACCAGCTGGAAAAAACAACAAGTCACCATTTTAGGAGGGGTTATTTCTCTGCTCTAAGCGTTTGCCAGGCAACCAACGTAGACTCCAGGAAGTTACTGGTCTGTAAAATGGCAAATGTTTTTACACTGCAGTTTTTGTAAGGATTAAACAAACAAGATATAAAATCAGTGAGTTTTATAGGTGAGAGTGGTATCGATCTTCTTATTTAACTCTCCGACAGAAAGCGAATAAGGGTATCTCTCAAAATGTCAGCTATTGTTTTAAATCCCTAATGATATAGTACAAAAAGGTTTGTTACATACAGTACGCAAGTATTAAACATATTATACGACTCATACATGTATGCACAAGTAAGCATGCCAATGTGTTTGTACACACACACATACATATATAAGCACCACTGCACATGTATGTACACACTCATACATACTGTACAGACACACACACACACACACAAAACACACATCCCATAAAGAATTGGTCACTGCTCAACCAGCCGAAGTACTTCACACTAAAGCAGTACTTACAGTATGTAAATTATACCCAACATTTCACAATAAAAGTCTAAACAGGTGTTGAAACATACATTTAAAACAAAAATATGACAAAATTTGTGTAACAGATGAATAACATCATTTTTCATCAACCAGTATTTTTTCTTAATTTGGTAAATTTTTGAATCTGCTCTGCAATTCAATACTGTGCAAAACTGTCTGTTTTCAAAGTGTATTAATGACAAACGGCCTTCTTGGATCACACTGCAACCCAGAGGATTGAAATGTTAGTGCCGCCCTCATGTGTTATCTGGTTAACTCGTCCACGGAGGCAGTCCAGAGTAACATAGACAGCTGTCCCGTTCTGGACCTGAAATGAGGCCCTCAGCCCAATACTGGCCCACTGGCTCCCTTCAGGCATGTATCCAGACACCTGCTGAGCCACAGGACCGGCCTGCCCGCCCTGACCACCCACCCGCTGCAAAGTGAGTTTTACAATATTGCAGGAGTGTATCAGCTTCAGGTTGAGGGCAATGTTCGCCGTTCCTTTCTCGTGGAATATAAAGTTCTTCCGGTTGTTTGGCTCCCCTGAGCGGGCCAAGTGAACCTGCGGCGTGTCCGGGCTGATCTGCTGGAAGAACAGCGCTTTATTCCTGACTGCTCCAAAGGGCAGACCGGTTCTGGAGACGGTAGCTGTCAGGGCTGATGACACCGCTGAGGGAATCCAGATAAGGCTCAGCATACTGATCCCAGTGCTGTCTCCAAAGTAGCGGATGTTGCACTGGGACGGAGAGGTGATCTCGAAGCTAAGCGTGTCCCCGCTGGCCACGCTCACGGCACCTGAGAGGGTGATGGAGGTGTCCCTGTAGTTGACGCCGGTCTTGAAGGCTTGCATGGCCTCCTGGCCAGTCCCGTTGCGGTTCGTGTAGGCAATCAGGGAGAAACCCTCTCGAATGCACGTGTGGCCCATAGAGTAGAGCGCCTGTTGGAGGACGAACTTCACAACGCCGCTTTCTGTGAAGCGCACCCCGCGGTTGTCGTGGGTTAGAATGATCATATACGGGTCGGACACTGAGGTCATGCGGAAAGTCGGGCGGTAGCTGGTCTGGTAGTGCGTCAACAGGGACATCTGAGCCGTCATTGCCACGGCACCGGTATCATGCGACAACCAGAGCAGGCTGAAAGAGGGAGTGGCGATATCGTAGACGTGGAGATCCTTGCTCTGGTTGCAGTGTTGATTGGGACTCTTCAGCAGCAGAGTGAAGGTGTGGTTAGGCTCCACCTCGACGCCGCTGCTGACGCTGACACCCTGGAAGTACTTCCCGTCCGGCTGTTCAATGCGAGCACCACTGAGGTCCCGACCCTCCTCCTCCTGGCTCCCATTGAGCCTCATTCCCACCTGAAGGAAGTTCCGGCAGCTGTGCTTTATCGCAAAGTTATGATCCAACCACACCAGGCCGTGCTGCAAGAAGGTCACCTGCCCTGCCTCGTTGGACAACAGATCGGTGCTCTCTTTGCCCCGGATGTTTAGCTGAAGCCCGGGGAAGATGTGGGTGCCAGAGGTCCGGGCAGGGGGAACTGCCACGTTGGCTCCCCAAGACTGGGAGAGTCGGCTCTCTGCAGGCTGGCCGCAGACGGAGTCACTGATAGCTGTGCAGGGAACAGCGACGGACTCTCCATCACAGTCAGAGCAGGCCTGGCACTCCTGTAGCTCCTGGTTGTAGAAGTAGTCATGACCACACAAGCCCATCACTCCTACTCTCTCAGAAACTCCCAGACACCTGAACCCCCCTGTGCAGTTAAAGACCAGAGAGAATGGGAAAAAAAACCAAGCAGTAAGAACAGACGTGTGATTCAGTACATATTGATTGTTTTGTCAGGATGAGAAATGCTTCTGTTAGTCAGCATTAAGAATAGAGAAGTGGGAAAATCGCTCGAAAACTAAAATACAAAGGGTGTAACATTATTTTTTCACACAATTATCAAAAAAAATAAGTAATGTGTCGAACTCACCTGGAGTATTAAGGCACTTCACTCGCTCCCCACAAATGTTTGGTAATTCAAGGCATTCATCTCTGTCCTGCAATTTATACACATTAATGTTATCATCATGAATCAATTTTGAATTCTAAATATAGGGTTCAGTCGATTTTCACTGTATTTTTTAAGGCTGATCCAGATATTATTGTTTTTGTACTGAAACAGCAGAAAGATGATATTTTGTGCCTCATGAATTGCCTTTCAAATTACAAAAATAGAAAAAGATCCATGTTTTTCATTCAATTTTTAGCCCAAGAGGCCCAAGGGTATGAACATTTTCTCACCACATCAGCTGTTGTCATGTTTGGGGCGTTGCTGGCACAGCAGACTGATACAACCATGTCACACGACTGTTTTCACATGGTTGCTTTTCACACATCATAGAGAACACCGATATAGAAAGGATATCCGCCTCACTATCATGAAACCAGCAGTGTATATAAAACACAGCTAGAAAAGGGTGTTAGCCAAAAAGGAAGTATCAGTATTTTAAATGACAGTACCTGGCACATCCTGTCTGCAGTAGGAGAACACTGTGAGATCAGAAAGAAGCCCGGTGGACACATGGTGCACTTCACACACTGAGGTGGGTCCCTCTGAAAATCACAGAACTCCTCCGGCCCACAGGCTGAAGGGCATCCCAGCAGAGGTTGAGGAAAATGAGCCTCTCCGACCACATCCATCACCTTTGAGTCCATGTCCATTTTGTGGACGGCGTAGGACTTCTGCAGGTGGCTGCGGGCCTGGCTCTGCAGACCCGCCAGGTGGCTCTGGAAGTAGCTCTGCAGCTCGCCCTGCAGGCCCTGGAAGGACACCTGTTTGACGGTGTCTGAGAGCAGGCCGTACTGGGCCTTCACCACGTCCATCTGCTCGTACATGCGCCGCTGCTGCTCCAGGATCTCCCTCTGCTGGGACAGTAGCGCCTCCTGTTGGTCGGCCAGCTTCTGCTGCAGGTCTCGGATGACCACCTGCTGGGCTCGCAGGGCCTCCACCAGCTTCTCCTGCCCCTTGGCCAGCTGGAGGTGCAGGATGAGGGCGTCCTCGGAGGGAACCTCATTCTCCCCTGAGAGGCGGGTAATGCAGAATGAAAGATGGGATCAGAGAAACTGTTAAACACTGCAGTGGAAGAAGTCATTAGATGAGATTAAGACTGATTCGCCTGATTTCTGCAAATAATGCTGGAACAAAGTGTGAACACCGAGTGAACCTGTTCTATTGGTCTAGCCATGGCAAGTGCAATGAAAGTTTCCTATATGGACCAACATCAAAGATCTCAACATTTTCCGCACAATTGACTCTAAGAAATTTTTCCAGTTCAGCTGCTCTAGTTGCTCTGCAGATATCATTTTGGGCTGAAGGTCAACAAAGAGACCTTCCTTTGCTTTTAGACCAAAAATCTCCCTTTTGCTGATCACTGCTGGGAAAAGGGGGTTAAGGTCAATAAGGAGTGCCATGCATGGTTAAATTATAGGCATGCTGCTTTTAGTGCGGGATAATAATTCATCAACTTTTTCTAAAGATTGTCACTGAACCAGAAATGTCACCCAGAGGCACAAAACACACGCTGAAGAATCTAATCAGCCTGCGATGATCTAAACACAACAGTTAACATTTTAGACGACAAAGCTGATGATGATGATGATGATGATGATGATGATAGCAGACCCGGCTTGATGTCACATGTGAGCTGGACACCCAGGGGCGCGCTGCCAAGTTCCGGGGACGGATACCCCAGCTCCGGAAAATCTCCCAGGAACTGCGCGGCTCTGTCGGACAGATGGACGGGAGGAAGCCGGCTGGAGGAGGAGGCGCTCTCCTCCTCCGAGCCGGCCGGACATCCCTCTCCCACGCAGGACTTCGCGCGTGGCTTGGGCCGTATCCTCGGGGGCAGTCTGCACTCGATCCCTCTACAGTCTCGGGTGTCGTTGGTGGGCTGAAATTGTTTCGCAAGAGCGGCGCAGTCCCCGTGGGTGCACCCTGCAGGTAAAACTTCAGGCGCTCGGATACGTGGCCGCGCCGCCGGAGAGGCGTCCGCCGCCGCTCTTGGAGAGCCCGGGTACGCGTGGTGCTGGCCGGGAACCGTCTGCGCCGCTCTGCCCTGCGCCGCCGGGTTAAAGTGCCGCGGCGGTCTGGAGGATCTGCTCCCCGGGCAGTGCGCTCCGGTGCACGGTCTTGGGTCGCCGGTGTCCGCGCCGTGGCAGTGCGTCCCCCGGCAGATCTCTGCGACAGCTTGCAGCGATGCCCAGGACAGCAACAGCACTGGTGTTACTAAAATCATTTTGCAGCTATATATCTCTCTCTCTCTCCCTGCAGAAAAAAAAAAAGCCTTTAAGCCTCTTATTCCCAAATGATAAAGCTTGAAAAATCTTTGAAAACCTCCAGAACTGTTCCGTGATTCCACAAGAAAAAGTCCATCACCGATCCTCTCCTTTCAGATTAAACCCCTCTCTGTCACAGCTGAAAAGAAACTTTATCAGCACTGACACAGAGACTCTAGATCTGCATGTCCTGGTCTGGAGAGACTGGCTTTCCCGACTGTCAGTAAGGAATAAAAACATTAGACACACGCATTACTGCTGGCTCTCTCCATGCCTGACCCACTCTGTGGCTTCTGGACTACAATGTCAGTATGTGGCATTCCTGAGACTTAATTAGCATCAGGTTTCCCCGGCCACAAATTAACCCTTCACCTTCCCTGTTCTCCATACAGGAATTCCCCCACTGAGGTGAAAGAAGGCAGAATGAAACATTTTCTAAATCATCACATGGAAATATTGTCTCCCATTTGCATGTTAAAAGTAAAAACAAAGGGGATATTTTGTCTGCCAAAATGATGTTCTTCAGTCCTGTCATTTTTTTTTTTCCTGATGACTGTCACTTTTCATTTTGCTCACTGTTGACTTTCCTTTGACCTTATGGTCATCCAAGCTGCAAAAAAAAAGTGTCAGTGCTTTTTGTTTAGCACATCCTGAATGTTGAGACAGCTGCTGGTGTCCTTCACGTTATACCGGCCTTGTCAACACCAAGCGCCCCTCTTTATAGACAGAGCCAGCAGAGGTCAAACTTTTGTTACAGCGGCCGATGGCAGAAGTCAGGAATGCGAAACCCACAGCTGGTTTTTGGACGCTCTTCTATACTCTCATTTTAGGGCTTCAGCACAGCCACATGTCCAGTGGGAGGTTATCTGAGGCTGATGTGTGGTAGGATGTTTGTAGTTTGGCAGGTTATGATGTAACTTTCTGTTTGATTATTTCAAGGTCAGGCAGGTATGGAGGACAATTTCTGATCAAAAAAGAAATGAAGGGATGAACAATTAGACATTATGAGCTTAAAAGTCAAAAATGTGACTTATCTCATAACTTTGACTTAGAATCTCTTAATTTGTTGTTGTTGTTGTTTTGTAGGTGGGTTGTCTGTTTGTAGATGTTATGATAATTAGCCTAAATATAATAATAATACAAAATAATAATTGAAAAAATGTTGGGTTATATTTCCGACAAAGTGTCATTAATTTAAATTTAATAATTCAAAATTGTGTCTTATTATCTCGTACTTTTGACTTATTTCATATTTCACATTTGTGACTTTTTATCATTTTTGACCATTTTGCCTATGTTTTACATAATTTTAACCTAATTCAAACTATTATTATATTATTTCATCTTTTTTTCTTTTTACCCGGCAGAAATGGGCCTCCATAGCCAGGCGAGGTTGACTCACATTAATAAAAACAAACCGCAGTTTTGTTGTTTGTTGAATTCTGTTGGCAAATTCGTCCTGCCAAGCAGAGCAGGGGGGCTGGTCGGAAACTTAAATTAGTTGCATACATACAAAAAGATCCAGCTAACTCTTAGTTATTTTCCTGGTGTAAACATGCAGTGTGGATCAGTGCTCCACACAGAAAATAAGCAGTGCAGGTTGGTTGCATGAACTGCTCTACACCACCCACTGAGTTAAAAAGTGTGTGGCATGTACAGTACAGCAGAGTACAAACAGAGGGCACTACAACACTCCTATATGCATCACTTTTCACGTCATAATTGTGACAGTTTGTCCCCTACAGTACTCCATTTGACAAATGCTTTATCGTTTTGCAAGGTGCCCACTGGTTTTGTCATTATCACCTCATTTTCTTGTGCAGAAAAGCCCAAGACAGGTATTTAGAGGCGTGTCGGCGCACTCAGATTTAACATGATGGAGACTAATGGCTTTAAAGTATGCCCTCTCTTACTCCTCACACCTTACCATCTGTTCTGCGATACTTTAAAACCCCAAAACTCTTCTTGTCATTTGTAAAGGCTTAAAATTGCAGCTGGTACCTTATTTGCAATGCACAAAATGTTGATGAATACATTAAAAAATAACAATCTGCCACAGTTTCTTGACTGTGCTGTGCTCTGATGTACTAGCTGAACCATACAAGGGCAAAAACCATTATAAGTATCCACTCTGTTGGACCACCCTCAGTGACTGCAGAGTGACTGCAAAGACACAACAAACCAGAAAAATCACCCGTCTCTTTGCTGCCGAGCTCCACAACTCTTAATCAGTGTATTTATTTGAGAAATGTCTGCCGAGGCCCAGTGTGTCAGTCTTCAGGAGACGCTTGGAGCTAATGGGAGGCTGCCGTTGGTGTCCATCTGTTTGTCAACCCACGAGAAGGAGAGGAAATGAGGGTGGTTGGGACACATGCCTGTACCCCGAATGTTTGTTTAATACATCACGAGTCATGAAAGGTTCTTCGATGCATGCAAGGTTATTTGGTTTCCCCCCGTGGCGCTCGGCTTCACTGTATAATGACAGGATTTTGCCACAGAAGGGGTGGTCTGTCTTTCCCATTGGAACTGAGGCTGGTCTTGGGGGGGAAATAGGACACAGAAGTGCTAATAATATCAAAATCATGCTGATGGAAACTCACATTTTCCTTTTTAAAACAGATTAATGAGTTGAATATGATAGTAGCAATGGGGGGATGTTAATAAAAGCATATAAATGGAGCCTCTGTAAAATTAGATTTAAAAAAAGAGATGTGAAATGTTGTTTTTTTGGCCTCCCAGGTTGACTCAAGGAGAAATGCAAATAAATAGAGCTATCTGTGTCTGCATGGTCAGATAAGAGCCAGAGGCTATTCATAGCTTGACAGCTTGACTCTCCTTGGTTCCCCTGAAGATAACTGACCTTGTTGCACCACACTGATGTCTTAAGATATTCCTTCCTGATTTTAAGCAAAGAAAAAAAACCTTTGAGTGTAAGTGAAAGCAATTTCTCTTTGCACGAGTCGCCTAGAGGAGGAGTGTTAACTTTATTTAAAAGTTGTAGAGACAATAATTCTAAATTTATGGATCTGTCTAGAGGCGAAGCTGTACTTTTTAAAATTTAAATCACTGGAGCTCAACTGGCGTCCGGTATCCTTCATCGTTGTGACGTGCTACATTACTACTCCTGTCTAAAGACCTGCAGTAAATCAGTTTCAGTGAAGTCAATTATTAACCCAGACCGTCACATTCCTCGTGCTGATTCAGCCGCTCTCTCGACCCTGCCGAGAGCCTGTTTTTTTCCTTCTTTCAAAAACGTTCAAAATCAAAATCATCTGCTCAAGCAGTTGTCGATCAGCACCATGATTGGATTGATTGACTCCAGTTGTCTCCTGGTCTGTGCATGTTTGCGACTTTGGAAACAGTTGCAGTACAGTGCAGATAAGGAGGTTATTAAGAGGGACGGCCAAATAGTGCTGCCTAGACAAGACTGTTGTGAAAGTTTTGAGCTCTTAGCAGGAATGCACTGACAGGTCTAGACCTGAACTTCCGCATTAAGCAGGAAGAAGTCAACAGTCAAGAGAGTCAGATGCAATCCACATCAGCACACCCAAATCTGACTGTATATGACTGTTTTCTGGTGTTGAGCTTTATTAGAGAATAATATTTTGAAGTGGAACTTGTGTCCATGAAGCTGTTATCTTGAAACTAACCGGTGAAACAAGGATTAATACACAACTGAAAAGGTGAGTTACAGCTCTGTTAAGTTGGACGTTGTTCCTTCAGTTAACGGTGAACACCCATGGCTGCTTTGCTCTGAGCGTTCGTGACTTTGACTGTTCTGTATATGAGGCTTTGTAGTTGATCGCGCTGTCAAATAACATTTTTTTTAATTTAACTGGAAAGACAATACTGATAATGTTCATAACACAGACTGAAAATATTAGACTTCCTGTCAATTTTTGTAATTTAATTTGTACAAAAATGATACAAAACTTTTATTGTCCCCCAAGATATTTTTGTACTCATGTGATAGGGCTTAATTAGGCTTCTGTACAGTGATAAGGCAGTCATAAGGCGTATTTTAATACAATGAAAAGGGTGTTCTAATGTGTTCTTGTCAGCTTTCCAACTGGGTGGACCCGACTCTAATTTCAGACTGACTGACTGTATGACTCAATAACCACATGAAACCGATAGGGCTGACCTCTTATTTTACAGTTAACAGTGCTGTCCAGTTTGATGTTAGGAACATTTTGTACTTACTGTTGGCTTTCAAGATGAGATTAAATCCCAGTAAAATGGACTGAATTACTTAGAAACTGCATCATTGCAAGTGTACATTTGGAATAATGGTGTAAAAAACATTCAGTTGGCAGGGTGTGTTCTGTTCTGCTACTGCTGTCAAGCCAGAAAACGCTGCAATATATGTTTAGACAGACTGTCCAGTGACTCACGTGCAGTGGGGATTGTATGTTAAAGGAAAAAGAGGTTGAGGGATTTTTCGCTCCATGTAAATACAACCTGTTCGTGGAAATTAGTGTCCATGTTGGATTTCTACAAAAGCACAAACTGTCTTCAGCAAACATGGATACAATCTTGTGTAGTCTTAAATGTCAATTATGATTCGTGGTTTTTATGTCTTCCGGTGCTTTGATTCTGCTGCAGAGCCCCTAATTTGCCTACTTTACAGTAGAGAACATGCAGTTCTGTAAACACATCTGCCTAGGACCTAAGTATAGATATTTGATCCGTTAGAGAGGGAATTTCGGTACATTATGCTGTGCTTCAATATGGCCACTTAAAGTTATTGTCTGGTTTCTATTTTCTCGCCTGAAACTTGAGTTGCACACGTGTGGACTGAAACATATTTGAGATTATTTAGGGGAATTGTTTTCTGGGGGAATGTAAAAGTCATCTGCATGCTAGATTTTTGTCATTTTTATTTCTTTGGATACCAGAAGTACATTGGTGTGTGTCAGATTTCATGCCCGAGTGTTTCCAATAATATTTATGAATGTTGACAAATCACATATTTTCAGAGCGGTTTCTGGAAAGAAAATATAGATGGTGTAAAGAGGCAGCAACATACTTTTATGAATGTATTCTTTCAGGCAACATCGTCCAAAGTAACGTGAATATGAATCATAAGTTCACAAATATAAACATTGTTGTAGTAAATGCTGTTATTGAAGGGAAATTAAATTATCCCATTATTCTCTGCATCTCACCTTACAGAGGACAATCTACAGTTCTCATCAGTTTGTAGAAACATGTTGGGTTAAAATGGAAAACTGAGCTCACTTCAGAGCGCTTTATGCATCAGTAATGGTTCTTTCAAATAGCGTTAGTCATGCCAAACTGTCCCTTCCAACTATGAAGGTTCTCCAGTATTACTGATTAAAATCTTTTGCATGATTTCACAACAGATCAATGTCAACCCTGATATCTTGAGCCAGAGATGTTACAGTGTTTAGGAAAGGAATAGCAGGAGATAAGCTTATTCACTTTCTTGCTGGTTGTTTGGACGAGAAGATTCATACAACTCTCTTGTCTGTACTCAAAATATGAAGCTGCATGGAGCCAGGACACAGTTAGCTTAGCATAAAGACTGGAAGCAGGGGGAAACCTCCTTGCTCTAGTTTCATTTTGATCAGACAGATAGGACAACAGTATCAGTCTTTTCACGTAACTCCCAGCAAAGATATAAGCTTACTTCTCAAAATGTCAAACAATTCCTTTAAGTATACTCATAGTTTATACTGACATTTATTCTAACATGGTTGTAATAACACCTGTTTAGGGTTAACACCTTCTCTGTAGTTCCTCTTTGTGTTTTATTTGGAATGTCACACTTACAACTAAGATAAGTGTTAACACTTTTGTTGAGTAAGTTCACTTTGCCATTTGATTAAGATATGAAATATCTGCAGAAGAAGTGACTTTAAACTGAGCTTTCATAAAAAAAAAAAAAAAGAGCAACTTTTGCCTGCATCAGCAGATTTCTACTGAGGTCTGACAAAAGCTACACTTGCCCTCTCTGACTTCTCTTTACTGTATGAGAGTTGGGAGCGCTTCATTTGAATGCATTTGGCCTCTCAAAAGCAGCTGCCAGAAGTAACCTGACTGTTACACTTTTTTTTTCTTGTGTGACGACCGTTCGTAGTGTTCACGTGTTCTTGTTTGGTTGTTAGTGACGTGGACCACACTCACTCTGTGGTTGTTACACTCAGATTTGTTGTATTGAGGTTGTCATAACACAAAATAAAAAGTGACACCACTGGAAGAATAGGGGGATTATAATAATGAAGAAGTGGTTTTAATACAGATTGTTTCAGTAATGTGAACATCCGCTTTAGTGTTTTATATCAAGTTTTCTTTTTTGTGAATTACATTTGTGAATATGACAAATGTAATTCACAAACTAACATGCCAATTGTGTTTTCAGACCATTAAATGTGACAGAATGAGAGTGAAGGAAACAGTAGCGTCAGGTTTCGCAGGTGGCTGCTCAAGTCACCGTTTCCTATACGATTTCAACATTGCAAGTGGCAGGAAGTTTACCACTTCCTCCTAGGGGCAAACCATTTTTGTAACGGGGTGGAGTGGGGCCACATGCTACAACAGTCACACAAACCCACACATACACGTCACACAGAAATGAAAAAATTAGTCATTATAGGAAATACTTATTGCGCAAAACCATTACAACCAGAGGCATTAATCTATAATCTATGGAATCAGAAGATGCACAGTTTCCCATATGCTTCAAACCATACATGCACACGCCATCTGTTAGATGTTGGAACAATATTGATGGATTTCACTTTTAAATGAGAAACATCATGTCACAGCACTGTATGAACTCTTTCCTGGAACAGAATCAGTCGCTCTTGTCTCCTCCACAGTGTGACTTGGGGGTTTGCTTCGAGTGTCTTACTCTGCTTTTGATTAATTCTCTGCAAATGTTTTCTTTTTTCTTGTTGGATCTAAAAAGTTTAGTAAACAGATTCCAAACTGTGATGAGTGAAAGCAGTGAGTTACACTTTGTTAAGGATAATATTTTCATATCTTATGTACCGTGACAGCACCGAACATTTCTCTGAGAAAGAGAAAAATCTCGTTGGTTGAGTTAGACCATTGAGATTAAGGGGTGGGCGGGACTTTTTTTCTAGGTTAGTGGCTGACACTAAAAAGGAGGACTATAAAAAACAATGGGGGGGTGTAGCCATGAGGCCTGTTTGAGATGTGCATAGGTCACAGCCCAAAAACTGTTTGTTTGCATAACTTTAATCACACCAATCATTAACCCCAGCTATTTCTAATATTCACATGAACACAAACATATTCAATTTAATATTCAAATGTAGGCTGCTTAGTCGAACAGCTAAACAAAGCCATGTTTAATCATTATCAGCCGCTAGCGTACTTTAAGAGTAGGCCGCTGAATCTCATTAACAGCCACAGAACCACAGGCAGAAGGTGAAACTTTGTTCACAAATGTTCACCCGTGAGCTGTCTTTTAAACAGTAGTCAGGGTGTTTTAGTGGTCATGGAGCTCGTCTAACTCAGAATTGATTCAGCAGTTGCAGCAGCCACACTTTCAGTCAGTCACTGTGGGCCACGCTGGACCATCAACATGCACTGGAGCTGTGCGGTAGCTCAAATGCAGCACATTACGTTTCTGGAATTAGTGAAGTTAAAACCCCATCACAGCACCGCGTTGGCTGAATGAACTCCCACTGACACCCTGCCGCTACCGGTCATGTTCCACTGTAAGAAAACAGGGACTCTGTTTTGACTGCACATTCTAGCCCATCATAACATTTGCTCTGAGAAATGGGGATTCAAATAATACATGCGTGAGAGACAGCAGACTGTACATGATTACAGATGGAAATCTCAAGTGAATCTTCAGGAGTTGTTTTCTGGAAAAACACAGTCGTTCCACGGGCTATTCTGCTAATTTAGACTGAAATTAGAAAGAGATTTAGGTGTGTAGATTTAGGGAGGGTTAGAAGATGGCATTCATATACATGTCTGGATCCTACCAGCTCAGTGATAAGATTAAAATCACAAAAAAATAAAACAAATATATGATGGTCTGCCAATGAAATACACACTTTTACTTCTGAATCTGATAGAAAATCCGAAAATGAAATAATATCTCATTCTCCAGTTCAACAAGTGCAACAAGACACAACAAGTTCTGAAAAAAATGAATGCCTGGAAGTTATGCATACATACTTTTCTTCCTCCAGTCTGGGCTGCATGATAGCGTGGCCTCAGGGCACAGAATACAGCTGCACACATCTCAAAGTTAACTTGCAGTACTGTGGCTCACCACTGGCCGTGTAACCTACATGTGTATTTAACATTTGTCTCACCGTGCAGATGGATTTACCTCTTCATCCCACACATTCCTTCACTGTCATTCATCATGACAACCACAACCAATCAATGAAAATTCTTTGCGTCCTTGCAGCACCGATCAATACAGGTCATTGATACACACGGTGCCCCCAACAGTGGACAGTTTTTGTCATGCTGTAAAATAGTTTACAGTCTGATTTTTTATTTTTTTTTGTCTGACACTTCTGTTTTTGTTGTTTAAACAGATGGATGACATCGACGCCATGTTCAGTGACCTGCTGGGGGAGATGGACCTCCTCACTCAGGTGAGCTGGTGTGAGGCAGTTGTCATGACAACTATAAGACTTTGTCACATCTTAATGCTTTTTCTTTCTTACCTATTTTATGATTTATTGCTCATTATAACTTATTGTTATGTAAGTAGTATTGTACCTCATGCTGTTTGTTTTTCAGACTAAATAAATACCTGATTCTAGTCTTAATAATATAACATCTATATTGCTGAGAATTTAATCAATTTTTTATTCTTTTTATTTTTATAATTGCTATTATTTCTTTATTTTTTTAACCTATTATGTATTTTGTATCAATTGCTCAGAGCAATTTGCAAAAATGAACTTACAAATTTAGTTGCAGGAAAAAAGAAGCAACCCCCTCCCAACAAAACTAAGGGGAAAAAACTGGCAAAGTTGAAAAGTAAAAATTAATTAAAAACATACTACCTGAACATTTGTACTATGACAGTAGAGCAGCATCAGATCCTCCTTGTTTTTGCAATAAAATATAATGTGTGAATGAAACAGATTATACACAGCTTTAATGCAACACATACCAAACACAGTAGCACATTTTCTCCAGACTGCCCATAGTTAATTTTCTCACCTTATACCTTAAATAGACTTTACTGCTGTAAAGACAGATGACAAACTCACTTAAACCCGCCATCGATCACCGAGACACTCTAGACCGGCAAGCACAACAGACACAGCGGGGGGGAAACACTCTTTGTGGTCATCTAACAGCCATAAATTACACTCGCTTTTCAAATGGCTCAGGTCAAATGGCAAACTCATAAACCAGCTAGAGATTAGACTTTTTTTTTTTACTTAATGAAAAAAACCCTGCTGATCACTTTGATGTTGTTTTCCAACTCACCAGTCATTTTAAATCACTCCCATTTCGCCAGGGGAGGCTTAATATTACACATAGAAGCCCTGTTAGGTGTAATACCTAAAAACAGATGTAACATTACACGTGTAAATGTTCTTTCTTACATAATGTTTAGGGACAGTTTATGTTTCAGAGCACTCAGAATGTGTTGTGGATTAACTCACTGAGCCTCCGGGGGTCTCGTGTCTGTACAGATATTGTATTCATGCTCTTATAAACACACTGCCTTGTTCATTCTTTCCTGCAGAGTCTCGGCCAGGAAACAGTACCTCCTGCATCTTCCAGCACCAACAAGGAAGTCAATTTCTCCATTGGCTTCACTGACCTGAATGGTGACTTTACATTCTGTGTGTCATGTGTGTCGAAATGCTACAAAGAGCCGAGTGTTGAGCTTTTGCACAATGACTTACTACAACACGCCCATGGTGCAAGGGCAGGATACATTGCATGTTTCATGAACTATCTAGAAAAACTATCAAGATTATTTGGAGAGTTGGTGATGTAAAGTGGTAGAAAAACAGCATTCAGCTGCTCTACAGTATGTCTGGCTACTGTGGAAGAGGTGATTTCAGACGAAGATTGAGGTCACTCTGCGTGCTAATTACTCTGGCTCTTATGGGCTGTAAAACAAGCAGTTTAATGTTAAAGCAAGGTTACAGCATCTGTTGTTATTAGCACTCTACTTTAAGTCTCCCTTTCCCTGCTGTCTTTTTAATCAAGTGATTCAGTCTTCTCCAGTCAGGTTTATATACAGTATACTTCACCATGAATTACTTCACAAAGACAAACCGTCCTAGTTCTAATTGAACGACAATGAATCACAAAATAAACAGTGCCATTTTCTAACAAGACAAAACAATCTACGACCACGTTAGAAGCTGTCAGCACTGCTTTGAGCATCAGCCATGTCATTAGTTTTGCATCTATTCTGTCAGATATGAGCTACAATATTGGACAAAGAGATTGTTGTTGTTGATGATGAGATATTTTACTCAAAATCACAAATGCAAACCTCATAGTGGTGTTAGATGAATAGTCAGATGATCACCGAAGTCAGTAGAATTCATCTTCTGGGGACCACAAATTTCATGGCAATCCATCTAATCCAGTTGTTGAGATATTTCAGTCCGTCTCGTGGTTGACTGACAGACTGACATTGCTATTCCTAGAGCCATGCTGCTAACATGTCTAAAAACAGAACCTTTATAAAGGGTTTATAAGTTGTAAATAATGGCTTAATTATGGATAAATGACTAATTAACTAAGGCTTTAGCCCAATATACCCTACAGCACCACCAGCCTTTATTCCTCATGCAAGAAAAAAGATGATGAATGAGTTGAACAGTTTGGCACTTGTCTTTAATATACATACTGTACCTGAGTCAGTACTTGACAAATAAACAGATTTTCCTCTGACACCAGAGTCCCTCAATGAACTGGAAGAGAATGATCTGGATGCGCTCATGGCTGATTTGGTGGCTGACCTCAATGCGACAGAAGAGAAACTTGCAGCAGAGATACAAGGTCTGAAGGTGCCATCACCGCCCTCGCAAGACCTGCCGCCGCCACCTCAGGGTCTGAGCAGCCACCCTGCCTCCTCCTTCGCTTCCACGACATCACCCGCGAGCAACATCAGCAGCAACGTTAGCACCCCCTCCCCCTCCGCCGCCTCCCCTTTACCACCTCCGCCTTCTCAGTCTTCAAAGCCTACAAAGGTAAGTCAGCCAGAGAACAGTTTGTAAGATAATAGAAGCATCTCTGCAAGTACCTCTCTACTGGGAACTGATTCAAAATTTAAGAAGTGAGAGTTTTAATCAAGAGAGTTGATTCTGGTTTCCGGTTTCAAGGAAAATGCCACAGTGCTGGATGATAGATAGTGAAGAAGAAAGGAAAATTGTCTGTGCATTGTTATGCTCTTAAAAGATAATATGCAAGAGCAGAAACATGAAGCAGAAAGAGGCAGTAATGTCACAATCTCCATTTTATTGGTGGCGTGTCTTGGTTTACCACGAGAAAGCGCTTTGTAAGCCATGCGTGACAAGACAGTATTACAACAAAAACATCACCAGTTCCCAGCATATAAATTTCTGGTGAGCTCCTTTTGTCTTTGTGGAACTGGGAAGAGTGGTATTCTCTTATAACAGTGAGATCATGGCGATGTTGTTGCTGGACGGAGGCATCTGTTACAGTTACAGAGACTCGTGAGTCTGTCTGGAACAGATCAAACACATACAGCCATGAGGCAGGAAAGAGTAACAGGATCAATACCAAAGGTTGGAGAAGGGGAGGTAAGATGTGGCAGTGGTGGGGGGACGAAGCCAGACAGGAGCTTATTGCTTTAGCAGGGCTTGTTACCTCATCCTTCTGATGTAAAAACACCAGCTGTGCTGAGGCAGAGAATGTGTCATTGTTAGGTAGAGGTGTACAACTTCATTAAAGCTGCGCCGCAGACAGGTTTTTTATGGAAAAAAAACAAAAAAAAACTCACATGCAAAAGAAAAGGGTATCCTATCCCTGCTAATTGAGATCCATTAGATTAGATTAAAAGTCCCAAATTCAATTCTTGAATGGACACTTTTTAAGCAATTGCTCAACATTTTGGAAAAGCATTATTATTCTGTTTTTTTCTTGAGAGTTAAAAAGATTGAAAAGATTGATACCCTTATCACCAAAATATATATGGTAGATATGAAGCTACAGCCAGCAGCACATTGTAGTGACTTAGTTTAGCATAAAGGCAGGAAACAGGGAGAAACAGCTAAACTGGCTCTGTCACGAGGTAACAAAATCTGCCTACCAGCATCTCGAAACCTCTCTAATCCCTAATTTATATATTTTATTTTTCATATTTTTTATTTGTACAAAAACCACAAAATGTGTAAAAGTGTGTTGTGGTTTTACAGGCGGATACGTGCCAGACTATTTCCTGGCATGACGCAGTGACTTGATTTCTTGGGACTGATTTTCCAAACAAGTGCAGTGACACCATGATAGGGTATATATATATATATATATATATATCCCTTTTACTATTTACTAGATTATAACTAATGGTGGATAAATATCTGTCTCATTACATATTGTTGTTGTCCCTTTTTAGGAGGAAATCGAGGCGAAGATGAAAGCAGACAAAATCAAGCTTGCTCTTGAGAAGCTCAAAGAAGCTAAAGTGAAAAAGGTAAGACAACCGAACACTCAAGTGTACTCCTCTGATCTTACATCCGCTGGCAACATTAAACTTTAAAGACATTGTGAATTATGTCTACTTGGACATTATTGTAAAAATGCAATGTTCAAGCATAGCATGGCCTTTTCTTTTGTTTTGGAAGAGCAAAGCCATCAATCACAGTAATAGATGGCTACTTTCATCCAGCCAACGTCCTGCTGGACAGCAGGGTTTCCTCTTTGGGTGATATGTGGACACTTTCTCATCTTCAAAGCAGTCAACAAAGCAGACGTGGTCTTGCATGCAAAGCTTGACATCAGGATCTGCAATTTTACACAAAACCAAACTAGTTTCGTGCCAACTGCATACCATACTTTTATCATGATCGTGATGTGACTGATGATATGAATGCCAAGTTGTTCTACTTCTACTAATGTGTTTCCCTGTTAAGATAGTTAATTAGATAATAAGAAATTCTTAGAAATTGTCGAAACTCTAAAGGGAACCAGCAAAAAAACAGTTTTGCAGGTGTGCAGATGTGAGGAAACACTGGGCACTTTTGTAGGGACATCTGTCCCAGAGTTGTTAGACACAGAAGAGCAAGGTGCACTCACTGTGGTTTCAGCAGAGCTCTCTGTGGTCACAGGCCCTTTCACATAAACCCACTGAATATATGCTTTTGACACAAACCATGCATTTTGAAAATACCTACTTTGCATGAGGAAATATTGTATGTAAAAAATAATTTGCTATCCAGTGACATTTCATTCAACCACATGCCAAACCCATATTGTGTTCCAGAGAAGACCAAGTAACATGTGATCTAACTCTCTAAATCCTCTTGTGATAACATCTCTGAAAACCACATTTTTATGATACAAGGCAAGCGACTGTCTGACCTTGGCTCTGTGAAACCCCTCAGCTTCCCAAAGCTGGATTTGTTTCAGATGAGAGGAAGTGTGAAGCCATATGAGCCTGTGAGGAAAGCACTGCTCCGCTCCAGAGCAAAATTAATCTCACTCAACTTGGGGAATAAGGAGGTGGTAAGACTGCAAAAAGAGACAAATACAATGGAGAAGAAATGACTAAAAACGTCAGAGAAGTTCAACAATATGGAAAGACAGAAGGGCTGAGGCTCCAACTCTTCTAGTGTAACTAACATTTGGAATCAGAAACAACCCTTTACTTTACATAGCCTGTAATTAAACTGGCAAACAAACAAGCTGCATGTGCTACAAGGCTTGATTCACTGTCACACTTCAGAGACACTTTCTGCCATCCACAACATGTTTTAACTTCAATCTGTCATGCAGATGACAGAAAACCTCAGTTTAGACCCCTAAACGTAGTTCAACGAATAATTTGACATTTTGGGATATACGCGCGTTAACTTTCTTGCTGAGATTTTGATGAAAGGAGCGATATCACTCTCATATCTGGCCATTAAATACGAAGCTACTGCCAGGAGACGGTCAGCTTAGCTTCCTGTAAAGACTGGAAGCGGGGAAATGAAAAAAAGAAATAAACAAAGTAAATTGAAGTCACATTTTTCTGACAGTTGGTGGTGAAGGTGCTGTTGAATGACGGCAGCTCCAAGACTCTGATGGTGGACGAGAGGCAGAGCGTCAGGGATGTTCTGGACAACCTGTTTGAGAAAACTCACTGTGACTGCAACGTGGACTGGAGCCTGTGTGAGACCAACCCCGAGCTACAACTTGGTTTGTTAATGATACAATATTGCATTTATAATACTGTACCATGTGGTTGAAGCTAGATGAATGCATTGGTATAGCACCTTTCATACAGGTTAGCGCAATTCAAAGTTCTTTACAGATGACTAACAATAAGAGAAACATAAATAATTTGAGACTAAGTCACACAAAAAATTAGAAATTATAAAAGTGAAATGATAAAACCAATAGAAGAGATGAAAGACAATAAAAATTAACTATATATGACAATAAAAGACAATTCATACATTTCAAACCAAGAATACAGTAAAATGGAAAATTACAAGAAACCAATCTTAAGTCTTTAAAGTGGATGTAATGTGTTCCCCTTCTTCTGGTCCAGCACACAGCAGGAAACTGTAGCTGATTTATTACCTCTTTTGGTAGGCCAGAAAGGAGAGCATTGCAATAGTCTAGCCTGCTGGGTATAAAAGCCTGCATTAGTCTCTTTGTATTGTTCAGAGTGACAAATGGTCGCAGTTTAGCTGTTTGTTTTTCAGATGATAAAAATCTGATTTGGTGACAAGAGCCTTAAAGTTCAAGATGACACTGAGGTTTTTTTGCCTGTTGGTTCGGGGTAAATCCAAGAGAGACATCCAGACATTAATATCTAAAATACATCGAAAAATGGCATGAGTAGGTCTGGTGTTATCAGAAGACACAGTCACACAGTCACATAAAGCTGTGTGTCATCAGCATAGCTATGGAGAGAACATTGTAACAGGCAGAGGAGCGTTTATGATCAATGATTCATCAAAAATCACCGTTGCCTTTAATGTGTTGTCACTAGTTGATATAGTGGTTTAATCTGCAGTCATTTCATGAGAGATTTGCCGTTTTAAACACCTTGTGACACGTTAAGGATTTTATGGGGGAAATTAAAAGTCCTTTGGCACACATTTCAAGCAGCAGTTTGGAATAAATCAAACAACTACCTAAATGTCATTAACAGAAAACACAGAAAAAACACATTACTTTGTTGACAAGTGATTTCTGGTGAATTTATTGCAGAAACACCACAGCAAACAGTTTGAGCTGGGCCGCAAATATATCAACAGAACCAAAAAAACACAGCAGTGGTAATGTAGACTACCACTTTAATATCATGAGCCTCCAGTGTGTTTTTATTTGAATTGTCAACTAAACACACACACACACACACACAATGTGCAGGGTGGGATATTTCATTCAGGTCCAGATGATGGACTGTGTTTTTATTGGCACGATGGCAGCCACACTGCAGCGAGCTCACAATGATACATTGATCTTACTCCCATCCATTTCTCTGTCCCTCCTCCTCTCTTTCCTATACTCTCTCTATCCCTGTCTCTCTTAGACACACACATACAGTGTGGACAGGTGGGTTTAATTTGCTGTATCGGACACTGTCAGTCATCCTCCCTGTCATGCGGAAATAGAAGCCTTATGATCTCAATCCTCCGTCTGAGCCGTCTGTGCTATATTTGCCTCAGCTGCAGGACTTTGCCTCCATCAGATTCTGTGGTCGCTAGTTACCACCTGTTTTTCTTTCCCTTTTTTTACCAACTTCATCAGATTGTTACGGAGATAATTCATATTTTTAAAGAACCAATCTTATATATCATGAACGGGGAGTCATTTAACTCCATCCTGAAACAGTTTTAATGTAATACTGGTGGTAAAGTCATTAACCTTTGTGAGAAATACAATCTAAGTCAATATTATTTCGCTTGAAAATTATATTCAAGTAATTTTATATGCAGCTAAGCTGTGAAACACTTAATTAAAGGATAAGCCTGGAATTATTACATATTTTTCTTATTTTCAACAAATTCCATTAGAAGACCAAGACCAAGAATGTCCATTTTGCCAGACTTCTCTACCCTGTCTGTAACTGTTTATCCCACTGAAAATGTAAATCTTTAAAATGTAATCTATTGTTAATAATTAGTAATGAATATATAGTTTTTTTGAACCCCCAAAATTTGAATCAGACTTTTTTATGGATAGGGCTGAGTTTGTAATACTGTATTTTAAGTACAATATCTAGAACCATGTTTTGAGCTGTTTTACGCTCCGGATATCTCACATCCCTCTTTTCATCTGATGTAAACATTATCTATACTGCCAGTGCAAAAAAACAAATGAGGAAATGTGTATTTCCCTTTGGTCAACACGTTTTATTTTTAACCAAATGATAGCCCACATTTAAATTAGCTGTTTAACACAGCTATTTTAAGCATGTCATCCATGCAAAACTAGGGTAGGTGTTGTAGGTCATTTGGCTCATGAGCACAGGGGTGGACAGGCTGGTGAGTCAGGTCTGACTAACTAGGCAGTACGACAGCTTGACAATGGAAACTGTTTGAGCTAGCGCATTTTTTAATACTTGTAACCCCCCCAGAGTGTGTTACATTCAAACTACTATACATTTTTGCCAACCTTTAATCTTTATGAACTAAAAGTCAAGGCAAGTCATGCCCAGTAAACACCCACAGAACCCAACAGCAACACCACCTTCAAACAAATCCTCACTGTTCAATTCACCCATGTGCTCACCATGCACACCACTGAAACACACCATGTGGTTAATGCAGTTCAAAGGGATTCTTACTCTTAATAACTCACTCTAGCAGCAAAGTCACACCATCCATATAATGATTGTAATAGTCAAACTATGGACTGGAGCCCTGGCAGCAATTTCTTTAATGCCTACCTCTGCCTGGGCTGGTATCCTGTAATTGGGGACCATGGCTAAACTACAGTCAAATGCCCAGTACGTGATGGAGATCTATGGCAGTGAGTGTTTGGGTGGGCAGAGAGGAGGAGGAGGAGGAGGAGGAGGTGCAAAGAGCCCTTAATGTGTTTTTGAGGTTTATTGCCTTTTAAAGCCCTTCCAGCAAATAGGGAGGCTTGTTTTTTATTGAGCCGCTCCTTAATTCATCCCACTTGAAATAGACAATTGTACAGCTGTGAAATTGACTTTGAACCGAGCTCAGCTGATTTAAAGATTTCATGACAGAGTGAACTACTGTACATATGGTAAAGCATTTGTTTTGACATGTTTTATGGTGCAGAGCTAAAGCAGAGGGGACATAGAGAGTATAAAGTGAGATTAAAGACCGTTGTAGGTTCTGGTTTAAATAATAATTTACTGTAGACTCAGTGTGAGAAAGTAAACTGCAGACATTTTTTATCTTACAAAGCCAGAGTATTACCATCAGTGTTCGAATGTGCTGAAATTAACTTTAATGGCTTTTAGAGCAGAGATTAACTGTGTTTACTGCAGATGCGGAAAGTGTAAAATGTAGAGGTATTTGTACTTTCCACTTTGTAAGACTTTGCTTCTCCAAAAGAGTTTGAGACTGTCCTCAGCAGGAAAATTACACCATTGGTTGTTTTTTAGTGCTTGAAATTCATCTAAGTTTGCTTTTCTTTTCACAGAACGGACGTTTGAAGACCACGAGAACCTTGTGGATCCTCTCTTAGCATGGACGAGGGACAGCGAGAACAAAATCCTCTTTAAGGAGCGGGAGGAAAAAAATGAGGTTTTCAAAAACCCACAGGTTGGTCCCCTAATTGTATGCACCTTCATATACCTCTCAAAACATACACTTGGTGATCAGACGTGACGTGTGTGCAATATCTCAAAAGTCCAACACTGGCTAGTTCATTATTCTTGGCCTTGGTTCGTGCAAATCTATCTCCACATTGTTTGAGCTCAGCGACATCTGGCTATTTTCACTGTTGAATCCTTGTCTGAATTACGAGATGTCTTTTCTCCATGTAGGATGACCTCTTACATTTATGTCCTCACTGTAATATATCAGAGAAAACAGCTTCAGGCAAAACACATCGCGATCTTGGCATGTTTGTTGATATAATGGGAACCCTTTATAATCTCTGAGTGTTTAATGGGTTCGGTCTGTTGGCAGAGACAAATAGACGCGTTGGAAAAACCAGTGAGATATTCTCATTTTTAAAGTACTCCATCATGACTTCCACATCCCCCAACAAAAGACAGAACTCTTTTTATACAGTACTTCCCAATCACTTTACAGTTTCAACTTTTGACAACAACTACCAAAATAGAATTCCCCTTTCGGCTTTCTTTCACCATGATGAAAACGAAGACTCAGACTATGACGTGAAATCAAACTAGCCCAGTCACACAGGGACAAAGACCAGGGTTCAAGAGACCGACGTGGGGTTTTGAAAGCTGATAATGACTTTTTTTTTTTTCCACTGAGGATGCTTATAATGCCAGGCTTTTGTGCTGATGTCCAGTTTGTTTAAATATAACTTGAAGGGTTTAACGATTCAATTTTTTTTTTATCTAGATCTAGTCTAATGTCTGAGGCCGTATTTAGATCAAATTTCAAACAAATTTCACAAAAATCAGGATAATCATACATACTTGACAAAAAACAGACATTTTAGTATTGAACAAATTAATGTCCAAAATGTACAAAGTTTTTGGCAATCGAACTCATAGTTGTATCAGTTTCACTGTAAATATTAATGAACTTTATGTTTTAATCCTACAGAACTTTTATCAATGGAAGAAGGATAAGAGAGCTCTCAAAGAAATAAATGACAAAGACAAGGCGATATTAATAAAGGTAAATAAACTCATATGCACACAAACTATAAGTATATAATATTTTCTTGTAAGTGACAGTTTCCCAGTGGGAACTCCTCTCAGTGACCCCTTTCATCCCTTCTCCACCTCTGCAGGAGAACTTCTGCGGGACTTCCATCATCGTGCCTGATCTGGAGGGGGTGCTGTACCTCAAAGAAGACGGCAAGAAGTCCTGGAAACAGCGGCTCTTCCAGCTGAGGGCCTCGGGAATTTATTACGTGCCCAAAGGGAAGACCAAGGTCAGGGGTCAAAAGGGTCATTTTGTGGCAAAGACCAGACTATAAACACACAATCAAGAGCTAAACAGGAGACATTCAGCTGGGCTCAAGCAAGTTAAACAGCGGTGGTGAAAGATGAAAATCTAGCCGATGTAGAGATATTTTTGCAATTTCAACTGAAACCTTAAGAGACATATGGTTGATATTTTTCATTTTTCAGTACATGTTCACTTACTGTTTATCTTAGATCTTACCCACAAAAATACCACTCGTACGTGCCCCTACTCTTGTACTTGCAGTGTTGATTATCAATTTAATAGGCAAACAGGAAAATGGTAAAAAACGAAAAAGACCTAAAAGATCAACTTGTAATATAAGCCCTTATTTTTTTTCAGTCATCCCGTGACCTCATCTGCTTTGTCCAGTTTGACAATGTAAACGTCTACTACGGCAAAGACTTTAAGAGCAAATACAAGGCCCCAACTGATTTCTGCTTTGTTCTGAAGGTAAGTTAGTATTTCAAACACTTTAGATAAATTGATAAAGAAACTGCAACTTCCCCTATCTGTGATGCTAAATAAAACATTTAAAGTAACACTATTCTGGTATACCAGTATGTGTTATGAGGCATTTCACACAGTATATTGTGTGGTGCAAGAGATATGTAGTGCAAATGATTGTTTCATGGTGGTTTCTGAGTGTATGGTCAGCTACACAGCTGCGTGCTTTACTGGAAATGTGAAAAGCAATAAATAGTTGTATTTGAAGAAGTGAAAAGAGACAACTTTTATCCAACTTAGCTGAAATTGGTGAGACAGGAAATGAACTTGGATGTCTCTTTAGGCAGTTCCCAGTATTTCTTTTAAATAAATTACTGTACAGTAAAAGCACCATGCGTTTAATTAAAAGAGTACTTTAAGGAGGTACCTACAGTACCAACAGTACTCATTTAAAACCAAGAAATGCTGACTGACATGAAAAAAGTAAGAATTAAATGGGTTGGTGGTCAGTCTTAACAGGATGTGAAAGTCCACTTTCTTTCTTTTCCCCTATCTTGTCTGAGAAATACTAGAATCAGCAGATACCATTAGACTAGTTGTTGAGGATCAAAGCAAAAAGAGCTTCGAGAGGCAAAAGAAACGTCCTCAAGGTTCAAGGAACTGAAGGGAGGAGACTTTCAGGTGCTGCTGGCCAAGGGCAAAGGAAAATGACCAGTCAGAGTGGACATCAGGTTTCACATGGCCACTTGTCCTTGTTGTTTAGGATTCATACAGTAAAACCTGTTAGAATTTATAGTAGATAACTGAAGCTGTTTTTAAGCTGCCAGAGTGTTCAATTAGGGTGTGTTTTGACACATTGGAGGACTGGTGTTTACGAGCTGCCAAAGATTGCAGCAATTCAAGGACGATAGCAGAGCAATTTAGCTTCATTATTATGCAGTTATATATTCGGAGGAGATGCCTGAGGTGATCGCTAATACCATCCTCATTATGTAAAACGGATATCAAGACACTATGTGGGAAGTCAACTTCCTCTTCAGGGGTAAACAATTGACTGTGGGATTAATGTTACATTACAGTATGCATTGCATAGGAAGTATTGTTGTAATCAGTAACATGGTGTACATGTACTGGCATAAATCCAACAATTCAGACTGTCTGAGCATCAGAAATCTCACATTTCCTAAATTACACTGCATTACAGGATGCACTCGATGGTGCACACGTTTCCCTTTTTCTGGTTTCTAAATTGTCTGTTGATGTTTAGAAACGCTGACTGGACTATTCCAAAAAACAGGAATTCAAAATATACCATCCAGTGAACTGGTGCAGCCTGTTATCACTGATTGTAGACTCACTCTGCCCCCTTGTGGTAGCCTGTGATCCATTAAAGGGGAACTCCACTGATTCTACACATCAGTCTGTTTTTTATTATTTCAGGCCAATAGTGTAATGGCAGAAAAAACAGTAATCTGTTACAGTATGTTTCCTTTTGAGCTTATTTTTTATAATGCAAACTAAAAATAAATATCCACAATTTCTTCCAGTCTGTACGGTATGTTTTAGATCTAGCAATGTGAAAGTAACTAAAAGTAGCCACTGCTCTAATTCATAGTATATGTCATCAACTGCAGTTATGATAAGGTAACTCGTAACTCTAATAGAAAACATGTTAAAGGTATCCTACAAAACCCTGTTGACAAGGATCATAATGGGAAAATACTTTAACAAAGTATTTCACTAACCTGATCAGTTTCCCACTTGGATTTGTCTCTCCAGCATCCGCAGATCCAGAAAGAGTCTCAGTACATCAAATATTTGTGCTGTGATGATGCTTGGGCCGTGAACCTTTGGGTGACCGGAATACGGATTGCAAAGGTAAATTTAACCAGCTCTGCATTTAAAAATAGGAAATAATCTCCATTTGACCTAAACTCATGGTCTGCGGTGTGTTTCTTGCACTTCCAGTACGGTGCCTTGTTGTATGAAAACTATAAAACAGCCGAGAAGAAGGCCGCCGTCAGCTCTGTGTGGACGAACCGCAGCACTCCGTCGAGCTCCGGTCCATCAACGCCCTCACCCACCATCAAAGGTAGCACGACACACAAGCTGCCCTCACTGACTGTTTCCCTAATGTGAAACAATCCAGATGTGGTGATGTTAGTACGAACCATTTGCTTATAAAGTATGTTCACTCATGGTTTTTCTCTTTCTCTGCTAGCGAAATCACCAAGCCAGGCCAATGGTCATGCTCCGAATTCCCAACCAGGACCTGGTTTTAAGGTACAAAACTCTAAAGTGGGAGTGAAACTAATGATTATTTTCATTATCAATTTATCTGTTGATCATTATTAATTAGTCTACAAAATGTTTGAAAATAGAGAAAAATGCTTCCAAATGTACAATGATATCAAACTGAGAAAGGCAGCAAATGGGACAACACCTTATTCTAACTGTCCCATATTTTCCTACAATTTCCTAAAAAGTAACTGTTATGTTAATTCATTTCTATTGCGTAATACCTGGTAAACAACCATTATTTGAAGCCCCACACCTCTGACTGGTTTTTGGTTAAAAAGCTGTACAAATGTCATTTTTTCATTATTTTTATATTCTGTCTTCTCAGGACTTTGGAAATATCCCACCTCCACCTCCACCCCCACCAATGGCCGAGACCCTTCCCCCACCACCTCCAGATCCAGTCCTCCCTCCTCCGCCGCCTCCTTTGGCTGCCAAGAGTTTGCTAAAACCTGCCCTCCCTCAGCGACACCTGCCAACCAACTTCCCTCCGCCTCCACCTGCGATGGACAACCTCCCTCCTCCACCGCCACCCCCACCTGTCGATGATGCCTCAGAGGCTCCGCCAGACTTCCTTCCACCCCCTCCTCCTGCCACTGGCTTTGGATCACTGTCACCTCCTCCGCCGCCGATGAGCTCCCTACCACCACCGCCTCCTCCTGCTGCTATGGGGGGTATGGACCAGTACCTGCCTCCTCCACCACCAGATCCAGAGTTTTTACCACCGCCTCCACCTAAGCCAATGTTCACAGGGGCTGGAGGACCCCCTCCACCACCACCACCTCCTCCCCCACCTGCGCCTGCACCTGCTGCTGCCCCGAGAGCACCGGTGCGGCCTTCTGGCTCGGTAAGGATGCCTCCTGCTCCGCCAAAGAGGACTACACCAACGCTGCATGGAGGAGGTGGTGGAGGTGGCGGAGATGGAGGTGGAGATTTCATGTCAGAACTGATGCTGGCCATGAACAAGAAGCGTGGCGCTCACTAGCCTGTGGAAGGAATTTGCGGAGTATAAATCCAGATCGAACTGCGCCCGCACAACAACCAACTTAAACCTTAATTAGCCTTGTCTTGATTTCGGCAAAACAGCTGAAATCCACAACAATACGCAGCATCTCCAGCATGAAGCCAGTCGAGATCAATAGACTTAATTTCCTCCAAAAAACAGGTGGAGATCCATTCATCCTTTTTCTAAACTGCTTATCAAGGGCATAATCTTGCATTAATCAAGTGAAAGGGTGATAATTCTTAAAGCTAAAGAGTTAAAATTTAGAGAAAATGTTTTGTACAGTGTAAGCATGAGTTCACAGACACCAGTGACTGTCACACTGTGCTGAAAGAAAACATGATCTGTTGTAACAAACACAAGGTGTAATTTTTTCTTGCATGAAAACATTATAATGCTGTCATCATACTTCAAAGAGAATGCGTTATAGACTTGTACATATTCACGTGTTTCATGGAGGACTGTAAATACTATAGAAACACTTTCCTAGTTACTTGCGCATATAGAGTGTACCCAATTACTGTAGTTTTCAAATAAAACGTCCTAAATAAATCCTTAAAACTCCTGGTGGCATAAGAAATGCATGAACTGAAACATAATTTCTTATTGGATTGAATTATTGAGTCTTCTTTCTGTCATTGACTACAACCTGCTGCCACTGGCTGTTTAGAAACACACACTATATGACATACATATATCTAAAAGTAACAACATCCCTGGAAACCATCTCATAATCAGTAGTCAATAATAATCAATATTAAAAATGCTCAGATATGTCAAAAGCACTGGACTTAGTTTCCATTTTGTAGCTCTGGTGTGTGCATACTGTGACTATGGTGTAAAGTCATATTCTATATGAACCTGAATCCTTCAAAAAGCAACAGGACTGGCTCCACAGCAGCATCTTTGTATTTATTTTGGTGTCAATATGGAATTAGAAGATGTTTACAATTAGAGTTTAATTCTTCTGTGGCACTGAGAACTGTATCTAATTTGTGTTGGTCACTGTAGCCGCACACAGTGAGTAATCTTAATACAAAACAACATTAAACAGCCATGACCTTGACATTCTGGAGCAAATATATTCCACCAGCATGAGAGAATTTACCAAAATATACCACTAAAGCCGAGTCAGGTTGTAATTCTTCTTCATTTTAATATTTTTCTACACCCATGAGTCACTCATGAGGAACAGCTGACCTTTAACCTCTCAGCCCACAGTGGAGGTCTTGCTGCATAGCCCACCTCCTCTGCAGTCTCTTGTGTAACAAAGGGAAAGGACAGGATATGGTGCAGCAGCTCCACCTAGTGGGAAACAATACAAGACACAGGGTTAAAGCCAATCAAACAACATGTCACAGAAAAGTAGATGATTTTAGATAGTAAACTTAAATACCATATACAGACCTCAGAAAAATCATTCATCTCAGCTTTCCTTATAGCAGACTCTGCCATCCAGTTCCTCAGCACATATCTAGGATTTATATCTGTAAGACATTTTTTGCAATCAGATGAAGATCTGAATTTTTTCTTATTTGTTGTTTTCAAGAACAAATAATAATAATTACATCTTTCATGGTCAAATCAACACTAATATGTAGATTTAGTGGCTTACTTTTCATCCTGTGTTGGCGATCCAAATCACTGTCATTTTGTTGTCTGAACAGAGGAATAAAACCTTTAAATCCAAATACTACTTTGATACAGTCCACAGATAACAACGAACAATGTTACAAAAGGGAAATGAAACATCACGTGTTTTCAAGCACAAAATTACCTCATGAACATTTCAGGGAAACTTTGGTTACCAAACTAACTTGATCAAGGTCTGGCTTTACAGGTTTTGCTTACCTGCTGAGCCGGAGCAGGTACATGCTGAGCCAATCAGAGAAGAGCTTGTGGGATGACAAGTCTTTGAGAGCCCACATCTAGTACAAACCAAAAAGACTGCAATCACGAAAGGGATGCCTTAAAATCAAAATTGAACTTCTGAATAGATACACCGCTTTTGCTGTTGCAGTAGCAGCATTTTACATGCATAACCTGCATAATAATAAAACACTAATTCCCTGTTCAGAAAGACTGAGATAATAATCTGCAGCACTCATATACATGCATCTTTGGTCATATTTATCCTATATTTAACTTTTGCCTGCCAGATGATGTCTTGGAAGTGCACCTAAGCAACGAGTGCAAGGTACAGATATTAAAGACGTCACTAACTTCAAAACAAAATCTAAAAACAGGAATGCAACATATTGCCACTTGAGGTCCACCTGTGTGAAGTTCCTGTCGTGGAGCTGCTGGGCTGAAGCTTCACTGAGCTGCCTGAAGGTCATGGTGAAGTCTGACTGGGTGTCCTCCATCATCTGGGCAGACAAACACAAATTAAACAAAAATCCAATTTGTACACAGCCAGTAAACAGGTCCTGAGATTAAATTGATTTAGTAGACTGATATGAACAATGTAAAAATGTCTGCCACAGTAAACATCCATCTCATTGTCAATGACTTGCCTTCAGCAGGAAGGCAATAAGGTAGCCATCGTCCTCCTCTTCACCTAGAAGACCCAGTTTGGCTTTAAATAGCTGATGAATCCTGAAATACATGCATGATTAAGACCAGAATAGATTATTTTATTACTGTACTATCACTGCTTAGATATAGCATTATGGACAACATAAAGAAAAGACGAATCATTATTTCACATGTTACTCACCTCATCTGGTAAATATTAACATATCCTTTTAAAATAATTTTAGCCCTGAAAAAAAGATAAAAAGACAAGTAAGACCAAAATTAAGAAAGTCTAAAATTTGCATGTTGCTTCTGGCATCTTGTTTTTAAAGTATTAACCACACTGAAAAGTGTACCTCTTCACTAAAAGTAGTAAGGGTTTTGTAAAAGTTGAGCTGTAAGTCACATATTTCTTAAAGTGCCCTTAATACAAACAGTATACTGGTATTCTTACTCTTTCTGCTGTTTTTTAGAAAGCACCGGACTGAGAGCCATCAACAGCTTCTCCAGGTTGAACAGTCCGACGTTGGCCTGATTACCTATGCTGTATCTGCCCTCATCATCAGATGTGTTGGGGACAAAATCTGAAACATCACAGCTTTGTTTGACATTTGACGAGAACAAGGCATGCAGTTATTTCAATGAAACACAGATACGCATCATCGTACACACTGGGGTTATACGACTCCATGAAGCCAAATGGTCCGAAGTCGATGGTGATGGAGAGAAGACTGAAGTTGTCCGTGTTGCACACACCTGTCGTGGTGACACACAGTAGATATCAGTAGATGCTGGTACAAACTGTATGATAAAATGTTCAGCCAGAAGAGGTTCTCACCATGTGCAAACCCGACCGACATCCACTGGGCGATCAGATGTGCTGTTTCATTTACAACTGTGGAATAAAACCCCTAAAAAAAACAAAAAAACAACAAAATACAATGCATGAAACAAGGAACTTCCTTAAAGAAACAAATAATATACAGCATGCAGATATATTTTTATTGTTTACTTATCACACTTACGGTATGCCAGACTACTGACTACATGTTGTTTTATCTAACTTACCAAATATTTATCGGGGTCGTCTGAATTGATTGAAGAAAAATGTTCATCAATCACAAAGTTCAACAGCTTTCTAAAGTCAACAGAACAATAAAATGATGTAACATTATATGTAATAGGAGGCCACCGAATGAGGAGAAACATTATGACATTATGATCAAGTGACCAGACTCACCCCAGGAGATCTATCTCTCCACTTTGAGCCAAGATTTCTAGAGAACCAATCCGAAACCAGGACTTGGCTAACCGGAGAACAACAGCTCCTGGCAAAAAAAATAAAAAAAAATAATTAAAAAAGCTCCTTTAAAACGTGTAACGTAATGAAACATTAAATGTAACTGATAATGAGTGAAATCTAGATTTTGAATTCGTTTTTGCGTGAATCACTCTACCTCTCTCTGTCTTCACATTACCACTGTAGAATTGATCCCTCAACACCGGCTCGTCACTTACAATTAGACTAAAACAGAGCAAAGCGTGATCAGATCAAAAACTTAACAAAAGGAAAACATCATGCACCTGGTTCATGGATTCAAATGTCTTCCAAAACATTTCTGCCCTTTTGCAAACACAAATAAAACACCTGCCTAAATGCAATCTTAAAGTAGGTAGTCAATCTTGGTTTATCAACTGTAATGCCAAATAATGTTGTGCACCAGAGGTACACACGTTAATACAGATACAGATAAAGTTATGAATTATTTGGGATCTGGTGCTCACTTTTGAAAATATGCTGTTTTCTCACCTGGCAGCCCTGCTGGTGGGAACACCCAGGAAATGCATGGCTTCGCTGCACAGGAACTCCCTCACAGAAGAACGGATCACAGCTCGACCATCTCCTGACCTGTTTTAAAATGTTCAAATTCATTTTGAAATTTCAGATTAAAGGTGGTTGCCTCTTGCTGCCAAACCTCACCAACATACCTCGAATACGGTGTTCTCCCAGAGCCTTTAAGCTGCAGTTCCCATACTTCTCCTTTCCTGTGGTACATTTAATAAGGAAAAAAGTTCATGCTTTAACTGGCGATGCACCTTAAATATACAGTACTTTGAATATACAATGAACATAATTCAAAATAATCCTCACCTGTTGGTATACAGACCAAGGGAATGTGCTCGACCATCGCCCAGCTGACCCGCCCAGTAGCCAAACTGATGGAGAAGGAGATTTTCATTAGTAAACTTTAATGTTACCAACAGTGATTAGATCTCAGATGTCCCGTGTACATCTGAGACTAGATATTATTATCTTAAAGGAAATTTACGGACTTCCACGTTTCTTTGACTTCATTAATTAACTTGGCTTAATTTATAACTCAGTTGAAGATGTATCTGAGGTGTACATACAGACTGTATATGTCTCTAGTCAAAAACAGAAAATAGTGAGGCCAGTGAGGCTTAATCTAACTACAAGAATTTGGAACAAACTCTACCTGATGACCTCCATATCTGTGTGCAAGTGGTACAGATCCTGGTAGCAATCTGCCACCACTGGCATAATGCAGGAACTCCTCAGACTGTGCTACAGCCACGTCTACATCTAAGATCCCTTCCAAGACATCCTGTGGAGATGAAGTTGAGCTATAAATGGATTCATCTGTTATTAAATAAACAGTATGTGATGCTGATGGCGATATCACAACAACACCTTGGAAACTGTCGCCAGTCTTAATGGGCCTTTCAGTGGGGTTGGAATGGATCTGGAGAACATGCAGTTCTTCACAGTGCGAACAAAGTTGCCATCAACCTCATCGACTGGAAATGCTTCTGCAGAGAGGACCACACTTAAATATGCCCTTTCATTATACTAACCTCTATTTCAAATATAATGACCTGTAGTGACACAAGAATGAGTTTTACCTATCAGCTTCTTGCAGGACAGGCGGAACTGGTCCAGGTCCCGTATGAGGTTTGAACCACTCGTGTTCCACCTGGATTTGACAGCGTCTGATGCCACTTTGTCATGACTGTGGCAGTCGCGGTCAGTGCTTTGACAGACCTCCAGGACGTATACAGGCGTCAAACTGGCCGCTGCTGCGAGAGCAAAGACTAACACTGTGTGCATACCGCGCATTTCAACAAGGGACAAGTTGCTCTAAATGTCCCTGCGCTGTGAGCAATGATGCATCTATAAATAAAGAAAATAATTATGAATTATGACTTCCAGTTTGTTATCATCATCATAAGACAAACAGCAGTGGTGCAAGAAGTACTCTGATCCTTTACTCAAGTAAAAGTACTTATACCACAGCGTTTAAATACTCTTTTGCAAGTTAAAGTCCTTCAATCAAAAGTATTATCAGCAAAATGTAGTTGAAGGATAAAAAGAAAGAAAATACTTGTTATGCAGAAAGATTTTATGATGTATTTTGAAGTCAAACTTGTTTTAACTACTTCAAATACTGTTAATCTATAAAAAATACATCATATTTTACTCATTAATCACATGTTTTGCATCTAAAATCTGAACCTACAAAGAAACTAGTTACCATGAATGTCAAAACCTTTACTGGAGTAACATATACAATATTTTTCTGTCAAATGTAGTGAAAACTACAGTAAACATACTACACACACGTAGTGTAATCTACAAGAATTAGTCGCATAAAACAGAAATACTCGGTACAAGCACCTAGAAATAGTATTTGTACAGTAGCTGTACTTGTATAAATGTATAAACCAGCGTTAGTTACTTCCCATCACTGACAAACAGTCATTAATGTCAATAAGCAGATATTTCAAGGCTTTATCTTCCCGGTAAAGTATTATATAACCGACTATAAATAAACCCCACCCTGTAATGAAGCTGTGGACCGTACCGTGATAAAAACACAAGTAAACATAATATACTTCGGTTTATGCGTCAAAATATCCCTTATAGGAATTATTAGGAAGTAAAATGAGTCCTGACAGACATCTGCGGTGCACGTCCCGGTCCGTCCCCGCCCCCCGCAGCCCGTCTTCCGGTTCCGCTCGGCGGATACATAAACCTGAGCGGCACGCTGTCGGGAAACATGGCGGCTCCGTGGTGGAGGCACTGCCGGAGGTGGAGCACGAACTGCCCCGGCTCCGGGTTTCTCGAGCCCCTGTGGCATCTTCACGGCAGGTCCGGGTCCGGGTCCGCGTCCGCGTCCACCGTCGGGCGGACATCGTGGAGCTGCGGGCCGGGCAGCGAGGTGAGTTTTCCGGGTGTGTGAGAGCGGGACACCGGGCGGGGAGAGCTGTCAAACCCGGGAAGGTCATCCGCGCCGCCGGGCTGTCAGCCGCCGAGCAGGGGGTCTTAACCAGCTTCTAGAGGGTATTTACCTAAATGTTTGGGGCATTTCTTCATTTTGAATTTCCAGATAAACGGTGAGAGGTGCAGGTGTCCAAAGTCACAGAGGAAACCTTAAAGAAGTCAGATGATGTGATATAAATAGTGAGGGACAGGTTGTGCTGGCTTCAGGTCCTGGTGGGTGAGTGGGTCGAGCTCAGGACTGTCACCCCGGGGCAAGGTGTCCGAGTCCTGATGGGGGTAAGCTGTTTTTTATTTTTAAGACTTGTTATTTTCAGTTTCCAGCCGCATTTTAGGCCTCAAAACTACTTGGTTTTGAACCCTGTTGGATTAAGCCCGCGGCATCACAACCTGAGTCCGGCCAGGTCCCCACAGTTTGCAACCCTGATGAAGGTCAAGAGCTGCGTCTGATGTGTTACAGAGCAAAGAACTCACTGTTCTTCTACTTATCCAGCTGTCCTCCACCTGTTCGCCTCCTCAAGTCCCCGATCATTTAGATAGATTTGTTTTTACATTACATTCATTCATTCATTTAGTCACTGACTCACTTGTGTGTTACTCAGATCCAGGCTGTAGCCAGTATACAAATAGGGTCTATAGTTTATGTTATATCGTCTATAAGAGGGTCTACTATGCTGTTTAAAGCTTTGTCCAAGCTGCCAGGTTTAAAATTCTTGTGGAGAAATGCTGACCCTGTTGGCCTAATATTGCACATTTTAATATGTGCACCATATTTCACATTTAAATATTTCCTACCTCATTTTTCTCGTGTTGTGTATATTGTAGCAACAAGTCTAAGTCCTATGGTATCCTGTGTTTTGATCTTGCAGAGGCGGCCACCGGCACTACCAACAAAGACAAACCCCAAAAATGTTAACTTTACTTCATCTTTCACCAGGTGAGTAACCCAAAAGCACTTTTACCAAACTACTTAATTAATTTTTGCATATTATTGTAATGGTTTCCTTACACCACCGGGCAGTTTTTAGCTCACCATCATTTTGCAATTTTGGTTAGACGTCAAGCAATGGAAGATTTACATAATCACATGCAGTTGTTGCAGTATTTATTTTTCTGTGGACCTCAGGGAGAATAGCTGTTGCACTGGTAACAGCTATTCAAATAAATAAACTGTAAATAAGAGCCAATATTAGCCCATTAAAAGTTGTTTGTGTTGTCTCTCTCTCCAGACACAAGTCACGGTTGCTGGATCCCACTCTACAGTCTTGCTGTTGCAGAAAGATGCACAGTGACGTGAAGCTGAAGGACCCCTTCACATTAGCCCAGAAAGATTTAAAATGTTTTTATGATGACATCAGACAGGTACATTTTCAATACAGACAGTGTACTTTGTGCTATGTGTCTCTACATATAAAGTAATGGTCATTTTCTGCTAACGTACAATACAGACAGCATAGAGGCAGGAGGAAAACTTAAAAGCATTCGAAGCTCTTCCTGAGTCCGAGTACTTTTAAGTCTGTTGGCATTTCTTGTATTGTTTTTGCCTGGATTTGACCTTGCAGCTGCAGGGACAAGACGAGTGAGCCATCCACGTGTTTTGGTTGCAAATGAACAGAAGCCATATTACTGTCACGTGGTGTTTGGCGGATCTTGGACACTTGTTGATTACGATTGAAATAAAAGACGTGAATTTAATCACTCACAGGAGATGTTTGTATCCAAAATCGAGCTGAAGTCTCTATGTGACTACTACTTTGACGGCAAGGGCAAGGCGATCCGACCGATGATCGTTGTCCTGATGGCCCGAGCACTCAACATCCACAGCAACAGAGCCGGGTAAAATTGTGTCACTCCAGACTTACATATATCAGTAAAATGTTATGTTTTATTTGCTGCTGCTACTACTATCCCAAAGTGACCTATGACACAGTTGTAAGAGTGAAAATGCACCACACCCTTTGGTGGTTTTATTTCTACTCACTTCCTGAACATGTGTCCTTTTGTCCTCTGCAGAGATTTGCTCCCAGGGCAGAGGGCCGTAGCCATGATCTCAGAAATGATCCACACTGCCAGCCTGGTGCATGATGACGTTATAGACGGATCAGATAAAAGAAGGGGAAAGAGAACAATCAATGAGATGTGGGGTGAAAAAAAGGTAAGGGCAATAAAATCATCTCAAACAGCCCAGTTCCTCCTTTTCTGCTGTACCACTTCTTCATTGGTATTCATTTTCTTCAAGGATATGAATATCATTTGTTTCACTTCCAGGCCATCTTGGCTGGAGATTTCATCCTCTCAGCTGCCTCCTTGGTGTTGGCTCGTATTGGTAACAACTCGGTGGTAAGAGTGTTGTCCGAGGTGATAGACGACCTGGTGCGAGGTACAGTAATCCGATTGTTCATGCCATTTTGCTTTTTCACTTAGTAATAGTCTTTTTATTCAAGTTGTACCTGAAGCTGTTCTAAGCACCGCATCATACGTCCATTAACAAACTAATCTGTGTTGATTTGCACTTCCAGGTGAATTCATGCAGCTGGGTTCCAAAGAGAACGAGAACGAGAGATTCAAACACTACCTTGAGAAAACCTTCAAGAAGACAGCAAGTCTTATTGCAAACAGTTGTAAAGCAGTATGTACGTTCGGTCTCCACACAAATGTCACAGAGCTGGAGAGAGGCCTTGGCTTCTACACTGCGTGACTGGTTTCATGTTTTGTTGACTGCTGCTTTCTTTCATCTAAGGTATCCATTCTAGTAAATTCTGATCCTGAAGTTCAGGAAATAGCCTTCCAGTATGGGAAGAATGTTGGCATCGCATTTCAGGTAATTTCTGATCTTCTGCAGATGTGTTTGCTGCCTAAATATATATATTTTTTTTAATTTATTAGACACCTTACCAACTAAAGCACGTCAGTTATTTATAGTTTATTTGATATGTGAGCTCCAAATCTCCATTTAATACAAGAATCCCCTCTACTGGAAGGATGTCTTGGTACATTTGGTTTATATCTATGGGTATATTAAATGATTTTATGGGTTCATTTTTTTTGTCCTGTAGCTGGTGGATGATGTCTTGGACTTCACATCAGGAGCCAATCACCTGGGGAAGCCGTCAGCTGCAGATCTCAAACTGGGCTTAGCCACTGGACCGGTGCTGTTTGCTTGTCAACGGGTGAGTCCGACATCAGCATTTTTGTTGCTTTTCAAACAAACTGTACATCTAAATGAAGTTACTGGAACATGCCGTCAGTCTTTACCTCAATTTCTTTGTCTTTTCAGTTTCCTGAGCTGCATGCAATGATCATGAGACGTTTCAGCTATAAAGGAGATGTAGATCGAGCCTGGCAGTACGTCCTTCAGGTATGACCAATAATACTCCGTAAACAAAATTCAGATTCTCCAGTTCTGAAATCTTAAATCCGTTAAATGCAATGCATGTCATCAGCTTACTGTATGAGACATTTAACTCCTACATTATGGTAGATGGATATAAAAAAAATAATGTTTGATATATTAAGTAAAAATTTTGTGACCGAAACCTTAATTCAAGATATTAAAACCTTATCTAAGCTGTGTGTGTTTCCTGTTGGAGGGAGGATGAGGCTTTTCATTTGTACACTGCTCTTTTTGGAGGGCGTCTGAAAGTAACTTAAATGATCAGTAAACTTTCCTTTGGATGGATGAAAACTAAAACAACGTGACAAGCCCTTCTTCTTCTTATCATTTAGAGCGATGGCGTGCAACAGACCAACCACCTTGCCCAGCGCTACGGTCAGGAAGCCATCAGGCAGATCAGTATGCTCAGGCCATCGGCAGAGAGAGACGCCCTCATCAGGCTCACCGAGATGGTGCTTACCAGAGACAAATGAACCTTCACTGCCGGGCTTCACTTTAGGCAGCTACCCATAGGGAAGCAACTCACCCCCTCCACCATGTGTCCCAAAAACTGTGAGACAAGTGATGGGAGTTTGGTTCGGAAAAAACCCCATTTGCTGGTTTTAGTGCCAATTCTGGATTAATATGGCAGCAAGAACACTTGATCCAAATCAAGGGATCACAACAGCGTGCAGGGGTCTTTCTGAACTGATATCTGTTTCATGGCTCTCTCAACCACTCCCAAAAATATACAAGGGTGGGTTTCTTTGTATAATATATAAATATATGTGGTTTTTAGTGCAAATCCTTTGATTCCGATTCCCTGATTGTTATCAACAGTGATGATTTGGAAAAGGAAATCAAAAAAAAAACTGCAAGCCCACTCTTCTCTGCATACAGTACTGTAACTGAAGCAACCTCCCATGCCTCAAAAAAAGCCAACCGTGAGTTTGTTACATGCTAATGCTGAGCTGTGGCGGCATTGCAAAGTCTGTGCAATTCCAAACGCAATGGGAGTGTTACATTGTCATTGGTGTGTTTGTTTGTTTGGATCTTGTCTTTCGCAATCCGTCCACATCTCAGAGGCCAAACATTCACGTGTCTTTTTGACTTGTGAAATGTTAAGAAGGTTACTTCTGTAATGCAAAGTGTCTTGTATCAATCAAGGCCTTATCATCTACTATGACTGTAATCTCAATAAACCTACTATCATGTTGTTGTTGTTTTAGCCAAGCATTTGCTCCTTTTCAGTTCCCTCCAAGAGACCACACATGCATGTTGTACATAGAATTGTTTATTATAAAAGACTGTACATTAATTTTTCAATCAACATATTATATGTACAAATGAAGGGCAGACAGGGATAGAGTTTGATATTTCTACCCATGAAACTGAGCCGGGACACGTTGTTTTATTGGAATACTAAAGCAAGCGGGCAAAATATCAAGGCATTAGCTGCAGTATCCTGAAATGGTAAATGGTGACTAATGCATTTGGAAGTCAAGTCATAAAAACGAGGACATGTTAGATGGATGTTTGAGGGCTAACAGAAAAAATACAATGTTATCAAGATTCCTAGACCTGAGTGATACCTAATATTGATTGGCTGATTTTACTTGAGTTGAAATATTTACACCTGTGCAACCCAGAGGATTTCATGTTCAGAGCATTCAACATGGTCCTTGAACCCAGAGCAGTTGCTTGGTGAAGACTGAGGAGGTATTAGTTGTTTATTGGTCTACATTACATCTGAATTGTCACATGGCAGTGTCAGGCAAGACAATCCCAGTCCAATTATCACTGCGCACCACCTTCTGTCTATCGGAGCCATAGGCCATTATTGCCAATGTTACCAATGGATCCTACAGATTTTATGTGGATTAGTATAAAGTTAATAACAGTGATGTGACATAATCTTGAAAGTCTTGATAATAAGTCAAAAATGGAATGTGTTCTCTTGCTCCGAACGGATCTAAATGCATGAAAAAGTAAACTCCATTTCATTTTTGTGACGCAAATCGGCATTTAGAGGGTGAGACCACGGGATAGCCTGGAATTCACTTCAGAGCCTAAAAAGTTCAGTGATTTCAACAGTGTAGTAAAAATTAAAAAGGTGAATACATTTACATTAACATAATGGAAGCATAATGGCAATAAACTTAAGATTACATTATATCTCTTAAAATTTTGCATGCTTTAACGCCAAGACTGATTTTCAGGAGTAATTGTCTTTATAGAGTATTTAAATTTGTATGTTATTGACAGGCCATCTGGGTTTACTTTACGAATGAGCCTTATGGAGTCGAGGAGAGCACCACTAATGAAAACTATCATATAATCGACATTCACTGAATTCACATTACATAAACCCAAGTGGCTGCAGCTCACATTATATACAACCGACGGTACAAACACTTCGACTGAAGGTGATTTACATGACATTAACATTGTATTTGTTCCATCAAACCTAATGCTCTTGTTCACAAAGGATCCAGTTCTGAATCGCAAATTTTAGTCCAGGCGAGATGATGTCGAACGTCCTTCAGCTGTGTGACCATCGTCTTTGAGTTCAAACCTGTGTGAGCACGTGCAGTCCAATTCTTTAGAAATTTTATTTTTTTTACATATTCCATAAATGTCCCCCACCCGCCCATATAACACCAAAATAAACTAAATAGATATTACTTTTCATTTTTATTTGCAATCAGTAAGGGAAAGAACATTCTGTCATATCAAAAGGGGATCATACAGTTATGTCTATGGCGTCTCAGGAGTCAAGATTGCTGCGGTCAGTCTCTCAGTGGATTATGATATGACTGAATAAATAGACTGTACTGTTACTGCGAGGTCCCTTCAGTCGGCGTAGTGCATGATGGACTCCACGTAGTTGCCGGGGAAGAGTCCGGTGACGCCGTTGGACACGCCCTCGAACCAGCCGTCGTCGTTCTTCTTGATGACGTAAATGATTGACCCCTCCATGAAAGACAGCTCGTCTTCCTTGTCCTTGCTGTAGTCGTAGATGGCCACCACTGAAAACAGGAGAGGGAGACATTCAGCAGCGGGTATCCGACGTAAGACTTGAACATTATCCAAAACTGGACGTGAGCAAACCTTTCTCGATGTAGTTCTTTGGTGCCCACTGTGGGTCTCCGTCGGCGTAGGGGTCACTGTACTGCACGACGGCAGCGTCCTCCTCCTCGTAATCAACTGGAGGAGGCGGCGGAGGGGGAGGAGAGTCGTCAAACATGGGCAGGTCGTCCGGAGGCGGAGGGGGAGGAGGAGTAGGGGTATCTGCAACTGTTGAGACAGACACAGAAAGATTACTAAAGAAATTTTTCCTTGAGGTCGAAGGTCAAGGATCACTGGTCAGCATGAGCCTGGTGCTGGAGAAGGCGGTGGCTGAATCATGCAGAATTAATGAGAAGACGTGCAGAAGGGTGTGTATGTATTAAATATTTAATCCATCAAGCAGGCTGCATCGCTGTTAGGACTTCCCATGGAGCACTCAATAGGATGATATACTGTATGTTTAAGCCTTTTAAGTAGCTCTGAAATTCTTTTCAGACATGCACATATAGAAAAAAGGGATTTGCACAGGATTTATGAACACTTCAATGATCTTCTGATGATTATTACATGCTGCATCATGCTATTTAGTAGGTTAGATGTTTGTATGACAGCATCCACATTTGAGAAAAAGGGATGAAAAGATACAGACTGATCTTTTTAATTGCCGTACACCTTATTCATTAAATCTTAAGAAATCTAAAGTTGCTTTCTGTCAAGAAATTAAGTAACTAATACTTCCTCAACTGTAATATTTGACCGTATTGCAGGTTTTGGACCAGCAGGGGGCAGCAAAGAGTCCATCTTCTCCACTCTTGTAGTGAAAAGACCTTTGGCACATTTCCCCCTAAACATTGTCATTCACCTCAGCTCAACCCTGCAGTGCTACAAGAACATTCAGCGTATGAATACCAGGCTTACGTCAGTGATAAAATCCCCTGCCTGAGACTAAATTGCAAGAAACTGAGTAGGTGGCAGCTTTGACAATCTCGGTCGCTCTTCTGCTGCACATAGTTTAAAAAGAAAGTAATTATTCTCGCAGCTATGTATTACACCATGATTGCTACTAAGAAACAGGACAAAACTGTGTTCAATGTAGTTTTATATCTGAGAATTAAATCTGTTTCAAAACAGCAGATAAAGCTACTTATAAAGTTACATAAACCATGACAAGACTGATGGGACACATTCTTGGATAGTTCATGTAAATTACAAGAGGTTGGTATTAACTCTTCTCAACAGACAGAGGGGAAGAGGATGAACAAGCACAATGCATGCTGGGTGTTCTAGAAATGGGAATAGTTGGCACAGAGGAGGAGGAAAGTATGTCTTAGCCTCTTCACTTACTGCTCTCCTGCATCCTGGCCACAAAGCCAGTCAGAGGTATCTGTGGAGTCAGCTGGGGCATGGGGGGAGGAGGAGGAGCGATAGACACTGAAAGCCAGCAGAGAAACGACAGAAAGGCAGAGAAAGAGAGCAAAAGAGTAAAAAGAAAAAAAAAAAGGAGAGCCCATCAGTCACCAAGAATGTACAGACGACAGTTAAGAGTGCACCCAAATCCCAAGCGAACAACACTGACACAAAGACACCGCAAGAATCGTGAGCTTGTATTCATCTAATAAAACAGGACAGAGTGATGTGCCACAGTGACAGACTGAGAGCTGAAATGCTTAGTTGAATTAATTAACCCGTCGACTAACAGAAACTTTGTAAATTCCAAATTAGATTTTTACATTTTCAACATTTTAAAAAGACATGTTTCAACTATTGAAACAATAACCAACAGATTATTTAATTCAACTGTCTGGACTCGCAGCGTCTCCACAGATCAGACACAAATGTTTTAAGGTTAACAGGTTCAGTGACGTCTGTGAGTGTGATGAGATTTCACATGGTATCTGGGGATCACCGAGGCCAGCGGATAAACTGCGGATTACGTTTGATTTCTGTCAATCAGACAGTTCCTGCTCATGGCCCTGAGAGAAGTGAGGTCTGCCAACGGCCAGAAGGAGGCACTGTTTGCCTTGGATGTCTATCAACCTCAACCCCAATCCCAGGAAAGCCTGCTCAACTTCCTTCAGACTTGCTGTAGCTACATACAGAGTACTTTGAATTCTTAATTTACATTACCTGACTTTTCCCAAATCATTTGATTAAACCCAAATTAGGGACATTTGGCCTGATCAACAGCGGCAAAACACATTAGGCACAGTGCACATCTAAGCTGGTGATCATCTTATGGAGATGAGGCATTAGATTTAGGCATTTACACCTGGTATTACTAGCAATCTGTCTCTGGATATCCTGTCTGGATAATGTTAATGCCAGGTGTAAATGCTCGCAGAACGGATTGTGATCGGAATGCGATCGGCCGCAGCTGGAGGTGGTCTGGCTCGCATTGTGATCTGATCTCAGCCAGGTGTAAATACAATGCATACAGTGTGACCTCATTCCAAGAAAATAAATCCTCCCAGCAAGTTGAAAGGTCACCTAGTGCCTGCTATGTCAAGCTGCAAGTAGTAGCAGTAGCTACTAGTCCTCCCTTGAAAAAAATGACTTAAAAAAATGAATGCCACCTGTCAGTGGTATTGCTTTTCTTGACCTGGGATGGATCAAGTTTGCAGTCAACTCAGCTAGCCCCGCCCAACTCATTTGCATTTTGAGATCCAATCGTGATGCAGGCAGTATTGGAAATAGCGACCGATGTAAATACTAAGACCTATGGATTGGATGTCATTATTCAGGCTATGTTTCCAGATACTGACCACCTAAATACCAGGTTTACATTTTCCGACAGTAGCTAGTTAAGTTTTAAACGAATCAAAACCCACATGATGTACACCGAAATACATTTACAGGTTAATTTTTGAGGCTAAAAACTGTGACTATGCATTGTTGGCAGTCATCGATTGCCTGCACTGTATCTGCTGAAGAAACCCAAGGGCGAGGCTTTCTGCATCAATACTTGAGACTAAGACCCACAGTTAGAGAAAAGCCTTAACCTGCACTTTCAGACTTATGGGAAAAGTCAATATTTCTGACAAGAATGAAAGCTTGACCTTCAGAAAGCATTAACTCGTGTGCAAATATGAAATATTGGTCTGTGGTAACAATGGTTAGATTGCTTTACTTGTCAGTGCATGATTTGGAAAAATGTGAAGTTCTGTGCTTTAGTGACAGTTCAGGATCTGTGAAACAGGCTGGGACTGGAGACAGAAGGGCCTTACTTGAGTTCTGACCATAGCCAGGAGTGCCTCCATTAATATGAGGCTGCTGTTGTTGCTGTTGCTGCTGCTGTTGCTGCTGTTGTAGCTGTTGCTGCTGTAGTTGTTGCTGCTGCTGCAAGGAGAACTGGGAAGTGACCGACGGCGCCCGGCGGTAGGTGCCCGTGGCCGAAACCATAGAGACAGAGGAGTTGGAGGGGTTGTGCCGCGAAATCTGCCGCGAGATGGTTCCAAACTGGGACATTGGAGCGGGGCCCAGACCAGGCCCGGGGGCCACCGCTAGAAATACCCAAAGGCAGGGAGGAAGAGAGGAAAGATAGACCGAAAGGGGAAGGGGAAGAGGGAAGAGGGGAAAAAAAAGCACCCAAAACATGAATCATCCAGATCATAAAAGACAATGCAAGCTTTTAAATACTGATTAGAGCCCCACACCTTATGAAAACACCAATCAATAACCAATTAAAGGAAGCAACACAGATTGTTAATTGATAACACTGTTACACAGAGATATTTCATGAGGGTGAAATGAAACACAAGAGTCCCAGAAGGTCATCTGAATAAATCCGGCAGCTAAGGGTTCTTTTAGAAACGCAGCAAAGCAAAACTGAAGGAAGAGTGAGCAAAGAGAGGAGGGCAGCAACAGAACAGACTGATCCTTCAGGTTTCAACGGAACTGGCAGTGAAAATAACTTCACACACTTTTCAAAGACATGATTATAAACGTCTATCTGAGCGATCGCAAAGAGAGGGAGGGTTCACGACTGAGTGAACACGTGTGTGTCGTTACACTGGATGTCTAAGAATAACTGAATCATCTCTTCAAACAACAGCATTATTACAGCATAAAATATGCTAAGTATTTGATTGTAGATTATAGATGGAGTGTGCAAGTGTGTGTGTGTGAGAAAGACAAAAAGAGAGGGAGAGAAGGGGTGGAGGAGAGATTTCTTTCATTCTGCTTGAGTATTTCCTGTTCACATTTTAGGATGGCATTGCGTCTCTCAGGAGAGACCCTGCTGTCAGATAGGGAAGGGTGGAACCAGAGGAAGTAAAGATTCAAAAGGGAACACAGGAGCAAACAAACTTTTCCATATTTTCACCGGCAGAAGTAATTATAGCTGAAAGTGTGCATTGATGTTCTGAGGATGAAGTGTGTGTGTATCAAGCCATCATCTTGTTCCAGATTATTGCAGTCAGTCAGATAGAAGCAGCCACTGTACAAACATACACACGCAGCAGTTGAAACTAATCAAACAGCTGGATGTTTTTCAGCCTTGCAGGGCTCTGACAGTAAATCAAAGCCAGTATCAGTCAGTGACTCAAGAGTCAATACCCCACGTAAATTAAAGTTACATTAGGCAAAATTGAATGTTTGCAGCACTCAAATGGTTGTTTGGATGTTTTGGAGGTTCATTACCCAGAAATCATATTGTGTGACATCAGCTGTGAGTCTAACTCTCTCAGAAGTGAGTGCTGGCTTAATGTTGAGATATTCATAAATCAATTACTTTCTAAGTTCTTAGTAACTACCAGTACTGGCTAAAAGTAAAAATGTCTTTAAATGTCTATTGAAAACTTCAGCAATGCACTTATATGTGGTGTTTACTGGGTGGATGTATTTAGGAATAATTTATCTCCACGTACAAGCTAATTTGTGTGGTGCTACCAATTTTAATTTAATTATGTGTTATTTTCCACTTAGCAAACACCTACACTATAACTGGGCTGAGCTAAACAATCTGAATTGACAAAATGGTCCAATGGTCGCAGCCCCAGTTATGATTTACCCTGGAATTCAGGGAAATTTTGCCTGATGCAGCTTTAACCACAATCACTTTTCTTGTAAACAGTAAATGATTAACATGTAACAGTAACATACCTGTACAAAAGAAGTCTCAAAGTCCCTAAGGTAAATACATTTTATATGGAATATTTGTATGGAAATACTTCCCATACACTGCCAGTACCTCAGCCTGGAGGGCTTCAATTTTATTCTTTAATTTGGGTTGTAAAAGTTATCATCTACTCTGTCAATGCATATAGCCAACAGGTTTGAATATTTTTGTAGATATACAGCAGCTTCAGCTCAAATGTAAATGAGCAATTTTAGAGATCCTACAGGCAGTAATTAACTTTTGCCAAGCCTTAGGTGATATGAGACTTCTTTATAAGCCCATTATAGTGGACGGGTGTAGAATAAGGAAGCAGAGTAGCCAACCACCACCAACACCGAGGATTGAGAACAATGTTACTGAACTGAATAGAAAAACAGACATTTTCACATAGTATGTAACCCGTTGTGTTTCCAAACAGAAGCACATATACAGTCTGTTCACACTGCAAGCAAGACGATCATCATTTCCTGCAGAGCGGAACAACCAGGGAATCTGGCTGATGTGGAAGGTCAACATCACCATCATCATATTTCCATCCTCCCTTGTTTCCTAAATAATAATAATTAATTTAATGGGTAATAGTTCTACCTAGAAAGTGCAAATTATGGGAAGAAATTAAAGATGCCCAAACTTTCTGAACTGTATTCTTTAAAGCTTTAAATTGAATTGCTACAGAAATAAATATTTCAAATGAAGTTTGTGAACAGCTCCATCCATTATCGAAGTTTTGCCTATTTTCATTAACTAAATAGTATTTTTAACAAGCTTTGTTTACTCATCAATTTAGAGCCGTTTAATAAAAAACAAAACTTAGCCCCGGCATCCTGACATGATTACACAGAAATAATCAGAACCTCTTTCTTGCAGTGTGTACAAACAGCCAGACACTCGTCCACACCACAACACCCTTATTTGTGCATCTCCACCCCGAGAAGATCACAGTAGACGTGCTGATTATCCGCCGTCCGGGCAGCGGAGGCCACAGGAGCGGCCGAGGAGGCCGAGGAGTCTCACCTATGGGGGGTGGTGGCGGCGGCGGTGGTGCTGGGGGGCCGAGCCCGGCCATGGGAGGAGCGGGAGGAGGAAGTGGTGGAGGAGGAGGGGGTGGGGGAGGCGGAGGAGCGAACATGGGCGGGACTGAAAGGAGTGTTTACATTAGTAACCTTTTAATGCAGAGCAGAGTCTGTCCTCGCCCGCCTCCTGCACCTCTACGCTGTTACATAACATCACATCACTTTTACTCAAGAACCCTTTGGGGCCGGAGGAGTGCTTCGACTTTGTCAAGGCGCAGCGCTGCTCCGCACACACTTGGACACACTTCTTTGTGGTATGAATTGAGTGTTTCCATGGCGACCAGCTTGCAGGGAGAGCTGTGGTTAGCTCTGTGCTTCTGGACTGATCCTGGCGCTGAGGTAGAAAAAGCTGCTACACAAAACCTAAAATATTTCTTCTTCAGCTCAAATAATTTGCAAAAGTTAAACGCAGTAGTACCTAAGACTCATGTATGGTGTAATGCAGTACTATGTGTAGCTTATGCATGGTATTATGTGGGCCTTACTGTCCCACTATAAAGCAGCAGGCCTAACGCAGCTTGGCCTATTTACACAGTAGGATAGAGAATCAGCTGTGCTTAGAACACAATGGGCCTCCATAATCCCTGTCTGGTAAACATAGGCTTTGTGTAGCGTAGTCTCATTGCAAATAGCACGTCATATTTACATCTTGTCAAGTATTATTGGTATATACATGTATATTACATTAAAGGAAATTAACTTGTTTGTCTGTTGCTCCAAATTTCCAAATTGTGCAATTTCTAGGTAAAACTGGTTATTTTATGCAAATAGACGCAGATAGGCACTTTGGATTTAGAGACATGTAGCACTTAGTAGTAGTATGAAGTGTTTTGTAGTAGTTTCTCTGTTACTGTTTAATGTATGTATGAAAGTAAACTCTCACTGCCTGTATTCTCACCATTGCCTGTCAATGTTTAAAGAGTGTTATCTCATTTCACAGGTCAACTGATAAGAGTTAAGTGCAAAAACACATTTTTTTTCCAGAATAGAAACAGAACATTTTTTTAACCAGTGTTTGGAGCATGGGCGAGGGTAACAAAACTTGGGGGGGTGGGGTGTTTGGGTTAGCAGCATTGTAAGATGTAAGGTTTATTGCACGCTTTACAAAATGCCTGAAGCTGGCTGAATACAATTCCGCCCTCACTTCGTATCAGCAAGCAGAAAGGCTGACTGGCCTGTGGTATGTGTCACTGCATGACGTGCAGCTAGAAAAGCTCACCTGGTCCAGAGTTGGGGATGGAGGGTGTAGGCACGGCAATGGGAATGCCAATACCGCTGCTGCCGCTGTTCTCCCGACTGCCACTACCCCCGCTGCTTCCACTGAGGGACGAGAGAGACAGAAGAGAAAGAGGACATCGTTTTATTCAGGGCAACCTGCTCAGACTGCACAGCAGGTAACACTGCAGATATATGGACTCTGCTGCATCTGTGCTTGATGAACTGTGCTTTTGGCCTATTTAGATTTAAAAGGCTGCAAAACTTCATATTCATATATTTAAAGGATTACTCAAGCATCTGACTGTCACACCTCCTTCTCTCATACAGATTGTTTCTGTCTATTGGCTTGTTAGGGCTGAGCTGCAGAGGGACACACCCAAGTTACCAAGACATGAGTCACTCTATTGAAGCCTTTTGGTCAGAATCAGAGTAATACATTAAAATGAAATATAGTCCCGGGTTCACATGGATAGTTGTGCTTTTTAATGCAGAACATCTCACAGTCTATATTAGCTATATTATCAGTTTTATTAGCTCTGTGTATTTAGTCTAATAATAAGTTTTGCTTTGGCAGCAGACAATGGAATGGTAAATGTATTATTTGATATTAAATGTCAAAATCATCATGTGAATTTATAAACGACAACCGTTGCTGGATCGATACCAGCCGGCGACCTTTGCTGCATGTCGTACCCCTCTCTCTCCCCCGCTTCCTGTCTAACTCTCACTGTGTCTTTCAAATAAAGGCAACAAAAAAAATGCCAAAAGAATAATTCTTAAAAGGCTGCTGTTATTTCACTTAGTTGACAGTTTCAATAAAGTGGCATGACAAACAAATAAATAACTTTAAACATACCCACCCCTCTAATTTTGTCAATACCACCCAGCCGTAGCCTCTGAGGATATAGGACATGTGAATGTAGTATGTATGTCAGCTCTGCAGTGGTCTGTACGCGCTATTTCACCCTGTGTTTGACCCCGGGGCTTGTAGATCAACGCCCCGGACAACTAAATTCCCCCTCCTGCTCTCCCTCTCCCTCTCCCTCTCCCTCAGACTGGCCTTGATCCTCATCTCTGCTCCCGCCCCTCACCCCACCTCTCCCTTTTCTGCCTCTTTCATCCCTGCTTTTCAACCGATCCTTCTCGCCACCTCTCGCCCTTAACCATCACTCGACCTCTTCCTCTCATCTCCTCATCGCCTGTAAAGTGATTCCCCATTCGTCTCCCAAACCCCTCACCCTGAAAGTCCCCTTTGAACCCCTGTTCGCTCCCACCTCCCCCCACATCTCTTTATCCCCTTTTCCCATCAACCCCCTCTGCCCTCTCCTCCTTTCTGATCCGTGTCAGTCGAGCCCTGGGGCTCTCCAGGCACAACCAGCAGGGGTTACCCCTCTGAAGGATGTTGGTGGCAGTTGGAGCCAAGTGTCTGTGGGGATAAAGGCTAAACAATATCATGTCATCCTTCTTTTGAAGTCATTGCCGTACTTCACTCCCCCATCTGCATGTTCTGGATTTATCCATTCTAATCCCTCTATAACTTACCCGTTCCTTCGCTAACCCATTTATCTCTTCCCCAGCTTTCCCCATCCTTCCTCTTTGTTTCAAAACGCTCACTGTGAAATAAAAGCACTCAGCTCTTTCCCTCCTGCTCCACCTTCCTGCCTGCCTGGCTCATTCAGCCAACACAGTGAGCTGTTTATAAATCAACCGTCTGCAACACACAGCGAGGCTTTAAAAAAGTTCCGGCTCACTTGCTCTCAGTTGACAAAAATCCCTGGAGCAAATGAAGAAAAAGACACTGTTTTCAGTGAGAGGAACAAAAAGTAAAAACAATACGTAAAAAGTTATGTGCTGAGGCACTGTGACATGATAAGACTCGACATAAGCAGGAGAAATAGACTTAAAAGAAAGAAAAGTAGCCCAGAGCATAATCTAAGCTAGAAAAGAAGAAGCTTACTTAGACTGGAAATTATCATTTAGGCTTAAGATGTGCATAAATTACCTGAAGTGAAAAACAGCAGAAGATGAACATGAGGGTTGTTGTAATCTAAAATAATAATCTAATGCAACGTGATTCCAGCTCAGAAGAATTCAAACTTCATTGCAAAATATGTTGACACTGACCATTCTTGCCAAAAAAACACTGAGCTTGCAGATGTTTTATATGATGGTTCTCAATTAAGATGATTAAAATTTAGCTATTTGCACACTGGTAACAAATTTTAGTGAATTACATTTTCTGGGGGCATTTTATTAGAGAGATTGCAGTAGAGAGATGACAGGAAATTATTGGAAATAGATGGGGAGCGACATTCAACAAAGGTCCTCAGCTGGACACTAACTGGAGGACGTTGTACTTCATTGTCAGCGCCTTTGCCCCTTGGCCACCAGGGAGACCATAATTATTTTTTACGAAAGAGTGGAACAGTAAATTATAGGTGAGGAAGGCTGATGGTTGTTGAATTCGCACAATTCAACAACCATCAGCTCCGACATGACAAGAAGATGAAGTTACACTGGATACCTGCTTCTTTTTTAAATAATTTATAGCATTTTGATGTACGCTTCATCCACATTCTGCTTAGTTTTTGGATAGTTGAAGCAGGAATCCTAGAAATCAATTTTTATAACCAGGATTCTATGATGACTGTAAAAAGCATGTTTTCTTAAAACAATGATACCTGCATATGACAGTGTAATCTCTCCCACAGAAAGATATTAGATAATAACAGGGAATATACAGCAGGGACGCAGAGATGCCTATATTGAATTTAGACCTCAGTTGACGATGGCAGAGACAGATGAGCTGAATAAGCACAGCCGACTTTAGGCCTGTGTAATCAAATAGTGATGCCACAGCAATATTGGCTAAGCAGGGGGGGTACCGCTCGACTCGGAGGACAGCGTCAGTTTGTTAAAAGGACATTAGGGTGGCTTTAAAACACAGATCAGTCACTGTGATGCTGAACACAGCTGCTGTTGCAGCCTTTAAGCGTTTGGAGCCAGTAATTACAAGAAGACCTGGAGTTGGGTTTTAATTGATAAAAGTGGCAGAAGCACTGTGGAACTTCTGTGAGCTGCTTTGTACAAACATACATGAGAAGTTGGGCAAGGGAAGAAAAAAAATAAAACGTTATGTAATATTTATGAGCATCACAGTCAGCATAACAGGCTTTTTAGCTAATGAGGCGACTTCACTCACTCGTAACTCAAATTTGATGAAAGCGTCTCCCGCTTTCTCCGCGTGGAGATTTCTGGGTAACAATCCGTGAGAGCCGCGTTCAAGGGTTTCCATGCTGCAGTTGACTTAGGGGTTTTTCGAAACAGCACTGTATATCAGAGGCTTTTACAGATATTAATATCAGAGTGATTCAGGCCGCGGTAAGAAACCCTCCAAGCCTTGTCAGACAAATGCTGGATTTAGTGCAGCGGAGAGGAGGAAGAGGTGCGAAAGTGCTCAAAGCTGCCGAACTAAATGAAGAGATTAGAACCACCTGACATGGAGGGGACCAGCGGGTTTTGGAGAGATGCTTTTCTAACATTACTGAAACACTGAGTGCACATTTAGTGTTCAGTTTAGAGGTGTAGCTGGAATACTGATTCCACTCGTACCTTTCCAAAAAAATGGTAATAAAAGTATAAAAAGTACCCGTCCCACTATCCATTAAAAGTTGTGCAAAGTTGATTAACATTTAGAACATGAACATTTCATATCATTTTTATTCATGAACGTTTGTTGGGAGTTTATATCACAAACTTAATCAAGTCAGCAGGGGGCAACAGTGTCTGGCTGCAATACTGACTCCATATTATCTGCTCAGTTTTACATCAGTTGATGCAACTTTGCTTGAGACTTTTTAACTTTGCTCTTGACTTAACTTACAGTTTCTTTGTTAAAATGTTTTTATGTTATGCTTGTGATTCTGCTGGTAGCTTGGTTGTATACTTTAGAGCCTTTATTATTGTGTATTCATAGTATTTTGAAGGACTGCTACTTTGTAGTTCTTGGAGGTTTATTGTACTATAATTTTATTTCTCTACATTGCAATTCTACTACCTTTCCTTATGTCTACTCTGTACTGTCTGTTTTGGGATACATGCAGGTTCTCACTGCAGGTTTAGGTTTTAGGTTATATGAATAAACCTGACTTGACTATAAGTAGTATATATATTGATCTAGTACTGTAGGACTAGTGTCCACATTTTCCTAGTAATTATTTTCATTTTCAATTTGTTTATTGCTTATTTTTCTGATCAATATTAATCATTTAGTCTACAAAATTGTTGAATTAAGTAACACTCCAAAAGATATTCAATTTACAATGATATAAAACTGAGAAAAGCAGTAAATCCTCACATTTGAAAAGCTGGAACCAGTGAATGTTTAGCATTTTCACCTGATTTGATTTGCGCCTGACTTTAAGTATTAATCAATTATCATAACAGTAGATTAATAAGCTGTAGATCAGCACTGGTTTGTGCATGTGCGACAGACTGTGTACTCCTCTTTTCTTATCTACCTGTGTGTGCGTTGCCTCTGGTTGAGCGACGCCGTGCGTCCGGGGCTGTGCTGCTGGCCGCTTAGTCGGGCGGGGCTGGTCATGTAGTCGTTGGGCACCGTGGGCGGCTTCACCGGCTCCAGGGTCTTGTAGGACGTGTTGCGTCTGCAGCGGCCGAAAAGAGGGAAAACAAAAGGCAAATAGTGACGAGAATGATCATAATTCAGTGCAAATCCTACTAGCAGGACTGTGAGGCAGTGCTCACTAGAGCGTTGTAAATCCTATCAGTTTACCCAGCTGGATGCTGTGTGCTACAGGGTGGAGGTGAGTACATCACAGTTTGGAATTAATATCGGTTTAGTGTCGCTGTGCATCAGAGGACAACTGACACCATCAGGGCACGAAACCTGTCTTACATGAACAGAAAAAAGTTCCTGTTTTCTGCTGAATGCCTTTTTTTCTGGCTTGACATACATCAGTTTTGTGGTTTCAAATGTTTATATGAGCCAAAACACATCCAGCACGACCACACATACATTAAAAAACATGTCCTAGGGCAGGTTGTTAGTTCGGTGGGTAGTGTTTGTTCACTGTGTTATTTCATGTTACTCTTCACCTCACACACACACACACACACACACACACACACATATATATATAAAAGCAAAAATGCCAAAAAATAATCCAAAACATAAATAAATGTGACATGTACTTTAACTGCATGTTCTTTAAATCGCCCCCACAAGAGTTCTGTTTTTTTCATTCTGTGTTTGATAATTAGAGGATTAGTCCTCCTTTCATGGTGACTAAAATGGAAGACTTACCCGATCGTGCCACGCCCTGACATGGGAGGGCTCGGCGGCTTCTGCGTCGGCGGATTGGTCCTCGATAGTGTTCCACCTCTGATTGACTGATTGTTTCCATGTTGCTGTGGTTGGAAGAAAAAAAACCCAAAGACACTCATTTAACAGACATATTACTTCAGACACTGCGGGTGATTAATACTTGTGTGACAAGAATCAAACTTTATAGGCTGCCCAGATTACAACTCTTCAACAGCATAGATGTATATTTCAGTTCAATATTTTAGGGGTTATGTAACGCCAACCCAGCTTATGTTTAACTCAGTCACAGGGTTGTTTCAACCAGGCTTCTTGCAAAACACGTCCCGAAAAAATAAATAACTAAAGCTTTGAATTGAGCAACATCTGGATTTACAGTATTGCAAATTCCTGTTCAGTCATACTATTAAAAAAACTCAGGGATACACAGTATGTGCATTGTCTGGGAAGCCTATAAAGATGTGAAATAAACTATAGAACATGTAAAGTAAATGACAACACACACAGTTGGTAAACTGACAAGGAGGGTGTTACAGAGCCTCAGACTGTGTGTTCGGGGGTAAGAGGACCACAGTGCAAGTCGGTTAATGGGAATAGCATAGGTAATGACAAGAATAACCACATGTATAGGAGTTTGTTGTGAAAGGGAGTTGGACAAATCTATCAATAATATATTATAGTAAAAGGGTTCATGTGATAAACTGGACTTACCTTGGCTTTTAGCCACTTATGTGGGCGAAGGGGAAAAAAAACACAGAAGAGAGAGACAGAAAGAGGGCATGTCAAAATGGCCATGTCTAAACGATTCAGTAGAAGTCAAAGTACAGGCGAGCAGGAGTAAAATGATTCCTCGTTGTATTTACACTGAGTAAACATTTAGCAAGGCCTGGGCAGGTCAGCAGTTACAAGTCATACTACCGGAGGAAAACACTGTGGCTCCTGACTGTTGCTCTCTTTACTTAGACCCACAGTACCACACCCAGTGCCACAGTCAGACTGGAAGGAAACTGCACGGATCTGCTGGCAGAGCTATTGTGCACAAGTGAAACAAGTTTTATCTTTAACATGGTGTCTGAGCCTGAAGAATGTACCTTTCTACATCAGAAAGCTGGGTCTACTGGGCATCTATGTGTTGATTTCATTCATTTTTTGTACATATCCAGATTTGGATGATCGCAATACCGGCAGTGATAAAAACCCACCTTTGTACTTGTGCGGGCTGATGTCAAAGAGAATATAGAGCCAGCCTAGCAGTGGGGTTGATCTGCAGTTTGACAACTGCAGAGTCAAGTGGCTCATCTATAATGCAGCTTCCCCAGTGGCCTTTGCAGAAAGCATTGTAGCATCACAAGACCACAAGAGAAAGGGAGAAAGTGAAACTAAAAGCAAATTCATGGCATAGGTCAGTATGATGTGAACTCTGCCTCTTTTAAAACAGAAAACACCTTCACAGCAGCTGTGAATGGTAAATTTCACGTTCAAATTTCGCTCTCCCTGGGTTTTAGAGCTAGACGAGATTCAATTTACAATCTAGGTCATGCCAGAAATGCCAAGGTCTACTATTGCTTTCTCTTATCTTCCTGGCAAATGCTGCCTCTCTGTTTCGCTGAACAAACCAGACTGTCAGTTCCGAGTTGAATTATGGACAGACAGGTTCAGATTAAGGCCATTATCAAGTCCAAAAAGGCTTAGCATGTCGGGGGAAAATCTGGAGCAACGCAGTGTGTCAGAGTTGGGCGAGTCTGTCGGGTCCACGCTCAGTATAAAAGGACACAAACATCATCGAGGATAAATCCCAACAAATATTGTGCAAACAAGATGTTGTGATATGACAGTGGCTACTGTGTAATTGATTTGCGTTTGAAAAGTTTTTAGTAACTTCAAAATTATAAACAAATAATTCCTACTGTTGCTGCTGCTTCACATTAAAATAGTTCAACATGCCAAACACGAGGCGGCTTTTGTCCTGATGCAGTCACAAAAAACACAATGTATTTGTCCCCCTAGTTAGCGCTGATGCCACTAAGTAAGAAGTTTGCCCTGAAATGCATCTACAAGACGCATGACAGCCATTTTAGCAAATATTAGAGGAAGCAATGGAACAAGAAGCAGCAGCCAGAGTGAGCTATTAGATGAAGAGCTGCAGGCAACAGGCTGCACATCTCCACCTACTCAGCATGGTAACCAACTCCTGCTACAGTGCTATCTGCTGTTATGTGAAAAAATTACTTGTGCCGCCGTGCGCAGCATGAAATCTGATGGCGGTTGCAATTATTTTTGAATGACTTCTTCATTAAAAAAACGCAAGTTTAATTGGCTGCACTGTAAACATATATCCCAGTCGCTCTTGTGCTGTATTTCTGTTTTTCTGTAGTTTTAAACTGCACTTTCTGTTACCGCCAGTGACCACGGGTGTTGCCAAATCAATCAGGACTGAAGCTTTAGGGATTAAAATTTAATAGAATAGTGACTTCCTGACCTCTGTGCGTGAATAGACAGACCTTCAAACCACATACAGAGAAATAAAAAAAGGCAGTCATGACTTTGTCGACTCGCGTATGGAATCAAAAATCCCCCAAAAAACAGAACTATCCCTTTAAACTAATCTTGTGAACTCATAACTGACACAACACAAAATATCAAAAGGATTGCAATCTAACTTCAAAACACCTGACATCATCGTCCCCGGATCCCAGAAAGCCCTGCTGACTAGATTAAAAATCAGCTGACTGGAAGACTAAATCTCATCTTTCGTATTAAAGCTAAAAAGCATCATGTCACTGTCAGCGCGCCTTGAGATATAGGGACATCCTAATCTGTCAGTTATTACTGATATGATGCTGCCGTGTTCAGAGAAGAATCTGATTATCTAAAAAGATTCACATTCTCTTTTCCTTCAAATCATTTTTCTTTATTGCTCTTTTGGATCGGAGAACAGCTTCTAACCAATAATGTATGTAAACGCTGCATGATGTTTCTCCTCTGCGTTACAGCTCATGCATTGGTGTTTAATTATACAAACATTGTGTGAGGCCGTAAAGCCAATTCAACATTTAGGCCAGTGCAAACACTCAGGCAGATGCAGCGAGTTTCACAGTTAACTGGAGGCAATATGTCTATTTAAACTCCCATTAAAGCATTGATCCTGGTCGGTAAGCAAACCATGGCTATAGATTTTCTATACTAACGTGGCATCTGACAGCAGCCATCACAGGATACTGTATGAATTCATATGGAGTATTGATGTCAAGTATCGATTGGCTGTTTGGGCTGTGACATGCATAGATGAGAGGAGGTGAGTGATGTAGGATTGCTGCAGGAGCGTGTGTGTGTGTGTGTGTGTGTGTGTGTGTGTGTGTGTGTGTGTGTGTGTTCCCCATCACATTCACTAACTAAATGCAGCATTTATAAAGACATTTAAAAAGGAGAAAATCCACCGAGATTAGGCCCAGAGTAATACATAATGTTCTTAAAATAGATGCATCAAACACTCTCAAAGCAGCCATGAAGCATGATGGTTTCAGTAATTTGACACCACTGTGCAATTCTTCTATTTAATCTAACACAGTAGAGTCAGAACTGTGGGTGATTCACATGGACCTCGCTGTGATTTTGTTTGCTTTTTGCCCTGTGATTATATAAAATGTATTTATAATTTTAAAGAGTGAAAACATGATTAAATTATTTACTGAGTAGGAGCTTAATAGAATTAAGAAGTTTTAGAAGTTTTTCATGATTAAAAAAACTTAATTACTAATTATTCAACATTATCCAAGAGACAGTTTCATGAATCTCAGAAATAAAGCTGTAACTGCAAATACTAAATTGTTATACAGAAATACTATTTGAAAAAAACATCTAATGATTAAGGGAACAGTTTGACTTTTTGGGAAATATGCTGTATCTGTGCACTAACTATGCAGTCAGTTAGCTTAGCTTAGCACAAAGACTGGAAGCAGAGGGAAACAGCTAGCCGGGCTCTCTCAAAAAGTTCCTAAATCTGCATACCAGCTCCTGTAACACTCACTAACTTGCACGTTGTATCTCTTTTGTTTAACCAGTGCACAAACAGAGATGTACTGTAACAATGACAAGGCTGCTGGTCCCCAAAAAATACTTACAGCACATGTAAGAGATACAATGTGTTAATAATGTGCTTTTGGATGGTGGATTTAGGAATGTCGGACAGGGCTGGCTGTTTCCTCCCTGCTTCCAGTCATTATGGTAGGTCACTCTGCATACAGATATGTGGGTGATATCGTTTTTCTAATCTCACTCTTAGCAATTTCCCAAAAATTAGGTCATAATAATCAGTGAAAACCTGGTCCCTGTTGTGAGAAATGCACCCAAATAAAATGCTTCACTCCCCATTAACCATCACACCCTTCCACTATGTCAAGACGGTCCAATGTAATCCTCCACACAGTAAATTGAGAGTGACACAACGGGACGGTAATGGCGGGTCTATAATCCAATCTGTCTGAAAGCTGCAATTGATTGGCTGATTGATGGGCCAGATGAAGCTCAAAGGGGAGGCTGGAGAACGCAAAAAATGCCTGTGGCCATCAGGAAATGATGTCATTACCACCACCGTCAGGACGACCCAGTGACCCTAAAGCGAGCCCTAATGGCAGGGAGGGAGCGAAAATGTCTCACTTGGGTCATCAGAGTTTCTACTTGGGAGAGCTTATCACAACAAAATCAGCCTCTTGCCTGCCTTTCAGATTGTACTGATGTGAAAATAAACTACAAATCTAATTGTAACAACATCATTCCTCTGCAAAGGTTTAGGGAAACTGGAGAATGAGATTACGAGGGCGGTCTGGGCCTAAGTGCCGTTTAAAAACGTCTCACAAAATTTGCCTCCACTCGCCATTTTCACAATGCTCTAAGAATAGAGCTGTTTTCTGAAAAGCCATATGATGTAATCACTTTTTTAGTTCATCTCCACCCCCAACCCGTTCCCACCAACCCACACTGAAACATATTCCTGTAGGGTCAGAAGGGGGGCTTTCTGAAGATGAAAGAGAAAGCATAAGAGATAGAGTGAGCCAGAAAACGAGTCAAAGTGGGAGAGAGAGGAGAAGAGATAGGAATACCTCTGGCAAGAAAGAGAGGAGGGGGAAGGGAAGAAAATTAGATATAGTAGAAAAAGTAAGAGGAAGAACAGAAGCAGAGATAAACTAATAGACTGAGTGTAGAGAAATCTGATCTGAGAGCAGATCTAAAGCAGATAAAAAGACCAAAAATGCATAAAATCATAAAGAAAAAGGAAACAGTGCTCACCTTAACGCCATGGCCGACGTCGTCCAGTACAGTGTAGTCAATGGGCTTCCTGATGTACCTGACCGGCCGCTCCATATTGGCCGGCGCTATGATCTTATGGGTCCTCGCCGTGTTCTTGTTGGTGGTCAGGATCCCGATCTCCCGCCTGGCCACCTTCTCTTTATGGATGTCCACCGTCTGTAAATGACACAGTGAGGACAGAAGAGGGGATGTGATCGATGCCACAGTGGAAACACAGAGACGGCCCAGTACAACAGAGACCTCCGGGATTGAATGAACTCGTCATACAGCAGCTTAAGAAGGTTTAATTAAATCATGAGGCTGTGCTTTTCATCACCGAGGTCATAATCGTTTTACAACAGCCAGTGCACGCTAATAAAATCGACTGCGGTAGAGATCAGGTCCTGAACAGAATAATCACCGAAACATGTGTATCTGAACATTTCTGACGTTAAAAAATGAACTGATGACAATAAGTGAGTAACTGAGTTAGAATAGAAAAGTGATGCCATTAAAAGGACACTACATTCATATTTCAGAAGAATAAAATTAAGTCTATTGTGCATTTAAATCATTCTCACAGATTTCTATTAGCAGAAAAATGTCTCTTTGATCTTCCTTTTGCAAAAAGCTGTGGCCAAATTGTGATGCATTATTTATGCTCCTGGAGACCAAGAGAGTTTTCCTACTGAAACTGCACCAATGTTCGATACATTACCCAGACCACTTTATAAAAACTAATTACTTTAAACATTTGGCTCCAAATGAAAAAAATAACAATCAATCCCTGCATGGTGCATGTTTGCAGCAAGAGTTTGACCAAGTTACATACCGAGTGGGAGTCAGTGCTTTATGGTGGACAAACTATGTAACAGTGACATATCTGCAAAATATCGGCAATAAACAAATAGCTCTATAATAATCTGACAATTATTTACTACATTTTTGATGATATTCAATTTACATCATTATAAAACACAGAAAAGCAGCAAATCTTTTAACCTTTTTGCTTGATATACAGTCAAAATAGTTAATTTTCTGCCAGTCGACAGCCATCAAGGGGGCATACTGACGATCATGTCCACTGTCAAATCTTCAACAGATCTCAACACCATCACACACCACTGCATTTCCATTCCCTGCTCTGCCTTCACACTCGCACAGAGAGGAGCCCAGGAGCAGCTGCCCTTCCTCTGAGAGATGAAAGGCTGCAATGTCTGCCGAGGGCAGACCAGTAAAAGGATGGTCTCTCACAGGGGGGGGGAAGGAGTCAGCGACCAGCGCCAACAGAGGATTCCTTTCATGCCACCGGGATCTGGAGCTGGACTGAGCTCTGTCTCTCTTTATGCTGCACTGTTCCACTGTATGGCCGACTTAACCTTCGAGTATCACTCATCCCAGAGTGGAGGGAATCAACAACACTGGTGGACTCATATGTAGTCCAGTATAGTGCAGTTAAGCTGACATCTCTGGACATTATCCAGTCCAGGCATTAATGAGATATAGGCTTGAGAGCTGAGAAGCTGTAGTATCTATGAAAACATTTGATAAAAAAAGAAATTTGATTTCACTTCTTACAGGACATGTAAGGGGTTAAGTGGGTAAAGTGGATTGTTCAAAATTATAGAAAAAAATAGGAATCAATATTTCATAACAGGCAAAGTTGCTCATACATAATTGCTCCCACAGAGACTTCCCATACAAGCGGGAAACATCCGTTCTGTTCCAATACCCTGTTGTGTCTGTTTGAATTAAGGGGGATGACAGAGAGTTGACTACAGTTATCTTTTCTAACCTGAGCTGGGCTGCCAGAACACGAGAGGCTCTTAATACAAAAGAAAGGAGAACTGCAGGGACAAAGTCTTCCCAATGAGGCAAACAACCCAATGCATAAATATTCCATTTAACAGCACTTCAAACTCCAGTGTGTGGGACCTCCCCTACGATTGGATTTGAGCTAATGGCTTGACTCCACAGCTCGGAGATAATGCCCAAATTTCAAACCCGTCATAAATCATGATCGTCTGGAAACAACTGGGCCAAAATCTAATCAGGATTTTTGGCTTCCATTTGCGGGGGAGTGATGGGGTTCAGTGATAGGCTATGATGGATCCAGAGAGAGGAAGGAGTGACTAGTAGGGAATAGCTAAGTCATTCTACGTCTGGTTTTTACATCCAAAACAAAGCTTTAACCTCACTTCACCTCACTACGACTCCAACACACCGACCTCGTTAGAGTTCTTGTAAAGTCGTGGGCATGGGACATTGTTATTGTAAGATATTATGGGGAAGGAGCTGTTTGCAGCCAAAACTTTAAAAAAAAGTGGAAAAGTTCTCCTACAAGAGAATTGCTGTTGAAATATTGTAGCTAAATTTGGAAAGCTTCTGGGCTTGGCTGAACATACTCGCCTTATCAGAGAGCAGCGTGTGGACAAACACCATCGCAGCTGGCGAAGGAGGGAAGTGAGAAGGCGAAGTGGTATGAGTTCATCTCCTTCCTGTATGCAAGGAAAATAGCCCTGCTGTAACAGTGCAAGTCGATGTTACACAAGGTTTGACAGAGGGGTAAATTAAAAACCACAACTTTCCCCGCAGTGAGTGGTTGCACCCTGTCGTGAACGCTTTTCTAATCCGCTGACCGGTGCCCAAAGGATGTTAAATGGATCTGACAAACAAATGCTAAAGGTCTAAATAGAAAAGCGCATTCTGCCTTGACCCCTATCGACGGACCCAGTGGGGAGCTCCAATCTGAGCAATAGCGACTTAATAGCCTGTCTCTTCCCTCGACTGCTTCTACTGACTTTTCAACCGGCACTAAAAGGCGCTCACTTGATCTCAATGGTCCAATTGTTTGGTGAAAAGAGACTGAGCTCCTAATACGTCTTGCCAAACTGAAAGGTGGATGATTCACATGTTTTCAACCACTGTCAGCCATATGTTTGAGGCCTGCGGGTGTTTACGCAGAACACCGAGCAGTTTTGGCTCTGGTGTTTGGCTTCATCCATCAGCTACAGGCTTTTAGGATTTAAAGGGCCTCCTCTCTTCTTTCTGCTTTCTCATGCTGCTTACTCTTCTTCTGCATCCTTACAGTTTTGCCTTTTCTCTATCCCTCTAATGCCATCCAATTCTCCCCACACCTATATGACTGTTTTGAAGATCTAGGTCATACATGGGAACTGCTGCCAACACCATCATCGTCCTCCACACGTTCTTACCAGACAGAAAAAAAAAATCCAGATCACTTTGGACTGGAAAAGTTCTTCCCTTTTTGGGATACAAGTGAGTCAGCGCAGTGGTTGCCACGATGAGAGATTCTTGTTGTGTTGTTAGTAGCAACAAGTGCCTAAATATTTGTGATGAGTTATTTATTTCCTTTTTAATCCAGATTGTTGCCATTTTGGTTACGGCTGCACTTAGAAAGCCCGCAGCTCCAAATAGGACACAGGGTCAGCTTTGTAAATGTTTGAACTTTAACACCCAGGGATCTACTGACGGGACGCCGTGTCACCCGACGAGACACCGACGTGTTTACGAACCTGGGCAGTCTTTTTCTGGACAGAGTCACTGCTGAATTGGAGTCTGTAAATGCGTTTGATCTCATGTTTCAATCTGTTATTTACCCAAATTTCATCCAGGCAAAGACGGTGATTCCACATAATTAGGGGGGTCGCACATTCCTCTGCCTAACAGCCCCAGTTTATGGCTCTTGGTTTGTTTTTGTTTGCCTAAAGATTTTGCCAAGAGCCAGATAACATTTTGTCCATCCCGCCTGACTGGAAGAAGAATTTCAGTAATGGGAATCTACAGGGGGGCCATGATGAACAAAACACTTTGGAAAGGGGAACTCAGGGATTCTTGGGACTATTCGTGGGACTCTTTACAACTGTGGGTACTTAGTGCAGATACATATTATTACATAGCTTTCATATCGAAGTTAACAGTAACACGGTCTGTAGCTTATTCTGTAGCAATTTCCTAGGTTGTCAAAAGATGATATTGTTAATTATGACACTTTAGCACTCAGTGTTTTGAGAGTTCATTCTGCTGTGTCTCACTGCCTTTACGTAACTATTTTTTGCTCATATTTGGGCACTGACTAGATTGTACTTCTAGTTCATGATTCATATTGATATAGTGTATATTCTGACACGACATGAATCTGTCAATTCTTCATAGATTTTTAATATTCGTAATATTTGTTGCATCACAGCAGGTCTGTACACGAACAAGGCCTTTTCCTCCATTGTGTACTGCTCTCTGTGTGTTTGGTAAGTCTCACGTTTCACTAAAAGCTCAGACGTTAAATTAGGTGTGGACTATGCAATAGAGATAAGAGTGCAGATGCTTTGATTTCTTTTCAGGAACACAATTGTTTGTATCCAGCACCTTTTTAGACTCTAGCGTATGATAGATCTGAAAATGTAATACAAGACACGGCATCTCTCCCTCATACTGATTTACACTGCTCAGACTAGAGGGGAGTCGGGCAGGGTTGGAGTATTTGGGAAACAGGTCACACATTGACAGAATGTGTCCACACGTCAGCAGCAGGGGCATAAATCTCTCAGTCCAGTGGTGCAGCCAATCAAAGGGCCAGGAATGGAATTTCGAAACCTTGTGCAAACGCAACTTCCCACCAGACAAGACACACACACACACACACTCTTTTGGTGGGTGAGGTAAGAAGAGATCAGAAAAAAGACATCTGTAGACTTTGATATGGAATTAAGACAGCCGGTTTCACTTCAGCGCATGTTGGAGTGAAGAAAAAAAAACAGCCTTTTCAGCGCTTTGCCCGTCTGGCCGCGGGATGATATACTCCATAAAATGCCAGCTATGCACAAACACATAGACAAACAAAAAAAGCTGCACAGCATTTACTGTAGACGTAGTAGTGAGCTTACTCAAACCATGGGGAAAAGCCTGCTACTGGATAAACACACCCTACATACCTAAGAGTCAGTGTGCATGTGTGGCTGGCCATAACAGACAAGTGTGCCAATCGTTAATGATATAGTTCGACTGCAGATTATGAAAATGTTTCAGCAAACTGGAGGCAAGGCATTTTCTTCCTGCTCCTCTGAGATACCACACACACACACACACACACAACACACTGAAAAGTGCTCAGTTCCCATGGTGCTCTGTCCAAGAACATTAAGACATGGACTATTTTTACTGGCGTGTAATATCATAAACCAGAACTACATGATTATGAAATAAGACATGGCATAAGGTCTTATTAAAGGCCATTCCTGGCTGAGAGCTAAGATAAGCTCGTCTTTACAGCAGTCCAGGAATTGGAAATCCTTGTTCTGTGGGATTACGAGGCGATAATAACTATGAAGCACATGTCTGTTAAACACATTTGAACTTCAATTTCAGGCTTACTGTACAGGACGATTTATCACACTGGTCGGAGCAGCTAAAGGTGAACACGGCCTGATGAGGACGTGGCCATCGCTTCTTCTAACTGTTATTTTTCCAAGAAAAATTTTGACTGAGCGCGAATGCTCTTTCTGGGCAAAGCCCTGCTTCTCGCTCACACTATTACCCACGTTCACCCTTGAGAGCGGATTTGAACAATTTGTGATGCTCAGTGTGTTCCAGCAAGCAAGTGCTCAAGTGTGCTTCTCCTGCGCCCACTTTCTCTCAACCTGCATGGTCTGCTTCTACTACAGTTATTTCCTGAAATAACTTCCTTTAAATAATAATTTTGCCAATGTTTGATTGTACTGATGACTACATTAAAAAGGCACATAAACCCCCGCAAAACGAGATATACCGGGTTAATAAGTGAGCTTTAGAGGTGCTGGTAGGCAGATTTTGATACCTCGAAGTAAGATCTTTAAAAAAATTAACTACCGGCCGTAAATTCCAAAACATTTTAGTGGCTTGACAAGTGTAAAACTATCCAGTATTTCATTTCCTTGAGAAATGTTTTTTCTTCTTCCTCTTTGTTATAATCTCGTGACCCATCAGGTTGATCTTATGACCCACTGGGGTCCAGCCCCCAGAAACCACTGCTCTAGGGCACCTTGTCCTAGATTTGTGCCGGTAAACTTCCGGTCACATGCCTGCTGCTTGACCCTCCAGGCTGCTCCCAGTCTTCGGTCTTCTGCTTCTCACCGTGTCTGGCCTCATCTGTAGGAGCAGTGCAATCCAACACTCCTCGACTCTGCACTGAGCCAAAACGGCTGTTGAACCAGAGCAAATGCCTCTTTGTCTGGTCTGTTTCTCAGCGTGATTACAGCAAGCACATCTGAGGCCCGTCATCTGTGGAGTCAAACAGTTGTCCAAAGGCCCTTCGGTGGGGCTGTTTTCGGAGCAGTTAGTGCAAAACAGTGAATGTTGGAGCTTCCATCTGCACTCTGAGCCAAAATGGGAGGTCAAACGCCCCGTAGGGAGTTCTCAGTTTGGCAGCATCTTGTTAAACATCCCTCAAAAACCAGATTCCTCTGTTAAATCTAACAACCCACGTTAGTGCGACGGAGCCAGAAGCGGAGGTTGCGAGGATTGGAAGTGTGAAACCTCGGAGAGATTGTCTCTCCCAGCAGGGGAAAAAAAAAAAACCCCTCTATTAAAAAGAGTCATGACAGCACGCCAAGGTTGACGCTTTGTTTGCTAACACAGCACATATGGAAACACCTCGGCTGACTTTCAGCAATCTAACTTTTGGGCTGAGGCCAGACAGCGTTCTGAGTGAGCTCTGAAGTTTACATACAAGCTGAGAGCGAGCCTAAATGATGCCCAGACTTTGAGCCAGACAACAAAAGATAACAAACACCAAAAGATTAATCATCAGCTACAGATTGTGTCTTCTTCTGTAAGGGGAAATAAGTATTTCCTAATGAGACTTGTTCATACGGAACTGTCAAATTATTGCCTATGTTACTCTTACACGGGGAGGAACTGCAGAACAGAGGTGTAATGATTAGATGTAATTGCAGAAGGTTGTTAAGTGGGAAAGAATGCACTGATAATGATGATGATGCTCTGCAGTGGGAAGAGGGCGGAGAAGGAAGAGCAGGAGAGGAAGTAACCACAAAGACGAGAAGCTGACGATTCACTGAACAACATCAGTCAGTTCACACCATCACTTAATCAAATTTAACCTCTATTCATGCAGGACAGAGTCATGATGAACGTGCAGGCACTGCCACACTTCACATCACACAGAAACACGCCGCTTGCAGTAAGCAAATCCAGCGACAGCCTTAAAGGGGAGAAGTCCTCAACTGATTAAATGATCATTCAAATAGAGATCGACAGATAAATCAACATCAGCTTTGAAAACTGATGACAAATTGTTGAAATGATTTATTTCATAAAACATTTACTGGTTGCAGTTTCTCAAATATAAAAGATCTGCAGCCTTTTTTCCCCCAATTTCTTTCTTCACATTTGGGGCGGTTTGTTGGACATAACAAGACATTTAGGTCTTCACTTTTTTATAATTATTTTTTTACTTTAAAAGTCACATTTAAAGACTAATCAATGTATGGACTGATTGAAAAAAAAAAAGTTTAAAATGTGAAGAAAATGGTTGTTTTGTTACAGACCCAAGAAAGCTCTTCTGTACCATTAACAGAACCATAATACTGTATATTTATAGCAGATTGATGAGGTTATTAATCAATAGCAATCACAAAATGTTTGCCCCATGCTGAGTATTCAGGTTTACAAAACTAATTTTCCACCCTGAGAAAATACTGCCTTCCCACTCTAATTTCCACCATTTTCAATCTCCCCCCTACTGACTCCCATTAGCTGTTCACAGATGAGTATGACGACAACTGTGCCAATGATATCACACAATGTTTCAGCACACAACCCACTCAAGCCAAAAAATAAAAAATACATCTGCAGACAAATGTTATTTTCATTATTGATTTATCTGACATTTACCTTTTTTTAATCAATTAGTTTTTTAGTCTACTACTACCAAGTTCTCAGAGATGAAAATATCATTAAACCCAAAGTTAACAATAACAGAATTCTAAATCTAATAAATTACAATTAATCTACTACTAAAATGAGCACAACAATATTACATACAGATATTCATATTGGGTTTTTATTGTTAATAGAAAGGGTTTAGAATCCTTAAATTAGAGGTTTATTCAGAGATTATTCACTACAGTTGTTTATTAATGCAAAAATATTCTCTGGTTGAAGCCTCACAAATGTTAATATTTTTAAAATATGTTTTAGATGTTTTATATAATTTGAAACTGACTGACTGTAGGTCGGAAAAAAATAATTAAAGTCTCTCTTTTTCACATCTACATCTACAAAAAGAAAATACAGACAAACTCGGCATGGAAGTCTGCATTTCACAGCCAGGCAAGTGGGAGAGACCACCAGGAGAAGCAGGAGAGAGCCCAAAACACACAGGCAAGCAGTGGGATCAGCAGGAAACACACACACACACACACACACACACACACACACACACACACACACACACACACACACACACCTATAAGGCTTCATTTCCTGTTTGGATGAGTGCCATTCTTTCTCGACGGGAGGTCAAAAAGCCAGCACTGCAGCACACAGACACAACTCTAAGTCTTTGCATGCGTGTGTTCTTATCACGGCACTGCACACACAGGCACACACGAACACACACATGCATGCATGCATACCCAGGCAGCAGAGTGCAACGGCATGCAAATGTCCATCACAGTGATGGGGACTGGAATGTAAAATGACCAAAACAGTCAGATGCATGCCAGGCTGAGATTGTAATTACAAACTGTATCCTACTCTGAACACAAACGTGGGCTGACTCATGTGATCAGATAAGGATTTTGTGTGACTGTAGTAACAGCATCTCAGTGAGCTTCACAGCTGTGGGAACAAAGTGGGAGTGCACAGTAGATGTGCGTGTGTCAGCTGCTTTCTGCATCCAGCCTGCTTCATCACTGTGATCCCTGCGGTCACTGGGTTCAGTCACTGGCTGGCCAGCTCCAAATATAAGTGGACGCGATTTGCGTCACTATAAAACTCCAGCAGTACTGGCAAAAATAGTGAGTTGTAAAATGTATATCCTACAATCACATCCATAAATCTATCAGTTGTTTTATCACCACATTGTGAACGGCACACTCCAATTTCCACTTGATTAATTAACACTGAGTGGTCAATTTGTGGTATTAACAGCAGTGTTATCCCTCTAAATGTTCCTAAAAGTTTTAAAAAAAAGAGGCCACATTTCTTGCACTTTAAAATAAATGTTTTATTTCTATAATATTTTACTGAAGAAGAAGCCTCTTAATGTTTTGCTGACCAGAGTTTCCCACAATTGTTGCCTGAGACTGACTCACCATTTCCTCCATGACTGACAAGCTGCCATGTGTGGAAAAAATGGTCATTTGTTCTTGGAAATAACCTTCTACAGAACAATTTAAAAGAATTTACTAAGAATTGAGGGTATTTTCTCAGAGGGGGGCACTAAAAATGGTTTTTACCACTGTGTGGGTGTAAGCAAGTGTGAACGCATCAAAGGCTATTTTAAGGCTCAATTCAGTCCATACTGGTCCTGTCTTTGTTTTGTGTTCTATCTACTCATGAAGACATGCATGCATTAAGGCTGCAACAGTGTATCATGGCACAATATGTTGCAATAGAAATATGAATATGAAGTGATATATTAATATGATTTTTGGCGTTAAAAATGCTGCTAATAATTGTGATCTGCAGCTTTACTTTTATTCCTCCTGAGGGGGAAAAATGAATTTAATGTAATTCCAGGTTTGTTAAAATTATTTATTGTGTATATTTATTGTGGACTGTGTTCATTTTTTTTGTACCTACTTTTCTCCCTCTTATTTCATTCTCAGCATGTGCCTTGAGTTTCTCCAAACAAAGTTGTCTATTTGGCTTTTATTCCATTGTTATGTCTCATTCTCCACACTAACACTCCCTCAACGAAGCTGCCACAGGCTCCGAAACTATGACCGTCTCAGTCGGTTTAATTATTTTTCCAGGCAACGATGAAAATAAGTAACACCTCAAAGACTTTAAAATCTGGGTTCAATTTGTAGAAAAACAAAAATGTATGTGTTGCAGATCTGTCAGGAAGGGAGGGGGGGCAGGTATTATCAGGACACAGGAGCTGCAGCATGAACGTAGACTGTGTGTGCACGATCCCCTCCAACACACACACACACACACTATGTTCCCTCTCTTCTCTCTCTATTCGGGGTATCACAGAAAGGTTCTCAATGTGAGGCATTTTTCTTCCGCTGGACAGACAAAGCGCTCCCTGTTCGCAGCCTCTTAGCAGCCACTTCACACGCAGCACAAGGTGGAAGCCCCGCAAGCTACTTCTTTTTTGCCCCCCACCCCCCATCAGCCCTTCGTCCTCGGTACTGCAGAGAGCCCCCCCCGTTTGTCAATGGCGACGACAGCAGGCGAGGTGACATTCGAACAAATACCTGTCAGCACACACGCAAACATTTGTGCATCAAAACACACACACACAAGTTTCGCTATGAAGTCAAACTGCAGCCTGACCCAGACATCCACTGAATGTTAATAAGCTACTCAGGTAACACATAAGATTCAACTTTTGCAGGAAGTAAAACTGTTTGAAGAGATCTGTTCTCTTAAGAGAGCTGATATTACTAGAAACTGCACAGTTTCTATTCTAACAATTAGTTAATAAGTAGATGAATCCAGTGGTTTCCAACTTTAAAGTCAATTAATTATTGAAGCAATGTATCATGCCAAACAGCACTGGTACCAGCTTGTGAAATCTGAAGATTTGCAAATTTACTCTGCTTTACATGACTGTAATTTGAATATTGCGCTTATTATTCGTCAGTTTGACAACATCACGTTGGGGGCCAGGAAAATATTTAAAAAGGAACACACATAAAAAATAAAAAACATTCACAGATGAATCGCTGAAGAAATAAAAACTGAAATCAATGAAGCAAGATATTCAAAAAGATGCTAATTGCTCTTGTGACTTTTAACTGCACCAAATTGTGCATCTTATTTAATCCTTTTTCACCCTTTTAATAATACCCAGTACCAATGTCAGTCTTGCCTCCAAGCACATGCAAAATAATGCAGTTCAGTAAAGTACAATACACTTGCTATCCGACCCAGAAGGATGCTTCAGTTCCAGTCGGAGAGATGCCTCCACTGAGCAGACACACCCTGACCGGAGCAAACCTTTGTAACTGTGACCGAAGGAAAAGGCCCGGACGCCAGGCAACGTTTCACCACACACTGACTGACACGTGACTGTAAGAGAGCCACATCCTGAGGCGTCCTAGCTTCAGGGAAGGATGGGTACAGGTTTAAGACAGAAACTGATCAAAACGATTGACAGGAAGACCGTGGAAAGAAGTGGAAAGATGATCATGTACAGCCTGCTAGGAAATCCTGAGGTGTGTTAATTATTGGCGTCTCGTGTTTCAGCGATATTCACCTGAGAAAAACTTCCTTTCCTCGCCTTTCCGCTGTTAAAACAACACATACCCTACAAGCTTTTCTCTCCATTACCCATTCAGCAGAATGCAGCACTGGCCTCGAGGGCCGCCGCTAATCTCATGTCCATGAGCAGCAGCGAGGGCAGCAGGATAATGATCCACCCCTGAACCAGACAGTGGAGAGCAATAAAACACACCCCCAGCCTGCAGAGCTCCCAGCCCTGCGACTTTATTATTAAAACAGAGATACACTTCATTACGGCAAAAAGCATTAGGACCTCTCCTCTTGCTTATTCGTTAAAATAAAAGTAAAAAAACAACTGCAGAGATGAAGATGTTGTGGATGCAAGGGACATTAGGCATTCTGCGAGTTATCAAGGCAAATCTGCTAAATCGTTATGATATGCAAATATGACGTTAAGTTATGCAAATTAGAGAAAAATTAGAAAGCGCGATAGAGTGGCGTGTTATTCTTGTAGCTATGACGATTATCACCTGGAACAAATTTAGTTTGAAGTTTCGAATTTTGGCTCCAGGTTGACTTTCCTGAAACAAAAAGAAGACACCCGGAAAAAATGTCTTTACTGACCATCAGCTGACCTGATGTGACACCATCTAGCTGATTTTCGGCACTGGCTTTCTTCGCTGTTGTAAAGTACCATGTGTAACTGTCTTTCATATGCTTTTCCGACGTAGCCCAGGGGGTCGTCATGGAGACCGAGGCAGGCAGTGGCGTCATTTTGACCTTGGTGTCGGCTGAATGCTATTCGTCAGGATATTGACTCAAAACCCGAAGCAGTGTAAATATGCCTTTTTTTGGTCCCTCTCTTTTGCTTTGCTTGTCATCATCCATCTTCTATTTCCTTCCGCCTTCCTCTGATTCTCTCTCTCTCTCTCTCTCTCTCTTTCTCTCTCTTTCTCTCTCTTTCTCTCTCTCTTTCTCTCTCTCAAGCCCTCGAGTCTAACAAGTCCTCTTTTTTACCTCCATTAGACTGAAAATCTGACCTTCAGTGTATCCTGAAAGAATTTCTGGCACTCTTAGCAAAGCTTTGTCAGAGGAAAAACACAGATAGCGGACGTGGGAAAGACAAAACCAGAGGAACTACTCCTTCCACTCCACACCGATCGCTCCATCGCAGCATAAAGAATGTTTTCAATAAGAAACAACCACTTTTTCAGTTTTAAAACAAAGTATTTTACATGTTCAAATTCAGGCACGAGTGTGTTATGATTGTTTCAGGTTTGGTGAGTGCCTTCCACTTATAATCTACACCATGCCACATGGCTGGAGCTCTTTGTTTGATTTGTCTGAGCTCTTAATGCCTTCATTGGATGAGCGGCTGGATTTACCTGCACATGGCAGAAGCCTCCTGCTACGTAAAAGAAAAAACTCTGGTGCTGTCTACAAAGCCACAGTTTTCGATACACATTTAAGTTTGGAATGAGCTGTTAAAGGGGTGAGCAATCCAGGCAGATTCCTTTATTGTGATTTGTGTTTGTTCATATCACAAATGTTATTGTGATATATAAAAAGTTTCTGGAAAATTGTCAATGATAAGAATAACCAGACATGAATGTCTGTTTTGGTTGACTAAACACCTGACAAATCAAATTATATAAAAATCTTATACTGCCATAAAACAGACCTGATATAAGGGGTGCAGCAAAATCTCTGACAGTAACACCACTTTTCCTACTGTTAGCCTGATATATACAACTTCAAAGCTTTAAAAAGCAATTTTCTAATTGGTGCAAATCAATTTTATTGCTAAAATTTGTGGCTCTGGCATTTGCGGGTCCATTTTTTTCCCTTTCAAATAAGCCACAGAATAAACAAAGGAAAGACAAACAGACCACCAGTCATTTGGCCAAACACACAGCCAGTCAGACACTTGGACAAGAGCGATAAACCAATAAAAAAGGAACCATGGATACTACAGAAGGCCTCGTACTGTGTTTGGAAATAACAAGAGTCTGTGTGGAAGTGAGAAGAGAAGTGGGAAGTGTGGGGTACCATTCTTCACAGCTGTACAGTCTGTGGTGTGTGTCTCTGTGTGTATTTCTGACCTGAGAGATGTGGTTGATGGAGGACTCCATGCGCCGCAGCTGCGAGGCCTGGATGTCCAGCAGCTGCAGTACATTGTTGGCTAAGGCATTGATCTGGTAGGCCACGCTGGCCAGGGACTGGGTGGTGTAGGCTTTGGTCTCCTCCAGAGCTTTCCTCTTGTCCTGGGCCTGCGCACGGAGAGAGAATAGAGATGGAAGAAGAAAGACGGAAGAGGAACCCAGTTAGTGTTAATATCACATTACATTTGCATCCATCTTCCAGCACCCGTATCCAGGTCATGGTTTGTGGTGGATACGGGCCAACAGAGCAGCCAAGACACCCCACCCCCGCCCCAACTCTCATTCCCCAGATACCACGCTCTCTCTGGAGGGATTCGAGATGATGTAACTCACCCTGCAGCAGCCATATTGGAAGATCGTACAACAGCTGACTACATTTCTGAACTCAAAGACAAAATTTAACATATTTGGCATTTTCATCAATACACCGAGGAAGCATAATTTTCCCAGTGACAATTTCGAATTCATATATTATCTGGAACTCTACTAAGTCTCATAAATGTATTTGGTCGTCACACTACATGAAGCAATACTCATCTAAAAACCTGTTTTGAATAATACACACACTGCCTGTGGGCTTGAATGGTGGCTCTGAAAAAAATCTGTAAACGGTTTCGGTTCATATCTAGGACAGTTAACTGTTTATTTTTGTAGCATTAAACTATGTTTGCGACAAACACAAGCTGTGTATTTAGCCATGTTTTGGCAAACCTATGAAGCTATTCATAAGTTTTGGCAGAGTATTTATTAAATATATTTATAATATACATATATTCCTAAATCTGGAAAAAAATGCAACTACAACTGTCTTTCTATTTGGCATTTCAGTCATAGTTCATAGTTCAGAAACTATTGTGTATGTGAAAGTCATGGACCTCCATGATGGCACCAATCTTCCCTGCTGGGAAGCAACTCACTAGCATTCAAATAAAGACCTGTACAATACACTGTGTTGTACAGTGCTCAGTGACAAACACTCTTCCAGCATATTTGTTTGAAATGACAACACGCTGACTGTTAAAAAACATATACATAAAGTAGCTAAACCACACAAACTGTGGTAATGACAGATTCTTGAGAGCCACCTCACTTCAAACAGGCTGAGGCAAGGAGCCGAGCTCCAAACGAAGCCATCATGTTTGATCTCTGTGGGCTCTTCCCAACACTGCTCACTCATAAAATTGAGTCCACAGAGCAGCGCCTGGAGGGGCGACGCCGGGCTTTGATAACAGGCTGCCGCAGCAGGGGGTGGGTGGGGGGAACAGACGATTATTGGTAGTAATGGTTAGGGGGCAAAACAGAAAAAAAAGTGAACTTTTGGTCTAATAAAGACGAGAAGACGGACGGACAAAACGCAAGCAACCATGTCAGTACGTGTCTCATTACTGATTCCCAGTGGCAGCGTGTAACTAATCCAGAAGCAATCCGTACGGCTGAAAGCTCCTGACGGTCAGCCTCAGACGGGTGAGGAGGAGACGGCGTTGGCTTGGTTTCTTTCAGCGGGAATCAGAGCGGCAGATGTGCTGCGCGATAACAGCTTCAAGAAGGAGGAGAGGGCTCGGAGCAAAAGGCCATCTGTTAAAGCACATACTCATTACACAGACACCTACTACTGACACTGCAACGTGCAGTATGGTAGATGGAGCAACAGCTGCAGGAAATCATATGAAACAACAAAAACAAATAAAACAGCCGTATGTCCATGAAGGCAAATTCTAAATTGCACGATGCAGTTTCTGCTGCTTAGGGACACAAGATTTCCAACAGAGTAATGAACATACGCTTGCCAGTGTAGAACTTCTGGCCTACACATCGAGCTGCAAGTCAGAGACGGTGGGGTGTGGAGTTTGACAGATGTGGGTGTTTACTACCAGGGAGGGCTTACGGAAAGACACTTCCTTCTGGGAAATGTAGGCTCCAGGGTTTTTCATGGTTGACTCATACTAGGGTCTTAAAGTCTGGGTATATTGGCCTCTAATGCTTTAATTTTAACCATTAGCTTTTTAAAAATCTGTTGCTTAGAAGCCCCATAACTTAATGAAAGTGCAATATGAAATTGCCAGTGTAACCCTTTAGCTCGGTTTTGTTAATATCTTGCAGCTGCAGTGCAAAGACAAACAGCACCATTGATGCTTCAGCGCACAAATGCTGAACTGTGATATGTAAAAAAAATACAAATTTACATGCTGCATATCAAACATATTCATTCGACCCAGCCAAAGCACAACATGTGATGTTGTTTAGTCCATGTTTTTCAATGGCCGCAATTAATACTTTTTTTTTTTTTTTAAATGTGTCCAATCCACTTTCATGCTCTTGGAGTTCATCATGCATTGTGCATGAATACTTGCTTTATTCCCCAAGTCACAGATGGAGTTCCTTTCATTTTGACTAAAAAGTGATATGGTTTCATAAAAGCTGAAAGAAAAAAATGGGTCTGTTCTGATGTCCAATGGCAAGACCACAATGAAGAAACATTTGATGACTTGTCTGTGTCAGTTTCAGTTTGAGGCAGTAAAACTAGGCCTTAAAATGAGCATGCCAAAGACTATTAACAGTCATTCCCTCTACTACAGTTACTTAGTTTTTTCTTTCCCCAGTGACACAGTGACTACAACTACAATGAGGTCAGATTCATTTGTCAGGAAAGCTGATACACTGAATGGAAAGGGCTGTAGGGCCGACCTATCCCTTCTTTTCCTGGTTTACATGAGGTTAAAACTTTAGCCCTGTGTTAATCACACGAGTGTAATCCAGAGCTCAGTTGCACGGGATGGTTTTTATGTTTTGTCTTTTTCTTAAAAAGAGGATGAAATAAACTGATCCATTAGAGAGTCAAAAACATGAATGGTGGTATCAGCTTCTTGTCAATTTTCTTTGTATTTCTGGATAAACTAATCCAACCTGCTTGATCTAGCTGTGATGTGAGGTCAGCAGTGGGCGTTGGGAGGACAGATGTTACACTTTATTGCGTTGCTGCATCTTAGAGCCGTCTGCTCTAGTTAAAGCCCCCCCCCTCGTCCCTTCACTCATTCCCGCGTCAGAGGTCGGCCGTCCACAAATCTTCAAACTAACCACATTTTTTGTTCAATTACCCGACAATCTTTACCCCCTGTGACACTCACCTTCAGCGATAAAAATGGCAGTACAGTAGATACTAAAAAACAGAACAAACGGTGCTTGAGACACTCACAAGGAAAGGAACAAAGTGTGTGCTTGCTCAGTACAAAAGGTAAATAACAGCACGGGAGAGCTGGGCGTACTATACCACAGCAGGAGATGCAGAGAATGAGGTGAGCTCCCAGAGAGCTTGAGCGCTCCCGAGGCACTTTATCTCATATTTCTGAGCTGAGTAATGACTGCAGACTAGCCAGGCAGTATAAGAAAGGCTGTCAGCACCTCAGCTGGGGTTTAAAAAGGGAGTACAGAGGAATGCACGGTCCGTGTACACACAATGAAAGATAAATCAAACAACCACTTGAATACAGCAAAAATGAAGGGGCCACCGTAGCTATGTTTGTGACATAAGAGTTAAAGATTCTCTGGAAAATGATTGCAAATGCGGTGTGTAAGTGTGTATGTGGGCTGAGCAAGAAGGGAGTGGCAGTCACAAGAATGGATTTGTTTCCTGGGAAAGGTTTTTGAAGCACGGGAGTACTGAACTGGTTAAATGCTTCTTTTTCTCTACGTCACCCATCCAGTCTGGCGAGAAAACGGCCAACAACCGCCCCCGAGGTGCAGTCGTGCTTTTTTAAACAAGGTGGTGCACTGCTCCAGTGTCAGGGCCCGCTGGCTGCATCGAGACAGTAGGAAGGGAAGGTCCCGACTTCCTCCCTGAGGGTAGAAACTGTTCACCCTCCACCCAGAAGCCCGGGGCATAAGTAGGAAATGGACGAAATGAGTCCTCCTCCTGACTCCCTGACATGACTAATAGAGGATCTAAGTGAGACGAAAGAATTGAATCAAAACTCATGAGGGCTTTCACAGAAAACGTGACAAAAATTCAACCCCTTTACACAGCGATTAAAACAAAGAGTTCAAAAACAGGCTACGTCTGTTTGTATTGCACTGAATGTTCAAACATGTACAAACATTTGACCATAAAACAACAGTGTGTCTACTGTGCAATCCTGGATTTGTGCAGCTGACGAGCACATTTGCATTTATGGGTTCCCACTTGTCCGGAGGGGAAATGCTCTTGTAACAGAAAAAAAAAAAAGAAAAAAGGAAAACACACTTTCAGGAATGTTTGGAATTTTGCAACATGTCAAACATCTTCAAGCTTTCAAGTGTTGCAGGAACGCTCTGCCAAAGACCACAAGTGTCAGGGATGCGTGGAGGAATACAAAAACAAACTATATTACGTAACACGGCTTAGAAAAGAAAAAACTACCCCTAACACCAACAGTTCTTGACAAACTCCCAACTTCGTCCCCTCCAAAACACCTCGGCAGGAGAGGCACCTATGGCGCAAGCGCTTTAGTCAAGAGCAGAACGAGTGTAAATCCAACTGGAAGGTCGTAGCGCTCGCACGGCACACTTTGCTGCGCGTGATGTATCGACCGCTGATTACTGCGGACTGGACAGGGTGCAGGTAAGCGAGACAGGAGGCAGCTGAGAGCCAGTGCTCTGTGGGTTGTTGTATCGATGTGGCTGTCTGACATCCAGCAGCTGATTGGGAATAAGGTGGAGCCAGTGAATACGAGGCTGCAAGAAAGACACGCTTAGGATCTGACCGAGTGCTGCTCGAGCACTCGCCTGGTCGCCGAGTTCCTTCTGCCTGGCGCACAGTGATATATTACAAAACAGATGGAAGGTGACTCGACAGTGACTCTGCCAGTTGCAATACATTATCTAGTGATGGCCTCTGGCTTAAATAACGCCAAACGTTTCCTTTGAGAAAGAGAGAATGTGTCACTTTCTGCCATGACCACATGAAAGGACAATGTTCATGGTACTTTGGATTACTGAGAGATTCCAGTATTTGTCAGCCTGGGTCTTATTCCCTATATATGTGTCCACTGTGACTATTAGTCACGGTTACTCACCGCCTCTGTCGTGCAGATTTAGGAAATGCAGACTCACTTTTTAAAAAGATTTAACTTTTTTGAATTAAATTAAACACAAACCCACGCAGCCTAAATCCGTAACTACGTTGCAGAATTGACGTTTTTAAATGAATTCACAATGCCTCTAACTCGGCTGACAGGTGACATTAGATCTGTTGTCATGGTCAGACGGGCTGTTGCGTGAATTTTGAACTCGAACACATGATTACACAACAGCTACAGGGATTTCTAAGGGACTACTTTCTGTGTTTACTTTTGGTCCGACTCAAAGTGTTTGGGTTTCTGTTGAATTGAGGTTTGTAGCTGGAGGAAGCTCATGCTTCTAGCCCCAATCAATATCATGTCCCAAATCTCAATGGAGGTGGTGAGTTGAATGTTATTAATAACAATAAGTCTGATAAATCGGTCAATATTCACTTATTACAGATGTATTGGTCTCACTGTATAAGTCAACGTAACAAGAAATTTAAAGCTGCTAAACATACTGATCTTAATAAAATAACAGAGATCTCATTAACCATTTATCTTAGGTGGAGGAGTACGAACACCTTTAAATATGAAATACTTAAAACTAACTCAAGCCACCTGAGGAGACTGGCAGACAAGGTAGTGAAAGTGACACCCGGACGTGTAAAGAATGAGGAAAACCCGCAGAGTTAACAACTTCAATCCTTCCTCGAGTCTTAGCGCTTTGAAAAAAAGACTCAGCAGTGCCCTACGTGAATTCATAATTCCTCCTCCTCCTCCACCGGGGCAGATGGAGGCTGACTGAAAGGCCATAAGGTCTACCTGACCTTGAAGAACTGCCAGCGCACAATTAAAAATTCCTTCAGTATGTCAGGGAAGAGACTCAAAGGGGAAGTCTGCACATGGAGGAAACTCATTAACCTTTCTTGAGTGACTTGTTAATGGGTTCGTCCAGATAGAAAGTCACCGTTCTATACCTGAAACAACACACTTGGCCGATAAACAAATTAACACACACGTTCATCTTTTTTCCAGAGTGCTAGAGGGGCTCGTTTGCATTAAAGGGCTGACGCTAAATTCTTTAAGGATCCTACTACAAGCAGACAATTTCAGCATGAAACAAAGATGTCAGTATGCACCCAATTTTCCGAAACTCCTACAGTCTAAAACCAGACTGCAGCGGATCAGTTCAACAGTCCGGACCAAACCAACCCCAGTCTGCTGAGGGGGGGGGGGGGTGACAGGTGGTCAAAAGGATGAATGGGCCTGGCTGGTAGGCTGAGAGCCGCTAGGCCTCCCCATGCTGGGAGAAAAACCAGGCCACTCCGCAGAGAGAGAGAGAGAGAAAGTCGGAGAAAGAAGGACAGGAAATGAGGACTCAGAGTAACCCGGAGAGACAGAACTGTGTTAAAAAAAAAAAAAAAAGAAGAAATAGCACAATATTTGCCACCTGCTCTCTTTCAGGGGACAAACTCACATTAACTCTCCCGGGAAAACAGCACAGGACAGATACCACCAAGGTTATATGACCAGGACACAAAGAGGACATCTCTCTTCCCAGCAGCCACCTGCATTGATTACGAAGTAACAGGCCGCATTTCAAAACCGCTAATTTCGGAGAAGTCTGGACTAAACCCAAAGGGAGGCATCGTGCTGGCTCAGCAGGCGATCACATGCCCCGAGCTTGCAACACTGGATCTGGTCTGGCGTATGACCACACAACCCCTTACTTCCATTTCCCTATTCCTTGCTACTGTACGCTGTTTATTCAACTTTGCCCCCACAAATTCCTGGTAAAGAGTGCAATCAATTTAAAAAAAAATAGGTTCTGTATGTAACATGCTAAACTGTATTAGTTTGGAAGTGAAATGATGGAGCTACATTAGAGTATGACAGTAAATTGTTCCACTTTTTACATGAGTGTTCAATGCTGTGTTAAAAACAGCCATACAAGAACCTTATTGTCTAATAAAGTACTATAGTAGATTTCTAGTTCAGAAACTATTGGCCAATTAATCAATTATTTGTTTGACAGAAGATCAATCAGCATTCATTTTATTAATCAATTAATCACATATCCAAAAAAAAAAAAAACTCAAATTACTAAATTCTCTGGTTCCATTGTCCTAAAATTTGAGGATTTACTGTTATGATATTCTATAGATAACATGATTAATCGATTAGGACACTACACATTAAACGCAGCCCCGAAGTTAACAAACTTATAATTCATATCAAGCGACATCTGTTCACAGAATAAATACATAATAAAAATCTGACCAAGGGAGAAAACAGGCTGGGGAGAGTTTTTGATGCTGAAACAATTCAGCTCTTAGTTTCAAATTACTGAATTGATTTTCAGTACCACGGGTGAGAAACCTAGAGCTGCAACAATCAATTAATCTATAGTCTGTTTAATCAGTTAATTGTTTTGACTATGTATGTAAAAAAAAGTGAAGAAATTGCTACATTTCTAAAGTGATTGTTTTGTTCGACCATCAACAAATCAAAAGATATTCAATTAACTATCAAATGATAAAGAAAAGGTGCCATTTTTTACACTTGAGCACCTGAAACCACTGAAAAATAAAACCTTTCTTATTTATTTATTTATTTATTATTGTTGCTGATTCATTTTCTATCAATCATGTTCAGATATCAAATACATCCCGGCCACAGCTAACAGATCCTGAGTGTAGTATTACTGTATCTAACACACAGCCCCTTCACTGTGTCCTGCCAGCATGGCCAGGTGGCCCACTTTGCATACAGTGTCCTCGTCCTTGTCACAGAGGTTAAACAAACATGACGCTGACTTGCATCAATAAAAAGGAAACGACGTTGCATAACTGGAATAAAACAGGAGAAATATTAAAAAACAAAACCCCGGATTACTCAGAACAATCCACGCGCAAGTGTTTTAACGCGAAAGGTTGTTCTAATGTTTTTTTGGCTCCATTATTAAGCCACTTCCTGACACAGAGAGGAGGCATTTCCAGGGAGCCGAGTCGTCCGAGTGAGCGGGGCAAACAGGAAACATAACTCTGACCTGCCTGTCAGTGTTATATCTCACACACACACACACACACACACACACACACACAGTGGAAAACACTCCCTTGGACAAACAAAAGTCACCATCAAGTTGAGAAAGTGGGGCAGTGACTCCTCTGTCCTCGGTTGAACACACAGGCTGTAACAGAGCTTTCCCCATGTGCTTCGGCCTGCTGAGCTGCAGCTGCAGCCCACACTGAGCGCTCACTGCAGCTCCACAGCCTCCATGACGGGAGCCGAGAGAGGGAGCGAGACGAGGCGATGGAAACTGTGAGGAAGGAGCGCCGCCGGGACGAGCCGCTTCAAGCTGAGGCATGTCGATGTGTGCGTGGTTCAAGTCGGGTGCACAGTTTGTTGTTGTGTGTGTGTGTGTGTTTCTATGAGGAGGCAGAGTGAGTATCTCCAGCAGACAGAGAGGGCTTATGAAAAGTGCACTGTTAGTCTGACACTCGCTTCATGCCGGGCGAGCAACGTGTGCAGAAAAAGCTTAAAATCCTGCTTTTTTTTTATGTCAGCGCTTTGAACAAGGACAGAATCGCAAATCGGTCAGACGCATGAAACAGAACTTTTCACGGGGTTTCGTTGAAGTTAGAGTAAAATACTGAACATTGGCCCGTCAGCATCACCCACCCCTACTGTACTCTTCATGCACAGCTGCAAGAGAATGACATTTGAAGACTGCCAAGTACTTTTTTTTCACATTTTACATCTCATTAGTTTGGGTCTCAGGGGAGAGTTTTAGTCCCATGGCGACCTAAATACTATTTTTGGAGCCTCTTCTATTTACCAAAAGCAAACCACACTAAATTCTTGTCATTTCATACAAAAGTGGTCAGATTTAAAGACCCCCAATGCTAGCACTATGGTCGATATTGGCCTTTAAAACTCAGGCTTGGTGTTGTTTTGTTCTTGTGTACCCCAGTTTTAGTAGCGATACCCAAACACTTTTTGCAATATTTTAAGGTTTTTTGTCTAATGTAGGAGTAGAGTTGAGTACAAGAACTTCTCCTTAAAAAAAAACAACTAAAAATGGCAAAATTATGAGTTAAATCAGGAACTATGTGAATAAGGAATAAGTTAACAAGACCAGACATTCGATGCCAACCTGACAGTTTTTAACACTAAAAATCAGTACAAAATAAGGGCAAATACGGGAAATTAAATGTTAGTATTGGCCTTCAAAACAAGTGCTGAGTCTGAGAAATACTAAAAAAAATTTCAATATACCAAAATAAGCCAAAGTTCTCAAATTGTATCTAAAAGAATGATTTCACAACTTCTTCACATCTTAAATAACTACAAATCTGACCGGATATACGATGCCATCTGTGCCACACATTTGCGTCAGTATGTAGGTTTGATACCCAGCCCTACAAAACACTGAAGTCTCGTCACTTTGGCAGGAAAATGCTCAAATTAAAAGATTTGAAATATCTGCAAGAAACATGGGCGGCTGGCAACTGTAGTCTAGACTGTAGGCTTTCAAAACGTACTTATTTCATCCAGAATACTGTCACGCCGCTAAAAATGGACTCAAAAGTAAAAAAATTCCCAACCATAAATTAAGATACATTGTTTCTGCTTTTCTATATATGAATATAAATCTCCATATTGTGCCAGTGTGGGAAATCAGTTTGTAATGCTTCTATCTCATGTTACAGCTGGCTGGGGTAAATAAAACCCATAACACACACAGACATTCCCACACTCAGGTCCACAGTGTTCAATCTCACCGTGTCTGAACTACCGTCATAAATACCTGCACAAAAAACACACATCTTGCTTTAAAAAGTAAAGTGGGGTGAAAAAAGGTTTAATTTTAGTCTTATATGGGGCAAACACGACAGCCTTGTAGTGTTTGCGTGAGGCTATAAGTGGCCCAAAGCTTCAGAGCCGTGCCTCACGACGCCAGACCGTCCGAGGAAGAGGAAGAAAACAAAATTACAGGGAGTCTTCGGGGAGTACAGCTGGAATGGACACACCCTCTGCAGCCGATACGGTGGGTTTGTCTTCCTTCCTGCTGAAAAATGTTTTCTCACCACCGCTGTTTATCTGTCACTCGTAGGGCAGCTCTGACTCTTTCAGGGTTTTTTTTTCAGTTGTGGCTCACCACAGATATCACTGTGCTAAAATTGAAAAAGACAAAGCCATCTGTGGATATCGTGACACCATTTTAAAGTATTGAAGATGCGCTGACAATACACACTGACCTCACATTTAAATACAGGGTCTTTCAGGATAAAAACTTGCTGCTTTGAGAAGCAGTGAAGGCAGATGTGAAGCCCCACACAGGCCAGCAGAGATTAAATCAAGCTGTGTTCCCATGAATAAGTTGAGGGGGAGAAAAATCAATACCTCCAACCCTTATTGACCAACTAACAATCGCTTTACATTCCTCCCTCTGTCCCACAGCCTTGTTGCAAGCCTGCATTAACCCCAAAACAAGCAGATTCCGATGCACAATTATGCTTTAATGTGGCTTTATAGACGCTTTAAGGGTCAAAAAAAAAAAAAATGCACTGACATTAAAGCATTTGCTGAGTGCTTACAAGTCCATAACGCAGTCACTATATTCCTGCAGCATCCCAATGGGGACTTAAACTGTTTCTGTGGTATTAAATGGTGAGCTCAATGACCTTATGGAGTGTAATGGACTGCTATGTTCATATAATATTCATACAGACTTATTATAGTTGTAGTGTGACATTTAGTTATATGTGTATACATTTAAAACGAAGTGTCAGCATCAAATAAAGCCAACAAAGTGCAGCAACTTTCTTGTAGTTGTTTATATATATATATATATATACACAAGTTTCAGCTGCTAAAGATAATATATATATTATTTTTAGCAGCTGAAACTTGTTCAGTTGAGCTGCTGTAAAACACACAGGCCTCCCTATCAGCAGGGAGAGTGGAGGCAGTTTCTGAAAAACCGACCCAGTGTAATAATAATAATACTAATACTAATAATAATACCCATAATGATGATAATAAAAAGTGGACACTCCCTCTGCGTAAATCGGAGTTAATGCAAGAAATAGTCCGCGCACAAACAAGCTGGCTGAACTACAAAGCCCTCAAAACATTAAAAAAAAAAAAAAAAAAGAAAAACTGCTCCCAGCTTTGGGCGGAGAGCTTCGTCTCACCAACGAGCCTCTTTCCTCCACATTTCCTGTCCCGACAAACCATTCAATCCCGGCGGAAGCAGCCCGCGCCCCGCTTACCTGCACATAATTGTTCTCGCAGTAGTCCGCGACTCTGGTGAGGTTCTGGTAACTCTCCACCAGCGCTCTCTTGCCGGCCGGGATCTCCTCCTCTAACAACATTTGTAGCTCTGCCATCTTACATCTCTCCTGCAGAGCCTCCCTTCCCTCTGCCTTTGCCCCCTTTTTTTGATTCAAGCGGCCACCAGGCACAGCTCTGCCTCGGAGGGAAAGAAATAAATAAAGACGAGAGGATCCTCCGCCTCCTATTGTGGGATCCCTGTGGCGTGACGTCAGCCCAAGATCGTCTGCGCTGAGGAGGAGGCCTCACTCGGGGGGATTAAAAAAAAAAAAAAAAGTGGGACTAGTGTTTGGCGTCAACAGCATTATTCTGTGTTGTTATGTGCAGTGTTGGAGGATTCTTTGCAAACACTCAGGTTTAATTTATTTGTCACTTTACAGCACACGGTTGCGCAAATGTAGAACATATATACAGATAATTAAAGGATCAGATACAAATTTAGATAAAAACTGAGGTGTCTGAGCTGAAAGATGTCTCTGCCATGTGTGTCTAATGTTTAGGTAGGCCTATGTCCAAGGTCTGGCGCCATCCTGGATGGATGTCCCTTGGGGGTCGTTTACCTATGGTATGGTCCACCTGCCCTGGTGGCAAAATAGCCATATATCGTTATGAGGTTGGCTCTGAGCCTATGCTGACACCATACATTAGCTATACCATGAGGCTTTAAAAGGTGTAGGATGAGTGGAAAACGGGGGAGATTCACATTGGCTTCGGATCCTCTCACAGGCAATCCATGGTGCTTGTTTTGACGCTGTACTTTTTGTAATAAACCTTTTTATACAACTAAGTCAGTGTCAGCGGAGATTCCTTCATCATCATCACATCATCGCTACAGAAGATACAACAAAACAATATAATTCTGTAGTGCATTTGTTTGAAATTGCACCATGGGGGGATTTTTAATAGCAGTAACATGATTATATGATTTTCATCTTCACATTAAAAGTTTGACATATGGGAGTTTTTTTACACTGTAGTATTGATACTTTTGAAATTATTACATTTATTACCTTTTTACTCTTAAGTAAAAGATCTGAATACTTCTTCTACTGCTGCATTTATATTTGTAATTTCATTATTTACTCAGATTATGTCTTAGTTGGGTTTTTTTTTGTAAATATAACATTTGTTTATTCAGTTATCTAATTGCACATGTGGAATTTACATTATTCTTTTTTCAAACTTAATTGTATATATTTTATTATGTTATAGCTAATTGTGCTTCCATTTTTTTCCACAGAAAATTTGCAAGTGGAAGTTTTGTTTTGTCTCAGTGTATTTTCAACAAATTGTGTTATTCATGACTTAAATACGTAGAATTACTTAAAAAACAATCATTTAGACAATCTATGCATATGAACATACAATAGAAAATAAAACTCTTTGAATTGAAAATAAAGATAACTTTTTTTAAAACGTTGTATTTATTTTTTAAACATGTATAAAACATTAACGTTTTAACAGAAACACTTCATTCACCAGGGGAAACATTTACAAAATCACCTATTATTAATTAATCAACCATCAAAATAACTAGCCATTATATCGATTAACTATTACATTAATCAACCAATTCCAGCTGTAGATATTAATAAGTTGTTGTGGTACTTGAAAATAAAGACAAAGTGAGAGCTCTTTCTTTACTCTCCCGTCTTCCTATCATCCTTCCAACTGACGGAAAAAAACATGGCTCCCAACCAGCCGTTGCTCCCAACTAGAGCATGATGGGATATGTAGTTTCACTCTGAAATGTAGCTATAGTGAGTGTACGTTATGAATTCGCGATGCCATTGAGATATTATATGATAAAAAGTGTTATATTTCACCTCTTTAAAGTGTTCTGGTTTATTCGGCGCACATTTTTAGTCCCTCCGTCCCGAAACTACATTTCCACTAAAGCGTTTTAAGTTGACGCGAAGGATTGTGGAGCTTGTAGGCAACATGGAAACCTCGCAGAGAAACTACAGCTCCCAGACTGCACTCTGTTGCCTGGCTTTAGTATACCGTTCATGGCGTCTGGTCGAGGGCTAAAGACAGGTCGCCTTGTGACAAACAGCTAGGCCGTTGACTTTAACGGTAAGTGTCGCCGGTTTGTAGCTTCTCCGTCGATAGTTTAGGGGGTATTTATTATATTTAATTAAACATCGGGGCAGTTAGACGTGTGTCGCATGCGATATGTTGTGTCCTAGATACACAAGCTGCTCCTACTGGTGGCCATAACATACCGTACAAGCAGTAACTGACAAGTTCAGCTGGTTACCACAGTGTGGATGTATCGCCTCTATCGAGACTAAAGTCAGCTTTCAGTTTATATTTACGGACGCTTCTCACACTGTAGAAGCTGTGTGTGTGTGTGTGTGTGTGTGTGTGTGTGTGTGTGTGTATCTGCTGTCTGTGTGCAGGTTTTGTGTTGACACCATGGAGGTGGAGAGGGTCACGGCGGAGGATGGGAGGCGGCTGACCCAGCTGAGGTTCGACGCCGCGGTCAAAGTGATCAAGAGTTTACCCCCGGACGGTGAGCGAAGACACCGGGTCACACGAGGGCTTTGAAACAGGGTTCAAACGGAAATGGCAGCCCAGTCGGGTGCAGTGCAACAGCTTGGGTGTTGGGCGATTTAAAAGGCTTAATCCACTTTGCTTGCAGCATGCAGAGACTTGCCTGCAAGTTAATGCACAATCACAACAGTCCCTTTGGAAAGTGTGTCTTAGTGTCAGAGATAGGAGACAGTAGGAAAAGTACATTTGCACATTTTAATTAAAGTTTATTTCCCTCAGGTCCCTTTCAGCCGTCCAATGACATGATGCTCAAGTTCTACAGTTACTATAAACAAGCCACCTTGGGAGCGTGCAATATACCCCGACCAGGCTTCTGGGACGCGGTTGGCAAGGCAAAATGGTAATGACAAAAAGGAAATGAACAGTCAGACAAATGCATTCAGGGTTCCCTCACAGGTGTGTCATTTATGGAGCTGTCTAGCACAAGTTGTATGAATACCACAGTTCTTTCAAGGCAAATCGTGAAGTTTAATTCTGGATAAACCGTGGAAACCATATCTGACTGTATCAACATGTTGCTTTTTGCCCACTTTGACCTCACTGTGCAAAACAGGATGGAGTAAAAGTCTCTCCACTGGGTTTAAAGACCTGCTGCTGTTTAGTCTCAAGTTGTGTTAGGTGATCTCTGGACTCTGCGGCTTGGAATGTAACCTCTTACCCACTAGGCCAGATAGTTTCTCTCATGGTCTCATTACATTTGCAAAAGTTTTATCAAGAAACTGTAGGAACAGCTCTAGTTACTAATGATTGGTTAATCTTCTGTCAGCCTTTAACCCAAAGCTAACAAAGAATCCACTGACCTCAAGTAAACCGGACTTATTGACAGAGCAAGAAAACTGGCACAGAAGTGTTCAAAGCCAATCTCTATGTTTTAGAGTCTTTACACTGAGCAGAGCTTTGCCTTTTTACTTGATAAAGTGATGTAATAATGCAGTTTTTGTTTTAATTGAATTATCCAGGGATGCATGGAGTTCTCTAGGAGATATGCCAAAAGAAGAAGCAATGGCTGCCTATGTTGAGGAAATGAAGCTGGTATGTTTTCTCAGTTAAAGTTACTTTTAAAGAGCATAAAACTGCTTGATCACCCAGGACTTTTTTATCGGACTGTTTATGGATTTGAGCTAAACATCCATCATTGCTCTTGTTGCTGTATCCGATGCGTAGATCCTGGAGGGTATGCCCATGACAGACGAGGTGGAGGAGCTCCTGCGCGTCCTCGGCCCGTTCTACGAGCTGATCGAAGAGAAGAAAAAGATCTCGCAGATATCAGACCTGAGCACGGGTGGGTTTTGGTTCACCAGGTGTAGTGTAACCCCCCCCCCACCACCACCACCACCACCACCACCTTTCACCTTGTTTGTGATGTCAAAAACAGCATGTGGAGCTTAACCTTTTTATAATTTGCCTCTTGTCATATGCTCAGCCCGTTTGACAATGTTTGCTAGGCAACTGGAAGGCAAGTACATTACTGTGTAAAATATTTGATTCTGGTGGTATATAGTTGAGTATTTGTCTGCTGTTTGTAGCTTCAGATGCTTGTAGTGCTTATTAGCAGTCATGTCATGCATGCTGAATTAGTAGCACAGAACACGTGGCTTAGTACATCTAAGGTTTCTTTTGCTATCAGTTGATCCAGATAAATCCAGACTATCTGTGTCGAGGGTACAGGACATCTTGTGCCTCTCAACCTCATGTAAACAGGTTGTTTTGATTTAATCACTAAGTAGAAGAAGTGTTATTAGCCTTATTTAGTAAAGGAAGCTTAGTCTTTTTGGTATTTGTGACATTGAGATCCATTTGGTTGCGCAGGGTTTGGCACAATGCTGAATTCAATGCCCTCGAAGAGTGTCGCAAAGAGCATCATCAGAACGATGGAAATGAACGGCACACTGGAGACCCGTCCTGCCAGGCTCAAATCTAAGGAAGTAAGTGAAATGTCCGAGGAAGACGCACAAGAGGAAGAGGATGAGGAGGAGGAAGAGGAGGAAGAAGAAGAAAAAGAAGTGATAAGAGAGCCTAGAAAAGGTAACAAAGTTATAACAAACTGTGTCAGAAAATGTTGTTATAAGAACATTTAGCTGACACCTTTTTCTTTTTCCGGATTTGACTTCAGACAAGAAATCAGCAGTTTCACAGCCAAAGAAGAAGGGTTCAGCCAGGAGACACAAAGTGCCCCTGCCGAACGGTAAAGTGGCTAACGGGGTCAGCCATCTGACCAATGGGAATCATTCCAGGGCCGCCCTGAACAGCGAGGACTCCCAGGAGGGTTCAGTCAGCGAACCTCTGCTCAATGGTCACCACACAGGTAAGGAACTCTGACCTCCGGGACAATGTGGGCCTGATCTGGTTAAAGCTTCGCCTTTGTGAAAGTCCTGTTCTGCTTTGACTCACCGATGAAACGTTTCAAAATGGTTACTGAGGAATCAGTACTCACCTCACCCGCTGCCTGTGCTCTTGTATCAGTGCACCATGTGATCACATAATCTGCTAAGCTTCATTCTCAGAGCTGTGGCCACTCAGCAGACACTGAATCTTAACACTTTACACATCAGCTGCTCCTGGGACAGTTTGAATTGCTCTGTTGAAGTGGCACATAAAGCCCCCAAATTCCCCTCAAAGCCCCCCCTTCCTCCATTTCACCCTGTTGATTACATTGCACTTTACTCTACACAATGCAGGGCGAGCCTGAGCTATATTGTTTCCTTTTTTGCGCACTTTGCACTGATCTCAGATCCCAGCGTGGATGTGTCCGGTCCCAGTCACCTGGCCAGTGACTCAGACAGCGAAGTCTACTGTGATTCCGTGGACCAGTTCGGCCAGGAAGAGGCGAGTAACAACGTAAAAACCACTTACATAGCGCGGCTTTTGAAGCTCTTGGCCCATTATTGATCCATTTTAATGTGCGTCTTCTCCAGAGCTCGGAGCACAACCGCTCTTTGGACGACCTGGATGAAGAGGAGAACCACGTCCTGCCACCTCTAGAGGAGACACAGGCAACGCAGGAGCCCCGGGAGGATGCTGACGGTCCGCCGCAGGTCATCACGTGCGGAGGGGAAGATGGAGAGACCGGTGGAACAATGTCACAGAGACAGAGAGTGAATGCAGACATGCTGGACAGCTCTTCAGTCAGAAGAGGAAGAGGTAAGGCTGTCCTTACAGGGTGTTTATACCCCAAGAACCAAGAATTTTCACTTTTCTCTAACATTTTAAGAGCAAAATGATTAATCCATTAATATTGAAAAGTATTAGCAGTTTATTTAAAAATGAAAATAACTGTTCAGGGCTCGACAGTAATTTTGAGAAATTGAAAACTAATTCTTAACATAAAAAAAATCAGACAATGTTGCACGTGCGTTGGTGCGTTTACTTGCGTGCGCACAGGCATCTGTTTTAGAGACAATGTCAAAGCAAATGAAGTTGTTTGACTGGGGGGTGAAAAGTTTTGACTAACCCGTCAACATCACAAAAGAATGTGCAAATTGATTCAACTGATAAAGAACCAGATGAACCTGAATGAAAACTAAAAAGGAAATGTTTTGCCCCCCGATGATTCAAATTCTAAATTCAATTTAATATCAGATAAAACATAAACTACATAGAATTTTGTTCGGTTACTGTAATAAAACTTTTAAACATTCTTTTATGTCACATTTTCATTATTAAGCTGACATATAACTGCATAGTATCTTAATTACTCAAAATATACAGTGACTAAAAATGGTAACCGTATTTTCCATTTCAGCAACCAAAAGCTGATGCCTGTTGTTTGCTGCAGCTTTACTGTCAAATATTATCTAACTCGCCACTGACTAACAAACAAGTTCTTTGATGCAGGCATTGCATGAACATGTATTAATTATAAGTAATATTTTGGGTTTTTTGTGTTTGTTTTTTTAGGCTCCAGGTCTCCAGGCCTCGGCTCTGGATCGCTGGTGCCCATGTACGGTGGTGGAGATGGGGACAGGAGCCGCTGGGGCGGAGCTGTGACACCTGGAGGGAGCCTGAATGAGCAGATAGTTGTGGCTCTGGCTCGACTGCAAGAGGATATGCAGAGCGTTCTGGAGAGGCTGCACACCCTGGAGGCTCTAACTGCCAGCCAGGTCAGACCAGTGTTTCCTCATTCAGTACAGGAAAGGCTGTAAAAACTGCATATTCGTTAGATGATGACAACAGAGACACCAGCATGATCTACCTGGTTGAGTTCCAGTGCAATAATGGAACTCAATAATAATGCAATCATTTAGTATTACACTGGATGATAATAGCTGACTGACACAAGAAAAAGTTAGACATTTTTAGTAATAATAATAATAATACTAATAATAATCTTTATTTATAAAGCACGCCTCAAAATAAAGCTGCAAAGTGTTGTAACGCGGTTAAAACACCTAAAATAATAAATAATAAAATAAAATAAAATAATAAAATCAAACCCAACAATAAAGATAGTAATAAAACAGATAAGACATGTTGGCAATAAAAGCCAGTGGTGGTAGCATTAATAAAGATTTGAGAAGTGATTTAAAAGCTGTCACTGATTCTCCGAGCCTCAAATCCTCTGAGATTTGTTGGATTCACACAACATCGTGAACTGCTTTGAACCACTGGGGACTACTTCTTCTCTTTTTAAATTGCAAGTAAAGGTGGAAGGAAAAACAAATCTACACACATTGTAGACGTTGTAACTTTAATGTAGAGAAGGTTTATTATTATATTTTTGAATCAATATGATCAAAATCTAACTACACGTACAGATCATTTTCATCTACAGATTTTGACCAGCAAATCAACATCACAGTTGGACAGTAAAGTGTAAAAGTTAGCACGGAGTTATGATTTCAGTGCGTAGATGAGGGGAGAGAAGATAAGGGGTTTGTACTTTGGCTTTGTAAACAACACAACACTGAGCACACATCAGCACTGAAACATTCATATGTTGATATTGTTATTGGTGTACAGAAAGTATACAGACTTCTTTTTTATGTCTTTTTCTCGGCAGGCAAGATCAGTGTCTCGGTCTCCAGCTTATCCATCCCCAGGGAATAAGAGGAGTCAGGTAAACAGTGGAAAAGACTTTGTTTAAATCTACCTAGCCAGCTAAATTTGCGGGGGGTGGAGTGAAATAATGTCGAATGTTATTGTTGTAATTTATTTCATTGTTAATTTCCCTAGAAACCATCCTGGTGGCCTTTTGACATTTCTCCAACCAGTTTGGCCTTTGCTGTGATATGGCCATTCGTGGTACAGTGGCTTATTCGCCTTTACCTGCAGAGGAAGAGAAGGTATTCTTTCAGAGAAAAATCTAAAATGTAAAATGTCAACGCAGTACCCAATTTAACTTATTTTCTCCTCCTTTTTAATAGAAGAATCAACTGAACCTGCTCTCATCCAAACACCCATGGGCACTGGTGATGAAGAAGAGGTCTCTAAATGTCCCCCCCGCTTAGTCCTGCAGCCCAGTAATTTGCTTTTGCACTATAAAGAAGGCACCTAGAGTAATGAGCAAGAGGAAGATTCCTCTCAAGTGTTTTGTACTGTGGATGTGGAATCAAATAGAGACGTGAATGTTTGGGCTCGCAGCCTGTGATTATACAACCTTTTCGAGATGACACCACTGTACTGGGATCTTTTTTCTGTGTAAGAAACGGTTTGTGAGGAGAGGGGGAACTTAAAAGTTGGGATGTCGTCAGCGTGTGTATAATCCAACAACAGTAGCTTCTCAATTATTCCCATAACTAAAGCTTTGTTGCACAAGAAATGGGCCCAATACCTTGTTGTTTTGAGCATAACGCTTGTTGTGGTTAAAAATTCATCACAATTCATTTTCATTAGATGCCCAGGCAATGCTGCTATAATAAAATGTAATAACTGTAGTTTAGAAGGGAGGATTGAATGTAATAATATATTGATATGTGAGATTCTTTTAAATTCTGAGAATAAGTTAATATTTATTGCTTTTAGCAGCAGTTACAGTGAAGTCATTGCTGCCCTGATTTCAGCGGTGTAAGTGAGGTTTATGTTTAAAGTGACTGCTAAATGTTGTGTATAGGTTAGATGAGGTTCTCATCACCCGTCCTACTGCGTATCAGTCTGTGCTTTATGTCTGAGTGGCCTGAATCTCCACTTCATTGTTTTCCAAATAGAAGAAGTGCCTCAACATCATAAGGTACATTCATACTGTAGGTGGTATTATGATTTCTTGCGTTATCATATCGAAGCATAACTGTTCCAGTGCTGGACCAAATTAATATTAATCATACTACCTAGTGAGCCATGAGGTGGTGAGAATCATTTTCCACTCAGCTATCTGATTATTATTGCGTAACTCTTGTCACCGTCTGTGTTGTTTACGCTGTCACCTTTTTCTAAATTGTATCATTTTAATGTGCGATATATGTTTGTACGAATATTGTAGAAAGATTTTGTGTGAGTGATAGTCACCATGAATTGTTTGCAAAGCAGTGAGATCTATACAAATTGTATACAATAGATGTACAGTTCTGATTAAAATGCAGTATTTTAATTGCATTCCCATGAATTATTAATATAGAATACTATATCATATTTACAAAGGTTTGCATCTGCAATAGCACTAACCTTTCCAGAGCCATTATGTTTTAATAAAGTAAAAGTTTACCTTTCTACTGAAATGTACCAAGGCTTTCTCACCTCTCTGCCTGTGGACAGAGTGGGGTCTGCATGTGATAATCTAAGCCGCAAATAAAGTTTTCATACAGCATTTTAATTTGTCCACATTATTGCAAGTAAACAGTTTCACATTTTGGGAAGTATTTGTATTCACTGGAGTTAGGTGAGAAGATTAATAACACTTTCATGTTCTTACGTTAAATATGTAGCTCAGGAACCAGACAAACCTGTCAGAGCTCGTGTTTTATCTGCTGTTGCCCTAATCCTCTATAACAAACAACCATCATTGCAAAACGTTAACATTAAAGAATACTTTTATTATTTTAGGAAAGTTACAGTTAATTTGCAAATTGTGTTTAAAATAAATACTTAAATTGCAGCTTTTATCCCAAGTACAATCCACACTAGTACTTAAAATCTTATTAACCATCCTTTGATTAAACAGGTGTTATGGTGAAACCAACACAAAACCCAATATACAATAACAAACAAGTCATTCAAACTTCAACACTTTAATTTTATTTGTCTTTTAAGACAAAAGTAGATGGAGACCTTGGTCCCCCCTGAGACCCCCTGTCAAAATACAGGGTGAATAAATTTAATTCTAATCAATTTGTACATAATGTAAAATGAATGGTGTTTACACAGAACTACTAACACCACACATTACTTGCATGACACACAACGTTACAGCCTTATTTTGTATAATAAACATTTAATCTTATAGTCATTAAACATTTTATTATGAAACGATGTATTGTATTTCTGACTTTGAACATCATCTTAACTCAGTAAGTCGTCGGAGCACATGAGGAAATCTGTTTTCTTCAAAATAACTGACAGATAGTGTGTGATACTTTAAATTAGGACCCACGGCAAACATGAACTCAGTGAATAGTTCCATCTATTAAAAGTGCACAGGTGCTTTCGACTATGGTCCCCCCCAAGACCCCAATACATTGGTATTTTTAAAAAGCACTAATTAAAACAGAAACAGAAAACAATGATATGAAGTCATTAGAAAGAAAACTGATTGACCAAGTCATAAAAATACCTGTGGGGTCTGTGGGTTCCCCAGCCGGTAGGATGAAGGTTAAACACACACATACTTAAAATTAGCAATTATTGTTTATTTTAAAATTTGTAATTTTAAAAGGCAAAATTCAAAAACACTTTCCGCCAGGGCAGTAAGTCTACAGGCTGAAGCCAGACATGGCGATGTGCTGTGCGTTGTTTCTTGCCTCAAAGTACGAGGTGTCGGTCTCGTCCTCTGGCTGAGGTACAAAAGGCATGGGCTGGTTCTGCAGGTTGTCCCAGTCCAGGCCCTCAAACAGGGCGTGACACTTGAGTTCTAGTGGATGTTCAGACAAAATTATCAGAATTCACTTCTCCATAGCCTCCTAGAATTAGATTAACTTACACTCTGTGTTGATTTTATTATGAGATAATTCCCATAATTACAGCTACTTAATAGCAAAATATTTTTTTTTTTTACTAAATTAATTTGAGCAAAGTTCTCAGACAGAATTTAACAATTTGTCAAATATCAAAATATTGATGTTTGATGTGTAACATTTTTTTTACTGCATCAAAAATAATCTGAAAACTTGGATTTATTGTAGTGAACTCTCCTCTGAGACCTTTATCAGGTCAAATTCATGAATTTCAGGCTGGATTGATGACCAACGATGTTTTAAATGTTAGGAAACGTGTTCCTCACCTTTTAAGCCGGCTCTTTTTGTCATGTCCATGGTCAGGAGGATTTCAATCGCATTTCTTGAGTTTACAGACAGCTCCTCCTCTTCCTCAGGCCAGGGAATATCTGAGGTGGCAAAAGAAGCAACAAAAGCACATCATTAACAATTCATTTGTTTCAACTAAAACTGTCCAACAGTGGATATAAATATGCAAGGTTACGCATGTTGATCATGTTGAGCAGGTTTGTCTGCTCCTATAAAAGAAAACCAAACGCACCTCTGTTGAGAATATTCTGGAAGACCAGCAGAGGCGTCTCGTCGTTGAAAGGAGGCACACCTGTGAGGAACTCGAAAAGACACACACCTAGCGCCCACCAGTCCACCATGAAGTCTGGATGGGGGCAAAGGAAAAGTCAGGTTTCACTCAGCCGCTGGCTTCAAACGGCCCCACCTTCCCCTGTGATTCCGGTTAGAGTGTGAACTAATCGTACTGCGGTGGCAGAAGCAGGGACTAAGTTAGACTGAGGATGGAGGGATTCATTAAACACTCAATGACAGAGGAGAATTACAGCAATAATTCACTTTGAAGGGACACGTTTTAAGAAGCAAATATCCGTTTTGGAAATATCTGAACCAAACATCTAACATACATGAACCTTGATATTTGTGTCTAGCATTGTAGTTAAAGAAGTAATTTTGCTTCTCAATAGCTGCAAGGATTTAAAATCACAATTATCATGCACATCTATTATTGAGTTAAGAAAAAAAAATACTTGACGGCCGATGAATAAATACTGAAATGGCATTGTGCCACTGACAGCAAACATTGCCCTCAGCATGTTTAACATCTGAATGAATGAACAACATGACAGATCAATAGAATATTATTAGATGACATTTTGGATGACAGTTGTTAAATGTCAAAAACTAAAGCCAGTGCCATAGCACATTGACTATGTGCCAGGATTACCCCAAAATCCACAGATTTTAAGAGCAGAAAAAACCCTTTTGTCCAGTTTAAAGCACTTCAACCACAACAAATCTGATCCCATCTGTTAAAAGTGGAGTTAGTTTAATGTTAGGATACGATCCCATTTTTTAAAATTCTTTTTAATCACACATTTCAAATGCTGTCCCCTTCCCTCTGATCAGGCCCACAGTTTATTCACCAGTCCAAGGGGCAGAAACAGAACCAGCGGGGAGAGGAAAATGGGGAAAGAATCAGCTCATTTCCTCTAGCGTATTAGCAGGCTGGGAGTTCATGCAAGCTTGCTTGCAAAAACAGCAATATCGTTATAAACTTACCACACTCACAACTTCCTGAAACTTAAAGAAAATGCCTGTCACAAAGACTACAATATCAACCATCCAATGTCAATACCACAAGACTGTGTTGAGCTATTTTTGTTGCAGAAAAAAAAAAAAATATTAAAATTAAATTTAAAATTAAATTAAGTTATTATGTGGAGCTTGGAATTTTGAATTTCCTTTTCTTACCATGTGATTTCCCCAAAAGAAGCTCTGGAGCCAAATAGTCAGGAGTTCCCAAAATGGGTCCACCGTCAACAGGCAGCGCACCCCTTCTGACACTCTTTGGGGTCCTGAAAGGGGTATGAGAGGTCGACATGGGCTGAGGAGTCTGACGTGAGACGGAAATAAAAGGAAATGTGAAGAAAGTCAAAATGGCACATGATATGAAATGTTATTGAAAAAATGCACAACATTTAATCGAACAGCCTTTCAATAAATAACCTTTGTGACGTTTATGTCAGTTGCAATGCAATTTAACACACCACCACATAGGACCTGCAAAATGACATGTTGAATCGGCACCAAATTTTTAAGAAAAGACAAACATTTCAAGCTTCACAAAAGGTTGTCATTTGTGTCAGGCTGTTGTATCGGATTTCCACTGAACCCCAAAAGTCAGGAAAGATGATATTTTTAAATCTTGTGTTCTCAAGATATTAACTCCAGTGCACAAAATAAAATCAAGACTACAGCCATGCTAGGAGTTCTGTGAGGCTGCATTAAAACCATCACAAAAATACTAAACAAATGAAATCCTCGTGGTTTCGAGATCTACAAATGGATCGCCAAGGCAACTCTGGGGCACTGCTTCAGAAGAATCAACTTTAAAGTGTGTCCTTGTGTGCGTAGTGTCCTCACCTGATAGAGAGAGCTATTGGGGTCGGGTCTTTTCTGCACTGGTGTTGCAGTGCCAGACGCAGTGTAATAAGAAGCTGATGTGGACACGTCCATGGCGTCAACAGACCCGACGCTGAATCGGGACACCCCTGACACGTTGGAGCGGTTTATGGAGCTGCAGTAGCTACGGAAAGCCACAACATTTCGTGGCTTGAGGAATGAGGGGGACTGTGCGACGCCGCAGGCCGGATCAAGCAGCCGGTTAAGAAAGGAACACTGAGATTCACTTCCGCGGCCAAAGTTACCAAGTTTGGGTGTTTCAGTAGAAACAGCAGATGGAGTTTGTGGGAGGGATTCAGTGATGAATGAGTCTTTATTTTCCTCCTGCTCCTCAGAGGAATCCTTGTTTTTGGAACAGATGCTTGGCAGGTGAGACGCACAGCTGTCAGTAGTGAGCGACGCGTTGTGCATGGACCCATCAGAGTCGAGGCTCAAGCTCCTGCAGATGCCGCTGTTTGCAGCAAGTGGTGATGTGAAACTTGAATGTGACAGGTCTTTGGCTCCGTCTTCAAACAGGTCCTCTGCCGGCTCGTCCAGTTCGCAAAACAGACTCTTGGCCACGGCAATGGGACTGGAGCGCTTTGGGACCCGGTCTTCGGCAAACCCAATCCCCTCAGTGGACGCCATAAACTCACCTATTTGGATGGTGGAAAAGGTTCCCGTCAGGCCAGTGTGAAACCTCGCAGTCTCTTCTGGAATCTCGTAGCATCTCTTATAGTGTGCGTTACTCTTCTTGGCTTGGATCTCCAATAGCTTGGGACTTCTCTCAACATCAGAAAATGTTCTCTTTACAGATGAGGTTGGTGGACAAAAATCATCCTGAGCTGTTATGTGAGGCCTCATTTTTGCAAGATGGTCTGGATTTGACTTATTGGACAGATTGCCTGTGGCGTTAACAGAGAAGCCAGAGGTGTCCAGTTTTGCGGGCGCACAGTCCTGTTCAGGCCCTTTGGACTCAGTATGTCCTGTCCCCTTCTGTTCATTTTCTTTCTGAAGACGAAAGATTAAAAGGAAAATTATTGTCATGAAAAGGAATGAACCAATCTGAAACAGCAGTATAGGAACTCATGAAGGTATATTTCAATTAATCAGTATTAAAACCAATCAAATTCCAATCCTTTCTTATTTTTATCCCCATACATCTACACTAGCTGTTGTACATCACTACATACATTATACAGAGGCTAAAATGTCTCAAATGGGGGACTATTTTAAACTAGAAAAACAGCACTATGACTTAAATTAAGATTTGGGGGCCAACAAAGTGGGTCAGAACACTCCTAATCAAAACATAACATTGTTTAATACGTCACAAATGACATACAGTTATAGGTTTACAATCACTGACCTCTTCGCACTCCCACAGTGGGCTGATGCCGCCTTCAGTGTCGGTGGTGCTGCCTGCACTCATCGTCTCAAACCTCTTCCTGGTCTTCAGCAGTGTGGGAGTCAGATTTTTAGCCAGGTTATGAGGACTAAACACAATGTTTTTTGGACCTATGGAGACAACACAGATAATCCAAAACATGCTGATGTATTTGACACGTTTCCATTGCCAAGATCTCATCGGTAGGCTCACTACGCACCAGCTTTTTACAAATGATTAAACAGTCGTTGCATAACCACAAGCTTACTGAATGAAAAACAAAAAAGCCAAGAGGATATCTGATGGATATCTAACATGACATACCCATTTTCCAAGGGTAGCAAGTCGGAGAGAACAGCTGATCTTTTTTCTTCATCAAGGGAGAACCAAGAGAGTTATTCTTCTGTCTGACTTTGCCACAGGACATTGGACTGGACAAAGCAGATGTGCTGCAGTGACGCTTGCCTTCTCCTAAAGGTGTATTCTGTGTTTGATCAAATAAAAGGTAGAGTCATTATGCAACACAAAGCATGAAAATAGGACATTTCTCCATGCTTAATACGTATATGTATATAAATTCACTTACAAATCCAAAGGAGCTGATTAAGGAGAGGACTTGACCCGGGGTGCGGAAGTAATCTTTTTTTGGTTTAGCCAAGGATGGAGTATTAAGGATATCCATAAGACTCAGCTCTGGTAGAGAGCACAAAGACACAATAAAGGAAGTATTACTAACATTACTAATGGTGATGGTCACAATTTCTTCAAGTGTCAAGCTGGTGGGACTTCATACCTCTGTCAAGCTTGACTTTAGAAAGGCCGAAGTCTGTTAGTTTGATGTGGCCTTCGTTGGATATAAGCATGTTGTCTGGCTTCAAGTCCCTGAAATGTTATAATTCAAGTAAATTCCAGGTCACGCAATACATCTCAGCGTTATACACATCTAACAACATCTAAAGAAAGTACCTGTGGATGATACCATGACGATGGAGGTAGTCCAAAGCCAGTGCAACCTCTGAGATATATTTTACAGACATATCCTGGTCGAAATACCCGTAGATGTGAAGCAGAGATTTGACATCTCCACCGATGAGGTATTCCATTACCTGTAAGCAACATGAAAATAAAGATTCAACAACTGCTACACAAACAATAACTTCGCAAAGTATTCACTGTGCATGTGTTTTTGTGCATTTCGCCATTAAGTTGTACCAGGTAGATCTTGGTTGCTGTCTGAAGGAAGTAAAACAGGTGAACCACGAAGGGGCTTTTGCTCAAAGCAAGTGCATCTCTCTCTGCCTTCATCTGGCCCATCATGTTCTTATCAACCATGTCTGCTTTCTTCATCACCTAAAGAAGGAAAAGAACAAAATTAGAGGGTTTTTTTTGTTTTCTTTTCTTTTGTTTTTACTAAAAAGAGTCTCATTCAAGGATTTAAAGCTGTCAAAGACCGAGCAGGCTCACCTTAATGGCATATAACCGCGCATTGCACTTCTTCCGCGCAAGGTAGACCTTGCCAAAAGCACCGCGGCTGATGGGCTTCAAAACGACGAAATCCTCGATGGACGGCGCTTTAGGGGTATCCACCGGTTTGCTGTGCTTTTCCTCTGCGTCCATGTTGTTACTGGTTGTCAAACGAGGCCCTGCGCTGTGTCTGTAACAGCCAGCTGAGCTCAGAGTGATCACCTACATGATAAAACAACAAGCTCGGGTTTGTTTTGAAATTTTGAATCGCACTGCTCTTTCGCGGGGTCCTCTGGCGTCCGTTCCTTTTAGTTGACCGAGCAACTGCCTGTGTGTAAAGCATGAAACGCGCTTACTTTAATTTCCTATAATTAATTATTAATCATTCATTTTAGCTGTACAACTGTCAGCTGAATGACTACTTGTAAAAATAAGATATCAAATGGACAGCTATTAATATTTTCGATATTTTGATTGTAATCTTAATCAGGCGGTCAGCAGCAGACCATAGACTGTTTCCAAAGAGCAGACATGAGAAGTACATAAATTGTCCAACAGCTAAGCTTATGTTTCCTTCAAGGCACATAACGGGAGTTTTATTTTTGTAATTTAAATATTTTTAACCTGATTTTAACATATTTGCGGCCCGAGTTTCACAGGTGATGTAATGACGCAGGCTGCACCCGGTAGTGATTCCAGCCTACGTCATTCTGTAGTCCATTTGACCTCCGATGCCGGAGAATCCATTTGCTGTTGTTAGCTAAGCTGCCGAAAGTTGTGTCACAAGGAAAACAAAAGGACACAGCTCCCAGGAGGACATTTAAGTCACACCGAGGGTCTCTCCTCACACATACATCCTCCAAACGCTGATTGTTAATCGTCATCCGGCAAAAAAAAAAAAATGTTTTCACTGTCCGGGTCGTTTCAGGCGCAGCAGGTAAGCCGACTAGCAGCGGTTTTTTTTTTTTTAGCACGCTAATGTTACTCTCTCCTGTCAACGTGTCTTTTAGTTATAAATTCAGCGTTGCCAGGGGACGACTCATGCGGGAGTTATAGCAACAGGAAGCCCTGTCTGGTGTTGTTTATATTTTGTTTTTTTATGGCACGTCTTGTCTTACGGTCAATGACAGCTCGGCGCGGCTAATGGTAGCACAAGTGAACGGTAGTGGATCAGACCATGCCCGACGCGACGTCACGTTGGCTCATTAAGATGTGAAATAAAGAAAAAAAAAAGGGGGGGGGGGGCGACGAGCTGTGTGCGTGCAGTTCCTCACGACTTAATCATGTGATATGTCCGGAGAAGTAGCTCAATTAAAGTGAAGGGTGCTTACTTAATTTGCAGAGTTCAGGTTGCATAACTCGCAGCATCTGACGTAAGGGCCGAGTCAGCTTGAATAACACTGACGCACCAGTCCTGCCTGCAAGAGGCGCCTTAAACAAAACCTTTGAATTAACAGTAACTTTTGCGAGTGTAATCATTGTGAGATTCACCCCGCTGTGTCCGTCTGTCCGGCAGATGATACTGCCCCTCAGCCAGCTCATCAATGCCCTCCACTCTCTGAAGAACTCGGCCACAGCTTCGGTCCAGACCCTGCACAAAGACCTCATTCCAGAGCAAAGTTCATTTCTCAAAGAGGTGAGAGGGGCACATAATCATCGATGACTTTGATCTGAACTTGAATGTCTTCACATACAGAATTTTTTTTAAGTTGTTTCTAATGCTGGACAAGATATAGGAAAACAAAGATGCTGGTTATGTTGGAGAACCTTCTGTAAACTATAGATTTGTAGCCAATAACATGGAATTTGTCTGACATCAGTTTTTGCAAAAGAGGGAGGAAACTTAGATAAAACACATCAAGCTTGACAAATCGCTCATGAGTGAACTTTACTCAAGCTTGGCAAAAGCTGTTTTAAATAAACTTTTCATCCAAAAAGTTTAACAAATAAACAAATAATTATTGAACACACTGTAATAACTATATAAGTATTATGATTTAAAAATGTGTTCAAGGTGTTTTTCAGTTTTACACTAGCCATATAAACAAATGTATTCTTAAGTGTACCAGTATCTGACAAGTTGTCTGTCATCTTTTTCATGTTCAAACTAATTATTTTGCAAATACCGGGGCACTGAAGCAAGTCTAATTTGTGCAATACATCTTTCAATATGTCAATTTTATATATGTCTCTGTAAAAGTCTACCAAAGTTTTGTACCCACACATGGGTAATTTTAACATAATTGTCTTACAAAGGTGTAGATGACCTACTTTTGCTACCCTTCCTTCACAGCCCAATGTGAGTCTGAGGGATCTTGGCCTGTCCGAGATCAGGGTGAATCAGCTGGATGAGCTGGTCAGCAGGTTACTGCCTACACCAGGACCAGAAGAACCTCCCGCCGTTCCTTCGACATGGAGGACGAGTCACGTTTCTGCGGACAGCTTCTTTCACAACAAGCACGGTGAGCAGCTCGGGCCGTTGAGCTGACAGGCTACCCAGCTTTAGTGTTGTCTAAGAAAATAGTCAAAAAGCTTTTTCTCGGTATATCGTGTACAGTGAAACAAACCTATTGCACTTTTTGTCCGGCAGGGTTTTCACACAGAAGGTTGGGGGTTTTCGGCTCCTCAGTATTCCACAGACAATACCACAGACCTCTAAAAGAAGTTTGCTCAGAGCTACAATTCTTACCTGGTGAGAAACTGACTTTGAACACTGAACCTGCTGTGGTTAAGTTATCTATGTGTATGAACGGCTGCACATTCAGGGTAGTGTGTAATGTTTTCGGTTTTCCATGTGCGCCTCTCTTTAGTATGGGTCCAGAGTCGGGGTTTCAAGACACTTCGATCAAAGGCCAGACGAACGCAGTCTGGTTATGACGGTCCAGTGGAGTCTGAGCCTTACACACCAGCCTTCCTGAAGGTCAGCATGTTACTGCACAGGTCCAGCTGTTATTAACATTCTTAGTGGGACCTATTTGTGAATGTACACATAAGACATGAGGGCAGATAAAGAACAAAAAAGGGCTGAATATCTCCTTCTGTTTCCATCACAGGGATTGCTTCAGAGGGAAAAGGGACCAGAGGCACAATCACTGGACCAACTGACGAAACAAAGGAACCTTCCAGAGAACCAGCAGGAGGCCTTCAAGACGGGCTTCACTGAGGGGTTCATGAAGTCTCAGGCCTTCACTCAGAGAACACAAGGCATGTGGCTCACTTTCTTAGTCTTCAGTTGCACCAGGTTTTCTCTGGATGGCAGTGCTGAGTTAAAATAGAGAGATCCTATGGGTGACCTAAAGGACTCATAACTAACCTTTGTCGCTGCTCTGTGTGGACAGACTCGCTGAGGAGAACCAGGCTGATCCTGCTGGCCCTCCTGCTTCTTGGTATTTATGGCTTATCAAGAAGCCCGTTTCTCTCGGGTAAAGGCTCCTTTTCTGATGCTGGTTTGTTTTCAGTTTTTCTTCTTTCACATGCTTTCAAATCAACTCATAACCCTACATGCACACGGCAAATACAAGTAAGCTTGTTTGTGTCTGCAAGGGCCTATTGAGCCTATTTTCAGGTTAAAATTTGATGTAATATATTTTTAATGTGTATTTTTAAGTTAATACCTTACAGTAGAGCTGATAAGGCATGGTCTCTCCTGTGGTGTGCATGTAGAGTTTGACTGATTTATTCTGCTCTGTACCACTGTGTAGTAATACTTCAATATCTATATCAACTATGTATGTTTTCATACCAGTGTGATAAATGTGGGAAAAGCAGCATACATTTGAAGCTTAGTATTTACACATGTTTTGGGATTTCGCAGTGAGGTTCCGCACCACATCTGGTCTCGACTCAGCAGTCGACCCCATCCACATGAAGAATGTGACATTTGAGCATGTGAAAGGAGCGGAGGAGGCAAAGAATGAATTACAAGAAGTCGTTGAGTTTCTCAAGAATCCCCAGAAGTTTACTGTTCTGGGCGGAAAGCTGCCTAAAGGTATTATATTTAATATTTTCTCCACATGTTCCATTTTGTCTGTTATTATTATCCGGGAAAATAGCCTAATACACACATTTGGCAATTAGTCTTGCCCTACATTTGATCCTAACCTGCTTCCTGTTATCCTCTCAGGGATCCTCCTCGTTGGCCCACCAGGCACAGGAAAGACTCTGTTAGCACGGGCTATTGCTGGGGAGGCCGATGTGCCTTTCTACTATGCCTCCGGATCAGAGTTTGATGAGATGTTTGTGGGTGTTGGTGCGAGCCGAATCAGGAACCTTTTCAGTAAGTTTGCTGGATGTGAGAAAATGTGAGTAACCAGTGGAGGATGTTTCTAAACAGCTGTAATCTCTCTTTTTCGTTGTTTGCAGAAGAGGCAAAAGCTAATGCTCCTTGTGTCATCTTCATTGATGAGTTGGACAGCGTCGGTGGAAAGAGGATTGAGTCTCCCATGCATCCCTATTCCAGACAAACAATCAACCAGCTGCTGGCTGAAATGGACGGGTCAGTTGTCTGGCTTTGGCATTTTTAAAAACTTCATAGTGTCAATAAAATGTTGCTGCCAGGAACGTTCTCCTGTTCTCAATGTTCTGGTTCTCTACAGGTTTAAACCAAATGAAGGTGTCATCGTTGTTGGTGCTACAAACTTTGCAGAGGCTTTGGATAAGTATGTTTACATTTCATACAGAAAAAAACAAAATATAATAAATATATAAATGCAGTATATGTTTTTTTGTTGTTGTTGTTGTTTTAAACCCAGGCTTTAATTGTCTTATTTAAGTAGAATAACCTATTGTTGAATAACCAGTTTGAAATAAGGTCAATCTATACAGAATGCAGATTTAGTTCACATATACAGTCTATATACGCCTCAGGCTGTTTTATTCATGTGGTCTTGACCTATTTTCTGTATTATCCTGTCTGAGTATAAACATTTCATTTGCATAAAACAATACAAACACTTAATTAAAAAAACAATATAAATTAACCACTGACCTGTTTTATTAACTACACTAAGACAACACATTTTTATTTCTTTACGCACTTTCATGGGAAATTAATCAAAATGTGCTCTGCACGGTAAAAAACTCAAATTCAAACCCAAGACTCATTTCAGTATCTGAAAACATACTTCCATACAAAACTAATCATATTTGATGAAAATAATAAAACTGTGCCAGATTTTCTCAGTTTCTTATTGCCAGTTTCTAATTGAAGAATAGCATTAATTTCAAACATTATGGGACACAATGAGCACAGACAAATCCCAAACCAGTAGTTTCACATGGCATTTGGATTTAGTTAAGTAATTTAACAGAAATGAATTAACACTACTTTGCTGCTACTTTTCAGCGCTCTGGTAAGGCCAGGGAGGTTTGACATGCAGGTAACGGTCCCTCGCCCAGATGTGAAAGGACGCACTGAAATTCTCAACTGGTACCTCTCCAAGATCAAAATGGACCCTGGTAGGTCTCAATTTAAAATATTCAAAAATTAAATTTTTTTTTAAACTAATATCTCACAAAGCAAATCTTTCAGGATATATTTCTTACTGCGCTCTTGTCGTTCTTCTTTTTATTAGCATTTCAGAAACAATTTCTGATTGGAAACTTATCAATTGAAACCATTTTAAAGCATTCAAAGCTGTAAACCTGTCAGAAAATCGTTGTCTGCCATCTCTGTAAAGTACACCATTGTCTCTTGAACACTGATCACCTTTCTAAAGAAGGCATTTTCTATTGTGTTTGTTCTTTTACAGCTGTGGAAGCGGGGATTATTGCCCGGGGCACGGTGGGCTTTTCTGGGGCAGAGCTGGAGAACCTGGTCAACCAGGCAGCCCTGAAGGCGGCCGTGGACGGGAAAGAGATGGTCACAATGAAGGATCTGGAGTTCGCCAAGGACAAGATCCTCATGGGTGAATACACACAGTGTTAATACTGTTCCATATCCCTCATGTTACACATCACATGAGACGGATTACCTGGACACACTCTAGATGGGAGACGGGAAGAATGTTAACGAGCGATAACATGAATGGGGGTTTTTGTTTTAATCACTTAAACTCCTTTTTTATTTTGTCCTTTTCATACAAGGCCCTGAGAGGAGGAGCATTGTCATCGACAAGAACAACAAAACCATCACAGCCTACCATGAGTCCGGCCATGCCATTGTTGCCTATTTCACCAAAGACGCAATGCCCATCAATAAGGCCACTATCATGCCTCGAGGCCCAACTCTTGGCCATGTGAGCTCCTCTTGTGGCTTCACAATATATATTATTTATATTAAAACTAAACCTAAAGCTAATCACTATTGTCCTTGTCTCTGTCCTCTAGGTGTCCATGCTCCCAGAGAATGACCGCTGGAGTGAGACAAGAGCCCAGCTGCTGGCTCAGATGGACGTCAGTATGGGCGGTCGAGTGGCAGAGGAGCTCATCTTTGGAGATGACTACATCACCACTGGTGCGGGAATAAGAGAACTTGATTTGTTTGGCTCTTGGGTGTCATTTCAGAACCAGAAATGTATAAATGAATAAAATACTCCACCCGTATTTTAGAATTATAACATTTAAAAAAAGTTTCAGGAGCAGTGTTTGTAATGCAAAGAATGAATTTGTGTAGTTTCAAAGAATTTTGACGGATTGATATCCAGATAATAAATACGTACTTTTCCTTTTTATCAAGTAATACTTTTCCTTGTATGAAACGGTCTTTGTTGAAAATTGTGATGAGCTTAGAACTGCTATACAAACAGTGAAATATTCTAGTACCTGTCTGATGATATTGACTGTATACTTTGGTCATTTGTAATACGGCATTAATCTTCTCTTATTGTGCATTTTAGGAGCATCCAGCGACTTTGATGGGGCAACCAAAATAGCAAAAATGATGGTGACCAGATTTGGCATGAGCAACAAGGTAAATAAGAATCCTTTCCACTAACGTAGACGACAGCTGGTCAGTAAACTGCTGCTCTGGGGATTTTACTGTTTCCACTGCTGCAGGGCTGGACCGTTTTATTTACAGTATATCCAACAAAGACGCCTACTTACCCAGTTTCCAACTGTGAACCACTCAACACTACAGTAATTTCAGTGCATCTCCATCCGTGATTTATTGTTAAGTTGAAATGAAAACCTGTAGTCCTAACATTACCGTAACATAATTACACATTAGACAATGAAAATCTCTGTCTAACTCTGGACTTCTAAACAAACTCTCACAGGTTATAATGATCAGTAACTACAAGTGACTAATGCATGAGAAGATCCTTTGTTCATTCAACCTAAGGATGTTATTTGTGTTTTGTTCCAGCTTGGTGTCATGACCTACGGTGATGTAACCAAGCAGAGCCCCGAGACACAAGCTGCCATCGAACAGGAAATCAGGACTTTACTGAGCGTGAGTATTTCCCACAGCACTCCGTATTGACTATGTTTAATTTACAGATAAGTTATGATAATTTTAGAAACTTTCTGTATCGATTTCTAATTCACCAATCTTTTTTCTTCCCTCCAGGACTCATATGAACGCGCTAAAAACATCCTGAAGACTTACAGTAAGGAGCACAAGACTCTAGCTGATGCCCTGCTAAGATATGAAACTCTGGATGCCAAAGAAATCCAGTTGGTGCTCGAGGGCAAATCACTGGACCACTAGATACCTCAGTAGCTATTTTAGACTCTTGTATCATGTACATATGAATGTGTGCAATTGTGCACAGGCCTTTTGGAGGCCTCGTATTTCATTTGTTTGTATCCCTCTTATTATCAATATGAAGATGACACTGACATTAAGTTTCACCCCATTTAGGCATTTATTTTATTCACTTTCATTTTTTCAGTTTTTAAAGCCCATCACAATTTAATTTGATGAAAATAAATATTTGTTCTCCACAAGTTTGTCTACTACAGTTCACAATGATGTTTGAGGTTTCACTAGGGGCTTGTTGTCCTCTACTCTCAAGACAAATGACTTCTGTAGAAGTTTTATATATCAGGGTCATATTTGGTGTCATAAGGAAAATTAATTTGACAAAGATTGTGGTTAATTAAGGTGTGATGATTTCATCTGTCTGCTTCAGTTTAAATTTGTAAAGACTGGTGAACATCATAGGACCTTAAAGTACCTCAGTCTAGACTGTACCATTTGGCTGTAGCAAGGTACAAGTAATACCGCTGTTCATTGTTGAACTGTTCATATTAGAGTTTTTTCTCTAAGTGATGTCTTTCAGTTGTGTCTACCGTAAGCTGTCTATTTTGTGTTTTCTTATTTATTTAAGTGCCCAAAGGTTTGTCCTCTTTTTCTGAAAGTAGTGATAGGCCCTCACACCCTATTCTAAGCTCACCTGTAATTGATAAAAGAGGGGAAATGTATATATACTCTGCAAGCGTGTTAAAGGATTGGCTTTGTGCTTCTGTTTTTCTTTAGACAAAGGCCTTGAAGCTCAAATAAAGGTTACTCTTACTCATGAATGTGGTGTTCATTTAATACATGAATCAAATAAAATTAAAGATAGCCACTTGGGGGCAGTGCAACAAGCTGTAGGTAAACATTGGATTCCTTACACATCCAGCAAACACAGAAACATTAACATTCATTTGTGTTTTTGGCCACGTGATGAATGTGAGTCCAATATTTACTTTTGTTTTAGCTCTGTTTTGTTAAATATCTTTATATAAGTTGTTATATGCTCTACTATTGTCACCAGCTAGTTGCTTGCTCTCAGGTTGATGGCAGAAGTGAGACTGAACCAAAAAAGTAAAGCTGCCTTAAAAACAAAACAATGAGTTGAAAGACACTAAAACCCCCTTATAAAGCTAAAGCAGAGGGGAACTGTTGGGTAATAATTCTCTGGGGTTTATCACTGCAAGTGACACCTTTCACTTTACACATTGTCATTTGGTTTTATAAATATTAATTTGAAATTTAATTAACAAAATTACTACTGTCAGGAGACACTGATTCATATGCATCTGTCAATTCATTCCAGATTATGTGACTGTCCAATAAGTATGTCCTTATTTTCTTAATTTCTTTTTTCAAGCATAGTTTCGTCTTTCATTAGAAAAATGTCTTTCCCCTACTGTGTTTATTTCTTATAACATCTGATTAATGCAGTCATATCCACCACTATGATGCTATGTCCAGGAACATCCATGAAGTAAAAACATTACGTCTTCCTTTCAGAGAGGTTGCATTCGAAATGTCCAGTCAAGAGGACTGGTAGTGATAAGCAGATTCTTAGTATACACTGTTCTTTTGTCAGTTTTCAAACAAGAACAAAAGCTTATTTACTGCAGCCTTTGAATGATCTTAACTTGCAATTAGGGGTATTTAGTTCCAGCCAACAGATGCAACAAGCCAGGGCATTGTTGTGTCCTTTTGTCCCTTTTCATTGACGCATGGCACAATGTTTATAAAGGGTGGAAGGTACAGCCGCACTAGTTCTGACCAAAGGCAGCAACAAGGACAGAACATTAAGCTTCATTATGGAGAGGCTTAAAATTTCACTTTGGCTTTTAAAATAAAGCACCTTGCCCAGAACAACTTCACTACCATCTCAAAGGAACAATGGAGGAACCAGAGGATGACATAGCTGTTATTGGGATTGGATGCAATTTCCCTGGAGGTATGACTATATTAATAATATCTGATTAATGTTTTTTCCAGTTGTTTTAAGTTAAATTATAGGCATTGTGGTCCATTTTATTTTAGGTGAGGGGTTGGACAATTTCTGGAGGGTTCTGTTGGACGGGAAGAACTGTGTCGTGGATATTCCCGCAGAGAGGTTTGACACCTCGTCTTGGTATGATGCTGATGATAGCAAACCTGGAAAAACACAGACAACCAAAGCAGCTCTTATTGAAGGGTAACTATTATCTGTTCAGACTAAGATAAAGTGTTTCTGTTACGACAACTGTGTGAGGGGGGAAACAAGGATTGGACCCAAATGCACACGACTGAGGCAGACCTGATGCAGTTCAATGATCTAATGACAAAAATGGAGTTACAAAGGCTTACAGAGTAATGAGGCAGACAAGGGTCAAAACCAGGAAGGTAAACAAATCCAAAAGGGGCAGGCAATACATCCCAAGTCAAGATCATGCAGAGGTTGAAACAGGCAGGTTAAAGGTTAAGATTTACAGGTAGAACAAAAAGGCATAAAGCACGTGGCAACTTAAACAGTCTGGCAGAGGAACAACAGTTGTTGGCTGGTATATGTAGTGAGTGTCTGATGAGGGAATGAGATGCAGGAGGGGGCGTGGGCGGGGAAGACTGGGCTACTGAGGAGCAGATGAGGGACGTGGGAACAGGTGTGTAGACTGGGGGGGCAGTCAGGTGATGGGGAAAGGAGGGAAAGTCCGAGGGCATCTGGTGGACAACTCGAGGATGGCCTTGAGCAGGGGCAGGGGATGAGGGGAAGGACTGAGGAGCAGATTGTGACAGTTAATCCTTCTATTGAGAGATGTTTGAATTATGATGGATCTGCTATTTTTTATATTTCAGGTTTAATGAGTTTGATCACAAGTTTTTTGGCATCACTGAAGCAGAGGCTGATTTTATGGACCCTCAGCAGAAACTCCTTCTGCAGTGCACATACAGGGCATTAGAAGATGCAGGAATCGCCATGGAAAGCATCAGTGGAAGCAGAACTGGAGTTTACATAGGTGACTACAATTGTTTATGATACACTTAAAACTCCAAGCACAAATTCATGATACATAAATTGTAACTTGCTCTTCTTTTGTAATGGTATTGCAGGTCTAATGAACAGGGATTACGAGATGCTCCGAAGTATCACTTCCACTACAATAACCCACTACAGTGGCACTGGGACAGCAATGAGTGTGGCTGCCAACAGAATTTCCTTCACCTTTAATCTCACTGGCCCTTCTTTTGCCATTGACAGTGCCTGTTCTTCATCTCTGGTGGCTCTACATTTAGCCTGCCAGGCTATAAAGCAAGGTATTTGGTTCTCTTTTCCCTAAAAATGCCATGCCTAAAAGCAAGCTAATCAAGGCATCACATTTAAATGTTCCATATTTCCTTTCACTCTAGGAGACTGTGAGATGGCTCTGTGTGGAGGTGTCAGCTGTATAATAGAGCCAAGAGTGTTTGTTGCTCTCAGCAAGGCGAAGATGATCTCACCTGAAGGGACCAGCAAACCTTTCTCTAGCAGAGCAGACGGTTATGGTAGAGGGGAGGGCTGCGGTGTAGTTCTCCTGAAGCCCCTGAAAAATGTAAGAAAGTATTATGTTTATTTTTCACGGTCATTTCACGTCATTAATAAATTGCATACAGTAGAGATAATAGATTGCCTGCTAATAGTGTGACTTTCTATACAAAGGCCTTAAAAGACCGCAGCAAAATATGGGGTATCATCAGCAAAACAGCAGTCAACCAAGATGGACACTCAGTCACTCCAATCACCAAACCCTCCATGACACAACAAGAGGAACTCATGCGCAGAATCTACTCAGAGTCTGACCTTGCAAATGTCCAGTACATCGAGGCACATGGGACTGGAACCCCAGTTGGAGACCTAACAGAGGCAGGAAGCATATCAAACGTCATCGCTAAAGCCAAACCTCCTGGTTCAGAGACACTGCGGGTTGGCTCTGTGAAGGGCAACATTGGACATACAGAATCTGCAGCTGGAGTGGCTGGACTCATTAAGGTTCTCTTAATGATGAAGCATGAGACCATTGTTCCCTCAGTTTTCTACTCTGAAGAGACTGCCAGTGTAGATGTAAAAGCTCTGCGTATAAGTATTCCGATTAAAGCTGAAAGATGGGACACAAATGGGTCATTAGAAAGGGTAGCTGGGATCAACAGCTTTGGGTTTGGAGGCACAAATGCACATGTGATTGTAAGAGGGTACAGAGAGACCACCGTTCCCACACAGATCCCAAAAGGCTGTCCAAAAATCTTTGTAATATCTGCAGCCTCTGAGAACTCATTTATCATGTCCATCACTAACACTCACCAGAGGCTTTGCAGTGATAAAACCGTTGACTTACAGGCACTGTTATACACTTCAGCATGTGGAAGGAGTCATTCTAGGCACAGATATAGGAAGGCCTTCCCAACATCTTCCCTCTCAGATTTAGAACATCAGCTGACATCGGCATTGAAAACAAAGGTTGAGTCAATAAGGTCTGACATCCAGGTGGTCTTTGTGTTTTGTGGAAATGGGGTTGCTTACAGGGGTATGTGCAAGCAGCTCCTGACGGAGTTCCCTGTTTTCAGAGATAAGGTCAGGGAAGTCAAGAATCTATTCCAGAGTCATAAAAGCATCAGTATCAGTCAATGGCTCGCTGGTGAGTATGATAATGACGATTTCAGCGAGCCAAATGTTGTCCAGCCTCTTCTTTTCGCGATTCAAGTTGGCATTGCCACTCTCCTAAAGCACTGGGGAGTCAAACCCGATGCTGTGCTTGGACACTCTGTTGGTGAGGTTGCTGCCGCTCACTGTTCTGGTCTCCTGTCTCTGGAGGATGCGGTGAAAGTGTTGTACTACCGCAGTACTCTTCAGAGCAAGGTCACAGGGGGGAAGATGCTTATTGTTAGTAATGTGGCTGTAGAAAAGGTATTAAAAATCCTCCCGGTCTTCTCTGGGAAAATTTGTGTTGCAGCGTTCAACAGCCCTCAATCCTGTACTCTGTCAGGGGATGCAGAGGCTATAGACATCCTCCATAAGAGGCTGAAGATTGTGTTCACAGAGAAAAAGCTCTTCCTCCATGAGTTAGATGTGCCGGCAGCATACCATAGCCATATGATGGATCCTATACTACATGACTTTGAGAAATGTATTGGTCCCCTGGATGCCAACAACAAGGAGTGCAAACTTTTTTCAACTGTGACTGGAGACAGTTATTCAGATGGGGACTTTGGAACAGGCAGGTACTGGGCAAGAAACATCCGAGAGCCTGTTTTATTTGAACAAACACTGCGTGCTGCCACCAAAGACAAGCAGTTAAGGAGAAATGTGGTCTTTGTGGAGATTGGACCTCGCAGGGCTCTACAAAGGAACATACTTGAGACTTTGGGAAATAACGCCATAGTTCTTCCCTCTGTCCAGCCAGGGAGAGATTATGATACAATCTTGTCTACCGTGGTAAAATTGTTCGAATTGGGCATCAGTGTGGACTGGCATCGGTTCTACAGGGGTTGTGAGACATTGCCCACCGCTCTTCCAGTCTACCAGTTTGCCAACACGAAGAAAGAATTGAATTTCAAAGGTGTGACAAAAGGTCATAAATCATCTGCTCTTCCCCCCCATATGCTCATATCCCAAATAAAGCAGGATAACAAAGAGTACATGTGCAACCTCTCTTTAGAGACTGCACCATATCTTTGGGAGCATAAAAACAATGGCATTCCCATTGTGCCAGGTGCGTTCTATGTCGAACTAGCTTATGCCTCAGTGATGGCAAGTTTAAGGCCAAAGAAACCGGTTTCTCTGCTCCGGCTCAGTGTAAGATTTGAGAGTCTGTTTACACTAACCTCAAACTGTCATCAGTTGAAAGTGACACTCAAACATGCAGAGAATGAGGCATCATTCAAAATACATTCTTCTGTCGCAACACATACCTCCGGCACTTACAGGTGTACAGATGCCCAAACGCTGTTGGAAGAACCAACCATTTGTCTTGACACGATCTCCCAAAGATGCAAACTGGTTATGAAGAGAAAAGAGATTTATTCCATTCTCTCTCAAGCTGGATTTGAATATGGCTCTGTCTTCAAACAGCTTGATGATGTGCATTTTGGAGATGAATTCAAGGAAGCTGTGACAGCAATTCAAGTCCCTGGTGAACTTCTAAAACACCTTCACGACTATTTCATTCACCCTGTGTTGTTGGACTATTTCTTGCAAATGACTGCTGTGGTAGCTATCGGACGGCTAACGGCCAAGCAGGGATTCCCTTCAGCTATCGATAGTTTAGCCATATCAGGACCACTACAAGAGGAAATGGTCATGTACTTACGAGCCACACAAGAGACTCCAGACTTCCTTGATGTGTGTGGTAGCTTTTCAACCACAGGGGGTCATGTGCTGGTGGAACTTAAGGGGGTGAGGATCTCATTTTTGGGCAATTGCTCAACTGTTCTTCAGTCGTGGTTCTTCCATAATGAAATATGTGCAGTTCCCGACCAGAGAAACTTGCAAAATTGCCAAATAAAAGCAATAGTTTTTGAAGACAAAATTGGCATTGCTGAAGGACTTAAGCCATACATACACCCAGAGTCAGCACTTGTGGAGAGCAGAGGGCATTGGATGGCAGACCAAGTTCGAAACGTAGTGTTCCACTCACTTAACTCCAATGTGGATTTGGAAAATGTTCTCTTCATTTGGGGTGTAGAGGACCTCAGTCACTTGTCATCTGAGAAGTTGTTGGACTGCTTGGTGACTTGCTGTGAGCTATTTCGACAGATTGTTTTAGCCTTGAAAGAGAGCAAACGATCTTGCACTGTCCATGTCATAACCTATAGATCAACAGAAACGATTGTGGACCGGGTCAGTCCTGGTTTTGTGCTGTCTGGTTTGACAAGGGCTTGTGCAGCAGAGGTGGCAGGTCTCTCTTTTCACCTGATTGACCTTGCGTCTGTGACCAGTGAAGACATTCAGATGCTGGTTCATGTCATAAACACCTGCAAACAACAAGAGGTCGTAATCAGCAAAGGGCAAGCATCAACAACAAGAATAGCACAGACCCCCATGATAGAAGGGGCTTCATGTGAAGGTGATATGCACTCAGTACATTTGAGCGATTTTGTTCTACAGACAACTGATCCATACAGAATGGCTCACATGTCTGCCATCCCCAGTGACACAAACGTAAATCCTGTTCAAGAGAAGTCAGTTGAGATTCAGCTAACAAATATATGTGTGCATTCATCCGATTACTTTCCTGTCACCACTTCACATTGGAACTTCGGCAAGACAATGTATTGGAACAAGCATACGTCAGAGAATCACAAGCTTCTCGCTTTAGATTTCAGTGGCATTGTCACAGCTGTCGGGAAAGATGTTCATGATTTAAGAGTGGGGGATCCCATTGCTTCATGTTATCCAGTTGCTGCCACAGCGAAGATTATAATTCCTGAAGCCGTCTGCTACAGCACAAAGAGACTTCCGTTTCTGAAAGAGACCCCTTGTTTGTCTTACTTCATACTGGCATGGGAGATCCTGCAGAGAAGACTGTCTAAGGTAAAACAACAGCACAGAAAGCTGGTCATTATCTCCTCGAACCCAGCCTCTGCTATGATGAAAGTTTTAGCTCTGACAGCAAACAGGTCTGGCTGGAATGTGTCCTCTCTGCCAGATTTCAGAGAACCTCTACATTTTGATCAGAGTCATGCATTTGTTTTTCTGCCCCCATTTGATCACTCTTGGCAGGGGATTTATGACAGTGGTGGTCATGATAGACATGTTATTTTTGTATGTAGCAATCATATGTCATTCTCACTCTCAGCAAACATGTTTGCATTGAAGAGTGAACACATGCATGTGCATACACTTGATGTGGCTGATGTTCTCCAGAGAGCCAATCTGCGAATTCAAAACAGGAATATCTCTTATTGGCTAATGTCATTAGGCTTTGATAGAGTATCTCTACCTTTGAAAAGGGAGACTTTTCAAATATCAAGCACAAAAGAGCCTCAGCCCAATGCAGATGCTGAGTCCTACTTCACAACAAAGACAGTGCAGCAAGTTGTTCTAGATCACAGAGAATGCGATTGTCCAGTGTCTGAAATCCCTTTGCTTGCAAGGCCTGAACAAGTCTTTAAACAAAGCTGTGTTTATATTGTAACTGGAGGGCTCTCTGGTTTGGGACTTGAGACAGTAAAGTTCATTGCCCGTAATGGTGGAGGTTGTATTGCAACACTGTCCAGAAGACCTCTGACTGATGAAATGCAGTTTGAAATGGAACTCCTCCAGAGAAGATATGAGGTGACAATCATGAATGTCCAGTGTGACGTTTCTGTATCTATGCAGGTCGTGGACACAATCTCAAAGATTGAACAAAGATTCCTCTCTTGTCCAATCAAAGGAGTGTTTCACAGTGCTGCAGTATTACACGATGCGTTGATTGAAACCCTTGATGAGTCCGTCTTCCGAAAGGTGCTGCAGCCCAAAGTGAGTGGGGCTCTAAACCTTCACTATGCAACACTTCACAACAAACTGGATTTCTTTGTGTGTTACTCCTCCATCTCTTCATTCATTGGCAATCCCTCACAAAGTAACTACGCAGCAGCCAATTCCTTCCTCGACACATTCTGTCATTATCGGAGACACCTTGGACTTGCTGGACAGTCCATCAACTGGGGTCCTCTGAACCTTGGACTCTTGTTGAACAAATACCATTTCCAAAAGTTCCTGGAGGCAAAAGGGATGATGATAATGGATGTGTGTGACATTCAAGAGGCGCTTGAAAAATGTCTTCTGATAAACAGGCCCCAACAAGTCATATGCAGGTTCAACTTTAAAAATCTTAACATTCATGTACTTTCACAAAATGCATCCCTCAGAGAACGGCTGTCAGCTTTAGTGGAAATGGAGCTAAAAGATGATATAAAAAATGTTCCCAGGGTTCAGCATTTGTCTTCAGCACATGAGAGTGTGAGAACAATTGTCAGTGACATCAGCAACGTTAGTGTAGATGAGCTGGACGATAACTCTGCTCTGTGTGCTCTGGGAATTGACTCAATGTTGGCCATGACTCTGCAGAATAAGATTTTCCAAGAGACAGGCGTGAATGTACCTTTGATTATAATATTGGACCCTGCCAGTACGCTGTCCACTTTGACAACTGTTGTAATGACTAATAGATAATTTCATGGACTGCAAATTATTTCATGCGCTCACTGCACTATTTCACCTCTGCGGCATTGTTCTCATAACAGTCAAATTGGCTACATTTATATGTAGTAGGCTTGTTTAAGTACAACCTCCACAGTGCTATACTTCTTTCTGATTTCTATAGTAATGTGTATTTTTGTGTTTCTCTCAAATTCTCTGTAAAATATCTGTACAATAACTGTGATTGCCAGTTTTATGTAATAAAATAATTAAATGCTTAATCATGTCTTAAATATTGTTGTAGAACAACAATATTATGTTATTAAACTAGAAAAGGCAATTTCTGAAGAAATTGCGGTGTGAATGCTGACTGCTGAAAGGCTGACGCTAAACTGGATTGTTGAAGTTGAAAAACAACACAAAACGACAAAAAACAACAAAAACGACACTATAAACAACAAAAATGACAAAAAACGACACTATAAAGAACAAAAAATGACAAAAAACAACAAAAACGACACTAAACGACAAAAAACGACACTATAAACAACAAAAAACGACACTATAAACAACAAAAAACGACAAAAAACAACAAAAACGACACTATAAACAACAAAAAACAACAAAAACGACACTATAAACAATACAAAACGTCAAAAAACGACATTATAAACAACAAAAAACGACAAAAAACATCAAAAACGACACTATAAACAACAAAAGACGACAAAAAAACAACAAAAACAACAAAAACGACACTATAAAGTACAAAAAACAACAAAAAAACGACAAAAAACAACAAAAACGACACTAGAAACGACAAAAAACAACAAAAACGACACTAGAAACGACAAAAGACAACACAAACGACACTATAAACGACAAAAAACGACAAAAAAACGACACTATAAACAACAAAAAACGACACTATAAACAACAAAAAACGACAAAAAACAACAAAAACGACACTATAAACAACAAAAAACAACAAAAACGACACTATAAACAATACAAAACGTCAAAAAACGACATTATAAACAACAAAAAACGACAAAAAACAACAAAAACGACACTATAAACAACAAAAGACGACAAAAAAACAACAAAAACAACAAAAACGACACTATAAAGTACAAAAAACAACAAAAAAACGACAAAAAACAACAAAAACGACACTATAAACGACAAAAAACGACAAAAAAACGACACTATAAACAACAAAAAACGACACTATAAACAACAAAAAACGACAAAAAACAACAAAAACGACACTATAAACAACAAAAAACAACAAAAACGACACTATAAACAATAAAAAACGACAAAAAAGGACATTATAAACAACAAAAAACGACAAAAAACAACAAAAACGACACTATAAACAACAAAAACGACAAAAAACGACATTATAAACAACAAAAAACGACAAAAAACAACAAAAACGACACTATAAACAACAAAAGACGACAAAAAAAACACAAAAACGACACTAGAAACGACAAAAAACAACAAAAATGACAAAAAACAACAAAAACGACACTATAAACAACAAAAAACGACATTATAAACAACAAAAAACGACAAAAAACAACAAAAACGACACTATAAACAACAAAAACGACAAAAAACGACATTATAAACAACAAAAAACGACAAAAAACAACAAAAACGACACTATAAACAACAAAAGATGACAAAAAACGACAAAAAACAACAAAAACGACACTATAAAGTACAAAAAACGACAAAAAAACGACAAAAAACAACAAAAACGACACTAGAAACGACAAAAAACAACAAAAACGACAAAAAACAACAAAAACGACACTATAAACAACAAAAAACGACAAAAAACGACATTATAAACAACAAAAGACGACAAAAAACAACAAAAACGACAAAAAACAACAAAAACGACACTATAAACAACAAAAAACGACAAAAAACGACATTATAAACAACAAAAAACGACAAAAAACAACAAAAACGACACTATAAACAACAAAAACGACAAAAAACGACATTATAAACAACAAAAAACGACAAAAAACAACAAAAACGACACTATAAACAACAAAAGACGACAAAAAAAACACAAAAACGACACTAGAAACGACAAAAAACAACAAAAATGACAAAAAACAACAAAAACGACACTATAAACAACAAAAAACGACATTATAAACAACAAAAAACGACAAAAAACAACAAAAACGACACTATAAACAACAAAAACGACAAAAAACGACATTATAAACAACAAAAAACGACAAAAAACAACAAAAACGACACTATAAACAACAAAAGATGACAAAAAACGACAAAAAACAACAAAAACGACACTATAAAGTACAAAAAACGACAAAAAAACGACAAAAAACAACAAAAACGACACTAGAAACGACAAAAAACAACAAAAACGACAAAAAACAACAAAAACGACACTATAAACAACAAAAAACGACAAAAAACGACATTATAAACAACAAAAGACGACAAAAAAACGACAAAGAACAACAAAAACGACACTATAAAGTACAAAAAACGACAAAAAACGACAAAAAACAACAAAAACGACACTAGAAACAACAAAAACGACACTATAAACAACAAAAAACGACAAAAACGACACTATAAACAACAAAAACGACACTATAAACAACAAAAAACGACAAAAAACGACAAAAACAACACTATAAACAACAAAAAAACGACAAAAACAACACTATAAACAACAAAAAAACGACAGAAAACAACAAAAAACGACGAAAAACAACAAAAACGACACTATAAAGTACAAAAAACGACAAAAAACGACACTATAAACAACAAAAAACGACAAAAAACAACAAAAACGACACTAGAAACAACAAAAAACGACAAAAAACGACACTATAAACAACAAAAAATGACACTATAAACAACATAAAACAACAAAAATGACACTATAAAGAACAAAAAACGACAAAAAAACGACAAAAAACAACAAAAAACAACAAAAACGACAAAAAACAACAGAAAACGACAAAAACGACACTATAAACAACAAAAAACGACACTAAACAACAAAAACGACACTATAAACAACAAAAGACGACAAAAAACGACAAAAAACAACAAAATCGACACTATAAAGTACAAAAAACGACAAAAAACGACAAAAAACAACAAAAACGACACTAGAAACGACAAAAAACAACAAAAACAACACTAGAAACGACAAAAGACAACAAAAACGACACTATAAACGACAAAAAACGACAAAAAACGACACTATAAACAACAAAAAACAACAAAAAACAACAAAAACGACACTATAAAGTACAAAAAACGACAAAAAACGACAAAAAAACACAAAAACGACACTAGAAACGACAAAAAACAACAAAAACGACACTATAAACAACAAAAAACGACATTATAAACAACAAAAAACGACAAAAAACAACAAAAACGACACTATAAACAACAAAAACGACAAAAAACGACATTATAAACAACAAAAAACGACAAAAAACAACAAAAACGACACTATAAACAACAAAAGATGACAAAAAACGACAAAAAACAACAAAAACGACACTATAAAGTACAAAAAACGACAAAAAAACTACAAAAAACAACAAAAACGACACTAGAAACGACAAAAAACAACAAAAACGACAAAAAACAACAAAAACGACACTATAAACGACAAAAAACAACAAAAACGACACTATAAACAACAAAAGATGACAAAAAACGACAAAAAACAACAAAAACGACACTATAAAGTACAAAAAACGACAAAAAAACAACAAAAACGACACTAGAAACGACAAAAAACAACAAAAACGACAAAAAACAACAAAAACGACACTATAAACAACAAAAAACGACAAAAAACGACATTATAAACAACAAAAGACGACAAAAAACGACACTAGAAACGACAAAAAACAACAAAAACGACAAAAAACAACAAAAAACGACAAAAGACAACAAAAAACGACACTATAAACAACAAAAAACGACAAAAACGACACTATAAACAACAAAAACGACAAAAAAGGACACTATAAACAACAAAAAACGACAAAAACGACACTATAAACAACAAAAGACGACATAAAGAACAAAGAACGACAAAAAACGACAAAAAAGCGACAAAAAAACAACAAAAAACAACAAAAAAGACACTATAAACAACAAAAACAACAAAAAACGACACTATAAACAACAAAAAACGACAAAAAACAACAAAAACGACACTATAAACAACAAAAAACGACACTATAAACAACAAAAACGACACCATAAACAACAAAACACGACAAAAAACGATACTATAAACGACAAAAAACAACAAAAACGACAAAAAAGCGACAAAAAAACGGAAATTGTCTAAATATTATGAATGGGACATAAAAGTTGAATAAATGTGCGTATGTATAAAAGATCTTCAAGATTTTGTGGTTTGAATAGAGATCACACCTGAAAGTATGAATGAGCAGATTAGACTTGAAAAATGCTTGAAAAAGTCTAAAAATTTCAAAATCCTGTGTGTGTGTTTGTTTGTCACGCGAACCAACTGCTGTTACCTGCCGTCTCAGTCCTTGGTCAGACTAGACTAGAAAAGTTGTAAATGGTGTAAATTTTATGAATGGGAGTTAAAAGTTGAATAAAACTAAGACTGTATAAAAGATGTACAAGATTTTCTGGTTTGAATAAAGTTTACATATGAGGAGTGAAAATTGTGGTACTGGGAGCAGTTTGAGTAGAAATTTTAGAGTTGAGTTTCAATCTCCTCCCCACTCTACCAGTTAGGTCCCCCACTCTAGCTTTGAACGTTCCACCACACTCATGTAAAAATGTCAGAAGGGCTGAAATTTTCATGATTTTTAACTTACAATAGTTGTAATAACAAATATCTGTACTGTCAAAACTCCTCAGAATAACTGAATAGCCAAATCATTTCTTGATTGAGAGAAGGAATTTGGGATTTAGATTCTGTTGTTGTGATAAACATGGACATAATAGATTCTGTATCTGTTTTTATTTTATGTCCATGTCCACAGGATGTGATAAAAAGGTGGGTCAAACAGCAAAAGGCTCCGTAATCATACATTTATGGGACATGCCACACTACTGTGTGACATGCTTTGTTCCATCATCATAAAGGTGATAATCAATCAGAATCAATGAGCCAGCAGTGATAACAGCTGACCGTGACCTGTGAAATATGCGATAAGATAAAACAGGCTGATAAAAGTAAGTTGACGTTAGTATTATGCAGACCGAACACTGCGACAGACTTAAAAAATTACAGATGAGCTTTAAAAATGTTAATTTATTGAAAATTTATAAAAGATAATGTACTCAATTCACATACATTTTTTCACATTAAAAAATGATAACTTATCAACAATAATTGTAATACTGACTGTTTTCATCAGAATGAGTAAAACTGATACAAAACGTCCATTACAAATTGGGCATGTCTCAATAAATAAAATAAAATGATGTGTGGTTATTACAGTGTAAAACAATGTAAAACTATAATACCAAAATTAACCAAAGCAATAACCAGAGCCAAATATTTACACAAAAAAAAAAGACAAAAAATAGGAAATAATACAGTATGAATATGTGGTGTTAACACAAGAAGGCTGTTGTATTGCAGTGGGCATCATAAGCCTTCTTTTGAATCCAGTGACACATTTTCAATAGTCCAGTATTATGGTGTTCTAATAACTGATGTTTACATTTCTGTATCTGCATTTGTCATTTTTACAATCTGGTAGAAAGATCACCTACGTCTCGTGCTGGAAGAGACTCTCTGTCATCACTGACATTTTTGCCTTCACCTTCTTCACTCAGTATAGCTACTACTGTTGATAGCGTGGCATTGGGATCCAAGAGTTTCACCAAAGGCACATTCACACCTCTCTCCTGAAAGATGAGATTCTGCAGAGTCATGGCCTGCATGGAGTCGATGCCTAAAGATAAAAGAGGTGATTCATCTTTCAGCTCACTTTTATCCATGCCGATGGTCTCACAAAGCAGAGAGACAACATACTCTCTCGGTGAGACGGATTCAGTTTGTTTAGTTTGAGAATCTGTCTCTTTGGCTTTTTGGAAAGCCTCCTCTACCAATGCGGAGAGGCGCATGGTCAAGGCCACATTTTGAGAGAGGATGTTGTACCTGATGTTTCTGAAGTGAAACCTACAAACAGCCTGCTGGGGTCGATTGAGAACAAGGCATTGCTCCAGACTTTTATGAATCTCAGCCACATCCAACACCATCATCCCCTTTGCCTCCAGAAACCGCTGGAAATGTTCCTTGTTCAAGAGGAGACCGAGATTTAGAGCTCCCCAGTTGATAGACTGTCCAGGCAGCCCGAGTTTGCGCCGGTACTGGCAGAACATGTCGAGGAATGTGTTGGCTGCTGCATAGTTTGTTTGTGATGCGTTTCCCAGAAACGCTGAGATGGAGGAGTAACACACAAAGTAATCCAGCCGACAGTGCTGTGTTGCATGGTGCAAATTCAATGCACCATTTACTTTGGGTTTGAGAACTTTCTCATAAAGAGATCTGTCAAGGGTCTCAATCAGCCCATCATGCAAGACAACTGCACTGTGAAACACTCCTCTGATTGGACAACCAGGGAATTTCTGGCCGATGCCACTGATAACCTTGTGCACATACTCAGACTCAGATATGTCACACTCCATGGTAGTGATGCGGTTTCCACACTGTTTCTCCACATTGTGTATCTCTTGTTGCACATCTGGTGTGGGCTTGCTCCTGGACAGTATGACGATGTATTCACCCCCTCTTTGCGAGATGAACTTCACAGTTTCAAAGCCCAGACCAGACAGTCCACCTGCCACTATGTACACTGCTCTCTTTCGGAAAAGCTGTTTTTTTGTTGGCAGTATTGGAATGTCAGACAGCGAACTGTTGACATCTTTTTCCAGAGCCACAACAGCCAGCCTCTTTGAGTTGAAGTATGATTGTGGTTTCTCTAAATTAAGGCTCTGGATACTTTCAGATTTCCCACTCTGAAAGGTAAAGCTTTCAAGAGCAAATTTTCTGCTCAATGTCAAGGACTTCAGCCAGTGATAAATGTGTGGCCTTTGTGCACTCAAGGATCCCTTTTGCAAAATGGCTGGCATCTGAATTGTCTGCACATGAACACTTTCCCTTACACTTTGGAACACATCTTGAGCAAGTGAACACTGCATCTGAGATTCACAGATGAAGACAACATGTTGAACGTCTGGAAAGTTACAAATTTTAGCAATCAGAGATTCATCAAATGGAGGCAGGACGACAAATACATCTATTTGACTCACATCTACAAATGATCCGTTGCACTGTGAACCAACAATCACATTCCAGCCTGACTTGTAAGAAGTGAGTGCCAAGACTTTCATCAGAACAGAATCAGGCACAGAGGATATGATTCCTAGATTATGTTTGGCTCTGGGCAAGGCTCGATGCAGGATCTCCCATGCTAGCACAAAGTAGGAAACACAGGGCGTTTTTTTAAGGAACGGGAAGCGCTTGGTGCTGTAGCACACATCCTCTGGAACTCTGACCTTGCTGGCTGCCACCACAGGATAACAGGAAGCAACGTGGTCTCCCACTTTTAATTTCCTGACATATTTTCCAACTGCTGTGATAGTACCGCTGAAATCAAGAGCCAGTAGCTTGTGTTTCTGTGATGAATGTTTGTTCCAGTACAGTGTTTGTCCAAATTTCAGATGTGAAGCACTAACAGGGAAGTAATCAGATGAATGAACACATATCTTAGTGGGCCGAATTTCAACTGATCTATCACTGATTGGCTGGGCCTCCTCCTCAAAGTGAATGGCGCTCAGTTGAGTCATCTTATGTGTGTCAGCTGTCTGAAGGATGCAGGGCTCAGACATTATAGAGGTAAACCTCCTCTCTGAACTGTCAATGATTTCAGGTGGAGTGCGGACAATGGACGGTTTCAGAATCAGCCCATCTTTTACCACCAACTCTGGGAACTCGCTGCAAGGACACGATTTTAGGACCTCTGATAGAGCTGCAATGTCCTCAGCAGAGATCGTGCTTATATCAATCAGCTGAAATAAAAGATCTGGTATCTCTGCAGCAAATGATCTTGTCATGCCAGCGAGAGCAAAACCAGGACTTACATGGTCTACTGTGATGTCAGAGGAACAGAAGGTGACTGCTCTGATGGAGTTTGGGAAGCGAATTCGCTTTAGCTCAAGGACTATTTGGCGGAACATCTCACAGCAGCTCGCCAAATTCTGCAGGACAACATTGGCTGCCAGTGAAGTGAGGTTTTCTTTGCCCCACAAAAATAACACCTCATCAAAGTTTTTCTCAATATCCGTTATATTGAGATTTGCCAAGAGAGAGGGAAACCCATGGCTCAAGATATCTTTTGCATGTGTGAAGGAAACGTATCTAGACCCAGAGTCCAAATATTGTTGAAGGCCTTTAGAGATCCCTATACTGTCAGAGAAGACCAAGGCCTTAGGAGGAGATGCAGATGTGATGCCTTTAGGGATAACATTAAAGGCATTATGGTAGAAATACTCCTCAACCACATGAGAGCGACTGCCAATGTACTTGATTATGACTTGCTTAACCTCAACCAACACTCTTCCTTCTTTATCTGCAAAGCAGCCACAGACCTCAAAGTGATCAGTGCCCACATCCACTGCTCTCAGATACACAATCATCTCATCTTGCAAGGGTTCAACCACTGTCAAACTTCCTATTTGGGCAGGAAATCCTGGTCTACCAGCAAAAATGTGCTCTACTGTAACTGGGAGAAGCTGCATCAGAAAATCCAGCATAACAGGATGAATGCTGTAGTCATGCAATTGAGACTGCAGTTCTTCTGGAACTGTGACAACTGCAAAAGCCTCCTTAAGGTCTTCTCCATAGTGCACATCCCCCTTATTCTGGAAGACGTCTCCATACTGAAAGCCTCCTTGAGAGAGATACCCATAGAACTCTTGAGAGCTCACTACAGATTTGCATCTTTTGTAGATGGAGCTTAGTGAAATGCACTGCTCCTCAATCAGCCTCTCTTTCTTTGAAACCACTGTGCCTGATGCATACATTGCAGATGGGGAGAGCACCATGAACCTAGTTCCTTTTTCTATTTGTTCTAGTTGCACCTTCATTTCAGGTGAATTCTGGGTTAAAACAAATGGACTGTGAAAATTGACACTGAGCTGCAGTGAACTGAGTGGTACTTTTGGTTTGGCACTGGCCATGAATGCTGCTAAACCCAACTCAGCATAGAAGGCACCAGGGATGATGGGTATATCGTTGTGCTTGTGCTGTTTCAGGTAGAAGGAATAATCTGACTTCAGGTCACAGCTGAAAATGTTGCTTTCACTTGCTGTCTGACAGAGCACAGGATGAATACTTCCTGTGTTTTTCTGTGCTGCGCCAATAATAACATCTCTGTCCGAGCAGTCAAACTGGTATTTCGGAATAGGCAGTGGCGTTGTCTCATATCCTCTGTAGAAGGTGTTCCAATTTACATGGACACCCAGTTCGAACAGCTTAGAAACAACGGACATTATTGTTTCATGATCTTTCTCTGGCAGCACCGATGCCAGGACAGCTGTGTCATTACCCAGAGATTCCATGATGTTTCTCTGTAGTGCCCTTCTTGGCCCTATCTCCACAAAAACGGTATTCTTTTTTCCTTTAGTTGCTGACCTCACCGCCTTCTCAAAAGCTACTGGCTCACGAATGTTTCTAGCCCAGTATTCCCCTGTACAGAAATCACCCTGCTGGACTTCGTTGCCTGTCACTGTCGAGAACAACTCTGTATCCAGATCATTCACCTGTAAGGAACCAATTGCCTCCTTGATTTCTGGCAGAATTGGGTCCATCATGTGGCTGTGGTAAGCAGCAGGAACATCCAGTACACGAAGGAACAGATTCTGACTGTTGGCTGAGGTGCTTAGCTCCTTATGAAGGCTCTCAATTGCATCTGCATCACCTGAGAGGGTGCAGGACTGTTGGCTGTTGAAAGCCGCAAGGGAAATTCTACCAGAGTAACAAGGGAGAAGAGCAGTTACCTCTGATACAGCCATGTTGCTGATCACAAGCATCTTCCCCCCAGTGACTTTGCTCTGCAGAGTGCTGCGGAAATAGATGACCTTTACTGCATCCTCAAGAGACAAGAGGCCAGAACAGTGAGCGACTGCAACCTCGCCAATGGAGTGTCCAAGTATTGCATCGGGCTTGACACCCCAATGTCTGAGTAGGGTGGTAATGCCAACTTGGATAGAAAAGAGGAGTGGTTGGACAACATGTGGGTTTTTGAAGTCGCTACCCTCAAACTCACTCTCAAGTGTGTCCAAGATGTTCAGCGTACTCAGTCTTTGGAAAAGTTGTGCAATCTCTTTGATCTTATCCCTGAACACAGGCTCGTGTTTTAACAGCTGTTTGCACATGCCATGGTAAGTGACGCCATTTCCACAAAAGACAAACACTAACCTTGGATCTGAGGAAGACGGGCTAATATTTTTGCCCACAGTGGCACTCAACTTCTCTTTAAGATCTACTACAGATGAAACCACAATTGCCTTTCTGTATTTATGTTTTAGATGGCTTCTCCTGCAAGCTGATGTGTACAACAGAGAATCTAGATCAACTTTGCTATCTGCTTCTAGCTGTTTAATGGTGTCTTCCATCATTAGAGTGAGAGATTTTAGAGAATTTGCCGACATGACAAAATACTTTGCCTGTGTCCCATTATTCTTTTGCTCAATGCGTGACTGTTTGTGCTGTTTGACAATAGCGTGTGCATTTGTACCCCCAAAGCCAAAGTTGTTCACTCCTGCAACTCTTGCACCGGAGGCTTCCCACACTTCTGCTTCCTTAGGAACTTTAATGTTCAGGGCTTTGGCATCTACACTGGCAGTCTCTTCAGAGTAGAAAACTGAGGGAACAATGGTCTCATGCTTCATCATCAGGAGAACCTTAATGAGTCCGGCCACTCCAGCTGCAGATTCTGTATGTCCAATGTTGCTCTTCACAGAGCCAATCCGCAGTGTCTCTGAACCAGGAGGTTTGGCTTTAGCGATGACGTTTGATATGCTTCCTGCCTCTGTTGGGTCTCCAACTGGGGTTCCAGTCCCATGTGCCTCGATGTACTGGACATTTGCAAGGTCAGACTCTGAGTAGATTCTGCGCAGGAGTTCCTCTTGTTGTGTCATGGAGGGTTTGGTGATTGGAGTGACTGAGTGTCCATCTTGGTTGACCGCTGTTTTGCTGATGATACCCCAGACATGGTCATGGTCTTGTATAGCCTGTAAAGCATCAACAAAACTAAAATGAAACAAATGAGAGTATAAAGGTTTCAACATTGTAAAGGGTTTTGTAATGTGTAACTGAATATTATGATATTTAGTCCCTGTCCAATTTATATAAAAAGAATGTTTTGGACTTGTAAAGCATTGCTGGAAAGAAACAGGACTAACGGGAACAAGGAAGTTGCTGACTAATATAACATTTATGGGTACCATTCAGACTGTTTATTGTTTGAATAAGCAAATTGCTTAGTTTAAGCAAGTCAATCAGTTATTAACTGATAATATGTCTATCTGATATGGTCAGATGTTAATAAAATTGAAAAAAGGATTATTACTCTGAATATTCTGACCTTTTTCAGCGGCTTCAAGAGAACTACACCGCAGCCCTCCCCTCTACCATAACCGTCTGCTCTGTTGGAGAAAGGTTTGCTGGTCCCTTCAGGTGAGATCATCTTGGCCTTGCTGAGAGCAACGAACACTCTTGGCTCTATGATGCAGTTGACTCCTCCACAAACAGCCATGTCACAGTCGCCTGATAAATTACAACACATTTCATAATGTCACACACTAATGTCTGAATGCCCTTTTAAACATCCATCCTTGTAATTAAAACCACAATACTGGGGCATTACTTTATTAGACACACTGTACAGACCTTGTTTAATGGCTTGACAGGCAAGATGAAGAGCCACGAGAGATGATGAGCAGGCACAGTCTAGGGACAGTGAGGGCCCAGTGAAGTTGAAGATGTATGAGACTCTGTTTGCTGCAATACTCATGGCAAGCCCTGTACCAGTCCAGTGGTTGATCACGCTCGGGTGCACGTGTGCAGCATTTGTCTCATAATCTCTGTTCATTAGGCCTATAAAAAAAAAAATAGAGCGTTACATAATTCAAGGAACAGTAGTAAAAAAATGAAATGGAAATTTAAATTGGAAGAAAGAATTTGATCCTGCATTTTAGTCAACACAGTGCTGTCACTCCTAATATTATACAAAAATCTGAAGAGGCAGTCACCGGCAACACATTTTTACTGACTTACCAAAAAATACTCCTGTCCTTGTCCCACTGGCCTTCTCCATAGGTATTCCAGCATTCTCTAAAGCCCTGTAGACACACTGAAGGAGCTGTTTTTGCTGAGGGTCCATTTGTTCCACTTCACTGTCACTGATGCCGAAGAACTTGTGGTCAAATTGATTGAACCTGAAAACATTCAAAACCATTAGATCCAATTTAGTGACTGAGAAATATTTTATAATTCAATACTGTAATTGCCTAAATTGAAATTATTTAACCAGGTGATGACTGCAGTTTTAAACGAGAAAAACGCAAGTGCTCTGCACAGCACCGTGATTTGGTAAATGCTGATTAAGCATAGTCAATCACACCACTTGGTATATTTAAGTAAATACCAAAGTTTTAAGTTGGTAAAGAGTTTTTTGATGTGAGGAAACTCCTTCTTAATTTTGATAATCTAAAATCACTTTTATCACAAGTTACACAGTTTTTTATATTTTTCCATATTTATCATTGTCTTTTTTTTTTTTACTTAATTAGTGATCATGTGTTAGTTTTAAAGACATTCATTTACCCATTACAAAAAATGAATAGGAAGGGGCCCAAGCTAAAAAAAAAAAAAAAAAAAAAGAAAGAATAATATAGAAACATAAGATGTAGAACAAACAACTTTAAAAGATCATTTCATCAATAGGGACAGTGTATATAACAATCTGTATAACACATATCTGAATAGGTTATATAATGAGGTTTAAAGACCATACCCGTCAAGGAGGGCAGCCTTGGCTGTGCGGGATTTACCCGCTTTGTTGTCATCAGGGTCATACCAGCTGGCCAAGTCAAATCTCTCGTTGGGAATTGGCACAGAACAGTTTCTCCCATCCACCAAAACCTTCCAGAAATTGTCAAGCCCTTCTCCTGTTTGGAAAGATATACTTTATATAGTATTTAAAGGCTCAATTGTGGTACAATAAATTGTAGTAGGAAGATAAGGAGGAAAAAGGCTCATTGTTCGTATTAAGCATTTGTGAAATTGCATGATTCCCCTGATTTGACTGAACACAAAGTTATAGTGAAAGGGGTAGAAATCGTTTAGTGAAATGAAATACATTATTTGGCCACAGTAACTTCATTTGAACTAAATCAAATTATGACACAACATCGTTTTTAGAATTACCAGGAATTACTTTTACCAACCGTGATGGTTGTTAAGAGGTCGTATGTCTCAGGATTGAAGTTTGTCTTACATTTTCTATTACTATTCTTCATTTATCTTAATGCACAGTGTGAGAAATCTGGGAATTTCCTTAATAAAATATTAAGAAACACAAAAAAACGAACCAAAATCAAGTTCCCAAATCCAAATGGCTTACCCCCTGGAAAATTGCATCCAATGCCTACCACGGCAATACCGTCTTCAGCTTCATCCATTCTGACTGAACATCACTGAGGAAGAAAAATCAAAAATCTTTATTGCACCATCATCTCAACATCACTCTTTCCTCCAGGCAACATCACGTCCAGAAACAAGTGGGTTTAGCATTCTTTAAAACTGTGTAATTAGTCCAGTTTTGTCATGCACCAGTACATCCTTACATCCATGCCCTTTGCCTTTTCCCTCAGTGATGGTATCACTGCCGGACTTGCGGTTGATTCTTAAAGGCAGCTTCTTTTCTTTATTAAACATTAATGATGATTGTATACGTGGCCATGGAGATGAAGGACTTCAGTGCACACATTTATGGCACCTTGCAAATGATTAGACCAAGTTTAATGGATCAATATATAATCAAACAATGGGGTGACTCTAGGTCTGGTTTCATTGACTGACAATCAACCAGTCAATTTTAAAATTAAACCTTAGCACATTTTAAGTATAAAGTCAACAATGTTATCATTACTCCAGTGCAATATAATGCATGCAACACATATTAAAATGTTAAATATGAGTGTGGCCTTAATTTACCTTCCATAGAATGATGTTTTGATTAGATAAAATCAAGTCCAAGGTTAATGTTGAAAGATGCACTCAGGAAACTCTCGACAAAGCAGCAAAACAACCTCTTCAGATGTCTTTACAAGATCCAGTGCAAAGATGGCCATGAATAACAATGTATGCAAAGTTACCTTTGCACACATTATGCAACACGTAATTACTCCAAATATCATAGGGACAAACAAAGACTCCTTATTAAGATGTTTTTCACGAACGCTGCATGATAAAAAAATTTGGAATCTACTGAAAGGTGATGTGTTTGCTCTTATTTCTACTGTAGCATTTCAGTTTTCTTTAACCATTTAAGTAAAATGAGTGATTTCACTAAAATCAATCAAAAAAGGCTCACATTCTTTGACATGGACACTAAAAGAGGATGCAGAATCAAAAAAACACTTTATCTTTGTTTTATTGCCTTTAATAATGCTCTGGAGTCACACGGAAATTATATGATGGTATTAAAGTTGTAAACTGTGGTTGTCTTTATTACTTGTTGTCAAAAAAGTGATAAAGCCCAGAGGTAAGATGAGGGTGAAAGTGTTTGATCAGAAAGAAACTGGACTTTTTCTGGCAGTTACTTTAACAGAAGCTTTAAACATATTCTCTCAGGAAAGGCAGCTACTGCAGAAATTTACGTAACAACTGTAACAAATGACTGATTAGTTTCTTCAATGTTTATTTTTAGGCACAGAAATAATTCTTAGAAGGATAATCAATCATTTTAGTTTTAAGTTCTACATTTCTTATAAAACGTAATTCTATGATACAGTTCTTTTATCTCCTCAGAGACTCTTGAGTGATGGTATTACCCCCCTTTAAAAATACACATTTTCATAGTAAAGATGAGCAACTCAGCTAATGACAAAGAGAGAGATACAGCAATAAATCACAATGAAAAGTCCTGAAATTATAATACCGGTCTGTCATGTTGTGGTGCTGTCCGTGCGGCCGAAAATGTGTTTTCTTTGTATCCAATTAATGGAAATATCAAGCATGTACAAGCAGGGACAAAAACAAAAGGATGGAGTGTAACACTGGGTTTAATGTTAGAAAATACAGGTACAGAAAAACATATGAAACACGTAGTCTGACTCATTAGACTCATTAATTACTGCAAAGCTATTGTAAAAATGTATAGACACTTGTAAACATTTTGTGGTCCACTTCGTCAAACTTTACACACATAATATACTTAGTATTTTCTTAATTAGACATTGAGATTAGATATATTTTTAATCATATTAAGATTTTGTTTATTTCTTGCCAGGCAGCGTAAGTGTTTTAACATAAATTGCATCGATTAGTAAAGAAACGCCACAGACTGTTAGCTGAGGTGTTTATTCAAAAAGCAGGTTGCCTCATTCCCACGTGATCGACAGCATCTGACAGCTCAACTCCCACAACTTCTGAGCCAATTCGTCATCTTTACCGGCCTCTGAGCATTTGGCGGGAGCACAGTCGCTGTGAGCGAAGACATATTAGATGAGCAACTTAACATTTAGATAAATCATCTCATTCATTTTGACTGGGAAGTGATTATTTAATGTAATCAGTTCAGCAAATGATAACTGAATACTACTAAAAGCCAACTATTGTATCCTGTAAAAGTTTGTTACTTGCAGGTTAACATTTACAGAAGCTGCTTTTTGCTTTTGTGTAAGCTAACAAACAAGCGAACAAAGCCACACAGCAGCTATTTCGGTGCCTGTAACAGGCAACTCTAATTAGACAGTTAATATTTATGTAAGAAACATTTTTTTACAAGTCTCCCTCTCTCTGCAATATTAGACCAGTGGTTCCCAACCTGGGGTCTGGATCCCACCAAGGGTTGCAAGATGATTAACAGGATTAAAATATATTTTTCATTTCTAAACATTATTCAAAAACATGAACCTGAAAGGTAAAATGTCTCTGTGGCCAACTCATAAACTGTGATAAGAGGCTGTAAAAAGTTATTTTCAGGTTTCTATTGTTCCACTACAATTGCCTGTTATCTTCTTGACCTCAACAATGGCATCAGATGTTGTTTATAAGAAATGTATGATCAGCTGCAATGTAATATGTAATACACACACACACACACACACACACACACACACACACACACACACACAGACACACATATATACACACATATATACATACATACATACATACATATGTGTGTGTATGTTTAGTGTACCTGTAATATCCTCCGCTCTCTGTCTCCAGGGACGGCTCCACTGCGCAGTAAATGGTCGTCTGAGCTCCCTGGGCAGAGTTTTTGGTGAAAGGACTGACCATCTTCATGACAATCTGTTGAGGGCCGCTCAGATGACGCCATAGGTCTGTCTGGACGACTCCGGGGTGGAGGGAATATGCCGTCACACCTGTGCCTGAAAGACGAGCCGATACCTGATTACTGCCACTGTACAACATGAATAAAACAGCATATGAATAATTGGGGAAAAACTTAAAACAAATTCAGAATACAGGATGTTCTTAAAATACATAAAATGATACGATGGCGTTAAAGGTATGCACACCTTCTAGTCTCTTAGCCAGCGAGCGGGTGAAGAGGACATTGGCTAGCTTGCTCTGAGAGTAGGCTCCCTTCTTGTCGTAACTCTTCTCGCTGTTGATGTCCTCCAGATTGATGGTGCCCCAGGCGTGAGCCATGGAGGACACGGTGATAATCCTGGCTGGTGCCGATCTTTTGATCAGGTCAATCAACAAATGTGTCAACAGGAAGTGACCTGGAGAAGAATGAAATAGTTATCATATTCAATAGCAGAGTTTGTGAAAAGCAGAAAGACAGATATTATGTCTAACAAGTAATATATGTAACATTATATTCTCTTATTCTTCATTCACTGTGTATGTGTTGATATACAATCAGTTGCCAGTTTATTAGGTAAACCTAACTAAAACGTTATTGACTCCTTCCTTATAATTTCAACCACTTCCCACCTATAGGATATAAAAAAAGGTTTTGACTGGCAGTGAGAGAATTATATACAGGTGTCCAGATTGTCTTTATGTTGGTCAAAAAGAGAGACCAGTAATGACTTACAAGACAAGCTTTTAGTGAGCAAATAAGAAGAAAAGTATTTTATTAGAAGTGTCTCTAAGACTATAAACCATGGCAGGGACAAATGTTCTGATGACAGGGTGATAAACTGTTCTCTTTATCTTACCAAAGGACTATTTTCCTTATCAGTCATCAGCACAGAAAGCTTTAAAACACCAATTAATATTTAACAGCAAATGGACATTACTGCTAAATAGTAAAGTGTAATAGAGGGCTATATACACCCCTTTATATACACCCCTTGGAGTGATCTTTGTCCTTGGAGGGATCTTTCTTCCCGACAAAGAGCTTTACAATTTTGCATCTCATTCACCCATCTGCAACACATGGAGTGTGTGTGTCGACACACGGACGGGAGCTGGGGATCGAACCACCAACCCTGCGATTAGTGGACGACCCGCTCGACCTCCAGAGCCGCTGCCAGAAAACGGAAATAAAGAAAAAAACTATGTCTGCCTCCAACTGGACATTGCATGTATGTATGGAAATTGTTTTTAATGCCCTGATCGCTATATGGTCAAAAGTCAGTGGACACCTGACAATCACACCTATATGAGCTTGTTGGATATCCCATTCTAAAACCATGGGCCCCCTTTGCAGCTACAACAGCCGCCACTCTGTGTGTCTGTGGGAATTTGTGCCCATTCAGCCAAAAGAGCATCTGTGAGTTGAGGCACTGATGGTGGACGAGAAAGTTTGGCTCGCGTCCGGCGTTTAATTCCTCCCAAAGGTGTTCACTGGGGTTGAGGTCAGGAATCTGTAAAGGCCACTCGAGTTTCTCCACATCAAACTCATTTAACCGTGACTTTATGGACCTCACTCGCCTTGTGGCAAAGGTGTGCATCTTATAACAGTGCCATGTTTAAAGCCACTGAGCTCTTTTTAAGACCCATTCTAATTTCTAAATGCTTGTCTGTGCAATGGGTGTGACTGAAATAGCAGAACTCAATCATCAGTAGGGGTGTCCACTGACTTTTGGCCATATAGTGTAACCTCCCACTTGGAGACGTGGGTGGTAAAAGTGTGTGTAGGCTAAAAGAAAACCCTGGAGCTACAGTAATTCACTGATGTTGGCAGTCCAACATGACAGGAAATCTAAATAATGGAATTCCTTTCATACAATTAACTTGACTTACAAACAGAGCTAAAAATCTGCAGAAGTTCATTTAAAATAGATTTTCAAATAGATTTTATGTAAGTGGGACAGCATATAAACACTACACAGTGTTATTTACCCATGTGGTTGACACCAATCTGCATCTCAAAGCCATCTGCTGTTTTCCCATAAGGACAAACCATAACACCGGCATTGTTGACGAGGATGTTGAGTTTCGGCTCTCCTGAAGAGAAGAACATCAAGAAATCAAATTATGTTGCTCTAAAGTCCTTTTGTGCGTACGTTTTTTCTAAAGAACAAACTGGTTAACCTTTGTTGATGGCTTCAGCAAACTCTCTAATCGACTTGGTATCTGCCAAATCAAGTGTCATGCATACGACATTTTCGTTGCCTGAGCTTTCAATGACTTCTTTCACAGCATCCTGTCCTCTATTCATGTCCCGGCACGCCATGATGACCTTTGCACCTAAACAGAAAAGAAAAACAGCAGTGAAACACATCAGTAAGTTATGTCTGTATCAGTTTCCCACACACCAGGCATGCATGTAACATGGGTGAAGAGCACCCCCTTGTGACAAAATGTGTTCACATTATGTGTACTGTATTTCAACATGAGAATGAAACAAGGAAATATTTGTCTTAGAAAATAACAAAATGTCCTATTAAAAGGTAAATCCTACTCAATTTACTGGTTTTTAACAAGCTTAAAATGCAGATTTTAAATACAGGCGTAGTTACATGTTTCCACTGCATCCCCAAAGTCACATATTAAAGGGATAGTTACTGAAATGGGGTTGTATGAGGTCCTATCCATACTCAGTATTATCTACAGTAGCAGTTACATCGCTTTCCTCAAAGCCACCAGACGCCTTTGACAAAAACAGTAATTTTACCTCACAGAACACACAAGTTGCTGGTCCCCCACTGCCTCGATTGGTTAGTTAGTTTGTGTTATTGTGTAACTTTGGTGTTTTAACACTTTAGTTCGGATCTGAACTACACACGACACAAACAAACTTACCGATCGAGGTAGCGGTGGACCAGCAACTTGTGTGTTCTTTGAGGTAAAATTACTGTTTTGTCAAAGGAGTCTGGTGGCTTTGAAGAAAGCATATATGGATGTAACGGCTTCAGTTTCCCGTCAGAAAAGGACATCTGATGGCAAGTTAAAGCAATGAAAATAATCAAAATATTGTGTACATTCAAACTGATATGGATCTGTGTCGGTACAGCTGCCTGCTTCTCCAGACTGAGGGCCTGCCGACCGCCGTCTACTGTAAGTTATACACCGACTATGGATAAGAACCTCAAAGAAAGTTAACTAGAAAAACGTGACTGGAAATTAATTTTCTTTAGACTTTGTAACCTGAAATTAGAGCTGGGCATCAAAACTATAATTTGTTTTGAGTACAGACTGAAATGTGTACCCACCGCTGGCATCGGATGCTTGATCTAATTACCTACCTTACTCTTGAATTGGATATTTCATGATTTAAATAATACTTTAGTCAAGCTTGGTCTGTATTTTATTAAGTCACAGCTCATGTATTCTATGGAAGATTTAAAATGCCTAAATTAAAACAAATAAACAAAGAAACAAAGTGACATACAATACACATATTTAACTTTTTAGGTATGCATTTTCTGTGCCACATGTGTAGTAAACTGTGTCTAAATTCCTCCATGAGAGGCACTGAAAATAAGTATTTCTGTGGTATTAGTACAGAAATCATATTGGCACTAAATCCAAAAATGCAAGTCACCATGACAGAGATAAAAAATCCAAAGTTTGAGAGGATAATTTGAGGTGTGGCTGCAGTTGCTGTGATTGACCAACCTCTCTTTGCCAGGTCGATGGCTGTTTCTTTGCCAATACCGGTGTTGGCACCGGTGATGACGACAGTTTTGTCATCCAGCCTCTCCGCAGAGGACCAGGGCGTCCGGAAGAAATTTCTGGGATATTGAGAAATAACTGTTGCTAAACCGTGTCAACCAGAAAAAAAAATGGGTGTATTATGAACAATGGCAACTAAAATACATACTAGTTTCTCCCAACTGAGGCAAAGAAAAACGTCTGTTATCTTTTTACGTATCAACGAACTTGTTAATAAAGTTATTTAAAAATATTCTAAGCGTAGTTAACTAAAACTGACGTTACATCATTTATCTAGACAGCCGGAGTGTTTCCATGAATGTAAAGAGTCCTCACCTTATAGCCTGCATCTCACTGTACTACAGCAGCCAGGTGGTTGGCTGTATCAAGCCAAAACGAATCTTTAATCTCAGGTTCAACCGCAAAACCCGCAAAACCCGCAAAACCCACTAACTTCATCAAGAAAAAACGCGTCGGTGGGTTGAAAACTTGCCATGCGGAACTGTCACAAACGGTGACATCTGATAGGCCGGAATTTCAGCCAATCGGCTGCGAGTCCGTCACTCTTGGAGAACACTGATTGGTTAAACGTTCTGTTTGTTCCCGCCCTCGTAGTGTGTGTGTTTGATGGTGAAGACGGGCTGCGCCGGGCGGGCGGGGTTCACACTTACTAAAGAAACTACATTTATTTATTTGTTTATGGACACTTTGTAACATTTTTCCTCTTCTTCTTCTTCTTCTTCTTCTTCTTCTTCTTATTATTATTATTATTGTACACAATTTTTTTATGTTTTTCAATCCAAACTCTCAATAATAATTAAGTCCTGTGTAATTATGTAAGTATGATGACAATAAACAAAATGATTATCATAAAAATGAATAGATAAATAAATAATACAATTTTGTTCTTTTTTTGTTTTAATAATAACAAAGACTCTTAATTTTGTAGTATTTAAATAGACTCTCTTGTATTGTATTCAATTTACAGTAATTTATGATTGCAATACATAGGATGTATGAAATAAAAACAAAGCAAAATAAACAAAACTAATAAAAAATACCAACAAAAACAAAAAAAAAACATTAGCTCTCCAGACATGAAGGTCCCATCATGCCTCAGTATTTCTCTCTCCAGCAGGTGGTAGCCAACGACCATCTACCACCAGGAATCAGCTGTTATACTCTGACACCAGCCCTGTGTTACTGAGTTATGTCCGTAGACAGATTAACAGGTTGGTATTTGGGTAGATCTTGTCCTTGGCTGAGATCTCACACTGCAGGCAAATAATTTGCATGAAACAGAAAAGACTTAGGCACCAATCATGCCTCTCCAAAGTTCACAGAAACACCATGAATGGTTCATTCATACTTTACAGATATTATTACAGCATACAGTGGGATTACACTGTAGACCGAAGGTCATTAGAACAGGAAACATTGTGGCGGTCATCAGCTGATTGTGCGTAAGCAAACATTTCCTTCCCTATTCTCTGCAGGATCAGGCAGCAAAAGGAGTGTACGTGTGTGTTATATCTGTGTGTGTGTGCATATAGGTGCATTTTTACAAAGACAGATAGATGTGTGCGTAATGTGAATGTGGGACACAATTGGATCCAGGCTGATTAGAAAACACCCAGGAGTCCAAATGAAGTTTGTGTGCACTTATCCTGATTGTATCCCCCCCACCTCCCCTCTTTAACTTCCTTTTCTATGTTTATTTAAGCGAGAAGTGATTGCAAGTGGGACAGGAAGTGTTTGTAAGTGGCTGTTTATTCATTTCTCATATAGTGTATAACAACATGACTTATTGTGATTGACTAAGTACTGAGTAAGTCATCTGTTAAACAAACAGGTGCTCTATGGTACAACAGGTAACAGGTAACCAAACAAAAATACACATTGAGTCACGTCATTCAAGTCCATATTTAGATATTTAAATTTTATTATGTAACACAATAACACTCTATGTGCTTATTTGTGTCTTATTTGCATGGCATCTTCCCCCCTTGTGTTTGCTATTGTTGATGGGCTACTGTATTGTCATAATGGCAAAAAACATCAGACATAACAGTTTACCTAAGCTATTACTGGCGCCGCATTAGCAGCTTCCCAGAGGCCAAACACAATGGAGAGGCAAGAGGATGCGCTGAATAAACTATGAGAACAATCCATTAGCTATAATGGGACTATTAACTTTACTTTGGCAGATGGAGAGCAAGAGGATGCAGATTCCTTATTTTTATATAGAGGATAGAAAACACAAATAAACAAGTGAGACCTGAAGGAGAACATCTAATGTTGATATGACTGTGCAGGTTAAACAACAATTGCACTGATTTTAAGAATGTATAAACACTAACAAAACACATGCGAGAAATGTGTAACATAATCTAAACCATTGAGTCATTGTGCTGCTATGATGTGATATACTACCTCTTACTATCATTAATACTGAACACACACAGAGCAATTATAATAAAGATAATTACATACTTTATTTACATTACACTTCAAAACTAAGTTGCAGGGTGAGTTAATAAGAAAACAATAATACAACATAAGTAGGTACAAATAAAAGATTAAACCTTAAAGATTAACTCCAGACATGTTTTAAGACACTGCTTTGAATAATACTTTGTGTCTGACACAGTTTTTCCACAGAAAAGATGAATCACCTCGTTCAGAATCCTTTTATTTGTGGCCACCTTTAAATATGTTTTGGATTAGTTTACACTGTTCACACAGACTGGCGCAAGCACATATTAATACAAATGAATGACATATAAATGCAGGATAAAATATGTATATAATGAAAAGAAAAGATACAAGAAAGCAAACAAAAAAGAAAGAAAAATTCATCCACCAACTCAGTCCAACTTTCCACTTTATTATTATGTGACTATACACCATAAAATCACATCGTTCAGATACATGTTACATATAGGATTTAACTAAATCGACTGACATATAACATTTAACTAACACAGAAGCTGTCTTATTGTAATAGCAGCTGTTTCCTCATCCTTAAGAGCTGTTAAAGAGGCATTTCTAAAACCACATGATTCTAAAAAAAAAGTGACTGATTGTTTAATACATAGATATCAAATATATATAAATCCAAATCTTGTCTGTAATTTGCATGTTGGGCTGCAACAGGCTTTCAGACAGTCACAAAATCATGCTTGAAGGTACAGTACAGGGCTTAAACTGAGACAGATGAATATGAAAACAGCCTTCGAGTGTCAAACTGCACATAAATCATTCTGCACAGTGACGGGCAAGTGAACAATAAGCAAAACTAATTTTTGAGTGGAGGGAGACTTTAAATATTTATACTATTGTAGTGATGATTCGACAAACTTGAGAAAGGCCTTTTCGTAGAAGAGTTTTAAGGAGGAGATTTTCTAAAGACTGACTTTGCGAGACAGATGTACTTAAGATGCCACATAAACATTCAGAACTGAGCTATTTAGACAATAACTATGTTTTTAAAAAAATAAAACAAAATTTCTTGCCCTTTTAAACAGGTCAGTAGCAAAGCTGGGCGAGCAAGAAACCCTGGTGTTTACATTATAACAATATCTTTCCAAGATCACAGCCCTCAGTGCCTCCCCCAACACAGACACGCAGGCGGCCAGAGTCTGGCTTGTACAGTGAGCTCCGATCTACAAAATCTCAAATGATCTGCAGCACGTGGGACACGATAAACATCTCCAAGTGTCTTTATCTCCTGCCTTCACATTTACTGCAGTCCGAACCTTTACTGGTCCCTCCAACACCCATATTGTGTTTAGTCTGGCTCTTTCTGCAGCCCCCCGCATGCTTCTGTATTTAGTTTCTCACCCTGGCAGCCTCCCTCACCTCTTTGAATGGTTACATAACACGTAAACGGTGCCATTCATTTGCTCGGACCGTTCCTCTTTACTGATCCAATCTCCGAGCGTTAATGGCTTTTTCAAATGCTGCACCATTTCCCTGGGATACCAATCTATACCTTCGTAATTGCAGTCTGTCTTTAAACAGTGGTCTTGTTTTACACCAGATGACGGACGCTTTCATGTCACCACTGCCCTGCTGACTGAAACACACTGCAGATCTGCCACATCAGTTCCCTCCATAATTGGGCTAAAGCTTTTTTCTCACCAGTTTTCTTTTTCTCTGGAGAAATTAGCACAGCAAAAGCAGGAAGGTCATGTGAAGGTTTTCTTGTTTGATGCAGTCCAGAGATGATTTTTGAGGAATGGAAAGTGTTTCCTTCCACATGTATCCAAACCTAACAACATGTTTTGTCACGTTTATGTTACACAACATCTCCCCCCTTATGGGCTCAAATCTGCTTTTTGGTATTAATGCACAGTTTGTGCAATCTCTTTCTTTTTGTAATTATGAGTCTCACCCTAAGGGGATATTACAGTTTGTATTATTTGTCTTAAGCTTGAGATCAATCTGCATTATTTTTTCTAGACTAGGTCTTTCTGCTTAAAGGATCAGTTCACCTAAATAAAAAAAATCAACAACCGCAAGCAGCAACAACAACGGCGACAACAGTATCTCACTTACCTGTAGTAACACTTTTAATACAATTGACAACTTTATTTTCAGACCAATGCATTTCAGCTTGTAGCCTTCATCAAGATCATCATAAAACACATTACAAAGACATTTTTTATAAGATGGGTATAAAGCAAAACATTTAAATATGAAAATATAAAAGAGAATCAATCAGTTGGGCACCCACACAATACAATAGCACTCCCAGAAATGTATCATAGCGGTGGCCGGATGGGGCCACTGAAAAATACACAGTTGGCCAATGACAATTAACCCAAGTGACACCTCTTGCATCTAATAGACAACAGAAACAGTGTCCTGATTAGTCTGGACGATTTATTTTTTATTTTCTGTTTAGAGGTGAACTGACCCTTTAAACAGATGCTACCAAGCCAATGGAAGTGCAACATGGGGATAGAAGTTTTAGATCTGGTCTAGTGGTCTAAGAAAATTAAATTCCAAGCACATATAAATCTTACAAATGAAAAGCCATCAGAAAATGTTGGGTCAATCCTGAAGTATTTCTCTGTAACATCAAATATGTTCAAGTTTGGAGAAACATTGTTAGGTATTATTAATTAAGAGTTAAACACTCAAAAACTTTAATCTAATCTGCTTCATCATAACTGTGTGGGTTTAGTTTGGTCAGATTTGATTGGCAGTGATGGCAACATAAGCAAACGAACCTAGAACTGCTATCAGATTTTATTCACATGTTGCTGATTGGTGCACAGAAATGCGTGACATCACTCAGTTCCCACTTCATATCCATTGCTCATAATAAGAAGCTGTTTGAGATAACACGTTACAGTCTTACCTTGCCTTTCTGAAATACATCAGATCAGTTCCTTCCCTTGATCGCCACCTTTTGATCTTCACCGTTTCATCTTGGTTGCAGCATGCGTCATCACAGCTGAACCTCTGTTTCGCTTTGTCACAGAAAATGTGGGAACAAAGAACAGCGTCAGCGTCAAGGCTGTTTCAACACCAACCTAAAGCCGTTAACGTGTTCTGCTCGGTCCATCAAAGAGATAATTCACCAATGTCACAAGATGGCACTGTGGTGAATTTAGGTTATGTTGCCCTTTGAAGGTGAGCAGACAGTCATTAGGGCCCTGCTATGAGCTCCAGGAAACAGGCGTTCAGTGCTATTTATAGAGCTGTCTCAAGGAGTCAATACTGTATTCGGAGCTGTGTGTACAGTACTCCTCTGGGGGACGAGGGTGGCCTGGTTTAATGGCTGCTTCATGACATTTATAGCAGCATGACATACAGTATGATATTTCAGTGTAAAAGTATTACCTAAAGTCATGGTTGTGGGGTGAAAGGGTGACATTTATTTATTTTTTTTGTGGACTGTACCAAGAGAATAAGCTGCGATGGCATATATTTTACTTTATCAGGGTGTTTTTATGACACCTGCTTGAAATTTGGTTCAGTTAAATGGGGAATTAGGCCTCTGTGACTTCTATTGATCTCTACTGGTGACTGAGGACTTGCCACAACGTCTTATGATGCCCTGAACATAAATATTACATTCACATTTCTACAATTGCTTTTCACATTTTCCCTGGTTTTGGCTTCAAAACAAACTTTCTCGCTCAGGTCATTGCCCTCCATCTTTGAGCTGCTGAAACCGCAAGTAGGTCAGGGAACATTGGGAGCCTTTCAAATGTCAAGAGGTTGGCACACTTTTGTTTCTTAGCTACAACAAAAACAACAACAACTTTTTCAAAAATAGCCATACATTAGGCAAAGAAATGATCTTTTCTGATATTTATTTTACAACTTATAAGTCATTATTAAAGGGGAATGTTCAATGTCCTAGCAGTAAACACCTTACTTTTTGTAACTTCAGTGACTTTGGGTAGGATTTGAATTGTTTTATGATCTTTCTACTGTGGGAAAATCTTTCTTGTACCCTTTCACACATACAGTAATTTAACCTGTACTGTCTTTACATGCTCGCCTCATGACACATTTATTTCTGTTGTAACTCAAGATGTCTCATTTGCCAAATACGCTACATGGGAGCGGCACACTCATTATGTCATTTAGCCATCCAGTCTAATATATTATTTTACACAAGCTACTGTAATATATCAACAACTTTATCATTATTTTTAACTTGTAATGCTACAGAATGTCTCATTGCTGTTACAGTGTAACCTCTGTACAACTCTGATTCAGCTTCCTCTTCCTGCAGACATTTCAGCTGCAGCGCCACTACGTATAAATTTTATCCAGTGCTGAGTACTAAGTGATCAGCTTCATTCATTACATTCATCCCATTCATTCAGTAGTTAAACAGATGGGGTCTGCCACAGCAGCCACAGTAAAATTATTAGGCTCTATCATCTCATCCCTGCAAACCACTGATGTCCTTGCCAGGATTTCCCCGCTCACCCCTGTGACCTGGAGTATTTTTACAAATTTAATTACTAACAGAAATGTGGAATATTTTGTTTAATGGGGATTTTTCTTTTTTCTTTCGTCTGCTCCTGTTAGGGCTTGACACAGCGGATATCTGATTTTATGATCCACATATTTCATTTGGCATAGGTTTTACACACCCTTCCTGATGCAACGGTCACCATTTATCCAGGCTTGGGACCTGCACTAGGAACACACTGGCTTGTGCATCCCCTAGTGGCTGGATTCAATGGGGATTTTTGTGTATTTCATGATTATTTATGTATTTGTTCAGGACAGAATATCTGTCTCTCTCCTTTGTCTGGTTTTGTAATCAGTGTAGTGTGCACTGGAACTAAGGAAAAAATGAAATTATTTATGGAGACATGTCTATTAGTCTAAACTTGAGAAACAGGCTGAAATCTTTTTTATCATCACAGATGGAATATTATTTTATCCAGATGGTTAGAAGAATCATAGGTGATTCTATAAATACCTTCAAAATCCTGATAGGTGGCGTTAAACAACCTGCATGGTTTTTCAAAGGTTGTCAAGGATTTATCTTTTGTTAAAACAGAAGCTTATCTCTGTGACAGTGGAGACGCATGTGTTTAGCTGTTGACTCAGCTGTAGCCCATTGGATCAGTAGATTGTACACATGTTACATGAGGTGTATGATGCTTTTAAAAGCCTAAATCTAAGAACATTTTAATGAGAAAGTTATTTACATGCCAGTTGTTTGTTGTGTCCATTGTTCTCACACCACCTGCATCTCATGATTTGACATTTACAGTATATTTCATGATTCACCTGAAGATAGCATACTGTATATTGTGATGGGAACTATCTCTTTAGAAAGTATTATCTTTGTTTGAGTTTCAGGTATATGGGTTTCTATGAGTGGTCTTATAGCCACAGTAATCAGGGTTTATATAGAGCCACAGCTGCAAGATTTCTGATGAATGACTCTGTGAAGGTTCTTGATTAAATGCATCACTGTGTGCCTCTATTCAATGCTATAAAAATACATTTAAATCCTGACCACAATATCTAACTAAACAAATGATTATCTCCTGGTTTGGGTGATTTTGCATGTCCTGGAAGTACTGAGGCCATGGTTGGTATGTTAATGAATAAAACCAAGGTTCATCCTTGATCAATTTTTCTGGCCACGTCTGTATGAAAATGTTTCGTAACACTTTCTATAAAAACCCCATCCATAGTGCATTATGAGGGCATTCATAGTAGATTAAAATGCACTGATGAGGCTTTATGACCAAACTCATAAACACACATAATGTTTTATGATGCACTATAAAAGTCATAAAACATTATAAATGTGACTTAGAAATAATTATAAGTTCAAATGTCTTATGGATGCTCTTGTCTAGTTATAAACTAGAGGTTGGCTGATGTAATGCCCACCTTTTGTTTGGTTTGTTTTGCTGATGATACCATCCTGTCTTCTATGATTTTTTTAAGGGGAGTTTCACCAATTTCACACATCAAAGGGCATGTACTGGTCTTGAGGGATAGCACGGCATATGCATAATAAAACTGGTTTCACAATTGTATAAATCCTAAAGTTATAATCCTCAAAATCTTCATTATGTTATGCATGCACACTTTTCATGTAATGTGGAGGAAACATATATATTATTAGAGCTGAAGAGAACTGCAGAGTTGGGTGATACATTTCGGTGGGTTCATCACAATGAGCAACTCGATCACATTACACATGGTTGTTTGCTTTTGTCATGAGTGCAGCTCTAAGAGACTACAAGTATGAAATGTAACGTTGTTTTACAAACTGGGGTGGGAAGTGGTTTTAGGACGGGGGTGTCATACACCAGCAGCTCCAATCGAAGCTAGTGGCTAATTCGCTTATTTGCTTCCCCAAACCTGCTGCAAAATGTTACATTTCTTTTCCCAAACAACCATAATTTGCATTAGACATTTACAGTAACTGCATTACATAATAGAGTACATACATGCAAGCATTTGAAGAAGTTAGAAAACAGTTTTATCTTAGGACATCTTGTACTGCTCAGTCATTTGATGCAAAGATTCCTTCGTGATGCTGGTAATATGTTTACGTAATGTATGTACATTTTAGTTTGCTTACTTAAGTAATTACTAGCTTGAAATGATTAAGTCATTAAACAGAAACATGTACATCCTGTGCCTTTGGTGAAAAAGGTCATTTTGCAGACACATGTGCACACACACAAACAGCGGCATACCGGCCCCAAAGCACACAAGATACAGAGCACATTCGGTCTGAAGGCAGGGATTGTGATGGATGAGTGGCATGAAAAAACATTTGGAGGGGGAATAATAACAGTGCAGATCCCTCATAGCAAACGACTCTGACCCCTTCTGTCCTTTTCTCAGACAGACGGGGTCCAAAAATACACAAACTGAGTCCAGATGATTCATTAGGAGCAACTGGATTAGGGACACTGTTTTATGTAATCTGAGTGTGTTACATTACAGACACAATGATGACAAAGTACAAATCTGTGGTATTTAATAGCTTTATTCATCCAGGACCAGATTTTCCCTCCTAAAAACAACCAATGACACATAATTACTATGTGAGATATTATGCCTGATAACTCAGACAGTGTGGAGTGAAACTTTAGACTGCAATGGGTTCACATGACTTCTCAAGAGACATTGAGGAAAAAAGATAAGAATGATCTGGCAATTATTTAAATTGAGAGTTATGTTTTGTTTTGGGTCAGTGCATATGCCCCAGTTAAATGAAATTCCAGTGAACTCGGCCAGGACACAGCTTTGATTGAAACTGTTATCCTTGCAGAGATTACATTATGTAAGACTTCACATAATCCCAATTTTTATTTAAACTAGATTTCAGCACTGATCAAATGATTAAAAAGACAGACTGGATGGAGGAATAAGACACGGCAGTGGGTCACCGAGTTGCAGTGCCATCCATCTATTTTCATTGCTTCAAAACAGCATGTCAGTGTTACTGAATATGTGTTTTTTTAATTTTGATAATAAAGTTTTAATGGTATATGAAAGGATCTTGAGAAACAATCTGAATGCTGCAATTTTCTTGTTCTTTCTGCAGCCATTGCTTTAAAAAAACCTGGAAATTTGCCATATTTCTCCACTGCAGTGAATTCACTAGTAGGTGTTATGTTAAACACTGCACCATACTGTATGCCAGACAAGTATGTACAACTGCTGCTGCTTGTAGAGAGGAGATAAATCATCACACATACATATATACATACATGTATACAGTATACATATACATGTATATATAGAAGTACTATATATACATAGCACGTCCTTTCCTCCCAGCTGCTCTCTAGTCATCAACATCTCTGATGTAAATGCTCAAGGATGAAGAATGGCTACTATGAATAGACTCAAATACATTATCTTTCTCACTATTACTATGCAAAGCACGTCCCATCTGCAAGGTTTTGTCATTGCCAAAATGGAGAAGTGGTCAGCTGCAAAAGGAGTGCAAGGAGCTCTTTGCTATTCACCGGACACATTCACAGAAAATGAGCTGGAGAGCCGGAGGCACACAAGACTGGACTTTCAAAAGAAAAACCGAGCCGGAGCACAAGGCTGAGAGGGAAACTCGCAGGGTTCATATGCATCTGAATGAGCGCGTAACAAACAGGATTTTGTGATCCTTGGCACCTCTTTGTATTCTGGCAAAAAAAAAAAAAAAAAAAAGCCATGGACTATTGATATTCTATTCATGTCCTTGTGTGCTTGTCCCCGAGGGAATTTCAGGTCTGAGCAGATGCTTCACACACACCATCATCAACATGAGGTTTGTTGACCATCACCAGCAACAAGCCCTAATTTCACTAATTCCTTTTTCTAAAGATTTCCCCCAAACAAATATAATTTCTAAATTTACAACAGGAAAACAACAAAAATCTGTAAGTTGATTTTGATCTTTCTAAAACTCCTTTGTGCCATGTAACAAAAAAACAATATGTATTTTGGATCAAGGCCAATTCAGCCAGCTTTTTCCACTTGTTGTTTTTGGTTTTGGTCTGCTTGGACAAATCTAAATATTGAAGATGCAAACAAGGAAACAACAAACAAAAGAAGATCGAACAAGATAAATCAATAATAAAATGTTGACAATTCATGGAAGTGGAACTCAAGAACTCATCTTAAAAATGGAAGTTTCCCTGCTTCAAAATGTGAGTTAATTGAACTTGAATAATGAGTTGTGAAGAAAATCATGAAACCTGAGAAAACAAGCTCAATAAACTTCAGATAGTAAGATTAATCATCAACTGTTTACTTACACTGACACATGTTACAGACAGATTTTCTTGTTACATTTCCATAGTTTAAGGAACCAGACGCCAACATCTGTGGCTGCTGCTGTTTGAGCCACATTTTGTGTACAAAGACAAAACACAGGGCCGCTCCCAGTAACCCTGTTGATTTAAAAGAGTATGGTTGGAGGGACTGATTTCAGTACTTTCATTCTGGTAACTTAATTTGACACACAAAGACACATTTATATCATGCAAGCCTATATTACTGTAAAAAACAGGGAGAGTTTTAACTCATAAACAAAGTATGCTGGAGAGTGAATCGTTGTCTCAGTCAACTCATCATTTCAAGCAGAAGAAGCCAGAAGAACTCATGTTTAAAGTTTTGAAAACTAGTTGAATTTATCTGAAATTAATAAAATGTATATAATACATTAGGTTAATGATAACAGATTAACTGATTAATGTATAGATAGCGTGGTGAATGGGTCTGTTAAACACGTGGGTAGAATTTTAAAACCCTTGCTGCACTTCAGGTCTTTGTTTTCTGCTCACACCCACCCACTAGGTGATGAGCGGGTGGCAGGTGGTGATGCTAAAAAGCTAAAAAGAAAAGGTGCTGAAATCATTATGCCGGCTTACAATATACATAGACAATGCTCATACATTCCAAACTGAGCGAAATTTAGGGAATTGTGTGTCGCTGCAGGCATCCTCTGTGCTTTCAGTCACTCAGGCTTCAGCAGGGACGTACACAATAGGGTAGCTGGCCTTGTTTCTGTGCGCTCAAGAGTGTTATTTGAGGGGAGACTTGGCACATGCAGTGTGTATGAATGCTGAATCCCCCACACCCGTCATTTCTGGCTCCCAGCTACCCATCTCCCCCTGTTCTTTTGAAAGAAAGCATTCATAGTCCAAGGGCCAAACAAGAATGTGTCTGTGTGCTTGTGCTTGCACTTCTTTGGGGACTATAGAGGAAAAGCAACACTATGGTGTAGTCTTGTTCATTCCCAAGATTATGTTATTTTATGTGAACATGACTGACAATGTTTCAAACAGATGGTCTTCCTCAGGTGAGGAGGGACACCCTCCATCTGCAAGGAAGACCATCTGTTAAAAAATATACAGTTCCTTAGAAATCGTTTGCAACAAAAGGCTTCTCTCTGTGATAAAATCTAGTGATGGTTGAAGCCAAAGTTATCCCTCTATTTTCATTTTTGCAGAACAATTCCTTGTATTTTATTAATCTGCACCAATCTGCTACTTTAGGATATTACAGCCTAATAAGGGGTTTGGTGTGATAGTTTGGACATGTAGAGTATTGAGAGTTACTGAATGGTGACTATACAGTACATGAATTTTTAAAAGGCTGCTGATGAATTATGGCTTGGAGAAATGAACAAAAGGGGAGGACACTGATCTCTGCAGCACATCCGATTACTGGGAACCCTGTTATAATGTTCATCATATAAAATGATGGATTATCCCCTTGGTTGGATTCAATCCCAATATTAAAATGGGCAGCACTTACATAACCAGTCCTGTGATGATACTGGTACAATGATGTTATGAATCCAGAGCATACAAATCATATAAATATATGATCATCCACAATACACCAATAAACTAATAATAATGAAATCCATAAATTTTCCATAACCCTCCAAACATAATATATCATTTTAAGCCTTTATTTATTATTTTTTGCCTCTTTTATGCTTGAATCACTGCTGAGTACTAAACCTTTACTGGTGCAATTACTTAATTCCTGTCATATATCGATAATATTTCACCATATCTTATCTCCACCGGTCTTTGTACTGTATTTACTAACCAATCCTTCAAGTTAGTCATTTGGGTGTAGCAGTGGTGTCTGTGTGTTGCTATTAACATTAGCATGATATGGCAAAAAAGCATTGTGGTGAAAAGACATAACCTGTTGTTTCAAAGCAGAGTTGATCCTAAAGTAAGACCTGCTAACGACTGCATCCCACCCCGACCGTTATGGATGCATAAGGTCATGACTGATTGTTACCCTGCTGAACCCTGCTAATCCTCTTTTTCTGCATTTGGAAACAATGCATTCAAGCTTCTGTCACCATGTTAAGACCACGAGACAGAGGGAAATAAAATAAAATACAGAACTAACATGCTGGACATTAACTTTTAATCCAGGTGTCATATGTTGTACCATTTTAACATTACTGTCAGAGTCACAATGGACAGTTTAAAAAAAGGATCAAAATCAATGGACAGCAGAACCAGAGATGTGTAGCCTGGGAACCAGACAAATCTACAACCTCATGTTTTATTTGCTCTGGCAGATACGTCTGGCCCCTCTCCCATTCAAACTGACTTCCTTGGTACTGGCAGCACTGTTGTGTCGGGCGAACCAATCACAAGCGTTCATCTAGTTTGAGGCGGGTTTAATACGATGACTGACAGCGAGGAGTGCCGTTGAAGCATCTTTGTAAATATCCAAGATGGCGTGGTGAAGAAAACCTGGTGCCTACATTACCCATAATGCAACTTGACCGCTGACAGTTCAGTTTGAGATTCAAGTGTTTTGTGTTAGTAGCCTCAACCCGCTAGCCTGATGCAGAGATGAGGAGCGGTCTCAACACCTGTGTGCAGACATTTTGTGTAACTCCTGCATTTCCCTCATACAAGCCTGTTTGACAGAATGATAATCAGGTTTAATGAAGTGAAAATTAAAATCTTATTAAACCTGTCTACCTCGGATATTTAATGGTCAGTGAGCATGCAGTATGGCAGAATCGCAGAATCACATCCAGTTTGCAGCGAGGCTCTGGATTAAAGCTGTTGTGTGCTATATAAAGATAACGAGATCTACTTTCTAAGGACGGCTCTCAAGAACGACCTTGACACATAACTGAATAAGACAATCACCAGCTCAGCATGTTATTACAATGGTTTTCATTGTTTCTTAAAGAAATATTCAGCAGTGCAGAGTTGGATCTGGTTAAATTCCCAAGAATCAAAACTAAGCCTCAGGTGCAAACCACTCCTGAATTAACACAATTAAAGCTGTCTTAATTATTGATAAATGCAGACCTTTGTTCATTTATAATCATCTTAGGGAAAATGTTGGTGGTTTGAGCAGAAGAAGGATATAGGTTGATGTAATCCCTGTAAATCCTGTTATGTTGTGACTCAAAATATTAGCCTCTGAAACAACCTTTTAAACTCGTTGGGGGTAGGAACAAGTTTTCCCTTATTTATTGGATGTTCATTATGTTTATGCACCTTTATTGACATGTTGTAGGAAGCAATGCTTGACTGCACTTCGACTCATTTTAGATCTTCTCATAGAAAAATAGAAATATTTTTCCTAAACTCTGAACACTTTTCAGCTATTCCTTATGAGGTATTTTGGATTAAAATATTATTTGCAGGGCTTCTTTTATTTTGTCCACCCCCTGTACAGACATGCGCCTCTGCATCCCATGAACCTATAAACTCCGATGACCACTCCATGCACTGTGTGATGTACAAACAGATAAATGTGTTATCATTATCTGTTAACACCTCTGTCAAACCTGTTCCCTCTTCTCTCACAGTATTTGCACATCACTCTGAGTTGATATGTGGGTGCCAGACAGATTGTGTCTGGTTGCATAAGGAGGCCGGTCGATGGCCCCCTCATGCTCGCCCCGGAGCTCGCTGGGGAGGAAGTGTGATGGCAATCAGCCTGTTAGTCTGTCTGTTTTTACTTGACAGGGGCATTTGTGTTTGCTTTGCCAACAGTGAGACACAGTCAGTATCTGGTTTTTGAGCTGGGTAGATAAGGTGGCTGTTGTGGCGACATCAGATGCGTAGGTCAGAGAAATGTCACGCAAAATAAGTCTGCTTTCCATTAATGAATTGGTGAATGTTAAACACATCAGATAAAGCAATATTTGGAGCTGACATATGAGCTTTTGCTGCTGCGGAGAACCCTGGAGCAATGTCGGTCGAAAATGAAAAAAACGAGCATCCAAACACTGAAATCAGGTCAGCAGGCGTATGCAGAGGATTTGGAAACAGCATCTCACATGCAGCACAGCGATAGAAAACAACACCCAGCCCAATCCGCTTCCTGATGCCTCTGTGTACTACAGCATGATAATTAACTGCAATCATCATTATCTGCTAAGAGATCAGAACAACTCATCAAGGCAGCAGAGGGGAAACACACAGTTCTGCTGATCTGCTGTTACATCATTTTTGATGAACCAATTTTCAAGCATCCCTTCTTTCCTTTTTGTCCGAGTGAGGTTCTTCTATGGGACGTGAGCAGCGGAGTAAACATTTGTGAAGATACACAAATAATAAGCCATGTCATTTGGTATTTAATGAGAAATTGACAATGTTTGATGTGAATTCCAATTTTATTGCCATCGCATTAGGCAATTTGATATGCAGGTCCAGCTAAGTGACAAGATGTTTCCAGCTGAGGTAAAATGCCCTAAAAACATTGATTAACATTCATATTCCAACCAATTTATTGTTTATGTTTTTTTCTAACTGCTCCATAGCGCCACCAGTGGTCATAATCGCCATAATCGCTTTAATCTGTCCATTTGATGCTATAGTCACAGAGTCTATTTTTTTAAATGGTAAACATGAGCATTAGTATTGAGCAAACTGTTGATGCTCATTGTGCAAAAGTGGAGAAATATGCACGCCGTGGTGTCAACCGGAGTACATTTGACATTACACCTGCTCAGGACAGCGAGAAAGGTTATGTCCATCCTCACTTTGGAAAGTGTTCATGCATACATTGTGAACAACCTTTGTTTATCGCTCCTTCTGCCTCTTTTTCTGTCTTCCATCCACACACACACATACAAACATTCTGGCGTCAACATCCCACAGATTTGCAGCCTCTACCCCGGAGGTCTTCCTCGTGTCCAGCTATTTGTCAGATTTACAAAGAAGCTGTCATTTCGTATTCTCTTGTACAGCCACTGGGCCTGGAGGCGAGGCACTGTGGTGGATGACACTTCAGTTGCGTTCAGTTTTTGCTAGACTGCACAGGCACGCTGCAGCATCTCTTGCAGCGTGTGGATATACTTCAGACAATGCAAGGCATTTATTTGAGCATAGTAGAGTGATAAAATTTGCATTAATTTTACAGAATGTAAATACTGAGATTGAAGCTAAATATTATACAGTTGCCTCACACACGTACATTTGAGATCATTAAAGCACATTTGTGCTTAAAATTTCATTTAATATATGAATAAAAAGTGACTGAGAAAATATAATTTAAGACTTAATGTTCATTCTTGACCATCAAACTAAATATAACAAAATTATCTCACCATTTAGTAGCAGTGCTGGAGCAAAATTAGGCAAATTAAGTATTCACGTAATTATACTATTTTTCTGGGCACTTTATGGACTTCTCCACGTCGGCTTAAAGTTAAGCTTGAACCGTGAAATGCCATGACAATCTGCCAAACTCCATCTGCTTCGGAAGGTGCCGTTGAAAGCTCCAAAACAGCTACTAAATGGACCGTCTCGCATTTTTTTAGATGTGTTTTTTTTTTTTATGTATATGGTTCAGGAACACAATATAGTAGGAAAAACCACACATGAATCACAGTATGAAGGTAGTTATCATTTGAATAATGAACATGTGAATAAAATAAAATAAAATAAAGCACATTTGGGGACATTTGTTCATGTCACAAATTGTGATTAGTGCTTTTGGGCCATATAACATTTTGAGTTCATCTCTTGGTTACAGTAGATTTGGGCGGTTTTTTTCCCTCTCATAGCCTCCTCAAAAAGAACATACAGTATGTTATCATAAGAACTGTATGTTATCAGAGAACCAACATATGGTGCCAGAAGTCTGGAGCAGACAAAAGACAGCCGCACCCTGTGAAGCCTCCGATGCAGCAGATACGACGATGCTTTCAAAACAAATGTAAAGATTGCTTCTTTAAAAGATATTTAAATTCAAAATTTGACCAGTGCTCAGGCTGTCACCATTGTTACTTTTACATATTAAATTTCTTTCAGTGGTCTGAACAAGGATAACCCTGGTAAACCATTAACCATTATGTAACTATACAGGAGCAGTGAGCTGTCAGTGGCAATTACCTACAACATACAGTACACATGTATGGCCTTCTGTGTGTGAATATGAAGTGTGACACAAATAGAGTGCAACTATCAGTGATAAACTGAGCATATTATGTCAATTAATTATATTTATTGGCAATAGGGACAAATGAATGCCACTTTTACTTTACTTCTTGTCCTCCACGAATCCAAACTCATCCATCAACATCACATTTACACAGCTGTTCCCATTCTGTTTCATTGCTTTCAGTTTTTATGATGACTGTGCTTGTCAGCTACACCACAACTCAAATGCAATAAAGAGACGTACATTCTCACGGTGTTTGGGTGAATACTCAGTTCTTTGGCAAGAAGTTATGCAATAATTAATGTGAAATTCAGCTCAGTCCCTCCCATCTTCCTCATAATTTCTGGGAATTACAGTGAATGTCAGTTTCAGTGCGTGTAACAAGAACTTTATCTCTGCTGATGCCTTAATTGATTTGAAACCCGCTGTGCCCACACAGCTGAGAAAAAACACACAACTTCCTCAAAGGTTTCAGTTTGAGTGATATAGATGGGCACCATGTGTCCGAGTGAGAGTTACTGTAGTGACGCACAGAAGTGGTGGCAGATGTAGAACAAGGGGCTGATGATGATGTTATTAACCCAGAGTTTTGGGGAAAGTAAAAAGGTCACGCATGTGTTCATGTACATTACAAAATATTTCACACAGTTTTGTCACATTGTCACGTGTTGCCTTTTGACTGTGGACCAGCCTCCTGCAAAGTCAGTGCACAAACTTTCTTGTTTTCTTGGGCTTTTTCTTGATCTCATAGCTTTAAAACAATTAAATCCTTAATTGTAAAATTTTAGACAAAGCTAGTAAGTGGACCTTGAATTAAGAAATTGTTTAAGTTTTATTTTTTATTGCAGTTTGCAACAATTGCACCAACAGTCATTACCAAAACTACTCGATTGGTTGGAGGATGTGGTTTATTTTTAGATAACTTCACAGCCCTGGCATCACAAATTAAACACACGAAGTCATACACATACCCATAAATACATACATACTCTAACATCTAACTTGGTCGTTACTAGGCTACGGTTTCCTCACTTGCTGCAGTAATCATCCAAAACTGTTCATACTGAACATATCTGCACACACTTGGTATCAACGTGTTTAATTTGTTTTCCCTAAAATATTTGCTCCCAATAACTAAAGCATGATTAACATTTTATATTTAGTTTAGGCAACTCAAAGCACTTGTTATGATCTTGGTTATATATTAAATAAATCAACACTGACTTGAAGCATGAGACGGGGCGCATTGACCTTTTCAATATTCAACCAAAACCACAAGCTTTGCCTAAACTTAAGAAGGGATTTAGTAGCCTCCAACCCACATCCCATTAGTTTACAAATCCTGGTCTTCAATGTCAAACTCCGGGGCTTTGTGCATTCAACCATCCACCAACAATCTTATCTCCATGATTTCTATACATTATAAGAAAGTCAAATCTTGGTAGTGAACTTAATCCAGAGAGTATTTTTCCTCCAGGACGTATTTAGGGAAGTCATTTATTAACCTTTCTAAAGACAGTATTGAAATGCACAGTATTCATTCTAAAACTTTTGGGTGCTCGGCATCAACAGAATAATCAACGTTGTAAAATAAGGTCTTGAAACCACAGTACTGTAACAGCCTTCCAGACATGTCATTCATCATGGCTGAATTTGGGTACATGTTTGCATGAGGTTTGGAACATATTAGATAATGCTACATGTGCATCGTGTGTGATGCGTATCGCATATCATGGGACCTCTAGAATCGCCACCATCTCGCAACCTGTTTGAAAGCTGATGAGGGCCACTGCTGTTGCACTTAATCACCTCATCGCCCCATGTTCCGGCCCACATTTCCTTGCCTTTGGAGGATCTCATTGAAGCTATGTCGGTCTATCAAAGGCATGATCTTTCTGTACACGGCTGTTTACGTGGAAGGAATTTCCTTCCCTACTTACGTAGCCAGGCATGTGTTCCTTTCAAATGAAAGGGGTTCTTTAGATATCAGCAGTTGTTGTGATGTTTTGTCAAAGTGGTGGTGTGGTGACAGATTTCTTCTGTCTTCTACGCTGTGGATACGTGCTGTGCTTTGATTCTTTTTTGTTTTCTTTAGTTGTCTTTATCTATGTGTATTTCCGAGGAGAACAATGTGCAGTGTTTCACCACAAAATGGGTTCGGTGTGTTTATAGAAATATACACTATTTTCAATGTGTAATTGTGTAAAAAAGCACTTTCAGGTTATAGCTGAACTGGAAAAATCTGTGTCCTCTGTTATTTGTAAATCGATCAACTCAGCATTTAACTGTTTTGTACCTCTTATGTAACATGTTATGTCCTCTCCATGCCCTCTCATGGCAGCCATTTTGCTTTTTTCAGTCTTTTTGTGAGTGAACACACAAAATAAATAAATGACGCTCTCATCCCACTGGCAGATTTGCGTGTCAATATTGTAGTTAATGGTTACATAATCTTTAAATCAAGTAACCAAATAATTTACAAAGAGGAATGATGACTAAAAAGTAGATTACAGTAATCTCCTGATAGTGGGTGCAATTAAAGAGAGACCAAACATTAGATCTTTAATACATAGTTTAAAACAAACACATGCACACCTCTAAATACTGATGGTCATGGTCCAACCAGTTACATTTAATTACTATTACTAAAACCACTTACCACTCCCTGTTTAAACCACTGACCTCTCCCTAATGATCAAACATTATTAAAGCTGTGACATCATAGAGGACTTTTTACATAATAAAAGCATTTGCATTGAGCATTTATTTATTTTTTTTACGAGAAAAAAGCTAAACGGCAACTGTTGCTGTGACGTCGTCACATTGCTTTGCTTCTCTACCTTCACCTAACAGGTGGTAATGTGAGAGACATGACCTCCTGCAGCTCTCCAGGAAACCTTACTCCCATGGGTAATGCTAGCCCGCACACCACCGGGAGAGCAAGGGAGCATGGACAGAAATCCGGCCCATGGCTGGATTAATTTGACTGTGGTCAGGAGCAATGAAAGGGGGAAATCAGTAGATAAGTGCGGTGACATAAGGAAGAAAAATGGGGTGAGTGACTGGGACAAAAGGAACAAAGGAAGGAAGGAATTAGAAAGTGAATGACCGACTGTTGTTATCTATTCAGGCGAAACATCTCTCCACCTCAAAAAGTTCGTCTCCTCTCCGTGTGTGAGAAAAGTGAGGGACAAAGAGCGAAAGAAAGAGAGTCGAAAAAAAAAAAAAAACGAACAATCAAATGGACAAAGAAATGGCCGGGAATGGTACAGGTTTGGCACACTCTCACTGAGCAAACCGCCAGCCTGATAGCCTCACTGAATAGACTCATTCTTCTTATCAGTGAGGCCAGCAGAGCAGCAGGAGGAGGAGGTGGTGAGGTTCTGTGTAGGTGACCTAGATAAGGTTATTCCTGAGCTGTACAAGGCAAGTGGGGCGGCCTCCGAAGGTGACACACCCCTCAGCTATCACCCCCCTTCTCTCTGTTATCAGTAAAAAAAATACTGACATGTTAGTCAGCAGATATCAGCATGACGGACCTCACGCCAAACAGCACAAGGTCGATACTTCGCGTTATGTCATATGGCTGAGTCTGCTGCAGGATCTCATGCTCAAACTCAGCTACTGCGCTCTGCTATTAAAGGGTTATTAAAGTTTTTAAATCAAATCTACTATGACACATCAACTTGAAAATCCAGACAGGGAACATTTACGAGGAAAAACTAAGATACAGTGAACTGGACAAACCTGTTGAATGACGCTAACAAAGTTAACAAAGCATTCTTAGAAGAAATAATTAAATAGAGTTCTGGGTGATGGTGAACAGGACGTTATGGGTTTTTCCTGCTAGAAATGCATGAATGAATTGAGTTATAACCTCCAGTGGCAACTTGTACAACTTGTTTTTGGAATCCAGGGCAAGTTCCTTGTTGCCCGTCGGTAGGGTACAAAGGTGTGTAGAGAGACACAGCTGGTCCTTTTCACCCGAGTTTCATGGATTAGCTCACACTAATTTCCCCAGACCTTCACCCTCATCCACGCAGATCCCTCACTGGCCTCCCACTCTGCTAATTGTGTGCAGCAACAGCCACCGTAGCTAAAAAAGATTGTCCAAAGTGAAAAGCACAAAAGAAAGTAAAAGAGATTTGACACTCAGAGGAAGCATGTGCATGTTCTGCAAAGGAAAGCGGGCATCTCTGAGCCAAAACTAGACTTACCATTTGAAACACTGTTGGATGCAACGCTATTGTACTGAGCTTATGAAATGCTGTGCACAGTGATGTCATCAAAGTGAATAAGCACCTCGTGGATTATGGGTTTAAAACAGACTACAGCAGCAAGCCCACGGACAAAATGCTCAGTCATCATTATCCAGCCTGACCACAACAGGAATGATTATCAATTAGGTATAAACAGATACTGAACATAATGTGTCAGTGAATGCCCCATATGTCACGACAGTCTGTGTAATGACCCAGCGTAACTGTCACAGACAGTTTGCTTCAGCAGTGGCGTGACCCTGCAGTTAACAGGGATTATCCCATGATCTCGTTAAAGTTAGAGCTACACGACGTGTGACGACCCATGCCACTCTGCCCGCCCGTGTGCCTCGCTCGGCTGCTTGTCTGGAGGCTGGGAGCTGGCTGGTGGCTGGTGGGTGGAGGCTGGGAGAGTCACCTGCTCCTACCTGTTCATCTGGGTGGAGCTTCCAAGAAGGCATAAAGGACTGCTCTTCTGGGAGTCCGTCTGTCTCTGCGTCTCTCAGCTGGGCCAACTGCATCATCCTCTTTCCTCTTCCTTGGTTTGGTTTGCTGCACCAGCCAACACGTATTACACACATTTTGACTCATCCACTCATTTACACACAGGAGATGTCTCTCCTACTTACACACCCCACTAGTTAATTAATATGTTTAAATTACTTTTTGAGGGATATATCTGTGTGGCCTCCCTTTTAGTTGCCAGCCTTGAACAGGTGTTAACATACGTAATATCACACTGAATCTATTTATACTGCATCTATTTATACTCACTGAAACGTTATCTGTGATCAAAAGTGTCAAGTTGTTTTTTCCCCTATTTTTTTTTTTTTTGCAAGATATATAGCCTCACACTGGGCTATTTTGTTTGAAGGATTCAATTTTGGATGTTATTTTTTAACAAAACAGTGGACCTACTTCACCTTTGAATACAGTGGGATTAGAGAAAAAAAGAGGCCACAGTGGGAGATGAGGCTAAATCTGGATTTCCCTTAATGGAACAAGATTGAAATAATATTTGTGTTTATTTGCTTTTCCTCGTGAGAAACTAAATAAAGTGGTTCCACTTCATGAATATTTGCATTTTTTTCTCATTGTTTATTGACAGAGAGCATGTTGTCTGGCCATCAGCTTCATTCCTATGGATTAACATGTAAAAACAGTGTTGTTGATGTTTGAGGCAAATATCCTGTTGTCCCAAAGTGTCTTGGCTGCAACCCTTTTTATTTATGGAGTGCATGATGAGGCATTTATGGATTTATACTCATTTTCAAGAATATACACAATAAAAAGTTTCACATATAACACATTCCTAATCTCCTTTCTTTTAGCTTCAATTTATTGATTTAAGTTCACACGCACAGACTTCGCCTGTAGAGGTTTCAGAGTCACACACATGCTTTGTTAATACTTGCATGTTTGGCAGATAAAGTACACTCTAGCATATGCTTTATACAAAGGATTAGGCCATGAGATGCAATACATTTGTTTAAATTACTTCTATCTCATGCGTCATACTGGCAGGTTAAAGGCCAGAGTGTGTTGAAACATTTATTTTCTTATCAAACAATAAGGGAGAATGAAATTAATCACCCTTTTGTCACAGTGCACTTTAGATATGCCACTGAAACACTCTTCTTGGGAAGTGGATGTTTACGTAAATGGCGATGAAGACTGAGGGCAGGAAATTGCAGAGGAAATTTGCTATTGAAATGTTTACGTGAGGCCATCCTTGCTCACAGTTTGAAAAATGCTTAGTGCTAGGTGGATGGCTTCCTGAACACTATCTTTGAACTGATGACTTCTACATGCTGCACATGTGGGCATAGGGAGTTTTGCTACAGAAGCAGATATGAAATGAATATGTCATTCATATTGCTTTTTTCTACTTTATCGCTTAAAAAATGTAAGTAACAGCAGAGAATACCAGGAAACAACATGAATTCATGATGATAGCTGAAGGCAGTACAGCCACCGCATTCAGGTTAAGGAACAAAACTGCACTTTCTATCCTGTTTTAAACCAACTTAACTCTCCCCCACATCTCTCGGCCTTGTCTTGGCCCTGACCCGAGGACTCATGCCATGCAAAACACACTTCTACCAAAAATAAAACCCTGGATCAAACATGAGCATGGTCAGTAACTTCTGCTCATTGAAAGCTCTTACTGGAAAAAATGTCTATCCTCACCACAAACTACTGACACGTCAAACACGGTGTTCTTCCTCAGGCCCATTAACAACACACAAAGACCTCCTTAAGCAGCCACAGATGTTCCCATGACCTCATATAATTTAATCTGGAAAACCTGTTGCAGGATTAATATTATGCGATAGACCCGACTGGGTGTCCCAGTCCCCGCACTGGGACACTTTATCAGTGATGTAACCTGGAGTCATTAGGTATGTTGGGTCTTTCAACCTCAGACACCCTCACCTAGGCAACCAAGCCGGGGTTGTTCAGACCCTGACTTGTGTCCCAGCAGCACTGGACCCATATATAATAAAACTCAAGTGGTGAAACTCAAAATAGACCCTTCACACAATGGAATATTATAGATTTGAGAGACAAACTATCAAGTGTTACATGTGTTGCCCTTGATTCCCTGAATTCACAAATTGATTTATAGTTTTACTGAGTTTTAAAGTTAATTAGAACAATGTTTATTGGAACAGCAGATGAGAATCAAAGTCCCCACAAAGTCCAATTAGTATCTGTCCTTAAAGTCCTCAGAAAAATGGAAATTTGAACATACATTTATATTCCATGACAACTGTGCAAACTTCACTTGCTGATGAAGGTCAAGCGTTATGATTGAAAACTCCAGAATAAATGGAAACTGTGGTGAGTTCCTTTCTTAAACAATAGTTTTTCTATTTCTATCTCGAATGTTTGTTTGATTTACTCCTCTGAAATTACATGTCACAGAAACAGGGTGGTAAACACAATCCTGACTGAATGAGATTTAGTAACACTGTGTCTCTATCCTCTCCAACCCTTTCTGCAGTGGAAATGGATGTGACTGTCCTTGGCTAGAGGTTAGCTCTCCCCCTGCTTGTTCATCACACAGAAGTGCAACGTCAGATGTATCGACTGCACTCTGCAGTGGCGGGCATTTAGACGGCCTTCTCCTCGGACTCTCTCACTCTCTCAGATTATGGATGGGTCTGTAGTTCCTGTCTCCTTAATATATGTCACCCGCCTGCCACGCTTGATTATGCAACAAGCTGCGCCACTGGTCAGGAGCCTGGGGGAAGAAATGTGTGACATGCTGACCGTGGTGTGTGTCAAATCTCTTGTCATGCGCTGACCATAGAGAATTAGCCCTGATTTGTTTGCCCAAACCTTAACTGTTCAATAAAATCGATCTAAACAACAATGCGCCATTACTGTCTCATGTATTCAAAGTTGGGCTCAGGCCAGTGTATCTAACATAGATCTGTTATGACATTGAAGTTTCTGACCTTGTCAAACACTGCTGCAGACTACGACCAGGTCTTTCTGATATATTCTCATCAGTTTATGAAAACATGTGTTCAGGGAGACAAAACATGCAAATAAGCGTGGCCACATCTGTGTTACATGATGGCACCCAGCAGGATCTTTCCTCTCATCCAGCTGTCACAACACCAAGTGAGATGAAACACTGGTGGAATAACAAGAGTGTGGAAATAGGAAGCTGCACTGAAATGGCAATGGGGGACGCAGGTGATCAATGTCAGTGTTTTTTAAAAACAATCCAGCAGCAGGATGATAGAAGGACGTCTTTGGTTTTATTCTCACCTTGAGTCCAGTTAGTTTGTGCAGAGAATGTCATCCACAATCAACACAAATAGGCATTTAGTAATCCCTAACCATAACTAGATGTTAGGGTGTATATGGGGCTGTGTAAGAGTGATACTCAGCATTTAAAGAGTTTGCAGGATGATACAAAAAACACAAGAGTAAAAGTGTTGAGAATGGGTTAAATCATGTTTATCTGCTCTGATGTAAGGTGCAATTGTTAGCATAGCTGGCTACCAACTTACTACATTGGTAACCAATCATTACTTCCAAGGCCAAGCGGTTGTTTGTGGGATTTCAGGATACATTGACAAAAGCCCTGGCTCCACAGTGCAGTGTTTGCCCACTCTATGGAAGCCTGTCCTGGTTGCTGTCAGAAGCCAAGTTTCCATCTAAATGTTTATGCAAATTCGAACCGAATTTTTAGAAAATCACCAAAAGAAAAAATATTTTTTCTTTCTTTTTACGTAGTAATTTGAGGAACGTTACAGTCTCTCCAGTGAAAGCGTCAATTGATGTTTGCTGAGTCTGTTTCCATTCAACTTTTTTCATTATTCCATTATTTTTTCGAATTTTCTGCATTTCCACTCTTTTTCTTTTTTTTGCACAAAATAAAAATACACGTAAAAACATGTGGATGGAAACCAGATGAAAATTAGCTCTGTTAGTCAGTTAATCCTCATCCTTAAAACTGTTTCTCTTGTAACGTCAAAAGTGAAATATAACACGTTAGTAAGCTGAGCAGCCAAACAGGGTTATGTTGGAACAATATTACAATATTCCTTATCATACTTATAATACTAGGACCAACAGCTCCACACTGCAATACAAGAGCAATGCTGTTTATTTCTTTCCTTCTACATGGATCATAAACTACAGAGGGTATTTTCGTTTTGCCTGGGCCATACAGCTTTGTAGGGTTTAACAAATGGTTGCAGGAAATGACTCAAAATGATGAGGTTTACTGTAAAAGTTACTTGCAGTGCATAATCACAAGCCTGGCCTAACAAAACCACAGAGGGAATACAGACATCGCTGGGTTCGTCTTCTGTCATCTCCTGCTGCTACCAAAATAGCCGACCTTTTGGGATGATGGTTATAAAAAATTTTCCAAGGCCACCACTAGTGATACATGTGAACCTAAACAAACTTTTCCATTCTGGTTTTCATCAAAGCCTTTTTTCATATTATACAACTTGTCATTGATTCTGACCGAAGTAGTCAGACAGACATTTCAGCGGTCGATAGCTATTATTTTTATTGATATTTTGTCTGACACGTTCTACACTGGGGTTACTGAGGGCACACTGGGGACTGACGATGTTCTGGGGACAGGTCCAGCTCTACCAAGAGCTCTGTGTGGTCAAGGCAACTATAACTCTACAGAGACACACACATTCCTCCACAGAGCCTCAAGGCCAGCTGGAAGAAAAAAAAAGGTAACACCAACCCTCAAGCGGAGGAGGCAGGAGAGCTCTGTTGATTAAAATATGTCTCATCTTCCTGTCGAGGGTTTATAAGAAAGGTTAGAAGTGAAGTGTTGCTCACATATTACAGCGGGTGAAACACCACTGCTGATTAAAATCTTGAGTACACTGAGGTGTGAGCAGCTCGCAGAATCTTGGGGACACACAAGATATTAGGAGATCGCCAGACATTGCCCTCCATCTGATTGATGTCGGCAGCCATAATTCTTAGTCACTCATAAAACAAGTAAGAATATCATCAGGAAAAGTTATATTGTGGATTTTTTGGAGGATGTTTCCCACTTTGAAGTTGAAAAATTATTATTTTAAACAAGCTCAATTACACATAGCTATAGGATTAGGTAGCAGCTCTGCCCCCATACAGGAAATTACACTTTCCCCAATGCTGAGGGTGCACTAAAGGCAATTAAAATTTTGTTCTTAGCAAATATTTTCACAAGGTCTTAGAAAATCCTAACAACTGGAGCTACTGTTTCTAAAATAGCTACACATAATGCCAGTGCTTTTTTCTTTTTTTACTTTACTTAGGTATTTCTGTCAGGACAGGTGAGCATGAAGACATGTTGCTCACAGCCACATACATTTGATCACATCTCATTTCTTTGTTACTTATAACGTCAGTGACTTTATAAATACAATATGCAATTCCAAGAAGTTTGATCATGTTGTCCATCTTTGGGGAAGTTTAAAGGTGCATTTCCCTACCTTTGAGATAAGATAGACTATAGTAACCTCACCAGTCAGTATGATGACTGTACCGTAAATTTGGTGTTCAGCAAGCTGTCCCCTTTGATACATTCCTTAATTTTGATTAGTAAACACCAGGCCATGAGTGCACAACGTGCGAAAATGTAAGCACTTTTTCCAGGGACATTTCCAAACCATCAAAATAGAGAAATATGATAAAACAACCCAGATGTGAACATATTTAGATATAGGATACATAAATCATGTTGCATGTTTTTGACCATCATGTCATGTGGGATTTCGTAATTCTAATCCTGTTGGGTTTCACTAAGGGGAATTTACTGTACAAGAACAGCTGACATCCCGCATGACACAGAAGACTTAAAAAATCTAATGGGTTTAAATAACACATTGTATAGAAAAAAAGCACAACAGATAAAACACTTGGCACTTGTTAGTCATAAAATATATTTATTCAACTAGTAAAACGTCCACTTCCAAAATAGAATGACAACAACACATACTCATGGGATGACCCTAACAGCGATTGGCATAAGGCGATTTGCTTTTTAACGTTACAATCTTCTGTAATACATCAATTTTATCAAACTACTTTATTGTTTCAGACTTGCATACAGGGCTAAAACCAGTGCTAAGACCTCACATGGTCTTTTGTTAATTATTCTCCTACACAGGGCCTGACACCAGGCTGACACTATAATCTGTTGGCAGGTTCTTTTCTTCCTTGGCTTTGTGCATTAGCCTCTATGGCATTGCCAAAGAGGCGACTGTGCGTTTTAAGCTTTAGCAATGGACACACTGGGGTTTCAAAACAACACATGAACGGATTTTCTCATCACATTTCATTTTGAAAAGGAGAATCATTCCCCGCTATTGCTATTTTATCAGGACATCACAAATGCAGTCAACCTTTTGGTTACGAAACATAATTTAGGAATCACTTAAGACTTATTTTGCATAAGCTGTCAGGTTAAAAAAAACAAAGACATAATCCATAGTAATAATAAAAACACAACATGGGATGACAAGAGATCACATGAAAGATTTGAAGATTGGGCTGTAAAAACAGAGAAATAAGCCATTGTCATGATGTTCAGTGGCTAGCATTAGAAGCAGTCTGTCCCCATGTCCTTTGTTGCCGTACAATGAATTCAAATCAATAAGCAGGTCAGTGCCTATAGGCATCGTGTCTGGATGAGACTGTGCGTGCGATGTCGTGTGCGTGTGCCAAAGGGGGATTTTCTGAGTCAATCGGTTGTGATGGAGGCGGCTGCAGCGTTTCATTAAGCTGCTGGGAGGCAGAGGCTGGCAGTCAGTCAGAGATTACAGACAGACTGGCAGCAGGAGGGTGTGTGTGTGTGTGTGTGTGCATCTTTTTATCTGCACCTTACCCTCCTCACAGATGGTGATATAGTTTCATCCTCCCCCTGCCTACTGCAACTAGCTTGTGCTTCCTGCTTCCTGCTGGCTCACGAGCACCATTTTGACTATTATTCATCTTCATTTCTTCATCCTCGTGGTGTTCGTTGGGCGACACAAAGAAGACCTGCACACGCCGGGGTAATGTCTTTAAAAACATTGGCACCAGATGCTAAATCTGCGTAAACGTGTCGTGGCCGCCATGGAGTGTTTATCTTATAAAATGAATTATGCCAGGGCATCTTTGCTGGCTTTTTACTCACATACAAACAGAGATGCAAATCCTGCAAGTGCTCCATCTCACAGTTGGACTGCCCAGCGTTAAAAGCAATAGGCCACAGGAATTTCATTTTTTTTTTTAAATAAATTGGACAGAGAGAGATATGTGTGCTTTGTGGCTCACTGCTAGAGAGGTAACTCTGGGTGTCTGACTAAAGGGAGGGGGAAGGGAGAGGGCAACAGGGCAGGATGGGTAAAAGGGGGGGAGGGGGCATTACTTGAAGGAAGCACGGACAGAGCGACCCTTGAGCGGCTGGGGAGGGCGGTAGTTGTCCACCATGCAGCACTCGGCCTCACCCTCAGCGGAGAAGAGCAGGCTGCGGAATTTGGCCATCTGTGAAAAGGAAGACTAGTTATTCCTGCTGACCTCCTGTGACTGTCACTCACAAACACATCACTAGTCTCACTGCTGAGTCACCGATTTGACTTTAGAGCATTAGGCTCAGCAGTTGTAACGTTGGTGCTTAAAGGAATAGTTTGACATTTTGGGAACTAGGCTTATTCACTTTCTTGCCGAGAATTAGATGAAAATATTGAGGCCACTCTTATGTCTGTAGATATTAATGCGAAGCTACAGCCAGCTGTCTTTGTTGTATCTCATTTGTTTATTTGTTTAACAGTGTAAAAACTACCAATTGTGGCTATGCTAAGCTTAAACTATCTGCATATTTAGCATTCAGACACGAGATTGGTATCGATCTTCTCATCTAACTGTTTAGTACGAGAAATATATTTTCAGAAAATAAATGTAGTGGAGTAAAATAAAAAGTGCATAGTGAAGTAGTAGTATAAAGTATAAATATCTTGTTTATGTAAGTCGTACAAAAAACAAATTTTAGAAATGTAAAAGTGGTGGTTTTACGGGGGTATATGTGCGGGACTATTTCTTGTCCGGGAGTTGTTTTCCTCTGTTTCTAGTCTTTAGGCTAAATAAGCATACCTTCATATTCATGTATACAGACATGAGAGTGGTATCGAGTTTCTCATTTAGCCTAACTCTCGGCCAGATTTCGAAAAGGTGTATATTCAAACTATTATTTTTTAAGTTAGGCAGGGCAAGAAAACCAGTCAGAGGCTACAGGATGGTGTCAGATGACCTATTCAGGAGACTTGTCATTAACTCTGTCTAATGAATTTATCCAGAACAATTACACTGCTTCAGCTACTTAAGTATAATGTACACAGTGAGTACTATTCACTACGGGGACAATATAAGTCTTGTGGGTGTATCCTCTCACAATTAGCTGATAAAAAAATCATTAACTAATGACATGTACTTTAAATGATGTCATTATCTGCTTGACCAGCCTTATAGGGCCCCAAGTCTAAAGGTTGTGTCAACACGTCTCACATGTTCACCCTTGGGACTACCACTCAACGCCATGAAATAAACATTTGACCAGGCAGTGTTAATTTTCACATGGCCTAAAGCGTCCCACCACATGGGCACACCTGCCTAGAGAGGCTGTTAGTTTAGATTAATGGGTGGTTGAAAGTCAAATATCCATTTCAGTGTAGGGCTTATGTGTAATTTTAGAAGTAAATACTTAGCAAATGCAGGCATGATGTCTAGTCTACTGTATTCACTCAATTATGGATGAATTCCCACACTCACTGAAGCTACGACTCCTCACCTACAGAATGTGACGCATGTGTGGTACGAACATTTCCTGTTAGCTCCCCACATACTGTCATACTGAAATACTGTGGTGGCAACATCACCAACATTTTTGTGACCTGTTTTTGCCCTCGTTCTCTTGGTTGGCTGAGTGTCTTTTTTTTTCTTTTTGAAAGAGAAATAGACTGCTGTATTGCCTTTCATCCCATTACAGAGGGTTCTTCTTCTCGTTTCTGCCGCTCAGCTAATCTGAACAATTAAGCCCTTGATTTAGATGGTAGAGGATTTGAAGACAGGGCTATTCTAGACCGCGGGCATGCAGCCAGCCTCTCTGCTACCACTGAATGGGCCCTGTGAGCATTCATACCTGCTCAGAGCTGACACTGATTGGCTCTTTGCAGACAATCCAGGTAACGCTCTCCAGCAGAGGGGGGGTGGTCAGAGAGCCGTCGTACGTCCAGTAGTCCAGGCAACTGGGCAGCAAGGTGGCAGGGTTGAAGTCAGCGAAAGACATCTGCTTGCCCTGAACAACAGTAACAGGAAGTGAAGAAAAAGTCAGTCATATCTTATCATGAATCATCAAATGCAAGAGAATACGTTTTTTCAGAGGAACGTACTTTGGCCTTGATGGTATCAAAGGCGTCGAGAATCTTCTGGAGACTGGCATTTTCGGCACCACACTGAAAAACAATTATACACATAATGTTGAAGGTGACATGATCATCAGCAAACAGTACTACCCACTGCAGTAACTAAACTTTGCATTGTGGTAAATTAAAGATAAAGTATGCAGTGTGTTACGTTGGTTTCTGTAAAGCTGATTAATGATTTGCTTCAACTGTTGCTACTGACCTGCAGGAATACTCCAACAACAGCGAGCCCATCGGGTTTGCCCGCGGCCTCACCAAAGCTTGGGTATTTGGTGTTCCAGTGCACCAGATGGAGCTGGGAGTAAATGACACAGATACATTAAAAACAAAGACCTTCAAAAGTAATCTTATTCCTATGTGAGACAATCCCTTGACTCAGCATTTTTGTGTAAAACAGCCTTATTGGTTGAGTAGGAATTCAACGTGAGGTGAGCTGGCCTTCCATCATGGTTCAACCCAAATAACGAGATTATGCCTTCCTTCAGAGCAGCTTTGCTCTTGAGAAATGTTAACACATTTCAAATAAAATTAAAAATAATCCGCCTTCCTCCTCCTAAATCTATCAGACACGATCTGAGTATTATGATCATCGTGATGGCTCAGAGCATCCTCACCTCAGCAGGATACTTGGTCCCGGCCACAGTGTGCTCAGAGCCCCTGTCATCACAAGCTCCCCAGTGGAAATGAAACTGCTTGAGCCTGTAGATCCCCGAGATCGGTCCGTCTGTCAGAGCTGCAGAACAAAAGCACGTCTCCCATCAGTTCATCCCACACTAAACGTGGGTGGTGCTGCAGTCAGCCTCGACTGTGCAACATTGTTATAAAATTAGGTATTGAGCCTCCTACTTGGAAGAAAATGTAATTAACACGATGAATAAGATCTGGGAGTATACACACACACACACACACACACACCATGTGCACACTTGGTAACTTCCTATTTAATGGAAGCAGACTCAGTTCCTGTTGTGTAAGCTCTGGTCAAACTGAAGGTAACATTCAGCCTGAAACGATGTCCAGGTATTGTTAACATAAAGCCTCCTTCCACTGTTACATAATGTATCTATTTACAAAATCCACACACACACACACACACACACACACACACACACACACACACACACACACACACACAGCCCTCTCCAAATAGGATATTTGTTTCTCAGTCGTCGGCCTCAGATAGGGAGGCACAGAGCTGGTCTTGAAAAATTCGGGGGTGTGTGGAGGCTGTGTTTTCCACTGTTGCACACACATGATGTATGACACATGATGACATGCAGACTTAACTTCTCCTTTATTTAGAAGAACAGGTGGAAAATAAGTGCAGTGAAATACCAAGAGAGGCTCTAACTCATCTAGCTCATATTCTTAGCAAACGTACTTTTGTTTTTGCATCTTGTGTGTCCACTAGAAATAATCCACGTGATTGTGTTATGTAACCATATTCTCCATTATCTTATATTAAAGGACAACCAATCCAAAATCCTAAAATCCTGAACATAAAAGAAGCACTTGTCTCGTTCAAAGATACAACCTCATATGAATGGAAATTCAATGAAACAAAGTAGAGAGAAAAAAGCAATGCAATCTCCATTTCATATCACCCTATAGAAGAAAAAAAATCTAATCTTTTACATATCTCCTTCACAGGCTCATTAATAATTAGCCCTGCCAGGGTTTGTTTGCAGACTAACCTTCGTTTTTTTTTTTTTGGTGCTTTTGACCTCCCTGCCAGCAGAAAAGAGTTGGCGTGGGAAAGGTTTACCAGGGGTTACATTACCAATTCAATTAGTATCTGCATGCTTTGTGCTCCGCTTTTGAATGGAACCTCTGCAGCCTATTCACCAACATTTCTTTAATTTTTTTAAATGAATGTAAAAGAAACAAAAACACCAAAATAATCTAAAACAAATGAAATAAAAATATAGTCGTCTCTGTTTGATCACTTTTATCAAAGCCCTGGAGGCGCTACGGACAATGGGTGCTTGAATCATACATCCGAATAAATATGAACATAATATTCTATATATTATTCTATAAGTCTTTGAGCTGGAGACTATTGGAGCTGCAGAGTTAACACACAGCAGCCATGCATTAAACCTGAATGCCGCATTTTAGAGGTTACTGCATCCTGTCAACCATCACCAAGACATTGATTGTCTTTGTTTGCAGAACCTACAGGCCTATGTCCAAAAATCATTCAGCTTCTCTATTATACCTACAAACATTGCAATAATAATAGGAAATATAGCAAAATATTGTGTTTTTTTTCCAGGTTAAGACGAAATATTTCACCACAGATTTCTTTCTTATTCTGGAGCGTCGATATCAAGCCTTGTAGAGCGGCTGCAGTCGTGCAATATTAATGTCACACTAACTTGAGCTGTCGGTGTCATCCACGAAGGTCACTTGGAAGGAATGTCCGTTGTTGAGAATTTCGAGGCAGGTGGAGGGGTCGTACTTCAGGTTGAGCGGCTTCAGCCCCGCGTCGTAGGATGCTTCACCAGGGACGATGTCAATGGGAGACTGGCGGGGTCCATTGGCAATAGGGAAATTACCAGCCCATTTGTCGGGTCCTATAAATGATATAATGATACAATTGTGATTATTAGAATATCAGCCTTTGAAATATGTGGGTTTTTTTTATTGAATCAATTGCGCGTTTTGGGGATGATGGGGTGCTTAAAACGCGCGTAAAAAGCCCCCCAAAATGCGCAGAAATAAAAAAAAAAAATAAAAAAAAATCTCTGCAGTGCTCCCATTCATTCGGCGCACTCCCTGCTGGTGTGGCTGGTTTTTTTTTAACAGTCCTCCCAGTAATGTCACCTCTGCGCTACATGAATGTGCGCGCAGTGAGCGCCTCACCGTTGTCCGCCGCGTATCCCCAAGCGTGAGACATTGTTACAGTTTGGATCTGTGAGCGTCTAGAGTCGTAATCCCCTAAAGCGAGTCGTCCCACCGCGCAAAGCAGCCAGTGTCCTCCACCTGACAGCTGCGGCGCTTATATAGGGTCCGGCATGAGCGGCGCGTCCCTCCGCGGATCAATGAGTCCCTCTCTCTCTCTCTCTCTCCCTCTCTCTCCCTCCCTCTCCCCCCCTCTCTCTCTCTCTGTTGCTGTGGAGAAGTCTTCATTGACGGGCCACAGTAGCAGGAGCCGGACAGGGTTCCTTCATCAGCGCCGAGCGCATTTTCTCCCCATTCAGCCGACGGGTTTCACTTGCCGGTCGTGTCAGGAAGTAACGGGATTACGCGACGGCACGCAGCCCGGTGTCACCTTCAAACTGAAAGTAGGCTTCAGCTGTGACAGAGAAAAAACTCCCTGTATAGGCCATAATAGCACCACTGCGCAAAAACTGCAAAGTGCGAGGCAGATGAGCGTCAAATACTTATTAAAAGTTATAATAAAATATCATTTTTTACTTGTGTGTTTGAATGAATACAAGATTATTGTGGGATTTATTAACAAACATGGGCTATAATCACACTGTAACAATAAAAAAAAGGTTAACATCATTGGGTATAACCTCAGGGCTATTGTAGTATAAGGACTTTGATCCAAAAAAAAGGGGAAATATCTTCTCCAGAGGTATTTGCAGAGAAATCATACGCACATGTGGGGTGGAAAACGTGTTAACATAACAAGTGTCTTTGGAACAAGAAGGACAGGAGAGTTTTGTGGTTCTGTCACAGCTCAGCAAGACTGATAACAAAAACTGAAGGCCTACTGTAGGGGATTTGTCTCGTGATGTTGCTGCAGCAGGCACACACACATCTGAGGCGCTTTGCTGATACAGAAAAGGCCCAAATGACTGAAAGGTTATAATAACACATTAAGACTAACATGCTGTCATTTGCATGCAAAGTATTAGAAACATATGATCAGAACAGGAAAGTGACAAAGTGTTGTGTGCAATCCCAGTTGTGCTGTGTGCATTGTAAATGATTAACTGTCTTGATGAGGGATCGCTTCATCTTTCCATTGACGATTAAGCCTAAAACCGCATGCATCAGCCCAAAATCTCGGGTTTGATTGCATCCCAGTGGCCACTGCAGCTCAGTCATTCAGAACATCACACACCTGTAATGAACACAGCTGCGGTGGTACTACGGTGCCACCTGCTGTTCGTTAACGACACTGCAAGGCTTGTAGGGCAAAGACCAGGGGAGATTAGGGGGTCTTTGAGAGGCAAACAAGCAAAAACATGTTAATTACATCTTAATCCAATTAAGTCAATATTGCAGAAAGTATATTTTATAGAGTTTAAAATATCACATTGTTGTAATTTGTCGAGAGGTCAACTACCAAAATGTTGAAACATTCACCTACCATGAATTTCAGTTCAGGGTCACAGAAAAATGGACAGTGCTTTTATTCTGAAGGAAAACGGAAGCACTGTTTTAATTTTATTCTGTGTGTTTATATTCAGGGTATATCTTGATTTTTTTTTTTGCGACTGTAAATTGAACACAAAGAATTTAAAGATCGTATTTCTATCAAAAGAGAAGAAAAAAAGGTTTGAACAAACATTAAACGTCCGCGTTTCTCAAGGAAGCGGCTCAGTTTCCTCGATGAATTCGTCTTTCAAAATAATGGCGTTTTACGTAAACTCGATAACTTCGAACAGTCGCGTGAAGGGACGCAACAAGTCAGGTGAAATCAGGCTGACAAAACGAGTCAAATATATATAAAAAAATTAGACCAGCGTGAAGCCTTTTAGGAGAAAGATTAAACTTTTTATTCATCCATGACGTGAGGCGTCGTCGCACGCTGATGACGTCGCAGAGCAGGCACGTTGCAGCAGCACATGAGGACATCAACACGGACTCAGAGATCCTCAAATAAGGTCTGTGCAGCAGTATTTTTGGGGTTAAATCGTTCAGATACTAAGCAAATCGATCAAGTGAATGAGAAAAAACGACGAAGACAACTCACGCACATGTGGGCCACAGCTGGCAGCGACGTCAGTGGTTTATATTAGTTGCCTCGGTGTTTATCCAGAGGGATGTGGACACAGTGTGAGGGGCGTTTAAATGTATCTCCAACAGGCACATTAGGTGCTCTATGCTTTTTTACATTTAGCTGTCAGAAAGGTTCGTGGTTTCACCCTTGGACTGTGCGGTTACCTGGTTGCTGCTTTAGGATTATGGGAAGTTAACAATAGAATTTCTCTCTGTTTTGATTTCTTTTTTTCTATAAGTGGTAGGCCAATTTCCTTTTATGTAAAGCACATTACTTTGCATTTTACATGTATAAAATGTTCTCTAAAGTTTGTTATCACTACTTCTACCAATGCTTGTGCATTGCATTCATTCGGAAGTCAGCTGCACATTTGACAAACGCCTGAACTGGTGTGTTTGGCCACATTCAGATTACATGTATTCACACATCATCTTGACCTCTTGACCCTGTTCAAGTTTTACGACTCACTGTCTCAAGGAGCGAGCGTTCGGCGTAAACAGAGGTGTTACTAATCATGAGGCTACTGAGGGTAGGAGGCATGTGGAGAACCTGGTACAAAGTCAACATCGGCCTTTTTTTTTTTTTTAGAGAGCAGTGAGCCTGTGTGATCGATGTGGTCACTTTAGAGCAGCTCCGGGTTTGAAACCAGGAAAGGAAAAACAAACACAGGATAAAACCGAGGCTATGGTATGAAAAATGAAAGCTCTCCCATGAGCCTATCCGTGCTGACTGGCGTTTCTCTTTCCAGGTAACATGGGGAAGAATAAACAAAAAGGGAAAAAGCAGAAGAATGTCTTCCAAGTGGCAAACAAGCACTTGAAGCACAAGAACAAAGCGAAACCTGTCACGACAACACTCAAACACGTAAGATCTCTTTTCTGTTGTGTTTTTTCTTACATGTATTTTGTATTCTCTTGTGTGTGTAGTGCTTCCTGCACCTGCTTTAGCATAATTTGTGTCTTCACAGATCAATGCGGTGAAAAATGAAAAGGTGGAGAACCTCAATCAGATCTTCACAGAAGTCCAGAGGGATGTTAAGAGCGTTTCAAAGTCTGTTGCTGCCGAGCCAAAGAAACAAACACAGGTAGAGGTGTAAACTGTGAACTCTTAAATCTCTTAGTTATCCTCCAACATTTGAATTCTCTTTATATAATTAATAATTATTGTTTTTTGTCTTTTTTTTTAGGTTGTCAGAGAGCCACCAAAGGAATCTGTAAACGTTGACAGTGCTGCTCAGCTCTTCTCTCAGCTATAATGGACCATGAAAGTGGGACTGTCATAAAGTCTGAGGACAAACACAGTGACCAACTGTTCATGTCGCTCCATGTTGGACATATGAAAGTCAGTTTACTTCCGATGCATTTTGACACTTCATGCCAATACGAGGACTGCAGATAAGTTGAAAATTAGAAGAGGTTACCGTTGTTGCATGATAGTAAAACTTTGTGTGTAATTTAAGCATTTTGTATATTCTCTGCAAAGAAATGTATTCAGTTGACAGACATTTTACAGGAACATAGCATATGTTTTATTTGTATTGATGATTAATCTATTGTGTAGAATTTTTATCTTTAGCTTAGGGCTGCAACTAATGATTATTTTCATCATCAATTATCAATGACTTGTTTTGTTTATAAATTAAACAGAAAATAATGGTAATGCCCATTATAATTTTCCAGAGTCTTTAAATTGCTTGTTTTCTTTCAAACTAAAAGCCTAAAACCCTTTAATATTCTGTTAATATCACATATGACAATGAACAAATTCAAATTTTAGCAAACGTAACCAGAGAATATTAAGCGTTTTAGCTCGAAAAACGGCTGTAATTGACTAATCGATTAACAAAATATTTGCTAATTAATTTTTGATTAATCGACTAATTGTTTATTTCTACTTTTGTTACTAAATAGTGTCGACGTGGCTGCTTTGTTCTTCATCATTTTGGATCTGTTCTGCAATTAAATGCAACTTATAAGGTTATTATACGGTTATGTTTTAAACAAAACATTTCCAAAATATTATATAAACTTGCACTTTATCATCGCCTCTTTGAGTTTTCTTTTGCAAAGCATTTCAAAGTTTTCACCCTTTTTTTTTCATGCCTGATTTAGTGTGCATGAAGTCACAAAGGAGATCATTCGGTGCCTTTTGTTATGAAGATATGTTTAGTTCAAAGCGTTTTGTTGCCAATGGTTCTTACGGAAATCGTTCAACTTTCATGTAGAAATTGTCATCACAAAATCACAGAATTTAAATGAAAAATTCACATTATGTAGCATCATTAAATGTGTAAATCTGCTCAGATCATTTGTTATGATGTTTTAATTCAAGAGATGTCGATTCAACTCATTTTGAGGCTGTAGTTTGTGCTGCTGCTGGACTGAATCATATTGTCAGGTGTTTCTGATGTTTCCTCCACCCCCCGTCTGTACAAGCTCTATTTCAGGGCTTCACGCTATCTTGTCTATTAGGAGTGCACCTGAAGATGAAGTATAGATTTTTTCGGCTCCACCTGCGAGCAGCCAGCCGTTATCAGTATGCTGCTGCTCAACTTGACATTAGAGGTCGTGAGCGTACCAGTGCCCAGCTGATTGCCTGTCTCCGTGGCGACCTCTGACTGAGTTAGTTGGTCAATAAATCTGGAGCGAGGAGAAAGCACGAGCAAAAACAAACCAAGGCATGACTGTGTTGACGTGTATAAGCTAAGCATGAGATTTTCATGGTGAAGATGAGTAATAGTGACCTGAATGTTTGCCTCAGTGATGGTTTTAATCCACTTATAGAGGCTTAAAAACTTTCCAGAGCCTCTTGCCAACATGAGGGTATGATTATGCACAAACAATAAATCCAGGACGAAAATCCATTAAAAAAAAAATAGGTCCATTTATTTCCATTCGAGTACATCGCCTGCGGGTGTGTGTGGTTGAAATCACACCCCCTATGTTGGTAAGTGTCTCTGGAAAGTTTTTAAGCCCCTATACATTAAGTTGAGCTGTTTGTTGCCACCCCTATCTCAAAAACCAACCCCGTTAGCAGACATGAGAAATAGCAAATAGGAAACCTAAACGGCGTCAAACAATTCACATTAAAGACAGTCATTTGGCTTTTTTATTAATATAAAAATATTGACTACAGCGACTTTAAATGTTGAAATGTGTCACTGTATTAAGCAGGATGCTGCTGAAAAAGGGCATCAAATCCCCTTCAGCAGCAATACAAGTTACAAAACGACAACTGAATCACAGGAAATATCAACAAATAAGACAGATTTGGTCTGAAATGCATTCGATCAACGCCTGTAGGGCAGAAACATTTATTTCTAATGCAGAGGAAAAGGTTTTCAGTTGCAAACGATTGGCGAGGAGAGTGCAGCAGATGCCGTGTTAAGGTATCAGGTGCTCCCCACTGTGATCCAGATGGCTGCACCAGAGCACAGGCAGTGGGGTTGCACCACTACACACCCTGGGGAGACAGATATCATGCTTGCACACGCACACATTGAATTTCGAATGTAATCTACATGAGCTGGTAGGGGGTAGTTGGAAATGTGGGTAAGTGGGGGCGGCGAGGGTGCGTTTGTACTATTTTTTGATTGGCTAACAGCGACAGAAATGACAGTTCTGCTTGTTGCTTTAAAACTTATTCCTTTGATCCAACCTCAAACAAAAACCATCAATTATATAAGAACTTGGCTCAGTATGTCTTGCTGAGCCAAATGCCGAGGAGAGGCACAGACTGACAATGATAGTGATACTATATATTATAACAGAGAATAGATCTTCATAAATTGCATTCATAATGAAAATTGCGCCTTTAAAGAGAGAAAGAGAGAAAAAGAACCTCACAGGCATATTTGATTGAACCTGATAAGTCAGCAGCTTAATTGGATGTAATCAAAAGTGACATTTTAGACAACCACCAGAGTTGGAAATGCCCACAAGATGGTGCTCTGGATGGGCTTATCAATATGCGCGGTGACAAGCGAGGAAGTGGATGTGTGTGTGTGTGTGTGTGTGGATGTGTGTGTGTGAGAGAGAGAGGGAAAGCGAAAAAGTGTTAGGCTCGCTGAATGCCAATAAGAAGCTGAAGGCCTATTTGCAGTATGTCATTCCGACCGCACAGCTGGGTTTTTCACTCTGACAGGACTAGCAGCAAAAGGTTACGGCACCTGCACTCCTCCCTGTGACAGAAATAAGAATCACTGTGTTTGTCTGCGCCGGAGAGACAGACACAGCGAGCGCACAGCAAGTGTTTGCCTATGCAGATTTGCTTTTCAAAGCCATTTCAGATAGCAGCAGTTGTCACAACCCAGACATCAGTGTTTTTCAAAGCTTTGATGGCGATATACCCGTCTCTTGGTCTGAACTTCTTCCTATACAGCTATTTAAAATAAAAATTAATGCCGTAGATGTCAAGGACATACATTATCAGCATTAATGTCAATGTGAAATATGCTTTTAAATGATTAATGCTTTTCTGACAACTTATTTGAGAATAAAGAGAATATGGTGAACTATTCAAATCAAAGCACCCTTGACTTTGAAAAAAAGTAATTTGAATCTGAAATGTGTGCAATTATAGCATTTAAAAGGTCAAAATGCCATTCAAATTAAAGTATTATGATAAAATGTGAAAATGTAAAGAAAGAATTCACCAATCTAATGTCACATTGTGCAGCATAGACCAAAACTTTGATAAATCTGCCTGAAAAAGAAATATCTTAATGTATATTTACACATAAAATTATCTCTACTGATTTAACTATTGAGTTGTCTTTGACAAACAACTGTTCCCCATCTAAACTGGAGCCCTTTTCCTTGTCGTTTGAATCTCCCTTTAATGTTTTTAAAGGCATTTTGCCAACAAGTTGGACAGCCAAGATTCAAATTATGATTAAAGTTTTCTCTTCAGATCAGAGTTCAGTTGAGTAATTTCTTACTGTGTCTTCACAGTGACCAAAAATTCTCCTCACGCCTTCATGCCCGCAGACTTATCTCTCGTGAATCTGTATATTCTGCTTCAATCTTCAGTGTTGAAGTCGGGGATTTCGGCTGCTGCTGTGCCCTCAGTGTGATTTGCTGTTTGATCGAGAGTCTGTCCCTCCAAAGGTCAGATTAAACCTACACCCATGGTGTTTTCCCCCAGAAACACAGATAACATCCGTGACTGACATGATAAGAATAGCATAGAGCTTGCACTGTAATTTCATTCATGTTAAATCTGACACTTTGAGCAGAAGAGAATAACAGAACAACTGCTAAATGTACTGACATAGAGGTGTGGATGGGAATTATTTGAGAATCTTTCCCCCGATCCTAAACCCGATACCAATCCTTTTGCCATCCCGGAACTCGAATATGAGAAAACTAGTTTCTCTGACCAACATTGCCTTGTTTATATATATGGTGGGTTATTGAATTTAGCTTTTATTCTAGTTTTACAAGGACTGATCTTTGTGATTGTTGTGATTAAGCCCGTTATAATTTGATTAAAGCTTTTACACGTGTTGTTCTTAACACATGGGGTACAGTTAAAAAGTCTTGATTAAGAGGGCTCTTCGCTGAGGTAATTCAAGTATTTAAGTGCCCACCATGATTAAAATGGTCTGAATTCTCTTAATTCCGGCAAGGAAAGGTAGTTCACTTTTTTTATTTATCCTTAAAACACGGAAAGAAATTTGCATTCTACAATTCCACGCTTCAGAAATATATAAAACAGACAATGTCTTTGCATCAAGGTCACGGATGAAACAGAGTTTTTATGAGTGTACAGATGCAACACCAGTGTCTGTTTGTTTGCCTGGGAGAAAAACTTTGCAAAAATCAATCAAACTAAACAAATATTTAGAGATTTGCTGCTTTAAATGTTTGAAAAGACATCCAAAAAAAAAAAAAAAACGACACTCTTTAACCAAACTTGTCACTCTATGTCACACCACTTCCACCTTTGCTTCTGAGAGATGACAGAGATCATTCACATGACCACAACTGGCAGTTGTCAGGGAAACATGAACAGACAACTAGAGCTGAAACAGTAAATTGATTAATCTATTTGCAGCTTCTCCAATGTGAGGATTTTCTGCTTTTCGATGTAAGTTGAATATCTGCTGTTGAGTTGAGGACTGCTGGTCGGACAAAACAAGGCATTCGAGGACGACGCCTTGGGCGCTAGGAATTTGTGAGTTGGTATTTTCACAATTTTTGACATTTCATGGTGAAATGATCATTCAGTTGAAAAACCTTAAATTTTTCAGCCAAACTGAACTGAGTCTAGACGCAAGGACACCTGCTAAACACCAAATCAGCCTTACAGGGAAGTTACTCCCAAATTATCATGATTTATCAAAGGTTTTTCTCCTTCAAAAAAGCCTTTTGAGGTCTTATCCACCACTTGTTCTTAACATACAACAATCTCAAACTTGTCATTAGGATAGGGAAAAACTTGCGACTGACCACCAAGAGCTTATAGGTACAAGTCTCGATTCTCAGCCGAGTCAAGAACCCTGTCAACTCCAAGCAACAGACTGTATTTGGATCACAACCAAATGCCAAACAAACAAACCCAAGCCTCCGCAGCTCTATTTTCCATCTGCAACAAACCACCAGAGCGTCAAGCGACTGCAAGCTGTTTGGCTCGTAGGGAATGAAATAGGCTTTACACTCGAGAGAACACAACACACAGAGTAGCTTTTTTAATAGGATCCCGGGCACGTTGCTGGAGTCGCCGGTGAGGTCCCACCTGCAGGTACTGTGGGCTGGTTTGTGGCTGAGGGACAGGAGAGGGAGGAGAGAGGTGTACCGCTCGGAGGAGATCTGGAGAGGAGCGCGTGCTTGCTTGTCAGTGAAGTGGAGAGGGGAGAGAGCGTTCTGGTACACCTGTCAGACGCATGAACAAAGTACATCTGTTCATCCCCTCCTCCTTCATCAAATGTCAGCGCTTTCTAAAAAACACGGCGCACTTATTTCTCACGGCCTCTTTGTGTTATTACGGGGATATGGGCAACACACACACACACACACAAACACAGACGTTGGTAGAGAAAGTGGTGCAGAATTTGTTCAAAACAGCAATGCCGCAATGCAAATATACCCGGTTTACAGCATTATAGAATTTGTCCAGTTGTCAGAAGGCCCCCGTGCTTCCTCCCTGGGGGTCCTGGTTCTGTATTTCTTCAAACTCCATGTCTGCAGCGAAAGTGAAAGCATGCAAAAATTGTAATATGGAAGGTTGTAACAAGAGATTATTCATTTTTAATGATGCAATGAACATTATATAGTACAGAACTGAGAGGGTGTAATGGTTGAGTTGCATAGAAAGAAAAAATACTTCTACAGGTTTTTTTTTTTTTTTAGCAATTTTCTCTGTGTACTCATATATTAAACTCTCCATAAATAATAACTTGATTGTTGCTATTTAGTCATGAAAATGTGATGTTATAGAGAAAAATTTAAAACCAAGTTTTTAGAAGCTTTAAAGCGAGTTTTTGATATTGTTTTTTAAGATGTTGACACTTGAAATTAGAAACATATAAACAAGTATCTCCCCTTGATGGGAGATGTGTTTTTTATGTGAAAAACAAGATCTTAAGGCTAAATACATATGAGACTGGCTTGAGAAGACGCGGTGAAATCTTACTGGTGTTTGTTTTCTCGCACAACTTTTACGAAGAACCACAGAAAGTTGTTTCATCATCATTTCAAAGTTGGTTGTGTCTTGGCAAACATTGTCCTAGTTGCACACCAGACATATTTATTCCAAATTTCATCATCGTTTCCAGTCACCATGTGTAACTGCTGTTTGATGTATTTAAGAAAGTGTCTGTTGGTGCTATACTGCCGAACAACAATGGGCTTGTGGTCTCTGTGTTGAATTCCAAGATTCTCTCGAAAATCCTTATACAGCCCAGAAACATTTGTTGTGATGTTCCTGTTTCCTAAACAGCTGCTATGGAAGTTCCCTTGAGCACAGCGAGTTTGTTGGTGGATCTTTTCAATGGCAGGCAGCGGAAAACTGTAGTACTATAGGGAGTGTACAAATGTCAATAGGCATGTGAATGCAAAAGTGCTGAATAAGAGTATGCATGCTCAGCAAAACCTCCCTGAATGTATAAAAAGAAGAAAAATATGCTCCTTATCTCTCAACACCAATTTGTTCTAACAATACAAAAGCCATGACTCTGTTCCACGTCTGCAGTTTGTGTTTGCATTGATATTCAGTCTCAAAAACTTCTTGTGTATTGTTCTGCACAGTTTCTTCGTTTGCAGGGCATTTCAAGCAGATTAAGTCTGACTTGAGATCACCACTAACTGGCTGTAGCGTTCAAAGGTAAAAATATACGACTGACCTCTTTACATTTGCATTTTAAGAAGTCGAAGACAAAATTACAAGCAGCCAGCAGTGTAGGAACGATTGAGAAGTTGCACAGAGGACAAGGACAAAGGGAAATGTCATTCATACATTTCCATAACAAGGCAGGCACATTTTCAGAGGAGGGCAATAAGGGAGAGAGGTCTGTGATTCAGGAGAGAAAGGGACGGACGTGAAGCGCTTGTTGATGAGAGGAAGTCTCAGTGGAAGAAAAGGAGACTGTGCTGTCCAGACCGGGGTGAGCAGGTCAGTGGAACATAGGGCATCCAGGACGTGGAGGATCTGAGGCTCCTGAGGAGCAGGGGGGAGGTCGACAACATGGAGCCCTGGCTGGATTGTAGCCTTGAGGGGGAGGTACCGTACATTTTGTAATTAACATTTAAACATTTTTGGTCATGTTCCAATTTCCTGAAACAATGTGCAGTCAAATATTCAACGCAACAATGCAATTATTGCCGACAATAATAGATGATGGAAGAAAACCTGTAAGATGACGATGAAAGAATTTGAATAATTAACACTGTTGTCTGCTGTAGTTGAAACTATTTAATGTGTTAATTTATGACTAAGACATTTAAAAAATGACAAGTAACAAAGATCCCCAGCTGGAATGATACCAGGGACAGTGCGATCACAGTATATGGTATGCATCTTAACCAATATAGGCCACAAGGACAGCCCATGATGAGGAATTATTGTCGACATTTCGGTTGCACTCACAAATTTTTGCTCCATATAAAGTGGTAGCTAATCTGGCTAAACTAATATATTCAGAAAGTATCAGAAAGTTTGTTAGCCTGTTGGGCCTAGTTATAATGATATTATGATTTTCAGAGATGTCAACAATTGATTTGGTGAGTTTAAGGTTATCATAACTGATAGAAGCAATTTCCCGAGCTATGTAAATGAAACCTAATTAATTAATTAACCTAATAAGCCATAGTTTTCCTTTAATGAGTTCTAATAGTTATTTTAGATGGTCACTTGTTGACTTTCCTTTAATTAAACAAACCTCCACACTTTCCACAAATACAGGAGGCCTTTATAATGATCACCATCAGAACCAAAACAAAATAGTAGTTTATCAAGACAAAATTAAATAATATGACAATCAATTCTATTAATAAACGTCAGGCTGGGATCTGTCTGCTGATTGTATCAGCCCATGAAAGCTTTTAAACTTGCTGTTTGGGGGATCTTTTATGGGAAAAATCCTCTTGCGCACAGGAAATGTGTCTTTTTATGTCACCAGAAGCAACATTGTTTGTATGGAATAAACAGAACAGGAGCATGAGCGGATACAACCATCTACAGAAACTCAGCTTTCATCAACAGAAAAACTGAGGGAAGATTGCACCATATTGCACACAGCGTTTGATTGACAGGCGATACCTGGGATGTGATGGCTTGGCTGCTTTGCAACCAGGATGTCGCCAAAATAAATTTTAAAAATAGGAATTTCCTCTTTTTAAGTGGGGTAAGGCAGATAACTGAAATGATTTTTAGCATGTGTGTTGCTGCCACTTGTTTTATGGAACACTTGCACAATGAGTGGAAAAGCTCTGTTGGAGATGTTTGCCTCGCTGAGTGAGTTTTAAAATCCTGTCTTTCCGCCCGGTGTTTAGGCCTCTTCAGACCCTGCAGATAAGAGAGGGAAGGTTTCAACCTGCAGACAAGCAGAGAGAAGATGATGACAGCAGGGCTCACCTCACCCCAGGGAGGTGAGGAGCCCAGAGGTGTTGTGGAGAAATGGATTTCAGGAGCACTGCTGTGCACTAAGATGACTGAAATGGAGGAAAGTGAAGATACACACAGGTAGACAGAGACAAAATGGGGGGCGCAGCTGAGAGTCTGAGGGGAGGGAGAAGATAAAGACAAGAGAAGATTTCAGATCAATACTTGGTATCAACAAGAATAAAAGAAGATGAGCCAATAAAGACAGGAGATGCATATTCAGACTGACTGTACAGAATATAAAAACTATTCAATCCATGTGTCAGCTATATCTAAAATGACAAATCCCTCAGTCTCCAATCTTCTATCTTTCTCGTCTTCATGATTAAAAAAACATTTAGCCAAGAACCAAAACTCATTTGGAGTCATGTTTATGTCCACCTGATGAATGTGGGTCCAATATTCAATCTTCTTTTAGCTCTGTTTTGCTCTCCAGCGGCGCCTGAGGGAAATATCTGGCTCCTAAGATGCTAAATGCTCCACTGTCTTCACCAGCTAGTCACTACATTTGTGTGTCAGCTTGAAACAGGGTTCTCTGTGCACCTTCCAGCAACGTGAGGCTGAATCAGGTCCTTCTCGGTTCAACAGCTGCCTGCTGTGCCTGGAAACAACGCCGATGAGAGCCGCGACGCTAAAACAACGAGCTGAAAGGCAAAGGAAGAATATTCTACAGCAAGTCAAACGAATATTTCTGTTACATTCAGTGCCTTTTCTATCAGCGCTGTATTGAAAATCGAGAATACAAAAAGAGTCTGCTCACTGAAGGACAGTACTTCAGTGCATGTAAGAGAACCTAACAGTCGATATTCAATCAACAGGTGAAGTTGCAGGAGTATCTATATCAACAAACATGCTTGTTTGCAAGAGAGCAAGGACCTGCTGGTTGGGAGGCAGGAACATGTTTTTGCACAAGCCTACAGTTTTCTGTTTGATTAACCAAACAACATACTGAACACCTGTGTCAGACGGAGAGAGAAGGAGACATCTCACTCCCTCCGAAATGTAACTTTCGACACTAACAGACAGCAGGAGTAGCCAAACATAATGAGGTATAATGTTTAAATTAAGGGAGAATCTTGAAGTTAAAATGGGGAAACTAAAGAAGGATTTAGCTTTAGTTTCAGTGCACATTCCATCAAATAAGGGGGAAAGCTCCAAAGCTGTTACTCCTGTGGGTTAGATTAGTACACGTTAGGAAAAAGGAGGCTTGTGCGAACATTTTGATGTATATTAAAATTTATGATGAGTGAAAACTGTGGGACTGGAAACGTATTTCTATTTAATGTCTTACTAACCACAGCTTCTCACTCTGCCATGGGCATACTTGCATTGGACCACAAAGAAGATAAAGAAATGGAAAAACACAAAAACACATAAATCAAAGTGTTAGTGTAAGCACATATCTTAAGCTGAAGCTAAACATTTCAAATTTTGAGCAAAGTTTGGGTGAACTTGTGTGGTGCCAAAGATGTATCAAGCAGAAAGACGTAAAAGAAAGATGAGTGTGCTTTGTTAAAGCACTAATGATTAAATGGACATCTTATTAGGAAACTAAACTTATTACAGTAGGTTGAATTTTGATATATCATCAACAGTATAACTTTGAAAGCTGTAAGGGTTCAGTTCCAAGTTGCAATTCAAAATTACATAAATATTAGAAGTCTACTGTGCGACCTTATTCACAGTGTTAACTTGACACATCAAATTGAACTTTTCTCTAATGCATTGTTAATGTTCAACATGACTCTCAGCGCATTTAAACTATGAGAATTCTTAACTTACAGCAGACTGAAGCTGAAAGAACAGGGTCAATTTGGTAAAATATGTTTCACATTTTAGACCCGTTTTCTTTATGTTGTGTTCCATGTCGTTTAAGATTGCCATTCAAAAGAAGTGAATTTGACCTTATAAAATACCGACATCTTCTATTTGAAATGATTGCTTGCAATAGTGTAAACTTATTGGACAATACTATTGAGTTATACAACCAAAACCAAAAAAATAATATTTTCAATTCAGTATTGTAACTGAAGTACTGATACTATATTAATACTGGATCTCTTATTTACACAATCCATCATGTTCTTCAGCAGCCTGTAGGTATTGATCAACACTCCAGTTAAACTGTAAGGATCAACAGGACATCTACCACTGAATCTATTGGCCCTGCAGCACAGATTATTCATCATTTAACTGTGTAAATTCTTCAGTGAACATGCAACATTAAGAAAAAGAACATCCATTGATGTTACACTACAGGCGGCAGCACTGTCTCTCGGCTGCACAGCGGCATCTGTGGTCCTCAGAGCCACAGCAGACAGTTGTTGTTGCCCATACAGTACATGACTCATCAGTGCTCGCACACTGTATTTCCACAATTGTGTTCTCAGAAGGCAATCTAAGTAATGAACTGTGCGAAAAGCCATCTGTGTTCCATTTTCAATTTGGCACATCTTTGCAGCGCTATTAATGATCTCGCAGACACATTTGTATGCAATGTGATTTGCTTTGTAGCATCTTTTCACGCCACACAACACGTTGATATGTGGAATCTCAAGATTGGATTTGGAATAAAGTTGAATGTGGTGTAATATCTTCATAAACAGGACATTTAGAAGTAATTTTCCAACACAATTAATTATTTATAAAATAATGAAATGGTTTGTTCAGATATCAAAAAAATATTCTAAATAAGTGCATACACTAACAGAAAAAAAAAAAAAAAGCCCAAAGTCAGTATCAACAAAATATGGAGGAGACAGCGTGTAAAAGTGTGAGATCTGATTAATCTTTTCACAGTAAAGAAAACCAGATGACTGGTAGACTTCGAGGAGAAAAATCCTTCTGCAGCAATGATGCATGATGAATGCATAGAGTAAGCAAATGTGTAGTTTTTTAGGTTGTTCTTGGTAGTTTAACATGAGCAGCTACAAAAATGACATTGGAGAGCTGAGCACACTGGAATATGGAGTGCAACAAACAAAAAAATAAAACTGCATAGCAATAAAAACCTCACTATAACACGAAATATAAAACTGTGGGTCTCTTTCTGTGAGTATTTTGAGGCTTCTGAAAATGACCTAAAATCGACCGCTTGACATTGATTTGTTTTTGTCCAGCTCGATCAAGTGAGGCGATACTGTTAAACTTGCTCTTTAATGACAGCAGAAAATCAATTCTTCATGCAACACTGCAAAAAAGTCATAACATAATCAAGATTTTGTTTATCCCACACAGAGCAACAGAGCTGTGGTCATAACAACTTTTTAAAGTTTATCCAAAATGCTACATAATCTCAGCCTGGGACTTTTAAGACATTCAGAAATAAATTTTAACACATGTTCACTTTGGAAGAGCGTGTGCTCAAAAATAATGAAAATCTAATTTTCGAACCAAATCCATCAATTGATTTTTCAACAAGGTGATTCGCAAACACCAGGAAGTTGAAAACAAACCTCATTATCCCCCCGTGACACCGCCAAGCGACTGTATGTGTGTTTGTTTTGAAATTGGAAGGGGTAATGTGAGCGGTTGACCTGCAGTATTCAGTGATTCCAACTACGCCGGTTTAATCCCACCTCATTTAAAACAGCAGCCACGTCACACGAAGACAGCCTTGAATTGATCACACCACATCCTTTAATTAAAAAAAAGTCATTAAATCCGACCAGTATTCAGCCACTCTCATCGAGCTGTAGGCCATCTCTTGGATCCCTCCTCCCTCGTTGGATTCTCCAGAGCTCACTCCATCACCATCCCATAAAGTCCTCCACATTACCCTGAGCAGCTGTTTGGGAAAATCAAATTATGCATGGAGATAAAATTTAAATTCAGCAGCCACCCTCAGTGCAACTCATGATTTATTGATACTTTGGAGCAAATATTAATATTGTCGTTTTGATGAAGACTCATCTGACTCAATTTAGGATCGGCTCCCACTCTGATGTCTTTATTGTCTTTCCGTCAGTTTGCAGGGAGGTTAATCTCGTGTTGGGGCCACACTGATTGTCAGGCAGTGGGGTTTGTACAGTGGGGCTCCCCTTGTTATGCCTAACCTTTCGAAAGGTTGAACTGTTTCATTTGACATTTCAGAAACAGCCCATTTGCTTCGACAGGCACGCCACCACTGAATGACTTCTTTCTTCGACGTGCTGCAAAACCGGGAACAAGAGAAAAATGTGTCGGTTGGCAGAGTTTTTCAAAGCACCACCTTCTGTGAAAGAATTTGTGATGATTAATGTTCTGTGATGATGAAATACCAAAGTTTAAGAATTCACTAAACGCTGTAGTAGCTGGTAAGAAATATTAATCTTAAAGTGGCAAAACAAAATCTTTTAACATTTTTTTTTCTCAATATTTTAGCACTTTCTTTTCATCTTGCCTGCTGGGTGTTTTGAGAGCAAGGCTACATTGCACTATTTCCCAATGAAAGCTTTTTACAGACATTTTCTAATTGCACTTGTTTGAACTCTGAGCTTATCTACAGCCTAATTGAAAAAAAAAAAACATCTTTTAAATGGAGAGTAACAAAATATGCATATTCCAAGACCGGAGCACACCTTTGATAACTTCAGAAAAACATACACAATACCTGCGACTTGAAGTTCCTTTAACTTATCATTATGAAGTAAACGTTGGTTGCACACTGTAATGGCTATAGAATAATGACACCATTTAGATTGCTTCCCTATAAGCTTTCATTCTGCACTTCTGTCTGCCACGGGTACGAAAATGAAAGCTCAATTTACGACACAAAGGAAGTGCGTCAACACTACTTATATCTGTGTATGCTTTAGTTGCATTGAGTATACTACCTGTATGAACTTGTCTTTTGATTTCTGGAGGGCTTTCTTACTGTTAGCTACCAGCAGAACGGCAGCAGTAGCTGATAAGCAGACAGGTTCAATATTTAGTTCTCCTAAGCTCTGCAACACGTTTTAGTGTCTTTCAGCTCATTGTTTTGGGCTGTTTTGGTTCATTCTTACTGCTCTCATTAGCGTCGTTTCAGCAACAAAGCTCCGATCAATCAAAAGTTATTGCAAGTTTAAGTATTATCAATAAATACTTAAAGTATCATATCAGTAAAACTCATTATGTAGAAGAACGAAACCTTGTTAGTGGTATTTTATATGATTGGATTATTATTTAGTAGTAGGCTATACCATTTTATAAGATTATCCTTTGTTCTGTATTTTAAAATCTTTTGTTGGTGCCGTAACAAGCAACTACAGCTATCAAATAAATTTAATGGAGTATTAGTATAAAGTAGAGTAAAATAGAAGAAGTAAGGTACAAATAATTCAAAATTGTACTGCTTGCTACAATCCACTTTTGGGAATGTGACTTACCAGGCACTTTCCTCACAGGACTTTTAATTGCGTAATATTGCATTAAGCAGTCAGATAAAAATAAATCACATTTTAACTGTGAGATGAAATTGAAGTTTGATGTTATTATCCAATAGGTAATTAGATATATCAAATAAACACATGCACTAATTCCAATTCATGGTTCTGTTAAATTAATAAAATACCAATCACATATCTGGATAAGATTAGATTTCTTGTCATTCATCAGGCTTTTGTTGTTGTAACTTGAGCATGAATGCCGCAGGAGTACTGCTAAGACTGTAGCCTCCCCTTAAATTACAGGATATTGTCAAAAATCCAACTATTTTGGAAAATCAAATTGCAATCACATGTTCTAACTTGTCTGATAGTATGATTTGAACAGGAAAAAAATGCTTTAAGTTCAGAGGGATTCTTTTTTAAAAATCAATCAACTCTCATTCAAACCAGTGAAAGCCACAAGGCACAGTTGAAAACAGTTTTAGAGAAAAGAGCAATCAAAGCGACTGGTTCTCTCACAGGGTCACAGTAGGGGGATTTTCCTTTCTTCTACCTCTGTATACAATACCACGGTCTAAGTCCTTGCACTGCCTTAGCCACTGCTCCATCATTCCACTCTGCCACCATTGATTGCATCAAGTCCCTCCAAACGGATGAATGGAATAACCTTCCTCTCTGTATCCATTTCCTTTTCGAATGATGGCAGGGACATAGAGGGTGTGGGTAACGTCCAGCCAAAGAAACGAGGCAAAAGGATCGGCCCATGTGGATTCCTGCTCTACTGATCATGTGCATCGACTGCCAGGCTGACAGCAACCTCAGACAATCATGCTCATCCCCTCTCCCATCAACCTTGGTTTGGCCCGGCCGGCTACAGCTCGCACAGAATCAATCAGCATTGAGATATGGGCAGCCGTCACGGCGGTGACCGATTTGGGCATGCAAGACTCTCCCTTAATAGACAAAGAGACGGAGATCAATAGCCAATTAGGCCTTGGAATGAGGCTAGAATGGATCAAGGAAAATTCATTTTATTTCCCTCTTTTTAGCCCGGAGAAGGCAGGAAAAGTGTGATGAACATTCACGACTAGTACAGTAAAGAAGTGAATCATTCATCGGCTGTATATGGCTAACCTTGGCAGTGCAGATAAAATTGTAAGATTACTTATTCTCCTTTGTGCTCTGCAGTTTTGATATGTGCAATATATAATAATAAAAACCTAGTGGTGGAAAGTACATTTACTCAAGTACCTGACCAATTTTGAGATGCTTGTACTTAATTTAAGTTAAAGTGTACTGGCACCCTGATGGGATCATTTAAACCATTATTTGAGATCAAAAGAGGTAACATGATCTGACATTTCATAAAAATAACAAAAATATAAATACAAATTTGTGATGCAGGACTTTCTTTCTTCTTTCCTATCCTGTTGATCATCTAACGAAATCCACTTGTCTTGTGCCCCATTGGAGGGAACCGACCCCTAGGCTGGGAACTGATGAACTAAACCATCTTCAGTAACTGTACATAAAGTAGTTAAAACTAGTTACTCTTCATCTAACTAACAGTTTAATTCTACTATTAACAATCTCATAATACATAATATATAATAATAAGTCACTCACAGGGGCCCTTTTCCCTGCATAATTAATAATTTTAAAACTTTAAGTACATTTTGATGATTATACAATTACTTGAGTAAGTTTTTTTAGATTGTGGTATTGCTTTTTACTTAACTGAAACATCAGTACTTCTTCCATCTCTGGAAATCCCCACCTTCTATATAAAAGAACATTATGATTAGGCGCTGAATTCACAGTCATTCCTCCCCTTTCAAATACGATATTAACTTTCTTACCTTATTTTAAAGTTCTGTCACAATGCGACTGATAATTATGACAGTTAGACTCCCAATAGAAAAAAGTTATTATGCATCTCAATGGGGAAATGATAACATGGTACAGAGAATTGTCACATTATAATTATGAGCGCTGAGTGGGTAGAAAAGGAATCCGTCAGGTTTCGTGACTGAATCCGCACCTGCTACAATTACACTCTCAAGGGGCCGTCGTCCATTCATGCACAGACACAAATTATTGTCATTTTAGTCCAGTCTCCACGGAAAGTTATATACTGCTCATATGCAGTGTTATCAGCCGAGGAAACGGTGGCCTGCGGGACCTGGAGGTGTTCACGTCGCCGTCCTCGGGCTGTCCTCGAGCCTCCTCGGCCTCACCGCGGTACAAAGGAAGGGATTCAATTATAAAGTGACACCTTGAGGCATGTAGCAAAACCACGCTGCTTCAAAAGGGATCACTCAAAATGTATCCTCTCCTTTTATCTCCTTCTGTCTGCCTGCCCGTCTCACCCTCTCTCTCAAGTCAGAGAGTCCTAATGTGTTCCTCAGGAAAGAATAAAACACAGATAAATGCATCTCGACTTTCGTACCTAAGGGGTTCCCAAGGTCTTGATGCCCTGAATGTGACTGAGAACTTTTCCTTTGGATAATACAATTTTATTGATTCAGAGCAATTAGTGCAGAACTGAAGGGATAACTCGGCCCACACAGCTGCATAGGTAATGAGGATTACTCCCTTCTTGTTTCCAGCCGTCAGATCTTGCACTGCATGGGGAGACTTGTTTCATCCTCCTTCCAGTTTTTGTACTGGCTGTTTGCCAGTTTTTCCTTGCCTAGTGATTTCATATGTCTCTAGTTTTACATCATGCATTGATTTTAATAATAATTCCACTATGTCAGACTGCTGTAAATATATATACAGTAACATGTTTTATATATACAATGACTACATGTTATGTGAAAGGAGTTGCTTGTAATGATGAACTGAGATTTATAACAGGACTCTGCAGTTCAGTTCAGTAGCGTTTTTCACTTCATTGTTTTTAACTGCCCGCAACTTTACTGTTTTAGTTCACTCTCTTCAACCTTGTTTCCAGAAACACGACTTCAAAACGATGTTAACGTTGCTTCGTGTCTGTTGGATGTGTTAATAGAGAACTGTTTGCGAACGATGATAACGCGTCAATGTTATGTTTACTAATGGTTCTGCTGCCATAAATGACCAAAAACGACCTGCAGTAAACATACATTTTTTTTTTTTTTTGTCAAGATATTGAGTCAAACTGCTATTCATTTTTAAGGCTTTAGTTTGACTTTATGACAAGCAATTGCTGTATCCTTGAAGTGTCTCTCTTTGTCAAGATTCAACTCGTGTGTTGCTTTTTGGCAGCATTCCATCATGCTATTCAGATTTTCTCAGTGCCACATTGCATAATCTTGCAGATGGTCTTCGCTTGAAATGCTGGTGCACAAGTCACAGACAGAATTATGTAACGTATTGTGGAGAAAAGTCTGAAATTAACACTGGAACACTGAATTAGCAAAGAGGAACTTAAATGCACCAGTAGCGATGTTGTATGGAGTGAGATTTTGTTGTGATTCACATCCTGTTGTTGATTTCATGCTATTCTGCTGATCTACAGTTGGTGGCGGTAAGAAGCCAAAAAACGTAGCAATGCACCAATAAACACAGTGAAGAGGAAAACATGGACTTCACTTCATTTAATAAATAAAATAAAAAAATCTGATTTACAAATGTTTTTTGAAGAACAACACATAAATACAATATATTTTGGCAAGAAACACCAATTGTAAACATAACTTTTGCTTGTTAACAAGAAAACTCCACAGAACACCTTTGAGATAACGTTTTACAAAACACAAAAAAGCTCATATAAACTAATGTCTAGTCTTTTTCCTACTAGTTTCTATTCCATACATGTGATTATATTCTATTTTCTTAAAGTTTCTAAGTCTTCCTTCTTTTTATCTTCTAATTTCTGCATAAAGATCAATAAAATTTCAGCTTTTCGTCTCGTCTTTTTGATTTTCAGTTCCTGTGTGACATTTAATTTCTGCTGAAACGGCAAATCCAAAACCACACATACAGTATGGCTGTCTATTTCTGTCTTAGATTTAACAGGATTAACCTTTCCGATGCAACCTGCCCCCATTCTGCCTTCGCTATACATCACTGTGACATGTTTTCAATCTTAAATTACCCCATGATGGATGTCATCTAGAGAACCTGATGACTTTCGCAGCTCGGGGACAGGAGGAGCGATTGTTCTTCCCTGCTCCTGAATCAATGTAATATCATCCAATAGGTATACAATTGCACTGGCAATAAAACAGTTTGGGGAAGATGTACTGTAGCACTCAAATGCTTTCATTCCTCACCAAGACACTGCTTGTACATACTATAAATGGCTGTTCATACGGTTGGTGGAACTGTTACAACCATTTGCCCATGTAATCACCTAAAAATATTAATCTGATACTGATAAATCAACTAAGATCAACTGTATATTTCACACTTCCCAAAAAGGCTAATCTTATCCATGATGAAGAGCTAAAGGTTAAAGTTAGCCTGCTATCCTCTAACTGAGCTTAATGACTTTAAACACCTCATCCTTCACTGCCACCATAAATTCTACTGATTTCATTAAAGCCTCTGCCGAGATGAAAATCGGGACTGTTCATCCTGCTTTTGCAGCTTGACGCTCAGATTATAGGCCACACACGCAGGTTCATTTAAATATTTTTCAAATCAGACGAGGAAAATATGCTCATCATGCACCCCTGAGCTAATATAATATAAATGTTAATTAAGATTTGTGCAGCGAGCTGGGGAAATGAGGATTTGCAATAAAGAAAATGCTCTCCAACTTTTGAAATGGAATACAGTGGTAGGGGAGTTTATATATTATTTCAACTATAACTGAGAATACATATATAGAGATATAAATATATGGTTAAGATGGAGCATGAGTTATAACCCAAATGCTGCTTCCTGATATGTTGTGAATTTGGCTCGGCTCCAAATGACGCTCATTTTTCATCACAGTAATCCACGTGGTTGCCACTGTTGAGATAATTCAAAGATGCAAATCTATATGCAAACCCTAATAATGAGTTTGAAAATGAACTGATTACACGATTTCTTTCACAAATGGAGTGAGACAAGCAAAAATTAGCTAAATTGAATCTGTCAGCTGCTGTAAACACATGCGGGTTGATGGTTGTGGGCCAAACTCAGTAATAAATTTGTTTAAATTGAAAATATATACACACATTTCCAAGGACGACCAACTGGCCAGCAGCAGCGGCAACACCACCAATAGTTTTAATCTATTTTTTATTTCCGCAGCTGTGAAAGTGAAAAATGTAATATTGCAGAAGCTTAACAGCTCTAGTGGAATTAAAATCATGAACTCATTTTTCCCTTATGCTCACTTCCGAAGCTTCAGTTATTTCTGTGTAAATGAATAAACTCCAGTGCATTAAACAGGGGTGAAAGGTTTCTCATATATAGGTTAAATGGGAACAGCTGTGTGCCATCATGCCAGTCACTGGTGTTGAGGACTTGATACAGCGGGCTAATTGTGTGTGGCATTGAAGTTGGCCCTCATTAACCTTACTGCATTACCTTTTACTGTGGATAAATGGGTGGGGGGGTTCCTTTAAATCAGCCATCTGTTGCTGCCCAGCTACCTTTACAGATTCACTAACTGAGTGGAAGTGACAACACTGAAACCTTTCAGGGATATTAATGTTGTGCGCTAACACGGAGGACATCTTTAATAAAACACACACACACACACACACACACACACACACACACAGACCCTGCAGAGCTCAGACTGGTTGAACTGTTAAAATCTTTTAAGTCACTACAAACACTCACTTATGAAAGGATTTGCTTTAATGTCAAGAGTTTTTTTTTTTTTTTGCTTTTGGCTTCCCGTCTTAATATTTCATTTCATGCTTTTATTGCAGCAGCTGTTTTAAATCCTCTGTAAAACACCTTATGTTTAGAAAAATCCAACATGAATCAAGATATTTATTATTTTTTATTTTTTATTTTTAGACCAATGCCCTTGGAAATTAGAGTGGACTCATAACACGGCTGCTGTTGGATGGTTGGTTTGATGTCGGTGACAGGCAGCTCAGAGAGTGTTGAAGAAATGATTTTCAGGACACAATCAAAACAGAATAGTCCATGGAGACTAAAAAACCTATCCAACTGTGAAAAGGCTCTGAATCACACACTAAACTAACTTGCAGAACAAAAGGATTTCAGTGGACGTTGCTGTTTACCAACTGAAACTACAGAACATTTTTTTCCAGCTGTAACATTCGCAGCTCCGAGACCCATTTGGGAAATGAGGAGCAGGACAATGTTGACAGATCGTCCATGCTGCTCTGCTGAGTTTTGCACTAGCGCAGACTCTCAGCGATCTTCAGAAACATGGCCAAATCAGGGTCACAATCAGCTTTTAAATCACGTCGTGTGCTCCCAAGTGAAGCACAAGAACTGGATTGTTTGTTAATCTCATTGAAGGTAAGTGTAATGAGTTTGGAGACTTTTGCCCGACCAGAGGACACAAGTGCAAGTCCCAAACGTCCTGCTTAAGTGTCCTTGAGCATGACCGCGATTACCCGGCAGCCTCTGGCAGCTGCTGTGTTGGAGCTGACCCTGAACTTCGGCCAACCTAAAACAATATTTCCTCGCACAGATCAATAAAACTCTCACCTTATATTCGTTACCTATGTCAAGGAGGATCATTTTTTAGCTATAACTACTGTCAGAAGAAAAAAAAAACCTGATTACAAATTAAGTAAACCTGTTTTCAGCTTTCAGCATTTTTCTGATAATCCAATTAATAGTAAAATGGTTTATTTAGCTTAAACCCTCTGAAAACTTGGTTTCAAATCTTACGAATTTTGTTATAACATTAAACATTCATGACAAAATAAGCCAATAATAAGTTAAAAACCTTTTGGTATTATTTATGTTAAGCATTAAACACTTATATTGAGTGTTGATTGGTCAGAAACTCAACTAACCTGCTTCATCAGGCCTACGTGGGTGTGGTTCGATCAAATTTTATTGGCAGTGACCAAACAACCCACTAACTGCCTTTAGTGTCTGATTTAAATAATCCTAATTCCTGATTGGTGCAAAGAACTACGTGACATCCCATTTTTCTAAATAAGCCCGTCCACTTCAAATCAATGAGGAGAGCACGGAGGAAAAACAGAAATACAGAAATCTCTCATGGGAAATAACCAAAACTGTTATAACTTTGGCAGAAAACAGTGAGGCAGGTTGAAGTTATAACAATATTGAGTATCTGTGCTAAATGTAATAGACAAGAGAAGAAAGTAAAGATCAGAAATTAAAATGTTTTGACCGGATTGGCACATTCTTACAATAAAATGGTGTAAAAATGACCTGCCACAGGTGGACAAGTTGCTATAGTCAGGTTGTTTTAAGTTCACAGGGAAATCAACTGGCAGCATGTGAGACAGGTGCCATTAGTGAAATACAAGATGACAAGCTGCTGTTATGGTGTCCAGTCCTCTGCTGACTGACGTTAATTTGACATGTATTCAAACACTGTGCCGTGTAACTTGTTAAGTGTCATCTTGATGGCAACTGCGGCACACGCGCTGCATAATCAACTATATAAATCATGATTAAATGAGCAGTCTGCATTGAAGGAAGATGCATGGTAATGAGTGGAGAGAATGGAGTTTTAAGTGGCACGCTTTAATGATGCACCAAATATTTACATACGTCTGTAAACCATCTGTACGTAATTATCATGTCTGTATTTATGTGTAGCACTTTAGAATAAAGTCAAAAGGTCTCTTTGTCCTTCAGTTCATATTTATTTGTAAAATAAAGTGTTGATCATTGAAACATTTGACTAGTTAAATATATGACACAAACATTTTATTGACTGATAACACAAATAGTTATCTACAATGACGATGAGTTTTTCTAGCATTACAACAGTTGGAATATACTGTTTTTTATACATGAACAGAAAATACAAAGTTACAGTAAACATGCCTTTTGATAAAAATATCTTTACAAAAAAATGTACATTTCTATACAACAGTTGTCAGTTACACATCTCTACAAGCACCGCGATTCTGGTTAAAACCTGCAACGATTCCAACAAACTGTCAGTATATTATTTCAGCATTATTTTAAACTTAGTAAAATTTTTCTTTTAGTCTATTGATATTTGAAAGAAACATGATAAGGACTATTTACAGGGCGAACTAAAAGTGAGTGTTGACCCAGAAACGTTTCAAAGTGACCCAGATAAATTACGACAGTTAAAAGCAATGAGTTTTTTTTTTTTAAGTTTCTTTTTTTTTGTATTTTTGCAAAATATTTGACACATCACCATACTGTTCATTAAATAACAGGCTACCAGCAAAAAAGATAAACATGTAGCAGAGCCATTTCCCTTGGACATGTTTTTGGATACAAAAATAGTGCTAAATATTACACATTATCATCATTCACCATACACATATTTTGAATGAGCTGCAGGACGGACATTTTACTTAATATATTTTTTCAGGCAGCACTGCCAGACTTCACTGTTGTGTTCATGAAATTGTGCAAGGAGACAATTCCTCCACATTTAATGAATTCGCTGTTTAAAAAGGGTCAGTTCAACCAAATCACAAAGCAATATTTTCTTACTTACCCCTGGTGGTTGGGTTTTATTTGCAGAGATTATGTGCCAATAAGATATAATAGGGGTGAATAAAATTGAGTTTATGGCATTCAATTATGACCAATTACCTATAATGTATATAAAACTCCTACACCATTACTCAGGTTATTAATCCAGTTTTCGTGGGAACCATTTTCAACCCAAGGTCAAATAAAATAGCAAAAATGTTTGCAGAGGCATGTGTGGAGTAATTAGGACAATGTTTCTGAAAAGAAACACTGCTGTTAAATTTTTACGCCATTTTTAATGCTTCACACACTGCAGATTTAATATTTTACCCTGACTGCACTGGGGTGGCTTCAAGTCTCAGGGGTAAGAAGGAAATCTTTTTTCTTTTCTCTTTTTTTGTAATTCAGCTGAAACAACTCATTAAACTACCGACAGAATGATTAAACTTTTACATAAATTCAGGATTTCTACTGATATTCAGTAAGTGTAAGAATAAAGTTATTCCAATGTCAAGAGGCCAGTTTGCTTTCACCTCTGCTTTAAAAAAAACTCCCTCAGGAGGAGCTGGTGTGGTCACATCCGACGTTCATGCTTCCGAGCGCCAACTGAAGCTAAAAAGGAAAAGTTCGACCGGATTCAAGCTCAGCAGCAGTGAGTGCAGGGACGGTGATACAGGTGTACAAGTTACAACTTTGTTGAATGTTGTTGTTAACCTCCTGCAGTTCATGCTTACACACCTACACCCTGTCTCATCTGCTTTCACAACACCGGGAGTGAATTCTGCCAGGCGAGATCCAGTCTGACTGCAGCTTTACAGGCACTGCAGCTATCACATACCAGGTGTGCCAGCTGATTGCTCAGGTACATGAATTAGGCTTTAACACTTTCAACATCAGCACAATTAAACTTGTTTGAATAGTGGTCTAAAAGCGTTTAAAGGACTGGGAGGAAGTTGTTGACATAATGTTGGCTGATACACATTATCCGCCTAATTGATGCTGCTGACCAATCAGCTGGCACACCCGGTGCATATTCGCTGTAGTTCCCAACACCTACCTCCTCCTGAGAATGGCTTTAAAGGACAACAAACATGTCATTGTTTGGAGTAAATTTACTTGTTTTTTACATATTGGGGAAAAATGGGCAAACGTGAATAATTGATGATGTGAATAATTAACAGTAGAACACACTGACATCCACTGACTAGTGGCATAACTCACTTTATGCATAAATTGCTGCAATTAGGTTAATTATAGTCGCTAAGCTGAAGCTTAAGCTGCATTTGAGATCCACATGGCAGCAACGTAAACGACAAATCTGAACTCGTAGACATCACGTACATCATGTTAGTAAACTGCACCAGATGAGTGGTCAATTCATCTTTATCTAACCAGTTTGTACTTGGCTTCACTACTGACTTTTATTGGCATTTTATTAAAACAGTAATGGGATAGTGTTTTTTTTTGTCTCACCAGATATTTAGGTTGTTTTAAGGCAGCACTAGCCATTATGCCTTGTTAGATTATTCCACATTTCCGAAATTTAAGCGATCTGAATCACATACTTGGATAACATCAAAGCTTCTCCATATATAATTTAAAATACAGCGTCCACCGTTTCCAAAAAAACCTCAGCTCACTCCCTTGCCTGCATGAGACAATCAATGCAGAATGCAGAGGGAGAAAGTAGAGGAGAAGGAGAAAGGGCGTTGGCTCCTGAACAGCAGCAGTCCATGTTGGGATGCGCAGGCTGAGCAGGGAGGAGCGCATTGAGACGTTAGGGCACCGCTCCCTGGCAGGAGGCCTGTGCCAGTGCTGGCTCTCTACCACGGGAAGCCCTTTTCTGCTTCAAAACTTGGCAGGAGTTGGAATATATGATGGAACAGCCCCACAGGGCATTTGTGTGATAAATGGATAAAGCTGGATAAAGTTATGCTCGCAGCTATTGGCTTATGTATGAGTCAAATCCGAACCAGACGGCACCAATGTTTCATTCATTTTGTATATATCATACTGCAGTTGCAGATTGTTCTGACCGTCATTTATTCTTTGATTTTTGAGCAACAACAGAAATTCCATGAAAAACAGTTTGTGAAATTACACCGCAGACACATTTCATAAAAGCAGCAACAATTGATCAACAACATAATGTTCCCTTCTTTCCACGTAATTCAATTTATAAATCAGAATAAAACCCTTTATTTCCTTCCTTTCTGTTTTATTTTTTCAACAGGAACAGGATTAACACATCATACTGTCAGCCTCTTGCAAGGAAATATAAATTGCACAGAATATCCATGAGGCAAACTCAGGCCAATGACTTAAAATGGGTCTTGAATACATTTTCTTTAGAGAGCACATCACATTCGCTTTGTGCTGCACAGTTGGGCATCTAAATGTGATTCAGCATCTCTTGAACACAACGTACAGTCCAGAATTGGTGTCTTGATCCCTCAGTGATCCTTTTCTGTCTCTTGAAGGTGATGATGAATTCTAATACCACCGGCCGGAGGTGTCTGCTGCCTCATCCTGAAGTGATAAAGGGAGAAAACTGATGAAAACACATTATAGGACTGTGTCTCCTCCTCAAACATGGTGGCTTTTTATAATGCTGTAAATCTGATGAGGATTAAGCTGAGTTTTAAAACTTGTCTGTTTTGAATGGCCTCAGAAATATCTTGGGAAGTGCAGAAATATTTGCTGGGAGCCAGAGCTGCTTCTCTAATCCTTCTGGACATGACTTATTGAGGTTCTTCACACAGTGATTTTCTATCCTTGGTAGGCCTGCAAGTAAAACATGCATATATTCTCCACAACCCCGAGTGGGATTTTCAGGTTTTTAAATGTATGTGCTGTGAGGAGGTTTTGTGAATCGGTTACGGACAGGATTTTAAAAAGGCAGACATATGGAAAGAAAATGGAAAACTGAAGTGTAACGTGGTTTCTCAAGAAGTGGAAAGAACTGGGACACCAGACGCCTGGACAGGCAGATGGGGAATGGTGTACTTTTGTAGCAGTGCTAGTTTGTTGACAAAAATATTAATGGATGACCTTGATAAAAATGAGAGTAAAACTTTGATTAATACAATTTAGGTAAGTGAAAAAAAAAAACTAAACAATACCGTGAAAGGAGGAAAAAGAACTCTTTTGATACTAGGTCTCATTCAAAGACCTGCATGCATCTGCAAATCATACATTGCATGCTGCAGAGGGGTAAGACACCGCCCGTTTATTTAGTGGTGTGACTTGTTGCACCAATAACCAATCTGATTGTGATCTTTATGCTAAGCTGAGCTAATTGCCTGCTGGCTTATATTTAGTGATTGATAATAAATAGATATTTTGTGTATTTTGTGATTTCAGTCTGGTATTAACAGGAAAGCAGTGCCCTTTCTTCCAAGCTCGCAATAGACTACAACACCACCCGTAACCATGGTAACTGTACACATTAAAAGATGGTGACAGCCTAAAAAAAGCTTTTAACATTAAAAATGCATGAATAAGTTTCACTGGTGAAATCTAGACTAAATGTCTCTGGTTCAATTAGTTTTTTAGAAATAAATCAAATTCGGGTGCCCAAATTAACACAGCTTCACAGTGTCTAAGAAACAGAGCCACTTTTTGTTTTTCCCTTTGCTCACCCAGAAGCAAAAGAAGACTGTAACAGAGCTTAACTCAGTGTTACACCAACAGTCTGCGACTTATAAACACAGTTAAGCACCCCCGCTATGAAGAGCCAGCCAGCACCGAGCCAACTGATGATGTGGCTGCATCATTACCCTCACACCGAGAGGCGAGAGGCAGGGAACTCTTTACCTTAGGCCTGGCCATTCATACCCCCTTCCACACAATTCAATTAGAAGAATGTTGTTTATGGGCAGTTCTGGGCCATTTGAATGCCATTATTGCTCCCTCTGTTGAATTCGGCATTAGCTGCCCTTCAGTGGAGATGGTGTTCCAAATGTCATACAGCTTATGACTTAAAAGATGAGTAACGAATGTTTAGAGATGCTCAAGACACAGTTCAGTGGGTATGACTTAACGAGGACCGGATATAAGGCCTTTAATGAGGACTGGCTGTAAGAGCCACAGGACCTTTAGAAGTCTTGTAGAACAACCTCACAGCTGCTGTAATGGACACTTTTCATTAAACACAAATCCAAAGCTCTTACCTGATCTCAGTTGTCAATATCCGATACATGGTTCTCTATCTGAAAAAGGGAGAGAGCGAGGACGTTAAAATTACAGAGACGGCGTAGTGTTTTCAAACTGAGCGCACAGGTTGTATTTAATCTTTTGAAAAAGGTCATTGCTGATATACGCTCGACAAGAGCGGCAATGCCAACCTGCGGAACGGTCTTTGTTGTACATTATCAAGATCTGTGATCAATGTGACCTTCAGGAAACAAATCTCATCCACCATGTCTCTAAAAAAATATTGTCTTCCATTAGCGTGGGCACCAAGCTTTTATCAAAGCCCACGCTCACCTGGTCAATGGCTAATAACTATAGCATAATACAGAAAGCATAGTCAAATCCATGGCCACACTGAGCAGCTGAACCCAGACGAAACCAAGGATAAATACTTTGATGTCAACACGAGTGGCCATGGCTACAATTTTCTGTACTGGTCCTACTAATATCTTTTCTCATAAGGGTACTGAAGCAGCATATTACATGACATGGTTAAACTACATCCGAGTGGAAAAGTGTTACAAAAGTCATCTGGACTGCAATCTGGCTCCTTTAGTAAAATACATTTTGTTGAGCACTGATGATGTAATAGGTAAGCGTGTCCAAGTCTGAGCCACATTTTACGGATGAAATACTGGTTTCATTCATTAAAGCCTGCATATTCTAAATGCAACCGTGCAATGGAACTGTCTCTTTGAAGTGAATTTGTTTTTTAATCACCTTCAAGCAAAAAATATTTGCTGCTTTTCTCAATGTTTTAAATAATTTTAAATGGAATATCGGACTTTTTGAAGGTTGTTCAGACAAAACAAGCAATTTGCAGACGTCACCTTGGGCTCTTGGAATTTGTAATTGCCATTTTTTTCTGCGATTTTGGAGATTGAATAATTATTTAAAAAAATAAATCAACAAATCAACTTGGCCTTTCTACACCGGTGCTACTTCTAAGTGACCATGTGAAAAAAAAAGAAAAGAAAAAAAAACCTCTTTATACTTTTCTACATCCACCACTTTACATCAGATCCACTCCGCTCCGTGCAGGTCCGGTTTTAAACGCTCTCCTATGTGTCCTGCGCCCTCTGCCTTAATTACAGCCTGTAAGTGTGTGTGGGCCTGTGAAGGGCCTCGCTTCCACTGTTTGAGCCGTGGGTCAACAGGGAGAAACTGTCAGTCCAGCCGCCCTCACCATTCACTCGTGTGAAGCCCCGCTCTCTCAGATCTCTGGCCATGAATAATTCTGGAAAATTAACTTTCAGTAGGCAAAGAAGCCTGTCTGCCCGCTTGAGATCTCCCAAAGTGCCTCGCTCTCTTCCCTCCCTCCGTCCCTCCCTCCCTCCCTCCCCATCAGCCCTGTCAAGCGTTTCTCTCACCAGATGGTGGCTGCCCTCTTCGTCGTAGTCGTCCTCGCCTCCATCGGTCATCTCTCCCGCCTCCACGTCCAGTGCCCCCTCGCCGGCCTCCTCCCCAGAGTTTTCTGCCGTCTCTGACACAGACTCCTCATGCAGGGAGTCGCAGTTGTCCTCGTACTTTCTCTGAGCCTCTGAGTGGGGAAAAAAGAAGCGCACAGATTTAGTTCAGAGTGTGATCACAGTCGCCGTTTTCTTTGGTCCGCATGGAAGTGGCTGCTAAATGAATCTTCACCTTCCGTAATTCGCATGAATTTGACTGTTGGACCGTTATTTGTTGCAAACAGCCAACATACCAACTGTTGGTATGCCTATTCACGCCTTCATTTGAAGGACTGGACTATTGTAACTCCCTGCTCTCTGGAATTTGCATCTGGGTGCATTTCATCAATCCTGGCATCCCTGCTTTGGCTACCCATTGTTTTTTAAGATGATTGCAAAATTGTACTTTACTTTTAAAGTCCTGAGGGACACGGCCCCAATTTAAACCTAAACAGAGATGGGAGAGACCAAACATATAAAGTGTTAAGATTCCAGCCCAAGCTGGTTAAATTTTTATGGTAAATGGCCTTGTCGACTAGAATTTTTTGCAAAGTTTGGCATTTATACTTTAAATATTTCTTCATGCCACTGGCTGATAGCTGTTAAATATAAACTACTATCTCCTCCTGCCCAGAAATCCTTGGATTTTTCATTCTTGGCTCTAGTATCTCCTAGTTTTCGTCCCCACTTCGAACAAATCACACAACAGTTTACCTTAGACTGAGACTTTGTGTGATTTATTTGGTGTCCAACTGTCAAGACATTGAAAGAGCTGCTCTTGTTGAGAGTTTGAATAAACCACTGCAGACATGTCTGGTGACAAATTGTAACGTGCACAACCTGGCATAAAGTAAAAATAAATAAATGACCTTCACAGTGAGCTGCGCTCCGAGACTATCCTGAAGTGTAGGGCATCAATAAAGACCTCTCATATAAACTGAGTCAGCGTGGCGTTGACACCTGTCTGCTGTTATGACGGAAAGCTCTGCTGCTCTTATCTGCCACCATGTCATTAAGACTTATGGCCAGTGTGCGCTCTTAATTTCCCTCCCTCTGCAGTTGGGGTCCTTTTCCCTTTTATCCTCCCCCCGGCTTGCTCTTACCAGAATCGGCTCTCTGCTGCTTCTCGATCTTCTCCAGGCGTCCCAGCAAAGAGTCAATCTTGATCTTGATCTGAGTCAGCTCCCGTTTAATAGTCTGAAGCTGGTCCGTCTTTACTGCTGAAGCACAGAAACACAGAAACACATTCATTTATAGCTACTATATATTGGGTTTCGCGTGTCATAATTTAATTTGTACATGTCTCATTTTAATGATGCTTCATACAGTTCATTCCCAAACTGCATGCTGACATCTGTTAATACTCTTAAGATTTCAGTTTTGGCTATCACATCATCACTCTGAGTCACACTTTCCTCGGGGAAGAACATCTCAATCTAGCCAACTGCAAAGTTACCCTGCTGAAACTGTGGACCTGCTGCTTTCAATTTGAAGATTAGTGTACAGCTTACGCCCACCATGCTGTGCAGTGCTGCTCAACTTTCGCTGAATAATGCCAATATCTGAGCAGACTGTATGCTCTCTTTCAGTTGGCATTAGATGATTTCATAAAGTATGGAGATTGTTTACACTTAAGGATAGTTTCTGATCGGTTGAGTTCACATTGTAAAAGTCAGGTCAAATCCTTCTATCTTAAAGTTAGATTTCTTAAGGTTTTCACAAAATCCTATCCAATGTTTAATAGAATTTATGGTCTAAATTTTTTCAGCAATAGCCATTCAATGTAATTTGCATCCTGTTATTACTGCTCTACTGTATTTTACAGTTGAAATGTGAACCAGTGGCATTTTTGTAACATAACGCAGGACTCTACTTTAGTCCATCAACCCAGGGTAGGTAAAGAAAAACTAAAATCTAATTTTGATGGTCAACACTAAACTGGATTCAAAAACAAACTTAAATCCTCGGGTTCAATTGCATTTTCCCATTTCATACACTCTCTGCAACTTTGCCTGATCATTGCATCACTAACAGTAGCATGAGAAATGGGGCACAATTTTCCCTCCCACAGCTTCTGTTTACTGCCTTCTGAATAATTGCTCTCCCCTTCCTGCTTTGCTTTGGGTCTTATACTCAGTGTTCCCTCCACAATACATTTCTGAGCTGTGGGTAAACGAAGCGTAAACCGTATCATGTCAAAGTCTGAGTCTTAACCTTGATATGTCAAATGCAAATAACATCTGCTGAAAATAAAAAAAATATATCCATCCGAAGGACGTCATCATTAATTCAATCTGGCCCATCTCACAGTTGCTGAAACGAGGGTGTACTCTTTAGCAGCTTGAACTGAGCAGATTAAAAAATTGAGACCATAAAGTAATAAAATAATCGTATTCCTTAACCCTTAGCAGCTAAAATGTGTCATCCCTTGAGAAGAGGGGGAAAAAAAGACACAAGTTGAGAAGAAAACATAAAATTCTCTTTGACACCTATCAGATTCTGTCAAGGCTGGAAAAAGGATGGATGAGCGCTCGGTAAACAAACCCACAACTTCCTCTAAAGCTTCAGCCGGAAAATCAGAGGCAGGAGACACGCACAGCATGGAAACGTTACTTGTCTGGTATCATGTTTGCATGCAGCTCCTCAAGTTAGTTCATTTGATGTATATTTACACCCACACCACATCACAATGCAGAGCCACTCCTACGTCTGTGCGCTGTTCTGTATGTATGAGCTAAACCATTGCATAAAACATAAACATCTACGGTTAGAGAAGATGTCAGCGCGTCATAGAAATTTGTCCCACATTAGCTCGCTGTAAACTACATTCCCCAAAAGGGCATTTTAATCTTTCACTAGAATCCATGCTGTAAAACAGCACATGCTGCCCAGGTAAGATGCAATGCATACTGTGCGGTATTTATCAAAACATTACAAAACGGAGCAGGATGATTAATGTGTGCCATGAGGAAGGGAGAGAAAGGGGTATATAATGCCACACTGAAGGCAATACATAGGTAATGTGTGTGCAAATCATAAGAATGAGTCTCATGTTGTTTTGTAAAGCGGCCATCAACCCTAAAGCTCCAGTGAAGCAGAAAATCAACCTTTCTGGAGGGGCAAAAAGGAGAAAATTGTGGTTATACAATGTTATCTTGATGGTGGGACACACTGAAGTGTCTCTATCTCCTTCTCAGTGTCACCTGCCTCCATGTGTACAAACCAACATCCATGAATGCACACACATATACACTCACTTCCTTATTCCAACATTATCTGCGCTCGCTCTGAGCAGCTTACTAGTCGCGCTTTGATGATAAGAAAGTGTGGAACAGTTTCAATTTATCGGCACCTCCAGGCATTTTTCCTTTTGTGCTATCAGTCACATAAGCTGCAAAGAGAAAACATACACATCCTAATCCAACATCGTTCCATCAACGCAGCATCTTTAAATAGCTTGGGTTAAAGAAAAAGGGAGAAAAATGGCATTGTTATTTAATAAGCATTAGGAAAGATTTAGGGAATGAGTAATGGATCTAATTTTAGGACCTCATGATGAACCACAAAAAAAAAAAAAGATCTTGGGGATGGAGAGGATCTCTTGAATCACTGGTCTATGATGATTAAACCAGGCAGTGGGGCTGGTGATGCTGCTGTAATTCAGACTCAAATTGTTGTTGAAAAGTTACCAGCTTGGACGTAGGAACATTAGAGGGAATCTGTGAGCCAGATTTTTAAGACAAAATGGAAGGAAACATGATTTCTGAACCACTTTTATGACTTTTTCATGCACTGACGTACTAAACAAAATGCAATAACCACCTGTACATTATGTATTTGTGTTTTACATGAATATCTGAATATTTGACTCCCTTAAAAAGCAGCAGCCGAGTACCAGCAAGGATGGTTTCCTGGTGAATTTTTCACTTAACATTGTTTTAAAGCACAACTCCAGGAACTCAACATAAAGTTACCTTTCTAAAGGGAACAAAATCATGACTTTATTTAAAAGTACTATGTAGAATAACACACTGAATACTACTAATACCGCACACTCTACTTTCAACATGTAGCTCTTAAGAAAGGGGTCATATACAGTATTAAATATGATTGGGTCACATTCTCAATGCAGTCTGTGACTTTAATAGACACAATGAGATAAAAGCCAAATCCCATCTTCTTAAGCTGACAATCAAAGAGGTTTAAATGTGGAAAACACAAATCTATCCATCCCATAATGATCCATCCATCTGACAGATGTTCCCCCCACCCCTCTAGTGAATTATTACTTGTACAGCCCAAGTGGTTAAAACTGCCCACACTAACCCACCCTGGTGTTTGGACAAGCTAACCTTATTTTGCTGTCCAATCTATCTAGGCCAAAGTCAATACAAACAGTGATTTTTCACGGTACTGGCAGGGGCAAATTAGTCTCCCAAACATACAGCAGCGCTGCTTAGACAGAGGAGAAAATTCATTGACTCTGTCCAAAAAGAGGATGGGAGATGGGCTTTTTTTTTTTTTTTTCCTCCTCGATAATACCAACTGCAACTGGGTCCTCCTGACAGACCTTACCAAGCTGTTTGCACTGATAACACTGGCCTAGACAGGCAACAATGAAACAAACACTGTAGCCAATTACACAGGCTACGGATAGAGACTTACGTTTAGGAAAACACAGCTGACCACAGCTCCACAGAGATGGCCCCAATCTCTCGTTAATTACATTTACGACGTTTATAATGCATCACCAGTTAATCAGAGGACCAGATGAGATCCAGATGGATCCTGGATGACAGGAATACCACTGTTTGCTGAATGCGTGCCGCCGGCTCGCAAAGCTCGGATTATATTTGTGCTTGTGATTTTGTGTTTTGCTCTACATTGCAGCGTGGCTTTTTCTGAGCTGCTGGAGTGAATTAAATAGCTTTTTATAGCGGCGTGGCGTAAGTAGCAGGGCTGAATCATGCCACCGCTTTTTTTCTCTCCAAGCCGTGATTTGAGATTTGCATTAAGCCTTCAGTTTTTCAAGAAAAGACAGAATGCCATTAGTGTAATGAGGCAGTGTTCTTTTGAAAGAAAATAAATTTAATAAAAGTCAAATCTGACCGGTCCAGTGTAAACACAAGACAAGTAAAAAGCAGTGTTAATTTTGACAGAAAATTTTGATTTAGTTTGTCATATTTTAGTCATCTGAATTTATTATTTAAACGTTTCTCTAGAATTTCCAAACTCATGCAATACAGACACATATTTAACTGTTGTGATATGAAACATGTCTTTATTAATTTTTAAGTCAAATAAAAATAAAACCAAGTCTCATAAAAAGAAACAAAAAATATGGTCTTGCTTTTTCACAAAAGACCACCTCAGACAACAAAATAACACCAATGAGCATAAGGCCTGCTCTCCCTCAATAATTAGATATGTATTGTTTAAAATAACTTGCATATGACGTTCTTCCTTCTTTCAAGCAGATGTGCAACTCTCAAATATTAAAACTAGAAACTGTATTGGCTATAATGCCATTGCACATAGAACCAGAGTAAAGAAAATTCAACAGCCCTTTGTTAATATTGAAAACAAGTATCAGGTAACTCAAGACAAGTGAAACAGGTTTGGGTTGTGCTATTTTCTATGGCTAGCACAGGCAATGGAAGTGAATGTGACACTTCTACTCCTCAGCCTGATGAAATATTGTAAACGCAGCCATGCCATCAGTACGTGAAAATGTGAATCAAGTAACAGCATACCAAAATGTGCTTATTTCTATAGAAATAACTATCAATAACTCACAGTTCACTGTTAATTATTCATTACATTCAAAGAAAAGGTGCATAGGCTATAATGCCATCAGCAATTTAAACCTACTTAAATAATAATAAATAAAAAACCTGTCTCCAAATATTGAAAACATATGTCTCAAAAGCCGTGAACGGCAGGGAACGCAACTATTGATGCGAGAGCCAAGCAAAACGCTGGTTCACACTAGTGGCAAGGTCTCTGTAGCTAATGGTCCCTGTAAGGCAGAGGGGTGGCTGAGCAGATCAAAGAGTGCAGGGACCTCCAGGGACATGGACATGGCGTCCATCTGGATAGTTTTAGTGTGCTCCGCAGAAGGCGGCAGCAGGTCATGCAATGACATAAGCTTTTGCCACTCACTAGGGAGCAAGCTGTTCAATCCCATGTCGTTTGCGATTTGGCAGTCTTTCGCTTTGAGGAGTCGTGCGACCATGTTGAATGTGCTTGACCAGCAATCATTTGCAACAATAAGGCCACACTGTTCAAATGTCATCCTTCTGCATCACGTGGACCACAAGTTGAGAGGTGTGCACCACACACGGTGGCTGGTCCACATCCATGTCGACATGACTGTACCTAACGTGGGTAACTCAGCTAAATAAGCATAAAGTATATAAAAGGTTTCTAAACATTAAATGATGGAAATACTTTTACATGAGATTAAAAATACAGTAGAAAACAAAGACACACCACTAGAGAAGACAGTCCCAACATGAGACTTATAAACATGTCATCATTGACTGTCATGTAAAAGAATAATAACAGAAACTGCTTTGCATCATGGGGGAGTCAGAGTCATCAGAGCTGCTTTCTTCTCCTTCTGCTGTGGTGAGTTTAAATGCTGTCAACATCTCACTTATTACCGTAAGGAACTTCTCCTTTGGTATGTCCCACTCTTGCATACGCTTGTCGACACATGCCGTGATTGACAGCAGTATGTGGATGGGCCACTTGTTCAAGGGCCAACATACTGCGTAGCATGAACTTACAGCGAGGAATGAAGCCGTCAGTCCTTTTTTAGGTCCACGAGTCAGTGCCAGTAGATACTCTCCGGGCAGCGGTCACTTCCTTTTTGGATTTTCGTCTTTCATCTTCATAATGTTTGTCAATCACATTGCTTATTTTAGTTTTCTTTGGAACAGGCAGCCTCTTATCTACTGTCTCCATCACTGGAACAAAGTCCTCATCATCAATCGTGACTGTTATCCTGTGCCCCCAATCCATTTTGCCATGGCCTCCTCCTTGGTCTGTTCTTCTTTAGAGTCACTTGTGTACTTTGAAGCAGAGCACTTGAAATATTCTACTAGGATGCACTACCTTTTATTTGCAATCAGTGGCCCATCCTTGTCTTCCTTTCTCCCATCATATTTATTTCTTCTTAAAATGTGCGTTCTTTTTGTTGCATTTTTGTTTCAATTTGAGGACAGTGAAACTTTATACTTATTAACTTTAGCATGTCAACTGATCTTTTAATTTAACGTTAAGTTAAGATTAACAACTCTGGGACATTCACTTCTCTCTTTATTCATTGACAATACTGTCAATAGATTTCATCATAATCATCATAAATTAGTTTTCATTCAGTTATAGTTTCTGTCAGTAACATTTTTTTGACAAAAAACTATGCATCAACAAAATTAACACTGTATTGTACGTACGTTTGAGCCCGGTGGAGGATGATGTGGGAGGTCTGGAGGATGAAGAGGAGGAAGAGGAGGATGTTTTGATGGGAAAGGAGGTCTTCCCACGACGGGAGGAGGGAGCGAGCACCCTGGAGCGTTTGACAGGGATCACGGCTCTGGGCGGGGGGGCCACTCTGCCATGGTAGTCAAAAAGCCTCAGGAAAAGAAAAAAAAATGATAATATTACACTTCACTTCTCACACTTTTTTCTATAAGTCACTGTCTCTTATAAGAGGCACTATAGCATTCAGAAATTGTCCATCTGCCAGAGCTAAAAGGTTTTCCGTTTTTTCTCACCATCACCTCTTTCTAAAGCCCATTATCTGTTCCCAGTATTGTATTTCAGGATAGACTTTCTATGGATTTCAATTCTCACACATAAAATAAAAGACAGACATTACAGTTCAAATCTGCCAATATCCCTCTTTCTGTGCAGCTCTGCAGGCCATTACATGCATGCAAATAATGCCCTCACAAATCTTTCCAAAGTGAAGAGGATGAAAAGAAGAGGGTGCTAAGTGTCAAATGAAGGTGTCAGCTTTGACTGTTCTCAGTGACTGCAGATGTCTGTCACGGCTCTCAACATGTTTGACATTTAGAAAATGCCTCCACGGATAAGCACTCTGATCGCCGGCGGATAAATGAGCGAAAAAACAAGTGTTCCTTCATCGGCATGTTCGAGCTGCATATCTGTTCAGCCATTTTGACAAGTTGACTGTTTGAAGGTGTCTCTGTGGGACGGTTACTGAATCAAATCTGACAAGGGAGACTTTTAATTAAGGAAGAATCATAAATCAGAGGGCAAGTCCTATTGACCGCTCGCTAAACCCCTCCCCCTGAACTGAGATTGTCCAATCATAGTTTAGCAACCATAACTAGGCACGACTGCTCTGTCAAGCTTCAGATTTCTCCACATTACTAAACTGTGCTGCATTAAGAGCCATATTCAGCATTTAAAAACCTTTTTTTTTAGCCTTTCCATAACCTAAAGTACAGGAGAAAAAGTCAAACAGCGTTATTTTAGAACAAAATGACAATCTAACTTTACATTTTTCCATATCATACCTATAATACTGGGACAAACAAAACAACTAAACCAGAGCGGGAAAGGAAAGCTTGACAGGCGTAGCAACAGTAACTAAGGGGGACAGGGCTTAGTGAACAGTCAGCTGCGTCCTTGTTAAATCCCGAATTTGATGACATAATCCGAATGATACATACCTGCTGTAGAAATCATCCCTGTAGTACTCGTAATCAAATTCATAACCACTGTGAGAGAGACAGAAGGGGGAGGAGGGTGCAGAGAGACATGGACAAAGAGATAAGGAAAGGGATGGGTTGTATTAGGAGAAGCCATTTTGGATCTGTCAAAAGTAAGCAGATCAAACTCGAGCTTTTTTGACTCGAACGGACACGCTCTGGTTTATGCCTAAAGCTCACCGCAGGTTAAGCAGCAAGCCTAACACACGCTGGCATGCAAAGACCACAGATAAACAAAGAAAAATACTCTTTTCAAAAAGGAAATGCAGTTGGTAAAAAAATATTTTCTTAGACCCTGGAGAGGAAAATGTAAAGTGCACGCTAAGGATGGGAACTAATTTAGAATTCAGAGAGACATAAAATAAAGACAACAGGAGCAAAAGAGGAGCTGTTTTGACATGTTCCTATTCTCACAGGAATTTTAATTAGGATTAATATTTTACTATTTCAATTTAGAGTAATTTAGTGTTGTTCTTTCTTCTCCTGTTCGCGCTCCATAATTACCATATTACATATAGCTGCAGCTATAAAATGCAAATGAGGGTTTATAATAACACAGTGCACAAACTAATAAATTAGTAACATAAGACAGAAAACCAAGAATTCAAAAAGGAGTAAATTGGTAGGAATATAAGCTTTGCTAATGGACAAACTATCAGAGTACACACACACACACACACACACACAAAAAAAAGAGAGAGTCCCAGTGAATAGAAAAAACATGTCTGGCCCTCTGTCACATTAGACTGCAGTAAACAAGCACCGCTTTGATCTGTTTGTGACCAGGAGATGTGTATGGGGCAGAAAATCAGGGTCATGCTTAATGAAGCTTATACAACAGCATCTCCTTTGAGCTTTACATGGCTGTGCCGAACAAACTCCAGTCAAGGCTGGCAAAATATGGAGAGCATTCAAAACACAATTATTAATTCAAGGTTCAAAAGGAAGAGAAGGGGAAAAAAACATAATATGAATACTCGTATTCTAAATATTACTCCACATTTACATCATGCAGGAGCAGCAGGATATGAAAGATGGTTAATATTTATGGCTGCACCTTTGCATGTGAAGCAGTGTGTTGTAAGGAGGGCAGAGCTTACCTATAAACAGCTGAGAGCGGCCGTTTGGAGCCTGCTTTGGGCCTGTATGGTTTGGGCTCGCCAGCCATGTTTATGTCTGCAAAAATACAAACAAAACACACAGACAGATCAGTTGTCAGTCTTTCTAATTTCATTCATAAATCATGCATACAGATTTATTTGTTAAAACATTCATTTAGCATTTATGACCAGTAAATTAACAATCAATACATGGGTTGTAACGTACTATATATTGTGTTTGGTAAGGACATCACTTTTATCTCGTCTGAACAACTTGATTTGATTTGTATTTTTAGACACAACTGAATATGAGGAGTTTCACCGTAGGTTTTTGGATATTGGATATGAATTTCTGAACCCAAAAAAAAGAACCCAACAAGCACAAACACAAGAGTTCAAGTTCTTCAAATTGTACAACCTGCAATACTATTGGAAAAGGGGAATTCATGGTTTTCATAGTAAAATATTTTGGTGCTATAAATTCAGTTGTGATTAAATTTCCCAAATGGTCTTTATATTTTGTATGAAAACAAAATTTAAATGTACTTATTTAATACCATACAAATATTATCCAGGAAAACTCCATGTACTGATAAAGGCCATGAGATTGTACCCGAAAGCCACAATATGAATCTAGTAAGTGGACCTTGAGATAAGAATGCTTCTGACAAACTACTATTTGAGGTCGAGAACGAAGTTCAACATTTCTTCATGTCCTCATGAGTTCTGAGCACATTTCAAGCAGTTAGTAAATGTTTTATAACACACTAGGGTTTTGTTAATGTGCGTAATCCCATAGCATTAATTACAATTACACCAGTTATACTTATAATCTACACAACAGTTAGATAATTCATAGGAAACGTTGTGTTATACATACACAAACAATAATAAACACAAAAAAAGACTATACTATAGTATGTGATAAAGTAGTCAAATTTCTAAATACTGTATATTAATGTTAAATAGGGGGTTAAAGTAAAGTGTTACTATTTATATTAATTCATGAATATTTGTCTACTGAACACTACCCTACAGTATGAGGGGTATTATAGGATTTCATTTAATGCCTATTAACACCAACGTTTCCTACGCTGCAGTGTAACCTAATTTAAAAGCCGAGAACTGTGTCATGAGAGTAAAACAACTTCCTTTCTTGAAAAATCCTCACACAGAGCGACAGCTCATGATGGTAGTGATGATATTGCATAGCTCAAAGCAGTGCCTGAGCACATGGGAGCATAAAAGTACTACTTCATAATAAAGAGTAAAATATCAATTCAAGTTCTTTGGAAGCTCTCTGTGCAATTCCCACCGTAAAACTGAATATTTCATACAACATTTGAATAAGCAACACACAAAGCTGCAGTACTGTAGGACACATTCTCTAATGTTGAGGTGCACTGTGAGAGCCAATTTTCCAAGGCAAGACCGGAGACCTTGCCACCGTGCACTGGAAAGATTACAAAAATGAAATTCTTGTTGCAAGGCAGGAGAGAATCCTTGAAAACATAAAAACAATGGAAATGAATAAGCATATAAAGAACTCCAACGAAAGCTGGATGTTAGGGGAGCTTTGATTTATAGCCGGCTGTTCGTCCTTTGTGTGGAAAAATAAAAATAAAAAAGTTACCGTCGTCAGGTGACACAGTACAGTTTTGTGACCAAGCCAGTCAGTGATGCAGAATTTTTCAAACTGCTATCTGTGCGTTGCCAAGGGTGTTGCAAGGTCCTCGTATTTTGTGCACAGTCTGAGTGGATTCCGGGAGAGGAGCCAGTGGGTCCAAATAAGCACCCGGACCAAAGTAAAACACTCAAAAGGCAGAAAACAGTCCAGAAACTTTATGGATGCCAACATGAGGCTATATCCATGAAGTTAAGCAGAGAACTGTGCATGAGAATTACACATTTAACTAAGCTTTAGTGTTAAAAGAGTAACCTCCTTATCTGAGGTCAGCTGTGAGCTACACACACACAAACACGCACACACACAAAAGATGAATAAACAACAAAGGATTCTGAAAAATATGGATCACTTGAGGCAAAAAGCAAGAACAAAAAGGTAAAACTTTCTGCATAGTCCGAGCAAAGGCAGCAGAATCCCATCATCTGCTTTTTCATATCGTCTTTGATATCACACAGCCTTTTGCAAGCATCTGCATGTTTGTGAGCGGCGAGGTGCTCAGAAAGGCCATTTCATAACTGGGAGAATAAAAGTTTAAGACCGAGAACAATATACCAATCAACAAGGTGCCCTTGAGAGACTAAACCCAAACCTCCTCTGTGTTGTGAATTCATTCTGGATAAGAGCCTTGGCTAAATGCCTCATAGGTGCATAGATCACTTAAAGGCACTTTCTGACAAATTGTTGTTTTTTGCATGCAGCCATGTTCTCACTATCCTTTTGTCGCCTCAAGCATTTCACATTTGCGTAAATAATTTATGCACCCCCCCCCGCCAAACACCAAACAAGTGGAAGTGCCCCAATCCCCGAGAGTGGAACTGTACTGGGGTGAAAATAAGCTCCTGGCAAACTCTCCCAGTGGCTGCTGTCATGAGAAATAGGATTATAGCCTGGTCTGTTTGTATACTACCTACTTACACATGCTAAAACACTGACTTTTTACGCAGAGCTGCGTGACCAAATGAGTGAGTGTGCGGGTGTGTACTTGTATGTCGGGACTGACCATGAAGCTGACTGAGGATATAATTATGATTTCGCTCATTAACTGGAAGGTTTACTTAGGGAAATATGAAGACTAATCCCTTAATTAGCCCGCAACAATCCAACTAAATATAACTGACATCCAAATCCTCATGCAATCTAAAAATTTCTGATCCCAGATCTGAAGTTTTTTCACCACAGACAGAATTACTATACGGTTCAAAGAGAGTACTCTGTTAAGCCAAATCCTTGTTATTTTGTCCTGACATTCAAGTTAAACCTGGCGAGTGTTGCATCTGCCAGAGGCGAGCTTCAGTCCAGTCTAACTGAGACAGTCAGAGTCCACTGGAGCAATGAATACCACATTTTCAACATGGTAACAGAGGTTTAGAGATAAAAGGATTAGCCCAGTCGATTTATCGTCTATTTTAGCAACAAAAAATTGATCTGCTTATTTGATAATCAATTAATTGTTTGTTGTTTTGGAAAAATGCCACAAAGTTGCACCTACCAGCTTCTTAAATATGAGTATTTATTCATATTTATTTATTTATATAGCACCTTTCATACAAACATGCAGCCCAAAGTGCTTCACACAGCAAAAGAAACAAATAAAAAAGAAGTTAAAAATTGAATACAACTAAAGACATGACAGCAACTAAACATTTTTTTCATTATTAACTAATCAGTCAATTACATTTTCCAAGAATCAATTCATCTTTGGTCTATATGATGTCAGGAAATACTGAAAAATACCAACACAGACAACAATGTGACATCTTCAGATTGTCCAACAGTCCAAAATAAAAAGATAACATTTTTCAATGACTTGAAGCAGAAAATCATGTTAGAAGTTGAAACCAGCAAATGTTTGGCATGTTTTCTTGACAAACGACTAAAATGAAGGGAAAAAATGTAATTTAAAAGAGAGTTATGGGGTGGTTGTGTTTGTCTGCCAAATATGTCAATTAAAAAAGATAAAAGACTTAAACAATAAATCTATCCAAATTGTTGGAATTCATTTTTTCGGGCATTAATCTAAAGGAGACCTTGATGATCCAAACATGGTTTTAGAGAACTTTTAATTCCTGGTTTGGAAAAACTGTTAAAGTAGTTGGCCATAATAATGGCTACTAGCAGCTTTGGTACAAAAATTTTTTGCCACCTTCCTTCAAAAAACTTCTTCTATGAGCAGGAATGAGTGTGTTGCACGCTGTTTTCATACCATCCCTGTGTGAAAAGCAAACTAAAAAGAACTACCTGCACGGACATGCTGTAAAGGATCATCTCTGATGCGGCTTTCAGCGGAGCACTTTCTGTAAGGACTAAGTTAGGTATGAATGAGGTGCACCCTGGGTCACGGACCAAAACTGCGTGCCTCATTTAGTGTTGTTAGTCGTTCCTCTCTTTCCTGTTGGTTTGTACCATCGGTTTTGTCTGACGCTCAATCTGCAGCCCGGTCAGACGGGGACGAGGGCGGAGCTGTCTGCGGTGCTGAACGAGATACAAAAGGTTTTTTAAGGTCTGTTGCGCCTCTCTGTCTGGGAAGCAAACACAACAAAAGGCCTCGACCTCGCAGCTGCCTGATCGTCACATGACGCAATTTTAATTTCACAGCCCTGAAATTATTAATGGATATGTTTGAGCTGGACTCCAGAGAGGGAGGGTGTCTATAGATACGGAAACAAACACAACCCAGGTATGTATAAATATTTGAGGTAATACTGTTGCTGGCTGAGGAATCAAGGGGAAAAAAAGGGTTCTGGAGGTAAATTGCAGTGGAAAGACAGAGGCACAGAGAATAAGTAATCACTAAGGACAAACCTGTGTTCCTCTGTCAAGAAAACAAGGATCCGTGACTCCCCGAAGGAACCTGCCCATGTGTTTTATTGGTCTCATTTGTTGCCTTACATCTCTGTCTCCCAGACTACTCTTGCTTCCTTTTCTGCCCTCGGCCTCACCATATCCCTCAACATCTCCACCCCCCCCCACTTTCCCTCCCTCTATCACCTTCCTTTCCCTCGCACATGCACTCACACAAAACGATATATAACCCCGCCGCGCCATCCGTCACTCTCTCTCACATCCCGTATTTCTTCCTGTGTCTCTGTGCGCACCGAGGAAGCTCATTATGAGACATTTCAGTGCTGGGCATCACCTGTGGGGCCCTTTTCTATTCGACACCTGTGCCGCCAACCAAAAGCTTGCCGAGTATCATTTCTCCCCTCCTTTCATTAGGCAGGGATGAATAACAGCAGAGCAATAGAAGTCGAAGCTTTGAATAAATCAAGGCAATAAACTGAGACATATGGCAACATATTGCTGGGGAATCACTGGGATGAGAAAGTACTCCTGTGAAAACCAACAGGACCGAAAAACATAAGGATGTGGGCGAGTCTTGCAGAGAACCGGAGGACACCCTCGTATTCCTGGATGGAATATGAATGAACCACTGGGGCAGGAACTAAACCTGCTGGTCCTGCCGAAGCCACGACAATTAGGCGGTAATCTGTCTGTCTCTCTCGGTTTTCTTCCTGAAAGGCAGGAGGGAAAACCAGCTAATAACGCGAGGCTTGAGAGGACAGCCAACAGGCACGGTTAGCAGGGGTCGCCGCAAGGTCAGAGAAGAGACGGATGGATTGTGTCAGATGAGCCAAAGAACTTCTTTGTATTAGTGTGAGCAGAGTGTTGGAAAATGGACAGGAGGGCAGATTCCTGAATTTCTTACGCAAGACGCTGCTCTCATCAGCCATAACTATTTGCTATTGGAATAACAAGAATTCAATCACTCTGCCTTCAGCAGCTCATTCTGCACAGGCTTTTCGTGAAAACGTGATGATAAAGACTATTGGCAAGCCACCTCCATCAATGCAGTCAGTCATAATCAAGATAAACCAACATTCAAACTGCATTGATCATTAATAAAATACAGGCTCAATACCATTTCCATCTAGAGCAGAGATTTGGAGCAAGCTCCTTAGACCAAAACCCACTTAAAGTGACTGATGCCCTTGTTTGGAATAACACCAACTGTGGCTGCAAACACACCAAGAGCAGCAATTTGCATGTCAAACGCCCACGCTTTTATGTCAAATTTCCTCAGCCGTTACAGAAAACCCAGCAACTAAAACACAGCTGATTGTGTTGGGTTTCTGCCGCTGCAAATGACCTGTTTGGACACCTGCTGTGGTGCAGCACAGAAGCTATAATTGACAAAACAACAATTGATGGGAGTCAGTTAGCACCTTAAATATGTCTGGCTTCTCATACAGAGACTGAAAATAAATGGGCAGGAATTCGGTCTTTTCCTTAAGCACATCTGGCTCCTAACAAACACGCAATTTACTATCTGTTGCAGTAGATACGGCATCAAGATATGATGTTTAATAGAATAGCTTAATAATTAGTCGGTGTTTTAGGAAGGACAATTAGTGCTTTTAACCCACAGGAAGATTTTGAGATATTACTGTATCAACATGGAACAGAGTTGTGTGGTATATTCAAAGATATTTTGGGCATTCAGGACACCAGAGGTACAAGTCTTGCCTTGACAATGTTAGGTGATTAACAGTTGGAGCACTTCCAAGCCTGGGCATTAACAAAAGATGGCCAATTTAGTTTTGCAGGTATTTTGCTCATAAGCCAAGGTATTGAACAAACTGAACAAACAGGTGAACTAATTTGGCCCGATGTTGGTGCTAGATGAAGAGTCAGAGGACCACCAAAGTCCGTAGGACACATCGCCTGGGGACTGTGAAAGCCTGTACAAATTTTAATGGAAATACATTCAATATTTGTTGTGATAGGTCAGTTTGGACCAAAGATGGATAAACCAACACTGCCATCACGAGAGTCACACGGCTGGAGTGACAAGAAATTCTCATACAATCTGTGTCTTAAAATGAACTTAATTTCAGATTATGGGTCAAATTTGGATGAATTTGGCAGCAACAGCATTGTTTTTTTTTTTGTCCTAGTTGCTGCGCCGAAGTGTTCTTGGATTCATCAGCACGTTGCAGCTGTGTCAAAGGGATTAAACCTGTGATATTTCATTTATAGGGCAGTCTTGCTAACCTAGAACACTCCGCAACCATCGAGGTACAAAAAGTCTTCTGCTGATTACCTAAAAAGCTTTTGGTGTCACCTTTTGAGTCATATCGCGGACGTGCAGCACAGGTGATTGACTGCAATAAACTCCCTTTCAGACGCATCAGCGAGGACCTTGAAGGAAAGAGAAAAATGTTCCTTTCTTTTCCAAAAACAGAGAAAAATCCCCCCCCCCCCCCCGACGAGAGCTGATGGCTCTACAACAAATTTGTCACTTTTTCCCTTTGAGTGTTCTTTCATTTCATTCTCCTCTCCTCGCAGACGGCAACTGTCTATTTGATGAGATAAACATTAAAAGGCAGAGACGGAGAAAGAGAAAGAATGGCAGAGCGGGACGCAGAGGGAGCTGCCGATCATCTCCTCACGGAACGAAAAACTCTGTTCAATTAATTAAGACGTTGGGGAGATTGCCGCCAAAGTAACTAATCATGCAAATTGTTCCTCAGCGGGAGGGACGAAGGCACACAGACAGGAGCTGAATCAAGCAGGTGATGGACGTGCAGACGGGACAGGGAGGGACGTGGGAAACCTCGTCTCTGAACTCCTCGCTGAATTGTGAGGCTGGGCCGGTCGGCGAGGAAGGCAGGAGGTCTGAGATGAAGGAACTGCCGCATCCAATACCCGACGCCGTACATCATGACCTGCAGGCGAGGCCCTGGCTGCTGTGGGCATCATAAAACTTCACAGACGCCTTTCATCTTTCCTTCTCTGATATATTTCCAAGGACTGATAAAGGCCACGTTGCAGGTATAGACAGACGACTTAAACCGACAGATTTCCCCCAAAATCTCAGAGTGAATTACAATCAAATTCGTAGTTAAAAGTGGACCCTTGCCGTGCCCCGGCAGGTTCTAATTTTCACATTTCCCTACTTCATGTTAAATCAGACATCACATTTTATTCACTTTACCCTCAGACATTAGCCTTGCTCTTACTTCTCTGAGCCAGCTGAGCCCCTCAATCAAGGTCACAGGGCACTGCTGTCCCTTCAAACTGAAATAACCATCTACCTTTTCCTCTCAACACGGAAAAAAGCTTGTTTACCGACACCCCTCAACAACAGGCGAGTGGCGGCAGGCTAACGCGGTGGACGGCTGTTGTCTAATTACATTGAGAAAAAAAAAGAGTGGCGAGGAGACAGGGGGACTATCTGCATTTCAAAGGTGCTGTTCTTGGAACCTTTGAAGATCAAACATCAAACGGGACTATTCAGGAGTACCGTGAATCAAAGTTAGGTGAAACGCGTTCGCCCTACATTTTTCTGTTTGAATTCAAAATTTTGGTTTACACATCATTCGCGTCACGTTGGGGCACAATGTAAAAATTTCATTTTATGATCCATTTCATTAAACTGACTCTCACTTGGGGGTGGTATGACGATATATCGCCAGTGTGAGCAGTGTTGCAAATCAGTGAGTAGCTGCTTTCTGGCAATATTGGATTTTGTGTGTGATTTTGGCATCAACAAGATGAGGTACAGTCACATATCTGGCTACTTTATCCATTAACAATGATATCACTATATATGAATATCAATTTTGTGATATAACATTATATTATATCAACTAGTAAAACATCAATTTAAATTAATCAAACTGATGCTAAGAAAATGAATCTGCATTATGTTAATTCCGGATTATTTGTGATAAGAATATGAAACAAAATCGTTAATTTCCATAATTATCAACTTCCAGCTTCTTAAATATGATGCTCTTTGTCATACATGATAGTAAACTAAATATATTATAGTTTTGGGTTGTTGGTCAGATATAACATTGTCACATTGGGCTCGTGGAAATTTTAATGGCCATTTTTCACTACTATAGATAGTGAGAATAAATTCAACATTAAGATTCCGAGCCATCCACTCCTAACCTTCAAATAAAACCTGCACCTTCACAACTTTGAAGGTGACACAAGCTTCAACACACTGGTGTATTATGTTGAGCTCCAGATATCCTTTTCCTAAAAAAAGAAAATCTCAGCAGCTAAATTTTATTATTTGCAGAATCTAAAATTTGCTTTGGATAATATACAAATATTTCAGTGGATTGCTTTACTAAATGCAGAAAATATACAGTTGGTTTCACTGCACAAGAACCCCATATAAATTATAAACTTCACACAGCAAATATTTTTTTCCTTATTGATTAATTAAACATAATGATTCATTCGGACAATTATTATCAGTCAATCCGCCGATTATTTACTAATTATTGGTTAATTTATAAGATGGGAAATTTTGCTACTTTCTGACACCCAACACCCAAGTTGACATATTCAATGTACTTGTTTTGTCCAACCAACTGTCCAAAACCATAGACATCATATCAATATCACAGAAAACCAGCAAATATATCCATTTTAGAGCCTTAAACCAGTTCGGTTTCTCTGTTGTAGGATTTCAGCAAACTCACCGTCTTCCCTGACGTGACAACAATGACAAGTTTCTCAGAAAAAAATAAAATAAAACCACATCTGCCTTATATCCCTCCGCTCAATAATACAGACCAGACTTCACTAAACATCTATCTATTTGAATAAGTATGTATATGTCTACAACATCTCAGTGAGCATCCCATTACAAAACCGGAGCATCTCTCCCTCTGTAAACACTCAAGTGTGACTTTCAGTCTGCTGGTTTGCCTCGGTGCCGCATGAACCAAAGTCCAAGGGGATCAGCTCATAATCCCCGGCCCCTTCAGGCACCGGCAGAACAGATAAAAGCATGGCATCGGTTTGGGATCACATCCCTCTGTGTGACCTGTAAAACCCAGCGAGCTGTCTCACGTGAGTCAACAATGATGCACTTTAAAAAGCGGACGATTCGGGCGGCTGGACACGGCACGGGGAGGGAGCTTAGCGGGGGAGAGCGAGGCATGAAAACAAACCCCTAGCATTAAGAAGAAGTGTGAAACAATCATGACAACCGGTGATAATCAGGTTAACTCCATCGACTTTCCTCACTGCTAAAAATAGGCCCTTTTTGGCTCTTTGGGGTTGAACCGACAACAGAATTCTGCTTAAAATCCCCAATTACACATTCATATTTTATTTTTACTGACTGAGGAAAAATTTGACAGGCGTATTTCTGGCCTGCATGCATTCAAACGTCACATTTCACATTTCGCACTCACCTTTCAGATAACACGGTAAGCATCCCTACATAGGTGTGTGAGTGTGCGTGTCAGCGTGCTTGCCATGACACTTGACAGACACGAAATCTCACCATTCTTCAGCCTGGTACACTGCTGCAGTCATATCTGTCGACTGTGCACATTAGATCCAATATTAATACACGCCATTCAGAAAACCATGTTGCTCTAAATATTCTGCTTCTTCATGATAACACACACACACACACACGCACACACACACACACACACACACACACACACACACACAAAAATGCTATTTTGCAACATCTGATTCTCCAAAGAGCTTACTGCGTGCAGGATTACGGATAATAAAGGTGTCATTTTCTTTGGTAGAGTTGCTGTTTTCTTCGTGCATTAGCGCTTGTATGCAGAAGTCACCGTGTGTGTGTGTGTGTTAGTGTGTCACTGAATGCTTGTCTTTATTTCACACTGATTGGCGCCTCTCCTGGCAACAGTCCAAAACAGCCTTTGCTCCACTAAATGCGACTGGAGCTGCTGGTGGGAGAGACGAGGACTCTGGGGGAGCGACATCTTGTGACAACTCTGTCACATTATTTCATCATCGATAGGAGTCTCATTAGGTCCTTTCTGACAGATAAAAATCCAATTTTCAGTACAGAGTGGAGTGTGAAACGGTTGCTTGGACAGAAAATATAAAGCGTGGAAGCACAGCTGGTAAATTTTTGAAACTATAGCAACTGCATCTTAGGTGGCAACTAAAGTATCTGGAACGGATTATATTCTGTAATTGCTTGTGATTTATTCAAGAGAAGCAGAGCAGCAGACTAACAGCTCCACCAAGGATTGTGTTGTGCACAATTTGTATTCTTTCCCATGGACAAGCAGGCGAGAATTTAGGCAAAATGGAGCTAAGCTGAAAAGGAGTCTAGTCTGTAAGGCAGAAAAACACACAAAACACACACACAGACTCACTCAACTACCCTTGACACATGGCTTGAGATACATGGAGGACATCTGACAGAAGATGTAACAGCCTGCCTGTTGTGCCCCCTCCCCCACCTCCCCCGCCCCTCCCCCTCCTCCCCCACCTCCCCCCTCATTCCACCATCAGCCGCAGTGGGAAACAAATAGAGCCACAAACTAACATCTGCAGCACATAAAGACACATTCACGTATCACGCGCTGCAGCCTTCAATCACAACAGAGACTGCAACCGAAACCCGAAGAGCTGATGCTCCCAGATGTGGGGGAAAAAAATAAATAAAAAGCTGCAGAGAAGAGACCAAAGAGCATGTGTCTATAGGAAATTTCTTTGTATTGTGAATTTTTATAAGCGCCTATCAGGCTTTTAAGTCTTCTCCTGCTTCAAAATAAATTCACACAACCAAATACTGTACACAGAAGGGTTGGGCGATATGGTAAACTCACCAAAACCGTCTTGGTTAGTCTTTCCACGGCTCCAACAATCACCAACTCTGGTTTGGTCGAAATAAAACCTTAATTCACAAAGTTGCATGTGAAAATATTCCAGCTCTACACGCTGATTTTAGCTGGCAGACCACTAAATTAGCAAAAATAATATGAAAAAACCACCCCCAAAAATAGATATATTCAAAATCCCATTTGATCTCCAAAGATTCCTGAGCTGCAAAATCTTAAATATGTATGGACTTCAACTCAAACAGTCGTGCTCAGACTCGCACTAAAAAGAGCCCGGGAGGTTTTCCTTTCCTAATTAAATGAATCACAAAAGGTAACACCATAAACACGCTGACAGGCACAGAGTTCACCTTTTGATAAAGAACAAAGCGAATACCGCAAAGATACATTTCCCGATGGGTGTTACTGAACAGGGATGGGTTTTACACAGCACATCCATAACATCATAAAAGATTACTTCATAATTAATAAACAATAACTATTGTTTAAGAGAAGCTTTTAATGCGCTACATTTTTCTTTGTGTCACTGCTACGGAGAAAAAAAATAACGTGGCGAACAGTATCAAACTAACTCATCCCAAAAGTTACACCTACACAAACCTCCTCACAGTTATTTGTCGCTCACACATCCATCGTGCCAACACTGCTGAGTTTATATGCCACCGGAAAAAAAAGCCCTGTAGGAGGGAGATTTCACCCTTCAGGTACAACAGTACTTCATTATTTTTTGCGAGCACCTATTCCAGCCGCCAGTGCTTGACAATGCCCGAGCTTGAACCCACCGAGCCTCTGAATTTGCAGTTTAGGGAGTGCCCGAGTTTGCGGCACTATGAGACGCGTAAGGAGCTGAACCAGGTGTTTAAAGTGAGCGATCTGTTGAATTGAGTGCATTTATATCAGTGCACCTAACGACACAACACCCCCAACTGTAGTTCTTCTCCTTTTTCTAAACACACCGGCATACAATAGGTACTCTGAACGCCACAAAACCACACAGAAATGCCGCATCCCGGACACATTTCGAGCACCAGCCACCTTGTCCGCTTCTTAAAATACAACAGGGGCTTCTACCTGCTGTCTAGAGGCACTGGCCGTCTTTCTGACCCAATAGCAGACAGAAAGTCCTGAACAGCCTCTCAAACAAGCTCAACATCTTCCCCAATTTGAGCCCACGCGCAGATTCATTGGGTTCTTTTTTCTTTTCACCGTCTCCCTGCTCTTTGGCTAAGGAGCTCCTGGATTTCTTCGCCCGCTCTGTCTCTTGACACTGACTCTTCTGTGCCTGGCGTCCAAATTTGGGTTTCCTCCCACCTCGTCTATACACGCACAGGCTGTACATGCAGAAAGTCATGCAGTGTTATCCATCTGTAGCCAACGCAGTGCACAATATAGTTTTGCATTTCATCTGTTGAGGAGAAAATCCGGTCGTCTTTTCTCACAAAGCAGCGGCCAAAAACCTGTGTCACACTGTGTAAAGCTGGCTGTAAAATGTGTGCCAAAAAACAAGTGAACCAACGGGTTATTAGAGAACCACAACACGCATATGCTTTAAATATCAGCGCATCCTCTGGCCCCATGCAGCTCTAACAGGCTTAGGATTCTCCAGGCTTCATGATACCAAGCCCTATTAAACATTCACAGGGCTGCATCTGACAATTATTTCATTATCAATCAATCTGCTAATTGTTTTTCTCAACTAATTGATTCGTCACATCACCACTTGGTCCATAAAATATTGAAAAATCCAAATTTGCCACCGTCACTATCTGCCAAAAGACCAAGGTGACACCTTCAAATTGCTTCCTTTGTCTGACTCACAATCCATAACCAGAAGATAATCAGGCCACAGTCACAAAAGTGGCAAATCCTCACGCCCGGAGGCTTGAACTCGGTAACGATTGACATTTCCGCTTGAAAAATGACAGTAAACGATTCACTGACCATCTTATCGCTCATGTCTAATTCTTTGAGCTCCACTGTCACCCCCCCCCCCCCCCCCCCCACACACACACACACACACACACACACACTCGTGGTGCCTTCAGGACCCTCATTGCTCCATTTAGACCTCAATCTGTACGTCAGCACAAACATTTCACTTCTTCACCATATCAGTGAAGCACTTAATGGAGAACAAACTGTGTATTCACTATAGAGGAGTGCATGTGTGTGTGTGTGTGTGTGTGTGTGTGTGAGTAAAGCACCAGCAGGACAGTTTTTTTCTCATGAAAATAGCACTTCAGAGACCAAGTCCTGTTTACTTGAATTCGCATTTCTCAGCAGAAAAAAAGGGGGCTGGATTGTAACTGAGCCCCACACTTGCATCGCTAACAGCCGCCCCTGATAACTCGACACATTTGGGCGATGATGAGAGCCAGCTTCATCTTCATCTTCATCAGCAGGACGAGTCCCTCCTGACAACAGACAACACACAACACACAACGGAGCAGGTGCACGACGCGGGGCGGCCAGCGTGCAGCAGGTGACTCCACTTGATGTGAGTTGGGCAAGTTAACCGGTGAAAGATTGAGAGAGAAAGAAGAAAAACAAAAAAACAAAAAAAAACCAAAAAAAAAAACCAGACACGAGTATACGATGTTAGAGACAAAGAGGAAATCTTCCACGGCGGGGGCGCCCTGAAAGCACCACATCTCATGCAAATTGCAACATTTTGGGTCGTGCACGCGGCTCGCAGAGACCCGGGGGAGATCTCGGCTCGACCCTCGCAACTTTGTGTCGGGCGACAGCGGCGCGGGGACAATGTCGCCGCGCCGCCGAGCGCCATTGAACTCACTCACATCGGTGGTTGCGACGCTTCCCCTTGTACATGGTCATCGCGTACGGGTCCAGCTTTGCGCTCGTTAAGATCCGCTGTCGGGCGCCAGAGAGACACACGGAGGAGGAGGAGGAAGAAGAAGAAGAAGAAGAGGAGGAGGAGGAGGAGGAGGTCGGGACTTTCGGGCTCGCTGCGATACTTCGGGGATGGACGGAAAATGAGCCGCTCCGACGGAGAGCTGGAGGCGCTGCTCAGGACGGGACCGTACCATTCACAGGAGGGGGGGGCGCTGCTGTGCGTCTCGTGCACACGCACGCCGGTGGGGTGCTGGTCTCAAATAAACAAAACCGGGAAGCGAATGTGGTGAAATGAGGAAAATTAAAGAGCCGTGACTTTATAGAACAACTGTAGGGTATTCTGCCACGATTCATTTTGATCACATCTACCCTCAATTTATTTTACGTTGGAAAAACCGTTCTGTTCGGTTTCACTGATTATGGCAGAAATTCTTTATTTTGACCATGTTTTATTGTTATAAATCAAGGTTTTCTTCATTCAAATAAGTTGTATGTAGGCTGAAAGTTATATTATTATGTATCGTTATTTACTGTTGCTTATACCTTTTTCAATAAAGTTTATTTGAAAAAAAGAAAAACATTTTCTTTTTCAATTATCCCTTAATAAAAATAAATGTTGTGTTACATTTAAGAAGGATGCTTTAAAGAAATATCACTAATCTATAGTTTAATAATACAATAGTTTTTTTTCTGTTCTATTACAACTCATCACAACAGGGACATGAATGTCTGTAGTGACTTTCGTGTAAATCCATCCGATAATCTCTACAAGAAGATGAGATCATCAAAGTCAGTGGGATTCATCCACTGGGGACATTAATGTCTGTATACATTTTCATGGCAATCCATCCATTAGTTGTTAATTTATACCAGTCTGGACCAAAATGGTGGACAGACTGACTGACATTACCATTCATATTGCTGGCACTTTGTCACATGCATTTTTGTTATTTACTATTTCTTCAAAAATGCGTCACATTTATTTGGACTTTCTGCTGAGAATAATTTAATCCACATTCATACAGAGTACACAACCTTTACATTTTCAATCCAACCTTTAAAAGATGACCAAACCCTGACATCAAGTACTGTCTGTGACCTTCAAGGTGACACTGTTTCTGTCTGGTTCACACTACAAAGCAGTAATAGATCCTTTCTGTAGTCAAACAAGAAGGAGGTGGCATCCGGCACTCTGATTATTATCTTACTCCACATGTGAACAGAGTGACATTGGCACAAAAATAATATTCCTCTCCCTCCACAACCTCTGGGCACACTTGAAAAAAGGTGCATCTCATCTTACTTGCAAAGGGGATTGTGTTGCTAAGGAGACAGGGATAAGATAGCGGCCCGGATGTTGATTTTGTGCGATTCATTCCACTATTACATTATTGTTGTGTGGGTTGAATAACAACACCTTTTCTTTTTGGGCCCAAGATGAATTGTGCAGTGGAAACAAACAACTCTGAAAGCCAACTGCATGGAAGTAGCAGGAATTCAATCAATATCGCTCTCCTCTGAAACTACTGCTGCTCTCATATAGTCCAGAATGACAAATGGTCTTTATGCTTTTACTTGGAAAAATACAAAAAGATGAAATCCCTCGGGGTGAATTGTGAAAAATCAGATATATCAATACAGCGGATATGATTACTGGGTCATGCACTGGGCTTAAGATCAAAGTCATTTGTTGTAAAAATTGATTTTGAACACTGTGATCTTTTTATTTCTTTTTTTTATTTGGATGAGGAAAACAGAAAAGCGTATAAACATGTTACAATCACAAGCCACCAGCAATGAGGAAAAATCTGTATTTAAAAGTATAGCAGGGACCTCTGCTGTCCATGATGGATTAATACAACAAAAAGCCTCATGAATACAAAAAGAAACATGTAGTCATCATGGCATACAATGAAGAAAATTCAATCCCCCATAACTAACACTCTTTGTGATTAATTTTGTGACTTATTTCTCCCAAAAATCAGAAATGAAAAAATGACTTTACAAAAGGCCAGGGGTATTTAATGCTCCCAACTGACTCAAGGCCTTTTTTTAATGAGCAACAAACAGAATAAAACTCTGAGCAAAGCCAGACTCCTCATTTGACATTTTTTACATCTTCATTTTAAGAAATTTTTTATTTTTTTTAAATTAAATGCTCCTTTGTAAAGCAGGGTTTAGCAACCTTGTGTTAGTGGAAACGGCAGTGCTTGAGTCAAATTAAAGTCAAATAAAGTCAATTTCCTCAAGTTTTATAGTGAAATCAGTTGAGGCTCTAATCTGAGCTACAAACCTTTTGTGATCTCCATGATGCCATTAAAGCAGCTCACTCTATAAAACTCTCTCTATACTACCTAAACTAGTTAAACCAGTTAAACATATTATACATACCATATAATGCTGAACATAGATCAGCATTTAGCAGCTAAAGACTCAGATATTTCACCCAGGAGTTGGTGGAGACCAAAAGCAGAGTTAAAAGGAGAGTGAATATTGGACTTAAATTCGCCAGGGGATCAGAAAAGAGTTTGCTGTATTAACTAAAAAGCAAATAATATGACAATGCCGTGTTCACAGCTTGAAGAAAGGGTAAAAACCTAATATACACATCTTCCCAAAGCACCACAGTGCTGTCAAATTTCCACGGTGACTATCCATCACCTCTAGTAATGTATTACAGCCTCTCTTAAGCAGCCACTGTTATTTCACTTGCTTTAGTGCACCACAGGGCTAGTTAAATCCAGTTAAACTGATTTCATATAGCAGTCCGTGCACTGAATTTTCCTTATCTGGTGGATCACAGTGGGCTACTTGCATGTGGTGATTTCCTTAAGAAGAATATACCCTGTTTCTAGGAACCTCATAAAGCCATCAAAGCCCTAAGCACATCATTACCCTTTTTAAGATACGAAGAGCTTCCTAGAAGATGCATCAGCCTAATTTAAAGTGCTCGGCTTTCTCTGCTGGCATTTGAAACACACTCCCTGTTAACAAATGACCCTCATTTATAGCTAAGATGGAGAGATGCTTTGGATGCCCACGGGGAAGATTTTCTACATGATGGATAAAAATCTGCTCAAGCCATCACATCTCATTGGCCTATGACTTGCAGCCTCTCTTAGCTCATTAGACATGCACTGCTTTTGGCACTGAGTAATTGCAAATGTATCTAGTGTGTCAACTGCTGCAACTGCTTAGCAGTCTGTGACAGCAAATCGTCTCTCTTTGCTAAGACTATGCTTACAAAGCCCGAACGACTCATTTGTTTGGATTTGGTCCAATTTGACAGACCAGTGTCAAGTTCAAGGTGTCAAAAAATTTAAAAAAAGTGACAAACTCTCTCTTTCTATGTTTAACTGCACATTTTGTTCATTTAGATTTTCTGCATTCACAGTGAAAGCTCTGTTCAAATAATCTCTGATCCCTATTATAAACCAGTGCCACATTATTGCCTTGTTGGGAGTGTTTTCTTATACATTTCATGACTTTCTTTTCAAGTGTATGCATGCAGATTACCCTCAATTACTCAAAGGGGCACTGTGCTCAAGGGGACATTATACTGGGAGGAAGAGCAGCAATCCCCCGGGAGAAACTGAGAGTACTTAAACATTAAGGAGAAAACAGGCATCCTATCCTACACACACTTGCAACCAGTTGCTGAGTATCTCCTCTGAAAGCAAAAACTGCAGGAGACTTCTCAACAGGTTTTGAACAAGAGCGTCCCTCTGGTTCAATAGTTGCTTGCAGCCCAAACCTGGGAAGGAAAATTGCACACTCTAGTGGAGAACAAACAGCACGACAGCAATGGCTGCTTCCAACGCAGAGATTTAAAGGGAACATCAACATCCTTACTAAAAACATGTCATTTTTATATTGCCGGTTTAATTTGTGGATTTTCTGTATCCGCTGAACACCAGAGAGACAGACTGTAGTGATGGCATTATATAGGAAACTCCTAGAGCAGCTAGACATAGACACTCACTAATGAAACAGTATGAAAGTAGCCATGATTGTATATGCCTGGATGCATTTTGATATTTGACTGATTAAGCCCTATATGTAAATCAACCTCCCTCGGATACTGTGTCTTTAAGTAATCAACCCGATGTTTTGCTCAAATTTTTAGTTAAAAATGCTAATTTACTGTGTTTGTACACTATAACCTCATGGTCTGAAATCACAGGAACAGAACAATATAAATTCTGTTGTAGGGTTGATTCTTCCCTAATTTAAAATTGCCTGGCTACCTGTGTTGAAAAGAAATGTGAAAATTGTTCATTCTTTTGTTTATTTTCCCCTCCTGCTTGTTCAGGTTCATGGGGGTTTCATGCAAAAACATTTCATGGTTCCAGCTTTGATTTGAAGATCTGCTGTTTTTCTTTTGTTATCATTTTTAGGTTTGTTGGACAGAACAAGCCCTTTAAAAGTGTCACTGAGGGTAATTGTGATGGCATTTTTTCACTATTTTCAGAATTTTTACAAACCAAACAATCAACTGATTAATGGAGAAATTATAATCAACAGATTAGTCAAGAATAAAAAATTATCATTAGTTGCAGTCCTATACAAAATAGCTAAAAATGAGCTCCACCAACTACAACAGTCAAATCCTGCTTTTACATTAATGCATGAATAATTATAATCTATAATGTATCATCAGTATAACAGTCACTGGGACATGTTTCTACATTGAGCACTTAAGTACATTTTCCTGATTATACATACATACTCTTTCTTAAGTAACATTTTAAATTCAGGACTTCTACTTGTACCATATTTTTACAGTGTGGTATTAGTATTTTTACTTAATTAAAGATCTGAATACTTCTTTCACCACTGCTGGCGAATTCCCAGCATGCACTGGACCTCCAAGTTTCAGTTTTTAGATAATTGTGTGTGTTTGTACATAAAGACATTACTGTATACAGTCACAGAAACAATACAATATAAATTCTCTTTTAGGGTGGATTTAGCTTTATTTCGACATTGCCTGACTTTCTCCATTGGAATGTAGAAATGCTAATCATTCATCCTTTCATCCAGTAATTTCCCGTTCTATTCGTAAGGGGGCTGAAGTCTATCCCAGCATGCCTCGGGCCAAAGACAGAGAACCACGTGGTCACGTCTATTACAGAGTGTAAAATACACACACACATACACACACACATACACACAAAACACACACATACACACAAAACACTTTCACACCTACAAGAGTCTCAGGTTACAACATGTCTTTAGTCTCTGAGAGAAAACTGGAGTAATTGACAGAAGATCAAGTAAATACAGGGAAGACATGCAAACTCAATTACCAGGACCAACAACAAAAACTCAAGAGATTCTTTCTGTGAGGTGACAACTGATTCAGCAGTCCCATTCGACTGATGAATGTCTCAAAAATACAGCACAAAATCACTCCAGTAAATCCAGTTTGTTACCAAATCGCTTTTAGGGTGATAAAATCTGTAATGACATTCTGTAGTAAAGCTGATTTCAATGACAGCTATATATTTTTGTCAAGGTATACATGTCATGTTTTTGAATTTTACTGGACAGAAGCGCTTCAGCTGCTGCAGCTGAAGCAAAATTGTTCCTATTTAGGGGGGAAAAAACACTTGACCATGCCTCTAAAATACACAAATCCGCAACAAGTAAAAGAAATAAGCAAATAAACACGTAAACACTATATTTTAACTATTTTTTCACTAAATTGAGGGATTATTTTCTAAGGGCTATGCAGAATGCACCTTCATTTAATCATTAATCTTTTCATACACTGCACATAAATTACATTTATCCAGCCTACATCCTCTCAAGTAAGACCTCATTTAGTTTTATTTAGGCCCTAATCTGCATTATCCCTGTCTCTTCCTTTCCCTTGTTTTCCCTCCCCCTCCCTCTGTTTGTCTCTCTTTCTGCTTCCTGCTCTCTCTCTCGCCATCTGTCAGGGTCAGCAGAGTGCAAAGAATCACATTAAGAAGTATTCAAATGTTGAACTAGACGCAATTGCTATTCATACAGGCATTAAAGGCTGCCAAATCTAATTCAGCTCAGACACTATCAGTGCCACGGCCGTTCACCCAGTCGGCAGAGATAATACAAACCGCACAGGGCGACGGGGGTTAGAAAAACCTGATACACAGACAATAATGTCTCCTGGATGTAATGGAGCCACAAATGACTGAGCCGTTGCCCACACTGTAGAATGATTTCAAGCAAAGGGGGGAGAAAATAGGAAGCAAAGCAGATGGATTTAACTTCATTTGGGATTCTACCTACTGCATCTGAAATTAACAAGCCTGTGATTTGTGTGCCATGAGTTGGGAAGTGGTGCTTGTAAACAATAGAGTGATTAATGCACCAAGGATGACAAATGGCAGAGTGTCAGCTTTGGTTTTCAAGTGAACACTTTTACGAGACAAAGAAGTACTTCAGAAGTAATGTTCTGACTGGTAGATGCTCTACGTCTGTAATCGTAACTGTTCAGAGAATTGAACGTTAGCACTGTTGTTAACGCATCTGCTCTTACTACAAATTTTAAACATAACTTGTATAAGTACTAACAAAAAATTGTCCCTTCTCCAAACTTCTTGGCTGCGCGAACACAAGGCTCACTGCATGAAAAGAGTCAAATCTGGACGAGGAAACAGCAGCAAACACTTGAACCTTTTCCTGACTTGTCCCCACTACAAAGTTGGTGAAAAAGTCGAACAATGAACACCACAGCTGGAAATACAGTTCATTCTCATATCCATAACACATGTATCAAACACATAGTGATCTATTAAAACATCAGGATTTCTGCAAATACAAACACCAACATAAGGCAGCATTACGGTAAATTAATATTTCTATGTCTTGGGGGGCTCAGACGGCACCCTCACACCCACGTCATTTGCTGCATACAAGTGTTTGTTTCCTACATGATCAACTCATTTAACCACATCACCGTCACACCTACTGTATGTTCTGTCTGGGGAAATAATGTTTGCAGGTGTGTTTCCTACAGCAATCTACTGCTGATATGACCCTGAAGGGGTCACTGTTGTACAATATCATTCATATCAAGATTTTCCCTTTTAAACTGCAAGTTTAAACACTTGAGGTCTCCAAATGAGATAAACATCTACTTATCAATTTTCAAAATTCAGAATGTTTGCAAGAAGAAATTGCTGGTGACTGAGCTTGAGGGAAAAAATTAGACAAAAAATCTTTAATATTTGTTCAACACAAATTGGTACTGACTGTAAAGAAGTTTAAAAATGTGAATTTGTAATTGAAAATATGTATTAGCAGCTGTAAAAACATCTATACTTGTCAGGACCCACACTGATTTAATGTATTCCCTGAGTGAGACTATGTAACTGACAACAGTCACTGTGGCCACAAGTGACAATTACAGGATATTAATAAATGCTAAAATGTTGTGTAACAGTAGAAATTACAGAATTACAGTCCCTTTAGTTTGTCTTTAGTTAAGTTTGCCTTTAGAAGGTCTAACTCCTGTTTCTTGAGTTACCAGTGCTGAAGGTGGTGCTGCTGCCGAAGGGACATCTTGTCAGGCCTGAGCAAAAGGATGCGGCCCCTAAAGTTATAGTACAGTTATACCCCTCTGCTTCCAGGCCTTCAATATGATGCGTTAAAAATACAATTGCACCAAAACCCAGACTCGTTCTCGGTTTTTAGAAGGTCACACTTGAGCAAATTAAGACATGAACATTTTCCTCTCAACAGCTGACAAAAAGGCAGTTTTAGAGACTGAAACCAATTAGACAGGAATTCATTTAAGAAAACCTGACACACAAAAACTTACAGTATACATTACTTGTGTATTGGTTAAGACAGTCACAAGTGGTAATAACTGATGTGTACCACAGTGTGGTGCTCAGTGACCATAGAGTGAAAAAGTGCCTTTTTACACACACACTCCTGATTCCATGATCTTCATTAACTCAGTGTATGAGGAGAGGAGACTGACGCTGTCTTGACCCATCATTTCAAACCAAATGAGCACTTGATGAATTTCTCCTTTTGTTATAACAAGCGCTCGTCTTGGCCGAGGCTCAAATTTCATTTGACAGGACGGCTCCCACAACTCAAAGTAATGAAGGCAGCCCATCTTCCGCTGTTAGATGAGGTGCATAAATACAGACACAGCTCATTAATAATTCTGTCACACAGGTAGGCTACGGAGGAAAAACGGTGACACACTTTACAGCTCAAGCACTCTAAGTCCCAGAACTCATCAGCTGCACAGGCCCACTTAGGTATGTCCGCATACTGTGCTCTGAAAACCAAAATGCTTAAGACCTTGGTACTGATTTTACATTAAGTAGGACTACACTAGTACACAAGAACCCTGCTTTGAGTCATTCTTTATTCATCTTTCATGTATTACATTTTAATTGAATCATCTTATGTGAATAGTCTGTAAGAAACTGTCTTTTATTTACCAGCAAATTTTCCTCTTTTTATATAATGATTGGTTTTGTAACTTGTTTACCACTTCTTAGTTCTCCACCAAGGCTAGAGGCTAATAACGATGTGTGAACAAGCCACAAGGAGTTGTCAAGGTCAGGAATGCACTTCAAACCAGCTGCTATCTATTGAAGACAACCCCTCCCTGTGTGTATAAAGCTTGCGTTTGTCAATGTTTCCTCTGAGACACAGAGCGGACAGCTGTGTGTTATGCTTCCTCTCCTTCAACAGCTGCAATAGACGTTTGGTCATCCTGTCATCTCGGTACAGCGTGCACCTTTTTATTGAGTGTCTCCTGGGCTCCAACAACTTCACTCTTATCCAAAGTGAATTCCACCAACCGAGCAGGCAGTTCAGTGTTTTAATCAAATCCTCACTGAATATGCAAAATATTCTGCACTTTTTATGGAGAGGTCAGTTCAGGTAGACGTTATTATCCCTCACTGATTTCCCTAATTAAATCTATACCAGTCACAAAGGAGGAGACACAGATAAAGGACAAGGAGCAGAGTTTGTGAAAAGAGTTTTACGCTCTGAGATATGTGAGATTTAGCGAAAAAGGGCTGCAAAAATATCAGGACTATGCACCAGATGTTTTTGTTTAATCACTGTATATTCAAGTAGACATATGTTTGCATGTGGATCTTTTGTCAGGAACAAATCTGTGCCCTCCCAGTGGCGGAATAATCCCTCTAACTGCTCCTCCACTCCCCAAAATAGCACAGGCTTAAGGTCTAAGAAGGCCAAGTGGCCACTTTTGTCATGCACCAGTGCTCTAAACAGTGCTACGAGTACCTTGGGATGGTTATGGCCTGACTGTAAACTGTGTCTGGAGGTTACTCCCGGCCGCAGCTAATGTAAAGTGTTGACTGCAATAAACTTGAGGTAGTTAACCGCCATCATGCTCGGCGTGACCTTTACCGGACAGTGGAGCCCAAGGCTTGTCCCTGTCCTCCAGCTGTGAGTCAGTGTTCCACGCTAACAACTGGATGCAATGATTCACAAGCCCTCAGCTTTGCAGCGTAATTGGCGAGGAGGCCTTGTGAGTAAGAGGATGAGGGAATGCGGAAGGGTGGGAGCAAACTAGCGTGAGAGAGCGAGGAGACGGAGGGGGAATAAATGTGGAGTCAAATAAGGAAATGTGAGAGGAAAACGTAAACACATGAGAGAGCAAGAGATTGCTCCGGGCGAGGTTATGGGCTGTTTTTAATGTTATTTTGTTTATACTGTCCATCTTCATTCAGGGGGAGAACTCCCCAGTGAGTCTGTCACAGTGATTCTTAATTCGCACACTAAGCGGGGGGAGTCACAGGGGTTAGGCTGCAGAGCCCTGTGAGCACGGGTCCGCCGAAACCCTCCGGGGTCGCAGTAATTATCACTGCATGTGTAATCACAAGTCACAAACCATTACTCACACAATGCGTCACCTTTTATCGCCTGGATTTCTCTTTTGTCGTTCAGCCTGAGGTGCGTATCGACAATTACGCCGTGAATTAAGAGACAGACATGACTGACTGGATCAATTATTATGGAGTGTTAAAGGGCAGATTTTCCATTCCGGGGGTCTGTGTCAGGTCTGTTATGAAGGTCTGTCTGTTTAGCTGATGCTCCGTGTAAAGGTCGCGCTGCAGTGGTCTCTGTCATAGCAAGACTGCACACCTGGCACAAACTCACAGTTTCCTTACTGAAGTATTATCTCTCAGCGTGCACAAGTAGAGCATCCGTAAGAACACTAATCCTACACAAAAGCCTCATTACTCTTGATACACATTGCTGGGACTCTTACAGATAAAGTCAGAGTGAAGACAAGCCTCTTTAGCATGAGTGCTTATTCCAAATATGTTGTCTAGTCAGAACAGGCAGTGTGACCACATGCATATCTAGTGTACAGTTTAACTATTTGCATCATAAGAAAGAGCAGATCTCAAATTACAACCAACGATCCATTCACTCAAACCCATGCTGTCTGCATCAGGGTGCCCCGAATGTGAACCTAAGCTGTCAGCGGTGTACAGGCGTCTCTGATTATGCACGGGGAACAATTATTCAACTCTGTTTCTCCTCAGTGGTCCAAAGCCACTTCCCCTTGCTGTCAGTGTCTCTCTCTCTCCCTCTCCCTCTCTGTAGATGGATGTAATATTAATGAACACATCTAAGCCAAGATGCTTGTTAAGGTTCAAGCTAATCCTGTTAGCTCGAAGCCCCCCCCCACCTCTGTTCATCTCCGACTGGGCTTCCATCAGTTTATTTACTAAGTGCCATAAAAGAAGGGACAGAAGATTCAGGCATCAGCTAAAGGAAATAAATGAAGCCGCAGGCTCTGAGGTGGCTGGTTGGTCAGATGGAAGATATGAAGACGGGAATGAAGATGGATGTTTGTTCTACTTACTGACTCGTGGCAGCGTCAATGTTATATTTTAGATCCTGTCATGACCAATGGGAGGGAACGTTACTTCTGAAAGCTATGAATCACTTCACTACCTTAAAAACTAATTAGCTGTGTTTATTAGCATTCAGCGTTTCTCTAAAATGTATGTGTTAACTCATGTGTTTTGTTCATTGCATTTATTTTCCCACGGATGCCACTGTTCTATGTCTAAAAATAATGTTAATTAATTTTTTTTTTTTTCTATTTCCCCCAGTATGTAGAAAAGTACTTAAGTAATAACCATTCTCTTTGCTACAGACTGGGCTTGCAGAATATTGTAAATATCATTCACAGACATAAACAATATGAAAATCCATTGTAAAGAAGCAATGTGTCATTTTCTGTATTGGACTTCTGAAACATGTCATCACTTCAAAACCCTGTTTTTCAAACCACACATCAGGGTTGAAGTATGTTTGTGTTATCCTTTTCAGAAATGGCTTGTCTCTGCAGTTGGGTTTCTCAGTGTTAAATATGATGCAAGACTGTGGCTCTCCTTTCAAAAACGCAAACAGTTTGGATCAAGCTGACTTGGATTGTTCTTATTAGCAGTCTTTCATCTGTGTGAGATTACACAAGACTTCCTTTTTTTGGCTGCTGTTTTTATTTAATTTATGCTAACGGATGTACTGGGAAAGAACTTTGGAACTAACACCATTTTAATTGAAATAGACAAAAACTAATTAAAATCACTGTAGTTCCATGGCTTACCATGTAATCTGAGTACAGCAATGCATTGCAAAGAAGAGTTATTAATTATTCTTAAAAACCTCATGCATACATTTTTTTCTCATTTAGCTACATACATTTACGGTCAAGAAAACTTGAATTGCTGTGTAGTTTTAGCGTTTGTATTACAATTCTAAACTCACTGTAAATCTTATACTTTACATTTATGGATTATACGATCCACTGGTTTTCCACTACACTATCTGGTGGCTATGGAGTGGATATTAAATTTTTTATTTTAGGCATTTTGCTTGTGCTGAAGAAGCAGGTTTCTTTTTTTTTGCTCAAGGGGACTTTGACACTTGACACCTTTGTATGAGAATCCAAATATGCAATCTGCCAGATAACCAGCACACCACCCTGCACCACAGTAGTGATTCTTATATATTATACTATATCAACTGGTGATGGAAAGTGAAATTTTGTGAGAATGAATTATTTTGCTCATATAACTAATGATACTTGGATAATTAAAATATATTACATGCTGTATAACCTTAATTATAGCATAATTAAAACACAGACACCTGCAGACAATACATGCACGTAAACAAAAACAAGCTTGTTTTCTGAATTTTAGACATGAGTATATGCACACAATCACCCACCCGCCCACCCACACACACACACACACACACACACACACACACACACACACACACACGCACACAAACACACACATACGTGTGCACAGCTTTCTGGAGCCCACTGAGCCCTGCGCTCTGACTCTGATTCACAGCTCAGTGTTTCTCTACCTTCTGAACCCAGGTTTCTAATCAGAGAATTAGCTGCAGTTTCCCCTGCCAAAATCCACACAGTAATCCATCTCACTTTGTCCACACTGTGGCTCATGCCCCACTAAAGCATTTGTCAGAATGCATGAAAGAGAGAGGGGGGGATACAGAAAGAGAAAGAAACAGACAGAGAGACAGAAAGAGATCCTGGCAGCTGGGGAAATGTGCTTTCCTGGTTTCCTGGGTGGCTTTATTAAAGCCTATTAAGTGCACAATGACAATCTTTAAATTTTTTCTGTATTGTTTCCACAAAAGAAACACGTTCTTATACCCTGAATACATTACAGCTCAGATAAATCCTTGGCGTGTCTATACTGTTGATGTTATTGTATGATGGTGATTTGAGGGGGGATGAGGTGGGATGCCATCCCAAGCAAAATGACCAACGTGCGTCCCCCTTGTTAACCTGCCTGACTCATTGATCCTTTATCTGACTGAGGTTTGTGCACGTTAGAATCTATGGACCCGGGCATGTCTCAGAAATATCAGTAGCCTAACTGTGCTTTGTATTGATAAATCCATGGCACTGTCCGTGGTGCTGAAGTAGCAGACGGATTTGTAATTGAGCCTTCTTCTCTTAGTCCTGCTCTTCTGTCAGGTTCGTCTTCGATCTAAAATATTCTCTAAACTATATACTATAAACACTCACACTATGCTATATTGTAGCCTATATATTCTATAGAGTAGTGTCACCCCCATGATCCAAGCCACCTCTGTATATATACAAAATATTTTAGGGCTTGGGTTAGGGTTTGGGCTAACCCTTACCCACCGCCCCTAGTAAAATGAACAAATCACCTACTGACAGCGGGCCTGCACACTGCTCTGTACCTGATGTTATGGATGCTTTCGTCGAGTGCTGGGTCAGGCCAACTGTGCATTCAACGTCCGGCCCAGTCTCTCAGAGCGTGATTAATGAGGGAGGAGATGGACAACCAGTGTGCATTCTAATCACCCACAAGGACAAGGAGAGATATGGAAAGGAAAAAAGAGAGGGAATAAGAGAGCAAAGAGAAATACAGAGAGAGAACGAGATTATGTATTGATATTAGTGTTTGTGTGATCTGATATTACTGTTTACGCTCTGGTTGAAAATCTCTTTCTGAGTGAAGCACAAACCTGAATTCTCTAACGTTTCCCATCTGCAAGCACCCATAGACCCCACATACAAGCACACACAGACATGCTCAGACACACTGAATACTCTCACAGCCTCAGAAGCAAACACGAGGACATGAAAGACACAGAGGAGGCCTTATGGGGTTAGCTTTGGCAAGGCTCAGTCCAGTGGATCAGGAAGAATTGGCCCATCTAGTTGCATACTGCAATACCCATAAGGCCTATCGCTCACGACTGTTCATGCCTCTGAACCTGCTTCTCAGAATAAAGTTACTGAGCTGTGCAGTTATTGTAGACATAGTTGGAATTATCTATGCAAATTTGTGAAGTGAAAGCGAGCCTGTGAATACTAATGGTGAGTGATAGAGAGAATTACAGCAGCCAGGTGGAGAAGATGCACAAGGATTTGTTTGGCAGGACATTAAAGAAGAAAATCCCCCCTTGGGTATTCACTTATAATATTAAGCCTGTGATAGTCAGAGCATTTAGAGAGTTGCATGTATTTTGTGAGAAAGTGCTGCGAATTTACTTTACATATTTCCTTCTTTTATAGTTTGACATTTCAGAAAATATGGTTTATCACTTTCGTTCCAAGAGTTAAAAGAGGAGATCGATACCACTCTCATAGTAAATTTCAGTGCAAAAAAATCAACTTGTTTTTGTTTTTTATGGAATAAACAAACAAGCTAACCAGGTGCTGGCTGTAGTTTCATATTTAACAGACTGATGTTTTAATTGTTTCAAGGCACCCATTGTGTGATAACAACAATCTTACAAGTTCATTGTGCAAGATGGGTCTAATGAAGTTTTGGTCGCAATCTGTGTCAGACTGTATGATATCAATTTTGAGACGTGTCAGATGATGATGAATCGTAGCACTACTGTCTGCAGCACTGTAAACGGATAAATTAGAAAGCAGAAACTGAAAAAAGAGAAAGCGATGGAGGAGGTTGAGAAGCTGATTGAGGTCAGCAACAAGGAATACGGAATTTACAAAGTGAGTTTGAGGTCAATATGTTTTTAGCGTCAGCATTACCCTCGCTTGCCAGTGTATTATGTGTTATTTCTTGTCATATACAGATGGGTTATTTTGATTGATTGATTAACTAAATTTTTCCAAAGAGAAATTGTTTTTCATCGTGGGTAGAAAATCACACATAAACAATAAAAACATAAACAAATAAAACAATCAAAGACATAGTCCACCCATGGCAAACAATCAATGCAGCATTTATACCACACAAGCAGAGGGAAAACAATACAGCGGTAAACCAAACATGCTGTACGCTGCCGTACTATGATCTAAGACCACCGTTTTGGATTAACGAGTTTTCACCACACATCACACACGTACAATTCTCAACTTACACATGGGGCAGTCCAAAACCGTGTAATATCCCTTTAAGAGAAGGAAAACATTTTATGCTATCAGAAGTCAGAATGTTTTTTTTTTTTTTTTTTTAAATGTATGTATAAAAAATCCACAAATACAACATATGCCTGAGGTAGGTGTATTGTTACACTGCCAACACAAATACTGTGGACACACTGAAAGCAGTGCTCCCTTTACACTCTCCTTCTACCTGCCCCTGCTCAGTCCTTCTTCCCGGTATAGTTTAGTTTCTGTGTCCTGTGCTCCTTGCTATGCATCATGTTGGCCCAAAATGACGATTGATTGCAGTGCCACTGCCTTTGTAATCCGCTTAGGATGGATTTTGCATCTAAATCACTTTATTATTTATGTGCCTAACTCTTGCCAATGCCATTTGGAGGCAGTATGATTGGTGATCCATCACACATTATCCTTCACTGTGGTCATTAATATTGTAATGGGATGGACCTTCACCATGAAACTTCCAGGTAGAAGGGAATGCAGATCTCTTCTGGGAGGGTCAGGCTACTCAAAACAGGAGTCAACAGAAGGAAGATTATCAGGTGTGCTTGTACCAGATAGACTCTCGAGAGGTGCAGTTAGTTCACATCTCTCTCTGCTATTAACCTCTCTCTGCCGTTCCCCTCCTCTCTGCTCCCACAGCAGCTTGTATCTTCATACATGGCCTCTCTTAGAAAAATATGGGATGTTATTTTGTCATTGTCCTTTTCCATCAGGGCTTCAATCAACACCTGCCAATCACACTCATCTGCTGCCTCCAGGCAGACGCACAAAAGCACACAGTGCCACATCAGGACATAGTTGAAACAACCACTTCTGTAGATGAGAAACACAAGAAAAGATTGATTCTAATCGGACCACATAAAGGGCAAGAGTGATATGCATCACAAAGTATTTGTTGCAAATACATCAAAAGGAGTCTTACAAGCACAACTCTTTATAAAATCTCTGACAACCTGAGTTTTATTTTAGCTAGATGCAATATAGAGCCCTGGATATTCAGATAGCATATGGGTTATAGACTTTCAGTGTATTGTATGCATGTAAATTTGGAGACTCAGCAGTAACGTGATTAGGTTTAGAGCATGCAGGGACAGCTGGGGGCAAAAAATCTGTCACTCTTTGTCTCTATGGCAGCCCACTGAGTCCACTGAAGAACGAGGCCATAGAGATGCAGCAGATAGATCTCAGTGGGTGAGGACAAAAACTGCTCAGATGCATTTGAGGTTCGTGGATGCCAACAATCATCTTGTCACTGTGTCATGAGGAATTCCCCCAGTCAGCTTTTAGCCAGAGGGAAAGGAGCACAAGTGAGATGTAGAGAGATTTGTACTTAACATGCCTTATGCCACAACAGAGCAGCTGACCTCAGATGGCTGTCACAGTTATGTGATTGTAAGTGATTTTATTGTTGTAGTGAAATTTAAACTAGTTTGAAGGCCACAATGGAGAGAGCCATGGAGGGAGACTGGTGCTGTGTCCAAATTACAGTAGATTAATTTAATTTCTCCCATTTTAAGCAGGATTTGAGTATGAAGTTCATTCACACCAGAAAATGTCACACAATTAGCTACATGCCAAGCTGTCAGTATGCACAGTAAATGTACTAAACACACAGGTGATTTGAATGCTTTTGGATAATTAGACCTCTTCCCAGGATTCCACTGATGCAAGACAGTGATTGCATGTGCATGTGCTTCACTGAGTGCACTCTAAAACACCGGCACAGTGCTAGTTTGAGCTGGAATAGTTAACACATGTATTCAGCATCGCTTGCCATGGCATGGCTGAATCCAAATTGAAAATGATTGGTATGGTATTGTAGTGTCTCTGCCAACAGGTATTGTTAACACTGTTATAATAAGAAATTCAAGTTTACCACAGGATCTCCACTACCTGCTGCTGTGTGATTATCAGTGGAAAGGGATTTATACCGCTGCCTGAATTCTATTTACATTTTTCTGTTTCGTATCGAAACAAGCAGTGCACTCATGGCATTCATGGCCAAATGGAGTACAGCCATTGGCATTTTCTTCACTCTGAGGACAGAACGACTCACACCTTTATTATTATTATTATTAACAGTACACCAAGTCCTGTGACTTCACTTGCCGCTCAACTAATAGCTCCACCAGCAGAGGTCTAATCAGCATGAATAACTAAGAACAGCCATGTAGGTTTGCAGTGCATTTTAAACTAATTTAGAATAATGGTGAGAGCTCTCCAGGGACTACTCAGAAGAAAAAATAAAATGAAGTATTAAATCTAGGTGCATTTTGCTGACATTACATTGGCAGGAGTGCTCCATAATTGTTTGATTGATGTCAGCATGCCTGGTGTAATTTCTAGTATAGTATATTAATTTCCTGTATACTAACTCCCAGGAACACTGTGCATATTTTTATACCTTACAGCATTAACTGGAACACTGCCTGAGTTTGAATGTTTCATCACCATTGAGAGAGACAAGGCAGTTAAAGAAAGCTAGTATGCATACTAAATTTCCTTGATTGTTGATAGATGATTGGTGTTGATTGGTACTCTTATCCCAGAATTCAACACACATACGAAAGAGAAGAGCTACTTACAGCTGGATAACATTAAAACTCATTTTGAATGGTGGTGAGACATACTTATACAGTATACCATTCTATAATGCCCTGTTAAGTGTATGACTTTCTTTATAATAACTGGTAAAACAGTATACTAGACATATTTGAATACTCTAGGGTCTTAAGTGGGAAAAAGAATGGATTTAAATATTTCAGCACCATGGAGAGAGAAATAAAAGCACACTAAATTCATTTTTTTAAATGTTTTGCATGATTGTTGGTATCAATTTACACTATCATCCCCCAATGCAATTCACATAGGAAATGGAAGAGCTACTCACAGCTGCAAAACATTGAAAACTTATTTGAATAGTTGTGATACATCTCCAGGAACATGTTATTAAACATTTTGCTTTCTCTTTTAAATTTCCAAATTTGCAGGTGCTGTCCAAAATCCTTTTTTTCATGTATAGTATCATTCCAGTAAAGTATATTGATTTCTTGAGTATTAACTGCCAAAAAACAGTAAACTACGTAGATTTGTTTACTTCATAATATTAATTGGGACACCATCTGGGTTTTAATGTTTCAAAAGGATGGGGAAAAAGACAACGGATGAAAGATTCTTCATATCTGCTCTGCAAGACTCAATATTCAACATCTGTGTACATGTGGAGAGCTTTTAGAGAAGTTTCTTCATGCTCGTAATTCCGAATTGCATAGAGACACTGCACTTACGCCAATAAAAATAGCATTGCATGCACTGCTATTTAGTAATGATTGCTGTGCTAGACGTGATCTCATAAACTCCTATTCATATTTGATAGTGTAATGGTGCATCTATTTTTTCACTCAGAGGCGGCGGGAGGAAGGTGCTGCCAGCTGTGTTATTATAGAATTTTTTTGCATTCTTTCATCAGCTGTTTTTCATCCACACACACACACACACACACACACACACACACACACACACACACACACACATAGTGACAATAATCTTCCCTGTTGGCAGCAGGCTTTGACCTTTGACACTTGTGTGTCATTGAGTGCACAGATTAGTCATCACCAGTGTGTCTGAGCAGCTGAGGTGGATCTGTGCAGTCGCAGCATGATGTGATTATTCCACTGACCTCTTTTCCAGTGACCACTGACAGCAGAAAACCATGCTTTTCAAACACATCCCAGCCTCCACAGCAACATGTTCTGCTTCTTTTTATGTGGGCTGTGGATGATCTCAGTAAACATAGCCAATGATGGTTGAAACACCAACACATTTGAATGCAATTCCTCCAGTAACACAGCAATATTAGCTTACATATGGATTTGAATATGTATTTAAAGATCTTAAGATCTTTGAAATTCATGTGCAATCAGATTGCAGGTAATAACACTTTAATGAAACGTTTTCAAACAGGAAGATAGATCCTTTGCGGAGGTCATTCTTCAACTCCAAATCATTATGTGGCTGATTCATTTCTCAACCATGTTAATATAAAAAGCATCAGCTTGGGAGGATGAGACGGAGGGTGTCTTTAATTGTCAATTAAGTGTGTACTGTATCTCCCAGTCATACTCCCGCCACATGACTTGTAGATTGAGTGATAACAATGAGGGCAGAATTGCCTTGCTGTGAGGTCTGTTTAAATTGAACTCTGGAGTAATGAAAATACTTTTGATTATGTTTGCTTTCTCAACCAAAAACAGGCAATCACACGTGACAGTGAAATGATTTGCAGAGAAGTAACAAATAAATCACTATTATTAGGGATATGGTGCTCAGTGATGGTTTTGGCTCTTACTGGCAATGGTCCTGGTTGCACATAGCTTTTAATAACTGGTGTGTTTTTCTGCTTTTTCGCTGATTAAAACCCCCGTATTGCCAAATTTCAAATTAATGAAAGAATAAGAGAGCAAAAACACTAGAACATTAGCCACCATAAATCATGCAAAGAAAGCTCATCACTACTTGCTGTGGGCTTTACCATCTTTACCATCATGGAACAACAGATAGAGCTGCACTATATGTTTCATTAACCATTGTTGCTATATTTTTAGTGATATCATCAGAAAATCCGCTTATATGTTAAGTGTGGAAATATAACATTAAACACCCAGACAGTCAGACAGGCCTTCATAAACAGCCAACATTATCTAAACCTCAATAGGAAAGTAAATGAAGAAACCACTTAGGTCTCTCAGCAGCCAGATGGATTTTAGAAGAGGCCGGGACAGTTGAGTCAGATTATCGGTTTGATGCTTAGGCTGATATATGCAGTCTAGAAAAGAAAGGCAGACCGATAACCTGTCCTACTGATGCAGAGGAGACACAATAACCTTCAGATTAGCTCTTTATTTCTTCTCTTTAAATATTCAATTTTTATTCTGCACATAAGTTCTGTTAGTTACAGCTAATGTTCATTAACACAGGATTTTGGGGGATATTTTTTTCACAGGGTAATGCCCTTTAACTGGGCTTTTTTTTTGTGTGTGTTAATTATGTTATATATAACTTTCTTTCTTTCACTACCAACCCTAACCGTCCTGATGATATTGTATAATGGAGTGTATGAGCAGTTATAAAGATCATCTTCAAAACACATGTACTGCTGGTTCTTCACACCAAAACCACAGCTGAACCAACAATCTAGCTTCCCTAAGATTGCACAGATACTATTAATGATATCAGTTAAGTGTCACATTGTAATGAAGCGAAGCCTGATAGCTAGTTCTTTCAACAAAAGTCAGTTGCACCTCCACCTCAACCCAAGTGTCCACCTGTAGGTTCTGAGTCTACTTTACCTGAGAGGGGAGGTTATTCTCCCTGCTGCCAATCCCTGCTGTGTAGAGCTTGGAGCTTCCTTGTGGGCAGTGATCAGGTCAGAACCTACAGTAGATGCCAAATATCAACTGTGCACATCTTCTACATTCACGTAATACTCCATTCCAGCTTCTGACTAAACTTCCACTATGCACTGATCTCTTTGATCATCTCAGACTAACATTTTTGCAATTCTGTAATATACCCAGTGACAGCTGCACTCTTTACTCCCTGGCACCCATGTTCCCTGTTTTAAAAACATCAAACGTGGTGCACTCCATTGCACCTCCACCTCCACCCCCGGGTCCCCCTGTAGGTTCTGAGTCTACTGGGTGAAGTTGGTGTATTACTGTGGGGAGTGACAAAGTCAGAGCCTAAATGCCAAATATCAACTCTGCACATATTTTACTCTCACATAATAATCCATTCCGGTTCTGCTTTAGCATCCATCATGCACTGCTCCCTCTGATCGTCCCATGTTGATATTTTCAACTGTGTAATATAGTGACACCCAGTGATATTTGCACTCTTTACACTCTGGACGCCAGGTTCCCCAGTCGAAACACCAAACACATTGCAAAGGGTTTCATCTAAAAGTTTCTTGCTTCTATGCAGTATTATCCAGTCGTGATTGTTTAAAAAAAATATGTTTTAAAGCGCTTATGTCTAGGAATGTGCTCTGCTGTATCTTCGCAATTCATCCCTAGGCTTCACAAAGATGTTTTAACAAGATAAGGCTCAAGACGATGCTCTTCAAAGACAAAACTAATTCTGATTGAGCAAAACAAATGTGTATTAGAAAAACATTTCGAAGTGAACATCCACACAAATAACCCATGACAAAATGCATGCACAGTAGAAAATCGGTCCTTGCACAGCATATTGTAGCAGCATCCCATGGCACTTAACATATTCTGCTCTGCTGAAGTAGTGCGTCTCAAGAACTTTGACATACTTTTTGCAAGTTGCTGCCTGGTAAATGTTAAAATCAAACTGTGCTTACATTCACTAGTGGATCAGTTAACGGATTCAGCAGGGATTTTCCTCCAAAACAGCGTGACAACAAATGCAGACACTTCAACATTTAGGCGCCAAGGGAAGTTCTAAACTAAAAGTCTGAGAGATGCCAGAGGCATTTTGTGTTCCCGGGAGAGACAATCCATTCCTCTAGCAAAGAACAGGCTTTAACGAAACATTCTGTATTTCAAGGGGAAAGTTTTTGCGAAGCGATGTATAGAGTGCATCTCTCTGGCCTTTCATTAGTTCCTAACGGCATCTGCTATTCAAGCAATGCAGAATTTTCTCACTAAAGACAGAAAAAGGGAAGGCAAAGAAGACTCACCAAGAGGCTGTCCAGCGATGATACGGGCGTTTTCTCCCGCCACTGCTGCTCTGGCGTTCCTCTCGTTCAAATACTGTACGAAGGCGTAACCCTTGTGCACAGAGCAACCCACTATCTTGCCGTACTTGGCAAAGATGACCTCTATGTCGGTCTTCTTGACGATTGCTGTGTTGAGGTTGCCGATAAAGACTCTGGAGTTGAGGGAGCGAGGGTCATTCTTGTTGGTCACGTTGCTGGTCTGGGTTTTACCAGTCATTCTCCTCCAGTTGCCCTCCTGGGACACAGACAGAGGGGGGGGAGGGGAGGACATAGCTTTAGAAGTTTTGGACAAGTCAACTCCAGCTAACACTATGGAACCCCAAAGTCTACAATATACATTATGAAATAAATAATCCTATAGTAAAATATATAAAGGAACCACTAAACTGTTTAATAATTCAGTCATTTTATCATTCTCTTTTTCATATTACATGCCCAACACTTCCCTAATTCTACCTACCTGGCCAGCTCAGTAGCTCAGCTGTTTTTTTAGGTCCGCATTCAGAGTTACCTCAGCAGTGTTTGTGATTTCAAGCATGTTTCTCAGAGAAATCACAAAACTTTGATGAGGAAAGACACACAGTCATTCTCTGTGGTTTCTCCAGCCAACAGGAGCTAGCTAATTATCTAGTTGGCAGTAGTCGAGCCTGCTGGGAGGCCGGGGGCATGTTACTGGCTGAAAAGTGAGGGGTTGCCAATGGGTGACAACTCCACTGCTACGAATAGTGACATTATGAAATAAAATGTGACATGAAATAAAAATTTCATTGGGAAAAGTGTTTATTATTAATTAAAAACAGACTTAAAAAGGGCATTTCTGAAATATAAATAAATAAAATTATGAATGATAAATAACATTTCATAATAATGAGTAAAGTTTTGATAATTTCTAAAATGATTTTTTTCTTTTTCTAGGCAACATTTCATCTATTCATATGATCGTTTAGTTCATAATGTCTTATTTATTTATTTAATACTGAACACTTTAGGGCTCCATAAAACACAAGGTTTGTACTTGAATTTGCTGTTGAAATCTACATCAATTAACTGAAATCAACGCTCTTTTTTTCATGAAGGCTTTTGTTGATGAAGGTTTACCTTATCTAATTCATGTACAAGGTCACTGGCCAGTCAACTGCTTATCTACGCATTAAAATATTTTGCATGGTTCAAATGCTTCTTTCCACTGGATGGCTGGGTGTGAGAATTAGACTGAGCAACAATATGTGAATGTTGCAGCAGTTTCCTCCGCTTTGTGAGAAAGCAAATACAGTAGCTGTCAGTGGGGAAGCTTTGCTATCTCAATACCCATATTGTTGCATCCCTAATGCTTTGTGTGCCGTTTCACTGATCACAGAACGCGTTGGCTGTAATTCATGTTACAGTTTTATTCAGACTTTTTGTGCTGTCATGTTATCAGCGTACATTAGCCTCAGCTTTTGTAGGCTTCCCCTGCAATTATTTCTAAGTGACCTTTTCATAACCTGAATGTTAGTTTATGAAAGATGACTGGCTGCACAATCAGGGAAATTATATCTCCCAAGGAAAGGATGCACTATTGAACGATTCAAATTCTTTATTTAATTGCAGATATTGTAAATTAGATAGATGCATAAATAGAAACATAGAGAGATCCCGCATATTTGTCCTTGCTTTTACCATTGACTTTTTTTTGTGTACACACATAATTTCATTTTTATAGCTATGAAAATCCGGGTTTTCATTACAGTTTATATTCCAAAATGGATTACACTTAGTGCATTAAATACTGTGAAATATTGTGAAGAAAACACTGAATATTCAATATTTGCCTCCTCTAAGTCTCTGTCCCTGACACACGGTGATAACAACTATTCAGCTTTGAGACGAAGAACCTGAATAATGGCTCCAATCCTCAGTAAATAGGATTAGTAACCAAGGTAACACTGATGTTGTTGGAATATCCCATGGATACACACATGCACACACATTTTGTCACCGGCAGTCTTTTTTTCCCCCGTTGTCCAACTTAATTTTCCATTGCAAGAGGCTGTGGATCCTTACGGCTCATCGTCTCTGACTTGACACCGTGCGGCCTCAGTATCTTCACAATTACACAACGTAGTTTTGTTTGTGAGGAGCTATACTATAACGGGTTTGTTCAGCTAATTATAACATGGCATGCAATTATACTGAAAATGCAGCGAGAGGATGTAATTCACAAACTGAGTGATGGCTAAATTCCATTGTGAGGTCGCTTGTTCTGTACCTATAGTAGATGAAGGAGGAAACTGTCCAGTCATCCAGGAAAAATGAGCGCAGCCATGTGATTTACAGAGGAGAGATTCTCTGTCAGGCATCCATTACACCTGAGACCGCGATCATGCTAGACATTCAGGTGCTCATTCATGGATAAACACATATTATTTCACTTGGCAGCACATGTTTTTAGCATTACATCACCTACAGTATGATGCTATTCGCTTTGCCATGGCTATTCAACACCCACTACGGGTGCCTTGCGACTCACGGCTCCTATGGGCTCACTGTTTACAGTGCTGCATTGGTGTATGTTGTTTTTGCGAGTGGGTGGGAATAAACGGCTGCTCGCCATCTCTCAACCGGCCTTGACAGCAGACACTGAAAATTAATGTGGCACAGGCACACACATACATGTGCTAACTCAAATGAGCTCCACAATGACCACCTAACGGTAGTTTAAACCCACAATCTGACACCCATCCCATATTGATGTTCGTGGACAGGTCACGAGGAACATGACAAATCAGTGGAGAGGCGCTAGATTGCCTCTCTCGTCAGATAAATCAGGAGTGGGCAGCGGTCACAGAGCCCTTTTACCGCTCCTTACTGTTATATTTCATGTTGTCGTCTCCGTTGTTTTCTTTAAAGCAGGACACTAATTTATTCCATCAGTGGTATTCCTGCTGACCTTGCCATTTAGTTTATTTACAACCTCCATTAAGCTTCTCATCCCATGAAGTGATAGCGTCATGGGGAGAAACATGGGAACACAACACAGGAAGCGATAGGCACCGGGAATGTAATTGGCAAAATAATTGTTTGAAGACACTTGTTATCAAATAAGCACAAAGAAGACTTTCAACCCAGAAATGCAGTCACAAACTGCTTTTAGAGGAAAAATTATGACCTGGTGTTCAAAGCCCGCTCTTTAAAAATGATTACAGCTTCTACAGTACTGCCTTTTTGTCAGTAAAGAGCAGAAGACAGATAAGTCTTCATTTTCACTTTCATGCCAATGTGGTCGTGTCAGAATAGGTGTCACATATTTCAAAAGGTGGATGTCTCCTTTTGGAATGAAACACTGCTCTTCTGGCATTACAGAGAATCATGACATGCTTTGCCTCTAATACAGTATGAAAAAGCATTCCAATCTCATGTCAATGATAAAGCAATATGGACAAGGTCAGCGGGAAAAGCACCAAAGTCATCTTGTTGACAGCACAGCTGTGGTGGGAAAGTGGTTGAGTGGAAAAAAAGGAAGGATTTAGTACAAAAGTAGCCATATTACTGAGTTGCACCGTGCTCTGAAATGCATTGTGCCTTGGTAGACAGGCTCTTAAAGGTTGTTGTTTGGCTTTGGCCACCTGCCTGATTTATAGACATTTTTTTTCATGGAGGGAGGGAACTCATTGAATTGATTCCTTTTGTAATTTCCTACCACTCCACCACTGTACATTCTCTTCGCCATGCTTCAGCCACTCTGCTCTGATTGTTGCCAAGGCAGCTTGACGGACTGAGGAAAGGCTGGAGAAGTTGCTCAGTGAAACAGAACAAAGAAAGGTAGCCTGATACACCTTTTCCAATGGTCTTACTGCCATGTTCTGCAGCGGTGCAATAATTGCTTCATGGATTCCTTCTATTTATATCTTGTCTTAAAATGTGTCTCTCTGCCTGTGAAAGCAATGGCAACAACCGAGAAATAAATTCCCTCTATTTGTAAATCAATGCCGCTATTTGTATTGTGGCCTGCAAAGCATTTTTGTGTTGCAACCAGCCGTAAATTTGTGCGTTTTGGTGAAGCGTGGTCACAGGGCAAACCTTTTCTGCCCCACAAAAGCAATCTGCAGTCACAACATTTTTGCAGATTTAAAAGTAACAAAAAAGTTGTGGAAATTTAATTTAATGTGAACAGGATAATGGCCTCGGAGCAATTAAATGCTATATAAGACATTCCACGTAATTTTCCCCACATTTTCAATCAGTTTCTGCCCTTTGGCTTTATGAGTCAAGGTACACAGTGTTGGGCTGGGATTCAACTCAGTAAGTAGACAGCTACAGCAGAGATGGTCTATAAAAGAAAGAGGAACAACTCTAATTCTGTCTGCCAAGGGTGCTTGAAGCTCTGTAAAAGCATAAATGAATTACAGTAAATGGGACATTTACACAACATCACTATTTATGACCATCACCAGTCATAACTGAGGGATTATATTTTTCTGACAATACTAGAGAAAGACAGCAACATCTGTTCAGTTAAGTGTTTTTTTTTTTAAACCTACAGAATAATGGTGTGAGGAGGCATCAGCGGGAGTGTGCCTTTGTCTACTCCCCTCAACCATGGAAGCTGTTTTAGTGTTTGAATTGTCATTCATAATAATCTTCCATCCCCATTTTAGAAGAACATTGAATCAGATATCAACATGCAGTGTGAGTACATCTTTACAGAGTATTTTTGCTTAGGAATGATGGGTAGTTAGTAAGAACCCAGCAGTTGTAGAGAGACAACACACTCGGCACGACACTGTGTGTCGACGATGGATAGCTTTCCAATGCTATGCTTTGTATTGATTGTCTTTATTGTTTAACTATATGTCACCCATGTAGGCACCTCAGCCAAATAAATGTCCTCTTCTGTAAAGTTAAATTTGATTTTGAAATGGCTACATGCGATGTGAAAGGGCTAACTTGAGTTGATTTATTTCCAGCTGCTGCAGGCAATTTACCTAACTTTGTCAGTATGCTGAATACAGAGAAAGAGATATGTTTCTCATGAGTTGGTGGAGACCAAATAAGAGCTAAAAGGCAAGTTGACATTGAATTTACATTAGCCAAATGAATGCCAATGTTTCTCTGTGTCTGCTAAGCGTGTCACGTTCACCACATCAACTTCATAACGTGATAATTTGTCCAGTAGGGCTCAGTATGTATCACGGACAAATCTTACGGTTCAGTCATGTCACCTATAATATTTATGTGAATTGGTAGGAATGTTTTCCAAAAGGTGAAAATATTTAAGTCTGAAGTCTACATAGTCACAATCTTTACTTACTCATTCCCCCCCTCTCTTACATTTACTGGGGCTAGACAGTGTTAATTGAGCGTTCCATTAAAGGAATAAGACTTGAAGTTTCCTTTCTTTCTAGGGTTGTACTGCTTGTGGATGCTTTAATAACATAAATGTTTTTTATATACTTGAAAATCCTTTTTTCCTTTGGTGGTTTACTGTACATTTATGGCCTTGGGAGAAAGACTTTACCATACGTACCTCATACATTTTATCTTACTTCAATACCACAGCCTGTCTCAGCAGGACCTTTTCCTCTTACCTGCAGCAAACCTCATTTCACTACAAATAGCGGCTATACGCTTTGCAGCTCCAATCTGTTTTTCTTCCTTCCGAACTCTGTTCTCCGAAAATGTATTAACTATTAAAATGCCTCGAGCAATGATGCAATTAGCTAAGATGCAAATGGAGCAATTTCTCAGTTGGCCCTCATTCACCTGCAGTGGGGAAACGGGTAAAATGAGGGGGGGGGGGGGGGGGGGGGACTCCTGTGTGCCGGGGCTCGGCAGACATGGGATGATGTATGGGCGGAGTTTGTTATTGTCCAGGGGGTGTTTGCTGTTTGTGATGGACAGGGGAACACTTCAACTGCAATGACAAGATTTCATTTATTTCTATGGTATGCACCTGCACAGAGTTGAAACTAATCTGGTCAAACACAGTGAGCTGTCGGGCGCAGAATAGATCAATCTCTGTCTGCTCTTAATCCAATTTGATTGGTAAGGATGGCACCAGGGTGTTTTATGACATAAAACCCACTCTGCATGATTGTTTTGAAAGCTTCTTCTCCACTACAGCTCTGAAGGATATTTAAAAGCTTTCTCTCCACTGTGCAGCGAGATATTCCCCTCTTCTCAAAATGGGCATGTAGACAAATAGCATCTGTCTGATTTCCCAAACACAATGAGGGGTGTTTATGAGCACATAAGGCATATGTCTTTTAAGAATAAAATCACAACACTTAACCAATGGTGGAAAAAGTGTTGCAATCCTCAATTTTAGTACAAATAGCAAAACAACCAATGAAACGCACTTAAGGTCAGGTGGCACTGAGTCTAACTATCGTGTTGTATTGTGTCTATGTTTTATGCACTTATCAGATGTTCTGAATGCAAATTATTTTCTCCGAGGCGTGGTGGAGTGTAAATGAAGCGTCTCAAAATGGAAATGCAAAAGTACAAGTGCAAAGTGCACTTGAGTCTGCTCTCCTGGGAATAAACTGTAAATAAGCTTTAAACTTTTCAGCCCAAACACGTTTCCATGCTATCTGCATTCACTCTCAAAGTCAACTTTCATGCCTATTGCAATCACTTTAACACTAAATATTTAAAACTGAAATTAAGGAATGAGCAATACTACAGTTTATTTTTAGTTGAGAAGCTGCAGCCGTGACAACTCCTTAGGGCAGATACAATATTAGCGTCATTGTACTATATCAATAGAGTTAAGATACACTCGTTTAGGGCATTTGATACCAGCAGTATCACTATTAGTTATTGAAGGAACTGAAACAATGACTGCAATAACTATACAAATACTACTGTAAAACTAACTCAAAGACACATTTTTATGCGTTGCATGTTGGCATGACAAAATCACAGTCTCAGACATAATTCAGTGTATTTGGTGATGATTCTCTGTTGGTTCATTACTATAGTAGACCTCTTTCACATACAATTAGTCATGTGATCCACTGTTAATATAAAAGTGTTAATTATAGCCTAATAGAATATTGAATGGATTGCAAATACTACAGATTGCACTAGCTTTCTGTGGACAGAATCCCTGACTGGTTGGGAAAGACAGTATTTCAATTGCACTTTAGAGTTGTCACTCTCTGTGGGCATAATGTGGAAACACCACACAAGCATTTAATTAAAAGTGAACAGGACAAAACAACTGAGTCATCAGTTATACCCTTTTTACACCAAACTTTGCACTTATATGCAGGTTTTTCAAACGCCAGTAAACCTGCAAAAAAGAGGCTTGTTTGTTTATGTTGACCATTTGGCACCACGACACCACGGCAAATTCATTATATGTGAAAACCTACTTGGCAATAAACTGATTCTGATTCTGAAACCTAAGTGTTTAAACATGCTAAAATGTTAGAGATATGCTTTGATTCGGTGGGTCTAACGTATTTGGCCGTTGACCGTTCTGCTCTCCTAATTAAATCTGGATGTGCCATCATTAGCGCTCCAAGTTGCAGCTGCAGCTGGGACAAATTTTTAATGGGGGCAAATTAGCATTTGTTAGCATCTACTCTGCAGGAGAGGTAAAACAAAGCCCCAACTCTTCATTAGGAGCATTCAATTACACTTTAAAAAGTGTACTAAAAACACAAACTGCAGCCCAGGGGTCTATATCTAAAACAGTTATGTAGCCAAACAGCAGTATGTTTTGTCAGAGTAGGAGACATTTCATTTAATCTTGTTTTCAGCTCCCTACAATTAACAGTTTGCAGAAGGATATTTCTTATTTATGGGTGCCCCTGTGAGCCGTGCCGTGCTCAATAGCCTGTATTGTGAGAGGATGACAGGCAATTTTTTGGCTTCAAAGGCTTGGCAACGGCTCAGTGGAATTTAAATGACCTTAAAATTCACACGCTTCGTTTATGGAATTACTATGCAGAAAAGCAGGAATATTATCTTTATAATGTCATCAAAATAAGCTAATTTTTCAAATTATATGCACTTTGCTCATACTGTGGGCCATGCATATGAATTTAGTGTGTCCTGTTTTTGAGTCAAATTCCACGAGGTTATAGGGAAGATATATTTGGCTTTGCCTCTTCTCTGGTGGCGTTGCTCAGAGGGGCCGGCCGGCCATCTGTAGCTTTGCCATGACCTATGTCTCAGCAAAGGCCTTGGCCAGCGGAGGCTGCCCTTGCCCATAGCACCCCGCTGAAACTGTTTCATGAGAAGGTGCTGGCCCATCACCCTCCTTGGGTTTGTGTTGAAATTTCTGCTGGTGGCATTGCACGGCGCGGTGGCTCGGACGCACAGAGAGGCAAAGTCCTGCTCTCCGGCTGCTGTGAAGTGCAGCTGGCCCGACCACACGCTCACACCGCAAGCAACACAATCAATCAAGTCACCGGAAATTCATTAATTTCATATGGAGGGAAGCAGCCAGAAACTCAGCCTACACATGCAGGGTTGGCCAAAAAAATCTGGCAGTGGCTCTCCTTTGTGTGGCCATCAGGCTTCAATGAGCAGGTTTTCTTGCTTTGCTGTTTCCAGTGTCAGATTATTTTTTATTCATAATCATTTTGTCTGCCAAGTGCAAAATGAATGAGAACTTTATTCTAGTTATTCATCGCTCCACATGATAGAAATAAACATCTCAGAGCCCTTGGTACTGTATTTACAGTCAAGGGTAAGTCATTTTACACAATTGGAGTTCCTCCCACCACTTGTTGGTCAAACAGAGCAACTTAAAAACTAAGATTTATGGGAAAGTATCCACATATCCACTTTTCTGTGGACTCCCAGAAAAAGGAGAATCACAGAAAACAGCATTGACAGTTCGGTGTGAAGGGACCTGTACGTTACGTATGCTGGAGACATCGGTTTGAAATCCCTCTCAGATGGACTTTGATGATACAAATCTCCACCATGTTATGTTTATGCCTGTGACTGCTCCTTCCTCTTATTTCCAGTCTAAATGTTCAAAGGTAGTAGAAACTTTGTGTAACGCATTGACAAAAAAAAAAAACTTCAAAGAATCCCCAACACTTCAAAAGATTCTTCATGGTTCGGTGACTAATCTTCAAAGTCATGCCAAGGATTGAACTGATAGTGCCGGTGTGTATAGCAGGTACAAACATCCTTGTCAGCGCCACTGAGGTGTGAGGTGTAGAGAAAGGGAGAGGAGATAAAACCGAAAGCTAATTGAGACAAAGGCTGTCCCCTGCCTGTGTGAAATACAAAGCCCTTGGCTGAAGACATTTGGTAATTACAATTGCCACCAGTCAAATGAATACATCATTAGAGGTTGAAGCCAGACATTAAGGTAAAGTGGAGAATTATTGGTGATCCTGGAGGTTTATTCCAGTCATTGCGGATTGTACAGTACATCAATCTTACCTCTTTGCTGCCTTGGCCATCACAGTAATCTCAAGAAATTATCTGGAGAAAAAAGGCCTTCGATGTAACGCCTTCAGAGAAATACTTATTATGGACTTTCTACAGTGTCTCTTTCTGCTCCTGTTCAATCACTGTTCCCCTACTTATCGACATTGGCTGTATCCTTTGACCAAAAGAGCCTGAAATAACTCAGCACCAAATTACTTTAGTTGCTATTAGGACATTTAATGGTTGTGTGTTTCATCCCTGCAGTAGTAGAGTGGTAGAGCCGAAACAATCTTCTCTGTGGCCATCTTTGTTAATGGTGAGTGGTAACTAGGTGCTGAGTTACTGGTTAATGCAAATGCTATACACATATATTCTTTAAGATTTCAGTCATGGTCAATTTGGTGACACACAGAATATTAGTTCTACTTTACATATGATTTTATATTTCCATTTTTTAATATATAATTATTTGAGTTGATGACGGCATTACATTTTTTAATTCAAACAAGTGTTTCTCTGCTGTGGAGAAAGGCAGACTATCCGTTCATGACTTGTACAAAGACCTAGACAACTTTTGTTTATACCTAAGAGAAAATTCTAAAATAAAAGAAAAAAATGGCAAACGTGAGAAATTCTCTTTAAATCAATGAATCACAAATCTGTTAGTATGAGTGGTTCTTGCATTAGTTGAACTGTTGATGATGCATCTTTTTTCTTCTGCATCATGTACTGTACCTGCGTGAACAGTTTATTGTGAATCCCCTGAAATGGCCACTAGTCACAATGAAAATGGAGAGGAAAATACTGAATGCAAATACACTGAATGGCTATTGCTGAAAAATACTGGTCATGAATAGTATCTAAAATGGGTATTATATAAGGGACATCTTAGGGGTTATATATTGAATGCAATTTGCAGCTCACTGTGAAGTAGGCTCTGGCAAAATGGCTCTACATCAGAGCAATATGCACTCAGAAACTGGGGCATTAATGTTGTTTTCCTCTGACCTTAGGTTCATGCACTTTGATTACAGTTATCATATTCCCCTCCATTCATCCCTATCAAACACAAGCAGACAGAGAAAATAAATACGAGCCACTTTGCAGAAACATACAGACTACATGTTCCGCAGGTCAAATCGAGTACATTGTGTACATGTTTGTATATTTATTTATTCCATCACTCAATAATAATTAGTGCCCTTTATAGATCTGAGAAATATACAGTACAAGTATGTATAAAATCAAACACTCGCTTGCAAGCGAGAATGAAGTCAAGACAAAAGCAGAGCTCGCTAGGTGTTCATTCAATTGATTTCTCTCAATTTAAAATGTGCATATCAAAGTAGCCTCTTGTAGTGAAGGGCATAGTTCCCAAAAATCAAAGACGACTTAGCAGGCCCTGCGTTTAAGTGCTGAATCTCAATAACCCACAAGTCCCAGAAGAACCACAACACGGCTGCTACTGAGAATATGACACAACTCATATTCTCACCAATGCATGTTACAAATTTAAATCCAAAGCAAGTATTGGTAGTGTCATGCAGAAGGATATAGACAGAAAAAAATCATCTTTAAGAAGGAAATTGAATGTTCAACAGCTTTATTTAATTGGCTGGCTGCATGTGGTGTCTCCATTAAAACCTCCCACCCTGTCTGTAAATAGACATTTCATCACGCCCCCTCATTTCCTTTCCCTTTAATTGCACAGCATTTGTAGTATAACAGTAAAGTACAATTAAAACAATCTCAATATTTGCTGATAGCCATAGTCTTTAAAGAGTTCACTTGATGTCTAAATAATTCAGAATGAAGAAGAACTGCATACAGTAGACAATAAGAACAGCTTGATGAAGCGGCTTATCCCTCACTTACTCTTTGTTTTTGTGTCTCTTATAATGTGCAATACAAACACATTTGCAGCAGGTAGTAATTGCTGCTAATTCTACCTATTCCTAACTAGACAAGCCACAGCTCACTTACTCCAACCGGTAATTGCAGGCCACAGTTGCAGATTTTAAAATCGTTTGCTAGTTGGAGCCCAAGGGAACCCTCAAGGGGCTCCCTGGGCAATGAAGCCGTCATTTTGCTTCATGAAGTGGGGTTTTTTTCATCTTGCCCTGGCATATTTCCATTTATCAGGTCTACTGATGTGCAGCATAAGAGCTGCAGACTTAAGTAAAAATGGTTTGTCAGAAAGAAGCAGACATGTTGTATATATACGCACACAAACGTGCATACTCAAATGCGGATGCACTCGTGAAATACACAAACACAAGGATGTGTGCATACACAGGTGTCAAAACATGCACATAAGCTCATGCACAGTCACTCATCCAGAACACACGCTTGTACACAAACACCGCAGACATAAAAGCGAGGGAGAACCTCATACAGAGGACCGATCACAATCCTTGAAGTAAGTTTTTGACAGTTTGACAGCACATGCTGTCTTTTTTGTATCATGAGAGGCTTATGGAGTCTGTCTGCTGTCCTCAACACTTCTTCTCCTCTTAGAGTAATAAAATGCATGCACCATATGGCTTTATGCTGAACGCTACACAAGCTTGAGAAACATCACTTGCATGAGACAAAACAAACAATATAAAAATAGACATTAAGAAATACCAGCTCAGTAGCGGCGTTCAGAAAGCTGCATCATCAAATGCATTTGAACGGGTTTCTTTTTAAAATATGCATCGACCATTTGGAAAAAAATGACACCTACTCTCTCTGAAGTTACAAAAATAAAGATTTTAAACATCATATGTGCAAATCTGAGCAAAGAATAATATCTGGTAAAATAAAATAATTAAAAAAAGGGTTTCAAGCCCTCGAAATGACTGAAATCCTTCACTTCCTTTTAGCACCATACTGAATGACACGCAAGCCTTAAAGCACTGTGCAAAAGCTGAACCACATAATGACATACTAGCTCTGGATGAACACTCACATCGTCTTAAGAGCAATGCATGAACTGAAACACTCAAATGGCATACGTTCATATGAGGGGAATGTTGCTTTGAGGGTGATGGGCCATCTTTAAGTGGGAAAAACAGTCTGGGCTGTTTTTCAGCTGTGCTGAGTCAACTGTCATCTGTCGGTGTGACAACTATTTCTCACTCCCAAAATGAAATCCATCTCCATGTCCCATATTCGAAATAAAGATTACTTAAAATGACTCTCCTCCCAAAAATATCTGTAAATAAAAAAATAAAATAAGAAAATCGGTTTGCTCAGTGGTGAAAAATGGTGACACATGCAATCTTATCCACTAGGATTAGGGGCTCTATATCTGTCAAATACTAAAATAACTTAAGGTGAAGTGAACTGCTAAACCTTTGATCCTCTTCTCTCTGTCTCTGTCTCCCTCTCAAGCCTTATCACATCATCCATTTCCTCACTTGTTTGTTGCTGTGAGTGACACCTCATACTCAGCCTTATACAATATCTGTCAGACTGCATTATTATTGCTGATAGAGTGCCGGATGAATCGTCATGTGAATAAACTGCCGCGGCGGAGGAGGGCAGAGGAGGGGTGCAGAGAGGTCACAAAATGATCAAGGAATCGTGAGGAAATAGATGACAGGCGGGGTGTTGTTGCCTCGCCACACCAGCCCCGGGGAGTTTAAAACACATAGATAAACAGCTTTTTCATGGAAGAGTGAATCCTGTTAGTTTGCCGTGCTGGTGAAGTAATAACAAGTGTTTCACAATAATAAGCTTCCCTTGTGGATTCTCTTTTTACAGTGTTTTACAATCCTGTAATCACCGCAAAATGAATCACCTAAAAATCAAATTCTTGCTTATCACACGCTGCTATTTGCCTGGTTTCAAGGTTATGGGTTTACTTTAATAAAACTATTAACACTGTCATGTGATAATCACTGCACGCTGATTCCCTGCTTTGCCTTGCAGAGTTGAAGAGGATTAAGCCTGGGTTCACTTCATAGCTAACCCAGTAATATGTATGACAGAGCTGCAGGCGGCTTAGTGTTTTTCCGGCCTCACATCTCTCTGAGGAGGTCGGACACACTGCATAGACAGGCCTGATGTTTTTTCTCTCCATCACCTCTGCTCCTTCTCAGGCTAAATCACTACTGATACCTACTGCACTGCACCCCTCCTCCAGCCTCTACCCTGTAGCTATAACATCAGCTTCATCTGACTGCAGATATTATGATTTGTCTCATACAGTGTGTAATCAACATACAGCGCAGTGCCTCAGCTAACACACACACACACACACACACACAATTTAGTCTCCAGAGAAAAGTGCTGTTATCGAAAGTGTTTACTGGCAAGAATGTTGCTTTAAAAGCTTATTGTTGCTGCCCTGTGAAAACCATGTGTCTCCAAAACGTCAACTTTTCATGAGCAGAGAAAAACAGCATCTTTTCAGCTGTGTGATAATGAATTGTTAAAATAATCCCACAGGTTTTCACATGGTTTATTTATCTTAAATTGTAATTGTATTTTCTCAACCCATAAGGAAGCACATATGAAATACATGGTTTTCTCTTGACAGCAACTATTTATATATATTTTATAACACTATTTATTTTATAACTTTTTGACCATGTAAGCCTAACTTAGCCTGGGAACCAGACAAATCTATGAGCTCATGTTTTATTTGCTCTGGTAGATACGTCTGGCCCCTCTCCCATTTAGACTGATTTCCCAGAACTGGTTTCTGGCGAACCAATCACAACCGTTTATCTAATATAAGGCGGGTTTAATAAAATGACTAACAGAGAGGAACGCCGTTGAGGCATCTTAGTAAATAACCAAGATGGCTGCCACCGATGTGGAACATTTCACGGCCGGCTACAGTGGCAGTATTAAACGGACTATATGGTACTTTTTCTCTAAAAGAAGAACAAACAACTGCACTTAAATTTCATGTTGATAAAAAATACGTTTGCCATACTTCTGACAGGACGTACCGTACGACAGGATGGCATTTCGTTGCTCTGATTGGTTGTCTGCACAGTTGATAAATCCTTAACCCTAACGTTCCTGGAAACCTGGGCCCAACAACCCAATAAACACACTTAACATTAATTAACAGCTTAATACTTCATAACTTTCTTTATTTTATTGTAGAGCTGCTTATAAACATGATTTATAAGAACTCTGCGACCCAAAATAAGCTTTACTCTGAGGTCTCAGAGACCCAGTAGTGAGACATGGTTATATACAGTGTGTTTTCATATGTTCTATATTTGTACAGTAATTTAAGTTGGCAGTGGTTTTTATGCAGCAATGTTGGGGCCCTTTTGTTTATATATGGATCAAAAATTGGTCATTTAACAACACAGATGAAATACTCAGACCTAAAGAATTACATTTATCTGTTTATAAGTAATATCTTAATTTTGTCTGCAAAAAAGCATATAAAAAGTTGGCTAAAAGTCCATGGACACAGTATTATACACATACCCAATGTCAATGTCCTCCTTATCAAACCCACATCCCCACCCAGACAAAGAAAAATGGAATAAGAACTGCAGCAAATTTTCCATTGCTCACTGTCTTGGGAGATGTTTTGGTTGTTGTCTGTCTTCCAAGTTAGTCATCTGAAGTCCTTGGCTACATGACACACATTTTCAAGTCTATCACTCATGACAACAGCGCGGTGGTTATTTCAAAAGACAGTGACAGCACACACAAACTGAAGCTGAGAGATTGTTCCTCTCCTGTGACAAAAATGTGATGCTTTCTAATGAGTGTTGAGAAAAAAAAAGTGTGGACTCCACTTTGTCAAAACATCTTTTTGCCACATGCATACACGGTACAACAAATCTGACTTTGTCAACACTGACTATAAGGGAATCTCACTCCCCTCTTACCTGAGACAGTGGCATCTTTTTTTGTCAGGACAACAACAGAAATAGAAAGAACATGATTGGTTCTTGGGGAAATGCTGTAGTTCAGTTAAAACTTGAAGGCATTTACTAAGATTGTCGGAAACAAGTGAAAGTGGTTCCAAGAACAAGTGTATATTGTTGTTACTGTGTCTTTTTGACACCGCTGACACTTCAGATATTCATTACAGCCCAGAAAATATGAACAAGCATCCAAAAAAAATCAGATCTGAGCAGAAATTTGCAATTTTGGCAAGAAAGTCTACAAACATCACTGCTAATACAATCATTTTAATCAATTTAAATGTCTCCATTTTGGTTATGAAACAACTGAATTTCACTCGGCAGTGAGTGAAGTGTTTTCACTGAGAATCTGGAGTATCTTGCTGAACCCACTTGGTAATGGTGCATCTCGGTTATGGACATTTTAATGACAAAGACGACTAGCACCCGCTCCATTATTCAGTATGCAGAAGACATGTAATGACTTTCTCCTTCTACTAATGACTCACCCGGGAGCTTATTGATGAAAGTGTATTTGGGTGTAATAGACGGCAGATGAAAGAGAATATGATGAAAAATAATTTGACTGAAATTGAATGTCACTTTCAGAACAACGTGAATAACATGACAAGAAAAAAAAAATGTTTTTCTTTTCCCATTAATAGTTTAGTTTGCCCACTTTGGTTTTGACAGGTAAAAATGTCTGTGTAATTTTTCTCACACTTAAGAAAACCTGAAATGGTGCCTAATTAGTCATCCTCATATCAAAACGTCTCCCAAAACAACATATATGGCCGTATATGAGACCGTTTTGCTGTCCCATGTTGCAATGCCAAAACATAATTTACCAGTGATTACCTTGAGGCCATAGCTTTCCATTGGCCTAATAAAGTCACAATTAATAGCTTGATGATGTAGCCAATCATTCTGTACTCAAATCGTGCCATTGTGAGACTGATGAAGTGTTTTAATGTCCATAAAATTGTTTCTCCTTAGGCAACTTAAAGGTTTATAAATTAACATTTTCCACACCGTCTGACAGTATCGTATATATTCTTTATCTGCTTGTTCCAGCTCTGCATTTGAGCTATATGATGTTTACACTGAGTGAAATATTTAAACCCAATACCCAGTGTTTTTCATGGCTGCACCATTTCATCAAATCGTAATGTTGTAGATTTTGTACACACTTTATACACAATACTCAATTACATACTTAAACATTTTCTTTAGCGCCGTCTCTCCAATGCTGTACCATAACCTTCTGAAAATGTTTCAGCTTTATACAAAGAGAGCTTCCTGTTCATGCAAACTAAAGAAGTGCTGTTGAAGGACATGTGATGTGTTGACGTGTTTACTGTTAACCCTCAAACAAGCAACATTCTTCACACAAACATCTTCAAGGCTCACACATGTATGGGTGAGTCTAAATTTTCATTTGGAAAAACTAGTCAGTCAAACAGCCTGTCATTCGTCACTGCAGGACAGGCTTATAGTCCTTTAAGCTTGCGTAGAGTCATCTCACTCATCTAGGTAGTAACATATCAAAACAATCAAAGCAATTAAATGCATTTGTGGAGCGGAAAACATTTTGCCGTTCATCTAAATGGCTTCATCTGACGTCAGGTGGGAAATCCTCCGTATTCATGACCCGTGACTGCTGCTGGGTGAGGTCGTGGTGGAGGACACCTGCTCACATTCGTCACCTTCTACATGTGATGTCACGTTTTCCAGGTCATGTCCTGGTTCCTCGGACTAGGCCAGTAGGCGAGTTGGAAAAAGGCCAAGGTATTGATTTTATGGCAGTTGTTGGGGTTGTAACAGAGTTGCAAGTAGCAGACTTTTGTTGCAGCACCCATTCAGCCACCGGCCTGACGTACAGTACAGTACAGTATGTGGCCTCTTTAGCACTTTGTCTTCTTTTTTCTAAAATGTTTTCATTGTAATCCTTGAAAGTGTTTTTCTTGAACTCATAGATTGTACTCCCCTCTGCAGTGAAATGTTTGTACAAATATTCACGGCATAGACACCGTTGCTTTGCTGGTGTTAAGTTATGCACCCTTTATTGTCTTTGTTTGTTGCCAGTTTTGAAAACCAACTCAATCCCTTTACTTACCTTAAACTTTTTAAAAAAAGTCCAGCCAATTAGGGATAGGAATCAGGGAAGTGTGATTTTGCTTTTGTGTGATATTCAGATATATTTCGGGTCTGTGTTTTTTTATTTCAACCTTGTTTGTGGCCCTGGCAGTTAACTGTATGCTTTCAACTCCTATTGTATGTGCTTCTGTTCTTGGTTTTAGCTTTTAGGTTTGCTGTTAATGGTGTCTCGTAATGGAAGGTTTGGATGACATCCAGTTTGTGATCAAACAGGATTGTGAGAGTCTCTGAGGTACTGGTCTATGTGTGTGGGTTTTTTAAACACTTCAGTGCCAAGGTTCCCTGCTTCTCTCAAGCAGATCCAAACCAAAATGTGTTCATCTTCAAATGCTGCAAAAACTCATTCTGTGTAGATATGATAAACATGTCTGACAATATGATAATCAATACAGGCAGATAAAGAGCCATGTTGCTCTATTTTCCATGTATACATCATGTCCTGTGTATGTTTAAAAATGGGATGACTAATAACTGGGATGCTCATTGGGTTCTTAGTTTGGGAGGTATACAGTTTCTCATTCCCAAAAGTATAAGAATAATGACAAATAATCTATTTTTTGTCAGTTGGTGCAAATTAAACTATTTTACTATCCTTACATGGACATGATAAAGATCAGAAAAACAACTGTCTAGGTCACTGTGCACATTCAAGCAAATAGTTGTGATTATTCATTAAGCCTGTGGTACACTGTGCCCCAAAGAGTCGTCACCCCCTCTGTGTTAAATTGGCACTAGCCCAGGTTTTCTTCAGTGTGAAACAATGTACCAAGTACCATGTTGGCAAAGTTGACCATTTGGGCTGTTATATCAGTGTGGTTCTAATTCAAAATGGATGACAATTTAATAAGCTCTCCCTAAAGATGTTTTGAAAGATGCCACTATTATATTGTGCAGTGCATCAGAAAAGGAGTGAATCTTTATGTTCAGCTGAATTAACCAGTCGGTGTCCGAAGGGGTTACGTTCATCGAAACCCAACTGTGTCTCCAGATGTTACATTCTTTATCCCTCTGTCAGTAATCAATATGAGTGCTGAAGTATGCTGGTTTGTGCCGCTGGGTCATGTTTACTATGCAGTGTATATAGTAGACACAAATCTCTAGTTGCTGGCGTAAAGAATTCTCTTTGAACAATACAGAGCAGGCAGAAACTGATGCTGCTGCAGCCACTCTGCAGTTCAGTGTTTCAGTAAGTGCTGCAATTGTCCTGTGTTCACATATACGACACGGTAATGTTACAGGAACACAGACCACTTTTTGGGAACACATGATAATGTTATGGAAGCAGAGGTACAGATAATGTGGGCACTTAATGAAGCATGATGTTTAGAAAGTCAAATGACACTGCAGTCATTTTCCACGGTTTTCAGAGGTTGCTACATGGATTTTAGTGCAGTTTTGATTGATCACAACTTGACTTTCCAATTCAACTGGTAGATTTCCTTCAAGGGATTGGTATTAAAAGGCTGATTTACCTGCAAGAAAGTAACCTAAGACTTTGGAGTTTCCTTGTTTAACAAATACAAACAAAAATGTTTTCACTTAAATTTAACCAATTGTTTGGTTTTAAAGGAATACTGTGACATTTTAGAAAATATGCTCATTCACTTTCTTGGTGAGTTTCATTAAAGACTCGACAGCTCTCTCGTGTCTTTGCATTACCTATGGAGCTAAAGCCAGGAGTTGAGAAGCGTAGAAGAATAGAATATAGTCACAACACACATTTTAAAAAGCAGTGGTGTACATTGTTCTCTGTAATGTTATGTTGTGACGTTTCAGAATGTTTGATTCTCATTAGTAATAATTTGTTCTTATAAAATTTTACTTTTAACAGGCTCCATGTGCAACAATAAACATGCAGCAACAGTTACAGAGGTCTCGAAAATGGGCGAGTGGCGCGACAGAAATCCACAAATATCGGCACCAGAAGAAGTCATTATGTATAACAATCATAGCAATAACAAGTCAATATATTATAGTAATTTTCTGCTATAGGACAGTAAAAATCTTCTAGTCTCTCAAATCTATGTTAGGAACTCATGAAATATTTATGTAGCCGGGCAAACAGGAGAATGTGTAATTATCATCAAACACAAGAGTACACAATGGCTGCAATCAAGCCACTTCTGTCTTTCTGTCAGTCAACCCAGGGAAAGGTTAAGTTTTCCTCCTACTCCACTAATTTCTGCTGACCTTTCCGGGGTGATGTCTCCAACTCGCCAAAGTTTCTCCACATTTCTCTACAGTTATTAAATCACTCAAAATACAATCAGCGTTGGCCTGTCTAAAAATAAGTATTCTCCTGATGGTGTGTGTGCAGCACTTCACCAATCCTGCACAAACAGGGAGCCCTTAACAGATTCCTCTGAAAAGTGTTGCCTGGATAAGACGATGACACATTCTGACACATCACTATGACACTGGCAGAGATCCAAAGCAGGAGAAGAGACTTGAAAGCACAACAAGGCCATGAAAAACCATCTTGAGAGTTTACATGGTGTATTTCTGTTGCTTTTAATGTGTTGATTTCCCATATGAGACAGCGTGATTCAGCACTGCTGGAAAATGTTTTGCATTTTCACCTCGCTTCGGAGACAGTTTGTTGGGGAAATGAGGGTTTTGCTTTAGTTACAAATGCGGGCTGCAGAATTGCCATGTCTGATCAGAACTGTAAAATATGCATGACTGCATGTACAATGAATGCTTGTTCTGTCTGTTTGTGACATCTACAGTAAGTGGAGGTCAAAAATGGAAAGTTATATAACAGAGTTAAGCTTTTTGTATAGAGCACAAACATGGTTTGGAGGCCTGGTTATAGACTGACAAAGTGATGCACTCACAGATGTTGAGTGGGTCATTTTTATATTTATTTTTTCCCACCACAGGTCAGTGCAAGATATGGAAGAAATAACTCCTAATTACTTTCTATTTTGTAACTGGAACCTATATTGAGCTCATGTCCTCAGTGGTAGCTACGTATTTTGGGGTGATTTGTGTTATTTTCAGCGTTGTGAGACATAGTTTATTTCTCACAATTAAAAAACTTAGACATAATTGGTATTCTATAAGGTGATTCCAGTATTTCTACACTCAATGAATTTAAATTAGACTACTTTTAGGCCAACAAAATAATAATGTGCATTTGTATTCCTGGTAGTGTGGGAAAGCCTTAGAAAAGCAGCATTTAGACTCTCATGTGGGGAAATATAATTTACATAAAGCATAACTGAGAGCAACACTGAATGACCCGAAATAAAATATTAAAAATCTAAGTAATTATAAGAAAAACAGAGCCCTTATTTATGATTTCTGGTCAAGTCCTGGCTACGGCCCCGGGTGTGACCATAATCATTTTTGCAGTGTTAGTGACCGGTGGCACAAGCGCAATCTTTGTACAGCAGACACATCATTTAAAAGAGGCTAGAACAGGATGAATATATTATGAACAGGAGGAAAAACTTTAGTATGAGCAGGTCAACTTGGTGCAGACTTGAATCCCATCAGCTCCCTCCAATTTCCTTCAAAAACAGAGTTTAATTGGCCAGTAAAATATGTGTGTTATGTGGCGGTTGACTAATTACATAAATAAATAGCAGTTAATAATACACTTACAAAAAAGCAAAAGGAAAAAAAGTGAATAAAACATATTTATTTTATCTCATTTCAATCTTTGAAGCTGAGAAGTTCTCCAGATATTTGGAAGGCAACACCAATCCCAGCAACCCCTCTGGCACAATTTTGGACCTGCTCTTGGCTCTATAACGCTGCCCTGGGTAAAATAACTGTCTATTTAGTGTCCACACACCACTCAGAAAATGTAATGACCCTCCAGTTGATCTGACATTATTCCTTCACAGTGCTCTCCAGCCTTAAAAACCCTACATTTAAGGGCTTTTCAGATGATTTTTATGACCACATCTTAATGGAACTGCTCACAAAAGAAAATCAGAAAATAATCACTCTTTTCAACCTTTCCCCCCAACTGTCTCGCTTGCATTACTGCTTTTTCACTTTACTGCTTTCCTGTCACAGAAAGTTGGGAAATAAGTGTATTCACTTCTGACCAGAGACAGTTATCTTAGCAGAGCACAAAGACTGGAGACAAGGCTTGCCTGGCTCCGTCCAAAAGTAACAAAATCTGACCACCAGCAGCGTTTCTGCTCATTAATTAACACATTTCAAACGTTTAATCTGTACAAAAACTGAACTTTAGTCTGTTGCGTTTTCATTTTACAGGGGAGGTCTGGTCATTAGTGAACACATGTATTTCCCAAATTGTCAGACTTTTCCTTTAACACTGCAGAGGATGATGATGATAAAGAAGGTTTATAAAGCCACTTTCTGTTTATTAGTTCCAAACATAAATCATAATGTCCTAACGTGATACAATACAGGAAAAAAACTAGTTTCTCTTTGCTGTGACAGGAAAACAGTGAAGTGAAAAAGCAGAAATTCAAGCGAGACAGTGGGGGGAAAGGTTGAAAAGAGTGATCATTTTCTGATTTTCTTTTGTGACCAATTCCATTATGATGTGGTCATAAAAATCTGCTGAAAAGCCCTTAAATGTAGTGTTTTTTTTTAAGGCAGGAGAGCACTGTGAAGGAATGATTTCAGATCAGCTGGAGGGTCATTATGTTTTCTGAGTGGTGTGTGAACACTAAATAGACAGTTATTTCACCCAGGGCAGTGTTATATAGCCAGGAGCACGCCCAAAACTGTGCCAGAGGGGTTGCTGGGATTGGCCTTGCTGTCTTTATGCTAAGCTAAGCTAAACTAACCCTCTACTAGCAGCAGCTTTGAATAAAGTGTACAGACAAACCGTGCCTTTAGTATAAAAAAAATGTCACATAAATGTTCCTTTCACCCCCGCTCATGGTCACATTGGCCTTAACATCGGCGGCTTGCTTGGAGACGTCCTGTAGTGCCTCTGAATTGAAATGAATTAAAACAACTCAGTGTCGTCGGGTTTGGTGCAATTTTTGCATTCAGAGGCTGTAGTCAGTACAAACATTATTAAAGTGACCTTCTCCACTTCCTCCCACTTGTGCACTTTACACCAAGTGGCTGGACGGGGACACTCGTGAGCCAGGTCTTATTAGGTGCCACCAATACCACAAGTTGCGACGTGAGAAAAGCAATACAACTATGGCAAAACATTAAGCCTCACTGTATATTTTTTGCTTTTCTTATTTCCTCATTCCTACACACAAGGAGTGTCCAGCTCTATGCTGCTCGTCATTATTAACACAGCAGTAACAAGACAGGTTAATGCACTAGCTGTCTGATACAGTGCAGCTGTTTGGTAGTTTTTGCTCGGGGAATTGGATGTGTAACGCCCAGGCATACTTTGGAAGATATTGCATAAAAGACTACTTTAGATGCATGATAGACCCCCAGTTATTACACATGTTCTTAAAATATTGATCGGGGCAATGTGTGAATTATAGCATCATCCCTTTCAACTTGTCCTCCCTACCATTAACTCTTGCTGCTACACCTTGCTTTATTATTCCACCTCACCACTCTTCTTTGAGCCCCTGGATGCTAACAATCTCAGCTGAGGGCTGACGTTGGCAAATCTGTGTGTCAAATTGAAAGTGTTGCAAGAAAAGAGGGGAAAATCAGCTCAGATGAGCCAGCGGAAGCCAGAGAGTGAGTGAGACGGGCAGCAACAGAAGATACTATAGGCAGTTTTGTGTGAGCTTCATTAGAATGGAGAGAAATTGTTTGCTGCAAAAACAGCTGGTGATGCTGTGATATAAAAGACAGAAAAAAGAAAGAAAAAGAAAAAGAAAGGCGATAAATAAAGCCTAAAGGCATTTGTTCCCAGTTTTCTAAGAACTAACTTTATGTTTTCACAGCAAATACGCTTTACTGTGATTGTGTAGGATACAGAAATTGATTAATTGCTTCAGCTCACCAACAAGCATCCTCCATATGTTACTGTGTAGATTCTTCCCATATTGTACTGCTCCAATAAATTCATGATGTCCAATTCAGTTAAACACTTTGGATTTGTTTGTAATTTGTGATAAAGCGATTATTGTTTTTCCGCCGTGAATGGGAGCTAAAATAAACCTGAATCTGGCAGGTCAATCGCTTTCAGCTCTTTTCATTGTTTAACACAGTCAGGATGATGTTCCTGGATGTGAGTCTTATCTGTGAATGTGCCGCTGTCCTATGCGCCTGAATCAGAGCTAACACGGAAGAAATGGCTTGCCAATAGATAAAGAGAAAGAGACAGACAGCTAAATAATCAGCCTGCAAAGACCTGGCAGTGGAATGTAATTACTGAATGAATGGACAAAGCATCTGTCTTTCTGGAGGCTTCTGGTGGGATATCTGAGGATGGAAAGATGGGCAGCACAGTGGGGAGGTGGAAACTGAGAATGAAGGTAATGTGTGGGAAAAAGGTGAAGGAACAAAGGGCAGATGAAGAGTAGCTCTTCTGCTCTGCACTGAGGTCGTATCTCATCCCTCAATCTCATCAGTTCTATAGACTATTGTACATTTGCTTTGGGTGATGGAGCAAAATAAAACCGAAAACATTTTATCTGCACCCGGAGTGTGTTGTGGCCTATGGCGGAAGTTTAGCTGCAAACAAAACACACAAATAACATAATATTTTGACAATGCACCTAAGTAACTTACCCAACTAATTAAGATCCAGATGAAAATAAAGTTGGTTTTAGATGTCTATGATTATAAAATTAGAAAGTAGCTTGGGGGTTGAGGCCTTGAACTGCATTGTTCGTGGTTTAAATTGGACTGGGACCTTTGGTGCACCGAAACTCAAAATTATATTCAAATTCAAAATAAGCTTTATTGGCATGAGTGTAACATTATTGCAGCAGCATATTGCTCTCCTTCGTTTCCTGTCATGTCTCTACTGGCATTGTACTTTTAATATGACCCTGAACTTCAGGTAACTTCAGTTTCTGCTGTCAAGTAACACAACTTGCCAGATTTCAGTATCAGATCATGTGGAACGTTGGTCGAATTGATCCTGCACTGAACGACAAATCAGGTAATCGCTAAACGTCCGAATATTGAACTTAAAACTATGCACATGGATGGAAAAAGTCTTTATCTAATGATTATGAGCCAAGATCTGAAGTTATAAGGAGCACCTTTGTTTCTTTTATTTAGACCCAGATTTCTGGACATTTATCCTTGATGGACAACAGAGATATCTGTGTGTTTTAATTTCGACTGCAATATAACTGGTGTGATGTTTGTGTGAATCAGGTGACAGGTCAGTGGGGGGGATACGACTGCAGTGAGTCCATTATCTGTTCACATACGAATAACGTTTTTATATCTGTTTACAGCTATAGTGCATGCATGTGTAGCAAAAGTGAAGAAGACAATCTTATTCCGATTTTGAAATCCTGTTAGTAATGACTTTGATTTAAATCGACATTTTCAAGGTCTAAAAAAGGGTTTTCACAAACCCACAGCTTTCGCCTTAATCGTTATTATTGCCTCACTTCAGATTTAGTCAAAACTGTTATCATAATATTAAACTGTGACCCACTATCATGTGTGGAACCAAGCTGAGTGCATTGGGTCTATTTGTTTGGTGTGTTTCTGAACAAGGTATTCACTCTCCAGCTGGTTATGAACTCTCCTAAGTGGTTTGTTTTGTATCAGAAAGGTGAAATAGTGTTTGGCTTTCATCTGACACTATCCAGCGCTACAGCAATGAATAGTGTTCCTGAGATACTTCCAAAATCCATACAGACTGTCAGCTTGGCAAACACACATTCTGACCCTTAAAGCCTGACAAATAATAACAGCTGAGGTCCAAGTTTTAAGGTGAAATTTCTTTCAGTCTTTCAGTATGTTTCTGCCAGTCTGCTCATGGTGTTGTGTTTATCTTCTAAAGTGATATTTCTATCCTTAACTATTGCTTCACACATTTGCATCCTATATTACTTTCATTCTTTTAGTCTAGAATTAATTGGAAACAGAAATTGCTTTTCAGATTGTTTCAACTTGCATTGACTGACCTAATTAGTTCAATGATTACACTCGCTGGGAAGAGATCCCTGCCTAAATGATGTGACTAATTTGAATGAATATTTCAAACCGATGTCTGCAATTAATGTCATTTACATATGTAATGTGTCTGCTTGATTACTTAATTATGTTTGTATTCCCTGAATCTGTCACTGACAGGTGTCTTTTAGAGCATTGTGAAATAAGAAGAGATCCAAGCAGATGTCTTATTTATTCAACTCAAATACGAATGTTGCAGCACATACAGAAACTGTGGCTCGACCTGAATTACAGAGCTGTCGAGGTCTCGTGGCATGCAACGACTTTACATCTACCCCTGACAAAAATATTCACTGTCATCCACTGTCTTGTCAAAAACTGACAGAAATGGATTTTCCTTGCAGTTAGTTCCCGAAGGCTTTAAAAAAATGAAAAAATAAAAAAAATAAATAATAAAAACTAATATAGACAACAAATCTTTCTTATATTTTATTATCGAGTCACAACTTTGGACATTTGTGTCAAATACTTGGGGACAAAGAACCCTAAAAAGCTGATGGGGGTCGGGGTTTTGGTGGTAAAAATGTTTAATACCCCATTTCTTCATTAGTTTTAATTGTCTAGTATTCAAAAGAAAAATATATTGGCTCCTGTTGATGTCCTTGGCAATGCAGTTTCACTTGTTTCACAGGATTTTTGTGGGAAAAAAAAGCTCAAATTACTCATCCAGAAACTGCTTTTCCTTTACAAGAGAGAAGCTTGCCTTACAACTAATCTTACCAATATTACATTATGCTGATGTTGCATATCAGGCTGCATCCAAAACTAATCTTCTTCCTCTCAATATAGTTTATAATAAATTGTGCAGATTTGTTCTTGGCACTCCTTTCATAATTCATCATTTTACAATGTATGAAACTCTTAATTTGCCCTCTCCCACCATAAGAAGACAGCGACGTTGGCTGCGGTTTATTTTTCAATGTATACATTTTAATTACCTTGACTATTTGAAACAGTTGATGGTACCTTTCTCCTCTAATTATCAATACAGAGACTCTATTCAGCTCTTTGTTTCTGTTCCTGCAGTCTCTAAGTCAACAGCCAGGAACGCCTTCATGTTTAAACCTCCCACTGATTGGAATAATCTACCAGTAAATATTTGATCCATATCATCTTTCCACTTGTTCAAAAATGCTCTGTAATTATGTTTTATAACTTTGTTACTAAATGCTATCACTGACATTAATACTTTTCTATTATCTATAAACGAGCGATCCATTTTCATGCTCTGTACGTCTTATTATGTTATATTTTACTACATCTGTATGTTTGTTCCTTTTTTATCATATTTGGTATCATTCGATTATCTTGTTTTTTGTTTTTAATTGAGCTTTTATTGTATAATTGTCATTGAGGACCCCCTTGAAAACAAGATAGTACATCTCAAGGGGTTATTCCTTATGAGAATTTCCAACATAAGATTTAAGTTGAATTAGGAGTGAGTTGAACACCACAGTGCAGTGAGCCTTTCCTCTTCCACTGATGTGACATGCTCTAAAAGGAACAGGTATATATTGACACTCACATCTGTCCATTAAATAAAAGGCATATCCAGCAGCTTAGCATAAAGCTTAGCTTAGCATAAAGTCACTACACCTGCCAAGAAACACCTAAAACCAAAAATGTATGTTTTCACACTCGAGGTTTTGTACGGATGAAACAAACGAGATATCACGTGTTAATTAATTAGCTTTAGAGGGTGATGATAGGAGGAATATGTCCCCCCCCCCGCTTTATGCTGAGCTGAAATAACCAGTCACTGGCTCAAAATACAGATTTGACCATCCCTGTCTCCTAGAAAATGAAGTTATATACAACAAATTTGCAACAGCAAATGTGTTTTGAAAGAACCATAATGCTCTCCTGATAAAATTTTCGATTAACATAATGAGGAAATGTTAATTAACACATCAGACAAGTTACAAAAATCCTACGGAGAGCAAACAACTGTCCTGTTGCCTCAGACTTTCAGGGTCCCCAAAGGCTCCATGTTCAGTGTGTGGCATTCACAACACTTGATTTATTGATCAATATAAGCTTAAATGGAAAGGTAACGCCTGCATTTTTTGCTAATCCCCGAGGCCTTGTGTTATAGAAGGAACAAATCTAGTTTCCTTATTGGGGAGCAAGCAGGCTGAAGAGAGAACTTCAACCCGCCCTGCTGATAAAAACATTAAAGGAAAGTATTTTTTGTTGTTTATGGCAGTGGTGAAATCGTGATTCACTGAAGGCATTCTTCGAATCTTGTGATTTATTTGATAATTTGACCTCTTCAGACCTGTAAATTTGATTCAAATAAAACGAGGGGAAATTCATAAAATTCATAAAAAAGTCATAACCGATGCTACCGGTGATGATGTCACAAGTAGACATTTCTTCGGTTTAAGGGGTCAGGTTGGAAACCCCGGGTTTATGGGATATGTGACTAAAACTGAAAACATTATTTTTTTCAAAGTGCTTCTCTTTTTGTTCAAAGGTCTGGAAGCTTTAATGTACCTTAAACACTAACCGGGGAACACAGTGAGTAATAAACATAATCCAGAGAAACACATTACTATTAAGAGGCAGGGGAATTTATAAGTAAATAAAATCAATATCCTCTAATAATGCTGGACTAGGCTACATGATGATGGGATACAGGTGCTTTTGAAATTTTTTTTTTGATTTCCAAGGCAAACATCCAAACCACGTCTTTGCACGGTGACGAGTGTAGGCTTATGACGTTTATTAGAGAAAGTGGATGGAAACAGAAGTAAAGGCTGTAATAGCCGCCGGTATGTGCGAGAACACACGGCAATGAGCTATTTGATTTCCTCTGATGTCAAAACCTCGAGGAAAATCAATATGAAGAATGAAGCCTTATTTACACACGCCACCTGATAGACTGAGCCTCAGTGCAAGATGTCAACAAGCTATTAATGTTTCAGGAGAAGATTGCATTTTGAAGCTAAGTGGGGAATTAAATGATGGGAGTTCTTTTTTTAGCCATAAACACACGAGTGAGTAGGGCAATATTTTAGCAAGACGGATGTTTTTGTCCTTTTTTCTCAGATGGCCCCTGTAGCCCGACCTGTAATCAGACAGACATTGGTCATTCTTAATCCCGATCCGGCGAGCATGCACTCGTGTTCGGGATGCATAATTGCAGGAACGCGTGCACGCACACAAACGCACAATTGGGAATATCACATATGTATTGGGTTCACTTTGTGTCCCATACTAACACACCAAGAGCTGGTCATAAATAAGTGTAATGAAGGAAGAAAATGACAAATTTCCGCGTTACTTTCTCTTCGTTAGTAAAAGTTCTGCAGAACAAAGCAACCCTACAAAGGCAGACAACATCTAAATAACTAAATAACTATGTGACCCCCCCCCCCGAATGAAAAGGTTGAAGTCCGTCCCTATGATGTAGTCCGTTAAGGTTTCCCTGTCAGGCTCAATCAAAGTTTGAAGGCGGAGCAGAATACATTTTCGCCATCACCAACAGTCCCCCGCTACCCCTGAGTGAACCGTTTGTCGAGAGAAACATAAAAGGTTTGCTCAGTGGACATGTTTTCGCCCTCAGGGGTACACAAACTCAACAGCCAGCTAGCCAGCTAGCCATCTCTCCTTGAGTGCACCGGAGCTTTCCTGGTAGCAGACGCTGGAAATTGAGGTCATGATCCTCGTGAGCGTGTGAGTCGGGACGCCACCGTTGAAATATCTTTTTTTCTCAGTTTCAAGGTACATCTCCTTGAAATATCTATTCTGGATATTTCTACTTATATACCTTCTTCCCATTACTGGGTGTGGGATGCTTTGCTTGTGTGAATTTGCAGCCCTTTGTGCACAATTCAGTTATCTCTTATTTCTCATTCTTTGTGTTCATCTTCTTTGCATAATGCAGATTTAATAATGCAGTATTACATCTATGTACAATTACATGTTGGTATTAATATCTATTTACTGAATTATGCTGATGAAGTGAACTCGTGATAATACAAACACGATGCACCTGAGAGTGCCATAGCAAAGAGCCTGTACACTTAGGTGAATGAGTGATTTTTTTGATTTTGAATACATGGCAAATGGAAATTTAGGATTGAAATCCCAACTGTCCCCTTAACAGCAGTAGTATCAAGCGAACACTATGTCAAGACACAACAAACCAACGTAAAATATTTGACTTTTCTCTGCCTTTTGACAGCATTTTGTATAAAGTGATCACATATTGTCCCAGCTGCTAAACATTAATTTGTGTACTGATCTGATGTGACTCTATTTTCGGATATAAACTTCAGTTTTTAAATCCCTGACTCATGTTTCAAACTGCTTGATCAAACTAACATAATTATGAGACAAAGGGCCCCTGGGCACAGATATGTAAAGCCCCCCCCACCCCTACATAAAGCCCCTATGTACGTATGCACCTAAATACGTTACAAATGGCGTGGCTACGTCCATTTCTGCCTCTTTGTGGTTGTTTTGCGTGTCTTTGTCATTTCGTGGTTGTTTTACAGTTTTTTTGTAGTCAGTTTGTACCTCTTTGTAGTCGGCTGGTCCCTCTTAGTCATTTTGCTGTCATTCTCTCATTCGTTGTGGTTTGTTTGCATCTCTTTGTGGTGAATTTGCGTCTCTTTGCACTCATTTTGTGTGTCTTTGTAGTCAGTTTGGGTCTCTTTGTGGTCGTTCCATTGACTTTCCAATAGGAAAAGTTAACTTCACTTCAAACAGAGGCTCTGGCCCAGGAGCGTAAGCTGTCCGGCAGCCCACTGGGCCCATTCAGTAATTCTTCCATGCTTATTAAAAGGGTATTTATGCAGATGTAGTCAAAACAATATCCACACTGTCAGTAAGCTTGCAAATATTGCTGTCACTATGCGGCAGGTACAGCGCACGATATCATGTCTGTTGAGAGGTTTTCAGTGTGTCAATGCATCCACAACTGGTCACGAGCAGGTGAGAGACAGCTGAGGCCAGCAGGACGACAGTGGGAACAGCTGATCCCTGCAGAACCAGCTTGGAGCTGACCCAGATGAGGACGCTCCACTGTAATCGGGGTCCCTGAGGTAATCTAGGCAGGACATTATCTGCTTCGCTGCTTCTCTGCAGCATCTGGAGGGCTCTGCCACCTGCTCTGGAAGGCCCCCCGCTGCTCCTCTGCTGCTTTTTATTTCGGCTTTGTTTGTTTACTTTTCTCTGCCGGACTCAGCGAACACCACACAGCCACTTAGACGTATCAGATATGTGCCTGAGAAGTGCAGATCAAGTCGCCGTCTATGTTTGTCTGAACCTCAGTGAAACCACAGTGTCCTGATGGTCTATCTCAACAATATATTTAGCACCAAGCACAAGTCTTGTCTGCCCTAATTGCCACAAGGAATGCTCTACTACTTATCTAGTACCAAACAAAATGATTTCCCCAATTAGTTGTTTTCCCATGCATGATGTTTCTACACTTATTATATTCATGCCCGGGTCAGTTGCCAGTAGTACTGTACTCGCTTTTGCATCTTAATGTTAAATTAATTAAGTGTGCGTTATAGGTTGCCTTTGGCAACCAAGAATGTATTCTAATGTATTTTATTCCAAGTCCAATCAGGATTTTATACTCAACAAATTGACCTGTAAGACCTGCTCCATGTTATTTTTTATGTTTAATCTAATGTATTGATTATCTTTTGAATGATGCTTTTAGCATGTTATAGTGTCCTTTGTTTGATGGTGCTCTGTTACTATTATTTCCTCTGCTATGTTCTTTATTTAAGGTAAAGACACTTTTTCACCCTAGTGGGAGACACAAAAAGTTATATTCTAATCTGAATAGTTGTTCAACACATGCCTTTTCATGTGGCACTATTCAAATATACTACCACGCCACTTAACACTGAATGACTAGAACTATAAAGGAAGAAAAACAAGTTATTAGGAGTATTGAAGGATATATTGCAAGGTCTTGCTATTTGGAGACCTTAGAACTAATCTGATGCCACCAGACTATGATGAGATTTTCTTATCTCTGTGACTAAAATAAAATGCACAAACCAGTCAAAAAAGAAAGAAAACTCTTACTATCTGTTTTTTTAGTTCAAAAACTGCAAAAGCTTAATTTTTTCTCTGCTTCATTCTCCTGTTCCTTGTCCAATATTTGTCATGTGTATATGTGTGAGTTTGTGTATGTATTATATTGCTTTATGGAGCAATATTGTTGCATTCTGACAAAACATTTCAGCCATATTTCCATAATTCTTTACACACCCAAGAGGAGACTTGCCATTATTTTCAGAAACACACTGGAGCAGAAAAGTGGCGTGTATTAATATGCCAAAAAGTTAAGTGTGATGAAACAAGCTTATGTGCAAACAATAAGACCCATGCTTTTCTAAAATTTCAGTTTAATAACAGGCGGTTGGGTAGGGGGGGGGGGTTTATGCCGCTGCAGGAAATGTCATGATGTGAATTTTGATTTATTCCTGTCTAAGAAGAAAAACAATACACACATGTATCAGGGGCAGCCATACTGAATCTATATGTAATCTGAAAACTAATTCGGAATGTTTTGATGTTGCTGAATGTAATTTGATGAACAGTGTGATTAGAAAATGGTATTGAATATGTTAACTCGACCTGAAACAGATTGGCCTGGAAGGTATCAGACTGGCTGGATCAATATCTGCACACTGAGCTGACAAAGTAGAAAAACAGCAAGAGCGCTGCTTTTGTGACTTTAAGTTATACTTATCAGACGAAATGAATCTTATTTCCTTCTACAAATAGCAAAAGTAATTCCTCTGTGAATTTGTTAGCACTTGATAAGGAAAATGGAAGTGATTGCAACTTAATTGGCCTTTTCTAAACTGCATTTAAACTGCTGTGAGTTATTCCTTCTACACAAACACATGGACACACACCAACTCTCACTCTGCGTCTTGTTTTCTAAATTTCTAATCAAAGGTCAAATAAAAGAATATAAATGTACAGCTTTGTAACTTCTCTGAATGTCTTCATTAGCATCTTATCAAGTTACAAACAACGCACTCGAGACCAAATGTTAATGAAATATAACTAAAATGAAACTTTCATCTGAAATTCTAAAAGCACAATAAGGTCTCAGCATGTTGGTGCAGACGGCTCATTTAAGTGATGCACTATAACTCAAATGGTTCCCATAATAGACACTGGAAAGTCATTCAGCCTGACCCTATTCTTCAGATATGGGTTTAATTGCCCAGAATATAAAGTGTGAGATCCCCTCACTTATCAAATTAACAGCTCAGAAAAGGACAGTAAAGTACTTAACACTCGTTTCAACAGAACGAGTCAAGCCAAAGGTAAGCTGTTTATCTGTTAAAGGGGGGGAGCAGGAAGAGGACGCCTCATTGAGAGTGTAAAACATGATGTGCATGCCAGTTTTACTTTGACACGCCAGGTCACATAGATATGGGAAGGGTGTCCAGCTGCCAAACTCCAGATGAAAGAACCTGTGAGTTGATGAAAAGGTGTTGATATGTCAATTTAAGTTGCCTTCAGTTATTACCGCGTTTACAGAAATTAAGCTTTAGAAGCAGCAACAGTCATTTTGTTAGCCTTTATTTTGTGTCTCAGACTATATTAAGGCTGCTCTTTCTTCTCGGTGGAGGTTGCTGTGGCTAAAAATTTACTCCCACCTCTTCTGAATGTTATTTAAGTAAAAGTCTAACATTTAATCCATGTTTTTATTCATAATTAATAGTCTTCTATTAAGGTGCTCTTTAGTAAATGTTATAATTCAATATTATCTATCAGTATCATGTCTCAGTCAAAGAAGCCAAATGTGAAGTAGACATTGTGCATTAATAATTCAGCAATTTACATAATATTTATTAATTTGTTGATTTTGTTATACAATTATAATGTAAAGCACAATAACCAGTTCCATCATGATTTCTTTTCTAGATTGATATAAATGCTTTTGTTATTTTTTCTTTCTTTTTTTTTCTGGTTAGAAGAACCTTTAACCCATAGATATGAGTTATTTATTAAGGAAATCAGTGGGCTCAGATTAAAACACTGTATATACTGAATAAAATGTTCACTGTTAAATCAGAAAAAAACTTGTCAGTGTAAGCTTTAGATTAATTTTCCAACCACCACAAATTTGGTAGATGTGAAGTCATAAAGGGACATTTAAATGAAAAATTAAAGCTCCACTAAAGCTTTATATATATAACTTCTTTCAGACTCTGAAGTTGCTCTGGAACATTGATAATCTGGAAAGATCTACATATTCTTCAGCCTTAATAGTTGACATTTTGATTGTAAAGTATGCAGTGTGTGTGCACTTAAACTGAGACTAAACAAGCTGGGCTAAGGCGAAGCTCGGTAAAAATATAACAGAAGATGCATCTGTGCTTGTAACACTAATCTATGTGGCTTACAGTGCTCATACCATGTGCTGCCGAATCCTACATCCCATAATAATTACACAGCATGTGTATAAAAGATGCAGTACACAGCATATTAATTATGTTTCCCTTTGTCCAACTCTGTCATGCTGAAACCTAAACTGTTGCTTCAGTTACACTCACATTCACACCAACAAGCATGCAGACACAGTCGATAGTTAAGCACATGCTTAGTGTATACAAGTTGCTCTTGCGTGATGTTTTATTCATGGTAGCAGAGGTATATCCATTCATGAGCTATCATATTTTTCTGCAAGTCTCCTGTGCAGGTCTGGCTTGGCCTAGATAACAGGAAACCTGCCTGGAGGGGAGACACAACACCGCAGGACGTAATAGAAGCTATCATAATGCTTAGCAGGAGAGATGTCCAGGAGCTCCTACTGTGGCGCCGTGGCAGAAACACCTCTCAACCAGGAGCGTGAGGAAATGTCGATGTGTCGTGATGCAGCGATTCAAGGTTTGAAAGGAATGCTTGAATCAATCCGAATCCTTTTAAACTGAAGGTATGCCATTGAAGGAGTTTTTATTGAAACATTACAAACAGACTACTGTTTACACAGCTAAAATGTATTGTAAAAGCCCCGGTTTGATTGAATTTAGCAAATGTTTGTGCTCTACTCTGCATAGATAAACAGGAAAATGGGTGGTTTGAGGTTAAAAATCAAGGCCTTTGAAATTAAAGTCATTCTTTCAACCAATGGCTTAGTGTCAGACTTGCATGTGTTTAATTATTGACGACTGAATCTTGAGCTTTTTAGATTTGTGGAGCTGAAGAATCAGATTGAATCAAATGTAATCATGGGCAAAATATGAGACTTGATGCACTGAATCATTATAGCAGAATCAAACTATTGGGTTGAATTGTTAAATATGACTCGCTGGTAAATTCACAGCTTGAACCTGTTTAATGACAGCTGTCTCTAAAGGTCCTGTGACACAACCAAACCTTTAATGCAAAGACTATAACTGGACTATACATACGGTTTCTAAATTGTCTCACAACCAAAAAATCAGTAAAATCTCCCTGAGGCTCAGTATCTTCATCTGCTTTATGACCTGCGTAAATTTAAGAGGTGACAGGAAATCAATATGATCAAATCTATTATCTTAATTGCTCTTTTCAGTTTGCCTTATTAAAAATATACGTTTACCTGCTCAGTTCTCTACTCAATATTTATCAATAATCCATTTTGCCACATTAAGTTGTACTGATTCTGATTTACCATGTCAGCTTGTTTAATGACACTGGGACTTAACGGTCTATACTCAGACTTAATGGGCCACTCTCATATATTTTATAGGCCTACAATATTGCACTGACAAAAACTGTGTTCTGTTAAACTGGATACATATGGATCAAAATGAAGCAAATTGGTAGGATCTGATGCACAAGCTGAACTCCTTCCTTACAACAGAAAGCCACTACTACAGCCAGCACTTACATGTGCAGACAAATCACAGATTAGTCCAGTAGTTCAGAAAAAGTCAAATAAGGTTTGGGGGTTTCTGATAATTATTTTTTGACAATGGACACATCTGCTCAAAGACTAAACTTAGTGAAGTTAAATGGACAGGCAGCATGTTACAGTAGCTCAAAATCTACTCACCCAAAACACACACAGCAGTATTGTAGCCTGGAAAACACAGAAACATAATTCCAGTAACAGGTTGCAAGCCATGCTTTCTTCTACAACTACATGACATCTATTTACTCATGTTTGCATTTCCTGCAGCACACTAATAATCTGAAGTTAAACCTGCCTCTTGAAGGATTAATTCACTCTAAGTCCTCTTTTAGTCCCATCAGTGGCTCTATTCATTTCCTGCAAAATCAGATGTGACAAATCCAAGAGTATTTATGAATCCAGGCCTACAAAAGCCGATTTGAGTTTGTCCAGCACTAAGGAGGGCACTTAAGTGTAGCGCTACAGTTTGCCCATGACATACTGTAGTGCAAACTGTGGTTCTCCTAATTATTTTCCCCCAACTTGGTAGCACAGCCTGCTGCAGTTTAAAGCGACGCCTGCTGCAGCAAAGGAACTGTTATTTCTGCCCCTGGGGGTCGATGTATGGATGGAGTTTCAATACTTTATCAGTGGGATCATTACGGTCCTTACAGTGCATCCTTCCCAGGGACCTGAATGCAGCTACTTCCATTTATTCCTCAGCTGCGACGCCGTGAAGATTGTTGAACTCAAACCAAAGAGGAGAAAAAAAAAACAAAACATTGTGATCAAACGACCTGCGTCTGATTTCCAATCCTTGTTCTTGAAATTGTTGATCACGTCACTTGGTTTTTATTATTTTATTTTTTATTTTTTTTAATGAAGCATTACGGTCAGATCGATCAGATCAGGTAACCTTCAGATAACATTGATAAAGGATGCCTTCTCTAATGAGCAATTTGGCCAGCCTCACAAAATAACACGTCAGCCACAGGTGCATATTTCTGTCACCTTATTCTTTATTGTAAATACAGAAACGTGTCACTCATCCACTCATATTTATATACCTGCAAAAGGGAAAATGTCTGTTCATCCTCGTTGACACAGAAAACAAAAAACGCATTGAACTCCCCCAAGAATCAAAACTCCCCTCGTCCACCCAGCATCATCTAGTCAAAAAAAATGACAACATCCGAAAAATACTTGACACTGCCACCAGCAAAAGTATAATGAAATCGAAAAAAGGTAGAAACACAAAAACAACAAACCTGTGAGCTCAGCTGCAAGAAAAGTAGCACGTTAAAACGTCATCGGGCTTTAAAAATGACTCCTTTTTTTTAGAAAGAAAAGAGGAACAAAGTAAAAGCAAAGGCTTCGATCGGTGAGATTCACCGAGACATCAAAATCACAAAACTCGAAGGCAACAAACAACACTGCAAAATGCAAACCAAAGCATAGCAACAGCAAAAGTCGACAGAAACAAAAAAATAAAAATGTTTCAAAACCACCATTAAATGTTTTCGAAAAATCTCAATACTGACAAAAGCTGCTTGGTTTCGACCCTCGAAACAAAACTGCAAGCAAGTAAAGGCTTTCTCAAGACCGATATCGCACCCGATCACCCTGCTGGCACTCTGGATCAGAATAACTGCATGCTAAAAACTTGAAGCCTGCATGTGAAAAACGCTCGAAACCACCATTTCAATGCTCAAATTCAAACACCAGCAAAAGGAGGAAAAACAAAAAAGGGGGCAATTAAAAAGACAAAAAATGCTTACAAAAAAGCCATTGGAAATGTACTCACCGAGCGGGAGTAAAATGTTGCAATAAAAATGTGATATGGCTCAAAATACAGTATGGCGGTGCGAGCCGAAATGCTGTGGCTTTTTCTCTAGATCTCAGCCTCCAGTCCTGTCATGTGACTGACTCAGCCCCGACTTCCAGCAATGAGAGCGCAGTGTGGAGCAGCTGATGCTGAACGCTCTCCTGACGGCTCGGCTCTCTCCAAAAGTAAAAAGAGGTAGTCCTTATCATCCCACAGTTATGACTGAGCTGGTTGTGTGTTTTCCTCTGGCTTTTTTTTTTTTTTGTTTAGTTTTTTTTTTTATTATTATTATTCTCTCTCTTTTTTTTTTTTTTTTAAAGATGCAGAGCTCCCTCGGTGTCAGAGCCACGACATGCTTTCATTTCACTCGGCGGGAGCGCGGGCTGCTGTGCGTGTTTCTGTCTCTCTTATGAGGAATGAAGGCAGAGGCGTGGAGGTTATTACAGTGTGTGTGTGTGTGTGTGTGGGGGGGGGGGGGGGGGGGGCTACGTATGTGCACGGAGCCCAATTATGAACAAACTGCATCGTGCTCTGTCCGTGGTGCTGAAGCCGGGACGCACAGCATCACACCTCCGACGGCGTGCCAGCCTCCTCGTCCGCGGTTGCTGGAATCTGAAATTAGACGAGCCACGACAGACGGGCATCAGCATCACAGCCCTGCACAGCCCTGCACAGCCCAGCACAGCCCAGCCCTGCACAGCCCTGCACAGCCCAGCCCTGCACAGCCCTGCACAGCCCTGCACAGCCCAGCCCTGCACAGCCCTGCACAGCCCAGCCCTGCACAGCCCAGCTCTGCACAGCCCTGCACAGCCCTGCACAGCCCTGCACAGCCCTGCACAGCCCTGCACAGCCCAGCTCTGTGCGTGGGGCTGAGAGAGGAAGCATCACACGAAGGACGAGCAAACACGAGCACTGTGTGAATACTGTCCCCCAGCCCTGTCCACGGTGCTGAAACTTAAGAAGCGTGGTCTGATTTAGAGCACAACTACATACACTGCTTACTAATTCTAAGCAGGTTTTTTTGAGATTTAGTGCTTTTAATCATGCTCAACAATGCCAGCATGCATACTAAAAAATGTTTGATTTTGGAATGGGCCGTTGATGGACAGTATCTTCCCTCCATGCATTGCAGGCAGACAAATGGAGGAGATGCTCACAGCTGGAAAAAAAAAGATTAAACAAAAGAGTGGTGGCAAAAGAGTTTTGTGAATAACTTAGAAAACAGCAGAATAACTTTTAAATCTTTGGAAAACAGCAACAGTTTGCTCTCTATTAGAGGCGTTTGACTGACATGCATTGTCAACATATGTTATATCATTTCGTGTTAATATAAAACGCTTAAGTATGTTGATGCTAAGACAATTTGTACAGAACATACTGTGTGCAATTAATATGTAGTATGGAATAGAGAGAGTGCTACACATTTAATATTACACAGCCGGGTCCATGGTGCTGAAACTGAAATGTAGCACATCTAGGACGAAAAACAAAATCCTAATACTTTTAACATCGCCCAGCCCTGTCCATGCTGAAACAGAGGACGTGCAGAGCATTGAAGACAACTGATGGTTTCGCCACTATCTATGGTTCTGAGACTGACCGAGTAAAGCAATATTTAGAACGAATAAACAAAGAAAATAGTTTCAACAACCCCCAAATGTTATGCTGCTGAAACACAGGAGAGGGAACAAACAAACAACACCATTATAATCCGTGCCAAATGATTCACTAATTTACTACTCACTACACATAGGATTTTAGGTAGCGAACTATACAGTATAATGTGTCAGATGGATGAAAGAAAAAAGGTTCAGACACTACTTGGGTAATTTATTCAATATGGCAGTCAGTTAAATGTATCTTTTATTCAGTCAGCACGATGCATGATGTTTCTTAGTGAATGACCACTGATTGTATACTACGTTTTACATTTCATTATAGAATAGTTTGAGCCCACCAAATTGGGTAGTAAATATAATTTTAACTACTACAAAATGGTTAACATGCTATAAAGTGGAATTTAAGAGAGGATAGTGGATCATTTCAGACACAGACATTTTCTTATCACTGTCCATGATGCTGACAAACCAAAGGAATTTATCACAAATAAACTTGAAGCAGTAGGATGTATTCTGGAATTGTTAATTTATTCACTATTCACTACAAAGGGATCTTATGTACAGGATTGCATAATGTGTCAAATGGCAAAAAAAGAAGGGGAAAGTTGGAAAGTATTCTGGTCATTTGTATCATGCATCAATTGATTAAATGTAGCTATTTCTCTATCTGCACAATGCATAATGCTAGTTGTTTCATGGTTTGTGACCACTGATTGTACATGACTTTTTATGTTGCATTATGGACTATTCAGAATATAAATTTCATTAGACATTTGGACAGCATCACAAACTAGCAAACACATTATAAAATTAACTAAAAAGCAAACAGTGAACAATTTTGGACATGATATACTGTTAATATTACCCAGCCCTGTCCATGTTGTTAGGGGTTGTTGCATGATTTAGAACAAACCAACAATAGCATCATACTCTTACAGCCCTGAATTTGAAGGAATGTAGAACATTTAGGACAAGTGCTCTTCTGTATCGTACTAGTTTAAATCACTAAGCCCTGTCCACAGAGCTGAAACCGAGAAAACTTCCCACATTTAGCACTAACAGCAGTATTAGCCCTGTCCATGGTGCTGAAATTGAAAGACTGTGTTTATTTAGAACAAGCTATCAGCAGTATTATATTCTTGATGTTGCCCATCTCTGTCCATGTCGTGTAACTGGGTGGCTTTCAGCATCATAGATAGAGAGACACTGCATTTATTTATGTATGTGTGGCCTGTAACCCACATAGGCGAAAGGGTGGTAGGTTTTGATGGCATTTTGGATTCATAGCACCTACGTGATTTCCTGCATAAACCCACTCGAGCTATCGCTCTCTCTCTCTTTTTCATTTGATAAATACACCTGAGAAATTTAGGTTATTGCTGATTGCGCCAGACAGGAAAGTAATAATGTGTTATTGATGCATTAGCGTCTGACTGCAGTTGTCAGACAAAATTCAGTACAAGTTCATGTAACACACAGCACTGGAGACAACTGTCACCATTCATTCATCATAACCGTGGTTGGTGCACTGTTTCCACCTTAAGCACTGTCTAATTTAATTTACTTTTCAGATCACATCCAAGCCTTTGGGAGGCACAATGTAAAATACTTTAGAGTCTCTAAAAAATACATTGGTTGTCCAAGAACAGTGATCAAACTTTCTTTGAAGCATCATTGAGTGTGTTTACCTCTCCTTTCATTTAGCCATCAGACCCTATTAAGTTGCGTTGGCAACATACTGTACTGCATTTTTTTTTCTCTATCTAATTTGGTGTTGTATGTCAACAGTGTCATAACATATTGGTCTTTGTGCCTATAAACTAAACTTGACGGTCAGCGTGTTGCCGTGCAGGATATGTCAGACTGTAATTATCGATGCCTGGGGGTGTTCATGACCTAACTCACTGTCAATGAGGTGATTCAGAAAGCTGCAGAGGTCTAACTTAAGACTTGGATAGTAAATACATCGAGATAGGTGCCAACACGTGGGCAGAGCGGAGGTGACAAAGAAAATGATGCAATTAACCCGCAGCCAGAATAATTCCTTACGATCCAATATCAAACTCTAAAATAAACTATGACTAATGCATGACATCGTTATTGACACATACCAATTTGGCTTAGAATCAACCTTTCTCCCATTTTAATGCTGCATAACTTTTAATAGATTCTGTGTAAGATATACAGGTAAATAAAGAATTTATGTCTCACTCGACTTGATTTATATACATATGACCATAAACATGGGAGAGGGTGTCATGTTTACTGCGATACACACTCAGGTTTTCATGTCTGCTCTGTTTATCAGCCATACTGGTGCATCAGAAAGAGACTTGCAAGGTTAAAGGAATGCCCTTTATGAATATCTGAAATAAGAAATATCAATCATATCAACCTGTTTGACATGGTGGGGCTCTTTGTATCTATTTCCTGTATCAGTATTAACCTAAGTCTCAGTGTGTTTGCCATTGATTTTACAAACTAAATAAGGTATGAAGCTAAACAGAATCATAATTCATATGATGGCTAGCATGAAATCCCCATTAGTATAGCACTGTGCAAGGCCCACTCATCGCCTTCGGCCATAAAGACCCAATCAGAAGCAGGGCTCAAAACATGTGGGCTTTTGGGCCTTTCCACACATCCAAAGTGTTTCCTCTTGAGGTGCATTCATCAATATGTGTTAGTACATTATTTATTGGCTGGAATCAAGTACAACATGCAGCCATGTAAAAAAAAGATAATGATTACAAAATAATGATTTTCACTGTGATTCAGTTATACAGCTACATCTTGTAATACAAAGGTGTCATATGAAGGACCGATGTCCATGAACCCACTCAGTAATACATTACAAAATATCCTCTGTGAAGGGATATAATCATTTCAAGAAGAATATAAAACCTACCATCCCCCCTTTTCTTTTTTTTTTTGTTATATTTGTGTTAAATTAGATGAACGTCCTGTCCATTCAAAGGATGCACATTCTCCACACAACTGATGCCCACTTCAATGAATGGCAGAGGTAGTGCACAGGATCCTGTGGCAATACAAAAAACTATGGGCTGAATTAATTTCCTTTATTAAAGCAATGAGAGGATTTGTATTCTTTAATTACCATTTTGTCAAGGAGTCTGCAGAAATTGTGCGGGATATTTTAATCAAAAATAAATGGAGTGTGCACACATAACTGTAAGGGGATTTAATGCTCATTACAATAAATGGGTTACATTTACAAATCTAGAGCTTGAGGTGGAAGGATTATATCAAATAATTCAAAATGAAAATATACTTGAAAGCCTTTTTGCATCGAATGTGTTTGCTAATATCAGCATTGCAATACAGGTTTAGTAAAATCATTGCAGGGGAGGCTTTTTTCACCATTATGCATATTTTAAAGGTTGGAAATGTGCTTGTGTGGGCTGGGGTCAGTTAGAAAAATGTCAACCAATGCATTTTAGGTATCAGATTCAACTGAATGGATCTCCCATGTGTTTATGTGTGGCACCCTCATTTTCATTCTTCCCTTTGTCCCTTTCAATAGCTGCACTCTGTCCGAGCTGACTGACCCACAGCAGCCTGTTGGGACACAAGGCTTACTGACATGAATAGCAGTCATCCTGCAGAGAATCCTCATGTTTGACTCTTGGAAGTCTTGCAGATATGTATACTAAAAACCATCAGCCTGCCGTACTACCTAAGACTATCAGTTAGGTTTTAAGTGTTCAGCTTGGGAAACAGTGTGTGGCTTTTATTGTTTAAAAGTCTGCAATGTAATTGTAGCTTGACGTTAGTGCTCACAGAGATTGTTCATCCAAAATGCAATGGAACAAGAAGGAGAAGGAGCATTTGTTTGGCTGCACTGTAAACATAATCACAGGTAGCTCTTCTGTTGTATGTCTAAGGAAAGTAGCTGTTCAAGGAGTGTTTTCTGTAGTTTTCACCAAAAATCTTGTCTGAAATCTTTAGGATTATAGCTTTAAAGCTATTATGTGTAATATTAAAATATCATCATTAACTCACATTGAAAAAAAACTATTGAAAACAATCAAGACAGCCTCCACCATGCAGTGTCAACCAGATTAAAATGCAATAACGCACAAAACAGGAAGAGGCCACTAATGAATTAGGCAACCATTTCTCCCTTTCAGAGCAAACACACAATTGGATTGTGCTAGCGATACACAATATTTAATGGGATTTCTTTTAATATGCAGATACTACAAAGGACTTTGTCTACTCTATCAGAGAAAGAAGCAAGTGAAATTTGAGAGCTGCATTATTCTTCATGGGACAGCATGTTCTGTTATCTTTGTTTCTCTGTCTAACCTTCAGCTGTGTCTTACGAGATCCAGTGCTCATAGTCTCATGAAAAAAGCATCTCATTATAACAAGAGGCTCTTCTTATTATAACAAGATACTGTGGTTTATTTATTTATTTTGTGCTGCCACTCTACAATATGTTTTTGTACATTTATAGCTTTATCTATACTTGAAATGGGATCTACACAGTAATAAAGCTGATGTTAGAACCAGTACAGTGTTCAAAGTAGATTAACTGTCTTTTTGATATTTATATTTGTACAACAGGAAACAGTGTCATCAAAGTCACAAACTTAGATCGATTGTGAATCAGCATTTGGAGATACAAAACATAAGCTCTCAAGTCAAGAGCCATAATCTTTTCCTCATGTCAGGTAAATAGAATAAAGTCTTTTATGTGGAACTTGGCAGTGGTAACATTATATCATCCTGATTAGTAAAAAACTCAGGGGATACATTTTCAGTTCAAGATTTATATTATATTGTGCAAGTGCAAGATAATTTTTATATTACATTGAACCTGACATTCAGAAGGTCACACAGCTTAATACATTTAACTACTATGACTTTGCCCAAAGTACACTTACTTAAGGTCTCATCTAATACTAATACTCTGGCCTGATATCTGTGAGAATGAATTGTGAGTTTAATAATATCAAAACGTATGACATCTTGCAGTGTTTTCTCTTTTTTTTTATCTCCCTTAAAGGGGCACCCCACTCATTTTACACATCAAAGTCTGTTTGCAGGAATCTCCAACCGAACTGTTAGTGGTCGAGCTGCATTGTGGGTAACGTAGGCGCCAGGTTTTGACAAGGACGAAGAATGTGTGGAGTACAAAAAGGACAATATATCTGGTTCCGCTGCTGCTCTCTTAAAAGCGGCAAGTGCAATACTAAATTGGTGGTGTACTCTTAATGAGCAGGAAGTTATTTTCTCATTGTCTGATTTTCTCTCCCAGATAATTTGCATTGAAAGCCTTTGAAAAGATTTATGTGAATGTAAGTTTAGTCGGAAAGCTTTATGTTTCTCAAATCTACCCCTCTTATATATACAACGAAGGGGGCAAGTGCAAATTTATCACTATCCATTAGTCAGAATGCCCACAATTATGAAAATTATGCAAAGAAAACCCAGGGTGAAAACTGTATCTTCCTTTAGTAGTATCCCATTTATTTATCTTCACATTTATGGAATTGTAACTAGTACACTACATGAGTTAAATGATGGTTGTCAAGATGCTCGGGAGGCCACAGACATCCCAAACCTAGATTAATATTCCATTTGAGAGGCCCATATATATATATATTTATTTATTTTGCCTATGCCCATGTGGACTGCATTTGGTTGCTTGTCTCTTCACTCACTTGCTATATATGTACTGGAGTTGAATAGTCAAAATCTACTCATCAAAACAACAGTCAACTGTTGTAATTCTTATGCAAACCAAGGCGCTCTCCTCTGTGTTGTCTGGCTGTAAAATAAAACCCAATTACAGGCGTTCTGTATTCAGTCACACTGTGTTTTCCTTCCCCTTCAAGTAATACTCATTTGGATGTCTTGTCAAGGGAGGTAAACAAAAGTATGAATTGACAGGTCAAAGGTTCAGACACACACAGACAGTCAAATAGCCGGCCAGACAGACATGTATATGCACACCCGGACACGCACACTAAACTTGAGTTTACCAATTTACTGACAGCCCGCTGCAGTGCCATCTTGCAAAGCATTACGCTTCCAATTAAGTCTAGAAAAAGAGGAGTCTTGAGGAAAATGTTGGCCTCTGCATTGAATTAATTGTGCTCAGACGGTGACAAGGAGCTGAAAAAATAGCTCACATTGTTACATTCTGATGAACAAAATAATTGGCTTTAAAAAGGGAAGTGCACCAGCCCTATCCCAACTGAAACACAAAGAAGGATGAAGCAGAGGGAAGAAGACGAAAGGTGCCTCTGAACAGATGCACACACATCTGATGTACTTACCTTGTTAACAGCAGTCACATTAATTGTCACATCACACAGGGACATTTCCATTTCGGTGCGACTGCCACAGGCACCCACAGAGACTGAGGCAGGATGACCTTTTCACCACAAAGTAGCAGGACTCTCCTGGCCACTACACGGCCAGGAGCATTGTGGGACCGAGACAGGCTGATTGTGCTGTGTGCTGCAGGTGCCCTTTTGATAATTAATTAACATAAGTACATGACAGTTAATTTGTTTGCATGCAGCGTTACTGTTCTTCTGCGTGCCATGCCCTTCCTCCATATTGTTATTGCATTGCACATTAGAACAAATGTGTGGTTGAAGATACACATAGGGACATGATTGCTTTGGATTTCAATAATGGGCATCTCATTGGATTTTTTCGCAGATGCTAAACCATTTAAGCACTTTGTTCGATCACAGGAGCATGAAATTGGTCCAACTGTGACTGTTGGGACTAAATTGCGTGTGGCTAAAACTATGTCAGTTAACTGGCTGTTTCTGTGTTACTTAAAAATCTCTTTAATGCTGCATATGTCAGTTTGTGCATGGTTGTTTCTCAAATTTCTCCAGAAAACAGTAGTCATACTCAAAATCCATGTAGGGTTTTTTCAATTCTTAAAGGCCCTGAAAACCTATTTTCTTGATCAACTTCTTACTATTAATCAAGCTTATTTTAGTTTCAGATTATTTATTTATTTATTTTTTGTCCATGCTCTTTTCAGTAATTTGAAGTAGGCTTTGCTCAGCTTGTAAAAAATCATGCCACATATTTCAATGCACCAATCAGAGTTAAGCATCATCTGATTCAAAATGTGAGATTTTGATTGTTGAACTCCTAATAAATTGTAACTTGAACTCTAATTATAGCTTATTTAGTCATACACTTTTAATGTTATACATACTAAGGATTTCAAACCACATTTCCAGGTACTTTAAAGATTTCTGCACCTAATTAAATAAATTTAAAAAAAAAAAACAGTATTTCTGTTAAATATATACAGTATTCACTCCAAACTTTAAGATGAGAAAATATGGTACAAAATATTACATATATTGATAGACATGATTGCTGCCTCCGCTCCTTTGCTCTTTTCTGAGTGCCCATAATAGCAAAGGAGCTGCTAGGTACAACTGAACACACTGCACAAAGTGAGATTATGTAATGGCCAGTGTCATTATTTGTCAGCAGAGTATGTGGGGAAAAAAACCACCTAAAATTGTCAATTTGTCCACAGGATTTTCAAGGCCATTTATGAAATGTAGCGAGAATGATTTGGTATTCAAACCCTGTATGTTTCCCATTTCTGTGTCTGCCTGCAAATGTGGAAAAATGAACGATGAGATGTCTTTGATTTTGATGTATTAAGGACCTCTGCATAAGTCTTTGTCCCCTCTGATTTGCTACCTCTGATGGTAGGAGTTAGGAATTGTGCCCCAGCAGTCAGAGTTGAGAGACAAATATAAATGTCTGTCCACCACTGTGAAACTACACTGGCTGTTGTAGCCAAGGGCTCCTGTCACACTTTTAAAATATATATACTGTACAAGTTATGGTGTATCATATTTTATTACTAACCTACAAACTTGATATGGCATCCAGCTGTGTATGTCTTGCAAAGCCTAAAATTGTATTATTATTTGTTAAGGACTTGTAGTTGACCATCCATTTTGTTTAACATAATGGGGATTTTCAGCTCTTCACCACTTCTTTCTTGCTGATTGGTGACTCTAATTGCCTGCAAGTGTGAATGGTTATCTATCTGTCAGCCCTGTGATTGACCAGCTGCCAGCTGGGATTGGCTCCAGACCCCCCAGCAAACCTTTAATAATAATATGTTAATATTAATTTCTTTATTTATATAGAACTTCCCAATTAGAACACATAAAATATAACATAAAAACACAATAAAAACACAACAATGAAAGAATAAAAGTACAAAATGAACTACATCAAAATTGAAAAATGGCAAAACCAATAAACAGAATAAAAACTAGTATCTATGAAAAGAAAGAAGGGTAGGCGGTGCGATAAAAGTGTGTTTTAAGCCTATATTTAAAAGAAACCACTGACTCAGCCTGCCATATTTCCATGGGCAGGGTGTTCCACAGCCTCTGGGCTCTTGTTTCAAAAGCTCTGTCCTCCTTAGTCTTCAGCTGAGAGTCTGGAACACATTAAAGGCCCCTGCCAGAGGATCTCAAAGTGCATGCAGAGTCGAACAGGGATAAAAGATCTGAAATATTCTGAGGAGTTAGACCATGTACTGTAGTGGCTTGTAAGTAATTAACAGAATCCTAAAATCCATTCTGAAACATACTCGAAGGCAGTGTAAAGAGGCTAAAACCAAGGTGATGTGTTCTGGTTAAAAGCTTGGCAGAGGACCTTTGTACTGTCTGTTGCCGGTCTTCAAGTTTTCTATTTAGGCATGTTAAGATGCAGTTACAGTAATCCAGGCAATAAAAGCGTGCAAAACAGTTTCTGTTTCTTAAAAACTTAACATAAAAATTGTTATTCATGTTGTTTCTTAGTTGATAAAAGCATCTTTGTACAAATTTTGTAGTGTGTTGCTTGAAACTTTAATTATGCCAAAATGTCCTTAATGTATTCAGACAGGTACCCAGTAGATGGCTGTATTTGAATGTTTGTGTTGCTGGAGCCCATAAAAATTTCTGTTTTGGTTCAACTGCAGAAAATTCTCAGACATCCAGTGATGTGATCCAGTTTCTTACAGCTACTAGGCACTTCTGTAAAGAACTCAGCATACTGAGGTCAGTGGGCTTAACAGGAACATACAGTTGTGTGTCGTCAGCATAACACTGTCTACGAATAATATTACCTAATGGGAGCATATAAAAAGATAATAAAATTGGTTCCAAAATTGCGGAACCCCCTACTTGACCGTAACAAACAAAGAAATATAATTGTTTATGGACACAGACTTTTCTGTCTAAAAGACAGGATTTGATTAGAGACTTTAAAAGGGCAGTCTCTGTGCTGTAATGCTGATGAAAACCAGATTGGAAGGTTTCAAAAATGCAGTTTTCTTCCACAGCGGCAAGGAGTTGTTTAGCCTGCTGCTCGAGTACTTTGGAGATAAAAGGAAATTTTTAAATAGGTCGTTAATTTTCCCACAACCATATGATCAAATCCAGTTTTTCTTTTAGGAGTGGCTGTATACAAGCAGTTTTGAAGGAGTCTGGGGCTACTAGCCCAGATATAAAGAGCAGTTAGAGCATTTAGAGAAAACAATGCCCAATTGTTTGCATTATATCCAAAGAACAAGAGGACACCTTCATGTGAGATACTATATTAAAAATGTCGATATGGGAAACTGGGATAAAGTGGCTCATGGTGTCTTGTTCTGGGGAACCAACATTAGTAAAAGTCTTGCAAGCCATTATATTGTCAGCATCACATTCAACAGGAGCAATTGGAGGGTCTGAATTTACTAGATGATTGATAAACTTGAATAAAAACCTATGATTACTCAGATTTTCTGATATGAGATTGGAGAAGCTGCGTGTTCTTGCGTCTTTCACCATTATGTTATAATGAAGTAGAAGCATCTTCATAGCCACATGGTGCACCTTAAGACTGGCATTCTTAAACCTCTGCCCAGCCTACGAGTGCTTTCATTTATCCACGGTTGCAATTTACAATTAGTTATAATCCTATTTTTGAGGGGCACACTCTATCTAAAGTTGAAGAGCATAGATAATTAAAGTGGTCAACTAGGTAATTGAGGTGGGACATTTTCAGAATTTCTGTTGTGTAGTGGCTTAAAAACACTTAGGGGCGCTTTGTTCATTAAGAGCACATGTGCATATAGCCTTGAGTGGGGTATAAGTAGTGGACTGCAATCCACAGGTAAAACGTATGCATTTGTGCCAGAAATTGAATATGTTGGAGCCAGAGCCTTATCAAAAGATTGGTGTGAAATGATAAAGGCTAATCATTCTTGGTATTTCTCATGGAACACCAGACATAGAGAAAATGTGAATATTGTGTTATTCTTATGTGTATGTTTTCTATCATGAATTTTTGCCATCTGCATGTGATGCATAACACAGAATGTAACACATTTTATTTGTATTGTTCATGCCTTTATTGTTGCTGAGGCAAAGTAATAAAGGCACAGTGGTTAACAGTTTCCATGTACATCTATTAACAAAACAAGGCCTAAGGTAGAGAGTCATAATGAGATCATTCTTTAGACTCACTAATTCAAGGTGAAATGTAAGGGTATGTTAATCAATTATGCAAGCCTGTTATGCATGGTGGGCTATGATGCCAGATGCCTTTGTCGATATGTTTTAGGATTGTGCTAGATGGGATTTATAAGTTGTTACAGATACTGTACTGTTTTAACACATGTATCACATTACCTGCTATTGTTAATACTGTGTATGTGCTATATCTTCAGCCCTTATGTAAAGGTTAATTTTGCTACGACTTAGAAATAGGAACTGTGGATCTTGTGTGATTGATTGATTGAATTTATTTGATGATTAAAAAAAACAAATATACACTGCATTGCAGTCATTGCATACATTAAAAAATCACAGATGATGAAGACACAATAAAGCCCAAAGGCTTATTTCCATTGTGGTCCTCTAGTACAACATTTAATGCACACAAAATAACAAAGCCACGACAAAACGAAGCCACGACAATAACTCAACATATTAAATGGCAGGCGGCGGGTAGCTATGGCAACATGCTCTTGTTTTTGGTCATAAAAAAATGTAAGTTTTAAAATTGAATATGATACATGGTACTTTGTAACAATGTCTTTAAGGCCACTTTAAATGTGCTGGACAGTGTTGGACACTTACATGGTGGACCTATACAAAAGGGGTGAAAGAGGGGAATGTGGCAAGTGTGTTTGTATGTGTGCAGGCTCATCCCCAAGAACGGCGACATGCTCTCTTACTTCAGCCAAACTGGATGGTTTTCAGTTTCACTTTGTCGGCACCGATGCTTCTGGAAGAAGAGCTCCCAGCAGCTGTGGCAGAAGCTATGGACATCCTTCTTAATCAGATTGTGCAGAAGCTGATCAGGAAAAGAGGCCAGTAGTACTTTGGCAACCATGCAGGTGTTGCTTATACACATTCTGCTGAAAGCAGAGGGCAAGAAAGAGTCTAAAGATGCTTGCCTGCTATTGTTCCTTCCCATTGAACCTTGCAGTGGTAGTGAATGGCTTTTTCTGGCGCCTTTGGCATGTGAGGCTTGCATCTAGCTGACTAGCTTCCAGCCTCAGCTGTCTGCCACGAGCCTCTTGGCTTTAAAATGCACTGCCCATAGTGCTGTGGTTTTGCTGCAAGACCTCCTGGAACAGGTTGTACTGACATGATTTAAATTTCACAACCTGTAGACTTTCAAGATACTCTCCTGCAGTATCATAGGCTCTGTAAATACTATATTGTAGTACAAAAATTGCATGTGTGCTGGTTTTGGTCTGGTGGTTCATATTACAAAAAATGTGCTATTGCAAGATATACGTTTACATATAATCAGTTAAAATGTATCATTATTTAAAATGTATCTTTTTTGATATATTTGAAATTATCTTTACATGATGTCAGCAATCAATAAATGAAATGCTCTGAAAAGAAAAACAATCGGAGTCTCCTGATATCGAACGTTACCGCAGCTAGCTGCTGCCAATTTACCAGCAATAAGTTACTGCTTCAAACTCAATTTTCAATAAAGTTTCCAAATACTAACATGCTGGCTTAACAGCTGTGAGTACAAAAGCCATGTTTGTTATGATATATATGTCTCTGCTTTCATGGACTCGTCCTCCAGCAGTAGTACTTATTTTGGAGGGAGGCCTGAAGGGAGAGGTGGGATTTTCAACATGAGGAAAATCAAAGGAAACATGTCTATAATTACACTAAAAACATTCAGTGCATTTTTGAGGAAAGCCCATAATGGAGCAGTGCTAGACCTCAGAATACAGGGCTCTTTACTTTGTCTTTTCCACGTCTTATTCACATATAATACTATACAATACTTGAAACCTTTGCAGAGCCAAGATTAAAAGTTCATGTCACCCACCTGAGCACTGTTACATAATCATTAAAAACTTCTTCAAGGACACATTTCTTTATTTTGCGTTTTGTAGGAGCAATATTTCTAAAGCCATTTAAAATACAAACTCAACAATGAATTATTCAGGCAATTAGTCATCATAAGTGTAATTATTATACCAATGTTACCTCAGGCTCTGTCATTAACTCAGTTAGGTAACAAAAAAAAGTTTAAAGGAAACTAATTTTTACCCAAATTTCATTTAAGCATTAATGATACGTTCTTAATGGAAATAATGCAATTTCTTTTACCGACCATGATGTAGAAACAATCAAGTAACTCATCCATACAAGAAAACAATTAGAAAATCTTAAATTACCTGCACTTATTAATGTCTAAGAGCAGGAAAACCTTTCAAGATGAATGTATTTCTTCCACTTATTTGTGTAAGCTGTTGAGACTTCAGGACAAAATTCTAATAATTTTCACACAAAACATGATTTCAACAGAGAACATCAATGTTCCTTTTTTTAATTTGTGCTGATTGGATGCATTAGAAAACAATGATCTGAAATCTTCCAAGAGACCATATCTGACCTACTCTCACTCTGTTTACAGATAACTAGTGCTCATAATTTGAGTTTTGTATGATATTGTGAGCACTAGAATGAAGAGGCAGATGCTGACTGTGGCTCTTTTTCCACTTGTTTTTCCATATAAACAGCCGGTTGTGACAAGAACGGCGCACTTACTCAACAGGGATTTGTAGCTTATACGCTAACTACATGAATATTAATTATGCTTCCAAACTATATGCCTCACACAAGAGGCTTAGCCTGCATCTAATTATCGCTTCCAGCTTAATTCTTAAGCCACTTGGAGTCAGAATTTATTCACAATTGTTTTAATTTTATTTGATAATGAAAGCAGATGAAGGAGATGTAAAAGAAACATGAGGGAAAGCAACATTTAAAACCTTGTTTACATGTTACATGTTAGAAAACCTGCTCCTGTGCAACATTATACAGGGGGAAAGTGCTGATGATTTATTTATCCCATCAATGGGCATGATCAGAGATCCTAGTGGTGAACCAATCTACAAGGCTACAGGCAGAAAACCTTCAGTCTGTTGGAAAAATAAAATGGAAAAGCAAAGAACACTGTTATGCTTGCATGAAAACAAACACATTGAGAGACCTGCGTTTCACATTGTAGACAGCTCTTATTTGTTGTGTGTTTTTGTTGTGTCATTTACCAAAATCAGCATCGATCCAAGGCGAACGTGATTTTCAAGGAACATCACATATTCACTAACTAGGACTGTGTTTTCTTTATACTGTACATATGAGAAAAGAAAGCAGACAAAAAAAATCTTTGTTTATGCTCTAATGAGCTTCCTCTGCTAATTATTTTTCCTTCTTCTTTTGTATTTTTAAGATGCTTTGTCCAGTGACAATCAAAGCCTCCAAGTGAAAACTGCATTTATTTTCCATGTATTTATGAAATAAACATTACTTTTTCCATCTAGAAGGGTTTTTAACCACATTATTGTGAAGACCTTGCAACACCATAATATAAAGTATACTGCTTTGTTGAAAGGTTGAATAAAATATTTTTCCTACACTATCGAATGGGTTTTGAAATGGTTTTATGAACCAAAAGTATGAGGTATGACATTCCTGAAACCATGGACGAACATGTGACCCTTGAGTATTGAGTCATTAGAGGCTGATTCAGACTCTCAGCTCAGATGTCTCACGGTGCAATATCTACACAATAATGTCAAACATCATCACATGATTCCTGCAACCATCTCTTGTCTGTATATTTCCATGAACAACACCGTGACTAATAATCATACTTTCTTATTTATATTGAAGTGCTGCAAAACTGTGATTCATGTTAAAATATACATTACAGCTCATCATTCATCATTGACATGACTGTAAGACAAAACACACACAAAGCATTGCTTAATTACAGCTGCTAGAGACGAGATAAAGGTTACTGATGAATGTGAGACGCAGACAGTTGAGATAACATTCCAATAAGCTGATAATTAACAAGTATGTCATCTTACTACTGTGCTGTGGGACCTCTTCCATTAATTAGCTTAGTTTGGGGCATTTCTTCACTTTAATTCAAAGTGAGCAAGTAGAAAAAAAACAGACTTTTCTGTGTCTACGTCACATAACTCATTGTCTGGAGAAATCTATATATGTGAGCCTTATTCATACTTACTAGTATCACTGGTTTCACTTTAGTAAAACACAGGCTGGAAATATTAAACTGATTCCACTGATTTTTGCAAAATTTTCTCAGTGGATGGGACAAGTTAATTTGTAAAGTTGGTGGCGAGTCCCATTGATTATCTCAATGGGACTCGCCACCAACTTTACAAATTAACCCCTATATCCTAACGAGCATCATTCTTTTTTAATACAAAAAAATCTGGTTCTCACAAGTCTCACAACTTTAAGGAAGTGCAATACTAAGTTGCTATAGAATATCCCTTTAACTTTTAAGTGAGTAAAAGTGCATAACGGCCAAAGAAAATACATGTATATTTTTAGGTATGATCCTTGTATTGCATTAAGGCAGTTTTGAATTGTGTCTAGCTATCAATTATGAGACAGACAATAATGCAATTAAAATTTAGTGCTTAAGAAAATCAGAATTACCTCCTGCCTAAAATCACTTTGGTGGAATTAATTTACGAGTGGACCGACAAAATATTTACACACATACATCTGATGATTTTATCATCATTCACTTCTTCTAACATGACCCCACAACACCAAGTTCAGGACTTTTTTGAGACTAGATGTGCGACCTACATGACAAGTGAAGTCAAAATAATTGCTGTATTTCCTTGTGACTGTTCAAGTTTGTTTGAGTCAAAGGGCTTTATAGTATCATGGTATAGAAATCATCGAGGGAAAAACATCCAGGAAACATGATAAAAAAGAGCAGGCTGGTGAGGGGATGCATTCCCAATGAAGCTGTACAAAGTGTGCTTTTTATGACAATCAGTATTCATGGATGTTCACTATATAGATGTATGGATTATTAATAATATGCTCTTTCATTGCATATTTAATAATCTGTCATCACAACAGTTGACCTTTCTCAACATAATTGAAACAGATTTCCTTCAACCTCTTTCTTTACAGTCCTTGCACTCATCCTAGTTTGTATTCCTCACTGCACTTCCTCCTGACATGCACATTACTATTTGCTCTACCCCCTGCTGTTCCTTAGTTGTTTGCCATGCATTGATGAAAGGCACATGCTGAACTGAACATGTCATATTTTTTTGGGGGGGACCTTCTAGGAAACCTCAACTGCTCATTAGTGGGTTTCTGCTAGGACATTTCAATTCTGAAATGTATGCATGCTTTGTTATGCTCCTCCACTTCACAACCAGTTATTTTAAGCACTAGCAGTCGTTTTTTCACATAGAGAATGATGAGAAGATGAACTGTGATGAAAATTAAAATGCATCCTCAAATATCCAACATTGACAGACTGACAGCATCCAGTACTATTTACTGTTTACCTAAGGAAAGAGCAAATACAGCAGTACTTTTGAGATAAAAATGGTTTAAAGTTTTCAGCTTGACCAACAAACTGTGCTTCTTTGATACCTTTTTATATTAGATACAATCCAAGTCAAGAGATTTTTTTTTGAGTTAAATCGCAAATCACAAATTGGCCTCAGGGGGCTTTGAAAACTTACATTATCTATTCTTAAACCCTAGGTTTAGATAAATAAATAAAAAAAACTGAACTAAAACAAAAGAAACAAACAATCAAACTAAATTAAAAAAAACCCATCGACAGGAAATAAATGGAGAAACCCCACGGAGAACAACAGAGGAAGGATCCATTTTGCAGGATGGACAGAAAGTTGCTTTTCTGTACAGAGTAGACAGAACAAGCTATTTTAGATATTTTTGAGCAACAAAATGACCATGACAGGTGAATAAAGTACAAACATGTATCATCAAGTAAAGAAAGAATTTCTTGCCCAGCATTTTGAGGTATTGTAGGATTCGATTTTGGCAAAACCCACAGACTGACTATCCATGTTTTGGCATTCATGCATTGCAGCCCTCCAGGGGACCAGTTTGGTGCTCAGTGATTGTCTATCTGAAGAACATAAGGTGATATGTCTTTTATGTTTCAGTGTGCGCTCAGGTTTTAATGAACTGTTTCCTCTAACACCTCCTCCTGAGAAAATCACTTGACAGTTGGTGCAGCATGGCGCAGAAATCTCTACGTGTTTGTTTGTTGATGTCGTTTTTTCCCTCAAAAAAAAAACACTTTTGACGAGTGATTATGAGAAATTAAAGAAGTCATTTTTTTGTTGCTTTTTTGAGGCAGCAATCCTCACAGAGTTATGTGTGGCAGTTGAAGAGAAATCCCATCACATTTTTTCTCCAATTCCTTTCATTCATTGTCATTTTGAAAGAAAAACTAAGCAGTGTGTGTTCAGAGAGTTTGAAGATCATACATTTTATTACGATATAGAGGAGGGGTGTTTGCCCTGGTATGCCAGATACCATTTTTTGTCTTAAGGATAAATACGTAGCTTATAATGATTAAACTTAAACATATGAATTAAACTTTCAAGTCAGTTGGGCAAATTTCTTTTCATTTCAATTTCAAAACCTCTCATATATTCTGCATTTCCCTTGATTTTGTCTTTGCTCTCATGCTTACAGAATCAATTTAAGTAGGTTAAAAAGGAACCCGAACACAGTATCTGAATTTGTGTCAAACAATATTTTCTCCGAGGCCTGATTCACCGCCGGCAGTAAAACTTGAAAAGGAAAACTTTTTCAAGGACAAAAAGGAAACACTTAAAATGAGCAGAGTAGAGGCAACGAAGGCCCATACACTGATTCAATGAGAAGATGTGTAATTAATTCATCTTTTCTCAATTCCATTGCCTGTCAGGCATGCCTGTGGCACGATGCGCCTTTATTATTTTGCCATTAATGACAACTCGCTATCAATCACAAAGAGTTTCTTAACTCTGAGCTGCTTGATTATGAACTGCTCATCTTCCTATCCTCAACAATGAGTAATTGCCTTAGATCAGCTCGGGGATTCTATGACAAATGAAGGTTAACAAATGAGGACTTTGAAGTATCTCGTCTAAAAGCGATTAATAACAACTTGACATCTTGTGTCAGCAAACAGGACAGTGGAAAGATGTTTATGTGGCTAAAACAGGATGTCCAGGGATTGTGATGGTGCTGGCACATAAGGTTTCAGCGATTATCATCATCAGAGTTGCAGGTTAAAGGAAGACGGAGCGAGTGGAAGAGGCAAGTGCAGAGAGAGATTTTTTCTACAAAGGCCTAGTAGGGCTGAAAGGAAGCTCTGATAAGGCTTCTGAACGTAAGTCTTTGCCAGGACTTGCACTGTGAAGAAAATAGAATCATAACAGACAAGAAAAGATAAGCTATGGAAATAATCATGCTTTTATTCTTTCAGCTAAAACATAATAGAAGCATTAATCTCACCACTGAAGCAATTAAAACTTAAAACACCACACAAATTTAAGTCCAAACAAGTGTTGAGGACCATTTAGGAAATTTAATTAATGGAATTAAGAGCAACTAGTGTTTGAGCATTTATGAGATAAACTGTGGTGTTCAAACTGTTGTGTTTATAACTATTGAAGAATATAAATACGTGGGTTGATATTGATGAGTTACAAACAATTTTTAAACCTTTCACATATGTGACCACCAGCAGCACCTATTTGAAGGAAAATCATGCTAAATGACAGAAATGTCAGTCAAAGACATTTTGGTGAATAATGTTCTTTAAAAAAAGAAGCTCTATTTTGTTTACTTTGAGGGGATGGTTCGGACTTTTTGAAATGGTTTTGTATGAGGTACTTATCCATAGTCAGTGTATTATCTACAGTAGATTTGGAGTTTGAAAAAAAGCAAGCAGCTGTACCGGCATTTTCACTAAGCAATGTACTGCTGTGGACAGGGTCAGCAGCAAAATGTATCTTGGCCACCTAAAAAAAATCAATATCAGTTTAAGTAAACGCTATATAAAGAAATTTCTTTCACCGCTTTACCTTGCCGTCAGACAACCTTTTCCAACGGGTAACTGAAGCCATTTTATTCATCTATGTTCTCTTCAGAGCCTCATCTGACAAAAAGAGTAATTTTGCAGAACATGGGAGCTGCTGGTATCTGTTTTCCCTATAATACCTGCATGGCAACTAAGGCCTGTAAAACATATGTATGGTCATGTTCAGATAACTACATTGTATATGTATTTCTTTATTATTTTCTGATGATATTCATTTGTAGACGACAAAGTTACTCTGCAGGGCTTTTTGAACTGACTTTCATCTGGGCTGTCTATGTATTTTCAGTTATATTCCACAGCCATTTGCACAATATTTCAGAATAAAGGCTGAATTAATGCTGTGTGTCATCCATTGCTTTATAATAAGAAATTATTACTATTAAAAAAACTGTGGTCCATTAAGAGTATTGATGGAAAAAAGAAGCAGTGGATTTATAAGCATAATAATGTCTGAGGTTTATGCATCAACTGCCCAACTCAAGTGTCCGCTGTCAATTGTGGCTTTGCTGGATAAATAACTGCCCCCTTTGCTACAGTAGAGGCAAAGGAAAATGTCTGACAGCATGATGATACTAAGTAGAGTGAAAGCAGGGACAGGAACTGTGAAGTATCAGTCTGGCTTTCACCACAGAGCTGGTGACTCAGCACAGGCCAGCAGTGGATTTCAATAAATCAAAACGCTAACTGGACTCACGGGGTGGCCATGGCTGAGTGTTTCTCATTACAGCCGGGTAAGTCAACAAAAAGCTGAGTGACAGTTTGGAGAGGAGCCAGGGAATAATCTAAACACATTTGAGGCTGTAAGCAACTTTACTGCAGATTCCTTACTTTACCTGTTTTCCCACAATGCATCAACACTCCCCTTTGATTTGCCTCTGCAGGAAGCTGGGTTTGGATTTACTGACCACAACAGGTTTGGATTTACTCCTTCATAATTGTAGTGGAAACTGTAAGTCCTTTAGCCAACAGTCCTGTTCTGCACCACCAGTCCAGAAAAAAGCAGTGTAATCGCAGAAAGTATTTATGCTATTTATTAGATTTACTCAACAATAAAAGCAGAAATGTAAGAATACAAGCCTAACATTAAGGTGACGGCATGATGGATAGAGAAGCCTTATATAAAATAACTGGTCAATGACTTGCTGGACAAAGGAGATTACTTCAGTTGTCCACTTTAACTGACTTACTTTACTTTAATTTCACATCCTGAGGACAGGGAAAACATTTTTATATAGACAGAGAAGACATATGGTGGAGGTCTAGGTGGATGGCTGGGCACCGAAAGCACAGGACTTTTGTAGATTGTTTCAAGACTTGTGAAAAATTGCATACTGCATAGAAAACTGCATACTGCGGCCAAAAATGACGCTATGAGAGCTGTGTAAATCACCCAAAACAGTACTCTGTAAAGCCAAACAGAGCTGGATTCAGCTGATTATTCTCTGTAGGTTCATCACTACAAACAAAACCTTTCACAGTGTCATTTGATATATTGTTTCTTCTGAAATATAAACAATTGTAATCATGATTTGGTTTCCAGGAGCAGGGATTGTTGGGAAAACGAATAAAAACTCGTAACTGTGACCATTTTGAAGACAAATTCAATAAATACTTCATTCATTCTCATTCTGCTGATAAAAAATAAAATAAAAAATGCAGGCGGCATAACATTCCATGCAAAATGTATTTGCTGGTGCTAATTAGTTATAAATTAAAATTTATAAATTAAAAAAAATTGTACGAAAAGGATATGAAAGAATAATAGGGGTGAAATATGAAAATAATATTTATATTCAACACTATATAGTATCACTGCCATGTCTTGGACTTTTTTTTGCTCAGTAGTGGTCATAACTGGGACAGGCTTTCGGTTAAAGGTGGTCTCCAGTTCCCCAGCAAGTGTCAACTTCTTCAAAATCTCTTTGAGCAAGACACTAAACCCTTAATTGCTCTGAGTGTCTCTGTGCTTCCTAGCCGACCCTCCACACTCCGCTCCCTGGTGACATTCATACATATGCATATGAGCTATTGTATTGTATGTGCTTTAGGGATATATGCAGGACAAATGCTAACTGTTTTTATAGTATGGTAATTGTTATTATAGTGAATTAAAAAGGATCAAAGTAAGTCAACAAAACCCATTTAAGCAAGCTTTACTGACACTGACCTGCATGACGTAAAGTTACACTGTCTTGCCTTTAGCACTGACAAAATCTATTTCTGTACATAACTTAAGTGAATGCAAAAGATGCCGTGAATGCCATTGGAGGAAGCAAACAAAATTACAAGCTCTACTTACGCAAGCAAACATAATTAACGGGCAGAGAATCTGACAGTGCACCTGTTTTAGTCCTAAAAAGCCATCCTGCCTAAAGGGGTAAATCTGCTGCAGATCTGCTTCCTCTATAATGATGCTGCCGCTCTAGAATTGTAAAATTGTCTCAGTGTCTCAGTTTTGTGTAAAATGCGATCAGTTTTCTGTAAATGTGTCCAAACACACCACGGTGACTGTGTCCAATCTCATGGTTTTACCTTTTATTTTTTTGTGAAGCTCCAGTGAATCCTGCTCTCAGCACTCATGGACCTGCATCCTAAGTGGCCACTGTGTTTGTGTGCACATGACATACGTGGAGCTGCCTGTGTGTGTGTGTGTTTGTGTTTATGTCTATGTGTCTTTGTGCATGTGCGCTCAACACTTGACTATAATGAGCTCGTGAAATCTTCCGGACTGCTCTAATAGCTGCATTCTAAGCCATACCCCTGGGCTAAAAGGTTGCGTTGCGTCGGTGGGAGCCGAGGCGAGCACCAGCGCCTGGCAGCCTGCAGCCAAGCCATCTATCAGCACAGCTTAGGCCATCGCTACTGCTCAGCACCGTGGCAGAGGCGCAGGCTGACACACACTGCCCTGGCTGGAAATGCAGAGACAAATCGCACTTATACAGTACATGTGGAGTTTCATTATCTAAGAGCGGCATTCAGGGTGCGAGAGAGGAGGCACAGTGGGAACGACGCATAGACACAGTCGTGTTATATTCTGACATTTCAATATGCCCCAGAAATAGCTGCAATTACTTATCTTCCATTAGGTGAATGGATGCTTTTATTGCTGGTTACTCAGTCCATTAGCAGTTCCAGAGATGAGGTTTAATTTTAAAGATTCGACTAATTTAAAATAAAAAACAGATATCTGATCTGTCTGTATAAATATATTAACTCTGTGATACATATTTGGGGAAACAAGTTCCCTCAGTGTTATGTACTACAACCCGTATCAGTATGGTTCTGAAAATGCCAAGCTCATTACCATCAACCGGCCCGGCTGGATGAAAACTAAGCCGTGATTTCAGAAGAAGCTGATATGAGAGGGGAGGATTAGCAGCCTGTCAGCATACTGGAGGAGAATTCAGACAGAGCCCCGCGTAGCTGTCTTTGGCATCAAAGTTCATCTTTATTAAAGAATCTAATGAGGATTTGCAAATACAGCATCAAATAAATCACGCATGATCAATGTAGCAGATACAAAGCAGTTTTTGTGTGTGTGTGTGTGTGTCTCACAAAGAAATATGTAACTCTGAGTCATGGCCTCAAATTAGAAATATTTGGCTCGATTGCCACTTTCGAAAATCTATTTTCATAATTTCAGACAAGTTCACAGTTTCATTGATCATAATCGCTGGCCCATAAATAGCACAACCACTGGTGATTAATTTCCCTGATACAAAGCTCATCATGAAAAAGCTTCACGTATTTCACAAGATTTAAATGTAATGCTGAGCAGTCAAATCCTTTGTTACTGAACTCTAAAAGCTTATGCCACCTAATGTAAAATACTTGATGTGGAGAATCATTAAAAAGCAGCAAAACCACAGAGATAAATGTAGTATTTATTACAAATTTCCCACAAGACAAAGACTTCATTCTCTTTATTGAATACATATTGAATGTTAAAAGACAGCAGAGGCAATTAAAGAAGAAGAGGTTTTGATTTCCAATATTAATCAGCATTTTTATGCGCGGCTTGTTAAATTATGTGGTGAATTCATAAGGCATAACATAAGAGGTAACAAAGGCACTGTACCACAGGTACAAGAATGCTTAATCCTCCAGAAATAATCAGATAAATCGTCACATACAGTAAAATAATTTCTCTTCTTGTGGCGTGCCTGAAAAATCCTTAAGTGTGACAGCAGGAGGATGGAAGCAATGGCCATTGATCGGAGCGGTGATTGTAAGGAGGCACTAGATTGAGTCAAACAATCACCCGCAATTACATTGATTGGATGAATCTCCAATAGGGCACCACGGCTAAACAAAGAGGAAGCAGTTGGAGACCAGGGAGGACAGTGTGAGGCGATGAATGATTCACCATGTATTCTGCACCTGTAATTTTGTTTGACAAGCTGATGAGACCGCACCGAGTGCCACACTGCATGCTAATATGCTTCATGGACTCTGCAGTCCTGTCCGCTTATTAGAAGCAGTCGCCACATAATGCGCCGAAAGTTGGAAAGAACATTGCGTGAGAAACAAAGAGTCTTTGATGAAGACAGGAACTGGCCTCACCCTGTTAGGGTTTAATTAGACATCAAGAAGTATGAGCAACCCCACATTATCAGTCTCCCCATGTGCGAAAAGAAAAACCCTCTGACAGCTTGCATTTGGATGAAAATGACCTATTCCTATTCATCAGCAAAATAATTCCATTGGCGTCCTATCTTCCCTACACCTGTTCATCACTCACATCTGTGCTTGTGCGCTTTCTGTCCAGAAATCACATCCTACCACCCTCCTCCAAGACTGACAAGACTGCCTTCCCCTTATTTTGTTTCATTTCTTTCCCATACATCTAAATCCTTCCATCTGGACGAGAGATGTGCATGATGATTTATGCCAGTTGCGAGGACAGGCAATCAGCATCTTTACACTCTGCAAGCTGGTTTGTGTTCAAAAGTGGACTGCTGCACCATTTTACTAAGCTTTAACATCTTGCAAGCCCTTTATGAGTTGTCATGTGTATAATGTGATTTAAAAAATGGCAAAAATAGTGATATTGTTTTTCTGTCTTGTTTGTTTTGGGGGTTCTATGCCAAATGCATGAACATGTAAAGGTGTCATGACAGCAAGACAACAGGGCATTTGTCTCTTCTACAAATGAAATTTGTTAATACTTTCTATGTGTTATAATATGGTACAGAAGAGTTAAGTCTAAGGTTGGTTTCTGATTGCTGATTTCTTTCAATTCCCATGTTAATAAATGTTTTCTCAAACTATTTCAGCTTGCTACATTTTATTAACAAAGAGCAACGTGCAGTAGAAAACATTTACTGTGGGTAACGTTACCATTCATGTCACTGTTACCACATGCTGAGCGCCCTTTTTCGCCGGCTGAAAGGACCAACAGCAGTCAGCAGGTAAAGCTACTCAACGCTCATTTAGTAAGTAACTTGGAGGAAAGTGGAGGAAATAGCCCTACAGTGCCCTATAGTTCACCCTTCCAGGTGGAGAAAAACATGATGCACCATATAGCCTGCCCTACATGCTAGAAAATAAGTTTTAATTATTCGATAAAAATCCCAGAATACAAGAGAATGCCTCGTCCCTTACCAGACTTCTGTGGCGATTCAACATGCTGAGCCAGAAAATTAGAAGGTCATAGAGATTTTTCTTTCAATATCAATATTTAAGCATGTTGGCATAATAGTTCTGTATCAGGCCCTCCAGCAAGTTTCTTCAAATATTATGGTGGACAAAGTTAGTAGGCTGCAGCAGTTATTTCAATGTGGGAAGTACATTAAATCAGCATTTCACAGCACGTGTTGTTCATCTCAGGTTGTAGCTGCAGGTTTTGAACATTAATATAAGACTGCCACTCAGAACTGTAGAGTTTCTGCTTTTCCCAGGGATTATGGATCTCAATTGAATCTTTGAGTTTTAGTTATTTATAACGTTAGCTGAGTACAGTGGAGAATTTGATATTTATTATGCGGATTCAATACTGGATTTGGACTCAATGGTGTTATCAGGCCAGAACCCTAGTGGAGGCCAACACTGAATTCAGTGAATTTAAATGATCAAATAAGGTATCATATATCTTCTTGTTTTCTCATTTATTTCATGAATATTTGTCCTTGTGCATCTTATTTAATGACCCACTAAGAACTGCTGAGTTCAAAACTTCAGGTCTACTTCTAACTACATTTCATGAGATAGTTTTTATGCGTTGGGGACATCAACACTTTTATTATGCTGAAAAAATGTTTCAAAAGTCAGCTCAGTTACAGTTGTAATATTGCCAAAACGTATTCCATGATTAAAAAGAAGCAAGTTCATGAAGAATATGATAAAAGGATTTGTTCATGGTCCAGGGAGCCAAACATGTTGTCAGAGGTCAGATGATCAGTGGTAAAACTGTGCCAAGGCCAGAAACAAAACTTTGTGGGCTTATTTCTCACCCAGTTAAAAGCCCATTATCTTTGTGTCTCTGTTCTGCCGTGTGCCCACTCTGCTCTCTGTTTTGCCTTTTCTGAAGCATCAGATTGGACATCTGAGTTAGCGGGAGAGATGTTTGGAGCATGCATGGTAGCCGATACTTTGAATTACAAAGTGAAACGCTGTTTTTGTTTGCTGTGGGAGAAACAGTTTCCTTGAAAAAAAAAAAAAAAAGACCCATATTGTAACATTTATACACTTTGCTTTAATTTCCAAGCAAAGTGGATGGAGCTGGCACATTTGTAAAGTTTCTACAATTACAGCAATCGATGCCCACAACAACTGCTGGCAGCACCAAGTCTGTTTGGCAAAACCAGTAGCTAACGCCTCATCAGGTCCCATTAATGCACTGGCACGAAGAATGGAGGAAGAGACCGGCCGACCTCATGCATTTACATGGTTTCTTCACAATCCCACTACTTATATTAACACAAACTTTAATTTATTTGTTATGTTATAACTAAAAGGTTGATTATGATTAAAGTTTCAAAAAACACAAACTATCACTTATTTTATCGCTTACAGTCTAATTCATTCTTGATTACTTTTACAGCATAGACTTTGCAGCACATATTGTACTGTACTTTGCATGGAAATGCATCAACATTTGCACGGTAGAATTGTACCTGAGCAATATGTTCCCTATAAGGTGTTGAAAATTAAACCATCTGAGGCAAAATTGCTTGTCAAATTTCTTGTCAAGCTCTGCAGTAAATGGAGTAAAGGTACCCCTAGATGCATAGCTAGGTTCAAAATGTTTTTAGCTAAGACTCTAATATTTGCAAATATACAATCCAATGATTTAAATGTCTTAAATAAGGTGGGGAATTAAAATAATCATTTTGAGCACAATTAGCTTATTATTAATGAAAAACATTGATTTTAATAGGTCATTTTTTACCCATTTACTGTGTGGAAGACAGTAGGTTCCAATGATGTATGCATTTAAGGGTTAATAATTTCTACACTAAAATACTTACACATACAAAATGATAGAAGTAGAGCAGTGACCATGTTTGTTGTTTAAAGTGTCTCTGTCCATGAAAGGAGTTATGAGCCAACTGTGCGTCTGAATGAACATGGTTATGCTCACAGATGGGGTAGCCTTCTTGAAATAAAATTTAAAAATTAAACAATCAAAAAGCCGCTGTAATCTTTAGGTGTTGGAAACAACCACAACCAAAATAAATTATGAATCATAATACCTAACTGAAAAAATAGTTTTTACCTTCATTATTTATAGGATTTTTAAAGGGGACACTGTATGGCACATTAGAAAAGCTGGACGTGTCCTTTAGCAAATATGGAGAGAGTTACACTCACTTATTGTCCATTCTTACTGTTACATTTAACAAAAAATATGTAGCATTAACTGTCTATCCTGCTGGAAATGTACATATAGAAGAAGAAAAGCCCATTGATTGTGTTACATTAAAGCCCCAAACAAGTCTTTCATGGGGAAGCTGAGGCTGCTTGTACAGAAATATCCTGTTTCTTTTGAGATGGCTAATTACATTTAAAATGGTGATATACATAAAGGAGTTCAACAACCTTTGATGAAACTGACATGTTTTATCATGTTACTTAATTTCTTTTAAATATCACAAGAAGAGATCTCCATGGGAGCAATTAACCTGCAGCACCACATCAATCATCACAACGGCATACTGTACTAAACTTATATGTGTTTTGATAAGTAGTATTATAAGTGAACATTTTGTTCAGTTGCTTGTGTGACAGTAACACTTTTCAGTGTGGACTGTGGAAATGTCCACCTTGCATTTGCTCAAACCCAGTAACCCAAAGTGAAAATGTCACTTGAAGCCAATTATAACGAACATTTTAAAGGATATCGCCAATTAACCAACAGGCTCTGTCACCCCAACCCCAAATTGTTTCCTGATGTATATTCTTGACCCATATGCTTTTGGAATAAATTGTTTTTGTCTCTGCTAATGAATGTGACCTGGACCTGACTCCTGAACTGTGACGGCTCTGAACAGACTGTTTCTCACTGAGGAGTGCCCACTGCTCTATTAGTTTGAACCAAATATTAGTGTGCTGGTCCTTAAAAGTACCTTCCAGGTATGTTGATCAAAGCATAAAAAGAAAACAGATAGATAACATTCACTGCAGTCACCTCCCTACTGGTTCCACTGCAGAAAAGACATATGGCTCCCTGGACAGAGCTGTTTAAGTCACTCCCTATAAAGACAGTTAAATGTAAATCTAAATGCAAAATCACGTACAACAAATGTAAATTTAATTAAACACATTGTCCTCCAGCAAAATAAAATCTCATTGTATCTGTTAGTTCCCATTTAAGGACCTTACTGGAGTAATTAAGTGTTTTCCCCATCTCATTCTGTTTGTCTCTTTAGATAAACTCCAATTCAGCCCATCTCTACTGTATTAATCAATCTTTTTGTTGCTTTGTAGGTCCAAAACAGTAAAGAAAATCCATCTACACCATTCCCATGAGTCTTCGTCTTGGACCTGCTTGGGTATTCCATCATTGTAAAAAAACGTCTGTATGGAATTGTTCAATGTGCAGGCTGCTTGTGTATGCAGGGGAGAACACAAAAAGAGAAAAGGGAAAGGGAATGGTAATCAGAAGTTCAGGTGAACTTAACTTTTACTTGGGCTTCCTTCCAGATGTAAATGGCAGATGAGTTCATCGTCCCTAAAGTGAATGAGAATATCCAGCTATAAGTCAGTTTCCTAGAAAATATCTGAAATGAGCAGGAACATTACAAAAAAAAAAAAAACAAGCAAACAGATAAAGCAGACGACAATGACAGGCGACTTTGAGACTTGTTTTGGTAGCCTTTAAATATCCAAGTTAACTTTTATGTAATAGTTTCAAAGAAGGAAATGGATGAGTAATAGGGTACATGTCAAAACAATGCTGGAAGCAACAAAACAGCAGCAGCAACAGCTCTGTCCATATTTGAACTCAAAACTTATTTGACATTAAAGCTCTCATTTTTTTTGAAGGGATTCTATCTTGCAACACGGTAGACACTGTCATGAATAAAAATGATGTATAGTGAGTGTACAGTGATTATTTTGTTGTGTTCAATGTCTAAAAATGACTTGTGGCATGGCTACATACAAATACAATTGAATGAAAGCATTAATAAATGCAAATTTGTTCTAGGGGCGAAGACGTGTCAGTGTAAGTTGGCGTGAACATACACATAGTACACGGTCAAAATTCAATTCACCTTCAGACTGAACACATCTTTACTCATAGAAGTGTTGGACAGATGTTGAATACTGACAAAAATGTATATTATTATATATTATATGAAAATAGTATATAATTTGCAGGAATTACCAAGAATCCCAGTAATCCATCCAATAAGTGTCAGGACATTTCAATAAATAGCAAAATTATAAACCTCTTGGCGGAATTGGAGGAAAAGTCAGGGGATCATTAGATCACCTGGGTTAGGGTTAGGGTTATCATCTGGGTACCATGGATGTCTGTACCAGATATTATGCTAATCTATCCATTAAATGTTGAAAGATTTCACAAGATAAGGGAAAACTTTGACTTTTTCCTTCAGGGCCACCATCAGGTCAGGGGATGACCAAAGTCAATAGAATTACTCCTCTGTCACATCTTTCGTCAATTTCATAGCAAACCAGTTGTCGAAAGATTTCATTCTAAACCACAAACGTCAGCCTCATGATGGTGCCAGAGGAAAAGTCAGTATGAGTCTGGGCACCATGAATGTCTGTAGAAAATTTCATGGCAATCCATCACAGAGTTATTAATGTGGAACCAAATACGGATCAATGTGGTGGAACAACCAAAAGACCGACATTGTCATTCCCAGAGCTTGTATGGCTAAAAACCTAATATTTTAGGAGGAATGATGAAAGAATCCTCTAGAACACCACTAACCTGATTGTGAGCGGGACTTTGGCTCTCAATAAAAATAAACTTGAAGACACTAACTACCATGCTTGTGATGAATAATTCATTACAGTAAACCTTTTATTTTTGTCTTTCTATTTGTCAGTGTCCCACTTTACAAGCAGCAGGGAATGGTGCATTTAAGGATGACGTCTGTGATCCGAAAGTCCTTCAGCAAAAGCAAGGCCTACCGCCTGCCATATTTCCTGGAAAACCTGATTACCAGTTGTTTAGAGCTCTTTCTCACAGACAACCACAATAAAGGAAAGATAGAAAAAATAACTTTTTTTTTGGATGAGAATGTACTTTTCCTGAGAGTGAAAGTCAATTCTGTTGAAAGCTTATAGCAGAAAATAAAATCATGACCAAGAAGGCCCAAACTTCCTGCCATTAAATAGATAATTTGCCATTAATGAGTGCAATTTTGCAGGCTGCTGTAGAGTTTAGTTTTAAAAACAATAAAGTCAATCATCAGTGACTAAAGACCTATTATTACTGTTACAATAGGTACATCTCTAGTTATACCTTTGTACTGAACCAGTGACTAAAGCATTGTAATTTAATGTAATTCAATTTAATTACAGTATTTGGTACTGTATGTAATTTGATCACAGAGTATATTTTACTATAACTAGTAGCAGTGCATATCAGTCTTCTTTTTATAGTAGGCCATTATACTTTTCACTTTACTCTAGTTAGACATGAAATGGAGTCAAAGAAAGGAGCTCGGAAAGTTTACTGGCTGATGATGGCTGTTGGCCAATATTTTGCTGACCAACAAGCTTGTTGTGCACTCAGCTAAATGAATGGACCTCACAGTGAGAAGTTCTCATAATGTAAATTTAAGCTTGTACAATTTTTATTTGTCCGGGGGTTCAGTCTATTAGAATTTTGGATTCATTCCAGTCTGCGGCTTGCTTGTCTTCTCTCATTTTTCCTCAACTGTAAACTTACAAATATAAAAATCCCATAGATTCCAATATACAGCTTACTCAAAAAGTGATCAGCATCTTAAAAAGATGCTGATCACTGTTATGTTGTTGAAATCGGTAGTCCTGCAATGAAGAAACTAAATGCTGCTAACTTGTCTATTTGTCTAAGTAAATATAAGGCATTAAATCTGCTTCAAACCAATTTGACCACAAAATGGGAGAAAGAGTCCAAAACAACTTTAAAGCCTTGATATATTTAAGGTTAAAGAAGCAATCATGGCTATAAGTAAGCCAAATATTACCTAGTAATGGTATTATTGTATCATTACCATAGATAAAGAGCAACATGAGAATCCCAATTAATAATTTCTCTTGTCCAATAATCCAATATTCACTCACTATATATCTCTGGTTTGGTCCATTAACCCCTGAGAAACGTATCTGCATCTTTCTCTTGCGAGATGTTCAAATCTCCCCCAGCTACATGTTGACTTTGGCTCTTTGCAATATCTTGGCAAAGAAGGTTACGGGAGCTCATGAGCTTAGAGCTGCCCAGGTTAAGAGCCACTGAGACTCAACCATATGGACCATCAAACAATGAGATGAAAGCTGCAAAGCGGTGCAGACCAGGGTGTTCATTCTCAGTGGGATCAGTGGTGCTAGCAACCATTTTACATTACAGGCTTTAGATTCTACGTGAACATATCATTGAGCTTTAAGTTTCAGTTAAAGACAAGTTCTAAATATAGGTAGAAAATAGTCTTTTTTGCTGAATACCCATGTTTCACCCTGATGACCTGAAATTTTGATGCACTGATCACCCAGCAATTTAATTTTAAATGTCAGTGTAGGGGGGGCATTTCTTTCCATGTGGACTGGAGAAATGTCAAATTTAAGACTGCACTAAAAATATCTTCAGTCACCCATCTGAATTGCAAACTATGTTTGTTTTTGTCCCTTCAACAAACATATATTTTAATTTTATGATTTGACCCGTGCTATAAATATTTACACTCAAAATTTGTTGAAGTGCATCTATGTGGGCATGTTGTCAAAAGTAGTGGCACAACAGAAATCTAATGTGAATAAAGGAATAGCGAGGCCTCAGTGCAGTCTGCATAATCCAGTAGTCCCAGAAGCTGCTCTGGGTTGAATGAGGTAAAGATCTGCATAGGGTTGTTAAATCAATTAGTCAGAGCCTTGCCTAATAATTGTAATATAACCAGATAATTTCCAGCCCAAAGAGCTTTCTCTGCTCTTTCTCCATCTTTCTCTTTGGCTCTGCCATACCTACAGGTATTTGAAAGGGTCTGACTCTCAAAGGGAGAGGGAGAGAGTGGGAGAGAACGAGGCAGACATGTCGTCGGTGCTGGAACATCAGGGCCAGTCTGTTAGGGCTGTCTCTTTCTGTCACAGTCTCAGCCACTTCTCTGTTATCTGTACTGAACACATGTCCACCCGTGCTATTACACACTGACTGCTAATGGAGCATAAGACTGAGGTGGACCTCCCATTCACTGTTGGCTCCACCACTGCCTCTCTGACTCAAATGCTATTCTTGGCTGCACAGAGACACAGAGAGTGACACAAACATGCGTGCAAACAAGTTTGGAAAATCACACATTTTCTATGAATTATAAATGTACTCTAGATTTTTTTTTTTTCTCAAATTTATGACAAAGTGCCCTTATTTTACTGGTGGAGAAAAAAAAAAAATATTTCCACGGAGATGGACGACAGACTGCTTTGCTGGAGGCAAAATAGCTGTAATAGAAATGGTAATGTCCTTCCTCTATCTGATCACGTTCGGTTTGAGATGCATTCTCCGGGTGGCAATTTGAGTTATAGGGCTTTCCTATTTCCTTCCTCTCTGTCTTTGTGGTCGCTTCTAATAACACGGTGGGATGCTGAGAGTGGTCTGTTTAGAGCATGACAGAAAAGCAACTCAATGAATTTGATGTTGCTCTTTGATCTTTCAGACCCCGCACACATGCTTATGCACACACACATGCACACACACAGCTCACACAGGAAGGCACATTTATTTTCTCTAATCCTTTTCGTGGTGCTGTGGGGCTGGAGTCTGTCCCAGTATGTACTGGGCAGAAGTCAGGGAAATACCCTGGACAAGTTGAGAGTACATAAGAGGGCTAACAGAGATAAACAGACACATTCTTATGGGTGAGTCTTTTTCTTTCTCTGTTGCTCTCTCTGTTCATTCTTTTTTCTTATGCATTAATTCAATCCAACATGTTACTGTACTGTGGGGGGAAGCTGGAAACACAGGAGAAACCATGCCAACTCCGTATCACCTTCTAGCCACAACTCTATATCTTGTGGAAGTATATTCATGAGTGACAACACAGCCAAAACCTATAAAGTAGCATCAGCAAACTTTTCTCTCCTTGAAGTTACGTGGGTGGTCAGGGTGGATGTTAGGCATATAAAACGCAGGACAAAAGGGTTCTATGTTTTAGTTTTATATGCCACTAAAGCATTTTGGTAAGGTTTGGGAAAATGTGTTATAAGTGCTGCTGTGTGTCCAGTGTGTGTGTGTGTGTGTGTGTACTCGTCTCTCCCGCTCTCTGTTTAGACACAACTGACAAATATGTGAAATAAGTAGGCCTATGTCATTTAAAAAAAACACAATCACAAACACCAGTGCTGTCATTTATAATAGATTATCAATGTGTTTCTTGTCAGATTTACTAATGGCGAGATGCTTCAACTCAGTCCGCATAGCCCTGAAGCCCCGCCCCCGCCGCTGCACAGAGCGCTGATCGCTTGTTTATTTAACATTTATTAAAATTGAAGGTGTTGCGTGTCCAATTTGCACCGAATGTGACCAACCCCGTCCTTGGGTCCCCAGCAATACACTCGCCAAGTGTGAAGTAGATCGGATGAATGGTTCTTGACATATGCGAAGCACAAGCATACGTACATACAGACAGAGATACCTTGCTTTTGGATATACAGATACCCAAGGCCGTCTCTCCACACCTAACTAGTGGGTTGACTAGTTAATTGAAAACACCTTCCTCCTCTAACCACCTTCCTCCTGATTGGCCACTGCTATTTGTCTGAAAGCCTATGTAAGTCTAAGTCTCATGTTGGACCTTTTTTTGGTTGTCGAGAGTCTCTTCATTTTTTTCCAATGTTAGGTCCTTTATTCTAATGAAATTTCACACAAGGAATTAAACCATGCTTGTTTCTTTAAAGCAGTTGCCTTTTGGTTGCAGTGAGCATCTAATCACAGCAAATAAAAAAGGATTTGAGGAAAAACATCATAGAAGCTCATGTGGCATCACATTTATCACACTGTTTCAGAATTTGTCTCTGTGCCAGAGAGGCCACAGAGGCCAATTGCACTAAACAAAAAGTCAGTAAGGAAAAAGAGGACTTACTGGATGACAGTGACCAATGAGCACCACTGCACCTTCAGGCTGAACCCTGAGTCCATTTAATCTGGTGTGCCTCACTCTCTTATCACCCCAAAGTATAGGCTCAGCATTCACTCAGAGATCTAGTAAACCAGATCAAAAAGTCCATGTTTTACACAAACTCCAACTTTCCAATAGCTGTCAGACTTTATAAAAAATAGTGGCAGAGAGATGATTGTTAAAAAAGACAAATATTAGTTGGTTTATATATCTTTTTGGTTGGTTTTCAGAGACAGCAAGAATTTCCGTTGAAAGTAAGACCATGGAAAACGAGGAGCTTGGATGTGAAAACACCTCCTGCTGCAAAATGGAAAAATAAGCAGAATACAAGTTACAAGAATAGAGACCATGACTATGAATACTTCCAGCTGCTGTGACCTCTAATTAGTAGACTCTACCATGGGAATGTGAGGAAAATGAAGTGGGTCAAAAGATGCCTCACCTTCTTAACAAAGAATGTGCTGACAAAAATCAATGCTGAGGCTATTATCTGAAATTTCTTTACATTACTATTAACTACCTAGAGATTATCTTTGGGCTAAACAAAACTGGTCATACAATGTTTATATTGATGTATACAAAAACATTGTGGTAAAGAGATTTGAGCTTCAGGGTGTTGTTGTTAACGCCGGCAGTCTGCAGCAGAACAAAGCACAACTGTTGGTTTTTCAAAGATAAGCCTGAAGGCTTTTGAACATTTCAAGTGTTTTTACAGAAGAAAATCAAAATCTCATAAATCATAATCAGGTTGCATGAAGGAAGATAAGTTTCATAAAATAAGGTCATAAATTAGTACTCCGGTGCCAGACCTCTGAATCGTCCAAACTATTTTTTTCAACAATTTAAATGTCTGGTATTATTTGCATTGACAGCTGTTTCTCTGGTTGGAAAAGTAACTAGGCCAATTACAGCTTTATACTATTTTCCTGTGCCAGGGCTGGAAAAAAAAGTCTTCCAAGAGATATGACAAACATTAAACTGCAATAATCATTATAATCAATAGATCATGTGACAACTTGTATATGAAAAGGGTTCATCATGGTAATGAACTCTAACGAACCAGATATTTCCCCCAGGAGTTGATGGAGACCAAAACAGAGGTAAAATAAGAGTGAATATTAGAGTTACACAAACTCCAAATAGATGCTAATAAATGAACCACAGCTACAAATTTAAAAAAACATAATGTAAGCATCCTTGGTACTGCAGCATATGCATATGGTACATGTGCAAATAATAGCCAAAGTTTGCCTTTGCTTTCAGCCAGGTGACTAATAACCTGGAAGCTTGTGTTATTATTGGCTAATCAGTCAATTGAAATTTACTTTGACTAAATCATTCAGACATATTTATAGAAAATATATGACCTAACATCTTTAAAGCAGAACATGTATATGAAACACAAAATGTTTTGATACAAGCTTAACTGAAAAAGATACTCTGTTCTTTGCTGTTACCAATTTGCCATCAGTATGAATGCAACCTCACTGGAACAATTTTAACATGTACCATTGACTCAGAAATTCTCCAGAGACAGTGGAAGAATAATTACCACTTCTATTCCTGGGTGAATGGTAAAGTGGTCGTTCAGGAATCCTCAAGTGGCCCACCAGTGCTGAAAGCCAACATGCTCCAGCTTTAAATGTGATAAGGCAGCAATTGATTTGCATGATCCACTTATGATATTCAAACTCACTACAGTCTGAAACTCAAGTCACTTTGAGACTGAAATGGATGATTTTCTTTTCTCTGTGGAGAAAGAAATCAGCCCATGGTATCTTGCTTTTTGTGAATATGTTGAAAGGAATGGAAAAATAATACTATTCTTCATTAAATCAGTTATACATTGTAATGGTAATAGGCACTTTATGACATGTACTGTATATAAAGACAAACATCGTCTTTTCAGAGGCTTGTTTCCATGAATAGAACATTTTCATCACACTGATTAGGAGGATGGATATTATTTCTAAAGCTTCCATGTGATGATTGTCCCAGACAGTTGTCCTGTTTGAATAAATTAATCAGATCAAAGTTATGTCCCTGGTGATAGGAACAGCACATGCAGCAGCCACAGATTTGCTTCCTCCTTGGGGAGGGGAGATGGCCATTAGTCAAGAAAATGATTTGATCACTTCTGTCAATGGCAGCGTTGTGAACAAGCTCATTGCATCACTGAGCACCATGAGGGGCATTAGCCTCTATCACATTTTCCACAAAGCTTTCGAGTTTACTTTGTAGCTAAGAATAGCAGCTCTTGCAGCGATACATTATTGGCTGATGTTTTTCGTCTGTTACTTTCTGTCTTTGCATCTCAGTGCAATGCTGCATCACTTTGCTGTAGCAAGCGTAGAAATGGACTTAAAAGGCCCAACTGGACATGAAAACAGTCTGAAGAAATGGTGGAATGAGAAACCTCTAACCTATCTGTCCCTTATTTGGTTTGTGGTTATGGTCCCCTGTTTTTTTTGTCCAGGTCAGAGGCTTCATTCTGGTTTCTAAAGCCTGTTTGGAAATGAAAGCTCCGAGTGCAACACCAATTGAGGTGGTGTTTTAAAAATTCAGCACCACCACCACGCTCTCACAGCATTCAGCGCCGGATGGGTTCTCTGAGTGAAAAGCCAGTGTCATTTTAAAAATGCATCCTTGTTGGTCACACAAGTTGTGGCTACATGGAATAGCTGCTGTTTGATTTTCATTCATTTTTGATCTTTGACCTCTTCAGCATGAGCCATGCGAGCAGCAGTCGGTTTCATTTGCAGTATACATGCCTCCTGTCTCCTGGTGTCTGAGCTGAACCGTTGTTCAGTCGTGGACTCAAAGGGTACCAATACTATTAGCCATAGGTGCTCTATAAGGTTTCCAGTGGAACACAGATTCAAAGAATTGTTGGACATTGTGAGTAAAACGTTTATTTGCTTTCTTGACGAAAATCAAATGAGACAATCGATACCGCTTTCATCTGTAGGCTAAATATAAATCTAGAGTTAGTTTACCATAGAGACTGGAATAAACACTGGACTAGCTCCGTCCAAAGTTCACAAATTCCACTCACTAATAAACATTTTATAACCGTTTCCTGGCTGTAGCTTCATATGTATTGGTCATATATGAGAGTGGTGTAGTTGTGAAGTTCCTTTTTAAACGTACTTTTCAATAACATCATGCCTTTTTTTTTTTTTTAAAAGGTTGAATTGAATTAACTCAATTGTGAATTCCCTGCATGTGTACCTGCCACCGTCATTCACATGTCACATCGCTGCTCGGGATGCCGAGGTTGACCTTCTCATCAGGACAGGGTTGCACAATGAAGGACAAGAAATTGGTGTACCATTAACAGGGCCCCGACTCTACAGGCTCCAAATCAATGGGGGAAATGCTTTTATGATAGAGCCCCACATGATTTACTGTTGCCATAAATGTGCTTTCAGTGATATTGCAGAGCTCAGAGGAATTTATATTCCAAATGAATTGTCTATCAAAAAATCACTTAAGAACGTGAGGGTTTGAACTGTGGTAAAGACCGGGCTTGTGTCAGTAGGTGATGAAATGCATCTATTAAAGGATCCATTCATTTCCTCATACCATTTTACAATAGGTAAAACAGGCCTATTGTCATATTGCTCAAAATTTAGAAGAATTTCAGTACAACAGTATTCAACCAAATCTTTAGCGGCAGTTTTTTAAAATTCTGTTATACAGACGCAATGCATTAAATATTAATACCTAATACATATTGTAGTAAAGCAGAAAGAATATCTATGTTATAATTATGTACATAATATTTTGGTATTATACATTTTTAAACATACTACAATTTTAAATAATGGATTTCTTTCTTTCTTTCTCCCTCTTTCTTGCATATTACTGACAGAAACAGAAAATCAAGTGAGAAAGGTCTAAAAAAGAGACTATAATAACTAATGATGTATGCCATTAAATATAGGAATACAGATGAACCATTAGCACCTTTTGCCACAAAACTTTATTGTCTAATCCTCATACTCCCTCGGTCTTTGTAGCCCCAAAAGTTTATGAAGTGTGGTACGATGTGGTCTGACCGCGACTGAACTCGTGGCAGTTGGCCATCAAGAATGCCGTGCTCCACTCTCCCCCTCTTTCATCTCTCACCTATCTCTCCTGCAGCTCGGTCAGAGATTATCAGCACATGCAAGGGGCACCGGAACATAAACCAGCACAGCAGGAAAATGAAGGTTGAGTACGATTTGTGCAGGAGTGGATGCTGATAATATACTGCTACCTGCTACATTTATATTACTTTTTCAAATGCATTAACAGGATTTGATATTAACAGTCAGTGCAGCTTCTCTGGACTCTCCTCCTGTCTGTAGCACGGCATGTAACCGGTCCTCTGCAGGACCTGCACGCAGGGAGGAAGGAGATTTGGGCGGTTGGGAGCTGGTGTTTTCTCCTTCAATGAGAACATGACTAAGAATAATAGCGCTCAGTGATGCGTTGCGGCTGTCTGCACTGTTGTGCACAACAACATTGATTAGATTACTTCCCTGACTAATGGCCACTTCCCCTCCCTTAGAGGAGAAAGTGAATCTCTATCTGATAGTCACTCTTCCATTCAGCCTTGGCTCTTTCCCCCACTTCTTTATCTACAGTGCATCCATCTTAGCTGACTCAGAAATGCAGAAATCATTAAAACGTATTTGATATCTTAATTTTTTGCTGCAAAATATGGGCATACGAGAAACAGTGTCCTCGTACCTGTACTTGAGGAGGATGTGAATAAGTGAGTGAGTGTTATCTATGCAGCTGGGGAGTAAGCGTTGAAATACAGTACTGTGTTTACCCTTTGCATAATGGTTTTAAATGCTCACATGGGATCAGTATTCCCGGCAGAGTCTGAAGAGTCTCATTCCCCTTGCACTCTAACCTTTATTCTTCATTCCCGAGTTTCTCTTTGCCACGCCATAACCCTGACCATATTCCCATGGGCAGCTTGCAACACTTCTGGTTAGCACTTCAGTTGTAATTCCTTACCTTACTCAAATACCACAGCTACTGAATTTTAACAGCTTGCATAAACAAACCTTGAGAATATAAAGTTACAAACGGAGGGGGAAAGATGAGATGAAAGACGCTTAAGAGCCAGCTCCAATACTTAACTCCAATTAAAGTGATGATTGCAGATGGTTGGAAATCTAAACTCTTACCGTGAATTTGAAGATTCAAAAGAATAAAGGTAGCAGCTCTGGTAGGCTGTGTCATGGCACAGTGGTGCTTTGAGCTAGATGTTAACATCAGCATGCCCACAATAAAAAACAATAAAAAAGTTATTAATTAGCCCTAAACACAAATCACGACAAAGAGGCACTACAACCATGTCAAATGTCAACCTCATGGTGGCGCTTGAGGAACAATCAGGGGATACAATCATTAGGACAAATTGTCTGGGAACCAAGAATGTTTATACAACATTTTGTTCCGTTTCAACTACTAGATTTTACTCAGGAATTTTTGGACCTACTGGTGGCGCTAGATAAAAACAGGATCACCAAAATCATTAGGGTTGAAACTCTGGGGACCATGAATCTAAGTACGTAAGTAAGTCAGTTTGTCCAATAGCTGTCAAGACATTTCACTCAAAACCACAAATGTCAACTTAATAGAAAAGTCAGGGGGACAAGTCAGTAGGGTTCATCCTCTTGGCGGCATGGAAGTCTGTACAAAAGCAGTACATGTAATAGTTAAATAAATATTTCAGTCTGGACCAAACTGCTGGACCGACTGACCAACTGTCTTTGCCATCCATGGAGCCAAGCCACTACTGTGGCTAAAAATTTGTGAACTGCAAGAAATCGTCCAGTTCTGGCAGTGCCAACCCCTTTGATGTGCGCACATTGCTAATCGTCTGGAACAGCTTTGAAGCCATGTACTGTCTGGGAGTCAACAACATTTGGTAATTACAAGGGGATGTGAATCCTAATTGTTACACACATAAAGCACACACAGTCAGGACATTTGGCCCCCGGGCAGGAATTTGTTTCCCCCCTGACAGATTACTTCCTATTTGTCTGTTCTCTTCTGTAATCCCAGTCGTCGCTCTCTCACAGCTCACATGGACAAATAAGCATTACAGTGTTTACACACACAACGACTTTGTCCAAACACCATGGCTCCTCTCAGCACAACAGATGGATGCTTCCTCTCCGCAAAGTGACGCGGTTTTAATCGGGAAACAAGTTGACGTGATCAATGAGGTGGCAGATGGCAGGAAGCCTTCACAGTCTGGGAATCCTTGATCAAAATTTGATCAGGTATTGTCAATCTTCTGACAGGTTTAAGTTCTGGTTTGGATTTGAAACACTCGCCCTCGCTATCTTGCATGTTACAGTCGTCTAGGGTTCTAATTTTCACTCCATTATGAATGAGTTGGTTGTTTGATGAGAGACATCTGTCTCAGCTCCAATGTATTATCACCAGCAGCCTGTTGGTAGAGTGGACAGTCAGTGCCGCTTTGGCAGCATATACAAAAATGAACCCATTTACTGTATGTGAGTCTATCTGACCACCATCTGCCATAGCCCAGAATAGCTGGTTGTGTGTGTGTGTGTGTGTGTGTGTGTACATTTCTGTGTAAATGTTTGGTGTCTCCATCTGATGTTTGCTCAGTTAATCAATAGCGGTGATGCTGTACTCAGATGACATATAGTCCAGGCATCCCTATCTCGTCACCCTAATCAGATTAACAGTGAATACCATCTATGTACACACTGGCCTCCTGGCCAGGATTTGGAGCTCTGAGATGCTGCAAGCGTCACCACAGAAGAAGAGCAAGAACACTGTCGGAAAATTGCAAGTCTGCTGGGAGCTTTGTCAAAATAACACCAGATTTTGGTGATAAGAAAGCAATTACATGACCTTTTAAACATTGAATTCATGTTTTCTGTTTTCTGTTAGTCAAGCCCACAGGGTACGGTCAACATTACAAGTCACCAGAATGCAGGTGCATGATATCTTGCAGGAAGTTAATCTTGACTCAAGAAATGCATAAATGTGCAGAGATTATATTCAAACTGGCAAACAGCTGAATGCAAACATTAGCTGCAGTCATGAAAGCCATGTCTTGGCTGATTTCTATCAGTGAGAGCCAATTCTGCACAGGGTAGTGGCATCAGCATGGAGCATTATTACCGATGGGTAAGAGAAAACACTTGCGCTCTTCCACATTTGGAATTGTTTCATATTTCTATTCCTGACTCATCATCCATGTAATACCATTCTCTCGTAATCAGTTGAGGATTTAATTTCACAGAAAGGATTCAAAACAAATGCATCCGGCAGCCGTTTGCCATTCACCATATTCATCCATCTCCTTCTTATTGAAAATCATTCTGTTAGGCCTCCCTGCTCTCTGTAAATCCATTTAATTTACTGAACTGGTTCCTCAGAGATTATTTTTTTTCCTACCTTGTGTTCCTGACAGTTAGTCCCTGCAACCAATTGTTCATTTTGAGAGAACAATATCAAATCAATCAAAGATCTGCCGGTCTCAGCCTCTTCACCTCAATGTGCTTTTGGCTGTCGTCGTCTCCCTGATTGGTTGGGATCTCCTCAAACGCTCCCAGAGTGGAAACAGATCTTGTCGACAGGGGGACAAAGGTAAAAACAGGCGAGTGTCAACTCAAATGAAAAGAGGGAGCCGCACACAATCATCAAGTCATTACAATGCCGGTCATCCCTTGAAGAAGTGGAAACATGCATAGTCTGTTTTTCTTTTGTCAAGAGCCAGTAGAAATCCCATTGACCTCTAGCCTCTGTGTGTGAGATGATTTTTTTTATGTCTTTCTTCAGACTAGCTTGTGTTTTCAGCTGTAACAATTGATTTATGGACTTACTGTAGCACCGTACGTTAACCTAGTCAGGTGAATTACAGCTGCAGTATTGGTGCATATACTGATGTATTTAAATGTATGAAACTAGACTCTTAGTATATAGTAAATCTTAGTGTTCTTTTTTTGAAAAAATACTCTTTCTGACATCTCACATTCATCTCTGCTGAAATAAAAGAGGCACTGAATTACATGACTGAGATACATTTTCTCAAAAACTTCATTTTTCCACATAAGTGCCTCTTTTTCAGTTCTAATCACATATCAAGACTTGGCAATGACCTTTTCTCGCTCCTCCACATTAATTATGGATTCTCTGGTAATTTTCATTAATTACAGAAATGCCTGCAGTTAATCATCATTATTCTCTTTGGGTTTTTTGGGGTTATTTTCTGTATTCAAAGGTCGAGGAACTTGTGCATGTTGATAAGAAATCATCACAGAGATCACTCCAACACTGTGGGCATGAATAGAAAACAGTTTTTGGAGAGTGCCCTGTGGCAATCTAGATGACTGTTAATTTGACCTCTCTGCATTAATGCCTGTGTGTAAAAGTGCGTTTGCGGTTACATTCTTGGATGAGCATAAAGTGTATTTCCACTTATACATTTTTTAATAGTTTTATATAGTGGCCACTGGGAGGGTGGGGGCGATGTAATCAATCGCGATAGACCATTAATCCCAGGCGATTTTGTCACTGTATGGTGTATTGATGCATGGGGGCCTGGGGGATGAAATACGTTTATTTTCTGTTCTTTTTTTCAATAAATAATTATTAAAAAACAAAAACACTGTTTTATATACTGTGACGGTCTATAATGTTGGACATTCTGGGCCCTGTATTTAAGTGTATGTCTGTTTTACCTCTCGCAGTAGGTAAATGTCATTGTTAGGTCAGTGCTCTGCACAATTGTAGCAAATTCACATCACTGTCAAATATCGTGTCCCCTGTGTAAACATGCTAGTGTTATGACTCATTGAAACGACTGGATTTAATGCCTTTTGCAGTGGTCAGAGCGTGAAATAGTGGACTAACAAGATAGTCAGCCGTTGCACTAAAATAACTACTTAATCTTTTATAGCTTGCTGAGTCTGAGCCAACTGTTTGACTGATCAGTACATATCGTATCTTCTGCTACCAAGACAATAAAAGGCGGCACAAAAATAGACGCAGGCTTCCCGTCCATCAGTCCTCCACCCAACACAACGCAGAGCCAAGGGCTGTCTGGCTGAGCGCAGTTACAACTCTGTGTGATGTTGTTGTTTTATGACACTCTCACCCACAAAGTATACAGTTTGAGTATTAAACAGTTGAATTCAGAATTCAGGAGAAAAAGCACATTTTTGTTTTGTGTATGCAGGCAAATAATATTTAAACTCTTTTAAAGCAGGTAGTCTCGTTGAAATCAAGGTCTCTTTTTCAAGTATGAACTGAGAACATGAAACATTCGATGTCAGACAACCACACAACCAGCATACAACACAGCAGAAACAAACAAAAGAGTTAATAAAAACAGTTACAAAAATGATAAAAAACATACATTAATATCTCCAAGGGGAATAAAATAATATACCTTGAGGGCAGTTTGCAGTTCATCTCATTTAAAAAGGGGATAGTACCAGAAACCAGGTATTTCATAATGGTATTGACCAATAGGCCATTTGCACTAAGGTTTCCTGTACCTTTACTTTTAGCGAAGAGAACATGTGTTCAGTTTTACATTATGCTCAAGGTTAGTCTATTCTTGCCCAGACAATCTTTTAATAACATCATTGTCATCGATGAATATCTCTCCCCCACAGAATGTACCACATTTCCGCTTGAGATGTCATCTCCTCCAGCTCCTAACAAGTTAGGACACCTCTAAAGCTCTAACCCTAAATATCAGCAGACATTGCAGTTATTTCCTAAGTAAAGAGTTGATAAATGTTTTATTCCAACTGTACGCCTAAAAATAGGGACAGAAAAATGTGTCATTCTTCAGAATTTCTGGCCAGTTAGGACTGAAACTGTTCTCCTTCTGATGTAAACCACGCTGACCTGGTGTAGGAACATAGTAAAAAAAGAACAACAGCTCATAAATACAGGTCTACATCTGTGTTTAATGATTTCAGTTTTCAGATGCAACATTTGCATAAAGAACAAAAATGGTTTGTGTCAATAAGCATCAAGCATACAATGGCACACTCTGGCATCTCACACCCTATTGTTCTCCTGCACTAATCTAGGGCTCGGTCTACGGCTGTGGATTAATTCCACTTTAGTTCTAATTAGCATATTTGATTATGCAAAGGAATTCTCTTGACTTTGCCTGGGCTTCCTGAGAGTCTCTATTAATTTCCACCGACGAGGAATACTCCAATCACAATTAAATGATAAATGGTTAAGTGTTGCATATGGAAATCACAGTCTGTCTTGTTTAGATGCAAGTCTTTTTTTCTATAATGAATAGTTCTGAATTAGCATGAAAGGTCACATTCACACCGGGTCGAGGATTTTGGCACTCTCCAGTGCATGGTGATTGCTGCTTTACATAAATCATGTAATCCTTCAAACTGTGTTGAGACGAAACAATATTCCCCTCTAAATGATTTCCTCTGCAAACAAACTTTTCCCCGCAATTTGTGGATCTGCACCCCAAGTATTTGTTTGTGTCTGTGTATCAGTCTCCCAGACTGGCATCCGAATGCTAATTAGCCCCTTTGAAAAGCCCAATGTCTCTATACTTTTGTACAATTTTAAATAATATCCCCAAAAACAGATGTGTTGTGAAGTCTTGTTTTCATGGTTCATAAGGTGGGAGATAGGAACCAGTTAGATTAACTTTTTTTGATAAGTTAATGTAAAGTCACTCTTGCGGTCGTTGTGTGTTAGTATTCAATCGAAGGGTAATGGGTCCAATCAGCCTGAGACAGATTAAAGGAGAAGATGCATCTCCACTTAGATACTTCAGTTAAAATCGGCTAAAGGACATTTCCTTTAACCGATGTGAAAAATAACTGGCATTTGGTGTGAGAAAGAGGGAAAAAGACTACAAGAATGCATCTAAAAAAAAAAAGCATGGATCCACCTCATTGAGTTTCAGTTTTCAAAGCTGCAACAGTGTTTCAAGCTCTCAAATCTCTATCTTTATCACATTTAGGATTTAAATAATAAAAAGGCATAATTATACATGTTATCTATGACAGGGACCACGCCAGCACAACATGGATTTTGTCTTTTATAAATGACGAGATTTCCGCTGTGCAGCATTCCTAAAGCCTGTTTGTTTGTGTGTGGTTCAGCCAGAGGTTGCAGTAATCCCCCAGTAGGCCAGAGACTCTGATCTTCCATTACACATTGTATCGAACAGCCTGTGGGGAGGAAATACAGTTGCTTGTTCTTTCCCCTCCCCAGACAGCCTTTTGTGCTTTGAACAAGTCTTTGTGGTTTACTGGAAAAAGAGCACAATGCAGAACCATCACACGTTGTGTGAGAAATGTTCTCCATTGTTTCATTAATCAGCAGCATGTAATCTGTATTTCTTATTCAAGGCTGGTAAGTTAGAAATGAGAGGACAGCTGTAGGCAATAGCAAAAGAAAAACAAGACGCAAAGATAAGAGCCTACAGGTGAAACAGCAGCCAGACAAATAGTCCTTAAGTGAGGTTTTAAAGGAATAGCCTGAAAATATCAGTGAAAAGAACGGTGTGGAAAACGAGGACAACACTGCAGCTTCACTATACTTTATTTAAAACATTATGCAAGTCTGTTCCATCTCATAAATAAGTGAGTGTTGACATTTTTAACATTTAACCAACAGCATGTTCCTTCCCTAACCTTAATCAGTCCTCAGCCATTCTGTGTTGGACCACTGAGAAAACCAACATCACAAGGGACTTTTACATAACAAAAAGGCCACCCATTAATAGTACCAAAAAATGGGGTTTGATTTTATGAAAATATGAAGGATTATAACTTTAATGGTAAACTTATCTGACTTTAACCAACGTTCCACAGATTTGTGAACAATCCTGTCACTACAGTCAAATATAAATGTATGCCTCTCTCTACCTGATAAGCCATCATTTTTAATTTCTATAAATTATCCCTCCCTGTGTCCTTCCCTGCCCTAACATCCTGTGTAATTAGGAAACACTGTACATCAATTTAAGGAAACTACATGCTCTCAAAATGTCATCGCACTGGGTCTCTAACCCATAAAATTAGAGTATCACCGAGACTGAAAATGGGTTGAGTAGCAACAGAGCACAGTGTTGAAAGTAAAACTCCACAGGGGACAGCGTTTGAAAGCAAACCACTTAAAATGACTAAGACTACATGTTTTATTAAACATGGATTGATGTCTAATGCCAGAGTTTGTTTCTTGATTGAAAGAAATGCAAGCAGCTACACAGACACGTTGATGTTTTTAAAGATTTTTAAAGATTGTAATTATAAAGGGTTAATTGTACATGGAAATAATTATGAGTTGTGGCTTTTGAATGTACTTGTTGTGTAAATGTAAAATATAGCATAGAGCAGCAGAATGGGACAGAAGACAAATCAGGGATAGAATTGCAGTCGGGTCCCTGTTAATAAAAATGTAGACACTAAATAGGAAATGATGGTGAAGGTGACTGAGAGAGAGAGCTCATTGAGCATTTTGCAAACGATGAGTGTGCATCACAAGTGCAGAACTAAAGGCTGTTATGTAAAACAAGCTCATTTGGACACAAAAAGTGAAACATCCTGTGCATCCACAAAATCTCTCTTCCATTCAAACAGTTCTTCCTGGAACAAGTCCAGACCAAAGAGGGAGTTTATGTTTAAAACCTGTGAATAAAGTTACTGTGCCAGTTGTGGGTAGAGAAGGATGACATTATTTTGGCTGGTGCCCTGTGCCATAAAATATATTCAATTACAGTGAATGTACTTTAGTCTGCAGCATGATATTTGAATTAAATGGATTAGGTCCGTAAGAGGAAGCATTAATCAAAGTTTTAGAATTGATCAGTATCCCCTTTTCTCCCTCACAAACAACCACAAAAAACTGATTTAATATTATTAATTTACTTAATTAACCCTGATGTTGTGTTTTGGGTCGTGGAGACAACACAGAAACATACTCAATATTGTTTTATCAGCTCAATACTGTCTGACTTTTCCCAATTATACTAAACATGAATGCATGAATGAATGATTGGAGTTGACAGTAGTTTTCACATAGCACAACAAAAGTTCAACAATGAAGATCTTTTCTCTCACATTTTGCCTTTTATCTTATAAAACCAGAAAGTGAGAAAGTAGAAGTGCTGGATAAGATTAGAGCAAAAAGAAAAAGCAGAAATGTACAGCAGAAAGTCCTTACGTTCTCTCATATTATAACAGGACTGCATTTAAGTCTTTATTTAAGATTTAAGTTTACCGCATCAAACCAAGCCAATCGGCTCTTGGTTGCAGATCTAGTATCACAGAAGCCAACATTACCTCCAGGATGTCCAGGAAGATTCAGCAGAGATGTTCTATCTTCGACCGGCTGGCTTTACTCCACCGCAGCCACCATCCACAGGCTCCAATCACCAAAGTCTTTTTTCAATAAATACTGCTATACACTTCGAAATGATCTTTTCTTATTAAACTTCTATTAAACCATAATAATTCAAAAACATTTATTCCATGTTTCAAGCTATAACCGTTAACACTAGATTTTAGTTTCACAATGTGCAGTAATGGATAATGAAAACTCATTGCTCCATGTAACTCAGATTATTTCAAACTGAATATATCAGACCAGTATATTAAACATAATGAGTGTAGAGAGACTCATTGTTCATAGAAATGTCCTGTTAATAAAGCTAAGACAAGAAATATGGAGAGAGGAAGGGGTATGAAATGCAACAAAAGTCAGTTGTTGGAACTGAACTAGGAACATTGTGGTTATATGGAATGTGTCCTAACTGTTGCAACCTTTCAATTTATTTGCTTTATCATTTATTTCATTATTAGGTTTTTTTCTTTTGGAGTCTGTTTTGTCCATCTTTTGCTATGTACACAAAAACAGAATAAATGGGAAGACAAACTATAATTGCCTTTTATCGAGCCAGAACTTGTCTGCTTCCAAGCAGATGACAGCTCCTGGAGGGAGAAAGGGGTCTGTGGTATTGATAATGTTCTACAGCCTACAGATATTGGAAAATGAGTGGTGGCCTCCCATGAACCCAGTCTGGTCACAGGAAACAACCTGAGGGACGACATGTCTGAGCTGCAGAGTAAAAACATTAGCTGTTCCGTGGTTTTTTGGGGATATTATTTATTTAAAAGATGACATTGCGTGAGTGTAGAGAGAAGGATGCAACATTTTCCAAAAAATCATAATTGAAATTATAAGTTCCATCCATCAATTATCCATACCACCTATCCTTAGAGGGTCGCAGGGAGCCGATTTCAGTTGACATTAGGCAAGAGGCCGGGTAAACCCTGGACTGGTTGCCAGTCAATCACAGGGCTGACACACAGAGACAAAGAACCATTCACACCTACGGGCAATTTAGAGTCACCAATTAACCTGCATATCTTTGGACTGGGGGGATAAAGCCAGAGAACCCACACAAGCATGGGGAGAACATGCGACTCCACACAGAAAGTCGAAACCTCTTTGCTGTGAGGCGACAGTGCTAAACACAGCAACACCGTGCCGCACTAAATTATAACTTGCAAAAGTAATTTCAAAGCTCTGCAGGCTGAATTAATTCTGCAGCTGCCTTTGGGTAATTGTTAGTAGCTCAAGGCTATTTAGAAAGTATCCCATGCAAATCTTCTCTGCTGGAGGTTCAGTTTGTACAGAGCAGAGTAATACGACTCAAAAACCTTATTGATTTCTCAGAGCTTATACAGCATTGTAAGAGCCACCCTCCATCTGGGGGATCAGACTACAAGGAGCTTAGTACTTGAGTTGACAAAAAGTTGACTACATTAAGAGTCATATTCATCCCAATCAGACACATATTAATGCAGTGCAGGTTACCCTAATGAACAGTGTAAGTATTAAGTCTTTCACTTAATACTTAACACATATATGCAGGTATATGTTGGTATATTGGCTGAGCAGCATATTTTTAACCTTATATGCTGTTGGCATCAGATTATTTGATTGGTGCAGAGAGGAAGCAGAGCAGGTTTGTATGATTTTGCCTTGAGCAAGGTTCATATTTTTTTTAGAAAGTTCCAGAAAAGCCCAAAATTTAGACATTTTAGGATTGCTCTGATTGCACTCCATCACCCAAACAAACAACACAAAATGACATTGTGTGTCAGACGGCATTCGCTACGCTGTTTTTTTTTTTCATCCTTTGCTGCAGTTAAATTCTCAAAATTGAATTGTCAAATATCATCGGAAAGACAACCACAAAAATCAAAACCGCAAAGGTTAAGTCAAAATAAATGACTCAGAGGGTGAACACAGATGTTCGCCGGCGGAGCAAACATGAACGTTTTCTCTCACACATAAGCAAAGAGAGCGAGAGTAAAGGAAAACATGGAGTGGAGTGATTAGGGATTTGAAAGAACACAGTGTTTCCCAACCTTAAACAAGTATTTTGAGTTCCTTACCATAAAAAGCTTAATAATGCTTCAGTTGCTATGTTTAGCTACAAGAGTGGATATAGTATGAAAACAAATGAAATATGTACGTAAGTGAATATCCGTATATACATTTTGCATCTTGCCGGATTTCAGGGAATTTAACATTTTTCTACCAGTATATAAATGTGATTTAGAAGATGAGGTTGAATAAGGCTCCACATCCCCACCGTTTGCCCCTCCATCATCTGTACAAACATCTTCTTCTTTCATTATTTATTTGTAAGAACATTGGTAGTGTCAACAGTTAAGTATTCAATAAGGCTGTGACAAGGCTGCTAAAAGCACATTTAAATGGAAGGGCTTTCATGATGCACTGTTTAGTCTTGAGGTGTACTGAAGCTAACTCATTTCTTCATTCTTCATGCTCCTATCCCGACAAATACTGCACTGAAGGAGGAAAACCGACTTGAACAGACCAGCCATTCTTATCTGTTAGTCATTTAGGATGCCCAGTCGCCCTAAACTGCATGTCTGAGGAGCCTGGGAGGAAACTGGAGAACGAGGGCGACATGGAGAATATGTGATCTCAACACAGAAAGCACCGTGGCGACAAGCACTAGTCATTCTTGATGCGAGGTGACAGTCCAACCACTTAGCCACTGTGATGCCCAAATAGATCTGGGTTACACGGGCTGATGTCTTCCACTTTATCCTCTGTGGGTTCGTTTATCATTCTTTTAATATCTGAATTAGACTGCTGTATGAATTCTTACTCTGCTTTATCACATCATTCTTTTTAGCTCAGAAGTTATTGGAAATGTGGATGTTATGAAAACTGATTAGCTCAAATATCCTTAAAAACCATTGACAGAACAAAACACATCATTCATTTATTTGTCCGTACATTCAGTTACAATGAAACTATGAGGACATGACAAATTACTTCTACACTGTAGAATGACTTGTACATATATTCTGTATGGCCTAAGAGAAAATTCAAGCTGGATAATTTTGAGACTGGACCATCATGAAAAGTTGTAAAGCTGATGTTATAAAGCTCAGAAGTAATAATAAGGCAAAAGAAGAAAAGGCAGACAGAACAGACTGCAGGCGTGTGGCTTTAGAATAAAGAGAATGATGCTGAGGGAGAGAAGAAAGAGGATGTGATAAAAATAAGAGGGGGTAGAAAGAAAGGGGTACAGAAGCAGTAGGCCATCCTGACAAGTAAGAATCCTGCCTGATCACAAGAGTTGTTCTCAGATCAGATGCTGAAGTCAGCGCATTTGAAGCAGCAGAAGCCACCATGGGAATAAATTCCTCCAAAGCAAGGGAAGACGGAGCAAAAAAGAAAGAGGCAGAAGCCGAGAGATATGGAGATGGAGAAAGAGGACAGAAAGCAAAGACGTCGTCCCCCGCTGGTTCTTCAATCCAATGTGCGAATGTAATTTGATGAATCTCAAGGATTACTGAGGAAGGAGAAAAAGTGCAAGAAGGAAGGAAAAACAAAAAATTAAAAAATAAAGACAGGCCTAAGAAGTACCACAGTTCTAGTTGGATGTGAGTGTTAGTTGCTGGTTGTACTGTTAGCTAAAGCATGAAACTCCAAGGGTGGTGATGTCCAACAGTCAACAGGTACTTGATTACTTGCACAAAGATACACTGTTTAATAGTTTGGTGTGCTGAGTGAGTATCATTCCAACGGTTGTGCCACATTCACGTCATATGGGATGGATGGTAGAGATACGAGAGATTTCCATCCTCATCATTTCATGTCATTTGACAGCACTGATAATATAACACTATATCCCATCAAGTCCTCCAAACTAAACGACAAAATACGACGTTCGGCCGTCCTCTCTAGAGCAGCACACAGAAATGTTTTGTCACTTGAACATAAATGTGTAGTTTTGGGGCACTTGATGAAACATCTGATGCTGTCATTGTTGTTGGGAGGACGGTCTCCTACATCCATTAACTTTGGGTTTAATTACCTTAAACGATTGACTTTGGCTGACGTGAGGCGCTTCCATATTATTAAGCTCCAAAACAATTAACTGCAACATTTGTTGTTTGGCCTAATGATAGATTTCTGTATTAACTGGATGATAAATTTAATCTAAAATGTCCTTTATAGACAGAAAAAGAATGAATGAACCATATTTAAAGCATTTAGAAAACGTTTTTGAAAAGAAGAAACTTTTAAAACTGTCTCAACTCAGGGGCTAAATCCTCCAAGCAAAGCCTTAATTTCTTATGATAAAATATGTCATACGGCAACAAAGCTTGGCCCATTCAAAAGCAACCTTGACATGACACGCTTTCTCATTAAATTGTATGCTATGTATTATTTTGACCAAAAAATGTGACAAAATTCTCTGTTCTTTTTTTTTTTTTATAAAAGCAAAAGTGGCCCAGGCTGTGATGTGTGGAGACCGTCCATGTCAGCACTGCCATGAGGACTACACAGCCCATATCTTCCTTTAGGTCAGCCAAATGGCCAACTTGGCCTGGGGAAAGAGACAATTAAAAGAAACCGCTCTTTTATGTACAGAATACATGAAGAGCAGACCGCAGGGCCTCCCCAGGGTATCACAAAAATCATTCGACAGGATATTTGAACAGTTGAATAATGTGCAAATACTGTGAAGTGCTGCAGAGAGTTTGTCAGAAAGTGCTTATCCTCCTTGTAGTTGTGTAGAAACAAGTAGGAAACCCAGTTCTATGCTCCTTCAGCAGAAAATTACTATATTACAGTGTACATGCAAGCATTACCCTACCCCAATTAAGGTAATAGCTTGATTAAAAGATTGATATGGTTCACAGGAACCCGACCCTGCAATAAGCTCATATTAGTTGCCTGGTGATCGAGGTAGTTTGTAGGAGGATGTGTGATTGCTTACATGATTAAAATAAATAAGAATACAATAGTTCCTACTGTATTTGAGGTATTATGTTGCCATGAATTGTTTTAACAATTTTTATAGTGATGAACTTACTGTATATTACATGTCTGGCAAAACAATTATTTAATTAGGCGAAATGGTTTAAATTGTCAAACCAGTCTTGGCCCCACAAAGTCTTTAGAATCATAACACCTAATACTCCATACAAACAATGCACTGTAAGTCAATATTGCTCCAACACGTAATACAGACAAAAAAGCACAGAAAACACCTGTAAAGTAAAATAATTACCATGCAAATCATATTGCAATGTATAATGCAGTACCATCAACAGTTACATACAATAAAAAATGTTGTTTATAAATACATTTTATAATCTACAGTATTTCTCCATTCAGATCTAGATATACTAAAGCATCAAATTTGAAAAGCCTACTGCAGCTATATATTCGTATATGTCATCTCTGATGGACTATTCAACAGATTATAATATTTCTACTCTAAAGAGACTTCGATTGCATGCATGAAATAAATTGATGTGCCATCGGATAGACTAGACTTGTATAGTTTGGAAAAAAATGCGCCCAAATAAGTTGAAATGTCAAACCAAACTCAGCATCTTCCTGCTATCTCAAGCTGCCTGAAAGCTACAGGCAATCTGTTGGAGCTCATGCAGCAGCATTGCTTCTCTTGATCTGCGTGGTGCCATGTTTGTTTGTTTGTACGTTGTTGACAGGTCCGCCAGCTCCGCCTCCCTAATTTCCATATCGAGATAAGATCGCAATGCAGGCAGAATCGAGATGAGGAGAATGCTTATACATATCAGATGTAAATGTAAGGATAAGCCAGATCAGATACAGATACAGATATTAATACCTGGTGTAAATAACACGTTTGATTATAATCAAATTCTTGCACAGGCAGACATGTTCAGTACAGCTAACGGGGAAGTGGTTGAGGTGACAGAGACAGGCAGCCATGTCTGTCTGGTAGTGATGCTAAACTGGAACCAAGGAGTTATAGGGACACACATAGGGAGAGACCCGGTTCAATTGCAGAATGTCAGCAGTGTAACACTCCTGACTCCTGAAGATGTTTAGCTGGACGTCCAGGGGAAAAGGAATAGCCTAAGTGTTTTAACACCCTGCCATTATAAGTCAAACTGTAGTGAACATCGGTCTCCAACAGTGAATGTCAAGGGCAGAGGCAAAGTCAGAGGGATGAGCCTATATACTGTAAAAGAAGCCATTTGTCACTGTTCTGCATTGTATTACAGAGGCTCCAATTTGTAGCCGCAGCACAGAATCATACAGGCAGAGGAGGGGAAAAAATATCCTCTATCAAGTCTTACAGCGTAGATAAGCTCTACAAAGCCGCCATGCAATACTCCTCCAGTCCTCTTTTGCATTTTGGAAAAATCCTCAGGAGGTAGACCGGAAAACACTGTTAAGTTTTTGATTTGAATCAATGGTTTGTTCAAATGGCTAACATCATAACAGATTACCTTTGCTGGGTTCTTCTTTTCACTCACCTGCAGGAAATCCTCTAACTGGAAGAATCAGATAAACCGGCTTTTGCTGCCAGATTTGCAGAGAATCCTGCAAATGGCAAGACGAATGTTCCAACTCACAAAGGGATAATATATCCCTTGCAATTTCATCTTCTGTTGCTGAAGTTTAGTTTCAAGCAACGTTACGTTCGCTACAATGTAGTTCTCTATATTTAGTCCATCTTGATCAATGCTCGATGATAGAGCCATTTTCTGGCTGCGGGCATTAGTGCAGCCATTAAACTTTCTCTGATGCAGCACTTTCTGTGTAAGTGGACAATTTTGCTGACTTTCCTATTGCAGGTCGATGATAAATTGGATTCTAAGTAAACAGTGATGAAGCACCTTAAGCAGTCAGTATTGGCAGTCATAAACCCTGCTCTATATCCTGATGATTCCTAATCATCAGTGACAAATATACTTAGGAGCACCTTTGGGGCACCTTTGACAGAGGCATTGTGTGCACCCGAGATGAAACCCTCTCCCCCTGGTTGATCAGCTAGTCAACCCGACCTTCTCGCCTCCTGTTGCCATTTTTGGACTATATTTTCACAGTAATCCACTAATCTGACAGTATCTTCAAGCCCTTTCATAATAATCTTTAATAAGGACGACCTTTGATGCCACAGACAGCTTCACTGGGCCGTTTGATTCCTCCTCAGCATGTCGACAGGCTACTAACCCTCCTCTCTTATCTTGGCTCCCTCTGATATCAAGGCTTAGTTTTCTTCAGGCTGTTGCAGCTGTTAGTAATGAACTTGGCATTTTTATTCTCCTCCAGCACATTGACAGTCAGAGTTAGTATTGATTGTCAAACCTTTAAAAGGTATTTTCTGTTTTGATGATATGATACCATGTCAATCTGAAGTTCACACACATTGTGTTAACCCTCTTCAAAGGGGAACCAGAATCACAAGCAGTTCTGCAGCACTTTCATTTCACAAAGAAGGCAATTGTATTCACAAGTGTACCAACGGATATTGCGGTGTTCAAGCATTCATCATGTCGCTTCTCGAAGAAGAATATCAGGCCTTTTCAGCAGAATGCTTCCTGTTGGGTAATAAAACTTAACATGTACAAGAGGTATATGTCCCCGAATTTCCCGTCAGGGCAGTACATGTCGGTCTGTGCCTGTGCCACAGTGCTGAGCAGTGGAAACAGCCTAAGCTGAGCTGATAGATGGTTGAGCTGCAGGCATCTAGGACTGCCAAGCATCAGCGCTCAGCTCACACTGGTCTCATGCTTGCAGCCTTGGGATACGCCAAAGAGGAGAGCTATTGGAGCACTATCAGTATTCTCAGAGATTATAATGTCATTACAAGCTTGTACCATTGAGAATAGTCCTTGGAAACACACATACACACTTCCGGAAGGTGCACTTGAAATGAAAATATATGCAGCTGCATTCAATGCCAGTGCTGTCTGAAAGACAGACAGTTAATGCATTAATATTCCCATCATGGCTGTCACAGCCAGTCATAGTCATGGGGGTCTCACTACTGAGCCAACATAATACCCTTGTGTCCAGCAATAGTCTTATGAACGGGCATTAGTCTTGGCTCATTTAGGACATCATCTAGAGGGCATTGCAAATTCTGTGCATTTGACATTATTGAAATTAAGACAGAAATGACAAGTAGCTGCTGAAAGAAGTCAACACTCCACAGATTCCACGGGGCAACAAGGTGACATCCAACAATAAGGTGAAAGCCACACGAAAACGAAAAAAAAAGTCCTGGCAAGGCATTTCAAGGCCGTTCGTAGTAATCAGCACCCACAGCTGTTTGCTCCAGAGAAGACACCAAGTGGCACTAACAACAAGCCAGCACCATATGCGTGAGCCATTAGTGCTCAATGTTTTAATTACTGTACAAATCAGGAGTGGTTCTACGTTGTGATGGGAAACGTGAAAATCTACACTCCTGGCTCACCTGTAACAGATGGGGGAGTTACCTCTAAATTGAGCTGTTTATGTCTTTTTGGTCAAGTTGAATTGACTTAACAGGTCGTGCACGGCTGGATAACCTTAAGCCACCAAAAATAATTGAACTGAAACAATCCCCAAAATAATCTGCGCTGGGCTCTCTGTCTAGTGGTAGAAAACATTGCATGGTGTCTTTCGTTTTGCTCCCTTCCTGCCAATTGAAGCAATGCCAACCTGTAATTCTCTTCTCTCCTCCAGATCCCCACACTGACATCAAGTGAAACAAGTCCATCCCTCCTGCCTCCGGAGGCAAGCTGCCAAATAGTTCCATTAGCATGCCTCTGGAGGAGCTAGGCCAGGCAATAACGTTGCTCATTCTCTGCAAGTCAGATGGGAAAGTACTGCAACAAGGCACCAAAGAGAGTCACTTTAGCGTTGCGATTCAATTGCAAAAGGTGTGAACAAATGATACATGGCTACATACAGATGAGACCATGGTGGAAGTTCTACTTTTAATATAATCTCACTGAACTACTTCTGCCCTTTTGACTCTACCCCTGAGAGGAGCTCACAGAGAGGGTAAAAAAAAAAACCTTTCCAGCTTTCTGAATTGTCGGGTAACTAGTCAGCTGAGAGATAGTAGAGTTTTGTGCTGCAACATACTGATTTGGTCCAAGAATGAATTGACAGCAGCACTGAAGCAGGTTGAGGCATGATAAATGTGTGCAGGGGGGACTGAAATCACTTCCACCGCATTGCCTGATATGTGGGAAATACCCACATTTGAGTTTGGAGAGAACCAACACACACTTCCGCACTAGCACTGAGTATTGCATTCTTATTACTCCCAAGTGACATCAGTGACATTTCTCCTGAGCCTGATTTTAAAGTTAGACTTTTTAAAGAAGACGGGTGAAAGCTGAATTCATCAATGAAACTTTAGGGAGAAATTTCCCTCTAACGGACATTTAGCTGACTTTGGTGCTTGTCTCTGCCTGTGCTACTGTTACACTCGGTTTCGACATTAACATTATCCCTAATTGTAACTCATGGCAACAGCCAGCTGTTCAGCAGAAGTTATGACGCAGGTCTGTTGCATCACCTCACTTAGAGCGAGCCATAAATGACAATTACAGGATAATAGCCACCATAAGCTACTGTACAAAATAAGGTTGTACCACGAAAATTGGGTGTCTTTTACTGCTCATGAGCTCCTTTACAAAGAAGTAATGTGTTATATTTCCTTTAAAAAAGTACATAGTCCAACCCTTTGTAACACACACATGCAATTACAAACTCAGTGTCATGACAAGATGTTAAGTATATGTGGACAGTAATATTTAGTTCATATTGAAGAGATGAACTTATACAGTGATAAAGTCATTGGGACCTGACAAACCTGATCTCAGCAGCAGGGAGGGTCTTCAAAACACAGTAAATTCACTGTTTTCACTGCTTCATGAACCTCCATACAGACTGACATAATTGTGACTTTATAATAGTGATATATATACACAGACACACATATATATAATTACATTTCAGCTTTTAGTTAATGTCACAAAAATGTCACATATCCTCCTCCACCTGCTCCTACTTGTTATAAATATTCAACAATTGCACCACTGACTTTGCTCAGAAACTTTGCACTTAGGCAGGCGTAGGTTACAGTAAGGATAATTCTGGTTATTTTCTGCTCTTTTCCATTTTTGTCACGATGACTGTGTGTGTTGCTGGCTCCAACTGCCAAATTCAAAAAGTATTTCAAGCACATGCTTTCAACACACAGTAATAACGCCCACACTGCATGCGCATTTCTTCACGAAGGAATTTGCGAGCATTGATAAGGAGTCAGGAGAATTTAACAACACTGAAACAACTCAGTGACTCAATCCCCTGTACATGGAGCAGACGCCTTCTGGCTGCTGTCATATTCTCTCTAACGCTGGTGTGCAAACAGAATCAGCAGCATGCTCACCGCTGTCACACAACTTTAAATATCTGCGGTGAAACAATTATTACAAGTATGATAGTGTATTTGATGCTTATTCTAACACTTTCCTGTTTAATATGCAGATTTGCAACGCTCCACGCAGGTCGTGTACAGTCACATTTCCAGATTCAAGCAATGTAGCAAACTTTTTTTCTGAAAGTATTTGATCGATGGATAAGTAATTTTTCAATTTTTGTCTTATATCGTACTAAATTGAATATTTGGGGGTTTTGAGGCTGTTGGTCAGACAAAACAAGCATTCCGGCTTTGGGGAATTGCGAAGGACATTTTTCATTTTCAATTAATCACAAAATAAATTTAAAAAAAAATGATCATATTAATTGATAATAATGAAAACATTTGATGAATGCAGCCTTTCTCTATGCATATAAAGTGGGAAGAAGTGGGATTTTCTGCAGAAGTAGTTTGTTTCTGTTGACATTATGGTACTTTTTTCCACTATAAAAAAACTAATCCATACTACAACTACTTGTATCCAGTGTAAATTCAGGACCACAGCTGCCATGCAGTGTGAAGGACAAAACTACTAACTTTTCATAGCCATGTTTAAAGCCAGCCAGGGGGCGTGTTTGATAGATATAGGGCAGAGAATCACTTTAAAAAGGGCACAAACAGTGTCTCCTTCACACTGAGTGAGTACCTTTTCTATTAAATATGCTAATCAGCTGGATAGATAGATAGATAGATAGATAGGAAAACATTTTCAACACATGGAATTGTGTTGACAGTGAAGTCTGATTTTGTCTCTTCCCTAAGGCAAGCCTCAGAAGACAGAGCAGCTAATGTTCAATTCTCTCATCTCCATACCTGCATTTTCACCAGTGGCAAACTGTGTCTGCTGGTGCATGCCTTTAAGCCATTTTTGCATACATTTAAATGAGAAAGTACTTTTAGCAGTGAGTGAAGGTAGGTGCGGAGGTGGTGGGAGAGTCCTTTTGTAGCCTGCTGAGAATCTCATCAAATACAACATAAAAACACATTAGGCTGTATGCATCGCCGCTGCTGTTATGTTGATAAGTGGTAACATGGACGTACAGCATGAGTACAAATCAAACACCCCTCGCTTTTCATGTACCGTGAGCTGCACGTCAACTACAAAAAAAAAAAATGTTGCTCTTTAGATTTATTTGAGACTCCAACTTTTCAGAACTATCGCATGATTTTTTTCAAGGCAGGAAACATGGTGGGGTTTTTATGCACAATAAGTGTCGTGTAAGGCTCTTGATTTGCGAGGACACACTGTATTGTGTGAGTTTGCTTTAAAGGGGACACATTTGGACACACGTCTGTCAGTGATGCATAAATCCCACCATTTGACTGCAGATAAAGAACAGGTAGAAGAGAGATGTCTAATATTATCCCAGGGAGACTGTCAACTCCCTGAGGACAGGACAGACGAACCTCTTTTCAGTCCTTGACACCTAATTTAAATGTCGAAGCGTAACGTCTCTGAACATTACTTTTAAACTATTTCTTTGCTATGCTCTACTGCTACACCAGTCTGTCACTCAACATTCACAGTGTGAGACAAAAGAATCTGTTTCAATCCCCAGCCCATTGCAATACGAGCGTACAACTTTGTCAAGAGTGGATTTAAGAAGACGTAACTTATTGTGACTCTGTTTCTTTTTATTTTAACAGGTATTGTTATCATGACTGGAAAGAAAAAAAAATCCCAGACTTTGTATGATGGGTCTCCCATTTGCTATCAATCAAACAAACCGGGAAGCCAGGCTGAGAAGACTTTTCAAGTGTGTCCCAATTACATACTAATCTAACTTTGTGTATGTAGTTATGAGTAATAGTGATTGTGTGGTGTGTTTTTATGTGAAAAAAAAAGGCAAAATAAAAAATGCGAGGCTCCAACTAGAAGACACTTTTCCACAACACAACACACACTACAACTACACACAGCAGCAACATAGTGGAAAAAAAAAACAGTTAATGATGAAAAAACTCCAAGAACAACCCAGAAAACAATCAAATAAAAAGATAACAAATCATTAAACACTATTTATGAAGTCTTTAAAATGCAAATTGGCATTTTATTGTCACACTCTATCCTTGCAGTTTAATTGACGTCTATTGACCTAAATCAATAGTATTTCCAACCCCAGTTCACAAACTATGGTTAATGTTAGAGAGATCATTGTGTTGCAATTGTACAAGTATTTAATAACATTGTTATGTTACTGAAAAGGGTCAAACAACACAAATGCACACATTCTCGTCTCCTACTGGCTACCATTGACAGTTAAGCTACATTACACCAGTGTAACTCTGAATTGATGTTTAACAGACTCCAGTCACTCTGGGCTGTATTATATGTTTCTTTTCTTCAATCAAGGACAAGACAGTAAAATACATCCAGAATTCAGTAACTCTGGATTCTCCCATATCCCCTGTACACCAGAGAGAAACTAAAATTACCCTGAGGCATGGCAGGATAAATGGGAAACTTAACACATCAGTAGTAATTAATTAATTATTATTAAATATTAATTGTTAATAGTGCTGAGCAGTAAGTGATGAATTGACTGTAACTAATGGAGTGACAGTGACAAAACAGTCCAAAATATTATTCTGGACATATTAAACTAACTAAAACAACTAAAATATGTGATGTACTACAGTGTATTACAGAGTTCTGTATTTCTCAACTTATGTTGTGTAACTTGAGTCTTGAATATTCCTCTATTACAGTAAATTATAAAAAGCATATCCCAACTGGTGCAAGGCAATACATGACATCATGATTTTCCAACAGAGCCCCACACACTTTAAACCAGAGAGAAGGTCGCAGACAGAAATATCTCCTGTGAAAACTAAAACTGTTCCTACCCATAGTACGGAAATTATTGAGAAAATGTGTTTTCAGGGCCTTAAAGGTAAACTAAGAGGTTATACACACAGTAACTAAGGTCAAATTGGCAACATTCGAACCATATAAGACCAGAAAATTTAATAATACATCCTGGCTACATACAAACATATCCATTAAATGCTGATTTGGGAGTGAAACTCACTCATAAGCACCTCTGCACTTCTTTCTACAACAGATCATAGAGCTGGTGAGTCTAAGTGTGGTGCTGCAATTTCTGCACTGCATCACAACAAATAATTAAGTTACAAGGCGCCTAATAAGATTATAGAAAAACCATTTCATACAGTCTGAAATAGGGTTATCTCAGAGAGCATGGGGAGAATGAATAACTGTTACATTTTACAAGGTGAACATAAAGAGACTAGAAAGTCATCCACATTATTGCCCTATTTTCTCTTTGCGAAAGGTAACTTAAGGGCATGGATCCACTCAGCTGTCCTGCATTTCCCTTCAGCCCATGTCACGAAAGTTGAGACTCTCCGAGAAGTGACTGAATTACCACTCGACTTGTGAATAATGCAGGCAGGATGTCAGCATAACATAGGGTGGAGAGGGGTTTCTGCTGAGAACAGCAGGTGCCTTTCATCATCATGGCACAAGAAACAAGTGAGACACAGCGGGGTGTTTGCTCAGCATAAAGATAAATAAAGCACATAAGCATGGATGCATGCATGTAGGGAGTGTGTGCACGTGTGTGTTTCTGGATGTGTGTGTTTGAGAGCGGGAGGATGAGGGAAAGAGAATCACATCCTTGGGGAAATTACCTCCAGAATGTGGTATTGAGTGCACTTTACTGATGGAAACAGAAGCATTTTTGAGAGCCCAGCCCAGCAGTGGAATTGAAGGGCAAATTGTTTTGGACGTGTTCACATGAGTACGAAATAACGGCAGTAAAGTAAAGAAACCTGTAAACCAAGACTATTGTGTTTTCACGCCCATGAGCAGAAGCAGAACCCCACTGACAATATGTAGAAAACTGTGGATTTATTCCACTTTTTCGGCCAACAAATCTTACAATCGTTCCAAAAGACAGAGGCAACCTGGAACCTTCCAAAACATTCAGGGCTTTTTTTCCTCTGCATTACTAATGGGGTCACGCATTGACGTTAAATACCTGCTCGCTCACATCACATGTGCTGTACAGTTTGTTGTGTGTATTCTCTCTCATCTCTCTCTCTCTCGCTATTGGAGGCCAAAGCACATAATGAACTGGGCTATCGCAGCGGCAAGAAAGAGAAACACATGATGCTGAAAAGCATTGGCATTCCCCTTTAAGGATCCAGTTTAACTTTTAATCACCCTTGAAATTCCCTTTGATACGTTACCGAGAGGAGAAGGAGAGAGGAGATGAGACAACGCAGGCTTTCAACAGCCGGCACTGTATGATGATGCCTGCTGTAGATAGCTCTTCTTTCTAATTACCTAAACTTCAGCTGCCATTTCCTTTGAAGACGGCAGCCTCACAGGCATGATCAGACTGTGACCGTAGGCTAAATCACTCTAACATTCACTTCATGTGCTCGGGACTGTTGGGTGAAAAGCTGCAGGAGATTTCAGCTATGATTTGTCATTTCTATGGTAATTTAAAGCTGAAGTTTTGGGACTGAGCTCTTTGAAGCTGGATTTGAGAAGGGTCACATCATGCTAGGAAGCACAATTCGTGTAATCAAAAAGTGTTCTCGAAACGCTGATTGTAATTCAGATAAAGAGTTTTGTTGTTGCTGTTGTTGTGCTCCCTGAACTGAAGTTCGTCTGATCCATTCACACAGCCATAGATGTAGCTGTATATTTTTCACCTTAGCATCCCAGACGGCAGAAAGTAGTAGAGTGGAGATGGAAGTGGTGAATTGTCAAATAGCACATTAGATTTTCGTTCAAGAGACGGGAGTTCACAACCACAGTCTTTCCCTTACCTGCCTAACGATAGTTTATTATTTTATATTTTCCTAACTTCTACCACACAGTAGGGACCTAAACCAAGTTGCTCAATTCCCCCCAAAATTTGGTGTTGGACATAAAAAACTTAAACGTAATCTGGGGTTTTTGCGTGGTTATCCAATCTTAACGTTCTCGTCTGGCGAAAGGTTTGACTTTTTAGAATTATTGCTAAAAGCTTTTCCGATAATAAAAACATGAAAACCGCCAAATGTGATTTGTTAAAGTCGACTACTCGCCAGTGGTGCTTATTTTAGTTTTACCACTCTGATTGCATGAGCCCAATATTACTGCATTACCTGCATTACCAATATTATTTACATTTGGGGGATTTTTTGTGTTAGTATCTAAGTCCCTGTTGGACACAAACGCCCCCCTCTGGACAGGCTACTTGGTTCCTTCCGGCTGCAACACAAAGTACAAGCAGTGGCAGTGTTTACAGTGCACTGGGTGCAATTAATTATTTTAACAATATGACTTTATTGGATTTAATTGAACGTGACATTAGAATCACTGTGAGTGACTTTAGCGGCATACGTTTTTAGTTATAATCCATATCTAACTGGTGTTAGTTTGTTGTCTTTTGCTCTTATAGGCCTTTATCATTATTCTATTCAAGTGTCCCAGTTAGCCGTGACATTGTGACAGTGAGGCAGCATGCACAGTACCAGGAGCAGCTAAATGACATTCAGCCACCATTAATCTTATTATTTACACATTTGCTTTCCCTACTGTGACATGCCAAAATGTCTTCGGTGAAAATGGCCTATTTGTATCAACGCACTATGATATGCTATATACAGCACTGAAATGTCTCCTAAAAATAATTGGATAGACACACAGAGTTTTATACAGTACAACTTGAGCTACATGTTAAGTTAAGTTAATGTTAAGTCTAACCGGCACTGCTAATATACAAACTGTATTTTATTTTTTCTCAGCATTTCTTTAATGCAAAATATAGAATTTGTTGTAAGAGTGGTCACCGTCTTCGTTTGCTTGTGTGTGCATCATAAATAATACTTTGCAACTAAAAGAACATTTTCAGTGAACTCAAATACATTTTACAGCTTGAAGCCAGTGTATATTAATGTATTCAAGACAAATAAATATATTATCTAGAAATCATGGATTCCCATGTGTACATAGACTCATCACTTACTCCCCTCTTATATCCTTCTATCAAACATAGATGAAAGGCTATCTTTATCCGATCAAATATTGAACAGATGCTGTTCAGTAATTTATTGAATAATAAGCCAATATTTGTCACCTTGGTGACAGTGAGAAAGTTAAGTCGGCTCTGCCTCCGTCATCTCAGCTACTTCATATCAGGTTTCCCTCTATCCCCTGTGGAGTTTATGCTATGTCTATATTCATCTTCAGCAAATCAAATCAATGACTCTACCCTCATATTAGCTCCTCCGCCTGTTACCATGGAAACCTAAAGGCCAGCGAACATTGTCGGGGGGGGAAGGGATGGCTGCTTAAAGCAAAGGGAGAGAACATGGCTTTGACACCCACGAGGGGATATCAGGTAGGGAAGACAGAGGTTAGTGCCGCTCATACATCACATGTGCTGTCGTCTTGAGAGTATGGCATTAGGGAACGGAAGGCGAGAAAATCCAGCCAGGAGTGTTAAATGTCACCGATATCCTACTGTACATCATCACGATGTCGCTACTGATAAACTCTGCTCCTCTACTGCACTGTTGTTGTTTTGTTTTGCCATAGGCATATACACATATATACATATGTATATAATATACTCACTGTATATTGATATGGTATAGGCTTGGTCTTATATTGAAACCTGCATTGGAAATGTGGTGGCAGTGCAACAAGCTGTAAACACAACACTGACATATTTTCAGCTGATATGGCGTCAAACCCATGGAGCCAAATTGGCATTCATCCCGAGTTGTGTTTCTGTCCATCTGGTAAATGTAAGTCCAATATATTATTTTCCTTTAGTTCCATCCAACAGTTTGGTCTCTACTTACTTCTGTGGGAGTCATCTGGCTTTTTACCTTCAAAATGCGCCACTATGTTGGCTGGTTGCTAACAGTGGGTTTATCAGAGCTTTATCAATGAAACCCTTCATGTGGGTTTTCTCAGTCATTTGATAAATTGTTAATGTGTATAATGCAGTTGTAAGGTTAGGCATTAGAATTGATGATAGAAATTAAATGAGTATCAATTAAAACAGATGATACTATGCGGCAGAAATGCAACATCACAGTAGGTTTTAGTCCTGCAGCGAGGAACCGTGAGAGTTCAGCTGAACACAGTGATCTGTGAAGGTCATTGATGTAATCAGACTGTGAAGTGATTTACAAACAACTAGAAGCACATTTAAATCACTTATACAGTTGAAGCCTGTCAATAACGAGATTTTATTGTAAGGGGGATGTGTGCTGTATCATTAACCTACAGTTTGGTCTGAAAATGGCAACCTTACAGATGTTTGTTTAGACAGCTACAGTAAGTTTTAAATGTATAGGGTTATGGGTTAAAGGTACGTTTTCTGATCAGTTGTGCCTCCAGTTGTGTATATTTCATCCCAGCTCGCTGTGTATGTGTGCGTGCGTGTGTGTGTTTTCAATTAGAAAATAAAACATTACAGTGAATTATTCATCTTTGTTTTGAGAAAAACTGTGAAATGCCTTAGGCCCTATTACAGCCGATGGCTCCCACAGAAGAATACAATTAAATTAAATTAATTTTCATCAAACTGAAATAATTGTACTTAATAACCAGTCTTTACATACACTCACAGTTTTGTTTTAATTGTGAAGTTGTAGTCGCCAACAAAAACACATAAACCGTGAGGCTACAACACTTTTTAAAATAAATATAGCTTGTTGCCTTAAAGCAAATTTCCCTTCCCATTGCATCAGTTGTGCCTTAGGGAGAAAAAAGAAAAACAAAACTGGCAAAGATGTGCAAGAAAAACACAAAGAGAGAAAATAGAAGTTTTGTTGGCAGCTTTTTTCATCAAAGGATCAGTTGCTGCTTGTGTGTACTGCTTGTGATATAGCGGGTGTCTCAAAGCTCCAGTAACACACACGGTGGGACCTTTGTCTGCACCAACAGCAACAATAACGCTTTATATTTTACTGTGTGGATTCGGATATTCTATAAGTCTAGTGAGAAGCTCCAGTGTTTTTGTCAGTGAACAACTTTTCCTGTGACACACCAGATCTTTCTTGGAACTGCTTCGCTTATATCATGTATTGAAATGGCGGACAGTTTAGGATTCAGGGGGCAGCGATCTTCTCTTCATCTAAAGCCCCAAATGACACAAACCCATGATTCTTGGCGACGTAGCTTTTTCATTTATCCAGTTTCCGAATGGGTGGGAGAAGAGGCAGTATGTCGGTAGGAAAGTTGTACTCATCATCTAACATGCCAAGTGCATTGACTGATGATGATGTAAGTCCACAGTAACTTCATTTAAAAGAGTCGACAGATGAAAAAATAGACCACAGATTGCAAAAAATGCAACTGGATCACCTTTGGATTGAATCTGTGAAACAATCCAACCTGCTGTGTGCAGTATCTGTCAGACTGTCAGCCAACAGGGGTGAAATCCATCCATCCACATGCACTGAACTTTTGACTTGCAATAGTGAAAACTGGTATAGAAGATATCTGATTTTTTTATGTGACACGCTAGTGTGTGACATGTAGCAACAGAATTAATTCCATTATTTCACCTGAATGCCGTTCATATCTCATGAACTATCCGTTAGAATTGCTGAGGGATTACACTGCTCTATCTCCCCGCAAAACCCTTTGTTAAGGTTTCCTGAGAGGAGAGTCTGCCTGATGGCAAAGCCTCAGATTCAAGGGGAAAAAATGTAAATTTTGTCCTGGTCATGGAAGAGTAGACCAGACTTATAGAGATAAAATAAGGGCCAAGAGAGTTTGTTAATTCTGTCTATAGCATATGTGCAGTGTGGATTGGGAAAAGGGCTAAAACAGTATTACCAGGTTTTCTGTAGGAGGACTGGTATCTAGATCCACTTCTGCAAGCCATCTTATGTTATATTCTCAGAGTAAGAGCTATCTTCAAATTCCTGTTATTGAGTCAGGGTGCTTTGTGGTTTTGATGATCTCTTAATTCTATATTTTTAATTCAATTTGCCAACCTGCGTGCACCAAGGACGTTCTAAAGAAATGGTTTGATATTTTGGGAAAGCTGCTTATAAACTTTCTTTCTGACTGAAAATTGGTACCACTCTTTGGATCCTCTCTTCCAATTCTTGGCAAGAAAGTGGATATGTTGAAATATGGACCATGAGATTGGTGCAGTGGCTGCAGTCCTTTAAACTTTGTCACAAGGCACAAGTCTGTTTTTTCCCCACAAGAAACAGGTTTTTGAGCAGAAAGTTAAAACAATTAGATTGGTAATACAAGAGGTTTATCAGTATGGAAGTTTGACTTACACATAAATGTGTGAGGAGCTCAATGACCCAGGAGGACTTTCTAATAAAATTGCTGCTCTTCTGCATCATGTCAGGATTCCCCCGAGGCGTCTTGGCTGTCTGGGAGGAAACTGCAGGGCGGATTCAGGACATAATATCTCCCAGCTGGACTGGAAACTCCTCTGGAAATTTTTAACAAGGAGCCGGAAAATGACAGCCAGCATGGCTGGTTTCCCCTTTTGCACTTCAATTCTGCCCTGGATAATGGATGGATGGATAGATTAATGGAGGATTAAAACAAAGATCACATACCCAAAGATGTCAATGCACTTTTGTCAATATTACTATACTAAATTACTCAACCCAGTAATAAAATAGGGATTCCCGTAGGATCCATAAATAGTACGTACTGTTTAGACAACAGTATGTGTGTTGGCAGTCATTTGTGGGGATTCATCAGTTCAGCAGGTATAAAATGAGGCATGTGATTGAGTACCCACTTAGTGTTTTTTATGACAGTGTAAGTTTAAAAAGGCAATGGTTTTCATTAGTTGAGTACCTGCCATGCTTTGACCTCACACAACAGTGTTGCAATTCAAAAATATATTACTTTAAAGCGTCAGTCGTGTGGAATAATCTGTTTCTTTGGAATCCCTGCATTTTAAGCATACAGCAGCCCGCTTACAGATAATCACATCACGAAGCAACGGTATATTATTTTTAGGACTGAAGAGAAAACACAATTTGATGAGACACTTTAAGGCAAAGGTATACACAGCAATGATGAATAAATGAAAAACAAGACAGCCGTGATTTCACCTTTGTATTAAAAAGAAGTCAAAAGAAGCCTGACAGTAATGAGTCTAGTTTGGAGAAAGATGATACATCACCATTCCTCACTGTGCCAACTAAAGGTTAAAGTCTGGATGTGTATATCTAAAAAGTGCAAAAATCAAAGCGTCACCTGTCACTGAGTTTTTAGCTCGGCTTATGCTCATTTTATTTTGCTAAAGGTGTTTTCTTTTTTCCCACTCGGCCCATTGAGCGAGTGCAGATGGCTTACTTCCATTTTCCTGCTGTGATCAAGCATTTGCAATAATTTGCCTCTGCGCGGTAAAATCTCAAGGCTTTTTATAATCCATGTACCTAATAGGTTACGTATTAGCTGAACAAACTACAGTAAAAGTGGCCTCAGTGCTTTCAAAATAAACAAATTGAATGTGTAGACTGAACAGGTGAAAGTGCTTCTGTGAAATTACAAATGATAAGGCGTGATAAACTGCGAGTACCTAACAAAGAAGAGTTTATCTATTAGTATTAGAAATTAAGGAAATTCAATCATAAGCTCCTGGGGGATTAATTATCATATCATTAGACGGTGCCTCTATCTACCACATAATATTTTTGGCCTGCTTACACTAATGTGCTGTAACATTCATCCTGACAGAATTAAGTGCAGTATTACATAGCATTAGATCATTCATGACAGATTATCGACAGTAGTTTACACTCTGTGTATGTAGTTTTACAGTGGATGTCGGGGAATTTGGCGACAAGAAGATTTGCACCAAAATCTATGATCATAATAATCATAACATACTGTATCGTTAATGATGAAGCTGGTAATATATTACATGTCTGTCATAGTCAACAAATCCCATGAGTCCATCTCAGTATTTTCCAACATCCCCAACCTGTCTGTGGTATTCAGCCTCAAGCCCATTGGGACTGAAATATCTTAATTAACAATATTTGGATGGACTGCCATGAAATACATACAAACATTAATGCTTCCCAGACAATGAACCCTAATGACTTCAGTGATCCCCTGACTGTACCTGTAGTGCCACCATGAGGTTGACTTTTGTGGTTTTTAGTGAATAAATCTACTAAAATTTGGATATTTTGTATTTTGTACAGACATTTAAATGTGCCCAAAACTTTGGTTTATGACCAAATACCTGCAAAATGAATGACGTTCCTCAGCTGTACTTTGTGTGTAGTGATAATTTATTAATGTTAGCGCACCCATAGACTACACTAGGCTGGTTAACATGGTAAACATTTAACCTGCTGAATGCATATTTCAGCCATCTTAGTCTACTGATGTATGCATTATGCTGACAGCACCGAGCCATTGGCATGACTGTAGACTCTAAGGCTTTACTGTAAACAATGGAGGTCTATGGCACAGTGGAATATGCTTTATAAGCCTTTGGCTAAACAGACAATACTTGTTAATAGGATCGATTTATTGTTGATTTTGGTCTCTTTATGCAATTCTAAATGGACTTTGATGAAGACATCTGAAAACAATCCGACACCATATATGACTGACTATGGTGCTGGATAATGCAGATCATCTTTTGTCATCAGATACTGATACTAGTGGGCTGAGTTGACAAAAAAGTGCAATCCTTTAAAGTAAAATATGTGCTGTTTCATGTAAAATATTCAGTGAACTGTATAAAACATCAAGTAATATTCAAGTTAAGTTGAATGTCTCAAGAGAGACGTAGCCACTGGTTTTATAGGTCAGCAGCAGATATAAATATAAGTTAGTGAAGGGCTTCAAGAGATTTATATTCAGGCCTGTCATCATGTGATTGGCTGTCATGTTCCATACTCTTACCTGGCTGTTCCCTGAAGGGACGAGTGGTCCCAGCAGAAGGACATGTCCTTCTATTTGTGTCTGAGTAACTGCAAATGTTAGGAGACTATAAAACACTAATACAGACGCACTGTCCCTTGTCTGTGGAGCTGTTTGATGGTTTGATAACTCATTCCCTTTAATTTATCCAAAAAAGATGAAATTTTAAAAAGATCTCTAACACATCATTTCAGATAAAAATAAAAAGCCTCACAACTGATGAAATATGAAGTTCAAAACCCCCAATGAATTTCAGCTTCCATCAGGAAGAAGACAATAAAAAAGCCCCAAATACACATGCTTTCTTTTCCTGTTTTATTTGTTACTTGTTTGTTTGTTCTTTTACTCAAAGCAGATTTTGCAGCATATTATTCCTGGCTGTGTTATGTCAGTTTATACATCTGTTCATTAATTTGTAGCTCGATCACCAACATTAGAGGTTTGATTTCCAGCAGGACAGTGAAATCATACTATTGCAAGGTAAGTGAATATCATCTTATATGATACACATCATCTTATGTAAGCTCCAATGTAGTACAACTTCCTTAGTTATAGTTTCTTTTAACTTAATTAGGCAATATTTATTGTAATGTCGTGTTTAGTCTGTTCTTTTGTAATGCATTTTGATCAATAAAGGCCAACATCTTCTTTATTTTATCTCATGAAAGCATTATCTTAGTTTACATACTCTCTTGACCTCATGACTCAGTGAGAACAAGAAAGTGTGTAGAAGTTCATGAAAAAATGGTCAGTAAAGGAGAAAAGTCTTCATTTTCCACCTCCAGGCCCAGACTACTGCTGTTGTATGAGCTAGTTAATAGCTTTCCAATCACATACCAGGTGTACAATCCTGTATAATATGGCCAGAAATTACTGTAAATTACTGCTTAAAGGTGGAATGAAAGTGTTCACAACTACGCCTTTTTTCCCCAGGTCTCTTCTCATGGTGCACATCTAGAACTTTTTCTTCTGTAGTGCCTTCTCAGCCTTGTGAGAAACATTATTATTGAGTTGTACACGTTCCAGTGAAGGTTGTGGTGGATTTCTTTACCATCTTTGAAAGCAACACACAATGCAGTTATGAAACTGCTACTCAATGGCGAGTGACGTTAAGGTTTAAATATTCAGGTCTTTTATGTGAATGCAGCTGAACATCCTTGGTCACTAAGGTTGAGAGTATAGTCTGAATGATGTGAGGATTATGCAACTGTACGCTATTGTGAACTTTGGCAATCATCAAAGCCGCTCCTCCATCCTGCTGCATCTTTCTTCCATAACTACTGCAGCAGTCAGTGCTGACTAATTTTTTTTCCAATGTGAGAGACAGAAATGAAGCCATATTGTTACTCTTATTAATCTTCCAGTGAGGTATATTTTCTAAAACATTGCTTTCACCTGACAGCTGAAAATATGACATTTTACAGCAGCAGCATGCAAGATCAAAAATTAGATCTTCAGTGACCTCTTCATACATCTCTAACTACAAAATTTGCGTCTGCTTCTTACCGCTTTCCTGGCTGCTCTGGTCATGCTTCCTTACAGACCTGATGATAGGAATCAGGGAATCACCAAAGTTGTTTCAATGAATTAAATTTCATGGCAATCTCTCCACAAGTTGGACATCGTATCATTTTGTTGTAAAAAATAAATAATTCATTTGAAACAGTGGTGTCATTTTAAAGGATCTAAAAGCTAAAGATCTTTGTGAGTTGATCCCACTAGTTGTCTGGACGTTTGTTAGACACCACTCTTGTTGTGTAACACGCTTTTATAAAATGTTACACTCCCCCCCCCCACCTCTTGTCCTTGTTAGCTCTTGATATGCCAGAGTAATTTTGTAAAAAAGTAAAGATTTCAGTAACAACTGCAGTTAAAACGAATCATTTCCTCATGGTTATTTTCTTCTCTCAGATGACGGACATACCCCTGACAGTCATGTTCCGAGTGCACATAGTGGAAGATACACTGTAGCCTTGAATATGATGCTGACAGCATGGTCTTGGTCAGCGGATGATGCTATTCAACTTAATGAGAGACAAGCTTAGGCCAAGACTTGACTTTGATTTTTCTCCCCAGTATGATTTTGATGGGCAGCTCTGCGGTCTCATGGATATTCGGAAGCTGCCTCAAAAGGCTGTCTTGAAAGTCATTCGATCGGAAAGTGATGCCTGCTCAATTGGAACTGCAGACGTTGAGACACTCCCTCATTTGCCCCTGGCTGACTGCCCTCGGGGCCTGTCTGATGCTTTCCCAGACCAAACTTTTCATACGAAGTGGGCAGGAAGCTTCGTTAGGTAAACACTTTATTCTAAGGAAATCCACTTCAGCTATAACAAAAATAGAAACACAAAATCTAGCTTGGTTTCATTCCTCATTAATGTGACACCTGGTTCAAGAAACTGAAGCTGTGAATATTGGATAAGAGAAATTTAAGACCCTGTACACACCGGGTGTAAACATGCTATCAGTATCTGGTTATGTTATATTTCAATCTGGACCAGCGACCATCATTGCCAGCTCTACAGCCACACCGCCTGTGTGGCTAAAAATGTTGTTACTGAATGTAATCCAGGGTTTTGGATCAACATTCTGCCCGGTGATAGATTCGACATACTGGGTGTGAATATGGCCAAGGTTTAAATCTGTCCCATTTTCCCCATCCACTCTGCCTCCTCTTTCTACTCTCTCTCAACAGTAAATGGTCAGAGGGAGGAAAAAAAAAAATCTAAACAGTGGGGACCAGCTGTTGAGATCTGAAAATGCGTTGGTGTCATTTAATGCTGGCAGTGAGCCACATGACAACAACATCAAATTCCTGTGAGCTGCAATGCAGTTTCCTGCTCAGCTTTTAAACTGGTGTATGATGGCAGCCCAGATTAGAGCTGCACCAAAATAAAGATCTAATCACCTGTGATTAAAACTCTGGCAGATGTGACCTTTGCCAGGGGACTGTATACAGGTCAATGGACCTCTTCAGGAGGTAACCGTCCATTTGAACTAAATAATAATATATCATAAAATATGTTTTCATTGTTTCCCTCGTGTAAATCTGTCCTTATTTTTTTAAAAGTTCTTTGATTCAATGTTCTCACTCCAGAGCTAATGGGTTTACACAGCCAGAAGGCAGCAATCACAGGCAGATGGTTGAGGCGTTATGTGACATTTTGACTGATTGATTTTTGATCTCCATGTTATTCAAACTTAAATAAATACATAATTTCTATTTGAGTGCTTTGCCGTATGGAAACTCTAACAACTTGTTTTCAATTAATCATTGACATTAGCTTTAAAGTAAGACCTTTTTGAATGTGAGGGATTGCCTTGTATAGAGCTCTGTATAGCAAACATAACCTAATGGATTGACTTGTACTTTTATGTACTGTAAAAAATTAGGTTCTGTAAAAGTCCTGAATCAGTATTGTCACTCATTTCTTGGAACATTTTGACATCAAGATGATTCACACTGTTGCTGAAATCGAATTACGTGAGGATGATCTGGAAATCTACAAAACATGGAAGGTGTCTTTTTTCATTTGAAGCGTAATTTCCGGTAACAAAGAGCTTAATGGCCTTTGTCCGCCATGATAAGACTACACAATTTCATCCTAATAATGGCCAAAATGCAATAGACATGAGAAAATGAGTGTACAAGATGACAGTTGGTCATTTTATCCGGTGTACTGTAACATAAAAGAGAATCAATGCAGCATCTGGGACATCTTAAGACGCCCTAAAGCAAACTAACATGTCAGATTAGTTTTTTGCCTTTGTTATCTTAGTGTGACAGTGTTCCCTCCTCCCTTACACTGTGACTATGGTTCATCCCCCTCCATCATTTTCCCTCCTACTGAAAGTTTCCTCTCTGTAGACCAAGACACACCAAGAGCTGATTGTCAGACATGATCTAAGGAAGAAATATCAATCCAGAGTGATGACTTTACTAAAAATAAATCAATATAAAAGTGAGCCGTGAGATTTAACATTAGTATTCTATGTGTTTTTTGGAACCTTAATGGTGAAATTTTTTGAGTGTTTTTAAGAAACACAACCTGATCATTTCAAGGAAATGATTCTTGACTCACCTGACCAGAGAAACACCACAGTCTCTCGGTTCAGGTCAGAACTATAGGAGAATCACTCTGGTTAATTAATCCTGTCTTTCCAATATGTGGTTGACGTACTCAGTCCCTGTACTGTCGGTTCGACAAAGTGCTGAGGGACAACTAACAAACCAGATGCCCTCACATGCACCTGAAAGGAGAAGGCAAAAAATAAAATGTGGAGATACAGTTGGGTTCATTTCCCTGTTCACTCAGATAATAGATTTTTTTTGAACCCCTGAGCTGCTGCTTGGATAATCGCATCACCTCAGCCTTTTATCTTACTCATATCTGTGTCCTGCAAACTCATATCCATACAGAGTGATATCGCTGCAGCGAAACCATCATGAATTAAAAGCTTTCGGCAAATTCATGCCAATGAGGTGCTTATGCTCCTAATGCTACATCATTACATGTGCTGTGTCTAACCACACTAACTCAGGGACTGCTTATTTGGAGAGCATTAAAATACTGATTCTTATTATCACAAAATCTAAATTTGTTTTGGAAACATGTAAAAGGCCTGAAACATAGAAGTGTATAAACATTTTTTACCCCCAAAAATGGGACATACCTGTGTCCATCCACATTTTCAGATCCTTTCACTTCCCCCAGGCCCACTTTTGAGAAAACTTTCCAGGCCTTGCCATTCCTCACGTGTCCACAAGATGTCCTCAGACTTTCCCGCCCTTTGCCAGTCACCTGATCCTCCTCACCTGACCCTCGCTCCCTCATTTAGTCCCAGAGTACATCCAGTATACTGGCCACTTTCCCACTCTCGTTTGCCACATTGTCATTGTTTATATACTGTGGTCACAGTCCAGCCAGTCCGGCCTGTTGCCTGTGTTTGTGATCCGCTTCTTGCCTTAGTCCTAACAGATTTGTTTGCCTTTTTGTACTGCCTTCATGTTGCTGAACTGTAAGCCTGTTTATTGTCCACAATTTGAACTAAAGTCCCCTTTAACTCAACCTGCTGTATGCCTTTGGGTCCTCTTCCTTGTTGTTTAGTATCTTGAGCAGATACAAATCAGCCTTTTGAATTTGCCAGTTTGTCATCATCAGTTTGATTGTTAATTAATTGAGGTAAAGAGCAAAAAATCTTATGAGCATTACATGTAACTGCTTTCTGTGAGTAAACACACACGTACATGGTGATTTATGAAGTCATTCAACCACAGTTTCAGTGAAGCATTTATATCGTGTATGTGTGAAAAGAAAAACAGAGAATAAAGTGGTTGCTCTGGTTCTTCTTGGTGCATCACTACAGGGAGAGGGAAACTCTTGCTGTCTGGTTTACACTCCCTGCCTCACTGTTGATGCTTTGCACCCAAATCAGACTGGGCAAGGGAAAACCAAATCCTTGTATCCATTAAAGTTGTGACACTGAGGGGTCTGCAACAACTTCAGAGGCAGAATTCTTCTAAGATAGTTGACTCTGGGACAACCCACTGGGCAAAATTTGCCCTGAGGATTACAGATTCCAAATGACCACCCTGCCAAACAGTTATCTCTCGTAACATATGTTTTTTTAATATTAGAAACAAATTAGTGGCAGTGCTTGTCAGAGCATGCAAGGGTGAGAGAATGCAAATGTATTACAAGGGATATTATTTGAAAATATTTGCAAGTCAGTTCTCAAGGTCAAATAAGAGTCCTCCTTTCTGTAAGCCGGTCAAACAGGAAGTGTTGTCTGTGCTAATGCCAGAACATTTTGATCTGTGATTACCTTCAGGGGCCTGAAAAAGTCTCTAAGTGTGAAAATATGGAAATTGCCCTGTCAAGCAAAAACCTGACCGCCTGTGCCCTTATTGCTCTGAGTGCCAAAGTGTCCCATTTTTAGAAACTTAATTTTCGCACCGATGTCACACCATAGAGGCATGTGGGCAGCATAATGCCCTTCTGGTCACCATTAGTGCCCCTCTGGTTAGTTCAAAAGACCCTCTGGTCAAATCAAGTGCCCCTCTGTTCCAGAAAAAAAAAAATAGTTGGCACACTGACCTCTTACCAAACTGTGTGCAGCATTCTGAGGCTAATTTGAACCAATATATTCCATTTATAGTTGATATAGCAAACCTGTTAAATCACAGTTGCTTATTTACACATCCAGCAGAAAGGGGGCGATTTGGCATTCATTTGGAGTCATGTTTCTGGCCACCGGGTGACTGTTGGTGCAATATTCACTCTCTAAACTGAGCAGACTGATTATCTACATGTTGACTTTATAGACTTTTTGTAGAAGTGTTGCAGCAAGAAAAGTTTTGCAACTAAAACGACCGAACATGCCCATGAGGAGGAACAAAAGTACTGGTGTGTACTTAAACAATGTTATCGATGAAATAAAAAAACAAGATACTCAGACAAACAGTACACATGTGGACCCACAGTGCAATTGATTATCTACAAAACATTTGTATAACAGATGTTTAACGTGTTACTGGAGGAATTTGATAATCATTCTATGTGATGTGTTGCTCTTTTATTATTTCTAGATTCAAGCATACTGTAGCATTTTTGGTATAAAGTTTTTGTATGTACAGGTTAGACAGCTCTTTTGGGTCATAAATTGTGACCTGCGGTACAACCAGTCATTTAAACAGGAAAATGGGGAAATATTTTTCCGAATAACAAGGTTTTTGTGAGGATAGTTTTTTTTATTAAAAATCAACGCACTGAACAGCACAAATATCTTCATTTTTCCCTGCCTATAATAAACCAGTATTGCTTAAACCAGCACACTTGGACCTGAGATGTCTCCGCCGTTATCAGGCCAGCTGGCAGCCAGTCTTCACCGCTCACTCACCCTGTTGAAAGGTGTATGGCATTTTGATAAGAGGTTTGAGTTTACCTGCATTACCATGTTTCTTGCTGGGTGTTATGACGGCCTGTATTACTCTTTGGGGTGTTGTGTCTGCCCTCCAGGCGGTTTCACTGTTATCTGGGCACAGCCAGGCTCACACAGGAGCGCTATAAATGAGCACTGAGGAATGTGATAGCTCATGTGTGGCCATACCCTACCTTTTACTGTCATGAATAAAACATGAGAAAGTATGGACAGTTATGCAAGAAATACGTGTGGGTTTATCCAATTACATGCATCTCTTTGTGTGTCTATGTTTACCGCAAGCCCTGTTTCTGTTTCTCATAATAATTTCAAATTATTTTGCCATCAAACTCCTATTTTGCATTATAATGGCACTCTCCAGCTCTCCAATCATATCTTAATGAGAGGTTGGATTGTGGAGGGAAAACTCTTATTCTCTTCTTTTTATTTCTTTCATTCTCTCCATGAGGCGTTCCTTCTCTGCTCCAAGCTCCCCTTCAAGAGATAAACAGCTTACCTTTGGCATGACCCATTCCACTTTAATAAGCGCTAAGTACTCCACTGTCCCACTTTTCAAAGCTGTTAATTTGATAAGTGAGGGGATCTCTCACTTAGCAATCATATTCTGGACAATTAAACCCATATCTGAAGAATAGGGCCTGTCTGGAGGGCTTTTTAGTGCCAATTATGTGGAACCGTTTGTCTCAATGTCTAATACTCTCTTGAAATGAGCCATTGTTGTCAGAGAGCCATCGTCGATACATTGATGTAGTATTTAATCTTCAGTTCATTTTAATTTAAACATAGAAGAACAGGCTTTACTCTATCGGTGATGTGATGTCCACTGTCAAAACTGTGAATGCAGGGAGTTTTTTTCACATTCTACTCACTATTTTTAATATGTACTCATTATCATTGTCAAATATAAATCCTATTCCTTTGCACTTTGCATTTGTATTTGTTTAAACTTTACAGAAACACTTGACTTGTATATAGACATGTTGGTGGTCATTGTTTCTTTATATATATATATATATATATACATTTTTTTTCACCTATTTATAATAATAACAACAATAATAATAATAATAGTTCTGTTATATATGTTATTAAACACATATATATTATATGTTTATGTTTATCTTTGTTCAGCTTTGTTGTCCTCGATTTTAGCTGTATAACTATTTATGTCTCTTTTGGAAGTGTGTGTAATATTGAAGGAACTTCAAACCTGAGTCAATAATCTTTTATGAGTACACATACTTGGTCAATAAAGCTGATTGTGATCACATTTTAAGATTTTTCAATGCATTAAATCGCCAACCAAAGCTTGTTACACACTATATTTTCAAGTGAGTAATCAAAGTTGAACCAGAAAGTCACTCTGCAATATTCCAATGTAGAGATTGTGGAGTAATTATAAGGATAAGTATGGTAAAACTGGAGGTTTGGTTACAACATCTCTGATCCTCTGACAGCTTTTGCTCATGCTACAAGTATTTCATGGGTACATCTTTGGACCTGTGGTAAACAGACGCTTACAGAGAGAGCAACCCAACACTTCCAGCAGCATTATTGGACATCTGTTACAGCCACAGTAGGTGAAAGTAGCAATACATGTTGTTTTTTTCCTGCACTTCATACTTCACACCCTCCATGTCACCTCAAAAAGCAGTTTTCTGCTGTGACAATTATAACGTAACACATGATCACAGCTGATAGCCAGCCTGGTTGGATACCCTCAGGTTGTAGACGTACTGACACAACACAGACACAAAACCTGCAGCAGTAACCCTACCCAGGCCGATTAGACTCAATATGCTGTCATTTGGACTCTGCTGGACTCAGATTCGGTCTTGAATATCAAAAGACCTCCATTTCCTGCCCTCGTTGGACTCTGTTGTAGCAATGTCTCAAGAATAAAACATTATTATGTCACATTGAACTGATGGCCAAAACTAGGCATCGACCCAGGTTGTAAAAACAAAAGAACTCTTCGAAAAACTTCCCTGAATTAATTTAGTCAGGCAGCAGGTAGGCTTGTGGGTACATCGACCGGACCGACCTGGGTTCAAGCCCACCACTAGCACCCCCTTCCCCCTGTCCCAACATGACAAATGAAGAACTATGAGGCTATAGAACAACTGGATAAACACAAGCGTGAGAGCCAACAGTGTGCAGAGATCAGTCAAACATCAACGCCTCCTGACAGCTGGGTCAGCCAGGTCTCATGTAATAGTGATGAATGTTTCCTCTGCGCTGATATGAAGTTTCACGTCGACAAACTATCAAAAATCCCTCAACAGAGACTAAATTTGGACTCTCAAATACTCCTCAAAATGGCTCAGAGTGGTCTCTTTTCTTTCTCGATTTTGAGTGTATTTGATGGCAGTGAATGAGTCACTTGTGTGATCACAGCTCAGTGGGAGAAAATACCCTACGGGCATGTCACTGGCCGATTTGATTAGACATTCATGATGCGAGCTTTCTGTGATTCATATTGCTATTCAAAGAACGAACAGCATGTTTTGATTACAACCTAGAAGAGATTTTAATGGCTGAAACTTTTATTTGGAGGTTTTTGACTCATACATCACTCAAAAAGGAACAATTACAAGAAATACTATTCTTAGAGGAGTTATGTCTCCATTTTTCATTTCACTTTCAAAAGAGGTTTCAGTAATAAGCACACCATTACAAATCTGAATAGGAAAAAATAATCCATTCAAACTTTGGTAATTTAAAAACAGGTAACTCTTTCTAACTGGTTTCTGTGATATATTAAAAAGAACGTTGTAATAGTAGCAGAAATGGGGTGGCACACTTTGTGGTTTGTTTCTGTCTAGATGTTTTATCCGTAGGACAAGCCACCTTGTTTTGGTAGACGAGATTAGATCATGATTCACTTCATGGAATCAATTTCACAGTGTATTACAGCAGCATCCCCTGCAAGATCAGTCTGAATGTCATTTTCGGGAATGATTTGCCTCGCTCGGAGTGCACAATCATTTCCAGCGTACTGTACCTACACTCCTCAGTTTATCATATTTGCCCTCGGAAAATCTTTATTAGCGTGAAAGGCTTGCATTGGGTCTCATGGGAGAGCAGGCTGGCATTGATGCAGATGACAGCAGCAGTCTCTTTCACCCACTGTGGTGTTGACAGACGTGGAAATAGTAAGGATCTGTCAGGAAGCACTGCAGAACTCACTGCTCGAGCTGCACCGGCTATAAATATTTCAGGAAATAACAATCAGGGCTGTTTATTCTTTCCGAAGTTATCCGTAAGTATGACTGACTTGTTTTGAGGATGGTTGTTGTTTTGACAGATTTCGGGGGCTGACAGTGACTGCTCCCTGTCTGTGTGCTGTGTGCATGCTGACGCTGTGTCTGCCGAGATGAAGTCGACAGGCTGCGAGTGCACGCGCTGTACAGCAGAAGTAATAGTGATATTACAGATACATGTCTTTGCCTTGCTTTCTCTCAAATGTCTTATTTTTCATAAATCTGCATATACTTTTACGTCCTTGTATTTATCAGAGAGGGATGAATATAGAGCCAACAAATGACTGTTCAACTAACAGGGGAGCAATGTTTAAAGTGGTACATTCAGGGATATATTGGGCCGCAGCTACCATTGAGGAGTTGATGTCCATAGTATTTACTAAAATACACTTAATGTGGTCTGGATTTTGGCATTCCCAACACTTCGGCCCAGACTGAAATACATCAGCAACTAGGATCAAATTCATGTTCCCAGAGGATGAAACCTGCTGAGTTTGGTGACGCCCCGACTTTTTGTCAAGCGCCACCAGCAGATTAAAGTTATAATTTGTCATACACTTTGTCTTTATTGCTATATTTAACAGATTTTAGAATGTGAACAAGTTAAACTAAGATAGTAAACAGCACTGCTAAACGTACCTGTTAAACATCAGTATTTTTTTACAACTTTAAGGTCAACAAAAAAGAAGTTCAGTATTTTACCACTAGAGCGGTATTCCTGGCAGCGTGGAGAAAGCTTAGAGCCGACATTTAAACTAGGCCTATGTTAAGTCAAACATCTACAGAAAATATAATCAAACAGATAACAGAGTAATAAAGCATGAAAAATCCAAATAAGACTTTATTTTTGGTGACTGGTCCAAACCTTCTGGGGTGTTTGAGGGGACTTGAGGGATATATTGCTCATAACCTCAGAATATCCAAAATCCTGACAACAGCCCTGCTGATACTGAGCTCAGCTGTTCAATGCTTCAATATATATTGAAACATTATTTTACACCAAGATAATACAAAGGATTTTCAAGCATCTATTTAATGACACAAACTCAAGACTTGACAGTAATTTTAATACACTTTGAAAGAATTGGAGAAAAACATATGTCATATGTCAGTGACACTGTTGTGATGGTAGTCCTTGATCACTTCCAAGACTTGATAAGTCAAAGCAATCTCCGCACTCATTTGTTCAGCAGCTTTTACATTTTTCTTTTTTTCACAGTCTAGAATATGCAAAAGCTACAAGGTGACTGTTCAGTAATGTCTTTGTGCAATTATTTTCACAAACAGATTAGTATTTGTGAGCTAAAATTAGCCTCAAACAATCTAGGATTGATTTGGAGGAAAGCATCAATTACACCACTGTCCTGACCAATTATGCTAATTTGCGATAGACTTTAACCTCACTGCCAGTGTCCTGCCTCAAAAAACAACTTTCCAGAATAGTTGAACTAAGAATAGTTTTACTAAACTGACTGTGAATCAGGTCAGGACTCTTGGAGTGGTGAAATTGTCATATTGTCAAAAACAGACATTCTCATACTCTAATATTTAATATATTATTTTGTCTTCTTGACGTGAGTGTTTGAAGAACCCCTCATTATATTTATTTCCTCAAATGCAATGGGAGCATTTTCTTCTGAAATCTTGAGTAAATAAAAACATGATTCTTAAAATATTTTTCCTGAGCAGTTATTCGTTATTCTTATAGTGTGTTACTTTGCTGATAAGCCAATCAAATATCTTGAAAAATGCTGTCATAACTCTCTTTGTGGTCAGTTTTGAGGCAAATGCCTGTTTTCATGTATCTGTTGCTTTAACAGCGAGTAATTATTCAAGTTAAATGTACTTGTTTGCAATATTCTGTATGCATTCTCACAATAGTCTTTAATAAATCACTGAATCTGCAATGACACTGATAAATCACTTCAACAATGTCAAGGCAAGAAGATCTTGTAAAAAATCTATCTGTAATCCAAGAAATGGCATCTGGTTTGTAGGATACATCAAGAAAAAATGCCCTAAAAATAGCCAACAGAATTGATCCATGATTCTCGAGAACACATCTGACACGGCTAAATGTAATGTTTAGCAAATCAGGGTGAGAGGGAAAACAAACAATGTGAGAAATAGGCAGAGGATAGGTGTGAGGCTTTCCTGAGCAGGTGGCAGAGGCGTCCAGATGCTGCAGAGAAGCAGCGAAGCAGATAATGTCCTGCCTAGATTACCTCCGGGGGCCTGATTACAGTGGAGCGTCCTCATCTGGGGCAGCTCCAAGCTGGTTCTGCAGGGATCAGCTGTTCCCACTGTCGTCCTGATGGTCTGAGTACTCATCTGTCCCCAGATACAGAGGTCTAAAAATACATCTTTATGTGTTGTAAAATTAAGTGTTAATTTAAAAACTGTCACATTTCCATTTAGGGAAACGGTAATGCCTGTAATATAATACATACTTACTATCTTGCTTGGCTTTCTGTTGATGTAGCAGTAAGTTGGCATGGAATCAGCCAAGTGTTGCAGCAGGTCCTGCCATGTTTGTGTTATCCTTGCAAGAGCTACAGCATCATGCAATTAAAGCAGCTTCAGCAACGCTGGTTGGATTATACTGGATTCAGACTTTCACAAGCTAATTTCTGTAATTATGAGTCACTTTAAATAGCTTAATTGCAGACTAGTGATGATATATACAAAATGTTATGTTATGGAAAACGATTTTGTATCTTCATTTAAACAAGAATTAAGTAAGTAGTTGAAGGAAAACTGTGACATTATTCTACATTGTACTTACTATAATGTCCTTTTCTTAATTTCCGACTTTTCTACCAAGTCCGTGGCACTCAACGCAAGCACACGTGTTCCCACTGAAGACGTCAATATTTAAAATGGGTCACGGATATATATTTAATAAAAATAAAAAAAAAGGCTAAACTGAATATTTTCATAAAACTGTAGTTTTATGAAACCCTTGTTCTGGGGGGAACTGTAGTTTCTGAAACAGAAGTAAATAAGCATATTTTTGGGGGACTATTTTCAGCCACAACACAAAGTTTTTTTTATAGTTTTTGTACAGCAATGGAGCTACTCAAACAATATTTGTTAGCAGGATCATTTCATTAGTTTTTTTGCCAATTAGAAGTCTTTACCACTGTGTTTTTATTTTATTCATGGAAATCGTTTTGTTTAACACGACTTAAGCTTCATGTTAACTTGTATAAAACTTTGCCTCTTCCTCAATGATTATATGCGTTGATACAGGATTCAAAATTATCTGACTGAACCTTCAAGAAATTGAGGAGCAAGTTTGTGTTAATGGCTGGTGATTGGAGAAAATTCATTTCCGACTTCTGGAGAGAGGCCTCTATGTTTTCATCAGCTACCACTGTCTAACACTGTTAACTTAATTGGTACATGACTGCCTGCACACTGAGGAACTGATGATTATTGCTTGTGGTGGTCATTTTGCATATGGATGTAACTTCCAAGGTTATCCCACAGAGACGCCACATAGACATGAGCACAACCTGTATTCAATTATTTGTGTTAATGAACAATATTTATTTCATTTTGACATGATTTGTTTTTCTTTATATAAAACCCTGCTACTGGAAATGAGTGTAAACTAGTCAGATTAAAACCATTTGCTTTTTCGCTTTCTTGCAGAGAGTCAGATGCAAATGTTGATACACTTTCCTGTCTGGTGGTTAGTTTAGTTAAGCATAAAGAGTGGAAACGGGGAAATGGCAAGCCTGCTCTGTGCAAAGGTAACAAGATCTGCAAACCAGCACCTCTAAAGCTCACTAATTAACATGATATATCTTGTTTGTTTTAACCAGGCTAACTAACTAACTAATTGGCTGCTTCGTACTGAACTGATGAGAGTGGTATCAGTTTTCTCACCTAACTCTGAGGAAGAAAGCAAATAAGCCGATTTACCTAGAGCTATTAATTTAACTGCAACAGTGTTCAATACTATACATCCTATTTTGACTACCCAATGTAAAGGACATGTAAAGGACAAATAAAGAAATATTTTCCTCACCTCACATTTAAGTTTAGAATAGATTTAGACACTCTAATGTTATACTTTACCTACCTGCAGCTCACCTGGATTATGATCTCAGTGTCTGATATCTGCTGCTATACTCCATGATGTCTTACATATATTTATTTAAGACAGAATTGTTTTTGTTGTGTTTTATCCACCAGCATCCATGTCTTCGTAAATTGTTCCTTTCCTTTCATTTGGTTTTTCATTCTGACTAATTCACCCCTACTGGATTATTGGCATTTTACAGCAAGCCACGGTCCACATGTTGACATGTAAATAATATTTCATTTTATTAATGATTTTTTTTAAAGTGTGTGTGTGTGCTAAAAGTGTAACTTGAGAGACGGAGAACCAGCCGAGAGACACTTGGCAGTGCCATCGTTAGAGAGTGCAAACATAATTAACTAATCATGCTGGCTGACACGTTACAAATACAGATGTAATTGACTGCCAATGTGAGTTTGAAATATTCATACAGATGGGTTGCAACAGTCAGACAGTGATACTGTAACAAACACAATCCCCAAACTAATTGGGTCAGCCACTGCTCAAAGAGGCAATTTGGAAAGCAATTACAGTCTCCAGTTTGCTTGTGAGCGACTGATAACCGCGTGAAAATATCTAAATCCTCTGATGAATCCTTTCAAACATGACTTCACAACACCTAATCAATTCCAGCATCACAGGTAAGCAATGAATGCACTGATATTACAGCTACCAATCCTTGAATGAACTGCATTCTGTAGGAATGTGACCAATCCCATGATCCAATCCCATTATCACCAAAGTAACGGCCTCTGGCTGCATATGATCAAACACTGGATTTGTGCCTCTGAAGTTTCACTGACTGAAACCAAATCCAAAGCAGTTGAAAATGGAGCGACTGATGTTGAAGGTGAATGAAATTGCTCACACATTCACTCTTGTATAATGGGTTGAATATAGAAGGCAATCAATAGCCGATGACTGGGTGATACACATGTCATGTCATTATAATTACTTAGTAATGAATAAAATAATTGATGTCAAGTCATTGCCGAGTTTAGAATGAAAAGGTTATCGTAAGTTGTTAATAACTTTGTTTTGTTTTTTTTCTTCAATGTTTCCCGAAGTGTGGTGATGGTGGTTGTTTGTTTTTTTGTGAAGGCTTTCAGATAGCTGCCTCCGAGAATTCTGCCTCTAACCAAATACAGTGGAGAAATTGTATACATTTTAAGTGCATTTCTCCCAGTTTTGAAAAGTGAAAAAGTACAGTGACTCCAGAAACAATTTCCAGGTCAACAGTTTTTAGTACTTTCTAACTTTAATAGTAAATAATCTAAAGTAGAAGTTACTGACAGCAATGTCTTTAAATTTCCATTCCATCAAAATTCGAAGGGGATGATGTTGTGATCATAAATGTCCTCAGAAATAAAAAGTGGCAAGTAAATAGCTTTGAAAGTACCTCACTGAGATGGACAGAACTAAGAGTCTACAGCTCTGCTAGGGATCCTGTGAGGCTGTTATGCTTATTGTGAAGAAAACCAAAGTATACATTGGAAATTATGATCTAATAAAGGGCTCTGAGAGGGATCACCAAAGTTCACAAAGACCATGAATATCTTGCATGGTAATTCGTTGTCGAGATATTTCACAGATATGTCACACCTGCTGGTGGTGCTAAAGGAAAAGTTTGGGATCATTAAAGTGATTACAATTCATCCTCTGGAAACCATGAATGTTTGAACCAAATTTCAAGGCAATCCGTTACAATGTGGTGAAATTTAAAGGAACTAAAGGAAAACTCTGTAGATCACCAAAGGTACTAGGATTTATCCTCTGGGGATCATGACTAAAAGGTTTCATGGCAATCCATCAAATAGTTGAAATATCCCCGACTGGATCACAGAATATGAAGAAAATAGCATTTAAATTCTTAGAGTAAATGCATTAAATTGATAAATTAATTCATAAAATACACCATCATGCTGATGATTGCAGTTCATGCCAATAAAGTTGTTTAGAAACACTGGTAGTGCGTTCAGATTGCCTCCAGATCAGAGAGCATGCAAAGATATAGCTTCCAGTGGTTTCATGTCCAACTGAAGCATGTTCATGTCGAGGGAGTCCCTTTTAACTTGCTAAGTTATTAGTATTAGATTAATATCTAGAGTTTAATATTTTTTAATTGAAAAGGGTTTTCACAAAAATGTTAGGGATCATCCTCAAGGGATCATTGATAGTCACTTCAAATTTCATGGAAATTTGGCCATCCATGCTTGGGGTACTTTGTCATGGACCAAAGTGTTGCACAAGGGGAAATGATGGATGGTTCTCGACAAGGTTTAAGATGTCAAAACAATGACCAGGAGTCATCCTCTGGGGACCGTTAATATTGTTAGCAAATTCCATGGTTGTAGTTTTAAAATGCTGTTAAACGTATGGTCTGCATGATTATGGATACCTTTAGGACAATCGATATTTGCCACAGCAGCAGGGGGACGTCTCTGAGCAAGCAAATGATGATTCGCAGCTCTTTCAATTAGCTCAGGGGTCCTAATATAGTAAGCTGGGGAGCAGCCCATTGCCTCGGCCATAAATCAAATGGAATTACAAACTAGAAGACATGCCAAGACTGAACATGGAAATGCATCCCACTTCTAAATTTGCATCTACATATTCCATTCATTTATATACTACTATTTCCGCATCCATCAGCGCATAGCTTGATAAAGATTAGTCACAATGAGTGCCTTGAGTCAGCTAATGCTCAGCTAAATCATTAATTTGCTCCAATTAAAGAGGCAAAAACCTATTTCTGGCTCGCACACTCAGTCTTTGAAACAGCTGCGTTATTAGTTGTTGATTAAGTTTGTTTGTGAGCCTCTGTTCATTTGCATTTGCATGAAGCTCCTTACAAATTTCAGTCTCCAGAATGCATCCAAAGGCAGCAGGCAGATGGCTGCTATTCAGTGTTTATCAAGCAACACTAAGTTTTATGTCTTTCACTCTGGTCTCCAGATACTCATTATCGATGCTAGTTAGACGATATAACAAAAGGCAGTTCAGAGGTTGAACACCTGGCAGCACAGATGAAGAATATTACAAAATGTGATACATTTTGAACAAATCCATAAGAACTGTACAATATAGAAAATAGAGGTTAGAAAGAACACACTGCAAGGTTAATCCTTCTATGGGAGACCCCACTGGTTGAGCCAATCATTGAGGACCCCCACGATCCTGTGTAAATAGACAATCCTCAAATTGTATTTGAACATCCATCACTTAGGCTTATTTTCTTTCATAGCCGGGCTTTATCCATGAGGGGTGTCGGGGCCTGAGGCACAAACCTACTGAAAAGCATCAGAATAATTCAATCAGATTGCCCAGAGATCTCATTACAGGTCTGGAGTGTGATGCTAAGCATTAGACTTTCAGTGTTGCCAGCAGAGGCTCTCTGAAGGCGGTGGGTCGGCTGATTGACAGACTGAAGGTTCTTTCAGGGTGAGTTCATAGTTAAATTGCCTTCTGCTCCCCATTCTCTGTATCAGTGCTCTGTCTCTCAACTCTCATATTCTTGGGTACCCACTTTGAAGTCCTTCATGTTAAATGTACAGCAGAGCAGCCAGTGCACATAACGATACATTTTATCATTTTTTATGTACTTCAAATATTAAATTCATCTAATGCACGAAGACAGTTCTTTAAATTTTGTCTTCTTTTAATGCAACCACTTTATACACTTATTTATACACTATTTTTAACAGGATAGTTCTGGTTTTTGAAGTGGGGTTGTATGAGGTACTTATCTATAGTCAGTGTATTATCTACAGTAGATGGAAGTCTGCACGCCCCCAGGGTGGAGAAGCAGGCGCGGATGCTAAGCAATGTATTGCTGTGGACGGGGTCAGCAGCAAAACGTATTTTAGCCACCTAAGAAAAGGCTTAACTAAAGTTTTACTGTACGTCATTTTAAATGTTTGCTATAGATTTTCACCACCTTACCTTGCTGTCAGACATCCCTTTCTGACGGGGAACTGAAGCCGTTATATCACTCCCTTAAAAGCCACCAGACTTTGCTGAGAAAAAAACAGAAATGTTACCTTGCAGAACACAGGAGTTGCTAGTCTAAAGTCTAAAAATCACTAAATGTAATGGTGCAAAACTTGGTAAAGACATTCATTGTTCCCAGACAAGACTCCTAATGACTTTGGTGATCCACCGATATTTCATCTCCTACCACCATGAGACTGAAATTTGTGGTTTTGAGTAAAAATGTCTTAACATCTACGAGATAGATTGCCATGAATTGTAATAACGATTGCTTAATTTTTTTTTTTTTTTTTATATATAGTGCCATCATCAGGTCAGTACATTGGTTTATAACTAAATACTTGCAAAACGAATGGCATTCCCATCCACTGCAGCTGTACTCAGTGTGTAGTGTTAATTAGCAAATGTAAACATAATAACATACTAAACTAAGATGGTGAACATGGTTAACATAACCTGCTTAACATTTACATGTCATCTGACATAAGCATTTTGCTAAAAGCACCACGGGCCTAAGTCCAGCCTCACAGAGCTGCTTGCATGGCTGTAGAGTCTTGCTTTATATATATATACGTGTAATCATAGTGATTTTATAGCAAAAACATATGCTTTCATGCTCCAGGAACATTTTCCAAAATGATTCATGTTATGTGCCTGAGTCATGGGATTACAAACATCTTGCCAGTTACCAAACACCCATCATATCATGTAGAACATCTTACCTGGAACCATGTTTACTCAAAAGAAAGGATCTTGAGATCATTGGATCTTTTTCTCTGGTGCAGTGTTCCCGTGGTGCCGAAACAGAAGCTATTCTTCAAATAGTCTCAAGGGCGAAGTGTGAATTGTACATTGTCAGATAAAAAGCTGCTCAGCTGCTGCACAGCATCTAACTAATGAAATACAAATCTCAGTTTGGAGCTGTGCTATGAATTTGGAGTCAGGAATCTCTTTATATGAGCCTAACTACAGCATCTGGAGAGAAGACTGTGCACATTTTCTCAAGCTAAAGTCTCTGCTGGGAGCTGCGGGTTTAATGGCTACTGTTTGCTTTAAAAAAAGCTTTTGCTTTGTTATGGCTTGTATTACCCTGGGCATGTGATGTGTGGCAAAATCAGAAAAATACAGCAAGGACACTACTTGCTGATATTCCCCAAACTATATGAAATATTTCTGTACTGACAAATAATCACATATGGCTTGTAATAAACATATTCTATTTATTGCACCTTACTTTTTTGTCATTTCTGTCACTTCACCACTTTTATAAAGGTTGTCTCTCCGACAGCAGCTTTACCTGACTTCACTAACCTGTCCTTCTCCTTCTCTTCATCTCCCACAGACTTGATCCATTTATTCTCCACTTTATATCCAATTACTGGGGCAATACTGGATGCTGGACCATTTAGCTTCCTGACCTCTCTTTCTCTTTTAGTCTATGTGACTCCATGAGTCTCTAAAATGCTATTTTGATTTTCGATGGGATTATCTAACCTTTTTTCCTAATCTCCTTTCTTGTTAAAATAAAGAGTATCAGAGCACATAAAACTCCTTCTGAATGATCTAAACTCCCCTAAACTGGTACTCTGTCTGTAGTCTGATCTAACTTTGTCCCTTGACTATTGCTCTAGTCTGCAATACAAGAACACTGTGGTGTCTTTGGCCTCCGTCTTTTAGCAAATACTCAAGTATATATATAGCCATCAACTGCATATATAAGACAAGTTTATAATGTTTCCTCCTGACTCGTATAAAAAGTCTGTTTTCAGCCAACACATGGAGCTGACATTAGTTTAATTAGCCCTCTACTTACAGACAATAGAATCTGCCAGTAAGAGTAAAGGCAAATGTCACCGGCTAGAAATGAGAAGCAGCTTTTGTCCTCGTCTGTCTGATTCAAGCACCTATTGTTTCAAAAATGACCAGGAATTTCGAGTGGTAGACTTGGTAACATTATTACTGTAAACTGTAAGTTACCAAGGGGTTTGTGCTCAGCGAAATGTCAATTGTAGATAATTAACTTGTTTTGTTTAACACGTTAAGGAGAAGCTTTAAGGCAGATGCCATCTGCAGATGAAGATCAAGTGATATTATGGAAAGCTCCAGAACAACTACAACATGGAGTTTTTAATGAGACGGTAAATATGAGGAATGTAAAGAAGCAAACCTTGGTAGGTATAGGAATGAGGGTGATACCTGAAAAGATGCCAAACTTTGTTGAAAATAAATGAAGACACAAAATACAATCCTTACATGTTTTGCTTCTTCTGTTGGATTTTAGTCACAAGTATAATTTATGAACAGTTTACTGTTTTGTTTTCAAATACAAGCAAGCTTTAAATTCCTTTGCCAGTGTGGTATCCTCATTGGGCTGCTTTCTTTCAGCTAATCTAAGAATTCTCCTCATGTGACAGATGTTTGTAATGGGGCCATATCTTGCATACATTACATTAAAATAGCAGTAGAGGAGAGGAGTGCAGTGTGTGAATTCTTCCCGTGTTTCTTTTGCCCTGTGGCTGTGCTTGTTAGCGTTTAATGAGCACTTGATCATATGTGATGTCTTTTTGGTCAGCTAAGGATAACATGGTGAGGAGTGGGAGGAGGTGAAGGAGGTCTCCCTAATAATCACTTCTTTTTCAGCCCTTTAGTAACAACTGCACATTAGGGACAGCTGTAGCCTTAAGAGATGTGGGCTTGCATCTGCAAGGTCAAAAGCTCAAGTCCTATCAGTTTGCTGACCATTTGGGAGAATCTGGTTGTTGAGGTTGGGTGAGTTACAGTCAAAGTGCCCTTGAGCAAGACACCTGGCCCTGAGCTGCTCTAGTGCAATGAGCAGCACTGTGGTTGTACTGGGCAGCTCCCAAGTGTGAGTATGTGTAACCTTAACAGGGATAAAACCATAGCTGTGCTGTGAACAAGCTTGTGTGCTCAGCAAACCTTTCCCTGCATAATTAACACTGGGAAAAAATGAACTGTGAGCGAATATGGGGTGAGGTCAGCCTTCTGCTACCATCTGTGAAGCAGGAGGAGAGGAATATTTACTGTTCTGCACTGGAAAACACTGAATGAAATCCACACCAACATATCCTCAGGACCCTCTGAAGTATTCAAAAGCACAGGGGATCTCTAAATTCATACTCATAAAGTATGTTTTCAAATATTAATAGGGTTTGGCACTCAGTTTTGTGGTAAATTTGTGAATATGTTGCAGCCCCTGGGTACATCTGCCAGGGTAAAATATAGAAAATGCACAATCCTTTTATTGCAAAGCTCCCTTTATGATTCTGATTTTATCCTTTTGGGATCCGCAAATAAGACATATATTTACTTTAAAAGTAAATACACATAAAAAAGATGTTGCAGAATCAACACTGTAGCCATACATAAAAGATAATGTTTCAGATAAGATAATTGAGACTTTAATGATCTTTGGTGGATAAATTCAGACGGGTTAAGAGGTAAGAAACAAATGTAAATAAAACAAATTTGGAATGCAATAAGTAAGTGTAAGATAATAAATTAAATAAATTCCATAAATTTCATGGGAATCCATCCAATAGTTTTTGAGATATTTCAGTCAGGCCCACAGTGTTGGACCAACCAACCAACAGACCGACATCGGTATCTGTAATATTACAGTATGTAACGATCCAATAATAAGTAGTATTTATATAATGATATAAGTAATATAATGTAGATGTATTACTACTCCAAAGCAATAATAATATATATAATTATGAGTATTTGTGATATTGGTGACAAATGACTGTTAAACACTGTATGTCTTGTACTATTATATCGTTTTTTTATTCAGGAAACTTTTGAACTGGTATATACAGATAGCTTGCCATTGTGGAGGCTTGAAAGCAAACCCATCTCCAATGGCAACAAATGGTGCATGAATGTAAATTAAAAACAATGCAAGCTACTCTGCTGTGATACAACACAACAAGCGGCGGATTCTGGATGTGTCATTGTGTTTGTGTCTTGCCGTTCACATGAACCGTAACTAAATGAAACAATTTTGTTCAGTCAGCAGCAAGGCTTAGCCACCGTCTGCTGCTTCGCTGGCTCCACCGCTCGCTCACTTCAATCTGTGCCAGTGGCTTTGTCCGTCCAAGAGATGCACTGCTGTGTACTGAGCCCATCAAGAGAAGCCTTTTACTGTAAACAGAGGACGATGAGGTCCATGATGAGGTTTTGAGGCCGGGGAAAGTAGACCGGGTCATAGCACAACAAATCAACAGGGCTTCACCAGGATAACACGATCTGAATCACAGCAAAAAAATTACAGTAAGGAAGCAAGAAAGGTGAAGTATTCACATGTTAAATTCAGTCACTATGACACTAGAATACAAAATTAGAGGCGTCAAAGACACAAAGTCACTGGTTTTCTCCACCCACCGTCCTTGAGCAAGACCCTTAAAAAATTCCTTCATTTTAAGCTGCACACTATTAAGCCATCAACAAAAAGTGTAATATTATAATCTAATTATTGGTTTATGGCTAACCCTTTAAATCATTCGACTATTAATGGCAGTAGCTGCAACATCAATCCCCCCATAAGAAGTCATCATCAATTATTGTCTAGTTTCAAGTAATTGCTATTTAATAATGAGTCTACCCTCAAACTACTCATACATTTTATTCATGGCCTGCAGTTGTGGATTCATTTATTATGGTGACTGTGGTCACTTATGTGCCTCAGTTTTAGTCCTCTTAGCTTATTCAACATATATCACTGAGCTTCTCTATTTGTCTATTAAAATTCCTAAGAGTGTAGGATTTCTGTTAAGTCCTTATTTAATTATATGTATCTGAAACACCCGCAGTATGGTTAACTATGTTAAGTCCCTACTAATATTTATTTTGAATAATTTAAAATGGCAGTTTATTCTTGCTCCATTTGCTACTCCAGTCTTGTAGACAACTAAAAAACCAACAATGAATTGCTGATATTGACAGTTTTAAGCCATAATCACCACAGCTATATACCAACTGCCAAATTAAATGTATGTCAATTGTTTTTTCTGAATTGCAAATTGAAAAAGTATAATATTATGTTGTATTATTAACTTATCATACAGCCCTGTATTATTCAAGGCCTTGTTTCAAATTTAGCTTTAATACCTTAATTATTCACATACGTGTATATTGTGCATGAACTGCATGGTTTATATTCCTAAATAAAGGTGTGTTTAATCAAATTACTGGTCTCACGTCTCTAGTAGTCTCAATGTAGACTGTACTAGAACTAGTGTATCTAGTGTAAATGCATCAGAGAAGCATTCAAGACAGATTGAAATACAAGGTGCAGCCAGCTGCTGTTGATTTATCTGATCAGTTTAACCACTGAATGATCTGTGTGTGTGAGGTGAACCAGTGGAGACACTGAAACCTTCGTCTCGCGTGCAGTTCATAAAAACGATTCATTTGTGTGTTTCTGCTGTTAGTTAACTCCAGTTAAACTGTTATTGTTGTAACTAAACTGCTACAGTGCAGAAGTTATTCTTCTTCTGGCTTTTTTTGGCAGCTACCAAACAGCTTCAGGTGCATTACCATCTCCTTCTGCACTGAAGGAGGGCCGACCCTGATTTGCATGAAGCCCAGTAAAACAAACACAAATTGTAATGAGATTTGTGATCTGGCCTACACAGATGGAGAGAGATACTGTATATGTGTCTTAAAGCTCTTCTGAATTTTATCCGGATACGAGACACTTGAAATAACAAGTGTAGATGGGGCCTTTGACTTGTCAATGTAGGAAAAGCACAAGTGCTACTAATAACATAATGATGGCTCCATTGTATTTAAAGTGTCCCAGTAAGCCATGGCAGTGTGACAGTGAGCCAGCAAGCACAACACCAGGACCTGATACCTGACACTGAGGCAGCCAGGATGAATTCAGCAAACATTCATTTCATTACCTCATTACTTCATCACCTATACTCCTCCGACTGTGACAATGTGAAAATGTTCTCTGTGAAGAAGATCTGTTCTGGTGAAATTTGTTTGGCCTTAAGTCTTTTTTTTTTTTTGTGAGGCAGGGGAGAGATGTGTCAAACGCCCCATTCTGACCAAACTCCATGGAATTTGGAGTACAATTAAAATGTCTTTTCACACAAGTCTACATATATCATGATGCACTTTCACCAATCATAAACGTCTCTCTTAAAACATCTTTTACAAGCATCTTTTAATGTTCAACACTGTCTTATAGACAATAAAAAATATATTTTACATGAGTAAAAGTCTGGGGCACAAGGGCAGCGTAAAATGAGAAATTTATATGAATGATTTCACAAATATGTTTTATTTCCTTAACATTAAGTGCTGATTACACAAACTGTCACTGAGTTATAGCCGCTGAAATAAAACAAAATGTTTATTGCTCATCACACATGTGGAACATAATAAATATGCAAGAAATCTTCCTCCTTAGACATTTATGTATAAAGGAAATTATTACACTCCCACGCTCTTCCTCATCGTTTGTCATCTGCTCATTTTTAATCAAACAACTCTACAGTAATTAGTACATTTCATTTACAGTGTAATTAATGAGATAATCCTTGTGTTTGGCAGTTGTCTTTCCCAGTTTACAGTGTTAATCTCATCGTACAATAATCCTGATTTTATCTAATTCTATAAACAAATTAGTTGTTATTTATCTGTTAACAACTGCAGACTAGGGTTGTTTGTACACACAAGTCATGAAAACCAACCCTGTGATTTTTCACTCCGGCAAAGTAGTAGTTCTAACATATATACATGCTTGTTTTTAAAGGCATTTGTCATCAAGTTATTTCTGTTGCAGGGTCAATTGAGTGGGAGTTGTGTCCAATCACTTCTTAATTTGTTTTAGTTTTACTGTGTGGATGCAAGTTTCTCCCCTCATACAAATTGCCAAGAAAAGGAAATGAAGCCTTAAGCCTGATTGCCTATACAAAACCTATTAGATATTTGACCTATCAAAATGTTATCTCTGGTAACTGGGAAATGAAAATGTATGTGATTTTTTTGATGCATATTAATCACGAAAACAGATATATTGCTATTACGCCGAGATTAGTTGCCTGTGGCATTTTCTTGAGGAAGCATTCTGAGAGAAAATTGATGTGAAAATCGCATCTTAATTGAGTTTCCGGCTCAAGGAAGGATCCATAATGGAACCAGCACCAAAATATTAGTTGTTTTATGCTTCAGATGTTAAAGGAAAACACATAATTTGAGGCAACTTTATTAGAAACATTTACAAGAATACTAAATGGTGACAAGATTGAGGATTGAGAAAGTATGTGTTCTGTTTTTATTCAGTTTAATCAAATACTAATCAGAAATATTAATTTGTCTCACAAGTAATCAAATATTTCTATGAAGACTGGTTTATAAAGTAATAACTTTTGTATATGAAAACTACATTGCCATGATGTCTGGAAACATAAATCTAATCTAATTTAATAATGTTTGTATGAGAGATTTTGAGGAAGAAGACATTTTGTTGATCAGTTTGTGAACTCTGACTGTTCTAAAAACATCAAAAACCTTCCTAAATACTTTTAAAATCAGAGTTGTCCCCCTGTCACAGCAAAAAGAGTCAACATGTGTTTCTGCAGTCAGAAAAATCCCTTCCCCAAGAGCCTGCTAACACCTTCTATCACACAACATCAGCAGGATGTTTATTTTCCAACACCCTGCTGCTGATTGTGCCGTGGGTGATTTAATAAGCTGGGAGAAATTGACTTTGCAGGGTTTGATGCTTCACCCTGGTGAGGTTACCTACATGGAGTACACATTACTGTAGCAGGAGTGAGCGTTCGCTATTCACTGGGCCGGCTGATGCATGGACCAAAGTGGTTACCTGGTGGCTCAGCTGCGGCAAGTCTCCTCAAGATGTTTGATTGCAGCAATCTCCTGTGTGTGCTGGTAATCACGCATCAAGCTGTGTACCGGCTCCAATTTGTATATGACTGAGTGCACAGCGTGATGGATAGGACAGCACCTGAGAGAATTGGATGAATTAATATATCAAATTTGAGCAAAAAAACAACAACCTTTCCTGAGATATGTGAAAGACAGGAGGAGCCTGTCAGTAAACACGAGCTTGGTCATTTAGTCGGGCCGGGCAGCACCTATAACATCAAAGGCCTGTGACAAAGTAAACAACTTTTTTGATCTGACTTGATGCCCCGGGCCAACCGATTAGTTTTCGGTGCTGATGCAGGAAGATCTCGTGTGCAATTTCTGCTATTTTTGCATGAACCTGGACTCACTTAAATGAAAACGGGCACAGTTTGAGATCAGTAGGCAGCTTTTCAATATTTACAGTTTTGTGGCCTGTGCCTTATTTTATGCTGTTATATATTGGGGGGGGGGATTCAATGATAGGAGCAAGAATTGTATTAAAAAGTGCGGTTTTATAATTGGTTTAACTCACAATTTATTAAAAAAGATTTTTGGAGGAAAGAACCAGGAGGAGAGTTGAAACCATTCTTTAATAACAGGGTTACTTGCTGTGTGATGTTTTTAGTAGTCTAGAGTGTGAAGTGTGGTAGATGTTACCACTGTGGGGGCAGTGAATCTGTCACATGTTGTCTGCTGTGACTGTCTGCATGGGCAAGTAAACTAGTTTGCCCTCTAATCTAATGTATGCAGAGTAAAGTATTAAGATTTTAGGCTTATACTCCAGTGCATTTGTATTGCATTTCCAACAAAGCTGGGGGACTTTGGAGAGAAAGAACGGTCAAAATTGATGTGGCAGAGACCGAGATATCCTGATGTTGAGTCCCTAGCATGAGTCAAGCTCCAAAAAGCAATAGTAAGTATAAGTATGCATTATACTGACAGGTCTTTTTATTATTTTGTGTCTTTCATTATAATCACACTGCCTGGTCAATGTTCAAGCCCGCAGTTTTCTAGTGTTAGCCTAATACTCAGGCTGAATTGCCATTTTGTGTCACTTCATCCATCCATTATTTGAATCACTGAACAAATCCGAGGTGTGGGCGGTGATTCAGGTCTGAAATCAGGCTATTGTTACACAGGCTTTCTGTGGGGAAAAAATAGTAGTTTCCGAGCCCAAGCAGAGATAACCCTGGTGACCTGCCAGAGCCAGAGAAGACATTATACAACTGTTCAAAGGCTGACTGGAAGTCCTTGTGACAAGTAGATTCATATTCATGTGTCAGTGGGGGTGGGCCTTTAAGGATTTCTTAACCCTCTTTTGTATTCGGCCTTGGCAGAGGCATGTGCCCGATGAGTGCTTTCATGGCTGGCTTATAACGTTTTAAATTTAAATAAAAATCAATTAAGTTCTTTATAGACTTTATAAAACCTATAGGAACACACAGATCACATCACTGTAGCTCCATGCAGGGTTTTCGCCTAATAAATCTTCACCTATGGGTAACGTACACCGTCAGTGATATGAAGCTGGTATATAAACGCGGTGTGCATCTCCTCATGTTTAACAAGCAGACTGATAACTGGTTACTCAGCAATGTATCCAGTTTAGAACAGCTCAATGAGTATTGATAAATCAGCCTTGCTCACTGCCCTCAACTCACAGCACCATATCTTCCGAATCAGCAGATCATTTCTGGAGTGCAGCCGGTGTGTGTGTGTGTGGGTGTGTGTGTGTGTGTGTGTGGATTTGTTGCTGCAATATCTAAAGCCATGCAAATCCATAATTAACATTTCCACTGGGATGTTTAGTGACCATCTAATAGAGACAAACTGAATCCCGACCAGCTCTGCGCGTCCTGTGAGGACCATCACTTCAACTTCATTAGGACCTTAAATTAAAAAGTAGAAAAGGCTTATTTTGCCGTCAGGAATTATAAGCAGCTACTAATGTGGGTTCAGAGTTATTTAAATGCAACAAGACAATTTTTTGAGGTGAAATAATATTTTTCAGAGCCACGCAGGGATTCGGGGCCTTGAGGGAAACTTTGCTTTCATCACACCCCTCTATTCATTAATGCAGTTTTGAACATGCTACCTTTCAACAAGGACACCCCGGTTTCAAGGTTGCATCTTATTTATTGAGAAGGACTGGGAATCACTTTTGCATATGGCGTGTTTCTCTTTTTAGCCCCTGTTGCTCAAACGTAGATCAATGTTTTACATAAATGGAAGTTTTGCTTCCAAACGTTGGTTGCGCCAGTATGCAAGCTAATGTACAAACTGAAATTTGAGATCGCCTGATCAAAAGTAAGCTTACGGCAAAAGAAAACTCCAAGGAATGTAATATATTTCATAAATTATTGAAATTAGCCAATCTAGAATTTACAATTGAAATGAAAATAGCTTTTATACACATAGGAGGAAGTGCAAAGAGGCTATCTATTTGTTTGGATTTCGCCAAACTTTTTAATTAAGCCTGAATCACTATAAAGGCGAACATCTTCAATCTCAAGCTCCTTCATCTTCTGTGTAATACACACAAGTATCCCTTCATAAATAAGCTGAGGCGTGGGTCATTAATAACAGGAGAAAGTCATTACATCTCTTCCGCATGCTGAATAATCGAGCTGCTGGTTGCCTTGTGCGCTCACTGTAAATATGCTCATAAGCTCAATTTTGGCTGGTCGTGCATGGACCGAGGACACATCAGTCTAATCAGGCTGCCGCTCCTCCTGCTGCTGCAGAGCGACGGCTCAACCTTCATCGCTGTTTTGGCTCCGGCGCATCACAACCTGAACAAACACACTTAATTGGATTAGTCTGCTGGGTGCTGTGTTCTTACAATGTCCTCGCAGAGACAGGAGTCGCACACCTTTGATCTCTGAAGAGGCAAACACGGCCTGTTAACACGGCTGAACAAATCAGGGGGCAAAACAACCACAAGGACAAATGACCTTTGCCATTTTCTACAGCCCTGTTTGCAGCTTGACAAACCTTTTAGTTTCACTTTGTTAAATGTGAGCTTCTTCAAGGTCACATAGTTTATGATGAAAAGAGCCTTCGAGGATATCTAATTGCCATTCATAAGAGAAAATGCAGTGTAGACAAAAGCCCTCGTTTTTCTCATGACATGAGATGCATTTAAAGTCACTTCTGGACCAAGGCTGCTGGATATAACTGTTTAATGCACTTGTCCTGTTTGTTAATGTGATCTCAATCTATCAGCTCAATGGGCTGTATAGCAGCGCATCAATATGCGACACAAATGAAACTTACTGCATTTACTCAGTCATTGACTTGAACTCCTTTTCTTTCCTTGGGAATAGAAAGCAGCTTTTAAACATACACATTCCAGCATGTGTTACAGCTGGCTGAGGGACACAAGCCTCATTTGAGAACACTGAAAGATAGTATACACTGGCTGAGAGGAAAACTAAATATGCATTAATGACTGAGTGTTCAGAGATGGAAGAGCAGAGTGAGACGATAGGTCCATACGATTTCATCATGGTCTCCTTCCTTCTCCATCATTATGCAGTACATGTACAGTAATGCAGAATAAATTAGCTTAAAGAAGGAGTCGCAAATTAGGCCCCAATCAACTCCTCAGCATCCTTGTGTTTTATGAATCTATTTATGTACATGTGTGTAAACACATGCAAGTAATAGAAATTCACAGTTTTTGCAGTTGGCCTTGGCTTTATGCCCCCCATCTGCTGCTAATATAAGTCACTTTCAGAAACAAATTTATGCTTTTTAAAAAATATTTTCAAGGGTATTGTTGCCTTATATATTGTTAAAACAAAAGAAAGAAAAGAAAAAGCAATTGTAGTGATATTTAGCCTTGCACGTAGGTTTGGTTGTATTTGTAGAAGTTTTGAAATATCACTCACAGTTAAGGTGAACTGTGCAATGACAGTTGAAGTTGAATCTAATCTAAAAAAACACTTATTTGTATGATAGAAAGCAGTTCCAACTGAGTTTCTGTTGCATTGTCTAAATGTCATTTTTCAATGCTGTGAGCACCAAAAACTCAGTCCACCTCCACTGTATCCTAATGAAGGCAGACATTTCAGATACACATTATATTTGAAACCCTGAACCAATTACACCAGAACTATCAGCACGGCTGCATGCCACTAAAAGTAGGGGAGGTTTTCAATAATTCGGGTGAGCTGACCCTTTAACAGCAAACACTGACGGCATGTGACAATGGTCCCGGGCTAGATTCCAACCACACACATCACACCTAACATTGTACAGTATGTGCCTTGTCCAGCTGGGATGCACACAAACACATTCTTTCAACAATCATTAAAGACTATGTATTTTTCCTCAGGCTGTTTTTGCACACTTTACCGAAGCCTTTTGCTCAGTGTCACACATCAGATCCATGCTTTCCTACTCATGTTAGCAAGTTTTGAAGGTTCAAAAATTTTTATTTTTTTTAAAAAAACCAGTAAGGAGGGACAATTTAGTGAAGAGGAAAGAATGAGGGCACTGTTTATACTTAATCCCTTGTCAAAGCTGTAAAAGCAGCCACATTTCCTGTTTTGCTCCTTTTTTTTTTTTTTGCACTGACAAGCATGATTATGGGTGCTTGTATGTGAATGTTAACATTAACAGCAACAACAGTAGTCAACAACAGAGTAGGCAGGCGTGTGAGTGAGAGGAGAGAGCATACATGTTGAAATATCGCCTTTGTTGTTTGGCTGCTGTTAACAAACACAATTACTCCACTGGAAACAGTGTGGTGATTAGAGTGTCTGGGTTTTTTTGTCTGAATATTTCAAATAACAGTCTACCCACTACAGCAAATTCATGTGTGATTGTATCATCAGTGTTTAACTTGCCTGTTTTTTTTTTTTTTTTTTGGGGTACCAAAGTTAATTAAACTGTCAGTGTTTTAGAGGTAATCTTGATGCAATCTCCATTCTCCAGAACATTTTTAAAGACTTTAATGTTAAATCAAAAACCGTTGATGAAAGAATTCATAACATTATGCAAATTATGAGAAAATAGTGAAGGACACCACCTTTAGGTAAAACCTGTCAAGCTGTGATACCTGAAAGCCTTTTGATTTTGCAGGTTTCTGAATTATGTTTTGTGAATATATAAGCATAAAATAGCAACTTATTCTCTGCATAGTGTAATATTTGCATCAGTTAGTGCAGTGCTGAGGAGTATTTGCTAATATTGCATCATTCCAGTTTATTATAAAAATTTGAAATACATGTCTACCATTGAATATAGTTATATAATCACTGACAATGAGGAGGGAAAAGAGAAATGTTGAAAAATATATTCTATCCACTTTATGTCCGTACCAAAACTGCAAGAAAAAACCTTTAGATTGAGAAACAGTGGTGATTTTCCACTCAAGGGATTAAATGTTCTACCATGGGTTCAGACATTTTGCCATCATGGACATTGTGAAATCCTTCCAAATCCCATTGGATAAATGCAAAGATGCAATTTGGACAACAGGAAAAAAATCAGCTTTTTGATATTTAGGAGATGCAAAGTGCCACACACAAGGTAAAGGCTTCGGGCATGACACATGGCTAAATACAGAGGCTGGAAAAAGACTAATGGATCTTTTCTGTAATCTTATTTTCTAACAAACGCAGAGACATTTTTTAAAAGCCACAGCGGCTCTGGGTATTGACAATCTCATAAGCATGGATGCAGCAGTAACATCTATTCCCGTGCGTTATCACTTGCCTTTGAGTCACCTCTTCTATACCTTCCTGTCGCCATGGCAGCAGCAACAGGAAGTGGTTTGATAACTCTGTTTCTTTATCAGAAAAAGCCTGGCTGACATTTGGACTAAGTTGGCTGATACAACATTGTGACCAACATTCAATTCACCTCTTTCTGTATGTATAATCATAGGGAGGATACATGTTGTGATAAAGCAATACAATAAATTCAGTTTTAACTACTGTACATCGTTATCCGTGCAGTATGTAATCATGTTAAAGATACCTCCTGTGTGCCAGTGAGTCTTTTTAGTATTGTTATAAAAAAAGTGTAAGCCCATGTAGTTATTTTCTCAAATTTAGGTTGCCGATGGCCTAAAATCCAAGCCCTTCTGGGTCTTTAGTTACTAAATCCTATGAGGTTCTACAAATAGACCGTTTCACAGCAGACGTTTTGACCTGTCGCAGCAGGAAAAGAACAGGTGTATCTAATAACCTTAATGATGGCTCAGCCCTGGAACTGGCTCACCGAAGTGGAATGCAGCCGGCATTAATGTTATTACTTACACCTGTGCTTTTTGTGCTCCTTACGTATACGTAGGTGGGGTACGCAGAAATATTGTGCCGGAGCTGAAGTAATTTTAAAGAAAATAAATTATGATTTGTTTTTTAAATTCATTTATTGCGTCAGTTTGCTAAATGTAATGGATAAATGGTGAAGTCGTCTTAGTTTTTTCATGATTTGCCTGTAAGGTAAGGTGCAATGGTGTATGATAATTTAGTAATAGAAATTGCAGGGCTGAGCCATTGTTAATGTTATTAGTTCCACCTTTGCTTTTACTGCAATGACAACTCAAAATGTCTGCTGTGAAAAAGATGCATTGAAGAACCAGACAGGATTGGATTTAAAAGAATCGCCAAGCTAAATTTGAAAAAAGAAGTATCTATCTTCACATTTATCTCATTCCTTAAAACAAATTTGAGACTTTAGCTCAGCTGTAAATGTAAGTCAACATAGATGGAGTTTGATGCCTGAGGAGGACCACACTAATTTATGTTCAATTAAATTAGTCATGTTGAACGTGATAATTACTCATGTTAAGAAAAATGATCATCCAACACTAGACGCTGATACAATGTGCCATGACTATAGCTTGTGGGCATTTTATTTTCTTAGTCATAACACTGGGGATGGACCGACTCTAATTTGAAAGCCTGAAAATATTCCAGCTAAAACTGTGTGTGGGCGTGTTTGTGTAGTACAGTGAGATATACACACAGGCATTACCATTTTTGTGCTCATACTACATAGAATAAACTACTTTTGTCTCATTACTACTGACCCTTACACATAGTAAATGCGTCCTGTTGTCACAGTAAAAACCAGTATACTAGTTAAAGTAATAAACCATATTCATGTGGCACCTCTCAAAACACAAGTGAAACAATTAGTAAATAATAACAAATAAGGAGTAAACCCTTGATAAACATGCCGGTGGAGGGGTGGAAATGTGGTGGGTGGTGTCGGGGATAGAGGCTGGGTCCTGCCCTCGTAGCAGGAGTGGTAGTTCTGGTAATTGAAGCTCATTATTGATGATTTGGTGCACCTGCTGTTTGGCCTATTTAAACATCTCTCTGCTCTCCTCCACTGTTTGCGTTCCAGAAAGCACAACTTCCCCGTAGAGCCCTCAGTCAGCTTTAGCATGTTACAGTACCTACAATTGTGTCCCGTTTCCATGCACCATACTGATTTTAGTTTGGTGCATTCAGTGTGGTCAAAGATTCAGAATTTACTTGATTTGAGTGTTTTGTTGATAGACACGGTTTCCTTTCCACAGCTGCAAAAAACAAACAAATTGCACATGGCGACAAGACAACTTGAGGAGTTGCAGTTTTATTAGTTACATGTTCTGTATCATACTGTCTGTACAAATCTTAAATAAAATGCATACTTTTTTTAATTATGATCAGAACACTATACTGTGAAGTGTATAATTAATAAATCTGTGTCTTTGCAAAAGTGGTTCTCGAGGCTCAGCGTCATTGTGACTCTCAGGGCCGGCTGGGGAACCGCTAACTTGTTAACCAGGCAGACTAACGCTGGTCAGTCACAATAGTTCCCAAGTGTTCTTCTATTTTTGGTCAATTGCACAAATGCTGGAATGACCAGGCTTTCATATGTACAAAGAAATGAGTTTAAATCCTCAACTCTTGTTGGTGAGTTTAACCCGGTGACAGTGCCAAGAGGTTTTATGTTACATTCAATGAGTGTTTGAGCTGAGGTTTAATAAAGCCTTCAGTCAAGCATCTTCCTGCTTGACCATCTCTAAGCCTGGGTGTGTGTGTGTGTGTGTGTGTGTGTGTGTGTGTGTGTACACAGTTGGATACTAGCCTCCGGACCTGCTATAGAAAAGCCCTTTTTTGCCCAAATGGATTTTGAGAAGTGATTTAAAGGATGATGCAAATTTAGTCAGCCTGAGCTCTCCAAGCAGGGCATTCTGAAACCTATTTCTGAAAGCAAAAGGTGTTGTCTTAAGCCTAGATATAATGCTGAAACTAAAAGGTTACTTTTAGACATATTCGGGAGGAGTTTTGTCTTTATTTGATAGCTTGGGGGGAGGAGGGGTTGACCTACAACGACTCTGAGCTGAATGCATGATAGGCCACAGTACCAACTCTAGGCTACATGGCACACTTATCTGATTTGATGAGCTTAAACCCCAGAGAATGTGCTTTTTGTCCCATCTCCTAGTATATCTTTTTATTTTTTCAAACCAAGAAAACCTCCCTATCCCTAACCAGGTATTTTTAGTAAATAAACTCGGGGGTAGCACTGACATACTGCTTATTTTGTTGCTTACGATGATTTGTCACTGTACCAAGAACTTGGGCCAGTGTAGCCCAATGTGTCAGCCCCTGAGCCTGCAGTGTTTTGGAGCCATGGAGAGCCCACCAGCTAGACGATCCCTCTGCCCTCACTGGCGCTCCAACCCTTTTCTCAGCCTGAAACTGTTTGTTTTTTGCAGAAACTTGGCCGCTGAATCTGCTGCAGCTCGTGCCAACAGTCCACACTGTGCTCCTGCTCCGGGGTGAAGGTCGAACTTCACAGCATCTGCATGTAGAGGGCCTTCTGCTACCACTCCCTTTTTATCTACTGTTATCCATGGTAATCAGTCGCTCAGTAGTTAGAAAATAAACAGTTATTTTAGTCTGTTATTTCCCCAGTACATCTTGAGAAACAAATTATTTTCCCCCCTGTTGGTTTACCTATTTCTGCACAGAAGAAAATGTAACTCTTACCAGCCCTTGTCTTGCATCTTACAAAGCTCAACCGGTCATCATGGCTTTCCATTTGTCAGTGTTTCTTTTCATGTAGCCAAAGTTCTGCTGCTCATTGAGGCATTTCATTTATTTGAAACAATTTTCCCAATAGTATGCACCAAAAACTGTCAACAACCTAATCTACATTCACAATCACACAGTTGTTTCTGTTGTGGAATACAGAGTTCAGAGTGTTATTCTTCACAGGTTTCAACATCTATGAAATTAAAGTTTTATTTTTGAATTAAATCTGAACTATGAACAAAGCCAGCTGGTTGACGTTTGTTCTGATTTATAAAAATTTCAACATTGTTTTTGGCTGCAGGCTGAAGACCTTGTAGCTGTTTTTTTTTTTTTTTTTGAAGATTTTTTTTTCTCTCTAATTAGTGATTTAAAAAAACTGTTTTTAAGCTTTGAAAATCCTCTCTCCAGTCTCAAACCTTAGCTTCAGCAGTTGTGACGTGAAATCTGTATCTCTTTGTAAAACTCATGAGAAATGGATATAAAATTCTTATAATACAAAGATTCAATTCAGTGGTTGATGCTCTGATAAATGTATTCATCGTCCGTCTGTATTACATTCATGATTGTATGTGGTTAATAAGTAATTGTGGGCCTGTGCATCTTGTGATCTGCAGGACTATGCCAAAATCTTGGTAAAACGCAGATCTTTATTTAACAAAAGTATGTGTTTGTCATCACTTCTTGTTGGGGCATGGCCTGTTGATCACAGCGGATAAATAAGGAATTACAGTAATTAATGCAAAGATAAATAAGAATATATAGTTATATTGCTGTGACTTTAGGAGACAATATTATCAGAAGTTAGAGAAAAAACATTTTAGGCATTTAGACTGACATGGGCTTTGTCTGATGTCATAGATTTGTATTGTAATAGACTGTTAGTGAGCTCGCCATTTCAAAGGACATGCATCAGTGAAAATCCTCGAATAATATGCTCTACAAAGCACCAGTGACTGTTTAGGGAGCTCAAGGGATCCATACCCCCCCCCCAGTGAGCTGAGCCTCGCTGCATACAAAGCCTCATAAAGATTTTTATGTTGTTAGTCCTGTAAGGCTGCTGCGTTGATCACAGCTCAGCGTTTGGTGTGTGGTTGCACAGTAAACAGCGAATCCTGTATGTTTCATTATAAATAAAGGAAAGAAGAGAGAAAAAAAAAAAGAATGTACAAAAATGATTTTACATAGGGGCATTTATTATCCTGGCCTGATTTAGCCATCTGTTAAAATCATAGTAATACAACTCTGCCATTCAGCTTTTTGTAAATAATTGAGTGGCCTGCTGATGTATACTGTGTATACTTTCGGCTGCATTGTGAGACAGCTATCAAATATTGAAAAGCATTTATTTGTGGTATCCTTCATGCTGGCACAAGATAACTAAGAGTGTTACACATACTGGATATTTCTGATTTTTAAAAATGTTTAGTGTTTTGCAGGTATGGTTGCTGCGTCTGTGTATTGTGTGGCGTGAAAGTGGTTTGACTCTCTCTACAGTACAATGCAAGGGCACAAATGAGTGATTGCAGGGAGGCAGCAGGGACACAGTGATCTCAGCAGTTATATTTACAAGGATGCTTATGTGAACCAAATATGGTAAGATTCTCTTTAATGTCAGGTTCCAACCTGTGATTGCACATTAGCTTGAGAGACTGGTGCTCCCCAGCACTGTAATTACCTACAGTAAGTGTCTTCAGCCAAGAGAATGGCAGCTCGCACAGGCAGGGGGCGGACTTTTGTCTCAATTAGTCTTCTCTGTTTCATCTCCTTCCTCTCCAAAGACATCAGTGGCAAGGAGATTGGAGTTTGTCCTGCATACAGCTGGTGGGCTCATCCTCTCCTTGACACAACAGAGAAATGTCATAGAATAAAACAGGAAGCATTCAAAAGCTTTCTTTTGAAGCGAATGCATTCGTTTTGATGTCTGGCATTGCTCTACAGTTCAATTTGTGCTCTGCAAACAAATTGCATCCTTTCTGACGAAGGAACTGAGCAGTAACATCTGCTGCTGTCTGTGAAAGCAGCCTCTGATAGAGGTTTGATAGCTGACAGCTTTTGATAAGTCACTTATGACAATTTGTCTTTTGGTCTTCAGTGTTTATTTCTGCTGTTCCCCATTAGTGCTCCGTCTGGAGAAGGCCACATGCTGACGCCGGGCTTTGATGTCAAACATTATCAAACAAGTGTTTGGTTCCAGATCTTTTGAATGTTCTTTCTACCTGTCACAATAAGACAACCAAACCTCACCAGAATCAAATAAATGGAAGATAAGCTTTCATCACATTCATACACATAAACATTATTATAGTATAGAGCTTGTCTGAGAATTATATACTTCAAAAATGTTATGAGGAAGTCGAGATGTAGCCTCTCCTGACCTCTCCAGAGCGCCTTACAGTCATGTACCAGTGTTAAAACAGAGTGAAGCACCAGCAGGTTACTATTTATGGTTACAAAAGCTCAGAGAGGGCAAAAGGCATAACTGTCATCATGACAGGGTATTGGGGTGTCAAAGGGGCAGGAAGCACTACAGGCAAGGTCTGCCAGTGTTATATGAGGATTTTGGCGACAGTCAGAACAGGAACAAGCCACAAATGTCTCACCAGCCCTTCATGCAAAAATGCCAGAGAACAGAAAGGGAACGTGCAGCAGGCAACCTGCATCAGGTAAGGCTTTCACATGGAAATACATCTCTTTTGTCGCCCACAGTGGTGTTCCTTCCATTCTCCGGTCACGCAGTGTCGAGGTGTTTTTACATGTTTTAAGAGGAAAAAGGTCAAAGTTACTTAAACTAAAGTCACTAAAACGCCCTGGTCAGAACTGTATAATTGGCAAACTGTTGACTGATGTCATGGCCTGACCACTGAATTTGATTGATGAACATGATGACCAGATGCAGCCATTTTTCTAAACTTAAGATACAAACTGGCAAGTCCATGTGATATAAGCTGAAATCAGGACATTTTTCAGACCGATGCAAATCCCTGTTTGTATTTTTATTTTGAAGTTAAGTAGGCGTTTTATCAGCCCATATGAAAATGAGTATCAAAGTCAGGGCTATGTTTTGGTTGATTTGGCAATTTTGGCAGTAATTATGCATTTGCAAACATTAAAATGGTAAGTGATTTTGGGCACAGCTCCACTGTAAGGGACTGATTTTATCAGTATTTATATCATAAAATGTTAGACCCAAACCAATTCTGTTTCAGTGGAATCACTGCAATGAGTGGATCGCTCATTAAGGTGAAGCTAATTTGTGTGTTGCTGTTAAAATTCAACTTTGGGGGACTCTCACATAATCACATCATTGGCCGAGTCGGTTGTGAGACAGGAGTAGATAATACAAAAACATTACCTTAAATTAAAGCTGCCCTGTGTAGTTCTTGATCAATAGCAGAGCTGGATGGAGTGATATAAAGTGGCACGTTGTTTTGTCTGTTGCGCTTTTTCGCTGATTCTCAGTGGCAGCACCGTGCTAAGAAATAGCAACGCACCAACTGAGGCAGTGAAGAAGACTGCTACCAAGCACACATGCATGTAAACAGTGCACGATTTAAAATTATATAAATAAAAAATCAGCTCTGCAAATGTTTTATGAGAAAGAAAATGCACTCAAAGGCAACATGCCTCAAAGATGCACAATGAGTTTTGCACTAATTATTTAAAGACTAGCAGTCTAACAGCGATTCAGTTTATTTCGGGTAGATATAAAATGCATTTCACAAAAATCTGATTCACTCAAATCAAATTACCCACAATTTTATGTATTTTAATACCATATTCACCCAAATGACGAGGTCACAACCTACATTACAGAAGCTGATTTATGCTGTAATAAACCCAAACACATACTACCACTTTAATGACCTAAAATAGTTGTTTTTTATTGTTCCTCTAAACTGTCAAGTGGTAGTCAACCCACCCATTTACTCATTTTAAAATCTTCTCTGCAGGTACATTCTGAATTCACCACCCACACTGTTTTCAGGGCATTGTGAGCACTGACACCATCTGGCATTAAGTGAATCACTCTGAGAAATACCGCTGCTGCGTTGATGCCTGACTGCCCAGGGCAACTCGGGCAAGTGCTTTGTAGTTGAAGATATGTCTAATAGATCGGCGCAGGGCCAGAAATCCGACTGTCCACCTGAGGCCACAGACGAGGGTCAAACAAGTCAGCAGAGAAATGCTGAGGTTTAATCACCAAGCAGTTAAGTGTTGAAGGGCGACCAGAAAATTCAAACCACGGGCAAATGTATGAGCCGGGGGTGGTGGGGGGGAAAAAAATGAGATGATGTTTGTGATTTTACTTTTTTACTACAGTCCCCTCTAATACAACTGCCAAGTCTTTTTGTGTTGATGGTTCGCTTTAATGTCAAAAACTCCTCATCTGCAGGCTTGCAAAATTTGCATGCCAGGTATCATCTATTCCCCCAAGCCCCAATCCCCATAAAACTCATTGCCTCCCCTCCCTTTGCCCCCTGCGCAGGTGACAAGCTAAAATGAGAGATAGCTTCATTTGCTTCCTATAGCTAATTGGATTAGTGCTTAAGGCACTACAATAACGGCTGAATTTAGAGAGGCAGGCGGAGAGAATGGGGGAGTGGGGAGCTGAGTGGTGGAGCCAATTTTCCAGTGAAATGAGCTTTGCTCCAGGTGAAGGGAAACTTCCTGCAGAGAAATAGAGAAGCTCTGTGTCGGGAGATTTTATGCTACCAGACGCAGTAATGTGTCACAGAGTTTACATTCAGTGTGTTACAAGAAGGGGCACAGAGTCGTAAATGACATGTTTTTGATACCATCGTCAAGCAGCCAAATTAATTACATGTCATAATAGGAGATGATTGTGTCCTTTATGTCGTGGTCGTGGTGAATACCTGATTCTGATTGGCTGGAGGGTATGTGTCAATTTTAGTTAGCAGTGCAGCTCTGATGTTGCAATGTCAAAGACGATTTTTAAAGTATTTTGAAACCAGCATAGTTTTGATCCTTCTTCCTGCCTTTTGCTCGTGCATTGCTACGTTTTGTGATGTTGTGTGTGTGTGTGTGTGTGTGTATGTGTGTGTGTATCGCATCCCTTGTGTACGTCCTTGTGTGTCTGCATAAGTTAAATACAAATCATAAAAACACTGCGTAAAGTCCATTGGGTATCTTAATTGTATTAACCTGAGTATACATAAACTTCATGGATTATACCTTACATAATGGCAGTTATATGTCAGGTCTATTATGGTCATGCTTCTCATATGTAAAGGACTGATAACTTATTTCAAACTATGCATTTTAAAGTTACTACGTGTAGAATTGTATGTGATATCTTTCTAATTGTAGGGTTGAGCACCTTGAGCCACCAGAGGGCACCAAAGTGAGACATTTTTTTTATTTTAAAAACAATCTTGTATGTCAAATATCACTGCATTTGTTTGTCAGCGTACCCTGCAGTGAAAATATGAGTATCTTTTATCAGAGATGACTTCAGCCATTGTTGAGTCTTACTGCACCCTGGCAGGAGGCTGCCATAGCAATAATCAGGGCAGAGTGACTAACTCAATGTGCAAAACAGCAAACAATGGTGGAAAATTACATAATAAGTCTGTTCAAGAGCTTTGAAAAAATATCTTAATTAGCCAATTGGCATGAAACATCCGCACACTCAACTCAAAAAAAATAGCTTTTCTGTTCACCTGCAGCCACCTTTTCTGATGATTTTGTTGACAGTTTCTCACTTCACCACACATGAGTACCTGTAAATCTGCACAAAGCAGCTCTGAACACTGGCAGCACCAGATGGTTGCAGGAGGTACGATGTTTGCAAAATGTGAATATTCAGAATTCATGTAACCTGATACTTACACTACATACTCGTGTTTACTAATCAGCCTGTTCATATAACAGGGACAAGGGAGGTAAAAGGTTTGACATAAAGATTTTCAGTCCTTTTTTTTTTTTTTTTGTCTTCCGGCTGAGATAGGTGGACACGTGTCACACTCATTAATTCTATAAAAAACTATTTTCTTAGGCATTACACCACCAATATCTTAACGTTGCAGTAAGCAATGTTATTTAATTATTATTTTGGTTTAACCAAAACATTTTGACCATCTCATATCACTAACAATATTTTATTGGGTTTATTCAAATAAATGTGTCTAAATGTGCTTATACCTTTTGACAGGTAAGTGCTAAAACAGACATGTAGTTAGATAAAACAGTTGTCAACCTTGACGTTCCTCTTCAAGCCAAGCAAAATGTGTGTGTGTGTGTGTGTGTGTGTGTGTGTGTGTGTGTTTAGTGTGTCATTTAGTGTGAGGTGGTTAAGCGGAGTGAAGGTTTTGCATTGTGTATGTTTAAATTGCCTACTGCAGCTTTAAGGTACCCTGTGGTGATTTTTTTAAACAAATAAAGTAATATTTACATTCAGTGTTTCTCACTAAAATGCTTTGAGGCCAAACTGTTGAAGCAATTTTTGGATGAATTTAAAACCTACATTGTTAACATTCATGCTCTCATGCTAGAAGTCCTCTTTTTCCTTGCCTTTGTTTGGTCAGTGTTGCCAAACTCGGCAACAAAAAGTAGGCCACTCGGAACATACTACTCAGGCTTATATTCCAAAATATCAAAATTACATAAAACAAACTGCTCAGTAAGTTAAGTTAATAAATGTAGCAGTTACTGTCAGGAAACAGGGAAAGAAATCAGTTGGAGGCACAGTATTAAAACATGACATGAAATAGAAAATTGCTGAGATGCAATGGAGAAGACATGGACCTATGGCCATTCTGCAGCGCTGATTTATCTGACGAGAGAGGCAATTTAACACTTCTGCGCTGATTTGTGGGTGTTCTTCATGCCCTGTCCACCCAGATCAATATGGGTGTCAGTGTTATGGCCTTAAATTACTGTTAGATGCTCATTACGAAAGCTCAATAGAATTGGTGGTGTTAGGACGGTGTATGTGTGCGCGTGTGTGGAGTGCACCTGCGAGTGCATCTCACTGAAGTGCCTGCCAATAAACACCAAGGCCATGAGGTGGTTTGAGTTGCAGAGGTTTAATCAACCAGAGGCATGATCTCTCCCTCTCACGCATACACACTCAAACACACACACACGAAGCAGTGGGGAAAAGGCCGAACTCTCCTTGAAGTTACCTTCTGAAACTGCATGTCTCCAGGTATACAATGTAATATATAATAAATAATGTTGCAGTGCAGATAAAACATGAAATAATATGTCCACAATGGGATGATCAAAGGCCAGAAAAAGCAATAAAAGAAGTGCGTCTATCCATCAACGGGCTGCTGAACACCAAGAATGATCTCGGTCTCAGGTGGACTGGATGCCTGACAGAGACTCTCCTCTCTAAATCACATGGCTGCTCTCTTATTTCCTGGATGACTGGACAGTTTCTCCCCTCAGCCATGTACAAAACAAGCAACTTCTGAAAGAGAAACTTCACCAGTCAGTCAATGGTGAGTCGCATTTATGTATTATTGATTTGTTTTGTTTTGTTGTTTTTGTGTTCCTGCTCATAGCCACATCACTGCATCTTATGAGGCTTTAAGAATTAATAGAATCCCACACAAACTTTGAAAATATTTTCCAGTGTCTTGCTTGTTGCTTTGAAAAGGAGCATGTTTATGGGTTTACCAACTATATTTGTTAAAATATAGATTAGGTGGACATGCTAAGAATTGCAGCTTATTTCTTGGAGCAAATGTGCAGCCTTCTGTTGGATAACGTGTCCAACAGCAGCCTCCTGTTCCTCTGGAAGAACACAGACAGTATCAGACTATCAGGGTTACCTGGCTTCCAGACCTGCCGATGGCTGATGTGCTCGGCTGGCTGACTGTCTCGGGACACGAGTGAGACAGTCCTAATGAGAGATAAGGAAGGAGCAGAGGCACGTCTGTGTGTTTCTGCATGTGTTCGTGTTGAGATCAGACGGCCGGGGTAGGGCAGCCTTGAAAAATGCTTTTTGTGTATTCAGAAAAGGTTTTCTGAAGTAACATTCGTTTAAACCACTTAACCAACAGGGTTTTGTTTATATTCAGAGTTTCTCACTAAAACACACAGTATGCATCCAGCTTAGCAAACATGTTGAACGCTTTTACTACCTCCAAAGGTTTTATTTTATTTTTTTTTCACCATGCACAGCATTGTTTATATCAGCATGCAGTCTCCCTCTCCTCTTTTAATATTACAATGCCACCTTTTAACAGCAACATGCACCACAGGGTATGTTTAAGTTGGAATACTTCTGTAATTCTGGAGAAATCAGAATAAATACTATTTAAAGTGGCAACAAACCATCTGTCTGCTTATCAACTCCTTGATCAAAACAGAACATAGTAACTGTTCCAACTGCTCATTTTAGAAAGGCCACCGCAAGATAATCCAGACTCTGTGTCTCCAGATTCTTCCGATTAGTCGTTATCTGCCTATTTCTTTCAAGTCTGTTCACTCAGAACAGTCTTATAGGCTAAACATCGTACAGCCTGCAGGAACTTTTTACATCGGATCATCATCTCCGGCTTATTCCAGAGATGGCCAAGACAACGGAGGCTTCAACCCGGCTCTGCCGACCAGAAGTGCTCCCAGGCAGCGCCGACACCGTAAACAAAGGTGGGGGGACGAGCGTAGGCCAAAGCTGACTCCTCAACAACAACCTCTACCCAGCCTTTTCCTCGCCAGTGTTCGGTCTCTGGCGAACAAAATGGATGATCTGCAGCTGAAGATGACCAGTCAGAAAAGGACTATGGACTGTAAACATTGTGATAACCGCTAGCAGCCTGGCTACCGTCTCAAGCAAGAAGCAAGCGTAAGAATCCCAATTTGAACTGGTGATAAAGCCAGAGTAAAACATCGGGCAGTATTAATAAGCAGGCAGGTTGTGTCACTTACTGATCAAGCAGAAAAAATGCCTTGTGCCATAAATCGAGCCTTAATTTTTCTGGGAAAAATCATGCCCTGCAGCAGACATGTAGGGAACCAACCTAAACACAGATGGTTTCATTATTCTTTAACAATTACACTGTGCAATTAACATTTACTTCATAATGATAAGTCAAAGCAAAAAAGATGTCTTTGCCATTATAAATGTATGTTTAGATATAGAGCGTTCAAATTATACGTACGTATATTTTGGGGTAATTTTGAATGCCAAAATGCTCCTTTTTAATACTTTTAGAATTAGAATTGCGCCTCTGTACTTTCACTGTATAACTGTTGCTGCAGTACTACACACTTTCACACTCCCTGTATCAATTATTTAAACTGGTGAAGCTTCAAACAGTTGAACAGTTCACTGGACAATTAAAGGCCCGAATTTGTAAAAGCCACAACCTCCCAGATTGTGTGGCAGAGGATTTCCTTTGAACCATGTGGTTTTTATGGTTAAGGCTACACACTGAACGTAAAGAAAGAAAACTGAAATTCAAAGTAAGGTCAATGGATTTTTATATAATACATATGTAAACAATGACATTTTCAAACTGTATTTTTTATGAAAATCAGAAAAAAAAGATCCGCTCAGATTCATATCTGTTGTCAAAACACTTCACTGAGCCCAGTTGCTCATAGGAACATTTTGGAGAAACCATGTTGCTAGAAGAGCACAGTGCATTCAGCGTAATTAGGATTTTGTTTGGCAGTGTCTCCGAAGCTTGTTGCCTCTGTAGATAATCCTAACAGGCTACACAATGTGTTTGTCTGAGCTATGGGAGAACTGTGAACTCAAGCCTGAGCCTGTAAGCTGCCACAGAAGAAAATGAATGAACACCCACATTCACAACAAAGCACACTTTAAGAAAGAGAGGCAGGAAGAGAAAAACAGAGGCAGAAAGGTGGCTGTTCAAGTGATGGCACAAGGCACAGCTCCGTTCTACGGCAGAGAAATTACTTTGGAGGCTGTTTGTGTAAAAGAAAAAACTTTTGTGTGTCAAGTCTGTCCTGCATTTGTCCAGCAGTTCTAGTTTTAAAAAGTTTTTTTCTGTGAAGGGTGCAAGAATTGTAGTGCTTTGTTTCAAATTTTAGATCATCTGAATTATTTATAATTTTGACTGCAGATCATTTCTAAATTAAAAAAAAAAAAAAGCCTTGCTGAGATTTAGGTGAGAAGAGCAATGGCACTCTCATGTCTGTAGGTAGAAATTATGCCAGCAGCAGCCGCAGATTATCTTAGTTTAGCACAAAGGCTGCAAACAGGATCAAACAGCTAGCCTGGTTCTGTCCAGAGGTAACAAAATCCTCCCACCAGCAACTCTAAAGATCACTAATTAACACTTTATATGATGTTACAAAAACTGGAAAAGAAACTGAAACTCACTTTTATTTTTAGGGGTTACATGTTGAATTGGTTATGAGCAGCAACTTCCATATAAACATGTTAATTTGAGGTTGCTGTACGTTTCCTATTTAGATATATATTGTTGATAGATGTAAAAAAATTATAAAAAATAAAACGGTTATCATCAATTGTTGATGACTTTGTGAGTCTGGAGCTCATTAAAACAACAGCGGGATGCAGATGCACAGCTTAGCGCCGTCAAACTGGCATCTATGACCTCCAAGGACCACTGCATTTAACAGGGATCTGCCTCTCATTACTTATCCTTTATCTGCTGTCTCATTATACCCTTGTTCTGTTTTTTGAATTTTTCTATTACTGTCTTTGCAATGCAAATCTTCTGCTTAAATCAGCAGCCTGGTGTATACAAAGCCAAGGGAAAAAATGACTCATCCTATTAGTGTTGAGAAATCTGGGCACTGGGGGAAGTAGTCAAGATGTAAAGGGAAAAGGCTCTGATGAATATTCCCATCATCCTAAATGCTGCTTTTTTTCACTAAAGTATGATTTATACGAGAGAGAAAGACTTCCTATAATCTTTGCAGGGCAGCATCAGGTCTGCAATAAACTAATGTGTAGCCTGTGTGCTGATATACCTTCCGGGATGGTGGATGATAGCTCATGTGTCATGACTGCAGGCCCATCACTCGCTGCGTTCCCCCCGCAGTGTGAGCCAATATGTTTAGTAGACATAGATGTGGGCAGTGCCTAATGGAATCCAGTCAGCATGGCCGATACCGTCAGCAAGTCACACTGCCAAGCCTCGATAACACCGGGCTCTCTCCCTCTTCGGAGCTATGGCAAGTGTCCTGGAGAGCCCTGCAGGATGTTACATATTAATACTTCTCGACATTTGCAGGCTGATAAGCAGCCGGGGTATAAATATTTTCCTTTTTATGAAACCACTTCGGCACAGATTCCTCATAGAAGACAATCTCTGGCTATTTTCTTTTCACGGACCTGTATCTGCAAACAAATTCTCTGTCCTCAGTAACCTGTTCTTCTTTAAGATGCATCGCCACACAAAGGTGAAGTAGGTCTAACGCATAAGGGAAGGTAGGGTTAGAATACAATTCATATGGCCACTGTATTGTATTATGTGGCATTAGATGAATTTTATTTATATATATATGTATATACTCCTTCTTTTTGAACTCTATTTGATACCACAAATAGCTAGCCTGGTTCTGTCCAAAGGTAACAAAATTATCTGTACAAAAACAGACGTGTAAAAAGACAATTTGCCATTTAACAGGGTTATTATGTCCTGGACTATTTACCAAACCAGTTGCCAGATAAGTGGCAGAGCATCCAGGAAGTTACTGGTCCAGATCAACAAATAGTCCTGGTTTAACCCCAGTTAAACCGCACATTGGATTAAACAAACGGGATACATTGTGTTGATTACTGAGTTTTTTTTTTTAGTCGGATATTGTTCTATCCAAACAGAGCCAGGCTAGATGTTTCCCTCTGTTTTCAGTCTTTATGCTAAACTAAACTGACCAGCTGCCGAAGCCACCTCCATTTTTCATGAGGGTGGTATACTATTCTCATTTAACTCCCAGCAGGAATAAGTGTGTTTCCCAAAATAGGTATCAAACTATTCATTTAATGGCGAGAGAACCTTCTTACATAGTTATGAGCCACACGATCACCAGCTATGAATGTGTGTGTGTGTGTGTGTGTGTGTGTGTGTGTGTGTGTGTAGGTTGGTTTTTTGTGCGTGTACCTGTGTGTCTGCACGCTACGGAGCCTTGAAATCCAAATGTGAAATGCAGAGTGAAATGAATACAAACCACACGGATCTTCTCCCCCCCCCTCTGCCGAGTGAAAAATTCATGTTCTATTACCCCATCAAATATGAATTGCAGTTTATAAGATCACATTTGAAATTCCAGGTCACAGCTCATGCATTCCCAAATACTTTTGGTAACATCGTCCAGGTTTCTCTCTGGAGCCTGACACCGCCGACTGATAGGAGTAGTTTACAAATGTGTTTTTTTTCACGTCAGGAAAAGGTAAGGTAGGCTGGGACAAAGAAAAGCTATCACAGTTTTTTAATGCCGAAATAATGAAGCAGAGCTGCTGTGTATGGAGATGTATTTAAATATGTGCATGAGCCACCACAGCGGCGCATGAGCTATGAGATTGCCCGATCACTTGTCATGAGCTGGCATAAGGGAATGAGGCATGTGTCATATCTTGTTCAAGCAGCCTGATGCAGTGTGTTTTGGTGGATGGTTCACAGCTACTCCTCAGCCTCCTCACTGCGGCTCGTGTTGTTGAACGGTTCCTCCCCCCCCGGCTGTTAACTGACTGGGAAAGTTTGCCACCGGATACCATGACGACAGCTGGCATCCACGCTCTGCAGCGCGGCAAATGGAGGTCATCGGAAGAGACAGCACCCTCACCTCTTACCTTCACCGCCACTGCTGCTGCCATGGCTACGCCAGCCGGCAGGCCCCCCTCGGCCCTCAGCCAACCCAGCATGCAGTTCGCCTCTCAGCGGGGCGCCGCGCGTCCTTCCCCGACGTACATATGCTCGTGTAGAGGAATTCAGGTGCCAAGAGACTAGCGCAGCATGTGCTTGCATCTCTTACACGTCCAAGTCCTTGGGGCTTTACATATCCAAGTCCCTCCAGCTCGGAGAAGAAATCCACCCGTGAAAAAAAAAAAAAAAAAAAAAAAAAAACATAAGAAGCTGCTGCAACGAACGAGTTCAGCACTCCACTCTTGGCAAGTAGCCCACAGCATGATCAAAACACATTTATTATTCATCACAAAGTAAAGATTCCATATCTCTGATGTGTGTGCATCAACAGGATACTTTTTTTCTTTTCCAGATCCCCTCAAAATCCACAAAGTAACTAGTTTCAGATCTATCTGTCCGTCTTTTTGTGTGAATTTTTTTTATCTGTTCGGATTTCCTCAGGTCATACATATAACTCTCAGTGTTACATAAAGCCACGGTCACAAGATGTGAGCTATGAAATTATGCTATGCTATGCTATGCATCTATTTTGCATTGTTTTGATCCTGGATTATTTCATCGTTTACAGTGTATCTCTTTCCAATTCGACCATACCACCTCGGACACACGTTTTCATGAATGTAATTTATTTATTTTGCTATTTTTCAGAACTACACAAGGCTCCATGGTGCTCTCGCATGAATAATCTTCTCTTCTTTTGTCAACAATGGTGCTCGGCTCATCAACTGTACGTCATGATGTGGCTCTGTGACTGTTGCTGAGGGCAGTAAATACCTGCGATTGGAGGGCTGTGATGGAAAAAAGAATAATAAAGCACAGCGTCCTGCAGTTCAAGAGGACAGGAACAAAGCAGGATGAGCCTGCAGCAGATATACAGCACTGAGACAAGTGTACAGCTGTGGAATATCAGACATATCCAGGGCCTTTTCTGGCAATCAAAGGGATTAAGTGAAATCACTTTGGTGGCATGTTTCTCTAAGAACGTTGATTTCAGCAGCAGTATTTTCACAGGTTTAGGAAATCAGCAATGGTGGAACAGGTACCCAGATCCTTTCTTTAGGTTAGTAAAAGTACAGAAGTTTCAGCAAATCTTAACCTAAAGTATCAAAAGTAACGGTACTCATTCTGCAGAAAAATGGCCCCTTTAACTAATATATTATTATTATTATTATTATTATTATTATTATTATTATTATTATTATTATTAGGTCAATTCTGATGCATCAATGTGTAAGCAGCATTTTACTGTTGAAGCTGGTTGAGGTGGATCTAGTTTAAAGTACTTTATATACAGTTACTGCTGGTAGATTAGTGCGGTGGTCCCGTCCAGTAGGTACTAAGATAAATCTGGTCGTGAGATGATTACCATACGTGTCAAATTTGGACACACTGATGTCGGCTGAATGTGTATACAATGATAATGTTGCGGGTCACGGAGTATAAGCATAAAAGTGAGATACTCATGTCAGATGTTCAGGTACTTCTACTTTACTTATGTACAGCACTTTTAACTAAGTAAATGTACTTAGTTTTAGTATCAAAATACATACGGATAATGCAAAATCGAAAACCTGAAAACAATATTATAAGCTGAGTAATTGCGCGCACCTTTCTTAATATTGCATTCATGACAGTGAGGACAGTACAAGATGAACTGACAGTGACAGTGGAGCCAAATGGCATTGCAAAGAATTGAGAGCATGAATAACAAACTGAATCAAATATTAAATTCATTCAAAAGGGGATAACACTGGCAATGACAGCGTAATCAATCCACATTTTGGCCTGATTTATGATGTAACAGCTCAGACAAAAGAACACAAATGAAGAAAGAAGTCGATTTCTCCTCCACTGCGAAACCCTTCCTCCTATTGCTCTTTCTTTTGGTCCTCACTCATTTCTTAATGTTTCCTTCCTCTTTCTGTTCTTCATCCTCCAGATCACTTCAAGTCCATTTTCTTGTGCAACTTCAGTATATTACAGTTTTGTGTGATAGCATGTGGTAGTTGGAGTTATATTGCGGTGGTTTATATGTGCTACCACCACAGTGGAGCGACCGCCTGCTCAATTTCTTTCCTTGTGACAGATTTCATCCTCTACGTATCCATCTTTCTTACCAGCTTGGGCCACATTGCTTCTGAAATAGGAAGAAAAGGTCACAGCGTTAATGCACAAAGTGACAGCAGATACATCACCTAAATCTATGGTGACTTTTGGCAATACATCCCACACATGGACACTCAATTTTCATTGGGTGAAAACAGGAGTGATGAGAGAGATTCGGAAACTGGAAACACACAAGGTCTCTTCTTGGCTCAAAAAGGTTTTGATTTTTAATTGTTAATGTTTTTTTTAAATAAGGAGATAAACCTAGAAGAGGGAGTTATTATTTCTAATATATCTAATAACAAAGTATATATGTTTATTTGCCATTAAATTAGTCTTAATTTTTGTTGATTTTAAAACAGATGGCGACAAATGGACTGTGAATTCAACCCATTAAGAGACACAACTTGGGACTTGTGTTTCAGCTTTTACCCATTTTGCTCGTTTGTAAATATAGCCATGTTGCCAAGGATACCATTATAGTGTCCAAACTTTTTCATTTCTGTCCTTGTTTCAGGATATTTCCAGCATGATTGGTGCACCCTTATACTGATTTGCATTGCTTTAGGCGGTTTCTCTCATCTAAGTTCTATTTTAAAGTAAATATTTTGAAATAAGGCTTCCTCACAGTAAGTAAGAGTGTGTAAATTCAGATTTGATTTTATACCATTATGCTTTATTTTACATTCATCCTGCAGATTACAGCTGATGGAAGCATCTGGCTTTTGATTTGTCGCTTGGCTTCACTAGGTTGTGACTGACTGACAGTTGAATATTTATCTTGGAAAATAGAAATGTGGGAAAATCATGGAGGCAGAAACTGGAAGTAAGATGCCTTTGGCTCTCGCTGTGTTCCCAAATGTGCACATTAATTTGAAACAGAGTTTTTCAAAATGTTCAAATGTATAACCTGACATTGGCTTTCTGCTGCAGCTTTGCAAAATGTGATTGATGTCAGTCCTGTTTTGTTTACTGTGCCACGTTGGAGTCACTGAGAGTGAATGAGCCTGAAAAGCAACCCTGACTATTATGGGAAAACTGACTTGAGAATATTGTAGAGGTATGATGTAAATATCAACTAAATTAAGGATCCGGGGATGAAAAATAAGATGAGATAAAATAAGTAAGACAGAACTTTATTCATCCCAAAGGACTGTATACAAAGAAAAAAGAAACTGTAAGGAAATAATTACTATGTTAAATGTATATCTGCAGTTCCCCTCAGCTCTTTCAACTCATTGTTGTGGTTTTCTTTAGCTTTCACTCTCATCCAGCTCATTTCTATCCCCAACAGATGTTCAGTGAACATCAGTGTTGGTGGCCAGAAACTCATCCAGCTTGATGTGCTGCCATCAAGCGGCCAACAAATCAATGAATGAAATATAAATATATTGTGTATACATACAAATGATGGCACCAAGCATGAATGAAAGTGGAAGGAACCAGTTTTTACAAATCATGATGAATAAGATGTACAGATAGGAAGATCTATGTTACAATATTATTATATTGCTATGTAAAATGTAAACGAAGGTGCATCTGTGTTATCTTACAAAAAAACAAAAAATAAAAAAACAGACAAAATAAATCTCAATTCAGGCTCCACTTTCTAGCTTCTTTGCGGCTTTCAAACTCATCTCATTCTTCAGTAGCAGACAGTTTGTCGTTGTATCACAAAATACTAATAAGCACTGTGAAATGTGATTGAAAGTTATGGAAAAAAACGAGTAAGTGGACCTTTTAGTTAAATTAGATTTTCATCCTTTTTCCCCTTTTTAATAGCTACAGCTATTATTTTTCCCTTTTATTAACATAGAAGATAACAAAATAAACATAATAGACAGACAAACAGACAATAACATAAAGCAGTTACAATGACGTATGTGACATGATAAGAGTTAGACTGGATTAAGTAGGGAATATATGGACTGTGTGTGTGTGTGTGTGTGTGTGTGTGTGTGTGTGTGTGTGTGTTTGCATGAGAGGCAGTGATATGTATCCGTGTGTAGTGATCCTGGAAATGTTGGCATGTAAAACAAGAAGTATGGCATGTGTGGCAGAGGAAAATACATAGTGTTAATGTTATAGTGATAATAAATAAATGATGTACCAGCAATATAATTTATAATGACAGTAGACAGGCACCCCCACCGGCCCCCCAGCAACAAGCCCTCCCCACCCCACCCCCACAAACTACTATTTCCGTTGTCAAAAATGTGTTCACGCTCCACGGGGCGAACTGTATGAAGCGGTGCATCACATGGTGAGTAAATAAATAAAAACCAACATGTTTTGCAAAATGTAGGAAATGAACTACACTTGCAATCATGTTAGATTCGTCCTGTAACAGAACAGGTCAAGACATTATCTCATAATGATTTCACCGGCCACAGTGTGACTCCTTCTCGCCTATCTGTTTATTTTAAGAACAACTTGGACTGAATTGTCCAAGGGCAGATGTTTGAGGTAATGTATGAGAGCGTTATTTTTACGATCATTAGGGTGGATATTTCCTTTACAGATTCAGTTAAATCTCCTGCAGATTGCAGGCTGTTGGAGCCATTAGTAAGGAGGCTTTTTTCACACCCTCTGTCTCTCTCTATCACTCTTTGTCCTTGTGGGTGATTAGAATGCACCCTGGTTGTCTGTCTGCTTGCTCATTAATCACACTGCGAGAGACTGGGCCGAACACTAAATATACAGTTTGTCCTCATCTCAGCACTCCACACAAAGTGCTATTACAGCAGAAAACCACACAGGGTCATATATGACTCATAAGCAGGGCTCCGGGTCGGCCAGCGCTCGTTATAGTAACTCTACCAATACGTAAGGCAGTGACTCCCCAGCATTTATGTAAAATATTACTCCCATTAAACACAAAATCTTGGATAACAGCATCTACAGTTGGGCCTGCACATGTATTCTGTGTATATTACCTTCACATTACAGTGTTTTCAAAGGTCAGACCTCAGCGAAAAGTTCTCACCTACAATGGCTAACCAACTCATGAGCTGTCTACTTGTGGTCCAATCACCAAAGACGCATGTTTACCAGGTTTTTTTTTTCCGTCTACATCTTACATCAGAGCAGATAAACACGTCATTTTTTGTTGTTTGTTTAATCCATTGTCTACACTTTTGCTCTTTCTGAAACTGCCAGATGTCACTGTTAATGCAGCACCACGAACACCGCTTCAGCTGCGAAATCCAATGCTTGACAGACCTGCTGTGCTGAGTTACGGTAGCTAAAATCGGATAATCACTATTCAGGTGAGAGGTTTAAGTGAATAAGCAATTCCCTGTTTGGACTTTGGTGTGGAGGGAACATACAGTATATATATTATTATTAGTTATTCCCTGGCTGAAAGAAATCAAACAGCTCGATGTTTTTATTGCTTAATTGAATACTAAATGGAAACTCAGTATCAACCCAAAGTTAAACCTTGAGTACCGTAGATGAACTTTTTCCAACCCATGGGTGACAAAGGATGCAAATGAGCACATTTTGTTTCATGAAAAAAAACCAAAAAAAACAGCGTCAGTAATAAGGGCAGACAGCGTTCACCCCTCAAGCCTCACTGGTACCAATAATTTCGACAGTTTTAAAGACGGAGGAGGATATTTGTGATTCAGAAGAGAGCGTTCATCTGTTCAACAGACTGCCAACACGCACCAGAACTTCAGATAAATTGGCAATACGCCTGATGCAGTTAACCACTCAAATGCCAAGTCAAATCAGGTCTCCTGGGAGGAGGAGTTGCAAAAGAAACACACTTCACCAAGTGATACATAATATCTTGGGATATGATCAAAAAGAACAGGGACACTGTAATAGGGATCCTTTTTTATATTCCCCTTTCTCTAATTATACTGCTTTAGATGGGCCTGCACATTCAAAGACCAACCTAAGGGCAGCCATTTACCTGCAACCTAAACTCATAAGCCCTTATTGCTGCATGATTCACAGGCAAACATAATGAGGTTGGAACAGTCGCTTCCCTAATGGAATCCAAACACTCTTTTTCAGATTTTGTTTTCTGTCTAAGGACCTACCAGCTAAGTGTGTGAATGTGGAATGTTTTGCATTTTTAACATCAAATGTCTGCTCTTTGACACATCTGTCTACCCAACATACTGATTAGCCTATCGCTGGAAAAATAAATATATCTACTAATACAACTACAGACGTGGGCCTTCAATTGATAACGATTCTGTCTTTGAGATTCATCTTCGTCCCTCGGGAGAAGAGATGAGTGCGCGACTCATTTCCACTGGGAAATCTGGGAATTGTGCCTCGAAAAGGGCCCTCATGGGAATATTACACAGTGTGTGAAAACAGTTGTAAAACATATTCTGTCTGTTTATGACGTCTGAGAAAATTACTCAAAGTGACATCACTTGAGACTGTAAAAGTTTAACTACTTTGAAGGATGTGGGTGTTTACCAGGCACTGGCTCCAATAAATATTGGGCTGCATTATAGGAAGTCCAAAACTTAAAACTTAAAACTCAAAACTTAGGCCTGAGCTGCAATGATTATGACCATTTCTTCCTTTAAATCTGTCTCTTGTGTGCCCCAAACTTTAAAGAAATGCAATACTAAATAATTGGAGTACCTCATTATTTGTGCGAATGTGTGAAACCTCAATAAAAAAAAGGGGGCTACACCAAAACCTCTGGACCAACTAAAAGGTTATTGGTATTTCTTTAAAACATTTTCTCCAAGTGGAAGATGTGTTCTGCTTGTGCTTCATCTGGCTTGTTACTGGTGTGATATAGAAGAATGAGGTTCTGTGATATATATATATGATATATATATATATATATGATCATGTGATATAACACCTTCAATTAAGATTACAATAAATAACAGATGCACCTATACAAATAAAAAATGCTGAAATACACATGTATTTGCTATGTTATCATTTTGACACACTGACAATTAAAAATCATAAGCCAATATGTATTAAAATTCTTCCCTACAGCATGATGGAATATTCCCTAAACAGTGTCACTCATCATTGTTGTTGTTGTATTTTATTTTTTTCATAAACAACCAGCTCCGAGCGATTTTGTTTCTTCATCCTGATGGGTTCAAGAGTCTGTGGGGTGAGTTTTCCCTGCAGGCATATACACGTCCTTGGTGTGAGGTGGTATGTTTTTCTCTGACAGGTTGTTTGCTCGGGAAGATGTCAGCGGTTCATCTGCAGCACATTCACTTTAAACTCAACATGGGAACAGTATGTGTCTGCAGGAGGCGGTGGAGAAACAAGCTGCAGAACTTTAGATGTACTGTACACTCACTGTATAAATATCTGTTACGTCTTCCAGCGCAGTGTCAAGGTTTCACTGTAAACAGAACTGCTGAGCACAGGGCTGGGCTAGGCTTAATCTACGGAGAAAGCAATGAATCATAAACAAGATGTCTGTATTGACTTATCGACCTTTAGACACGTCAAAGTGCCCCCCCCCCCCCCCCCCCCAACAGCATTTCAATTTGAGCCACAATAATTCTCTGGATTGTAACTCTCACATTTCATGCTTGATTTCATATTTCTCTCCACATTTGGGAAAAGCAGTTCTGTTTGCTTACGCAATTTACGTTAATGGCTCTGGAGATTGTTTTTGTTACGGCTCGGGCAGGCGTAATATGTGGGAAGTTGCTTTATAAAAACAAAGTACCCTTTGTCACAGATCATCTAGCTTTGTTTCACCTTGGAGATATGAGAGTTTACACGGCATAAAGCAAGGGATTTACTGACATGACAACATAACACTGTCCACTCTGCAAACATGATTTACCATAATCCTTTTAAAAATGTGTCATTACACAGTGATACATTAATACACAGACGTATTGAAAAACCCGCCACTGCTGCTGTCGCTTCTTCTTTCCATTATAAGCAGAATCTTATTGATCCATAGCATCATACAGTTAATACAGCAGCAGATCACCAATATACAACCAATCACTGCTGCAGTCAAACATACAACTACTGTAACACAAATATAATTCAATTATTTAGTTTAGAAGTGGAGAGTAAAGTAGAGAGAAATAAAAGCCATGCAGAAAAGGTACAAATGCGGGTTGACAAAATGTTAACACTAATTTTAACTCAATAAACTCCAACAAGTACAAAAACTGCAAAATCTTTTAACTTGTCAAGGAAAACTGTGACAAATCGTGACAAATCAAATGAAAAAGAGTCCAGCTCTTTCCTTGAACTGACAACGAGCTGCAGGGCTGCTGCCATTTCTTTCAAATTCAAACCACTCTTCCACCACAGAAATAATTCAGGCTAGAATATTTAATTTTTTGAAAGAGTAAACAGCACGATCTTCCTCTTACAAATGAAAAGTTGAATTAGCATCAGCAACAAAACGCTCCCATGCTCAATGCAATACACTTAGGGGTTTTGCCTCTATAGCTTTATTTGTCTTGCTGACTTTGTGACCATTTTAAAGTTGTGCTTCTGTTACACTATGTTTAAGTTCTTTTGGATAACAATAACGAAGACATCTTTAAAGCAACGGACTCAAGAGAATTTTGGGAAATGCACGGAAATTCAACGTGACATTATCCTGTAATTGACACTTCTGGCCACAGTGGCTGCTTTTACATACTCTGGTTTTAATATTTGAGCTTTAATTACTTATTTGAGCAGAATGTGCTTCCTTTGTGTTTACCTTATATACGGTATGTGTGTTTGTGTATAGACACAGGGGTTAAAAAGATGGCTGCACGTAAAACAATCTCATATTTCAACCACACCATCCTCCTAGTTCATTAATATTGCTTTTGTAAAGCGCAAACAGCTCTCAGTGCAAACATACAAGAACTGGCTCCAAGCTGCCGAAGTGTTTGTCTGTTTAAGCTCCATGCAGTCAAACTTTTTGAATTAACGCTCTCCAACACTTTTAGCTCTGACGTGCCCTTCTAAAAGAAATCATCGGGGTCAGGACGGTTGGCACAGATTGGTAGGGCCAGATTGACTTCCACAACGACTCACCACACCCTGACCTTACGTGTCAAAGGTAAGGTGTGAAGTGAAGTTTAGCATGACATTTATGGCTCATATCTGCTGTAAATGATTGGAGCGCCCTTTGTCTACATGGCTGGAGTTAATGGGGATGTCAGGGAGAAGGTGAGGTCATCTCTAGCAGTGGGAGAGAGGAAACAGAGATGAGCGCGCGCATGGCAAATCAGCGGCTATTGACAGTCGTGGAGATCAAACACATGACGCCTCCGTAGCGTGGCGCTTTCACTGGCCAGTGGCCATCGCCGCCACCACGTGTGACCATAGCACGGTAAAGGTCAGCGCGTAAAGTGTCGCCTCGCTGCTAAACGCAGACCCGATACACAGCAGCAGGGCAGGAAAGCTGCCCTTTAACACTCCATCAGGATTGATCTGTCCTGAAGGCTTTACTCTCCTCAGTCAGTGAATATTGGGTAAATCACTATCTCTGAAATTACACAGTTAATGCAGTCTTTAAAAAGAACCTGCTCATTTAGAGCGATTAACACCCTGTAATGTAGAGACGCTAATGGTTGGTATTCTGCCTAAGCTTAAATAATATGCAGCAGGCGAACACCACGGAAGTTCTGCCGTGCATGCATGCGGAAGACTGCGCGTGTATTGTTTCACTGCCACTACTTTTAGATTTCACATTTTAATTAAAAACTACTTTGAACAGAACCCCAGGAGGAAATCACTCAGAAAGAAACACCCAAAATTGTAAACAAAACATTATCTAAAAATGTCAGCTGCGTGCATTTTCTCTCTCTTTCCGTTTCGCTCCCTTCAAACACACACACACACACACACATGCACACAAAAAGAAAAAACAAGGTCTGACCATTGGCCATTAAACAGCCATTAGTTCAGCTGACTCACCTCTTCAAGGAGCAGTATGGCCCAAGGCACAGTGATGCACTGTGGGTCACATTATGGCTCGGTTACTGCAGAATCTCAAAGGTTAATTCAAAGTCAGCACGTTAATTCTTCAATAAATCATCCTTAACTCCTAATTATTTTCCTCCCCCTTTTGACTGTCAACATTGAGCACAGGTAGCGCCTCTTCCTGTCCTCAAGCCACCTTGGAACAGTAATGAGTTAACAAGCTCAGGTCTAGGTAAATCTCTGATTAGCCAAATATGATAAGCTTGTGGGTCATAATGAAATTGGCCCTATTCCACTTCCAACAAGAGCCGGCAGCTAAAGAAGTTACAGGAAGTCTCTCCAGCCCTCCGCCGGCTCCCACTGTCAGCGCTACTTGCCAGACATCACTATTAATGGGCATGTGTCCATATTTATAGGCGGTGATTCGAGGATGAAAGGTATATCTTGGTCATAATTTTCAGTTTTTCAACTTTCATAGAATCTAGTTGATGGATTGAGATGCTTCTCGTTTTCACCGCCTTCTCTCCAGTCCTTTAGCACCACACTGTGCCTCAACTGGGAAGCACAGTTGTTAAAGAGTGTGTGTGTGTGTGTGTGTGAGTGTGTGGGGGTGTGTGGGTGTGTGTGTGTGCGTGCGTGCGCACTGCAAAGACCTGCCATGTGCATGTGTGTTAAAGTTAAGTGTGTGTGACATTTTGCTGATCCTCATGATTTTTAGAGGCTTAAGGTTAGGCACACAGTTAGTGAATGAATCTAGCCAATTTAAGGCCTTGACAACTAGTAATACAAACGTGTGTGTGTGTGTGTGTGTGTGTGTGTGTGTGTGTGTGTGTGTGTTTGTGAGTGACAAAGACTGGGAGAGTGAGAGGAACTGCCAGGACTTAGAAAACACTGTCATACAGCAGAAAAGAGGAACCATGCTGTGACCAATTATGATGAGATGTTTTTGTTAAGCTTTTTTCTTTTCCTTTTGCCAATTTTCCTGTCAGTGTGCCCCGTTCTGCAACCACATTTAAAATCAAATAATTCATCCCATTCCTATTTGTTATTTTAATCCTGTCTGCCATATTTTAAGTGGCTATTTTCTTTAAAAGAAGCTGAAGAAATACAAAGCAGAAACATTCTTGTTGACCTTACTCTCATGCCAGGAGGAGTTTCTATTCTTAGATGTGAGTTTGTTTCTGAAGACCTGCCTGGTACAGCCACGCTTTACTCAAACCAACAGAAATTCTGGCTGAATTTGAAGGAAATGTGTCTAAAACGAAATAAAATATTTCCAATTGTTGGAACGGTGCAGCCATGAAAACAACATCATATGGCTTCAATTAAAGGAATCGTTTTGGGAAATAAGCGTATTCGTTTTCTTGCTGCTTGGGAAGTCGTTCTTCAGATTTCAGTGTGTTCATGAGCTTAAAGTAATGTGGAAACACAGGGACGTCACAAAGGAGATGTGTTGTACTTTTTTTTCTCAGTGTTTAACAACACATTGATAGCAACTTACAATTACAACCTAATACCATATAACAAATTCATGTTTGTATGCAATATGTGAATTAATAAAGTTACCATCAACTAAACTTTTACAAAATTTACATTTCTGCGTATAAGACGTCAACTTTAATGTCCAGTCATGTAACTTTTCGCCGACTTCGAAGGGGGGATTCATGTGAATTAGGTAATGAAAACATTTATTCTTAGTTTGAGGTGATTATACACTAATGAAAATATAAGAATATTATATTCTATTTCTGCCAATAGAGCCCCCTAAATTCTACACACTGGTCCTTTAAGAGTTAAAATAAACAGACACAAAAACATTATTGTATATTTAATGTTTTCAAGTAGTATAACAGTTTTTTTTTTTCAGAACTGAAAAGCTACATTAGAAAGGATCAGGGTTTTTAGAGTTTAAATACTATTGGTTTCATTCTTTGAATTTTGTAGGTGGGAATTCATAGAAATATGAACAGGAAGTCATGTGACTCACTGTAATTATCTCACCTCTACACAGTTTCTCTGTTTTTGGTGTGAGTGGTTTTTGAACTGGTGAAATGTTTGGACTCTGTTTTCATTAAAATGTCAAAGATCCTGTGACAAACACTTGGGACCAACACAATAAACGCATGGTATATATATTAATATAATTCATAAAAGCTGGATAATAGCCCGATCTGAATAATACATTTAACAAAATGTGAAGAGTGATGCTGTGGTTAAAAAGCCATGGTCTACCATACCTTCCCCTTTTTTTTCTCATCTTCTTTTTAAATTGTACTCACTCTTGTTTCAATCACTCAAACAAAAAATATGATGCTGCCAGTGTCACTGAAGCTACCGTACACTTTCAGCAATCCATCATTCACGCCATATTAATCACAGACTAGCTGCCATCCACGTTCTGAATTAGCTTTGCAGAATGGAACCCCTCTGAGATAATCACTTATTCATCGCCGGCAATGTGACGTGTGGCAAATTCAGATGTGCATGTGATGGTTAAAGCAAAGGACATGTGTGTCTCTTTGTTCAGATGCATGTAGAATATTCAATGGACGATGCTTCTGCCATTTGTGGCTCCAGTGTGTTTTGTGCATTTTTTATAAATCTGCTACCTTACGTAGTTTGTTTTGGCATTCAAGGTCAGTTAGGCAGCCTTTCATGTCTATTTAAATGACAGTTAATATGAACCAATATTGGAACATTTTCTAGTAAAAGTCATTGCACTTGGAACCCAACTGAACGTAGTGTAATGGAGTGTGTTGATGTTGTGGAGATTTTAAATAGTGATTCATTTGAACTTGATAGGAAACAAATTTAATTGCCATCTTTTGAAATTATGTTTTTGTCTTTTTACTTACAATAATCTGTAATAACTAGATATATTTTTATCCAAGTATGTGGATTAATGTACAATATGAATTATTCCAAATGGATTTAGTTTATCCTTATTTTGATACCTCATAAACCCGAGTCCATCCCTCATTTTCTTTATAGCGAGATAGCATTGGAAATAAAATTTCTTTTGAACATGATGTGCAAAGTGTTTAAAAAAATGGATTTCATTTGAAAGCAGCACCTCATTTGATTAAGGTGAAAATGGCAACAAAAGGTCTGCTGACTTCAGGATCAAGTTGGCATTAAATGGAGGCATTCAGGACGACTGGTTTGTGGTCTCTGTTAAACTGTTTTCCACTCAGTTCAAAGCTCGAGTTCATGTGCTTGAAGACTGATTCCACCGGGAGCTGTCAGCTGCTGGAACATTTTCTTTCTTCCTGACAAGCTGCACCTGCTCTCTATCTGTGTTTGAGGTTAGTTGTCTGAAACTTGATGTGTGCTGCTATCTCCTTAGCCGTGTCTCCCCTTGATAAAGAGTCTCAGCAGTGCTCACCTGACGGCGTCTTTTTGAAACGATAAGGGTCTTCACGCTACGAGTTCAGCCAAAATATGTCTACTCGCATTATGCCGACGTACTCGAGGAGCTTGTCATCTTATGAATGGTGCATACGCTCAAAGTGTCAAGATTTAGCGCCAGTGAAATTGTGGCTGCTTAGGTCTATTGGTTTTGAGTGAGACTTACAAGTGAGTTCATTTGCCCGCGGTCGCAGCACTCAATGTCAATCTGCATCACAGAAACCATATTCATCTGTTGCTATGAGAGCACAGTGCAGGTGAGAAAGAATGTGTTTATTTGACATGACACTGCCATCCAGTGGCGTGATCCATGAAGTCACTGCATCTGCACATCATTTACTTTAAAGACATTTTACCTCAAAATCAAAGCTTGTAGTAATCAAACAGACGATGATACGTTGTTGGCATTTCTTTAATAAACATTTGCCAAAGGAGGAGGGAGAGGGACAAAATCATTTTAGTACAAAAAAAAAAAAAAAAAGACAATTTCCTTTTTTGAACTGGGGTTACGTGTGTTTTTGTTTTGCTTATAATTTTACAACACCTACTGGTAAAAAGGCATGTGGAATTTAAAGTGAGAACAGCCTTTCTCCACAAAGTCAGATGGGATTTGCCGCGGTCGTCCAAGTGCTACCGGTCTCTCTGGAACTAACAGTCCTTTTCCTCAAATGGCTCCCTGTGCTGATACCTAAGCCATCAACCCAATCAGCTGAGCCATCGTTGTTTCAACATAATCATGGCCATAAAAAAAGAGGACACTACATTACTGGTCATATTCCTAATTGTGCAGATAAAGCACATCATCCATTTCCTTTCATAGCTAAAATAGTTTCCGCCTACTTCAGTCAGTAGTGCAAAACATTAATACTAGTCTGCCCTGGAGCAATTACAGAAAGGCTAAGGTAGAGATTTAAAATGTACCCGGCCTGATAAATGTACACTCAAAAACGGTAAAAGTTTAATTTAAAAGACAGCAGAATAGATTACAAAAAAATATGAAAATGGTATGAGCAAGAAAAGCTCCTCCGGTGTTATTCAGCTGTCCTTCTGCAACAGACTCCACATTCCAGACTGAGGGGGAATACAATGCCTTACACAGATTTAAGTTATTACAAACTGAGTGTGCATCTCCAGATCCGTCTGGTCTGGCCTGAGAGGCTTTAGGCTCAAAACTGAGTCCACCGGCCTTTTGTCCATTGTCACAAACTGCCATTTCATATTTCCAGTCTTTCAGTAAGGCAGGCCTCGTCCTCTGATTGTTGCCGTTGAGTTCACATGTGGGACAAAGCCGAGGGGTAGTGGCGGAGCCCCGACTTGGGAAGGGGAGCCCCAGGGTTGTCCTGGTGCAGGGATGGGTGGGGGAGGAGGTACACCATCTTTTCTAGCCATGGCGTGGTTGTACAGGTGGATAGCACTGGGGTTCGGCTGTCCCTCCACAGGTAAGGGGCTGTGATTGTACTTGAAACGGTGGTCCTTGTCCCCAGTGAACACCATGCTGCTGGGTCCAGTGGCCCCGCCGCCTGGGGGGAAGGGGTCTGGGTGGGGCGGGGCCAGAACGCCCGCAGCAGACGAGGAGCCAGCAGCCTGGCCTGGTCCGCTGAACACTTCTCTCAGAGTGTGAGGTGGCAGGCCTCCACCTAACATGTGACCCATGTAGCCGTCGCCAAACCCTGCGGGAGTGAAGGGCGGAGGAGGTGGATGGCTGTAGTCTCCCCCGTATCCAGGGCCCTCTGCGGTAGGGAGAGGTGGGTAGTCTGGCTCTGGGGGTCTCCCTCCATCACTTCCACCTGCAGATGCAATAGGGGGAGCGTGGCCAGTCTTGGGTTCAGGTGGAGGCTGCCGGTAGTCCAGGTCAGCATGTGGAGGTGGCTCTGGAGGCTCAGGTGGTCTCTGGTCTGGGGGCAGGATGGATACTCCACCTTCAGACACTGAAAGACAGAAATTACAACATCATATTAGGTTTTGGAATGTATTTCTTACCATTTTATTCTTTTATTTGTTACCTGACTATTTAGACTTGTTGTATTTCTTTAAGTCTAAGTCTAAATGGTTTGGACCTCTAATTGACAGACCCTGATCCTAATGTACTGGTCTCTTTATACATGGTTCCATCTGGTAAACCAATGTTCTTTAATGTCAGTAACAATTATCTCGTTGACATACGATTAAAAACTTTTAAAACAAAATTAAGGGAACAAACATTTATGTTGCTTGCAGGAAGTAGAAATGGATATTTCCCTCTATGGTCAGCTGTCTGACTGAAAGACTTTTTCTGGAGAGTTTGACTGTATCTGAGATTCGGCTAAAAGTTCCAGTTCAAAATATTTTGTCCGAAACATCTACTGCATATCACAATGAGGCAAGTCGGCTGTCTGACAGAAAAGATTAAACAGGAGGGGTCACCTGGAGAGACTGGGCTGGGCTCCGGAGGCTGTTTGACCTCTGGAGGTAGAAGCTGGCCCCCCGGTGCTCCTCCTGCAGGGTTGGTACTCTCCGCCACTTCTCCACCATCACCTGTTTCCTGCCTCTGAGCCTGCTGAGCCTGGAGGAGCTGAGCCAGCAGCATCGTCATGGCTGTCTGCGTGGCAGCTGCGGCCTCTCCTTCTGGAATACCTGATGGTGCAGACATGGGGGGTGAAGGGGGCTTGGGCATCGGGGGTGTGCGGGGCACTCCTGCAGGAGCAGCGGGCTGGGGAGGCTTGGCGGGTGTAGGCTGAGGAGGAGGCGGCTCCGCTGGGTCAGTGGGAGCTAGGGCTTTGGAGAGCTGCTGTAATGTTTCCTGATTGACCTTTGTGCTCATGGACTGGACAAACTGGGCCGTGTTGACTGCACTCTTGGGCTGGCCGAGGAAGTTCAAGAGTACCGCCAGCTGCTCCTGGGTTAACTGGGAGTTTGGACCCTTTGGATCTGTAAGAAAACAGTAAATCAACCTGAGCATGGACGTTCATTCGTAACCTTGGAAACACATACCTGGGATGAAAAATTCTAAACCGTGTGTGACACACAGAAACCTTTTTTGCAAATAAAAATGTTTGGAAAGATTTTTAAAGACCTTTTAATGCCAATTAAAATAACCTCAACGATCAGTCTCCTGATGAAATTAATGTAAAAATGAAAGCAATCACTAGAACCAGGACCAACAGAGTCACAGGTGTGAAGAATACTACACAGTTCAACAGCATTGTAGAAAGTAGCAGACTAAATGAGTTTGGTTCAGTGTGTCGTCTCTGCACAAATGTCCTCTAAAGATTTATAAAATAAGTGAATGAAAGAGTCTCATTCTGGATATAAGAAGTGTTCAGCATTTACCCGGCGAATAGTTCCAACAGCAATATACATGGAGTTACCTGTTCATCATGTACACCAGTTGTACTTGTTTTTGGTGCATCACATTAAAATCATAGTGCATACTGCACCTTTCGTTCAGGTATGTGGAATTCAGATTTATTTACCAGCAGCCGACAAGCTAATAATAAACATACAAATAAAAACACTTCCAGCTGTAAACTCACCCAGCAGCGCAGAAGCAGCCGCATTCTGAGCTTTGACACCTCCAGGAGCAGGGAAGCCCTGGGGGGTGTTACTGCGGCTGTCGTCAAGGCCCAGCTCTTTACGGGGCGCCTTGGGAGCTGCCAGTTCCTCTGGTATCTGCTTCTGTCGCCGACGCTTCTTACTCCACAGCTCATGACAGTCCTGCCACAGTGGAAGACTGGAGGGACGGAAACAGTTAACATTGGGAGAAAATGTTAAGAATTTTGTAATCCTGGTATTAAACTGGAGGATGAACATGTTGATGCAACATAAAGCAAAACATACTCTGGTGGAGGCATCTTGTCTGGGTCCACGTCCTTGAGGAACTCGCTGCCTAACGCTTGTTCAGCTGTACAGCGTTTGCTGGGGTCCAAGTTTAACATGTGGTCAAACAGGTCCAGGGCAGACGGAGGGATGCTAGACCACAACGGAAGCATAAACGTTCAGTATGATGCACTGCTAGAGGGCCCAAGTTCACATGTGGGACATCCTTAAATATTCAATTAGACATGATATACATTACATCTATATTTTAACTATAAATTATATATATTAACTCACAAGGCAAACTCCTCCCGTAACCGTCTCCTGTACTGTTTCTTTGGTTTCATGGTGTTGAAGAAGGGAAGTTTTATTACATCTGGCCAGACAGCAGGGCAGGGGCTCCCGCATATTCGGCTAAAAGATAGAAATTCATTTGATTAAGCAGAACGTGGCAATTTGTGGACATAATAGGCAATAGTGACTTCCTACATATCCCACAATGACTTCTGACAACACCCAGCGAACAGGCCTGACTTGTTCCCTTAAAGTGAATCACATTGCCTTCACAAGCATCTATTTTCTCTCCTCTCTCACTACCGCCAATGTTGTACTTGCAAACTGAATAAATGAAGTGAGGAAAGTAATTGAGAGAACAAGTAAAAACTTTTGTGGTTCTTCCATTTTATGCCGCAGAGATCACAGCAAAAAGAAAAGAAAAAAACATCTGTACACACATCGCAGCAGAGGCGGGCTGACTCCACTGTATTAATCACCACCTTCACATTTCCTCTAACAAGGGCAGTTATGACTAAACAAGTAAGGCCTGTTAATCAAAACACATCTTGTGGCTGCGTAGTATCACAGTCAATTAAGACGATCAGTGGAAAAAAACTGTAACGCTTTCTCTTCCTGTTTTAGATACCGGAAACCCCTTTTGTGTCTCTGGTTCAAGTGGGTACAAATCAAAAGTGTACAACTAAATCTAATTTTGAGACATTAACATGCCTGACATAACCTACACTTACCTGATAAGCTCTAACTGGGCAAGCTCCTGGTTAGCCTGAAAAATTGGTTTCTTTGTGAACAGTTCTCCAAGAATGCATCTGTGATAAGACAAAACCAGATACAATTCATCATTATACTAACAAAAGATACTATAGAGTGGGCAGATAATCAAGTAACATACATTCAGTAAAATATGTCAATATCAGTCCTGTCTTACCCACAGCTCCACACATCAATAGCAGGCGTGTACCGCTCTTCTCCCAGAAGTAACTCTGGGGGACGGTACCATAGTGTAATCACTTTATTGGTGTATGGACGACTGAAGATGAGAACAAAACACAAGAGGGTATATTTGTTATTATCATCACACACACAAGAATGAAAATAGTAATTTTGAAGATTAACAGGTGTAGCGTATATCCACCAAGAACACAGGAGGCTCACCTCTCTTCAGAGTTATACAGCCGAGCAAGACCAAAGTCAGCAAGCTTTATTTGACCTCTGATTAGGAGGGGAAAAGAACAAATGAAATGTTGTCAGGAAAACGTGAGTGACAATGTAATAAAACATTAAAACTGTTTATTCTGTTTGAGTGTAAAAATATTGAGGACTGACTTGTTATTGAGCAGAATATTGGAGCACTTGATGTCTCTGTGCAAAAAATTCTTCTTGTGGCAGTAATCTAGGCCCTCCAGCAACTGTCGCATGAAAGACTTGATGTGGCTCTCGTTGAAATGGACCAAGCCCGACTCGAGCAAACCCATCAGGTCGTGGTCCATGTATTCAAATACAAGATAGAAAGCACCTGAGGGGAGAGAATAAATATTTAGTCATCAAAAAAGATCCAACATTAAACAAATTGATGTTGTGTGGTGAGATAATAGAACCGCTACAAGTAAAAACATAATGTACCTTTATCATTCTTGAAATCTAGAGCATCTTCCTTGTCTGTGACAATCTCCTTCATGTTTATGATGCTCTTGTGGTTGAGTTGTCGCAGAATCTTAATCTCTCTGATGGCTGTGATTGGGAAGCCCTCCTTCTCATTGTCCAGTCGAACCTTCTTCAAAGCCACCATTTCAGCTATAAAAACATAACAACAGTGTGTCAAGAGTACATGATGAGCTGGTCACACCTGAACAGATTCTTCCAACAGAAAGTAGGAGATTATTATCACCACCAACCTTCATTTCACCTCTAAAGAACATTGAGAATGGATCTGTGTTTACAATGTTGATGAGGTATGACTGAACGTGCATCTTCCAAACACTCACCAGTGTCTTTGTCTTTAGCTTTGTACACCTGACCATAGGTGCCTTCGCCTGTGATTCCTATGATCTCAAACTTGTCCACACAGCGTTTTCCCCAATCTATCTCAGTTTCCTTAATCTCGCCGTATCTTGGGCCACAAATTCTGGGAATATGTCAGTGGGAGAAAAAGTAAATATACAGCAAACAATAGCGGAAGAAAAGCCGATATACCACTAAATACACCGTAGCATACTTAGGTCTTCGGCGAAGTGTTTGGGACTTCTTATCCTCAGGCGGGCTGTGGGGGGAAAACAAGCCACCAGGAAGTTCAGGGGGGAGAGGCAAATCGGTAAGAAGCTGGCGGGCCTTCCTCTCTGACTTTTTCTTCCCTGAGAGTGAGCTGTCCTTCAAGCTGATGGAAGTAAAATGCAGGAGATACAGAGAGAGACAGACTGTGAGTAAGTCGGGACAATCAAGTATAAACGGTGCAGAGAAATTCTAGTTAAATTTGCACAACAACATACCTTTCTCCTTTATCCATGTGCTCAAGTACTGTTTGGGGCAGTGGTAGGGATGACAGAGTAGAGATGAGTGGAATAGTGGCTCGTTCCTTGTCCTTGCTTGGTGCAGGCGCTGGCGCTTTCCTTTTGTCCCGATGTACAGAGTCATCTTTCCCCTTTCCATCTCTGTCCCTGCCGGTCGGGTGGTCAGTGGTCCTCTTGGACGACCTGTCAGCGGGGGACTGAGGCTGGGTCACTGTAGGAGTTCTGGGACCCTTCTCTGGCTGTGGTGGAGAGGGAGGGCGGCCCTTCCTGGATGACTGATTGGACTTGGGGCTGGGCTGGTGAGCAGACAAGGAGCCCTTGGTTGGAGTAGATGTGTTGCTTGAGTTCTTGGCCTTAGCAGCTGCTTCTGCGGCTTTAGCCTTTTTCTGCTTACTGAGTTCAGCAGCAAGGCTGGTTTTGAAGGTGAGTGTGCTCGGTGAGAGGCTAGAGGGGCGACTGCGAGAGCGAGAGTGGCGGTGGCGGCTGCGAGAACGTGAATGCCTTGTGGATGAGTATGGACTTCTGCTACGTGACCTAGCAGATCGCCTGGAAAGAAAATGACATGAACACCTTTTTAGATTTAGTTTCAACATTACATACTTTATGTGGCTGTTTTATTTATTTGCATAAGATAAAAAAAAATCTAGTGGATATCTAATTTAAAGAATGCTTTCCAATGAATAGAAACGTTGAAAGCAAGTTATTACATGCTGCCTGTAAATTGCACAATGTCACATGCAGGACTTTTTTTTCTCACTTTACAGACAGACAGTCATTCCAGCAAATATTGAAAGAAAACATAAGGCCACAATAAATATAAATGTTACCACTTTTAAATAACTGTGCAACCCAAACAAGGACTAACTGTCCTTACAATGCCTGACCGGTCAAACATACAATTTGTATTGAACGGTAGAGCTAGGTTTGAGTTGACAAATGTTGCATGCAATCCAAATTCCAAGGTAAACCTGAATCATGACATCTGAAGCAGAGCCTCTTCTTTATAAACCATCATTTTAAATACACCGAACAATTACACAACAGCCAACAAATGAAACACACATCCACCTACGAGCTGCTTCATGAGAACTCACCTGACATCTGGACTTGGGCTCAGGGATTTTCTGTACGGACTCCGTGATCTCCTGCGGTTTCCATAAGGACTTGAACCAAATTCTCCTTGTTCATACGGACTGTGTCGGCCATAACTTGGGGACCTGCGCCAGTTCGCCGGGCTCACAGGGGATCGCTTCCTTTTGTTGCTGGAGTATGAACTGGGTGACTTTGGCACACCATATGCCCCATACACATCTGCATCCCGGCTGTAATACGTGGAACTGGGAGAAAGTCTTTTGCTCCCGTGAGTTGGACTTCTTCTAGATATTAACTGGTTATAACCACCAGGAGACTGGTAGCTATATGAATATGACGTCCCATAGGGACTTTCTGATTTGAAACCAGGACTTTTCCTGTATGCCCTGAGGTCTTCACGGTCATCTCTGTAAGATTGTGGAGCATCTCTGTAGGCAGACGGGGGCTCTTTATCAGATCTTGTTGTACTTCTGTGTCTTTTTGAATCCCTCTTATCTGCAGATTGTGAGGCCTGAGACGTAGATGTCCTTTTACCATTTCTGTCATTGCTCCTTGTAGTGTCTCTGGGATTTTTAGAGCCACCTAGGCTGCCTCCACTCCTCGCCTTTGAGGAGTCTCTCTCCCGGCTCTGGCGGTCCTTCTTCCTGCCCGGCTCCTTCTCCTGCTTGCTCCTCTCTGCTGGTCCCCTCGCCGGCTCCTCCTTGCTGATGCACACCGCCTCCCTGTCTCTCGGGCGACTTCTGTCCGGAGACGCTGGTCCATTAAAGTCAAAGTCCACCTCGCTGAGTCGGTCCACGGAGAGCCTGTCAGCGTGGGGGTCAAGTTTAGGAGACGGGCTCCCCGAAAACCGCTCCGACTGGGAGCTCACGTCGTCGTACTCCACCAATGTCCGGAGCTCTGCCTCTTTCTCAAAGCTGCTCTTGCGGCCGTTGTCCGGGTCTCCCGCTGCCCCCGTGTGCCACAAGTCTCTCCCCTTGGCCTGTCGGCGTTTCTTCCTCCTGGACGCCGACGGCCGCCTCTTCTCGCGGTGTCTCTCCCGCTGAGCGGCGCCGCTCCCCGGTTTGCTGCGCCTGTCCTGCCGGTTAGCATTCCTCTGGGCGGAGGGGCTCCGTCCGCGACCCTCGCGAAGCACCTCCGAGTTAGGCATTTATCCCGCAAAAACAAACCCCGCCGCCACGTCGGGAATATACTCTTCACACGGTACACTCGCACCTACGTTATGTCCCCTGTCGTGTTGTGGAACAAAACATCGGGCTGGCGGTGTAACGGGCTACTTGGCTACGCTCAACAGTAGCATTACAAAGCGAGTTCGTGTCGGCTTCCAGTTTGAAAAACAAACCAAAAAAAAAAAAAAAAAAGTGAGTTGTCACACTCGGTGTCCGCAGATTTCCGTCCACGCTGCGGTGTTAAGTTATAAAAGCCAGTCGGTGCTCGACCATTGTACTCCCCCCACCAAGTGGTCCGTTTAGCCAGTTAGCCTCCGGGAGCTAACCGCGTCCAGCTACACAACCGCATCCAGTTTCATGGTCAAAGTTTAGGCCCGAAGCGCCTCCACGGTCACGGTCCGGCTCTCCCGACGCGTCGCGCTGTCCCGCAAACTCGCGAAATCCATGAACCACACGGCGCTAAAGTGGAGGCGAAGGACCCGGTGTGCCTCTCGCCAACTTCTTGTCGCCGTCCATCGCGCTCCGGTGCGCAACAAGGAAGTGAGCAGCACGCGAGTTGTCTGGATTAGCCGGCCAGTTAGCCACTTAGCTTTCCCTTTTTCTCCTTGCGTGGAGTTCAATGCAACTCAAAAAGCCTTCAGAGAGGAGGGGGAGGAGGGGGAAAAAGCACGTCTGCCTCCACGTATCGCGCCGGGTTGTCGCTCCCTCTCACCGCCGCATGGTCCGAGAGGAGCCAACGTCCCTCCGGCTCAATAATTCCTCGGATTTCTTTCACGATATTGTAACTTTTGTTCGCAATGTGGCTACAACTCCGCCTGGGCCCAGGCAGCTTTCGGACTACAGGCCCTGTGCGTCGGTGTGGACCAATGGTACGCGTCTGCGTCATCCAGATCAGCGCTTACGTCACCACCAAGGGGAACCCCTACCTTCAAAATATAACTATATTATATATTTATATATAAATATTATATATATATAAGATTACACAGAAAATGAACATGTGGAAGTCTACTAGGGTTTATACAAAAAGATAGTTTTCATGGAGCACACACTGGCTTCCCAGACTTTCATTTAATAATTATTTGATTTGATTCTCTCATGACATCCAACACATATTTGTGAAAATATGAACTACAGAGAAAAACTCAAAAGTGCCTCTGCTACATTACAGACTAATCAGAATGTCGTGGCATTCCGATTTAATTACTGTAGGTATAACTGGTGTTATACAAATAGTACTTTTACTAAACTACTATGTGCATCCACCTATTTCTCCTTTGTTTCCTTTTATTACACCTGTAATAGATGTGTATTCATAAAATATGTTTGTATTCAACATATCTAATCATAACGTATCTAATCAAAATAACCAGTAGTCTGTATTGGGCAATGCAGGTCCATCAAGTTCAACGGTTCCACTGCAACTGCGATACATCCACTCTGTACTCTGGTAAATCAATACTTGCCCTTGTCCTCCTCCATGACATTGGCATAACCAGGCATTTTGAGGCTCATTTATGCAGCACAAAGAATCAGTGTGAGTGTGTGAACACAGAGATAAGACATCTGTGCTTGCACTAACATTATGGTGCAACGAGAACCATTAAGTGCAGTTAAAGGGAGACTTACGACTGCCCACAAACGTGACACGTTTGAGGTAAAGCCATAAAGTATTCAAGGCAAGACATGAATCTTCACACAAAGAATATCTGAATACATTTGGAAAATGTTATTAGTAATATCCACTTTATTTGCCATTTCCAAATAACTCACAAAAAAAAAAAAAAATGAATTGAAATGTAAGCTTCACCTCTTGCATTCACAAACAGATAGGCTACATTAGTGGTTATGTTCAAAATAAGTAAACATGAAGGAAACATTTAATTGATGGCATACGTACAACCATCCAATCAAAGACATAGATATCTTCTTTTTTTTTTTGAATCCAAAGGTATTTATATAAAAGGCAAAACAAGTTATCTGAATACCCAGTAGGACAGTTTCCTCATCGCTTTCACACAAATATCTGTTTTAGTATCACCCCTTAAATCCCGCTGAAAATATCTGGGCCATCAAGTCTATTAAAGTATACATGAAAACAAAGAAAAGAAGTAGATCGATTATGAATGTTTACGTCTGAAACAAGAATTAGACTGTGTTAAGCCAATGTTAAGAGTAAGCAAGCACTATGGTGGTCACTTTGAGTATAGTAGCTTCTGCGATCCTAAACGATGACACACAGCAGTTGATGTAATGGCCATAAGCTGCGGAAGGTGTGCTGTGATTCCTACACTATGTGTCAGTTTCTGCGCCCGTCACTTTGACTTTCAGGGATGCTTCGATCATGGTATGGTGTACTGGAGGTTAGCCCTTGGAATATATTAACCCAAACTACTTTCCAAACAATCTGATGCCATGGGTTCCTAACATTTTGGGTTCGAGTTTGCCTCAGGTATCTTATCTTTAAACTCTCTCTACGGTGTGCTTTTCAGTTAACAAGAAATACCACGGACATTCTTCTGCATTACTGTCAGTGAACACACTGAACTATATGACAAACAAAGCCTGTAATCAAAGCCAGGGATTCTGTAGTGTTCATGTATTAATTCAGGGAATCAATGAGACAATGTTAAGTATTTTCAAATAATAAAAACTCAGTCTTATTAAAAGTAGCTTACACACACTGACAAGGTTTTAAATTGTTTCCAAGTTTCACATTCTCTTCCTCTTTTTTCAATTACTACAGTAATTTTTGCATAGACTCCAGTGTGTGGCATCCTATTGGTCGAGGACACCTTTAATGTAAACGGTGAGCTGTTGCTGTCGGCCACGCGCTCGCACATTTACTCTCACGTTAATGACTTAAACTGGATCAGAGTGAAACTTGGCAACGACCTCTAAATGGTGGTCAGACTTTGAAAACAACTGGAAATAATAAATTAAGTTATCTTAAATAAGTAATTTTATCTATTATATAATAAAAAAAGCGGCTCAGTAATAAAGGGAAACTACGAGAATGGAGGTCAGATTTCACAGTGTGTTTTGGTCTATGCAATTTCGCTGTTTATCATATATAATGTTCTCATTTTGCCAATTTTTTACACTGCTTCAATCTTCTCTTGAAATTGTAAATGAGTAAAATCAAATTAACATATCAGATATGACATTAAGATGGTACTACAGCATTACACAAAAATGTAACAAAAGGTAAACAAAGCAGAATGTCAATGACCTCTAACCTCTGAACATCATTGGCAGCCTAAGATTACAGGCAGACAGGAGGGGTATTGTTGGGGGGGGGTTCTTCACATTCACAATGGACAGAGAGGCAACAGTGATGCACTGTACATGAATTACTTAATCCCTCGTAACTTTGCATTTCTTTCCCAGGCCATTCAGAATGAAGTTCTTTAAGTTAGACGCCCCTGTAACTTTTGCCACCATCAGTTCTATAAAGATAGTTTTTACACTAACACTGCGGCGCCTGCTTCCGATGCTCACTATAGCAAGTTGTCATTCACTTCCATTAATAAGTGGGCACTTGTTTGCGATAGCTAGCATTTTTCTTTGGTGACTGAGAGCAACTTTTTGGGACAGCTACCGCCTCACTTCTATCAAGCCTGCATTCATTTTTGATATTTTATGCCTTATAATTCCTCTCTCCATTAATGTATTCCCACTTAAATCCCTATTAAGAAATACATTTAATTTAAAAAAAGAAGGGAATACAAGGTTGGTGATTAAAAGTCTGAGCCAGGAAAAGTAAAATTGGCAAAGAAATCTTTACAAGACTGGAAGCAATTTATTTTAGCAACTTGGAAGATGTGCTAAAGACAACATGTAAAGGATTTAGTGTTATGGAATCGCCTTTTATCAGAGCACCAGGGATTCCTTTATCGCAAAAAAAAGGCAATGAAAGTCATTAGCTGAGTGAGGTAAAACTTCTGAAATGTTAGAATTGATAAAAGTTCAAGTGTTGCAAAATCCCTCACAGATTTAAGGGTAATGATCAATGTTGTTTGTGCATTTGAGAGGACTCAAAAAAGTGACTGAAAGGGGAAAGAAAATGGAAACATTAGTGCGCTTATCTTACATCAGTTGATATGATAGATAAAAGAAAAAAAGTTTGATTTCACAGATAAAAATAAGAGTTCATAACCATACCACATACTAAAATTTAGGTGTAAAACAGCAAATAGGAATGGCATCAAATTTCGGCTCTGGCTTAATTAACGCGACAATCTTCCAATTAAAATGCTTCATATTTTCACCAGTGCAATGTACATTTCGTTAGTGGCACTTGATGAATTCTGGGTTGACACTACACTGAGTCTGTTAACTTACCTTTCCTGCCCAAGCTCCAGTTACATATTCCCCATTTAAACCTTGGCTCTGACACTTTCATTTTTTGATCGTTTCTTTTGAACTGCACAGTTGTCTGAATATATTATACACATCAAACTTTACAATGAAAGGTTTTGTAACATCTCAGGACTTAGCCTCTTGTCAAGCTTAGACCTAAATTAAACACCATCCATGTATTACACTCTGTTATGTGGTCAGAGTAAGAGAGAGAGAGAAAGAGAGACAGAAAGAGACAGAGAGAGACAGAGAGAGAGAGAGAGTATACATAAATTATTTGGAGTGTCAGCACATAAAAAGTTAGAGCTATAAATGGTGATGGAGTGCCACCTTACTACGCCCTGACACACGCCTGATGTCCTGTTAGCCAGGAACTGAAAGCCATGGTCAGGTATGGGCACAAAATAAATGCAAAAGTCTGAGAAATGTATATGTACACAAGCAGCTGCCCTGCTCTCTTTTACCACTATAAAATACAGCATCTCTCTCTAATTCTCTTGGCCAAACTTTTACTTTTCTTCTTCCCATTCTTCTCTTTGCTGTCCTCCATTTTCCTCGCTCGGATCTCTCTCATTAGGTCGAAGAACACCTGTTAAAAACACACACACAAAAAAAAGTGGCGGTCAGGTCTCTCGACTTGCTTAGTGTGAGCTGCACAAACGTGTTTAGCCAGGAATGCTTATCTTTAGGTAGTCAAACTTACCTTGTCAACATTGGCACGGGTTTTGGCAGAAGTCTCCACATAGCACACGCCCCACTGCTCGGCACGTGCCTTCGCCTCGTCCGCGCTCACCTGCCGTCGGTCGTCCAAGTCCGATTTGTTACCAACCAAGAGAAAGGGCACATTCTCGTCCTCCTTCACTCGCAGAATCTGCTCTCTGCAAAACAGGAAATGTCACTCAGCCATGAATTATGTAAATAAACAGACTACTGCTTGTGTAAGTAGCCTTAAGCGTTATGTTAATGAGGTAGCATTGTGGAAAATACAGCTGCCTTGGATGATGTTCCAAAATGTCAAAACAGCACACATTGTTTATGTAAATGCATAAACAATGTATGCTGTTTTCACATGCAGGGGAAAATACCTAATGGCCACTGTCATTAAATTCTAATGCATTTTAATGAGATGCTACCAGACCTGAAGTCTACTGTTGCTGCAAATGATTCCAGTTCTGTGATGGAAAATACACAGAGGAAACCCTCGCCACTGCGGAAGTAGTTATCTCGGATGGCTGCGTAGTCCTCTTGCCCAGCTGTGTCAAGGATGTCAATCTGTACCTCCTCTCCATCCAGCACCACTTTCTTTCTGTAGCTGTCTGCTTTGGTGGGCTCATAGTCTTCAACAAACTGCAGGGTGGGGAAAAAATAAAGTTTGTGTTAACAACTGTGGTCAACTTGGACATCCATCATGCAAAAAGAGAAACTTTCCTACCTCAACAACTTGTGAATTTTACTTGACTGCTGTGTTGTAAGTTGCTCACCTCGTCATACATGAACTGCAGAGTGAGGGCTGATTTCCCAACTCCTCCACTGCCCACCATAATCACTTTGTGAAGGGCTAGAGAGTTCTGCCCTTTTGGCTTAGCAGCTGCCATGGCTCTGTGTACCAGGAGGTCCGAGTGAGAAGGGGAGAAGACTCAAGGTGGAGCTGGAGGTGGAGGAAAGGATTGTGAAATGGAGGCCGTAAAGTCAGTCGGGGGATTCCAACTGCAACAAAAGGGCTGAATGATAATTCCTGGGGAGAAAAAAAAAAAAAGAAAAAGAGAGATGAAATCCTGAGATGTTTCATCATCATTTCCGAGGCAGACTCCATTTCCGCAGTTAGATTGCGTAGCCATCATTGTGTCTCACAGCAATAAAATAAAACCAGAAGATGACGACCATATTATCAACACTGTCATGTTGTTGCTGTTCCCATTCCTCCAGATGCAATTTCAAAAATGCTCTACAGAATTATTTCCCGGGTGTATATGTAGTATGTATTTATACAAATAACTCCATATATTGTTTTTTATTTTATTCTATACTTGATCCTGTTCTTTTCTGTTTAATTATCTGTATATACTGTATGTTCTGTGTGTGTGTAGCATGAAATGGCTATAACTGTCATTTCGTTGTGCAACCCTGGGTTGTAAAATGAAAATAAAATGGACCTTGAACCTTGTAACGGCTGTTACGCTACAAATGTAGACCAGAGGATTATTCTCTGTACCTGATTAAGACTACAACAAGATAAAATGACCACTGGCACTGGACTGACACTTTAGAAACTGCTTTATAATAAAGTATTTTTCATTATCACTCCTCCCTGCAGCTATGTGTCTACAAAAAGATTACATGTCCCTTAATAAAGCTATATTGAATTTTGTTTTTTATTTATTTTTTCCTTTGCAATGACAAAGGAAGTATTAGAAATAGATTTAATTACCGCAGACTCACGGCAGCGTTTGCCCACACAATATGCAGGAAGAATTTGGTGAGCCAAGCAAAAAAAGATTAATTAGTACTCCTTTATTTATAATTTCTTCCTTTCAGATAACGGCACAAACGTGAAAGTTTAAAGAGAAAAAATGTCTGCCAGAACGGTGCATTCACGGCCAAGTTTATAAATCAGCAATATGCCAAATCAGGAACTCCTTTATGAATGCAATGCTATTTTGCAGCCAACTTTCACTTGCTGGATGTCAGACCGCATATAAATGTGAAACCAGAGAGAAAACACTGCTTGTAGCAAGATCAATGACAAATGAATAAGCAAACTTAACTATTGTACATCATGACAAACAGTGGGCAAATTCCACTAACCCAAGAGGAACCTGTGAAAGCCATTCAGCGAAGAAATACAACTTCCTTTTTAAAAAGCTTGTGAATAACATCTGGCAGTCTTTTCCCAAACAGGACTGGATACATTCGGACACATGCCAAAGCCATTGAGTGGTCAGTTTCCCATAGTGGACGGTCCAGGAAGACTGTGGGAACACCACCATGTCCAGACATGTGTGTTCACGCTTCTCCTCCTGCAGGCCCACACACACCTCTGGGGATCAGGGATACAGATGGGAATGCAGCCAATTGGTCATTAAACAAATTAACAAAAAAAAGGGTGTATGCACTGAAAAGTCAATATCACGATTTAGTACAGAAAGCAATGTCCTTTTACCTTAACCATTTAAACCCCATAGTGAGGAAGTATATCTCTATATATCTAATATATATATAAAATATCTCCAAAACAAATAGTTTTGAGGGAGACTTTGTCAACCCAGATTTATCCATATGTAACATTTTAAGTAACGTCATGCAAGTTAAAGAAACGCATACAGAGAAATGGAAATATAATGACAATAACAAGTATTAGGGTGTAATTAGGAATGAACAATTAGGTGTAACTGTAATTAGGTGTGTCACCAGTCGCCTAATTCACCAGCAGATCATGAAATTAGCTGCTCAATAACGTGAATCAACACCGACACGCCAAGAGTACAATAACATGGACTAAACTGACAGCCGAGCAAGTTGTAATTTCACCGTTTCAATACAAAAACGCGACTTAAAATCACAAATAACGACTCTGATAATCACGTTAACTTATTAGCCAGTTAGCCGGCGACACGTCCACCGCGGCTAACGAGCTAACCGAGCCGCCGGTCCGGTCCCCGGTCCCCGGTCCCCGCCGCCTGCCCGGTGATCCACCTCCGACGGAGGCTGAACGTGGAGGCACGGGAGACAAATGCTCGGAAATCGGGGGGAAACCAAGCAACAGATGTGCGGCTCGATCCCGTCCAACTCCGCGGCTCGCTGCGGAGCTAAGGCGGCTAACGGGCAGCTAAATCCCAAATATAACGACGTAAAAAAAAAAAATAAATTAATATATATTTAAAAATAAAAAATAAACAGAGCGAACACGGCGAGCAGGTAAGGAGCGGCGTGTGTGTGTGTGTGGATAAGATGACCTACCGGGAGAGGAAACCGGGCTCAGCTTGGCTCGACGTTACGCGGAGACTCACGGAGCTGCTCGTTAGCTCATGGCTAGCTCCCAGGCTACCTCCGGGGACTCGGTCAGCAGCGGACTGACTCACTGCGCGGCCGCGGCGTCCGGTGGGCTCGGCTCCGGCTGGCAACGCCCGCCCGCCCGCCTGTGAGAACCAGACTTTTTTTGTTTGTTTTTTTTTTAAATATCGCATACAGTTATAAATAATACTATTATTCATTTTTGTTATTTACCGGGGTGTTTGTGTCGTGGTTGGAGATAAAATACAGATTAAGGGGGCAGTGGGTTGAACATGCAGGATAATTGGTTAATTGGTTAATCCGCATAAATGTTGGCACGTTTGTTGAGGAGACAGCAGGGGGAGTAGAGTTTCAGAAGCCAGGTGAAGTTTCAGTCAATATAAACAGTCAAATTACATAGTATTTAAAATATGCTTGTGAAAATACACTTTAAAATTGCCAAAAAGGGAAGAAAATGTTATTTCAAGTCTTTTTTCCCCTCCTTTTTTAAGCTCTAGTGATGAAGTCCATCATCTCTAACCTGCACTTGAAATTTGCAGAGAAGACGTGGAACGAAACCTTTCAGCTCGTCAGGAGATGCATGGTAGGACAACTTCCAGCCACCTCACCAAAGCATGATCGCTTTAACCAGACTTTTTAAAACCACGGTGCAAATCATGGAGGTCACACACAATCCCCAAAGTATGCCCCTTTTTTTTATTAAATATATGCAGAGAAAAGCGATAAATCCTTTTGAAATAAAAGGTATTAGACTCGTCACTGGATAGCTTCTCTAACTTGATGATGTGCTGCAGATCAGGAACTGGTGTGGTAATGCTCTGAGTGAGCTCATCTGTCCTGGAACACACAGGTCTTTGTTGTTGGATCAGCAGTCTGCATTGACGGTTACTTGGATTCACTTCAACCACATGGCATAGTATGAGTAGTAAGCTCTTTGAAAGAAAACAAACATGCTCAATTGTTTTTTTTTTAGGCTTCCTCATGGCTTTTGCTTTGTTTCTTGTTGGCTTTGGTCATTTGTTTTTGCAATATTTACCCTAATGGACCTTTTTTTTTTTTTAATGAAAGATGCTCCACTTGCAGGGTCCAAACATGCAAAGCGTCATAGATTCGGATGTCTTTTACACCCAACAAAAAGGCTGCAAAGTGTATTCAGCACTAACTAGTACGCTGAGGTTTTTGGAGGGTGCGTTAGTTTTCTTTAGATTTGTCATGGGTGGAGCAGCAGGGTAGATAATACTTTTGGATTAATACAAAGTGGGGCTTGGCAGTGGTCAGTCTCTGGAGTCTGGTAAAGAAACTTGATTACTTGGTGGTCCGAAGCGATGTGTGGTCCAAAGGGATAAGGCAGCTGGGGCTAGTCATCGGTTTCCTGCCAGCATTGATGCTGAAAAGGACTTTAGTAGGATGAGACTTCACAAAGACACAGTACTGAAGACAATGCACGGTGTTTTGATAAACCAGGGAGGCTGTTGCACCTGGGTGTATGAAAACAAACCATCCCAAAGTGCAAAGCATCCACATGTCAGCACGTCCCTTTGCCCTGGTGTCGTGCAGTTTGTGTGTTACGTTGCGGGATGGGCTGGGAAGACCAGAGACTGTTTACACAAGGATGACACTGCCACACAAGCGCTCCATTGTCCTTTTTTCTTCCCTTTGTCCCCCAATAGGACAAATCCAGAGATGAATCCAAACCCTGTGAGCCGCTGGTTAGATCCCTGGAAAGGCTCCAGGAAGTGTTTAATGGTAAACAAACAGTATATACTAATGATTCTGTGTGTTTTTAGCACATGTATTTCACTTTGGCTGTGAGTAAGTCAGCCTCTGTTTGTTTCAGTGTCCTCTATGAGTACCATGAAGTCTCGTCTGGAAGTGATTGCCAAACAACAAGGGTAGACAGTTACTGATGCAGTTCAACCAGATCACTTATTTTCTTTTTTCCTCCATTATAGAGCATATTTTTTCTTTTTAAATAATGTGACTGCACAAATTTTCTTCCATATTCACACTATCATTTCAAGAATGGGCTTCCACATTACTGAGGCCACATGCTACCTGACAGCCGATTTGTTCTACCTGGAGGTGGTGTTGCTGCCATGTGGCGGCGTGGAGGAGGTAAAAGTGGCCCCACATGGAGGATCCCCTGTTGTAAGTGGACTGCACTGTCTTTTGCAGCATGCCAATTCACATTACTCCCTTTTACTCTGCGTGATAATGAAATTGTCTTGCAGCCCAGTGAGTCCCTCCTGCAGCTGCTGAGGTAAGCACTGGAGCGATGATAAATTTTAAATGTCGACATTTTTGCTTGCAACCAGCAGTGCTGTAATCCTCTAAACTAGAGATGAAGATGATGGTGCTATTTAAATGAGTAAAATAAATGCTTTAGATGCTGATTTTATTTAATTATTTTTTTTTATGGCACAGGTCAAAACTTTTTGCTGACTTCTCCATTAAGTTGTCTGGTCTCTTCACCCAGTACAACATCCCTGGAGACAAGTACCTGCTTTTAATTCTTATTCTTATATATATTTTTTAACCTTTTCAAAATGTGTGGGCCTCATGCAGTCATTAGTGTTCTCTCGCTCTCTTTTTTTTTTTTTTTTTTTTTTTTTTTCCCTCAGTGAAATTAAATTAAAATTGTTTGCATCTCTACAATTCCTCGGGAAAGACCTGCAGCAAATATCACATTTGCCAAGGTAAGATGATTGAATTGATTATTAGCTGGCTTCTCAAATATGGGGACTTGCTGCTTGTTTACCATATGCTAGTAAATGAAATAACTCTGGGAGCTTGTGATGGGAATTTTTCAATACTTTTTGACACTTAAACTAAACAATTGATCAAGATCAAAATGATTGTTTATTGCAGTTTTTCTGCTTTCAGGGTGCCAAAGAACTGTGACCCCCAAGTGGACATGATTAACAACGGCAGGATTGGGTGTCTGATTGCTGGAAAAGAAGGTGCATAATGCCAAGAAACAAAAACACAAGTTATGCATACATCTTTTCTCCAACTGATTTTTTTTTATTTATTTATTTATTTATTTATTTATTTATTTTTCTAGATTCCCCCATGATTATCCAGTTCTATATCACACCGACTGATGGAACCTCAGATTTACGTAAGACGTCAAAGCTGCCAAACAAATTCAGATTTGGCCTGATGGTAAACTGAAACCATTTACTAACCGATGTGTTAATGTTTGAATGTATGAGGCACATTCCTATATGCATATAAAGGCTTTACGCTTGTAGCTTATCCTGAAAAGCAATTATTTTCTTCTCTTTTTTATTTTAAGAAACGACCGAGAGAGACACAGTCGTCCAGGCAGCTCAGGTGACTGTAGGCATCAGTGACGTGACACACAAGCTTCAGATGGCCTCTCTGCTGCCACAGCCTCCACAGCTGGATCCCCAGGGGTGACGTGTTCCTGTTTAATCGCTCACTCAACAGGATACTTTTCATTTTGCACCCCACAGTGAATGTGAATGTCACATGCCAGCGGTGTTAATATAGTGAAATTGTGTCCTGTGGCAGTTGTCCCATGTTCCTCCCGCTGAGTGAGGCGCCGTGTGAGACTCTGCCCGCCTGCTTTCTCCTCAAACTGCAGCCAGCAATACCGGTTAAGGTGTTTTTTGTAAACAAACTCAGCCAAATTACAGGTCAGTCAACTTTTCACCATAAATATTGTATAGAATGTGTTTTTATGTAAAGATTACTTTTTTAAAACCTTCTATTAGACTTAATAAAACACAACCATCACTGCTCTCTTGCTCTCCCTCTGTGATATTTCACAGATGTGGCCATACCCGATGTTGACCTGCAGTGGGCACCCTTACCCAAGCTTCTGATGAGACGAAGTGCAAACAGCCATGTGAAGACGTTAGATGAGCAGGATGCTATTTTTACAGTGGTATGCATGTTTTTTGCTTTAAAGCTCAACACACTTGTAATAAGCTGAATGCAAAAAAGGTAATTTTGATTCATTTCAAGCTAAATTGTTAAGCAAGCTGTAGATGTACTTGACTATGACATAAAAGGAATCAATACTTTTTCTGTGCAGCCTCTTCCTGGTGGCGTGCTGCACAGTTATGTTCTCCCTGGAGCTGCATGGGAGGCGCCTGCTCAGACAGCAACTGAAGTGGACAGTATTCCCTTCACCCACCCCGCCCACGTCCCAGCCCTACTGGAGCTGCTGCGACATCAGTGCGCCATTAACGCCCTGCTGAGGAGCTGTTTCGCTCCTCAGTGTGACAAATTAGGTAGTTTGTTTCACAAAATCGGTTAAAACAGAAGTTCATCCATTCAAAAAAAAAAAAAAGAAGTCATTGTTCAGTTTATGTAATGTTTTATGGTTCTGCCATTAGGTCCGGTTTGTGACCTCCACTTTGAAGTCCTTCCGGAGTCTGAGACCAGTTTTTCTGTGACCTTCCACCGACCTGACACTGACTCACTCGCTGTTTGTGAGCATTTGCCACACAACATATTTTCTACTGCATCACTGCCTGATGATTAAACCTGAATTACATTTTTTTTTTTTGTAGCCTATAAGGTGTATACTGTTAAGATAACAATGACATAGAATTCTGATTTTTATATGTACATTATATTCTTTTCGGGACACAGTGCTGGTGAACGTATCTGATTCTAATCAGATTAGCTGCACTTTGTTCGGAGCAGGAATAGGGGATCCCTCTATGGATGAATACATTTCCACTGTCATGAAGAGGTATGACTTCATCACCTAGATCACTAGTCTGAAAAATGCAAATGTCACCAAACTTTGCATTTTTGCCTCAGCCTGATCTTTTCTAATACTTTTTCTCAGGTGTATGTCCATTCCTGTGACCCTGAGGACTTTATACACCAAGCTAGAGGAGTTTACCTCTGCCCCACTTTCTCCCAGCCGCCCGGCCACCACAGAGGCTGAAAATGACCACTCATCTCCCTCGAGGACGGCTGTGAGCGACACCAACAGCGCCTTGAACGCGTTCTCCCAGAGTGCCTCAGGGCCGGAGGACAGCTTCAGTGTTTCTGGTCCTGCCTGCTGTGCCGTGTCTGTAGCCAGATCTGAGCTCCTTCCTGAAATAAATACAAGCCCTGCTGTCAGCCCTTACTCATTCACTCCTGTGGGTGTGTTTCCACACTGGATGAGCAATAATGACCAACTGTCCGAGCTAATCTGAAACTGTGTGTGTTTTACATGTGATGACTTAAAGTTTAAGCCTTTAAAATGTGTAATTTTTAGACTTGAATAAATGTTTTGGTAAAGCAACGCTTTACTTTACACATAACACGAGGATTGCCACGGAACATGTCACACGTGACTTGTATTTATTCAGCCGGAGATGCTGTGGAACTGTTAATTCAGTTTGTGTATGATCACATCCATCTCCTGCGGGGCGAAAAAAGCTGAAGTGTTTCTTGCTATGCATTCCAGTGTGGCAGAGATTGCTGGTTGTAAAGGTTTGAGGTTTGGCATTTGACCTCCCTAAGACAGCCAAGAGCCCAGTTGATTGGTACCATGTGAGCCAATCAAACATTGTTAAAGTGCATAATGCATTCTTGATGGTGTAAAAAGTAGAGATCAACACACTAGGAACACAATAAGAAATGGCTCTGCGGGAAATAAAATCAAGGGTGGGGCTTGATTATGATCAACAACAAATATTACAGATGTGTTGTGACTTTTAGTACACTTTCCTTTTCTTTTTTTTGTACAAGAAAGAAATGGCAGTTGGCCTGATAGTATAATAGTTCAAACTCCCAATGTAGCACATATATGATTGGTCTATAGTCACATATACTATCAGATGTTACTATACAATGGAGATGAGCATACATGTGCACACATGAAGCTCCATCCTGCACAACTGGCTGCACTTTTAACCAAAAGTCACCCTCGACTTTTTGTGCCTGGTAGATTTGGGATAAAACCAGCGGCGCTTCATTAACCATGTACCTCATTAGAGAATAGAATTAGACCAAAAAAAAGACCATGTGATCCTCAGTAGATCTCCAGGCTGTGTGCATTTAGAAAGGAATTTCAACCGTATCCAGAATATTAAGTCAACTGTCAACAGCAGACAACTGGTTTTGTCCAAAGCCCTCACTTGTAGGTATCCAATGACCTGTGCTGCTGCTATTCATAGAAACATTCCGACATGTGTGGTTGAGTCTTCTTTCAGTGGGCCTTTATCCGCGGAATATTTAAGAGATTATGTGTCCTCACTTCTGATTGGTTGAGGGTGAATCTCTAAAAGTCACACCTGTGATGAGACTTAAATATTAATGAGGTGTGTACCGGGAAATAACCTCCAGTCTGTCACCTTAGACCTACAGACTAGGGCTGTTTTATTCGAGAATAAGAGTTATACTCATGTCACAGTTTGTGTTCTTTTCAGAGCAAAGTTTTTTTTTTATTTATTTATTTATTTATTTTTATGAAAGCAATGGAGTACTGGTGTGCGACAAAGTCGTAATATGCTGCGATCTGACTGTCTCTGAGTCACAGTCCTGTCTTTGGCTTATCTTTTTTTAAATATCCACATCTCCCTCTCTGGTCTGCGGTCTCTTTAAATCCAGATCCAGAGGAGGAGAGCTGCGCGTCCTCAGACTTGTCTGGCCGCACTCAGCCTGATAAACAGCTGCTTACCATTTAGGGCACTTCACAAAGTTTCTCTCCAAACTCCTCGAATCGGGATTTTCTTTTTTCTCTCTCTCTCTCTCTCTCTCTCTCTTTCTCTGTCTGTGTGTGTGTGGATGTTCAGATATAGAAAGCCTGCACCGCTGGAAGCTTGAATCCGGACTCTAGGTTTGCGTAATGCTGAGGCGTCCTCTGCTCAACATCTGGATTAACTATTTGGAGTCGGGGCTAGCGGCCCTACACAAAAACCCTGCCTGTCTAGCCCATCTCTATGGAAAGACTGCCCTTTTCTCTGGAATTTAACTCCTTTTGACAAACCGAGCGTTGCGCATAGATTATGTATTCTTTAAAATGGGTGCGAACAATGGAAAACAGTATGGAAGCGAGGGTAAGTGCTGCAATTACTTTAAAAACACCTTTTATCTGACTTTTCTTTTTTTTTTTTAACTAAACGCTGATATGTTACCGACAGTTTCCTGTCGGTGTCCGACCAGAAGAAAGAGAAAACCATGTGCAGTTTGTCTCTGAACATTAGTGAAGTAGCGTCAAACTACCGCTGTTCCCTCTGTAATCTTTCATTTTCTAACAGTGAGGGGTTTCTCTCCCTGTGTAGAGGTGAACGTACGCCGAACTCCATTCAGAAATCTTCAAATTTGACTTCATGTGCTCGGCTGCAGAAGCAACCTTTGTCTCTGAGTCGCCCACTTTTTTTTTTTTTTATCCCTTTTTTAAGATGTGCAACGTTTATGTTCTTCACATGAGATAGAGAGTGACATCTGGTGGTCGTGTTTTAAACACTTTGAAGCCCAGTGTAAAGTTTGAAGTTGAAACAAAAACTGCCTCCAGCTGCTTTCAGTCCAGCCACTTCTCTGGATTTTTTTTTTACCCACGTTTTCCTACAAAACAAATCCACTTTTATTATCTATCTGGCTTCACTTAAAAGCTATTTTACATTCACATTATGTTATAATTCAATTGGCATGTCCTATAACTTGTATGTGCATATCATGTGAGCCTGTGATATTTTAGACGAGTAATACAGTCTAAATCAAACACCATCACACCACACAATCAGTCAAAGACAGCTGACTTGGCAGGGCAGCAAGTGCACCAGACCACACCAAGCAGCTTCATTTACGGCGGATGTCTGTACAGAGTGTATTCCTGCAGGTTGAGTGGAGGTGGGTCAAAGGACACCAGTGTTTGGGCATGTGGGCACTTAGTCATTCTTATCTTTAAAAGCCAATTCCAGAGATTTTTGTCCACAATCCCTTTGATTTGGCAGCCATTTTGTGCATATTGGTCAGTGCCAGATGATCCTTAAGTAAACAAAAAACATGTAGTAGATACCTTGAGAAGACACAAAATAGCTACATACATGAGAAATGAGAAGAAGTGTTAGAGCTTCTATGGAAACTAAGATGGTTTCTTATAGTAGATACACCTAAAAGTAATTTATCTACAAAGTCAATAGTCATCTTTTAGTTCAGTAAGTGTTTTTGACCTTAAGTAGCTCTCCTGCAGCTCATTGTTCTGTGTTGTCTGATCTAAATGATGAACTTGACTTGCACAGCATAATGAAAATACAAATATTGTCCCTCCGGCACAGATGTCCTCCCTTATTTATTAGAGAAAATAGCAGAAGATAAGCAATGTTGAAAAAAATCCAAAACCACAATTGTTTGGCTCATTGCCTCAATCAATACTTGGACCATTATTGGTCTATAAGGAAAAAAAAGTCATCAGTAATGTAGAACTGATGGCCCAGCAGGCAGACATTCACCATCCTTCTCACTCAGCTATCAGGTATAATCAGAAAATTGTTTCACCCAACTGGAATGCAGTTTAAATCTAGGGCGAAACAACATTAGACATTGTTTGTGATACTATAATAACCAAAATCCTTATCTGAAGACTCTCATACCACAATATTGGTGAAATCTCCAACCCTGGCATTAATGAGCCTGGACTGTTAGCTCAGCAGGACAGGCAAACTCACCTTTGTTGCTATAAGCATTGGTTACACTTCATTCAGTTCAGAATATTAGCCTTCACATTGCCCCCTACCTCCTCTCTCAACAGTCTTTTTACATCTAAGTTCTAATCTTCAACATTACTTATGCAGAAAAACGGTGGTCCCACTCTACCGAACACATTATTTCTGTCTCCAGAGCAGAAATGTTTGTATAAATAACATTCCAGTGTGCTCTCTTCCTAAGTCAATAACTGCAGAGAAAAGATTGGAACTCATGATGTTAAAAATAACAAGTGGACCAGCTCCACCTAGGAATCCAGCTGATTCTATTAGAGATTTGAGTCTTTTACTCTGAATTCAAGTCATCCTTGAGCTGAATTTGCAACATACAGGTTAACAGTTATTAGTCAGGTGAGAAATATATGATGTTGGCTGTGCAGATTGTATTCTTGTTGTCACCTCTAGTGAGTCACAAGTTCTTAATTCTCCCTTTTATTGCAAAATAGAAGAAAATCTATGATTGTTGGCACTTGGCAAGATTGCACCTCTTTGGTATACAACATGAAACACAGGCCTCAGTCTAACTACTACAGCAAACATAGACTTGTGCTTTTCGTAACACTGCCAGATGTTAAGATGATGATGTTTAACTCCCCCCATTAAAACTGTGATCTTTTATGTGCTCACACGGATTTTGCAGATAAAACTGGCACTCATTGGTTGCCAGATGAGGTTCATAGTGGTCAATACACATTGTCTGGATGACTCTTTAATATCTCAACACTCAGCCAGTTGTCTAAAGTGTTTATCTCCAGGAAAAAAAAGCCATTGCTTAAACCTTAAAGATTTCGGTCCTGGTTGGTTTGGTCACACCAGTGGTTACTGGCTGCTACTGTAAGCTTCTCTCTCAGAAATACACCAGAAGAGCAACTGTTTGTTGTTGTTTACAGTGCAGCCAAACAAACTCGTTGTTTTTAGGGGTGCAACTAGGCCTAATGATTAATTGAGTAATCGTTTTGTCTGTAAAATTTTACAAGTAGTGAAAAATGTCCATCAGAACCCAAGATGACATTTTCAAATGTCTTGTTCTGTCTTTCTTTAAAAAAAGACTCAAAACAATTAATCACTTAGCAAGATAATTGCTAATTGATTAATCAACTAGTCATTGCCAGTCTAGTAGTAATAATAAAGAAGTCAGTCAATAATTCAATCAAATCTGGGATTGATTTTATGAAAATATTAAGGATTGTCACTTTAATATTCACATTACTATACATTTAATTAAACTATTGTAATTTCACAGAAGAAAAATATTGCAGTATTTATGGTTCGTCATATCCATAGTGTCTATGTCCAGTATCTTAGATACAAGTGCAGAAATCTACAGTCCGTCTGTCCACATCTGTTTTCAAGTGTGACTCCACAATTAATTACACACTGGTCACAACTATGCAGCAACTCTCCACCAACACATTATATAAGCATAAAACAGGAAGCAGGAGCTTTTCTGAAAGTTGTTTTTCCATGAAAGACAGAAAACAATCGGCTTTGCACGGATCCACATGCATCCACATATAGTGTTAGGCTTTTCTGCTCTGCTTAAATATTAGAAAAGTGGTCTCAGGTTGACATCTGCAAGCTCCCTCATGAATTTCTGAGTCATTTGTGGGGACTGAAGGAGCCTTAGCAGATGTGCCGGCTCAGTGATGTCACCACAAAATGTCATTCATACTCATACCATATGAGCCCCATTCGTTTAAAATAATTGTATATGTACCGTTTGATCATGTGTCTTGTGTTTGGCATAGTATGGAATCACAGGTTGCATTTTTCTACCTACACAAGCTGTCATATTTACTACTTATTTTGGGAACTGTCTAGTCTGTTTAGGTGGCTGCTCTTGATGTGCATGTGGCTGTGACTGTTTGAGAATACCTCTTCAGTCTGTCGTGCTTGGTGAAAGACGCATACTTAGTCTCAGGAAAGCCACAAAGCTGCATTTATGATCTGAGAGAGGAATGAAATGCCATAAACAACTACTCCACAGGCAGCCTGCAGTCACCATGGCAGTCGAGCATGTCTTAGTCCGGTAGCAGAGGCACACATTCAAAGAATATCTCTTTGAAATTCTGCAGTCCTGTGTGACCGTATAGAAATCCAAATCCTAAATCCAATAATACAAGGATAGCTCATAAAGTAAGAGTTGTAAATTCATATAAACTTAATAAAAAGAGCTTTCATGTGGCAGTACAGACTGTACAACCGAAGAAGTATGCAGCTGATGACACACTTTACTGTAATCATTCATTAAAATGAGTGATTGCTTGTATCTAATGCAGGAGTGCTTCCTCACTCGTCCTCCATGGAAGTGAAGGCTTTACTCTTCTTCCAAATATCAAAAGGGGACACTTACTCAAACAAACCAGCAGACTTTGTGCATGTGCCAAGGCGAACCATCCATCCAAAATTGAGGAACATAAAAGTCATGAAAGCAGAGAGTGATGGGCTTTATATTTCCTTACACTTCATAGCTCCTTACCGTCCTAAATACACCATCAAAGTGCAATTCCACTTTATCTCTGACAGACAATATTTAGGAATTAAGTTTAAAAAAGTGTTTTCTCTCAAATGAAAACGGTTAAACCAACAAATCATAAGTGCAGTTTGTCATCTTAAAGTTGCTATACTGGGTCCCAGCACTTTTTTTTGTTTCTCTCCCCATTTCCCCTGCAGGTAAAGGGAGCTCAAGCATCTCTTCTGACATAAGTTCGAGCACAGATCACACACCAACTAAAGCTCCAAAGAATGTGGCTACCACCGAAGGTAAGGCATCTGGTGCTCATTAACCAAACTCCCCTCCCTTCTTCATTCCCTTCTCCTCTTCTCCTCCCACCCCTCTCGTTCCTCCTCATCCACTTTCTGTACTGCCTATTTTTGGAGAGAAACCTGCGTGTTCCTGGGATAACCCTAAATTGAAAACAAACCCACGGCTCCCATCAGAACCCAGAAACCAAAGGCATTTCTTAGGCTTTGTTTGAGAAGAAAAAAAAACACACTTCTGGCTTCTCATTGTAGAAGAATGTTTATCTAAACCGTGGTCGTATCAGGCTTAAAGCGCTGCCAGGGAGGGAGGTACGTGTGCTCGAGAGAGGAGGGTGAGAGGGATTTTGCTGGAGGCCGAGAAGGTGTGGGGAGTGAAAATGGGTAAAGAGAGCTTCACCTTCTGCTCAGACGCTGTTGTTACTCCTCTCCATGCAGCTCTCTGGCTCCCTCTCACCTCCCCATCTTCCTCCCTGCCCGACTGACTGTAAGGAACCGTTCCTCTTTGTCAGGAGTGTATGTGTTACGAATGTAAACTGTACGCTCGATGTAATGGTTCAAAAGTACTTTGCAACTGACAGGTACCTTTTGAAGCCTCCTGTCAGCAGTTGTCTGATGTCTGATACATTTTTTAACAAAATATCAGGCAAATACGTTTATTTTTAGTCTTAAAGAACAATAAAAAAAACTCTCAAAGTGCTGTATCTTCATGTTTAGGAATAAAAAACTCATGAGATTGTGCTCTCTAGGAAATCATGATGTGTCATGAAAAACATTTATGTATGTTCATAAAAGATTTCAGACCACATGGTTTCAGCCAAACTGTGTTTTAATGTACTTATTTATTTTTACAATAAACTTGCTTACTGAGAAAAATCCTGAGCAAAACCCGTCCAGAAGCTTAACCGTAATCATTATCCCTTAACCTCTGCTTTCCCTTAACCAAAATAGTTTTACATGTTAGTTTTAACTCAGAAAAACATAACCACACCTTGACCACCAGCAGCAATATGGAGCAGTGTTTTTACAAGTGGGTCCCTGTTTTTTTGCTTGTTTGATTATTTACAACAAAACCCCACATGGCAACTCGAACCAAGACGGCATAGTGGCAGTTTTTATATTTATTTGAAACAAGTATGAATCTTTAGAAACGTTCTGAAAAGTACAATCCTTAGGATACAAACATTTGTACTTATCATAGGATATCACTGTAAAGATATATTCTGCATTGAAAATCATTTGGCCACATGGGGGGAGCGCAACAAGCTGGAAACACAACATGGAGACATTATCAGAAGCTGATGTGTTAGCAAACAGTTGCTTATTGTCACATGCAGCCAACACAAAGCAACACAAACATTCATTTGCAGTCGTATTTCTGAATTTAATCCAATATTCAGTCTCCTTTTAGCTCTATTTTTGGTCTCCTCCAACTCCTGAGGTAAATATCTATCTATCTGCTAAATGCTCCACTGTATTCACTTTTTTTTGTTTTCACTGAAAACAACTGCCTTCTGCTGCTGGAAGCAAGGTCGATGAGAGTAATCATCAAAACACTAAAGTTGAGGGCTTTAAATATGTCTCTGGTGAAGGCAATTATCAGATAACTACAGCATCCTACAGCTCATTTACTGCATATTTCACGGTGCTTTACAGTTTTCGGGGCTGTGTTAAACTTCCACTGGGTGGGAAATGCTGAAAGAGTATGAGTCAGACAGTTAAAATGAAATTTCAGAACCCGGTGAAGTAATCACTGACTCACTGATTTTGATCAAAAATGTTATTTAACCTCCTCACAGATAATGGTCTCTCTCCCTTTATGCTGTGGTCTCTTCCGTCTCTCTTTGAGTTGACCAGTGATTCACCGGCTGTTTTGCACGCTCATACACATATATACTCACCCCACTCCTCTCATGCATTGTCATCACCCATCTTAAATTTGCTCTGGCATGATGAATGTAGTATTCTTGTGGTTTGGAGCTGCCCACAAGAAAACAAATACCAGCTACAGCCTGTGTTTATAACTGTCACTCAGCTGAAGATTTCAAGGTGTTTCTCAGAGGGAGAAGAAAAGGAGGAGAGAGAACAAAGTCCGCACGAGACGTCAGACGTGATTTTGGTTTCACGCAAGATGTGTGTCAATTAGTTTGTTTTACTGAGGTTAATTCACTGATTAACCTCACTAAAAGTAGAGTGAGATGTACCGTCTCCCTATGAGTGTGCATTAGGACGAGGCAGATCACTATTACTCATTCGACTGCGCTGGAAATGCTGACTCACTTGTCCATTGTGGAGCTGCTGGAAGTGCACCCAGAGTATTTTGGGGAATTGATAATTGTCCTGAATGTGTCTACTTGGAGAACAACCTGTGCAGATAGAAATACAGTATATAGACAGAGTATAGACCACGGCCAGTGGCTTCCCCACCATAATTTCCCTCCTGTGTTATGACTGAAATTGTTATTTTTTTCTCCATGCTAAGTGGGAGTAATTACATGGTCTGGAACCACCACGGCCACAGTCAAATCCCCCCTCCTTAAAAAGACACACACATGCACATACACAAATACACACACATGCATACCCGCGCTCCCATACTCACACACAGTGGCAGATCACACAGTCCTTGCCCACCTCGTCCTGTGGTCCACTAAACTAATCAGGAAGCAGTCTGGGCTGTTTCCCCACCACACACTGGGAGTATTCATATTAGGGTCTTACACACTGTCCTCATGCTGCAGTAATGGCACTGCGGCATTTATGTAGTTAGTTAGTTAGTTTGTAAGTTAGTTAGTTCGTGTGTCATGTCAAGACCCCACAAAATCATTAGCAGTCATAACATTATACATATATGCATCCACATACTTTGATGTTTTTATGCAAAATTTCTAATAAATTCTGCACATATAGAAAAAGAAGAAGAAGAAGTTTTACAGGTCAGTGGTTTATCCTGATGAAAGACTTTTTTCCTCGTCTTCCAGTCTTTGTCCAAGTGACTGCCTAGTGTAGCTATTTCGTACCTGAATAGTGTAGTGTATAGAGAAATATTCTTATGTTCTCTTTAAAAAAAGAGACACAATCCCCCTTTAAAGCCCCATGTGTAAGATCCAAACCAGAGCCACTGAGAATGAATGCCTGGAGACTGCACCAATTCCAACCAGAATTGTTTCATTTTTATACAAACAAAAACTTGTGCTATCCATAGAATCTGAAATATGCTATAATCATCTCAAAACTCTTCACAGTGGCTTTCAAGTCAATAAATCATAATATTGAATTATTGTCCAGTCCTAATATCAGCATACAAATGGAAAGTAGGCCATTGCCTGTCTTCCTTCACTGGTCCAATATGTATTACCACAAAATCAACATTAGGAAGTTACACTCCTCCTGAAAACAAACCGAGGCGGGCAGTCATCTGGCAAGTTTTTGCAATGTGTCTCTGTTTTCATTTATTATTTAGACGGGTTTGCGGTTGCCTGACCCAGTTGAGTTGCTTATTAGCTGCAGACTGAAAGGCAGAGTCCTGGACAGTAAATCCTTCCTGTGGGATGAAACTGAGTATCTCCCAGCAGGGGTTACACTGTGACCCTGTCTGGGCCTCAGGGGTTTGCTTTGGCGCTGCCGAACCCAGGGTACCTTAGGAATGTGGCTCAGACATGGCAGGAGCTAAACCGACAACACCCTGAGATGTTCGGCCTGTGTGTTGTAACTCTTGTAGATCGTTTACATTTGATCCTCGTGTATCAGCCGGAGCCTGTGCCGAGCTTCAGCCGCTGATGTAACACAGACTCACAGGGGCGTTGATCATGTCAAAGCAGCCATTCTTTGGGGTCGGCTCCTTCACCCGTCTGTAATGGCACCAGGAAGGTAGCTGAGAACCAGGGACCGGTGGGAACAATGAACATGCCGACTTCCTTTCTGTCTGCCAAGGACCAAAGAAACGGTGATAACAGTGACGGGGAAAAAATGACTCTGTCCTTCCACACCAGAATGTCCTCGCTGCAATGTAAACATGGCAATGAGGCCCATTCAGCTTCAGCATGTTAAGCAGGTTGTGAAAGGCCGCAAGCAATGATAAATTAAAGGCACAGTTATCACCTAATCCGACATAACAGGCTTAAAAGACGTATTTCACCGCCCTCTCTGGTTGAAAGTTTCAAGGCTCTTTTTGTTTGGTCAGAAATGTGCTCCGCTGCATGTGTAACCACGCCCAACAGTGATGTCACGGGGTCCTGAAGTATGCAGGCGCATCACTGCAGCGAGGTGAAAAGGTTAAACCGCTGGAGGTCAGCAGAAAGAAAAAGCATTTCAGTCAGCGTTAGGTAAGAGGAAGGAGACATTTTTTAAGTTATAAATGAAAACACACACATTCATTTAGCAAATTTGGAGAAGTCAACCTTCATTGCATGTTCTCTGTTTCGATTCAATAACTTAAGCCAAGTTTAAAAAGTTTTGTTTTTGAACACTTTTGGTGTTTTCACTTGGGATAAATTGAAAATGTGGATGGAAGTGGATGGAAATGTACTTATAGTGACTATCAGTGGTTGAGTATTGTGCTTAAGTGCAATTTTGAGGTACTTGTACTTGTTTTTAAATACTTTAATACTCCACTACGTTTATCTGACAGCTTTAGTTACTTGTTCCTTGCAGATGAGTTGCTCTGCACGCCCTCACAGGTGTTTCCAATTACTCTGGCTAATAAAAACCAAATGTTTTTTATTCGGCTGAGGAGAAGACAATGATGGAATCACACACTCTAATATAACAATATTATAGCAATACACATTCCTGATATTGATCAGTATTCCCACTTAGCTCTTGTCAAGGCAGTGTGGGGGTCAGCTGTGCAGCCTAAACAGTCCCTCCAGAAAGCCCTTGTCTCCAACATGTTAATATTTTTGTCCTTTACACTTCATCTGTAAACTAACCTCAAGCCCATGACCCATTTACTTGTGTTTACTCGAGCGGATATATAATGTTTCACTGTTGATTTTCGCCGTGCCAAATGCGAAGGAGGCTGCAGTGAGGTGTTTGTGCGTGTCATTGCCGATGGGACGTTTTCAGATTGAAGTTGCTGTCCCCCACTTATGTTGTAAATGTAACTTCTATCGTTCAGCAGTGGTCGTTGCTGCAGTATATTCTTTAAGTTAAACAACTCTATCTCTTCCAAGACTTGGTGAACCAGCTGTGTTGGAAGTTCTCACACAGGCTGAAGTTTGTTTAGATGAAGAAGCATTTGTTTTTAAGGGAAATGTTGTGCATGTGATTGACTATTTTATGGTGGATTAGGGGAAATAGTTTTGCAGATTGTTCTCATTTTATGCACAGAAATCCACAGCCTTGAGACGTTTCTACTCATAAAATGCAGGCAGTAGTAAGAAAAATCTGTTCACCATTTTGACTTAGGACACAAAGCAGCAGCCTGCAGTTATTTTAGGACTTTTTCAAGAAGCCTATAGCAATTGCAATGAGAAATATCAGTGCTTTACTTCTAATCCTCATTGGAAATTGTCTACGTAAAAGAGAGAACACAGAGAGGCAAAGAATGCCAAAGCTATTTTCCCCAGATTTTCTCCATCAGCTGTCCACGCTCCTCCCCCTTCCTTTCTACCGCTGCTAGAGCCAGGAAATCTGAGCGAAAAAGCACAGAACAAGGCGGCGAAAGAAAAAAGAAAACAAGTGAAAGCAGTTTAGCGAAGGAGGAGGAGGGGAAGCAAAGGAAAGGCAGCTCAGTGAGAAGAGCGCTCCATCTCATAACTCCTCTCTGATTACTGCTCCGTCTTCTCGCTCTCTTGTCTCGGGGAGGAAGCGCTGGCCCTGTTGTTTTGAATGCGTTTGCCATTTTCTTCAACAGGGCCACATTTTTCAGTTCTACTACAGGAGCGTGTTTGACAGGAGTTGGGAAAGACGCCACCTGGCCACGCTCGCTTCCTGTAAGGTTTTTGGCTCGCGAGTGATGTTTTTACTGTGATACACCTGGGCCTGTTGGGCTTTTATGTGGCAATATGACTACAGTAGACCAGCTGAACTGACACATTGGACTTCCCCTCCCCTCTTTTCATGCTGTGGTTTGTTTCATTACGTAAGCAGGGAAGTGTCAGTTGTGGCTGAAGCGGCAATGGTACAAAAATGAAGGGGAAAATTTCCAGTGTTCTTCAAGGGGTGTTCTTGGTTGGACAAACTGTGGTTTATGAGGCACTTTTTAAACTTTGGACGAAGCCAGTCTAGCTGTTTCCCCCTGCTTCAAGTCTTATGCTAAACTTGTCTAATCACCTGCTTCATATTGTGCATACAAACATGAAAGTGGTATCAACCTTCTCATCTAACTCTCAGCCAGAAAGCAAATAAGCAGATTTCCTCAAATTTCAAACCATTACTTTCAAGTCATTACAAACCACAAAAAGTAAAAGATCTATTTGTAAAAAAAAATGAATCGTGCTTTTTTTTTTTACCCTTTTCCTTAAAAAATAACCTTTTTGAGAGGTTTTATCTCTCACTAAAATGCCTTTAGTGAGACAAAATAATGTCTTTCTGGAGTTAAAGTGAACTCATTTTTTGTCAAGGGTTTTTAACCGCAAAAGTTCCAGCACTTCCCTTGTTCTGTTGCTTCAACCACATGAGATCATTACATTTGCTCCTCATCACAACCAAATCAACCGTTCAGGCCAGCGCTCGCTTTTCCATTCCTGCCTGATGTGCACTTCTTCTCGGGGCTGTGTGTAGCCAACGTTAGCCTCCTCAGTCATTTAACACGACTGTCACTCCACACTCAGCCCTCCTCACACGCTGCTGCCAAAAAGGACAAACTGAACAGAAAGGCATCTCATGCACATGATTCTCCACTCGCCCTATCTTTGACATCCTGATTTAACAACCTGTAAAAGATGACATCATCTTGAATGTCGGGGATTTGCCAAAAGTCGGATCAGTTTTTTGCATGATCCCAAATTGCTTTTGGAGTCCGAACTGTCATCTCTACTCTGGAAAAACTTGTGCTGTGATGAATGGACACGCGCACAAATGCTCATTTATGAAGGCGTGCCTCTGAGTAGCTCACGCCTTTAAATTTGGCTTCAAGATATCTGAGCGTCTGCTGTCCTCCTCAGCTGAGGATTTATAAAGTGACGAGGGCAGAGCGTGGAGACGTTTGTGTCTTTTGAACTGACAGAAGGGCTTTAAGAGGCGGAAAGCTCCCTTGAGGAAATTAGTTGTGTTGTGGGGAAGAGCTGTTATAGTTCCTGGCGCATGCTGTCACTGCACAAGCTTCGAAAATGAACCTCGAGACTGAGTGAGTGTGAGAATAGCTGCAGTCCACAAGTAGTGGAGTTATGGGGGTTGTGTGGAGCTAAGGAGTCTGTTTCCTGTCCAAGTGTGCACATTGTAAAGGAACCAGCAGGCCCTATTGTCTTTCAGGTTGTCCAGTGACGTAAGACCTTCCTGTAGTGAAGGCTTCGCTGATAGTCCAGCCGCCACACTGTACGGTAATATCAACTTCCATGTATTCAATAAAACCCAAGACAGACACAGATGTTTTTTATCCCAGGAGTTCTCTCTCTCTCAGTCGGATGTTTCCCTTTAAAAAACTGGAGCACGTAACCGTTTAGTGCTGATAAATCAATTGTGCTTTTGATTCTCTTTCAGTCAAGTCCCTGCTGCCTGGTTGTTGTTTATTAGCTGATACTCCTTTTTTATACACACCACCCCTCTTGTACTGATTTGGATTTGATTTGAGTAGAAAATGAGCATCTCAGATTCCCTCGCATGCACTGCACCACCCTGTCACGCTCTTGGCAGGGAGGAGCACAGTGAAGCTCGCAGAGCGGGAACATGTCACAGGCCTAATGGCATTGAGGTAATGGATTGGTCTGTTCTGCCAGATGCAGCAGTAATAGTCCTACGAGCTCCAGACAGGGTCTTAGCAGAGCTTCACAGCACTGCAAGATCCTGAAAAGAATCCCTATAGCTTTAGTTTATGACCAGACTGAGTCAAAGTCTGGACTGACCCTGCCTGTGCACTTGTCTCTGTCTCTGGTAAAGTCTGCAGACTCTTTTGCCAATTTATCTTCCCTCTTTCTTTTCCTCTTGCCCCTATTTTCTTTTAGAGGCCCTAAAAACGACTCCCCTAAATCTGTTTTTGTACGCTACTTTTTAAAAAAAGTTCATCAGGTTTTTGTCATTAGGGCGACATCAAGCCGAGCCTCCAGCTGCGCCTCTTCATCACGCAGGCTATCATCTTGTCTTTCCAGTGATCACTTCGATTGATTTACATTAAACTTCTGGTATCAAAGCCCAATCCAGATGTGTCTCAGAAGTAAGGCTAAGCTGATGTTAATGGGATCCTGCTGCGGCACTGCAGTGGATCCACATAGATTTGGGTATTAGTGGCAAATTATTTCAGCCAAGTATGCCTTTCTGTGGCTATATGTGCATTCAAAATGCATGAGTTTCTCTTTCATTTCACCACTGTTCCGTTGTTCTTTGTCCAGAGTAAAGACCAGATGTTCCACTGTTTCTCCTTTGATTTCCTAAACCAAACTGAATCTTCCACCATCTGCACTTACAGTGCCTCCAAGAGCAGTTTAACAGCTGCATGGTATTTGTTCTGTTAATGATAGGTTTGCAGCGATACAGAGATATAAAACACGACACCACTGGTTGACTTACACAGACTTCAGCGGTAACCGAAAGTTACAAGAAAGTTTATTCTTTCATGCTTAGGTTTGGAGCTGCAGGTATATGCTCTGCACTTGTCCTTAATTCCAAACAATCGTAACTCAAGGTCCACTTACTGGATTTTTCTGGAGCTTTCAGTTGTATCTGGGTTTGCTTATGGAGATAGATCTGTTGACATGCAAGCTCAGTAGCTGTAACGATTTCCTCCCTATGTCTTTTCATGACTGTTGGCTCATAATTTAAGCACGTAGTTCATTGTTGACTTTGGAAATTTTAGTAGACCTAACAATCCTAACTCAAGGTCAAGACTGAACTTTTCTTCTTTACACTTAAGTTGATAATTGAGAATATTAAGAGTCTTTTTTTTCTTTTTTCTTTTTTTTTTTAAACAAAGTTACACTTAGAAGGTTTGCAGGTCCTGGATTTTATCCCAAAAATGATGGCAGAAAAATGTAATTCCAGATTTTAGGATTTCAACTTTCTCAGGAATGATAATATACTTTCTGCACCTGATGACTTGTGTTTGTTCCTTATTTGGGCACAGTAATATGCTTCATCTAGTTATTTTGTTTTTGTTGTGATGCCTGGCCATATTTGCATTCCTACCTTTTTTGTCCTGAATTTCGCAGCTCTTTATTTAGCCAGCATGGCTGACTTTGAAACATGTTATTTACCTCACCATTGACATGGGACTAAGTGTCTAATTGCCAACACTGTCCTTGCAAATGTCTGTTATTTGAGAATATGGGAAAATGTTGATTGCAAATGCATCATGGTAGAGCACCTCTAAAAAATTAGTTATTTCATATCCACAAGTGACAAAGAGTGAAAAATGAACATTTTGTTGTAAGATCATTGTCAGAAACTTCACCAGCGCTTATTGTTTGTACAGCATCAATGGTCAGTGGTGATTGGATAAACTAGATGTTCCTAAAGAGACCCAGGTGCTAACTATCCAAAATCCAGTACAACTAAGCAACCGCAAAGCTGTCTTGATTTAACTTTTCCCACCAGCTGCGCGGAAGTGTGACTTGATGAGAGAAGGAAAGGGGGTGGATGTAGTCTAATTAGTAGCACTGTGTTTCTCTGGGCTCGTAGCACTCTTCTGATCAGTGACACGTGTAATTACGCAATTTGGAAGTTGCTCCTTAGCCAGTGGCAGACGAGGTTCTCTCCTGCGTGCAGAATCCTTCGCTTCAGCTTGGACTTGGACATTCATCCATCAAAACTAATGACTCAAAAAATGCGGCTCCGTGGAAAATCTGATATTCTCCTGCACCTCGTGATTTTGTAGTGACGTCACAGGATTGATACTTGAATGAGCTAATATCATTAGTATTCTTTACATTTAATTAAAAACTGCAAAATTGCATGAGCCCATTTGGCAGACATATACTGATTTCTACTTGTGTGGTTCCCTCCATGTTGGATAAATCCACAATCACGATGTATTAACTCAGGAATCTTGAAATATTTGCAGTGTTAGTATTAAACCCCAGCTCCACTATTGTCATGACATATTTGTACAGGTGTGTGAAATTTGAAATAGATGACGTGTTTATAATGACCTCAGACCATTAAATGCTTTGTATTAAGTTAAAAAAAAAACAACACAGGCCAAGATAAACTAGATGAAGTTAAAAATAAATAATCCAACACATTTAAAGTTGAACTAATCATATGGCGACCACCCACAAGAATGTGATGCATTAAACCCAAACTGAGATCATCCATATCCCACAAGAACAATGAAATCCAAACATCCTCCTGTAAATTTAATTAAGTGAGGTTGATGCAGATTTTTAACATGCAACGCATTTTGGACAGCAGCACTCGTCATTTTGCTCGAATTTCGATGCGAGTGAGAATTTTAAGGCACACAAGAGGGAGTTTTAAAGCAGCCGTGAATCGGTGGACATGTTCCCGAGAGGATGGGTCTGTGGATGTCATCAGAGGCCGATCGAGCCAAGGTCTGGAATACAGATCGGCAGGACGGACGGTGTCGCTGCCCAGCTGTCTGTCCCTGCACACAAATCCACATGACAGGCAGGATGCTGTCCATTTGTCTTGACGATGCTGACACACACTGTGTAGAACCAGCTGACTGTCAGTCCAGAAACATCCATTAACCAGCATGGTTCAATCATGGTTCAATCTACATGACAGGGACTAGAAAAATAGGTCAGTGCAGTGTAAATGTATAGAAATCAAAGGGGAATGGCAGGTAGAAAAAGAATGGATACACCTAACAGTATAATGTATTCAAATACAACACCACCTCAAAAGTTGAGGTGACTAAACACTTTCTGGCAGTTTCAACAAAAACAACAAACCTTATAAGAAAAATATTGCCAATATATTTGACCAAAATATGGTCCAAATAATAAACCGTAGAAGCCATAGAACTCAACTCAGAAACAAAATCATGTACCAATACTCCATTTCAGTCCATTTCTGTTTGCATTTCCACAGCATCTAAGAAATCAAGATTAGACAAATGAGACTGATAAAGGATCAAAAAGCGACGGCTTTGTTTGAGACAACAACACTTGAGTAATCGTGGCCTCTCTGCAAAGTATTTAGGGTCTGCTGAGTGACTTTTTTCCGTTGTTTTATGCAAAACCACACTGAAACAATTAGCAAATTAAGTTCAACTACTCTCACTAGCATTCTCTCTTTTCTCTCTTTATCTTGCTCTTATTTAGAGCTCCATAGCACTTTGTTTAAACCTCAGCAACATTACAAGAAATCCACATCCAAAGTCCTAATTCAGAGGTTGCTTGCAGTCTGACTTTATTCTATACACTCAAAGTTTGTGTTTCACCAGTCTGCAATGTTCAGCACTGGTAGTTCCTCTCCAATAGTTCCTGGGTCACCAGACAATACTTGAGAACGGACTATTTAATGAGTAGGAACTACAAACCAGGAACCACTGAAACTAAGGTTCTGCAATTGAAATGGAGGTAGTTCCTAGAAAGGTTATTTTGCTGAAAAGGGTCACTTTGTGTTTTTGTCATTGTGTTTATTGCATTTTTAATACTAACAACATTGATGAAATCTTTTGACCAATATTTACACAGTGGATTTCCTTCATGAACCAAAGGCAGTTTCCTGAGTTCCTATAAAAGTTCCTGGGTTTTTGGAAAATGTCTAGCAGTTATAGGTGTAAAATGAATACTAAATACATAAAATAAAAGCCTTTGATCAAAACTGATATATTTCCTTTTGGAATAATAGTCTTAACCCAAGGACAGTTTCGACACTTTGTAAATGTTTTGTCAAGACAACTCTCTTGAGAAAATTGAAAAATAGAGATGAATTGATCTTTATTTTGAAAGATGATAAAACCCGGACACCTTGGAAAACCTTAGACAGCTGAAAGTGACATCATACTCGTGACTACTTGAAATGCTTTTAGCGATGACTATCAATCCAACCGAACTCCTCGAGATTGGACAAGACGCACCGGAGGGGTGATGAGGAGATGAAGATAGCATCAGAGAAGAGCACTCAGTGTCCCAATGTGATGGGTCGAACCCGGGGAATCAAGTCCGGCGCTGACGAGGCGGAGGGCTCCGCCGTCTCACGCCACAGTGATGGGATCCAGCCAGCGCTTCACGCAGCTGTGTCTTCAGACATGGCGGCAATCAGCACACATCAGTCAGCAGGGCCTCAGTGTTTACACAGGGATAACGGTACATTGTCAGCCCCAGCACCAAAATCCTCAGCTGGCCGCTGTGAAGCCACAGAGTTCATCTTATGTAGAGGCCCTGCGACTGCTGCGCAAATGCCGGGAAGATAAATGTGACACATTTTTTCCCCAACATCTGAAAACATGATAACGAGATCCATGGAAACTCCTCTTCACTGATGATAAAAGCTTGTGTGGTTATGGCACCATCACGGTGAACTCTGCACTTTTTGACCCATTTTCTTAACAGAAGAAATTAATTTCAGTGATCAGCAAAGGTAAAGGATGAGGATCTGGGGTCGGTCCTTCAGAACGAAACACACTGAACAAACTGATGGAAATAATGGCCTCAAAGGTCCAGAATGCAATGCAGCCACAACCAATATTGTGTTTTAAAGCATTCTATGAATTTAAAACATCTGGAGGTGTTGAGTTAGAACAAAGTGAGGTTTAGACCTCTCTAGCTGTTTCTCATCTCTGCTTGAGGATGGCAACTCAAAGCTACATTAGCCTGCTACTCCAGCCAGTAGTCGAACTGCATTGTGGGCGACGTAGGCACCAGGTTTTGACAGGGAATAAAAAAGACGGTATGTTGCATCTGTGCTATACAAAACGCTAATTTGGTGGAGTGCTCTTTTAAGGGGGAGTCCTCTTCAGCCTGTGAAAACAGCTGTGTTATATCTTATGTGGCTCTGAAGGGAGCTTTGACGAGTCTCGAGAAAATAACCCGAGGGTTATCTCAGCTTGGGTTTGGGAGACTACAGCTCTTTCACAGAAAGCCTGAATTACAAACTGGTGGCATGGAGTTTAAAGATGTTGGCATTTAGCCGGCAAGGATGGTCTTATGAAATGACGCTGTTGGCGGCATTATGGGAAGCGTAGGATCTCATGTTTTTACAATGTGACCCTACTAGGACCTAGATTATTTATTATAATCTCATGTCGTTGCTGTATGTAGTGTAATGGAAAGCTCATTGAGTTTCCCCGTAACCAAATGTGTTATATAAATAGTCTGGATATCTCAGCCTCTGCTGCTTCAGTTTTGACCATTCACTTTCAATCTGTCTCATGTGAGTCCCCCAACTTTATGGAAGTACAATACTAAATCGCTGGAGTACCTTTAAGATGCTAAACTAGTTTTTTCTTGCATGGAAAGTTTTCCTTCTCGGCCATACCAACAGGAACACCATTATCTGCTCTCTCCAGCCCTGTAAAACCCACAGATGACAGTATAGTCATTGAGGCCATGTGTTTTTCGTTGTCAAAAGTAATTCTGGGAAATGTAGGAAATTAAAAGTACATGAGTCATATTTCAGGAAAGTACAGCAAAAGTTAAATTACAGTTTTTATTGCAAAGTTATTCCTGGAATGCATTCAACATTATTGATGATTTAAAAAAAAGAAAGTTTCTTAAGGTGGATTTTTCCTTTAGTTGAAGTTTGTACTGTCTACTGTTTCGAGATTTGGCAAATGTTAAGGGGCGGTTTTTGCACTACTTATTGTTGGGAAAAAGTGTTAAGCTTCATAGTAAAAGCCTTAACACTTTTTAAAACCCGCTGTCAGGTTTGTGAAACCTTTATTTTATTAATAAAGAAACAAAAAAGGGTGATTTCACTGTATTTTCCAAATCCACATCACATTAGACCATCACAAAACCAGAACACTCAGACTAGAATATCCAGAGACTGCTTAAAACACAGTTTCACATCTGTGAAACCTTTATTCTATGTGTGAAAAGCTTTTTTTCCAACCAGACCATTAGATTAGACCATGATCAAAAACGGGTTTTATGAACTAAAAGGAACTATCTATCTTGTCCTCCTTTTATTCAGGTTTGGACTCCAGCACTCGGACTCTGAGCACACCCAGCCCCGGTCTTATCCTGCCATCCAAGTCCTCCTCTCTCTCCTCACCTGCCCTCTCCAGTAACGGCCATGAGACCAACTCCTCTTCCTCCTCCTCCGCCCCGGCCGAGACCGTCGCCGTGGTCCACCCCCAGCCTGGCACCCACACACGCTCCCGCCAGTCCAAAAGCCACCACCACGCCCCCATCGACCTCCTCCCCGACCACACCCTCCTGCAGATCTTCTCCCATCTCCCCACCAACCAGCTCTGCCGCTGCGCCCGAGTGTGCCGCCGCTGGTACAACCTGGCGTGGGACCCGAGGCTGTGGGGCACCGTGCGGCTGACGGGAGAGCTGCTGCACGCCGACCGTGCCATCAGGGTGCTGACCCACCGGCTGTGCCAGGACACCCCGAACGTGTGTCTGACCCTGGAGACGGTGATGGTGAATGGCTGCAAACGGCTCACCGACCGGGGGCTGCACGTGGTGGCCCAGTGCTGCCCGGAGCTGCGTCGCCTGGAGGTCGCTGGCTGTTATAACATCTCTAACGATGCTGTGTTTGAGGTGGTGTCCCGCTGCCCCAACCTGGAACACCTGAACCTCTCAGGTAAACAGAAATCCACTAGAAATCAAAGCCATCCTACCTTGACTGGTGTGCCACTGAGTTTTATTAAAGAGCGTCTGCTACCCAACATCGCATCACGCACATGTGTGGCTTTACCTCAAAGAATTCCTCTTCTCGGTCCCTCTCAGTCATTTCTGCAGAAGCTGGTAGAATCATTAGAGGAGCAGGAGAAGTTCTGCCAACCTTAAGCTCCCATGTGGGAGAAGAAAGGCTTTCTTTAGCTGAAAGCAGAACTTACCTCAACGTGAGTAAGGAGAGCGGTCTGCTGCTTTCATTAAGGAAGTGACACAAATAACATTGACTTGGACGGGACTCCGGTGGCAGAGCAATGTCTGTACCATTAGCACCAGGAAGTAAGCCCTTTGTTGTAAAAATAGCCTTTAAAATACTCGTGGCTTTTATTTGAAGGGCACTAAATAATGAAATCAAGTCTACTTTTTTTAACTGGGAAGGACATCAGCCTCGGATTTGATTTTTCCATGAAAATTGACCACAATTTTGTTTTTCATGGAGTTGTTTCACTCAAACATATTTAATGCTTCAAGTTGCAGGCATGTAGCCAAATACAGCAGGTTTTACTCTGGCGCCCTCACGTGGCAGCTCACTATTGAGCTTCAAAAGTGAAATGGTCTCACAAGTATAGGTTCACATCTTTTCAAGGCTGTCTTAAAACAGGCCTGTATGTACACTGAAACAGTTTTTGCTTGCAGTTATCATTCCTCCAGTTCATTCTGACCCAATGTGCTTTTAATGTAAGTGATGGGGGACAAAATACACAGTCCATGTTCAATGGAAAATGTTTTTTATCTGAAGTTAATATCAGGCTTTAGCTGTCTGAATTACACAAATCAAGTGGGATACAGTCTTTTTAGTTAAAAATGAATTCTCTTGCGGTGGAGTGACACAAAGAGGGAATCTTTTACTAAAAGACTAATTTTGGAAAATACTCGTTAATATAGACCGTTAAAGCCTCAAATTAGCTTCAGCCAAACCATGGAATGTATTTTTGTGGATCTTGTCCCCAGTCACTTAAATCAGAGGCACATAGGGAATAAAATCTGTTTCATTGTTCATATGGACACCTGACTGTTGTTCTAAAATGGACTTTAAAACACTGTGAACTGTGCCTTTAAATAAAAACAATCTACTTTGGAGAGATAATTGGTTACTGAGCTGACAACCTCTGTTTCCTCTTCCTCCAGGCTGCTCCAAGGTGACATGTATCAGCCTTACCCAGGAGGCCTCACTCCAGCTGTCCCCGCTGCACGGCCAGCAGATCTCCATTCACTACCTGGACATGACCGATTGTTTTTCCCTCGAGGACGAGGGCCTGCGAACTATCGCCTCCCACTGCCCCCGCCTGACACACCTGTATTTGCGCCGCTGCACCAGACTGACGGATGAAGCCCTGCGCCACCTGTCCCTCCACTGCCCCTCAATAAGGGAGCTTAGTCTCAGCGACTGCCGCCTGGTGGGGGATTTCGGCCTGCGCGAGGTCGCCCGCCTGGAGGGCTGCCTGCGCTACCTGAGCGTGGCCCACTGCACCCGCATAACTGACGTGGGCATGCGCTACGTGGCTCGCTACTGCCCAAGGCTGCGCTACTTGAACGCGAGGGGTTGCGAGGGGCTGACAGACCACGGCCTGAGCCACTTGGCCCGGAGCTGCCCCAAGCTCAAGTCTCTGGATGTGGGCAAGTGCCCGCTGGTGTCGGACAGTGGCCTGGAGCAGCTGGCTATGTACTGCCAAGGCCTGAGGCGAGTGAGTCTCAGAGCCTGCGAGAGCGTCACGGGCAGAGGGCTCAAAGCTCTGGCAGCCAACTGCTGCGAGCTGCAGCTCCTCAACGTGCAGGACTGCGAGGTGTCGCCAGAGGCCCTGCGGTTCGTTAGACGCCACTGCCGGCGCTGCGTCATCGAGCACACAAACCCCGCTTTCTACTGAGACGGGGAGTTCCTGGACTGGTCCTCAGACAAGTGGATGTTCTAATATTCCTGCAATTGGAGTTGGCAGAGTTCAGCAGCGGATGTGTCAGAACTGGTTGAAAACTGGTGTGCAATACTGGCCAGAATTTGTCTCTTTAAATCCGCTTGGTGGCTGTTAATGGTGTCCTTTGAAAAATACTTCCATGGAATGTATTTAACATATTTATCTGTAAAAAGGCAGAGAAGTGAAGTATTTCAGTATATTACTTTTTTCAACATCACAATGTAACAACATGCTACAACACTGAGCACTGGGTTGTGTTACCATTTAAAAGCATTGTAATATATTTTATTTTAAAGGTCACCACCTTAAGGCCCTGACACATAATCCTTATCATACATTACTACATCTATTTATAAACAGCAAGTATCTTCAGACTAAACCACCAAGAATGTAGCTACAAAGCAGCAACTAAAGCAGATCCGGTGATTTGAAATCTTCTCAGTTTCACTTTCTTTATCTTACGTGCATATGCACTTTATGCAATTGTGCTGACAATCACTTCAACTGAGCTCAAAGTGTCATCATTTTGTCAACTGATTTGCTGTAAATTACAAGTTAGAGATCTCTCTCTTTTTTTTTTTTTACTGCCAAATAGAAACAAACTGTTTTGGGATCATTGTTGAAAATAAACAAGAACACATTGCTGCTATAACTGTGCCAATAAATTTCTTCAAAATCCGCCTCCACAACCGTGAGTGTTTTACTCAACCCCTCATTACAGTCTTAGAGGATTTAAGCCTGCACATGTTTGTGAGTCATTACGGTAAATTAGGGGTATCTAGGAATACCATATATGGATTTCTTAAAGACTGAAATGTGTTGGTTTAAAGGGCAACCATTGGCTGAATTAAACCTGCTTGTGACCTGACACAGTGGTAAACACAGCTGTCTGTATCATCCACTTACTGTATATATACTTTGCACTTTGGTTATAATATTGCTGAGGTTTTGGACGGAGTTGTAAAATTGTCTGTATGTCATTATTGCTGCAGGTATATGTCCTGTTTCTGTATAAAAGTATTGCTACTGGTGAATGTGAGTTGGGTCTGTCTTTACTAGAGATAATTTTTCAAAGTCCAGCACCAGAATCAGGCATCTGTCAGCTATGGGAAAGCTTCTCCTCCACCAGTTCTTGATTTCTGGACTCCCGCTGTATTCCTTGGCTCAAGCAGGCAAGTACATGACATAATCACAACAGAAAGCAAAACAACAATATCTCCAAACCGATCTGAACTGCTAATGAATAAATTTAGGTCTCAAACTTTTTGGAGGCAAATATGCAGCTACAGATTCTGTGCTTCTGTGTATTAAGAGAGCTACGTTATAGTACAGTGAAAGGTGCAAAGCAGCATGTGGAGGAGTATTAATGCATCCCATTTGCCCATCCACCTTTGGGGCCCTTGCGGTTTGCTGCCCCCCAGGTGTACCCTGGGAGGGGGTAAAGGTTGCTACCAAAATGCCAAAAGTACCCCTCAGGATGAATCGTAATAAGTCTGCTGACACCCTCACATTTCCTGTGCCCCTATCATCAGATCAACATTTTAAATTTTAAATTGTGTTTATTAAACGCTGCCAAAAACTAAAATATTGAATAAACAGCAATATAAAAATCACAATCCTTATCTAGACATATAGAGACCACACAACATACCATTCAGAAAGGCTCTGTTGCAAGGCTGGACGTGCACACACGTGCATAATGATTCAGCTAATGAGGCAACACAGGAAACATATGGAAGCTCAGACAGTGAGTGAATGACTGTTCCTTGTTTGTTGTGTTGTCCAGGTGATGGTGTGGATCCATGGGGAGGCCTGACATCAGGAGGGCCCTTCCAGTACAATGGTTCACGCCTGGCAGGTTATCAGAACGTGGTTGTGTTCATCATGCAGTATTGTCTCAGTATTTTGGGGTTCCTGAGGTACATATCAGACTGAAATGCATTTTATTGCACTATTACTACACTTTAGTGTTTTATAGTGCATTATAACCTATTTATTCATGTATATACTGCACATAAATGCAAAACAGTGGTGATTAAGAGATGTTGGTTAACTGTTACTAATATGGGGCCTCATAATACTATCTAGTATCTGGATTAGATACTATACTCTTATTGTCTTTTCCTAGATGGAGAGTTGTTGCACTTCCTTTTGTCCACCAGTAGAGGTCCCTAGAGGTCCTCTATTTCTCAGTGCTGCTGATGCTGACATCAGGAGATAGTGTATTGATGTGAGATTACTTCCTCTCAACCAAGTGACTAATTGTTTGCTGGTTTTTAAATAAGCACTGGGGACAAACATGTGCCCGGAAACTGGGGTTTCCTGGATCAAATAGCCAGCCGTTAGTGGGTTTGTGACAATATACCGGCCTTTAATAGAAACCCAAATTCAGTCAACGTCTTCGGACAATCTGCAGGTTGAATCAGTGTCTCTGTGTTGGTGAGAAGGCAGGGTTGGTTTAGTTATGAACCTACAGAGAATGTCACCTGAATCTGCAGCTCCCTCAGGCTTTAAGGAGCTTTATAGCGAGTTTCAGCTGATTGTTTAGTTACTTTACTGCTTTGATTGACTCTCACAGCTCTCATTGCGTCATTTCGTTATTTTTCAGTGAAACAGATCTAAAAACCCACACACGGTTTGTGACTAGTGGGTGCCGGGTGCTGGGTGCAGTTTATTCACACTGTCACATGAGTTCTGTCCAATTTAAAATCTCTCATTTGTATTAATGTATCCCCAAATCATTAAATTGTCTTATGGAGCTTCAAGGTAAATGTTCTTCCTTGTGATACACTGACAACACTAACCCTAACCCCTAACCCTAACCCTTATGAGAAGCATTTATATTTGAGTTGAAGGCATTTTTTGGGTCCAGCATGGTCCTGAAAAGTCCACCTGAGGATGTTTTAAAGAACCAAGAATTTCAGAAAGTCCCAATGCTCATAGGAGTGACCAATCATGAGTTTGTATGGATGCTCCCACCGCTAAACTCTCAAGACCCTTTATGTATATATGTGTTTTACTACCTGCATGACACTAACATACAAGGACAGGCAGTGGTATTACTGTGAAAATTTACATGAATATGACCATGCAATATGTATATTGATTGTACTTGATTAACTCCTAGGACCTCTTAGATGGGATCCAGGTATGAAGAGGGAAGATGTGATATCAGTGATGGATATGTTCTTTCCCTCCTGTGTAAGTGACCCACAATTCGACACACACGCACATTCAATGGTTTATTGTTATGATAAATAAATGATAAAGCAGAAAAAATTCATTCATAAATATACTGTAAAAATAAATGTTCCTATTTAGTTTTTTCTCCTACTTCCCACAACCTCTGTCTTTCCTCTCTGACAGGCCTGAGGTGTAAATGAACAGATACTGAATGACTACCCGCAACAGAATGACTCTCCCGAGGAACATGCTTTCACAGAGATACTCGCCGACATGGTCGTCGTTCTTCCTATTCTCAAAGTGTCTGCATACCGCCGAGGTGACCATAACTCCATAATGAGTCAGAAAAAAGTACAGCCCTTGTAATAGCAACATGACATACATTTGCTTTCCTCCTGACAGATGCAGGTGTGAATGTTTCCGAGTTTCAGTGTTCACCTCTGATGCACAGTGGAACAAGACCCACTCTTGTGAAAGCAGACCACGATGATGACGCTTAGTTTTTTTCTTGGATCTACCTTTTGTACAGAGCACACTGTGTTTACAGGTAACCGACACCGGAAGGTCCCTCATTCATTTTGCTTCCTTTCATAAACATTACCCACGTCAATAGTGTTTTGGCAGTGCAATAATTGATATCTCCCTAAGGACCTGTGTCACAAGAGGAGGAACTGAGCTCGCAATGGCTTACACAGCGAACTATGCACGCCATGGGTGAATGAGTATTATATTTCACTCACTTGCTTCTTCTCTCCTCTTGGGAAGTGTTTATACCAAAGTGTTTTTTGTGTGTGTGTTGGTCTCCTCCACATAGGACGCCTAATGGGCCCGGACCGGTGGGACGGCCTCGTTACGGCCGCGATGAAAACTACCCAAAGCTGAACTTGCAGCAGACAGTTGGCCGAGGACTAAAACAGAACAGAGCTCACTTCCTGGATGTTGTCCTGCCCGATAAAGTAGCAAAGTCTCACCCTGCTTATGACGAACTCTGATCTGAGACTTTTATAAAGTGCAACATACATTATCACACAGAGAGTGAGGAGAGCACTGAATTTCACAGTTTGTTATCGAGAGTGTAACGTTTTTGTAGCTGGATGTGGGGCTGCTTGATCGGGCGGACCTCCCAGTTTGGATTTTTGCAGGTACATTCAGGGACGACCTGCGGTGGACGAGTCACCTGGAAGAAAAAGAGACACTATGTTAAAGTCTTTATGCCCTCATTCAGTATTTAACGTAGCCAACATGGCAGAATACAAGCACATACACTCCACATGGTAAGTCTTACCTGGGGTTTGAGGACGCGCAGCTCACTGTGAACGTTTCTAAACTTCTTCTCTAGTTCCAGATACTTCCCCTTAAGCTTCTCCCTGTCCCTCCGCTCCTTCAAAAAGTCTTCCTTGTAGACTTCGGCCTAAAAGTGGACAACCAGGAAACATGATATGAGGATTAAAATGGGAATTGGGGCGAGTGCATTAAATACCTGTCTTGCCGAGAGTTAGATGAAGAGATAGATAGCAGGCTCTCCGTGTGCTAAATATGAAGCATAAAGACTGAAAACAGAGGGAAACAGGTAGGCTGAGGCTCTGTCCGAAGGTAAAAAAACACCTAACAGCACCTCTAAAGCTCAGTGATCACCATGTTATATCTTGCTTGTTACAATCTTGTGGTTTTGCAGGATGTTATGTGCCAGACTATTTCTTGGCCAGGAGCAGTAACCTCCTGACGGGCCAGGCAACTGCGTCCAAGAAATAGTCCAGCACATAACCTCCTGTCAGGCGAGCTGTTTCCCAATGTTTCTAGTCCGAGTGGTATCAATCCCCTCAGCTAACTCTTGGCAAGAAAGCGAATAAGCGTATTTCCCAACATTTCTATTCCTATATATGATGATGAACAAAGCTTACCTGATGTTTCCAGACATCCTGTAGTGTTTCCCTGCTCACATCAAGAGGTTGAGTAGTCTGAAGTGCCTCCTGTAGAGCCTGTTCAAACATATTAAAGAAACTGTAAAGCCACTGTTGAACAAACACTCAAAACGCCGTGTCTCCTGTATGGAACTGTGTCGAAGTGAGGTGCGTTTTTGTTCCCTCGATCTGCAGCAGGAGCACGTTTCATGACTCACCTTGTTCAGTCGTCTGATCTCCTCACGCTGGTGCTGCCCTCTTCGGGTCAGAGTGCTGTTCTGCGCTCGCAGCTCTTTTGCCTCCTTCTCCGCTTTAAATAGCTCGGAGCTGACATCACCATCTCCAGTCTGTGTGAATTTTCCCATGAGGATCAAATTAGTAAAGCACATTTTACAGATTGAATCCATAAAAATGCCTTCAATTGTATCGGGAATGAGAATACGGCTGCGTTTACCCATGTGCTCTCTTTATCGTTGACTTTCTTGATTGGTAATTCCTCATGTAATGTTTCTTCACGCTTCTCCCCTTCAAGGTGTCCTCGATCCTTTTGCAGTAATGCTTTTAAATCTTCAACCTGGGGTGAAGAAAAAGGACACATGACACAAGGCAGGAAGCACTGACATGACATATGAGTAAACTAATCAAACAAACAATGAGGAAAACTAAGAATGTGTCCCTTTTTACCCTCTCTTTGTAGTACTGCCTCATGATTCGGTACTCTTTTGCCCATTTCTCGTTAATAGAAAGAAGCTGAGTGAAACAGAAAGAACATTAGTCTTTTTAGTACTGAAAGGTAAATGTGTTTTGGGATGAATATAACTTTTAGTTCTGAAATGTACTCACCTCTTGCCTCTGCTCCTCCAAGATCTGTATCTGTGCTCTCATTCTTACGTCACTGCTGGCAGCGGACACTTCTGACTGCAGCAAATAAAAAGAGGAACTATTAAAATGTGGCACACAGTATGTCCATTAGCAGCCAAACGCCTGTGATATGACTGTATCCAACTTCCTTTTACACATTTTTGGAAGTTTTGCTTTGAACTGTTTCCAGTAACAAAGATCATGGTCACTTCCTCGCGGTCAGGGAATCAGACAGTGACTGCGTGGGAATGAAAGCTGTTCTCTACGACGTATCTTCCCATGTTTCATCTGTTAGTATTACCTGTAGACTGTCAGCATGATAAACTGCAGCTGTGGGAAGTTTTTCTCCAACGGAGCGGTCTGGCACACAACCATCATATCTGGAAACATTTAATCACATAACCAAAAATGAACATTTTGGCATTTTTTTAACCTTTTATTAACAGCACCAAGCCAGTAAATCATAGGAAGTACACTGCACGCAGCGATTATACCTGCTGCGATGTGCCTCACCTGTCTATATTCGGCAGTGAGGGATACAGTCTGTGTGTCACAGTGGACTGTAGTCTCTCCACAGGTGGCCTGTCCATTGTGTTTTCATGCAGCGACTGTCCAAACAAAGCACAGGAGGACATACATTATACATAACAGCCATTTTAAAATCCTTACTTCTAACATCTGCAGGAGTTCAGGTGCCCAGTTCTGGTCTGGACCTTTGTTGGGTATCATTCCCCATCTCTCCTTCCCCGCATTCCCTGTCATTTATCTACTCTCACTATCGAATAAAGGCACAAATTGAAGGAGCAAAAAAAAAATGGTTGACTGACAGAAAATGAATCAACTGCAAGTTTGATAATCAATTTAGAGTTTACATTTTTTATCAAGAAAAAAAATGGCTGGTTCAATCTTCTCAAATGTGAGGATTTGGTGCTTTTATTTCATATCCCTGTAAATTAAATGCACCGTTTTTCGGATAAAACAAGCATTTTGAAGACGTCACTTCCAGCTCTTGGCACGTGTGATGCCAAGTTTGAATCAATCAATCCATTTCAAGCCTTGAAATGTCTGATAATGCATTTTGAGGATGCTGTACCCATGATGCAAAGTGCCTAACCTCAAATATCTTCACATCACATCATGTCAGAGTGAACAGACATGGAACAAGTTTGGGTGGGGATCAAACCCAGGTAGATGTGTGTGGTTGATGAAGTATTGAACTCTCTGCACGCCCTGTGTCATAAATCAAAGCAAACACGCACAGAACAAGCTCTCGGGCTCAGTGGAGGAGGATTTCTCCAAACAGACCCTGAAAACAAAAGCTCTGGAATAACTCCACATGCAGAAACACCCGACACCATGAAACAAAAAAGCACAATTCAAGCAAAAGCAAACTCACCATAGGATAATTTTCGGGGGTCCTCGACATCACACAGACGCGTCTGAAGCTGCGGCGCCTCTTATACTGAGGCTCGCGCGTGACGTGGAAAAACCACCCTCGTCCAATCAGCTGCCGGGATTCCCTCGCCGGCCGGTGGCTTCTCGGGGCTCAGAGACTTTACGAAGGAAAGGAAAGTACGAGCTGATGAGCAGCCCGAGCGGTAATCATCGATGTGTTTATGGTACGAATGGATGAGTAAGAGCAACATCTGCGTCTACACTGCAAGAAATGACCCGAGGTTTCACTGGCTGTAAGGAGGGTTTGATCTGACTCTGTACTTTCTGACGTTTCTTTGATGTTTCCTTGTGATGTTTTGCTTTTCTTTACCTGGTTTTATTGTTTTAAAGGGAAACTTTCAGCTGCGACTAATAACACAGCTAATAGATTCTGCAATGTTAATATAAATATGTTATACATGTTAAAGATCAGTTATACAACTCCCAGAAAACTATCAACAACACAAACAAGACTTAAGTAGAAGAGTGAAAAAAAATAAAACCTTTAAATCCTTAAATAAATAAAATTATATATATATATAGGGCTATGAAAAGAAATACAATTGCAATTAAAATTAAATCAAAACAACTTTACTTTATTTAAATTTTTATTTTAATGACTGATTTAATGAATTATTCATTACTAAGCAGTCTACACACTGACTAAATGTAAAATGTCTTTTGCAAACTATTTTGTGCAATCTGTCATTTTTTACAGCGGACCATCTGCAGACAAATGCTGTGTGAACTTTGTGAGTGTGTTATCTTCCTGGGTGGGTGAGCTGCAGACATCCAGAAGCCGGAAAAAACGTTTTGTAGGCATAAATATCTAAATGAAACTGTCCACACACACACACACACACACACACACACACACAAATGTAAACCAGCGTGCTGCGGGTTGTGGGAAAATCTCACATCTCGCAGGCCTGTCATCTTACTCAATGTTCTCAAAGGTGTTGACTCAGAGAGGACTTCAGGGAAGGAGGAGAGGGGAAATACGCCGCAGCTCCTCCCCCAGTAACCGAAGCCTGCTCATTTAGACTTTCTGATAGAAAGTCTATCTATCTCTGGAGTCTATTTCCATATGTCTTCTAAGAGAAAGCTGTAAGACCACCCTTTTCTCCCAGTAGAGACCATTTCAGTCCCCCCCCCTGTGCCACTTAAATGACACATTTTAGACCTTTTACGGTAGCCCAGCGTGCATGGATTTTTTTTTTGTTGAAGTGGGAGCTTCCACTTGTATTAATTTTGGCCCACCTTGGGGAGGTTGCAGCTGGGTATTCTGGGATATCCCATTTTACCGATAAGTCAAAAATACAATACTCAGCCTTCCCCGACAAGGATGCTCTCTATATGACAGAGAAAAAACCAAGAGAGTTGAGTGCAGAATCAGTGTTGCAAATCACTGCACTGAGGAAATAAGCCAAAGTGATTATTTAAAGTACAAAGTTAAAGACATGGTCTGTCTGAGAAGCTATATAACTTCTGACGTGAGTCTGAGAGGTGATTTCAAGCAAACTTGGCTTCAGTGAGAAGATACTGTGAGGCCTGTGTGTAGGTAATGAAGGAAAATCTTGAAGGAATAGTCCGACATTTTGGGAAACTTCTTCACTTTCTCTCTGAGAAGATCTGTGTATATATATTAATAATATAATAGATATGATGCTAGAAACAGGATGTGCAGCTTGGCTCAGCACAAAGACTGAAAGTAGGGGGGGTGGGAACTGGCTTGGCTCAGGAGTTCCCACGCAACCAAGACTCCAGGAAGTTACCAGTGCTCTGTGTAAAACCACAGTTTGCTCTTTTTTACACTTTGAAATTTTGTTTTTATCCAGTGTTTTACGACCTAAATATAACCGTTAACTGTGTTTGGAACCTGTTTGCTTGACTGACAGGTTCCTCATTTTCAGTCAGCTCCATGCAGGCTCGGCCAATGGTAAAGCTTGTGGCTCTACTACCTGATACACACCAGTGTTCAACCCAGACCCAGACCTACGGATGATATCATAGATTCTTTACACATATTTTCATATTATATTGTTAACAGTCCCATACGATAGACGGTACCTACAATTTTTACAATGCTAAAAAAAACAGGTTCTTTGGCCTTGAAACAGAGCAGACAAGTTACTCCTTGGTCCTGCAAAATGTGAATTATTTTAGCTTTTAACTAACTAACATCAACCTTCTTGTGACATGATGACTGTCTAGGGTAAAGCACCTTGTATAAGCCAGATAATAGTTTGAATTCACTGTAATTCAAAGTTCATGACAGATAAATATGTGGAAATGTAAACCACATATATCACTGTAACCACGTTAACATTTACACATTATTATTAGTACTGTTGCGCTGGTGCCGCCGGCGGTGACTAAAACTGTGACGGTGTTTACCGACATTACAGTACTTGTCACAGTACCCCATGTTGCGGTTTTACAGAAGGGGCCTTCTTCATGTCACACCTGTGCAGAGAGAACCCTGCACGCCTCTTCCCAGCACCGACGCAGCCTGTTTACGGTACGCGTGACACAGCAGCAAGACACTAGAAAGGAAAGAGGAGGTTATTACTGTGCTCGATGGGCCTCCTTCTTCCTGCTACAACAATCGCACTCTAAGACTCACACGCCTTCACGTCCCACATGTAATAAATAAGACATTTCGTGGCCTACACCTACAAATATACAACCATGAGCAGGTGTGATTTATTTTCTTAGCACTTTCTATTGTGTTCAGTGGTTTAGTGGTTTAGTATATTTGCATACACCTTAGTCTATGGCTCCAGTTTAGATCCAGGCTCCAGTTTCACGTGAACCAAAAGAGAAAGTGAAAATGGTGTTTAGCATAAAGAAATGCAACCACAACTCAGATAATCAACTCAGCTCACGTTGGCTAAAATGAACATATATTAAAGGTTCGTGTTCCTGTGTAGTTTGAGTTAAATGTTCACAAAACTCAATGAATTACTTCATAGAAAAAAATGCTAAAGATTCATTTATTTTTTTAAGATCACCTTACAAGTTTTATCTCTATTTGTTTCTGAAAAACACATCACTTACATGCTCATTTTCTTGCTTGAACCAAACCAAACAATTCTGCTTTCATTTTTGCTCAGATCAAGTGTTGTACAATATTATTCCAAAACTGTGAAACAAGATCATTTCAAACATGATTTAACATTTCATTTAAAAACATATTTTTTTCAAATGTTGCCACAAAAGAAGTGAGATCATAAGTTGAAAGTCTGTTAGATACAACACCGACATCTATCTATACAATAATAACAAAGAATAGCCAACGAACACAAAAAAAGCACGGTCCACAGTCCATAGATCTGTTTGGAGATGCACGTGTCGATCTGAAGTCTACAGTGAGAGACAAAATAACAGGTTTACTTAAAATAACCAAAAACAGAGGTAGCTTTAAGATTTTGAATAAGTGACCAATGCAGTTGTTTTTCTAGTCAGGACTGTCTCTCTCTCTCTCTCTCTCTCTCTCTCTCTCTCTCTCTCTCTCTCTCTCTCTCTCTCTCACACATGCTGTACTTACTGAGTTTGCTCCTTGCAAGTAAAATCAATTTTTGGATCCAGTTGTTTCCTCAAGTCCTTTAAATTCTGAGAAGCACAATTTGACCTAATTCTAAGAAATACAGGGAAAAAACACTTTCATTTGTTTTTCTGCTTTGTACCAAACCAAAACAACCACTGTGTAAGAACTTTCATCCCTTGATTTAACATTACATTCACTGAAAAGAGGGATAATATGTGACATATAGATGAAAACATTTATAATTACTGTAAAAGAAAAAGTAGATGTGACAAAAACATGATATGAAACAACAAAGAAATAATCTTACATATGCTTGGTTACGGGGACCAGAATTACATCCAGGCGCGTTACTTTTCGTTCCTTGAGATTCTTCATCTCAATCCTTGCAAGTGTACTACCAGCAAAAATAAAGATTTAGAAGGATTATACCAAATCATTTTACATAAAGCAGCATTCAAGTTCATAAGCAAAGGGTTCATTTTGTAATATACATCCACATGTTATGTGTCATGTTCAGAGGTTAGGATAGCTACAATTAAAACACTCAGACAAAAATATATTTCACACAAACAATAATAGCATTCCCAAATGTGAATACAGTTAATGTAACAGTATGATGTTCTTTACATTTATTCCACACTCACCAATATTCTTTTGTCTAACTCACAATTTATTATCTGTACTTTTTCCCCTATCGTTATCTGCTTCTCAATGTGTTACAAGTTCCACAAATATTTGTTCTCGTCATCAACAAGTGTTGAAAAGTGTTGTGCTCACCTAGTGGGATCAAATGGTTTTTCTCGGGATCCATCTAGCACTGCTGTGACTACTCCACAGGTATACTCTGCAAACTAGAAGAAAAAAGACATGATGGTGAGAACATGCATGCAATATTTTTGGACTTCAGATCCACCTCAGCTTGCAGAAGAGAAAAACTAAAACAATAAGCAAGATTTTGACAATTTATCTTGGTGCACTAACGATGCTGCACTTCCCAGGCATGTGTACATTTATACTTTCTAAGATTATTTTATACGTTATATGTTTTGTAGTAAACATGATGCTGCCAGGATTACGTTTTTTAAATCAAAGTAATGTCAAAATGTTGATACTGAATGTATTTGCAAATTGCTCACTGAAACTTCAAACGTCAACATATTTCATATTTTCCCAAAAATATCCGCTCAGGATTCAGGACATGAACCTCAGTTTCTGGTTATTTTACTACAGTTTCTCTCATTTTTCTTCCTTTACATCCTTTTTGCATGTAAGGATGTAAACATATTTTGTTAAAGCCGGGGTTACTTATCAAGCACTACAGGTGACTTGTTCCCAGGACTGTTGTGTTCATTGGCAAAACTAGTGATTTCTTGTTGGGCACTTACTTTAGCAGAGGCTGCATCCCAGAATGAGCGAACAGAGTTGTTCTTACAGCCATCCCATCCTGGGCAGTTAATAGTGAATGTTTCTAGAATAAAACACACATACATGGCATCAGCAGTTATGACTAAAACTTGTGTTTATTCCCATGGTCCAAAAGAACACAAAGTGCATAGTAGGTATTTTACTTAAATGGTGAAAAATCTATTTCAGGTTTGCTGAAATTATGTCCATGTGTATATTAAGCTTCTTTATTTCTAGTTATAATATTTTATTGGGAAGAATATAAAAGCTTACAGCTTTTGATTTTATGATAATTTTTTATTTTACAATTAGCAGTGTATCATATTGAAAAGCACTGGCCTTTAGTTTGTCACCATAGTACTTAAGAAGATGTTTTTATATACAAAATTACACAACTTTACAACTATAGTTAAAGCTAAACATACTAAACCAAAAACTCAACCGAACTAACTGGGACTCAATGGGGAGGTTGTCCATGCATCTGAAGAGTCTTACCATTGCTGCCTTCCTTTCCACACCATGTCAGGTCATTCAGGACAAATCCCAACAGAGTTTTGTCCAGGGTGAAACAATCTTTATTCTCAGTGTAGTTGAGGACCAGATCCTTTATTTTGCTCCAGAATATTGTCTAACCAAAAACAGTTGATATCACATTGTTTAATGCATTATTCTACATTATAAAAGAGGTCTGCTCTGATTAGATAATGTGCAAGAGGCTGTGGTGATTGATGTTTACTTTGTCACATGGATGATTGAAGGGGACCATGTTCAGTACGGGGTAATAGGCTTCCATAGGGATATTACATTTGCTCTTCCCCTTGTAGGCTTGTTCAAAAACAGCAAATATATTTTGACAGTCATTTCTGAAAACAAAATTAAAATACATGTTATTGAAATGGGAATCAAACTTATCTTTCCACATACTGTTGTATGTAGGTGTATAAATAAAGGTGCAGTTTAATATCCCTCCCATTTCCCACTCTTTAAAACCAACAAAGTATTGGTACCAACCAAAGTTTGTCATGCACACAAAAGAGCAGCACACATATTAATGTAGTTTGTTCAGGTCCCAGTGATTTTTACCAGGTTTTATCAAACTTAAATATGCCCAAATTAAACAGTTACAAAGTACTAAGTCTTACCTTTTGTTTCCCCCATTGAAGTTCTCACATTTTTCCATGAAACATGCTCTGAACAGATGTGTTTTGTTTGTTTGATGGTCCTGTTGTACCGAAGAAACCCTAACAATAATCAGTACCAAGAAAATTGTAAGACAAAAGAACCATGGCCATTTCTTGTCAAGAGCGCTACGCTCTCCTTCCTCTATTTAAAAGTCTAAACTTCTTGAGGAAGTTGAGAAGTTTTATTGAAGAGCTTGCACACATCATGTGGGTCGAGCAGCATCTCATTACTGCTATAAAGACATGTTCAAAAGTCATGGAGTATCCATCAAAGTATTCTAAAACTTAAATTATTATGACACCTTCTGTTTCATTGGGCTCTACTTATTGTGATCATGACATTTAAAATGACCTGTAAAACCCTTTTCAACCCTAATGTTGATGAATCTTATAAAGTGAAACATAACAAAAATAAACAGCATTATATTAGTTCTAACATATTTAGCAAAACATGTATGAGGAATATCTAAAATCATTTAAAATAGTACAAACAGTTTTTCCGATATGTTGATTTGTAGAAAACACACGACAACAATGATATGAAACACAAAAAAAAAATGTATTTCTCCTTAAAAACAAGTCCTGATGATCAGTTTTTAGCACAATGATGAATTAAATTAGTAAACAGAATGTCACATAAGATGTGTAACATTTTTATGTTTAGTTTTATGTCTTTTTGTTTTGTGTTATTTGTGTAAAATTTGTTCTTTTTCTTTTTCAGTGGTCATGAACTGTGGTGCAGCACTGAGAGGTGTCTAACCTACCCTCATTCATATAAATGGGATGGACAAAATAATAGAAACACCTGTCAGTATGAAACAATACAGTTCACACTCAGTCTATCTGAACACAAAGGCTTCCTGCAGCAAAACAACATATTCTGCCTTCACACTCTCACACTGATTTCATATCTTGTAACAGTTTGGAAAACATCCAGGTTGTCGGTGAACAGCAGCACATTCCAAGCATATGAACAACTAGAGGCCTTTCTGTTCTCCAGAGACTTCACTGGATAGTTCAGTAGTTGATAAGTAACACCACGAGTTGAGTTCATGTCCATCTCATTTTTGTAGTCCCACAAAATAACTAATAAAATTTTTATTGATATACTTTGTGTCTATTGAAGTGTTAGATATTTTTTATTCATGATATTGTCGACCTAAACTGATGAATGAAAACACTCACCGTTTGAGCAACTCACAACTCTGGAAAGAAGTTGACTTTAGTGGGTCTAAACCGTCGCGGGGTTTCAGTTGCACGACGACGATGATGAGGACAAAAAGCACGACAGTGGCGACGCTGATAAACAGGGAGCATTTCCTGCATCCCTCCTCCATTTTAAAAGCCCTTCGGTTTTAGAAATGAGGTGGAAGTTTTGGCGACTTGTTTTGTCAGACGTCTGTTTGTGACCTGTGCTCCAGTCAGGAGTCTCATCCGTCAGGGTGGAGCTGCGCTTCACTGTCACCTTTTATCAGCGGTGAAGGGAGGAAAGGTGCCAATACAATCTGTGGAAACACTCTGTCACAGGTACAAGAAGACCAGTGTAAAAGTGCATTGAGAGTAAAAGTAACAAAATCAGGAACTGTCCAGAGCTGAAACGTCTATACTGGAGGACCTGGATCAGGTCTACAATGGACCCTTGACTACATGATTCTCTGTAGAGGTGAAATACAAGGGACTTGATTTCTTCGATATAAATGTTTACCACTTCCTCATAAGTCACCATCTATAAAAAAGGTTCCTTTTCTCAGGTGTTTGTCCTTTCTCTGTGGTGATAAGAACAGTCCAGGTTCTCCACAGGTTTTTCCATAGAGGGTCTTCTGGATGAATTAAAGGAGAAAATCCTCAAGGAATAGTCCGACATTTTGGGGAAATATACTTATTCATTTTCTTTCTGAGAAGATCTGTGCATATATATTTACAATATAATAAATATAACGCTAGAAACAGGACGAGCAGCTTGTTCTCAGCACAAAGACTGAAAGTAGTTGGAAAAACTGGCTTGGCTCAGGAGTTCCCACGCAACCAAGACTCCAGGAAGTTACCAGTGCTCCTTATTCAGTGTTTCAAGACCTAAAAATAACCGTGTTTGGAACCTGTTTGCTTGACTGACAGGTTCCTCGTTTTCAGTCAGCTCCATGCAGGCTCAGCCAATGGTAAAGCTTGTGGCTCTACTACCTGATACACACCAGTGTTCAACCCAGACCCAGTGAAATGATGACTTTCTAGGGTAAAGCACCTTGTATAAGCCAGATATTAGTTTTTTTTTTGTTAATGTAAAAAAAAAAGACTTTATATGTTTCACTGTAACCACGTTAACATTTATAGATTATTATTAGTACTGAAGAAGGCCGCTTCTGTCTTCCTGCCACAACAATCGCACTGTAAGACTCACACGCCTTCACGTCCCACATGTAATAAATAAGACATTTTGTGGCCTACACCTACAAATATACAACCATGAGCAGGTGTGATTTATTTTATTAGCACTTTCTATTGTGTTCAGTGGTTTAGTGGTTTAATATATTTACATACACCTTAGTCTGACCTTCGGATCCAGGCTCCAGTTTCACGTGAACCAAAAGAGAAAGTGAAAATGGTGTTTAGCATAAAGAAATGCAACCACAACTCAGATAATCAACTCAGCTCACGTCGGCTAAAATGAACATATATTAAAGGTTTGTGTTCCTGTGTAATTTGAGATAAATGTTCACAAAACTCATTGAATTACTTCATAGAAAGAAATGCTCAAGATTCATTTATTTTTTTAAGATCACCTTACAAGTTTTATCTCTATTTGTTTCTGAAAAACACATCACTTACATGCTCATTTTCTTGCTTGAATCAAACCAAACAATTCTGCTTCAATTTTTGCTCATATCAAGTGTTGCACAATATTATTTAAAAACTGTGAAACAAGATAATTTCAAACATGATTTAACATTTCATTTAAAAACATATTTTTTTCAAATGTTGCCACAAAAGAAGTGAGATCAACAGTTGAAAGTCTGATAGATATAATACCGACATCTATCTTTATAATAATAACAAAGAAAAGCCAACAAACAAATAACAACAAAAAACAACAAAACAACAATCCACGGTCCCTAGTTGGAGGTGCACGTGTCGATCTGAAGTCTACAGTGAGAGACAAAATAACAGGTTTACTTAAAATAACCAAAAACAGAGGTAGCTTTAAGAGTTTGAATAAGTGACCAATGCAGGTGTTTTTCTAGTCAGGACTGTCTCTCTCTCTCTCTCTCGCTCTCTCTCTCTCTCACACACACACACACACACACACACACACACACACACACATGTTGTACTTACTGAGTTTGCTCCTTGCAAGTAAAATCAATTTTTGGATCCAGTTGTTTCCTCAAGTCCTTTAAATTCTGAGCGGCACAATTTGACCTAATTCTAAGAAATACAGGGAAAAAAAAACTTGAGTTTCATTTGTTTTTCTGCTTTGTACCAAACCAAAACAACCACTGTGTAAGAACTTTCATCCCTTGTCTTAACATTACATTCACTGAAAAAAAGGGATAATATGTGACATATAGATGAAAACATTTATAATTACTGTAAAAGAAAAAGTAGATGTGACAAAAACATGATATGAAACAACAAAGAAATAATCTTACACATGCTTGGTTACGGGGACCAGAATTACATCCAGGCGCGTTACATTTAGATTCTTCATCTCAATCCTTGCAAATGTACTACTAGGCAAAAATAAAGATTTAGAAGGATTATACCAAATCATTTTACATAAAGCAGCATTCAAGTTCATAAGCAAAGGGTTCATTTTGTAATATACATCCACATGTTATATGTCATGTTCAGAGGTTAGGATAGCTACAATTAAAACACTCTCACAGAAATATATTTTACACAAACAAGAATAGCATTCCCAAATGTGAATACAGTTAATGTAACAGTATGATGTTCTTTACATTTATTCCAAACTCACCAATATTCTTTTGTCTAACTCACAATTTATTATCTGTACTTTTTCCCCTATCGTTATCTGCTTCTCAATGTGTTACAAGTTCCACAAATATTTGTTTTCGTCATCAACAAGTGTTGAAAAGTGTTGTGCTCACCTATTGGGATCAAATGGTTTTTCTCGGGATCCATCTAGCACTGCTGTGACTTCTCCACGGGCATACTTTGCAAACTAGGAGAAAAAAAAACATGAAGGTGATAACATGCATACAATATGGACAATTTTTGGACTTCAGGTCCACCACAGCTTGCAGAAGAGAAAAACTAAAACAATAAGCAAGATTTTGACAATTTATCTTGGTGCACTAACGGTACTGCACTTCCCAGGCATGTGTACATTTATACTTTCTAAGATTATTTTATACATTACATGTTTTGTAGTAAACATAATGCTGCCAGGATTACGTTTTTTAAATCAAAGTAATGTCAAAATGTTGATACTGAATGTATTTGCAAATTGCTCACTGAAACTTCAAACGTCAACATATTTCATATTTTCCCAAAAATATCCGCTCAGGATCCAGGACATGAACCTCAGTTTCTGGTTATTTTACTACAGTTTCTCTCATTTTTCTTCCTTTACATCCTTTTTGCATGTAAGGATGTAAACATATTTTGATAAAGCCAGGGTTACTTATCAAGCACTACAGGTGACTTGTTCCCAGGACTGTTGTGTTTATTGGCAAAACTAGTGATTTCTTGTTGGGCACTTACTTTAGCAGAGGCTGCATCCCAGAATGAGCGAACAGAGTTGTTCTTACAGTCATCCCATCCTGGGCAGTCGGTAGTGAATGTTTCTAGAATAAAACACACATACATAGCATCAGCAGTTATGACTAAAACTTGTGTTTATTCCCATGGTCCAAAAGAACACAAAGTGCATAGTAGGTATTTTACTTAAATGGTGAAAAATCTATGTCAGGTTTCCTATAGAAATGATGTCCATGTGTATATTAAGCTTCTCTATTATTCAGGTTATAATAATTTTTTGGGTATAAAAATATGCTGCTTGTCATCTGCAGGTTTTTCTTGTAGCTTTTGATTTTATGTTACATTTTTTTGTATTTTACATTAGTCTATCATTGAAAAGCACTGGCCTTTAGTTTGCCACCATAGTATTAACGAAGATGCTTTTTTATTTTCAAGATTACACAACTTTACAACTATAGTTAAAGCTAAACATACTAAACCAAAAACTCAACCGAACTACCTGGGACTCAATGGGGAGGTTGTCCATGCATCTGAAGAGTCTTACCATTGCTGCCTTCCTTTCCACACCATGTCAGGTCATTCAGGACAAATCCCAACAGAGTTTTTTCCAGGTTGAAACAATCTTTATTCAAAGTGTAGTTGAGGATCAGATCCTTTATTTTGCTCCAGAATATTGTCTAACCAAAAACAGTTGATATCACATTGTTTAATGCATTATTCTACATTATAAAAGAGGTCTGCTCTGATTAGATAATGTGCAAGAGGCTGTGGTGATTGATGTTTACTTTGTTGGGTGGATGAATGAAGGGGACCATGTCCAGTACGGGGTAATAGGCTTCCACAGGAACATTACATGGGTCCTTCCCTATGTAGGCTTGTTCAAAGACAGCAAATATATTTTGACAGTCTTTTCTGAAAACAAAATTAAAATACATGTTATTGAAATGGGAATCAAACTTATTTTTCCACATACTGTTGTATGTAGGTGTATAACTAAAGGTGCAGTTTAATATCCCTCCCATTTCCTATTCTTTAAAACCAACAAAGTATTGGTACCAACCAAAGTTTGTCATGCACACAAAAGAGCAGCACACATATTAATGTAGTTTATTCAGGTGCCAGTGATTTTTACCAGGTTTTATCAAACTTAAATATGCCCAACTTAAACAGTTACAAAGTACTAAGTCTTACCTTTTGTTTCCCCCTATGAACTTTTAACATTTTTCCATGAAACATGCTCTGAACTGTTGTGTTTCATTTGTTTGAGGGTGTCATTGTACCGAAGAAACCCTAACAATAATCAGTACCAAGAAAATCGTAAGACAAAAGAACCATGGCCATTTCTTGTCAGGAGTGCTACGCTCTCCTTCCTCTATTTAAAAGTCTAAACGTCTCGAGGAAGTTGAGAGGTTTTATTGAAGAGCTCGCACACATCATGTGGGTCGAGCAGCATCTCATTACTGCTATAAAGACATGTTCAAAAGTCATGGAGTATCCATCAAAGTCTTCTAAAACTTAAATTATTATGACACCTTCTGTTTTATTGGGCTCTACTTATTGTGATCATGACATTTAAAATGACCTGTAAAACCCTTTTCAACCCTAATGTTGATAAATGTTACAAAGTGAAACATAACAAAAATAAACAGCATTATATTAGTTCTAACATATTTAGCAAAACAGTGTATGAGGAATATCTAAAATCATCTAAAATAGTACAAACAGTTTTTCCGATGTGTTGATTTGTAGAAAACACACGACAACAATGATATGAAACACAAAAAAAATGTTTTTCTCATTAAAAACAAGTGCTGATGATCAGTTTTTAGCACAATGATGAATTAAATTAGTGAACACAATGTCACATGAGATATTTAACATTTTTATATTTAGTTTTATGTCTTTTTATTTTGTGTTATTCGTGTAAAATTTGTTCTTTTTCTTTTCAGTGGTCATGAACTGTGGTGCAGCACTGAGAGGTGTCTAAACTACCCTCATTCATATAAATGGGATGGACAACATAATAGAAACACCTGTCAGTATGAAACAATACAGTTCACACTCAGTCTATCTGAACACAAAGGATAGTTCAGTAGTTGAGGTCATGTGCAGCAGTCTTGGACTATCTCATTTTATCCAGCAACAACTGATCTGTAATAGCACTTCATTTGCAAAATGTGTTTTCTCATGCATATGTTTCTAAAGTATATCTTTCTTCAGCTTTGCGGCACTACAGTATTCTCAGACTTAATGTAAGCTTAACAGCAGCTGGAAATGTTGTTTTTTCTGACCTCCAGTGGTTGAAAGAGTCATCTTGCAGCAGGGCTGAAGAAACATACTCCCTGACATCACTGCTCAGTGGGTTTCAGGTGCAACAGACAAAACTCACTGAAACGATGCTTTTCAACTCCTCTTTAAAATATATAAATGCAGCTGCATCTATGTGACTGTGTGCAATTTAAGCAGTTGCACTTCTAACATAAGTAGATCAAATATACATTGTTGGACATGAAACTACAATCACTATTAATATGCATTTATTAGTTTATTTTTGTAGTCCCACAAAGAAATTAATTTATTTTTTATTGATATACTTTGTGTCTATTGAAGTGTTACATATTTTTTATTCACGATATTGTCAAGTTAAACTGATGAATAAAAACACTCACCCTCCGAACTTCTCACACCTCTGGATAAATGTTAACTTTAGTGGGTCTGAACTGCCGCGGTGCCTCAGTACCACTGGAACGGTCACAGCAATGATAAGAACGACGACACTGAGCACGACAGTGCTGAGAACCAGGCAGCCTTTCCTGCGTCTCTCCTCCATTAACAAGCCCTTCACTGTTAGAAATGAAAGAGGAAGTTTGGTAAACCTCTTTTGTTGCTTCTGACACGTCGCTTGCGTTCAGACGTTTACATGTGGACTCATCTGTCATGTGCTTCACTGTCAACCTGTTATCAGCCTAGAAAAACTCTGTCACAAGTACAAGAAAACCAGTGTAAAAGTGAATTGAGAGTAAAAGTAACAAAATCAGGAACAGTCCAGGGCTGAAACGTCTGTACTGGAGGACCTGGATCAGGTCTACAATGGACCCTTGACTACATGATTCTCTGTAGAGGTGAAATACAAGGGACTTGATTTGTCGATATAAATTTTTACCACTTCTTCATAAGTCACCATCTATAATAAAGTGTACTGACTCTTGGGTTGCCAGGTTCCTTTTCTCAGGTGTTTGTCCTTTCTCTGTGGTGATAAGAACAGTCCAGGTTCTCCACAGGTTTTTCCATAGAGGGTCTTCCAGATGAATTAAAGGAGAAAATCCTCAAGGAATAGTCCAACATTATGGGAAATATACTTATTCACTTTCTTTCTGAGAAGATCTGTGTATATATATTTACAATATAATAAATATAACGCTAGAAACAGGACGAGCAGCTTGTTCTCAGCACAAAGACTGAAAGTAGTTGGAATCACTGGCTTGGCTCAGGAGTTCCCACGCAACCAAGACTCCAGGAAGTTACCAGTGCTCCTTATTCAGTGTTTCAAGACCTAAAAATAACCGTGTTTGGAACCTGTTTGCTTGACTGACAGGTTCCTCGTTTTCAGTCAGCTCCATGCAGGCTCAGCCAATGGTAAAGCTTGTGGCTCTACTACCTGATACACACCAGTGTTCAACCCAGACCCAGTGAAATGATGACTGTCTAGGGTAAAGCACCTTGTATAAGCCAGATATTAGTTTTTTTTTGTTAATGTAAAAAAAAAAAGACTTTATATGTTTCACTGTAACCACGTTAACATTTATAGATTATTATTAGTACTGAAGAAGGCCGCTTCTGTCTTCCTGCCACAACAATCGCACTCTAAGACTCACACGCCTTCACGTCCCACACGTAATAAATAAGACATTTTGTGACCGACACCTACAAATATACAACCATGAGCAGGTGTGATTTATTTTATTAGCACTTTCTATTGTTTTCAGTGGTTTAGTGATTTAATATATTTACATACACCTTAGTCTGACCTTCGGATCCAGGCTCAAGTTTCACGTGAACCAAAAGAGAAAGTGAAAATGGTGTTTAGCATAAAGAAATGCAACCACAACTCAGATAATCAACTCAGCTCACGTCGGCTAAAATGAACATATATTAAAGGATCGTGTTTTAAATGTCCACAAAACTCATTGAATTACTTCATAGAAAGAAATGCTCAAGATTCATTTATTTTTTTAGGTTTTATCTCTATTTGTTTCTGAAAAACACATCACTTACATGCTCATTTTCTTGCTTGAATCAAACCAAACAATTCTGCTTTCATTTTTATTCAGATCAATATAATGTAATATTGTACAATATTTTACATTTCAAAACTGTCAGACAAGATCATTTCAAACATAGGAAGAAATGAGATCATCGTTGGAAGGTCTGATATTAAGACATAGCTTTAATAATAACAGAAACGCAAACACAAAAAAAACAAAACAAAAAAAAAAAACAAACAGGTACCACAATAACTATTTGTATTTGGAGATGCACTCCTTGATCTGGATCTACAATGAGAGACAAAATACGAGGAAGTTAATCTGCAGTGTCACATAAACATACAGCACATGTATATGTTGGAATTTTCTAATGTCACAGTCTCATTAAGTTTCAACAACTAAAACTGCTTGGTTGTGGTTAGGAATAGATTGTGGTCATGGTCAAGGTTAGGAAAACTTTGCCACCATGGTTATAAAAAACAAGTGTTGAATGTTGGCAACACAGCTGGAGCCCAGATCATCCACCCTGAGATCCACTGACCAGGTTATTTACTTATAATAACCATAAAACAGAGGTAGCTTTAAGAGTTTGAATAAGTGACCAATGCAGTTGTTTTTCTAGTCAGGACTGTCTCTCTCTCTCTCTCTCTCTCTCTCTCTCTCTCTCTCTCTCTCTCTCTCTCTCTCCTCTCTCTCTCTCTCTCTCTCTCTCTCACATGCTGTACTTACTGAGTTTGTTCCTTGCAAGTAAAATTAATTTTTGGATCCAGTTGTTTCCTCAAGTCCTTTAAATTCTGAGAGGCACAATTTGACCTAATTCTAAGAAATACAGGAAAAAGAAAACTTGAGTTTCATTTGTTTTTCTGCTTTGTACCAAACCAAAACAACCACTGTGTAAGAACTTTCATCCCTTGTTTTAACATTACATTCACTGAAAAGAGGAATAATATGTGACATATAGATGAAAACATTTATAATTACTGCAAAAGAAAAAGTAGATGTGACAAAAACATGATATGAAACAAGAAGAAATAATCTTACTTGTCTCCGGTGACCAGAATTACATCCAGGCGCTGTACATTTAGATCTTGTAGATTCTTTATCTCAATGCTTCCAAAGATGCTTCCAGCAAAAATAAAGATTTAGAAGGATTATACCAAATCATTTTACATAAAGCAGCATTCAAGTTCATAAGCAAAGGGTTCATTTTGTAATATACATCCACATGTTATATGTCATGTTAAGAGGTTAGGATAGCTACAATTAAAACACTCACACAAAAATATATTTTACACAAACAATAATAGCATTCCCAAATGTGAATACAGTTAATGTAACAGTATGATGTACTTTACATTTATTCCACACTCACCAATATTCTTTTGTCTAACTCACAATTTATTATCTGTATTTTTTCCCCTATCGTTATCTGCTTCTCAATGTGTTACAACTTCCACAAATATTTGTTTTTGTCATCAACAAGTGTTGAAAAGTGTTGTGCTCACCTATTGGGATCAAATGGTTTTTCTAGGGATCTATCTAGCACTGCTGTGACTACTCCACAGGCATGCTCTGCAAACTAGAGATAAAAAGACATGATGGTAAGAACATGGACACAATATTTGAGAACGGTGCCACATTTCCCAGGCATGTGTATATTTATACCTTCTGAGATTATTTTATACATTATTTGTTTTGTAGTAAACATAATGCTGCCAGGATTACCTTTTTTTTAATGAAAGTAATGTGAAAATGTTCATACTGAATGTTTTTTCAAACTATTAAATGAATGTTCACATTAAAAGTATTTTCAAAACGTTCCCAAAAATATCCGCTCAGGATCCAGGACATGAACCTCAGTTTCTGGTTATTTTACTACAGTTTCTCTCATTTTTCTTCCTTTACATCCTTTTTGAGTAAGGATGTACACATATTTTGTTAAAGCCAGGGTTACTTATCAATCACTACAGGTGACTTGTTCCCAGGACTGTTGTGTTTATTGGCAAAACTAGTGATTTCTTGTTTGGCACTTACTTTAGCAGAGGCTGCTTCCCAGAATGAGCGAACAGGGTTGTTCTTACAGTCATCCCATCCTGGGCAGTCGGTAGTGAATGTTTCTAGAATAAAACACACGTAGAACAGAGAACATATTCACAAACATCCCTTTTTCATTTTTAAGGATTTACCTTTTTCTATGTAACCAATGTTAAAGTGCATGTATCAGAAAGAACATCCTTGTGCACATAGCATCAGCAGTTATGACTAAAACCTGTGTTTATTCCCATGGTCCAAAAGAACACAAAGTGCATAGTAGGTATTTTGCTTAAATGGTGAAAAATCTATTTCAGCGTTGCTATAGAAATGATGTCCATGTGTATATTAAGCTTCTTTAATTCTAGTTAAAATCATTTATTTGGCAGAAGAAGATGCTGTTTGTCATCTGCAGGTTTTTCTTCTGACTTTTGATTTCATGTTACATTTTTTTCATTTTACATTAGTCAATCATTGAAAAGCACTGGCCTTTAATTTGTCACCATTGTACTTAAGAAGATGTTTTGATATACAAAATTGCACAACTTCACAACTGTAGTTAAAGATAAACATACTGAACTAAAAACTCAACCGAACTAACTGGGACTCAATGGGGAGGTTGTCCATGCATCTGAAGAGTCTTACCATTGCTGCCTTCATTTCCACACCATGTCAGGTCATTCAGGACAAATCCCAACAGAGTTTTGTCCAGGGTGAAACAATCTTTATTCTTAGTGTAGTTGAGGACCAGATCATATGTTTTGCTCCAGAGCATTGTCTAACCAAAAACAGTTGATATCACATTGTTTAATGCATTATTCTACATTATAAAAGAGGTCTGCTCTGATTAGATAATGTGCAAGAGGCTGTGGTGATTGATGTTTACTTTGTTGCATGGATGATTAAATGGGAACTTGTCCAGTACGGGGTAATAGGCTTCCATAGAGATATTACATTGGTCCTTCCCTATGTAGGCTTGTTCAAAGACAGCAAATATATTTTGACAGTCATTTCTGAAAACAAAATTAAAATACATGTTATTGAAATGGGAATCAAACTTATCTTTCCACATACTGTTGTATGTAGGTGTATAACTAAAGGTGCAGTTTAATATCCCTCCCATTTCCTATTCTTTAAAACCAACAAAGTATTGGTACCAACCAAAGTTTGTCATGCACACAAAAGAGCAGCACACATATTAAGTCTTACCTTTTGACATACACACATAAGTCTTACCTTTTGTTTCCCCCTATGAACTTTTAACATTTTTCCATGAAACATGCTCTGAACTGTTGTGTTTCATTTGTTTGAGGGTGTCATTGTACCGAAGAAACTCTAACAATAATCAGTACCAAGAAAATTGTAAGACAAAAGAACCATGGCCATTTCTTGTCAGGAGCGCTACGCTCTCCTTCCTCTATTTAAAAGTCTAAACGTCTCGAGGAAGTTGAGAGGTTTTATTGAAGAGCTCGCACACATCATGTGGGTCGAGCAGCATCTCATTACTGCTATAAAGACATGTTCAAAAGTCATGGAGTATCCATCAAAGTCTTCTAAAACTTAAATTATTATGACACCTTCTGTTTTATTGGGCTCTACTTATTGTGATCATGACATTTAAAATGACCTGTAAAACCCTTTTCAACCCTAATGTTGATAAATGTTATAAAGTGAAACATAACAAAAATAAACAGCATTATATTAGTTGTAACATATTTATCAAAACAGTGTATGAGGAATATCTAAAATCATCTAAAATAGTACAAACAGTTTTTCTGATGTGTTGATTTGTAGAAAACACACGACAACAATGATATGAAACTGTTTGTTTTACTAATTAAAAACAGGTCCTGATGATCAGTTTTTAGCACAATGAGGAATTAAATTAATAAACAGAATGTCACATAAAATATTCAACATTTTTATATTTAGTTTTATGTCTTTTTGTTTTGAGTTATTCGTTTAAAATTTGTTCTTTTTCTTTTTCAGTGGTCATCAACTGTGGTGCAGCACTGAGAGGTGTCTAAACTACCCTCATTCATATAAATGGGATGGACAAAATAATAGAAACACCTGTCAGTATGAAACAATACAGTTCACACTCAGTCTATCTGAACACAAAGGATAGTTCAGTAGTTGAGGTCATGTGCAGCAGTCTTGGACTATCTCATTTTAGCCTGCAACAACTGATCTGTAATAGCTGACTGTGTGCCATTTAAGCAGTTGCACTTCTAACATAAGTAAATCAATTATACGTTGGTAGCCATGAAACTACAATCACTATTAATATGCATTTATTAGTTTATTTTTGTAGTCCCACAAAACAATTCATCTGTTTTTTATTGATATACTTTGTGTCTATTGAAGTGTTATATATATTATATTCATGATATTGTCGACTTAAACTGATGAATAAAAACACTCACCTTCCGAACTTCTCACACCTCTGGATAAATGTTGACTTTAGTGGTGCTTGGTGAATCAGTACCACCGGAACGGTCACGACGATGATAATCACGACGACACTGAGCACGACAGCGCTGAGAACCAGGCAGCGTTTCCTGCGTCTCTCCTCCATTAACAAGCCCTTCACTGTTAGAAATGAAAGAGGAAGTTTGGTAAACCTCTTCTGTTGCTTCTGACACGTCGCTTGCGTTCAGACGTCTACATGTGGACTCATCTGTCATGTGCTTCACTGTCAACCTGTTATCAGCCTAGAAAAACTCTGTCACAAGTACAAGAAAACCAGTGTAAAAGTGAATTGAGAGTAAAAGTAACAAAATCAGGAACAGTCCAGGGCTGAAACGTCTGTACTGGAGGACCTGGATCAGGTCTACAATGGACCCTTGACTGCATGATTCTCTGTAGAGGTGAAATACAAGGGACTTGATTTGTCGATATAAATGTTTACCACTTCTTCATAAGTCACCATCTTTAATAAAGTGTACTGACTCTTGGTTTGCCAGGTTCCTTTTCTCAGGTGTTTGTCCTTTCTCTGTGGTGATAAGAACAGTCCAGGTTCTCCACAGGTTTTTCCATTAGAGGGTCTTCCAGATGAATTAAAGGAGAAAATCTTGAAGGAATAGTCCAACATTATGGGAAATATACTTATTCACTTTCTTTCTGAGAAGATCTGTGTATATATATTTACAATATAATGAATATAACGCTAGAAACAGGACAGGAAGCTTGTTCTCAGCACAAAGACTGAAAGTAGGGGGGGTGGGAACTGGCTTGGCTCAGGAGTTCCCACGCAACCAAGACTCCAGGAAGTTACCAGTTCTCTGCATAAAACCACAGCTAGCTCTTTTTCACACTTCCACAGTTTGTTTTTATTCAGTGTTTCAAGACCTCAAAATAACCGTGTTTGGAACCTGTTTGCTTGACTGACAGGTTCCTCGTTTTCAGTCAGCTCCATGCAGGCTCAGCCAATGGTAAAGCTTGTGGCTCTACTACCTGATACACACCAGTGTTCAATCCAGACCCAGTGAAATGATGACTGTCTAGGGTAAAGCACCTTGTATAAGCCAGATAATAGTTTAAATTCACTCTAATTCAAAGTTCATGACAGATAAATATGTGGAAATGTAAACCACATATATCACTGTAACTACGTTAACATTTACAGATTATTATTAGTACTGTTGCGTCGGTGCCGCCGGCGGTGACTAAAACTGTGACGGTGTTTACCGACATTACAGTACTTGTCACAGTACCCCATGTTGCGGTTTTACAGAAGGGGCCTTCTTCATGTCACACCTGTGCAGAGAGAACCCTGCACGCCTCTTCCCAGCACCGACGCAGCCTGTTTACGGTACGCATGACACAGCAGCAAGACACTAGAAAGGAAAGAGGAGGTTATTACTGTGCTCGATGGGCCTCCTTCTTCCTGCTACAACAATCGCACTGTAAGACTCACACGCCTTCACGTCCCACATGTAATAAATAAGACATTTCGTGGCCTACACCTACAAATATACAACCATGAGCAGGTGTGATTTATTTTCTTAGCACTTTCTATTGTGTTCAGTGGTTTAGTGGTTTAGTATATTTACATACACCTTAGTCTGACCTTCGGATCCAGGCTCCAGTTTCACGTGAACCAAAAGAGAAAGTGAAAATGGTGTTTAGCATAAAGAAATGCAACCACAACTCAGATAGTCAACTCAGCTCACGTCGGCTAAAATTAACATATATTAAAGGTTTTTGTTTTTAAATGTCCACAAAACTCAATGAATTACTTCATAGAAAGAAATGCTCAAGATTCATTTATTTTTTTAAGATCACCTTACAAATTTTATCTCTATTGGTTTCTGAAAAACACATCACTTACATGCTCATTTTCTTGCTTAAATCAAACCAAACAATTCTGCTTTCATTTTAGCTCAGATCAAGTGTTGTACAATATTATTTAAAAACTGTGAAACAAGATCATTTCAAACATGATTTAACATTTCATTTAAAAACACATTTTTTCAAATGTTGTCACCAAAAAAGTGAGATCATCAGATGAAAGTCTGATAGATGTGATGCCGATATTTTACACATCTATAATAATGACAAAGAAAAGCCAACAAACAAAAAGAAACAAACAAAAAAAAAGCAGGGTCCACGGTCCATAGTTGCATTGGAGGTGCACGTGTCGATCTGAAGTCTACAGTGAGAGACAAAATAACAGGTTTACTTAAAATAACCAAAAACAGAGGTAGCTTTAAGAGTTTGAATAAGTGACCAATGCAGTTGTTTTTCTAGTCAGGACTGTCTCTCTCTCTCTCTCTCTCTCTCTCTCTCTCTCTCTCTCACATGCTGTACTTACTGAGTTTGTTCCTTGCAAGTAAAAGCAATTTGTGGATTCAGTTGTTTCCTCAAGTCCTGTAAATTCTGAGAGGCACAATTTGACCTAAATCTAAGAAATACGGGGAAAAAAAACTTTCATTTGTTTTTCTGCTTTGTAACAAACCAAAACAACCACTGTGTAAGAACTTTCATCACTTGATTTAACATTACATTCACTGAAAAGAGGGATAATATGTGACATATAGATGAAAACATTTATAATTACATTAAAAGAAAAAGTAAATGTGACAAAAACATGATCTGAAACAACAAAGAAATAATCTTACACATTGTTGGTTACGGGGACCAGAATTACATCCAGGCGCTGTACTTTTTGTTCCTTGAGATTCGTCATCTCAATCCTTGCAAGTGTACTACCAGCAAAAATAAAGATTTAGAAGGATTATACCAAATCATTTTACATAAAACAACATTTAAGTTCATAAGCAAAGGGTTCATTTTGTAATATACATCCACATGTTATGTGTCATGTTAAGAGGTTAGGATAGCTACAATTAAAACACTCAGACAAAAATAAGAATAGCATTCCCAAATGTGAATACAGTTAACGTAACTATATATATAGTTACATTAAACTATATTCACATTTATATATATACACATATATATAATCCAACAAATATTTGTTCTTGTCGTCAACAAGTGTTAAAAATTGTTGTGCTCACCCTATGGGATTAAATGGTTTTTCTCGGGATCCATTTAGCACTGCTGTGACTACTCCACAGGAATACTCTGCTAACTAGAGGAAAAAAGACATGATGGTGAGAACATGCATAAAATATTTTTGGACTTCAGGTCCACCACAGCTTGCAGAAGTTAAAACACTTGGCAAAATTTTGACAATTTATCTTAGTGCACTAACGGTGCTGCACTTCCCAGGCATTTGTACATTTATACTTTCTAAGATTATTTTATACATTACATGTTTTGTAGTAAACATAATGCTGCCAGGATTACCTTTTTTAAATCAAAGTAATGTCAAAATGTTGATACTGAATGTATTTGCAAATCGCTCACTGAATCTTCAAACGTCAACATATTTCATATTTTCCCAAAAATATCCGCTCAGGATCCAGGACATGAACCTCAGTTTCTGGTTATTTTACTACAGTTTCTCTCATTTTTCTTCCTTTACATCCTTTTTGCATGTAAGGATGTAAACATATTTTGTTAAAGCCAGGGTTACTTATCAATCACTACAGGTGACTTGTTCCCAGGACTGTTGTGTTCATTGGCAAAACTAGTGATTTCTTGTTGGGCACTTACTTTAGCAGAGACTGCTTTCAGGAATGAGTGAACAGGGTTGTTCTTACAGTCATCCCATCCTGGGCAGTCGGTAGTGAATGTTTCTAGAATAAAACACACATACATGGCATCAGCAGTTATGACTAAAACCTGTGTTTGTTCCCATGGTCCAAAAGAACACAAAGTGCATAGTAGGTATTTTACTTAAATGGTGAAAAATCTATTTCAGGTTTCCTATAGAAATGATGTCCATGTGTATATTAATCTTCTTTAATTCTAGTTATAATAATTTATTGGGAAGAAGATTAAAGCTTACAGTTTTTGATTTTATGTTGCATTTTTTATTTTACAATTAGCAGTGTATCATATTGAAAAGCACTGGCCTTTAGTTTGTCACCATCGTACTTAAGAAGATGTTTTTTATTTACAAAATTGCACAACTTTACAACTATAGTTAAAGCTAAACATACTAAACCTAAAACTCAACCGAACTAACTGGGACTCAATGGGGAGGTTGTCCATGCATCTGAAGAGTCTTACCTTTGCTGCCTTCCTTTCCACACCATTTCAGGCCATTCAGGACAAATCCCAACAGAGTTTTGTCCGTGGTGAAACAATCTTTATTCTTAATGTAGTTGAGGACCAGATCCTGTGTTTTGCTCCAGAATATTGTCTAACCAAAAACAGTTGATATCACATTGTTTAATGCATTATTCTACATTATAAAAGAGGTCTGCTCTGATTAGATAATGTGCAAGAGGCTGTGGTGATTGATGTTTACTTTGTCGCATGGATGAGTGAAGCGGACCATGTTCAGTACGGGGTAATAGGCTTCCACAGGAACATTACATGGGTCCTTCCCTATGTAGGCTTGTTCAAAGACAGCAAATATATTTTGACAGTCATTTCTGAAAACAAAATTAAAATACATGTTATTGAAATGGGAATCAAACTTATTTTTCCACATACTGTTGTATGTAGGTGTATAACTAAAGGTGCAGTTTAATATCCCTCCCATTTCCTATTCTTTAAAACCAACAAAGTATTGGTACCAACCAAAGTTTGTCAAGCACACAAAAGAGCAGCACACATATTAATGTAGTTTATTCAGGTGCCAGTGATTTTTACCAGGTTTTATCAAACTTAAATATGTCCAACTTAAACAGTTACAAAGTACAAAGTCTTACCTTTTGTTTCCCTTATTGAATTTTTTACATTTTTCCATGAAACATGCTCTGAGCAGTTGTGTTTCATTTGTTTGAGGGTGTCATTGTACCGAAGAAACCCTAACAATAATCAGTACCAAGAAAATCGTAAGACAAAAGAACCATGGCCATTTCTTGTCAGGAGTGCTACGCTCTCCTTCCTCTATTTAAAAGTCTAAATGTCTCGAGGAAGTTGAGAGGTTTTATTGAAGATCTCGCACACATCATGTGGGTCGAGCAGCATCTCATTACTGCTATAAAGACATGTTCAAAAGTCATGGAGTATCCATCAAAGTATTCTAAAACTTAAATTATTATGACACCTTCTGTTATATTGGGCTCTACTTATTGTGATCATGACATTTAAAATGACCTGTTTTTTTGATGTGTTGATTTGTAGAAAACACACAACAAGAATAATATGAAACACTGAACAAAAAATGTATTCTCATTAAAAACAGGCCCTGATTTTCAGTTTTTAGCACAAAGAGGAATTAAATTAGTAAACAGAATGTCACATAAGATGTGTGACATTTTTGTTTAGTTTTATGTCTTTTGTTTTGTTATTCTTGTAAAATTTGTTCTTTTTCTTTTTCAGTGGTCATCAACTGTGGTGCAGCACTGAGAGCTGTCTAAACTACCCTCATTCATATAAATGGGATGGACAAAATAATAGAAACACCTGTCAGTATGAAACAATACAGTTCACACTCAGTCTATCTGAACACAAAGGATAGTTCAGTAGTTGAGGTCATGTGCAGCAGTCTTGGCCTATCTCATTTTATCCAGCAACAACTGATCTGTAATAGCACTTCATTTGTAAAATGTGTTTTCTCATGCATATGTTTGTAAAGTATATCTTTCTTCAGCTTTATGGTACTGCAGTATTCTTAATGTTAGCTTTCTGACCTCCAGTGGTTGAAGGAGTCATCTTGCTGCAGGGCTGAAGAAACATACTCCCTGATATCACTGCTCGGTGGGTTTCAGGTGCAACAGACAAAACTCACTTTCATACCCTTCTTGTCCAGTGAGACCCTTGTATCTCCAATTTTTGTCATTTTTGAACTTGAATGTTTCTGATAAACTGAAGGATTAATAGTTCCTTTACGGGTTGAGGGAATTCTCCTACTTCTTAAGCTCAATAAACTATTAAACAAAAGTTTAAAACAACAGTAAAACTCTGACAGCAGGCTGCATAATGAGTCCATACTCTAAGTCAATTTTGTTTATACATACTTTAACTTAAGTCGTTTTGAATGCATGATTTTAACTTGTAGTGGAGTATATCTACATTTTTTACACTGTCCAGAAAGATTATTTAAGTTGACTGAGCACCTCTCTCCAACGGGAAGGAGGCCGTTCTGCCCTCCAGAGACTTCACTGGATAGTTCAGTAGTTGAGGTCATGTGCAGCAGTCTTGGACTATCTCATTTTAGCCAACAACAACTGATCTGTAATAGCACTTTATTTGCAAAACATGTTTTCTCATGCATATGTTTGTAAAGTTTATCTTTCTTCAGCTTTATGGTACTGCAGTATTCTTAATGTTAGCTTTCTGACCTCCAGTGGTTGAAGGAGTCATCTTGCTGCAGGGCTGAAGAAACATACTCCCTGACATCACTGCTCGGTGGGTTTCAGGTGCAACAGACAAAACTCACTGAAACGATGCTTTTCAACTCCTCTTTAAAATATCTAAATGCAGCTGCATCTATCTGACTGTGTGCCATTTAAGCAGTTGCACTTCTAACAAAAGTAAATCAATTATACGTTGGTAGCCATGAAACTACAATCACTATTAATATGCATTTATTAGTTTATTTTTGTAGTCCCACAAAGAAATTAATTTATTTTTTATTGATATACTTTGTGTCTATTGAAGTGTTACATATATTTTATTCATGATATTGTCAAGTTAAACTGATGAATAAAAACACTCACCTTCCGAACTTCTCACACCTCTGGATAAATGTTGACTTTAGTGGTGCTTGGTGAATCAGTACCACCGGAACGGTCACGACGATGATAATCACGACGACACTGAGCACGACAGCGCTGAGAACCAGGCAGCGTTTCCTGCGTCTCTCCTCCATTATCAAGTCCTTCACTGTTAGAAATGAAAGAGGAAGTTTGGTAAACCTCTTCTGTTGCCTCTGACACGTCGCTTGTGTTCAGACGTGTATTTGTGGAGGAGCGTGCGTGCCGGTGCAGTGGATCGTCTACATGTGGACTCATCTGTCATGTGCTTCACTGTCAACCTGTTATCAGCCTGGAAACACTCTGTCACAAGTACAAGAAAACCAGTGTAAAAGTGCATTGAGAGTAAAAGTAACAAAATCAGGAACTGTCCAGGGCTGAAACGTCTGTACTGGAGGACCTGGATCAGGTCTACAATGGACCCTTGACTACATGATTCTCTGTAGAGGTGAAATACAAGGGACTTGATTCGTCAATATTAATTCTTACCACTTCTTCATAAGTCACCATCTTTAATAAAGTGTACTGACTCTTGGGTTGCCAGGTTCCTTTTCTCAGGTGTTTGTCCTTTTGTCTGTGGTGATAAGAACAGTCCAGGTTCTCCACAGGTTTTTCCATTAGAGGGTCTTCCAGATGAATTAAAGGAGAAAATCCTGAAGGAAAAGTCCAACATTATGGGAAATATACTTATTCACTTTCTTTCTGAGAAGATCTGTGTATATATATTTACAATATAATAAATATAACGCTAGAAACAGGACAGGAAGCTTGTTCTCAGCACAAAGACTGAAAGTAGGGGGGGTGGGAACTGGCTTGGCTCAGGAGTTCCCACGCAACCAAGACTCCAGGAAGTTACCAGTTCTCTGCATAAAACCACAGCTAGCTCTTTTTCACACCTCAACAATTTGTTTTTATTCAGTGTTTCAAGACCTCAAAATAACCGTGTTTGGAACCTGTTTGCTTGACTGACAGTTCCTCGTTTTCAGTCAGCTCCATGCAGGCTCAGCCAATGGTAAAGCTTGTGGCTCTACTACCTGATACACACCAGTGTTCAACCCAGACCCAGTGAAATGATGACTGTCTAGGGTAAAGCACCTTGTATAAGCCAGATAATAGTTTAAATTCACTCTAATTCAAAGTTCATGACAGATAAATATGTGGAAATGTAAACCACATATATCACTGTAACCACGTTAACTTTTACAGATTATTATTAGTACTGTTGCGTCGGTGCCGCCGGCGGTGACTAAAACTGTGACGGTGTTTACCGACATTACAGTACTTGTCACAGTACCCCATGTTGCGGTTTTACAGAAGGGGCCTTCTTCATGTCACACCTGTGCAGAGAGAACCCTGCACGCCTCTTCCCAGCACCGACGCAGCCTGTTTACGGTACGCGTGACACAGCAGCAAGACACTAGAAAGGAAAGAGGAGGTTATTACTGTGCTCGATGGGCCTCCTTCTTCCTGCTACATCAATCGCACTCTAAGACTCACACGCCTTCACGTCCCACATGTAATAAATGAGACATTTAGTGGCCTACACCTACAAATATACAACCATGAGCAGGTGTGATTTATTTTCTTAGCACTTTCTATTGTGTTCAGTGGTTTAGTAGTTTAATATATTTTCATACACCTTAGTCTGACCTTCGGATCCAGGCTCCAGTTTCACGTGAACCAAAAGAGAAAGTGAAAATGGTGTTTAGCATAAAGAAATGCAACCACAACTCAGATAATCAACTCAGCTCACGTCGGCTAAAATGAACATATATTAAAGGTTTGTGTTCCTGTGTAGTTTGAGAGAAATGTCCACAAAACTCAATGAATTACTTCATAGAAAGAAATGCTCAAGATTCATTTATTTTTTTAAGATCACCTTACAAGTTTTATCTCTATTTGTTTCTGAAAAACACATCACTTACATGCTCATTTTTTTGCTTAAATCAAACCAAACAATTCTGCTTTCATTTTAGCTCAGATCAAGTGTTGTACAATATTATTTAAAAACTGTGAAACAAGATCATTTCAAACATGATTTAACATTTCATTTAAAAACACATTTTTTCAAATGTTGTCACCAAAAAAGTGAGATCATCAGATGAGAGTCTGATAGATGTGATGCTGATATTTTACACATCTATAATAATGACAAAGAAAAGCCAACAAACAAAAAGAAACAAACAAAAAAAAAGCAGGGTCCACGGTCCATAGTTGCATTGGAGGTGCACGTGTCGATCTGAAGTCTACAGTGAGAGACAAAATAACAGGTTTACTTAAAATAACCAAAAACAGAGGTAGCTTTAAGAGTTTGAATAAGTGACCAATGCAGCTGTTTTTCTAGTCAGGACTGTCTCTCTCTCTCTCTCTCTCTCTCTCTCTCTCTCTCTCTCTCTCTCTCTCTCTCTCTCTCTCTCTCACATGCTGTACTTACTGAGTTTGTTCCTTGCAAGTAAAAGCAATTTGTGGATTCAGTTGTTTCCTCAAGTCCTGTAAATTCTGAGAGGCACAATTTGACCTAATTCTAAGATATACAGGAAAAAAAACTTTCATTTGTTTTTCTGCTTTGTACCAAACCAAAACAACCACTGTGTAAGAACTTTCATCCCTTGTTTTAACATTACATTCACTGAAAAGAGGGATAATATGTGACATATAGATGAAAACATTTATAATTACATTAAAAGAAAAAGTAAATGTGACAAAAACATGATCTGAAACAACAAAGAAATAATCTTACACATTGTTGGTTACGGGGACCAGAATTACATACAGGCGCGTTACTTTTTGTTCCTTGAGATTCTTCATCTCAATCCTTGCAAGTGTACTACCAGCAAAAATAAAGATTTAGAAGGATTATACCAAATCATTTTACATAAAGCAGCATTCAAGTTCATAAGCAAAGGGTTCATTTTGTAATATACATCCACATGTTATGTGTCATGTTAAGAGGTTATGATAGCTACAATTAAAACACTCAGACAAAAATAAGAATAGCATTCCCAAATGTGAATACAGTTAACGTAACTATATATATAGTTACATTAAACTATATTCACATTAATATATATACACATATATATAATCCAACAAATATTTGTTCTTGTCGTCAACAAGTGTTCAAAATTGTTGTGCTCACCCTATGGGATCAAATGGTTTTTCTCGGGATCCATCTAGCACTGCTGTGACTACTCCACAGGAATACTCTGCTAACTAGAGGAAAAAAGACATGATGGTGAGAACATGCATAAAATATTATTGGACTTCAGGTCCACCACAGCTTGCAGAAGTTAAAACACTTGGCAAAATTTTGACAATTTATCTTGGTGCACTAACGATGCTGCACTTCCCAGGCATGTGTACATTTATACTTTCTAAGATTATTTTATACGTTATATGTTTTGTAGTAAACATAATGCTGCCAGGATTACGTTTTTTAAATCAAAGTAATGTCAAAATGTTGATACTGAATGTATTTGCGAATTGCTCACTGAATCTTCAAACGTCAACATATTTCATATTTTCCCAAAAATATCCGCTCAGGATTCAGGACATGAACCTCAGTTTCTGGTTATTTTACTACAGTTTCTCTCATTTTTCTTCCTTCACATCCTTTTTGCATGTAAGGATGTAAACATATTTTGTTAAAGCCAGGGTTACTTATCAAGCACTAGAGGTGACTTGTTTCCAGGACTGTTGTGTTCATTGGCAAATCTAGTGATTTCTTGTTGGGCACTTACTTTAGCAGAGACTGCTTCCCAGAATGAGCGAACAGGGTTGTTCTTACAGCCATCCCATCCTGGGCAGTCGGTAGTGAATGTTTCTAGAATAAAACACACATACATGGCATCAGCAGTTATGACTAAAACCTGTGTTTATTCCCATGGTCCAAAAGAACACAAAGTGCATAGTAGGTATTTTACTTAAATGGTGAAAAATCTATTTCAGGTTTCCTATAGAAATGATGTCCATGTGTATATTAATCTTCTTTAATTCTAGTTATAATAATTTATTGGGAAGAAGATTAAAGCTTACAGTTTTTGATTTTATGTTGCATTTTTTATTTTACAATTAGCAGTGTATCATATTGAAAAGCACTGGCCTTTAGTTTGTCACCATCGTACTTAAGAAGATGTTTTTATTTACAAAATTGCACAACTTTACAACTATAGTTAAAGATAAACATACTAAACCAAAAACTCAACCGAACTAACTGGGACTCAATGGGGAGGTTGTCCATGCATCTGAAGAGTCTTACCTTTACTGCCTTCCTTTCCACACCATGTCAGGCCATTCAGGACAGATCCCAACAGAGTTTTTTCCAGGGTGAAACAATCTTTATTCTTAGTGTAGTCGAGGACCAGATCCTTTGTTTTGCTCCAGAATATTGTCTAACCAAAAACAGTTGATATCACATTGTTTAATGCATTATTCTACATTATAAAAGAGGTCTGCTCTGATTAGATAATGTGCAAGAGGCTGTGGTGATTGATGTTTACTTTGTCGCATGGATGATTGAAGGGGACCATGTTCAGTACGGGGTAATAGGCTTCCACAGGGATATTACATTGGTCCTTCCCTATGTAGGCTTGTTCAAAGACAGCAAATATATTTTGACAGTCATTTCTGAAAACAAAATTAAAATACATGTTATTGAAATGGGAATCAAACTTATTTTTCCACATACTGTTGTATGTAGGTGTATAACTAAAGGTTCTGTTTAATATCCCTCCCATTTCCTATTCTTTAAAACCAACAAAGTATTGGTACCAACCAAAGTTTGTCAAGCACACAATACAGCAGCACACATATTAATGTAGTTTATTCAGGTGCCAGTGATTTTTACCAGGTTTTATCAAACTTAAATATGCCCAACTTAAACAGTTACAAAGTACAAAGTCTTACCTTTTTTTTCCCTTATTGAATTTTTTACATTTTTCCATGAAACATGCTCTGAGCAGTTGTGTTTCATTTGTTTGAGGGTGTCATTGTACCGAAGAAACCCTAACAATAATCAGTACCAAGAAAATCGTAAGACAAAAGAACCATGGCCATTTCTTGTCAGGAGCGCTACGCTCTCCTTCCTCTATTTAAAAGTCTAAATGTCTCGAGGAAGTTGAGAAGTTTTATTGAAGAGCTCACACACATCATGTGGGTCGAGCAGCTTCTCATTACTGCTATAAAGACATGTTCAAAAGTCATGGAGTATCCATCAAAGTCTTCTAAAACTCAAATTATTATGACACCTTCTGTTTTATTGGGCTCTACTTATTGTGATCATGACATTTAAAATGACCTGTTTTTTTGATGTGTTGATTTGTAGAAAACACACAACAAGAATAATATGAAACACTGAACAAAAAATGTATTCTCATTAAAAACAGGCCCTGATTTTCAGTTTTTAGCACAAAGAGGAATTAAATTAGTAAACAGAATGTCACATAAGATGTGTGACATTTTTGTTTAGTTTTATGTCTTTTGTTTTGTTATTCTTGTAAAATTTGTTATTTTTCTTTTTCAGTGGTCATCAACTGTGGTGCAGCACTGAGAGGTGTCTAAACTACCCTCATTCATATAAATGGGATGGACAAAATAATAGAAACACCTGTCAGTATGAAACAATACAGTTCACACTCAGTCTATCTGAACACAAAGGATAGTTCAGTAGTTGGGGTCATGTGCAGCAGTCTTGGACTATCTCATTTTAGCCTGCAACAACTGATCTGTAATAGCACTTCATTTGTAAAATGTGTTTTCTCATGCATATGTTTGTAAAGTATATCTTTTTTCAGCTTTATGGTACTGCAGTATTCTTAATGTTAGCTTTCTGACCTCCAGTGGTTGAAGGAGTCATCTTGCTGCAGGGCTGAAGAAACATACTCCCTGATATCACTGCTCGGTGGGTTTCAGGTGCAACAGACAAAACTCACTTTCATACCCTTCTTGTCCAGTGAGACCCTTGTATCTCCAATTTTTGTCATTTTTGAACTTGAATGTTTCTGATAAACTGAAGGATTAATAGTTCCTTTACGGGTTGAGGGAATTCTCCTACTTCTTAAGGTCAATAAACTATTAAACAAAAGTTTAAAACAACAGTAAAACTCTGACAGCAGGCTGCATAATGAGTCCATACTCTAAGTCAATTTTGTTTATACATACTTTAACTTAAGTCGTTTTGAATGCATGATTTTAACTTGTAGTGGAGTATATCTACATTTTTTACACTGTCCAGAAAGATTATTTAAGTTGACTGAGCACCTCTCTCCAACGGGAAGGAGGCCGTTCTGCCCTCCAGAGACTTCACTGGATAGTTCAGTAGTTGAGGTCATGTGCAGCAGTCTTGGACTATCTCATTTTAGCCAACAACAACTGATCTGTAATAGCACTTTATTTGCAAAACATGTTTTCTCATGCATATGTTTGTAAAGTTTATCTTTCTTCAGCTTTATGGTACTGCAGTATTCTTAATGTTAGCTTTCTGACCTCCAGTGGTTGAAGGAGTCATCTTGCTGCAGGGCTGAAGAAACATACTCCCTGACATCACTGCTCGGTGGGTTTCAGGTGCAACAGACAAAACTCACTGAAACGATGCTTTTCAACTCCTCTTTAAAATATCTAAATGCAGCTGCATCTATCTGACTGTGTGCCATTTAAGCAGTTGCACTTCTAACAAAAGTAAATCAATTATACGTTGGTAGCCATGAAACTACAATCACTATTAATATGCATTTATTAGTTTATTTTTGTAGTCCCACAAAGAAATTAATTTATTTTTTATTGATATACTTTGTGTCTATTGAAGTGTTACATATATTTTATTCATGATATTGTCAAGTTAAACTGATGAATAAAAACACTCAGCTTCCGAACTTCTCACACCTCTGGATAAATGTTGACTTTAGTGGTGCTTGGTGAATCAGTACCACCGGAACGGTCACGACGATGATAATCACGACGACACTGAGCACGACAGCGCTGAGAACCAGGCAGCGTTTCCTGCGTCTCTCCTCCATTATCAAGCCCTTCACTGTTAGAAATGAAAGAGGAAGTTTGGTAAACCTCTTCTGTTGCCTCTGACACGTCGCTTGTGTTCAGACGTGTATTTGTGGAGGAGCGTGCGTGCCGGTGCAGTGGATCGTGGACATGTGGGCTTATCTGTCATGTGCTTCACTGTCAACCTGTTATCAGCCTGGAAACACTCTGTCACAAGTACAAGAAAACCAGTGTAAAAGTGCATTGAGAGTAAAAGTAACAAAATCAGGAACTGTCCAGGGCTGAAACGTCTGTACTGGAGGACCTGGATCAGGTCTACAATGGACCCTTGACTACATGATTCTCTGTAGAGGTGAAATACAAGGGACTTGATTTGTTCGATATAAATTTTTACCACTTCTTCATAAGTCACCATCTTTAATAAAGTGTACTGACTCTTGGGTTGCCAGGTTCCTTTACTCAGGTGTTTGTCCTTTCTCTGTGGTGATAAGAACAGTCCAGGTTCTCCACAGGTTTTTCCATTAGAGGGTCTTCCAGATGAATTAAAGGAGAAAATCCTGAAACAAACAGGTACCAAAGTAACTATTTGTATTTGGAGATGCACTCCTTGATTTTGTTCAGGTCCCAGTGATTTTTACCAGGTTTTATCAAACTTAAATATGCCCAACTTAAACAGTTACAAAGTACAAAGTCTCACCTTTTGTTTCCCTTATTGAATTTTTTACATTTTTCCATGAAACATGCTCTGAACTGTTGTGTTTCATTTGTTTGAGGGTGTCATTGTATCGATGAAACCCTAACAATAATCAGTACCAAGAAAATCGTAAGACAAAAGAACCATGGCCATTTCTTGTCAGGAGCGCTACGCTCTCCTTCCTCTATTTAAAAGTCTAAACGTCTCGAGGAAGTTGAGAGGTTTTATTGAAGATCTCGCACACATCATGTGGGTCGAGCAGCATCTCATTACTGCTATAAAGACATGTTCAAAAGTCATGGAGTATCCATCAAAGTATTCTAAAACTCAAATTATTATGACACCTTCTGTTTCATTGGGCTCTACTTATTGTGATCATGACATTTAAAATGACCTGTAAAACCCCTTTCAACCCTAATGTTGATGAATCTTATAAATTGAAACATAACAAAAATAAACAGCATTATATTAGTTCTAACATATTAAGCAAACCAGTGTATGAGGAATATCTAAAATCATCTAAAATAGTACAAACAGTTTTTCTGATGTGTTGATTTGTAGAAAACACACGACAACAATGATATGAAACACTAAAAAAAATGTATTTCTCATTAAAAACTAGTGCTGATGATCAGTTTTTAGCACAATGATGAATTAAATTAGTATCGCAGTGTCACATAAGATATTCAACATTTTTATATTTAGTTTTATGTCTTTTTGTTTTGTGTTATTCGTGTAAAATTTGTTCTTTTTCTTTTTCAGTGGTCATGAACTGTGGTGCAGCACTGAGAGGTGTCTAACCTACCCTCATTCATATAAATGGGATGGACAAAATAATAGAAACACCTGTCAGTATGAAAAAATACAGTTCACACTCAGTCTATCTGAACACAAAGGATAGTTCAGTAGTTGAGGTCATGTGCAGCAGTCTTGGACTATCTCATTTTATCCAGCAACAACTGATCTGTAATAGCACTTCATTTGCAAAACATGTTTTTCTCATGCATGTTTCTAAAGTATATCTTTCTTCAGCCTTGCGGCACTACAGTATTCTCAGACTTAATGTAAGCTTAACAGCAGCTGGAAATGTTGTTTTTTCTGACCTCCAGTGGTTGAAGGAGTCATCTTGCTGCAGGGCTGAAGAAACATACTCACTGACATCACTGCTCGGTGGGTTTCAGGTGCAACAGACAAAACTAACTGAAACGATGCTTTTCAACTCCTCTTTAAAATATATAAATGCAGCTGCATCTATGTGACTGTGTGCCATTTAAGCAGTTGCACTTCTAACATAAGTAAATCAATTATAGGTTAGTAGCCATGAAACTACAATCACCATCGATATGCATTTATTAGTTTATTTTTGTAGTCCCACAAAACAATTCATCTGTTTTTTATTGATATACTTTGTGTCTATTGAAGTGTTACATATATCTTATTCATGATATTGTCGACTTAAACTGATGAATAAAAACACTCAGCTTCCGAACTTCTCACACCTCTGGATAAATGTTGACTTTAGTGGGTCTGAACTGCCGCGGTGCCTCAGTACCACCGGAACGGTCACGACGATGATAATCACGACGACACTGAGCACGACAGCGCTGAGAACCAGGCAGCGTTTCCTGCGTCTCTCCTCCATTATCAAGTCCTTCACTGTTAGAAATGAAAGAGGAAGTTTGGTAAACCTCTTTTGTTGCTTCTGACACGTCGCTTGCGTTCAGACGTTTACATGTGGACTCATCTGTCATGTGCTTCACTGTCAACCTGTTATCAGCCTAGAAAAACTCTGTCACAAGTACAAGAAAACCAGTGTAAAAGTGCATTGAGAGTAAAAGTAACAAAATCAGGAACTGTCCAGGGCTGAAACGTCTGTACTGGAGGACCTGGATCAGGTCTACGATGGACCCTTGACTACATGATTCTCTGTAGAGGTGAAATACAAGGGACTTGATTTGTCGATATAAATTTTTACCACTTCTTCATAAGTCACCATCTTTAATAAAGTGTACTGACTCTTGGTTTGCCAGGTTCCTTTACTCAGGTGTTTGTCCTTTCTCTGTGGTGATAAGAACAGTCCAGGTTCTCCACAGGTTTTTCCATTAGAAGGTCTTCCAGATGAATTAAAGGAGAAAATCTTGAAGGAATAGTCCAACATTTTGGGAAATATACTTATTCACCTTCTTTCTGAGAAGATCTGTGTATATATATTTACAATATAATGAATATAACGCTAGAAACAGGACAGGAAGCTTGTTCTCAGCACAAAGACTGAAAGTAGGGGGGGTGGGAACTGGCTTGGCTCAGGAGTTCCCACGCGACCAAGACTCCAGGAAGTTACCAGTTCTCTGTATAAAACCACAGCTAGCTCTTTTTCACACCTCAACAATTTGTTTTTATTCAGTGTTTCAAGACCTCAAAATAACCGTGTTTGGAACCTGTTTGCTTGACTGACAGGTTCCTCGTTTTCAGTCAGCTCCATGCAGGCTCAGCCAATGGTAAAGCTTGTGGCTCTACTACCTGATACACACCAGTGTTCAACCCAGACCCAGTGAAATGATGACTGTCTAGGGTAAAGCACCTTGTATAAGCCAGATAATAGTTTAAATTCACTCTAATTCAAAGTTCATGACAGATAAATATGTGGAAATGTAAACCACATATATCACTGTAACCACGTTAACTTTTACAGATTATTATTAGTACTGTTGCGTCGGTGCCGCCGGCGGTGACTAAAACTGTGACGGTGTTTACCGACATTACAGTACTTGTCACAGTACCCCATGTTGCGGTTTTACAGAAGGGGCCTTCTTCATGTCACACCTGTGCAGAGAGAACCCTGCACGCCTCTTCCCAGCACCGACGCAGCCTGTTTACGGTACGCGTGACACAGCAGCAAGACACTAGAAAGGAAAGAGGAGGTTATTACTGTGCTCGATGGGCCTCCTTCTTCCTGCTACAACAATCGCACTGTAAGACTCACACGCCTTCACGTCCCACATGTAATAAATAAGACATTTCGTGGCCTACACCTACAAATATACAACCATGAGCAGGTGTGATTTATTTTCTTAGCACTTTCTATTGTGTTCAGTGGTTTAGTGGTTTAGTATATTTGCATACACCTTAGTCTGACCTTCGGATCCAGGCTTCAGTTTCACGTGAACCAAAAGAGAAAGTGAAAATGGTGTTTAGCATAAAGAAATGCAACCACAACTTAGATAGTCAACTCAGCTCACGTCGGCTAAAATGAACATATATTAAAGGTTTGTGTTCCTGTGTAGTTTGAGATAAATGTTCACAAAACTCATTGAATTACTTCATAGAAAGAAATGCTCAAGATTCATTTATTTTTGTAAGATCACCTTACAAGTTTTATCTCTATTGTTTTTTGAAAAACACATCACTTACATGCTCATTTTCTTGCTTAAATCAAACCAAACAATTCTGCTTTCATTTTAGCTCAGATCAAGTGTTGTACAATATTATTTAAAAACTGTGAAACAAGATCATTTCAAACATGATTTAACATTTCATTTAAAAACACATTTTTTCAAATATTTTCACCAAAGAAGTGAGATCATCAGATGAGAGTCTGATAGATGTGATGCCGATATTTTACACATCTATAATAACGACAAAGAAAAGCCAACAAACAAAAAGAAACAAACAAAAAAAAAGCAGGGTCCACGGTCCATAGCTGCATTGGAGATGCACGTGTCGATCTGAAGTCTACAGTGAGAGACAAAATAACAGGTTTATTTAAAATAACCAAAAACAAGACTGTCTCTCTCTCTCTCTCACTCACATGCTGTACTTACTGAGTTTGCTCTTTGCAAGTAAAATCAATGTTTGGTTTCAGTTGTTTCCTCAAGTCCTTTAAATTCTGAGAGGAACAATTTGACCTAATTCTAAGAAATACAGGGAAAAAAAACTTAAGTTTCATTTGTTTTTCTGCTTTGTACCAAACCAAAACAACCACTGTGTAAGAACTTTCATCCCTTGTCTTAACATTACATTCACTGAAAAGAGGGATAATATGTGACATATAAATGAAAACATTTATAATTACTGCAAAAGAAAAAGTAAATGTGACAAAAACATGATCTGAAACAACAAAGAAATAATCTTACACATTGTTGGTTACGGGGACCAGAATTACATCCAGGTGCTGTACTTTTCCTTCTTTTAGATTCTTTATCTCAATCCTTGCAAATGTACTACCAGCAAAAATAAAGATTTAGAAGGATTATACCAAATCATTTTACATAAAGCAGCATTCAAGTTCATAAGCAAAGGGTTCATTTTGTAATATACATCCACATGTTATGTGTCATGTTAAGAGGTTAAGATAGCTACAATTAAAACACTCAGACAGAAATATATTTTACACAAACAAGAATATCATTCCCAAATGTGAATACAGTTAATGTAACAGTATGATGTACTTTACATTTATTTAACACTGACCAATATTCTTTTGTCTAGCTCACAATTTATTATCTGTACTTTTTCCCCTATTGTTATCTGCTTCTCAATGTGTTACAAGTTCCACAAATATTTGTTCTCGTCATCAACAAGTGTTCAAAAGTGTTGTGCTCACCTATTGGGATCAAATGGTTTTTCTCGGGATCCATCTAGCACTGCTGTGACTTCTCCACAGGCATACTCTGCAAACTAGAGATAAAAAGACATGATGATGAGAACATGCATTTTTGCAGAAGAGAAAAACTAAAACAATAAGCAAGATTTTGACAATTTATCTTGGTGCACTAACGGTGCTGCACTTCCCAGGCATGTGTACATTTATACTTTCTAAGATTATTTTATACGTTATATGTTTTGTAGTAAACATAATGCTGCCAGGATTACCTTTTTTAATCAAAGTAATGTCAAAATGTTGATACTGAATGTATTTGCAAATTGCTCACTGAAACTTCAAACGTCAACATATTTCATATTTTCCCAAAAATATCCGCTCAGGATTTAGGACATGAACCTCAGTTTCTGGTTATTTTACTACAGTTTCTCTCATTTTTCTTCCTTTACATCCTTTTTGCATGTAAGGATGTAAACATATTTTGTTAAAGCCAGGGTTACTTATCAATCACTACAGGTGACTTGTTCCCAGGACTGTTGTGTTTATTGGCAAAACTAGTGATTTCTTGTTGGGCACTTACTTTAGCAGAGACTGCATCCCAGAATGAGTTAACACGGTTGTTCTTACAGTCATCCCATCCTGGGCAGTCGGTAGTGAATGTTTCTAGAATAAAACACACATACATGGCATCAGCAGTTATGACTAAAACTTGTGTTTATTCCCATGGTCCAAAAGAACACAAAGTGCATAGTAGGTATTTTACTTAAATGGTGAAAAATCTATGTCAGGTTTCCTATAGAAATGATGTCCGTGTGTATATTACGCTTCTTTAATTGTAGTTATAATAATTTGTTGGGCAGAAGGAGATAAAAGCTTACAGATTTTGATTTTATGTTAAAGTTTTTATTTTACAATTAGCAGTGTATCATATTGAAAAGCACTGGCCTTTAGTTTGTCACCATAGTACTTAAGAAGATGTTTTTATATACAAAATTGCACAACTTTACAACTGTAGTTAAAGCTAAACATACTAAACCAAAAACTCAACCGAACTAACTGGGATTCAATGGGGAGGTTGTCCATGCATCTGAAGAGTCTTACCTTTGCTGCCTTCCTTTCCACACCATGTCAGGTCATTCAGGACAAATCCCAACAGAGTTTTTTCCAGGGTGAAACAATCTTTATTCTTAGTGTAGTTGAGGACCAGATCCTGTGTTTTGCTCCAGAATATTGTCTAACCAAAAACAGTTGATATCACATTGTTTAATGCATTATTCTACATTATAAAAGAGGTCTGCTCTGATTAGATAATGTGCAAGAGGCTGTGGTGATTGATGTTTACTTTGTGGATGATCAAAGTCGACCATAAAGGCAGCAAATATATTTTGACAGTCATTTCTGAAAAATAAATTAAAATACATATTATCTGAAATGGGAATCAAACTTATTTTTCCACATACTGTTGTATGTAGGTGTATAATTAAAGATTCAGTTTAATATCCCTCCCATTTCCTATTCTTTATAACCAACAAAGTATTGGTACCAACCAAAGTTTGTCATGCACACAAAAGAGCAGCACACATATTAATGTAGTTTGTTCAGGTCCCAGTGATTTTTACCAGGTCATATCAAACTTAACTATGCCCAACTTAAAAAGTTACAAAGTACATTTCCCCTTCTGTGTGAGTGCTGTGGTACCAAAAAAAAAAACCCAACAAAAATCACTACTGCAAAAATAATTATCAAGACAACAGAAAGAATTAGGCCTAAGAACCACAGCCTTTCCTTTGTCAGGAGGGCCACACTCCCTCCTCCATTTTAAAGTCTAAATGGTTTAAGGAAGTTAAGAGGTCGCACACATCCTGCTATAAAGAGTTGTTCAAAGGTCATGGAGTATCCATCAAAGTATTATAAAACTTAAATTATTATGACGCCTTCTATGTTACTGGGCTCTGCTTATTGTGATCATTTTGAATTACCTGTAAATTGCTTCACTTTTCAACCTCAATGTTGATAAATGTTATACAGTGAAACATAACAAACGTTGACAACAATTATGTGAAACTCAAACATAAAAATGTATTTCTCATTAAATACATGTGTTGTTGATCAGTTTTTAGCACAATGATGAATTCAGTTGGTTAACACGTCACATAAGATGTTTAACATTTTTATGTTTAGTTTTATTTCTTTTTGTTTTGGGTGATTCAAGTAAATTTCTCATCAAATATGTTACATCAAAATCATTTTCACAGCTGGTCTTGAACACACTTTACAATCCAAAGACAAATTCACAACTTCATAATTTAAAATTTTATTTAAAAACATTTCAAATTCTGCCACCAGATAGGAGTTGGATCATCAGTTGGACGCGGTTAGATAGCAGCACTGGTATTTTACTCTACAGGACATGACAAAATAAAAATCTTTCCCATCACACCCAGAACCTTTTTCACGACAAAATACAAAAGGTGCATTGTCATATTTAAGACACGGTAAGAAAAAGACATTTCACATCGACTCAAACTGGCCCACAGGTACAAAAAGAATAATATTCCATTGTATAATAACACATTATTTATTTTACAAACATTTAACGTGATGAAAATAAACTAGACAGATATTTTTTATAGCCGGTTATTGTTGTGTGTCTTGTCAGATAGTATAACCTGACATTTAGTCCGCACATCTTCACCAACAGTCTCCACAGGGTTTCTCTGGATTGTGGCTGCACTCCTGGATCTGAGCTCTGCAGAGAGATGAATAACATGCAGTCGACTTACTGTGAGAGGACAGAAACACACATGTGGTCCGGTCCTCTCACACAAACATGCAGTACTTACTCAGTCACTTCCTTGCAGTTATATTTAATTCCTTTATCCAGCTTGTTCTGTAAATTATTTAAAGATGCATTTGTGCAGTTTGTCCTGAAGAGGTGAAATGCACAAAGGTTACAGAAGATCAATTTTCCCAGTACAAGTTTGTCTTTGTTCACAGTTTTGTGTTTGCCCCTGAAAATGATCCACTGTGGAAGAAGATACAGAAAGTTTATGTACAAAAAGGCAAATAAGTCTTACACAGCGTTCTTCTGTGTGACCAGAACAACATTCAGGCTTTTCATCCTGGTGGAGTTGAACCTCTTCACCTCGATGTTTGCAAAAGTACTGACAACAAAAATAACAGTTAAAGAGTTAACAAGAAATCAACTCAACAGGGGACTGTACAGCAGATATGAATTTGCGGATGTCTCTTGTACATAATTCTCGACAGTGTGACTTTTTATTTTATTCAAAGGCTTAACTATTGGACACGAAATCCCCACATGCAGTCATCACTACCCACTTAGTATCCCTTAAATAATACTGGACTTGTTTCATTTCACTATGTCCTGGTATTTTCTGTTCTAAATTGCTCCTAAAATGCCAATTAAATGATGTGTTCAAATCTGAGAGAATTATTTCTCTCGCTGCAGAGTGCCTTGATATTTTTTCCACTCATGTAACTTTAAAGGGAAATTGGTTGGAGAACAAAGTCCCAAAGGAATCAGCACAAATCAAAATGATTCTGACCACCTAAACCTAATATAAACCCACAATTCATTTTTTTGGTTTTTGATTTCAATTGTGCAAAAAAAAATGGGTGATTCAAAACACGATTGATTTGTCAAATAACAGTAAAATAATTATTTTGCTTTCCCATATAAGAGTTGACTGAACCTCTTTAGCTTTTAGGGTGTTGGTCTGCATTATCCCTGCATGAGGGGTTTGTGGAAATGATGTTGCTTAGTCATCAAACTGCATAAGAACAAACATAAAAAGTGCAGAGCAACCTACCTTGAAGGACTGAATGGTGTGGTGATGGATCCGTTTAGCATTGCTGTGACATCACCACAGGCAACGTCTGCAAACTGCAGACACAAACACGATGTTAAAGGAAATGCACTTTAGTTTTAGACTCCAGACAGAAAAAATGGAATTAAATATCTGTAGCTGTTAATATCTGTTAGGTCGACTGTTAAGTTTGCTGAGTAATGTGTACTTTTCTTTCACAGTGTGGACATTTATGATGTTTGCAGCAGTGCATACATTCCCACAAAATCAACTGAACTGGGTTTACCTTTTCATATTCCCGTAGGTAAAATAATCAGTTGTATTGCGCCAACTATATTTATTAGAATTAATCTCATGCATTAATCTCAACAGTCAATGTTAATGTTTGACTGGAATATGGGAAGGTGACATTTACCAAATTGTTTTACTGTCAAAGTGTTGCCATTATTTCAACAATCACTTTTTCAATTCAGCTAAAGGAATTCAGGGAAAGTTCTGCCTCTAATTTGCTATGATCCACCCTGAGTCGTCCAAATGTCAATATTCACTCTGTGAGAACACAAACCCCTTCCTGCAGCAAAACACACTCTCACACTGATTTCATATCTTGTAACACTTTGGAAAACATCAAGGTTGTTCGGAGGACTTTCCTACGCGAGTAAATGTCACACAGAGGAGATAATAAGTCGGGGAACAGCAACACATTCAAAGCATGAGAACAACTGGAGGCCTTTCCGCTCTCCAAAGACTTCACTGGATAGTTCAGTAGTTGAGTTCATGTGCAGCAGTCTTGGACTATTTTTGCGCATTTTAGCCAGCAACAACTGATCTATAAAAGCACTTTATTTGCAAAACATATTTTCTTATTCATATGTTTCTAAAGTATATCTTTCTTCAGCCTTGCGGCACTACAGTATTCTCAGAATGAATGTAAGCTTAACAGCAGCAGGAAATGTTGTTTTTTCTGACCTCCAGTGGTTGAAGGAGTCATCTTGCTGCAGGGCTGAGGAAACATACTCCCTGATATCACTGCTCGGTGGGTTTCAGGTGCTTTTTAATGCAGATGTATCTACTTTTGACTGTTTCTTTTAAGCAGTTGCACTTTTAACATAAGTAGATCAATTATAAGTTAGTAGCCATGAAACTACAAGCACTATTAATATGCATTTATCAGTTTATTTTTAGTCCTAGAAAGTAATTAAACTAATTTGTATAGATATACTTTGTGTCTATTGAAGTGTTTGATATATTGTCAATTTTCTTGAATCAAAATGTAGAATTATTGTAATTGTTATTAAACCAGAGAAAACAGAAATATCTGGCTCTTTTAGTTGCTAATTTGTCTTGCGGCACTTTAACCTCCTAAGGGGACATAAGATTAGATTTGCATCTTATCACATCAACTGTGTAGCTGCTGTACTTTCCTGAGAAGTTATTTTAACTTTTAGTGTTTTTATCCCGTGTCATCCTATACATTTATGCATCTCCATGTTTCATGTTGGATTTAATCTTTGTGTTGTTTTGGTGAATATGTGGACAGAATTATAACCCAGCCAAACCAAACCAGGGCTCCTCTGAATGCGTGGGTTGCTGCTGCCTACTCAGGAGAGAGCGACGCAATGTGGCTCCATGGAGATCAGCACAAAGACTCATTGATGAGGAACCAGGCTGAGTGACCTTTTTCTTTTCTCTCCATCATGATCGCTTATGCACAGGAGAGATTCGCTTCACCTTATGCTCTACATGTGTGTTATTTTAACCAGTGCCTGATCCCACGACTGTCGTATTTTTGTCAAAACTAGTGGATTCTTGTTGATGACTTACAGCGGCTGAGGCTCTGTTCCAAAATGAGCGGACGGTGTTGTTCTCACAGTCCGTCCATCCTGGGCAGCCGGTAGTGAACGTTTCTAGAACAACACACACACACATTCCTCACTTTTTTTTTTTTTGCCAGTGCGTAGTCGATAAGGATTTGCTTTGGTGAGCTGCTCACATGAAACAAAACAGAAACCTCAGGACATCACGTACCCCCACTGAGAGAGAAAACAAACTGTAAAAACATGATAAAAAAACAATAAAACCTTTGGCAATAAAAAAAAAATGAAAAATGAATTAATGAAATAAGTGTCCAAGAGACACTCTATTAGCACCATGATCCAACTGAGATGTGTACATACAATTACAATATCATGGATGAGAATAATAATAACCCCTGTGGTGTTTTGAAGGTTAAAGGAATAGTTCAACACTATTCTATTTAGTCTTTTAATAGAAGGGAGGAAGTCCAAGTCCAAGTCCAGAGTTTTGTAGAATCTTACGTCCCTTTTTCTGTAGCTTCGCGGCATTAAGCAAGGGATGCTGGCTCCTGGCTGATGTCTTTTGATGATATTTCTTGAGCTTAGGTGTTACCACACAATACCACACAATTACTGCAATGGTGAAGGTGCCACTAGCAGCACGATACAGTTGCATTATACCTTCCTGTGAGCTGTAAAGTGTATGCGCCATGTTCGTTTTCCAGTGTGGGAAGTGTTGCATGCCCACTGATTGATTCACTTTGATAACGGACTTGAACTTGAATTTAAGTTTTAACCAGTTATGAGGTTGTGTAGAGTCTTACCACTGCTGCCCTCCGCTCCACACCAGGTCAGACCATCCAGCACATATCCCAACAGAGTGTCCTCCAGGGTGACGGAACAATCTCTCTTCTTAGTGAAGTCATGGACCACATTCTTCGTTTTGCTCCAGAACATCATCTAACCCAAAAGACAGTTAAAACCACGTTGTTAAATGTATTATTCTGCTTTATAGAAGAAGGCTTGAGTGGATAATGAGCACACAGATAGTCTTGTGATGAGCGATGTTTACTCTGTTGCATGCAGGTTTGAAGGGGGCCGCGGCAATCAAAGGGTCATAGGCTTCCGTGGGGACTTTACAAGGGTCCCGTCCAACATAGGCTTGTTCAAATGCACCCCATATCTTTTGACAGTCGTATCTGAAAAATAAATAACACTGCTGCTTGGTCTCAGGAATGTGTATCAGCCTCATGATAAAAGAAAAAGTTGAAGTGTTCGACCACATTGAAGTCTGGCGGCAGGCTGTGTTTGAATTACAGATTATTTACTGATAAAGAAGCTGGTTGGCATTTGGACTCTCCTCCCTCCATTTTCTTATTTATTTACGTTTAATTTCAATCTACATCTGTAGGTTTTGATGTGTTTTGTGAAGCACTTTGTCACTTGTTAACTTGTTGACCTATAAAAAAAAAACTAAATGAAGGTATTATCATCATTATCTTTGGAAAGAAACTATGTGAAGGTTGACTGGCACCCTACACAGTATCCAATTCATATTTCCAGTCAATATTGGCTTAATGACTATTAATAATACAGAAAAAAGTGCTTCAGGTCATTTAGAAACAGCATTGTCATTATGTACAGTGGTCAAATGTGCAAACCTGCAGGGAAAACATAAAGGAGGCCATCAATCATTGGCCTGAGCACCAAACAGACCGAACCTTGGGCTGAACTCCAACTTCACCATTACATTTACTTTCAGATTCTCTTTCTGTAGAACACTTAATGATATTACAACCCTCCCACTTAATCAATAGAAATGTGAATCATTGCTCAAGAACACACACACACACACACACACACACACACACACACACACCCATACACCTACACACACAAACACACACACTGTAACTCCCATTTACTATTAACATACCGTCAGCTTCCAGTTTATTAGGAACCCCTAGCTAAAACTAATACTCCTACGATCAATCCTGCCTTCATGAAGGTTTTAATGTTCAGTGTTCACTGAAACAGTTTTAGAGACGTGTTGATTCAGATTTATGGTCAATTTGGAGGATGTGGTTTGAGGTGCTGTTGAACTGTGGTGCAGCACTGAGAGGTGTCTAACCTACCCTCATTCATATAAATGGGATGGACAAAATAATAGAAACACCTGTCAGTATGAAACAATACAGTTCACACTCAGTCTGTCTGAACACAAAGGCTTCCTGCAGCAAAACAAGATATTCCGCCTTCACACTCTCACACTGATTTCATATCTTGTAACAGTTTGGAAAACATCCAGGTTGTTCGGAGGACTTTCCCACGCGAGTAAATATCACACAGAGGAGATAATAAGTCGGTGAACAGCAACACATTCAAAGCAAGAGAACAACTGGAGGCCTTTCCGCTCTCCAGAGACTTCACTGGATAGTTCAGTAGTTGAGTTCATGTGCAGCAGTCTTGTAATAGCACTTCATTTGCAAAACGTGTTTTCTCATGCATAGGTTTCTAAAGTACATCCTTCTTCAGCTTTGTAGTACTACAGTATGCTCATAATTAATGTAAGCTTAATAGGAAATGTTGTTTTTTCTGACCTCCAGTGGTTGAAGGAGTCATCTTGCTGCAGGGCTGAAGAAACATACTCCCTGACATCACTGCTCAGTGGGTTTCAGGTGCAACAGACAAAACTCACTGAAATTATGCTTTTAAATGCAGATGTATCTACTTCTGACTGTTTCTTTTAAGCTGTTGCACTTTTAACATAAGTAGATCAATTATAGGTTAGTAGCCATGAAACTACAATCACTATTAATATGCATTTATTAGTTTATTTTTGTAGTCCCACAAAGTAATTCATCTAATTTGTATTGATATACTTTGTGTCTATTGAAGTGTTCAATATATTGTCAATTTTCTTGAATCAGTATGTAGAATTATTGTTATTCTTAAACCGGAGGAAACAAGTTGTGAACACAACACCAACATATCAGCGTCTTTTGAGTTGCTTTTTAACACTTCCTGCAGTTAGAGCAACATTATCATTCATTTGGAGTCGTGTTGTGTTTGAGGTTCTGTCCTTACTCCACCGCATTTGTCTCACAGCTCCAGTTACTTTTCAGATTACAATTTTTCACACCCTTCCTGTCCAGTGAGAACCTCGTATCTTTGTATACCTCGTATGATTTTTGAACCTGAATGTTTCTGATAAACTGAAGGATTAATAGTTCCTTTACGGGTTGAGGGAGTTCTCCTACTTCTTAAGCTCAATAAACTATTTTTAAAAAACTCACCTTAGTCTAGCTGAAAAAATGCACTGGTGCATTAATGCAGCAGTGATATTAAACCAAAGACATCAACAGTAAAACTCTGACAGCAGGCTGCATAATGAGTCCATACTTGAAGTTAATTTTGCTGATAAATACTTTAACTTAAGTCGTTTTGAATGCAGGATTTTTACTTGCAGTGGAGTATTTCCACAGTTTTCTACACTGACTGAGCACCTCTCTAAAACAGTTCCAACCTGAACATTAAAATCCTTCAGGACACAAAGACATATCTAACATCTCTCACATTGTATTACAATTAAATGATCTCCAGTTTGGACCTTCGTGCTCCTTTTATTCGCGATGCCGTCCACCTAAACTGTCGCACGGGAACACTCACCCCGGGAACAGGGCACACCTCTGGGTGAAGGTGGTCCCGAGCTGTCCCGAGGCGCCGCGGAGCCTCAGTCCCACCGCGACCGACACCGCGACCGACACCGCGGCGGCGAGCAGCAGCAGCAGGCCGGCGCCGAGCAGCAGGCAGCGTCTCCGGCGTCTCGGCTCCATGCACACACGGACACACAGAGACTCCCGGCTGAGAGGAATGCAGCGGAGGTCTGGGACGAGCTGCTGTGTCGCCACTGATAGGTCGCTCGCGCTCGGACGTCTATTTATAAGGGGGGGGGGGGGTTACTCAGTTTCCTCAGACAGGATCAGCAACAGGTGCAGAAAAATGTCCCCTGCGACTGTTATACTGTCACATATCACATCATTATATCATAATAATACAGATTGTTGTTACTCGTGCATTCATGTCAAAGCAGGATTTGACTGTTACAGTTACATTTTTCTGTTTTGTATGCAAAAGTCTTAATTTGTAAAGTAGCCTAACTAGTAATTGGAGTAAAAAGTAGTGGAGTAGTACCACTGGTGTTAAGATTTTATGATACTCTATATTTCACTACATTCTGGAGAGAAATATTGTAGTTTTTATTCCACTATAGCCATTAGGTGCTATTCATTTTAAGATTTTATATTTAAAACATATCAGTATATCATGGATTGTTACAGATTAAACTGCCCAGCAGTATATGCAGCATTTATATTTTCTGTAAAGAAAAGAAATAAATCCCTTGATGAAGGTCTAAATGCAGTTTCAAAGCTCTCGTGCAGTATGATAATTCAGGTACAAAAATACTTAATAGTTTTTTCAGTATTTCTATAATGACATTTTTTTTGCTGACCATAATTTGTCAAATGTATAGATAGATTAGGTTAGATTAGGTAGGTTAATGGAGATCTAAACCAAGCAGCTGTTACAGTAACTGGGTGAAGTCAAGTTAATTTATGATAATCAGCTGCTGAAAGATGTTTGTGAGCTATAATCCAAAGGTCAAATAGTGAACATGTTGAGAACTGTCGCCGATCTCTGATCACAAGCAGGATAATCAAAACTAAAGCTTAACCACTCCAGTAAACAGGTTCCTCATATCTGTTTTACAGGATGTGTAATGACTTAATGATGCAACAATACATGTATTTCACGTGGCGGATGCCTGCTGCTTTATTTAAACTGTACCATAAATACATTACATGTATAGTACTGAGTATGTTATGGTTAAAAGTTAACTCCAAACTGTGGCTTTGATACGACTGGGATCTACTTATTTTGAAGCAGAAAAGCAAATATCTCAGGTTGTTTATCTGTGTGGGTGTGTTAGAGGCTGAGGGTTTATATTCATGATAACTGAGCGCACTAAACAAAGTACGTGGAGCCAAAATGTGAATAATCCATCAGTGAAATGAAGCCACACAAAATAACAGAACCATATTTATGTTTAACAGTTAAAAATATAAAGCTCTTTAACTCTTAGATGATATGAGAGTTCAGGGTCTGCAGTGTTTCCTTTGTGACCTTTGGTCCCATAAACACAGACAGAAGAACTTGTTAAGAGGCCCAGGGCGAAAATGAGCTGCTGGACCCCAGTTAACCCCTGTTCGTCCAACTCTCTGTGAAAAGTACACAGGTTTTCAAACCTGGCACCAGATTTGCTGTTTGATTAAACACAATGATTTAAGAAAATGCATCAAAAGCACAAAACTGAGCAAAAAAAAGGGTCTTAAAAGTAGATTTTGACATAGACAGGGCTTCAAAATTAGGCAAAAACTACACACATTGAGGTTTAATTAAATGCACCTTCACTCAGCATAAGAATACAAAATAACATTATAAGAGTAAGTGCTAAATCTGTGGGTGACTCAGTTAAATGTGAGGCTCCTTCTGTGTAACAGGCTGTTTGCACATGTTTGGCAGGAGGACTGTGTGGGGTTCTGGATGCACTGAAGGATCATCAGGGTCCTGTGGACAAATATGAAATCTGTTACTTCAGGGTTCATTCATTCAGGAAGTTCATTCGTAGCCAAAAACAACATCTGCAGCAAGTCTCACACTCAGTCTGTCTGTCTGTCTTTGCATATATATCTGAACATCTGTCTGAGCAAGATGTCACAAGACTTCTGCCCAACAAGAACAACAGCATCACATGTTTCAGCATGAGCTCGACTTGTTGGATGTCACTTACTGGTCGTTTTCGGTGCAAGTCCAGCGGAAACCTCTGGACTGGAGGACCTGGATCAGGTCTACAATGGACCCTTGACTACATGATTCTCTGTAGAGGTGAAAAACAAGGGACTTGATTTGTCGATGATTGATTTATAAAGCAGGAAATTATTAGTAAGTCATTAGTTAGAGGTGTTAAACCCTTTATAAATTGTGACTCACTGAAATATGGTACTGCTGTCTGTGAAAGTAACATTTTACTGTAAAACAAAGTATCAGCTGTTTTTATCCTCACATAAAGGGTCCTCCTAGATTGGTCACCACCTTTATGTTGACATAATCCACCCTGCGTGGGTTCAGACCGTCCAGTTCAACACTTCCAAACATGCTGCAAGATAAATAAATAAATAAAGTTCACTTTATACGTCGTCAACAGACACCATTGCTAAAATATTTGCTTCATTATTCTTTCTTACCTTTTACTATTGAAGGCGTTGGCAATAGACCCATTCAGTAATACCGTGATGTTGCCACATGCCATTTCTGCAAACTAACACATGGGTGAAAGAAATCACATGAGAGCAATATTCCACAGCTGGTTTTTGAACAGTGTGTTGTATATAAATGATTAACAACACAGCTGTTTCTGCAGTTTGGACATTAAACTCACATTCTGTGAAGCCTGCCTCCACAAGGAATACACTGGATGGTTTTTACATGCTGACCACTCCGGACAAGAGCTGAAATCAAAACCTGTGTGTCAAATTCACAGCTATCAGTTGAAAGAAGCAGAAGAGTGACAGCACTAATCTTGATTATATTAAAATGAGACATGTATAGATAGTAACAAAAACAAGTTTTGGTGATGTGTTGAAATGCGACGACGTGCAGTTGGCAGGCCAATCACTCAGCACTACGACTGTAATGAAAAACTGCTAAAGGCACAGCTGCAGCTGCCTGAGCGATGAGGTTTCTTGATTGGGTCTCTTTTGGTAACTCATGTCACCAAAAATCAAATTCAGTTACACCTAATGTTATGTCATGATTGAGTTACTGCAGTGTTTCCCAACCTGGGGGTCAGGACCCCTTAAAGGGCTCACAAGATAAATTGGAAGGATACTTGGATAGGAAAGAAGAAAATGATTGTTCTGCACATATTTATACTCTTTTTACAGGTTCTTCTATAATCTTTGCTTTTATTCTCGTGAATGAGGAAACAATCCATCCTGCAAAAGACAAAGAGGTTGGGAACCACCGGGTTACTCCTCCCTTTCTTTGAGCATTCCTTAAGAAGTACAAGCATTATGGTTTAGTTAGTCTCAGCTTTGGTTAAAACAAGAAAAAATCTACCAGAGTCTTCCTCTTGTCCACACCAGATGAGGTCGTTGAACATGTAGCCGACCAGTGTGTCCTCCAGTGTCCAGAAGTGACGTACAACAGCTGCATAGCTGTGCATCAGTGTCCTGGTTTTACTCCAGAAGAGGAACTAAACAGAGGGGAAGCGAAATATAAAGCAGCTCGACTCAAAGACTTTCCATCCAGTGAGGTGCCAATGAAAATCATGAACGTGTATCGTATTTGCAATCTAAAATCTCTTGCTCACCCTATCACAGGGCCAGGTTTGTGGCATCGCATTAAACATCGGATGATAGTCTTTCACCGTCACATTACAGGAGGACTGACGGACAACCGCCTCCTCAAACTGTGTCCAGATCTCCTCACAGTCATACCTACAGGTGAAGAGGAAATGTATCTTTCTGTTTTTTAGGTCTGCAGTGATAGTCAGTTGACAGAACATTTATCTGCAACTATTTTAATAATTGATTCATGTTTGAGCGATTGTAAACTGAGATATCTTTGGGTTTTTGGACTTTTGATTTCAAACTAAATGTTGATATTCAACTCCCGAGTCAGATTCCAAGAACTATTCCAAGATATAAACAAGAACATTAGTTAATATGTTCTTTACTACATTTAATGGCATTTCAAACTCACCAACAGGATGATAGTTGGTAGTAAACTGCAATATTACTGGATCTGAACTGTAATTACTCATACAATCTAACGTATAATCTTTTTTTCAAAAGGAAACCAAGCAAATACCACTGAACCTAATTATGAATGAGGTCATGTCAATAAAAGCTACAATTTCCCAAGAGATTCAATTTTTTTTCATTCATAGTGCATCAGTACATGCCCTCGTTCCACAATAACCGTCTTTGTCTCAGTTTCTTTCTTTCTTTCCTTCTTTCAACATGAGCACACAAAAGAGAAAAACTCATCCAACGCATCAAAACAAGCATTATGCCCTTCATGTTGGCTTCCTGATCATTTACTCCATCTGTAATATGCTGCTGGAGCCATGCCAAACTTCTTCTGCTTTGGGCTTTAGGAAGAAAAAAAACTTCTTGCAAGATTTGAGGCTCAAGTCACTGGTTACATTACCTCGAGCTGGGGTTAACTAGTGAGATGTAATTGTAACATCTTCCAACCACGATGTGTTTAATGTTGGGGGTTGTCCCGAGCTGTGCTCCCTGTTGACCAGGGCAGAGCAGGAGCATAATGAACCCTTTGAAAATGAACAGAAAGGTAGAAGAAAGAATACATTATCTATTACATTTGGTAAAGGCAGATCAAAAGGAAGAAAGAAAAATAATTTTATGTCAGGAGGAATTACTTACATACTGTCACGCTGATCATTACAAAGGAAGCAGATGTTTTAGGGGAGCTCATGATAGTGAGACCCCACGCCGCCTTATTACGCCTCAGGAAAGATGTGAGTTTGTACATGCCTTAATCCGACTTACTGTAGAACAACAGCAAAACAATTTTCTATCAGTGTTGGATTTGATTTCAGGCCACCAGGTACTTTCCTGGGAACTCACAATTAAATGTGTTTGCTCCTGCATGATTGACTGAAATGTTATTTTCTTGAAGCATGTACAAAACTTCCTCCCACGTTTTTTTTTTTTTTATCATTTTGTCTAGAGCTGTCAAACCTGGCAGCTTTTCAAACACCCTCCAGGAGATTTCAACACACGATGAAGGCTGACCTTTAGAAGACAATACATTTACCACCATTTCAATGAGATACACATATTTTTTTTTTTTAAATTACAGTGGTTTGCATGCAATCATGCAATCATAAAATATCATGTGAATAAACAGGTACACATGACCAGTTTTGTTATTCAGTGATACAATGTAGAAGTAAATGCTCACCATTTTCCGTGCAGAAGGTTAGATCCCAACAAAAGGCTCCATGGTTGTGTTGTTAAATGCTTTGCCTGGGCCAGATTTCTGCTCAAATTTGAGTCCTGATGTGGTGTGATCTGATGTGTGCCCTCCTCTCAGGGGTAATGGTTGTCGTGCCTGAGAGGCTCGTCTTCATAGGTCGAGAAACACGGCGCCTTCCTAACCCACAAAGACGTCTTAAAGGTCAGATGAGATGTTTTCACCAGTGTCCTCTCTGCGAAGAGTCGATCCACATGACTCCCATTATGGTGCCATTACAAATCTCCACACAGAGAGGGTGCACTGTTCTCTGACATGTTATTGGACACACTGAATTATGATATGAACTTAGTTCTCAAGTCAATGTGAATGCTTTAAAATGAGCCTGCAGTATTATTTGGGAAAAAGAACATTCTAAACTAAGATGTTGAACATGGTAAACATAACACTAAACATCGGCATGTATTTAGCCAAATACAGCTTCACAGAGCCACTAGTGTTTGTCACCTAATAGAACAGAAAATGGCTCTCAAATTGTGATTGACTGAATTTGATTCTCTTTATACTGTCCAATAAGACATAATACCAAAAAAAAAAAAAAAACATTGCTCTAGTTTGGAGGAACTGGAATGTTTGCATAACTGTTGCCAGAATTTTCTGTAACTGCTTAAATAAAATTATCTTTTTGAATTCCTGCCAAGTCTTCAAGTGAGATAAAGGCCAACTGAGATTAAATCTGTCAAACAGTATGGATGAGACAGTGCCCTCGTGATTTTAAAGCTAATTGCATTGTTAGGGCTCTGCACAGGACTTCCAGGGCTTATTGACATAAAATGCTCCGAGGTTAGGTAGCCAAATATAGCCTCAAAGTAAAAGAAGCCAAAATCTCATTAAGACCTTAAAGTAAGAGCTGTCCACACAAGTTCACTGCTCTATTGATAAAACTGAAATATGCTTATATATGCTCTGTGAATTTTGCTATATATTAGTTCTGTAGGATGTACAGAATGTGTAGATTTTTTTCTTTAAAGCAGAACCAACATGTTGCCATTAGGAGAAGTGTATCAATAATTAACTAAAGTGAAAGGGAGCTTAACATTAAATATCTAAATGCTACTTCCTAATTATCTCATGTGTGTAAAACAAGTTTAAAGTGTGGTAGAGTGCGTTTAATGTTAGTAAAGCAGAGGAAATCATTCGAATTCTAAAAGACACTGCAAATCTCATAATGCCAATTAGATGCCATTCACAACTTCACATAATACTATAATAAAAAGAAGTCAACAATTCATTATATCTACACAGAAATAATAACTGTTCACTAACCACCATTCGTTAAAGGGAAAAATGGAAAAATGACAAAGCAGGTCGGATGATTGCCAGAGAAGAATGTGTAATGTGCTTTTATCCTTCTTTTCCGCGTCACTGAGGATGGTCTTATTTTGCAATTTGATGCTCTTTTGATTTCAGGGGCTTTTATTTGTCATTTTCCTCCAGGAGATGTAGTCTAAAGGTATTGAACAAGGACAACAAATTAGCTTTTAGGCAGAGAGGAACCAGTAAGTGAACATTAGTTGCCAAAGAGTGATCTGTTGACTCTATAACCTGTTAGAGCTGAAGTGCAACCAAGCACGCCACTCAGGCCACATTTACCTTGTGCTGCATTGTTCTCTGACCTGAAGTAACTGCTCTTTAGCAGCATCAGGTCATAGCTCCAACGTGACTCTACTGACAAATTCACATCACAAGTTAACCAAACCCTGCATGATGACAAAATAATGTAAGAAATGCAGAAACATTACATTTACATTACATTTGTGAAACTATAACCAGCAAATGTTTTGGATTTCACTTGACTAAAACGACCAAAAATACCTTTCTTACTGGGATATTAGAATTAATTAGGTCAACAGGAGCAGGACTCGACATGGATTTCATCCTTTGTAAATGCCAACTCAATATTAAAACAACACCCAAAGTCGCCTGCAGCAATTAAAGCCTCTACACAATCGTGTTTGCATGGAGCCTTTTTCACAAGAGGCAGACAGCACACCCGTGCATCATCACATACAGTGTTGCTGCTGCCATCTTCTGGTCTGAAGGGGGTTATACATTTCTTACAGGTATATCTACCAAAACTACCCTACTACCCCTAAGCAAGGCATCCCTTCATAGACATAGCCCTCATACAACATGCATATATACATGCGCGTTTTTCAAGTAAAATTCACAGCATGGATACTTGTTATAAGGATTTATTTTAAATGCCCTTAAAAAAAAACATCAATATTAACTGAAACAATACAGGCCTCAGAATAAAAATAAATCAAACACACGCTAAAAAAGTACATTAAAACTGTACTTTAAAAAATGATAAAATAAAATGTAGTGGAAACCCCTGGTTCATCATTTAAGGCACCACTACCCTGTTTTGATGCCATTCATTATTTCAGACTTTTCAGAAGATAAAGTTTAACACTGTCTCCATAACGAAACAAAAAAAAAAAAAAAAAAACTCAAAGCCTTGATAAACAGGCTCTGTGAATGTGGTTTGAGAACTATGGAGTCAGAGATGTTGTAAAAGGACAGAGTCCCTGCTTCGTGGTCCAGGAATACTCCTATCCTCGAAGATGGAGGTGTTTTTATGTCGGCATGTACATTATTGTGCCTGAGAGTGAAACCGAACTTCCATCTGTCCTGCCTATGTGGCTTCAGTGCAAATCTTCAGAGAGGCCGAGCTCAGGGTGGGCTGTGTCTGGATCCAGAGTGAGATCTGTCCTGTCTGATACAAAACACAGAATAAAAGACGATGAAATTGCATTACACCCGTACATACCCACAAACCACACACCTACCTGCACTTATCAGATCATTCATCAGCATAAATTGATACATAAATCATATTCCCTAATTCTTCCTAATTCCTAATACAGTAGGCCTAGATATTGACACTACTTGTTTTCCTGTTTTTTTGTTTTGCCACCAATGCACATATGTTCCCTTTATGTCTTGCTGTGTTTGTGTTAAAGAAAAACACACTTCCACTTGAACTTGGATGTAATTTACAGTTGTAGAGAGGCAAAAAACACCTGCATGTGCAGCTCATATGCACCTACAGCTTTAAAAACCTAATGTTTATGAGTTTTCTCCTGACAACAGAAGAAAAACTCACCTCCTCCCTTCATGGATGCATTTTCTTGCAGTGACTTGTCGGTTTCCTGCACCCATAAATGACAGCGTTCTAGCCAATGAGAGCGAGCGACTGCTAGTTTTTGACCAATGAGAGCGAGAGTTGCCATAAGTCCCACCCCCTCCCTGCAGCTAAAAGTCAACACGGAAACGTCGTTCAGTTTGTTGCGGTGGGTTGAATTAGATTCAGTCAATGGAAACTCTTTGTACTGTAGGTTATTACAACGCAAATAAAGAGTGCCTGGTTTCGCAGTCAGCTGTGTGTTTGCAGCCGTGGTTGTCGTTACGCCGAGCTCCCGTTTATTCGCTTAAAACGGGTGTAATTAGCATCGGGAGCTAACTGAGCTAACGTTAAAGAGGATCTTTATTATCCAGAAAACCGAGTTTTTCCCGCCGGCAGCTCACCGGTTTCTTCTGTAACTGCTTTCACAAAGCTTTGTTTTTTTTCCCCAACAGGAAGCTGAAGTTACAATCTGTACCTGTGAATATATTTACTCTTCCTACCTGTCAGCATGAGTGATGATCCGTGGCGAGAGTGTATGCAGCACTGTGTGGAGGTCACCAAAAATGCTGGGAAGGTGAGTTAAATGCTGCTGTAACGGTCTGGAAATCACTTAATTTTGGGTTGAAACAGGGTAAAACATTCAACAACAGCTTCACTGAGTTTTGCATTCACTTGTATCTGCCTCGCAGCAGTTGTAACTTGCAGGTTCATGATACTATAATGAAGAGTCAACATGGCTTCTCTTCATTTTCTCTTCAAAACATGTTCTAAACAGGCTGGAAACACTTAAGATTATCCATTTTGATAATCAGGCATGAAAGCATTTCACAGATTAGGTCGGAAATTTACCAAAAAATGGCTTTAAAGACATGAAGGTACATGTGAAGCATCCATCCAGTTAACATCTGTAAATTACACTAGTGAGTGTGTGAAACAACATTCATACATTCATGTACATTCATAATCCAGGACAGACAAGAGTAGACCGAACAAGACAAAGCAAAAGCATTTCTTAAAACAAAAATAAGAACCTAAGTGTGAGTAACAGTACTTTTCTTTTTAGTTTATGTTAAATCGTCAGCTATATTCTCATGTATGCATATTTGAAACTTTTACTAATTCAATACCATCTATGGTTTGAAGAGTAACCTTATCTATCTTTTCAGTAGTGTGTAATAAACACGATAATGAGCTTTGGAGCTTAGAGCCAATCATCTCTGACCCATCGTGGCCAACAGTATGTAACCATAACACACAACACGTTAGGTTAATTAAAGTAGCAGATGTAGTCAGTCATCCATAAACATTCCCTCGCTGAGTTGGTCATTGTTGTGTCTCGGCCAGATGATCCGCGAGGCACTCCAGAAGGACATCGCCGTCATGCAGAAGAGCTCGCCTGTTGACCTGGTGACCGAGACGGATCAGAAAGTGGAACAGCTCATTATATCCTCCATCAAGGAAAAGTACCCCACTCACAGGTACCTGAGTAGCAAATATGGACAAGAGAGGTGGTTTATGAACTAATACAGTAGTACTGTAGGACTTGAATGGAAGAATATGTTATCGGTGTATTTTTTTTATTATTTTATTTTATTATAACTATTTGATGGTATTTAATGCTTCATTTCACTTATTTTGGTTGTGACATAGATGGTAGTTTTCTATAATTTGTATGTATTATCTGCAAAAGAATTTAAAAATACTGATGTCATGAGCCACAAAAAACTAACAAAAAATGATTGAACACCAAAAATAATGTATCTAAATGTTAAAATAATTTGGATTTGTTCACTAACTTTAAATATGAAAATCCTAACTGTACCTAATATCACATATTATAGACTCTATTAGAAAAGTGACAGCAAACACACCAGGAGACAGGATCAAGTGCAATAGTATCATACATTTAACAGTTGAGATAACAGTCATGATGCATGAAAATAACCATTTATTTATTTTCTGTTTTTTCCGCCTGTGATGTTGAAGCTTCATAGGTGAGGAGTCAGTAGCAGCCGGTGCTCCCAGTGTTCTAACAGACAATCCCACTTGGATCATCGACCCTATCGACGGTACAACCAACTTTGTTCACAGGTACTGCCTACAGTTAGATACTGTATAAACCATTGAGAAACCTGATACAGCACTGGATTTCTTTTATCTCTGTCGCTCCTTAACTATTTTTATCTTTTAATTAGGTTCTCTCTTGGATTGTCCTCTCTGTCAGGGATAATTAGACAACGTAGATGAAACTGAACTGATAATAGAAATTGATTCCTCTGAGCTTAAACCTGGAGGGAGTTCATTAAATGAATGTTTTATATTGTAAATTTCCTTTGCGCAGGTTTCCATTTGTGTCTGTATCAATTGGCTTCACTGTGAAGAAAGAGGTATGTTTTATTGTTTGTGAATCACATATTTTTGTGACACTGTAACATCTGAATTATAAGAAACGTTAATATAGTAATTACCCCATTAACCCAGTGAATTTCTGATGAGTAAAACAGTAGTTTTTTTCCTTTTTATGTGGTTGTTGTTCTATTCTTAGCCCGCCTCCCACACCATATTAATCACTGCGGTTTTCTGTGCTGCTTCGTGGTCTCAGATAGAGTTTGGGATCGTCTACAGCTGCATCGAGGACAAAATGTACACAGCACGGAAAGGGAAAGGAGCCTTCTGCAATGGAGTCCCTATCAAAGTGTCTGGACAAGAAGGTGAATATTGGTAATCACATCAGGCTTCAGAGTTGCAGTCTTTAACAAATCCACTAGGTGGAGGCAATATCACAGCAAGATTATTTGCTTGTACCAACAGCTCTACACAGTGAAACTACAGAGACAGTTGTACATTTCTAACTGTGATTCTGTGTTTACATCCAAGATATCAGCCAATCTCTGGTACTGACAGAAATGGGCTTCAAGAAGGATCCTGAGCATTTCAAAACAATGTTGGCCAACATCAAGACCATCCTCTCCATCCCTGTACATGGGTAAATATACACTGATGCACAAGTTGTAATCCTTTACACTTCAGTCCTGGTTGATTTGCTGACTCCTGTGGTTAAAACTTCAGGAAATGCTGCTTCAGCAGCTACTTTATCAGAAAAACAACAGAAGAGCAACTGGTGTAGCTGTTTACATTGCAGCCAAACAAATTCATGTTGTTTTAATATGTTGTTTAGAAATGAATCAAAAATAGTTGTAACCACAATAATTTTCCACACAATAGCAGGGCACTAGAGTTAGAAGTGTGCAGTCTGTAGCCGCCTTCTCCTTCTTGTTACATCACTCCACTAAGGAAAAATGCTGAAAATGACCACTGCCTTGTTTTTGCAGACACTTCTTTCAATGAATGTGATATTTAACATCACACAGCTCTGATTCAGCTGTAGGAAAGTGAATAGCTAACAGTGAGGCTGATATCAATGAGATAAAAGTAGAAACGCTGGATTAAATGCATCCATTGTTTTCTCTGAAGTCCTTGTGCGTTTGAAGGCAGTTTGAATCCAGTGTGGGAACACTGACTCTGCCACTAACATTTGAAAGCAATACACAAATTAGAGAGGCGCATACTACATGACTGCCGCGTTTCTATTTCTTAAACTTTAAAAAATAACACACACACACACACACATATATATATATATATATATATATATATATATATATATATATATATATATATATATATATATATTTAAACTACTAAAACTAGAGAGGTAATTACAGAATGTAAATACCAAATGCCATAAAAATGCCCCCCATAAATAGTATCACAAATGTGGTTTGATTTCATGAAAATCTTAAGGATTATAACATTAAACATTCACAAACACACACTCAACTTATACTAAACCATATGGAGGTTAACGGTGTATCACGTGCAGTCAAATACAGAGCAGACATCCCATTTCCATCCACAGTATCCGCTCCCCAGGCAGTGCAGCTGTCAACATGTGTCTGGTAGCGTGCGGGTCGGCTGATGCTTACTACCACATGGGCATCCACTGCTGGGACATGGCTGGAGGCGCAGCGGTTGTTACTGAAGCTGGAGGAGTTATCATGGACATTTCAGGTGAGTCACTGAGAAAACGTGAGCTCTGTGCTGAATGATTTGTGGAAAAGCTGCAGGATTGCTGAAGGAGATTGCAAATAAGCGAGAATGGACTGCTGGTCTTTCAGCACAAACACAACAGAAGTTATTAATGTTTATGAATAATTTATTGTTTCTAATTCTCGTTGTTATTGGTTTTCATCCCTCTTTCTGCTCACAAACGCCTGTGAAACACAGTCAAAGATGGGGAGCTGAGCAGCCAGGGGTTTTATACTCTAAACAGGAAGCAACAGGGTTTGAGAAATGTGATCGTAAATTTAGGCAACATTGCCACTTACATAACACTGGGCCTGAGATTTAGGACGATAAGGATGCAGTTTGTTAGGCTGCAAACTTGCACTGTTGGCAGTGGCAGTGCTGTTAAAGGAGTAAGCGCATACTTGACTGTCGGTGCACTTCCGTCATGGAGGGGTCATCTGAGGTATAATAGGTGTGTCCGGCACGATAATTCAAGGGTATAATTCACTGTTCAGCTCTCCTGCTTAAAATCTGATCCCACAGAGTGTACATTTTGAAATGAGTGGGATCATGATCATGGAAATTTGTCCCCACACCTTCACTATCTGCCTTTATAATGTGCATATACCCATTTCCCCCTTATGACTAACTTAATACATAGCAATTGTAGCATTTGTTGGTTCAATAAATAAGATAACTTTACTCTGTTGCTAGTCAGCAAAATGTGGATCTTCCACATCAGAAGCAGTAACTTTGGGCCCAGTAGCTGGTTTATTCGGGTCAATACAACACACAATCAAAATATACATTTTGATTAAATGTGATGTTCATCTTTATTACTGTAATACTTTCTTCTTCTTTGTCTTTCATCCAGGTGGACCATTTGACCTGATGTCTCGGAGGCTGATCATCGCCAGCAGCAGAGCAATAGCAGAGCGCATTGCTAAGGAAATAACAGAGTTTGACGTTGGCAGGGACGACACAGTTGGCTAGTACATTTCTATCATCACTTCAGCAAACTTAACAGTTATTTAAACACAAAACCGTTTTGCATTTAACAGGTCATGATTCCGTCTTTGCCTTAAGAACCAAAAACGATAAACTTACCTCTGAAGAACAGCTGAGTGGGTTTGTTAAATGTTCAGACTTCTTTTTTTGTTGTATTTCTGCACTGATCCTTTCACGGATTTAGACTTTCTTTTTTGTTGTAACTTATTTGGATAGTAATGATATGATAAATGATGAAGGGATTATGTTTGTGTGTCCTAATACACACTTGTTTCTAGCCATATATATATATATATTAATGTGGACAGTGCAGCCAGAACAAGATCAAGCAACTTGAACAAATACCTCAATACAGCACTATTGAAGTAGTTTTATTGTTAATGTGTTCATGTTTTCTCCAATAATTTTGCTTTTAAATGTGCTTGATTCTTAGGGTTTTGTATTCCGTTAAATTTATTTAACCAAATATTTGTTTATACAGTGAAGAAATTAATTTCAATGCCATCACTAGTTTACACATTTGTTAATGCAAGAATATGTGCACCAAGTACTTTGTTTAAATATATAACTTTTGTACTGTATAACTGCTTCTTTATCAAGCCCAAACTGAAATACACTGATGGTTTTCTGGAAAATGTGTTCATAATGTTTAAAATGTTTTAATATTAAGGTTTTTTTTTGTTTTTGTAAGGATGTAATGTTGGCAGCAAATAAAATGTGCTATAAATATCTCCTGCCCAGCCTCTTCCTGACACACTACAGATGGATAAATTCAAGTAGTAAAAGCCCTGCGGAGACAGGTGTCAGCAAGCATCCACATGTATACTCGTAAACTGAAGATAATCATTGGCAACTCAAGTAAAGCCTGAGTACGAACATTTGTGCAGAAAAATGCTGATATTTCAATTTTGAGTTCAGTGCCATGACTCAATGAAATAAACATAAATAAATCATCCACAACACCAAAGACAAGGAAAACAATTACAAAAAACTATACGTAACATAAAAGCAGCCAAGACTGCTCCTGTGTTGTGTTACTGTAACATTCCTGCAAATTTAGCTCCTTCACTGTGAGAAAACAAAAGCTGTTTTACCAGTGTTCTGAAATCCGATATTGTCTAAACTACATTGGAAAATGGAAAATCCCTCAGTATTCAGTCTCCAGCAAGGCTCCTTTGTGACATGTAGCCATGTGTCAGAACATAAATAAATGTCCATATTTTTCTCTGACCTAGAAAAATGGTAAACTGTCTTTTCCCCTTATAAAAGTCTATAAAGTAAACAATATGAAGAAAGAAAAGTGTCTCTTGTGGCAAACAGGAAACCAAATAAACAGAAAACAGGCCTCTGAAACTCCATAAAACACCAGAAAAAACCCCACACTGACTGCTACCGTTGTGATTTAGTAGAGAGATAAAAGCATTCACAGCCATTACACCATGTAAAATTCTCTGCTGCATTTCCTCCGCCCTTTCATCCAGTGCTGCAGACACTCCACAGGCAGAGTGGTGGACGCCCCCCCCCCCCCGGGCTGATGTGCTCCATGAAATAACCCCCGAGTTTCGCTCTCCACGGACGGTTGTCTCTGGGTTTTTTTTTTTTCAGCTTGCCTTTGCTGATGACTAACAAATGGTTTTAAAACACTTTACTTGAGCAAACCCAGGTCTTCAACCGCTCCAGCCCCCTCCACAGAAATCAATGGACCGTGTTAGTCTGCAGCAGGGGGTTCAGGCGCAATCACCAGCGTTGGGAATGATTTCCGGAGTCAGTCAGCTGAAAGCCAACTCCTCTTCTGTCAGCTCCACCTTCACACCTACAGCGGCTCGACAAATCCTCTCGGTTCCCTGTCTTTTGACTTGTAGTGTTTTTTTTACTAGTTTACAGAGTCATTAATGTCACAGCTAACCAAGTCCTCGTTTTTCACTGTATGTCCAGGTTGCCGTTAGGAAGTACCAACCATTGTTCTTTGAAAAACGTGCAGGGCTGTGTTTTCCTGCTCCACATCCCAAAAATGTGCCCCAGGAGAGTCCGGCTCTGCAGACATTTCTAAACAATGTTAGGCCTTCAATCGGAATGATCTTTTCCAGTTTTCTTTCTATACCCCAATATGTCTTTTTATGCTCTGCCTTTGGATCTGCCATCGTATTATCACCCATTTCATTTATTTATTTTATCCACACTAGCGCTGTGGTTATAGCAATGTCAGATTCAAACTGAAATATCTCAGTAACCATTAGATGTCATGTTTTTTGCATTCTTATTGAGCATACTGTTTTTGGTGATCCTCTGACTTTTCCTATAGCGCCACCATGAGGTTGACATTTTTTTGGGGGGGGGGAGGTGAAATGCCCCAACAACTATTGAATGGATTGCCATATAGTTTGTTACAGACATTCATGGCTGTGGACTCTTATTCCATTGGTCCATCTTTAGTGAAATATGGTTTGGGTGAAGCACTTTCAGTTGCATTTTGTTTGTTTAATAGTACCTGTACGCCCTCTTACAAGAAAGGATCTTTTCAGATTTCTAAGTATTTAATTCATTGGATATTGTATTTTCATCTCATCCATTCACAGCGAGTCAATAACAATTCTAAGAAAGGGTGGAGTTGTCAGTTTAAAATAATTGTTAGTTTCAATAATCCATCAAGTCTTAGGTTCTCATTTATAGGTCCTGCAATTGCTTCCCTCAGAACATACATTTTCTTACAGAAATTGCTTATACATAATAGCTCAAATTCTGCAAATGTGGTTTGCACGCTGAAGTCAGATGGTTAAAATGCTAAACAACCTGCTAAAAATCATTTGCACCAATGTGCCTGAGAACAGCTTTCATCTTTCATGGTGCACCACTGACTTTCATGGTGCTCCACTGACCTTCAGCAACTTCAGCATCACGGCAGACCTCAGTTACAGCTGTGATTCCAGGGAACCAAACATCCAAAACATCCGTCATCCTGGATAAATTATTCATAACGGACCTGCCAGGGAGACAGCAGGACTGATGTATTTGTTTTGCTTGTCCTATCACTTCCCTCAGCCTGTCTCCCAACATTTTAGAGAGCGTCTTATATTTAGTGCACGACGGGGACAACAGGATGACAACTGCTCTCCTGCTGCTCCCGGTCAAACAAAAAACTTTCAACAAACCCCGACTTCATGACACCCCCTACTGATCTGTAAAGTTAACAGAGGCCTGGCAGACGTTTATTTTGGACGAACAGCTTGTGAATCCATGAACTCCTATAGAAGGATGCAAAACTGTTATCACATGACGATCGATTCCAGGTGACCAGCTTGCTTGTAGAGGATCAACTAAAACATTTGCTTCAGTACCTTTCCTTTCATTGCTCGCACAACAGAAAACTGCTAAAACAGGTTTAGGCTATTTCAACACATACACTTGAGTTGTGCAAGGCGCGGCGGTGATGAACATCATGTCTGAACGAGCCCCGGAAAACCACTCAGACTGTTCTGCTTTTTCACTAACACAGACAATGGTATCAGACAATGTAGAACATAACGCATATTTTGGTGTGTATTTGTCATTCAGGGTCTTAAAATGTTTTTATTGCCTTTATGTATGCTACCCCCTTTTTAAATGAGCCTCTAATCACCATTATCATCACATTTTACATTGTAAGAGGCATAATATAATTTTTGAGACATGCAGTGTTAGGCACTAATTGAACAATTCATCCTGCAGCAAGGTATGACTTCCAGCAAAGCAACGTTTGGTGTTTTAAGAAGTAGTTTGAAGAATCAGAGAGTTTAAATTAGGTCAATTCAGGGCCAAAACATTCAAGCACTTATACTGTATATCTTGGATCCTGGACTTGAGTACACTTTACTTTTACTACACATTTAGATCTGTGTATCTGCAGTATATACTTCCATTCAGTTCATGAGGATATTATCAAGACTTTATCCAACTTTCAGCAGGCACAGTGAGAGATGGGCATGTATGCTCACATAATCTACACTGACTCACCAGGGGACCTTTCAAAGTATTTTCCACTAGTGGAATACAATAAAAGGATATAAAGGGAAAGCTCAGTAACTGTGAAACTGTCAGGAAACATAAAACTAACAGGAGCTTTGTTTGTCTTGCCGAATCCCATGTTGAAACTAAGTCAGGAGCTGAAATGTACACTTATTTCTCCCAAACAATTTTTTAAGATTTTCACCTCAGCAAATCTGATTTATGAGTGAAAGGTTTATGAGCTGACGTCAACCTTAGTGTTGATGTATGGAATTGTCTATGCTGCATTGTTCAGCATATAATTACTAGCCATGTCAGTTGTTGCATGGACTCAGAAATGTCCACAGCAGGGTGTGTCTTCAAGGGACACCTCCACATTATTCAGTGATGACAATGATGTCTCAGGAGGATTACGAAAACACACGAAAATTTTCCATGGACCTATCTGGACATAGATGTACTCCATGTACTATGAATGTGGCTTCATGTTGCTGCAGGTCTGCCTTCATTAGCCTTCACAGTACATTTTTTTCTCAGGTTGCTATGAAGAAACACGTGAGGGCGGGTGCTAGTACTTTTCCCACTCTGTCATGCCAACTTTTTTACTTGCCTCATCACTCTAATGAGGCAACTTAAGGGGAAGTTTTTTTAAAAGACGGTGCACTAGCATCTTGGAGCCACCTTTGACAGCAGCACCTGGATTCACAAGGTAAGGTTTTCTTTTATTTTAGCATTGCATGGATGTGTGTGCATAAAAAGTGTACAGGTATGTGCTTATCATCAAAGGGGTTGGATGATTGTCGAATAACTCTTTTTTTATGATGGTGGATTCTTCATAAAGCAGCCACTGCTCTGACACATGTGATTTCTAATAGCAGAGACAATGAATGTGACGTATGACAAAGTCACACACAGAAAAAATCAAAAACAAAATGATGATTCACATGCAATATTTATCTATCAAGTATGAGGTCCCTTTTAAAAAAAAACATAAATGTGATTTTAAATGTACACCTGCATTTCATTATTTTTATGAAACTACCACTAACAAAATAATGTGTTACGTACTAAACTGTAAATTCTACAACAGTTAGTTCTGCAAAAGTAATCTGATTTGACAAGAGGCATCCCCTGAGTGCTGTTATGGAATATTACATCAACAGGACTTTACAGGCGTTTTCTAACAACCGGTAATTACAACGGTCGTTATCTATCTTAGATTGTAACAAACCTTGCACCTCAAAGATGAAGTAATTGCAATATTTTTTTTTTGTCTATAACCTGTGGCCTGTGGTGGTGAGTTAGAACAAAGCAGGACAGACGGATGCCAGCTGCGGAAGTGTTGCGTAACTCATTCTTTTGTAAGGGATGTGTGCCAAGCATGCATGTTTAGAAGGGCCTCAGAGACAAGCCGTGAACACCTTTTACAATCCAATTTTTTTTAAATAGCTTCTGTTTTATGTATTAAGTTGCACTTTATTGCATTCCTCATGCATTATGCTTTTTATGCATTTACAGTATGAGTCATTGTTGCACTTTTACAAGCTTTATTCATTTTACAGGCTCTTCTCAATAAGCCCCCCTCCATTGAAACAAGATGGAAGACCCATGGCAGAAGGCATATGACTTTGCTGTTGCAGTTGCAAGAAAAGCTGGAGCGGTACGTAAGAGCCATCTGTAATAGCCTCTAAATGTTTCTACTGTTTGCAACATTGGGTAAAACTTGAAAACAGACTTGGCTCGGGATTTTTGGGAGATTTTGTGATAATGAAAATATGCCCTATTTTAACCTCAAGATCCTAAGCATGTGCCGCTAATATTCCATTCGTTTAGGAAATAAGGAAAGCCGGGGAGAGTGAAATAAGAGTCATGACAAAGAGCTCCACTGTAGACCTTGTCACCAAGACTGACGAGAGGGTGGAGAAAATCATCATTGGGTCTCTTAAAGAGGAATTCGGAGAAGGCACACACTGGTGAGACATGCACACAGACACACACCTAAATATGAGTCTTTGTGTGCTTGTACTGTTTGTAACAGAGGCACACAATTGATTGCTCTGTCATATCCTCATATTGGTCCATCGGTTCTTCTGTGCCGCAGTTTCATCGGGGAGGAGTCAGTTGCAAAGGGAGAGGCGTGTGTCTTAACTGACAAGCCTACATGGATCATAGACCCTGTGGACGGCACCACAAACTTTGTGCATGGGTAAGATGTCAGAGTTTGTTGTGTTAAGGGATTGACTTCCTTTTGCCCTGATCAAACCAAATACAATAGCTGTACTAGAAGCATTAGAACTGTAATTTGTCCTTAAATGAACCAATAAGTGAGGTTTTATTACAGCATGGCAGCAAATATTTGCAGTATTGGATATTGGACTCAATGATTAATTGGTTCCAAACAATAACACACTGCATATGGCTTTAAATTATGGGCTGTAGTGGGATGTAAGAGAAAAAACACTTGAAAAAGGTATTTCGGGGCAGATGTCTCTGAGATAAGCATAGATAAGCTCCATTTGTATCTCTCCTGGCCACCAACACAGCCAGATAAAAATCACAGATTACATAAAAGCGTAGTTTGGGGAGAGTTTTACAATTTTTCCATACCTAGAAAAACACAAGGATATATTTTAACATCTGTGTGTGTAGTTTGAAGGTATGCTCGCTAATGAGATTTATCACTAATGTAAAATTTTTCTTCATTTATAAAGTACTTCTTTTTAAATACCTGTTAATAGATGCACTTCTAGGATCTTTTTCCGGCTATGTGATAATACGCTGATGACATGAAACTACTCATTCACAGATTTCCGTTCGTGGCTGTGTCCATTGCCTTTGCTGTCAATAAGGAGGTATGTCAAACAAGAGAGAGTTTTACACTCAATAAAGGAGTCTATCCATACTTAGTAAGAGAGAGCTGAAAGAATGACGTTTGTTTTCAGTTGGAGTTCGGTGTGGTGTACAGCTGCTTGGAAGACAAGATGTATAAAGCAAGGAAGGGGAAGGGAGCTTTCTGCGATGATGAACAAATTCAGGTGTCCGATGTAAAAGGTAAAATGGTCATATTATACCGTTTTGATATTTAAAAATGAAAAAAAAGTCATGAGATGTCTGCCACCTTTTCCCTTGCTTTTGAAATGTAATATCTAGAAACATATGAATCACTTTCACATCAAGGACCTCAAGGTTTTTCTGAGAACTAAAGAATAAAGCATTTAGCAGAATCCTCAGTAAGGTTACACACATTGAATGTGGAGGACCGGTACTGTATGTGTGAGTGTATGCACCTTTACAGCCACTGTAACACGTCCAATTGCACATAATAGTAACCCCTTTGGCATGCTGTCATTGCAGATATAAAGAAGTCCATTATCATCTCCGAGCATGGAACTGACAGGAGCAAAGACAAAGTAACCAAGATCTTCTCCACCATGCAGAGGATCCTCTGCATCCCAGTGCATGGGTAAGTGGTTTTGACACACACACACACACAGACTCATTATTATGTTGTGCACTGCCCTACAGAGTCAAAACAGACCAGACTTTTTGCCATTTTTTTTTTACCATATTAAAATGATTATGCCTTAGAAATGTGTCATTTCTGTGAAACAGCATATAAAATTTGCCGTGACTACGAGCTAAAAATCAAGCCAAACCACAGTAACTGCACCCGGGTTTGATAATATCTTGAGATTTGTAAACATTTGCAGTTCACTGCGTCTGTTGGGCAGTGTAGCCTACTCACTCATCTCCATTTGATGTGTCCTGGCAGGCTCCGTGGGTCAGGGACAGCTGCCACTAACATGTGTCTGGTGGCTACGGGGGCGGTGGAGGCCTTCTTTGAGATTGGGATCCACTGCTGGGACATTGCTGCTGGAGCGGTTATAGTGAAAGAAGCTGGAGGAGTACTACTGGATGTTGATGGTGTGTATGCTTTCAAATCTGATCACAGAGCCTCAAGTGATTATGCAGCATTGAACTGAAGGCAAAGTCTTAGAAACTGAGAAGGAATAAGTGAATACTGTGGCTAAAAGCAGGATTGTTTTGTGTTGGAATCCCACTTAATAAAGGCTTTCTTTGATAACTTAGGGGGACCGTTCGATTTGATGTCTCGAAGGATGGTTTCAGCAAACAACGAGGTCATCGCCGAGCGGATCATCAAGGAAATTGAAATATTCCCAGTGGTGAGGGACGACACTCCGATCCAGAAGCAATAAGAACATCCAAATGCATTTCAAAAGGCGTAAACATAGAAAAATCCACTCTATCGCTGAATGTCGTAAATAAAGTTACTCAGCTGATTGTCTTCATTTCATAATAATTGCCCCCTCTCAGACACACTCAGACACTCTTATAACGCAGTGTAAAAAAAACTATTTGGAACACTGGGAAGAAGAAACTAAAACCTAAACCTACTAAAAGATTATCACAACCTGAGGGACAGTGAGTGACCTAGTGACACAGAGCACATGCAGCCACACACACATGCATATCATATACCATACAGTATATATAATTAATATAATCAGTCTTATTGTTGTATTCATTTTCAATATTACTGTTATTGTTTATTGTTCAAATACTCAGGCAAATTGTGTTTTGATCATTTGGCAACATTTTTCTCAAAACTAAAGTCCTTTGAATTGAATTGAATTGTATTCGATTGAACTGAAGTGACTTCCAGGTTACATTTGATTAGCCTTCTGTTTTTTTGTCTATCAACAATATTGATTGAAGTGGGAAATAGCTGTAATTTTGCACTTTTTTGCTTTTCTGTATACCAACATATTGTAACTTGCACACGTCATGTGTAGCTGTAGCTCTTTATGTATGCATGTGATCTTACAGCAGACACAAAGATTCTGGCTTCATTTTACACAATTTCCAAGTCTTCCACACCCCCACTACCAGAAACCGTTTGCAGGAGAAGCTCTCTGAGACTGATGGTTATTTTGACTGGATCTCCTATCACTGAATTTATTTCTTGTCCTCTCTCATGTGACTCTAATGTGTGATTATCTGATTGAAATGATGATTACCCTCATTAGAGGCAACAGTCTTTGGCACTGAGTTAAGTCAATGTTGAAGTGACTTTCTATACACTGGTTCTGTCAAGTGTCATATAATTTACTTACAGTTAACATCACCATATTGCCTGAGAGCCTCTATTTCAGCATTATGGCTGTTTACACAATTTATTACACTCATATTAACGTTCACCACTAGAGGCCAGTAATGCATCAGCAATTTGATGGGATCTTCAAGATGGTCCCATTTCACTTTGGTGGTTGAACTTGCAGTATTTTTTTATAATTATTTTTAGTTTGTATGGTGGAATCTACTTTAGTAGAGGTTGACAGCATGCTCTGACAGCCCTTTATGCTCTATCAATACCTTTTCCAGCCTCACAATGAGAATAGAAATGACCCCACCCAGGAGATGAGATAATTTTACATTTATGTCCTGCTTGCTTATACTTTATTATTATCTGCAAATTAACGGCTGGCTTTGAGATCGATCACACGTGAAGAATGCAAGCAGGAGCAAGCTGAGAGCGAAAACTAACAGCAATGGCGAATGGAGCAGCAGCAGCACAAACCGCAGTAACAACAATGGCAACGGCAGCAACAATAACAGCAGGAGGTTGGGTGGGGGCGGGGGTGGGAGGCGGTGAGAAGTCTATGAACGCTTTTGAACTGGTGCCTTTGAAACATAAATAACTGCAATTTCTTTGTATAATTATGCTACTATACATCTGCCATTGATGAGGTGATGTGTGATGTTCTAACATCAACATCAATGTTTTTCTGTCTTTCAAATGCCAAAATCTTATTCCATAGCAATTTGGGCATCAGATGTGTAATATGAGCTCTTCTTTCCACCATGTCGGGCTGAATGGGATGAAATTATGTGTTGCAGTAGAGCAGCTCGGATAATATTTGCAAATACAGAACATCTTAACATTTGCTTCAGCTTGCCCAAAGTACCAGATGTCTGGAATTTGCCTTGTAGGACAATACAGTAAATGCCACAGAGGTCAGAGAACCACACACAAGTTCATAAAAGTCAGTTTAGCATATTTACTTGAAACTCGGTTTTCCTTGTGCAAAATCCAAACCATTTTTATAATCCATGGACATTTAAACAATTGATTATTAAACCATTTTACCTCTGAGTTGAAGCAATCTTATAAAGTTAAAGAGTCTACATAGTAAAAAAGTAATTTATTTCAAGACCTGTGAGTTATTTTGTAACAGTTACAATAAATCAAGCATCTTAATAGCTCTCAGTCAGAATGCCTTGGGATGATTTAAGAATCGCTTTTACGCAAATGACTTGAGACTTTGATTTTTATGACATGAAATGGCTTCTTAGAATGAAACAGATGGTTTTATAGCGAGAAGATTAGTTGTGTATAAAGAATTAATAAATGAGTTATAACAAATTGTAGTACACCATAATGTACTTGTAAGCACATTTTCAAGTTATTATTAATGCATTTCTCCCCCTGCAAGGCATCTATAACTGATGTATAAACAGATTGAATGATGGCCATATAACACAACAACTTTATGCCATGTGAGGCACTTATGTATTATATTTACTAATGAGGTTTTTCATTATAAATACTTTTCTACTTTTCTTGACAAAAATGAGCAAACCTCATCTGCCATGACTGAAAGCCCCCGAAGAAATCTATACAATACAATGATTATTTGAGTTAAAGATATGAGTTAAAGTATTTGAGTTAAAGATTTTTTGTCAATCAACAATTTCTGAGGTCAAGAACATGTCGTTATGAGTTTTAAACATAAACTCAATATGAAAACATGACAATCAACCTTTATTGCTCTACAAAACATTCAAATTGTCTTTGAACTGGTTTTACATCTCGTATGAGATTAATTATTTGTGTCTGAAGACCATCAGCTTTCCTATGGCTAATTGAGAGCAGCCTTAGTACAGAAATAAAACAGCAGGTATGAGGCTACTAAAGAGCAGTGAGAAAGAGCGCCTGACCTGAAGGACCCATCCAACACAAATCCAAAATACACCAACAAAAATCTGAACACACCTAATAGAAACAAGACACAGACACTAACAGGCTCGAAGAAAATGAAACCATAAAAGGTTTCAGACAAAGATGCTTTGGCTTAAATTTGCAGAGAGCTTGTGCCCGTTAACCTCTCCAGTTTAGAATCGGTTAAAAGAAGCTGAACAGCAAATTGGTTCTTAACGGCTACATTCAAAACTTCGATTGTCAAGTTCTTTTACAAGAATTGTCTCACTTATGGGAAGTTTTCTCTCTGGCACATGACATAAGTCGTCTACTGAAGCTCACAAAATAATAAAAATAAAAAATTAAAAATTAAACCATAAGCAGGTACAATCTCTACTAAGACTAAGTCGAGCGAGTCATTTGTTGGTGTTTTGATTGCCTGACTGAAGATGCTGTTTCTGTGGCTCATGTTATCAGGTGATTTTCAGGTTCTTTCAGGTCCCCTTCAGATTCAGTCGAAATCTTCCACCTACACCAGACCTGTATCAGTTTAACTTGGACCGGGAGAAGAACAGAGGTGTACAAAAGCATTAGTGTGGACCTAATATTTCGGCAGAGTTTGCTCCGGAGGTTTTGAGGATGTCGCACCTGACAGAGGCAAAGTAGAGCTAGCAGAGCACTGGATTAGAGCTTTTAAACCTGCAAATGACTATTTTCTTTTCATTACTGATTAACCTATTAACTGTTTGGCGTATGAAAGATCAAAAAGTACTAAATTGTTGTTCCCAATAACGTTGATAAACGTAGTCACTGGCTGGATTATGTTCAGAGGCAACATTTATATACCGCACCGGAGACGTAGGGAGGATTTCGGAGTGGATGGTGGGAGCAAAAAGCCCAGGACCGAGACCGAGTCCGAGACTTGCCAGATGAGTTAATTAACAGTTGGCATTACGTTTCCTTCAAAATGTATTTTCTATTACAAATTAACTGTATGTAAATTAAATGTAAATTATATGAAAAATATCTTAATCCAGTTATATTGATTATTTAAATAGCTGCTGAATAATTTTCTGTCGATGAACTAATTGATTAATCGACTAAGCATTTCAACTCTTTATGCACCAGCGTTGCAGTTGCCACTGTATGCATCATCTCGACAAGAAAAGAGGGACCCGGCTGACAGATCCTCCATCATTTTTCGTTAAACTGGTAGCATGCCACAAGAGGGGTTTATAGAGAGGAAATTGTGAAACAAAGGAGGTAAAGGAGTACTGGCTGAAGCAAGACCAAGAAGTTACTGTTTAAATTTGGAGAGCGGAAATCTGGAAATGACAACACTCTGGCTATGGATGTTATTCACATTGTAAGTACAGAAAGTGTTCTAATCAAAGAAGGTTTAAGTGAAGTGCAGCAGAGATTCTAGGTAGGACAAATAGGTAGAATTATTCAACTTAGCTTTCTTGTTCATGGAAAGGCGGAAGCAATCATCCAATTTGTAGAAATAATATATGATGTAACAGTTCAGATTATAATGTATGTATTCAGCAATCAATAGTGCACTGTATATTATACTCTGCAATCAATAGTGCTGGGAGTTTAAGAGAGCAAGGCAATGGTCTGAGATGGCATTGCTGCCTGATTTCCTAATTTCATACAGTTAATGTCTAGAAGTGTGACAGTAAGTGTAATGAAATTGAACACAGAAAAAAAGAGGCCATCACAAGCAGAAAAGCCCCCAGATATCCACTAAGAGTCCATCTTTTGTGGTTCAATAGAGCCAGAAACAAAGCCGGCTGCAGGAGATTGACTCTGCAGATCCTGTGGGTCCAGCATATAAAACCACAGTCAACAACAATAACCATAATCCAAATGGAAAAGGCAAAGAAACCCTTTAATTTGTGCTTGTTACCATTAGCTGTCATCATTGAGTAGAGGCCTGTGGATGCTATAAATGCACCAAAAAAGTAATACCCAGCACTGTTCATCCAGTAATATACAGTACAGGCCCGGTACCTTTTGGTGATGTGCAGGGATTATTAGACATAGTGAAGCTCTACTTTCATTTCTGCTATTTTCCTTCCACTTTTTGTCAGTCCGTTTAAGTCATGTTATGTAAAACATCTGAAGCAAAGCCAAAGAAATTAGCTTGTCTTGGCCGGGAGCCATATTGACTCGGGGGCTCCCAGTCCCAGTTGTTTTTGATGCACTATTACGCTAATAAAAAAGTTGAGACACATTTCATCAAAGCATGTGCTGAACTTATGCTTTCTATCCAGAGCGGATCGATATTCATAACCCTCCTTGAGGAAATGAGGGAACGGTCTGGACATTGTAATGAAATCTGATAGTTTGATGAGATGCAACGTGTGAGTGGTGTCTATCAAAAGCTGCTCAAAAGTGGGGAATCAATAGGGATATTAACATCACACTCACACAGATATAGACAAAATCAATGGTGATAATCCTAAGTAATAGCCCTTGAAGCCAGTCTTACATTTATTTTAACAGATTTTTTGTCCCTGCGAGGTTTCCTTGACATATTAATTGCTCGCCTAAGTGCTCTATTTTCTGAGCACTTTGATTAATCTTCTTTGTCTTGTCTGTCCATCATTATTGATCCACTAAACACACTGTTAATCTTTGCTTTTAATACCCAAGATTTAATTACATCTGCTGATGCTGTACTTTTCATCTTAGTGTGCACATTTCTCGCACTCTCCTCCCTCACCAGCCACTTGTCACCTGTCGCCATGTGTTACAGTCTTAAGGACTTTTTAAGTGCGAGCGCAGCAGTATGTGCATGTGTGTACACGGTCCCAGTAAATTGCCCTCTTCTCCAGCAGCATGACACCCTGTGATGCGCCGCCCTATCACCACTGGTTTCTCGGTGTCATTCAAGATGTTTGCGATGTGAGGATGAGGAATCAATATCCCTGCCTGGTGCTTGCGTAGGCGTTGGCAATTAGCAGTTACAGCTTTAGACCGATGGCAGATGGATCAAAATGCAGTGGGGGGAGGGTTTCCTATCAGTTGTTAATTTGACAAATAACCATGCAAAATGTTCCAGCCTCACCTTGCACTTTTAATTGACAGGCGTATAAGTTTTGAACTCTAAATGGGTGAAGGAGAAATATGGTGCTATTCTATATATTTTTAAATCCCATGAAAAGACCAAAACCAAAAATGCAAAAGCCTGATGTATCTTGATACTACTTATTATTAGTTTCAAAAGTTTCTAACATCCCTTCAGCAAATCTGTCCTCCAATTTCAAAATGAGAGACTGTCTTTATTAAGATATAAGATTATTCATCTTGGAAATTAAAAAGCATCATGATGACGCACTCGCTGCGTCAGCAAATTGTTTTAACTTTATTATCTAAACCACTTCAGTGGTTTAGCTTTTTTCTGTTCCTGTTCTGACAAACCACACTGCATCTGATGAAAAAATAAAGCAGCTTATTTTATGCCAAAATTAGTTTTCACATTTTTATTTCCAATAAGCTAGACGTATTGTGAAGCAGCCTTTCTATTTTTCAGCTCTTGTGTGGGTGGCCTACAAGGCCACCAGCTAGCCCCATGTCACCTTGTGTCACCCGTGCGTCTGAATACAGTCACCCCCTCCCCACCCCTATCCAGCCCCCACCCCCAACTCTGGAGAGGAAGCACAGCACAAGGGGGTTATTACGCACGGGGAATGACCGCGGCTCGGCAGCGGGGCGACCCCAGAGGCAAAGCATCTACGCATTTGAATAATCTATTGCACCAACTCACACATTTGCATATCTGGGCACTTCCAAGTCACTGGGGCACTATGATTCACTTCCCTCTGCCAGACTGTGTTGTTACTAGTATGAAACAGGACGGATATTAAGCTTGTTTGAATGCAAGTTCCCTCATGAATCTTTAAGGCCGCTGTGTAATAAGAAAAGAAAAAAAAACAGAAAGCGATGCCATCAGACTGCAGAATTGCTTTGCTGTTTCATTCTGAGAGATCAGTGACTGCAGGAAAGTTTTGTCCACAAGGAGATACCTGACAGGGCTCTAAATTGTGAAGAAGACTGACACAAGGGTGAATTTAACAATTGCCAGTTAGAGTGTAAAGAGAGGTTGTGTGGTGTGCAGTGAAGCAGCCCCTCCATGCTCTCTGCCTCTTACCCACCTCTCATGGATCCTGTAATGGATACAGCCTCTGAAGGATTTAAGGATGACCAGGCTGCTCACCTGTTAAAATAGAGCTTGTATGTAAGTCTATCCACTGGCAAAGTTTGACAAAGCACGACTTTTCTGCTGTAAGCAAATGATCTGGGAGTTAGCGGGTATATTTGTTGTTATTCAGTGTTGTACACATGCACAATAAAAAGTAATTAAATCTGTACTCTGACCTTTTGTGATGCTTTGACAGCTCTCTGCTATGTATTCAACACATTTTTTAAATGAATGTGGAGTGTTCGAGCGCTGATATCCACCAGTGCGCCGCACTGAATCAACAGAAAGCAACGGGGAACACTGTGTAGTCATGCACTCACCGCCGAGGTTATTGTGAGGATTGTCTAGGAAGAAGAAGACGAGCACAGAGGAGCTACAGGAATGAAAGATGTTAGTCTGCCAGTTTGTCACAAAAGCAGTGTGCTCCTGTGTGATAGACTGGCAGACCGTGCTGGCTTAGTATCCTTGGGGACACACAGGCTACTGTTATAGAGTCACATTTTTTTTTTTTTGAGACGCTCCTCTCATTTTCCGAAGCAGGAAGACAGAGAGAGAGGGAGAGACAAGCCAGTGGTTCGGTGTCTTGAAGCAGACATGCTTAAGTCTTGTTAGGCTGCTTGTGTCTGTGAAGGTTTATGGCCTGTGTCAAGCAGAAAGTCCACAATCAACTATCATGACACGGAGGATAACACGAAAAATGTTACACTGGATGGATCCTCTCAGCAGCGTTTCAGTGTGTTTGAAGAGCTGCCCAAAACTTTTGTTTAATGACATCGAGCAAAGCATCGGGACCGTAGACTGTGTATAAAGATGGACGACGCAACTGCACTTCCTCCCACTGTACAAAATCCCGGATACGCTGCCCATAGATTGTATAAAAGAAGTGGATGTAGCCTCCGATGACAGAAACCCTCTTTTAGAATTTATTTGGCGTGTACTTTTTAGTTTGGCCCATGTCCCATCCGCTAACATGGAGAGGGCGGCCAGCCATCAGGGGGCGATCGAGATTTTGGCTTCACTTTTGGGGGAGTTGTCATGTTGTCCTTTATATACAGTCTAAGATCAGGACAGTCTATGATCAGGACAGTGCTGGAACGTGGCCTCCAAATTTGCACTTGACACTAGTCAAGTTTATTTTTATAGCCCCGAATCAAAAGTGTGTCGGAGGGCTTTGCAGTCTGTATAGAACACCTTCTATCCTCAGACCCTGGATTCGGATAAGGTAAAACTCCCTATTTGCAATCACTGTTGCATTAAGAGAGTAGACAGAAGTAGAATTACAATATAGATTGTTGGACATCTTATTCCAAATCGATGGCATTTACCTGCTGCTATAACAGCCTCAACTATCGGTATTTTAAGAACCTGGCCTCAGGGATTTACATCCATTCAGCCACAACAGCATTAGTGAGGTCGGCCACGGCGGTGGAAGGTGGGAGATAAGGTCTGCCTCGCAGTCTGCGTTCCAGTTCATCCCAAACGTGTTGGATGGGGTCGGGGCTCTGTGCCAGCCCGTCAAGTTCACCCACACTAAATTGGGGAAACAATCTCTTTATGGGCCAAAGTTGGTTAACAAGACTTCACCAAACTGTTTCCACAAAGTTGTCTAAAGTTTTGTTGTATGCTGTAGCATTAAGATTACCCGAAATTTCAACTCGTGTATCCAACCCGAACACTGTAACAGCCTCAGACTAAAACTACACAAATGTGGACAGAAGTGTCCAAAATCCAGGTTTTATTCATTCATGTTCATACAAATTGTGCACTGAAACCTATGCAGGGTTGCATAACCTAAAAAAGGTTAGTGTGCAATAAAGAATACTAATTTTTCAATATATACAAATTTAAAATGTACAACTTTCGGACATATAGCTAAAAATTGCAATGGATTCACAGAGAACAGTGTATTTTTCCACAATGTTTCAGTTGTATATTGTAACAGAACATTACATACAATTTTCAATACTTACATAGACAAAATGTAGTGTATAGTAGTATACTGTATATCTGTGTGCATGTCCTAGTTTTAAGCATCTCTTACATAGGAATATATAAGGATCCCACATAATTGCATGATTTCTGTTTCCCTGTATCTTTTTTCCCTTCTGCTATAAGTGCAAATAACTGCAATTGACAAATTTGTAGTATTTTTAAAACCTTGGTTCTGTATTTTCTTGAACATTGTGTCTTGGCTCTGATGTGTTTTTCCAGCTGTATTTTTTCTGCTGGGGAAAATATAAACGTATTGAGAAACACATAATTAAGTAACAGTATGAAAGTGTTCCTATAGCACGATGGTTTCGGTATCTGGCAATAAAACACGATGGGTACGGAGTAACTGTCCAGGGTAGAGGTCAACTGGAGGGCCAACAGGAGCAGGATGGTGCCCTACTAAATAGCTAATTTCACTCAGTGCCCTTTTACTGTTGCTTGGATACCGTGTGATTCTAATTAACAGTTTTGTGATTCACATGCTCTCCTGTTAACCTCTGTTTCCCACACTTGTTACACTATTACAGTTTATGAGCCTCATTCTGTGCTGTGATGGACACTAAACTAACGATAAAATTCAATTTCTCAAATCAATGCAGAGACCGAGCGTGTGTCGTCTTGTGGATAGAAGCTCGGTTTGTGGGTGGATCCGCCTTTTAGGGTCACGGACTAACAACCTCTCTGTAGATAGGCTACCTCTCGCTTGTTATTTTTCATGTAATAACACCACATGATTGGATAAAATCACCATGGTGCATTATTTCACTTTTTTCATTTTTTTTTTTTTGCAAACAATAAAAATCCTTTATATTTCCTGAAAGCCCGAATGGTACCCCTGGGACTTCGGCTCTTTTAGCGATTAGGATAGCTGAACTCTCACAGAGTCTGCTCTTTGAATTAAGTCCCCCTCCCCTTTCCAGCAGGCCTCTCACTAGGCTGATCTTGCAGGCTAATTGGCCTCGGGGGTTGATGTGCAGTGTTTACCATCGGTCCTCCGGGAGCCGGATGAACCGGTAGGTCCGGTTCTTCAGCTCCCCCACCATCAGCGACGGCTCAAGGCATGGACGGCTAGTCTTTATAACTGTCCCCCCCCCCGCAGCGCCTGGTCAGGACCCAGGATTTGGTCTCGGGATAAACTAGAAATTCTTCTGAGTTCATATTAGGTGACTTGGACAACACAGTACCAAGAAATGCAAGAGAACAAGAAAAGCTGAACCACTGATTGGAGACATGAATTAGTTATAGATATCACATATGCAAGAGGAGGACACAACATACATCTAGATAAACAAAAGGCAAGCACATTTATTTGCAGAGCACATTTCATACACAAAAGCAAAGATCCTTCAGAATGCATTGTAACATTACAGTGGAAGCAGACAACATTTCAGCCCTCCTCCCCCTGCTTATCAACTCCCGGATCATAACAGAATATAGTAACTTTCACCCCCAAAGCAGAGTGAGGGTTTAGGGCTCCAAAATCTCTAAATATCACAAAAAGGTTTTTACTCTGGTAGAAATGTTGGAATATCGATAAAAACAAAATGTTCGTCAAAACTGTTTGAGGGTCGATGGGCAGCTTTTTTAAGTGCGTCACCTTGTTTCTCCCTCTTCTTCTGCAAAGGTATAATGGCATCCGACTGGAGAATTGGCGCCACTTACTGCAAATCTTGATGAACCAACTCTTAATAATCGATAAAGGTAGTGGATGGAAACACGCATTCATTTGTATTCTCTTTTGCAGATTTGCTTCAAATCTGGTTAAAATTTGCAAGACGTTTGGATGGAAACCATCCCGCTTTTTGTCAATGTCAGGCTACTAAGACTACTATAAGATAATATTTTTTTTCACACAGTTCAGTGATTTAAACATTAACAAAGTAAAACTTAATTCACAGCAGAAATCTTAGTTTTGGAGCTCCTGATCCATCTCTTTACACCTAACCCCAACCACAATCATCACACCACCTTTTTACCATCACAGTCAAGTTACAGCTTGTCTCTATCAGAAGCTTTAGTGGAGAAATGTATTTTGTCACTAACCCACTTTCCGAGCACAAATCATGTACTTTAATTTTGAGACAATGTGCTCATTTCACAAAATTTCGGTAGACCAGACAATTAAATCTAATGTATTCTGATCACTGTTTTCTGTTTATTTGTCAACTTCTCAGAGAGTGAGAAAATCTTCATCTGTTACATTATGCTCTTTTCTTGCTTCAAACTGGCTTTGAGGGTAGCTATATTGTTAGCGTTTATGAATGGGACATACTGATGGAGAATTGTTGCCTCGAAAAAATGTTTTAGAGTCCCATTGTCTGTAAATTAAGCAGACACTCTTGGTTTCAAACGGGCATTTGTTTCAATTATCTAGATAGAGTGAGAAGCTGTGCAACTCTGTGCTTTCCCTGAGTCTTTTTCTGATTGAATGGGAAGCCAGATGGGAAGCATGGCATACAGGCAGAGAGAGAGAGAGAGAGAGAGAGAGTGCGAATGTGCACATGGTGTATGGCATTCACAGTTGCTGAGACAAATCAATTACAGATAAATGCCATGTGCACCAAAAGAATGCAAAGGCTTTTCACTAGCTTTGGAGTCAATCAAAGAGGCGCAGCTTTAGTGTCACTGACCTTGTGAGGAAGAAATTTGAAAAATACCAAACAACTTTTGTTTCTAAAATTCATGTTGCCCCCATAAAATCAGTTTAGGGTCAAACAATTCAGCATTTATTATTTTTTTTCTCTACTGCAGTCGATCGTTGCTCCAGAATTGGCCGGTAGATCTACAAAAATCCTTCCAGACACAAACATTTCCCAACAGATCTCCATAGATGGAAGTCTGCAAATTAATCAGAACATGCGCCTGCATGTCTTGTGGGATTTGTAGCATTATTCAGTAAGTCCTGGATTATTATATTTTACAGACAGTGAGAACTCCACATCCTTAACAGGAAAAGCACCCTGATTTCAAATTAAAGGTATGAGAGCAAGTTTTGGATGAATAACCGCTGCATCAAAATGCTGAATTTTAGCCTTTCTTTCTTTATTTGTGTGACAAGTGAGTTGACTTTCTTGTTGCTAATACCCAATTAGGGAGATGATTATTGATTGAGGAGTTGAAAGTTGACCGCTAATCTCCCTTCTGTCAGGATAAGGCGATCAATAGGTGAGTGTAATGAGCAACCTGGTTTCTCAGTGCTAATAAACAGAATTACGTTGAGACTGGATACATATTTGTAAAACAATGGATAGAGGATTTGAGGTGCAGATATCTATTTTTTTATTTTAATAGAACTGACATTCAAGGCAAGCACACATGAAAAGGCAAACGGCCGTTTTTTAACTCTCAGGAACACAAAGTGCGGACATTGCTGCCAAAAAACATTTCAGGACCCTCTGTTCTGTTGCTTAAAATGCTCCATACATCTCCATAAAGCCACCTCTGAAGTTTCAGTCATGTGCTTATATTTAAATTTTCAGGACCCTTGGGTGCTTATAAACAAACAGTGATTTAGAGCAAAGGTAGGCCTAATGCCACCAATAGCCACAGCAACAGCATGATTATGGCTAATTACTTCCAGAAGGCAATTTAGCCGGCTCCACTTTGTTTTACCAACTTTGTTATGATGAAAGTGGCCCATGACTGAATGACTGAGTGTTTGTAGCTGACCCATCAAGGGCAGCTAAACAATCAAACAGTGCAATTTCAGGGCCATTATTGTAAAGAGGAATTTGCTTTTCAAGGACGAAACAATTGTTCTTGACATATGGGTCCTACACCAGTCTTGCCTTGATTAGAGTCAATACCTCAGCGAGGCATCTCTTTTCATGTTTTGTTGCCATTTTTTCTTGATGCCACAGTCTTCAAGTGTCCTGTAAAATACACTTTATATACAACCCAGGAACATCACCTGATTTAGTGTAGAGAAAATGTCATGTTTGCCTCCTGGTTGTCACTTTCCTCTGAAATGATGCTACACTGTGCCATGATGCAGTCTCTGTGGGCCAAGTTCTGTTCTCAGACATTGTATTAAAATGCAGGAAAACTTTAGGAAACATGACACATACCCCAGCACATTAAATCTCAGACTTTTGGGCTTACAAATGTATTGTGAAAAACAGAGAAGTGTGGAAGTTGCAAATTCTGAACTCTGAATTCTGTACTCAGTGTCTCAATGATAAATAAAGTCAAAGAAACTTTTGGTTCAGCTGTAAAATGTTTAACGTTACAACATGAGAACCTGCAATTGTCCTTTTATTATTCTATACCAGACCAAAGAAAGATCAAATGGGTACCGTAAAAATACAGCAACAAAGCTACATCTAAATATACATTTCTTAAAGGGAAAATTTAAGAAGAAAATTCAAGAAGAAAGAATGAAGACACAAGAAAAACAACACAACAGCACAAAAACACCATCAGTTATTTCTTCACATGCCTAAAATTAAAGCCTACGATTATTTGAATTGAATATTTGAATATTGGAACATCATTTTTTTAGTCAATCATTGAATTATCTTGTCAATAAAATGTCCAAGAATAGTGAAAAAATGCTGATCACAATTTAACAGAACCCACGGTGGCATCTTTCAATTTCCAGTCCAAAACCTCCAAATCTTTAATTTACTATTATAGAAAACAAAGAAAAGCATCAAATCCTCACATTCATTTTCTATCGATCGACTAATGGACTAATCAAGTAATTGTTTCTACTAAAATTGCTTGGACAAAATAAATCTTATTATCTATTAAGTCACATTATGCTATTTGGTTTGGAGGCTGACATGCACTTGATGTGTAGATGTGAAGGGGAGGCTCATGTAGGAAGCCAAACCCAGTGGTTTTAAAATTATGAGGCCCTTCTCTTTGCCCCTTATTTCCGATTTTTTTATGCACTATGTTGTGCAACAGAAATATGCATTAATAAAATATCTCCAGATCTGCATGCTGTAAACAAATACTTCCAACCGGGTTAGCTTGCACTGCCTCCCTTTAAAGTTTGGACTTTCATCACTTGCCAACATCAATGGAGACTCTTTACAGGTACACTCCTGCAAAACTTTGCCTGCTCATTTGCAAAGCTAGGTTAAGCTTATGTAAAAGAGATGCATTCTGAGTACGTTGGAGGCCCGGAAACAAACATTTCCCCTCCTCCCTTCCCCTTGACAGACGAGTGACAGCTATTTAAATGCAAACTGTCATTAACAAACACAACCCTGCGCGACACCTGCTTTAATCACGGCAACAAAGGCGCAGCAAGTGGCCGAGTAGGAGCCCCCTCTCTGTGTGATATTCAAATGATGGGGCGGTGCAACAAACAAAAACAACAACATCAAAGAATAGGCTGTGCAGGGAGAGAAATATGCTGCACTGTGTGCCTCCCACCACCACTGTTAATCAGCTTCATTTTTAAAGTGATTAAAGTAAGAAGGGCTGAAAGTCACTAAATCACTTACCCTTACAATTGTGTGAAATTGTAGTGCCTCACGTCCAAGTCTGTTTTCTAACCACGGCTGTTTCCTGCAGAGACTTATGCAGCACACTTTCACATTCTCGTCATGCAAAATTCATGGTAGCTTTGGATAATTGTATAAGACCACCTTATGGGCTGAAATCTATAACTCCCTATGGTCACTACTTATTGTAGCTGAATCAAGTCATCAAATCTGCATTTATATTTGTCATTTCAACAAGAAAATAGTATTAAAATAATATTAAATATTAACAAAACAATAGTACTGTGGCAAGGAAGAGTTAAAGCAGTATATTCTGGAATTCTTTGAAGAGTTTTTGCTTGGACTAGGGCCTGATGCGTCTTGGTTGTGGTCCTGTCTTGGGTTGTTGTTGTTGTTCTGCCCGGTCATAATTTAAATGAGGAAGTCATTGGGCTGTAACATCCTGCATGCCCGCCAAGGCCTGGGCACTTGTAACTAATGCATGGCATTTGTTTTGATTAGTTTTTGTCTTTTTTTTTTTTTTTCAAAGCAACTGCTGCAGAACATCCAGCTGTATTTGCAAGAAATTCCCTTTGTTTGTTCTGCCACAAATTTGCACAGTTTGAGTTCAGCAAATTAAAATAAACATTTCTTTCAGTGTATTCTTTTGTTCCTCAGTGGTATGCATCTACAGTACATACAAAAAACAATATGTAACCACATGTTTCTGTTTTTCTCCATTTGTCCTTTTATTCATCTTAGAATTACCCCTTTGCATTATATAATCCACCAAATGGTATCTGTTTACATGTTGAATACATCCCATTGCAATTTGTGAAAATCTCGCATAAATAAGGAAGAAATGAGCAAAACCCCACTTTAGGATACATTTTTGCAGATCCCCTTCCTAATGCATTACCCAGAATGAAGCAAACTGCATTTGCATCAGCCATATTTTATACCCATCAAATGGTATTTTGATGCATTTAGTTAGCAATCCTGGGAATTAAACCTATATGTTTACAGACTGAGAAGTAGGCTGTGTATCAGTAGAAATCCACATAGCCTCACCAGCTATGTGACACATTTGATTCAGATGCGTCACTGATTAGACTAATTCCTGAAGTGAATCATGCATCTGGGCAGCAGATCTAGTCGCAGAAGACATGTGCATGGGTGCCGGTTGTATCACTACAACTTTGTAACCAATGTAACTGCGATTATTAGACATCTGGTGGAAACACGGGAGAGAATAAATCAGGAGCCACTCTAACTAATCAAATTTAATCACACAACCAGTCTACTGGATATAATTAATGGGCACAGCATATAACATACCATCTATCTAACATTACCTCAATCTGCTATGAATTGTTCATCTTAAATTTTGTAATTACATGCAACAGCATGTTTCATACACATATGAAGAAGTCATGCTTCAGAAAAACCGTCAAGATAAATAAGAACTCAGATCATTTACTTAAGTAAAGGTTCCAATAGCATGATGTAAAACAGACCGAATTCAAAATCCTACTTGTGTGAAGGTACAGAAGTATTATCAGCAAAATGTACTTTGAGTCTCAGAAGTGAAAGCACTTTTCTTACAGAAAAAATGGTCTCTGCGACTTATATATTATTAAATAGGACATTATTGGGTTGTTAATACTGATGCCTCAATATGTGAAGCCAATTTTAACTACATTATACAGTATATAGTTACTGTGGGTGGTTTAGTCCAGTGGTTCCCAACTTGGGGGTCGGGCTCCATCAAAGAGTCACAGAATAAATCTGAGGGGTCATGAGGTGTTTAATGGTCTAAGAAAGAGGAAAGTTCTGCTCCACAAATTTGCATTCACTTTTTGGGACAATTCTCTTATCTTTGCTTTTTTGTGAAATATTGGATACTTCTACCTCTTTGGGCCTCGAACAGTTATTTAAATGAGACCATCAAGAGGTCAGGAGGTGGAATCACTCTCTGTGGAACAGTTAACAACTCATTAAGTGTGTTTCCATCTACCTGTTTTATGTGCATTTTCAATTAGTGCATTAAAAAAACGGACTGGAAACTCCGGAAATTTGAAGAAAAAAAGGTTAACGCTTTGCTAAAGTGGAAAAGTAGATGTATCAATAAAAACAAAAATGTGACAAAGTGTAATGGAAACAGACTTTGCAATAAATCACAATAAACATGAAGCATGTGCCTCAAATGTCATACAAGTTTCTGAAGACACGAAAAGTATCGGCAGACAAAAACATCACATCATCAAAGCAAAGAGGAGACTGTAACCTTGCTCAAATGAACACATTAAACAAACAGAACAGACATATTCCCATCACAGTGAGATTTGACTGGCGCCCTTTTCATTATAATCACATATATTTACCCTCTTCCTCTGCGATGGTTTAATGGCACTGGACAAGAAGTGACTTTATGATGCACTCAACTCATAATATTTGCATAACAGTAGTTTTTGTGTGTAATTTTCTGAAAATCTGGTTGGAAACTTGGATTGAAACTTGACTATAGGCATCTGAAACACAACAAGAGGCTCCAAAAGAGCTTTTTTGTAAGGGTCACAAGCAAAAATGGTTGGGAGCCAGTGGTTTAATCTTTAATAATGCGTTGGAGTATCTACGTTTATCATTTGTTTATTTATGCAAAATCTGAATCTGAAAAGTTACTATCAAATACAGCAGTACAATCTTTCCCTCTGAAATGTATTGGAGTAGAAATCTTTTAGTTAGTTTTGGATGTAAGAGGAAATCTGGTTTTAGGGTTTGTATATCCAAACAGCTACAAATTTAAAACACTTCCAATTGCTCACTGTGAAAACTCTTTACAGCATAAGATTAGACCTTCAGTGTGCACAAAATGCCCGAGCCATGACAGTGAATGATGGCTTTATTTTAAATCATAATACTTTTAATAAATGAAGTACAGGGTGCACTGTGAACTCGTAAGACGTGATTAAATACTCCGGTCCCTTGTTAATTAGATTCCTTCAGGTGTTAACTGCGAATGCCAAGCCTCCCAAAACGCACTGCCGGTGAAGTCTGAACGAAGACGACAGACTGGAAAGAGGCCGCTCGCTATACCGGGAGCAAAATTTCCTTTATATCAACCCACGAGGCTTATGAAGCCTTGATCAGATGAGGATTTGGAGGCTTTTCCTTCCACCATATCCACGAACAAGACAATCCAAGAAGACCTATGGAAGTGACTTTCATATAAAGCCATCGGTCTGTACTTGGTGATTAACATTTGTGACGATGAGTGAGGAACTGTGCTTTTTATCTGTCATTGTCATTATTATTACTTTATTTCTGACAATCCCTTCACACTGAGAGCAGAGCTCATAAACAGTTGACAGAATTACACAGAAAATCTCCAGGGCTTAAGTGGATCACTGCTTTCCTTTGGCAACAAGTAATTTACAATTACAAAGAAAGACGTCGAGTCTGTGACATGATACAAATCTATATAGCAAGGATTTAGATGTCTCATTCGTCCCTTTGGAGGCAAAAAAAAAAAAGAGGGTTTGGTTTTGTCCTTTTCCGTTTGAATTGTCGTTGTATTTATACCTCACAGAAAGCTCTTGGACAAGAAAATCTTGCAGTTATATTGTTCTGAGCTTGGACACAGGCAGCTGTGGGTTCAATTTACCCTCCTCAGTGCATATGAAAAAATAAATAGATGTGTCCTTTGAGGTGGAAAGCATCAAGTAACTCTGAATATTGAATAACAGCTCTGCGAGAATGCAGCTATTTTTGCTTACCTTTTTGCTATGTGCATGTGTGTCGTACTCAAACACATTCAAATGTCTCCTCGACACTCTTTGTTCTCCACACCGTGAACTGTATTTAACTCCGCTCTCTGAACTCGTCTCCTCCAGCCTTCTGTAAACTCTTTGCTTGAATGTTTGCACCACATTGGACGTGATGAATGACAGCGCCGTCTGTGTACATGAGAGGGAGTGAGAGCGGAATGCGCGATGAGCAGGAGGTGCTTTAATTCAACCACCACGGGGGTGATATGATATCCAGGCGGATACAGTTTATTGTGGATTTTAATATTAATGTTAAATTAATATTATATTATATTAAGGGTTGAGCTGGTGAGACCTAAAGTGACTAAGGCAGCTAGGTCTTCTGCATGAGTAACCCTGCAGTCTGACATAACCGGTGAAACAGAGCGGGGCGACAAACATCAGCTGGTCGTCTCGCCCAGTTGGGAGACTGTCTAATAACATCTTCCTCATATTCATGCATGGATTTTTTTCCATTTTTTTTTGTCTTGCTAAGTAAGAAAAAAGACCTTGAACATCCACTGTAACCAATTCATTCAAAATTGCATTTACCACAACTTCGGTGATGAATCCTTGGTCACAAACAGCTGGGTTTGTTTTTCAACCCTCCTACATATTCGGTCCTTGGTGGTTTGGGTCTCAACCTTGGCTACTTGTCAAGTGTGTGCGGGGTTTGTTCAATTTATTTAGACCTCTTCTGGTTATGAAAACCAGTCTGATGCAGCTGCTGATTGCGGGGAGGTAGAGGACGTCTTGAGCACCTCGGGCTGAAAGGAAATAATTGATTTTTGCCTACAAGGTTAGAAAAAGTGAACTTTGAAAACCTAAACAGGCCCAGCAGTAGGCCAATTAACAGTTTTGATTTGGAAAAACTGTGAGGGACCTGTTATTTTGTGTATCATTGCCTGAGATTTTGCCCCTCACATTCAACCCTCAGTCTGTTCTACATTAAGCTCACGGGAAGTGTGTTTACACAATCAGAAAAAGTATTTTCTTAAAAACTGCATATATTTTCTCTCTGGCATTAACATCAAATACAGATATTTTTAGCTCCCTCTCTGTCTCTTACCTCGAAAGCAAGTGTGACTTTTAGTGAAATTAGTTGCTTCACAATGCCATCTCCTGTGACTTCTATTTATAAATTTTAGCAACATATATCATTAAGCATCAAAGGGTTTTGTCAGCATATTTATAATAATTTTGATTATTTCATTGGGTTGTGCATTTCATTATGTGAGGGTAAGAGGGAAGTGGGAGTTTTCCTGTCTTGTACATAAAAGAAAATATTAATAACTGTCTCCCCCTTGGTCACTTTGCATGCTTTAAATGAGCCCCTGTAGATATCTAAGGCAAATGCAGTGGTACGCAGATAAACTCACATCTATTCTCACAGAATTTACTGGACTAAGAGACTCCCTCTAAGCGATTCAGGTGAGAAGCCTTTTACCCTTTAAGTTTTCATTTTCTGTGATGGATCAGCTTCCAAAAACGATGATTCACGGCTGAAGGAAAAGCAGCCAGCTCAGTGTGCTCATGTGAGCCCGCCTATCCATCTTTTCACCTCTTCCTTGTTTGTACTGTAAAGCAGGTCGCATCAGGCAGCTCCAGAAAGCAATCAAGCCTCGTCTATGAAATGTTGGTTTTATCTAAGCCCTTCCATTTACCAAAGTCCTGTAGAGCAAAATGAGGGAAAATGCACCGAGCAGTTTAAATGTCACAAGTACTGTCGGATCAACATATCTTAATACTTGAATTGCCTCACCTAAATCCACCTTTGACTGTAAGGCACTGCAGACTGTTCGGTATTTTTTAATCTGTACTGTAAACACAAAATGAAGTATGACTGAATACACAGACGTCTTGCGTTAGTTTGAGCTAGTAAAAAATCAACTGATTGCTGGTTAAGGTTTCTTTTTTTTTGTCTTTTTTTTTAACAATATTATGTATTGACGTTATTCATTTATATTTCGGACGTGTCTGGTAACATTTCGGGATCCATAAAACACACAGTATGGGAGCTTAGAAAAGGAGTCCAATCTGAGAAAATAACCCGGAAAGAAGCAGGAGTGAACTATGCAATCATCGTTGGGAGCCGCTGCTTGGGGGACAGCGAGTCAGATTTATGTGAAATGATTTAGGAGATAAAACCAGGATGTGCTACATTTTGGCATGTACATATCCATTTATGTAATTAACTAGGAGTGCTCCCGTTAGCGACAACGGTTAATAAGCTCCAGTGGGAACGTGGGGGGGCAGGTGAACCCGTGGCCCTGGAGATGTTAAACACAGATGAATAGATGCCATAGCACACACACAGCCTAGTAAATCAGATAAAATGAGCAGTGGAACAGGACGCAAATGGGCCTCGCGGTGAAAACTCGATATCACATAAATGGACAGGCCTCTCATAGATATTGGAAACTGGTAACCTTGCCACTGCCAGCTCACCTTCTCTATTGCTCACGCTCCCACTGTACATTTACGGGCTTTACCTTCTTCAGGTCCATTTTAGCCTTAAACCTTTACATGTGCAGGCTGGCCATAATGGGCAGTTGGCTAAATTAATGTATAATTTTAATAGCTCTGGTAACAAGACACGGGAAACTATATTTTATGCAGTCATCTGTGGGATTCCTAACTGTTAGCTGGCTGAGTTATCAGGCTGTGGCCTTAGGTTAGAGAGGCCAGAAACTGAGAGAAAATGCAATGTCACACATGATGTTCATCTACAGGAGAGGCAATGACCTCCTGAACTCTCTGCACCTTGTGAAAATAAAAGCTTTTACAGATTGATAGATAGTTTTCTACGCAGTAAGTTTTACTGAGATTCGATAAATCTGCTCCGAGCATGACCCATTTAAATCACGTAGTTTGTAGTATATTCCTTTGAGACACTTGACAATCCTTGACTGCTGCCTTTAGCTTTGAATGAAATCTCAAATGGATTCTACCTCAAGTTTGGCTATTACTGCTTTTTCCTCAGTTCATTTTCCTTTTTCTTACTCTGGTGTCGAGTGAAATGTCAAGATATTAAGACAGCAGGAAAAGCCCCCGAACATTTACTGTCAAATCTTCATTGAGACTCATGCAAAAAAAACCATATGGACAGATTCAAGTGGAACGTACAATTAACTTAAGAGATTTTTTTCTTAGATACGAATGAAATCCAGTTGTAAGAGACATGTACAGATAGTTTGCCTTTCTCCAAAAACAGTTGTTTGACTTTAAAATTATAACGTCTTAATCTGAATGATGGGAGTTTGAATAGTACCAAAAATCAACTAAAATAAAATATAAAACAAACTAATTTAACATAATCTCATCATCATGGCTGGGAAAGTTCTCTCGTCACCTTAATCGGGAAAGACAACAAGCTACAATAAGTTGTGATCCAATGAGGGTCTGCCATGTCTCTAGGGCAAGTTACAGCAAGAATGCAGTTTATGCTTGCCTCATCTGACACAGTGATCCTCTCAAAAGACAAAAAATATTCTGTAATCTGATTTTGGCATCACAGGTCAGAAACAAAATAATTGGAAAAAGCCTTAGCTTAAAATATTCTCTGTGTTGACGGAAAAGCACAGTGCCTTTTTTTTGAATTTGGTTGCAGGCTTTTATATTCTCTCCAAACCATAACACTGTCATATATCATTAGGAAGTTATTCTACACTCAAATGAACCAGAGAGAATAGGGAATAATTAAACTGTTTGATGCCAGAAATATCCATTTAGATTCATAATGCGAGAAAACAGAGCAGAGAGTGGGAAAAGGACTGAGAGGAAACACGCCATGACCGTGACAACCAACATACTGTAGGTCACACTTTATAGAATCATCTTGCTAATTTACATTTGCTCAGTGGTAAATTATGGGCGAGTTTATTTCACTTAAAAAAAAGTGTTAATCATAAAAAAAAAAGAGTAAACAGTAGGCATGGTTACAGATCCAAGAATATACTATAGGTCATTACTTATGTACTTCCAGTCTTTTTGCATAATGCATCTCATAGTTATCTTGCTATTTTTATGACCTTTGTAATTACAAAATAATGGCTTGAAGTAGATAGACCCGAACACGAAGTAGCTCCCGTTTCGAGCACAAGGCTCTTCCTCTGACTTCGCCAACGCGACTGTCTTCACTTAAATTGTTGTAATAATAAAATAAAATCCTGTAATAACCGCTTAACAATGCACTTATCAGAGAAGTGCCGACAATTTAAGTTGGCACTAATTACATAGAGTTATGGTCTATTAGATGGGATCCAGAATAGCTGCACTTGGCACTTTTATGAAGTGGGGACATGAGAAAGGAAGTGTGGGAAAGAATGCTTTTCGTGGTGTTTTTTATTTTATGAGCTTTTCAGCAACTTTGGGCGAGACATCCCCTAGCCCTGCCCCTTTACTTTGTCTATTCATTCCTGTGGTTTAAATAATGAAACTCCCGTGTTTTGCCTTTTAGCGGTGCTCTTGTACATCATAGTTGCACAAGAAGAGTGCTTGGATCACCAGTCGCTGTCACAAAGGACTTTACTGCACAGCGGAGACGAAGATGGAATTGGTTTTTTGTTTTTTTTCAGCAATGTCACCTTGATGGAATCATAAGACTGAGTTCAGGATTTCTCCGGGAGTTACCGCACCGCGTTGTGTTTTCAGCACTTTGATGTGGTACGCCATGTAAGGTGTCAGTTAACAATAGGTATTCCAAATCAGAAAGAAAAAAGAAATATACTCTCTGACTTCAGGTACACAGAAAAGGACTGCTGGCTCTCATCCTTTAAGCAGCAGTCAGATGAGACACTCTCCCCAATGACCATTAATGTAGAACAAGAAATATCTTCTAAGTTATGTGCTCTTATTTTTGGAACACAGCCCTGATTAGCATACTCTCCCGCTGCACAAGTCCCTTTGGTGGTGTTTGGATGATTTGCACGCTGATCCATATTCGCAGATTCATTGCAGTCGTACCGCAGATTCAATAAAACAAGAGTCCAGTTGCTTCTCCTCAGTCCCGCCGCTCTCCAGCCCTCTCACTCTTTTCTCCATCCTTTGCACCGCTCGTCCACGGCTCTGCAGCGGTAATTAACGGCAGCGTTACATCTGGGGAGATACTGCGAGCTATGTCAGAAAATTAGGCTGTGGAATAATGAGGGTTGAGGGACATGTACCGCCGGTCTGTAGCGCTGCATTAAAATCAAAGGACTTTCACAGCTAATTGGAGAGGGGTTAAACTGCTTGGCGGCCTCACCCCTGTCCCGAGCCCTCCGCCCAAACACGCCCCTCAGAGATGAATTCCTTCCTTTTTACTGAAATTTTGTGTTTCATTTCCATGCCAAAGTGTGATTTTTTTCTTTTTTTTTTTTGCTCTTTACAGGGGGAATCGTTGGTGGTGAGTCACTGGTGATAACTTTGGCTGTACTCTATACGGGGCCAATTTAAAGTACAAGCAATTACTTCTTGTTATGAATTTTTTGTTTCTTCTCTTTCTGGGACTGGATAGGCCACCCAGCTGGGTTGTTTTCTTTTCAATGGTCACCAATTACCTCAGTGTCCTCGCAATTTACCATAAGATACACACGGCACAAATCAATGCAATGTTCCTTCATTTGAGCCGACCGGTATTGACTCACACCAGTGGAATTAGCACAGCATGCAGAGGAGACACCCCCTCTCCCGCCTTACAATGATGGCCTCAGCAGCATGACACTGTATAATGAGCACGGCCATGGTCCACTGCTCAGAAGAATACACTAAATACACACCCTCTCCATTGTGTTTGGGCTTGTGCAGAGCAGCTGCATGGTACCCCTGAAGACAGCGGCGCAGCGGCTAATTATAAGTCAGCTGTTGTATTTATGTATATATTTAAGGGAAAAATCAAACCAAATTGTGTTCTTTGCTTTTGAAATCAAAATACACAACATCAACAGAGCATTCATTTGGCAAGCCAGTGTTTGTTTTCAGGACCGTGCTTTACATACTGCGTCAAGTCATCCAGAAAAAGGCATTTGTGCTAAATTATCTTGATGAGCAAATCATATATTATAATTAGAGCAACGCTTTTAGCTACACCAATAATAATAATGATGTTTAATAATGGAATATAAAAGGAGCTTGGTACCACAGGATCATTTACCATGGTAATGGGCCAGTAATTAAGCGTAATTACATTATAGAAATATGATAATTATAAAATAATAGTCATAAATAGTATGTTAACAGTGGGAAATGTCAGTAATATGTACTAGGGTGAAACTATTACACTATAGAGTTTGTATGAGCACATTTTCTTGTGTATTGTGTATTGGTAAATATGTAACTGTAGTTACAAAGTTGTGTTTTTGTTCACACAATACAAGTAAATGATGAATAAAGAAATACATTTTAAACATGTTAAAGTATTTTGATTGTGTTTTTGAGGAAGTGACAAACATATAAGGACAAAACTTGCAAAAAGTTTAAGTTCTATTAAAAGTGTTAAAAGTGTCAAAGAGGATAAACTTTTTTGAATTAGCTTGTTTACAGTCTGTAGGAAATCACTTTGACAGTGAAGCCAGTTATGAATGTGAGACTGGTGGATCACACATAGGATGAGAATTAAAGTTATTTCTAGCACAGACAAAGCCCAGGAAATGAAAAGTGTAATAAAATAACCTGCAATTATATAGATTCTTTTTCCTGCAACTAATTTGATGAGCGATATGAAATTAATTATAACTACTTAACAGCTTTCAGTATGTGAGGATAAATGTTTTTTTTTTGTTCTTACATGTAAGGTTGTCCCTGTATTGTATGTGTAAAACAACAACAACTTTTTGCCAGTCTGCTTTTTTATTTTTGTAAAAGAACAAATACAGTAGCCCAAAATCATATTAGGTAGATTACACAGTTACTAACATTTCAACTCATGTACAGAAAGTAAAGACACAACAAGGCTGGTGCTAAGGAAGCTTCTTCAGCTGTTGCTGCCCTCCGCCACCAGATAGATTTTTTTAGGTCAAGCAGAAAAAAAAAGCTTTTAAAATATAATGTAGACTTTTGCTTTATAGCAATTGAGCAATCCAGTCATAGCTTCCAGGATTTATCACAAAGCCATTTTCAATCTGTTCTTCCTCTGTAGAAGAAACACCTGCTGATTTTCAATTTCATAAATCCAATTTGACTAATCACAGCAGGGGAACGTTTTTAGCTTTCGTTGGTAGTTACACAAATGTGGTTACTTAAGAACCGCTTGATGTTTTGAAAGTGGTAGCCCAGTGGATTATTATTATTACAGCTGGTTATGATGATGGTGTACAAGGAATATGTATATGAGTCTGAAAAGAATCTTTTAGATCAGAAACTTATTCACTGTTCGCTATTCATCTGTTCACTGTTTGGTGTAGCCTAAGCCTTTCAAGTAACTATTCATGTTTAAAATACAACTTTTTAAACACATTGTAATGTTAAAGTGTTTCAATGTCCTGCAATTTAAACTGCTACTGTACCTGTAAGCTTTTTAAACTGAATTTCTGGTTACATTGGAAATATTTGTGTGGGATCGTGCAAACGCTTTCTCGCTCTAACTGGCAATATCTGGTAAACCCAGAATATATTTTTTCATACCATAAACTAGCGGCATTTGACTCCACGGAGTCAGTGATCCCATTCATTGTCTGTAAGGCAGCTCATAGGACGTCCTAGTGACTGCACAAACGGAAGTTTACGTTTTGATTTCCCCTTCAAAAAGACCGCTTCACTTCAACACTCACTGAGTCTTGGGACACTCGGGCAATGTATCGACCATACATTTTTTTGTCAGGCAATCTCCTCTGATAGGCTGCTAAAATAAAAACACTTTCTCACACAGAGCCTGTTGTATTATGTATTGATATGCACCTTGGAAATAGAACTCCTCATGTTTGACTTCACCTAATAAGGTGTTGTGCTATTTTCCTGCTGCTGCTGCTATTGTTGTGCTTTTTTTATTATTATGTGTGTGGGCGAGAGCTTCTGCTGTCACTGTCAGTCATTAACAGAAGGCACAATGGGTCCTGACAGATGAAAGAAGCAAATTAATTCAAGACTGATATTAGAATTTGAAGTGTTACCATCTTGGCATGAGCGGGCCGCTTTCTTGGAATCTGCTTATTGCATTGGAAATGTAGCCAGAGCTGGAAAATGAACAAATCAACAAAAATGAACAGGAAACTTGTTTTTTCCAATCATTCTACAGTACATAAATAGCATCAGCATGTTCATCAAAGCTTTGAGAAATAAAATGTGTGATGTCAAAATGGCTAATCTTTCAGAAATTTCATATATTCCCTGGCAGTAAATTATTTCATCTAGTGTGAGGATATAGTTTGAAAACGATTTTACATATTTGAAGAAATACACATCCTGACACATGAATGTTTGTTTTTTTATGCTTTAATAATTTTGTAAAAGATCAAATATTGCTTCTTTTGTACAAAGTCCCTTCGCATAAAATGTCATAAGACTCCATTATTACTGCCTACCTCCATTTAGACTTCAATCTTCCATTTTCTTTATTCTGCTTCCCGATTATTTTCCCAGTCCAGGCGATGCAGTTGATATGGGAGGGAGGCCATAGCTTTGTTCAGTCCCAAAGGGAGAATGTGAGGTTTTCACAGGCTGAAGCTGCCTTTCTCTCTTTTCACAAGTTTTCTTCATTCTCGATGAGGCAGCCAGTGAAAGCAGTGAAGCCTGATAGTTGTGCATGTTCTCCAATAGAGGAGATTTAATGGGACTTAAAGTCAATTTAAACATTCAGATGTCTAGGACACTTTCACATTGTCTAGGACAGCCCAAAATGTTAACATGAATAACTGTATTTCCTAATCACAGAATTGTAAAACCACTAATACTTCAAGCAGTGATTTTATCAAGATGAAAAGCCTTGTGCTGATTGCTACAAAATGAATAGAAAGAAAATACAGTAAAAGTATTAATAAGGGGTCTGCTTTGGACTTCAAAAATAAGTGTAGAATAGAGCTGATTCAATTAAAGTTTGAATACACTTTTTCTTGTATTCTTTTGCATTGAATGTCAGTTCAGAGGCTTCATACTTTCCGCCCGAACTGTGGATCTTATTAAAAAGGACCAGTGTTAAAAAAGCTCATTGGAACATTATCAGCAATAAACTGTCCTTGGACTGTGGAGAGCAATTTGTGTGAAAGGGGTCGCTTGTGATGATGAGTCTACAGAAAATGATCACCCAGGCCTGCAGTTCCCCTCAGCTCTATGGAGCGTTTTAGTGCCTTTCAGCTTACTGTTTTGATTTTCGGGCCTACAACTTAACTGTTTGCATTCACTGCAAGGTATACCTCCTCATCAGATGGACAAAGTTGGCGACTAGCTGGTGGACACAGTGGAGCGTTTAGCAGCTTATGAGCCAGATATTTCCCACAAAAACAAAAACAGAGCTAAAAGGAGAGTGAACAGTAGACATTTTTCAGGGGGACACAGACATGACTTCAAATTAATGCTAATGTTGCTTTGTATCTGCTGGATGTGTAAACAGGTAAAGATTTCGCTATCAGGATGTTTTTACAGCTTGTTTCTGCTGTCCACAAGTGGTGAAGAAAAACAGTTATTGCGAGGTTAAAAACCAACCGATTGTTTTGTTTTTGAGGAATCGTTCAAAAGTTCAAAAGATCTATACCACTCTCATGTCAGTATGCTGAAGCCTGAGTGGAACATAGGGGCTGTACAAAGGTAAAAAAAATCTGCCTACCAAATCCATTAAAGCTCAATAATTACTCCCGTTGTATTTTATTCAATTCCAACAAAAACCAAAATGGAAAAACAACAAGTTGTGGTTTTAAAGGCCGATGCTAAGCTAAGTGGCTCCTGGCTCTCGCTTCATGTTTTGTGTACAAACATGCATTCCCTCCACAAAAATGATGGGTGACATTTAGCCTGGGCAGACAACGATCAAGTGAAATTATCACAGAAGCCATCACAAATGTTTGTGAATGCAGAATCGAAACCTTGGTAATTTAGTGTATGGCGGGCATTAGATTATTTTTTCATAAAGCCATTAAAATAGAGTGAAGAAGAAAAAAAAACAATATTATAAAAACACGGCAGCATCTGCAGTAGCTCAAATCTGCATTCAGTCTCAATAATGAAATTTGAAAGAAAGCCCTTGAGAGATTAGGGATTCCCCTTTGCCAACAGATGTTTGTGAAATGAAAGAGTTTCAAAGAGAAGAGGCTAGGGGAGGGGCGGAGAGGCAGGGCAAGAAAACAGCCAAAGTGTAATCTTGAGATGGAGGGAAAATGTTTGGATTCTCTCTGCATTTGCGCGGTGGGGTTAAGAGGACAATGGAAGAGGCTGATTTCTACATTGTAAATGTGCAATCCCCCAGCAGAGGAGTGCTGCATCAGGATCAAGACTTAAACAATGTCGCCTTGCCTTTATCTCGCCGCCACACTCTTCAGCGGACCTGCTGGAATTGACTCGTAGTCTGTTATTCCCAAAAGCCTGAATCACAAACAGCTCCGTCTCATTCAAGTGCAACTTCATTACTGCTTGAAATATGCTCGGAGTCAAGTACGCATTGCTATTATATTTCTTGGCTTGTATGACATTTGCATCATATTTTTGTTTACATAGGGGTGCCATTTAATCACAGTGGCATTTCTTTCTGTAGCAATAAAATTCATGTAAAGTGAACTTTTTGATAATCCTGGACAGCCAACTTTGACCTTCAGCTATGATAAAACGTCAAACAGCACAGGAATCTTAGAAAGAAATTGCTTCAAGATGGGGAGAAACAATCTTCCATTCGTCCTCTGTACAAATTCAACTAAAAGAACACTTGTTAAAGACCTCCACTTTATTGGGCCGAAGCTGTCACATCTGATAAAGCTCACTGTAACCAAGTGGGCGACCCAGGGACAGCAGGGAGGCCAGGAGATTGGTTGGTGCCAAACTTGTGTGACACTGAAATGCACCTTTCGCTCGGCTCTCACCAGACGATCATTTCAAGCTTAAAGAAAAAAAAGAAAAAGAAGAAGAAGTCACAGGCTCAGAGGCAGCAGACCCTTACCTTAAACAATATTATAGCTGTTAAAAATCATCTCCAAAGGACGGACTTCGCTGCAATCTGGGAGCAACATTTGCCGAAACACCTTGGACTTTAATGATGGCCATGAAACCGCAAATGAGCAAGTCCAGACTTCCAGTGTGGAATCAGGAATGAACACATTAGCCTGTGCTGACAGATGAGTCTTAATTGTTACCTCTGGCAAATGGGACTTCACATAAGAGAACAAAAGCTCTCCTCCCAGCGCCCTGTTTGATGCAATGTGACGATGACCTTGCTGCAATGCACCCTCCGCAAGATCCTTAAGAGTTTATCTTGACAGACTCCCAAAGACTGTCTCTCAGGTGTCGCACTGATAGACCAATTCATTTAACTCTGTCACGATCCGGGGCTTTAGAGGCTGCTGCTTGATGAATCCCTATTGTTCCTCTGCCTGTCTGGCTGTTTTCACTCCTTGAGGCCAGCTACATTACTGTTTCAATAGCCTTTAAACTATTACCACATGAAAAAAAAGGGCGCCTTTTTTTCAATGAGCATTGTCCTTTCTGTCCTACGTGCGATTCCATGGTAATAATAACAACATGCACTGCTGGAGAAATGAAGCATTGCTTGAGTGCTTCAGTGCTTTTTAAATTGGTTTAGAAGTGTTATGTTGACATACCATCTAGATCAAACACAGAAACCTTAAGTCTATTTTTATCTTCCATATCGTGTCACCATATTGGAATAAATGTAATATTGCCTACTACCATTTAAAATCTACCATATCTCATGTCTCAACACCCCAATAAACTAATACAATTAACTGTAGGGACAATTTGCCTTTGTTATTATGGATTAACAGTTGAACATTTTAGAAAAATACACTTAACTGCTTTCTTTCCATGAGTTAGATGACAAAATTGATACCACTGTTATGTCTGTACATTACGTATAAAGCAACAAAGACTTGAAAAAGAAAAAAAAAAAAAACAGATATCCTGGCTCTGGCTGAAGGTAACAGAATTCATCTACGAGCACCTCTGAAGCTCACTAAATAACGTGTTCTCGTTTATATGATCTGTACAAAAGCCTAAATGGAAAAACACCTTCCCGGAGTCTCTGAATCACTGCTCCCAGCCATGAAATAGTAGTTATGCTAAGTTAAATTAACTGGCTGTTAGCTGAAGCTTGACAATTACCTTACAAACATGAGAGTGGTATCAATTTTCTCATCAGTCTCCCGGGATGAAACCGAATAAGCCAATTTTCCAAATTGTCAAACTATCCCTTTAAAGGATTACTTTATTGTCTTTTTTAGTATCTTCATAACCTTACTGTAGTGTTGCAGTATGAGGGGAATGTGCAGGGAATACAGGAGCATGACAGAAGAGAAGAAAAATATGCTGCAGTCTTGTCTTTGAAAGATGATTCTTGTAGCAGAAGACATTAACCGATAAGAATGACTTAATATCCGTCTTGAAAGGTCAAACACAAATACAAGTTTATGGATTTGAATTCTGCTTGAAAAGTAATATTGCATCTTGTTTTACATTTAAAATGCCATTTATACAACTGTACGAAGAAAACGTGTGAGGAGAGTAACAGTGCGGAGTAGGAACAGTGCTCCTCTATTTTCTGCTTTATATTTATTTAAAAAAAAAGAAGAGACATGTCTTACAACTTGAACACAGCTGCATCTTTAATCAAACAAAGGTGGTTCATTTTACCACTGGAGGGTAAACTGAGCCAAGTTCAGTGAGATAAAAAAAAGCAGTAGTTCATTTATGTTCACATAGTGACAGCATGATTGGCACACTTGTATTTCGTAACTAAATAGTTTAAAAAAAAGCACTTTAAAGAAAGTGTTTGAGTGAGATTTCCCAGACACCCACACAAGGCAACTCTGTGTGTTAGTGGCTCCATGTGGTAGCCAGAGGTGTTCAAAAACTTTAAAATCCAATACCCACAGTCAATATGATGGTAGTACACTTCACACAGCATTGCTTTATATGAAAGAATACCAGAGGCATCAGAGAAATAGAGATCTGAAGCCGGATAGGTCCGGTTCTCTATGGTCAAGCCATTCCCTCTCTGCTGTTTCTATTTCCTCTTTATTTTTCTCTTTAATCTGCTGCTTTGTCTCACTAAAGCAATTTCCAGACAGCTCCTTTTAATGTGAGAACACAGAATATACATATAGGTCAAATTTTCTTAACTCTGTCACCGCCCTTCCTTGTAACACATCAACAAATCACCACAAGTGGTTGCACCTGACTGTGCACACTCATTTGGAGCAGCTGGACTGCCTCATTGCCAGGCAGGGAGTGTGTGAGTGGTGTGAGTGGTCTTGCCTGGTTCAGGAGTGGGCATGCGGGTGTTAGATGAGCCATTGATCCTTCCCAGCAGGCTTTTCCACCAGGCGATTCCTCCGCTTGCACAACCCCTCCCCCACGGCATTGACTTTCTGCCATGACGTTCCGCTGTCACGGCAGGACCTGACATTTAATGATCCTCTGGTGGAGTAACGTCACATTTATCACTTGCCGGCAGATGTGATGGGCAGAATCTGAGAGGCGAGCATAGGCCAAAGCAAAAACAAACAATATAAGCCAGGAAGAGGAGCTGCACCCTGACTGACAGGAGGAGTAATTCAGGATAAAGTCCCCAAAATAACTGTGCCGAAATGTCTTCGGCAGGCACCCCCAAATAAGACAGATTTAGCCACGACAGCCGTGAATTGCATTTTGAAGGAAAAAAGTCAAACCCACGTAGTGCAAACTTGACTTATTCTCCATGGCGACACTCCTATTTGAAACCTTTTTTATTTGTCCAACCGATCAACAGCATCAATTGACCAATCTCTAAACCCTCCCAGGAACTGCATGGCAGGACTGTCAAACTTTATAATTCTCCAGGTGTTGAATGTGAATCAGGGTCTGACCTAACCCATGGCCCGGGGCCAGTAGAAGTTTATGCAGGGCACGTTGACGAAACGCAACGTGATTCACTGAAATACATGTGAGGAAAACGAAACCACTGCTTGAAAAAAATGTCAGTAAAAGTAACTTGTGAGGCTACGAAAAGAAAGAAGGGCCTTTTCTACTTTAGTGGAAGCAACAATAATGCTGTGTGGAAAACAGTGACTGTGGTGTGTTTTGTACAGTTTACCGACCACCGGAGTGTGCACAGCCTGTTAAAGCTGTATTTCCCAGTTTATATACATCTACAGCAGCTTTTTCTTGGATCTAACAGTCATAACGTGCAAATACAAATAACTGTATGTCCGTGGTAAAAGCAAAGGTAAGCATACGTCTTTGTGAAGCTTTTCACAATGTTTCTTGTAACCAAATAATCACAATTGTGGCCAGTGAAGTGCCATTTATAGTGTAATCAGGCATGACATTAACGTGATTATAGGCAATAATATAGTATTGTTTGATGTTTACATGGGTTTGCTATGTCTAATATCCTTCTTTATATTTGGAAACTAGACTATAATTAACTTGATTTACAGATGAGTTATATATAAAATAAAGAAATGATCTCTTTTGTTATTATCCTTATGACTATATTATTTAACCTGCTCTTTGCCCTAGATTATAACCATTCCAGTCCTTTTTTACCAGTTTAAAAATCTTTAATGCTGCAGCAGGCCTACAACCTATAAAAGGCAGTTTTCCACTTGCCAAAAAGTAATTGCGGCATCTATCTTGTCTGAAAGTATAATTATGCCCTTTAAAATGACTTGTTTTCATTCATGAGGGTTATATTTTAAAGATTATAGCCCACCCAGTCCTTTTTATCAGTTAAAATACCTTTTAAAGCGGAAATACAATCAATAAAATGCACTTTTGCACTTGCCAAAAAGTGACTGCATATGCAGCTCTTACCTTGTGACTGAAAGGCAGTTTCTGCCTCAAAATGGCTTGATTTTTTGTTTTTCCGTGATTCTCAGTGCGGCTTAAAAAAGATGATAATCAAAAAGCAACTAAACATTATTAAGTTCCACAGTACATGAACACTAAACAAGACTTATTTTAGGTGTGAGGTACAATGGCCTATTAATGTTTATGTTGTTAATGTTAATTTGTTTATATGAAGGTCACATAGACGTGCTAAAATGTTATCATGAATTCAGTTCTCTTGTCTTCTCCATACTCTCTTTCACTCTACACATAATATGAAGAAACCTACATGTATACACTGCATTCATTTAATTTACATATCAGTAACTAAAGGGCAACACCCAAATCTAAAGGGGAGTTCACAGTTGTAGATATAATGTATGATAAATCACCAAATTATGGGGAAAAAAATAATTGTTTTCCTTTTCGGGCTGACGGGCCAGTAAAAATATACAAGGGGCCAAGTGGGCCAGTGGGTGAATTTTTTTAGCCGAGAGCAGAAGTGTAAGAAATGGATGGAATAGTGTTTATCTGCCCTAACATAAGCTGCAATCGTCAGCATGTCTAACCACCTACAGTATGCCAGCAACTGAGCGTTGGTACCAAGGGTAAGAAGCATTTCATAAGCAATTAGCTGACATTAGTTTGAAGTGTTACAGGTTGTAATGAAAATGCTATTTTCTCAGTGAGGAAGCCATCATGTGTTTTAATGTAGTATCAGTGGCTCTCTCCTCCTTTTTGGATTTCCGAAAGTTATACTATAGCAAACCCAGCTTATATTTCGAGATAACGTTAAGTGCTTAACACATAACAAAGCCTTTTCTCTTCTAATGTTTTCAAGTGACCTCAGTCTTTTAGCATTATATGATGTATAGCAAAACTGCATATTTAGGGCTCTTTGTACAGGAGTCGGCCGAAAACAGGAAAAACTCAGCTGGAAACTGAGTTTTCAACCAACTCATGGAACTCAATAGTTACAAACTGATAAAATCTGCCAGTGACAGTCGTCAATTGAGACGGTCAAATCAATGGTCAAAGAAGAAAAGGATGTGCTTTTTAAGATGCTTTTGCCTACCACTCTCTTACATGAAAGACCCACTTTAACAATTCACTAAGAGTCTGAAGTGGTACTGTAGATCTGCCCCCCCCCTGCGTCAATTGCATTTGAAATTAGACCATTTTAAAATATACGGGGTTTTCACCTCTGCTTTGACAGTTCAGGACCAAGTATGAAAGCACTTACAGGTCGGGCATCTCACCCAACCGCCTGTCTGTGGGGAAAGTAAAGGAGAGAATATTCAATAATAGATATGTCAAGCTGTTTTTAGGAGGGTATATGTGTCTTTGTACAAGAAGGCTGAGAAAATACACACAGATATAGTCAAAGGGTATAAAACATGAGTATCCAGCTAAGACCAACTGTTTCCTAGACCAGGATACTTAAGTGTCAAAATATAGCTCGTAAGTTCCTGGCCTGTGGTACTCTGAATATCAGAAATTAAATTCTTGTATTCTGAAGTGATTTTGCATAATATTTGGTGAGCACAAAAACATCCCAAGTGTGCTTGTGCCTCAAGCTAACAATCTGACTCGCATCTGAAGGGAAAAATCTGCACTGTAAGTTAAAATAGTGACTCTAAGGTCGAATAATTATCCGTCCCTCCATGTGGCATATCGCTGCACAAAAAAGCTGTCTAACAAATTTTGACCAGGGGAAAAAAAAAAAGGAAAAGAAGAATAAGAAAAAGACAAAAAAACAATGTCGAAGAACACTGAAAGAGATGTGTTAATTTACAAAAGGCTTGAGGAAGAGTTAATTAAGCCAGCTGCAGGACTGGGAGAAAGTGCTGAGTCCTGGAGACACAAAATATTTATTCATCAGCCCATTAAAGTTTAATTCCTTTTTCCCCCTATTTTTGAAATGGAGGGAGAATGGAGGAAAGCTTTGAACATTTGACCTTATATGTAAAAGTGTAGGGTGAGTCTAAGGAGCCTCAGGGATTGTTTTAATCATTAAGAACCAGCAGCAAGAGGAAAAAAGAACTCGCTCAATGCTCTGTTGGAGCGGACTTACATATTATTCAAATCAGATTATTGCAGCATTTGATTATTCCTTTTTCAGCTCCTGTAAAATTATGGCCACGCCGGGGTACTCAGGTGAGAATACAGATATGTGACAGGAGCAGGTGACCTCTTTCTGGAGGATCAATATTTGCCTGAGACAAATGGATACATGACAGAACACTGACAGATTAAAGTCTCAAGCAACGCGCCTGTCCGAAACATCCATCATGTCGTACATAACACTTCACTGTACTGTAGGTGGGGCTCCTTCAATCCCGCCAGTCGTGTCTGATGAAAGGATGGGGCCTGGCTGAGGAGGAAACAGTCATGTGCTTGATTTGTCTGCAGCCTAATTATATGGCAACAAACGAGTTGCCAATCATGAGAATATATTGTCTGGTTTTATCTCAGGAACTCATCAAGTCAACCCAATTAAAAGCTGCAATGAGAAAGACATCGGCAGTGAACAGGGCTTTCATTCAGTTAATTCATGATTGCCAATTAAAATAGAATAGCGTGCAAAGTTGTAAAGCTGTCAGGAGGGCCAAGCTAAATTACCCTTTTCCACTTTGAATGATGGATGCGTTCATTGCTCTCCCTTATCTTATTTATTCTCTGGGCGGGGGGGGGGGACAAAAGCAGGAACAGTTTAAAGAGAGTGTCGCTAATGGAGAAGGTTCCCTCTTTCGGAAAACCGAAGTCTGCAAGTGGATGATTGTTGTGCTTTTCTAGAAGAAAAATTAATTAAATCATGTACGGTATCCTAGAACCATGCGGACGGCCCAATTTTCTCTCACAGTGACTTCTACAAGTGAAATCCAAAGACTGGAGATCACATTGCAAGTCAGTATTGATACTGATATTCCTCTGCTACAGGTGTTTTAATATGCATATTTTACTAATAGCAGCAGAATCAAAACACGCTGATGGCATAAATCAAATTATTTTTCAGAAAATTCTCAGTTTGTGTCAACACAGCACTTTAAGTGCCATTTAAAAGTGTCCACAACAGTTAAAGTGAAGACAACTTATCCTGGTTGTGTCTTCCGCACCATTAGCCTCTGTTGCTATCCTATTGATGGCCTAATTAAAATGTGTCAGGCTGAAATGTGTCACATTTTTTAAAGGCTGAAATTGATAGCTCACATTAATTTTCACTTTCTCAAAATGACCTTTAATTTCGCTCACCAAACGCAGGCTTGTGTCTACACCGGCACACCCTCCCATCCCCGCTCCTGAAACAATATGTCAAACGGCTTTGACAACACGCAGAAGAAGCCGACGGAGCAGAGTGTTTTAAAGCTCAAATTGAAGTCACTCTCAAATTTCAAATATCCATGAGGAAATGATTTGCCACCGCCTACCTTCAGAGTAATGGTTTCCAACATTTTCTTATGTTAATAAGTCATCAGTGATAACCCTCCCTTCTCAGCCCACTCGCTTTTGCAATTTGCTCACTTTTGCTCTCTCCCAGGTAGCCCGGCTTTTATATTTCCCCCATGGGATTCTCTCTTTATGAAAACAAAACAACCCACAGATCCAGAAGTGTTGCTATGCCGAGGTTTTCTTTCAAACAACCAGGGAGAGAGTGATGGTTTCCATTTGGGCTCCAGTAGCCAAGAGTTTGTTCTCATCCCCAGGAGACGCGCTCCACAGGTCCAGCTCTTTGCAACAGATTAAAAGACAGTGTCACTAATGTCACCCGGCCTGGGAATCAATGGCGTAGCGTAGGAAATGAAAGCTGTGACAGACGTGGACGACCACATCAGCTCCTGTCACCGTGTGTCTACTCAGAATATTCTCTTCATCCTGGCAGCTGCCAGGACCTGAGGGGGCCCCTGTCAGCTGAAGCCTGCGTGGCCCCGGCACACTCCTGAACCATGGAAAGCCCGTTGGGGCCTTTTCTCGAAAAGGCTTACAGGGCTTCAGACACTCTCACCATCAACTCAATCAACTTGTGCCACTCCGGACAGAGCTTTTGCTGCTGCACCAGTGGAGAACTTTTCTCATTTCAAACGTGGGTTTGTCCTCACATGAGAAATCAAAGTGTTAAAAGTTAGAAACAAAGAAAAATTAAGTGTGGGAAAGTGAGTTTTGCAAAGGGAATTACAAGACTTTTTTCTTTCCTTTCTGGTCACATTGATAACCAACAGAGCTCATTGCTGCTTAATCTTTATTTCATACATTGATTGCACCCATTTTTCAGACAAAGGATTTAATCACCATTTGTAATCCTCCTCCTTTTATCTTGTATTTCCTCTTTGTTGGTCTGTATGTGCATGGAATCTCATAAATTTAGATGTGTACGTTTGTTGTCGTTTACAAATATAGCTCTTGACATTTCACAGCCCGGCTAAAGAGAGCTTACTGTTGCGTAGTCAAGCTTTCCGCTTTCGCAATTGCGAACATGAGCTCCATGACTTGGTTGAAAAACACGTTTCCAACTGACTCGTTTTAAAGCAACAAGTCTGTAAAAGAGTCTTAAATAAGCACTTGATTACTACATAAATAAATTAAAATGTCAAAATAAAGAAGTCAGCCTCCTCGCCAACTGATGATCAATGTAGACGACGTGTAAATAAAGAAACAGCATTATTCTTTTATCGGAGTGCATTGAAAAACACTGTTTGGCTGGAAGCGAGAGAGAGAGGTGTGATTTGTTTCACTTTTAACGTTACAAGAGAAAAGACTTTTAGAATGAGGAGTCACCGATGTGTTTGGCGAGTGTATAACGTTATCCTCGGAAACGTTCCCAAATCCGATAAGTGGAGAAATCCAACCCTTGACAGTCCTGCACTGCCTAGTTACAGCTGCCTACTGCAGCTATAATTGGACATACGATGTTTAGGTGAGATGTTTAGCAAACAGTCACCTAACGCCAAAGGCCACAAGGGAAATCAACTATTTGCAAATGACAGTTTTGGCAGTTTCATGCTTGATTCTCAAGCAACACAGGTAGTTCCATAATTATGCTCTTACCCCTGAAAGTTTATCCCATTTTGAGGCAGCATTAAGAACCAGCATCATTTTATCAGATTGAGGTTTAATCCACAGTTGACGGCAAATATTTGTCCTTGTTTTCCCAATTTGAACACAATCTGCTCCCGCTGTAAAGTCTATTTTTACTTTGTGCCTAAAACAATGGCTTACTTTATATTCACTTTCTGTGTTCAAGATGGGGGAAAAAAACGGTCGGTAATGTATTTCGTTCTGCTCGCCCTCCACCTACTGACTCAGCAAGTGTTCTTGGCTCATACAATCTCATTCACATAAAGACGGAAAGAAAATTTAATGGGAAGAATAGAAACCCCTGGAGTTAATGAGAAGCATTTGAAATATGCCCGATAAGAGGAAGAAGATCTGAGTTTTCCACCGGCATTCATTATCCGGTGTATTCAGTCGACCCAGTCCCTCATACGTGCCTGTGTATTCCCATTTGACACTTGTTGGTTGATCGAGTCCATTAGATTATCACTGTTCATTTCCTTTTCTGGAGATTGGGGACTCACTTCTGTCATCAGCAGGACGGTTCAGGCACCGCGGGAGCACACGGTTCGGCTTGACAGGACTGCATTTGATTTTCAGGATCAGGACGCTTCGCCTGATGCAAACACCACCTGGGTTGTTGGCTGTGCTGTTTGTGTTCACCTGTGTCTTACAAAAAAGAATAGAAAAAGGAGCTGCTTGTTTCCTTGTTACATGGTGGCCAGGAAACACGGGGGCTTGTTGAAGCAAACAGAATGCAGATGCTTGTGGTGTGGGAAAAAGGGATGTGGAAAGAAGACGAGCAAGCAGATGAAGGGATGGGGGGGGATAACAAGCTCTTTGCCAGCCAGGCAACCATGAGTGCTATTGCTCTGCTGGAGTGAATGCAACAGGCCTGGGTTTTTCAGCCTGACTACTGGAGCATGTGAACACACATCTTCCCCACCATGGGAGAGGAGACTGTCAAGACAAAGCCAATGCCTTTGCCTCGTTTTTTCATCTTGCACTGTCCCTTCCTGCTTCTCATCTATGTCTCTGTCTCATCCTGTCCTCATTTCGGTCTTGTTTGTGCTCTCTGTTCGGCTCTTGCTCTCCCTCTCATTGTATATAACACAAGGTGACATTATTTTCCCTCCTTCAAAATGGAAAGAAAAGCATCTGGGTGATGTGCAGTCGGGGCTTGCTGTCAAAAGCTTGGAACATTTGCCACTTTTCAGGGAAACCCTAATTGAAACCTCTGGCTCTGGAGGTACAACAAATAAACTAGAAATGTGAAAACTACAAATGAATTCAGATGCAGTCTGATATTCAACCACAAGCAGTTTCCTTAAATGATTTTGTGTGTTAATGTGAAGGAACATTTTTGAAAGAAGATCCCACACAAGAGGCAACTTTTTTTTGTTGTGATATTCCTCATAAAATCTATCTTTTGTGTACTAAAACCCTTGTGGACATGAAATGTGGAATTTGCAAGTTTGTGTAAGTTGTAGCTCCCTTACAGATGGTGGCGGTCGTATTCACCTTGGATTTACTATGGATGAAAGGAATCTGTTTTTTTTAAAAAAGTATTAAACAATCGTAGAAACTCTTCAAACTACTCCTGCAGCTAACAGCCTTTCTCTGGCCTTCATCTTTTATGCTCAGTTCTTATGGTCAGCCCTAAATACCCTCTCAAGCCTTCTGCTCTTCCATTGGTCAAAACAGCTCTACCTTAGCTTACATTATTAGATAACATATTCCATTTTGCTCATGAAGTGGTCACATTCATGTTAGAAAAGGTTGTGATTTGACTGCAAATTGATCCTGCCACAAAATGATTATGTAGCTTAAAGTTGTCTCATAAAGTTATTTTGGCTAACCATGCCAGGAGACCACAAATTATATTCAATATTCTCCTTATAGCTCTGTTTCGGTTTTAGCTGGTTGCTGTTACTAGTCACTGACTGTTATGTTGGAAATGAGGTTAATGAAAGTAGACTCGATGGGCAGTATAATAAAAACAACGACCTGAAATAGGCTTAAAAGCTCCATAGAGCTCAAGGGGGGTTTTGTGATAATTTTTTGTGAATTTGTCACAATGCAAACCCCTTTCACCTGACATGTAGTCATGTATAATTTAGAATAATGTATAAAACTTTGTTATTTTTGGTCAGTGGAAAATGAATGACAACCATGAATCAGATGCATCTTAAATTCTTAACCCAAGATTTCAAAAGCCATACCTCCATGCTGTGTGCAGTATATTACAGTATATTATAGTGGCTGTGGTGACAAGGAAGATCTCCTCTGACACATTATTTGGCTTTTGCAGAGATTTTGTAGGAGCAGATCTGAGTGTGAATTGAAAGCATACCCCGAGCTGCCACGGCTCTCCCGCTCTGTGACACACAGACCACTGAATGAAAGCAAGTTGGTGTGTCATTAGGATTCGGATCAGGATGCTGTCTCCGTCGACACAAACTGAGGTGAATGAACATGTCTGTCTGCGGTGAGACGTTTCTCTTTCAGAACCTGCTGTGACGCGTCTGGAGGGAAATTGCTGAGGATGACCCCTGTACTTGTCTGTTATCTACCTCAAGTATTTACCTAGATTCTTTTTCTCTCTTTTAAGGGTTCTCTGTCTCGATATCCTGTAGGAAGAATGAATGTCACTTTACTTCTAGATGTGCTTTGCACAAGTGATATTGCCTGACGCTGTATGAGAGATGCTCATGATAAACTTTCAGTAACATTGATTATTCACACAGATGCAGAAGATTGTCCTTGAAGAATGACTGTCTCTGCAGTGCTGGCAGCGCGTGTCACCCAACCACCAAGTCATAATTTTGCTTGTGTGCAAAATTGCATTTGCAAGCATGACAACATTTTCAACACAGTGTATATCAATGAGGATTAAGACAATTTATATATGGAGAGTGCAAGCAGAGGTACTGTGCGCTGCAGGATCTCCTTGTGAGAAAATATGAGAAAAAATAAAATACCTAAAATGGGAGTAGGGTTGATAAAAACCTGTTACATTAAATTATTCGAAGTCTAACCCTCTGGAAGACAAGTTCTAAGCTGCAACTCAGCAAGATTGCCATTCCTCCCCCGTAATCTATTTAACCCTCAGGGGAACAGGAGAGGTATGGGCTAAATTAGTTCAATCTGAATGAGGGTTTCTTGAATATGGTGGTTTCAGCCAGTGAGAGATTGTATCCGCCTCCAGCTTCAGTGGCCTGACAGACAATGAGGATATGACCATCTGAATCGATACAGCCAATCCCCCATGATTAGGTCATCCATTAGTTCACTTGATCTTTCGACCCTCTTGCAATGCATCTGATGAAAATGTAATCGCTCAATACTTGCTGGATGATTAGTCCAAATCCCTGCTTCTCAAAAAGGAGTAGCAGGAATGTTTTGATGCAGCATATGCAAATAAGTCTGGCTTTTGTATTTTGGTCAGGGTGCCGGAGTCAGGGGGACGTCAACTCCCCGGCCTTGTCCCTTGAACATCAAGGCCCCTCTGCTCCCTCTGATCCCCGGCTCTCTGCAGCCTTATGAACACCATGTAGTGAAATGCAAGTTCACATACAGTGTGTGCTGAGCCTCGCTGAGAGAAACACTGCTACTGATGTGTCTGAGATCAACAGAAAGAAAAATCAATCAACTAAAAGAATGAAAATAAAATAAAAAACAATTAAGAGGGCATATTTTAACTTGTGTGCAAATGTCTCAGTGAAATTAAGGAGCAGGGGAGGAGTCAGAGATGAATTAGAACAACCACGAAATAGAATTCAATTGGGTGATAAATCAGGATCCCACTGTCAAGATCACGGTGTGAAAAAGGTCACTTGCCTTGAATCATTGCTCCGCCAGCAGTAAAGAACGTGAGGGCAGACGCAGTGTAGTGAATTCTATTTTAATATACTTAAAATCAAAATTAATTAAACTGCAATTGTAAGGACATTTCCATATTTCAATGTGGATTTTCTTATCTGCAGCTGCATAATAAGAAGAACCAGATCATATGTGGCTATTTCATCATTATTCTCCAGCTCGTTTCCAGTGCCTGACTGTGTTACGGGCTTTTTCTGTGCAATGCTGTTGTAAAAAGATAACATATGTTATGACAGCTCTTTAGCTGTGAGCAACATGTTTTCTTTAAATGTTCACTGGGGAAATCAATACCTTGTTTAGAGCTGAAATTGGCCAGTCAATGTTACAATCATCTATTTCCAATGGCAGTGAAAGGCAGTTACTGGAATTATAATGTCAGATGTATTTCATCAGGTCAGAGATTGACCAGCAATTAACATACTGATCAATTTATCCATATTTATCTATTATGAGTATCAATCCCTGTATATCCATATATACAGTTACAGCAGTAGTATCCAAACAGGTGTACTTGTACCCAAAATAGTACTTTTGCAGGTGCCAGGAGTTATGGGGACATATTGTTGCGCCTAATAATAAACTAATAAAAAAAAAAATCAATGAATGATTTTGATCAATAAATTATAACTATACATTGAGTCAGCTGTAACAGTCAACATTACATGTTGGGATTGAGAGTGCATGAAAAGTAGTTACCAAGCGAGCAGAGAAGATGCAGAAAGTAACAGTTGAAATTGTTGACTAAAAATAACAAATACAGTGTTGAAGTAGATGCCGAAAGTAATGGATTAACTGTAGAAATTGTCCGCTAAACGTAATGAATAAATGATTGAACTAAATGTGAAAAATAACAGTTATCAAATTAGATAAGAAAATGAAGTATATAAGTTGTTAGATAAAAGTACACTAATGGATAAGCCATTAAGAAAGCTAAAAGTATGGAATAAGTGGTTGAAATAGATGCAAAAAGTAATGGATAAACAGTCAAACTTGACAAAACAACTAACACATTGACAGTTCAACCGTATGAAAACATTTAGCCTGGCATCACCAGACTAATTCACAAACGCCTGGAACCTCTCAGTTCATTTTCGATTTCCAAGAGGTGTTATCGACGGGCGGAAACAACCAGTCAGAGCAACAAAACGCCGTCCTGTCAGAAGTACGGCAAACACATATTTCTTATCAACTTAAAGTTTAAGTGCCATTGTTTGTTCTTCTTTTTTGAGAAAATGAACCGTCTAGTCCCTTTAATACTGCCGCTGTAGCCGACTCAATGGAACGTTGAATGGGAGAGGGGCCAGACGTATCTGCCAGAGCAAATACAACATGAGCGTGCAGATTCGTCTGGTTCCCAGGCTAGAAAAACATTATTGTTGGCTAACAATATCAACTTTTATAGCGTTAAATAACATCCTGATAATCTATTCAAATGAACACATGAAACAGGTATTGATGAAGCGGTTCATCTGTATTAGAGCAATAACTACCCATGCAAATACTAAATGCAGCTGCTGAGGTGCAGTATATAGTGATGAATTCAAAAATCAAATCTGATTGTCCTTGGAGGTCTTATTTTAAGCTATTACAGTATCCCTTCACTGTTTTTCTTGTTAGCCAGTGAACAAAAAGACCCATCAAGCGGTGTGTCACAGGGGAGCAGATAACAGTAGGCTAGGTGAGCGGAGGTCAGAGCATCCTGATTGGGGGGGGGGGGGGGGGGTGTAATGGAGGCATGGCGGTTAAATGCCGGGGCCGGCCGTGGGATCCGGAGGGAGCGGGGCGCGGGGCCCCATCACCTCAGGCATCTCCTGACCGCGTGTGATTGATGGGGAAGAGCTGACGAGCCGGGCTCCCAATGTCACTCTCCAATTAAATAACTCTCACCGCTGAACTGCAGCCTCCCCCCTCCTGCGACACACCTCCCTCTCCTCCTCCCTTTCACCTCTCCCTCTATTATCTCACACCCACTCCCCCTCTGCACTCTGTCTCCCTTTAAGTTGAGTTCTTATTTAGTCCAGCTTTCGACGCTGTCCTTCCTTCCGTCTTCTGCGCTCCTTTAACTTGCCTTTCTTGAAGCTCCCTTCCCTTTGCCTCCAACATTATTCCCCCTTGTATCCCACTGCAGCTTCACGTTGCTTATTTTTTACCTGTCCATTGTCCCGTGCCTCTAATTTCAGCTTTGTTAACTGCTCTTCCAGGTATGACAGACAGAGGCTGCTCTTTCTATTAGTTTGGGTCAGTGCTCCCTTCCTAAATGACAGAGGAGAGAAGACAAAAGGGGGCTGCACAACTGTAATGTATTCTGTCGCCAAAAATGCAAATAGCATGGAGAAAAACACACATCAGATCATCCCTGGGTGGCTAATGATCAGGACTGTGTTTAAAGCGAGATGTAATGTTTGCTTATGTGATAAAAGGTGTATATACTATGAAAAATGTATGTATGTGCATAAACAAGTTCAAAATGTTTACACGGACCAGGCAAGCTGAGGATCGTCTTCTATTCCGTGCAAATGTGTGTTATTAAGTGGAGACGCTGGAGCCTGCTGTATGTTTACTGTCACTAATTAGGAATGCAACTAATACTGGTTGGTTTCAAAGGTCTGTGAGCGTGGAGGTGCAGTAGTTTAGAGAGGCCAGCCTCATTCTGCATTCTTCTGTCACCACAGGAGCTCCGTTTGCAGCTAATTGGATGAAAAACAAATAGAAATGGGAGCCCAAATATGTAGTGAAAGTACACTTATAAAAGAAATGGGGTATTTAAAAAGGTCCATTTGGTAAGTGTGAATTATGCAAGGAAAGCGAAATGAAGGAAAGATGTCCAATGGAAGCATGAATGAGAATACATAATGCAAGTTTCTGCAAAAAAAAAAAAAAAAAAAGGAAAAAAGGAAATTTGCAAAAAATAATTATCATAATTTAACATGCGATTTGCAAAATTTAATTAATTCTCAAGGTGAAGTGGGGTGTTAAATCCCTCTCATTGGAAGGAGGTGTCAAGAATTTTGTATTGATTTTCTTTTCACCATCGAGGCAATCATTTAGCAGCACACATGCCATCTGCTGCCAAAAAACTTGGCAGGTTCGAAAATTCGGTTCTTCTTTGCCTCTGCCAAAAGCGCTGCGTGTGTTTTTTGGCTCCCCCCTGGCCAACTTATTTTGGTCAAACTATTTCGATGGGCTCTCTCCACTCCAGTCGGAGAGGATTTGGCTCGGATGAGAGCCGTCTCGTCCGGTGTTCCGCACTCTCCGCCGCTCCGCGTCCCCTGTTGCCTGTGCAGGAGAGAGACGGATACAAACCCAAAACCCTGCAGCTGGGGTTCCCTGCACAGAGGCAGCACTGCGCAGGATACTGAGAGAGAGAGGGAGGGAGGGGGGGAGGGGGAGAGAGAGAGAGAGAGAGAGAGGGACGGAGAGAGAGAGAGAGAGAGAGAGAGAGGGGGAGACTCAGACTTGCCACATCCCTGCCAAGGGTGAGAGCATTTACGCGCGATCCGGCGGCCGACCTCCAGCAGCCCCGCTGCGCCATCAGGACTAATTTCACCGTGAAAACTTTGAAACTCTTCATTTCGACGCAAGCCGCGTCCCCCGCGCGGCGCGTGGAGGCAGGAGAAAACCGCACAACTTTTGCCACCAGACAGCATCCGCGCGGCGGCCAACTTACCCCGTCTTCTGCTGGTGAGTGATTCCTCCAGGTGTCGGAGCGCAGCGGGGACAGTCTCCATCATGTGTCGGGGTTTGTTTGTTTTTTTTTTTTCCTTTCCCTTTTTCTTTTTTTTGTTTTTTTCATCCCCACAGCGCGTCCCGGTGGATTTACGGTCTGCTCGGGCGTTCAGCGCGTCTTTGCCCCGTCGCTGTGTGTCATTAGTATTCCGGGGACACAGGTTTCCTGCGGCGGTCGCTCTCTGAGGTTGTTTTTTTTTTTTTTTTTCTTACCGTCGGTGTTTCCGTGATGCCCGGCTCCCGTCAGGCGCTCGCTGGCCACCGTCCGCTGTCCTCTTCCGCTTTATTCCTCCAAAGCCCGAAGTTGCTGAGAGGTTTGATCGATCCGTGTTAATGACGCTGGGTTTTTTTTTTTTTTTTTTTTAATCGGACGCAGGTCTCGGATCGATCCGGGAACAGGTGCGCCCTGCGAACTTTTTCCTGCGCTGCGCAGGTGTTGACAGCTAATGCGCACTGACTGATACTGAACAGCAGGGTCAGAGCAGGCGGGTCACACCGGTGCGCCAGGCCGAGCACAGGGGCACCTGCTGATTTACGATGCACGAGTCCACGTCCAAGATCACACGCTGCAAAAACCTGTTCTCTTTTTCTTTGAGCAAGTGAGAAAATAAACTGCACGCAGGTTTGAAGAGAGAAGTTATATTCAATCAGATTAGGAATTTAGATTTTTTTTTTTTTAATTGAAAGATCTGCATGTTTCAAGGAATTTCATGAAACTGGTATCTGCAGTGGGAATAAGTGCTCGGAATTGGCAGAATTTTCCACTTGCTTAAGGACAAAAAAGACGACATGTAGATCAATACGCAATAAAATGACTTATAAAGATATGTCTTGCAGTGCAAGCTTATTGTGATGCAAAAAAAAAAAAAAAAAGATTTATTACATGAGACCTCTGACTGTGCAAAACAATCAGCTGTTTTTTGGGGGGTATTTTTGCCAGTAAGCCCTATAGTCTCAACCCATCAGCTGCACTTAAATGATATCATGTCACTGCAAGGACAGGCAGGGGTTCTTACCTGAGTCTGTGAATGTGTGGGACTTCAGGTCTCAGGTGAAAGACTTTTTAAAGACATAATTTCAAAAATCCTCCATTAAACAGACACAGCTTTTGCTTTTATCACTGGAATATGAATTAAAAGGAATGACTGGCACAAAATAGGATTCTTCTGAGTGTCATGCCTCAGCCTCTTTCATTGATCAATTATCCACATCCTTTTTTCGCTGGACACAGTGCAACAAAGCAAATTCTTGCCTTTGTTAAGCATGTGTGTTAAAGCCCTCCAGCGAACTCTTTACAGATGTTGCGTTGTGTCTTTTCCATGCAGCGTGTGAAACGTACACAGTGTCAGTCAGCTTCAGATCTACTAGCAAAGGATGCCAGATGAGTTCGAATTCGAGATGAGGTATAGGAAATGTGTGAGTGAGGCGACCACCCTTCAACCGAAGGACTCTGGGTTCATGCACCTGCGTCAGCGGTAGTGTGGTCTGCACTGTGTAAGTGTCCTTGAAGACCCACCAGCCACGGGGTTGTTGTCTGTCTATATCTGACCCTTTGTTCTGATTTCCCACGGAAAGAGACAAACAAAGAGGGAAGGTCAGGCATTCAATCAAAGGTGCCGTGTTGTTATTTCTAGGAAAACTGCTCGTGTTTTGCCTTTTTTGAATTACAAACACAGCTTCATATGTCACTGACTGATCTACATGCTGGTCCCCTTCTGCATATGATAAAAAAAATGAAGGGGAATAAACTATAAACTTTGTGAAGCGTCTGAAACCGCTATTGACTTGAGTTTGCAGCAGTTTGTGTTGTGTATTCTGGCCCAGGAGTGAAGACACTCCGAACGTACACAGTGATTGAGGAGAATATGGATCAGAGGAAGTGTGTGATTGGTTACTGAGCGCTGTAGCACTGGTAATCCTGTTGTGAGACTGGCAAATGGGATTAGAACACTGTGTGTAAGAGAAACAGAGCCAGGGGATGACTTGGGGGCTTCACATTCACGGCTTTATCTCACATTTTCACTTAATTTGGCGTCATCACTTTGACCCTGTCCAACGATGAGTCTGCGTCACCACAGGAAGTCAGATATGGACCATTTTATTGCCAGACTGAGTCTGCCAGAAGATGATATTTTGTGCTGATATTTGAATACTTTGAAATGATAAGAAAAAAGAACCAGTTTGATGTTTTTCTGCAGGGAGGAAAACCAACTGAAGCATTTAGAGCATTTGGCACCAAAACATTGCCAGTGCTTTAAGGCAAGATATCCATCCCAGCTATTCTAAAGAAGGCTAAAACTGCCATTAAATTAAGAATAATAGACAATTTGATATCTTGCAGTTAAAGCACAGTGCCTCTGTTTTTTGACATTTGTGCCAGTCATCGAGTTTGCCCTTCTCCTTTACATTTTCCCTGGTTTTTGGCTCCGCACTCAGTCATCTGGCCCCGCTTTTCACTCCTGTACAGTCTGAAAAACAACTTCCACAGAGCGAGATAATCCATCACAGTAAACACGACACCTTCATTTGGTTTTCGCCCAAAGTTTTCGTTCTGTTTCGTTGTCACTTCATTGTGCCTGAGTTGAGTGTTTTCCTACCAGCGCTGCGTTACGCTACGCTCTGCTTACTGTCAATCACCCGACACCAACAGGTAGAAGAAATGGAAGTCCTCATGAGAAAATAGTCGCACGAAACGCTCTTGTCCCATCCATCTCTTTTGTGTGTCTTCAGAGCAGTTAATTTCAAGCTAGATTTGACATTATGCGCTCTAATTTTTAAAATGATTAACAATCACAAGGTATTGAAACATTTCTCTTCAGCATGAATTATGTAATAATTTGGACAAATCAACTAGAGAGTAAATCTGCAAAAACTCATTTAATAACGAGCCAATATCAGCCCTATTGAGCACACTGCTGCACCCACAACTACATTAGTGTTATCTCCAGTCTTCATCTCTTCCAGAGTTCTGGGTTTAGCGAAATGAGAAGCATTAACTCGGCCGCTCGGCTCAAACTGACCCTGCGCCGATTTTCTCTCCCACAATACCACCGCTGCAACCTGCCTTCACAACTCGTGCTGCCCTGCAGCCAGATCTGCTCCACTTTCCACCTCTACCATTAAATTGTCATGCAGAGGCAGTGACTTTGAATGTGCGTGTGTTTGTCTGTGCACGTTCATGTGTAGCAGCAGTAGCGTGTGGGGTTATTGTACTGTATTATACAGCTTTATGGCTTCTTGGATAAAGTTTGTTTTCAGCACCTTGACCAGAAAGTGGGGGGGGGCATTTTAAAAATAAACCCTCATATATTCAGGTTGTTTCTCAGAAACATCAAGGTGTCTGCAGAGACGACAATCTTGCTGTTATGATTTATTTCTGCGTTAATTGTTAGCACTGGGTAATGACTTTGCTGTGGCGAAGTACAACAAATCACTTCCACAGGATGTGTGGTGTGCTGTTTTTATTTTGCTAGGGGGAACAGAGAGGAAGTCAAATGAGAACCGGAGAATCTGTGTGGGAAGAAAGAGGTCACTTTATGCCAAAGCAATTACCTTCCTCATCCAGGACCCTGCCAATACGCTGCGTAGAGGAGAGAGAAAGAGAGGTCAGCGAAGAAATAAATATACGTGCGGTCAAGCTCTCAGTTTTCTAAACGTCTGCTTTCAGAAGACCTCCTCAAGTTTACGTGGCATTTTCTGAGTCAGTAGCATCCCAAGATATTGCATAAATTTGCCAGCGAGCTCTGCTGCACAGCTCCACTGGCTTCATGAGTGTTCCTCCTTCAAAATATTTATTGAGGGGATTTGCTGAAGTCATTGTTACATGTCAAATCAGATAATACCAGCGATATTATCAAGTTTATGTAATTGCTCAACTACTCAGGACCGCCAGGATGTGTTGTGACTCGAGGAACATTATCTGTCAGGAGCTGATGCTTTTCTCTGCTTTGACAAGTCTCCATGTTCTGGCATCTTGGGGGATCTGTCACGGCATGACGACGGCAGGGAGACTGATCCCCTTGCATGTGCTCGGGCCGGCAAACAGACCGCTCGGAGTAGAGGTCAGGAGCGCTCGGGCCATCATGCTGCTGACAGCTCAGATTTATTTTTAATCTCGGGTGATGAGAGCTCGCCACACAGATCATGTGGCTTGTTAGTGTTGAGTGGCGAGCCCTGCCACCATTACGCCGTGATCTTATACAAAGAAAATGTGACAAAATAATGACCTTGGTGAGGTAAAGCCCAGATAATTGGAAGCTAGCTGAATGGCGTTTGATTGTTATTCCTCGCAGCCACTGTTGTTTCATTCGCGGTGAAATCTTTTTTTCTTATGTGCATTGAAAAGCCAGGTCATTTTCCCTCCACTATATTAACATTTTGACCTCGCCCAATTTTTCTTTGGCATGCGTGTAGGTGAGTGTGTGTACTTGAAGGACATTATGTTGATTGTATGAACCATATTTATTGTCTACTCATTTTTGACCAATTTCTTTATGATTGGAGAAAAATGTCATTATCATTGCATCAGCAAGCACATTACTTGCTGTCTAAAGTGACTGCGGTCACAGAGGCAATTTTGCTGACGGTACTTTCTCTTCTCTCCTCTATGTCTTTGTCCCTCTCTTTTTCTCCCTCTCTCTCTGTTCTGATAGGTGCCAATTATACAGCCTGTGAGTTGAAGCCTGCCCGGTCGCCGCTGACCCTGTTAGCCAGCTTTAATGTCAACTCCCTGGCTCCAAAGTGGAGGGAATTACCCCACTTTTAGTCTCCAATCAGGAAAAAAGAAGAGCAACACAGCAAAATGCAGAGCTTGACTCTTTTTCAACCCATGCGCTCTTTTCAGGGTCTGACTGCTCTTTCTTTCTGGTGAAACACAGGGTCAGGACTGTGTGGATAAAACCCTGAGGGTTTTGACATTTCAGCCTTGCTGTCTTTTTTTTTTTTTTTTTTCCAGCTTTTGCTCCTCTTCTGGCCTCAGTGCTTTTTGGAGGGGGCCCAGATGATGGGGTGGTGTTGCTCAGGCATATGCAGAGCCCTGGCTCTCCTGACACTCCTGCTTCCCCTGCGGGAGAAGGGCTGCTGGGGGCTGAATCCCAGCTCTGGGGATCTGGAGAAGTCCCCACACTCTGATCCAGACCCCTGGGAGGTCCTGCACAGGCACAAACGCAGCTGGGTATGGAACCAGTTCTTCGTATTGGAGGAGTACACAGGAAATGAACCACTCTATGTTGGCAAGGTAAGTGATCTGTGACTGTTAATGGCTCAGGGTTTGCACGGTTGAACAATGTGTTGCACAAGAAAGAACAATTTTAAATGTGGCTTAATCCCTAGTTAAAACAACAACAAAAAAAAACCTTCATGATAAACTGATTCACACATCCTCACATACCCTATTTTTGCAGATCTGGCACCAGGTTTGGTGCACCTGTACAATAATACACATATCAATAACCTCTTACCATAATGACCTGCAAAATCTGGGACACAGCAGTGTTTTACAGAGTTGTACATATTCCCAATGCCCTATATAGAATGCTAAACAAATGAAAAGACAAAACACATGCCGTGGAGGAGGATGGTATTCTGCATTTTATTCCAGCCAGGCTGAAGTATGTGCTTGTACAAATGCTCAGTTTTAGTTTAGAGGACGGGGTGCGACGTGACAAGGTAATTTGCCTTGTAATCATTCCCCAGAAAAGGTACATATTACTCAAATGTGTCTTTGTAGAGTAGGTGTTCTGCCAAGATACAAGCTGATAGATCAAAGTAATGCATGTTTTGGCAGATAAATAAGTATGAAACCCTCCCAATGACACAAATGGCATAGTTAACGAGAGAGTACACTGACAAAGTGACTAATCATGCATTTATGAGATACGGTAACAGTGCTTTTCTATTATGGATTACATTTCCTCAGGTACAAATGCGTGCAGACCAGTAGGAAGTATGAATACCACAGTTTAAAAATGTTCAATTACAAGTGCATTCAAATGTGTATTTAACAGTAAACTGCATCACTAAAATGGATTTAGGTGGCTAAAGTGAACGTATCTATTACACTTTATTATAACCCCCCATTTGGCATTTGTAAGCAGCATATAATGAATGAATAAATGGTGTATAACAGAATATAATGTGCTTATCAATGCATTTTTCAACAACTTCAACATAACTCATTTTATGCAGCATTCTTAACTGTGTATAAGCAGTTAATAAAGGCTTTATAACACAGTGTAAGGATTTATTTATATGTGTAAGCATACACCCACAATATACAGTGTTACCAAGCCTTCATTAACTGTTTATGGGCTACACCAGGTATGGATAAAATTAGTTATAATTATTGACAAATACATTAATACACACTTCAAAGTGAATGGAAGAAAATAATGTAAGGTTTAGCTTTATTGTCATTGTTCAATACAGGATGAGAAATGTATATTTGCTTACAAGTACTATTTACTTTGTAGTCAGGGCCTTGTGGTCAGGGTGAGCTGGTTTGAACTGCTTTATATGCTGCTGGGTTGTTTAATGCACAACAATGCAATGCTGTTTTTTTATAAACCTGTCACTCTTTTTTATTTATTTTATATCAGCAAAGTAAGTAAAGTTGTCAGACACAGTCGGACTGGCCATTGGGAGCACAGGGAGTTTTCATTTAACAATTGCGGCCGATGCAACGCAAAAATATACATATTTTTAAAGATTTAAATAACGTGCTGTGTGGCGCCCAGGCGAGTGGGCTGCCAACTGTGGTTTCTTTACCTGGGCCTCGCCCCTTTCCCATCGCTGTTATGGTGACATAAAAAGTGGAGTGCAGCAAGATGGAAAAACAGAAAGAGAAACTATGTAAAAGTGGTGCTGAAAAGCTAAGAGAGAAGAGGTTGAAGTCGCTTGAAGCTGATGCTGCCGAATGTTTTAAAATAACAAATTATTCATTTGGCACAGTTAGCAGTCAATCATCTGAGCCTGGTGAGCCTGAAGGCAGCAGAGAAGAGAGAGAGCAGAGAACAGGAGAGGAAGCAGCCCAGCGAGCCCAGCGAGCCCAGTTCAACTGTTAGTCAACCTTTTGCAGCTAAAGTTGTAAGACAATAGGGATAACATTTACACTTTAAGAGAACCGACCATCACAGCCTTGATGATGACGTGCTACAGCAAACTTTTGAAATTATTACTTTCAAGTTATGCATGAATGTTTATGACTATTGACGACAAGCTTGTACTTAACATTAAGAAATTAGAAATTAACCATCAATGTCAACCATTTTTCTTGCCCAAAGGATTTAATGAAGGAAAAAAACCTACAAAAATCATAACTGTGGTTGTGTATTTCTTAAACTGCTGTGCTGGGGTGTGGTTGAGTCCAAACGTCCGGGGACATTCTTTCATTCCCAGTCTGTCCCTGCTGTCAGATGTCAAAGCAATAGCAAAAAGTACAATATTTCACTGTAAAATAAAGTACAGTACAGCACCTCAATGAATTTGCATTCCACAACTGGAAGTGACTGATAACTTTGGATATCAAATACATGTCGTGGAGTATAAACTACAATATTTACCTCTGAAATGTAGTGGAGAACAAGTATAAAGTAGAATAAGATTGAAATACTCAAATAATATACAGGTGCAAGTACCTCAGAATGTACTTAAGTACTGAACCTGAGTAAATGTACTTAATTACTTTCAACCACAGCAAGTAACTATTAAATATAGCTTACCTTCGACCACTGAAAAAAACTTGAAACATATTCGTCAAATAATAATGTGTAAAAAGTGCAACATTTCCCACTGAAATGTAGTGGAGTGGAAGTACAATAAAATGGAAATACTGAAGTAAAATACAGTACATGAAAATGTACTTTGTTACTTTCCAGATTTAATTAACATCCATAACATAACTTTTAGGTTTTTTTTAATTCAATTGTAAAATTGTTGGTTTACATCACAGTGTCTGGTGTACACAAATGTTGCTCCACAGATTTCAGCACCATTGTTTAAATGGACAGCTCCTGTCTATAAAATGGGTCTAGTGTGTGCAGTGCAGACCAGATGGGTCTTGGATTGGTCTCTAGATCCCTGTTATCTTGGAGAATTTTCTGGTCTTATTATTAAATTAGTTTTCATCTTTCCGCTCATCTGCAGGATAATCATTCTCATCTGCATGTATTTGCCGGGTCTGCTCTCACAAGCCCATTTCCTTGCTGTCTCTGAACTGGATTAGCGTCTCCAGCTGGAATTAGGATACATTTTACTGTCCTATTGTTCTCCTCTCTGTTTTTGCCAGAGGGAAGCTGAAGGAAAGCATCTAAATCAGAATGAGCCTATTTGTGACACTGCTGGAGTTCAGCTAAAGGTCATTTCTTGCCCAAGCGTCCACAGTATCTTAAAATTTTGTCTTGACTGTTCAGCGTGTCCCCAGATATCTACTATTTCTGACCAGTATTTCCTGCTCGTGAACATCTGTTCTCTGATTCAAACGTCCTTGCCCTGTGTTGCCCATTTGAAAGTTACAGAAGAGAGCCAAGTACAGTAGTCGGGAATTTCAAATGCTTCTTCTCTTTAACACATGCTTGTGTCTGATTGCTTTTCTTGTTAGTAAATCCCAAAGGACGTGAGCAAGCTGATTACTTATTCATAGATGTGTAGAGATCTGCTTATCCACATGGAATATACCCAAACTAATTTGTAACCCCTTTTCTAACAGGTAGTCTTTTTATTTTTACAATACAGTACATGTATTGATTTATCTTTTATGTTTTTTTGGTATCCATGTATTTATAGTGGTAGTGCTAGCCGTGTGGGACGAAGAAAACATAGCAGCAGGCATGTAAACAGCCAGACTGGCTACATCTTTACATCTGACCTCGTGCCCAAGCTCAATCTAACCATTTCAGAAATATGGAAAATCAGATTCATTTTCTCCCCGCGGGAGGAGCAGGCTGCCTGGGAGCTTGAGAAGCTGTCACATTATGTGTTCCCTAAGATCATAGTTGTCACATAGTGTGTGTTTGTTTGGTATCACAAGGGCACACTGCCGCCATAAAAGGTCCGGGCGGGACACCCTGACCTCGTGACTCAGTGTGAGCGACATGGAAGGTCCTGCCTTGTCAAGAAAATGACCTTAGTAGAAATGAATTCTTTATGTAGCTTCTGCAAAAAAACAAACAAACAAAAAACAAACAAAAAAACAACAACAACACAAGCAGCCAAAGTTAGTTTTTCATACTCAGCTCTAACATTTCCAGCAGGTGATAAGCAAAAACACCAGAGTGACGTGACCAGTAATTGCTTTTGTCAGATGTATCTGGGTATCTAATATGACAAACAAAAGGAATCTGTGTCCAAACAATGGCACAGTCGCTGCGCAATTTGGTCATTTGTTTGGCTGGAAGCAAAGGGAAATATGATACAGTTGGGAGGAAATGGGAAGTCATCACTTTGGCCTGGCTGCTCCCTTTTCATCTGCAGTCTGCTTGGCTTTAATGCATTCTGTCAGATTCTGAATTTCACAACCAAATGTCTCATTATGCCTTGGCACTCTGCCTCGGGTAAGTGTACTGGCCTGGAATCAGCTGCAGTCACATCAAGCCAGTGGAAACATACATTAAAGAACCTTAAACTGCACAGCCACCGCCACAAATTGGTGACGCACATATTTAAACAAGCGAGAACGCTGGAGCAAGTCATCCACTTAACAAACTGTTACTGGTAAACATGATGTGATTAACATTTTCTGCAGAGTATTCATGTGGCTAAATATTTGCAAGTGTTGAAACGTACCAATCTGTAGCTTCTGCTGAGTAAGCAAGGTTAGTAGGCGTGCTATTTTGTACCACATAATAGAGACAACTGTCAACTGTCATGTTTAGATCTTTGTTTCGTTAATGCACAAACTCCCCTCTCTTTACACTTTGGAATATTTTCTCCTCTATTCAATAACTTTTGCAAAGCTACTGCTACATTTTATTAAGGACGTATCTTTTTTCATAGATCTGTTTATGTTCAAGTGACAGCAGAAATTCACATCCTGTGAGGCAGGTTTAAGTGCACAGACACAGCCCTTATGCTGAATCTCACCTTTATTTTAGAAAGATGTCTTCAAAATTGGCAGTCTGGCTAACCATCAGAGTAATGGATGGACGTATTTCACCCTATAATTCAGGCTGCATTGAGGCCGTATTAGCCAGGGCTCTCCAGCTACTCTCACAAAAGGCTTTCTCCCCAGTACAAATAAAAGAAACTCGAGGAGCAGCAAGAAAATGGAAAACATGTCTTGATGCAAGAAATCTCTTAAAGCTCCCCGTCAAATCTTCTAGTGAGACTGAAAACAGGAAATGACTTGAATTTGCAACACAGGTTACAGGAAATGTTCTTCTTTGGAACAAGTGTTGCTGTTTGATCATTACAACAATCATTTATTTTTTATGAGCATCCGTCACGAGTAATTTCTGACCTGGTAGCAAGAACCTGGTGTTGTGTGTGACAGTGATTCAGTTTAATAATCAAACAATATGCATCACGGTCATCAGGGAGAGTCCCACAGATAATTACAATGAAGCCAACATAACGTTACTATGCAAACTACTTCATTAGCATTCTATTAGATGCTCACTGTCAAATGGGTTAGAATCATAGAGCACAGGGCGCTGCTGCAAAGGTCAGTCTCAATAGCATCTACTCACACTCGCTGGTGCCGCAAACACATCGGCGCAGCTGGGGAGTGGTGAGAGCAGCATGTTGAGCCAGAGAGGAGGGTGATTCAAGCTGACAGAGGGGGGGGGGCATCATACACGCGGTACCCAGGGACAAGAGCTCACAAAGGGGGGAGCTCATGAGGCCTCCTGGGGGCCTTTGGGATGGCAGGAACGCCTTTATCTGAGCCGGGGAATCAAAGAGGATGAAAACAGCAGTGTAAACTAGTCTAGAGGGTGGTTATCAGCGGGGAAGGGGAAAGGAAAGAAGAGGAGCATTGTTTACACTTGCTCTCTCTCTTTCCATAAAGGGCCAAGGCTGGAGTCAACATCAGCAGAGCAATTTTTAGATGAAGTCTTGTAAAGTCCAGAAGGAGGTCAGGACAAAGTCAAGACCGTGTAATGTAAAAAGAGACTGATTCAAGACCAAAACACACAATAAACTGTACCTTTCATCCAGAAAAAGATATGGGTTTCTTAAATGGGTCAACAGAGAATATAATCTAGCCTTTAACACCTAACTGATATGAATGAATTTACTTTACAGCTCAGTTACATCTGCCCCGGTCTCTGTAAATATTTATTTCACCTCATGCGACTGACAAATTCAAGAATCAGTGTTGCCCCATGCCAAAAAAACAAATAGACTATAGAATGATCGTATTTTAGAGGAAACTATTATATGTTGTCACAAAGAGTTTACAAGAGGTCGTGAGTGGCCACAGAGGCTTTCACATGAGATTTCCACAGGGATGTTGTTGTATTATGTATGGCAGATCCAGGGGGGCGTTTTCCAGAATGCATTAATGCCATATTTCCATGTACCCCCAGTTCCTGCGTAGGTACCCCCTGGGGTACAAGTATCCCATGCTGGGAATCATTAGTGTAATCTCTTCCTTCAGTGGTACTTTCCAACATGGCGTTACATTAAACAACTCTTCCTAGCACCTCTAAATCTCACTAATTAACACGTTATATCTCGTTTGTTTATTCCGTACAAAAAACTAATTGTAAAAATGACAGTACGTCATTTTAGTTTTGTGCTGGACTATTTCTTGGCTCTGAGCAGTTGCTAAGTAACCAGCGGAGACTCCATAAAGCTACCGTGCCTGCCTAAGCAAAGTAATCTGGTAAAGGAGCATGCTTTCTAAAATACTGAACTATTGCTTTTACATCAATAACCAGACTGGTTCCGAATAAGCTCCGTACCATTTCACTATTGTGGAGAATTTGCACGGGTAGCCAAAAGAAACAGTATGGTTTAGGTGTATCTTGATATACTTTATATAGATGTCAGTCAAGCACAGTTTGTACACGCCCATGCAGTCCTGAGAAGGTCGAATCAGACAACATCAGCAAACACAGCTAAGTGGGTAGGCTGTGGGTCTGCGGGGGCTTGCAGCTGCTTCGACCCATAAATTCTAAAGCCAAATTTGCTCCAGTGGGGGCTTAAACTTCATGTCCATTGAGTTCACTCTAAATTTCATTAATCTGTCAAATTAAAATGTTGTTCTCCAGATACAGTGCATGAAATGAACCACAGCCCAACATTTTAAACATGGTATAATTTGTTTACAACATGTTTACTAAAAAAAGACCAGTCCAAGTCAAAGCAGGCAGGAGGCAAAGACATCAAAGATTTTGGAAACAAAAAGTGGTGTTGGTCACTTCTCATATGTTTGCACTTATTACAGAAGCTGTTTGTCTTTCAGGCAAACTTAAGTTTTTATTTAGAGCTTGGATTTACTCACTCTCCCCTTGTCTCACCCCTCGGCTACGTTCTTCAGATTTATGGTGGTTTGTTGATGCCTTGGTAAAAACAGAGGTACATCATTTTGGCATTTGTACTGTAAAATATTTTTTTCTTGCAGCTAATAATACTGTAAGTTGATTAAATATTAAGGAATATTGTAGGCAGAGGGAATTGTGAATAGTTTGAACTTGCTGTGTATTTTATTTTATGTTCTCTGTATCCTCTTGTATGTGCTTTTTTGTCTGAATATGGAGTTACTAAAATTTCCTGAAGTGCTGATGTATTGAATTTCAGACATCCCCAACAGGTCTGATCTTGAATAATTCAAGAGAGGTCCTCAGCCTGTGCTGAGAATGTAGACGTACTATGAATACACAGAAACATAAAGTTTTTAGATCTCTCTATTTTTCCTCTACAAAGTGGATAACAGGTGGCTTGGAGACTATTGTTTTTGTGGTATCAAGCAATCTTCTCCATTTCAATGTATAATGCAAGCATGGCAGGGCTAAACTGCATACAGGCAGTCCATGTATTACAAAGACTTTGGTTAAACGTCTTCCACTTGTTCCTCATACAAGATTTTGTGGTTTGAAGAAGAGACCATTTGCTCTTCGTGATATCTAAAAATCGATTTCATTATTTGGAAAGCAGAACAAATAGACATGATATCAGAGGCACAAGAGAAAGATGTTGGTCCAGCATCTTTGTGTAGAGGCTACTTGAGTATTCCCCTCAAAATGTAATGAGGCCGTATAGAACGGCGCTCATTTTTCATGGTCTGACTAATTACATTTCACATGGATATCTGTATGAAATGAAAGCAGTTTGATCTCAGTTTTCTGAAATTGTTTTTCATACAGCCTGAAGGCATTAGAAATGTTTCCTTAAAGTAAAATTACAGACATATTGAGTTTCTTTGTCTCTATTATTTTTCCCTTTACTACACATACCTTCACAGAGTTGCTCATTGTGTGTGTGTGTGTTTTGAGATTGATCCATTATGTATTACCCTCTGTTGCTTATGGGACCCCAGGTTTAAAGTGTATTAAACCTCCATTGATTTAACAAACATTGAAGCTCCTTTGTAATCAGATTTTTCCCTACTTTCAGCAGTAGTCTTATTTCAGAAACATCCATCATAGTGAGAAACTTGGTTTCCCTTTTCCTGTTAAGGGAGGTTGAATAATTTGATTAACAGAAGTAGATTTGTGAATGTGAAACCCAATTTCTTGGTACAGTTTAAGTTATCCTGGAGTTGTTACATGTAACATCATGTTGGAAAGTATCATTGAAGGTGCACATTGGTACTTGTAGCCTCTCCCATGGGGTACCTATGCAGGAACCAGGGGGTACATGGATAGATTGTGGGGTAGTTTAGCTAATTGGAAAATCTGGGCAGAAACTTCAACACGCCTCCCACTGAGAAGATAAATTTGCTAAAAGTTTTATTTTTTTTTAACAAATAAAAATAATATGTCAACTAAGTCTAAAAATAAAAAGTCATCATAGAGTTTTGGGTTTACCTGGACACAAACCCCAGTCTCCTAGATGAAAGTCCTATGTTAAACCCATTCATCCACCACGATCCCCTGCCAATGTGGACTTTGTCGCTCTTTATATTACGTCACCTGATTTCTTAAAGGCTTTCTGGCAGAAAATTTCTCCATTTAAGAGGATTTACTCATAGATTTCAGGGTTATGGTACGTAACCAGTGTTCGCTTGGTTTAACCGTCACTATTCTAAACCATCCTGTTCATCTCTGTTGCTGTCGCAGTGTTTTGTCGAGAGAATTGTTTGGGCAGCGTGAAAGTGTGAGAATGAAGGGGAAAGCAGACATACAGACTTTTAGCAGGTGTATTATTTAAAAGTTCTACATCTTAGTTTAGTGGGTTAATGTGATGGCATTTGCAAGTTAGCTCTAAACACAAAGCACAGCTGAAGCTGATGGAATCTCATCATTTTTTCAGATATTTGGTCATAAACCAAGGTATCGGACAAATTGGTATTTTAAACAACTAGATGAAAAATCTGAGGGTCAACAATGTTATTACAATTCATCCTGAGGAGGAAATGAATGTCTGTACCAAACTTCAAGGCAATCCATGTAATAGTTGTTGGACCAAAGCTGAGGACCGACATTTCCTTCCCTAGAGCCACGCTGCTATCATGGCTAAAAAAAGGCAAATTTTTGATCAATGACTTAATAGTGTTAATAACATCCAGTTCAAAACCAATTCAAATGAGCACCAACATGGCAGTTAGTGTCGATGCTGGGATACTGGAGCTCATTTGAAAGGGCTATGAAGGTACATCACACAAAAAAGGTTGGGAACCACCGCACTACCACATCTCCACTTTACAGTAATTAATTGCTATAACAAACCGGTAGTTTTTTTGTGATTTATATCAATGGTAGAATGTCTGAATCATAATCTACATTTTTTTTTTGTTTATAATAGTGCACTGAGGGTTGGTTCTTATATCGGGCCCTTTTTTGGGATATGGTAGAGGGAAATACATAAACGAGTTATCCAACTTTCTCACCTTAACCTGATTACTCTCAGTAATCTGCTTTTGTGTGTGTGTGTGTGTGTGTGTGTGTGTGTGTGTGTGTGTGCGCGCGTGTGTGTGCATGTTCAAATTACAGCTCGGCTAAAGTAACCTGAAGCCTGCTACCTCCTCTCCTCCCCCATCCACACACTCACACTTTCTATCAAACCCAACCCCCACACCCTCCTCTAGACATTTACTATCCAATGGATGAAGGGACCCTAATATGCTAAAACCGGGGATGCATTGGCCACCTCTCGCTGTAATTAAATTCAGTCATAATGAATCATAGCCCCTAATCCTAAAACAGGCTATATTTCCACAGGGAGGAGAAATGACCTACATGTACTGGAAAAGCTCTTAGTATAGCCTTTCTACTATAGCTCTATTACTTGGCATACGCTCCGAAAGCATGACAAACACACTCAAACCTCACTTTGAGCTGTGTTGAAAGTAACTGACTAGGGTTGCATGCTTATTTCCATATCAGTACTGTTTATATATATAACAAAACAAAAATCAGGTGGCAGCTTCAAAAGATTCATAGAAAGTCATGTCACAGTTTGTGAGCATTCATAAAAAATGTGGTCAAATCTTTTTCCTTTTCCTTTTTTCTTCTTTACTTTCTATGTTCTGCTCTCAGTTAATGTTTTGTGACTTGAATAGCAATGCGACGTGCAACGGCTCATTGCTTTGTGGAGAAGAATCGGTGCATAGTAACACGAGGCAATTAGGGTATTGTATGAGCCAGTCATCGGACTAATGTTGGTGATTCACAATGGTGCGAGTGCACCTTTGCTCTTGGAGGTGTATTTTATCATTTGCAGACCATGTTGGTTCCAGCCCAAGATACTGTCACCGATTCATTGTGTAAAAAATAAACTTGGCAGCTGGAGAACACAGAGATAATACGCACTTTGTTTTTCTGTTTTGAATGGCCACAGATATAAAAGAAATAGTGCAATGGGTTGCAGTGCAGGGGAGTGCGTTAATTACGATTTCTATCTTTGTTTCGCACATTTGAATCATTGTGTTGAATTCATTACAGTGTTTTTTTTTTTTTGTATTTAATTGCACATAGTCACTAATTGCATCATAGAATATAAAATTTCAGCTTTTAATTCAGGCTTTTATTCTTTCCTAATAATGGGCCTCCACTATCAATCATGTGGTACAGGAAAACACATTTTTCATCTGGGCAGATTGGATGGTGTTTTTTGGTAAATAATATATTCTCTCATCCACTGCAAATCTGTCTCTTGGATAACTAGACTAAGGCTCCATTTACATCTGCTATTAACATGTGATCTGTATCTGAATAATGACATCTGCATTTACACCTGAACAAGCAGTCATACCAGCATTGTGATTGAATCTCAATATGAATATTTATATGGGACTGGCAGATATGGCATGTCCCAGGTCAGGGGAAGCGATGCCACATGCCACAATGCTTTCATTCAAAGCGGGAGCTTAATGACCAAATGATCCAGTAAATAATCAAAATGCAAGAAATGACCTTTTCATCTGAGGAACAGGCATGGTTGTAAGAGTATAATAGTTTCATTGTACTAAACTAACCCTTCTCATTACTAATTCCACATGACTGATTTTGGATTTTTGGAGCCCAAGGCTAATTCATAAAAACATCATCACAATAACTGTATTGGAAAAAGCTGGTGGCTGAATCAATTCTTTTTCTTTTCGTTCTCTTACCCAAGAGCATTCATTCAATTTCAGGGACAACAGGGATAAGTGGATCTTACTGTAGGTGGTGCAGAAAGGTTTTTTTATTTTCTCATATTAGACTTCTTTATGCACACAAAAAACCAAGGACATTTTCTGTGCATGGAATTTAAGTATGTCATTTGAATTTTCTTTCATATGACTTGCTCAGAACTACCCTGAAAACCTGTTCTTATTTTTCCTCTATTCTCCCTCACTTCCCTTTTTCTTTTCTGTCCTTTTTTCCTCTATAAATTCGATTCATCCATAAAAAAATTAAACTTTCCAAAAAAAAAAGTCTATAAAAATATTTTTATTTTATTTTTTTATAACAATTTCTGAACTACCTATATTAAAAATTAAAGTCAATCTGACTTTTGCCTCAAGCTGATGATTGGTAAAGGCGTTTGTAAAATGTAAACTAAAAGTGCAAGACAAATTATTTTCACTCCATTCATACCAAATGTCATTCCATTTCAGGCCATTCTTTTCCTGCCAGGAGAGATCACTTTGACACAGCATGAATTCAGTTAAATTTTGTGGCTCCAGAGAAGTTTGAGGGATTTCTGTGAGGATATCCTGTTCTTGGAACCCAGCCCATTCATTTTCTATGGAGGAGATGAGTTCATACGCTGACAGTGTTAAATTATGCCGAGGGGCTAAGGCTATGCAAAGACGATGGGATGATTCAGAGATGGATTGGGCTGTGATCTAAAGTTGTTATTGAATTTGGCTCCTGATATCCCTCAGAAAGAAGAATGGAGTCAGGAGAGTGATTTGCTCTTTTTCTTGGTGCAAGACTAAATATATTCACTACTGGAGGGATCGTGTACACATCAAAAGTCTTCCTTCCCAAAGGCCCTCTCATGTTGGGGTTTAATAAGGTATTTTATTGTTTGAAGTAGTACTGCTTGTTTGAGTTGTTTATAATCCCTTTGGATCGTAGCAGCACTGTTGGTAGCGTAAAAGAGATGGCATTATCCATGTGTTTCCTTTTTTTTTCTCACCGGCACCAAGTTTTGGTTACATTTTATAATCCAGGTGGGCTTTTTCATTCTTTCCCCAAAGAACTAAAGGAAGGCTTGAGTCACAGGGCTCAGGGTTGGTATTATATACTTCAATGCCAGTGGTGAGCAATGGACATGTTTGTTGTTTACGTTATGTAAGTGCTACACAGAGAATGGAAGGTATACAGATGATCAGTTGAAGCAGCTCACAAAACATGGCTGTCTTGACCCTATTCAACCAATTCCTGCAATATTTGTGAGTTTGCATTTTTCTGCTAAATCCTTGCAACTTGAAGAATGCTGGCAAACTTATTTTCTGCTTGAGCTTTGTCTCCAGTATTCTGTGGTACAGTATACAGTGCATTTGTTCCTGTCAAGCTCCTCAGATTAACAATTTTTCAAAACTGAAGCATAAAAGTTAACTAACATGTTTGTTTCATGGGTTTATAGCAGTGGTTCCAACTATTTCTACCTCATGAACCTTTAATATAAAGTTCTGGCTAGTTGTAACCCCCATCACAGATTGCGTAGGTCAATTTGCAGTTCCTCAAAACGTTTTTTTATCTTCTTACATTGATTCATTCAATGCTATCGTGCGACCCTCATATTTATCTTGTGACCCCTAGTAGGGGTCCTGACCCCAAGGTTGGGAACCACTGGTTTATAATGTTTATTGTGAAATTCGTACTTCATCCATTTTGAAGTTGATTGCATTAAATGTTTTTCTTACAAGGCTCTATTAACACACTTTAATAGTAACCTATGCCCTGATACTGTGTCTACTGTTCTTTTTCTTTATTTTGAGAAACAAAACAAAAACTAATATTACAATATTTTCATAGCTGAGTAAAAGTCAATTTTTATGCAAATATACCAAATATTGCCAGCGTCTCATTAGCTGCTTTTCTTTCTTTTGTGTGACAGTGTTGGTCGGACAACACAAGCAATTTGATGAAATCACCTCTGGCTTTAAAAAATATAATAAGCATTTTTCAGGATTTTCTAGTTGAAAATAAAGGCAATAATCATCACATTAATCAATAATAAAATAACTGCCTGTAGCAGCTCTATTTTTGTTTTTTATTAAGTTTCACAGCCTAAAAAAAGGCAAATAAAGTCACTCGACTCAGTCTCTAAACATTCTCCTTTACATTTAAAACAGAGGACAGGCCGCAGCACATTCAGTAACTAGACTGGTCAGAGGGCTGATTCCCACATGGCCATCTGACATGAGAAATTGATATAGATACAAGCACAGTGTGATTTCAGTCAACGTCCAGCAGAGCAATGTGTCAAACATTTTAAATTTGCTCAGGGCTTACTGTATATTATACTTGACTGTCCTCCTCAGCTGAAAATGCTTCACAGTTGACAGTAGCAGCACATGATGACATTGTCATTCTCTGAATGTACAAATGTTTAGAGCTGCAATAATTTGTTGATTAATCCATTAGTTAATAACAATTAATCTGCAACTATTTTAATAATTGTTAAAGTTGTTTTTCATGCAAAAATACATCACTAAAATGCTGTTTTCAGCCCCATTACATATGAAGATTGCTTTTCTCCATTGTATATCAAAGTCAACTGAGATATCTTTGGGTTTTTATACTCAGACAAAACTATTTGAAGACATCTGAGAAATTGCAATGGATGTATTGGTTGAATTTTAAACTAGATGATAAATCAATCTTTACAAAGAAAATAGTGAGTATAGATAATATGTGTCAGAGTTTTTTATGTGCATGTGGTTTTACTGTCCCTGAGATGTTTTTTTTAAGAAAAATTTCAAAAATCCAATTATATTCACATAAAGGGCTACAGCTTGCAAAGTAGATATCTTTAATATTAGAGAACAAAAGTGGTTTCATCTATAGCGACTGTTAGCTGCTATAAACTGTGCAACACTGAAATCTCCTCTTCCTTCAGAAAAGATGGACTTGATTTTCAGTATCTAACAATGTTACACGTGGAGAAGAGATAGCACAGTTTGGTGCATGTGTCATACAGTAGTTGTTTAAGAGACTGGCGTCTGCAGGCACTGATATAAAATACAGTGGGCATACATCGGCTGATGTAGACCGCAAGCTTTAGGCTTTCATTATAATGAGCTGTGAACTGTAACACAGCTGGGTAAATGCTTTGAGGGGTCATTTGCTTTTTTCTCCCCCCTAAAGATGATCAGATCTACTTTATATCCCATCAATACATCATGTAAAGATGTCTGCTTGCCAGGAATTCTTGGAGGATTTACATATTAACTTTAAGCAAGCGTACAGGTTCTTGTGAATTTTACTCTAAGATTACACTAAGACACTAAGATACGCTGATTTTATAACATGTAAATGAAATTCTTTTTCTTCACCTCCCACACTAGGTTAAAGGTTTGTGAATTTAATCACATCTGTCATGAGATTGAAAATTTCTTAACCACAATCTCCGCAGATATTAATACTGACAAGATTTAATGCAAAATACCACCTTAAGAAAGTCTACAGTAGATTTACATTTTTTTTTAAAGGATCTTAAAAATTAACAGTATTTGTCAAAAGAACTTTATAGAGGAAAAAGCTAATTTAACAGCACTAAACAATTTTGGTTTGTTTGACCTCTGTATTGACTAAATAACAGGCATACCTGATGCAGTTTTGACCCGATTCTTCTGTATGTGACAAGAAGAATAAGATTATTCAACTTACTACAGACACATTGAATCTGATTTAAAAAATAAGTATAATGCTGAATTCACCCACATGCTTCTCAGTGCTTTGAAAGTATGACAATAGAGCACATTGTGGGTTGTGCTATCATGTTGAAAATGAGCTGCACTTATCTCAACGTGATTTGGGCTTTCTCTAGTGCTCTGTTGAGTGATTCTCGTAGTGACTAGAGCAGCTGGTTTAATACAGCAAAAGTCTGCAGTGACTTGACACACAACTTGCTTATTAACATCTAACCGAAAACCAAAGTGCTGTTTATTCATCTAAACCTGATCACAAACGGGACTCTGACCGCAAACCCTGAAATCCAATTCCTGGGTTTTGTATGCCCACCATCCACCTCGACCACCATACGAGTCCAGTAGCCTATTGGTCTGGCTTTATCAGCTCTAATATTAAAAGTAGTGCAACAAAACTAAATATTATCATGGAATACAAAGCTTCTGATCTTAAACCTTTGCTGTTCCATTGTATATTTGTTGAAATTATTTCGATCGATATGGTATTTAGTGCCACTTCTGCCAAAAGGGTGTATCCAAATAAAAGTGTAAAAAAGCAGTCTTAGCCTTCTTGTGTTTGAATATAAGTCAGCGATGGTTTGTAAAAAACCACAAGGAAGATCCATCACCCCCCCAAAAAATGTTGCTTTGGCATCAACACACGGATGAGCAGGTTTTATGTAGTTTTACAAAGATTGCTCTGCAGATTTTATGACTTGTTGCTATTTTATATGACCCTTAGTCAATAATATATAATTTATTTAGTTTTTTTAATTTAATCTCATTTTATCTTTTAAAAAATGTTTCATGTTTCAGTTATTGTCAGATGTTTTATTTAGATGGTTTTAGACACTGCTCTTGTCCATAAACAAGATGTTACAAAAAGATAAAAAATAAAAACTCTTTTATTTCACTTTAATGGAGACAAATCCAATTCAGATGGTTAAATGTGTACTTTTACTGTTAATGGACATCTAAACTGCTAGAAAACTCAATAAAAAAGTGTGGTCAGTTCCAGTGCCTAAAGGAACTAAAAAAAAAAAAAAAAGAATTTAAATTGTGGGAGACCATTAAAAGGTAAATTCTTGCAGTAAAACGGCGTTCCTCATGGTTCCTTGGTAGAGAGGTAAATGTTTCATTCACCGTCTTTCAGATTAATGATGAGGTGGAAGAAAGGTGCATGTTGCCAAGTCATGCAGCTCTGGTTTGATTTAGAATCGGTGGGAGGAATCATGACATGCCCGTTTTAGCCAAACTTTTGCTGACTCGTCATCTCCTGGCCTCTGGGTCTTTTCAGCAGACGGTGGCACATAGAGCCGAGATGTCACGCTTGCTCTTGTGCTGTCTGGGGTACTTAAGGCATCGGCACGGCGACAGGAACAACACACTAGTTTCCCACAAGAGGCAGACAGAATCAAAGTTGACTTGTTCTTGACAGCGAGATTCCCAAATGTCATGTGAGCAATAGATGGAACACAGTAGCCCATAATACCACATTTACTCGCAAAGGAAACACGCATACTGCAATGCCCAGGGTGTCTGCACTGCTCAGTGTTCCCTTCAAACGTAGGGGCCAGATTTTCAGGTTCAACTCCATTTTATTCATTCAAACTAACAGCAGGCTGCAGGAGGTGATGTGAGTCAGTTAAAAAAAAATGTTACACAGTTATGTAAGGATCATGTAAGGATTAAAATACCCGTCACTGACAATGTAGCACCATATCCTTTACATTTGGGTTTAATTACATTAAACGGCAGCTTTGGCCAATGAGAGGCATCCTTATTTGTTTTGTTTTTAGGTATTTATGTAGTAGTAAGTTGGATATATCAGAGCTTTATCTGAGTTTCCCAGTTGTAATTATGACTTTGAGTTTATGTGATTGTTATTTAAAAGTCGGTAATCGTGATAACTCTGGTATGGAACTGAAGTGTTGACCTGATGATGGCGCTATATGAAAAGTCAGGGATCGAAGTTGTCGTGATTTTTAGATAAAAATCAATGTCAACGTCATGGGATCACCAAAGTCAGTGACAATGATTATCTCAGGACATGCCACTAACATGGCTGAAAACACACACTTATTTTTTCAACCTCCACCTTGTAATCTTGTGTCTTGTGCAATCCCAAGCCTTTGATAACACCTCCAGTTCAGTCTAAATTTGCTGCACTACTGACACTAGTAAGTGTTCGAAAGTTGAGCCCTCTGAGGGCACCTGTTTCTCAGCTGACGCGAGTGATATATTGCTCTATTAACTCACCAGTTTCTGTCTTATTGGCCCAGAAGATGGAGAAACTTCACAGGCTCATCAGAAAACCTCTTCACGCCTTAGCTATGACTTTTACTAAAGGCCACTTTCAATAAATGTCAGGCTCCAAACATTGGTAAACAGTTTTAGCTCTGATCAAATTCCAGAGGGCTGATATACACGGTGAGGTTGCCATGTCTGTAGGATTACAAGGGTTCCACTTCGGAAATGGCACATTAAACAAATGGATCATTTCCCACTGGTGACGACAGTATTTATTCCCACCACTGAGGAGGCCTGCCCTTTTACTTCACGTCCCGCTCATCCAAACGTTGAGCCCCTCCGCATCCCATCACTGATCAGGACTCGTTTCACTCCAGTAACAAAGTGCAGCTCTGGAAGGAAAAGCTGCATGCTGTATAAATATTCTGCAGAAGGGAAGATGTATTGAAATGTTTATCCATAGACACTAAATATGGATCAACACTATTTAAATTCACATAAAGAAAGCAATGAATGTGACATTTTCATACATATTAGGTCTGAAGGATTCCATAGCAAGTAAATATAGGACAATCATATTCAAATGTGTCTAATCTAGTGTTATTTTAATACTATGCAGGTAATGTTTGGTATTAGTTGGATAGTGGAATGTGGTATTTTAATAATATATTATTGTTATACAACCAGTATTTGTTGAGAAATTGTAGAGAATCTCATATTGATTGCCATCAAGTATATGGAGACCCACAGTGCTCAATATTAAATGAATAAATAAGACTTAGTGAATTTTTTCAAAACTTTTTTGACATTTTGAGATAAAAGCTAAAATAAATTGACCTGAGATTCACATTTCATGTTAATGAGCTGAGCTTTAAAAATGCATTGGATTATTTCACAATTACATTGTTATATAGTTTGTGTATTTCATAAAATTAATAATAAGTATATTGTCTTTTTAATGTATTTAATATTGAACACTGTTGGTCTCCATGCAAGTGTAAACTTGGACTTTTGGATTAATATAGTTTAGGAAATGAGCACAAACTTTGAAACTTGCATTTTTGTGAAAATGAATAACATTCTGCACCCAAGCAGAACTGTTTGACAGTTGACATTCTGGAAATACTGTTTTCACATTTCTCATAACAAAAAAATGGGTAGCTTACTGTTAATGCAAGCAAACCATTTTGGTAACTTCTCTGGATTTCTTTAAGTATACGGTAGGGTTTTTTGCCTTTATTAGACGGTAGACAGTGGTTGACAGGAGTGGAGGGGAGAGAGATATGGGAGATGACATACAAAAAATGTCCCAGGCCAAACTGGGCTCTCTGTGACTACATGGCCAATGTCCCAAACCCCCTAGGCCAACAGGATGTCCCAAAAAAGAAACTGCCTTGTCTGTTGGAGTCATAAATGGTTGAGTAATGTCAGTCTCCAGTTCTTGAAATTGTGTGATTTATGGGTAATAATAAGGTGGTTATCATTCTCCTGATCCTCATCTCCAATATTTGGATTGTTCATTGTCCTTGTCGGTCATCTTCGTCCACGTATTGTAAGTGACTAGCGCCTGAGAAGAGATTATTGATGTCACTGTCATCAGGCGGTCACCGCAGAGTGCTCGCAGCGATGAGTACTCTTCACTGAACAGGTTTTTAATCAAAATAATGTGTGTCGAACACCATCGAAACCTGTTTGCTGTGGAGAGCTTGAGTGCATGTGAAAAACAAGAGTAAACAAACATAGGCAATTATGCTTCCCCAAGCATTCAAAAAATATATGAATGACATGAAAACAGTGTTTATCACCAGAGAAAACGAGGGAAGTAGAGGGATGTGAATGATGGTGAGGATACCGCATGTGTTTATTTTACGTTATAATTTCATTTTTCTTATGAATATTTTCTTATGTCTGTGATATTTGTTTTCTTTAAAGAAAGAGATTATTTGTTAAGGCACATGAACACACAAACATATATAGTTTGATATTTCATTTTCCACCGCTGTTTGTTGAATAATTATGTTAAACCTGCTGGATATCTATTCCATTAAGTATGCACATACAGTATTATAGACAAAAAGGTGCTACACAGACGGACAGTGTTGCAGACACAAGAGTAAATGACAAGATCAGCGTGGTCTGATGGAAATTATTAGGGTAAATATAACAAGGGGAATTAATGAAAACATGAATATGTAGTAGTTGCTTTCGTATCTACCTTCTATCAAGTGCTATTCCAATTACTCATAGACTAGTTATTATTTTAATTATTGTTTGACTTACTTCTTTATGAGGCATAATCATGCTCTATTTTGGAACTACAGTTCCCATAATTTGGGGGCTGTGGGGGATGTAAAAAGTATAATTAGTTAGCTGTGTGGCTACAGTGTGAGCCCTGTTATTTATCTGTTGACATTTTGGCAAATGGGTACCATTAAACATATGACAAATCAGCTTTTAGCAGTTCCTGTTTGCAATGTACCCAAGGATGTACAGAGAGCTATCACTGGATTACTGAATACTGAATTACTTCAAATTTAAAAGGCAAGCTTTTGAGTTTCATGCAACATCTCTTTTCTCTGATTTCTAAGTGGATTTATGGATGTTTACTCGCGATGGAGTGTAAGTCACACTGAATCTACAAATCTAAAGTAGGATCCATCTTTGCGGCAACACAAATGTCTTTATGTGGCAGTCAGTTCAATAATAGGTGAGACATTTCACTAAAAAAGAAAAAATGTCAACCTCATGGTGGTCCTACAGGAAAAGACATGGGATCAGCAAAATCGCATTAGGATAGTAGTTATGCATTGAATGGGTTGTTGAGAGATTTCACAAAAAATACCAAATGTCAATCTCAAATTGGTGCTAGAGGAAAACTCACAAGATTACCAAAGTCAGTAGGATTCCTCTTCTGGGGACCATGAATGTCTGAACACAATTTCAATGGCGTTTGATCCAGTGGTTGTTGAGATATTTCATTTATTGATCAGAGTGACTGAGCAACCGAACGGACAACTGACAATGCCATTAATAGAGTCATGATGAAAATGTATTAGATGGAACAATCATCCCTGAGCAGAGCAGTTCTGCAGTTGTCAACTACTTGAAGCGCTGTCCTGAAATCCCTTCGCAGGCAGTTGCACACCACTTCACGGTTTAATTAAAGCGACTCTGATGACTCTCATGAGTGCCGTGCGACCTCACATGTGATCTGCGCACGGGTTTAAATGTCTGGGAACTCCCCATTATTATCAGTCAATAGGACTGATGAAGCCGCTTAGATGACTTCGAAGAATCTCATCTTTCCTATAGTACTTCTAGATATCCAAAATATACAAAACAAAGCTTTTATAACAGCAGTTGTTTTATCTCATCCAGTATACAAAATAGTGAATTTCACTACACGGTACAGTGGAAACACCTTCCTCATTTTAGCCTCCGGTTTTAACACAGTGCCAGGGCCTTTTTCATATGACAGCCAACAGGGAGCGGCTGCAAGACAGATGGAAAGCAGCCACTTTGGAAAGGCCTGTCATTTTTGTTGGCAGAGTGGAGCACTCTCCAAAGTTGTAGAACATTTTAACTTTACAGACGCGGCCACACAAAGTGGACTGCTGTTTGTGTGAGCCGACTAATCCCAGGGAAGAAAAAGAGTGTTCATTCTAAATCATGAAAAGACAACACACACAAAGCAACATTAACATCATGAATGAATCATTTAATTTTGACCTGGACGTAAGCAGGTGTAAAAGTGTTTAATTTCTTGCTGAGCGTCCGTGTTCTTCAATATTATTTCTGCCCTTCTAGCTAAGATTTGATTTCATTGTATAAACCTTCAGTTGCTTCAGAAAATAGAGGTTGCTCTGAAGCAATGGCAGCATTTTTTTTTTCCTTCTGAGGGACACTTAAGCTCAATAGGACTCAGGAAAAAATCAATCAAAGCGATTCACAATGGAGGGGAGAAGAGTGAGTCAGGTCTATAGTAAGCCGTCACTATCTGGTTAGGATATAGGCTCTCACAACAGGCAGGCACAAAAAGAGAGACATGAACACATTTTTTTATATGGGACCTTGGGTCCTTGGCTTATTTCCACTTATAAAAAAACATATTCTGTTTGAGCATGGAGATTAAGCTTAAACTGAGAGTGGCAGCTCCCAAAGTAGCTGACAAATTTTAGATTTAGATTTAGATTTCTATACAAATTTGGTTTATTTTTTGCCTTCACATTTTTGGCATCCATAGTGGAAATATTTCTAAAATACAGTTCAGTTTGTCATGTTTGTCTGTGGTTGGTGTCATGTTTAATTTCTTATTTAGCATTTTAACATTCAAAAATAGAAAAATGTGGCTATATTTTAATAAAAAAAAATAATTTCTTAGGGCCACAGTCAATAGAAATTGTACAGAAACAGTGTTTCAGTGAATTCAGTGGGTGTAACTCTGGATGGGACCAGAGGTTCAGAACAGTATGTCAAGTGATATTTATAGCCCACTGTAGCCTCTTATAGTGTACTGTATGTCCTGCGTGTTTTGTCATTGTGTGACTTTTGTGTGCCTGTAGCAATGTCACCTGCTAATGTCACCTAAACTGTTTTATTCGAACATTCTTTGCAAACATAATTAGTATAATTCTCAGATTGAAGTTTAACCCTACGGCCCAGGCAGAACGCTGGCGTCTAGTGAGGCTTGCACACAAACAGATCGGTCTGTCTCAATGTCAGTCAACATCAATATTCCTGGTCCTTATCAGCAAAATGAGCTATCATGCCTGCTTGTAGGTCCCTCCGCGTGGGATATGATGATGATCCAATTGATATGTGAGCATCAAAGTTCGGTTGAGTCCCATTTTACTTGATGAGGGAAAAAGCTGAAAAGAGTTTTCACTGACAAGTTGCGTCTGTTACAGTATTTATTGGTTATGATGCTTTTGTAAGTAATTCACATTGTAGGAGTTGACCATTGACCCCATTACATATAATGTTTGTGACATGGTTTGATTTGAATACAACCTGAATAAAGGTTACTTTGTGTAAATCTTTGTTCTTTTACTTTTCACTTTTCGTTTCACCAAAAGCCTCACAAATTAATTGGATTTCTGTTTGACAAATTAAAATTTTTATTTTTTTTATTTAGTCCTGGTTATTCTCAAGAAGAAAATGTTTGATACATCCCTATTTATAACTAAGGAGAGACTTTGATTGGCTGATAAATGTAAGTTTTACAATAAAACAGTGTTTGGCTCGGGACTGATGGTTAGATGCACTTTGCTTTTTCAGCATTTCATAGTAAATAGGTGCTACATTAACATTGATGGAAACTTTAACATTATGTGTCATTAATGTTTCTCTCATGAGGATTTCTTTCTGCTTGTGTCCAGTTGTGTGTCCTGATCTTATTTTTCTGCATTTTCACCTGCAGACAAGAGGAATAACAAATTGTATTGTAGGCCCAGCATGCAAAGATAATTTCTTGAATTGACAACACCTGATATGGAAATACAGTTTCTTCCTCACACTTCATTTAGATTCATCCATCAATACACTGTAAGTTCTAACCTGTACTCACTTGCACATGAAGAAACAAACAAAAAAAAAACTGTCGTCAGAACGATAGCATCTAAGGAGCCTATGTGTGACAAAAGAGCTTTGATTCCCTCACCCATAATACTTTGAAAGGGATGCCTATTCCTGTCTCCCATTTATGTGCATCTCTGTGATGAGGGCAGCCGAATGCCACACACACGCACAGACACAAAATAAAAAAATAAAGTGAAAGCTTGCCCTGATTGCTAGCTTGATTACTTTCATTGATGTGGATGACAAATCGGCATGGTGGCAAGGCTGGCAAACCAGAAAAGGCAGCGGGGCACCAGGTTGAAAGGCTTGGAAAGCACTCCTGCATGTCTTTAATTAACATGTGTGTGTCAAGGGCTACTCCAAACACGATCGTTTTGTGCTTAGTAAATTAGGAAGTTTTTTGTCACATTTGAAATGTATTTATAGGTTCATGTCGGGCAGTAGATAAGCAGCTTTTATGTGATAGATACTGCACGTCTTGGTATAAAACAAGCAGTTTGTCTTTGGTGTGCCTGTGTGTGCGTGTATCTGTCTCTTTGTGTAGCATGTGCAGTGCAGAGGTCACTAATAGGCAGACCGCGGGCTAGACGTCGTTTTATCCGGACCCAGACCTGAAACTGCTAAATTACTGAGAACTATTACATTCTGAAGGAGCGTTTCTATTTCAACTGGCACTTTTCTACCCTTTACAGCACTAGTTTAGCAGCCAAGGAAACTCACAGACCAATCAAATTAAAAGTAATTTCACCTAAAATACATAACAGATGTCACATCTATTATGTATTTTATTGGTAAACGCAGCCCTTATTTTACTTGAAATGAGAAAATGACATTTATTTATTATTTGAGTTATTTATAATCCCTCCAGTTCAAACTGACAATAAATATTGTTGAAATATTATTAAATTGCACTTTCTTTATTTGATTGTCAGTTATTGACTACATTCAGACGCTGATATAATTACTAGGCAACTTTAATATAAATGGCTCTGAAACATAATGCAAGTAAGACAGTATGATGTTCTGGACCTTTGCTTGAGGAAATTTTCTCCAACTTGACCTCTTGGATTTTCAATTGAATTTGGTGTAGTATCTTTAGAGGTACAGTGATACTACACTATTTGTTGCATTTATACTGAAACAGCTGCTTAGTACTTCTGCGAGTAGTAGTTTGAGATGCATGTATGTTGAAACAGTTCCAAACTCTTTTGGTTAATATTAAAGCTGTTTTATTATGTGACCCAGATTTAAAGTACAACCATTACACCTTTGTAATAAAAAAACACAGGGAACTAATAACTATTTAACCCATTTTGAGGCTCTTAGAGGCCTAGTCATTCTTGTGACAAATATCCACAATTTTTTAATATTTTTATTTCTTTCAATAATTTGTGAGTAGTAAAAACTTGAATTTAAGATATATTTAATTACATTGTGACTTGTAAAAATAAACCGATGGAGAATCTAATGTAAGATTTGTGAGAATGTGCTAAATTAAAGATATTTTTAATTTAAATGATGATTAGTCAAAACTACATATCATATATTCTACATATTATATTCTCCAAGTAACACAATGGTTGATTTTTGTAGTCAGAATTTAATAAGCGATATCTTCAAATAAAGTTTTGATTGTCAGTTCTTACTTCTAAAAGTACTTGAATTAAAAAATGTGTTTATACTATAGACTGTACAAAAGAAGTTGACATAGCCACCTTGACATCACTGATTGATTTCTGGACCTTCTGTTTTGAAGCCTCGAGTTTGGCATTTTGGCCGTGCCCATCTTGATTTTTTGGCCATAAGAAAGAATGTAGGTTTAAGGCTCTTCTTAAAGTTTCAAGACAAAAACACAGACAACATCCAAAAACAAGTTCACGGCTATTTGAATGTACACAGTGCCATGGATAAGCATTGTTACGCCTCTATCCTGATCATACCTGTGACGGCACCAACCTGTCACTCAAAACGGCCAGGTCCTTAAATATGAATTACTTTAAGCCTTAATCTAATTTAAACGTATGATTTGTATAAAAATTCACCCCCTGTACAGTTATCATGAACGGGGAAATTAACTATAGAGCAGCTATAGAGACCAAAACTGTTTCTTGTACCAGACTGTTAACGTGTTTATTTCTGCTGTAAAGTTGAGCTTAATTTTTCAGCCCTAGAAGTTGATGGTTGGTGTACACGTTTTTTTTTTTATCTTGACTAAAACAAAAAAAAAGGACTTCAGCTTATTTTTATGAAAATCCAAATTCATTTTCTGCACATGGAAACAGAACCATTATCTCTGAGGTGTTATGACTCAGCCAGCAGGTGCAGATATGAACAGCGGCTGTCTGATGGAGACAGAGTGTATAAATGGCAGTCAGAATACTGAAAATCATTTCTGACTTTGATTGAAAGCTGATTCTCTTATGTGAACAGTCGTCACGTCAGAGAGAGCAGTGAACCCTGCTTTATCCCTACTGAAAACTGCCTCTCTGCATTTTCATATTTATCCCCCAAAAAACAGCTATCTGCACTCGCTTTGTACCTGCTGTCAAGCCATCAAACACATCTATTTGTATAGATTTAACAGCTTAGTAAACTGCCTTTTTAGGCTCATTTTGAATCAGCTTATTCGGGTGCACAAATATTTATTGAATTTTGTTCAACAATTTACAAAAAAGTGTGTTGCTCTTTTGATGAATATTCAACCAATTTTTATTCTTTAAAGTGACACTTGACTTGACAGTGACAAATGCTTCAACTTACATTTCAGCTGCTGTCACTGCCAGCCTAACTGCACTGCACAAACTTCAACTATTTCTAACGCTTTATCATCAACTGACAGTTCAACTGCTCTCATTTCTTAAGTAGTTTTGTGGCCTTAATCTAACTAAAATGCGACTTAAAAGTTAAAATAATAATAAAAGTAATAAAATAATAGGTCCATTAAACCTAAAGAGAGCATTGACTTTTGGATTCAGACAGGACTTGCACTCCAGTCTCCTGGGTGAAATTCCTGTGCTTGACCCATTCCTCCACCATGACCTTGGATGTACTGCAGAGTTTTTCGCTCGCTATTTATACCACATCACCCAACTTCCCAAAGGCTGGCTTGCAATTTGAACGCTGGGCTGACGCTGCTTTATTCACGGACACGCCTCTCAAGAAGAGACACCCAGTCTGCAACAGCAGAGCAATCAACTGGTTATCAAAGTTGGGTTGGTTGCAGTGAAAACGGCTGAATTGGTAACGTTAGGGCAGGGCAGCAGCAGGTTACCCCTTAACACAAAAATGTTTTTTTGCCACAAAGTATCCCTATATCATCTTTTTCGCAACACAACAGGTTGCTAAGAGGGTCTGAAAAGTTGCTTAATTTAGTGACAGAATAAAAGTCCGCTAACGTCAACAAACGACCAGTGTAGGTGTGTTTGGCCTGCTAGATCTGCTCGGGGTCCTGTGTGTAGAGAAAGAGATCAACTAATAAAATGTAAATGCCTTTAATGAGAAACGCTAAATAGAAAAATTTGTCCTTCACCAGCGACAATGTTTCCATCTGGCCACATTTATTAAAGGGAAAATAGACTAATTAACTGCAAATAAGTCAGAAAACAATACAGCTGCTCAAAAAAATATATGCTTTACACAAGAGGCAGATACAGTGCACTCTGGTGGAAATATCTTTTCTTTTAGTAAATTTCTTAAATTGCCTCACAAATTGCAAATAAGTTTATGCTTTTTGAAACAGTGTGTCTTTATGCTGGAATCTGCCTCAACTCAATGACTCACTTACAAATGACACTCATTCAAATAATGGTGATTACATACAAGTCAAATAATCATGGTATTGTTGTGTATTTAGGTGCAGGCATGTGTGTAAATAACTGATTGGATTTGTAATTTACAGCCTAAAAAAATAAGCGAACTGAGGTCTTTTGAGCACACTGTCAAAAGTACTGTTGTGATTTTATTAAAGACATACAAAAAAAGAACACAAAGAAAATAAAAGATAAGGCAGAAGGGAGCAGTGAGGCGTAAAGAGCTAATAAAATGATATAATACAATGTCGAAAGAGAAACATAAAGACGTTACTTATTAAATTGAAGCACAATAAGGATAAGCCTATTGTGTACAGATCCCATGCATTTGTACACCACTGTGTGATAGCTCACAGGTTCACCATGGCGATGACGAATTCCCCACTTCCCAACTTGAAATGAAAGAGGAGAGGCTGAGCCATGGAGCCTCTTTCAGAGCACAGCACCAAGGCTACTCACCAGAACATGGCCGAGTGAACAGATGAAAAGCCAAGCATGTCGGGAGCTCATGTCAGTTACAGCTGCACTCAAGGCCCCGTCCGCTATTTCAGCTCTATTTTGTAGCAGAATGACCCTTTCTTGCCCCCGTCTGCTGCCCTTTATTTGAGCCTCATGTATGTTTTATTTAATGACTCTGAACTCCCTGCTGGCTTTACATTCTCAGTGATAACCATAGTGTACAGTGATAACTTTTATTCACTGGCATACACATGGTATCAGTTAAATATAATACAATTATATCGTGTATGATTTACACCATGGGAAGGATTTTTATGCTAAGGTTTTTTTCTCCCCACAGGAAACAATGTCTTAGTGTACCGTTGTCAATGTTTTATTTTTGGGTTGTTTGTGAAGAATACTGTACTACCTAGTGCTTGTAAAAACCCTGTTAAACCCTCCATTCAGGCTGCTCTGTGAAATATCTTGAGGGTGATTGTTGATTAAGGGCTCTTGAGCAGCAGCAGAGGCTGCTTTGGTGTGCTGGATTCAGTATTGCTCACAGGTTGCCTGTAGGTATGGACTTTTGTATCCATTTTGGATTGTGCACAGTCCATTGAATGGCAGAAATTGTACTCTCCTCAAAAGGGATGCAGATACAAAGCTTTTTATTTGAGGAGTTGTACAGAGCCAAGCCAAATGGGTGTAAAGAAGAACCAAATAGAATTACACACAACACAAGTTTTCAAATCGCACAGAATGGCAAAAACGGAAATTCAAATACTAAAACAATTTGAACATGTTGTGCAGTAGTTATGGTGATAGGACAAACATGTATCAGTGGGGTTGTTATGGGTTCTTTTATGCGTTTTTCCATTCTCCCTTGCTTCAAGGTAAACAAGAAAACACAAAGCTAACAGGCTGGTCCCTGGAGAACTGCCTGCATACAAAGTGATGATAAGTGTCAGCACTGATTTCAGAAGGGTTCGTGTTCAGATCCCACCCCTCCTTCACAATACCTGGGAGTGCCTTTGAGCTACACCACTGTGCAGTGCTGTGATACATTCTCCTCAAGGGAAGCAAAGGAAAGAATTATAGAGAGGTCTTTACGTTTTTGCAAGTAAAGCAACTATGGTACTCAGTAAAAGTAATAAGAGTTGAAACCTCAAATACCACCTGAAAATGAGCAGTGACGGTTTTAAAATGGGTCAGATTAATGAGAGAGAAAGTATTTGACCAGAGTATACTTTTAATAAGCCCTGCCATGCTATACATATTTTATGCAGTCTTCAGTGTTGATGAGACTTAGAGATTCAATATGTGGACCCAGGTGCTGCACTGTTGAGTGTCCTCCTACTGCCAGGCAAAGAGTGGGAAATGGAGCAAGCCAAACAGTTCATTGAAAAGACCACATAGTGTGCTTGACCCTTGGCCCGGCTTCCATGCTTTGTGGCCTGTCAGCTTTGTCCTTCTTGTCCATGGCATTTACTGGAAACAGGCCGCCACGGATGGCTTCCCAAAGATTAAATGTTGACTCTCACCACGACTGACAATTTACCTCAAGTTTGCTCCTGACAGCAGGAGATGGTGAATAAACACGGTGAGCTCCATAAGAGAGGCGGCATATGCATTCCGAGGCTTGAGGACACAACCAATGCAATCATCGTGCCCCTAACGCAGCATCCATCAGCGGGCTGATGGATTCCATTAATAAAAGACCTTTGGTGTTGTATCCTCTGTTCAGCATGTACTCCTTCAGTGCCACCAATATAATATTGACCTAATCATTCTCCACCCCTGCAGCGCTGGCTTGGAAACTGAAATATCATTGTTATTTATCCCATAATGAGATGTTGACATTTACAGATAAATTGAAGGAATACTTTCAACAACAAGCCTGTGTGAGTACGTTGTAATATAAAAATAAATGCTGTACAGTAGGCTTTTGTCCATGCTTTACACAATAAACAACTAGCGAGGCCAGTACATAATTGAAAAGCACTCTGCACAATGTGCTTATGCTCATTCGTTTATTGTTCTGTTTTGAATAATCATAATGACAGAAAATAATGAAGTATCTCAGAAATAAAAGTTCTAACTATTTCTACTTAGATAAATATAGCTGTAATTTTTTTTTTGTTATTCAGCACTGGCTCAGATGTGGTAAGAATATTAAAAAATCACGTAGTGTCTAAGACGACTCCGACTCTTCAGACGACTCCAGGAGGGAGAGAGCAGGCCTTTGTTATGACCGATTTCATCAGTGATAGTTAGCTGCTAACCTCAACTGGGGATCGTTCAGTGGTAGGAATACAGCAAAGATCTCCTGAACCCAGATGTCACGCAGTCCAAGAGGAAGACTTGTCGGCAGACTCGTTCTAAGCCTTACCAATCTCCCTGGCGGAGGTCATGGAGGTACTTAAAAAGCACCCCAGTTGTGTGGTGCTGGGGGGTGGAGGAAATTCGCAAGATTTAAGTTTGAGATGCAAAAGGCTCTGGCTGTTTTCCGGCTGTCATTGGCAACACGCCTCCTCAGTGTTACTTGGAGTTCAGGAACAGTCCCTCAGGCTCCTTGAGGAAACAGGCCAGCCTGACATGGGCCATGACAAGGAGATTCTGACACTGATTGACAAAGATTCAGGTTTGCATATCCTGCACTGATTTAGGAGCATTCTTGGTGAAGAGTATGCATTGTCAACAATTGTGTTTGCTATTTTAGTTTCAGGGCACAGCCAAGTAGTAGAGGGCAGGATGTCCCGTTTGATGACCTGGAGTAGCTACTGTATAGTGTCTCAACTGGGACAGAAGCATTTTAGCAAAGTGTTTCCTAGTGCAGCTTTAAAAATCTGAAGCCTGACTGCAGTAAGCTACACATATGTTCTTTGGCCATTTTAAAAGCTTTGCCTAAAGAATCTGGCCATGTTTCCTGAGGAGTCAATTTCTATTTACATTTTTTGCGAAAGAAATACAAGTTAATTTGGTGAGTCATCATTGTTTTATTGATGCATTTTTAACATTAGCTGAGGTTGGGTTTTATCTGAGATAAGAGTAGTTATTGCCAGATGTTTTATTGGAAAAATGCTTGTTTGATAATTTGTTGCAAGTGACAGTGGCAGTTGCACCATTTTATTTAATTTCCTTATTTGCAGCAAAATGCAAATCATGGTGGAATTGTTCATAAAATCCTGTCAAGCTGTGTTTGCATTTCCAGCAAAGATTTAAGAGCATTTGGTCTGAAGATTGTGCATTGTCGCCAATTCTGTTTGTTATTTTGAGGGACGAAATCTGAAGGAACAGTCAAATAGTAGAGTGTGTTTCCAGTTTGGTAACGTTAAGGTCACATTTTGCTCAATCAGAACTACTTCATAAGACATGTTGTCCGACCATGTTGGAAATGAATAGTGTTCATAGCTGGAGTGAAAGGCCTGCTGTCATAAAGGAGAGGATAGATAACGTTGTTTACATTTTCATTTAAAGGAAAGCATTTATAGTGTTGCACTCAGTTGTTCAGATGAAAAATGAAAGAAATAGTTCAAACCCTGACTGCTTTCTCACCTCCCACCATGGAGTGGGTGTGATTGTCAGATCATCAGTTTTTTAAAGTTACAGAAATGGTCGGAAAAAGCTAAATCAATAACTGTGTTGTGGTGGATAAATCGAGGGGGCTTTACTTTTCTCAGATTTTTTGTTCCTTTATTGTTTTGTCATAGACCATTTTGTGATTGGATTTCAGATGATTAAACAAATTGGTTGTATTGCCTTGTGGTGCAGACACCACAGTGTAAGAAATCTTGCACAGTATTTGTTGTTGTTCCCCATTGGACTCCTTGAAACAAGTGTTTTCCAAACAGCTGAACTGGTTTTACCTCTCTTGTTAACCAAAGGCTCTCTTTCTGTCATCTTGGCTCACGTTGAACTAAACATGACAGAGCCTGGCTGAGAGTCAGTTTGGGCTTTCAGGGAGGGGCGAAAGTGCACCGCTGTAGAGGAGAGAGGTGCGCTGGATTTATAACACAAGACAAAACGAGAGCATCATTGCAAAACTGAATGCAGCACAATAATCACTTTATCTCTTGCAATAGGCTGGAGAGAGCTTGACTTGCGAGTGAGTTGGGAAAGCATTTACCTTAAAAAGAGCAATTTTAACAGAAATTATGACAGATGGAAATACTCCGCCTAGTCCAATCTGATTTCAAAGAATCAAAATACTTGGAATATTGAGAACACTACTGAAGTGTAGATATTACTTGTCAATTTAAGCTTCATACTGTACACTTTTAACACCAAATATTGAGAATCAGGAAAAAGATTTTAAAAAAGGCATCCACTAAAAGCTTACTCTGTATGCTTTGCTGTTAATTGAGGTGTTTTGTCATGTTGGAGGTGATGGAATAAAGACAGAAATATGCACTCTGCTAAATGCTGACAGTTGAAAATGGTCCATCTGTCCATCTTTGAATACCAACAACAGCCTTCCCCTAAGATATATGGCAGTTTCTGTGATCACTCTGATGTTCAGCACATTGAGGGGGTTGATGGCCATCAGACAGCTCTGACTTCAAACAGGATAATTCATGGTTGGTTACAGGCTTCAAGTGTTCTTTTTTTAGAGTTGTTCAAAGATTTTTTTCTCCAGTCGTACTTTGAGGAGGGGTCTTAAGGTCATTTTTACACTCATGACTTTTTCTCCTGAGATTAAAACTCTGCCTTAAGCAGAAAGTTGTTGTAGTGACAACATGGGCCCAGTGATAAAAATGCAACTTGTCTGACTTCTTTGTAGACCTGTATATCTGTCTATGGAACAATTTAACAACTCCTATTAATAGTTTAGCTACTCCAAGAAACAAAATGTGATAGTACGGTTAATTTGGGCTGGTGTGAAAGCTGTCAGTCAAAGCCTGGTGCGGACCAAACAACCTAACCGAGAGTGCTTGTACAACCACAGGATTTAATGATAGCCACTACTGCGATTTCAGGATTATTTCAAAAGCTAAACTACTAAAGAATCCATCAGGTACTTGTTCAATCTGTTCAGGAAGCGATCTTCTAATTGATTTGTATAAGTCAAATGTATTCACGTCAGCGCGGGTATTTTCCAGATCTGTTTAACAGGTCAAAAGCTGTTGAAACTGCTGTGCTTGTATCCTACTTCGTGTACTTTGTCAGTTCATTAAGTCCTTTAAAAATAGTGTGACAGGGTTCCCAGAGTAATAAGCCCCCCTACTGCTCAAGATGCTTACTTTTTCATCCTGTCTTGTAGGGCCTACTAAGGATCCTTATAATTAGTTATTTCTTCTTGAGCTCTTTGGCACACCAAAGAACATCAATATACACATCAGAAGCATTAAAGTGCTTATAAACTTGCACATAAACTTGTCAGTCACCGGAATTTGATTTCCCCACGTGGGTCCTGATGATGCAGGATGACAATGTCCAATCAACGAGTTACTTGTCAGTCTGTACAACTGCATGTTTGCCCCTCTTGGTTTGTTTGTAAAAAGTCAGTGAGAACTAAGATTCAACAATGTATTGTTTCCTTCCCTTTGTCCGGACCAAACGAACCAAACTACAGGTGTGAAAGCACCCTTGGAGAAGGATGGTTTACATGGCCCTTAAAAAGGACTGATCTGACAGCGCGGCTCTTGGCTCAACTCATGCTATTGATTCTCAGGAGGCAAAAACCTGTAGTTTGGTACTGGATGAACTTAGAGCTACACTTTGCATTTTGCACATGTCACTAAGCAATTGCACAGAGACACATCTACCATACCATCTGTGCTCCTTTTATTCCAAAGGGCAGAAAATGGATGAAAAGAAGCATAACATGGATTATTGAGTCCTGCTTTCACTCAACAGAGCATGCACTCAGTGCTGTTTAAATGTGTGTTTGAATACTGGATTCTTCTCTACCTATGGACAAAGAAAGCATTCTCATTTGAGCAAAGATGCCAAAATTTTCACTTCGGCAAAAGTATTTTTTCATAACATGTTTCCCAGTGCAGCTTTATAAAACATATTTTGAAAGTTCTGCATTAAATCTTTTGCTGGAAAGAAAATAGGTGAAATTCAAAGATCTGTTTGGTGAATCATCATTGTTTTATTGATTAAAACACATTTTATAATAGCAGTAGTATTCTTTCTTTATGTAAGATGAGATGGTTGTTGTTGTAGGTTTTAATGGAAAATTGCTAGTTTGGTCATTTGAAATGGCAATTACATTAGTTAGCAAGTCACAGTAAGTGGCACCATTTTGTTCCATTCAATTATTTGTGGCAGAATGCAAATCATGTTGGGATTTTGTAACATAATTTATTCATGCATTAATGGCTCATGTTTTGATCTTTTGATCTGATTTGGATGTTTGTCCAATAAACATGACGTGTATTTGCTTGTGTTGTGTGTGCGTGTGTGCTGTATATATCAGCAAAGACATGACATGAAAGAAATTCACATGGTGTATTGTATACAACATTTACGTATTATAGTAGTTTTTCATAATTAATTTATAATTTATACATTTTATTAAGTTTAAATTGCAGTTTAATCATTTTAGCTCTAAATAGGTGATGTGGTTTATCAATCGCATTTATGATCATTATTTATTAATTGCTAGTGGAAGACAGAAGCCCTCAAGTCTAGCATCACCACTAAGATATTTAAGTTATTTATTGTCCAATAGATTATTTTCGTTCTTATATGGCTGCCCTTACCCCATGTTCTTTTTTATTCCAACAGCTACACTCAGATGTGGACAAAGGAGATGGCAAGGTGAAGTACGTGTTATCCGGCGAGGGCGCCACCTCCATTTTCACCATTGATGAAAACACAGGTGATATCCACGCCACGAAGCGCCTTGATCGGGAGGCCCAGGCCTACTATACCCTCCAAGCTCAAGCTGTAGACCGACTCACCAATCTACCCGTAGAGCCCAGGTCTGAATTCGTGGTCAAAGTCCAGGACATCAATGATAATGAGCCAAAGTTTCTTGATGGACCTTACTTGGCAGGGGTACCGGAGATGTCACCCTTAGGTAAGCCGCCCCCTTTATTTTAAATATAATCCCATAACAGTTCCCCCCCTTTTTTCTTATATTTTCTCCCTGTTCCATCCTTTTACTTGGTCCGTCTACTCTCTCTGATACTCATACTTTCTCTTTGACTTGCCCACGCTCAAACATCTACATCTGATAATTTTCCACCTCAGTGAATTTGTCTTCATCTCCGTCAGTCTTCGGGTCATGGGGGAATCAGGAAGTTTGCAATATTCATTTGAACCCAGCGTGTTTGGCTTTGTGACACTCAGTATGTGCTAATCACATTGGGTCCAATTTAAACTGCAAGTTCTAGTATAGGGGCACCACATCAATTGAAGTTCACGTTAAACTACTTGGATTTGGGCATCCCTTAGCCAGAGTATGCAGGTTTAATGGCTTCTTTGTTTTTTTCACTATTGGGGCTGCTGCATGCTAATATTAAGACCATGGACCTTTCTTTCCTTGAAGTCTTTGAACTTTTAAATGCATTCAATTAAATTTTTGAAAGCATGATGATGTGCAAAGATTGAACTGCGAGGCAACCTTGGCACTTTGGACAAGACAAGGTCATCTATTCATGCAGCCCATTTAGAAATCCAAAGTACTTCACAAAACATATTGAGGGTAAAATAACAGAGTGAGAAAGTAAAAGTTAGAACAAACCAGGAGTCAAAAAAGTATGAAAGATGAACATAAAATAAATATTTGAGTATTTGAAGCAGCCAAAATCTAACTAATTGTCTTCCTGGAATATTACGTTGATTATTATTCAGTATGTCACTAAAAAAAGCACGTAATTAAATGCCAAACAACAGATTTGATTAAACTGGACAGTTTGAATATTTGTATCCTTGGTTTCCAGGGAGCAAAAAACCATGTGAATAGAAATTATATTTAGCCCATGACTATTAAACAAATGCAATAGTTAGAAATTTGACATTCAAACCTTAATTAGCCCAGGTCTCGTTACTGATCACAAACAGCAGCCAATCAGAAATGCCAAACAAGAAGCATTCTAATTAACTGTTCCAATGGAAAACAAGAGCAGCCAACCAAGGAAAAGGTGTAAGGCTACTGGAAAAAAGCAAAAGGATATGTAAGCAATCCTACATAAGTCAATGTATCTTAACTTTTGATGGAAATAAGCTAAATTGCTTTGAAAGTTTGTGTGAGCCCTTCGCTTGGTGGTTCTCTGCTAGTTTCTTCATTTCAGGTTGCAGAAATGCTACAAAGTACTGCCCGCTTCCTTTCGGGCTGTTCAGACAGAACAGCGATGGTTGAGGCACCTGGTCTATTTTCTCTACTCGCCGCGAGCGAATCTGGCAAGAAAACACAAATGATTATCTATCACAATCTATTAGAAACTATATAAATAATATATTATATATGATATAAATGATCTGATAAGTGATAAAATATGCATCCCATGCTTGCCGACATTTGATTGTCCTGCCCCTCTCCCTCTTGTTCTTCTGGAGTGTCAGTTCCCAGAATTTTTTCCCCCTCGACTTGATGAAATTTCTAAATCTGCCCATCCACTATATTTTTTAGGTACAGTATCACTCCTGTTTATGATTGTGTTTTTTAAAATGACATACTTATTCCACATTATTTGCAGGTCGTGTCTTAAAAGAGAGAGCAGCACACACACACACACACACACAGGCAGACATACAGACAGAAAGAATGACAGAGGTGGATTAGAGAAGAGCAGAGGAGCAGAATCACTCGATGACCGGCGCAGAGAAATGGTGTTTCAGGTGGGAACGGCCAGGCTGCTGCTCGTGGGATAATAGACATATCACGGCGCTTCCGCCAAGTTGTGCGCCCTGAGGATGTCCAGTGTAAGTGATTGTAGTTCTTGGCCCACATGTGGAGGACCTGGCTGAATCCCAGCTCAACGAGATATGTTGCTGGGAAAAACAAGAGGAAGCAGCCTGGTCTTCTCCCAGAGAGCCGGGTAACGCTGGGCATATTCCAGTCTTTGGTGTAAACTGGCCTTTAAACAAATGCCCCCTTAGAACTGCTGCATGAGCATGAAAAGGGTCACCAAAATCATTAGGAATCATCCTCCGAAGACCATGGATGTGTACATAGTATTTGTTGAGATATTGCATTATGGACCAGAAGTGGTGAAAAGTGGTGCACCATCTTATACACATCTTATACACCTGTAGTTGTCGTGAGGACTCAGCAGTTCATATTCCGTTTAGCACATTAGCATTCGTTACTGCAGCTATTTCTTTTATCTGTCTGTTTTAAATACGGTCCTGGAGGAAGCCGTCATATCAGACCCTGTCTTTAACTGACTCTTTCTTGCTGCATGGTCAAGATTCCCTCCAAGGTTTTGAACAGGTCACACTCAAGCTTAAAATGCAAGTAAATGCAAATGAGCCAGAACAACATCCTGAGGCTTTTCAACCGAGCAGGTGTATGAGAAACACAGCTGGAGCAAGAGAGAGTGACCTTCATATTGATAAACAGTGATCTATGCGCTCTTTGTGTGAACATGGCACTTAAAATATTTCATCAGTTTACCAAAGCTGGTGTAGGTTATTTTTGAGGGTTTGTTTTTAATTTCCTAGTATGAATTTTCTAGTTTACCATTAATGCTGCTAAAATTCTGCATTTTGGTCAACAAGAAATGGGTGGTGCTATTTCATGGTGTATTTAAGTCTGACTCAGTGTATTGTAATATGTCTGGTGCACCTTAATTTACATATTTATCACCTCACATATTCCAGCACAGACCTCTAGGCTCAGAAATGTTGATGAGTGACGCAAAACTGACTCAAGCAAACTTAAGGTCTGAATCAGGCTTGAAGGCCATAGGCATGTTTTTCACAAATTGGGCTCAGAGTTCAAACTAGCCGGTACTTACAGGTACCGCTCTGCTGAAAATGTCTGTGAAAAATGTCTGATCCAGACAAATACATTTCTGTCCATCCATTAAATGGAGGAGCACAGACATCCTTAACTTCCTCCAGCTCCTCCTAGGGGTTCCCAAGGTGCTCCCAGGCATGCTGGGAGCTGTGGTCTAATCACAAGTGAGCTATGATTGATGGGGGACCGAAATGAACTTGGGTGTCAATTGACAGAAAAAGTGATATGACCTTTTCATATGATTTAAAAAATAGAAACACAAAGTTTGAGATAATTTTAAACCTAGGGACTACCATTTGAAAAGTCTACCGGTTATTAACTTTTATAGTCAAATGCGATGACAATGCATTCTCTGAGAGGAAAGTAAGTCAAATAATTCTAGATATTTGATACAGACCTGTACATAAACAGAAATTAATTTGTTCAGCACTTCAATCTGCAGTCTGAATCATAATTAATTATCAGAATGGGACTTAGCAATCAGTCCTCTCACAATGTGCAAAAGATTAGAAGTAGAAGTAGATTAGTGACTCAATTTACATTAAATTAGTTACACAATCAACATAACTTTGTTCAAATATGCAAGATGAGGCACAACAGGCATCATTACTAACTTTAGACTATATCCACTTTTTTGAGTTAGTGAATTAAACTGTCACTAACTCAGGCTGTCATTGTAATTTAAAAGTGGTTGGATCAGATGACTAAAAAGGCTGTAAGTGGGAGTGTTAGTGGTCATGTCATAACCGGAGGAAGGAGCTCTGGATTCAAATGCATTTTTTTGAATATTTAAAAGGGGTGTTAAGTTGCTCTTTAAACCTGCAATAACATATTTATTTAGTCATATCATCATCCTTTAAGATGATACAGCAAAATTGTTAACAAACAGTTCCCTGTTTATACATGCAGGAGATACAGAAAAACATCAACATTAATTTTGAGTTGTATTCAGGCCATTTGGGAAATATAAGTCCATTATTCACTCCCCTTTTAGCTCTCTCCATTTAGCTCCTGAGAGAAATATATGGCATTTTAGCTTTTAAACGCTCCAGTATGTTCACCATTTTCCCTACTTTTCCTGTAAACGGCCGCCTGCTGTAGCTGGAAACAACCCCATAAGGCTGGTGAGCGTGAACAGTAACGTTGCGGGCCGGAAAAACAAAAACAATGAGCAGAAAGACACTATGAAGCTCCGTAGCACTGAGGGGAACTGCAGAGTTGATTACGGCCACTTTAATTTCAGGGTTTTACTTTCAGGGTAAATGAAAGCACATTGCACTTCCTCACACCACCTGACACTAAGAACTGCAGAGCTCATTGTGCGTATCAGCATCACTTCAAACATGCATGGCACCATACAGATGGAAATAAGTGAAAACAAAGGTATTAATGGCTTTTTTAAGGACCTTCAAAGTCAAAATGAAAATTTCAGCAGGCGTACAGTGGCAGTGGGAGTCATTCCAAGGGAGGCAGTGCTTTGCTTACTACACAGGCGCGGAGATCTCTGAAGGATTACACAGCCGGCTGTCAACGGGGGGTACAGAGCTCAGGCTTAAGGAACCAGAGGATTAGAGTACAAGGGCTTGGAGTCTCGTGTCCAACCCGAGATAAGACAGCAACTCGGGACATTAACCGCAGAGGAGGATGCGTGCACACCACGAGCGACGAGACACAGGGTCACCCCTCGCCACTTTATTTACTCTGCCAGTTCCTGTGAAGGTCTTCATCCCAAGTTGAGAGAATAACAGGAGAATAATGCATTGCCTCTCTTTGTAAATATCTGCCCAGAGCAATTATCAATGCAGTAAAGAACTGGGAAGGGCCAAGCACCTCTTGTCCTCAATAATTTCTTTATAGATGTATTTAAATCATTAATGGTCACAGCTCTGCACCGCTGATGAATGGGTTCAATTTAGAGGAAATCATGAATTTAATTAATTAAAGTAATTAGAGGCAGTGCTCGTCCATACACATGGAGACCTTATGGCCCGAGGATCTCTGAAGGCTTTTGTCTTAATCACGACAGGGATGTCAAATAAAAGACACGAGGAGCTTGAGGACAGTTGGAGGTGTGACAATCGCGAAGCTTGGCTCTCGTCTGCTGCACAGCAAAGGGCCAAAGGAGCAATCTGAGGGCTCATTACAAGCCTAGAGAATGTAATGTCAACCCAAGGCCACAGCTCTTGAATTTACTACCCACCAGTCCTATATCCAGCTGTCATTGTTCCTGTCTAATTCATGAGAGTGGAGATCAAGGATGGGTTAGTCATTTAATTCTGGAAATGAAAAAGGTGTTCCAGTTTACAGAAAGTTGATCTAAATGAGTTTTTCCATCACATGTGGAGGTATCATGTCATGCTGATTCTTCTTTGCACTGTGGGCCATAAATATACACTCAGTGGCCATGTTATTAGGTACACCTGTACAATTTAACAACAGCTTTGCCATAACATCTAACTTATGCAGTCCAGCATAACACCCTCTCTAAATATGACCTCAGTGCTAAAACATATTGAATCAACACCTCTGAACATGTACTGAAAAACTGAACATTATAGGCATCATAAAAGTAGACTTTATGGCACAACAGCTGTATTGGATTGCATTGGATTGTACATGTGTACCTAATAAAGTGGCCCCTGAGTGTACCTTGAATGTTAAAAACTGTTAAAACACACATAGAAAACAGCAGGCAAACTCTAAGCAATGAAGCAATAATCCCTGCTCATCTGAAACAGTGGGGAGCAGGTGTGAATGTGCATGAAGATAATCAACTTAATCAACAGTGGCAGCTTTGAATACTCATGAAGGCATTGCAAAACTACTGGGCTTAAACGGAACCTTTTTTTTAAAAATATGTATGTTGCAGTTCAATTTCTAAGTCACCGATTTGTTTTTCAAATCTAGTCACATGAAAAAACATGTTTTTATTTCTACATGCAGAAGACGGCCCTTCATTTTTAGACCGCATGCGACTGGTATTAATAAAAAAGTTACATTCTGGGTCACATTTCTCAAAGCAAACAGCTACTTAATTTGCATTGTGAGTGTGTAGACTCAAAAATGCATATGTTCTTGACAGTTTCATGCAGCCTGTATATGCAAGTGGCTGAAGAATACCTGTCTCCCATTCAGATTAAGCGTGCCACATTTATTTTCATTACCGGCAGATGACAGTTGCTCACCCAAGATGCTGGATTGATTAGGAAACCTGTTTTGTACACAGCTGCGGGGGAATAAATAAAAAATGGGAAGATCGGATCCATCACGTCAATGAAGATGGACAAATATTGAAGGGACACAGACAGGGCAAATTGAGTAGCAGATGACAGCCTTGTGGAGCAGAAAGAATCTATTCAGGGTGTTTGTCAGGTTTTTTTTTGACATCCAGCTCACCCGGCTGGTATTACCTTTCATTCTGACAGTTTGTTAGAACATGATGTTTGTGAGTCTCACAGGGCAAACAACCTGTAGGGGAAGCTAAAAAAATAAAGAAAATAAGCCTTTAAAAGCTGTGCTCTATCCGAGTCCATATTGAATGTTAATTTACAGCCTCGTCCGCTGAGCGCTGTGTGAAGTGATTTTAACTATCAACCTGTAATATAGATTTAGACGTCGCCTGAGTTCTCTTTCATACAGTCATCCTTTGACCTTGGTGTTTTAAACTACCTGTAATATAACCTGTCATGACTAAGAGGTGATGATATAATCTAGGTGTCCTTCTACAACCGGCCTGGTGATAACTTCTCCAGCTTCACCCAGCTCTTTTTTTTCTATTATATTGTTCACATCCAGGGCCAGAGCCTGTTAATTCTGGTTTATGACCAGAATGGAGGACTCTAATCTTCAATTTCCATGATCACTTCATTCAGTAAAAGCCTGTAAAATACATCTCATGTTAGAAAGTGAGATTTTTATTAGGATGTTTTCTTCAAAGTAAAATATCACCAACTTGTAAGACAGCACTTTGGTCAGATGCTACAATACAGGGTGAGGCTTAGGCAGATATGTGCAGCTAGCAATTAAAGTGAAATATCCAAGCATAAACCAGCTATTCATCTAACCAACCAAAAGGGCCACACTCATGGAAAATGGTGCTTTTTCATTTTCAAGGTTATGTCTAACAATGTCTATTGTTGATGATTTCACTGCTGCCAAGTGTGTAGTAGGCGTCAGCTTTAAGACCAACACTGACGTAAAGTCTAACAGGATAAAATAGCCTGAACCATAATGGTTGTTTTGCAATAACTTAACAATTAAATGGCTTTTCCTCTCGATTATCAGATTGATATGAATTCCTTGACATAAAATTACTTTGCCTGAAAACAATCTATAACCATTAAATGAACCCAGTTGGTGCAACAAAGCTCATTTATGCCATAATGAATGACCTATAGAAAATTGATTGGCAGCGATTGTTGATGATTATGTTTCCTCTGTGAAATCTTCAAACAGTTTTCTGCCTTACCTTCCAAGCCATGGCTGTCAGCTCGAGTCACATCAGCCACGTTCAGTCGGTGCATTTACAAAATGCATAAGGAGTCGTGTCTTATTTTCTGCCTCGGAGGAAGAGTGGGAGAGGACAATACAGGAGGTTACTCTGCACAGAAACAACAGTTGTCAGCAGAGTTTACAGCTGAGTTTGAAAACAAATTTCCTTCTTGTAAGATGGCAGGAAGTTTGGGGATTTGGTGGCACTAAAACAAAATCAGGCTTTATATCTTGGGTTTTATCTGCAGTACTCCGTTTTTTTCCCCTTAGACTGAGGTGATATAACTGGCAATCATTTTTTCACTGAATTTCAGTCTAACAGAAAATATAACATTTATTGCACACTGAAGTCAGACTCTCTCCCTTTCAGTCAAACCTCAGCTACCGTCACTACCTGCCTTGGTTCAGGGGCTAATAGCCAGTGGATGGTGCTGTGTTAGAATTATGACTGACTGCAGGGTTGCCAACTTCGGGTACCTGGCTGCAGTGAGATTTTGATGCCAAGGGCTTAATCACGTGCACGCACATTTAATCACGTACACATTTTTGGACTCAAACTGAAAATAATAAGTCAACTAAGTCTAAAAATAATCGGCTTTTGGCTTCACACAGGACACAAACTCCAGTCTCCTGGACGAGAGTCCTGTGATCTGCACCCTCTGCCCCACTGAACGATGTCACAAGCAAGAGTTTGAAGGACAGGACTTGGAGATATACAGGTTTATGTTATGGCCACTAGTTTTAAGATAGAACAGCTCCAACTGTGAGTCGTGTAACATTGTTTATTGGAAAAATGAACGGGACTTTTTATATCCGGAACCAGAGGCTCCTGAAACTAGCCAGAGAAGAAGTGACCAGTGAGAGAAGAGAGAAGCCTGGCTGTCTAAGTCTGGGTTGGTCTATTGACTTTTCTGCTGGCCTGTGCAATGAGCGTGCGTTGCTATGCAGATTTGATTTGTTCGAGAGAAAATTGAAATAGCAAATTTATACCACAATTTGTCAAAGTATTATCAGCAGCAAATTTGCATGTAAACTCTGAAATCTACTGAATTTATTAAATTAAATTATTTTCAAATTAAGGTTTTTAAGTGTCTGGATTAGTTTTAGCTTTCTAAGAACCTCTTATATATCTTAACAACACCTTGAATTGATAATAAAGGTATTTGACAAATATTTTAAATTAAAGGAAAAGCCATACCTCTTAAATTATACTTGGGCTATTTGAATTAAGGTGTTTTTAAGGGGTTGAGTTTTCACCTATTAAATTAATGCAAACATTAAGGAATCTCTGGCTACCATACCAAATACCTTTATCCACAATGAAGGTGCTAATTAAAGTATATGTTTTCAGGAGTACTGTAAATAAAGGATTTATTTAAGGGATTCTCTTTTACATGTTATATTGTATGGATTCCAGACTCATAACTTGCATTGGTTTGGTTGCATTGGTTTGGTGAAATAAGATTATTCGAAAGCCCCTACTGAGAGCAGAACAATTCATCCATCCAAGTTGGATACTTCATTAAACCAGCAGATCTGCCTTGCACTGTGTACTAGCACCAGAATTTGACAGAGCATCCTAAACAAACAACGCTCAAGATGTTTGTGCAACAAAACCACTATCCTGCCTCTTGCCTTCAAATATCATTTTGTTTTCATAGGTACATTTTCCCCCTCTGCAGATCGACATCTTCTCAAGAAGCAGTTTTATTGAGCCCTAATTAGTGCAACACAAAGATAGTGTCCTCCTATGACATTGCTGGGGGACAAATTTAAACTCTTTGACTCTTCTTAAGCCAAAAAAAAGTTAGCAGATTTGGGGATCAGTATGATCTGAGATGCATAAAATTTAGTCTTTTTTGGTGGATAAAGTGCCTCTTCAACAGAGCACAGATCGGTTGCAGAACCTATTTGGCTGCTGAATTTGAGTCGGCAGATTGAAGTCACCAAAAAAAGATGCAGCTAACTGATCTGTCGGAGGCACATTGGGAACAATGGCAATGAAATGATCTTTAAAGGCTAGGAGTTACACTTTAATCCTGCTGCATCATCCCTGCAAATGATGGCAACATTTGAAAGTGTTATTTGTGTAGCAGCGTTTGAGGCCGTGAGCCAGTACACAACACATGTCAGATCTTTTGGTGCTGCTAAAGGTTTCTGTGAAAAACTGCTTTAAACTCAAAAATGAAACTCAATACAAAAGTAAACACTACTCCCAACAAAGGAAGACAGTGTAATGACTAATGACTAATGAGATTATTTACCGCCTCAGAAGTTACATTTTCATTGCTTTCTCCCTTTTTTTCCCCTTTCAAGTAAAATTGGTCACACGCTCTGTTGATATGATGACTATTTCCACATTTAGCTCTGTTTGACTTGTCTTCTTGATGCTGTCTTGGAAACTAATGAAAGGCTGTCGGCCCACAGGAACCATGGTAGTGCAAGTGGCAGCCACAGATGCAGATGACCCAACATATGGGAACAGTGCCAGGGTGGTCTACAGCATCATCCACGGACAGCCCTACTTCTCAGTGGAGCCCAAGACAGGTAGGTTTTTTTTCATTTTGTCATTTGTCAGACGAAAATGGCGGTGATTTAATGCACAGTGTAATGTAAAGTTTATGTAACATTAAGCATCATAAGTTACTGGTCATACCAGACCAAGTAAGGTTGTAGCAGCAAAACCCCAGAGTGTATTGAACTAAGCAAGGGTATGTTTATTTGCTCATAAATTCAACTCTTCATTTGTAAAAATAAGACTTTATTACATTTACTTCCAAAAGTTACACGGCGTGGCTTTAAGCATTGCTCATACTGGAAAATACACCTGACTTAAGCACCTTGATGCTGACAATGAAAACACCATTGACACTTTTATTTTGCCATCACCAAATTAAACCTCTGAGTTTCAAAGCTGATGCAGCTGACAACCAAATTCTGTCAAGTATCGTCACTTGGTGCAATAAAGATAACCCCAGTCAAATTAGAAAACAGTTAAAAAAGCCTGAGAAAAAGGGCTAAAATAAACTGGAAGATAAGATGTGAGGTAGTTTGTTGACTTGTGGGCCGTTTTATCCTGAGAAGTGCAGCGGCGGTCCTCGCTACATCTTCATAGCTGGCTCATTAGCCACTGCCCTGCCGAGGCTCGGCTACTTCATGCAAAGCACTCTTGCAAGAAAACAGAAAAATATGGGCCATCCCATAATATTAGGCTTCATCCTCTGCTTCAAGAGCAACACATACACACATGCTGTGATTTTATGAATGTAGTTCTGATTCATGAACTGGAGAAAGCCACTGCAATGCAGAGATTTATGTTGTTTATTTTTCACACTCAGGCAGATACAAAAATTAGAAGGAAGCTCCACAACAGAAATTCCACAGTGACCTGTAAGGTTCACTGTAAACATTCAATAAGCCTAACCACCGGAAGAAAATGGAGCATTCAAGAAAAATGAATGACTTCATACTGTGTTGGCATTATGGATGTGGTGTCTGAGGAGGAAATGTTGTTGTGAGCATTACAATTTCAACACACATGGCTGTGAAGTCTTCACAGTATCACAGAATTTCTATGTTGTTTTTTTCAGTTTCTGGAGACCTTCGACTAATGAAGCCTCATGCTGAAGCTTTCATTAGGGAACATTTCTATGTTTCCATGTTTTGGGGCGAACATTTACATGTTTTATACAGTCTAAATGAAAAAGTTCCTCATGGATACTCTATAAGCTCCGACAGTTCCACTGGGACTCCTCCAAGGCTGTAAATCTTCTTTTTTCTTAGAAGATAAAACTTATGTGGGCTAATTAATGTGTTAACATGCTGCATCACCTTACTTTAGATGAGTTTGGTTTACGAACTTGGGAAGTTGTGTTTCAGTGTTGTCCTTAGTTCTTTTCTGCCATTAATTCAGCTGGCAAGTGCCTGACATCTATGGATGTTGGTAAATGTGTTTTTTGTTGTCATCATTTAAGCCAAAAAAATAACAAATAAATAATTTGGTTTATTAAAATGTGTCTTGAGACAGAACATATAAATCCACATCCTCATGTTTTTATATTGTAAAAAAACACCCAAATGGATAGATATTTTATAGAAGTTTATTTATGCTTAAATAATCCCTCAAGCAATTTCTTCATCATGGTTTTAATGAACTAAAACCAAATATTCTGAACATTTCCAAGACTTTTAGAGAATGCCCTGTTCATCTTTATTCATTCTCAATCATATGCTGCTGGGAGCATGTATTAATTTGACCAAATTGCTTAAGTTGGCCAATTTTCCCCCAACCCCACAGATTCATTGTATTTGCACAAATGAACTTCAATTTCAAATGTCTCCTGACAGGACGAAAGTGAAAACAATGAGCTAAAAGGTGCTAAAATACACCAGAAAGCTGAGGGCAATAGAGTGACTTTCCTTCAATAGTTCACAATACAAATTGGTAAAATTGCTACCTTCTGCTTCCATTATGTAGAGGATACACAGATCAGGTGGTAGGGTTAGTGGTTTGATTCCTGGCCTCTCCTGTCCAAACATCAAAGTGTCCTTGAGCAAGACACAAAAACCCATGTTTATACCAAGGGATAGATGCAAAAACTACTAAACATACTAAACTGTCATTTTGAAAAAAAGAAGGTGATTTTTAGCTAAGGAGGAAAGTTGCTTAGTGTAGCTTTGAGCGTAAAACTTTAAGCTCCTGGATGAATCCCACATTGGTACTCTTTCTGTAGGACAACTGGCTGGTTTATTAACCTGTCAAACAAGCAGCACACACACACACACACACACACACACACACACACACCCTAAATGTGCACCCAGATACAGCCCTTGGGCCCCTGCCAGCGCCTCGGCTTTGTGCTGCCCATCTCTGCCTGACCACGACTGATTATACTTGGCTCTCTTTCCATCCACGTAGAAGCGGATTGGATCTCATGGTTATGAGATGCAATATTGGTGTCAGAATTGAATAGCATGGATGGCTGTCAGGGAGGTGTGACTCCATGTGGGACCTGATGCAGGGAAGCATGAAGACATGTTCTCTTGTTTGACAGGGGTAACCTTAATAACAACCTAGTGTAAAACAACGACTTATAGAACAGTAACTTGTGTGTCAGGGGGAAAATCCTGCAGGATTTTATAGCAGCATTGTTACTACCTATAAGTCTCTATTGGTTTACAGAAGTTTTTTGATATATTTCTTTTTAGATTCCCCACTATATTGCTCCCTGAAAAAGTATGAGACACAACTGTAATTGAGAGAAATATTAGGAAGTGTTCACTTGGTTACCTTCGTCTTCATCTTAATTTAGTTACCTTTCAAGGAGAACTACCTTGGGGAAATAAAAATGTATGCTGCTAAAATTGCTCTGCCGGTGTCCTGTAAAAACCAAGATCCTGTTGTGTCATCAGCTTTTAACACTGTAGCACCTTTTACAAACTTGCCACCTTTTTGTATTTATTTGTCTATTTGTAGTTTATGTATTTGACCTTTTTGTAAAATCAAAGCACTTGCTCCTCTATAATTACTTTTGTCACAAAGTGTCAGTTACGATTAAGTTATCCACAAGCGACTGATCTCACTTAGAAATATGTATTTGGAATGTGGTGATCCACTGTTAGACAATACATCCTAATTTCTGCTACTTTCTATTTTAAGAGAAATTCAAATTCTGATCATGAACCACTAAAAAAGGGACTTCATTTATCATGCTGTGTCCAGCAGAAATTTCTAAAACAGGGACGAGGCTGATTTTTGGCCACTTGCCTCTGGCTGTTCAATGATCTTTAACAAAGTTTGCGAGAATACCCCGAACCCCTCGATGAGTCTCAAGAGAGACTTCATGACACCAATACCAATTAGAGCGAGAGCAGACATTTACTTAAGTGATGTTCAAACAGTACGTCTGCCCTATAAAGTCCGCATTACTCTCATGTCATGTTTTTCTTAGAGTTCATTCTTTCACAGTAGATGACGCGTTTTTCATTAAGCTAAGTGGATTTTTAAATCCCATGGTTGATATTTCAAAAAGCTTTAATGGGTTATGATTGCTTACTGTAAGTGGCCCTTGTTCTTTTACTGTAGATTGTGATGCTAACTAGAGTTAATTTCTGCTACATGCCACACTCTACATGCCGGGGAACAATCAACGTGGTGGATGAGACATGATGCAGAGATGCCAGTCTACTCACAGTACATTCTGTTTTGTGTTGAGCTGTCAAAGTGTTTATTATAGCTTCCTCAGATCCTAAGAGTGACTGTCGCTCGAATGTACATGTAAACATTCGTTTGCATCTTGTCACTTTTTCAGATTTTCTTTCACAAAAGAATTTTGTGAGGTTTATAGAAGTCTTTGCTGAAAAATGTCAATCACAACAACACAAAATGTGCTTGCACAGTCGTTGTAGATGTATGTATTCCTATACATACGTACATACATACATACATACCTTGTGTATTTTACTTCCTAAATTATTAGATTTTAAAGCTGTACTAGAAATATCACAATCTTCCTTTTTCAAATGAAATCTTAAATTCCTAAGCAATAAAATGCACATGCATCATCTGCAAAACAATAGTCTTAAAAAAAGTAGCAGAGAATGAATGCGTGTCAAACATTGTAGACAAGAAATTAGCTTTTCTTGAACAAGCTTCACAAACAGTAGCTTGTTGCAGAGTTAATCTACCAAACAGCATCCACTATGGCTTCAAGTGGAAGTTACAGGTTGATGACACACTGAAGTGCCCTTCGTTTTGCAAGATTCTCTTGAGTCAGTTGCTTGTTTTACTTTGTTTTACCATTGAAATGGTAATCTGAGGCATTTTAAAACATAGTCTAACAGTACAAGTAGAGAAGAGGCATAATCAACTGGTCATAGCTGTATCAGAAAAACTCCTAGGTGGTTTGAATTGACTCTTTTCTAATAGTGTGTTATGTTATTATCTTACTTATAGTCTCGCTTTAAACAGTATAGTAGGTGTTAAATATTGTGTCCACCCTCTGTATTGACTGTGAAAGGGACCACATTGTTTGTGTTAACTGTTAGTTTTTAACATATTGTCAATACCATGTATCTCACAGAATACACTCTGGGGGTGAGACACTAGCTTTTAGACAGCAGCCCAGGATTGAGTGTTGTGGGATGAGCATTGTGCTTCTGTCTTTGCAAGTTACTAATTAGTCCCATTTGCAGCACACGCCTGGGCCATAGCAGAGGGTGACTTTGACAAAGTGCCCGGGCTGAAATACACTCTAAGCTCCACGCTGCAATACTGCACTGGCGATTAAGTGGCAGAGGGCTAATGGTCAGGGGGGAGGAGGATGCGTGTGACCCGGTGTTAGGTGGGTAGCATCCTGGCTCTCTTTCGTCTAACAAGTCTCTTTACTCTGGTTCTTAATCCCAAATTGAATCTACAAGGTGCCCTTGGGAAAAGTACTTAATCCTGAATAGCTCCAATAACTTCCAAAATACATAAGTTGCTGTGCCTAAAGGTGCTCAGTTAAGACAGCATTTTGTAATATATATTGATTGATAGCACGTAGTTTAGTTTGAAGGTGAAGCTGAAACGTTAACGCTGTTAAGGTCTGCGTTATAATTGATGGCAGGCTCAAGGAGGTTTGAACAGCTGCCTCCAGCTCCATACACCTTGGCGATATGGCAAGTCCTTTAGAGACAATTATCCGCGCACATTAACACTGCTAAGCATGCATGCATGCTCACAAACCTCAATGGCTGGAATAACAAGAGAAGAATTTAGTTAGAAGAAATTGCCAGGTGCCTGAATGAGAGGATTAATTGCATTCTGGAGGGGTATTTAAGATGTGACCCCTCAAAGCGACACAACTATGACATCTGGATATGACAGGTACTCAGGTGAAAGGACGGACTGATCTTCTTCTCCTCTCAGCCTGAGAATCTAATTAAACTTAACACACTCAAATAAAGGAAAAGGCCATGTCCAATCCTTGTGTAATCTATAGCTGCTCCGGCTCATCACATGCGAAATTCTGATGCCGAGGTTAGGAGGAGACGGGTTTGCTGCGATCAGCCTGTGATTAAGATTTTATCATGGCCTTTTTTTTCCCCAAACGTGTGCTTTTCTTTACACTTTTCCTGAAAAAGCGTGTGTTGTTGTAGCTCTGTACAAGAGTCTTGTTGTGGTGACTGCACTGAACCAAGAGCATTACAGCTGAAGGCTAGATATAAATCTGGCTGCCTCCTGTAATATGGAGAGGGAGATGCGATTTTTCAGTTCTAATCACAAGCAACTCACACACCTGATCTGTGCACAGATGAACACACTACCTTACAGTGTATCATTGCAAAAGAATGGATCCGCTGTTCTATAACATATTTCAGATAATGATGTGTTTCTATAACCTTTGTACTGTAGCATCATGTGGCCCTTTCACACTCATGGATCCCTGGTTAGGTATAGTGACCCGTGATTAGAGTGTGATGCTTGAATGTCACTCAGTAATAAACTACCTGGGCTGGAGGTTTTATTCCCTGTTTGTATGGCCTGTTTTTCTGTTATGGGATCTATTCCTTGTAAGTGGACCGCCTGAAGGTTCAGCAAATCACATACTGCACCCTTCATGTTTAAGTGTTCATCACCTTCATCAGTACCTCTCATAGCTGCACGCAGAGCCAGAGGGTTCCTCCAAAGTCTGCACTTTTATTTCCTCTTCCCAAGACAAATGTCAAGTATCTGGGCTTTAGCAGGGAGCATGGCCCACCCGTCTGCCGCCAGTGGTGTGGAGACAGCTAGATAAATGCACGGCTACAATGCGTCTGGCTTGCACCGGAGGCAAGGAGTCACGGCGCAATGCGAGGCCGTGCCGTGATAGAGACAGAAGGATTTTAATCATCGCCTCTCCCCAGGAATGACACCAGCGCCGCACGGGGTAACAGAGACAGAGCGCGAGGAGGGCTGGCACCCAGCAGACAAACAACAGCCTTGCAACGTTGCCGTGTGGATTAGCAGTGTCGCTCTGTGAGAAGTATGTGTGCTTCTGGCCAGGCGAGAGGAGAAACATGTCGCTGTTTTTTTTTTGGGGTGGGGAGGGGTTTGAGCGTGCTGGAATCAGGATTCATGGCATCATTAACCACAGCCAATATCTCTCAGGCTCCAACACACCAAGCTGATATTAAATAAGTATATCAATTGTGTGTGAAGCCTATCTATGGTTTAGTGAGAGCATTCATTTGTCTCACTGCTGGCTGCACAAACTTTGCACCGTTTTTATAGTTTATTTCACCTTTTAGGAGCTATCCGTCTGCAGCTGTTATTATAATCCAACCATTATCCAGCTTCCTCCTCAGCTTTACTTCTCCTGTTTAAAGATGCCTCTTTCAAGTCAAGACATGTATGCTTTGTCCCTGTGGTGATGTTGTGTGGAGTAGAGAACAGAAAAGTTTTGCTCTGTTTGTGTCTAGCTAGTATTAAGGAAGTCTTGCTGGATTGAAGGCTTGAAGTAACCACTCTGATGCAACTCAGTAAACAAGGTTCACAGGTGTCACTGCAGCAGGCATCAGGGCAGTGGCGGTGCTCTTTAATTGGCTACGAGGTTACACTGTGGAAGAAGCTACAGAGAAGTGATGAATGGATGTATGGAGGACGGATGCGAGGGATAAATGGAGCAGATGGGTGAATATCCACAGCACAGAGATAGATGCTCAAATTCCCAGTATAAAAGCATTAGGCTTTAAAAAAAAAAAGAAACAGATGACATGTTTTGACTTTGTCGTTGAGGCTTAACCAAAGAAGAGAAAGGCAGCCGTTTTCTCCCCCAGTGCTGCCTGACAACATCCCACTGTTCATTATTTGATGCGGGACTGAAATGGCATGTTTTGTAGAGCAACAGCAAAGGATTATTGCTTTATTGACCACCGACATCCCACTGTAAGCCCACTGGCAGGGACTATGGAGGAAGAAGTGGACAGCTCGCTATAATTTAGCTAACTGAGCCATTTAGTTAGAGCAGCCAATAACAGTTTTCAGCTGGAGGGACTGTAATGACATTAATAATAGATGGCAGAGGGAGAAAATTAAACACTTAATGGAATTGTTTATTTTCAAGTACAGCCGCGGTGACGGTCAAAAGGCATCTTAATTTTTCACTTCAAGTCTTTTGTCCCACTTTTCTTTTGATTTGTTTGTCCTTAGTTCCTGCATTGAGTTATTTGAAAATACTAGTGTTTAGTGACTCCCAGTGCTAAGAAATCTTTGCTCACGTTAAAGCAAGAATCAGCCTGCAGCCAACTAACCCACTGACTCCACTGTCAAATTATACTCTTTGTTTAAGTCACCCAAAACCTGATGGGAACTGTAGTGTACATTGTTCACAAATGGAATTAAGAAAGAAAATATGGGTGACCAAATCCATGAAAATATGTTTTACACTATCACTACATAATATATAATAATGCATAATAATGCATAGTATCTACTGAAGTATCTGCTCAAAATCCCATTTCAAATTGCATTGAACTTTTCCTATATATATATATATAGTACTATGTTCCTCTGACATACCAAGTATGTTGGTATTTCTGATTAACCTTCATAGGACATAAGCTAAGATATGTTGTGAATATGCCACGAACCTGTTAAAAAATTGGCATGAATCTACTTCTACCTTCTTCAAATCATCAAAACGGAATATGCAAACATTCCTTGTCTAAAAACAACACAGTGCTCGTCAAGGGCACAGCTGATTAAGATTCTTCAGTACATGTAATGAGCAAATAATAGTGTTTTTTTTTTTTTCTTCCTCATGAGAGTGGGCTTCAATTACATGTCAAATTTCTGTCTAATCTAAAGGATTATGAGAATTTTTTCAGGTGCCAAGTCTAGGCAAGAGCCCCCCTTTGATCTGCCTCATCAGGCTGTGAATGCGATAAACCAACTAAAAATGATTCATTTATTCAGAAACTGTGTGCTGTGGCTTTGTGAGGTTCGTAATGAGTAATCTTCCATGTTCTGTAGGAATCTTTAATAAGTGCCATTAATGAATGAAACACACTGTGTGGTAAGTCATTAACTTTGAAAGCAACAGTGATTGCTTTTGAAGGATTAGGACAATTTTCTTTGCATTTAAATGTGTGCCGTTAATTTTTCTGGAATTATCATCTTTGTAGTTGAGAGATAAAGTTGAGATTGGAAAAATGTCATTAATGAAAAGATTTCTCTGCAAGCTTTTTAGTTTTTTGTGCATGCGTACAATATCTTGGCTTGGATTAAGTGATAATCACACTAGCTGTTTCATACAGCAGCTCAGGTGCACACAACAGACAAATGGCAGTCATTTGATGGCAGCGTTGTCACATCTCTGATGCTTTTCTGATACAGATCAATCATGACAGGGGGACAGACAGATAATGCCTCCCCTGGCGGCTAAAATGTCCCCTTGCATGTGCTCACTTTTCTGACAACATCTTAACATTAACCTCATCATAAGTCAGAGGACTAAACTGTTTGGAGTGACAGCACATTTGAGAGCACAGACGAGTCACAATTCATTGCTGTTGTGTAAACAAGCTACCAGCCATTATGGACAATCCCCATTAACCTCAAGTCATGTATTCTTATAATTACTACTTGAAGGGTTGATGTGAAAAGGTTTTTCTCAGTCTGAATTCATATTTTTAGACTATCCATTTTCACATGAATAGTTTCGGTGCTGGAGTGTTCTACTTGTCAAATAGCTTGGTAGTTGAAATAATTTTAGGGCATGAAGTGTAATTTTGTCCATGTCTTTTAGTCACTTTTTTTTCTTGCTACTGTTGAAGCTTTTTCAATGCTTAACATTAGAAGCCAACACTTGCAGCGGACTGGAGGCATTTAAAGCCCTGTGGCGAAATGAAGTTCTCCACCATCAATCATCTTGAAGGAAGAAGAACTAGCGAAATACAGAGGAAAATAACAGGACATAACATTTATGAAACATATTTTCTACCTGATTCCCAACGTGGAAAGATTGTGGAGCTCAACTTATTTGAAAAAATAGAAACGATTATTTAATTTAGAAAAAAATATACGTACATAAAATGAGTCAGCTTTAACACCTGAACACTACATGTTGCTATGGGAGGGCGTGAAATCTAAAAAGTGAACAAAGATATCTAAACAGTTGGCTAAAAGTAATGGATTAATGGTTGAAGTAAAGTAAATCTGTCATGGAGCTCAGAGAAGCCTAGATGGTTAATATTGATAGCAAAAGTAATAGATAAATAGTTTAAACCGCTTAAAGTAATGGACTAAGAGTTGTACAAATGCTAAATTGACTAAATGGACCAAATATTATATAATATACTTTAACTGTATGCAAAATATACATTATTTTAAGTTATCCACTTTTATGTGAAGTGTTGAATAGCATCCTGTGTAAAATCAATTAAAATTAACACATGACAGGACGGGTCACTGAAGGGCTGCTTGAGTTAATCCAGTACATCTGACAAACAAGGCTGGGAATAACCGACCTAAAGCATCCTTTTCTCCATTTCTTCCTCTCTCCTCAGGTGTCATCAGAACAGCTCTGCCCAACATGGACCGGGAGACGAGGGACCAGTATGTGCTCGTCATCCAGGCCAAAGACATGGTCGGCCAGATGGGTGGCCTCTCTGGCACCACCTCCGTCACTGTCACGCTGACCGATGTCAACGACAACCCGCCTCGGTTCACTCACAGTAAGACTCTTGTCCTGGTTGTTCCTACAGGGTCGATTAAGCTTGTCATGTACAGTGCATGCCATGTTTCAACAGCTACTCAGCAATCAAAATCTTTTTTTTTCTGCTGAATGGTGCTTTACAGATCTATTATCGCTGAAAACCCACTTGAACTCAAACACCCAAATGAGGGCATACTTTATACTGTATAAATGCAATCGTACTAAAAAGACTGGCCTGTTAATTTCCTTGAAAAAATAAATGTATTAGTTTTATTATTATCTGTAGAATTATTTTTCCCATAATGTGTGGTAATTTGAACAGAAAGCACTTGGAAATCTTAGAGGCAAAACACACTCATTAAATCCTCATCATTAAACTTAATCTCATCACTTTTCTAAGGTTACTTTAAGTTAGCAGCCTTCCTAACCCCAGTCTCTCTTTACTTTTGTAACTTCCCTATATTTGTATTTTCAGCAAACATTTGGACTTTAACGACCAAATTAAAAAACAACCTTCCTGCAAGGTGTGCACCTACTTGCTTTACTCTTCATCAGAGCTGCGGGCTGCTTCGGCGTTGGATACCAGGATCAATCAGCCTCCGTTTTTTTGTTGTCAGCCTATTTCACGGGCTGCTAATGGCTTCCAGGCCGAGCTTTAGGATTCAAAGGCATGCAGTGCTTCTCATGATAATCCGAAGCACCGGCAATCGGTTTACCGCTGATAGCCCAACCACTGTCTGGCTGGTGCACTCACCACTGGACTGCCATGCAGCAGAGTCAATTTGCTGGCCCCTGGGGGGAAAGAAAGGTTCAAGTTTGCACAACAAGTCATCAGTGCCGTTTTAACCCAGTGCTGATAGCTGGGAATAAAGAGACTTTGGAGGAGTTTGGGGTTTTGCTCCTGCTGTCGCGCTAGGCAGGGTCACGGGTCACAATCGATAGACCACTATGGAGCATCAGAGCTGATAGAATCTGGAGCCATAGCTAGTCCTTGGGAGAAACGAGGGGAAAGAAGCCAAGGTTGGCTGCATGGGAGGACAGGCCGGAGGGGGAGGTGGGTTGGAAGGTGCAGGGGCAAAATGGAGGGAGGAAAGCAATTCTTTGGTCTTTTAAAGAGCTGCTATTCCACGGCAAATTAAAAAGCCATTATAAAGATTACATGGCGGCAAACAATGTCAGGCAGATTAGCATTTAGACGGTGGCAGAGGGAGACACTGTGAGGAACACAGAAAGGTCTGGTAATGAGCTCTGCCATGGTGATTGGAGAGATTATGATTATGAATATGATTCCCTTCTTTATTCTTATAAGAGTACTTTAAATCCGAAGGGTCAGACAAAAGCTCCGGGAACACAATGGAGAGTTTCGGAGTAATAGAATCTTCAAGTGGACATTTCATCCCGTGAAAGGTACCAAAGGGATCTAAGCCTGACATTTTTTTTTCCTTCTAACTTTCTCTTTTAGTGATAACCCATCACACCCAGACAGCATTTAAGGAGTTTTACATGTAGCTAAATATATTCCTCCTGCTGTAAAAAACTTGACAACTGAAATTAGTCTTTGCTTTCTTAATTGCATATTTTCTATCGCCTTCTCCACTGGCTGTGCTGTAGTATGAAGTGGAAGCAAAGTGCTTTATTCCATGCGTGTCACTGCTGCTGCCTGTCCGTGTTATGCAACATGAATTTATTGAGGAGCCGAATCAAAGCTGAAGGGGTATAACAAAGGCTGGGCTGCTTGAAGGTGAGTTGGTGGTGAAATAAGCACATCCATTACCAGCATCCGCTCCTGTCCTTTCTTTTCCAGAAAACTATCAGTACACGGTGCTGGAGTCGCTGCCGGTGCAATCTGTGGTGGCCAGAATCAAAGCTGCTGATGCTGATATAGGCACCAACGCGGAGATGGACTACAGGATCATGGACGGCGACGGGCCTGGCATGTTCAACATAACAACAGATGAGGACACGCAAGATGGGGTCATCATCCTTCTGAAGGTACTGCATATAAAAACAGATAGCTTAATTTAACACACCTAAGATTCACCAGCGACTTTTTGCTCATAAATAGTGCTGCAGCCTCCTCCTCCTGAAAGTCAGTGAGACATAGGGGCAAAATTTTCCGGCTGTTGGGCAAAGCCCTGTATGTGAGCAGCTGGTGTGACATTAAATATTACTTGGAATATGGATTGGTGTGGTGTAACCATGCACATACAGTTAACTGCGTGCCATCCAGTTCTTTTTCTACCTGCAAATCCCACAGTATCACAATGCTACATTTTTCCTTGGTTTTGGATGCCAACTACATTTATGTATTTATTTCTGTGTCAGTATTTACTTTTGTGCAGCCAACCCTCAGATATAAATTAATCTTAAAGCTCAATGTGATGACTGGGATTTTCCGTAGAAAAAATATGAAATGAATATGAAAAGTCCAACAATGAATTGATCCTATTAACAAGTGTTTCTTGTGCAGCCAAAGCCTGATACATCTTCTTCATCTGTGCCACAGAGCGCCATTGTTGTCCAAAAACTATTAAAAGGCCACACAGTTGCACTGGGTGACGTGTTCCTTCATCAGCGTGAACACACACACTGTAGCTTATTTTGAGTCAATCCCATATACACCATACTGCAGCTGTAAATATTTACTAGAGCACCAAATGTGTATTAGTCCGCAGCTGAAAATAGTCCGCAACGAATGTACTATTTACTCGAGTTTGAGTAACATTTTCTAAAAACTACAGTGCCCCTCTGTTTCAGAAAATTACACAATCTTTTTTTAAACAGGAAACTATGTAATTGTGACATCTTTTTAAATATTTACCGTATTTAGTAGGAATGAATAGGCATGGGACTGAGTGTGCACGCAGGCTGTGTTAAGAGACAGATTCAATCATTGTTGGTTTTGGTCTTTTCATGGGATTTTTGTAGTGTCACACAATAAGTGAGCCATTCTTTTGTTATAATAAACTGCAAAGAAATTATTTTTTTTAAATGATACCATTTCCAGTTTTATCTTTAAGCAGCAGGCAGCAAAACGCTTGTTTACTGGAGGATATGAGGATAACTGACTCTCCCAGTTTCCTTCTCTTTACCCTTCTCACTCCATTTCAAAATGTCTTCTGCACCATTGGATTAAGTGATAATCACTAATGACAAATCAGCATTGACTATCTCCAGCAGCTTTGATCGAAGTAAACATCCCCATGGTCAATCAAAGGTTTACTACCGCAGCAGAACACAGAGATCACTATAGCATTGATGGAGGTAACAAAAAACATTATAGCACAAAACACATCATGGGAACCTAGATGCTGTGAATAATGTCACTGATATCTGCCTACATAAATAAATAAAACTTCTCAAGTTAAATGTGTAAAAAAGCCACTTATTCATGTATACAGGAAATTTGTTGCACATTCTTGCCTCACTTTTTGATGGACCAGAGCTCAGGGTTTCAGAGGACTTGAAGTGGCCTCCCTCAGGCCACATGGACGTGACAGTTCATTGCTGCAGCTCTCTTGTAGGAGAGGGAGAGCCATTGTTGGACACTAGCAAGTCCTGTCAGATGGGCCAGTTTGATCCTATGTTTGTTTTGCACCAAACTTGGACAATTACAACATCGGAGAGAGTCACTGATAATGAAAGTGTCAAATCGATGTCCTCCTGCAGTATATTATATGTTGCAATGGGGAGTACCAGACAAAATGACAAAATGTTTGAAAAGAATTCATTCCAAAATGCGTTTCACCCTGGTGTGTGCCTTCCTTAAAATCAATATTATTGCTCTCACAGCACAATGTGACTATAATTCATCAGAAAATGACTTTGTTTAAGTCTGACTCCGTGTTAAATTTTAATTTGTCTTTAGAAGCCACATCTTTAATTGGGATCAATATTTCAGCATTGTATGGATGATCTACAGAAAAGCTGTTCCTTTACCCTTGGTGGACAGTGTAGCAGTGTAGTGTCTTTACATTTCCAACAAAGAACTTGTAGTGAACATCCCTCACGTGTGTTGTGCATTCTTCTCTTTTCTCTCCTCCAGCCTCTAGACTTTGAAACAAAGAGCAGCTTTTCTCTGAGAATCGAAGCCACAAACAGGAATATCGACTCCAACTTCTTGAATTTGGGCCCGTTTAGCGACACGACATCAGTCAAAGTGACGGTGGAAGACGTGAATGAGCCACCCCTCTTTTCCACGGCGCTTAGCAAGATGGTTGTTTCGGAAGATGCCAAAGTGGGCACCTCAATCGGGAGAGTCTCTGCCCATGACCCAGACACCTCCAACAATGCAATCAGGTACCAACCATTTGCAGTTACAAACTATAACTATAACTCCTTGCCATTTGAACAAGTGGAATATCACTCATAACTCAAAAACTCATTCAGAAAAGTGTTAAAACTGTATGTTCCAGCGGTGGTGGTTAAAGAAGAAATGTGCTTTTAGAATCCCAAAGGACCCCAAATAAAGCTTCCAAATCAAGTAAAGAAAAATAAATTGTTCATAAATGGGTTCATTCATTCAACTACTCCACATTATCGGCAAACACAAAATCTGTAGACCCTCGAAAGTCCCTGTGTGGCTGTCACCACAACCATGCCAGATGGTGGGAGGACTAGGGAGTGCAGCATTTGCAAAACTGAAATGCCATCTTGAACGAGAGAAGGGCATTCTTGCAGAAGGGTCAATGCTTAACACTTGTGCCGTGACATTTATGACTCAAAACAAGCACTCGCATTGCCAATCTGTGCGGTGTCACTCTCGAGATCCCCACCTATTTTGCATTAATTGAATGAATACTGTATGGTATTCATACTTGGTCTGTTAGGATTGTTAGTAATCTTAATCAGAAAATCAAATTACCCCACCATTGTAGCTGTAAATTGCCTCTTTTTGCTCCTGTGACTGTTATCAGCGTCTGCAATATATTTCACTACATCTGTTGAAATTAAAATTATTGTGGAACTAATGCAGCCACAAGAGTCAAATTACATTGCAATAATACCCTTTGGATGTAGGCTAATTGAAGTTGTAATTTTCTCTAGAAATACGAGTTGCTGTGTATTGAAAGGGTTTGATCAGTGTTGTGTGCTGAGGGACAAGTAGACAGTCTTCAATTTTATCAGAACTGAATAGGCTTTTGTTTCACTGGCTACAAAGTCCAAGTTTCTGCTGCATTTCTGAATTTAAAGTAATTTCCGGACTTGTGGTAATTAGTTGTACTTTTCAGACACTGATTGAAAAACATACGTATATGTTATACAAAGGGTGAACATAATTAATTGATGATTAATTCAACTGTGAACTGAAAATGTTCACTGTGATTGTTGCACAGTTTGATGGAAGAACCATAATATTTTCTTACAAGTAGAAGAAACACTAAAATGTCAAATCAATACCACTATATAAAAGCAATTTTTAACTGTATGTCGGCTGTGTGTATGGTTGTGTATTTTTGTGCAGGTACTCTATTGACAGAAACACAGACTTGGAGCGCTTCTTCAACGTGGACGCTCTAAGTGGAGTCATCAGCACAGCCAAGCTTCTGGACCGAGAGGCCAACTCGGTCCATAACCTCACAGTCTTCGCCATCGAGATCCGTAAGTTTACTTGCAGCCCACTCTCTCAAATCTGCCGTACCACCCTCAACAGCAGTTGTCCAATCATAGCCTAGCAACTGTAACAAAGCACGGCAGATCTGTCAAGCTTTGGCATTCGCCACATTTCACTTTGAAACGGCCCGGGACATGCAGCTTTATTCTTTCAGCTCAATACTGTATCATGCATGTAACCATCAAGTTCATATTTTAGACTCATTTTACAAGATCCTCATTTTAAAACAAGTGGAAAACAAGCAACAAAAAATGAATAAGAATTTCAAAGGTTACTCTGCCACTGGGGCTTAGCGAATGGTCAGTTTACTTGTTGGTGTCACTGTGAGAAAGTATATGAAACCTTAAATCCCATCGCTCCTGTTTTCCTCTTCATAATCTCTCACAGCCTTCTGTGATCTGGACAATGCAGTTGTTGGGGTTGTTGTAGTGCTGTTGGGGGAATGTTAATTCACGCACAGGACGGTCGTTTTGACCTCCGTGTGTCCCTGAGGCGTGGGGACGAGATGCTGACTAAGGGTGGGCGATCTCACCCACGGGTGATCTATGTTAATGTGATGTGGAGAAGAGCAGCCTGCCTTTTCCTTCATCTCTCCATGAGCTCGAAGGACACCAGTGTCGTTTTTTGCCCAGCTTTCCTGTCATTCCACTGTCATCATGCAAATACAATGGACAACAGTCATCAGCACGCGATCCGCCGAGCGCTCTCGACAGCTGCGTCACATCAGTATAAGTTATAAAAGACAACCAGCCTATCAGCCCGGCAGTTCCTCTGCTTTCACATCTTAAGACTGAACACTGTGTGAAAAAGGGTATTCATTTTTTTTTTCAAAACCTTTTTATCACTTTTTGCTTCAAAGACGTGTTTTTATTTACATCTAACAGCACACAGACGCAGAACTCTGTTGATTCCCGAGTGTGTGCGCTTGCCTGATATAGCAACAAAGAGAAGGCAGCATGTAATAATAGCCATATGAAATGTCACAACAGTCCTTCATGCATGAGGTACTGGCTTCTGACACATACTGACACTCAGGCGCTGTTTCCAGCTGAAAACATCTTTGAGTTCACGGACTGGCAACGAAATCCACTGCCCTGTACGCCTTATGACAGTATTTATAGTAAATGGGTTCTTTGTAACTGAAAAGAGTGCAGGGACTCTTTGGTTGAGGGATGTTGTGCATTTGAGCTGTAGTCACTCACATTTCACCCGCTCAGCCCAGACCGCGCCAATGACAAGAAGTCTGTGGCCGGAGGCTCCACGCGTCCTTTTTATCGCCATCAAATCAGCCGGCCCGAATGTCAGCGCGTCATCCCTGGCCGGCATTGGCGACGATGCCAGGCTAAATCATCATCTTGCACTCAGACGCAGCCATTTAGCCATCAGTGTGTGTCAGGCAGACAGAGGCGTGAAGCCCACTGTGCAAGATGGCTCGTCAGCACACACAACCTTCCCCCGACAACAAGCCCACACCGAGTGTAATCACTTTGGCTGATCCACAGCAGAGCGGGTAGGACGCCAGCTGTTGGAAGCACACTGCATATTTCATTACAGCAGCACTTTTTTTTTCTTTGTGATTAATTAAAACACATGAGAAAGATCAATATTCCATAATTTGGCCGAGTGCATCAGCCTAAAGTTAAGGCAGAATTAAAGTCTTTAAAAGAAAGTTTGCTGAATGCTGTGACATGAACAAGGGACTCTCTCCTCTCTTTCTCTTTCAGAGGACCCAACCCAAATTGGAAAAGGCATCGCTCTCATCACAGTGCTGGACATAAATGATAATGCCCCGGTCTTTGCCATCGACTATGAAACTCTCCTCTGTGAAAACGCCATGCCAGGACAGGTAAGACCCAGAAACGTCTCTGCAGTTGGTCCAGCTTCCCAATTCCTTTTTTCTCCCTCCTCACTTTCTTGAAGTTCAACTCACAAAGACAGCCTGCTGACTCTCAAAGCCATTAAAAGTCTTTCTTGTTCCTCAAAACAAGTCCACTGTGCACATATCCACTTCACAGCTCGAGGTCATTCCAGGGAGACGGCATCATTAGTATGAGACACATCCTTAAGATTTAGTAGCAGGTATTGTAGGTGTTATCGTTCATTAGAGATGTTACTCTCATTCCATACTGTCAAAGCCAACTAAATTAATGACAGTGCTTGACTCTGCCTGTGGTCTTAATCCACAATAATATCACGGCGTAATGTGATATCTCATACTGAGATGGAGCATTGCTCTGCCGTGGTTTGACTTTCTGTTCTGAAGACCCATGTAATTAGACGATCACCACAGAGGGCAGCGGGGCATAAATTACAGCACAATATCACGAAGAGGGATCCAAAGAGATTTGGTCCAGAAAAAGAAACAGTAGCCATGCATCGCATTTTCCCTGTGTTTAGCATTTGGCCCCATTGTTGCTAAATGACTTGTGTGTCTGCGGCGGCGATCCGTCTGCTCTTGGCATTTGGAAAATACAATCAGAGGCGAAGGGTAAAGGAGGCGTGTAGACCTGAATACGTACAATTGATCAGAATGATGAATTATATTGGAAATGGCTATTAGGCCCTTTTAAATATGTTATTTGCATTCATTTTTCGGAGTTGTTTGTCACCGTGCTCACAGGAGGGTGAACTAAAATAGCAAATGATTTCATTTGCAAAAATGAGAGACTATATTTCATGTGCGATTTTCTTTTTTTTTTTTTCAGCGTGCATGATGCTTGACCACAATGTGGCCCTTTTTTAGTTTAGGTTACGAAGCCTTTCAGGTGAAGCTTTCTGCCACTGTTGCTGTGCTTTTGAGGTGTTGTCGTGTTTGTCTCTCATTTGTTTTGACTGAAAACTGCGAATAAATAAAGTTCAGTACATACAATTCAACTTACCTTGAGGTATTTTGAGATATTGCTAAATCTATATGTAATTAATCAGATTTTAACCTTAGGGTGCAGAGTTGGCTGGAGTAAACACTGCCTCTATATTAGATGCCATCATTATTGAAGAATGCATTCTACCACAGCTGAATGTCTATTTTTGGTTAATGATGCTGCCACTTATCCTGAAATGATTGCTGTTGCTCAGTGATATCAAATTTAGAGCAACCCTAGCAACTATCTATCACCCATCGATATATCCTGATTTTCACATTCAAGAGATAATTTGTACATTTCTCCCCACTAGCGCCTGATAAATTATGGCACAGAGCCTATGACAATACTGAAACAAAGTCATTCCCCAACAATCAAACCGGCCCCCAGGACATAGCAACAGTCATGGCCCATGACAGCATCATCAGCAGGAAAAGGTACAGCAAATCTGTAATTACTCAGCTGAAGCAGACAGATTGCTTACTCAATACCAGTGATAGCTGAGCTGTGAGGTCCCCTCTAGGTGTAGCTGGGAGCTACCCTGCTGTAAAGCGAGGAGCTGCTGGTGACGGAGGCCTCTGTCCTCATCCACCCAGCGAGAAGCATTCAAATTCCGCCTATATAGTCTTAAAGTGGTGCATATGAATAAGCTGCTATAGTTACAAGCCACTTCTGGCATGCTGATGGTCAAGACACTCAACATTTGAAAGTAGTGTGTATTTGTGTGTGTCTGTGGTTGAGTGTGGAAATGTTTTGACCTCCGTTGTAATTAACTGGAGTGAAATCTGCATCTGAGATCTGCATGCAGGCATCTAGTTAGTTAGTTAGTTAGTAACTTGACTTGGATTCACCACTCAAACACACTAAAACAAGGTAACTGAAGACATCAAGAACAGGATTTTAAATGTTTTGGCCAGAAAATGTCATTTCTCCCTCTCATGTTGTTAATGAAGTGAAATTTATGTTGTGATGTGGGAAATATCATATTTCACATATGAAATGCAAATTAGGTCTGTATTAAGTTTATTTCTTTTCACAGTCACAATTTATGTGAGTATGTGTGTTTTTTACTTAAGGTGTTGCATGTAAAAGTTTTTTTTTCACATGAGATTTCTTATATTTCACCTGGTCGATACCATGTGTTATAAAAATAATTATAAAATACAGAGAAAGACTGGTTTAAATATTTACAGAAGAGGGAAAAGAGGGATGTGCGTTCGGTAGTCTAATTGCCATATCAATCATGTCTTTGAATTCATTACGTGATCAAATACCAAAAAAAAGAACAACAATACAAGTGAAACTCATGTTTTTTTTTCATGTGTGATATATCCAAAAATGAGCTGTATGAATTTGAATTTATGTGACTTCACCTGTGAATGATCTTTAAATCTCATGTGCTGATATCATGCAAATGAGTAATGTGAAATATCCAAAAACATTCCTGTTCAGCTCACATGATGAGCATATGAATTTGTGTTTCGCTTCTGCTTTGTCATCTCATTCACCTTACTGTTCGAGTGAATGACCACTACAGGCAAGAAGTGCTTGTTCTTAGTTTTATTTTTCACTAATTCCAATTTCTATTCAATCCCATTGAAATAAAGCCTTCTGTTTAGGGAACACTGAAGTGTTCCACTGGGATTGCACCTCCAGACTGAATAATGAAGGCAGGCAAAATGGAAATTTCATGATGAAATTTACACCCAAAAACACATACAGAGCAAAGGGAAGGAGAGAGGTTGACATTTGAATGCAAAACCCTGTTTGAATTACAACTAGGTGTCGGCTGTCTGTTAGCAGACAGACTGGGTGGACTCGTAACCTGTCAGAAGTGCGCTCCACCAGCCCCCTGATTCCTAATTAATTAAAATGCTCCCGTTGTGTACTGTACGTCCGGCCGTGGCGGTGAACAGTTGGCTGTACTAACTGCATCTGCTTCCCTGTTAAGCTTTGTTAAAAATCTTAGGCCGCCCACTGGCTGTCACGCCCATTGGCTTTTCACAGCTGCGACAAAGATGAAATAATAACATTTGCCAGTTGGGGCCAGGGTTGACTCTGTGGCTCTGTAGCACAGATTAACAGGGAGTGCAGGGATAGAAAAACCTGCCATTTTTCAGGCCTAATTAAGGCCGTCTCGTGGCACTGGTTCTCTCCAGAGATGCCACTTGTTACGGATCATCGGTGCGTCTGTCTTCTGCTGTAATATTAATTGATATTATGATGGGGTGTAGGGGGCAGAGTCAGTGGGGATGGTAGGGGGGTAGGGGGGTCACGTTGTACAATCACTACAGTGTAACCATTACATACATGAATGGACGTGGCATTCTGCTGCCCCCAATCTGCTCCCCTGCCCCTCCCTGCGCTCCTGCGGCATCCCAGAGGAGGTGCAGCATCCTCCAGGGATTTGTGAATGTTTGGTAGTCGAGAAAAGAGGTTATCAAACTGTGAGCGCTGCCTCCCCAGGGGAGGGACGTGATGTAAAGATACTGCGTGAGGTGAAAGAGACGCTCTAAAGACGTTTCTAAAAGCAACAGGAAGTCAGTTACTGTAGTTTGCCCCGTTTACCAACATGGTCATCAGTGATTGCCGTAATTTGCATCAAACATCTACTCTTCGAAATCCCAATTTAGACAGACACGATACATCAATTTTTAATTTCAGTGTCACTCAGACTTCCCAAGGGTATCATTAACATTTGATGTCCATTGTGAATAAACGTAGAAATCATAGAAAATAGACACTCCTTATAACTCCAGAACTTGCCTGAGAATCCTCATGTTTTTAATTTTTCTTCAGTGTCAAAGTAATCCAGTGATCATTGTCTGCACATCCTTGAATACATTGACAAAACCTATGGACATAAAGACAAAAAACTCAACAGTTTTAAATTGCAGCAGTGGAGATGGACTTTGAAAAGCCCATGTCAAGAAAATAGTATGTGTTTTTTTCCACTAATTAAACCTATGTCGCTTGAGTGCCTCAACTGTCGCGTCAATCACACAAACGACAAGAAAAAAAAAAAAAAAGAAAATTCACACTTCCCGTCTTCACTCAAATTATCAGTTTATTATGTGTTGCACCGAGGTTGGGGATAAAAACAGATATGTCAAGGCAGATGGAACGTGGAAAATATTAGTGTGTGGCAACATACTGATCTCACCAGCAGATCACTTCAACCTCCACAGTCCTGGCCTGTCGGGATCATACCAACAAACATGCTCATGTCAACACAACTGTCAGATTCAGATAATCAATGTGAAATTAAAAGCAGAAAGACACTGAAATACGACATTTGTTGAATTATACATATTGATCGCCATGTCTCTGTGTGTGTATGTGATGGCAGCCGGGTGGGATGTGTGAGCGGGTGCTGTTGATCTGTGGGTGTCACATGTGGGTGATGTTTGAGGGGCGCCGAAGTCATAGGAAGTCGCACCGGAGCAGCCCAGAGTGAGGGGTGTGAAAACCGCAGGACCACCACTTCCTTCGTCAACACAACCCCTGGTGACAGCTGTCTTATCGCCATGGCAACGATTGCCACCTATTTGATGCAGTGCTTATTTATACTCTTAGTTCAACTTTCAAGTGGCTGGCTTGATCTTATCGCATGACTCATCCGGCTGACAATCTGATACTTAACACTTTTAAAACAATATAACTTGACTTTTTAGAGAAGCAAATGAGTAGATTTTTTCGAAGATACAAGTGTTTACTCTGCTGGTGTCAAAGAGGGGAAAGTGTTATTCAAGCTCATTATCTCCCTCGTTTTTTTCACACACTAAAGTCTCTCAGTCTATCCATGCTACATTAGCTGACATTACTTTCCTCATTATAGAGGGCACATTTCTAACTGTCTCTCCAGTGAGAGTGTGAGTCGGTACAGATGAAGGAGCACAGATGCTTTGTGTCAGAGGTTCAGTGAATTATGGTTATAGTAGTTCGCTAACATACTTCAGGTGTTTGGGAGAGTTAAATCTTGATTGTTTGAACTGCACACAGGTGAGAACAGACACTTTTAGTTGGCAGGATTTTATTTGTGGAATTACGGCAAGTACTGAGAGAACTGTCAGGTTTTTGGTCGGTTCAGCTCAATCATCCAGGTGGTACGATGTCTGGAGAAATGTGCATCCACATCACAAGACTGAAGTCTACAGAAAAAAAATGTATTTGGCTTCGAGTTTAAAGACAGAAGTGTATTTTGATAATGGTTGAAGCTCATAGGTACGGGTGTCATTTGAAAATGTGTAATACGAGTGTAGTAGTTTTGTGTGAAGAATATACGTAAAAAAACAATTGTTTCATTTAACAATAATGCTAAATTGCTCATTGCATTAGTGTTATACATTTATATAACTTTGCTTTTATATAATATATCTTAAGTTAGAGTTGTTTCCTTTTTAAAGATCATACAGTATCATTATTATATGCATCTGAATGATGAAATGTTGTGCAACATTAAAAATTGGGCTTTTACCATAATTAGACTAGCTAATAAGAAGTGTTGATAACTGTTTGTCAGGTTGACAATGCCGACACCTTCTAATTTTATCACTTCATAAAAAAAAAAAATACTTATTTTTTATTTCACATTTTAGTCGATGACAACAAGGTAACACAACTTTACACGCAACAACAGAAAGTCTGTCACCGTCGCTGTAGTTTAAGTCTGCAGAAAGTTCTCGATTTGCTCAGTTTTCACTCCCTTTATTTACAAGCGTATGGCGTTATCACTCAATGTCATATAGTTTTATTTTCAAGATAAGTTAAGGTACTCAGAAATGTCAATATTGTTAGTGGTACTATATGTTATAGGACAGTGGTTTCCACCCCGCAGGCTGGGACCCCCTTTAGGGGTCACAAAATATATCTCAGGGGTCGTAAGATTAACAGAGTAGTAAAGTATAAAAAGCATATTTCAGCTGCACAAAATTGTATATTTTATTCAGAATTTGTTATTTTTGTGGTTTGCGATCTACTGTGAATTTTACTTTAAGGGGGTATCCCGACGATTTATTTATATAAAGTTGCAGGGACATATTAATAAAAGAATGGTCAAAATTGAGGCAGCAGAAGCTGAGATATCCTGATTTTTTTAATCCTGAACATTGCACCCTACAGTTTTGCATAATTTAACTACAGTGGCTTTCATTAGACGCTCCCTGCCTCCCTCTTCTTTCAGATTCCATGCTCCAGTTGTAACTTAAGCTTCCTGTTAAAAAGTTCAGTTAAGTCTGAAGCCCAAGCTTAGATAACACTGATGACATCAATATGACATTATCTGGGTCGCAAGAAGACATAAGAAATAGATCAAAAAATCGGCCACGTCGATATAAGCTTATTGCAGATATATCAGCATTCGTGTGTATGTTGCCTAATAACTAAATTTGCCAAACTACTTTGAGGCAATTTAGAAACAGTGTCACCATTACATAGTTTGTCCACCAGAGAGCTCTGATAAGTCCCACTCAGTATGTATCTTAATCAAAGAGATCAAGATTGTTTTTGTGATCATTACCATATTAACTCCCAAAATATCGACATCAGAATCGGCCTCAAAAATCCAGTATTGGTCGGGCCATAGTAGAGGTCACAGGTCAAAAATGTTGGGGATTGTTGTTTATTAACCAAAAATGTTCATTTTATTTACTGTAAGATTTTAAGTTGAAAATTGAATACCAGTCACTGCAAGCTGACAAATATCATCACCATTCTTGCAGTGCCAATGAACGTGTGTAACAGTGTGTGCGTGCATGCCTCTGTTGTTTGCACATTCTCCTACTCTTCCTCCTCTGAAGCGACAAATAGAGACACCTTTGTCCTTTTATTTCCTATTTGATCTGACGCGCAGCCATGTGTAAACTCAAAAAACCTTTAATTCTGTGATTCATAGTCCTCCTCAGTCTCGCCTTGCGACAGGCACCAGTCTGCGGCTGCTGTAAATGTCTTTCGGTGAGAATTTATGCCTCTCTCCTCCTGTCTGCTACTCAGCCCATTAGAGAATTCCCCACCAAAGGTTCTCTGGAACGCCTTGCATCAGAGCCACACTAATGAAAGGCATTATACATTACAAAGTGTTTGATTTAAGGATGATTTACAGTCCTTTCCCTCAGCAGTGAGGAATGGAAACCTTCCTAGAGATAAGCTCCCGAATCCATCTGCAATATTCAAGACATCAAAGGGTTCAAATTGTGTATAGGAGGTATCGGTGTTGGAACCACAAAGAAAGGTTTCTATCAGATGTGAAATTTCCATAACAGAGTGAGAGGCTTGTGAGTTAGTATGATCCCAGAATCAATGGCAGCTTTCATAATATGCAGCCGAGCATGCATACACTGCATGTTTAGGTGCTCAGTTGTTGCTACCTGTCACTGATCTGGTACTGATACAAACATCCCTTCTATCTGTAATATACAGATACCCCAAATGTTCTTGAATTAGACAATATGACGTTTTTGCATTTGCCTCCCATATAAATTCCCCTTGCGCTGCAATACCAAACAGTAAACAGAAAAACAGCATACTTTGTGATTACTTTTGCTGATGAAAGAGCAACTATTTTAATTTTTAGAAACAGAGTAAAATATTCATGAATTTTCACCCCGCCTGCCAGTTTTAATAATTGGCAGGATGTCGTTTACCACCTACACCAACCCCTAATACCTGACAGCTTGTAACCAGCAGCATTTAATCACAGCTGACAACTGATAATCCATGTCTCAGCACTGAAGGATCATTGGCTTTTTTTTTTTCTTCTTCTTCTTCTTCCTCGCCTCTTTTTATTTTCAATTTATTTAATTTTGTTTTTGTCTTGATGTTAGACGCAGAGCTGTTTGGGGCTGGGAGATGTGATAATTTAGTGTGAATTGCTTTAAAGAATCTCTTGGATCCCATCCACGGGTGTGAGTTGTCACAGGGTTGAGTTTCTAGATTGCCTACAAAGGATCCAGGAGGCTTGATCTAAATTTATAAGGACACTGCTGCAGTAACACCCACTTTGATGGCCGTGGTGGTGGCTATCATTTGTCGTCCATATGGCATGTTTGAGTGTGATATGTTTCTCCTGTACAGCATGTACTGAGTGAGATTTTTCTTTTTTTTTTCTTCCTGCAGCTAAGTGCTACTGCACAGAAGGCGCCGAAATGAGAGCTTAGTGTTTTTTTTTTGTTTTTGGGTTGTTTTTTTTTTTTTTTTGCTGAAAAGAGATAACTTGATTTTCTGACACCACGTTTGTATGAATAAAAAAATCATTACAGCACATGCTGGTGGGTGTAAATAAATTGCTTTATTTGGTAATTTGATTTCCTGCATTATTTATTGTTGTCAACACTGCTATATAATAAAGGGAGTAAGATTCTGTTTAGTCTCGAGTTCAGAGGCAAAATAAAGTGGACCGAAACAAATAGCATTCACTTGTTTAACTCACAGATATGATTGCTTGTCTTGCATTGCCTCAAGCAACAGCAGTTCTTATCATGAGTCATTTTCATACTTGTAATAATGAAGTAGGAATGCCTGAGTGCATAGCATATGCATTTATTTAAACACGGCATCAGTGTAACAACATTCACTGGACTGACCTGACATTAAATGTTTTTTATTATATGGTGGTCAGTGTGGGCAGGTACGTGTGTGTGACTGTGCTTATTAGAGACAGAACAATGTGTGTTCATTAATAATGGTCTTCTCAACGCCTGCTGGAGCACATTTTGAGTTGTGATGTTTTGTTGAAAAGTTAGTTGTGATTGAACCGTCTCTAGGGTGCACAGCAGTTTTCAGAACCAGACCGTCTCCATGACGGGACTTCGTTGGCCAGTGAGCCCAGTCCTGGAACGCACATGCAGAACACGCTTATGCTCCCCACAATGACAGGCACACGGAGACGGCCAGTAAAAACTTTATGGATTTTTTGACGGCCCACTGGCCCACCAACGGGGCGGCCCATCGGGATTTGTCCCGGTATGCCAGATGGCCAATACACCACTGCATCGAATACATTTTCTAACCATAAACTACTGTCTGTATGATACATTTAATGTTATTTTATTGTATATTTGGTATATTTGTTGAAGCTTTTATATCAGTATCACTTTTCAATGAAAAATCTGTCACTACTGAGGTAAATCCAGGCTGAAACTAATAATATTGCCAATAATGACTCAATAAAGCCAGATTTATGCACAATAATGATGTGTGGAGGTGGTGCCACTCCTGCCCAAAGAGGATCCATTGCCCAACAAATTGTTGTGCTGTTGGCCCACTGCACAGCTGAGCAAGACAAATCTAGTCCAACAAAGACTGAAATGCAAAATATGTGATTTTTTGTTGTTTACATACTATTTATTGGTCATGTTTAGTTTGAATGTAAAATGCTTTATTTCTTGGTTTAACATATGGCTCTTGTCCATAAAAAGAAATGTGTAACTAGAAAGTCTTTTATTTCACTAAAATGGAGGAAAATGAATGCAGATTGCTAAACGTGGACTTTTACTGTAATTGGACATCACTACCGTATGGTAGAGCTTTTTGCTTTGGAGAAATCACTTCCCAAAAGAAAACTTACTTCATCCCTAAGAGGGTGCCAAGCCCTTGCCAAATAAGCACTTACTGTACGTCAGGAGATAAATGATACAAAACCACAGCCAAACAGTATAAAACAATTATTTTCCATCAATCAGAATCAAGTTGATTTCTCCAGTTCCCTCAAACTGTTGCTTGGCCTTTTAAGAAAGATTTATGCCTCCATGTATATAAATCTATGACAGAGCAAAAAGTGATGCATATACAAAGGCTTGACAACATGCTCTCTTTAAACTGATACCGTAGTTCTTACTGCATGCACACATTAAACAATTTACAGCTTGAGTTAACACCTAATCAGCCAGTGAGATTGGATAAAGACCAGCAGGGTAACTAATCTTGAATGTCTCTGTTTGTCTCTTTGGTGTTCCCGTTGTCCTCAGGTGATCCAGACCATCAGCGCGGTGGATAAGGACGAACCTCTGAGCGGTCACCGCTTTTATTTCGCCCTGGCCCCACCAGTTGCCGGCAACCTCAACTTCACTCTTCGAGATAACAAAGGTGCGACAACTGTCTTTGTTATTCCTCAACACTGCCTTCAGGGTACCAGGTGTTACTGTTATCTGTGGTTAAAATGCATTCATTTTTTTTTAGGTTTAGTAGAAGTCAAGAAAATCTGCAGGTCTTGAAAATTCTTAAAAAGCACTGAATTCAGTTTCTTCATAAAAGACTTGGCATTAAAAGATCCCTTTCTAACACGCTCCCAATCTAAGTGATGGGGGACAAATTCCACAGTCCTCATAATAGCTTCAGACAAACCTTTGAAAACATTTTGGCACAAATGGAGGTCTGTGGATTTTGTTCCGATTCACTCACATTGAAACATCATTAGGAAGGGATTTTTCAATGGGCAGTGTGAGCACAAAAAATGATTGAAACAAAAAGAAAAACGTAATATGGGCACCTGACCTGTTTAAGACAGACTTGAAGAGTTGAAGACCTATCCTTTGATAATATCAGAAATGATTGGTGTAAACTGCTGGGAAGTACTGAAAAATGTGAGATAATAATAAATAATTCTAGGCCTTATTGTCCCTACTGGTTTTGCATCATACTTTCATAATTTGTACAGTATGATAGTACAACATTTGAAGTATTAAAGGGCATACTATGTGGTCTTAAAAGGTCTTACATTTAATTCGGCAAACTCTGACACTTATACTAGATGTCTACGTCCTTGTCAAAGCTCAAATTGTCAGATCAACCCTGTTGCATGCAGCAGCTGATTCAAAAACTCCCTTGAAAAAACTGCCAGTGGCCTTTGGAGTCTGTAAAAGATGTTGGTCAAGTTAAGTTTGGTCTATTTGCTGCTTACTTCCTTCAAATTGAGCCTTGCAGCAATGCAATTGACACTTTGGCGTTTGCTCACTCCAGCTCTCTATATCTGCCCTCCATCTGGACACAATGTACTCCGCAATCTGACACAGGAGAAGAAGTACTGAGTAACTAGTGCCTCCCGGCATGCCCAGCCGTGCCAAATGAAACCATAATTCTGCTATGACAATGCCCTCACTACCCCTTTTTTTTGTAATTGTTCATCAAAACTGAATGCAAAAACAAACTTTCTGCTGCAACTGGAACACATCTAAAATAACCCAATATGTACCACAATCCACTACACTAGAGTCTTGTTCTGCTGGGTACAGGGTCTCTATCTACTGTACTTGATCACATAATGATTTGCTCACCACCTACACACAAAGCAGAGGGTGAATGAACAAATTAGCTTATTCTAAAGAAAAACTTGAGTGTTCATTTGCATACAGCTTTAAAGACACATGAGAATTGTGCGTCCATCATCATTTACTTACATGAATCCCCATTGCTTTAAAAGCATGTGCAGAGCTGCTACACTCTCCGAGGTGATGCCCTGTGTTGAGTATTTTGTTCATGCCTGTGGGAGCTCCTCTAAGGCTGCCATATTACATTTCAGAAGTAGCAGTAGCGTCCAGGTTGTGCAACAGTAATCCGTGTGAGTGCAGACCTGTGTTACACGATGAACTGGATGTTTTAGGTAACCTCTCAGCAGATTACGGTCAATTTGGCTGGAAGACATGTTTTGATTGCTTTGCTGAAGAAAGGTTCTTTGTGAACATACAGAGTCTTCCTTGGTTTAAATATGCTGAGTACCAGACAATCCTGCAAAATCATCACTTTTTTTATCATTTAATTCCAGTGCTTTTAAAATGGTTCTTTTCTACAATATTAGCACATAGCAACAATAGTATGGTTAACTTAAGGGAGATATTGTGTTTATTGCAACTAAAACACTGGAAGGAATAGGAATAGTTTTAGGTTACATGCTTATTCTCTCTCTTGCTGAAAGTTGAATGAGAGGACCGGTACACCTCTCATATCCGTTCATTAAGCCAGGAAGCGTGTACGGCTTAAACAAGATCTAACATGTTAATTAGTGAGCTTTAGTGGTGCTGGTGTTTTTTTTTTTTTTTACTTTGGAGAGTGCCAGGTGAGCTGTTTCCTGCTGTTTCCAGTCTTAATGCTAAGCAAAGCTAATGTGCTGATTGCTCCTACATATTTGAAGGACAGATATGAGAGTGGTATTGATTTTCGTATCTAACTCTTGGCAATTAAGCAAATACTTTAAGTCTTAAGTATTTCTCGAGAACATTGTATATATTGCTTTGGTTTAGTTATTAAAAGTTAAATTATCAGATTGTTTTTCAAATGTTGCTGAATTCTGATTGGTGCACAGACTGTGACATCACCATTTTCTAACTGAGCACCGCCCACTTCAAACCAGTCAGCAGAGCACAGAGAAAAACAAAAAGAAACAGAAACCTTTAATGTAAAATAACCAAAATATGTTCTAACTTTGGCAGAATATAGCGCATTCTTGTAGGAACTCACCATTTAAGGGCCTTTAAGGTTAGGCAACAAAAACACTTAAAGTTAGGGAAGGGTAGGGCATAGGGGTAATTGCAGCGCAGTGATGGGACCTGAACTCTGGTCTCCCACATTAAAAGTTGGACACACCACAAACCTATCCACTACCACCATGACCTCCTCACAGTTACTGTCTGCTTTGATACATTAAGACCACAATACTTTGTCCAACTGGAGTGCAATTCCCTTGGATACTGGATTTTCCTTGACTGGTCCAGACCTTTGAATCCGCCCACTCAACTGAGTTGACTTCCTCTGGTCTGCCACTGTGACATGAAAGAGCAGTTTTGCCACGTACGCCGGCGTGGTAAAAGTGTGGACCAAAGCTGACATTAGATTCATGTTGATACAAGGGCTTTCTTGTTTTAACATGACAATGCCCCTATGTGCAACACCAGCTCCAAAAAATAATTGATTCCTCAGTTTGCTGTGGAAGAATTTGACTGACCTGATCCCTAACCTCTTCCCCATCCAACACAGTTGGGATGACCTGGAGTGCAAACTTTGAGCCAGGCCTTATCGCCCAACATCAGTTCCTGACCTCCCTAATGTTCGTGTTGCTGAACGGGAGAAAAATCCCTGCAGCTATGTTCAACTATTTTTTCACGCCTGAAACCAGAAGATTGGAGGATGTTAAAGCAGCCCATGGTTTTGGGATGAATTATTTAGCAGTGCAGGTGCTTACATATTTCTATCCAGCTTAATATCCTAACATCTTCATTTTAGTTGTGTGTGATTTCTGCGCTGTGGCTCCTTGAGGACAAATAATAGACGTGACCAAATGTTTCACTTTCGGAACCAGAACATATTTATTTGACAATTAATTTTTAATTATTTTATTTTTGACCCATCACAGTTGTTACCAACCGTGTGTTTTTCAGCCGTGGGAACATTTTGCTGATTTGACTAATGTTGGATTTGCAAGAGAACCCATCTCTATATTCATTTTCACCTTGATCTGAGACTCTGAGAACAAAGCAAAGAGCAATCTGAATATTGCTCAAAAAAACAAAGGAGTTGTCCTTCAAGGCAAAATCTACATTTCAATCGTGACTGTTCAATTTGAAAGTGCATTTCAATCTATTGAAATAGTTGTCATGAAATGGCTTTTTTTAGCTGGTGTAATGGCATATTGTTCTCCTCTGGCTGCCTCCTCCTCTCTCATACGCTGAGATTTTATATAAGATTTTACCATCAAACCAAAGCTGTTATTAGCCAACAGGTGGTCAAGATCAGGGAGAGATGCCACAGTGTGTCATGTAATGAATTGTGTTAATGACACCATCTGTTGGCATTCCTGCTTTTAATACTGTAAAATCATTTCAAGCTGCACGGCCAAAGCAGAGCAGTCATTACAGAATAGAAGTTAAACCACCTGCTAGTCATATACAGTGTATGCAGCTCATTGTTCATTTGAAGCTAATAAACATATACAATAAGCACATTAAATGCAGTTCTCCAGGCTTATTCTCACACGTCTGATGGATGTATGTTTTTCACTCTATTTTGCAGACAACACAGCGTCCGTATTGACAAAGCGAGGTGGTTTCAGGAGACGGGAGCAACCTGTGTACCGGCTGCCGGTGTTGATTGTGGACAGTGGCAGTCCTGCCCTCAGCAGCACAAACACACTCTCGGTGCGTGTGTGTGACTGTGACTCTGACGGCGTGGCCCTGTCATGTGGAGCCGTGGCCTACACTGCGACTGGCCTGAGCACCGGCGCCCTCCTGGCTATATTAGGCTGCATCATCACACTTCTGGGTAAGATCTGTATGACCTCAGCGTCAGAGACCGACGAGTGGAAGTATCATCTGCAAAATGTACTCAAAGTATCCACAGTACACAGTGCTGAATATTATATAATACTATCTACCATAGTATCACTTTCAAAGTGTGTACCTGAACTAGCTCACAGGCTTTGTTCCATTTGTTTAAGTGGTAGTGAGAACATATACCTCACAACATTTGCAGTCCAGATTTAAGTTCAGATATAAGTGGAGGTAATGTAGAGATACACTGCTGCACTACAAAACACTCCTTAACTCAGTTCTTACAACCCTTCCGGACCCATCTTTGCTATTATGCATTCTTCAAGCAGTTGAATGTGAGAGACGGTTTGCTTAAAGACAGTTGCATCTTAAGGTCTTGCACATGTCAAGCCTGGGGGAGTTATCTTCCCCTCATTGTTCCTCTTTGGTAAATACATGTGACCTAGGTCAGCCAGCGCTGAATAGCCGCCTGGATGTTTACAAGTAAGATACCACTGAAATCCTGCCAACTAGATCAATTAACCAGATTTGGTATACTTGGTTTTGGGGGAGTTTGGGTATTTGTATCTTGCCTGAGTGTTTAGATGTTCCCATCAGATGGTGAAATTAATTCTGTGGGCTGTTCGGTGAACTGAGTCAAGAACTGTAGTGACCCAAGGCTGTTACCTTGACTTTATTTTAAATATTTAATTATTTTTGTCCAAACATTGAGACAAGATTATTTGTCCAAAAGACTGGCAGTGATGGCTTTACTGTATATTCAACATATACTTTTGGTGTTTAATATGAATACGTTCACTTGGTTGAACACATAAATAAACTTCTGATTTTATTCATTCTCAAGTATTTATACTTTACACAGATTTCTCCAGCAGCTTTTTAAAACGTTCTGTTGCCTGTTATGATTATGTGTCATTTATGTCACATTGCTTATTCCACATTTGAGCTAACTATAATAAAAAATAAAGTGTAATGATGTGCATTTTCATTGAGAAAAAGCAGTGCCTGAAGGCAGCCTGAGTCAGTGATGAGAGCTCAGGTTTTAGATCATTTTCCCTTCTAAAGAATCTCTCATGATGGCTTCCCCCAGATACGTTTCAGAGTATTTTATAAACTTGATTAGAATATTTCATGAAGGTCATAGAGCCAAGTATAGTATTGCTTACCGCATTTTAAGCACCTGGACTCATCTGCTTCTGTTTTCTAGTGTAACACAATGTGTTAAGATGTTAGTAATGACACTTGTAAATGAGAATTCATTATCATAACCTTAAAGGTATTGCAGCACTGAGTCATCGCCTCCAGGTTGCATTATTCCCCATAAAACCCACAGACAAAGCGTTACCACATCAGGGCAGAGTCATAGTTTAACGCTCGGTGAGCTTCATTGAAAGCTGAGGAGGATCTAAATGGCATATACAATAACTGAAATGAGTTATTTGATGGGGTCAAACTTTGCTTTGTATGCCAGTCCCCTTGAAGTTTGCCTACTTTTTATTGCAACAGAGAATACTTTTTGTGATAAATGAAAACTTCAAAAGAGCAACAGGGGGAAATACGTGGCCACACAACCCTGAACCCGGCATCGCTAATGAAAGCTGGCTCTATTCTGCACAGCATGGCCTGAGGCCACAGGCTTAGAACTAATGGCCTCCAGTTTAATATACCTCCAAGTTGCCTTGTCTCTGTGTTTGTGTGAGTGTGTGTGTGTGTGTCCTTAGCTGTCCCCATCAGTCTGTTTTGCTCAATTGGATCAGCCTCTTTCCTTCTTTTCTCAGTTTGCTCTTTGTGCATATTCTCTCCCCCCTCTCAGAGCCCCTCCTTCATCCCTTCTATTAACAGCCGATGCGCGACCGCTCTGCCCAATCCTTTATTCTGATCTTCCTTGATGGTCTTCCATCAAGACCTCTTTCAATCTCCTCGGTAGCAACTGAGGCTGTGATTGCGTGTGATTGTATTGTTTCGGATGAGGCACGAGCCCGAATAAGACCCGGGCTGCGTCTCGCTGCTGTCATCCTCAGGTGCTGTCAGTCTTACATCTGCGTCTTTTTTTTTTTCTCCCCCCTCCCGCCCTTCCTCCATCAATCTCTCTCCTTCTCATCAGGTGAGAGGAACACACGCTCCTTCCAGCAACACACGTTATCTGTCGTCATGTCTGAGCCTAATAACTACATTGCGTGCTGCGCGAGGAGTGCCTCTCCTCTACTTGTCTTTGGGATTCATCAGTTTTGTCTGAGAACTTCAGTCACAATGGTTCCAGACGGATCCAAAGTGTGCAGTTTCCACCTGACTGCCTTTAAACCACACAGAGCTGTATGCGCATTAGCTTTGCCTGTATGTACTCATAAGCTAAGTGATCATTAATCATAGGTTGATATTTTTAGATTTAATTACTGAGCCTGTCCTTTACTCCTTGCAGTAATATTCCTGAAAATGCCTGGGCACAGCTATGGGTTTTTTTTTTGTTTTTTTTTGCTGTAAATGTCATTTAAAACCTTTTTTTAATGATACAGTCACTTTTAGATGATACATCCAAACTACTGAGACGATCATTATCTTGTTAAGACCCAGTGCCTTTTTCCCCCAGTACAGGTCAGGTATTGCTCAGCCCTCCAGAGGGCCAATTAGGACATTACGTAGCACTGCAAATCTCCAGACAGTTATTTCTGTCTGACTATAGCTTATCAGACTCATTCCATAAATCTTCATGTCCATTCATCTGTCTCTTATTTTACTGTCTGTCTCCCGTGTTAGCCCTCTGTCTGCGTCTGTATTTATGTGTCTGTATTCAGACAGCAGACAATTTCTATTTCAGATCCGATCTTTAAGCTCGACTGTGCACATTGTAACCTGAGAATGGCTGCATCAGATTTGCGTGTTTAAAATCTGATAATTATTTGCTAAGATTACAACACTGGTTCACTTGCTAAAAATAAGACAATGGAGCAAAGGAAAATAGCCCTTTTTAAACTGAGCCAGTCAATTAAGAGCAAATTTGTCTTCATAATGACAGCCTGGCAAAAGCTAAAAAAGACACTTCGCTCTTGTGAGGCAATTGGGTGAAAAAATGCTAACAGCTTGCAGAGGGATACATAGAACCAAATAAAAAAAGACAGTAAAGAAGCACAGGCGCATAATGTGGACAGATACACAGTGAACAGTGTGACAGATAACATCAGCAACAACAAAGAATCCATAAAAGCTATTTGAAGCATGCAGAAAACATACAGCAGCTTTGATAAAGAATCACATATAGCAGTTTCAGCCAATAACATGGAGGTTTTGTGTTTGCTGATTCTGATTGTCTCTATAACCTTCATCAGGTTGTGATGCAGAATGCGTCCGTTGCAATGTCATCCAAGCAGGAGAGATGATATCTGTCATGCTGATGAGGAGGCATAAGACCTCTTCATGTGTCTAGACACCTTTATTTTCTCTCTTCCAGGCTTCTTGTTCTCTGTTCTTGTTGTTTTAAGTCAGTTCACTTTTATTATAGCATTTTTAAAATAGTTATAACTAGAGCTGAGACGATTGCCAGTCAGGAACTATTTTCATGATCAATTCATTGTTTGAGTCATTTCTTAAGCAAAATAACCCAAACATTTCCTGGTTCCAGCTTCTCAAAAGTGCAATTCAAATCAACCACGACACATGGTTACAAACTGATGAAAACAAAATAAATCAAATTATTTAAAAATGCTGAAATATCCAGCTTAAAGCCAGTGAAATGGCAGTTAAAGCATCTTTATTTATTTATTTATTTTATAAGTGAAACTGAACATGTGTGTAGTTAAGAGAGGAATTTAAAGGAAATCCTTCAGATGTGATTGGATCATATAAAAGTGGGCGTGGGTTTGCGACCAAAGAGCGATGTGGAGTTGTAAAGGACTGTTGGTCTCCATCCACAGAAATGAATAAATCAGCTGTCAGACATCTAAACACACACCTTCTACTATGAAATTTCTCAATCAGTAGCTACTATGAGCCACAAGTGTGGTTTCTATATGATGGGACCGGTTTAGCTGCTCACCCCATATAACATTTGATCATATACATTTATATCATATATTTTATAAATATGCCCCTCAATTCATCAAACATATTTGTATGTTTACAGAAAAGACAGATTTTGACATAAAAATACTTAAATCATTTTATTGAACACACATTTAGCATATTTAACATGAGGTAAATGAACAACAAGGACACAGGAAAGTGAATTTTATTTCACTGTATCTTTAAAGGGATACCTTGCCGATTTTCAACCCGCTTTTTATCATTACAATATCGGTAGTAGGCCTATATGCAAATGAACAATGTTTGCCTTTCTTCCATGTTGCCTGCAGTGGAGGAAGTCTGCCATTGCATATAATACCAAAATTGTAATGACACAAAGCCGGTTGAAAATGGACAAAGTGTCCCTTTAAGTTAAGGAATTATGCAAAACGACAGGATTTGTGTTGCCTCTTTATTATCTATTGTAACGTTTCTGTATAGTGCTGTATGCATTTCCTAACTCGCTGTTCCCATCACTGAATTGCATTTAATATAACTTACATATACCAACTTTATTTGTTCTACCTAGTGGTAGAAGAAAAGTTCCATAATTTATACTTATAATATGCACTGTATGTACTGTATATTCTGTCTGGCTTTGTGTACAAGTTCGTCGTGAAAAATATCCCATGCTGTGTATATATGTCCAGCAGTTACTGAGCAGCTGGTTAATTAATTTCCCATCAAATCAAGCTTTTAATCAGAACCTAAACTGTGGCAGCATGCTCTGTCCAGTCAGATAAAGAGTTCTGAATGGCCTCACAGAAACAAATTACTAAACACAATCAGTTGACAATCTGTATTATCATACATGTATTGATAGTTTTATTCATTTACTTTTTGCCTAAGTGAGGACCTCTGTCAGCTACTGAGTTTACGTGAGGGAATTTTACTCACTTTAACTGATGTAACAGTTTATCATGGGGCATCTTTTTTGACATTCAACAACTACAGTTATGCTTTAAAGCCCCTGGAAGTATGGAGTATTTTTTTATAACATTAAATAGTTGTCACTACATAAGCAACAGTTCAACAGTAAAAAAAAAAACTTAACATAAGCAACAACCCAACAACCGTCATTATATTTTGATTCAAATGTTGCAAAATCCTGATTGGTGGATGAAGTATATGATATCACTTTCCCGTCCACTTCAAACCAGTTAGAAGAGCTCAGAGAAAAAAAAGGAAGATATCATTATCTTGCATTCATGTAGCTTTTAGTAAGAAAATAGGTTTTCAGGACTTTACAAAAACATGATCTTCCTACCAGTGTCTAGTATTATATGAAGAGCATCCTTTCAGTTCCGACAGTGTCACAGTTGCTGATTGATACCTTTCTTAGAAACTGCACTGCAGTACAGAGACATAGGGAGAGTGTGTGGGAGACAAAATGAGTGACTAATCAGTCTGGTTCACCAGAATCACAAAGCACATGGAAAAAAAATGTTATAATGAGAGTGTGCATTCAGTGGCACATGCTGGTAAGAAAAGGGCAGCAGAGAAAATTCACCTTGTTCACTATCGATTGTGCCGGGTAGATCATTTAAACAATTCAATTACAGCAAAAGCATTTGTAGCACTAAAATTGATCTCTGTTTTTTCATTTAGTGTACATCATCAGTAAATGTGTTATGAAGAGTGGGGCTCCTGTAGCATCGGGTGTGTGTTTGCTAAACTGTCTGGGCTGGGAATCATTTCTTAAAGGACCCTTGGTACCTGACACAGACTGACTATTTGTATGCTCGACCATCCACCTGCTCATCCTAGTAGGACGTGATTGGATGTTGGCCCACTTCCAGTCTTAGACGCATCGTGGCTGCCTTCTAGGCATTAAACCCTAAAGAGCTTTGCTGGAAAGCACTGAGAATATTCTATTTCAATATGCCACTTTGTAATTCACTTTGGAGAAGCCCTACTGAATCGAATAGAATTTAGAATGACTCGAGTTCCTACAATCGGAGGAAACAATCTTCCACGGAAATGTTTGGCGTTCTGTCTTAAAGCACTAAAAAAGTGTCATGGATATTAGAAGGGGTTATTAGACTGGAGGGACCATTCTAAGTATTTCATACAAAGTGTTGAGTGGCCGTACCCGTGCTTTTGTTGTAGGGTACCAGCACTCACCAAATATCCAACAGAGAGCTACCCATTCATCTCCTGCTGCCGTTCCATGTGACACTTTCCTCCCTTCCATCTCTTCCATTTGCTCCTTATTAGAGGGTGTGAAGTGGTGTTTGAATTTGGTTGCTGGGCCTCTTTCTCTGCTGCCTGCAGTAGCTCTACGGCGAGAAGGAAAAGAAATATGGGCCCACAGAGCGATATTTCACTGGCACCGGCTTGACATTGATGGATAGAGGATCATTAGACATTTGCCAGTTTGCTTGGGCGTAGAGTTATTTTCAGCAATAATGTATGGGAGAGAGAGCAGGGGCTGAAGGAGGGCTTCTGGAGAGATCTCAGAGGGACACGGATTCCAGTTTGGTGGAGTTTTGTACAAGTCTTGAAGCAAAACGTAGCTGGTTGAAACCACAGAGGTGCACAATATATTACATTTCAGGTTTAGTTTTGTAAAATGTGATTGGATGAATAGTGCAGTGTGTCCTGCCAGATTAACAGAAATACCCCTTCACTGACACCACACATCATGTTCCAAATGTATTCATTAGAATTGATTAAGCAGTATGTTATTTAACACTGTCGATCATATAAAAGTGGATGTTGTTAGCCTACAGTAATATTTTCAACCGAACTGTCAGTGTTTGGGTGGTTTGAGTGTGCATTTGTAACAGTACCTTTAGGAGAGGCTTAAGCTGCGTATTGCAACCATTCCTCCATTACTTTTAGCTATTTCAGCTGTTTATCCATTACTTTTAGCATTTCAACCATTTAGTTATACCTTTATTCATCCATTCCTTTTACCAACCTCCTTGAACTTTTTCTACTGTGCTGTATATACATTACATATATGAATATATATGTATATAATCCACTTAGTTGAGCTACTCTACAATCCCTCCATGTACCCCGTGGCAACTGCAGAAGTGCCCCCTGGGGTTCAAGTACTGTCATAGTGAATCCAGCTCTTTTAAAAGCCACATATCCTTGCATCTTTTCAGCTGACAGGCACAGAAAAATTGCACGTTGTCAGTCAATATTGACTCAGACATCTCTCCCTTTCTCTGCAGTGATGGTTCTGCTAATTGTGACAATGCGTCGGAGGAGGAAGGAGCCTCTGATTCTGGAGGAGGAGAGGGACATCAGAGAGAACATCGTCCGTTACGACGACGAGGGCGGGGGAGAGGAGGACACGGAGGCCTTCGACATGGTGACCCTCCGCAACCTGAACGTCATCAGAGACCCCAACGTGCGGCGAGACGTCACACCAGATACTCCAACCTTCTTTCATTACCCATCAACTACTCGCCCGTCCTACAAATCGCTGCCGGACAACGTGGTGTTTCGAGAGTTTATTTGGGAGCGGCTTAAGGATGCAGATGTGGACGCGTCAGCTCCCCCGTATGACTCTCTGCAGACATATGCTTTTGAAGGCAGCGGCTCTGTGGCAGAGTCACTAAGCTCACTGGAGTCACTAAGTACAGACTCAGATCAAAACTATGACTATCTCAGCAACTGGGGACCACGCTTCAAAAAGCTGGCCGACCTCTACGGCAACAGCGATGGCACCAGTGTCTTCTCATAGCCCCTAAATGTTTCTCTTAACGTTTCTTGGACAAAAAAAAACAAAAAAAAAACGAGTAATTTATTGTCAGAGAAAATGATTTTGTCTGCCTTAGTGCATTGGAGGAAAAGATTCAAAGACAACACAAGAAAGATTGAGAGAAAAACACTTTGACTTCAAAGGCTTTTGGTTTGTTTACCTCCTTGTATGGATTTTCAAAAGCGTGCCATGGTGAGTTTTGACACAGACTTCAAAAGTGGCTTGACTGAGGAGGAAACCTTGTGTGCAAAAGACATTAAAGGTTCCAGATTTTGGCCTCCAGTTCAACGATGACTGCAGAATGCATACATGTTGGAGAATTTTTACGGGGAGGCACCTGTCCTTTCATTCCAGCGATGGGCACGGGCCCAGCACTCTTGCTTTGATGCATTCCTTTGCTATCTTTGTGCTAAAAGAACATAAACGTTTCTCATGAAATGCTGTGTCCCTGCTGGCTAATCAGTAGTCACTTCACTGTTCCTATGAAATTTGACAACGATTTCTATGTTGGTGTTTTTTTGGGTGGGGCGGCGTGGGTTGGGGGGCGGTATTAGGGAGCAGAGTGATGAGAAGCTGTTTTTCATAAACATTTACATATGGAGCCACACTATTCATGGACTCATACCTCTCAATATGAAGAGTGCAACTGCACACATACAGTATAAACAAGTAGTTGATGTGCTAAGGAAGTGATGTGAAGACATTAGTTGTGCAAATAATAAAAAGAATGACACTCGTAAGTTTGATGTCTCCACTGGGTGAAACAGGAAAGCATATACTTTTTTTTTTAATTCTCCTAACAATACATTTTGCAGATGTTGCAATGTAGTGTTTGTCTGAGTCTGTTTTTTCTTCCACCTTTCTATTTCCAAGTCCAATGTATGATTTTTGAGCTATAAAATTTTGTTGTTCTGCTGGGGGGGGGGATGTCTGCTACATGAGAAAGCTTTGCTGAAGGATCAGTTCTTGTTGTGTTTGATAGAGATTCACGCCACCTAGACTCTAGAAAAAAGATTTTTTTTCAAAGTGACAGTCCTTAACTGGGTGGAGTTGCAGTTTGTAAGTAAATGAATTTTGCTTCTGTAGTTTGAGTCCAGCATATAGAGTCCAGCATATATTGTCATTCAGAAATGAAATCAACGATGTCCATGGTTTGTTTATTGAAACAACTGTATGATAATAATCATGCGCCGCATTGTGCCGATTTTGTTTCTCCAGCTTAAACAAATTATGTTACAATTGGGTGTCAACATGTACAACCGATTATGTATTATTATTTATTTTGAAGAGGCAGAATTGTGCAAATGATGTTTTTATCCTTTTGCTGAAAATAAAAATGACATTCAGTTCCTTAAAGAGACTGAAGGGATTTATTTCAGTCCATCTGAACACTGACAAGTAAGTAAATAAGTTATTTCTGGTAATAAACAACCAGCATCCTACAGTAATAATCAATGATAAAAAAAAAAAAAAAAGATTCACTCTGTGCATTTGGGGAGCTCAAGGAACCAGAAGGAGAGCTGAGGAGGGAGGAGGGGAAAAGTTGTTTTTTTTCATCTCTTTTTGGTGAGGCTTTTGTAGTTGAAAGGCCTGATCGGACAAAGCACTGATGCTCCACAGAGGCATGTGTGATGACTGCGAGACTCATCGTCGGCCATCTGAGGAGCCTTTTGCAAGTTAGCGAGGCCTTCTTCATGCAGTCAAAGGAAGCTACATGAAAGGTGTGTTCAAATACTGCATGATTGCAGTCTTGTGTGAAGTCTGACAAAGAAACATGTACATCGTGTGTGTATGGTATCTATAACAGTCTTAGTTTGCCCCAATCAATTTTTTAACTCGAATCAGAGCCTCAACCATTTTAGAAATACCTTCCCTAAGAAATATTTCACTACCAAACAAAAAGGTATATAAAATGTTCTTAATATTTTATATATTTATTCAACAGTTAAATCATATTTTAATTTCTGGAATTTGATCTCCCAACAGGATCCTTTTTGGCCTAAAAACATGCACCTTTAAGAATATTGTCTCTAAAAACCTTTGAATCAGCCTTAAAAACATACCATGTGTAATTCTTGTGTAATTGCAAAATGTGAACACTTCACAGACAACTCTTTTATAGCTACAGCCCTGGAAAGAACAAAAGTCTGTCAAATGTTCTTACTATGCTATTTTTTCACATTTTCTATATTTATTTAAATGTGACATTGTAATTTCTGTAAATGTTATCTAATACTTAATGTTGTTTCAATGGCATCATTTTGGCCTAAAAACATGCTAATTTCAGAATATTGTCTCAATAAACATCTGAATTAAAAAACGTACCTTGTGTAATTTATGTGTAATCGCAGAATCCTTCTCACGTCATTACAACCCCCAAATTTCCAGAGACAACACTGGCTTGTGGTAGCTACAGCCCTGACTAGAATTGCCTATGGAGTACCCTGCTCAATTTATTCAAAATAACAATGTTAGACATGGGGATTCCAGTTGTGATCTATAAACAGCTGTTTAATTGTACCTCTAAATTGATTCTGGTCAAAATCCTCCTGATGATTGCACCTCCAAGGCAAGCAGTTTCGGAACCATTTTAGTTAATAAATAAAGCAGTAATTCTTCATCAGTACTTTGAGGTCCCTTTAGTAATTTTAAGGTATTGTGCACCCAAAGCATCAACTAGGGCCATTGCCAGAATCTGAGAAATACTGATGGCATGAGTCTAAATTCCAACACTACAACGGCCCCCAAAACCTTAATTTTTGGTTACTGGATCAAAAAAGTAAAATTTAACATTGAGTTAATTGTTCATTGTGTATACAAAAGTTTTCTTGTAAGTGAACATATGCAAATAAATGGTCCCAGAGGTTATGTTACTATAACTAGTGGGAAGCCAGTGAGAGATATCATCTTCTGTATTCTCCATAGCGCATTAGACATTACAGATTGGGAAGAAATACAGAAACAAATAAAGCAAAATAAATTAAATAAATAAAATAAAAAACAATTGGCCTATATGTCCTTGCTTTGTTTGCGTTGTTGTTGGTCTTGCCATGGTACCATCTTTGGGCTTTTTTTAAGTTACCTTACAAAAGTGACATTGACTTCATAAGTGTTAATCAGCAATTTGACTTTATTTCTGAAAAAGTATTATTGAATTTCATCTAGTAAAATGTCTAGTAAAAAAAGAGTACATACCAAATTCAGAATCAAATCCAAATACTTCCATTTTGACACTTTTAAATCTCAGCAATAACTGCTTTTGAGTGTGCAAATCTAACTCAGTTGATGACCAACAAAAAATGTAGATCTGTATTTAAATGTAGCCGACTAGTGACTCTTAGCTGTCGCTGCATCTCGACAGCACTCAGAGGTTCATGAATACAACTGACACCATAATTCACAGTGATGCAAGAGATTGCAATGAACTTGTTATGAATCTTTGCTTGGTAAATATGTTGTCTCCTTACAGGTATTGACATAGTTTGCAAAGCTTTGAACCTTGCAAAAACAAAACATCTGAGATTTTTTAAGTGTGAGTCAGGAGTAAGGTCACTGTGTGCACTCATTATGATGCAGTTCACACAAATCTACAGGAAGAGATGTGGAGACTCTTCTTTCTTACATATTTATAGGTTTCCGTACATGATAGCCGCTTGAATAGCTTATTCAAAACCACAAAGATCACTTGTAAGAGCTAGACATAGCAAATAGAAGGGTTCTTGTGGAAATCAGTAGACAAAAAACTCTTGAAGTAAAATTGTATCACATTTATAATCAGTTGAAGTTAAAGTATGCAATCATTTCTTCTTAACTTTCCAAGAGACTCAAATGTAACTGAAAAAACTGAAAAAAAAGGTACAGTGCTCAATAAATTTGTATGACTTACATTTTCTTGTGAGACTATAACATTTGATAGATGAAATAATGCATGTTTCCTCTTTGTTGCTAGAACCTTACTTGGCCTGGTATGACCAGTAACTGGTGTCGTATGGTGGTTAATGTGAGCTAATGTCAGCAAACTCTATAATGGACATTATAGTAATACAAAGCACATAACATTAACAATGCATGCTTTACAATTAAAGTAAAATGGATGCTGATAAGTGGTCACATAGTAAACAACATAAAATGGAAATGAATGATATTTTTTGTAAACATTAGTACAGAAAGTTTTGATCCATCAATTTCTTAATGTCATGTAGATAGTCATGGATCAACTATTAAAATCATATTAAAAGAAATGTACGACAGAATATCATCTGCATAAAAACAATGAAAGTTATTGTGACAGCTGATGATGTGATGATGAGCAAAAGTTACATAGTCTCACTTGAAAACCACTTGAAGTCCACTTGTGCTACTGTTGTTTTAGTCAAATGTTGAACGGTAATTTTTGCATTCAGCAGTGACTGATAACTATTAGACGGTACTATGCAGACGTAGGGATTCAGCAAAAGTAACATAGTCTCAATTGCTCCTCCACATGCTGAAACTTCAGTTGCGCTACTGTAACAATACTTTAGCATCTGATCAGTAGTTTGGCATTAAGCACTATCACATAAATGTCACTTGCATAGTTATATAGTCTCACTTTAAAGCTTTTACACTCAATGCAATTCTTTTCTATTTCCTCCATCATTTGTTTTCTGAGTTATAGGAAAAATTAAGAATAGTGCACCCAATACAGATTTTAGTGATATTATAAGATACAGCTGGTAGATCACATCTTTTATCTAAGCAGATAGACAATGGCTTGAACACAGACACCTGATGTAAACTCCTGCACTGATAGCCGCTGCGACCACATATTGATTTTGATTGACCAGCTGTCAATCAAAATCAGCAGAAAGTGTCTTAAATGCCTGCCGCCCGGGGGTACTTATGAGCAATCAGGGACCCTCTGCTATCAGGGGCTCTATCTGGACCTTAGTTGATTACTCATGTTGGCCCCGGCGCCCTGGCTCTGGAGGCCCTGGGCAGCTAGAGACACTTCACTCAATTCTTATCATAACCATGCATCATCAACAAATTGCCCTGACAAAGAGGTGCCCATTTTCAGAGACTCTCTGCGAGATGAGGAACACGCTTTTCCTCAGATTGTCTGCTGGAACATTGCTAATAGAGTTTGACCTCTGGGCTGCCTGTTAAAGAAATCATTCTCTGCAGTAGCCTTTTGGCTCCACGTGCAACACAGGTGTCTGAAATCGTTTATCATGCAATTACTCTTTTTCTATTTACTGTTCTGTGAATAACAGCAATATGTTGATGATGTTTAACAGCATAATTTCTTTGATTATGTGTTTTTTGTAGTTTTAAACATTAAGAAAGACATGATTAACAGGATGTGTGGTGTTTGGGCTTGTGCCAGAATATAATGCATTAACTAAACAACTGTAAACAGAAGCATTTTTATGCGTAGGCACTAAATCATGAGATGAATTCATTATGGATATTTAGGTGAAAAAATGTGCTTTAGATATATCTTTCTGCCTGTGTTTAAGATATTTACCTGAAGTATAAGTTGCCGTCCTCTCTAGAAATTAGCTGAAATATAAGCTTAACTCTATGCCAACTGGGGACTAAGTCCTCACATGCATGCGGGTGAATATTTATGTCTGCGATTACCCAGCATGAAACAAAACTCCAAAGGAAATCTGTTTCCGATTTCTTACGCTCACAAAAAAATAAATAATCTGCCTGTCCATCCTGGGGTGCCTGTTGGTGGCAGAAAAATGGGGCCCCTGCTCTGGCATCAGCTGGATGACTCCTCACTGGTCCTTTGAAAGAGAAAAGGGGGGGAAAGGAAGATCAAAGGCCGTTGCAGCACCATGTTTTATTCTCTGTCTCTCTCAGCGGCGTTCACAGTTCGCCTTGCCTTCAGCAAGAGAAATGTCAGACCTGAGGTTTGTGTACTCTATAGTTCCACACAAATTAGACTGGTCCCAGACCTGGGCAATATAAATAATTCTCTTGAGAGGTATGTGTGTGAGTACGAGTGCAACAGCTTGCTCCTTGAGCGCCTGGGGAATGCTGAGAGTGGAAAGTAGGTCAAAGTGGCAAGATTAGGGTAGTAGGGTGTAAAAGAAGGGAAATTTAGGATATTAACTGGAAAATAACTCAAGGTAGATTTATCATTTATACATCAGCATCCAACAATTTGACCAGAGTTATAAAGTAGCCAATGAAAGAATATTTGACTGGAGAAAATATGAAATATGATCATCAGGATGAGCTCAGCTTTCAAAGACTGCCAGTTTGCCCGTCTCAGAAAGGTCAAAAACAACAACATTATTTCTGAGAACAGTCCAACTGTCATTTAGACTCCACTCATGTTAGAGACTTAGACTAGACAACAACCAGTGTACATAAAAACGAAATACAAACATATCACTATATAAAAATTATAAAGTGCATAGTACAAAAATAGCAGATAAATAAGTAGTAGTCTGTGGAGTAAGAATAATTTTACACGTCATACAAATTTATCTGCACATTTGATGGCTTGACATGGCATAGACCTACATTTTTCAGCTCCAGCACCTTAGTTTAAATGATGCATTAAACTATTTCTGGTATATTTCTGGATCCAAGGACTACTAAAATTTTGATTGTATTTGTTTTCTCTCAATCTCCCAACTTTTACTAACTTTTTTTCCTGACTTTTTACATTACGAACTATGAAGTCTCCCCCTCGAAAAAAATGCAACCTTTTTACATAATTTAAAAAAAAAAAAAAGAAACGTTAAAAGAAATTTTGGGACCGAGTGGACAATAACGACCCCAGTTTTCATTCATTCATTCATTCAAAACACATGACAGCACGCTTAGAGCATCAGTACAATGATGAATTAAAGTAATTAGAAAATGATGCACTGGAGCCCTCTCCAGTGATGATTGGCAAAAACATGTCAGGGCAACATCAGCATTAATGAGCCATAATCGACATAGGCCTAATTAGCAGCACTTTGTACTTTTACATAGGTTTATCATCATTAGCCAAGCCTGGCTTGATATAGCACTGAATATGTGGGTGGCATAAGTGTTTGTTTATCATGTAGACATGGAAAATAGTTACATGCTACAACAGTCTCGGTGGAGGGGAATGTTTCTGTAGGCCTACATCTGCCATCAGGAGGGGCTTCAGGGCTAATTAGATCTCAAAAGACTCTGGAAACATGCATATTTAAACAAACAGCAAGCTTTACTATAGGTGTTTGGGGGTTTTCTAGTCATCTTCAGCTGAATTATACATTCAAATCATCATGACTAATAAATCATCTATCAATGGGACTATTACAACCCATCAACAAAGGTTTAACACCACTTCTGTGCTTTTTAGTACCACCGTAGTGTTTAAATCTGTCAGACTTCCTTGAGCTGATATTTAGATATTTCTGGCACCTCTCTCTCTCCCTGCTGATCTTAGTGTGTTTGTCTGACATAATGAATGAAAATATTCATTGATCATGTCTTCTGCCATTCACCAATTTACATATTTTTACATGAAGCAAATGAGCACACAGTCGACTCCCTGCTTAATAATTCACTGCCTGTTTTCCCTTTCTATTGTTATTTCAAGGTGTGAGCATGCCGGGTTTATTTTCCTAATAAAACCGAATGGCACAATGAGAGGATGGAATTATCCTGGTTGTATTTAATTGAGTTTGACCAGGTCTCCGCTCAGTGTCGGTCTAATCTCCCCACAGCACTGTAGTCTCTCTCCCAGGGAGACAGGGGAGGCCGATAAACTTTGAAGCCTGCGCTGAGAACCTGCTTGCTGCACCCTCTGCATTATTCATGATGCAGGGACTAGAGCATCTTCAAATGGCCTGTCATTTCCTTTTACCCTCCATCACAATGGCCATATGCTGCACACACTAGAGGAGGGGATGGGGAAAAGCAATCTCCAGCTAAGCCTATCCAAACAGGAACACATACATACTAACAGATACATTCACAGGTAAACCCACACAAGGGGATATACGTACAAGTGGGAAACCTTGGGAATTCAAAAATCAGCGGTGGCATATTTCAATCTTGTGCCGTTCAAAACTAACCTCCTCCCACTGCTTCCACCCCACGCAGCTACTGCTGCTGAAGTAAACACAATGATATTCCCGTATTCCTGCCAAACTGTACACTGCATCAGTGGCGGAAAACTTATGAAAGGACAAAAAAAGGGAAAAATCAAAAGTTTTCTGCAATATTTTCAAAGATCCATCCAAGTTTTGTGACATCTTCGGAAAGGTAAGAAAATGCACCAACATAATTGTTCTCATAGGAAACAAAAGATGTAAATTACTCACAGTGCGGGGCTGTTAATTTTTTTTTTTCAGAGCTAAACAAAGTGTGGAGGCGTAATCACTGTTGGAGTATAAGTTACATGGTCTCCAGTTCGTCAGTTCTTTTTCAGATCCTTGACATTTTGTCAGCCATCACTGAGTCCTTTCAGCCAATGTTCCGCACCTTATTTGTATTTACCGAGTTTGTTTGCGTGACAAAACCACACAAGGCACGTCCCTCTGAGGTAATTGGGATTGCCGTCATCTGGCCTCCCTACTGTCTGCCATTCAACATTAACATATCATTAGCTCTTTCTGGGACTGTTCACTCAGAAAATTAGAGGTCTCTGTAGACCCCCGGCTCCATCAATATGGCAAAACCAGTTGACACCTTCTCTTTGTGGTTCTCAGGAGAGGGAAGTGGAATGAAAAGTGGCGTGGGAGTAAGAATGGTATTTCAGGTGGTTCTTGATTATATTCATTTGTAAAACTTTGTATTTGTGGCTGGAAAATGATCCTCTGCCCATAAAGAATTTAATTGACGCGTTTCTCCTGACCTTCACCTTGAAGTAAAACAACAGTGCTGACAGATTGTTGAACGTGATAAAATTGCATATATGGATCCCAAGGGCTGACATGGATTCTCCTAAAATAACATCAGCCTTAAAGTGATTCGTTAAATGCTATTGTAAAAACCCTGTCCTTGTTGAACGGTGGAGATGAACTGCGCTGCCTTGATAGCTAATGACAAAACATCTGGTAGATTGTTCCTATGCTGTGATGGAATTGCGATAGCTCCAGCATTTAGTCTTAGTAAATACCTTGTTTTGACACCTATAATGGCATGAAGTCTAAGTTGTTTTTGTTGTTGTCACACACACTAAATTGTTGCTGCAAATCAAAGCTGCTTTTCTCCAGGGTGGTTAGAGGTTAAAATTAAATCCAAATAGAAATACAAATAAATGTCTAATAGGAGAATGGTGAATCAGGATGTTTATGTATTCACCTGCAAGGTCAATGTGCTTTAGTTGAGGCCTATTTCATCATTTTGTCTACTTTCTCCTGTATTACAGTAGTGAAAGCAGTACCGATACATGAAAGATGTCCATGAATTACCCCCATTCATTTAAATTACCCCAGTGTAGTGAACTTGAAATACCTTTTTATCGCTGAGTGAAAGAATATTGTTGAAACTGCAATTGTATATTTGCCATACAGATAACACAAATATACTATCTCGCTCTTCTTACTCTTTAAATTACATACATTTGGAAATATATCAAAGATATATTATTATATTATTATTACATTATATAATATAAACATACTTTTTATAAATATATTTTTTTACTGCCCATATTGAGAAGGTAGACACAAACAAATTATTGAGTTTAGAATCTTAATTAACAATATGTGTAACACAAAATATCACTTTCTTCCAAAAGTCGTGCATCTGCTGGTCTCGGACCAAAAGTTTGCAAATTAAAAAGATTCTTGTACAGATTTTTTTAGCTTCAGCACCTCAGCCAAGTCTGATACCGGGTGGGCGGAGTATTTTTCTCTGTTTTTGATTCCGAAAATCTTTGAAAACATGTCCTTATAACTTGAATTTATGTAATTTAGGTTCCCAGTTGCCATTTGTATTGTAACAAATTTAACTTGATATAAATAATAAAAATTGAGACTTTAAAAGTAGTAGAAAGTACGTTGCAGTAGGAACAGTTATAGAAGAGGGCGAAGTTAATGTTCAGTAGAAGCAGTTTTAATGATAGTATCATGTGCTGTAGTCTAAGTAATCTTGATAGAAATAATAGTGAGTAAATCGATTACTTAAAATTAAAAAATTATAATTTATTAAAATAAAAAATATATATATATAAATATATATAAAATTAATATTTGCTAGTTAGTTAGTAGTAAATGTTTATAATACTGTAAATTGACGGACAGGAATTTGGCTGATGCAGCAAATTAAAAACGTAAAAGACAAATCAAAAACTTTGTCATTAAAGAAAACAATATAAAAATCCAAAAAAGAAGTCCTGCTCACCGACTGTAACATTGCCCACAATAAACAAATGCACCCAAACATATTAAAGGGATAGATACCTCAGCATAAACAATATGGCGATATGAGGATTCTCTTCTCAGTGTGTATCCTCACATCACATAGCTTCAGTCAAAATCGTTGCCAGACAAATCAATAATATCAGCAAGGTGCAGGCCCAGTAGTATTGTTATTAAATTGTACTGCTATTATCATAAATCAGATACCGAACACAATCAGAAAGAAAAGTTTGAGCCGCTCAGGGCTGCTCGTATCAATCAAATAAGGAAATATCCTCAAGGTTGCCACATAGCTGGCAGCTAAATAAAGCTATCTGGCCAGGGGAAATGTTTGGCCTCCTGATGGGCGTATCAACACATGCGAGACAGTGAGTAAATATTTCCCGTGGACGGCCATTAGAAAGTCACTGTTCAGTGGTAAAGGCTGTCTAATCCCTGCTGGTATGTGTTTCAAATTCAGCAGACAGAAGGAAGCTGATCCAATTCCCTGCATCCTGCAGGACACAGATCTGCATTTCCTCTGCACTTTGATGAAACAGCAGCCAAGCTGTCCGCCTCCATTAACAGCTCCTCTGATTTTACACTGTGCTCTGACAACTCTGTGTGTGTGTGTGCCTCTGCTTGCATGTGTGTCTGTGGGTGCATATAATAAATATGTTTGAGTGCATATCCCTGTGATGTATGTCATGGGATGTGTATGTTTATATTGCTTTATAGTGAGGAGCTTGAGGTGTCACGACCGGGACTGTGCTTATTTTTAGAAAATGTAGACAGCCTGAAATCTGTTGGGAGACATAAAAAAATAACAAATATATTGGACAGCATAACTCTTCCTAATTTACAGTGTAATTTCTTACAGTGGACCTGTTCAGTATGTGTAGATAGAGTGGCATGCAAAGAAAAAAAAAAAAAGCACCACTAGTCAAAATGTCTGTTACTGTGAATAGCTAAGAGAGTAAAAGATGACCTGATTTCCAAAAGACATAAAGTTAAAGATCACACATTTCTTTAATATTTCAAGCAAGATTAGTTTTTTGTTTCCATATTTTTCAGTTTCAAAATAAAAAGAAAGGAAAAGGGCCCGAAGGAAAGTTTTGGGCACCCTGCATGGTCAGTACTTAGTAACACCTCCTTTGGCAAATATCACAGCTTGCAAATGCTTTTTTTAGCCAGCAAATAGTCTTTCAGTTCTTGTTTGGGGGATTTTCGATTATGTTTAGGTCAGGGGGGCTGTGAGGGCCATGGCAAAACCTTCAGGTTGCGCCTCTTGAGGATCATTATCCTGTTGTAGAAGCCTTTATCTTCAGCCTTTTTACAGACAGTGTTATGTTTGCTTCCTGAATTTGCTGGTATTTCATTGAAACCTTTCTTCCCTCTATCAGTGAAATGTTCGCTGTGCAAGTGGCTGCAACACAAGCCCAAAGCATGATCGATCCATCCCTGTGATTAACATTTGGAGAGGTGTTCTTTTCAAAAAATTCTGCACAATTTTATCTCCAAACATACCTTTGCTCACTGGGGCCAAACAGTTCTATTTTAACGTCATCAGAAGTCCAAAGTGCATCAGGTGTGTTTAGATGTTCCTTTGCAAACTTCTGACGTCAAATTTTGTGATGAGGATGTGATGTGAAGAGGTTTTCTTCTAAGGACTCATCCATGAGAGTCATATTTGTGACTCGCTACACAGTAGAATAGTGCATCACCACTCCAGAGTCTGCTAAATATTCTTTTGCAAATTGGGGCTTGGTTTGTTTTTTAGCAATCCTACGAGCAGTTCTCTCAGACAGTTTTATTGGTCCTTCAGACCTCAACTTGAATTCCACTGTTCATGTTAACTGCCATTTCTTAATTAGGCTACATTACAAACTGAAGAAACAGCTACCTGAAAACACTCTGCTATCTTCTTATAGCCTTCTCCTGCTTTAATTTTCAGTGCTAGGCAGCTCCTTTGAGGAGCCCATTGCTGCTGATTGTTGGGGCGGTGTGAGGAGTCAAAGTATTTATAAAGCTTTCCATCACCTGGCCTTTCCTAACTATAATTGTGAACAAACCATGGCCCTAACCAGCTATTTAAGGTCTGAGACCTTGGTAAAAGAAATCTTAGGGCTCAAATCTACGGGGGTGCCCAAACTTTTGCATGGTGCTCCTTCCCTTTTGTTTACACTAAAACCTTACAAAACAAAAATAATACACTAGTCTTTAACTGTATGCCTTTTGGAGATCAGTTCATCTTTTACTCACTGAACTCTTCAGTCACATACATTTTGACCAGGGGTGCCCAAACATAATATGAATAACAAACAAAGAGTAGAACACAGCTGCTCAACAACCATCCTTAAACAGACTTACAGCTGCTGACCTGTCGTGCAAACAAACAAACCAGAGAATTTGGCCCAGCCCTAGTGACAGCGAGTCTTACAACTGCAGACAGAGTGCCACAGGCTGCCACTGAGGTGCCACACTTTCCAATTGTTTCCACTTGTTTGAGAGCAATTTCGTTGTTCATTTCGGAGAAAATATGTCGTTAAACAGCAACAAAGTCACAGTGAGACAGCAGCGTTTCAACCTGGGGTTCCCACTGCAATTAAAGATAGAAGCTTAACTACCTGCAATACTGTGGCAGCAGGAGACTGGGTGTATTAAAACAAAACATGGCAGTATGATTCTCATATGCTGTCATCTCATAATACATGCGTTAAGAGACAGAGACAAGAACAGTATAATGTAAACCAGCCCCAGTGCTTTTTTCACAGTATTTTCTAGGTCACATACTTTTAACACAGTATCAGTACGAACATGGCTTATGGCTCGAATACTCAGACTCAAGGGTCTCCTAAATGCCACGCAGGCTCGTCACAGTTATGCAGAACAACGATCCACACAGCTTGAAGGGCAGGACAAAAAAAAACAAAAAAAAAACGCATATTTTTGTTCCACCTCCATGATGACGTGTATACACAGGATGGTTAACTACGATAAATTGGCCAGAAATTGGCCAATGAGTTCAGACGCGCTTGTAATGTGGCTTAAATTGCATGCCCTTTCAGGCAGGCGAACAAACCTCCTCAATGTCAGCGCTCTCTCCCACATGTTGAGTGCTTAGTTTGCCATGCAGTACAAGATCTCCAGGCCTGTTTAGTATTCACCCACTTGAGTTTCCTAAAGGTTACCAAACCTAATTAGACATTTATGCAGGATCTTCAAAGGTCCCTCCGTTATTAATGATGTGCTACTTCTGAGGACTGCATCGATGGCTTTTTTTTCTGAGAGGACACTCCTCACAATATGCGCATACACAATGGAGACGCGCAGACATCCAAAATGCAAGAAGAGACTGGTGGCTGGCTGGTAGTGATTACTAAAATTGCTTGCATAGAGTGCTACACTAAAATGCTACCACACACCTGGACACTCACACTCACTGTGCACATCATATTCTTACGATGTGGTTCAATACAGGGTCACATACACCAAAGAAAGAATGTCCCACACGAGCCAACAGTGACACAGAATGTAACAAAACTTAGCCTAGTAAAGCCCACTTCAAAATGAAAGTCATTGCATTAGAGGAATGCTGGAAAACAGCAAATAAACCACAATAATTATGTAAAATTTAAGACCAAAACTAACAAATATTTTAAAATTATTATTATTGTTTTAATTTACTAATCATTAAGTCCAACAATTCACACTTGTGTTGTCTTGAAGTTGCTTGTTTTGTCTGACTAACAGTCGAAAACTCAAAGATATTCAGTTTACTATCGCCAGAGATGGAAGAAGTCTTAAGATCATTCATTTAAATAAAAGTAGGAATACCACAATGTAAAAGTAATTTAAATAAAAGTATGATCAGAAAAAATTGACTGAACGTATCAAATGTAAAAGTGCATGCAAAATGCACACTAGTTATTATAAAATTAGGGATTTGAAAAATGTGTAAATGTTAACCTCAATGTAATTCCAAGTGTACGTGGGTTTGCAAAATTCAAACCTGAGTAGGTTTAATCAGCCACCCTCTGTGGGTATGCAGGGCCTGTAATCTACAATAGTCCATCATATTTTATAATTTAATCATGTGTTTTGCATGTAAACTCCAAGTACCATATAACTATAGCTGTTTAAGTAGTATAATATGGAAATATTGACTATCTCAAAATTGTTCTACAGTGCAGTTTTTATTAAATGCACTTGTTTACTTTTCCTAACTGACCGTTATATCAGACCACAAACACTGGCACTTTCTCACAATTTATAAGGTGGAACTAGCTGGTAATTTCCATCATTTTTCATCATTTTTCCTTATCAGAAATTACTGAAATAATTAATCACTTATCAAAATAGTTGCAAGTTAATTTTCTGTCAATCGACTAATTGTTTCAGCTTGATTAATTGTTTTTTTTTTTATTATTATGAACTGCACAAAGAAAGAGGCAGAGTAAAGTAAATCATCTGTATGCATTGATTGATTGACTGATTGGATCATGTTCCTACCAAAAAACACAACTGAAATTCAGGAACAGAGAAAATGAAAAATGCCCTTCCTATAAGTATTATTTTTTACCATTCTTCTCAGGAAGAATGGTAAAAGATCCTTCAAAAAAGTCAAGTCAAAATCAGTTAAGTGTCCAATTTAATGTTCTGCCTTCAGAGCAAGACCAGGACCCTGGTCAATCCTTTCCTCATGCAGTGAATTTGGAATTACATCAGGAAAAAGTGTAAAAACTGAAAAAAGAAGAAAATGCTAAAAAAAATGCTCCAAAGCCAGCTGACACCTCCAGCTCTCTTTGCCCTTTAACATGACTAACTAAATCTGATTGGCAAATTATTTAGCAGTTATGCAGCCATGTTTACATCCAGTCTCAGCAGGGCCTTAGGTATATGTAGTTGACAAGACATCCCAAATAAAATTCAATTTCCATGTATTATTTACATTCGGACTTTAATCAATTATGAATGACAGCTAATTAGTGGTGTGCAGGGGCCATCACTCTCTGCAGTGTCAAAGTCTACTAAATGCACTGTATGTCATGGAGTGTGGACATTGACAAAAAACCTTTCACCACTTTACAGATTTGGGTGTCTTTTCACTGAGGAGAGACTTCACTAATCATCTGTGAAAGTGCGTGCAGTCTGTGTGCGTGCACGTGTGCGTACGTGTGCGTATGTGTGTGTACGTGTGGACGTGGGGTGCATGTGCTTGATAATAATAAGGCAAGTGAAAATGAAGAGGAGCTAAACTGTGTAAGTCATTTCTCATTTCCTTGCTTCAGTGCCTGTCAGAAGAAAGCCCTGCATTTTGAATGATGGCTCAGACAACAAAAAGTGAACAACAAACCCTGTGGCTCTGAGGAGAGAAATGGAGGAAGGAAAAGTAAGAAAGAAGGAACGGAAGAAAGTAAGAAAGACAGAATGATACAAGCGTGCAAATATCAATGACGAATACATCGTTTTTTTTTTTTTAAAAAAAGACCAAAACAACAAACAAACAAAGCAAAATCCCAATATCAATGCCTTAATAATACCACTGGACATGCCCTGAAAGTGAAACATAATAGAGAAAAAAATTACCTATACAGTTGGCACTCATACAGTTTTGGAAGGACCTTTCAAGGGGCTGATTTAATGTGAGAGCATCAATCCTTTAGCAGCACAGGGCCTTGACAGCAAGTGAAAGTAATCTCTTCTTTATTAATGGGACTTTTCACTTTGGACCCGAGGCCTTTGGTATTCCATAATAGTAGTTTCATACTACAGACCTAAGGAAAGAACAATATGAAATCAGATCAAGTGGATGTGTTATGTATGACAAGTGGAAAGTATTTCTTTCTAAATTCAGCAGCCCACTTCAAGAAGAAGAAAAAAAAAAGATGATGAGATGTAAGAAGCCAAACTCTGACAATAGCTCATAGCTCTCTGTGTACTTTGATTCAATGAAAAAGTCTCATGGCTTACGTGGAGAGGGAAAACCTTTCTTGTGATGAGTCACAGCAAAGCAAAACAGATTATTTAGTTGCTTCAGTTTAAAAATTAGTGGTTAATTTAATTTGTGTTTTGTGTCAGTTTGAGTAATTCGATAATCTTTCCTAAGAACGTGTTCACGTGTCTTGTTCTTCACGAGATAACTGCTGTAGTGTCCTTGAAAGGTAAAAAAAAAACAAAAAAAAACACAGGAAAATCTAACCTGCCTTAAAACCCCACACTTGACTGTTAACTCTTCACTCTTCACTTTTTCTTGAATCACACAATCAAACAGACAAAGAGATGTAAACCCATTGTTCAGCCATGGATTCCTCCATCAAAACCTTTTTATAAACCATGGCTTCCTGCTTTCTTTTCAAGTAGGTTCCAAGAGTTCTTTCCTCACTACTTGACTCCATGAAATGTACAGTAAAGGAAACATTTTAAGGGTGAGGGGCAAAGTCCTCTTCTTACACACTGCTGGAAATATAGATTGACCTTCTTCTACCCTGAATACTGGTAAAAAATATAACAATGTCAAAATATTAATCAAGTTATACATCTGCTGCATGCTACAATGCAAGTATTAAAGCCCCTGAAAATGTGGCTTTAAATCTTAAAGCTGCCATGATCAATATTTTATAATACAAAGGAATACCTTTGATATCAAAGGTATTGTTCATAGTGAAGCACCTAGATTCTGCAGTTACTCTCAGCTTTACGGAGCTTCTTTCTGCTCATTGTTTTGGTTTTCTGACCCACAACTTCACTTCACTTCACTTAAATCACTCTCACCACTCTCATAGTGTTGTTTATGGCCACAGCAGAAAAGCTCCAAAAACTCACAGAATGCCACCTGACCAGCACCAAACAGCAGACAGATAAAGTTAGCAACTAGTTTGTAAAAATAGAGCATTTAGCAGCTGAAGAGCCAGAAACAGAGCCAAAAAGAAGATAATATTTATCAGGTTGGCAGAAACACAACTCCGCAGGAATGATAATGTGGCTGCATATGCTGGATATGTAAATAAGGAGCCTAACTGTTTGTTAACAAGTTTGCTACATCAATTTAAAAGATGATGATAAGAAGTGGCCAAAAAAATCTGCTTAAGTTTGTTGTAAGTATTTCTCTAAAAAAAATAATATTTATTATTAAATAAGCCACAAAACAGATAAATATATATATATATATATATATATATATATATATATATATATATATATATATATCAAATGTATTATGATTAAGCTTTCCTGCTTTACAGTAAAATAAATATAATCGGCTTCACCAGGACTGTGTGAGTATATTTTGATCAGATTTGATTGACAGTGACCAAACACCTCACTTGTAAGTACGTCAAACACGTCTCTTTTATCAACAAAAGCTTTACGTGCAGTTGTGTGTTCTTCTTTTAGAGAAAATAGACTGTCCAGTCCGTTTAATACTGACCCGATAGCGGATGCAACAGAATGTTCCACATCACCGGCAGCCATCTTGGTTGTTTACAAAAATGCCTCAACAGCGCTCCTCTGTCGGTCATTGCATCAAACATCAGACCTGCCCCATATTAGACACTGATGTCGGCTGGAATCTGTCTGAATTGGGGGGGGGCGTATCTGCCAGAGCGAATAAAACATAAGCTTGCAGATTCGTCTGGTTATCACAGTCTGATTCAAATCTTGATAAATCCTGTGGTGTGTGACATCACTTTTTTTCCAAAGGAGCTCCACCCACTTCACACCAGGGAGAAGAGCACAGAGTTAAACAGAAAAACAGAAATATCTCATGTAAAACAACCAAAACTGCTCTTACTTTGGTAGTTAATACTACTTATAGTAGGAAACTGATATATAACTGAATATAAGGGTTCAAGGTGATTAATTAATGAAAATCGAGTCAGCAATGGCGAGCTCCAACATCTTTGATGGATTCAGGCACCTCATTAACATCAATACCAACTTTGTAGGTTTACTGGCACAGCTAGGACAGCTCATTTGTTTAGAAGTGCAAGAGTGCAAGGTTAGTTAGTTGCTACAGAAATGTGCATCCCAACAAATAAAAGACAAACAGGAAATTACAGAACTGCAGTAAGTACCAAGCACACTTTGTCAGTGATAATGATGGCTGTGATGGGGCTTGAAGTCGAGTCTTTAGTTGAAGGATGACCTCTCTACCATTCACAACACCTCTCTATTACCTGTTTTAATCAGTTTTTTCATGAGCTGAATTGCAATCTGATTTGTCAAAGGAAATGGCACAGCACGTTTTAATGTTCATTTTAGTGAAAATTATGATTGGCGATTAACAACAGGCTCACTAACTCTACAATCACACACACAATAACAGTCCGTTCTGCTTTCCAGGAAGAAGTTAGTAAACAGGCTTTGCAATGGCTGCTTCCTAAATTTAGATCAGTATTGTATTAAAAAGCTGGAAATGCCTAAACTTAAGTGTATGTTGAATTGTGGTATGTTCAATGGGCCAGCAATGTCACGACATTAAATCACACATCAATACACCAATGTATGGCATCAGGTTTTTTGTGGCCACACATTTCCTGTATAATCACATTAGGCTTTGATTTTATGTGGTTCTTGGTGATAAATAGCTCAGCCAGCACAGCCATGTCAACTCACTGCACGCAGACAATCCCTGCATGTACTGTAGTGTTGCACCCATTATAGACTGATGTATTACGTCATAAACAGAACAACCAAAGTGCAGCCATGGCTACAGCCACAATCACAGTGACAGCAACGGCGAAAGCTCTGTCATCCCACAGCTGTCGTCATAATCACAGCTACAGTTCCACAAAACTATCAGCCTCACAAAACGTATTGAAAATAAAAGAATTTCTGAAAAATAAAAGCCCACCATGACCTTTCAGGGGCTATGTTGAAACCGCGGTCCCTGGCTGACTTTTTAATGTTTCCGGATGATGCATTTTAAAATAGTAAGCCTTTAAAAGATCTTAAAGGATCTTAAATATGCAATTCATGGTTAAATAATGTTACATTATATTGTGCTAAACGGTTTAGGCTACAGCTGCATGTCTCAAATCAGCAGTACATAAAACACTACAGTATTCTGGTTGTGAACTGGACATTTTTTTTATGTAACCTGTAATCGCACACTGTAGTTATGTGTTTCCTCTTCTTTAAGGTAGTTAGACAGACATGCAAACAATTACAGGTTGCATTAGATTACATAAACACACTGTTTAATCCTTTACAGTGTTTTTGTTTTTGAAAAGGGTTAAAATGTCGTATATATTATGTGGCATATACTCCACACCAGCTTGGCATGTGGAAAACTCCAAAGCTTGACAGACCAGCCGTACCCAGTTGTTATATGATTAAACAATTGCTGTTGGGGGGAGGGGGTTAGCAAAGGGTCAATTTGCAATGTAAAACAGTTTCTCCAGCGAGATCCATCAACCTAAAACAAAATTCAGATTGAGAACGAAAACACTTGATAATAATGCAGTTGCCTCAGGCAGGATATCAACTGTCTTGTAAACTGCTGCATGTTACCACCAAAACAGTCACCAATTAGCCTCTGATGAGCAACAAAACAAGTTTCCAAAGTTCTTGCACTGCATTATTACTTATTAATTTCATTTCAAAGTCTGACAATCCCCAAGTCTCATCAGAATGAGGAAAAAGCTCATTAATGGACCAGAATAGCGAAGGCTCACATGAAATAACTTGCAGGAAATGTATTCTGTAAATCCTAAAATATTAAAGTTTGCATAATCTTTTAACACATTTGCTGTCAGATTTGACTCCAACACACATGCTGGGGTGATAACAGCCTGATTATGTGTAAGGACTCACACATTTCTGCCGGTGTCAGTTTGCTTAAATATTATAATGTAGTGAGTGTGGTTTAATATTGATTATATTAGATTTGTGATGTTTAGGCTTACTGTCTACAACCTAACATCCAGTCACGTTCCTGTTCATGCAAGAAAAGTTTTAATGTAGAAGCATAGTACTTGCACTGCTAAATTTCATTAATTAACCCTTCTTTAGAGGGATACATATAATAGTGTCTTGAAATATTAGAGGGAGAATGTCAGTGTGGGTCTGATGTGGCAGGTTTCTTTTCACACCCCCCCAAAAAAATCAAATGAACCACAATGCATCACTAAAATCCACGTGAGAAGGTTCACTAATTGGTTAGATGTGTCTGGGGCAGGAGAGAAAGTAAAGTCCTGAAGGAGGCAGCGTACTTTGCTGCTAAGTCAGGCGTCATTCATTCTCCAGCCAGCTGCTGGCAACTGTTGATGTCGCTCATCCACCATTTTGCTCATGCACATTGCACCTGGCTACGGGAGCCATTGTAGTTCAGTCAGATTTAGGTCGGCTCACGTTCCCACTACAAATTAACCAGAATTGTGACTGGAATGAGACCACTTTCTCTAAAGGGTCTCATCACGGTTGTCTTGGTTTGCACCTGAGTATGATTACTGGGTTCGGATCTGCCCAAACGAATCTCACCAAGGAGGAAATTAACACATTCAACCAGACTAAATGCCAGACTAAAATTATTGCACACAATATTATCATCGTCAACGTTAACATAATACAACAGCACTTTAAAGGTGTAGTTCACCAGCAACATATCACTGAAACACAAAGCATCGCTGCTCGTGTATCTTTTCCAAGTCAAGTCAAAAAAGGGTAAAGTCAGAGTCTGGGATTGGGGTTGTGTAAGTGGTGCTGAGTGTAAGAGCTGTGCTGGCCTTGTGCAGTTTTTGATGTTTACCACTGTGGCAGGAAAAAGGCAAGGTCGGCAGTTCTTGGCTCTCAGCTCTTCGATTCAGGGATCTGGAAGTCTCGTCTGGGTTGGCTCGCCATCAACTTAAATCTATTCAAAAAAACCTGACCAGAATTGTCCATTAATCAATTGTCTTTCAAATGCTTTTCTGATTTGACAGGAATTGTCGATTACTTTAACTTCAACAAAATATATACAAATGTTTGTTGTATAATCAACATAAACAACCTTTACAGTGAATGAATTTCTAAGTAAATTTAAACAAAATTTCTATTTTAACTTAAAATCGTACATTATCCTCTAAGTACTTGACTAATCTAGAAGTCTGTAGTAGAAGTCTGTAGAAGTCTATGAGAAAATGACCTTACCTCTCACTTGATTTATTACCTCAGTAAACACTTTCATGAGTTTATGGTCTCAGTCCCTAGTTTCAAGTATTCCTTAGTAAAGCATGATGTTCATTTTGTAAATTATGATCCCGTTCGGAGCAAAATAGATGATAAAGCAGCTTATGCTTTAGGGCGGGGCTATTGCGTGATTGAAAAGCACATGCTGTCTAGTCCAGACCCGCCTACGGTCTAGCCTACCTACAGTGCTGCAGCCCTGCGTTTTGATTGGCTGAGGCATTTCCGAGTTGTTAACTCTTTGTGACCTGGGTTGCAGATACTTACATTTTTTTCATACCACACATGCACTGAGATTTGTAAGAGCATTAATTCCACTTTCCATCAATGAGATGACCACTATTAGACACATAACACTAGTACACTATTGATGCTAAGAATAAGTTTCAAAATCTCAATCTTCACTTGATAATTATGTTCACATTACCAAATTGCACATGAATGATTTGATCTCTCAACACCTTAAAGCATAAATGTTGCTAATGTTTTTTTTTTTTTTTTTTCTTAAAAATCGGTCTCAAAATCCTTTCAGGCATCCTTTCAATCAACTCACTGTCTGCCAAATGAGAGCCTCTCTCAAAGACCCTCTAGTGAGCATTGTGGTGCTTTGTGATGAGTTTGGTGCCGGGCTTGAAAAGAAGAGCTGAATCTATAACCTGTGCAGGAGAGCAGAGGACAGACACAGTTGACGGAGTAAAATCCTTCACATTGCTGTAATGGGTATAATTACACAAAGAAAAGGGCTGTTAGGTTAAATTACCCGTGATATTCACCATGGGTAATGACAGAAATTCAGAAGGTTAAATGACACCAGGAGCTGAATGACTTTTGACATTAAGGTACTTTTGAAAAGGGAATTAGAACAGAGCTTTGATGGGCGAATCCAATACCCTACATGTTGGACTGGGGAGATTGGTTTGAACAGACTTTAAAAGGGCCTTTTTCCGTGAACACCTGTTTCTTTAGAAGCCATTGTGAGACAATGATTCAGTCTAAAAAGCACTGGCTGGATAGATTGTTCCCAACAGTGGAAGCTATTTGAAGATCACTTTGAGTTGCAGTGATGTCTGGAAATTGTCCTGCTGAGTGGCGCACCTACTCCTACAAGCAACCACGGCAAGAAATGAAAAACTGAATAGATTCAAGCAATTAGTTGTTTCCCTCACATTGTCTCTTACCTCAAGGCATTCCAACTACTTTCCAGATAGGTTTGTGTATGAAATTCTCTAGTTATTCTCCTATATTCTCCACACGCTGACCTTCGCAGGCAGCAAACAGCAAACAGCCCAATTAATGGATGAGAAGGTGAAGGGGGCTGGACCTCATCCCCATGCAATTACCTCAAGTCAACCCTCGAGCAGCCACCCACACAACTAACAGTGAGCATGTAGTGTTTGCCAATAATACTGTAAATGACCATGGGAAAAGAAGAGAGCCAGGCGCTGTATAGTATGCATTTTCACAGCACTCCAGCTGTTGTGTTCCTCAAGAGTTTCACTTCCTTTATACATTTCATATCAAGCCTTGGCTAACTTTTTCTCCTCTTTCAACCTTACTTCGCTGGAGTTGTGCTGCCAGTCCCCCATGTGCTCTCGCCGCTGCTGATTGGCTTACATGACTAGTGTGATGTGCTCTCTGGTGACTCTACAAAAAAGTAGTAAGTCATATCATACAGCATATTACATGTCAAATTGTTGATATTTAATGGATATTCTGTATATGAACTTTAATATTTGTGAGAATAAAGCTAATCAGGAAAGAAAATCTTAATTTGGAAAAATATGTTGCCATACAGTGCCGACTGTCAGCCAACAGTAACATGATAAGAACTTTTACACTGTAATAATTAATTTAAAGCAGAAATATGAACAGAAAAGACTAAAACTGAGCTAGAAGGAGAGCAAATATTGGACTATGAATGCCTACGTTGCTCCGTGTCCACTGGATGAGTAAAAAGGCAATTGCTAACATGTTCACTATAACAAATTCATAATGTAATAATATTGTGTTTTTCAGCTTGTTTTACTGCTCCCGAGCGGCCAAAAAATAAATAAATGCAGCTGTGAGGTTAGGGAAGGGTCATGATGAAGGTTGAACAAAACAAGCATTGACTTTTGGTAGAAGAAAGGATGCATCCGCCATCTCTGGAGTTTAAATCACATGCTTTGTGCACTCAACATGTCATGCTTATCACATCTTTGCCCCTTAAAAAGGGCAGTCATTATTTGCACAACCACAAGAAGTTGCTTGTTTTTAGCATTCATACAAAAATATATATAATATCTGCCCCTTCTACAACAGATGGATGATATATGATGGATGACATTTGATTGTTGCATAAGAGTGAGTATAGGGAGAAACCCTTGCCCTTTGATTTTAAGGCATTAAGACAAAGATATACATAACCCTACCAACCACAACATAACCATTCATATTTGACATACATAGTTATAAATGCTCTCTAACTCCATTGTAGGTTAAATACCATAACATGAAATAATATAATCCACGTTTCAACAGTTAAACACAGAATAAAATAATACAGCACAAAGACATGGGTCAAGCTATGAGAGCCATATTTGAAATTATATAAGGGTAGATTTTATCTTTAAAGGTCTAGTTTGACATTTTGTGAAATACACTTTGCTTTCTTGCTGAGAGTTACAAGAGAATACTGATGCCACTCTCATGTCTGTCTGGTAAACACAGATACAAATACAGCCAGCGGCCAGTTAGAATAGCTTAGCATAAAGACTGGAAAGGAAGAAAGTCGGCCTACCAGCACCTCCAAAAAAAGAGCAGGTCTAGCTGTTTCACCCTGTTTCAGGTCTTTATGATAAGCTAAAAATTAAACCAAAATTAAGTGCAACTCTCGACAAAAAGTGTTTTCCATCTTCATGTCATTGAAGAATGCTCATTGGAAATGCACTGAGCTGGTCCATGATGCAAAGATTAGAAGAGCAGCCATTTAAGGCAAAGCAGAAGAAGAGTCCCTCAGAAGACGGTGTCTTCCTCTCCCACCCCATACCAAGGGGTTAGTCTAACCAAGTAGGGTCTGGGATTATAAACAGGTTGCTCCGGTCCAGGCTCCAAAGTAGACGACTCCAATGAGCTCAGGGACCCTGTGGGAGACCCTGACCCCTCATACGCGTAGGTTCTTAGGCAGTCGAATGGGGGAACGTAAGGATCCTGATCAGCCTCTGCCAGCCTGTCCAGTATAAACTGCCTGAAGACCTCGTCGTCCGGGCCGATGAGGTGAGACTCTCGGAGGGACATCCGTATGCTGGCCCTGACGTCCTCCCGCCGCAGCCTCCTCTCCCTCCTCCGGGGGTGGGGGCGAAGCGGGACGACGGGCTGGCAGAAGTCAAAGTCTGCTCCTCCACCCCCTGGTTCTCCGTAATGTAGCACCTTCTGCGACACCGTCTCGGGCAGCTCCAGCTCCTTTACCTCAACCTCGTGTCCCTCCTGCTGCTTCCGCCTGTGTCTCCTCACCATCAGCATTAAAATTGACAGCACTGCAGACACAACACAGCAGGTGATCATTACAGCTAAACACCAGGGCATGAGCTTAGTGCAAAAAAAAAGCATCTTGGGTGCCTGATGGAGCATGCACACATAATATACAAGTGCATCGAATATAACAGCAGCCAGATTTGTTTTTCAGTAACTTGCTGTGGATGAAAAATCTAAATGAGAATGACAATTAGGCTGTAAATTATTTTTTTTAATTTCAGCTCTCACATAAAAAGAGAATTCTTTTATTCGCTCCATGTGGCACAGAATGCTAAAAGAGTGTTTATTTTTTTTCTGCCGCGTTTTTACAGGGTATTGTGCTCATCCGACAGAATGTTAGCATAGCAGGTATTGTCATTAATCTTTCATGTGATGGGCACAGGGAGGACACAAAGCAGCCGAGGTCATAATAAAGCTCTTCACTATGCAAACCCATCAATGTCCCAGGATGGCATTGCTACTGATGTATTGCAACCAATACGCTCATTACCTGACATCATTGCTCTGCAAGCCTTCAGCATTTTAAAAGTGTGTGTTAAAGGCACACTGGTGAGTTTTAAAAAGTGAATTTGTTAATGAAAAATCCTGCTGTTTAACACACGTTTATATACTTGCCAAAAGGATGCGAGGTGGAGCTGCTCTAGCTCAACAGATCCGCTGAAAAAGAACGACCTTTTTACAACACAATATCTGTGAGATTGTCATTGTTTCATGCTCTTTAATAACCAATTTCCTAAAAGACTATAAAGACTTTTTGGGAGGTTGATCCTTGGTCAACTTAATATCCAATGACTATGAGTATGAAAATCTCCTGAAGCCACAGTGCCTAAAACAATCATCCCTCTAGTTGCCTACACCTTCACTCTTATTGTGTAAGCAAAACAAACTACATTTGCAAGATGCCTCTCAGAGAGAGTAATCTTGTTTAGCCAGATGTCTGTGTTGTCAATCTCACTGAGGTCTGGGGAAACTCTTGCCAACAAGATCTTTGGGAAACCCTTTTACTTGCTGTCGGAAAGATGTGTGAAGATGCCAAACTCCAGAAACAGCACCTCCGGATGGTTTTCTGTACATGTTTTGTAAATCTTCCCCCTAGTGTCATTTTATTGGTTGACATATATCAATAGCCTGCTGCATCTCTGTCTTGAATTGCTCCTGACGTTATGGAGGTCTTTAGGGTCTGGAGATAGAGTCTTGCTATGGAGAGTCATAAAAAGAAATATCTTCTCCTCCTGCAGCTACATTATTACTGGCACATTTTAAGTCTATTTCAACATTCTGTATTTTAACAAACTTAGCAGGTTTAAATGAAGTAAAAGGTTACCAGACTGCTCAAAATTTTGCCCCAGACCATAAAACAAACACAAAGAAAAACTATGGAAAAAGATTAGGCTAAAAAATAAAATGAAATAAGGAACAATAAATAAATAACTGATTGGTTTTATATTTCTTTTTACACCCTGTTTTAATTTATTGAACAATTAAAATATTATTTATTGATGTATTCAGCTATATTTTTGACTCATCTGTTAACATTTAAGAACATTTTGTCAGTTTTGGGGCTCCATATTTTGACATCTTTTAGTTTTTCATTTTCTCATTTTGAAGACAGACCCAGAAATGCTCTGATGCCAGGTGGCTAAGACTTCTAAGAGACCAACTCCAAAAAACGAGCGTATTCCTTTCTATGCATCCTTATTATATCCAAGTTTGATATTCTGGTCTGAGACGGGACGGGAATACAAGGTGAGACCATGCTGGTTTACCTGTGAGTGTGAACAGGCAGACCGCAAACCCTAACAAGGTTTGCAGGCTGACCCCCATAGACATGGCGAAGGCCTCCACCCCCCCTGTGGGACAATGGCCAGCAGGCTGGCAGCTGCACACTCTAACGGTCAAAGTGCTGGTGCTGGAGAGAGCTGGAGAGCCGCTGTCTGTCACCACCACAGGCAGGAGGTACTGGGTTCGATCCTTGCGGGTAAAAGTACTCCGGCGTGCAACAATGCCGGCTGTATTGTCTAGAAATGAAAAGAGGTGCACTTTTCAGTATTCTTCAAAAAAACATGAGTACCGCTTCCACTGTGAGTGCTGATATTTTTGGGGAATTCAAAGCTGAATAACAAGCGAAGTGACACACGTAATCTGAGTTAGAATACAATCTACGCTCTCTGAAAGGCCAAAGCACCTTGTTGAATCTAATTTTCATTTTGTGTGTACAATAGTAAATTTGGAAAATCTGCTTCAGTTTTCGGTTAATTTGTGAGACTTAATCAAGGCACTTTTTTTGGGAGTCACATATGCCTTGTGGCATATGGAAATGTTTTATTACATTTGTTCCTTCTTGATTCATTATTCATTTCCTGGTTGCTGACTGGACTGCTGTGCTTCTGTGGCTAACCACCATTACACTGCACCTGCATACATTTCAAATTACAAGTTATTCAATACATTCAAAGATCCCTCTGCTGCACAATTTAACAATGCACTGTTTGTTTAATTTTTACTGCCCATTTTCGTTATGAACTTGGAAAAAGGGCTGACTGCCCACTGACTACAAGGCAAACACTCTTTCAATTGACTTACTTGAGAGGCTGTCAGCCGCAAAAACTACAACCAGCTGAAGGATTTAATTCCCAAATGTGGCAAAAAACACTTACGGATACATTTGTTCATTTAAATTCAAATTCTTGTAATCATAAAGAATATCCCTGTATTCTGCCTTTGTCAGACAGTTATACTTCTGCTCATACAGGTTGTGGTTCACTTGCAGCTCGCCACCATATTCCAGCCACTAAACTGGACTTTAAGTACGCTTTCATCTGGTTTCATGTGTTCATTTTTACTCCACAGCTTTAAGTCACTAATTTGCAAGATGAAAAGTCTTGATAAATATGTATAATAACACATATTTAGTTTGTGCTGAGGTTCAGGCTCATTCAGCAACCGGTTAAAGGAAACGTCTACCAAAAAAAACTAAAATTTAAATTCTACTGTTTCATTTAATTTGGACCTAAAGCAAATGCCTACTTTTTGAAATTGACTGTGAAGCTGTAACTGACTCTTTTGTTGTATCAATAATGCAGGCAAATCAGCATTATGACGATTACTTTATCATTCACTGTCTTGGGAGCATCTCCAAGATTTGTCATCATCCTCACCAGTAGTCATTTTTTTGTGTGTTCAAATTGTTTGAATTCACAACTAGAACTGGCATCTACAATGTTATGTAAATAACACATGTGAGATTATTCTGGAGTGCATTGTCCCTTCATAAAAATAGAAGTTGACATTTTGGGAAATATGCTTACTCGCTTTCCTGCAGAGAGATGGATGAGAAGATCAATACCACTGACTGTTAGCTTAGCTTAGCACAAAGAATGTAAACAGGGGGAAACACCTAGCATGGCTCCGTTGAAAAGGTAAAAAAAAAATCTGTCTGCATTACCTCCAAAACTCACCAATCAACACACTGTATCTTGTTGGTATCCAGCTCTGAAGTGTAAAAACGTTGAAGTTGTGAAGTTGTGAAGTGTTGTTGTCACCAAGAGGTTGCTAGGCAACCAGCGGAGACTACATAGTCTCCACCATACTCTGTTATTTTTATCTTTTCAGTTTTTGTATGGATTAAACAAACAAGACAGAACATGTCAATGAGTGAGGTTTAGAGGTGCTGGTAAGTGGATTTTGTTACCATTCGACAGAGCCAAGCAAGCTGCTCGGGTTAGGAAGACCAGTAAATATAAAGCTGCAGAGATAACATTTGTGCCAAATTATTCAATTTAATATAACCTTGATTATCTCTGATAGTGAAGTTTGGATTGATGTGCTTCTCAGGGACCATAGAGAAGTAGAAGTGGTGTCCTTCGACAGGGTCATCCGGGTCAACAGCGCTGAGCAGCTGAATGAGCTGAGAGACACAAAGACACATTACCGAGATCATATGAGCCGCACAAGTGTCACGTAAAAACAACAGCTTTCACGGGAAGTCGATCAAATCATATGCAGCCTTCGTACAGCCGTTCTCAGAAATATGACGCTCTGAATCTCATTCAGCTCACAGTGTTATGAATGCATTATGGTATAGTGCTGTACAATAGTCAAATTGTTCCTTGTGAGTTCTACAATGAAAAGATGTACAGAATAGTAGAATTGTCCACGTTCATGGAAATTCCCAATAGCCACATTGTTATATAGTAAATCATGAACATCAGTGTATCATAATATACATACTTCTCCCGCCTGTGTTCCCTCACAGATATATGGCTGGTAATCTCTTGCAAGCCTTGGCACATTGTCGTTTATGTCCAGCACTTTGATGAACACCACCACAGAGGAGGATAAATGGTTCTGCTCTGCAGTAGTGAAGATAGACATTTGTTGGAGTCCACTGGGTGCATGTATCATAAATGCTTTGTAAAAGCTCTGTCAAAATAATACTTAAGACTGATAAATGTTTCTTCATCTTGAAACATGACTGTGTAAGAAAAAAAAAAATGGGCATCAACGTTTCACTGCCTTCTCCAAGCCAAGACAGGCTGAACAGTAAAAAACAGTAAAAAGTAAGTTCTTTTTTTTTAGGGTTTGCCTCACTTTAGACCAGTGGTTCCCAGTGGTAGTTTATTTGTGTTTGGCATACCTCCACAGCCCAATCAAATTAACTTAAGTGTTATTGACAACCACCTGTTATATTTGATTAAGGGCTTAGGGTTAAACTGAATGTTATTTAGCACTTGTAATTATAAAAAAAGTGCTAAATAATGTGCAGCTTTCTACCACTCCGAGAGGCTGAAGCTGGACATTTCAACCATTTATTCTTCACTTTTAGCTCACAATTTCAACCGCTTTTCCTCTCCAGACAAAAATTTGTCATCAACACATTTCTGTGAATATATTCTGGACAGGTTTCATGACTGAGTGAGGCTAAATGTGCCATAAATTGGCCATATAAACAAAACGCTATAGTACAACACATGAAATTCTCCTTACTTGTTTCCGTGGCTTCAACGGTGACATTGTGCCAGCTTGAAGCCTCTCGGTCCAAAGCTTTAGCGACAGTTATAGTTCCATTGTTTGGGTCTATTTTGAAAGCTTTTGTGGTATCACTCCTTTTGTCAATGGAATATCTGGAAGAAAAATCACAGACACACACATTTAGGAGGCAAGGTTGTTTTCTGGGCAAACAAAACATTGTGATACCACAGGGAGATTAATTAGGCAAACTGCTCAATTTTTCAATCTGTTGACAGATATCCAACAAAGAGAGTACACACACAGCGAAAACAAAGCACCTCCCACCGATGGCATGGAACCAATTTTGTGTATTTTGTCAGTTTTCTTAATTGAATATTATTTCTAATCTGACCAAGGTCATTTTCTATTTGTCATAAGTGAGGAAATATTATTTAAAACCAGTGAGACAGGGGGTCATAGACATAGAGAAAAAGAGAAACTTATGTTTCACTCTTTTTGGATTTGAATAATAGTCTGTCTACAGAATGTTATAGGTGGTGCAGCTGGATGACATGATACACACCCAGGTGTCTTGTTTTCTGAAGTTGCAGCCAGCAATTTTTTTTAATGTAAAAATAAGTAAAAAAAAAACAATTTAATTTGTTTTTGAAATAAATATTTGCTTGTTATTGGACAGGTCTTTCACACCACCACCAACATTTAACACTCATTAATATAAGTGATTATAACATCATGGTGAATTAGTGTAAGTAAGAATGAAAACACAATGAGTACTGAATCATTCATGTGAGCCACTTGGCTGAAAACAACACGGAAAATTAGCCAATTTGACCAAAGCAAACTTAATCATATTTAGTAGAACTGTGGAAACCCCTAAAATGAATTTATTAATCAATGAGACAGTCACCAAAGGGACTGTAATGGACGCTAGGCTGAGAATGATATGCAGCACCTGCCACTCTTAAGCTCTGTTGAGATGGACTACAGGCACCAGTACTGCTGCTGTCTCCTCTGCAACGTGCCCCACTTGCAAATGACTGCAAATCTCAATTCCATATGCCACCTCGTATGGTGCTTTATTACATTCCAACGTCCTAGCCACGTCGCTTTGTGATAATACCACGGCGATAGATAGAAAAGCCTGTGAGGTATGAAAAAAAAAAATCGTCATGATTTATTCAGCAGGGCTCATTTCCTACTAAAGTAATATGAGATAAATATGACCATGTACAGGGTATCCAGAGATCAAGGGTAAAAATGGATGCACCGAGCCAGTAACGCTATTTGAAACGGAATGATTTTTCACCCTGTGGAGGAAGCTGTCTAGGGATGTTACGCCCCCACCAGCCTGGGTATCTACCTCGTCATTATCATACTGGCAGTTGTGTGGCAGATGCCATTCTTCCTGGTTTAGACGGTTCACATTACCTGATGGGATTGTTGACTGTGTCAGTGTCTCTGGCACTAACACTGCCAACCACAGTTCCCCCTGCCGCATTTTCAGGAACTTTCCAGTCGTAGACCGGCGAGAGGAAGACAGGCGGCTCGTCCACATCCTCCACAACAATCTTGAGCGTTGTCCTGTCCCTGAACTCATCCAAAGTCAGAAAACGAGTGTCCACATGATCATTGACTGCCTCTGCAGCCATGACAAAACGTCTTTTAGTTTCATAGTCCAAAGGCTGTGAAGGAAAGAAATACCTTTTACAATTCATATTAATACAGTGGCTGCTATTGGCAGAAAGCCTTTGTACATCATCATTAAACGAGCTTCAGGAGTAACAGTTTTTCAAATATATTTTGCCAACTTAACTTACTTAAGACACATGATTATTCCGGTGAGAACAGGACACGACTCAAACTGGATGTAAAAATATTTTAGTCATTTCAATAAGCTACCAGCTGTGAGCACACACTTAAATAATGCTGTGTTTTCATTAACATTATGATGATAGTAATAAGAAAACAGATTACAAACCATCACTGTGTTCCTGAAATGATTCAGAGACAGAGTCAATAAGGTTTTTTTTCTTTTTTTTTTATGAGATCAAAATTTAAATCTCCCTTGCTATAAAGGAGAAGCATGTTGGAAGTATAAAGCACAAGTCCATGAGAAAAACAAGAACAATCTAACATTCAGCCTCATTCTACATTTTTAAGTACTCTTAAATGTGTTCAAACAAACAATTTTTTTGATTCTTCTGTTTGGCAGCAGCTAGTTGGCCCATTTTCCTCTTCTGTCACTCAGTGTACAGGTGAGGAATGAGAACCCATCTAGCTATCTGTCTTTCATGGGCCTCAAGTTTATATAACAGCGAAACAAAGCATCTTGCTCATAGAAATAGTTAAAATGTTTATTTGCTTAACTTTCTGTAGTCTTGTCATCACCGTGAGTTTTCAGCCAACTAGTGCAGACTTCGGGACACTTGCCCCCAGCCAAGAAATAGTCTGGCATGTAACACCTCGTAAAACCACAAGTGTGTGTTGTCAGTGTGTGGACAAATGTGGCTGCTAATTGAGCTCTAAAATTAGGGCTTTCCGCCAGCAGTGGAGGACGTTGAAGTCCTGAGTTTTCTAGACAGTGCATTGCAAGAGGAATACAGGTCCTTCAGTACAGTGATCACTCCTCTAATGTGTCAGCTGGATAAAAACTGGCAGATTTTAGTGCTTCCGCCAGGTGTGTGACTGTGTCTGATTACTGGGATCCTGTGCCAGGCTGTTGCGTCTTGTAGGATCATAAATTTTTACACAATTTATCGAATTTGTTTTTGTTGCCTGTGTATCTGTGTGGTTTAACGTTGATGCTGCTGCGGTCTGCCAGCTGTCTGTGCAAGAGCGTGCTTCTGTGGTTATTGAGGAGTGCCAGGATATTGTGCCGTGTCCTCTATCAGGTGTGATTACTTTTTTGAATGTTGTTTGTGTTGGTGTCTGTAATGTTAATTCAATTCAAACGCTGGTGGTTTAACAAGGATGGTAATGACTGCCTATAGTTTTGAGATTAAATTCAGAAATCAGAAATTAAAATAAAAAAAAATTAATTCATCATTAGACATAGAGCGGTATGTACTGTATATGTATTCACCTTGTCCAGCAGAACCACTCCCTCCTGTGTCACAGGGTCTGTCTTAATGATAAAAGTGGAGCTTTCCTCCAGGTCATCCTCCAGACTGTAGGTCATTCTGGCATTGATGCCGATGTCTCCATCCTGTGCCATAATCCTGCCCACTGTGGTGCCCACGGCTGCGTTTTCAGGGACAGCAAAGGCGTACAGGTCTGAAGAAACAAGAGAGTTTTGAAAATAATTCATGTTGACACCATTAGTCAGCGATGTTGAACGTTGGAATAGGATATCAAAAGGAATACAAAATCTGGATGATATCAAATTGGTACTTTTGCAGCCCTCAATGATAACTTACATTTAGAGAAAAACAACAAATAAAAAAGTTTCTTTCTAAAACACGTCGCCTTCAGAACTTGACAGTAAGTTGCTAATAACTAGTCAAGAGACTCTGCTAGTGTGTAAAGTGATAAGAGGGAAGAACATTGTGGTAGAGGGTCAATTTGTGCGAGTCACAGATAAATTGTGGCAACTGCACATAATCCCAGCCTAACTCTAATAAGAAGATGAGAAAATGTGATTGTGTCTTTGAGGGACTCTATTTGGATGGCTGCCACAACTTGGGGGAACTCACCAGCAACCAGCTGCTCCTGACAAAAAATAAATAAATAAATAAATAAAAATCCCTGCTGATAATAAATTGCAATTATGTGACAAAACAGAGGCCGCAGTTCAAAGTGTGGCCATACAATATTTATAAGGCCTTTGGACTGAACGTAGAATCCATGGGATACAGTAGCACCAGCAATGACTGCGAATGTGACATTAATAGTTAAAAACATCGTCCTTGCTGTCTCATTTCTACAGAATTGATTTCTTCCCAGGGCATTCATTTAGAGAGGTTTATCGCTGAGAAGGCTAGGTTTGTTTCCAAAGGTCATGACAAATGTCCTTTCATGTGTGAATGATTAAATTCATCCAGTGGGCGACACATGTACGTGTGCACGCGCAGACGAACAGAATATCCCCGTCTCCTTTCCCCGTCGCTTTCGCTCTCTCCATCTCTGTCTCTCATTCTTCTCCTTTTAATTCTGGTCTGAATAACAAAATGTGTGCAGACGAATGCAGCGCTGGCAGCACAAACCGCCCAGCCGCGCTGGAGAAACGTGATCAAATAAATACCTCTTAGGTATAATATTAAACATGTCCTCACAGTCTGCAACGCTTTGTACTCTTTCATTGATCCCCCGAGTGGGTATGGCCTGGTGTTTGCATCACTGAGTCATGCTGTGTAAGTGACTCACGGTGCTGGAATGTGGGTCCATTGTCATTGACATCAGTCAGGCTGACGGTGACGGTGGTGGAGGAGGAGTAACCGCCGCTGAGGCCCAGCATATCCTTCACCTGCACCACCACCAGGTACTGGTCTCTGGCCTCACGGTCCATGTTTGTCCAAGATGTTAAAATAATCCCTGCAGGTGGAGGAGACAGACAGAGAAGAGCTATACATGAAGAAAGCTGAGTTCATTAAGACAGCATCAGCTGAATACGTGGGTGGTTTTTCTATCTTTTCATTTATTTATTTTTTTTACCATGTGTAAGTAAACAAACTTTGCCTCAAGTAGTCTTGGAGAGTGCTGCGCAATATGTGCAGTAAACCTTGACACGGTTTACTACACGACTCCGCTGAGGCCTTTAAATCCAAACCCGAAAACTCACTTCTTAGCCTACATTTTCAGTTAGTGAATCCCTCCTCTGTTTCTTCCAGGTTTGGGATACGTTTTTCCTTTTCCAAATCGGGGGGCTCAGGACAGAGAGTGTTGCATCTTGTACAGACTGAACCCCGTGAGGTTTTACAGATTTTGGGCTGTATTCATAAAATTTGACTTGAGTTGAGTAAACCTTTATCACAAAAAACTTCAAGTCTGCAAATGTTATCAATACACAAAGAAATACCAATAGGACTTTAGGAGGACTTAATGCTTAATGGAGGCTATGGGCAACAATTTGAATCAAGAGAATGAGATCGACTTGGCAAATGAATATGTTGTTTTTTAGCAGCCATTCGTTAAGCACAATATCTAGTCTAACTATTGTATTGTGAACTTGTCCAATCTGTGCTGCAACAATGCCACAAACTGTTGTTTTTCACAAGGATAAGGCAGATGTTTTTCTTATTTTTCCCCATGAAAAGACCAAACCAAAAATCTGTCTTTCAATACTTCCATGTCTGTCAGTCTCAAGTCCATTCACTAAAGCTGGAATAAATATTACTCTATGGCACAGAAGAACAAGAATAGGACTTAGGCAACAAAACAATACTAGCTTGTAGGATCAATTCATTATTTATTTATTTTTTCATGGGATCTGTTGACATTTAGAAAAATATAGAATATTTCCAGACTTATCCTTCAGGTTAACTAAAGCCATGAGCAAAACTCCAACTTAGTGGTTTGGAGTCAACTGCTGCCCACTCCTCAGTGAAAACTAACAATTGGTCAGAGTTGCCCTTTTAAATATTGCATTTATTTGCATTTGAATATTTTTCTGACGTCAATAATGCCCTCCCCCAACTCTTCACAGTTCAGGTCAACAATGTGCGTGGGAAGTGCTGTAACTGTCCTCTATATTATACAAATAAATAGTGTAAATGTATGAGCACTGGCATCAGTTGACCCAGTAAACACTCACTTTTTTCCCAATGGTCAATAGTTGTTTTAAGAAATAAAGTCGCCAGGTGAATTTCTACAATTCTCAAAGTGAGAAACAGTGTGTGACTTGTGAAAAGTGACAAGGACCAGAGGGAACAGGTCCGACACAAGACGGTTTCCTGTCAACAGCTTGAAATTGGAAACATTTCTGCCCCTCTGTCTTTTCTAAGCCCACTTGTTATGAAGTTAAATATTATTTCTGCACAGCCAAATCTCTCGTGCGCCTCCCTAATAGCCCAGACTGTGGTTGTTGAGAGATCTGCGCAGCCTCCACTGATAAACACTAAACAGTTCAAACTAAAAGCCCCTGTACCTGTCTTTGGTTCCACAGAGAAGTAGGGCTCCCCCTGCAGGATGGAGTAGATAAGCTTGGCGTTGTTTCCAAACATAGGATCATCAGCATCTGTGGCTGTCACCTGGGCCACTGTGGTCCCTGTGGGGGGGAGCGGATCACGCAGTCAGAGTTAGCTCAGGCAGCAGTTCCAGTCGACGGGGAAATAAAGTGATTATGCCACAGTCCCGCAGGGTCTGTCTGTCTGGCTCAGGGGGGGGAGCAGTGGAAATGGAAGACGGGAGGGGGTGGGGTTGAGGTAGGGTTTAGAGGAGGGATGTTGACAAAGGGGCGAGGGGTTGGGGGTGGGGGGAGGAGGGGGGGGGCAGCGTTGGCCTTTCAAAACTCAGTAAGGCTGTGCAGGTGTGTTTGACAGCCTCTCCAGCCCTATAGCGACATCTCTCACTATCCACCTGCCCCTCGTTTTTTCTCTCCTGCGCACTCTGATTCAGTTTCACCTCTCTATCTTTCACACTTACTACCCTTTTCTCCGCTGACCATATCCTTCGCCTCACCTTGCTTTCTTCAGTATCTTTCTCTCCCTCAGTTCTCTTGTCTATCTCATTCTTTTTTCTTTTTTTTTTCTCCAGAGAGCACTCTGTCTTTCTCACAGGCGGGGATTTACAGCAGCATTTCTTATTTTCAGTCGCCCGGACTCCAACCTTCCCCTCTCACTTTCCCTTTCCGAGTCAAATGCATCATGATTTATTACGAGTGAGATATTATGCTGCAAAAGCAGATTACATATAAATTGAAATGGTAATGTTTGTGGTATGAAAGGGCAGTGGTTATAATAGCATTATTTAAGAAATTTAAGGCATCCAAGCTATGATTCAGAATCCAATACCTTTGACTTCCTGAATGGGGACAGATGACAGTCATTTATATAACCTTTTGTTCATTGTTTTCAGTCAAGATTTAACTTAAGAAAATTAATTTGAGGGTAGCCTATATATTTAAAAAACATTAAAGTTTTTATCTGTTTAATAGAAAATGTTTTTTTTTATTCATAAACAAAACTCATAACTTGTTGATATGAATCATATTTTAAAGATATAATTCTCTGAAACATACCAAGCATGAAAATATAGAAACACATTTGAATATTAAATAATGCCATTGTTTAGCCTATTCCAATTTTTACCACATCATTTCAAAACCAAGTATTAAAATTTTAATGAAGATTTCCTTGTGCATGCCTGTATTTTGACTCTTACTGTTAAAGGGGCACCTTGTCTTTCTTAAACATACCGGGTGGACACATCTCAGGGATGCTGGACACATATGGCTCGTTCTGGAACTGGGGGACATTGTCATTGATGTCCTGCACCTGGATGATGAACTCTGATTGGGGTTCCTCTGGTTCATTGGACCTCCTGTTGATAGCCTGGGCTTGAAGGACGTAGAAGGCCTTTTCCTCACGGTCGAGCTTCTTCAGTGTCCGGATCTCACCAGAATACTCATCTATCTCAAACACGTCTCCGGCGCCTTCTCCTGATAATATGTACTTGATAGAAAACTCGCCTCGGTCAGAGTCTGATTTGAGCTACAAAAAGAGGAGGGGGTATATAAGAGCTTAGTTTTTTAAACAATCGTTTCAGCCATAACCGTAAAACATGCATTTTCAAAGGGAAGCACCGTATCAAGGACATGGAGGACATTCAATCTGAAGCGGTACCTGGCCAATAACGCGAGGAGTGGGATCTTCCTCGGGGACAAACAGCTGTTTCCAGATCCAGCCTCTCTTCAGGCGACGGTGCAGATGAGTGGACCCCTGAGCCAATTGTTGGGCTTCCAGACCCTGAGTACCTCTCATATCGCTCAGCACCCCGCCAGGAATCATAGAAAAGACCGTCACCATGGCCAAAACCCTCGGCATGCTCATTTTTACTGTCCATTCGTGCATTTCCTCTGCACTTCCCATGGTTAGTGGACAGAAGATGGAGGTAACACTGGTCCAGTGCTACCAATTCTTCATTCGACGGCGCAGTAATTCATGAACCCGGCACTGCTGTATCCCATCTTGTTAGGATGTGGTTTGTATGCATGCTCATGGCACTGAAATAAAAGTTAAAAATTGAATTAATGGCTGCAGTTAGAAAATTCCAGCAGCGCATTATGCAAAATTAGAAAATTAAAATCTGTAGTATAAAATCCCAAAATCAACTGTTTCATTTTACAAAGCTTTAAATACATATGAGAAGTATTTCTTTAATTACAAAGCTAGATTTAAAGCTTGTCAGCATGAAAAGTATATTTTAAGTGCACGAAAGGCTAATCTAACATGAGTTTACATGCTGTTAATAATAAAAAACAAAATAAAAACTCTTTGTTATCAGTAATTACCAACCAGGCGTACTTGTACCTCAGGGGATATTTCTGCAGGGTCATCCCAAGGTTCTATGTTCACAGGGTCATATGTTCCCTAGCTCTATATTCCCTTAATATAACAAATAAGACACACTCAACCTGTTTATCTGCCTCCTAAAAGATTTACAAATATAATCAAATGATTTGGATTAAAGATAAAAAATTTATATTTTTCGACGTATTCTCTTTACAGTGTAATTAAATCAGTTGTTGTCTCCACGTAGCCTATGCTATTATTTCCTCTGCATTGTATCTATAGTTGCTGCTGGACTTGTGATAATCAGTGCACATAAAGGTGTTTATGTTTGATATATGTTTGAATCACCCAAAGATGTAATTCTCTATCTTGGTAGGCAATTAGGCCAGCTACACTGAACATTTACATATTGGACTTTCCAAATTATTTCTTTATTATGGCTCTCCGCACAGTCTACATTCTAAAATCAGGTTTAGGAGCTTAGAGTTATGTGTCGTATTAGGAGGGTGTTGAGCTGGGGAACAAAGAACCCTGGCGACATAGATACGGTCCCATTTCTGCAGTTACTTGGATGTATGGGTAAAGGTTGTGTAGTTCAACTAACTGGAAATCATAGTAATTACGATTTGATTAAATAGAATATTAATATTAATAGAATAAATATTAAATGTATGTAATCCGATGTGTAATAGCTGTAACACCGACCACTTTGTGATGCGATTTACAGTATGTGAAAACTAGTTACTAATTAATTTATTGATACTGTAATAAAAGCAATGAATAAATAATTGATATAAACTATTACTATACTATTTCAAGTGGTTCAAGTTTGTGAACCACTGTTCTAAACGAACTCTATGATGACATGATCCTTTTTTGTCTATCTGAGAAGTTATGCTCAATCAATTGCACAACAACAATTCAGATTTATAACAAAAGCCAGAGCATTTTATGAGGAAAGACAAACCCTTTGTCTGAGCTCTGATTTTTTTTATCTGGCATCCTGCAGTCCTCCACGGCGCGTCTGAAAACAGCCCTCTGTTTTGAATTCAGACAAGGTCCTGTATTGTGTTTCAACGTGGGGGAGCAGGGCCTGAACATCATTCCTTAAGCATGACACTGCACTCTGCAGCTGACTAATGAAGACTTCTAATTAGATCAATGTCTCCCCAGACATGGAAAACAGAGACACACATGCCTCTGACAAACTATGAGTCGAATCGATGCTCCAATTATAATGTTCACCAAGATCAGGGTCAAGAGTGTAAGGACAATGAAAGTCAGACAAGACAGCAAATTGGTTAGGACAACACAAAAACATTATCTCGAACTGACACCTCTGCCAAAGTTAACTGACTTTAACTTTAATCAGTCATCAGTTTCCTTTATATACATGGATTAATTGTGGTGTCTTTTTAATTTTCTTTCTACTAGCAATGACCATCCACTGTCAGCTATGTGCAAACTTGTCACTGTCAAAGAGAGCAAAATATCACATCAAGACTTTGTCATCCTACGTCACAAAGGGCGATCACTGGTGTCCAGGCATGTTTGACTTGGCACCCTCTTATTGTCTCTTAGTAAATGATCAATTTCTCCTGTGAAATAAGAATGTGATTACAATATATTTTTTTGTCTCTGCAGCAAAGGTGTGTTTGGGCTCGAAACCGCATGTTCTTTCCTGTAATTTTTTTCTTCTGTATTGCAGTGGTTTACTCTAAAAAGCAACACAAATTATTTGTCTAGACATGAAACCCTGAACTCAACTTTACTGCCCTCTAGTCACGCAGCAAACCATACATCAGCACTCAGTGGGATCAGTTATTATAAAGGCCTAGAAGTCACAACAGCCATAATTCTCATCCAGTTTAATGGAGTTTTTTTGACACTGTAATATCAGCACATAGCATGTACACTCCCCCAATGTGGACGCTTAAATGTAAAGTGCTGCACAGGAACACAAGTGCATGCATTTTTAGCATGGGTGGTCCCGGTGGAAATTTAAAATACATACTATACTGCAGGAAGTTGTTTCAGCAGTTAGAGTAGTTGCAGCATTAATGCTTTAACGGCTCCTAATGTTCAAGTTTAATCTTGTAAAATGAAATTAGCCATCAAAACCCATTTGTAATGAGCTGGTAAAATCAATTTCTGATACAGGCTTTCATTTCTGGAATTCAATTTCGATACAGAACGTGAATAAGTAGGTGTTTGTGCTTATGTATGTCTTTACGGGCCTTATTCATATCTCCGAGCATTGCGGAGTGACATTCCAATTAGTGGCCAGTGAATCGTGAGCTGTTATGGTCTTTCATAGGGCTGCCAGGCACGCGCCCAAACTGAGCGCCTTGAGCCAAAACTAGACAACAGCCCTCAATGATGTTACTCCGAGCAACTGCTCAGCTGCCAACATGCCAAAGAGTCTGCTTAAAAATCTTCCTGGGGGTATCAGCCTTTACTGATGTGGCTGGAATAGTGCACAGGTCAACAGATGTTTAGGTGCCAATTTAACAAGATGGACCTTTTCTAGAAATAAGTGATGAAATTCTGGGAAAATAATAGGTATGCCAAAAAACTCAGCTCAAGGTCTGTAAATAGCAAAGGGAGCAAGTAAAACTCATGTCCATGTGTGACAGATATCTTGATAGTGCTTGTTGGTAATGATGACCGTGCCGAAGCATGATTTTCAAAGTATCAAATACAGTGATAGATCTGCTCCATAGAAGTCTTTCATAATCCAAATCCAGTTATGATTTTCAGGTGTAGAGATTCTGGAAAAAATCACGAGCAACTGAAAATATTAAAAATAAACAACATTAAACTCTATGGTCAATTTTTCTCCTTTCAAAAAATATGTTCATTTCCACATGACATGCAGTACATGCAGAGTGCCCTGTGGTTGACAGCCATTCATTACCTCTAATAGGCCTCCCTCCCATTTCCAGCAGGCTTCCTGTAGCCTGTATGTACAGTACGCTACTCTACCACATGACAGAATGACAATGAGCTGCAGTCTCACAATGTTAAGCACCAGATGCGCTGAGACGTCACATTATTTTCCTATATGGTGATGTGTTCTAGCTAATAAAATGTCGCTCTGTAGTAAAATGGTCCCAGGATGATGTGTCTAATGTGCCAACGCGAATGTCTAAATGCGGCGATAAAGAAAAAGCAGCTTCTGCTTGACATTGTGGATGACACGATATGAATCTGCGCTGGCGACGCTAACGGCTATGTGTGCTTACTTTATGTGAGCATTAATTATGTTGCTTTAAACGCGTCAATCTATTTACTTGGTCGTATGTATGATGATGACTGAAAAAATGAATGGAAAAATGTGAAAAATATGAAAATGTTTAAAGCAGAAAACGCGACAATGGATCTAAATATAGAGCTCTCATTTAACCACAGCTTTTTTGCAATCTCGAAGAGAACTCCATCTGTTAAGCCTCGCTTCTTTAAGATCACCCTTCCAAGACAAAATGTCCTTAATTGGTCATTTGGGAGCCTATCATGGGACTTGTTGTTTACTGTTCAGCTCTGTAAAACAATAACACTGACATGTAGTTTATGTTTCCTAAATCACGACCTTAAATGAGTCCAGAGACTGAAATCTACAGGGGAATGTCAAGCCATCATGTACTTGCACATAAGTACAGTAATTTGTCTGATTTCACTATGTGAACTATGTGCACAAGTGCATAAGTTTCTTTTTCATTAAAAACAATTATCTGATGCTGCCAAGGTTATTACTAAAGAATAAAAAATGAATGAGAAACAGGCAATTCTCTATAAAGACTTAATTACGGTGATAAATAAAAGGAGTTTGTGGCAAAAGTTCCAAATGAAGCTTCAAGGAATATCAGACTTGTACAACCTTCTGAGAGCAAACCATCATCTTAATACATATATATATAATACAAATATTTTAAAGGCAAAACCGAACTTGAGGTGTCCACTATGCTATAATCTCTTCAGTCATGTCGTCTATGGGCCCAAGGCTGGGAAGATACTGCCAAGATTTTCTCTTCATATACTGAGGATGTTGTGCATCTGACCTTGAATAAGTGCACTAAAATCAGGGACGGATCAGTTATTTCACTGAGAAATGACCCACCTAAAGAAAGGTCATGGAAACTGTACAATTATTATTTAATAATGCCACATGTTGAATTTTTTTACATTCAGTTTCCAAAGCTGGATGCACTGAAAGCTTGTTTTGCTGCTACATACTATAAGCTAGTACACAGAGGTCAGTTACTCAATATGGGATGAAAAAGTGTTTATTTCAATGAAATAAACATTTTAGATAACAACAATAGAGAAGCCTCTTTTTCGTCACTTTTTCACTTGTCACTTTGTTATTTAATTAAATCCACTTTAAAGTTATTTCTTCAGCAATTTAAAACATGGTCAGTTACTTCAGAAGGTACAACACTACTGAAAACCCAGCAGCCACCTTAAAAGATGCAAGAAATTTACTGATTTCTTGCTGTGATAAACACAAAGAACCCCTGGGCTCATTTAAAATTGATCGCATTCAGGTATTACGAATTCCTGCTGCTGCTTTTATGTTGGAAACCACTTTACTCTAGGTTTTCCTCTATGCATCCTTTCCTGGGTAATACATAAAATTGCATTTATCAATCGTCTGAACGAGGATAATCTCTCACCGGATGTATAGCGTCCAACACACACCAACACACCCACCTGTTTGTGCTATGCTGCTGTTCCCAAAGCCACTTGTCACCAACCGCCTTCAAGGGAGATCATCACGGGGTGTAAAGAAACACAATCTGCTTGGCTAAATACCCTGGTACTGGAAAGCAATTCAGTCACCACAATAGCAGAAGCGAATGCGCGTGGTTCTCATAATGCGTAATCCCCTCCGCTGATGACCTCCCCTTTTCTTCTTCTTCTCTCCCCTTTTCTGGCCTTCTTAAACTTCCTGGAGAAGAACAAACACAGGCTCTATTGTCTGGGTCTCACATCTGAACACTGCAGAACACTCAGGGCCTTCATCGCCATGCAAATAGTCACAGCCTAGACCTACAAATGGATTTCTATCTTTTCACCCTCTCTGTTTTTTTCTCCCCATTTTTCTGAACAATCCAGTGCTTATTAGAGTGGAGCTGGAGCATGGAGGGGATGGTCACTATCCACTGTGCGAGCACTATTTCTGCTAGTGATAGGAAGGCAACAGTCTGTTTTTTGACATTCAAGCCGAGGGGGCATGCTGTTCCTGCATGCCTCGTCCTGATTCGGTCACATTTAAAAATTGACCTGTCATGACACCGAGTATGCAAAATCACAAGAGACGATGTTTTTGCTCCACATCCTCCCGGTTGTTTACGTGTAATCTTGTAATCAGGGCTTTAGTGGTAAATAAAGCGTGGTTCAATTCAACCTTCCCTTAGATACTCTATCACAGGCCTGTGAGATCTATTATAGATCAATGTTTGGGATACAACAGAATACTAAAACTGAAATATGGATTTATTTAAAGGCAAATCACATATAAAGTGAAAAGTCTGACATAAAAAAAATCTGAATTTTGTGTTCCTCAACTAATTATAACTGGAACTATTTGACAGTTTTACTGCTGTCTTTCATTACTGACATAAACAGACCTCTGACAGCATAAGAAAACAATCATTTTAATAAAGAAAGAGTTGTGCGAGTAGTGTTAGTCCCGGTATTAAAAAAAATCTGTCAGGATTTTATCAGAACTTTTTAGATAAATCTTTTTGTTGCAAATCTTAATATTTGTTCGACAAATGCACAATTGACCTCATAGTCTCAAGCACTGAAAGTATAGTTTTGTTCCTTTCAGAGTAAAGTGTTGATAGCTACTTACTTCCTGGTCTTTTATACGACATGTTGTTACTTGATTTCCATCATCTGCAGACATGAGGGTACAATGTTTCAGAGGAGCGCAGAACGAACAATGACAGAATTTACCACAGGAACTGCGAGAGGGAGCCCTGTCTCAGCACTCTAGTGTAAAGTATGCTTAGACACTCACTGAGTAAACAGTATTTCAGAATGAACAGCGGTTACGCACGTTTGCCCTCCACTACAGCCCTGCTGGTAATTGTGGTCACTCCAATTACCACGAGTTTAAAGTTTGTCATTATACAGTCGTTTTTGATTTGATGACCAAATAACCTTTTGGATGAAATACCCATAGAGCCTTCATTACATGCTTCTCGTAAACATGCTAACCTCCGAGGGCTAATTACAAACCTGAACAAAACTAATAGATTCAATAATTAGAATGCTCTGAGAGGGGCGATCTAGCGTTGTTGGGTGTAAATGTCTCCAAAGTGGCGGCACCAGCCTTCCCTCACAGCTTTGTGACAGGGTGGAATTTGTTATTTCCGAAGTTGAGATTAGTTCTCCCTGTGAACTCCACTGCTCCCATTCTGATTCCATATCAAACAGAGAAATGTCAGGACCTGCTCGGTGACATTTAAAACCCCCATTGTAGACCTTGTCTAATTGAGCCTCCCTCATTATAATGATGGAGTGTGGACCAACCACCGCAAAAGAACATCAGAGATGAAAGCTATGGTTTGGTGCCAGCAGGAATTATTTACATTCCTGCACTCTTCTTCTCTCCGAACGCAGCGGTGAATCCGACTATCTCTCAGTCTCCGGTGACATTTCAGGGCTGTCAAATAATGGGCACAGAGTAATGGTCAGCATATTTGCGACAAGATAAAGGTGAGTCTGGTCAAATCAGCATTCACCAGGATGTCATGTTGTATAAATAGTATAAGCTGTAATGGTGATATACTGCCTTCTTATATCCTGTATTATTCACTATCAGTGGAGACATCATCCTTTTGACAGGAGGCACAAAGAGAAGATAATGTGCCTCTGACATTAAACTAAGGATTTCACACAGGCGTACACCGCTGTTTTTCACATTGTTCCCGCTGTTGTGCTCTTCTGATTAATGTTTTTGAATATCTCTTTGAAAAACAGGTTATTTCATAATCAAATACAACAATGTCAATATAAAGTTCACAAGTTCAGGCTTGCAAGAGATGAAGTACTGAACTGTTCAGGCTTCGTCATGTTAGAGGCAGATGTGCCCTTCACGGCGAACATTCATATTGTTGCATCGTCTCGCTGTAATTGGAAGAAGAATAAAGCGTCATTGGCATTCTGCTCAGTCCACTGTGGTGAATTTGATGAGAATGTCACATTAAAAATGCATGTTCCTCATACGTTCTTTGGCCTTTGTCTTTAGCCATGGGAAACAGCGGACACTTATGACAAATAAGGACGGAGCTGACGCTGCCTGAGGTGGATCTCTCTATTTGACAGGAAACATCAGCGTCTTCTCCCAGTGTCCGCCTCCTCCACACGAGACCGCACATTTGTCAACCGCCTGGGCTGATGGAGGGGAAAAGAAATTGGGTCACAATAGAAAAGTCGGATAGACTTCTAAACATTATTCTAAGAAATCCAAGCAAAAACATAATTTTTCACCTGATAAATGATGATTGTGCAGTCATGCATCAATGTTTATCTTTATTTTTGTAGTAGTTTGTAGTAATCTGTGAACCAACAGCTCAGGCAGGCGACTGATGGCCGACAGCCAACTGTCGACCAGCTGCTGGCCGATCACTCATGAAAAGATCCTCCAGGAATCTGCCACAAATGAGCACTAACTCTGCACTCCTGGGCGGCAAGGTAAATCTCCCGGAAACAGACAGCGATGTTTTGTTTACATATACATTTAAAGTGTCCATAAAATAAATAGCTCAAAGTGGAAGTAATTAAGTGCATTTGAGCAAGCAGTGTATTTAAAAACAGTTTTGAGGGCTGATACTATATTAACTTTTAACACAACAATGACCGGCAGTGATATTAAAATACCACTTAGGCCATGGAAAACAAAATTTCTGTTAAAATGTAAAAAAAAAAAAAAGGCAAGGTGTGAGGAATGAATGTCACAAAGTAATGCACATGGCATTTTCTTCTTTTTGTTAGATTAGGGCCTGTGTATAAAAGATTGGGGAGTTTACACGGTTTAATAATAATATTAGCCACCGATACACCAAACCTGGAGGTGTTGAGATGCCACGTTGAAACAATCTCAAAAAGGTTTAATAGTTTGAATTGCTTTTTGGACTATAGCAATTCAGAAGTTTGCCATCCAGCTTTTATTCATAATGTCTATTTGCGTACATTTCAATTATAATGCACTATTCTTGAGATTTGTCATGGTGATAAGTACTTACTGAGAGTAAAGCCACCGTCATTAGCCAGCGTGGTAAGAAAGTCATATCACAGTTTTTTCTTTCTTAATGTCAGCAAAGTTTCATCTTCTGAGAGTGAGAGCTGACAGCATTTCTCAAAGGATTAACTGAAGGAATAAGCAGACTCCTCTCTGTTCTCGTGGGAAATATAGTTTTGAGTTGAACGTGCAGTATCCATCATGCTGATGAAATGCATAATTAATTCTCATCGTTCCTGTAATCCTTCTCTAGACTTGACCGCAAAGATGAAAATTACTAGACAGGCCCATGTCAGCAGCCTGGGTGATATCTATTGTAGTTTTCTCACTCACTGGCAAAGAAATGCAGATGATAAATCGGCAAGGTTACAAAGTATTTACACAAATAAGTTGAAAACAATTGATCCAGTGCACCACACTGTCATACCCTTAGGGACGTGGTTCCCCTGGAAGAATGCACAATCCCCCTGGCCTGGGTTCATTTGAGACGCAGATTGTGTCTGATTGATCAATGAGAACCACTGCTGAGCCATCAATCTAACAGGAGTGGAATAGGAAAAAGGGAACATTAACATGTATAAGCTGCCGTGTCCCGACAATGTCCTCTACCTTGAGTTGGTGGGAAAGCAGCCACCTCTGGGGACATGAGCAAACGTGGTAAGTCTAAGACCTGCGACAAGAACGTGTTATATAAGGACAACAGGGAGGATGTCAACATCTCAGCTCCTTTGTGATCTCATCTCAGTCACAGCGAGAGGCTCCTTATCTCTGTATCTTACCAAAAATGGTATCTATCTTGAAGCGGCTGCTACTCCTGCAAAGCTTCTTTTCTTTTTTTTTTTACACAAGTTAGAGAGTTAATAAGCTCTGAATTGTAGAAAACTTGAATATCACCTTCAAATGCCCTACAGGTAATCATCACTCTAAGCCGCTAATGAAAGCATAAAATTGCTGGCACCTTTTTGGCCACCTCTGTGCTGCAGTATTTAAGACAAACAGGTGATTAATGAGTGATTTGTGCTGGTATTGCTGGTAGACAGCTGTTCCACATTGCAGCAATCATTGGGCGGAGCAGTTAAGAACAGTTCGTCAAGGTCTCTATAAAAGAGTGCACTCCTTCTGAGATCCATTGACAGGAAAATTGCTAAGATGTTGTGCTAGAGGATTAGACAGTTAGTACATTTTAAACAAACTGCACCGCATGGAAACAGTACCTACAAAAATACACAAATCTACACAGCATGCTACTAGGTTCTTTAAGGTCAATCAAAAGTTTGAATTTGAATAAAAGAATAATACCTATCTATTTTTCAATAGAGCATAAAAGCGTTTGTGGACATATTTGTTGGAACAGTTTCAACCCTCTGGGTGTTTTCTATGGCAGCATTGACTGACATCTGAGACCCGGTGTTCCTAGGAGAAGCTGTCAACTTCCGCGGGGCACAACTGTTAATACATTTTTCCCTGTTTTCAAAAGATACACATACTCCTTGTTACGTTTGACTTTTGTCCTTTACAATATGCACCATTAAGGATGACACATCTCGCTGTGAAGTTGGCATTCGTAGCCTGCTGACCTAGCACTAAATCCCACTACATGTTACTTTTCGCTCATTATACAGATGACTTCGACATCGGCTGAGTTATCGGCAGCTCCTGCACACTGTGTTACACAGTGTGCATTATACACATGAGGAGGTCTCAAAAGCATTGGCAGTGTCTCTCATGGGTTTGGATGTGGACTTAACAGGGTCATCATCCATGATTTGAATCAAAACATGAAATAAAGTCACAGAGAAGACTATTGTAGGGACTGCTCAAATTACAGATGGTACTAGCAATTCGGCTGAGAGAGACAAGCCCTGTGTTGGTTGAGTGGCTTTGTGGATATTACGAACTACTTTTAGATCCGGCCAACATATTACACCAATCAAATGATCAGTACATCGTCCTGACATCATCAGTCAGAATCAGTCAGCAGACAAAGAATCTCAAATTTCAAAGTACAATTTTGACCAAATAAGTACAGATGTCAAAACAAACACCAAGGATATACTGTATATACTAATGTCAATATAAAAATGTATTTTATTTTAGTTTGACTTTAAGAAATTGCTTTTATTTAACTATATAATCAAAGAACATTTCAACTAAGCCAAACCCAGAAAAGCAGGTACAGAGGGGAAGGATGGTTTCAAACTAAACTGCTTATTACAGCCACAAGCAGCTCATCTGAGGATATTGGAAGCTAAAGTGTTTGCCAAAGGGCATCATGACACCAGTTGACAAGTGGCGAGAACAGCATGTCTTGTTAACTTTTTCCATCCTGGTTTTTGCACCTAATCTTGAAGGGTGAGAAGGTTGCTTCTCCAACCATCCTGCCATTTTACACAGCCTGAAAGGACAGCATTTCATTTAACACTGTACATTCAAAAACAATATTGGCACAAGTAATGTGCAGATATGTTGGTACACCGATAAGTGTATCGCTCTGGCTGGTCTATGATAAGTAACAGATGAGTTTACAAATTACTACAGATTCTGACATTATTTCTATAAGCTGCAAAATATCTGCGGGCTGAACTAATGTCAGTTCTGGGGATATACAGTATAAGCTCAAATATTGACATTCAGATTGCAGCAGAATCAGTCCTCATAGTAGCAAGTTGCAGTAATACTCAGCTCGTGGCATTATTCATTCAGTCCTGCAGTCATGCATTGGCACAGTAGCTAATCTCTGCCCCCAAGGCACTTCAGCAGTAATGCACCTGTTAAAAAATCCCCATCCATGTCATTCTGAATTGTAAAAAGATTAGCTAATATTTTATAATAGTCTGGGGGATTATAGCACACTTGTGTGTTTCTCTCTGGCTGGAAGACTGCACTGTCACTCAGTTGGTTCCATCCCAGTTTTTTAGGAAAATGGTGAAACCTCCAAAGTTGTTAAAATTATAGTTTGTCCTGTTTTATGCACTGAAGCTGCCAAAAGCAATCTCAATCCAGACATTTATGTAAAGTCCACGTTTCAATTTTAAAATTACTGATGACACAGTGCTGGGAACACCCTTAATGGTGCAGGATTTGTTTTTTTCAAAAGCCATTATGTGGCCTAGTGTCACAGGGGTGCATTTTGCATTTTTTTTGATGAATTTTATGTGTGCACCTATTTTTGGTATGCTTTTTTTCATTCAGGAAAACAAAACGGAGAAACGTTGACTGGAGATAGAAATAAAAAAATAAAATCCACACAGCCTAGCATTTTCTCTTGAAAGGTATTGTGTGGTTTTTGAATGTAAGTCATAGGATCTGTAGTTGTGACATTATGTAAACTGCAAATTTGCACCTGTAAAATTTCATCAGTAGTGAAACACTTACGATCTGCTTCTCTGTTTGAAGCCTTTCTTTTCATCACAAACCTTTTTTTTTCCCCTCAGGCTTTTATTGCTTTTAAATTTTTAGAGCTGTTATACTTTGTAAGCATTGAAATAAATAATTTCAAATTGAACTGAATCAAATTGAATCATGGCCAGATTTTACAAAGCACTGCGTCTCTTCTGAGAGAACAAAAAATTGAATGGAATCGCTGTTGTTAAATCTTTACACCTTTTATACCTACAGATCAGCTGTTGCCTGTCTTTTGACAAATGTGGTGAATAAATACTGGACAAACAGAGTTCATTTTTAGTTGGCAAGTCGACATTTAATTAAAGTGCTGAAAGCGGACAAATGATAACATCATAGCTAAAAAAAAGTAAAACCAAATTAGAAATTACTAATATTGTAGCCATTAAAAAAATATATGGTAACCCACTATGGTAATGTTAAAGTGTGAAAGTTCAGTCAACTTAGAGGAAGTGAATGATAAGCAAAACTCAAAATCAAACTGTTGCTGACAAAACCTACTGAAACTTACTTTTAATGGAAGTCAGCTCTGTGTCCTTGGTATAACTTCACGGACGTACATACTAAAGCCCTAATTTTGCCATTACAGAGAAACTTTTTTTTTTCTTTTAATCTCACAAGTTGACAAGAATAAGTAACCTTTAAACCTATTACGACTTGCAGCTATGTGGATGCTGTTGGAGGCGAAGTTACTTACAAAAGGAAACCTTGACACAAGGTAACAACGGGGGGATAAGAACAGGCCTGTTAATTTGTTTCCCTTCACCGAGCAGTGACGAAAAAACAGTCCAGGTAAGTAACCTGCACAGCGAAATTGCAACAGCAGGAACAATCTAAGGTAGACTCATGAAATATTATTTTGGAAATTCACAAAAGTCAACAGGAACTTGATAAAACCAACACGTTTAGCAACATCAGAACTTTTTTTTCACCATTTCTGTCAGACAGTATGAAGGCACAACAGTGTTTTGAGCTAAATGTTAACCTGAGCACGCTGTCTGTTTAGCTGTCACAACTTAATATGTCATGTCCTGTTTTGATCCTGTCTCTAATTCTCCTGTCATTGCAGATCCAGTCCTTCCCTTCACCTGAGTTTCCCCACCATTACTCACCTGCCTCCCATTCCCTCATTAGTCCCTCTGTGTATTTATACCGGTCCAGTTGCACTCACTCTCTGCTTTCCAGAGTTCAGTTCTGTTATTCTTGCCTGCCTGTTCCTGACCTTTTGACTGTCCTTTGGATTTGTGATTGTGACTGATAACCTGATTTGACCACTTGCTTGTCTGTGGAACCGAACTTTGAAGTAAACCACTTCTACCTGAACTTGAGTTTGTGTATTGTTGTGCTTTTGGGTTCAAGTCTGCCTCCAGCTGTCACATTAGCAGGTGGTATGTTCACCATGTTCACCATCTTAGTTGAGTTAGCATTGTCCAACAATTACTAAACGCAAAGATGAGACTGATGGGGATGTCTTTGTATTACACAAATCAAAATGTTGACCTGATGATGACGCTAGATTAAAAGTCAGGGGATCACCAAAGTTATTAAAATTAACACACAAAGTGTTTACAGGATGGCAAGGTTCAAGTTCTTTATTTGTCCTGTGCAAAACAATGACAGTGAAGCAGTCATTGGCAATGAAAACTTGAGTCTTAGGCTCCCTCCAACATTGCTATTACAATACTCTTAAGAGTCTATAGCCATGCTGAATAAAGAACTTGAACTTAAGTCGTAGAGCCATAATAATTTATTTGAGAGCACTAGCATTTCTTTCATATTTTCAGCCTACATTTTCACTACAGTACAAAAAAAATTTAAAAAGGTAAACAGCACAAAGGGATAAAACGCCTCAAGGAATAGGCTGGGGTGGCATGGTGACTCATTGTTGCTGTGCCTCACAGCAAGGAGGTCCTTTGTTTAAACCTGAGTTGTCCTCGTGTTATCCCTCTGATAGACTGGCAACCTGTCCATGTTATATCCTACCCCTTGCACAAAGCACGGTGCGAAAGACACCAGCCCCTTGCAACCCTGAAAAGGATTAGCAATAAGACAGACAGATGAATGGACTCAATGGACAAACTTGTAACTCACTTATCTGATAGTAATAAATGCACTTTAAAAAAAAATACATCATGTAAAATACAGTAATTAGATTATATTAAATAATTTCCCTCTCATTATTGCAGTATACACTATACTGACCAGACATTGTCTCATAACATCCAACACTTTGACATTGCATCCCGTTCAGTATTCAACAACTTTGTTTGGAGAGATTTTTACCTTGGCCATGACAATGCTCCCGGGCCTAACACTGAATGTCAGTCTGGACAATTGATACGATAAACCCAATTGAAACTTTCAATCTCCCTCCCGCTGATAAGAACAGAGGGAGTCTGCGAGGGGGAAGGAGGAGGGGGACTTTCTTTTCTTGATGGCAAAGTGTCAGTAACCGCAGAATCTCCATTAGACTGGCGAGGAAAACAACATTTGGGAGCACATCTCCTGCAGTTCAGCTCAATACATTTTCCGCAGCAATATAGTTTCAGTTCAGAAAGGTGGCGAGAGGAAACCCTTGTGACTTATGGTGTTTTTGTAAAGCCTGCTTGATGTTAATCAGTTCAGAAGTACTAACAAAATAGTACTGTATTTTTTTTTAGCCTTTTTTAGGAAAAGCAAACTCTTCATTTATCAATGTTTATTACAAGTAAAAGTCCTGCATTCAAAACACTTAAGAACAGAAGTAATAAAATGAATTTAAGTATAAAAAGTGTGTGGACACCATCCTTATGGGATTGTTTAAGATCTCACTCCAAAGTCATGGGCAATAATGTGCTGCGATAACAGCCTCTACTCTTCTAGGAAGACTTTCCACAAGGATGTGAAACCTGGGTGCAAGGACTGACTGCCATTCAATCACAAGAGCATTACTGAGGTCGGCAACTGGTTAAGGCCTGATAATGCCTGGATTGCAGCAGGCGTTCCAGCTCAAGTTCAATCACACCAAACTTGGATAACCATTTCTTTATGGGCCTGGATTTGTACACAGGGATATTATCATTTTGAAATAGGAAAAAAGATGGCAAATGATCGTCTAAAATGTCATTGTAAGCTAGTGTATTAAGATTTCCCTCAGTTGGACCTAACATGCCAAGGACAAATCGTGAAAAACAGCATGTTAATGTGCCTCGTTATTTTCCACCATTGTAAAATCCTGTTTTCAATAAGTACACACTAGATACATTGTTATTTGGGCTGTTGAGAGTTCCAGGAAGCACTGTTTACCGGAGACATTCATGGGTCAGTTGATGCCCAAAGTGATGAGCCAATCCTCTTACAACACAACACATAAAAAGATCCTGGTGGTTGGGAGCACAGAACCCCTCTGCCTCTGTCACTGTGTCCATCAGCGTATCGATCCGAAGACCTTATCAAGCAGTGTATCTGAAGCTCACAGGGTGGTGGGGATTGACTTTGCAAATCTCTACTCCTTCTAACTTTCCTTTTGATCTGCGTATGGCCTCTTTGGTCTGTGTTTCATACTCAGAGTTGAACTTGCGTCTACGTCTCTGTCTCTCTCTACAAGTTAAGACTGGAGCACAGCCAGTCTCTTTGGGGTTGCCAAGTGCCATCCCAAATTTATTTTACCTAATTCTGTCAGTGTCTGATGTATCTGGTTGGAGAAAGCGCGCATCTTTAGTAAAGTTTCAAACCTTTTAAAAAATTTAAGTAAACTCATCAGCATATTCATATGTCACACAGCTTGTTGGCTTTTACATTTGTGTAATGTTTTATTGATGCACCTTGTGTAACTGTTGCATCATAGATTACAAAGAATGAAAGTGTGGGAACATCAGTATCATCAGAATAAATTGAATAATTGCAATAGTTGCACTGTCTCTGGTTATTTCATGATGACAAGATACAGAAGCAGACATCATGTCTCACTTCCTCACAGCAATTCAAAGATGACACGGAGCGATAACAAATACAGGCAGTTCCCATTGGAGGCAGGGCCAGCATCCTTCAAGTGGAAAACTCATCTATGAATTAAGTAATGTTGATATACTAACTGCATGTCCAGGTAATGTTCACCATCAAAAAGGCTTAAAAAATGTAAGCTACAAACCATTTCGATTTGCAAAACAACTTAAAATAACATAAAACTGTATTTTAAAGTTGTCAGTATAAATAACAATCATGTAAATTGAAACAAATGGTCAATTTACTGACAGTTATCTTAGCAACCTTATGTGGGTCTGTCTTCCTTGCCTTTCTTTAGGTTTGTAGTTTGTTGTCGACCTTGTGAGGCCTTAAAGGTGTGCATAGGTGATTTCTTGGTTTTCTTCTTGATCGTGTTCATGGGTGAGACACCGAACTCCAGAAGTGGCCAACACCTGCTCTGAGTTCCACTTTGAGAACCTTTCGTTTTTCATGCAACTCTACCATTTTTACTTTCCAGAGCAGTGCGATTCAAAGGGCCAGAGCTGTGTGATAGTTGGAGTGAGAGAGGATACACGCACAGAGAAGAGGTTTTAAAGTTGAAAATCACCTTGTACCCATTCACATCGCTGGATTTGGATTCAAAATCTCCCCTCACCTCTTTTCAAAACCTTAGCAATTCCTCTGTGGCTGAAGTGCTGTTGCAGAGATGGGTCATTTGTCGTGACAGCTCTGAGGTTTTAGAAGTGAATGAAATCACTGTCAGGTATATACAGTGAAGTTATTTTGTTCTGGGATCCTCTGACTGCTTTCACTTTGTTGCTTGGAAGCTTATTTCTTCCATGAAGAGTGTTCAGGTGAGTGGAGGACAGCTGTATGATCTAGTGTGGGTCTTTCAACTCTGGCTTGTGTTCCCCTCTGCTGTCGGGGAGGCAGCTCAGCAACCGTCAGAGCACTTTTTCCGTGGGACAACCATCTCGCCTGTCTATGCATCACTAAATCACCATACTCCATCTCATGGTTTTCAATTAACTGTCAGAACAGTCTTTGGTTTAATGCTCTGGAGACAATGAAATTCATCACACACACAACCCTTTGCATCACGTTTTAGAATTCATCATTTCCATGTTTTCATACCAGCGACTCCTGGTGTATGATAAAGTGAAAAACGAAGTATTGTTTTTCACGAGGCCAACAATCCTTTTCTTTTTGCACCACGTGCTTGGGGCATCAGACGTGAACACACTTGCAAGCCTTGAGCTGGTTTTGCAGAAGTCCATACAGGAAGTTCTGGAAGATCAGCATGTAACTGGTCACTTACCTCATTGCTCTATCCGCCTCATAAAGGTTTCTGCTGTAGCCTTTTACTATGTCTGAGTCTGAGGAAGGGCTTTTTCACCCAAGCCAAGATCCAGGCAATCCCAAAAGACGCCTCAGTTAAACACTCAAACAATCCACTCATCCACTGAACAACGAAGTAAGGATGAGGCTTTTCTGCTCACACAGCGGAGCAGTAAGCAGATTGGTGCCAACACTGCCCCTTTAGCAACATACAGGAACTTAAATAAAAGCCCAAATATAATGTGAAAAGGTTGCATGCTTATATGCATTGTTTATTGTAATGTATATGTATAATATTTATCACCTTAAATCATCCTACACCAGCCCACTATTTATTTCCCCATCCAACAGCACTTTCACTACAGTTCTAGCCAAACTTTCATTAGAAAGCATTGACTTTGGAAAGCTCAAACATTATTCCACATCCTCAAATCTATTTTATCTTATAAAAGGAAATAAGTGTACTGTTTGGAAATACAAACAAAAGCATACATCAAACCACTGTGCTGCTTGTCCAGGTGCATTTTTCTGTGGTAGCTTAAGCATCCAACAGTTCAATAGTTATGTTACAAAAAATAACATTTTAAATGCATTTTCTTTTCATAATAAGTAATACAATTAAGTATAACAAAATACTAGCGGTAATTAGTTCACCCTTCCAATATAAGAGCAGATTTTTTACATGCAGCTTAACCTCAATCATTTAGCATGATATTATGATTGCAGCCATCAAGGACATATTTAAGATCCTTATAGAGGTTTAAAACTAATTGGCAGGAAACATAAAAAAATCAGCTTGAGACTGAGTTTTCAACCAACTATTTTAGTGTTGTTCAGCCACAGTCGCCGTGTATCAGTTACAAATGAAAAGCCTCCTTTTTGTTTACTTATGGGTGAAACAGGAGAGCCATTGTTTTACCAGGAATTGATAGTGGTAAATCTGCTATTAATATAATCTACCATGCTAGAATAGACAGCTTGACAGGAATGGCAACAATAACTAGGGGTCAGGGCTTAGCAAACTGTCAAAATTGTTGGTAAATATAATTAGAATTAAAATGGTGTTAACAGTGGAAATTTGTCTTGGCTACAGAGGCCTATAGTGGTACAAAATTGCTTAATTCACATAATTAACAGTATTAACAGATTCAAAACCCACCAAATAAACCATGGAAACATTGCACAGCAATGTGTTGAACTTGAATTAGAATAAGACTATGTTTACATACACAGAGCTGTTCCTGCTAACACTCAAGGTATTAACACTCTTAGACTGAGTCATACTGTTGCTTTTAATACACGAGTAAGGAAACGATGATTCCAGTGTTAGCTGTGTAATCCTCTTGGCACTTAGACAAAAAGGCGGGGGCAGCACGAGTGAGATTTTCCTCTAAAACCAAAGTATGCTGATGGCTGGCTGTAAGATTTTTGGTATGCTTTGCTTCTCTGTATTTAGCTTCAGGAAAAAATGAGTGTAGTTCAGAATTCTTCCCAAGCACTCTATACTGTTCGATGCTCTGTGCTGGAGTTCTGTTTCCCAGAGAAGCTGGTTTTAAAGCCGTGTATTGCTACAGTATGCATATTGCATTAGAAAGGGTATTAAGAGCTTTATAACCAGGAGAAAACACGCATTTAGATTAGATGTTCTCTGACTGACTGCTGTTTATTTGTCAAGTTGAAAATGAACAAATATTCAATTTTCACAGGATCAGATATCAGAACTAATGTAATGTATCTAATGAATTTTGATACATGGAGATATTATTACCCAAACATGTCACTGCTGTTATTATGCCTTTGATGCTACAGCTGACCTCACAGGACACTTCAAGGACTTTTTGTAGCTGGTCTGATCTCAGTTTTAAGCTCCGTAATTATGTATGTGTTTATTGGATGAACAGAATTTAAGGCAGATTTGTCTTACTGATACAAGTCTAATGAGGGAGGATGAGAGGAAATTCAATGTTTTAGTCCCTGCACTTATGCATATAATGATAATTAGTTGCATATTGTGGGTTTTTGTTTTAATAAACATAATGATAAGGCTTGCTTATTTATCAATATGTGCATGCTGATTTATTGGAGAAAAAAATGTGGTATTATATTGCAGGTAAGATATGATAAAATAGTTGAATGGACATGATACTTTCTTTTGAATGTTTTTTTAAATTACATTCTTTGCAACGTTGACCTTTACTGAAAGCATGTGTGTTTAAATCTGATCATAGTTATTTTTCTTAATCTTAAATGTCATTCAAACTTTTATTTAATTTGTTTTATAAATACAATTGTATTATTATTCTGTACCTTATTTTTTTGTCTATTAGCAAATGCTTGCTTGCACTGATTGTAAGAGTCTCTTATAATTACAAACATTAGTGCATAAGAACCATTTTTTGGTGCATAGCTACTGACAAACATCTCAAAATCTCAAATAAATCAAGACTGTAAACATTTGGGGAAAGAATTGCCTGTATAAATCCAATAATCCAAGGTCAAGGTCAGTGATCTCGTAGTTGTGTAGCTGAGCTGGGAAGACTTCAGCAAAAATGTATCAAACCAGTCCAGTGTCCACAGAATAGAGTTCACCGAGTGTAAGCGTTACATGGATCTTTTATAATAGCGTAGTCCAATTTCACCCAATCAGTTCTTAAGGACAGATTTTGTTTATTCAAGAAAAAAACTTACTGTACTTAAGTAAAATGTACTTAAAGTATCAAAAATAGAAGTAAAATGGTCCATGTCAGTATTGGATTCATATTACTGCTGCATTATTGTGTATGTTGCATTTTACTGCTGTAGATGTTTAAGGTTGGGCTAATTTGAACTACTTTTTATACTGTTGGATAGTTTAATCTACAGCAATGCATGATATTTGATAAAATCACCATGTGTTTTAAGCATCGCTGCCCTGAGAGAACCATACATCTAGAAAAAGTTTTCATGAGCAACATTTTATTTAGTTTAAGCATGAGGAGAATTTCCTCAGCCCGTTTAAGGATCACTTCATCCTTCAGTTTATCAGAAAAATTCAAAATCACCAAATAGCTTTGGAGGTACATGGTTTGCACTGGACACAAAAGGCATACAAAATTTTAATCTGAAAAGTAACTAAGGCTGTCAGCGGTTGCCATGTTAACATGCTGAAGTTTGTGTGTTACATATATATAAATTGACACACTTTGACATATGGTGACATTTGGCTTCTGTGGCTCAGCCGAGCTGCTTTCTATCACCTTCACTTTAGCCTCTGCTCTCTTTCATTCAGTTCTTGAATGTTCTTTTTTTCCCCTTTTAATCTATCCTGGCTCCGTCTCTCTCTCTCTCTCTCTCTCTCTCTCTCTCTCTCTCTCACTCTAAATATTGCTGCCTTATGACAGGGTCAGCATCCCTCCGGGCACAGATCTGTCTCTGGCTCTCTGCTGCTGTGATTGGCGCCATTGAAAACTGTATGAAGTGAAATTATAGCCAGTCTTCTGAATCAAATACATTTTGAAACCATCTTCCTAATTAAATTCTAAAAGCTATGATTATGTTTGAGTAACGGGTACTCTGCATTAAAGCCAACTGTCTTACAGAGGACCAGTGACAAGAGTGAGTCGTCTCTGTATTGGTATGATGTCTCTTCCTCAAAATCTTTTCAATTTAAAGTAAAAGTCACATTTCTTGTACTTTATTTTACTCACTAATTCATCATTTCATGTGAAATGTTGTACCTTTTTCTTGTAGTATTTAGTTTCTTTGATAGAAACCTTTGGGAAAAACCTGGCCATTAAGCTCCAGAACATGCATTTTGAAAAAAAGATCAAAAAACACGTAGATCTACTGTATTTGCAAATCCACTCACTGCAGTACTTCAGACCATCCAACTAATCAATGCACAGTAACAGACTGATCAAAGCACAGAGGTCTTAGGCTCAGTACAAACACGGGTTTAGACAGATGAAAATCCCTTTGAATTATTTGTAGTGCTGCAGAGAAAATAAACTGAACAATAAAAAACATGACATAATATTCAGTTTTTACATATGGAAAAGAATAATTCAATGTCCAATTGTGGCCAAAATAATAGTAAGTGAAACAGTCCAAGATGTCAGAAGACAAGACTTGACATTTCCAGCTCTGTTTTGAGAGTCTATTCCATGAGCTAATCTTGGGATTGCTGTGCAGTGCTGAGAATGCAGAAGAATTCAAAACATCCCACAGTCTTTATGCTTAGCATTAACATACAGCATGATGCCCCCATATTGCCCCAACTGCGTCAGTGTGTTTGTAGATTATTGAACATTTGCATAAAAATAAGTATGATTGCAAATGCAAAGCCTGCTATTTTCCCCTCACATGAGGGATCATCCCGGAGCCATAACAAACCCCGAGCTTTGTTCATTGACCCTATGGGGTCAATTACGCTTGCTGCGCGAGGACAGGGAGATCGCCTCAGGTTCACGAGACCGTAGTGTTGGCACGTTGATCGATGGCGGGGATGCTTATCAGCCACAGTGCGTTACAGACACCTAATTGCAATTGATCCCCTTTGCTGTACCATTAATTGTAAATCCTCTCTCAATCACAAACTCCACACTACACATGTTGTACTCTAAAACTAAAACTTAATTCATCAGTGGGCTCTGCATCGGTTTTCAATACAAAGCTGCCATGGTAGACAGTACCAGAGCTAAGAGATACACTGTGCTGCTCAGAGTGTTCAGCTTCACTCTGCTGTACGCGGCGCTTGGATGGTTTAAAGGTCAAGGTTTATAGCTAACTACTGAGTGCTCTCATCAAGATGTCAACACACTGACTCGTGGAGTCAAAAGACTGATAAAAAAAAAACAAATCAAATATTACAAAAATTATTGAGGCTTTTATTGTATATTTTTTAGTAATGCCAGCAGCATGGCCCTAGGGATGTCAGCCAATCAGTCAACTGCTTCAGTGCAGACTGAAATATCTCAACAAATATTTAGATTGATTGCCATGACAACCATGGGGTTGACTTTTTTGTTTGTTAGTAAATTATCACACTAAATATTGGACTGATTGCCATTGAATATTGTATAGACATTTATGGTCCACAGGGGAAGAATCATGCTGACTTTTCTTCTAGCACCACCATCAATTAGATATCTGTTGCTTTGAAATATCTCGACAACTATTGGATGGATTGCCGTGACATTTTGTATCAATATTCATGGTCCCCAAAAGGATGAATTAGACTTTTCATCTAGTACAGTGATTCCCAATGTGTAGGTGGGCCCCTAGAGGTTATTTACATTAAATAACTATTTGGAGGAAAAAAGTTTTTAATTTTCAATTTTGTAATAAAGTTTGAAATTACCATAACTTACCATAAATTACCATTACCATTCATTCTAAAAAGTAATTAAAAGTTTTCAATTTGGGCCGCAGCATTCCTAAATTTGGGAAAGGCTGATCTAGCAGGTCAAAAAACTTCCCATAAGGTCTGGACTTTGTATTTAGTGATAATTAGCAATTATCTGCTAAATGTTTAATATTTTCATTGTGAGCATGTCAGCATGGAGTCTTGTTTACTTGTCACAAAAGAAGGCTATTCTTAACCATTAGTTATATGAACATCATATTAGTCTTATGTATGAATGTATACAGTGGGTAAAACGAGAGGAATGGTCCACAATTTGAATAAATGATTAATGGTATGACAAACCTTCTTGCTTTCAAAGACAAATGATAGGCCACATTATACAAACACCTTTCAAGAAACTGTCTTTTCTATTCCCCCGAGTTACATGTGCTGTATTATAAACATCTTAAACCAATGAAACACTTCCCCAGAGCATTATTGGGATAAAAACAATACGAGACAGGGCGACAGACGGTGAGCGACTATAAAGCTAACAGCTATGAAACAGCTTCTTCCCTCTGGCAACACAGTGTACATAACTAAATAGCACATTCTCAGCAGCAAAGAGAGGCTCGCCCAAAGGATAACTCCTCCAGGAAGCCTTGAAAGAAATTGGTTATTAAATAAGGTAGACCGGAGATAAAGATGTCAGCAGTAATAATGCTTTTCATTTTGACTCTGATCTTATTTGTTCAGAGGGGTGGGTGAGCTGTGCAGTCTCACCGAGTTGACATAAGGGTTTCTCCCACTGCTGAGAGACTGATCTGTCAGCAGATACATGACAATGGCGTCTTTGTCGCCATGCCCTGGTGAGGACAAACTAATATAGTGGAACTGCAGAGGTGGCGCTTTCTTACCAGCACACTTAATACAACGTACGTACACACAGACAGGCCTGAACGCATACAGTAACAATCACTGCCGATGTATACAGGCCGCGGTGGTGTACGTGTGATGCTCTGCTGTCTTACATTGACACTACCAGTGGCAAACGGAGATGATGGGACATGCTGTACATCCAAACTCAGACCATTCGGTCATCCTTCTGTAAACAACCAGAGCTCAGCCTGTAAGTTTCTTTTACCGCACAGTCAGCATCTATGAGCTGAGAGTACTACTTACAAAAAAAAAGACTCATCTAAAATATTGTTAATACTGTGTGTTAGATAAACATACAACATAAAAGGACACATAATGGAAATCACCTGGAGACACAATTACTCGGGGAAGAAACTAATTAAAGAGATCAAAATAATTAAGAAAATTTACATAATTGTTGTTGAAGTTCTTTGGAAAAGTGCACAAACAAAAACACAGCGGCGAGGGGAGTTAAACCAGAGAACTTTTTATTACTAATTGCAGATCAGTGGTCACAAACACACAGGCCCTTTGCCTTTTCAAGCACACAGTTAATAGCAACAATGGTCAGTAGTTCCATCAGCTTATCACAATGTTTTTTTAAACTCTGAACATTAAACCACATCTGGTCAATTTGGGCCTGCAAGTAGACGAATCATACAGATGCACTATGAGATTTAACCTTTAAACTTTTTAGCTCATTAGTTTATTAAGTCACCTAACTAGGATTTATTAACACCTTACTGACAGGTATTTCTAATGACCAATAAATGCCCCAAAACTGTGGAACTCCTTTGAGGATTATAGTCAACTTAAAACACACTTTCACTTTATGTTTACATTCAGTGTTACTCACCAAAACACATTCTTCATTTGCATGCATGATTATAAAGAATTGTTTAATAATCTTGCCTTTGTTGACGCGTTGCAATGCCTATTTGCGTTTTAGCCCCAACTGTTGATCAGTGGAATAACGTGAAACCACCTGCAGGAAAGTGTTACATTATATAATTTTATGAATATGAATAGTAAGTGTATCGAACCGTTCTAGTGCATGCGTATGATATAAACAAAAGTGGTTCCCACTCATAAAAATATTGCTCCAAAGCACTACTAGTGGTCAAAAACTCCACTTGGTAACTTTAAACAATGAACGTTGCTGTTAAATAACCACATCAACCCAGCAGATAATTAGAACTAACGTTCATATTCATTTGATTTATTTTGAGGGTGTTTGATACTTTAAGATGAACCCTGGCTTTTCAAAGCCAGACAAGATTCCTTAGAAAAATACACATGTGGAGGCAACTGATTAAACTGTTATGATGTGGATGAGGCTGACAAAGCTACACTCCAAAGCTTTTTATGGTTGTTTGTTTATTTTTCTTAGTTTTCGTTTTTTTAGATTTTGTGGTGTAAGGGATTTATAGATTTTTTTTCTCCAACCAGTGTCACACACAATACTTCACGTACAGTATGTTTCCTCCCTCTTTATATCGTAACTGCATGCCTGAGCATCATATACTGCATATTCTTAAATTAATGAACGCATATAAGGCAAACAAACAACACTATGCCTAAACTAGGACCACTGAAAATGGGGGACACACAAAAATAGGCCAGGAATAATCTCTGCAGCAGGATAAGATGCTCTGATTGGACAATTGACAGAAAACCACCTACAGGGTGCGCTTGTTAATTGTCAGTCAATGACATGCAGGTTGGCTGGAGTTCAATATCAAATGGACTCTCTTCACTGGCAGGCTCTCAACCTTCCCACTCTGAAATGTCGGCAATAGACCATACTACAACAGCCAGAAGGGTAAACACAATTCAATGTAGAACAAACCAATTCTATTTAATATTTATAGTTCATGTTTCTTTTACTCAGTTTCTGTTTGGTACAAAGAACAATAGCCAGATTTTCCTTAGGAAAAACACCACAAACATAAAACAAGAAAATACCTAAATTCAGTTTTAAGCCCACTCTTCTTTAAGAGGTTTTGTTGTGACTTTATAGCTTGCTTTTACTCTCCCTACAATATGTCTCCAGTACAAAGATATAAACAGCTATTATTTCAGTGTGTCGGATGTATATATAATCAGCATTTAGGTCAAGTATAAGGTATAAGTATCGGTTGGGAAGATATTAAAGAACTCAGATTGGGATCGGGGCCAAAAACCTTGCTCGGATCAATCCTACTAGGTATCAATATCGGTGCCTAGATGATAACTACTTTGGAGAAATAAACATGGTTTGTCCCTTTTATTTGATTTAATAAATTATATGAAACTGCTCAATGTATCATTGTTTAATAAAAAAAGCTTTGTCTAAATAAAATGTGTCTAAAGTTAAAAAAGTTCCTTAATTTAATACCTGAATCTGACCAAGCCTCCCATACCGTACTAACTTCTTATACTTGACACTGATACATTATGCTGTATAGGCATTTTTATTCACAGAATGATTAAGTTTACTAGCAAACAAACTGCATCTTTTAATGTGCCTGCCCCTGTCCTTAACTTAAAGTCTAAGTATAAATGATTTCCTGCAAATAGCACATGGCCTTAAAAGAAAAATCTTTCATTAGGAACTTAGCCCAACTGGGGCAGAGACAAACTTTGGTCATTTAGCTCTGCCAGGTTTAACTAAACTAATAAGATTACTTCTGCCTGTGGAACAGCTCTGCCTTTGAGAAATGTTTATGTAACAAAAACTCCAATTTGCTTAATACAAATAAACCGCTGCTCATTGCCCCCTTCAGGCCTCCCTCAGCTCTGTCCTTCTCCTGACCAAACTTAATATATCTCCCTGCTCCCCTGCCACATGATCACGCAAATCAATACTGGCTTAACATGTTATAAAGCGAGAATGTTGACAACCATCCAGTCGAAAGTAATTATCAAAAGCTTCATAATCTCAGATATTTTATTATATGCAGCCACACCCTAAGGAGGAATTTTTTAGAAAATCACTTAAATCCCATCGACAGAAATAGTGATGCAGTCAATTTCTACTTAAAGCTGCTATAATCAATATTTTTGTATTAACATTGAATCAAATAACTACATGTATGTGTGGAAGGTGTCACTTGTAGTGACAAACCCACAGAAAATTATCCCCAAACTCTCCAGATGTAGTATAATCCATATCATGCAACCATCTACCACACAACACTTAAAACTTAAAAGGGACATATCTTGAGAGGAAATACAGCTTTGTTAGTGAGAATGACAATAACATGAACTCGCTGGGAGTTTAAATTACATAATTAGTAGCCATACCAGCAATGACAATTTTTTTATTATTGTTTTACACACACAATTCTGGATATTAATAAAACTAGTGTGTGTTAGTAATACAAGTGTTAGTAATGAATTCTATCTAGTTTCTGTTGAACACAGAGACATCAAAATGTGTTAAAGTCACTGTAGCTATCATTACAAAAGCCTTACATAATAATGAGGGAAAGATTGTCAGACTGATTCACCACAGATTGGAGAAAAAAAGTGTTTGACATGTAGTGAATGTGTGATACTCATACAGTATTGTACAGAATTGGAAAATAATGTATAGCCTCATAATCATAGCCTTTACAGTAATCCTAGTAACGCAAATGCAGGTCACATTTTTTAGTAAATGTATCATTTTGTATGATATTTGCCTAACCTCACAGCTCATTATCAAGGTATGGCAGGCTCTGTACCTCGCTTTTTTGGTGCAAAGATCTCTCAACAAAAGCTCTTAGGACATCACAAGCAATTTGCAATGTTTTTCCATTGGCTACAGCTCTATTTACAGGTTGTCAGACAACAATAGAGCTTAATTAAAAAGAACACAGTTATCAACCTCATTAAGGCCGCGAATTTAGGCAAGTCAACTCAGGCATCTCATTTAATTAACTAGCCTTTACAAAGCTGCTTAACACTGCCGAAAAGTGAATCTCTGTATCTTTTTTTTTCCTTTCCTGCTTTTCCCTCTCTCCCCCTCCATGTTCAAGAACACACACTCACACAACCGATGCAACATTGTCTCTGGTTCTTTGTTCCATCTCAAGGTTTGTTGTGCTGTGTGTCATCATTCCTTCACGTTTGGACATTTGGCTGAAAAACATACAGGTAAACAGAACTTGATATTATTCTTATAAAACTAACTACTGTGAACTTATACGTATATAGCACCAAGACCACAGGGACGTTTTAAAACAAAAACTATATCCATCCTTACTGTCTTGTGCACTGTTTCAACAATAATCTGGTCCCATTCTAACGCGCCTGTTAACTCATCAAGCAATCTAACTCAAATGGAGATGAATTTAGAGGGACATTTTGTTTGTCACCAATAAAGATACTCCAATACTACTGGCTCCTACTAGGTTACTAAAGCTTAGGTCTTGCTTTATTTCTCGCTCACACACATCAAATTTATTTTAAAAATTGAACAGTTACCGTTACTACATTACAGGTCAGGAAACTGACAATGCTATCATGCCAATATTTAGGATTTATTATATTATCTGTAGATCCCTAAAGACACTACAGTAGACATTACAAAGTAGCGCTGTGACAATAAACTGCCACGACACGCCACTTCCACCAAGACTTCCACGTAGGTTACACCTGTGTTTCCTCGCTCTCAGCTCCTCCTGAAGCCTCCTCTCTCCTCGCTCCTTGTCTCGTCGAGGTGCCTCTCAGTCAAGGGACTGGAAGATCCTCCATGATGGCAGAGGGGAATTTATTTCCGGGTCACGGGAGGAGAGAGGATCCAAAAAAACATAAATTATCATAATTAAAAGCACCTTATGAATGTGTTTCAGTCGGGACCAAAGTGTCAGGCCGACATTGCCACCCTTAGGGCTAAAATTGAATTAATGTATAAATGAACTTATAAACTGAGAGTTGGCCTGCCAATAAAACCTAAAAACACCTTCACCACTGATGCACATGACCTTTCAAAAGCCTGTACTTCTGCATGACATTTCATTTATCTACTCACTGTATTAGTTTTGGTCTGCACACACATCATATGCCAGCTAAATCTTATCACACATTAAGCACACTGGATAAACCGCCTCTATTGATTAAAGGGTGTTTTCAAACCTGGTTGCTCTCGATTCTTCCCCCCTGAATAAATGAATGTTCTTAGCTCGGCAGGACACTGAGGTTACAATGGGAAAACAACCAAGTCAACGGGCCCCCCACTCGTTGGCCAACATTCACCTCACTGAACCTGCCACAAGCTCTTAGGCGTAAAGTAAGATGTGAAGATTGAAACAAAGACGCAAGACAGGGAGTACATTACGTACAGGTCTTTTTAATTACACATCTGCAAATAATAATCCTCAGATCTCAGAACTCATTGAGCTTTGTTCTCAGCTATCAGTTTAGTCTGTGTCTAACCTTGAGACACTGTAATTATACATCATGTTCTTATGAAGGGGCCCAGCGGCGTAGTCTGGCTGCTGAAATGTGGGTCGTGAGTGTTTTGTGTTCTTTTCTTTAATCTAAAATATATTTAAGGGAGACGGGGGCCAGACAGGACACAGCTCTACATCACCCAGTGGGGTGCCTGTCTGCTGTAGCCACAGGGTCCGGTTGGATGATTTATACCACAATACCAATGGCCGTGATGGTAATATACTACAGGTAATTGAAAAGAAAATTGAATTAGGTCAACAGAAGCAGTGACAGTCATTGGATGTCACACAAAGGCTTTACAACTACAACATCACTCTGCCATGCTGGCCCCATTAAGTATCTTGCTGCCAATTCTAATATCAGGCACTGGATAATTGTCGCCATATTTCATTTAGACTTAACACACCCTGAAACTACCGGCTCAACCTATTGTGATACACGTACTGTAGCACTGATAAGGTTTTGTACAAGTTGTCTAGTTGTATAAAACGAGATAAGACCTTATCTCTCATGTTTCCCCATCTTGCTGTGTAGGTGGTATCCTCAGGGGAAGTGGCATGGATAGTCCGTGAACTGTCATGATGTACTGACAGCCTGACAGGGTTAGAGTCAGAGTATTTAAAGTTGTTTATTTGGCATATCATTATCATAAATAATGGAACTATTATTAATGCACAGTGTGTTATTAAAATATATGATTATTCACATTAACACATTTACTCGTTTTACAAGTGTGCCCTTCTTGACTGTACCCACGGCTGCCCCCCCTCCCCATTCAAAAGTATCTACACCCGCCCGTCAGTGGTGTGCATAATAAACAATACATTTTCCATAAGAGTGCATTTGACTCATGTTGAGTGCGCACATGCTGGAGTGGTGCTAAATGAGCTCCTCTTCCATGTCAAAGACTTAAATATTAATCTCACACTTTGCATGAATAAAATGCCACCTAGAATGTTAGCGGGTAAATAGAGGAGCAGGCCATAATTCACTCTAACCATCTCTAATGACACACAATGTAATTAACAGATAAGGAAATTAATTAATTTGGATTTACCGCGACACCTTTGTGGCTTTGAAGTCACTTGTTTACTCAAATTAAGCCATTTTGTTGATGCATGGCCACAGGACCTTTTAAGTGCAATGGAGACGGCCGTGAGCGGAGTATGAAATGAGGGGAAAAATACTGTCCAGACCGTGTTGCACTTGGGGAAAACATGAGACTTTGGCATGGCTCCATGTTTTGCCTTTTACATAGTGTTGTCACAGCTTATTAACAGCATTCGACACACCTTACTGTAATCATCTTGTGAGGTATAGGTATGAAAATTTGCACTTTCATATTTTTATAGCGCTTAAATTCCTTAATTCCCATTACTGAAACTGCCCTTCACAAGCATGTCCTGTTGTGATTCAGTCACATTACTGTAACATATCCCTGACTGCCTAAGTAAACACTAATGCAGTTGCCATGAAGTCAAGACTTTTCTGGGTTACGATTCTACTGTGTGAAATAAAATTGAAATGTGTGTTGTTGTTGTTTCTTGTAGTACACACCTGCTACTCAGTTATTGTACATTATAACAACAGTCGTGAGAGAATATTGACAAAGCTCAGCCAGAATGAGAACATTACCTTTATGCAGCAAAATGTTGGATTATTACAGCGGTTTTTAGCTCAGTCAAATAAAAGTCCACAGCTGCCAGTGTAGAAAGGGAGAATGGAAATGAAAATATAATATGCATTGCTTTCATTGACACAATTATTGCCTCACATGTGGAAGATGGTAATATGAAATGTTCCTATAACAGCTGGGTCGCAGTCTTTTCGCCGCGCGTTGAATATATTCATGATCTGGCCTCAAGATTGTAAGCTCTCCCCCTCTGATTCCTTATATCCTCTCTGTCTTGCGTTGAGCAGCGGTGAGGCTGATCAGCGTGGACAGTTTTGTCTGAGGGGAAACAGGAGAGGAGACAGGAGTGACACAACTGTGGCCTCCTGCTGAGAAAAGAGAGGAGGTAAAGCAGGAGGAGAGGGTGGCTAGTAGATAAATAGACTAATCTAATTTGTTACCTCGGCCAAATGTATTCCAAATCCTCCTCTGTGCCTCTCTGTCCCAGCCGGTGGTTGATGATGCTAAAATGTTTGGGCAGGAAGGGACACAACTGGGAGAGAGCTCGCCCAGAGGAAGTTCAACACTATCCCACGGTCCTCTCTGACACACTGCACAATTCTGCATTCTGCATTTAAAACCTTTGCACATCCCCATGCTGCAGTGAAATTCATATACTTATGCAAATGAGAGTCCGCAGAATACCCTATGAAATGACTCTAATAATGTATTAATAGTAATATATCACCATTGGAAATTGAAAATGAGAGATGTTGTCTCATCGGACCAGGAACCAGAAGTACAGATCAATTTAAAATGCCAAATGACTGTGGTCCCTGAGCCCATTTTCTAAGAAGTGAGTAATAGATCTCTGATCATTACAGCCCGGTCAGGCAGGGGCTCGGCTGCCAGTGGAATACAGAGAGCACTCCTTGACTTTTACATCAAAAAGCTGCCTCAGAGAAAGTCATCAGAGCCCTGGGCACCATGGATCTCTGGGGCCGCACCACATGAGGAGTACAGTCGAGTCTTCGGTTTCATCTTTCTCTCTGGTCTTTATTAATGGCGGCAGAATTCTAATCCAGAGAGTTGCGCTGACTTCACTGATGCTAATCATGCGTGCCTGTTTCAGACAGAGGGAGCGCGTGGCGAGTGAACACTTTATACAGTGGAAGCAGGCTGCTGCAATTTGAGAAACTAATGCTGGGTCAAAAAATTCTTATTATAACTGAGAGAATTATTAATGTGAGAAGACACTGATAGATGGAGTTTCCCTTTAATCTTTGTGTTTACTTTCCCATTAGCCAGATTTCAAACCAAATTTAAGGTAAATTTTAAACAAATTTCCAGAAAGTCGCCAAAAGAAAATGCTAATGGGTGTTTAAAAAGCAAATAATAAGAGATGATGTATTTAAAAGAGTGCCAGTCAAACCTCAAATGAGTGAAACGATGAAGAGACATGATGGCTTTTGTGTTGTTTCATGTATTAACTTGAGGAAAGTCACAGTCTCATCATCGCTCCACACAGATCGGATGTTTTCATCACATGCTTCATGTACGTCTTGATTAAACTGCTAAGTCTGTTTCCTTTGCACTTTGTCACATTTTGTTGTTATTGAAACATCAACTTTTCCACCTCAGCCAAAGTGTAAATCATATTTTCCCTCTTTCCCTCTCCGTCCCTTTTTCTTTCTGAATGTTTGTTTTCTCTCTTTGCTTTGTTTTGTTTTGTTTCATCTTATTTTGACTGTTTCAGCGCATTTTGTGAATCGGCTGCTTCTTTTCTCCTGTCTTCCAACACCATGTTTTGTATTGTTGCACACTTGTCTTGTTATTGTTGACACTTCATTGCACGAATAAATAAATAATAAAAAAAACAGGTGGCTATAAATGTACTTATTGTTTGTAGTCTCATAGACCCCATAGCTGTGTGTGTAAAAAAAAAATGTTGCAAATTGAATTTTCTTTTTCCTTTAAATGTTTTTTTTATATTCTTCAGAACTTACTTAAACCTAGTAAGTATTGAACTGGGTAACCTTTCCTCAAACTACAGAATTGTTAATACACCAGATAAGGAACCATTTCAGATGTGATATGCTACATTGTCTATGCATACATATTCTTTTTGATTGGCAAAAGATCTAAGAAGTTTGGTTTTTTATCCTACGTGGTGACGATATGTTTGGTTTCAATTAGACACCAGAGATGTCAAACTACCTGTCAGACCTTTGATAAAAAAAAACTGTTATAAAAAGTCGAATAACACACACCCAATTAAATTTATTGGGGATTCAGGATGGTAGAGCAGTGTAAAAAGTACTGTCAACACCATCACAGAAACTTGTTAAAGAGTTTTTACATTAGGGTTAAAAATGTCACTTTTTTACATCCTTGACGTTTAAACTTTCACCAACATTTCAGGTATGAGTCATAATGATGCCTTTCAGTAACATCAAATTGTTTTAATCATCCAAGCATCTCATCATGTTCTCAACAATAAAAACTCCATATGTGAGATGGAAAATCACATGAGCCGATGCAAATGAAGACCTTTTTGATCTGACAGTCGAAATTGATGGGTGGGTCCTTAGATCGCTACACCGGTGTGTTGAGAGATGAGAGAAAAGAAATTAGAATTTCAAATTTCTATCTTATTACATGGTCTGTGTGTTACAGGTATATGGCGACGCTGAGAGTGGACAGTGAATGTGGAGTATACTGGATAAATTGGTAGTTTGAAAGCTTTGCTGGAGTCATTTTAGTAGAAGAACATCAGAGAATATCATCGTGCAATAACGACTTCCCACACCCTCTCCCTCTCGATATCTTGATAACAATATTCCTGCCTGTACAACACTCCCCAGGTCAACCTTAAAGATTTTGTAGGCCTGAAGGGCTGAAATATTTTGCATATAAATGTCTTATTTGCAGTGTTGTCGAGTTCAACAGCATGCATAAACATAAAAAGAGACTGTGTTTATATACCATTGCCTTTAGTGGGTTCTTATTGATCAAAGTTGACAGCTACACATGTTGGATAAAGAGAAACATCATGATGATGTATTTTTGTTGCATTATTTATCATGGCTGGCCTGGTAGGGCGACGGTCCCTGAGGTAATATGTCTCCTGATACATTATATCAGACAAATCTCGGGCTTACTCTGGAGAGTTTTTGCCTCAGAGTTTTATAATGCATTCATTTGCTGTTATGTAACATTTATGTTTTAGGTCGGGGAATCTGTGTGTGTGTGTGTGTATGTGTGACTTCACTGGAGAATAATATCTACTGCTAATTCCATCTTTTATTTATTATCAAATGGCAGTCATCTGGGAAGGATTTACATTGTGTTTGCTTAATGTGAGACAGTTTGCAAAATGTTGTGGCGCTGCTTGATGTATTCAATAAAAAAGTCTCTAGATGTACAATCTGTGGGCCATTGTTACATATCATTGATTGATAGATTGATTTATTGCTTTAAAAATTGGTGTTCAGTAAAAATCACATTCAATTTTATATTATGTATCGCACACAACTACATTTTTGTAACTATAACTAAAACCAGGGTCATTTAAAGGGGAATTTCCCCACCAATTTAGTATTGCACAGTCTTAAAGTTGAGGGAATTGTGGGAGAGAGACTACAAAACAGAATAGTCAAAATCAAAGCCGGCCGAGATAAATTCTAAAAACGCTGGATCCTACCTCAGATAATACAGCTTGATAGTGTATTTGATTAGACTCTCCTTGAATTCAGGATTTCTGTCAAAGAATGGAAAAATTTCTAGCCCAATCTGAAATATTTTCTCCGAGAACAGACGACATTATTCAACAGTTTTGAAAGGCTGAGTGGTACTCCTCGTGACAAATATCTGTGTAAAATCAGTGAAATGACCCTTTAAATACCTTAATAATAAATGAAAAGCAGTTGAAAGGGTTGATATATTTAAACATATCTCTTTAGTCAGGCTTCTGATTATAATGGAGTTTTTTGTGCTATTATTTAGTTTATATTTTATTATTTTTTTTATCCTATTCATGTAGTAAATGCTTTCAATGCCTGTTATCTTTTTTATTTGTTATTTTCTTAATCCACTTATTTTTTTGTTTTTGTTTTATTATTTCACTTTTGTCATTTATAATTCTTGTGTCCATTAGTCTCCAAAAGTTTTACTGTTAATATTTTTACTGTTTTATTATGAGCTTGTTAGAGCACTTTGCATCATGTAGGGAGGTTCTAAATAAATAAAGTTGATTGATTAAGGACTGAATTCAGATCATAAGTGCTGATATAAAGGACATTAGTAAGGCATGTTGCTGGTCTGTTGCACAGTTAAGGTTGCAGCTTTAAAGGGTCAGTTCGCCCAAATCATAAAAATGTACCTCACTTTTGAATGTTTTCAGTTGGGTTATTTATAAGGTAGATAATAGTTCCAGTACAGTATATCTCTGTATTATTTAGGTATTGTTACCTGTATTAGAGAGGTGACAGGTAAAACAGGGGGTGAGAAAGGGACGTACAACAACAAATATTTTTTTGTTGATTTCTACACAAACATTTCTGCCACATCCATTGTGTTGAATTGGTTGACAACATTTCAGAGGTGAATATCTCAAACCGTCAGCAGATAAAACCAAAATGTTCTATAGGGGTATATTAGAAAAAGCATTTTTTTTTGTTATTTGGGTGAATCAGTATGACTGTAGGTAAGGACAAGAGAGAAATTACTGGCATCACTTATGTGCTATAGTAGATAGGCAATGATTATATTTAATCAATTACAAGATGCTTGATTGGATTAACACATAATTATTAACATGCTACTTTCCCTACAATGCCTGTAAACAACATAATGGGTTTATGTACATAATCAGGGTGAGGACAATGATTAGATTATTGCATGTAAACACAGCTATAGTACTAATGACATGCTCAGCCCCAGTTGTAGGATCTCGCTCTGATTAGCTGCTGCAGACCCTCCTGGAGATGGATTATTAGATTTCACTCAAGTGTCTGAAAGATTTGGATGTCTGGAGTTTAGTGTGTGTGTGTGAGTGAGAGGAACGGTAGAGAGAGACCAACAAGACAAACTGATTTTAGAGCTTGAAGATGTTTGAAGTGTGTTTAACAGTTCCAAGTTGTGTTTGGAGTTGTTGTATAAACTGGGGGATTGCTGGTAAAGCACCTACTGTGCAGAGAGTTTACACAGGGTACACGGGCTGTTTGGGTGTCAACCTCATTTTGTTCAGATTCGTTATACAGAATCAGCAGGAGAAAAAATGCTTTTTTATTGCAACACAACACAGTTTTTCCTCTGGTTAAAGGATAGGTTCACGTATTCACATCTGTCTTTATATATACGTATATATATATACATAAATATGTGTGTGTATATATACACATTGTCGGAAAAGTGTAAATTCAATTATATCTTCATAATTGTCATAGTTAAAGGTAGTGTGTTCTGGGCTACATAATATTTAGAAGTGTTTTTTAAGGTTTTGTATTGACATACATGAGGGTGGCAGACTATTAGAAGCACCTGTGAATATAATGCAGTTAGTACAACACCAATTAACACCTTTATTATAGCTAAAATAAATAAAGTAAGCATCATAAAAGTAGACATTATGGCAGAACAGTTGTATTAGATTGCATTAGATGTACAATTGTATCCAATAAAGTGGCAAACAGATACATACATAAGAAACTAACAATATGTACAATACGTGAGAACATTTTAACCTGTCCTTTAAAAAGATATTTTCTCTCTGTGTGATCCAGCTGCAATCTTGTCATTAGCTGCTGATTTGCATGTTTACAGCTTTCATTACACTCATATACAATAGTCAGCACCATGTTATTGCAGCTGAGTAACAACTTCTGCATTTTGCTCTCTTCATATCGATTGAAAAATGATGGCTTAATTATGATAATTAGTTTTTTTGCCTTGCAATTTCTTCCATCTCCTCAGAGAATTGTAATTAATCCATTAGAAACAACACCTGTTATTCAATATGTTGATGAAGACACCTCTGAGGTAAAACATTAAAATGGTGGCGATAGCAGCAGAGCCATCAACGCATGTGACTTGTACTCTTCAAAGGGGCGATTAAGCTTTCCTGATTGATTTCCCCCAATGAATCATAATAACAGTGGTGGGTTAACTCCACTGCAGATGGGAGAACAAGACACATTATATGCATTTTTCATTCCTGAAAAAAGGGAGCAGATTTATGACAGTGTGCTTTGTGTCTATACATGGTGGTTATTGTTATAATATCATATTATATAATTTTTTATTTTTTTTATTTCAGCATTTATTTGTTGTTAATGTGAAGCTACAGCGAGGAGATGCTTAGCACAACTTAGAATAAAGAGTGGAAACAGGGAAAAACAGCCAGTCTGGTTCTGTCCAAAGGTAAAAAGATTCACTCACGAGCACCTTTACAGCTCACTAATTAACACATTATAGCTCATTTGTTTAATCAGTGCAAAAACGCATGGGTAAAATTGACAATTACAGTTGTCAGGCAACCAGCAGAGACTCCAGGAAGTTACTGCTTCCCCCTGCCGCAAAAAACACCCGTTACAATGAAGAATTGTAATTTTTGTTGTTGTACAGATTATATAAACCAGATATGATTGGTCAACTGGTGACTTGGCACCTTTGGACAGAATCAGTCCAGCTGTTTTCCTTTGTTTCCAGCCTTTATGATATACTAAACTAACTTGCTGCTGGCAGTAGCATCGTTATTTACCATACAGACATGAAAGTGGTATCAATTCTCTTGGTTAACTCTCTGCCATGAAGTTGATGTGAATATTTTCCTTCCTTTAAGAAACTAAAACAAACATAGATTTAAACATTGATCCCCATAATACTTTAAAAGGTAACATGATTGTTTAGGAATATTATGAAGGAGATTGCTGATAGCCAGCTTGAGGCCATTGTTAGTACTGATGTTAAATAAATTCAGTCAGTCATAATTTGTGAAAATGAGCAACAGCTGGAAAACAATATTAGAAATAATGATGGTGTCCCAATGAACATCTTTCAATACCTGCTCCAGTTAAAATTAATTGTAGACTTCGTGCACTAAAAACAGTAAAAAAAAAAGCCTGTCTAAACTTTTCCATTTGATTGAGTTTTATATCCGGGTGGCGCTGTGAATTCTGAGCCATGAATGCATCCTGATCCTCAGGAAATCATCCTGGATTACTGTCAAAGTCACATTTTCTACAATTTACAATTCATTTTCAATGGATCTGCTCAGTGCGAAAGTCAGACTGACATTCCACATTATGGCACAGGACGCATTTTTATTCTTTCTTGTTTCCAGTAAAAGGAGGCAGAAGCAAATGTTCACTCAGGATTTTAAGCTATTTATAATATGAAGACATCTGCGAGACATTTGACAAGTTCAGATGCTTCTTCAAAATTCTGTTGTCTGTGCATTGTCTCTGTTTACATTGTTAGAATTGTTTATATTCTTCACATCTACAGTACACAGTCAGTATTATGTGTAGCATTACAGGCATATCTAAAATACAAGCAGCTTGCTGTTGGTCACAACTCCTCCACCATATATTGAGGACTTCGAAATAATCCCTCAGGATGACATGTTCCTATTTAGCCAGCCTTTTCAAACAGCTGCTGCCTTATTGTCCTGACATTTCCAGGGAATTAGTTATTATTCAGACGTGTTTATTGAAAGTTATTGTCTGATCTTGTATTATTAAACTCCCTCTCTATTCACTCTGAGTGCCGACCAGATATTTCACTTTACTAAAGTGCTTTGGCTTTGACTCAAATTGAAGTGAGATATGAAGAGTAAACAATCAACCTTTGGTATTAGTTGTCTATGAAAAGACACCTAATACTAAAGATTTCAAAAACAAAAGTATTTTTCATCTATGTTATCTTTAGGGCAGGAAAACAATTCAAATGTGTATAAAAAGGTGAAAACATTATACTGGAATTAATACCTATCAATGGAAATAATATGCAAACAGAAAAGCAAGTACAGATGGTGCCAACGATGGTTAACTTACAACTGTGGTTTACCCTACTGTCTGTAGCAAGAAACACTCCCCATCAAACAGCTTGTGAAACGCCCTCAGAGTCTCCTGTGTAGACTTTAAGAACGCCAGAGACACTGCTCCTTTGAACTCTTCAAAATAGAAAGTTAAAAGCAAAAGAGGTGTAAACGGGGGAGATACTGGAGGACGCGGTGTCTTGTTAACAAGGTCCATCATGTGTGAGGAGAAAATTTCAGACTGTGTTCTCATTTTGCGTTGATTTACCAAAAACCAGAAGGGAGGCTTATTGTGCAACTGAGAAAGGTCAGGAGTAATTTTTTGACTAATGTTGTTTTTATCCTTGGCTTGCTGTCTTCCTAAATAATTATGATCAGGATGAACATACAGAGAGACTCAGAAGGCTCGCTGTGGCCTGTGTGTGGGTGTGAAAGGCACTGATACCCTCGGTTTAGCGAGTTTGGATTGAAGGAGAGAGACATCTTGGGTCAAAAAAATGTAATTAACTCTTTTTTTCCCTTATGAGTTATGACATATTGAGTTGTTGGAAACTCATAAATACAGCCAGTAGCTTTGGATTAGTCTGCAGCCATAGGTCAAAGAAAGTTATATTATAAGATATAGGATAAGCCATTGTATGCTACACAGAATGCTGTACACTATGTTCAGTTTCTGATATTTATTGTTTCATTGCAGCAAGAATCATCCTCCCACGACCTGCCAGCTATTACCATCATAGACATTCAACATGTGCATTATGGTTGCAGCAAAATCCCTTTCTTGCTTAAAAATAGTAAGTCGGTCAGTAAGTTAAGTTTTATGAGCATACGTTAAGAAATATTTCGAAAACATTAGGGAAAAAAGAGAACTAAGTCTAGAGTCACACTAGCGGCTATGAGACTTTACTTTTAGACTAAAGGCAAACATCAGCATGCTTATATGCTCACAGTGACAATGTTACCATGCTCATATTTACCAGCTTTTAGCCTTCAGTTGACCATTTTCTAACGTTTGCTAGTACTATTAGCACAAAGTACTCATTATTTATAGTTTGGGGTCATTTAAAGGTGTTATGTATGAGCTTTGGTGAAGATCAGATGAAATTTGTGCCAAAACAGGCACAAGATATGTTTACTACAAAATCCAAAATGGTGAAAAAGGAGTCAGGATGGATAGGAGCTCTCCATTTCACAGCCATTTTATACCCTGTGAATTATTAAAAGCATTTTAAACTCCATTCTGTAAATGTTAGGCTACAAGTGCAAAGAGGTGCTGAAATGCCATGAAATCTTTGATCTGCAGTCGTCCATACATTACATCTTCATCCTGTTACACCTTCAGCAGGAAGGGCCCATGAGCCCAAACCATCCCAACAACTTTCCCTAAATGTGGAGTAGCAGCGCAGGAACACCATGATCATCATTACCATCATCATTATTCGTTTGATCCCTAAATATAACTTTAGTCAGACAAGGATTGACTTTTATCAAGATTATCAAGAGCCTGCCTTTGTTGCACAGCTCTAATTATCACCACACTCTAAAAATACCTTAGTGGTGCCACTCCTCCAAACAATTGCAGATGCAGCAAATCTCTCAATTATACCCCAAGAAGAACATGAAATTTTCTACTTTCTACAAGAGAGGCCCTGTTTTTCTAGATATAAATGTATATTCTGATCTTGAAAATATCATAATGAGCAGCAAACCACACTGAAACAGGCAAAAGTATACTGTATATTTCTCTGAAGTTGTACTGCCTTCACAAAAGGCACAGCAGACACTTGGACCCTCTCCAGATCTCCTGATATCCTGTCCATGAATATAACAAACACTCAGTAGGATAGTGTTCCTCTATGCTGGAGACTAAACCCGACCTTGAATGAACAAGAACGCAGACGTGTTGTATCTGTCAATCTATGTGAAAGCTGTATTCATGTTTGTACGACTGAATGACCAGCAACACCAGAAAGAGGCCCAATTCCCCAAAGCTCCCAATGCAAAAAATAAAATACATGAAGACACGATTCGTAATGGGCTTACAGGGGGTTCCACACTTTGCAGACCAGGATGAATCCACACCATTAGTCCTACTTTACAGTTTCTTAGCATTTCCTAAGAGGCTATGTGATCTTGTTGGTCTGGTGGTTAGAACGTACCCTCTGGGCGCTTCTTTAAAGACAAAGACCACCACCCAGGCCTCCAGTCCAACGTCACTGTTCCTGAAATCTCAATGTCATTTGAGAGATGTATCAACCATGACACCCTGATATCCCAAGCCCTCATTACTTCAGCACAGATCTTGTCCACCCCTGGCACCTTTCTACTGTGGAGACCTATACAGTGACCTCTGCCAAAGAGATGATCAAGAACTCTCTTACAAATACTTGCTTTTGGATGTGGTCAAAGTGTTTCTTCCAACTTCTGACCAGCTTTCCAGTCAGCCATCAGTCATTTATCTGTTTTGTTGAGTGGTTTTCAGATGGTCAATTCATATCTGAAACCCCCTCAAACCCACACCTCTCTGACGTGAGTGTTTTGAAGAATATTTGTTGTTCCCCTAAACCAACAATCAGGACACCTATAAGTACTTTTTCTAGTTTCTAGAACTAGTTTTTAGTTTATGTCCACTTTTATGACAGCTAGCCCAAACACCCTTAACTCATTAAAAGTTGACTTCAGTCTACGATTAACAGTACAAATCATAAAAACACACTCAATATAGTGCATGCACGATCTGTACCATGAGATGTAACTGATCCATGTGTCACATCTTTCCATTACTCATTTACAGCCATGAAAGACCTCTCTCCTTTAACGCTGTGGCTCAGTTACAAGCTGGTGGCATACAGCGTAGCGAGGGATGTAGATGGCCAGAACTGGGTAATTGCTCTGGTATCGGGGGGAAAGGGTTCAAATTGGAATGAGTCCTGGAGGCTGGAGCCACGTTGATTGAGAAGCAGAAGTGATGGCGAGAAGGGGCAGACTTCCTCCGTGGGAGCATAGATAAGGAAGACACAGACAAAAAGAGTGGGGAGACCCAGGCATCTATTAGAGGTGTGTGTGTGTGGGCTGCTCGCAGGGACACACAAGTAAGCAATGGAGTCAGAAAAGAGCTAGTTTGCTCTGTAATGAGCTGAATGAGTGTAATATTGTGTGGCGGTAAGTCTAGTTTGGCCGTGGCGTGGGAGGCTTCTTCCACCTCACCTTGGGCTCTGCCATTGTTTCATCAAAGCTTAATGGTCCTGCATGCGCTGTGACAAGCACAGGGGTATATTAGTGACACTGTGAATTCATTCAAGGCATCATTATAATGAATATGCTGCACAGGTCAATATATTAGAAAGCATTTTGACAGTGGTGTAAATCTAAGTTAGCTACTAGTCAAGAAAAAGCAAATGTTGGTCTTCTATCAGTCTCAACAAGCACTCAAAGGGTATTTCCATTGATGGTTGGCTTTATATAATTAATGTCAGTTCTATATTGAAGTACTTTATAGTACATTATTTTTACCATGGCCAGTACATTGCTTGTACCATCGGTAGTACAATGGTAAAACTGTAAATACAGATCATATTACCATGGCACTTTTCTGTAAGGGGGATAACTATTAAGTCCCAGAACAATACCCATTTTCCTCACTATGGCCAGCAGTGAGGGACTCTTCATTGGCTCCAGCACTTTCAGAAAAGTTTGAGTTTTTCTAACTAGCACCACAGAGTGGCAGCTGTGCAACCATTAAGGTAATTTTTTTCTGCGGATAAAGCCGAATAAGAGAGTCTTTTGCACGCAGCCCCATTCTCCCGAAGACCCCAAGATAATTAAAGGCAAGTAGGGGCCTGGGGTGATCTTTTCATCCTGATGCACAGCCATGGAGCTCGCCATTCAAGCACCACTTGTGATCTCTCCGGGCCTCCGCTGGGGGACAGGAGAGGTCATGACACTGCCCAGCTTGAACAAGAATTCCTCTCTCTTTTGTTCCCCATTGTTTTTCTCTCTGGTGTGCTCTCTTGCTGTTGGCAGTTTATGTAATGTTATGTACCAGCCTTTCATGATACCAAATTAAAATAATTTCATGTGTTTTAATACATTGACAAAAATTGGTAATACAAGTTAGTATGATAATTAATATCCACTGCATGTTTAATCACAGATTCTCTATATTGAAAATTCTGCACTGTTCCAACACTACAAAGCACACACAGGGACACACAGATGTCAGTGTCTCTATGATACATGGTAGCCAGCCTGTTTTCTTTATCAGTGCAGCGTACTGTACTTGTCGGCTCGCTCCCAGCAACATACCTCCCCTGACTCTCAGATAAAACATGGGGTCTGTCACACAGACTTGTGCTGAGGCCCGGCAGGGGAGCCCTAATGATTGCAATAAAAAACAAATGCAAATGATTACCTAGGGGTTCCCTCTTGTGTGGAATCTGTCGCTCAGCCTCTGGCTGTCAGGATGGATCACTGCCATCGTCTGTGGACATGGAGTGTTAGGAAAATAAACACCAACTGGGCCAACGCAGGCAGCAACAATGCAATAACAATAATACTATTATCTGTAACATTGTAGGGTGGCAAGCTAAGACCATTTTTGGTGAAGAATGATGGGTCACGGCTGAGCGGAATCTCCCTGCCAATCCTAGTGATCATATTAACTCGTGTTCATTTTAAGTTTTGATATTGCATTGCAAAGCCGTTTCACAGCCATACAAGCAGTCAGAAAATGATTTCTGTAATTTGTGCAAATTCATGATACTCTTTATCATGTCCCATGTTGGCGTTGTGCTGTGAAACCATGTATCTCCAGAGCACTAACTTTTCAAGAAAACAGCCCTGTTTTCAGCTTTTTTCCTATTTCATACGTTTACTCCGCTACACTTATTTAACATCTATAGTTACTGGTTACTTTTCAGGTTAAGACTTTACACAAAACATAATATCAGTTTATAAAATGGTGCATTGTCGTAAATTAAAATACCGAACAGTGATTTATGTGAAGTTGTTAAAATTAGCTCCGCAGTGACCAAATACAACATTAAAGCACTGCATATGTGTTAATGCATTAATAATAATGACCCAATGGTGCAATAATATAACAGAATATATGCAACAGAGTATTTTTATAGTGTGGTATTGCTACTTGGAGATGTATGTTTTTTCTTCCTGAATAAATATGTAATCATAATTTAAGTCAAAGTTGTATTATCTTGACGATATTGGGTAAATTGTACCTATGAAATTTCATATTTGTGTGGTAAACTGACAAAATCCACAATTATCTGTCTGATTATTTTCAAATGATATCAAACAAAAACACAACGTAATATTACTATGTATGATTATGTTGCTGTTGGTAAATCTTGATAATTGCCTGACAACATGCTCAACACTGCTCATGACATTTTATATCATGTTTTATGTATGTGCAGGGCTTCTATAAATTAAGATATCATAATTAGTATGATTATCAGGTTTTCAGCTTCAAGCCAAATTGCCCAACATTACTGTAGTGTAGCTTTTTTTATTTTTTTATTTTACATTTCATTCCCAGGTCAGGCTGAGAAACAAACAGATGCATCCTTTTCCATCCACTTCGTCAACTGGAGGATCATCAGCAGTTATATGTTTTTCACTGCAGGCAGAGAAAATGGAAATTAGTCCCGTGCCTGCTGTTGAATGGCCAGAGTTCAATTTGAAAATGTTTTGGCTCTAGTAGGTCATAACTAAAGAGTTGAGTCAACACAAAATGAGAGGCTCATATGAAAGGATTTTATGAATTATTACCTAAAGTGTGTCAGCTTTTTGGATTTAGAGGACAAGAGAGGTCAAACCAAACAAGAGCACAGATGCACAGGACAGTATATCACTCTGTAATAAAAAAAATAAGTCATGGCTTTCTGAAATTAGGCCTCAGGGGCTGCATGTTCCACGTGAAATCTCCTTCGTTGGTCCTTGGTGAATGGAGCAGAGATGTGATGTTCGACTCAGGGGTAAAATCTGCCTCCAGCCTTCCGTCAACAGGTGAATTGAGACTTGCGGTTACAGCGATGTGAGATTAGTTCAGGAAAAGGGCGAGGGAGACTTTCTCTATAGACAGATGGATCATGCATTGTCTCTGGTACGCAATCCACAGTTGCGTAAGCCGGGTTAATCCTCAAGGCAAGATATATAGCTTTGGTTGCATTTGTCTGAAAATAGTTTTGCAGTGAAAAAACAGCTATAATACTTAAATAACTTACACAGTGATTCTGTATACATTGATTCAAGGTCAACAGGAGCCTCCAATGATGTTTGTACAAACCTATAAAATATAAAATAGTAAGATTACAAGCTTGAGATCACATAAAACCAATGAAATACAAACATACCTGCAGTGGTGTTGCAGGTGGAAATGCAAGCTTTTCTTTTTCAGCAGTTTTTAGGGTGTGTGGTAGTTATTTGGTTGTTTGGTTCCTTCAGGGCTCAAGGTGCCTACCGGTCAAAACTATCTAAACAACAATTTTATGATTGATTTGTCATGCAGTTATATAAGAGGCTGATATAAAGTACACACAGTTTGTCCTGGAAAACCTGAGAAAGAGACTGTATTGGAAATGATGATTCATTTTCTGTACAAAGTAAAACAATATCAGGGGCTTTTGTTTTAGCTCATTTTGCTAATGATGTCTTCATCATTAAGAGTTTCCAAATGGCCAGAAAGACACCAGAGGTACTTCTTAAAATATTAGAAACTTCTTTTTGCTTGGAGATATGTATATATATATATTTAACTTTGCATGCCTCCTTTTATATTTTGGGAATGTATATGTCATTATGAATTAAAGTAAATGACTACAATATCGCCACTGCAAGAGCAGAGAATTACAATGAAACATAATGTCATTAGGGCTGCTCTCCAAGTTTTAGGTGGACTTAACTGTCGGCTGAAATTACTTTTATAATGAACTAAATTTGAATAATGTATTCGCGGACAGATTTGGAGCACTGATATGGTGATGATTAGGATATATGACTAAAGACCAGATGCGGCAAACCACCTCTGTGTGATGCATGACACATTCACATGATTAATGATGACTTGTGACGTTTGCGCTAGGTTACTCAAACAGCAGACTTGTCGTCTCAGAGACAGCTCCTCTTACAGAGATAAACCACAGGCTCAAGTATTCTGTGAGAGCATGTGAGATGAGAATCTTTATCCTGCTCATAGATTCTCCTCAGCGCTGGGAGCTGGCAAAGACAAATTTAAGGCACATGGTGCTCTAAATTTTTGCTTACTGATAAACAATTGTGGGGATTTCTAAGCACGCAGATTCCTCATTCAAGAAACATTAGCATACATATGTATGGGTTGTGTTTGATACTGGCAACATATGCATGTGTTGAATCAACAGAAATGCAGGGCAGAGTCAGTGATGTACAATTTATGAGACCAAAGTCAAAGAAAAAAGCGAACGTGCTTGATACCAAATGACCTAAAGCAACTTTTTTTTTTTTCTCTCAAGTAATGCTTTCAGACCCCAAAACCTTCACCTACATTTAGGCCTGTATGCACCTCAGTGGAAAAAGGCTGCATCGCCACTCAATATCTGAGATGCCTCTGCTGCTTAATCAGTTGTGAGAGAATGGCAAGATATGGGCAGCACACAAATCAGGGTTCTTTCATTGCTGATAATGTCCTTGAGGACTCTGTGGCGACTACGGACAGCAGGAGATTAACCCAGCCTCGCTCAGGCACCTGCAGGGAGGCGCTACATACAGGCTTTTTCATTCCTGTAATCTCGAGATGTGGATCACACTTCTAGCAACCAATTAACAAAGGGCATTATTCTTGAACCTAGTGTTAAGTTTTATTTTCAGCTTTTCGAGATTGTGTATACACACACACAAAATGGAGATCAATATGAGCGTTCAAGGAAGCACTTGTTTAATAATAGAGGATTTGTTTGTGTTACAGAGACACCTACTGGTGTGGATCTCCTCTGGGTTTTAGAAAGGACTTTTAGACTGAAACCGTATAGAGTTTACATGTAGTGTAGAATTGTGTCCTCAATTGTCCACATCTATGGTTACAAGACAGACAGAGTCTGTGTTTTGCGTGAGTGCAGCTCATTTGTGCTTTTTACTCTACAAACAAAGGCAGATGTGTGTAGATTGGGATTTAAGATTCTGATTTAATTAGCTTTGACTCCTTGGGCTGCCTCTAAGGTGGCTGCTCCTACATGCTGCAAAACTCATTATGGATGAATTAATGAAGTGGGACGTACACTTGGCATCATGCATGTGGCATGCACTGATGCATTATGTATTATTATTATTATTTTAGGGCATGAGTAAATCAAGTTTGTTTGTCGGGTGTATATCAGGGACGGTTACAGAGAGGAGTATTGATTCTAAAGCCTAAATCACATCATATCACACTTAAGTGTTATGTACTTTCACATCCCACACTCTCTTATCTTATTCATAGTCGAGATCATTTCATAGTATACATATGTGCTGAATACTTTTGATAATGATTACTTTTGATTTCCATAACAATGATAGCTCTACCACCACCCCAAGTTGTTCCAGCATCTGTATTACATAAAATAATGTTCACTTCAGATTCCATTTATTCAACAGAGGAAGGTTCTTCACAGTCCATCTCCATCTCCTTAGAGAAGATGTGGTTTCAACATGAAAGAGTGAAAAGACTTGAGATATGCTCAAGTCTGTGGGGGATACTTGTGCTTTTTACTTTGCACTAATCAATATTTGTATGGTTACAATGGATCAAATGGCGTTATGTAATGTGAGAGGACTTGGTAGTGACAAACTGAAAAGAGATGATCACCAGACGCTGCAGTTCCCCTCAGCTCTACGAAGCATTGGAGCGTCTTTCAGCTCAGTGTTTTGGTTCACAGCAAGGAATTTTTATTGTTTAAATTCAGTCTCAGAGCTTTCGTCAACCGTATTTTCTGTTTTCAGCAACAACACAAAAAAAAAGAAAAATTATTAGTTATATAATTATTATTGTGACTACACACCACTGCACTAGAACTGCAATTTAGTATTATTGTCATTATGGATTAATCTGTCGATTATTTTCTTTATTAATGGATTAATAAAATTGTTTGGTCTATACAATTGTTAAAAATGGCATCATAATTTTCTACAGCCCATGATCAGTTGATTATCAAAACAGTTGAACATTATTTTTCTGTTAATCATCTAATCGATTAATCGTCCAACTGATCAGCTCCTCAACATTGTACACCACCTGCTCAGCAGCAAACAGCAGACAGACAAAGTTATCAACGAGCAGGTGAACAGCATGTAGCATTAAGCTGCTAAAGAGCCGGCAACAATTCGGTGGGATGTTCGCCACAACAACTGTTGAAGCCAGTTAAAAAAAAGAAAGAAAAAAATTGTGTACAACTATGTTTGTTCGGTAACCCTTGACAGTATTACCAGAACAGCGTGTACCACCAAAGACCAACGGCATAAGAGCCTACTGCATTGAGTCTTGTATGAGAGCAGCATAGTAAACAACAGCATGCCATACCTGTATAATATGAGCCACATGACATGAGCTCTACTGTAGGTGATAAACCTCCCCTCAGCATCATAAATATCCATGGCTTGTTTATTGCATCTTATCGCACAGCGTGGTCGACAATGCATCATTAATTTAAGAACCTTTCTAATGAATGTGAAATGAAAGACTCTCAACCAAGCAATTTCTCTGCACTTATCGTACAAGGAGAGACTGTAGTGGCTGTATTTTCAGAGTCCTTACCTGAGCGCTTGTGAAACTAGTGAGCTCGGCCGTCCCGCTTTGCTAGCCTCTCATCTTTCACCCATGACAGAAATTACATGATTCAATGGTCCTGTGGAAGTACTGATGGACAGCCAGCTCTAAAATGTTAATAAACACACTGTTTTATATAGCTGCCTTTCATTTTTCACCAACAAATACAGCTTTAACCTTGTCTGTTGCCCCTCCCTTCTGCTGCAGAGGTTATGCCTATACTGACATCTGCAATTCAATTCCCACCCCGCCCCCAACCCCTCTCTTCCAGCACCAAAAAAGAAAAAAGGAAGACATATGTGAAAATAGTTCAAAATGAGATTCAAACACATTGAGTTCTTGTCCTTGTCACTTCTAATCTCATCGATACAGGCAGAGTATGAAAGCAAATAAAAGGATGGTTAATGATTTTCCGTGCTGTGCTTGACCTTCCAACTACACTTGTGCTTGTCCTCAAGGAAACACTCCAGTGCTGCCTGAGTCAGTCCACCAGGCAGAACACATATAGGATCCCAGACAAATGCTCCCAAGAAGAGCTTGTTTTCAACATCACTCAATGCACTCTGACAAAAAAAGGTGTGCATGTTCATGTGTGCACAGAGGCGGAAAGACAAGGGAATGCATGAAGGAGTTCATCGATTAAGGCCGTTTGCATCAATGCAATGTAATGATTCATCTGCAGGAATGCAAAGATGCACAAGTGAACTTTTATGGTATTATCTCAAATAATGATATTATACTGAATTTTGTACAGCAGCTTGTTCAGATCAATGAACGATGTGCAGCTTGAGTTTCAATATCCTATCCTGCAGTGCATCAAATGAAAAATTTGCTCTGAATATTGTTATGGGTCTTTTCATATTGTATTGACCTTTTACTATGATGGATGCTCTTAACTACTGTAATAAGACCTTCACACTGTGTGGGAGATGAGTCAGTGCTTTTCTCTTAAAGTAAAAGCAGTTTTGATGAGAGACAGACATAATGCAGCACATTAAGGCATTGTGAATTACTGATTCATTTCATGAATGTTCCCTAAAGATAGATTACAGTGTTTTTTTACTCTTTTAACACAAACTGATATTTTATGCAACATAATATTTACAATTGTTCTACATTATATAATGTATTGTGTTCATATCTGCCATAAGACAGAGAAGGAAGGAAATGATTAGTGAGTGTATGTTGCAGTTGAATTATTGCTTTAATTAATGGATAGTGTAAGCACAAGGTGGATATTGTACTTTAACCAACCAAACACAACCTATTTGAAGGCAGTTCCATCTAGTGGCAGTTATCTGCAAGTACAACAACTAAACCTTGTGTCTTTAATCATACATGAGAAAATGTGTGAACCCTCCTTTTCATACAAAAACAATTGTTTTATTATGTCATTAAATGTTGCAGCAAACATGAAAATAATGAAAAATACCCAAAGATGCAGATCCAGAAGTTTACAGTAAATAGACCTACAAACTACATAAAAATTAAAATCCTAACCCACATGTTCCTACAGTTGTCAGGCTTTGTATTTATCTACTAAATGCTTGGATAGACTTGAACCATCTCAACCCAATTAAACATAAACACAGGAACAGGAAAGATTTCAAATGCACACAATAATAAGAAATTAAATAATAAAGACTTGTATGTTTGTGTTAGTAAGTGTGCCTGATCGCTTTGTGTTCATGGGATTGTGTGGTCATAGTGGTGCTGTTTGTAATTGTTTGTATCATAGGTTTATGGCCACTAGGTGGCGCTCATCCTCTTTTGCTTTTTCTGGTGTAGTCTGTAAAATGACCTGATGTGCTTTAAGATTGTTTTTCATTTTCTAACCAACTCTTATTGTAAGGCCCTGCACACCCACACAGTTGTTTTCAATCATTGTGGCTGATCGGACCTCAGGTTGCTCAGAACTTTACACAAAGTCACAAATCTCTATCTGTTATAAATAAGGAGGAAGTGTAAGTTGTCACACCCTAACAAGTTAAACAAAACTGATGTAAACTGAGACAGATGTCGAATACAGTCTTACACAGTTCTGAGAACTAATGATGCAAAATAAACAAGAACACATGTGGGTGTACCAGGGGCTTTAAGGCTCCAGGCTTCTTAACCTCATGCTTTGTGCAACAAGATTTAATGCAGGTGAACTATGTGATTCTCAGAAGTGACTGAAAGAAAGTAACTACAAATAATTTGAGGAAATTATCTATTTGAATAGAAAATTGTTTTTTCCATACAGTGTATTGATATACACATCTGTGCAGTTTTGTGCAAGTTATTTTCAGCTTTTTTGAATGATTTATTTGTCGTCATCTGTAATGGGCTTTATGAGAAATGAGTGAAATAAATTGCCGTAAATGATCAGAGATTTAATGAATGAATCCTAATCAGTGAGTGAACATAGTGGAAGGGTACAGCATGTTGGTCTCAATAAGATGGTTGTGATCTGAGAGAGGAAAAAAATAGCTTGCATAATAAGCTATATTTTAAAGCCATCAGAGTTGAGCTTATTATGTCTGACATTTAAAATCTGCCTGGAAATGCAAATGAGGTGACTAAGTGGTTCCATGCCACAATTTCATATTACCAATCATAAAGTACATTTGCAGAGAAAAGACAAATGGGACAGACAACAGAACGGCTGGAATTAATTTTCAAGGCGCTTTCCAATCTCCAGTTAGAATATGAACACAAACTATTACTGGTCTCCACACAGTTTCCACACAGTCACCCCGAAAACATCATCGTTTTTACACCTGGGTTTTTGTACGAATGAAACAAAAAAAATATAATGTGTCAATCAGTGATCTTTAGAGGTGCTAGTAAGTGTTTAATTTTTTTACCTTTTTACATTATTCTGTATCCTAAGCTAAGTTAACCGTCTCCTGGCACCAGCTACTTATTTAATCGACAGATGTTGATCTCTTCTCATCTTCTGCATCTCAAGCAATTACAGAGCCAAAGTGAAATCAGAAGGTCTGGGTTCTGTTCCAGATTTAAGAAAACTTAGATTCAGCAGAAGCGGCCAGTACATTGGCGAGTCAAAGAGTTGTGATTAACTTAGACATGTCTGTACTGATGGTAAGACAGAGAGTACGGCAAAAAAAGTTGGAAAAATGACATGTGACAGTGAAGATTATGGATATGGACGAAAACAAGTGCAAGCAGCAACTGCTGTAATGGATGCTGTGTTTGTCCTGGAATATGGACAGTAAACCTCAGGAACACACATCCTTTTTTCAGAAAGACTGAAATGTCGAATGAGAGTCACAGGAGTTAGTGGAACAGAGGCGTGGGTGTGATATCAGCACTTCAACCCTCTAAACACTTATTTCCCAGAATGTTGAACCATTCCCAGAATATAATCAGAAACTTCTCCAAATCCTCGTGGATCACATGTATTATAAAACTGCCCCACTTCCTAATTTGCCATTTATCTGCATGGCCTGCCACATGTGGGATTTTGTAATGCATTAGTCAGTTAGGCTGAAATCACCATTGGTATGAAAATCAGTTGTGGCTTCTGAAACAGAGACTGAGTTTAGTAGGTTGCTGTGTGCGGTATCCTTGGAGATAAAGGAGGAAGCACTTGTAATGGATACTTAGCCTTGAATGAGTTATTGGCTGTTTGTTATTCTCTGTTGAGAGAACCAATTTGAGGGCTGCAGGGCAATTAGCTATTTATGCACAGTGCCCGGAAGACTAAGGTTGGAGACACCTAAGTGGGAATCTCCATGAGTCAAAAGCCCTTCATACAACTCTCTAATACTAAAGATTTCCTTTTGTGTTTGGAATGACTGTAAAGAATCATCTGTGGATTAAAAAGTGTTTCAAGAATATTAGAGAAAATTACCCCTCCACTTAAAGAGCTACCATTAAAACCATTAAAACTAAAGCCAGGTTATGTTATGGCGCCATGGGGGGAAATGGACTGATTCAAGTTCCCATAAAGTATCGAACTGAGTGTCATGATGAATATTCATAAATTGCTTTAATGAAGACCTCACATTGATTAAGCCTTTTCTAATGGGCTGTATCATAGTGAATGCCAGAATATAATTGGATTACGGTGACTTTGGGAAGTACTTTGAGACAGTGCCCACATTGGAAATGAAGATGTGCAGCCCGCTAACGGCATAATTGACAAGGATGAAGATGGATGGATCCAGGCGACTCCCAACCTCTTCCTACCCAAAGCAGAGGAGCCTACAGCTGTGCCCCTGCACACCCAGGCAAGATTTAATTAAATCAAAGGCCTTTTTTAGAAAAACCTATTCCTGCCTAGATTCAGTAGAAAAGGAAAAGGTTTGTGACCTGTTCCACAGTACAAAGAACTGGCACCACTTTTTGAAGCAATTCAAAGACCACTTCTTCTAAATTACTAATTGGGGCATGTATTTATTACATTTCTAAAAGTAAAGTTTTACACTTATGGAAAGATTAACCAAGTAGAGTAGATCCCAGAAGGCCTCACTACAGAAACACAGATGAACACACACCTTCTGAGATGTGTTTTGGAGTGATTGTACAAAATCACTGTTCCATTTCTTTTTTTCTTTCACTTATTGGGGCTGCAAATAAGAATAAAGCAATTTCATACTATTTCATCTCTTTTTTTATACTATACATATATTAGATTGTTGTTAGGTTCACATATTATTGGCTACTGGACAAATTAAGATTTTTGCACAAATAAAATAAAGAATAAAAAAGATATTAATTGCATAAATACGCATCACTGAGTAAAAGGTATGTTTTAAAAAGTGACAGATGTAGGGTAAAGCACTGTCTCTTCCTGTTGAGCAAACATGTCACTTGAGAGTTGGTTATAAAGGTTAGCACTCTTACAATTCACTGTAAGTAGGAGTAAGTCGCTTGTCTTAGCTCTCATAATTAGCGAAAAACAGTACTTCCAAGACAATTTAGACAGTAACAGTTCTTCAGAGTTTAATAAATGAATGCCCTAGTCCTTTGAAGAAAATGAATGTGTTTGTTTATAAGTTTAAGTTCAACTCTCCAAACAGGATTGTGCAATCTTCCTCTGTTATTGTTTATTATTTATTTTTATATTCAAATGTATAATATTTTTTCCATAAACTCTTGATTGAAATGGCCTTCCATTAAAATCAATACCTACATAAACCAATGTATTCATTACTTCATTTGTATTCCTGCCCCGCAGAGCATTAGCTAATGTCAAAAATCATCCGTGTTCGGATTTCAAAAAAACGTCTTTAGGCTAAGCTCATTATGATCTAAGAACCTTTGTGTATTCCTGAACTTCTATATATATAAAGCACCATTGTTCTAAATTATGCAAATCCCTTTCTTTCTTAATCACGTCTCCATCCCATTGAAATTGGAAATCCTGCATTAGTCCTTTACTGGTGCATGTATACTGGCCATCAAGTGTGGGGCAAAGAAATTGCTGCTGTCATACACAAACTGCTTTATGCGATGCGTTCAGCATGGACTGAGACATTGCTTTCCCGTTATTTTTATCTCTGGGAGAGGCAGGAACACAGCTGTAACACGTGGTTGCAGAATTGTGCACTAATGAATGAAGTGATAGGCAAGCTGCAGAAGCAAAGCTGACGTCTCCTGGGTCTGATTAGACTATTGGTTTAATAAGCTTTTTGGCATATCCACAGGATTTTTTCCACGTGCTTGTCTTTGTGTGGACAGGAGCTTGATTCACATGTAGATTTCAGTTATTACTTTTTGTGAAACCAAGATGAAAGACTTGGGGCTTGTTTAGTTTTTAACGGCTCAGAGATCTAAGGTGAGTCTTGTGAATATACAAGTCCTTTTTTCCTTTAACTTCCTAAAGTTTCATTTTAAAAAATGCACAAAAAAACACTTGACGTAACCCTCCTTGTGCAATCTGTTCTTGGATTGAAGGAGATCTCTTTGCATGTTATCATGGGCTCCTTCCTTTTATGAGTGTTTGCTGAATTACAGTAAGCCTATACACTGAGTCTTAGCAAAGCTTAAATAAATTGCAGCAGGGGAGAATTTTGCACTGAATGGGGATGTTACGCATCATCAGTGTGGTGTAGAAACACCTGTAAACATGAATTTAAAAGGGTGAAACGGGTACTTATGAACATTTTATGCAGGAGACTCCTACTGTGTGAAAGTGCAGGGACACTATATGCGTCATAGGTCAGTAATTATCTAAAATGGGAAGAGCAGTGTTGTTTTAAACGATCAGTCCATGTCTGAAATCTACACTTTCAGTCCACTTCAATTTTATTAAATGGAAATATAATTTGTTTCACCTCTGGATTCTTCATATGCAGTGGTGGATTAAGTATTCAGATCATTTACTTAAGAAAAAGTATCAATGCAGCAGTGTAAAAACAATGAGTTACATGTAAAAGTTCTGTAATCAAAATATTACTTATTAAAAGTATTAAAAGTAAAAGTACATATTCTGCAGTAAAATGTTCCTTATCACTGATTTATTATTGTATTGTATTGTTATGTGACATTATTTGATTGTTAATTAATGTGTAAGCATCATTTTACTGTTGTAGTTGTTCGAAGTTGAGTTAGTTTTTACTGCTTTAGATACAGTTACTGCACATACACATACATGCACACGTTTATTCCAGTGGTTCCCAAAATCTGAGGGGTCGTGAGATGATTCATGGGAGAGGAGAAAAGAAAATTAAACAAAATCCCAATACACAAATTTCTATTCATATTTTTTTTTTTGCGTTTGTTGTAAAATAAATAAATATGATCATTTAACATCTATTGGCCTCAAACTGTTTTTTAGAAGAATCCATCTGACCAGTTCAGAGAGGAAATGTCTCTTTGGTGACATCTAAAATGTGACAAGGAGCCCTGACCAGACACTGTTGTTTTAAAAGGGGTCACAAGACAAAACAGGTTGGGAACCACTTGTTTAATCAAGTAAGTTTACTCAAGTAAAGTACAGTGTACTTAGTTACTTTCCACCACTGTTCATATGGACATTTTAGTTGACAAAAAAAAAAAATCTTGAAGGTAATAAGCTGCAGTTACCTGAGCCAACCAGAAGATGCCAGTCATCACAGCCACTGATACTGGACTCTAACTGCCTTATTGATTGTCTCATATTCATTGATTTGTTTACCTGCAACAGACAGGTACTCTATCAAACTCATATTAGATGCTTCATGAAAACAGATTTTTTGGAAGTGTGAGCTAAGCTACTCTTGTACTTGCCATCGACTATCAAGCACATAATCAATCACTGCTCAGAGAAACCTTGAGCGTCATGATTCCACTTGAAAACAGATCTGCCAAAATTTATAGCCGTTAAATTCAGTTTCTTTTCTACCAAGCTGGATCCTCTGTCCAAGTGTGTTCCTCCATGGAGGATCCTATCATGCGCTGGGCTCATTTCACAAAATCAACCCTGATCAGGATAATTAAGTGCTCATCCAGTGTGGCGCAGTCACAAACTGCCTACCAGTCACCGCCACGTGTTTTAGCTGCGCGGCTGCTGAGCGTGACGGAGAAAGGGCAGAGGTGTCCTAACTGCTCCTCTCATTCATCACAAGTTGCAGCAGCACAGACACGGAGAAAAACATGACAAATGGGCAATTGGGCCGCGCTGCCCCGCTTCTTGTCATCCTCTGCAGGATCCCTCCGGGCCACAGGAGGTCATAAACCAGGCAGGTGAGAACATGGAGGTTGGTATCTGTTGAAGAAAAGTGTGTTATTATAACATATATGTGTTTATTACATCACAGTATATTACTTGTTTTCTTTGCTTCTTACAAACTTGATAGTGGTTATTTCTCTGAAGTGTTTGAAGGCTGAACAAGCAGAAAGAAAATCAACCACGACACGGGAAAATTCACAGTATGGCTGTGCATCCATTGTGGCTTCTGAGCTATACTCCCTGTCTTACAGTCAGTGGTTCACCCAAACACTCTGACAAATATCACTCCAGCAGACCATGCCTGAGACACATTGTTTGAGTGACCCAGATGCGCTGTAAATGTGTTACATCTTCTGAATGTCTGCTGAAATGTCTTCCAAGAATCCAAGAAAAAAGCTCAAACTAAAACCCAAAGTCATTTCTGTGAGTGAGGATTCTCAGCGTGGGTCAGCGTCTCTCTAACGGATGTCAGTGTACAGTAAGCTCAACCTCGGCCGACGGGTTGGGTGAAATAAATCTGTGGAATACGTGCATCTTTAACACCAGACATCAACACGCAGGGCTCACAAGGTTGCAGCTCCTAGCTGTAAAACACATTGGAGTTGTGTCAAAGCACAGACCTTGTTAAACTTGTTATTCACGGTTTGAAAAGAAAAGTAACCTTGCTTCTCTTACTACACCAGGTCTCAGCAAATGCAACTTTCATGTGCTGCCATTAGAGCAAGATAAATCGGGGATAAATGCTCCCTGTCACTTACGCTTTGTTATTGTCCCTTTCAGAGGAGTCATTTGAAAGCTTTTTGTCATTGATGTTTTTCAAGGAATGAAGCAGGCTTTGTTTTCATCGCTGCCTCGCTATTGTCGTATTTTGATAACTTTTCCTTTTGAAGGATGTGAGAGAGCGAATGAGGCAATCAGTGTTCCTTCAAGAGAGGGGGCCCTGCACAAGCGGCCATGCAATATTAATCCAATCTGCGGAGGTGGTTTGGCTTCCAGGCCGGGCCCCTCCCGAGGGGACTTCTCCATTACCTCTCCCAGCTTATCTCCCATTCCTTGATACTCTATTAAAAAGCTTCATCCAACTCAACCAAAAGTTACGCTGGCTCATTCTTTTCTTCCTCTTTTGATGATGTTCTGTTGTATTATTGATCAATGAGGGTGAAGCTGCTTTAACAATGCATCATGAATAAATTGTACTTTATCGTTGAAGAAAAGAATAAGATGTCTCCATTGTTTTCATGCTGTAAGTGGGTCTTAGAGGACAGGAACTCACATGGTATGTGAAATTTTTAAATATAAAGGCAAGTGGCATGAACTAATTTTTCATAGAAGTACAAGTGATATTTATCTAGACAGACAAAAAAAAAAACAGTTTATTACAGCGTCAGAGTTTTTCTAAATTAAAGCTTTGGAAGGATGTCAAAGATAATCATGAGGAATTTAGGAATTCATTTACTCACTTTGATTTCATTATATCTGATTCACTCTGCATTACACTGACTCATGATTAAAATGGCAATTAAGCAGTTCTGTAGGAAAATGAAAAAGATCCAGTTTTGCATTTATTGCTACTGAAAACTGTCGTATCTGTTTAAATAATAAGTCTCAAGTTACAGGCTTTGCAAATGCGACCAGAATGTGTAACCTGACATGAGAAATAGGATCAAAGTTGGGAAGGAGTTTTCCTTATGGTATTTTAAACTTCCCTCTTAGGTTAAAGGTAAGTTAAGACAGGGCTGCACAGGTCAGGTCATCTGCCTGTCTCTGTTTCAATAGATATTCCTGCTTAAGACATCAGAGTCTCCTGCAACTTCTTGACTCAAGTGAATCAGCTCTAAGGTATCCTTCACAGAAGGGTAGTTGCTTCTTTGGAAGCTGATACCAGAACGTTTGCATTAAAGTTGTCGATAGCTGAGATTTTATGCTGACTTTCAGTATCTTTATGTTTAACCATTTTCATGCCACAAACGACAGATTAAATGTATTTGAGTCAAAGTGAAGAAGCATCAACCCTATAGCTGTATTGTAGGGTTCTTTAAAGGAAATCTTCACCACACCTATAGGATGGACAGTGACGGTGAAGGACTGAAAAAACTTAATTTATAGGAAAAAAAAGAATGAAAGGAGTTGATTTTGTGATGATTGATGACTGACTGACTACTGATTTTTAAGAGTGTTAAAAGGAGGAGGAAGATCTGTTTCAAGTTCTTAGGCATGCCAGTAAACTGAAGCAGACAGAGAGGTTTTAATGCCTTAATTGTGTAACCCCAAACCCCAAAAAAATCACTGTTATAGCAGCCAATACAATGCCAAAAAGGCAGATACTGCACCCTGCCTTTGAATACTCTTCAGGGAATACAAGTGGAAACCTGTGTGTCAAGGGGGAAAACACAAATTGTCTTTTTGAACTAATATATATTATATTATTAGATTATAATTATTGATTTATTTATGTGTGAACATCACTGTAATGTTACAGCTGATAAATGGGGGGGGGGGGGCGTAGCTTAATCTATAATAATACATCATAATGCATTTGTTGGTTATATTTGGTTTTGATTATTTCAATATGCAAAGTAACTAGTCACTAAAGCTGTTGAAGAAATGTAGTGGAGTAGTATAAAGTACACAGTAGCACAATGGAAACACAGTGCAAATAGTCAAGTAAAATACCTCAACATGAATACATTACTTTAGGAAATGTATTTAGTTACTTTCCACCACTGCACACAGCCAACCACGTAACAAATAACCATCCTAAAAACCCAAACCATCCCGAAAGAATCTCACTAAATATGAAAACATGAGCATCATCAGCATTCCACATTTCACACAGAAACTGTTCCACAGATGTGTTAGTTGGAAGTAGAAAGGTTTTCTCGAGGACAGACTGACACTGATTTTAAAATGTTATCTAATTCATAAGAACTTATTCAAATGGAAATGAGACTGACAAAACTGATTGACTGGATTGAAAATGGCTCTAATACTTTGCCAATAACGTCATCATATATTCTGGTTAATTAAGAAAATTCCTCGCAGACGTGTTTGCAGAGCCATACGGACAGATGATTAACTGCCATCTGGCCATACATTAATAACTCAATTTCTGTTGTGACGTCCTGAAGTTAGGACAACAACACGGTTGAAAAACAAAACTTCAATTTGTATTTGTGTTGTGGACGTGCGGAGGATAATTGAATGTACACAGAGTTCAGTCTCTGGGCGTGAAGATGCGAGACGTGGCAGGAGAAAATTAACAGCTCTTGTCCACAAGGCCTCTTTAGAGCGACTGTATCCCAATAGCACAGGAACACTCTCCAGTTGCACTATCAACAGTTTTAAATATTTAATCAAGTCTGTCACAGGATCTCACTTTTGACATTGACGTCAACCTCTACATGATGGGCTGCCAAGTGTTTCCATTACATGGCCTCTCATCCTCCTCGCACCGACCGGTCTTTCTCAAGCGCCACACTTCACACATCAAATGGTCTGGGGCTCAATCATAGCAGAGCGTAGAAATAAGAGTCCTACACTAGTGTCCCCTGACTAATTTATCTCTTTCGCAGGGGTAATTATACAGAGGATCCTTGCAAAAGCTGGAGGCAGTCTCATGAGTTAACCGTGAGGGCGTCTTGCGTTGTCGTCACCTGGACAACCTCTGTGACAAACAGGGACTCTGGGGTGGATCCCAGTGGCAGCGCGGCTGTAAATAGCATGTTTTTCTCCCACGTGACATTGTTCCTGTTGTTGGTTTTTGCTTTGAAAAAGGTTGCAACACAATCAACAATCCACCGAGAAGAGTGAAAAAGTACCAAGTATATTTTACACGAAGGCTCTCAGGAAAGCATTGCACCATTAAAATTGAAGGCTCTCTGGAATTAACCTGTTTGCACAGCTTTTTCAGTTTTCCCTTTTAAAGCAGACCAAAATGATTTCAGTTCTGAATTCTTGAAGAATTGTTTGGCCTATTTTCTTCTTGCCACTATTTTCTAAGCTTATCATGTTTTATTCATTGGGTCAGATTTTGATTTCAATAATCCTATTGTTTTGCTCCAAAAAGTAATCTGCATTGCAAATGAGGAATCCGGTGCACTCATTTTTCTGTGTTTGACAGTCCTGCCAATCCTTCCCCTTGAATATGGTGGTGCTTAATTCCTGCTCATTTTTTAATTACCACTCTAGCAGTTCAATATCACATCCTGATTAAAACATTATAGGACCTGGGTTCAGCAATAATTACAGATTGGCTGGCTGGAATGTGCAGAGTAAATTATTTTATTTGAGGAGCATAATTACATCTACAAAATGCATCACTGTGAACGATTTAACAGCACCTATCAGCTCTAGAGGGGGAGGTTTAATGGGTCATTTTAGTAAGCCCTACTGGACATTATATTGACTTGGAATGAGTTAGGATCCTCTGCTGAATTCAGCAGGAGTGTTGCTTGTGGCTGCTGCTGCTCTCTTCTAAAATAGAAGCAAACTGTAGTTGGTATGCAAAGGAACCAATGACATTCTCATAAATTATAGCTTGTGGCCTGTGTTTCATGTTTTGATGATTTTTGATGATCCTAGAGGTCATTTGAAAATCTTTTTAAGCATCTTCTTTGCATTTTGCATGTTAAAAATTCAACATTCAAGGATGTGTTTCTCACATATAGTCATCGTTTCAACATGTGAAGGCATGCTGTAGAATATATACAGTATATATATATATATAAGTATTAAAATGCTTAAAGTCCATATTTTCAGTATAGGATGAATGTAAAATGTACACATGCCACATTTGTTAGCAGACTAAAAAAGTGTGTCTTTGTCTCAGTCAGTCCGTGTCCATGCTGGTCTATGGTTAGTTGATAAGGGCTATGAAAATGAAGTTCCCTGTAGAGTTCTGATTACATTCAGCGTTACTCACAAAACTCTGTGTGCGAATGATTGAGGTCTAGCAGATACACTGAATATAATTATTTCCACCAAAAACATTTCAAAGCTGAGTGGTAGAGCATGTGAGTGGTGACAGGGATGTGTAACATGCACCCTACCTGACAGACAAAGTGGGGACCCATTGCTCCATAGCGCTACTAGTGGTCATAACCTCAACAGAGTCAAAGCCAAAACTATTTTATATCCTCACATATCTTTATGATTTAGTCTCTACCAAGGAAGGGTGGCCAATCCAACAATTGATTCGGTGGTGAAAAGGCTCAGATTGTCATCAGTATTCTGTGCAGATGCATCTTTTTCTTTAGTAAGTGAATTTCAATGGAGAGCCTCACTTGTTTGACTTTGGCAAACAGAAATGAAGGCCAAGAAATGTGTTGCTTCAAAAAAAAAGTATTTTACTGATTCAAATGAAATGATAACCTTTTAAAGACTGATCTGATTGTTTGTGTAGTACAAAGCAACTCATTCTGAGCCAAATATGATTCATAAGCCGGAACCACACTGTGAAATTACGGTTGTAAAAGTTACCACAGTTCACCACAAATGTCTTTAAGCATGCAATTCTAAAATGACACCCATGTAAAATGCACTGACACTTTTAATAATACGAGTGGGAAAAGAAGAGATGCTGTTGATGTTTGGACTTATCATATTATGAAGGCATAATCATCTATATTTCCGTCTGCCAATTTCTTATCTCCGTGGCGCCACAAAACTGGAGCACAACAAAAGCAGCGGTACAACATGTACATACATCATCAAAAACAGTCAGAGATGAGAGGAGCTGCTTTGATGTCACTTTTTGGCTCTGCACCTGAAATCAGGAAGAGTTGAAGGGTGGATGAGAAGAAAGGCCTCTTTCAGAAAAACACCACTTACTGGCAGAATCTTTTTAAATGCCTCCAACAAGAACTCTTACTGCTATCAATGTATTCACAGCTCTTTTGACAAGGTCCGTTTACAGTATGTAAATCTAAGGGCATTACATTACCCCCCTCCCTACAGTACAGGCTGTGTAATATATATTTAGTAAGAAATCTTCCACCGAGAACACTTAGTAAAAACCTGAGTCATGGTACATGGTCTCTGTTCCCACAATTGTTGCCAATACTATAACAAGATCTGCAGGTTTTTAGGGGCTAACTACCTGTTGATCCACCTGAATCTAGTTTTTGAGTTACTGCAGCGTGCCTGCACCAGTTTGCGCTAAATACATGTTTTGACTCGACAGCTGTGTTGTGTTTGCACAGACTCTTGACGATTAAGATGCTTCTTAAAATACCAAAAAGGCAGCACGAACAAAACAGTCTCAAGAGGACAAAGAAGAAGGATACCACACATGATACCAAAGCAATAGTTCGACATTTTGGGAAATCCGCCTATTTGTTTTCTTACTGAGAGTCAGATGACAAGATCCATACAACTCTCATGTCTGCCCCCTTAAATATGGGTTAGCGTAAAAAAGACAACTTGTAATTTTAAGTTATTTTCAAAAATGTCAAACGATTCCATTAATGTCAAACAAAAAGATCTATTGTTATACATGGATGGGTGGGATATGTTCAAAGTAACAAACAAAATATAAATCCAACCAAAAGCATAAACCACATGTGGCTGACTGACTGAATCTGCTTTTAGAGCTAAAGAGTCATTCAGCACAGGTGTCAGCCATCCAACAGCCACTGACAGCCTTTCTGACAGTCTCCTTAAGGGATATTTCAGCGCACACAAAAACCAAGTAACAAGATCAGGAAACTCAAGACAGCTGTCACAACAGTGTCGGAGAAGGTGAAGTCGTGACATAGCACATATTGATTGTTTGTCTCCCATTAATGACGGCCGAAACTCACAGTGGATAATTTGACTGAAATATGATAAACCTATTTTAGTGATTTGGAAAATGTTAGAAGTTCTGTCACTTTGTATTAGAAACATGTTCCTGAAAAGCTTTTGAGATTGAATTAATGCAATTAAGATTCACTGTTTATCAGAGTTTTTAAGGAAAGTTGATTTGATTGTGTTTCATGTTTTTCTTTGAAGACTCTTTGAAACCATAAGTGTGTTGTGGACATATGAGGCAAGGGTTTCTGTAGGGAAAAGATATTTCGATCTGCAAGTCTTGAGTGTTTTTCTAAAAATATGTGTACTTTGGTATAATGTTTCATAGCAGACGTGTCAGTAATGCTTAAGTTTATCTGCTAAATCTTATTTTATTGTCACAAACCTGTTCTGTACCGTATGTATACATTGTGGATCAGGTTTGCCGCCGCAGAAACAGCAGTGCCATCTTTTTAAAGTTACTTAACTCCAAACCTGAAGGTAAAAAAGAGCAATTCCCAACAATTTGAAAGCATCTTTCCTAAATTAAGGACATTGTACAACAACAGCACACATGTGGACAAATCATACAGCTTAGTTAAGTACTTAACCCTGAGGAACTAAAAGAGGATCTCCTAAAAGCATCAATGCAGACTAGAAATGTACAATCATTCAAGACTACACATAACGGCAATTACCACGTCGACTTCCTTTTTAAATGCTGCTGATGTAAAATTAGGTTCTGTGTATTGATTGATATTGATAATTCAATATGTTGCTCGAGTGTCATTTGCAAAATATTGGATTCTGCTAATGAGAACTTTCTTGACACAGCAAATGACCTGTTTTATTTTTTCTTCTTTTCCCATCAAATATTAACCCACCATCCTTGCCAATAACCCTGATGAAAGTCCATAGTAAATTGGCATGGCAACCAAAGAAACACAGCTAACCCGGTTGATATTGACATTACGTCTGCCAAACGTTGGCACTGCAATCAGCCTGGGCTGAGAAACCTTGATGAAAAATGACATCAAATCAAGAAATCTAATTTTCAGTCCTTCAAGTTTCCGCATTGGCCATGAGTGAAGGAGCGTATTATCAGAAGAGCAGTGAGGAAAATGTTCAAATGAATTTCTGAATTGTGCACCTTTAGGTTACAAGACCTTGAAATAATTCTAATTAATTATAGTAGGTTATTATTTTACAATTACTGGGATCTCATTCGAACAGGAAGTGAATTCTATTAGAAGCATCATCCTGACTTTGCTGGAAATGGAAAATGTTTTCCTCCTTTCTGTTCACATTAAGTCGTCCTTGAGAGGAAATACATCAAGTGTCAAGATGAGAATACATATGGATGGACTTTATCTAGCTACCTGATGCTCAAAGGTTAGTAAATTAAATTCACTGAGTTTTCTGTCAAGGGCGCGATGCTCATTTAATATGACCACACTCTGAGGAAAGCAAACACCATTACGAGCAACAAACCAACATGCAGGTCGACAATCTTTAAAGGGAATCTGATTGATTTTCTCAGGAATAACCTATTATCTACCATCAGTGGTCTTCAGATGAGAAATGGTCAGTTAAAAGGACACAACAGAGGCGAATACACACAACATGTGATGTGTTGGGTAGTTACAAACGGCTTCAAGCTTCTTCTTTTTTTTTACATGATAGACAGCAGAACATGAGCGTGTCAAAGAAGGACAAAGAGGCTATTCACACTCATCAAACGTTTTAGACGTAATGTTGCTGAATTGATTTGTTAGCAGCCATAAAGTAATTTTTAGTTTAATATAATGTGCCCACAAGTTAATATCTTAAGATAACATCTTGTGCACAGAAAATATTGTCTTTTGGGCCCAAGATACAAATTCATAATCGTTCAGGACTTTGTGGTTGCATATAGACCCTTGCTTTTATGTTTTTAGCCATGCATCATGGCTGTAGGGATGGACATTTTGGTTGATTCCTATGCAATTTTGTAGAAACGTTCATGGTCCCCTGAAGATGAATCCTAATGACTTTGGTGACTTTTCCTCTAATGCCACCACAACATGACATTTTAGTTTTTCTGTGAAATATCTCAACAACTTTTGAATTGATTGCCGGGATATTCATAGTAACCATTGATCCTACCAGCATGTGATCGCCTTGACTCTTCATCTGGTCAGTTTGTACAATACTTATGACCAGATACCTGCAAAACTAATAACATTCCCATCAGCCTCAGCTGTACCTTGTCTTAAGGCAAATATTAGCATGATAACTCACTAAACTAAGATGATGAACATAGAAAACGTTTTGCCTGCTAAATACATACATGTTGGCATTAACACTGTGAGCCTGTTAGAAGGCTGATGCTACCATTTGGCATGTATTTAGTACATCATCACAAAGCCTCTAGTATGACTGTAGTCTTGTTTGTTTTCTGTTTTAAAGGAATATCCTTTAAAATCATGAATCTTTGTGTTCTCCATCAGACTATAGTAAAATAAATCAACTTATAGTGCTGCAGTACTCTCCACATTTAACTAACCATGAAATGGAACTTAAGATATTGTGAAAAAATGATTATATCTACAAAGTGTTCCTTTCTTTTGCAGGATTTTATTACAAGGAGCCTCTAAGCTTATGTGATTATCTAGTTATGGTACAATTGCCTAAAATGGTTCTACTACTTTTACATGATAATTGTTTTCTTTTTTACTGCACGAGTAAAGGGAATATTTTTACTCATCCATATCCTGGTAAAAGTTCGAAGTGGGGAAAATGAAGCAGCTGCATCCAAGTTAACACATGAAATCAAACACTGTCAGGCGTTTCAGCAGACGTGGACATGTGGTTAATGAACTACATTATATGGGTATTGAAGTTGGTTAATGCCCCAAGGAGTGGAGAGGCTTTCACTTCAGTCTGTGGTGTAATGGATTATTTGGATTGTGAGGCCCCAAAGGGTCTGAAAGATGAACGCTTTAAACTGTTTTTTTAAATGAGTTGGAAGACTCCACAACAATATGTTGATGTAACACGGAAATTAGTTTACATGGTGTAGTTGGATTTTTGGGGGGTTTTTGGATTTTTTGTTTTTGTTCAGAATATTATGCATTGTACTGGCTATTTTTTTCCTTTGGTAAGAAAATCTATTTATTACACACACTTTGTCTGAATGAGTTAATTAGCAGAGAGGGTGCTGACCTGAAATATTTACGAGGCTAAAAAACAAGTCGTGTGGTGTTCATTGGCACATACTGTACTAATGGTTCCAGCACCCGGTCATGACAGGAAACCGAGTGCAGCGTGTTGTTTCTGTACCTAATTTTTTCGGTTTATCTGACGTGTCTCCAGAGGGAGCTGAGAAATGCTTAAGACTCCAACCTTTAACATGAATGTAAACAGTCTGTGACTGCAGCTTCAGCTCTGGGACTCATTATGCTGCACCCTCCGCCACAGAGACATTCGGAGAAACAGCACATAGCATCCCTTTTGCACACCACAGTTTCAGCTCCTCACTTTGCCACTTTATAGTTTGAAATTTTAGGCATACTTGCTCATTTGCAGTACCCATGGACTAAGTGGTACTGTAGAAATGTAGTATCTCTTTCTCTCGCATACTTGTAGGATACTTGCCTCAGGCCTCAGCTTAATGCCAGGTTTACCTCACACTTCATAACACCTTGATATATGGGTGATATGGAAGCTATCACTGCATTTGCAATGAAGTTCACATTTGAGTCAGTAAATGTCATATAAAAATAAGGGGTAAAAATGAGTTTATGTCCTTTAAGCGTTTTAAAAAGCCAGTCAGTCTGTAATATATTCTGCCTTTATGAATTTCAAATCAATGTGGGTTTATATATAAGTAATTTGTTATTGGCGGTTGCCAGGAGGGCTTGTAATTTCCCCTGGCATGACTTCAGACAGAATCCTGATGGCAGCATTGATGGGTCTTAATGGAAGTTCAGTGAGGAGAATGGACTAAATTTGCATGTTGACAAAGGATGGGAAAGAAACAGGATAATGGAGGTTCTGTGGCTGGGTCCCAAATCGGGGGCCGGATCTTCCAAAGTCCACATTTATAGAAGGAATATGTCACAAAAAGCTGACAAGGCCTGTCCAGAGCCAAGAAACGCAGCATTGTTCTGCCCGAATTTGGGCCCAATTAGGCCAGGGCAATGCTTGAAACAAACTACTTCATACGACGTGTCCGACCCTGTCTAAAAGTGTTTGTAGCTGCAAGGGGAAAAGGTTGTTGTCATAGAGTGAGGACACAAAAATTGCTAAAAAAGACACACCCTTTAGGATAGTTTCTCCTCGAAGGTATTCATGGTGTTGCACTTGTTTATCCACATGAGCAGTGACTGAAGCAGTTGTGTGAAGTATTAAAAAGTGAGCTCGAGAGCTAGAACAGTTCAAATCCTACATATAGTCTCACCTCTGCACACTGGCCAATCCCTGGATGAAGTGAGCTTTCTTGTTGGTTTTGTAAAGTTATTGGAATTGTTAAAACATCAGAATGGTGAAGAGGGGGTGTATTTTGAAGAAAAAATGCATAGAGGAAGTTTGGTTTTATTCCTGATGCAATTGACTTGTGAACAGTACTAGGGTAAAATAAATGTTAGTTAACCTTGTGTTTAGATTGAGGAACACACTTTTTAAATAATGTGCCTTTGTGGTGTTGGATATTGTTAGCCAGCTGTGGATTGGCCACTGCCATTAAACCTTTGTTTATTTCCACTCTTTCTGTGAAGGAATTTTCCTTGTGGTATGTTAAACTTTCCTCTTGTAGGTTAAAGGTAACTTAAAACAGTGCTTCACAGGTCAGGCCATCTGCCTGTCTCTGTTTGCCTGTCTCGCTCTGTGTGCCTGACAAGGCCGAGTTGGCTCTGGCACCTGGTAGACGAAGGTCAGCTAGATATCTTCTGTTTTCGGGGTTTAGACACAACAGACTGGCGCCTGGTTGTTGATGGTGGATAAGAGAGACTGTACAGAGGCTACGCTGTTGTTAGGACAGCAACGGTTGACGTCTTTCCTTGTTTGGATCTGATATCCAATAATATCATCACACATGCCAGGCTGAGTTAGGAATAACCCTATTTGGATATAATGAAACTTAGCAGGTCTTGGGAGGGTTAAATACTGAGCTTCAGGACACCATCTTCAGATTTGGGTAGCAGTACGCTGTGATTCACACGTGATGTTTCCCTTTTCACCTCAATTGAACTTCAATAAATATTCCTGCTTAAGACATCCAAGTCTCCTGAAACTTCTTGTTAGAGTGAACCAGCTCTAAGATTTCGATTATACTTTCTAACATCATCATATTTGTATTTTTAAATGGTTTTTATGTGTTAAAATTAATTGATTATATATTTTTTGCAAACTCACATGTTTTAGTTCAACATCACAGCCCACGCTTTAAACTTAGGTATCGTGAAACTTATTATATTTAACCACATGTAATCACACTTTGTAGACTATTTGAAGAACCTTCACGGTGATTAACTTGGAAATGTCTGACTGAACAAGTTGACGAGGAGCGCCCGAATGCATCATTAGTTTTAGTCTCTGTGAGGATAAACTGTCTAATTTGTGGAGGAGACACAGGTTCAACCGGGGCTTCAGATGCCTGTCTGAATTGAAACACAGCTCATAAAACCCTCTTCGGTGTTGTTAACCAGTGATTACTTTTGCTAATTCGTTTTGGTCCTGTTGCTCCTCTCTTGACAGCTTCATCTTTTATTTACACTACTTGGCCTGTGTCGCAGGTGCAGAAGACCAACATCGAGGGAGATGAACAGTGCTCTTAGTGTCCTGACACAAATATCTGCTTTTGTTTAATGCCAAATGACATTCTGCAGATTGCCTGAGGTAATTACTCCAACCTTGACTGTGCGTATATGAATAGTATAATTTCCATCCATATTTGTGATTGCTCATACAGTAAATGTTTGGCCGTGTGTGCCTGTGCAGAATAACGTAAAAAAAACTGCGCTATGCAGCAACTGATGAAGATGTTCACACAAAATGGAGCCACTTACCCCAACCGCACATACATATACGCCCACACATGCACACATCCCCCCCTGTTGCGGAGGATATTTTCAATTAATCAGGCTCTCTCATCAATAATGCATCATCCCTGCAGCCAGTCACTCTTCTCCAGCCATTTAATGAGGCAGCCCAGCCACAGGGACACCATCCACACATTACTCCTAATATAGTCAATGCTCAGGAGCAAAGCCACTGTGACCATGGCCGGTTATTAAAGTAATGTCATCATTTGTGCCTTCGAGTCAAATCAAAACCTGTCGAAGACTGTTTGCAAAAGGACACAAATGACAATAAGTAAACACCCTGGAAGCCAGAGTGCTGCCGTGTCACCTCTCAGTCACAGAAAACCTCAGGTTGCTAATCTGAACTGCAGGAATTCAAGAGACCAGAGGAGGTTTGTCAGGAGTGATGAATTATTAAAACCAACTTTGCTGTGACAGAGGAGAATGTCCTGGTTTGATAACATTTTTTAAAGTTAAAAATGCAGCCCTGATTTAAGACATAACCCCGAGAGTTAGGAGAGCAGCTGTTGAAAATATGCTCCAAATAAATCTCCCAGCGAACACATTCGGTGAATTCTCTTTAAAAAAAAAAAAAATGTTTATAAAGGTGTTTAAGGGGCAGCCTTAACAGTCAGAGCATCGCACTTCTTTTTGGCATTCATGGCAGAAAGTGGTTAAGTGAGAGATGAATTGGCCTGGCTCTTCAAAAAATTATTCTGGCATTGAAATGACATCCATTAGGTTCCTGTTGTCTTTCATTTCACTGATACATTTCTCATTTATTTTTCCTCTTACCTGTAGTGCTATTTATCCATCTAGATTGTTTTGGTGTCAGTTGCCATGTTTTGGAGATATTGGCTGTAGTGATGTCTGCCTTATCTCAAATATAATGGAGCTTCATGGCACTTGGCTTGTGGAGTTCAAAATACACAAAATACATTTGAAAACTCAACAGGAGTGTCATTTTCCAGAAATCCTGACCTGGTTACTCAAGATAACCCACAGACCTTGTTGTGAATAGATTAATGTAAGAACTACTTTCTTTCTACCGAAATACAACCGCCAACAGTATCACCCACGCAGAAGGAAGTGTGCATCTACTCATAGGCAGGAGAAGGCAGGCATTTCTACAGCCGATATCTCCAAAACATGGCTATATTCATGTCCATGTTCATTTGTGTCAAATCAAATTACTCAGCAGCATACTTTGGGCTTCTGGTGTAGTGGGGGCCAAGCAGCTCATTTTTGCCCAGGGCCCCCAAGCAGTTTAATCTATCCATGGTGGTGGTAGACAAACCGTCCTGTCTGCTGCTAAAAGATGCAGTTTGGCACCATTTGCAGACTAAAATAGATAAAGCCAAACCTTGTGGCTCTTTTGCAGTTCTTTCTGTACCCTTCTGGTAATTTTATCCTGTGAAAGAACAGGTCACCCAGGACAATTTAACAGTTGGTATAACCTACAAAGCATCATCACTCTGTACCAGCAAAGATGACACCTTCTACTATCACCTCTAACAAGGGGGTGACACTTCTGTTATTTTATTTTGTCTGTTCTATCTATGACAACTATGAGGTGTTGTTTCTTACATTAGGTTCTTAGCATGTATTATACTATGAATCCATGTGTAAATGAATCAAATTCCATCTAAAACTGCTCTCTGGAGTAGTAGTGGTGCTGTCCTTGTCCTTGTTCAATTCTTATCATTTCTCAACATCTCTTCACTGTTATATATATTTTTTGCCAAGCAGGCCAAGAATGGTGATCTCTAAGGAACACAACCATATGAGCAGAGAATCTGACCATCTGGCTTCCTCTGCAGCTAAAAATCGCGGGGGATAAGAGAAGAGTGACGAATGTCCCTCGTCTCCTGCCGCCTGTCAGTGTCAAGAAGTCTCTGTTAAAAATAAAACAGTTGTCGGAAGCTGTACAGAGCCAACAACATGACTGCAAGGAAATGTAAGGCCCTTTTAAAAGTGAAGTTTATTTTTTGAAGAGAAGAAGGGGAAAGTCACCTCAAGGGAACAGAAAAAAAAAAAAAAAAAACTCATTTCAAGTTTGCGTTGTTGGACTGATTCCAGAAGTGTTAGATAGCCACGCTGGGTGGGACAGTTGTGGGAAAGGGGATGATATAACATCTGTAGAGTATAATGATCGGCTTATCGCTGAAGCTCACGGTGCAAGAATCCCTCACCCAGTCAGGTCTCCTGTCAGTTCTTTAATGTAAGAAGTAGCTTTCTATTTATCAGATGAGAATATGTAAGGGAGAACAGGGAGAAGAAATCCTGCATCAGTTCTTTAATTTTTAAATATTCAGCACCAATCTGTTGCTCTACTGTAAGGAACACTGTGACCGATGTCATAGCGATCATTACCCCTCCTCAAGACATAAATTCCATTAATTAGAGATCAATGACTCATGTTTGACATAATTAGGCCGGATGGGACACCCCCACAAAAACTCATACAGTTGTATTCATCTCCTTTTTTTTTCTATCTCAACTATCAGTCCTATTGTGTATAACATAAAACATGAAAACGATCCCCTCGGCAGTCATGCCAGGCCTAGACATGGTTCAGGAGAGCGATGGCCGCGGCAGCATTTTGACAGGCGGGTTATGGTTTCTGGGCCCCAGTAATGAAGGACTACTGAGTGTGTCATCCAGGAAAAAGGGCCTCTCCCCCGTCTGTCTGATGGCCAGCCAGCTGGATTCAATCGTACACCTCAGAATAACACCAGGCCTCAAACGCTGCAGCATGGCCACCCTTTGCTTTAATAGGCAGAAACAGCACATTAAATCACAACAGTGGCTAACCCTTTCCATAACAGAATTGGTAAACTCAGATTAGTCAGACAACAGTAAAATCATTTACTTGAATGTGTTTTTTTCTCTCTCTCTCTCTTTTTCCAGCTTACACATCATTCTGCTCATTTTTGCACAGCTAGCAAACCACAGTGGTTGAAATAGGAGAAACAGAGGAGCCCTGCACAAAGTAATACAACAGTGGCTCAGTTTCCAAGAGTCAGAGAGCTCCGTCTGCCCTGCAAACTCTCTGTGGTATACAGAACAACAGATTGGATTAACCAAAATGTCAAGAGAGACAGGTTAAGCTGATAGGAAATTGGTTTATACTGAAGGGTCTCACTTCCGAAGTCAAAAAGTCAAAAACCTCTCAAAAGTTCTCAGTCATAACACCATGTCACATTGCTAAGCAGGGAAAATTTAATTTCCAGAGACTTTCATTTTGATTTCAGACAGAACAATGGTCAGAGAAACTATACACTTTTCGAAATAAAAGCAACTGTACAAAAATAAAATTCTGTTTGCAAACAAACAAGTGGAAGAAATTATCATTGAAATACAACAAGGACGTTAACATCCTAAAGAGTTTATTCACAAATCCTCAGAGAACACAATAGTTCCATTAATCTCAGCAGTTAATGTGGAATTCAGGTGGCGATCACATATTCTGTCAAACTGAAGAAAAATAAAGTAATTGGCACTGTGTAAAGCCATCAGGAGTGTTTTTGATATTCAGTAAAACTGTGAGCCTGCCTCAGTATTGAGATTTGCCTGAAGTGAAATTCAAAATGTCTCATCTGGTCTGATTTCCCTGTGCTAAAAGACCAGACTGGGCTTCATTAGCAGTTGCCGCTGTGCTTTATTGGCACGGAAGATCCCATTTTCACTACAGAAATGACTTGCCACCAGCTGCAAATTGACAATGCGCCATATTTCCTTGCAGGTCAACTCTTATTAATGGCAGTTCTTAGGATCTGCACCTCTCCATATCCAAACACAGCAGTGTCATCCGCAAGTAATTTGAACAGTGGGATCTGAGGACCTCACAGGCATTGTTTACCAAAGCGAAAATTACTAAATATAGGAGAGTGGCATCACCAGCTGCTTACACCTTGTCAGTGAAGTCTGAATGCATCCCAAGCCTGTCCTCTGTTATCGGAAGGACACATAAAGTCATGCACATCAAATTCATATTTAAGTCTTAAACTCTTAACAATGACACTCTCCATCAGCGGCCTAATTCTCCAGCACAATAGCCTTATTCAGTATTGATGATTACTCCGCTCCAGAATATCAGGCTGCTCTCTGACTGATGGTGGCTGCAGCAAAGGTTAATTAATGAGCAGTGGCAGGAGCGATGGCTGCCGGCGGGGGGAGAGGCTCTCCCGGGACTTGGACTCACCAGTGGCGAGAGATAAAGGTGGAACAGGGAAGGGTATGACTACTCAGCTGAAATTGAGTCCCCTCTTCTGTGTGGATAACCTCCATGAATTTAATAGTCCGAGAAAGCTACTTGATCACTTACCAAAGCTGCTGCGTGATGCACAGCTTTTCATCATTTTCTCTATAAAACCGTATTTCATGCAATGATTATGTATTGGTTATCAAACATCAGAGATAATCTATGAGGCAAGCTTCGAGTTTGAATTAGTCCTGCAAATCTGCTTCTTGTGATCAGACATCAAAAGGTTTTCATAAAGCATATTTGTCTGTCTGTGCAGCAGACGTTTGCACTGCTTTTCAGATGGGAAAAACCCACTTGGAAATATAATTTTATTTTTATCCTGTTTCTAAGATGGCATTAAAATTCAATGGTAGAGATTATCTCTGCAGACTTACACTTAACGTGTGAACTACCTTTATTAGCTTTATAGGGAAAAAGCAAGGCAATGCATGGTTTATGGCATCCTGTTAAAAGGTCCAATGATAAAGTGATCTGAGTTCCCTCTAAAATATATAAAAATCAGTCACCCTTAATAAAGGGTTTAAAATAATGCCTTGATTAATGATTAACAAATATATTTACTCATGCTTTATGGATCAGTTTTAAAACATTAATAAGAGCAACTTTTGGGTTGCCAGGTGGTGAAAAAATGAATGAGTCATTAATATTTTAGTCATTAATAAATAGTGTGTTTCTCACCTAATAATATGTCCACAGTTATATATATTTCTTAGACCTTAATAAAAGGCCAATAAACATAAATTTTGCACTAAGCCATGCCAATAGTCATTAATAAATGGTCATGATTTATTAATGACGTTTTTTATTACCTGCCAATCCAAAAGTTGCTCTTATTAATGTCTTATAACTGATCCATAAAGGTTGTTCTCAGTCATGTTTGTAATGCAGAGCTGATAAGAGTGTGCAGGAATTTCCTTTTTCCTCTGAAGATAAATACCAGCCATAAAGATTTTCACAACTTGGCAACCCAAAAGTTGTTACAAATAATGGCTTATAACTGATCTACAAAGCATCAGTACATAAGGAATTAACAATTAATAAAGTAATAAGTTACAACCAATTACAAAGGCAACTCATTGTATGAGAAAGTGGCACCATGAAATAATAACTGTAAAATGAACTGACACATTTTTCTATAATAAATCAATTCAGAATAATATCAGAATAAAGTCAAATTGAGTGTTGATATTGAGATTATGTATACACTAATTTCTAATGACTATCCAGAAAGAATCAAAACAGGCCACTTAACAAACAGCAAGTACAAGTACGGACTTGTAGCAGGCTCTCTTCCAAAGCATTTGCCTGCGGTTATTCAGTGAATAACGTGTCTCTGCATGGAAAGATTAGGCAAAGAGGACCCTGCCAAGCATTAGAGTGTTACAGGAAGGATCAAGAACAAATGAGTAATGAAATGACTGACTCACTGGGACCATTCTGAGACATGAGAAATGGCATGTGCTCTTTCGAAGCCTGCTCCTGTTAAGGTCCCATCTCAGTCAGAGCATGACTAAGAATTTCCTGACATGTTTTTAATTGTTGGCTCCTCCTTGCCATGCACGTCACCCATATAAGCAATTAGGCTTCTGTCATCCATGTCTAATAAAATGGAGATTTGGCTGCTGCATAATTGTAGCAGCACGGAGACATCTGCATAAGTAGAGGTTTTACTAGTGGGTTAGCAGAATTCATAGTGAGACTATTAACAAATTATGTCCCGTCTTTTGTAGCAATAGATAATAGTAGTTTAAACTGAGTATAATAACAATATCTGCAGCTACTGATGTTATATAATCACATGGTGCATTGTATTATCATAGTGCATATGATTCACTGCATTCAAACACAGACTGTTTGTCGATATATTTATGAATTTATTATTTTCTTTACATTATCTCCACCTCCTGCTCCAGAGCCCACAGAAAACCGTTAGAAAGAAATGATTGTAATTCAAGGCCACAGAAGCAAGGAACCATATCCCCACGAGCACATACAAAACAGAGTTGGTAACAGGATTGCAACACCAAAGTGAAAGCATGTCTGCCAAGTCTACACATTCAAAGACCACAAACATCAAACGGGTTTTCCAGGCAGTCAAGGGTTTCAGTGTTCATAGAGAAGAAAACAAACAGGACTGTTTCTAGCTCGGGAAAGATGGATATTTCCAAATGGGCACAGTATATTTTTATGTGTACAGATGCAATAGAAAGTCTATAACTGAGTGTACCATCTGCATGTTACATGTGATCCATTAGGATTACAGAAATGTTTAAGCAAGACAGCATCAAAGGTTATTGAGGAGCGTACATTTTTGCCCAGGCCAAACAGCATAACATCACAGAGTAGAAATGGTCTCTGACTTTTTTTTTTTTACTTTAGCTATACTTAATATTCATCCCCTGTTCAGTACACGGCTCGCTGAACTCTTTCAAGACAAAGGCCCAAAAAGATCATTGGATATCTGATTGACCACGACAGGAAATGGAAACTTTGTGCTGTTTGCATTTCCTCCAGGCCTTTTATAGTGAAGATAGCACAGCCATAAAACACAGGGTGAGACTCAGTTATGGCATTTTGCAGATTACTATGAGTAGCTGAGGGGAATGCTTTGGAAATTGCTTTGACTAGAAATGTGTCATGGTTGACAGGTTTTTTTTTTTTTTTCAGTTTGATCCCTATTAAGCACTTCTCTCTGATCTAATTCAATAAATGCCAGAGGGAGTTATAATAATCATATTCATCCATGATCCTTTGGGATATGTGTCTTTGGAACCCATAAATACTTCTAACTTTCTTTCTTCTAGACATAATATCTTCAGAGGTTTATATATCTTCAGAGGTTTATATATCTTCAGAGATTTTATATATCCAAGCTAATCGAGTACATACAGTAAAGTTTAGCTTTGGAAAATGCACTGATCCCCACATACAATCAAAGGAGTCCCTGTGAAAGTGCTAAGCCACCAAACCGTCATGACATCTTTGAGCTTCAAATAAAGTCCCTTTACTTATGTAATGAAAATAAAATCCATATCATTCATATGTCTATATTAGAGCAATAAAGCACTACTATCATCTTTTTTTCTGCTTTGCAGGAGTCTATACAGTACATTGCAGCATTTTCTAGTTTTAAAGGGAAACAGCACAGAGAGTTCAAATATTAAATTCATGAAAGCCAAATTAGTCCTTGAAAACTTTTCCCAAAGCTACAAATTATAAAACATGTCAATAAAGTCTTACTTCTTAATGAGCTTCATAACATTTCGGTTCCAAACCAGTAAATATCCCTTGATCCCCCCAAAAAAACATAATGCCAGTAATAACAGATACGGATTTTTACACAAACATCTCTCTGACATCACAGATTAGGGATGAGAAAACCTCCTAGTTTTCATCTCTTACCAAGACATAACGTAAATAATCTTCACTGAGAAACTGAGCTGCTGTAGGATGCTGCAAAAACATTACATTTATGCTAAAGTTCAGTGGTAGACCTCTGCATTTAAGACAGCAAAGGTCTAAAGTCTCATTCAATAAAAGAGTGCTACAAGTAAGTGTGAAGGGCTGGTGGGGGAAAAAAAATAAGAACATAAGCTCCCTTCCACCTATTTTAATGTAAAATATTCCTCCCTCACAAACATCTGTTGCTGCAGTCTGTACAACATCTTACATAGACCCAAAACAAACACAACTAACAGAATAAAACTTGAACAAAGGCAGAAATGCAGTTTTTCCACAACTTGTAACATCTAAAATGTAAGGTCAGTGCAAAAACAAAAAAAAAGAGACTTTATAGAACTCGATGAGACCGGCAGCTACAGTAAACAAGACAGCTCAATATCAGCTGTCCAGCAGCAGTAAGTTAACTGGCAAACCTGGTGTAACCCAGCCTCTTCATCACACTCCCACATACGTCCTCTATTAGTCTGATGTCTTTTCGAGGCATTTTTTGTCTCCACATGTTAATGTTGGCTGGTGAAATGTCTCCTTCATACATTAGATTGTACAAGTTAGTGGAGGTGGTGAATATAAGTTGGTTGAGGGCTGCGGGTGAGACAGGCACCCCCAGGAACGTGTGTATGCTCTCCGCCGTGTCCTGCGGGAAGTTGACCACGTCCTCAAACCTCACTTGGAGGTAGGACTCCTCTGGGAGGCCCCTGCTGACCCTCAGCACTGCTGCGGTGTGAGCCAGCCACAGATTAGCCAGTATCAGGATGGGGTTCGTCTCCGAACGGGACAGCAGCCTTTGGATAACTTTAAACTCTGGCGCCACAGTGGAGCACCCATCACTAACAGCATCCTCCTTGAATATCAAGGAAAGGTGCTGCGGGATGTTTTTAAGGGAGTAAAGGCTGGGTTTGCTGTTATAAACCATGAGATAAATCCACGCTCGAGGGTCTCTCACCAAGTAGATTGTCCTCAGGGAAGGTCCGACAACCTCCTGAATGAAAGGCACTTTGAGCCCCCAGCTTCCACTCCGCATGTTGAGAACCACCCGGGCGTTAGGGTACTCCACAACATGGCGCCTCATCTCCCTAACGTAGTCTGCATCTCTGTCCAGACTGGCTCTAAGTTTGCCCTTCAGCTCAGATGCCGGCTCTCTCCTCCTGGATCTTTTCTTTCTGTCCCTAGAGGGGCCGGCTCTCGGGGGCGGTTTGACCCTGCTGCCCTCATCCAGCTGAATATTTTGCAAGTGCAGCTTTGTGTTGTGGACCAGCGAATGCAGCCAGCCCTGAATAATCTTAAAACGACCAAGCGCGGCGTCTGACCTTGACCACTCACAGGCGTCGACCAGAGAGTCAAACTCAAACTCAGTCTCAGGAATGTCCACGTGCTCGGTGGGAACTCTTATGTAAACAAAGTCTGAGCTGTTGTAGAAAAGGTGCTTGAGTATTTCTGATCCCGATCCGGGAAGGGTTGTTATGACGACGGTGGGAAGGGGGAGCCGGTGCTGCTCGTACAGTCTGATTTGTTTGTTTACTTCGCTTTTGGCACCCGCACCTTTCCATTTTACCCCACAGAGAAGCTGATCGCAGCTGTTAGAGACAAACAGCAGCTCCGCTATCCACAGAATGAGCACGGAGATGAAGGCGTAACGCATCAGCCTGCTGAAGCAGACATAAAACTTTCTCTGCATGGTCAAAAATCCTATGGCCACACAGAGAAAAACTCCTGCTATCACATTGACTGTGAGTCCAAAGTCAAACAGCTGATTATCACTGCTGATTTGTTTGGGGATGAGTTGTGTCCCAAGGCCATATCGAGTGATTTGATATCCATCCTCAACTTTACAGTGACCTCCAAATCCTAAATAAGTCAACCTAGCTCCTATGTCTTTATAGTTTGTAGCAATTGAGACAATCTTCTCTGTGTTATTTATAGTTAAAGAAAGTCTCACCCCATTTTTGCTATCATCTATAAATCTACAGTTGGACACTTTGACATATGGCCCATGTAGTACATAAGCTACTCTGCTGACTGTGCCCGTCACCGGAAAAGTGACATTGACGTACTGAGTCCACCTCTTTTTAAACTCAGCCGCCTGCTCTGCCTCCTGTATCCTGGTATCAGGGCTGTGACCCTGGCTGTCGAACCAGAACATTTTATAATGAGCATCCCACACATCCATCATCGCGCCGTTGTATCTGTCCATGAATCTGAAAGGAACATATTTAAAGTCGATGTCAAGATTGTGGAAAAACGCACTGAGGGACTTCACAGGGGAATCACTCCCCTTCTCCACGTGGTCAAGCACCAGCAAAGTCTGTGAGTTCAGCAAAACCAAGGCTCTGAACACACTCTTTAGTCTCATGGCGGGGGAATAAGCCGACACCGCTTCCCCACTCACAAACATGGTGTCCCTGTGGGAGGCGGCGACAATCACCTCCCCTCTGGCATCGCCAACACCCTCATCAGTCCAACGCAGCCACTTAGCACATTCCCCCAACTGACCCTCCCACGGACTGTTACACTGGCTGGTGGGAGACGGACTGAACACCAAAACATTGTTAAGATAACTGTACTTCGGACCATAAAGTGCTTCAGACACAAATACTTGTCCATTAGGAGCAAACGTGAAAGAGTTCTGATCCGGGTGCTCGTGTCCTGGGTTAAAGCTGTTCCAGCCCTCCACCCAGGAGTAAGGCTTGTCGTGGACAATGTCATAGACAGCACGGCCACCCAGCTTGCCAGACTTGAAGGAGACAAAAGTATTACCCTGGCCGTTGGGCAGCCCTGCTCCGTAGGTCACCACACCCCAGTTTGAGAAAATATGCATCCGAGCTTTGCCAAAGTCGTGGGGAGGCTGCGGCGCGAGGTGGTTGTTGTACCAGATGTATTCTGTGTGAAGTGTAGCCCAGCGCTGTGAAGACGACTGCCCCATGGGACCGTCCTTGGGTCGGTGCTTTCTAATTTGTTGCGCGAGCCAGTTACCCGTTCCGTTCCTCATGACGAATGTGTCGAGGAACACAAGCTGGCTCTCCGGCCCATAAAACCAGTTGTAGTTGGAGTCTGCGATGCCAACTGTTCTCTGAAACCCCGGCAACAGAGTGGCATAATAAAACCAGAAGTGTCCCTGCAGCCAGTTGTTCTGCAAGTTGTCAATGTTGAAATGGCGCTGCGCTAAGAAGACGTACTGTGTGATGGACTTGGCTGTGTAGCTCCCATAGGCTACTCCCTCATCCAGAGACCCGTCGACAACATGGTTTAGGAGAAACATAGTTTTCTCCATGTAGTTCACTGCCACTTGTTTCCAGATCATCGACTCTGGGTTGTCATGCGCTCCAACCACTATTGCACCAGTCAGGATGGCAAATATGTTAGTGGTTTGATGATTCTGGAGATACTGTTTCCCCCACCCTCTGTACTTTGAGAGCTCATACAGCTCCTCTGTCTCGGAGCGAATCTTCTTGAGGTAAACACCTCTCCGCCGTTCATCCAGATAGGAGTAAATAAAGTCAAAAGCAGTAGCAAATCCGGTGAGAGAGTGCGCCACGGGGACCTCGTCGTTAGGGGCACTGGTCACCTTCCAGTCCGGGTATTCAGCCATCCTATCCATAAACTTGATAAGAAACTGCAGGGCAGCAGAGTCCTCAGGGCACAACAGGCAGTAGAGAGCCAGGGGAGGCAGGTTGTTCCCATAAATCTCATTCCACTTGCTTGTAAACTCCTGGTGTTTTGCAGGGGGCATGTAAAAGGGGACGTTAGACAACATGGTGAGCGCAGCCGCCCGGATGACTTTAAATATGTGGCTGTGGGTGGTGGCGGATCTTTGCCTCAAGTGCAACACATCCACTTGGTTAAAATACAGGTTGGGATGGGAATCAGTAGACTGGAGTTTCCACTGCTCGGTCGCTCCGTCTGGTTTGAGCTTGACCTGCAGCAATTCATCTGTGAAAATGTCTCTGTCCGTGGCGTTGAAGACCCCCGAGAAGGCTGTCCCCACTGCGAACAGTGACAGTAAAACAACAGAATATACAACTGCCATGTTGCCGGGCATTGGTGAAAACATTTTACTGGATTTCAAAATTAGGCAATTGATTGTTTTCTTCCTTAAAAAGGTTGCGGAAATGTCCCATAACTTCAGGTGTTATTTCAGAGTAAAAGTCCAGGTGAAATACATCTGTTGGAGGAGTCCAAAAAAAACGCATATATTATAAGATTAATAATGCAATGTCAAAGTCCCATGCATGATAGTCAAGACGAAAAACTTTAGTGCAAGAACAAACACTATCCACATCCACTTGTAACAGTTTGCAAAAGCATCAACACATTAAATGTCTGACGGTAAATAGATCTTTTCTGGTCTGTTCTGAGTTTAAATCCAACAGATAGAAATCCTCATGTCTGCACGTTGTCCTCCGTCCTCACAGCATTACCTGTGCTCGTGAAGACCGGCATCTCCCCCACCCCCCAGTAACTCATATTGATCTCCTCCCCAAAACATTTCCTTCTGGACAGACATCAGTCAGCCCCAGTCCGTGTCCGGTCCAATCACAGCCACCCAGAGGCTCCGTGTGCAGCCGGAGCGAGCTGCAACATCCACGGACGTGAACCCCAGCCAGCCGCGCATCTCCGCGGACAACATCGCCCGGTGTCCCCGCCGCAGAGACTCCACACCGCCCGGTGCTCAAAATGTCAAATCCTGATCGGGAAATCTCACAGTTTGCATTGTTGAATCCGATACTCTCTCTCTCTCTCTCCCTCTCTCTCCCCCCCACGCTTTATCCTCCGTGGTTAGTCCGCTGAAGTCCGGGGAGAGGAAAGTTGTCGTCACTCCTCAAGTATTCAAAGAATGAGACATTTTTCGGGTTGTCCGCAGGAAACGATAAACCAGCCTCCCAGATGAGGAATACTCCACATGTAAAACCCGCCGCCTCTGAGGGATGTGTGTGTGTGTGTGTGTGTGTGTGCGTGTGCGTGTCCGTCCCGGCCGGCCGAGGCACGCATCCCACGCGTGGAGCTGCGTGTGTGCGTGTAATCTCCGGACGCGTCTCTCCGTTGTGTGTCCTCCCGACTCTCTTCGGCACAGTCGGTCTGATTGTTTTCCTGCACTGGATGGAAAAAATTTCCACTGTACAGACTGTAGAGGGAGCCGTGACTTCAGCAGCGTGGAGAGTGGGCCGGCGGGATGCTGCGTTCAGCTGAGGAGACGCACAAGCAAACAAGTGCTGATGGAAACACACTTTTCTTTTGGGTCTACTTAAAAAAAAAAAAATAATGTTTTTGCATGTGTGTGTAACTGCAGGCATTGTTCTACACTTCACAGACACTTTCTAAGTTTATTTCATAAGGGATCGTGATATTGATATGTTGATATTAAAGGGACAGTTCGACATTTTGGGAACTGGAGGAGAACAGTGATGCTCCTCTCATGTCTGTCTGTTGACTCTGAAGCTGCAGCTGATCAGAACCTGGGGAAGCTGTCAGCTTGGCGACATATAAGAAATAAAATTAGCAGCATCTGTAAAGCCCATAAACGTTATATATGGTAGGTTTAATCTGTACGAAAATAAAGGGGAAAAAAAACACTATTTGAAGTTTTATATGGGTTTTGGGGAGGACTACTTCCTGTAAATCTCCTGTTTCTTGAATTTTTTTATTTACGGATTAAACAAATGTATATATATATATATATATAATAAAACAATACCCTCTTATGATTTACTTTCAGAGTCACTATGATTAGTCTTTTGTTCCACATTCGACATTTATACCAGCATTTGTAGTGATAGGCTACAATATGGATTCATATTAGGCCTACAAAAAGAAAAAGCGTTCAATCTCATTAAGATATTTAATTTGAAATTAACATTTTTTTTTTCTTTTGCCACAAATTGCTCTTCACACCTTTTTTATCTTCAGTGTCTGTTACATCTCTTTGTAACACATTTCCTAAGGCAACAAAAAAGGCATCCAATAACCTCAATTGCATCTCCCCTTCGAGGAATGTGTGACATTTGCTTGTCCTAACATGCGGCACTGTGCACTCATTGATCACCTCATACTGTGTATATTAGGTTTCTGTGCAGCATCTTCATTTAATGATACATCACTTTCTCTATACCCAGTTCACATGTGCTTTTTGCAGCACGCTATCCCACAGGGACCACTGTGGTATGATGCTTTTTTTTTTTTCCCCTGCAGTTCAAAAGCACATGCTATAGGCACACAGTTGGCCTGATCAGGATCGCTGCTAGAAACACACACAATAATCTCTCTTAGGACCAAAGTCTTCCATATGGAGAGGAGATGCAGAGACTGCAGAAGAATCTGCCTCAATTTGAACTCACATCAGTGCAATCGCTTCATAAACATAAAGATTATACTTAAGGAATCACCAAGAGGAGCCTCCTACACTGCATCAACTGCCCCCTCTGGAAAAAAGCTAATCACCACTAATTTGCCCTTTTTTAGTCTTGTAATTCATGATAATTATGTAATCTGATAATATCTATAATTATATCATTATTACTGTACTGTACATGGCTTCTATTCCTGTACAAAGTGTTACTTCTAACACTCATCTGTTGGCGACAACTGTGGTGTCTGTGGCCGCAGAAAGTTTATTTTCACAAAGCAGATTGTCCAATTTTTCGGTATAAAAGGTAAGGGCTATGGAGGGCTAAAAACTGAGGCCAATGCAAAATTGCCTTAAGATGCAGTACCACTAACAGCCACTAGGTAAGGCCACCAAAAAACCCATTTAGTCCATGAACTTCTTCCTCAAAATACAAAAATACTAATGTAGAAATTGTGGTTTTAGTACGTAATCTTACTTATAAAAGTATATATTTTTGTGGAAACTTTAGAATCATTGTTCCACATTGTAGATAATGTAATAAGGTTTAAAGATAACTTCATTATATCAGCCATGATGGTTATTGCTTATCCCATTCAGTTCCTTCTGTATTGGCCAAATCTGGACTTTTTGGCAGTAAGATGTCAGCAAGATGTAAACCTCAATAAACTTCTGAGTGTCCCCTCAAAAATCTACAAGAGAAATAAATCGATTCAATGTCTTATAGTTTTGGTGTCTGTGGGTTACATCCAAAACAGTAGCAGCATGGCTAAATAATGGCCTTATTTAAGTTTTTCAGTTATACATAATACAGCAGTGTATTTTGGAGAGAGAAAATGAACCTGAACTTCTGGCTTATTATTCAGTGGCTAAATCCAGCTACTTGCTGCATAAAGTCCCCAGCTATTCTCCTCAGCATTTGAAAGGCATCTTCCTTTTGTGAGTGCATTACATTTGCATATTTGCTCGGAAATCTCAACTTGCATCCTGCGTCCACTTCTGAGGAGAGAAAAGTATCATTGCATTTCTGTGGGCTACGAGTTTTAACCTCGTGATGCTTCTGGCTGCACCTCACTCAGTGATGTCAAGGCTGGCATTTCCTCTTTGGCAACAGCATCTTAGCTTTATGATCCTAAAATTATTGCCTCACCCATCCCTGTTCACTTTTCTCTCCTCTACCTTTCATATGTGTTTGACATTACCTTCTTCAATGGACAGTTACTGTGTTACATATCGCCAGTAATTGCAGCCCTCTGATGTAATTTTCATGTTAGTTATTGGTGTCCATGGATTCTCCAAAGTCCTTGTAGAACCACTTTTCAGCTGCAATCTGTGATTTAGACTCACAATGTGACTTAGATCCTGGCAATTGAGGGGTAAAGATTTGTTGAATTTGAACTGGTTTATGTATCTAAAGGCAAGTCATTTTTTGCAGTGTGCACCCCTCTGTTGTATGCTCTACCCAGACTTTCACTTCCATTAACTGCCCATCTGTTCAACCTCCACATTTCTCAGCAGAGCCCTTTTGACTAATTTGATCTTCATTTAGTCGCCTCCACTTGCATTACGTCCTGTCTTCACTGGAAAATCACTCCTGCAAATAGGCTCCAAGCGAGAGGGATGTTTGTCTTTTGCACACAACCACAATCCTTTGAAGGTTTACTCCAAAACTAACTGGTATAACTTCTTCTGGAATAAGTACAACGCCGCATGTTGATTCCTCCCTGTCAGACTTGTATTGGAGAGAACAAGTTCAACTGAGCATTCTAATTAGAAGAAGCGTCGGTGTGGTGAAATGATTGAATGATGTCAACCACAGAAAACTAACACTCTAATCACTCTCATCCACAGCTGCTCGGGCTTGGGGATGAGCAGGAGGTCCTCAAGTTGTTGCCTAGCGACATTTCAAGCACATCTGATCAGAGAAGATGAATAGCAAATTGCCAAGAATGTGTCAAACATGGATCCTAAATGCACCATTGATTGACAGGTGGCAACTAGTGTCTGCGTGCCTACTGTAGCTTTCCCACTGTTTATCCTGGCTGTTTGAAGCTTTGCAAATCTCGGCTTTGCTTGTTGATTTAAACAAACTTCCAACCATACATAGTGGAAGGAGAAGGTGTGTGCTGACAGCCAGTGCCCTTATTAAAAATATGTCATGCTGGGAGCTAAGGGAGATGCGAACCAGACCCTTGAAAGACTCCCCTCTTTCTTTCCCTGCAGAGAATTTCAATTTCCCCCAAGAGCCCATGGTTGCTCAGCATGCCTGTGTCCTGCATCCGGCCCTCTGGGTAGAGGCAGAGGGAAAATTGGCTCCAACTCTTCAGGTTTCAGTGATGGTTTCAGTGTCTTCTATGAGACCGTCTGTCAATCACAGTAGTCTTCTCTGAACAAACCGTGCAGCTTCAGTATTTGGTGGGTGCTTTCAGAATCATTGTGGTCCCTCGAAACCATTAAATCTACTCGTCCAGAGAACAGGGAATAGTCTACCTGATGAGCCTGGAAATGGAAACACTCAATGCAAAAGGGCCCTTCATAATATCCATACACATGGGTGGAAAACATTTCTCTGAGAGATTACTATGAAACAATCATGTGAGCTTAGTTTATCAAATCATACTATCAAACCGTGTAGTTTTCACATAAGGATAATATTTGTGTTGCTGATCACACCAGAAGATGATCACTTTCCAAGGCTGTAAATGTATGTAATAACCTAAAATTTATGTATACTATTTTCTGATTTTCTGATTGTATACTATTTTCTGATTTTAAAGCATAATAACCTTGTTTACACATTCCCATGCTGTTGCACATTGAATTGTTGTTTCACATTTCCAACTGGTTGTCGACGGCTACATTGCATTACCTTTCAGTGGTGCTTGCATCTGCCGGATGTCCTTAATACCTGCTGCTTAATGTGGACTGACATCTGTTGTCATTTCCGTTGCTGATGTTGTTTCACTGTGTCACTCTTCATTGACCCCCCCACGCTCCTCTCAGTTTGCAGATCACTTCTGTCATTTGCGTTTGCACATTTCTTTGGTTGTTTGAGTTTGCACATCATTTCTGTCTTTGCAGTTTGCACATCACGTCTGATATTTGCATTTTTCCATAGCTTTTGTCAAATGGAAACAACAGACAGCAGCTGGCATTAAGTAGCAGGTGTCAACATCAGACAGATTCAAATGCCGGGTATTCATGTTAGTGTGTTTTTTTCCAGTTTCTTTTAACTCATCCTGATAGAGTTGTGTGAAAGACCTCAGTTAGTGTATTACTGTAAGTGCTACTATTATTTATTACAGAAAAGGAAGCACAGAAAAAAACTAAAAAAATTACAACACCTCAGTGAAGATACAAGACCTGTTCAAATAAGCTAAATCGAGTTTACTATAACTTATTATTATTATTATTATTATTATTATTATTATTATTATTATTATTATTATCTGTTAGAGTTGTGGCCATCCTTCCTGTTGGTGATCATTATTAAGTTTATTATCAAGTGGCTCTGATGATGCTTTGATGTAGTTTTTTTAAGATTATATCTGGGTTGTTTTGGCTTAGTGATTAACAATTGTTTCTTTCTACCGGGTGGTAAGCTGCAGCATACTCTAATAAAGTTAAACTGAACTGAATTAATAGTAACACTGTATTCACCAAGTTCACTGCTGACATCTCAAGGTGGAGACATCAGTCATTAGATGATTAGTGAAAAAGGAAATACTTAAAAAAAATTCTACTCTTAGGTTCCGATTTACGTTGAAATGGTGATAATAGTTTTATCCCTTAAGGCTGCTAAATATATTTTAAATTAAATCATCTGAAAATTACTCCTAAGGTTAATACATACTGAATTAATCCTATCACAACCAGACATTTCTGCGTTTTTAGAGACCACAAGTCAAAAAGAATCTGATCATCTGACCGCTCATGTCTCTTTTCCCATCAGATTTTGTTGTGGTGATGTTGCCATGTTCCACATCTCACCAGTTACTGGTAAATATTATGTTATCAAAACTGATAAAAAATGATGGACAAAATTATGAAAGTAAGACTCAAGTTATTATAAACTGTAATTATCCTTTAAACATGCATTGGTAATCAACTTTAGGACAGTGGGCAGTGGTAGTTTAGGATACTGTATGTTCATAAAGAATTAATGTATCTAAGTGTGTAACGAACGTTCACTGATCTGAGTTGTGCTGCACAGTGCCCATGAAAGATTTACGAACACAGGAGATGTTGATACAGTACCTGTTCAAGTCCTTGGAGGTGTACAATACAAGTTCTGAAACTTGCCATGAATATTTCAGGATGCTAATTTCAGCATCCCAAAGGATAATTTGAATTTTAAAAAGGCACGCTTTTATGAGAGGTGACAGGAGAAGAGATGAAGATTGTAAAATCTACTTAAAAAACAGCGTGAACCAAACATACAGCCAATTGAAACTCACAATAGTCCCTGTCATTGCTGCCATCACAATACAGTGTCTCCTCTGCTAGAATTGATTTTGTTCTGTTCCCCCATTTGCTGATACAGCTATGCAGATATTGGTTTGTGTAACATGACACATTGACTCTGTACAGAAGCGAATAAACAGCACTCAAAACTAATTCCAATCCCAAAGAGTGGCATGTGATTTTCGCAGAGGGTGCCAAATTATACATCCCACTGTGACTGATACATCATTTACTACCAGTGCTGTGGTTTAGCTCTTTGCAGGGTGAGATTACAACTCCAGCGATGTTAGGTCCACCCCCGCCCCCCTACACACAAGCTCTCTCTTACAACTTTCCGGGGTTTAATTTGACTCTGTCAAGAGTCATCTTTTCGCAGCAAACACATCAAAGAGTCCGGAAGAAAATCTGTGTTCTCCTAGGTGCACATTATTCAAATGGGCAAACTTGCTTCTTATAGTTTGGATTCTACATCTCGTCAGCTTCTGCGGCTGACATGTCACTGTGAAGCAGGGGAATATGAGATGAGTTTCTAGTGTCACTCACGGCAGCATCCAGTGGGAAACTGCAGTGTCTCTGAAAAGGGACTAAAAGATGAGACGCAGTGCAGAGATAACTGTGCCTACTTCACATCATGCAATGTTTTGGCAGGAGAGCACAGACCCCTTCCACAGCCTCGCACCACTGGTCCTATTCCCCCAGCTCTGTCTGTGATGTACACAGACTGGTGTATGAGAGCTTTACATAAATTCATGAGACTATTTGGCCCTAATTAAAATCCATAAACAAGCAAAGTGCAAGTTCATCTGCAGTTCACAGCAAAATGTCTCATTGATTTCCTGTGTTCTTGTAATAGCCAAGGAATTCTGAATGGTGCCCTCTCAGGGCAAATTCATCGGTTTACAAATAATCTTCCCCTCCGGAAAATCATTCCCTAAATGGATAGTCATGCTACAAAGGTTTTATTTATCAACCTGTGTTTTTTGTATCTTATGTTGTGGTGGTATTGTTTATAGGGAAATATCCCTAGATGCAATGGTTCCTGCAACCTCCTTTCTGTGATGCTAGCACTATGGCTGTATGGATGGTGATGTAGTTCAGTTTATTGGTCCAACACTTTGGTCCAGACTGAAATATCCCCTACAGCTATTGCCAGGGAATTGAGTACAGAAATTCATGGTCCCCTGAGGATGAATCCTAAAGACTTTTGGGGTCCCTGACTGTTTATCTAGTACCACCAGTTTTCACTTGTCCTGTAAATTATATTCAATAAATTGGAACTCAATTTTGTGCAGACATTACTTCCCAAACAAGGTATCCTAATGACTTTTTGATCCCCTGACACCATGAAGTTGACTTTCATGGCTTTGAGTGAAATGTCCCGAGAGTTATCAGATGGATTGCTGTGAAATTTGGTTCAGACATTTATATGTTACCCTCAGAATGAACTGTAATAACTTTGGTTAAGCTTTTCCTCTAGGGCCATCACCAGGACACAATTGAACAGAACTAGTTCATACAAGGCGCTGTCCACATCGGAAATCAAATGTGTTTGTATTTGTTTACGAACAGCCACACTGGAAGGCAGAGTGAAAAGCTGGCTGGGGGAGATGGGGTGATGCGATGTCGCTGAAATGTGTCTATAATGGCTCACTTTTTCAGAATGTCAAAGTGTTGCACTCAATTTTATACACAAAAAATGCCACAAATACTTCTGTAACAAATGAAAAAAGGGAGCTTCAGAGGAAAGTTCAAACGCATCTTACCTTTTTACCTCTGCACAGCTGGCCATGAAGCCATGAAGTGAGTGTGAATGTCAGATCATCGGTTTTGGAAAGTTACAGAAATTGACGGATCCAATGTCAAAAATGTGTGGGGGGAGGGGGTTTCTGAAGCTAATCAACCATCTGACAAGCATATTTAGTCTTATTGTATTATATTTGCACTTCATATAACCAATACAGACCTACTGTACAGTAAGAGAAAATACATAAAAGCCATCAACCTGTTTATATTATCTCTCCTGTGAGGTTTTCAGCATGTCCTTTTTGTCGGTCTGCCATAATTTCCTGCCTGGCAGACACAGAATGGTGCTTGGAGGCCCGGCCCCAAGAAGCAGCTCTCTAGGCCACAGGGACTCTGACTTCAAAGGGAGTCAGTATTAGAAGTGACCAGTAGCTGGATGTTCCCTGCATAATTCTCTGGCAAGGCGGATATCTCATGTTCTCCTGCTTTGTTTAGGTTGCAAGCTGACCCAAAGGCAGTGTGATGTTGTCTGGAAACACTACGTGTTTCTATTTTTTACAAGAATGTCACATGTTCTTCTTCAAGTGCTACTCTTAACATACTTTAAATGCATTCTATCAATGGGAGCTGCTTCAACTGCCAGATCAGAAAATTATGAGTATTTGAAATATAATTATGCACAGTAAGCAGTCCTGTCTTGCAATTTGTTGAAGGAAATCTATAATTTTTCAAGTTTAAAATTGCTTAGACAAGACCAGTAGGGAATAAAATAAATGATAAGGACAGTGGATTCCCTGTTAAGATGTGTCTGCAGCGTACTGAGAATGTTGAGATTAAAACACACTTTGATGAAAAATGGAATTATGAACACAGGCTTGTCCTCACTGAAGGATGCCTCACCAGAAAAAGGGCTGCCTTCCTGAGCCTTGAAGTAAATCCCTTGACATCTCCTGATGTGATTTTTAATTAATTCTAAAGTTTCTTGCAAAAACACAGAAACTTTCCCCTCACTGGGAACATCCTTTTTACGATGTGGTATATCTTTTGAGGGCATGTCTTAATTCAGTTGCAAAATGCCACCAAATCAATTTAACTGCATTATGGTAACCACACTTAAGAAAGGTATTTTTCACTACTTGTTTCATCAAAGTTACTGCCTGGTTGGCAAAACTAAAATAGTAGAATAAAGCATCTAATTAAAGGAACAATTTGCAACAATTTTACCTTAAAATAACAGCAGTATTAACAGTGGTAAGGGCACATCTTTCATTCCCAACCCGCACCCCAAACGCATGTTCTTGCACTTTGTAACTTGGGTTGAGCGGATACAATCTCCCGCGAGAAGTGCATAACATTTGATGGCACTACATCCAACAATACTGAGTACAGGTCTTGTATTCTCAGTACGGACATCATGCCAGAGGCGAAGAGACCGAAGACGCTGACGGGGGAAGCTATGAAGAGAAAAAGAGAGAATAAGTGAGGCTCAAGTTGTATTGAGGACAGCGGTGTAAAAGTGAATTGCACTCCGAAACTGTAGGGGTGTCATCCAATGATTTGTACTGCCAATGCCTTCAGTAGCTTTTCCTGCCATGGTTTGGATCCACTCTTATCTGGCAGTAGAGCTCGAGCTAATTACCATTTATGTAGTAATTTGGAGCGATAATCTAGGCCATCTATATTTATGATGGCATTGACTATAAAATGCTGCTTCACACACATTTTCAGACTCACAGAGAAATTCACAAATAAAAGGCTTTTCATTGTGCATTAATTGCTCACACAAATCAGTGGTAGTAATAATAAAACAAGAAAGTGATAACAACAAGACAATGTGTCAGACAGCAATGTATGAGGTGCAGAGAATTTGATTAGAAGTCTTGTGTCTCTGCAGTGATTATGAAACTACACCCAGCTGCTGGTTAGCTTAGCTTAGCATAAAGACTGGGAATGGGGGGAAACAGCTAGCCTGAATCTGACATCCTGCACTTCAGTTTTTGAGATACAACATACAAAAATGAGAGTGGGATGAGTCTTCTAATCCAACTCTCAGCAGGAATTAAAACAGCATATTTCCCAAAATGCCAAACTATTCCTTTAAATTTCTATAGTATACCAACCAGAGGCACACATCTGCACACCCTCATTATAATACTGATACATTTAACAGTTATGAGCAGTAATAGTGCTGAACATGTGTCGTTTAAAGCCCAATCCTTAAAAATAAAACATGAAATTGCAATGTGAATGTTATTATTTGTGTGAAAGAAAATGGTTTAAACATTCAGGACATTTTTCCACTGTTGGAGTCACTGAGTTATATTCCTTTTTGTCTTCTGACTTCTTATTCATTGTTTGAACAACCATCTATGTTACCCTCCCGTCCTCTTTGTGGCATGCCTTTTGTTTCACTTTAATGTTTTTCTACTGAATACTACAGATAGAGAGCGATGGTACCAGTGTTTCAAACATTCATCTCTGTCTTAACAATTTTTTGTTGAAATAAACACTGATTTTCTAATTGGACTCTGCGTCCAAAAAGCAAAGCAATATAATTACAATTTCTCACCAAACAAACAGTGCCTGGTCCCATTCAAACAGACAGCGCTGTTTTTCGGTTAATAACAGCCCGTGCTTATCATTTACTTATCATTTTTATGTAAATTAGGTAGCAGCATTGAGACAGCCTTTTAAACAGAGCCTGCAAGAGCCATTTACATGTGTTACAATAGCTCTGTGATTTACGCAGACTGCAGGAGGTGAGAGAAACCAACCATCCAACAGGCTGTCAGCTTGCTCAAGCCTTGACAAGGAAAAAATCACATCATGGCCTGCTTGGATTGATTAGCTTCAGGCTCCTGCTACTTGATTGGCAGCTTCAATTCTGCACCACTCAGCAGGGTGACATAGTATCGTGTGTCATAGTGCTCTGCTGATTGACTCCACAGACCACAGTGAGGACATGGAAAAGTTGGACAAAATTTTAAAATGTATGTCGGCTGGTTGGGATATTGCTATGAGCATTTCCATATCATCAGGGCTGCAGCTACCACTGAGGACAATGAGGTCATGTCCTCTGTATTTTCGGGGAAACCTATGGGTTTTAGCAACCGTGTGGGATTTTACATCTTACAGTTAAAAACTTAGTGACATATTTTATTTAAATTAGACTACTTTTAGGCCAAATTAATAATGGATTCACTAGTTCTCCACCAAAATCTAATTCCTCGGAGTGGAAGGGAAAATCATTTACATACATATATTTTTATACATCCTACAATGTATTACACTGTATATATTATGCAACACCTGCTTTGTGCAGTTGTGATATACAGAGATGGTGCTCTAATTTGGATGCATTGGTAATGAAACTCAAAGCATTGCAGACAATTAAAAATATTTGCATCATTGCATTTTGCGATATAAAAATGTCACATAGGTAATTTGATGTTTTTCATGCTCTAACCTCAACTGAAGGAATTACACAGCCCTCTACACCGAGAGCTTCTGTGACTGGCTAATTAAACAATTTTGGAATCCACAGATCTTTATTAGTCATGGAAAGATTGACAGTTTTGAGATGTGAGGTTGACAGGTTTGAGATAGGGGGGACCCATCACCTCACAGTGACGATAAGCTGCTCATTCAGTGGAAAAGTGGTTCAAGGTTGGATATGGCATTTACACCATATTGTTACCCACTGCTCATGTAAGAATGCTAACATGGTTAAGATGATGATACTAACATGCTGCTGATGAAGATGATGTTTAGCAGGTATAATGTTTACCATGTTCTTCATATTAGTTGAGCATGTTGTCATATACTGTAATGGATGACAAAGTCAGGGGATTATCGAAGTCAGCAGGATTTATCCTCTTGGCATTATAAATGTCTGTACAAAATGTTGTGCTAATCCATCCAATAGTTGCTGAGATATTTCAGTCAGGTACAAAGTGGTGGGAGTGTTTTAAAAAGTGGTAGTCTTATAATAATTTGCATTTCCGTATGTATTGATTGCATTTAACATCAATTAACACTTTTTGTTGTGTTTTGCAGTTCAATTCACTTAACATTTATAGCATGCTTACCCCAGCGTATTTTGTTGTCTTTGTTTATTCATTAGGCTGCTCTATAGCATAGAGGTCACACCTCCTGCTTGATAAGGTTGTCCTTCTGCCCTCTGCGCAGCCGATTTGATTAATCAAAATCAATTAGAGCAGCTTAGGGTGGCATGCAGGGAGAGCCCAGTAAATACCCTCTTCACTGTATATCTGAATGACTAGGCGCTCATATATACGAGGATAAAAGCACTTTCCTGTTCTGCCCTCAAATCCCCCATTACCAAATCAGATGTCACACGGACATGGCCGCTCATATATTAAGAATATCTGGGTAGTTCTGTTACAATGGCTTTTGTCTGAAGGCACTGTAATTTATCCCAGCAAGAACGACTTCTAGCCAAAGATCAGCTGAAGAAAACCATGCTTTTTCTTGTTTCCGCAATTTCACATTCTTGGATAAATGGCACCAGCAAGCAAGCATTTGCATGGTTAGGCAGAGAAGGCCCATTTATCTTAATCAGGACTAATATCGCCATCAGGGAGATAGAGGGGCTGAGCTATCTATCACATTCCTCCCAGGTTTTCTTGGGGCAAAAAATTACTTTCGATCAATCTCCAGAAGCAGATAAGTAATACCGCAGAGACCTGGAGCTTCATCACTTCAAAGGAGGGTATTTTTTTTTGGGGGGGGGGCATCCTTCTGGGATGAGCTATTAGCTATTAGAGACCACACAGTCCGCACTGAATCAAAATGATGGCTGATGGTAATGTTTCCAAAATACATCAGGAATGCTCTTTTTTCTTGTTTATTCTGCCGGTTGCTCTCTTAACCTTACACTATTGATTTCAAATACTGTGGTATTCTGCTCGGCTGAGTCTAACCTCACATGGATGTTAGCATCATAACATATCATCCAATAATAATCTAAAGGAGGCCAATTTACTATTCGGCAGGCATCGGTATTCTGCAAATAAGCTGTTGAGTGCAATGTGCTGAAGCCAACAAATCTACATTTTGGAGCTGTTCATATTTCCCTTTCAATCGCAGCACTTTATTCAGCTGGTAACTTAATAGCACTTCTAAAGCAATTAATTTGGAAGTAATTTGAAACTTCTATGGTGTCACTTTGTGCCCTCATTATTTAGAGACAAATTCATTTTCAGCTAAATGAAAGCCACCCGTGTTGTGAGTGACAATCTTTTTGAGAGCAACTGAAAAAGCTTTCATTACAGAGGATGTGAATGTTCTCTTAAACGCTGTCAAATGTGAGAGCCATGGCTCAGAGGATATGACAGATAGGTGCTTTTTATGGTCTCATGAATGTATATTTTCTCAAAAGTGGTTTACGCAAACCAGCCAACACATTTCCCCATCAATCGGTGGAGGGAACGCAGCAGAGCAGATGGCATATGTCAACACAGTGACGCTCCAGTGTCCAGGAAAAGTAGATGAGTCGCTGAGACCAAGACAGGAGATCAACCGTGCGTCTGACACAGCAGAGTGGCTCAGGAGATCCGGGCCACAGCACCCAGCGCTCCGGAGCCCCTCATCCCTCGTCACAATCAATCCACCGCAGACCAACCGTAATCCTATTTGTTCAAATAAATAATGAAATAGCTGCAGCCCCACACGGAGGCACACAGAGGGTGGTAATTGCTGCGTTTCAGGCTGGATCAGATGGGCTCTGTGGGAGGCTGGCTCGGCTCCACAGTGACCTTGTGTGTGTTTGTAATTTTCCACAAGCTTAGTGGATATGCAGCAAGCAGGGGCCCTCAGCGAGTGCACAGGAATCCTAGCACCTGGGGAATGTGCCAAGGCCATCCGAGTGAACGGTTTGGAGCGATGGAGCCTTTCTCATGACAAAAAAAAAACACACACACAAAAAGTAGGGAAAGATGACATGACAGGCATTAGGCAAGTGCAAGGCTGTAGAGCAAGTGTTATGTCCTTTGCTGTGCTCTGATGCACTGTAATGTGTCTTGTTCAATTTGTTTACGTGCGATGCCTCAGTGCTTTACAAGGACTTGTGAGGGGGCAAAAAAAAAAGATTTCTAAAGCTATATCCTCCAATTGAACTTGGACGTCACTCTTGGGCAGATTAACCTGTAATACCAGACCTCAGAGTTTTACAATTAATGTTTATCCTACCCTGCCAGGCTGTGTTTGCCCTCGTAATCCCATTATCCCGGACAAAATATTCCATTATCTGGAATATTTCCAATGTCCTTCTGACCAGTCAAGCTTTGGGTTGCTTCGTTCATCGCAGCAGCAATCTGTGCTGTTCGGCATTGGCAGCAACATCCATTTGCAAGGTGAAATATTGCATCGAGGTAAGTTTTCCCTATTGGTCCAAATGGCCGGTCATTCTGTGAAGTTATGGCCCGTTGTTGTCAGTAAGGTGTGATTGCAGTGACTCTTATGGCCCAATCGCTCTATATTGTTCAGACATTAAGCAGAGTCAAGGAAGGGTCAAGCCACGAAATGTTGCTAGAGAATGAATATGACTGATCTACCGCCATAGCTTTCCTCAATGAACACTTCAGCCTCCCAGTTTTTTAAAATGAGATGTCTACAGCTGTGTAAAATGGGAAGTGTTCAGCTATGTACTGTATGTGATCACAGCCTGTGAAGCCAGAAACATCACTTGTGAAGTTTGCCATTTGGAACCAAAATATCACCAGGCCTCCTGATTAGTGTAATTAACCCCTATTAAAGGTAGCTTAGCTTAGCACAAACACTGGAAACAGGTGGAAATCCCACCAGCACCTCTAAAGTTCACAAGTAATATCCCAACTATAACAACTCTATAACTATATACAACAATATGCAGTTTCACGGGCGTGTGTCAGATTGTTTTTTTTTTTTTTTTTTTGGCCGGATGCAGTAACTTCCTGGATCCTTGTCATCACTGTGAGGTTGCCAGGCAACCAGCAGACACTGCAGCAAGTCAGTCATGTTTTAACATTTTAAATAAACAAAACAAAAAACAGAAGTGCCGTACGGACCCAGGCTACCTGTTTTCCCCTTGGACCAGTCTTTATGTTAAACTAAGCTTAGATAACCAGCTGCTGGCTATATGTTAACCATAAATAAAGTAAGGAACAGGATTTTTCCAACCTCATTAAAACACTCCTCCTTTAAAAGCAAATGATCATTTAAATCACATAATGTTAATTTAAACAGGTGTTCCTGTCAGAGTCAGAATAGTGCCAGTGTTGAACCCATAAATTCTCTGATCAGCAGCAGGATAGAAGGCAAAAGCTACCAATCAAACCAGTTCAAAAACACACATTTCATTCAGATGAAGGATGAGTGAGTATAACTACAATGCAACGGCCATTTATCAGACAGAAGAAGAAAGAAAAGATGTGGGATCTAGCTCAGTGGGTGCCAGAAACACAAAAGGTCAGTCACACTAAGCAAACCAAAGTCAGCAGTGTGAGAATACAAGGTTGAACTAGTTGAAAAGAGAAAGATTTCTGTAGGGAAAGGTATAACCTTAGATATGTGGCGCTGAGTGATCAAGCCTACAGAGCCCATGTACAAGCTGAAGCCTGTGCCAAATGGACCACCTATTACAACTTGCAGAGAACATTTGTGGGGGAAAATAATTTCTACAAATTGCTTGCTGTGATGTATTTTCCAGAGCCACACTACTCCAGAGAGAACATGTTACAGAGGAGCAATTTTGTGTCATGGTTTTATTAAATTTCTAATTCCATCATTCAGGCAGGAAAGTGCACTGCAATCTGGAGATAAAACAGAAACTTGGGGAAGGATAAAACTGCAATTTTGGTACTGTTAAGGCCACTGTTTTAGGTGTTGACTTGAAAATCAATAAACAACAAGCAGTTTGGGTTGTCTTGTCACAAAGTATAGACTTGGCTCAACAATCCAAAATTTCTCCAATCCCTGCAGGTCTAAACCTGTAATCTGTGATTCATTGCTGCCTTTAACTTCTCATTCCTTGTCAAAGCTGGGCTTTCCACTATCATCCATCATTCATTGCTTAACAAATGTCTCCCTGGTATTCCAAGGCCCCAGACCTCCTCCAGCCCCGCAGCCAGAATAGCAAAGCTCAATGCAAATCGATCTGACAGACAGAAACCAAATGTAAGCTGTCATGTCGAAGAATGGTGGTTGTGCCACAAGAACCTGTCTAACACCTTTTATCTAAACTGTTTGTGCTGTGGAAAAGAAACAAAACGATGTTTGACCATAAAGGTTGTTTGTTGCCAGCTTCAAGTAATTGTTGTCTTAAAAGAAGTTGTCTTAGAACAGCAGTGAAAGAAATTTCATCCAGTGTCATCATCCCAAGCCATTAGTGAGGCTATTTGATCAGTACTAAAGCACAGCACGGACATGGATGCCAGCCAAGCTGCAAGTCACACCACAAAGTGAATGAAAGTGATGTGCAGACACATGTACAACAAAGTGTCCAATGCTACGCCACAGCTCCGTGGGCTAGAAATGACTGTGTGTGGTTTATTTAACCATGCAGTGCTTGGAGAAGTTCATGGTTCAGTAACTGGCAATGACCTGAGGGGTGCCGAGCCAGCTGAATGTGCTGAGCTGTGTGCACACTGCGAGGCAGGAGATAAGCATCCAGGCTATAACATGTTGACAGGAAATGGTCCGAAGTGAAGAAAAGTTGGCTGGAAAGCTTTGGGTTGGATGCTTTGTGGTCATTTCCATCCGACCCCTTCTAGCTCTAATAACGACATTATGAACATTATCTCATTGAAGCATTGGTATGCTCACTTTTGCATGAGCTGTAACTGTTCCATTTGCATTCCATGTGACCTAAGGTTTTTCTGCCAAAAGACATTTTGTTCTGTCACAAGCACACCCAACTCCGCTACACAGAAACTCCTCTCCTGACTGTTGTCAATCCAGCTGCGCTAGAGTGCCCTCAGAGAGTCGTGCTCATTTCAATATTTATTGAAATGTTATCAAAACCACTCAGAGCGACTCGTGGCAATCAATGCTGTTTAGGCTCCGTGCTGCAAAGGCAGGTCTCCCCGCTCTCGCTGCTATTGTTTGCCTTCATGCCATTCAGCATCATCCCTCTGAAGGGAAGATGGTGGGTCACACCTCCATAATTCCTGCCCTGAGGGAATAGTTCAGCTTAGATTGCATGCTGACTGACTACAATGTGTTTTAATTGACAGAGCGTCTATTTTGCACATTATAGAGAAGCGCAGGGACATGGTAAAGGGCAGGAAACACTATGTTGCACAGAAGGCTTGCCCTGCAGGGTTCCTTTATATTTCCAACAATGTAATCAATTGCCAAAACTGACAATTTTCCCTCATACTAGTTAGAACCAGCAGTTTGCCTGAAGTAGATCCTGTGGCAAACTGAATGATCACTGTTCCTGTTCTAAAGTATACAACCTACTGACAGATACTGACAAACTGTTAAACTTATTGCAAAAAAAGAGATACAGGGTGTAATAAATGATAAATGAAACAGTAATCCAATGGGCGACAGTATTCATCTGAAGAGGAAACAAGAGCACTTAGTCCCTGCATTGCAACGTTAGCACTAAGACCGAGACAGAAGTTTGTCATGATGGAGCGAGCTTTATGTTCTCAGGAGCCAAAATATGTGTGTCTCTCGCTGCACTTATAAAGGGCAAGAAGAGAGAATGGATTTGGCTTTTGGGCTTAAGTGGTCTGAGAGGGGATGGATTAAAAATTCATGAGGTAAACAACTGACAAACTCATACCTATAGTCCAAAACCAGTCAGGTCTTGCCAACCCTGGCCAATACATTATCCTCTGTTTGCATCCATACTGAGTGTTTTAGTTGCATTTTAGCACATTAGTATACACACACTAGTATAAACCTATTTAGGTATTAAACATTTATAAATTCGTAGATTATCATTGCTAAAGTCAATTAAGAACTTGAAGACAAACTTTCATAGCACAGGACATGTTTTTCCCCTATGCAAGAATGAGACAGTGCTGTCATATAGAAGTGTCACAGTATCTTTATTTTAAATTTCACAGTATTCAGTGATGTATTTATTGGAATTGTAGCTCTTAAAATGAAGCAAACATTGCAGAAGTAACTATGTGAATGTAATTCAAATCTCAAGTAGACACTTTACAAATGTTAATACAAAAGTTCACTTTAGGGATAAATATGTGTAGGTGATATCAAATGGGATTCTCAACTTAAGTCTTGAAAAATAAACGCATACTTCTTTTCACATTAACTCAAAAGCTTTTTGAGAAGGTATTCACAGTATGCTCTTAGGTAGGAAAAAAATAAAACCTTATTAAATTTATAATCCTTCAGATATTTCCTAACACCTGTGCTTATCGTGGTTACAGCAAGTGCGGTTTATACTACAGCAAACTCTCCTTGAGCAGCTACTTTGTCAGAAATACACTAGAAGAGCAACTGGTGTAACAGTTTACAGTGCAGCAGAACACACCCATGTTGTTTTAATAAGGTAGTCCGTCTATAATAATTACAACCACGATCTGAATTCATGCCGCGCAAAGTGTGCACAGTTTTCCGTGACTGCACAAATGTTTTCAATGGGGAGCTGCAGCAGTAGGAAATGTTCAGTTTGCATTAGGAGTAACTGAATACAGCCCCTGTGTGGCTGTACACAGTAAGCAGTGAGGCTGATATAAATTAGATAACATTAAAATCACTTGTGATGGATTACATGCACATCATTTCCTGTGAATCCTTCATGCATAGGTGATCAATTTGAATCCAGTGAGGGAATGGCAGACAAACTACAACATAAAGAGGTAATTACAGAATGTAAATACATTTAATGATTATTGCTGAAAAACTGCTAACCATAAATAGTATTAAAAGCATTTCTTATTATTTTATATCATGAAAGCTTAAGGATCATCACTCTAAATGGATGAATGTTGGTAGTAATTGTATTTTAAAAGGAAATATTCAGCCTTAGATATGAAAAGTCCATCTCAAACTCAAACGTATCTCTTGTTTACTGTTTTTTCGGGAGAGGATTGTTCTCTCTCAGGCAGCTTTAGGAGAACTTTCTCCACAAGGTCACGCGTCTTGACTCAGCATTGTTGTATTTGAAAATCACACAATACAGTAAATATCTTGTGGCTGTATTGTATTGTGATCTATTGATGCCGCTGTTGGTGGTGAAATTGGTGTCTGTGTCCCTTCTATGATGGATTTCCCCCAGTATGATTGTTGAACATACTGGAGGTGCGACATAGTGAAACTACTCACATCTCTTGCTCTTTGTATGGGATACTCACTGAAATCTGATGTTTTTTATTGAGTTGTGAGATTGCTTGAAACATTTTCTATTAAATTCTACTTCTATTTAATTCCACTTTAGTTGTGCTATATAATGTATGGCTAGAGTACCACAAGAATAAGGTAATAAACAACAGAAATGCAAAGAACATTGTAGATTTTTCTTATAACCACAGATTTCAGTACAATAAACAATATACCAAAAGATGCTGAAAATATCCCTGATCTAAAAAAAGTTTAGGCCATTTAGAGTTGAATGTACCTGACTGCCGGTAGAGTGCATAAGGCATTCTTCGGCTACAACTACTGATCCAGGTGTGTGCAGATATTGTCCTTTTCAGCGATAACAGAATGTCCTTCATATTTAAAGGACAAACAGAGTGTATCCATCTGGTTCTTCACCTTTTGACTCATCATCCTGCCAAAATACAGATTCCTTTGGAACTGAGCCAAGCATAATGGGTGACCTATTATACCAGTGTCTCAGCAGTGCAACTACTGATTTTTTTTTTTTTAAATCTGTCCACCTCATATTTTCACATAACCCCTCAACACTTATGGAATTCTTTTTCCTGCACAGTATATAATAGATATACCTCAGAGGTCAAGCTAGAAGTATATCACTGCATCCCACAGATTCACTGCAGCCAGACAGCCGATGTATGAACAAGCCAGGGATCTCACAGGACACTAAGCAGATGGCGAAACCACACAGTGTCAGCACTTTCCCCCCGGCAACCTGAGACACTCACTATGGTCAAATGAAACACGAGACATAGCAGACACCTTCAAACTCTATTTATATTGCTTTTTGCAGACGGGCTTCTGCTTTTGAAGGAGAATATGAAAACATACTAATCGGTCCTCTGAAATAGATTCCTCCAATTCCTAAAGACTATCCAAAAATGTCATAATACTGTTAAGTCATACAGTATGAGGTTTGTTTTTTTAAAGGAATAGTTGATAGTAGATTTTAGGAAATAAATGTATTTATTGTCCTGTTGAGAGTCACATGAGAAGATGGATATCACCCCTATTCTTGTACGGTAAATATGAAGCTGGAGCCAGCAGTCAGTTAGCTTAGCTTAGCACAAAGGCTAGAAACGGGGGGACAACAGCCACCTTGCTCAGTCCAAAGGGACCAGTCCAATCCTCTTACTAGCACCTCTGAAGCTCACTAATTAACTTGTTTGTTTATTTCGTACAAGAACCGAGGCGAAAAGCGTTAAAACGTTAAAATGTGTTATTTGTAGTCATTTGCCAGACTCCAGGAAGTCACTGCTCCCGGATAATCCCGCATAATTACAACACATTATCAATCTTCTCACCTAAGTCTTGGCAAAAAAGTGCATGAGTGCAACTGCCAAAATGCGAAACTTCTTTTTAAAGGTTTTTATTACAGCAAATGTTTGAAAAGGTACTATTACACCTAATAGCAGCTACTGGGGGGAAAAAAAATGGAGCTCCAAGAAACGCAGTAAACTATACACCCATTATGTATGAGAGATGGGGTTTCAATGTATGATATGTGGTTGGCCCGGTTAGAGGTAGAACACAGTGTAGAAAGGGATTGTCCTCTCACTAGTGCATCGATTGTCTCCCACTCTAATTCCATCCTTTCTCCGATGTCCCAGAGAGAGGTGGCCAGCCACTGTCAAGATCCATCACATGCAGCAAATGTATTGTTGGATGTGAAACAATTGTTTATTGTTTTTCAGCTTAACTTGCTTCCTGATGAAGTTCATTGATCTCTAAAGCAATCCATGGTCCCTGGCTGCACATCATTTGTTCCTCTGTTGAAATGATTGGTTTGATTTCAAGGCCAGGCATCAGCTGTAATTACTGAGATGGGATTTCAACTGTCAGCATGATAAATGGCCATTTGACTTTATTTGTCTTGGTCTGCCATTGGCTCACAGTGCTACCCGTCACTGAGGTATTCTATTTCCTTTACTCAGCAACACACACGCAGAAACATATTGAACACCTCTTCCATCACCTCAACAGAAAACCTTTCAATAATAACATAGATAATTGTCAGAGCAAAATGCCCTCTCGAAGCGAAATGGCTTGACAAGTCTACTTCTTGATTTCCCGGGAAGGCCTTTTGTCTTGTTTTCTTTTACTGCTGTCAGAAACTTAGTTTACCTAACTTTGCCTCTCTGTACAAATCATTAAGCTGGGTTGCAGCGAGAACTCACAAGGGGCGGGAAGCTTGCAGGCGCAGATCTCGGGAGGTGTTTTTGTGCTTCAATGAATACAGCTCCTAGTCCTGGCTGACCTTAGCCCTTATCCCTGTGAAATAATCAATTGTGTTTCCAGACTGCCTGTGTCGGCTGCTAGAATAGGAACACAATGTTAACGATAACAATGAATACCATGAACCAGGGTTATTCACAGTACTGAATGAGCTTATTTCGTTGTAATGTTGGTAAATGTTTGTCTAAATGGATGGTTGTACAGTTGGCCAGATGAATGAGCTGTGTTTGTCAGTGCAGAAGTGGAGTGGAGTTGCTGATAGAAATGTTCTTCTTAACAGCCTTTCCACAGCTGCGCACAATGCCCCAGAATGCACCTTTAACAGTAACCTATCCATTAGCCTTTAAAAAAAGCAGTGGAACATTTTGTCTTTCTGAATGTAGCTACACCTCAGGATGCATTTTCTCCTCAGCAAATCAGATAGTGAAGTTAAAGCCATTCATTTGGCGGTGTACTGCCGGGCAGCACCAAACACAAATAGGCTGCAGAATCTCAAATCGTCTAAACCATAATAGAACTTTCTTTTCTGCCCAGCTCCTCAGAGCCTTTCGTTTCTGCGTGGCAGTGCTCTTTCCAGATCAATTATTCCCACTAAAATAAGTAAGAGGAGGCCATGAAATATTAAAGCGGAGGCTGAGCAGGGGTTGAAAGCTTCCCTAACGTGGGGGTGTTGTATCTGTTTTATTTTTCATGACGATGGAGGGACTGTGGCGAGGAGGAGCCGCTGCGGTCGCTTGGGGCCGTTTCCGTGGCAGCTAATTTAGTCGGCGGCCCAAACCCACCAGATGAGGAGCCCATCCAGTTGAAAGAGGGCCAAAGCTCACGGTCGAAGCCCTCCTCCTCCTCCCTGTCCACATCACAAGCCAACTGTTACGTATTAACCACAGAACTACTGTTTATTATTTAATGATGCTGCAGTTTCGGCTGCTGACTCAAACTGGGTCCTCACACATACAGAATGAGACGCGAGACAGTTACGTGTTTACTCTCTGCGCCTCACAGCATTGTTAGTGTTTTCCTCGCCTTTCATCTTCTTACTGTGGCTTAGCGCCACGGGGCAGAAGCGCAGTATCTGACTAAATGGTGAGATTTGTTTGCCTGATTGAAATGCAGATCAAACTTCCAAAGCAGTCTTTATACGGAGCTTGACAAATATATAACCCTTACATGTTTATTTGTTTTTTGCATGCCTCAGTCATATTTTGGAACTTACACTTTTTAGCCCACACACGCTGACATACTGTACATGGCACTAAGTTCACCATGTTTGTGACCTTGTTTAAAATGTTGCATGAAAAAGTCATGAGCAGAACTGTTACTGTTGACTGTATAATGCTTTCCACGGGTCACAATTTTCCCAGCTGCCATGTTTTATGTATTTAACATGTTTTTTTTTTTCACTGTTCCCATCCAGTCTGCATTAGGCAAATGCGGTACGAGCTCTATAGCTGTCAAAGAAGCACATACTGCAGTACCTACAGTACACTGTGTGGGTGTGTGTGTGTGTGTGTCTGGGAAATGGGGCAGCAGTGACTAGGCACATCTCACTGATGGAGCTTCAAAGCGTATTGTTATCACTGTATGCAAGCCAAGCATCAGTCTGTTCCAGATCAAACAGTTCATTTGTCACTCTGAAACTGATGTTGAGAGGATGGGATTTTTATTCATCAAACTTACAGAGCACTTTTCAAACAGCGCGGTTCACTGACTCCCTGGAAATGCTTTGTTGAAATTTATCAATGATGTAAATTCAGTCTTTTGTCTTTATTATAAATAATACAAGTTTCATTGTGTTGACTTCACTTGAATCATGAGCTGAAGGTGAGATAAGGTTATGCAGAACACAGACCGAAAACTAATGTGGGTATCATGCTGAAGGGCTCATTTCTCATGGCCATATTTTCTCACTTACCTGTAGTGGTATTTAACAGATAGTTTGAGGATTTTTTTTGCTCAGGTTTTGAGATATCCATCTCTTTGATTTCTGCTGCCACCCAAATACAATAAAAAAAAGTCCCTATGGAAACTTAGTTTTTTTACAGTGTATAGCAAATCCATGGACAGAAAAGTAACTATATTTTATTTTATTTTTTGTCTTCTAATTTTTAACTGTATGGAAGAGATCTAAACAAGGGGACACATCAAGCATAAAAACTAATTTACAGCAATTGGTTTCGACCCCACAGCCCTTATGGTTGAAGGCTGGAGTAAATCCTGTCAGTGTGGACTACAGGACTGCAGCTGAGCATATATGATGTTCAAACACTTATTAAACCACCTTTAAACCACCTATTGCAAAAAAGTATTTTGCCCACTGGGGCATCTGTTTTCAAGTGTAGTTTAAATGTAATTTTGATATGAACCACCAACAAAATTGTATTTACCTCCATTGTATTGAGGTGCAGGCAGTTTTGAGTCAGTCCTCATAGCTAGATACCATGAGTTGGGAAAATATGTTTTTTCTGTATTTTGAGCGAATTCACCCATTAAAAAACACACTTCATGAGATGCAGAATGAAATCTTTTCTGTCCTTCCTTCATTAACAGACTGCCCTGTATACAGTGTCTCAGCTTGGGCACGATCTGTAATGCATTTCAACTTGGATTTTGTGAGCTCATGCTCTGTCCAATGACCCGGCAATTTGATCTGATTACCCATGGCACATTAATGCACTTTGATTTTTTGCTTTGAGCAATGCCAGACCCAATCCTTCACGCTAATGACCATTTCCCCCAAAAATTATGAGATGAAAATTGTTTATAAAAAACAGCAATGACTTGAAAAAACAGCTGACACCCAGACATTTAGACAAACGAATGCTCAACAGGTTGTCTCCTGTTTTGAACCCAAGGTTAATGCTGCAAGTTATTTCAATTTTGTGAAAATGTAATTTGCTGTTATTTCCAACGCAGTGACTTCAGGTGAACTGTAGCAGCGAGCTGTAAACAAACACCTGAGAGAGATTTGTGGAACACGACATCGAGATCCAGGGCTGAAGTCAGCCTACGGAAGAAACAAGGCAATAGCTGTTGCAGTGTGTGAATTACACCAGAAGCCCATGAATATTTAAAGTGTGATCAGGAGAGACCTCCATTATGTGAGCTACTGAGCTGTAATGTCACGGCTGATTATGAGAGCAGGAACGGTTCATGTGCTGCTGTTGAGCTGACAAAATCAGTCGCCTCATGCTGTGAGTGCACGCAAACAGGTAGCTCTCAGTTCATGCTGAAATGCATACCTGCTCATGGACAGCTCTCTCTCCACCTATAATCTTGCACATACACAAACAGAAATTTCAGATGAATGGGCTTGAAAAACATATTGGAAAATCATATTTGAAAACTCCAAATGTGATTCCTTTCTCTCTTTTCACCAAAATCCCATCTACCGTAACAGCATACTTATCCATAGTCAAGCCTCTTGTCACGGCAAAGAGTGCAGCGCAGTCAGTAGCCGTGCCACTTCCTTTACATCTCTGCTAATCTCAGGGGCACTGCTGCAAATTACAATTTAGAATTGATGAATTATGGCGTCCGTCCACACCGAGTGCTCTTCTGCCCCCAAATCAATTTAAGTGACTTTCCCCCACAGTGAAAATGGACTTTTGTTAAATTACTTCATGAGAAAAAATTATAGCTATAAATTTGAAGCCAACACCAGCTGTTATGAAGATTTATTGCCGTAGTTAATGTTAATATACCACCCCGCCCCGTCATATCAAATGCTGAGGCCACTGTAGGTCAGCCAATGGGGTTTCTGGTTATCTTTGTTATTTCTTCGGTCCAGTGTGAAATTAGTTTGACAGTAAAATGGTGAAGAAAAATCAACAGCTTCTGTGATAATGGCCAGTTGTCAGACTTAAGGTCGATACGTCCTTGGTGAACCTAGTCTTTAAAAAATGATATTCACCACATTCAGATTTTTCAGAAGAGTCAGCTTGGTTCTAGGGTTTGTGAAGCAGCTGACATTATCTGTTTTTTCCATTTCATAGCAGTAAAACATGAGAGTTCACACACTGGGTCACTGTCTTTCAGACAAGGCCATTTTTTATAGAATTTCCCAAAAACGGTTTGTTATTATTATTATATTTTTTGTGTTTTTCAGTCAACGGATCATTTTCAATATCAAACATAGTGCTAGGTTAGGAATACATTCCAAAGGCTAACAAGACACTATCGGCAGTAGTTTGACATGTACAGGAAGGCAAGCTGAACTTCACACAGTATTCAAGTGAGTTTGTAACACTGTGCAAGGTTGTAATGTTTCCATTTCAATCACTTGCAGCTTGATAACATATAAAAGCTGATTTGGAACGAAAATGTGAGTTTTTGTCAATGGTGGACTGCAAGGCTATGGCTATTTTCTCGAGGCATTGTGTCTGCGTACCAGCACAGAAACATTACATACCTAGGTATTAGCCAAGATGTGCCACACCTGGTTGTACCACAATCCCATTAGATTTTTTGCTTTGATCTGTGTGACAATTTGGGGAAATGACCACCTGTTATACACATAAAATAAAACCTGAACTGTCTCAAGAGAAGAGAGGGCAGGCCAATGCCAGAAGAGGCCTACCAAACGTCTTGTAAGAGGACGACACACATCGATAGTTATACTGAGTTCTGTCCTGTGGTTATGAGTGGGTCAGACCTGTTGTCCCCCAGAGCCAGACCAACAGAAAACACAAGGGATAAACAGGAACATCCTCACGTCAAACATGCACCACATACCTTAGAGCCAAGTGTCTGATTCACAAAAGCAATTTGTCAGCATTGCTTGCATGAAAATTGTGACATGTTTCACAAATGATTGTTACTCGAAAATAGCAGATACATTTGCCTACAGGGCTCCCGCACATCAATGCACAAGCAAAAGGGAATTATCTTATGTTTCAAATTATAGCATGCATGTTTGCAAATCAGGTAAAAAATGGTTTGAAGGCATGCTTTAAAAAAAAGATATTGTGAGTGACTGTGAGTGTGTGCCATTGTCCCACTTTATTAACTTTGTGTTAATTTGTACAGTTTTTAAAGAGCAGATGTTGCAGCCTCACACAAGAACTCCAGCTGCCATAGCAACTACTGAATACGTCCATGCTTATTGATGTAAATGCCAACTCCATGGAAACTCAATGATATTTAAGTTATTTACAGAATTAGATAAACTTCTTTTTATCTCATAATGTAAAACTGTGAAGTGGGTCAGGAAACTAGAAATAAATGTAGTGCCAGATTAGGAAGAACGATTTTCATCAGTTCCATTCACAGTTTGCCGGCCACCTGACCACAAGCTTGAATTGGATGGTTGCTTCAGAGCGTGGGTCAATAAGGATTGTCCCACACAAATTGAATGTTTTTCATTCCTTGCGTTGCCACTTCAGTGCCCTGAGTTTAGTGCCCCGGAGTGATGATGTTTTATCAGTGATGTCTCTGATACAGATGATGGAGTTTAAATGGTGCTGTATTTGCAGCAGATGGTGATGTGACTTTGAATTATGTTTATCTCACAACTTATATTTACAGAACAACCGCAGAGGACCTGAGACAGAAAAGAAAATGGAAAAAAGAGAATAAATATTCTAATACTGGTGTATTCCTTTCATGTGTTAGTTTTGCCCAGAGGGTTTAACAGTGAATACTTTCCAAAGACCAGGATACAAAAAGGCGCATTACTGCTGTATCAATTCTTGGGGCCTTTATTTTGTTATTTTCCAGTTGTTTTTTTGTATAGCCCTTAATCACAGTTAGAGCCTCAAAGGACTTCTATACGCCCACATTAGGAACCAAATGAAAACAATAAATGAAAATGACACCCCCAACCTTCGACCCTCACTGAGTACAAGGAAAAAAAACCTCATTAAGAAGTTCAAGTCAGCAAAACAAAGGGAAAACAATTAGCAAGCTACTCCACGGTGGGCTTTAATATCAGTCGTTAAGCAGCATGCTCCTCTTATTGCTTACAAGGCGATGAGGGGATATTATTGAGATTTGGTTTTACACAGCGCTCCAAGTGGGCTCTTGTCATTAGAAAAACTCAAGACATTTCATCCTGGCACACGGAGCAGTCAGACTGAGCCAGAAGCAACAGTATGGAAGCCTAATTGAACTCCCTGTGATTCCCTCTCAAGGGCTATTCTCAGTGCTCATTATCTTACCCTTGTCCCCGTAAAGACCAGATGACTTCGCTTTGACTTTGAACCTCCCTCTCCAAACAGGTCACTCAAGCTCCCTTTGTCCTTTCATCTTCCCTTTGGCTTTTATAAATAAGCGGGTCTGCGTTTCTCTCCAGAGGCGTGGTTGCATCACCTCAGACAGCTGCCAGCGGTGGCTCTACTTAGAACAAAGAGGAATCCAGGCAACTCTGCTCTAATCACTTTTGTCGTACAGAAATTCCAGGGCACTATTATTTTTCCTCTTCTTTACACATATCGTTTTCTACAACTGACTCAACATCCTGTCACTGAAATGCTTCACATACATCCACTCCTTTCAGTCTTAAAGAAAGCAGGATCTAAAAGTTGGAACAGTGTTTCAACACAAAAACATCCAATAGCCATGGTCAAACAATCATTACTACCGTCCGTGGCTGCTGGATCGTCAGTTAAGCCTACTACACTTTTATCCTTGCGCACACAACTCTCTGTTTACTTAATATCAGCAAGGGATCTTAGTGGTTAATGCAGCCCGGTGCTGTAGATGGCTTTTTGTAGTGTAGCAGTAGCCTCATCCCACAGCCATCTGGGCTGTTGTTCTTGATACTTGATCACTTCTGCAATTCATGGAGTCATTCTTCAATGTATATTTTCAGGCATGAAGCCGTTGAAGTGATACTCCTGTCGCAGCAAGATATGTGACGCTGCATACATTCCAAAATAAAATTTCTACATCAGGGCTCTGGGTGGTTCTATATCCAGATGGCATTTGAATGGGCATGCTGTGATTGCAAAGCTGCAAAAAAGTAAAGAGAACAAAAGGGCATTGGTAACCACTATGTGTGGCATCTTCTCCCAGTGTCTTGTGCTACACAAAGTATATGTTTCCCTGACTAGTAACTTCTTGCAGTAGTACAAATAATGATTTTCTCGCTATGGAGCAAAGGCAAAAGTAGAAGGATGTTATTCTGTTGCAAATCCTCTCAGGGAAGACGTTGAGGGGGGTGGTTGGGTTTGACTTCGACACCATTCATGCCCATTCATGTCTTCTACGTACAGTCAGTGCTGGTTTCTTTTAACTATGAAGGCAATCTTTCTCTAAGCTGAAAATTAAAAGTTTGACATTTGAGAAATACAAGTTTTTGCTTTCTTGCATAGTTAGGCGAGAAGATTGATACCTCTTCCATGTCTGTGCGCTACACAAAGACTGGAAACAGGGGGAGATAGTCTCTGTCCAAAGGTACAGGATGGCACCACTAGAGCTCACTAAACTCTCCGCAAGAAAGCAAATAAGTGTATTTTGTCACAATGTCAAACTATTCTTTTAACCAAGTTTTCACATTAAGTTCAAGTACTTTGCGTCCAGGTTTGTTTCTTCAATCGTTTGAGAAGAGGAGTCATTAGGCCACGGCAGGTTTGATTTCACACATGAAAATTCACGCGAACCGTGTTGACTGTGAAACAGAGACAACACAGTACACCACTTACGTCACGTCAATGAAATGTGTGAGTTCTGCAAACATATATACGCTTCTCCCTCATTTGTCAATTTAAGACTGTTATTTTTATCCCAATTCCATGCAAAAATAATGAAAACCAGTCATGGGTGGGTGAAAACCCCTGACCACTGTTTTGTGCCGGTTTTCTAGACTGCATCTGAGTTTGACCACTGCTTTAACACCTTAGAAAACCTTTCCAATCAGACTAACGTAAACCTGCCTTATACCTCAAAAACCGACGTGGTAGATCAAAGAAACACTCGCATGAATCATTTTTGGAACAGGTTTTTGAGACATACATGCCCCCGCTCTGTGTGTGTGTGTGTGTGTATTATTATGACTGTGCCTCTCCGCCCTTGATTTACTCCAGAATCCTGTGACCATGAACACAAATAAGGCCAAATGCTGCCTGAGTTATTTCTCACTTATTGCAGCACACGGGTCATTTGTTGGAAGTGTACCCTCCTTTTAACTCTGTGACCGAGGCTGCCCTGCAGTCGCTTCTTCAGCCCCCCGGTGAAAGGCTTCATATATTCTGCTATACCAGCACGGCCTTCGACAACCTCTGTGAGACATCAGTACAAACCAGCACTGGTCCCTGAGCTTTGAAGTTTGTTTCAAAGGTACATCAAAGGCAGCTGGTATACATACATGGATGTTATACCTCATTTAGTTACTTACACAGTATTTCATACATTTAGGTTATCAATTTAATTGTTGTTACAGTAATTATCACTATACTATTAATAGCATCTGAGCTGGAGAGGTTGAGCCTTGGCTAACCTTTGGTTGTTAAACAGACATCAGAAAGCTAATCTGACGTTCTGAGAACATGCTTCTACATTTAACACTAATCGCTTTCATTTTCAATAAATGTTCCTACTCATGATACATAATGCCTCACTTCATGTGGAGCAAACTGCGGCAACCCGTCACTCACCTGTCAGCTCTGCACATCTCACACACACACACACACACACACACACACACAAACGCTAATTAACTTCTCAGCTTCAAAAATCCGCTGACAGACAATTATAGTGTTTAAACACACGTGAACACACACTCCAAAGCAGACCATGTACCTCAGAGAACCGAGTGTTTAATTGACTGTGTTTGTTTGCTGGGAAAAGTGAATCATCAATTATGGATGTTGGATTTATATATACATTTACAGATGTGGCGTACGCAGCTGACCTTCTACCACTGCAGATACAGGCCTCAAGACATAAAAGCCACAGAAGACTTTATTGTAATTGACCTAGTGAGCCGATCTGTGGTTTGATTTGAGTGGTTTAATGTTTAGAGCAGTGATTCCCAACAAGTGGTACTTGTACCACATGGGATAATGGAAAGCTCAACTATGAAATAGAAATTATGATTTGGTTAAAAAAATATATCAACATATTTGTGTTAATGAGTAAAAAATTAATGGCAAAAATGGTGTGATAGTGATGTGATAGTGATGAAACAGTTGAAATAAACAGATAATTGACAAACGGTTTGTTTTTTGGTTAATGGATACACATTCGAATTATTGAACTATATGTAATGGATAAACAAGCTAAAAAAGAATTACTAGTTGAAAACGTGAGTTACATCTAATAGATAATTAAAATAGTTAGCTAATGGAACTGTTGAAACTGTTAGTTAAAATAAATGGATAAATAGTTAAAATAGTTTGTAAAAGTAATGGATAAATGGTTGAGTCCACCTTCTGCCACTCCAAGTAGGCTAGTGTAAATGCAAACAAACAGTTGTTTGAAGAAAATTGAAATAATATTCACTTTAATATTAAAAGCCTTAAAATACATCCAGTTTATAATTCATTCAAATTATAACATGAAAGTTGGAGTCAATTAATGAGTACCTGAACCAATGGTTTAGAGGACTTAACCACATAAACAAATACAGTTCCACCGTAATCCCGTGGATACTAAACTCATATAAAATAAGATTAGATCAGTATTACCAATGTGTTATATTCATCTCAGATTCATTTCAAATAGTTTTTTTGTATGAAGTCTGATCTGCCACATTGTTCAAGGGATGAAAAATAATAATCTCCAAGCAGCAGATGTGAACATCATGAATGCACCCTTGAAATCTGATACAGATTGAAAGGGATTTTAGGGTTCTTTTTTCATGTTAATTCCTGGCTTAATCTACTGTATTTCCTTAAACCCATCAGATATTGAGAAAACACATTTGTCCCAGTTACTAAGATCATCATCTACCCGCTGGTGGCTAGCAAGCACAGTGATTAATTTAAAAAGTATTTCACTCAAATGTTATCCAGTATTCACCATTTCTTCTGAAAGTTTCTTCAAGGTGCACTTAAAATTGTAAAGACAGGCTTAAGGGGAGATAAAGAAAATGACATTGGTCACAGTGTGGGTTTGCAAAACTTCCATGTTGACTTCTGTGTGTAATGTAGACCTTGGAAAGTCTAAATAAACTAAAGAAAACTCTTCTACTCTACTAGAGCTCCTATGTCCCTACACTACTATGTACTTTGATCTAATTTAAATGAAGGCTACCCTCAACAAAACGGCCTCTAATTATTATGTCTTTGAATCTGAAATGAGAATACCCACGGGACTCTGGAGGAGGTCTGAAAGAGCTGCAGCTGAAACTCATTTTCTCATTTCCCTGTGCTCTGTGAGCCCGCCCTCCCCAAACACAGCAACAATAAGAATCAAGAGAATTGGATGCGTGATTAAATCATGCATTTAAGGCTTGGGAACACAGGAAGGCCTCGAGTCAATGTGTTATTCCAATGTTCCAAAAAGCTTATCTGCAGTTATTCCAAATGGCCTCCACCTATTGAAAAGTTAAATCTGCTTTCTTCCCTGTGATATAAATGAAAAAAAGAACCTGGCAGTCTCTCATCAACACTTTCCCTCTCAGAGAAAACACCATGGCAGCCTGCCATCTCTCTGCTGAATCATTATATTCATTGCCATAACCACAGTGGAAGTGCATGGGGGGACAGGAGACAGAAATATATCGCCCTCTTTTCTCCAGAGGCCAACTCCACCTCTGTGATTCTCACTCCTCAGATTCAGAGCTCACCTTGACATTTCAAGCTAATGACACCGGCCTGATTTTCCATGGCTTTGTGCGTGTGCGTGCCATTTCTGTGATTGAACTAATAACGGATTCTTACATGTAATTGTGCTGGTCTGCTCAGGATTGCTGTCCAATAACTTTCTGTGTAGGATGACTTTGTGCTCTCCACAAAGACCTTTGTAACTGTCCTCATTTCTAGTTCTTGAGCAGTCGCTATATTTTCTGCCACATATTTACATTCAGTAATTACATTTACTAGTTTTATTTATTACTTGTATATTCCACAATTCCTAATTAAATAAACATGCATTGGATTCACATGAAAAGGATGCATGTTTTAAGTCGACATTTGTGTTAATGTGAGATGTTTGTGAGTTTGTGAAAACGAGCACACCTTCAAAACACATTCAAAACATCATCAAACATCATCAGCATTTTACTATGCCATGCTGTTGGCATGTGGATGAAATCTCTCATCTAACCCATGGCAAGAAAGACAATAAGTATATTGATTATAAATTTTGAACTGGAACTTGGAAGACTTGACTTTGAACTTGCAACTCTGCATTTCAAGTAATTTATAAGCAGGTCTGTAAAAATTAGATTGGTCTTTTTAGACGTTATTAGATGATGTGTTCACCATATCCAGGTGCATTCTGTGCTTTATATACATTTGTACTGTAAAACACAGTAGCTGTAAAAGTTGTGTTCCATGGAGAGCATGAAGTGTGTTCTTATTTGCACTCTCTCCTGGGGTTATTCCACATAGAGTGCATGGAGCCTGTAAATGTGTCATCTGAACAGCAGGAGATAACTGCTGTGCTTTCTTGGTTTCCAAGCCTCTGAAGCCTACCTTTGATTTTCCTCTGCTCTCAGCTTTGCATTGATACCATCTGGCAGGAATAGAGAGCTACTGAGCTGGGGCAGAGAGGAGAGGAGAGGAATCATGGAGTACTCCTCTGTCTGATTAATCATGCTAATCAGTGATGAGGGGTTAGAGGTCCATTAACCTGTTTGGAAATGCCACAGACTGCCATACTTAAGAGGGTGCAGACCCAGTGCAGCATCACCCACAGATGGGGGAAAGCCGAAAAAGTGGAGCCGCACAGCTCAGGACAACTCAGGAGCGGAACACCTGCGCTGATTATGGGATGAGGAGAAAAAATGGGGATTCGTCTCTCCTCCTATGCAGCAAAAATACACTCTCAGACTTCCCACCCCAAGACGGTTATGAAATCTGCCTCTGAGGGGTCAGCTGGGTCTACAAAACAGGCCCCAAGGATAATCCCAAGCTTAGGTAACATGCGGGCTAACGTCACTGAAACAGCAGCTGATGTGGTCGTGTTTTTATTTAAATCATAATGAGCTGTGAGATTACAGAGGCAGCACATGATGATAGTGGTTTCTAGTTTTCTTCTTGTCAGAGGCTTGATTTCTCTGCTTTAGCCAGAGGCAGCTAGTGAAATAAAACCATAATTCCAGCAAACAGGCATCGTAATTACTTCCAGTGCATCTCCGCAATTGAAACTTTTTAATTTTTGTTCTTTTTTTTTTCTTCGTTATTATGCCTCTCTTTTACATCACCCAGAGGTTTTATTTTGAGGTCAAGGGAAATTTAATCGGAAGGCCATTTGTTGTTGATGTGTTAGAAAGCGCTAAAGAGCTGTGGTTTTTCTTTGTAAGAAGTTCAGGAAAATGTCACAGCTATCAATTCAGGAGGAAACTCATGTTGTTCTCATATTTCAGTTTGATTCCCTTGAACAAGTGAGATTGCTGTTTTTGTGACCACTACCATTTGTCAAAGCTACAGCCTGAAGAAAACATGGATGCTATGTTGCACAAAAGCAGCACTGCAGAGTGTACAGTGGGGGAGTTTGCCTTCAGACTGCCATGGATTTCTTTCATGGGCATATGTGATGGAGTCATTGTGTGGGGATTCAAAAACAACAACAATAAAAACAAAAAAAAAAAAAACTTGGAAATGTAAAAGAGGACTGGCAGAAGGTGGCTAATGCAACTTTAAATCAGATATTGCTTGAGTCACTAAATGTGGATGGAACCAAAAAAATCTCTTCAAGCATAAATCCACCTTCAAACACAGTGCCAGTAGTATTTTTGAAATAGAAAGAAAGCTCAATATTTGTGAACAATCCTCTCCTGCTGTCAGGACCCAAATTACCACGGTTTCTAATGCCTAAAGCCTTTAAGCAATAAAACTTATCCAGTGGTAATAACCTGGAGATTTTACCCAGTTTAAGTTTTTCCAGTTTGCATCAAGGATCATCACGAGACTGCAGTTTCCAACTTTAGGAGAATTGATTAGTTTGTGTTCACAATCCTAATTGCATGAGATAAATGTTGCATGAGTAAATGCACTTACCTACTGACCAATAGTCTGTGTGGACACAATTTCCAACATATAAGCCAGTCTCTCCCTTAGTCTGTCTCTTTACTCTGTTAGTGTATGTGTGTGGGTGCAGCAATATGCATATTCTGGAAATACTCCACAGATGATGGATCTTTCAGGAGGGATGAGCAGTTTTGAAAATACACCACTAAAGCTCAGTATGAGTAGTTACTGAGCGACAGCCACTGCTGTCTTTACCCGTAATGTCAACTCTAGTTCCAGTAGCTTACTTTGCATTCATCCTGCTTTTAAATACATGGTATGCACTGATTATTATTCAGCTGGCTGGTTCAAATTAAGTGGCCATACTGTAGACATATCCTGTGCACTAAGCCTTTCTATGGTATCATTACCATTAACCTTGTTGGATTTTTTCTGATACATTATTCTAGATTGGGACATATTACTTAATTACTTCCAGTACATTTTAATTTTTGTTCTTTTTTTTTTCTTCGTTATTATGCTTCTCTTGCACATCACCCAGAGGTTTTATTTGAGGTCAAGGGAAATTTAATCAAAAGGCCATTTGTTGTTGATGTTCTCCGAAAAATGTGTTAGAAAGCGCTAAAGAGCTGTGGTTTTTCTTTGTAAGAAGTTCAGGAAAATGTCACCGCTTTCAATTCAGGAGGAAACTCCTGTTGTTCTCATATTTCAGTTTGATTCCCTTGAACAAGTGAGATTGCTGTTTTTGTGACCACTTTAATACTCAAGGTAAAGTGAATTTTAGAAAGGGTGTGATCGCTTCCAAACTCAATGGAAGAATCTATGTGGATGTAGAAAGACGGTATTTTAAAATGTTCTAACTAGAGCATGAATGTGTGCTTATCTCACAGCTGTAGGAATATGCATTATTCATTAATAAGAGACACCAGGAAAAAGAGGTGGGGGGGAGGGGTCCAGGAGGAAAATGACTGTTCTAGGTTAGTTCTCAGCCATCACAAAAAAGCTATGATGCATCCGTACAACCAGCCCAATGTCTGCAGGAATTGCATCCATTGCATGGGAGACAGCCCTCTGCTGCTTAACAGAGATGGGACCAGTAGGCTATTTGGTTAGCAAAATGACCAGAATGCAACCCCCTTGTTAACCTGCCATCCCCCTTTTAATTCCCCTAGTAGCAAAGAGAGTGCAGTCATACGAGACACCAAACTGGACGAAAGCCGAGCTAAAATTGGGAGAGGAAATGAATGTACACAAGAGATGACTGTGAAGGTGCAAGAGAGAGAGAACGAGTCACCCAGTGAAAGAGATCGAGTTATTATTGTGCCCGAGAGAGGCTGAGTTTCCACGCAAGAGAGGTTGAAGTTGCATGAGTGGGTTCGTGTTATTATTGTGCGCGAGAGAGCATGAGGGGGTGTACTCCCATCAGGCCATCACCCCAATAAAATAATCGACAAATCGCCTACTGGGCACCAGATAGTTTATAACCCTTAAGTCTTTTCTCTTGGAAATCTGAAAAATACAATTTGAAACACTTTATATAAAGAATAAATCTCATCTTTGCGTTGCTTGGTGAAGTTTGTTTTCGAGTGTGGAAAAGGCTCAGTGTTGCCCCTTGTGTCCGCTTTTAGTTGCATGACTCTAACCATAATTTCTTTGCCATAACCACTTTAAATGTGAAAATAATGCAAGGGGTAAATTGACTTCATGCTAAGTGTAAATGCACTAGAATGTCTAGCATCATTTTTTATCTTTTAAGATATCAGAAGACCATAGAAATAACATGTGAAATGGTAAGTAGCCTGTGTGTTAAGGTATTTTAAATCTGTTTGTATTAAGTGTTTTGCTTCAGCAGGTTGCAGCAGTGGACTCATTTAGATCATAACCCCATTAGCGTGTGTTGTAATTTTGAGTAACTATATTGGTTAGGGTTACAGCTACAGTGGGGGTTAATGGCCAAGTTATTATTTATTCATCCCTGTGGGGAAATTTGTCCTCTTGCATTTAACCCATCCTAACTATTCAAGAGCAATGTGCAGCCACAGTGCAGCACCAAGGGACCAACTTTGCTTCTGAGTGAAGTGCTTTGGTCAAGGGCAAATTAAGTAGCATATCTATTACCTACAGTAGCATGCATGTTTTTTGATTTGAGATGAAACAAAAACACCCAGAGAATACCAGCAAAGTCAACACAGAGAGTACAGGGGTACAATTTGAAGGCAGGGCCTTTTTAAGGACATTCAGATTTAGATTTAAATTTAGATTTTTTTCATCTCACTGAAGTACAGCTGAATGTAATTCCATTGAATACCCAGATTTGAGTGTGTTTTGGTTTGTATTTGTATTCATTTGTAAATTCAGTTTTCCCATAGCTGTGCAAGTGAGTTGCTATCACAGGCTCTGTAGGCAAACTTTCCACTTTTGTTCTTTTGATAAGAAACAAAACATCTCACAACACAAACAGCCTTTATATTGGTGCAGATGAAGAGAGGCTTCCCAGTGACTCATTTGTACATACTGCTATGAATAGACTACCCTGCCTGTGAACCTACCGCAGCACTTATCTCTTGCTGGATGTAACAAAAGCCTCACAATACAAAAATGTATTCATTAAAGGGCATAAGGATCCTTCTCTAGGCCAGTACTGCTATGTAGATTAATCACTTAGTCGATCAGGACAAGCTATTTAGAAATGCCAATCCTCTATTTAACAGAGTTCTGATCTTTCCTCGGCAGATTTGAGGAGTCCCAGATAACTATCTGGTTCTGTCTAAACAGTAACCTTCCCTGAGGCTGGAGAATACTTTAATCTGAAATGATGGCTATCTGAAATTGTGACAGTTATCTCCCCTTTTTTATTGAATGTTTTAACATTTGCAATGATAAAAAATGTTTTAATGAACAAACCACATAAATTGATCAGTTTTCCCTTTCATATAGTCCCTTGTATTAGGTATTCCTTAATGGTGGTCCACAAAGCTCAAGGTAAACATAACATACCACATGGAGGAAGTGCTTAAAGGCAGCCCAACAGCACTTACATGAAAAAATAAAATAAAAAACTGTCACAATCCAAACATGGTCAATATATCACTCAATGCATTGTGTTTCTGGTCCAACCCCGATAGGATGTAGGCCAGGAAATCTGGGCTCGGTCGAAGGGGGCTGAACATTGGATCTGTTATTTATCACTATAACCGTAAAACATGGAGGCAGACCAGGGAGGAAAGGGGGGAGGGAGGGCGGGAGAAGTCATGTTAGGAATAAGCCCATATCTCCATAGGAGTGATTGATGGGGATGAGGAATTGCTCCTGTCATGGTGCAATTACACCAGTCCGACAGGATGTGTTTGAAGGACAGAGCAGTACAGAGTAAGAGGATGAAGTGCTTCATGTTGAAGGAAAGAGCAGCAACACAAATGATGTTACGGTCTTGACCTTGTAACGGTGATGAGATATCAGCTCTCTTGTTAATTTTTAATAAATGCCCTGCCCGGGAGCCTTTTTCTATACTGCAGATTTGTTCATTACCACTCATTCAACTGGCCACGTGTGTCACTGTTTGGAGGGGTTAAGTCTGCTAACTCCGTCCTTTTCGCTCCTGTTTATTTTTCTTTGGTAAGTCATCAGTTGGTAGCTCTGATGCACAGGAGGTGCAGATTTAATATCTCTGCATTAAAGGCGCCTTCTCCTTAAATAATATTTTTTATTAAGGATCTAAAGGTCGTTCTTATCGGATGTTTGAGCAAAATACTATGTTGATATGTGTAGACATCATAACATAATACATACACACACGTATCATGACATGATACATCTTGCATAGATAGATGATAGTTGCTGTTGTTAGTTGCTATAATAAAGATGAAAACACCTGGTAAAGCACTCATAACCGATTCTGTGGTGGTTCCTGCTACAACAGGTGTCTCCAGGGCCACATTTTGCTATGATGACAGACTGACCGTTGGGACTCACAGGGTGAAAACAGTACCAGCCACATGCTGCCGCGGCTGGTCTCCCCACAGTCTCTGGAAAGCTTTTAATCTAGGGCCGTGCTAATGTTTACACTAGTTTTGGCTCAGACATGGAGAGCAGCAAATGTAGCTTTCATGAAATGTAATGTAAAAGCTTTCATAATGTGATTAGATCCTGTTGAGTCACATTTTGTATTTGAGCTGGCAACAGGAAGTAGCATTAAGTATAATCTCGTGCTTTCATTACTTAGCCAGAAGTTTCTAACTTTCCCAATACTTCATAAACTCACTGTTGATCTCATCAGCAGTAGCCAAGGGGCAGCTGACCCTGCTGACTGGAAGAGCCAACTCAGCAGTTCTGCATGGATAACAGACTGCAAGTGACCTCGAGATGAGTTCAGTTCCCCAAGTGATTTGGGCAATTGGTGGTGGATTTACAATATCCTGCCTTAGTTCTGCTCAATAGGCATGTCTTTCTTTCTCTCCTCTTCCCTCCATCTTCTTTTTTCTTCCATGCCACACAGCCCCTTTCAATTCCCTCTCCTCCAGCTTTACTCCTTCACTCCTCTATGTCTCAAAGTTTTTGTCTAAATAAGAAGCTCTGGTGTGAGGATCAATCTAGTCAAACTCATCAGTGGAAATGTGACAAATGATAAACAGATGAATATTGATCTTAATAAAGATCTACACCCCTGCTTCAATTAGCTTTGAAAGTGTTGTGATATTTCACAGCATATTAACATCTGTCACTAGTGTCACATCAGTGACATTGTAGAGGATTATCTAAATTGGATGACACATGAGGGAAACATTAATTTGATCAAGCACTGAATTTATTCTATAAGAGATCTATTGTCTTCTTTAGAGAAAACCTCAGTGGTTCGACATCACCAGTGTCCCCCGACATCATCAGAGACACAGAGATGTTATGTGCTGCCTGATATGCAAAGCTGTAATCAAATTTAGAAAATCTGGATAAGAGGTGCTGAATCACTTCTTATATTGAGTGGCACAACCTTCAGTGACCTCTCATCTGAGAAAGCTCTTTAAATGTGCATTAGTTGGGATATTAAGGCTGACAATGCCCTTTCAAATAGCACCACAATTTTAACATTGAAGTTTATAGTTTATTAAATAGGGAAAATAACAGATTTGCAGAGTTTAATATATTTTTAATCTGTTGCCATTATTGAGTTCTCCAGTATTTGACTAAAAAAGGGTATTTTAAAGGAATTATCAATTATCTTTACCTATGCAACTAATTGTACAACAGGGCTACTTCTAACAGAGCAGTGTTCATTTTAGCAGCAGTTAATTCAGTTTTTGTCACAAGTTATTAGATTTTGTTTGTTCATTCTAGTCTACTTAGGCCAACAAAACAAAATAAATTTTAGTCTAGTATTGGTCATTTATTTTTAATTTTTACATCTTCTCAGGCTTGTCCCCATCTTTAATATGTATACCGTAGTTACCATGGTTACCATGGTGTTGGCTCTCATTTATTGGGTGGTTAGCAGAAGAGGCAGTGTTTACTTGTTTATAACAGACTTAAAGCAAGCATGACAAACTTTAGATACCATTAATTCAGTAACTTTCCTTTAGTGATCATCCACTGTAGGTTAATCTTGCATTAATTCCCACAAATACAAAAGCTAGGCCACTGAAAGGAATGTTAAAGTCTCGGCCACATCTCTTGTTATTGTCTTGTTAGCTTTTCTTTTTAAAAATGTCGGTGTGGTGGGTTGCCAGTTTTCGTGCCCCAGTTGTTTTCTTGTTGCCTCTTGTCCAATTTTCGGTGAGAAGATAATTTAAGTCCACAAATCTGTTACTTTTGCCTTCCAAGACCTCACTGTCAAACACATGATGTTACTGAAATCGAAGATGCTGCTTGTTATGCAGCTAAATCAACTTCTAAAGAAGTTTATGGAAAATACAGTTTTAGTAATCAAGAGGATTCCACAGATGCATGCAAGTTGTTGAATAAGGCTTTGTATAATAATAGTAATTAGTTAATTTCTGTTTATTCTTAATTTTTTTGATGATTTAGTGTTATACAGTTATAGTTTTGTTATCTTTGTTACCTTTATAATATTACCTTTATAAAATCGTAGAGCTGGTTCACTCGAGACAAGAAGTCTTAGATATTTGAAGCAGGAATATTTACTGAAGCTCGATCGAGGGGAAAAGGGAAACACCACGTGTGAATCACCCAAATCTGAAGATGGTGTCCTGAAGCTCAGTGTTTAACCCTCCCCAGACCTGCTAAGTTTCATTATATCCAAATAGGATTATTTCTAACTCAGCCTGGGATGTGTGATGATATTATTGGATATCAGATCCAAACAAGGAAAGACGTCAACCGTTGCTGTCCTAACAACAGCGTAGCCTCTGTACAGTCTCTCTTATCCAGCGTCAACAACCAGGCGCCAGTCTGTTGTGTCTAAACCCCGAAAACAGAAGATATCTAGCTGACCTTCGTCTACCAGGTGCCAGAGTGAGAGTGAGACAGGCAAACAGAGACAGGCAGTTGACCTGACCTGTGAAGCTCTGTCTTAAGTTACCTTTAACCTACAAGAGGAAAGTTTAACATACAAGAAGGAAAATTCCTTCACAGTACTATCGTTGTCCTATTTATAAAGAAGATATTGTATCGTGTGGAGGAAGCATACTAAACCTTTCTCAACACTTTAAAAATAATGTCATATAAATGGACAAAATCTAGTGTTCAATACTAGTATTAGTGTGTGTTTTTGTGAGACTTTATCATGAGAATCCTACAGTCATTTGCATGAATTATGCCCTTGACAGCTCCTTGAATAAGACACAGAATAGCGTGTTATTGAACATCTGTACATATCATGCAGTACATTAGTGTAAATGATGTTTGATTTACTGCAGCTCATCTTTATTAGGATAAATGAGGATTCATTTGAAAAATTCTATAAATGGGAATGGCATGGAGTTTTTGTTTTGAACATACAGAGCCAAAACACAAATTACTTCACATAGTCAGTCATTTTTGGAAATGTCTTTTTTTAATATGTTGCCTGTAAATCCAAGTGAGAACTTCCCTGAATTGTGATTTCAGCCGAGCATGGAATGGGCCAGAATGTCTTGCGTATTAATCGTTTTAAGACAGCGGTCTGCCGTTAAAGGACAGTTATTGCTCTGCCTTGTGGCTCAATAGATTTCAGCATTAATATGCAACACTCTTTTAACTTTCATTATTAACCGCAGGACTAGTGTGTGGATGACACATAACAAAGAAAAGAAACCCCATCACCCATGTTGAGCTTGAGTGAGAAAATTCAATAGTGAGCTTAGGAAATGAAAAGAGCAGTTTGATAAGAGAAATGACTGGGAATGATTTTTTTTCTCTATCCCTTATTGTGGGCTGTCTCTATGAAAGGCCACGAGTGTCTGTCACGAGTGATTCTGTTTTCATAGAGTGGTCTAATCCTGGCTCTCCATGCTGTCAGGTCCACTGCCTCTCATTGTGTCCCTTGCCTATCTGATTATCTACAGCATTACAAGTGGCCAGAACCACATCACCTCATTGTTACGAGTATAATACATTTTGGCCAGATCTGAGCTTTTCAGAACCGTGACTATGAACTACTTTGAATGAGTTCACCACCGAGTCCGTAGAGGACTGTAATGACATTCATAACCTTTCCTGTGTCCCCTACAGCAGCTACTGATGATGTATGTCCCTTTGGGTTCCCGGTATTAAAAAGCCTTGGCTAAGATAGAAACTGTTGGTGTGTAGACTTTGAGCTGTACAACTTTACCCAGTCATTTTTCTGAATGCTGTTGAATGAATAGACACCACATTTAGATGATTTTACCATTGGCAATGATTCAATTACCTGAAATAATATGCCTTTTCTATCAGTTAGACGGATCTATTTTCAGTCAGTCTAGTCTAGTCTCTCTTTCATGGGCCCAGTTGCGGTGAAGGCAAATGCAAACTGTCAGACCCCACGGCAACGAGTAAAACCTCATGCGAGCATCCTCACAGTGACCGTGGTAACTGATTCTGATGTTTAGAGGATAATGTTCACCATTTTGCAGAAAAGTATATACAAAAAATATCAATTAAATTATAAATTACAGTAGTAAACAAGTAAAGTAAACAACAAGGATATACAGTAAATATAATATATATTGACAGATCTGAAACATGAGGAGTGAAGCTTGTATAACGTTGAACCATGTCAATCATCCCAAACACGTTGTCTCATTTTTCACATCTTATTGCTCACACACCAGAGTTTGGATTTGTTCTCGTCACCATAACAACCTCTTTATTCAGCCTGATCAGCGCTGGGGCGCACAATAGGCTCTGCATCAATGGCAGCCAAAGCATCACTCTGCAATCAGCCCAATCACTGTACCAGCCTCTTATCAGACTACATGCACTGACGGGGCCTGAAGCGCAATCAGATCCACCTCATGAATGAACAAACCCAGACGCTGACTGCCACTTTTAATTTGATTGGGCAAACAGTGAATTAATGGGGGCTCACTGGGAGTTAGACTTGTTTGGAATGGGCAGCCTCATGCAAAGTGTATTATGACTGATGGCTTTGCCCCTTAAAGGCAGCCATTAAAGCACTTAATCATAAAATATTGCTCCTTGGATACCCACCAAGTCCTGCTGCATTAGAACAAAATTTGCTCCCTGGTGCACTTTATAGCCAAACATGCATTTTTCACAGTATCAGACCTACTTATAGGACAATATCCCCATTTTTTACCCTCAGGTCATTTATCATTCTGGCTATGCCTAATTCCTGAAATCTCTCTTCTGCATGCTTTTGAATTATTTAAATTTAAAGTATTTATTTTACACTAATTGCATAATTGACTGGTATCACAGGCTTATCAGTGTGTGAAAAACATCATCTCATTCAAATTCCATTTTCAGCAAAGTGCCATGAAGCTCAATCTATTGTGTGTATTACAGCCTCTAAAGAGGAAAGCATGTAAGTGTGATGAAGCATCTTTTCAAGGGAAGAAAAGTGTTTTAAAATGGCCTTTTCATCATAGGACCAAAACACTCTGGTGTCCTTTAAGCTTTCACAGCACAGAGCTTGGATTTAGTCGAGAGCTGCAGCACCTTTGAATGCAAAGAGATGATGTTGCATAAACTATTTTTTCTCCTCGGGGTGGAAAACATCATCCCTTCTCCCTCGATATGTAAAATATCTCTAAGAAACAATAAGCTCAAGTGAAGAGAAGTGATGTTCGGGGAATATATTTCATCAGAGTTTCGAAAACTTTTAAAACATGTATTGTTCCTACCAATTAACAGCCACAGAAGTTGCACTTTACGCCTCGCTGTCAGGATGTGATATGTATGTGGCTGTGAAATAATTTGTGAATTCACCATTTAACTGTCAGATGTGTCTGTAATGGGAATTCATTTCATTCTCCACATGACTAATTTGTATAATGATTAAATGCATAATGAATATTCAGAATGGATCATGTTTTAACTAATATTTCTGTCTTTGAGATATATTTTTCCACAACCTGATATGCACAGATATTATTTCCTTCTTTCACAGCACTTTGGTCAATCTTGTTAATTGTTGAGACTTCCTGGCTTCCTGTTATGGTTGGCACTGTGCTTCTATGGATGAATTCAGATTCTCTGAATCTTAATTAAAACTTTTTCAGTCCCTTCTTCCACTTCCCTCTTGTGAGACGCGTGCCATGTTTAGCTGCATATTCATCATGCAGTGTATAGTGGTTGATTGATCATATCAAAGTATCTTCCTGTGCGCTCCTCTCTAGAACTTCCTGATTGCTAATACAGCTTGGAGAGTCATGCAAATGCTGTAGCACAGATGAGTTTGTCTTTGTTTGCTTGCAGCTGCCTCTTCTGCTCTCTGAAGAAGGTTTTTGGTTAGGTTACTGTACTTTCTTGTGGCACTTTTAGCATATTCCTTTTTCACATTTTAGCCGTAGGAAATATTACTGTATCACTGAAACGTCAAAGTAACCTACAGCTAAATTGAAGATTTGATTTTTATGTCACATTGTTTGTGAGGCTGCTCTAGGCAATATTTTAAAATAAAAATAAACCTTCTTATCAGTGTAAATCATACAGTGGAGCTGACAGGAGCATCACATCACCTCCAATTCAAAACTGTAAAAAAGTTTTTTCTGTTCATTCAAATGAAATTCACATGTCAAATATGAACATTTATCCACAGAGAAGTGACAAATAAAAAATCCAACTGTACCTTAAACAACAGTAGTCAAACCCCCCACCAAGTACCTTGTCTCTTTCTCCTTGCTTTTTTTTACTCCTTTGATCACAGCTTAGTCATTCTGGTAAACATGATGTGTTTTGTGTGTAATACATTGTCATCATGAAACATGATTGTAATATGTTAAATTTTTTTTTATTTTTTTTAAATCAAATAGTTACCTTCCTGTGCAGGGAAATGAAGCACAGGTCTAAAAAAAGAACTCCCACCATCCTCTCTGTGAGGTAACAATACCTTTTTTCCCTTTCGCCTTTTCTTGCTGACAGTTTCAACACAGGGCCAAAAATATCAAATTTATGGCAATTTTGATGATTATAACAATAATTTTGGATTTTTTTGGTTCCTTCATCAAAATACTATCCAGTCAGCTGGAGTATTTGGTGATGCAGTGTCCTGAAATGTAACCTGTGTGCCGACAGTATATTCTTTCATGAGTTGTTAAATCAAATCAAAAATTGAGGGTTTTTCATGTAATCCCACATCTGAAACTAGAAATCCTGTTTTGTGCAAAATCCTGTATTTATATTAAATAACAACATGCAATCTGATATATATCAAGGCATTCTGCAATATTAATGCAGTGGCACTATTTTTGGGTGAAGCAGGGTGAATGAATCAGCAGGCCCCGGCCTGGCAGGACTCCAAAATGTTGGGATTAATTGCTGCAGTGTGGGTGATTCAACACCTGCATGTAACTCATCTACAGTTTTAGCACGCACCTGTATTATGCAAGTATTTGCTATCAGACCCAAAATGCCATGCAAACCTGGTTTCATGTGTGCTACATTAAGAAGGAATTTACTTGAGTAGATTTCTGTTCTTTCTGCTAGTTGCAGCTGTTTGCTCAGTAGGATTAGGATAGAAGTTGTGGTGTAACAGATAAAAAGAGCTGGAGATCACAAGGTCGACTCTTAAGATCCTTGTACTGGCTTTGAAAAAATAAAATAAATGTATTGTATTGTTTAACTGTATGAAGACAAAGCAGCAAAAATGTTCTCATTCAGCCTCCGTTTTTCTCTTTTAGTGGAACATGGTGAAAGTCTGAATCTGAACCACATGGAGGTTTGATTATTTTATTGCCAGATGCACAAGCCACAACCAGCCATTTGCCCACTGAAAAGCAAGCATCATCCAGCCAGGCTTCTATACAGGATAAGGGCACCTCCACAAACCCCATCATGACACGTTCTGACAGATCTATTAAGGATGGATATGACTAAAAGCAGACACAAACACAAATGTATACTTTAAAAGAGGAATGTATATTATTTTCTTCTGCTGACTGGTTGCTTTTAAAATTCATATTGTGCAAAATATCATCAAAAAATATCAAGTTTTTGAGCTTTATGACTCCTTTGCTTCATGCACTTTTGGTGGTCCAAGCAAGCAGGCAGAGCAACCAAATGTCCAGAGTAAGTAACAATCACCAAGACTGTTTTCACCAAAATTGCACAGCACTGTTTGATTGTTACTTAAGTACCCACTTCCGTGCCCCTCCTTCCACATACTAGAGCTCACAGAGCGACACCAAAATACCCAAAAGAAACTGTTAAGAAAATAACCTAGGTGCAGTGGGTGAAAATGCCATTTTAGCAGCACAAAAAGCCCAAACATCCTCCATGCAAAGTCTTAAAAATAGAACCCTCTGCCCCTCCAGAGATGTTTTGAGACATGCTCCCAGGATAAATAGAGGCATAAGAGGCATGGCTGGAGATGGAAAGTTGGAGAGAAAAAGGGAAAGGAAAAAACCCTTCTCACCTACCAACAGAACAAGTAGAAAATCACAAACGACTGACGACTTGGAGCAAATGTTTGCCATTTTCAGGTTCCTGCTCCCTTGCCTTCCAATTCCGCCCCAGCTTTGTAGTCACTGTTTCAATCCTGTGTAATCCTTCCACTGGGTCACTCACTGCAGGCCACTCAATCACTCCTTCACTCGCCGTGTTCTCCATGACAAATAGATGTGTTCCTGCCAAGCTCCTCTTAAACAAATGAATGTGTTTTCTAACACCAGACCAGACTTGAATTTTTGCTGAACCAGACAAACCACCTTGCTGTTTGTCACTTCAGAGGTCTACTGTATATCTCACTCCTGAGGCGATAGGTGTTTTTCAGGAAGACAGATTGATACATCAGTTGCCTATTCTCTGCTCAGTGCACTACAAATAACCTGCTTGTATCTAAACATATCCTGCTGTGTGCACTTGTTTTCGAAGGTAAACCACACCTATAAAGCACTGTTACCTCTGACTTCCTTAAATGTGTTATTTTGATATTTCCATAATATTACACAGAAAAACACCTGTTTTTTGAGAACATAATGCATCTTTTATTGATAGTCAGAAGCCAGAAGAGAACAAAAGAGGCTGCAGTGGTTTGAATCACACACTCATTTGGATTTTATTGCAATATCCTATGAAAACTTAAGCCACCTCATACATGTGAACACATAATCTTTTAGACAAGGCCTGACTCCTTAATGATAAAATAGGCTTCTAGGTTTGTCAGCGCACTCCAAATTGACCTGTATAAGCTTTTTGCCACTATTACCAAGACAAAGATACACCAGAAAACCTTTTTTTCAAGTTCAGGGCACTACAACTACTTCATCAAGTTTGTGGAAAGATCATATTCATGAAGACCTTATTTTGGAAAATATTCTTATTCTAAATTCTTTCTTGCTGAGAGTTAGATGAGAAGATCAACACCACTCTCATGTCTGTATGGTAAATATGAAGCTACAGCGAGCCAGTTGGCTTAGCTGAGCACAAAGACTGGAAACAGAGGGAAACAGCCAGGATGTCTCTGTCCAGAAACAAGAAAATCCACCGTCAAGTACCTTTAAAGCTCCATATCAAGGATAGTTGTATCAATCTTTTCATTGAATTCTGCAAATATGCTTCCCAGTCATTTCATGACTGTTTGTGGCAGTATAAAAAATATTTTCTTTTCTAGCTTTGCTCCTGAATTTCAAACCAAAGTCATTTTAATCTGTTTTGTCTGTATTATATGTGAATAAACTATGAAGGTACAGTAAGAAGGACACCATTTCCTACTCAACGTCTAACTCAAGTAGATAACTGTGTGTGAAAAGTGTTTTATGTTTCATCGTATGTTTTCCTACTGCACCTGGATTTTCAAAGATTTCCTTATCAAAAGAAAAAAATGCCATTGTGGAATTTATAAATTAGAATGCACCATTTCCTTTTCATGCATCAAATAGACCTTGAAATTGTATTTCCAGCAGGAGATTATATTGATAATATAGAGCCTTTTGATTGTGTTTAGGTGGGAGAAGAGGTATCCACTTTAATGTAGTAAAAACATTCTCCATCATTGTGTCCTCTCAAGCTGTTCCTAAACGGGCCATCTGTGTTGCAGCACTACAAAGGTGTCACCGGTTTATTCTTATAGAAAGGTGAATATTTGTATCTGTGAAATTTGTGAAGAGCTGCAGTTTCACTCTTCACATGTCCCAAGACAAACACATTACTACATTCAGTATGAGGAATTCACACAGATCTAGTAAGGTGATTGTTGTTGTTCCTGTTAATATATGTGTTGCAGGTAAAAAAAAAAAAAAAAACTATACCGCTAGGTGAATGAACACGTTTTAAAGAGAAAATTAACAATGAACCAGTGACGTCAACACATGTGGTTTCTATTAAATGTCTAATCCAAACCCCAGCTTTAACATAATTGATTGAGGTATTTAGTAACGCTAGCAGCATGGCTCAAGGGATGGCGAGGCTGGTCGGTCGACCCACCACTTTGGTGATCACCTGACCTTTTCTCTAGCTCATCCATGAGGGTAATATTTTTGCTTTTGACCGAAATATCTTGTCTTCAACTATTGACTGTATTGCTGGGAAATTTATATTTTATATATATTTTTATATTATATATATTTGTATGCATAGTGTATCTTGAATCTGTACATAAAATGCTGGTAATAATTGATAACATGTTGGAGACAAGTCAACACATGCAGAACAGTGCCAACAACTACAGATGACAACAAAAGCAAATTAAGCAAAATAAAATTAAACCAAGCACTAGAGATGTGCATTTGACTATATAACAGGATACATAAAGTATATTTGTGCAAAATTATTAAAGTGTTTTCATCATGACAAGTATAATTGTCAAAATAATCTTTATTTCCACTTTTTTAAAGCTCCATGTCCACTCCAGTTGTCATATTGTAATGAAAACCTCTTAGCGTCAACAGCACCAGGGCAGGTGATAAATTGAGGTGTCAGAGCCCAGCATTACCAGGACTAGGTGAGTATTTTGTTGATACCTGGCAGCTTAAAGTAAAGTAGTCATCGTATTAATTAATGACTTGACTTCTCTTTTATTTCCTGGCAGTAATGTGTCTGGCTCTTGGCGTCTTACTCTCCAACTGATAATGAGGTGCCTCCAACCTCGCCCAGGGGCTTTTTTGTAGCTGCTTTGCCAAATTTGCACTTCTGAACAACTTCTAATTATACTCTCTGGTATGGAAATACACCAGTTGTGGTCTAACAGCATTGGCAGGACAGGTGCCAGTTAAAGATAATATCCATGTGCTTTGATCCACATTCTTTCATTTATGTCTTACGTTGTTTAGAGATGAATTTATTCCATTTTAAACAGGTGTATACTTGAGGATTTTGCCACCAATTTAGCTCTCATTTCCAAAGTATTGGCTGGTTATTAACTCAACATTAGTGGAGTCAATGATAAATAGCATATCAATAGTTCAAAAATGACTGATGATAGTCATTAAAGGTTCATGACAAGGCTTTGTCAGTAGGAGATTTCTCCTATTGATTTTAGCAGGGTCACAGAATATTAATTATGCCAAAGAAAATCTGATGATTAAATCATATCGCCAAGCATAATAAAATTTAAATTATAAGTATGTCAGTTAGATTAAATGCAGTGCAGCAACTATTTGAGAACACCCAGTGTCGTATATAGAAATTAATGATATGGATAACCTTTAATGTTCATTGGGATATTGCATGACGAAATAGGTTTCATATGGCTGTAATTATGTTCCCCCTCAGCCTACACCTGAAAATTATCGTCTGTGAGCCGCCATGAACAACTCAGCTGCTCTTCAGTCACATGTGTTTTGCTGTTGAGAGTGCGCTGACTTCATAAACCCATGGATCATAAAACTTAAGATTCCCTTAAAAATGTGGCTGTGATTTAATTAAGAAGACAAACCGCAGTCCGCTTCAGTACAAAGAACATTGCTGCTGACTCCAGCTATTCCAGACAGTTTTACCGCACTTGTGTTTGTTGTTAAAGTCTGTAATTGTTTTTTAACATTCAGGGAATGGTAAGCTGAGAGGGTGTTGGTGAGCAACAGAAGCAGGAATAGGGCACAAGGTTTTTGGAGCCGCTTGAGTTACAATTCAGAGTATTTCACCTTATTTGCAGTTTTCTTGGCGAGAAAACACTTGCACAAATTAACATACCATTACTACTCTGGACTGCATTGTAAATCCAGCCAATTAGCAGTCTGGGTGTCATTATACTCTGAATAATGAAAACAAAAGGCAATATAGCTATTTCAATTTTATCATTTATCAGTGAGGGGGTGATTATGGGAGCTTCAGGAGCTATACAACACAACAACGGGGAAAAGTGATTATGGGTTTTTTAGTCAAGGAAGAATAATGTCTTTTCATTGTATTCATTGTAAGACATTAAATCACTTTATTATATCATGTTATATATCAACAATGTGTGATTGAGACATAAAAACAGCATGTACAACCTGCACATTCATTAATTTAAGTTCATAGTCATGTATGTGTGAATCAAACCTTTATTTTAAGCTATAAAGTACCCAAAGTTTCCTCTACAACTGAATGGCTGTGAGGGGTCAGTCTGCCTATAAGGGCTGCTAACCCATCTAAGGCACGTATTATCCAGAATAATTAATGGAGCGTTTTAATGTCAGACGTTATGGGCTGAATGTTGTTTCAGAGGCCTTTTCAGCCTGCTAGGAATGAAACTTTCAGGGAATATCACAGTGTAGCTGTAATTTTACAGAATTAGAACGACTAAATGTAAGATTATTGAATATGTATATATACAATATATAGCCTAGGTTTTATTCACTGGCATTGTCAGTCTGAACAGGTTTTTGTATGGACCTACACACTATCCTCTTATCGGACTCAGTATGCAGAACTACAGCCAACAGTGGGACGCATCCTCCCTTTCTCAGAGATCAAACAGGATGCTTCCATTCCTCTATTCCTGCCTTCTGTCAGAAGGGCAGAGCCTGCCTCGACGCCTCTTTATCTTCCCCTGCAGCCACCCAGACAAGGCGATGGGCTGTGTCTGTTGACAAATGCTTCACTTGTTACAGATAACAGGAACATGTAAACAGGAAATGGCCAGTGGGCCAGCCATACAAATGTTTGAAAACTTAGATCCATTCATAGTGAGATCATAGTGTTATCCAGTCAACAAGCAACCAAACATTTCTCATAACAGGGTGCTTTACATTATATTTCCCAACAGCATCACCGAAGTAAGGATCTGCCCCTGGTTCAGAAATACTGAATGTCACAATTTTGATAATAAATTAGTAATTTAAGTAATTTATCAAGCTAAAATGGCTAAATTAGCTGGTTCTAACCGCTTAAAAGTGAGAATATGCTGCTTTTCTTTGTGTTTTAGCATTGTCAGTTGAACATCATTGGGGTTTTGAACTGTTGGTCAGACAAATGAGCTCTTTTCTGTTCCTGCAGAAAATCCCCTCATCAGCTTTTACATTTCAGACATCTTCTGCCTTGTTTTGTGGCTTGGTCACTAGGCAATACTGTAGTATGTCATTATAGAAAAGGTGGCCACAGTATTGTCTGCCATTCATTGTTGCATGAGATGAGAGGCAGCAGTCACACAATAATGGCATTGTTACAGTAAAATGCTCGAGAGCACACTGTGTTGTTGATGGAGATTGTGATTGTTGATATAATGCATGCAGAAGAATGATGGCAGCCGAGCACATTAACCTTCATTAGTGGGTTGACCAGGGCTGGTCGGTTTAAATGGAGTAATTACTGGTGACACATTGATGATTAATGGTAATGAATGGTACTAATGTGTGGCATCTGTCAAATACTTTTGCAGATCTGAGCAACCTCTCCTTTTTGAATCTGTGTTGACATCTAACTGCCTAATGATTACTGCACATGTTTTAATTTGCAACCTTTTTCTCCTAGCAATCACACTTATATACTGTGTTTTCACAGGAACCTGAATTACATTTATTGTCAATATAATGACAAAATGTTTTTAATGAGCATATCTGCAAACTTGCAAAATGCTGATATAGAATGTATCTAAAAAATGTTAGGTATATCTTTATATTGTCGTCTTGTTTAAATATTGAAAACATCAAAAGTGACTTTAAGCAGAACACAGTACATGTTCACTTTGTTTAGGCAGTGAGTACTTTGTTATATAATCAATATTTTTATCAAGACAATAAATCAAATGATGTGTAATATGAAAATTATTTTTCATGTATATCACTCTGCAGTTCCCCTCAGCTCTATGGAGAATTTTATAGCATCTTTCACCTGATTGTTTTGGTTTTATGGTCCACAACCTTTCTGTTTAGGAGCATTTAGCAGCTAAAGAGCCAGATATTCCCCTCCGGAGTTGGTTGAGACCAAAAACAGACTTACAAGGAAAGTGAGTTCATTCATCGAGGACACAAAACATGACTCCAAATGAACGCAAATGTTGCCATGTATCTGTTGGATGTCTAAATAACAGCTGTTTGCTAACAGGTTTATATCAACTTAAATAGTGATCATATGTTCACAGATTTATTTATTTTTTTGTTCTTATTTATTTTTTTGATGGCCCTGTGGCCAAAAAGAATCTGTTATTGCAGGTTTAAAATTGAAACAAAACCTTAAATTGTCTCCATCTTAAGCAAAGTGTTTTTGTTGTCTAAACCTGAACACATGCACATAATAATAATCTTACTTTTGACCTTGACCTTCAGACTACTACTTACTTTATAAATGTAATTTCTAGGAGACAGAGTTGGACTCTGATGAGGTACAATAAGTCCATCCTTCTAATTTTTTGTTTGTCGTTTGTTATCCTGCTGTCTCTTGAGATTTTTATCTTCCTATTCATTGTCAACACAGCAAAGGGAATGATGTAAATTTTAAATTCTTCATTCACTGCAGAGAGAATGGAGTTAATGCCACATCGTATTCAGATATGCAAGCAAAATGCTTGTGACTGTATTTTCCCTGTGATGCAATAGCGATGAAACATCGGCAGTCGTGGCAGTGGTGGGTGGTTGACAGTTATGTCCATATTGACGTATGGCGCCATTAAGAACAAAAGCTCCACTCTGCCAGAAGAGACTTGACAACAGTATCGCCACAGATCTGATGGGAGCACACATCTTTCCAGTGTCATCTCTGACCTCTATATCTCTTAGCTCAAGATAGATGCATTTTCATGCCTGGCTTCAGGCTCTAATAGTCCATTGATTCATTTGCAATATGGCCCAGAGTCAGCCAGGTCTCTGATTATTTATTTTCCTCTCCAAAACACTCTCCCTTCTCTCTCTCATCTGCCTTATTAAAATGTAATGACAGACAAAACCCCAGCCTCTCTCTATCTGATGGTAAAGAGAAAAACAATTTTAAGGGATTCGCGACGGTTTATAACCCATGGCTCCAAGAGGAGAAAAACACTCAGAGGTCTTAGATGAGATAGACCTCCAAATCAATCACTACCGCCAGAGGAATCCTCACATTGATGCTGGGGCTGATTGACAGACCTCACATCTTCTCAGTGACTGTCAAGATGAGCCAACCTTGACCACCTGCTTAGGCAGTCTCGACTTTATGCCCCACTGAGGTGAGGTTAGTGTGAAACTTAAGGTTGTCTACAATACAAATGTGGGGAAGAAGAAGAAGATGGGGTTGTTACAGCATACAACATATAATTTACAAAGCAATAAATGTGGTGTGGAAAAACGTCTGTGGAATATAAGACCATTTAAACCCCCTTTTTAAATCCCCGTCGGTGGAAACATATACTAGCAGCCTCTGAATCTGTCATATGGAATCACTTTCTACCAAGGTCATTTTGCCTTTTCGTGGAATGTTACTTATATACTCGACTGGTATGTGATTTGAAATTCTTACACATAGATGTTTATCCCAGACTCTACTTATGCAGCTTGTGGTGCAGTTTGGACTCTTTATATTCTAGGGGGGGATATGGCTGACCACATTGTTGGGGCACACCCCGGCAATCCTGAAATGACAGATGAGGGAAACCTGTGTCCCTAATGCCCATCTATTGGTGCCGGAGGAAAAGTTAACCTAATTGAAACCTTTAATTTTGCAGGCAGGAAAAGTTAAAATGGATGTGGCCGCACTGAGAGATGTAAGGAGAGATGTAATGAGGAAAGGAATCTGATCATTTAGCTCCAGAGTCACTACCTGCTGTAAAAGGAAACAAAGTAAATATTTGGAATAACTGAGGCAGGAACATTTGGTCATATTTGATCATTACGTTTCATTAATCACGTGTTTGCTAAGGTTTTTCACAGTCTTTTAACCCTTAAATGCATTGATGATTTGAATTCTACAAACCTCTTACCCATTACTTTTTTAACACAGATAGACCTACAAATTAAAATAATATTGCTTGTTTTTTAAGAACATACAATTTACAAGGAACTCACCAAAAAACATATTTGTTTTTTTCTATCAATTATAGATTCCAAAACTAGAGAATTGTTAACAAAACTAAGAGTCTACAGCCATTCTTCTAACATGATTATGTTTACTGGGTGTAATGTTTTCACATTCACCATCATAGTTTAGCATGTACAGCTGAGTCTGATGGGACAAAATTAAATTTTGACCTGATGGTGACACAAGAGAAATAGTCATGGGTTAATCATCAAAGTTAATCATCCTCTGAATATCTGGACCAAATATCACAACAATCCATCCAATAGTTTTCAAGATATTTAAATAAAAATAAAACATTTCAATGTCACAATGACATCGGGGGAAAGGTCAGGGGATCACCAAAGATAGATAGATGTTGAGATATGTCACTAAATGATGGAACATTTTCACCCACTGGTGACACTAGAGGAAAAGTCAAAGGATAATCAAAGTCATTCAAATTTATGTCTCTAGCAAATTTCATAGCAGTATATTTTACTTTTTGCCACTAGCGTGGCTAAAAACAATTAGTTTGAGGAGCAGCAGGGCCTAATTGTATAAAATTAATGAGTTTAACAAGGTGTGCTTGGTCCTGGGTCTCTAAATGTGAAGTCATATGAGTGTATTATTGTTACAAGCCCTCCTCTCTGCAAGATCAAAAACAGCTGAAAATATCACTCTTTTCTTTTGATGGCGTGTCAAGTATGTTGCCCTGGCATTGTGTGTATTTGCACATTTAACATAATTAAGGATGGTGTTAAGGTTTTAAGAGGATTTTATCTCACTTTCATAACAACAAATAAACGCTGTCAGACCATTTTCTACAATACGTGACTACTGTGTTGACATTGCTGCTTTTTGTATAACCAGTTCCACAATTTATTACAAACAACAGACTTGTTTTCCAAATGAAGAATTCACGGGAGGCGGAGTTTCATGCCAAGCATGACATCCACATGTAATAATTCTAGCCTGCACAGCAGCAAAATAATAAACAAAAATAGATCATGATTTGTACAAAGAAACATCTGATGTTTTGAAATGCAAATGGTTGCTATTGGCAACATAGCAATGGATACTGCAGAAAAGCCTTTTGAGGGCGGTTTACTTCTCTTCCAAAAGCTGTTTAGAATTATTTTATGTATAATTGTGAGTAAATCATGGGAAAGGATGGTTTTTGCATTGAATATTTTTTTCTCTTTTATTTTGAAATGTTTAGATAAAATGTGCACAAAACGATACAGCATTCACATACCCCTAAACCACAGCTGTGTTTATCAGTTCAACACATGATGAAACACTGCCAACATCTAACCTCCTATCTGTTTGGCATAATCTGCAGGTAATCATTGGCTAGTAATAACCCTGTCAGATGAGCCTGATGTAATGCTTTATTGCATGACACTTAGAAGTGTCCATGCAAAGGACAGGGGCAAAGTAATAAATGTATTCCAGTAGGCCATGCATCTAGTGTTTGTGTGTGTTTTTTTGTTTTCGACGACCCCTGTGAGAAGAAAGGTTAATTGCCGTCCCTGTGAACCAGTCAGAGATGGTTAAGTTGGCCAAACACGCCCACGGCAGAATCTTCCCCGAGGCTAGGTCTGAATTAAAAGAGAGAAAAACAACAACAGAAAGCTGTGGATGAGACTGGACAACTTGTATGTTACTTGTATATTACTTTTCTCCTTCCATATACATGAAGTAAGAAGAGGTAAAACAAGTTGCAGGCTCAGAGATAAACTGCCATAAAATTACAGATGTGATCATTGTATACAGTAAACTTCATGTAGGGATGTTTCCACTCGTAAGCTGATGACTGAACACTGTAGGGAAGACATCATGGTAACATTTTACTCCTATAAAGATAAATAAAAAGATAAAGATAAATTATTACAACTGTGTTTTACTATGTTGTCATTCATTATCTGTTTATACACCAGCCTCCACTTATGGGAGCCCACAGGAGGCCATGACTGATGCTGTAGTTCTTCTTGGAGGGACAGTCTCAAACAGTAAAGCAATTGCCTGTAAGCAAGTACCGCAAAAGGCTCACAACAAAACAGACAACAGAGCCATACCAAGTCAGTAAATTATGGGTTTTATGAGCAGAAATTATAGGTGTACTGTATGTATATGTATACTATTCTTGGCATACCACAGTCTCCAGTTAGGCCATACTGTATATCACAGGAACAATAAACTGGCACCCAATTCAGAGTTTGGAGCGTATGTTAGGTTTGGTTAGGTCAACATGAGAACAAAATACATGAAAACAAAAACAAAAAAACAAGAAATATAAAATAACCTGCTGTCTAAAGCTGAAAGAAGCTTTAGGTTTTTGTTATCAGTCTGGCTGCCAGTGGCTGGAATTACTGCTCTCCCTCTGAGGCATGCTGCCTGAGGCAAATTAGGTCTCCAGGACAGTGTTATGGAACACAATAGACACAATACATCCATCACTGTAGGCACCTACTCCATATCCAAATTGCAATATTGCAGCCACAGTAAGGGACACCTGTTGCAAAGGCCACTGTCCTGCCTTGCAGAGAGCTGTCGTGAAACCTCAGTTTTTTATATTCAAAGTAAAAGTAACAACAGGAAGAACCACCTTCACCTGGGGCTTACTGGGACATCCAGTTTCCATCAGATGCTGCACTGCCAGTGGCATTTTTCTGTTCCACTCAATTCTCTAAACTCTCAGGTGGCCAACAACTGGGGTAAAAATTTCCTCAGGCTTTACTGAGTATGTGTTTGCAAATTTAGACAGGAGGTTCTAACACTGCGGATAATTTATTGTGTACGGCAAAAAAAGAGGGCAGTAAATTTAAAGGACAATGTAGTTGGCCATTTATCAACAGCACACCTGACTGCTCTGCCAGACCTTCCATTAATGTTAGCCTGAAGCTCAGTCCTGTCAAGGATTCTGTTGGATATTAAGCCTTAAAATTGTTTAGGTTTTGGAACCCCGCTGAGGGTTATAATTACTAAGGCATCATCTCCATAGGAGGTAAATGGGAAGTAACTGAAGGTTAAATGTGTTTCCACATGGCTGTGCTTCAGCTAAAAGGTAGGGATCAAGACTAAAAATAACCCAAATATGTAGACTATTAAAGATTAAGTTATTCAACATTCTCAAATCCTAATCACTCCCCAACATGGCTCAGGGAATACCATTCCACCAAATAACAAAAGACACTCATCTCCTTTCAAATGGAAATACCAGTTTCTTTCTCTTGGGATCATGTCTCTCTCTGCGCCTGTTCTACATTATCCACAGACTAATTCGTGGTGGATGGATTTAGGCAGTCCCTTCCGCTGAAAGGACACCACTTAATGGCATCATGTGTAAACATAATCTGAAATACCAACCTCAGCACATCCCTAATATAAACAATCTGGACGGAATAAAACCAATCAAATTGTTATCAGCTGTAACAAAAGCCATGTTATTCACAATGTTTGCATTCATTAAAATGTTCCATATCAAGGAATTTACTGTCACTGATATCAAATTCATCCCCTGAAAACTGAAAGCTTTTGCTTATAGAATGCATTCATTTGCAGTGGTGGATTATAACTTTGGATGGATAAACCCCCAGCAGGGAATGCTAATGACATACACAGTGTATTCTTTAAACAATGTACAAAATCCAAACATTTTCCCTTCATTTAAATTATCGGGATTACCAGCTACAGTCATTCATTCATGTCAGTGTTGTTGTAGGGACCCAAATGTTAGTTGGTATATATAAAGTCACAGGCAAAGCTGAAACTCAGAAACTTGCTATTACAAATCCATGGTATTAAGTAAAGTAATTTATATTCATATAGGCCAAAGCCACAAATTTGCTTCGAGGGCTTTATAATCTCTCCAGCATATGACACCCTTTATCCTTACACCCTCGGTTCAGATAAGGAAAATCTAAGTGCAGTTAGAACGTGATTAGGGTGTAACAACTAAATTGTGGCAATTGTTATGTCAGAAATAAGCAGCACAACTGTCACTTGTAAACTAGTGTGTTTTATCAGTAGTGGTGGTGGGCCTGAATTTAAAGCTTTAGTCTTCAATCTCTAAACATTAGCAGGCAGAAACACTCAAACTAAAGTATCACCAATGGAAACTTGATGCTATCTGCTTTTTTAGTTATATTGGCCTACAAACAGGCAAACTATTACCAAATTAGAATTCAAGCAGAAACTGAGCAACATATCATAGGCGTCCCATCAGAGTCGCAGTTTCTGTACAAAAGTACTAATAGCTCTGATTTAGTTTTGTATCTGGGTCTTTTTGTTTGCTAGATGATCAATTCATTCACTAAATCATGCTCAGCAGGTAGCGCAAACCAAACAATGAACTGAAAAATGGCTAAAAAGCTTCATAGGGCTGCAGACTGAGATGTTGATCCACAGTGGGATCAGCAGGACTAGCAACTCTGTGACATTAAATTAAATTGTTTAATGGAGATTTAAATCACAACCAATGAAATCCTGTATTTTCTTTTGTACAGAGAGAGACAAAAAAGAAGAAGAAGAAGAAGAAGATGATGTTTTCTGTAGTAGGGATTCACAATATTAGGGAAAAAAACATTGCAATATCATTTTTTTCAGCAATACATGCAGTGTGCTGTTAATGTAAATATATACAATTAACAATCATATTATTCATCATTTAAGTACTGAAACAGTCTATCCTCTTCTAACAAAACAAAAAAACAACACGTTTCTTAATCATCTTTACAAATGGACTCTGTTGAGGTTGTGTATTTTATGTGTAATCTGCCGTTTCTAGCGATGTTCAAATTTATGCTTAATTTGCGTGGTGGAAGATAAACAGGCCTACCAGTGGCTAAGGATGGTAAAGCCCTCAAACTCGAGCAACAAACAAACTATATCTATATGCCAAAAAGATATAAGTACAGATAGATCTTAATACTGCATGTTGTGTGTGTGTGTTGTGTGTGTTAAGTGATTCTAGGGCCCAGACCTGCCTCTAGCATCCAGCCAACATTATCTGTGGCAGCAGCCATATCACATCCATGTTTTCACACAGACTCTGAATGCATAGCGGTCAGTGTGCGCTGGTGAAGTGGTGCACTTGATCAGTTTATCAAACAACCAAAACAGGCAGCGCTCATTTTCAGGTTCTGATAGGTGACTTGTGGGCCCTGCTTGTTTGATAAATTGATGAAGTGCACCTTCACCAGAGCACACTGGGAACTGTTCAAACTCTGTGTATCTAAGTATTTAAATCTGACTAAATTATGTAATATCAGATTACTCATGGAAAATGAGAACCTTGCGAGTTTTCATTTTGTATCAAGCATTAAAAAAGTTGCAGCATGACGTGTTAATGTTAATTTGCCTTACTTGACATCGTGTGTAACTATTGCACATGTGCAAATCCCGATGTCGATGCTGAACAATATATCATGCAGCCCTATTCTGTACTGCAAAAAGTAAAATCTGATCCACTGACTGAAATCACCCACTGATGGCTGATGATATAATATTAATGTGGTGGTAGATCTGGTTACATTTGGCTGTCATTAAGGTAAATGGGTTTTTAGGCTGAAAGCCAAACAATACAGTTTCCACAAGTAAACTGTAGGAAAAGCTTGGCTATGAAAGGAGCCAGTCTACTCCTGATCCATTCTTTTGTCTAACTTGTAACAGACTTACTTTATTCATTTTGTGTTATTTTGAAAAACTCATGCAACTGTATCAATGTCAAGTGAACACAGTGACTCTGGCCTGAATAACTTGCAGCATAGATCTCACTGTGATATTCTTTATTTGAATTCTTCACAAAAAACCTAATTTCTTCTGCCATCCTTAAATTAACAATACTAGTCTGTCTTCTCCTGCTAGCAGCAGCTGTTACAGTTCACACCCACATGCACATACTGTATTAATTACAAAACAAAATAATCAATGAAGTCAATGAATAAGCTATTCAATTTAAATACTTTTTTAAATATTATTATTGTTAACATAACATGTTATAGAATTAAATAATATTGCAATACACTACATCATTACTGAGAAAAAATAAATGTGACCATCAATTCGGTCCTGACATGATTTTGTTGAAGCATACGGTAGTCAAATAGTTGTATGTTGTATTTGGCTGTAAATCTGCTCCCAGTATGTTCAAAGAAGAAGTCTGTGCAAACATGACAGACTGACTTTGAGCACATCAACCTGCTGTATGGAGCACATCCTGAAAATGTATATTACCTTATTATAATGATTATATAGCAAACACAGGCCTATTGTTTGTTTTATTGCATGAATACAAAAATAGTATGACTTCATGAATACTAATGTATGTCGAGGCGGAAGTTTTGTGGAGATTTACAGCACAGGAGAAATGTGCATTGGTATTGACGGGGTTATATTACAAGTATATATATATATATACATACATTTATACATATTTAAGGGGTATAAATCTTTTTGGTTCGGTGCGCACCATGGTTTTTAAGTCACGGTTCGGTAGGGTACAGTTGGGAAAAAGAAACACAAAACATAAAATTGCTTCTTTTTTAGAAAAACAATTGTTTACTGAATGAACAATGGGTCTTCGTTTCCTAAATAAATAAAAAGGTTTGTCAATACTTCAGCTACCAGCTGCAAGCTACTAATAAAAAAGTAAAATTTACTGTAATAAAACATACACCAAATAATGAATCCACACTGAAACTTTATTTCTAGAAATCTAGAGAACCAAATGGTTTTATCAGCGTATATTTTTGTGCATGACTGTGTGAATTTCAAGTCAATAATGCCCGAAGCTGAAATAACGGGGTGCATTACTTAGTTCTGCCGAATAATACATTCAGCCCTTAATACTCAGTAAGGACACTTTGAATCAGACTGATGGAAATAAAATGGTGTTATCAGCACATGCTTTATGAGCAGATAACTTTCAGAGTAATCGTATCATGCTGCTCCTACTGAGTAATAAAATAGGGATGCCTCTAAACGTTCATAAACTAAAGACGTCAGATCATTTTTTATCATTGATAAACACCCACATAGAAGATTATATCGTTTAAACAGTACATTGCTGTAGAAAAATCATTATGTCTCTTGCCTTGGTGGGTTCCACGTTAATGCCTGTGGATGGATTTAAATTACTTTGGTAATATTCTGACTATTCTACCAGCACCATAATTTGGTCAACATTTTAGTTTGTCCACCTCTTTGGTTTATGACCAAATACTTATAATAATATAATAAATAATAAATAATAATGTCTAAGATCTTTTAGTGTGGTATTAGTGTGTACCCATAATTTTGTTTTTAAAATTGTTTTGTAGACCCCAAAATTCAGTTAACAATCTTCAGAAAACATTTCAGACACAATTGCTCTGTTTGTTTGTGCCAGTTCTTAAATATCGTAGTTGTTCCTCACTCCACTCTCCTTGGCACAAAGTAGCAACTTATATGAGCGTCTGGCATCAACAGAAAGTATTCAGACTTTCCCTGTGGCTGCCACTGACCCTGAGCATTGTGAATATATCGCAAACTAACAGTAGGAAACAAAACCAAAGTGATACCTAAAGAACATATGAGGCACTCACTATTACTTGGAATTATAGCCTCTCCCTACAGTTCTGTCAGCTCCTGTTTGACAACTCTCTTTTGAAGTGGCACTTTTTTCAAATCTCCCTGGTTTACAGCACATACCAGTTCCAGTTCAGACTTAATTGCAAGGACCCGAAGGAAACCGCAACACATTTCTGAGTCATTTTTATGTGAGAGCTAGTATTTCCGGTGAACCAAATAGGATGAAAAGAATATGCCTGGTACATTGGTTTACTAATGAATCTTTAATGGGAATTATATTTGCTGCGAATAACTGTACTCAGACGCACTATTTGCTGCAAATAACTGCTGGGTGATTTCCACACATTCAGACTGAACAAAAGAAAGTCTGTTACAGACACATCACTGGGTCCCTCTCGTCTAATGCACAGTGGTTCATCACGCTGAGTAATATGATACTCGCTTATTTGCATATTTGATGCTAATGTAGTGTTTGTTTACGGTAATGAGGACTTGTAATTGGATTTTAATTCATTATGAAAGAAATGGGCTGTTGGTGGCAAAGATTTTTTCAGCATTTATGTCAGCGAAGGCATCAATCTTAATGTCACCGTATTTCTTGTGCTGAACGGTGTCTCTTGTTTCCAGCAAGGCCCCGAACTAATCCGATTTCAGCAAATGCAATACCTCTTTAAAGAGCTGTTTAGGATTGTCTGTGACTCAGTTCAATAAAATCAAATTGTTCAGCCCTCACTTTAAGTATCTCCCACTTTGTGTTGCAATTCATGCATCATTTGTATGTACAATGAATCCTCCTGTGCCGCTCAATCGATGTAGCAACACAGCTTCCAGCGGCTGTTAGATGAATATCTCTCACCCCTCCCCTCCTCACTACCACTCGAGAGTTTCAGCAACAACAGTGGAAGACAACCAGAAGAGCCACATTGTGCCATGTAAATGAAATCATTGTCTCCAGCTTCTTTAGTCACAAAACAAATTGTGTTTAGACCTTCTGGGACAATCTAGCTTGAGATAACCAAAATTAGTTTCCAGTGATAGTAAGAACACATGGTACAGTCTCATATTTGAGAAAATGAACGAATGGATTCTCAGTTTGGTTCAGTTATGTGATCCAAATTTGAATAGCAGACGACACAGAATTAAAGCAACAGTTTGACATTTTGAGAAGCTAGTATAAGCACAACCACTATATTCATCTGCTCTACCTGTATTTATTCAGCGTGCACCGGTAAAAGTTGTTAGAGGAATAGTTTGACATTTTAGAAATACACTTATGGGCTTTCTTGGTGAGAGTTAGAAATGATTGATTTTAGTGGTAAAGCACTTTTCATAATGTCTGCAGTCTATGTAAACAATTTCTCAGGACTTTCTCCACACTCTTCTCGGTGTTAAACACTATGAAAAGCTTCTCTACAAATGATTATCAGTAAGTTACTCTGGCATCCTTTGTCACTATTCCTGGCATTTTACCTGACGACAGATACTTCATCTTGTTTTGAAGATAGATTCTATCATCAATAGGATTGATACCATAAAAGGGATATACCACTCTCCTTACAATGATTTCTAACCTTTGGCAAATCATTTAGGGGTTATGAAAATGTATTCAAACAAATGGGAGAAACAATTATTTCTATTCTATTCTATTTATATGTATATTTCTAAAATAAATATTATATTAGCCTATGTTCAATAGGGCAACACAATGGGGAATTTCCTTTAGTTTCGGCTACATTAAACACGTAACGTAGCCTATGTGGACTGTTTGCAGTGTGGGTTTGTCTGCTTTTTACTGGCTACACCTGCAGTGCACATACAGCGTAGGGTCATAGACAAAACAGGACAGTGAGCTTTTCACAGAGTTTGTCAAATATAGGTAAGTTAACATATACAGACTATGTAGGATATGTGAGGGATAAAGTTACTAAGCAACAGCCAGCTGGTACTGGGAAAATAAATGCAGACAGGGTGATCAAGACCCGAAAATGGAAGCCCTGTTTGATACAAAGTAACCGATATACAGTATGGTAGTCATTAAATCATTTCCTGTATAAGCAAACAAAGACTCAATACACAGTTGGCAAATGAGAATAAACCCATCTGACTCTGCGACAACTCCAGAGTTACCTCCAGTAGTTGGCGGCATCGCTGTCTTCATGTAACACAATAATATGCTTGAAAGTAAATGTTTATTGAATATTGACTGTATTAGCAGTCCTTGTGAGAGCTTCGTTGAGACTATTTCCTTTTATTATACTTAGAAAATTGATTTTGGGCGTCTGATTCATGACTTGTATTCACAAACAATGATATACTTAAAAGCAGATCTCGCCAATCAGACAGCAGTAACACTGCAAAGTCACCCTCCAATGCTTTTTAGTATCTTTCCTTATACTTTTGACTTTCAGTTTCATTATTTGCAAGTATCAGAAACAAATCTCTTCTTTTCTGTCATTTTGATGTCATCTGTGCTTTTCCCAAAGTAGTGTACCCTGTTAAAACAGCTCTTAAAATCGTGTTTCTATGATGGAATCAGCTTATTTAGAAAACCTTGCCACCTTTCATAGTTCAGATTATATCTCCTGCAGGCTTGCGCACAAAAATAGGCAATGCTTTTACCCCCAATTTTCCAGAGAAACACAATGGTCTGAACTCCCATCCTCTTAACAAGAGTGAGCTGAAGCTCAGAGTGCAATATCAAACCGGTAGCGCTCACTCTCAGCTCATGTTGCCATGGCGATAATGGTAGAATCCATAGTCTCCTATTTGCCACGTTGGTAATTCGGTTATTTTCGCGTGAGAGATAGACCCCGTCAGTGATACAGCCGAGCTGCAAAGACCACAATGAAACGGGGAATTAAATTCTAATGATAAATGTGTTCACTCACTATTCTCAGCATGATTGAAAGATACAGAGTGAGTGAGGAAGTGTAAATGGAGGGGCTTAGAAATAACAAATTTAAAACTCCATAAATCACCTTCGTATCTTCTCATTATCTTCACTCATGTCACATTCATTGCAAGTGCAAAACTCACACCTCTCTACAGTAGCTTCAGCTTGAAATGCACATAGTATTGGAAATTGTGTAAAAATGTACTTGTGTTTCACTATATACACACCATGAAAATAAAAATCATAGTGACTAACATGACTGAGGGTATCATCATATCATCATATGTTTATGATCTGGGGAGTCCTATTTTTTAATCAAACCCAAACACCCTGCAACATGTTGTCATGAGCATATATATGCACACAAATTATCTAATTTTAACCGAATTATAGAAAATTAGCTACCTGTATCTAATTACAGAACCTAAATGAGTATAATCTTAATAAACACCACCTGATAAACAAATGTATGCAGTATATTCCATCTCAAGAGATCTCAATTTCCGATGTTTATTCTTAAACACATTATAAAGGTCATCACATACACTGTTTCAAATATTGTATTTATATTGTAATATTGCAATATTTATCAAATAAATATTGTATTTATATTGGTGTTGCATGATAATGCTCTGTTTTAAGCAATTATTGCAAATAAAAATGCTCTTTAGGGTACTATATTCGAAATTATGCAGAAAACATAACCTATGAAAAGCAAAAAAGTTGAAATAAAGGGTTCAAATACTAAGTGGGGTTAATAAAGAAATTACATGATCTATTATTTCATTATTTCATTAATCAAATCTAACTGAGCAGTTGTTTTATTCATAGTTTTGACATGTATATAAACAATTTTACTGCAACTACAAAGCTATTTCAAACTAGTGAAATGAAAAATAAATGTTCTGATTCTGCGCCTGTGTTAATATATAATTTATCTCTCTAACTAAACTGATCACAAACTCCATGTCCAAAAGAAAGATGTCACATTACAGAAGCTAAAGATGCTCTGACTTCCATTTCGCTGTAACTTTAACGTGTGATATAACCTACTGTTCTGGCTGTGGATGCTCATTTTTGCTTAGTTTGTGGTTGATGGAGTGATATTCCAGCACCTACAAGAGCCCAGCGATGTTAACCGTTAAACTGCATGTTCTCTTGGGCACCATGCCATATGGGATCCAGAGCCCCAGCGGAGCACCATATGCTCGGAAAACAAGGAATGCTCATAAATGTTGAATCCTGAAAAAGTAGAATTTAAAATAAATCCAGCAGCATGGGATCTCCACAGTTATGTCTTTCTTATTGTACATCTGTAGATACATTTTTTCTGAGGGAACAAAGGTTAACATATTGCTCTACTTACTTAGCCTCAAGTCTTTGTCAGGGGCGGCAGTGGAGGAAGTATTTACTTTCTTTCTTGAAGTAAAAGTAGCTATACCACACTGTAAAAATACTCCATTACAAGTTATGTAAAAATTATGAACAATTTATACCTGAAGTTTCAAAAATAAAATAAAAAATACATAGATCTTTTCAAGAAAAGCCTATAAAATTATTATTAAACAATTTTAACAGTGACATGTTCAGTTATTTTATAGGGATGATAGCCATCAAAGTGTATATTTGCACATAAATATATATACAGAATATACTGCTTACGTAAGGCAGAAAGAAAATACAGTAACCAAACCCAAAAATTGACAAAATAATGGGAAAAATCCCTTTGTAAGCTGACAACCAACTCTGTACAGCTCTTGCCAGAGATGAGACCCGTTAATCGGCTCTAACCATTCCAAATTTTCTGGATGATTCAAATATAAACTGACTGCAAATCTTACAGTCAATATTCAGACATTTAGCTCGTAAATCTGATTGTAGCTGTATGTACACAATGCATGGCAAGCGGCCCGATGGGCATTTAATATCCCATAATGGAATCATAATAAATCAAGAAATGACAATATTGGACCTAGGTGTCATCTTTAAGCAAAGCTACAACAAATTCTGAGAAGTAAATTAAGTGTAAGAGTCCGTGAAAAAGCCTGTCGTGATAGTATTCCATCAAAAGCCATGAATGAATGATCTCGTTATGACCTCAGTCTTCGGAGACTGCGCTCTCACAAAGGCCAGTGAAAAGCTTGAAGATCAAGCACACTTGATACTGGCCCCCTGCCGCTTACTGTACCGGCTCTGTGAAGGAGCCGGTGACGCAGGTCTCCTGCTCCCTGGGTGCACTTAAATCATCCAGCCTGATAAAGACAGCGCTGGATGGAGCCTCATTGGAATTTTAAAACTGCAAGCTCCACAACCATAAACAAGGAGTATGCTACTTTTAGAGTTGGCAGTGGAGACATAACATGAGCTATTACTCTAGGGTCCACCGCTAACTGGCCGGCAGTCCTGTTTCTCCTCAATTATATTCAACCCTTGCTCCCAGTTGGGAAATAGCAAAGAGCATTTCACTCCATGAAGCTTCACAATACTGCACTTGCATACATTACAACAGCATTCTTACTTCAGAAGTTGGGTGCCTGCATGACAATACAAATGCTTCACAGAGAACTGCTGCACTTTCGATACAAGGTGAAACACTGCGATAGCAAAGAGAAGCGAACAAAGATACAGCAAACTCGACAATCTCCATACGCAGCTGCCACCTCGACTGTGTGGGATTAATGAGAAATATATAAATAAAGTCTGTGTTTCGCTCGCAAACCTCACCCCAAGGGACGTTATCAGTGTGACAGGCCTGGCTTCATGTCACTCTGAAATGTCAGACACGCAGGCACCAGTGCCGTGGTCCATTCTTAATGATGCAAGACACCAATCAGCCTTGCTTAGTACCTGCCAACTTCATATTCTTCCTCTGAAAACGCACAATGGGCAGAGAGTGGACTTTTGCTCGCAGGGGATAAAAGGAGCGGGGGCTCTAGTTTCCGAGCTGACATGAAATATCTAGGAAATTGCTACCATCTCAGAGATACTCTCGTGGCAAAGAGGTGCAGATGCAAAGACTATTTCTGTCACAGGTTTATGGTGTGCCTCTTCTCTGACGTGATATACTTTTTCCAGCCCAGTCTGTGTAGTTTGAATGTATAAACAGGCAGTATGATGTAGGACTGCTAATTTGGGTAGTGTGTGGCACGTCTGGGACAACACGCCATCGCTGGGACAGTAATGAGAGCTGTCAAAAATTGGCTGAAACTAAGGGATAAAACGTAGGCTTCCAAGAGCTTTAATCATTCCATTTTGTCAAGATTGAGGCGCATCCTGCCGCTCTTCCTCCTGCCGGCTCCATGAATCGTCTCTAATTCAGGCCGATTGAAGGAAGTGCTGTTAGTTCCTATTTCCGACTCACCAAGCAGAGAGACCGCGGCGAGCCTGTCTGGTTGAGAAGCGGCTGGATGAAGTGATGTCAAAGTGTCGTCAAAGAGAAGAAATGACCAAATTGGAGCCTTAAATCTTGAAGCGCTCAGATGACGTGTTCTTCACTCACACCCACATGATAATATAGGCTCCCCAAGGATTTGTAGAGTGGTGAGAGCGGCTGGAAATGTAATGGGCCTGTGTCAAGCAGGGTGGCAGGATGACCTAGTGCTTAAAGGCACAGTCCAGCAATTTAGTATCACACTTCCATGAAGATAGGGGAATGACATGAGGCAGATTTAAAGAAGAGTGTTTAAAATCGACCAGTGTGGGTCAAGCGCGAAAAATGCTGGACACTTTAATAATCCAACTTCATAGTGGCTCTTGTTCTTGCTCTTGGGTGGACTATTGACTTGTTAAATAGATAGTTTTAGGAAATTCGCTTACTTGTGTCTGTACGGTTAATATAAAGCTACCGCCAGCAATCGGTTAACTTAACTAAACAAAGACTGGAAACTTAGCTCTGTCCAAATGAGGGGAAAACATCTGCCTACCAGCACCTCTGAAGCTCACTAATTAACACGTTATGACTTCATATCCGTACAAAAACCTAAGTGTAAAAAGCGACACATTGTGGTTTTTACATACTGCTCGGCCCATCACTTCAAGTCTCTGTTGCTTGGCAACAAGACTCCAGAAAGTGACTCCACCGGCCCGTTAAAATGTCCATCACACATGTGAAACCTTTTCTTTAATGCCCACATCTTTCAAACTCCAGTGGAGTGACCATTTAGAGTTGTTTTTTGCTGTTGAAGGCTGGTTTATAACAGCAAACATTGGCTTGGCTTGTGTTTTCAATATAAATACTAATAATATAATAATAAAATATTACTAAGATATTCTTTTACGTGTTAAGAAATTGGTTCTTTTAAGAAACAACAAGAGACAACATTCATTCTCTGCCAGATCCAGGGTTACTGTTCTGTAGTTGACCCTCATCTCTGCTCGGCCTGGAGGGCAAAATGAATGACTTTCTCTGTAACAAGGAGTTGATCTGACAGGGCTGCTCAACTGACTCAGCTGTTTTTAATGCTTTAAAGATATTACGCTTTACCTATCAGGACATGCATCCTTACTGATGTCATGATGCTACATGTGTCAGATTGTCATTCAGATATTTGTACAATTCCCCGTTAGTATCCGAGACAACGCCACATCTAGTTTCAAGCAAGCCGCTCAGGAGAAATATATATATATATATTTAGATAAAGCGAGCAATATCTGAGGCTTTGAAAGTACGATATAAATAAGCAGCCTATTTTTGGAAGCCCTCTTCCTCGCATCATCCTTTCAGGTGTCCTCAAACAAGAATTGTGAAAGTCAAAGGTACTCTTTGACAGAAGTACAAGGTGCAATGTTCAAAGTGCAAGACGGCAAATGTCAGACGTTTGTTTATGAGGCAAGTAACATCACCGCTCTTCTGCTGCATTTTCGCTGCAGTATTTTTGTGCTGGTACAGAGGGAGCACCGAGCTGCTGTTGGGATCAAATGAAGGCCTTTTGAACATGCATTGTGAATGACGTATTAGTGACACTTTGTGATCACACACACCTAAGATGCAAAAGACATGAGAGCCCTCGACGTTTTTTGTCCTCAATTGTATTTTCTACATGAGGAGTCATTTCAAGTGTTTATCCCCTAACAAAACACAAAGTTTGAGTTGAGTTGGTTGCCTGGAATAAATGTATAATGTAACAGTCTGCTACAACAGTGCTGCTGTTTGACTTTAAACAATCTCAGCTGCAGTACATCTTATCTGGTCAACGAAGCTGTAATCTTTTAAATTGTCACTATATTGTTATGGTCTTTTAGTTGACTTTAGAGGTAATTAGTGGTCATGTCAACTGTAAACTCTGTAACATGATGTAAGGTTTAATAGGCAACATGCTCTATATGCTATTAATTAGAGTCTGGGAATGCATGCCTAATCACCAGTGAATCCCCAGCACTGGGACAGCAAAATAAGCGTGGGAGTTTTCAGAAATAACCTTTTCTTATACATAACCTTATGCACCTGCAAACTGTCATCTGCACTTTCTGCAGATAATGTTTTCCTTCTGGAAAATATGTAAATGTGTGCATTTACACAAAAACCACAACCAGCGATCTCACATTTCATCTCCCTAAAGTATATGTATCAAATTCTGCCTCCGTGCTGTAGGTCCATCAGCAGGTGAACACACAGGGAAAAGAGGTTTTTGAATCTGCTTCTTGCAGTATGCAAGCCTGGAAATAGCAGACATTTCAGGTGCGTGTTTGGTATGAAAGTGACACCCGGCAATAAACCTGGGAAGGTAAATACTTTACAAGCAAAATATCTGTAGCTATTGTTTTTTTCTTTTCCAGCACACTCTAAACTTGCTTGTTATTATTTCTATGGCTGCCAGAATGCTGTCGTCATCATGTCCTTGTGAACTGAAACCACAATTCAGCCTCTAATATACACTACAGTTGACCAGCTGGCCGCAAGATTGTTAAACTCACTTTTTGGGCCAAACAAGACTGCTTCACTCTAATCCGTCTGGTCCTTGTGTGTGTGCTCTTTGGCCTGAAAACTGGGTTTGTTATCATTTCTCTTCAGACTGCTGACTAGCTCTGCCATCCAATTGGAGCAGGATCCCTGGGCCCTACAGTGCTCCAAGTAATGCTACTAATGAGCATGAGGAGGCTTGGTTGCAGGGATCAATGTTCTGAGCTGTGTGTCAGAGAACCGGCTGCCCCAGCCTGACCGCCTGCTGCCCTGCATGCATCGCAGCCCTGCTGACACCAGCACTGCTGGGTCTTTCTGGGTGACACTGGACCTATGGGTGCAGATGTTTCTATAATCACCTGTTATCTCTCTCAAACCAGCACCTGAGCCACTGATACTGTGAACCTCTCTACTACAGATCTCATTTACTGCCTTCTTCACTCGGGCAACTTTGCTGTCATTATACCCAAAACATATTCATGCATTAGTTTGCTACAGATGTACTTGATTATTCTCAGTGTCTTGAATGACAATTTAAATGTGTGCACATGTTTTACCATATTACTATATGTAAGTATAGTAAAGTGTAAGTGAAATATTTGCACCTGTCAGCTTTATGAATCTGCCTTTTTATAGTACAGAGAAAAGTACTGACAATGATAAGTGACTGGAGTTTCAGTCAGAGACACTTCAGTCCAACAACAGCTAGATTTGGCGGAAAAGGCCTGCTGTTTGAGGGAGCTCTCAAAAAGTATCGATGCTTCGATACTTTTTCTATACCACATGTTTAAAACCATACGATCTCCAGTAATTATACATTCGATAGTATCAAAAGTACCAAAGATACAAAAAAACTGATCCACCATCAGCCAATCATTGTAAAGCATATTGTAAACAGCTGCTGCAAATCAGTCAATACAAGCTCAACTTCAACGTCTGTACAGTCGGTACATTGGCAGTTTGGGTGAGTTTGAACATGTGGAAACAGTGACCTTGGAATATATACGGGTGTCACAGCTTTGCTCATAGTTGCATCATTTGCTGTCAAGAGTATTTTGCACCAAAAAAAATAACTTACTTTGGACACAGTTTGAAACCATAAACAAACAATTTGTCGCACCACAATGTAAAAACAGCCTCTTGCATCAGGGCCAATTTCGGAGTGGATTAAGGATCTTTAAGTGCCTCTCAAAAACAGATTGTGATTTCACTGTGTAACACTGCTGAGTCATCGAGCAGTTCAAGCGGCTCGCATAAGTGGGCGGATGTACGCTCCATGAGTGGACTCTCACATGGAAATTAAAAAGCAAGAGAGCTTGAAAGCTTCAAAAACAGTGTGGATTGATAATTGGGCTGTCAGGTCACCTTTGTTCACAAACATTTGTTTAATTGTGTGATATGTTGTGCTTTAACATTTCATGACTGCGTCGGTCGGATACGTTACTCATCACAGCACATAGATCATTAGGGGAATTACAAGAGGAGATAACAGAATACACTGAATCTACAAAGTGCCAAAATAGTTGTTTTCAGGCCACATACATACCATCGAAAAACATGTTATATCAGAAATGTTCATATAAATTATTATAAACTAATATAGCATGAATTTAATGAACAAAACAATGTATATATTTGTAGTATGAAATGTCTCAGCTAAATCCACAAATACACATGATCGAAAATTGGAATAGTTGTCTTGAATGTCTTTTAGGTCATTGTGTTTCAAAAGCTTGCTTTTCCTTGTAGGTTACGATTACACATGTGTTTTTGGTAATTCATACATTTTGTTATAGACAAGCTGCACTAATCAATATTTTTATATTAACAACAGATTAAAATCCTTTCTGTAATGTGAAAAGGGTCGTTCATAGTGTCACCCACAGAGAACGATCACCCACTTCCTAAACTTCACGGCTTTTTAGCCTCTTTCAGCTCAATGTTTTGGTTGCGCAACCTGCAACTTTACTGTTTCTATTCTCTCTCACCGCTCTCATCGTTGTCATTTCATGATGCAGCAGGAATCTGTTGTTAATGTTAATGTAGCTCCATGTCTGCTAATAAGCGAATGTTTGCTGTGGCCAAAAAAATCAATTAATGCAGCTTTAACACAATATTTTTTATTATAAAATGTTCATCAAAATAATAAATATGAATGTTTAATTTTTATGTTTTCCTTTAAATTAGCTTATTTTGTCTCGAAAGTTCAGAAAACAAGGCAAAGAGGATTTTTTTCTTGAAAATTCTGATTATATATGTGTTATTATGAACTCTGCTGTGGATTTGAAGGTCTGAAAATCTGCTTACATAAGTTATGCAAAGTGGGATTCTATTTTTGTAGACCTGATGTATCATTCAAAAAATGTATTTACTGCTTTCTGATATTATGCACTGATGTGGTTTATAATTGTTTTGTTTTGTAAACCCATGATGGACATATTTATGTGTATAACAAAATACCTCATCACAATCATAATCTGGTTTAATTATTGTGCCGCAGAACAATTTTTTTCCATGAATTTCCAAAATAACTGATGTTAATTCCAAGTAATTAAGGTTGAAAGAGAGTTAGCACATAGCTGCAAAAAAAATGGAACAATAACAAATACTAATACATAATACTGCTGCAAATCAGGACCCAAATGTTGTGCCAGTTGACTAAATAAATAAAGACACGTCTGGCTACATATTTGAAAATGTCACAACTAATTGTTTTCCTCTAGCCAGCTGTCCCAGATGTATATCTAGCAGACTTTTAAAAGGATGAAAAATATAATGTCAGTTCACATGAAACAATATGTATCTATAAAGTGTCCTCCAGTGTGGTAAACAGCCATGTTAGTTGACATTCCCCATCCATTGATTCCCATCATTGGTTCAACCTTTCGGAGTGCTTTGGTCTGACCTACACCGACTCCACGGGGAGGCACAATGCCACTGAGACTCGCACAAAGCGGCCTTCTATCGATCATCCCTCGCCTAAAAATAAAGCCACGGCCGCGCAGTGACAGAGAGGAAAGCAAAAAGCCAGTGTCTGCTAATCAATGGTGACCTAGAATTTTATGTCCTGAATCAATACATCAGGCTTTTCTCCCATGATCTAATGATCTCTTGGTTGCGTCTGTCTCTGACACACTTGAGGAGTGCAGAGACAAAATTTCAGGTGGGAAATTAGAGTGCATGTAGTTTTGTTATATTTGGGGGTAAATTGCCTGTTTTTTTGCAGTTCAACCCAAATATAAATGTGTATGAACTTCATAACAAATTTGCAAACAGATGTGACCTTTCCAGGCAAAGTTAAATTTTAATAGGCACTGAGTCAGATTTACAGTTTTGAGGTGTTAATTGCCCACTGGTCATTCTTTAACCTATTCTTTCTTTATCTGCTCTTCAATAAATCTCTTTTTACATTCCTTCTCACTTTCCATTTTTGCCCAGTTTCTCCCCAGCTTCCTCTCTCTCATTCTCCCCTTCTATCTCTTTTTTCTCTCCCTCCATCTCGCAGCAGGAGCCCTGCTTGCTCAAGGCTATGCGCTATCTCCCCATATTTCTCTCTGGTGAATATTTTATCTCGCCTTTCAAGTATCATTTACATACCGAAAGAGGGCCTGTGTACCGCAGTGGTTTTACCCGCACTCTTCATTGTGAAACATCTCTGTTTCAGACAAGGTGACAATCTGTTTGCACATTTCAGGAGGGCTTTTGATCAGAGAATGCAGATCAGGATTCTGAATTTTTATCAACAGAGGCTCATGAAAAAGGCATGAAGCCAAACTGTGGTCAGCGGGCAAAGAGCCACAGATGATAAGCTTTAATTTAAATGCTGTTCATATTTACTTTGGCCTTTGCGGCCCTACAGATAGACTACTACAGAAAAACTCATTATTTCTTCCTCAGTTTCTATCTTTAACTTTAGATCGTCCTCCCTTCCTGTTCTTCACTGTGTCATTGACCAGAGTGACAGTGATTTAAGCTGTCAGACATTTTAAGGCCCAAACTTCTCGACTTAGTGGCTCACATTTAGGATCAGCAGATTCCATTCGTTTGCATTTTGACCAATTTATATTCTCAGGCTGCGTTTCCTGAATGTAGTCCGACAGTAATAGTCCAACTTCTTTTTCAACACATCCTCATATGTGTGAGGAAGTAATATAGTAGTTAGTATGATAGCTTACGAAAAGTTATGCAAACATTTTTGTGCATAATCCTACGAAAGACGCAGAGACAGTGTGTCACATCTCGTCATAATCAGCATTCTGTGAATGTATAAACTCTTTAGTTTGTTAGTTATTACAAAGATTCTGCAACATATAACAACCCATAGCCCACTGTTAACGCTGAAACCACGTAGCTTGCATGTTGTTTAAATCAAATCTTTAACATTTTTTAACACAAAAACACAAACATGTCCTTTTTAACTCAACAATATGAAGGTTAATTAACGCTACTTTGCAAACCAGAAGAACTGTGGTGCTGATTTGTGTCAAGCTGCATGCAGCCGCTCTAGGGAATGGTAGTTTTAAAAAAAGTGTTTTTCTTAGAATTGTAGACAAGAGTTGTAAATATTGAATTGAGATTACTCCGGGGGGTCTAAAGGGATGGTAAACTAATTTGTGTAATCATATTTTAAATAACTTATAGTTAAATGGTCCTATATCTTTCAATGCTGAATTATAAGTCTTCAAACATGCACCGAGGTCAAGGTTCAAAGGTCCGTTTTCCAAAGCAGGAGCCATGTAGAATCTTTATACTGACTTTTCCAACAATTTAGCTCTACGACAAAATTAAAATGTTCTCATTTCATGGACACGAGCAATCTGAGGCCATAGTTTCAGAGAGCACTTTGGAGGCCCAATATATAAAATGAAGCTTTTGGTTTGTTTGTTGTTTTTTATTTTTTGTGTAAATAGTGACCAAACTGAAATACCTTGAGGGTTACAATACTGCTGACAATCAAGGGCATTATTACAGGCATGGAAGATATTAGAAGTAAAATAGTAGTTAGTAGTTAGTAGTAATATTAAAATTAAATTTTAAAATCTACTTACAAAATAGAGTTTTGAATTGGGATATAAAACTTGAACTATTGACTGTATAAAAGAAATATGGGCCATGCTATGGACAAAAATGTAATAAATAATTAAATTATGGATCAGTGGAGGTTGAATGCAATGCATAATCTATCTATCTTTTTTCAGGATTATGCGTGAAAAATTGTGCATACATTTTTGTAAGATATCATACCAACCGTTGAATGGAGGACAGCCCGCACTTTTTGCAGATAGCGTAGTGGTGAAATGGAAAAAGACAGATATGCTAACGTCAGTGATTATGGAATAATGGGCAAAGGGAAAGGAAGGGGACAGAATCTCAAGAGCAATCTAGAGCGTATTCATAGAGTTATATTTAAATCAATATATGTGTTTATTCACAAATGTTTTATTCATTGGGCACATCTTCTATGGAAGAGAGAATATGCAATAACTGTGCTTTGGCCTGTGCATTAATTCAGTTAGACGCTACCCTGTGCATCTGTGCGTCTGTGTGAGTGTACCTGAGTGCATGTTCAGGTTCATCCCACCATGAATACACGCTGGGATTGATGTGTGTCAGTATTGTGAGAGTGTAAACGTCACATGCTTCAAGCATCTGATCAATCATGAGTGCTCATTGGGATCACATGGGGCTTCCCAGAGCTTCCGTTTATCTTAAGATTACCCATCAAGATTTAAGTTACACTTCACCGGCATGACCTCTAAAGGGGAAGAGACAGAAATCAAAAGAGACAAGAAGAGGGAACGAGACAGAAGATGAGACAGAAGACGAGTCAGAAACGAAGACGGCAGCAGTGACGGTGACAGAAGCAGTGATATAAATAAGATTTGGGTAAAAAAAAAAAAGAGCTGAGCCATAAATCATTTAATTTCCCTCCACTCCAAGAACTGATAAATCACCCATTCAGCGTTCTATGCAATGCCTAGCCAAGACACCAGATCTGGGTTGGGATTCAGTTGAGACTAAATCTGGGTTAGCGAGTGATTTAAAAATGCTGAAACCACTGGAAATGAGCCTTTGATAGAATCACATGTTCAGCACTGACTGTTGGGAAATTGAGATACACACACTATCCTGCCATAAACTGAAATTGGGTCTAAAATTTGTCTTTATTTACTCAATATAGCAGCATGAAGAAGACTTATATTCTCGTTCACCTTTGTTTTGTTTTGTTGACATTGGCTTTACTTCTGTATTGTTTGTTATGCCACAGATCCCAACACTGGATGTGTAAAAGTAATAAGAATATTTTCAAAATCAGGCAATTTTCATCTTTTTTCCTCTTCTTTTCTTATTAAAATCCAATACATACACTGTTTTTTAAACTGGTAACCCTTCACTGTGCCACAAACTCTGCTTGCTCATTTGATTAAGGTGACAAAATAAATAAAATAGACATTTTTCAACTAAAGACATTTTTCATATGTGTATGTAATATGGACCATGCACATACAAATATATTTTTGGTGGCTTATATGATGATATGGTAAAGTACAAGTAGCCCTGAGTACTTGAGTAAGTGTAGCTTAGTACATTATGTACATAAACTGATAACTGAAAATAGCTTCCTTCAACCACAAAGTTAAATGTAAAAAATATGAAGGACAACTCTCTGATGATGACTTGAAGCTCATTTTTAAGAATAATTCCCAATTTTCTAATATATTGGAGCTTCGATTACTAACTTAGATTTTTTTTTTTTTTTAAGACTTAAAAGTGTGAAGGAACTCACAGTTGTTCACTCGAGACAAAAAGTTTCAGGAGACTCGAATGTCTTAAGAAGAAATATTTATTGAAGCTTGATCGAGGAGACATGGGGAAAGCATCAACATGTGAAACACAGCGTACTGCTACCCAAATCTGAAGATGGTGTCCTGAAGCTCAGTATTTAACCCTCCCCAGACCTGCTAAGTTTCATTATATCCAAATAGGGTTATTTCTACCTCAGCCTGGCATGTGTGATATGATGTGATATTATTGGATATCAGATCCAAACAAGGAAAGACGTCAACCGTTGCTGTCCTAACAACAGCATAGCCTCTGTACAGTCTCTCTTATCCAGCATCAACAACCAGGCGCCAGTCTGTTGTGTCTAAACCCCGAAAACAGAAGATATCTAGCTGACCTTCGTCTACCAGGTGCCAGAGCCAACTCGGCCTTGTCAGGCACACAGAGTGAGACAGGCGAACAGAGACAGGCAGTTGACCTGACCTGTGAAGCACTGTCTTAAGATACCTTTAATCTACAAGAGGGAAGTTTAACATACAAGTACAAAAGTACAGCAATAAAAAATAACGTTACCAGGATTACGTTTTTCTGCATACTTCATTAAAGTAATTGACAGCCCTATCCCTGTCATGCAGCCATCATACTTAGTTATGTCATGTGAATGGAGGTGTTCAGTCACCTTCCTATCATTCAGTACCTGGTAACTGCTGAGGCTGTGAAAACCATCCGCAGTGGCTGCACACAGAAACACAAAGATTACAGCTGATATCTGCTCAAACCTGCTGCTTGACTTGACACAAATCCAATCTCTGGGCAGTTCTGTAACTGTGAAGCCACCCTGCGGGGCAGCCAGCCCACGCCTGATGTTCCCTGGACACAGTGTGGAACCGGGCTGACCGGTGATGACAGATGGGCACAGAGATACCAGAGACCTGTGTGGCAATCACTTTCCCCCCACAGACAGTGTGCGGTGGCAGCAATGAGCCACCTATAAAGCTGGCGGGAGGGGGAGGGTGAGGAGAAGAGGAAGAGGAAGAGACATGCGGAAAGAAAGATGGGCAGGCGATACAGTGCTAGGCAACAGGCTTATGATTCACCCGGGGGTATCAGTCACATAAGTCACACACAGTTGTGGATGATGGAGGCCTTGCCAGTGACGAGGCGTATCATGACATGCGGACTCCATACTGGTGACATCTGCATTTTTGACCCCATTTAACCATCTTTTCCTCATAATCAAGTTTGAAATATAATATCTTTGGTGTTTTACTTGTTTTATGGCTGTTTAGTTGTTCCTTTTTATGTGGCGATCGCCTTGGCACAGTTTTTACGCGATTGATATATACTGTACATCTGTGGACCATCAGTGGACCATTGGAAAACAAAGAAAAAACAAAACAGAATGTTTACCGTGGTTTAAACACACAGTCTCCACAGCCCAAAAAACATGCTTTTTACACCACATTTGTACTTTCACACTGAAATTAACAACCCAAGCCAGCTTTGTAATGACCAATTTAAGAAAACACAAACCTCCTGACATTTTTCGCTTTAATTTGATATATTATTCTTTTTGTTGTGACAGCAGTTCCGTGATGTTAGTATCATTGTCAAGTCAAGTATGCAATTTTCTGCATTTTTTATGTGTTTTCCTTTTTCTTTGTCGTATACATTGTTTTCCATGTCTTCTATCTTTGTAGTCCTCACATGCAATAAGACGAGAATACCCTTGAGTGTTTTGCATTGGGGCTAATGACTGCAATGTACATACACACAAATAGATAATTTAATATATTATATCATTCAATACAATATTCAACATATTCCTCTAAAGTTAACTGAAATGCCACCTTGCATAATGAGTTGCTGCAACTTGCTGGTAATAATCTGAATGACATTTTTTAACACATAACTGCTTTGTGAACTTTTACACGACACTATTGTGCAAAATAAATATAGAAAGTTGTCAGACCATATCTGAATATAGAATTATTATATTATTATATTAATATTATATTAAATATGTATGCATTATTCATTACAGACTGAGCATGGACATCCTTTGGGTGCATTTGGGGCTTAATAAAAGTGTCCACAGGCTCTGAAGAAATATGCTTTAAGATGAATTAGGAAAAAAAGAGGAGGTGCAGTGCATCCTAACTCTGCTATTTCAGCTTTTCACACCCTGAAGTGTCAGCATATTCACAGTGTTAACTCTATCTGTGTGTTTTATTGTTACAAAAGCTAGAACAGATCCATGATAGCTTATCATTACACCCCTTGAATGATTTCACAGCTCATAGATTCATTTGGTCCAGTGAATAATGCCACAGTATGTGCAGTAGTGCCAATAAAATTCCTGCTGAGGCACACAATCCGACATTAGTGAGGCAGACAAAGTGGATACAGAAGGCACACTATAGCAGTCTCCCGTGTGAGTGTGTGCGTTTGTGAGACAGGAGGCGAGAGGGCGGGAGAGTGCCCTGCTATGATCACAGAACTGTCATGGCACAACTGTTGTCAATGAGTCATTATTCACATAACAAGCTAACATGGAGGCCTTCTGATCGTGTGCTGTTAAGGGTTTAAGTGAGAGAGTAGAGAGCGCATGTTAGCCAAGACAACAACACTTCACGGCTGAGACCGCAACCCAGACATTCCAGTATTTGACAGTGGGGAGGCAGTCATCATTGTGTTTATCTCTCACAGGCATACTGACGTCTGAATTTCTAAATTCAGAACAGCAGACATATTGGACGGGGGCTCTCTCCACTTCAAGTTTGACTAAAAGCTGGGCAGTCTACCAGGGCTGCTGCTTCAAGATTTTCCATCATCAACATTTCCTCGGTTTTTGACAAGACGCCATCGTCTGAAACCAGACAAAAGCTTCAGCTTGAGCTGAGCTATGAGTAGCAGTTTCTCAGCTCGTTGAGCTGTGCAAACACAATTTTACAATTTCTACATTGCTGTAACTCGTCAACTCAGCAACTTACTAAGTTTCAATTCAAAAATATGTTCAAGGCAACAATTCTCATGAGAAGCGCAAAGTTAAAGTGGTTATAATTAAGATTTTTAGATTAAAGCTGGAGTAGGTAACTTTAGGGAAACCAGCAAGAGAAGCTCGATTTTGAAAGAGTCCATGAGGGAGCAGAGACATATATCATAATTATGTACATAAACTGATAACTGAAAATAATTTTAAAAAAACCCTGAAAATAATGAGTCAACTAAGTCTAAAAATAAAAAGTAAATGTTAACTTTTGGTTTTAAATGGGACACAAACTCTGGTCTCCTGAGTGTAAGTCCTGTGTTTGACCCATTCATCCACCATGACCTCCTCCCTACGTGGGCTTTGTTGCTCTTTATACTACCTTACCGTAGTAATTTAAGAGCCTTTACTCGTAGAATCTGGGGTTACGGCACATAACCAAGGGTTTGAACCAGATAATGGCTCAAACACTTTGACCATAATCTGTTCGCCTGTTCATCTCTGTAGCTGTCGCAGTGTTTTGGCGTGAGAATTGTTTGGGCTGCGTGACAGCGTGAATCTAAAGGGGAAAGCCTGTCGCACAACAGAAATGTGAGCGTTGGCAATCCTCACATAAGCAACTGTTTGTCAACGCATTTAGCAAACAATTAGAGAATCTAGAAGTCCCACTTTGTGCTGCACATTCACAGAATTAAAGCTGCACTCTCTGCTCGCTGCTCATTACTCAAATCATTATTGGAAAATAAATAAATGAATACTCACTGTTTGTTGAAGGTTAAAAGGAATTGTCTGGTAACATGCTGGTTGACAGACCCCAGAGTTTTGGATACCACATTCACTGCATACAATTCAAATTACACTTTTTTTTCAATTCAATTTATTTTTGTGTATTCTTATTATTCCTCTTATTTTTGTTGATTCTTCATTTCTTTCACCTGAATTAACATCATCCCTAAAGCTCATTCTGCTTCAGTTGATCCTTTATTTGCAACTTTTCAAGCAAAAAGAAAAAAAACATCATCCTTCAGCAATCTCACTGCATTTTCTTCGGAAAATTGTCTGCTTTGTAGCAATCTCTTAATAAATGTTTATTATTTATAAATGCTTTACAATTCAGTAGATGCTTTTGAAAACATGCCACGATCAAGTAAAGAATCTATGGTCGTTGTGTGCTCACTGTTCATTTTACTTGGTTTGCCTTTTTAGTTAATAATGAGGATGAATCCGTCAGAATTTGACTGCCTATCTTAGAAGAAGATTGCAGAGCATCAGGTCCAAGCAGCATTCAGTGACGAATTTCAAAAACAGCAAAGTAGAAGTAGCAAGTTTAGTGTGAAGGGGATATAATAACAGATTATTGCTGTTTCATGAACTAGAAAATAAATGCTTCAATCTTAATAAATACATTCGTAAAAATGTGATAACAAGGATAGCTTTGTATTCTCTTCAGACTAAGTTATGCTGAGTAATGTGAGAGTACTCTAGTGATGACAAAGGATGAAAAGGGTGATTCTGTACAACAGTGCTGAAGCTGGTGTTTGGAGTACTTCAGCAGCAGGACTGATGCTTGACAACATGAGTAGTTGAGCCTGGGTCGTCCAATTGAAGGTTATCACTGCACAGTCTGTCACCCTGCTGCCAAAAGTGCCTACTGTCATGAGATTAAAATAAACACTGAGTTATTCAAATGTGCGTTCCTCTACTTTAAAATTGGAATCAGAAAGTGTCTATCAGTGTAACCGTTTAATCTTTGATCCCCTTGAGATTCAGACTGTAATTTTAATAACTGTTTATTCACATGCATAAAGATGGCATCTCTTCTGCATGCTAATAGGCAGAGAATCGCAACTTTTCAGATTCATTCTGATATTAGACACTGTTGACAGAAGCTAAGCAGAGAGGAGGGAATAAATTATACAGAGAAAGAGCTGGTTTGTGTGTGTGTGTGTGTTTCTATCTGCACATGCGCATCATGTGTGGGTTTGGAAGCATTTCAATACAATTTTTGATAAGCATTTTTGAAGTTAAAGAAGACAAGGTTGTTTCTGCATGGCTATCAGGAAGCCGTGTCTGCGTGTGTGTCAGTTGTGGGGGATAGTTTGTATTAAACAACTCAGGGTTTTCAACAGCAGTATAAAGTGGACATGTCATCCACCATAAACCAAAGAGAAGTCTTAGTTGCTCAGGTTGGTTGTACCCATGTGAGTTAAGAGGTTAAGGTGTTTTCTGATACCCGCACAGACCATGAAAATGGACAATTTTGTTTGTGCCACATTCATTTTAGGAAGTCATAAATCGTATTTATAGTTATATGTTTCTCTGCACCCTTCCATTTTCCATCCACAGTGGCAACCTCGCTGACTATACTCCATAACACATACAGCAAATATATACAGTATATTCATAGAAGAACAGCAAAACCTGTTTAAATAATTTAATTAAGAAATTGAGCCGTCGCTAAACCCCATCCCCGAACAGTGATTGTCTTAGCAATTGTTTCCAGGCACAGCCGGCATGTCAAGCTTTGGATATGTCCACAGGTTGGCAGAGGTGCACACACAGACCTCTCCAAAACCACAGAACACCTCCACACTCTTTTGTTCCTCCACTGAAGAGACAAAAACATCAGGTCTGTGTGGAGCGCAGAGGCGACTGTAACCTTCCTCAAATTAATACATGAAACAAATAGAAATGTCATATTTCCATTGGGTTTTCTACACGTGTTTTTCATTTTCTTTCATGAGAATCTTTTCAATTTTCTTTGAAATTGTTCGACTGGCACTCTTTTAGTTACTTCATCTTGTTGCGCCCTCTTCTTGTGCAATGGTGTAATATCATCCAACGGGAGGATTGGCACCAGCTACTGTTTATGTAGATGAGCCAGCTCTTAATAGTTGCATAATGGTCGTGGATGTAAACAAGTCATTCATTCGCATTTTCCTTTGCCAATTTTCCCCAAATCCTGGGCTCTGTGCATTTGAGTTTCAAATGTGTGTTTAGAGCATTACGCTATTTGGCTACAGCTGACATAATGTGGTAGCGACATTTGTCATTTGAGCCAAAAATGACAGAGCACAGCTTCACAACTAAAGCAGACTCACAACAAAGGCAGCTTCGTCTTTTGTTCACTTCTGGGTGAAATCAAAAATTACTATTACAATTGGAGTGGTAAATCTTATTCCGTTGCCATGGCAAACTGCATTCTGTGTTGTGTTAGAAAGGAATATTTGACAGGCGTAGCAACAGTTACTAAGGGCAGTGGGTCTTAGGTCAATTATTTAAGAAGTTTTGTGCCTAAACTGTGTTAAAACTTTTTTCTTCCTACCGAAATGAAGTGCTCTGGAAATAAAATCTTTACTTGCAGGTCAGAGTGTTTTTTCAAAGTCAAATAATCTCCATGTTGTCATATTAATATATAATGCCTCCTATTGAATCTAGCCAGCTGATTTTTATCAGCAATAGCTGGGTGGTTTAAAGCTCAACCAAAATACAATGTAAAAAGAAGAAAAATAGAGTAAATAGCCACTGTGCGTTCTTGTTGCATTTGATGGAGAGGGTGAGAATAAAAAATATGCAATTTAGAAAGAAAGATAAATGGATAAAGCAATGGAGCAAAAGCTTCAGCATTCATCATTTTAGAAGATTGTCCTCATAATTGTATTATGCTTTATTCCACATAACACAGAGCTGTGCAGCTCAGCAGTGCCAGGCACTGCATTTTGTTTCATGTCTTTCTCCGAGAGATGAATAAAATATCAGTATAAAGTGCAGATTCCAATAACACATGAGTTGTTGCAGATGTACAAGTGATGCCTTCACACTCTGTAACAAACCAAGCATTTTTATCTCAAAGTGAGATATAGTATCTACCATTTGAAAAAACGGTTACCTACTCAATATTGACAATATTCATTTAAAATAACAAATGTTTGTCTTTAAATCTGATTCTTGAAATATTTTAGCTATCAAAAAATGTCCCACAAAAATAGGATTTTGGAAAGAATCCCTTGATTAGAAAGTAGATTGCCTCAATCTACAATGACTGCTCATATCACATGCACTTTTTTAAAGCGAGGACAGTAGGCATCTGTTTCTGTTTCTGTCTCATGCTGCTGTCAGAAAAAGCTGATTGATACAAACTGGTGCAGCAAAGGATTCTCTGACAGGCAACGCTGCCTGCCTGCTGCCCGTTCTGTGCTCGTGACAAATGTAGCCTCTAAGTGGCTGTGGCAGGCTATGATCCTGCAGGACCCTTCATGTTGCATATGAGCATTACATTTTTGTCATTAACTCCAGGTGCGCCGTCCCATCTTTTCCCCCCTCTGTCATCATGGGCCAGAGCTGCACAGCCCACAGTGAGCAACGCTTTCACTTTCCGCTCTGTTTAAACCAAAGTCCACATAGGCGGAAAACGCATGACAGACAATCTCTGCCCTACTTGCAGCTACACTGCACAGGCATGCACATCATACAGAGAGAGACACACAGAACTGAAGTCACAGAAGACAACCCACTTTGGGAAAAACAGGGCTGAGGGCCAGTACTGAATCTGCCTCTGGCTGTCCTTGACGAACCTCCGGGCCAGATCCTCCTGGGTGGTCTAAGCAGCGTGGAGCTCTGAGAAGATTTATCTGGATGGTTGACAACTTCTGCACCACTCATCCAGGCTGCTCGTGTCCCCATAGAGAGCACATGTCACCGCCTTAAAAGCAATGCTGGTTGACAATGACATTGTGGGGTTGTTTTTATCTGGTATTCACTTTATTTTGGAGCAATTTTAAGGAAGTTTTTAAGAAGAACAGTTTGAGTTTTTACATTTGTTTGCCAAGTTACAGATTTTCTTATTGAATCTTAGGCTACTGTTTGTTTATTTTGATGTACATTAGCTGCTGTATCACAAATCAACACTGCATACACGATGACAATACAAAAATCAACAGCTACACTTATATTATTGACTTTGTCAACAAATCAGAATGACATGATATCCATATGATATACAATATAACAACAGTACACTATATAACAACATACAGGAATTTAGGAACATTTTCTAATTGACTTAACATAAATATGTTATAATTATTAATGTGAAGTTATCTCAACTTAAAATGTCTAGTTTTTATTTTCAGACCACCTCAAAATGTATAAATGTGAGTTGTTCTGACTTGAAGTCAGTTGTCATGGTTGATTTTCTTCTCCTTGTTCAGCCTTCAATAACTTTAAATAAATAACCACTGTGAAGTTTGTGGGAACCAAGCACTGAGACAGAGGAGAACGAAACTCTCTACTTCGTTTAGTACAAAGTAGTTTATTCTTGTGATTGCAGAAAGCACAATACAAATCTGGAATACGAAGGGTTTGGATTCAGAATGCAAGACAACCAAACAACATTTCTCCCAGTATCAATTTTTAAACCTATCATGCTACGCTCCTCCCGATGAGTTAGGACATTCCTGATCAGGCCAATTGAGAAACTTAATGGTTTTACATTTTCAAAACTCACAAGATGACTTTGAACTAATTATTCAACAAGCAGCAGGGGAACATTTATAGGGTACTTTATGTAAAATAGTATTATATTATCAGTACTATCATAATGACAAAAACTGACAGATACAGTATTTGTTTAATTTGATTTAATTTAATCTTTCAAGAGTGGTTCATTAGCATCACTGTGTCTGTAACAGAATATTAACAAAAGCACTACATAATTATTTCCTGGGTGTATATTTTATTTTTTCCTGTTCTATTCTAAATGTAATTATCTGTATATACTGTATGTTCTATGTATGTAGCATGAAGAGGCTACAACTTTCATTTTGTTGTGCAACCCTGAGCTGTAAAATGACAAATAGATGAACCTTGAACCTTGAACCTTGAACTAAATGTAGTAAATCTGTCAGTACAACCACTGTAAGGAAGGAAGGAGGAACATGTTGTGGATAAACTAGATTCTGTGTTAACTGGTAACTTTTGACTGAACATACGCCTTTTTTGTTGAAGCAGCAAATGTTGAAAACAGGAAAATTACATTTAGCTGTCTTGTTTTCATTAAAATTTAAAAAAATACCCATCCCTCTTACATTCTTTTCAAAATCTTAGACTTAACTGAAGCTGTGTCACCAACAAGAGGTATTCAGTAGCATTTTAAATGGGAAAGGAATCAGTTTACAGAAAATACTTGTTAATAATGTAGGCACTAATTAATTTCAGCACAGCTTCTCATGTTAGATGTTCATATACAAGTCTTATAGCCACCTGTGTTGTTTACGGTTGTCACTATTATATTCATGCACTTGCAATTGATTGGCTTCTTTTCCCACTCGTCCTACTAATATTTTTTTCTCACAGCTGACAAATAATTAACAAAAATTCAGTGCAACCAGGAAAACCCAGTGTATTATTAGAACCCAGAAGGTTTCTATCAGAAGTGTTAACAGAAAGCCCAGAGGAGGCTGGTAGACTTGGTTGTCGTGGTCCCTACAAACAGTACTAGGCCTTGATCCTCATTATTGCTTGTTTTTAAATGTGTTCCAAAGCTATCTACTATCAACAAGAATGTATTTTAGGAGATTAGTTTGCACCTCTGGGTCATTTTAAACCAAATAACTGCTCACAATTATGTTTTCCTAATTATGATTATTTCATGATTACATTACAGCGCTCCCTTGCTGTAGCAAACACAACATGCTCTCCAGGCTATTGGGGAGAGAGGTGACAATGTCACTAAAACCAATTAAAAAGCTATCAGAGGGAGCTGAAAAGAAAACATTTCCTATTAGATTGCAAAGTTAACCACTGGCCTGAGCCAAATGTGGCCACAGGAGCACTAAGATGTTATTACTCACTACAGGCGGAGTGTTGTTATTCCTCTGTGGTGTTGGATGCTAAAATGGGCTCAGTAATGACCATTAACAGCACTTTGCACGGCTGTTGCAAAGAAAAGCACATCAGAAGTGGTTGTCGCTACTCGACTTGTCATTGTTCACCTAAACTTTCAAAGGCACCTGGTAAATTTTACTTGCGTTATTTTCCTTCCGTGTAGGGATGCAGGGGCATGTGCAGGAGGTGGGCAGCCACTATATTCATTATTTCAACTTTATGCAGTGGACCATCTAGAGTTGTTTAAGAAACTTTTGGGAAATACGCTTATTCGCTTCCTTGCCAAGAGACAGCTGAGGACACGATCATATCATTTGCATGTTATATTTCATTTGTTTAATTTACAAAAACTTAAATGGAAAAACAACAAGTTCTGGTTTTGTGTGGGGTTACTTCAGGAAGTCACTGCTCCTGGCTAAGGATTAGTTTGGCACATAAGCCCCTCGAACACCACAACCTTTGTACAGAGCCTGGCTACCTGTTTCTCCCTGTTTTCAGTATTAATGCTATGCTACACTAACTGTCTCCTGGCTGTAGCTTCATATTTCATATTTAGCATACAGAAGTGCCAAGCTGTTTATTTATTTATTTTTTGGTCCGGGTGCCCGGTGTACACAGAATAATATAAGTAGAAGTATTACATGTTATTTTTTAAGTATGTCTATGTCCCACGTTTGATTGAATCTGTGTTTTTTGTTTTGATTTCTTCTTTTCTTTTCTTGTTTTGTGAAAATGTGGTCAGGTGTGTTCAAACCCAATCAAATCATGTACTAAAAAGATGAGAAAACTGACACTGAAACAAAACACTGCTGTTGATAAAAAAAAAAAGATAAAAAGGATAAAAGGATAATAACAGACATCAAACAAGTAATAAATAATTTATTACACTACACAGTGTGTGTCCAAACCCTAATTAAACTGAAAACATAAGTCACATTTACCCTTTCAGGAGCAGGTATATTAATAAATTAAACTCCATTAATATTTTACTACCAATATAATGAAATTAATTGGATCCACTTATATTGTGCTTTGTTTTCTAAGCTCAGTGTTGAACATTTTTAGCCTTCACAACAAGCTCAGTTTGCGTTCCTGTATTATTGAAGTGGTATAGACATTTTTCTATGAGGCCTTTTTATACACAGGTATATAACAGTATATCATGTACAATACAGGCTATATAAACAGACAGCCCGCTCCTCTAAGCTTGTGACCCACCCATTCAAAATGCTCTAGACGTGCCGCTGAAAGGATTATCGTGCAAAAGCTCTTAACTTAAATAAATCCCACTTTTTCTTCACAGAATATAGCACTCAGCTCCTCATGTCCCAGTAGTATTTCCTGAGATATCCCATTTTTAGGGGTTAAAGGGATTCAGAAACTGTTCACACAGGCTCTACCAATTCTACAGTATGTGTCTGTGTGCATTAGTGTGTGTATTAATATGTATGAGTGTACGTAAGTGTTGTGACTGTACCGTCATTAAATCCGAGCTGGTTACAGTCACTATAAGGGGGCTTGGGCGTAAGCTCCAGACCTAGCACGTGAGTCACATAACGTCCCCGAACATCTGTGAGAAGGGACTCAGGATCAGATTAAACACACGGCAAACACTCATCCATGTGTTGATGAACCTGTTGTCTTCCTTGACTCTGAAAGCTGATTTTTAAGCTCTTTGGATAATCAGGTTGGAGGATGAAAATAGCCCGTGGCAACGGTGGGAACGACGGCATCAGCAGCCGCGCACAGGCACATGTCCCCTCCTCCAGAAACAGTTACTTCTCAGGTACTGTTAGTCACCCTGACCACCCTGAGGGGACAGGTCCCTTCGGTAAATGATCACGACCCGGGCAACATCATTAGGCAACTGCTGTGTGGCAGCAGCTCAATTGCAGAGTGATAAGCAGAAACACTCCACTGAGAAATGCTTACAGTGCACTTAGAGGTGACAGGGATAATGTGGGCCATGCTCTTGTTATTCTCAGCAGAGCTGCACATCATTTGTACGCTCCAGCTATAAATAAGGATTTGTCACAAACCAAGATATGGAGTCTGGATGAGGTGCTGAGCTGCAGTCGTCCTGAATTTATGATTTCTAATTGACCATCTACTGAACCCCTCCCCCCGAACAGCGACTGTCCAATCATAGCTTAGCAACCGTAACTACGCAGGGCAGGTAGGGGAGTGCGATAACCACAAATGTTGGTTTCGCTCAAATATGAAGTAGGTCCAGGGCCAGGATACCAATATTATACTTTTTATTGTTAAAAGCAGCTAATGTACAATCATGTAAGGGAAATAAATATGTGAAGATTTAAATGGTGAATGCAATATTAAAAGGTTACTTCTGAGGGTTGGGTACTGGTGAGGATGTAGATTTTTTACCTGGGACACGTAGCTTTAGTCTCAATCTTTCTGCACGGTATTATGTATGCAGCCATAAAGTGCAGATTAAATACCCTTTAACAAGTTTTTTTTTTTTTGTTTTAACACAGTCATTTTTCATGTAGCCCTGAAGAAAAGTTTTCCAAATTGTCAGACCATTCAGAAGAAGCAAGCACCCTCTATCGACTGACAAGCTGACAAGCGGCTATTAAACCCCCATTGAACTGTTGACGTGAAGTCGCAGCACCAGAAATGCTAGAAATTAACTGCGGTGAAAACAAAACACACACAAAGGCACCATTTACTAAGGGGAGGTGATATCTCAAAAGGGCCAATTTGCCTGCATTGTTTGTGTAATTAGGCATTGAGGTATTTTTTTTTTTAAAAGTGGCACCAAACAGATGGACACAGGCAGCTGCAGCCATCTATCAGCCATAATGCAAAAAATACTGCATTTCTAAGAGGGCCTGCAAAGACTCACAAGTGGAGGCTGGTTTCCATGGTGAGCAAACCTAATCAGCCATTTCTCATCTTGTTGAGTGACACAAACTGCGCTCAGAATACCCTTGAAATACAGGCTCGAAGCATTAACTCAAATACCCATCTATCTCTTTACCTTGACCCCACATGCAACCCGAAACCATTAAACACCTCCCATGCGAGTCAGAAATGAGATGATTACTATCTCACCTTAATTTGCCATTTCAACATAAGACAGACGTCAGAATGAGCAGCAGAGTGTAATTGCCCATGTCTAGTGCGCTACATTGTTGGTTCTCCGAAAGAAAAAGAGACAGCAGGCCTCCTTCATTTGCCACACCATGAAACCCATTCTCAGAATATATAGCGAGTTAATTGAGCGATGAATTACTTTTGCATCAGCACCACTCAATGACACTGAATCTGATGTAGTAATATATTATCTCCCCTTTGTAATTTATCCCCAAATGACATCCAATGGAAAATGAACATTCTCCTTTATCAGACCTGAAAAACAGCCAATCAAACTTCCTAAAGGCAATACATACTTTTTTTTTTTTCTTTCAAACAGTTAGGGTCAGGCTTTAGAAAGTACGCTGTTACATTGTGCTTTTTCATTATGTAAAGTCACGTCTCCGAGTTTGACTTGTTAGCGCTGTCATTCCCTAAAGAGAAGAAATAAATGAGTTTCACATCAAGTAATGCAATCAGCTGCGGTTAAACCTAGATCTCCAAAATTTTGATTATATCTGCTATAATTGAGTAGACACCTCTACCTAGGATTATACTGTGGACAAAAATAAACACATTCATACGTGTGATAATTGCAGATAGATGGAAAAACAGATATCCAAATGGAAGAGAAGCAGATAATTTAAAGGAGAAAAAACAGCATATGTACACCAGATGCAAAAGAGATAAAAGTCAACAAGAAAAAAAAGAGGACAATCTTTATTTCAATCTTTCAATTCTGTAATAAAGTGTGACAATCTCAATTCAAACCCAAAGAGGAAGTTTGGCAGAGAATGGTAGGCAACTACAAAGACCAGAAGGCAAGGCGAGGGCATGGTTTCCTTCAGTGCAGTTTCACAGTAATAATACAGATCACCTCTGTATATTTAAAACATCAGGTGTGCTTCGGTTCAGATCGATCAAGTGACGATTTACTGAGCTACAAAAGCACAATGAAATGGGCAACAATGAATAACTAATCCTGTAGCCATCTTATTTAGCTACACTTTTCAAAAAGGGTCACAGAATGGGGATTACCTTTACATAATAACAGCATAAACAGCTCAAAACATTCATTACCGTTTGAAACTATCCTCTTAATTCAAGGCCCACTTAGTAGTTCAGTAGTAGTACCATGGAGTTGGTTCAGTTCACTGTGTAAGATGCGTTTGAAAGCTCAAGAAAAAGTCAGAATGTGGACCTACAGTTAAGATTACATAAGCGTGCCCTGCTCCCAAGGTCAAGAATGAACGTATTGCTCATTCATTACTACGTGTTGAAGTTCCCTTGAGAAAAAGCCTGTTATAGAAGCTTCCATTGCTCATTTCAAACTCATAATTACTTTGCAGCTCTGTACATTAAATACAATGCATGAATTCTTCAGATGAAAAATGTAAAACAAATGCAGAGCAAATAATAATCCAGTGTACCCTTGTACAGGAATAGTCTGACATTTTGGGAAGGACGCTTATTCGCTTTCTTGCCAAGACTTTGATGAGATAATAGATACCAGTCTCGTGTCTGTAGTTAATATGAAACTTAAACCATAAAACTGGGTGGGTCGGTATTATAATAAAGGTGATATCAGGTATTTTGATGCACCAATAAAATACACCACTGAAAATCTGAGTTTTTAAATAATTTTACCATTATTTTTTCCTTTTTTAGTCACAAATTTTCACTTCTATAGATACTAAAGACAGTGAAACATGTTTTCAGGTGCTTTAACATGCCTCGCTGCCCGAGAGGCACCTCCGGGCCCCCAAATCCAGCGAGGTGCACTCTACCGTGCCTTTTTCATAAAAATGGTATTACACTGGGTGTAGCAGATTTTACGAACACTTGCTCTTCTCATGAAATCGGCTGGCCCCCCTGAATCCAAGAGGAAGCCATAACCCCTACTTGATTTCACTTTACATACACTTTAGTCACAAAGGTATGAAAATAGAATAGAGATGGATTTCTATGCTTTGAGAAACTGAAAATTGTGCGTTATTAAAAAAAAAAAAAAAAGGGGTGAGACTAAGTAGAAGGAAGACAGTCCTAAATTTTTGTACCCTCAGTATACTCAGTGCATCAGGATGTAAACTTCAACCTGCCTACTGAATTCATAATAGCAACCAGTGATGGAGGACAGACAATATGGAAACAGACAGAGCCAGTCTATCTGAGGAATATGAGTTGTTAAAAGCCGCAGGAACTCATGCATGTTATGGGTGTCTGCTGTACAGGTACAGGTCACTATACTAGGAATTTAAAGCAGGTTGGGGCTGTTGGCCTGAAATAAGTTAAATAAAAAAAGTGCATTTGCCATATTCCAGACAGACTAATAAAAATTACCATTGCAGCTTTTTTTTTTTAATTAACTCATAAATTGACACTAACAGGTGGCTGGCATGAGAAATAAGCTGAAATGCTCGGCACTTTGCATCCCTAGAAGAAAAAGAAATATTTCAGGTAATATAAAAAAAAAAAAAAAAAGAGAAAAGCACAATTCATTTATGGCAGATTTTCCTTCTTGAGCTCTTCCTTTGCTTTCCATTCTCTTCAATCACTATACATGATAAGCCTACACTTTGGTTGGGGACGAGGGAAACAAAATTTCTGTATTTATATTGTGTTTAGTTTGAAGGCAAGATTTATCTACTATCTACTATATCTAATATTCTAAGATATCACAGTACATTGGAAAAAAGAAAAAATAGAAAAAGATAGGGATACGACAAAAAAAGAAGATATAATAGGGCATTTTAAGAGGTTACAAAACAACAACCTAACAATGTCAGAGAAAAGGTCACACATAACAAGGAAGAAACCACTGGTTGGTCGAATGAAAATAAATAAGTGGTATGTTTGGTTAACAGCCCTCCCTGTTTACACTCCTTCATTAAAAAGGCTGTTGGTTTTAAACATGATTCGATGGCTTCACTGAGCAGCAGACCTTACACACTGAGACACTGAACTCAAAGATGGGAGAACAGTCTGTGCTAGAGAGGCTTTGAGGGGCAGTGATATGAAAGACAAAGAAGCAGAACAATACATTGATACGTCTTTGAGTTTCATGTCACTTCATTTGACTGGGCCTATCATCCTCTATCCCATGGGAGCCCCTGTGTTAATCGGTTTTCTTCTCCTCAGGATCCTTCTCTCCAGCATCATCGTCCTCGTTCTCTCCCTCCTCCGGGCCCTCCAGCTCAGCAGCGTGTTGCCTCTCGTCCTCCTCTTCCTCCTCCTCGTCAGTCAGGCCCTCCCTCTTGAGCGCATCGATGTCATCCGAACCGTCATCCGACTCAGCTGTGCAGATGCCGTAGCACATCAGGCTAATTACACCCAGCGGTAGGCCGAACAGGAAGCAGCCCAGCAGTGGAGAGCTGCGAAACACTGACTGATGGCGGAGAGAAGACGACAAAAGATGAAAGGAAGACAAAAAAGGGGAAGTGTGAGGCGAAGGAGAATATGGAGACAAAAGTAAAGTTTGTATGAGATGCAAATGGGTTGGGGAAATTTAGAAATAATGGAATAAAGGAAGACAGAGAGAAAGAACGGAAGAGAGAACAACATATTAATTGTAATAAGTATTTTGCAAACTAAGCTTGTTTACTTTAACCACTATAAAAACTCTTAAAGCTACTATGCTTTTGATGTAAATAAGCATATACAGGTAAAGAGACATTTTCACCTACATCCCCTCGAATTCATGTCTGGATTACCGATCGGGCAAAGCAGGCAACTCCCCAGCGGGGCCCCCAGACCTCAGGGCCGGATTCTCTGTGTGCTGATTTGCTTGGCAGTAAGCAGCACTCAAGTGTGTACACGAGTCCCAGCACTTGTACTTAAATAGCATTTTCAACATGGCTGAGGTTGTGCTCTATTGCACCCATAACAACACACAACAGTGATGTCACAGTGTACTGATTCTACATCACTGCATCCTAAAGTAGTATTTAATTGCTCTATAATGTTGAAGCTCTGTCTTATACAGCCTCCCTTCATCAATATTTAGTTTTAATGCTTTTAGTATTTAATTGACTATGCTTGGTGGTACATGGTGCATATTCCTGAATACATTTGTATTTATTAAATTACCACAAGCCTAATCTGGTTACAGACCTCTAAATCACCCTCCATATCTTTATATGTTTTAGCAATTCAAATGTCTGGTGTCGACTTCGTTTCACATGGTTTGAGAAACAACTGACCAATGTAGAGCTCTGCAGGATTAAGGATGGGAATACCATCTACATAGCTAACTATTTAGTTACATCCATGAGAAAAATAGCATCAGACAAATAGAGTGTGGATTAGGTCGCTGTCCATGTTGTTGTCAGGCAATTTAAAGAAGTACAGGTAATTCTTAAATCTTTATACTGCTTTGATCATCATGAAAATCATTCAGTCAGAAGTCGGCTAACATGAAAACTATGGAAATTCAGTCAGAGTAACCAGTTACCACAAACTAGAGTAAGTGGTGTTATTTAAGCAAAGCAGTACTGGTTAGGGTCTGGAGCTCTGGGCAAAATATAAAAAAGTTGCCATGTGTAGTCTGCCATGTGCACTGTTCATGGTGGTTACTTAAAATTACGCACAAATGTAAAGAAAGTGGGTGGAACCGGAGTACAATACGTGCCAGAAGCACCTTTTACCCCTTTTAATCTGGCCCTGATCTTACTTCGTAAATTCAGACCTAAAACAAACACACTGATAATTTCTCTCTTTCTTTAATTTCTCTCAAAATCCTATATAGAGGGCAGATCCAAAAATATTTGTGGGAAAAATCGCAAAAAAGCTTCTATGTTTTTATCAGTGACGATTTTTATTAATTCATTCATTCATTCATTCATTTGCATTCCTCCACTTCGTAAGTGTGTTCAGAAGGCAGGTCACAAATACTGCGAAGAAACTCGGGCAGGCTTTAATATTTTAGTATTAAATACATTTCTGTCATGTAATTGTAAGATGTCTGTATTATGTTATACTCTTATAATCTATTCTATCTTATCTGGGTGGTTTGTTGTTGTTCTGTTTTACACTCTTGGCCATATTAGAGAGTTGTACTCTTATCTACAGTGTAATTCTGTGGGTCTCTTGTACTTTTACAATGTACAGTTTGAACTAAAATAAATAAAGAAAACTCAAACTTCAAACACAAGGTCCACCTTTATACACTAGTCTGTCTGAAGATATTTTCCACACACACACACACACACACACACACACACACACACACACTCTCTCTCTCTTTTTCTGTCTTCCTTGCTATAATAGGTTATCCTCCTACGACCACAAATTCAAACAGATACTACTCAACAGGATCATTCAGATGAAACTACAGTAAATGCTTGTTCGGGAATTGATCTGCTTCAGGGTCGTGATTAAAGAACATCTCATTCACTCATGAATGAATGAGTGTAAAATTGAACATTTCTGTGACATGTACTACTCCACTCCTGCGAAACACGATCCCTCATCTCCTGCGGGCACAAAAAAACGTCAGAGTCACTGAACTTTGCGAGTTCTTCTTTAAATTATGTCAGTGACAAATGAGTCATTTGGCCTTAATATAGCAGGATACATCAGAGACAATGTACCTAGAAGGGAGCATTCAGTCACAACTTCTGTCAGCCACTGAGCTAAGAAAAGGGGAGCTATACGCATTCCCTCCAGTCACTGTCACTGCAAGAGGGATGGTAATAGCCATTGCTGTGTGATGCTAGATGAGGTAGAGATGGGTATGCTATGCTAACACAGCTGGCTGTGAGTCATTGGGCCTAATGTGGCTGCTTCCTCATGCTCCTGTCAGACGTGCATTTAGATAAGCTCTCCGGGGGCAAGGTGATGGCTGCTGCCTATCTGTTTTGTATCGTATCATGTCACTGTGAGCAAGACTGGCCATGGAGATGCTTGCAGCTCACTAAATTTAGGGAAGTAAGGAGAAAAAAAAATAAGATAAAATCTCTGACAGGTGTAAAACAAGCCCTTCAAACACGGATGCTTTTGTGGCTAATGGCTCGTTGTTAAAAACGTTTAAGATGGCTGAAATCCTGCACAGCATGCTTTTACACAGCCCAATAAATGTAATATTGTTTTTGCATGAAAAGCTACTTATTTCTAAAAGATCTTATTCTTCTACTGATTCCATTTAAAAACTAACTGTCAAACCGGTCCAGACAAGTATTAAGTTCAATCTTCATTAAAAATATATCTTCAAGCCTTTTTTGTACCTCAAGGTTAAGTTCCAGAAGTCACTATACCTTCCATTTTGACATTTTCCTGCAAGAAATCTATAATTTTCCTTACACAACTTAAAAGATCATTGCTAACAGCAGTGTTAAGCTTTACCTGTGTTTACAGTACAACTTTGCCATCTGAGGAGCATTAACACACAGCTGTATTTACATTCCTATCACACCCTTGGTACAATAAACACCAGTTCTCCCAAAAGAACCAACTACTTAGAGTAAAAGTGGGAGGAGAAGCAGGTTCAGCCTCCTGACCCTCTCTCCTCCCTAATCGCTCCACCTCCTCCCGCTCAGTTGCCTGTTCCTCTTTCCCCATACTGTGTTTACTGCCTGCATTGCATATTCTCAGTTGTAGGCCCATTGTTGTCTGAATGTTGTTTTCCTCCCACAGGGAAAGAGCAGGGCACTCGGGCATTTGTTTTTCAGTGCTTCTGAACTTGGCGCGGGTTGAATATATACAGTGTTTACCCTAAATTGGCAAACACAGTCAAGGTGAGGCATGGTGTGAAGCATATCAACAAGTACATGGTGTTCCAGTAGTATCATAATAATGAGTGGTTTAGTTGCAGAGGTAAAGAAAGACCAGGGCTAGAACAGTGGTATATCGTTATAGTTGGGTAGCAGGTCAGTAAATCAAAATTTTTAGCATGAAACTAACACAAACAGGCAGTAAAAAGCTGCACTTATCAATATTTTTAAAGGAACAGTGGATCAAATGACTGTTTAATGTGAAATGGGTCAGTCATACAGACGAATTCACGGACAATTATCACCAGAGTCTGCAGTTCCCCTTCGGTCTACCAGCTCATTGTTTTGGTATCCTGTCCGCAATTTTACTGTTTTGGTTCATTATCACCACTCTCACCAACACTGTTTCCAAGCTAAACCCACTGCACGCTGCCTTTCCAGAACCAGAAGGCAGACAAAGTGGGCAACTGACTCATTATTTATTGTTAAATTGTTCTGATTCAACCCTGGTGTTTTGCATTTAATTTAAGGACTTAGTGACAATTAATTTAAAATATATGTGGTATTAATATGAAATTCTACTTTTTTGAGCATTTTGAACTTCAACAACTTTGTCCTTGGGAAATATTTTCCAACTATGTACATGTAACCTAGAATTAACTCACACCAACTTACCATAATGGTAGATCTGGCATCAAAGGCCACGCGTTTGATCCTCTGAATGACGCCATCACCTCCATACGCCTGCAGGGAGACAGATCATTTGAGGGAGACAGAGGAGCTACTGTGTCTAGTCTACCCCAATTTTATATTCACTATTTATGTAGTTCATATGCAGGGTTTCATCCCTTCTTCAGTTTGGCATGTACAATGTGATGTAATTACTTGGAGACAATCCCTAAATAACAAAAAAATAATCAATTTCAATAAAAACCTCTTTAAACTACACACACAGTATGCACACAGAATGATGTAAGTCTCAGGTATCCATCATGTGGTGAGTACACCCAAACATTTAAAAAAAATTGTTGGATTAACCGCTTCTCTGCACAAAATTATCTCATGTGTCTGACTCTAGTTTGTTCACTGTCCAGCAGTTCTACTCTGCCTGAGCTAATTTTTTGGAAACAGCACCTGGGTAGCCAATGAGTGATCTGTCCCGACGCCAATTCCTCAGGATGGCCAATTAGTGAGCTATGACTAAGCAGGACTTCTGTGAACGAGCTGAGGGGCATGAGATGATTTTTGTGGAAGCAGCTGTTGCACATACTTATGCTTATGCTGTGTGAGGACTGCATGAGTAGTTTGAAAACTTTTTACAGAAATTATTATTTATGTTAGTTGTTCTTTCTTAAAGGACTAAAAACTGAAGCCAGCCTATGTACCACTAGAGCAGTGAGAGGGGATATACTCAATACTCACTAAAAAAAAGTCTAATCTATGCCCTAAAAAACTGCTAGAGAGCTGGCGCAGCCTGTCAACTGTGTCCTCCCCTGACTGGTTCATGCTTCATGCAAGGCTAAACACGCCATCTGTGTACCTTTATGTTTATGCTTTTCCTGCTTCTTATGAAAAACACTACAAAAATTCAAGAAATGTAGGACTGCGTGGGAAAAATATTACGAGATAGGAAACGGACACACTTGAAATCTAACAGTAATTATTGTTTTTTTTGCACAATCGCCATTAGTTCAAATTTAAGGGATTTAACTCACATTATTCAGTGTATTTCTACATGAAGCACAGACCAGCCTCGAGACACCTCATGGCAGACATTACCAGCATGACGTAAAAAAGGCTGAAACTGTCCAGGCTTTGCCAGGAACTGGACAGCAGAAACATGGAGGTTTCTGTTGCTGTTTATTTGGTGGGAGGTGGTTTGTTTTGCCAAGTAAAAAATAGCCCAGACCTTTCTTGGAAAAAAGGAGAGGACCTCTGGCTGTTTGGCTTATGGTTTCATACATCTGGTGACTTTGGTGTAGTGCAGTGAAAGCGAAGACTTCTTTTCCAGATTAGTGTGTACACTACAATACATGTAGAGTCATGTAGTAATTTCAGTATTTGACTTAGGAGACAGAATTATAGTCGATAATCTTTTTAGAAAGGACAGCAATATGAAATATAAACATGCAAAAGGAGATTGCAAAAATACCTCATCTGGTGAAAATATTTTCCAGGGAGGACTTAAAATTCAAGGCAACATGCTTGATTAATGAAGACCACTGGTGTGATTACAATGGTACAACATAGGGGGGGTGGGTGGGGGGGGATGCTACACTGAGCTGAATGCATAAACAGGAAGCAGGAGGGGGAGGAGGGAAGAGGAGAAGATTTGGACCTGTGCAGAACCGTTCAAAACACCGTTGATGAATTGGACCAGCTGCTCCATGGTCTCAATCGGCTCACTGGGCAGGAAGTACTGCTCGTTGGATGTGTTGAGGATGATAACGGAGGGCACTGTCACCTCGCTGAGAAAAACAAGAAACAGCTTTTAATCTTCTTAACCTCAGCACCTTGGACTGCCATTATCAAAGTGCATCATTAGATGGGAACAAATTGTGGTTTTGTAAAGAACAAATTGTAACACAGAGAATACAAAAGTGAGATAAACAAACCCTTTGTACTCAGAGCAACCTAACTTTTCCCATGGGCATTCTTTCAAAGAGAGGATTTTTTTTCCGTCTGAGGAAAAAGGCGATGCAGCTTGGCCTATTTCAGAGTGGCATTTCTTCTATCTTTTATGCAAACAGTGTGCAACTCAGGGGCTTTATGGATCTGCGCCGGTCACAGTTAAAGAGACCTTTACAAATTACAGCTGACAAGTGAATCGCAGGGAGTCCAGACGAAAGCAACTCTGCATCCATGCTGAGACATACACGAAACATATACAAAGAAGCCCAGTAGTCCAGTGATGTTGACTCATTTCAGCAGAACACACAAAATCAGAGACATACACACTGTACTCTCTCCTGCCCACTTATTTCGACAAATCAGCAGAGGTATTAGAAAGCCCAGCGAGATAACGAACAAGGTCATATAAACAAGCACATTTCACACGTCTCACACGACACTAAACCCTGGCTTAGATAAGGTATCCTAGAGCTGTACACACACACACACACCCACACCCACACACAGAGGCACACACAGGCACACACACAGTCCATCACAGTGCTGCCACCTCACATCCCTGCGGTGTTACTCAACCCGGCAACGAATTTCACACACACGTATCCATCACTGTCCCAATACACCACCCAGCTGAGATCAGGAGTGCAAACACACACGCCCGTGCAGTAGAGTCATCAACGCCCTACTGCTCCAGCTGAGATCTGCAATCACATTTACTGTGTACACACACACACACACACACACACACACACACACATTATGACTGTGTATTCCATCTGACATCCTGCCTACTCCAACAGATGGCACCCATTTAAAATAAATATGGATTAGCCTATTCACCTCTGTGAGTGGAGACTACTGGGGGTTTGCCACCCATAATGAAGGGTCATATACTGTACACTATAGAATTAGAACTGGCAGAAAGCACACATTTAAGTCATTTCCGTTCTGGAGCCAAAACAGCTGCCATATAATTAGAGCTAATTATTTTCATTTTTTTAATTTTAAAAACATACAGGAATTTTATCCATGTTAAGTTTGACTGTTAGAAGTTAAAACATTTTTTTTTGTAAATACACTTGCTTTCTTGCCTATTGTTAGATGAGAAAAAGCAAAACCACTCTCATATCTGTGCTGTAAGTATGGAGCTAACACCAGCAGATCGAAAGTTACACGGTGAAACAATGTATTGGCAAACATGCTGTGCAAAGCTGCTGTAAGCAAAGTGTGTGGCTTTAGCTCCGAACTTTCTACCAAAAACAACTACATAAGAAAAATGTTTAAAAAAAAAAAGAAAATCTAAAAATCCTGGCGAAGACTGAGTTTTAAAAATAACAAGCATTGCAAACTATCTTAAATGAATACAGTTGGGTTTTTGTTGTTGTTGTTTTTTACTTACTTAATGGGACTCAGGCTCATTATCAGCAGTTCAGTACTTCTACAAGTTTTCTTTTCACTTTTTGTTACCAGAGGCATTTTTTGAGCTTTAATTATTGCAAGAGGACTTAATTAAAAACCTAACTGTAAACTGTGATAATGATTATCAGTGTGTCCAGAAAACACTGGATGCATGGGGACATAAAATCTGGATGGCAATCGGATTAAATCTTCTTGTCCCTTTAAAAAAAAAAAAAAACTGCTACGTTTTGATAAAAACAGGAAAAAAAAAGAACAATCAAGGACAAGGACATTCACGGTAATCAACTTAATTTTGTGTGTGAGCTGAGACTTTGCCATTGTCACTCGTCAGCTGTGGAAATGGTATTCATGCTATACTGAATACCATTTCACACAATACATTTATCAGAGGTTCCACGAAAGCAATCTTTAGTATGCAAACCAAATGACCACTGGTTTGTGTGGTGATAATAATCTTTCTAGTCATTCACCTTCTATGATTACAAGTCTTCCCTTGACACACAGACTCTTCAGTCACCTCACATCTCTGTAGGTTTTTCACAGCCCACAGTGCATTCCATATAAGGGGTTAGCGCTAATCCTACGTTTAAACAGAGGCAGAGACAGCCTCGGGCTTAGAGTGGTGCGCATGTTGTATGTGTGGTGTATGTGTGTATTCATGAGTGTGTCTGTGTGCCTCTGGTGAAAGCAGGGGCAGCCTTACGCCAGACAGGCCGCTGCCAGAACACAGTAATCGCTGTGATGACAGAAAGAGGGATAAAAAGCCATCAGATTTATTTCCATGGCTCTCCTAAGGGAGAGAATTAGTGGACATTGACAGGCCAGGATTTCATTCCTCAAAGGAGGGCAATTAATCCTATGCTACAGCGGCCAAATTCAGTCCTGTTAAACCCAGTGAAATACATATTGTATGTACTCATACAAAATTAGGAAGGCTAATCACCTCTTTTATCCTTAAATATAAACACTGCCTGTCTAATTTCAGCCGTGCACCGGGAGTCTGTTGCTTGAATGTAGTCATAGTTCCAAAATGACTTCTACTGTACTTACTGACACACTTTTAATTACACAAGACTTAGGAACCCATGTCTGCTATAATCTCCCTTATGCAAACAATAACATACTCAAATTAAAATAACATCCTTCAGCAGTCTATTACGCTTGTAGATTCTCACACAAACAGCATTGTAGAAAGACACATAATTAGATACTGTACGTTGGTAGACACAAAACAGACACGCCAACTGCTACAGCCCTGCCGGCCTGTAACACTAGTGGGGTTCTGTCTAATTAAAAGTGCGGGGTTTCTCTGAGCAAGACACACCAGCAGCCGGCCTCAGCCTGGGCACAAAGCTACTGTAGCAGGGCTTTCTGCATCATTAGCGTTGCTCTTTGACAAGCTATTAAAACACATAACCGCAAAAGATTTAATCCATGCATAGCCTTATCCATAAATTCCTCATATATTCCTGTTACTATCCTGCCCTCATGCAAGCAGATTTGCAGGGGCTTGTGCGTCTTTCTGTGCTGCTGCATATGCACTTGTGCGTGACGGTGGGGGGTTAAAATTGCCAAGGGCACTAAAAAAGAAATGACAGTCTGTCTGTGTAATTGACTTCTCCATAAGAGAGCTTCTTTAATGGCAGAGGCTGGCATTACAAGTCAGTCCAAACCTGGTTAAGTAGCTGACAGAAGGTAATATGAGGTAGAGACAGAGGAGGATGACACGAGAAGAGAGAGGAAGGCTGGATGTCAGACACTCACCCCATAATGAGGCTGTTAATGTAGTCATTCCCATCCATGTGCCCAAACTGGAAGTCTCTGTGGATGAAAGACAAATCAGTGGCATGACAAAATGATACAGTGCATCAAAAACAACACACAACACAGTAACATGAGCACTTTTTCCTGTCTCAGTGGACTGCATAAGACTGGGACGGCAACTTTTTCCCTGCACAATGGCACACAAATATGAAACTACATTAAATGGAATCACATGTTCTCGCTATGGAAAACTGGGATTACTTTTGTCACCGCGGAAAAAAGAAATATCCCCAAAGCCCCGTCCTCGGCCGTCTCCTGCTTCTCCTCATCTTTCCCACCACAGACTCAGGTGATTTATCGAAACGATAAGGCAAGAGGAGGAATTCAATTTGTATCTCATTGTACTGCACTATGTCTGAGCAGAGTGTATTGTGGGTAGACTAGGGAGGCGGGTTGCACAAGTCCAGGGAAGCCAGTGACTTCCACTGAATGACTGATTATGGGGGCCTCTACATATATACTACATATATATTATATTCATATTGAATCATAGCTACATCTAGCACGTTTGTCCCCTGGGTGCTACACAATACTGCCTGCGCTTATATCAATGACATGATTATGAAGAGACTGAACAATATAATAAATCCAGTAAATGCAATATAAAATCAGTCTGTGTCACTGATAATCTTGCTGACAATAGTGGGCCGGACTGGGAATAAAGCTCATCAAAAAGTCAGTTTGTAACTTTTGCTTTGAGAGCTGCAGCACTGCGAGTTATGGATCAGACATGGTGTCTGTACATGTCTAGACTGATGTGGGAGTATCAAGATGGAGGCACTCAAAATGTGATGATGAAATTAAATCTCTCCCTCTCCTCAATACCTTAAATATTTACAGGTCTGTTTCCTGTGTGTGTCCGATGAGCAGGCCAGCCAAGAGGGTTGAGTAACTAACTGAGAAACTGATAAAATACTTTCAGATTTTCCATAAGAGTCTGGGATTTAGGCCAATCACTCAAATGTTCACTCTGAGAATGTGTAAGTGTCTTAGTTAGTCATTTAACTTACACACCAAACTTAAAGCAACCCTCTATAATATTTTTTATGGGATTTGCATAACTGGGGGATTCCAAAGTTAACAATCTTTAAATTAATGGTGGCTTTTTCATATTTTTATACCTGTATTCATTTATTTATTTTGGCCATGTGGTGCAGCACAATCTGTAAATTCAATGTTGACCATATCAAGTTGATCAGGTGAACATGTTAGAAGGCAGTTTTACAACATTAGCATTCATTTTCTTCACCCATCCAATATCTGGCTCTTTAGCTGCAAACTTTGTCTGCCGGTGGTGCTGGGCAGGTAGCGTACTGTGGGCGGTGAGCGGTGGGGGTGAACCGAAACAACAAGCTGAAAGACACTATAAAGTGCTGTAGAGCTGAGGGGAACTGCAGATTTGAGTGATAATTCTCTGTGGGTTCATTGCTTCATCTTTCACATTACATATTTAATCAATTGTAAACTTAAAAAATATCAATTAGTACAGCTTTAATATGTTCTAAAAGGGTTCTGAAATGTTTTTCACGAGAGTCCAGAACCATTTATGGACAGAAAGTCATGGGTCAAATGTTTCTGTTTGTGAACAAGCTCTTTCTCTGGTCTTGTTGCAACAACCTTCTGTGCAGCAACTGGCACATGAAAGCAAAGACAATAATGACTGGTGCAGAATTTCAACCCAGTACACACCCACTAGCTGACGAAATCAGACTTTCCCACAAGAGCAATTTGTGCACATGTAGGCATGTGCTTCCCCCCCCACACACACCCACACAAACACACACACACACACACACACACACACACACACACACAGGCTAGTTCCCTCTCTGATCTGAGATTTGCAGTCATTGTTTTGTCTAAATGCTACAAATGCTGGGTGAGCTGAATACCGCGACATCTCTTACTGCGTCCAACGGCGTCAGCTCGTCCAAATGTCAGTCATCGCCTATGATCTGTTGACTCTCTGCGCTGCCTCCGCCCACCACCGGGGGCAAGTCTCAAGGCCGCAACTTGTAATTACAAGTACCGTTTAGGTGTGTCAGAACACTGCAGGCAGCTCTGATCTCAGTGGGGTTCTCAAACTCAAAAGTCTTCAAATAAAATAAAAAAACAGCACTTCGTGGTGCAGCGAATAGTAGTGTAATTGATGATAGGGATCTGTGTAATTCAATCAGTCCTAATGGGAACGCCTGGTGAGGGAAAAACACTTTGATCGTGGCGGTTCTGAGATACACCTCTTCATTCAAAAGAAGAAATCTATCTGATGAAGCAACATGGTCAATGATGGGGGGACAGTAAGGAACTTAAACACAACATAAAGATGAAAATGTGATACTTTTTTTTTTTCATTAATCCCTTTGACGAAATCCTCGTCCCCTGCCGCACTCCTGGGAGTGATCAGAGATAAGGGTCAGCTACAGAACAGCGACCTTAGAGCTTATTTGAATTCAAGCCACTTCAGCAGAGCACACGTTTGCTTTAACCTGGGTCCTCCAGCTGAAGGATGACCTACCTACTGTACTCACTAAATCATCCTGCTGCACACATACAAGAGTTTTGTGTGTGTTAAACAGTTGGGTGTCTGTGTTCTTGCATCATCTGTTTTCCACCATCCACTAACAGCAAAAATAACAATAATAGTGTACCATTGTGAAATTAAAATATATATATATATATTCTGAGTGCATTTCTTGTTAAATTGGTTCCTTGCCAGTAAAAGAACAGGTCGAACATGGCAGTATGTAACATAAACATCCCATCTCCAGTTATTATGGCACAATTGCAGTTGGAGAAAACAGAAAATTATGCATTAATACAAGCTGAGCTGAGTTTTTGACTGACAGCTGAAAAGAACACCTATATTTGGAGGCTGACATTTTGCATAATTACCTTTCTACTGAACCTCAACAAAAAACAGACGTGCCCTGACAAAGGCATAAACTTGCTTGTGAATAGACTGGCAGCAATCCCCAGTGAGTGCACCCTCCTAGAATAAATGTATAAACTGGATGTTCATCTTTCACCTCATCACGTATCCGTGCCTTACCTGTTAAAATGTTCCCTGTATTCCTTCGACACCCTCTGAATCAAGGTCTTTAATCTAAAAACAAATGAGAAGAGAGTGAAATACCACATGAGTCGGAGTCCAACCTTTTTTTAGCCAATGCCTGCAATTTGTGGGAAGATCCAAACAATAACAACAGGTCTTATCTGTATCTGAAAGCCGTGCACTTAAGCACAACTATAGTGGTAACCGTGGGAGTGCATGGCAGTAATTTATATAGAGCCATGCTTTTTAATTTCAGTGTTCTTTGTACCTGCCACTCTCCTCTGTGGGGTCCTTTTCATCGATGACTGCAATCGCCACCAATTTGCCTGAGGTGGCAGACAGGGATTACAAATCACAATCACACACAAAAAAGCGGGTGAGAAGACAATGGCGGGCAGATAAGAGGCTCTGGAGGAGACGAATCACCTCTCAACAGGGGAAAAGAAAGAAAGAGGCAACGAGAGCACTTTATTCATTCATTCATCACTCAAACATTAAGCCAGCTCAGGCTTTCTACTTGGTTTAACAGGAAACAAGTGGTCACTTTCTGGTGGAAGGGCTATTTCGGTGCCATTGAAAACCCAAACCCACGACATGACAAAGAGGTTTACTTAAAAAAACTGTTACACAACTTAAAAGGTCTGTTATTCAGACGTGTATGGTTTGAGGCTAGAAACCCCTTGTTGCTTGGATGAGAGTGCGAGCCTGCCCCCTGGTGGTCGCTGATGGTGGTGAAGTGGCAAGGCTGAGGTTATGTAAAGACAGTGGACAGCCTGGCATCATGAAAAAGGAATAAGCTACACTAAAGCTTAATATGTCATTAGATTCGTTTTATTCCTGTGCATTTGCACTTAATTTTGGTTTAGGATGTTGTTTAAAGTATGCAGTGTAGTGTCTCTTTTAAAAGGGGATGTTTGTATTGAACATGCTATCCACTCTGCCCCTCTCCTGTACACCACAAAGAAAGAAAACTAAACTATTGAAGTGTGAATCTGTAAAATTGATTTCATTTAATCCTCACCTCTGTCTGTGCCTTTCACCACTAAATAGATCTAAATTATATCTTGAGACAATTGATTGATTTTGGTTATACTGGAATTTAGACATGGGTACCAAGTTTTGCGTCGGCGTGACTTACAATTTGCGTGATGGGGCTTTTAGAGCATTAAATCACAGTGAGCCCGAGTGCATGAAACTTGATAGAAAAGTCTTTAGAGACAAGCCTCTTTATACTGTTTTCACAAATTCACTTTGATCTAAACTCTACTAAGTTATTGTAGCAGACTGAAGCCATAGACTAAAGACACAAGTATAAGCATAATCATTCATGCAGTGTTTATCCAATTAAGATGCTTTACATGCTGTTTTGTATTGAGAACTACCAAAACTAAGCAGCAAATTTGGTATGAACGGGTTAAAAAGTGACTGTAAGCAGCACAATGTAAGTAAATCCAACCGTTGAGCATCACTGATCTCAATGACTACACATAAAGCGGTAATATACTGTATCTAATAATAGAAAGCACAGTTTTCTCTGCACAGAGCATCAATTTACTGCTTTTAAGAGACAGTTTGTGTTTCACTCTTGAGCTTAAATTTCCTGTGGGAGAGAAAGTGTATGTAAATTTGAGCAAGTGGAGCAACTAAATCTAGACGGAAAGGACAGTCTTTTCTATGACATCCCAAATACACCATTAACGCTGATATATTTAAAAAGAACCTTTGACAAGAGTAGCTTTAAAATGTTTGATTTTTAATTATAAAGTCATTATGTAGTAGATTGGATATTTGGGGGTGGGAAGCTAATTATTATGGATTTTCATGGGAAATAGAATTAAGGGGGCAAGCTGAGTAAAGCTGTGTGCATAGTGTGGTTGCACTTCAAATTATATATGAGTCTTCTCATTCTGCAAATTAAAAATGTTGATTATTGAGATAGTAAAATGCAATTTGGGAGTAGAGAACATATTATAGATTATGAATTTTATGTATACGCCACCTGTTTCTCCAAGCTCATATAGGGTAAAGCCATCAATCGGAAGGTATCCCTGGAAGCGCTCCTTGTTCACCCATGATGATAAACTAGCATCTTCGTACTCTGCAACACAGGGAGACAGAATCTTTCAGATGCAGAAGCACAAAGAAGCCTATTGACATTCAGCACACAACCTGTCTATATTAAAAGCAAAGCAGAACAGTGTATTGATGCCTGGATTGGAAGAAGATCAGTGTTTACCACCTGTACACTCTCCAGGGAATAGGGAGCGGGACACAAGCTGTGCATTCAAAGACAGAGGTCAGTTAAACAATGAAATGAAATTGTTTTGACAGAGGGCTGCCTCTGGGTTATGTGGTCAGGGGAGCTATTTGGGGTCTGAAACAGCTCAATGGATTTTGATTCTGAGCGAGCAGATTGGTAATCAATCAAGAGGTTGTCAAGACACAAATGAAAGAACGTTTTGTTCAGTCTGGATTATCCACAATAACCACGTTGTAAAAGATTAATTTGCTATTTACCAAATAACCGGTTGTCAAAATATTAAAATGGTGTAATTTTCATTCACAATAGATGCTGTTTTTTTTTTGTGCATTCATTTTCAGGAAACAGTTTTTGGCAGATTTTTACACATTCGGAGGGAATGCAAAATTGAACAGATGCATTAAACAAAAAAAGTGCAACAAATAAATACAAATGAACAGAAGGGGAAAAAAAGGATTGCTTCTTCTATGTGAATCACATGTTACTACCCCAACATTTAGAGGCAACATGCAAATGGGAACCAGAGTCTGTCCCTACAAGAGTATAAATAGGGTGTAGTGAGGCTGCTTAAACAACACTCTTTTCTCTGGCTGAGAGAGGCTACAGGATGCTCATAATTGATGTCAAATGTAGCTGGGACCTCATTATGACATGCTAATAAGTTATCATGACCTTTCTGCTACCATTACAATAATTACAAGAACACTGATGACTTTTACATGGTTCTTAAGCTGCAGGGCCCCAAAGGAGCTGGGAGCATAATACTGAACATGACAACCTAAAATCTGAACACCCTTTTAAAACCCCAAAGTCGAAGCTTATAAAAGTATTAGAAAAGCAGAGCGGCGTTGTTGTTACAGCTGCTGATTCGATCAGTCTGGTAGACATTCCAGAGAGTTCTCTCCACAGATGTTCTGGCTTTACAGACAGCATGCAGCTGCCCGACTCTCTTCTCCCAGAAGCGAGGGAGAGCTGAAGGCCCCATACTGGGATCGTACAGCCTAATGAAGCTCCGCACCGACTGAACCTGCTTCACCTTGAAACAAATTAGAGCTGCTCTCTTCCTGGGCGCCAACCTCGCAATCTCCATACTGCCCTACAGGAGCCTGTCAGCCCAGAGTTCACACAGCGGGAGACAAGAGAGAAAGATGAGGGGCAGGAGGGGGAATAAAAACAGACAAGTGGGCGGAGTGAGGATGATCCAGTGTCAGGGTTCTGAGCGGAGGGAGGAGGCAGCTCCGACACATTTCAAGGATGAAGGTTAATGGCACAGAAGACCTCCAAGACAATGCAAATAGCTTGGAAACAAAACCAAGGGAAGAAACACAGAGGAGAGGGAGAAGAAGAAGGTAATATCATCGAAGATAATTCAAACAGTGTTAGAGACAGAAGGTGGCAGAGGTTGATGTATTTAACAGTGAAAGAAATCTAAGTGAAATGACAGGACAACATGTCTCGCTTTCTTACTATAAAGAACACAGATTAAGAAAAGATTTGGCTAGTTGCCAAACAACAACAAAAAAAAAAAAAACTGACTTTGGTGATCCCCTGACTCTTCCTTTAGTGCCACCATGACATTTGACATTTGTTTGGTTTTGAGTGAAATGTTTCATCGACTCCTGGATGGATTACCATGTAATCTGGTCCAGGAATTCATGTTCACCTCAGGATGAACTGTCATAACTTTGGTAATCCCTAACTTTACCTCGAGCACCAACATCAGGTCAAAATTTCAATTTGTCAAACACCTTGGTATATGACCAAACTCCTGCAAAATAATAACATTGACACCACATCAGCCTCAGCTGTACTTGCATTAGCAAATGTTGGCGAATTAGGATGGCGAACATGATAAAACATTATAGCTGCTAAACATCAGCGTGTGAGCATTGTTACTGTGGGTATGTTAGGATGGTATGTTAGGAGAGCCAGTTGCCAAAAATTAAAACCAACAACATAACCGGATTAAGATGTGAACTGGATATTACATGTCTAGGAAATATGTTGAAAACTTGTGACCACTTATTGCATTTTCAATCAGCATGTCATCCACACCGACGTCTTTGCCAATTCAAATAACCGATGAAGTGAATACTGTCCATGTGTGCTGTCATGAAATGCCATCAGTGTGTTATCACCTTTTTAAGTGTGATCTCATCTTGTCGTCACATACACGGTCTGTCATTCATGCACTCCCAATAATAATATGCAAAATAGCCTCACAGCTGGCTGCATTATGTACCTTTCCATACAAGAAGTGGTGTGGCCAAGCCATAAACCACTGAAACTGAGAAACAGAAAGCCTGATGCTGGGCTCTGAGTGTTTACTAATGTGTATTAACCATCAAAAACATTGTTTGAAAGCGAAATTCTGACGAGTGAAGCACCTCCAAATAGCATACTGTGTAGATTAACACGCATCCTAATTACGTCTTCCTGTAGCCCAGTAGATTTCGCTGCACACGCACAATGATCAAAACCATTTAGCTCTTGAAGCACAATAACAGCGCAGACCTGTAAAGCAGTATGAATCTGAGGATTTGAGTTATTAAATATGTATGAGCCTCTGTGCTGTACAATATTTTAACAGCACTCTTCAGAGGGGATGCCACTGTTTGTGATGTGCACTAAACCAATCAAAGATCAACAACAATACGACAAATATAATTTTAAACAACAGTGTGGCTTTGCTCAATGGTATCTGTTCTTTAAAGACACAACAAGTCGAACAGGCATAATAAGAACTGTAAATGTGCACTGAATTGCAAATAGGTTTTTTGAATCTGCATCTTCACAAAATACATTTAAAAAAAATGAGGGGAGATGATAAAGGTTGCTTGTATATTCTGGGAATTGCAGGCATAGCTGGTAGATAAAAACAACACAGCTAATAAAAAATATATACATCCACATACTTTAATAAACATCCTCGTCTGCCATACAGTGTCACTGGCTGCCTATGCAAATGTGTCTCAGCCAAGCCATATACCATTTGATAAAAAGTTTCTGACAGAGCATCATGCAAAGTGAGTGTCATAAAAAACCACATAAAGTGCCTCAGCCTTATTAATTCCCTAATCCAACATCCAGTCAGTGCATTTTAAGGGAGACCAGTCCTCTGAGACACACAGCACAGCACAGCTGGAGAGAAACCACAGGTGGTCAAAAAGGGAGCGGCCAAACTAATTTCTGTGGTGCAGAGTGGAGAAATCTCTTTCTTGCTGTCATTGCAGGTAAGTGCTTAATGAGCCACTCATTATTTTTCATCTGATTTCACCTACAATACCCGATAATTAGAGCGTTTTTTGTCTATACATTTTAGATTCTTGAAAGGGAAAGGAGAAATCCACCAAGTGTGAAAGGACACAGCCATGTAATTTTGCCATGCTGCTCACCTTCTCAGCCCCTGACAAGCTTAATACGCCGTCACCATGGCAATGTTAGACATTCACCACCTCCTCCGTATCAAGGTCCTGGAGGACTCTGCAGAGTGTGGAGTTTTTGTCATCCACGCCTACTGTGGTGAGCCTCTCCTGCTGCAATTCTGGTGCAGGAAGCCCCTCTTCCGTAACAGTCAGGTGGAGCAGACCGATGTGAACTTGCAGACAGCGGTGGGTGTGGATTTTGTCCTCAGGGCGTTACACCGTGCACCAAACCTGCCCAACAGCCACTACTGGGGCCCGTTTGTGCTGGCGTTGTGCCTGGACGCTCTTCACTTCCGCTTCCGCCTCCCAGCTGAGGCCCACAGCGGCAGGAAAATACAAGACATCATAGAGGAATGTGGTGAACTCCAGCTGTTGCGGTGAGAAGCTTCAAATTGGGTACCAGAAAAACGCAGCTCCTCGAAACCTCTTGTGTCATATATGATTATTTTGCAGAGACCTGATGGCTGCTTCAGTGATTCGATTCTTGGCTTTACATGAGTGTATATGCAGCATCAGCTCTGCAACGGTTTCTTTGGCCTAAACTGTGGTTTCTCACACCCATCCACCCTGGCCTGCTATGCATGTCCGCCCAAAGACAAACCACCACAACATCACTGGCCTCACCGCACACACAATAGTGGGCAGAGCCCTGGGTGCTTTATGATGGGCCAGGCACACCATAACTCAGTGTGGTGAGGAAGATGAAAGAACAGCAGCGGGGACGGGAAAACTAGAGGAACACAGCCTGAGAAAACAAGGACCGCAGGAAAGGAAAGAGGAAAATAGAGGAGCAGTACAGAATTGGCACCCCACTGGCCCATTCAACAATTCCTTGATGAAGACAGGGGAACACAATACTCACCATCATAGGTAAAGTAGGCTCCATCCTTAAAGACAACAACCGCAGGAAGCTCTGGCAAAGTTACTGACTGTTGAAAACACAAAAGATACTTAATTTAAAACCCAGTTCCATAAATAATTTTTACTCTAATGAATGCATGTGCACCGGCTTTGCAGCAAACTTCTACCTTTTAGCATACTGCAAAGACACCGTGCAAGCCTGGTATCTGTATATGCAGTTATAGGAAGACAACTATGCTAAAAGAATGTATTTATAGGGATAGAAACATCAACCAGATGCACAATGCTCAGTATCAATAACATATGATGACAAAAGGGATTCTTTCTCGGAAATTCAAAAGGGATGCATGTTCAAAGAGTTACCTCTGGAAAGACTCCCTCCGAAGCCGAGAAGAAATATGTGTAGACAATGAGCTCAGAGGCTACTTCGTTGTACTTCTCCTGCAAAGGCAAACGGGTCTTTCAGTATTTACACAATGGCTTTCAATAAATCACAGTTAAATAGTTGTAAAGGCAGAGACAACAGAAAGTGTTACACACAACCTATTCTTTAATAAAAGATGTTACAACAGCAGCAGAGCAGTGCTTCTATCATTCAATCAATACACAGTTTTATCATTGTGGTAGTTCTGAAGAAGCTGGGTGCTTACAATGAAACTGAAATCTTGATTTATGTCTGGATGACCTAAATGGTGCTTACTTTGAGGGGAGACTCTCCACCGACGTACACAAAAAGCACGTCATGTCGTTTCATCATGTGCTCAAACATCTGCTTGCTGGGAAGTGCCCGAACGGCCGGTCTGGAGAGAGAGAGAAATAAAGCCAAGAGAGATTCATTTTAGTAAAATCCAATTCAGCACAAAAATGGCACACTAAGGCAGAAATCAGTGTAAAAACTCAAACAGTTCTGCTCTTGATTTCTGTGCTGGTGGCACCACCCAGTGGACGCTCAACAGCCCTGGATTCACATCAGAGCCAAGCTTTTGATCAACCCCTCTGTCACGGATCGGGCTTGATTTCCCTCAAGGAGGAGAAATCTGTCAGGCTCACTTGATACAGTGGCTTATATTGGAGCATCAGAGGAGGAAATCCACAGAGCTATGAAACAAATATGTCCCGCTCTGATAAGCTTGCTTGGACGGTTCTTATTAGTACAACATGTGTTCCTGTGAAATAAGGGAAGTTTTATTTATTTTCAGTTTTATGAGATTTCTTCTCAAAGTGATTGAGGGGCTGTGACTTACCCTGCCACCCTGTTGGCAAACTCTACGATATCATCTTTTGTCCTTGGTCCCTTGTAATTATAGGCAAGATCACCCTTTAACCTGAGAGGGAGAGACAAACAAAACAAGAGTGAAATGCAGAAATTTTAATTTTAAGACCTTGCAGTACCATTCATTGTTTTGTGCAGTGAAGACACCAGATGAAACATTCATGTGAAAATAAAAAGGAAATGGAAATCAATTGCATGACATTGAACTTTGCATTCAGGATATTGGTTTGTCCAAAAAACCTCATTCAGTGAACAAATATTACAGCAGAGGCAAACCTCAAATTAAATTGTTTGATTAGTCAATCAACAGAAAAATAATCAGCAACTAATTCGACAAACGATTAAATGTTTTAGTTTTTTAATCAAACAAAAAATGGTAAATACTAGCTGGTTCCAGCTTCTCAAATCTGAACATTTGCTGCTTTTCTCTGTTTTACACACTCATTAGCCATTTTCTTAGGTAAACCTTCCCAATACTGGGTATAAGACTCCCCTTTGCCCCCAGAACAGCTTGAATTCTTCGTGACATGGATTCAACAAGGAGCCTTAGAGATTCCCATCACAAAAGTGTGGCCCCTTCACTTCAAGGTTCAACGTGTTGCGCGTTCAAAGATGCTCTTCTTCATAGCACTGCTGTAACGTGTGGATACTTGAGTTACTGTCGCCCTCCTGTCAACTTGAACCAGTCTGGCAATTCTCCTCTGATCTCCCCCTCATTAACAAGGCACTTCTGCTCACAGAACTGCTGCTCACTTACAGAAGTGTATTGTTGCCATGGCAGAAAAAGAAAAAAAAGGACCAGTTTCACATTATCATGTGAAAAGTTTATTGTTAACAAGATATTTTCATGTTATTACGACATACAAACTTATCACGTTATATATGGCAGCAATACACTTCCGTACACACTAGGTGATTGGTTGTTGTTTGTGTTGTTTTTCGCGCATTTCTCTGTAAACTCTAGAGACTGCTGTGACTGAAAATCCCAGGAGATCAGCTGTTTCTGAGACACTCAAACCATCCTGTCTGGTACCAGCTATCATTCCACGGTCGAAATGTCTCAGATCACATTTCTTCTCCATTCTGATGATTTTGTCTAAACAACAACTGAACCTCTTGACCAAGTCTGCATGCTTCTATGAACCGAGTTGCTGTCAAATGATTGGCTGAGTAGATTTGCAGGCACATTACTTTTCGCATTACATTTCATAGACTAAACAATTAATAGATAGTCGGAAAAATGAAAACAATCATTAGTTGCAGCCCTTCTTTAGCCCATTAAAGAAAGCACCTGTCTTAAAATCTGTGCCTGACCCCTGAGCGTGACAACGACAACCTGTCTCTTCCAAGATGCTCTGATGAAACAGCAAATCCACCAGGAAAAGCTTCTTCACTACAAAGGTCAACTTAATCTAAATTGTCAAACCTCCGATGAAAAGAAAAAAAAACAAACTGCTGTCCCTAATTGAGTTTCAGCCAAGAAACCGGTTGAGTCGAGCTCCTACAACAAGCAGAATGCATTAAGGATCGCTAAGGTTGCATCAGCCCACAGGGCTTAATGAACTCAGGGGGGAAACAGTACCCTAAATCAAGGCTCTTTCTGTCACCGAGGGAGGTGTCTCGTGTTCTTCGATGGATGTTTCATCACTTGCTCGGTTTAATGTTATGAACCCTGCCGGGATCCAGTGGCAGTTTCCCAAATGAGCCTGATGAAACTAAAGGGGGAGCCGATTATGGCAGCATGCAGATAAATGATTCTGTTTCAAATATATGGAGGAAACTGCTATGTAGGATGATAATTTCTCTCAAGTCAACATGAGCCCCGCTGTTGAGCAGCTGGCGTCTACCTAAATTCATTAATTTTATAGAAAAAGATATGACACTTTTAGCATAGAAACCAATTGCTAAAGTTCATGAGTGGAAATAGCATCAGACCCTGATTTGTTAATCAACAGATCACACAATGAATTTAAGTGATTTGGGACATACCTGAGAAAAGAAAAATATAAGAAAGAGGAAAATGTAAATTTAAGATGCTAAAGCTGATTTTAAAAACAGCTTTTCACCCAAGAAGTGTATAATTAACAGCATCCATGAATGCCAAAGCTAATGAAATTCAAGCTCAAAAAAGGTGTGAACAGAGTTTGTCACTTTGTTATGCCTTAAGGAATCAGCAACAACACCTTGTTCCCTCCTGAATAAGTCATCTATGGGCATCTCAACAGGGCAAACCTCAAGGGAAAAAAGACAACAGTGGGGTAAAAGGATCCTGATAATAACACAATACAAACTAAGGTAAAGACACTTGAGATACAGGAGGTGAATTTGAATCAAAAAGAGGGAAGGGTTGAGAGAAATCACTGAGTGTCACTTACAGTTTTATTGTGGGGTAACCACGAACACCAAACTCTGATGCCATTCCTGCAATATAGAAAACAAAAAAATATATATTTTTCAGGGACCATATTTCAGTTTTATGGTTTTAAGTATCCTGTTGTCAAAATGCTGAACTACTCCTTTACCAGCCCAGTGGAATATAAATAAGGTTTCAGTCTGTCAATCAGTATCAACAAGTATTAAATGATAAAAGTTCATGGATTACTCCTAAGGCACAGCCTGTATAATTTAATGGAGGATTATTGTAAATTTACTGGGACTTTCACAATAATAATTTTTCAGTTTGATCGTAGCTAAATAAATAAATAAATAAATAAATAACAATAAATTTATTATTGAGATATTATGATAAACTCACGATAGACATAACTAAATGATACTCAAAATCCATTTTCACATTGTTTATGGTGCTTTTAATAGGATCTGAAAGCCTTCATCATGTTATTGAACAACAAAGTCATTAAGGTTGAGTCTTTGTCTCCAGCGCATTCAATAATCACCTGGGGACGAGGAGGCTCCAAGGGAAGACATTAAGGTGCTTCATCATCTACTCACCAGAGTAAGCAGTGGCATCCATCTTTCCCACGCGGACCGGCGACCCGGAGCTCTTCAGCTCAACTCCTACATCATGCCATACTGGCTCTAGTTTTTTACAGTAGCCGCACCACGGTGCATAGAACTGAAAAGAACCAGGAGAGGAAAGCAATCTTTGGACCATGTGCAACATATTGCCAACATTTCAACAGCATACAAAATATAAAATTACATATATAGTAAATAACCGAAAGAGGGAGAGAGGAGAAGACTTTCAAAAGAAAACAGGCAAATGAAATCTTTGGTAGTGGTGTTGTTTAATGATGTGTGCCTCTACTGAAATATATTCAAATGAATCACTGGAAACGACAACTTATAAGTTGCTTAAGACATCTGGTTCATTGTTAATATAAAAATACTGATCAGTGGAGCGTCGAGAACAGATTTATACAGTATCTAACTGTAATTTAGTGACAATTTCAACTTTCTTAAATTTCTCAGTTCTGGTCACAACAATCATCTGCGTATGAGAAATAGTAACAACAGTACAACCAGCTGACACGGTACTGAAACCTCCCAGCATGACGACTCACTCCTGCAACCAAATCCAGGAGTGAAAGCAGCTTTGGGTGCTGGAGCTCAATTTGCTTATATGGCCCCAGACACTAACTCAGATATAAACCCTTCCAAGCCCCCTGGCTTTGCCCGGCATGCATGACTTCTCATTTACTAATCACAAACACAGAGGACAGTCTGCACACCCCCTCCGGCCCCCGCCCTCCTACATCCCACCCTGACTGCTGCCACTTCCGCAGGGGATGATCCGGACAGTGGCGTGCTTGATATAAAGTAAAGCATAGCTGAATGGACCCAGACTCTGTGTGTGTGTGTGTGTGTGTGTGTGTGTGTGTGTGGGTGCATAAAGTCAGACTCACGTCAACCAGCCAGATATCGTTCACTCTGGTGTCTTTAAATCTGTCAAAAAGGAGAATTCATTTTTATATTTCAGCCAATACCAGACAAAGTTAATCGTACGCTCGTTACTGTACTGTTTCAAGGTATGTGGACATGAGAAAAGTAAATTATTGTTGGTGTAAGTTGCAGAAAAGGCCCCAAACAGGGACAACTTATTAGATCGAACAAACATAAATACACAAGATACAAAAATCTCTACAGACTTCCCACCACAGGCATCACATTAAAGAGCACTGAGCAACGGGAAACCTGAGATGAAATCAAAACTACCCCCATCTTTTTCTGTTCACTGTGAGCCAGCAGCCCTTTTGAAAATGTGATGAACCCTTAAAAAAATGGCATCAAACAAAAACATGCACAAGTTAGAAAGAAGCCAAAATGGAGTCACTGCATGTTTTTTTTTCCCCCTCTAACAGGGGAGAAGGAAGCACTGAACCTTAGTCTGTGGGTGCACTCGGAAGTTGCATTAGAGGACCGTGTTTAAATGTGGCAGGAAGGTGAAACACTGAAGCAGAACATGCAGGAGTGAATCACTTACGTGTCATCGAGATCTTCAACGAATGCGAGCGCCGCTGAACTCAGGAAAGCCGCTACAACTGCGAAGATAAGACAAAAAAAAAACAAACAAATAAAGTACATGTGATCTTAACGTGGACGAGAGCTTCGCCGTCTGCAGCCCTGCAGCCCCGAAACCTCATGACTGGAGCATCACCGGCTAAAAGCAGTCGCCCCCGCTAACTCTGCGCCACTTCTGCCCCACAGTTTCGACAACGGGCGCTTCGAGGGGTCGTTTCGACAGCCGCCGAGATAGCGTTGGTGGTCCGGTGTCAAAGGTGTGTCAAAAAAAAGAAAAAAGGGCGAACGTACCTGCACAAAACAGGGAAGCTCTCAGTGCTGCCATCGCTTCGAGTGGAAACAGCATCAGGAAGTACAGCTGCTAAATCTGGGGCCGCTGCGCATGCGCGGGGTCACGCAGCCTCCTGAAGGCGTCAGACGCAACTTCTTTATTTTATTAAGACTAATAATTAAAAAATGAACAAAAAAAAAAACACATAACACATTTCTCATATTATTTAAAAAAAAAAGGCAAATGAAAAGGAAAATAAATTGCACTGGAGCTAAATAGATCGCCATAAGAAATGATGTGTCTAAATGTGTAATGTGTATTTTGCATTTTTTTTTTTTTTACATGTAATCATGTTTATTTATCAAGCGATACGTTGTACTTAATTGTATTAAATTAGGATAAAGGGATACTGACAATGACTGGATACTCACCACAAGATGGCGCTCTAAGGTTATTAAAACAGGCCTGTATCCTTCACTTACTGTAGGTAAGGTTAGTAGTACTACATAATAAAAATACTCCATTACAAGAACTGCTCTGCATTCGATACTTAAGAATTAGTATTATCAACTAAATGTACTAAATGTTCATACTTCATACTGGTCAATATTTTGCACATTCTTGCACAGTTCTTTTCATTTTCATCTTAAAAGTATATATATTGCACATATTTAATAATATTTTTTAACATTCTGTATTGTAAATATTTATATTCCTATTTAATATTATGCTTATGTTGACTTTTGCACTACTTGTCTCCTACCTCTACCTTCTTATTCCTATTTTACTGTTACGCACCAATACACCTCAGCAAATTCCTTGTATGTGAAAACCTACATGGCAATAAACCCAATTCTGATTCTGATTCTGATATGTAGGTATTAAAGGTACTCATTATTATGGTCAGATTAGTTGGTTAGGGGGCCCCTTTGCAAAATGTTAGGGTTGGGCCCCAACTAACCGCCAACCATCCATGTCCCCATTAAGTTCAGTGCACAACAGACTACACATGTCGAGACCCAGAAACCAACCAATACTCCTACTGTACACTTCCTGGGCCCAGATTTCTAATTATGTATTTGTAATAAACTAGATTTGGAAACACTACATGATGATGCAGGGTCCAGCCTAGCTGATATTGTACTTTAGTCCCAAACAAAGCCGCAATTAATAAATATTCCAACAACCCATTGATGTGCTTGAACCCAGAGCTTTTGAAGCCCCCAGAGCAGGTGCCTGTTTTGCCATGTTGGTAATCCAGCCTTGCTCATTATGCAGGCAGCACTGGCCTCAGACAGTGTTCTATCACTATATATAACTATTATTACTGAGCAGCAATTTAATTTAGCTGTCGACAAGTAGCTAATCTTTAATTATTTTAAGAACCGTTATGTATTACGTTTCATAAGATGAGGAACATATGTTTTGAATGTTAAAGATAAACTCTGAAGTAACTTACAATGTTTCACCGGAGAAAAATAAGCATAAAGTACCTTGAAATCGTGCTCAAATATAGTATTTGAGCAAATGTAATTAATTATGTTCCACAACGTCTGTTATTTGACCACTAAATTATAAGTATTTCCATCATGATTTCCACACAAAAAAACAAAAACTTCACATGAACATTTCTTTTATTGGAAACATATTTGTTTTGAGAAGCTTTGAGAATAATAATTTGTATGTAATACTGTCTGAATAGCTTAGTCAAACATGTTATCACATGAACTTCATTTTCAAAGGTTATAATTAATCTTCATTCATTCATACTTTTGACACGTTTACACAAAAAGATCTCACATCATACAAGCACATAAAAAGGAAATTACAAGGTATAGAATGGTTAGCTTCACAGAGTGTGGCTGGAAATAAATAAAATATTTTCTGTAGTATTATTTTCATATTATCTGTCACAGTGTCACAGAATCCTCACACCTCTGGCTGGCATGATGGGCATATTGATATGTTTAAAAACTTCACTGAAACTGGAGAACCAGCACTGACTCCTGTCACTGCACTAAATCAGCAGAGTACCATTTAAGTCATAACTATTTATAAGCCTGCAAAGGGTCTAAACGTAGGCAGAGGTCTTAATTTCTTTTTATTGAATCTTATTAACGTTTATCATTATGCGTGCTGTTTTCTGCAAGACTGACTTTTTCAACAGGAACTTTTATGTCCAAAGAATATCCCTCAACTCAAGACGTCACTCTTGGAGAAAAGAAAAGAACAAGAAGAAATAGTTTCGCACCCTGAGAAAGAGCTGCACTTTCTCATGGGGTGAATGGTGATCATGACTGTGTTACTAAATAGACTCATGTGGAGGACCGTCCTGTTGGAGCCCTGTGTGCCAAGTTTGTGAAGGTTGAATGCCTTTGTATTCGGAGGGGCAGATAACTTGACTGTTAGCCCACATTGTAAGGCCACAATGAGTTCTGCATCAACAAAACTGTCAAAACAATGAATTCAGATGGACTTCCTTACAGTTAAACTTACACAAATCTATATTTGTTTGCATTTCACTTGCATTCAAAACACATGTAATGCTCCACTGAGTTCCACAGTTTTATGAGAGGCGCTACGAGAAGTGAAAGCAACCGCCTTAAGTTGGGAGGACCCATAAAACATACAAAAGGCATGAATTTTAATCAAGTGTTTGCCTATTTCACCCAACTTTTCCTATAGAAACTTCTAGTACAGCAAGGTCGTTTGTCTTCTTTACATAAAGACAGGACTTGTTCCCCCATTGCAGGCCAAGCTTCAGACTCCCACATTCAGTAAGACTGTAGTCAGCTGTCTGACTGAACCCACACACGTCATCTTACAGAACGGGTCAGATGTGACCTCAGTTGCCCCCTTTTATCGCTCATCACATGGCAACAACAGCAGGGAGATGATTCAGTGATGCACATAATGGCAACACTCACGCTCTGCTCTAACAGGTCAAATTATTTGTTTACAAACATAAAATAAGCAACATTACTGACACATATTACAATTTTAATTTGTTATTCAGGCATAAAAAGGCAGCATTATGTTCTCACTCTGGAAAGAAAGTGTTATGACAAAATGATAATGACACTTAATATTTCCTTCATATTGTTTAATTTGACAGTAGTCCAAGAACCAAGAGAAGCAGACGCATCTACAGTGTATGTATACCCATAAAAAATTGATTTAATGCTTATGCAAACACGTGTTAAAACCCAGAGAGTCTACTTTCACTTGGATCTTAGAGTACCCTCATGCCAAAGAACCAACTGCGTATCACAGCAACCAAATGTGGAATTAGCCAATGAATTTCAAGCTGGTATTTTACAAATGAAAAAAAAAGTTCCTAAATTGCTGGTGGAAATTGCACCATAAACAAATATCATACACAAAGCTTCGTGACAGCTTCCTGTGTTCCCACAGGAGTAAAACACCAGAGTGGTAACCCCGTGGATAACACTTTGAGCAAACCAGGCCGCCGCCATCATGGAGGTCCACTGGAGAATAAATGAAAAAGATAAAACAACTGAGATAGAAAAATAAAGAGTGCTGGTCAACTCAGCTACGTTTTTAAATAACAGTGAACGGTCTGATACTGTAAATTTAGGTTGATGTGCAGCCCTCTCCCCTCTGGTTGCAGTCACACTCCAAATCACAGACATGGATGTGTTTGATGGTATTTACATTCTTTTGAAGTGGTCCAGCCGCATGTTGCTTGTCCAGCTGTTTGCATCTGCCTCAGGACTGAAGGACCACCACTGTTGCTGCCACAGGTTGCGTAACAACACCTGAAAGTCCGTTGACACACTCAGGTAAGGCTTTGAATGAGGCACACTGGTGACGTCGCTTAAAGCGTCAAAAACAAAGTGGTGCTGCTGTTGCGTTCTTCGGATATTTTGGTGTATACTGTACATCTTCCCGACTCAGGCGAGAGAAATTAAAGCAACACTAGAGGTTGCTAGAATAAGCAGCAGCATTTACTTGGAGCAGCTATGTGCAGCGTTGCATAGCTTGGTTCCATTTAAGAGTACATATTCCTCTGTGACGGCGTCATATGTCCATCAACAGGCATCAGTTCCTCATTCCAGGATGTCAGTTTCAAATGGGACCAGATGGTAGTAGGAAAGGTTGGTGACATACGCTTCTGTTTCCTCATCGCACATGTCTGCTTCCATTGGCAGAAACTCTGTTCCATCTTCATACCTGGCAATAAAATTAAGGACAACATTACCCCGAGGACAGGATGGACCTGTGTAGTCTAACTTAAGAATCAAAGGTGCGGTGCGTTTGATTTAAAGTCCTGTGTTAATTGTCCACATCAACTCATAGAGATATTTGCTTGTACAAGGTCAGAGCACTGCAGCTATTTAAGGACATAAGTCTTGTTTTGTGTGAGGAGGAATGTGTTCCTCTTTTGTTTCCTTCACACACCCAGGGAAGGAAGAGGTGCACAGACACACTTCCTGTGGGGGTGGAGGGTCCTGGGTTTGGTTCACATTCAAGGACTTCCACACTCACCAAAGCACTTACTGTACACTCATGGGCAAACATGGAAGTCCAAGTCCAAACAAGTGGGTAATTTGTGTTACACTGCAACCAGCTTGTTTGCTCATGGCCTGGTTTTCTGAAAAGTTTGGACCAATCTTGCAGAGTAATCTATAAAAAGGGTGTGTAATCTATAACAATGTGACAAAGACTGGGGCAAGACAGTAATAACGAAGAGTGGTCTTAATACTCACGTATGTTCCACAGAGTCGGTGGATGAGGGTCTCTCTTTTTCTTCGGGGAGACTGTGATCGAATACGATGGTTTCCGTATTGGCCAGACAGAATCCATTGGAGCGCATGATTTCTAAAAAGGTACAAAGAGCAATATTGGATCGCCTGTTAAGTCATTATGACATTAGGGATGTCAACAGTTGCTCCAAACTCTGTGTTACAAAAGAGAACCAGATTTGTACCTGATATCTTGATTGGATTTTGAAAGCACGGCTGGATTCTGTGGACTTTGTCATTCCTCAGCACCTGGTCCAGCGGTGATCGCTCGAAGAAAGTCAACATCACCTCTGACCTGGAATACTGTGGAGCCAGATTTTTAGTCATAAAGTCTATGGAGTTGTTTCAGATCTTCCTTTTGCCCCCAGACAAGATGTTTCATGAAAATCTTCTACTGAACAGTGAATATGCTAATAAAGTACGGTTTTAAGATATTATTTGAAGGTTAGTAGTTGAATGACCGACCTTGCATGGCATGTTGATCGCATTCTTCAGTAGTCTTTCCACCTCGTTCAGTTTCTCCTCTATGTCGTTTGCCTCTTTGATTTTTACCAGCCCTGAAACAAATAAGTATGAACATGTGAAATCATCAGCTTTTAAAATATACACCTGTGCAATTTGATGTAATTTAATACAACAATTTGCAATTAATCCGTTCTTTGTGAAGCCTATAACCTTCAGAATGTGTTGTTACAGTGTCAGAGAGGTGTATGTTTCAACTGTATGGTATCTTTGTTTTGTATAATGTTTTTCTCGAACCCCCAAACCTATCACAATATAATCAAATCCAATACAACATCATCAATAACTAAAGCCTATAACATAATATTTTTTCTAAATATATAAACAACACTGAACTAAAGAGTCCAATGTACAAAGAAACTACTCCACAATCAAAATGTTTACTGTAACTATTTCTGTTCCTGTGCGATAAAAAAAGGCCAGCTGCTATGACCTTTACTGCCTGACTGTTATCTGTCCAGAAGCCAGGACACAAAAAGCCAGACAGGGCTCAAATTATCCCGAGTCTTGAAAAAGGTTACCACAAACGCAAGTGAAAAGGTGGTAGTCTGTTTAATACTGTAACCTTTTTATTAACAATGCCTCCTGATATTTACCCCAAGTAGGAGGATAATTAAAACAACTACTTTTGATCAGTGCACAGTTGAAAGTTACACTGTAACATGTAAATCCTGCATTACACTAAGAATGCAATTTAAGAAGTAGTGGGAGTGTAAAATCAGCACTTTTAGGAATACAAGGCTGCCGCCCATGTGAGCGAGCAGTCAGCAAAGCGTCATTTACTGCCATGCTGACAAAGGGATGTGGTGAGGAGAATAATGATGAAGACTGCAGCCACACCGATGAGGCTCTGTCTGATGTAAGTGCTACAGACAAAATGTAGTCACACAGCAGGTACTGTTACATGGAAGTACTGAGTAAGGGGGCCTAAAGCAACACTGTGGACAGCCACAGTCTCATCCATTTGTAATGGCCAGGGGTGATGACATCACACCCATGGGGATGTGAAGAGTGATTTGGCTGTTAAATCATCAATAGGAACCAAGTGAGACTCCCACCCAGTCTGAACCTCATACTGCCTCCGGATCACGTTCTATTGTTTAACTTAAGTCCCTTTAAGGCCTGTTAAATGTGATTGTAAATGTGACAAATCATACACGTTGAAGGCTTATACTTATATATCTGTGGTTTTTTCAGAACTAAACAGCTGTTTCAAGTTTTTAGGCCGTTTAAATAATTCTGTTTAAGGCTAATTACAATACAGATATTTTAGAGCCAATATTTGCCAATACCCATTCAATGGTGGGAGAACCTCTAGGATGTTTAAGTGTTGTTAAAAGAAGGCAACTGTACAGACTGCAAGTTGAAAGTTGCTCGGACAGTTTTTATGTAGCAGTGGTCGAGTTAGAAGCTCTAAGAGAGCATAAACTTTAAAACTGCACCCAGTCGTGTTAGTTGTTATGTCCTGTAGGGCGCTAATGTTGTGAATCAAGTGCAAAAAAGTGCACATCATTTATTAAGTGCAGGCACATGGAAACACAGTGGGATTAGGAGGAAAGTATGATCATACGTTATCAGAGGGTGTGTTAGGGACTGGTGACAATTGTCACAAGTCACCACAAGGTTTCTCCACCATGACATACTCACATTTGTGTCATGGAGTGGAAAGTCCAGAGGAGCGTGTTCCAAGTGGAAACTTGCCTAAGTGAGGTCTATTGTTTTGCATGGCACACATTTAATATCTGGCTGTGAATTAAACATTAGCCTTGGGCAAGGATGATGATGATGATGGGATGATTCTAGCAGGTTGTGTAGAAAACGAAGATATAACAGGCCTGTTTGATGTGCAAAAGGGAAGTATGCGTGGTTATTTTTGCAACAGCTTGGTGCTGGTTGTGCAAGATTTAATTGTGGTAACCACACTGGATCTGGCGTGTGTAGTCGCAATTTGATGATGCGTGCCTCTCTGATTAGAAACACATACCTTATGCCATCAAAAATGATACAAAGGATATTAATCAGCTGAAAGATGTATTAAGCAATCTGTTGTGGATGATCAATGCTGTTACAATCAGATATTAATCTTTATTCTGTCTTCCTGGCATCACTACCATAATCAGAATAAAACAGTATCTTATTCTGGGCAATTAGATGTGTCTTCAAGCCAAAGAAAAAGGTGAGGCAGAGTTTCATCTCCAAAAGCTATGAAATATGCATCTGTGTATATTTCATCCCAGATTTGCTATGATTGTTACAATTATAGGGTCCCTAAGTATTTCCTTCAATTTCCTGCAAAAGATCCATTTCTGGCATGGGCTTCCTGGCCTCAGTGGTACTTGTGCTGTAAGTAATTGTTCAGCATTTTATTCTTCATTTTCTGCTGCAAAACGCTCTTAGCCAGGAAGTGCTTTTGGTTGTTTCTTTATGGCCTTCACTCTTAATTGTCTCCGTTTTGGAAGATCATCTTAAGTGACAGAATTTATCTACCTAGTGCAAGTGTTAGTAAAATGTAACACTAATTACAAACAGAGATACCATATGGAATCGTATTGTATTTGCCCACGGCATCATTTCTGTAGCTGCACATTAAAGTTACCCGTCTGTTAGTTCTGTGACATACCATGTTGACAGGCTTAAGTAACACAGTAGAAGTGGATGTACAACAGGAACTCGACTGTGTTCAAGTCATCCTCAAACACATTATCTGAACATCAGATGTTGTACGCACCAGCTATTTCACAGCTATCTTCTGCATGGATCTGATAAGCACATGTCAACAGCCTAAAACGTTATCATCCAACCACTAACTTGCCGCAGTTTCATCAGAGGACATCAAACCTCAGTCAACAAAAGGTATTAGGCAATGATACACACATTTCTTGTACCCAGTGTGTACAAGTATCAAAAGTATCTGTGGCAGATTTCCTGCCTATATTTAACTTAATGACATTTTACTTCTACTTCAGTGAAATCCATTCTGTGAAAATATTCAGACATTTTAAGTTAAGTTTAATGGTTTCTACTGAGCAGAGGCGTTGTTATTTATTCTTTATTGGTTACACAAACTCAAAGGTCTTTAACTGAGCTTCACTGTTGCTGCCCATAGCCAGAGCTTAAAGAAATGGTTTGACATTTTGGGAAATGCAAAAGTTCACTTTCTTGCAGAGAGTTAGAGGAGAATTTTGATGCCACTCTCATATCTGTCCAGCCAGCAGCAAGCTTAGCTTAACATATAACATATAATAACATTGTTATTTGGTAAACTTTAGGAGGTGGGTAGCTTCATATTTAATGGACAGACATGAGAGTGGTATCCAATTTCTCAGCCAACTTTCAGCAAGAAAGCGAATAAGCTTATTCCCGAAAGTGTAAAGAACTATTCCTTTAATACTGGTGCTAATTTAAAACAGAGCACAAACATGCGTCAAAGAAGTTATCCATTTTTTACTGCGTTTGCATGGAATTAATGGACACCTGTCAGCCAATCAGGTGTCCTCAGAACTGCAGATTTTTCGTGCCATAATATAAAACACCCTTTAAGTTGTACGACTATAAATGTAATGCATCTATTCTATTATTTGCTCAACAATTACCAAATGGAAAGAAAAATGTTTTGTCCATAATGTGAAGGCTACACTACAAAAATAACACCCAATGCCTTCAATACATGTGCAAAGTAGCCCTATAATAACCAACTGAAATTATGATTCGTAAGTGTCCAAGAATAAACTATTGGGTATTTCTTATGTAGGGAGTAGTGAATTAATGTAAGAGGAATTGATTTCTGACACAGCGTGTGTCTGCGTTTCTCTGCGGAATCTGTGAGGAATCACTTCCCGTCTGTGTTCACTCTTGGGTCACATGTAAGGTAAGTGTTACTGGGCCTTTGCATACCAGAGGGACTAAATATGGGAAGTCCACTCCTCCTCCCAGTCACCCTCTCCCTGTCTCTCATCATGACATCAGTCTGAAAGCTCTGCACGCCTTCCTTGTTGCCTAGGCGCAGCACAGAAACAGGAAAACATGAGCGGAGCCAGAAACTGGAGCAAAGTGGACTGAGAAAGGCCATGGCTACATTTTTGATCACGGGGACTTTCAATCTGCAGTGGCAATTAGAAGGGATGCAAATGAAATATTGAGCAGTGATAGGAATTAAGGAAAGGCCATTAGGGGAATGTTAATAACCCTGTGGCTTGCTATCCATCAATAAGATTGTGAAACCAGATCAGGTCAATAAAGTAACACTTATGTCTCCTTCACTGCTGAAATCACAGCTCTGGTTCTTTATTAGCTGGAATCAGGATATAAAGGGGCGGCAGACAGTAAAAAAAGAAGTGAAAAGTGAGTCATGAGATCTTAAATGTCTCTTCCCAAAATGCACTGCACACTGCTCTGGCAGCGAGCTGTCAACGACCACGTCAGCTATTTTGGTGCATGGGCAGGAAGCAAAGCTTTCCAGTCGCCACTAAAGGGATGTTTCCAAAACATTCGTATAGGCTCAGTGGGTAGAGACAAAAGGGAAGTGCCAAGGAGACTGTGTGGGGAGATCATACACACAGAAAAAGCTGGGAGCTCTGCCAAAACCTGTTGGCAGTGCCACAGCACCACAGTGTCAAAGATCCAAACCCTGAGGTCCATAGGTTTACTACAAAGCCCTGCCCAAAGCTTCGCTGTAGAGTTTTACCAGATGGCACCAGCGGAAGATGTTGCAGCACCTTTTCGTATATATTTTAACCTTAGTTATAAAGTTATTCTTCATGGATGGTAAATGATACCGATGCGTTGGTCAAATTTCCACATGGAAGTCAGTTTTGGTACTTTGGTATTTCCCATGGGGAATCCAATGTTTAGGCCACAAGGAGGTGAAAGCAGCCCTTCACCGACCACACAGCCTTTTAGCTCCAAAGTATTGACAAGGATTTAGAAACATGCTGGCAGCATGTTGGTCTTGTAGCCTGCAGGCTATGTGATAAGTCTGCTAACGTGACATCCGACAGTGGACTGTTAAATACTGACCTGTCCAAACAAAAAGCATGCAAGTCTAGTCTATGAAGCAGTTTAGTTCAGATTAGCCCTAAATCCTTATTAGAGGGACAGTAGTTTTACTTCACACAGCTTCACACAGCTGGTTAAGTAACACTAATCCACAAAAATGCCCAGGAAAAAAAATGTTCCCAAAAGCACAAAACAGCAGTTGTTTTGCTATCTGAGGCTGTATGCAGACAGGAATATCATTTTGCAGGGGCGTTCCTGTGCAGACTGGAGCCCAGTTTAAGATACTAAAGCTTCCAACAAGTCTGTATTGTGATGCATTTGTATTGCAGCAAAGTGGATTTTAGTGACAAGCTTAACATGTTTGTTCAATAATCAGCCCACTGACAGAAACTTCATCTACAAAAGTTTGATATGACTTATTAAAGTTTTTTATAAATAATAAATCTGAAAAAAATTCTAGTTTGGCTTTTCAGTCAATAACTGCAGCTAGAAAAAAAAATTGATAATGCAGATGAAGAGAAGGTTGAGGGGGGCGGCCACCTCCTGCACCCCTAAAATGTATATAAATAGTTTTATTACTTGTGATACTCTGTTACTGTGTTACATTTCCTACAATCACTTCCTGCCATATAACTGTCACACTTTGTTATTTCCCATCAGACCCACCTTCTATCAGTGGACACTTGGAGAGGTCCCTCCTGTCCTCGGGAAAGGACTCCACCAGCCTCTTGAACAGCCGCCCCAGGTCGGAGTAGCTCCGGTGCAGGTATAAAATGTTCCTGTCGGACCACTCCGTCCGGATCTCGAAAAACTCCTCTTCCTCGCCGCGCTGGCTGATGATGAGCCTCCGGATCCCGTTGACCCAGCAGTCCCGGACGAACATGTTGACCAGCGACGTGCCCTCGAACACAGCCGACGCCATTCCTCCGGCGTCAGCCCTGCATGCTGCGGCGCGCCGGAGGCGTCGGGCCCGCGGGACAAGGAGTCGGGAGGGACGAGGAAAGTTTGGGTCAACTTTTCGGTCCGTGCGCTCCGTGAGCCGCGAGGAAGCAGCTGAGTGTGAGGAGGAGGAGGAGGAGGAGGAGGAGGATGATGGCTCAGCCCATCACAGGCGTACTGTCAAACGTGGCATGATGTGAGGATAAAACAGACGGACTTTAGATACCGCCCCCGCCGAATGCATGTGTGCAGTATCGATCCAGCTGTTTATTTGTTTTTTAGGTCATCCTGGGCGAGATGTCGGAGAGAGGAGAGAGGTGGAAAAAAAAAAACACCAAGGCCAAAGGAAATTACATCTCTCAAAGTCCCTCCTGCAGTCTGCCTTTAGTTTCCATAAATCCAGAACATTTCACTTCACACTGTCTGGATTTAAGCTCTTCTTTCAGCGCAGTTTCCTCCCCTCTCCTTCCTCCCTCCTTCCCTCCTTCCCTCCTCCCTCCTTGACAACAGGGTATTATCATGCAAAGAATGCAAGGGGCTGCAAAGACAAAAACTGTCCATCTCCTTATTTATAATCGGGAGGGGGAAAAAAAGCTTATTTTCCTCTCTTTCTTTGCTCAAATAGCTTTTATCAACCCCAGATTTGGTGCCATTGCCACGTCTGTCCTTACATCAGTACGCTTAATCTTCAAATGAAATGTTTGGAAATAACCACAGAAAATAAATCTGGGAAAATGCTGCTGAAATGCTGAAAGTCCAACCACTCAAATATTGCAGTTCTTGAGCCAGTTTAGGAGCATTTACATTTGCTTATGCAAGAGTCTCCATTTCTGACCTCACGTAAGTCATGTCTTTAGAAAATACTAGTATCTTAGCCAATATGTAGCCACAGTAAAAAGATACACTGCAGCCTATCATTTGTTTCATGTCAGAGTGACCAAAAAAGGAGTAGATATTCTCTGTATTGCTCGACTGAGCAGCACACTAATGTTTCACTGAGTGGAGAGCAGAGACCAGTAAAAGAGCTTTACAGGAAGTCATGGCCCAGTCAAGTAATGACGATTCAGCTGTAATTAACCACCAGGCTACTGTCTGCAAACGGTTCTGGTAAAAGCAATTCATAACTATACAGGAAATAGCATGTTAATTGCAAGTAAAAGCACCCCTTACAGACACACAATTGCACATAAATCTGCGAAGAAAACTGAGAATTGTACTGTTGAGATCGGAGGAAGCAATACTGCCGTAATGTGCACATTACATTTTATGAGCAGAAGTCTGCATTCATGCCCCCTTTTAAGCTCGCAATTGTAGCTTTGTGAGTGTTTCAGTCTCACTATTGCAGATGTAAGGACTCCAAACAAGGCAATGCAGCCAGTCAGGAGAATATAAAGTTTCAGCTACATTTAAACAGTTCAAAGAGGTCTCCTTAACATGTGACAGTCTCATATTCAGCAGTTCGGTTCCTTGTTACCTGCTGAGACATGTTAGATGATGATGCTGTCAAACTGTCTGCATTTAAAGTATGTGGCTGCAGTTTGCAAAATAGGGAATAAATATAGAAAACATTCTGAAGATCTGGACTGAGTGAAGGATTCCTGTTTCTCTGGAAGTTCCACATTGTCAACCACAGATAAAAATGGACTTGGACTTCACATGTCTTGTTATTTCCCTGTCATTTTCCATGCAATTGTTTCGTTGACAAGTTGTCTAGAAATGTAAACCACTTACTGAAGCTGTCTTTCATATACATTGTAATGGAAAGATTCGTGGTCATAGTAATTTCCTAATATCCCCAAAATGTATTTAAAAGATTCCCAAGCATGTTTGAATGCCCCCTTTTTTTTACTATACTGACTGACTGGTATTCAAAATGGAGATGAGCTAAATTGTGAACTAAATGTTGCTTTATGAGAATAATGTCTGAAGTAACAAGCATGAGTCAAACTCTTTGTGGTTCTCAGATCCCCACTTTGCTTCATGAGCAGTTAACTGTCCTGAATATTGAAGATTATATTAAAGGGAAACATCACGAATGCTATGGAGCACTGCATGAAATGACATGATCACTCATCTCAGTGGCTATTTACAACAAGAACAGAATCATGTTACACAGAGCTCCCTCAGATGCTCCTGTCTGCACTGTACCAACCATTAACCTGTATCATTACAATAGAAGAAATTATACAGTGGGAAGAAAATTACTGTGGTGCACTGTTATATTAAAGGAGCTCAGACGTGCACTGAATGTTGAATTGTCATGTGGTGGTTGGGGTGTGAGATGCAGTTTTATGCAAACCTTTAACAGAGGCAGAGCTGAATCATCCTGAAAAGTGCCCAAACCCCCAAATTAACTGTCCATCTGCTATTGGTTTGTCTTTGCTGGTACAAAATGCTAGTCATTTAAAGATTGTGCTTTAATGACCGAGTTCGACCTCAGTGGACAACGTCGAAGAACCACAACTTTCCGACTAACAGATCTGACTAATCCTACTGACGTCCAGAGAGAGAATCAAAGGCAAATCTAGGCAGCCAGTTATAATGTTCCAAAATGATAAATCATTTGGCCTAGAATGAATAAAAAGTAAAGTCTACCAACTTTTAGTTTACATTAAAATTTAAATTAATTTCTTTGCCATTCAGCTTTCATGGCAGTCCATCTAATAGTTGTTGAGATATTTCACTAAAAGTTAAAATTTCAACCTCATGGTGGTGCAAGATGAACAGTAAGGGGATCACCAAAGTCAATGGATTCATCCTCTGGAGACAATGCATGTCTGTATTTAAAGCAATCCTTCAAATAGCTGTTGAGATATTTCTGTCTGGACCAAAGTGGTGGACCAACCAACCGACAGAAAGCCCATCAATAACTTTAAAGTGTTTGAAAAACAAAAGCATGCACTAATCAGTTTCCTATTGACACTATGGTTCGATTTGTGTGGGGATGTATGCTGTATGCTGCACATTTCATTTTAAGCATGAATGATTAGAGAATGATTGTATTACACAGTAAAACCGCCTCGGTATTATCAGAAAACCCCTTCTCCCCCCGTGTAATAATAGGATCTGTCTGTTTTGAGCAGGGCTTCAAACTGTGGTTTGGCCACATTTACAGAGTCAGCACATTCTGTCTCAATACCCCATTCCAGTGTAATTCCTCTGAAAGAGTAAACTTTAAATGGAAAACTAGACTTTTGCCCACTCATCCTTAAAAGCTTTCTCATGCAGAATTCTAAACACATTTGTCTCTCATTACAACATAGTCGATGCCAAAACTATGCGGAGGGAAAGTAAGAGAGCAACAGGAATTGTTCAGGGTTGGTTTGTTTGATGAGGGACTGATGTGTCGCCAGATAGACGACAGTTTGTTTGTGTGTCTGTGCTCAATTCTCAAAATAGAAAGATATGAACAAATCCTCCAAATTGAGGAAGCATTTTGCTGTTCTGCATTTTTAATGGACTAATTTAGGATTAGCAACTGTATATATTAGGTTTTATACTAACAGACAAGACAGTAAATATATATATATATAAAACAAGTAGATAACAGCGTCATATTTAACTCACAGATATGAGAGTGATATCAATCTTCTTCTTGTTTTACTCTCAGCAAGGAAGCGAATAAGCACGTTCCCCAACATACAACATCATCATTCATTTGGAGTCGTGTTTCTGGCCCCCTGATAAACGTAAGTCCTTAAAGTGCAACATTCACTCCCTTTAAGCCCTGTTTGTGGTCTCTACCAACACCTGCGAAAAATATAATTTGCTAAAAAACAACAACAAACATATGTACAACATCATAGGTTACATGAGCTCCAGCTTACGGTGGATGTTTATCTGAGTTAAAGGCTATAGTTAAAGGCTGACATATGGGGCCTTGATTATCACCCAAGTAACATTTTACACCCATGTTTAATTACGCAGCTGAGGGGTGGAAAATGAGAGCTTCTACATCTCCTGTTTTCTAATTTGTCACACCCTCACTGCCACACTCCAAACTGCCACACCCTAGACCTGCAGTGATGCTGTTAACACAGATGTCTCCAATCAAGCTCCAAATGATAGCCTAGTCCTCTCCAAACTTCTGTAGATGTCTACATTAAAATCACCTGAGATGACAACAGAGAAATGATCCCCAGTTTCAAAGTCGCTCTGCTCCAGTTGCTCACAGTGACAATGTAAACTTGCTTCCTCGTCTCTTCCCTTTGAAGCAAACATAAATGTCAACCTCTGAGAAGGCCATATGCTTAGGTCGAACTCACAAACCTGCTTCTTTGCCCTCGTAAAGCCAGCCCCTATTCTTGCAGAAAATCAAACATCGGAGGCTCGTAAAGCAAAACTGTTCAGAAAGGAAGAGAAAAGAAAGAAAAACAAAAAGATGGATACATCTGTGAGGGAACAAAGAACATCTGCGTTGATGGAAGCAGGCGTTCCCTTTTCATTGAGAAGCATTGTGAGCTGTGGCAGAGCTTCACTCCTGAGTAAGTCACTCTGAGCCATAACTCTGTCCTCTTCCACACCAGCAGACAAAACCCAATGAAGAGTGCAGGGGCTGAGGTGACAGTAGGTTAGCAAACCGCCTGAGTGTTTTTAACAGGCTCTATAATGGACTGTGGTTGTCTTCACTGTGCATCTGTTGGACCTCATGTTTTATGGCCCCATCCTTATTGTGTCTCCAGTGAAGCTTGGAGAGCCGAGGCCCTGAGAGTCAAGGCAGACCTAACGTCTGCCTGCTTTATTTCCTCTCTATGGAAATGCAAGTTCCAGATACAGAAGTCATAAATCAGACATGTGGGTTTGGGGCCTCAATGAATTCATGCAGTTGGCTCTGTGAAGTGTGTTCAATCAGTTATCACAGTTTTTACTGCACAAACTGACATGAAATGATGTGCTGATTTTATGGTTGTTTAGGCTGTTTCTAAATTGCTGACAAAGGGTGTGTTAATGTTAATTATTGTAACTTTGACAAGTCTTGTCAATGTGCACTTTTTGCAACACAAATTTAACCCCTTAAACTTTTGAATTTATCTCTTAAATTTCTTCAATTTAGAAAAATAGTTTCCTATACACTTTGGTTATGCTAGATGATGCTATTTACGGTAAATTATATATACAAACCCAAGTTTTTTTTATGGCTAAACCATTACATCATATGGAAATATTCTAGATACACAGTGGAAACATGGGATCTAGATTGGAAAACTAAACAAAAGTAAAGTTTTGTGTGTCTGAATGCTTGACTGCACAAAATAAGAATAAAGTAAGATTGACCAATGGATCCACAAGAGTTTCAGGATGAATTAAAGAAAACATTCGACATTTTGGGGAAAAAGGATTTGTGGTTTTATGGGGGATTATGTGCCAGACTATGTCTTGGCTGGGAGCAGTGACTTCCATGGTCTCTGCTGGTTGCCTGGTAACCTCAGCAGCTGTTTCCTCCTGTCTTTATGCTAAGCTAAGCTAACTGTCTCCTGGCTCCAGCTTCATACTTAAGGGACAGACATCAGAGTGGTATTGATCCTCTCATGTAACTCTCGGCAAGAAAGTGAGTCAGCGTACTTCCCAAAAGGTCGAACTATTCCATTAAGATTTATGACTTTCAGAGTAAACTACCATGTTCAAAGTCATGTATTTAGAGTATCGTCTTTTGTTGTCTAAGTTAATACAGAAAAAAACATAAAGCAAGAGGGTAAAAAAGAGAAAAAGCCTATACTGTACGAACAAAAGCTTCATCTTTACAAACGGGTCATGCAACGTTATAAATCATAAACTGTATGACGCACAGTCAGACAGCGTCTTCACAGCAGCACACAACATTCACCACATACTGTCCAGGACCATGATTCACTTGGCACACTGGGACCGAGATCTCAACTAATGTTTCCATGACCGACACTTTAATCTGTGGTGGGACCTCCAGTGTGCAACTTCACCATATAAATCTGGGATGAACTGTACTGCAGGAGGCCCAGACTGTGAGTTACAGCCTTTTGACGCTCTGTGTATAATGTATACATATATATTTATACCAGGCAGGCTCAAGCAACAACTACAGTCCAATTAGATTTTTATATTTCTTTTATATAAATTGTGTTATAATCTGAAACAAAATGGAAGGTAACATTTTGAAAGTTTTAGTCTAGTCAACACCAAGCAAAATGTAATTTAAACCTGTGATGATAATGACGACACCTACAGGACTGTCATCTGCCAGGAGCACTCGTCCCATCTGCCAGGATGTCAACATTAATGGCGTTATATCTACACGCCTCCATTTCTTTCCCACTGCTGTGAATAAGCAACCACAGGTGCCTCACACTAACACGATTTACTGCCTAATATAAAGCTGTCAAGTGTGGATAATAACCATCCCTTGAATGCTCTTCCCTCATGTGATTTCACTGGGCTGAGTTAGTTTAGTTCTTTGCAACTGTTTGCACTGCAGCATACTGTCTCAGATCTTTGTGATTATGTTTTAAATTTTATATATATATATTTATACATGGAAACACAATCAGATGTGCTTTTTGGTATTTTTATCCTTTCTGGTTAAGTTTTTTAAATTTTTAATCTTGTGGTTTCACTTTTGAGAAGGATTAAAATCTCTGATAATGGACTCGTTTTTTTGCATGTAGCAACAGATTCAAATACTTGTTTCCTGAATCAATCAGACAGCTCAAGTTACAGTTAAGTGGGCTATAATTAAAGCAACAAGAAACCTGCTAAAAGTGCAGGTGAAATCATATCAGGAACACACAGGAAATGGGAGAAATACAGTACAGGACTGTACAGAGATTATTGGTAAAAATATACATATTGCATATCATGCAAGATAAAATTCTTCCGGATTAAAATTTATTTAGATAGTTTAGAATACATTCTTCTTTGGAATATATTTTCCCAAAATGAGCTTCTGGTGTTGCAATGTTGTACTGGAGGAGAGAAAAAATAAATCAAGCACTCAAGCAGCACCCCATGCTGCACGTGGGGCTCATGCACGATGACTCCCAGGGGCTGGTACCTTTGCTGTTTTTTTCTATTTATTTTTTGTTGCAGCCTATTTGATTATCTGAATAAATTATATGTACTTTCTAATATTAATGCTTAAAATCTATATACAATAATCTCTGACTGCGCACATTGCCAGGGTTGTGGATGCCAAATATGTCAAATATGGATTTTTCTGGGAAGTTTAGAAACCCATCCCAAAACTTACTAGAAGCAAAAAATTGGAATACAATAAAAGTATTTGAAAAAGTTAACACAAGCACACACCCTGGTGGACAAAAGACATGTTTCAGTGCGTCCACCCTGAGTGCAGTGCGCCGCCGGAACAGCAGGGGGCATATCAGCGTTAGGACGTCGATGCCCGCTTCTGTTGACAAAACAACCGAAGAAGAAGAAGGCCCCTCCGCTGAGGAAAATGGCCGACGTTGAGATGGACATCGCGTCCAGGAGAATGAATAATGGCAACGAACACGTGTAAGTCATTTACCTACAAGATGAGGCCCTTCGCGGCGGTGGGGTGCAGGCGGCTTCCGCGCCCGAAATCAGGGGGGAAGTGTTGAGAGGGTCGGGACGGCGGAGGTTCACACCGGAGCAGGTTCACGTTGTCGCCGGGGCTAAATGTCGGGCCAACTAGCTCATGTTCCTTAGCTTCGCCTAGCTCCAACTTTCGCTGAAAACGTTGCGAAAAGAAGTGAGCCTCAATCGCACAGTTGTGTTTTTTTTCTTCTCGCGTATGATGTCGATAAAGTGGCCGGACAGGACACAGACAAACGTCGGTATTTGGCGGCAAGCGACGGTCCCGTAGCGGAGGTGGACCGTCGGTGTGCTAACCGCCGTTAGCACGTCCGAGCTAATGAGGGTGAAATCCTGTCGGCGGGTCGCGCTGCTCAAGTTTCGGCGGCGACAAATGATGCGTCGCTGCCACGTTAATAAGCAGATTTCTGTCGCTAAAAGTTGCCGCCGATTGTTCTCAACGCGACCGCTTCGGCGTGTCGAGGTAAACTCGGCGCATTACGTAACCGCGGTGAACCTGGTGTTAAACACCGAGTTTCTCCCCGTGGAGGCTTCAAACTTTGTTCTAAACCTGATGCAGTGCGTTCATTTTTTACTATGTTTTTGAACAATGTCTGCAAATATTAATGCCCGGCAGAGGTTAGCAGCATGTGTGGTTTATTCATAAATAAGTAACACGTATAAACCCACTGTTATTTTTTATTTTTTTTATATTTAAAGTGGTTCTGTAATGATATTAAATGTCGGGTGTTACTCTGGTTGCCAATGGTTACTAGTGTTGGCGGAGGGACAACAATAGAAAGCAGCTGTATTAGGGATTATGTCATTATTAGTTATTTCATTCATTCATTTTTCAATTAATCGATTGTTCATGTTGTTTAGTTATTGTATCATTTTGATATGGAGACTGCATTTATTATGGATTGGTCATGTCATGGCTGATACCTGATCTGCTTTTTCGGATCTAGATTTGTATTGAACCAGTGTTTCCTGCAAAACTGTTTCCATTTTAACAGTAATGTGTAATATTGTGTGCTCAATATTTAAGTTTGTTCTCCCCAAAACAGGAAGCAGGAACTGGAAACTCAAGAAAGAAGTGGAAATGAGGACAGCGGAGAAATGTCCGAGGAGGAAGAAGAGGAAGAGGTAGGGGTGGACAACAGCAAGACCTAAATATCTTAAGTGGTATGATGCCATGATTCTGATCTAAATTTTCTACCTTAAATTTAGTTTGAATTAACTTTGATTGAAGTGGTCTCAAACTGTAGTGGCAGTGGTGCTCCACGTCACCGCGAAACAACAAATGGTGTCATTCATATAATATTCTGACAAACTTATATTCAACTGCGGCCTAAACCAAATATCAGGAGGGTGGACACACGTCACTCCTGATATTTAGATATAACTACATTATAAACTACAATACAAACAGCGGAAGAAGTCACATAATATCCGTAGTTAAGCTGTTTTGTATCATGTTTTTATATAATGAACAAATTTAAGTTAAGTAACACTCTAGTCTTTATCTGTAACTCTGTATGTGGAAGAGTGAAACGCATATAAAGATTATAGTTATGTTCATAGCATAAAGAATAATTTAAATATTAAAATGATCTTACACCTGAATGAATTGTCAAGCTGATATGTTTTCTCGTCATAGGAGGAGGCCGTGACTAATGGCGAGAAGACGGAAGAAGGGTCCAAACATCACAGCAGCAGCGGCAAACACAAGAGGAAAAAACACAAGCACCGTAGTAAGCACAAAAAGCACAAGCATGCCTCTGATGAGGACAAGGACCGCAAACGTAAGCATCGTCACAAACATAGGAAACACAAACGCAAAGAGGGCACTTCTCCCTCTGGTGCTGTCCTCTTTGGCTCCGCTGGCCACAGAAAAGTTGAATCCTCCCCCTCCTCTGGAAATCCCAGTCTGGACGACAGGGCCTTGCTGGAGGATTTGGAGAAACAGAGGGCCATGATCAAAGCTGAGCTGGACAGCCAGTTGATGGAGGGCAAGGTTCAGTCAGGCATGGGCTTGATCCTTCAGGGTTATAACTCTGGATCTGAAGAAGATGGAGATGCTAGGGTCAGAAATGGAGAACAGCGTCAAAGGGGCAGCTCAGGGAAACCCATATCTCCCAGAGGGGGGAAGAGTGGGAAATCTAGACGGGACTCAACCGAGGGCAGTAAGTCCAGTTCCAAGCGGCGTAGTCGGAGTAAGTCTGCGGACAAGCTGGGACAGGCCAAGGAGTCTAAGCAGGACAAGGTGACCAAAACCACCAAGGATACAGGTGTTAAAGACCGAGGCCGTGGCAGGAGCAGGTCAAAAGACAGAAAATGTTCGGACAGCACTGACCGGTCCAAGGAGAAAACCAGGAATTCCAACTCCCCCTCCAGCTGGAGAGTAGAGCAGAAAGGCAGCCGCACTGATAAACGTTCCTCTCCACAGCGGGATGAGAGACCAAACCAGGAGAGAGCGAGCCGACGGTCAAGATCTCCTGGACGAGAACGGCCAAGTCGCTCGGACGCTGACAGAGAAAAACGGCCAGCCAAGTCCCCATCCAAGGACGCTTCATCTGGGAAAGAGAACCGCTCCCCTCATAGACGAGGGCCTCACAGCCCCTTGAGGAAACGCAGCGCTTCCCCACGCCACAGAGATCCCCCGCATCCCTCGGCTGGTGCCTCAGACAGGACATCAAAACAGAGTCACTCTCCCTCCAGAACCAGGTCCCCTCCCAGGAGAGGCCGCAGCCGCTCACCAGAAGTCAGAAGGAGGGATGTTGACAGGCAGGACTCACCACTGAGGTTGGTGAACAGTTGTTTGGACTTTTATAACTTCTCACAGTAAAATAAGTTGACGGTGACAGATGAGTGAAAGTGAAATGCCACACAAATGAATAATAGTCTGACTGCTTTTAAAAGACGTACAGAGATCAAACATTTGACAGTTAGCTGGTGTTTAATACAAAACATTTTAAAAGAGATGCAGTATTTGAAAGCTTTCATGGTTCTTCCGCACAGCAACATTTATGTTCAAATAACTATGCAGAATATCTAGTTCAGCTTGTCTGATCACTCCCCTGGTACTTCTGCAGGAAGCGCCCCCGGCCAGATGCAGGGCCAGGCAGAGAAAGATCCCGAGAGAACAGTCCCAGAGCAGCCCCTCGCCGCAGGATGAGTCGCTCACCTCTAAGACGGAGGTCCCCATCACCACGACGACGCTCTCGCTCTTCCCCCCGCAGACGGTCTCCACTGGGACACAGGTGATGACTCAATGTTCATCAATTTCTACTCATAGCAGAGGATATTTCTCTGAGTTACACCCCTGTTGTATATGTAATCAAAGGCAAACTTTGACTTTCTATATTTAATCATTTGTCATGTTTTTGAGGGTTTTGGACATTTGTCTTGACTTCAGTTCTGTGTTAGCGTTTCTCTCTGGAACATTTCTTGCATTTCGTGTCCCCCAATAGTATTGTGGCAAGACTTTTTTTCAGGTTGAAACCTATATAAGGGTATTAACTGTCCTTCCTTGACATCTATACCTTTCAGGTCTGGGGAAAGAGACAGGTATGGTAGACTCAGACAGTACCGACGCTCAATGTCCCGCGATCGGGAGAGGAGAAGAAGACGCAGCAGGGACGAGGACAAGTTCAAGGGCAGTCTTTCAGAGGGCATGAAAGTTGAAAAGGAATCCTCAGAGGAAGAAGTGTGAGTAAAAGAAGAAATTAGCCATTCTGTTTCCCTGCAGGCCATACATAAAAGGCAAACCATGGGCATGTACTATACATATAGAGGTGGTAGTTTTAATATTGTATTTTACATGTGAAATGATATTAAGGCAACTTGGGATACTTTTTTATTTAGTTCAAAGATGGTGCCAAATTTAGAGAAACATTTTGTGATCTGGTGTCTGTTTCTCCATTATTAAATTTGCAGTATATGCCATGCAGGGTGCTGATCTTATTATTTGCAATCAGCTAAACGTTTATTTAGAAACAGAGTGCCATCACTTTTACCCAGCTCACAAATATTGGATTAAGCTTGTTCATGTCAACTGCTTTTGATGTCAAATTGTATTAATGTCCCGAAAGGAAAAAATGTCCAAGACGTTTTATAAATAGATTGCAATTGGAAATGGGTCAGATTATCTGTAGCTGGTATGCTACCAAAGAATTCATTCACATTGGCCCTGATAACAACAGTAAACTGTGCTTCTTATTTCTTAAAGCCTTGTTTGTGTTTGCAGGTTAGAAGACTTTGATGGAGAGGAGGTAGATGAAGAAGCTCTCATTGAACAACGTCGCCAGCAGCGTTTGGCCATCGTCCAGGTCTGTTTACACCTATGCTGATCCAAAGTGAAAGTTAATGATCTTTATATAGTGGTCTGTCTACCTGGAAACAAATAACACAACTAATGTCCATAACTTATTATGTTTGAGATGTGTTCTTATTGTCGCACAATTTTCTTCCATATGTTCAGAAATACAAGGTGGTGAATGATGACTCCAACATGGTGTCAGAGCCCAGCAGCCCTCAGAGCAGCACACGCAGTCGTTCACCCTCACCTGATGACATCTTGGAGCGAGTAGCCGCAGATGTCAAGGAGTATGAACGCGAGAACCTCAACACCTTTGAGGCCAGCATCAAAGCCAAGCACAACCTCATCGCCCAGGAGAAAGACGGTAATGTCCTGGTCACAATGATCATATCTGTTGGCATACAAGACCAACTGAATGAACCACACTGTCAGGTGTGTGCTCTGTGGTTAAGTGCGAGTGTCAACATGCAATTAATTTCTCTAAAAATATTTGTGAAAGCTTGTGGAATATTGTGACAGGATGCACAAATTAAGTATCTCTCTCCGATATATGCACAGGAATTGTTCAGCTTTATGTGTAAGTTGGCACGCACACAAGTCAATCACTGTCCTAAACACATTCAGAAGTGGTGCTTCCTCTCAATGCTTGTTCCACCATATCTGCTGGCCAGAAGTATGATCACACTAGTTGCCAAGAAGTGATCAATCATGTATGGCTTGAAATCTTTGTTAAAATGAGAGGAGGAATAGGTCAAGCACAGAAGTAACTCCATATATGTTATCTTTGGCAGAATGGGGTTAGCTTGACCCAGGTAACTACAGAATATCGCTGTCCATCCTCCCCACAACCTCGCCCACCTTTGAAATGTTTCTGTCAAAGAATCTTCTGTGAACACGGAGATCACAATCTGAACAGCTAAAAACTCCATCAATGATAGCAATCACTTCTGAAAAGTCTCACTTTTCTTTGATTTTCATAAGATGCAAATTGGCATTTTTGGTTGTTTTTACAATGCAGTTTTTGTAGTTCAATCATGCTCAGTTTAGCAGATATGGAGGAACAATATGCCCAACCTTTTAAATTCATTGAACTATAAATGTTCATTAATATTTGCACTTCCCTGCAGTCTGGAACTATTTGACATTTTCTGTGGCCTATTTCACAGTGTTATTACAACGATTGATTCTTGTTTAAAAGAAAGAAACGCAAAAACTAAATATTTGGTTTGATGTCCTAGACTGGCCAAAGAATCCCAGTCTATGCAAAACTAAAATGGCATTTGGTGGCTTGATTTGTGTGAGAAATGCAGCGTTGTGTGATGCAGGGATTTTAATTTTGTTTCTTTCTGTCATGTGTTCATTCAGTTGCTGGCTTGTAATCCAAAGCCTGGGTGTCTCTGCCACCTGCAGCATATTTTGATCTCTGCAGAGTATGTGAATCAAACACATGTTCCATGATATTCTGTTTTACAACATGGTGGATGACTAGAAACTCATTCTTTGTTGTTTTATTGTTTTTGTTTGTTTCAGGAGCCAACGCAAAGAAGGTTACAGCCCCTGACATGTTTACAGAGTCAGATGACATGTTTGCTGCTGACTTCGATGTAAGTATTTTCAGTTAGGATTTAGGAAAATGTAAAAATCAAAATTTGTAGTGCACCTGCACGTTACTATTACAGTTCTCCTCTGCATTTTAGTGTCTACGTAATTTGCTCTGGTTTTGCCTGAAGTTTCAGCAAAGAATAGGATAACAGGAAACACTTAAAGACCCTCAGCAGCTGTTATCGAGCCACTGACCTCATTTTTGTGTTGTTTCCGCAGAGTGCCAGGATGAGAGCAGCTGGTGTAGGGAAGGACTTCAAGGAGAACCCCAACCTCAGGGACAACTGGACCGATGCTGAGGGTTACTACCGTAAGTGCTGCCTCTCTAATCTTGATGTTTTCTCACACCGGTGCTATCTGGAGGCAAGCCTGTGACATGGACTGTGTCAGTGTCAATAGACATGTTCATCAGTGCTTGCGTAATGTCACAAGGATGTACCATTACAACATAAATAAGCAATGTCCCTCGTCAAGGCTTGTCCGTATGGTGGTGCCAGTGCATTAATCACACACATCTACGTCTGTTTGCATTTTAAGTGTCGTTCTTACCATTGACAAGTTTGTGGAATGTGTGGTTATTTAGGGGTGAACATCGGGGAGACACTGGACAAGCGCTATGATGTGTATGGCTACACCGGCCAGGGTGTATTCAGCAACGTGATTAGAGCCAGGGACACTGCCAGGGCCGGCCAGGAGGTGGCAGTCAAGATCATCCGAAACAATGAGCTCATGTGAGTCATACCTTTTTTTTTTTTTTTTTCTCTCCTTCAACCATTTATATCCAAACAAGTGTGAATACAATACTCTCAACAACAATCATATGGATGTTTGATAGTTTGCATAGGTGAACAATACATGATTTTTTGGTTAACAGGCAGAAGACCGGATTGAAAGAGTTAGAGTTCCTCAAGAAGCTGAATGATGCTGATCCTGATGACAAGTTTCACTGCCTTCGCCTCTTCAGGCACTTCTACCACAAGCAGCATCTTTGTCTGGTATTTGAGCCTCTCAGGTACTGAAAAAGGAAACACTACTTTTTTTCTCATCATTTGAAATGTGTGCATCCACTGCTGTTTGTAGCGTTTATGTGACGGCCTCATGTCCTAATCCCCTGTTGTTTTCTTATATGTAGTATGAATTTGCGAGAGGTGTTGAAGAAATATGGTAAAGATGTTGGGCTCCACATCAAGGCTGTACGTTCCTACAGTCAGCAGCTCTTCTTGGCCCTCAAGCTCCTCAAACGTTGCAACATCCTCCATGCTGACATCAAGCCAGACAACATCCTGGTACGGTGTAACTACTCAATCTTAAAATCAGGCAAATTCAGGTTATAGAGAGATGAAAATACCACCATCTCTTGTGTACTCATTTATTTTTTTGTCCTTTTAAAAAGGTGAATGAGTCTAAGACCATTTTGAAGCTATGTGACTTTGGCTCTGCATCCCATGTTGCCGACAATGACATCACACCGTACCTGGTCAGCAGATTCTACAGAGCTCCAGAAATCAGTAAGTTGCATTATTTGTATAAATTACAAATCTCACCATTCACAAGTGGCCCTTGCTTACAATTTCTTTCCCTATCAGTCATAGGAAAGCCGTATGATTATGGGATTGACATGTGGTCGGTTGGTTGCACTTTATACGAGCTTTACACTGGCAAAATCCTGTTTCCTGGATCTTCCAACAATCACATGATCAAACTAGCTATGGACCTCAAGGGCAAGATGCCCAACAAGGTAAAATTGCATCATACAATTTCAGCTCCTTCCATTATTGTTTCCCTTTCCTATATGGAGTGAGATGTGTTGCTGTTCCCATGCAGTGTTTGAGAAGTTAACGCTGATGCAATGTCGTGGTTTTCTTTCCTCAGATGATCCGTAAAGGCTCGTTCAAAGACCAGCACTTCGATCAGAATTTGAACTTCCTGTACATTGAAGTAGACAAAGTGACAGAAAGGGTAAGGTGTTCCTTCTTACTTCTACAGTACATTTTCATCAGATTCATGTTTACGCATTAACGTTCTACAATTGATGATAACAAGTTTAAAATGTAATAAATCTTTTTGGGGGGCCGTTCAAATATTGCATTATTTGATACATTCAGAAAATATGCTGTAGTTTTAATCATTGTTGGTTCAACTTTGCATCCCCCGTCATTTCTCCGTTCCTCTGCCCCTTCAGGAGAAGGTGACGGTGATGAGCACCATCAACCCCACCAAAGACCTCCTGATAGACATGATAGGAGGCCAGCGACTGCCTGAGGACCAGAGGAAGAAAGTGATGCAGCTAAAAGACCTACTGGACGGCACCCTGATGCTGGACCCTGCCAAACGCATCAGCATCAACCAGGCACTGCAGCACCCCTTTATCCAGGAGAAGATCTGACACCCTGAACACCACGCACTCCCAGAGCAGACCGAGAACCAACCACTAAACCAGCTCTGACAGGAACTCTGCAGTAAAGCAGCCAACCCACAGACTTCTATTCAGAATGTCATGGATTTTTGTTCTTCCTCAACTTTATTTTGTTTAAGGATACATAATTGTGTTTTATTGTAAATAGATCATTGAAATGGTAGCCATTCTTGAAGACATTGATTTTGCGATTTATCATTGTAAACTTCCCCTCATACTCAGCAATGCAGTTATGGACTTTTTTTTAATTAAACTGACATTGGAGTGACAGATGTTTTAAAGAAAAATATAATTCCTGTAAATACTGTGTCTATTGCATTAACAATCTCAAGCAGCAGACAGTTGAGTTTTGTTGTAGTTGCAGATGTCTAAATACACCATTTCTTTTTAACCACAATTCTCGTTGTGTGGCGATGCATGCTTTTGAATGTGCACCCTTTGTGCTCTAGATTTCTGTGGTGCAGGCCTGTGTAAATGCTCTGTATGTGCATCAGTGTCCCACATGTGACAGCAACCCCCCCACTCTTAACCAAGTCTTCAGGCCTCGAGGCCTGAGCTGAAGGAATAGATGCATATTATGTACTCCTTGAACAACGATTTTTTTTTATTATTATTATTATTATTATTTTCAAAGCAGGTAGTCTATGTTTTCTGTTGCTGGACATTTCCATGTTTTTTACCTTCCTTCCCCTCCAGCACTCTGGCTAGGTCCTGGCTCTTAAGGCTCTCACATTCAAGTGCCTCCTGTATGAGCCTAGTGTGTTAAAACACCAAACAATGCTGGCCTATTGAAGCAACTCCTGTGACCCTCCTTTCCCATTGTTGTATATAGTCCACAGTTACTGTCATTTCATGTGTGATTTAATTTTTGTTTTTGTTTTTTTTCCATTAAGTGGTAAAAAACAATCTTGTGATTTCAATAAAGAATAGTTGTGGAAACGCTGCTGAAAGAGCACCTTCAGTATAAGACAACTTTTTAGTAATAAAATGTTTCCTATTGTATACCAAACCCCCTTTCTTTATTCTATCCCCAATATGTTGGCATGGTCAATGACATGATGTCCTATACATCCTGTTTATCAATAGCTTGATTCATGTAAAATTTCATGGAACGTGTACAGATTTCACAACTGGATGTTGGCTGTCCAAAAAGGGCTTTTTATCCTTGTACCCCACTAAGTGCAGTCTGAAGAGAGTGAAAAGGGACATTGCTGCAGCCTCAGAGCATCAAAAGTAAAAACGGTCTATCTTGTATCCAGTCAGAACAATTTACAGCTCTCATGCTCCATCTCTGCAGTGGAAAGTGTAACTGTGCCCTTCATTTCCGTCACATGATTGCACTTGTGTTGAGCTTCTAAAAAGCATAATGGGAGACTTGCTTAGAATAGATTCCCATTTTTCTCCATCTGGAAAGTTAGGGAATGATGCAAGAGCTCTCTGTGCTTGCCTTAAGCCCACTAAAAGGACTTCTGATATGAGCTGATGGGCTGTCAGCCTTAAAGGGTCTTTAAATATGTGGGCTATGGTGGAATAACCACTGGTAAAGATCCCAGTGTGAATGAGCAGGGATACTAACACCTACCGGCTTTAATCTCAACATAGAGTGACGAGGCCATGACTGCTTTTAATGTGAACATGTAACCAAACAAGCAATTTAGAACCATACTATCAAATTTATGAGGATGAAACTCACTACATAGCTCACACCTTACAATGGAATTGTAATTTTCTGTAATGGTCAGAAGAGGGCATCAGAAGCACTAGATATTCTCCATGAATTAAGTTACTGATGGTGACCGATCTGGGAGCTTTGGGTTTATTTTATTTTTAATATTATAATTTAACCAAACAAAAATCTAAAGTAAAACTAGGCTACATATTTATTTATTGTCTTTGGAAGTTTTCATGAAGTTGCAAAACATGGTTTCTTTGGATGTGGTTTGATGAGGTCATCAGTTTGATTTATTGTAATATAAGTAGTGTGTGCACAATTACAGAAGTAATTATTCTGTTTATCCTCCATCTTAGGTTGGTGTCTCCATAGATGAAAATAATTTAAAAAATAATTAAAACCAATACATTTAATATATTATCAAAACCAGCACGTAAAGAATAAAAGAGACTTAAAATATAATTTCCATTTTTATTAAAACCATACAAACATTTGTAGTCAGTTATAAAAGAGCAAAGTGGCTCTTCTGGCGGAGGGGCAGTGCTGGGCCCTTGAAGCTCCACTCTGAGCCAGATCTGTCTGGCCTCTACCCAGGGCCTGGGAATCCCTGCTTTCAATGTCAATTCTTTATTGGCCCCAGGATACTCCCAATTTCCTCTGCTAAACCTACAGAAAGAGTATTGTATTTACACATTATATATAAAAGAGCACAATAAATGTGAAAACTTAAAAAAACAAAATCAAAGAAAAGTAGAATGCATTTCGCAAATCTTAACTTTTCTGATGTTCAGACTTTTCTTATATAAATGTTCTGTCATTTTATCTTTTTTTTCAGGTCTCACAAGACATTTTTAATGTTTATCTTTAATTTTTTCATAATTCACAATGGAAGATTGGCAGTGATCTTTCTCTTTACCGACAGGCAGATACTTATAAGGCACATACCTCAATGTAATTTCCTTCCTTCAAAGGAAATGATTTCTACTTTTTTGAAAAAATAAAATAAAATAAACCCCATCAATGCACAGCTACAAAAATGACAAAAGTACCAAAGAACGATAAAACAATTTGTACCTCATTGCTTTGACGCTGAATAAAAGGTAAACTACTCAATATTCTGTGTTCAGTCACATGAGACTGCAAGGCAATACTAACACTGTTGACAAAGTCACTGCAATACTTGATGGCAGTACACATTCTGAATTTAAGAGCTTTGGAGAAAACAATACAGATGATTTTGTATGAAACAAAACACATCACTTACAGCATTTATCATCATGAGAGGGAAGTTCATGTGCTGCGGACCACTGTTGGTCATTAAGACAGATTGAAAACATGAAGTACCCATATCTATTCATGAAAGCATACGTAAAGCACCAAATGGGACCTTTGATCATTAAGGAGAAAACGTCAATTTTTCATATCAGCTCCAAGCATCCGTGCAATCCAACGTCAATAATCAGATTATCACAAACATAATATAAAAACACTGTTATATACACTTGTGAGTACCTTAGTGGACTAACTAAATCGAGCCATTTAGATATCAAGTAGACGACTATCTACGGTGCCTTGAAGACTTGGATGTGTCCATTTTTTGGAATCAATATCATACCGCAGTTACTCTTGACAAAAACACCACTTGGTAAAACTTGGTAGAAGCACATTTACAGATTCACAAAAGTAACATACAAACAAAATGACAACAAATGTAAATACACCACTTATTAAAACCTATGATATATAAAGTTATCATCAGGGCCTGTTCAATTATTGACCCATGTCTGACCTGCTGTAACAAGAATGGATTTAGCGGTGTTGTACCTGTGGGATCAGAACGGTAGATACTTGGCACATGGGCTAGTCTATGTACTTATATAGACAGTGTTGGTGTTTAACCTTGAATACATGCATTTTTACCATCAGTGTGTACAGAAAAAACAGTGACAATACACAGAATACTGTTTTAAAGAGGTGAGCTTTTGCTCACCATCACATAGTAATACAAAGAGAAGAGCTTCCAAAAATAGCCTACATTCCAGAAAAGGAATATAACTATTTATCTATACATAATTTTGACACATCCCATTTCTGTGTGGGACGATATTTTTACAAAATAAATGGGTTTGGAAACTGCCTGTTCCACAACGCTTTAAGTACATAATAAAGTTCTCATAATTGCCACTTTGGTCTTAATCTTCACATACACCAGAGTTTTTCTCTTCTTTCTTAAATTTTTCCTAAGGGAGGAGAAAGCTGAGAGAGAGAGAGCAGCTACTGCATGATCGCCAGGTACTTGCTCTCCTCAGCAAGTGTGGTGAGGAGAGAGCTCATGTCTCCAATTGCCATGTTGTTTAGGCCAGGGGCCACACTGTGGAAGGTCGCAGATGTTCGAGGGGTGGTCAGGCGCGATGAGGTCCTGGACAGACCCTGGAAGATGGAGGGACTCAACACCCCTGAGACCAAGCTACCCTGGTCAAAGCCATCCTCCAGTATGGCACCAAAGTCCAGACTTACCCCCTCATCTAATACAACAGGCACATTGCCATCCACTGTGCTGGTCACCTGGTCTGCACCAGGGGAGAGAAGGGCAACTGAGTTCCCGCTGCCACTGCCACCACCATGTCCCACAGACTCAGCCATGGAATCCAGTAAGCACTGGTCCTCCAGGACAGGGAACGAGGAGGCCTTGCGATCCGCTGGTTCATAAGAGAGGCAGTCACCAAAGCCCTGCTCTAAGTACCCATGGTCTGGGGCCTCCAGTTTCAGCCCAGATACCTGATGCACAAGGGAACAGTGGTCCCCACTTCTCTGCAGTTGTTGCTGCTGGTTGAGACTAGCCTGGATTTCACTGGAGTTCTCGGGATTGAGGTACTGCTGGGTCCTGACCAAGTTCCTGTAACTGTTGATTGGTGGGCGAGGGACGTGGACATGCACACTGTGATGAAGAGCGGTTCCCTGGGAGAGGCTGGGTAGGTTGTCCATGGAGGTCCTGCTAAGGACTAGGTTGTTCCCAACCTGGCAAGAGGTGCTACTGTTGTGATTCTGCTGGAAGTGGCTCTGTTTTTGAGGTCCATTGGAGGCCTGCTGTTTGAAGCCCTGCAGGGGCAGAGGCCCGTTGATGACCTGTGAGAAGTTAGGTCTTCCAAAGGTATTTGTAGAGTTGTGACCAGTACCTCTCATCTCCATGCAGGAGTTTGGCGATGCCTCTAGCTTCACCGCAGGGTTGACACAGCAAGAACTTTGAGACTGATTAGCCTGGGCACAACTGTTCTGGAAATCAAGGGACACTTGCTGCTGAACCACCATGTTTCCAAACCTGCCAAAAGGTGCAGATACGGGTCCATGTTCTGTCCCCGACCACCTTCCACATTGTGTCTGGTGGTTTTGGTCCCTCTGAGGAGACCTGTCAGCACTCCCGGAGCTCACTTCATTCCACTGGATGGGAAGCTTACTAGGGCTCTTCCGCTCTGCTGTCTGCTGCTGCTGGAGACTGTGGGGCCCAGGAAAGACCATATTCAACCCAGAAGTCTGGATCTGTTCTATCTCCTCCATAGATCGATGCGAGGTGTCCCTTTGGATCGAAGCTATTTGGTCCTCAATGTGCATGTAGGAGCCACCATCCACCTGAACCTGGGAGTGGAGATACTGCACCAGGTCATCTGGTAGCATATCCTCATCCTCAAGCAGGCCAGCCTCCCCGTCATCCTCCATGGCCAGGGCTTCTAAGGCTGCGTGTTCTGCGATGCTAGGAGTGCATGGTGAGTGCTGCAGGCCTCTCTGCAGGTTGCCCTCTGAGCGCGTGTAGTTCTGTAGGCTAAAGTTGCGAATTTCAGGTGTAGAATGATGAGACAGAGGTGGAAGAGGGTGGAGATTGTTAAGGCTGTTGAAGCGTTGCACGGGGGGCAGACTGCAAATATCAGATGCCTGCGTCCGCACTGGGTCACTGGCCCTCCGGTTCCCATTGAGTGGTCCCTCGCCAGGATAGAGGACCCTCCTCCTGTAACCTGCATGTCCCATATACCCATTGGTGTACCCGTTTGTGCCATCACTGCAGTGATGCGGCCTGACTAGAGGAGGCAAAGAGTGGTTGCTGCCACCCTCATCCATCATGGCCATGCGAGTCTTCAAGCTCATGCGCTCCATGTTGGGTAGAGGCGTGGGAGGTGGGCCGCCAGTTGCTGCTGCATACTTGGCTTTCAGGTGGTAGTGCTGTGCTGGGGTTAAATTGAGCATCCCCCGTGACCCCCCTCCTCCTACACCTACGCCTCCTACACCTCCACAGCCCCCACCTGAGAATATCCCTCCACCCCCTCCTCCATAATGGCTTGCCTCACTGGACCGGCGGGAGGCATCAGTGGAGATGGGGTCGTAGGAGTCGGTGGAGCTAAGGTTGTGGTGGCGGCGGTGGTGGGAAGCTGCCATCGTACCCTCACTTTGGGAGGCCTGGCTGGAGCGTCGACTGGAGAAGCAGGGGGAGATGCCTGAGGAGCGCCGACTGCTGCTCAGGTAGGCTGAACTGGTGGCGCTACCACTGCTGTCACGCCGGTCTCGGAGCAAATTAAGCACTGTTAGCTCTGTGCTGCCCAGCTCAGCATGAGCAGGTGGCTGAGGAGCAGACACCCCCCACTGCCTGCCCAGACAGGATCCTAGGGAGAAACACAGACAAAAAGAGGAATGAAGAAAGTTTGGACGATAATACAGAGAGCAAGGACATTATGAAGTGAAAGGAGATTACAGGAGGATGAGAGGGAAAAAGCCAAGTAAGTGTGAGTGCGGAGAGCTCCCTCAAACAGAGGTTGTCATAGACAACAGGCAGCACTTGGCCATGAAACATTGTTACATGCTATTTTCTCTGATATGATATACGGCTTGATATGGCTTTGATACCATTTTCCAGCGGAACAGTACATTTTAAGCATTTGTTTTGCCTGAATTCTTTAGCCATGATGGGCAAAATGGAATTCAGGATAATTTATTTCTGATTTGTACAAATATTTGTAGTGATGTATAAATTCTGTGTACGAGTGCTTTTTAACTGTAATATGCCCACATGAGCTCAACCACATGTCAAAATAAGGATACTACATGCTGATGTGAATTTGTGAGGGGTTGACTAAAAGGCTCTCATACCTCAAGTTCAAGGATTTTCAAACAAAATGAAAGTTAAAAAAGTTAACCTTACCCTTCCCCAGGATGTTGGGTAGTGTGGAACCTTTTGGGGGCGGTGTAGGGGACAGGGGCCCCAGCCCGGGCAGCGCTCCATTCACCTGCTTCAGCCTCTCCATCTTGATGTGCTCCATCCAGCGCAGGGGGCGGCCAACACATCGCCTCGCCTGCAGGGTCAGCATGGCCGTGGTTGCGGTGGAGACTGTGGAGTCCATGATGGGGGCTGGCTCACCCTCACACTCCTCATCTGCCTCCTCTCCGTTTTCCTCTTTCTCCCCGTCCTCCTCCAGCCCCTCCCCTGGCGAGCGTCCGGCGCTCACAGCAAGCTGGACTCCACTGCTGGGATAGGTGCTGACGGGGGACTGGTCACTGCTGCATGTAGACTGACCGCCAGGGCTTGGCTGAGACGTCTGACAGACGCGGACCAGGAAAGAAGAAAAGAGTGAGAGAAGGGAGGAAAGAAAGAGAAGAAAGAAGAAAAGCAGATGATTATCAAGTTTATGTCAGGGAACACAAGGGGAAGGTATATAGTGTCATATGTCACAAACAATGATACAATGTACTCATTTGAAGGATGAATTCCCTATAACATTCGACAATGATTATTATTCATAAAAGACGACCATTATGAGAGATAAAATTCCATTCATGTGTTCATATAATCATCTTGCATAATCATTGCAGTTTGAGCTGGTTTTCCAAACCAGAAGACCAACTTCTGCATTCATTGTTTTAGAAAATAGAGGTGTTTAGAAAGACAATGTTTTGTACATTATTGGGGCATGAGTAATGCCTCCCCCTGTGATCCAGTAGGGACACACAAAAGATTTAAAAGAGAAATCATGTTTTGGGTTGTTTTCAGAGGATAGGCAAATAGGATAAAGACCTCTTGTGAGAACAGCTAGTGCCTAATTAGGTTGTTTACTGAATTTTAGGAACTATTCTGCACTGAGGAATAATGGAATTACTTTTTTTGGCATCAAGTGTCAACAGGGTATTCACCCTGTTTACTGTGTGAATGAATTTGGCTGCACAATGGAGCCCTGGGCAGTATCAGGCATTCTTTCAATGCCCTCACAGTCCTGCCTAAAGGCATGGGCATTGCTTAAAAATGCATTTCCTCTTCAAAGTGTTGTACAATGAAATGAGAATAATAATATTTTTGATGAATGTGGGGGATGAGGAAAACCTACAATGAAAATTGGGTGTGTTTTGGGTGAAAGTCAAGTCAAGCAGTTGTGATGGGATGAGAAAAGTCCAACAGACGATGAGCAAAGAAGGAAAAAGTGAGAATATTTTACAAATGCAATATGAAGGGAAACCTATCTCACCTGATTACCCACTGTCCTTAGAAAGGGAAGGAGAGAAATGCCGAAGCATTGGATAGAAGAAAACGTTCACTCATTAGAAGACTTCAGTGTTAAATGCGCATGCCCCCAATTCAATGTTAAATCAGAGAGAAACCTACATACTAGGCATTTCAATAACTATGTTAAAGTAAAGGAATTAGTAGTAAAAGTATTAGAAAAGAATCAAAATAAAAGGCGTGACTGTCAGCAAAATTGATTAAAAAAGCCTTAAATTAAGTCTCACCATGGGCTTCTCTGTCTTGATGGACTTGACCTGCAGACATTCATCCTGTTTTGAGGTAGCATGGTTGTACTCCCTTTGGTCCGTATACCCACCCAGGGGCAGTTGCCCTGGCGACCGGCCCTGGCTGTTGCCCCCAGGCTCCCGGGGTTGGGGCGGAGGGCGCGGGTAATCTCCGCGCTGTTTCTTGGTGACGTGCGCCTCCGGCCCGTGCACCGTCTTGACATGCTTGCGTAAGGAGCTAGGGTCTGTGTAGCGCTTGGTGCAGCCTGGGATTTTACACACATACGGTTTCTATAAATGAAAGGAGAAAGATGAGATGTGAGAAACCTGTTGCTTGTAAACACCACATTCAAGCAGCAAAGTCAAAGAAGCATAACTGTCTGAAATTATGTTGGTCAGTACCTCATTTGAGTGTGTGCGATTCTGATGTTTGGCCCGATCTGAGGCATTAGAAAAGGCCTTGTTGCAGCCTTCATGTTCACACACATAAGGTTTCTCTCCGGTGTGGGAACGTAAGTGAGTCTTAAGATTTTCAAGACGGGAGTAGGCCTTGGCACAGCCCTCAAACTGCAGGAAGAGAGAGAAGATGAAGAGAACTTCACTCATACAGACTGAATCTTGTGTTTGCAGGTTACATATAAAATAGTGTTTCATCTGCAAATAAACAACGTCAACTATGGAAATAGCAGTGTCCTTACTGTGCATTTGTGAGGTTTTTCCCCAGTATGCCTCCGCATGTGGACCACCAGCATGTATTGTGCCTTGAAGGGCTTCTGCTCTCGTGAGCATTCCTCCCACCGACACACGAACTCCTTCTTCTCCCCATGGATGTGGTCATTGTTGATGTGCTAGAAAAGAAGATGACCGAACTTTAACCAGATCCACTCCTTCCTGTGTCTATACATGAGAATGGAGTACGGACTAAGTGTTGTTGTTATTTTGCCTTGAATTGATTTGTTGTTCAGCTTAAGGACATTTTTGCTCTGCAGCAATAAAGGCAAATATAACATTCTTTTCCTGTTTTCCATTTCTTTTCATGTGGTACTTTCTCCATTTAATTTCTTCCATCTCATTTCTTTTAACTCTTTCCTTCCTTCCTTTCCAGTCTTTCTCTTTCTCTGCCTCACTCTGCTGAAATTTACACAGGCACAGGGAAAAAAGGCAGACTTGAGAGTCTCAGTGTCCGATCTGAACAGGATTTTCAAATAAAACCCTGTCACTTCGCATCACATTGGGCCCCTGCCCCTCCATGACAAGTGCTGACAGTTGTGCTGCCGTGGCAACTTCCAATCTGAGGCTTAGGAAGAAGGGGAGGTGGGAGGGAGGTGAGGAGATAGGGCGAGAAATCAAAAGTTCAGTCGAGGCATCTGAAATGCGAGGGCTTTACAACTCCAGCCAAGCATTATATCTGTGAGCACCACCTTTCTCTAGCTCCATCACCTTCTCTCTTCCTTTTTATCTGTCTTTCTTCTTCTTTTTTTCTCACTAACTGTCTTGTGAAACTGGGTAAGTGGTGGATGTTACACAGGAATGAAGGAGGTGAGGATGAAAAAAGAGTCATGCAGACGTAGACCCTCTGGGGATGAAGTCAACATCTGGCCCTCTTTTAGAGACAACACTGTGGTGGCCTCTGAAGTGCCTTTCCGGGAGCAATTTAAACCCAGGGAGACAGACACAATATCCTGACCGAAAGAAACCGGTATTATTAAATTCCTTAGCAGCGAATAAGAGTCTTTTTACCTTGGGGGTGAATTAAGAGGGACGGATTGAAGGGAAATAAATAGAGACTCGACTTTGAATGCTCTTAAATGTCTGGGGAAAACGTGCTTTCTTTGAGCACTTGCTCGCAACATTGTTGAGCTATAAAACATGCAGGACAAAAGCAAATAAAGCATGCAGGGTCAGTTCCCCTCCAGGCCTGACACTGCTCTGACAATGGCACTCTTGTACCTTCCAAGTGCCCTGCCCACTGGCCAGATCATGACCCCACATATAACCATTACCGTCCACCAGACTCTGCCCTATTTTTACCCTTTCTTCAAGACATTTTGACCCTGAGTCAAAACCACTGCATTCACTTCCAAGCAATACTAAAGGAGGAGTATCGACAAATGAGTCAGCGCAGCGATTCAGACTCAGAGCAGGGTGCAACAGCAAAAGCAAAGAGTAAAATTGACACTAATATATCCGCAAAGGACCTCCATTATTTTCAGTTGACATTTTTTAATTTCAAAGTGACAAAACAAGACTAATTCCATGGAAAATGATTGGGGACTGGATGACCACAGACGTTAGTGAAGTTTCCCCAAGATTGATCTCCTCCCGACCTCGGTCGGAGCCTCAGAAAACCTGAGTCGTCTTCTCTTTTTCTCCCTCTCTGTGAGGGAATCCCTGTGGCAAGCAATCGGTCTGTTGTGAGCAGCATTCAATATCCCCTGGCTGAGAGCGATGGGAGAGCGCCATGGTGTTGGATCACGCGGGTGGCTGGCACAACACGAGTGCATGCACGCACTTACACACACAGATGGATACACACTCGCACCCTGTTTGTACAAATGAAGGAGGTCGTTGACGGGCGTGATTCATGAGGCTCTGAGCTGACAGAGAGGGGGACAGACAGCACGGGGAGAGGGGCCGCCGAGAAACCTAATGGCATGATCTAATGGCAATTCTTATTGAATCAATAATCTCCATGCTGAGCAGACAGGCCCCGTTGGCCAGCTAAATCGACAAACAGGTGCTGATAGCAGCGGCACGGCAGGTTATTCATCTTCCCCCTGCCAGCTTATCGGCCAACAACTGTAAAAACGCCACCAAGATGGATTTAGGAGGGAGTCGCACGACAGGGAGCACCAGGGACACGGACACAGGGGACACTGAAGCCGTGTGTGACGTATGAGAGGTGCACACACACACATACACACACATACATACAGGTGCAGGCACTGATTTCTTGGTCCAGAGTCAGACCCCTGCTGCTTGGATGCATGTCAAAAACATCCATAAACAAACAATTTTACTCTTGAATTTAAGTGTTTATGTTTTCTAACAAATAAAAGCCTCTGATTTTAAATAATTTTTCTGTCCCTCTATGTGAATGCTCAAACCCACGCAATTCTACATGCTTTACTGTAATACACAGAATCCTATCTTTTTTTTTGCTTTGCTATTTGCCCACTTCAGTATCCATCTCCATGTCTCCTTATCAACTCTCTCTGGGACATAGCTCTCATGCATTAGAATGCAAGCGTGCATGAAAGAGGGCCTGTTTACAAGGCAATTTCACTAAGCTGTGGGACCCGCAACACCGTTTAGCTTTATCAAACATCACCTAATAAATCATATGCTCTTTTGTGATGTCAGTTGCTCAAGTGCTTTGTGTAAAGAGAAGGAAAAAAGAGCATGAAAAAGGCAAAGAAGGGAGGGAAGGAGGAGGGAGAAAGTAAAAGGGGGAAAATTGAGTGAGAGAGGGAAGGAGGGAGGATGAGAGTAAGTGAGTGAGCGAACAGGGGGCAGGGAGCTAGAATTGGCATGTGTAATTCAGCAGTCTTTTCATCTTAGAGTAAGATACTCTTGACAGATAAGGGGCTTAATCCTTCTCCTGATCAAAAAAAATCTGCATTTTACCAATTAAAAGCCTGCGCCAGCAGCCAGAGAGGGGGCTGCCTTCAGACTGTGCCTGCGTTTATCTCCCTTTAACACCGGGGAGGCGCACAGCGGCCGCCTCAACAAGGCTGCACACAGGGAGAGCCAGGTCCCCATCTAAGAACAAGGACATCACAGCGCCACCTATGCAGATTACCTGGAACAGAATGATAGACTGTGGAGGGTGGGAAAGGCCTGATGAGCTGTGAGAACACACACACACAGACCACCAACCCCATCAGACGTCCCCCCATATGTAGTCTAAAACACCCTCGAAAATCAGCAGTTGAAGGTTATGTGCGCACAAAGACGCTGAATTATAAGAAATTCTGTTAACTAATTTTACAAATCTATGTGATGAAAAAACTGCCAATGTTTATGCTGATTCAAATTTGATCACCTTTCATAACGCCACACTATTTTTTATCCTCCCATATCCAATGACTCTTTACAAAAAAAACGCTTTTCCACTAGAGGACAATATGGCATACATACATTTTTTTCATCATACAAGGGCACTGAAAATGCATAGCTCCCTTAGAGATTTTTCCATGGTGAAGTATCAGTTATAGATCAATGAGAAAATAATAAAAGATTGTTGAGCAAGGCCATATTAGGGAATTATGGAAGTGTGGGGTTGGCATCTCCAGCGACAAAACAGAAGTGAAAAAAGCCCACTTCAAGAGAGACATTAAAGAAGCCACCAGGCCTTATCTTTAAAAGTACTCCCTCCGAGGGGAAAGAGGGGAGGGAGAGAGAAAATGAAAGAGAAAATGAGAGAGGGAGAGGTTTATGCCCCAAAATAGGGAAGCAAAAGAATATAGAGCTGAGCAGAGAGGCAGATGGAGAGGTATAGAGAGTTGAAATGTAATAAATGAAATAAATACAGCAAACTAAAATTGACACCCGCCTCGCTTTTGCTGACTGGGTAGGCCAGATAAGTGAGCTAAATTGCATAGATCTGATGTTTATCTTATCTTCTGCACCGAGAGCGCTTAAACGCAGATGATAAAGGAATGCCGTGGCATGTCATGGTGAGAGCATGTTGGAGAGTGTAAAAATATGCAGAAAGAACACGGCAGGAGTTCTTTTGAACAAGGTGGAAAGCAATGAGGGTGGTGTGAAGGCTTAATTCTAAAATTAGGCCAACCACAAAGGAGAAGGGATGTTTGAATTAGTGCAGCTGCTACTTTAAATACTTCACAAAAACATTTATTTCATGACGTAGACCGTCAGCACAGCAGTCACTTTTTGAAGCGTGTTTAAAGAACATGAAGCATGTATAAACTTTGTGCAAAAGCTGGTGGTTAAATTGGCTACAACCAAGGAGAAACTGGTATTTTCCCTAATCATGTCTTTTTTCCCAAAGCCATTTCAGAAGACAAGTACAGGGGGAAGGGACGCTCCATTGTTTGGTTATATGGAAATCCCCCCCACCCCCAAACCCCTCCCAGTGTGTGAGGAGAGCCACTGTGGTCCAAATACTGTACTTATCCTATTACTGAGGGGGGTGGGGGTGTGGAGAGATAAGAGCATTTTCTCGTCCGCTCTGCTGAATTAGAGGGCAGGGATTCTGTAGGCGAAGACTTTTATTGGCATCTCTCTGCATATCTGCATGTGCATAGAAAATGAGAAATAAAATGCAATATCAGAAAGTCAAGTGCCCAGAAAAAAACAATTCCATGATGGGAAAATGGAAAACTAATAAGGATTTCGTTGGTGTCTGTCTACACGGCAATCTGATAATAAGTGCAGCTCGGCAAGGTTAGGCTGGATAGTGTATGTGGAGGAATGAGAGGACATTGTTTTGTTCAGATGGCCACCTGGTGTGACTACAGTAGGGGGAGGATGTGAGCAAGCTTTTCCTCTATTAAGAAGCCATCCTCCCTTCCTCTCCCACCACCTTAACTCATCCCGCCCCCTGAAACAGGGGCAAGAAGTTGTCAAGATTCTCAACCTTTGAGCCGAGCCCTTCAAACACGGGAGGCAGCCCATTCCGCGCTGAGGATATCAATTATAGATAGGGGTTACCACCGCGGCTGAGGATTGCAATGTCAAGACGGCAAATAGACAGCTGTGGAGAGCTGAGGATCTTTCTATCAGATGTGTGGTGATGTGTGTTTCATGTGCACGTGTGTGTGTGTATGTGTGTGTGCACAAGTACACTCCAGCGTCCCTTGTTCACAGCATCATATTGGTGTATTTTCACCACTTCTCCAACTTCGGTCTGATGGTGAGAGGTTCGCAGGCCGCGAGAGAGCAGCAGAGCTAATAGCGTCAGTGTAAGCAGCCGTAGTGGGGGTGACACCAACATAATGTCATTAACATTGAGTTTAACAGTGAACCCTCTGGCGCAACTCGATGAGAGCCATCCATCTCCCGGGCTGTGTGAGAGTTCTGATAACAGGCAGGAGGAGGGCCGGTCCAGTGTTGTACACAAAGCTCACATCCTGACTCTGGGAGGCTTAACCCGCCAAATCAGTTAGCCCCGTTCTGCTGTGAGATGTGCTCTCCAGCTTTTGAGCCCATTACCACCGTCCCTGGATCCAATCAGGAATCCAGCGGCAGTATCAGTCAACGCCTGCAGCTCCGGCTCTACTGTACTGGCTGCTGCTGCAGAGACACGCAGGCAGGGGTTGCGGCCTGATAGGAGGCATCGTGCGCAACAGTAGAGCTGCAGCTCATGTTGCAGGGATCTACTGAGCTTGAGGAAAGAAACACCGAAAACTCTGGCAGCATACAAACCATAAGACATTGTAGTTTTGGTGTGTGTTTTCTGAGATGCACCGGGAAAGCCTTTTATGTAAGCCTTCACCCATCTCACACCTGTAAACAACCCGTCGTGCCTCCCTGTTTCCCAACAAAAAACTCTGGTCCTGGAGAACAACTGGGGTCAGGTCAGAACGCTTCTTTGCCCGCAGCAAGTGATGAGGCAAACCATCTGCTACACAGCAGCAAGCAAGCACTCGGTTCGGAGATGTTTTGCTTTTCTTGTTCCTTTTTCCAAACTGTCTAAATCATTAACACTGAACCTTGTGTGCACAATTTACTGACATACCATTACAGGATTTCTGGATATTGAAATATGGCTGTATGTTTGTGCGCGCGTAACTCACTTGTACTAGCTGCTCCTGCGTGTCAAACTCGCGGCAGCAGTTCTCCCAGTGGCAGTTGGTCTCATAAACCACCTCTGGCTCCTGTTTGCTCTCATCCTTGTCCCCTTCCTCCTTCACCAGGGTCATCCCGTCAGGATGGTCCTGTGGAACAACAGTGAAAAATAATGTAAATACATGTACTTAATCCAAGGCTCGACATAAAAGTCTAAAAGCTACAGGAACTCCCTTCCTCTCCCAACATCGGTCCATCCAAATCTGTCATAAAAGTCATTTTTTACTGCCCTGCTGGTTTACATGAAAGGCACAGCCAAAAATGATTTGGTTACAGGTCTCAGCCGCAGTGCCCCTGTGAATCTGGCCTTGTTTGGCTGCCTGGGAGAAAAGCGTGGAGAGCGGAAATGTAGCTGAAAGCCCTGCTCTGTATTTGGGGGGCTGTTATACGACGGGACCGGGGCGAGTATTTGAGGAATCTAACCCCCTTTTCCTGCTGTAGGTTGCTCCATTAGCGCAGACATATTTCACTGTCACAGACTGGTGGCTGAAGGGAGCAGAGAGCCTGGGCTTCCACCACACACCTCAGGCCGAGTCTGCCGCTGCCTGAATATCGACTAGGGTTTTTCCTGCAGATGCAAACACTTACTGTTATCACATTTCTCTTTCATTTTCCCAGCCACTTAAGATTTTGATTAAGCAAAAGCAAAAAACAATTTCCTTCTAGTCTCCCAAAGATCAATGAATTGTTTTGCTTCGGAAACAGCCGCTGATAAGAGCAGGGTGGGAAACTAACACCACGAAACAGCCAAATGCAGGTAAATAAATACAAACTGTGGCTGGTAAGCTTGTCTATTGTTGCGGCCACTTTGGCACGTGACCAGCCATTATATGGGCTTCCTATTCTAGTGGAAAAATCTAAAAATAAAAACCGGCTGGTGAATTCTGGGACTTTTGGCCAGAACGTGGATAGTTTTGCCAGATAGTTGAGGAATATCCTATGGAGCGAGTGAAATCACGTTTTTTATACTGCTGAAAAATGTAGACAATTCTCACTTGTACGCTTAATGCGCCTGGGCTCGGCAACTCTTCCTCTGGTTTCATTTTGGAGCGTTTGTGGTGCATTGGGTCTCCCGTGCTGCTCACTGCAGATTCACTTGTTGGTTTGGTCTGTGGAAAAATGAAAAATATTGAATAATTTCAAGATTCCCCACGACATGGGTTTGACTATACAGATTTAATTTAATATTTAACTGATATTTCTAATGTTATTTCACATCATTAAGAATGCATGTGATGCTTATAAGTCAATCAATCATTTACTTAATCAAGCAGAAAAAAACAACTGTGGTTGCGCCATAATGATTTCCGTATCCTCAGTCGCAGGCAAGAGCTTTAACTGCGCAAATGAAACTATGCAATTGACTCTATCACATTAGGTCCTCTAATCACAGTAATTAAAACAAACTCTGGAACCAATTCAATGAACCATTCAATAAACCAATGGATGACCTGACTTTGGCCCTGGCTTGAATAAGCCTTTGGGGAAATTCTCGTTACACACCAAGCTCATAAGAATAAAATAATAAGTGGGTTCTGGAAAAGGATGGAAAAAATGGAAAAAACTCCCCTAATGTTGATGTTTTCCACAGGACACTCAGAGTTGTAGTGATCCCGTCAGTTTTGTAACATGTAACACATTTTCCCTGCTATCTTCGTTGAAACCTATGAGATTCGGCTGTGGCCCCAAAGCAATATTCTGTTTATTCAGGAGAAGGAAAAGGCAATTTTGGTGAGCCCAATTTGAATGAGGCCTCATTCGCGAAAACACAAAATTCGAGCGATGGGAAACAGCAGGGAGGATGGGTAATAAACATTGAATATTTACTTCAAGTATGGGCCCGCACATACAGTAAGGGTTGAGGAAGGAGAGAAAAGGCCCCTTTGGATCCATCCATCCATGTCAATATTCCCTCTCTTTATCCTTGTTCTCTCTCTAGTGATTAATGGAGTCAGCAGAGGGATTCTATGCTAACAAGCCCCTTGTTGTTTGCTGCAGGCACGTTCTGGGCCGTGCTCGGCAGCCTAAAAACAAGAGACAACACAAGTAGGAGGAAACTCCCAGGAGAGGCGCGCGTGGAAGGGGGGTCCTGCCTGTACCATGTTACCTCGCTGCATTTCGCTGAGATGTGGCTGGCATGCGATGCCGCTATCTATTACCTGTGATGATGAATCGCACAGGCGTCTGCCGCCGCTCTCACCTGTGAGGAGTCGTTGGAGATGGCTGAGCGCTCGCTGGCGCTGAGCCCGGAGGGGGGGATGCCAGGCACGGGCCTCTGGGTGGCGAAGGCCGGCGACGGGTGGATGAGGGGCGGACTGTGGCCAAAGGCTGAGCCCACGAGGCCCGGTTGGCGGCCAATCAGCTGCTGGTGCACGTGCAGAGCCACCGGGGTTGGAGGGTAGGCGAAGCTTAGCGCTGGGCTGGAGAGAGCAGGGGGAGAGACCGACGAGTTAAATCAGGTAAAATTATCAATAAACTAACAGAAAACTAAACTAAAACATCAGGCAATGAGGCAAAAGGGGGGAAAGACAGTGAGTAAATGGATTGTTCTGGATTGCTCCTCGTCCCTGAGGACAATCTGACAGGAGATGGTGTGGTAATGCTGGAACCACGGGGCTGCCGGCGAATCCCTGCCAGTGAATGTTCGGCTTGTTAACACACAGTGAATTATCATTCGGTCTGTGTAAGGCAGTATGTCATTCTTCCACTGGGCAAATGATGCAGATGATAAACAATCTGGAGTGTGTCGTATAGCCATGTAAATAACGCAAAATGATTTCCCTGTTCCTGCAACAGACTGGTTCCCTCACTTTATTTACCCTCAACCTGAGCTAACTTTGTTTATCCTAAAAAAAAAAGCCACCAAACCTCCTCTGGGGTCTGTATAACCACAGGTGAACCACCGGATAAACTGTGTGGCTCGACAGCAGCGGCCTCCATTCATCCTGAGCCCTGACGCCTCGCTCTCGCTGCGACCCATATGTCTGCTGATCTTATTACGAGCCGAGTGGAAATCAATGGGCCGAGACACATTTGGGGGCCCATCCGCTTGTCATATCACTCATCAGTCTGTTGGCTCTGGCTATTTGGGTCCTGTCACTAGGACAGTGGCTGAGCGCGCAGTGTGATTGATCAGGCTCTTCTTACAGATCGCTGATCAATGGCTGTGGGTGGGGCGATGGATCTTTCCTTTTCCCTTCTCTCTTCTTTTCTTTTTCTTCCCTTTGCTCGCCTCTGGTACCGGGGGCGTGATGTATGTGATGTTTCCATGAGGTGTACCGGATGACTGACATGAGCCGCCGGGGAGGCAGGCTGACTGGCTGGCTGGGAGATCGTCACCCACATGGGGGTTTGACATGGACGATAAACACACACACACACAATCTTATTCGCTCCGCCACACACTTTCCCCCTTTCTTTCACATAAAGGCTACAGAGTGCATTGTAACTACAATAATCAATGTTATTAGAAAATCATTTACAACATCATTCCCCCCAAGGAGATCTTGCTGTTTGATTTGTCATTGGCATATGTTAGTCCCTGAATGACCACCTTGAGAGAAACACGATCAATCAAAGCTCCTGAAAGACATCCTGACAGGACAAGAGTTATATTTTATAACTTTAAAGGGATTTGTATTGCTCTTCCATAACATTTGGGGACTTAAAAAAGACTTCCATAGTTCCTCACTTCTTTCAAACCCAATTTGAGATAACCCAAGAAAATAATAATAACAAAGAAAGTAATAATAATAATAATAATAATAATAATAATAATAATAATAAAAATCAAGCTTTAAGAATAACTCAGGCAGGACCATTTTGAAAACATAGTCAGCTACCTGATGGCTCCAGCAGAGAGGTGACCGTAGGAGCCGCTGGTGGAGGAGCTGGAGCGAGAGTTGTTGAGCATGGTGACGAGAGAGTTGGGTGAGTTGCGGATCATGGTCTGCAGGTCAAAGCTGTGCTCGGAGAGGGGCGAGATGGGCAGGGGCCGCTTCCTGCTGGGCCGCGATGGCAGCCGCGGGCTCGGGAAACGAGAGTCTGCAGGATGAGGAAAGAGGATGAGATCAGCGTACGGGACTGGAAAAGAGCGACTGCCAAGTGGCTGCTGCGAAAGTGAAAGGTTAAAATGCAGTGTAAAACTGTAAATGAACCCTTATCTGCTCCCTCATTCCATGTTTTTTGGAGAAGAGCATCAGCTAAATTCCTACAAATTAGTTACAGATCAAAAAAGAGCATTTGGTGGTTTATACATGATTTTCTGTTTGACTTCATCCAAACTCTAACCTAATCTAACCCCAACAGATGACATTTTTGTCAATCATCAGACAAAAGGCTCATCTGAATGAGTGTTCAGCTGTCACTTGATGCACTGCTTGCATTTCATCCATGAGAAAACATGCCTTTTATGTTGGAGAAATGCTCTGACTGTGTATGGTAATATTTAATCAAGTCCAATTTGACTCGTTATTCAAATGCAATCAGTGTTGACTGGAAATACTAAAAGGGGGTTTGAAAAGGTAAAAGGCGGAAACGGCACAACCATTCTCTCTGCACATACAATGAGCCACGGGTAGAGATTAAAACATGACTTTTGTTGTCTTTTCACATGGAGATGTCACAAACAAGACAGGGAAAAACAGAGAGAGATGGAAGGAGGGGGGAAAAAGCGCTGAGGGGATGTCGCGCTTTGTGCATGAACTGACACAATGACTTTGTGACTCAAGACTTGGAAATAAAACATTTTGAGTTATTTTATAAAGGCAGACAAAACCAGCTTACGCAGCCCCGATAACCCCCCTCCATATTTACGTCCCCCACAATCCATCCATCTCCCAAACGTAAATGCTCCATCTCTCATTTGACACATCCAACGATTACAGAGCGCTCCATTCACATGGTAATCAGAGTGTGTGGATGTGGATGTGTGTGTGTGGACGCCTCTGTGGTGGCAGTGGCGGTGTTCTGGCATACACAGGCCTGAGTTTCGTCTACGGCATGAAGCTGTATGGAGAGCAACACCCCCTTTACATTGTCATTGTATGGAAAATCTGTCTTTTTCATGTCTTCGTGACGGGGGTGTTGGGAGGTGGGGGGGGCATATACATACACAAAGCTGTAAGCACACACAATTGCTAAATACAAAGTAGTATGTCATGTGATGCACTTCGACATGTCTGATTTTTTCCGTTAAAATTATACATTTAATCCTGAAAAAAAAAAAAATCCTCCTTCGTCCTCCTGGTTTGGACGAATCCAACCTTCTACAGCCAAAATGTGATACACCTGACACTTTTTAAACAAGCTGAGTCCACCACAAGTGAAAAAATTTGGATAGTTGGGTACTGCCGAGGAGCAGGGCCAGCGTCCCACCACTGCAAAGCCCCATGGGAGTAGTGTTTATTAATGCACAGCCCAAATGATAAATCGGCCAACCGGGGAGACAGAGAGAGGAGCGTCCTGGCTCGTAGCTGGACTGTCCCTCTAATTTCCTCTTGATTTATGGACGGGCTGGCTGGTTGCGCGCCGCGTCATTAATTCTTGTGGCCAGGGAGGGTTTAGACAGGCCGGACTGACGGCGTTGGAAATAAAAGCTGGCTCCAAAACTGGGGTTGGACCCTCACCGACACGCCTCGGGGCCACCCGAGAGGGACACTATCACAGGGGAGGGCTGAAGTGTGAATATAAGACTGGCCAGAATTTTTCTGGTGGAACAGAAGAATGACATTAATCCTATTTCTCAGAATTAGGGTACTTATAATTACTTTTCAATATAAAGATTATGTGACTTTTAATTTAAATTTAATTTTGCTGAACAGATACAATTATTGGCTATCTACTCCAATTACAGCTCAAAAAGTATAATCAATAACTACAATTACATTGTTTGTTTATTTCAAGCATGACTTTCAGTGTACAAAACGTTACTTAAAGGGAACCTATTAATGAGAAAAACACAATACGAAAAGAAAAATAGCAAGGAAATTTAAATGAACTAATAAAGACCACAAATACAGACTCTAGTATAGTGATCTATGAGAGCTATGGCACTAATTAGGCAGTACGTACATAGACAATAGCCCATTAAAGCACAAATAGGCAGGACAGGCCCATTGTTTCATTAGCACAACTCTCACTGAAGGTAATTACACTGATGTGAAATAGACTAAAATAGCCACAGTAACGTGGCAGCCCAGATTATCAGCGAAAGCCTCTTGATAGACTCGGCTCTTTGTATGTTTTTTTTCTGAAATCCAACAAAGCTTTAAAGTGTTAATTTTTCAGGCGTTGGAACACACATTGTTGAAACGTGATGAGTTATTACCGGCAATGATCACAGGCGTTTTTTAAGTGAGGAGCATAGCATCTCCACTTAAATCTGGCCCTAATTGTTTTGTTTCAGTCTATTAATCTTAAAAAGTGACACAGAAGAAAGGATTTCTCCAGTGATGAATGGTGGGACATTCCAATTCCCACTTAATAGCAATTAATTTTCTGATACCCGCACAAGTTTGGCTAGTTTTAATTAGTTTGTTCAGAGGAATAGGGGGAACTTCACCCCGGATTTCCATGAAAGCGGCGTCTGCCTGACTAAATACATTCTCATCAAAGGGAGCGGGGTGAGGCTGCCCGACCTTTCTAAGATTCAGTGTGCGTTTAATTTCCTATTTACACTTTAAAATAACTCATTAGCATAAGTCCTCTGCACACAGTCCTGAGCCCAACACATTAAGACAATAGCTCATTTAAATCATGTCAAAGTAAAGTTGCAGGTCCCCCCTCGCCGTGGTTGAGCTGCAGCTTCATCTATATATAGTACAAGATAGGTGTATGGTGAAGGTGCATTTTAGAGGTTGAATTCCCACTGGGGCCACCCATGCTATAATGCGCAGGTATAAACTGAGGTGCAATCCCAGTAGGCATGGATTTGGTGGGTGTCTTTTCATCTGCTGGGTGACATCCAGTTAAAAAATCCATTTTTTTTTATGTCTATCTTACCTAAAACTGTTGTTCAGACCTTATTTCAATAACTATATTTCAATGTGCTGTTAGGATATACTAAATATTTAATTTTAGTGATTTTAATACTTGAAACAACATTATTATTATGTTATATGTAATATATACATATTATACGTAAAACATGTTATAATTTTTAGCCTGGTTTTAACCTTTACGCCTAGATATTGGTATGGAAAAGATAACATAATTCACCATATGCACATTGTTGCTGTCCACTGAAAACCACATATCGCCAAATATTGTGATCTTGAATTTTTTTGTGAAAATGAAAGATTACGCGTTCCTTAATGGGTTGAGATTTCTTAAACGAAATTAAAAATTTCAAAACCTATTTGATGATCTGAAGCGCTGGGGGAAGAAACAAGGCTGTCTTTATTACTGTAACTCATGAAAAGTTGCAGACTTACTCTCCATTGCCTGCAGGTATTCCATGTGCAGGGCGGTGGCGCTGGTGGCGCCAGCTGTGGACGCCACGGAGGGGAGCAGGTCGGTCGTGTAGGGGCTCCGGTGGCCCGCCAGCAGAGCCATCTGGTGGTAATACTCGGCTGTGGTCAGACCTGTGTGAGGGACTGGAGCAGGAGAACAATCGGGTCAGCGAGGAGGAAACAAGGTAACCAAAAAAGTGAAGGTGACAAATGAGGAGACGAAGAGAATGCATGGAAGGAAATGTCTGAAATAATGTGGGTAGAGAGGGAGTACAGAGGAGGAACAGAGGAAGATAGGTAGGAAAGAAAAAGAATTAGGTAGTGAGAAAAACACGACAGGGTGAGCACCTGCACCACATTATAAACCTGTGTTCATTTACATTAGATGATAATCAGCTCAGCAGAACAGTAATGAGCACATTAGCAACACCATCAAGTTAAGCAAAACAGCTGCACAGGGAGCATCACCTGAAGTGGAGAGCCTCACTGGGGATTACCGGATGCTTGCTCAGAGATTACAGTGAGTGTGCATTAGTGTTTGATTGATGCATTCATGCCGAGCACAGCATAACTGATCTTCTTACAATACAATTCTTAAACAGTCTTTTCTCTTCTTCTTACTGCTCCTTGATCACTTTGGAGAGAGTGCACCGGTGTATATATGTGTGTGGTAAGAGTATGTGGGCTGACACATCTTTTGCCAGAGATGGTGCTTGTGTGTCGCACGCATCAGGGCTGCAGCATGCAGATATGCAACCTGCTCCTCGACTGTGCTCCCTTAAACTCTGTAGGAAAACAAAAGGCCTAAATCTGCCCAGATATATCTGCACGCACAACGATACAGCAAACGATTCTGCCTCCACTTCACTCTCCTTCTCTCTCTTTCTCAAAATGCCTCTCTTTTCCAAGTCATTCCCTTAGTTATAGTGTTGTAAGTCCTTGAACCGTGGCCTAAAAATAAACATCTGGTGGTGGGCTTCCTTATGCAAATATTCTAAGAAAGAGAGAAGGAAAAGACTAACACTGTGGTTTTGGATGCAAATATAGAATCGGTTCAGACCCACAGAGCGCTGGAGCTCTTTTTTTCTCCCCAGTTGAAGAAATAAAGAGAAAATAAATAAAGAAACACTGTATGAGGAGATTTCCTCTTAAGGCTGGTCTGTATGCCTGCAATATGCATCCATGATTGGTTGAATGAATGTAAGAAAAAATTCTAAATTAATTCGATCTGGGTATTATGTCTTCAGTGGAAGGGGGGAGTTTCTTAATTGTCTCCGTTGTTCCGCCTTAGCTTTGCTTTTGCATTCAACCATAATATGGCCCATTCAGTATCCATGCACAGAAAAGGGCTTTGCGGAATTTCTAAATCAGAAATGCTGGCATCCGAGTGCGATCCTGGGGGCAAAAGGGGGGGAGTGGGGGATGGCTGTCAGTGTGGCACTCGACGTGGAGAAGGGAGAGATGTGCCTCAGGACTTGGTGAGCCACCGGGTGCTCCTTCAGCATTACAATAGGATCAGGGGCAAGCCTACCTCTGAACCCCATCTCCCATAGAAAAGAGGGAAATATTGCGAGGGAGGAGCAAAAAGAAAAGACGTGAAAGCAAATGTGTGGCAGCGAGAGGGTGGCACTAAATCCCACCCACTTTAAATCTCCATTAGATTCTGTTAATTAATTCATCATTATTCAAATGTACTTTTTGGTTGGAAAAAAAATGCATATTGAAGAAGGAGGCTCCCTGTAAGCGTGGTGATATACTAACAACACAAAAGCTGATGGGTTAATTAATCTCTGGATTGATTAAAGGAGTAATTAGGTGCCTCATTCACAATTCACAGCATTATGAACTGAAAGGGTATCATGTGGTAGGTTGGAGAAACTATTTTGATTTAAGGCAAGCTGAGACTGGTGCACATTATGTTGTGGTAATGGAAAATTGGAGGGTTGAGCTTGAGTATATACTTCCTGTTCGCAAAGAGTGATGTTGGAGTGCAGGAGAGCAGGAGAGGGGTTGAGTGAGAGGGGAAGAGCAGAGACTCTTGGTCTTCACTTAGACACAGCTTTTAACAGACCTGGATGAGACGAAGTGAAGTGTGCCGGTGTAGAGGAAATGCCCCTGCTATATGCCCTTTCAGAAATACACTTCAACACAAGGTGGGGAGCTAAAGTGGGCCTCTGCTGCTGAAGTGCCAAAAGGTTGATGGCTGACGACATGAGGGCCGTAATAGGTCATCAGGGCATTTCAAGACCTTCAAAGTGCACATAGATATTTGGCAAATAATGTCTTTAATAAGCGTACTTTTTATGGCGTGGTAATTTGCAGAAGTTATAGTTTTTGGCCTTGTTGTTTTCTAAGTTTGCTCTGCTGGTTTTTACCTCTGGCTGGTACGGCTTATTTTGCATAATCTTAAAAAAACACAAATATTACAATAACAGCGCAACCAACAAATGTTTTCATTATTTATTATTCTGTCATTTATTTTTGCAATTAACCACTCAATTATTTAGTATATAAAATGTAAAAAATGTGTGTGTAAAAAATATATGAATTACTTAATATATGACATAATTAGTCATCAAAATGAACACATTTTTTGTTGCTTAATTTTCTGTCAAATCGATTAATCATCTTCTCATTTCAGAATTACTAAATACTTAAATCACATTATTTAAAAGCAGATTTTTAAACACTAAGTTGATAAAAAAAATATTAGAGAGTGTAAGTTTTCCTTTTTAATCATTTTTAATATTGATATTGATATCAGTTTTTTATACTTTAATTGGTTCTGGTGTCCACTTCGATTGATTTTCCAGTCCAAATCTATCTTGAGATCTCAGGAAACAAATGCTCCCCGTAGGACACCATAACAATCACCCCCCCCCCGACCCCAAACCCTGAACTTGAATCCGACCCTCCCTCAGTGTGCGCGTTGTAACTGTACGTGACCCTGCCGCTCACTGATGCATCCTCCAGAGGTCTCTGACATGACTCACAGATCAAAAGGATTAGCCTCCCTGCAACCTGCGCCCCCACCCACACGGATCGCGCCACACTCATAATACTCCCACCTACCCGCTCCCTCACTCAGATAACATCTCACCAACCCCTGGGTCTTAATAGAGATGGATCTAGTTGCCTTTCACCTGACCTCTTCTGATCTCAAACAGAAATTAAACTGATATAGAGAATCGAGATTCCTCCCAATAGGAATCGAACCTCACTAATCAATTTCAAATATTCTTTTTAAGGGTCTACTGAGGCTTTGTCGGCCATGTCTGCTCTTCTGGGGTTGTGTGCAGATGTGCATGTGTTTGCTGAGTGTGCATCTGTGCTGTGAGTGTATATATGTATCATGCTTTGCGCGTCGGTGTATGTTTCACTTTATTCACCATCTGCAGGGCTGAGGCCCCGGGTGGCTGACAGAACAGAGATGGAGGGGCTGCTGTGGAGCGAGCGGATGTAGTCCATGTATGGGTTGATGTAGGGGTGCGGAGGGTGAAAGGGCGACTCCGCCCCCACAGAGGGGTTCCGCTGGGGTGAGATCCGGATGAGGGAGATGTCGGAGAAAGCTGGACTGCCCGCCAGCCCAGGAGGCCTGCAGACACACAGAGAAGGAAATATAGAAAGAATATAAGTACATGCTGTAAACACTGATGCTTATAGGATTGATTTTTGCAGTTTACAGTTTAACGTTAAGTTTGATGAAAGTTGAACCCATTCAGCCGTAGACTCACATAATAAACAATAGTCCAAAAAGTAGAATATAAAAAAATGATAAGATTTTAAAAGGTTAAATCACAACATAAATCTCCTGAAGGATCTGAACATAACAGTCTGTAATCTAAGACTAATTAGGTCAGACCACGTGGAATAATAACATCTTTTGATTTAATTAAGCTCTTATGTCACCAACATTGTGTAAACAAAACATCAATAATCCAGCCGACTCCACAATTTCATCTGGGACATCATGCTCATTTCATGGGGCGCCGACCATCCAGATTTTACTACCGTGCATGGACTTGCAGTGGCAAGGCCAGACAAATGGACTGTGACACTATCTCTCTCCCTCCATCTGCAAGGCAGAGAGGAGAGCGCTGCATTCCAACTGCTCCCTACGCAGACATTTCCTCAGATCAAAGGCAGCTTTCACCACTGTGTCTTAATCAGAGGGAAACGTTAGACCGAGCTCACCGCTGGCCAGCGCCAGACAAGAAACGCTACACCGCTTTACTCAGATGGCTTCAAACTTGGCTTTGAGCTGAAACCGTGTACGGAATTGCACATGACGGATACAATGTTGTACAAAATCCATCAGCAAGTCTCACACAAGATGCACAATCTTTTTCTTTAAATAGAAAAAATGAGCACTATCAGGCTATTCTTTTTTATCAAAAACCTTTACTGTGAATTGTCTCTATGGTATGAGATGTGAAATAAAGTTGAGAACAATCACGAAAACTTCTTAGGAGACAAGTTTGAGATGAACTAATTTGTCTCCCTTCTTATAATTGGCTTGGAGGGCTAGGAAACTTCATAATGATGGCCTTCACCACAAAGGCCTTCCCCTGAGGATGTGGAGAAATCCACATATCAGCCAGACATTAACAGGCTAAGAGATTAGACTGAATTAGCCCCTCCACTTCTCTGTGGCTCCCCAGTGGACCAGTCTACTGTGACAAAAGACCCCAGGAGAAGGAGAGGATGAGCGAGGGAGGGAGGGAAAAAGTGGGGGATTTAAGAGGGAGGTGAGGAGGAGGAGGAGGAGAGATGGAAAAGGGTGGGAAAAGACGGGAGAAAGGGGAAGAAAGAGTGAGAGACCTGGCCAAGAGTTTGTCTCACAGTGACCTTGAGCAAGGCCAGGGGAGCGGAACAGCCCAATTACAACCTCCGCCCCTTCCCCTGATCCCCTGCCGGCCCCTCCGTCCCTCCACTTCACATCCCCCCTAATGAAAGAGCTCAGGCCAGGGCAAATAATGAGCACTGAGGAGCAGAAACAACGCACACACTTGAAGACTGACAGAAACACACAGACATACTGTATGTGTACACAGGCATTCACACATACAAACTTTGTCTTCAGGAGCCTTTCTGTAATGAGCCCAAAGGGGCGATGGGACGATTTTAAAGGCTTTCACCTTGTTCAAGTGTGTGACAACATGTCTCGGTGATGCTGAAGCAGGTGTATGTGAAAAGAACAACAGCACTCTCGGGAGGGGAAGTCCTGAGAGGAATCTCAGTCGAAGCCTCATTGTTAAAGTGTGCAAAGGTGACAGATTAAGGGATCGTCTCTGACATTGCAACACAATGGTCATGGAATTTTTTCCACCTCCATTTGATTGGTGTTGTTCTGCACGTCTCCCTTCAAAAGGATTCATGAGAAATTGTTCTACTTCCTCCACGCCTATCAAGCCACGCTGAGGGCATCTGCGCACCTCCAAACAGGTGAACGAGTGTGTTTATGATAAGGAGTCACGGGCCCACACGCCACCATTACATGCCTCATTTACACAGATCACAATACATCTGCAGAGTGATGGTTGACTTTGATGTCACATGGTTGACCATGCATCTCTCACACACGTACACACTTGTTTCAGACAGGAACACAAGCAGCTGAGGGGAAAACACAAAAAAACCTGTTTGTCATTGATGACAGACAGAAAATTGAAATAGAAAACAGAAACATTTTTAATCACATTTTGATACGCATTTAAAATCCTGAATAAAGTGCCTAAAATGGCTGCATATGACGTTTTAGATATTTTCGATATATATCAATCAAACCCTAGGAGGAAAAGTAGAAAAATATCATGACTTTTTTTTCTCGTCTGGCCTTCCGCATGCCTGTTTGAGAAGAGCCAGACACCCACTCTGGCTGCCATGACACTGATTAACCCTGTCATGCGTTGGCTGCATCTCCCTACACTGACCCTGGCAAAATGCCTCTGCTTGCCTTGTTTTTCCAATTAACTTAGCGAATAAGAACAGTGCCCTACTGCAAGGCCGGGAATACTGAAAAAAAAAGGTGGTCAGAAAACAAAAGAAAAGAGAACGCGCATGTTGATTGGTAGCAAGATGGTGGCACGGGGAGTTATTATGCGGCCTGTTGCAAGGCGAAGAGGGAAAGAAAAGTTTGAAGGGTAGAGAGGGATGGGAGAGAGCTTATGAGGGAGGGCTGCTGAGAGGGAGGGAAGACATGAACAGTAGTCGGGAGGAGGAGAAGGAGGGAGAGTGTGAAGATATGGACTACGAATTGGGAGGGAAGGGTGGACAGAGAAGAGTTAGGAGAAAGGGGGAGCTGGAAAAGGAGGAGAGAAAAAGAGGTCTCGGGGGGTGAAGATCCAGGTGTGAGGGGATTTGAGGAGGACAGGAGGGAGATGGATGGTTTGGAGGAGTGTAGTGCGCCTCTGTACTTGTGAGAGAAAAAGCAAAAGAGTGTCCGATCCTCCGCGTTCAGCTGCTCTCTGCAGGGTCGTGATCGTCTTAGCATCTGCCAGTATGCATTAATCAACATGACGAAAGGAAGTAATCTGACAACGAGCAGCGTGTGTGAAGGAATGTTCACCCTGTGTGTGTGTGCTGATGTGCGAGGAGGTGTGTGCCAGAGAAGTGGCGTCTTAGTTACACCTGATTTAAGATTTACATCAAAGCCGTACCGCAGGGTTTGCAGGCTTGTCTGCCTTACCAGAGGAAAAACTTTTCCTTCACTCCTCAACTTCCCTTCATAGGTTTATAATTCCTATTAACCCTCAAAGAAGACATCCTGCAAGCAGCGCACGAGGAAAGACTGAGCTCCCCGACATATGGAAGCCATTTCCTTTCACGTGGCCTCGCTTAAACCAGCCAGCGCCTCTCCAAGACATTGCATGTTTACACGGGGCGGTCTGTGGATTTTAAACTGTCGTCTTATTTCACCGGATGAATATACACTTGCCAAGCATAAATATGCCCCCAAAAGATTTTGAGGTTTCGCGGAGGGGTGTGTGTTCATGTAAACAGGCCTTGAATCTTTGTTTGGAACAAGGTTATATCAACACTAATAATTTTTTTGGTGAGAGCTGCAGCAGAAACACACAGTTACGCTGAAGGTTGACGGCTTCACTTAGGACAGAAGGTATCATTGTGGTGCAGCAGTTAGACCTGGTGGTATTGACACAGCGGTTTGCTAAAACAGGAACCATGCTTTGGGAAATACTTTCAGCTCGAGCATGAAATGGTTCCGCATGAAATAAAATGAAAATTTCTTGATGTGTACTTCACAGAAGGGAACAGGAAATTGGTGAGTCCAAATCCAATAATCCAGCAACTGTGAATGTTCATAGACCATCTTTTTTTTTCATTCACAGCTGCTGGAGTGGTCCAAGATGGAGATTTGAAGACAAGAAAACATAGAGTCACGATATCAACCAAGCATATAAGTGAAAGACAATGGAAACACTTCAAACTTTTTGACATTAACTTTGCAAAAGGAAGTAACAGAAACGGGTAATGGGGTCATAGAGGTCATTAATTACTTGATACTTGATTACACTAGTCACTATTACGAATGGGAACTTCTATTCTATACATTTACACATTTTTTGTAGTAGGTAAATTAAGTCCTTGGTTGACAAAATGATGCTATGGCTGTGGCTATGTTTCAAGGTGATGATTTTGAACTGGAGGGATGTACAAACTCTTTGCAAATGGTGTTCTCATGTGTTTAAACTATAGGAAGAAGAGGTAGTACACAGCTACAAGGACGCAGGTTAACCCCATGTAGAGCCACCTTTCTTGACACATTACACCTGCGGCCACAAGGGGCTGAGTGAGGTAGGAACTGGGGTTTTGGATGGAGCTGGGATCAGTCGGGTCGTCTCCTGACCGAGGCTGACAGCATCACACACCCATTCCCCCTCCTCACCTCAATCTCACCACCTCATAGAAACCTGTGCTCCCCCCCCAACCCCCTGACCCACCCAGCCACAGCACAAGGCTGCCACCGCTCTGAAAGACTAAACCAGAGAGGAGGAAGAGAGGGGCTCCTGACAGCGGAAACAGAAGCACTTTAAAGCTCGAAACCCTTTCACTGAGATCAAAGGGCCACAGGAACAGAGCCAGCTGAGACCCAAGGAGAGAGGGAAAGGGAGCTGAGACAAGCGAGAGAAGACAGGCAGACAGAGACTGAGAGACAGAATCAAACAGAGGAAGGTGGATATATTCTGGGTTGATGATGATGCGATGGGAAAGTCTTCATTAAGTTCAGCCACTGGATCACATTCCAGTGACTTCATTTTCCACATTAGTAATGACAATTACAGCAGCAGCGAAAACGTAACTCATTTTACTTTCAGATCCAGGCTGGTTCAGTCAAACCACAGGCCTCGGGATTCGGCAAAAAAAAAAAAGAAAAAAAGAAAACATGTCCCCACAAAAAGGTGGATACTTTTTCCAACCCAAGCCAACAATTTCTACCCTCAAAATGGAGGGAAAACAGTCCAATGTGGATCCATGGCGGGATGCAGATGGCAAATAAAGATTTTAAAAAATGCTGACATATGATTGTCATGTCATAAATCTTTCACAAACATGACTGACGCACGTCTGCTTGCAAGAAGCCAACTTTCTTTAGCCTTCGACTCTCTCTTTGATTGTTTATATTGTTTTTCAATATAGGCTGTCACACAATACAGGAGCTGCCACTGACATTTCTGTTTCTATTGTCAAATAGGCTAATGATTTGGGTCATGGGTTTCAAAGCTCACACCTCGAAACTACCGTCCAGCAAGATGTGCTTACTCACTTGTTCTAGAGCTTTCAAGCCTATCCCACGGTCCTTATCAGGAGGTGGAATTTGCTCCATTTTAGGACCTGTCATCTATGCTGACTATTTTAAAAGTTGAGCTTGACAATTAGATTTATGGTTGACGCAAGCTTCATGTTGTCCTCGTTATCAAATAGCTCTACCGGCTTCTTTACGTTTTTAGGAGAAAACTACAAGTAGCCAAAGCTGACCGATCACGGTTCTTGCAGTTCCCACATGGTGGGAACATGCTTTCTGAGGCTCCATAGCCACTTCATAACCCCTTAACGCACAACCATAAATGAAGCTTTAGTTATGCACCATTTTGCTCAAATGCCATAAAGTTGAAGGAGGAGATGAGGCTTTAGAGCTTTTACTGCAGGCAGCAAACATAAAACATAGAAACACAGCCCTCATATTTGAAATTAATTCAACTGGTATATTTCAGTGCTAAATAAAGGCCAGGAACCTGTCATTTTCTATGAGCATTAACAGTTTCAGCCTGTTGCCCATGTAATCTGAATTTCCTCCTCTCTGCTTTTTTTCCTTCTGGCTGGGCAGAGCAGACCGTGGGCCTGGCATGGCACGGTGAGGTTGCCAGGCGTTTAGGGTAACTATGTACCCCCGGAGCTGCGAGGGCTCTGTGTGACCCCCTGACATCAAAGGCCTGGGTGGGTTCAGGGGGTGGGGATGGCTTTCTATTCATGGTCACATCAAGCAGGATTCCCTCTCTGTGGGATACCTCTGGAGGCGTGCCAGACATTCCCATACACCGCACAGTCAGTTCACACACACACACACACACACACACACTCGCTGTCCAGTTGAATACCCAGCACTCTCCTACAGTTTCTCTGTCTCCTCCCCCCGTGTGTTTCAGTCACGCTCACATTGTCTACATATAGGCAGCAGAAAGAGCACACATCCACACCTGCCAGAAACACGTACGGTACATCCCTGTAGGCACGTATCACTTCCACGCCACTGGAGTGGTAACGCATGTTTATCAGCAGGAGCCAGCGAGTGTGACAAGCTTCAGTCATAACAAACGGGCCCAGGTGTCAGAGGATCTGGTTATAACGGCCGCCTTCTCGTGAACTCCAGGGGAGGCACGCAACCGCTGGAGGTGTGGTGTCACACAGGAAAAAATGCTCCTCGTTCTAGATCAAGGCTCCTCGGCACTCATCAAAAACAACAGAATCATTGCAACCCTTGCGCTGCTTCCAAATTACGGCTGAACACAGGCGTCGTTTTGAAAAGTTTATGTTTGGCTCCGCCACGCAGCAGGGTTTTTTTTTTTTCACAGACTGTTTTGCAAACCCCTTTTTCCACACTGCAATTAAATGTAATTTCAGCTATCGTGATAAGAATGTCTACCAAAACAAATCAACAGCGCATATAGCAAGAAAATGAAAACATGAAAGTGAAATTACACAAAATGAGCCGGCCTTTTTTTTTCCTGTAATTTCAAGGGGTCTGGAATCAGGGAACAAACATGAGACCAAAAAAATGTTTTCTTGTTCCCTTTTGGTCCTCTGCAATGCTTGATTTTGCCTTTTCACATATAGAACAATCGTTTTGCATGAAGCATTCCCCCTTCATCTCCACTTGCTGCAAATTACTTGATTGCTGCTTTATTTTCAAAGCAGGCCCAGGTGGAATTAGTGCTGCTCTCAGTCAGTGGTTTGACTTCCTCTGGCATGCCCCGGGCTAGAGAGAAGACAGGAGGGGACTCCTGGGTGTTGAAGTGTTAAACTTCTGAAAACAGGGAGGAAGCGCATCAATCTTTCCTTTTCCTCTCAAGTAATGTCTCGATGGCCCTCATGCCTTTACACAAAAACTCAGCTGACGCCTGCAGCTAAACAGGGTTCAGGTTCCACACCCCACCGCCTCCGCTACCCCGACAAGTCAGGTAATGAGCGTGCGCGTCTGTGTGCGTACAGGTGAGGAGAATGAGTGTGGCCCAGGGCTGCGAGGAGCGGCGTGGATCCCCCTCAATTCACCGCGTCACGCTGGGCTGCTGAAATGAGCAGCCGCACGGATGGGCCTGAGCAAATCACAAACAATACACAGCGCTCCAAGACAGCAGAGACACACTGCTGGAGATGGTTAATCCTTCAGACAGAGATCTGAGGTAGAATAAAAGAAAAGAGGGGATCGGGAGGAAAAAGGCGGGAGGGAGGGAGAGCTGGAACACAGAGGGGGGAGAACAGGAGCATCAGGTACAAGACACAAAAATATATGTTTCCTTCTCAGCCCTGAAAATCTCTTTCACAATGAAATCCATCACGTTTTCCTAATACATTCTTCTTGGAGAGGAGGGGAAGGAAAGAAAATCTGGACATAAGAAAGGCAAGTGCTGGTGGGAAAGTGAACAGACAGAGCCTACTTTATTCTAGCCATTTCATCCATCTTGTTGGACTAATAAAATGTCAAGTGGAGTTCCTTGATATTTAATCATGAAGGGGGGCTGAGTGCGTGGTGGTGCCAAGCTCAGGCTTGCTGAAGCTTTGGGAGGCTTAAACACAGACCTGTGTAAATTTTGGATGTACCCAAAGGAGGATGTTTCACAAACCTGCTACACAAGTGACACAAAACTGATATGAATGGGAGGGAATTCCTAATAAGTCTGCTTTGGGAAACATTTTTTTTTTCTTTCTGACTTTGGCTCTAGGAACAAGTTTCCCAGCTTTATTTAATCCGTTTAAATAAACTTTCATTCCTAATGTAGTAAAATCACTCACTCAATAAAATGATGGGACATGCAACAAAAAGCTTGCTGCATTCTTACAAGTGCGGTCACCCTGCAGCTGTGTGCATGACTGCTCATATTTGTGGAGCTCCCGTCGGACACTCGTCGAGGGAGAAAAAACTGCGTGACCCCCCTCCAAGAAAAAAAAAAAGACAAACAAACAAAAGAAGTGTCATGGGAGACAGAAGTAGCGGTTTCTTTTTGGCTCATTCCAAACACCAAACGACATTATTAGATGAAACTATTCTCTAACACACTATCAGATGTAATGGACACCACATCTGATAAGGGAGATAACGAAGGGCTGAGAGAATAGAATCGCTTTATGTGATATGAATTAATTTTCATTGGTGGGGAGACTGTAAAAAGAGTGAAATTCTCTTTGATTTGGAAGATAAACAAGTGGAAAAAGGGAGGAGAGGAGGTGCAGAAACTATAAGGGAGGCAATGAACTCATTTCCTTTTACATTAAGACTGTAAATGGTCTTTAGCAGAACTTTAGCTGGACTGAAGGCTTTTCAAACATGTGGTAATATTTCACATTGTTGCATTTAGGTTTCCTAAATCATATATTGAAGGCTTGACTAGGAACGATGGAAGGAGAGAGGGAGGAAAAGAAGGGAGAGACAGAGAGAGGATGGAAAATGAGGAGAGTTGGAGAGGATTTATGACCCTGTTGCCCTGGTCTCGTTACTTGCTGTAACTGGCCCCCAGAGTGGGATCGCAGGGTCTGGAGCCCACAGCCCAGAGATCAGAGTAATGGAAATTCCACATTTCTACACTGCTACAGCATGACGTCTGCAGGGCACAGCCTGAGTGAAAAAAAAAAAAAAAAAAAAAAGCATGAAAACTGACTCTCAATTTCTTAAGAGTCTAGAACTGAAATCGATTATTGCGCATTATGTAAGGAGCAAAATATTTCCTGTATTTAAGTGACAGCTTCTTTAAGAGGGAGGCTCGTTTTGAAAACTACTATTTGTGAAGAGAAGCAGGCGTCAGGACAGCGGCTGCCTGAGGTTGTGGAGACGATGTGAGGCGGCGTGCTGCCAGCGCTGGGTAATATCTTGACAGTCAGTGCTGTTCTCTAAAAGCTCCCTGCCAATGAGAGGAGGGTCTTTTACAAAGCCAATTAAGAACTGGCACGGCTCATAAAAGTGACAGTCTGCCACACCCACCAAGTAAGTTACCACCAAAGCCACTAAAAACTGTAAGCTTTTACTTATGTGCTCTTTATGAAGGTAATACATCATACAAATTAAATGTTACTTGTCTAGTATTTCTGTGTGTTATATTTGGAATTAAGGCTGAAAAGATTAGTCGATTGATTCGTTATTCATTCATTATAATCGATTAATCGTTTAATCGTTTCAGTTTTCAAGCTGAAATACCGAATATTGTCTGTTTTCATCTTCTCCAATGTGAGGATTTACTACTTTTCTTTGTCATATATCTTTGTAAACTGACTATTTTTGGGCTGATTGTCGGATTAAAAAAAAGCATTATAAGTACGTCACCTTGGGCTCTGGGAAATTGTGATGGGCATTTTTCACACGGCTGACATTTTATAGACAAAAAGATTAATCAAGTAAAAAATAATTGGCAGATTAAGTGATACTGAAAATAATCGGTAGTTACAGCCCTATTTATAATGCATATTATAATTATTTAAATGATAAATAATAAAATAATAATAAGAAAATAATTATTTTGCAAACTATACATTACTAAACAAGATGAAAAATGTAGCCTGAACTGTAAGAGGGTTGCTATTAAACTTCTTTTTTTTTTTTTTACGGAGAATAAATATGTATTTAAATATAATTTTACTTGCTTCATATTTCAGGGGGAAATAAAAGGAGAAGAATTGCAAACAAAAAAATGGCAGTGAAATACATAAACTGACGTTTGAACACTGACAAGAAAATATTTCAAATGTGTGTGTGTGTGTATAAGCATGGATGCACAAGCACACGTACACACACTCTCTCTCACACACACATTAGCGCAGAGCTGTTGGCACCTGCCTGTTATCTCTTCCCCTCAGACCTGGTTTTCCATTGTGCTCCATGGGAGAGCTACAAATTGAGATCTCAAACATAAAGAGGGGGGCAAATGACTTGTGTATAGAAAATCAAATCCACTAATGTGTTACATGTGCAAATTCATAGGCCTCATATTAGAGATTAATGTATTACCCTTTTATCAAAAATGTACCTTTTTCAAAGATATTTATAATGGAGCCTAAAATTAAATTCAACCAAAGACTAACACTGAACAAATCACAATGAACAGGAAATATCTGTTTAACGAATAATCAGACACGATTTGATTTGCATGAATAAAAGTGTTATGTAAGGAATCATTAGAAAGACTATGAATTCCTTTCTTTAGTTGAGATTACTATTTGCCATTAAGACACACTAAATTAGTCATAAACCATTTAGCAAAGAGCAATAAATAAATAAATAAAAAAACATTAAAAATGCATGTGGTCTTTAATAACTGAGAAATATAAATATACACACAGCCTCAGCATTGGTAATTTTAGCCTGTTAAGTAGAGTTTTGGAACATGTCTTAACAGATCTCCACGGCTAAAACCTTTACAGGCCTTGTCAATTATCTGCTGTGCCAAACTCTTTTTTTTCCTCTTTTTTTTCCTCCCCAACCTGCTGGATCCATCATTCTCAAAATACACAGGTGCCTTCAGAATATCATGGTTCTGTGCACATGCTGAATAGAAAAAAGGCTACACTGCCCATTTAGGGTTCTGAAACTGGTGTATTACAAAAAAAATAAATATACTGCAACTTCAATCTGCCCACATTTCTGCTTAGGCATTTATCTCCTTTCTCTCTAAATCCTGAAATTGCCTCAGAAAAAAAGGGGAGAGATACTTTCCCCTCTTTGCACATTTTCACAGAGTGGTGCACAACTTTCTTTTTTCCCTTTTTTTTTCTCCAGTGAAAATTGAAGAGGCTTTATGTCAAATACGGCTAAAGCCAGCCTCTCCATATCAAACAACGCAGCGCGAAAATTACTGTGGCGATGATAAGGCTGCCAGATAGAGTGGGAGAGGAGAGCGAGGGGGAAAAAAACTGAAAGGAAGTGACTCTACTCAATTATACTGCAAAATTGGTATGACTGAATATTTTTCATTCAGGTGACTGATAGTATCAGTGAAACTGCAATGCAGATAAATAAAGGAGCCTTCTGTCAAGAATAAACACCATTAATCATGAAGCCAGCTACTGCGTGACCGCCTGTCCCCCCGACTTACTCCATAGAGAAAGTATTAAAGAGGGGGTTGAGAGATGGGGGAGGGAGGGAGGATGGAGGGAAACCAGTGACTGCGCCACAGAGGGGTGACCTATGAAGTCACACAGAATGGGTTTTGGACAGTTGGAGAGGAGGATGAAAAAGTGGCCTTCGTCTTTCTCCCCTGCTTTTCGGTGACAGCAGCCATATCGGGACAGAAATTATCAGATGAGATTATGAAATAATCATTAATTCTTAATGTAATTTATGGCTCCACTTCACATTCTGTTTTAGTCTAGACTATATTCAAATGTAAATATTAATAGCAAATCGTCGAGCAGGCTAGGATTTTTATTCATTTTTACCACAATAAATCTGAAAAATGTTGTCACATTGCAAAAATATATAGTTATAAACTCCAGCTGTTGTGTCATATGCTTGACTAAAAATGGCAAAACTGGTAAAAACTGTGTTGACGTATGACCTGAAAACCAAAATATCAACTATGAAATGAGGCCTTGACACAGCAAAGTCACACCATATATAGCCGGTGATGAAGCTGCACACTTACAAAACATTTTTCCTCTAGCTTCTATGAAAGCTACACTAGACCCTTTTGTCTTTCTATTGTTTTGCATTATGTGTGTGTGTCTGTACTTGTGTGTGTGTATTGCAATGCTCTGCGTCGTCCCATCTGGAAGGAGGTGTTGAGATAAGACCATGGTCTTTATGCTAAGCAACACGCCGCTCCTCTATGCCCAGATTGGGCGCTCTGACAACAGTTTATGTAAATAACAAAACAACACGGCACACATCTTAAAAAAAAAAAAAGAAAAAAGCACTCTCCGCCAAAGGCAGAGGACAGCGAGGGGGAGCTGCTGAGAAATTGTGTACGGAAACAGTGTGAAATTTGTGAGAACCTTGGCTGCCTACAGAAAATAAAATTGGGATTTGGAGGTTAATAAGGTGATTCACTAATTTTTTGATACCAGACTGCAATCTTTACACAAAATGACGCTTCTGAAGCAACAGCTCACGCAGCCCTTAAGTCAATTAACTTCTTCCTGGTTCATCATTTCGGAGCTGAGGCGGTGCTGCGATGACAGAGACGTGCCACAGCTCTCCCCCGATACCTCCAGCATACCTTCCAGTCAGGCCGGGCCCGCAGCTGAACAAACACACTCCTGAATGAAATAACCACACAGGCTGGGAACACGGGAACACACCCTCACAGCCCCCACCTGCACTCAGCCTCCACACTGACAGAAGATACGGTCCATGACTTTATTCATGAGTCACACTGAGATGTTTTCTTTTTTATTTATTTACTTTTTTAAATCAAAACTGTTTTTGGCATCTTTGATTTACGATTGTTGCATTTTTCTAAATCCGTTAAAAAATCATGCAGTTATAAAAAAACAGGAATCTTTGTATCAAATGTTCTCTGTATGGATTTCAGAACAGAAAGATTGACAATATATAAACTAATTTGTGTTTTGGTATATATAACATGTGAACAGGATTACATGTGTATATATATATGGATATCTGTAGATATATGTAATCCTGTATATATATATATATATATATACACACATAGATATGTTTTACTTTACTTCTCTAGGTCATTTAAATATTACTTTACTTACAAAAAAATCTATTTTTATGGCAATCTAATATTGTACATATAGTACAAATATTTCTTAAAAAAAATTGAATTGTAGTGGAAGTTCAGCTCATTGTTTTTTATTTACAACTTTACAAACTCCTAAATGGACTTTTGACTAATTCTTCCCTAAGTCCACATACGGTAACTGCACAAGAGGTTGTGAGTCAATTGCTTATCCCACAAGAATGTCTTGTTGTTTTAGTGGCCCCATTCACAGCACGAGGGCCCAGGACTCCAGTGTAAACTCTGATGCTGATAATTGACTTGTGACGAATACCTCTGTTTGTTCTGAGCGGTCTCCGGGTGACCGAGAGCCGGCGCTGAGCCGCATGAGAGGGCTGTTTTGTTTTGCTGTGTACCGTGGTCAGGCAATAAAGCTGGAATGAAAGGAGCGGTCTCTTCTCTTGGCCCCGGCCTCCCCCCAAACTCCCATTAAGCCAGTCCCGCACAATGGTGGTGGCAGAGGGGACGAGAGCTCCCATGGAGAGCCTGCTCTTCACCGATCAATGTGTTTATTTAAGCAGGAAGCATCTTCTCTGGTGCGGGAAGGGGTCTTTCTCTTCTTGGTGAGGCTGGAGGGTCAGCTGTTTCCAGACCAGAGACACGCAGAGCAAAAGCACTAGCTTCAGGACACGAAAGACTTCGGCTGGTCCCAGATCGGTACAGGACATTAAGGCTTTGCTTAAGTTGGGAGGTTATGGAAACTCAGAAGAGGTTTGTTAGTTGGCACTGGTTTCATTTCAAACTGGGGTTGTTGAAACTCTTTCCGTTCTTTCATGTGAACATACGAGTTCCTCAGTAAAGAAAGCACCCACAAGAAGGGACCCCAACCCCCCCCCCCGACCCTTAGGCTTTAATATTGAATGGCACATTGGTACCTTCCCCACAAGAATTCATAAACTAAACGATTAGCCTCTGTCTGTAATTGCGCTCTCCTTTGCCTAATAGGGGAGGTGAGGTAAAGAGGGAAAAAAACAAAGGACAGTTAATTTGTGATTTCCTCTGCTCATTTGAAGGCAAATTAAGTGTCAAACAGCTAATACAGAGCATATTTCATTTTATGAGCTTTTAATTTAATTCTACCGCCTCATATCGCTGGAGCCCGTTAGCAGCGCTGCTAACACCCGCTCCTCGTCTGAAAACGGGGGCCATAAATAAACATGTTTCAATTAGGCCCTTCACAGTAATAGGATATGATTTTGTTCATTTGCCACGTATGGTGGATGTGTCACTGCCGCGGAGAGGAAACAAGCTGCTGGGCTTTCGCTGTGTTTTTCTCCGGCCACGGATGCCCAGTGGTGACTGGCTTGTGTGCGTGGCGGGGGAAGCTGGCTGGATTGATGGAACTGCCGCAGGGCCAACCCAACTGTAATTACAGGCCGTAATGAGAGGCTGCATGGGGAAGTACTGCAATAATAGTCCCTGTGTACTTAGGCATATCTTTGAGAGGGCTAATAACGATTAATTCTGCTCACCGAGGAGAACTTGTCTTAAAACAATTCAATATTTCTCCATAAGCCGCCTCCTTCCATTTCCCTGAAGCGACAGCTATACGTTGACTGCCTCTATTTGCCTGGGAAGGCTACAAGCAACATTACTTACAGAATGCATCACTTTTAAATACTCGGAGAGGTTTACTTTTTGGCTGTAGTTCCACGGCCTTAAAGTTTGATCGCGGCAAAAACTTAGCCAAAGCCGAACCTGGAAGTGTAATTAACTCCAATTTGCCATCAGGTGGTTGGACCCAGCTGTAATACTGCAACTGATGAGGGCTTCGTCTCACGGAGGAATTCAATGCTGCTTTTTTAATCAAGCCGGCAATATTGTTGCTGTGCAAAGACTCGAAAGTAGTTGAGATCATTCCTGCATGAAGCCCACGTAAGTTCACAGATAACGTGCATGACAGTGAGTTCACAGACTTGATTTAAATACGGCTGGCCGCTAAACAGCTGTCTTATAATAATGACAAATACTTTCCCTCAGCGTAGCGTGTCATATTAAACAGCTCTATGCTTAATGGCTTGGATAAATAGGCCATAAGTAGCATGGCAGAGCACGGCCGTGTCTCCAGTGACAGCAAACCAAGCGCACAGATAACTCCTGTCCGGACAGAGTGACTGAAGACACCGGCGCTGCGTAACTTCTCCCCCTTAATTCAATTCCCTGGCTCCGTGTTGTCCCCCCACCCCCTCCTCATTTCTTTCCTCCCCCTCCCTAACCTGTGCTCTACATCGTACCAAAGCACTCCTGACGGATAACAAGCCAGGCTGTTTGTTCGAGCCTATGTTGCCGCCGCGTGTTCGCCCCATTATCTCCGCATAAGCTAAATGCTAAATTATATTTGCCATTTTGTTTGCAGTGACACGGGGCATCAATCACCTCCCTTTTTTATTTCCTCGCCTCTCTCCCCCTCTTTTTTTTTTTCCTCTGCTGCAGCCCCTGAGCAGGAGATGAGGGGTTGAGAGGTAGGGTGGGCCGGAGGTGGGGAGGCGGAGTGGGGACATAAAAAATTCATTACGCTTAGTGGCACATCAGCAAGGGAGAGATATGACTCTTGAGGAGGAGAAGGGGGGAGTTGATAATGATGAAGAATATCAAACATAATGCGGCCCAAGTAGCTGCCCCATCCAATTTGTCCTCGTCGCACGGTGATCGCTTCCTTCGTGTCTGCGGGTAGGAAACAAGCACCGCAAGGACGATGAAGCGTCTCCTTTTTGGACGCAAAGAATACAAATGATGGAGAGAGTAGAAGAGACAGAAAGAGTGAAAGAGGGTGACCAAAAGTGAGGAGGAAAAGGAGTAATTTGTGCATGAGTGTATGTAAGCAATTGAGTTGAGGGAATGCTTTGAAGTTCTCTGTTGACCTGGCGAGCACTGTCAGAAGCACTCCAGGGAAATATGAGACTACTTTAATAAGAGGTCCCGTGCTTATAAATACTTACCAATCTCTCTTACGAGACATGACACCATGTTTTTTACCTTACTTCATATTTGATAGCCTGTACCTGCATGTGATTGGATGAGGCGGGGTGGTTAGTTGTATACAGTTCGTGTGTCGGGAGCCGATCTGTGTCTGTCAGAGATGGGTAGATGTCAGCAGAGGAATTGCTTCCTTCTCTTGACAAGGCTTGATCACTGCTCTTATGAGAATCGCACGCTCCCAGGCTCCCCCTCGCCCTGCTCTCATTTCCATGTCTCTGACACATGTTCATTTGCGTGTCTCTGACATGCGGATCGTGTTGCGCACATACAGGGCCGTGGCCTTTGATCCTGAAAGGCAAAGAGGGCACCCGGCACCCATGAGGAGGATGCTCCACGCCCACGGGCGGAAGGAAGTTTAGAAGCGCGATTTGTATCGCCATCAGGAGCGGGGAGCTCGGCAATGAAGCGTGTGATGCAGCTGAATCAAACGTGTTCTCAGGTATGATCAGCAGTATTTCGGTGTGTGCGAGTGTGTGACCAGTTTGAGAAACTTACACGTGAAGAGGGGGCACAGGGGAAGGCTCGTAGATGTAACGTCCCTGGGTATGTCTGTCGTCGATTGGCACGGGAGGATGGAAGGCAGGGAAGAACTGCGGTGCAGCTGTACAGAATAACAAGAGGAGAAAAAGAAAAGAAATATAAGACATTATTTCTTTTTCACACTTTGCAGGGCTCCTGGATCATCTAAAAACATATTGTCATGTGAATTCATTCCCTCCTCAGCTAATCTAAATAGCAGCTATCATGAAAGGCAGTGGTTGATGGCTATCTTTCAGCAGACCCACCCAAATTAGACCTCATTAAATGCACTGAACTAGAAGCTGCGCTGCTCCAAAATGTTCGCTGAGGAAGTCTTTGTAAATGTCTCAAGGCTGATAGAACTCAAAATAAACAGCGATAAATAACCGTAAGAAAAGCAGCCAAATGGCACATTTCTCCCCATACCAAGCATAATATGGTTCTGTACAAAGGATAACGTTTAAGTACAACCAATGAAATGAACAAAATGAGAACAAAAACATCCTTTTCCGTTTCAGTGTTTTGTCACAACTGCCAGAGAGAATCCAGAAGCTTCTTTTTTTCCCCCTCCAGATAAAACATTAAAACATTTGCATAATATGAGCTTCCAAGCCTTTCTCTATTTTTACCCCTGAAATTGAAACTGTTGTGCTGCCACCAGACTGGAGTCACGTATGTACGCACTCATCTTCTAACTGTAACTCCGCACCATAATCTTTAAAACTTAAGCTGGAATTTTGTGTTGCAACGGTGCGTCCATTGCTGGACAAGTTGCGACGAGCAAACCGTGAGTTGGAATTTTGCTCAAATGCTGCCTACCTGAGGGTCGAGTTGTGAAACTGAAATGAACAGCACACGCGGGGAAACTTTACTGGTTCCACACAGAACAAATTAATCACTTCTTCATTCACACACTGTACTGTATGAACACATGTCACTTTATTGCCTGTTACCGAGGCCATTGCCAAGTTGCGTATCACCACCCCCAGGCAAAGCATGTGTCAACATCTGCATACCTTCACGCAGCAAGTCTCTGAGGCTGCTAGCTATGTGTTTTTTGCTTGTAAACATTCGTAAGTGTGTGCCAAGAGGGCAGATGGCCAAACGGTGGGGTGCCCGACAGCTCCACAAGTGTTGGTCCATGCCAAACGCAGCTGCATCACTGGGCAACGCAGCAGGTGTTGGTCCCCCAGCACCTCTCAGGTCTGCTTACCTCACCGCTCATTCATTTATTGGGATCGTCACTGCCAGCTAAGAATGCAAGTATTAAAGAGGTACACCAGGGATTTAGGATTGCACTCCCATGAAGCTCGGACTTGCAAGAGACAAAAACAGAATTATGGGTCTAATATGGGTCTCCAAGTTCAAATCGAGAAGCCCGGTTAATTTAAGTTAGAACAATTTCGTAGACTTTGGAAGGCTCTCTCCAGAGCCAAAGATTGTTTTCACAGTATATAGTACACCCATTGACAAGAAAATTTACTACAATGTGTGTAAAGATAAAGCAACCCTTATTGTTTCCATATCACTACAACAGTTGACGCCTTGTTTTCCAGTGTTGATGCCCAACAAAAGCAGCATTTTTGTCAGATTCCATCCCTTCATTAGCACAATCTACTGAATATGGACCTCTTCTTCTTGTCAGATGATATCACATCTTTTGAGGTCTTGTAGCTGTCACAGTGAATGGCTCTTCAGGTAAGGAATCAAATGAAATAATGAACAAGCAACTCTTACATCCAGGTCATATAAGTCCAAATTCATTTTATCTATATATTATATGTTTTTTATATTGCATGATCCTGTTTACTATGGTGTGTTACATTAAGTAACACTAAAGGTCTTTAATTTCAAAATACTTTTTGTTGATCTTTAACATTCCTTAATACACCCTGAAATATCACTTAATGTCCTCAATATGTAAAAAGCAAACAAAATATGTAGAAACCAAACAAGGGTTTTCATCCTGTTTTCACAAGAGCAGAGATAAGTGGTAAAAACCTCCTCCATGCGGCTCTGGCAAGTATCGGACCACTCCGTCTTTGTCTGTTTGATAGTTTCCTCCTGATGACTCAGTTTTGGCTTGACTCACCTCGGCTGATTCCAGAGCTGCTGAGGGAGGGAGGGATGACGGGATGTTGGGATAGAGGGATGGGCTAGTAGTAGACACGGGCAGAATCTGCTTTGTTTACTCTCCACAGCTCCACTCCGAGGCTGACGGCCCTTGGCTGTCAGAGTCGGAAATGAGCCTTCAGGTTTACTGGGGTCCACGTACTGTGCTCGAGCTCGATGGGAGTAAAAGCTTCATGTTCTCTAATCTTGTGTCTCCTGCTCACATTGCGGGAACTTTGTTCTAACCTCTGTCTTGTTGGGCAATGTGGGATGACTATAGAGATTGCAAACTGTGAAATCATTTTAAAGGACCTCACCCCCCCCGCAACACACACCTACATTCCCACATCCGCCACTCCTCATTGAATTACCCAGATCCCCCTATGTTTATGTCTCTGGAGCTCCTCACTCAGCAGAGCCAGATGCCTAGACTGGAGCCTTTTCTCTCGCTCCTTCATCACTCTTTCCTTCCCTCTCTCCCTCCTCTCGCTGCGGCCCATGACTTTGCCGCATGGCAAACCGTTCCGCTGAGGTTTATTTAAATCCAACTCAGAAGTTTACTTTACCATGGCCCTATCTAAATAGAGCCTGCCACCTCTTTTACGCCAGCGCAGCTCTCCATTAGCAAGGCAAACAGCCCTGTGTCACTGGAGGGAATGTATACAGTCGCAAAGAACAGAGGGAGCGAAGAAGAGAGGGGGAGAGACTCCATCCTGCAATCCATCTCCAGTGTTTCCTGTAGGGACTCCTTACTGTTTACTCCGCGACTAAATTGCCCCTGCTCTTCTGGATATTCAGGGGTATTCTCATCCTCTAATACAAAATACAGCTGGAGGGCACATAGGAAGCCAACACGCGAGTCACAATTTTTACCTTCCCTCTGCGGCCACACACCACAGCAGCTCCAGCATTCCTAAGGAAACTGTAATCACGACAGTTTTGTCCCAGTTGCATATGGTAAAACCACCACTGGCGAAGTGAGAGTATCATCTCAACAAATCAAATGCTGAAACTCAGAAACACTGGATGTCATAATTTGCATACTTATTTTTTGAGATGCATCTCTTGAAACACAGAATGGGTAACTACGGTTTTATAGCTCTCTACCCAATTCACCAGCTCCTCAGAACTCTTCTCAAACATTTTAATGACCCCAGTGCAACTTTTCAGAGCAGCAGTATTCATTTTTGATTTAAATTTTTCCTTTTTTTTATTCTTTTAGGAGAAGAGATGGAAGTCATTAAGACATGATTACAAATGGGTCTTAATGAAAGGGCAATTAGAGGCAAACTTTGACCAGGCTCATTAATTCTAATTCAACACAAACATACCATGCTCAGGACCAAAAGCCAGCTTCCCCTTCATTAAAGAGAGGATGGTAATTGCCTTGTCCTTTATTGGACAGTTGAATAATTTCAAAAGAAGGGGGAGGACAAGGGGAGGATAAAGCCTAAAGCACATCATTTGCAATATCCTTATTGGTTAATCTCCTTTCATAATGGAAGTTTTGCCACAAAGGATCTTCACTGTGCTTTGGAACGTATGTGATGTGATACTTTAGGAGAATTTGAGCTGTCACTCACAATTCTGATTTGGGTTTTGATAATACACATACAATTTCTATTCTTTCTCTTTTGTTGTCAACTCAGCATTGTGGGTTTATTGTCTTGACTGCTAAACCTGGGCTCCTCCTCCCCTCTGGTGAGGGTTCAATGACTCTGCTCTAACAGAGTGTCACCAGCAGCCGAGGACGAAACACTCTTCCATAAACACTGCACTTCTCATCGACTCTCTGCTGCGAGAGCACAAAGAGCCAGTGACAGATTGTCATAAGCGACTAAGGCGGAGTGAGGAAAGGGCTGCTGGGGCCTGCTCCAGAGGTTTGTGAATTGCTAATGTGGAACATATGAAGCCTGTGCCGGGGCTGTGACTGCCAGATTTCATTATGCCACCTCTCTCCCCGCTCATGATCTCACTGCTCAGGCACGCTCGTCTGCAGTGAGACCCGCAGTTACACCACAACTCTGCAACACTTCGCAGAGTGTGTGAAAGATGCTCCAGACTTTGTCTGTTTGTGTGTTTGCAAGCGCATGCGTGTGCAACTTGTATCGCTCCTTTCTGGGAGCGAATACAAGCACATGTACATGACTTGAGCATCTTTTGTTTCTGGTGTTTTTAACCTCCTCCTGGAGATGTCACCTTGGGATACTTGCAGTAGTAGTCTGCAACGATTTTACCTAATGACCCCATATGTCCATGAGTTGTGAAGGAGTCTGAAGTAGTAAAACTATTTCATATATTGCAAAAGAAAACAAATATTTGATTAATTTATTCATTTGTTTTATTCTGTTAGTCATCTTGCAAGGGCTCACAACCCCATGCTGTGAATGACTGATGTAGAACACAGTTAATCATTTAGCATTGCATTTTTCCTAAAACATCCACTGTTAACATCAGGTTTTGATATCAGTAGTGGAGCATCAAAGCACTAGAGTTGTCCCTTGAAAGCAGTATTTTGCAACAAATTGAAACAAGCAGAGAATCAGAGAAATCAATCAATTCATTCAAACAAAATTAAACAAAACGAAATGAATGAATCTGAGTAACTCAGATATGACATACCAGCTAACAGGCATTACTATGAGTATTTAGTGTAGATAGATAGATAGATAGATAGCTAGATAGATAGATAGATAGAGATGGAGAAGCCCCATGCAGACTTGGAAGCTGGCTCTCTTGTGAAGGCGAATTCTCCCTCTGATCAATCCCTTCACACCCCGTCTCTCATCATGTTTGCTTACACTGAGACCTCAAGCTGTTTGGACATGTAAATAACACTTTCGGAGACTGTTTAGCTAAGCTCAATGGGAGTTGCTGTTGACTTTTGGAGCGCTTTGCTTAATTATGGGTCCCAGATTGTTTCAGGTCTAATGGCCTAATTACCGCTGTATAAATTAGCCTAATGTTCTTGCTGTGCAGAGCTTTCTATACTGTATGCGTTGCTTGGGCACTAGAACAGAGAAAGCCTTTATTCAGCAAAGAGCAATAGTAAGAAGGAAGGAGAAGAAAGCAAGGAGAGAGGTTAAATAACAGAACAATGTTGAGTGTTGCCTTGCCAATCTCTCTGCCATTCATCATATACGCAAGGCTGGCAGATCACACTCTGCCCTTCCTCTGTAAATCAATAGATTTTTTTTTTCTCTCTTCTGCTGTCTTCTCCTCTGTTTTCACTTCTCTCTTGCTGAATTGCTCTCACACCCTTAAACACAAACAGTCTTTCTGTGAGTAAATGCAATTAACATGGTGGAAAAGAAAAACAGAACAGAGAAGAGAAAGTGAGCGGTAAAAAGAGAAAACATCAGCTATGCGCGATAACAGGCCCTCTGTTCAAGTATACATTCCATCGCTACTCGCTGTCAGAAGTAATTTGTTTGTCTAGACTGAACAAGTCTTTCAATGCCCATCGTTTCTTTTCATGGTTCTACAAGTCTATGCATATTTGCACTGGGACTTAATGTTCAAGCAGGTTATCGCTTTGCGCCAATATTTACAAAGTTACGAACAGGATAATTTTTCATTCAACCAAGACTTCACTATGTTCATACATCATCCATGAAACACGCAACAATTCCCTGCCAGATTGTATCCAAAGGTTCAAAGTTTCACAGATGCGTATCCCCTGTAAAATATGTATCCATTTGCAGGGCATTTATCTGAAATAATATACAGTGAGTAGCCCTGATTTAAGCAACCAGGATGATGAAGATTAAGATGTAGGCTGTGCTCCAAGTAGCTTGCAGTTAGCCCTTCCATTCTCCATAAGTCACACAAATATCTTAATGGAACGCCAGCATCTGCAAGACATTTACCAAGCCGAGTCAATCTTAACAAATTGCACGCCAGCACAAGGACCCTTGCCTTACTACAGAGTGGAGCTAAGCACGCACATTGCTCTTCGAGGGGCCCCCAGCACCATCCAACCCCAGCTATTCCCCCGTTTTCCTTCCCTTCCCCGCCTCCATTGCTCCCTGTATCCCAGTGTGGATCAGGGAGTGAAGGTTATTTCACGAGGCCTCTGTGGAGCGCCAATCTATCTCCTACATTTGGTGAATTTCTCCAGATTGGGATAAGCTGGGGAGCAGAACAAAGCGCTATGCGTTGGCCCTCCCCCTTCGCTCCAGCACCCTCTCTACCCTACCCCACCCTCCAGCCTCCTCCCCCCCACCTAGCTGGGGAGAGATTTACACAGCAGTTTAGTAGCTGAAACACTGCGCTACACCTCTTTCCCCTTCTCTCTCTTTATCTCTCACATCTGTCTATCTCCTTCTCTCCAAACGATGATACCTCTCAGAGAGAAGGGAGTTGATTTAAACCTCAAGTTAACTCACCAGGACTTTGCTACATTTATTTTGCTTCAACTCCCCCTGCGTGATTTATTCTACTCAAATACAGGGCTGCTTTAGGGTTTGATCTTTTTTGAGATCATTATTTAGGAATTGGGGTCACCAAAGAAATGAAAAGAGGTGTCTGCGATCTGTTTTTTTAAAGACTCTTTTAAATGCCTGTATCATACAAAATGTATGATAAATTATTCGGATTTACTGCAACATCTATATATGAGCCAAGGTCATATCAGTGACAGCGTTCGTGATTGCCACAGCTGTGGCAGGCTACTCTGTGACCGACTGACCCTCGATCGTCACGGCTCCTCCCGGGGCCCCTATGCATGTGATGCTAAAACTGCATGTGGTTGTGTGATAGTGACTGTGAGGCCAATACACCTGCATTATAATAACACACAGGCCGGACGCTGCTTGGGGAAACTGGACAGCTTCTCAATTTTGAATCATGCTGAGGGGCCACCGAACAAAGACCGTCTTTTTGTAAACAAAATTACATTTCCAGGTAGCCGTCTCAATTCAGTTTGCGTGCAATGAATATCAACTTGCACATACTTTTATCTTGGTTAAAGAGTGGTAATCCATCACAGCAAGCATTTTGTCATCTTTATTTTTATTTCAAAATTATGTATTATCGCATGGTGATGTGGTTAAAAGAAGGGGTCAGTTTAAAAATTCTCCTCAGTGGTTCATTCAAGGGCACTCGGACAACTGAGATTTCAGGGTGCTAAAAAAACAACACATTAATTAACTATGTTGCAGCAAAACCTAGAATTCAATGAGTGAAAAAACATGGATGTTGCAACAAGGGTAGCATGTCGTCTCGCATTACAGATTTGTGAACCAACGCTGGAATCTCGATCTTAGAAAATCTTTGAATTCACGGAACGGTTGACTTTATAATTGTTATAAAAATGTTCTGGGTTATATATCTCAAGCAAATTGTCCTTTAATATATTTTACAATCAAATGGTATTTCCCCCTGTACTGTAAGTCTATTCCTCTATTTTCCACCAAACCCATACAGACATTAGACAAAGTCTGCGCGGGCCTCTAGAGGTAAGTGGCCATTATTTGGGCTAATGGAGGAAACTGTGTGTCATAGAGCAAAGACAAAGCCCAGTGTCACAGCAATCAGACAAATGGCTCCTGGGCTCTCCAGGGCCAGACAGGGGTCAACACCTCTGGACCAATTAGATCGTATGAGTGCAACAACATCTGGAACTCTCTGATTTTCTCTCTTTTCCACTCTCTTTGCTCTTTGCATAGCTGTCACCTTAGCCTCTCTTTCACCCTCTCTCTCATGCTTGCATCGTCTTCCTAATTCTTTCAGTTAATCCTGCTCTCGGTGTATTTCTTTTTCTTTGCCTCTCTCATTATTCAAAGCGCGTCCTCCTGATCTCTCCCCTTTCCCTCCTCACAGCATCCCAAAACAAGGACAAAGTTGTAATCCATTTACTGCACCCCTGTCAACAGATTCCACCCAAATAATCCTAAAAGACTTACAACCAGGCCTAGGTACTATCAAGGGAAGGGGAGTAAAGAAAAGACAGAATGCACAGGGGAAGGCATGTGAGAGCCATAGAGAAAGAGGGAAAACAGAGGAGAACATTCGAGGGGAGTTGAGGAGTGAGGCAACAGACGGAGGGAACTTGTGTCACAGTGATTTGAGTCTTTGTCACGCAGGTGGCGCCCAGGGGTTCCCTCAGCCTGGGCAGAGAGACAAACTGGGGCCCATGTAAACCTTAAAGAGGATTAACCCTGCCGGAGCGCTTTAATGAGACCTGAAAGTGCCGGGCACCGGAGAGCCCCACTGATTGAGCCGCGCTCGAGTCGGCTCCCAGCGGTCCGCCGGCCCAGTGGCCCAGCAGCGCTCCTGCAGCCCCGTGGCCTACAGCTGCCCGCTCACACTGAGCCACATCAAAGCAGCCTGTCTGGGAGAACCCCAAGACGGGAGGAAGGGGAGGCGGGTGGGCATAAGGGAAGTGGAGAGTGTGAGCGAAGGAGAGGCGGGAGGAGGAGGGAGAGGAGGGTGCCTGGATGGAGGAATCCCTTATCTCCTCCTGAGAGGATGCTGCTCTGTGGTGCGAGATTGTCTGGAGCTGCCACCTGTCCCAGGCATCTTTAAAGGCAACACTAAAGCCTGTGATGGGCCTGACCTCCTTGAGCTCCCATTCTTTTATGTCTCTCTTCATTTTCTGCTTTGTTACACCCCCTCCTCCTTCTTCTCCACTCTCTTTTGCTCTTCTCTCTTTTTCTTGCCCCTCTGTCTCACTTATACCCTCAGACTCAGCCCTGACTCCCTTCCTCTTTTCTACAGCGATATCTTACATTTCACCAGGCTGCTAGAAACATTTTAATTATACTGTGTTCATCAGCCTCCTCTCCGTGTAGAACAATATATACTGGCGACCCTCCAGAGACGAGAGCACGATACAGGTTGTTGGCTGAAGGGATAAGGGCACTTATCTTTGCCGCTATGTGAGAGGAATGCAAATACAAAAAGGAGCGATGAGATTTGGATACACGGGAAACAAACATGAAGAAAGCCATGAAATGACTGATTTTCCCGTAGCGCACAGAGGTGATTATCCTACTGGAGACTACAGGGTAACTTAAGGAGGAGAGAAAAAGCTCAACCAGCAAGCTGAGGAGGAGCCCCCATGAGCATTTAGTCTTGTTGTTTTTATGGTATAGTGCTTAATGTTATTGTTGCCAGTGGTGTTTGCTGCAGTTGGTTCTCCTTTTGGATGTACTAGATGCAGCAAATCTTCATTTTAAGCTTTCACAACATCAGCAAAGTGCTATTGTTCCTACTTGCCTCTGTGGCTTGACTGATTAACCACTTATTTGAATAGAAGTAAAACATACTGACAGATGTTGTGACAATGATACCAAGAAATGCTGAGTATCCTTCTTTGAACATCTTAAGTTCTCTGGAAATTCTTCATAATTCTTCTTAGCCCCTTCACATTTAATCTTGTCATTGTTAATGAGAACTGCCATTATTCTGAGATATTCAGTTCACACGCATCAGCTTTGTGTTAAGAGCACCACATGACCTTAAGATGGTATGAAAGTGCATTCTCGAAGCACTCCAAACTCTGCTTAACCTCCTTAAATCATCAAGCGCTACAAAGGGGCACATGCATGTGAGAATATGGCCTATCTTACAGCATGAGATGCCTCTAATAAGCTGTATAAAAGGGGATCATCTGATTATCCCTGGTGCGCTGGACCAAGGGGCCACAGTAGAGCACAGGCCCATGTTGTTCTTTCTTGATGAAAGGAGGTGGATGGAAAGGATCCCTCTCCATTGCCTGCAGTGTGCCCCAGGCTTCTCTGTGCCGGCACACCGCTGGGGGACTACACCATGCCACCACGCTCAAAAAGCCAATATTGAAACAATCACAAAGACAAACACTTACCCTTGAAACAGGCACGTGTCTCCTCACCCTAGGCTCTCCTCTGTTCTCCCCAATTCTTTGGGGGAGGATGTTTGAACCTGTATCCCAGCCAGTAGTTGTCATGTTTAAACCAACAAGAGGCCAGAAAGTTTGTTGTTCTTTGAGTGAACGTTCAGAGGAGTTCTCTGTTTATACTCTTTTACCACCTATACATACACACACACTTTATAATTGCTGTTTCTTGCTCTCCTGGCGCTCTGACCCTTTCGTGATGTATGGGAAGGTCCGGTGCAGTCCGTATGAACTGATAGACCTTGCACTGTAATTGACTACAGAGAGTCCCGGGCCATTGTTGTGCAGATCACGTTCAGTTTGGTGACAGCTAGCTCATTCAGTTCAGTGGTCAGCTGCATTTTGATATTGAGGCAGACAGACTGACGCCGCGGCAGTGGCTGGCGTGCCACGGCCCAGTAGACCTGAGATCAGCTCGGCACAGCAGTTTAGAGTTTAACCCCTGTGACTGGGCACCCACCGCCCCCACCACATCATAAAACCCCAGGACAGGTTTTACGCCGTGGCTCAGTGTTCCCGCCAGCTTTCCCCCGAACACAGGGCCATTGTGATCCAGGTAGCAGTCACCTTTGGCTAGGCTCAGAGAGCAGGGTTACATGCAAAGGAATCCTTCAGCCAAGGGATCCATACCTCCACTGCCCCTAGCTTAGCAGGGTTGGTTTCTGAGATCAGTCAAGGACAGCAAAGCTTTGGTGTGGGGATTAGGCCCTTGCAGCCAGATCTAGGCTAGATTTTTTAAGGAGCTAACCAAAAAGACTATTGGACTGATAGGCAGCCATCATAGCTTGGAGACACACTTAATGTGTCTGGTATGCTCTTATCAATGACCCACTGTATCACAGATACAGCATAGCCACAAAACTTATGCCACTTCAGGGCCAAAGTACTTAGGCATTGTCTCTATAGCTTGGCACATTTACTTTCCTCTGCTTGCCTTCGTTTTTACTAAACATTCTAGGGTGTTTTAGTGTAACATTTGCAAGAAAGCCATTGAGAGGGACGTGCTTTAAGTCCCTCCATGGATGTGTTTAGTCTGGCAAAGAAGGGCACGCGTTTAAGAAAGAGACACTTTAAAGAAGAAGATCCCCTCGGAGGAGGGGGAGATGCTTCGCCAGCAAGTGGGCTCACTGTTGCTGCAGGACCACTGACCGACTAATCAGCACACAATGTAAACAGATGTCGGCGCTGCACATCCCATTCACACTTCCACACAATTAAGATCTTAAAAAAAAAGACTTCTCACTCATTAATCCTCATCTCAATCCTTTCTCCTTATCCCACAGCAAAGCTGCATGTATTAGTGTTGTGGTAAGAAGGATGTGGACTCTTATCCAGTGTTTGCCCAAGAAAAGCGGCTAAGAGCTAATGCTGACAATAGGGGCAACGTTTCCTTAGTGCCTCCTCTTTTCTGCGCTGAAGTGGGTGTAAAAACCAGAGTAAACACAGTCTTAGGCCACGGACGTAAGAGGAGTGGGAGATCACAAATCTGGGTGAATAGCAGAGATTTACCCGGAGCGCAGACCCCTGAAGATAAACCCCCTCCCCTCGCTCTCCACTCGTTGTTCAACTCCCACGCCTCCCAGAGCTTCACCGCCACGTTAATGACCCAGCGACCAGGTGTGGGGAGGCTGCAGGTGCCGTCGCATTTAGGCACATTAAGCACTGACACACACCAGCGCTAAGAGTAATCGGATTTACCTGGCTGTCTGCTGCGTGGCGTGGCACGCTATGCAAGCACAGCACAAAGGCTTAGGGCCCCCTCTCCATCACAAACGCACACACATGCACACACCTGGGATGAATTTAGGAGGTGACAAAGCCCTCATAGAGAGGGACTACCGCTTGTGGTGTAAGGACTGTGTGTGTGTGTGTGTGTGTGTGTGTGTGAGAGTAAAATGTGTGTGCTCACATGTGTATGGAATCAGAAACCAGAACAGGAGCCCGTGGCTTTTTACACCTTGTGGCGCAGGAGTGGCGACAGACGCTACAGGCTTCTGGTTCAAAGCAGCTAAGGCAGAAAGGGAGGGGGAGCGGAGGTTTTGGGGGAACCCTTTTCGTTCTGCTGACCCTCAGACCGCTGGAGCTCATGGGGATTGAGCCCTGGTACTGGGTTCAATCAGACAGAATGGGACCGCCGCCTTTAAGGACACCCCATGTCCTCAACACCTGGGGCCAGGAGGAGGTGTTTAACACAGCAATGCTCTCATCTCAGATCATAAGTCTTCCTGAGCAGAGTCAGGATCAGAGAATTGACAGAAAAATATCAATGAAAAACACTAGGAGCCATTTGGACTGTTTTTAAGTCAGAATTGGTAGGGTTTTCATCTTTATTGGTGTTATTTCTCTCTCGAACTTCTCGCACTGGTAACCAATCAGGTCTTGACTTTTTGTGTAGTTATATATCCACTGACACTAGGGCCGCAACTAACACTCAATTATTCTGACAATTTTTTTAATTGATTAATCAATCATGTTGTCTATAAAATGACAGAAAATGGTTAAAAAACGAAACACTAATGTGACTCAAAATTTCCCAGAGCCCAAGCTGACGTCTTCAAATTGTTTGTTTTTTCTGACCAATGGTTGAAACCATAAGATATTCAATTCACAATGATTTCAAAAAGTGAAAAGCAGCAAATCAAGCAGCAGGTGCAAAATGTTTGGCATTTTGGCTTGATAAATTTAATTATGAGTTATCAAATTGTTGCTGATTACTTTTGTGAGTCACAACATACTTTTATATTAAAAAGTGCCAGAAGCAGTGTAGACGGAAAATAAAAATCTATGTCCATCATGCCTACAGCTTCCCAGCAAGCATCACTGTGCTCTACTCTACTCTGCCTCATATGATTGCAGTCTTCCAGCCCTCTTGAGTCCAAATGCACAAAGAAAGCCTCTCGAAGCTCCACGGACCTTTTGACTTTGCCTGCTGCTTTTGAACCCTCCATTTCAGACTGTGACTTTTCCACATGACTCCAAGCCTCAGAGTGACCCCCCTCTCCCCACTCCTACCCCAGGGCTTCAGTGGTCTGGAACCTCCAGAGCTCCTTCACACATACCCACACACATACATAAAATGAGAAGTGGCAGTGTTGCTGAGTTAGGTCAGGATGTAATGGGCAGTAATGTTCTGCCCTTGAGGGCCCTGTCCACAGCACCATTGCCTGGTTTTAAGTAACCTTTCCCTTAAAGAGGCACCTTGGTGACTCTCAGGCACCCATGCACAAGGGAGCAGTACCTAATGAAGTGGGCGAATAAATAGAGCTACAGTATAAGGTTGGGGTCCACTGGACTTTTCATTACTGCCACTGGATTAAAATCCCTCTGTCCCACTCTGTCTGCCCCAATTCAGAGCCAATTTAACCAAACTAAACAAGCTATCACATCAAATCCTTGTCTGCAGACTAATTCCTGGCTGCAGTGGCCGCTGAATTAACCTCCTAATCAGCCTCTTACTCCCCAATCATCTATCTCCTGTTCTCTCTTTCCACATACACACACAGTTTCACTTTCATCTAACTACTACTGTCTAGCTCACCTTTTTTTCAAATTATCTTCAGTATCTCACTCAAGCCACAGTTTTCCCTTCACCTCAATCTCTCAGGCTTCATCTCCATTAGTCTCTCTCTCTTTTTCTCGCTCCCTTTCTCTCACACAGTCTCTGAGTCCCACAGAGAGAGAGAGAGGCAGAGTAGGGGGTGGTGAGGTTTGACTCGGCGCTGCTTTGGGGCTTTGAAGTGTGTGTTGATGAGAGAAAGCGGAGTACTGTGTTCAGACAGGCCCCTAATGAGGGAATTAAGAAGCTACGCTGGCCGTTCCCCATACTAACTTCCCAGGCACAAAACAAGACAAGTGTGCGTGCATTGGTGAGTGTGTGTGTGTGTGTGTGTGTGTGTGTGTGTATGTAGACGCAAGAGCAAGCACAAGAGAAAGGCTAATCTGTCAGATTTAATCAAGGATCTGGCAGTCCTGCCTCTCACCTACAGTAAAGGGACAAACTTGGCCTCAGCCTTGGGGGTACTACAAATATGTCCTTGAGCTGTGTAGTTTCTTTACTTTACAAAATCTACAAGTTTTCCACTTAATAAAAAATAAAAATAACACCAAGTATTTTCTGGCTAGTGGACTTACGGTAGTGTGTGTCTAGGTAGCCATTGCGGGGGTCCATAGTGAACAGAGTGCCTCGGTACGGCAGGGCATGGTCAGCCAGGTGGGGCAGGGAACCATGCAGCTCCTTCTTGAGCAGGGAGGGGCGTTCTTCTGTGGAGGTGGAGGGCTCCTCGCTCACGGTCCTGTCGGGCGCGCGGGACGCCTGGGAGGTGATGGCATTGCGTCTCTCACGGTGGTAAGGCGTGCCTGAACTCTCTTCCTCTGCAAGGGTGGATAGATAGAAAGAGAAGATCTGATGTTAAAACTTTGGAGGAGGAACAAACAATGAGCTGCAGGTTTATTTTGAGTAGATATAAGAATAAAAGTTGGGAGCAGATGTGAGAATCCCTCTCCCACCAGTTGTGTTTCATACACATACCCACACACACACACACACACACACACAGCTTCTGAACACCCATACACATGCTGAGGAAGTCAGTTCACGTAGACACACGGGTAAAGGGAGGAGCTGGAGATCAGCTTCGTACACCTGAAACCTCCTGAGCATTATGGGTGTAAATCTGTCAGCGTTTGCCTTCCACTGCACCAGATGTGGGAGTTCAGAGGCAGACGGTGTATGGACACCATGGATGAAAAAATCCCAACCTCTTCATTTTGCACAGTTGAGGCAGCGTTTCCCAAAAGTCTGCTCTTAAATTCAGCTCTGCCCGTTCTTTTTTTTTAAGAAATGGATTCCCATGGAGGAGGCAGCGCAGGCTTTCCAAGCTGCCCGTTAACCAGCGTCATGGGTTGTATCAAACACACCCTCCTTCATTCTCTTGCTTGCCCCTTCTCCCCACTCTCTCTCTATCCTCAAACTAAATCTTTCTTAGTCTGAGGGTGAAATTAGGAGAACTGGTGTCTCCGGAGAAAGCTTCCTGGCATGCTGGGTGAAGACAATATATGTGGAGTTGAGTTCGAGGGCTGAACTCCACCAGAAAGACATGACCCTTGACCCTTGGCCTGACCTCTGAACTGACATGTATAAGGGGCAGCTAGCCTTCTGACCTGGTATTAGTCTTTTCTGTTGTATGAAACTATACAGACTAACTCAGAAACCAGCATAGGATGTTACACTGATGAAGGCTAGTTGCCTAAAAAAATTTTTTTATACTTTGTGCTCTTTTGCAGAGAGAGACCCCTTTACTTTTTGCCCTGAGCCACATTCATCAAATCAAGCTCTTTCATTCAGTCCGATCCCTACAGTGTTGTCTAGTCTCTATTCAGGCCCTGACTCCTTTGTCAGCTGCTGCAGTGAATGGTCTCCATATTCAGCCCTGATTACATGCATTTATGATTTCACCACTGAGGATGTTGGTCATCAGTACACACCAATGCTCTTTCTTGCGAAAATGTCGCTCACTGAGAACCTGGCAAAATGCGTCTATGCTGGCACCAGAGGTTCTTCTTAGCGGTGCAAGGCTCCCCCACTATGTACTGCGAACCAACAGCATCCCACTTCCAATTAAGAAAAGAGGAGAGGGCCAGATTAAAGAGCACTACCTTAAGCACTGAAGAGGGCCGCCATAATGCTGTACCACTTCACAGAAGAAGAGAAGCGATCAGAAAGGGGGAGGTTGAGAGAGAGAAACAGAAAGAGAGAATACGATTGAGAGAAGAGAAGAGAGAGCAGGGTAGCAACCCACGGGTCCCGCTTTTATTCCCCTCACTCTCCCACATCCATTACCAGCGTTCGGGCCAGCCGCGCATCAGCGCAGCACTGGCAGCAGATTCAAGGATTCTTAACGCGGAACTGACAGCCAGAGAGGGAAGCCACTCTCATCCGCAGGAAATGACAGTGTCAGTTATGATATAAGTATTTAATCCTATACTGCACAGCCAGTGATCTTATTAAGGGAATAATGGCACTTATACGGTTAAAGCTGGATTAATAGGTCTGCTCTTGCAAAGCGCAATATTAACATAAAGGGATTTCGGAATTGGGTTCATCTCCTGACATGGATTGAAAGAAGTCGAGACTGTAAACTATGCTGGGAGCAAGCATTGCTAAGGGTAGAACATGTAGCTGTGTGTAGCACAGGCTTCCACTGTGTACTCTCAGCTTTTTCACATCCAGAAATTCTAGCATTACATCTGGGAAAGTAAAAACTGTCTCCATATTTATGAGCTCTTTTTCTTACTTTCATACATATATTTGATGTTTTATAAATACATTCATCATTGGGGCCTTTGATAGTGTAGCAGTTAGGAGGCCACTGGGCACTAAAACTGGCCTAAAACATCTTCTGCCAAGCTTACGAAAAACTACTAAGGAGACACAACAGCTTACTTTAAAAAAATATACTATGCATTTCTATTTTTTCACTATTTTAATTTGTCTGGTTTACTCTCCTTCCCCATCTTTCTTTTTTCTCATTCTCTAGTGACCCCAACTGCTATTCAGATATGTCTCTCTCCTCCAAGGGAGGTCAAGCGACTAATAGTTCAATCACAGCAGTGTCACAGTCCCACCATCCCCCTCCAGTCACCATGGAAAGCCCACAGGGGGTTCATCATTCCACCATATACCACCTTAAGGGGCTTCATTACCTCAGTTTATAGCACCTTAAATGGTTAAACAAACACTCAGCAGCACAAGGGTCAATTGACTCCTAGTACTGGTGGGAGGAAGTCTCAAGTAAGGTTTATCTGCTGTGCTGCTTGTATCTGCTGGTGGAAACTTTTTGTATCCTATACTTGTATCCAGATATGTCAGGTATCTGTCAAAAAAAGGGCTAATGAAGACAGAGTCGACACAGGTAAACACATGCAACTTTTAAAAGTTCAACCCTGCAACACTTCTCTAACTCTGACCATCCGCCCAACAGGCTCTTTCCCTTTTTCCCTCCCTCATTTTTCATTCCTCTTTTATTCCCCTCTCTTTTCCCATGGTTGCCACATCCAGTCCTCTACCAGTTTGCAGGTCTATTCAGCCCAATACAATAGCAGCAGACCGGTCCTCTGTGGACCAGAGGAAAGCATGCCTCTCAAAAAAACAGAAAAAAGAACTATCCCGCTCTCTCTCTATGGTGATTGAATTTCTTAACATCTTTTCAAAAAGCGCTTAAATGCCTGGAGGCGAGAGGAAGAAACAAGCTAATGGTGGATGGGGAGCACTGAACAAATTTCAGAGCCCTTTCCTGCTCGCGTTTGAGGTTGAAAGCGAGCTCCTGCCTTTCAAGTTTCAAAGTCCTCCTTCCTCCCGCAGTGTCACTGAAGGATTTGAAAAGAAGGTAATTGTGCTCACTGCCGTCCTGATCAGAGCACACGCCCCAGCTCTAGTATTTCAGGAGCTTTCTCTGCCACTATTATGGTACCTGGTGCTCCATTCCTGCATTCTTCCTCCCCTACTACTCTTTCTCCTCCCTCTAACCCTCTACAAATGCACTCTCTCTTGCTCTCCCTCACTTGCTTTTCTATCCTTCTTTCACCCCCAGCAAGCCACTCATTAAATCCTAAAGCCCAGGTTTCTCCCTTTTTTCCCCTTGTCTGGGATCTCTATTGTAAAATTGGTACGAATACCTTCAGAGAAAACCCTATGCATGGCCTTTAATATGGCGGCATAAAAGAGAGTGTGGACGCAATGACAAAATGAAATTTTAAAAGAGATAATGAGATATGGAGTGGGGCCAGTTCCTCTGAGAGTTGGGCTCTGGGACAAGGGGGGCTTAAGTTAAGGGTGCCCAGCCAATTCAAAGAAATGAAAAGTGAAACAAAACCCTTGGCTTGTTGTTTTTGAAGGCATTTTCTAGAGGCAGAGGTTAAGAACAAGGATTGCTGTTCCTCCACATGCCAATCTGTCCTTGACTCTCAAGCATCTGATTTGCCCTCCAGCCTGAACTCAGTCAGTCTCTAAAGCTGGGACATGTATGTTTCAGGGGTGCTCAAAGGGGCCACTGCACATCTCATTGCATCTCTTTCCCCTCCGTTACTGCCTTTCCTAAAAGCCTAAACATCAGAGGAGGTGTTGTTGTACCTCTGAGCCAAAGCCAGACATATGCTGAGTTCCACCTTCGAACTTCTCAAAGCACTGTTGTCAGTGGCACAAACAGGTTTTGGCTGGGGAGCACATGGAGAGTGAACAAGGGGGAGAAGAGTGGAGGATATACAGTGAAATCACAAAACACTTCTTCAAAGCTCCTCTCCTCCTGTGCAATAATCTCTTGCTCCTTTTTTTTCTTTCTCTTGCAAATCAACTCCCGGGAAAGACTCAAGACTCCCCAATTAACAATGAGAGGGGGAAGAAAAATTCCAGCAGCTGGCTAGAGTTTAATAAGAGCACCTCTCCAAGCGGCTTAGGCTTATGTACCTGATTCACCGGCCCTGGCATTGGCGCTATAGACAGAGGAATCATTCACGATTAGCACAGGCTGAAAGACGAGGGAGAGAGAGACAGCTCACTCCACCAAACCCAAAACAACAAGAGCACAGGGGATTACTGCAATTGTGTGAGGTATTTTTCTGATCAACTTTCTGGCCTACGGGCTCAGTGCCACAAGGAGTTGGGTGCCTTCCCCACGGCAGAGTTCAGTTCTGCACTATGTGAAGGTTACAAAGTCCTAATGGGGCTTCCTGTATCTGCCTGAAAAGGGTGACATTCCAGAAATTCTGCGACAAACAAATCTTCTAAATGTCAGAAGGCAGAATCAGGTCATTGCCCTAATATCTGTGGGCAGGGTAGTTGGCAATCCCCAGTCTAAATATTTCACAGAGCTCTGGAGAACTTCGGCATACATAAACTTTATTCCCTTTAACTTTGCGCTCATGTTTGATTTTGTCTCTGCAGAGTGAGTCCGTAGTGGTACATTATTTAACCATCAGCGTGTGACTGATGTTTAGACGAATTTCAGAGAGAGGCATGGGCAGGTCAGGATGCTCCCTCTCCTGGTTAGCAGTCTATTGTCAGCTGCTGATTTCCCACACAGCGCCCACAAATGCCCTCTTCAATATTCATCCAGGCAAATTCAACATCTCCCACATCTCAATTTGGCACTCGGCAGCCCACGCCCCAACCCCCTGCCACCAGGGGTCTGCAGGGACGCACCCAGAGCTCAGCATCTCGCAGTCCCAGCCTCCCGGCCCCGGGGCTGGGGAGGGGCAAATCAAAGCCTGCTTGGCGCCTTCCATCTTCCCTGCGCTCACCTCAAATCAGCCTCACAGCAGGGTTGTGTCGTGCCAAGCCTGTGCCTGCCCCTAGCTACCCCTTATTCACCCATTAGGGGCACAGGCCCACCATAGAGCGGCCTGAAACCCCACTACCATTTCATCAGGGCCACATTGTGAGGGAGCAATGAGCATTGCAGTGAGAGAGCTGAAAGCTCTGACTCTAAAATGCACACTGATGCGTTTTTGACCGTCGATAGTTATGGCTTTTTAGGTTTTTCACTCAAAGGGCACCTTGGCCTGCATTCTTTGAGGAATCAAACACCAAGAGATGCATTTGATCAAAGCTTCAAAGGAAAAAATGCCATTTAGTGCTCTGATTGGCTTATAGAATGTATTAGCATTGCTTCAGATAGTCACAAACCAGCTATGATCAGCCATAACCTGTTAGTTATTTATACTGTCCGCGGCAACAATATAAAATGATTGTGTGCTGGGGCAGGCTAGGGCAGATTTATGTCAATTTGGGATAGTGGGTCTTTTAGGGTGAATCTGGGCTCACTGCCCACCAGACCAGAGTGGGCCAGCTTTCCACTGGGCCTCAGCATTGGAATCCCACTTCTGACACCAGAGTGATCCGGACCAAGTCTGTGGCACTCAGATTAGGAACGGCTCGCCAAGAGAAATGGATATCCAGCCAAAGCAAAGAAACACAGAGCCAACAGTTAGGATAAAATATAAAAAATAATACAGTAATTTCAAGCACATCAAATACGGCCCAAAATGCCACTGTGGCTGTTTCCCACCTTATATAGAATGATATCATAAAGTTCTTTCATTTAACTTTTAATAGTTCAAACTTTATGCCCGTGTCACATTTGTTCCTCTTATGTAAACGAAGTGTGACATTGTGTGTTTTGTGTAAAAATGCACATTAACACATTGTGGTACATGTGTTTAAGAGCATAAGTGTGCACTGCATTGAGGCATAGAGGCCCCCATTAAGACAGTTAGCCAGCACTTACTAGGAGCTGGATAATTAGACACATCAAAGGCACCTGCCCGGCATCCCAGAGGGGGCAGGAATCACAGCGCCCCGCCCCATTTAAAAGCATGTTAACTCCTATCTGAGGCTAGCAGGCTAATTTAACTCTTGACATTTGATATCTAAGGAATGAGAGGGATCAGCCATTTAGCTGGAACAGGATTACCCCCACGCACAACCCCAACAGCCCTCCTCCTCTTCCTCTCCCTCCCCTTCAACCCCCAAGCCCCCCTCTCCCAGTCAGGCCGGATTCATTAATTTTCCTGCCGCTAAGCACTTTATCAATGACTGGTGAACGTCTAAGTCCAGAGTGGACTCTCTCTCCTTCCCTCTCTCTCTCTCCTCTGTGGTGATTAGGCCTGTGGACGTTCGGATCTGTCTAATTCACAGCCTGCTCTGTTGCTGCTGATCAATTCTCGCACCTGCTATGCAGCTGAAAACTGTGAAACTGTTTGGAGAGCCGTGTTTGCACAACACTTAAGCCGCGTTTCCACACCAAAGTAATTTTGAAAACTTGTGTAAAAACAATGTGCATCCGGAATAACATTAGGAAAACATTAGAAAAAGGGCCAAAACACTTCATCCTAATTCAGCAAAAGAAAAGCAAAAATGTGCATCTCATGCCAACACCTGGTAAATTTCTGTTCATCACCCTCTGAGCTCACAATTTAGTTTTACATTTACATTTTTTGGGGATCCTGTTATAAGACAACTGCAGTAGGAAAAAATAGTGATGGGATGCTGGTCAATAACAGTAACTCGTGCAGTGCTGTGCTGAAAACATGGATTCTGAACTTTACCACAGTCCCCGATCAGGCTTGCTTAATCATTTTCCCCATCTACATTGAAACACATGCCATTTTGATACCCATCCACTCTGGACACCATTTTTGGTGTTTCTGTCTTCATTTACAAGTTTCACACATTCAAATTAAACCAGCTTAATGTGGACGTACTCTCTGTGTGTTGATACAGAATTGTAGGTTATTTTTGCTGGTAATGATGTTATTCTTTGTAAACCTGTATTAATTTCAAACAGCACCTCAGCCAAACATATTTAAATATAGTCAGTAACCTTTGACGTATTACAGGTAGAGAGGTGCTGCAAGTTAATTTGCATCCATAACTCTACATTAGTCTCAGCCTAATGCCTTCTGCTGAATGTCTACATTACAGGTTGAATCTGGGGCTACACATGAGTGTGACGGATCTGGGTTAAATGAACAGCATGCTTGGGCCTTTGATGGTGCAGCTGGTAATGCTTACAGTTTCTAACCCGTCACATTTGGACATAAGGCCTTTTTACCAGAGAGCATGACAATCAGAATTCCAAACTACAAGCCAAATGCCATAAAAATAACACAACTCAACTGACTCCTTCACTCTGCTCCCACAATGAGGGGCTGTTCGGCAAACACATTAAGTCACCTGGTGTTAAAAAAATACCTCCAGTGCTAATTGAATCAACGTTTTGCCTTTACAGCTTGACACATTAATTATCTAAAATAACGTTAGTTCATTTTCCATATTCATTTCTATCAAGACCTAAAAGGTGCCAAATCACCTCACAAAGAACCCCTTTATAAACATGTCAATCATCATTTGCCTTCCAGCATCCTATCATCATTATGGCTGACTTTTGGGCCACGTTTGCGACTAAATCCCACCCCTAGCGTGTGATATGAATGGGAGTGCCCGCTTAATAAACAGGGTGTAATTCACCCCTCTCCCCCTTAAAATACAGGTGAGACCTGGACCCCTTCATTACAGTGTCTGGAGCAGGCAGGGAAAGCTCTGCAGATTAGAGGATCTGCTATGTTGGCCAAACAGACTTAACCACAGTCTGCTGGGAAGGGGCTGGAAGTTGGAGGTGAGTAGGGGAAAGTAAAAGGCACCAGACTTTCTATATGATTAGATAAGTGGCTCTGCAGGGCAATGAAAAGCATAATACAGGGTGAAAGTTGCAGGTTTGGACAATATGATCAACTAGTGGCTGGAGCAATCGTATTTTATGTCACGTTAGATCAACCAGTGTGTGTCACTGAATCCCTACAAGCTCACTAAGTGTACATTGTAGTGTGTAATAGAGCGGTGAGTTATTTGAGGTGTACAAATCAATTTTCGCCATAAATAATTTGAAGTGACGGTTGGGGGGAGGGTTAAATAGACATGAGATGAAAAAGATGGGCAACTATTTTGAAAAAGATTATTTGATTAAAAAGTCAATGGCCCAAGACTGTGTGTGACGTTGATGGGGCATTGAGGCATAAAACATCCAATTGCTGAATTGGAAAGTGTTGATCTGACTTATAAAGTGCAGCTATTGGTAATAAAAATAGGCAAAAGCCTACAAAAGTGAAAGTTGCTCCTTTAACATTCAATACATGGGATGTCTGGTTCCCTAAATCATTTTCTTTTTTTTCACCCCTTAGTTTTTGTCATCATATCACCTGCCTCAACACTGTCCATTTTCCCCTTACTCCCCTTGTCTCACCCTGTCTCTCTGCCTCCTGTTGCTGTCCCCCCTCAGTAATGAGCTCTCCTCATGTATGACCTCTCCTGTCACTCCCGCCAATCGAATCCTCCTCTCCCGCTCCACTCTCGCCTCCTTCTCTAATCTCTACATTACTTTGCCATTAATCCCACATTCCACACAAGGATGGTCGGTGCAGCTCAGATGACACGTTATAATCTGGTGTGGTATAATATTGGAGTGAATCAGGGGGATGGAAGGAGAGCAGTGTTTAAAATTCTCATAGTAAAAGACCGTTCTGGGCTACTTTAGGATTCACCTGTAGCAAGTAGCATTCCCTTCACTCTCCATTCTTCATTCCCCCTCTTTTACCTCTCTACATCGCACCTTCTGTATCTCATTTGCACTTTCTTACCGCTAATCTCCTGTTACTCGCTCCTGGTTTCCTGATCTAATCCTTCATTCTCCCAGGTCTTCTGCCAGTTCACATGTCTTTTTCCAAATCTCCACTACCTCCCTCCATCCATCCCTCTCCCTCCCTCATGAGCCGCAGTGGGACTGTTGGACTCGCGCAGCCCCATGCTGAGCTGCTCCAGAGCCAAGCCAGAACAAAGAGCCCATTGAGCCGAGCGGAGACATAATGTGGGCCGCCTCTGACAGCCCCGAAGATGAAGTCATGAGGTCGCCAAACAGTTAATAATGATGGCCCATCCTCCAGCTGCACCAAGTGTGTGTGTTTAGTTTAGTGGCATCGAGGAAAGTGAGAGAAAATGAGAGATTATGTGTCTGCATGCATGCATGACTGAGTAGCTACAGTATGTAACGCATGTGTACATATCTTAGAGCATGTGGATGGATAAAAAGCTTTTAAGAGCGTAATGAGATACTCCATGACACTCAAAAATGCGCTCAATCACTTTGTAAATACCACAGAGGAAAAACAAAACCTTCAGAGAATTGCACTTTTAGTTTTGGCTTTGCTCCAGCTGCATTGAAGAACACCCACCCCACCACACCACCAACCCCCTTTCCTTATTGGAGTCTGTCTGGCGCAAAGTCTGACATGAGACACATCTCCCCGGGACTGGAGCTGTCGCTGCGAGGCCCATTCTCCGAACATCATTAGACTCACAGCTCCAGGTGAGATCAGGCAGGGTAGGGAAAGACTCAGAGAGGTGCATGTGTATTTGTGTCTCTGTGCAAAGGCATGCATGTAGGAGATGTGGTTCAAGCACTAATCTCAATGCCTCTGAATATCATGGCCTATTAAAATGCCTTTACAGGACCACTTGCTTGTCAAGAGGCCTCCAGGCTGAGTTGGGCTCGGGACAGGGGGAGGAGGAGGAGAGGGCGGGGAGAGAATGGTGAAAGACAGCTATGCAATTGATTAACATTAGAAGGACTTGCTCAAGTTCAAATTGCACGGCCCCTCTGCTGTAAGCTACAGACATTTGTTTCCCCGCAAGTAGAATGTTTCTTTCAAACCCTGTCTCTGCTACACATCTGAGTTCAATTCTCCGCATGCCCTCTCTCTGAAAATCAATTCCTCCTCCTCTCCTCTGCTCTTTTCCTCCAGCTCTGCGAACAGACCAGGGCGAGGGGATTACACTGTCCCTCCCCAGATCCAAGCAAGACAACAAATGGTTCTTATCAACTGACACCCCCCTGCCATCCAGGAAGAAGAGGTAGAAAAACTGGCCAAGCCGCCCCGGCACGGATGTGTTTCTGGGCTCTGTCTGCCAATCGTGGCAACTCTTTTCACACTTGAAGCCTGAGCTATTTACGAGAGCCCTGGGAGAATGCGTACGCAGCACCGGAGGGTGGGAAGAATGGAGGGGAGAGAGCTGCTGCTTCTCAACCTCTGCTTCTAATCAATCACCAGAAATCACTGCCATGGTTTATGGCCTTTGATCCTGGCTCCTCTTTCGCACTGCGAGGGAGAGAGTCGGGCGGGGAAAGGGGAGGGGGAGCAGGGAGAAGGGTGAGAGTCAAGGCCCAGAGGGTGTGGAGGTCAGGGGAGAGAGATTAGGGGGTATAGGGCCTTTTGCTCTCTCAAACCCGAAAGCATGTCTTGATTTAATCCAGTGAGTTTTGAGCAGAGAGCGGAAAGCGGCCTGAAAAAATACAGGCCGCTTTCAAACAGTTTCAGGCTTCAAATATTCTGCTACATTCAGATATTTGTGGGTGTTTTGCTTAACTGGACATCGACCAAGACTTTAAGGAGTTTTTCATGTCATGCTGTTACAGCAAAGTTCACATCCTGTCTCTTAACTAAAAAACAAACTATAGTGCCAAAAAAAATTTTTAAACAGTCTGACATACTAATTTATCATTTTAAATAATAGTTGCCACTATGCCAACATGTTGATAGAAAATTGTGCTTGATGAGATGAAAATGAGATACAAAAAAAAGGACAAAACTATAAATAGCTCACTAGTAGGACCTGTCCTTCTTCATCATACGCAGTCATCGTTTCATATAAACTCCAACCCTGGTGGCAAGGCCACTATTTGCTACTTCATCCGCTGAGTCCCATTCAACAAGAACCCAACTGTGGTAAGGAGGCGTGAGTGAATGAACAAAACAGAGAGGACGCGGACAAGAACACACCACAATAAATCCTCCTGGCAGGGTCAGGACACTCCTGCTTTGTTCCTCCTGGCAGGAGGGAGGCCACTGATGCCTACCGACAAATGGACAGAGTGGTAGAATAATCAACTACTGTTTCCCCACTTTATGGGCTTATGAGTTTATGGGGCCCTTGGTCGCCCCTGCGCCTCCCTCTCTGAGAGGAGCGGGATCCGGCCGCAGTGCTGCTGGGATGTATCAGGGCCTGGTCGATGTACCCCCCGATCCTCTCACACAGGGCAGGCTGATTTGTCTTTGTGAGGCTAGTCGTAGGTTCAGAGACTTGCCTCTGACCCGGGTGACCTCTGACTGCCGGGCCTTTCTGGCTCTCAGCGTGTCAGTGAAAATGATCTCAGGTTCTTCCAAGGAGCCATTGTGATGGTCAGCATGAATTATCACAACATATTAGAATTAAAAAACAATGACTGAGATGTCAAATTGAGATTGCTCTCTGTATCCATACATAATGTGAATTCTGAGTATTAAAGGGAAATTAAATTACAACTTCCGTTTTGTTTTTGCAATTGTTTGTGTTGGTAATAATACCACTGTACTCAAAAGGAAGTCCAAGCAAGGACTACAATGTTACAGGTTTTTAAAATACTCCCAGGCTGCCAGATTTATTTGGAAATGAAAAGCAAGCCAAACAATACATTTATCACCTGAACAGTTGCAAACATCCATCCAGTTCGTGGTTCACTTTTGACCTGCTGTACTTACCATAGTTGTTCATCTGTCTTTTCCTGTGCAATAAAGGAACAATACGGACATTTCATGTTCGCTCACTTTGGGTTTTATCCAGTGGTTTAAATAATACGTCTTATTTACAACACGTCCGATTGTGTTTCTTGTCCTGTCCGACTTCACTGTGGCAAACTATCCCCAGATCTCAGCAATTGTTTTGTTGAGTCCAATGTTATCATAATTGACAGAAACAACAAAAAAACTACAAAAACACAACCCAGGTTGTAATTAATCAGAATTTCCTTCTAGGACTAATTTTGAGGTTTTCATTGAGATGAGAATGTATATTTCATGCTGCACCAACAAGGGCAAACTAGTATGATGATCACTGACAAAAAGAAAAACAAAGATGCAATTCCACTACAGCTAAATTCTGGCGGCATCCACAGCGTGCAAAAGTCTTGAGGCAGTGGCTTATATGCATCTTCCAGCAGTGAAGGAGCAGTGGAGCTCCAGCAGGCAGATCTGGGCATGTGGACGTGTGCCAGACAAGACAGGCCAGGCTGGGCTGGACTGGGCCGGGCAGCTGAGGTTCCCCTCCGCCCTGAGTAGCAGCGAGGCTAAGCTAATCCTGCGCCTCAGGCCCCTGTGAGGTGGCTCTGCCAAAGCCTGTCCCCCTGCTGCTGCAGGAAATTGCCTTCAGTGCAGAGGTCCATGAAACGGCTATGGCTCACCGGTGAAGGCAAAGCACATCCACTGTGTGTGCACACGGGGCCAGTGTGACTTTACAAGTTCTAATCTACAGGTAGATTTTGTATTTCATACCTATATATCGAAAAAAAAAAAATGTATTATCATGAAAACAGCCATATTCTGGATACATTTGTATTTTATTCTATGTATTTCTGCTTATATAATAAGTGTTTGTGTATTTTATGTATAATTGATGTACCATACAGAGGTCTTTTGACACTAAAAGCCAGTTTTCCTGTGAGGGGTTGTGTGTCAGGCTCTATAACGCCTCCTCCATTGTGCTGTTTGACCTGTGGGCCAGCCAGAGCTCCCATGAGGTCCCTTATCCCTCCATCAGTCCTCTCTCATTAGCCCCCACAGGCAGAGCCCAGAGTAGGGTAACACAGAGGGGCCCCTACTTCCTCCTCTGGTCCCCATGAAATACATACAGCACAAATACAGATGACAGACCTTTTATCTTTTAGCAGTAGTGATGCACAAACAAGTAAATGCATTTCTTCAAACAATGACCAACTTGTGTCCTCTGAAAGAAAAGGCCGATTTAAGAAAGTAAGCAGAAACATTTCTTGAAATTCTTGTAATTTTAATATCCCCACCAGAGCTCCGGATGCTGAACCACTTGTCAGCATTTATTTTTAGGCAGTGACTGGGTGTTCTTGTTAATTTTATGGATTTATTAATCTTTTTTTTCCTTCAGTCACACAAAAAAGATCAGATTGCCAAAGTGGTTCATCTTTTAGGGGGGATAAAACAGGGATAAAAAAAAGTGGAAAGCAGAGGTGGCAGCATGAGGAGGGAGGAGGAGGGGAGGAGATGGGGCAGGACACAGTGGAGAAACAGTTGATTATGAGTCCCATCAAGTGATCAATGATTTCATTAATAAGACGGATCACGCGGCTGTCATAGCTGTGACACGGGCTGAGGGATGATCCGCTCCCAACGCTCCATTTCCCCCAAGCCTCCCTCCCTTCCTCCCTTCTCCCTCCCTGTCCTTCCAATATTGCCTCCCTCTGCCAACGACAAGGCAACGCCAAGGAAAAAAGGGATGGAGCTGGGTGTTGACGGGGGTGGAGGGGGGTTAGTCATGAGGGAGGGAGGGGAATGAAGGGGGAGAGGAGGGAGGAAGAAAAGTGAAAATCCATTTTGAAACCCATTTTCAATTAGGGGTCCACAAGCTGTTATCACAGGTGTCCCAGAATGGGGGCCCGTAAGTGAAAATGTCTCCTATCCGTTTCTGAAATGAAACCTTATCTGGGAGGCACAAAGATGGCGGGGACAGCGTATCTGTAAATTACTTTCCTTCCCCGCTGTTAACGGGAACTTTATTTCTGTCAGATGACATTCCCCTCTATTTACTGTTGATCATTTAAATGGCTGCCTAAAAAGAAGTTGGCCCTTCACTCTTCCTCTATCTCTCCTCGCTCTCTGTATCATTCTTCCTTCTTTTCCCATCAGGAGATTTTTTTTTTTTTCAAAGCAGTCAAGTGTTCTTTTTCTTCTTTAAACAGCTCTCCTTTTGCTTAGGGATTTCTCTGGTAACCTACACGAAAGCCTAACATTTGTTTGCCCTTTAAGGCTTAACTTGTTTGCCTCTGAGACCTTTGCACTTGCCCTTTTTAAGCATGACCATTAAAAGATCCCAAATCGCTCAGTTCATAACCTGCTTTACAGAGGCTCTGTCATCTGAAAGCAGCATTCCCTGAACATTTTTCTGAACTGCGTCCAGTCCCCATTTTACAATTCTCATCCTACTACTTAAACTAACTCCCTCTCTTTCCTCAAATTAGCAGCACTCATAACATAAAAGTCCAACCAACCAGAAACTTGTTCCCCGTCTTTTTCTCCTTTGCAAATAACCAATCCTTTAGCCCCAACCCCCTGTTTTTTCTCCTTTTTTTTATTAGCAAATTATCCCATGACGACAGGATTTATTCAGGCACGGAGCATGGACATCTTTTTTTTTTTTTTTTAGCTCGGGACCCAACAAAAGAATCAGGGGACTTTGTGGTCCACCTGCCTGCCGAATGATGAGGGTGGGAGGGGAGAGCACCCCCCCGAATTCCTCCTGAAGAGCACCAATCACAGCATTGTTGCGGCACAGTCGGCTCTTTTGAGCTGTCAGTGCAAGAAGAGGGGGCACAGAGATGAATGGCACACAGGATGAAGCCACCATTTAGCCAACCATGTGGGAACGCTCTACCAAGACTCAATAATTACTCTGGGCCTGCTCAACTTGGACAAAACTTACAGACTGGGGACAAGAGGGGAAGACAGAGTGGAGGAGGAAGAAAGTGTTAATTTGAGAAATATCCCTGTAGTGCAAGTGAAGATTTTACAAAGACAATAGTGTGCAGTACCTATTTACAAGCTGACCCCAATCAAAGGAAAAAGTCCAAGCTAAACGTCCACTCCATCTGCCCCCCCCCCCCCTCCTATTCTACTTATTTTCCACTTTTCACAACTTATTGTAACACGCCGTCGCTGGGCGCACCACGGGGTCTCCTCTGCGCTGAGATCAGGGGCCGCTACTCTGCTTGACGGGGGGAAATATTTCGCCGGGCCTTCCTGAGAAGAACCAGTCACTGGGGTTCCACAGCTGCTCACAATTACCTTTTGTTTGGATGGAGGCGGTCGGGCAGGGGCTACGGGGGTTAAAGTTGAGGCGAGTGTAGGGTTACACCTGATAAGAGGTTATGAGTTCTGGGGGCGACTCGGGAATGTGCTGTAATTATAACAACACAAAGAATGTGTAAGCTATCTTCTGATTCCACGAGCGAGATTGGGATCTAAAAGGGACCTTTCTGTGCAGATAACTATCATCCCTCCCTTCGTCAAGTGAATTATGAGACTACTGTATTTTAGAGAGTGCAACACTGCTTAAAGCTGTAGAGTATCTTCTGACGTGGCTGAGTCAGTGTACGAGACTGCTCAGCAAGGGTTTCAAGACAAACCTTATGCTGTTCAGGGCTGTAATTACCAGCACATTATGAAGAAAAATCCACAATCACTGAGCCAAATTACATCCATGCCTTTTCCACAACAAACTTTTTCTCTTTTTTTTTGCCTGCTGCCCCTTTAATTAATAAAACAGTGCTGGCCATCTGGGAATGAGTAAGAGTGAGAGTGTTCCCAAGATGCTTCAGGACGTATTACCTTATCCACTTCCTGTGATAACTCCCATATGGGGAGCAAGTCACAGCAATGTATTTACCCTTTCCTGGATTGTTTGTCTCCTGTTCACACTTGGGTACATCAGCAGGGTCGGGGGTGGGGGGGGGGTTGGATTGACAGAAAACTCCGGCCACCAGCTCCAGCTACTAGAGCCAACCCTCCACACCCAAAAGCCTCCAAATCCTCTCACTGCTAATGAGCACAGCTGCAGCTTAGACCGTGGTGATCTCAACTTTGGTTTTGTTATGACTTTAGCTTGATGCTTTCCAGCAAAAAGAAATCACCATCTAATATTCCTCATTCCAGCATCTAAATTGAAAATGAAAGGCTGAATGGCGACAGGCTTAGTGAAGTGTAAGCTCCACACCGCTTTTAATAGCATGTGTTGAAGACATTGCTATGTAAACATGCCAAGGTTTTGCTACCAGTGAGGGGTGTATGTGACTCACTGTGAACAAAGAAGACAGGGGGAAGTAAATGGAAGTAACGTAAGCAAGGATTGTAATCTTCAAATCATGTTTATGAGAGTTGGTAGGTTTCATCTCAAACTTATGAGAACATAGGCAAAAAAAAAAAACATTCCTTGGTCCCGTGTAGGTCAGTGGACCCGATACTCAAATATGGAGGAAACTGTGATCTAATGGCATTTTTGTACATAACTTAGCAATGAAGTTTGATTAACAGCTGTGACCGACTTGAGCCTGGACAGAGAGAGTTACATTTCTCCATACTGAACTCGACATGGCGACGTGCTTACGGAGGATCAGCAGGTCACCAGGTCACCAGCAATATCCAAACTACATACTTTCTTTTTACAAATATGAACAAATATCAAGTTATTTTAAGAAATGTGGATACATACATTTAGAAAATGTTGTATATAATGTATTATTATTATTTCTGAATCGGTCTCAGGTGAAAAAACACCTGAATATCAGCTGTGTAGTGATTTTTATCTGTACCCCATCACATTCTCTAATGGTTTTTGGGCTCCATGTTTCCATTACTCAACTGGTGAGCCGACTAATGGACCAATCTCTCCACAACTGGGAGTATTCCGAACGACCAAAATTATATTTACATTAACCACAGCGGCTGAGTGTGCAGTTAGAGGTGACGCGTACCGTTTGAGGTGGTGCTGGAGGCCACCGCCTTCTCGCTGATGTCATTGCGCGCTGATGAGCCCTTGGTCGCCACAATGGTCTCCACCCTCTTCTTCTTCTCAGCTGCTGAACTGGCCTGGGACTGGGTTTCCATGGCGATTGCTCATTCCTCAACACCTCATGGAGACGGGATAACTGGTGGAGAAGAAGAAGGTAGACAGGATGAGTGAGTGCAAAGATATGAAGCGTACAAGACAAGATGAATCAGCTCACGAGATAGTTGAATTAATTTGTTGTCACTCTGCTTGTAAAACCGAAGTAAGTGATTGGCTTGATTTGTGTTTAAAAAACACAAAGTTTAAAAAAAGAAGTAAAAGCTAAGTATTTCTTGCTTGATCTAAGTTTGACATTTTTAACAATGGAGCGCTTCAAGAAAAGACTTCAACGCTGAGAACCTTGTGAGGAAAACTTCAGATCCAGTCTTCCCTTTTCATGATGCCCAGAGCAGACCGCAGGTCAATCCACCAGCTCACTCTGATTTATTTTAACTAAAACCTGCTGGGCTCTGATCTGCTTGTTGGGGGACTGATCTCCTTTAACTGGGGATAAATATCCAAAACCCAAATGTTGCTTACTTTATTTATAACTATGTCACACTAAACTTCTGACTTCTTGTCAGAAGAACAACACTATAAACATAGCGAGGCAGGACATCCTGACTAGGTTTATATCTCAGAATAGAAGTAAAGGCAGCTTGTGGATATACTGATAATCCTGCTCTAGCAGTCTTTCCACAGAGAAAGGAGAAACCTTAAGGGGATACCACAGAGAGAGAAACGTTCACAGTCCTAAAAAAACAAGGGTTGTTTGAAGGCCCTTTTGGGAATATCATGGTGCCGGGCAATTTTTCTTTCAAAGAATAAAGGTGGTTCAAGTTAATACTGTCTGTGGGTTTAGAAGGGGTTCAGCCAACAGTCTAGCAGACATGCTGCTCAGTTCAGCACCTCAGAGGCCGTCTACAAACTCAACTCTATCTAGGTCATGGAGGTCTCTGATTATGGAGACAACACCACAACCATTCATTTACACAAAGTACAGGACAGCTTCATTTGGTCCAATACAGGGCCTTTACTTAGACTCCGTAATTCATGGAAATATTTAGTCTGACTAACATTTTCTTTCCAATAACAATGAGCTAATTACCAAACTGTACTATTTAATTGTCCTCCAACCTATAAACATGTATGGATACAAGGGCCAGCAGTAAAGTCAGCTTTAATGTGAACAGAGGAGTGCTGCTGAAACTACAAGAGGGGCGGGGGGGGCTGATTTTTACCAACTCCCCAAGGAGAGAAGGCGAGGGGGAAGTGGTGAGGGGTAAACTTCAGACAAACACTGTGCGCTTTGTTTGTTTTTTTTCCCAACCCCCTGAAAAAACCAGTCTGTCTTCCATTCTGACCCAACAACAACATCTGTAAGCAATTGCTGGCTTACAAAAAAAAACAGAGAAGGAAAAAAAACACAATGCAATTACTCCCTTACCAATCAAAACAGAATTAAACAAGAGCTCGTCCTCTAATCACTCCCACATGAATACATGTGTAGCCGTCACCCCCAACCAAAGACATTTTTGTCCTACTTGCACAGATATCCTCTCAAATCAGTGCTGCATGTGTTTGATAGAGTGAATGCTTTAATTTCTGGCGGTCGTTGCAGTGTGAGCGAGTTAATCGTTAAAGTATGTGTGCTGCATGAATGTCTGCACATGCATATTTGTGAATTCCCACTATGATAACTGATCATAGGTGCCATTCATTCGCTTTCATCATCAGATACTGAAACAAGAGCGCGATCAGAGAATTTTTTTTAGTCTCCCTCTTTGAAACTGTTACTATATCATTCTAATGATGGAACTTGAGCAAAAGCAGAGAAGGGGAAAAGAACAGGGAGAGACGTTACTTTAGAGCTGTTACTGAATAGCTCCCAACATGCTTTGCGTGTGGAGTTTTTGCATACATGTATGCATGTAACCTCCTGTCACTCCCCAGGTGAGTCAGACCAGAACTAAAAGACCTGAAAGTGCAGTGAATATGAGGGTTAGGACTGGGGTTTGTAGGGGAGGTGAGGAGAAAGCGGGGCATTCCACTGGTCGGGCAAATATTCACAAGTCCAAGCCACTGGAGCGTGTCTGACCGGCCTTTTGTGTTCCACAAGGCAGGCCACAGTTCCAAAGCAGCAATTAAAAGCAGGACCTTTTCACCCATAATCCCTCTGACCTGGACGCCCACACCCAATCCTGCAGATGTTTCTGTCTCTGCTTTCGCCTTTCGTGTTGCTCATTTTCACCCTGTCCAACTCTCCAGAAACCCTCAGAAATTCACCAACACAAAGACACTTCCATCTGTGTTTACATCAAGACTTTATCATGTGGAAGGAATGCTTCTTGATGTGAAAAAGTTTTTCTGTGTTTATCCTTTTCCATTAAATGCTAATCTTAGTACAGAGATCCTAGTTTGAGTCATTTTCATTTAGCACCTTGAACCCTCACTGATGAACAAACTAATGTACTATCAATATATATACATTTACATGAGACAGCATGAAATATTAGCATCAGTGATGTGTCACAAAGCTTGGCACAAAATAAGGAATTACAACTAGTCATTGGTTGCTGTTGTTACCCAAAATAAATGTTAATTTCATATTAATGTCTTTTCCATGAAATGTCTGTCCTACACCCAATTAGAGAAGAGAGAAAGAGGGTGTATCTTTATTTGTGCTCAACTGTAATCCTTCCACACAGAAAGGGAGGCGATTAAACAGGTTTAAAATACCACAATTCAGACGGTTCCCTCAGAAAAAGAAAAAAAAACATTCTTATTTTATAAGCACATTAAGCAAATCAATTTAACATAAATTATACGCCTTGGTGACAAAGGCACTGAGTTGAAAGTCATCTGCAAATTGTACACATCAAAGTGAAACACTAAAATAAACTTTTGCCTTTGATAGAAAAAAATGCAGTTTTTCCTTTTTTCTTCATGCAAGCTTAAATGACTGCTAATGCTATCAAAAAATCACTGCCTTTTGTTATTTAAGGGCTACATATTTACAAGCTTGATTCTATGAAACTGCTTAAGGTGTACCTCCAATTCCACTACATTCTGTCATTAGGAACAAATTTGCAAATGCATGGCACACACACACAAACTGAGTAAACTGGGGGACATTTTTATATAAACTCTTGAAGTGTCTTCTTAGATTTGGCAACCCCCCCTCACAGACGGGGTACTGTATTTGTGTTCATTTCATTAGGGCGACTGTTCAGTGTCGAGGGCCCCCTGAGGGGGGAGACTGGCAGCGCCGCAGCATTCATCATCATTACATCAGCGACCACCGAGATCTGCTATCTTAGGCTTATCAACACCGCACAAACGCACCGCAGCACAGCGAGTTAGAGGGGAGGGGAGAGATGGGAGATGGAGACGATTGAGGGAGATTGTGAGCAAAAGTGGGATAAGAGGGGGAGAAAATGAATGGAGAAAGGGAGTAGCACGAGAATGTGTGTGTGTGTGTGTGTTCATGTATGCGTGCATGCATGTGTGTGCACCTCACTGTGCCCCTGCATGCCTGCACATGTTTTCCTGTGTGTACAATGTGTGTTTTTGCAAATTTCGCAGCTATGCCAACAACATTAAGGGCTCCTGCACAGCTGGAATAACTAAAACACTGAGGGGCAAAGAGGGAGGAGGAGTCTAAGCCCTTCAGCAAGATTAGCTGAATCTAGCAATAAAACAGAATGCGCTGGCTCAGGCTGCATGTGTTTGCATTGGATAAGGTCAGTGAGGGGATGAGGCCCCTGAAGGAGACAGTGGAAGTGTTTGCTGGTGGTTAGAGGACCTGTCATGGGCTCAAAATCCCTACTGAGGAGGTGTTCCCAAACTCAATGGCTCTCTGAGGAAACCACATACTTAAGTTTCCATGCTGTGTTCAACACTGCACTTATGGCTTGCCCTTGGCCCTGGAAGGCAAAGGGGAAGGGAGGGGGGGAGATTGGGGATTTGGTGGTTGTGGCTCCCATTCACCAGTGAAACTTAACATTGTGCCCAGATGGCACTAAGTCTGGCCTACAGCTGATGGGGACCAGCCCCTCAAGTAAGGGCCATTTAGCAGGAATTAGTCACACCCCGCCACACACACACACATATATCAAATCCCAGATATGCACATGCAAGCTGGTTCAGTGCTAGGCCTTCTCACCCTTTTGTATACAGTGACATGGTTGAGCTATTGAGACTGTTACTCATTTACATGTTTCTATATCATCCTACCATGATGTGTCAGTCCCAATTTTTACCTTTACGTTGTAAAACTTAAAGTTGATACATTTATTGAGATGATTTATTGGTTCATGTGTCAGTAAATCATCTTGTGAATGCTGCATGGGAAAAATTAATACATAGTTTATGCTTTTTCTGCATTAAAATTTTACAAAAGACCTACCTGTCTTTAATTTATCTTTACTCCGGAGGCAAAGCATCATAATAGCGTTCCATAAGCAAACAATCTGGGCTGCGATCACAAGTGCACTGCGCAAAATTTGAAAAAGGAAAGCCTGTGCAAATGAACAGTGTTTATATTTTTTTGTCAAGGACAAACAGTGCGACGACACAGCCCATCAGTAGCTTTCAGCGGAGCTAATAAGATTATACTCGCATGCGTCTTGGTCCCTCAGACCTCTCCACTTAAGATGCTTTGGAGGGCTGGTGAGGGACCCTGTGTGTTGCACGGCAGAATGAGCTGAGTGCATCTTACATTCCTGGGTAACAAACCCACACGATGTAATCGTAATGCTTACACGATGCTTCTTTTGCGCTCGCTACCCAGTAGATAAGGAGCAAATAAAGCATGCGCCACAATGGAAATCTTGCGCGTTTTCCCCACAGCCCCCTGCTTATAAGATTGTTTATTTATTTTGACTTTGCATTTGTTCGTGAGCCACTTGTGTCAGGGCAAGTGGGGCTGTGAAGACTGAGACAATGGATAATGCAGGCAGCTTTGTTGCCGTGGTGGCCCAGTTTTGCAGTATCGGTCTCCCCTGCTCTCCACTTTATTCCTTTTCTTCCCATGCTAAAATGTAGAGCCTTTGTTTGATCAGACACTTTTCCTGATTCTTGAGAAGAAGAAAAAATGCTTGTTCAGCCTTTTACTGGCTGGAGGCCAAAGCAAACAATGCAACCTATTACTTCAGCAAAATACCATGAAGGTCCTTGGAAAGAAAAGAAAAACATTTTCCTATATGCAAAAGTTTGTTTGCCTTGAACTTGCAGATATTAAGATTTGCATGATTACACCAACTTTTCCCGACTTTATAACAGACTTTGCTTGTATCCACACAGCCAGTTGAAATTCAGTTTATTATAAAATCACTGTCTGTAGTGGCAGCCACCACATACTCTATAGCTAAGGTTTCCACTCGAGTGGCCCCTCAACATGGCACACACTGTAAAGCAAAAAAGAGGTCTGTATCCTGTCAGTGGGCCTCTCATCTCCAGTGAAAACAGTCTTCTTCATACAAGGCTTTAGAAAGCACTCTGCACGTTGCCACAACCGGAGTGCGACAGCAACATCCTTCACTGTGCTTTCACAACGAAAGAGCACATGTTACGCCGTGTGCTGCGCTGTTTCAGAGCACAGTTCCTATGTAATGCATGTGTGTGTGTGTGTGTGTGTGTGTGTGTGTGTGTGTGTGTGTGTGTGTGTGTGTGAACATGGCGCAGGGAGAAAGAGTTTCGACTGTGTTTTGAGAGTGTGTGAGCCTTGCTGCATGACGGTGTGTATAGGCGTTAGAGGCACCAGGTGCTCTATACGCCTCTCAGTATGCAAGTGCGATTCACTGTGTGCAGAACATAAATAAGAGAGGGGACCCCAGGGAAGGGATGAGTGGAGGAAGAGAAATTCCTGTACTGATGAAAACCTCACACACCTCTCTCTCTCTCTCGTTCTCTCTCTGTGCCTCCTCCTCACACGTGCACTCAGAGAAGGATCAAGCAGATAGATGGTCCTGTGTGAGTGTAGTGGCAGCAGGTATGGCTTTGACTGAAGGCCTTCACACTTAGCCCGGGGGACCGTAGAATACATTCCTCTTATCCTCTGTGCCTTAGACAGACGTGTATAAAAGTAGTACTATTTGAGGCAACTGAGCCACTGACAGCAAACCGGAGGCCGTACAGCTACAGGTTATGGAGTCGGGAAACTGCCCTGCCCGCTCGGACTTGAAGTTCCCTTTCCCTTCTGTACAGTTTTCCTCCTCACTCATTTCATACGCGCTCCCTCTCCTCCTCTCCTTCTTTCCCTCCGCCTTTCTCTCTCGCTTTCCTTTCCTTCATTCCTTTGTGTCATTGGGATAAGTGTTGGAGCGGAGTGAGTCAGTGCTGCTTTGTGATTAATGACGGGCCCCGGCGTCTCCGGGGCCGAACGCTAACAACAGCCAGGGGGCAGCGCGATAATGCACAATAATAAAGCCAGCAGACAATCAGCCAGGCAAAGCAAGGCCTATTAGCTAGCCCCATCAGGATGGCTAAGTGAGAAATTAGCCCTTCCCAAGCTCCGCCACAATTCATCAAGTGCTGCCCCTGAATCCCCCCTCAAGAAGTCATAATGTTTACTTAAAGACTGGTCTCGATGCCCCAGTGGCGAGCTTTATTGGCTCTTATTAATTCCCGTTCTGGCCCTCGCGGCCATGCCATTTAAATCGAATTAAAGGGGTGAAAATTGGATGAGATGAAGTTGTCTTGGTGTTTGGCTCGCGTATGATAAAGCCGGACCTAAACAGAGGGAGACTTGAAAAAAATAAGAGGGGAGGGCAAACAAATCGGGATGTAAAGGAATGCTGAATGAAGCTGTCCTGAAATGTGCCGCAGTCAGTCAAAAGGAATGCAGGGAGAGAGGGGGAAAAGGAAGAGAAAAGGAAGAAATGGCATTGCTTTAATGCTAGACTTCCTGTGTGGATGGGAACAGATCCAAAAGGGTAACACTGGGTCACACATTCCACAGATGCAGAAAAACGGATGATTCTGTTGTATCTTCTCATTCGGCTTATCTTTCATCAGACAGGTTGAAAAATACCTTGAAAGAAGGTCAATCCATCAGCACTCCAACCTTATTTCAACATATCAGTGATGGACAGGAGTGAAAAGGGGAGGGAGTGTACTCAACGCAAAAAAATACATGCTTTTAATGAGGTGGCTGCGCTGGTCTTAAACTAACAGCACAATGAATCACACTTATAAACACCAATGATGAAATGGGTCTATAGTCATCAGCTTGGTCAAATTATCCATTATTCAGAGCTGTGCATATCATCTAGCACTGAAATGCTTAGTTGGTTAGCTAATTTATCAATTTATCATTTATCAAGAAAAAGGCAAACATTTGGTGGCTCGTCAAAAGTGAAGATTTGCCATTTTTCTATGTTTAATATAATTGTAAACTGATCATCTTTGGGTTTTGGAGTTTAGGTCAGACAAAATTAGACATCTAAAGACATCTTGGACATCTGGAATTTTCTAATGGGCACTTTTCAAAAATTTTGGACATTTTATATATTAAATGATTTATTGATTAATAGGAAAAATAATCAACAGATTAACTGTTAATGTCTGTGGTTGCAGTAATAGTTGTATCATTTCCTCTTGCAGTTGCTGTTTTAAAAGTTGTCTTCCCTCTTAGTTGCATAAGTAGTGCTTTCATATGAAGCAACAGAATGGGTTCACTGGCCCTTGTGCAGGTCTGTAAGTGAACTGTGGGCCTGTGTTTCAGGATTGGCAGCAGATGAGAGTGTGTTCTATAGAGTAATATGGAATATACGGCAGCGGCGGTGCGAGATCAAAGACAGCTGAAGCTCAGAGGGAGTCCCAGAGACTTCTCGCTCCCTGACGGCTCTCCCAACGGCAACGTCAGGAGACAACTCTCTCCCTTCACTTTCATATCAGCCACAGAGCCCCCCCATCCCTCTGCACCACCTCGTAGGCTCCACACGCACACACACACACACACACACACACTCAGGCAGTCTCAGAGGATTTGGCGTTGCTGCCAAACCTGTACCCCACCTACAGCAACACTCCTACACACAGATGCACACACACACATGCTGTTGCTCATCAGAAACCAATGCATCAAAAACACACAGCTGAATATTTCGGATTTTGAAAGGCTGAGTTCGGAGGAAACTCTCAGCTCAGTGAAAAAGACTCACGCAACTCAAATACCAAGAAGATATCACACCGCACAGCACTGGAATGAGATGCATAAAAACCTCACAGCACTGCCGAGCATTCATCAAAAAACTTCCCATAAACTCCAAAGAGCACGGTCACAAAATGGCCCCCTGAAAATCTCCGGCATTAAGAGCAAGGAACAAGACTGTCATTAGACCGGCAGCCCCCTCAGGCCCGCCGACTTGATCGTGAGGAAGCCAAACATCTGGGTGTATTTACTCGTTTCAGCTGTTTGCAACCCCGCCTCGAATAAATCTGGGAGCTGTAACGCCATTGCTTAGGACAGCTCCTAAACAAACATGCTCAACGCTTGCCGGCTCACTCACTCACTCCCGTCCGCATGCTCGAGCATCCCATCCGAAGCCAGGCCGGCTAACGCAGGCAAATAAATTTGTGAGGAGGAGGAGGAGGCCTTAATTGGAGCGTTTGACGGGTGCCTGGGGTTAATTGGGAAGCATGGAGAGCAGCTGGCACCACGGTGGAAGTTGAGACAGGGATAATAAGTTCACCCTTTGCAGGAGAGACAGTTAGTGATGAATCAGATCAGAGGAACAGTGTACAGTGTAATCATCCTCACATCTCCCCTCCTCCACCCGGCTCTCCTGACAAGCAGAGACAACCTGGCTCCCAGCTACGCAATCTGGCACCTATCACACAGGACTGCCAGTCACAGGGAAGAGATCACCCGGCGATGGTTTGCACACACACTCTCACCCAGAGTTCATTCAGCTAATCACTCACTCACACAATAATTCTTACCTCTAGGACACGGAACCTAGTTTATCAGTTCGCTGGTCGATGTATGTAAATCTCTCCAACAATGTGTGTACTAATGGCTTATTACCCTGCGTTAGCTGGTTTGCATTGATCTGAATGCCAGAGGGAGATGGGGAAACTAGAGCAGTTCGCTGCTCATATGTACCGAGCAGGACTATAATCACATCCCAGCTTGTTTCAATAAAAGCAACATTAACATAAACCATCTCAAACACACTAAAACCTTCACCCCGCTCAGTCCGTGCAAGAAAAAAGGGGAAAAAAAACTTTCCTGGATTACAGGGTAATTAGGGCCATATGGGATGGGTCGGTATAACTTTGTGTGTCTCTCTGAAGTGTATGGATTGTGTTTGTCTCCACAGATTATGATTTTCTAAATGAGAAAACAATTTCTCCAGAGCAGCAAATCTTCAGCTAGTATATATAAAGAGAAAGAAAGTGATTCTCTCTGGAAACTAGCAGCTGTAAAGGGTTTAGATATAACACTAGACTCAGTTCCTTGTGCTGGGAGGGTGGCTGAGGGAGCATTTGGGGGCTGAAGAAGCCCAGGTAGAGTCATAGGCAGTAATGGGAGGAGACAGGGACTTAGAGCGCCACACAAAAGCCAGGCTTTATAAATAATTCCAAAAGCTAACAGCATCCCTTGTATGTGTGAATCTGTGAAATACATTCACACATGAATGCACACACACACACACACACACACACTGCCACCAGGGGGAATAGGTTATTCACACTGCTCCACTGGGGCTGTTATGAGTCTGACCTGCCTGCATTGGTAAATTTGAGTGAATATCTTTCTTGCATAGATGATATAAAAAGAAAACAAGTCCTTAAAAAAAAAAAAAAAAAAAAAAAAAAGGTCCATTTCAGCAAGACACACACACACACACACACACTCACATTTACACGCTCACACACTCACTCACTCATAATGCAGGGCAGCAAAGCACACCGGAGACCTGTCTTGTAAATCTCTTTGTGAAAGCAGCTTTGGGGGGTAGACAGGGGCTTACATACTGAGCCCTGAGGTAGAGCTACAGACTCCACTCCCTCTAACCCCCCCATGGTCTTTCTTCCTCTCCCACACACATGCTCTGCGCTCTCGTCTTCCCTCTTCCTCACTTCTACGTCTACCCCACATTTCCTCCTCCTTTCTTGCCCTTCCCTCACCTTTTCCGTCACTCCCTCCCTCCCTCCGTTCTTCCCTCTCCCCTCTCTCCTCCCCTCTGTCCCAGCCCGGGCTCCAGAGCACTGGTCCTTAGCCCTGCAGGCTCCCGCGGTGTTGTGGTGACTAATGTCCTGCCTTTGCTCAGACAATGAGTTTGAGACTGAGCCGGGAAAGTGTTGAGGAGGGAAAAAGACTCCAGCACCTTTGACAAATGGAACCCTTCGCACTCCCGTGCCCACTGAGGGAGGCTTTACAATGTCGCGCTCCACGCTCCACGTCCTCCGAGGGACGGCTGCAACCCGCAAAGCCGCATCTGGGGGAATATAATGAATTCTTTGGGAAGTCTAACCTGGCTTTCTTCATGAATAAGATATATTTCCAAAGCATGTCGACCCCTCTTAATAAAAACACCAGTCTGGCAGGAATAGCCAAAGCCGTTTTAGGGCCCCATGTACACGTTAATATTTCTGTTTCTCTATAAATTTTTTCGGGCCCACTTCTTTCCAGGCCTGTCACTGCAGGGCCAGCCCTACATTTTCCCTGGAAGGTGGAGGAGCCATGATGACAAACTGTCATTAAAAACGGCTGGAGTCCCTCTCTTTCAAGGAACTAAAACTCTTGGATGCTGCCTCCTCTTCCCCACATACCCTACCCCCCATGCAAGCCTGAAAGGAACTGGGCTTTGTCTGGGGAGCAAAGGAGAGAGGAGTCCCCCCCCCCCCCCCCCCCCCCCCCCCCCCCCTTTCAACCCTACCTCCCCTCCCCGAACCCTGTTCCTCACTCCCTGCGGAGTATTGTTAAAACACAGCCCCCTCTCTTTCCGTGGCCCGGGCTCTTAAAACAGCGTGCTTTGCATGAGAAAAAACGATTAGTCTTCAAATGCTGCGCTGTCAAAGGAAGGCTCTTTCAGGTTGAGGCAGAAATTTGCTCAGATAGTAGAGTTCCCCTTTTGTTTTTCCAAGATGAGGCATTATTAGAGCCAGGGTCTGTTAGCATTCATTGCTGAGAAGAACACTAGAGGGGTTTATACGGGATACCCGCCCCCCCCCTCTTTTTCCAACTTGCCCCAAGTCCGCAGCAGACGGAAATGAAGGAGCAAAGTGGGGGAAGAGGTACTCATCTAAACATGTTTGGAGAGGAGAGAGAATATCTGGGCCTGTGCTTCTTTCAGGTATTAACCTTGGGATTTACATTTGACATTCAAACAATAGACCCCTCCTTGACCTCCACTCCAGGATGCAGCACGACTCAAGGATAACTCTCACTGAAAGACAACTACAAGCAGCATGGGATTGCAAACACATGGGGTTCACATTGTGAGCATTATTGCATGACAATACACAACTTAATTACTAGTGTAAGGACAGGAGATTTGTTTAGAAAATGCAGTTAACAATATAGTTTTTTCTCCCTCAGTTCAGCAAATTTGGGTGGGAAAAAAAGTGTGTGCGTACTGGTGTCCTGGAGTAGACAGCCTGACTCATGGCTTCACACATCAAGAAGCCGGGGTAAGTGACAGATCATTGTTCACAGCAAGCAGCCAGTTCATCTGTCCCCCAATCACCACCTCGGACGAGAAAGCACAGACCCCCTCACGGATGCCACAACCAGCTCCCATCAAAGCTGACACAATGCCACATCTGCAATAACAGCGTCGGCCCCAGGAAGCTGTGTCTTTAGGCGCTCAACTTTACACACAGCCCACGAGCAAATGGGCCCCAAACCAAAGCACTTCACCTCTTGTTGCTGTACTTCACACCGCAGACTTAAAGACATTTTTACGGCAGCTACAGCAAACAGAGGAGGGGATGAGTGGCGCCCACATGCAGGCGTGACCTGTCCTGTTTCTCCTCAAGTATGTGAGAAAAGAAAACGCAGCCGCTGGCTGGCACACACTGCATTCTCGCACACGAACCTGCATATTTGCAATAAAATTTACCATGACCTACAACAGGGCTTATGTTAAGCTGTCAAACACATCTTAATCGATCGTAAATTCAAATCACTTGATGCACATTTACTTGACTTAACTCTTTTTTCCCTTTTTTATTGCCGTCTTCGGTGCCTCACTCTGGGAGAGCAGCTGACCAGACTAATTGTCAGGTCCTGTTGGAGTTTCCAACAGGCCAAAGCCATGGAAAACAAACCAGCCCTCTCTCAGCCCCTGCTAAAGCAACTTGAGCTCCCACTTTTTTTCCTCCCATTTCTTATTTCTTCAGACAAAACAGAAAAAAAACGGAGAGGGGAAAAGAAAAACAGACAAAATAAAAACTAAAAATGTGTGTTTGTGCGTGAGGGAGAGAAAAAGAAACAGGGAAAGAGAAAGAGAAGTGTGAATGAGCAGCAGAATGCGTGTACACTCATGCATGAGTGTGGTGAGGTGTATGACTGTCAGTATGCTGTTTGCGAAAGCCCCGAGTGTATTAAGATTCCTGAATGTGTGTAATATACATATCTAAAATTACAGTACGATATCTTCTCACACACTCTTCATCGCCACTTTCCCCCCACCGTATGGACGCCTTATCCAAAGACATCACCCGGCTTGAAAGGTGCCTTTAGCAGGCTCCTTGAAGCAGGGAGCGGGGGTCCCGCTCTGGGACAATGATGGTTGAGGTGGAGGGGAGCCGGGGGAGCAGGAACACATAGCATATTAAATCTGCTGGCGGAGCTGGGTCGTCCGCGCGGAGAGCCAGAGAGCCAGATCTGAGGCATGCCCTGAAGGGATGGCTGGGCCTGGGGATTAGGAGGCCAAGGAGAAGCCCTCGCACACCCGAAGACCCCTTCTTTTCTCTGCTCGCACGCAAATGCATCCAGACGTTTTGACGCTTCTCAGGTTTGCCATCTCAGCCCAACTTTTCATAGCACTCCTCCGTGCCTCGCAAACCACAGCAGCGCACACACACATTTCTGCCCGCTCCCATGCATAGCCTTTTTTTTCCCTCAATCACTACCACTGTCTGACTTGTCCTCTTTCTTTCCCCACTGTGTCTGTTTCATTTGATGTCAACATATCAAAGTACCAAATCATCAAAGTGAGAGATTTCTTTAGGGGGCCATCTACTCAACTACACCAGTTATATGCTAGGGAAGCAACAACTAATCAAATTATACAGGGCAATACTCCAAACGTTCACTGGTCAGGTGGTTACTGTGTATTTTAAAACGTATAAATATCGTTACTATTAAAACATTTGTGGGATTCTTGTAACCTCCAGAGAAACAGGGTTGATTTAGTAGTGATTTAGAAAAAACACAAAACGCACAAAAAACCCACAACCCACCACAACCTCAAGAAAAAAAAAATGGGGAAAACAAGCGAGCTATCTCTAAAAATAAACTACAGTCCTTTTATCTTAAGGAAAATCAACTTCCTCACATTACCCTCGTTTTAACAAAACACTTGGCACCTCTTTGAGGGCTTCAGGTCGCAGCATTAGCACAACAACACAGCTCATTAGGGCCTCTTGCATACAAACCTGATAACAGGTTTTTTTTTCCTGCAGGGTGTAAAGGGCCTGAGGACAGAACCTGCCTTTAGCTGTGAATGCAAGGCCCTTAAAAAGAGGAGAGGGCCATACCTCAAAAGCTAATAGCATGTCATCTCCCTGCATTAACATGACAGCCCCTATTCTGCCAGGTCGCCGGGTCACGGGTGTACTGGGCCAGTGTCGCTATGCATAATTTTACTTAAAGGAGTGCTTAAAGTCGAGATAAAACAGTGCGCTGCTGCTATCTGACGGACTGACTCCTGCAGAGGGAAACGTTATCCTCTTGAGCCTGTTCCTCACGCATGGAGCTGAAGAAGCAGAGAGCGGCAATGATACATCTCTGCTGGCTACAGTAGGCGAACGGCTCTAAGTTGCGCATCTCATTCCAGCAGATTAGCATCTTAAACACTGCTGCATTCATCACTGCTGCTGCATCATAATGAGACAAAGTCCTTTTTTTTTTTTTTTTTTTGGTAAAGGTGCACCTGTTTGACATCAGTATTGCCATGGTAGTTTCTTTTAGGCAAAATGTAATAGTACTCAAGTAACGTTACGTCTTCTCATATAATATTCATACATATTTATTATTGCTTAATTACATGCTTAATTATATATCAAATACTTACATTTTACTGACATCCACATGTTGTGTAAAAACAGTAATAAAAGAAATTAAACTTAGTCATGTTGTTCTATATAATATTAAATCCACAAATGTCACTGATTTCCTGATCATGAGTCAGTCACTGAAATTGTATTTAATCACACTTCATTTAAGGCTCAAGGAAAATATATCATATCCTATATTTTTTGCCTACACTTTGGAAATAAAATAAGATGGCATCATATTATTGGCCTCAATTCATAATTATATAGTGGCAATTATATGGTATTTTTAAGAATCAGTTTTATTTTTTAAATGATTAACAAACCACAAAGAGTAAAACATATGGGGGGGGAGGGGGGGGATATACAGCCCTATTTGTTTAATCTCCATATAAAATAATTATAATTACAAATGATTCTCATGATTGTCATTTTAAAATATAAAATATTAGGCCTAAAATCTGAGTGGTTTAAGGCCTGATCCAGCTATTCATTATTTTTCATGTTAACTGAGCTGAATTACCCACATGACAGTGATTAATTTCCTCCGTGTACGCCCTGTGAAATGTTATTTTGTTATTATAAATAAAATAGGGGATGTATTAAATGACAGTTTATGTGACAGTCCCTTTTTGATTTTATTAGACAAATGTAACCAAGACTTGTAAAAACTCTACTCAAAGCCAAATCCACAGCCAAGATGAATGATGGAACTGGCTCATAAAAATAGCTAAAAGGAGATTTTTATCTGTGTAAACTTGTGCTGTTAAACATCTTATTTGGTGTGTTCACTCAGTGCTCCGTCTCAAGGCAGCCAGACCTCCGTTAATAATTTGCCAAGTGTCAAAAAAAGGAGGATTTGAGCTGCACCGCATGGCTGAGCACCTCGGACCCTCGTCGTCTGTATGAAACCCGAGAGCAGACAAGCAGATAAAATGTGGAACAGCTGGCCAGGACAGGAGGGAAAGTTTCAAACAAATATCCGCACATGTGGAGGCTCGGGGGCTCTCAAACGTTTTCATGTCCCGGACCCCCAAAAGGAACGCACAGACTTCTGTTGGAGTGATTTTTTCCCCCCCAGCACATGTGAGAGTTTGTTTTTTAATGTGTAGATTTTGTTTTTAAATGAAGGACTGTCTACGAAAGGGACAAACGTGTGATTCTTATTCCTTTTTAATTGTGATAAAACCAATAAATTCTAATAAAGTAAATAACAGTGACTTTACACCATTTCTCATTTAGCTTGGGGCCCCATAAAACTCCCCACATGGACCCCTGCAGGGCCACAGATCCCACAGTAATGGGCTTAAATTTCTCTGAGCACATGCACATGCCTTCAAACACGCTCTGATGTATCCTCAAACATTCTTCCTTTTTTTTTTTTTTTTTTTTTTTTTAGGTGAAGCACATAATTTCAAAACTTTCCAATGCAAATCAAATTGTCAGACTGGAACTGAATGATGTCCTGCTTCTAAATGCGTTGACTCTGTCAGACACTGACACTTGTTTCTGCAGAAAATAAAAGGGCACTGGAAACACAAATAAACTATTTCACCTCTGACATACTGCAATTTGCACCTGTTTAAAAAATTTCAGTTCAGTGCAAAATCTGAAACTAAATGGGTTATTAATATATTTTTTGCAGTGCAAATATGTCTTGTGTGTAACAAAAAGGCCTAAATTTGGCTTTCAAGTTTTTAAAATATTGTTTAAACCAGTGAGGCAGAAATGTTTGAGCTGTATAATGGTTAGAAAATTAAATATGTCTAAATGTTAAAGGTCTGGGAGAGCATCAGTCACAGGCTTGGGAGGATTTAAAAAATAAAACAGTGTCTGAGCATGTCCATGTAACTGTTTCTGCAGAAGTCTAACAGGATAAACCGAATCAATAACAGACACTGAAATATGATCACACATGCACATAAATATGCATGCCCCCCCCCCCCCCCCCCCCCCCCCCCCCAGCCCCCTCCCCCCCCCCCACGCGCGTTTCTTCAGGCAGAAGTCCAATAAAGTTTCATGTCTGCAGAAGTTCATAAAGTTTCAGTTCAAAAACTCCCAGCAGAATTACACGTGTTGGTTCTGTTTTATAACACAGCCCCAGATCCCAAAAAAAAAAAAAATACAAGCTTTTCATTACTACCAAACTTTATGCAACTTCAGACTAGTTTTAAAATGCACATCTGTCTGTCGGATACTTGTTAAGTGTGCCATCCGGGGTTTCTTACAACCAACACTTATTTCACAGAGAATAAATCACAGCCAGGCCAAGTGCAGCGCGGTCTGCGCCGCATTTTCGGCTGTTTTTTTGGGATCCCAGAGCGAAGCTTTCATCGCTGTTTCAAAAGCTGCTGTTTCATACCAGTGTTTCTTCTGTTAATCCACTTCATGTCTACATCTAAACTCGCGTGAAATCCCATCGTTTTGAAACGCGAAACCTCCGCCGCTCCGCAAGGTCTGACCGCCTCTCTTTAACTAAACTTTAGAAGGAGACAAATCAGCGCAACAATTCCTATAAAGCCCATTCCGCCTGTGTGTGAATGTACTTACTTCTTTCTGGGTGATTTCCCCTCTAATTCTTGGCTTTTATCTTCACAGAAAAAAAAAAAAAAAAGAAGAAGAATCAGTCTTCTCTCTTCGTCTTCTTCTCTTCCTAAGTTGCAGATGTGCCTCTGGAGTTGCCTGGGACTTTTTTTTTTTTTTTTTTTTTTTTTACGCTGCAACTCCAACTCCAAAACGGCGCTGCCAGACTTTTTCCTCCTGCCTGTCTTTCTCCTCCTTCTCACAGTTTGCTGTGTTCAACCACCGCCGGACCGACACCATCAGCCCGCCGATAATATCTGCCGATAGCAGACCGCAGATGTGCGCAAAAACAACAGAAGCGTCAGAGAGGCGCATGGAGAGTTGTTATTACATTTAGTGCGCTTTTTCCAGGAGAAGAGAGAGGGCGAAGTGTGGGACTCCAGCTGCTCCTTCCCTCGCCTGACTCCTCCCTTCGGATTGCTCCCTCCTTTACTCACTGCCTCCCTCCTTTTTTTTTATTTTGTGTACCCCCTTCTTTTCCTTCTTTCTTCTTTTCTTTCTCTCTGCAAGCCAACCTTTTTTTTTTTTTTTTTTTTTGGTTTTGTTGAAAATGTAATCTTAGTTAGTCCCAGTATTACAGTTTATGGAGCATAAACCAACGTTAAACTCAGTTCACTCACCTTCCTGTTCCTCCTAGGCCTCTGTAGCACATTAGAAAGTCTACAACTGACCCAAGTTAGGAAAGGGGGAAAAAAAGGATGTTTTCACTGATAAGATTATTAGATTTTGATTATCTTTGGCATTATTTTCCTGTTTATTTTCTCCTCCTCTGGCCATGTAGCCTAACATGTCTTTGAATGAACCTGGGTGGACAATGAACCACATCAAGGACTCTAGTAGGAACCTGTTATAAAAGACATTATGTTTTCAACAGCTAAACCTGCACCAGTGCAGTGTAACATAATTTTGAGCTGCCAGTCACTTATCACAAAAGTTTAAAGAGCAGCAAACAATATGTTGCTCTGTGTGCATTTAATAAATCCCTATAATTAAACTTGTAGGACATATGTGACATTACATTACATTGACATTACAATCAGCATAATGTCAACCTGCAAAACTCAGTTAAAAATGATTTCTACCAAAACACAAAATATTCACATCTGTTGGAATATATATTTATATTTAAACTGTATTGCTAAACTAACAATCCTGTATCACATGACAACTGCTTGGGTAAATTTGCACGTGGGAATCATAGTAACAAGCAAATACGTTGATTTGTTTTGTAATTATGAGGATTTTTTATGAGTAATTAAATATAACAGTGACATCGACATCTTTTTTTTTTAAATTGCTTTGATCCAGGTATTCTGCACAGGCCTTTTTCTCAATCATCCACCTTAAAACCCCCAATTTACATTATGGAACAATCTCACTCATATATTGGGAGGCTAAAATAGTCTCCTGGGCTCAGCCTTCAGAGTGATACCTAATGCTGCAGTAAAGCAGAGGGGAGCCTTCCTGTAGTGTTAGGTTATAATCAATATACATAATCAATATACAGGGAAATTATGTGGTAAGAGAGGTCTTTAGGGTGCTGTTTCAATCAATGAAGAGGTGGGAGTTTTGAGAGGAAAATCACCAGTTAATCGTTTAACCAGGATTTGAATGTGTGTGTGTGGCCAAGAGGTCAAGTCCGTCAAGGTAGAGTTAGTGTATTTATCCTGATTGTAACTCACATCCGATCAGCTACAGTGGCAAATAAAGAAGTCTGCGATTTAAAATTATTTTCTCTTTTTAAAATAGGATGTTTTATAATCAGTTTCCTGATGCTTATTATGCCAATTAAGTCTGCATTGACTAATTACTGCCTTAATCAATCAGAGCTGAAGATCTTCTGTCACAACTGTCAACATCTTTGTCATCAATAAGCCTCCAAACGTTTCTTTGTCAGAATTTGAAGATGGATTTTGAATGTAAAAGTTGAACGACTATGATGAACCTTTGAGCAACTATTTTAAATATTCCTGAGCAAAACATAGAATAGAATCCATAGAATGTCAAAATAAAAGAACAAGGGTTTATATTTGATCATTTTAAATTACAATCCAAACATAATAAATAAGGATATGAGTTAAAAAAAAAACAAACAAATACAGAAATGCTACACAGGCACAATGATAGAATATGAGCTGTGATATAAATCAGTGTTAATGCAATGAAAATGCTTGTGTCCGTGATGACAGGAAGTTGGGCCGAGAGAGGAGACAGTCAAAGGTGCTCTGTAAGACACGACTAATTCTCCTGTCAGTTTGTCAGGCGGTGCTCATCTGGCCTGGACTACACAGAGATAAAGTCCTTGTTATGAATCTCTCAAAGAGAATCCGAGGAACGTGGAGGTGGGGGTGAGGTGGGGGAGAACAAGAGGGTAAAGGAGGAGGGAGGGGGGTGCACATGGGCATCAGTAGGGTTAGCGGCTCCCGAAAGTATTTCATCAAAGAGGGCCAGGATCCTGGGGATTGAGATTCTGCCTGGAGGCAAGTAACCAATGGTCTCCCAAGAACATATTCCAGAGTAGGGCTTGCAGAGCCAAAGCACACATCAAAAGCACCTCTGTAGCCAAAGCGATTCTGGGGGAGAAAAAAAAAGGGGTTCGGGTCCCTTCTTGGCCCCCTTTAAGCCCCAGATCTCACCCCAATTAAGAAGGAACTACTGTTTTTTCCAGACCCTGAGATCTACAGACAGGGAGGTGTACTCACTATGGTAGACGCTCACAAACTCACAAACTCACAGACACACAGACGATAACCAGTCACAAGCGTGCACACACACTCACATATTGTCACTTTTTCTCACAGCTCAATCAACAGTCTAAAAGAAATGCTGTGCACTGATGATCAACAGCTGCGTCTTGTGCTTATTTTTCAAAAAATGACCAACTGACAGAGCGTGTTTCCAGTTTCAGCCATGATCTCACTGAAATAATATGTGGTGCTCAGTGTGTCCATGTATGTTACACGAGTAACAGTAAATCAATACTTGGCAGAATGTTGTGTAGGCATTTGGATTTTTGCCTTTAATTCTTTGCCGCTGGACAGATGTCACTGTGAAATGGATATGGCAGAATAAGCATATTATATCCACACAGATGTGACTGCTGGAAATGCACTGGCTGCATGAACAGAGGAACGACAGAGGCTGAAAGGCAGTATTTTAAGATAGAGGCATATTTAAAGTGTTTTCAGTAAGCACTGAGGTCTTTTAATTAAAACTTGAAAATACTCTTTTGCAAGTAGTCTTGCATTCAAAAATTTACTTAAGTTGAAGTATATAGAAGTATTAGCAGGAAAATATTAAAAGTTCTCATCATGCAAAACGCCACTGTGAGTATTATGCTTATCATATATACTGTATATACATAGTATTGGATTACTATTATATGTAAGCAGCATTTTAATCCTGTCAATGTGGAGATACAGTAATTGAAAATATGCTCATACGTATGTTTTATATGTAAAATCCTAACCTGCAAAGTAACCAGTAGCTATAGCTGTCAAGCAAATGTATGGAGTCTTAAAAGTGTTAGTATTAAAAGTAAATTTTCATCTGAAATGTCATGGAGTAGAAGTATTAAGTAAGATAAAATAGGAATACTCAATTAAAGTACACATAGCTCAGTACAGTACTTGAGTAAATGTACTAAGTTACTTTCCACCACTGGCAACAAATAATCTTGCTCAGAGCTGCCAGAAATATATAACTACATATACGTTTTTAAAGGTTGCTAAATCCAAATATTCTAATGGGTCAGTCCACCTTAATTACAAAAAAAAAATAAAATCAGTATTTTATCATTTGGAGCAAAGACAAAAAAAATTCCTGCAGAAACTGTTATCCTTTGGATTTTCTTAAATATTAATTTATAGTTGTGATTATCTCCTGTGGGTTATTAAGAGTGTTAAGGATGAGGCATCTGGTGACCTTGTGGTTAACACGCATACCGTTTAACTGCAATGTTACCGGTTTGAAACCCGCCTGGGACCTGTGATGCATGTTATAGCCCCCTTTCCCTCCCCATGTTTCCTGTGTGTCTCTATGTTGTCTCTATCAAAGGATTTACTTGCTCTTAATCTTAAGACTACAAGTGCAAGTGTGCCAAGCGGCAAATGACTACAGCCACTTGACACTAGGCCTGTTTGCCAGGGTCCGGAGATTTGGGACCAAACAAACATACCACAAAGGAGAGCTTGAGTGACCTCGGGAGCGTAGAGTGTTATCCATCCTTAAGCTGTGTACATAGAGTTAGAGAGGTCTCCTTCAACCGCTTTCCCTTCTACGTACATGTTGGTTTTTCCTCCTCTCTTTCCCTTTTCCTCACATGTACTGTACCTGTACACACTTGTACATTCAGGACTCTAAACACAGCACTCCTCTCGTCTCCTCCCAACATCCCTCCTCCCCCCCTGCCGGAGGTATCGTGTGGCTTGAGTGGGCTATTAGTGTGAATGACTGATAAGACTCTCAGCCCCCAATAATCAGAAAAGGATATTTGCAGTTATTTTGAATCCGTCAGAAATAATAAACGGCAAACTATATCCACTTGGGCTATTTAAGCAATTTCCCCGTGATAACATCCCGTGGGGATTTCATGTGGAATCCAAATGACGACATAATAAACCACAACGCCTGCGCCCCCTTATCAGGCTGGATTAAAAGGGAATAATGAAACAGAGAGGGTTTGGAGCCTTGTGTGGTATGAATATGATTATCTAATGGACTCCAATGGAAAGGCATGTTAATTCTACTTTAACGCGAGACCTTTCCCAGACTATCTCCTGCCCCTGGCTCCTCCTAAGACCCCTCCTTCCTCCCCCCACTTGACCCGTTTCTCTGCCTCTTCCTTTAAGTTTAAATAATCGTTCTGCTTTTTTTGCACAGAAGTCATTATGCCCGCCGTCTATCTCTGTGTATGAACGTGAGCATGGGAGAGTGATAAATCCCCCCCTCGTCTTTCACCCTCTTTTCTGGTCTGATTGGAGTGTGTTGGCCTCTTAACTTTCCGACAAAAGCACTCTAGGCAATTATCAATATTCAGATTTTTTTTTCTTGCACGGTGATCATTGTTGCTTGAAGAATGTGGGTCACTCATACAAACTCAAATCAAAGTTTCTGAGCACCCAGTTGAAATCATATTACATGGTCTGATACTGGGCTTCACAGCGCCTTTACGTTTGAATGCTGGACTATGTGAAGAGTCACTTTCAACACGTGCATCAAATTTTCCAGTGCTCATTTATTTGTTACTTCAAGGTGATCATTTTTGATTTGAAAGTTGTCTGTCTGCTTAAAACTTAGCATCAAATTAACTTGATTCTTTATGTTGTCCAGACTAAAAACACTGATGAATTTTCAGGGGGGCATTCTCCAGTTATCAATGTACGCGTTCAAGTATACAGCATGTACACTTAAAGCTGTTGCACCTTTGTTTCAAGGGCAAACAATTACCCACCCTGCACCAAATAAAGATGTGAGTCATGTGCAGGCTTTGCTGTCAAGATTCTGTAAAAATGTTGTCAGACACACATCACATGCGCGTGTACTTTGCAATAGGTGTGGACTGATTAAAAGTACCTCTTCTTTTGATCAACAAAAAAAAAAGGCCCTGATCAGTTCAGGCCCAGAGCAGGGGGTCATCATTAGGCCCATTAGGACTCCTTGAGCCGCATAGTCAAGTCCATTCTCATCTTAGCGAGCAGTATTGTGCATCGGCGCACACATCCTAAGAGCAGACTGAGCTCCCACAGGACACAGTTAAAAAAAAAGCATCAATATTTCATCAAACTACTCTCTTTCTGGTCCAGATCAAAGCCTCGACTCCCACAGTCCTACAGGTAGAGATGGCTCTTTTGTTTTTGCTCCTCAGGTAGAGCAGCAGTCAGACTCTGTTCGCTTTTGGAAACCTTGCAACACTCAGCCCATCCATCTCACGGCTTACTGCCTCGCTTTTGGAAAAGGAGGTAAGAGGAAGGGTAGAGACCGCGAGGGTGAAAACATGTTCCAGAGATGTCCAGAGATTGAACTCCTTGGCCTTGTAGTGCTGTATTATTTCCTGTTTTTTTCCCAGCTAGGCCCATAGTGAGACTAATGGTGAAAGAAAACCGACGCTGTTGTAATTTGTCTTTGAAAGGCTGACATTGTGTTGTTTACTTCATTCCTCACATCATCTGCAAAATCATCATTACTATTGTTTTAATATGTTTTCTGTCTCCTTTGATTAGGCTTATTTGAAGATCCTGTCATGCCAGGGGTCAGCGAGGGCTACGTTTTTTTCAGTATTGTTCATCTGGGGCCCAACATTGTACAGGCGAGGAGGAAATGCATAGGCCTAGACGTAAGTCGTCTGCCCTTACTATGTGTATAACTATGCAGCGAGCTAAACACACATCCAATAATGGTTGAAGACAGCAGATTGCCTTTGATGTTTTTACTGGAAGAAGTTGTGAAGCTGAAAACACTTCTGGACAACAAACTCAGTGATAGTGATTACAAATCACAAAACAATGAGATTCCATGAGCAAGAATAACATGAAAAGTATTATAAAAATTTGTTAGTACAATAACAAGGAAACTGGATTCACATATTTGACAGGCTGTCAAATTAGTTAAGTTGTGCTTCACGTCAGGAGTTTCACCAGTGAAAGATCAACATGAAGTCCCCATAAGAAACACAACATAATAATTAGTCTAATTAATATAAACATAGAGTCTACAAGAGTAAAAGAAAAAGAATAAAATACAGAACAGTTAATGTAGTTCAACAGGTAACAATTTAAAATGTTGTATTAGCAACACATTAGCTCCATTAGCTTCGACTGACAGAGGGGTGCCATTGGGGCATTTTCGTAGACAACCAAGATGGCTGACGCTATTGTGGAACGTGTTATCGCATCAGTATTAAACAAACTGGACGGCATATTTTCTCTAAAAGAAGAGCAAACAACTGCACTTAGAGCTTTTGTTGATACAAAAGATGTGTTTGCTGTACTTCCGACACAACGTGCAACAGGATGACTGGACGACGTTTCATTGCTCTGATGTAGTTTTATCCAATGGCGTCCAGAGGCATTTTGGTCTGTGCCCATTTATAACGATAAATCGAAAATTAACTGAGAGGTCCCATACTTATATGCATTTGCAAATTAGCCAGGATATCAGTTAGGCAGCGACTGCAACAGAACTGCTCCAGATGTGGTTGCTATTAGCAACAGGATATTCAACTAAAACCAACTGCTGGGGCCAATTGAGAATAAATTTAATTTATTTTTAACAGTATGTTTTAGGATTGAGATGTAGATGTCACTTTTTCCCATTAGTAAGTGAAGGTTAACAGAGTTACAGCAGCTTATGTTAATTGTTAGTAATATAGGAAAAAGACACAGGATGCAGGTTTTTTTAAAAAGGTGTATTTATTTAACATAAATTGAAAAAAGGCTGAGTAAAATATTGAACCTTAAAGCAGCGCTAATCAATATTTTTAGAATAACAATGTGTCAAATGAGAATGAAAAACAATGTCACAACGTGAAAGGAGTCAGTTGTGTTTGTGATGAACCATGATGTTGACAATATAAAACTAACTAAATGTGTGCGCTATACTTAGAAAATAATAATGTTAATGTTAATCAACCTTAATGCAAAATCAAACTGTTGCCTGTAACTGGTGTAAAGGTAAAATTAAAGGTTGAGTAAACATGATATTACTAAATATTTTAGACTGCCGGTGTGGCCATCATATGAATACACACATGTTATCCACACATGATAAAACAATGGCTTGCTTTGTTTATGGTTGAATTGCTTGTACTGTTGTTAACACAAATCTGTTCTGGTCAAACACGCTAAAGCTGCAAAATTAAAACTGTGTTTGAATTTGTAGGGCACTTGTTTCATTTAATGCACTATATTATTTATCAGCACTAGCACCTTCAAATGTTTTGAAGGCACAGCAGCTGCAGGTTGCATGCCTCTCTGCACATTGGGGAATATATTAGATGTTATGAGGTCATAATTATAGTGATTAAGCCTTGTATTCTATTCCTCAAGAGGCTTACATTTTTGGATGATATCTTAGTTGTGGTTTTTGGTGGAATCATCAAAAAAATCGGGTAAACATTTTATTTTTTGGTTACCATATTTTGCTATAATTTCTTAGGATGTAACTGATATTTAAATGTAAATCAATAGGAAGGTTTCTTGTTACTTGGTATTAATTATAGGAGAAACAAAGTGTTAAATACCCCAATTAAATTCTAGTTTAACCTAAAGCGCCTGAACAGTGTGCCTAATGTGAAAAAAAGAAAATAAATATATGCAATAAACAATAAAGTTTCCAATAATAAATAATGAATTAATTTATTGGGTCACAATTAAATGGAGAAGATTCCCAGTAGTTGATTTCCAGAGCAAAAAATCTAATAACTTTGTCTTCATTGTCACTGTAATTAATACCAAATGAAATAGTTCTTTAATGGAAACTTCATAGGAAATCCTTAAAAAATGACAGGAGTCACAAAATAAAGCATTACAGAAATGGTCCAACAATTGTTAATTCATGCTACTATTAAGCAGTGACATATTGCTAATATAACTGAATGGGAATTCTTCACTTTTAAAATTAAATATACAGTAGATGGCATATGTCATAGGACGTAAACACATTTTTGCAAATTAGGAAGGACTGTGATCCCTCCTGTCCCTTGATTGTGTCATTACAAAGACAGAATGCTTTCCCTTTTAATCCACCTTGATGTGTTCGTATGTTTGCGTATGGCTTTGCGTTTGTCATTAATCGTGTGTAAATGTGTTTCCATCCCCCTCCCTTACATCAACCGTGGTTTTTTTCTGTCGTCCCTGAACACACCGGGCCTCTCCTCCTCTCATCATCAGCGTCAATCTGTGGCTGTCACTCGGAGCTGGACAGTGACTAACGACAGTCCCAGTCAGTCAAACACTTATCACCACACAGGTAACACACAGGCCTGGAAATGACTGACATGAAATGGAAACGTCTCTCATTCTGTAGGCCTGGGAGCTGAAGTGAAATATTAGCTGTGGGAGAGATGGCGGATGATAAGAGGCTCCCTGTTTGGGCTGGAATTGTGGAGGTCTAAGTTCTATTACATTTCTTTTACGCTGAGGAGTGGTATGAAGATCCTGTTTGCTTGGATAAAGGACAGCTTTCCTTTTCTGTTTCCTATCTAATACGCATCATTTCTCTATTTTCTTCACAATTTGTTTTTAAATATGCCAATGAGCCGCACTGTAACTTTCGTGATGAGCTATTTGTGACTTGTTTCAGTGGTAAATACTGCTCAAAGCCAGTGGGTCATTGTTGATACGTAACCCACCGTCCCTGAGGCTTTCTGTGGTCCACAGAACCAGACCGTAGGCCAGTTGAAACCAGACCGCATCCCGCTCAATGTCAATGGGTCACATATGCTTACTCTGTCTCTCCTATTACTCATAGACTCCACCATGTCCTCCTGCTATCCCTCTTTTTCTTTCTCTCACACATCTCCTTCACGCACACACACACATACACAATTCCCCCTGTGCAGAAAGATGGATGAGATGTTCCCAAACCACAGGTGCTGCTCTACTTGTGAGTCTTTTGCATTCTTCACCACACAGTCCAGACCTGCTCACTTTTTTTTTACTTTTTTACTGTTTTCCCCAGTGGTGATTACTATGGTACTTCAGTTGTGGGATAATGAGGAACGTGGAATATTAGTAATACAGTATACGATCAATCTGCCTGTCTATTAGCAGCTCTTTGGGAAAGAGAACAAGACAAACCTCATGAACTTGAAACTTGAGACATGGTCTCCCATGTAGACCGCCACTAGATGGGGTTAGTTTCATTTCCAACTTGGGTGTTTGCTGGTAACTCTCCCTGAAACCTAAATCTCAGAATAACTCTGCCGTGCAAGCTACGCCACCTTGTGGTGTACATTACCCATAGCGTATAATAGATTAAATGAAATCTCACACTGTATGTTCTAACACTGTCTAGTTGATGCTTTTTATCTGGACAGTGATGTGCAGAGGGTGGAAAAATAGCAGCACAATATAATGCAGTGATTCCCAAACAAGAGTACTTTTAACCCAGTTAAAAGTTACCGGGGGTTACTTGGAGAGATTTTGGAGTAGTTCAGTTACTTTTCAACATAGAAATCATGATTTAATTGTGTTCAGCCACATATTTGTGTTTAGGAGGAAAATAAACACACAAATGGGATTAGAAATTGGTGGGATTCAGTCAATGGTGGAATGTAACTAAGCATGTTCACTCAATTATGAAACACTACTTTTTACTCCACTACATTTATTTAACAGCTGAAGCTACTTTTTCAGTTTAAGATTTTACATTTAAAAAACTGAATAAGCTTATAAAGTTAAACACATTGTTGCATTTTTAAACCAGTGGTTCCCTATCTTTTGGCTAGTGACGCCCTTACAAAAAGCAGCGTGGGGCCCCTTGTCATGTTTCAGATGTCTGAGTTGGTAGCAGTTCCACCACAAAGCTATTTCACCTCTCAGGGGTTTCATTTAGATAACCGTTTAAGACCCAGAGAGGTCACATTATCCAAGATTTGTAATGTCAGATAATGTCATATATAGTAATATGTCAGTCATAGGGGACGTTTACTAATAAAATAAAATACTCATGTACTCAAACATTTTGAATGCCGGAGTAGTGAAGTATTTTTACAATATACTGTACATTTGGTTGGTACTTTCACTTAAGTAAATTATCTTGGAAATTTTTCCACCACTGGTTTCTGGTCTATTTATTTTTACAATAACCAGCTATGGTAGTTTGACGTGCCTCAGTTTCTACTCATGTGAGTCAGTTGTAACACTCTAACATTAAGGTTTGCAATTGAGTGTGCCTGAAAACAAGTCAGCAAAAAGCCACAAGAAAAATTCAAAAAGAATGGATAAATGATTGAGTAATCCAGTTTCTGACACTTTCTCACACTTGAATTTCCCCAAAAGGATTAGAAATACTTATTGTAAGTATTTCTTCATTCTTCTTCTTCTTCTTCTTCTTCCAAATGATGGTACTATGAATACAATCTTGAGTGACTAATGAGGAAAAGAAAAAAGACACCAAGCTTAAAAATCAACGGGATCACTATGCCTTGTAGGCACATAGGTTCATAAAGGAATCAATACAGCCACAATGTTTGCAGTAAAATATCAGCAATTGACAGTTTTGGAAGCACTCATATAAGATAATCTCATACAATAGTTCTGGAAACTTTTCTGCCTTAGTGAAGTTTTTAATTCAACAAAAGTGAGGTCAGCCTTTTTGGTCTTTTACTGAATCGTCATATTTTAAGGTGTCCAGGTTATTTTGTTTATTTTATTTCGGTATGGGCTCAGGAGGTACAGTCTAGTAATCGAAAGGTTCCTGAGGGGTTTGAAAACTATTCAGAATACTCTAAGGATAAACTGAGTGGTAATATTGCTATTAGTGTTCTCCAGTTAAGACAAATTCAAGACATTTGCCAGGGTACCCGAAGACATCCATGGTGAGGCCTCAGTTAAACAGGGACACGTTGTTATTGACTTGACTGACGGTTTCCTGTCGTGAAATCAGTACAAAGGAGGAAAATGAAAAAAAATGTGGTCTCACCTGAATTCAGCAGGTAGGCTGCAGTTGTCTGGGGCCAACCTCAGTGACCACAATAACATCCAAGTTTTGTTTTTTACAGTCAAGGTGCAAGACTGTAGCGAACATGTACTTTGTGATGTTTCTCTTTTTTTCTTCCTCCATCTGTCTTTCTGTCCTTGTCTTTCTATGCATCAGTAGACTTACAGTAACATTTGATATATACATCAATAATCTACAATGAAGAATTCAAAATCCTTTCCTTTCCAACTCTAAACCAACTTTGAAGTCCAACCAAGAAATCCAGATCTAATGAGCACACGTCGAGTGTGGGTTCTTGACCTTTTAAAATGTGTGAATATGGAGTTGATTTGTTTGGTTCAGATAACACAGACTGAATAACCATTTTTGTAGGATTGATACCAGCAGTTTCTGTTTGTAGCTGTCACGAAACTGTGATTATGCGACACAGAGCTCATCCACAGCTCACCCATCAGAGGGGAAAGGAAAGGCTGCCAGCCCACCACTTAGACTTGCATGGCTTTGATGTTTTTAGCCTTTAGTTGTACCGGCCAGACAAGTAAAAACAACACTCCTGTTAGATTTTGCATTAAATTTCACGCAGATGTGGCATTGGCTTAAAAGCAATGCATCCAAGCACTCAGTGTGCTGCTTTTGAATGTGGTATAACTGAAATCATGTGCTTCGAAAGTTGTGGCTGAGCATGGACACCTATCTGTCTGCCACCTGTCTGAGCTACAGCCGTTGTGAGGCCACTGTGGGAAAAAAATCTTTAATACCAGTTTGAATTGGCATCCGTTAGCATCCACTGTGAAACTGCCAAGTCATCGGCAAACACAGACATGGCTCAACAGTTGAAAGTGTCGGTACAGACGATGGCACAGACTGTCAATAGGAGGATGTGTAGTCAGATCGAAAAACATTGTGGATGAACTAGCCACAATCAAGTGTGTTTCCCACCACACCAGATACGTTACACCAGTGAAAGCACTCGAATACGTTCCAATGTAGAAATTGTTGATCTCATCACTTACCACTGCATTCATTCATAGTAAGCTATATACTTGAAACTACTGTTGCACCTGGTTCCCGCTTGTTTAAGTGCTGTGGGGACGTAATAACAATGAAGAAAACTACCTTATGCTTTAGACATTTTCATTTTTAATTGTTGTTTTTTTATCAGAAATCAAAAATACAAATGTTTTTTTAATCAGTTACAGCAGCACAAGACCAATACATGATGGAACTAATGTAAAAATACAAACACTTAAAAAACAGTATTTACATTAATATACAGTTTGTACAGTGATTCCAGAAAAAATGTGCCTGTGACTGTTGAATATGAATGTAATAAATGTAAACTGTAAAGAGTTTTTTTGCTTTCAAAGTCGAAAATGATATCGTTGCTCTGCTAGTAGCAGTTAATGCATGAGGAACAAAATGAGAAAAATGATCATGTTAAACTAGGCTCAGGTTTCAGGTTTAGGATTTTAGAAAAGTATGGGCATTTATATGGAAAGGGCAGGTGTAGTATCAGTGTCTGACATGACAGAGGGACGTTTGGGAACTGCCTGTATTTTACTGAGCCCTCCTTTGCCCAGACCACCAGCACACATCTTCACCATCCTCAGGAGGTCTTGTCTGAACCGAACTCCAATGAAGACGTACAGGAATGGGTTCAGGCAGGCGTGAGTATACGCCAGGCTCTTGGCAACCTGTCCAGCCACATCAAAACCCATTACAATGTTACAATCGGTCATAGTGGTATTGGCTGCCTGTGTGGCCTCCATTATCAGCAGACTATTGTAAGGCAGCTGAGAGAGAACAAACACAAACACCACAGCAAAGATGACACGCAGGGCTTTATGCTTTTCAAAGCTCTTAGCCTGCAGAAGTGTGCGAATGATGATAGAGTAACAAAAGAACATAATTAGTAGAGGAAGGCAGAAGCCCATGCAGATCTGCAGGGACAGCACCAGGATCTTAGTCCGGTTGTGTTCATTGTTCCAGTAGACCAGAGCACAGAAAGACTGCCCTTTTTGGTCCGTCTTCACCTGGGCAAAGATAAACTCAGGGAGGGCCAGGAGAGTGGAGACCAACCAGACACCCAGGCAGGCGAGTTTGCTGTAGAAGAGCCTCTTTCTCTTCAGGTTCTGGGCCTTGGTGACTTGTACAATAGCAATGTAGCGGTCCACACTGATGCAGGTGAGCAGGAACATGCTGCTGAAGAAGTTGATTTTATAGAGAGCGGACACCATTTTGCAGAGACTGATACCAAAGTCCCAGCCCTTGATGGCATCGACAGCCCAGAAGGGCAACATGCACAGGAACAGGAGGTCAGCCACAGCCAGGTTTAACAGGTACACGTCGGTCATTGTTTTCAGGCGGTTGCGCACAGTGGTGTAGATCCAAACCACTATCAGGTTCCCCACAGCACCAACGATGAAGATGATCCAGAAGAGAGGTGGTTCGTACTGCCTACGAAAGTCCCTGACCGAGCTTCTCTCACACATGCCCGAGCTTTCAGTCGGCCCTGTATCATAGTCACCTGAGTAGTCAGAAGGTTCCTGCTGTCGGAAACAAAAAAACAGATGATCTGATTCTGTATTAAAGAGGATTAAGTATAACACATACACTGCCTTTTTTCCTCTGTTTTAATTTCCTGTCAGGCGTCCTTTTTTTTTCTCTCTTTGTTACCCAACTCACTAACTGTTACTGCTGTCAGCGTTTCACAACATAACATGCTACTGGTAGGGATACAGTGATATGACATCAAACACTGTCGGTGACGTACAAGCTAACCAGAGCGTGCAAAAAAACTGCTGTCGGGTGCAGGTGTTGTGTCTGTGCAGGAGAAACCACACTACTGCACAACTTCCTGCTGCTATCCAAGCCTGAGGGGGGTAAACGATCCTGAGGGGCTCCAGAAAGGGGCCCGCAGCAGAACTCAGTACCCCAGAAGCATCAAGTTTAGATTTAGGTCAGAGATAAACATGAAGGTGAAGCTTCATTTTCACGAGCAATGGAAAATATGATGCTGATACGGCTGTGACATTTAAATATCCTACAGATGTCTGCTTTAGATAAATCTACTGTATCTGGAGCATGAATTCAAAAACATAAACGTAACAAAAAATTATACAAAATACATCATATTTAATAAAGGCCACTGGCATGGCTTTGGTCACACAGCCACCTGAGTTTTAAGTGTTACCATACAGTATTCTTTCAAATCCTACTTTAAATACTACAGCATAAATACACATTGAGACACACATGCACTAAAAACACATTCGTGGAAGTTCCCTATCTGTGATGGTAATAAGTCAGCAACAAAAGTGTCAGACTTTATTTCTCTACTCCAGTCGTTCTAACCTGATCAATCATTCAGACTGACAGCAGCATTTTCTATATAACTGGTTTGCTATATGACATATGACATATGACATTCATTGGTGTTATGGCTACAGATATCCCAAATTAATACTTACAGTTCCAATATAATCAGCTCCTGTAGTCATAAAGGTGGTAAATGGCTCATCCATGTTATCTACAAAGAACACACCAAAATCTTGTAACCTTTAAAAAACATAACAAGGATAACATAACATATGAGAAAAAAGAAAATGCCCAGTTAATTCTTTTACAATTTTGTAGCACTTACCCAGCTAGTGATGAGATGTAACCTCTAGTGACAGTTCTGTTTGTTTGTCTGGGTAGTACAAGTAGTAACAACCAGACTCATCTTCACTTGCTTATATAGTTTCCTTTTAACCACAGGATCACGTGCTGTATACATCACTCCTTCTATGCCCAAGTTTGCACAATACACTACACCTCGGTGCGGTATACTTCTTTCTCAAATACAGCACTACAGTAAAATATGCATCAAATTAAAATGCAACTTGTTTCCCAGTATGATCTTCAGTAACAACAGTGTGTCAGTTTCATGGGGAAGCAGTGATTTTAGACTTTAAAGCCACTGAATCATGGCCTTAAGGCTGTAACCAAAACAATACGCCCACATTCCTTCCACGGCCGATTAAGTTTTATCAAGTCGAAGCCCATTTTTGACACATTTTGTCTACACAGGTGGAGCACTTAACGCCACAAATGAGTGATGCATGAAACTGAAAACCATGAGGTGTGATAAAAGACCAAAGCTGGAATAAGTAGTCGATGTTGTAAGCCCCATTGTTTCATTGCACTTCCAGCTGTCTAAGTGCCTGAAATGACTGTCCAAGCAACCATCATCTTTCCTTTTAAAATGTCTTCTTAATGATTAAAGTGTGTCAACAGTGTGAGGGAAGTATTTCTGAGGTTTCGATTTTCAAAGGAATTTCACTTTCAAGTAAGTGTGATGATATATGCCTTGGACTTAAACGTGTTTTTAACGTGATGTTTAACTTGTTTTAAACATTTATTTAAAGGAATAATTCGACATTTTTGAAAATGTGATTTCCTCTCCTGCTGAGAGTTAGATGCAGACACTGATACCACTCTCATGTCTGAATGCTAAATATGAATCTGGAGCCAGGAGACAGGTAGCTTAGCTTAGCATTAAGACAGGAGGCAGACAACTCCATGAAGTTAGGGCAGCATCGGTTTTTGTACTGATTAAACAAACAAGATATGACGAGTTTATGAGTCCGCTTTAGAGGTGGTGGAAGGTGGATTTTTTTATACCTTTGGACTAACTTGATAGAGGGATATGAGAGTGATATCTTCTCCTCTCACTCACTGCAAGACAGTGAATATGTTTTTACCAAAATGTCAAACTACGGCCTTAACTGTATGTCTACAATATCAATATCATAGGCACTGCTACTACTTTAACTACGTTAAAAAAAATGTAGAAATTGCTGGCAAGTTAAAACGCATCATGTCATGTGTTCTGAAAAAACAAGAACTTTCTGTGAAAAACAGGGAAATGCAAAGTTCATTGGTACTGTCAAGACTAAAGTGAAATGAATCTACTGACAAATAGTCACTGACCACACTCGTACAAAGACAAGCAAAAAGCCCCTGGCATACCAATGCTTAATCTGAAGCCCTAACAAAACTGACAATAAAAAATAAGCCAACTCATCATGACATCAGGCTTGAATAAAGTGATACAATCTGTTTACAAAGCCAGCGATTCCATAGTTTGAAATATTTATAAATTTAGAAATATATAGTATTTCTGGTTGTGTTTCCTGTGTCTTGTGCATAGACTGTATAAAAAAAGGTCTTGTGAAGGCTTTGTGTAGGACCGAGTGGGGTGCTATATTTTTTCTCACAGTTTCACTGTCTGATATATTTTTTTTGTCCTGAGCATGAGATGCAGAGCGTGTGGGCCATCAGCTCTTCAGCATTTCTACCAAATGCCGGTTGCGTTTCTCGGTTTTGATCACAGTCAGGGACGTGGAAACGACAATGTCATGATCAGATGAGTTGAGATGAAGCTGTTGAAGAAAGTGGTGAACTGAGAGGTTTCACTCACACAACATCACTAACCACCAGGGTGCACTGGATTTGACTGCTTTGTTCTGATCTGTGGGCATATGAAACACTGTGCAGAAAAGAGAGCATGACATACTGTAGTACATTAAAAAAATGTATGCATTTGTAGACATAAATAGAAGACTGCCACATCAGGTCCCAAGTTGAAGATTATAAATACAAAATTATGTATTTTAATCTTTGCACTACTACTGGTTTTAACTGGATTGTGCCTTTCTAAAGAATGTATGGCTTATTCTGAGTGAGACATTTCATTGTGTTATGTCCACAGCTGATTCACTTAGGCTTTGCAATTATGCATAGTGTTACTATGCGTTTGCATGCTTTTATCATAACCTAGATGACAAACACATTTTAAACATGTTTTTATATTTGGGGAGGAAACTCATGTCAACATGAAAAAAGACAACGTGCAAACTCCACTGTGTAAAAACACAACGTGCAATTTACACAGTGGATTTGACTAACCACTTCTGCGTTTTTTTACCTTTCCTGAAGGTCTATGGCTGCTATGTGATAACACTCTACATGTATTTAATTTGACCTTCACTTTAATTTTGAAACGATTTTGATATATAAACATTTCAGTCAATCTGGAGCTTCCTCAATGTCGTTAAAGTCTGATTCACATGTCATGTGACCTGACACCTCTCTAACTGCTGGGGCCTAAAGTGAGTTCACAGGTGAGAAAAGGCTGAGAAGCCACAAATTAGTCATCAGTATGGGATGATGGAGGCAGTATAGTTTTAGCTACATATTAGTTGTGCATGATGACAAAAAGGGGAAAACCTTAGTTTGTCTATTACATTTCAGCTGCCATTATTCAGTTTCCCCACCAGTTTTATTCATGTTCTCAATTATCCAATCAGCCCTCCCAGTGTACTCCAAGCTGTTCACTACTACTGTTTGCCAGATTGTCTTAGTTCTTCTTGCAGACTAGCTCTCCAGCCATTATTGTTTCTTACTGTATGACCCCAGCCTGGACTATGATTCTGGCCTGATCCACCGTAGTTTCATGCTTCGTGTGCCTTTTGACTTTTGAACTGTTTTTTGAACTGTTTTTTGCCTGCCTGTGTAGTGTATGATCTCAAGCTACAAAGTACATTTTTGTATTTTTTTTAATTTATTTTAATTCAGTGTTTTTGTGTGATCCTTGCATTTGAGTCAAATGAGTTCAGACCATCGAAAATATGAAATACAGTGGTAATGCAGTGTTTTAATTTGAATCTAAAATTGGACAGTAGTGAAAGGTTTTCATTGAACATGATTTGCATATGAACTGATGTCTCTGACGTGAGTATATGTTGACTCAAACCTGAAACCAGTGAGAACAGCACTCAGAATCTGACACAAATGTTGACGTTGCACATTGCATATTTAATCAGAAGCCAGGTTGAGTGTTGTGTCATTTGCTGCACTCCTTCTATTTCACAGAAAAATTTGATCGAGAAGATGAACGCTATCACACTGAGCAAACATTCTCAGAAGTGACTGAAACATGCATCTGATGTCTGTTAATCTTGATCTTTTCTGTGAGTGGCAGTCTCGGATTATATAGTGATATTGAGAAACGCCTGGTAGCTGAGATCCACTAACTTGCATAACCTTTTACAGCCTTGATCACTGCCTCCAAACTGACATGGGCCTGTTACTCAGTCACAACCCACACGGCTGTAGCCAAACTAAAGAGGAACAAAGGTACAATACTGGCACTGCAGTCAATTACTGTCAACAACTATCGGAACAATTTTTGGATGGATTGCCATGAAATTTTGTACAGACATTCATGGTTCCCACATGATAAATCCAAATTACTTTGGTGATCTCCTGACTCTTCCTATAGCGCCACCACCAGGCTGACATTTGTGGTTTTGAGTGAAATATCTCAACAAATATTGGATGGACTCCCATGAAATGTCCATCAAATGTTCCCCTCAGGATGAATTGTAATCATTATTGCCAATGAAAGGTAGTAGTTTTTTGGCCACACAATATGCATGACTGAAAGGTTTTCTGTTGTTCACTCTAAAAAGTACACCACCATTGTTTTATTAACATCATACAGCACTCTGGACATCACCTCAGGAACTCTTTTGAAATGTGTGTGATTACTCAAGTATAAGTCTGTTAGATGATTCTGGAGAAAAAGCGAACAACAGAAACTTTCGTCTTGCTAGTGAAACTGAGAAAACCCCTTTGATGACTTGTCAGCGAGCAGGAAGCTACTGTGAATGGGTACATTACTCTGACATATTAACAATTGGCCCATGTTGTGGGAAAGTACTGTCACTGCTGCTGCTCTCAGCAGCGCCAGAGATTGGTACCACTTCCGGTGTACAGTACCTACTGGCTGTGATTTATTTCATGCACTGATAGACAACTGTTGAGCATTTGCATCCTATCTGAAATTAGTTTCCTATGACAGTTTCTCTTCAGCTGCTACTAATAGAAAACAGAAGCACGTACGCAAGTGTGAAATCACACGCATAAGCATGCATTTGCAACACAACAATCTTTTTTTCCTGAGCTTAATTTTTGGTATAGGAATAAGAAATGATATGCCTTTTCATACATGGATCACTTTGTATCTCATGTTTTGACAGCAGTACGAAGAAGTTTCAAAGAATATTGTTTTTAGTGTCATATGCCTACTACATGTGTTTTTTTCATTAATGCCCTTTTTTCCCCGCCCCCTTTTTTTCCACCAACCGAAGAAAGGTACACCATGCATACAACACAGGCACATGATGCAAAACCAACACGTTTAACTCAGGAAAGACTGTGCGGTATGAGTTTCAGTGAAAACAAGAAGGGGTTGATGGTTGACTGGCGACCACTCTGCCACTATCACGATCTAGTTCGGTTAACACAAACAAACAAAAACAGTGCGGTCTTTTTCCAGACACTCGGAGGAAGCAGATGAAGTGATAAAATGTGTTGAATTCAAAACAAAATACACTCTCACAGTGCCGGTTGATAAGATATCCTACAAGTGATAGAATGATGTCCTAATTGAGAGTTTTTAGAGTTTAGAGTTCTGATTCAGCATTAAGTTACACAGAACCAATAAAGAGACCATTATAATAGCCCTGCTGACTGTTGTGAAAATGTATGCACCCTTACTTGATAGTCCAGGACTTTTGACGTTTGGTGTGTCCTGCTGGGCAAGCATGCAACAAGTACAGTAACAGCAACATCCCTAGTCCAACCAAGGACAATAAACACATGTCATCTCTAGCCTGGGAACAAGACTAATCTGTAAGCTCATGTTTTATTTGCTCTGGCAGATGCATAATTCACATTTGTGAATTGGTCTGGTGATGCCAGGCTATGTCATCCCCCTTTCTCTCTCTCTCTCTATACACTTCCTATATGATAAAGGAAAAAATGCCAGAAAAAATATCTAACCTTGAGTTTGTTATAAATGTCTTCTTCTGTCCACACTAGTGAAGATGACTGAGGTATCAGGGGTTTTCTGGAGGATCAGTGACTCAGGCGTGCACAATGTAAATTTGACATCCACAGTCCTAATGCGTACATATGTCACCCCACTCACCCTCTTCCCCTTTTTATCTTCAGAGCTCAAACACATCAGGCAGACGTGACAAAAATGACTTCCGTCAAAACTGTAAAAACAAACAGTGGTTAACTCATGGTGTATGACAATACTGCAGTTCTAATTTCAAAACATCTAATGATAAATTTCATTGCATGAGTTGAGGCCACATTTAGCAACTTGCATCATCCATTGACGTCACTCCAGTGTACAGCTTTTCATGGTTTTTGGAGTGCGGCATATATTTCAGTAATCTGTGTATTATTGCAGCATGGCGCCCCCTTGTTGAGCCAGTCAGTTGCAGACACATGTTTATTCAGTCTTAAAGCTATCATAATTTATACATAATTCGTCCACCTTCTTATTGTTTATCAATGTCACCCTGAAGCCTAGCCCAGCTTGCGGGGGGGGGGGGGGGGGGGGGGGGGCAGAGGAGGGAGACATCCTGGACATGTTTTCAGTCCTTCACGAGGCATATTTACAGTCTGATATTTTCATAGGGCCAAAACATGTAGCACAGCTAAAATATTAGAATAAAAGCATAGGTCAGAAAGTAAAAAAAAAAAAAAAAAGAAAAACAAATATGATGATGACCAATTACCTTGACATAACTCACTAAAAATGACCACACATTTATTTGGTAACAGCTTTTATTACCCCATAATTTGCACAATACAAACAAATGCACATCTAGTGTAATATAGGGTAGATGTATCATACTCTACAAGAGCATTACTTCATGAACATCATGTATATATTTTTTTTATTTCTCTTATCACCCACAGCAATACGAAAAGTACACAGTTAAAGATTCCAGACAAAAATATTCTATGCCCTTTGTATAGGGAAGTAGGGGAAGTCATTCTAGATCACTATCCATGTTATTCAATATGCAATAGGCAGAAAAAAATAAATGCATGAAATCTGGTATCATTTCGATGATCAGACTTTCACAGAATGTCAGATCATTGGAAATATTTTTGTGTGAAATTCTTTTAAGTGTTTAGGTAACAAATTAATGCAGGGCTGACCTCAAAGTGTGAGGAAATATTACTTGAAGCTGTTCAAGTAATGTAGCTGTTTTAATAAAAAAAAAATCTGGCCTGGGGTTTGCTTGGAACTCTGGGTCTAACTCAATAATGTTTGACTTTTCACTACAAAAGGGGCTGCTAAAAATAAGACTGATCAGCAAAATATCAATAATCAATTACTAGAAAGCTAAATATTACCTACAACCATCTGATAGATAACACTGCAAAGCTTCAGGCAGACAGTACGTAACTGTCAAATTCAGCAAATGGACAAGGCCTCTTCAAACAGGGACATGATAATAATTGCATAGAGCACTGAGGGAAGTCTGCTAGCTACTGTAAGTGAGCTCCAAATTGAGACGTAGAAAAAAAGCACAACTGAAGAAGGCTATCATTTGTCACTACTTCATTTGCGTGGTCAGTTGTGTGTACTGCCAACCTTTCCGCTCCTTGCTAAAAGCCCATAACTATTGAAGATGCCAGATAAAGCATGAATAAACAATTCCTCATGGAAGTGCTTTTTTCTGTCTCTCTTGTCTTACAGCAGTGGAACTGGAACTGATGGTTTCTTGTCCAAACCACAGTCATAAATCTTCCTGTCTTACCCTCTGGACACCTGTTTAACCAGCTGTCTTGGGCAGAACTCATTCATTGGGCTCATATCTGAAACAGAGCAACAACAGCGTTACAACCCTGAAATTCCTTGGTAAGAAAGCCAATTTTACAAATAAAAACAAAAGAACAAAAAAGATTCAACTTGAGGGGTCATACCACTGTTTTGCTTGTATTACTACAGACAAATATATTCCATAACATACCATAGTTTTTTAGATTTCTGAATTGCATTTTATGTGCTATTTAGGCAGCCATTCCTCTTTTAGAACATTCTGGAGGGACCTGATGATGACTGCATTGTTTTATCCTTACTAATGAATGCTCACCTCTGCAATCGTTTTCTAATTTCTTTGATCTGCTCATTCTTCTTGGTGAGGATCTCCTTCATGTTGCGGTAGGCCGCAGTTTGCTGGAACTTCTTGTCCAACTCCTGCACACCATAGACATACCATAAACACATGAAAATAACTGCACAGAAGCTCAATGCACCCATACTAACTGACCCAATAACTAAACGATAACTTGGTTGTATAGCAAGTTTTTACCACAAACATGACAATTGATGAGTGGGTTATGGTTAGGGGTTAGTGTTAGTGTCAGTAGCAGGTAAACACCACAGTGACATACCTTTTCTGCCAAGGCCAGCTGCTCCTGCACTCGCAGAAGATCATGTTTGGCAGAGATCAGGTTCTCTTGCAGATCCTTCTGCGAGACAGCGTTGGCGCTAAGAGACCTTTCATAGTCCTCCCTCAGAGCTGCCACTGTGTCCTCAAGACTGTTGATCTCCTGGGATTGAGCAGCCAGCTTGAAGGGAAAATAAACAACATACAAGTTCAGATGGAATAAATGGAAAACACCGCAACTACACTACACCTCACACTACAGAATCTATACCCTATTCCTATACACAGTGACAGACAAAAGCAACACTGTGATCAGCTGGATACATACCATTTAAGGTCCAAGATAGCAGATAAAACCAAATGTCAGCAAATGTTGAGATGTGATAAAATAATAAGAGTTACAAAATGAAAGTAGTAAAATGGAAAAGAAAACTCATAATGTCAAAATAGAAGATGATGCTACTTGCAAGCCAAACTCCAAACAGTACCTGCTGTTCACCTTGCACCTTCTTAAGGTCTTTCAGAGCTCTCTCTGCCTTGGTTTTCTCATCTAGCGCGCTCATTGCCTGACAAAATCAATAGGAGCAGAGAGTTAATAACATAAACTAGATGCTGTGTGTTTAAAAATGTACAGCTAATTGTAATTGTTTTTACCTGGGATTCTAAAGTCCGAAGCCTGGTTTTCAGTTTATCATTTTCCTCCTGTAGTCTTGATATCTCCTGAATATTTAAGACAGGTGTGAAGGAGTGTATACATACAATAATGAGGGCACAACTTTCTACAATTCATCCGATATGTAATTTTTGAAATATATTTCCATACCTTGTTGAGAAGTTCGGACACCCCACCTTCATTCAGTGGTGCTAGCTTGGGTTTGCTCGTTTCCGGATTTATCTGGGAATAAAGTAAACAACTGAAACAATGACGGAACAGTTCTTATTTCTCAGTCTAAAACATGTTAATTATACCTTGCTATGACTTTACATGAGATGCAATGGTAAAAATATAACACCATTTTAACATCCGCCTAGTGTTGCTTTTCTTAGAAATGTGAAGATGACTATTGTCTACCATTTGAGAAAGGTGTGAATAGCCAAACGCACAAAAGAATGAAGCATCATATTACAAAGCTGATTTGTTTTTCTGTAACTGTGCATCGTAAAACCACATGTCGACCTCAGCGATGTGATGCTGAACCGCACGGCTACGTGTGAGGGGCAGGCGGCCTGACATGTAACTACTGCACTGCTCTCTAGTTACTGAATTCCATGTGGGTATAAATATCCTTTGAACCCATGATTAATGACAACTACATTGATGGTGATGACTGAAGGTCTACATGTGATAGAGCTGCACATTGTACTCACCTTATCAGTGGTTTTAAAGTCAGTCTTCTCAAATTCAGCCACTTGTTCTAACAGCTCCCTATACGGGTAGAGAAGAGCAAAGAATTGGAATAATGAAGAAAATTACAGCGATGGGAATAATAAAAAAGCTTGAGATCTTATCAGATATTATATACAAATTCTAATAATAAACTAATCCTTTGTCTATGAAGTACAAAGTATGGAAAGTTTATGGCAATATTTTTTTTAGTAACACCGAATAGAGTGAAGCTGATATAATCTGTACTATCTCTTCAACTGTCAGCTTGCTACCACAATGTAGATGTTTGTTTTTTTTTGACATTACAATTATCTACTATTTGGCGGTTATGCTTCTTTGGCAAGGAAAATAAACACCCTTGTTCTTGGTGGCAGTTTGGCACTTATACTATAAGATATATGCTTGTGGTGAAGAGAACAGCTCTCTGAAAATCTTAAATGTGGTTTTTAAAAAGCAGCTGAACACACGTAGACTGTGACATGGGGCGTATTCCTGGCTTTAGACACTGTATCAGTCACGTAGGGCCCTATGAAAAAAAGCTTGACAGCTGGTTTATCCACCCATAATATGCATATTACAAACAAAACAACATTAACAAAACATGCTCAGTGTTTTTAACAAGGTGAAAGGTTACAAAGGTCAGAAGTTACATTAAGGTCGCCTGAATATCACAGATGTACATCTAAACCTGTGTACATGTACTGTGGGTCTTTACATGTACAATGATCATACTGGCCAACAGCCAGCTGCAAAAGTGTGACTGTTATGACCTTTTGCACCGATACTGAAGATAAGCTCAGAAGGTAAAGAACATGGAAAAACCTTGTTTCCTCTACATCACTGAGAGAAAGAGGAACAGGATGACATGTGTTTTGGGCTTTAGTCAGTCAGATGATTTATACCTAAGTCAACATTTTGAACAGATTGCTCCATATTGTTTATCTACATAACATCCTCTATGCTCTAAGAACTGACTATAATTGTGCCAAAGAGCCTTAATACATCCTTTGCCAAAATGTCAAGACTAAAAAGAGACATTCTGACATCAGTTGATTTATCTTTTATTAGTGGTATCACATGTACATACCCGCATTGCTCTATGTTCAAGCTTGTAATATGAAAGAAAGAACGACCTTTCAGGTAGATCTGTATCTGTATGGACTTAATTTTATCACACATGACACCACATGTGATCACGACTCTGTGCGACTTAACCACTTCAAAAGCACGCACAAATAAAAGCTGCTGATAATCACTGACTGTAAAAAAATAAACACAGTATAGTATTAACTTCATAACTTTATTAAATAAAACAGTAGTACATTTTACCATTTTTGTAAATGAGAAAATGTTTTTTATTTTTTGGGCCTTTTTTTAGCTTTATTGACAGCAACAGAGGTACAAGGTAGGGAGAGAGAAGAGAGAAGACATGCAGTAAGGGGCTACAGGCCGTACTCGAACCCAGGCTGCCGTGACAAGGGCTCCACCCATGGCATGCGCTCTGCCCAGTATGCCATGGGGGCGCCCCTAAATTTAAATTTTATTTTGCTAAGTGTAAGCATTAAAGAGATTGTTCACCCAAATTACAAAAGACATTTGTTTCAGCAATATGTGTTTTTGTAATATGGGTGAACTGACCTTAAAATGCAGTGAGAAGGTGGCAGAGGTTGTGGTTTTCAGGCTAACTGAACATCACAGCAAAAAAGAAACCATTGTAATGGAAAAAAGGGTTAAATTCACATAGAGCATGTGAGCATGTGAGCATGTGGCTTGGCAGTGAACTTTTTGCCTGGCTTGCATATATTATAAAATGCAAGAGATCTAAACCTAAACAGTACCGAGGAGGAAGTGGTACAAAGTGAAGGAGTTTTTCTCAAGAACATGAAGGTACACATGAAGGCCTAGCTCACTTCTTACTTTGGTGTGGCACTCTGTTTGACCTTGAACTGTCACATAATTTTGAATCCTTAAATTTGAAAATGTTTTACAGCTAATTCAATGTGAATTATTGTCATTGCATCAGATATATGATTTTTTTGTACATACAAGATCCATATCTTGTACAACAAGATGAAAATGTGTGCAAAAAATATTATCTTTCAAGACTGTATATTCAATAATACCTGAATGAGAACATTTTGCACTCCTGTGAGAGCAAACCTGCTTAGGTCAATTTCGTCAAATGTTCGTTGGGGGTTTTTGTCTATTAACTCAACCATTAACAGGAAGCCTTACTGCTCACCTGTTCTCCAGCTCTGAGATATCACTCTGCAGTCGAAGGTAAAACTTCTCAGCCTGGGAGAAGAGCTGCCTGAGCAGCAGCACATTGGTGTGGGCTGTGTTGATGAGCTCCATCTCCACCTCCCCGCGCACCACCGCCTGCAGCCCGTCCAGCATCTCCTTTACTTCGTCCACTGTGAAGGTTTCCTCCACCAACCTTCAGAGAGGAACGTGCACACACGCATTACAGATTCGTCTGAACTAAAAAGCACTTCATTGTTGAGCTATCCTGTAGATTTTCCTTCTATTGAATATGAGTTTTAAGTTAATAACTGTTGAATTTATACACAAACAATGATACCGAAATCCAGTCACCTGCTATCTTTGAGTTCTTCAAAGCATGAGTCAATAGTCTTTAGTCTCAGGACCCTCTTTGAACGGGCAAATCGCATGTAATTGATGACTTCATTTTGATGGTGTTCATTAAACCCAAATTCAGCCTACATGGAGAAAAAAGAAGAGAGAAACTAGTAAAAAGATGAAAAATGGACAAACAGAGTCTGTTATGGAAACCACAACCAGCTTAAAAGCTAACTTGGGGGGGGGGGGGATTTTCTCCTGCTAAAATGTGACAAGGCCTTTTCACACGGGCGTCCACACAGAACCTGCTATCCAGTGCTCGCTAACGGTCTACTCGTCTCCATACACGTAAATATAATAATAAAACAGAGCGAGACGTTTGGCCTGAAAATTTCCGAGAGCCATAAGCAGCAAATGACAGCAGCTACTCACCATGATGGCTGCAGAGCTGGCGTTAATGATACTAAGTCAGCTAGCCTGACTGAGCTGATCCAAAAAGGAAAAATGGGTGTTTCAGCCTCTAATTTAGGCCACGCAGCGACGTAACGAGAAGCTGAAGTCGCCGGAGCAGCTGAAGTCGACGGTTTCTACTAAACTCTTATATACTTAAAGCTGAACTCCGTCAATACGCCGAGCGGGGGGCTTATATTGCAGCTGTAAGATTATCTGGCAGGTCGGTTAGCCTAGCCTCCCAGCTAGTGTTTGCCTCGAGAGCGCCTTGGCAACGGAGAGTAGCGTCATCACCTTGGTTACCGGAGGTGCGTTCAGCGGCGCCGCGTACAAAGCGAAGCGCGACAACAATTGTCGTGGTGGCCAAACTGCAAATGCATAAATACGGATATTTAATTGTTATTACACGCTTTGATAAATTGTATTCAACGAAAATCTTTGTTTGGCCTTGGTGTCTTCGGTTTAAGTTTTTTGTTTATTTATTTTGTCGGTGATGAAGATGTTATTTATGTGACTGGAATTCCTCAAGGAATTAAATGGTGAGTTCTAGGTAATAGAATATTTGGATGATTTAACATGAATGTACAACATTGAGTTTTGTCATTTTTTTTTGTTGGGCTTTTTTTGTGAATTTATAGTATCAAGCAGTAGATGGCAGTGTTGAGCTAGAAGTGTTGAGAAGCTTGATGCTTGGTAAAGACCTTTTGCTTCTTATCAGCAGAATCTACGCTTCCACCTATGCTTTTTTTTTTTTTTTTTTTTCTTTTTTGAGGTACTTACTTGTACATCACATGCATTTTTATGTTTTTGCACCTGGCTCTGCTACAGGTGTGTCAGCAACAAAGCCAAGATCACAGCTACAGTGGGGCCTACCATTCTATAGGCCTGTATGACACCTTTTTTTTGAAAGACCATGAAATCTGGTTGTGGTTTACTGTGAGTTGCTTGAGCCACTCCTCTTTGAGTATAGGGTGGAGGGAAGGTTATTAAATAAGATTAACCTTATTTTACATTGACTATGGCATTAGTATCCCCAGCAGCTGTGTTTTTCCTCCTGCACACACTTGTTGTATTAAGAAACAATATAAGGTTTAATAGTTCAATAGAAAAGCATTGGAATAGGAAAATCAATCTTTCTGTCACATAAAGTGATTGTCAGTATGTTTTGTTGTGTTACTGTTTTTCATCTGTAACTTCAAATACTTTTTATTGATGATCATAACATCCATATGTCTCTAAATTCCTTATGGCAGACAATGACTTCAACTACAGCTTGTTTTATTTGCACATTTACAATACAATTACTAGCTATTAGTATTCTTTTAATACATGTTTTAATTGAATAACTGATGGGACTCAACATGGCGGCTTCTCCATCAGATAAACTCATTTGACTCCATGTGAGCCAAATAAAAACTTCATAGAGATTCTATTGCACCGTCTCCTTGTCCTATGTCATTGAAGCCTTAAGTACATCACTATCCATTTTGTTGAGGAGGTTCCTTAGAAAAAGGCAGGAAACTTTTTTTCCTCATCTCTAGCTGTAATTAAATTAGACTAACGGGCAGCGCATGGTTGGTCACCTAATCAGATGCCTCATAACGTGACCACTCTATGCTCTCCCGCTCAAGTTTACTGTGCAACATCAGTCAGTTACAGAGGCCAAGATGTTTCCCCTTTACCTTCAATCACGGTGAGTCTCTTACATTTTGACACAGGGACTAGACAACACTAAAACCATATTTTTAAGGGTTACAACTTGAAAAAGAACTGTGACTTGTAACTTGCAAGTCATGGTTCTTCTCAGTTTTTGTCCCATATGTTGGTGCTGCTGTTCTGCAGTGGTCAGTTAAACCAGGGTGGTTACTTTTCATCATTCACATGTATTTTAGCTCTAGTCGCAGAACCAAAATCAGTGGATGTTGATGTCATATCTGCAGCTGGTACAAGCTATTTCAGCAAACTGTCAAAATAAATTAAATTATAGAAGAATGTGGGTCATTGCATCAGCAAAAGAATGCAACAAAAATAATTGAATAAGAGCACAACAATGTTTAATATAATAAACAACAAAATAAAAGCATTAGGCACACAATAAAACATTGTGGGCTTATACAATCAAGCAGTTGGCAGATGCATGCATGGAAAGACAGGAAAATACAATCATTTACATATATTTACTAAAAGTTGTGTGTATGTTTTTACACTTAACCGAGTTTTAGTTGCCGTCGGTTGTTTTCTAACTCATTGCCAGAGCCAACCATTTCTATTTCATGCTTTTCACTGTAAATAGTGAACCAGCAAAATTAATTTTGCAAAGGGGATGGTGTATATGTTAATTTTGAATAACTTTTTTGCCACTTTGACAGCACAAATCTGTGCATATGCCTGCATATGCATGAGTGTATGTGTGGTTACTCTGGTTTTGGTCTCAGCTTTCTTGCGGGCCTAATGGTGTTAACTTGACAGATACTATAGGCTGGCGGAACTTGCTGCATTGGTGGTACAATGTCCCTAGAGGGCACAATAATCGTTCTTCCCCCCGGGGCATTGTTTTACCTAACAAGCTACTGATACCTGGAAACATGCAAAACAAAAACAACAAACAACCAAATCAGGTTTAATTACCCTTTAAGTGTTTTTTCAACCTCCTATAAGATATTCAGAAGCAAAATATGCAGAGAAATGTAAATCTACGAACAGAGAATTTTTGCTCAGTTTCCACTTCATTGGATCACTGCACAAATATAACTTAAACAACGTATACAAATGCTGTCAGTTTTGGTGTCTGATGTGTCTAGTTTTGCAAATCGTCGCCTATTCACTCCCAGTCCGCAGTCGCCCCGCACAATAAACCGTCCCCAGGTCAGTCCCGGCTGTATGTATCAACACAAACCCTGAAGAACAGCGTAGTAAAACACTGATCTCCGGTCCGGTGTCTCGATAATTCGCCGTCGCGACCAAACCAATCAGCTGACAGCCGCATGACAGGCAGGCCTCGCGCATGCGCAGTCGCACACTCTCGGTGTCAGGAATATGGCAGCGTCCTGAGCCCTGTCGGGGGGAAATACGCCGTAACTGAGCACCTTCAGCACCACAGTGGGACGACTGAGACGCACCGGCCGCACTCAGAGGAGGGTGGGGGGCCGAGGGACGGCCACGAACCACTGCCCTTTAGCTATTTAACAGGTAAACGCGCCCCGCCGCCACCTGCCACCGTCTCCGAGCCATCTTCTCCGTGTTGGCTTCACTGAACCCCGCTGCTAATGCGGCTAGCTCGGAGCTAACCCAACCATAACCCGCCACAGCCCCTTTTTTTTTATTTATTATTATTTATTTTTTTTATTTTAGCATTTGGCAACCAAACGCCGATAACAAAAGTGTCCTGGCTGTCTGTTAATCTAGTGAGGAGGGGGCAGCAGCAGCGACGCCGCACACAAACGATGCTGTCGTGCTTGTTTTTAGCCAGTTGACCGTTGAGGGCCCGTTGCAATGAAGCAGATTTGGGTTAGCTTCTTCAAAGCCAGGTAACGTTAATGCCGCTGGTCACGGATTTACTTGACAGATCGGCAGCCTCACTTGGACTTAAAGCTTTTCCTGTTGCTTCTATCTTTATGTGTCCGGTCACGTGTGAAAATATATTACATTTTGCGTGCAAGTGCTCCCTGCAAATGCAATCCACATAGGATGGAGTAGAGCTTCCGTCCCTAAAGTTCCCGTCTTTGGTGGGGGAAGATTGCTTAATTTCATTGGCAAATGAAGGGAGGACATTGCAACACGTCTTCAGTGCAGGAAAAAAAAGCTTTCAAGAGGATATCACACTGTGGAAACTTGATATTCGCGTGTCAAGGCTATAAGGGATTTGTTCAGATTTCAGATGTAGATGTTTTAGTGGTCAGTGCTCTTCTTACTTTGCTTTTTGTTGTACAGGTATGATAATACCGTTATATTTAACACAATTTTAACTGGAGATATAAAGGGGCTGTATAATGATGTAATGGCACATGATAGCCCGACCCTTGTACCCACACTGATACTGAAGCAGTTTTCCTTTTCTTTATGCTTTTCAAAAGGAAACAGGTGATCCAACTTTTCCCCCCAACAGCTGTAAGAAACTGGGGGCGAAACACATGCAGGCAGAGCAGCAGAGCTATATGCACAGTACTATTAAGTTTTAACTGTCATGACACTTACAACCTATGGCTCCTGTGCTGTTGACAGTCTGTTTTCATTTGTTCAGATGGGTCCCATATAGAGGTTTGATACAATTCTTTTAACAGTGCTACTTGGTCGAAGGAAGCGTCAGCATACACTATGTGATTTAACTGAATGTCACAGTTATCCACATAATGGGAACAGCTATGTTGACAATGATTAAATGCTGTATTTGTTGAAGTGTCTGAAAAGTTGTGAGAACTGTCTGCAACAAGTTATCATGCAAATGTTGCGTGCTTTGCTATATTAACTTCACTGTCATCATGTTTACTTATTTTCTATTATACTTCTTTTTTCTGTCAAGGATAGCCCATGAATAATTTCCTATTGATCTGCATACAGGCCGGAAGAACTGGGAGGAGTAATCACATGATTGAATCCTGTAATCTGCCTTGGTCTTTTTTTACACTCATCACAGTAATATAATAAAAACTGCACTGCCCTCTGCAGCAGCAAAGAGCACGCTGTGCACTGTTTGCTGCTAACGTCTCCTATTGTGCATTCCATCAGCCCCCCGCTTTGGATTAGATTCATTATGCAGCTCCATGAATGCATGTTTGGGAAAAAAAAAAAAAAAAAAAAAAAAACTGTCGATGCAAAACTTGGCTCTGGACTGTTCCTTGTGCCTTTGTTTCTCATGCACAGGCATCAATTATTGAAATGCCGAAGATGACTCATTTTTAAAGGACCCCTCGTCCAGTTGTGGCACCTGAGAGCAGCTTGTATTTGGGTTCTGCCCTCTTTTAACACCAGACAGTTCTCCCCTTGGCTTATCCAGAATTTGGGGCTATTTTGCTCCCTGCTTCAGTTGCACACTGAAACGGAGAGGAAGGAAAACTGGAGTCAGATTTTTCCAGGATCCTGGCAGAGTGCTGACACAGGTTCCCCTTGTCACAGTGCAGCTGCCAGCAAATTACTGCACTAAGGATAGGAGAGGCAGTTATTCCCTCCATTTGCTCTATTCTGGTCTATTGACTGGCTTTGTCTTTGTCATCTTTAATTATTTTGAAGCTATTTCTCACAAAGTATCACTCTTCACCATCCCACCAATGCTTTGTGTTTTGTCCTAATTGGAAAAGGAAATGCTTCGGATTTAGCGACAAGAACATGAATCCTAGTTAATCTGTTGTCCAGGTAAAGTTAAATTACAAGGATTTTTCATTCAAATTAGACACTGGGCCAAAACACTAAGACATAGGCCTAACCCCTTATCTAAAGCGATCAATAAGCCACACTGGCTTTGCACAAGACTGTATTGACACATGCTCAGCTGCTGCACTGCTTTGTTGTTTTTGTGCCTATGATATCAGGGCGGAATGAAAAACCTTTAGTACCCTATTTTGCTGAGTAGGTTGTATTTCACTAGTTCCTAAGTACGCCTCTTTTCAAAGCGAGCCTGTGAAAATGCACACATGAAGGAGAGGTTGTTTATGATAAACTGGAAGTCATGTGCTGCCATTGCTGCTATGGATTGATGCTATGGCTCATAGCTGAGGTAATGACAGTAAAGAATCAGTCAGTCGTGGAGCGATAGACCACTCTCTGTTGTTGAATAATGAGTTCTTACTTATTATTAGTTCTCTAGCCGAGGGAATGTCTGGTGGGAGTCTCTCCCTTAGTGCTGCAAAATGTTGAATGGCTGTGTGAAGTGTGTGTGGCAGTATATTGGAATGTGTGTTACATAAACCTGATGTAGTAATGACTTGTTAAGGTGCAGGTTATTTGGTGACTTCATATAGAGCTAACATTGACTGAGACATGGAGAGCCATTGGTTATCATTCTTCTTTTCTGCTGTGGAACTAAATGTTTCTTTCAAGTAATGCTCAAATGAAGGTCTTCCACTTATTTTATGACCCATTTTCTGTGTTGAATATGTAGAAGGACTTACTTTTTCATCTGAGTCATAATAACTTTTTTTCTGTTTTGTAGGTCCTGTGAAAAGATGAATGTCGTCAAAGACAACAAAGACCTGGCCTGTTTCTACACCACCAAACACTCCTGGAGGGGAAAGTAAGACCCACAACTTGTTTTTTGACCCCACCGATAGGATTTAATGGGCTAGTGGTATTGTCTATTCCACATCTTTTTGTAGTGGTTTACAAGGCAACATTAGCCTAGACTCTTCCCTTCATCACCTTGTAAAGACAGTTTGGGAAAATTCTGAAATCCTGACTCAGTGCTTCCATTGTGTTGACTTCCTTATCTTATCCAGGGATAGGAGGTCTGCACACCACTGTCAGCAGTCGCTGATCAGCGCTAGTGATGTGTGTATTGTAGACTGTCTTGTGAAATGTAACCCAAAGAAACAGATACTGCACAGAACTAGTCTTAAGCAAGATGACGTCCATGTACTGATATTCATGTATTGTATGTATACAAACCCCCGTTTTCTCTTAATATTCTTATTTGTATTATCCTAATAAAAAATGATAAACACTGTATTACATCTTGAGTAGGGACAAGACAATGTCCTTATCACAGTACAGAACACTCTTATTTTGGTACAGTTGCTAGTTTTCTCAAGATACACCCGATACAAGATGTAATATATATATATATATATATATATATATATATATATATATATATATATATATATGCTGCCTTTCATGTGTACTATCTTCCTTATAAAGATTACAATGTTGCTATTTTTTTGTGTAATGTAGGACATGTTTGATTTTTTTACAGATTTGGTTCCCCAATATGCCTTTATTTCTAAATTTACTCAGAACAGGAACATGTTTATACAGTATGTTGCTGGTGAAGCTTTTATCAAATATATCTTATTGTAATGAAGTTTTGACATACAAATTGATGTGAATTGGAACAGTACGTTACAGGAAAATGCGGCCAACATACTGTATCTGTGATGTAAACGTATACATCTGAATGGCCCAATGTCCCCAGTCATCTGCTGGTCAAGTGAATTGAATATTATACAGTATCTAATAAGTTCTTTCAGTGTATAGGGCATCTGTTTTCTTTTTTTTCATTTTATAGGTTATAGATTATATACAGTTACACACTTAAGCCATTAAGCCTTAATCTAGATGGGACAATGTATATACTTGGTGGCCCTCAAAGCTAAAGGATGAACAATGTCCAGATGGAGCAGTGAGCCAGTGGGATCACATTACCAATACCTGCTTTCTAAATGTCTTTGTCCCATTAAGTCCTGCCATTGACTTGGGTAATTTAAGCAGGTCTGCGGAGCATTAGCCATCATCAGTGCTTCATCCTGCTAATGCTTCCTGAAGTGTCCGTCAGAGACGAGTGTTGATGTATGTGTGGTGCACAGTGGAGACGATACCCCATTCAGAACAGCACTGTGACCCAGTTTAAACCAGTTTGATCTGAATGGGTCGACAAGTGTCAGCTGAACTGGGTCCATGACCCTCCTCCTGAACTGGGTTGAACGACGGTCATGCTCGGCTTTGGTTAACAAGCATTTCTATTAGGAATGGAAACTTAATTTATTGATATTAACATTTGACTGACCTGACCTGACTCTCCGAAGACAGAGAAAGAGACCGAAAGATGAGAGAGCACAGGACAGTATGAAAGTGAGTGAGCGGAGAGAAGTGAAAATGAAAAACATTTTGTGCTTGTGTAATATAATTCCGTGGTATATCAGTGAATCCACAGTTGCAGACATTAGTATACAAATGCTGACAACCAGAGTTTTATTTTCAACTGCAGTCTCATATGAATGGGTCAAACACAATTCATTGGACATGTTATATCTGCCCGTCTGGTGCATGAAAAGGTTACAAGTCACACAGAGCTTTACTCGGTCAATAGAAAGAGAAACAAGGTGTCAGGAAATCTTTTTCATCTTGCTTCATACCAACCTCACATATTTTGGGCTAGCATTCAAACATAGCATTCAAATTGCATTTTTTGCTAAAGTGGCAGTTTTTGCCTAATAGTTGAATTAACCATGGCCATAGATAGAGGAAACTGTTTCAGGTTCATTTCAGACTAAAACAGTACTTTGTGCCACAAAGTTAAACTTTTATTCGACTCTTCTGAGATTACCTTGTCCCTTTTAGCCATATATCAAAAGTACTTTTGTCATGTGACTTGTGAGTATGTTGGACAGTATTCAGTATGTGTAAAAGGACATTTCACTCAGAGCAGATATAAAAAGGTCCAGTTTTACCTTAATCCAAATGCATGCACAAAGTTTGCTTTTGCTTTTGTCATATTTTTTATAATTGGACTATATGGTCATGAGACAGGGAGAATATTGGTCATCTGTTTTGCAGGAGTTGAAGGGAAATTTAAATTTAAATTTTTCATGATGTGTTGTTGCTTTGTAGTTTTCCACTATTTTCTGTCCTTTTTACATCTCTTAAAGAAGTAGCGTTTAGAATGAATGGTGACATAGTCTTTTTCTACAAAATAATTTCACTAGACCTATACTGATGTAGTGTTGCTTTAGTGTTATAGCTGCATTTTACCCCCCTCTCTGTGCTCATGATCCTGTTTAATTCAAGTCTTGTGACTCTAGCTTGTAGAGAATATTAGATTTGTCTCTGTGTGTTCTCCTAATGAAGGGCATAATGATTTTTGAGTTTTCTGTGTCATTAAAGGATGTTGGGTTTCAAGCACAGCACTTCTCTACATGTTTTTAGAGCATTAAAATGCAAATCACAATCTCCTTTGAATCTCCTTTGAATGCCTTCATACTTCTCTATTTTGTTCCTCAAACAATAAGGAAGCCTAGCTGCTACAGATGCTCAAGATATACTTTTCTAGCCATTTTCCATGCCAGTACATAGGATGTGCTGTAACAAATTTTTGTACCTTGTGTCAGCTCTCTTTCCACCACTCTTTGTTTCTCTGAAATCTAATGGTTGTTGTGTCTTGTATAGGGGATTATGTCTTGTTGTCCTAGCTTTTTATGTAGTCAAACAAATCTTCAGCTCAGTCTTCTTTGTGAGAAATTTTAAGAGGAGAGACGGTTGTTAAGAGGGTTTGTGTGACACAGGAAGTTGCTTAATGTGATACATTATGAAACCCTGGAAGTGGAAGGAAAAGCTGTAAAGAAATGCTGTACAGTATGACTGAAAGAAAAGTAATCTGTTATGTATCACAAACTAAATCTGCGTCGTAAACTGTACCTTTAAAGTTTACTTACAGTGTGCTCTTTTCTCCTCATATATTTCCTTTATGGAAGAAAGTTTAGTTGATTTTCATATCTTTGTATGAATGGAAATCTGAATCACAGCTGCATGAGTTGTAAAATGGTCAGCAGGAATGTCAAGTGTATGTGGTTTGTTGTAGATAGGCCAAATGCAAAAACACTGGTAATGTTATTTAAATTTCTCTCTCTACATGTAATAGTCAATACAGTAATTTACTCCCCCAAATTCACTTTAATCTCAACTCATCCCAACCTTTATTTTAGCAGGTAAAGTTGGCTTCTACATCTATAGACAAAGGTGTAGCTCCTCCTCTGTACTACTACTACTACTGTAACACTGCATTACTTGGTTATGGAGTTGGCTACAGAGGCTCTTAGTGTATTTCTATTTATACTGTAATTGGCATGCTTCAGTCAGAAAATCTGTCTTTCTGGTTAAATTCCAAAGGAATGTCCTTCATGGTAAACTTTATGCTGTTATGCATGTTTTCATTATGTTCAAAGACAAACTCTGTGACTCTTAATATTTTACAATTAGAGTTTTGAATATAGTATGTATGTAAAAGCAAGAAATAGGTTAAGTGCTCAAACTAAACGAATAGTGACTGTGACTTCTTCATATACAATACAAACCTTTTCACAAACTGATCACAACTGTGTCAAATTTCTACAAAATCTTATAGTGACTGGCTTTGTTATCCAGCATTTTGTGTTGTCACAAAGGAAGAGACACACAAACCCACCCAGCCAGAGAGTGTTGGATATTGTCTGTGTACTAAGATAGAATTAAGAAAAAAAATATCAGCCCGAAGAGAATGAATAATTAACAAGGTTTGTGCTGACACCAAGTTAAGCCAGCCACTTAGCACCAAGGTCAAGAAATGTAGAGAGACAGCACTCTGACATCAGGACAAAGTCGTGGTCTCAGACTTTGTGTCCCAAGTTGATCGAAGCCGGGAATAGTGGAAAGGAAATCTCAGTGTTATGAGTGATGTTTAGAACAGAATTGATACATTTCTACAGGCTTTCTAATAGGGTACACAAAAAAGATGTTTCATTTGTATAATAGTGGAGAAGGAAGGAGACTGACTGTGCTATGTGCCCAGACTTAATATTTCACTTCAGCCTTGCCTCAGGCCGCTGTTTGCCCTGTCTGTTTATGTTAGTCATGTACTCCGTACACAAGTATGAATGCATAATGCGGAAATAACCTCTCAGTTCGACTTCCTTCTACTCTTCTTTTTGACAGGACTAGCTGGTAACTTCAGTAGACTTCTTAATTTTATCCAGGCCTAATGGGGAGGTGCAAGAAAGAAAGGAGTCAAGTCATCATATTCAGTGTGTAGGCTCATAGTGCTATGGAGGTGCTAAAAGAACATGTTGTACACAGATGAACATACATGGCATTGGCAAACCACACAGCACTCATAGTCATGCTTAGCTACTCACACACACACTCAGCGTAACATGCAAAAAAATTGGCAAAATAGTATTTCACACTTCCTTCCTACTACGAAAGAAATAACAGTTCAGATGAATCAGTGTTTCAGTGGCGAGGAGTGACCCATTACACAACTGCTAACGTACAATAAGTTGTGACCTTTCGTTTTAAAATCACTGAGACACCTAATACAGAAAATACAAATTCTCTTGTAGTAATGGCTGGGTCTAATAGGTAAATATTCTGAAATCACAGCTGCAGATGCTTCAGTCTGGTATTACATGTCTATACTGAATGGTGATGGCGAGAATTAAGGCTACATTCATCCCTTTCAGTCCAGCTAACTGTCTGGCTGTTGCATCTTTTGTCATCATCTTTTCACCCTGTTTGTGCCTTAACTCAACCATTGCCTCATAAAAATGTCGGGAAACGGACATAATGAACCAGTATGTGGATGATATCATCAGTTAACTGAACCCCAGTGATGTCACCTGTCCTTGACTCATCAGTATCTTACAGCGGGCTACATGGGGGTTGTAAATGGATCTTTTCCTCTCACATCATCCTGCCCCCTATCACATGTAATGGAGCTTTGTTTACGTGATGAGATATATTTGGCACATTGGGAACCTTGAGATCACAAGTTCATAGAGTGATGTTCAGAGTTGTCATGGCTAACTGGATCAATTCGCTTTGCTTCAGTCAACCCCCACATGTTTTAAAGGCCACCACACATTCAGCCTCTTTCACACATTCATTGTTAATGTTATGTGACTGCCCGTGCTGTTGTAGGTGTTGGTGATGGGTAGGCTGTGTTGCTGACTCATCCCATCTCTGTGTTCCAGGTACAAGCGAGTCTTCTCAGTGGGGACGCATGGCATTACCACTTACAACCCTACCACGCTAGAAGTAACAAATCAGGTCAGTATGTAAGCAGCCTGTCATGGAGGGACTCAGTGTCATTCTTTGCTGGAGCTATCAGTGCCTCACAGGTGCTTGTGGGATGTGCTGTTCTTGGATCCATGTGACTATTGAAAATCCATTTGAATCACATTGGTCTTTTGCTAAAAGCTGAAAAGCAGTATTTTTAACTTCTTGTGCTAAGCCTTTAAGTTTGCCAAGCTTAGTTTCAGCTCTACAGTGAACATCTGATTGATTAAAAGATGAAAAACAATACCCGTTATACATGAAACCTCACTCATTAACCCCCTCAATCATCATGATCATGCTCATGGTTGTTTTTAAAGGGATAACTGCACTAAGCAGAGTAAGAGTAACACGACAAGTAATGTAATAACATATTTTTGAATGTTTAAATTGTTTGTGTGTAACTATAACAGTGTGTTTATTTCTGTGTTGTTGCTGTCCATGGTTCCAGTGGCCTTATGGAGACATCTGTGGCATCGGCCCAGTAGGAAAAGGTCAAGGAACAGAGTTCAACCTCACATTCCGCAAAGGCAGCGGCAAGAAGTCTGAAACGCTCAAGTTCTCAACAGAGCACCGGACAGAGCTGCTCACAGAAGCACTGGTGAGGACAAATACTCACAGCTGCATCACTTCACAATGACTAAACAGACCTCATAAACATGTTTATTAAAAGTGATCTTTGATGTGGCTTATCCATGCTTTCTAGTTGGGTCATGGCTGCACATTTTGCTGTATTGTGGAAATTTTGGGAATGCAGTGCTTGCAAATCACAGGCCCTTTGACTCACTGTAGGTGTTTTTCACAAATGTGAATCAGCAGATAGTTTGTTGCTGTGAACAGATAAACTCATTATGCTGAAGTGTTTTTTCAAAACGAGGAGGGGTATTTCCCCAAAGAGCTAATTAAATGTATCTGTAATTTTGCAACGAAGAAAACACTCTTTAAGTGTTAAATGGGTGACAGCTGGCTGTTTCAGTTGGCGCTGAAATGTAATACCTTTTTGTTTCTTTATTTTATTTATTCACAGAGATTCAGAACAGAATTTTCAGAGGGAAAGATAACTGGCAGGGTAAGTACTCAGATCTATAAAGAAATAAACAATTAATTTGAGTAAATGTTTTCCGCTGTGGTGACACCAAAATGAATGTCTGACAACACGTGTGCTGAACAGCGTTACAACTGCTACAAGCACCACTGGAGTGACACACGGAAGCCAGTGAGTTTAGAGGTGACACCCGGTGGCATCGACCAGATCGACCCGCACACCAACCGGGTGGTGTGTTCCTATGACTATCGTAATGTAGAGGGCTTCGTCGAGGTCTCTGATTACCAGGGAGGATTCTGCATCCTTTATGGGGGCTTCAGCCGGCTGGTATGCATTCTTAGTGTGTGTGTGTGTGGTGTGCATCTCTTATGTGTTGTCTTCACAAAATTAACATTTTCATTGGCTCTTTCTTTCAGCATCTGTTTGCCTCGGAGCATCGGGATGACATCATCCGCAGTGCCATAGAGCATGCTGGGAACTTCATCGGTATCACGCTACGACTGAGGAAGGAGGCCCTGACCTTTGAAGATTTTGTGACCGACAGGTTGGGGAAGTACAGCTCAGACGACAGCATCACTTCACTGGCCGAGTTTGTGGTGCAGAAGATCTCCCCTCGACACCTGGTTAGAGCACTCTGCTTCATCCTCTTGTTTTCTTTTTTTGTGTTGTGTTTGACAGCTTTGTTTCTAATTTTAAAGTCTTAAATTCACATCATTTTAGCATTTACAAGATCTGTAATTCATTATTAACTCTAGATTTGGCTTTCTAAAAGATTTGAGGTATTTTCAAAAAGTCAAAAGTCTGATTATTCTGACTTTCACTATGCCTACTTGTATACCATTATATTGAGCATTACGAAATTGTTTGACTAGGGTGTTCACCATGATCTGAAAAATGCATGTATCTTATTATGATGATAAACTGATGGTTTGTGATGCCCAATACCTTGGTGAATTAGATGGTAATTAATGACTTAAGGGAACATAAAAGTATCCTACTTCTGCTCTCAAGTTGTATTTACTCTTTCTTTTATGAATTACTATATATGTAATCAGTTTTGTTAGTGTTCTGACTTATCTTTGTCGGGTATTTCCTCAGGAGCCTATTAAGCGTATACTGGCCCTGACAGAGACATGTCTAGTGGAGAGAGACCCGGCTTCATACAACATAGTCACCATCAAACCCTTCGGAGAGGTGAGCGGTCGGGAACTACGTGACATCAAGCAATAAAACCTTTATGCCGAAACATTCACACTCAAAACATTGTGTTCTTTTTAGTCATACTGGGGTGAAGATAAATGCCAATTGAACCACCTGTTTTTGTTTCATTATGGATGAACTGCATCACTGCAAGTTAACAGCTTGGATGAAAGCACTTGAGTCTGTGTGATATGATTAAACTCTCCCCTGCCCCTCCCTCTTTTTTTCTCACTCTTGTCCTCTGTCTCATCTCCCTTCAGGTATTTGCTCTCATCTGTGACGTAGACAACCCTCAGCTGTTTACAGTTGAATTCATCAGAGGTCAGATCAGAAAGTATTCCTCCACAGAAAGGTACACAGATGTTCTCATTTGCCATTTTGCTGTACTGTTTACCTTATTTACCAAATGAGTCATTTGCTTGTGCGCATGTGTCTGCTGCACAGCCTTAACTCTTTCCTGTTATTGTGTTCTCGCTGTGCCTTCTCCATAACACAGACTCATTTGTAATGCATTTAGCTGAGTCTGTTTGTGTGTTTGTCTGTAGGGACTCCCTGTTAGCCAGCCTACTTGATGGAGTCCGTGCATCCGGCAACAGGGATGTGTGTGTCAAGATGGCCCCCACGCAGCGAGGGCAAAGATGGGGCCTACTTAGCATGCCCGTGGATGAGGAGGTGGAGAGTTTGCATCTCAAATTCCTGGCAGCACCTCCTAGTGAGTCCAAGGCCTTCATCTCTTGAGATTCAGTTGTTTTTTATATCATACTTTTCAAGTTGGTTCAAATGTAGATTTTCATTTTTATTTTGATGGTTTTGAAAGTTGTGTAGCTTTTAACCACGTTAGCTGCAGCTAAAAGATAGACCTACTGACTTTGGTGGTCCCTTAACTTTTCATCCAGCGCCACCATTAGGTCAAAGTTTCAATTTGTCCAATGGTTTGGTTCATGATTTTCCCATCAGGCTCAGCTGTACTTTGTGTTTAGTGCTGATTAACAAATGATAGTATGCTAAGATGGAAAACATCATATCTGCTAAACATTAGTATTTACATCAAAGCTCAGTTTTGCCTAGCCCCAATTTGTTCCTCTTGGGTATTACCATTAGGTTTGAGTTATAGAGCTAAGATTTTTTTTGATGCTTAGCTCTGTGACTTGAATAAAATGGTAGTACATGAGGTACGAACTGGGGCTACTTTGTGCTTAAGTACGCCACACAGCCACCAATGTAGCTGTAGACTTAGTCTCACTTAGAGGTGATATATTCTTTTAATTGTGTAATCCCTCCTGCCTTTGCTTAGATGGAAACTTTGCCGATGCAGTCTTCAGATTCAATGCCAACATATCCTACAGTGGGGTGCTGCATGCAGTAACCCAAGATGTGAGTGTGTTTAACTCCTGTGTGACTTATGTTTATCCATCTGTGCAAGTAGGATTCACACTCATTTCCCCGTCTTAATCTCTTTCTGTTTCGCTCTCTTTTTTTCTTCAGGGTCTTTTCTCTGAGAACAAAGAAAAGCTCATCAACAACGCCATCCTGGCTCTTTTATCCCAGGAGGTAGAGCTGCCGGCTCTTAATGCTGAGCTGGAAAGTCATTTCCAGGCCATCCGACGCTTAGTGGCCTCCAAGGCTGGCTTCCAGGCTTTTACCCAGCTGCCTAAGTAAGAATGCCACAGTTATTCCACTGTACCTTTTTAACTTTTATTTCTTTAAAGTATACTTTTTGTTGAGCTGCTGGTAACAGGCATGCTCTGTCATTCCAAGGTCTGGTCAAGGGTCTGGAGTCACAGATGCAACGTAAATATGAATCCATACATCTCAGTCTGCCCTTTTTGCCTGTCTTTGTTTCTTATCCTTCTTGTTCTTTTCCAAGTCTTTCTTAGCTGTCTGTCAATCAGTCTTCTCCTCTTTTATCTTTGCTCTGCTTTCATCTCAGGCTTTTATACAGGCTCTTCAGAAGGGAGGTTTATGTCACTCAGTCGAGCTGTCTGCCTCGATTTGTCTTGACCTTCCACTCTCGCCATCTCATACTCTTTTTGTGCGTCCGTCTCTTTCCCACTATCTGCGTTGCCCATTTTATCCTTTACATATCTGTATGTCACAATATTTAAGGACCTTTATGGGTCACTGAGATGTATGAGAGGAACTGTATTTACTGTTTATTATTTGTTCCTGTGAAAAAAATGAGCCATGATTGGTTTTCCTAAAAGATTCATTGCTAGAGTAGCTTGGTGTTTCCCTCACACAACCCCCAGACACAGATCACTATAAATATACATGCATCAATGGTTTGTTAAGGAAAACCTTAAGAAAGAGAACCAAAAGAAACAACAAGCCACTTCTGAAGCAATGAATTCTTTGTGTATCCAACCCCAGACCTCTTTGAATAATACAATATTTTGTATGGTTTATATTCTGTTGTATTTCTGTTGTTTATGTTCCTCAACATTTTCAAGCCATGGTCATTTTAATGGTGTTAGTAAATCTGTAAATGTGTGTTTGTGTGTTCCAGGTTCAGGGAAAAGTTAGGAGTAAAGACGGTAAAAGCTTTAAAGCGCAACAACAACGGTGTGACACATGCTGCTGTAGACATGCTTTGTGCCCTTATGTGTGTAAGTACCACCTCAATATCTGGACATCAACCAAATGCGTACATAAATATCAACCTTTTAACATATTTGGGTTTTTATATGCTTCCAAATTCGGAGGCCATTAACTGATATCTGGCTGTTTGGCTGTGACCTTTTGTTCCATGTTTGTCTGCAGCCGATGCACGATGACTATGACCTGAGGCAGGAGCAGCTGAACAAGGCCTCTCTGCTGTCCTCCAAGAAATTCCTGGAAAACCTCCTTGAAAAATTCATCACTAATGTGGTACATTTTATTTTTATTTTCAGCAAACTGTTTGCAACATCAGATCAGGAGAATTAAAAAATGTAGAAGTTCTGTCACAAAAGTCTTTTTGTATGGTTTTAATGTTTTTGTGTCCAAAATCTTAGCTCTCATTTCCTTTTTTGTCCAGGACCATGGAACAGGAGCTTTGGTCATCAGCTCCTTACTGGACTTCTTGACGTTTGCCCTCTGCGCCCCCTACAGTGAAACCACAGAGGGGCAGCAGTTTGACATGCTGCTTGAGATGGTTGCTTCTGATGGACGCACCTTGTTCAAACTCTTCCAGGTAGTTGACTTGTGTGAACAAACTGTTGAATAAGCCTTCCCACTCTAATTATAGCTGCTTAAATGCAGTAAATGCATGTATATTGAATTATGTTGTCCTTACCTCTAGCATCCCTCTATGGCAATAGTGAAGGGAGCAGGCCTGGTGATGAAGGCCATTATTGAGGTAAGTCTTTATGCAGGTTAGGTGATTTATAGTGATGATTGTCTTGAGTTTTCATGCTTTATGATGATAATCAACGTGTCTTTGTTTAAATTTAGGAGGGAGACAAGGAAATAGCTACTAAGATGCAAGAGCTGGCCTTGAGTGAAGGGGCTCTACCAAGGCATCTGCACACATCTTTGTTCACCATCAGCGCTGATCAGCGGATGCTTACCAACAGGTCCAACCTCAATAAATCCACACAGTCACACACAATAATTTAGTCTTCTGGATTTGTAGGTTCCAGCTGCTAGTGGATTCTCTCTTTTTACAGTTCTGTGTTCTGTATAGAAAAGGCTTCAGTTGCTACAGTTTATAAACGAGAAGATGTGTTCTCTAACAAACTGGCTCAGCTGCTTATGTTAGATCTTTTAATTATCAGGCAGCTGAGTCGTCACCTTGTGGGCCTGTGGACCGCAGAGAACCCTATTGCCATGAACCTCCTGAAGAGGATACTGGTAAGGCTACAAATCAGCTCAGTCCAGACTTTTAAACAAATGTTTGATGCCCGGCCAATATTCATGACACAAGCTATTAGTATAATGATAGTGATGCAGGCAAAGTACTCCAGAATGTAAGCCAATGCTTTTCTCTGGCAGCTGAAGCACCCTGTTTAAGTCTTAACCCAGTTCACTTTGTCTTGTTTGCTCATTAGCCAACAGGCCTGCTGGCTTACCTGGACAGTCCTGACCCAGTGCCGGAGAAAGATGTGGACAGAATGCACATCCGTGATAACTTGAAAATTGCCACGGTATCTGGACAAACACATCAATCTGTATATTTTTTTAAAGTGAAAAAAGTATTTGCCATCTGTAATCATTGTTTTATATTTGCTTCCCACAGGACCAGCTAAATCGAAACAAGGTGCCTGAGTGGCAGCGAATAGCAGGCAAAGCAGCCAAAGAGGTGGAGAAGTTTGCCAAGGAGAAGGCTGATATAGTGTTGATGCACTGGAGAGATAAAATGGGCATAGCCCAGAAAGAGGTGAGGATTTATATTAGTTTACAGAGGGACTGAGGGGCTGATTTACCTGTTATCTCTCAGACAAGCTGCTGCTGCTGCTGCTGCTGCTGCTGCTGACTTTGTGTTCTCAGATGTCTAACTGTTGCTCCTCCTGCTGATGCTGAACAGTACTGCAGAATCCAGAGGCAAACTCAATAACACACTTTTCAACTGCTGCTGTTATTTTGCATGAAGAGTGCTGCCAGCTCTGATGCTGCCTGACCTTGGGGAAACAGCACATGTGAAGATATAATCACATTTGATTTTTCTGTGCCTTCCATATTTGCTGTTCAAACTGGTTGTGCACATTTTATGTATGTTTGAGATTTTTTCTTTAGCTGTGACAAAAGTTTTCCATTACAGGTGTATCTGAATAGGACCAAAGGGTTATTTAAATTCAGATGTCACCTTTTTAAAGGGTTCAGGTTGGTGGTGTCATCTGAACTGTGTAATACAACTGTGGGCCACTACTGCCTGCTCTTTGGCATTTCTACAAAACTTAAATCAAATCTACTTTCAAATAAAGCTATAATCTTCCTTTTCCTTTTCTACGCTTTGGTTTTGAATGACATGTTTTGATTGGCTTGCTTTTACTGAATATTCCCTAATCACATCTATCGTTTCATGTTTGTACCAAATGCTCCATGTATATTTGTTGGCAATTCATTATGTAGTCCTGGAAAATATATTTGTCTAGTGAATAGTCAGCTAATAAATCTGAAGGATTTAGTAATAGTTTTATGTGTCAATCTCTTAGTATGATGTACTCAGTTGACCTATGACCCTTTTTGTTTCGATTCATTTCTGTTTGATCCGAGGAACAATAATCTCTCTGTGTTGTCTCTGCCCCACCCTCCCCTTGTCTTGTGTGGTTTCTCTGCTGTCAAACAATGCAGCAGGACAGAAATAATCTGGTAAGTAGGACTGACCAATGGGATCCATGCTGTTTTCTCTCCATGTTCTTTCTCTTGACCAAACCATTTTTCCATCTCCATGTGACATTGAGTGTGTTTTGAATTCAGTCAGGCGATGACCTATTATCATCTACAAAGCACTTCCACGTGTGTCTTCAAATAGATTCAAGAAAACAAAAATAAATCATTAATCTCTTGTTGTCCTGCTGTTGATAGAGGACATGTTCAGAGTACCTGTAGTGTTTTGTCATCAATAAATAATGACCACATTTAGTTTGAGACAGGAGTATAATTACTCTAAGTGGGAGGACCTTTACCTCTGTACAGCCTCGGGAACAGTTTTTTTATTTTGTTCAAACCATTTTTGATAATGCTGGAAATATGCCATATGGCTTTATGTCACCAAAGAGAAAAAATGTTTACCTTGCACATAATAAGTAATACGCAACTTAAGGTTGTAAGACTTAGAAGCACAAAAGGCTTCACGTGGTATATAAAGTGCATCCTCTGCAAAGATCTGCATCGCCTGGGAAGAGTTACAAAACGCACCCAATTTTGGGATCCCATCCTGGTTTTTGTGTTTCATAACCCTCTTTTATACATTTGTGCGATGATGACATTGTTTTGGGGTGTTTTTGTCTCGTGCTTCTAATGTCTGACTTTCTCCCTTATTGAAAACATTTCTTTGTTGTTATACACACTGGTTCCATTCATTTCATTTCTGGTGTTCTTGTCTGTGTAAAATGTTGCTCAAGTTGTCTCCATTGTGACTTCACAACTCTCTTTATGCTATAAGCTGAAAAGGACAAATATCAAATGCTGTGATTGTTGATATTCTGACTTTAAGCTGTTACTTTGTTTTCAGAACCCAAACCAAAAGCCTGTCATCCTGAGGAAGAGACGACAGAGGATAAAGATTGAAGTCAACTGGGAGCTTTTCTACTACAGGTAGAAAATTCCAGCTTTGTTAAACTATTATTTTGTACATGTGTTATACTGAGCCTTTTTTTGTCTTACTCAGACAGCAGAGTCAGTTCCAGGTATTTAGGAACTCAGCATCTTGTTTGAGTGTATCTGAGTTGGTTTGATGCTTGCTGTGTTACAGTTGCTTTACGCTGGGAGCTTTTGATCAACCCGACGTGGCTTTTGCAAGAATAAAACCTCCCACCTTCACGTCATATAACAGGCTGAAAACCATTTTCCTGCTCTTCTGTCTTCTCAAGATTCCAGCTTGACCATGCACGGTCCAACCTCATCTGGAACCTGAAGACAAGGGAGGAGCTGCGGGATGCTCTGGAGGGGGAGATGCGCGCCTTCAGCGTGGACCGTGAGCTCGGCAGTGCCACCGTCATCTCTTGGAACCACCAAGAGTTTGAGGTTTGTGCTCAGCTGGACTATGTCACACTCAAACCAGCATATTGTGATACTTCTGTGAGTCCTGCAGGGAAATACAGGGTTGTTTCTTAAACTAATACAAATTTGTCTGTATATGTTCTTATTTGCAGGTGAAATATGAGTGCCTTTCAGATGAGATAAAGATCGGGGATTATTACCTGCGTCTGCTGCTGGAGGAGGATGAAAGTGATGAATCAAGTGCCATCAAGAGATCGTAAGACTACAATACAACAATCCAACAAACTGCACTAATGTTATCATTTGTGACCGAATCCAAAAAGATGATTCATGCTTCTCCCTCTTTTCGCTCTTAGATATGAGTTCTTCAATGAACTCTACCATCGTTTTCTGCTTACACCCAAAGTTTCGATGAAGTGCCTGTGCCTGCAGGCACTCTCTATAGTCTATGGGAAGTGCTACGAGGAGATTGGCCCCTTCACAGACACAAAATACATTGTGGGCATGCTGGACCGAGTGAGTACAAACTGTCACTACAGAAACTAATGTTGTGTTTTTATGTCTTTTAATTGATCCTGAAATTCAAAATACTCTTCTGTGGTTACAGTGTACTGACAAACTGGAAAGAGACAGACTCATCCTCTTCCTCAACAAACTCATTCTTAACAAGGTAAGCTGTTAAAATCAACAGTGCCTCTTAGAATTGCCTAGAATTACCCACGTCTTTCTCTGTCGTGAGTTATTATACATTTTTTGTTCTGCAGAAAAATGTAAAGGAGGTGATGGACTCAAATGGAGTGCGCATATTGGTGGATCTGCTCACCTTGGCCCATCTGCATACCAGCAGAGCGACTGTGCCCCTACAGGTAAAAACATGGCTTTAGCTTTCAAGTTTTATTACATGAAAAGAACGGGTCTGTTGATTTGATTACACGTGACGCCAGATGTTGTAATTCTCCACGAGCCATAGATGGGATTTAATTCAATGTTGACCCACGTGTGAAATTCTTAATTCATTTGTGTAAAGTGTCAAACAGAGGTCTTGTTAATTTCCACAGAGCAACGTGCTGGAGGCATCACCAGACATGAAGAGGGAGAGTGAGAAGGAGTGGTACTTTGGGAACGCAGACAAAGAAAGAAGAGGACCTTTCAGTTTTGAGGAGGTATGTGATCTGTAAAACAGATTTGAAAATAGAGTTCAATGTAATTTCAATGTTGTTTTTTATCGTTGCTTTTCATTTTCTTTACTTATCTTTGTGTTCTGTTTTTACTTTTCCTTCCCCAGATGCAAGAGTTTTGGAACACAGGCGTCTTGACAGCAAAGACGCGCTGCTGGGCTCAGGGGATGGATGGTTGGCGTCCCCTGCAGGCCATCCCCCAGCTGAAATGGTGCCTCTTGGCCTCCGGACAGGCAGTGATGAACGAGTCTGACCTGGCTACACTAATCCTTAACATGCTTATCACCATGTGCTCCTACTACCCCAGCAGGTGGGTCTAGCAGAAAATACCTCTGTGGTTGTATGTCCAGAAAAGTACCTCCCTTTTTGGACATTTCTTTTACATGGTATTATAATTTTATTCCATTAAGCAATGTAGTAAGTGTGATGATTTTGGTTGAAATATTAGACCATGACTATAATACTTTTATTTTCTTCTTTCTCAGGGACCAAGATAATGCCATTATCCGTCCTTTACCTAAGATCAAGAGGATGATCAGTGACAACGCTTGCCTCCCTCACATTGTCCAGGTAATTGCACAAATCTGAATCTGATTTTTTTTTTTGTCTATACAATGGTGTCTTTGGGGAATTGCTGCATTAAATAAAATGACATGTTGATGGTCTCACATTGTTTTTCTTTGTCCACTCCAGCTGCTGTTGACCTTTGACCCAATCTTGGTGGAAAAGGTAGCCAACGTTATGTACCTGGTGATGCAGGACAACCCTAATCTGCAGCGCCTCTATTTAACTGGGGTCTTCTTCTTCATCATGATGTACACAGGCTCCAACGTGCTTCCTGTAGCAAGGTGAAAACACATAACAAATGACCAACATGCTAAAGTTATTTTTTGGTTAGGTTTTGTCTTGGCTTCAAGAAAAAAGGACTTTAGGATAATGTGGATGCAACTGAAAATCTGAAATAAAATATCACACTTTTTTTACACACTGGCACTAGTAACTTTCACTGTTAATATTGACCTCAGAGACATTCTTGTGGTTTCTTTAGGTTCCTGAAGTACACACATCTGAAACAAGCCTTCAAATCAGAGGAGGTAAAGTTGATTTATTTTTTGTACAGATTTTTACTTTATAAATTACAACATATTGTGTTTTATGAATCCAACCTTTAAAAAAAGATCATTTGTCTGTTGTTCCTCCTGTCCAGGCTAAGGGTCAGGACATAGTGCAGCGCAGTGTTCTGGGACCGGTGCTGCCCGAAGCCATGGTGTGTTACCTGGAGAACTATGAGGCTGAGCGCTTTTCAGAGATATTCCTTGGAGAATTCGACACACCTGAGGCCATTTGGAGTAGCGAGATGAGGTAGACATGAGTCTCTATCATGACTAATTAGTTTCCTTCAAAAGGCAATGTAGAGTGAAAGTCAGAGTGTGGTTTATAGAAATTTTAATAGATTGTGTTTTATTTATCTGTTTAAGGCGGATGATGATCGAGAAGATCGCTGCCCACGTAGCTGACTTCAGCCCCAGGCTGCAGAGCAACACGCGGGCCCTCTACCAGTACTGCCCCATCCCAGTGATCAGCTTCCCTCAGCTGGACAACGAGCTCTTCTGCAACATCTACTACCTCAGACATCTCTGCGACACCACCCGCTTCCCCAACTGGCCCATTCGAGATGCTGTATGTCCCTTTTTTTTCCTTATTTATTCAAGCTTGTACTTCCTTATCAATGTTATTGAGAGACCAATAAGATTGTGATCCACCACCATTATCCCTACAGGTGAAGCTGCTAAAAGACACTCTTGAAGCCTGGAAGAGGGAGGTGGAGAAAAAGCCTCCTTCCATGTCTGTAGATGATGCCTACGAAGTCCTCAACCTCCCCAAAGGACAGGGGCAGTGAGTGGCCTTTGATTTGTTATTCATCTTGTGTCCTGAATCATCTGCATTGATTAGTTGCAATAAATGCGGAGTATGTGGGCGAGGATGGAGATGTGGATGGGATGTGGGAGATAACAAAAGATGTAATGTTAGGTAATGTGGAATTAGGCAGTATGACTCAAGAAATGTTGGCATTTTTGTTTTCAGACATGAAGAGAGTAAAATCAGGAAAGCTTACTTCAGACTGGCACAGAAGTACCATCCTGACAAGAACCCAGAGGGCAGGGTACGTATTAAGTTCATTACTGACATGATGTATGTAAGGGCTTACATACTGTAGCTTTATCCACGGATTTAATTTTCAACCTGTATCTTTCAGGACATGTTTGAGAAAGTCAACAAAGCCTACGAGTTCCTTTGTACAAAATCTTCCCGAATCCTTGACGGCCCCGACCCAGAAAACATCATCCTCATCCTCAAAACTCAGAGCATCCTGTTCAACCGACACAAACAAGGTATGTAGATGTTGTTTTTTCTACTTATACATTTTGAAAGAAACACATTTGGGCACATTTTCCTGTGTTAGTTTGTTGTTAGAGATTTTTAACTAATACTGCTAATCCTCTGACCACTTCATCGTCTGTAAACAGAACTGGAACCTTACAAATATGCCGGTTACCCCATGCTCATCAAAACGATCACAATGGAAACCGAGGATGATCAGCTCTTCTCCAAGACCTCCCCCCTGCTCCCAGCTGCTGTTGAACTGGCCTTCCATACTGTCAACTGCTCGGCTCTTAATGCAGAGGAGCTGCGCCGCGACAACGGCATTGAGGTACACACACATTCTGAAAATATCAACCAGTCTAAATGAAACATTATAGCTATCCATCTACACGTGGATGTGGGTAATCGACTGAATAAATGATAAATTGTTTCATTTAACCAGGTGTTGTTGGAGGCTCTTTCTCGGTGTGTTGCTGTATTAACTGCATCCAGCAAGCCTGATGACATGGCTGTACAGGTAAAATTATCACAAAACACTCTTCATTCAAGTGTAGTCACCTTTATCTCTAAATATGAGTACTGTACTCCTTGTAGTGATTTCTTTAACACTTTTTCTACACTTTAATGTGCCACAGGTGTGCGGGCACATCTGTAAGTGCTACAGTGTAGCAGCCCAGTTTGAGGAATGCAGGGAAAAGATCATCGAACTGCCCAATATCATCAGAGACCTCTGTCACATCTTGTTCTATGGAAAGGTGAGAACCTTGCAAACCACTGTTTACTTGATTACTAGCTTTCTCTGTGTAATTACAAAGAAAAATGTAAGATTTTTTTAACATCAATGTGTCATTGTTAGATATTGTGAGATGTTGAACCATTTAGAAATTATGCCAGTAGCATTTTAGAGCCTACAATTGCAAAAAATAAATCAATCTTTTATCCATTTTAGATTTCCTCTTTTGCTTTACTAAAGAGAACAAAAATGCTGAAAGTGCATCTTCAATACAAGCAATCCTCTTCTTAAATACAGTTTCTTTCTTTTTCCATAAAGTTATATATTTAATTTGACTCAAGTCCATCTTGGACTTTGAAATGTAAAAGATCCATTGAGTGATCACGGCTGTTATTCTTGGCAGTCATCCTGCTTGTCTGTGGTCTCTTCATCTGCCAATTATTTAGCAATATTAAAATATACCTTGACGTTAGCTTTATACTTGTTCTGCAGCCAGACTGCTTCTTAAACAATTAATTACAAAGTGTATTTCTCTGAACTATGATTTATTGTTCTCTCCCTCGCCTCCTCTCAGGGTCTCCCAAAAACTGCCACCCTGGCAGTACAGTGCGTGAGCTCCTTCGCAGTGGATTTCTTCCTACAGACCCATCTGTACCACGCTGGTGTGCTCTGGCACCTGCTAGTCCACCTCTTCAACTATGACTACACTCTGGAGGAGAGCGGCGTGCAGACTAGCCACGACACAAACCAACAGGAGGTTGCAAACAGCCTGGCCAAGCTCAGCCTGGTAGCTCTCAGCCGTCTGGGAGGCTTTGCACAGACCCCACACACCCCAGATGGGAACAATCCTGTTTCAGAGACCAACGGCATCGAGGGCACACCCCCAGAGAACCCCACCATCCGCAAGAGCTTAGCAGCCATGCTGACGCCATACATTTCAAGGAAGCTGGGAACAGGATCTCCTGCTGAGGTATGTTGCACCGGTGGATAGGAAGGGTTGCGTCAGTACTGTATGTCACAACGCATTTACATACATAAACCACAACACCAAGCTGAGTTCCACATGCCCTGCTGTGTGTTTAGGTATTGAAGCTGCTGAATAGTAACTCGGAGAACCCGTACTTGATCTGGAACAATGGAACACGAGCCGAGCTGCTGGAGTTCCTGGAGGGTCAACAAGAGGGAAACATCAAAAGGGTAGGAATGACATTTTCACTTTTCCAAACATATTAAATAGATATAAAACAGAACAGACACATTATGTATATATAGATAATATTAATAAGCTGTTATATATTAATAAGTTATTCATCCATCCTCTCTATGTTCTCTTTATAGGGAGAGAATGATGAAAGCTTTGGTGCAGAGTTTGTGTTCACTGATCACAGCAAAGAGCTGATAGTTGGGGAGATCTTTGTCCGGGTCTACAATGAGCAACCATCTTTTCCTCTTGAGGTGAGTAGAAGAACAAGATGGTATTACAACCACATTCAATCTGCTGTTATTAATTGTTTGCCCTGTCTTATCAGTCTTCTATCTACCAAAGGGTTTTTATATAGAATAAAGCATGAACAGCTATATTCATTATAGCTGTGAATTTTGACAGTAGCATTGACTAAAAACCCATTTAGTTTGAAGTATTTTTTCACATTTAATAGTCTTTGTGGTTTATTTTCTGTATAAAACAGACTGTAAACCTTTTGTAATGCTATAATGTGTTTTACATTCTCTGTTTTTAGTACCCAAAAGCATTTGCAGCCAGTCTGCTGGACTACGTAGGCTCCCAGGCCCAGTACCTTCACACTCTGCTGGCCATGAGTCAGAGTAACAAGGTGGAGTCCCAGCAGCACGCTGAGAGGCTCCGCTTCGCCGAGATGGCTCTAGAGGCTCTCCGCAATGTCATCAAGAACAACCCTGGTGAGATATGACACTTCCTTATGTTCTGCTTTGTGTGAAGAGCCTAACTTTTTGTTGAGGTGTTTTATTTAGATGTTTTCATTTTGGAGCATCTTTTCCAAACAGCTCTCTTTGCATAATTTCAGGTTCGGAGTCAGAGTGCATCGGCCATTTCAAACTGCTCTTCTCTTTGTTGCGGGTTCATGGAGCTGGCAGAGTACAGCAGCTGGTGTTGGAGGTAGAGGTTCTTGGTCCTGATATCTAATTACTGTGGTTCCCAATATGTTCCTGCATTTTAGTAATATGTGTTTCCTCTGCAGGTTGTCAATACAGTGACATCAAACCAAGAATGCGTTAGCAACATCGCTGAGTCGCTGGTGTTGTCCAACCTCCTGTTGCTGCTGCACTCGCTCCCCTCCAGTAAGAAGACACTCTAAACAGAAGCCATTTGTGCTCTTTGCTACCTTTTTCTTTATTTATTGCAGTGTTGTGTCTTTGGACTAAAGCATGTTTTTTTTGCATCATTTAGGCCGGCAAATTGTGCTGGAAACCTTGTATGCACTGACTTCTAACACAAAGATAGTCAAAGAGGCTATGGCCAAAGGTCAGTGTAATTATTATTACTCCATATTTATGTGAAATCTGAGTGCACAGACTCACGTTATTCTGTTTGTTCCCCAGGTGCTCTGATCTACTTGCTAGACCTCTTCTGTAACTGCACACACCCCCAGGTTCGCACACAAACTGCAGAGCTCTTCTCCAAGATGACCTCAGACAAGCTGGTCGGGCCAAAGGTCAGCCTGGACAGATATACATTTCAAAATTAAAAAGATAAATCCTTCCTGTCCTTGTTGCATTACCGTGCGTCATTATATATCCTCATCTCCTTAATCATTGTCATCATCTGCTCTCAACCAGGTGCGTCTAACACTGATGCGTTTCCTTCCTGGTGTGTTCATGGACGCCATGCGAGACAACGCCGAGGCAGCAGTGCAGATATTCGAGGGAACTCACGAGAACCCTGAACTCATCTGGAACGACAGCTCAAGGGAGAAAGTGTCCACCACTGTGCGGGAGATGATGCTCGAGTATGACATGAGCCCAATTTGATACCGATTTAGTCAGGAGAGTGACAGGTGTGAAATATTGGAGTATATATGATGCTTAACGTCATGTTCTTTATTTTCCAGGCACTTTAAACAGCAGAAGGATAATCCTGATGTGAACTGGAGAGTGAGTGCAATAATATATTACTTACAACAGGAATGTATGTTGTATATGATTTAATGTGACTATAAATTGTTGCTTTGTGTGCTCAGATGCCAGAGGACTTCACAGTGGCTTGTGGAGCAGGACAGGGCGAGCTAGAAGTTGGTGGAGTCTTCTTGCGCATATTTATTGCTCAGCCAGGCTGGGTGCTACGCAAGCCTCGAGAGTTCCTGGTGTCCCTCCTGGAGACCGTGACTGAGCTGCTGGAGAAAAACAACCCCAATGTGAGCTGCCTTACTGACAAAACAGAAACACTTTTTATATTTTCACTCATTCCCTTGACTTACACTAGCAATTTCACCTCTTCCTGACATCTCTGTTCTCCTGCAGGGTGAGGCCCTGGAGACAGTTACCACGGCAGCAGTATGTCTGTTCAGCACACAGAGCCAGCTGGCCGACCAGGTTCCTCCTCTGGGTCACCTGCCTCGCATCTTGGCAGCACTCAACCACAAGAACAACGCTGTGCCCAAGAGCTCTATCCGCCTCATCCACGTGCTATCAGACAATGAGGTGCGAAGCCAAATATATATATATAGTTGACTTTTTTAACTTTCAGGACTACACCCCGTTTCACACCTCACATTCATTAAAGGGCTCTCCATTGCTTTTAAACATGGAGTCCAGTTTAACTCATCATGTGAGCCTAGACTTAACACCTTCAAAATATTTCCAACACTCTTTTTGTTAAATAACAAACAATTTATACTGAGTTTGTCTCCTTTCTGCACCATGATACACTAACATTATTACCTATAACTGTCTTGAATAGCTGTGTGTACGCTCCATGGCATCCCTGGAGACTATCGGCCCCCTTATGACTGGGATGAAATCTCGGGCAGACATGGCCGGATTGGCTTGTGAAGCTCTCAACCGCATGTTCCAGAAAGAGCAGACCGAACTAGTGGCCCAGGTAACCTGTCACCAATTTATTGATCTTTTTGATACGTACATCATGATTGATGAGCATGTAATATTAAGAATAATGTATTTTGTTAATGAACTCAAAAGGCTCTACGAGTGGAGCTGGTTCCATACCTCCTGAAGCTACTGGAAGGAATCGGCCTGGAAACATTAGAAAACCCTTCAGCTACCAAGGCCCAGATAGTTAAGGCTCTCAAGTCCATGACTCGCAGTCTGCAGTTCGGAGAACAGGTATGATAGGAATACTTGACCAGCAGGATAGTCAATTAAAACCATTGAATGATATGTACAGTTGTTTATGTACTAATTAGATAATTGTCTTTTATTACTTTGATTCAACTTATTTGAAACTCTCTGCCAATGACTGCTTTGCAGGTGAATGAGATTTTAGCGAGGTCCTCGGTGTGGAGTGCCTTCAAAGACCAGAAACATGACCTTTTCATCTCAGAGTCTCAGACCGCAGGTTACCTGACAGGTAAAGTATTTCTGTGAACTTAACCTGCTATTGAACACTCAGAATCACAAAACCTGACATTGTATTAAAAGGCAAAGCTGTTATTATAAGCTGACATTTTTTGTGTTTAAAAGGTAAGTCTTTCTCTGAGCTGTTGTTGAATCTTAATGCTTTGCTTTATCCTAAAAACCACCTTGTGGCTTACTCCTCACTTGTGCTTAAACCCAGCTACCTTTTCTCTCTCCATGTCCTATAACTTCCTGGCTCGGCCCTTCCCTTCCTCTTTGTCCTCCACATTTACTCCTCAGGGGTATCCACTCCTTCTCTCCTGGCCGCAAGCAGCCCACTGCGAGGTGGGCTCTAGACTCCTAAGCTGGGCCCTCACAGCCCTCCTCTCTCTTGCTCTGATGCAGGTAGACTGTGACCTTGCTCCTACTGCCATTCCTTTCCTCTTTACTCCATCTTCGACCAACACTTAACTTTCCATTCCCACCTCAAGATTAATGTCATACCATTTTCATCTCCAACCACCAGCTCTTTATCACACTCAAGGTTCAGGAATTAACAAAAATGCACTAGAAAATGTAAAAGTTGGAGTGCAAAAAAATGCCCCTAACATTCACACATGAATGTGATTCATGACCCTCCACTTCTCAAAGAAATTTGTTTTTTTGTTACTTTTAACTCGATTCTTTAATGAATAACTATTTTTCATGCTTAATGTTAATGTGGTAATGTTTATTCTTATTTAAATACAAAAAATAACATAAATGGTCCAAATTGAGTCTATTTTTTAAGGTCATACAAAGCAATTGTGTTGTGTTGTAGGACAATGACATTTACCCAACAAAAAATTAGATCAGCTAATTAAAATTTGGGAAAAAAAGTAAATTACTTACAGAGATTAGTAATTACTTAATTTACATGAACTTCAATATTCCAATTCTTTTTTCATTTACTTAAATATTTTAATAAAAATTGACTGAACTATCTTGATAAGACTGTATGATTTAAAGGAGTTACAATATGTTAAATAGAATTATACATCAATATTCCTGTTCACATGCTACTTAGCAGTGCCTGATGACTAAGATCACATCAGATTTTCCCCAATATTCAACCTCAAACCATTTTGTTCATGTTACAACCGTAGTGTATCCCTCATGCAAATTTAAAACACTCATTTATGAATATACATGATATCATGTCTAGATGGTTGAGCTTACGCTGTAAAGCAGTTGGACTGCCATATGTATCATAAAGTGTAAAGCTAACTTTGATAGACTCACAGTTGAGGTTATAAACCTCTCAAATGACTTTTAATAATGAAACTAAAAGGAATTTAAATAAATTAATACATTTATATGTTTGTCCGACTCATTTGTATGACCTGTATTCAACAACCTTTCCAAACCCATCACCCATCTTTGAGCATTTGTTAAAAGTATCTAATAGTTTGGGCAAAATTAGAAGTTATCTGTCCTCCATACATACAGTAGTTGATGTCTTTTAGTTTAGTACATCATCATTGTAGCTCACCACTAGCGCTCCAGCTGTCCGGCCCAGTCACACCTGTACTGAACCTGATCCATCTTCCTGTCACCTGCAGGTCCAGGAGTAGCAGGTTACCTTACAGCAGGAACTGGCACCACGGTAATGCCCAGCGTCCCACCCCCCGTGGACAACGACATTGGAGACCAAGGCTGATGGACACACACAGTCACGCTCAGGCACCCAGACTGCCCTGCAGCTTCACGGCCGCAGCTCAGAGAGGGACTGTTCAGCTCCCAGATGAGGGGATGGAGGGGGAGAAAGACGGAGGAGAGCGGGCCGTCATTGACCGTCACCAAAATCTCTGCAACACCTCCTCCAGTATCACTCTCCTCTCCCCTTACCAACGGCACCCAAGTCTTCATAAACACTTTGAAATTGTTTTAACGGATGACCACATTTGTTTTCTTTCTGTGCTAATTTTTCTTGTTTCTTCCAATGACACACAGAAGAGTTTACTTTTTGTATGAATATATTTTTTACTCTAGATTTTGTTTTTTCATCAGAAAGACATTGGAAGACTGAGGCTTATTATGGGTTAACTGTTTCTTCTCTATTATCTTACTCCTCTTTGTCATATCCTGATCGGCTACACTTACCCTAAATCCTGAACAGAGGGTACTTTGCCTCATTTGTGACACATTTGTGCACAGGATCTATCCGCCTCTTACATAAGCATTTCATTTACTAGTCTATATAATGGATTCTCATATGGAAAAGGAAGAAATGTTAAAATATGAAATCAGAAAATACATGTGTAAGATTTCTCTACCCTGTTTCTCCAAGGGAAAGTGTCACTTGAACCCTCAGACTGACGCTGACCTCTTGTCTGGGTTGGTCAGGTCTAGTTTGATCCACACACAGATCTGCTCTCCAAATGTCCAGCCTCTTATTCCTCTGATCTTAATTCATAGTTCAGTCTGCTATCTCTTTGAAGGCTACCCTTTCTGCCTCACATTTTTTAAGTAATTCTCCTGCCCCCCAGAATGCAAAAAGCACTAGAATATTTATGAGTGAATTATAACCACCGGAAATGAGCTTCTGCTAAGACATGACGAATGACGTTGACTCTGATTATGAATCTATGTGAAAGACTAGTGCAATTTGTGAAATGTTCAATGTAATATTGCGTATATAAACTTTCTATATTGAATGTACATTAAAAATAAAAAAAATCAGTCGCACTTGTACATAAAATTTTAAGAATAAAAGGGAACGCACAGTGTTGTTCTTTTGTATTTACGTTTGTGCTTGTGGAAATAATAGATTTCACAAGAATTAGCTGTTTATTATTTGCTCATGTTTGAAAAGTAGAAAACGAAAAGTATTTTGTCTTTGCCAAAGAACAGGTTATTAAATGATTGTTTCCTCAGAGAGTGAAATAATTACGATGTTTGAATTTCCCATCATCACCATCATCATCTATTTTTTACCTGCAAGTTAAAGACGATGGGGCCAAGGGTACCATTAAGGACACTCATGATGTCTTTTGTATTTATTTCTAGGAGTTTGTAGATTTTAGCCTTTTAAACACTTGGTGGATATTGAATTGTCTGATTCTATATTGGCATATTTAAGTTTTGAGACATAATTTATACCTTCATGTGGGTACAAAAAAAAAATGGCGGTGCAACTAAATAGTTAACAAATAAACAGTTTAAGAGACTTGATGTTTAAAATATTTATTTGTGCTCACAAAATTTAACATGAGATGATTTATTCCATACTTGCAGACAATTAAAGACAATTTAGTTTTCAAGGGTGTTTTACTTATATACTTAATTTAAAAACCTTAAATTATAGGTTGCATGTTGGAGCTTGAATATTTTCTTACAAGTTTTAATTTAGTATATATTTTTATTTTTCTGTGGCATCTGTTCATGTGGTTGCTGAGAGATTAATTCTTCTCTGGAGGAAGACGGCCTAGCAATACATATTGGATGAAGCAATATGTTCAAAATAGTTTTACCAGGTACATGTTAAAAAGGGAGGATAGTTCTTACAATGCACATAAGCCTCTCAATTCCATAAATTGCTAAACTTCTCTTAAATCAAAAAGCTCCTTTTGTGTGAATTAATTTAAAGAACTGTACTTCTGAATGGCAATGGATAACCAAATGGTTAATGAACTACATAATTTAGACTTGTAAACTTTTTTTAAACTGCTATATAAATAAAGAGTATTGTTATTAAGAATAATATGTGGTCTATATTGATATCATACATTTGGATTTTGGCTTTCCATCATAAGTCTGGGATATTTCTATTCACATTAAGGCTAAAGCTGCTGATTAGTAAAAATAAACTAGAAAAGGCAATTTCTGAAGAAATTGTGGTGTGAATGCTGACTGCTGAAAAGCTGACGTTAAACTGGATTGCTGGCTTGAACTAGCTTGAAGCAGCTGGAGGGAGTATGAATTAGTAAAAAAAAAAAGTGGGAAATGGTCTAAATATTATGAATGGGAGTTAAAGTGTCACGGCGAGTAGCCGGTTGGCAGGGGTAGGACCCAATCGCAGAGAGGAGAGGAGACCGGCAGGTATGGTGACAGGAGTTTATTCACACACGACAACGTAACCAGTCCAGAGTCCAGAGCAGGCAGGTGACAAAAACAGGTAACAGGGAAAACAGATATGTCCAAAACAGGCAGGTGAATAATCCGGTAGCCGGGTGTCCAGAACCGACACAAAAACATGGACACAAGAATGTAGGAACGGGGACCAAGACACAAGAAACAATACGCACAAGGATCTGACACCCAACAAGGAAAGTGAACTTGTATATATAGATGGCTGATGACAGAGTAGAGGCAGGTGAGGGAACAGGTGAAGGGAGTGAGGCTGATGAGGAGGGAGTGGCTGAGAGAAGAGTGGAGACAGGTGTGTAGATGGGTGGGGCAATCAGGTGGTGGGGAAGGAAGGAAAGTCAGAGGGCATCTGGTGGAAGGTGAGGGGATGGCAGGTGAGGGGAACAAAGCAAGAGTCCAGGCAGTGAGCAGAAGTGACAAACAGATCATGACATAAAGTTGAAAAAAAACTGAGAATGTATGAAATGTGAACAAGATTTTCTGGTTTACACATGAAATTATGAATTAGAAGGTTAGACATGAAAAATGCTTGAAAAAGTCAAAAAATGCAAAAATCCTGTGTGTGTGTGCGTGTGTGTGTGTGTAACATCCACCAACTGCTGTTAACTGCTGTCTCAGTCCTTGGTCACACTGGTTATTTTATGAAGGTTAACATGACAGTAAGATATCTAAACCAAGCTCATTACTCATATTGCTTGAAAAAGTCTAAAAACGGCAAACTCTTGTGTGTGTGTGTAAAGCAACCCTAGTTAAGAAATTTCCTTCAACTATGCATCCCCTAAAATGACAAAAACGACAAAAAAAGTAAAAAACGACCAAAAAACAAAAAAAAAAAAACGGCACTTTGAACAACAAAAACGACAAAAAACAACAAAAACGACGAAAGAAACAACAAAAACGACACTATAAACAACAAAAAAAACAAAAATGACAAAAAAACAAAAAATGACACTAAAACAACAAAAAAACGACAAAAAACAACAAAAACGACACTATAAAGAACAAAAACGGCAAAAAACGACACTATAAACAACAAAAACGACAAAAAACGACAAAAATCGACACTAAAAACAACAAAAAACGACAAAAAACAACAAAAAACGACACTATAAACAACAAAAAACGACAAAAAACAACAAAAACGACACTATAAACAAATAAAAACGACAAAAAACGACACTATAATCAACAAAAAACGACAAAAAACAACAAAAAACAACAAAAAACGACACTATAAACAACAAAAAACGACAAAAAACAACAAAAACGACACTATAAACAAATAAAAACGACAAAAAACGACACTATAAACAACAAAAAACGACAAAAAACGACACTATAAACAACAAAAAACGACAAAAAACAACAAAAACGACACTATAATCAAAAAAAAAGACAAAAAACAACAAAAACGACAAAAAATAACAAAAAACGACACTATAAACAAAGAAAAACGACAAAAACGACAAAAAACGACACTATAAACAACAAAAAACGACAAAAAAACAACAAAAACTACAAAAAACAGCAAAAAAACGACAAAAAACGACACTATAAAGGACAAAGAAACAACAAAAACAACAAAAAACGACAAAAAACGACACTATAAACAAAGAAAAACGACAAAAACAACAAAAAACGACACTATAAACGACAAAGAAACAACAAAAACGACAAAAAACAACAAAAAACGACAAAAAACAACAAAAAACGACAAAAAACGACACTATAAACAAAGAAAAACGACAAAAACAACAAAAAACGACACTATAAACAACAAAAAACGACAAAAAACCAACAAAAACGACAAAAAACAACAAAAAAACGACAAAAAACGACACTATAAACAACAAAAACGACAAAAAACAACAAAAAACAACAAAAAACGACACTAAAAACAACAAAAAACGACAAAAAACGACAAAAAACAACAAAAACGCCACTATAAACAAATAAAAACGACAAAAACGACAAAAAACGACACTATAATCAACAAAAAACGACAAAAAACAACAAAAAACGACACTATAAACAACAAAAAATAACAAAAAACGACACTATAAACAAAGAAAAACGACAAAAACGACAAAAAACGACACTATAAACAACAAAAAACGACAAAAAAACAACAAAAACTACAAAAAACAGCAAAAAAACGACAAAAAACGACACTATAAAGGACAAAGAAACAACAAAAACAACAAAAAACGACAAAAAACGACACTATAAACAAAGAAAAACGACAAAAACAACAAAAAACGACACTATAAACAACAAAAAACGACAAAAAACCAACAAAAACGACAAAAAACAACAAAAAAACGACAAAAAACGACACTATAAACAACAAAAACGACAAAAAACAACAAAAAACAACAAAAAACGACACTAAAAACAACAAAAAACGACAAAAAACGACAAAAAACAACAAAAACGCCACTATAAACAAATAAAAACGACAAAAACGACAAAAAACGACACTATAATCAACAAAAAACGACAAAAAACAACAAAAAACGACACTATAAACAACAAAAAACGACAAAAAACGACACTATAAACAACAAAAAACGACAAAAAACAACAAAAACGACACTATAATCAAAAAAAACGACAAAAAACAACAAAAAACGACAAAAAATAACAAAAAACGACACTATAATAAAAGAAAAACGACAAAAACGACAAAAAACGACACTATAAACAACAAAAAACGACAAAAAAACAACAAAAACTACAAAAAACAACAAAAAAACGACAAAAAACGACACTATAAACAACAAAAACAACAAAAAACAACAAAAAACGACAAAAAACGACACTATAAACAAAGAAAAACGACAAAAACAACAAAAAACGACACTATAAACGACAAAGAAACAACAAAAACGACAAAAAACAACAAAAAACTACAAAAAACAACAAAAAACTACAAAAAACGACAAAAAAACGACACTATAAACAAAGAAAAACGACAAAAACAACAAAAAACGACACTATAAACAACAAAAAACGACAAAAAAACAACAAAAACGACAAAAAACAACAAAAAACGACAAAAAACGACACTATAAACGACATAAAACAACAAAAACGACACTATAATCAACAAAAAACGACAAAAAAACAACAAAAACGACAAAAAACAACAAAAACGACAAAAAACAACAAACAACGACAAAAAACGACACTATAAACAACAAAAAACGACAAAAAACAACAAAAACGACACTATAATCAACAAAAAACGACAAAAAAACAACAAAAACGACAAAAAACAACAAAAACGACAAAAAACAACAAACAACGACAAAAAACGACACTATAAACCACAAAAAACGACAAAAAACAACAAAAACGACACTATAAACAACAAAAAACGACAAAAAACAACAAAAACGACAAAAAACAACAAAAAACGACAAAAAACGACACTATAAACCACAAAAAACGACAAAAAACAACAAAAACGACACTATAATCAACAAAAAACGACAAAAAAACAACAAAAACGACAAAAAACAACAAAAACGACAAAAAACAACAAACAACGACAAAAAACGACACTATAAACCACAAAAAACGACAAAAAACAACAAAGAACGACACTATAAACCACAAAAAACGACAAAAAACAACAAAAACGACACTATAATCAACAAAAAACGTCAAAAAACAACAAAAACGACACTATAATCAACAAAAAACGACAAAAAAACAACAAAAACGACAAAAAACAACAAAAACGACACTATAATCAACAAAAAACGACAAAAAACAACAAAAACGACACTATAAACAACAAAAAACGACAAAAAACAACAAAAACGACACTATAATCAACAAAAAACGACAAAAAAACAACAAAAACGACAAAAAACAACAAAAACGACACTATAATCAACAAAAAACGACAACAAACAACAAAAACGACACTATAAACAACAAAAACGACAAAAAACAACAAAAAACGACAAAAAACAACAAAAACGACAAAAAAACAACAAGAAAAACGCCACTATAAACAACAAAAAACGACAAAAAACAACACTATAAACAACAAAAAACGACAAAAAACAACAAAAAACGACAAAAACAACAAATACGACAAAAAAACAACTAAATAGACAAAAAACGACACTATAAACAAAGAAAAACGACAAAAACAACAAAAAACGACACTATAATCAACAAAAAACGACAAAAAACGACAAAAACGACAAAAAAACAACAAAAAAACAAAAAACGACACTATAAACAAAGAAAAACGACAAAAACGACACAAAAAACAACAAAAACAACAACAAACAAAAACAACAAAGCTGTGATGTGAAAGATGCGGAATAGTTGAATGTTTGTTGACAGGCTGGTGCTAAACTGGACTTCTGAATTGAATTTGGTTGAAGGAGCTGGAGGGAGTATGAACTAGTAAGAAAAGTGGGAAATGGTCTAAATATTATGAATGGGAGATATAAGTTGAATAAAAGTGAGTATGTATAAAAGATCTTCAAGATTTTCTGGTTTGAATTTACACCTGAAAGTATGAATTAGCAGATTAGACTTGTATGCTTTTATTATTCTGCTTATATTTTGAAACCGATGTTAACTTGTATTACTTTAGTTCTAGCGCAGTTTTACAATATAACTCACACGTTGAATATTTAGTTGCTACGGACCTTTTCAACATTAGAGTCGGATTCCACACGGTCGGATTAGCAGGTAACACCGGAAGTTACGCCGTTGGCGCGAACAACAACAACAAAGCTGATAGTTTAAGTTCGCCAATTATTCTCGTTAAATTATGATAAAATGTATATTTATTTCTTAAGTACTGTGAGGACTAGTGACCGAGTGTTTATGATAATATAAATATGAATACAAATGGTGTTTAAAGTATTTTTTTAACGTTATATTTGTTAGTTTGATTGTTAGCTGACCGGTTGCACAGTTTCTTTCAGTTAACTTATTGATTTCTGTCAGAGTGACACAGCATCTTTATTTTTCTGGCAGTCTGAGTTCATCAAGAGGAGGTAAGTAGCGTTAGCCATCAGTGTAGTTGAGGCTGACATTAACGTCAAGGGCTATTTTTAAGTAAAAGCTAATTAGTATTTGCTTGCTCTTATGTCAAATGCGGCGTTAAAAAAGACTTAGAGTTACAGTTTTTTCTCTGTTAGTGGTGATTGTTGTCCAGTCAGAGGCCAATGCTAAGGACAGCCAATGCCATTGTAACAAATGTTAAATCTGTTACTGGTCCTTATCCCCCTAAAGGTTGACCATGTCCAAAGGAGACAGGGAAGGCTTCATTGTGAAGTTTGTGGAGGGTAAAGGACAAAAAACAGAGTATGCTGTCAAAGCTTATGAGGTAAGCTCCGTTATTTGGCTCAAATCTATTATCGAAGATACATTTTTTTGCCACTGCTCTGCTGTTTTTTTGTATGCAGTTGATGATAATGTTTGTGTCGTGTTCACACAGGCCATTTTGGAGCTGCAGTCTGAAAAGTACCTGAAAACCATCGATGAAGAAGCTGTTTTACAAATGGACCACAATGACAAGTCACTGTTTGTCTTCAGCAGCTTCACCACCCCAGCCTTTCTGCACTGCAAAAAGGTCTGATTTATTTGTTGATACATCGAAATCTGGCTCCTGAATTTCACATGAAGTGGTGAAACGCTATCATGGAGAGTAATTCTTCTCTTTCTCACTGTTTTGTTATTTGTCATGTAGCTCGGCTGCCGAGTGGTGAGTCCGCTGGTGGTGTTGTACTGCCTGCAGCATCAGCATTGTGTCCCCAAAGCAGAGAATCCCGTCTATAACATGGCCATGGCAGGCATCACTATTTCCTGCACCAGCCTGGATAAAGCAACACGGGTTAGTTCTCTGCGTCTGATACTGATACTCTTTCTTTAAATTCAGCAGTCCAATAAATGCACATATTATGACATGTTATTGCATGTTATGAAATAGCAGGGCACAATCAAAGGCATACTTTTCAGTGTGTGCATAAAATTATCAGTGTGTGCATTTAATTGTGAATGTCTGAAAAGGACCAATTAAAAGGAAAGGATCTCGTCATACATACATCCTAAAAATACATGGAGGGTCAAGAGTAAGGAAAATATAAGTCAGCACAGTGTATTCTAACGTGTTATACATGTTTGTGTCTGTCTCTACAGACAGAGGTGATGGATCTGGTGCAACTCATGGGTGGACGGGTCTATCTTGACCTAAATGTATCTGTCACACATCTGATAGCAGGAGAGGTGGGCAGCAAGAAATACCTGGTAGCTTCCAGCCTGGGTAAACCCATCCTGCTGCCTACATGGGTCAAAGCCTGCTGGGAGAAATCTCAGGGCAGGTATGTACTCATTAAAACTGACAATCCTGTTCGAACTTCTATTGTAGAAAGATGCATACTGATTTTGTGATGTTTTCTCAGTTAAATTAACTCTTTTATGCACTATTTATTTAAAAAATCCTGGAGGTCATTATTACAAAAATGAGTGCATCACATAATATACTTATCGTATAACATTGTGACAATTTGTATAAGAATACTAATGATTATGACAAAAACAGAAGACTTTAAACATTGTTTTGAACACCTAGTTCTGCCTCCTTTAGTCTTTTCAGGTACACAGATCTACCCATAGAGGACTATCTTTGCCCTGTGCTGCGTGGATGTACTGTTTGTGTGACAGGCCTCTCCAGCACAGAGCGTAAAGAGGTGCAGCGGCTCTGTGAGCAGCACGGAGCCAATTACACCGGTCAGCTCAAAATGAATGAGTGTACACACCTCATTGTTAGTGAACCAACAGGCAAGTCAACTGCACTCTCAGCACATTGGCCAATTTTATCCAATTAGAAACTTAGATATCTTGTCATTTTAGTTTGCATTATTAATGAACATGTACCCTAAATAAAGTACCCTCATAGGTATTAATATAAATCTGAGTACTTGTGTTTGTTTGCAGGTCAGAAGTACGAGTGTGCACGGAAGTGGAATGTGTATTGCGTTTCTCTGCACTGGCTGTTTGATAGCATCGAGAAGGGCTTTTGTCAAGACGAGACCAGGTACACTGTGGAGCGTAATGCATCAAAAACCACCCGGCAACACACTTCAACACCTACTGGCACCAACAAGAAGGAGGGTGAGCCACAGACTGAAAGTTCACGTGTTTGTTATTTATTATATTTAAAAATGTTACTTTTTCATCCTTACGGTGTGATGGGGTCAAGCACAACATTTAGTACATCTTTTAAAGTGTTTCATAGTATTAGTTTGTAATATATTATAATGAAGAATCATGTTTTTTGACTCCAGAGGGGCCATCCCTGTTGGGCTTGAGCCACATCTCTGTCAATGCCAGTATGACAATAAATGACACGGCCCTCACCAACGTCACCATCAGCCGCCTGGAAGGTCCAGACCCCATAGATAGTCTGGATCTCACCGTCTGCCCAGCTGATGATATACTGGATGGCTGTAAGGTAAGTCGAAGAATTTTCCTTTTCATATAGAGTGGAGATTTCTTTGGTAATGTCTTTATTAAAATGGCAAAAGACAAATTTGAGGTTGTATTTCACACGTGTTAAATGTTCTGCAGCTGTATCTGTGTGGCCTGCCAGGGAAGAAACTGGAGAAGCTGCGGCGTCTTGTGAACACTGCAGGAGGTCTGCGTTTCAACCAGCCCAGTGAGGAACTCACACATGTGGTCATGGGCGAGCTGGACCAGGACCTCAAGAACTTTCTGTCCAAAGCAACACATAGGTCTGAACTGCAAAGATTATTGCTTTACATAGGATTTATTGCATCCTCACTTTAAAGTAATTTTTTAAGATCTTGTCTATATCTTTTCAACCCACAAAACTATATAAAAAAGTACTGCCATTAAAAAAATCAGCTTGGATTTTACTGTTTCGCCCAATGTAATTAAAATCCTCCCGGTGTTTCCTTTTTGTATATACTGTAATACCATCAAGTAAAGGCAAAAGTACAGCCTATATTGGCTTGAGTGTTCTTAGTTTAAATTCAGAACATATCCATACTTTATTCTTAATGGTAAATTTGCTTGGAGTTTACTGTATGTTAAATCATTGTTGTGTCTGTATTTTACCCACCAGACCTCATGTAGTAACAGTACAGTGGCTGCTGGACAGTTTCAACAAAGGCAGTCTACTCCCAGAAGCAGGTTACCTCCACCCTGACTCCCTGCCCCCTGCTCCGGCTGCTGTTTCTGTGCCTGCCCATCATACTCCCACCTCCAGGCCTTCAACTGGTCCCCCCATGGCCAGCCCCAGCACTCCCAGGCGAAAGAGAGCAGACGAAGATCTGCTCTCACAGTACATGGATGATGACCCTACAGTAGGTACGTATCTGTTAGACGTTTAGTATAATTGGACCATTAAGAGATTTTACTTGGTATAGTTTTATACACTGCAGCTAATGTAATTCATGTTCTATCCTCCAGTTGACATGCCCCCACCAGCAGAGGGCAATAGCAGGAAGTCCATCAGTATCGCTGCAGAGCCTCAGCCTGATCCCTGGGCACCAAACCAGACCAGAGGACCAGAGTCGGACTCAACCCTGCAGGAAGCCAGCGAGGCAGGCCTGTTTTTCGGGAAATGTTTCCTTCTTCTGGGCTTCGGCACGGAGGCCGAGGCCCAGCTCTCTGTGCTGGTGACAGAAAATGGAGGCAGGGTGCTGATGGGCCGTACACGTGTTGTGGCAGACTTTGCGGTGGTCCCACTGTTGGGCTGTTCGGTGGAGGCCACAGTGGACGAGGTGGTCACTGATACCTGGCTGGTAAGATCATCTTCATACTGTGTTCTTTTGATCTGTGTAGGGAGGAGGGTGTGGCATTCTTGGTGATTTTGGTGCCATTTGTTGATTTGTCAACTGGTAAAGTGATCAAACAAAGGAGCAAATATTTATTTTTTGTCAATTATCCTTTGGTAAAGAGTTTCAATCATTGATTAATAAAAAAATAAGTCAGATTAATTGATAAATATGATAATTGTTAGTTATAGCCCTGCACATTTAATTCCATTGATTAGAAATACACATTTGTTCTCTATCAGTTTTGTGTCATATCAAAGTGCTTTGTAAGTTTGATACCTAACAGCTTTGTTAATTTTCAGGCCATGTGTGTGGAGAAGGAGTGTGTTCTGCAGCTGTCCTCCAACCCTTTGTTCACCCCTGTTCCTGTGATGGACGGACGTTTTCCTCTTAGAGATTGCGTTCTCTCTGTCAGCCAGTTCACCGGAGCAGAGAGGGAGTCTTTGGTGGACCTTGCCAAGCACCTTGGAGCCAAGTATAGTTACATTTCAGTCTTCACACATGCTGTTTTACTTCTAGGCTACATTGTGCGAACATTAAGAGCTGCAGGAGTGTTTGGTTTTTAACTTTTCTAGTTGATGTGGATGTGTAATTTGGACCAAGAGTCTAAGGCAAAGGCAAATTTAATACTATTATTATTTATGGACACCTTTACTGTAATAGCAGTTGTTTTTTGTGTTCAGGACAAGAATGTTAAGAGGAATGTCCATTGTACATTTTAGAGGGAATTCTTTGCTGTGAATATGTTCTCTCTCTCCTACATACTTTTACCCTCTCCTGCCTGCCCATTGTGAACTACCTTTCTTAAATCTTAATCTTTTCAACTCTCCCTCCTGCAGTGTCCAGGATTACTTTGTGCGCCTGGCCAACCAGAAGAAAGGCATGCTGGCCAGCACTCATCTGGTGTTGCAGAGCCCCGATGGAACAAAGTACCAGGCAGCAAAGAAATGGGGGCTTCCAGCCGTCACCATGCACTGGATACTAGAGTCTGCTCGGAAAGGCCAGAGGGCAGAGGAGGAGCGTTTTCTAGTTGACCTGCCACCCTCGCCAGGTTAGGGTCTTGATTAAAGCGTATATGTAAATGCACGTTTTTATTGTTTCCTGTGCTATGACAATGACTTTATTTACTTCTTCTCTAGAGAGGGACGAGAGTTTTGTGGGTGCTTCCCAGAAACCAACTATGCCTCCACCAGCACGTTCATCTCCAGAGATCCCGTTGCTGGGTCCCCAGAGCGGTAAGGCTGTTACCCCGCTGGATTTAGGTCGTTTCCGAAGCAAAGTGTTCCGCTCCGTGGTGGACGAGATGAAGCCCAAAGAGGACATCAGCACCCCCAAACAAAACCAGGACAGTGGCAGGAGGAACCCCCTTCAGAAGGAACTCTCCCTGCAGCTGGACACTCCCTCTCGATTTCTCAGCAGAGACCAGCTTTTCAGGCCCTCCTTCAACGTCAAGGTGGGTACCCACTGAGTAACAACAGAATCTAGTGCTGAAATCACGACATTTGTAATTGTAATCCTATAAATAAACGGACTGTTCCTTTTGTTAAGGATGCACTAGGAGCATTGGAGACTCCAGGTGGAAGATCCAAACCAGGAGAGAGGGTGGATACCCCACTGACTGATGTCATCAACAGGAACCTGAAGGTGGCTCTGGCCAATAGCACCCGAAATAGCGTTTCAGATATGCAAGCCATGTCTGCTAGCCCGCAACTTACCAAGATGGCTGAGAAAGAGGTAAGTTTAAGTATATAAAAATACAGTATAGGTTTTGCATACTTAACATCGGTGGTTTAATCTCAGAATTACTTAATTTGTCAAATTCAATGTTTGTAAGGTGCCAGAAAAAGATGCTGGCCCTCTGACTGGTGTTGTGATCTGTGTGGGAAAGAAACTGAGCAAAATGCAGAGTGAATTCAATGCCATCGCTGCCTCGCTTGGAGCTGACTTCAGGTATCAAGCACATTTTTATGAACTTTAATAAAAGGATAGGTTCACATATTTTCAAGTCTTTATTAAAACAATCCTGACGTGTCCATATGTGCATTAAAAGGGTTACTGGTCACTCTAACCATTCTTCTTGTCCATTCTGGCTGCAAAGAGGCCCCTCCTCAAAGCAAGTGATGGGAGACACAGTTTTGTGGAAAAATACATTCCAAAGTTTATTTGAAGTTAATATGAAAATTAAGCAGTCTGAATTAGACAGATCAAGTGAGTATCTTACAAAGGTACTGTGTTATTAGCACCAATTTCCTGCTTTGTATTACCATCCCTCAGCCCCGGCTCAGCCGTCTTTCTCTCTTTTTAGAGGCACAAAGGAGGAATTTCATTATAAAAGCACAGTTACTTTGGAAGATGTCCACTGGATTTGTCTAATTCAGATTACTGAAACTTCATGCTTTTAGGATTTATTTTTGCACAGAAGGACTGTGGAGTTTGTCCCCCATGACTTACATAAATATTGCTTCAAAATGGGGTCGATGATTACAGCAACCAGTAAACCTTTTAATGTACATATGGGCGCGTTAGGATTGTCTGAAGAATGTGAACCTATCCTTTCATTTTTAGTTTAGTAAATATGGATGTAAATAGTAAAAAAAAAAAAATGTCTTTTATCAATTTGTTTTTAGGTGGGCTTGTGACGATACAGTGACGCACTACATCTACCAGGGCCGAGTGGGGGACAACACCCGGGAATACAGAGGAGTGAAGGAGAGGGGGCTGCATGTGGTCTCCCAGTACTGGCTGCAGGCTGTACGTTTCCCAACAGAACAGAAGCTCTACTTTGCTACTCAACTTGTTTTTACTCGTTTACTTGTATTAGTACACTGCACAGAAAGATATTAACAATTTTTACTTTTAAATGAATTGGGGCTGGAACTGGGTTAGGGTTAGGGTTACTAATCAGTTGGTTATTATGTCATTAATCCAATAATTAATTTTTATTTTATTTAAAATGCTGAAAAATATACATCACAGAGCCCGACGTTGACGTATTTAATTTTTTAGTTTTGAGCAACCAACAGTTAAAATCTCCCTTATAATTATATAAAACAGAGATTGGCGTTTTTGCTTGAAAATGTACTTAAGAGATTAGAACATTATCATAATAATTGCAGATTAATTTCAACAAAGAAACAAACAAACTCAGGAGCAGTTTATTCTTCAGTTTGCTTGAGCTGCTTTCCTTCAAACTGAATATAAATCCATGAACCACAAAGGAAAGAATTAGGGGAAAAATTTAACCACCATGCCGTTCTCAAAAAGAATTAGGCTAAATATTTTGTCGACAATTGGTTATACAAGCTTGAAAAGAATTATGTCTTGTAGAAGATACATAAGGGGATATTAAGATACACTTGATTTAATTTAGGGTTTTTCATTTTCATGGTGGTAGGTGTCTCATATTACCGTTCAGTATTCACTCAGCACATTTCACCTGGGGGAAATAATGATCATCCCATCAACAAAAGCAGAATATTTAATCAAAAATAGCTTTGATATGCTAATTCCGCAGACAGATGGGAGTTTCAGCTATGTCTTGCCTCATAATTGTTTCATTCAATTAATGCTTCTGTCTATGGAATATGTACTGTGTGCACTAACCCATGCCGTCTTGTGCAGTGTGCCGAGGAGCAGAGGCATGTCGCAGAGTCTCTGTATCCTTTCACCTACAACCCCAAGATGAGTCTGAACCTCAGCCAGGTGCCCAACAGCTCTCAGAGGTCTCCACCTTCAACACGAACCCAACTCAAAGACATCACTGAGGCAAAGGACGAAAGGGTGGGTCTAAATATGTAATTTCACCTCTGTGACCGTGTATCTCGTGTCTGTAAATGCAAAATTCAGTGGGACTTGGAGACATTAATAATCTGTTTAATTATCCGTCCCTCAGTCTGAACATGTCGCCCCAGAAGAAGCTACAACCTTACGTCGTGTAAGTGATGGAAGCGTAAATCAAGAAGAGAAGCATGATGATGCAGATAGAAGTGGTGGGTATCTCTTTCCAACTTTCATTTAACGCCACAAAGCTTCTGCACGTACTCGATAGAACAAATCTTTTTTTTTTTCATGCGGTTGATTATCTCTTGTGTCCAGACATTTCAGAGACTCTAGAAATGAGAGAGAACCTGCACAGACAGCTCCAGGAGATCATGTCAGCCACCAAGCTGACGACAGGGAGGCGTGCCTCAGTCAGACTCAGCAGGATGGGATCGGGAGGGGCCGACTCGGGCCCCCACACACCTGATGGGAACCGGGTTGGACGCAGTGGAAACAGGCGTACTCTGGAAGCTCTGAGGTAAGGAAGACATGTAGTGAGCAGTTAGTTGGTTTATGTTCGAACTATAACAACCATTAATATAAAGTGTCTCAAAGCAAACTGGTAACATTTTAGTACTGTTGTTGTGCTATAAAACCAAGGTTCAAACTGTTCAAAGTGTGATATCATGTTTCAGTCCTTCTATAGTAGCTACTGGTTACCAAAAATAATACTTAGTGAAGTTCATTCTCTTCCTTATCCAAATAAATTCACCTCATTCTGTCCTGATTTCAGGGTTTCCAGAGAAGCAGCTATGGACCTGAACACAGAGCCATCTCAGAGTGAACAGATCGTCTGGGATGATCCTACAGCCAGGGAGGAGAGGGCCAAGCTGGCTGATAATCTCCAGTGGCCTGGTAGTCCCTCACAACACTCGGAGGCCCTTGCACCTCCACCTCCTCCCACTACAGAAAACGGTCCTCAGTTCAGGGACTCCATGACAGACTCTGAGCTGGTGGAGATGGGTAAGAGATCAGGAGCCGGCGGCACCAACGATTTAATTTCAAACTTAACTAAGTTATAACTCAAGTGTTCGTTAAGTTTATTATGAATCAAAGTCTTACCCATATTTAGAAAAGATTGGCTGTATTGTTTTGCCTCCTAAAACTGTAACTTTTGGAAGTTATGTTAAAGCTTGAGATGCTACAGTGACTTCCTGTTTACAAGTTGAAACTTGCTAGTAGTTACCAAGAACCTACTTTACACTTTACACATAAACTTGGTGATGGATTTACAAATAGCTGGTGCGACCCAATCCTGTAGAGCACTCTCAAGTTATTTTAGTCACTTAAGATAGATTTGTTTATTTACCTGGATCTGAAGAGAGTCATTTCACTCTAAACAAAGAAAGACATGGCTTCTGACACACTGTAAGTTTAGTTTCAACTGGAGAATTTGACTTTGACTGTAACCACTATCCTCTCCCAGCTGCTTGTGACGTCATCGACCAGCATATGGGCCTGAAAGTCAGAACACCTCCGACAAAGGAGCGACAAAATGACATCCTAACTCCTCAAGCCCCCAGCATCGCCTTCCCTCTCGCCAACCCCGCAGTAGCACCGGAGCCACAGGTGAACATTCATATTTACATTAACAACGTGTCTGCTAACATCTGCATAGACATGCAAACGCTGTTACGTAATATGTGTAACTTAGAGGTTACGGTACACCAGCTGTAATAAGCAGCCTTTGACATCTCTTTCAAACAAGCTGCTGGTGCTTAAAGGTTCTTTCTTCCTCTCAGGAGGAGCGCGAGGAAGAAAGGCAGCCACCCAGATTTCAGCTGTCCTCCCTCAGCCCTCAGGAACGCATTGATTACAGTCACCTCATAGAGGAGCTTGGTGAGTCTTCCACCTAATTAGGTCTCTAACAGTGTTTCATCATGCTGCAGTTAAAAAAAAACGGCAACACACCACAGGCCTCGAGTCTGAGGAGCTCATCCCTGATGACTCAAAAGGAGGATCTGCCTCCGGGGTCTGCAAATATTTCCTCCTGCAGATGCTTCCTGCGACAAAAATGCTGTGAGCTCAGTATTCTCAAATAAACAACTACACATCATAAGTTAAACCATTATTTAAACTTGTATAGTATATTGAACTAAAATGCACTATTTACAAAAACAAACATTAAGAATAAAGCGACAGATAACATATGATTCAATTCTTTATGGAAAAATGTGTTAAATTCTGCCACTATAGGTGAATGTGATATGTCTAACTCACAGCAGCTTATAGTGAGACAGCAGATGAATGTCCTGCGTAAGGACACTTTGATATGGACATACAGCTGTTCAGGGAATCTAAATATATTTATATAACAGTCTTTAATATTTTATTAATAGGTCTAACTAGGCTAACTAGAACTCCAGTTTGGGTTTGGCATATAAGTAGTTATTTACTACCTTTCTGTCTATTTCTGTTTGGCATTGTAGGTGGTGTAGTCCTGGACAAGCAGTCTTTCGACCCCAGCTGCTCCCACATCATCGTTGGGACGCCTCTGCGCAACGAGAAGTACTTGGCAGCGATGGCGGCCGGTAAATGGATCCTGCACCGCTCGTACTTGGAAGCCTGCCGCTCTGTGGATCGCTTCATCCAGGTTGGGATCTGAAGATGTAACACTGTATTACAGTATTGTTATGGTTTTGTTATGTAATATTAAAGTTGGTTTTACGTTTGGCATGTTAGTTAATGTCCTGTTGTCCCTTATACTGACCATGTTGATGTTCAGGGTTTTAATTTGTTAATTTGGTTTTAATTATCTACATTCATTAAAAAATACTTTTTTTCAATCTGCAGCAATTTAAAAAAACAGTCCATTGTCTAAAATACCTTCATCACAAAATAGCCAGGGGCAAGTGTTTTTGTTTTGTTGTTGAAAAATACATGTTTGTGTTCCAGGAGGATGAGTATGAGTGGGGCAGTAGCTCCATTCTGGATGCGTTGCCCTCCATCACCTCCCAGCAGAGGAGACTGGCTTTGGCTGCCATGCGCTGGAGAAAAACGCTGCAGGGACGCTCTGAGCAAGGGGTACTTACAGCCACACACACTTATCACTAACAGAACAGTCCTAATCTCTGTCATTTGTATTGTTTTATCTACTACTTGTGTGTTAAAGTATACTAAGTATTATCTTTCTGTTTTTCAGGGAGCCTTCAGTGGATGGACAGTCATGCTGAACATCGACCAGAACAGAGAATCAGGCTTCAGGCGGTTACTGCAGTCTGGCAGGGCGAAGGTTGCTGCCTGTTTATTTTTTTGTGTTAAATCCAACATCTTTTGTCCTTTAGTGATTGCTATTACACTTTTCAAATCAAGACAAATAGCAAATTGTTTATCAGACATAAGAGAGTTTTTATAGACAGCATCTTAAACAGTGGAACTAAATAACTAACTTTTAGTTAGTTCAGTGGTATGGTTACATTTAATTGTTAATCTAATCTTTTCAAACACAAGGTTTCCCCCAGGAAGGGGTTCAGTTGAAGAAGTATCTTGATAAATCTTCAGTTGATCAGTTTAGTTAGTAGAGGACACCTAACAACAGTCAGTCAATACATAAATGCTATATTTTCACAAAAAGGTTGACTTTTTTTCTGAAACATTATGAAGCCATAGTTTTTACCTGTAATCTCTCTCTCCAGGTCCTGCCGAGTCCCTCCCCGTCATTGTACAAGGAGGCGACTCACCTGTTTGCCGACTTCGGTCGGCTGAAGCCCGGAGACTTCAGAGTCAATGTATCGGAGGCTACCTCCCACGGAGTCACGTGCTTGAAGCCAGAGTACATCGCTGACTACCTCATGCAGGTCAGTGGAGCTCTTCATATGATTTATCACTGGATTGAATGACAAAATGCTGTTTGTAACGTTCATGCAAATGTACAGGATGTTGCTTCAGATCAACCATAACTGTATGCTGAAATGAAGTCAGGTATTAACTTTGTAGAAATGGACAAAAAACAACAAATGTTTTATTAAGATATTTTGACTATTATGAAACAGTTAAAATATGACAACAAAATGACATAATCCCGCTTTTATAGACTTTTATGACATGTTTCATGATTTTTATATGACATGTTGCACGATGTAAGACCGCTTCATTAGCGTTCATTAGTTCTCAGACTCAGTAGATTCAATGTTAAAGGTTATTTCTTTCCTCCAGGAGCCAACCCCACCTATCGAGCTGTACTACCTGACTGAAGCTCCCTCTGAGGAAACTCCTGGCACTCCGTCACGTAAGCGTAAAGCAGCAGCAGACAACTCTAAGCTGAAAAAGACACGTCTGAACTGAAATGTCACTACTAAATATTGTCATTAAAATTCTAATGTCTGTGAATTGTAAATAAGATATTTTTTATTTCTTGTATTAAAAATGAAATAAATGTAGCACATTTTTTTGTCACTGTGGTATCTTAATTGCATTAAGATGCAATTAGCTGCTGTTGCTGTGATGGATTACTCAATGACAGTCTGCAGAAAATGTTGAGTCACATTTTGTAATTGGGTGCAATTGTATTCTTTAGCCTGTAGGGGGCAGTACATCTTCACTGTATGGCTCAGGCCTACCTTACAAGTCATTTCTAATGTGCTGTTATTTCTTAAAAAACTGTGATTACCAGGTATATTTAATAACTTTATTTAATGTTTGAGGTGACTCTTACTGCAGCTGTTTCCAGCAGCTCGTTCCTCGTCAAAAGGAAATATGATGAATCCCTTTTTTAAATGTTTTTTCAAAATGCCTCTGCATCTATTAGGACAATGTTTTACTGTTAGTCAGCAGCTCTGTGGCGCCTGGACTCTTGTTTACTCAGTAAAAAGAAGTCAAAGAGGCATCCAGTGGCTGAAATGACTCATCAAAACACTCTCAAACCCAAGTCAACCGATTGTGCCCTTCCACACCCGTGTGGTTAATGGCCACTTGTATCGGCTGTTGATCTCACCATCCAGTTAACACCGGATTTTGTTTACCCGGTGTTGAATTAGGCTTTTGCTAGAGCGATGTGCTGTTTCTTACCAGGATGCCAGCTGACGTTAGATGCCCCTGTTCCCTCCCATATGGACGGATAAGTGGTTTAACCTCATAACGGATGGACCAGCTGACAGCCTCCCTACAGATTCAGAGTCGAGCTGCTGTTTGAGAGGTGTGGGATTAGAGAAGAAAGAGCTGTACTGACAGAGGAACCTGCCTTGGGCTGCAGGGTCCAGGAGCCTCTAGGGGCCTCCAACAAATCAAGAAGTAGTTTAAGGTCACTTGTAGAAGTTCATATTGTTAAATTTAAGACCTGAAGAGGTAAAACCATCCAGCATTTCACAAGAAAAATATCTAATTATCACCTTTCCTACCTTGTTAATCTTGCGACCCTTTAGATTTGTCTTGTGACCCTTCAATGGGTCCCGGCCCCTGAGGTTGAGAACCACTGAGCTGTCGCACTCTGTACTAAACTGATCAAAAATCTTATGAAATGGTCTAATGTGTGTCTATTTTAGTTCATCTCAAACTAAAAGGTTTTGGAAAACCCCTGATTTAATCGTCAGATTAGGAAAATATTAAACCCATCTGGGTGAAGAAGCCCACTCTTGCCTGCAGGACATTTAGTATCTGCAGTGTCATTTATCATTATCTTTAATTAATGCTCATGAAAACGAAATAATTGCAAGTGTAGCCGTCCTATTAGTTTTTCCTACTATTTAACCATCCCAAAATATGACTCGAGGTTCTGTGGAGCAGGAATGAAAACTCCACAATATCTTCATCCATGTTTATTCCAGGACTATTTTTTTAATATAAGGGATAAGTTTTGTTACATTGTCTAATTAAGAGGCAAAAACTAAAACGAATAAAAACAGGATTTTAGCCTTTAATGATGTAAAAACTGTCCACCAGCTTTCATGTGAGTCAACTGCAGCCTGAGAGACAAACAGTGGAAAAGCTTTGTAGAAATGAAGTGGCACCATATCGATCACAGGTGTCATTGAGTCGGGATGTCCGAGTCCACAGGTGCCCCCCCCCCTGTGCTGACTGACAGGTGGACACCTCGTCATCCCGCCCCCTCCTCTCCTGTAGGGTAACTTCGGGGTTTTCTTGTCGGGACAGTGGCTTTCTGCACGGCTCTCCGACCGGGGAGGAAACTCTGCAGCAGTCCTCATTAAAATTCCCAGCCCGTACACTCGCCACGAAAAAAAAAAAAAAAAAAAAACCCTCCTCCGGTGGGTGGCACCGGCCGCCTGCGCGCCTCTTAATTGCGCACGACGCATTAACGAGCCACCGCGGTTTCCTCACCGGTGCGTCCGCGCATCACACCCCCACACCCCCCGAGGCGGAGAGTTGGCTTCATGTCCCGCGATTTACGGCGTCGAGGCTGAGAGGAAGGGGGGGAGGTGGGCGATCACAGTCCCCGGAGGGCTCCAGCGAAGGGTGGCGCCTTAACGCATCTCATCCAGCGCCCGGACACGCTCCCGCAGTCCGGTGCTCGGGGCTTCACTTGGCTCCTTGGCGCAGCTCCGGGATTGTGACGTTTCTCGCCGGGGACCCGCAACATGTGCGCCCGGACGCTGTGAAAGTGTGACACGGCGGCTTTTTCTTTGGGGGGGGGGTTTTTCGTTTCTCTCGGATACGCCAAGTACCCGACGTTACGGCGCACCTTGTCTAATAGGTAAGTACAGCAGTTTATTTCTCTACTTCGGATCCGACGGCTCAGCCTCCGCTCGGCGCCTGTGGTGGGTTTTATTGGCTGCTCCAATCTTGCAATCCCTCTGCGTATTGATTATGTTGAGCGTCCCGATTTGTCGAAATCCTGGATGCCAGGCAATGGTGAGCAGCTGTGACTGTGACAAGCATCAAATCACTGTCAGTGCTGCATCCAGACCAACACTGCAACGCATCCCAGTACATGCCCTGATGGTCTGGAGTATCACTGGACGCATTGCATGACATAGAGAGGTATTGATATCATCAGAAGTTGCTGGTCAGTTCTCTGGAAGCTTCCTGGAAAATCACAATTTCAGTGGGAAGAAGATAAGGAATAATTACATTTTTAGTTTGGTGGATTCCTCTGATCATGTTTTGTCTCAGTTTCTCATCATGGGCAATTTAGAAAATAAGCACTGAAGTGTTTCATTGGTCTTCAGGTGACACTTTATTCTTGGAAAGATTAATGGTAAAGATTCCTTGCAGTGTCTGGCTGTAGTCCCAGTTTGTTTTCACAGCAGTGGTAGTGCTACTTTATGTCCAGATATAAAAAGTTTCTGAAGCGAGAGAAAGCCATCAATCTTGTAACTTGAAGATATCTGTCCTAAGTGCCCTTCAAGTGGTTTATTTGTCTGGCAACATGGCAGCAACAAAGCAGATAACAGGAAGAACTCTCTTAAAACATAAGACTACCACGAACAAACCCGCATCACCAAATACCCCATTCGAGTGTGGGGCTCCAGCTTTGTTTTCCAGCACAGTGGGATCGTACAGAGCACAGTTTAAAGTGTGCACTAATTGAACCTGCCGGCCACTCTCTCCATTGTGACAGGAATGTTTGGTTGCCTGTTATTCACAGAAACCCCCCAATTCTTTTGTTCTGGGGGGGGGGGGGGGACAATCCTCCAGTGCCGTGTGTGTGCAGGGGTGGGGGGAGGGAGAGGGGTCAGCGGGGGTGCTGACATCTGTAGCTGACAGCTTCCTCGGGGCGAGCTGACATGCTGTGAAACCATGAATGGGTATTAGGGAACATATGAGCAAAGCACTTAACGCTAATGAGGACATTTATTCTTTGGGCACGATGTTCGAAGACCAGTCTTATATCCAGAGAGATATCAGCCAATGCTGCGAACTCTGTTGACATTTGTTGAATGTAACTTGGTACATAAAGACGATTTGTGTCATAGTTTCCTCTTCCAACAAATCCTTTGGTTTTCAGCTGCGTTTCACTTCGTTTAATTAGTTTGTCATAGTTTAAAGTTAATATTAAGTCAAGTTTATATACACAGTATATCGTCCCAAATCTTGTACAGAAACAAGTAGTTGATTCATTGATTTGTTGTCAGAATCTTAGTTTAGTGTGTTAACATAACTGATTCTGATGGGAATGTTATTGATCCTGATGATGGTGCTCAGGGGTCGCCAACGTTGCGAGAATTAATCCTCTGGGGAACATGAGTGTCTTTACCAAATTCCATGAAAATACATCCAATAGTTGTCAAGGCGTTTTTTTTACGTAAAACCAAACACGTGAACCTCATGGTGCCGCTAGAAGAAAAGTCCGGAGATTGCCAAATTCATTGGGATTCATCCTCTGGGGACCATGAATGTCTGTTCCAAATTTCATGAGGGTCCATTCAACATTTGTTGAGATATTCAAGTCTGGACTGAAAGTGGTGGAGCAGCATTGCCACCCCTAGCTCCCCGCTGCTGGCAGAGAAACACCAAATATTCTCTGTGTTCAGCTTCTTAATTGTGAGGATTTGCTGCTTTATGTCATTTTAAATTGAGTATTTTCAGATTTTCGTATGTTGATCAGAAAAACAAGCAATTTGAAGACGACACCGTGGGCTCTGGGAATCTTTGGGAGTATTTTTTAATATATCCTGAAATTGTATTTATTAAGCAATTAGTTGATTAATAGAAAAAATTATCAGAAAATTAACTTTGTCCCAATGGGCTTCACAGTCTGTATCGATGTGGTTCGGTATGGTGGAGGCTAAAGTGTGTGTCAGACATTTCAACACTTTCGTATTCGGTGTGATAGCTACTGTCAACAATAGGAAGAATATCCAGAGGGCAGCGGGGAAACAATCTCCACAGCTGCTCTCTTATCACCAAAGTCAGGAAAAGTATACATTAACACTGAAAAACACCCGGAAAATATCAGCTTTCCCATCCAGAGCAACAGACTTCCCTTAAACAAACGTATCAGAGGATGTTCCAGGAAAAGGGAAAATCTGGTTTCTGACTCTGGCAGCAGAAAGTCAGAGCTGATGGGAAACTGTTTGGGAACGTGGTTATGGTGGTGTGAGTGGGTTTCATGCTCTGTAAGTAAGCGTCCCTCATGACTGGTAGAGAGTGGTACACCATGAGGTGGAATGCAGCCCCCATGGGCCCCTCATGCTACACACTATGTGCTCAGGATGGACTTTGCACCTTCCTCCGGCCCGGCCAAAACAGCAAGTGGCCAAAACAGGATTTCACCTAAGCAAAGGGAGGAAAAAGCCAGCCTGTGCCTGCGCTGTTTTGTTTCCTGTGTTCTCCAAATGCCACGCAGTATTAACGAAGGCTCGCAGCTGCTTTCGAAATGACTTTCATTTAAGCTGCGAGGGGGTTCATATACAGGAACCACGGGGGGAGGTGCCGCGCTGAAAACCGAGCGAAAGCCGCTCTATTCAACCAAGAAGAAAAATACATTCCCCCCCTCAGCCACTTATGATCCTATCAGCTAAAGAGCGTTCCCATAGGACCAGAAGGAGCCTGGGTTTGTCGTGCGGAATGAAAAAACCTCTCTCTTTCGAGTTGTTGACATTTGAATGCCATTGTCCTATATACAGTAGTATCAGAGCAGGCTCTGTTTGCCCATTGGGGGGTATCAGAGTGAATAATATACCATGTGGTGCTTCAGGTAAACAAAAGACTTGAGTAGAAACAACCCCACCTGCCCTGACCAAGCAGAGGCCACAGGAAACACAGATAGAAGAAGAGGAGGAGGGGGCGTTGGTAATGAATAACTAGCCATTATGATGATTAAAGGGGGCGATGGGCACGGGGAGATAAGAGCGTGGTGACCGTTCGAGCATGAGGTGTTTACAAGGGGAATTCCTCGCATTCCTCAGCTGCAGCCATGCCACTCCAATCTGCACCTCCACCCACTGATGGTCACCCTCTGTGCCAAGAGGGACCCGAGGGGTGAAAGGGCCCAGTAAGTTCCTTCTCAGGAAGTAGCCGCTGTAAATGTGTTACGTAAGGCGATTTTTGAGTGTTAGATTCGGAGATTTTCAGGAGTATTTGATGGAGCTAATACAGCAGGCTGAGGAACACGTGCAGTGGATCCCCAGAGAGTAAAACAATTCACACAAAGCTTTTAAGCTTTGAGTGGAAAAGGGAGATTTTGAGTTAAAGCTTTTCCACCGCAGATTAATGGAGCTTTTAGCATATGTGTCACTTCGTTGTTGGGGAACCAGGTGACGTTATCACACACGTTATTTACTGAAGGGATAAAATTAGATGTCGTTGGTGTTGTGAACCGAGCAGGTGTGATGCAACAAATGTCATGAACTTTTCTTGATAGCCGTGCGTGTTGAGCATCCCCAACCACGGCGAAAGTGGCATTTATAGCCGTGCTACCAGCCTGGCTCTAGGGACGGCAATGTCGGGCTGTCAGTTGGTCCGCCACTTTGGTCCAGACTGAAAAATCTCAAAAACTGTTGGATGGATTGCCATGAAATGTTGTACAGACAATCAATGTGCTCAGAAGATGATTCCTAAAGAGTCATGACTTTAGTGATCCCCTGACTTTTCATCTAGCACCACCACAAGGTCAAAGCTTTCTCTTATCCGGTGTAATATCCCAACGTCTACTTGATGGATTGATGAACGTTCACGGTTCCCAGATGAAGAATCCTAATGGCTTTGGTTATCCCCTGACTTTTCCTATAGCTCCACTATGAGGTTCACTTTTGTAGTTTTGAGTGAAATTTTTCAACCTCTATTGGATAAATTGCCATGAAATTCGTTACAGACATGTTTCCCTCAGGATGAATTGTAATAACTTCAGTGTTTTAAGGGTTACATAGTTCCTACACAAGTCTACAGAACATAACCTATGAGGCAAGGTAGAAAACCAAGAGGATGTATGAAGGCTGTTTTTATAATTAGGCAATAAATCAACTTAAAAATGTGGATATATCAAAGAATTTTTGTTATATACTAAATGCTCTGAAGTGCGGAGGCTTGAAAAACATCTATGGTGCCTTTTTGTATAACAAAATCATGAGGCTGGGCTTAACTCTAGTCTTTATCCTCTCAGTCTATGAACCATTTTATTTTCGCAGGCAAGACCTTTAAGCTTGGCAGTTACTAGTTACACAACAGCTATTTTCTTCCTCCAGTCTGTTTGAGGAGCACTTGTGCTGTTAACATCTGAGAGCCCCTTTAATCCAACTGTCTTGTCACACAAATATGGAGTCCTAGCGAAGGATAAACTCCTCTCATATCGTGTTGTATAAGAGGTATGTAATACCCACATGTGAAGAGTGAAACACAGGGACTCCTCGGGACACAGAGGGTTTGTGTTTTAGGATCATTTGTCACATTTCTTTTAATGCAGCGCAGATGACTGGGTCTAATAGGATTATGAGAAGGCCTGCTGGGAGGAGAAGAAGTCCAGGGGGACACACGTTACCCCCTCATGTGATGGAAAGGGGCAATACTAGCAGGTGTCGGCCCGATGATTATGGGGTCTGAAGCTGGGCTCACCTATGGGTATTACTCAGAGTCTCTAATGGATGGCAGGTGATGACCCCGGCTAGCGAGGAAGCAAATCGCCACCCTCTCACCCAGAGAAGTGCTATTCTATCAAGCCTCTAGTCTCTGGTTTCCTTGGCAACTTCTTAAATCTGGATATATTTGTTCTGTCAGCGCTGAACTTCTCACAACAACCAAAAAGCATAAAGATCCTGTCATTTATAATTTGTGATAAATGTCAGTCCTACTTTTTCGATACAGCAAATCGTATTCAAAGTCTACACCCTTTGTTTTTATCCAGCCTCGAAGCTTTTAGTAGCATGCAATCACTTAAAATCAAACCTTCTCTACTGGCCAGACTCATATGACAGAGGCTGCAGATTAAAGTGGCACCATATGCTGGGGACTGAGGAGACCCCTCCCCATGCTAAGGCTTATTATTGGGCTCTCTGTCATTGTCAGCAGCTAATTGTTGTGGAGGACTGAGGTGACGGGGGGAACAATTCCCCTATCTTGTCTTAAATGCTTGGTCATCTCTACTTTACCGTGCCACCTAAATCAGAGCATTTCCTTTTCCAAATACACAAACGCGCACCCTCTGCATTTGCAATCACCTTGCCAAAGCCAGCATTTGATTTTGTGACTTACACTGCCCAATTTCAAGCTGTTTGAGTCCAAGTTGAGTGTGAATGCCAGAAAAAAGGAAGTCTGTAGGTTTTGGGTATATAAAACCATTGTTTTCTCTCTGTGCCCTGCCCGTGCCGCATATGGCTCATTTCATGGCTGCTGGAGAGCCTGATTGATGGGCTGAAGAGCAGCGGGGCTGATGTTCCTCATGTACAGTGCTTGGCAGGGCGAGAGCCAAGTCCTCGGCGAGGTCACATGAGATAAAAGGAAGATGGAAGAAGGAAGAGGATTGGAGTGCCATAATGCTCTTGTAGCACAAAAGGTTGTTTTCCTTGGAACTGTTTGGCCACATGACAGATAACATGCAAGCCAGAATTGCAATTCAGTATGTGTCTGATGTCTTCCTTGCCAAAAGTGTCATGGCAGCTGACATTTCATTGTAATCGCTGCATTAACCACCTCTGGGAGAACTCCTCAAATATGAAACTATCAGCGCTTGTCAGCCCAATTAGAGAGCAGTTTATATGGTTTTGCTCCCATTCTCCTCCTCCGTCTCGCTCTCCAGTCGAGGAGCTTCGTGGCCCCAGGGGGGCTAGAAAGCTGTCTAGTAATCTGAGACAGCATTAATACTGAATAAGATGGAGCAAGGCGTTGGCCCTGCAAATTAATTTCTATAGACACAGCAGCATTTAAAAAAAACTGCAAAATGACACAGTGGGATTTCGCCTGGTATGTGTGTGTGTGTGTGTTGGTACGTGAGTGTGTTTGTGGTGCTGGTAGTGGTGGCACGGATGGAGGTTTGTGGCAGCTACATCACCATGGAGACTGTGGCATTATCTTGTAGGGAGGATATTGACGCTGGAGTGAGTACAGCATTGGCAGCAGAAAGGAGCAACATGGCAACAACAAAATCCACCGGGCCGCTGGGCTGACGTCTGGCGTCATGTCAAACAAGGCACTTGGAAATATTTCCTCTATCTTCTTTGTCTTTCGCTGCCATCTTCACTGTCATCGCAGTTAGGCTTTCACATGGTTCTGCCCCTGATCCACTGAACCACAAGATCCATGTTCACATCCAGATTATCTCCTATGTACTCAGAATGGCACTGCTGTGAACGACAGGCAGCGTGAGCCAAATGAAACTGCTGCTGAAGCTGCTGGAATGACCCCCCCACCCCCTTGAAGAGGCGAGTGTCCTTTGGGGAGAAGAGATGACTTGACGTTTTGGGTTTGTCAGAAGCTGCAAATAAATTGAACACACTGGTCGCTGTGCAGGCTTTTTGTGCTGTGAAAACACTGCAGCTCGCTGTGGTATACAATATGTCAAACGTGCTGTAGTAACTGCAATGATTTTTCTCTCCCTCTCAACACTGTAATGAGAGTTTCTGCATCGGGTGCTCTTGGATTTATTCCATATCTTTCTTGTTTCCTTTGCTCTCATGGTTACAGACCTAAAGGACCACGTGTTTGCAAATTTGACCATCTTAAAGCAATAATCCTTAAAGAAATAGTTTTAGAAATAGAATTATGCTTATTCGCTTTTTTGCTGAGAGTTAGATGAGAGCATCAGTAACACTGTCATGTCTGTGTGTTAATTAGTGGGCTAGAGCAAGGAGGCAATTAGATAGCTGCTCACAGAGAAATAGTTAGTCTTTTTTTAACTTGTGTTTGAGGATAGATCTTCCAAACAACATGTTAGTTACTTTTATCTTCTCATCTAACTCAGTCCTTATTGATTTGAGGACACGGGGAGGTAAACGTGCCTGAAGCACTCTGTCAGAAATGCAACTGAGAAAATTGAGACGTGATGAAACTGTGTGGACTATTGAAGAAAAAATGCAGTCCATAGATTGTATCAAAAATAGGGCTTGGCTTAATTAAAAATTCTGGTATACTTGACATTTTACTGACCATTTTCGAGTGTAAGATAAACATCAATTAGCAGGCTTTTGAAGCTTTGTAATCCGTCACTCTGATCATCATGTCTGCATTGTTTTTTGTCAATGTTACATCACATCTATTACGACTGAATTACCAACCGAGCAAGCGGGGAACTGCCACAGTGCCCACGACCTCCAGATGGCCCGAAGGCACCAGACTCACCATGTAGCATTTAGTTTGTGGTCATTTAATTAATTGCAAGTATGTTTTTTTAAAACTATATGGACCTCTAAAGCACATTATTAACTAACCTTGGGCCCTGAGTTAAAATGTAGTTCTAGGCCCTTATTATTTCAGTTTAAATTGTGCTTGCACGTTGTATTTCAGCAAATAAATTGTGTTAGATAAATGTGTTTGATGTGGACACAGAGTGGGACCAAGGCCACCAAGTGGGTTAATCTAATCTAATTTTGATAAAAGTTATTGCTGACTTGATGTTCACTGTGATGGATTACAGCAGTAAGAGGGAAAACCTGAGCAAATCTTAAAACATAGTTGCATGGTTTGCCTAATGGTTAGCTGTGATGTATAAGTGATCTGTAGTTAATAAGCTACAACATGCAAAACCACCGGAATGGTCCTTTAAAATTGTGGCGCACACAGTTTTGTCGTCTGCGGTCCAGAAGTCATCTTTTGCCCAAACTGTCGCCACAGCAACTCTTAAAATAATGTCAGTGAGGTTTGGCCGGCTCCCTCGCTTTCCCCTGGGCATTCACTCCATTCTTCACTCTCCCACTAATAATAGATCCTGCTGCTCATCCCGATGTATTGTCCCATGCCCAACATCACACAGACGAGAGAGGCAGCAGAGTGATGGAGGGAGAGACACCTGCAAATTCTCTCCCAGCCAGCTCTGTCTCCCCGCGGGGCCAAGCATTTGACATTTAACTACGATAGCCATAAACAGGCCACTGGAATGCCATTGACATTCATTTTGTCTGGCACAGTTTTTTTCGCTGGGTGGGTTTTGTCCCTCTGCAACTCTGCTCCGTGGTGGTTTAAACCCAAGCTGAATGCAAAGAAAGAGTCAGCAGCAAGCAAGTTTAGTGAATAGACATTTAGTGTTTAAATGATAAGTAATCTATCGGCAGACAATGAAATATACACTTTTTTTGGTAACAGATTATTGTTTTAAGCAAGTTATAAAGGAAAAATGCCCAATATTTGCTGGTTTCAGGATCATTACCTGTTGAAAAATATAGTGAATTATAGGCTACGGCCTCCACAGTCCCAATCTCACCCTAACTGAACACCTGTGGGAGACTTTGGTCTGACGTGTTTCGCTGCATTCAGACCAAATCAGGCATTGCATCTAAAACAGCAGGGGATGCCAAAAGAGACGCAGCGGTGGTGAAAAATTGAAACCGAACCAATGACAGCGCTCTCCACCAAGTGAGAGGATATCTTTTGGAAGAATGATGTTTATCCCTCCAGTACAGTTTCCGAGACCTTGAAAATCTACGCCAAGGAGCATCAAATCTGATCTGGTGACTCACAGTGAAAAAATACTTTTTGTTTGTTTTTCCTTTAATGTGTCACCTGCCTGTGTGTATTTGTACCTGAATGGTTTGAGGCCAATATTTACTATAATTCCATGGAATTTTCTGATGAACTACAGTAATCATGTTCTTCGTGTTGTTCATTATTTTACCTGTTGGATGTAAGAACCAAGGGGCGTGTATCATCTGTGGTTTATCACTTTATTATAGACTCGGTGACGCTTACCAAACAAAACACCCACAAGCTCAGCTCTTCTTCTCAGCTCCTGACTACCATAGCGTTGAATCGCCACTTCATCCATAATATTAAACACTGTTGACTCTGTGTGTGTGTGGTGTGTGTGTGTGTGTGTGTTGTCACAGATCTCATCCAAACCATGCTGAGTCTTGCTTGTTCCTCCGCTGTTTACCTATTCATTAATTCAGCCATGAGTGATGACATGGGCGAACCAAAGCTCTCCATCCTCTGGTAATTAAACGTCTGTTGGTGAGACATTTTTCTCCTGGAAAGCATTTAAAAAAAACACACACACACACACACACACACACACACACACACACACACACAGTACTCTGAGATGCTGCCGGTGGGCGTCCCGGGCTAGGGCTGGTAATTAGTGTGCTGAGTGGTTGCACTGATTGCTTCATTATTTCTGCGATAGGCATCTGTGAGAAATATTTGATGGATGTTGCATGTTTGACACTAATCCATGGTAAAGCTCCTTATGTGAACATCATACTCTTCAAACTTTACCTCACACCACAGGAGCAACGTTTTGTTACCAAATGCCGGTTGTGATGTCCCTCAGAGGAGCGCACACCCTGATCTATCCTGATCCTCCAGGACCTTCTCAATGCAACCACCATCGTTCAGTTACTCAACATAAACACGTGAATCCTCTTATAGCTCGCGTGCTCCCGTTCAGGAGTGTTAAGAGTTGTGAAAGAGGTTTCCTCAGTGCCATTGCAGATTCTCTTTGGATTTTGGACTGTTGGCAGATAAAACAACTAATTTGAAGACGCCCCCTTGTGCTTTCAGAAATAATAGCCATTTCCCACTATTTTCTGAATAAATAAACCACAAAAACGTGACTTGCTTGAATTAGGAATTTTTCAGATCGATAAAGGTTTTTTGGTTCTTGTAGAGATATTTCTTCTAAAATCTTGAAGTGCTTGTCTTCTTGATAGTTTTTTCCAGTCTATAGACAGACACACAAGATCGTTCAATTCTGCCAATTCTAAGATGGCTCATTTGTGATTTTTGGCTTTTCTGATAACAATACTTGCACCACAGGGTGCTGTCTGCTTTGTGACATTAATCCAAATAATGTGTCACAACGCTGCCCCTTTGACACGTCCTCCACTGTAACTGGACTCCCACTGGACCGGCCTCAGTAAGATCTCACTTTAAAATGTCAACCCTGTCAGGTCCCCGAGCCGGCATATCTTCTGTCATCTCCAGGTAAACATCAGCCCCGGAGCCGCAGGGACTGCCGGCTCACGTCATTACAGCTGCGGCTGCCACCGCTCCCTTTCCATCAAGTTTTAAACTTCCGGCTGCGAACCAAAGACCACTTCTTCTCTACTTCTTAATCTCTCCTGTGATGGCTGAAGGAAAAAGGTCACTCCTGTCCGGAGGGAAGACTCCAACTTCCATCCCTCTAAATCACCTCTGGAGTGTGACTTGCATGCGTTATTTGGTGTGTGTGTGTGTGTGTGTGTTTGTTGCACCACATGCAATTTAGCCTTGGTGTAATTGGCTTATTAGGCCTTTAGTCTGTTTGGAGAAGTGCGCAACTGAGTTGCTCATCCATGAGTAAATTCTCCAGTTTTAGGTCAATTGTCCTTGTCATGTGTTTGTAGAGTGCATCTGCCTTCGTCTGTCAGCCTGAATCACACGGAGGAGGCCTAATTGATGCGCTGGGTGAGGGTGTGTGTGTGTGGGTGTGTGTCTGTGTGTATGTCTGCATACAGCGAGCCAGACACACTCTCAGGACTAGCAGCTCTTGGAGTTAATCCGTCTCACTAATAGTGGGGGATGGAGCACAGGGGGGAGGAGGAGGAGGAGGAGGAGGAGAGAGGAGAACAATACAACATCTCTCCCTCCGTCTCCGGACACGTGGTCATCGCCCGGCGGGAAATCTCTGGACCTTGGACGTTCTCTACGGATGTTGCTTCTCTCGTTCACTCGTCCCAGCTGGCTCTCAGCAGTCTCTGCTGCACCACTCAAGGAAACGAGGTACAATACGCTCCCCCTCTCCGAAAAACATCCTTCCCCACTGCTTTTCGTTCCTGCCATTGTCACCAGAAAAGAGGCTGCGTCAAGAGGTAAAATTAGGAATGTGTGTGTAGAGTAAGGAATTTCCTGGATTCTCTGAAGTGTGTGATTTACAGGTTCTGCAGAAAGTATGTTTGCTGCCCTTGACCTGAGAGGGAGTGTAGAAACACAGTGGAAACAATATGCATTTCCGCCTTTGCAATTCAAGATCTTATGTGCAGCACAGGATTACTGTTGACCTCATGGACATTACTGAACGCACCGATGGGCCTAGTTTCCTGTCCTGCTCCGGACATACCTTCTGTGTGGTTCATAGATACTCTCAGTATGATTATCAGATAGTATGTGTACAGGAAAGCGTGAATTCCACTGCCTATTGTCACATTTTTGTTCCCTTGAAATGCATGTAACAGTATTGTTCTGGAACAAAAGGATTTCCTAAGTTAGTTATTCCCTTTTATGGTGACCTCACTTTCTTTAGTTTCCTTAGTTGCATTTGAGTTTTAATTGTAAAAGACACTCAGCATATTATATTTCCCCAACATGTTTTGTTGTTACCCTTTTTAAGACCAGCAAAGTCTACTGAGACTACTTGTCAGAAGTTGCATACGTCTATGAGTTGTTGTTCAACCAAAGAGTGGTGAGGCATGAGGAGGTAAAACTATACCGGATTTGAGCAGAGAATTTCATTCCCGGGCTTGGGATCATTACATTTGATAAAAATCTCAAAACGTACAATCTTTTTTTTTTTGGGCTAGTCCCGTCAGACTACAAACCGCTCCGACACGACTCCACAGCTCAGAGTTTGTTTTTGCCTTCAACCATTAGCATGTTGAAATAAGCACATTGTCCCGCCCTGTTGCATCTGTTATGTTCATTTGACGGGATTACACTTGTTTATGGTATTATAACCTCTGTGTTGGTGGCAACCCCGGGCGTCTTATTTTGGCATTAAGTAAAACCTTGAAGAGAAGGGCTGAGCTCACACCCATAGGGCACATACAACTCCTGGTTTGTCATCTTGCATCACTACATTTTTAATCTCTCACCCTCAAGGCAAATAAAATTGCTTTCATGTTCACGCATGATACTTGGTTAGATGACATGAATCATTTAGATATGCAACTCAACTGCAAACTGCGTCCTTCTTTCACATGTGAATCCATCCTTTCATCAGAGCTTGTCTCGATGTCAGAGCAGTTCAGTTAACCTTTATCGATGTATGAGTCACCATTTCTTCTGGGGCCAGCGGACGAGTCTTAAGACCACTAACTCTCCTCCTCTCTGAAGCAGCTTCACATAGGGGACGTCTAGTAGGGAAGCACTTTGACAAATGGTTCTTTTCAGTTTAATTTTGCAGCAGTTGTGCTGCAGTGCACTAATAGTGCTTCGACTCTCACTGGGCCCAAAGTTTTCACTCAGTGTATCGAAGCCTTGGCTTGTGTTCTCTCTGTGATACAGCATCGCTGGCTTTGTTTAACGATTTACCTGCTCGGTATAAGAGGGTAAGGTGCGTTCAGGGAGGCCTTGTGTTAACTGGGAAGCTGGAGGATAGATGGTGGCTGACAGCACCCTTGGTGATGCAGTGGTACTGCTGTGTCATGCTATTTTGCTGTGGTTTTGGCTTGTCTGTTTATCTCAATTTAAAATCTCTGGAGAAGTGTCTGCTTTTATTGAATATATATATATATATATATATATATGGAGCTAAAAATACCTTCTGCCTCACCAATCAGAGCAGGAAACAGATTGAACAGTGATATGTGATTGGATCAGAGGTCCCATGTAGGTTTTACCATTTTCCAAACCTTGATGAATATGAAAGAGTAATCTAAATCGATGAAGCAAAGCCTATTCATGAATCAAAATCAGAATTTAAAGTTTCACCAGGCAAATTCATACTTCAGTGGCGGCCTTATCTTACAGATTCTTTTTTGAATGATGGATACTTAATCCAGAGATCAGTCTGTATATTTCTCCCTCTTTGTGACTCGTGAAGAGATGCAGAAAATCTTGCAAATTATTTAAGAAGTTGGACCACAGTTTGAAAGTATTTTTTCAAAATTAGTCAAGGTGCAGGGTCTTATTCAGAGAGGTGGCGCTCCTCTCTGTGATGTTGAAAAATGGGTCTATATTCACACATACATTTCCACTGGTGCAGTTTAAATATATTCATATTAATGCCCGACTCGGATCTGAAGAAATGTAGCTTGACTCATGCTGAGCATTTTGAAAAACGACGCTTCTCCAGCTGAGTCATTCTGTTTCTGACGGTGGCTGCTCTCTAACTGTGTCAGCTCGCCCTGAAGGGCAGTTTGGTCACCAGCATGTCAGCCGTCAGCTTCATTGGCAGAAAGTGAGGTGTGACAGGTGTTCGACCTGCTGCAGACGGGCTGTCAGATGGAGGACACCCACGTCACTGGCTTTATGGAAAATCTGATGTAGTGCTGGCCTCCACAACTCCTATACACACAGGTGTGTGCAGATATATCTGCCAATCAAAAATTCAACATCATATATTTTAGCTTATCTTTTGTTTTGGGAATCCACTCATTAAAAATAATTCCCTAAAATTACACAATAATAATGAATATTAATAAGGGAAGTAAGAAAATGTTTGTTTCTCAGTCTAATTTCTTATATTAACTCTCATTCTACTATGACTACTATTCATTCTACTGTGCGTTCAGCTTTCTGTAATTCAAGGATGTGACCCTGAATTTTCTGTTGTCAGTCTTCTGTGGTTTAATAATGATACACTTTATTAGTCAGAACTCCAGTGCTCAAATACAGCTTACATACATTTTGACAATTTCTCTATTAAAACAAATGTCACTCTTCACTCATAATAATAGCTTGCCTTTTTCTTTTGTGAGCTGACATTTGCATGATGAATGAAAATTGCACACTATATCCTAATACACGCTGCGTTCTAAGTGTATTCACACTGGAGAAATAAAATGTTTCTGGCAACCCAAGAAAAGTCTTATATTCACTCTCCTCTTCGCTCCTGAGGGAAATATCTGGCTTTTAAGTTCCTAAATGTTGCCCTAGCTGTTCAGTAGCTAGTTGATAATTTTGTCTGCTGTTTGGTGCTGTTTTTTTGTGTGTTTTTTTTTTTTCACTGAATACAGGTAAGAGTGAACCAAAACAGTAAAGTTGAGGGCCATAAAACCAAAACAATGAGCTGAAAGATGCTAAAACATTCTGCAGATCTGAGGGAAACTGCACAGTTGGGTGATAATGCACTGTGGGTTTGTCACTATGAGCAGCCCCTTGCATATTACATATGGTAATTTGATCCACTGTTAACATAAATTCAATTTCAATACTAGAATTTAAAATATTTTTTTTTTTATTTGATGTTGATGCCTATAGTGTATGATGTTGTTGATTAAAATGACACTCAAAATGTGCACTGAGACACACGTATTTATAATAAAGGTTGAGATTTCTTGTTTACATTTTGGTTGGAAGTCTATTTTCTTTTTCTTTTTTTCTTTTTTTTTTGCATTTGCCGGCTTCCAGACTCTGCCAGCTTTGAAATGCCCTTTTTTAGGTTCAAGGGACTCAAGCCTGAGTAAAGATGAGAGAAGGGGTAGAGGAAGATACTTATTCGGATGAAAGCATGACATGACATTAAAGAAGCCTGGAGCAAAGAGAGATGGGAGATGAAGGAGAAGAAAGGCCCTGCAGCTCAGGGTTTTTCTCTAACATCAAGCCCTGTGTTAGAACCGCTGTTGAACCGCACTTTACAGAGTGGTAACAGCCTCCCCGGCATCAGGGAGTTAGACAGCCATGCACTTATGCAAAGTTAGTCTATCATCCCCGGCCTGCCAAGAATCCATGCCTGGAGAACACACAGCAATGAAAGTTATCAGCAAACAGACACTCAACAAACTGGTTGTCTCAGTCTCTGGATAGCTAAATCGAGAGCTACAGTCAAAAGCACATTAGTTGAGACTAAATCAGCTCTGAAAATAGTCTCTCTAAAAGGAAAAATAATGCTTGAGAAGATAGAGAAAGAAGGAGAGTCTACAGAGGCGTATCTATCCAGCGATGATAAAATCCTGGATGTTTGAGGTCAAATACTTCATCAATGGTCTCCCAGCCTATTTTCCTGGTGTAAAATTAGATCTTTGACAGCTATTACGTGGAGGATTATGTGCTTGTTATCCGTTACTGTGGCCTTATTGAGCTGCGCTGGTCCGATAATCAATGTGGCCAAGCTAGAGAGGCAGACTTTACATATCAATCTGTCTGTCGTCCTGACAGCTCCCAGCCGCACCGTCAGATGTAACAGTCGGGAGATCTGGCTGTGAGACAGAAGCCAAAGATGAGGCTTTGATCAAATGTTTTTCCCAGGGTGTTTTAGATCTCAAAGAGAAAAAGGGCCAAAAATGGTTTGCTTTCATTTTAGCTAGGTTAGGTTCCATATGGAGTCTAATTATTCACTTATTCTCTTGTAAGAGATAATTTTTTACATTATTCATCTTGGCGTTTGACCTGTTCTGTCTCCTGTCTTGTTCTCTTTTTGGTGAACAAAACAATAAGCAGTGCTTTGCCCAGGCAGCACCTCATTTCCCTTCATTAGTGCAGAATCACAAACAGGAAAGAGTAAAATGTGAAGAAAAATCAAATATCCCCTGTGAAAACAGCACATCCTGAAAAACGAGGTAATCGTCTATCGACCAAACGTTTCTAGGAAGGGAAAAGTTTTATTTAGATCCTTAGGTGTCTTTTTTGCCTGCATATCAACTTGATCAGTCAAATAACTTTTGTGTGAATATTTATATTCAAGGTTGTGTGTTAGGATTGAAAACACTACGTTATTATTAAATTCTAATAGGGACATGTTTGCAGTGACCTTTGCAGAGCTGGGATGCATTAAAACATGCATTTCCATGTGTTCAGGCCGTTGCACCAAAAGCCGAATAACTCCGGCGAGTGTCATTATGCATCCAGTTAAGTGTGGTGAATCTAACTGTCATCCTGAACCCCTTTCACCTATTTTGCGGAGATGTTATTCTTTGATTGTGTTACCGGTTGTGACAAGCGTGGCGGGACGTGACACACTGTAGTTTCACGTTACTCTTCATCACCGGCGAGCCGCCTCGCAGGAGCAGTCAGTCACTCAGTCAGGGGTCACGTAAGGACGGCAATAAGAAAGAGGGAGAGAGGGAGACAGAGATAGAGGGGAGGATATTTACGACTCAGACAGTGGCGACGGTGAGCTGCATCCCAATGTCTGTTCCTTTACTGCCTGGCTCAAGAACTCTCTCAGGGGAGAAAGAATAAGCTTGTGCCGAGTTTGTAGGTAATACAGGTCTCGAAGTCTCCAGGTGTCTGTGAAACATCAATAATAAAAAAGCTAAATATCACCCACTTGGGAGGTCTTATAGGAGAAATCCATCAAATTGGATTCAGTGTTGAACATCATCTAACAGCTTATCTATCTGTGATGTTCAGTACATTGAGGTGCTTTGTGACGAAGCACTGTAATTTACCTTGTTTTGCTGTGTTCGCTTTCTCTTGACGTTTCTTCTGTTTTTGTTTTAGTTCATTTTGTACTTTTCCCCTAACCGCCCACTTTCTCTTAAAAAGTGTCAAATGAGGCTTTTGTTAGTCCACAAATTTGTATCTTCTATAATGGATCTCACTGTGAGTGATTGTTGAACTTTGGTGTAACATAATCCCTCACTATTTGGGAAAACACAGCGGACATCACCAGTGAGTGTTTTGTCTGTGTTCTGTTGGCCTGTCAGGTCTGACTTCAACACTAATCAAATGCATACACTGACAGCACTCCTCCTCCAATCATTCCAAGTGCTTGATATTCAGTCTGTGGTGTCCTCTTTCCAGTGATATAACAAGTCTGTCACAGGTTCTTCCCTGGGGCTCGGTTACCCGTCTCACTCTTTGTTCCACTGATTCAATCCCCAGCCGAATCTGTCAGACAGTCTGGCCTTCCCTTGGTTTTGCAGTGAAGCTGCCTGAGTCTGACACCTTCTCTTAAGCCCAGTTCAGACCAAAGATTCACAACCAGACAAGTTGAAAACTTGCAACTACTTGCAATGTGCCGGTCTGCAACGTTCTGAAACATGCCAGTTTACACCAATGCGACTAGACGAGACGGTGTATCATCTCAATAGCAAAGACTCTGTACTTTAAAGAGCATAGACAGTACCAGTGCTGGCTCGACTTGACTCCCTAAAGACTTCAGTTTTGAGACTTTGGTCAGATTTAAGTCAACAAAAGGAGGACTTGAGACTAGGCTTAACTGGACTACTGGAGACTTGACTTAATAAAGACTTGAGACTTCGATTCAGACTTCTGTTTTAAAAAAAATGATGATGAGCTGACTACCTGAAGACTTGAATTAAAATGTGACTAGTTCAGACTTAACTCAATAAAGACTCGACTTGAGAACCGATAACCTCGACGACTTGAATGGAGACTTTACTACACGAGACTTGGCTCTGAAGTCAACTAAGTGAGGATTTGAGATTTCACAGGGACTTGACTTACTTTAGACTTGACTCCTTGAAGACTTGACTAAAGATTTAATTTGTCTTAAACTCGGGTTGGACTTAAATCATGAAGATAAAGACTTTAACTTTAACTTGTTCTTGACTTATGTGAGTTTTGACTCACTTGAGACTTGACTTCCAGACTTGACAAAAGTTTCTGGCATGATAAGATCTTGACTCGGCCCTGCTCCAAAAGATTTAAAACAGCTCATACTGTCAAAATGTCTTCCTTTAAATGGACTCTGTGGCAGCTGTACATATCTTTCTCTCTGCCTGTGTCTCACACCCACAGACAGGGCTTTGGCCATGATTCCTCTGATGAATTGCTTTAGTCAGTGGTCCTGGCTGTGTGTGAGTGTGTTGAGTAATGAACAGGCCGGTGATGCTGTTCAACTCCTCCTCAGTTGCCCCAGAGCACAGGTGCTCTGCTCTCCCTGAGTGGGAGTTCTCCACTGAACGAGTTAGAGATTCATTCATCCTGCGAGAGCTGCAGCAGGTTTCTTCATTGTTGATGTGATGTGAGAGTGAAGCTGAGATTCTGTGTTTTGGCATGTTTGACAGTCAGGAGAGAGGGCGTCAACAATCCCACTAATATTAGTGATAACATAAGGTCACTAACACACACTCAGACATGTATGTTCCTGCTCCTGTGCTGTGCTCTGTTGCTTTGACATTAATGACTATTGACAAGTGCATCATCCTTAATGCTACATTGTCCTGCTTTCTCAGTACTGACATATACAGTACAATATGTTAACCTGGGGACTACAGCTAAGACATGGATATGAGCTGACAGCTTGCTCACTGAGCATACCTGGAGATTTGATTTAGCTTTACTTAGTGACCCGAACTCACCTTTTGGATAACATTTTGGTCCATATAGCCATTTAGCCCAATGTTAATAATCAGACTGAATTTCCATTTTGTTTTACTTTACTATTACTATTACGTCCAATATTATTTACTGTTACTATTCCACTATACATGCATAGTGTAAATGTTTTTGTTCATGTTTCCTGCTTTTATATAACCATGAGGTAAATGGGGTATAGTAGTGACTGGCTTGGACAGATGTGTGTTTTCCGGCGCTACGTTCGGAGTGAACGGCATGCTGGGAGCCTAATGTTCTTTTAACGGCTGGTGTGTTGCTCGACCGAGGGCAGAGCCCGGAGGGGAGCGATGGCGCTGATTGATAACCTGCACATCCTCTGCCAGCCTTCACGATGCAGCACCAGCAACTCATCCTGCCAGGTTTACCACCCAGGGCCGCCACTGACAGCGCTCACGCATACAGCTCACCACAGTGACTCAGCAGAATGGGCGCCTTCTGGGATGGAAGGATTAGAAAGCTACCTGGAAACCTGCTTTGTAGTCTTGCTGCTAGCATTTAATTTAGGACTGTTGTTGCATGGAATCAATACTCGTAATCATTCAGTTGTTGTGCGTATCCTGGCTGGACAATTAAGTTATCAAAGCCCCAGAGTCTCTCTCGTGCTTGAGTCACTGGCACTGGTTTTTAACCCTCCCACTGACGGGAAAAAAAAAAAGGGTTTCATAACAGAATTGTTCTCAGCTGTAATCAGTAATCAGCTTCCCTGTTGCACAATAAGCCACAGTCTTACATGATTGGTACCAAGCTGTTGGTCGTATTGCAAGGTCACCAAGATGGAGCCAACACCCCCAGAGGCAAGGCTTTACTCCTGAATTACAGCCACAGTCTCCTCCTGCTTTGGGCCTCGCCAACATGAACGCGAGTAACACATGAACAGAGCAAGACTGCAGCCGCAGTGCCGTCAGGGACAGTTTGCTGATTTCTATCAAAGGCAACATCAAAGGAAAAGTGGTCACCCTCTGTGTGGGCATGTCCCCTAGGTCGCTGTGGAAGGGCAGGGCTGAGGGGAGTTGGTTTCACACAACTTGATATGAAGCTGAGATCACTTCAGGCTTGGGCTTTGATGCGATGAATTCAGCACTGTTGTAAACTGTTTCAGTGGCCAGTTTTCTTGGTCTTCACACGTCACTGTATTTCGCTGCACGTATCCATCCAGTGACTTCACACCTCTCCTTATTTTATACCTCCCTCCTCAGACAAAAGCTGGCAGAAAGCTCCCTCCAGTTCATAACAAAGAGATAAAGCGTGAGAGCGTGACACTAAAACTGGGGGAAGAAAAGCATCAGTTAGAACAGCTGTGATTGGAGGTCCAGTTATCAGTTGACTGTGAGTGCACAACACTATAGTTCTCACTGTCGTTGTCGACTCCCACACTTCCCTTCCCTCCTGCTCCTCCTCCCTTGTTATGGAAAAGCTCTCAGACTGCAGCCGCCGTGGGCAAGCCGCCAGCTTGCTGCCATAGCTCTTATACATAACCGCAGAATAGAGGGAAGTCCAAAATTAAAAGCATTGTTACCCCTTGCGGCTGGTGGCCCCGGAGAGATGGAGATGACAGGCTTATTTCATTGTGACGTCTCAGGTGACCTTGGCTTTGGCCTCTAGTCTGCGCCCCCTCCAGACCCGCTATTCAGAGCTGCAGTCTGGGACCTTCGGGGACCAGGGCCTGTCAGCAGGACCGCAAACACAAAGCCAGTACCGAGACCAAGAGGCAAGCAGATTGTTACTGGATTTCTCACTTTGCAGATGCTGGGTGAGAATTTCTGTGATTCCAAATCTCCTCCTTTTTTATTTTTTCCCAATGCTGTTTGAGCCCCGAAATGTCCTTGTGAATGAATTTGAATATAATGTGCTGTTAGGGTTGCCATGGTGATGGCTGCCGTCCATGTGCATGTCAGTTGCCATGCAACTTTTTTTTCCCCCTCTCTAGTAGGAAGCTACGCTGGTGCAAAGTGTTAAGCTGACTCTATAAACCAGAGAAAAAGCTGTGACCGTATGATGCATTTTTACATCTGTGAATCATTCTATTAATGTTGATTTATGTCATTTAAGAGTAATCATTTTTCATCATTTTCAATTCTTCTTTCCATTTTTCTTTTTTGGGGGATGGAGGCAGAACGGATTTTTAACTTATTCCAGTTCTTTGGAATACCCAATTCCTTATGCACCACAGTCCAAACACTATCGCTGGCTTGGAGAGGGTGTAGACATCCATCTGCCTTCTTGGATACACATGAAGTTGTCTTCGTTTCACTTTCCAGCAAGAAACTTCATAGTTGCATAAACATAGGCTGTTCACAAAGTTCCTCACCTCCAAGTCTTACCGATTCATGCCGTAAAATAGCTCTGCATTAAAAACATAATTGTAACTTTGCACTTTGCAATGTAATTTTAGTGTCGTGAATGTGACATACTCCGCCTCCATGCTTGGACTCCATCCACACAGTAGGAAATCCATTGTGCAGCAACAAGGACATGATCCCTCACCAGCCTCCCATCTGACAACAAGTCCGTGGTAGTGGAATTGAATCCAGGTCTCTGCCTTGAAGGGCGTTAAGCATTGCAGCAACAAAACTGTTAGCAGCTGCCAGTGAACCTCTCATCCTGTCTGGGGTTTTGGCAATGCTGCGACCCCGACTGTCATCCCGTATTATCTTTTACCTGCATGTGTGTGCAGAGCTGAACTATGATTCAGCTCCACAGCAGGAGGCCTCAGCAGCCTGTCTTTTGTCCATGCAGCTTGTTCTCCTTTCCTGTGTGACAACAAGTATAAATGAAACACTCCCTGTGACTATCTCTACTCTCCTCCACCCACCTTCCTCTAGCCTCACCCCTTGTTCCCCTACAAATTAAAGACCGTGTCTGGGAGCCGGCGTTGGTCTGGCAGCGCTGATGAGGTGTAATCACCGTGGAGAGGCTCAACTGCTCTCTTCACACCTTGCCATTGAGCTCATTAGGCCAGGGACATGATGCAAAAAAAATTAAAGCACAGGGAAGGAGTAAAGCTGCAATTCTACAATTCTAGGAGTTGCTACACTGCAGCATTAAGTTGTTTCTATGATTGGATGCGAGGAAAGGTTTGGGACGGCTGCAGCTAGTGTCATTTCTTCAGATGTGAAGCTGGGAAAAACTCTTTTTCTGCTGCTGCTACTACTGTGTTCTTGCAGCCTCATCTCTTTTGCAATTACTCGCACTATATTATGACTGAGCCCACGCCGTTATAGTCAAAGCTGTGAGTTAAGAGTGGCGCAGCAGCAAGCATCTCTGTTTTCATTTTCTTAACACTTGGAACAAGAACAAAATTGTGTGCATTTGTCATTTAAAAGTGTGCCTTGATAGCCAATTTGGCTGCTTATTTAACATGATTGTTTTTATTCATTTTATTCTTTATTTCTCTGTTGTAATAGGAGAGTGGAGCCAGGAGGACAAATAGAGAAGTGTTTTTTCAGTATGTCATTTGTTACAATGCTGTGCCCATTATTTTGTGCTTTTGATTTTCCCTTGTTAAGAGGCAAACACACCAGAGGTCCATTCAAATTTGTCACGTTTTTGTGATGGCATTATTCATTCAGAAGATATCACTTTTAATATCAGTTAGGTTGCTAAAAATTTTCTTCCTCATGCTTCCTCATGGTCAGCTATTACTTCCACCCTTACTCAACAACGTTTTTGAAAAATCCCCAAATAGTCTGGGTTAGCATAGTTCAGATTTATGGCTCCACATAGTTTACAAACATTAAAAGGCTGCCTCAGTGGCAGCGCATATAAACAGGATGACTCAGATGTTGTGTGTTGCCCCCCTTTCAATCTCCAAAGCAAGGCTGCATTTCTGAAAAATAAAGCCTTATGAAAAGGATCAGAACCGTACTACCCTGTGCTTTTGTTGTCTGTCCCTCTCATCTCACACACCTCCCACAGAAATACAGGTTGGCTGCAACCAGACCCCTCGTCCTGGGGGGCGCAAATCCAATTTCACATGTCACACTCACAAGAGATTATTCATGCAGGTAGGGTGAAGGTGTGTGTGTGTGTGTGTGTGTGTGTGTGTGTGTGTATGTTTAAAAACACTTCTTTAGAAGTATGGGTCTGTTTGTGTGGATTGTGTGAGTGAGTAGTGTGGGCACGGGTGTTGCCCAAGGGCATTTCCACAAAGGGAGGCAAACATACATGCACTCACTCTTCAGGGGGTGAAAGGAGATGTGTGTGTGTGCGTGTGTGGCCTTTCATTTAACAGAAGGCCATCAGTGAGTCATTCTCCTAAAGAGCACCCTTGGGTACTTGTCTTGCTGACACACACACAGTGTCTGTCTCAGAACAAGGCTTACTGGTCAATGTTTAATGCCCCATAATTGGTTTTACTGACCAGCACAGCCTGCAGGATGCCAATGCTGATTTGAAGCCTGGCAGCTGATGCTGACCACCACTGCAGTCCTACCTGGTCTTTTATTGTGAAATGTATGTATCAAGTAGGTGTAGTTCGTATTATCCGCTGTGACAGGTGTAACTGTTGTTTTAGAGTCATTAAGGATTAAACTGTCGAGGTTAATCCGCACAATCATCCGTCTGCAATCCCTTTTCTGTGTCTACTTAGCTCAGACATAATCACAGTATATCGCACTGATACTTGACCACGACTTGAATGTGATTTTGATACCTGAGGGCTGAGTTTCATCTTACCTCTCTCTTTCTCTTTACTAGAGAACCATGAGCACTGTGGAGGAGGAGCCGGATCACATGATACCATGAAGACAAGCCTGCAGGTCCTGCGCTGCCAGCTGCTGAGTGAGTAGACCCAAACTGGGGGCGAGGGGTGTGCGGACAGGCACCCAAAATGCCAGTGGGCATTGTATATGCCAAGTAAAAATAAACATATCCGGGTCCTGTAACTTACAAGTAGGAATTTAGCAGCACAGAACACAAACCTGATGTTTTTATTGTTATAACAAAAAACATTTACTTTCCGAGAAATGTGAACCATAATTGCTTTTCCATTATTCATTTAAGAAGAGAGGGTTTCTAATGTGAAATATTTTACACGAGTAAAAAGAAAATGAGCCTGCTAGCATCTAACTCCCATTAAAGAAGCAAATAAGCGTACAGTGTTTTCCAAACTGTGGAACTAATCCATTAATGATGCTTTTTCTTGCTCCTTATTGCTGGAGACCCTGATGAATGCCTTTAGGGAACCTCAAATTGTATACATCAGATACTGTACATACACTGCTGTATCCCCTTAGTTTGAATCCCCTTAGTAGTTTGAATCCGTTGCTGCTTTAAATTCAGCGGACAGGATCAAGTCTTTGGGAGTGGATGTACGAAGCTCTGGCAGGCTACCAGCGTCGAATGTCACATGAATATGGAGCATGGGGGTCAGACTGGGACCCACCAGGCTCCTGGACAGTTAGTTAAACAGGCTGATGATATCTGGTATGCACCCCCAAGCTCCACCTTAGGGCAGCGGAGCCAAAGGCTGTCTCTGACAAATCTGCCTCAATCCCTCAGAAGTGATAAACTTGGACTGGACTGCTGTGAGCAAAGTGCTTTAAGCTGTAGCAGAGGTGGAGCGAGGTCATATTGCAGCGGTTTAATCTAAAGATGGGAAGTCTGAGTCGCAGCTGCAGGCTAACTTGGTATAGAGTTTATATTAAGACTATATTTTAAAACCTTTTTTGGGGGGTTTTGTTCGGGTAGATCCAGTCTTTGAAAGCAAAGTGGCTGGAGTTGAAGATCCAGTCGATGCCTGAGTTACCTCGGGCACATTACACTTCCATTGAGGTTGCCTTTTTACCGTTTGCTGAAATCTCTGTCTGTGTGCGGTACAGAGACATTTCTCATTTCTCTCTCTGGACCAGCCGACAGATGTGCCTTAACATCCTTAGGCTGCAGGCAGGAGAAGAGATGCTGCAGATAGAAGAGAACTAAGATGGATGATCCGGCATCATGACAGGCGTCAGAGCAGGAAGAGTTCCTCTGTTTTCCTCTGGTCACCCACCGTGCTGTTCTTCTGTCCTGCTGTTTTCTACCTTTTCTGACACTGTTTCCTGTGTACTTATGTGAGCACGTTATGAAGACATGATACACCTGAATCAATGGCGAAACTCTGTTTGCAGCAAATTAGGTTTTGTCTGGCAGCTCGGTCAGCAAAGCCTGACAAGGGAGGCAATTGCATGCAAACAGTGTTTTGAAGTTCTTAAAAAATAAATAACTTGAAAGACCAATTTGTGTGAAGTATACATGAGTACACAAGGCTTGAGCAATCTTCCCAGTCTGACTGTCTCGTAGGATTAGAGAGTGTTGTTGCAACAGTTTGTGGTCGTTTTAAAGCCGCCAACAACAGTGAAAATGTTGAAATTGTCTTTAAGTGGAAAACATTGGCAGTGTCTGTGACTGTCTTTCAACAGTAAGTACAGCACAAAACAAAACAGAACATTTCCAAACCTTCATCCCTTCACCCCCCCACCCTCACGCAACTTGAAACACATAAAGGAAACAAACAAACAAACAAACAAACAAGAGGAGTTAGGAAAAAGACAATAGGGGTGGGTTCCAATCCTCTTCCGTCTCTGATGAGAGACAAGGACTATTGAGCTTGTCAATATATTCCAAGAAAGGGTTCCAGGTTTCCTGGAATGTTTTTATTAAGCACATGGGAGAGAATCTAAGTTTAATATTATATAAAAACTTCCTTAATCTATTGATCGTGTGCAGGGGGAGAAGTGTGACCAGTAAAGGCTCCGGGCACGTATGGAGGAGGAACGGATCAGGTCTGGGATATGGTTCCACTGTTCATTAGATAGGTCTGTTCCCAGATCCTGTTCTCAGGCGTTTTTGGTTTGGGTAGGGGGACTAATATTAATTGAAATATTAAATATTATATAATTTAGATTCCAATTGAGGTTTCGGGGGTGAAGACTAAAACTTTAATTTTGAAAAAAACAAAAGGGATGAGAGTTAGGTAAGTGATATTTTGATGAAAGCTCAGTATAAGATGAGAAAATCCGGTCATACAAATCCTTAATAGTAGCTGTGTCTGTGACTTTAAAGGAGTATAACTGCAGAGCTGCAATTCAGTGTTCTCCCCAGATTCCAGACAACTTCCTGTTTAATGTTTCTCCTTCCTGTTAAATCCTTTGCCGCTGTCACAGTCGCTGTAGCTAAATCATTATCCCAGTAAACAGCACAAGGACTCTTTGTTGTGCTTGTTTTCGCATTCTCCCTCCGCCTGATTCTCAGATAAACACGTCTCTGTTCAAAGCTGCCATAACCTGACAAACAATTTGTGGAGCATTCAAACAGGAAGCCATTATCCTGTTACGAAAGCTTTCCCTCTTATCTCACGCCTCACATCTGTAGTGCCTTCCCCGCTCCGCCTCTCCACCACTCCGCCCATGCTGTCCTCCTCCACCAGGAAGGTTCCAGCGGTCCACAGGACGTGCCCTATCTGTCTGTTTCCCCCCATGGGACAGGCACGCTACCCAGAATGGCAGACGAACACACCCAGGAGCAAACCAGAGGAATTTGTCTGTTTGTGCTACTATAAAGATGACACTCTATTTATACGCCCAGGACATCTACACGTCTCTATATGAGGATGGATTCCTGTAGGATCTGTCTTTGTGAAGTTAGTCACTGTTAAATGAAGAAACCTGCTGTTTTTAATCGAGGAGAGCGACTTTCATCTAAGATTAAAGACTCCTGCAGCATCAGCAAACAGGAAGGAAAAGCATTTGTTTCCTTTTAGGGTGAAGTGGATGATGAGACGTGTTACCACCAAAACTCATCCACTTTTTAAAACTTCAGTGTCACAGTGACATGAGGAAGAGGAGGATGATTAGCAGTTCTAGTAGGAAGAACAGTGCCTACACATACACCCAGTAGTTATGGAATGTAACTAAGTACATTTACTCAATTTTGAGGTACTTGAACTTGAGAATTTCCGTTTTACGCTACTTTATACTTTTGCTCCACTACCATTATTGTTTAACTGAAATAGAAATAGAAATTATAAGAAAACTGTTTAAAATATCCTGCGGTATAAAGTAGTTGGACTCAGTCCCACTTTTGCCAGCTGCAACATTGAAGTGATTGAAGTGATTAGACATAATGCGTCACAATTTATAATCTATTAATATAAAATAAATTATTCTGAAAAGTAAATTTTGCTGCTAATGCTTTTGTACTTAAGTAACAATTTGAATGCAGGACCTTTACTTGTAAGAGAGTATTTTTACACATTGTGGTATTTCTACTTTTACTTATTAATAGTTCTGTAGTGGCACCATTGAAGTGCAGTGGGTCCATTGAAGTCAGTGAGGGCCGATAGTGCTCTGTCCAGGCGTGATAATCCAATCTTACCAGCAGTTAGTCAGACAGCTCTCCAGTCGGCCTGCTGATAAAAGGTTTTGTCTGCCTGAAGCTGATGGATCTGATCTGTTTCTGTGACTCGCCCTGACAGCACGTCAAAGCCTGAAATTAAAGGCTTGGACTACCTTCAACCAAACTCCCCATTTAAAGCTTATGATTACTTTGATTTGAGTCCGTCAGCCTTTTATCCTCAAGAGTGAGATATGAATTCATTCTGTATTAGATAGCGCAGCCGTGGTGTGTGTGCCGGTATGATGTGATAAAGGCTCATTGGTATTCTGATGAGCACTGTAGATAAAGCCGTCTCCATTTGCCCCGAGGGATTTAGGGGGAATCCCATGGAGGTTTGTCCGCTACCGTCGAGTGGTTGTGATTACCATAAACGAGGCTAAATGTGATCCATGGATGGCCGGCTGGGTGGTGAGGAGGACATACTTAATTATTGGTTATGGTTCAGTGCCCTGGGGGCTCCAAACTAGCAGTTATGTGTGTTTATCCCATTAGATAATGAGGTGGACATACAGTAATTCCCTCTAGTTCTTGTACATTCCTGTCTTAGGCATTAAGTTAATGTTTTTATCGAGAACAAAATACAGTGAGGATGTAGGCAGAGAGTCTGTGTCTTGCTGAAAGGGCACTTTGACATGGCTATTGATAGACGTATATTTGTTATTCAAAGACCTTCAGTCTAGTTTCATAGGTCAGGCACATCCACATCGACACAAAAGGTGCCGGAAAACTGAAGGTAGAAACAGACAAACGTTTTTAATTTATTTTATAAAGAAATGTTTCGATCGCAGAGAGGTCGTCATGAGTCTTTGTCACAAACCTTAACATTTTGATTAAGATTGTAGTTATCACTGAGGTCATATCCTCCTGATTTTTCTGGGAATTTGGAGGTTGTAGCAACTTGGGGGGAGTTCTTTAATTAAAAATCAAATTTCAGACCTCCAAAGAATTTTATATATAAATAATTCAGTATTTCTCTACGAGAGTTTTATTCCTGGTTGTGAGAAGAGGTCTTTGAAACATTTAGACATTCTTATTGGGAAATAATATTAAACTATAAATAAATAGTTAATAAAGAAAAATAAATATGAAAAATCTTCAAAAGTTTTCAAATATGGTTTCTTTGTGGTAACTTGACGGCTGAGTGGGATTACCAAATTGCTTTATTAAATTTACTTGGAGAATAATTAATAGTTATGGATCTTTACCTGTTCTTAAGTGGTACAAAACCTCCACCTACTTGGGTTGAAAAGTTACCAGAATTGTCCATAAATCAAGATACTTCTGAGTTTAGTTGCTTTGCTTCAAAAATGTAACATTTCTGCTACTGTTAAAATAAAGTTTTAGGGCTACGATAAAAGGAGAACATTAATGTAAAGATATCATACAGGACATCATTATACTCTATTGTCAGGTATTTCATCTTAATACAGGTTTTATCATTGTGTTGCAGTTTCATTCATTTAAAGATGTGACCTTGGCCACATTGTCACTGGATGCATGCGTTTTGCTCCCTATACATACAGTCCCTCCTTTATTCCCTGTGACGCTGCCTGAGCAGGGAAGTGACAGAGCAGTAACAGTTCAGAAGTACAGCCTGACAAGCCTTATTGATGGATGATTCTGCAGCTCCTATTTTTGGCTTCCGGTAGAGACTCCAATTCAAATAGTGCCACTGCCAGCTGCCCACTGATGATGCGACACAACCAGCCTGGCTCCAACACTTCCTTCGTTGTCGCCGTACATTCGAGCCACATCATTCTCCATTGCACGTAGCATGAGGTGACCCCTGGAAAAAAAAGATAAATTTCCCACCCTCCACGGAGAGTAGCCCCCCCTCAGGATTGATCATGCAGCCAGGCTACTGCATACGCACTGATAGCCTGCATACCGCACAGTAAGTACTCCGGTATGATTGATTAGGCCAGAAGACCCATGATGCATGTGCCTGAACGATATTGTTCTTCTGGACTGGAGTCCTAGCTTATGAGTGAATCCATGGCAGACATTTAATGCAGGATTTCATCAGCAGGAGTAAATGTTTTTTATTTCACCGGTGTAACTTTAGATTCAGTGACAGCCGCTCTGGCCCCTGTCCCTGACATTGAGTTTGATAATGAATGATTGGTGGGACAAAGCCTGCGTTGGATCAGTGCACAGGATCCTGCTTTGCAACATGATTTATTGATGTCCCTGATGGCATCGGTGGAGGACTTCAACGAATGTCACTGGCTTCCTATGCCGTCAAAAGAGCCCTAATTCAGCAGGTTTTCCTGCATAAATTGCCCCTCCCTCCATACATCCTGAGCTTCGTGAATGGAAAACAGGTTGACACCATTAGTCAAATAAATTGAGGCATAATCTCACTGTAATTTTACCTGGGCGTTGTTCGTCTCCATGTGCTATTCTGAGATGATCAGATGGGTGATATAGATAGCAAGGGCAACAGGTTGGTGTGGGTGATAACAGGGTAGGCTGGGTGTCGCCCTCCAGTCCTATAAAACATGTAGTGGAAGGACAAGGAAAAGACCTTTAATTCAATGTCACCATTGAAATTTGTCTTATTGTGGGCAAAGATGAAGAGAATTCTTGTTGTTCGCCTCCTCTTTTGCGTCATCACTACTGAAAATTGACTGTTTTCGTGGGTGTTCTTTGTGCTTGTAAGAAAATATCATGTCAGGCCAAAAACAGCCAACAGGCACAATGGTGAAAAAATCGTGCTGAGTGGACGAGTGTTGCTGAGCAAGACAAATATTTTTAAAAAGTGCCTCCTATATTCTCACACCTTATTTTCCTTTGAATGTCCTCTTTGGTCCTTAGTCTAATGTGTCTAATCCAACCTTTTTGCTTTTGTTCATGTCTTATCAGTGATGCAACACCCACACATCTCCCTCTCTTACTCCCTACTACACCTCTGGCCTCTTCTTTGCACATTTTCCCACCGTGTCGACCTCGCTATTCTTCCCCCTTTCCATCCAATTTTCTCATGTTCTCCCCAGTGCTTCAACTCAATAATGGATGTTCATAAAGCTCAATTCACTTTTCGAGCATTTTCAATCATTTCTCTTGTTAATTCACTCACTGTTCCTGCTTCTCCGCTGCATGTCTTTGTGGAGGCAGGGCCGGGCTCTCTGTCTGCGTTCACCCTGCTTACACTCTCACTCCATCAGCCAGACACCCAACTGTTGTGACAAATTACACCCATTTGCTTTCAGTGTGCAACACAGTGCATGTGTAAAACACACGTATACACATGTAATCCCTGCAACTCACAGAAATTCAGCAATATAACATATACTACGGGTCAAAATAGACTTCTTTGCTGCTTCTTCTTATGCTTCTCTATCTTTTTGTGATTCATGCAATTTAAGGCACTAAAAGAACTCCTCGTGTGTATCTACTCAGAAACTCTAAATCATTCATTTTCTACCACCCACGCTTTACCTTAATAATGAAACTAAACTAATAAGAACTCAACACAGCGTCTGATACAGAATCTAAAGGCCACTGTTATCCTCACTATGTATTCAGCACTAATGAATATATGGGCAGTCAGATGTCTTGAGTACAAGCTTACTTAAAAAGCAGATTCTCCCTTTGAACATTTTAGATGCACTCTTTAATAAAATATGATTTCACTAAACTGCAAAGTCCCAAATTAACTTTAATCTTCATGTTGGTTACAGATCAGGGTGAAACCACAAGTTTCTGATCACCCGGACAAATCAGAAGAATTCGTTCCTGTTTAGTTTGCCCATTTCAGACGTAACTTTTTTTGTGAAGCGAGTCTGGGCGTTATGTTTTATTCAAAGCAGAGTGTCAGGTTGATTGTGTGACCTATGATTTAGTCATAGTAATACTTTTATGTTATTCAGATTTAGTCTTTTTTTTTGTTGTTGTCTTTCTTTGTGTTTTTGTTCAGTGGTGAATAAAATGTAATGTCTTGTGAGCATCTCAAAGGGCCTTATCCTCTAAATCTGTTCTAATGTGACTGCTGTTCACATTACAGATGATCAACAATAGCCCAAATACTTAAGCTTTTAGTTGGGTTTGTCTGTGCCCTGCCTAAAGGATCATCTTAGGAAAGACGAGCAGTCATAAATCAAGGATGTCCATGTGCGTTATCTCCTCAGATATGGGTCTAGAGTGGGCTCTGTGGATTAGAGACGTGACAGGCTTGGTTAATGGAAGACAGGCCCCGGACCCTCTATCCTGGTAGTCTGTGTGATTGAGTATGGAGGAATATGATTAATGATTCAGTGGCTGAGTTTAAATAGTCAGTGCTTTGGGGTTCTACTGTGGTGTATTTTAAATCCTCTGGTGAACAAAGAGGAAAGAGGATGGAGAAGCTTTCTATAAAAAATAAATTTGAGATTACTGATATTAACTATTGCCTGGGCTGTTTGTTTTTAAAAATTAATTCATCATTTTCTAAAATATTCTGTCCCCTTCCTACCTATATTCTTTCTACATGTCCAACAGATTTCTTTTCTCACCTCTTCCCCCATCTCCATCTCCTCTGTCCCTCTTGGAAATGGTTACTGGGTTTCCATAGTTACTGGGGGAGCACCTTAGTTAAACAATAGCCACGACATCTAGGTCACATTGGTGGCTTTATACTCTGTTTTCTATGACTTTTTTGGTGTTTTAGGAATTTCAAAACAATGCAGTTTTAATCACAATCCTTAATTATCTCCCTCTATTGAAGAGACCTTATGAATATCCACCTCTGCACATCCATATATTTTGAATATTATATTAAAAATGTTTTTGACAATATACATGTATCGTGGTATTTATGTATAATATTAAATGGCTTTCAAAATTATTCTGATCTGACCTGCCAGTCTTAAGTAAATTACTCTGGTTCTGTATTATTATTAAAGAATATGATTAAGGGTAATTTTATTTTTACTGTCAACAAATCCCATCAAAAGAGCAAAACCAACAATGAATTGATCTTGCTAAAACGTCTGTGGATCCAAATCCTGAGCTTATTCCTCTGTGCAATTAAGCTCCATTGTTGTCCAAAAGAAATTAAAAACACATCAATGAGCCACATTGTTGACAGGTTCCTTTATTACCGATCACACACACTGTAATTTAATTTTAGTCACTCCCACATAATCCGCCCTGCAGCCCATTCAGTAGCCAACCAAATATGCACGACTCCACAGCTGAAAATAGTCCCCAATGAATGCACCATTTCTTCTTGTTTGAATAAAGTTTGCTAAAAGCTACAGTGCCCAGCTGTTATGGGAAATTAGTGAGATTTTTTAATTTACATATCCAGTAGGAATGAATTGCTTGAGTGTCTCAGACAGGTCGGAAAGTATTGAGAGACAACCCAACGCATTGTTGGTTTTGAAAATCTGAAAAATATAGAATACTGCCAGCCTTATCTTTTAATAAATGAACCAATAATGGTTTTAGGCAATATGGAAATAAAACACCAAATAATAGTGCTGTGTATTCTCACAGCGTCGTCAGTTCAACATCTTGTGGCAAAAACATGCTACATAACCTCATTCAGACAGACACATTTATATTATGTTATGGGTTAATGCATGTTCTGTTCTCAGCTCGATTCATGGAAACCGCCCGGTGGGAGCTCTGCTGATGTGTCACATTAGCTGTGTTTAACAGTGTCAATAAGGGATGGAGGGGAGGGAGCAAAGGGGAAATTAATAAGCCTTTGCACGTTCCTCCCTCTATGACTTTCTTGCTGTCTGGATAATGTAATAGGACCAATATTCCCCACAGGCACCTGCTAATGACTTGTCACTACACAGCCTCCATATGGGATTGAGCTCGAGAAAGTGAATCTGCCAGGCTCTCTGAGATGGTTTTAGCATGTTAAGTGGGCTATTTTGACGCTATGACTGTCATTAATCCATCTCTCTCTGTTCACTGTAAAGATATCTTTAAAAGTCATTATGTGCAGTGTTGAGCATGAAGCAAATGACAATTTCACTAGCTGCAAATGCATTTTATTTGATTATTCGTTACAGAAAATGTATTTTTTCAGTTTACTCACATGTTTTTGGCTACACTCGAAATTAAATTATCAAAGCTATTTTAACTCTATTGGAAATGTATGAATATATCTAATGCCATTTTTACTTGCGTGAAAGAAGAGAAGATTTGAGATTTTTAAGACTGAATATTATACATTACATTTTTCAGTGTTATCTGGAGATTAGAATCCAATTGTTGCTTGTTATGTTATTGCCTCAGTGAGCTCTGCAAAGTAACAAAGCAGCTTTGTTTGAACTCTGCGTCTGAAGACAGACACATCCACCCAGTCCTAGCTGCCACCTTATACATGTACGGTGGAACTCCTCTAGTGAATAATGTAGTTAATAAAGCACCCTAGTTAAACTAGGTGAGTGACAAACACAGCGGTTCAGTAGATTAAAGGCTGAGGAGCATAATGAATGCAAGACAAGGCTACACGTCTCTTCAGAACACCCGGACAGTCAATTTCAGCTGCCGGGCTGCACTCTTATCTAGATTTGCATAGCAAGATCCTTGAGAGAAATGATGTATAGGCAAAAAGATGCTGAAAAAACACACTTACAGGGAAGCTCATGAAGATAAAAGGATATTCTATATCATCGTGTGCTTATCGTCAGCTTTCTCTTTCTTTCTCTGCAGGTGTTCTAGGATTCCTAGCACTGCCAGTAGGACTGGTTTCATCAGCACAGGAGCTGTACCCCAGCCAGCCATCCCAGGACTCTGTCTCCATGGCAGCCGCCCACAGCAGCCCCCTGTCTGCCCCCGAACCTCCTCCGCTGGACTGGCATCAGGAAGGCTCCAGTAGTGGGGAGTGGTCATCCAAAGGAGGCACTCAACCCTCACACAACATCCTCCCCACTGTCATCCTCCACCCTTTGGCCTTGCTTCACACAACCCAAACCTCCGGCAAACCCCCGGCTCATGATGACCCTCCCATTCATTACACAAATACTGTAACCCCAAACACTGTGAGCACTGAAAGTCACGTGAATCAGCCCCTGGAGCCGAGCTCTGATATTGTAAACCAGGGCCACATGCACAAATTGGTCAGGGTACCTCAAGTCTATAACCCAGATACTGTCAGCACTAACCAGGCCAGCAGCAGCAGCCGCCCTAAATCTCCCAGCACAGCGGTCCCAAATATAGATGTGGAATCCACTGCCAGAGGGGCTCCAAACCCCCTGGCTCTCATGTCCAGCTCTGGATCAGACAGAGGAGATACACTCGCTGCACACCATGTAGACCCTCAGAAGTTGAGGGTGGAGGATGATCCAGATCTTGAGCGTTCCTCCCTGACCTCCCTTTCCTCTTCATCAGTGGATGCTGACCCTGCACTAGACCGGAAACTCAGGGAGCACGCTCGGGGCCCAGGGCTGGCCGCGCACCACGCCATCACCCTGAGGGAGGTGCGTGCAGGGAACGAACCCCCCACCGATGGACTGGTGTTACAGCCACAGAACGGGCCTGTCACGCCAGTCAAGAGCCCACCAGAGAATCTAACTTCCACTGCGTCCACTCCAGCTCTGTCCACTGAGCCCAGCCTCAAGACACAGAATCCAACAATCGTCCCAAACAACCACACCGCATCCAACGAGACCACAACTGAGGAGGGTCGTGGGCAGATTGTTCACAGTAACGGCACAGACAATGTCCCTCTGGGACGCTGGTTGGGGAATGTCACTACATATGGAGGGCTGATCACTTACAGCAGCTCAGTCGAGGAGGCGCCTGCCCAGGGCAACAGCTCGGAGCCGCCTTCCACCGCCAGTAGGAACTTCCTGAACAGGCAGGTGCCCGCCACTACCCAGGACCCCTGGACGCCCGGCAACAGCTCAGGCCCCACCGTTGACTCCCCACCGTCCCGCATGACCATCTGCTTGAGCAGGATGGACATTGTGTGGATTGTGCTGGCCATCAGTGTGCCGGTGTCCTCATGTTGTAAGTAATGTAAAAAGTACCAGTTATTTTAGAGTTTGACTGACCTTAACTTAAAATCTATTAATGTTACTATCATAAAAAATGTCTCTATTGAATGAAATAGTTCGACATTTTAGAAAATTTCCTTTTTATTGCCTTTAGTTAGGCAAGAAAATTGGTCTGTTGGAGATGGAGAAGTTAGGACTTCTTCCCCTTTGATAATAAATTTTTTTTTTTGTACAATTCCTAAAAATTACCCATCCCAAGAGACTGGCAGCTTTGTTGTTTTAGATTTAGCTCAGAATAACTAGAAGGCTACCAATACCAATTTTAAACTGTATTTTATGGTGGATTTTTTCCTTTCAACAACAATTTCTTCTAACAGTGACATGTTGTCGTGAAACATGACAGCCTCTACCTGAGCAGCCAGTGTGGGCGCTTTCAGAGGCTATTTGCGGCAGCAGCTCTTCCCGTCTCTGTGCTAACCCTTATTTTCTTCTCCTGTCTCCGCCTGCTCTAGCTGTGCTTTTGACTGTGTGCTGTATGAGGAGGAAGAAGAAGTCGTCAAGTCAGGAGAACAACCTCAGCTACTGGAACAACGCCATTACCATGGACTACTTCAGCAGGCACGCTGTGGAGCTGCCCAGAGAGATACACACTCTGGAGAGTGAGGTACAAACCACTGGTACACCGACTCTATTAGAGTACGGCACTGCACACAGAGGTGGAGGGACATTTACTTGATGTTTCACTATCAGTCAGCAGAATGATCTTTAATGAGTATGGAAACAACAAGACGATCCATGTCCAATCTCTCCTGTCAGCAAGCCTGGAAGCCTGCTGAAGTGCACTTGAGCATGACACTGTATTACTACGATTTACGGGGATGCTGTTTAGAACAAGCAAAAAGAAAATTTCCCTGCAGGGTATCTATTAAGATTACTTGTTAGTTTTTCACATCTAGTAAATGGATTTTAAAGTATCATCCTATCAGTAGGCTATATACCAGTTTACTATTATTATGAATGCATAACAATGAATTTTGGCTTTTGAAATCCTTGTGGGATTGCTGATGAATTCTATATCATCTATTCTATTTAATTTAAGTACAGTTTATGTGATGAACAGACCCGTAGCTACCAATTTAGACACATAAGTTGTGTCTTCTATAATATTTCTGGGGTATTTGCAGGGTTTTATAACACAAAGAGGTGTTTACCCTATATGATTACACACATAGTACACAGTGTTTCTACATGTTTTGGGGCAAAAAACCCTTAGGTATTTAGTATACACTAGAAGTACATATCAGGCAGTACAGATAAGACTTTAAAAGAACATTTAAAACATATTATGGTGACAAAATTACAGAAAATTAAATGAGCAATCTAATGAATAAATGTGAAATTCTGTGATTGTTTTAATTTTCAGAAAATTTTACAAAGTTTGGTAGGTGGCTGGTCAAACTTGTCTTACGCGGACGGTGTTCTGCAGTGAAATGTGGACTCATGACTTCGGCATTTAAAAAATCCTTCCTGCAGCCCTGATGATGATTGAATATTAGAATAATAGATTATTAATCAGGTGTGTCAACAATATGCTGCTGATGGCGTTTTAGATACAGCCTTTAAATCTCCTGGGCCTATGTGTGTTTACTTAATGCCATCATATCATTGACAGTCTTTTTCTGTTTGCTGTATAGTGTCATGATATTTGAGACTGCGTTCCCCTTAACATATTTAATTATTCAACCTATAGTTAGACCACAGAACATTTGACCTCCTGAAGAAGAAAAAATGTTTTCAAATGATATTTTCTGTCTATTAAAATGAGAGCAATAACAAGATCAGATTTGGATTAAGTGCATGAGTTTGTGCAAAGTCTGAGTTTTTAGTGCATTACAGCACCATCTGGTGGAAACGATAGTATATAACATTTTTTCTGTGATCTACCGCCTCTTCTTCCCCATATAATTTTGATTGACCATTACTTTGTTCTGTTTGCATGTTTTGTTTTTTTTTTGTCATCTTCTCTCCAGTGACCATTTCACTGTGTGTCTCCTCTCTTTTATTCCTCCTCCATTGCTCAATTTGATTCCTTTGCCGCCTGTTGGGTGCGTCAGGAGAGGGAAGTTGAGGTTGGATCATGTATGGGATGCCCCTGGTGACACCCAGGTGTTGTTTTCCCCTGCTTTACCTGTCCCTGTAGAGCAGCGGCCTCATAGCTTCCCTGGTGCTGTAGGTAAACGACAGTGCTCTGGGAGAAATGATCATAAACCTAAATGACAGTGTTAGTTTGATTTGATTGGATCGTGCTGATAAAATGGCCCAATTCCTGTGGTAAAACAAATCATTTTGTTTGTCACACCTCTCTCCTTTAGCACTGCCTTATTACTGCTGACTCACCATCAACAACCATCTCTACATCACTCCCCCACTACATTAAGTCCCCCTGTTGCCGTCTTTATTCTGAGTCATCCTTCCCTTTTGTGTCTCTGCTCGTGAAGCTTTTACATCTTCCCCTCCGCCTCCCTTTGTTTCTCTGCTCATCTAGCTTTGTCAGATATCTTTGTTCACCATCTCCTTAAAAGCCCCAGGGTGAACCAAACCCATATTTTATTCTGTTCGCTTCCACACTAGATTGTCTGACCCTGCTTATTGCCTGTAGAGTGACTTAGATACAGTAGACTGCTGTGTGTGCCCTAACGGTGAGCCCTGGAGCGCGAATCATGAATCACAGCTATTGTTTAACAGTTACCTGCACTAATGTTTTTTTATGCGTGTGCATTTGCAGGAGCATGACACCAGTCTACCCCCTAATGGAGACTACAGTGGCAGCAGTGTGGTCCTGGTTAACCCTTTCTGCCAGGAGACCCTCTTCATTAACAGAGACAAAGCTTCTGCCATCTAGAGACAAAAAAAGAGAGACTCTGTTGGATTCCCCTCTTCTACCCCCCCTGCTGTTGTTGTCTATTTTATATATGTGGTAAATATTCAGAGACTACAACTTTATACTGTATATGACAAACACAATGAACAACCTGAAAGAAGAGTGATGTAAACAGACACTATTTACTATGAGAATGCACCCGCATATTTTTCTGATGTACATTTTCTACAAAAGGCTTAATTGTGATAAAAGGTTTTTATTGTCTTTATAAAATACAGAGTATATGTGGTTTTGTTTCATTACAGTGGCTTGATGGTGAGTGCACTGTGGATGTTGCCACATGAAATCTGCTTTAGAAAGAGAGAAACGTGCTATGAAAACATTAAAGCTGTTCTTTGTAATTTTATTTTTCCTTTAAAATCAATCTCAAAATACTTATAGCCTGTTGAACTTGAATATAGCACCTATGTAATTGGGGGAAATGGAGATATGTGGCAAAATACAGGGCCCATCTTTATCAAACTGATAAATATCAGAATATAAGAATTCTTTAAAGAGCAAACTTAGTAAAAGAGTTATTTTAATAAAACAGAAGAATAACACATTAATCAAGAAACTTACTTCTATTTACAGCAAAGAGTAAGAGTAATTTTAAAGAGCAGTTCCCAAGTGATCACTTTATTAATTACATGTATGTGCTGAGCAGAAATAGTCAATCAGAGACTTGGATTTACTCTACTGTACATCTACCCCATTGTTCTTTTTGTCCTTCTCTTTTGTTCTTTTTTTAATCCTTACATTGTACGAGGCGGGGTATATCTTGGACTGGGTGCCTGTCAATCACAGGGCTGGCACAGTCATTGTCACAGTCAGACAAACATTCATGTGCACATTCACACCCACCAGCAATTTAGACCAATTAACCTGCATGTCTTTGGACTGTGGTAGAGAGAAACCAAGGAGAGAAACCATGCAAGCGTGGGTAGAACATGCAAATTCCACTCAGAAAGGCCCCAGAAATTAACAATAATGAAATATATTTATAATACATGTCGGCTTTACAGAGCTTAGTAGTTTTTCGGCCGCAGCAAGCAGCTGTTTTCAGAGAAAAAGCATTAAAAACCCACTGTACACCACCGGCTCAGCACCAAACAGCAGACAGGCTCAGTTACAGACTAGCTGGTGAACATAGTGGAGCATTTAGCAGCTAAAGAGTCAGATACTTCCCTCAGGAGTTGGTAGAGACCAAAAACAGAGCTAAAAAAGACTGAATATTTGATCAGGTGGACAGAAACTGTCTCTACTGACTCCAAATAATTTATAAGGTTGCCCTGTAACTGCTGGATGTGTAAATAAGCAACTGTTTAATAACAAGTTCATCATATCAACTTAAAAGCTGATTATATGTCAATGTTGTGTTCACAACTTGTTTCTGCTGCCTCCAAGTGGCCAAAAAATCCATTGTTGCAGGGATAAAGCTGTTTTAGATGGAAACAAAAAGTTGACTGTAATGTTAACTGCAAACTGCAACAGGAAAGAAATTCTGCTGCTGGTAGACAAGGTACATCAGATAAATCATATAATAAGGGGGATTTCGTACCACATTGGCGAGTGCAGACGATGACGATGCATGGAAAGTGATCGCAAACAAAATCAATGCCAGCTTTATTCTTGTTGTTTGCACCCCTGATACCCCTGGAGTTCTCTTACATTTAAGAGCATTGTTAAGTCCTAAGAAATTTGATAAGCAGCTTTTATTCTTAAGTTTGTGAGTAAAAGTGAAGGATTTTTACTTTCAGTTAAATCCCAAATTGAACTTCTAGCAGTTTGATAAATATTGGCCTAGGTGTTAATGATGAATCTAAGTATTTGGGTGTTTTGGGGTCTACATCCTGCAGTTTGGACTGACTTAAAAATGGCTTTCCCCCTTATGTGTCACCAGCTTCTCTTAAGAGGGACCACAGAGATGTCTTAATTCCTTATGTTGGCCCTTTATATATCAGTATGCGTGTGTGAATGCCCTGTCTGTGCATGTAAGCATACTGTGTGAGTGCGAAGTAAAGTGTGGACGGATGAGTTCAAATGTGCTGCCCCCTTAACCAAATATCACTGTTACTTTAAGTCAAACCAGACTTTGTATCACTTTCAGCTCAGTTTTATCTGTTTCTCTGTGTGTGTCTCTGTCTCTTGTGTGTGTGCCTCTGTATGTGTCCGTCTGTCGGTCTGTCACCTGTCTGTATCGTGGAGTGGCTACTGGTTATCGCCCAGTTTGAGAAAGAGTTTCTCAGCGCTGTAGGAAACATTTAGACAAACCTCGCTACTGTAAATGTCTCCCACCATAAATAATGTGTTTGTCCATCAATGCAAACTGTGTTTGTTGAATCGTTGAATGATTGTGAATTAGTTGCTGGACCACACAATGCGTGTTAGAGGCTGTCAAAAATATTTTCCAATAAAAACGCTGAGATAAATAACGTATGCTGAATATTTACTGTGAGCACATACAGAGGCAGTCTAATTAAAAAAGTGTGTTTGAATATTTTGTTTAATTATTGAACTTGTGGTCCTTTTTATCATCTGTTTTACTTTGCATTGCTGCAGTTTTATTCATAATCAATGCTGCCTGCCTCTATTGTCGCTAAAGATTTTCTGCATTGTGAGATGTTCTGAAATTACTGATTCAAAAGGTAAAACATATTGATATTTCCTGCATTGGATGCTCACTGCTGGGCTTCTTGTTTTGCACGCTCAAAAGTGGATATTTTACAAAACGTTCAGTGGCACGGTGGAGCAGTGTTCAACATTATGTATTTTTTGTACTGTAGTATACACTGTACTTTTTACTGCTGAGCAATAAAACAAAGAAAAAACACACTGACTGATCCATTTGTCTGATTTATCATCTTGAAAACCATGGACTTTGGACCATAAGTCCAAAAAAATGATGTTGAGTATTAGACCTACTGTATTGTATGTGTGAGTTTACGATACAACAAAGCAGTGTAAACAGTCTTGCCGACCACAGCACATCTATTGATTCAGTGTACTGGAATTTTCTCTTTGTGTACCAGTGCTGGATCTGGTCAAGTGACCAACAGCTCTGGGAATATGTGGTCAGTTCAATAATCTGTTTACAAACCTGCTTTACTGCTGAGGAGAGGCTTAATTTAAAGTGAGTGTTATTAACAGATTTGTAGGCCTGTTCAACTTTTGACGGTGTCTTTTGTGTGCCCATAATTGATACAATCTTTATAAATGAATGGCCACATGCTGTTTGGCAAGTTTGGACCAAATACATTTCCAAAGAGGCAGTATTGCAGGAGTTTATTTTATTTAATAAAAGTTATATTCAGTCAAAATAATATAAAAATAATAATAGATATAATACTTCTGATACTTCTGACTTATCCTCCTTTGTAAACATTTGTATGAATGTATTCACTCCACTCAGGTGTGTTCTTGTTCTGTAACTCATGTCATGCTGAGAATTTGATCTTAAAAATAAATAAACAAACATTGCTTTTACCTTGAGACGGCAGCCATATTTGGAAACTGAATCCTGGAGATCCATGTCACATTTTAACTTATTTAAACTTACAAAAATGTAAATATCCAATAGAAAACAGAAAAGAACATAGGTTCAGAACATGTGTGTGTTAGTGTGGAAGCCCAATTATGCCATGAAAAGAAAGAAATTAAATGTTAGCACTGACAAATATTAAATACTCACAGTAACTCTAAATTATTATATATTAAGTTATGACTTTTGAAGTCAAAATTATGACCTATAAAGTCACGATTTACTACATACTTACAATCTTTAACACAAAGTAAGAAGACAGTTTAGCCCTGCGGTGGAAGTCTGCCATATTGTATGCAGCAGGTCAAAAATTGTATGAACTTAAGTCAAAGTTTGGGGATAATAAATCAAAGTAGCAGAGTTTGTGATATCTGGCTTTATAAATCAAATTGACTTGATTGATTTGACTTGTTGCTCCAGAAAATTCACACTATCTATGCCAATTAAATTTCTGTTTTTATCATCTTTTATTTTACTATAATTTATAGACAGATCACTTATATACATTATATTGAATTTATGCAATTGATGACGTACTATAACAACTTTTTATATACCAATAATCATCCTTTGCCCTCCACCGTAAGTGAATTACCTGGAACTTTCTTTTATGCTGGTTTTGCACTTTACCGTATCACTATATTTTGCACTACCCTCATTCCCAGTGTAACCAATTCTTTCAATTTGCACTATAATTTAATTTAGTTTTTTGTATGTATATATATATATGCTTATATGTAACTCCTTGTAAATATAATTCATTTTCCATTTTTATCTCTTCCTTTAGTGCAACTTTTATATAGTTGCTCTATGTTATTGCCTGTTTTAATGTTTATATTCTATTTTAATTTAAACATTTGAATATCTGTTTGGTACATTTTCTGTGTGGCACCGAAGGGGCTACAACTGCATTTCATTATGAAATCCTGGCATTGTATAATACTAATAACAAAACTTTGAATGAACTTGAATAAGAAGAATGGTACCAAATTTGAACAAAAACAAATATATATTTAAAAAAAAAAAAAAAGTTAAACTCAAGAGGTTCCTCATTTAATTTTAGAATTTTTTAAAAAAATTAAAATACAATAAACACAGAATCAAATATCACTAATGTACATGAGAAAAAAAAAAATGCACTGATGTTTTATGTTGTGTGCGAGGCTCATAGTACTTCCGGTTCAGGGTCGCGGTTGTTCCGGGTTGCGGTGCAGATTTGTCAAATAGCCCGTGCATGGCATGGTTGACAGGGTAGCCAACGGTTCAGTCAGGGATCCAGGGTGGACATTTTTTTTTTTTTTATCAGCCCGTAACACAAGTTAAACCGCCGGCTTAAACAGTAACTCCATCCTTTTCTGGCCACCCGAGCAGCTGTTGTCTTTCTCCGGGGGCAGATTTTCCCACGTTTGTCATCGCTTCGGTTCGCTAACTAGTTAACGTTGCTCTCTGAAAATGGCGGATCTACCACCGGAGAAGAGCTTGGACGATTTCTTTGCCAAGCGGGATAAAAAGAAGAAGAAAGAGAAAGGAAAGGGCAAGGAGTCCGCCGCGGGGCCCACGTCGGCCGTGATAAAGAAGACCAAGAGGGAAAAGGAGAAATCGTCGAAAAACGAGAATCAGGACACGCAGATTGAAAAGGTAATGTACGCCTTCCGAGAACTTTTTTTTTTTTTTTTTTTTTGCCTTTTTTTTTCCCGACACCGGTGTCGTGTCAAATTTTGTATCCCCCCCCCCGTCACAGCCTTCTTCCTCCCCTTTTTAAACCCACCCTGCTATCTAACATCTATCAAACGTTTCACCAATTTACGAGAGAAAAACATGGATGAATATTTTGACACGAAAGGGGAAAACGCCGGTTGCTAGCTAGCATATGTTTCCCCCCCTGGCACACATTCAGACAGGGTACGAAATCTGTCACGACGCGCGTTGTGTGCACCCTTTTTTTCCTCAGCCTTAGCTTTGCGTTTCATCTCTAAATACTAGTCGGGTGTAAACATTTGAGGCCCGTTTATTTGCTGATATGTTGTCGGTGGCCTCCGCACGGGGAAGCTGTCATCCCCCCTCTCTGAGTCGTGGCTGTCCGGCTAGGCCGAGCCGCCATTTGTCACAAGTTTTCACGGGGTTGTGCTCGCTTTTAGCCCCCAAATGACACGAAGACCGGGACTGTGTGACGAAGTTAGATTTTTTTTTTTTTCCTGCTGTAAGGCCGAACAACTTGCCACCACTGGTGGGAGACGTTGACTCAGACTGCTGTGGCCTGTGTGACCATTTCTTGGACCAGACCTGAGTGCATATGGCTTTTCGAAGAGGAGCCTCACTAAATTAAGCCTTACTAAACACAAAAAGAAACCCTTCCTTTTTGGTATCACTGAAAGTTGTGGGGAACTGTTGATGTAATTGCTGTTGTGTGCCATGATTTAATGCATCCTTCTGCCCAAGGAGGACGAGGAATGGAAAGAGTTTGAACAGAAAGAAGTGGACTATAGTGGGCTTCGGCTCCAAGCTTTGCAGATAAGGTGAGTAAAACGTGTGTTTGGTTGTCCTGTCTCCTTGTCCACATGAGGCGTTGTGCTTTGCATCTCAGCCTTGGGGCCAGTAAGGACCGTGGCCCCTCCGAGTGGTCCTCCATCTTCCAACACTTAAAATATATTATTTAACCATGGTTGAGCTATACTACTGCCAGTATTTTTTGCAAGAGTTTAAAACTCCCCTGCTCAGATCAGATTTCTTTCAGCTTTTCTGTTTTGATTAAATGGCAATTAAGTCCAATAATGAGTCTATGATGAGGCTACCTTACTAATTGCATTGATTCACAATATATACAGGACTTGTGGTGTAAGACACTCATAATACTTTAAACACAGCTTGACTGAAGATAAACTCTGAGCAGAAAATAATTCTAGGTAACTAAGTTAAGTTTTTTAGATTTTTGTGCAAAATACCCCAAAAATTATATTGAATTTAATAAATTAAGCAATTGATTTATGAAGGGAAAAAAATTCCTAGCTAGCCCATCATGGGTTCACCTCGCCTCAACTGCCTTCTGGGTGTTTGCAGTGATGAGAGAGAGGAGGAGGAGTACGAGAAGGAGGAGGTTGGAGAGGACGGAGAGATCATTCTGGTCAGCGGAGACAAAGTGTCCGGTCCCTGGAACAAGTCTGGTGCTGCTCCGGCTCCTGTTGCTGCTGCTCCACCTGTGGGTGAGTAAACCCACTTATCCAATTAAAAAGGGTCAGGAACAGTGAATGTACGGTATGAATATACCACTGATTATTAAGAAAACCCTTATTTTAGCTAATACACTAAGCTTATGTGTATTGTCCTATATGTTCCTAGCCACACACACAAAAAATAGTTTTCTCAAGAAACAGTCACGTACAGATCCTAAATTATTAAAGTTTACATGTTGTGTTTTCATAAAATAAAATGTTCTAACCTGTGTCATATCTATAATTACAGAGGAGGAAGAGGTGCCTGAGTCGAAGCCTTCTGGGGTATATCGCCCCCCAGGGGCTCGGCTGACCACCACCAAACGAGTGCACAATCCGGGGCCTCCTGAGATCTACAGTGACACACAATTCCCCTCTCTACTGGCCACCGCCAAGCATGTGGAGACGCGCAAGTAAGTGGAGTTCAAGTGATAAAAATGTGTTTAACATGGTGCGTTTATGGAGGTTGATGTCTCGTTGCAGTTTGACTGAAGCGACGCGTGTCTTTGTTTCAGGGATAGAGAAATGGAGAAGACCTTTGAGGTGGTGAAACACAGGAACCGTGGTAGAGAGGAGACTAGTGGCGCATCTATGCAGCAGTTGCAGCTTGACAACCAGTATGCCATCCTTGGGGATAAGTAGAGCTGCTCCCCTCCGTCCCCTGGCCCCTTCAGCACGGTCCAGCCCAGCCCCTTGAAGGAAGCTGAACTCCAGCTGTGTTGACTGCAGTCCTGACCAAGCTCATGCGGCCACCATCCCCACCACACTGGTTACTCTCACACACGGCCTCAAATAAATACATACATACACACATACATAGATACATACATACACACACACACACACACACACACACACAGAAACACAGATGCAGCACATACAGTGACACTCCCTTCGAATAGATCAATAACACACCTTACATACATTTGGTTGGCAGAACTGAAGGACTGCATCTGAAGGGGCTGTTGAAAGAGGGAAAATTGAAAAGGAATTAGCAAAATACACCCAAACGTACAACACTGCAGCAGCAACAAAAGACGATGTAGTTGTCCTTTGTGGATTGTACTCAGAGCAGCAGTTGTGTGGCGCAACTTTTTCTCTGGACTTCACCTTGCTTCGATAAAGCCACAGAAGATCGAAGATAACTTTAGGCAAGATGATTTTACAAACTTCTGTGAAAATATCTATTTTTTTGCAAGATCGTTATAACCCAATCGCACATGGTATTTTGGGGTGGTTTTTTTTTTGAGTTGCGGTTGGGGCTTCGGGAGTAGGGATACTACCTCAGCGGTATAGCTGGTGGTGACAATGTGGACTGAGCTGTTTTTTTTTTTTCTCTCGCTGTGGTGGTGAACGGGGCTAACACCAACCCCCCCCTCCCCCCCACATACAAGCTGGCCATCAGGCTCTTTAATTTAGAAACTTGAAGCTTTGTTTTTTTCCTTCATGATGATGACACTCTTCAAAGATCTATGGACAAGAAGTGATAGGTTGTGGTCCTCATTTAGAATTTCTATATAAAGTGGCCTTACTGATAAGAGAGAAACTGCTTTGTCATCTGAAGAGAACTTTGCTTGTTGTCTCACAGGCGGCTGCCTGCCTCTGGATCTCACCACTTTGTGACAAAAAAACAAAAACAAACAACCCATATACAAAAACAAAAAAATCCTTTTGTTCGAGAATGTAGTGCTGTTGTAGTTTGCCTGATGATTACAACTAACTGTCTTTCATATCCACTGTTTCATTTTGCTGCCCTTACTATATTTTGGTCTTTATAGGCATCAGCAAAAGAGAAATTAAAGCTTGTTTCTAATCCGAAACCATTCTTTTGGTCACAAATGCTTTACTGTGGTTTGACACCAGATGGTCACATATGTTACAGTAAAATGACGAGAAACCACTTTAACAGCATAATTGTTGAGGTTGTTTGGCCATATTGAGTTCACACCTTTTTTTATAATTTGTTGTAAAGTGGTACATTTCAACCCCGGTTTTAAGACTTTTTTTTTTATTTTTATCAAGCCTTTTCCTCATAAGTAAACGTGCTGTGTCAGCCCTCATTGCAGTTGTGTAGAACAGGTAGCTTGTGCATAACTTAATTTCCAGAGAGTTACAGTGACTACTCGTCTGTCAAAACAAACTGTCACCAATCCAACAGAGTACTATCCACTTACAAAACAGTGGTACGCCCAGTTAAAATCAAATGGGTTTTTACTACAAGCATAGTTATGTTTAGAAAGGTGAAGAAGAACTGGATTTATGTTCTGTGTTTCTGTCCTTTCCATCAAAGATGTCAGGGAGCATTGACCCCTGCTGGGACACTTTGGGTGGACGTAGATAATATTTGTGATGAAAAGAGAAGAGCCTAACACAAAAAATAAAGTGATCCTTGTGAATGCAGTCTTGTCTCAATCTTTAAACGTTGAAAAATTCTAAAGTGTCTTTTTCCAGAAAAGGTGGTGTTGTCAATTTATAAGACTTGTGTTGACTTGCTATCCCTCCCATAATCACCTACCTAAATCGTGGATGAGTTATCAAAAGTTTCAGCTATTTTTGGAAAAAGTAGAAGTTTCAAATGAGCTCATACCAACGCATTTAACAAATAAAACAAACTTTCTCACACAACAGACTTGAAATGTTTATTTGAAGGAGGCAGTATCACCAGCAGAATAATTATATGATCATTTCTGTCTCTGTTGGGATTTAAAACATGTTGCCATCTGTTTATCCCCTCTGCTGTCTGTCTGTCTTCACTTTGGCTTCCCCTGAAAAGATAGAATGACCAACATTTAAAGTATACAGTTTAAAATCAAAATAAAATATTTTTAACTGTCACACACTTTCTCTTCTTTAAACATGCAGTTTCCAAGGTTTTTCAGATCAAATGTTGTTTTTACCTGCATATTAAACACTAATTGTGATCGCCGAATTGTTTGTGTGGGTCACATTGAATGCTGAACCGTTTGTGCTTAGGGACACATTTCCGTCGGTCGGTAAAGGCCGGAAACCATCTTCATTTTCAAGAGGGCTCCAGACCTGCAGAGAAAGTTATTTCAGGAATTTACAGAAACACTATGATGTACTTATGTTAATAAATCAGAGCTTAATTCCTCCAAAATATGATCATATGATAACAATTTGTTTCCAAATTTGCTTACAAGATACTTTAGGTAGTTTATATAATCTGAATTTACTATGTGCTGCCTCGCAACCCTGCTCATGCACCATCCACCCAACAACGTCTTCCATGTTGTCTTGATAAATGTAAGTTTGTAGATAATATAAAGATTACTTTGGGTCCAACATCCTCCTGCTGTTAGTCTTGCTGGCCGCGAGGGGGCAGCATCGCACGCACGACGAGCATGGAGGCCGACAAACAAGAAAAGAGTTCAAATGGCGGGAAACAAACTCAAAACTAATAATCGGCTACACGTTTAGAGCGAAAAGGACTAAAAACGAAGACACAGACAACTCCAATAACACCGAGGAAGATGTGTTCTCTACCAAACTTCAGAGAAAAAAAATAAATCTACTTTTAATCTTTTTCTCGGAAGTTTGTTTTTATCCAAAAGTGGGTTGAATCATCGATGGTATTTTTTTGTGTTTTCACAAATTTCTTCTGTCCCTCCGCAATGATAACACTTAATTTCACCTCATCACACTACATATTCACGCAGATTTCTTGCTTCTGTGGAAATGTTGACTTTCAACGCTGGTTTTGCCCCAGGAAACTATTTTTTATTATTCCAGGCAGACTGAGACATGTGTCGGGTCACTATCATACCCTCAACCTGCAACCAGCTGCTGGATAACAGGTAGGAAATAACATTACAAATTCAAGCTCAACTGTTTGATAAAAATAGGAGATTTTTATGTGTTTTCGCCCCAGTTCCAAGAAAATATTCATTTGTTTCTGTGTGATATGAGCTGCTTATGTTATCATTTACAGAAAACCTAAAAGTCTGCATTAAATGTATTATTTATGTAGCATTCCTCAAAACAAGTTAAAGTGTTTTACAAGGGGAGATAAAAAAGACAAATATCTTTTTTAAAAGCATATTTAAGCTTTTTAGAGATGTGTACTGATTTTAACTTAAAATATATAAATATAATGGATTGCATGACTGAAACAAGTTGCAAGAGTCTGTTAATCTACACACACTTGCCAGTTTATTAGGTCCACATAGTTAAAATAAAACTAATGTTTAATACAACAGCCCTGAAATACGTCCTGCCTTCATGAAGGTTATAATGCTGAGGTCTGTTTTAGAGTGGTGCTGTTTATCTGTATTTCTACCGAGGTCCAATCCATATATATCAAGAGATTAGACTGAGCAAGACAACCGCTTTAAAGTGAAGAACACCACCATAAATTGAAAAAATTGTGCAGCAACTTCCTATAATTTCACATCAGTTATAACATTTGGTCGAGCCAGCACTGTATCAGAAATATGCAATTTTTACTCACCTGACTCTTCAGTCTGTGCTTTAACTACTGCTAGTCAGGATCCACTAATTACAGAAGTCCCCCCAGAATCGCTTGTTGTGAAAATTAATAAAACCACTTTCTCCTGCTGCCACTTTTTTCACCTACCGTTTGATCCTGTTGCGGTTCTTCTGATTTGTGACTTTCAGCTGGCACTGTGCCTCCTTTAGTCCACTGAAATTGGAATACATAGCACTTGAATTAAAAAAAATTGTCCAAGCTCTTGGTAACACAAATCAAGTTGCAGAAATTCAAGTCCTTGCAAAGGTTAGAGCCAGAGTAATCGATAGAGAATAAAATACAAAATTTACAGACCAACAGCATTGCTAATCTTTTTTTTTTTATCAATTAAAGCTTTTTCCATTTCATTAAATCTGGGAAAATCCATCAATCTTACGACAGTGCTTACCGAGGCTGCAAGAATGAATCCCATCAAAAACAGTATTGTAAACCCTCTCATCTTGAACACAAATTAACCTCCTATGTGCTCACACACCTGTTTTATAGTGTCCATGTCAGTAGGTGGAGTTTGTTACAGTTCTTGTATGCACAAGTGTTTGTGCTTTATTTGCAGCTTAATATCAAAGTCCAACTTGGGGTTTGTTTTTTGTTTGTTTTTCTTCAGATTTTGTTTATCCTCTCCTAAAAGGACAGTGTATTTATTGTCAGATCTTGGAAAGGCCATGGTTTTCATAGAAAGCCATTTAAGGACAGCTGGACAAAGTAACATTTATTGAAAAAAGGTGGCTTTCTTCATTCATAAACCCCATGGTCGGTCCAAACGTTTCCTACCTACAGCTCCAGACCCAATAGTTTTTTTGGAAACTGGCACTGACACCATAGAAAACACTCGTCCCACTACAGGAAACCAAAGATCCTATAGATTTCACAATGTAAATGTACAGCGAGGCAATGCAGCGCTCATGTCTAGAGGGAAAGCTGAAAAAAGTGCCATAAACTTCTCACAAAAAAAAAAACCACCAACCTTTTCTAATAGTGTTCTCCCCTTTGATCACTGAAATTGGAATCAAAAACCTAAATCTGTTACACTTGTTCACTGTGTTGAACTTCAGTTTTAGTTTCATGTCAAAGTCCAAATTGGTATATTTGTTTGCAAATGTGAAATCGGTTGGTCACTGTTGGGTTTTGATCTCTCCCCAATTTTAGGTGTTATTGTGCTCACATTGGGCCACTGAAATTGAAAGGCATTACACTTCAAGTAAAACATGTTTAACCTTAATCCATATCCAAAAGTGTAAGTGTAACTGATGCTTGTTTCTAATCCAAAACCATCATTTCGGTACCAAATGCTTTACTGTCGTTTGACAACAGATGGTCACAGATGTTACACTGTCAAGAAAGTAATGACAGAAAACCACTTTAAATGCATATTTTTGATTGCCCATATTGAGTTCATTACCTTTATGATTTGTTGTGATATTTAAACCCCAGTTTTAATACTTTTTTATTAAGGGTTTTCCTCATAAGTAAGCATTCTTATGCTTGTAAGCCTGTTTAAAACAGTGGAAAAACTGGATTTATGCTTTATATTTCTTTTCTTTACATAGAAGACGTCAGCGAGCATTGATCCCTGATGGGACAGTCTGGGTATAATAGGTTTTTGTATTGTAGGGCTACACTGACAATTGTTTTCATCATTGATTAATCTGCAGATAATTTTTTTTATTAATCGTTTTGTCTGTAAATTGTTAGACAATAGTGAAAAATATCCATTATAATTTCACGAAGCCCATGGTGACGTGTCTAAATTCTTTGTTTTGTCAAAGTAGATAAAAAAGTAGAAAATCCTCACAGTTGAGAAGCTTAAATTTAGAGAATGGATTTATAGAATGGTTGGCGTTATTTTTCAGTTGATCGATTAATTGACTTATCGTTTCAGGTCCATCATGATTAGTAATGAAAACTGAAAAACTTAACAATAGTAAAGAGGTCCTTGTAAATTACATAATTTCTTGATCTTAAGTGGGTATGGTACACAATGTCTTTCCAGAAAAATACATTTGGGACTTTGCAATAGTTTTAAATTGTTAGACTTTTGTCAACTAAAGAATTGCTACCCGATATGCCTTTCATAAGTGTCATTGCTAATTTAAAGGACAAAGCAGCTGTTATTCTATATTTTTCTAATTGTTAACAAATCCCATAAAAAAGAATAAAACATGTCACCAAGTGCAACGGTGTTTTAATGGAGTGTTTTGGACAACAATGGAGCTCCGTGGCTCAAAGTAATAAACTATATCAGGCTCTAAATACACAGATAGTATTTGCTAGGATCAATGAATTGTTCATTTTCGTCTTCTAATTTGTTTGGCTGAAAATTAAAACTATGTATTGGTTGCCGTATCCTTTTAATTGCAGTGTGTTGTTTTGTCAGAGTAGGTGTCAGTTTTGTCAAATGGGGGATAAATGCTATAGACTGAATAGCCCTAAAACGTTTAACTGACCTTAAACTAAACAAATAAGGAAATGAAAGGACATTTTCACCAAAAAGTTTTAATTAAATGTTTCATCAAAAGAAGCAGAAAGATTAATTCGCCTGGTGGTTCCTCATCCCGACAGTACTGTTGTGTGTTGTCTTTCATTTTTTTGTTTTTCCCTGGAAAAGATGACAAAAACAACATTTACATTCAAAAAGTTTTTATAGTTGTTTTTTCAGATTAGACGTTATTTGACTGGCAAGATCAAATGAGAAATTCAGTAATATTTAAGCGTGCTATTTTTATATTTTGTTGTCCTTGAGTTCTGAACAGTTTCTTACCTGCGTGTCCACTCTATCAGCAATTGGTTGAAACTCAGAAGTATTTTCAATTGCCTGCTCAGTACCATTCCACTGAAGGGGAAAAATCAGCAACACTTCATGGTGACGCAAGCAAGTAACTCATTCATTTATTAATTAAAATCTTCTCACGACGGACACATTTGTTGTGGTTTAAATCTGTTTCCTTCTCTACAGCAGCCCTCAGCTAATCTTTTGTTTAAATTTATGTTTCATTTAAACCAATCACACTGTCCGAAGCGGGCAACATCATTTCCAAGAACATTCAATGTTCTCTATACTTTGACTTCCAAAAACCCACAAAGTCTACTCACTGTTGATGAGTTGGTTGTTTTGTTAAAGCCTTCCTTATTTTCCAGTGGTGATGTACTCCCCTTTGGCCACTGAAATAGAAATTAAAAACCTGAATCCAAGGACATTGTAGTGTTTGGATAGTAAAGATCATTGACACAGGATTTCAAACACAGCAGCTTTATAATCAATAAATGAACCCGTTTCATAGAAATGGCATGGTACGTGCTGTAGACCTCTTCACCAGCTTGTTCAATAAATCTACAAAATAAAATGTATTTCTCACCCTTGGATTAAGTTAATTTGTATTAAATTGAAAGTCTGAGACTTTCAAAGTGACAGTTTAATTATTGAGGAGTGAAGAAGTCATATTAGGCTGTTATACTTTATTACTCTCCTCAGAAAACTCAATCATATGCTTAATCATTGGTTTACTCTATGAAAGTTAAGTCCTCTCTCATAATTTTAAGTTCCTGTCTGTGGTGCCTTAAATAGACACATGAAACATGAATATTTACCCCGCTCGGGCTCCGTTGTTGTCTGCTTGTTCTTGCAAGGTTGTTGACTTTGGACTTGTGAAGTAACATATAAATTTGTTAAGAGTGAGTGAAGGACTTTATTTAGCAGATTACAATGAGAATAATTAATTCACAAAAGTTATAGAATAAAGAAAGCCTACAGAATTGTTTTTAGTACTTAAAGCTGGACCCTTTTCAATAACATTTGTGTACAGTAAATCTGGGGAAAATAAACAATCTCACCAATCCTTCAGTCAATACTGCAAGAGTTAGTCCCACCAAAGCAAGTAGTGCAAGGCCTCTCATCTTGACCATAGATTAGCCTCCTATCTTCACTTTCACCTGCTTTATAGTGTCCATGTCAGTGGGTGGAGTCTTGGTGGAGACTGTTGTGTGATCAACTGTAATGTATGTTACAAAGTTATGCCTGACTGGTGGTTTGAGCATCTGTAGGCTACATAAAGCCCCAGATATTTCTAGCAGGGGTCAGTGGAGCCCAAACCAGAGCTGAAACAGCAGTCAATATTGCACTTATGTTAGAATAGAATAGAATAGAAATACTTTATTCATCCCAAACTGGGAAATTTCTTTGCAGTAGCAGCGTTTACACCCGAGACAATGAAATGAATAAACAAACGTAGAAAATAAAATAAAAAGCACCTAATATTAAGTAGTAGTTATAAATAACAGTCTAGGTGGCAAGAAACGCAACTTCAAGTTGATGCTAATATTCTGCGTCTGCCTTTTTGATGTGCAAGTATCGCTTTTCCTTTTTTCTTTTTTCTTTTACTTTAGAAACAACCATTTTGTAAGCTGGTGATATTTAGTGTTTGTTTTGATGTTTTTCCGCCACCTAGTGGCCATAAATACAGGAATGTAGCTTTAAATTTAAAGCAGAGGACAAAACTTAAAGGTGCCCTGAGGAGTATTTTACCTGTAGTAGCGTTATGAAGCAGTTTAAAAAAATAAAAATAAAAAAAACAATAAAAATTTAGTTTGTGTCCTGCATGCGTAAGGGGTGTGTGTTGCTAGTTTAGTTCAGTTTTAAATAAAACACAATAACGAAATGTGTTTAAATATATTGCTTTTTACTATTCATAATTATTGTTAGTTGTATATTTAAATTTTTAGCATAATCAATGACTTAATAATAATTTGATTAATTCACATTTTATTATAGTCACAATGCGCGCGCGTGCACTGCCACGGTGTGCGCGCGCGCGTCGGTTGCCATGACGCCGGAATATCAACCGCCGAAAGCGAGCGGAGGAGACGGACAACGGCCGATAAAATGAGCTGAAAATGACCCGTTTTCATCTAAAAAACCTCACGTCCGTGTAGCTCAGGGCGAGTTGGTTGATTTGTTGGTCCAGTCTGAGAAGTTGCGGGGCGGTTGACTCGAGTTTTGCTCGGTGGTCGTCGTGTTTGGAGGCGTTATGAAGGCCCGCAGCCGGGAGGTCGCAGTGTTTGTCCGGATCAGACCGACGGCAAACTTCGCCCAGGACCTCATTGAATGTCTTCCCGACGGACAGGTAACTTCACTTTAATACCAGGTTAAACCAGATTAAAAAAAAAAAACTAACAGGGGATTTTCAATGTTGAATTTAGAAACAGTTGTTTAAAGCTGTCACGAATGATTTGCCATTTCCGAGTCAAAACAGTTCAGGTGTGTTGTTTAAAAGTGGCGAAAACTGGTTAAAAAGTTATATTTTCACTACTAGCACAACAGCATATAACCAGCATAAATGAAAAGCAATTATCAGATGTTTAGTTAGGACATGCTTCTGTAAGCTTGAGGTCAAACAATTCACCTGCAGCCAAGTTTCTACCTAGACTTCTTTTGACCTGCAAAACATTAAGTTTTTCATGCTATTCGGGGGATTTTGTGTGGTAATTCTTTTCCAACTTTTGAGAACAAATCTAACCATTGCAACCTTTGCCCTAATAGGCCTTTTGCATTGCAGACATTTTGTCATGGCATACCAGGAAAGGCACAGGTGCAATTAATTACATTAATGACAGCTGCTAAGTGTCAAGCTCCACAGCCTCATGTTATACAGCTCACTATAATGGCCCACTGGGGCAATTAAATAGAGCAAGCCATCATTAAGGGTATTACTTACACCTGTGTGTGTGTGTGTGTGTGTGTGTGTGTGTGTGTGTGTGTGTGTTAAAAGTCAAATTGCTCATTGAGTAGTCAAATGATAACTTGTATTATCAATTGATTATTTGTTCCAATAAATACTGCCTTCATGAAGACAGAGATTTTCATGTTGGGTTTTTCATTTTATTGCTTATCTGTATATTAATATCTAATATAGATAAAGATGGATAGATTGATAGTCACTGAATTATCTCACTATTCAGTAGCCAAGATGTTATTTATGTAAAATTCATATCGGTAATGGATAACCTTATGTCAAATATTGACATCTTTGCTGGATTTACCTGTTTTTACATCCTTATCTCCTAATATAATTGAGCATATCTCATAAATGAAGGTGGAGGCAGTGTTTTCTGTATCATGTATCCAATACAAATTGCATCACATTTTAGATATTCATTAAGTATTCAGTCCTGGAACCTAACAAGTGGACAACTTGTGGCATAATTTCAGTTTTTGCTTGAAAATGGTTATTTTGGTTGATTGTGTAAACTCAAAACTCATTTTTGTTTCTTGTCCCTCAGACTTTGAACCTCTATCAGCAAAGAGACTCCAAGAAGCCCAATGACCCCAGAAAAAGTCAGCTGAGCTACCGGTCATTCCGGCTGGAAGGCGTCCTGCAGAATGTATCCCAGGAGGAGTTGTATGCCAGAGTGTGCCAACGGGTGGTACTGGGAGCCCTGGACGGCTATAATGGTGGCGTTTTAGAGATGTTCATAATTTATCCTCCAAGAAGTTTGTGTATCGTCTATAGTGTTTTTTATTGTCTTTTCTTGTGTGTTTTCAGGTACTCTGATGTGTTTTGGGCAGACAGGTGCAGGAAAGACCTACACCATGACAGGATCCACAGAATCATACAGTCGGAGAGGCATCATTCCTCGGGCGCTTCAGGAGGTAACTCACATCGTGTGAAAATGTTTACATCTAAAACACCCTGACACACTTATTCCACTTAAGTAAATATGTTTTTGGGTTTTTCCTCTAATATGGAATTCAGGTATTTTAGGAGGTGGAGAAAAGGACTGAGTATGCCTTCTCTGTGCACCTGTCCTACCTGGAGATCTACAATGAGACCCTGGTGGACCTGCTGTCATCGCTGCAGGGCTCATCACACCCGTCTACTCGCGGTATGGCTGTGATGGAGGAGCCGGGGAGGGGGGTGTTCATCAGAGGTCTGTCTCTTCATCCTGTCCACAGCGAGGAGGAGGCTCTCAACCTGCTGTTTGAGGTGTGTGGTCTAAGGTTTACAGCTGTAAAATTCTTCAGTAAAACAGTTTACTGTGAAATATAGTTTTATGTTGTATCTATCTGTGGTTTTTAATATATGCCTATTTAATTAGTATGTTCTGTAATTGGCATTGGTGGAATAAGGCAGTATAATGTCGATGATTTTATGGGTGAATAAATTGAAAGTTGAACCTTGTGGAAATTTGAAGAACGTTGTTCTTAATTTACTCAGGGTGAGATGAATCGCATTATTGGATCTCATGCCTTGAACAGGATCTCCTCCAGGTCTCACTGTATCTTCACTGTGCATATAGAGGTAGGAGTTACCTTTTATACTATTTACTGTGGCCTTGTTGCTCAAATGTGCCTTTTCCTGCATAAGATTTTAAGTAGGAGAAAATGCCTTTCTCATCCACAGTCTCGCTCACGGACTCTGTCTTGCGGCAAGTACGTCACCTCCAAGCTGAATCTAGTGGATTTGGCTGGTTCAGAGAGGCTGGGAAAGACTGGGGTGAGTTTGAGATGGTCTGACGTTACTGTACTGCTTGCAAAACATGTTAGACTGTTTGTGCAAGGCCAGGCCCATGTGGGAAGTTTGCACCATACACTCTGTTGCAAGTGTGGCTGGTTGTATTACAAGTTCCTTTTTTGAGTTTTTTATTTTTTTATTATCCTCCAGTCAAAGTGAAAAAAATAATTTCAGCAAATGACATCCTACATATCACCATGTGACTTTTTCAAGGTACAAGTTTAATTTATTTGTAATACTACATACTTGCATTTCACTATCCAACACAGGGTTGGAAAGTGAAATTCAAGTTGTAGTCCCAACAGCAACATAAAAAAAAAAAAAAGTTTTATGGTGGAATGTGGAGAACGACATTAAGGAACCAGGGTGTAGCAGGGATAACTGTTTCTGGGGTAGGTTTGGTCTTTTTAATATCCTTTTGGGCTCTGTGCCAATCACCAATATCACTGATGCTCGGTAGATTGGTACCAATGATTTACTGGCTGTACATAACACTACACTATGTACCGGTTTTAATACCTGCTGAAGCCCTTCTGTCATTGGGCATGCACAGCCCATGCCAGTTATTGATGCTTTCTATTGCTCCTCTGTTAAAGTTGACAATAAATTGGCATGGGAATTTTGTTTTCTTAAGAAATACAGCTGTTTCTGATCTTTCCTAAGCAGGGTGGAGATGTGAGATGACCATGACAGGTTCTCTGTGATGCTGATTCCCAGGAACCTATATTGTTCACCTGCTCCACCTGGGCTCCATTGATGGAGACAGGGGTGTGTGTCATTTTATTAAAAAAGTCACCTTCCTCTTCTTCCAGTCAGAGGGTCAGATGTCAAAGGAAACCATGTACATCAACAAGTCCTTGTCGTTCTTGGAGCAGGCCATCCTGGCCCTAGCAGACCGTCGCAGGGACCATGTTCCCTTCAGACAGACTAAACTCACACATGCCCTCAAAGACTCACTGGGTGAGACTGCCAAGCTAAGCTAAGTAGCCTAAGTGGTCCTTTGCTGTGTAGTAATACTTGTAAAACATAATGTATGTCTCTGTTTCTGTAGGAGGGAACTGCAACACTGTGCTTGTGGCCAACATCTATGGTGAGGCTGCACAGATAGAAGAAACAGTAAGGAGTGGAGTTTATGATATACAACAGAAAGTAGTTTCTTTCTTACAATATTCATTTAATTTCAGCTCTGGATGATAATTCATGTTCTTTGCAGGTCTCTACTCTGCGTTTTGCCAGCAGGATGAAGTGTGTCCGGACTGACCCTGCTGTTAATGAATGCATGGATCCAGCAGTGAGTTCACTTGATATTTAACATACCACATAATATAACACAAAAATATGTAAAATTTTTGTTTAGAGTCTGCATTGTGCTGTACTGTCAGTTATCAAACAACGGTGATCTCATGAAAAGTACTGTTGTGATTAGGCTCAGATCAACAAACTCAAGAAGGAAATCCAGATGCTGAAAGAGGAACTGTCCCTCTACAATATACTGGTAACTACAGCTGGCAGGAAAATGTTGAGACAGAACATATTTCATAATGTTAGTTTATTTTCCTGGTTTACTGTTAACTTGTTGAATCACAAGTCAGCAGAACGTGTAATTCAGGAGTATGTTTGTTTTTTTTTTTATTATTAAAAAAGGAAAATACTGTAACTAAACCTGTATTAAAGTATGTAACTCACATGGTATTTTTAAATACAAGACAGTGCTTTCAAATGTTTGAACACATTAGAAATTAAATGCCCATCATTCACCAGGTGAACGAACCGAGCATCACGTTCAAGCCATTGACTGAAACCCAGCTAGCGGAGATCCACAGCCAGGTTCAGAGGTACCTAGAGGGAAGCCTGGAGGAAATCAGTGTGAGAGCATTACAAAGAACACGGCTATACTATACTATACCATAATATACTATACTTCTTCTGCCATACCAATTTTTGTCTCAGAATTGTACTTTAAAGGCTTCAAATTTCTCTTTGCATGACATGATTACAGATCACAGGTTCCAGGCAGGTCCAAGCCGTGTTCGCCCAGTTCAAGCTTGCTGTGCAGTGAGTATCGTCTACCTTTTGAAATCTGCCACTTTGAAATGCAGTGTTTATTTAGACAAAACATGGAACAAGGCTTTATGTGTTAATGGTAAGTGATTCGGCATGTTTATGTATGTGTGGGAGCAGGGAACAGGAGCAGAAGGTAATGACTCAGCTGCGCAAGACCTACAACCTGGTGGAGAAAGACAAAAGTGCTAAAACAGCTGCTGTCAAGGTCAGTCAGTGTCTGATTTACAGTTCAGGACACCTCATGGAAACTAGCACTTGTAATATTAGGCATGCAAACTCCTCACGGCTACTGAGTTCAAAACAGGTCCGCAACGAGATTCGTGTAGATCAGAGGAAAAACCTTTTTTGGGGGAGTGGTGCTGTTGATTCAGGTTAGGGGCTTGTGATCAATCCACAGGAATGGAATTATAATTGTGTGGTTCAATCAATGCAACATAGGTTCAGATTAACTTTTTTCCCTATCCAGTAAGCAGCGTATATGTCTAGCGTTTTTATTGTGAAAGGTTAGAATGGAACGAGTGGATCTGTAATGCGCTGCCCTTGACATGTGGAAGGAGTAATTTCTTTAAGTGTTTTTGAATTACCTGTTGTCACTAACCTGTTTGCATGCCTGAATTGTATTTTTCTGTTGTACCAGTGACAGTTTGTTTAGTGAACAAATCTCTGATTAGATGTTGCTTTGTAAACTCTTTAGGAGTGGGATACCAGAGGCAGCACTGAGGATGTGGAGGTCAGTTCAGCTCAGTCGCAGAAAAATGCCAATTTCCCAAGTTCAACCAAAACCAAAACTAAGAAGTCTAGGGAAAAACAGAGGTAAGTGACTGAAGCCAGTAAATTGTGTCTTTTAAATATGCCAATGCAAATATTTTCAGTTTCAGTGTGACAAAATTAATATAAACCGTTCTTTCATGTTTTACTATAAATATTTTATTCATAATGTCCCATCAACATGGTGCCACAGACTTTATGTCCAGTTATTGGAAGAAGTTAAATGCACTAGAATGTGACTATGTGCTTTGTTGTCTTTGGTTTTTTGCTCATTTGTCTATTTCTGTGTAAGTACTTTGAGAGCAAAGAAAGATTCCTTGTATGTGAACACATACATGGCCAATAAAAGCTGATTCTGATTATCCAGTCAAAGCAAGAGACAAGGAGAGGGGAGTCCAGTTCCTAAGAAGCGTTTGGAGAGTGCCTCCAAATCAAAGACTGTTCCTGTCCAGACGCCTGAGCGGGAACAGGAGTCACAAGAACCGGACACAGAGAGCCAGGACACACAGGAATCACAACCACCTGACAATGAACCCTTCCGCCCTGAGTGTGTGTACGTTATGAATATAGTCATAACTTTTAAATGGTCAGCTCAGATATGTTTGGTAGTCCTGTAAATGGAATGTGCAATGTGTTTGTTTTATACCCTGAAAAGCCTGCCGTCTCTGCCCAGCTCTCCTCCACTCAAAGCAGAAGCCTTTGAGGATTTTAAGGCGGGACGAGGCAGCAAGATCAACCACATCCTGAAGGAGAACAAGGCCGTGCTGCTGGAGCGTCGCAGTCTTCTTCAACAGCTCACTGAGGAGGTCAACGCTGTCAAGAGAGAGATCGACTGCACCACAGCCACCATAGAGCAGCACAACGAGATGAGAGGAGGCCAAGGTACTTCTTATATTTGTATCATTAAGAAAAGTGAGAAGATGCTCAGTGCTTTGCTGCTCTTGAAGTTCCCATGGAATGGGACCTTGTCTTCCCTAATGTGACTAATTTCTTGCTGAAAAATTTTTATCGAGTACCAGATAGCAAGAGAAGCTGTTTTGTTTGGGTTTTTTTGACAGGAAAATTTTGAATTTTTATTTTATAGTGACTGGAGATTTGAGATCTCCTTTTAATGGTGTATGTTAGTGGGCGTAGGCCAAAATTCAGCAGTGTGTCAATCTGCTCCTACGTGGCAGCCAAGACTGGTGCTGATGAACTTTTTCAGCCACAAATTTCCATTCATGTGCACTAAATGTTTTGTAGTTAAACCACAAAAATGTTACAATCTATATTTGGAAACCCTGAACAAAACATAATGAAGGTTTTTGTGTTTGAACAGTGCTTATCGTTACAGTGTGGGTTTGTATTGATATTTCTCGTTAAAAGGTCTCTGAGATTTAAGAGGTTAATAAATGTTTTCATTGTGTATTTTTGTATGAAGGTCAGTATTTGGTTTTGGAGGGGGAGCCAGGGCCGCAGGAGCCAGATGACACTTTATTGATGCAGCTCAGAGAGCTGAAGGCCGTGTACCGGCAGAGATATAAGGTGCTGCGTGACATCAAGGCAGAGGTCAACTACTGTCAACACCTTGTGGATCAGTGCAGGGTGCGCTTGCTCTCAGGTCAGTTGTATAAGACAAATATCTATCTACTTCCTCCCGGACAAAACTTAAAGCTTTCATAGCTGAAACAATTGGTGCCTTAGGAAGCTTAAAAAAAACAAACATAATATGCTATAATATATAATATATATGTGTGTGTGTGTGTGTGTGTGTGTCCCAGAATTTGAGAACTGGTATAATAAGTCTTTCCTGGTACCTGAGGAGGAGCTGGACGTAACTATGGAGAAGACGATCACACAAGTGAGTATTAATGCTTCTGTATAATTTACTTTAAACCCAACCCTGAAGAAAAAAGTAAAAACAGAACAGGTTCATGACTCATACATTTTCTAACAAGTCCCACTCAGCTGAAATGGATCTTATTGACTTGCAGTTCATGCAGTGGAGATAAATAATTTTTGTTTGGACATGTTCTGGAAAAGTTGTGACTGAATTGTGGTATATAGTAATTATCTGCATCCCTGCTGATCTTAGGAAGAGGCCAACCATCCGTCTTTGGAGCAGCTGCCTTATGAGCTTGTTCCTGACGGCTCCAGCTCTGAGTCCTTCTACAACGCCCGCTACAGAGCACTGAGAAGGGTGGGTGTCCCATCCGGGTTTAAATCTAATTACCGACTGCTTATTTAAACAAATAGCATGACGTGAATGGTGGTAAAGGTCTTTACTCATAATTTGGTCATGCCACCTCACCAGTCACTTTCTATTGCCAGGAAACCACAGTAAATGGAGGTATATTAATCTACAATTGGTAAACAATTAAAGCTTAATATTTTTCTGTCTCTACAGAGGAACAACAGGGCCCTGTCCTTCACCCAGAGGAGCTCGTCTGCAGGATCTGGACAGAGAAGACTTCTTCCAAGTCTACCTGTAACTTAAGTGAGTTTTATGTACAAACTAAAGTTTGTGAACTACAGTGTCTACATGTAATGTTGCTTTTTAGTGTATCCATGAACTTCTGGATTTGTCTTTGCATTGTAAGACAAAAGACACTACACAATGAATCCGCTTCTTAAATGAAAAGTAAAATTTATTATTCCTGAACCACAAAATAGACTTCTTTGGTTGTACAAATTCACTAGTTACAGTCTTGTATGAGCTCTAACCCTTGACTCTAGGACTTCTGACCCTTTCCCTCCAACCTAAGTAAAAGCCCCCAAAAGAGAACTCGAAACAAAAGAATAAACACAAAACTTTGAAACACTGCATTAATAATGTAGTGAAACCCATCTGAAAAAAGATTTACCTACTGTAAGTTTAAAAAAAGAAGATATCAGCCATTGCAAATGTTATCAAACAAACTGAATTTCAGTCAGTGAGCGCAACATGGAAAGCTATCATTAGAAGACCCTACATTAAATTAACACAAATGCTACTACGCTGTGATTCTGCAAAAATACCCATCAGATACATAAACTGATGGTATGTAAAGCAGTGAGCTGAATGAGATCAATGTCTTGAGAGGGATTTCAAATCGGTTTTGCCTCTCGCAGCTCTCCCATTAACAAACCAATATACATGCAGAGAGCATCCCGACACCAAGCCTGTCAAACCCAGACGCTTCAGCAGTCCAGACACTCGCTTGGTTTGGGTCAAGACTGGCTCAGTTTTCAAACCCAAAGTTTACTTTCCTTTTAGTATTTGTACATTATTCACACAATAATAAATGATTTTTCAGTGGCATCAGATTTAAATTAACCATAGACAGAAAAATAAAACACCTGCTACCTTCACGTCACTCTGGAATAGCTCCAGATAATGCAAGGATAGAAACTTGATTCACATTAATAAAAATACAATACCCTAAACAGGGCAGGGTAAGTACCGTTAATTAAATGATGCTAAAAATGCAGGTTGCTAAACCTTAATATTTGATATTCTGAACTGTTTCTGTAAAACTGCTGCCTCCAGTGTAGTCGTCATCTACAAGGGGAATGTAACAGTTAATAAATCTGGACAGATGTTTCGTTTTGAAGTCTGCTGAGACAAGAGTCAACAACATTTTAGTATTACCCGTTGCGACACTGAGCTATACTTTGTCCAAGCAATCTAATTTGTAGATTTGCTTCTCTCAAAAAGCCCTGGGGAATTCTGTGTGTATAAAGTAGATAAAATGATATAAAGTGATATGCAATTCATTAGTTGAAAGCTTCGACTTAGTGACTCACAACTATCATTGACATGTTTTAATGATAAATTCTGAGAAGCTTCAGTCATGCTGTGTCCCCATAAGGACTGGATGGGTTAAAACATTGTAAAACAGAAGGCCTTCAATTTGAGTAAAACGATAAAAACAATAAATTACTTCAGATATACGTTCCTAAAAAAGCTGATCAATGGCAGTGCAAAAAAAAGATATGTTCTGTTTTTTTTGTTGTTTTTTAAAAAGCTTTCCACAATTTGACTGTGAAGGTAGCAGGATGTTCCCTCCTCAATTAATATTTACACTCCTGTCCGCTCAAGTCTTAAGAAACCCCTGACACTTTACAATCTACTCACTGAAAGCCTAAAAATATAATTCAACAAGTTAGTATAGCTATGACCCATTTCTTTTGTCTTCCAGTATGTTTTGTTTTTTTAACAGCAAAAACCATTCGAGGTGCGAAAAAAAATAAAAACTTCGGTCACCTTCCTTTTTAAAATAGATCAGTTTCTACTAAGTAAACCGAGTGAGGAACAAAAAGGTCTGTAAGTAGCAATTCTAAGTAACCACACTAGCTCTTTCTGGCCCCTGAGGGACTGTTGAGCAACTTGCCAACTCATCCACAAGCTGTATAGGCAAGACTGGCACGCAGGATATAAGTGAATGTGTACGTGTGGTGACTATCAGCTTTGTAGTCTCTGCAGTGGTTATATATAGGAGAGTAAATCTCGCTCTACTGACACTGAGTGTAGTGTTTTAGTGACTCTGCACCTCCTGTGGATGCACCCACGAGTTACCAGTGTTCCACAGTGTATGTAAATGTGTGTGTTCGCGTTTCTTCTCTCAATGTGAGGTGTTACGTGGGCACGGCGGTCTCCAGGCTGCGGCGGCCCTGCCTTAGTTTGCGCTTGTTGCTGTACAGAGCCATCTCCTCCAGAGCTGAGGTGGCAGGCGGTGGGGTGGCTACCTCGGCCCCAGGGCTCGCGGCGGGCCCTAGACAACCAAAAACACAAACAGAACAAGTCAATCAAGCTGCTGCAGTTGAGCAACACCAGCCGAGGAGCATTTGACTGATGAGAAAGCAGACGGATCCCATAAACCTGCGAGAGAAGCCCCACATTCAGATCAGCAGCTGCAGACACGTAGGACCCAAAAGCACCCAGTGACCGTTTCAAACAGCCACCTCAGTGGGCTCCGTATTCAAACTCACAGCAGAGTCAATGCCTTTACAGTTACAATTCTTTATTTCACTCTGTGTGTTTACACGCACGTCAGTGACCGGGTCGTGGTTGGCTTCTTCAGTATGCTGATTTCTTGGTTTAGCTCTATTAGCAAAATCCTGTCACTCTAAACGAGAAAGCAGCATATTGTATCACTCCAACAATTCAAATCCATAAGTCATGCTTGAAGACTTCTGATGACTGACCTGCTGCATGCATTTGTGGATTTACAGTAACCGGGTCACTACAGTGCGTGTAAACATACTGACTGAAACTAGTGATTGCAGGGAGCTCCAAGTTACTCTATCATCATGTTGGTGTCAGTCGTTACAAACTCATGCACACTCTGGATCACGGTTAGTGTGAGAATTAGTTAGACACACAAATCTTTCTTCCACTTTGGTGTCAACATCAGCTGCTTCATATGTGGTGGGCAGCAGCAGCAGCAACAGGCGAAGCACACCCAGGTAGACACACCCGTCTTAACACCTAAACCCACAGTCTGCCACACAACCGGCCGGTTAGACTATAAATGCACAAATTGACACACTTCTCATATGTTCCATAAACAATCACACGCAGACCCAAAAACACATGCACACAGGATCCTACCAATAGGAGCTGCTTATCCCAGGTAGTCACCTGAATCAAAGGGGATAGAAGAATATAAACGGGTTGCTTATTGTCAGCACACATTTCTCTCACTTATCCCATTCACAAAGCCAGTTCTATTTAAAATACTGAATAGCTCCAGTACTCACCTGGGTTGCTGGAGCCGTCGTCGATGAACTGCATGTCATCGCCTGTGTCAGGGGACTGCAAGACAAGAAGAGACGGTAAATAACTGAGTGGCGGGGGTGTTTCAGTAACCTCTATCCCAGGGGAAGCCTTCACCACGTGAGCAGCAGAGCCGGGAGCGAGGGAGACTGAGAGAAGACGTGCCAGACGCTTACTGCCAATTTAGAGTAAAGCTCCCAGTCTGTCTGCGCCACAAAAGCCAGAGTACCTCTACTCAAAGACTCACTCCGGAGAGACTGGCATGTTAAAGGAAAGGGAGGTTAAGTTAGGTCATCAGTTCCGGGGTTTGTTGTGTCGTGTAGGCACATCCACAAAGATACAGAGCAACAGTACACCACCGACAGGAGGCACAACGGAAAACCAAGCAGCACGTCGAGTTGTTGTCTGTCTTTGTGCTGATGCCATTATATACCGATAATGTCACCTTGTTGTTATCAGTGTTGAAGCTGTTTATTCTATGAAGGGACTCTCTCAGGGGACGGTTACAACCTGCAAGCTGACGATCACGTGACCCACTACTACTAGAAAACTAATCGAGCTGTTTTAATGTAATCTTTAAATCACGCTTGATCGTCCCATTTTTTTGTATCACAGATTTATTATCAGATTATTTTTCACCCAAAATAATCTGATTATAGATCTGAGATACAAAAAAATGGGAAGTCAATTATATTTACTAGCAAAAGGACAATGTCATATTTTGGAGGGTAACTGTTAAGGTTTACATTGAGACTGCAGTGATAGGTTAATGGTTCTGCTGTCATGTGACCCTCAGCTTGCAGATCGCAGTGGTCCCTCGAGTCTCCTGCTCAGCATAACTATTATTTTTAAACAAGTTGTAGCCACCTTACTGACATCAACACACAGCCTTTAAACACTACTTCCATCAGTTCATATGCAGGAGTCTGAAACATTATGCAAACACTTACAGTGATGTCAATTAAATTACTTCCACCAGAGAGAGAATACGAACAAGACAAGGTCACTGTGCAACAACCAAAACACACAAGATCCCAAACTCAGAGGAGTGCAGACTGACAGTGACACAGACGAGCACAGATACTTGACTTAAAACAGTAAGAGACGAGCTCGGCTCACTCCAGCACCACTCCAGGATTCCCCCGCTTCTCCTCCCATTTCTTCTTCCACACAGAGAAGAAGAAATTAACTATTTCACACAAGCCTACACAAAACTTCTACCCCAATGAGAGCGCAGGAGGAAACCCCTCTTTCAAAAACCAGAGCATGAAAGGAAATCTAATGGAGGACATGTTATTCCTCTGCCTGATCCATGCGTGGAACAAGACAGCTGATGGAAGTGGATGTGAGAGTGGATGAGATGCAGAGTTTGTGGCCATATCCCCCGGAACCAATTCTGGTTAGTGGGATTAAAAACCTGTCTGTGATTGATTAGTGAGCTGAGAGATAGATGGGTGTGAATGGTTACTGCTATAGATGCTCTTACATTTGTGAGTGGTAAGTGGGAGACCAGGGAGGGGCGGGCAGGACAGGGAAGGAGACCCAGGGCTGTTTTTCTGTCATTCGCGTAGAGTAAGTTAGTGAGCCACACCACTATAGTGCAGAGCAGGAAGTACTGATCAATCACTGAGCCAAAACCTAGACTTCAGTCGCACTGATGCCTCGTGATTAACAGAAACTAGTGGGGAGAGGCAGCAGAGAAAGCCGGGGTGAAGGGAGGAGGCCGGGGCCCCTGGGAGCTCAGCATGCAACCAATACCTGAATGTCGTATACGGGTTTGGAAGAAGGAATGGCAGCAAACTGTCGGTAGTCAAACTTCTTTGACGACAGGGACTAGAAGGATAGCAAACAGGAATGAGCAGAGGGAGAGGGAAAAAAGGAAAACAAGGACAGAGAACAAGGAGGAGGGTGGGACAAAGTATAGAAGGAGGAGAAAAGGGTGGAGAAGGCAAATGTCAAAGGAGAGGAAAGGGAGAAAGGGATGAAGAAATAGGAAAAGGAGAGGTGGGAGGTGGGAGGCAGAGAGGCTAATGGGTGATTCAAACAGCCTGCTGAGGCCAGAGTGACAATGAGTAAGATGGTGGATTAATGCCAATGTGTTTTGCAGATCAACTTTTTCCCCTTTTCCTTCTTTTCCAGCTTGTAAACCAGCGATCTCAAATAAAGCTCCTTAAATTAAACTGCAAAGTCAGTGTTTCAGCTTTGTTCAAATATTTGATGATCCAAGCTCTCCAAGTCTGTACAAAGGATACAGTAAACCGTGCACACTGATAAAAAAAAGTGCTGGTGGAAAAATCAGTCAAACAAAATGGTGAAAAACAGGAAAAAGGTTCAGTGCTTACCAGCCTGCCTGGAGAGGTTAGTCCTCGAGGACTGAGCTCTGTCGGAGGAAAACACAACGTTAAGTTAGAACAGAAAGGAGGCGTAGGAATGAAACCTCAAGATCCAGATTGAATTTGCTTCAATCTGCTTGCAAGTAACCAATAAAGATTTATCTATGTAGTATCTATATATAAACAAATGTTACATAGTGCATTAGGATGGAAAAACACAGGAACAACAAACTAGAATTTACCAAACAGAGTTAACATAAGTAAGTCTTGGGAAGTCTTTTAAAAATTTCAAATAAATTGGATGATCTGATAGTAAGAGGGAAAAATAAATGAATTAAGGGCAAATGCTCAGTCTCACTTAAGTCGAGTTTTTGGAAAATCCAGTTTAACCAACTTGAGTTGGTTACTAGTTACTATATTATGGACACAATAATTTAGAAATGGTTGATGGTGGTTGTTCTGTATAAAAACACAAATATGGTATCCTGTTAAAACCCCTGCTGCTAAAATAAGCCTATTAAGACGTAAAAGGTCATGAAAACAGGCCTCAGTAGCGTTAAGACAGCAGCTTCTCACCTTCCATAGGTGTGGGAGAGGGTGTAGGGGCGGGCGAGGGCGACTCTGCCAGCTGGTCTAGTGTGCCACGCTTCTTCCCGTCCCGAGACTTGGCGATGACCATCTGAGCCTTCAGTGCATCCTGCTCCAGAGACTTCATTCTACAAGAGGAACAACCAGCATCAGATACACGACAGCAGAAAAGAAGAAAAGAGTTACAGAAATACAAAAGACAAAGACTGATGGAGGCACACGCCGCTATAGTTCGGTGTAGTGCCCATCACTACTAATTTTGGGTGCTCCTTGTCCTGGTTTGCTGTGATAAACAATTAATTTTCGGTGCACAATAAGAGGCATTCCAGGAAAAGGACTACCTACTGCTAGTAGGCTTACCCTCAACTCACAAAGAGCTTGCAAACTTACTGCGGGCTTTGTGTTAGTACAAATAATAGTATGAAAATCAAGAGAACAGCAAGGCGCAAATGAAAGGAGTGCTGCAGGGGAGAGGGAGGGGGAACAAGACAGAATAGAGAAAGGGGGAACCAGAGGAAGCTAGAAGAGGAAACAGCAAAGACGTGCAGAAGCAAGACAGCACTAGAAAGGCAGTGGAAGCACTGTCACAGTGTTGCTGCGAGTGCTTGCTTGGACCTTTCCGAACTTTGCAAAATACCCCAACGCCAAAGCACCCCAGCACACCCCCATGATGCCGTGCGTCTGGCCCTGGTTGCTGGGGCCGAGGAGCAGACCTGAGCTGGGAGGCTGCAGAGGAGGAGGTACAGGAAGAGGTGGGGGGCTGGGGGGCCTCGGCCGTGCCCTGAGATGCCCTCACTCGGGCCTGGTAGAGCCTCTTAGCCAGGTCCTGCTCATACTGCCTAACATCGTCCTCTAGGCCATAGGGCCTGGGCCCCGTGAGGCCAGGGAGAGGGTGAAAGACAGGAGGAGGGAACAGGATGAGAGGTAGAGCAGGATGGAGGAATATGAGGAGGAGAGGGAGGAAGGCATACAGACAGAAAAGAGAAGAAAACCAAAGAATGGAAGGTAAAACACCGACACATTAAGGAGAGCCAGGAATATAAATAAGATCCAAATTTTAGACATGAAAGTAGTAAGAGAGGAGACAGACTAACCACACACACACACACACACACACACACAAACAAACACACACACAGAACATCTGATCCGTCAGGAAGTGTCACTAACCCTCTCATTAACACTACGTGAGCTTTGAAACAGCAAACAACATTAAGCATGTTTGGTATTTAGTTTCAGTCTTACTTAAAACGTCAACATTACAAGGAACCAATGATGCAAGGGTTCACTGAGAAACAAGATCCTACAGAAATCTTTTAATCCAAATCATCTTTTGTACTTTGTATCATTTACGCACATGTTTCTCTCCCTACGTCCTCGTGCTTCCATCTGCCAGTGTTATCATCCCGGTCAAGGTTTACATTTGTGTACAGTCTCATGCCAAAGAAAACAAACCTTCCCCCTCTTCCCGCTCCTGCTTTGTCCAAATGAAGGCAGAGCAGAAATATGATACATAATATATCTATAAACTGCAAGTGTAAACCCAGTTTGGTGTGAACAGATACAACTGAAAATATTTAAATTAGTTTGGAAAGAAATCAGGTGGCACATGTGAGTCTGCAAGAGACACTGGACGATGTCCGTTTGCCCTGTTCATTGGCTAAAATAGTTACTAAAGTTTGTTTGAAAAAAGTGTGTTGAGTTTATGTTAATGCTGCCTGACGTATTTAAATAAACTTTAAGTAATCAAGAGAATATTTCAATAAAAAATGTTTAGCAAAAGTCAAAAACACCAAACAGCTGCTGGATACACCTTGCCAAGAGACCACTTTGATGGAAACCGGATTTATGCTTACAGATTCCAAACACTGCCAAACTGCTGTCACTGTATTTTCACAGCTGAAGGTAATTATGTAGAGTTGGTAATAGATTCATTTTTTGTTTTACGCATTCCTATTAATATAAAAATTCTAGAAATACAAAAGTAAAGGAAAAGCTTAAAAACAATACATAAAGAGACCTGATTGGTCACTTGATCCTCCCGGTCAGAATGTGTTTGGTGTTTTATTTACCGTGCTGCCCTCCACATGGCTCTCTTCTCAGCCTCCAGAGCTCGTTTCTCAGCGGGGGACAGGTCCCTGTCAGGGGCCACAGCCAGCTCGGGGCTCTGCATGCGAAGTCTCTCTTGATGTCTGCGCTCTGCTTTGGCCGTGCGGATCGGAGCCGCCGTCTCCCCGGGGTACACCGGGATCAGACTAAGACGCACGAGTAGCAGTGATGAGTACATTGACGAAACCAGCAGCGAAGACGCACTGAAAGACGTTGTGTACAATGTAATTACCCAGTCATGGAGTTGGGCCTCTGCTCCATCCTGAAGCTGTCATCTAGTGAATTCCTCTGAGAGTCTCCCTTACCATCAACAGAGGAAGGACTGCACACACACACAAACACAAACAATTAGCTGGAGAAATAAAAGAACGTTTAAACATTTAAAGCAACAATAATAAACCAGTCGTTACCCTGAGCTGCCGCAGTAGCTCGGGGGTGTGACGTTGTAGCTCGGCGGTGTGGAGCAGTGCTGGGATGGGGAGGATACTGGCTCCACCTTATACTCCACTCCATCCAGCAACACTTTGCCAGAGGCCTTCATCTGCGCCACCTGCTTTGCCAGGTCCTCTTCCTCGTCCTCGTCGTCTTCATCCAGCAGGTACTCCCGCGCCCGCTGCTCAAACTTCCTCTCTGCGGTGAGACATGAGACACAGGTTGGTAAAGTTCGAGGGCAGGTTAGCCGAGTCAGAGGTTTTTATTAGTTGTTGGAAATGGATGCTCGAGGAGAGACAATGAAACAAACCTTCTTCCTCCCTCATTTTCTTGAGGTCATCTTCTCCGACAAGAGAGACTCGAGGTTTGGGTTTTTCTGGCGTCTGCTGCTTCACGTCAATCTCAAAATACTTCTGTCTGTCCCTGAAGGAGCGCTGCTCTGGGCTGTTCTTACCACCAGGAGAAGGACTCTGTAGGGTTACAAGAACAATCAAGGACAGAATACAAAACAATAAATACTACAGCTGATAAAATGGCAGCACCTGAAGCGCCTCCAAGATTTAAAAATGACAACACAGCAAAATAAAGGCCAATATCTGCTGCTAAAATGTTGCAGAGCCATTTGCCAAAAGAAGAGAGGATATCACAAGATATGCCAGAGGAGAAAAGTGAGACAAACCAAGAAGAAAGAAAAGAAAAGAATCAGCCATTAAAACAGAACCCGGCACCATTTTTCTGATTTAAGATCAATGAACTGGCAGTCCCATTATTGACAGAAGTAACATGGCTGTCTCCCAGTCTCTGGGAGCAGAGACACCGCCACCGGTCAAGCCAAGCACAGCGCAGCCCAGGCGAAGAACAGGGCTGCTCTAGATGTGGCGGAGGCGGTGGGTACCTGCAGGTCCATGGAGAGCCTGGAGAGGCGAGGCACTGCTGCCAGGCTCATATACTCCCGGCGGTCAGATGAGAGGGAGGGCCGGGGGGAGACCTTGCTGGTCAGACCCGTACCAGCTCCCTCCTGACCATCTATGTCATCATCAAACACCTCGTTCATCAACTCAGGCTGAAAAGGCCACAGAGGTTGTCATCACACTGTCAGACTAAGATGACTAAGAGCCAGTGGGGTGTTTCTGTCAGTATTCTTTCTCAGGATGTAACTACAGTAAGCTTAGAGAATATCTAGACATTCTTCAATATTCACTTGTTAAATACCGTATTGGCCCAATTATAAGGCAACCCCTTCTTTTCCATCTGCTATTAGAAAAAGACTTCCAGACTAGGCCTGCTGGGAAAATTTCCCCGAGATACTATCAGTCCCCGAGAGTCCTCATCCGTGAACCATTTCATCTTGTAAAGTGTTGATCTCTTTATTGTGACATTTTGACATTATTTCTCCTTTTTCTTCCTAGAAACTATTGGGGCAGCCTAACCTAAAACATCAACACAGCAACATTAACACCATGAACAACCCATGATGCAACACTGGTACCCTTCAATCAAAAACAATATCTGATGTTGTGAACATGAAACCGGAAACATAATACGACCCCCACTTTTTCAATAGTTATGTAAAGAAAACAAAATCTTATATTCGGTCCAATACGGTACAACAGACAGCTGCGTTTTTAATATTTTATTTGTTCACTCACCTCTGGAGAAGGTTGCCTTGGGTGGAAATTGTTCCTAACACCATACAGGTCCTGTTGGGCACACAGGATGAGCAGAGCGTTAGTAAGATGGAAAAAAAACTCAGACTGGGGACAAAGACAGAGGGGGCAGGCAGACTGATTAGCAGCTGGGATAGAATACGTAAAAACGGGACTGAATATTAGTACACGAGCCACACATGGATGGATGAATGGATCAAGACTCAACACCAGTTTGACAGATGATGGCACTGGAGTACAAAAACCAACGATGAATGCATTCCACACGTCACAGCACGTCACAGGCCCCCCGACACGGCGCAGGCTCCTTATAGGACAGCCTGCTCCAGTCAGGAGGGGGCTGGGGGGGGGGGGGGGGGCGAGACCAACCAATCAGCACAGCATGCTTTTTGTCGTTGTGACCCGGGGGAGTCCGGGCAGCACGGCCTACCTGCGGCGGCTCCAGCACTGCCAGTGAGCGAGGCACGGCGGCAAACGCCTTGTATGCCTGCTTGACATTCATGGGGAACTCGTCGGGCGAAGTGGGGGAGGGGGCGCGAGGCTGCAGGGGGGGGGGAGGGAGGGAGGGTGGGGTGGGCATGGAGGGCGGGGTAGGTCCATATGGTAAAGGAGCCAAGGGGGAAGTAGAGGAGGTGGAGAGGAGGTGGAGAGGACAGACAGACAGAGACATGGAGGAGAGGGTAGACTATGAAAAAAACCAGCAAAGTTGAAGAAGACTGTGGAGGAGAACAGGTGAACAGCATGGCGGCTGGTTTCATGTGAGAGAGGAGGGGAGTATGCCAGAGAAAGACAGACAGTAGGGCCTGGAAAGTTCAAAGCCATGACAGATTTTTCTGTATGAGCTCCCTTATGAATCAACCAGGAAGACGTGAGATGGAATCGTAGCGTCTTCACTATTTGCCGATCCAACTGTGCTGCTTGCCAAAGGAAGAAATAAGTGGAACATTTCAGAAAGCTGCAATTAGGAGAAATTATGTCTGATTCAGGAGCTCAGAGTGGGGCGGGATGCTCCGTTCGCAGGTGTAGTTCAAACACAGATAACCTCCAGGTGTGCCCGGGGGTCACAGACAGCAGCACCTGCACGGACTCAACTCCCCTGCGCACTCAAATACAAGTCTTCCTTTCTTTGGTTCTAGCTTTAGAAACAGAAATCATTCTTGTGCCCTAAGTATCTGCATCTCTGCTGTGCTGCTTCGCGACACCACTTGATGTTCTTTTTTAGGGCTGTGCAGTCAGAGCAGGTGGCACGGAGCTGAGAGTGGATAGAAAACAGCACTATGTGGTGGTGAGGGGTCTTACAGAGGTCTGGGAGTTGAAGGGGGAGGGGCCATGCTGGAAGGGGTTTGGACTGTGGCCGTCCGGGGTGGCGGGGGAGGTACTCTGCCGCACGCGCCCGACTGGCTGGATGGCACCCGGTCGCGTCTGGAGAGAAAACAAATTATATTTTATGTAAGAGATCGGTCTAAACACATATTTGCCTTACAATGTGTGTAGCACATGACACACACTATCTTCTGACCCTTGGTTATGATAAGGAAAACTTCTCAAAACACACAAAAACCTTACAGGATGACAACTCAAAATGAATGAGCTAATTGTGGATATGAAACAGAGCATAATTTACCATTCAGATTATTTGTCCTTGGTTTTTTGCAGTTCACGCCGAACATAATACCTAATATTCAATGTATGTTTTGTAATCTTTACAATCTCAAGTATTTAATCAATTTAATAGGCACATCTGTCTGATGATAATAATAAGTACTAAAAAGGCGTAAAATCAGCTTGGTAAACCAGTGTGATCCGTCCAACTGTTATCTACTATAAAAGTTATTTTCTGATGTTTTCAAGCTCCAGACACTCACTGATGATGAAGTGTCGTCCTTGGCAGTAGGAGTGGACGAGTAATGAATGTTTGCCTGCAAAAAATAAAAAGTAAAGAAAATAAAACAATGATGATGATGGAATAAAATGCATGAATCTGCACCATCTACGTGAGTTTGTAACTACTGGAGCTTCTTTAGGATGACGTCAGGTTAAATAAAGACACTATCAAACGATGCAACATCACCAGGGTTTACCTTGAGCTAATTCGATCACAGATTGTGAACCCTTTGTCACATTGAGCCGGATTGATATCTAGATTCCGTTTATAAATGATTTTATATATTTATATATATATAAAAATATAAATACATTTATAGCTCGTACAGCTTACAGCTCAAGGAAAAATTTAAATTTATGTTGTTATTGTCCTGTGAGAGAATATGAAGCTCGTCAGTAGACACACTAAGGATAAATAGTCAAAAAATCTATTTCTCCAATGAATGCACATCCAGTCTGCATGAGGCAAAGCATCAGTAATCAGCTGGCCACGGAGAAGCAGTCACATGCTTTTCATACTCGTAGGGAATATGGCAGACATGGCAGCTGAACTAGTAATGTTTTATTAACAGATAGAGGGCTCAGAGCAGCCGACGCATGTGCTAAAAACACAATCCAGGCCAGAGCAGGGAGGGCCACAAGACCCACTTACGAAGCGAGTCTCCCTGCCTGCACACAGTGAGCTGTCTGAAGAGTGGTGGCTGGGCTACGGGTGGGAGGGAAGGTCAAAAGGGTCAACTGGAAAATACCTCTTCTATAGCGATAGAAATGACTCATGGAAAAGGAGAAAATAAAGTAAAAAGATGGTAGGAGAGCAGATGATGAATACTGGAGAGGAGTGCTGGGTGTGGGGGCTGCTCACCGGTTGGATCGTGGGGGAGTAGGGTGCTTCCCTGATTGGGCTGTCCGTCCTGGTGAAATCAGAAGGAGGTGCCTGGAAAAACAAAGATCAAACACCAAAAACAAATTTAACAGCTGCTCTTACTTTCACTGTGGAAAAACACTGTAGTGAAGAAGTACCAAAACAAGAGTCACTGGTTAGTCCTGTAGAGAATTCATCTCCCAGTAAATTCAACAACAAGCTCTCGCTGATAAACATGCACTTTTCTGTGCATCTTGCAGGTCCTGGTCCTTCGTGACTTATGTCGCAGCTGTTGGGACAGACATTCCCGTCGGTCCTGACTATGTACCGACTACGTGCCTAAATACTTCACGAGGTGACACAAGCTTTATGTTCACAGCAAAAACATGCACCAGATCAGCTGGTTGAGATTAATAGACACAACCTGGACACACATCCTTACAGAAAAATGCTTTCCCCATGAACCTTTGCACAGACAGAAACCACATTAATCCTCCTCTGCAAGGAAACAGTGAAGCTAAAAATACAAAACCCAAGTGTAGGGATTTGATATCCATTGGGGCCAATAATTGTGAAAAATGAAGATGCAACTTTCCCCAAGGTGATGATCGGATTTATCATCCATGTGGTGTTTTGGTTACACCTGCATCAACCAAAAACTGAGGAAAATGCTACATTTCAAGGTAAAGACATTTCTTTGGATCAAATTGGATTGTTAAAAGTTAAAAGTTCCACAAATACAAATGTCTGATCCATTTCATGTGACACAAGTGAGCCAAACAACAAACTGTGCGCGGTAACACACCATGCTGCCTCCAAACCACACTCAGGCAGGCGGCTTGCCTTGCTGAACAACCAGGGCTGCAGCTGGCCTGGCTTCCCGTAGCCCACAGGAGGCCCCGAGAGGATCTGCTCTCCACGTGGACGACCTTTTCCTTTGCGATTGGCCACCAAGAAAGGGTTTTCTTTGAAGCAGATGGGCTGAGAGTCCACCATGCATTCTTCCTCTTCAGCTGCAAACGTTGACGAGTTAATGGTTGTTGATGAGCCAGCACTGTCAGTGGTGGAAGTCCCATTGGGTGAGAACTGGGATCCATAGGGAAGATAATCGGTGTGTTCAGACTGGGGCAGATGCTCTGTGTTCGGACTGGGGCAGGACTCGGGGTCCAGGTTGCCGATGGGTTCTGTGGGGTGGCCTAAGCCGAAGCTCAGAGGCTCTAAAGGGGCTCCGTACTGGGCCGGCAGGGGGGCCTCCATGGGAGCAGTCGGACTTACAGAAGTAGAGAACTGGACAGGAGCAATGGAAAGAGGGAGGGGGGACAGATACAGTAAACTGACATAATGAGGACTGATAGGAAAAGCAGAAGTCACAAACTGTAACACACAAAGAAAAGATCCAAGTTGTTAGAAACCTGAATAGTCCTTTAAGGGAAGTTGTAAAAATAGATCTACAAAGGCAGGCGTGTTTTATACCATAGTCAGCCAACTTGAAAGAAATACAGCAAATAAAAAAACCTTTGAATGTTGAAATAAGATGAGAAGAGTCCTCGCTTATGATGTGCTTCTATACATAGGCCCTGGATACACAAACCTGTAGCTGCTAAAAAGGGTTACTCACATCACTAAGTCTTTCGAGAAGCCTTAAAGATAAGTTTCTCAGGGCCCATCATTCAAGACGTGTCAACTGGTGCCGTATCCTACTAGACACATTACTGCAGTCCAGGCTCGTGGCCTCTGCCTTAAATAACCATATTATCAGATCAGCGAGACATTTAGGCTCCAGCACACCTTCAACGCCTACTGTACTGAACATAGAGGACAGTTGATGTCACTGTAGGGGGGGAGAAAATACGCAAAGCTTAACCCAACCCATGTAAAGGAATCTGATACTTAAGTGCAACCATAGAAGTGTCTTGTTTTTACATACCAAACACCAAAAAATACCTTATAGAAAACCTCAAGTCAACCCAGATAACTAACCAACTTTGGGATTTATTGGACGTGACCTTTACAGATGAGGTGATAATCCAAATAGCCGGCCTAAGAATACAACAAGCATTGTGAGGCAGTAATGTGGCTCTGTACATGCTGACTGTAAGAGTCGGTGGTGTGATGAGGGTCAGTGGGATGGAATGTGAACGAGTGCCCTTTTGGCTCCGACACAGACTGTGAGGGACAGCTGGGGAGAGGAGAGCGAGGCTGCTGGTTCGACAGCATGCCAACACACCGAGCTGGGAAGAGCTGAATTTTTACTCTGTATTTGTACTATAGTGTCTTTATTACTCAGAAGAACAACATTTAATTAGCAGAATAGATAATATTAGGGTTAAAAAGTCAAAGTTTTTTGATCTTGGATGTGCTCTGAAAAAACGTATCACATTTTCTAGTTTTTCAGTTCCTATTTTTTTATATTTTTTAATGTCAGACCTCAAATGTCTGTTGCCTCAATAAAGGTTGGTGGACTGTAAACACCAAGGACAATGATGGAAGAAAGTCCAGGTTCTTGTCAAGAATAGATCGATATGTTGTATTTAACAAACCAAACAAAAAGTTCCTTCCAAAACAAAAGCACATTACCACCATTTAACTTTAAATCCACCTCTTTTCCTGTGACAGATACAAAAGCTAAAAGGCAACTATGCAGCACATCATGCCTTACACCTCACTTCTTATAAAATCACAGCAAATCCTAGCCTGTTTAAAGCTTATCATTCATGTTTGGAGAATCCCTATCACTAAAAACACTCCATTGGGGTTTATTAACATGTCTAAACTACTGTTTTCGACAAAAAACATCTCTGGTTTGGTTATAAAGGGTCACTGTGATACAGTTTGAGCAGGACCACGTGTGCTGGAGCAGCAAATCCAGCTCTAACGCACCGAGCACCAACAGCTGCCTATGAAATGTAGGTTAAGTTTTCCGTGACAATCTAACAGGCCAGAGAATGACAAGTAGGGCAGAAAAACAAGTTTATTTAAAACTTACACAACTAAGGTAAAGTAGTAACTAATGCGTGTGACCCAAATGTTAATAAAGGAACAATACTTATTCTTTTAGTACTTCCAAAAAAAAATCAAAGTATATCTTTAACCAAGTCAAAATTATTAAATCTCCCTAACACAAACAAAGTCAGCTCAAGATAAAGTGGAAAGAGAATGAATTAAGACAGAAGTATAGAAGAAAGAAAAATACCTGTAGGATGGTAACAGGACAGTGCCGTATGTCCACTCAAACTTACTCCTCCGAGGACTTTGGGAACTGAAAACGTGTCTGTTGCTCTTAGACGATACCCTCCCTCCTTGTCTGGCACCCCACCCACCAAAGAGACTCCATCCAATTCAGAGCGAGATGCAGGTTTAAAATATCGCAGGGGACAGGCCGTTTGATAGTGGGCAGCTGTCCCCTTCCCCCATCTCGCCACCTCTTTCACACACTCACACTCTTTTTATCAACAGTGACAGTGCCTGCCCTTTGGCCATGCTTCCTTTCAAAACCACCTTCTTCTGTACTTTAGAGATACTCGTTGTCGTCTTTCTTCCACAGTTGTTGTCGTCTTTCTTTCATTCTTCTTTATTTTCTGGTCTTGATTGTACTTCTCTCTACATGAGCTTGGTCTTGGTCCCATTGTTTTTTCCAAACTTCTTGATCCCTGTGTTATTTCTTCAATCCAGGTCTTCTTGCTCTTGTTAATTGATGTAGGACAGAATTACATCCCATTGACATGATATGTTGTATGGGTTTGGCCTTGGAGCCACCATCTGTAACGTTGACTTGGGGTTATGCACATGGAGGGAGGTTAACATTCCTGCTCCTGGAGGGGCAACTGGTCGGCTCTGGGTCACACAGTTTCCCAGCATAAACACAAGGAATTCCATGAAGAGGTTTATTCTGAGCACCGAAGGCCATTTCCAACAAAGCCCACACAGATATACAAGCAATTTACAACTTAAAGATGTTGAAAAGAAATAGGATTCTCAACATTTAGTGTGTATCTTGTACCGCTGCCACACCACAGCAAATTCTCTGTATGTGAAAACCTACTTGCCAATAAACCCGATTCTGATTCTGATTCTGAAGACATTAGGGCATAAAAAGAGTCTCACCCTGTTGAGCTTCTGCAGACTGGTGGTGGGCAGTGCAGCCAGGGTTTTGTAGTCAAGTTTTAGAGGTCCACTGCTAATGTTCTGAAGAGAAATAAATAGAAAACAGAGGTGAGAAGGTGACTAGGCTGAAATTTATTACGCAACAAGCAAGAATGTGCTCAAGGTAAATTAGTTTTACTGGCGGAGACTATGTATAGAATTGTAGAGAACCATTCCTATGAAGTAAAGGATCAGCACCTTTATTGTAAATATGAACTGGCTAAAGAAGTTCCCCAACAGACAATATGTAATGTGTTGTTGTATTTAAGGGGAAGTGATATTCTACCTTTTTCTTACCCAAAACCGATTAAAGACATGAACATGGACACTGTAGTTTATTTTGACTCAATCCCACAAACACGTCCTGCTGCTGCAAATACTCAATAAGGCACCAAACCTCACAAATACATGACTTACACCTGTGTAACGTTTGCTAAAAACTACAGTGGAACAAATGGGCTTGGGGCTGACAGCAACAGACTGGCTGCAGAAATCTGAACGTATTAATTTTACCTGGACTAACCTGTAGGGACATGCCACCCGAGTAGCTTGCCACTTATAAACAATTGTAGTCATTGAAGCACCCAGCTGGAACATCTACCAGTAAGTAAGTCTGTTTTTTTCTTGTAGTTTACCTGGACGTTACTTTCTCCAGTACAACTAAGCCAAACTGAATGTGGCTCATGACATATTTATTTAATAGAAAGATTCTATTTTCTCTGAAATACCGCTGATGAACAACAGGTAAAATCCTGTAGAGGTAGTGCTGTGGTATTTTTGATCAGACTGCCCTGCTGTCTGCAGACCTGCAGATGAGGAGTGTCTCACCTCAGTCTCCTCTTCTAGCAGGCGAGTTGCCTCCTCACGCTCCAAGCGCATACGCTCCTTCACCAAGAAAGGAAGGGGAGGAGGAGGAGGAGGAGGAGGAGGAGGAGGAGGAGGAGGAGGAGGAGAGGACAGGAGGGAAGACACCCAACCACACACAGCCACACAGTAATGCGATGAGAGGTGAAATGAGGAGGAAGAGGATTTACAGAAGAGGAAAGAAGTGTTACAGGGGGTGAAGTGGAGAAAAACAACGGGGGAGAAGTGGTATGGAGATGGGATGAATGGATGTATCACACCAAACACACCAAAGGTAAAAGGAGAGATGAAAGAAAAAACAGAAGGGAAAGAAAGGATAGAATCCGCACACATTAAAAAGTACTCTATTCATTAGCTATGGGAGCAGAAAAAGCATGCAAGGTGGGACATTGCAGGAATAGTTCTGTCAAACACAATACCCACACAAGGTGCGGAGTAGAAGCTTCATTCACCCGATAACACACCGACCTGAGCTTCTGACTCTAAAGCTCCACCCTGCAGTATCATGCAGTCTAATGTTTGGCTTTTTTTGGAGCTACAATGGAGTAAAAATTGAATTCTCTTGCCTCGCTGTATTGCCATCAATCTGCTCATCTGACGGATACAATTTTACCTCTAGCCTTCCCAAAACTGTGATGGATTTTCAGTTTCACTTACCACTTTCTCCATCTCTTCTCGCTCCCACTGTGATGTCTCTCTCACCATCTCAGACTCCTGGGGAAGAGATTTAAGATCCTTACAATCCCAATAAATGGTTACTATTCATCCTGTAAATCTGCACTGTCTGCATGAGTATCTTAAACCAATGCCGTTTCCATGTGAATGTTTGTCTGACTGTGTGTGCTCTGTTAAAGGTTGTATGACAAAAACATTCTAAATTGATCAAAGTGGGCAGAGGAACAACAGAATCTAGCATTCAATAAACCAATGAGCCCCAACACATTCCTTTAGAACGGGCAGTCTCCCAAAAGCTAATCTGGACAAAATAAACAACTGTGCTGGCGCTTTTTAGGTGCTGTAGTGAAAAGATGGGTATGTGTGGTGTGCGTGGTGGAGTGAGTCAAACTCCACCTGCTGACACCAAACTGCTGTGGAAGCAGAGTGCTGCTGTGACAGAACTGCTGAACATTTGATTCACGTGTTGAAAAAAAAAAAAAAAATCAAACTGATTCCTGGTATGTGGATGAATGGGGTGTTGTCTACTTCCTGGTGTACAAACCAGCTCTTTTCACTTCTCTTATTCAGGGCTGTTGGGCTTTGTCTGGCTTTAAGCACAGTAAGTGTCATAGCCTGACTTTAACTGCAGATAGATCTTAACTTTGGAGATTAAGATACATCATCGGTGAAGATATACGATCAGTGTATAAAACAGTGAATAATCTGTATTGTACCTTCTGCATGATGTCTATCTCCTCTGGGCTCAGGTCTCGGTCTATGGAAGAGATGCTTTCCATACTGTTCTTACGGACGATGCCTGTTGCAAATGGGTTGGCAATGATGCCAGGAGACGCCTGGAAATAGACCAAAAACAAAGCTTTGTTTAAAAATGTGATACAAATTGAAAAAGTGCTTTTTAAAACGGATTGGGCAACTTTCGAGAAAATGACAATGTCAACACTGCTGGCAATTTATTGACCTGATCAGTTATGGCTGAATATATACATATATAACACACAATATATGCAGGTAATTTAAGTTAAGGAGGTTTAACCCCCAGTTTAAAGAGTGCTGTGTAATTTTAATATCTCTTATAAGTGAAAAAACATTTTGTCCAAATCCGTCTCCTCATGGTGTCTCACCTCCACGGCAGCCACTTTTTGTGGGTCGAAGCCATCACACACCAGCATGCCCAGGGAGTCTCCTACAGCACGGAGCACTCGCACAGCCTCTGTGTGCGTCATCCCCAGCAGGCTGTGGTTGTTCACCTCCAGGATACGCATGCCGACCTGCAGTCGGCCATCTCTTGCTGCTGCGCCGCTCGAACTCACCTGTTTGAACATCAACCCAACTATGACTATAACTGTCTGTGATTACCTAACAATATAACTGTAATCCAGGCCAATGCAATATTTCCTGTTAATGTCATTTTATAGATCATTCTTAAAACTTTTCCTTACTTAATCCATCAACAAACTTTTTTTTCACTTTTCTTTCCCTTTAATTTACATTATTTTACTCTTCTGCAGACAGCAATCAAGACTGAGCGTCTCTTATCCCTTCAAATTTGGTGAAAAATCCTTAAATTGTACAAAGAAATGTTTGAATTGCAAAGTTGTGGTATATAATATATCATTTTAGAACCTTGGAGATGAAGATGCCTTCGTCAGTGGCGTCAAAGGGGTTTCCTGCGTGACCCTTGGCCCCTCCACGAATACTGATGCCAAGCTTCTCCCCTGGCTGCTTCTGGATCACAATTTCCTGCAATGATATATACACAGTTCGTCAGGAAAGGTAGGATGAGCGTTCGCCTGTTATGACTACGTTAGCGTATGTATATTTGTCTGTGTTGATGGCCTCACCTGCATCCCAGGTGGCGAAGGGTCCCTCCGTACTAACATACGGATCTCCTGCTTGTTGGCCAGCAGCGCTCGCACAGCTTCCTGGTGTGTGGCATGACGCAGGTCGATGGAGTTCACTTCTAATATTCGGTCCCCAACACGCAGTCCACTTTGACATGCTAGACCGTGAGGAATCACCTGGTGGTGAGGTGGGCCACGGAGAGTGAGACACAAAACGTGTTTTAGGAGAGGCAAAAACACAACATTGGAAAACAAAGATTTTTCCAACTCTTTTAAAGTTATACCTTTGAGATGAACACCCCGGGTTCATTGACGCCAAACGGGTGACTGGCATGATCACTGCCTCCCACGATGCTCAGGCCCAGAGCGCCACCTGACTTCACCAGGGTCACTTCCTGTTAGGATTAGAAGGAAAAAATGTGTTGTAGCGAGAGATTTTGAAAATATTTCAAGCCTAAATCTAATCAGGTCAGGGGTCAATCATGTCTAAGTCTATCATTTGTCTAAAAAACACAAAGCGACCTTCTAGATGCACATTAATCTCTTTACATACACCACTAGTAAGTAAACAGCAATACGTTTGCATTATTGACAACTGGGAATGATACAGCTGGTATTAACAGGGTACACTCTACAGTACACCATCATTTAACTTAGACCAAGCTTTCATACCATACACCATCTTCTCTGGAACTGGAGAGCATAAAGGATAAGGCAGGGGCCAAATGAACAAACATTAACGCTGAAAGCCTTAATGAAGCTTCTACAGCCTGGTCTAATAAAACTAAAAACCTATTCAACACTAACGTACTGAAGTCGCTCCTAACAGGTCTCACCTCGATGGGATACTCGTCCTCCATTTGACCCAGGTGGTTCCCATGAAGGGAAAGGCTTTCCTCCTCCTGGTCTGGTGAATCTGAGGGTTCTGGGGGAGGAGGGGAGTGGGCTCGTGCCCGGGATTGACCTGGAGAGCCCCCTGGTGCATTCGGGTCTCGCTCCACCAGGAGGGTGATGGTGGGGGAGGTGCCGGTAAGGAGCGCTACTGCCTGGTCATGCCTGGCCTCTGTCATGTCTACACCATTGATCTGGATCGACAGTAAAACCAACCACGGAGGGTGTCAGCCCACCAGGACGCTCCCAGTGACAACGGTCCACATTTGCCAGTGGCACGATAAACATTAAAAAACAAATACATGCTGAAAACGGCATGCTGCCATCAGTCTCCTCTCATCGGATTCTACATTTCATCATCAAAACTATTTCAGAATATTTATTGAACATCTAAAACATTCTGATATTAAATTCACTGCGAGTTTGTTAGTGCATCAAAGTGAGTACTGTTATTTGAGAGAGAACCCAACACCTATACAGGGGAACAGGAAAAGGCGGAGGAGAAGAGAGAGCAGGGGTAACAGCGGGCTGCTGCAGGCAATTTAAGCTGACAGAGCTTCCCTGAGAGAGAAACGCTACGAGCAAGCAAAGCTGTTTTTCCCAAAAAAGTCAAAAAATTCTCTAAAGTCAGATTATGACTGCTTGTGCTGCTATCTTTTAATGTTAACACATTTCCACACCTTTTTGCCTTTGTTTACCTAAAACACAAGTGTAAGTGTGTAGTTTCTCCAAAAAGTTTGATCTTAAGTCAACAAAGGCAAGCAGGGAAGACCTTGGACAACTAAAACTAATAATTAAATTAAATTAATTTTTCTAACCTTTGTTTTTAAATTGGAGGGTAACTTTCAGGCATGCACAATATTAAAAGCTGTACTCAGGTCCAAAGTGACAAGCAGAGGTCAGCGCTGACCCGACAGTACCGGCTCTTACCACCGGCTGATATGGTGCCTCGTCCGCTGCCGTGGTAACACACACGTCTACCATGTCAGCAGGGCGACAGGCTCAGCTCACTCCACCCAAACACCATACCCACCACCCAGCAGGCAAGGAGATGCACTTAATGCATTAGTGAGCATGCAGTTGGAGAGAATGTGAAAAAGAGAGAAAAAGAGGCTGCCTACTAATAGACAAAGGAAAAGAGCTGAAATACTGCCGGAGGAAAGACGAAACCCACAAAGAAAGCAAAGAGGATAGTTGAGGAAGCGTTTCTGAGATTCCCACAGAGGATTTGCATTAAAGAAGTTAAGAATAGGAGCATTTCACATTCAGCATTACAGGACAAGTCAAAATCAACCATTATCAGTCGGTTTACAGTACGGTTTGGTGTGCATGGGTGCGACTGGCTAAAAACATGCAACTCAAAAGTTATTAATATGCTAAAAGAAAAAGGAGCTTAAAGCCAAGCTTGGAGTCTAATCAGCAGAGGAAAGCATGGAAAAGTCATGCAGGAAGCAGTTAAACACATAACATCAATGCTGCACTATTTAACCAAGAGACCAACAGTTTGCATCCAAAGAGAGACTCTGGGGTAGATTTGGTATGAGGACTGTGTTGGTATTCTGTCTCAGCTGCCAAAACACAAGGTTTTAATGTGCGAGAGTGAAGTCTGATGAGTTAATTCTCTGCATGTGCTCAGCATGGGACCTGACACAAGTCAGAGTCGGATCCATCTTAGATGTGACTTAACTGGAGTGATGAGAGCAGTGTTGTGGGCACATTTACAATGGAAATATTAAAACATTCGGCATTGATGACATGCGTGACGTGTTTCCTTTACATTTTCTCTTGAAGAGAGACAAAGGCCCCGGTTGTCGATTAATGTAGAGTACATTATCAGGCCCTGTTCTTTGGCAACACCATAGTAAAGCCAATTTCTGCTGTAACAACACCAGTGTCCATTTATTAAGATATCCAATTTGAACCTATTCTTAAATCCCTACTAAAGGTAATAATTGAAGAGAAAAATAAAATGATTCTTATTCTCACATCCATGAAAACTTTGTAAAGGAAACCCTGTTTTTATCACACTGAATTCTGTGATGCCCAGATGGAGCTGTGAAAGGGGTGGGTAGTACTCACGGAGATCACCCTGTCGCCTACACGCAGTGTGCTGTCTCTGTGTGCCGCTCCCCCTTCTGCAATGCGAGAGATGTAGATTCCCTAAAAACAGAGAGACATTGTCAAATGTTTAAACTTTTATGTACATTTGTGGATAAATTACTTACACTGCACTTTCTAAGACTGTTTTTTTTTTAAAAGAACTAGAGATAAATAAGATAATATACTGTAACTTCTAGACTTCTAAATCTAAACAGGTTTGAGAGGTTACCTACTTATTCCATAAATATTTTTTTGCCTGTGTATCAAATTAGACCGGGTCGGTGGTAAACTGTTGCAACAGGCTGCAATGCTGTGACAAATCAATGTGCTGACCGTGAGCTGCCTAGAAGGGGAGTTACCAGTCAGTCACTGTGTGTTATCTCACAGTGTGGATCTGAACCAAAAATAGAATCTCTTTGTTTCATATACGTAGTTCTGAGATATTAGCAGCCCACAATGGCAAGAATTGTGATATAAAGGTTGTACACATAAACAAACCCACACATACATTACAACTGTACGGTATGAATTAGCAGCAAAGTATTTTATCATTAACATTCTACAGCCCAAGCAGCTCATTAAAAATCATGGCCCGAGACTTACTGTCCCTTTGCTCAGACAACTTACACAATTTGTTTAACCAAATAAAACCCAGCTGAACTCCTAGTCTGCCTCACCAAACAGAAAATGTGTAAACACATGCAGGGGTAAAGTCTACTGCACCTCCTCCTCAGATCAACTGACAACCACCGACGTCACTGCATCCATTTCAAACAACTTTTGAAAGAGAGGCAAGACTTACGGTCAGACCCGCCTAAATCATACGTTTATGAATCCTTTCCTCTTTGTGGGCTCGTTGAGCTGCATGAGTTCCAATGCAGGATTGTGCTGGCCCAAATATACACCTCACCCCGTCCAATTACAGTGGACCTATCAGGTGTCAAGGCTGGCTATTCATATCTCCGTCTCCCTGGTGATGACTGTAAACGTTGCGGCTAGAATAGACGCTGTTAAAAGACAGATCCCTGTGACTGAGACAGTTACTGCAAACACTTCGTGACCTAACTTCCCGACTTCAAGACCGCACGTGACGTGTAGTGATGGTAGATTCTGTCTTTAGCTTTAGATCATCTCTCAGTATCACTACAGATTTGACTTGGATGCAATTGTCAGATTTGTAGATTTGAAGCTTTAAATATTCTGAATGTGTCACTTGCTTTAGGCCAGAGCCTCCATAGGCCAGCTCCTATTAATGTATGTAAAATGCCATGCTATGGTTGGATGATAATTCAGATGGGGCTGAAACTAATCATTATTTTCATTAGCAATTAATCAGTCAATTATTTTCTAAAAAACAGAATCCAAAAATTAAATAGTGAAGAATGCTAATGGCTGTTTTTTCAAGCCCAAAGAAAAGTTTTTAAATTGCTTGTTTTAACAGTCCGAAAACCAAAAAGATATTAAGTCATCAAAAACATCATACATGACAAGCATTAAATCCTCAAGTTTGAATATTTGGCATTTTTGCTTGAAAAATGACTGATTTGACTGGGTAACCACTAACTAATTATCAAAATAGCTGCAGAATAATTTTCTGTCTCACCGTGTCTCCTGTGCGGTACGGCGTGGAGCCTTTGCCCCCTGCGATGCTGAATCCCAGCCCCTTGTCGTTACGGATCAGGCAGGTAGAGAGCCGCTGTTGAGGCCCGCTGGGAGTCGCCTCCAAGTTGAAGGCCAGACCACTGCTCCGTCTCTCCCGTGGGAAGTAGTCGTCCTCTGGCCTCAGGGGCGTGGTGGTGATGGCGTTCTCTGGCTCCACCATACGCTCCCGCAGCACCGTCATGGAAACTGTAGCACCAGAGCTACGAAGAGCTTCAACTGCTGTGTGATGCTCTGCTTCATGGAGGTCCACTCCATTTACCTGAAACAAACAGATTCTGTTGTTCTGCTGTTCTTTGATTAAACATTTACTATAAAACAGGGGAAAGAGTTGCTCAAGACAAAAAGGCAAAATAAACAGAGGATGCTTTACCTCCAGGAGTTTATCTCCTACTTTGACCCCTGCTCTGGCAGCAGGACCCTCCTCAGATACTCTGGAGATGAAGATTCCCTGAACACACAAACAAAAAGAAAAATGTGTATAATCTATAGTTTCTAATTTTTTGAACCTATCCATATCTCAGGTACACATCCTTACCTCATCATCTCCCTTGTAAGGTGTAGATCCTTTCCCCCCGGCAATGCTGATACCGAGGCCGCCAGTTTGTCGCTGGATGCTCAGGGTGTGCTGCAAGTTAAAGAGGGGGGAGTCAGCACAACTACTAGTGACACCCCTCTAAACACCACACAGCTCAGGACAGACTGAGAGGGAGGCGAGCCCACAATGTTGTTATTTATTTAAGGTGATCCACATTTATTTTCATATCTTAAAGTTCTTTATCTTCATGATATAAGTTATGGGTGACCTCCCCCCCTTCTGCCAGAAAGTGGCATCAATCTTATCACATCAGCATCCTGTCTTCATGCCAACTGATGGGTGGTTTGACTTGTCTGGAGCCTAATGTCAGTTTAAGTGGAAGTTGGATGATTTTGTGCCTTGAATTTTGCTTTTAAAGACATTTTGTGAGCATAAACTAAAAAAAAAAAAAAAAAAAAAAAACTAAAAAAACCCACAAAGTTGTAGCTAAATCATTAATCGTCTACCAATAACCACTTAACTGACGGTAGACTTCAGACATAAAGTGAACAAACACAAACTGTCTGAAGCCCTCTTCATGGATCTCACAAAGGCTTTACCCTTCCCGAAAACAATAAATGTGTCCTGTGTATGTATGGGAGAAGGGACTTTAAAAGTGTGAAGTAAACACTAAATAAGTCGTAACAAACTGTGTGTATTCAATATACTTGCAAGCCATGCAAAAAGAGGAAGGAATGGAGACATATGAGGGACAGGTGGAAGGAAAAGGGGAAATGTTGAGATGAAAAGAGTGTGCTGTGTCCTGGATGTGGAGACCCCAGCATTTGTTATAATTAAGACATTAATTATTTCTTAAAACAAACAAAGCTTACTGAAATATAAATGTTTTGGAGATGACAAATACTTAACTGGCAAAGGAAATTTTCAGCAATACTAAATGACACTTAAATGTTCGAGTACAAGTTTTCTTCACCAAGCCTAAACAGCATAGGAGTATTCATATAGCACTTTGAAAAAAAGCATGCCAAAAAAAAAAAAAAAAAATGTCATTTCCTATAATTTCAAACCTTAAAGTCATGACAGTCACATGCAGTCTATACAGCTTATATTAAATTAGACTACTGATGAGTAAACTTCGTCCATCTTCATTTATCTGGAGCTCCTCCTCTGGTTGGAAGTTGAGTTACCTACCAAAAAAACAAAACACCTGGAGGAAGGCGGTGAAGCAGCCCATTCATTCCAGGGCAACACAGCATGGACAAGGGAAGAAAAGGAGCAAAGCAGCAGAAGCAGAGGAAAGGTACAGTAGCAGAGACGTCATGTGGCAGAACCTGATGCTGGACTGGGATTCATATTCATGTCTACAGTCAAAGTTTTAGCTATTCAGGGTATTGCCAGCATTTTAGAAAAAATAAATGGCAGGATGACAATTAGGCACACAATCATATGCTGCCTAAAATGTGTAAACATTTTAGAGATACGGTTCAAGTTGAGGAGGACAACACAAGTGTGGGCATCCAGGGGACTAATTACTTGGTAAAATGAATAATATATTTGGCAGGCAAATATTGTTCAATCAAGGGCTGTGCCATGTGCACCTCACACAGCGGTTGATTCTACAATATTTGCAAATGACACGGATATTACCAAAAGTCATGTCGCTTTAAAGAGTATGCTGTTGCTCAGACTTCTGTACTTGACATTTACTTAGCACTGTTTATTCAGTGGACGGCCAACAAGAACTCAAAGATTAAATATGATAATTCTGTGTAGCTCACAGGCTTTTCAAAATACTAAAAGTAATCGATTAATCATCAATATTATACATCTAATATTATGGTCTTTCATGCAAACCAATGCAACATCACTGGCTTAGGTTTCTTACACTAAGTGCATTATTGAATATTAAAGGATATTGACCCTGCTAACCGAAGCAGATTAGATACATGGATAAAACAGAGATAAAAAAATCAACTGTCAACATTTGCCAGTGTCGGGGAAGTTAGTTTAATTTCCCAGGATGCACTCAAACACAGCACATTTGTGAAACCTCCTTCCAAGTTTACTCTCACCATTCAAGTGTTCGAACCTTTGCTATAAATAAATAAAACATGGCTACTTCAGTCCTGCATCCAGGTTCTGCCACACTGCACTGGCCACCTCATAAATGAATTGTGGTTAGGGGATCCCTAGTGATTGGCTTGAATTAACCATTGATTTCTGTGGGTACTTTCTCTACCTCTGAATACAGGTGGGTGAATGAGTGGGTGAGTGAGGGACACAGAGAGACGGACTGGACGGGAAAGAGTATGTACAGACCTCTTCCTCCTCAATTCGAGCAGGTTCAATCAGCAGATTATTGACTTGATCAAATGACACCCCCTGTTAGGACAGGAACCAGCGAGAGGCATGCGGATTAGTCAGGCCAAAATAAAAATATGCTCACACACACACACACACACACACACACACACACACACACACACACACACTTTCTCACACTTTTTATAAACTTCAGACACACCCAACAATCCACTGCTTGCAGGTTGTGGGACTTCCAAGTCCTCTGGGATGGACCACCTTGAAGCAGACGCAATGCCACACTCATTCCCCAGCCACCAGAAGCAAATACAGGCAGAGATGGAAAGACAAGACCAAGGAGCTGAGCCACAGTGCAAAACACACAGTGTAAAGAGAGCAGACAGGAGAAGGCAAAAGCTCCCATACCAGAATTAGCCCAGCCTCCACACCATATAAAGCAAAGTCCTCCAGAAGCAAGCTTTAATTTACAGGCCTACTTTTGTAAAAAGAAAGTAACTGTACATGGTCATAATACACGTTCAGCCTACAAAAGATATCTACAAGACGACTTTCCAAAAGTAATTTACCGAAAATTCAACAAAAAGAAAATCAAAGCGATAATATTTGTCTTGCTGAATTTGATTTACAAGAACAATGCAGAATATTACTCTCTTCAGTAACTTAAACCCATGAAAGATTATCATCATATGACACAAAACAAGCCTCGTTGGATCTCACATTCCAGCTCTGCCAATATACGTTCTGGTTGGCCTGAGGTCAGCCACACACACGGACTCACATTCATAAACACACACAAAACAGGTTTGCTGAGATGATGTTTGATCACAGTGTTAAAAGGGATTTCTACAATCAGCATGGTAAATCAAAATATTTAATTAAGTCTCTCAAAATACTAATGATCAATAAGGAGATTCATTTTCATAAGCAGCACTGGAGCAGACTTCACTCACTCCATTTATACTAACAAGCACACAGGCACAGTGTTATAAGAGCAGAGTGTGAAAATGTCATTATTCAATTAAATCAGGAGATGACTGATAATATGGTGAGAAGTTTAGTACTGAACTTGGCCAGTGTTGTGCAAGAAAGGCCTGCAGCTGCTTGTGTGGAAGCAAAATTATCGTTTGACCTTAAAGAATTCATATCTGGCATGTTATTTGTGCATAAACAAAGATCAAGAAGCTGTCTGATGTGGAAACACAGATGTTTAAAGTTCAATTTCTTTCATTTATCTCCAAGTATGAGACAATATGTGTAATTTTTTTGTTGTTTATGTGTCAAAGAAATTAAATGATTTAAGGGATTGGAAAATACTATCAGCATCGACATCTAAGTGTTTGTAGGCGTTTGGTGGAAGGACATTGTGTCTTTGGGACAAAGCAAAGACAAAGCAAAGGCTTTTCTCAGGCAAGACTGTTGGCGTGTTTGTGAGAAAAACATTCCCCTTGATTTACAGCTCAAGGGTAGACGTCTTAATTTCCATTTCCCTGCATGCAATGCCACATCCTTAATAAGTGCTAGCAGCCCACTCCAAACTGAATGCAACTTGCAAGGTGGTAAGGGCACTCTATGCATAAAGTAATAAGTGTTTGCATAGAGGCAATGAGCAAGCAAACAATATATTCAATTTAAATATATTCTCTACGACATGAATAGAAAATATTAAGCATAAAAAAAGCTAATTAACGGATTTGTTGTGTGATGTCTTTGCATACTGTATGTTCTGTTGTATGTACACTTATTTAATTTCTACACATTTGTACAAATCCAGGTGAGGAAAATCATGTTTTTTAATTAATATGTAAAAATTTCTACCCAGCCTCCAAATTCCTGCACTGCACCCTACCAGTGCTGGGATCTCTCCTTTACCTTTACTTGACTGGAGTTGACCTGGTTCCGGCTGTCTTCCAGTTCCTCCATTCTGTGATGCTGCTGAAGGGTGCGTATACTTTGCTCTTCCTCCTCGTCCTCCTCGTCCTCAACAGCCTGTGTCGGGGAGTTGAGGCCGTCGGGGCTGAAGCCCTGCAGCAGCGCAGCCACGGCCTCGGGTTTGGGCAGCTTGGTGATCTTGAAGTGCTTCTTGTAATGTGGCGTGTCCTTTCTGATCAGACGCTGCTTCTCTGCTGGCAAAACCGGCCTCTCGTACTCCTCGTCACTCCTCTCACCGTCTTCCCCGTCCTCCTCGTCGTCCCGATCTCCACCGCGGATGATGGGCTCCTCTGCAAAGTGCACAGTGGGCTGGAGAACAGAGGGGTTAAGAATTAATTTGAAATTTTCTTTCATTTAGAAGGGTTTTTAAGAAGAAAAATGTTCCTGTTTGTTCCTGTTTTAGGCAAGTAAATATACACAGATGTTCACAATGGGATGCTGAATAAGATGTTTTAAATATTTACCTCAATGTACTCCACCTCCATCTCATCCAGCTCTTCCTCTTCCTGATGGGAGTGGCCGTCTACGAGGTCCTCCCTCTGCGAGGTCGCAGTCAGATTTTGTCTCTCCTCATGGGAGGTGGCCGACAACGTGCTATTGGACACTTGGGAGTCATGGCTCTGATTGGAGAGGTCACTGAACCGCTTCTCCTAAAACCAAACATGACATATCTGTTTCATTATGTGCATAGTGGTAGATATAATGCAGTGTTAAAACACACAGTGGAAAACAGATCTTCCTACAACAGCAGGTGATTTATGTCAGAAACCATACAGGTTACTACAACAAAATTAAATCTCCAAATGATAACTGACTACTGACAGACTTTACACAGTATGATTTATGTACCTGTGGATCAGGGGACGCTTCCTCTCCATCAGGTCTGGATGTGTAAGCTTCATTCCTCCTCTCTTCAATCACTTTCTTCATCACCTTCAGCTCACTTGGGTGTGGTGTGGCTCTGCGCTGAAGGCCCTGAAACAAAGAAAACAGATTAAAAACATGAATTAGCCAAAAATAATATGCATTAGTATGAAGCTGTTACAAATACTTTTGTCAGTCTTAACTTTGATCAAGCCCAGAAAATATTCAGATGACTCTATTACAATAAAAAAAAAGAGTTTCTCATTTGAAGCAACACAATTTTCAATCACAATTAGCTAAAACAAATGAACATAGAGATGGAGAGTATCAATGCTGATTGGTAAGATTATCTAAGCAAAATGACACAAAGGGACACTGTATTGTTGTGTCTGCTCACTCTGCGCTCTGCAGCAGCCTCATCATCCTCGTCCTCAGCCTTGGTCTCCTCCTGGAACTGGATGACTGACACTCGGTTCAGGTTGCTGTCTGTCCAACTGTCATCTACGCTGTTCTGCAGCAAGTTCTCTGTAGAAAATGAAGGAAAAGTGCGGAGTACAGAAAGATGCAAACTGAGTTTACAGCTGTAAATTACTTTTGAATGGACAGCTTCAAGAACCGATTCTGTAAAGTCTCACAACCAATATGTGGTTTTACAAGCTACAACTAGTTAACTAACTGACCAAAGACAGTACAAAAACAAACTGTCAAGCTCCAAATATGAGCCAAATTTCCTACCAGGTACAACAGTGAATACATTGGACATTTTACGTACTACAAATTGTAGTGCTAACTAAGTGCTACTCACCTAGGCTCGGAGAAGGCTGCTGGGGCAGTAAGTAACAAGTCAACACCTTCTCTCCGGTGCGCTCGTCATCCTCTGTCTGGAACTTGAGCATTGGCTGGGACTGGTTCTCTGCGAGCCACATGGCCTTCAGATTGAGGTTTGTCAGGGCAAAAGGCAGGTTTTGTAATCTGGACAAAAGAAGAGATGAGGTAAGTTGAGCCATAACCTTTCCTTTTCAGTAACTTAACTCACAGATAAAAACTAAAGCACAGGAATGACCTTCATAATCCTGCAGAAAACTTGCTCCCAAAAATGATCAAAGACCCTTTTCCAATATGTAATTTCCATAACTTAGAATCACAGCTTTAAAATTACATCTACTTTAGGTTATATTGTTAGTTCCTGACCACATTAAAAAGGCAAAATTGGAGGAGCAATGTCTCTGCAGGATGTCGGTTACACTAAGTCCATTTTGGCAAAGGCATTCTATTTAAATCTTATACCTTAGCACAAAAAGCTGCTGTGTATTATTTACAGTTCAGGGTGTTAAGTGAGGTTACCTGTTTCCAGCCACATCCAGAACATGCAGCTCAGTGGCATCTGCAAGCTCAGCAGGCAGCTTTCCCAGACGGTTGTCTCTCAATGAGAGAACGTTGAGGCTGGCACAGCCGCCCAGCTCTTTGGGCACACTGCCCAAACGGTTGCGGTCTACATTCAGGTTGGTCAGCTTCTTCAGCTTGCCCAGCGAGCGAGGAAGTGACTTTGAGGGAGTGAGACAGGAGCCATTAATCATCAGTGAAAAAGATAATGAAGCTTAACAGCCGTTAATTGGGCTTAAGTATGAATGGGCATACATAAATCCCAACTGGGTCAGTGCAAGGCTGCTGTAAGTGGTTTATATTTCACTACCTGTAAAAGGTTTTCTGTCAAGACGAGTTCTGTGAGGTTTTCACACTCTCCTATTGAATCAGTCAGGACGGTCAGTCTATTCTGGTCCACCTTCAAGATGGACAGCTGTTTCAGGCAGCCTGGACACAAAACACAATACCGGTTAACAAAAGACACCATTTTACAAACTATAGCAATAAGACACCAACACTATATGTATCGTGTTGTGACGTTGTACACGATTTGTTGATCTTTTTTAATATAGACTCATGCTTTAGAATAAATTCTTATAAAAACAAACAAAGAAATGACAGCTTTCTGGTATTACCCGTGCTACTCTTCACTGGCATTACTTTTCCAGTAGAGGGCAGTGCTGTTCTTATTTAACAAAGCACTTACTCCTACACACAGTGGGCCTGCCCCATAGTTTACTTAATCTAGCACTGCCTAATCAGATGGCAAACATTCACTTAATACCCCAAAAATACACTTTGTTCACTGGCAGCACAAAGAAACACACTCATTAGTGTTCGGCAAATTGTTGCTGTCCTTTCATGTCACTTATATAATATAATATTGGCCTAATTTCTGTCTTGCTGTTTGAGAAACACTTTATAATATTCTAAAATATGTATAAAAGACACATTCATGTGACTGGGGTATGAAATGTGAGGGTGGCTACATAGACAGCTGTTGCTACCTCTGCATTTATTTATGAATGTGTCCGATGCTATTTCTGACATAAATTTACTGAGATTTGTCATTTCCATCCTGCCTTTGTAGGCCGTATTCAGACCGACTCGAGCCCTCTCATACATTTGAATGGACCCAGTCTGTCGGAGCAGCGGGGGTGCCAACACAGTATAGCACAGTATATTCCTGATGGTTTACTTTGTAAAGCAATCGTTGTAGCGAAAGATAAAACAGTTTCCTCCGTTGCAAATCCTGTCAGTGTAGTAGTACAAAGCATTGTGCAGTGTTTTGGCGTCTAATACGCCTTTAAACGCATCATCTGTTACTCAAACCGGACTTCCTGGATTGTATTTAATGTCTCATCAGTATCTTAGTACCAATTCAGCCCCGGGCGCCATTTTAACACAGGACTGTTTTCTGTCTGAATCCCTGCTGTTTCTCACCTATGCTGTCTGGGACGACCTCCAGCAGGTTCTGTGTGAGCAGCAGGTCAGTCAGAGCCAGGAGGCCGTTAAGCTCTGAGGGGAGCTCCTCCAGGCGATTCTCTGACACATCCAGACACACCAGTCTACGAAGGTTCCCCAGCTCCTACACACACACACACACACACACAGTGCAGTGAGCAATAAAGGCACAATACAACCATTACCTCCACAGAAAAAACGAGGGAAAGAAATCAGAGTTAATTCTGCATATGTGTAATGTAGATTTCACTTAAGATTTCAGAAGAAAAAAAAAAAAAAGGCACAGCATTTTTGCAACAGGGCAGCTTTAAAACATTTATATTGCACTGTACTTACTGGTGGTAATGAGGACAACTGGTTACGGTCCAGCCATAGTTCCCTCAGGTTGGGGAGAGCACCAAGGGTGTCCGGCTAAGAGATGGGGTGAAGTAGAGAGGAGGGGAGGGAACACATTTGGGGAGTTGGTTATTGGAAAAGGCAGGTTGATTATTTTGGTTTTAAGTGAAAAGCCAGGGACTGCATGCTGTATTCAACAGACGCAACAGCGAATGGAAATCTGCCCCATTTGAAAACTGTCAGGGGGGATGAGGCCACGGCAAACAGAAATCATGTGCCCTGAATACAAACACATTCTCTGTAGATGAATTAGGTGATTAAAGGCATCTGTAACATTTAATGTCAGGATGTGGTAGAACACTGACTCAAGCATTAGATTCCATTTTTAGGATGACTTTTGCAAGAAAAATGTTTTTTAGTTAGACAATTTAATTTACATTAAAAGTTTAATCTGATTTTCTATCTTTTATCTGCTGTTCAATAACACCAAGAAACAGGATCTTTAAATACAGTTTTTCTCTTTTGGGATCTGTTTTTGTTGAAGCACCAAACTACATTCTGTAAACATTTATTTGTTAACAATCCTAGGTTCACTGGGCTTCCAAAATTTACTCAAATTAAAGTCTAAGTGATAAATGAAATTAAGGAGAATGTCAGCAAAGCAGTGGCTTATGACAAACCAGGAAGTCGAGGTTTCATCATTATGTCAACTATTTGCTCAGCCTCCGCCCTTTTTAGGTCATGAGGCATTGTTTACCCTGTCTTATTGAGATAGGTGGGCGTTCCCAGGCTTCAGGCAGCCCTTACTGTGGGCTACAATGCATGCAGGGCCTCAGGTCTGACAGACCGGCTCTGAGGTAAACATGTGGTTTGGATCATAATTATTGTGGTGGGAATGTGAGAAGAATATTGTGATATATGCACAACTGAGGGTGTCGTTTGAGCACTTAAAAATATAATGAATTATTTACTGTATATTGTATTATATGGTTAAAGGGGATGAGCTGTTGACTTACCAAAACTTCCAGTTCATTGCTGCCCAGGTCCAGCTGTTCCAGTTTCACCAGGAAAGAAAGCGACCTGAACATGCACACAAAATAGCAGATGCAGTTACTCACACAAATGCGTGCCCTGAAAGGCCAAGGAGCAGACATACCATTCATTCACATGTACTGACATAATGCAAAAAATGTTTTTAAAGCTGCGTTGCTACGCGTAACTTGTAGTTTCTGTCATGTTCTTCCGTGCTGCAATAAATTTCGCTCCTAAAGCTATTGCATTTGCAAGTGAGAGAGGTTCTAACTAAAGCTCGAGGTGAGTATAATTCTGACCTACAAAAGTAAAAGTAATAAAGAAGAAACAGTGGTGACAGAAACAGTCACCAGTGGTCCCCATGCATTGTGGGATCATTGTCAACAGGCGCTTGTGTGTGCGTGTTTGAGATGGTGTGGAATGAGATAAGAGGCCGAGCCCGGCTGCATATTACGTGTGCTGGAGGGAGATGACACTTACGTGGGCAGAGACTTCAGCAGGTTCTCCCTGAGCTCCAACGTCACCAGGTTGGCAAGACTATAAAAGGAGGAGTGGCAGTGAAAAGGAGGCAAATAAAAGAGAAAGAGGAGTAGGAGTTGGCAGGCGCCGAGAAGAGGGGATGGGGGAGTGAGAGAGGGGAGAGGAGAGGCAGGTTGTTTAGTCAGATGGCAGGTCTGTTCGTCTGGGCTGCCTGGCATGGTGAGGGGCTCTTCCATCTGTCTGAGCACAGCAGTGGCCCAGAGCCCAGAGACCGGCTGCATCAGAGCCCACTGGGCAACAGAATTACACTCCTTGAAAACCTGCTCAGTCTCCTAATGTATCAACAATCTAACTGAGTTGAAGGCCTTCAGTCTGGAAACATGAACCAGTGTGATGGCTTGATTAGAGATCTCTTACAATTTTAACAAAAATGATTATCTTGACTGTTTCTCAAGTAACCGTATTTACAATTATGAATAATAAATAATTCCAAATTATTTGGGAACAGAGTTGCACAATTAATTTAAATCACCAATAAAGTCGACAAACGAATAGTTTCTTTAAGTATCTAAGAGAGAAACATATTTTATCCTATAGAATGATCTACTATAGGCCATCGAGCACATGTACATACTTTCCAATGTCGTTGGGTAACGTCTGCAAAGACACATCGTTGAGTGCCAAGTGAGCCAGCGCTCGGAGTTGAGTGAAACCATCCGGCAATCTGAAGCAAAAAGACAGGAGGGAAAAACAGTGAAGAGAGACTCTTAGGGTTTTCTTGTAGAACACATGGAATCACTTTAATCAAACACACGAGACTATTGGCCCTTTACATATTCCATCTGTTAAAGTATTCAGCATCAAAGCTCTTGCCAGTCATTCCATTTATTTTCTATAGGAGGAAGTTAAAAGGTGAAATACCAACTTAGACATCACTAATTAGGGATGTGGCAAGAAATGCACAGTTTTTAACTAACAGTGACTTTATGTAGGGATATTACAGGGATTAATTATCCAGGTTAGTAACACATATGTTTCATGCACAGCTTTGTTTGGTCAAGAAGCACACTGCCACACAAATCATAAGCTCCTCTGGGCATTTGTTCACGTACTGTGCACAGTTATTGCCTAGCAACTCAATTATCTCAAGAATTGCAGTTACAAATCAGCATGAAGTGCAGACTGTACATTTAAACACGTATGCGCAATATGATTCACTGCACATTTAAAATAGAAAAGCAGTAATTAGAGCACACAAATAACACTTCCCATGTTTTGTTTCATTTTCAACGCAGTACTGCTTCTCTCCACCCTTGTTGCATCTGGGCAAACATCATATTTTCTCACAGTGATGATGAAAAGAGTGATGGGCTACTCCCACTCACTTACCTGGATAAGGGGTTTCCACTGAAGTCTGCGATCTCCAAGGCCCTGCAAAACTTAATGCTCTCCGGGATCTCAGGAATGTCTGCAGGAGAAAAGAGGAGGTGGGGGGGAGACAGGAGTCAGCACCATGGACACACAGATGTAGAGCAGGGGGGTTGTATCCTATGGAGCGAATCATTTTAAGTTCCTTGTAATCACAACCATATGGCCAAGAGCAAGGGAAGGGAAAAGTTTTACAAGGGAGGACATGGTCAAAGTGTACTATTACTTCTTCATTTTCGGCCCCATTAAGTAAAATTTATAGAGCAATCACATTTATAGCAATTTGCTTTAATCTAATCTTCATCATTAAGCTCATTGGACCCCTGTCTCTGTATATAAAAGCATTTCAGCTGTTACTTCAGTGCTTAATAGTCTTAGTCTCAATAGGATGGAGTTCATATGTATGGTAACGTGCATAAATTAAGGGAGGGTCAAATAAAAAGACAAAATGGGGGAAACTTATTTGTTAGAGACAGTGTTCTCCCACCGCATTTTCAAACTATGCAGATTATATGTATAAACATTTACATATATACTTATCGGACAATATGTATATGGTACTGCACCATATTGCTTGTATCTTAAAAGCAATGATTTACTTGGGTGGAAAATGTCTTCAATGCTTGCTCTGAAGTTGGTGCTTCCCAAACACTCACTCATTCCAAGGCAGGTAGCTGACTGCACCATACCCCCATATTAACAACTAGACTGTACAAAGATAGTTGTACAGTAACAAATAGCTTAAAATGATAAAGTCATTAATTAAACTTTTGCCTGCTTAGTCTGGTGCACGTATAGAAGGCACAAGAAGAAATCTGACCTACTGGCCTGACCAGGTAAAGAACTTCTACCACTGGATCCTGCAGGTGCAGGTTAAGAAATCCCTACTGAGCCAAGCAGCCTATAACGCTTATCTGGCTCAGCATTGTCCTGCAGCAAGAGCAGGCAAGCAGACAGGCAGACAGATGGGAAAGGCCCTTACAGGCCACTGCACACTGCTCCCACAGCACTTGATGCAGTGTGTAGCAGAGCAGATGTCTCATATCTATCATATAGGCCCTTCCTGCCACTGAGTATCACTGTACGTGTGTGCAGCATTCAAGGACACAGAAAGGGCAGGATAGTTGTGTGTGTTACAGAGGATGGGTCGCAGAAATTTAATAGCAGCCCCAAATTAAATGAGTTTCACCGTAAATCTCTGTTACATGTATGCGATATTACCTTTGGGTGCACTACTGTGCTGAATTTAATTCTTTGCTTGTCTTATAGGAATATTTCAAATGGCACAGAGATTCATGTATGAATGTCTGTTGCGCCAAGAGGTATACTAGATAATCTGGCAAAGATGGCCAGCTAATATTTATCTAATGGCTGCTGCTTCTGTGTTAATTCTCTGATTCTCATATACACCTATGCTTCTATTCCTTAACACCACATGGCAGAAATCTATTTTACAGACCAGTTGTTGTTTTGTGTTTCTGGGGTAGTCTAGACAAGAGCGGAAGGTTATTTTAAGACACGTCATTAAAGTAATTGTGAGTTAATGGGTGGTCTTACAAGCAGAGATCGTAGAACAACTGACACAAGTGCACAGTGAACTTCTGTATTTATTTATGTACCATTTCTGGAGATGTCCAGTTCCACCAGCTGCATGAAGTTGGCCACCTCAGGAGGGAGTCTCTGGATCTCATTGTCACTCAGGCCAAGCTTCCGTAGGTTCAGTAGTCTGAAGAAAGGCTGTGGAGACACGTGACACTGTGTTAATCAAACAGAACATAAAATACTTTCTCATCTGATCCTGCCAGGATGTATCAAGGGACATTGATTAATAATCATGTTTAGGCTATAAAACCATATACAGAAGTAATAAAGACACTGAAAATGCTTAATGAGTAGGGCAGCAACTAACGATTATTTTCATTATCTGCCAATATAAGTTCCCAGAGCCCTAAGGGACGTGTAAAAAATTTCTTTTTTTGCAGACCAACAGTCCAAAACCCAAAAATATTCAATTTACTACAAAAGGGGCAGATCCTCACATGTCAGAGGCTGGAACCTGGGGATGTGCAAATGGACCGAAATGGACTTAAAGCTTCAACACAATATGTTAAGATTTGTGTTATTAGTGTTTTAAATGTTGCAGACATTTCTCTCTGCCTTAACCAGAACTGTGAAGTGAACACAAATAAACATCCTGTGTATTCAGATGAGGGCCGTCACCGGGAGTGGTTTTAAAAACATTCCATCGTCATATTCCCAAAAACTCCTCCTCACCATGGCAACCGCAACCAAACAAAGTGGCTTTCGATAGCAGAACCGAGGAGAGTGCTGCGGCTGTGGCCGTGCCAAGTGCTTTCACAAGAGCCTGGTTGTTGGACGGGACGGCGTTCAGAAGCATTCCTTCGCCAGTCGCGCTGTGTGCGTCTGTCCATCTTAACAGCAGATGACACACACACACACACACACACACACACACACACACACACACACACACAGACAAGACAGGCTGGCAGCGAACAGCAAGACTAACGGGCCAAAACTATGCAGTTATTAACCCCTCAATCAGTCCCTAGTTCTGCAGCCCACAGAGGACCCACTGTCTGCCTTGTCAAAAACCAGTCGACTTCTCAGACGCAGTAAGGGAGGAAGGCTCTTGAGGAACTTGCCGACTTGGGCTTTCTGGGGTAGGAATTTGTATTAACTCATTATTCAGGGATGCTTTCTGAACATAGAGTGGATAGACGTCTGCAAGCTTGGAGCCTAAACCTTAATTCAAATTAAACCTCAGACCCTGTGCTGAAAACAACCCTTGTGTGTCAATTACAAGAGATTAATAATACTAAATTGAAAAATCCAGGAAATTTCTAAGATCTGCCTTCGTCACTGGGATTAAAGTTTTAAACATGTGGCACTGTTACATACGGAGGAGGATTAGGGCCACATGTTAAAAATGTATTTAGTTTAGAGTCAAAATCTCAGAATTCTGAGTTTATACTCAGAACTCAAATAAATGTTTCACATGTCGCCCCCATCCTCTTCCGTAGTTACACTCGTGTTGCATAAACATGTCGTAAATCAGATAACACAAAGCCTTCTTTGATGTGTATTGTGAGGTTTCTGCTTAACAAAAGTGTGAAAACACACATATACACACACTCTACACAACATGCTGGGAGACAGCTCTACAATTACGCTGCCAGAAAGAAGAATGTTGCAGTTCAGCTTTACTCTGTTCCTTGATGACAGACATTTCCAGCTCTTAACTAGTTATGTGTATTGTGTTTGGAAGGGGGGTAAGGTTTTTCCCAGAATCTGTTTGATGGTTTGCTGGCAGTGCGAGACAGAACATGTCAGTGCTTTCCCAAAATTCCCCAGCATTTGACTGGTACTTCATACTAACGTCCACACCTGATGGAAAGTGTAATAGGGAGGGCATAAATACAGGGAAGGACGAGAGAAAGACAAAGAGGGTGTTGGCTCCCCGGGTAGCAGGTGACAGGTATCAGATGACAGGAACAGGAAACAGGAGCTGTGGGCAACCATGTGACCGGGGCCAAGCCCAGATGGGAACCGGTCCCTGAGACGGGCGGCACCTTGCTGGCAAAGCAGGTGACCCCACACACCTGAAAGCTCATACCGTCGATACAAACTACACAATTAAAAACATTATGTTAACTCCCCAAAAATGCTAATGAGGCTTCAGGTTTTTCTTCTACTTCCCACGCTGAGGCAGTGCTCTCACACCAAAGTATATGAAGCCATATTACTGCTAATGGACAATCAGCATTTCTCCTATCCAAGCTAAACCAATCACCTAATAAAAGCTTTTGCATCAGTGCATTCCTCTCCTCTCTTGATATCGTCCAGAGCTCAATCAGTGATGAGGGGAAAGCTAGACAGTAATGCAGTCATGCCTGTGAACAAGTAGTTATGATCACTCACAAAGATGGCCATTCACTCCTGAGTGGCCACTCAGACAGGCTCGCTGGTGTTTTCTAGGCAACAACTGTGATGCTGTACGCAGTTCTCAAACCAGCTTTACTTCAGCATCAAAATACGATAAAACCCAGATTTGATTTACAGCATGTTTATCTATTTAGTATCTTTCTGACGCAGAATAACGTCATATAACATAACTAACCTGTAATAAGTCTGTTCTTTGATGTGTCACATTACTTTTAGACGTCAATAACTGCTAATTCCATCAATGAAAACTGGACCTGATGTCCCTGCCATTTCCCACCGACTGATGTACTTTCAAATCAAACAATGGAGAACCACCAGTGTTATACGGGTCAATGGGCCAATTGGAATAACAAGTGGGAGCACTGGGATTTAGTGTACCGCCACCGTCTCTTCATTGCATTAGTGAGGCACAGCAGTCTGCTCAGTCACTCAGGCAGCTTTTACAGGACTGTGCTTGCGTGTATGTGTGTGGTGTGCTGTGTGTGTGTGTGTGTGACCTTTATAGAGTGAGGCAGCACGTTGGTGAGAACCAGTATGGAACATTTCCTTTATAACTTCGCAACTGGGATGTTTTACTGAGAGCCCTTGTGAGAGTTGTTTGCTTAAGGAAGGGAGTAAAGCTGTGAACAGGAGGATATAGTACAGTGGAACAGAAAAGAGTGAGAGCGGAGGTGGGTAAATGATAGCCATGTCAGCAGAGGGCAGTGTGGGGTCTCGAGAGCACTTCAACAGCAAACCAGTCGGCACAGCACATTTGCAAACCACTATCAAAACATTATCCACTTGTTTTGCTCATGCCTTACAAAGTTGGATAATCAATTCCAAAGTCTTTGCGGCACAAAACTTGCATATTTTAACTGTCAAATATCAGCAAATATTTGCTGTTTACAGTTGAAACACTGCAAATATTTTATAACTAAAATAATCAGAGAAAAGCATGCATCAAAACTGGAAAACAACGCTAGCCACCTGACAACTGTTGATAAGTTGGTAAAATGTAGCAGACAGTCTTTGTTTGTCGCCTTTTAAGAACAGCTCTAGCAACATCAAATTATGACCACTTGAGTAAAAAGGTGGAGTCCAGCCTGCAGCCATGTTCCCTCTTGAACTGCTTTGAATTCCAGAGAAAAAAGTATTGGGTAAATTAGATTAATGGTGTTTAAGACAGCTATGAGAACTGACACAGCTGCACAGATTATGTTGGACTAAGATAAAGTTTCACACAGGGGAGGATTGGGTCTGTGTAACATCCACAATGTGGCCAACTCAAGCTAGTGTGAAATGGGTGTGAAACTTATTTGAGATATCTCCCATCATTATACAGCGACTGAAGCCTTGTCACCCGTGAGCAACCTGTGACAGAGAGCAGTGTGAGTGACGAGAGACACAGAGAGGCTACGCAAAATACATGCTGCACTTCAGTGAGTGTGTGTGGAGCATCGTAAAAAACCTCTGCATTGTCTTATCTGCATCGCCCTGCTTAGCTTACATTCCACTCAGGCAGAGTGTGTTAATGTGCCTCAGGATGTGCATTTGAATGTGCTGGGTGCACAAATGTGTGTGCACTTTGCAGACATCCTTCTTAAGTCACAGGAGAGAGGATCTGTGCTGTAGGTCTTTAAGTCAGCACACACCACTTTTTACAGAGTCTTAGTTTTACTTTGGTTATGGTTGCCAAGAGCGTAGTCGTCCTCTGCATGTGTGTGTCAGGGGGATAGAGCAGTATGTTAACGTGCATATTTGTGTGTACATGTGTATTAGCAGCCGTGTGTGTTTGTTTAAGAGTGTTTATGAGTGTGTTTATGTGCACTGGAAGGGACTGTAAATTCACAGGGTGGTATGTTAATGTTTATGGACCTCACATCACTCCACAGAAACTAATAAAAAAAGTGTCTACAGATATCCAAGAAGCAAAAGGATATGTGTGTGTGTGTGTGAATAATGTGAGTAAACTGTATGTTCCACTGTAGGTGCAGTGAGTCGAAGCCTGATGGTCACAGAGGCTGCAGTGTTCCAGTCAAGTGACTCCATTTAGCTTACGGTTTCCCTCCAATCATGCCATCAGACTAAAGACAGAGCAGGCTCCTCCTGCCCTCCCAACACACACACACTAAATTCAACCTTCCTCTTACAGAGCACATTTAGTGTGCAGGAGACCGTAGAAAAATCCCAGACACTGAACTCAATGCTTGCCCTAAATCATTAACCCACGGTCAGATTCATTGTTACTATTATTATTCTACTGGTGTAATTCTGCAGAGGCAATGTCAAGAAGTTTTTGCACGTAGTGAAACAAAAACAAAAAAGGGCTGAATCAGGTTGATCAGGTCTCAGCTTGCCTACAGAGGCATTTATTCAATGGACCCTCGCATCTCCAAGTTTGCTGGAAAGAGGAAGTCAAACTACACAGACCATCACTAAACCTCTCATCAATTCTTCCCATAACCCTATTTTTTCTGTTTTACTCCAACACACGTCCTTTCCTCTGTAAGTGAAATTCCTTTTCACACATTCCAGAGCCTCTTAATCTTGTGCCAAATCTGCCCAGTCGGCCTAGTCTGCATGTCCCCACTCTTCCCAATATCAATTCCCTCACAATGCAGACAAACTACACACACTGTGTGCACACTACTGGGGTGAGGGGCTCAAAGAGAAGGGAGGGGAGAGCACATGCTTTTGTGCTGGCCTGGACTCTTTCAGTGTCCGGGGAAATAAAGAGCGGAGAGGATTTGGTTGACTGAGTAACTTGGTCGGTCACTCGAATGGCGAGCCTCATTACTGCACACTCGTTTCTATAGATAGCTGCAGTCATTGTTGTGGTATAAACTCAGTACATGAGTGCTCACAGACACAAGACAGCTCTTCGTTAAGAAAATCAAGTCATCCTCCTCTTACTAAACTTAATATATTTAGCCAGAGTTATGTGAAGCTAAAAGCACAAGCACCAGCAAGACTACATGCTCATTTAAGGCCAATGCTGATGGGGCAACATGGGCTGATGTTGCTCTGCTGGTTGGCAAAAGCGCCCCCTCCCCCCGCAGAGCATTGTTTGGAACCCAAAGTTACCAAAACTTCTACACATGAATGACACCCTAACTGCTCCTCTTCCCCTCCTCCTTCCCACTGTTCTCTCCACTGCTCCACCTCTCTGGGTTCCCTCCATTTTCCTTGGCAAAGGGACAAAGGCCAAGCAGCCAGCCCCACACAGGGCCGTCAGTCACAGGCCAGCTCTCAATGCCCCCCTCCCTGCAGCCCAGCCAGGGGATTCCTCCATTGTCCGAGAGGGCACCGCAGAGAAGAGAGAGGGCTAGAAATGGAAGGATGAAGACTTGAAAGAGGAATGTGGCAAAGGATAACAAAAGGCAGGAATGACTAAGAAGGATAGAGAAGGCGAGTGGGACTAACAGTGCAGAGAAGAAAAGGAAGATTGTGTGCGAAGTAGAGAGGAGAAAGCTGAGAGAAAGGGAGTGATGGTGGATTATTAATGAAGAATAAAGGGTAAACAATGGATTCCCACAGTGCTGTGGACACACTGCACCACTAATGGGGACAGAGACTTCAGCCACTGACCAACAAATTATATCAAAGGACTAAAGACTCACTGACCTGCTCTCTTACAGATGAATAATGCAATTTACTAATCACAACACGCAACAAATCAACAGACTGTCATTAATGTGGTTTAGTCTTGTCCACTGCGGCCCATATACAGTGTGGAGTACAATGCTCCCCCTGGTCTCATCAGAAAACCCAAATGCATCAGAACGACAACACAACCATTCATCTACCCACAACTATAAACCTACACTCCACTTCCTGTGCCCTCACCCACTCTCTCCCACACACTCTCCCTCTGTTGCTTGCAGATCAGGTGTGTATGTGAGAAAAGAAAATGATCTAAAAACACTCAAACAAATCCACAAATACACCAGCACTTCACTGCTGAATTCTATCAATGGTGTGTCATGTGTGTTTCATTTAAGAGAGCACAGCTAATTCTATTAAGTTCAATAAAACATGCTCGCACAAAAAGAGAAGTAGGCATGTGTGTGCACACATCTGTATATGGCAATTTCATTGTTTTTGTGTGCTATTATAAAATACTGTGCATGTGTGTGTTAGTATTTGTGTTTCAGTTAAGTGGCACTTTCAGCCGTGGCTACCCTTATCCGGCTACAGTCACTCAACAGGCCACACAGAGAGAGAAAGGCGTGGTAAAGCCGGTATGATTGACAGCTTGACTAACTCCCATCTACTTACACCTGTCCCGGTGACTTTGATCTGTGTGGAAAGCAAACACAGCCGAAAGTCAGGCAAAGCAATGCCGGAGCCTACCGCCATACATTAGCAGTTTTGAACTACAGTAGCCAAATCCAGCTCTAACAATGAGACACTGAGGGGGAACTAACCCTAGCCCTAAAAAGATAACACATTTTGGTAAAAATTCTACCCTGGTCAGTACAGCAAAGATTAGCAAGATGTGGGGAAAATGTCAGACTGTGTCTGATGGTTGAGGTTGCCCTGGATGGCTAGATCAGCTTTAAAAAACAGAAGAAGAAAAATACAAAAAAAAATGTACAGGCTCTTAATGATTATTTTACTATTCATTTATAATACTGTGTATGATCAAGTAAGGATACAGCCTTAAATTTGAATCCCCAAATGATGAACACCTAGGGCAGATAGTAGTTATTATTAACATGCTGGCATAAATAGTTCTCTCTCTTGTTCTGTCTGCCCTCTGGACATCCTGTGGTTCGCTGTACTGCTATATTTTCTTTATAAGCGTGAGGCAGGACAGGGGCAGTGAGGAATAAATGGTTGTTCATAGCCGAAGAGATATGGGCCCGGGGGCTGTACATGTACACTGTTTATGTATGTGTGTTTATGATTGTGTTTATGTGACGGGACTTGTATATGCCTGATGCCTTACACCATCCTTGTCTGGATAAACGGGGGTAAGCCCGGAAAAATGTTGTTGAGGAAAAACAGGATAAACAAGTCTAACTACCCACTGAAAATACAGTACAGCCAGATATTATTTCCACCAACCATCAACATGGTTAATAAACAACCACAGTGACAACAAGAGCTTCTTCCCCTTTGCCTCCTGGGAATGCTGTTGAGTTGATATAATACTATTATGCCAAATGTGCAGCCTGGAATGTCCAGCTTATAGATTGCTATTTGACAGCTGTATATACGATGTCAACGCACACTGTAAAAATAAATAGAAAGCCTATATCACACTGGTGTCTGTTGATGTAGACTCCAGAGAGCTGAAAGACTAAGATTGAGAGAGAACAGGTGGACATGGCATTGTGTAGCCAAGAGGCTCTTCCACTCACAAATATACATGGCTAAAGAGTACCTCTCACACATACACATGCACTACACTAGGATATTGAAAAATCAATACCTTCTTGAATGTAAGTCAGTATGATGAATGTGAAAGTGGAGGCAGTGTACTTCCCAAAGACAGATATATAATAATGGTAAATACTGTGGCATTCTTGGTTATGCTTTCTGTAACAAAGAATGGTGATTGCTTGGTGCAGTACAGTGATGTCCAGTCAGCATTTTAAAAATAGGCAAGTAATCCCTCCACTGTTGCCATATTGGTGGGCTAATCACTGCTTTGGTTACTAAAACCATCCCAGTGATAGAAAAGCTTGCACCACCAGTCCTGGGACACCATGTGCACAACTTGATTAGAAAAAAAAACACACAGAGAAGAAAGACAGATAGGGAGTTAGCACTGAGTCCCAGTGCAGATTTGCAATCCAAACCAAATTCAAAGCAGCAGCCAGTCTAAAAGCCATGAACTTGATCTTTTCAGAGCTCATGCATCAGCCGACAGTTTGCTTCTGTTTCAGGTTTCATAAAGTGTAGATTCCACCTGACTGATCAGAACACTTAACAAGATAATCAATAGTCACTGACAACATCCTATGTCTACATTAGAGTAAGAAGGAAACAATACTGCACTACGGGCTTGGGAAATCTGCCCAGCCATGTTGAGAGGTTTCTGTAGTGATGAACCAAATCTAAAAAGCCCCTGTCCATAGAGGGTGCAGCACAATCAACAATACTGCCTGGAAATGTAAATGATGACTGGACCTGCAGGTGTCTGGAAACTCACAGAGCAGATCATGACCACAAAGTGAACACAAAGGGATGGGCCTCAAGTATTGTTTTTGCTGACATATTAGTGATCATGCAAGCGCACACTGCTCCCATTCAGGCTTTAACGTTTAGTTGAACTAATGGCCTGAGATTCTCTGGCTATGCTGTCACATAGCAGGAATGAATGAGTTCACAGGGAGATCAGAAACTGTAGGGCAGGCCCTCCACTTCCACCCACTCTCCCTGACTTCATCACATGCTCTCTCATTCTCTTTCTGTGTTCCCACAAACATGACACAAAACCAGAAGCCCTATTGTTTATAGTCCACAGAGGACGTTTGGCTCTTTCCTGGATGGGCTGGATCCGGTATGTGCAGCCTGCCAACTCTCAGTTTGTCCCACAGTGGGGCTGTGCTGCAGGGGACCAACATGGCAACCAGAACCTTTGGCACTGCATGGCCCTGGCATTGTATATACAAGTAATTTGCTGGCTAGTCAGTATACTGTCAACACATACCATGATCAAACACATTAGCAACAGTAAGAGGAGCACTTTGGCTCTATAGCTGTCTGATTCAGCATTAATTGAAGGATGGGCATTGAACTGGCTCTCCGTAAGATCCATACATACACAGAGATAAGAGACAAGACAGTGCTGAGGTGCTTGTTGTGGGCTTTCGTAACAAGACTCTTAGGTAGAAATAGAGGATCTCGTCCCCGATACAATCTCATACAATACTTCAAGATTATCTCTACTCATGCTGTGTGAGAAGTTCCTGGAAACAGTTAAGTAAGTGTGAAAGATCATCAAAACGTCTTTATGACTGCATGAAGCTACTGAACATCTTTTCCTACAGGGACAATGTTAAGTATTACAACTTAAAAACCAACTGAACGCACTTGTGTGTGTTGTGAGTGCACGAACAGCCTCGGTACAATTGATGCATTGTATGTGTCCAGGTTGTGGCCTCCCTCACAGGATCATGTGGCTCAGTGTCTATCGTTTTCCAGTAACGGTCTTGGCATTCACCCTCTCGCAGCGGGCCTCACACAGGTCTCTGTCTTTATATTTCTCTCTCAGGAATGTTCCTTGGCCGTTTGAAAATGGACATCTACGGATGTACCAGACCCTCACCAGTTTTCCCATACAATGGTAATATCTGGGTGACATGGGCAGGTAAACTGACAGCCCACCAAGAACATTTTATTATGAGATTTGGAGATTTTTGCCAATGCCAAGGCTGCTGAATCTCAGGGGTCACATTAACTCATTTACTTGGGCCATTTACTTGAAAAACACACTCCACAGTCGCTTCTGAGCTGGCAATTTCAAATTGAACCTCCTCCGGACAAGCTGACAAACCATAACAACGGTTTTAACAGATGATAGTCCCTTATATAAATTCATGACTCAATCATGGGGCTGGAATGAAAGTAACCCTATCAGGTGCCACCAACAGCTAGCCTTGTGATGCATAGACATGAGCTGACACACATCTGTCAGTTGTGCCTGAATCCAACAAATCTGGATTACAAAAGGACTCCCACTGTTTTTGAGTAAATAAGTACGAAAGGTCAAATTTGGGGGGGAACTCGTATGCCACCAAATACAAATAATTCAGTTAACCTACTTTTTCCACGAGATGTAGTTTGCTTTTATGGCATGGGATGTTTGAACAGAAACAGATTTAGAATCCTAAGCTTTTACATTTGTAGTGTTGTTAGTAGAGATAATAAAAAAGAAGAAAGAAAAGTATATAGGCCTATAACATTAAGTTCAGTAAGTGGTCCACAAGAGCAGCACAAAGTCACCTCTATGTAGTTCACTGATCGAGCATCCCAGCCCCTGTGGAAAAATAACTGCTCCACTTTAGATGTTGTTATACAGTCTCCCTGCCTTGCTGCTGTAGCTTTTTCAAAGCCCAAGGACAAAGTGTGGCTTTGAGACGAGCCGGTCCACTCTTCTTCTCTGCTTCTGTATGACGTGTTTGGCTCGGGCAGAGGCCAAAGTGTACCAAGTAGATTTGGGACAGGAATCAGGACCCTGTGCACACATGGAGGTACAGTAGGTCTGCAGTGACAGGGAAGCCCCAGCCCATCTGGTGTCTTTCCCTGACAACACAGGGTAAATGCACCCCTGCATCAGGCGAACCACTGGCCCTGGGAGATCCATTACCTTGGAGACCGGCGTTTGTTCAATGCATTTGCCAAGGGAACGAGGAAGCAGAAACCTCCCTAGTGACACTTCACTGACTGTGAAATGAAAACTGAGCCTCACTTGATTCAGACACGTTATCTGCTCGATGATAAAACAAAGTATCTGAACATCTGCGCTGTATCATCACAAACAGCAGAGCCATTACTGTGATGTAATCTGGCTTTATGTCTGTTGTCATTTCATTAATGTGTTGGGAATTTTCTTTTAAAACATTGGGGTAGAAGAGCACTCAACACTAGCACATGCTCTTATCTTCAACACAGGATAGAAGATGGGTATGCCATTATTAAGGATTACAAGCCAAACCCAATTAATATCTCATGGAGACAGCGTAATTACAGAGTTGTCTGCACACCCCTCCCACATGACTCCAGAGAGGATCAACGTCAGGAACAACCAAAACACTAGCCCTGAGCCCACAGGCAAGCACATGCTGATCCCCGATGGCTGCCTAAAACACTGCTCTTCTACACGCCCAACGTCATGAACCTGGTTTGTGATTGCAGATCTAAAAATATACAACGGGGGAACCTGATGATGCACATACAAAGAATCTCACTGTACTGTAGAACGCAGATAGCACATTTTGTACCTTTGCCAGCCTGCCATACATAGTATGAGGTAACCAAATATGGTACATGTCGTACATTCAATCTGTACCTGTCCTTGACCTTACCTGACATCTTCCTGTGCTCAAAAGCCACTTGAATACTGAGCTGCTGCAGCAAACACACGCACGCACGCACGCACACACACACACACACACACACACACACACACACACAGTTCACAGACTAAACTCTGACAAGACCTACTATGCAGGAGGAATACTGGGGCAGGTTATAGTCTGCAACACCTTGCTACCAGACATGTAAAATTAAATAGATGTAATTTAGTGAAGGAATCAGGGTTCACTGTTGAGCTGTCAATTGTAGATAATAGGACAAAATGTTCTGCTTACCACCATGAGTTGCAAAAGGTGCCGCAAACTTGCAGCTCATGTGGCAAAAGTGAGGGTAGGTAATGTGCTGAGGTAAAGAAGAAGTACAGGAGTGACAGCCAAGTAATTTAAACACACACACACACACACACACACACACACACACACACACACACACACACACACACAGCTCATGGATTTAGTCAGCTAAAGCTGATAACTGAAAAGTTGTGCACCAGAAACCCAACATTTAAACCTGTTTATAATTTGTCTTATTAAAGCTTTACATGCAACTGCAATAGTTTGAGCTTTTGTAAACTGTAAAATGGAAATAAATTAAAGAAAAAATGAAGTGAGGCCGAGACGTGCTCACTCATGTTTAACCATTTTCTATTTGGGTGAATATTTGCATATACAGTTCAGCAAAAGTCTCGTCTCTACACGTTGTTCATGAATAATAATAATAAAATAAATACATATTATAATTATAATAAATAAAAAATATAAAATAAAAACCCATTAAAAGGTGCAGCATTTAGAAAATTAAGTGTACTTGAACTGTACTGTACTTGTATTCACGTTAGCAGCCTTCAGCTTCACATTAGGACTGAGATTCATTGTATCATGTAAGTGCATTGTAACACTGTAAATTTTACTTTCAAAAAAATGTACTTGTCCACCCAGAAAGGGCAGCTCTGCTGGCCAAAATCAATGTAAACAATGTTTTTCCTTTTACCAGTGATGTTCAGATTCGGGCTATGCCATTTTACATGAGTGAGCAGGTTCAGCCTGCAACTGATAGATCTGCAAAAAGCTTATAATCAGCCAAGCCAATTTATTGGACAGGCTGCAGCCTAAACATCAATAAGGCATTGCTTGCGACTGCTAAATGAGCTAAAACTATCTTACTGAAACCTAACAAAATATGAATATAAACACGCAGGCAATTCACTGAGAAGTGCGACTGAGGTGTCTTATACGTTCTTTCAGCTGAGCTCCTTCTCAGTATTCCCATTTGTGTTTTTAGTCCCAGAAGTTCGTGGGCTAGCTTAATTAAAACACTGTTAGGATGAGTGGAGACTCATATTTAACAAGGGGAGACTGAAATTAATCTTGACAAGCCTGAGAATTCAACTGAAGCAAGATGTGCATGTGTATCGTGCATGCTTCAGTGTTTGTCTAAGTATAGTGCCTGTGTGTGGGCTTCGCCAACAGGAATGTGAAATGAGTAAGTTCAAGTGTGTGTGAGAGCAAGAGAGGGGAGTCAATGCAGCTTCCAGAGGGCAGGGCAAACTCCTGCAGATTCCAGGCATGCCTGCATTTCCTCGGATGTCACGTGCTGCAGTGCAAACAGAGTTAATTACACAGAGCACACCAAGCCTCATACTTTTTCCCCAAATGCTTCATACTTGAGCAAAACCATTATTAAGAGAAAATAAATGAAGGCAAAATTGCCATTTATCATATTACGTTTATCAGAGCAGGGGTAAAAAGATTAAATTGTTTTTAATTAAAGACTACAAAGCACAGGGAAGTTATATAATTTGGTAAATATGATTATGTAAAGTTTGGCTGAACTCTCACACAACAGTAATGGAAGAAATATTATTAGAAAGCTCCCTGGTGGGAGAATAAAGCATAGAGAATGAACACAAAGAGTTGTATTGTGAACGGCTGCAATTCCTCGAGTTAAAATAACTGACCTTTAACTATAAACAATGCCCTGACTATCAACACTTGCCGAATCTGTCATCTGATTCGGCTGTTCTGTTGTGATCAAGTCAACTGAGACATCAACACAAGAAAAAGCAAAAGGAAAAAAGGGTTAAGTGCTGAGGACAAAACATATTCACAAGAGGGAAAAAAAACTGAGCAGAAAATCATTCTTGGTGCACTGGAGATGAATAGATGTGCTTGGGGGCCCACTGACAGTAGCACACACATGCATCCATAGTGGACACGGATTGCTTCCATCTCCCTTTCCAACAGACCAGTTACTGCTCCGTTTGTTATGCATCACTGGCATGAACACGACACACATGCGTGCGTGCTGCTTTGTTGTCTCCAAAGAACCCTGCTGTGCTTTCTATTGACCTCTCTCATCTATTCTCTCTGTCATACACACAAACATTCACCACCTCTTTTAGAAGCCTGAAATTGGTCATGTGGCACATCCCACACATTCAACCAGCGTTATATTGTGTTTGCTCAGTAACCAATTAACCAACCACAACCGTGTATCGTTTTTAAGTTCCAAGTTCCTCATATCTAAAATTTTGTTTGAGATGCTCTCAAAGAACTATAGACTTTTTCCACAGTAATAACAGTATACTGGCCTGTCTTCCTCATACAGCATATAGAATATGCTGGATTTATAGAATATAGTAGATTCATCTGTTGACTGTCGGCACACTGACTGTAAAACACGCTCATATAAAACACTGGTTAGTATACAGTGGGCACCTGACACCTGAAGATACACCCTAAGCAGAATCTAGCATATACAGCAAAAAGACATCCTAATCAAATACTACCTGTCAGTTTCCTGGCATATAAGGGCAAAGAAAACATAGTTCTATAACCTAAGTCATTCAGTGATACTGGCTGATGGTAGGTAAAAATCAATACTGTGATCAATAAACAGGAGAAGTAGACAACACAGCAATTTAGATAAGTTGTAAATGATTATTCAGTCAGTCAATGATAACTTAAGTATCAGGAAACATGAAACACTGAGCTCTGCAATAGGGCCCTGTTACTGCATAGTACACATTTTTATTTTATCAGTCAGCAGGTAAAAACTGTACGTGCGTGCAGCAAAACACAAATTTGTTTTAGAAGTGTGTGTGTGTGTGGGGGAAAAGTATGGATGGCTGCAGGTAAACAGCTGTCTCATGAAGCTTTTAAACATAACCACAAGCAAACTCTCAGTATCACTGATTATTACACATTTTTAATGTTTTCCCAGAATAGTTCATGGTCAAGATAGATAAATATTAGTCTGACATGTTTCTTTTTTCTGCACAGTCAAAACGCACTGTGGCATTTTAAGTCAGATTAAATTCAGAAATTGATGCTGTGGGTTGCATAGGCTGATACATTGTTCATTTGCAGCAGTTTTAACAGATGTTATGAAATTAAAAACCAGAGAGACAGCAGTTCTCAATGGAGTGCAAAACATTTCTTCTATTCAAAAATGCACTACATAGTAGTTTAGAGACAATCATCAATCAAAATTGGCTCGGTCGGGAAAAAAAATTTCCCAGTGAAACCAAATGTTTGCACTTTGGAGCCCTGTAGATGACATGAAGTGAAGAGTATTCAAGTGGTGCAGACACTGCCATCGTAGCTGCAGCCACAAGTGTATTGCTGTACTCCATTATCATGGCTCTTGAGCTTTTGAGCTTAACATCGTTTCACTGGTTGGTACCACATCTTGTAAGATCACAGAGAAACAAGGTGCTTTACATCATTTATCATAAACTCTATCAGTCTGAGACACTGAGTGTCTCCTCAAACCCCGTTTTCATCTTTGGACTTAACATGCCCTAAATGCTCCAACACACAATGTCCAGAATGGAGATGGTCTCACAAAAACAGGGCATTCCACGGCTCACTTGATTATTCCTACTTCCTGCTTGCAGAGACGCTCCCAACAAAAAGGAATCAACAAGAAAAACACGGGCGTTCAACAAATCAGACTGGCCTGAACCTAGACGCTGACTGAGTGCCTGAGTTGCCCTACAGAAAAAACTAACTGGTGCTTTGAGTTCGGTCACCAGGACTAGCCCAGAAAGACTGCTTCTGAACTGGCCACCTGTTTCAAAACAAGCAGAGCAGCTCTGTTGTGGTAGCTGTTGTGTAGATGAAGTGGTTGCTAATTTGTTAAATTCCAATTCCCACTACTATTCCAATGTACACGTATTAAAACTGCATTTGTGTGAAGTGGTAAAACAACTTCTTCCTGTAGATCTAGCAGGTATCTTCTACTGTAAAAACTAAATTGGATGGAGATAAGGCAGCTGCAGGTGAGGGACGGTGACCCATCCAAAGCCACGGGCACAGAAAGTACACTGAGCCAAGGATGTAAGGGCTATCAGGTTTCAGAGTGATAGATAGAGGCCGTCAATGACTGTGTGTGGCCAGCAGATAAAGGGCAGCATTTGTTTGTGGTTGGTTTTAATGCCATCCCGGGCAACCTTTTCCCCCACAGGGACATCAGCACCCTGACAGATTAGCCTCAAAGAACCATTTGTGTGACTGAGAGTGCAGTTCCTGAGCTCCTGTATGATCAAAAGGTTCAGAAACAGCATCCTATCCAAAAGAAATGTCATTGCTGAATTTAACCACTCCAAACTTCACATGTTGTTCCAACAGCCGCTGTCTCTTTTTGAGTCTGTGGTCTAAACATAACCTGTTGAAAATGTGCAAATGCAACAGAGAGTTTACTCAAACAGAATAAACAAGATGACCTCAAACTGTACTGCTAACAGAATGGGAAATAACCAATCCCGTACAAGGCAATTACTAGGCTGATAAGTTTGTCTGTATTTACTAAGCCTTATTAACAACTACCAAATACTGTATTTTTGGGACTTTTCCTTCTCTGGACAGAACCTATGCAGTACTGTGTAGTTCTGAGTACAAGGGAGTGTAGGATTTTTGTGATTTGGTTTTCATGTTTGTTATATCTTGCCTCCAATAAATATTAATTAAGAGTTAAAACTATTAGTCAATTATTCGACCAATCGATCAACCACAATTATTTTGGATTCTTTGGGATTGTTGGTTGGACAAAAACACTTTGGACTTGTAATGGGGACTTCTCACTATTTTACTGACCTAACATTTAATCTACATCATAGTCTCATGCGAGTTGTAGCTCTAAAATGATACGACTTAAGATAAAGCTGATTTTGCTCAACTTAGGTGAAAATGTTTTGCTTAATACCCACAGGTGACCAATGTTAAGAGTGGCCACTAGCCAATCTGCTCATCTGATACACAATAAAGTTTACTTCTTGCTTTGCATTTGAGTTTGTTTGTTTGTAATAAGGATGTATATGCCACTCCCTGCTCCTGGATAGAGACAGGTCTGTGCTCTTAACTCTTGAGGTTTCCAAACACTGGCTGCTGCGCGAATGAAATCAACACATAAATACAGTGGGACAACAAAAGAGAAAATGGCGTCACCTTGTCCATCTTGTCTGTGTGTACTTAATGCCTGTAGGCAACACAGCTCCCATCCTATCACAGTGCTACAGCAGCCACGGACTCTCCCCTATCGCAAACAGCTGCCACCATCACCATAGCCATCAATTATTCACCGGGGCTTTGCCTCCTTGTTTACCTTTGAGGCTGGCGACCAAGGCCAAAGTGCATGGGAGAGTGGTGAGAACCGGCAACATGAGCGTACACACCAGTGTTAGGTCCAAGTCACACTTAGTCACTGCTGAAAGAAAAATAGGGAATCATTGGACGCATGTCATGTGACAGCCCAAACCCGAACAGGAAATGCTACTGTGGTGAAAGTCAGGACCACACAAGGTGGAACCAAAAACATTATAATAATGGGACAGAGAGCTGTAGAGCAGTGATTCTCTACCTCAAGTTGGCCTGCAACCAATGATTATTTCCACTATTGATTCCTCTGTCAACTGTTATTTTTTAGTTATTTTATTCATGAAAATGTCAAGAAATTGTGAAAATGGCTGTCACAAGTTTGTGCCCAAACCATTCAAATTGCTTTTTTCAAATTACAATTAATCGATTACCAAAATTGTTTGGGATGCATCAAGTAAGGATTAAATTGTAGGGAGGGGGAACACAGCATTTTAGGGTCAGTGACAATAAAGGATAGATCAGTGGCATAAACAAATGCATCACTGCATGTTCACATGTACCTTGCAACCACTGGTGTCCAGGTTTATATCAAAAATAAAAGAGGTGGCTGTCTTTATGCATGCCTTATAGCGGCAATGTGTTTTGCAGTGTTGAGTTGACATTACCCAGTTAACATGTGCTGCTATTTCCCAGGAAGAATATGATTTTGCAAAGTGAAAGGGAGGGAAGGAGGGAGGATGTGTATGTGCTTGTCAGATAGAGCAAAGCAGAAGATCCATCTACACCGTGCAGACGTCTCCAGGGGACCGGCTGTTAGCTCTGAGACCACTTCATGTCAGCCCAGACTCTGGTGTTCATGGACGGATGGATGGCCCCAGCACCAAGAGTCCCAGAGGAACAGGGATCAGTGCAGCTCGGCTTAGTTCCCTGATCACTTCCTCCAATGCTGGTGCCAGAGCCCCCCTTCTCCTGTTAATCCATCTCCGGAATAAAATACACCCCCCACTACATACTCACTCTCTCACACACACACACCTCCCATTACCCCTCTGTCTCACTAGATTGGGGGAGGGGGGCAGGCAGGATGTGAGACCAGCTGGTCATCAGCTCAGACAAAGAAACCTGCTGAATGTGCTCTTGCATCAAAAAGAAACTCAGATCTCTCACATCGCTGTTTCTTCATGGCCTCACCAGCTTGGATCTCTTTCACTTTTTACACTGTGTTACAGCCTGATCCTGTATGGGGGGGGGGGGGGGGGGGGGATGATTACAAAAGATTTTTAAAAACTTCTACTTCTGTTTTTCTCACGGATGTTGTCTTTTACAATTACACACACAAACTGAGGAAATCTTATAGTCTAGCCTGAGACATGAAACAAAAATATTCAAATGACAAATCCTACTTTAGATCCATTTACACTTTGTCAACAATAGTACCTCTGGTTTTAACATGCTTTACCAAAGCAGGAAAAAGGAGAGCAGAAGACAGAGAGAGCTGAGCCAGAGGAACGATGTGGTTTTACCGCAGAGAGGCCAGTGGCAGGTGTAATTTATCTTTGGTCCTAGCCTAGTTCAGCCAGTCGCTGGGGAGAGACAAACCAGAGCTCTCCTGTAGAGTTAACTGAAAGGGAGGGAGGGGAGACCAACTGCAGAACTCAATAGTAGACTGAAGGACACAGTGTGAAGTATACATGTCCTAGATTTTTAAACGAAACTTCCCTCCTTGAGCTCCAAACTTTTGGCTCCCAAGCCCAACCAGGCTGCATTTCTCTCACACATACAGAAGATGGCTGGAGCACCATTCATCCTCAAGTAGACTAAGCCATTTTTCAATCATCTTCAAGATAATAATAAAGACTTATAAAACAAAGACGCATATAATAAAACCACTCAAGCTTCGGTAAACAATGATAGACCGATTCACAATCAGCAAGAGCTGAGTGAAGGGGCCTAATTTTGGTTTCTCTCGACCCGAGACTGAACATACACAAGGGATTCAAGAACAAAGCAGTCAGATTTTTATCAGTGCATTTATGTGCTCGAAAAGAGACCCAAATGACAGAAAAGCAGATCCCAGAGGAAGCGTATGCAGAGACGCACTGGCTTGTATGAATGGGGGCGGGGGTCAAAACTGTGGTGCTGAGGGGCAGTTTCACGGACGGGTGAAGCCCTAATCTGCTCTTTAGCCACAGATCTGTTAGCACACACACAGAGGGGACACTGGTGACAGCTGAGGATTAAAATATTGCATAGTCATCCCCCCCATTTATCATGCACACAAACTTCCTCTTTATTCAAACAACAAAATATCTACACATCTCATTTTCCCCTTTGACAAAACCCAACATCCAATTAGTAGCGCAGCTTTGTGGATGGGAGATGAACATTTAAAGAACTAGTTGCTGATTATATATTTCCTTACAGCAAAGTTACTATATGCAACAGTTCTCATATTTCTGGTTATGGTTATAGTGTTGAGGTAGGTATATTAAGTGTACCTGGAAGCTTCTATTAGGTAATAATACTGGGAGCAACATGCATAAAACCTGTTTAGCAAAGTCCGATGGGGACACACCCATCAGGGATTTGTTCCCTATTTCAACAATGGAAAAGCCAAGACAAGAACAAGCAGATATACTCTGTCGTGTACATTTGTAAGAGCCGTTGTTTGAGCTGCTGCCTACTGCACCTGCAGCCCACCTGGTTCCTCCAAAAAAGGGATCTCCTTGTACTTTTCAGCAGGTGTAACTGACCTACAATAAATCTTAAAAGTGATCTTTTGAGTCATGATATGCTTGCAGACTTAATGTACGTCTGGTCAGGGGCAGTGCAGTGCACACAAGAAACACAGAAAGCCATGACATTGGATATGAGGGGGGGGCAACTGGACTTGTGAATGGACTTCTTTGTAACCTGTCATGGGACTTGAGAATGGCTAAAAAGATAATTCCCTCTTCCTCAACATGATCTTTGAGGCAGGGCTACTCTGTCAAAGCAGCAAAAAGAAATCTGGATTACTTCAGTGCTAAACATTACTGAACAAGTACAGGGAAATATGAATTGTGGGGCATGTACTTTCTAGCCCTACTATCAGAAGCAATTATTCAATAATTGAGAGAAAAACTTGAGCAACATAAGAGCCTCTCCTGTAAGAAGCAGAGGTCTGCTAATTTATATAAGTTTGGAAAAAATTGATCAATGTTTTCTCAATTCCTGTTCTTGTGTTTTACTGATCAACATGGTTCCATTATAGTTTAACTACATTAAAACCCACAACGTAAACATCCAAATAGCAAAACAAAACACCTATTACGGACTATCTAAGATTAGTTTTTGTGCAATGAGAAAAGAGAGTTGCAACACAGCATTAAGAGCTAAGGATGTAAGGACATGAGGGGAATTCCTGACCAGCTGCCTACACAACAGGTTCTCTGAACTCATTCCATACAGATAAATCATACTTCATGCTCCCATTTCATGTAGTATAATCACTGCCTGGATAAGATTTCACCCTAAAATCATTCTGGATGTCTTTTTTTACAAACCTAAAATGTTCTTGTTGTGGCAAATGGAGACATCATTACTGCAGCGAGCATAATCTAAGATTGGTGGGCAGTGTGGTGGGGGTGAGTCACAGCAAACTTAAGGAACTGTCAGGACGTCTAATTCTCCATCTGTTCACTATGTTAAACCTCTACCAATACAATCTAGACCTAACCTCCCCCCCAGCAGCACCACACTTAATACCTCTATACATCACAATTGCTTTACAGTTCATTATTAATTTAAAGTGAGTTACCAGTTTCCTGTGTTTAAAAAATTTTTATGGCTGTATTGATTTTGTTATATTTTAAATTGTTTCAAAATGTTACTGCCGACATAAATTCACCTGACTGAAACTAACCCTGCTCCACTGGTCTGTACGTGTGTGTCCCAGGAGAGTTTGCAGCCCTCCTTTAAAAGAAGTGACAGTATGGGAAGGAGTCGCCTCTAAGCCGATTATTCTCCTTCTATGGCAAATGTTGTACATGGTAGTGTAGCCAATAAGCAGGTCGCAATTCGTCCATATTGCTTGCGTTGTAAGGCAAGCTCATTCACAGATGCATGGGATGAACCGATGAGCAAAAATGACTCGGGATGTTGGACTGACATCTAAAAATAGCCAAAGACTGACAAGTAAGTCCACAGATTCATCTCTGACTTGAATACACAGTGACAGGGAAGGAGCACACAAATGCATAAAGGCATTCAGACTCATTATGGTAATGCCATTCTTCATACAGTCAATGTCCTGGTTTCCAACCCTGTATGGGCCTGACCTCTCACACTGCTCCTTCGCTGAAGCCCCGCTGACTCGGAGGACCAGAGAGGGCCCATATGCTTTGTGTCTGCACGCTACGCATTCACTGCGACCACACGAGACATTCTGTCACCGCGCATTTATGTCTCCTGGTTGAAGCCAGCACCACACAGAGAGGCTCTGTCGGTTAACTGTCTGCACCGGAGAACTTGGGTGTATCCGTCACTCTGTATTTCAGGGGCCATGCACCAGGTACACTGTGGATATCTGACAGGTATGAACTAAGTGGTAGAAACACACTGTCTGAAGGTAAGCCTCGCCAGGCAAAGAAGGCTTCAGTTTTTGTGCCAAGAAAAGGCCCTAATTACACTGAAGACGTGTTATATTCAGCAACTATTGCATGTGCGTCTTTATAAGAAACTCTTTGTCCATCTGTGCCAAAAGAGTGAGGGCAAGAGCCAAGTTTGTGTCCCCAGAGTCCTTGTGCACAAGGCCATCTTTTATCAAACTCAAGGAGGGCTGATCTAAAATAAGTGCTGTTATGTGTAATAACAAACACGTGTCAAAGCAAAGAGGTTGTTCAAAAACACAAATGAATCCATTGCTGAAAGAAGAACAAAAAAGTTATATTGTTCTCGATTCCCAGAATCATAAACCTGGGAATCACAGGCGTCCTGCAGTCCTGTGTCAACACTCCAGCCTCTGTTGACCTTGACAATCTTCATTAGTGAATATGCCACTTGTCCCTTTCACCACTAAGCTAAAGCCATAAAGTGTGAGAGAATGACAATGTCTACTAGTGACCAGTCTATTCGTACAAACTCCCTGCTCCATCACAACCACAGCTAGTGCCTTGTCCTAATAATGGACAATGCCTCGAACTGAATAAAACAAGGAGAAAGTCGAGCAAGCACTGCTTTGTTCCACAGCTCTGAAAAGCTATAGGGAAAACAGACCAACAACAATCCTGCTCCCCTTAAAATAAACTCTTCAGCCGTGCAAAGAGAACTTTTGTCATATTTCAAATAGTGGGAGTGTGGGTGGGGACAGCTATTCATTCCACGCATGCCTTCCCACACTGCATCCAATCCAACTGGCCACTGATGCCATTACTACAGGCAACATGTTGTGTGCCAGCTGTTTTGGTCAGGGTTAGTCCCCCTGAACATGCAGCAGATCCCACCCAGCAGCCTGAGAACACTGATCGGATCACTGGAGCGTCCCATCGCCGTGGTCCATTTATCTTCACACTTTATTTGCTGTCACACAAGTTAATTAAGGCCCCTGGTGTTCTTGGAAATACACCGCCATGCAAAGATGAACAGCATGATGTTGTTAAACACTGTTTCAAATACTCTTACCCATTTACATATGTGAAACAAAACAAATGTGCCTGGTTGAAACAGGAATGATGATTTTACTTTCGTTATTTAAGGCTGTTACAGCACTGAAGGGCACAAAGACCAAACCAATTTTAAAAAGGAGCCAGGAAGGATGAGGAAGTACCTGAGCAGGTGATATCCTGTAAGCTAGTTTACTGCTTATGTCACCTGGCAGTAAACTGTGCTTTTCACACAAGCGAATTAAACACCAACTAAGTGTGCAGTGGTGCAGGATGAACTTGGCACAGTTAAAACCCAGAAAACCATCCACATACAGCCACTAAACTCAGGGGGGGAATAACACACATTGCTGATTCACACAGGAGGAGACACTCTCGGTCTGGGGACCCCGCATACCTTTGGTAGCTCTTTGAGTTGATTGGCATCGAGCAGAAGCTCTTCCAGGCTGCGACTGTAGCGGAATACCTCATCAGGGACTGTCTGCAAGTTGCAATGCCGCTTGTCCACCGACTCGACGTGGCGGTTGCAGCGCCACAGGGGGATACACTTCAGCATGTCCGGCCGCCGTGGGGGGATTTGGTTGCCGGTGCTACTGAAATCTCCGCATCGGAGGGTGAAGGTCGGCGGGATATTCTGACGGAGTGGGCTCCCTCAATGTCAAAAACGCCGTGTTCCCAACGATGTTCCCCGCACGGGAGGCCGAAATCCACTTAGAGACACAAAAATAATCCCCTCTTCGATCTGTTAGCGATATTCCCAGTTTCAGTCGGGCTGTGTTCAAGGACTGTCAGGCTCGCCCTCGCGTCATCCACACCGCCGACAGCAATTAACGCAGACAACAACAAAAAGAAAAAAGACGAAAAAAGAAACCGAGATCTCCCACTCGTCTTCAAGTGTTTCCTCACTTCTTGCGTCCACTTCTTCGCGGACGCGGGAGCAACGTTAGCTCGCCGTACGCCGCCTGCCGCCGCTTCGCGAGACCGAGCGACCGAAGCTCCGCCGCGGCTAACTGGAAAACACGCCGCCGGCGAACCGGCCGAGCAGAAACCTCGCTGGAAGCGTCCCAGTCATGAGTGGCGACGGCCGACACAACCGACTCGACTTCGGTTACAGACGAATCACCGCCGTAAAAAATAAAAAAAATAAAAAAAAACACAGCCAACACGAGCCGGAGATTAACCCCAGTATGGCTGCGCGCGAGGATGTGCTCGCCCTCACCGGCGGTTAGCAGGCTAGTTACCGTTAGCCGACCGGGCGCCTTTGTGCCTAACTGCCGTTGCCCGCCGTTAGTTTAACGGACGAAAAAAAAAAAGAAATCACCGTCTCAACCGGCCGCTAAGTGTGTGTGTAGTGTAGTGCAGCGGTGGCGGCGACATCCCCGTGAGACGTGAGAGAAACTGCCCAGTGACTGTGGGGTTTTTTTTTTTTTTTTTTTTTTTAATGCGACGTAGGTGACGGCGAGAGCAGCAGCCGCGCATCCCTCCCCTGGTGGAGCCGAGGCAGGCAGGCCGGTCCGCCGTGTGGGGGGCTGGGCTGGAGCCGAAGCACAGGCCACACGTTACCGTGTGGCTCCACCTGGCGGACTATTTCTACTAGTTACAGCCAAGCGATACACTACTGAAGTTTTTTTTATATATATATATATATATGTATAGTGTATTTGTGATAAAACAATCACTCAGTGGTTTCAGATATTGCAATAGTTTAACAGTTTAAATATGAATTCCTTCAAAGGAGGTTTTGTTTATACCTGGTCCTGATTTTCAGTCTAGATTTCCATTACATTTGGTGGACAGATGGGTCTTGGAAACTGCAAATCATTACAGTGGTCCAAACATTTCAGGGATTTTGACTGACTCTGCTTTTAACTAAAATGAAGAAAATTAACAACCTAAATTCTGTTCAACAATGTTAAAAAAAAAAATGGAAAAGGTATAGAAGCATGAGAGAAGAATACATTTGCAAAACGTTTTTCCTGTCTGTTCATTACCAGTTACCTAGTAATTTACCTAAACAAATGATATACATACACAAAGTATTATTCATTGCAAAGCAAAGCAAGCGATACACCACTAAAGTTTTTTTTTTATCTCATGCTTGTAAATTTTTTTTCTCATTGCCTCGTACAGTGTTATAAAATACTATAGTCATACATTAGTAACATGACTTCCACTTCCTTTGGGTTGCTTTTTTAAGTCATTTTGCTGCATCACCCAAAATGACAGCACAGTTCCTGTCATGTGTCACACAAGTGAGTTACATAACATAAACGGGCTCTGCCACTATGTGCATGTAAGCAGCCTTTAAGAAATGTTTTCCAGAGCCACTGTCCTTGAGCTCAAAAGTCAACAAGACCATGCATCTAGGCCATCTGATTTTGGTTACTTCAATAATTGCATTACTGTTTAATGACATGTTAATCAATCATGTTCCTCATCAAGGCCATACAATAAACTTGTCAAACAGCCACTTAGAAAGTATTCTCCCTTGACTCACTGTTTGCTTCTAAGCGGCTCACACTCAGTGACACAAACTTAATTATGATGCTACTATAGAGAGTGCAAAATAATCAATGCATCTGCCACAAAAAAAAAACCCCATTGTGACAAATAGAGCCGTTTGAAACTATGACATCATACAGCGAGTCCTCAGAAATACCTCTGCTCAAGGTCACCAGTTTCATACTGTAAAGGTGTTTGAGTTTTTCATCCCCTGTACCAACACAACATAAGCAGTAGTATTTGAGAATAACCAATATTGGACATCAAAAAATGCTTTAAGTAAATGTTTTTACTTAATAAAATGCAATTTTCTACAACCAGAACACAGAAGCGTGTTTACAGATACATCAAAATCAAAGGATTCTTCATTCATAAAAATTGCATCAGACTTTTTGTGGACAAACAATAACTTTTAATTGTAGAAAGAAAAAAAGTGTTTACATGTCCCGGCAATTTCATAAAGGAAAAAAACAAAACAAAACAAAAGAACAAAACAAAAAAAGAGGAGCTAAAGCAGGAAAATCGTAATGTTTTACAGGACTGGATTACAAAAATGTGAAACTTGCACCAGAAAAGGAGTCTTCACAGATCACAAAGCAAAATCTGACACGCAAATATGTTTAATGAATCCCCAATGGGGTCTTTAACATTAATATCAACAGCAATTTAAAAAAAAAAAGAAAATAAAAACATAATTACAAGTTTCAGAGGCCCTCATCTCTAGCTGCAGTGACTGTGGCTGAAATGTGTTAGGGCAACAGGTATTGGGATGGGCGCTGGTGAACCATTTCAGACACTTTACGCAGAAAGGTCACTGCTATTGAAACGGTCTTGGTCGTACACCTCTGCAACAACTTTGCGACCCCCGAACCAGCGGTCATTCAGGGCCTGGATAGCTTTGTTCATCTCTGAGGCCATGGAAAACTCTACAAAGATTTTGACAATGATATCTGCATCCTCCTCTTCTCCTTGCTTTTCCTGGTAAATGATGACTCTGTTGACGGAGCCAAACTTCCCGCACTCTTCTGTGACCTCACCCTCCAGGTCGTCGTCAATGTCCTCTGGTCCAACCATGTTTCGAAGTACCATCACCGTGGACTGGAGAGGAGCAAGTTTAATGAGTAAAAAATCATTTTGATTATTTAGGAGTAAATAAAAAGCTTTCATACAGACTTTTTTCTTTTACCGCTCCCATTTTGTCAAATCTCACCTCTGATTTTCTAAGCAGTTTCTGCATCACCATATGTCTGGCACTGCTGCCAGAGATGCTCATGTGCTCTTGGTCACTCAACATCTCCTGCCCTGTACCATCCTGCAGCATCTCCTCTTTCTCTTCTTTCCTCTCTTGTTGGTTGGAGCCACCAGCTTGATTAGACAGGACTGGTGGGGATGCGAGCACAGGGTTCACAAGACCAACCTGAGGAAGCACTGGTATGGGAGGACGCACTGGAGTCACACCTTTTAAAGGAAAAGGCAGACAAATAGACACACACTCTTATACAGAAAAAAAAAAAAAAGAAAAAAAAAGATCTTGGTCAAGTCATTATTTAGAGCATGTGCCAATTTGAGCTGGTAATCAACCACACTCATTATGGGTTGAGTTAAATTAAATATTGATCTTGGCTTGCAACTTGATACCAATTTAACAGTGATTTTAACCTAGCCTGGGAACCAAATTAATCTCCGAGCTCATGTTTTATTTGCTCTGGCAGATACGTGTGGCCCCTGATTTCCTCATCATTGTGTCAGGCAAACCAAACACAAGCGCTTATCTAGTATGAAGCAGGTTCAATACAATGACTGACGGAGAGGGGCGCCGCTGAGGCATCTTTGCAAATACTCATTATGGCTGCGGAACGTTCCCCGGCCGGCTGCAGTGGCGGTGTTAAACAGAGTGGACGGTAAATTTTTTCCAATAGAAGAACAACTGCACAAAGAAATATGTGTTTGCTGTACTTCTGACAGGACGGCGTTTCGTTGTTCTGATTGGTTGTTTCCGCCCATCGATAATACCCCTTGGAAATAGAAAATTAACTGAGTGGTTCCAGACTAATAAGCATTTGCAAATTAGTCAAATGCCAGGGTAATTATAACCATTACAGCTGGCTATAATAAGTCCATCCTAAAACATTTCATCTACTTCAACAATTTGAGTATGCCTACTAAAATTCTAAGCAGTATCAAGTCATCTGGGTGGATGTACCAATTGGCGGGATAGTGTATTTGTGATCCAAAAATCACTCAGTGGCTTCAGATATTGCAATAGTTTGACAATTCAAATATCTTCCATTTCATCATGGAAGATGAATTCCTCAAAGGAGGTTTTGTTTATACCTGGTCCTGATTTTCAGTCTAGATTTCCATGACATTTGGTGGACAGATGGGTCTTGGAAACTGCAAATCATTAGTGGTCCAAACATTTCAGGGATTTTGACTGACTCTGCTTTTAACTAAAATGAAGAAAATTAACAACCTAAATTCTGTACAACCTTGTTAAAAAAAATGGAAAAGTTATAGAAGAATGAGAGAAGAATACATTTGCAAAACGTTTTTCCTGTCTGTTCATTACCAGTTACCTAGTAATTTACCTAAAGAAACAAATTATATACATACACACAAGTATTATTCATTGCAAAGCAAAGCAAGCAGTTTACAGACCGTTAAAAGTGGTAAGAGTTTCAGAATAGGTTAAACCCTGTAAAGGTGCATTGCGTGTAGAGCTGTTTGTTTTAAACAGAACTAAAAAGCACAATAAAGACTTATTGAACTCCCTCCTTTATAAAAATGAGCACTCACTCATGTCTTGGTACACACCTGTGATGACCCCGGGCGCCTGGGCAGCCATAACAGCCTGAGGTATTCCCATTTGCTGACCAAGTAGCTGGGGCGCAGCTAACGCCCCCAGGACTGATGCGCCAGCTACAGCCTCCTTAAGAGAGGGGGGCCGAAGACATTAGGTAAGGGAAACACACAGAACACAGCACAAGGCAGCACAGTCAACGATCACAAAGCATGGCACAGAGTGAGCTCAACCTCGTCTCTCTTCAGTGAGAATCAAGGTCACCAACATTATTTCAGTACAGATTTACTAACAAAATACACTATTCTTAGTAAGTCATAAATATACAGCAGTGAGTTAAGATACTTTTCAATCATGACACATTCCATAAGGAACACAACTGTCTGGATAATCATTGTGACTGTTCACACTGAAAAATAACCATTAAATGTGTTTGTGCTAACTAAGAGAGAAGACTCTTAGCTTACACACCCAATCAGTGAATGGGAGGAGCTTTCATTATTTACATTACTATACAATGTATACTTTACATAAAAGGAAATTAAATCATTATATTCTGTTCATTGATAAAACAAAAGATTAAGCCCATTATGTCTCATATTTCAGGGCTGTTAAATTGACACTGTGTCAGGGCAACTACTGTTTTTATGTGATCCCTACAAAACTGGCCTTCTCCCAGTCACCTCAATACAAATTCTATGCCCGTATTATCTGTGCTTTTGGTGTCAATTCTAGCTAGATTCTGTGTTATATTTACCTGGAAGGCCATTAAATCCCTTTGGAAGGGATTCATACTTGCCTGGGCCGTTATCTTAGCAGTGGCTGCCGCTGCAGCCACAGCTGCAGCAGGCGGCAGACCACCAGGGGTCGTGGGGGTCAGTAGGGGCATGGGAGGAGTCACTGCTTTGCCCACCCGTAGGTACTGACCCCCCAGGTCAAAGAGGTTCATAGAAGACACAGCGTCCAGGGCTGACTGAGGCTTTTCATACTCTGTAAGTGAATAAAATAGTAGTCAATAGCAGAGCTGTGGTAACACAAAGAGCACGAGCGAATGAGGGCCCTCCAGCTCACCAATGAAGCCAAAGCCTCTGTGTCGCCCTGTGGTGGGGTCTCTGGCTAACGTGCAAGACTTGATCCTTCCGAAGGCCTCAAACACACTCTTGATGTCATCGTCTGACAGGTCGGGGTGGACGGACGCCACATAGATCCGGTTAAAGGCGCGCGCCTCCTCTGCCAGCTGGTCAATGATGGGTTGCGCCTGACCGATGTTACTTGGCCGCCCAACCTATAGCACAGATCATACCAGCAGGGCTACTGAGTAAGGGGTTTATAGTACCAACCGATAACGCACTACCGCACTACTCTAAATCCCTGCAGTTAACTTTTGGCAGCCACCGAGTTAAGTTAAAGCCTATATCCTCTTACAATTATGGCACACTGCTATCCTGTCAAGTATTCTCTGGTTATGATTATGTGCATGTCCATTACTACACTCTTAATGATCTGATAAAGTGGTTCTGAGATCTGGAAAAGCACTGAGTATTTCTAACCTATCATTCTATCCTTCTTATACTGGCCACCAGGTACCTAAAGCTACAACACTATCTTTTTAAAGACATGACTACAACACTTAACTGTGAACAATACTAGTCCTATGGAGATCACCTGCACTTTTCAGAGCTCTCTCATCTTAAAATTACCACAAATTCAGACTGACTGTCAAATAAACAGGGACCCTTAGGGATGTCCGTCAGCTGAGCACCAACACCACGACCAACTTGAATCTGATTACTGTACTACCACTTGTACTACCAGCTGTCATATGACTGAAAAACAATCTAATTTTACATTTATGTAGTATCAAATATGACTTAATTTACCATGCAAATACAATGCTGAATTTGCAAATAACTGTCACTATCAAGCAAGGAACTGCAGCTTTATATCAAAACACCAAATTCATGCAGTGTGACGAGCAGAGCTAGTGGCAACACCGAAGGGGAACGCATTCAGTGTCTCACGCTACGGCTGCGCACTCTGACAACTTCCTCTCTTTTGCAAAAGAACTGAGCTCCTTATGTAAGACGAGTATCTAAGGGGGACTGGGATCTGTACTACAGATGGGGCGGCCAAGCAACACCAACCAGGCGCAGCCCATCATCAGCACACCATGGACATAGAGCGACGCCACACGCCGCTGGGCATCCTACTGGAACTGGTCACTAAAATAGCTTTGATGACATCATGGAAGCATAACACACAACACAGACAGAACACTAAACATACACCCAGACATACACACAACGCACGCACCTGGAAATCAACAGACACAGACAAGCAAAGAGAGAAATTAGTCACATACAAGTAATATCACAAGTCATTTAAGTATCACAAAAGCAGTGCATTAACAAATGTACTCAGTATCCCAAATGCCAAGAAGATATCCAAAACCCTGTCTAATCAAACTACACCAAAGATATTTATAGAAAAATGAGATATTAAGTTGTTTTCCTTTATCCATGTGTTCCTAAGACCTTGAGAGATTCTCATGTCTCCGGACATCTTACCTTAATGTTTCTCCCCCCCAACATGACTGAATTCATCTGCTCCAGAGCCAGCTGAGCAGCTTCTGGCACATCATACTCCACAAAGGCAAACCCCTGCGCAGTCATACAAAAGAAAAACCAAACATAAACAAACACTGAAGACTTGAGCAGTTTTAAATCCAGATGGAACAGCAGAATTTTTATACCATGTTCAACACTTCACAAATGACACTAACCTTGTGCTTCATCGTAACAGAATCCCAAGACATGTCAATGCTCTTGATTGGGCCGAAAGGGGCAAAGGCCTGTCTGATGGTGTCCTCACCAAGCTCATAGTATATGGAGCCCACATACACCCGACACATGATGGCTAGAGCACGCTGACGCTGAGCTGCCACCTGCCAACCGGGGAAAACAACACATAATAAGCATTAGAGAGCAAAAGAACGGAAGACAAAAACACACTAATAATAAATAAATGTGTATTTTCTACTGTGGTTGCTTTCCCCAAAAATAGTTAAGAGGCCAATTCCAAAGTTAGGGGGTATGGACAGGTTAACAGGATAATAATGGGATACTGTAATCAATGGACAGAACTTTGAAAAATAATGCTAACATGTATAACAGTTATAAAATATTGATGTCACCACTTATTTACAATATGGCCTTTATTCTGTTACTATTGAACAGACATATGGAGGTAAACACACTGAAGTGATTGACATGCACAGCCCTCACAAATATTTGGCTTCAGTAACTGACCTGTAGTCCGGGGATGCAAGTAAGGTAACAAAAGTAATCGTGGAGTTCAAACGAAATCCATACAAAGTCTTGATGAAAGTATTTCAAACTTTCTTCTCAAGTCTTAAGGGGAGGGATGGTTTAACCACCAAAAATTGCTGTGTTTTACTTGTGCCTTTAAGTCAGTCTGCTTCTGCTAATTCAATTCCATTACCAACAAAATATAACATGTGACTAATTCATGACCTAATGGAAAGTTGACTTGTTCATTGAAAGGAAAACTTGACTTTGAGATGGCCAAAAAGATCCCTGTTCCAGCAGTTCTCTCATTTTGGTCCATTAAAGGGATTGCTATCCCTCTTTAGTCCCATGCCAATACGGTACTGTTTTTAAATCGAGCAAATGCATATTTTTCAAAGGGAAGTGACGTTTATCACATTAGTAAACCCTTTATAAAGTCCTTTAAAAAGCCTGTTAACAGCATAAGAGCTCTGGCTATCTTGTTAAAAAAAATATATACTAATGCAAATTATCCCATTGCGACTTAAGAAAGCAAACAACAAGTGCCTCAGCCTTTAAACATTCATCTCACAAAGGATTAAAGACATTACCGCAGGTACACTAGCAGTAGAGAGTCATGTTTTCTTACAAAATATGCATTTTTGGATTAAATAAAAAGGCAGGGATTGTTGCCAAAGCAACCATTAAAAGAAGGGTAACAGTCCTTTTCCATTGGGAATGCGCACAGAAAATAAAAATTTAATAATCTATTGACCGATTGTAAAGGTGAGAGAGGATCTCCAAAGCCCATTGTCACTGCTGCCATCTGAAAGACAGTAAAGATGAAAAAAGTGCTGAAAAGTAGGTTAGATATCCCTTAGCTTTGCTTTTTCAAAATTGTCATTGCTTTGCTAGATAGACAAAAGCGGTTAGGCTAACACTAAACTCAGACACTCCCTCTAAACAACATACAGTTTGGGGAGTTGCCTCCCCTATCTAAAATACAAATCACCACATAGCAATAAACAGTAACAAGTCCCCTTTAAAAGTGCAAAACAATTAACATTATAACCAATGCCTTCATGACGATCTCCATCTGAAAAAGAGCAAAGGCAAAAGCAAGGGCACATGGTCTACATGTGGTCTTTTTCACAGCATGGTGGGGGAGGGAATAAGCCTGTCAAGAGAGCTTTACCAAAACAGACATCTGAGTCAAGAGATGTCTGAGTTACTAATGTATGAAAAGGCTAAGATATTCTGTCTAGAATCAAGACTCAAAGGCGACACGCACGCATTACAAACTTTTTGTTGGGCACAGTACCAAGAAAGTTTTCACATCTCACCTGCAGGTTGGTGAGCTGTTGTTGCTGATGGGCGATGGTCTGCTTCACCAACACACTCTTAATGCTTTGTTCCATGGCATACTTCTTTGCCTGGAAAAGAAAGAAAAAAATCAGTACATTTAAATTACTCATGTGAACAACAACAACTGTTCTAACATTATTAAGAAGACTAAATTTGGACGGTTAAATGTACATTAGAGGAATCAGGTTATGCAGGAAATTGCACACTATCTACATGCACTGTAGTAATGCAGTAACTGGAAATCCACATTTATTTTAGAAGTATGGTAGGACTCATTTTAAGCAGAAACCAACTTGTTTACTCGTCTAGAGCCTTCTTTGTATAAATTTCAATCTGACCTTAGACATTATTTCAGACATGAGGATGCATCACACCCATGTCACTGTTACTTTTGCCTGCAGTCTTTGTCGTGCACATGCATACAAGTAATAAGGCGGTTAAACACCTCGTTACATGTACACAGGGTGTCTCTCTGGGAGAAATCAGCATTCTTTAAATCACTTAAATCAGCATTCTTTAATCACTTACCTGCATCATGGAAGCCCAGTTTCTCATATACACACACACACACACACACAATATTAAAAATATAAATAAATCTGCTAACTGCAGAATGCCAACTATAACTCATTAACTTAAGTGCATCTGAATGCACGTACACACCAATAATTACATGAGCACTTAGGGTACATTTAGGCAGATGCTGTATTTCAGGATTTCCTACCCTCTGAAGTGCCTCCTGCTGCTCTGGGGTGAGAGGCGGTAGGCCAAGCTTGGAGCCTGTGCCCTGTCCATTCTCCATCGTCAGAGCTTCACCTCCCTGCAATTCAAAAACAGCAATTTATAAAAAGAAATGATCTAATCTGTAGTCAGACTGAGTCTGTAGCATATATACCTGCCTGTATATCTATAACGACATTCTCCCAGTAAGAAATAAAATCCTGTATTGCAATCAGAAGTCACATCACTTCACACAGCACATGTAATAATTAAATATGCTTGCATATACAGGACATACACCCGGATTTAAACCAGGTGAGACGGGACGAGCTCCTTACCTACGCAACCCGCTAATCGCTGGGTCCACCAGACTGAGGCAGGAAAGCCCCCAAGGGGAAGAGGACTGACGGGGAAGCTTTAACAATTCAACAAATTCTAGGGGATATAAAAAAAGCCTTCAGACTAACAATAAGAGAAAAAAGGCAGCTAGTATTGTTTTACATTTCAACCAGAGAGCCCGTGTTTCCGGAGATTTCAGTCCGCTAACGTTAGCACGACGCACATGAACGCTAATGATCTCACATAGGTCAGCTAGGTAAAGTAACTACACGGGCTGAGGTTAAACCTTAGCCGAAGAGTCGATATGGACTACTTGATTATTATAAGTAACTGTATAAATATTACAAATAAGCAGAACCTGGTGAGCGAGGCCTGGTTTCTATTTAGCTCACGACAACGTTACCTTTGTTGCTTCATTACTATGGCGCGCGAAGCAAACTGTAATCCCCCCCGTGAGATATATATTGTACATTTACACGATATTTAGTGCAATAAAGCCCCAACAAACACCGCGTATTACTTACGCAACGGCCACTGTCGCTGAAAAATGTTAGTTTGTCTCTTTTTTAAGGAATTTATTTACCGCAGTCTCCGTAACCGCCATGAAGCACACCGTCTCGGAGAGGCCCACTCACCGCAACGCTCGCGAGATCTCCACGCTTTCGGCGGAGGTATCGCGAGATCGCCGCGCTTTCAGCTGAGGTCTCGCGAGAGTTGACGCCTCCCGCGATGACAGGGAGTTCTGGAAACAACCTCTCGTCCATGGTGTTACAAATATTATTAAAACCCGATAGATTCTGTGACCGGATTAGGATTTACCTGTATTCTTGTATTTAGGTGGGGTTACACATTATAGCAATAAAATATGATGACCCTCATAGATACAGAAAGTGTCCCAAAATGTGATAACTGTGACCAAAAGTTGAAATGGGTTGCCAACAGCACCCAACATGTCAACAACAACAACAACAACTCGACAATGAGAGAATCTGACTGGAAATTGTTGTTCCATCTTCTTTCCCTACAATGTTTTTGACTATAGAGAATCTCTTCTACCTCTACCTAGTCACCCAGTTTTAAATAGAACTCATGTTCTTGTAATTATTGTATTGGTGGGTTAGTTTATATGCTTATATATATATACAGTATTTATATACATAAAGTCAATATGTTTTGTGTTCCTCTTAGTAGCCTATGCCAGAGGCACAAGCATCTTCTATCTTTCAATATGTACTTTTTGTGTTTGTTTAGCGTTGCATTAAACATTCTTGTATGTTGAACACTTTAAAACTCTGATATAAAATTGGCTTCAGGCTGCTAATGTTTGACTCAAATGGTCAAAAAAATACAACTTTTAATTTTCTCCTAATAATAATTTCTTATTCTTCTTCACAAGCCTGTGCGGTAACATAAAAGATCTATTGTTCCTTTTGCTACATTTTATTTCATCTGGCAACAGTGGATATAGCTCTGACATTGTAACTGTAAGAGTGAGAGAAGGTAAGAGTGATATGGATTGTATACAGTGATTAAAGTCATTATAATTTCTGTAACCAAGAAACTGGAGATGCCTACTAAATAAAAATCATAATACTCTCTTGCTAATTCAATCAATATATACGAGTATTGAATGACCAACATTACATTGTAATCCTATAAATAAATAAATCATAATAATTTCAGACATAACCAACATGTCACATATTGTTTATTGTCATGTATTTAATTGCAGTAGCTACAATATTTAACAAAGGTTTAAGTAGAACACATCCAAAGGCAAGTTTCATTCAACAAATTCACGGGAAAAAAAGCAATTTGACATAAAATAAGACTGATATGGATGGGTTTTTTTTTTTTTTCATGTCTGCACAGTCTAAACATTCATTTTCTAGGTCAGGTCCCCTCTGGAACTAAACTGTGACTGACAAAGGCAAAATGCAAAGTTTTAAATGGTTGCAGGCTATTAAGACATGCAGCTTACTAGATCAGATGAAAGCAATAGCGGCACTGCTTTGCATTGAAATTTTGTCTAAAAGTAAACCCCTTTAATAGCCACAAACAAGTATGTACACCAAAGCCTCTAGTAGGTGAATGTCTGGGAGAATCCAGGGCTCCTGTCTTCAGAGACACACTGATAAAAAGGCTTGACACAGAGTAGAGTAAGTAAGTACTGTAAGCAATGACTGTACAGCAGCGTAACTGTTATGAAACCGCGACCATAGAGACCCGGGAACAGATGAAGCAGAGCTAAGTGGGTCTGACAAGAGTGTACTGCTGAAGACTGATCAGACAATTCACTTTTGTCTTTTGCTGTCCAGCTTTGTTAAGGAAAAATCCACCCAAATGGTAGCTTTACACGGTGCCAAGATTGGGTTCTTGACAAGAAAATCTGGCAGAGCTGAAGGGATTCTATTTTTGTGTTTGTGTGGGCTGCAGTGCAATCACTCCAAAGTTCATGCTGATATTGTCTGAAATAAAACTACAGTAAATGTGATACTGGGAAATGAAAGCAAAATATTTCATACTTGTTTATTTTTAATCAGCTGTAGTCCATGGAGCACTATTATTTATTATGAAAATGGCAAAAATACTAAACATTTTTAGGTTGATTTTTCCTTTAAAACACTTCTAGACATATTTACAAAACAAATTCATTGTTTGGGAAGTACCGCAAAAATAAGTATAGTAGTAATATTTATCAACAATATGGTATGAACACGTCTTAAATCACCAACACCCTTTCGCCCATTTATATAAGACTAGGATTTTATTTCCCAGGCTTCCTCGTGATGTATTCCAATTTGTGTACAAGAACTGCAGCTCCTTCAAAACTCATATTGACAGCAGCAGAGAACATCATCGCCTGGTCCATATGTCCAGTATACAGTGGCTGCAGCTCTTAATGGAGCTGCCATTACTGGGTGCCATCTTCACATTCACAAAGGTTGACTATGTGGACTCATGATAAGAGACTAGAGTTAGCCTGACTCAATGCATCTAGTTTAAAAATGGTAAAAGTCAAATGAACAAGTTAAATTCCAAATTGCTAAGTTGGGTACGATGCCGTTTCATTACGAAATTTTAACCAAAGTACATTGCCATATCAGGCACTTTGCAAGTCTTTGGCTTTCAGAACACTTTCACAGGGAAAACCCTTAAGAGCACTACAGGCTAGAAGAGAGGCATCATCTCATTGCTCGTCACTACATTTAGGCATGGTGTGTTTAGCTGTGGGAGAAGCCTTTAACCCGAGAGTGCAGTGAGGCGTTTTAACTTTGCAGAACATGAAAAGCAAAGAACAAAAACTGTCTTGTGCAACGCTTCTATTGTTCACAGTTCAACAGAAATAAATAAGTCAACTGAATGAGTATTAACAGTGCGTGTTGGACGGAATATAAAATTCCTAAAATGGCAGAAAAAAATGAATGTTGTGGCTTGTAAGGGAGAGAGGCTTTAGTAAATTACTTTGTTTACAATTCAAGGTAAATCATCACGAAATTAAAGTGTGCATTGGAGTGCAAATGAGGCTTATGATCAATAAAATGTCCTTCTGAAAACATAGCTGCTGCATTTCCAAGTAAAACATATCGTTATGAATAGTGGCAATATGGAAAACCTAAGCTGTCAAGATATCTTAAGGCATGATAGCCCTTTTAGGCAGGGAGTTGGTCAATCTTCCACTGCTCTGTGGGATTGCTGAACACAGCCATGATGCCTCTGGCCCTCTAACTAGAGGTGCCTTCAGTTCCTTTCTCAGAGCTGGCGTTTCCTCCTTCTTTCTGGGATGATTTACTGACTGTCAAGGCCCAGCATGTTTCTGTATTTGTCCCCTTTTTATCCCCAGCTGGGTCAGCTCCTTCCTTTCCCGGCTGTGTGATCCTTTCCACTGCACTCTCCCTTTCTTGATCCGTGTAGTCAACGCCCCGGCCCCTCTGTCTGGGCCAGCCGCTGTCGTGACCCCTCCTCACTGTGCGCTCCCAGAGGCGAGCGCTCGGACCCGGTGTCGGCTGATGGCGTCCTCCAGGAACCCTGCTACCTTCTCACTGTCCTCCTACACAGCACACAGGACATTTTTAAGGATTAGATATGAACTCCCAATACCACTTAATGAGTTCCTGTTTTGTTTAAAAATGCAAAAATCACAGAAAGGACATTTAAAAATTGTTCTTGATCAAGAACAAAAATAAAGAAGCTGTTAGATCTACCTCATTTATGAAGGCGTAGTGAACAAGTTCACTGGCGAGGTCTTTGGAGGTGTCAGCTGAAAGTTTCACATGAAATATTTTTTGTTACAAAAATGAAGATATATGTTTTGTTAAAAGAAAAAGTATAGTGATGTTCTCTATTTTTCTTATGTCAACAAATCCTATAAAAAAGACCAAAACCAACAATGAATTGATCCAACTAACACGTATTGTCTGTGTATCCAACGCCTTATAACTCTGTGCGCCATTGTTTTCCAGCAACTATTAAAAACAAGCCAATGAGCCACAGCATTGCACTGAGTGACATATTCCTTAATTACCATAAACATGGGCACTGTAATTTAATTTTGAGTCAGTTCCATAGAAACCGTTCTGCTGCTTTAAATACTCACCAGCACGCCAAATCAGACACTAAAAATAGTCCCTAACAAATGCACTATTACACCTGTTTGAGTATGTTTGTTAAAATCTACAGTGTCCAGCTATTTTCTGAAAATACTGAGCGTTTAAAAACAATTAAAGTATAAATTTCTGAATTGTTTTTTATGTTTTGTTTACGTCTATTTAAGGAACCAGTGGGCTTGGGTCTGAGAGCCACACAAAGGCTGGGGAAGTCAGATGGTAATAAGAGACAGAGGCTTTGGTGGTTTTGGTCTTTTTATGGAAACTGTAGACAAAAATATAGAACAATGCTGGCCTTATCCTTACTTACTTGGAAGGATGTCACAGCTAAGCTGCCTATGAAGTTTGTCATCCATCTTCAGAAACAAAGAGAGCTGGGGAGAGATCAAAATGTCAAATTTTAATCAAACTGGATTTATGTTTAACCACAATAACTGACTGAACTTCTAAAACAAATGTTGTATTCGATTGGTACAAAGCTAATACTGGCAAAAAGACCAATATGCTTGATTACTAGGGGGCCCAACAAAATAGTTTATACTAAAATGGGCAAAGTACCTGTAATACTATGTGACTCACGTGAGTTTTGGTCCCTTCTTCATTTGACTCCAAATTACAGTGCATCTGAACAACCTGCAAAACCCATAGAGAGAAATGGTCAAGGAGTAAAAAGCACACCCAAATGGGACGCAGTAAAAAATATCTTTAATATTTTTGGGGTGATAATAAACAGACATGCACACAAATGCACGCATGTCCTGTTACATATTTTACGTAAGCAACAAGCACAACAACACTTTCCGAACCTCTCTGAAAACATATTTGACAAACAACACTTTTTTGGTGATGTCTGAAAGTCTTGCCTTCCTTGACTCTGTCTCCTGGGGTTCAGGCGTCGGCGTCTTGACTGTCTCAACCTGCTCCTGAGACAAGGAGAGGGCACGGGGGACGGGGTGAGGCCGAGACGAGGCGAAGTTCATCAAGGGGTAAATCCCATTCCTGGAGAGAGGGGAGGACAAAGTGTTGAACTTCATGCTGCAGTGCACGGGGTGATTAATGATACAAAATGAGTCATATACTGTAGTTCCACTTACTTCACATCCTCCAGAAACTTGTCAAGCTCCAAAGGGGACACATGTGAATATCTTTAGGACATGAGGAAACACACAGAAGAGCACAGTGAGGGTTGTGCCTGACATGTCATACAATATTCACCAAAGATATGAGGTGCTTGTGTGATTTTACTTGAGCTGAACTCCCGGTCTGTCTTCATGTTTAATCTCTGCCATGACAGCGTTGGGGTCAAAGGACTTGGTTTTTTCCTCCACACAGTTTTCTGGAAGCAAGTCTGTAGATGCGAGACCAGTTTGGACATTAGTAAACTGATTTGATACAGTAAATGTTTTTTTTTTTTGTTTTCAATATATATTCAGAATTACAAAAGATTTTTATTATCAAAATCTGCTTTATTCAGACGTTGAATGACTCGACTGTATGCTAAAATTGGCAAATATATTGTATAACCCATGATAAATGACTCTGGCTCCTCAGCAGGATAAAATATGTTGGTTCAGTTCGAAAACCCACTTCTGTAAATATCGGCATTGAAAGAGGAGACGAGAGACCTTCCTGTGGTAATCTTGGCATGTGGAGGTGAGAAACTCACACTGGTTGTTGATGAGGCAGTGGGCGGCGAGCAGTTTGAGGGAGTGGACCTCGAACAAGACTCGGTGGAACAGAAGGTCGTGAGCCGTAGGACGGAGCTTGGCTTCAAGACGCAAACAAGACTGGGTGAACTCCTGCAGAAAGCACAGATTACATGACTTTACAGTATGACCCAGTTTACTGAGCATCTCTCTGTGTTCTGGATTTGATTCCTGGCATGTTTTACTGAAACATTCACTATAAAACTGTACCAAGTCTCTGCATGTGGTAGGAAATACACCTAGAAGCAAGGTTGTATGTTTAGGCGAGTGTTAATACACTAGAGTGGGACATTTGTCTTTATGTCCATGTTTCCTTGGTTGCACTGGTGTATATTTAGGACATGAAGTATTTTTGAGACTCACTCTCATGGGAGGGTCTTCCAGAGATTGACCTGCATTGACGATGGCCTCCTTGGACACAGCAGTATCTCCATTGGCCTGGATCTCCAGTACTGCCATCTAGGGTTACAAATAATCTGTTAACACAATCACACACACACACACACACACACACAGAGGGGAATGTTACGGATCTGTTTCTCTCACCTCTAGAGCACAGATGCCAAAGGAGAAAATGTCTATGGCATAATCATCTTCGCCAGCTAGAAACAGAAAAGGAGGAGCAAAGATGAGGGAGGTGATGCACATACATAACTTTAAATGGTTAAATGAACCAGCCGATCTTTGTACAGCTCTAAAAGCAGCAAAAAATGTAAATGTCTCCAAATAATTTGCTTGGAAATAGGAATGTTTTGTGGCCAATCAATTTCACTGTGGCTCCAATAATCCTGACATCCTACCAATAATCTCCACCAGTTACGGTTGTTAGGTCACAGACTTCCCACAGCTCTCTGGTGGTGGGTTCCATTCTCCATTATCAACAAAACATTTGGATTTTGCTGCAAAATGCTTATTTAGAGATTATTTGAAAGTTAATGGTGTGGGGAAAGGATAACATTGAACTACATGGGTTAACTTGGTGTCTGTTTGGTGATTTTACAAACTTCACTGGAGTCACATTAGGCAAAAGAGGTAATGAGTGATGTTCACTTTGGAGTGAATCACTCAGTGAATAAGTGAATGAGAATGAATGAAGGTAGATTTGATAGAAATCAAGCCACAGAAACTTACATACAAACTACGCTCCATCACACTTACCTCCATATTCTGGAGCAAAGAAATGAAGATTCCTCTGCTCATCACGATGTTGCCTCCCTTTACCATGGACACTGGCATCTGGAAACACTAGTTAAAGAAGACACAGATAACATGGATAGATAGGATGAAATACGTTGATAGATATATATGACACCAATGAAGACATATCTACAACAAAATTATCTATTTCTTACCATTAACAAATAGCCGATGCCACACTGTGGAAAGAAAATTAAGCATAATTGAGATATTTATTCTGTTTAGTAAAACTGCAGAGATTCATTTTGTGAATCCAGACCACAGTCTCCACAATCCACAATATGGATGGCCAATGCTGGTTGTAGTAACATAAAAAGCCCTGCTGGGAGCAGACCTGAGCCGATCTTGATTAGGCCGTTGTGCTGAATGAAGATGGTGTCGCACGTCAGGTTGCCATGGATTATTGGTGGGTCGCAAGAGTGCAGATAACTGCCAGCAGACAATAAAACATCTATTTAATGGGATGGCTTTGATAATAGAAATCTCTCATGATAAAATCCTGGGGAAGAAATCAGTCAGTACCTGAGGGCAGAGAGAATCTGGGTGCACCATCTCTTCCAGGCCTAAAATGTAGTGTAACAGAGCAACATGAATCATCTAAAGACACAAATTTGCTCCACTGAGGGCATATGGAAATTTATACTGCACTGTAATACACTACAATACATTACTTCACCCTCATTTTTAGTAGGAATATATGTGAAGAATACCGAATATTGCACTGTTAAAACACTGTTTTGCTTTGTATTATTGAATGAAAACAGCAGATGTAGAAAACAGAAGAGAAAAAAAGACAGAGGATGAGATGCTGGATAAATTGCAAGCAGGTGTCAAAATCCACAACATTGCGAGAATAAGATATATGTCTGAGTATACTGAGCCACCACGGTGTCCTGTTACATAATCTTTAATCCCGCTGGAAATATGGATATGAATAGTGATTGGACTGCAGTTCCCCGTGCCACCACCATGGGACAGACTGAAACAGACATCAATACACTATGAGACCCGAGTAAAAACACTGACCTTTACATTCATAGTCTTGTGGTTCTTCTTAGTTTTCTTCAGAAACTGCTTCAGGCTGCCCGACGACATGTATTCTGTGATGAATATAACCTGTGGGCCGGAGGTGGAGAAGGGAAAACTGTAAATCACAAGCGTGAAAAAAAGAGGATAGAGGCAGAAAGAAAGACCAGAGAGGATAAAAACTCGTACCCGCGCCTGGCTCTCCTTCATGTCCAGCCAGTACTTGTGGAACTTTACAATGTTTGGGTGTTCGACCTGCATCAGGTTCTCAAACATCTCCTTGATCTTCTCCTAAAAAAAAAAAAAAAAACATACATTGGAAGTGGTTTACATCTTAACATTACATCATGGACCAAATGTGGTCCTTCAACCTTGGCCTATAACAACTGAGCGTAACGTATTAATCGACTACTGTATACGATCAGTGCAACCATTTAGAAAGCTAATTAATTGTTTACGTAATGTTTAAGCAAATCTCATTAAAATACTGCAAGAAAACCATAACAGAAATCGCAGCAGGAAAAAACCCTCCATCAATGAAATAAATGTATGGAGAAATTGAGCTTTATCTTAAAACTATGATATGAACAATGTTTAAAACACTGGAAAAAATCATCGTATTGTGGTATCCACGTCAACACACTCATTTATTTTGTAAATAACTATAAAAATACAAAGAAAGGAATAATATAACCATTGGTTGCAGCCCTAATTACCAAATTGTAGGCACTCTAGTTAGTCACAAATTAGTTCAATAACAGTAAATAATGCCTGTCTCGGCTGTAGAAATTAAGAGCAACAATACCTCCTGCGCTTTGAAGACCTTCTTGTCAGAGAAGAGCACCTCGTTCCACACCACCTCCACGCCCTCCTCTGTGTCCATGGCCAGAGAGGCACTTTCCACACCGGGGACATTACCTTGGCTCACCTGCAGGGGGCAGACAGAAACACATGTAGGATGAAGCATTACACTAGCACTGTGCAGCAACATTAGCCTTCATTCGGAGTCGTGTTTGTGTCCATCTGATGAAGAAACTCCAATATTCACTCTCATTTTAGCTCTGTTTTTGGTCTCCTGACGCAAATATCTGACTCTCTATCTGCTAAATGCTCCACTATGTTCACCATCCAGTGGTAACAACCCTATGAGAGGAGTGAGAGTAAACCAAAACAGTGGTGTTGCAGGTTATAAAACCAAAACAATGAGCTGAAAGATGCTAAACCGCTCTGTAGAGCTGAGGGGAACTGCAGAGTTGGGTGTCCGTGGGTTCATGACTATGACCAACCCCTTTTATATATTCCTTTTTATAGTTGGATGTAGTCATTTGATCCATTGTTAATATAATAAAAAAGCAAACCATGGTCAGGTACACATTTCAATTATGCAGCTCAAATACCGGAACAATGATAATTCAGTATAACTGAGCACTGCCATTGTAGCTCGGATGTATTTAAACCAGCTGGTGTCCCCTGAAGACTCAGGGTTGATTGTGCCTGCAAACTCTGCACTGTAACAACAAAGCAGCAGGGCATTACCAAGCCCTCGCTAAACTATTCAACCAAAAAAAGCATGTCTGAAATGATTAGACGTCCCCAATGCTGTTACTATAATATCTGCTAAAAGCTCCATATATGTTCTTCTAATCCATTCACAGAGATCTGACAATGGCAGCTCCATTAAAGAAAAGTTGAGTCTACTGTCTACGAGGCATCATTTCTATTTAAACGCCATCAAATTCAGTTTTCAATCCATTAATGCATGCGTGGGGGCTGATAGAGGATAATTCACTGTTCTGTTATGTTAAATGCTGCCAGCCAGCTATAACATGATGACGAACAGTAGAGAGGGGCGATCGGATGAGCAGCAGCTTATGTAAAGAGGGAAGAGATGGATTAGCAGGAGACAGAGAGGCAGAAGTGAGGGGATTGTGGATGAGGGATTTAGAGAGATGAGGAACGGGCCACAACCTGGAGTAGGTGGCACCGGAGCTCCAAGAACTATAGGAATGAAAAGGAAGCAGAGTGGAGTGGAGTGGAGTGAAAAGGCAGTGTCAGGGACTAAAATCTGGCAGACGTAGACAGCTCCGGGCTCTATTGCTGCATGAGGAGACGTTTATACAACAGAGCTAAAGATTGCTCATCACAGGATATTGCCGCTTCAGCTCGGTCGACCTGACATAACCTCCTGATTCTTTCATGCAGCAGAAGTGGTGGTGCAGTGACTAGGGAGACTGGATTTGCATTCAAAGCCCATTGCTAAAAAGTGTTTTTAACCATAACGCAAGACTCTCAATTCCTAATAATCCTGCAGCAATCCTCCATCAGCAATACATGACATCTATGTGGGATATATGTACTACTTTAAATTTAGTAGGTGATTGCAATGAAACAGTTTGGATTTCATTCTTGCCCACTCTCTTATGTCCCCTCAATTTCTTTGAATTGTACATATGCTGCTAAAGGCTTTGTTTCTATGTAAACCCCTACAGTTGGCCACTGATGTTGGGTGATTTGATCATGTACACAGACAGCTGCAGAAGCTGAGGACAGCAGCTGTCTTATTAAGTCAGACAACACTGAACAGTGTTGTTTGGATCTGCTGAAAGATTATTGGTGTCAGAGGGATCCCAGTTCTTTCTGTGACCATCAAATCATCAGGAAATCAATGTGCATATTGATTGAACCTTCCAGACCACGTCTTCTTTCTCACTGCTGCCTTCAGGACGTCACTATGCTCTACCTGCCTCTAAAATAATCTTTATTCCAAGTCCTTTATCCCACCTGCTATATCATTGTCTTCTAAATTCTTCATAGGCTTTAATTCTTTAGTATTGCTTCACTGCTTTGTGTGTTTACTGTTCTTTAGATATTTTTGTATACATATATATCATGTTGAATGCATTTCCTTCCGCATAAAACATTTGGAAAGCAGATTGTTTTAATATTTTAAATTGTGCATTGTTTATATCCACGTTTGCTACCTTGCAGTCTTCTTTTTTACTGCTTTTGCAGGCATATTGCCACACACTGGTCTGCAAAAACCAGACAAGGATGTTAAGTTGCTCTTAAAAATTTCCTGAACTGAAACTAAGAGGCCTCGCCCAAACCATGAAAACAGCTCCTGACTAAAAGTTCACATATTTCAATGGGTTAAGTCATTTGAAAAGTATACAATGGATGTGTATCAACCAGCTGTAAACTAAATCTACAGCACACTGCTTGTTCAAACCTGCTCTATAACAATTTCCTGTTGTTGAATTTAATAAAAATGTACTCCCTATCTGTTCATAATGCTTTAATCTGTACCTACATCCTCATCTTTCATAGAAGATACATATAAACTGGGCTGTACTCTGTTTTAGACATTCAGAAAATAAGAAAGCACAATTGACACTCCTATACCATCATCATCATCATCATCATCCTCGTCGTGTCTGTGGTCTTAAAATGTCAGTTTGGCGTCTGAGCTGAGAACTGACACTGAGCTTGATGACGGGGTTTGCGACTGAACGACTATTATTTGCGCTTCTCTCCCCACCTCAATTACTACTTATTACTGCTCAAAGCTAACCATTGATATATTGTACAGAGCTCCACTTGTACCACGCTTCATGACATCATCATCTGAGACTCTGTGATGAATGGAGTCAAAAACGTCTCTCTGTATCCGTCTCAACAGGAGGTGGTCTGTTAACCGAACCAAACAAGCGAAGGACAAACAGCAATCAGAGCGACCACAAAGGCTGCTATAAATATTCTGATTTTATATTTCTCCGACTTTCCACACGCAGCAGATATTTTCACAGGCTTCGGCCTCAAGACAAAGAAATGTTGCACCAAATGTTTTTGGGCCGCCGTGGTTTGTTTGTTGCTCAACCCGCAGGACAGTGCAGCTGCAGCGCTCTCCGCAGGAGAGGAGAGGAGTGGGCATCCGAGGAGACATGACATATAATCTCACTACTCCCACTCTACAAGATGATAATCTGATTACGGGCATTACAGAGCGGGGGACCACAATGCTCTGACTGGCTGACAGCGCAGGGAATTCCTCCGCTTTAATACCTATCAGCAAAGATTCATGTCAGTTTCCCTCTGGCGTCAGGGCTTGGCTGTTGTTTATTTTCACTAGGTGTTGTGAAACACTCGGTCCCCAGTCCCGGCGTCCACGTCCCCCAGGGGTTTAGCAGGGTCTGTTGCTTTGTCATTATGGCGTGAGACTCGTAAACAGCACACTGGTTTGCTCGGCTGCGATAGGCTGATGGAAGGGAGGTGGGTTTAGGGCGTGGACAGGGATTAGGAATAGAGTGTTCATGTCTAAACAACACCAACTTCTACTCCGATGTTTATTAGATCTACATCCGAGCCGGGTAAAACTGGATCTTGAAGGCCGTTACGCTAACCTCTCATTACCTAACCATACAATTTATTCCTCTGCATTTCTCACTCACATGTTTGTGTTTTTGCTATGATATTATCTTTATTTTGATTTGTAAAGGAAAAGCACTGCTTCCGAAACATTTCAAGTATAATCAGCACAGGAATTCGAATTTAGATTTGAATCTCACCTCTGCATTCAGTATTAACACAAGTTACTCTTAAATGCTGTTAGTGCATTACAGCTAATTTCAGGACATGGGTAAAAGTAAAGTAGGATAACAGAACTCTGACCGGGGACGTAATAAATCACTTCACTCTCTTTTTGCAGCGTGTCACTCCACCATTGTTAAACAATTACTAAAAGCCACAGGTAATGTTCACTATGTAGTTCCCATTTAACCAAAAAAATAAGGGCATTTTATGCAATATAGGCTACAAAACAAGGAAAATTAACCAAGTCAACCAAATATTTTTAATTTGCGTCTTCACTTTTTCTGTCAGAGTCAGATCCTTAATGATCAGCATAGCAGATTCCCCACAATCCACTGGTATGCCACATCATGTATATTAGTAGAAGAAATGAATTTAGTTGCACTTAAAGACCAAACAGGAGCTCGGGTGCTTTTGACTAATGTCAAAGTCAGAAAGTTCTTTTATTTTTCATTGTTTTTTTAGGCCATTTCTGGCAGCAATACAACACCCACAACACCGGGACATGTCCAAAATGCTCTTTTAATTAAACATTTTCAGATTATATTTTAAGTACAGGGGAGCAAAATGCACAAATGTTTCTGCTATAAAACCTTCATATTATTGTTTATGTCCTATTTTATTCCCACATTTTGCTACCTTGTACTAAAAAAAAAAAAAAAACTATTCTGAATGATTTGGGTGTACAAACTATTTTCAAACGTGTATGTCATATACTCTTAGTTGCCTGTTGCCTAGGTACACCAAGCTAGATGTAATTCAGTCAATACAACAGCAATGTAATAAATCCTACCTTCATGAAGGTTATAAACAGTTTAAGAGAAGTTGATTCAACTGTATGGTCAATTTGGAAGCTGTAGTTTTGCATGCATTTTGCATTTGCAGGTACAGTTTCATTACCCAGAATCAAAGTAGGATCTCTTACATTTGGCACAAAGCCAGCTCATTATCTCAAAATGAGAAAAAAAGTGCCTGACGAGTCAGTCAGAGGGAGAGGGGACAGAGGGAGGATTAGCAGAGACGTAGAAGAGAGGTCCAACCTACAGTGCAGCAGCTCTTTCAGTGTGAGGCATCTTATATGAAAGAGTGTCTTTGTCTGAGACTGTGTGTGGGTCCAAGCCTCACAGTGACAAAGAGCTTTGTCTCCTACATGTCAGCATCTCGCCTCATACCTCGACGATGAGCTGATACGCCGCACCACATTAATATTTAATAAGTAGATTCTGTACAGCAAACGGCTACACCCAAGTAATCTGCATTACGCTCTGAGTTACTTGCTTGGTTCTTCTGTACTGTATGTAAATGAGTGCAGGCTTCGTTCTCTGGTGGTTTGTGATTTCTCTCTCTCAGAGATTTCACTGGCATCAAAGAAGTGCGGGATCAAAGAGTTGGACTGAAATGTTGTGGAAAATGCGAGAGGTAGAGAAAATCGTCTCTAACTCCTCAATGTGTGGATGAGCAAAAAAAAAAAGTACCCAAAAAATAACTGTATACTATTACCTACAAAAATAACAAATGAATACTGATTACATCTCTGAATTAACTTGTTAAATGTTTGATGTAGATGTTCTTTGTCTTATATTTAAAAAAATAAATGTAAGTTCATAAATGTTAGTAGCTAAATTGCCACATTTTTTTGTAATGATTTTGTAGATTAATTTACAGGCAGCTAGTAACTACTGCGGAAAAGTTCTGTCAATTCAACAGTTAAATGATAGAAAGTGTATCAATGACAAACTTGTTGAGTAACATTCAAGTCATTTTCAAGTAAAACAAATAGCCTACATTGGTTGGTTACAGCTGGTTGAAGCAACCCCGCATCCCCGGATCCCACATTTCCCATAATGCAACTGAATAGCATTTTTCTTCTGACCCTCCCTGCTCTCTAAATGCCCACTTGTTTCAAACACTTCCAGCTTGTAATGCAGCTTCCCTGTCAAACGTTTTTAAGTCTCAAGCCCAAGCTGAGACAACTTTGATGACATTATCAGGGTTATTTTTTTAAACACTGGAGCAAATACACTGAAGGACCTTCTGAAGACATCCCACTGTCCGGTCAGAGTCGAGGCCTTGAGCCACTGACCGTCTGCTGACCTTCATCGGCTACACGGGCCGCTCCACATCTCTCTCCTTCTCTCGCCCCGAGGATGTCACATGTGCAGCACACAATCAGGTCAGCGTCTCGGATAGTGTGTGTGTCCACTCAGCGTGAAGTCTAATGTGATGGCACCAGCCGTGACAAGTCAAGCAGGGTCCACATTCACTTTTAGACGACAGAGATTTTTAATCAAATTCGTGTCAACTTGTCTGGGGCATTTCTCAGATTAATAACCTTCACATGTCACATTATCTAAATTAAACTGCTGCCAGGAGCTCGACTCTCGCTTCGACCTCTCTCAAAGGACTCACAAGGTCACACAGACATCAGGCAGACCAGCTCCCATCACGTCTCACTTATTCATTTTCTCATGGAGCAGTTAAAGCTCCCCACTAAGAGGAATGTAGGACAGCAAGGCGGGTTATCAGAGCAGATGGAAACAGCATGGAGCGCTGCAAAAAACAATTAGAAACAGGACATAACATAGACAAAACAGGGTGAAAGGCTGGGGAAATTATTCAGCCTTTTTCATGAAGCTCGAAAAGAAGAATTTAACATCCTGCTGTGCTGTAAAAATATAACCCATTTTAATAAAAAAATAAATTTACTCTTCAACAAAGAGTCAGCCTTGACAAAGTCCTGTAGTTTTTTCCACAACTGGGACATGACACACATTGTGACGCCTTCTCAAAAGATAGGAAAATGTTTCTGCAGATGTCTTTCAAATGTAGCATTTCTTTTTGCAGTCGCCTGTGTCTGTGTTTCAGTCGGTACCAGGGCTGCTTTATTACACCACCGCGCTGTCCTCGCTCCCATTGTCACATTGACAAAGCTGCAGATTTATAAGGCCAGCGGGAGAGAGATGGCAAAACCACAACTGCATTCAAGAAGCTGCTCCGACCGGGATGTGTTAAGCACAGGAAGTGTTGGGCAGCCTTGTTGCATAAAGCTTTTACCCATTAACAGTGATTCCTCAGAAATGAGGCCTTGATCTGACCTACCTACCTGCAGGACAAAGTCTGGTGCAGGGGGATGAGTGACTGTGTGTGTTATATACTGTATATATACTGTAACAATTAACACTGCAAGTCAGAGATGTTAATTAGTAGTCCTTGAGTGTAGGGTTGGGTTTCAACAACACTTCATCAAATCCAAATCCCTAAGAATGGCTTAGTAATTTAGCTTTTAACTATTTTAAGCAACAGAAATTCATGAGTATCTTACAATGCGAGAGCTAGAACTCAAAATTGACATTCAAATAATTCTTACAGTGAGTCAACTAAATGTTTAGTCTAGTAATTGTCAGAAAATAGTGAAAATGCCCATCAAAAAGCTTGTTTGTCTCAAACACAAATATATTACATTTTCAATGATATAAAACAGAGAAAATCAACAGATTCCCATATCTGAGAAGCTAGAAAAAGCTTTTTTTTATCCATTAATGAGATTGATGATTAATCAAATGCCAATATTTAACTTTCTGTTGCTTCACAAATTGATTCATTGAATAATCATTTCAGCACTAATCAGAATCCAGCTGATCATCACCCAGATGAATCTGTACATTCTGCAGTGAACCCAGAGCATAAATCCTGTTCATGGAAAACCCCTGAACCTTCCTGGAGCCGTCCAGTCAGTGAGCTGAAAAGCCCCACTGCCCTTTAAACACACACCCGTCTATTTCAACCAATCAAACATTCCTGTGTTCAAGTGGAAAGAAACAGCACAAGGTCAGGGCCATTTTATCTGCAAAACTACACTGTGTCTTTACTCATTTTCCAGCACAACCGCTTAAGACAGAGAAGATAAGAACTGACATTTGTAACATTTACAGAAACATTATTTTTCCTTCCAACATTGCTTAGACTAAAAGCAAGTTTACGAAATAGAAATTCAGTAGCTGATGACAGGCATTTTTCTTGTTTTTTAGGTTTCATTCATGAGTGAGATGCCTATCTCTCCGTCTGTTGATTTATCATGCCGAATATGAGTAGTAGGTTTTATCTAATAAGCATGTCAACCACAATCTTGGCTCAGAGACACAAAAATCAGGCAAGAATAGAAAAGGCCTACATGGGATAAATAATACTCTGCCTTATCACACCTCAGCAACCACCTGACTCAGTGTTTGCGTGTCCTCTACAGTGAGAGGTTAAAACTGAATAAAGTGGCAAGATAAATCATTAACTGGTTCTGGTATCACCGCAGAGTTCACTGTTCTGGCTTTTTTCCCAAAAAACAATCACTGGTGGTTATTGCAACATTGCAGTCATTTTCTGATGAGAGATATGCTGATTGTACAGGACACATGTGAGAGGGGGGGGGGGCGGCATGCAGCAGAGGTCGAGAGTCAAACGCCCAATGTCACAACCACAACTGATGATTTTTCTGTGGGTGATGCACAAAGCAAAAAGGCAGTGTTTTGCATATGTTATCATACATCTTTAAATCTTCAAATTTGTTTAGGGGTCTACAGCGATTTATCACCTAAATCTGCAGCTCCCCTCGACTTTATGGAGCTTTAGTGAGTTTCAGCTCATTGTTTAGCAACTTTACTGTTGTGGTTTCACTCTCACCGCTCTCATAGCGTCGTTTTCAGCCGCAGCAGGCAGCTGTTTTCAGCAAAAAGGCTTTAAAACCAACTGTATACTACGTGCTCAGCACCAAACAGCAGTCAGACACAGTTAGCACCCAGCTGGTGAACATGGTGGAGCATTTAGTGGCTAAAGAGCCAGATATTTCCCTCAGAAGTTGGTGGTTCGTGGGTTGTAACTGCTGGATGTGCGAATAAGCAACATATTGATTAGTTGTATATGTGGTACAATATCGCCATAATAAAAATACAATCATTTTTAAGAAAAAAGCATCAGTAAAACCAACAGTAATGAGGATCAACCAAGGCTTCTCATGTCTACATCAACAAATACAATTTAGTAAGTTCATTTTAATTCAGTTGGGAATTATTTGAATCGTGTCAAATATTTGTGCTTCGTTTCACATTCATTCTTAAAATAATTCAGGCATGATTTGATAAAATACTCACTTGTTTTACAATTCAATTTTATGCCTGAATTAAAACATTCAATTACATTTTGAGATGAATATGTTTTATCCTGTGGTGAGGCTTTCCATCCTCCCTCTGGGGGAGTCCAATGTTAACAAGGTTGACCTGTTGTGGATGTCATTTTTAATAAGAAAACAGACCTCGGATATAAAGGGGGGTCCACTCTTGCTGGAATCCTTTAAAGCAACAAGGTTCTGCAGTCGCCACATAAAATTTGAGCTGGGATGAAAAGATGCTTGTAAAGCTTGTAGATTATCACACATCATGAAGCATGTTGTAATTCTTAACTGGAGTTTTTTAAATTATTTTATTGGCTCTAATCCTGTATTGTTTAAAACCAAATGGATGCTGTTTAAGAGGACAAAAAATCCTAACAGCATCCATTTGTGTTTAAAAGCATTTTGTTTCCTTTACTGCTCATTGCCGCTGTGATGAATCGATCAGATATGCTGAATCAGACTGACCCTCATACTAACACTTTATCTCACCATCTCTGCTGCAGCAGCAGCAACATGCGTTCCTTCAGACAAACATCCTTACATAACCTTGCAGCGATTACCCTGATTCCCTAATTGTACAGCTCCTGAAGAGATTCATGCTGACTCATAATTGTAGAAAATCTGTATGAATCATCAACAGCTCTACTCTCTTTCCTCTCTGGAACTGGTTGATGGTACAGCTGCTTACCATACTCACATTCACACACATTTTTCCACAACTCTCTGTCCACTGCCTCTCTGATATCCCACTTATAAACTTCAAAATTACATCTCCTATCTTGTATCTGTTTTCAAACAGGAAGATGCTCTTAAAATGATGGCCCGGTTCCAGTGTCCAGCCTTGCAGACTCACAGACTCTGACTCAAGTCCAGAATGGCCCCGGGTTTTCCCACAGTGAAAATACCAAGTTATTAAGGGCTCTCTCACAGACTTATAAAGCCCTTTAAGCATACTTTCCATTAGTCTGCAGTCAGCTGTGGAATGTAACTAAGTGCGTTTACTTAACACTCTACTTGACTAAGGTTTCCATGTTATGCAGCTATTGTACTTCTTAATCAACTGCATTCATTTGACAGCTATAGCAAGTGGTTATATTACGAACACGTTTTCTGCAAGTACTGACAAGTACTTTTTCAAGAATATTTTTCTAGTAATAATAATTACTTTACTTCCTTCACTGATTTTTATGTTCCACTTTGTTCAACAGAAAGTTGCTGACTCTGTCTGCCTGCTGTTTGGTGGAGGTGGTTCATTAGAGCTTTTGGGCTGAAAAAAGTTGCATGTTGCAGTTTAAAACACTGGTGAGTTCACTGAGAATGAACCAAAACTGTTAAATTGCAGGACGTCACACCGAACAACAAGCGGAAGATGCTTAAAAACTTCACAGGGGGATCTTTCACGTTACACATAGTCATTTGATCCATTGTTAATATAAAAACTAAATGTCGATTATAGTTTCAAGTAAGATTTGATGATTCATGACAGTATTTTTACATTGTAGTACTGCTACTTTTACTTTAATGAACGATATGAAAACTTTTCTCAGACGAGCACAATGAGGATGACAGGAGGTCCAAAATCATCTAAAAACTGTACTTCTTTATTCTGTGAAGGCATGATTAAGTTAATGCGTTTCCATCTGTTTTTAACAAAACAATATCACTAGTTTATACTAATTTATATTCAGAGAGTGATAAAGAAACACATTTTATGGAACTATACACATTAGATTTGAGCCTCATACTTTACAGGCCACAGAAGTGCCTGTTGGGAAAGTGCTGTTTCATTCCTCATTGAGAATTTGGAGCCCTGGTACTTGATGACGTCAGTAAAGATTTGTGGGGTTTCAGTGCTTGGGTTTGGGGTGGACATTGGGAGTGGGCTGCTGATTCGCTGAGTCTTCAAAGTCCAAGCTCGGCCTCCATTTTCATTATAATCACTCAGTTTCACCCACAAGCACCCACACTCACACGTCCACAATTTTGGCACCAAAGGAAGACTTTCAAAGAGAGGAGAAGGTTTCCATAACAAGGTTGGAGTGTTTTGCAATTGGTAATTTTTTTGGGTAGAGTTCTTGGAAAAGAATCAGCGGTTCTAACTAGGCTGCTAAAAAGAAAATGTGTGTGTGTTTGCCTCGACCTTAAACTGGCCCCCTTCCCATTTCCTTAAAACATGTGCAATTGACTGTGTTCTTGGAGAAGCTTAACAGGGTCTGGCATAGTCAGCCCGAGTATTAAAGTTAATAAAGTCCATAAAGCGGGGTAATTTCTGCCCACTGGATTACCCAATCCACTGCTTGCTTCACTGCTACTACAAACCCAGCGGAAGAGCAATATGTTATGTGAGCTCCAGCAACCGCACCCCCCCTCTCCTGCATCTCCAGCAGAGGTTACTGCAGTACAGCTTTCCAGCAAGCAAAAAAAAGAGGTGACTCAGGGTAAAACCTCAAAGGACTTGGCAAACAGTGCAAAGGCTTATTGAGTAGTGAGCAGTGCTCGTGCATGTTGGGACTGACATTGGATTGAAACACTCCTATTACTGGAGGCAGGAGAAGGAAAACAACACTGACAAACAGAAGAAACCACTTAAGAGGGGTGTGAGAATGCAGTTTAGTAGAAGTTTCTCTCTTGCCGCTATTGTTGCATTTATAGGCCTCAATTAGTCAAGTCGCATATATTGAGCTTATTAAGAAGCACCCATGTGGAGAAACAGAAAAGGCCAAAGGAAAGTATATATGAAGAAGATGATGGAGCAGAAAGAGTTGTGTTTATCGTGTGGCGTTTGTCTTCCAGGGGGATTAAGCTGAGTAGTGAGAGTCAACCTGAGCTGGCTCTTTAGCACGTGGTCAAACAAAAGCCTGTTGGCAGACAGCAAGCTGCTTTTTTTTTTTTTTTTTGTGCCTGTTAGTGTTATGTAACATTACAGACAAAGCTCAATAGGAGCGTCTGTGAATGCACCACGTGGGGGGGGGGGGGGTCAGTGTCTGTTTATCCAACCCTCACGTACCTGTCCACAGTTTGTGCACAAGACATCAAGAGCTACAATGTGTGTCGTCATCAGGGCCGTACACAGGAGTTTAAAAACACTATAGTCATACATGAGCATTCGTAATGAAAACAGCCCTGTGTTATTGACGGCTGTTTCACCGGTCTGAAAGACAACCCCTCATGAAGGCGGGACTAAGAATGGAAAACGACACCTTCCTGTGCCAGAGCCAGAAAAAACAGCCGCAAAATATAGGGCAAGCGTGGGTGAGAGCAAAGAGTAAAAACAACCCCTAAAATCAGAACATTCCTTCAATCAACAAGATAAACACAAACAGCTCATACCAAGCGCAAACCGCTGCGGTGTTGACTGACAATGGTGTCGATGGGACGGGTAAAACCGTTACTACTAATTGGTGAGGGAAAAATAACCCCTGGATGAAGATGAACACATCTATCCTCCTATCTCTAATTTATAATAATAATACATGAACTACATTTCAGGCCCTTTATTCCTAGTAAGAAATACAGAGGACATAACCTCTGTGTCCTCAATGGCAGCTACAGCCATGATCATCACTGTGTAGCACAGGATGGGGGCTTTTATTCAGTGGCCCCATATTTAATTCATCAGGCATCTTCCTGATTGATGGCTGCTGGAATGCACTTCTAATTCAACTGTGTTTCAGGCATGAGACCAACCTGCTTTACTTTCAGCCGCCTGAGCAACACAGACACATTCAAATTCTGAATGCAAATTAGATTGCATCTGCCACATAGGGACAACAACAGATTTATGTGGGAGTAGAAGTCCGATGTCAGCTTGTGGTAGAGAAGAGCTGTAGGTAAACGATGAGGCCTCAAGCAACCGGACTAAACATCCATACAGCTTAGGAACTGCTTGTTTAGTTTCGTATTTGATTAATATATCTTATGCAAGACTGTGTGTTGGTGCTGGATCTTCATTTACATCAAAAACAAAGGGCTTGCATTCATTTTTCAGATTACCACCTGCATTGTGAGCGCATTGTTTAGATTTAAGTGTAGAAGTCATGGCAATTTTTGCATAGTTCCCTACACATTTAAACCTTAAATATCAATGTTCCTACATCCCTTTTTTATGTGCATATTTGACGTACACTCAAACATATCCATATTTGTTTTCAAAGGTCAAGATAAAAGCTGTTGGGATTAAATTCAGAGGAATAAATCAACACTGCACACACAGAGGTTTTAATATCAGCTGTAACAAAGTAAAGAAAGCTCGCTTTCAAGCTGTAAAAGCATGTGTATATGATTCAAGTAGTATTCCTCGTTTGTTGACAGTTAAAACAAGGTCTTTATGGGCATAGTCCTGTTGATAGAGGCTTTACGCAACCTATTATCACCTGCCAGCAGCGGCTGCAGCACTCAGATTTTGCAATATTTTTAGGGCTGATATTCACACACATGTTCTCTGATCAAAGTCGCATATACCGTCGGGGCAGATGTGAGGAGGTGCAGGACCTTGGCCTTTGCCTTAAAGCAGGGGGAGGGTGAAACACACACATTCAGTAACAATAACAACCTGACCATAGCTGCACCTTCAGTGTTTTTACAGTCTGTTTGCTCTGTACAAGAACCTTTTTCAAATCAGCAGGCCCCAGACGTTACGGGAATCAGTCAGCTCTTAGTGTAGGCAGTAGACGGCTTCAAATTACAATACAAGACAGGAACTAGACTGTGCCTAAGACTATTATTATAACCTAGTGTGTGTGTGTGTGTGTGTGTGGATCACAATCACAAGACTATATTTGCAAAGCTCTGCATGTGTACAGGAAAATTCCCTTATTTATTTTCCCACTGTTATACATCATGCATCAGAGGTTGGTATATATTTTGATCCATGTTATTAAAGGGCACGTATAGCAGAACACATTTCCTGCCTTAAACTTTAAATTTTCCCTCAATATTCAGATTTATGGTGTGCATGTAAATGTGGTGCGGTGGGTTGAAATCATAAACTGTACATAAAGTTTTTTTTATTACTGTATACAGCCTAGGGTTGACGCTTTTAAGCTTGTTGCACCTGTGGCCACATCTTATTGGGATGAGGAAGTGGGAGAAAGGAGGGATTAGTGCAGTGTGACCTTCTTACAGCACAGCGGCAAGGGTTGAGACTGGGTACATAGATGGACAAACAAAGAAAGGGTGTTTTCTATTAGCTGACAAAGGTCAGACACCTACAGTGACGTGTAGTGCTGAGTTTTCTTTTGAAAAATGTTTAATTGGGTAAGGCAAGAGACTGCAAGAAATAGACCGACACCACAAAAGATGAATCAATAAATATTAAGTACAGCATCTGAGTTGTAAAAGTGTCTTTCAAAAGGGAAGTTTTATCCTCCAACGCATTTACTTAGCTGCAAATAGAGGCTCTAACAGTAGACACTGATAAATGAAAATGGTGCTGTTAAGACTTCAGTTTCTGTGTGATAAATGCCAGAATCCTCTCTTCTCGTGAAGTCAGAGATGCAAGAACATAAAAATACAGTTTGTATGCCTACATTTAAAGAGTCATTTCCAAAAGATGACTCTAGGAAACTGTTGTCTTTCAAATATCTTGGTGACAGTGTGTGGAGCATGCTTGAGTAGGTGCGAGGCATTCCTCACAGGCACAGATGTCATGTGATGTGAACTACTAAGACAGCTCCGTGAAAGCCAGCAGACATGTCAGCCATTCCTAGAGGATTCCTTTTCATGCCAGCTTCCCTGTCCGACTGACAGAAAATCCGGGTAGCTACATTTCACACAGCTGGAGTGGAAAATGCTGACAGATACCTCTCTGTATATCCCACCAGGTCTGATGACCCCCAGAGGGGTCACATTTCAAAACCAGGGGACAGGATCCCTCAACATCACATCAGCTACTTTAGCTACGATCATAACATGAAAATGTTCAGAGGCCGAGAAAGTTCAGCTATAAACGAGACTGCATGATGCGAGGCCTGTTCACTACGGAGCCTAATAAGTTGAACACCATCTGTTCTGCTGTTTGCTGTAATGCAGCTCACGACACAGCCCAAAGCTCATATGAGTTCACAATGTTGTGTAGTGGACCAGAAATATAGCAGACCTATTCGTAGCCTGAGGAAGGTTTTTTGATGTTTCCGTCCATGCAGGGCCAGAGAAACAGCAGCTACTTTAAAATAAAAAAATACATCTAAATATACTATAAAACTATTGTTTTTGTAAGTTGTATTCCAGAACTGGAAGTATTTTTACATCAAAATCCCTCTCTTTACTCTGCTTTAATTATCTTTATTTATTGTTATAGTGATAGTATTGGATTAATATTCATACTGATCAATTTGCAGCCATTTGGGCATAAGTTTGTTGACACTTTTGCTGTTCTTTGATGTAAATGGTTTATCGTACTTGGCTGTTTGCATTTATGGTTTGACAATATGTCATGGATGTGGTGTAAGGGAACGAGGGAGCAAATTAAATATTTCAAGGACAAAAATGATTAAATTGAGGGAATGCAATAAGTATGCGAGGCACATGAGTAATTTGAGGCCATAAACTAATAATCTGTGGAACGACTGATCTACTTAGTGCTGTACAGTGCAGACAGAGGACACGTTGTCTTGAAAAAGACGAAATTCACATGTTTTCTCAATTCACTGACTTTGCTCGTACCAGATTCTTCCTGGGAACGTTTAACAGTGGCACACAGCTCCATGAAGACTCCTTCCTTCCCCTCCTCTGTTCACCTGCAATAAAGTTTAGATGCCAGCTGCAGCTACCACACTTACTCTCAAATGAACTACTGGAATGCGCTCAATATCACAAGCTGATGATAACAGTGTATGCATATCTGAGGGTGGACATTTTCTTCAAGCTATTAGCCAGCTGCAGGTTAGTAATTGCTTCCTTGTGTAGATGCTGACCGATGAGTAGTCAGCACCTGAAACCCTCATGCAGGTGTTACACAAGTGCTGCTGGCTGCTGTTTTGTATAAACAGGCCTCCTCCATGCACGCGTGCCTGTGAAACAGCATCGTGTAAACATCAGAAAGTATTCAGCTTTCCCCGAGCGTAAGACCAGTATCTAAGACAACAATAAGCTCATGTGAACAACAGTGTGACACCGTTAATTTGTCATTTAATTTCAAACACCCCCGCTGACTGAGAGCTGTGTAGTGAAACTGAACAATGGCAGCTGTAAAATGCACAGATGAAAATAGCGTGCTACCTCTAATGCAATCTGACGGGCTGGGTCAGAGACACCCAGGCACTAAAATACAGTGTGTGTCATCGCACATGCAAAGGTAAGTCGCACAGCGTCACTAAATCATTTGTGCTTCCAGAGAAGGCAGAGCTGCAGGCCTCTATTATTCCCACACAGATGGGGAGGTTCAACTGGAATAACCTTGAATCCTTCCTTCCTTCCTTTAATACTTCCCTCTCAGCAGCACACCTGTGCTACTACAAACATGCAGATGTGTCCAGTTCTGTAGCCTCAACAAGAATATCAGGTCATATCTACTCTTATCTTATTTTACTATACTAATTATTTTGTTTAGAATTCATTTTATGAGTACAAATATTCTAATGTCATATCTCAATTATGTGTATTTCACATACTGTATCTCAATTACTTTTAGTGAAATGGAATTTTATAGCAAAGCACTGCTTTATGAGGCTTAATTGTGGCGCTAAAGGAAAATTAAGAAGATCACCAAAGTCATTAGGATTCATCCTCTGGGAACCATGAATGTCTGTGAAAAATGTTGTGCTAAAGCCATCAAGATATTGATATTTGATAGGACAAGAGAAACCTTTGAACTGTTGGTGGTGCTACAGAAAAAGTTGGGGGATCACCACTTCAGTCAGTAGGACTCTTCCTCTGTTGACCACGAATGTCTGTACAAAGTTTCATGTAAATCCGTCAAATAGTGGCTGAGATATTTAAGTCTGGACCAAAGTGGTGGACCGACCAACCAACAGACAGAGCGATATTGCTATCTTTTGAGCCGGGCTGCCAGCGAGGCTAAAAATAACCAAACATTGAAGAACTCATCAGCACAAATCATTATTCTTGTATTCTAGGAATGAATGCGTATGAATGTGCTTCCCGGAAAAGCCTTAAGCCCTGAGCAACAGGCAGGGAGGACCGCCGTCGGCAGAGCGACCACGTCAACAGGTGTCATTGCTCAGTGTTTCGCCTCCAGGGAAATCTGAGAGGATGTCATTCCTCTCAGGGCAACTGTCAAATCAGCAAACACGGCAGCGCTGCTGGATTATTATGGCGCGTAAGTCATTAGGATGATCCCCTCAGCACAGGCAGCGCTTACTGCGACCTAACATGGGCTAATGAAGGGCTATGCTCTGGGCTGTGGGTGTGTTTGCTGAGTTTAAATGGCTCATCTTTACGACCTGAGGCATGGAAAACATCCAAAAACTCCTAGGGGTTCGCGGCACGACATGCATCATGGACACCACGAGGTGATGATTTTTGAGTTATCGTTAGGGTGACCAGATGAGAATGAGTGACCTTTTCAGCACAGCTATAGCAGAGAAAATCCAGATCAGATAATGGACATGTGTAAATATGCGTCGCAGTCATTGCACTACTGTACACAGCTATAAAAAAAAAAAAACATAATTCATGTAGGCTACGGATTTTAAATGTGAGTAGTCCCTGCTGCACGGTAGCCAGTGCTCGTCTGCGGGCAACACGAAAACAATGTTTCACAGCGATCAGGATTTACTGTTTTATTAGGCCATAAACTCGGGTTTAGTCTAATTTAGGGACAAACAGGACAGGATTCGAGTTTCGGGATTAGGGACGACTGCTCGTAAATTCACCCTAGTCATTTTTCATTTGACTGTGATTAAATTATCCCAATGTGTGTGGCTGGCATTACATGAGAAAATTGCACAACTGGAGATGAGTTTAGTCAATTATATATAATTAGATGATCAACATAAAATTAATGAATAACTTTGACATTCAAGTCATTGTTTAAAAAGTAATTTATCAAGCGAAAATGCCAGAAATGCTCTGTTCCAGGTTCTTGAGAGTTTTGGCTGCTTTTCTCTATGCTATATCATTGTAAATTGAATATTTTTTGCTTTGGGAGTGTTAATCAGATAAAACTTTAATATGAAGACATCACATTGGGCTTTGGTAACTTTAAATGGGCATTCTTCAATATTTTTTGACACAAAAAGTAGTCTGTAGATTTATCTGTAATGAAAATAATCATTAGTCGCAGCATTACACTCCCACACAACACACTAGCAACATAACATATCTGACTTTTTGGTTACTTGATGATGTTATACTGCTGCTATTTCTTACACTTACTGTATAAGGTTGAATTTCTATGGATAAGACAAAGCATTTCACAGTTCAACAGTTTTAAGTGCAAAACACAATTGTTAGAGGAACACCATGAGCAGTGCAATGCTACAAAATCTATATAACCACATGGCTGGTGAAAGCTTCTCATTGTGGGCTTCTTTTCATATATTGTTTTGAAAATTATAACATAAATATGGCTTAACCATGTAATTTTGAATATTTTAGTAAATATCTGTGGTTTTTAGTAGAGATTGTCGCGCTCACTAGGAGCAAAGATCTTCTCTATTAAGGCAAAATGTGTATATTTTTACGTTTTTAAATTTACACTTTTATGACATAAAAAGTTAACATTAAGGGAAGGAAAGTTGTGACAATATCATCTACCATCTAAATTGATCAAGAGATGAGATGCGTCAGTATCTGGGCTTCATACTGTTCAACCTCGCCTGGGGGAAACCCTAAACATCATCACAAGATTACATGATAAACAATCATGCTGTAATCAATATACTGTAGCATTGCTGTGAAAAAGCATTGTGGGAAAAGGCTTATTGCAATATTATTTAATTCTGTATTGCTCACCCCTAGATGCCTCCAGTTTCTCAATCCTGACACATACATGCGAGCACTATCATGCGCATGGGATTTTGGTTAACATACAAATGCAGAAAACAGCATGTGTACATCACAATCTACCCCACATATTCATCTGTGCTTGTGAATTAACACCATGACAAATGAGCGCAATCTCTCTGTGAGCAGATGGAAACAGATCCTTCAAATAGAAGATGGAGCAATTATTGGAATGAGTTCTGTGCTGCTGCTGCAACAAAGCGAAGAGATGGGTGTGGATTCACTTCAGGAGGTCTACCAAGCTGCAAAATCGAGCCAAAATCACAGTGAGGGCCCGTAATAATCTTCTGTCCATGCTGGACCGTGATAAAAAGAGCCCAGTATGACAGGTCAGGGTGGATTGTGTCTCTGGTGGGTGTAACTCCGACTGTGCTGTTATGACTGTCAGACAATCACTCTTTAGAGCAGGGGTTTACAGAATCTGACACTGTACTGAAAACAAAATTGAATCGTGACGATTCACAGGCAAGTTCTTTAAAGTGTTAAAGAGGAGCATTTTTTTTTTTTATGATTTATAAGCAGATTTCTGGATGTTTATTCACGATGGATAGAAATAATGATATTCCTCGGTAACTGTACATCACACTGAATCTAAAAATATGTGTATCATGTCTTAATGTTCAGGTTTGAGGTACACATTTTAACGCAAATTGGGCGCTAAGAGTTTTTTCCTGACGGTATTAATAACCGGCCCAAATACAATAGCTAACTTCCCTTTGTTTTTAGAACAGACATGCAACGTATCTTTGCGCCACGTCTCTTTAGAGCATCCAATGTGTGATCTGTATACATTTTGTGCAATGTTTCTTCGGGGAAAGATTAGTAAGATTTCTGATTCTGCAAACATCAAAGCTAAACTGGAAGGAAGAAGGACAAGGTTTTGTCAGAATCATGTCTTAACAGCAATATTTTGTGAGTCACTACCTTGCCATTGTCCTGTATTTGCATGGATGTCCCCATTCAAGGAAGGCGCAGATTACTCAATCAGAGGATACGTGCCACCAGTCACAAATCATGCTGATGTGAAAATTTCCTCGATAGTCATGTTAACAAAGAGAGCAGCAGTCTTTCAACACTACGTGCAATAACTGTCCACCCATTTTTATTTATTTGTCCCTGCAAAGAAACTACTGTGAAGTTCAGGGAACATTTTCTGTTGCCTTTTCCACAAACATCTGAGCCAGGGAACATTTTCACCAATAAACCACAACGCAAAATAATTCCTTTACAGTTGTTTGGCTTCGACTCACACTGCTTTGCTCTCTAAACACACCCGAGCCGCTCTGTCCCTCAGAAAAACAAATACTGTGTGTGTTGAGTCAAGAGGGGATGAACTGACTTTGAAGGCAACACATTCATCCAGTTTAAAAAATGTAAAGCCAATCCCGCCTGTGCGTCAGCTGAGAAAACAAGGCAACATTACCATGTGCTGACCATGTGACTGTTTATTTCAATGCCTGAGTTGAATAACAGATATGGCAGCGTGTTTTCTGAAGTTTCACCCACTGACTTATTTCCTGAGCACTCAGACACACCGAGGCCTGCCGGAGAGAGCCGCGAGCCATCCAACACGTATGCATCAAAACAGACGCGTTTGCATTCAAACAAACGTCAAGGTTAACGGCACTGTGAAGATTCTGTGTGATCTCACAGATCTGTCGACACAAGGGCGACTTCAAAGGTTTAGGCAGCTATGGTTTTAACCTGTTGGAGCAGTAACAGACAACAGTTACCGCCTCAGCTTTCAGTGGACTTGCATCATGATGATAAGCTCATGCTGCTGTGATTGATCGATTCATTAAAATGTTGATAGCTGATTAATCTTCATTTTTTAAGTTGAAATGGTAGAAATTCCCTTGTTTCAACTTATCAATAGTTAGAATTTGCTGCCGTTCTTTGTTTTATGTGATAGCAAACTGAATATTGTTGTTTTTTTTATTTTTCTTCAGGGTAAATGAGTAATTTGAAGACGTCACCTTGTGGTTTAGGTCTTATGAGGCCATTTTATTTTTTTTCCTGACACTTTATAGGCGAACAAATTATCCGAATTGACAGAAAATGGACGGATGAATTGATAGTAAAAAGCTATACTGGAGCGCTATATTCGTTTAGTTTAACAAAATAATTTATTAGTTTCTGTATTTGTAAGTTTCTGTATAATGAGTTATTTCTGATGTAATGTTAAACAGTGTCTTTTTTCATTTCATGACATATTCTGATATAAGAAATGATTTCTATTGATATTCAGATATGGATTTTTACTAAAGCAACCGGCCCTGAATGACTGAGGGTTAATGGAAATGTGACACAGCACAGGAAGCCCGGGAAACATACAGATGGGTAATCAATGGGTGGAAAAACACCAGGGTGGGTGTGTTTGCATGTGTGTGTCATTTCACATGAAGAATGGGACAGAAAGTGCCGTGAAGTGAGGTGCATGGAGGACGCTGTGTGTGTTCGAGAGATAACCTTCGACTTAAATCCTCATCCTTATCTGGAGCTGTTAGAGGAGGCGACACCCACTGCTTCACAACGGCCGAGACATTCAGATGTCCGTGTCTTTTCTCTGATAATAAATTAACTTTTTCTTTTTTGTAAACGTCTTATATCCCTCACACGGAATACAAGCGCTGGTGAATACACCAGCTGGGAACGTCACAGAAACTGTGCTGCGTTTTTATGTCTTTGATGTTGACATTTAGCAAACATGGGATTATTTATGGGAGGGGAAGCTTCAAGCAAGGCCTCTGGGTTATTTTCTGTAACGCGGCTCATGCACTGTCTGGATAGTCCAACTGCTGCTGATCCTCACATGGACAGGTAGCAGAGCCATAAATATAACCGTAGATCAGGGCTACAGACGGGGAATTGTACCTGTCAGTCCTGTAATTATTTCTGCCACAAACACAGAAGCTTTCAGCTGCTTATCCTGCAAATCAGCCCCTCCCTAAGTTGTTGGAAACAGCTCTGAATGCTTAGACAAAGAGCTGCAACAACATCATTTTATCTAATCTTTGTGGCGCTTTCTTCTCAGAATCAAGGGTCTAATAACTGTGACATGTTGTACAGATTGTAAATCGTCTGGCACAGAGATGTCTAGAGCCTAACTAGATATACATCAATATACATCTATACATCAAATTAGAGCTGAAACAATTAGTTGATTAATCGATTAGTGGATTGACAGAAAATTATCTGCAACTATTTAGATAATCCATGAAATGTCAAAATACAGCTTCAGTCAAACTTTCCTGGGTTCCAGCTCCTATATTGTGAGGATTTGCTGTTTTTCTTTGTCTTGAGAGAGTAAATGGAATATTTTGGACTATTAGTCAGACAGTTTGGAGAAGTCACCATCATTTTTCTGATAATTTCTCTGCATTTTCACTAACTTTTCTAACATTTTATAGACAAAATGAATAATCCAACGATAATTAGTTGTAGGGCTGCAATGATTATTTCTTATCAACTAATCTACTGAGATATATTCTCTTTACAATGATATAAAAAGCAAATAATACTCTGCTGGTTCCAGCAAATATTTGACCTTTTACCTTGAAAAGTGACTCCAATGATTAACTGATGATCAAAATACTTTTCTGTTCATAATCTTTTCAGCTCTAGGTGGTTCCCACAATAAAAACTGACATGACATTTCTCATTTACGACCTATATGAACTACGTTTTGAATGATGCAACAATCCTCTTTTATGGTACAGCGTGCAATTTGAGCTCCAGCCTTGGGTTATGAAGAGAAGGAGCCAGACTTGATTGTGCACACCCACAGTGTGTTAGTGTGTCATAAACTCCAGCTCCCTGGTTCACTGTCAACATCCAGACTTGGGAGGACTCGGCAGCGGAGGAGTGAACACTGGATCCGCACAGAAATCCTGTCACTTGATGCACGGAGCAGGCAGATCCTGTCACGGGGACCCACTGAAATAGACCTCATGTGGGCTAAGCCGATCAGCGGATATGTCGCTGTGTTTATAGTGGGATGTTGCAAAACACCGTGTGGCAGCAACACTTCGGCCCGGCTCCAGGATTGCGTAACAGAGGATGTCCAGCGTGATCGGAGACTTGATTGATTGATTGATTGATTGATTGATTGAAACACACACACACACACAGACACACAGACAGACAGACAGACCAACCTGCTCCTTCCGTTTCTGCCAGCGGCCGCACGGGCTCTCCTCCAAGATCTCACTCTCATCCTCGCTCTCCTCCTCCTTCCCCTCCGACCCTGATTTCCTCTCCGGGACGGACATCGTCATTTTAACGCCGCGTATTTCCAGATTCCCACCCCGCGCCTCCTCTCCGCCTCCTCCCGTCCTCCTCCAACTGTCTGCGGTGTTGTCGTGGATGAGACGAGGCGACGGTCCGCCGCTTGTCTGCGCAGTGAAGAAACCCCCCTCCTCCTCCTCCTCCTCCTCCTCCTCCTCCCACCAGCCGCTCTCAGCACCCCTTGGCGCTCAAAACATCTCGCAGGGAATAAAAGGACATCACCGCTCGGACCAGCCGCTCCTCAGTCAGAAATAAGAAAAAAGGAACCCCGCATCTCCTGCAGGTTAAATCTCGCAGCGGATCCTGCACGCTGTCAGGTCCGAGCAGGGTGGAAACATGTATCCCGGACTTCGTGCGCCCTGCAGGCTGCGCGCAAAAAAAAAAAAAACGCCTTTTATTCGCGTCTATTCGCGGCGGAGGCTGGCGGCGAGAGGCCGAACGGTTCCCGGCGAGCGCACCGCGCACATCGCCCCGCGGATCGTCTTCCTTCCTTCGGCGGAGAGTCGAGCCCGAGTCTCTGTCGGCGTCGCCGGATCTGGTCTGAAGCCGTGAGCTCGTGCCAGGCGCGGTGCGCAGAGAGGGATGGAGCCGGGGTACCGTAAGGTCGCCAGTACGCGCGCACAATGTATTTAGGGCACAGTGTGGGAGCTGAAGCGAGACGTATTTACGGTAGCCCACCTTATGAGGAAGACCACCACCTAGGGCTGAGGCAAGTCACGTGTTAGAGGGGGGGGGGGGGGCACAGTTTTAAAGAAGGTGGGGGGCATATTTGTAAAAAAGCCCTGGATCCATGAATAATATGAACTTACATCACAGGCCTACAGTATTATTAATGAGTTACATGGTTTATTCAGTGTGATAAATTAATGCCAAAAGACAACTTTAAATATTCTAATATGCAATAGGTGATTTGGGGTAATTAGGGTAAGGGTTAGTAGGTGATTTATGCAGAAAAATGACCAAAATGCATCCCCCTTCTTAACCTGCCGTCCCCTCCTCTCCACCCCCTAGTGGCAGAAAACAGAGTGCAGTCATGTGGGGACAAACAGGCGTTGAAGGACTTTCAGTCGAGTTACAGTGGCACGAGAGCGGGGTTGAGGGGCGACGAGAGAGGCCGAGCAAGAGGGAGCGAGCAAGGCCACAGTCGTGATGGAGGGAGGATGACCCGGGCCTCCGCGCCGCAGAGGATGAAGGTGTGCGAGAGAGAATGAGATGGGTGCATTCCCATTGGGCCATCCTCCCCAGTTAAAAATTAACAATTGCCTTCTGCTAATAATATCAATAAATAGCTGCTAATTGTTACTATAAATGGCCTACAGACATGAAGACAGGAGAGAGACATAAAAGGCCCCCCCACCCCATCAGAGCAAGACACCCAGACTGAAGGAGACATAAAACGACTACTATGTGTTGTTTGTAGTCGTTTTGCGTGTCTTTGCTTGTTTCTTCGTCTGTTTGTAGTTGTTTTGTGGGTTTTCGTGGTTGTTAAGCATCACTTTGTGGTCACTGTGCTTCTCTTTGTTGGTGTTATGCGTGTCTTTATGGTCATTTTGCACCACTTTCGAGTGTCTTTGGGATAGTTTGATTCACTTATACTAACAAGGGAACTACTATCTGACTCTGGTAGGTGGGAGATGAGGGGTGACCAATCAGATCCCACCCCTCCAGCCCTGCCCCCGAGCACAGCAGTCCATCCTGATTTTGGACAGCCAGGACTATGTAGATCATTGGTTTGAATTCATGTCTTTTGTTTTGGTTTCCTTTTTCTGTTTTGTGAATATTTGGACAGGTGTATTCAGTATAAGTTATTTGTTGCAGCATACACCTAAACCAACAAAATCTGTATTCAAACCCAAAAACACTTCCACAGTCATTACCTGAAAACCAGAGCCTAAACCAGAACAGGACCAGAAGGGCCTGGCTGTTTTATGTGTTTATTAAAAGAGAAAGGGCCTTTTGTAAGTTAATAAGGAGGGCCTGTAGTCTAATATGGCTCTGTTTGGAGGGTCATTGAGAGCTCCAGTGGTGGAAAAATTCTTTAATAATGAAGTAGAAGCATCAGAAAGTGAAAAAAATAATTACTGGCTGATATCATATTTCACAGACTCATTGTGTTGGCAAAATTTGGGGCAATAAAGCGCCAAAATCTTCTGTATGATTTATAATGAAAGAAGCCTTGAATGTCTGGAGTGGTCTGTAGTTTAACATTGCCCAAATTGTTCATCAGAAGGCACTATTGGCAAGCCATGAAGACTGTCTGCAGTTCGGCAGCAAGCCACAGTCAATAAAAAGCTGCAGTAAGTTTAATACAGAAGAGCAAAGGAGTAAAGGCATGTCCCCAGGGGCCCCAAAAGCCCCAGATTCACTGCATCAAAGTTGATGTTTGGCGGTTAATGGTAAATTAAAGAAGATTCATATATCTGAAAAGGTGTGTTGTTGCAGCTCTGTCATGTAGAGGGGTCAAAGTCTAGACTTTCATTGTTTTACTTTACATTGTGCTGACATGGCTCACATTCCTAAATAAAGTTGTGTCCAATCAAATTGCCACAAACAAAATTCAAACACAGAAAATCTGGGGCCAAGGTAGTATTTATCCAGTCTCTGGTCTCTCATATAATGTAGCTGTCATATATAGTCTGTCGTGTGAAGTGTGACAGGAAGTTGGAGACGAGAAATTGTACAAAGGGCAGGCTGCGATGAGGAAAATGAGAGTCATAAAGAAAGCTGCCGCCGTTAGTCCAGACCTAAAATCTGGTGTGGCCCTGCTGTTCTCGAAGTTGTAGTATTGTTATCTATATTAAAAACTGCATCTGCTTTAAGTAATTTCCTGAAAGACTAAATTACTATTGACACTACGATAAAACTGTCCCCCAGACTGCCCCTGACAGACAGACTGACAAACCTAAAAACCCAGATGAAAGATAATAATTGACAATGCTGATTTGAGATGCAGCCCTCAAAGCTAAAACTGGCGACAGTACTGCCTGTCTGTAGTTTGTATCCTCTTGAGCCCAATCCAGAAATAATACGGTACTCTCACAGAGGTGTGTATTACTTCATGAGAACTGTTCTTCAGTATGAACCTCGTTTGCCATCTAGTGGTTCTGATTTAAGAATACAGCTGGAGGAAAAGCTGTAACACAAGTCATTATGTAGGAACGTCATTCGCCAAATTAAGAACATTTGCTTCAATATATTTGCATTTGATGGCTTGTTTGATATGAGAACTAAATCTTTTAAATTTTTTATATATTACATATACTGTACTTCATCAACAGCATGCTTTAACTCTCGTTTTATGCCTCAACATTCACACATTTATATATATATATATATATATATATATATATATATATATATATATATATATATAGCCTCACTATCAGCATCTCAGTGGAAATAGTATCAGCTCTGCACTGGTTACTGTTCAGTTGTAGTCACAGATCTATAAAGTAATCACCCTCTTCCTCTATTTTTAGCGCACAGTGCTCACAGAGAGCCGTGAGTGAGCCCCTGTTCTGCCAATTCCTCCCACCGTTAATGAGATTTTACTCTTGGCACAAGGAGCGGAGCAGACAATGGCGCTGTCTAGGCGAGCCACGTCTAGGGCACAAAATGGTGTTTCACAAATTATAGCAATAACAAGGAGAGGGACAGCACCAACATAATGAGAGGTCAACATCAAAAGAACTACTGCACCTTTTTTTTGGCACGGTTTGGTGCTGCTTGGTCTCTAAAAATATCACCACTATGAAAAGATTCCCTGTTCAGTCTTTTCAAAGACTGATACACAAATCTAGTTCAAGCTCAGATGATAGCAGGCATGCTAAGAGATTTATTTTGTGCCGCAACACAACAGAATTTAATAACATTGAGGATTTAAATCAGAAATTCTAAACACTTATTTGAGAATCTCCTACCAAAGATTCAGCATGGATGGAAGTATAATTTAATATTTTATTTTTTTAATTACATTTTTTTTAATTGCCTGTTCCATATAACTAACCATTGACAGGTAAATGCATGCAAGGTAAAGCATAGCTGGATACAGACACTACCGTAGGGTTTTTGTGACATCTTGTGGTGCCTTGTTGCAGTTGCAATAATTCATTTCATTTAGACTGACTCAAATTCCTCCTTGGCACCATAAAGCAAATTTTGGAGTTACATCCTGGTTGTTTTTTTTCTTTACACAGACACAATTTTGAATAACAAAAATGTCCAATCTCTTTCAGAGATAGTATATATATAATGTTTAATTCAAATACTTAATGAAACAGTTAGTTTACAGCCTTGCCTCCTGGTTGCCCTCCAGACATGCTCCACCCTTGTCTAGGCCCCAGCCCGTCCACCTGAGGTCCCTGTCTCCGTTCTTATGCCCCCAGACCACTTGCCCCTGAAGTTTCTGTTTACGTTAGACCTGTATCTGGAACCTGTTTCTACCTGACCTGCGTGTTTGAGCTGTTAGTGGACATTTGAATTCCTGCCTGATTCTTATTGTATTTCTTTGCCTGTGTTGGCCTGCTTTTCTGGTTCTGACCCTTTCCCACCTCACCATCCTGTAAGCCCTTGTAACTCAATTTGTAAATTAAGTTGACTGAACTGCACCTGATCTTGTTTGGGTCCTTCCTTTGCATTCATGTTTCCCTGCACACCAGGTGAATAAAAGAATGTGTGTCTCTAAAGCACAGACAGCTGGAACTGAACTTCTTTATTCTTTTTCTACATCCCCTCTCTTTTCTGGGCCCAGCTTTGGCATCCAGCTTGTCCCAAATACATTCATCTAGAAACTCCATGTAACTGAAATTATTTAGAACTTGTCGGGGGGGGGGGGGGGGGGGGGGGGGCTTTTAAGACGAAAACAATTTTGAAACAAATTTCCATCCCCCAGTTTTAAGTCTCCACAAACATATCGTACATCAAAATATTTCCACAAACCTCCTGTAGGGTGAATCTTTCTTCACTTTTCCCCACTTTTGACCAAAAGTTTCTTTAATTTAAACACTTTGTTTTTCATTAAATATCATAATGTTCGGCTACATGACAGCTCTCAGCTATAGTGTAAAAATCTATTAGCTGAAATAGCAGTTACTACTGTACTGTGCTTAGAAAATACACATCTTCCACAAAGTGCAACTCTGCTGCCCCCAAGCAAAATACAGAGTGGAGGCTAGGATGTGATATCTAGTGTGTGAAGAATGTTGCCCATTAACAAGTCTAAACACAACACATTGCTTTGATTACTATAATTGCAGGTTGGCATTATATTTATACTTCAAAAGTGTCACGCTTTGGCAGGTTAGCTACATCCCTTGACATTTAGTGAATAAAAGATAACAGGACAGGACATGAGTAACAATCTGGGGGTGTTTCTATCTCGTTTGCCAGAGCTTTGCTTGAATCGACATTAAAAAGTTGCTGTAAAGCAAAGCATGATTATTAACGTCTTTTTCAAACCAAATTTGATTACATCTCATCCTTACCTTTTTGTTTACGAGAAAAAAAAACAGTCACTGCTCTTAACTCACTTACTGATCTTTTGCCTCACTTGTCCTTTTGGTGAAAAGTGATCTCAGGCCTGCAAAGCTGCTAAAAAGTGATTGTGTGTTGTGTGTGCTCTCATATCACATGATTACTTGGTATTGAACTTGGTATTGAACATTTACTCTGAAGCTACAGAGCCAACAGTTGTAGACTTTTGATGGTTTTGAGTTCATCAAAATGTGTCAAAAAAAAACAGTGAATATGTTAAACATTCACAGTTTAAAGTAAAGGAGTTATACATTCAAAAGGACCTGAGATGCAGAGACAAACTGATTATGTCTCATGACAAAGAGAAGGAAAAAACTCATTTATACATTGTTAAAAAGTATTTTATTTGATTTCAGATGACATAGCAGGAAGATTTACAGGTGACTCAAGATGACATCCCAACCTGACGATCACATACAATGAAATTCAAAAGCATCACTTCATGCCCCTGGACTAATCAGAGCTCCAAATCTCGGTAGATTCCCTGTTCACCACCAGTTTGCCGTCATTGGTCAGTTGAACACGGCACATGTTACATTTGGATTTGCTGGAGTTTGTGTGCCACAAGGCGTTATCAGAGTTGTTGTACATGACCAGGTTGCAGTCAGCCTGCATACACAGGCGGACAGCATCTGATCCCTCAGTGTCTGAAGCCCACACCGGCTTCCAGCCATAGATGACAAAGTTACCATCATCCTGCAGGCAGAAAAGGAGACATCTGACTGTTATCAAAATGTACATTTCCAAACACTTGTACTCTTACTTTTGCATTTACTTTTACACTGACCAGTACACATGTATCCTGCATCATGAGTGCACAAATATTCTGAGCTGCTCACCTGGAAAACAGCCTTCCACTCCCCGTTGTTGGACAGCAGGTAGTCTCCCTTGCGGAGCTCATCGTTTTTGGACAAAAAGTTCCTGCTCATGATTCTGCAAGAAAAAGAAAGTCTGTGTTGTATTCATCTAACCGTGAAAATGCACTAAAAACATATGTTTTAGTGTTGGTTTGTCATTTCATTCATTTAGATTTTTTTTTTTACTGAATAGTAATTGTTTATCTTCTTACATTAGTTTAAACCCACAATAAGCCATCTGCACCTATTATAAACTTCATTTCAACAGCACAGATTTAACTGTAAACTGAAATGATTCCTTCATGCATTTAACTACTCTTGCAGAGTAACATATGAATCCATCAATCAGTATAAAAGTATAGAGTACTTACAGGCTTGAATGTCCCACTCGAGTCAGACTGCAATCAGAGGAAAAGGGATGAAGTGAAAGGAGAGAAATTCACTCTACTTTTATATACCTAAGCTGGGGCTGGAGGGGGCAGAGAGGGGAGTTTCAGGCCTCTCTTTTTGTCCTGAGAACATAACATTCCTGTTATTCCTGTTGGTGGGTTAGTGTGCAGTCTGACCGGATCGGATACCAAGTCCATCCTGAAGGGTGACATGTTTCAGTGAAGGACTGTCATTGATGGATCTGGCAGAGGGACACACATGTTGACTATTTGAGCTACCAATACTAGGACTAATATGCACAAGTAAGTGCTCCAGGAGCTTTACCCATCAGTGGTAAGTTACCACTCTGGTTAAACTAGTAGAGTCAGTGAAGTAATTACATAACATGGGCCATTCTGCTGCACAATAAGTACACTTATAGTTTAATACTTAGTAATATTTGGAATGCAGGGCTGTTACTCGTAATAGAGTATTTTTACATTATGGTATTGCTTTTACTTGATTAAAATATCTGAAGAGCCAGAACCAGTCTGCTCCTCTGAATGATCATGGGACCATTAGTGTTGAAGTTGTGGCTGCACTTTATGAAATTTCCCCCTAAAATTACATTAAACTACTAGCAGCTGTAGTGCCAGCATCGTACCGTTATTTTTACGGTGTCACTACTGTAATTTTCTCCACCAGTATATTACCATTACATTTATTACAGTATTCTACAGTACAATGTGAGGTTTACAGGGTAGGTAGGGCTGCAAGTAATACACTGTATTTCTACTGTGCTGCTACATTAACGGTTTCTTACTGTATCTGTTACAGTATGCTACTGAAATGTTTTTTTTATATATTCACACTATTAAAAAAACAACTGTACATTGCAGACATATACTGTAAAAATCAACATCTTTTTAACATTTGTGGTTGCGTACTGAGGTGTAAAAATCGTCTGCTCGGTTTCAAATATAAAAATGCACAACCCATGAAACACCTAACACAAAGAGGACGAGACAACTGCTTTATGGAAATGAACATTTATTAAAGGCAGTACCTTATGACAAATTGTAACTCAACTTGTAAACAGTATGTGTATAAATATGTATGTAACAAACAGTGCATGCCCTTTCTCAGGCCGTCAGGTAAACATAGTAATGACAGCAGCCTCCCAATCTTAGTCATGAGTCTGAGCATAGAGTGACAGCTTTGCAATTTACTCTGCAAACATTTTGTTAATTGAAACAAAAACAAAGCACCACTAAACAGAGTGCTGAGTAACAATGGTTTATAATGCCATCATATGTCCTCTATTTTAATTAGGAGAGGGTTGGCATCCAGGTGTCCAGGCTGAAAGCTCACTGAGAGAGAGAGAGAGAGAGAGAGAGACCGATCCAAAACTAAGGAAATCCTTGACCATGTACAGACTCAGTGAGCACAGCCTGGCCGTGCAGAGAGGCCGCCACAGGCAGACCTGGCTCCCCAGAGAAGAAAGACTGTGCACCCACTGCACACAGAAGGAGGTGGAAACCGAGCTTTTAACCTCCCGCCAACTGTGTACCAAGACATCAGAAACAGATACTGCCCACATATTACAGCCTACCAAAAGGAATTTGAAAACATGGCTGACAAAGAAAAACTCTGTTGTGACCAAAAAAAGGGCGTCAAATGGAAAACAAGCACCATGAAGACTGTCAACCATGTGCATTCCTGCACCAACCATCTGCACTGTGCTGATATCTGTACATAGGCACACTCGCTGTACATACAGAACTAATATTTTTAAATACATCCAAAGAAAAGAGAAAAAGCAGTACTGTTTATATATCTCTCACTTGTATTTATATTTTTAACTGCAAATCTCCATTTTTCTATTTTATTTTAAGTAGTTTTTTACATACATGTATATATTTCTAACAGCACAGGCAGAATTCTTCTTTGTAAATTGTTGTTTTTACACTTGCTTTGGCAATGTAAACGTCTGTTTCCAATGCCAATGTGGCTAAAAAACAGTGAATATGTTAAACATTCACAGTTTAAAGTAAAGTAGTTATACATTCAAAAGGACCTGAGATGCAGAGATATACTTTAGTCTGGTAATGTGTCATGACAAAGAGAAGGAAAAAACTAATTTATACATTGTTAAAAAAGTATTTTATTTGATTTCAGATGACATAGCAAGGAGATTTACAGGTGACTCAAGATGACATCCCAACCTGACGATCACATACAATGAAATTCAAAAGCATCACTTCATGCCCCTGGACTAATCAGAGCTCCAAATCTCGGTAGATTCCCTGTTCACCACCAGTTTGCCGTCATTGGTCAGTTGAACACGGCACATGTTACATTTGGATTTGCTGGAGTTTGTGTGCCACAAGGCGTTATCAGAGTTGTTGTACATGACCAGGTTGCAGTCAGCCTGCATACACAGGCGGACAGCATCTGATCCCTCAGTGTCTGAAGCCCACACCGGCTTCCAGCCATAGATGACAAAGTTACCATCATCCTGCAGGCAGAAAAGGAGACATCTGACTGTTATCAAAATGTACATTTCCAAACACTTGTACTCTTACTTTTGCATTTACTTTTACACTGACCAGTACACATATATCCTGCATCATGAGTGCACAAATATTCTGAGCTGCTCACCTGGAAAACAGCCTTCCACTCCCCGTTGTTGGACAGCAGGTAGTCTCCCTTGCGGAGCTCATCATTTTTGGACAAAAAGTTCCTGCTCATGATTCTGCAAGAAAAAGAAAGTCTGTGTTGTATTCATCTAACCGTGAAAATGCACTAAAAACATATGTTTTAGTGTTGGTTTGTCATTTCATTCATTTAGATTTTTTTTTTTACTGAATAGTAATTTTTTATCTTCTTACATTAGTTTAAACCCACAATAAGCCATCTGCACCTATTATAAACTTCATTTCAACAGCACAGATTTAACTGTAAACTGAAATGACTCCTTCATCCATTTAACTACTCTTGCAGAGTAACATATGAATCCATCAATCAGTATAAAAGTATAGAGTACTTACAGGCTTGAATGTCCCACCCGAGTCAGACTGCAATCAGAGGAAAAGGGATGAAGTGAAAGGAGTGAAATTCACTCTACTTTTATATACCTAAGCTGGGGCTGGAGGGGGCAGAGAGGGGAGTTTCAGGCCTCTCTTTTTGTCCTGAGAACATAACATTCCTGTTATTCCTGTTGGTGGGTTAGTGTGCAGTCTGACCGGATCGGATACCAAGTCCATCCTGAAGGGTGACATGTTTCAGTGAAGGACTGTCATTGATGGATCTGGCAGAGGGACACACGTGTTGACTATTTGAGCTACCAATACTAGGACTAATATGCACAAGTAAGTGCTCCAGGAGCTTTACCCATCAGTGGTAAGTTACCACTCTGGTTAAACTAGTAGAGTCAGTGAAGTAATTACATAACATGGGCCATTCTGCTGCACAATAAGTACACTTATAGTTTAATACTTAGTAATATTTGGAATGCAGGGCTGTTACTCGTAATAGAGTATTTTTACATTATGGTATTGCTTTTACTTGATTAAAATATCTGAAGAGCCAGAACCAGTCTGCTCCTCTGAATGATCATGGGACCATTAGTGTTGAAGTTGTGGCTGCACTTTATGAAATTTCCCCCTAAAATTACATTAAACTACTAGCAGCTGTAGTTGCCAGCATCGTACCGTTATTTTTACGGTGTCACTACTGTAATTTTCTCCACCAGTATATTACCATTACATTTATTACAGTATTCTACAGTACAATGTGAGGTTTACAGGGTAGGTAGGGCTGCAAGTAATACACTGTATTTCTACTGTGCTGCTACATTAACGGTTTCTTACTGTATCTGTTACAGTATGCTACTGAAATGTTTTTTTATATATTCACACTACTAAAAAAACAACTGTACATTGCAGACATATACTGTAAAAATCAACATCTTTTTAACATTTGTGGTTGCGTACTGAGGTGTAAAAATCGTCTGCTCGGTTTCAAATATAAAAATGCACAACCCATGAAACACCTAACACAAAGAGGACGAGACAACTGCTTTATGGAAATGAACATTTATTAAAGGCAGTACCTTATGACAAATTGTAACTCAACTTGTAAACAGTATGTGTATAAATATGTATGTAACAAACAGTGCATGCCCTTTCTCAGGCCGTCAGGTAAACATAGTAATGACAGCAGCCTCCCAATCTTAGTCATGAGTCTGAGCATAGAGTGACAGCTTTGCAATTTACTCTGCAAACATTTTGTTAATTGAAACAAAAACAAAGCACCACTAAACAGAGTGCTGAGTAACAATGGTTTATAATGCCATCATATGTCCTCTATTTTAATTAGGAGAGGGTTGGCATCCAGGTGTCCAGGCTGAAAGCTCACTGAGAGAGAGAGAGAGAGAGAGAGAGACCGATCCAAAACTAAGGAAATCCTTGACCATGTACAGACTCAGTGAGCACAGCCTGGCCGTGCAGAGAGGCTGCCACAGGCAGACCTGGCTCCCCAGAGAAGAAAGACTGTGCACCCACTGCACACAGAAGGAGGTGGAAACCGAGCTTTTAACCTCCCGCCAACTGTGTACCAAGACATCAGAAACAGATACTGCCCACATATTACAGCCTACCAAAAGGAATTTGAAAACATGGCTGACAAAGAAAAACTCTGTTGTGACCAAAAAAAGGGCGTCAAATGGAAAACAAGCACCATGAAGACTGTCAACCATGTGCATTCCTGCACCAACCATCTGCACTGTGCTGATATCTGTACATAGGCACACTCGCTGTACATACAGAACTAATATTTTTAAATACATCCAAAGAAAAGAGAAAAAGCAGTACTGTTTATATATCTCTCACTTGTATTTATATTTTTAACTGCAAATCTCCATTTTTCTATTTTATTTTAAGTAGTTTTTTACTTACATGTATATATTTCTAACAGCACAGGCAGAATTCTTCTTTGTAAATTGTTGTTTTTACACTTGCTTTGGCAATGTAAACGTCTGTTTCCGAGCTGAAAGATGTCTCTACCATATGTGTCTAATGTCCTAATGTGCCTATGTCCAAGGTCTGGCGACATCCGGGATGAATGTCCCTCGGGGGGTTGTTTTCCTACAATTCCAAAGAGATGAGATCGGTTTTAACATGGACCATATGTTCCACCCTCCCTTTCTGTAAAATAGCCATATATAGTTATGAGGTTGGCTCTGAGCCTATCCAGACACCACACATTAGCTATACCATGAGCATCCAACTGATGAAGACACAGTTTTCTGAAAATGCTCTTTTGTCCGTTATTACACAACTCATATTTCAATTCAGTTTTCATGTTTTAATGTTCACATGAAATTCATAAAGTTCATAAAAATGTGGCTAAAAAACAGTGAATATGTTAAACATTCACAGTTTAAAGTAAAGTAGTTGTACATTCAAAAGGACCTGAGATGCAGAGATATACTTTAGTCTGGTAATGTGTCATGACAAAGAGAAGGAAAAAACTCATTTATACATTGTTAAAAAAGTATTTTATTTGATTTCAGATGACATAGCAAGGAGATTTACAGGTGACTCAAGATGACATCCCAACCTGACGATCACATACAATGAATTTCAAAAGCATCACTTCATGCCCTTGGACTTAGCAGAGCTCCAAATCTCGGTAGATTCCCTGTTCACCACCAGTTTGCCGTCATTGGTCAGGTGAACACGGCACATGTTACAGTCAGATTTGCTGGAGTTTGTGTGCCACAAGGGGTTATCAGAGTTGTTGTACATGACCAGGTTGCAGTCAGCCTGCATACACAGGCGGACAGCATCTGATCCCTCAGTGTCTGAAGTCCACATTGGCTTCCAGCCATAGATGACAAAGTTACCATCATCCTGCAGGCAGAAAAGGAGACATCTGACTGTTATCAAAATGTGCATTTCCAAACACTTGTACTCTTGCTTTTGCATTTACTTTTACACTGACCAGTACACATATATCCTGCATCATGAGTGCACAAATATTCTGAGCTGCTCACCTGGAAAACAGCCTTCCACTCCCTGTTGTTGGACAGCAGGTAGTCTCCCTTGCGGAGCTCATCGTTTTTGGACAAAAAGTTCCTGCTCATGATTCTGCAACAGCACAGATTTAACTGTAAACTGAAATGACTCCTTCATGCATTTAACTACTCTTGCAGAGTAACATATGAATCCATCAATCAGTATATAAGTATAGAGTACTTACAGGCTTGAATGTCCCACCCGAGTCAGACTGCAATCAGAGGAAAAGGGATGAAGTGAAAGGAGTGAAATTCACTCTACTTTTATATATCTAAGATGGGGGGGACGGGGGGAGGGGCAGAAAGGGGAGGTTCAGGCCTCTCTTTTTTTCCTGAGAACATAACGTTCCTGTTAGTGCTTTTGTTTAAAGCGTGGGAATGGGACTCGCTTAGTGACTGGTTAGTCTATAGGCTACTGAGCCTGTAAAATGTGGAATTCAGCCCACGAAGAGTCACATGTTACATATGTTACAACACAGTTTTTTTCCCCCTTTTTTTATTTCACAGTGTTACATCTGGAATACAGTGACTTTACAAGCAAAGAAAATCTCTAATTTCTCACAGCAGAAAGAAGCAGGATTCGTGAGGATGAATCGTAAGCATTTGATCTGAGCATTATTGTAGGCAACGCATTTGCTGTTTTCGTAGTTTTAATATTATAAGTGATGCCTGGATTAGAAATCATTAAGAAATTGGCATGTCAGCGCTACCTGAATTTAGCGAAATAAGCAGGTTAACTACATATATTTTTTGGCTACTATATTATGAAACATGTTATATTTGCTTTTTTTTAGCCAGTAGACACAGCCAACAGTGTAGGAGCTCCACTGTTGTAACTCATTTTTTTGCAGTGCTCCGTCCTGGTTGTTGTCATTTCCTGAAACAAGAGAGTAGACACATTAAGATGTCTGTTCAGGTATCATTTGTGTGTAGTAATCAACACATAGACTGCACCAAACTTTTTTTCCCCCCAAAATTTCTAACTTTAATAACACTTTTAAGAAGGTCAGTGTGTGCCTCAGTGCAAGTCCATCAAAATTAAAACATGTCGGATGACTCTTCTCCAGTAGATCATGCTTCCTCACCAAACTAGAGACTTTTGACACTAGACACTTTGATGTGTAAAATTAGTGGAGTTTCCCTTTGAGGTCAACAGCAGACTGATTTTGAAATTAGTTAGTGTAATCCAGTATTTATTTGACAAACAACTTCAGGCACCAACCCAATAAATTTGGTTTATAGCACCATGTTTTATGTGGAGAATAAAGCATAGTGAACTGGAGAAGATGATGTGTTTTTTTATAACTAACAAAAACATGCTGTATGTCACCAGAACAATTAAAAAAGATTCCATAATCACAAAAGAAACTTCTCACAGGGGGCTTTAAGGTGTGTATCCTAAAAAGCTAAAAGCTCCGGTCTTTTGTGATAATTGAACACAAGACAGGACATGAATAACAATACCTGTGTGAGTCTCGGTTTCTGGATACAGTGAACGTACGGCTTGGGGTTTCCTTCTATCTGGCCTGCTGCTGTTTTGTAGCAAACTGCACAGTCCATCAGTGGCTGTGAAGTAGTTGAAGACATAACATATTTGAAACTAACAAGTATGAGGATGTTGTTTTGAATACTGTACCAAGATGTGAAATGAATTCTCCTCCCTTTGAAATTCACTCACTCTGTCATTCCTGAAGGGGCATCTCTGAGGGTTTGACTCAGCTGTTCCTTTGACACACCTGGTGGGTTTCAGGTAAAAGTGGTGGTAGAGGTATCTCACACCGAACCCAGCCTGCAAGAGAGCAGAGAGTCATTTTAATATGAGCCACAGAGCAGCAACATTCGGATTCTCCTCTCTACTCAGTGCAGATTCATTTTCTCATGTTTTTCTCTTAATTTTTCTGATGTTTGATTATAAATTGATTAAAGCTGCACAAGGAAAGATTTTGATATAAATATACTTCAGTCGTATCAGGCTGAAACATAAAAAGGGGGTGAAACTGTCCCTACGTGGATTTTGTCACTGTGTAAGTCACCTGACTTCCTGTTTTGTCATATCATGGGCAGATCGTGGGCCGTTAATTGGCATCTTGTCTGAGGATTTCTGGGAAATCAAATTATTTTTGACTCTCCCTATCTTTTAGATCAAACAGTCTGCACATTTGTCGGATGCAACTCAAAGCAAATATCTTCTAAATGATAAATTACTCAACATGTAAACAATTAAACTGTTAAACCCTTTTAATATGAGGCAGTTAAACCATATTCACAGTGCAAGCAACAATATCATAAACCAGCAGAACGGTACTTCCTATGTCTCTTAAGTAATATATTAGTTTCCACTTTGGATAACAACTCATATTTGTCTCAATTCCTAAATAACTGATAATATAATCTTGTAAAAACTGAGGAGTAAAAACATATTCATATTGTATCATTACTAAAGATTGGTAGGTCTCTTTCTTTAATCTGTAAATTGAGCTGACATTCTTGCAAAGCACACACCTTATCAGGGTTTTTGTAAAATAATCCCCCACTGAAAAAATGTTGACACGTGAAGATTCAAGTGAACTTGACTTGAAACAGATGTGAAAACAAGTATGAGCTAGAATTCTCCGAAGGCAGAGTGAGAGTGCCACGCCAAATCTTTAAAACAGGTCCAAGGAGTAAAACAAACTGAAAGCAGGACGAATCTGAAGCAGAACATTCAGTCATTTTTCTTACTTACTAAGATTACAACTAAACGTTCCCCATTAAAGTTCACTGAAGCTGCTTTAAAGGTTTCTCATGAACAAGTTTTCACACAGAAAATGTAATAAACAAAGATATCCACTTTAATTCTTCAGACCCAGAATGAAAAAAAAGAGCCGATAATAAAATCATAAGCTCAGATGTTTAGTTTACCTCAATGTCTGACTTCTCCAGGCTTTTGAAAAAGCGAAAATGGTGGTGCACCCCTGCATGGGAGTTGAGTTGCCCTAACGCTAGATCCACTCCCTTCTTGTAGTCATCAGGCAGCTCATTATAAGGATCCTGGGCCTCAGCAGAGTACAGCACAGCTCCAGCACAAACCAGCAACAGCAATCCAGCAGCCATCTTCCTCCGAGTGTGTGAGGACAGCAGCTTGGCTCAGAGGGTGAAAACCCTCCTCTCCCTGCGTGATCAATACTCACATCCAAAACAAGTCCAAGTATGGCAATATGAGTAACAAGAGGAACTAAGCACACTGACCATCAACAGGCCTGTGGCATGGACTGTTTACTTTTCCAAGTTCCTGTTAAACCCCAGGGGATTCAGATTAAAATTTGTCTTGACTGAACAAATTCTCAACAGGAAGTTTCCACAGAAGAAACGAAGAAGAAGGGGAATTACACTCATATCCCTAAATCTTATTACAATGGACACTTGGATTAGTAGTCAAAGTCCTGGAAACCATCCCAATTTGGCAATTTCAAAAGCTTTTGGCCCCAGGACAAGTGTAAAGGTTGCTGTTGATCACTCTTTTGGCTCAGCTTCAACCTCTTTGTTGTTGAAAGAACAGGAAAACGGGTCACTTAAGGGAAATGGGTATTTTCTTTGAATATACTTGATAATGAAACTGTTTATGCAATGAGTCACATGAGAGGGAGAGTCATGTAAAAGACATCCTCATTCATTTTAGTAAGCACTCATTCTGTCGCAAATGAAACCATCGGAGAGGTCTTGATGGGAAATCTCTCCTTGCTGATAACTAATTGCTAACAACTCATAGACATCGAGGGGCCCACAAAGAGACGATTCTTTTATAAGGGGTCAAAACACAAATAGGTTGGGAAACAGTAGTTTTAATCTTTAACAACGCACTGTATTTTACAAGTGTATCATACGCTTTTTAATGCAAAATTCTGAGCTGAAAAGTAACCATTTATTAGAGTTGTCAGATAAATGTAGTGGAGTAAAAGAATAAATGTGTTTAAAGTGCTCGAAATATACCTACTGGCCAGTGGTTTCCAACCTCTTTAATCTCGCATAAAAAACATTTTTGTTTTACTACCCCAAAAATGCACAACATGGTATTCTGAAAGGGATTTGATAGGAACCTTTGTTTGCATATTTGCAGTACGGAACATATTTTAATGCGGACCACTGCCGTCAAGGTCATTGGTTCACCTTTCTACAAGACTGCCTTATCGCAGCTCTCGTGACACGTGGGAGTTTCATTGTACTCTTCACCTCAGACCATTGTAGGGACCCTTCAGTAGAACCAGCCTGACCTACCATCGGTGGTACACGGGAGGTGTATAGCTCTGAATTTGGATTCAACAAAACATGGCCATGTTCCGTTATGTGCCAAAAAAGGCAAAGGCTGACGTCCTCCTGAGCAGCATGCATGACGACAAAGTGGTGACAGATATAACCCAGTACTATAACAGAACGAAAGGAGTTGTCGACATGATGGATCAGATGGTGCGCATCTACACATGGAAAAGGAAGACACAGTTATGTTTTGGTGTGACGGCATCCACATGCTGGATGTTGACACCATAAATGCTTACACCACCTTTACCGCACTACACCCTGATTACATGAGGGGTGTGACCCAGACCCATACACCACGACTGGTCATCAAGGAGCCACAAACAAGAGAGAAATTACAAAGGAATGCAAGTGGATGGTGGCACTGTTAAGTTTAGATTTTTTTTGTTCTGTTTATCAGTATTGTTCACAACAGTTCTGATGGTAATGAAAATTAACATCCAACTGAACAACATTGTTATGTGGTGTGATGTGATAAAGTGAAGTGCATAAGATAAAATAAGATAATCGTTTATTGATCCCCCAGAGGGGAAATTTGGGTGTTGCAGCACCACAAAGACAGAAATAAGCGCAGATAAATAGAGAAACTTAAAATAATAAATAGCGAATGCACATCAAGTATTTACTGTTCTTGTATCGTCAGAATTGCTGCAAAAACAAGACATTTGATATGAATGAAGTATGAAGTATGATTAGGTGCAATCTCCTTTTAGAAAAAAAATTAAACCACACATGTGGGACCTGTTTTTAAATGGTTTTCAATGAGCTTTGGGCTGAGTGCCAAAGACAGCATAGGGAAGACGGACTAACAATTTGTTGGTTTTGGTCTTTTTAGAGGATTTGTTAACAATTATAAAATTATAGACTATCGCCAGCCTTATTCTTTCAACTACTGACCGTAGTCAGTAAATTAGGTCAAAGTACCCCATTTATACCAATTGTGTACACAGTCAGAAAAAAATTAAAGTATAGATGGTTCACAAATTAAACTTTATTGATAATTTTGTTAAACCAAGCCAACTTTCTAACATACCATAGTACAGAAAGAATACTTATGATGTAGTGCGCACATTAACAACAATGTAGTTATCTGCTTTTAGTAAAAAAACAATACTGAAAATAGCTTCAGAAAGCACAAAGAAACACTGAAAGGTGTCACTACAGATACTAAATGAGTCATCCAAGTATTCACTTTTTTCCTGTTGATGCCAGAAGAGTTGGGGCTCCACGACTGTAACCCATTCTGTTGCAGTGCTGTGTTCTGGTCGCCTTCATCTCCTGAGATAAATAAGAAACAATCTTATGAAGTTATATTCCATTTTTGCTGTGCGGTTTTGTTGTTAATAAATGCCAAAGTGACAAAGAGACTAACCGTTGTGAGGGCCGGTTTGTGGACACAGTGAATATACGGTTTGGGCTCCGGTTCAATCTCTCCCCCAAGCGTTTTATAACAGATTCCACAGTCTATCACTGGCTGCATGACGGCACACAAACAAAACAGGGAGGACGAGTTAGAGCGTGCAATCGCCCTCAAATTCCACATTTCTGAGTTCAGTAATGCAGCTCAAAATCAGACATAACTTACTCTGTCGTTTCTGAACTGACACGCTGTGGTGTCAACCGTTCCTTTTGAACAGTTGGTGGCTTTAAGGTAGAAGTGATGGTAGATGTATGTCACATCAAAACCAGACTAAAAGAAAGAGAAGAACAGGGATTAGCTCCGAATAACTATCAACCACCTTAAGGAGTTTTCTCTGATACAATTACCACACTCTTCAATGATTAGAGATTTTCATGAGGGTTTTATTTACAGGAAATCACCCCAAACCACTTAATAATGAGCCACAGCACAAACAAAGATAAACACTGACAAAAGAAAAAAAGACATGCTGTACAACACCTGATCGTCTTTCTGTAAGAGACTTCTGAAGAAGAGAAAATGGTGCTGGATTCCAGCACGAGAGTTGAGATTCTCCAGGGCCAGGTCCACTCCTTTCTTGTAGGTTTCAGAAAGTTTATTGTAATTCTCCTGTGCATTAGACGAATACAGCAAGACTCCAATGCTGAACAGCAACACCAATAAAGCAGCCATTTTTCTCCCTGTGTCTGGTAATGTGGGGGCGGGGGGTAGAGTAACAGCCCACCCACTCCGTGTTGTTTTCCTGAACAGGACAGAACATCCAGCCCTCTTTTTCCTGGGAAACAGATTTATTTTCCAAGCCTCAATGATCTGTATTTGATGTTGATTCACGGCAGATTTTAACATGATCATTTTAGTACGATGGCCCTGAAAGATCAATGCACTGCAACTCAGAAAACACATGCAAATATACAAAACAAAAGAAAAGGAAGAAAGCATTTGACAAAAAACATAAAACCCAGCCACATACAGAAGTGCTGCAAGTCACACAGTGTAGAACATGTTAGTTATAGAAAACAACAGATTCAGTCTGAGCGTTTTTTGACTTTTTAATGTTCTTTATTTAGTAACTAACTTCAGTTGTGTTCTTTGCTGCAGGTTTCAAATTGATAAAGAGATTTTCTTAATTTTCTTTTATATGCATGTTTTCTTACACACATTAAAAACACGCCAGAACAGCAGCCAGGATAAATAGAAAATAACTTTTATTTGTCATCAATATTTCAACCACGAATGTACAAGGGAACATCAGCAACAGCCTCTTGGACTTTGTATTGCTTTTGAAATGGAACAACATATCGTATCAGCATTTCACGATTTTGACAGATACTTTGGCAGACACAGACTACTTTCACTCCATCCACAGGCACAATAAGCAAACATAAAACTGACACTGTACTTCCCTGCCTACTTCTCATTAACATCCCCCTTCATTGTCCATGGCCATGATGCAGCCAAATGTGTGTGTACATAAAAAAAAAAAAAAAAAATTCTGTGACATACTCCAAATAAATCTTCAAAAACAGCAATAATGCCTTATATTGCAACAGATAAATAATGGAGAGATGTTTGATTTATGAGCGTCTCAAAAGTGCAAACTATTGTAACACGTGTGTCGTCCATACAAACACAACAGACACTTGTAGCTGATCATGGTCCCACAGGCACTTGATTTTGTGCACCTTTGTGACATCAAACAGGCACAAGATCATAATGACAGTCAAGCTGAGATGGGACAGTGGTGTCTGAAATACACACTTGAGAGTAACAGAGGACCGAAAATTTTAGTTATTTGACACAGTCAAAGCTTTAACCAATCCATGTCACACTGATACAATATGACACAAAAAAATAATACATATATATATAAATATATATATATATATATTTTTAAAAGCCTTCCCTCTCAGTAATGCATGAATATTGAGATTGTCTACACAGCTTGTGTGGAAATTTGGTCGACAAAGTTCACGTGAGAGTGAATGAAATGTTTCAACAATTATTCGATGCCAAGACAAATAGCAAACATATGATAAAACAAGGAATGTTATACTATAAAGTTTTGTTAATTTAGGCTAACAACAAGGTTAGAAGATGTGAGATGGCTGAACTGCAGCTTATTGTTCTGATCACAAAACTATTTACACAAGACATTTGGCACTTGGACAAAGAAACCAATAAATTACAGTGATTCCCATAATCAACCACACCAAGTGAGACCTCAAAACAAACTCTACATTAGTACATTAGTGCCCTAAACATGTGCGTAGAGACATTAAGAGTATAATTATTAAACCACTGTGTTATTTTCTACAAAAAAAATAATTGTGTTATGATGAAAAACATGATGTCATGGCATTAGTGTAATGAGAAACTGCATTTTCATGTACTGTTTTTTTGGTACATCGTCATCACAGCCCTGCAAGATCTCCCTCTTCTGATGATCTTAAATCACTGCAGGTACAGAATTTGACATAAAAGTCCAACGATCATCTAAACTGCTGCCTTTGAGTAAATAACATGTATGGTTAAAGAAGGACAGGCTAAAACCACAGACAGTGATTTAAGAAGCAAACTACGGCAACACTGATATTTTAAGGATTTAAGATGAGATAAAATGATTACATAAAATACAGTCACTGTTCAGATTTGGTGTCTTAAAAAAAGTGCTACGAGCTTCAGGAGGCGGTTAAAGTGATCAGCTGTCTAAAATAAGACAGAATGAGGAAAAAAAAATACCTCTCAGTATACCTTTGTATTTCCTTCATAAGGCGCTTAGTGAGCTTAAAACATGTAAAAGCGACAAACTTGAATAGCAATAACTCAGCATGTTAATATAAAAGAATGTATCCCATATATCCTCCACATATTCAATGTGAATCAGAGCAACCTTTCAGGGCTAAAAATTAATCGGTGTTGCAAAATCTATCTACTGTAATCGCATTAAATTTTGAGCTCGAGATCATTTGATTTGGAATCTCTTGTCCCCTGAAATATATATATTTTTAAAAAGTATATTATGAGTGAACACACGTTATGGACTGTTTGAACTCCTCAGTTTGGATTTCATCCTATGAGCCACAAAGTGTTTTGGTCGGACCAAAGTATCAAGCAACCAGACCTGCAAGGTATTTCATGTCTCACTGATAATGAATAGGACCAGCGGTGCATACTGATGTGGCATCAAATGATGAGTGTTTCAAGTTTGAAGGACTCTGGATCTCATTGGTTGGTAGAGTGACTGACATATTTTGGTGTCCACTAAGAGGAGTAACGTGGTTAATACGAGGGCTTGTTGCTTGTTGTTTGTTTACACAGGCATGTGCATCTCCGAGTATTCATCATGACACTCGCGTTCGTCAAACTTCGGCTCTGCATCGTCTGCATCCAGCTGGAAGACGGACAAGAGACATCGAGATTAACGTTTTGAATGTTTTTCATTTCACATTTAAAATAAAACATTCTGTTACAGAATTTTCTTAAAAGAATAAGTTAATTTCTCTACGAGGCATCATGAATGTATTATGTTCCTTGGTGTAATTTGTGATGTTAAGTGTAGTTAATAGTCAATTTTCTTTCTAATGTTTAGTCTACTAAAGAAATGTCCTACATTTCCCAGAATGCCTTAAAAATAAGCTATTTTCCTCTGATGTCAAAATCTTGGTACTTGCATTCTTCTACACCACATAAAAGTGCAATTGAATAAAAAAAAAAAATAATAAATGTGAGGTTAATCATAAACTGCTGATTTGTCAGAGTGTTTAAATGTTTTTGGTGAATATTGTCCTTTTGCAGCTCAGGTAGTGGTGCAGCTGTATAAATAAGAATATTGTGCCCTCTTGTGGTTAACTTACACATGCAATTTCTCTGACGGTGAAGATGCGGCGCAGCAGGAACATCTTGACAGGGATGGTGAGGATGAGGACGAAGGGGAAAGCCAGCGACGCCTGGGTCGACATAACAGCCCACAGGGCGGCCAAACACACCAGCTGGATGCAGGTGAACAGGTGCATACGCAGCGTACGGACCTGGAGGAAACCAACATTATTTAAAGAGGCTCTCACCAGCACTGGTGTGAGAACAGATAAAGATAAATGTTGCTACAAGGATCATAAATGCATCACTGTTGTCAAATCTTGTAATGCTGTTTAGGCCATTAAATTGTTTTTTAATCAATTTAGTATAATTTTGAATATATTCAAGTTTTGGACTGTCGGTCACTTTGGGCTCTAGGAAGTTGTGAAACATTTTTAGCAGCAATGTATCGCTTAAACCATTATAGAATTAATTAATCAACAGATAAATCAATACATCAATTATTAGTCGCATCCCTAAAACTGTCATACATTTCATATTTTATCATTTGTCCTGTGATTAGAAGAATTATCTAAAATGTGACTGTGATTTTTTATCATCATGTCATTATTTGATTCAGTTATTATTTCTTGAAGCTCCATAACTTTACGTAATTATCTGTCCTCTCAGCCTAAATGACCAAACTTCACTGCTCTTACCTTGCGTACGTAGGTGTGGTCAGGGTGATACTTTGGTGGCATGAGCAGCAGCATCATCCGCTCTGTTAGCTGGATACCATTCAGGGACATCACACCCATGTAGAGGAAGATACCAAACAGCACCGCCAGGGGGATCTGACGCAGCAGGTCACCAATCACAATGGACATACCTGGGGAGGGGAAGAGATGGGAAATTAAATGCTAAATATCCCTTTTTTGGAGGAAGTTAAAAGTTAAGAATGCAAAGAGGACATGAAATAACGTTTTTTTCAGTAGAGATTTGAATGTCCGACACTCACCAACCATGATGGCGACCAGGAGCCCGGTGACCCTCTGCTCCTTCACCTCCTGGATGCGAGGCTTGTCTCCGGGGGCGACGGCCTTGCTCATGACAGTGAGGGCGTTGACGTGGGTCACCGAGCGAACGGTGGCAGCGGCCATCCACGGCAGGCCGAACAGGGCCGAGGTGCCGCCCAGCACCACGATCAGCATCAGGTCCAGATGGAAGCCAGAACCCTTCACCAGCATCCGCTCCTTCTTACTCACTATCAGGCTGCAGGAGGGTCGAGGGCGGGGGGGACACAGACATTAAACAACAGGGTTTGGATGAGTCAACCAGATATAAGGTTGAGTTTGTTGATGTGTTGATAACAGACGGCTGCGTAGCCAAGTGTGAGTTTGTTTTAAACTTTGATTTATTCACCGACTGTGCGTGAATGCTCTTTTAGATTGCGGACTTCTTTAACCTCCCTCTTTTAAAATGCAAGACTTTAAACAAACTTTAAAATCCTGTTATATTGGTTTCAGGTTGTTCAGTAAAGATTACTTAAATTTGGCAATCTGAATTTGAAATCAACTGACTCTTAACAACTACGTCGTAAAGTGGAATAATCCTGATGACATTCCTGCGTGATACGATTTGCAGCGTAACTCACGTGGTGATTTGAGTCTCCATGAAGATGAGGATGAAAACCAGCAGAGCGGGGAAACAGCAGGCAAACATCATCCAGATGGGGAATTCACCGTTTGAACCCAGGGGACTGATGATCCAGCCACGTTTGGTGGGACTCGTAACAGAGAAACCTCGGGGAACACTCAGTTTCTGGTAGAGGACGGCGACAGGAATGAGTGTGACAGCAAGATGATGATTGTCTGTATTTTGAATCTTTGGAAAACATGAAGGCAAAGTTCAAATATCTACGTAAGACTGAGTGGTAGTACTTGAGTCTTACCTGTGTGTATGTGTCGTTTATACTGTAATCCACCAGGACCATGATGAGGATGGCAATCGGTACGCCGAAATCTCCAATAATCCTGCGTAACTAAACCCCCAAAAGATGTGATAGTTTGAGCATAACTGGCAGCTTAACACATTAAATCCAAGAATATGATGATTATTTACAAGTCTGTATTATAGATCACTATTCTGGCTGTCTATTCTGGAGCACTTTTGTTCTGGAGCTGTTGATCATATAACAAAGAACAGCGACTGAATGGACTTTGTGGTGAGATCAACTGATGTTTCCAATTTCAAGAATCAATTTAAACTTTTAATCCAATACAGACTTTTTAACATTTTGGGAAATTTGATACCCCTGTCATGTCTGTTTCCAATAAAATGGAAATTTGACCATCTACAATTCCAGGCAAACTCCACCTGCAATAGAAGATCATGTGATATGATCAGAAGCTCCCAAACAGCTCAACTTGGGTAATATTGTTTGCCAACTAGAAAATTTTAGACTGTATGTTGTAGTGGCTCAAATGAGTTTTGGTCTTAATTTTACTAATATTTTATTGTTTAGGAGGGTGTATTTTGGTTCTCAAGATGTTTGGATGCAAGAATTGATAGCACTGATGCTAAAAACATACATGGATCCTTGGTATATGAAGGTTAAATAAATATACGGGTTAATATGTAGGGGGTGATGTTGCAGGGCTGATGTTTTAAAGTGAATTTAGCTCCTCACCCTTCCAGGAAAGAAAGCACTGTTTTTGAACTTGCGCAGGTAGAAGGCAATGAAAAACGTTCCGGCCATGAGAACCAGAGAGAGCAGCGCGGTGTTGGGCTCGCCTACGACCGTCACAGGCAGGGTGCTGTTGCTCGGCATGAAGGTGATATGTTCTGATGAGGCGTTCTCACTTGTGCTGTTGTCAAGGGAGCAGCGTTTCAGTGGGTGATCCCTGAAAATCTGCCCGACGACACAGAGGGTTCAAATTACTGCACAATATTTCACTACAGAATACACTCACAAATATGTACGCACACATGTACACCAGCTGTGATTACTTTCCTTGAAGGGATTATCATTTATCAACGCCTTTCAAGTCTGTGCCATTAAAACTCTAAAAATAGCAAACCTTCAAAAATCATAAGCCTGGATAATAGTTAAAACTCTTAATCCATTTAACTTTCAAGGCCAATCAGTCACAAAAGATTTCAGGTGCACTTATTAGAAAAACATACTCATTTCGACCCCAAAGTTTGAGTATTGTCCAAAAATGAGTCTGTTCAGTTTAGTGTCAGGGACGTGAACCCGTAGCGTTCCAACTAAAACATTCTGTAATCAGGAGTTGGTATTTCAAGGCTCAGGTGTACCCTGCCGAGTTTGATGAAAGTCTCGCAGATGAAAATGAGGGAGATGAGGAAGGAGAAGATCTCTTGGGTGAAGCGGGAGACGAAGCGGACCAGGAAGCTTCCCTCGAAGGCCACCGTGACGATGACGATGATGATGAGCCAAAACCCGATCCAGACGCGGCCTGTCAGGTACTCCATCTCGTTTGCTTTGCAGAACTGTGAGGACACAGAGCCAATAAACTATTCATCCATTGGAAAATGTAAAAAATGTACTTAGTGTGCCAATTAGGATTTAACAACATTTGAATCATAATCTAGTTAAGTCTAATAGTTGTGTGCTAACCAGCTTGTTTATTTAGTCATGGATATTTACTGTTAAAGAGAAATACCAAGTTTTCATGGGCTAAGAACATCCATACAAGATATGGATAGAACAACAAGATAGAACCTTAAAATAATGTAATGATAAACTTCTATCCACATAACTGTGTTATTGTCCAGAGAGTCATCGTCAGTTGTTAGTGAGCTGATTTACTCTTCATCAACTTACACTGTAAAAAGCTTCTTCAAAGACCAGCAAGGGTCCGGAGAAGCCCACGATGAGTAGCGGCTGCGCTCCGAGCAAGCAGAAGATCACACCGTGCATGGCTGTCGACACAATCAGCTCAGAGACGCCAATCAGACCTTCTGTCTTCTCACCTGGCAACAGACACACACAACAAATCAACACCATAATGAACATCAACAGGTTTTCAAAGGTTTGCCAATAGAACCATCAATACAAAAACATGAAAGGGATTTGACATATGAGACGATGAACTGTGTTTCCACTGTAACTCGAGTCTTGCTTTTCCATGTGCAACTCACCCAGTAGGCCTCCGAATGTTATGGCTGGAGAGAGGGCAGCAAAGTAGATAAAGATGACGGCAGCCATGCACTGACTGTTCAGGGCATCCTTGAAGTCACTGACGTACTTTGGGTAACGGCGCCGCACATCTCGTATCAGCCCACCGAAGGGGCGTCCGGTGCGCTCTAAAGGATCATCGGACTTTTTCAAAGGTGTGAGTAGGGCCTCTGTGTGACGGGAGAGAGCAGATTATTAATTACAGCAACAGGAGGTCATAACAGCAACTGAAATTTCCTTTGAAAAGGCCACAGGTATACGAGGAGATGCTCACCTTTTTCTTCAAGGCTTTTAGGCTCCTTGGCCGCCAGTTTGCCCCCCTGCTCCTCCCTCTTGCGCAGCATTTCCCTCTGAAAGCGAGCGACGGAGCGCAGCAGCTCATCGCCTCCCATCTCTGAAGGCGGCAGCACGATGCTGCAGTCCAGGAAGCTGTTGATGGCGTTCAGCAGGTCCTGCCTGTCGTCTGCCAGGTAGGCTGCCTCGTGGAATTGCTGGATGGTGATTAAGATATAAACAAATTTAACCATAAAAGAAGCAATTAAGGCGACTTACTCTATATTCCTCTTCCTCTTTTCTTGCCAGTTTATGTGACAACAATCCAGTTTACTTAACTTTCCTTTCTATTCTAGTCAAAAGCTGGCTGAGGAAGTGAATCTCCATCGATAAGACTGGATAAGACTGAGGGCAGTCAGTGTCGAAGGTGTAAGACAATACAAGTGACTCTCCTTCATGTTTCAGGGGAATGCTCTGTGATAAAAGCTTTATAGGAAAATATACTGAATTACATGGAAGAATATTTAGATTTGTACTAACATCCACACTGTCTACACCTCGCTCACCTTGTCCGACATCAGTGTGGAGATGGAGCGTCCTATCTGGTGATAGTCCATGCTGGTGGTGGGGGGTCCCAGCAGAACGAAGAGAAACCTGACCGGCACGGGGACCTCAAGGACGGACTCCAGCTCCACCGCCTCCTGCAGCCGCACAAACGCCATGGTGGGCTGCTCCAGGAAGTCCACGCTGCCTGGAAGACGGCGGGACATAACAGTCAACATACAGACAGTACTACACACAATGAAAAAATGAAGAAAGACAAATAATATCAGGTTAATATGGTATTTTAAGTAAAGTGTGTGTGGTTTTCTTTAGTTGGAGATAACTCACCCACAAGGACGACAGTGGCCTCAGCATTTTCAGGAATCTTCTCCAGGAGCTTCAGCTCATGTTTGGATTTGGACCGATGCATACCGGACACCAAGGTCGGCTCCTTCTGCTGCAAATGGAGATCAATGCAATACAATCACGATAATGAAGAGAACTTGTAACTTTTGGACTTGTGGAAAAACACTTCAGCTCTAGTCTTACCTGTACTTCATTCTTCTCCATGTCGATGCGTGTGTCCACGTCCCCCGCGGCGTGGATGGTGCCCATGAGCGGGTCGGTCACGGATGGTTCTGGCTGATGGGTGTGATTGGCACTGTTGTGGTGTGTTATCAGACTGCCCAGGCTGGCTGCGGAGATGTTCCTGGGGAAAGTGCTACTGTGCTCTTTCTCATCACTCGGGTGACTAGGGGAGGTAGGGAGACGCAGAGAGAGGGTGAGCAGGAGGAAGAGAGGCAGTGACCAGGCATGAAGCCATCTAGTAGCAGGAAGTGTACAGCAGTGAGGGGAAAGTCAATTTATTCGCTGTTGATCTTACATTGATTACTGATAATTAACAGTATGAACTACTATCAGCGTGTAGTCTTGTGTCAGCTTGCACACTGTGATGATTAAAATCATTACCATGCTGGTCTGGAGGCTAAGACAAATACCACATAAACATCCACGGTTGGAATCCAGTTAAGGACCTTTGTCGCATTTCATCCTCATCTCTCCTCACATCTCCTGTCTCAAGTGATAGCGAATTAAAGACTAAAACACAACAAATTAATCTAAAAAAGGTAAAAAGTAAGATTTTTACTGAAGTGAGTAAAATAAATGTTTCCTTCCTTCCTCAGATTTGAGAAGCCCAAATAAGTGAGTATCCGGTATTTTACAAGAAAAAAGACAATTAGAGAAAGACATTTTGTGCACCAGAATTACCCGTTTCCCTTTAATATCCTTTTAATAATCTTGCACTAATTCATTTGCAGCCTTTCCCTGAGACTCCCTCGATAGGATACTTCCATCCTCTAAAAGGGAAACCTCTGCTTGTTTGTTGCAGTCTGGTGCTGCAAGTCACCTGTGTTTCAGCAGCAGGGCCCTCAGGACATTGGCTCGGTCCTCAGCTTTGATCTGGTCAGAAATGATCATTTGCTCCACCACCTGGTGGGCGATGCCAGGCAGGGTCTTCTGGTCCAGGTCCAGCAGCACTGCCCCTGTGGACCCACGCATAACTGAGCTCAGTACTCTGTGAAGTGGATCACTGGCTTTTTGGCTTAAAAAGGACACTTCCACTGGTAACTCAGTTTCTCTTACCGTGAGAGATGGTCTTTCGGAGCTCCAGCAAACTGCGGAAAGACAGCGAGGCCACGTGAGGTTTCCCCCAGCGGTCGGTCTCCTCCTCCACGTCTTCCTCAAACTTGATCCATCGAGCCGTCTCCTTCCACTGCATCTCCTGGTTCTTGTCCATGGTCAGCTCATTCAGCTCCACAAACACCTGGAACCAACGTCAAACAGGACCACACGCAGGCGTAGGTGAGATACGGTGGAGAACATCCACACTGCCCACACAAAACGACATGCACGTTCAGCATGTGCCAAATATTCAACTTAATAGCCAAAGCACTTTGTATTCAGCCAGTTGATACACTCAAACTTGGTTTAGTGGTGGACACTTCAGTGAAACATTTTGCATGTCAACAGAAAAACTCCATGCTTACCGGGATACCGAGTGATTTATTTAAAATCACTCAACACACAAAAAAGAAATCTTGCTCATGTTATTAGCCTGGATGTTCAACTTACAATTACATCTTAAAAAGGTAAATATGAAAAAGCAAGAGGTCAGACTATAATCTGCTGTGCATCTCTCAGCATCAAATACCGGTTGACAGGTTATCAATTGAACACCATGCTGGTCAGTCACAACCCTCTGTGAAATCAAGACCAAAAAACCAGATGGAAAATACTCCCTTAATTTATCATCCTGTGCCATAATACACCTGCTGCATGCCTATGAAATCACGCTCACACGGGTCAAACCTGACTCTGGCCGGTGACCCAGCCTCACCTTCTGGTACCGAGCCATTTGACCGGAGTCCATGTCCAGCAGGATGGCTCCTTGCCGCGAGGCAGAGCGGTACAGAACCACCGGTAACGACTGGAGGAGCGAGACCGAGCGAGAGAGGACTCAAACACTGATGGAACCGACAGCGACACAAAGGACGGGACCCTCACTTTTACACACATACCCACAGGTAACTCTTCCCCGTCACACACACACACACACACACACCTGACAGGTACCTGTTGTTTACCCAGGCTGCTGGGGGGGCTGTGTATGAGAGTGTGTGTGTGTGTGTTAATAAAACATAGCTCTCCCTCTCTCAGGAGCTCCCAGTGTCTGGTTACCTAAGCTCCTCTCCCCCCTCTTTTTTCCTTTCCGTGTGTGAAAGGAAAGAACTCATTCATTCATTTTTAATTGTCTCCTTCCCTCCCTGTCCCATCCAGAAAAAGAGACAGGGCAGTGCTAAACTTGAGAGAGGGAAAGAACGGAAAACATTTTCCAGGATGCAGCATTTATGATTTATTGTCATTTTTTGGGGCAATTGAGCAAAGTCTGAAGTAGAAAATAAAGATTAAAACATAGTACCACAAAGTATTTTCTCCTCAAAAATTCCTCAAATTGCATCTGAATTTGAAAAGCCCAGTCAGTCGTTTTTAAGGGCAAATAAATAAAAGATTTTCTTTTGAACAACTGTAGCATTTCACATATTAATTATTGCAAATATAGGCCATAGTTTTTTTTAAAAAAAGGTTATTTTTTGGGGAAATAAAATGATAAAATATTGAGCAAATGGTCCGGCCAGGCGGGGATCTAAGCGTGGAGTCGCTGCTTAGGGCATTTGCGCCGAATATGGTATGTGCCCTAACCACACGGCTGTCTCTTTTTTGAACAAAACATCTCCATGAAGATTTCTGTGAAAATGTGATGGGACATTTTAGAAGCTAAAGAATGAATTAAGGTTTTAAACAATAATGAGTTGCAGCCCTAATCGTCATATATTTTATTCCTCGTAGACAGATTTCTTAAAATCCAACAAACGGTTGTTGGTTGTCGATGTTGCTGGAAAGGAGCGCCTGTAACCTTCGGATTTCATAATTTATCCAAGAACTGGAAAAAGATTATCTGAAGATATTGTGATTTTAATCAACACCAACATCATCATTATTTGATTTCAATATTATTTATGGGTTGTGTCTTTAATGTTACCAAAATAAAAGATTCCACCCCTGTCCTTTACTGTACAGCACATCTGCTGTGAATATACCAAACCTATAAAATGACAAAAATACGTGTTTGCCAAAATAAATTTAGGCACTGATGAGGCTGAAAAACAATAGGCTAAAACCTCATTGTTGGCATGGCGTTAATTGAAGCATGTCCTGCTGAGAGAGGACAGATAACCGGCTGTAATGTCTCACCTCATGTGGGGTTCGGTCCTGCTTACGGCTGCGAGTGGTCGGCTCTTTATGGTCCTTGCCAGTGTGCACCACTTGTCCCTTGGTGCTCTTTCTGACCAGGTGTCTGCGCACGCCGGGAACATCTTCGAAACGATGACCTGGTGGAGAAGAAGAGAAGAGAGGAAGGACGAGATGTGTTAAAGAATATAGTCTAAAAGATGACGGATGGGAAATTACTTTGTACTTTGCTGGGATTTAATTTCTAGTTGTGTACGAAGTTCAAAGGCTGCACAATTTTACACTCTTATTTTGTCCTTCTTCAGCCCTCAGCATGTACATGTCGACCTTGCACCCTTAGTTCAAATCTTAGCCCACCAAGTCACAGAGGGCCAGGCCTTCGCTTTTTGTTCTGTGGTCCCTCAGCAGGGAGTAGAGTTACCCAGGCTGGCAGGACACCAGGCATTGAAAAGGATGTGGCGAGAGACGCCAGATGGCACAGATTCGACAAGACACTCTGAGTGGGAATTGAGTTCAAAGATCAATGGACTAGCTGGCAATAAGCGCTGCTGATTCATTCAACTAGAACACAAACATTTGTAAAACTCTCACCAAAAACTCATTGTAATGCTAAAAACTGCAATGGGCATCTGAGGTACTCTTACCAAAACCATAGTTACATTGAAAAATAACAAAATAATAATCAGAAATGAAAAAATAATAGAAAATCTTTGAAGTGCAGAAATAATTGCAATTCCCTTTAATAACACCAAGTGTCTTACCTTTATCAGAGCTTGTATGTCCAAAGAAATAGACAGTGAAGCTTTTAAAGTTCTTCATCAATGTTTCAACTCTTCTAAAAACCAGAAAGTCATTGCAAGTACAAAAGAATATTATTTTTTGTCCCAAACTATGAGATTTTCTGCTGCTTTCCTGTTCATTCTACCTTTACTTGACCAGTCTCTTAAAGTTTAACTGAAAGGGTCCATCGTCAAATTGCTCCATGATGTCTGAGTAAAGTTTGGAGCAGGCCCTGGAGTAAAATGAGGCCTGACTGCCATGCAGCTCTTGAAGGAAGAGGATTTTTGGTGGGCGTAGGGTTAGTGTTGGCACAGCCGTCTGACTACGTGCCCACTCGCTACTCAAACTGCAGCGTGCGACCCCATCGGGGCTGAAACTATCACAATGCATCAGTGAGCTGAGGTGTTAATTCACTCAGGTCGAACAAAAGGGGAGGGACAGTGATCTAATAATTCCTATTGTTGAGCAGCAGCCAGAGACAGAGACACTTTCCCAGGATGATTTACGATGGCGGGAAGCAGATAAAAGAAGACAAAGAGAATAAGTGGCGATGAACCTGTTGGGAGGCATGACTCTGTGTCGGTAAGCCTCATAATGACCAAATATCTGGACAATATCAAGCTCTTTCCTCCATCCACAACCTCTTTATTTTGCTTTTGAGTCCACTGAACTCTTCCCCTTCTTTCATTTCACTAATGATAAGGTCATTAAGGTTGATTAGGGATTAAAGTTGTGAACTGGGGTCCAGGTTTCACAATTAACAACCATGTCGGCTTGGGCCTGAGCCGGCTAATTTAATAATGCAGGCCTGTCTGCCACACTCTCTGATAAAACGCTGCTCTCTGCTGAGGGGTCGACTCCCTGACATAAATCTCCCCAGCCCAGAACACAACCCCACGCTGGGCCGGGGGCCGGGAACGTCACAGGGCAACGGGGAGCCGACTGAAATGAGGAAGGGACTCGAGGTGGCCCCACACTCCCCACCCTGATGTATCTGAGCATCAACAAACCCTGACATATTACCACTTTGTGAAGTGGATGTTGCAAACATGTTAGTAAACAGTTGCCTGTTTACACATCCAGCAGACACGGAGCTACATGAGTCCACCCGACTAAAGTGCAACATTCACAAATAGTCAAACCCTCCAAGCAAGTTTTAAGAACATGAAATCTGCTGAATGAGAATTCATCCACACTCACTCTTGATGCCGTCCAGGTCAGCGGAGGCCAGCGTCTGAGCCTCGCTCTCGTCAGTAGGGATGCGCTGGTACTTGGCCTGCTCAGCACCCGTCATGTTGCCTGTGCGCCGACGCTCTTGCAGGTCGTAGCCGCGGCTGGCGGAGGACACCCGGGCCAGTGGTATGTGTTCAGGTGGCACTGACTGGGCAGTGGGGCTGGAGGCGTCGGATGAGGTCGGCTTACTAGATAAAAGCAACAAGACAAAGTTGTAGCTCAGAAATCAACAAGAGGCAGAGGACTTGCTGTTTTGTTGTTATTTTTCTTTGGTTGATTGAACATTTTCCCCAAGGTTTTACATGGAAACACATACTCATACTTTTTTTTAATAGAATATGCTTGCATCTCTCAGCTTAAAATGCCAAAATTTAAATGCACAAAAAACTATAAAGAAACTACACAGATATGGTGAGAAAAGATCTTCATCCAGCACAAATCCTTCAAATCAGATTTGAAATAAACATAATGAACTCACCGTCCTTTAAATGTCAGTTGACAGCATTTCAAGACTGTGAAAAACTACCTTTTTCCTCAATTATTTTTTTCCCCTTATATCAGGATGTTCTATGAAACAAATCCGCTGTTATTAGGTTGCTCTCCCATCGGCTGAAAGGAAGCAAAAGGTTTATACGCAGCTTTATCCCAGCCCAGATTAGACCCTCATGAAGTGGAAAAGTAAATGTCATAGGGGGAGCCTGGGGCTGATGAGGTGTGTTGTGTCGTCTATAGCGACAGGTGATATATGGGTCCCTGAGGAGAGGATTACTCAGGTCCATCAGATCATGCTCAGCAGGCCCACTGGATGCCTGAGACATGGTTACGTACAGTGTGTACCTCACTAGCCAATCAAACACTTGCCTGAGAGGTCTCACCCAATCAGATTGTCCGTGAGAAGATTTCAGCAACATGGCAAAAACATGCATTATGCAATAATCACAGCAGGTGAAGCGTGACTATAAACCTGAGTCTCTGTTGTTGTTTTTTTTTTAGTTCAAATAATAGAGTTGACTCACTCTGAGGAAGTTGCATCTTCACTATCTGCTCCCTCCCCAGACTGTGGTACGATTTCCAGCTTACGGGCTTGTTGGGGGCTCTCTTTGCCACGTTTGGCCACATGGTCTTCATCCGAAACAAAGAACTGTGGAGGGAGTGCAGAGCGTGAGAGTGGTACTTACTGTAAAAACAGACAATGAACCCAAAATTTCAAACCAATGACTTCAGATATCAGACTAAAACAGTGGAGAAATAAGAGGTATGAAAGCCCTACTCCAAGGTAGAGAATTAAAGAGTTTGAATGAATCAAAGAAGGAATTTGATCTTGAAAATAGATCTAAAGCGAGTAGTATTTAATTACATTCTGATCAGGTTAAATCTGTATCATAATAACAACCAAACATGAAACCCACTGATGAATGATTAAGACTATACTGAAATATTCATAGAGGAAAATATGGTAGTGCTTCAACAGTGAGTAAGCCGGTTGGGTATCAGAGCGAGGACTATGGCCGTTCGTTCACTCGCATCTTAATGCAAATCATTATGAACATAACGGTCACTGTGGCTCCCTCTAACACCTGCTTTAACAGGTATTTTCATTTTAACAAACCAAAGTATAAAAGGAACTACAGCCTGGTAATTAAAAAGTGATTGAATTATTATGGAGGGGTGAATAAATCGAATTAGAGTACTAATTATAAGTATATTTTAATGCAGTAAAGAGTGCTTCTTATAGTGTCATCACAACATATTTTGTTAGGTAGACTTAATTCTTAACCGTATAGTGCAAGTAGTAATTAAAACAGATGCTGGTGTTTGTTAAGAGTTAATGAATATACTGTATTTATAGTGCAACGTTGAAATATTTTGTTAGAGCTGAAACAAATAGTTGATTAATCGATTTGCAGGTGATTCATCGATTCATATTTGATGGCTTCAGCTTCTCAAATGTGAGGATTTTGTTTTTTGTTGTTTTACATTACAGTAAACTGGATATTTGGGGGTTTTGGACTGGGGGTCAGACAAATAAAAACTTAGGACTCTGGACTCAAAAGAAAAAAACAATATGAAGGAACATTTTCACAATTCTTTAAAAAAAAAAAAGTGTGTAATCATGTTAAAAAAGTCCAAAAATAATACTGTCGGATACATCCTTATTAGAATACATTTACTTCCAAATACAGTAAAAAGACTAAAACTCTCAAAACAAATGATGTTTTAATGCAGAAGTCTCTATCAGTGCTTTCCCACTCACTCATAAATTCCCTTAAAGATTAGTATGAAGTCGCATGTTTACCTCCACATCTTTGACTCTCTCCGAATCAGATGGAGCAGCAGATGTCTCCGTCCCCTCCTCCTCTTCCTCCTCTTCATCTTCTCCCTCCTCTATGGGGCCGCTGCTGGGAACATGGCTGCTTTTGTGATCTTTGTCCTTTCTCCTTTTCTTGTTGCTCTTCTTCCTGCGTCCCTCGGGGGGCAGTTTGGACAGAGGTCGGTGGATGTGGTGAGAGGAGTGACGGTGGTCTGGGGAGAAGAGTCAGCAGAATTACGCACATGACACATGTATAAAAGGTCAAAGTGCCATCTGATAAACTCCCTGGAACAACAAGGAGACCACGTGTGCTTACATTCAATGTCCTCCTCATGGTAGTTGTGGTGCTGTTCATCAGGCACGGCAGCAGCAGGGCTGAGGATCTGCTGGAAGCGCTGGACACCCAAGGCTTTGTTCAGGTCCCCATCATCCTCCTCTTCAGGGCGCGGAGTCCCGTGTAGTGATGAGGCAGCAGGAGCCTCAGGCTGCAATGCAAACAACAAATTAACAATTACATTAAAAAATGTGTTCAGCATTAATAGATTAATAAATAAGACAAGATGAGAAATACATAATAAAACCACAAGTTTGTGAAATAATCCAAATACTGTTTAAATCAAATCTCAATATTAAAATGATTCAACTTTTTCAAATTGTCTTTTTTTTGGTCATTCAGATTAAGTAGGAAACAAAGTCTATACTGTACATTTGTCCTAATTCCATACTACATACTAACTGCATACAATAAATGTATACTATATAGTAATCTTTATACAGTAGTACAATGTTCTAGCAGTTAGTATACAATAAATTAATAAACTAAACTGTTTTATATATACAGGAAATGATGTAATATGTGCTCCATTCCTTTTTCTTTTTTTAACAGTTTGGTCACAATCCGCAATTAGTTTTAATGTTTTCCAGCTGTGATGAGCTCCTACTTTATCTTTGTGTATCGCATTGTGGGAGAATAGTGTCCATCAACAGCACACTCAAACATTAAGGGTTTTTTAGTCTGCAGACTGACTGTTTTTGGAAGTTTTCCAGTGTGATTATACTACATACTCAAAACCTGCTTAGAATTACTATGTGGAATGGATTTGGGACACTTTCACTCAATTCAACACTAGAGGGAGTTCTGGTTCTGCAAATACACCACAGTCAGGACATCATATGACGAGTCCTGTCATGCATGCATTCAGGAAAATGAGCTTTAAATTGGAAACAATAGCCATGTGCATTGATCAGTTACTCTTTTTCCACGCTGTGGTGTGACAGGGATCATGTGGGTGATAAGAGATCTGTTTTCTTGCAGCAGGATGCTGTGCCCTGCTGCGCCCTGCCCTGCCGGTGAGATGTTGTGATAAGGATTAGCTGGAGCGACACAGCAAGTGGATCGACTCTGGCTAACAGGATCGTGCTGCAGCCACCTCGCAGCAGAGTAAATGTTGCCATGACTACTGCGCAGATGCCTTAGATCCTGCGGCGAACCCTTCCTGTGGCAAAACTCAGGGGCCACAAGTCACCTGATGCTCCCACAAATGGTTCTCAGACACCCAACATGTCAATTATATATTAAGTTTTCTCCAGTGCTGCAGGGAGTAACAGAAAGCATGTGATGATATACAATTACTCTACTCCCACCCGCAGTGCCTGCTTGGACTCAACCTTTTTTTCAGTTTATGCACAGCAGACTACTAAAAGAGTTACAGTGGTAGAAAGTAACAACAAAAGTATATTTACTCAAGCACAGCACTGTGCATGTACCTCAAAATTTTACTTGAGTATTTCAACTTTAACTAGCACAACCTCGACCAGCTGCAAGAGTAAAATATTGCTTATTCATTAATGCATCAGTATTATTCTAATCTTCAGTCTAATGTTATATATAATAATATATCAGTCACAGGGGACATTTTTTGAGGAACGATGAGTATTTTTACTTTTGATACTTTAAGTACATTTTGCTGAGAATACTTCCATACTTATGTAAACTTTTGAAGGCAGAACTTTTACTTGTTACAGAAATATTTACATTGTGGTATTTGTACTTTTACTAAATTCGAGGAATACTGAACAAATACTGAACCAAACACTGAACCAAAAATAAATCCTGAAATAATATAACATCAACTTAAATAAACCCTTCCATTAACTTCAGTCAACACACTGCATACAAGAACTGGTAGCTGCTTATACGCAGCCAGTTAACCAGCTTTGCCACTTTGTCATGTACACTTTTAACACATTAAGCTCATCAAACCTTGAAGAACCATAAAGAAAATATGAGCAGGAAACTCAAGAGTTCATCCTGAGTTTAGTATACTTAAAGCTCGACAATTTTTTGAATGAAAGTGTGAAAAACCTATTCCCATGCCATGACCCACATGACCGGTTTTAACATGCCACACACAGGTGACAGAAACTGAAAGCCCTGAACTGAACTGTGGACAAGCTGAGACTTATGAGTAAAAGGAGAGACAGGTCAGCCTGTTAGGCACACATTCAATATTGACCTTCAATTCCTCATATAGCTTTTTTCCTGACAGATCAACAAAAGTAAAAAAAAAAAGAAAAAAAAGGTGGGAACAAAGTTTACCTCCAGAACAAACTGCCAAAGACAATTCAGCACTTAAAAGCACCAATAATTCTGACCCTTAAAGTAGCAGAGCAGATTTATTTCACTGGAGGGCCTAAATGGAAAATGTGACTCTTTCAAACTCCAATATTTGCAACAACAGTTTAATCAAAACATGTGAAATTGAAAAGCGAACCTTTACATTTCTGTACTTAGGAAGTCCACGTCACAATCTCAATACTTCAGTATTTAATTAGATTGAGTACATGTATCTCATCCAGATGTGTGCTGCTACACTATCCGGCAGTTTATTTTTACAGAGCTCTCATTCATATCATGGTTTCACAGTGAATCCCTAGAGGTTTGAGAGATGTGTGAGGGATTCTCAAAGAGGTGAGAGAATTTTCCACAACCGACACCATGTGCAAAAACAAGCCGAGGGGAGCCCAGTAAAAAACAAACTGACCAGACAATGAAGAAATCTTTGACTAAGAGTAATATTTTTTGATATGCGTAAGGAGTTTCAGGGACTTACCTCGCTCATGGCAACGTGAGCTTAAATCACAATCAACGTTTTGGTGGCAAGATGTGTCACTACCCTCCACCATGACAACACTGGAGTTCTGACCCTCAACACCTCTATTAAGAACTGCAGGCAGGAGATTTCCCTCTCCCCTTCCTTATCAAAGCCTCGTGATGCCCTAATCAGAGCCCTATCGACCAACCTGCCACCTTCACCAGTCTGCCCATTGTATTGGGGCAGAATAAACAAGACTCTCGTTCTCGCTTTGAGGACAAATGCTGCCTGAAAGAACAAGCAGTGTTTGAACAGCCAGGAACAAAACCTCTCGTTGACATTCATCTCCACATTTTAACTTTGTCAAATGAAGCCTAAATATTGACCAAGGTGTTCTTAGTCATTGTGCCTTGAAGGGCAATGTAAATGCATAGAAACTAAACATCACACAATTTTCAAAAGGAGGCATTTTTGATGGCTAATATTGACAGAAGACATGTAAAGACACAGGCTGGAATGAAATGTGAATAAATAATGTTTTGTGTGCCAAAAAGGTAAAACCCCTTATGACTATTTTCTACATGAAAAGTGACTGCAAAAACATATTTGTGGTTGCTCATTTCATCGGTGAACAAACACCTTAAATAGCTGAACTACAGCAATTTGTTAACCGAGTACAACAGTTGTATACAGAACTTTTAGTTAGAAAGATTCCACCATCTTTAGTCAATTTCAATCTCTAAGCTGTAAAAGCAGTGCACACATGTTGGTACTTTTAACCAGAGCATTTCCATCATTCCTGATAAAAGCACCACTAATGTTGTATTAGCGATCAATAAGATCCAAAATAATTAGAATCGATGTCCACTAATGGGAATTAGCAGTCCATTGCACTTATCCAAAGAAAACAAATATTGAAAAACCAACTGTGTATTTCCAACATTGTGTGCTAGACTGAAGAAATATTTTGGGCACAAACTATTTTTCTGAAAATTAGAAAGACTAAACCGGAGTAATTTTTTTGACTTTTATCTTTAAATGAAGGGAAGTTACACAGTTCATAAAGTTTTAAAAGGTAAACTGCATGTGCAGCATGTGAATGTTTCATAACGAGGTGGACATTCAACAGTGTGTGGAGGCTGCAGAGAAGATTATCTGTGTCATTAGGTAGGCTCAAATCCCACACAGTCAGCATTTGGAAGGGAAAGGGGAAGACAGGCTGCGGATGTTGCAGTGATCACGTCGTACTGTGTTGCTTGTGAGTCACAACATTCCTACATATCTTAACATGAGTCTGCAAGGAGATCCGAGTGCACAATATGCTGAGTTTCTGATTGATTCTATGAAAGTGTTTTGTCATCAGCCAACTGTGAATTTTGTATTATGCAAACACTTCAAATCAAATACAAACGTATACGTCACATACGGAGAAATTAATCAAGAGATCCTCCAATCAGTCTGCGACTGGAAAATATGTCTCCAGTTCTTTGTTTTTGCCTCCCGTCTGGTGATACCCGTTGATTATATTTGTACTGGGAATTGGGCTTCTAGTAGTCATGAGCTTTATCATTTAATATTATGCAAACAGGGCTTTCAGTAGCCAAACGGAAAGATAATTTGCCTGGGAGATTTTTCTTCACACATCAGTTTTATCTAAGTTGAAGATTTCCAGCTGATAAACTGAGTCTGTTGGGGTGGGGGATTCTGCAGAAGCTGCCAGATGCGCAACACAGGAAGACTATGAGATAAGAAGAGTAATAAAAACAAGACGATAGGTAGGAAATGGTGACGAGTAAAGGTCCTTCTATCTGATGTTTGATGGCTCACTTTCAGACAGTGACTGTCTCACTGAGAGTCATTGATATAGTTGCACTATAATGTCAAAGTTCACTACTGCAGTATATGGAGACGTGATGACAGCAAAGTTTGGGTGCATGTCCTGGTCTAAACCAATAGTTGCCAACATGGTGGTCAAGACCCCTGCATAGCATATAGACTGGAAACAGGGGGAAACAACTAGCCTGGCCCTGTCTAAAAAGGTACAAAATCTGCCATCCAGCACCTCTAACGGATTAAACAAACAACATAGAACATAGATATACCATTTAACGCTGTATATGTTAAGCTAAGCCAACCAGCTGCTGGTTGTAGCTTCATATTTAATGGAAGGACATAATAGTGCAACCAATCCTCTCATCTAACTCTCAACAAGAATGTGAATAAGCATACATGTATTTCCGCAAATTTTGAACCACAGCTTTAAAGTAATTGTTTGACATCTCTTTGCCAAACGGAGCAACTTGTGTCGTCACCGTGAGGTTGCCAGCGGAGACTCAAGGACTCCTGGCCAAACAAATGCACAGGACCCCCATAAAACCTGATGTTTTTACACTTCAGTTTTTGTATGTATCAAACGACATAAATTACATATAACAATAATATAACTGGACAGAGCCAGGCTGGCTGTTTTCCCCTGTTTCCAGTCTTTTTATGCTCGGCTAAGCTCAGAACAGTCTCCGGGCTCCAGCTTCATATTTACTGTACCTTACAGACATGAGTGTAGTATCAATCTTCTAATCTAATTCTCGACAAGAAGGTAAACAGACGTATTTCCGAAGGTGTTAAAAGTATTCCTTTAAGGGGAGACCAATGGCCCAGACAGTTTTTTTCATCTAACCGCAGTTGTTTGCACTGCTGAAATGCCCTGGAGCAAGACACTGAATCCCTATGAGCTCCAGTGGCTCTGTTCTGTAGCTGACCCTGACCTCTGACCTTTCTGTGCGAGAGGAGAAGCAAACAGAAACCTTTGCAAACAGTTTTAAACTGAGCCAGCAGCACAGCAGGTTTCTTAATATGACTTTTTCCAGTTAATTAAAAAAAAAAATAAAAAAAAAAAGACAGTGCTCCCCTGTCGAGAAACCTTTCAAAATCCACGTGCTGACATTAGAGGGGTGACTATCTCTAACTAGTGACACATTAAGAAAACATTAGGTAGTAATTATTACCTTGGATTTCAGTTCCCAGTTAATGAACTGACAAAGTAAAAACGCATCTCAAAAGCACAAGAACTAGACTGAACATTAACCAGCAGGGGAGTTCGTTTAGAGGTTACATTTACCTAAAGAACCAAAGTCAGGTTACGTATAGGCTCTTTCTATTTGCACTATTTAGGATAATGTCCGTTAATGATAAGAACAACACTAAATATCACACGCAGAAATGGAGAGCAAGCCATGCTTTGGACTCTCGTGTTACGCTGAGTCCTCTATGATCGAACTAAACAAACTTACCTTAAACACATACAGATAGTCCATCAAATTACACACAGGTGTGTTGCTGCAGTTTAAAATACAGCACGATAGCTATAGTCGCTTTTCCAATGTCAAAAGTAAAAGTCAGAGGTGCTGGCCACGTTTATGAAAGACAACTGGTTTCCCATTTCAGTTGGCCCTTGTCACATGACCAGGGCAGATCTTCAGGGTGGAAAGAAGACATTAGTCAGTTTCACAATGTTGGCCCTTAAAAATCCAAACAGGATTATCTGAACTCTCCCTGCACACACACAAACACACATTGTAAGAAGAGATAATAATTAACTTGGTAGAGTTGGAGCCAATAGAACAACCAATAACTGTGAAGGCACTGTCATACAGCAAACATTTTTATCTTCAGTGAGCTTCTTGGTCACTAGGCTACCTCCTGGCAAGTTTCATTACAGCAAAGTCATATTCTAGACCACAATCTCAATACATTTTATGGCAGCTGTCCTACTGGCTATAAATAGCAATAAAGAAGCTGATTCTGAACAGGCTTGACTGTCACTAAACACCTTTGTCAAGAAAATTAAGAGTTCAAGCAGGCCAAAATTTAAAAGGGCCACAGCTCTTTGAATATTTTGCGAGAAGATGGGCCTGGTAATCTTTACAGCAGCTAATAAAATTTTATCTTGTTTAAAGACAATATTTTGTAAATATATACACAACTAAATGGTATCCAAAAGTGGGTATAATTATAGACCATAAGCTTTTTGTAAGCCTCATAAAGCTTGTATAAGGACAAAGTATCCAAACATATTGAAAATCTGAGCAAAGCAAAGGATATGTTGGATTGTAAAGAACTTTAAGTGTTGAGCTTCTCATTTATTTTACCATATTTTATTTCCTGTATGGAGGTTTGGGGCAACGCATATACAACTAATGTAAATTATACACAAAATACACACAATACACAAGAGCAATACGAATTACAAATTGAAGGGAACATACCAACAGACTGTTTATCAAGTCATGGACAATAAAACTGCAGGATTTTGTTGAATTCCAAATGTTGTTAGTTATGTTTAAAGCCAAAAACAGATTATTGTCTGAAAGTTTACAGAAGTTGTTTGTGTTAAGATCAGCTGATGACGATCACAGAAGGACATTTCATTTTAAAACTTGGTTTGCACAAACTACATTAAAGTAGATGTGTATTTCAGTGTGTGGAGTCAAATTCAAAATCATGTGTGTAATGTTTAAAATCACAGTCATGCATGATAAAGATGTAATGTAAAGGTGAAGCTGTGTAATGACATCACACCATCCGTTTTAGAAATGTTTTTACATGCTTTTTTCTTTCATTGTTTAGTGATATCTTATATATTTTTATCGCATTTTTTATTATTTTTCCCCTGACAAGGTGTGTGGGTAGGTGGGAAGGGTGAAGGGTGCTGGAGTTTTGTTGTTATGTTTGATGTTCCCCGATTTGTTCTTACTGGACTACTAAATTACCTAATTTGTTCCCGACTGTCTGTTTTATTTAGATGAAAATCTGGAAAAAAATCATTTGAGTTATGTTTTTTATGACCAGCGAGGAACCCCCTTCCACACTGCCGGCAGGTAGGTGCAGGGGTTGTCAACATGGTCACACTGTTGTGCAACACTGCTCCCACTGCACTATAAACATCACTAGTTCCACCCACCTACAACCCACAGCACAGGAAGCGCTCTTCAGACTTAGTTGATAGCCATTCTGGGAAACTTAAAAATCCTTAACTCAAGTGAAAGAACATGAGAAAGGTTGAGAAAGGTGGGTAAATCAGTAAATAAAAAAGATGCAATCCGTATAATGCCTGGAATAAAATCGAACATAATAATTCCTGGAATTCACCAATCATCACAAACTGATGATATCTAAAAAAACATGAGACCCCCTCATGGGGCAGATTTTTCCTTTAAGCTTTTGATATTTTGTGCTGCAGCATCTCAATCATCCTAAGATAAACTTTTTGAAAACCTCTTGAGTTGAGGAATGCTGCTTTCTATGGCTGCTGCCCAGCTGCCCCCAGGGCAGCATGTTTATCACATCAATCCCACCAGCAGCCATGCAATTATGTTTTTCATTATGCGCCAATATTATTTTAGTGTTTCCAACACTGGTAACCCATCGTCTTAAAGAAAAGAGGAAGGAAACTGTTTCAGTTGTGGAACCGTGGACATTCTTCAGTGCTCTAATGAAAAGGGAAATTCAACAGGAGCCGCTCTCTGTGCAGATCTGAAGTGTTTTTGAACTATTCTCAACATTTTTATTTTTACAGTCAGAAGTACTGCATGTTGCAGTACAGATTTGTACACGCAGAGCTCTGGAGAGAACAGCACTGTCCAAAATACACACTCTGATGCCAGAGAGGACTGAGTGAGCTGATGCAGCATAAATCCAACACAGCGAGAATATTAATTGAAGTAGAGGCAGGTTTGGAGCTGAATAGCCACAGTCTCATGCACAAAAAGACCATCAACTGCTAATTGTGAGCGTCATCTCCTCCTGAATAACATTTAACCTGGTTTGTCACCAGAATCACCGACTCTCCCTCGTGTGTTTGTTGTGTAGACAGTGAAACTGCAGCCTGTCGTGACAGGACAGACTGAGACTTTTCTGTATGCGGTCGTGTGGACTTACGCTGTGAATAGCTGATGCCACGGCATTTGTAATCTGGTTGGGAGCGTTGGGGTTGCTCATGGCTCCACAGTGGAGTCGCTGCTTGAGAGGCTCTGGAAAGCTGGTTTGGATCTGTGCGGCTTTAGCCCTTCTCTTTCTCACTGGGACTCAGACAGCTTTTGGGCAGCATAACCTGGAGACAGATACAGATCTGCTGGAGATTTATTTTAGGACATAACAGGGCATTGAACCAGCCAGTCTTACAAGGAAAAATAAAAAGTTAAGTTAAAAATAAGAAAAGGCAGGAAGAAAATAAACAAGATCCCGGGGTAGGTAAGTTATATGACAGTGAGATACTGCAGCTCTGGGCCAGTAATCCCTCAATATGAAGTGCAGTCAAAAAGTATAATAACAGTATTACAACACACACACACACACACACACACACACTTTGAATGAGAATCAAATGTTTTTTTTTGTTTGCTAATTCGCGCTACACACAAAGTGCAGCTAAGTTGACAGAGTAGTCTATTGTTTTGCGGGTAATTTGTCATAATAACCAAAGCATTAAATACTAAAATAGAATTATAATAATTCAATTCAATCTGTGGAATTCTGTGAAACATTTCATGGCAATGGTATGTCGTTTTTGAGATATTTCAGCCAGAGCCGACAAACATTTCCATCCCTGGAGTCATGCAGGGACTACAATTCCTTCTTGGCACCTGGATAAATACCCTAAAATGAAAGCCAAGAGTCAGCACTTTAACCTCATAAAGACATTACTTTTTTGTGCTGAAACTGAAAATACAAATCAACCTGTTCTAACACTGTCTGTTCTGTTGCATGTAGTCTAACTTAGGAGTTATCAACAGATTCAGGGTTTTCTGGAAGCAACTCAAGTATCTTTTAGGCCTTAGACCCACTTTAGAAACACAAATGGCCTAAAATGAATGTTGTTTTTATGATCAACTGATCAATCAACACTTAAAAATGACATTATACTTGAGGAAACAATGCCTGAACTGGTAGAAGTACATACCATCATGCTTTTAAAAACAATGACACGCCGTCTCTTTTCATTTCTATGATTCTTGATTTCAAGCCCTGCAGCACTTCCTCGCCGCCATTCAAGGTCATTAAGTATTAGAGTCAGATAAGAGAGATAACGCAGTGCTACTGTGCAGGGGACCCTTTGATAAGCGGCGGCACGTGCCTCAACTAACCTCCACCTCCGTCACTCTCGAGTCTCCGTGCGACAAAAAACCACAGGAATCCAAATGTAGAGCTTTGCAGAGACACTACGAATGTTAAGAAAGATTAATTACAAGAGGACAATAAAGTACTAAGCAAATCTTACTGAAATCATTTCACTAGCAGCACTGTTAACAGAACAGCAGAGGATGGCCCTCTTTTGGTTCAGCTTTTCTGTGTCACAGTAAGAAATCAAGTTCTGCCAAAGCCAGCCTGGCTCTCTGACAGCAGCTATCAAAGAAGCGATAAGTCTACAAGATGCCTGAGCACAATCATATCAATGACCTTGTTGACAGCGAGGGATTTCTAAGAGGTACAGCTGCTGTAGGTTTCATTAAAGCACAATCAATGACAAGACATTAAATTCAATGCAGAAGTACTTAGGAGCTGGGCAGCGTGAACTTGTATTTAAATGTGGATTGAACAAAGACATCACCTGCCAAAAAGACCTGAAACTGAGACGCTGAGAAGACTACGCAACGTTTTGGCAACGCTTTTTGTTTGCTCTGCCACAATGGTAATCATGGCATCGAAATCTAAATTACAGACTAGCAGCTGTCCTACTCAGAATAACAACTATAACTAGTTTAAGGAATTGCAGTCCGTGCGATAAAGGATTCTACTGGAGTTAACTTGGGTGTGTTGGAAGATTACTTTCTCAGTAAACCTAGAACCCACCACTGAGGAAGAGGCAGGGCTGGCTACACAGGGATAAAGTTACAGAACCCTGGGATCCTGAGCAAAAAGCATGGGAACCAGATTATCTACCTCAGGGCATGTCTGTAATAATACCGGTAACAATAATGATCAGAAAGGGAAAACAATAGTACCAACTGCAATTGTTTTGGTGCTCAATGCAATCAGTCAGAGAACTGACTAAAAAGGAACTGGTCTCTTATGTAATAACGACCAAAATGGCATGGATGAATGCTGACAGTGCAAGAGGAAGTGAGGACACAAGATGCACTGTGTTTCTCCTGGAAGAAGTTCATCATGTCTTCCCAGAGTCATTAAGAAGTCCAGCACCTCGCAAACTGTTCCTAAAAGAAGTCGATGGTGATTGGAATATTTTTTCACTTCCAAGCTTTTCCATGCAAGAGTCAGGACTTAGTCACAGCCTCAAATGTGTGCATGCAAGGCTTTGGGAAAACTATCCTTCTGGGAGGAAGTAAGTATGAAAACAGGAAGAAGGCAACTGCTACAGTCAGGAGCCTGTCAGGAGGAGCTGTAAACTTATAGAAAATGGAAACAGGGCACTTTAGGATTCTTTCTAGTGTCCATAATGTCAAATCTCAGAAAAAATTAACTGAAAAACTATGTGTATGCTTGGACTGGACCTATATTCCAAGGCTAATCTGGGTTAATACAAAATGTCTTAATGTCTGCCCTGTGATATTATAGGTTAACTCAGCTTGTCAAAGCATAACAAACTGTTGCTGCCATCTTCATCTGTCTCTCCTACAGAGAGAGAATACAGCAAGAGCAGAGTATACAATCAGGATCACGTGGGTGAAGATGCTACCTTTGACCATTGAAACAGTCATCTGATGAAAATAAAAACCAACTACAGTGCCGTTTGTTTAACTTACAAATGTATCTAGTATATGAGCCTGAGAACTGACAAATTTTTGTTACAAAAAAGCTGAAAAAATATCGAATAAACGCAACTCTTTTAAAGGATGACCCCACAAGAGGAAGCAGAGGCTCCTCTGTATGCAGGTCAAAATTCATCATATTTCCTATTGAATTTAGAGCTGATAATGAGTAACCTGCTACTTACAGTTTACAAAGTAACTGCAATGATTCTCAGGAACTAACATTTCCTTCGGTGTTATCTATAATCCAAGTGTAATTTATCTGAATATCACCCAAAAGGTTGACATTCATCATACCTTTAAAGGAAGTTGGTAACTCAAGGGTTTGACGTGACGGAGATCCGTGATATGCACTTGATGGTGACTCATCTCTCCCAAAGAGTGCAAATATACCTGACAAAGTCTCTTTGGTAATTTTTTTAGTATTGATTAATAAAATGCCCTGCTCACTTCTGAACAGTGGAATTTTCCTGAAATGTTTTTTCTTGTATTAGGGATATAAGGCACATTACAGACACGTTTTAGGGAAATGGTGAATAAAAAAGTGAGGAAGTCAGACGTTAGCGTGGCTATCTCAACAAAATGTCTTTCTCTTAGAATTTGAGATGTTTACAATGACAAGTTACAGAAATCTGGGGCACTCAAATATTCAGAGGAGAGCGCTGCATTTGGAGCCTAGAGAAGAGCTGAGTCAGCACAAAATGCCCACGACCATCTCAAAAATGAGAAGCAACCGTCAAAGAGTTTTGAGTCTCAGCCAAGATGTGCATTTCAAAAATGCCAATTTTGTTCTTCCACATCTTTCACTGTAATCTCATGTGACCTTTGGGGTTAAAGATAGACCAAAGGTTAGAAATGATTTGCCATGTCTACTTGTAATGACATTAAGGGAAAGGAGCGAGACTGTCCGGCGACGGGACAGAGGTTATGAGCTAGACTTGAACTCACGACACAAGCCCACATGTGTCTTAACCCAGTGATCAGCCAGGGCACCCCGGCTGGGCACAGTAAGCAGCTTGGCACACGAGTGTCGACCACAGACTGCATGCTCATCTACAAATTCTGTCAAAAAGGGCATAATTAAAGAACAGTTCAATAAAATACACAAACTGCCAATAAAAATGCCTGAAATAGAAATAGAAGCTTGATCACAATGTCCAAACCTCAACCAGCACACAGGCCTGTACTTATAAAAGCAGGACAATAACAGGGAGAAAAGGAGTGGTTTAAGGTTTCATTAGAGAACTGGCTTTACAGAAAACAAGACAGTGTGCCATTCATTTGTTTCAGGCGATGCATGTTTAAAGAAACAACACATTTCTTCCTGAGACACTGATTGTGACAGCTCCAAGTGACGTGAAGAAAATTGGTGGCCTTAATGTTTTATCTAACACAATAACATGCTGTAACATATGAATGATAAACAGAAATAGGTCAAACAGAGAGTGGTTCAAGAAGACAAAAAGCACTTGAGAAAATAAGGTCTGTTTTTTTTATAGCTATGAGTGGTCAATTCTGATTTGACCACAGCATTTAGAGAGACATCACTTACCAAAACATGGCCTTCAAAAGGCTCTTATTTAGGATTTATAAGAGTGGAAAAGGAATGTTTGTGCCATTAAAACTCAAGTGGGGTGAAACTGGCTTGTGGGAGGCTTTTTTCTCTGCTGTATAACCTGTGGGATTTGTTTACAGTTGTTCGTCCTATGTTTGCATATCATCAAGGTTCAAATCTGAGTCAGCGCCACTCTCTCCTCAAGTCAATGGACATTAAGAAAGTGTGACGCTAACGGGAAGAAATCTTGTTAAGTTTGATTACATTTGACCTGACAAACAACGGTTCTGGCCACCTAATTGAGGACTAACCCATATAAACACCTAATTAACTAGTAACTTAATTAATAATAAGTTAAATAAAAAAAATAATAAGCAGTACAAACTGACATTCTGACAAATAACAATTTGGAAACATGATCAAGAAATACAAAAAGAGATCCATGATCATACCATACCTTTGTGTGCTTACAGCAGAGAAGCCACCGCAGACATTGTAGTGCAATTCTGAACTCTGCCGTGAAGAGAGACCCGGGGCTGGTCAGAGTGCAGGACAAAAACAAACAGAGGGAGAAAAGAGAGATAGGCAGACATAAGGAACGACAGTTAGAGATGTGGAGCTGGAGCCTCTCGTCGGCTGAGCGCTCTCTCAGACCTACACGCACGGACTGATAGCAACAGCCTTCCTCCTCAGGATTATGTTTCCTCCTCCAGCCTGCTGACAAGTAGCCATGTGACTCCAGGACCCATTCAACACTGAGTCAGAGGCTGCTGCTCAGACGCACAAATCTATCTCTGTCTGTCACACAAACACACACACAAAGTACCTCAGGGTTAAGGTGGAAAATTCAACCCCAGTGATCAATATCGGTCTTTAATAAACAACAACAGTGATTCCCAAACTGTTGGGCTTGTGACGCCTCAAAACAAAATAATGACTATTTGCAACTCATCATAAGTTACAAATGTGTGCCAGTTGTGACCACTTCAACTAAAAGTGATTTTCTTCACTCTAATTTAACATATTTTACAGTCCTGAAGTACAATTATCCAGTAATTCCAGTGGGTGGAAACCCCTTGTGGATGTCCCGACCCCATGGTTGGGAACCACTGATTTAGCCCATTTACTGCAACAGACTAAAGAGTCTACATGTTAGAGGCTTTCATGCCCATGGTGGCACTAGAGGAAAAGTCAGGGAATCACCAAAGTGATTAGGATACATCATCAGGAACCACGAATGTCTGTACAGAACTTCATGGCAATCCATCTGATAGTTATTGATATATTTCATTCTGGACACAATGCCACCCATAGAGCCAGAATGGCTAAAATTCAAATATCTTAAATAAGGTGGAAATTGGTTGGCAGTAATAATGGGCCAAAATATGAAAAAAAACATTGTATTGTCCTTTAATCACACGAGGATAACATAAAGTTTCCCCATGTTGAAATACTGTGTCTACTCTTAAAAGGAAAGTTACAATCTCTTTCTCAACCTGCAGGAGTACAGTTATACAGTAATACAGTAAATTCATGTTGCGACACACAGACAATAGGTGACCAGCTGGTAAGTAAAAGCCAGAGCCAACATGAAAGGGAGCGCCACAAAGGCCTGGTTTACCACCACACTGCAACACAGGGAGTGAGTCAGTATGTACTGTCTTTCTTTAGAGCATTGGGCAACTTGACTTCTCATGAAGGGCATGACAACATTGCCAGGAAGCTTCTCAGCATGTAATAGGTAGAACAAGTGATCAATACTTTGATATAAGCCATGCCAATGATTATGCCGCTGCATATATCTTAAAACTTTTTCAAAAAGAAGTTTAAATAAAACTAGTACACATCAACTGCATGTTTTGGGGCATGTTTATACATTTGCACAGAATATTTATTCATTTGTGAATATATTGGCACTGTGCATAAAATGAGTGGGAAAGCGATGACATGTTGCCTAATATGTCTTTAATTATTAACTGGTTATGTTGATATAATTGTGGTTGCTGAAATTTCCAAACTGCATCTTAAATAAGTAAGTAAGTAAGTCAATTCACCTGTACCATCTACTTGTACTGGTAAAAATATCAGCTTCAGGGAACATTTCCTGGCATGCCACAGGTCCTAGTGTACTTGGCAATGGAAAAAAAAAACTCATGTCATGACATGGAGGAATCAACACTATTACACAATTAATCCCACCTAAAGTCATAAAAGCCGGCAGATTAATTGTGTTTTGCAGCGAACAAAGAACAGTCCTGTGATCTAAACAAGTTGCTTACCCCTTGGCCAAATAATCAAGCGCTGCATTCCACATCAGCTTATACGAGCCCTAAGGATAAAGAAATACCCAACCTCAGGAGGAGCCTGGGTGCGTGTGTGTGTTGTGTGTGAGTGTGATATAATTGTTTGTCCCCAGGGACGTGGGCTCACTGTGGAGTCACATGCATGTCTTGCGGGGAAAAGACATACAGTCAAAGCCACAAGCAGCTAAAATTGAAGTCCACTTCAAAGTCTGGGGCTTTCCTCAATCCCAACAGTGTGCTGATAATAGCATTATCCACTGTGGTCAACTATATAAAGGAGGTGTGACTTCATGCATGCAAAGTCAATTGACAACTTTCTTTCTTAACCATGACCAACGCACAACATGCTTATTTCTCAACACTGAATAGAAATACGGTCTTCATTCTTGCTGATCTGTGACATTTTAAATTGAGCCAGTTTGAATCTTTTGGTTGAATGTGGTGAAATAAAGCAATCTGTACTACATCCAAACCATCTCGAGTACAACTTTAAACATGGTTTCCCTGTTGAAAAAAAAAAAAAAAAGATATAAATAACATTTAACAAGTATTTTTATGGAAAAAAAAACAAAAAAACATCCTGCCTTCAGTTTTTCTAGCTTTTATATAAAGTGTTAACACAACTCGGAAATTCTTCCTCCAGCTTCCTGTTATTCTTCTCTCCCTACAAGTCTAAAACAAGTATGCTAGGCCATACTTCTAGACATAAAGGAAAACACACTCAAGTGGTGCAACCCTGAACAAACTATTTTCTTTAAAGAGTACAGTGTGTCATGACAACAGGTTGCAAGCAAAAACTGTATACTTCCAAAACTTGGATTGACAGAAACTCACCAAAACACAGCTCTGTGCTCTCACCCACTCAAATCTCCCGTGCAGCTTGGTAATGCAAAGACTGTCCTCGATGGGGCTGTATAGCACTGATGGCTGCCCTGTTTGTGGATCTCTATGGGGAATTGGCGGTGGTGTATGTTGATAGCTGTGCCTCTGTTGCCTCTGAGTGTTTCAGCCTGAAATAGCTCAGCTGTTTAGAAGTCACTCAGCCACGTCCTGAGTCTTTCAGCAGCCAGACGTCTCTACCTCCCTTGCTCTGCTCTTCACACCCACTGGCCACACCGACTTTACTCGGGGGTTTGGCAGGGTCCAACACTTCAGCATGACTCTGCTAGGTTATGTCCACACAGTCACTGGAACACTTCCAGTCTCACACAGCTAACAGCTGCACTCAGTCAATGTATGCCCATCTTAATCTCGCTCAGAAGCTGCAGCCAGCAGCGGCTGTGCCTGCAGCTAAGACAGCACCTGTCTTTTGGGGTGAAGAGGGATTGAAGAGGCAACTAAATCCTGGCAGTTTACATAATGCCTGTCCATTGTCTTCTACTCCAGAAAAGAAAAGGCAATCACCACTGAAGCATGTTTACACCTTGAAGAGGATCAGTGTGTACTCCAGTATGAAGTGGTGTAGGAGGCCAAAACACAGTTTGAAATGGAAACAAATCTGAAACATTTTTACTGCCCGTAGACTAGAAATGTACTTAGGAGCACAGTAAATTTGCAAGCTCTGTCAGAATATGAAAAGTTTGTGTTCAAGAAGGAGACTTAGAGATTTAGAGCAGCTACAGTTTTTCACATTTGTTTATTCTTTATTTCTATCCTAGAGTGGTGAGACTGAACTAAAACAGTAAAGTTACAGGCCTGACAACCAAAACAATCACCTGAAAGATGCTAAAACGCTCAGTGGACGGGAACTGCAAAGATGGGTGATAAATGTCTGAGGGTTTCTCACTGCAAACGATCCCTTTCACATTACACAGTCATTTGATCTATTGATTATATAAAGATATTGATTTGTGCAGCTTTAAAGTCTCAAATATCAACTGCAGTATCAGCCTCATATCAGTTTGATTGTAATAAAGACACTGAACTGGCACAGAGACTGAGCTGTTGTAATGCTTCTATTCCTGTAAATTCCCATAAATGATAATGTCTGCAGAGGAATTACGACTCCATGGTATATAACCCACAGGAATTAAACATCTATCCAAGAGAGACTGATGCAGCTAACATAAAATAAAAAACTAAATAGTTGGCAATTGCTGCAAAATCTGACGAAACAGAAGATTTAGTGACTTGTTTTAAACCTCCACTGGAAAGTAAGACCTTTTTTAGTGTGACTGGTCCTATCCAGCTCCAGCCCTGTCACGGTGTAGCACTTTCTTGTCAAAACTGCATCCAGCACTGCTCGGGTTGCACCAGCTGCACAGAAGGTAAAGCCATGTTCTCACAGAAACACGGTAATTGTGGAGCTTTGACCCGGTGCACTTGTAATAACTGTATTTACTCTCATGAGACTCAGACTGGGACGGGAATGAAATATCCCCTGGGCTCCCAGAACCCAAACAAAGGCCTAAAATCTAATACTACGGTCAAATACAAATCAGCCATTTATCCATTTCCTGGGAAACAACGTAATGTGATTATGATTGTGTGGCTGAAACACAACCTTAAAATCTCTGCTAGTAAAGACTGACAAAAGGCATGGGAACTTCAACTTATACTCTCCCAGGAAACGATGACAACAGAGAAGGAGGAGTTGTGGAGGGTGGCGAGGATGCTTGATGATTTCTTACGTACTTGAGTGTACAGTTGGATGCTCCATAGAGACTACAAACTCCAGACAGCTTAATGGGGTTTAATGTGAGAGGACAGTAGCGCCAAACTATGCACGGTTCCAAGGTGTACTGCCAAAACACTTAATGGTAATTAAACGCAATTTAGTAGGCTAGGGCAGAGCAACAGCCAAACAAGCAAACTCAACTGTAGACAATGATGTGACTCCATGATATCTGGTAATAAACAGACCTAAAATAATAGTGCTTTAGGTCAAGACAGAGTTCTAGGCTTGATGTGTTTACTGACAAACTGCTGGGTCTGTTTATCTGCAGAGGGGAAGGTAAAATAAACATGAAGAGCCAAGAGGCTATGATAAAAAAAATAAAAAATAAAAAACACAAAACACTATTATCTACCTCTTTTCCTTCCTTGTCTTCTGCATGACCAAGCAATTTTCAACAGGAATGTGGAGACACTCTGCTCAACTGTTTGTGCTCACCATTTTTTTTCTCCAGCAAAACACGCTACTGTTGTCACAATTCAGTTTACAATGACTCTGTTTGACGTTTTCCACTGGGGCGAAGGAAAACAAATAAAAGCTGAGACTGTGATCACACAGATAAGATGGATCTATCTGATGTGTTCAAGCACCGCACAGGATTATGCGACAAAGGGAAGCTGAACCGCTCTGGAATTTGAGAGTGCTCTTTTTTTTTTTTTTTGTCTCAAAAGATCGAACAAGGTCAGATTCACCAAGAGAAACATTTCGGATTCTGTTATTGTTAGTTCCTAAAGATTACAGGTTTTGTCACGGTTGTTTGAATTAATTGGGTTGAATACTCTCCCGGCTTTACGTAAAAGTAAAAAATCTCCTCAAATAACCTGCAGTGCACATGGAGATAGTAATGGTGAGTCAGCAGAAGAGACACGTCCTTCCTCCATCCTGCCCGAGGGCAAGTCCTGACATCTATTAGCCACGTGACAGATAAACAATTCTGGGGTGCAGGGACCTGGAGGGACCCTGGAGGGGGTTTCACACGTATTAACAGTGAACAGTGAACACGAGAGAAAGATAAGCTTCTTTTCTTTCCTGTCAAAACTCTGTCCATCGCATGAATTTTAATAGCCGCGCCAGCATCAGGGAACTCTTGTTGTCTTCACTGTTCCCAGGATCAGATTCGTACTGCGGACTTTTTTTCCAGAGCCGACCGTCTGACTTGTCACAGCAGGGAAAGCACAGGATGAACTAACAAGACAAACGATGGCTCGGTTCCAGTAATTACTCCAACGCTCCAATTAATGTTATTAGTTTCACCTGCGTTTGACAAGTCACAATGTCTGCTGTGAAAAAACCTACATTAGTTCCCCGGTCATGTGAGGGGCCTGCCCCCCCCCCCAGTGTGGGAACCACTCTATTAGGGCCAAACGCCCCAAAAAACACCAATTATTTTCTGGTTACAGCTTTGCAAATGAGACACGTTGCCTGTTTTATATCATTATAAATTGAATACATTACTTTCTGATGGTTGGTGAGACTAGGAGAGCCACTTTAACAGCAACCTCTTTGGACTTTTGTGAGTTTGTCATTATGAGAACATTTTATAGAATAATGCTATACGATACTACCTCATTAGTGACTCACGCTCCACTTTTATCTCCAAAGCTGTGGTACAAAAGAAGCACAGAACAAAAACCTCAAATGGAGGTCAGTGGGATGAAATCCGGGGTCTTGGGGATCCGTGGGTTATACTGAAATAGTTAGTTAGTTAATTAGTTGATTAAACGCACAGAAGTAATTGAAAACATTGAAAAAAATGTAATATCTTTGGGAATTGGTTTGCTGGTTGAATAAAACAAGCAACCTGAAGGTGTCCCCTTGACCTCTGGTAGCATGAAACGAATCTTTTTTCCCCCCACAATTTTCTGACGTAGTAGAAAAAAAACCCACAACAACAGATTAATGAAAATAAAATGATACCACAACATGATCTGAAACAAAATCACATTTTGCTGCTGCTGCTGCACCAGCGAGCAATGAATGAATGAATGAATGAATGAATGAATGAATGAATGGCCACATCTCCAGTCTCCACGCTGCCTTGCTGAAAGCCCTGTTCATCCTCATCATCCTCCTCCTCCTCCTCCTCCTCCCAGCCCTCTCTCCAGCAGCAGGACCATCACATGTCAGGCTCCTGTCAGGACTGACCGCTAGCCTCGCAGCTAGGATGAGGAACTCCTCCAACACTAATATATTTTACCTCCCCCCCAAACTGTCTAAACGCTTAAACCGCAGCGAAACTAACTAAACCGTGAGTCCGAGCACGTTTTCCAGGACTTTTCCTCCCTCCTGTGTCTCTCTGTTACCTGGTTAACGAGCCGGGGAACAAAGCGAAGTCACCCGGCAGCGGCGGAGGACACTTTCATGAACGTGTGGCAGTCACTGGCTGTCAATGTCGCCTCTCTTCACCGGGGGGAAGAAGTCAGGAGACCGGTTCACGGCCTCCGAAATGATGTTAGTTCAAAACAATGACGCGTTTTCATGAAGCAATATCCTCGGGAGGTTTACAAGCACGCACAGACTCTGGATTATTTACTCACCGGTGCCTGGTACTCACCTCAAACTCTCTCTGAATGATTTGCTCAACTGGCGTCAAAACGCTTAATTAAACACGCGGCCGCTTCCGGTACGTATTTCACAATTAAAAGCCCTCGTGACGAGCGTAGGTAAACGCGTGTATTTACCACGGTGAAAACATAATAGTATATTAAGTTTCTAAAGAAATAAAGAAAACATACAATAAACACCACACGAAAGAATGAAAGAAACATTTACTTATTTAAAATGCAATGGAATGCCTTTATTTTGAAACCATTATTAATCTGATTCCGGTTTCACTCTAATTTCCGGCAACTTGTCGCCGTTTAATCCAGATGGAAATTGCTGCGCCTGCGTGGATGATGATTCATATTTCTGATGAAAGCAGGAGGGAGGGCGTCGTTCCGTTATATGCTCATGATAGGAAACATTATTATAGGAAAAAAATAGTTATCAATTAAACGTTTTGAGTTTCGTTGTCCTAATGTACTGAAAACGTGATTTAGGACACATTTAAATACTTAATTATCAGGACTGGAGTAATTATTAAAAATGTTGGTAGTAATCCCAGCAAAGATCAGTTTGCTCTTCTTGGAAAACTGACTATGTTTATCATCAAAACAGAAAACAAATGAAATGTAAGTTAAATCAAACTAGGTCCTTTGAAAAATACAATAAATGATTGACAAAAGATCCATCTAGTACCTGCCATGAAACTTTTGATTGTATCTTCAGCTGACGCAGTTTACTCAGTTGTCATAGTTAAGAGGAAAAGAAAGAAGTAAATAATCTCCATTTCTAGGTCTGAAATTTGCAGAACTGAGAAAACTCTATTTGCTAATGAAGACCATGATATGATCAAACGTTTTGTCATCTCCTGATCTCAAGGTCAAGACTTAACTTTTAAATTTAACAATCATAAATATTCTCATTACCCTTGTTAATGACATCAAGGTAATTTATTTCTCATTTTACAACAGAAGGTTGAACAATGAAATTTAATATAGTACCTTCATGCTACACACACATAGAACATATACACAATTTAAATTATAATATAAAATTAGAATAATATAAAACAATGATGAGTACTTACCAGCAATTCCCAGCTAGCCAAACCAGGCAACTCCATGGCCCCAAAAAGCTCCAGGCTTATTTACTTAAGTTTCAATTTAACAGTATCCGCTGACATAAGAGCCTTAATGTAGGTCCTGCTTTATTACCTGATCCTGAGGCCATGTCCTGAAGAGTATCGAAATCCACTTTATAGACCAAGAACAAAAGCCAACAAACACAAAGGTGCATATTTCTAAATTAATATTTCATCAAGCTACCACACTGTCATGGGCTCAGCATCATTTTAATATATGTCCACATTCTCTGGCCATTACTCACGTCTGCCAGTGGCAGTGCTAACATTTCCTCTCATTCTCAACCCTGTCCTTCCCTTCTTGACCAGCGGCCTTCCTCGGCTCTTCCTGCTGCTCTGTAATCAGCTGACCATCACCTGTCTGCACACCTGCACCTCACTTCTCCAAATTAGTCACCTATATGTCACATGTCATACTGTTTGCCAGATGCCAGATCAGCCAATAAAACGGCCTTTTTTGTACAATTTATATCAAAATTGCCACACACATTTGGGAACAGGTAGTATTTTGACATAGATAAACTGGACAGGCTGCACAGAGAGTGGGAGAAATGAGGGTTTAATAGTGGCATACATGTACTATGTGAGTGTAACATGAATTTAAATTTATTGTGCAACCCTGTGTTGTAAAATGACATAAATGAACATTGACCTTAATATATGACTTTTACAGACAGATCCTTATACTACTTACACCAACAGTATCACCCACTATCCCTGTAGTGCCTTTTACAGTATGTAGAAGTTTTTAAGAAACTTTAAAAAAGTTTAAAATATTCTCCAGTTGCATTCCCACATCCCTGCATATATTTCTGACACTGTTTACACACAGATTAAAGGATTATACCTGAGTAAATGGTTTAAGTGTCTTTCTTCAGCTGCTCATATAACACACTGCACATGTCAGCGTTAGAGTGATAGCGCCCCCTGCTGGTGGCGCGCCGCCACTACCGGCAGCTCCGCCTGTTAAATGTCTTCATTATTGTGCAGATGCTTCCTTTATTTTCTTCGAAAACATGCACAGATTCACGTGGATATGTTCAGCCACGACAGGATGCTTTTTTTTGGTTGATATTTCTGTCAATCCAAAAGTCAAAGAGGGGAGGGGGGGGACGGGGGGGGGAGGTCAGCGCCGCGAGCGGAGCGTCGCAGACTGCGCACCAGCCCCCCCCCCCTCCACCCCCAAACCAGGAAGTCAACAAAGTCGCCAATCGACATTAGATTCACTCTGGTTTTTTTTTTTTCTGTGACTCCTCCGTGAACGTCGAGACACCGACATGAGTTCCGCCGCCTCTCCGGTAAGCTGCGCACCGCCGGGCCGCCGCGGCGCTCCGCGCCGCGCCGCCGTGGTTCCGCCTCGGGTAGCCGTTAGCCGCGGTGCTAACGGCCGTTTGTTGACAGAGCTGCGGGACCGGAGACTGAGCCGCGGACCCGCAGGACCGGATCCGCGTTAGAGCCGGACCCCCGCCGCCAGTCACCGCCTTTACCCTGCCCGAGCCTAACTAACCGATAACGACTCTGTCCGCTGACGTTAACCAAAGAACCGGGGAGATTAAACGCGTTAATGTGTAGGTCAGCAAACAAAAGACGAAGAGTGTTTAGTTGCAGCTGAAACACAGTTAATGGTGTTGGTGCTTAATATGCACATGAATTAACATTAAAAGCAACGTCTGAATATTCTCACCAGGACATAAATAAAGTATTTTATAAAGAGTCAATTGTGTTAATAAGTCTTATATTTCTATGATAATAACCCCAGTTTATTTGCAGTTGTCAAACATTAGTAAACGCAGAGCTAATTTAAACAACATAAGTAGATTTTAAATTTGAAATATTATATACATGCGTATATAGACAGCTATAAAATGACTGCATAAGGCATTATTGATATTGCTGTAATATTTCTCAACTGGCAATTTGCATATAGAGAGAGAAAGAGAGACAGATGGATATTTTGCAGTGTTACAGCAGGAACAAAATACAATTTTAAACAAAAGCCAACTAATATAAACTAGCAAATAGAATAATAACTAGGATTCGAGCCTAAAACTAGGACCATAATCTTTAATCTATAGACCATAAGCAAAGTGACTCTTGGCTAATTAAACTGATGAAAAGAAAATTCCTTTGAATGTAATTTAAAACATGAGGACATGATGAGTCAGTAGCCATTGTTTGTGCAATCACTGATAAGTGAAAAACAACCACAAAGGTAGTTTGGTCAGCCCTTGTTTACGTGTCTTGTTGATGTCTATTTGATTTGCTTGTTTTGCAGACTATTGGGGAGTTATTCCTCATCCTCAGTGAGATGGGTTTCACAGAGGAACAGATCCAGGCTGCTGTACAGGCGGGGCATTTTTCTGTGCCTGATGCAGCTGAGTGGTCAGTTGTCCCAGCCCTTTTCTTAAATCTTAAATAATAGGCATTCATGAAATGCTAATATAATATTCTTTTTAGTTTTATAACAGACCAATACTTTCAATAAATTGCATATGTGTCCCTCTTTCATGTGGTGATAGGCTCTTGCAAGGTCAGTATCCACGTCACAAGTTGGTCAAGCAGTCATCACAGCCAGCTGAGACGGCATTTTCTGCTTTCAACCCACCCAAAGAGGCAGCGAGCACTTCAGAGACAAACACATCTCCTTCTGACAGCAGAGGTATAACACCAGACTGCATCTGCTTTTAAGGATAAAGGGTCAAGTTGAATATACCATTGTAATATCCTGTAAATATTTCCTTGTAACCATTTAACTGAAGTTTTCATTAAGAATTAAAGAATTGAATAGCTTAGGGTGCAAAATTAACTGTTTGTGTTATTGTTTTTTGCTATGACAGTGTCCCCTTCATTGGTGCTGAGACCATCACAGTCAGGCACCCTGTCCCCAGACCCACTACCAGTCGAGTCCCGCATCAAACAGGACAAGAGTGACTTTGAAGAGCAGCAGAGACAACGTGTTGCTCAGGAGGCCAGAGCTGAGAGAAAACAAAAGAAACAGGTCAGCAGTGCTAAAAACAACTGGTACCAAACTGTGCTGTCGGCCTAACTAACAGTTTGTTTGTTATCACATAGAGAACAGAATCTTTTAAGTGTCTGATTTATAATCTCAGAACAGTAGAGAACTAGCCTGGCATCGGCAGACTAATTCGCAAATGCATATTAGTCTGGAACCTCTCAGTTCATTTTTGATTTCTAAGGGCCGTTATCGACAGGCGTAGACAACCAATCAGAGCAACGAAAGCCCATTCTGTCTTACGGTTCGGCAAACATATATATCTTATCAGCTGAAAGTTTAAGTGCTGTCTAAAACTGCCGCTGTAGTCGGCCCGGGGAACGCTCCGTATCAGTGGCAGCCATCTTGGTTATTTACAAAGATGCCTCAGCGGCACTTCTCTCTGTCAGTCATCGTATTTAACCCGCCTCATACTAGATAAATGGTTGTGATTGGTTCGCCCGACACAACGGTGCTGCCCGTACTGAGGAAATCAGTTTGAATGGGAGACGGGCCAAACAGATAAAACATGAGCTTGCAGATTCGTCTGGTTCCCAGGCTGGAAGAGAACATCTTGTCTTATGTGTGTTGGTCTGCCAGGAGCGTGAGTTGGTGTTAAAGCGTATAGCTGAGGATCGGAGGAGCCTGCAGGAGAAGATCCACCCCAGCGCCGCCACAGAGACGTCTCCTCCCAGTAGTCAGGGGCAGAAGCTTGGAGGAACGAGTCAGACTAATGTGGATAACAACTGCGTCCTCATGGTGAGGCAATGAAGAATTTAAATGTGTGTGAAGCAGATGTAGTCACATTACAGAATTGCAGTTGTTTAAGCCTCCTGTTTTTTTGGTGCAGATTCGGCTGCCATCCGGAGAGTCCATGCGTGAACGCTTCCCGGCTGATGCCCCTCTGCGCAGCGTCGTGGAGCACATCACCGGCCGTCACCCCTCCCTCCCCTCCTTTTCTCTCCTCCAGGGTTTCCCACGGAAACGGTTTGGAGAGGCAGAACTTGCTTGCTCACTGCGCTCTCTTGGCCTCACACCCAACGCTGCACTGTGTATTCAGACCACTCCTCCAGAGACACCACAGGATGCACAGAGTCCTGCAGATACACCATCAGTGGGGCAGAATGAGCCGCCTCCTTGTGTTGTGTCCCCTCAGCCACATATCCCTGTCATGGAGGGAGTCGGGGGGCCGGACCTTGTTCTACCTCCTCCACTACCCAACCAGCTGTGGGAGGAGGCAGTGAATTATGCAGGGATACCTGGAGTAGGTCCTTCCCTGTCTGGGCCATCTCACTTCTGGGGTAAGTATTAAATACTTCAAATTTAGTTTTAAGCAGATTTGGTTTGTTCATCAAAGCTTTTTGTGTACAGTTGTAAAACTGTAGTAGTCTATACAAATTATTTATACAGTTGCAAAGTTCTGGAAGTATTTTTCCCCAATCTGAATTCCTATTTTTCTTTAAATGATTTCCTCAATATACTCAACATAGAAACATGGGAGTGTACCGGATGATGTTACAATCGTAAAGGGTTATGTTATGACCGTTAGTTTGAATTATTTCAACATTATACACCCATGAGCCTCAGCTGCTGTTGCCATGGAGAACAAGGCAATCAGAGGCATGAATCAGAACAGTAGCAAATTCAAAAAACACAGCATCATTGTTGCTCAGTTCATCCAAAATTTAACCAGAATCTAAAGTAAACTAATTTAAAGTGCAGATCGTGTTTTCAGTTTTCTCATCAGGTCATCTTTGGCTTGTTTGGCTCCACTTGCTCATCTGGGCACAATTTTAAGCTCAGTGATTGGATGTTTCTCACTGAAATTCACAGTTAACTTCTCACCTTACGTTTTTATGTAAACAGGCTTTTACCTTTTTATCAAAGAACCACATATTTCCCTAAAGCAGCTGTTAATCTTTTTGTATTGATAATTAAACCAGAAGAGTTTCATGTCAATCCAAGCTCTATTATTTCAACAATCAGAACATTGAACATTATTTAAACATGATTTACATACATGTTTAGTCATTATATGACTTTCCTGGTGCTGTTCATCAGGGCGAGGCCAGAAGCTGATTCCTGCTAATGCTGAGGATGCTGTCGGCATAGATGTTGATGAGGAACAAGAAGGGGAGGAAGAACCACCTCTCATGCTTAACGGTACTGCTCCCTGTGTCTGGGGCTGTTGCAGAAACCCCATCTCTCCTCTGACCCACATTTTGCTTGCTTTCTCCCTCTCTCTCTCCATTCATTCATTCATCCATCCAATCTTCATTTATTCATCCACGTAGAACTTTTTGTTCTCCCATGCCAGAAACACATGACCCTCGCCAACACTGTATGTTGCATAACTTTCCCAGTGCACAGAACATTAGACCGACTGCCCTAGTAATGTGTGTCATATGTAAGAAAGATTAGGATTAGGAAATTTGTAGGTGAATGCCCTTTTCTGTCAAACATACAGTACACAGGGTCAGAACTGCTGAGCCCCACCAGTGAGGACTGAGTTCCCCAAGTGCTTACAGTTAGCTGGCCAATCATATTCAGTCTCTCAGAGCATGTGGTTGTGATATAGTATTCTGAACGTGTGTCTGAACCAGAGAGTAAAAAGAGCTCAATCCCAGTTGACGTTGAGGAGTGAGAGGAGAATCAAAGATCCAGGACTAAAGATGTTGATTAGAGGTGTGAGATATAAAACATTTTTTTCACTGTGAAGACTGTAGGACTAGACAAATTCTCAAGAAGTGACTCAAGCTGTATATAAATACAGGCTGGATTTGATGTCGGTGACTAATTTGTGCTTCAGCTTGGTGAAGAATATCCTTATGGATTACAATTTTTCACTTGTATAATTCACAGGAATGCCGAGGCTGCCTTTCTTTCCAGGGAATAGGTTCCGTGGAGAATTTGAGCCCAGGCACCACTGGCCAGAGCAAGGCAATCGACTCAGGTGGGTGTCTAGACAGAACAAGACTAATCTAATATGAGAACTGTAATGCACGTGAGTTTTCCACTGACTACAATTGATTTTAAAGTGTTTCGCTGCTAGGTATAATCAATCATTCCAAAAGTGGATGGGGGGGAAGTCTGACAAATTAGTCATTAGTCATTTTTCAAGCATAATTGCTAAGCATTTGCTTTTTACAGCTTCTCAAATTTGCTGCTTTTCTCTGTTTTATATAATTGTAAATGGAATATGTTTGGGTTTTGGGCTCTTTTTGTATACATGAGAAATCTGTCTGGTAGACTGAAAACTAAAAACAGTAGGGAGAGGAAAACAGACCAAGAGTTCCTGTGGAGACGGCTGTTTTCGCAAAATTCGACCGTGAAATATTTCGCATTTGTGTGTTTCAGGGAGGCCCCAGAAGAGGACCCAGCAGAGCCTGAGGATGCCGGAGGTCGGATGGCGCCTGGTGCTGCAGGTCTGGCTGCAGTGGAACGTCTTCAACGAGCTGCACAGCAAGAAGACCCCCCTGCCTCCCAGGGACAACCATCACCCCCTAAAAGACCCTTCAGGGCACCCAGCGTCCCGTCCCTATGTGCCTTGGCCATTCGCGCAACTGTCCACCTCATGACTGGTAAGAGACAATGTAAAATATTTAGTCATAAGACTCACTGATTTCCCAAGAAATGTGTGTCACTGCTTTGTTCACTCACTGATGTCATTCTTGGCCCTGTGTCTCTACTCTCCCAGCTCCCAGCATGCAGTACAGCAGCAGTCTGGCTTGCCTCACCCCACAGCTAGCAGAGCTTCTGCTCAACCACATGTCCCGCGAGAGGCTCCTGCGTCCACGCACCCTGGAGCTCTTCTTCGGCTGCCCATTGCAGAAGTTTGTCCTGAACTGTTACCCTTACTCCACCAATGAGCTCCTGCGGCAGTTACGGGCCTTCACAGCACTGAAGCATCTGAGTCTGGTCAATTCGCCTCTCATCACAGGTACAGCATTTTATCCCAGGATGAAGTTTCTTGGCTTTTCAAATATCAATTTTTCTGTGTAAACTTCTGCAACATGTTTGGTTAAAGTTTGTGCTATTTAATTTGAATCTCCTGACCTTGTTTTGTGCAGACTCTGGGCTGTCAATCCTGTCCAGCCTGGTCAAACTCCAGTACCTCAACCTGGCCTCCTGTAGCAAACTGACCGACTCCTGTCTGCAGCATATCACAGGTTAGGCTCTCTCTAAACCAGCCTGTGAACAGCCCTCAGACTGTTACTAGAGGGTTTAATGGGTAAACATAGATTATGTAACACCACTTTATAGGCAATTACATTTACGTGCAAGAATGCCAGATCCCAACATAAGCTGCTCTGGGTTAAGTACGTGTATTTACAGTTGAATGGGGTTTGCCTTGATGATTTTTGCCACGTATCAACATATTTTCCTTCTTTCTGTGTCTGCAAGGTTTAAAGAGCCTGTGTTCCCTGTCCCTGGACCACACCAAAGTGACCGATGCCGGGATGGTGCTGTATCTCCAGTCAGCTCCGTCCTGCCTCTCTCAGCTCAGCCTGAATCAGACGGCTGTGACGGAGGCCACACTGGTAGTCCTGCCCACCTGTGTACCACAACTGCGGCTCCTCAGCATCAAGCAGACGAAGGTACGTCTGGCATGTGAATCATGCAACATATGTGCCTAACTTATCCTTTTATTCTTTTCTCCTGACATTTCTTTGTCTTGATGCGTGTTGTTCTGCCAGGTCAAGGATGTGTCAGCTTTGGCAGAGCTGTCCAGCCTGCAGACTCTCAACCTGGATGGGACTGAAGTGACAGAAAGCTCTCTGGAGCACCTGGCCACCCACCCTAACCTGTCTTCCCTCAGTTTGGCGGGAATCTCGGTAGCCGATGGCAATCAGGCCCTGCAGATCATCTCAGGTTCGTAAATGGAAAGGAACATTAAAAAATGAACAGAGCAAAATGGTCCAAGTATGTGTTGAATTAAATTCTTAGAGATGTTTATACTTTCCTCCCAGGTCTCAAATTGACTCAGCTGACCCTCCCCGGACGCCACTCGGTGACAGACAGTGGGTTGTCATTTCTGTCTAGACTGTCTCTGCTCTTAGAGCTGGACCTGACAGACTACACACAAGTCACAGACCAGGGAGTCAGCCAGCTCTCCACCATGAACAGGTCATTCCCACACTTGTACTGTACAATACATGCAGGTCATTATAACACCTATTCCAGTATTATTACAACAGCAATACTTACAGGAGTGTTGTGTGTAATTTGTGTAGGTTGAAGAAGCTGTCACTTAGCAACACTCAGGTGACAGATGCAGGGCTTCCCTCTCTGCGTGGCCTGCAGGAACTGCAGGAGCTTTGTTTGGACCGAACAGCAGTCACCAGCCGAGGAGTGGCCCAACTCATCACCTATCTGCCGCACCTCCAGGTGATTTTACTGGGGACATTTGTGCATTTGTTCATCTGTCAGTTGCCTCGCAGAAGCTTAGTTTAAGAAATGGTAGTGCAATAATATGTGCTGCTCTGTAATTTGAGCCCTCTTTTATAATATTCCTAATTCCACAGATCAAACCCTGCTACAGTACAATGCTCACTAATGTAGGGTTGAAAGTGGTGCTTATCCTTTTTAAAAAATGATGCATGTGAAAATGTTATAAGCCAGGCTTAAATAAGGGACTCAGAAAGGAGGTATGGAGTCATGGCTTGGCACAGAAAAGCTGCTTTGGAGCTAATTGGGATGATTAAGGACTTCTCCGTTGGGTGTACATTTGCCGAGTTTTTCTCATAAAAACAGTCTCCATGCAAACCTCTGCCTGTATTTTAAGGAAAAGGTTTCATAACAAGGGAAGGTATCTGAAATTATCTCATTTTATGTTTATGATATTTTGCTTATGTAATGTTTTCTTTCCTGTGTTTTTTAGGTGTTAGGTTTAGCCAGCACTCAGGTGGGAGACACAGTAGTGAGGAGAGGTCTGATCCGCTGCACTCAGCTTGTGAAGATTAATCTCAGCCGCACACGGATCACAGACCACGGTAAGATCAACCTCTAAAACCACTTACATTCTTTTTTTTTTAAGATTTATGGGGTGCCTTTTTACCTTTTTATTAGACAGTAACAGTGAAGAGGCAGGCAGGAAATGGGGGGAGAGAGAGAGGGGGGTACGACATGCAACAAAGGTCACCGGCTGAAATCGAAATGGCGACAGTTGGGATCATGTGGCGTGCTTCAGAGGCGCCTCACGCTGGTTCTTTCTTCATCTGACTCAACCGCAACCGACAGACAAATGTCATCTTTTATTACTTGGGTGATCAACCTCTATGCATTTGTATATGTTTTCCTCAGGTCTAAAGTTCTTGAAACACATGCATCTGGCTCAGGTGAATCTGGATGGCACCGGTGTGAGTCTGATGGGTATTGCGAGCCTCCTCTCTTTGACCAACATCAGCAGCATTCGGGCCAGCAACACTCGCAGCATCCCAGCTGACGAGGTCTCCGATGAGGAGTGGGAAGCCCAGTGAGCATCGATACCTTCGGTTGGTCCACACATACTGTACCTGAGTGCGCCTCCGCCTGCTGCAGTCCCCTTTTAGCCCCTGAAACATGCTGCTGTCGGAAAAACAGCGTAACTGAAACACTCCTCCTTTTTGCACTGTTTCAACTGCAGCTAGTGTCACTTATCTGTCAATCACGCACGCTACCAAGTTGAGACCTTAAACGGGAGCCTTATGTTTAAAAACTAGGCCATTTATAACGTTTACGTATACATAGTCAATCTGTATTTACTTGCATACACTGCAGCCCTTTGTCTCTGGAAAACCTGACAAACTTTAAAGCTTTATGTGCAGCCTTATAGGTTGAAGCTATCTGTGTTTCTCCTGGTTGGCACTTTTTGAGCCGACTGGCAGTAACATATTAAATGTTGAAAATATAACATATAACACAGCATGTATTTTCAGACTGTAATGACTAACAGACTGATATATGTAGAAATTAAATTAAAACCTAAATAACAAATTGTCAACTCAACCAAATAAGGTTGAAGAAATCTTTTGGAGGATGTGAAGGCAGATAATGTCTTCCAGTAATCATTCTGTCACTTGTTATTGAAACGAACATTGGATCTCTTGCTGTATTCATATGTTGGATTTATTAGAAGAATACATGTAGTTTCTGTCAACCACCTGATATTTATTAGAACTAGGTCCAATGTTTTTCCTTTATTTGCTTGAAGATTTGGCAGAATTAACTGTACTGTACAGTGTTTGTACATGCAGCGAACACTACTGCAGATGATGTCAGATGTCCAAGATGATAAAAATGTTCATTTCAGTTTGTTGTAATAGTAACCTCTGCTGAAGAAAAGCGATGTCTGCTCCTGTTAAATGTATGTTGGCTTTAAATCCATACAAATTAAACAAATGCCCATGTTGCTTCTGTAAGGTCGGGTATTGTTGCCACCATGACAAAATATTTGCTCAGTTTCAAATGTTACTTATATTTTTCTCATTAATACTACAGTTAATACCAAATTATTGTTTTGACATCCTACCAGATACATTATGTTACGTGATTGATTTAGGATGCAGTGATTGTACATTTATCTCATTTTAACATAGAAGTGTCTTGCTATAAGAACACACCAATTTGTCAAAAAGAGATATGTTTAATTTGGTGTAAAACGGTATTAAGTTTGTTTAAACGGAAGAAAATGTTATAACATGAAAAGAATCTTGTTAAATGAGAATTTCATTGAGAAACTGGACAAATATTTGTCAATTTTTACATGAACACAGCTTAACTGGAAGGGCTCTGAATGAAGGTTTTACCACAAGTCACCTAAAAACTACATTTTCTCTTTGAAGTGCATCCTGGAGATGCATTGGATTTAGTTGATGTTTAATAAATGGCTGTCATTACCTTTTATTATAAGTAAGTTATGCCAAGAAATGCCATTTTTTGACAGCACAGCTATTTTCCGTTACATAGAAGACAGGGTGGGGAGCAGATGCGTAGTGTAGTGGCTGCACGATGAGGATGGATCTATGCAGCCATGGGGCTCACGAGCCAGAATCCAAAGCAACTTCTTTAAATCACTTTAAGTTTTGTCCTGTTGTTTACAGATATGTGAAAATAGTTTATTTTCCCTAAAAGCTTTTGATTTTTGGATACAAGCACTGTATTCCTTAAGTTTAAAATGAATAATAAAGTCTTCTGGATCTATATATGCTGTTTTTATGTTCTGTTTATTCAGACAAACCTTTATTGCATTACATTGTTAAATAAGGCAGAACTGCTCTTTTACACAGGAAAAAAAAAAAAAAAGTCAACTTTTAAATATCATAAAATATGACCTAAAAAGCTGCTGTATACATGTTGGGATAAAACAGAACATTTGGAAAAATAAAACTTTTCTATGAAGACAGCACAATGGAATGCATTCCAAAATGCACTGAGATGCTTCAGGTGAATCAGCCAATCAGAGTGCAGCCTGAGGTGAAGGGCGAGGAGGGGGTTGGGTCGAGCACGGAGCGGCACTGTCAAACCGAGATGGAAATACAGTACAACATGTACGAGAGACGTGTCCAATAAGATGCATAAGAGATTGTTTCAGTTCTACATTTCCTGCAATGCAAACCCTGCTCAGCCCCCGCAGGAGCTTACAGGTCAAATCCATGATGCAAGATAAAGGAGTGACTCTGAGTGCGATGTTTGTTTAGATGTCATGCGCTTGCTTTTCGATCTTTGATTTCAAGTGCTCCTTGTATGCCAGGATGTCCCTATTCCACTTGGTGATGGTTTGGTTCTCACACACCCAGATCTCCTGAGCCACCTGGAGAAAAAGATGAAGATTAATAAAAAAGGAAAATCCTTTGGTTTACAGCGCCATTTCCAACCAAATGTTAAATGAATCTCTTGAATGATAAATATATTACCTGTTGAATTAGCCTGAAGTCGTGGCTAACTAGCATCGTGCCACCGTCAAACTCGTTGATGGCTTCTGCCAGTGCGTCAATGGTCTCAATATCCAAGTGATTGGTGGGCTCGTCAAGGAACAACATGTGAGGGTTCTGTGAGGCCAGCCAGGCAAAACAAACCCGGCACTTCTGACCATCGGACAAGTTCCTGATTGGACTGACCTGGAAGACATTTCAGGTATAAAGTTAGACACAATTGCAGACAAACAATCTAATGAATTTTGCCCCCCCATTTTATATCATCTGGAAGAGTATCCCAACCCTACCTGCTGTTTTCCTGTCAGCCCGTAGCGACCAATGATCTTCCTCATCTCCTCTTTTTCTTTGATCTCAGGGAAACACTTCATCATGTACTCCAAAGGAGACAGGTCCAGCTCCAGTTGCTCTGTCAGATGCTGTAACATAAGCAGATACATAGGAGACATTTAATTTTATAGTAAATATACTTTCTATGGAAGGTCTCTCTCAGGTCGAGCATACTATAGCATGTTTTACTCATGTTCTCTGGATGTTAAAGGGGTGATGCTCATACTATTTTTGAAACGTTCAGGTGTATTGAGGTGCCGTCAACAGGCTCCATGTTTTACCTGGTGATATCTGCCAATCTTGACGTGAGAATGTTTGCGGATCATACCATCGGTGGGTAGGAGCTGCGAAGAGAAAAAGAGCAAACTTGAATACTCTGAAGACAGCTGGAGGTTGCTGCGCTAATGGAGAAACACACTGTACTCACCTCTCCCATCAGCAGTTTCAGCAGCGTGGACTTCCCTGCTCCATTGGGCCCCACCAGAGCCACTCGTGTATCCAAGTCGATACCAAACTCCAGGTTTTTATATATGTGCGGCTATAGGAAACATCAACAGATGAGTGAGACAGATATATCTATATTTCAGTGAACAAAGCTCTGTCCATGCTGTAATATGAACTATACTCACTGTGTTGTCACTGTACTTGAAGCTCACATTCTGAACCATGATAACAGGAGGAGGAATCTTCCCACAGGGAGGAAAAACAAATGACAGAGTCTGTGGGAGACAGGGCTGGAATTAGTACAATGACCATAATATACATGTGCCACTGGCCACAAGTCCTCAAAATGTGTGTCACTGGGTCAAAAGTCAGAAAACCACTGCCTAACTGTACAGCTATTGAAAGTAATTTCAGTAACCCACATCATTACAGTACCTTGTCATTCACAACTTTTTCAGTCAAGCCTGATGCCACCATCTTCTGCAGTGTCTTCTCTTTGCTCTGTGCCTGTCGCGCCAGCTTTGCAGAGCCGTGACCAAACCTGGCTATGTAATTCTTGAGAGGAATGTAAAAAGAACAATTAGTACAAAGTTTTGAATCGGCTGAAGACAAACAGAATAATGAATGTTTGCGAAACTTAAAAGCATGTGACTGCTTAAAAACACAAAACACGATTTTAGAGTTTACACCAGGAACTTTAGCCGAGGTGGTAAGCCACCCAGATCCTGACATGTGATCAATTTAGTTAGTGCCAGCCTAAACATCAGCCACACTCAATAGAACGGCTTATGCTGTGTGAAATACCATATCTACTCTTTTTTCTCCTTAACATTCTATTTCATTAAAAAAAACATAAGTGTTTGATATTAGACGGTTGTCTTTGTTTAATGGTGGAAGCGAGGCACCTTGCCTGTAACACTGAAAATATTTTCTTTGTATAAGTTATGATATGAGATACAGCAAGAGTAAGCCAACCTGAGGAGTTTGCTTGGTGAAACTCTTGTCTAGAGAGGGGGTTCATGGTATGACACATTTCTGTTTAGGGACCCTGGACATGGACTTTCTCCAAAGAGTCCAGTGGAAACCTTCCACCACATGGTGTCTCTCATTTACCTTCATGTGTGCTATCTGGTCCTGTTCCCAGTTGAAGCGCTTCATCTGGTTCTCTTCCAGCTCCTCTCTGGTCTTAATATACTGGTCATAGTTACCCTTAAAGCAAAAATAGATTTGCATGGTCATCCAACAGGGCGGCACACAGACACATAATTAGTAACAGCCCACCCCCAGTTTCCTTATTTAGCACTATGAGCTCATATATGGCAGAGTCCATTCAAAATACTTTTTAAGGAAGCTCCAAGGGATGCCAAAGCTGTATCAGCAGTGGTTTTAGCCATGTGTTCTCACCGTGTAGTATTTCAGTTTTCTCTGATGCAGGTGGATGATGTTGGTGCACACACCATTCAGGAAGTCTTGAGAATGTGAGATGAGCACAAGGATTCGCCGGAACCTGACAAAAAGAATAAGCAGGATGAGCAATATATGAACAGTTTGGACTCATATTCACTTTAAGTGATGAAGTAGAGTGTGAACTTACGTCTTGAGCTCCTCCTCCAACCACACACAGGCATCCAGATCCAAGTGATTAGTGGGTTCATCCAGCAACAGCATGAAAGGCTTGATGAACAGGGCTCTGGACAAATAGAATAATGTAAAATTTACAGGAAACTTTTCATTGTAAACTTGTTTTTCTGTGTATGTTAACTCTTTGATTTCATACTCAATTAACCCTGTGTTTCTAAAGCTAATGGCGACTGAGCAGTATCCGTTTTACATTACAATTCAGGAAGGTATCTAATTTGAACCTGCTCCTCTTCCGTGGGTGTTTGAGATGTATGACAAACTACAAAAGAGGAAGGATTCATCACATCCTTTCACTGAATTGTGTAATACTAAGTTCTTTGTCATTACCTGGCCAGAGCAACACGCATCCTCCATCCTCCACTGAAGTCCTTGAGTTTCTTTTGCTGCATAGCAGCGGTGAAACCCAAACCGTGGAGGATCCTTGAGGCGCGCACCTCTGCTTTGTCTGCATCCAGCTCCTCCAGACGCTCATACAGCTCCATCAGCTTCTCACACTCGGCTATGCAGGGGTTGGAGAAAAGCGTTTACTATGAATTTCAATCATCACAGCTACTCTACATGAGATAGTTTTCCTAGTCTTTCCCACAAGTCTGTTTACTCAAGTCATCTAGGGTGTTTTATTACATTTATTTCAGCATTCTGTTTGACGTATCTCAACAATTTTGCCTCTGTGACAATAGTTTTCCCCATTGTACATAACATGTAACTCACAGTCCTCATGGGCAAGTCTCTCTGCCTCCTTCTCCAGCATAATCCTCTGTTCATCCACCTCCATGACACACTGCAGAGCAGACTTCTCGCTGGGGGCCATCTCCCGGGTCAAGTGGTAAATATCGATGTGCTCTGGAATGGGAATCTCACGGTGCCCGATGGCTGACAATAGCATGGATTTTCCTGCAAAATACAAGTAAAAGAAGAAAATTTATTTTGCTCATGAGACATCAGAAGTCCATTCTGTGCAACATTCAAGTTTTACTTAGGGAAACTGTTGTAAATTATCAAATGTGTAATGATTTGAAACAGGTGTGAGTGAATGAGTAGTGTATGTAGGTGCTGTTCTTTGTGTGTGTGTGTGTGTGGGGGGGGTTTGAGAGTAGCTTTTTTTTTTTTTTAAATGATGTCCTTACTCCCAAAACAGCAAAAGGAAAAATTGCACAGGCAATTGACTAGTAATATGTGCCAGGGGAGACCTTTTACCTGTGCCGTTAAGGCCAATGAGCCCATAGCGCCTGCCTGAGTTGAGCTCCAGGCTGGTGTCTGCTAGAAGCTCCTGGCCATGGAAAGTGAGCGACAGGCTGCTAATGTGGACATCAGTGCTGTTGGGGTGTGAGGCCAGAACGCCCGTCACTGCCCGAGCCTCCGTCTTCGCCAGCTCAAACTCATCCAGCTCCTTTGTCAAACTGGCAATACCTGTCAAAATGAAATCATGTTAACTATTTCACTCACATTTTAAAAAAAAGGTAGACATGAACCAGACGGAGTGGCGTGATCAAGTGTTGTATAGACACAAGCCTATAACATTCAGTCAAAAATCACTCCTCTCACCATTGCTCTCTGCTCCGTTCTCCTGGGCCTCTGGTTGTTCACCTTCCTCATCGGTTCTTTTGGTACGCTGGCGGGCTTTGGCAGCCTCCTTCTTCTTTGCTGCCTTCTTCTTGGCTAAATCGGATGGCATGGCTGCGCAAGGCTATTCAACAGGAATAACTGGGGGAAAAAAATAATAAAAAGGAAGACACAGATCAATCTCATTGTCAAAGTTAATACATATGTATGTCAAGAAACACAGTACCATACTAATGTCCATAATTGTTCAAGGGTTAATTTCATTTTACCAGTGAAATATTACTAAGAGTATGAATCAGAATAAAAGTGGTTAATCGCTAACAGGACGTGCTGTAAGGACTTCCCTCTCCGATCAACCAGTCAGAAAAAAAAAAAAAAAAAAAAAAAAAATGTGCCGGTATTTGAGCCCGCGGTGTAACTTCAATTTACAGCTGATTTTAATAAGAAAAAAAGGCCAGCAGTGATTAGAAAAGGCCTAAAACGGTTAACGGAGCGTCCTGAACAGCGGGGATGTCCCACCTGCTCGCACGTTGGGCTCCTAACGCCGTGAAGCCTGGTAGCTGGTAGCCCAGCTGTTAGCGGCTAACGGTGACCGGCGCCGCCGACGTTACCGGCGGATTGTCACTCCGGCGCCAACTAACCGACAACGGCACACAGACCCCGGTGATGGCTGATTAAAAAACAGGCCGTCACACAGGAGAGAGGGAAGGAGAGGGTATTAAATTCAATAAGATAAATTAAAAGAAGTAGCCGCCGTTAGCTCCGTAGCCGAGCCTCAACTGACAGGCCTACCGCTGACTTGCCGCAAGGCCCGAGTCGCTACGACAAGCGCCGAAAAAAAAACGGCCGATTCGGCGGTTAAATCGTCTTCATCGAAGCCCACGTTTCCTCTAAAAGACCCCGGCGTGTGTTACCCGCCCGTGCCGTGCCGTGCCTGTCAGACCACCGTAAATACCCCCCCCTCTTACCTCGGTAAGGGATCGCTGGTCTCGGGAGCACACCGACGTCTCGTGTCCACTTTTCGCCGGGTGGATGTAGCCGCTCGCCGAACCGCCAGACTGCCCATATATGGCGAGAAGGGGGCGGCGAGGACGGCGGGCCCTCCCCCGTCATGTGGGACTGCAGTAAAATGAAGAAGCTCCTCCGCTGAATTACTCGCACGTTTTAACGTGGAAACCGGCACAAAATATGCGGTTATTTGCCGTAGTTTTACAGTTAATAAACCTGATGTTACATAAAAGGCTGGTGGGATCTCTTTAAAGGTGTGTTTGCACTGATAAAATGTCTAAACGCACCGTTTTTTTTTTTTTCCCACACACTGTACCCCACGCTAATAATTGATGATTTTAAATATGGTGTTTTTTGTTGTTGTGGTGTTGGATATTCTGCTTTGAGTCACAGCTTCCTGGAGTCAGTCCCGGGTGATGCTGCCGCAGCTGCTCGGTCCGACACGACGACGACGACGATGATGAAAACGACGTGAGAGGGACGTTAGTACTTCTGTGTGTGTGTGTGCGTGTGTGTGTGTGTGTGGCACTCGGTGTGTGTGTTTTTTTTTTTTTTTTTTTTTGGTGAGGAAGTGGAGAAAATGGACGACACACTCGCGGCGCTGCTCGGCGGCTCTTTGCCCGTGTGGACGGTGAAAAACGGGACGTTCGTCGGCGGAGCTGCACCGAGGAGCCGCGGAGCTGCTCGGAAAACACCAACGGACGCGTCGCTGAGCCGTTAGCTCGCTCTTTGACTGTCTGTTAACGTTAACGTTAACGTTACACTCCGGCTTCTCATTTCACCGGAGACGGCGGTCGAAACTTTTCGTTCCTCCTGTGTCGGTGTGTTGAATTTACCGACCGACCACACGGACGTGAGCTCGACCGGTTTACGGTACCGGGTGACATTTAACGGGCGTCTTGCTACATCAGTTAGCTGACTCTGGAAGCGGCTGTTTGCGGTTCGTCGCCGGCCAACATTAGTTAATCTAATTAAACACAAACCAGCTCACCTACCTGGACGGTACAATGTGGGCAAATTAAAGGTAAAACAGCGTTTATTTATTTTGTTTTATTTTTTTTTTACAGTATTTGTAAATGTGTTGCTCTACGAGGAAACGTTCAAGTCTAATAAGCGCTGTGTAGGTTTTATTAGAAACTTTATAACGACTGCCTCACCGCTCGGGACGGAGGAAAGAGACATTATGTGACATTCAAGGCGGTTTTTCTGTCAGTGTCAGCAACACATTTCCTCCTAACGTTGTCTCTCTTTTTTTGGGCGAAAATGTGTTGATTTAGAGAAGGAGAGTTGGCACATGTTCAGATCATCTGTAGGTAGTATATTTTTTTTCCCCAGCCTCCCCAAGTGTAGCTCATAGCTGCCAGATATGCGTCTTTCCTCCTTCTTGGCCCTGTTCAGGCCTGCTTTACCCCTCATCCTCGGGCTGTCTCTGGGGTGTAGTTTGAGCCTTTTGATGGTGTCCTGGACACAAGGGGACACCGATGACTCCTGCGCAGATGAGCTGGGCAATGGGGGGCTTTTCCTGGGCAGGGGAGATGCCCAGAGGGACTCGAGGGATGGAGCTGGAGATGAAGACTTCCAGCCACGTATCGTGCCTTATCACAAGGACCTAAACAAGCCACACAAGAAAGTCCTCAGGTGAGTGTGGAAGTCCCGTGTTTGTCATGTTCCCATATGCTGAAAGAAGTCAAAATACCTCAATAATGTGCTCAGCATTGCTCTACAAAAAAATCCAAGGTAGATGGTATAAAGATTTGGTTGTGTGAAAAGTCTTACATGTGCAGCGTTTACTTTTTTCCAACAAATGTAAAGACGTTTTTGTCTTTACATTTGTTGGAGAAGAAGCACCGCACCACCTTACTTTATATTTGTTTTAAGAAACTGGAGACAATCAGAATCCAGAGGATTTACATTAGTTTATTCTCTACTTAATAGGCTTACTTTTAAATCTCCCCTGCAATAATCTAAATGCACTGAGTGGGATATACAGTATGGGGGGGCTATAGATTAGAGATTACATCAATCGAATCTCTTAGTACAGATGTACAGTAGCTCTGATGTGGAGATCAGACCTGTTGATCCACGGATTTCATCCTCCTTTTCATGTCTTATTTTAAAAAAATCCTACAGCTGCCTGGATAAAGCTTCACGTAATCAGAATCTTTTATTTTATCTTTTGATGTTTGTCTTAAAATAGTTTCAGAGCTTCATGTAAACAAGTTTGAGGCTGTTGAAATCTATATTTCTTGTGATGACTGTTTAAGGAATTATCACCTTTTATTCTGTTTGTGTTTTGATGCCATCTATTTTTTGTTCTTTCCATTTGTCTTTATTTGTCCACCTCTCCAGAACTCGATATATTCACACTGAACTGGGCATCCGAGAGCGACTGCTGGTGGGCGTACTGACCTCTCGGGCCACCCTCAACACGCTGGCCGTGGCGGTAAATCGCACAGTGGCCCACCACTTCCACCGCACCTTTTTCTTCACAGGCCTGCGCAGCCCTAAGGTGCCTCACGGCATGACTGTGGTCGCCCACGGTGACGACCGTCCAGTGTGGCTGATGTACGAGACAGTGCGTCACCTCCATCAGCACTACGGCTCAGACTATGACTGGTTCCTCTTAGCCCAGGATGACACTTACATGCAGGCAGATCGTCTGTCAGAGCTGGTGGGCCACCTCAGTGCAGGTCAGGACCTGTATATGGGCAGAGCGGAGGAGTTTATTGGTGGAGAGGAGAAGGCACGCTACTGCCACGGGGGCTACGGCTACCTGCTGTCCCGCAGTCTGCTGGCCCGTCTGCAGCCCCACCTTGACACCTGCCGTAATGACATCCTCAGTGTGAGACCTGATGAGTGGTTGGGCCGCTGCATTATTGACTACCTGGGTCTCAGTTGTGTGGAGGTGCACCAGGTAAAAAAAAAACACAGACTAATGCATGGACACCAGTAGAGATGTGCATGTTTTTTCAATTTAATGCACATGTGACACACTTTTATTGGACGGCAATAGAAATGTGCATGTTATATCAATTTAATAAACATTTGACACCATTTTATCGGCAAAATATCCATACTAACATTTCTTCTCTTTGTCAATGTTTGTGTGTCACAGGAGATGACATATCGTTACTTTGAGCTCGGGAAAAACGCAGATCCAGAGCGTGAAGACAGCGTACAGTTTAAAAATGCCTTCACGGTCCATCCTATATCAGAACCAAATCTCATGTACCGCCTACACAAACGCTTCAGCCAGATTGAGCTGGAATGGACCTACCTACAGATTCAACAGCTGCAGGTTTTTGATACTTTGGACTGCTTTCTCTCGACTATAAACAGCTATACGTTTGTTTATGTGACCCTCATCTAATGGGACTGTATCAGCAAGCTGTTTTGGTGATGAGCTCTGTGTGAAAGTATACTGTTTGTTCTCCTCTCCACCACACCCACTTTTTTGAGCCAAGGCATAAATTCCTAACTGATACAATATTTAAACATGTCAGACAGCTAAGACAAAGGATCGGGTGTTTTGCTGGGACATGAAGTCTCATCATCTGCCTGAGAAGCCTTGTTATGTAATTAAAGTAACTGCTAATGACAGTTCATTTGCGTTGTTTTCACTTAACTTTAAATATACTTTACACAGAGCAATAAAGTATCTCATGAAGGCAAATGTTTAGACAGTGTGTTCTTTTTTAGCTTTGATTTGACAATTGACAGATTGTTATGTGTACTCATCAGACGCAGATCAACAACCTGAGTGACCTGACACCTGAGGGCAAAGCTGGAGTCACGTGGCCTATTGGAATCAACCCTCCCTTCAAGCCAAGAACCCGTTTTGAGGTTATAAACTGGGAGTACTTTACTGAAGAGCATATTTACTCGTGCGTTGACAGCTCCCCGAAGTGTGAGATGAGAGGGGCTGACCAGGCAGATGTAAACGCAGTGCTGGAGATTGCGGTGGAGCGTTTGAATGAACGCTACCAGCCTCAACTACGTTTCCACAAACGGCGCCTGCTCAACGGTTACCGGCGCTTTGACCCCACGCGCGGTATGGAGTATGTGCTGGACCTTGCGCTGGAGGCCTATACCCAGAAAGGCCACAGTCAGGTCATTGCCAAACGGGTTAACTTGTTGCGACCGCTAAGTGCGGTTGAGATTATCCCCATGCCGTATGTGACGGAGGCAACACGGGTGCAGGTCATCCTACCTGTCACTGCCCAGGATCAGGACTATGTCGGGAACTTCCTCGACATGTACGTGATGAACACTTTAGACACTCATGACAATGTTTTACTCACGTTCCTGTTCATCTATGATCCCTTTGATGCACAGCGAGTCAGCCAGACCGATGTGTTTGCTGGCATTAAGGCCATGATCGGGGAGGTGGAGAAGCGCTACGGAGACGTGAAGATCCCCTGGATCAGCGTGAAGACGGAGGTGCCCTCACAGGTCAAGCTGATGGACATCATCTCTAAGAAGCACCCAGTGGACACGCTGTTTTTCCTGGCCAGCGTGTGGACGGAGGTCAATGCTGACTTCCTCAATCGCTGCAGAATGAACGCCATCAGCAACTGGCAGGTCTTCTTCCCCATCCACTTCCAAGAGTACAGTCCTGCTGTCGTCTACCGCGACCAGCAGCCCTCTGCTGCCTCCTCCTCTTTCGCCTCTGAGTCACTGCGAGACGGCCACTTTGACCGCCACGTCTTCGACGAGGCTTGCTTTTACAATGCGGACTACATGACCGCACGGACCAAGATGGCCGCCGACATCTTGGACAACGAGGAGCTGCTGGAAAGCATGGACGTGTACGACATATTTGTCCGCTACTCTGGCCTACATGTGTTCAGAGCTGTAGAGCCGGCGCTGATCCAGAAATACGTGCGGCGAGCGTGCAACCCGCGGTTCAGTGAGGATATCTACCACCGCTGTGTCCTCAGCAACCTGGAGGGTCTGGGCTCACGCTCACATCTAGCCATGGCCCTTTTTGAACAAGAGCAGGCCAACAGCACCTAAACGCCTGGACTCCTTGAGCGTGTCGGGGCCTCACACATACTGCCTGGACTAAAGGATACTCACGCAGAATAATGTGAATTGTAATATGGTACATTTTGTGATCCATACACTGAAATTTCTGCCTTTGTATCTGGCAGAGAGAGGTCCGGCTCAGCTAAAGAACAGCACCGTCTTGCTCATGGACACTTCGACAGAGCAAATTTCTGCTGATGCACAAGTTCCTAGTTCCATCCTCCAGCTGAAAATCTCTCTGCTCAGTACTTTATGAGCACGTGTGACTTATGAGTCTATAACTTTGAATCTGTCATGTCTAGACGAATTATGAGTCATGGAGGTGTCCTCTCAAACAACTCCCTGAACGTGGACTACAGAGGGGTTACTTGTATTCCTGCCATTGACGTATTCTCACAAGAGCTGAGCAACAATATTTATACAATTTGGGGGATATATATATATATATATATATATATATATATATATATATATGAGGTTGTGTCTTGAAATGATAAATGAACAAAGGACTTCATTGTTAATAATGAATTGAGAAAGAAATGTGAGCCATAAGTCTTCCTTATTGAAGATGTTTAAAATAATACTGGAAACCAACTGAAGCCATTGGCTGCCTTTTCTTTAGGATATGTTATTTCTTTAAGAGGAATTAAAGAGTGATATTTCTGTTTGGAGTTGTTTCTTCATTCATACTGTTCAGTGTGTAAAAATGCTTGTTTCAGTCTCGTTATACAAGAAGACAACTGTTACATGATCTGTATGCAGCGTGCTCGGACAGTTACTCCTGGAGGTATCTGTTATCGGCTTGGCAGAGCTGAAGGAAAATCAGTAGTGATTGCGTGCTCATATTCAATAATACATCTTGTAGTCTTCCCGGTTTGCCTAAAAGCTTTACTGCAGCGCCTGGAGGCAGTGAACAGTTTGTTCCGAAAGCAGCCCGCCCCGCCTCAGCTCCTCGCTTTAAGTCAGTAATTCTCCACCCCGGCCCGGGCCTCCCTGGGTTTTGATGAATATTCTGTACACACATGTCTTTGGGGAGAGAAGTGAACCCGGTGCCCAGAGGGAGGGTCGTGTCTACCTAGCCAAGGTCCGCCGTGGCGTGGGTGGTTAACCTTCGCAGCGAGATGGTTGTACAAGCTGAATGGCTTACTTCACACACCCTCCCCGGCCCCTCCTCCTCCCTAAAGGGGTGAGAGGATCGCACTGAGGGCCCCTAACCTCCCCCACCCTCAAAACTTCTCCATGTGAGGGTTGTCGGCCGGGGAGAATGGCAGAGCAGCAGAGTGAAAGAGGCTCTTTCTGAGGTGGGAGCCGGGCTGCGGTCGGCATTACAGCGCTGCTGCAACACGCTGTGGAAAGGCCTCCACCTGCTTCCTTGTGGTGAGGTCAGAGAACAATAAAATGCCTATCTGCCACCTCCTGCAGGAAATTTAACCCACCAATGAGCTTGAGCACAAAGTTAACGCTTTACTGATGCAGAGTACCAGAGTGTTCTTTTAGTGAAGGGTAATTTAGCAGGACTGCACAATTATTTGCACATTTGGATCTCACAGCTAATAGCAGAAATTGGTAATATGGAAAAAAAAAATGATGCTGTGGTTAAAAAATAGTAAAGAGGGGAATAGCAAAGGGTGCATTTGAGTAATTTTCCCCTTAAATGTTTGAGAATAATAACTGTTTATTAAAGTCACAACATTTTTGTAAATCGGTTTTATCATTTACCCATAATTAGAGTCCAGGTAGGGGAGTCTCCCAGTGGCCACAGACTCTGTGTACCTGTTACTGCAGACAGGTCGGGGACATGTTGTTTTGTTTGCAGGGCTAAAAGCACAACTGTATGCAGAATTTGAATACATACAGCTCATGTGCTCATCTTATTCTGATGTCCTCATGTCTTAAACAGAGAAACACACCTATATAATATCTACAGTACATTGATTGACAAAGATTGACATATAGATTTAAATTATTGCCTATTTAACGGCTTACAAATAAAAAGTGAAAGTGTTTCAAATTCATCTATTCGCATTTATCCTGCAGATCTTCAGTAGGCAAACATTCGGTTCTGTTGAAGTAATATTATATATAAAACAAATAGCAAAATTTATCCCTAATGTATTCCTCTTTTTCATGACTTCATTGATTGATAAATGCAACACAGTTCACTGTTTCACAGTTCAGTATATTTTATAACCTTTAAATGTGGAAACGAGGCATTTTAATTGCCTGAATATCTCGCCTTAATCCTAAGGACATTTACTGTGAGTGTATATATATATTTATATGTATATATAGTATGTACCATCACTGACTCCTGAATATTTCTGCTGTCATCACTTCAAAATAAAAATGAATATCTAGCATTGCTAAAACAGTTAAAAAAAACTGCATTCAAGCCTTATTTTGAACTCAAATTTTATGTTCTCGGGTCTCAGAAACTTTACATATCTCCAGTTTGCAGCCTCAGGAATGAGTTCATTGAAACGATTCACAGCTCCCTGTATAACACTTAGGCTTAGTTTAACGCATTAAAATGTAATTTTTTACTGCAAAGCACACAAAAAAATCAAATGACATAATTTACCTTCAGAGGAAACCTGTGATCAAAGTAAGGTTTCTCTTAAGTGCACAGAAAAGTGTCTATACATCGACATGTCTATGCATAAAGGCGAAAAAAAAAAGACACTTCAGATATCATGGCATTTACAAACTTTGGCAAGCGCTTCTTTATTTACATCCAGGCTGTCTCGCAATGTCACAGCTGTTTTCCCTTTTTTGTCTTTTTTTGTAGAATGCAATCACCAAACAAGTTTGCTCTTTACAGATATACAGTATTATGTATCCTATTATCTCCCTGTTGGTGATGCTCTGACAACAGTGTAAACAGAGAGAAAGAGCAGTTCCCACTCTTCACAAACACATGCAGGGAGTGGGACAAACGTGTCAACAGTATGTCAGGGTTTAGGAACAGGAGACACAGCAGTCTGTTAACATTTTGTCAGGTATTACGATTCTGTGGTGCTCAAAGCTGAGCTCACCCAAGAGTTGCAGCTTCTAGTTTCCTCCACAAGAGGGTGCTAGTGAATCAGTGACTGTATGACAACAATGTGAATGCCCTGGCCATACAAAGACAAATCACTCCAGGTCAGACACAGGACTAAGATACTACCAATGACTACTGTTTTCTCCTAATGAGTGCAGTTAATATAACTTAGTAACAAAAACACAGTTCAGAAAAATCACACCTACAGTTAGTTGCTGGTAGGGCATATCATTTTTGGCAAAAAAGTTTCTAGAAGGCATTTCAACAAGTCTTTTGCTCGTCACACAGACTGCTATGCCAGCTTTGTATATTTACACATACTGTCTCGTCAGATGTATTAATTAAAGTCCATGGAGCATGCATAGGTCATTGTGAAATTATCCAATCACTTTTTGTGTATGCTGGGATAATAAAGAGGGTCTCACCCACGACGAAGAGAGCCCCGACAAAGAATTACAGCACAGTGCAAAGAAACCCCCCAAAAAGGTTCCAGCTAGAAACTGACTGCTGAGAGAAAAAAATCCTCCATCTGACATTACAACATATACATACAAGTCAAGTGTCATTAAAAAAAATGTGTAAAACGAGATTGGTGCAGATTATATCATGTGTTACAGCTACTGAGATTGAAAGCAAAGGAGGTCTTTCTTTGTTGCAGCTTCTAGCTCCCACGACAGTTACGGGATGGACCTAAAATAAACCACCCCAACCCACGATAGTACACAGAGGAACACTAACATTCCTGCCCTACTAATTCAAAACGCATGGCGCACCCATACTGCACTATGTAACTCAGCCCCCCCCCCCACCTCCCCAAAAACAAACACACAGATAGTCTGTCGTATACTGTACAGTTGGCCCTCTTAAGGGAAAAAAAACATATTTACATTCACATCTCTAGAAAAGAAAAAAAAACTTTTTTTTCCTTCTTCATGTAACATAGAAAGTGTAGAAATGGAGAAATTCTCCAGACCTGGGCTTAAGTGTTCACTGCAATAACAATTTATGAGTTTGTTTACAAAAACTTGAGGCCTAATTGGCTATAAAATGCAAACATTTGGGACTAAATTCTCTCTGAAACCGCCAAAATTGTTCAGATTTGCTAAGACAGGGACATTTTTGCACCTTCTGTTAAACCCAGGTGAGGATTTTTGCCCACTTCTATTTCAGTGATCGTGTTCTCTTCTTCTTGTTGCAACCTTTGGTAACACCTTCAGCACACAAACTGGCAAAATACTACACAAGGAAGGCAGTGAGCGACTTTGACAAAACAAATCAGTCGCAAGTCCTGACATGTATAGGCATATTTGTCATTTTGCTATGATTAAGGGAAGAAAAAGCTATTATTATAGTGATCAGTACATTTCTCCTTCATTAAAACACTACTCTTGCTATAAACAGACATGTAGCTGTTGATGTGCTAATACTTTAGTTCAGGTAACTAATACTGTTGTAGAAATTACTGTAAAAAGTATACAAGTCTGTTTACTGGCGAAAAAGACTAAAATGAGACACATTGGGGGTTTTCCAATGAATTCATGCAAACCTGAAAATGAATGAAATCCACACCTCTGGTTTATAGATAGCATTGATTCCCTGCAACCCAATGTGTCACGCTGTAATTTCGACTTTGCTGGTGTAATTAATCAATCTTTCGAAAACACTCTCCTAATGAGAACAAATTAAAACACACACAGTCACACTTACAACGTTGGAAAACATAAAATATGAAGACTGATCCAGAGCGCTATGAGGATCGACTGTGACACCGGGTTACATCATGTACTTTTCTGTCCGACACAGAAGAAAACTCTTTGAGATGAGTGGTGTGTGAGCAGCCGGTTTCAGAGTCTGTCTTGACGTATTTTTGACATATTTACAAAAGCAGAGAGTAGCGATGGAGAGGAAGTTTTGTTTGTTAAGCAGTGAGTCCGAGGATGCCTGTGGTCTGAGGGTCTTGACCTCTGGGGGTGCAGCTGAATACATGCAGTTAATAATGATGTCCTCACAGGCCTGCACAAAACGGAACAAACACGCAGCGGACGCACATGTGCATCGAGATCCGGCTTCCACACGCGCACATCGCTGCTGTCGTTAGAAAACCTCTCATTTCAATTTTCAAACTACGGAAGAACCTCTGAAATTGCATTGGCATCACTAAGACAAAGGGTTTTTTAATATTACTGACAATTTTTAGAGGTTTTCACCACACTACAGCAATGGCCTCACACACACACACGCCCACACAGCTCTGAAATCAGAGGCAGAGATTCAGGAGGGCCTTGGTTTAGGTGTTGCGGACAGCTAAGGCTTGTTCCAGCTCCTGTCTCCTCTGCTGGATCTGTCGAGGACAGAGGAGAAGAAAGGACGTAAATACGTCTTCTGTGCATCTACATGTGGAGGCAGAGGATTGAAAAGATAATTAGATGGCGTTTACCCACCTTGCAGTAGAAATAGCGGCTGACGGCCTCCTGGGACCAGGGCTCGTGGTAAAACGCCGCCCTCCTCTCCTCTTCAGGGTTCCCCACCACGTCTGTCATCAACTGCAGCCAATAAGAAGGCATAATCAGTAATGATAGGACTTAATAATACGCATCATTAATATTATATGTGACAAATGTGGAGCATGGATACTGTGATATGGGTGGATACATTTATTTAGGAAAAAAATGAAAAGCCAAATATTAGATGTACTTTGTAGCATCCAGTATTTCAAACTAATTATTTTTAATTATTTTGGCGACCTTTCATGTAACATCATCGTCAGGTCAAAATTCCCTCTTAACCAGCAAACTGTAGCCACTAGGGGCCGCTAGCTGTGCATAAAAATGTCTTCATTGTTTTCAAAAATGGTTTCATTGGTGTATTTTATTTTCCCCAAAAATAAAGGCAGCGAGTTGTTTCAATGTGCCTTTAAGTTACGAAAGTAGCGTCATGAGCGTGCGTGCATATAAATAGTAGTATCGAACCTTAAGGTCTCGGCTCTGGGATTTGAGCCAGTCCTGGATGTAGCCCTTGGGATCTCTGGAGAAACTGAGCATGAAGTCCCTCTGGATCTTCAGCTGGTTGATGGACTCGATGGTCTCATGAATCTGAAACAGGAACAGTAACATACTATATACACATCAAGAAAAAAACAGAAATCTCAGTGTTTCCTTTCTTCATTTAACTGTAACTAAGAAACAAGGAAGGTACAACTGCAACGATTATAGCTGAAGAATAACAAACAGGTATACCTCTGCCATCATGCAGGAAAATATAAGTATAAGAAAACTCTCTGTCCATTAATTTAATAAAAGCAGTAATACTTGTTGCCATTGTATGTATTTTGTATCATTGTATTTTTCCTTCCTGCTCACCCACAGCAACCTGCTCTCATCAAAAATGTCAGTTTAAAGGTTAAAATGTGTCCATAAAACATAAATCTTGGTCAAACTAATAATAGCTCCCACATTTAAAACAGTAGGGCGTGAAATCCACTGCAAGCGAACTACTGCAATAAAACAAAAGCTCCTGTTCCCACGAGGCAGTTTACTTCTCACATCAGCGTGATTTACAGCATCAAAGGTAAAGTAGAGTATGTATTCTGTGATGTTGGTGATCTCACCTTGTTGTCGAGCGAGGCGATTTCCTGCTGGTTGGCCGTGGAGAGAAGGAAGCTGCTCATCTGGCTCTTCAGGGGGTCTTCCACCTCCACGTCAATGTCGTAGCAGGCCGTCTTCTTCTGGTCGTTGGGATCCACGCTGACGGGGAGCAAAGAGGAAAAAGAATGTAAAGGAAAAAAGAGAATGAGTGAATCAAAAGTATCATAAATTACTGCAGAACCCAGATGGAGATCCTGTCATCTCGAGCCTGCAAGATTACTGAATCCATTAAACACCTTTGTTAACTTCCTTTACTTTTTTGTTTTCTTTTGTATCGTGAATAATAAAAGTCCTGATGAATAATAAGTCTATGTTACAAATCCAAAAAACATTAATTAGGTTTTGACTGTACAGTCTACTGCTGCCACATATTGTTTATGATGTCTAATAGCCACCATTTAAAATGATTCTATTTTTATGTTTAGTAATAAAGTTAATTGAAACTGCAAGAAAAACAATACATCAAAACTATTTAGAAAAAGCTTGAAGACACATTTTCCTGAGAAAACAAAGGAAGCTTTTACAGTAATTAAATATATTTTTCTTTACAAGTGCAGAGACAAATGGCCTTTCCAGAAACAACAGAAATACAAAAACGTAAAAGCAGCATCACATTCAGCACAAGGGAACGTGTGCAAAACATACAATAAAATCTCTTCTTTATAAATACTTCTTCTAACTTCTGAGATTTTAATATCAGTGAGGCTTCCCTGGTTAAATAAAGTTTCTATACAGTAAAACAGGAATCTACCTGATAACGTGGTTGATGACGATGGGGTCAGGGGGTAAGAGGAGGTTGGTGAGGCGCTGAGGGATCTCAGAGAACTTCAGCCGAGGGCAGTCAAAGATCTACAGAGGCGGGAAGAAATGACATGTTTGAGAAAATCACACCTTAACACAGTTATCGAAACACATAGTGATTACATATAGTAATACACATAATACACATACTTAAAAAATGTAGTGTTGAAGAGTCCATAAACGACACATACTCATGTTGTCCTAGTAATAGCAGCATGTATGCAACAACAGTGTGATTTATAGCACACAGAGAGGGCCGTACCTGTTGGAAGTACTTGTCACAGTTGATGTACTCCTTATCATGGGAGTCCTGCAGCTTGTTTGTCTTGACGTACTGCCAGAGGGCCTGGATGATGCAGGAGCGAGTCTGAGTGTGAATGCCGAGCAGGCGAGCCAGGCGAGGGTCCAGCTTGAACTGGGGAGGCTGTAGAGACAGAGATAGAATTGCATTACAACACTTTCGCCCACCTCCGAGCCTTTACCTCAGCTGTAAATGCAATCTGTATTGTTTCTGTAGACTGGTGGTTATCAGTAATGTGAGGCCTGCAGGTTGTCACTACAACAGCTGATTTCATGGCATGGATTAGTCACAGAGTTGTAACAGAGGAGAGTCTATTTCTGGACAGACTTGTGAGACTGTGTGCCCCCCCCCCCCTCACCTGGTAGTCCAGCATCAGCAGCAGAGTGCAGCGCACGCTCACGTCTCCCGGCCTTTTCACCTGGAAGCCGTCCGTCTCCTGAGTGGTGGGCGTGCGGTGCCACTGAAAGAGCAAACCACCATACATTGACTACACACCCCAAACTGAGGTGGTTTATTCAGACTGAATGTATTGTGATTTTCACACTTCATTTCTGTTTGTTCACACTTCAAATAATCATTTCTCCTTAAAAAACCCTGAAAATGTATTTTTTCTCAATAAGCTTCTTATTATGTGCAATGATCAAACAATAACACTCTTTGTTCTGCCAAAGTTATAAGAGTTTCGGTTATTTTGAGTGAAATATCTCTAACTATTGGATGGATTGCTGGAAAGGCCCAAACATTCATGTCGCCCTTAGAATTAATTGTAATAACGTTGTTGATCCCTTGTTCAATACTTTGTTTTATGATTAATTAACTGCAAAAACTAATTTCCTAGTGTTTAGTGCTAAACATCAGCATGTTACCGTGCTCACATTAGTCTTGTTGAGTTTTAAACTCTTAATAAATAATATCTAGGCATGTTTCTTCCTGAAAATTTTATTGTTGCTAAATATTTAATACTATAGAGAAATACATAGATTTGAAACCAAGTTTTCAGAGGCTTTAAGGAAACTGCAGACTGTTCGAAGCTGCAGATTTGCCACAATTAATAATTGTGCAAGAGGAAAAGTGCACCTGTACCATCTAGCAGCCTTGATCTTGAGTGTTAAGTCTTTGGTTTAATGAGCCATGTACAGTGTGCTGAGAAACTAAGATAGCAAGAGGTTAAGCATGTGGCTGTGCAGCTGAATGTTATCACACTATCAGTGGAAACCTGAAGTGAAAAACTAAATATCAGCCCGGGCAAATACAACTATTTCTGTTTGTGTTTTAGTCTTTTTGCTTACATATATCAGAACCTCCTCTGTATTTAACCGCAGATGAATGTTACTTTCATCCCCATTTTATCTTAACTGCTCAGAAATTGAAAGGAAAAGCACTTAAAACACCTTCTTCGGGACAGTGAATTGCAGTAACTTAATACAGAGCAATACAGAGTAATGTTTTCCTCAAACCAATGGCTGACTCAGAGCAGATTAAGTACTGATTGTACCTCAAGGAAGAGAAAACATTCTTTTGATGGAAAACCATTCAAAGAGAAGCACCAGAGTGCCTTGCTAAAATACCTCTTTAAAAGAAGGAACCTTGAGAAATCATAATTTTCAGTCTGAAATTGTTAAAGGTGTTTTTTTAAAGTCAATACATTCAATGGAGATACAAAGTGAAGGGCAGCGAATGATTGTTTTTTAATATGTAAGCACTTGTTTTCTCCAGCTCTCACACCCGTATTTCAAAACAACCTTGCAGTGTTCAAAATAAAATTTAAAAAACCCTCTCCTTTATGTGGTTATAAAAAATCAATTTATTTAAAATGACAGAGGGCACTCTCTCACTGTTGTATTTTGTATTTATCCAATGGGGATGTAAAAAAGGAGCAGGTTAGTTGGGGGGATTGCAGCTCGAGACTTAACCAGACATCATAAAATAACATTTTCTAGTGAGCGCGTCTCCTCTGCATGAGGAAGAGGTCACCGCTGACCCTGGCCTCATGGCTGAACAGTCTGATTCACTGGTTTGTGCAGCGTACAAAATTTCTTCATTACTAATGGATTTGATCTCAAAAGAAAGCACTGACCTACAAAGTGTTCAGATGGGCAACATTCCCATTTGTATTGCATTTAAAGTGGTATCAATCTTCTTATCGACGGCAAAGAAAAAGAATTTCCCAAAATGTTGAACTATTCTTTTAAGCATTCGGACAGTGACGTATTTTTGGTTGTTTTGGCTCTGTGCTCCAACTGAAGCTAATTTTATTAACAATGGCTCAGTTCCATTAAGGTCCCTACACACCTGTAGTCCACCCACATAGGTGTTTTTACTCATGTTGCCTGATTAGACTTTCTCTTAAGGCGGTTGTAATCAAAATTTTTATAATAACAATGTATATTAATTTAATGTAATGTGTAAGAATTGTCGGCTAAACACTAAAAAGTAAAAAAAAGCATTTTGTATGAGCAGGTAAAAGGTCGATCAGTGTGCAGTTCTTAAATGAGCCTCTTCCTCTGTGCTGCGGCAACTGACCTCAACCAGGTGGTTGTCAGGACCGTAGAGGTCTTTGTCCAGCTCAATCACCAGGCTCTTGAAAAACGACGAGAACTTTTTCTTCTGCTTCCCCGGCTGTGAAACAGACAGAGAGAGGTGGTCTATTAATGTCTAAAATCGGACACAGACGCACATCAAACGCACACATGCAAAAGCAAACACTTGTCTTTGCTTATAGCAACGTTCCTCGTCAAAAACCCACAAGAGGCTGAGCAAGAGCAGAAAGAAAGTGAGACGCTAGACATTCTCAGGGTCCACTTCCTCCGAGTTCAACCAGAAATATTTGTGGTTTGTGAAACCTAAATGCTTCCTACCGCTGCTTTCCCCTGGACTGCTGAGAACATCAGAGCTTTTTGAAAGGAGGCTTACGGCTCTGTGCTGCATCTACAGTCCCTCTAAACACTCTTCACAGCATCAATCCTTCATTTATACTCCCAGCCAGACGATACTTTTCTATCCAAAGCTGTTTGAGCACATCGTTACTGAGCGTTCATTATAGATCAACAAAACTCACGTCATCAAGCAGCTTCCCCTCCACTCGCAGTTCCCACGATGCAATGCTGCCATCTGAGTCATCAGCGTCAGGTCTGGCAGGGTTGAAGGTGTTTGATATGTAAAGCCTCAGTTTACGCTTTTGCTGCTGACACAATGGCACATAAAATAGCACAGTTTAAACGGACATTTCACAAAATATTGAAATGGTGCTGCAGGTGCCCCATCTGAACAGATTAATTTAAAATAACAAGAATATAACAAGAGTCAAGAAGTTAAATTTGTCTTGAAAAGGGACATTTTTTGTGTGTGTGTTTTAAGATGAGACAAAACTACAAAATGAAAAAAGGATCCTTGATTAAATTGTACAGCAGTTATTAACAATTTTAAGACCTTTCAATACCTGTTGAGGTGCCAAAATTACTTTAAATGACATTTTCTCCCTTCCAGAAAAGGATACTTGGTGTTTTAGACTAACACCTTGAGGACAGCATTAGTCAAGGTTTTTTTTTCCTTACCTTCATTGGTCTCTTCAGTGCTTCCTGGATGTCCACACGTTTGCGCATGATGGTCTGGTCCAGTTTGCGCTCAAACGCCAGCAGATCCATGTAGGCCTGAGACTCTGGGACCAGCTCCCGGATCTGCTCAGAGGGGAAGCGATCTGACGTTAAAATCTTCAGATCACCACAGCTGCAATATTTCACGCACACAAGATTAAGAAATCAGATCTACCATCTGCATATCACTAAAGGACTTAGGCGGATTAGCTGTCTGTCCTGCCATGGTGCTGCAGGGGGTCCAATGTCTTCTTTCAAGGACACTTAGCCCCATAACATATAGCTTCCTTTCACAGGAAAGGAGTGGTTTGACCCTTTTCTGTTCAAATTTATATTCATATATTATGTTCCTTCATTTTCTCCTTTAAGAACCTTCCACACTGTCTGACAGTATCACAGATATATTCTGTATCAGCTTGTCCCAGGTCGTCACTGACACTGACTTAAATCAAACCCAAGACTCAGTACTTTTATGGCTGCACCTTTCCATCAAATGGACATTTCTTCTGCATCTTTTTATACCCATTTCCCTAGATTTAGTCCTTCTGGTTTGACTCCAGCCAGGGACTTATGTTGGATGCCATCTCCCTCTCCCCTGAACTCTCTGGTATCATAAATCTGATGCCCAAAATACTTAAACAGAAAAAAGAGAGGTTTCACACCTGTGACATTCTGAGTTTGAGGACACTAAGGACTTAATATCTTGTCACCCCATAAAAAAACATAATCAGACTCAAATTATTACAGTATATGGAGTAGAATTAACTGTGACGGATCATATTCGTTCTATATGAGACTTATGTTTCTCCAAAAGCTTTTATAGGAAGCTGACAAGAGTAGAAACGCCCCTTTTCTGCTGCCCAGTCCACCATTAATACGGTGGTCCACACCATCCTGGGGACACTGGGGGATAAAAATGAAAGATGCAGAGTGTGCAGCCAACCAGCCAGGACTCAGACATTACCATACCGATGAAAGTCCTCGGAGCATCAAGGGCTGCTGCTTACTTACCAAACTGTGCACACACACTCTTACAGTTCTCTCCTTCTCCTCCCTCCCTCTTCTGTCCTCTTTCATGTTTCTTTCTAAATGGCTGCCTTCATTGTTCTCTCTCATTCCTTCTCTATCTCCATCTCACCGCCTTTCACCGGGCGGAGGTGCCGAGCAGACGAAGGAGTGTGGCAGACATTCCCTGTCCCTGACTCATTATTGTGGAGTGGCGCCCCAGCCATGCCTACTGCTATCTCTCTGTCTGGGTTATGTTAGGGGATAAGACCTGAGCCAAGACGCTCACAGCCTCCAGACCTCCACAGTCTCAGTGTGAAAGCCTTCTGTGCGCCGGCCAGGACGTGGTGTGGTGATGGCGTGGCACTGGGCCGAAAACTGAGACCACGGGATGAAAATCACAACCTCAGTCGGCACAGACTCACCTGTGGCAACGCGGTGATTCAGCCTCCTGTTTCGGTTCTACTTGCGGCTGCGTCTCTGTCATATCCCGCTGACTACTCCAATTTAAATCAATGAGGCACCATCCAAATACCAGAATGAAACCCCTAAAAAAAAAAAAAACCCTAAAACCTCCTGATCGCTCCCTCTCATCCTCTCTCTCTTCTCTTTTGGAAATGACACATAATCATCTGGCCCTCTGCACTTCCAAGAACCCCTGACATCAAAAACCGACCAGGATTTTTCTGTTCTGCACACAAAAGATAACAACAAACACACACACACACACACACACACACAGAAAACACAGCAACAAAGGTAAAAATATGCAGCCTCACCCTTTGCGGAAGAATCTTGTCTGCCATTTTCCTTCTCTTAGCACTAGAGAGAGGGAGAGAAAGACAGAGAGAAAGAGGAAAAAGAGAGCATGTTACTATGGTGACTGATAGCGTAGCACCCAGGCCATCTGCTAAAATGCTGGGCCATATCCAGCACCCCAGCATCCCAGCTGTGTGTGTGTGTGTGTGTGTGTGTGTTTGTCTGTGTGTGTGTGTGTGTGTGCGCTCATGTGTTTGTGTGAAATGCAGCGGTCCACCTGGAGAGCGAGAGCTTCTAACAGCCAAAAAGGTATCTCATCACACATGTCTTGCCTGACATGTATTCACTGCGCACACACCCACACACACACACACACACACACACACCGTTGCAGCGGGACTCGGATGGTGACGGGATGTGTGTTCAAGAGCTTTTAGGAATGCAAGGTCTTCAAGATTTTCACAGAGGCGAATGTATGTGTGTGTGTAGATATTTTCATTCATGAATTCCTGGCATTTCCTGCTGTGTGAGAAAACAACGTTTGTTTACCGATACCATGTTTTGTTTTTCTGTTATACTTACCGAGGAGAGACTAAGAACAATAAAACACTCTGTGCCAAGTTGGCGCCTTTGTCAGAAGTTTCTGACTAGGTGACACTGATTGAGTTTCCTTAAATATTACATCAACATCCGTGGACAGCTGTGATATGTGGAGCACCCATGTAGAATCATGCAAGTGTTGTGTTGTTGTTGCCATCAGAAGATCACTGCTTAAAAACACTTAGATGGCACTACACTGCAAAAAGAGCAATTCAAAAAAAGTCGAAATAACTTATTTTGGGATGATTTAATCTTATGTTTCTTAACAGAGATAAATAATCTTGATTTGCGGGCGTTACGTCCTCCTGGCAAAGCTCCGACAGCTGCAAAGAAGCGAAGGAATTCGTGTCTCATTTCAAAGATTTCAGTCTGTAGTCCTGTTTGAGGATATTAACTCTTCAATAGAGCTAAATTAAAAGACAATCTGCTTTCGGGCACCTTTATTGGGAATTTCACTGCTTTTATCAAGTCTTTTTGCAGAGAATTAGATGAGAAGATCGATACCAGTCTCATATCTGTGCAAATATTAGGCAACAGCAGGCGGTTGGCTTAGCTTAGCATAAAGACACAGCTAAAGGTAAGAAAATCATCCTAGCCCACTAATTAACACATACACACATCACCTTTGTTTAGTGTGAAAATGACAAGTTGTGGTTTAAACAGGGGGTTAGTTTCTTCTCCCAGCCAAGAAATCGTCTGGCACGTAACTCCCTGGAAAAACGCAACTTGATATTTTTTTTACACCTGTTTTTTTTGGATTCAACCGACAGGTTGTAACGTGTTGATTAGGGAGCTGCAGAGCTGTCGGTGGGAGGATTTTGTTGCCTTCCATCAGAGCCAGGCTAGCAGTTTCCCCCCGTTTCCAGTCTTTGTGCTAAGCTAAGCTACCTGGCTGCTGGCTTCATGTTGGTGTGTTGATCTCCTCATCCAACTCCAGCAACAGGGTCAATAAGCGCATTTCCAAAAAATGACGAATGTTTCACTTAAAAAATAGATAAGCTTTCGTACAAGCCTGATTTCCATGTGATAGTTCAAAATCTTTTGCTTACCTGATTTTTTGTTTGATACCACAGCGATACGGATAAAATCTTCAAGGTCATTTTATGTTGCGATATTAATATATATTGTGATTACATTTAAATCGTATACTTAGACAATAGTCTGTACATTTTCTGGTAAGAGAAGATTTTTTGGGCTGATTCAAAATACCAGAAAAATCCAGGTGCATGTTGATTGATAACACTGCCCACAACGACCTAATAGAACTATTACAAGGACAGATAACACGGCGTAAACAATACCGAGAAAATCTTATGGTTGATAGTCCAACTTTACATTTCTATCGCCTCATAGTACATAGCGCCACATCGCCCAACACTATTTGATGGTAGAACATTTCTTTAGATTACGTTATGTTTTTTGGGAGGGGATTTTTTTGCAGTGTAGAGAAATTTTCTATCACAGAGCACTGCAACGGTCTGTGAAGCAGTTACATCAGCATGCCAAATACTGAAACAAGCCGGCTGCAAGGAGAATTGAAAGATCCGGGGGTGCATTGCAAAGGAAAACACAAACCTTCATCACAACAATCCTCCATTTTAAACTGTTTTAACAGGGTTTGAGATTGGATTCTAATTTATTTTTCTGTTCGAGCTGAAAAAAACTGTTCCCATCATGCCATGCTCCAGTCCAAAGCATGCACCACTACATTTTAGGGGTCAACTTCTAGGCCCGTACGTATGGATGGCCAAAAACAACTCATTCAGGGAGTGCTGGGCTCAGGTGAAAGGCTAAATAGGCCAGAGTCATCAAACGTAAGACATGCAGCAGAATAAACTCCTACTTTGATCCGAGCGTGGGATCTGATTGGGGCTCTCTCATGTCCATCTGCCTCGCCGGCATCTCATTGGCTCCGGGGAATCCGACGGGCTTCCTAAGAATTGGTGAGGATTCGAAGGTTGTCCGATTAGAGTTGTGGCGAGACACACACGCAGTTGGCAGCAAGTACGATGTCAGAGGGAAAACACCTGGTGGTTCTGGCTGTTTGTATGTCTGTGTGTGTGTCTGTTAGTAGGTGCAAACTCTAAAACTCAGACAAGGACAGGCACTGGGATGGGCGTGTAACTGTGTCCATGCACGCACAAAGTGCAGCGGAGGAGGGACCCGGGAGGCGTCCTGCTCATCTGAGGGACACGATCATTCAACAAGGTTTCTCAGTGAACCAAAACAATCATGCTTCACACACACAGACAGACAATACACTGACAACAGACACACTGTGAACCTGTGTATCACAGGGAAGGGAGCAAACAAGCATTGTGCGAGTTTAGCTCTTTTGTTCGGCTCTGAAGTGCAAGTATGGATGTTGAATTGATGAAGTAATGTGCAGTGGGTTCTCAGGAGCACATGAACATGCACTACTCACACCTTTTTTTTTTTTGCTCATTTCCCAAACAAAAATCTCAAACATTTCTAAGCTTTTCCCCCCCGCCAAAAAGCCAGCTCTTCACCAGATCGTTCAGCTCCGGTTCCAGCACCTTAAACCTGCTGACATATCGTCACACAAAACCTGTTTCATTATCGAACGAAGCTAGCGACGTTCCTAAGCAACCCTACGTGTCTTAGGTAACCACATGTCATGAGCAGCGAGGACAAAGACTAAATTATAAGCAAAAATCAAGGTTCAGAGGTTCGTATGAAAAAAATCAAGGCTTTATAAATAATTGGGTCCTGTTGGGAAATAAAAAAATGTCATGTTTGAGGCAATGCTCAAGGTGAAGCAGACCACAGCATTTTTGTTAAGTTTGTTGTATGACTGCACACTGTCAGACCAGCTTCCTTGTATTGCATTACAATATGCTCTGTGTTTGTTGCTAGGGAACCCCCTTATTCTGTAATGCAATTGTTCAACAGCTTTGGGGAAAGTTTTCTACTATTTCTATACAACTAAATAAGTGTTTTTCACTCTCAACGTTCGTGATCCAACGGCACACTGTGATGAAATGCAAGATTCATAAGAACTGCAATAAAAATGTAGTATCTTTTGCATACAAATACTCAGTGGTCTGGGAACAAGAAGGATTTTTTGACATTTCCACACAACATCAACTTTGCAAATGAGTATGATAGTATGCATCTAAAATGTTGTGCCCAGGATGATTACAGATTTTTGTCTCTTAAGAAAAATGTTAAAGCACCCAAGATAAAGCCACAGCTTTTTAAAAACCACTGTCCTGAGACAAAAAAAAAAGCCTTTACATTAAAAGCTACACTTTCACCTCATTGTGTTGAGAGGGTGACATGTTTTCCAACCCTGTCTCCTACAGAAGGAATTACATTAACACAAAACTAATTTGGAAATGAAAACATGTTTTCAATTAACATAATGAGAAAATGTTGTTAATTAATGTATTTTCCAAGACGCGTAATCAGACGTGGGACTCTTGGTCTCTGGTGTCAAAGTCCTGTGCACACCATCTGCCTCTGAGTTATGTGCGGTATATGAATTTAATGCTTCCTAAAGTAAAAATTAGTAGTATATAAACGTAATTTCTAGGACGCAGGGGTTGAGTATTCATAGCACTTTATGCAAAACGAACCAGAACTAAATCCTATTTTTAGCTGCAGCTTTGCGTAGGACAGCGTTTGTTCTGCAGAGCGAGTGTAGCCGGGACCATAAGGTCTCAATGACACCGCAAACACAGGTGGCCCGCCCTCAGCTGGCAGCCGTGTGGGGTCTGAGCTGGATGGAGTAGAGCTGGGAGCCGGAGCATCAACTTGTTTGCCAGAGGACGCGCACTCCTCACAAAGCAACAGAGAGCGAGAGAGACACCTGGGCGGGTCACCCTGGACCATCGATCAGGCCGCTCTAGGGGGTTGAGGCCCCCGACGCAGCACAACATTTCCCCTGACCTGTTCGACAAGCCTGCTTAATTGTAAGTGGATCAATCGTGCTGCAGATACTGAGAGAATGAGACAGAGAGAGACAGAGGTCCACTGAGTGCGCATATTGATCTCCTTTCTAATGACCATACCTGCCACACACTTGTCTCCTAATAGACATCCTTCTACTGTGTGTGTGTGTGTGTGTGTGTGTGTGTTAGTGTGTGTGTTTGTGTGTGTCTGGGATACTGATTTTCAGATCCATTGTACATGGTAGTCAAATAGAAGACAATTGATACAAGCCAAAGCAAGTACCAGAGCCTGAACGCCTGCAGACAGCAGTGTGGACGCCACATAGATATGAACATGGGGCAAACGAGACGACAAGGACTAGAAGCCACATAAAGAGTAAACAGAGGAGAAACATTCAGTCATGGCAGCGATTGGGATGATGAGAAGTGGATGCACAGAGCAGTGAGCAAGGCAAAAGAAAGTGGAACAGTGGGAGAGAGTCAAAACAAAAATTGAAATGAAAGCTGAACAGAGACACACAAAGGTCATGGTTTCACTTCTCATCAACGAGATTTCTGAGATCGGATCCTGAAGATCAAATTTCAAGAGATTGCTTGTTTCAAGTCTAAAACCCAGAGATATTACATTTACAATGAGAAAGATAGAAAAATGCGGGAAATCTTTTATTAGCCATGCTGGTGGCGTGGCGCTAGGGATGGCCATCCAGACTGAAATATCTCGACAACTATTAAATGGATTGCCATGACATTTTGTACAGACATTCATAGCTCCCCGCCAGGATGAAACTGAATAATGTTTCATCTAGCACCATCATTAGGTCAAAATTTAGTCTCTTACATGCTAAACTAATGCCGTTGCCATCCGCCTCAGCTGTACAATAGTTTGCATGTTATCACGCTAAACTAAGAACATGGTTAACATTTTACATGCTGAACATCATCTGATTAGTCTACTGATCATTAAAAATCTGTTGTATAATAATCTATATATCCTAATAGCAGGACTGTGTATTGTTAGAAAATCTTTTAATCCAGATACAAGTACTTTTTCCAATACCTACTTTCAGGAATATACAATGATAAAAAGGGTTCTCCAAAAAACCTTTTTACCATTTAACAAAATAATCTAAACTTCTGAAATGCATTGTGTTTAATGTAACAAGCAGCCGTGTGAGTACATTTGCCTGAGTCACATAAAGTCTAAAATTAGCAAAATTATGGGTTTAATCTGGAAATGTATGGTCATAAAATAAGTCAAAACCACAAGAATCTGACAAAGAATTTCATTCCAGCTATTTGTACTGTGGTTCGATGCCCAGCTCCTAATACATTGTCTGCAGATGATTCACGACCATTTCCATGTTTGGTTTTGAAGATCGACGCCAATATGAGCAAAAATCTGACTTTTTTTTTGTTCATCCAAACTAGCCGAGTTCAAAGTGTAACCACAACCGTCTACGTGATCTCAACAACTACACACAAAGGCAGAAAAATAAAGAGTTCTATATGCAAGCCATGCAGTGTTTAGGTAGGAGCTGGAGGTTGACTGGATTCAGACTCACTTTCTGGCCCGGTTCTGGACGGCCTGCTGCTGCTGCTGCTGTTGCTGCTGCTGCTGCTGCTGGACCTGCTGGGAGGGGGCAGGCCTCTTACGGCTGGGCTCCATCACTGGGGAGGGCAGGCCTGGCCGCACCGCCGGGCTCCCGCCGTACGGTGGGCCGGGGGGGCCCATGGGAGCTCCCTGGTGGGGCATCCTCGCTCCAGACGGCATGCCAGGACGCTGGGAAGAGAAAGCAGGAGAAACGGAGGGTCACGTATATGTAGAAAACATTCTCCACTGTGTTTTGTGATTAATTATAATCACAAATTAGTGTTTCTAAAAATATAACAAAGGAAACATCAGATCAATTGCAACTTTTATGCATTTCCTTCTGATGGATTCAAGGTGGATTAAAAAGCTTTATCTGACAAACTCATGAAGAAGAGATGCAACAAAGAGCGACACATCAGCTCCTAAACAAGACCACACAGATTTTTCCTATTTAAAATAAAATTCTGGCGTCTCTTCTGGTTCTATTGAAACTGGAGATCTCTTACCTTTTGTAACCTTTCAATAATCAAACAACAGCAAAGCTGGTAAACATGAGCACGCATTAAGCAATTTTGTGACGTCAATCTTGAATCTTTTCCATCTGGGGCTGCAAACATGAAAGAAACTTTAAAAGAAGTGCCCTCTAATATTGGATTTGTTTTTGTCAGACAGTTGACATTAGAGACTAACATGAAATATGAAACATGTACTTTAGTCAACTTTTGCCCCCTTAAAAGTGTCAGTGAAATCCATCTGCCAGTGGTGTGCAACACAGTCACTTGAGTTGAACCCAAATTATTCAACATTTGAAAAATCATCTGATAATAGAGCAGGGATCTGCTTTATTTTCTATTGTTTAAAGATAACTGATATTCAGAAAACGCCAGAAAGAACAAGCAGCAAGGTCTTATTTTCACTCTTGTTCTATTGTCTGCTTTAAACTAAAAACTAAAAACAGAGACTCTGAATGAAGATTTTGTTGCAGTGTGAAAACTCTGTCACACACACACACTCCTCCTAAACAATGCAAACAGTGTCAGAGTCCACAGTCCCACACTCCTGTCTTGACGCCTGGGAACAACTGGGGAACTCTCACCTGTGCCTGTCACTCCCATGGCAACAGCTGCCTCCCGCCTCAGTTTATTGTCTGAAACCAAATTGGGGTTTGTGTGATAGAAAGAAATCCTTTGAGCGCGGACCTCCTACAGTATGTAAAGACCCCCACCAGGAGGTAAAACACATCTACAGAGAATAATGATACTTTGAATGCACCAGTGGGGAAAGAGATATTCAGATCCTTTAATTTAGAAAAAGTAGCAACACCACAATGTAAAAATACTCCATTATCACTAGAAGTCCTGCATTCAAAATACTTAAATAAGGTATAGAAGTAAAAGGAGAGAAATTGAAAGTGAGTAAAGACAGACAACAGTATATCGTGTAACTAATCACGTCACAGATTACAGGACTGACATGACTTAAGACAGCTAGTGAAGCCAGCTATCATTTATTTTTTGGCTGAAAATAACCTTCTTGTGCACGATTTTAAACATTTTACGAAAAGCAAAAATTTGAATTAATCTAATTAATTTGATATATCACCCAGCTTCAGTTGATATTTTGCTCACATGCTGCATATTTTAAAATAATTTTGCATTTAATCAAATTATAACCAAGCTAAATTGAGGAGCCCTGGGGAAAAAGGGAGGGTGGGGGGTCTGATTAGGGGCCCATGACTTATTGTTGCCCTGGGGCCGCCTAGCAGGTTAATCTGGCCCTGACTGTTGAATGGTTTGATCTGTAACAATGAACCATATTTCAAAAACTCATCACAGGGTTTGTATATAAAATCTTAATCTACAAAGTAACTATAGCTTTTAGATAAATGTAGTGAAGTAAAAAGTATAAAGTCGCATAAAATGGACTGTAGTACAGTGCAAATATCTTAAAACTAGAGTAAAAGGTTCTTAGTTACATTCCACCCATCAAATGCATTAAGAGCACGAATAATCCAAAAATATGATTGATGGTTTTTCAGTTAATATCAAACTATGAATACTCTACAACAGACATTTTAAAACATGAAAGATGCTGAGTCTATTCTCCCCTCTACCTTTTTATTATTATAAAAAGAACATTTAAAATTTGGTCTTTAGCAGAGCCATGACTTAATAGTCCCAAGTATTTAACCATCACCTTGTAAAAAGAAAAATCGGAACAGAAAGTACTTGCTACATTTTGTAACAGAATGCGTTAATGTTGGCGAGAGAAGGACAGCTGAAGGATACAAAATAGGAGTTTCATAATCTAACATTTACTCTTTTTTCCCAACATTTTACAGTTTATCACCTTTAAATGCAGATTACTGCACACAAACACACACACATATAAGATTTGATTTTTAGACTGTGCACAAACACACGGGAAAAACCCAGAAACCAAACAAGGAATAAGATAATAAACAGCAGAGAGAGGACAATAAGAAAACTGAATATCAAACTGGGTCCAAACGTATATGCATGTATTCAGACAGATTTAATAACTCAAAACAGAGTATGACAGCATGCGCCGGGCTAAGACTGACGTATCATGTGCCCTTTGAAATGGTGACCGAGCAGAGATCCTGTGATAAGAAGCCCGAGCAGGCGTTGCTGTCACTCTGGCGGGGAGTTTGGTCAGTGAGGGGGAGGGGATGTTGAGGGCAAGAGCAACTGAGAAGGGTCTCCAAACGGGAGAGGATAAGACAACATATGGTCGGGCCTCCTGCTCGAATGCTGTCACCTTGTGGGGTCTTAAGAGACCCCTTCTTTCTCTGTCTACTTCCTACCTAAGCTGGACAATAAACCCCAAACAGGCATCAGACTAGACTTTCAGCAGCCAGACAGAGACTTTTCTTACAAGCGTCTGTCTGGAGAATTTGAGCCTTTCAGATAACAGATACAGAGAACCATAGCTGTATAAAGTCTAAGATGAATTTCCCCTAAATCCACACACACACAATGAGTGGTACTCTATAATCTGACCTGCTGAACTGACTCCAACACTCTGCCCGGATCTCTGCCAGCCAGCCAGCCAGCAATCGAATCTGCCATGTGGATGGATATCTGAGAAGTGTGTTGGCATCTCTGGAGGGATTTGAAGAGGCCAAACTTAACCCGCAATGTACTAAACATATGAATTTGTGGGTTGTAACATGGTTGGTCCCTATGAAGGCTTCGACTGGAGCCCTGAAATCTAGAAAACACTGGAAATGACGTTCTTTGAACGGGACACGAGTCATTTATTAGGGTTCAAACTTCATTTTCATTATTGATTTATGGCTAATATGTCAGAAAATACTGAAAAATGTCAAAGTTAACATTCTCATAATGCTCGTTTTATAAAATAATTGGTTTACTATCATAGATTAAATCAATCCTTAATTTTATTTGTGTTATTATATGTTGTTTTAGCTGTAACAATTAACAATGTAACTCGTGTGTATATCTCATTAAAGACAGAATGATAGAAATCTCTGTTTTTATTATGACCATTCTCACCATAATTACCTGTAATTATTGAGATAATATTGTTTATCCATGCAAGAACTTCTACTTCTCTTACCTCTCGCTGGATCTAACTGGGTAGTTTTGGATTTATAGGGAGAGATTTTTAGATATTTGTCTCTGATATCTGCCTCCACACCAATACAAGAGAGGTGAATGGAATCTCATTTGTGATGGTCACAACATTTAGCAATTACATGTATTCACATTCAACAGCAAGTGTCCCTATTCCTAACAAACGTTGGACTGACTTCAATGCAACTATTTTTTTTGGGTAAAAAGTAATTTCAGTGAGGACAGATCATGGCAAGGTCTGTGGCTTATCCAGAGTTACCAGGACATTGTGCTTCAAAAAGACAAGTGGCTTTTGAAGTTTTTTAAATTTCACTTTTGAATGCTGTGAACACCAGAGATGAATTTGCTTTCATCTCTCTTTGTGTTGGGGCGGAGGCAGAAAACTCTCAGAATCTGGGCAAATAAAAGCAAAACTATCTGCATGAACACGTACAATTATATGTAAGTGAGAACACACTTATTTTTTTTGTAATTTGAGTGAAGTAACCCTTTAAGCAAGTGATTCTGTTATAGTGATTTGAGAGTAAAAGTGAACTTTATGTCGCCCCATCACTTGCTCTCACACACACTCAGATGACACAGCTACAGTGTGTCGTATTATGTTTTGGCTTATCGGGGTTTCCCACGCAGAGCCCTGGAAGGCTTTTCTTATCACAGAGGGCCTCGCTGACCTCCACACACACACACACACACACACACACACACACACACACACACACACACACGAGCCAGAGAAGTAACACAGCAGGGGGGAGGTAAAGCAGATAATGAGAGAGAGAAGAGGAAGAGACCTCAGCCAGGCCTTCAGCCCACCCATCAGTCCTAGAACCAGACCTCAGCCAAACACTCTCTCCAACAACACACACACACTGCTGCCGGGAGGCGGGAACACTACGACCTTCGAAAACCACAACAATGTTGGTATATAGTGTACTTCTATGTATTCTCGTGTGAGTGAAGGCATCCGTACATGTGTGTTTCTGTGTGTGTGTGTGTGTGTGAGAGCTTCGCTGCGTTCGCCCATAGGCGTAGAGGAAACGTCATCCCTCGCCACAGGCTAACAAGCTGAGCAGAATCATCCCCACATCCCATAGTATAAATATTTCTCCATTCTGCAGTATACACAGAGAGGAACCTGCCGCAACTGTTATAACAAGACTTTTCCATCTTAAAATGTGGGGGAGAAAAAAGACGAGAGAGTGGGGGAAGAGTCATGAGCGAAAATAAGCAGAGGGAAATATTTGGCTTGGAGCAGCCAGAGCCTCATCAAGGTTAATTGGTCTGTTGAGAGGACACACTCATCTGGCTCATCAATCACCTGGTCCATTGTTTCCTAAAGTCTGTCTATGTGTGCGCAGGACTTCAGCAGCAAAGCCCCTGTAATGACCGCTCCTGTCAAAGAGACAATACCTCATCTTGTTCCAGTGTATAAATCTACCTGCTGTCAGTCCGCCCAGACATCAGCACTGATTAAAACAGAGTTTCGCCTAAAATCAGAACTCAGTCAAGCTCCTTTCTGTGATTTGAAGACATAAAAAGATTTGACAAACAAATACCACAAAGCCCTTTGACCTTCTCAATTTACTTGAGGATAAGTGATGCCATGTTTCAGGATCAGTGCAAGGGTGAAATTCAGTTCAGGGGAAAGTAAAACCCTCATCAAGGATGAGACATCTATGATGCAGGTATTAGGTCATTATTCATTACTTTATTGAATAATTGTGTGGAATACAAAGTGTCAGAAAATAGTGAAAAATTGGCATCATCATTCCTCAAAAGCCAAATTGCTTGTTTTATTCAACCAACAGCCCAAAACCCAAAAATAGTCAGAAAACTATTCCAGAAAACTGGCAAAAGCAGCTTATTGTCATATTAGAAAAGCCACAACCAGTAAAAAATGACTTACTGATTATCAAAACAAACTATTAATCGAACTTTGCTCGACGAATCGTTTCGACTCTAGAAGTTATCTTCCAACCTGGGGGTCGGGACCCCGCAGGAGGTCGTAGGATGATTCTAAGGGGTCAACAATTGATTTCTGGGGTACATTCGGATTCTTTTTTTGGACTTTTCCCTAAACTTTGTGTTTTTCTTGTGAAATACTGTATACTTTTACCTCTTCAGGCCTCTGATGAAATTATTAAAAGAGGCACCTTAGCACCCACCATGAACTGCAACATCCCTGGTTCGATTCTGGTTGTTCCTCATCTGTCTAACACCTCATTTCCTGTCAATTCTCTACTGAAGGCATAAAATACCCCAAAATATACATTTTTAATGGAAAATCATTCATTGATTGAACAAATGAATACCAGAAAGTCTTTTTTACATTTCTCGATGTACTTGAGGACAAGTTTCAAGATCTACACGAAGGTGAAATTCAGTTCAACTTAATTAAACAGCAGAAATCACCAGAATTAGTTGAAAATTAATGATGAAATAATACTTCACAATTTAAGTGCGAGATTCATGTAAATGGTGAAGATGATTAACAAAATTCAGCCACACAAAAGTATGATTATTTTTTGGGATATTTCTGTGACCTCTGTGCTTTTATTTTGAAATACTGTGTGTTTTACCTCTCTTAGAAATCCCCTTGTTGGCCAAAGGGTTTAAGTCACTGAACATTAACCGCAACGTCCGTGCTTCAAGTCTGGTCGGGGACTTTTGTTGCATGACGTTATCCAACTCTCTTTCACCTCATTTCCTGTCATCTCTCTACACTACTCTCTTCTCCAACTGGAGGATTTGCTGGGGTTTTTTTTATATTTATATATATCTATAAAAACTGAACATCACTGGATTTTAGATTTTTGGTTGGACAAAACACAACATTTGCAGATGTCACCTTGAGCTTTGGGATTTGGTGATGGTAATTCACACATTTTTAAAATACTTGTTTGAAAAAAAATATGCATATATTCAAATGAAAAGGAAAAATCACACTTCGATGGAACTCATGGACTGAAGTAGACCCATCGTATTTAGGGATCACAAGCCAAAAAAATACGAATCACTGCCATACAAGACCGGCTTGCTTACACGAGTCAATGTCAAAGTCACATCTGCTAAAACTTTGAGCAGGAAACTGTCACTGACCAAGACTTTCACATCATCCTCAACCCCCTCATCCATTCAGCTCATCACCAAAACAAACTACGACTGTGCTCCATGTTCTGTTATTAATGTAAAGTACGAGGCTTATGGTAATAGTTGCCTAACCTCCAACTATGAGCAACACTTGACTTGACATTTCGTGCTAGCTTCACATGAATGGACTGATTGTTCTGCATGATTTCCAGGATTGGCCGTCTGCCTCGGCTCCGTCTACGCTACTACGTCCGTTTGTCTCGTGACCTTACAGGTTCAGATCCTTCCACTAACCAACAACACGCTGCCTGGAAGGCTACTCCGGCTGTGTTGTTGTGGGGGAAGCATTCTCAGTTTGCTCCTCTTGTTACCCAAAGAGGGAGCTGGCTGCTTTTTTTTTTTTTTTTTTTCTTACTGCTGCTGCTGCTCAGCTTCTATTTCTACAATTATCCTTTTTTTTTTCTTGTCTTAGGAATCCTCTGCTCCCCATCTTTCTCCTTCTCAGCCTCATCCATCCATCCATCCATCCATGCTGCTCCACTTCTTTTTCTCTCAAGCCATCTCCTAACAGGCTGGGATCCGGGGTGGGGGGGGGGGTGGGAGAGGGGGGCTGGAAATAACCTTCACATGGCCAGCTTTACCCAGCTATCTCTCACACACAGACCGCTGCTGCTGCTGCTGCTGCTGCTGCTGCGCCGACTCATGCACACACACACACACACACACACACACACACACTCCAGCACACAGAGACACACACACACAAACACACACACACACACAGATGCATGCCAGAGCCCAGCTCCCTTCACGAGAATGACGGACAGCGCCACTCACCACTCCATGGACCAGGAACTCAAACAGTTTGCTCTTGGTGGCTTTCCTGGCTCCCCCCGCCGTCTCCTCCGTAGCCATTTGCTCAGTCCCCTCCGTTCACCCTGCTATGTCTCCCCTCTCCTTCTTTTGTCTTTCCCTCTCCCTTCACCCAGCCTCCTGTTCCCCTCCCCTGCTCCACTTTCCTTCTCTTTGTGCTCTCCTTTTCAGCACTGCCTGTCCCTGACTCTCCTTCTCTCTCTCTCCTTCGCTCTCTCTCTCTCTCTCTCTCTCTTCCCTCCCTCTGACTCTATTTTGAATGTGCAGCAGCCCTGCCGAGTCTCTCACTGTGTCTAGCTCACTTTTTAGTTGAGCTGCCTTTCAGGAGCCCGGCACGTCGCTTGGAGGTGGGGGGGGCGAGAGGGGTGGCGGTGGTGGTGGTGGTGGTTGGGGGGACTGTGAGGGGGTCTGGCAGGGGGGTTTCAGCCAGCCCACCCTGCCGCTCCCCCGCACAGCTGTTGCATTCCATTGGTAGATAAGGGCATGCGGCGCGGCGAGGCTGCCGTTTGGTCTAAACGGGGGCTGGGGAGGTTAGAGCCGGTTAGCCATTCCTCTGCTGCAGCTTTCCCCCCTGGTGACCAACCCAGAGGCCACGGTCAGCACACACGGGGCTCAGAGTCCTGGGCTCATTCGCAAAAAAAAAAAAAAAAAAGAAAAAAGAAAAAAGAAGGACACTGGGCTCTTAAAGGGACCACGCTGCATATCATTAACACATGTGTACAAACATAAACTGCCATATATGATGGAGTCATGACGTGGTGATGATGGTGAGGGGGAGGGGAATGTTTTTTTCTCAATCAGGAGCAAAAGGAAGCACATCTGTGTGATTTCGAGTGCAGAGCATTTCTCACAATCAGGCGAGCTAATGTGCTCTAATGCCACTTCATAAAAGGAGAAGGCCACGTCAAGAGCACCTTCACTTCCTGTGTTTCTGTGCTGGCCTTTGTCAGAGTGCATTCATAGGTTAGGAGTATTTCCTCGGCTCGCCTCATTAGCTTTACCTTTCACCCACTAGTCGACCCAGAGGCTGCATTCAGGCTGTTGGCCACAGTGTAATGGCAAACAAACCCAGCAAGGTGACTGTGTCACTTGACACGTGTAAATTAAGCTCTCCTGTGATTTCTTGCAGGCTGCTTTTCTAAAAGATTTCTTCTCAAAATGCAGAAAACTGAAAGCCCCAAAGAAGGGTTGGAGAAAAAAAAAAAACCCCATCTCATCCCTTGATGGACGGAATGAATAAAAGAAAAGACGTATTGAGGCACAGCAGAAGTACACACACTGTATACTGTTTCTGTGTGTGTGTGTGTGTTTGTGCGCGCTGTGAATTTTTAGGTTGTGATGTGTTCAACTGCACACAAGCCCGAGCTTCGCCCGTCGCCAAACAGGACATTACTCCGGCTAAAACCACGCCACATTGAAGATTACGACTCTTTCATGTCTCCCACTGCTCCAGCCCCTCTTTCTCTCCCTCCCTTCTTCCAACCGTTAGATCAGGGGAGTGAAATATTCATGAGGTTATTTGAATGACAAAGGAGGTGAAGTGGGGCAGATTCAAGGGGGGCTTGGCTTGTGACACATGATGGCAAATTGTCACTATTATTGTTTCCTCTTTCTCTGTTCTGCCGGTGTGAAAACGTCAGAAAAGTGTCGAACCAGGTGCCAGAGTAGAAATGAAATTAATCTGAACAGTTTCCACAGTTGATGGAAAGATGTGACGCAAAGCAGCACAAAATCGATCCTTCAATGATCACTGACAAGCTCGTTCCTTAAAAACAGGGGTGAGGAATATCAACACCGAGAGGAGAACTCCGCAGTTATTGTGTGGACAGCTGGTTAGTGGGTGTGTGACCTTTACGCCAGAGGTCGCAACCTCCTGGAGGATGCACCATCCCTCAGAGACGTCTAAAAGGACCCAAGCTGCTTTTTTAAATGAAAATTATCCATTACACATGACGTAAAGACACTATTTCTCAGGGAAAAGTTAGGATTAACACCTGAAGGCGCAGCAGGAAGAGAAGCAATTCAGGAGCAAACCATATGACCTTCACACCCCTGATTATTGGAATGGACTTATTGATAGGCAAAGGCTGGCCGTCCCATGTGTTGCTGACGGCTTGTGGCATTAGTTTGCTTGGTGGCGACACCTGCAGTTGAGATGAGTGTACTGCTGCTGCCATTAATCCCGTCTGGGAGGCTTTGAGGAGCAGAAGGAACCCAAACCTCTGCTGCAAAATGTCCCACTGCTGCCTCATTCCATCTGTTCCTCCCTGCAGTCAAATACAGCAACAATATCAGTCCACAATGACGCTATGCATTAGATTAACCTTGTATTACATAACATATGACGCGGGCTTTAAATATATTAACCGTACAGGCACAAATGGTGTGCCTCTCCATTTCCTGCAAGGTCAAAAGCTCAACCCGGCAAGTTTATCTGTGCAGATTCAGAGATTGTGCATGTCTCCCGTTTCTCCAGCAACGGCACGTGGGTTCAACGATAACAAAGAGATCCGGCAGCTCGGGCGATGATAAGGGGAGCCTTGAGCGCAGGAGTACCCCCTGCCGGACCCCCACCGTCTCCCTCACCAAAGCCAGTCAGTCTCACCAAATGGTAATGTGTGTGTGTGGTGTGTGTAGCAGACATGGGGGTAGAGGGGGGCTAACAGGGGGTAAGGGAGCAGCAGTAGTATTATTGATGACCAACAGAGGGAGCAAACAGCCACACGGGGGGGGGGGGGCTGACTGTCTGACTGGATGGAGGGGTGATGTTCAGGGTCCGGTTGCACAAATAGATGAACATAAGGATCATAGAGCACAAGATGCTGAGTAGAATTAAGCAAGAACCAAACTCTAATCACTGCTCTACCAATTTCATCTTCTAAGCATCTTTTTATGGGTTTTTACATTTTTCACTTCCTTATTTGGCCACAAGGGGGAGACAAAGCACTCAAACTAAGAGTCATGGCCTCACACAACACAGTATCCTCTGTCTGGTACAATATCAGTTTACAGTGTACAGCCGTGGATCCCAACCAAGGAGCCCACAGTGTAAAATACTGGATGCTTTCACCTCCTCAAGCCTCTGTAAAACCTTCAAAATGACACGATCTGTGAAAAAGGGCTGCAAATAACAGTTATTTTCGTTACTGATGAATTTGGTGATTATTTTCTTCATTAATCGATTAATCGTCCGGTTTATAAAATTTTAGAAAATAGTGAAAAATGCCTATCAAAGTACGCCAGAAACCCAGGGTGACATCTTCAGCTGACTTGTTTTGTCCGACAAACAGTCCAAACCCTAAGATATCCGGTTTAAAGTGATATAAAACAGACAAATACTCATAAATGATGATGCTGGAACTAAATGATGATTGATTGATTATCAAAGTAGTTGCTGATTATTTTTCTGTGGTTAGGGCTCACAGGTTGACTTTGCAGCTTTTTAAAGTCCCTGAAAACTGTTTTTTCAAATCAAAGTATTTCCCTGTTATAATAAATTTGCATTGCTAAATAAGCGAGAATCAAAGTTAAAGTTCAGAAATGTATCTGTCATGTGAAATAACCAAAACTGGTGACCAACTTCGGCATAAAATGTTGTGTTAATGTAGTACAACATCCCTCTTAGTAAGACGCTGATTGAGAAAATTTTCAGACCCTTTAAGGGAACTTCTGCTGTATAGAATCACAGTTACATGAAAAGATGTGCTGCATTCAATCAAAGATCCCAAAGTGGTTGAAATATCAAAGTCAATTATCTGTGAACCAATCAAGTGGCATTATTATAATCGAATCTTTCTTTCATCTTTTCTAAAGTTGCTCTTTCTGAAGGTCATTATTGGTAAGAAAAAAGCTCGGTGAAGGTAATTTTATGTGATTGCTTTGCTCTGTTTAGCCAAAGAAGATGTGCGACAACGATAAACTGGGCCGAAAGTAAGAAAGGAAGGAAGAAAAATCCATACAAGTATGGGCCTTTTTTTCTGCAATCTCTTAACAATTAACCCAGGAGAGAAAGGAAAGAGAGAGAGAGAGAGAGAGAGAGAGAGAGAGAGAGAGAGAGAGAAAGAGAGGGAGTATACAAAGAATGAAAATTTACACCGGTGCTGATGCATAACTTACTGTTCCCAGTGGCAACGTTTACATACCAGAAACCAGGAACCTGCCCTCCTCAACGTTATTGTCACAGACAGATGGGGTGCACTAGGGGGAATATTGACTGTACTGAGGGCATGGAGTAAAGTCTGATTCCCTCCCACTGCTGGGCCCCTCTCTTTTTCCCTTTCTTCAGTTTAAGAGCTGCACACAAAACCCAGCTCAAGCTGCTTAAAGGCCAGAGCTCTCAATGGCCACCATCAAAGGGACTGTACAAAAGCATGCAGACCTGCACCTTCACTGAGGGGGATTAAGGAGTGGAAAAATACATTTCAGGGCCGGTTTCTTGCGGCTCGGCATGTGTAATGAAGAGGAACCTACGGCGAGAGTGGAGTCTCCCGTGGTGGGGGAAAATAATAGGGCATCTGCTGATATTTTGTGATCAAAGTGATGTGGTACAATATGCTGCAAGGAAATAGAAGAATGAGGTTGCACAAAGCAGCAGCGCTATGTTAAGCACCTGACCTAAGAAGCCGCAGATAAGGAGTTTAGGGTCGGCCTTGGATTTCAGGGCTTGTTTGGGACAAAGCATCTTTATCCAGACAGCGTTTATGGATCAGCTCCTTGGCTGCTCCCCTCGCCCTGAAAAAGAGGAGGCATTGTGGGAGCAGATGGAAAGACGGAGCAACAGTAATGGGCCGAGTTTCCCCGCAAGCAACGAGCAACACACCGGAACAGGGCCTGAAGCAAAACCTGCTTCGGGGCATTTCCTGTTTGCTGTGGTCATGACAACGGCATAATCTGCCTTGCGTCCAAAGCTAGCAGCCAATCGGGCGAGAGCAACGGCGGCTGCAGTGACTTGAAAACTGGAGCAGCAGCTGGAGAACTGAGCGAGGAACTATTCCAGAGTTAAAAACTGTAAAACTAAAGCGAAACCCCAGTTTTTGAGACAGAAATGGCTTCAGCGTCTCGCTGCGTTAGTCAGCCCGGAGGTCACCAGGGTCAACTTTGAGACAAATACACAGTGAAAAACCGTCACTTTCCATGAATAAACCCGACCCGACTTCCATATAAAATTCCACAGGATGAAGAATAAAACTGGCAGAATAACTCCCTCCCTACAAACTCTCTCTCCTCACTCTTCTTTCCTACTCAGCATCCAAACTAAGTGTTAGCCCTGATCTTTCAGCTCCACTCTGCCCATGCAGGGTGGGAGAGAGCCGACAGAACGGGGGCAAGATTGGTATGTGCGAGGCCATATCGAGACGACTCCAAATCGTAGAGATGAAAATCAGACACTGAGAGGAGAGGACGAGGAGGAGGAGAGGTAGTCTGAAAACTTAACTGCTACCGTGTCTGCACATGCAATCAGCCATGGAAAGAATAAAATGTTTATGTTGAAAAGTAGATCCACTCCATCAGGATCATTCAAGCAGCAGTTAGACATATGAATAAAAATAAAGTACACACATACTGTATTAACCCCAGTTTGTGCCTCTCATGTATAACATGTGAGTCACTGAGCCAAGAATTTATACCCAGAAGTTTGTTTATCAACACTTTCCAAAAGCCTCAAAGACTCTTACTTTACTAATGTAACTCATAAATTTTTTTTTAAATGTTGGTTTACGTTGTACAAATTGAACAACGTCATATGTTATTTGTGGCTACCATTTTTGTTTGGATTAGGAAACAGAGTGACGGGTTTAAGGATATTTTTTTATGAGCAACAGATGGAATATTTTTCCAATCTAACAGTTCAAAGAGTCTTTGAGGATTTTGGAAAAGTGTTGTTAAGGGACAGAAAACATCGGCAGGTATTTGTTTTAGTTCTGTGAATTGAACATAACATTATACATGAGAGGAACAATTTGGTGCAAATACTGTGTATGAACTGTACGTTCACATAGACCTCAAGCAATAGATAGATAGATAGATTACTTTATTCATCCCCGAAGGGAAATTAGGTCATATAATAATAAACATATATATATATTGTCTCATAAAAGATTAACTTGTCTCATAAAAGATTAACTTAAGTGTAGAAATGTTTGTTATATAACTAGAAGTTGAAGATGTGCAGTGTTGTATATTACCACTTTAAAAACAGGCAGGTTGAAAGATGTTTCCGGGCAGAAAAGGCTTTGTGTTCTTTGTTTGCAGTGTAATGTATGAAGGAAGTTCCTCTCTGACAAATGTTGTTTTGGTGTCATCAAAGTCCATGTGGTCTGGGCATTTGTATGTGGATGACAAGAACAAATACTGCCATATGTGTCACCTCACTCTAACAATTCCCAGGTGCTGAACAATGAATAAAAACAAAGGACAACAAGATGAAACCAAAGTAAAGTAGCCATCTTAGCTCATCCTAGTCACCGAACAGAAATATAACCACCTCTTCAGTTCCCTTTAGACAACTTCACACTCAGGTTTTGGTATAAAAGACAATATAAAACCAAATAAAATCCACTTTCAGTTTCATGAACAACCACACAAATGTTCTTATTCCTGAATCCCATGGTAACTACCTGTTCCAACACATAAAGGTTGAATTTCTGATCTTCTCCTGTGTACCTCTTTGATTTTGTAAGTGGCAAAACACATACAAGAGCAGAAATGATCACCCCATTAATCAATTAGTCAGTCAACAGAAGATTAATGTGCAACTATTTTGTAAATCGATCTTAAACGTGAGGATTTGCTGCTTTTCTTTGTCTTGTGTGATAGTACATTTATTGTCTTTTGGCCTGATGGTCAGATAAAACAAGCAATCTGAAAACTTCACTTTGGCCTTGAGGGAATTATGATTTTTCATTACTTTCTGGCCAATTAATAGTGGAAACAATCAGCAGATTAATTGAAAATGAAACTAACTGTGGGCTGCAGCAGTAAACCACAGTGTGCATGAGTGTGACACAGACATTGCTGCATGTGTTGTATTGTGTTATACTGAGGCTCTCCAACAGAGTATGGTGCAGTATTGAGCGTTAACATCTAAATGGGTCAACCAGCCCCGCGGTGAACTGTAGCGCCATTAGGACCCAGACAGTTTGTCTCTGGGTCGAGCGCACAATCTCATTAGACAGCTAACTCTACATTATGAATGGGAGTAATATGCAACTGACTAAAAAACCCACAGCGAGAGCTTTAGGTAAGATAACAGTGATTCAAAATCACTGTTATAATCTGCTGGCAGGCAGGCAGGGCAGCATGTTAATTAGGTTACAAAGCACTCGACTTAAAACCATAAAAATCTATAATCTCACTGTGGAAATCACACAGTGGAGGTTCAGAGGGCTGTGTGAAAGTGGTGTTTATAGGTTGGAAATTGTATAAAATTCGTCTTCGGCGTTGCGGCTATAAGTAGACTGTGTGTCTGTGTAAAGTATGGCAGAGCTGCACCCCTATATACAGCAGAGTACGCCATATGTTGCACTGTGTCAGAGTGCTGCATTGCTAAACAGTTTTATAGTTATAGTGGTAATAATGGTAACACATGATACTACACTTTCATAATATTTAGTAGAGCTGCAACTAATTCTGCATTATTGTTGAATAAAGCCTGTCAAAATGTCCCAGAGCTAAAGAATATGTCTTCAGGTGGCTTGTTTTCTCTAAAAAAAAACACAAAGATATCTAATTTCATATCATATAAGATAAAAAAGAAGCAAATCTTCACATTTCAGAAGCTGGAACGAACCATTCTTCAGCATCTTTTTTTGCTTGAAAACATGACCCTGATTGATTTACGGTCGCTCGACTTTTCATTCAGTCGCTCATCGTTTCAGCTCTGATATTTAGTGAAATAAACAGTTTCCATACGTTTTCCAGTGAGCTCATTTGTTTCCGCCACTGAGTCAGCACATTCCTCACCAGCCAGAAAAGGAAGTGCTCCATTGTCCATTTATCCCCACAAATAACAGAAAACACAAAGCCAGGGAACATTTAATTGGGTGACCTGCTATTTGGGAAACAAAGCCAAACGCGTCCAGTCCGTCTAATCAGTCTCACTACTGAGAAACTGTGTGGACAAATAAAACTGAGACTGTACAGTGAAACATTGACTGACCTTGATGAGTCTTCAAACATGACTGAACAAAGTGGGGTGGATATATGGATATGGCGGGGGGGGGGGGGGGTTCCTGTGCAGCTTCCCTTAAACAGCCTGGTCAAGCAACCAGCAGACTGTAAAAGGAGCTGATCCTCTATCAGACCTCAGGAGCTGTGGCAGCACCTTGCATACTAATAGACTTTTCTCCCTTTCTCTGTACTGAAGGGAATATCTGTGCCAGCAGCTGGGTCAGGGAAGACTGCAGCTTCAAATTTAGCTATTTCAGTCCTGTTTTTTTTCACACACAGAGAGAGAGAGAGAGCGCGCCTGTATCGCCGACAAGTATCAGCCACTTGTACACCAAACAGTAAGTTGTTCGGCATCGCCACAGTTTAGAAGAAATCACAGAAATACTCCAGTGCAGAGCAGCTCAAAGGCTTCCTATACAGGATATGATGCAAAGTAAAACTGAACACAGAGTAAAAGCAGAAGAGGCAGGACACTCCTGCACCACTGGATGCAAACTTAATGTATATCCTACCTGGAAAAAGTCTTTGCACACAGGAAAAATTAATGGAATGACTTCTGAGGGACTAAGTCTACAGAAAAACCAGCACACATGCAGCAATCTTTTTGGAATAAGAGTGCTTATGCAATAATCTTTGTTGACTAATTGCACTCAACTGCCTGTCTGTGTTATTTCTTTTCATATAGAGCATCAGGCTGAAGTGCTTGTGAGGGTGCTCTTTGAAATCAGCAGGCAGCTGAGTCACCAAGTCCAACGCTTCTGTACATGAAGCCCGAGCAGGGAACACAGACAGAGAGAGAGAGAGAGAGGCCGAAACCTGCACAAACCTTTAAAATGTGCAATAAATTCACAGTTATTACACGAGCCAAATAAACCACATGTTGACCGAAAGTTTTCAGCATGCACTGTAAGCTTCTAGATCGACTGACTTTCACACAATGAAATGAAAAATGAAGCCTTGCAGACACTAAACCTACATGCGACTCGTGAGCGATGCCCAACGTTCAACACATTTTTTAAAATAATCCTGACACAACTCTGTACGTGTCTGTACGTTAAATATAAACCTACAGGCATCAGCCAGGTAGCTTAGCTTAGCATAAAGAGTGGAAGCATCTCGCCTGGCTCCGTCCAAAGACAACAAAACCCTCCTATAATCACCTCTACAGCTCATTCACTAACACCTTATATGTCTTGTTTGTCCAACTCATCAGCTGGTTTACAGGGGGTTATGGGCCGGACTATTTCCTGGTCACTGCACCAGGCGGGCCTCCTGTTTCCTGTCTCTGTGCTAAGCTAAGCTAATGCACAGACAGGAGAGTGGTCCCAGATTTAGATGCATATTCCTCCAGAGTGAAGTGGCTGCTCTCTGTGGGACCTTCAGGCTCCGTAAACAGCCAAAAAAGCAGGTTTTTTTTTAAAGTCTCAACAGAAGTGAACATTTTGCAGCTGGAGTATAGAAATGAGTTTTTCCCTTTGCATCAGCAGAAGCAGATCTGGCTTTAACTGTGCAGCCCAGATCCCAGACGCCCCCCCACCCACCCAACCAGCAGATTAACACAGTGAAACTGAAACTTTTCCTGCAAGATCCAAAAAACACACTCGCAGACTCGTGGGGCACCATAATATTACAGTGTGCAGCCATGAATGAAAGAGGAGGAGGGGTGAGGAGGAAGAGGAGGAAGAGGAGGAGGAGGAGGGGGCGGCGGGGAATGAATTAAAGCCACGCGTAAAGAGGTAAGAAGATGGTCCCCCCCCCCCTCCACACACACACACACACACACACACACCCCGTGTCACTCCTCAAGTGTCTGTTTCCCACACGAGTCAAGGTTAACGAGCCGCGCTGGTGTCTGCGTCGGCTGGAGGAGGAGGAGGAGGAGGAAGAGGAGGTGGGGGGGAGGAGGTGGAGGTAGAGAGGGGTGAGGTGCTGCAACTACACAGTGTGATGATGCAGACAGGCTGCGAGAGAGAGAGGGAGACGGGGGGGGAGAGAGCTACAGTAGCCTTACAGTCCCCCGAAATATACCCAACCACATCCCTGCTCAATGCGCTCTGATACATTGTGCACCGTGCGACTGCGACGCGTCGGAATGAGCCCAAATACACCATGAGGTGGAAAATAATCCTGCCTTTTTTTTTTTTAAATGCACAATAAATTACAGCAAGACGAGAGAGAGAGAGAGAGAGAGAAAAAAAAAAAAAAAAAAAAAAAACTCCGTTGCGCACTAACCCGGCTGGCGACGCGCCTACAGGATAAAGAAAATCCACACAGAATAGTTTTAATGGTGGATGCGGACACAGAGCAGCAGAAAACAAACGTGCTAGTGTATCACAAGGTAGCAGAAGCATCCATACCTTTCTCTCCATCACTATGCGCTTTTTTTTTTTTTTTTTTTTTTTTTTTATAAGGGGAGGGGGGGGGGTACTCAACAACCGCAACTGTCGGATGTGTCTCCGCGGTCCGGGTCCGGGTCCGGGTCCGGAGCTTCTCCCTCCCGTCACTCCTCAACTTCCTCTCGGCTCTCGGACGGCGGCGGCGGCGGCGGCCTCTCACTTCCCCATTACCGGACAGCTCGGAGACTTGTTAGCGGGTGGCCTGAGAGACGCCGAGCCGGGGACGGAGCCGGAGCCAGGATTGGTGAAGCCTTGTTCGGGAGGGAGCAGGAGCGCAGGCGCGGTCTCTGCTGGAGAGCCGATATAATGAAAAAGCACCGGCGGCAGGGAGTGTCATCAAATTATCCTCAGGAGCGGGTGGTTTCTTTTTCTTTTTTTTTTTTTTGAGGAGGGGGGGGTGTTGGTGTACTGTCCAAAAAGGGGGGGGGGGAGGTTTAACAAAAGGACTGATGACTACAGGTTATTATCCGTTTAGAAAACATATGTGCGCATATTTTTTTTATTTTTTTTATTTTGTTTTTTAAGGGGGTGTTGGGAATAAAAGCAGTTTTACTCCAGCGACAGAGCAGCAGCACCATCAGCTCCCTAACCCAAAGAACTGAAGACACTTTCTAATAAAGCGCCATTTATAAAGGGGTTTGTAAATTGCAACTATGATTAATAATTTACTGAGGCTTTATAGAGCAGTTATAGGACATTTTTAGTTGCCAGATTGCGAAAAGTCACCAATTTACCAATATTTATAACGTTTAGTTTGTTGTAGCCACCTATATGTTTGCTTCTATTTGTTTAGATGTTTGTATCGGTAATTTCCTGTAAATTTAAGTATCTTGAGAGCTACTGAGAACTGGAGTTAAATTCATTTTGTGTGTGTGAATAAAAAAGTTGATTTTAATTCTTACGTTATTTTAAGGATAAACACCCGCAAAAGGGATTTTTCACAACCTGGCAACCCAAACATCTGCTCCTGTAATTTCTCAACTGATCTATAGCGCACTAATAAAGCCACTAGTTATTACACTACAGCTATTACACCCTTTATATAGGATGTCTCATCAGATAGTAATATCTCACGGTGAATATCGTATTTAGGATTTATTAAAGTTCATGCAGAACTGCAGATATATACAAAGACATAATTAAGACTGTGATCCTTATTAACACTGCTGACACAATATGATGAGGTATTCTTACATGAAAAACATAACATTTGACTTTCCTTATATTTTAACTACAATAAAATGAAAGCAAATGTGTTCAGGTTGTACAGTATGAGAGATTTTAGGAAATTTTACTAAACTTCTAGGAGAACTTTAACACATTCAGTTTATGTGCATAAAGACAAACAAAGACAAGAATTTTCTCTACAAGTTACCTTTACATTTAGTGTTTTGAAATCAGAGACACACAACGTGAGGAAGGTGGACTGTGTGTAGCTGATTGTTGCTAAAGGTTTAATACAAAGAAAGACGTGAGGAGATCATGTTCAGCATCTAAATTCCTTTAAGCTCTCCGGCTGCAGGGTGAGTCTGAGTCAGCTAGAGAACAGGTTCAAAACTGTCAAGCTGACCAACATCCTCCTTGTTTAAGTGAATCCCTGTCCAGAAGTTCTCAAACTGACCTCAAAACTCCTTTTTTTATTTCTTTTTTAACCAAGGAAGAGTTTTCAGAAGGTGCAGCACAACATCTGGGTCAAAGCCGTGTTTCAAACAAAGCTTTCCTTGCGCAGTGCAGCCCACTCTTACCCACCCACAAACACGATCAGCAGAGGTTTACTACCGAAGCTTTGGCTCAACACCAGCCGAGAGAACAAAATACATCCCATGGCTGAAAAAAAAAAAAAAAAAAAATGCTTCTGGCACTCTGTTGAATCTGAAGAAGCATCCACTGGTGGGATATGAGCTATTTTTATAAGGAGTGATTCAATTCATATATATATATATATAAAAAAAAATAAAGAAATGATGTCCTTTCAAATAAGGAAAAATTCACTTTGTATTATGTTGGGTTCAGTGAGGGACCGGCTGCATACAAAAGAGGCAAAGAAAACAGTCAGGAGCTTTTCAAAGTGATCCACCTTTGAATCTGTGCGAGCCTCGATCGACTTTAATATCTAAATTTAGACTCGTTCAGTTCCTCCTGGATATATCAAGCGTGGGTGTTCCCAGAATGCAATCACATCTTTGAGAGATTTCCAAACATAATTTTATTTGATTATGAAGCCAGAATAATTCTTATTGATATTGAAGAGCACAAATGAAAATGGTTATTCAGGGTTTTTGGCAGATGTAGTCTGGTGTTTATGAGTTGATCCTGAGGTTTCCGCTTTTTTTTTTTTTTTTAGCCTCGTTTCAGTCCTGGACATCAAAATAATCTATTACAGGCTCTTCCTTAACCATCTTCGACCAGGTGCTTCCACTGACGGGCCTAGGAGGAGAACCAAGAAGAAGAGTCATAAGCAGGCAATAAAATCTGAAACAACAATGAGGACGGCACTTCTGTGACATTTAGCTATTGTGGGGATCAGGTTTGTGACCCTCTAGTTACAGAACAGTCCCGTTAACCACAGAAGAAGACTTACTTGCTGCTGTGCTGTTTGATATGAGCGATTGGGGGAGGGGCCCTCGCAGCCGTCTCTCGCTCTATCAGCGACGTCAGCATTGAGTTCGGACAGGTCGACTTCCCCCTGGGAATGAGAATGAATCTTCAAATCAGCGATCCAACACTTCGATTGGTCATGAAGGTGTCCAGGCTGCGTGCGTTTGCAAACATATTCACGCCCGTTACCATTTCAATGGAGTCTTACTTTTGGGCTGTGATGACCACGTTGCGTTTGGGCTCGCTGTCGTAGCTCACGCTCTCCACGGCGTAGACCTCGGCCAGCTCGTGGATGATCTTCCGGTGTGCACTGTTCATGGGTGGGAAACAGTGGCTCCTCTTTGGCTGTTTTCCCTGCAGGCATCAGTAATACATGTCCATAAGGGATTCACATTGAGAAGCATTTCTAATAGCAAAAATCAGTGTTGGTGTCAAGCTTACGAGTCAGAAAATATTATACCAGAGAAACAGATGTTATGTTAAAGATGTTCCTCTTATCCTTTGCGTCAGCATATTATGTTATTTTCCTATCACTCAACTACATCTAAAATGTATTCTCTAATCATTTAGGAGGTCAGGACCACTGGAACCAGCAAATGCAACACAAATCTGAGGGCTTACTTCATGATTTACAGGACAGAAAATGATTTAAAAAAAAAAGCATTTCTGCTAAAAAAAAAAATCCAATTTATTTTGTCAGACTTTCATACAAATTGTTGCTCTTTCCTCGTGAATAACACAATCTACCTTTTCAGCTTCTACAGCGTATTCAAATGAATAATTAAATGTGATGATGAATAATCAGCCTTTCATTGAACTGGAAACAACACACACTCGTACCAGTGATGACAGGTGGAAAATAACAGCTTTGTTTTAAGGGGTCACAAGCCAGAATGGTTGGGAATCTCTGCTCTAATCTGTCCACATACATTTGGGCATGTAGTGCATGTGTGGCTTTTTTTCCGCTAATCATGTTCTACCAGACTTTTTATAGTAATATACTTCACATGGAGAGGTTGGGAAAACAACAACAACAACTGCTGCCATAAAACTGGTCACCTTTCTCTGCCAGAAGCTAGTTATAAAGTATTACAGCAAAATTTAAACAGAATAAGATTTAATAACTTTGGTTTTGGGAAAGTAGAAGCCCACACAAGAGGGCTAAGAGTAGAGAATGAAGTCAGTAGAGGCAGCATAGTGTAAAGCCGATTTAAGACAGGAGAAAATATGATTATTTTATAAGGAGACTGAGGCAGAAAAGCTTTGCCGCCATGATTTATTGTTAGAAAAGGAGATTTAGCTGGTGATAAACAATCCTTTACATTTGGCAAAGAAACCAAAGCACCAGTGACCTTGACAGCCTCACTCCTGATAGCCTCAGTGCATCGAACACAGCTGAAAAAATAACATGGAGGCTATTTTTCCAACTGCCCCATGAGATACCTACTAATTTAGTCTGGCTCAGAAACAGTTACTAGAGAGGCTTCGCCGTCCTGTCAGAAATCTACAAGCAACCACAGCCGGTTCCACTGGAGAATTGACCGAGCTCAAAAATAGCTGAATATACAACAACTGGGTCAGAAAATAACATAAAAGAGATGCATTTCAAAGGCCAAGAGTGAGTAGTCTAACCAGGTAGTAGACACTGAGGCACAGTATTAGATCATAAATGAACTTTTTTAAGCAGAAGGTGAGGCAATTTATTGTAAAGAAAGACATATTGCCCAGGAGCAGTGGGCATCCCAACACAGCCACCAGAGGGAGCACCACATCACAAGAGGTCACCCAAACGGTCAACACCATATTGGCATGAGGGATTCATTGTATCATTTTACCTTATTAGTAAGCTCAACAAGATTCTTGATCTCCTCTTCTACCTCTGTGACAAATTTCAGGTCTTTTCTGAAAGAGAGGAGGAATATGGGGCATTTTTACTGCTTTGGATCATCTGTATTTTTTTGGGCTGGACAGAAAATATTAACCAACTTGAGCAATTACTGAACGACCAGTAATAAATGTGGTAAAAAGGACAGACCTGGCGTCGTCTTTGAGGCTGTCACTGTATACGGACGTAGAGCGGACGTTGAAGGGGTCAGAAGATGAGTCGATCTGTAACGCCTCCGCCAAACGCCTGTTTCTCTCCAAAGTAGCACACTCTTGGTCACACTCAAGCCTGAGAGAATAAACATGTAGGCAGATTTTGCATCAAATCTTTTAAGTTGGATTCCGATTCACACTTCATTTGTTTCAAATTTCTGTACTAAAATGATTCTTAAAAGACTGATAGTTCTGATCCTCAGTTCTGAGTGGCCGCTGTAGCTGCTGTGATCCATTAAAAGCATCCCTTTGATTGATTTATTTAAATATTAATGCACAAACAAAAAGGTCATCATTCATAGCAAACAGGAAATCCATTTCTATGTGGAAGAACATTTAAATAATGTTTCATTATTGATTCAAAGTAACTGCATCCTGCCAGGCTTCACAATTCTGCTTAACCGTGCTAAAATTACTGCAAGGAATGGCCTCATTTTGTCTGCGTGACACTTTCCATCTTGATTTAAACAGCTATGGTCCAAACTCTTCATCATTAATTTAATCCATTACTCTACCTGGTCTGTTTCTGCTCCTTTTTAGTGAGCAAGGGGCCGATGTCCAAGGAGTCCCCGAGCTGCATGTCAGACAGTTTACTGGCCATGGCGATGGCTGCATACCTGCAGTACAGAGATTGAAATAATTTTCCACTACTTCATGTTCAAAAGTTCAAATTGTTAAATACAGAAAGAGTTTAACTGACCTCTGATATGTAGTGGTTGCCTCTGTGCAGATCACGGTTTCCTTTCTTCGCCCACAATCGCACTGTACAGCTACCTGTGAAAAGTATGTAGAATTAAACAAAGAGGGACTCCACTTCAGCCCGGTGTGAAAGGTTCCTTAAGCATACAAATAAGTTGCTTTTTTGAAGGCTTGATGCTGCTCATGTGAGGAATTCCTGCAGTTGTGAAAGGTTTCATTGTTTGTTGAGCTCTTGCGGTTGGAGGACTGCCACTGAAATGTTATTATTTCATCAAAGTTAACCATTTATGAAAGTTACACACTATTACAGCGGATTTCATCAACCGCTGGTAGCCCACGTGTAGCCAAAAGGAACAAAAAGAATAATGTACTGTTGAACATAACTTTCAATAATTAGGATATGTGACACGTTTATTGACTAAAAAACATTTTTCGTCAGCTCGTTATTACAATGAGGAGAAGCTGATGAAACAAGATGTAACAGAGACCATCTGCACAAACTTTGTAACCCATATTTTAGCTACTGGAAGTCCAGCTGTTCTCAGTGGCAGTGTGTCGTACCTTGGCAGTGCAGGTGGAGCGTGGGCAGCTGCTGCCTTTGTGGCAGGGAGCGGAGCACGGGTGGCCACAGTCTGGACGAGGCAGCACACAGGGCTGCTGGCAGCTGCTTTCTGCCAAACACTCGCCCCGGTGGCAGATCCGTCTGCAGCGGTGCATTTCACACAGCAGCGTTTTATTACATGTCAGGCCACAGGAAATGTCTTGCAGATGACATGGGATGTTGCTGCGTTGCTGTGTGCCAAAGAAAAGAGTGTCAAGCACAGGAATAATTTTTTTTCTTTTTTTTGAAACAGAAAAACAGTTGTACATATTGTCAGCTCAGGGGAAGTTACCTCGTGCTTTCCCATGCACCATTTCTGAGTGAGGTATGTGCAAGGTGGACACTTCTCGTCACTGTGGCAGTTGTGAAACACTAAATGAGAGATAAATGTTAGGAGAACATTCTAATTTATAGTCTATAGCTGCAGTGTGAATAATTACGGTTTAATCTCACCTGGGTGGTCACACTCGTGTCTCCTTGTACACATGCTTTTGCACTCTGGTGGCTTCGTGCCACAGGGGATTGGTGGGTACAAGACAGTGAGCCCACAGTGACACGTCAGCTCGTCGAAACCTACAAACAGAAAGAATCACAACACCACATTGGATATGAACTGTGTGGCAGCATCACAGCCCATAAATGCCAAACATAATACAAGTGAAAAAAGAAAACTACGACACAAAGATGATGTAAAAACCTCAAATTATTATTATTTTTTTTTTGAATGGCAGAAATAACTACATGGTACTTCTGAGACTTGGTTCATAAATACAGGGTGAAGAAAATGACTGCAAAACTCACTGGACTGCCAGCAGGGCTCACAGTTTCCACGGTGACAAGGCTCCTGACAGCGGTGGAGGCCGCAGTTGAGCTTGTAGCCACAGATCAGGGGGCACTTGTGCTCAAAATTCTGGATGGACAAACAGAAACCAGTGACACCAGTGACTTTCATTAATTGTCAGACCTTGAATTCCATACATAAAAACTTTCAACACTTTTATCAGATGTGTGCTGCAAGCTGAAACTCCATTTTAGTGTCAACTCCAGATGTGTATAAATGGAACAATTTAAAAAGAAAAACACAGTTTGGAATAGGCAGAACTGCAGTCTGGCTCAGTAGTATAAAACCTTTTTATATTATTAAACCAACCACATCAAAAGTCAAATGTTTGCCAACATCACAACACCGAGCATTGTCTCAGCTCTTCTGTCACTTCTTACATCACGTTGTGTAATTCTACGTAGCGTTTGGACAGTATCAACTACACAACGTTGACAAGGAGTCACTGAATACTCACCACACAACACAGCTCGCCACACTTGTGTCGGCCACAGGAGCGTTTCTTGTTGCAGCGCTTCTCACAAGTGAAGACGAGCTCATCTGGAACAGAATGAGTCAGAAGTGAAAAACCAGAACAACGGAGGCAGGTTTGTTTAATTTCATCTGAATTTGCTTAAATCTCACCCTCTTTTTGGATTGTTGCACATGGCACCTCCTGAAAAACAAGAGGTCTGTTTAAACTCTTTGGTATCGTATAAATCATATCAAATCAAGCACAACAGACCACAGTGGCACAAATACTTTGGGCAAATGTTCTGCTGGTGTATCTGCCTACCTTGGTCTTGGAGCCACATCTGCATCTGACAGTAGAGGTCAGGGAGCAGGGCCCGCAGCTGCCCTCATGACACAACTTCTCACAGAGATGGATGGTGTCTGAAATAACACAAGCTCATTGATTCAGTCCAGACAAACAGTAAGATCAATGCCTGCAAGCTCAACACAATGTACATCCTGTCTGAACACACAAAATAAAAAAAAACTGTTTCATTGTCATTTCAAGGGTGGAGGAAAAACAAAAGATAGGTTACATAAAGGATTACATGTTCATACAACAAGTTACAGGAATCAAGACTTTTATGAGTAATGCAGAACATCAGAAACACATTTATAGCATCATAGAGTAACACAAGCAAAAATGCAAAAAAGTGAAAAATAAATAAAAAACAACCTCAGGATATGCAAGCATTTCATTAACGTGTTATTTTATTAAAATTACGAACTAAACAAGATAGTTTTGAATAGAGAACCAGCATCCAAATACTCTGAAGAGGTGTTTTCAGATCCTATACCTAGTTAGTTTAGATTTGGGTGAGGATAGCTTCACTTCCCTCAGCCTGTTACACTGTGTTGTGAGAAATTACTTGAGCTTCAGCAGGTTGTCGGAATCTGGTGTCAGAGTCCGAGCATGTCGACAAGGTAGTGGTCATCTTTTTAAAACACAAACCTGTAGCCTTTTCAAGGTTAACACACACACACACACACACACACACACACACACACACACACACACACTTTTGTCCCTCGTCCTTACCGCTGGAGCCACAGGCCAGGGGTTTGTTGCATGTCTTTCCACAGGAGGGTATGGGATCAGAGCAGCTTCGCCGTTCAGAATAGCCCAGTTCCAGGAGTTTGCTCAGTGGTGTCTGAGCGCAGGGACACGTCTTCACCAGGCTCGGGGAGCGTGGGCACGGCTGGCACGGGCCGCGGTGGCACAACCGCTGGCACCGGTGAGCTTCACAGTTTAACATCCTGAATGGAGGAAAGTGCGTGTCAGGCAGTGGTGGGAACTTATTATTAATAAATGATCGTGACATCATTAGTGCAGACTTACTGCCCACATATTTTTTGACAGGAGAAATGCCCCGAACCATCAAATCCTTCTTTATCTGTGCCACACAGGACCTTACGAGTGGTAACGGCACAGTAGCACACTAAAGAAAAAACAAAAAATGTATAATCAGTTGATTCTAAGATGAAGTTGCCAATATCAAAAGTTTAACATTTCAATGTGTAAGAAGTCTGTATGCAGGCAAAGTGAGACTCACCCTGCTGAACTTGCAGCTGGCAGGGTTGACATGCCCCAGAGTGGCACACCTGGGCGCAGGTGTGTTCAGCACAGTTGAGCAGGGCACCACACACCTTGTCACACTGGAGCACTAAACCCTGGCCACAGCGCATTGGTTGACTGCAAAAATATGGTTCTGTCAATATTACTGTGTCAAAACCCCACATAAAGGAACCAATCTCTTTTGGTACCACAATGTCCAAAGATACATACAGTGTATACACAGACAAAGACATGCAAACATGATTAAAATATGAGTACCTGGTCTTCCCACAGATGCAGGATTTTGTTACAAAGGCAGGACATTGTGGACAAGGTCCAGGGTGACATAAGCTGAAGGGAGACAGAGAAAGTATTGTTTACCACAAACACTCTGGAGAATTTTGGATTGCTGACATTTAAAGAAACAGTAATATTTGAAAAAAAAAACAAAAAAAAAAACATCTGCATATATTAAACAAAACATTGTAATTGTCGCAAGTTTGGACAGTGTGATTGTTCAAGACCTCACAGTTACATCCAGGCCCAACACTGTGTTTCCCTGAGAATACCTCAAAATTGCAAAAGAAAGACACCATCAAAATGCAGTTTTCCTGTGATTTTAAATGCTCACATGTTACAGGGGTGGTTGCAATCCGCCCCGCTTCTTTTCTTCCCGCACATGTCACCACAGCTGTGGGGAATCTCACTGCGCTGCCACTCCGGGTTTGTCACTTTACCTACAAAACAAATGTGGAATAAAAAGAGTTTTAGTGACAGACTTGGTTAGTTATAGAAATGTTAGAAATGGGGGAGAAAAGAGTTTCACCACATCAAATTATACATTAAATGACCTAACCTGACAACAAATAGATAACTATTTATAACATTTATTTAATGATGGAATGAAACAGTCACTCACCACAGAAGCAGCTGTAGGAGGTCGGCTGTTTCAGTGCAACATTCTGGCAGGCCGGACAACGCCAACCTTCAGCTGAATCTGAAAAACAGCTTTGTTTTAGTATAAATACATTTGTCATTTAAACTTTACATAAAGAAAATGGCAGATATTCCCACTGGCCTCAGACTGCAATGCAACACAATACACTGTTGATGCAGCAGGAACTTCAAAGCCTGTTTTTGTTTTTGTTAATGGGGCCACAGTGACTGGGTATTGTCCATCTACACAACAGTATTATGCATTACAGTGCAGCATGCGGAGGTCCTGTTGTTTTGTAGCCTCACATAGATAACCATACTGAGTGGCGTGTGTGTTAGTGCTGCTAAAACGGGTAGTAAAACATCCAGATGTTGTTTGAGGGCTGTACCGTCTGCCTGAGATGCCGGGGATCGGGCCCATTTCTTGATGCAGTTCAGGTGGAAGACGTGGAAGCAGCTCTGGCAGCTCCACACCGGGGCCATGAGCCGGATGACATCGCAGCAAACCATGCACTCGTACTTCTCCTCAGACAGCTGCTCGATTAGACACCCTGTGGTGGCAAGAGATCAGAGGTTCAGGAGAGAGGAGCGCTTCAGACAAACAACCCACAATTAATTTCTTTAAGCTAAACAACCCTCAGGCAGCTGCGTCAGAGATTAATGATGTGTTCACAACCCACAGAATGCTGTCAAAATGTTTCTTATGATACCAAATACATTATGCTAAATTACAGGGTAATGAGTACAGAAACTGTATACAGTATCCGGCAATATTGAAAATATAGTGCCCATCACTGACTCTTGGTTTTCTATATGAGTTTACAAGGAGTTACAGTTTCACCTGTCTGCGTCTCCTTGCTCTCTGGCATCTTGTCCCAGCTCCTCTGGCCTGGCCTGGGGTTTAGATGATGTGGTCTTCTCGCCCCTCTGGCCTGAAGGGGTGTGTGTCGTCCTGAGCCTCGCCCAGCTTTACTGGCCAGATCCTGGGATGATATGCCATGGCCAAAGTCATCTCGGATACTGGGCCCCCTCTCTGAACCTGTTTCCTCTTGAGATGGTGGTTTGGGCGGTTTGATTGGTCCTTGTCGTCGCTTCGCCTCAGTGGGTTTCCTCTGATGATCATCATGTTGAAAGTCTGGACCTGTCCTACTCCTCAGAGTTCTGGGCCTGATGTCTGAAGGGGGGTTTTCCCCTTTGGTGTCATTTGACCTCTGACCCCCTACGGTTGCGTTGTTCTCCTTCAAGCGAGAACCCTTTTCACTTTGTTGTCCTCTCCTGTGCTCCTGGCTGAACTTCCTGGGTTTCTTAGCCCGGGCATCCTGGTCTTCATTGGTTTGTTCTAAATTCCTGCCTGCATCTTCTCTTCGCCAGCTGGGTCCATCAGGTCCATTCATGGCATGTGCCCCTGAGTGGCCGCCTCCCACACCTCTGTTGTTACCACTGTACGGGCCAAAGTCACCTCCAGGCCTTTGCCACCAGGAGCTGGAACCACCGAAATCCTCATTTAAACCTCTATTCCCTTCTCTCCTCCCCCTGCCTCTGCCTCTCCTTCTGGCTCCATCCTCTCCTTGGTAGGGAGGATGCTGATGCGATGCATAATTTGAATTATCGTGGTTAAATGGGGGTTTAAAGCCCTGATGAAAGTGTCCATACTGTTGGGAAGGATCATAACTATTACTGCTCAGGTTTCTGTCATTGTTGTGTCTGGCCCGGCCCCTTCTGGATTTCTGCTGATATGTTTTTTGATGCGAGGCCTCATCTGGATTGAGGTCAGGCGGGTCTGCAAACAGAAACGGAGACAGTTTTAAAAGCCTGAAGATGTGTGTGCAGAACAATTACAGTAAATATGTCCAAATGGGAGCAATGACACTGAATCACCTGTCAGTTCTTGTCTTTTAAACAGTCTGACATGTCCAATTTAATAACCAATCAAAAGCTACAAGAGCTCAAAGTCCAGTCTTTAAACTCACATGATCTTGTAGCAACAACATCATGTAAGACAATGTCATTTCTTAAATATTGATATGAAAGAAGAGAGGAGAGAAATAAAGTGAAAACAGCACGTTGGTTGCTCCGCAGCGAGCTACCACGAGCTAACAGGCTGGTTGCATGTTCATTATCTCCCGGTGCTGTACCACAGATCAGGTGCAGGGCTGGCTTTCAAAGTTCAGCTACGAAAAGCCTGACCACACTAAAAAAAATAATAATAAAAAGATTACAGGCCGACGTTAGAAACCCTCGGCGAGATAAACGCGTGCTGGTCTGCTCGCTCGTGGCAGCTGAAAGTTCACGTTAGCCATCGAAACCGGCTGAGTTACAGCAGTGACCGGGCCCGGTCAGATCTCCGTCTTTCTCTCTCTCTTTTGTTTGTAAGATCCTGTGTTTGTTACAGGCACAGGCTCCCGGTACGGACGGACAGTCTGGGCACCGCGGTAGTTACCTGAGAAGCCCTCGGCCATTCAGTCCGAGCCCCGGTTGTTGTTGTCGCTTCTCCCACGCCACAAGTTTCGAGGACCGCGGGCTGATCTGTGGGACGTGACAGGCGTGTCCCGGTACTCGGCGACGAGGTCCACTCTTTCCCCCCCGTGTTCCGGTGGTTAAACACTGACACCGACTCCCTTAAAAGCGGCAAAAATCTCCTCCTCCGACTCCTTATCAACACTAACCCAGAGCTAACACAAGCTACGGTGGCTAACAGGAAGTGAAAGCGGAACTTCCGGTCTGGATTTTCAGAATAAAACGCAGATAATTGAACCTACAAGAAATTACTTTCACCCTTTTTAAAAAAATATAGTTTGGACCGTGCAGGTTGCAAACTATCATGTTTAACAATTATTAGTCATTAATAATTCGCTGGGGTTAACATCAACCCATTTAAGATATTTGGCAGAAAATAATATTATAGATAGGCCACAAGGTGGGGCTCCATGTTTGGATCAGCACAAAAACAAATACCTGGGTTTTTCTCAATAACAAAAGTGGGGAAAACCCATTATTACATTGTTTACTTGTGCAACATGCATCATGGTTTTGTATATGTTTTTTATGCACTTTTCTATGATTATCAAAAAGTTGGTATTTAAACTAGGTATTTAATTACTTGAAACATTAAAAGGGTGTTACCAGGCTGTTGAGTGAACATAATATGATTAAACACATCTCTGAGGTATCTAACTTTGAGATGAACAGGCAAAAAAACATGCAACTGTAGCTGGTTATGAGAAGGTGGTGACCTCTGGGCTGAGAATCAGGCTCATTGTCTCTAATAAGTTGTATTGGACACACTAAACTGTGGAGTTGGTTTTAAAAAAAAAAAGGAAGAAGCTTATGTTACTTTGTGGCAAACATCCAATCCGTTTTTGTGTTATACATATAAAGTTACATATTGTATTACATGTGACAGTCAGCTGAACTAAATGGAAATAAACTCATCTGACAGCAGGGGACACTAGTGCAGACTCACCACAACCAACTGTTTAGTTTTATCAGCCCATGTTGGCCTAGGAAAATGAATGTAATGACCAGCAACAGCACATGATGATTCATTTGGTTAGAAGTTACTAACTTTTCACAAAATGCAAAACATAGCCGTTGGGAAACCACTAAAATAATATATAATTAAAGGACATAAAACTGAGAAAATGTGTAAAAACTAGAAGGCCAAGCCGACGACTTTAAACCGTTAACACTGGAGGTTAAAAGGAGCTCCACGTTGCATTTTGTTGCTTTTAAAGGCAGCTGATAACACTTAGGTGGGCTCCTCTTCTTCTACTGACGCCCAAGGCTGTAAATAAACTGCAAATCCATGTAAAACAGACAAATTTAATGTTTTTTCCCCCGGTAATCTTTGTTTTGTGTCGCAGGCCTCCGCCGAGCGGGTCTCTCCCTGCAGTCACGGATTCCAGATCACGCATGCGCAGAGTGGCCCCGTGAACCAGGCGTCAAGTTACCACCAATGAGAACAAAACACCGGAAGAGGGGTCCTTTTGTTTTCAAAATAAAATAATAAAAATCTACCCTGACATGAATTTTGTTTTTTGTTGCTGTAGTGCAACTATTAGTGTGTATTATTATAACAATTTGATTTTATATCACCAGAAGCTGTATTTAGATGATTATGGCATCGTGACATTTTATTTTTAACTTCAAATAGACTCTCATAAAGTATGAATTGCTATTATACTACAATTAACTTACATTACAGTTATGAATAATTTTGAAACTGGCTGCTAGTCTTAGTAATAAAAGTACCTCTCACCTTACACCCGACACCGGTAGCACAAACCAGTGCCACGTCTTTATTGTGACTGGTCAGAAGCCGACACTTATGTATACCCTTGCACCTTGCACTACTTGTCTTGTCTGTACTTGTTACGCACCAGTACACCACAGCAAATTCCTCGTATGTGAAAACCTACTTGGCAATAAACCCAATTCTGATTCTGATTCTGGTACACATTGTCAACGCGCATCAGTCTAAAATGCTGAAGCTTTCCCTTGCCATCTAACCACAACATCTTGGGCAGTACTAACAAAATGTGACAAGAGGTGGCAGCTAATCTTTATTTAATTTTTTTAAATACATTTTTTTAATTTTTTGTTTTTAGTTTTTAAGTGTCATTATAATAAAACTTGCAATATATGGGTGTATCGGCTATTTTTCTAATTTACGACCTCTAATTACAAACATTCACTCCAAAATAAATAAATAAATAATAAAAAATAAAATAAATAAGCCCCCCCCTCCTCCTCCACGGAGTTTTATTTTGACACCCCTGACCGGAAATGCCCCCTCTCGTGTCCTCCAGCTCGACGGCGGCTCGGAGCAGGAGAGAGTGAGTCTGCTGCAGCGTTCAGCGTCGGGACAAGAAAAAAAAACACAAAACTACGGCTGAAGACGAGAGGACCAGACCCCGCTGCGGCGCGACACGACCTCGGCGGGCCACGGACTATGATAGAGTCGAAAAACACGGGCTGGTAACGGTGCGCTGTTTTTTTTTTTTTTTTTTTTAGGACGACAGGCGCGTTTGTTGAACATCTGCAGGGCAATAATGAGGGCATCCGCTATTCTTCACGGTGGTTTCTCCTCCGAGGTTTAGCCAGACGCAGAGTGACACTATTTATAAACGCGTCGCTTTTAGACATCCTCCGAAGGAAGGGACGCGCCGAGGGGACCCAGCCTGCAGACATCTAGTTCATTCCCTCCTCCCGTGGCCCCCGGGGACCAGTGAAGTCACCGGAGAAGAAGACGCGTCTTAATCATCATCATCGTAGTTTTTGCACAGTTTTGCGAGGAAATTCGGCTTCCTCCACCCCCCCCCCCACCACCACCCGACCCCCTCTCCCTGTTTCCATCGCCTCGCACCAGACTCTCCCCCCTTTGCCTCTTTCTCTCTGTTTCTAAATCTTACATGGTTTTGTCCTTCTGAGCATTCATCGCCAACCCTCCTGTGGGCATTTCTCTCCCCCCCCCGCCCCCCCCACCCACCCCCGGTCAAAGGATGCCGGATCAGATATCGGTGTCCGAGTTTCTCTCGGAGACGACAGAGGATTACAATTCCCCGACGACGTCCAGCTTCACCACCCGACTGCAGAGCTGCAGGAACACCGTGAATGTCCTGGAGGAGGTAAGGCCCCGGTGTCCGCCTGCCTGTGTGTGATGGACGGGTGGATGGATGATTGAAGATGCCCGAGTAAACAGCACAGCCAAAGGGGGCTCCACTGTAATAATTTAAAACAGATCTTTAATGGAAATGCAGCAGGTTTTAATGGTGGAATGCAATTTATATATTCAAGCAATGCAAAATGCATTCAAGTCTAAAATTCAACTGGTGATATTTGACAGATTTTGTGTTATTATGTTGCACGTCCGCCCCTCAGAAAATACAATAATTGCACCTGTTGAGCTGCAGTTGCTGTGAAAGTGCATTTTTGACGTTATTCCAGTTCACTACCTGATGCAAAAAAGGACATTTCCCCATACACACACACACACACACACACACATACACACACAGTTGATGCAGAGCTGGTGTGTGTGTGTGTGTGTGTTTGTGGATCCGCTGCTCTTTCGTGCCAGATATGTAGAGTAATAAAAGAGGGGGTGGATGGCATCGGTGGAAGAGTGTAGAGAATAAGAGGATGTGCACTCAGGCCTGCAGCTCTCTCTGTTCACTATTACATAATTCGCAGCTTCAGAGCATGCTGCCAGGCTGTAGCAGTGTGTGTGTGTGTGTGTGTGTGTGTGACACAAGAGAGAAAGACCTTTTCTAGTCACTGGCAGTCAGATCTGGATTTAACTTTCAGGATTATAAAGATTCCCCTCTCTCAGATAGGCCTAGAATACATTAAAAAAACGCTAGATTTCTTCTAAAAAGTGGAGTACTGCACAGAATCACACTCAAAGTCACACTCTGTGCTGCTGTGTCACCTCTGATCATGTAGGGGGGGTGTAATCCGGCCGGGCAGGTGGGTTGCTATGTGTAGGCTATATGGGTGGGAAACCACCACCCCCACCCCTACCATCACCCTCCATTGTCATCCTTCCTGCTATGATTAAATAGAGCACCAAACCACACCGTCACTGTTGTCCGTTAATACCAAAACGTGACCTCATTTCCTGCTTTAAAACACATTTAGCTGCTGTCGTGAGTGACTCAACTGGCAGTGTTTAGTGTTATCTGTCATGTGAAGCAGAAACATTGAACGTGATACGCAGCTTTTCATTCATGCTGCGTTAAAGTTATTGAGTGGGGTTTGTTTGTACTTAAATAAGATCACATGTAAACATTAAGGTGAGCAGGACAGTAACCAGAGATGGTTTGTTTAAAGGGAAAACCACAGGCCCAGTCCTCTCTCCTCAACATCCTAACAGCTACTCCAGCACTCAGTCTGTGCTATCCATCAGTTCTAAATTCAATCCTTTACAACCGTATTATAACATATAATAGGAAATCTACCACAACAGAACCGGGGCCGGGTTTTTTTTTTTTTTTTTTTTTCAACCCGGAGCACAATTTGTGTCTGCTGACTGTAACAAGGAGAAGGCTCGCATCATGAATCACCTCTCTGGCTCCGTGCCTCTGAACCGAGAGGCTGCAGCAGCACAAACGAAAAACATCTGTTAGAGAGGGCCGCCATGTGCGCTGGGCTTCAGTAGCCGCTGTGGAATTTTTGCAGAGATCACATGACAAGGAAGACCATTATGCTGGTACCAAAGAGCAGGCAACATGCTCGTCAGTGTTGAAACAAAGGCAAGATGTCCCCGAAACACTGGGAAACTGGGATACACCCATCAGACGCAGGCTGTGGGCGAACACACGAGCAGCAGAAAGCAAGCCTAAAGCCACGGATACTGTTGGATTAGTGTCTGTTTTATGAAATTAGCTACCCTGTTTGATCCCTGCGTAGACATGTGAGGACTCACTTGCATCATGCACCCAACAGAGCCGCTGCAGTGAAGTAAAACTGCCCTTCGGCTTCACTTTGCCTGAAGAGGAGTTTGTTTAAAACGTCCCGGGTTTCTGCTGATTTCCCAGTTCCTGTCCTCAAACTTAAAGCATTTATCTCTCTTTTTTTTTTTTTTTTTTCACACCGAGTCATTTCCTCGGTATGTTGACAAGCTAAATTATGCAAAGGTACGGCTTGAATATTTAATGCTGTAACCTGAGGGGGTGAGTTGACCCACAGGAGGGTAGTCATCTGGAGCTGCAAAAAAAAAAAGAAAGAAAGAAAGAAAAAAAGTTGTTGCAGCATCACATCGTCTTAATTCAGCACCACACATCCATTATTGATCAGTGCATAATAACTCAAAAGTATTCATGACTCACCAGCCTCCACCCTCCTAACTTTTCTCTTCCTCTGGTGGCAGCAGAGCACACAGAGATGTTTACTGTTTACTCTTGAAGCAGTGCAGCAATGTGGAAAACAATGAGCAGCGAGATGGAGAGATAAAGTCTTAAAAATAACCTTTCTGGCCCGCTGTCTTGACTGCGTGAGACACAGGAGGTTGGGGCATTGTGTGTGAACGCGTGTGGGTGGCAGACCGGAAGCTGACTGGTGTGTCCGGGTCTTATTTTGGTGTCATCTTGGGTGTTACAGTCATTGTTGTCGTGTCTTTTTACTGGAATTGTTGTTCATTGCCAGAAAGCAGTGTTTGATTTTCTGTTGCTGAAGAGGGACTGTTGTTGGTAATCGTCTTTTGTTCAGCCAGATTCTGGGGATTATAGCTGCAACTAGGTATTTTCATTATTGATTATTGTCAAAAAATAACGATAAATGCCCTGGAACCCTTCTTAGAATTGGTCATCCAAGAAAAGCAATAAAATCTTTGGATTTTTTCACACTGTAACCCAAAACTATTTGGTGTGTTGTGTCTGTTGGTTTGATCTGGAGCATAAGGGGGGCATTGTTGGTCAGTTGGTCTGTCTGTCAAACAGCTTGGACCAAAGCAAATAACAAACAGCTACTAAGTATGTTGCCCTAGAATTTTGTTTGTTAATTGATTCTCCGAGCACTTGATTGCTCATAACCTAGTTGGCAGATTGCCATTTGACCTTTGCTTGAGTGCCTCAGGACAAACTACAATACTGATGAAACCTCAAAAACTGGAAGAGTTAAAGGTTTTAGTTTGTAACATCCAAGACTTTTAGTACTGATTTGTGTCATTGTGCCACATGAATGATGCATCTGGTTTTATTGTCTCTGGTTACCTGGCAAACAACTTATATCAATTAACCCCCCCAAAAAGTATCACTGAATAATTTTCTGTTAAACAGTTAACTTGTTATTTTGGCCATAGTGACAACGGTAACTACCGCTTTCTTCTATTTCTAGAAATACACAAGTATGGTATACAAGTTGCATTGCCTTCAATGAACACAATATATAACATTATATACTTCACATTACTACATTGTGATCTTGTTTTCTAGGAGAATGTCATTAATACTAAATAATTATAATTAACTGCCTATGTTACGCAATCAATTAGAGCTGCAACAATTAGTCGTATAATTGATTAGTCAATAGGCAGAAACTTAAATGGCAGTTCATTTCGAGTAAAACCATCCTTTCTCTGGTTGTAGTTGCAAGCTGGCGGCTTTTCTCGGTTTCATATCATTGTAAACTGAATGTTTATAGGTTTTGGACTGTTGATCGGACATTTGACTCTTGCTTGGACGTTCTGACACTGATGGAATTAACGATTCATCAAGAAAACATTAGCAGATTAATTGATCATGAAAGTAATAAGTAGTTGCAGCTCTACAATAAATGAATCATAAAGTCTTTAAAAACACTAAATTATCTTACAAATAGGCTCATCTGAAATCCTTAATCTGATTTTACTCCTACTGTGTACCGACTCAAACAGAAATATATCAGTCGCTGCCGATGTGGTATTGACATATAAAAATATCAGTGCACTTCTAATTTGTTCCACACAAACTGCAGCCTCTAACATAAAACTCATCAGTACCTGGATCTTTTCTCCCATGGAGCAAAGAAGAGCAAACACAATAACTTAACTATGTAAATACTACCAAGCAGGTTGTGTCTTTTCATGCAGGAGCACAGAACAGCAAACCTGACATTTGCTTGTATGAAAATGTCACAGGTTATTACTCTAAGACTCTCTGCTCGCTCAGATTTTCTATGATAGAAGTTAAAATTAGCAGCAGGCACTTGTTATTCCCCCGTGGGGCGTGCATTGTCTCCCTCTCTACCCCACAGATGGTACTTTGCGTCATTGGGCTTGCTTTCCTAAACCACATAGAGCCATAGAAGCGATACAAGGGAAACCCTCACTGCATTGGCATTCCTTTGAGCATGCCTCTCACACCACATCACATGGGCTGCGGCAGAAAAATGTTGACTTTTCACAGTCATTCTATTCAAGCATGGCTGAGCTTGACCTAATAGGCAGAGGCCTTTTATATTCTTTACATTTATATAACTGGCTTTTCAGTCGCAGCATTTTAAGCATGAGACACTTGAGAGTTTGATGTTATCCTGTATTTGGGGGAAAAAAAGCTGAATGAGGAGTTTTATTCCAAACCACTGCGTATTTATATTAGAAGTCATTGCCTGAAGTCATAGAGTAATACAAAGATTGCAAAAGATCCATCTTTTAAAAAGTCCCATAACTGTTGCCAGGAATGGACTTAACATTCCTACCATTCTTTGAAATGCTCAGGGTTTTATTTATGTTAATTTATATGAGTTAGTGTCACTCCAATTAAATGTTGGATGACTCATTTTGGAAGAAACTCGCTTTGAAGGTTTTATTGCATATTTGCTTGAGAAAATGACCTCAATAGTTTTGGACGAATTTTTTCTGCAGATTGACTAATTGTCTAATTGTTTCAGCTCCCACATTAGGAATCCTACTGTTTCTGTTAATAAAGCCTTCAATAGATCAAACAATGTCTGATACTCGAATTAAAAAGATCAAACAGTGGGAGTTAGAGGATGTTGTTTACTGCCAAAATGTGGGTATATTATCTAAAATAAACCCAGATTAGCTCAGAAACTTGAAGTCGAAAGGCAAATGGTAATTTCAGAACAAACTAAGATACTACGTCGTGCAGAACTGTTGTTGTGTCCAGAAGAATTAGTCAGCCAGAAGGCAGCGCGTAGGAAACACATTCAGCATGTTTGTAAGGCCTTAAGAATACACAAAAAGGATTTGGGTGAAAAAATGCTGTAAGTAAACAACAAGACCATGTTTGTTTATAATAAAATTTCCAGAGTGTATTGCTAAAAGCTGTGAGTTTGCGTTTAGGATTTACAAAAGCATTGTTTGTTTTCCTCCTGAGAACGTGTAGTAATAGATGCACTATTTGTCAGTTATCATTTCGTCAAGTTGTTTGTCTAAAAAGCACCTGAGGCCTGGACGACATGTTGTCATGTGAGGCTTCGGCCTCGTCACATGTAACATCCAGCCCTCCAACAGAGAGCCGGTTGTAACATTTACTACACAGATAATAGATTAGTTTAGCTTTTTTTCCCCCCTCGCATATTTTGTAATTCAGCCTTAAGTGATGAGTTGCCTGGTTCTTTCACCATTATTGATCTGGAAACCACTTCAAAGTCATATTAAACCAGCGAGTTTAATTTTAATTTTGTTTGTCACAGCTTTTGTGTTTCGCCTGTTGGGGGATGTATTCAGTCATACATTCAATTAACACCGAATACATTTGTGTGTACCATCTGCCTGTCTGTTAGTGGAGTGTTGAGTACTTTAGACGATTAAAAAAACGTTTTAATTGTTGCTCTATTGTTGGCAAAAATGTGAATTATTTCTAGATAGTGTAACCCGATAAATTGGATCATGGATTATTTTAACAAACATTTAAATCAGTTTCTTGTCTTTTTATTCATGTACTTGCTTGATTTGGCTCCAGATTTTGGATCATTTTTAAACCCCCCGCCCCCACCCCACCACCGCCACCACCGCCGCCACCACCACCACACACCAGAAATGAGGCAAAAAAACAATGAATAATTCAAAAGGACGAGACAAGTTTTTATCATACTTGGCTTTTGCATAACAAAACTGAGTGCTGGCTATTTAAGGTTCCTTTCTGCAACATTTGCGACTGAGGAGCACAGCTGTGTCAGATTCAATTATTAATGAAGTTTATGGCTTTTTATTCATCATTTGTCCCTTGTGTCACCAAACCCAGTGAATCATATGGTGTGAGAGAATGGGAGCATTTTTCGTCCCTTGGTACCGTTACTCACATGACATCTTGTTCCAGTTAAACTGCACTGTAAAAAAAAAAGAAGCAGTTTAAATGGTCATTTCTAATGTAGTTTTGACATTTAGTGTTGACTGAATGGTGTTTCAAAGATGACATAGTAATATAACTGACACTTGTGCTATGATGTTTCATTGTATTGGATTTCTTGTTGATGAAGTCTGTGTTTTTTTTTTTTTTTAACCTGCTTTTCCACCTGTCAGCAGTAAAAGTTACATTTTTTTTATGGAAACAACAACAAAAAAAAAGATCAGCTTCTTTTTAAAGCGTTGAATTGATTATTTTAGTGTTAATGTCGTATTTTATTTAGATGTAACTGCCAGTGATGGTGACTTTGCTGCCATTTTGCCACCAGTTTGACATTTATCTGTTAGATTTATCCAAGTATGAGATACAGTTTTGTAGTTGTTAGAAATTCCCAATATTTCCAACTGACGTGAACAGTTTTAACCAGTGTGTACAGCTTTGTAGAATGAGTCTATGGGCAGCCATTTGCTTTTGACATCAAATTGTGAAATGGGATTTAAGAAATGTAATCTTACGTAGTTGCAAATGTGGTTGATTTATGGAAGGCATGAAGACCAAAGTAGTAAATTAGAACACAAAGTCACAAAATAACTCCAGGAATGCACTTAACGTCACAGATTGATGATACATTAAATAAAAGAGCATCCAAGAAGGGGAATGTTTGTTTAAATCTCCCTCTTTAAACACTAACAAACCTCTAAGCCATTTTCTAATTTGCTCTGTCTCCCACAGCAGGAGGTGAGACTCTGTTGTGTTGCTTGTTTGTCGGCTTGTATGCCGTCTGTGGCTGAAATCTGATAATCGGTCTGTGGGCCACAGCTGTTGGCCTACCTTCCTGCCACAGCTGCACTGCGTATATCATCAAGGGGCTATTAGCCGGCAGCGGATTAGCCCCGGGCCAGACTCTGCCCTGGCGCTCTGATCCCCCTGCTCTTCCCCAGATTTAGGCGAGGAAGAGTGGGTCAGTGTTCACATCTGTCTGCAACCTTCCTCACACGGATAGATGGTGTTAAAGTCTTCCTCCACTGACAGCCATTTTAATCTGTGATGGAGGAATTCAGTGCAGCCTCCAAGCGTGATACATTTACGTGACGCTTTTGGAAGTCCAGAATTCCCATAGAAATGAGTATGTCGGCTTTCAAATGAAGGTTACTGACCGGCTACAACTATCAATTATTTTGTCTGTTGTCTCAAAAGAAATGAGCAAAATACTTGATTAAGTATTTTGACGTATTTTGATGAACCCTAATAACTTTGGTGATCACCTGACTTTTCATCTAGCGCCATCATCAGGTCAAAACTTGTAGTTTAGATCAAATTAAATGTTAAAGCTCCTTTAATCACATTGAAATATTGCCACATTATCAATTCCAAGAAAGACAGATTGAGAGATACTTAATATTTGATCAAATCATCCAGCCGTGATACATAGTGTTTTATGGTGGATTGAAGAGATCCCTACATTTCTTTTTTCATTTTTGTTTTTTGTCTGTAGTTCAGCTGCAACAAAACAACACCTTCATCCTCCTCAGTTCATCTTTTGAGTCTCTTTGTTTTTCTTCCTCTATGATTTATATCAGCGCAGTGGTAACGTTGTTGTCCTCAAGGACTGCCCTGCAGAACCAGGAGACACTGTCGTCCTGTGACGGCTGGCTGTCTCGTTGTGCCCTGAGGGGTAAACAGTGCATCTCTGTCTGTGGGCTTTAGTGGTGTTTGTGTTTGGCCCTGGACCATGTTTATGTCTGTGCGTGTGTGTGTGTGTGTGTGTGTGTGTGTGTACTGCACAATGGATGCAGCTTTTTCAATACTACCTTTCCCAGAACAGCCAAGTGCCTGCTGCGGTAATTCAAGCCAGGAAGAAAGTCACTGACGGTTCAAGACAAGTTGTTTACGTCTTTTCCTGATGCCATTTAATGTCAGTGACAAGCGTTACATCGCTTCCTCTTCCACATCATGACAGGGGCCATCAAAGCTACTTTCACTACTCTCTGAAAGTTGTAAAATGGCAAAATCCAAGTGGAAATGTGCATTAACACATCAGCTTTTGTTGGACGTCACAGTAAAGGCTTATTTCTGTTCCTCTGTGTGTCCAGTTGCTCAAATATCTGAACATCCAAATGGCCTGTGGGAGTGGATATGCACCTGTGGTTTTGGAATAGCTAGTCTCTCACCCAGCAGAGTCCCATAAAGTGTGAAATTCGAGACTCGTCTGCAGAAAAACTTCAAGGAATGCTGTAAAGCGCTCTGCAGAGTCTGCGCCTGTGATTTGGCCAAAAGCTCACGAATGAGCGATGTGCAGGAACGTTACTCAGAGGCTAGAAAAATAATGTTACTTCTGATTGAATATGTTTATCAAGGGACCACATTCTTTGGCAGCGTGCCCTAAAGATTTACAGTGCGGGCGGCTGGTTAGTAGGAAGCTGAGCTGGCAGGTTTATCAGCTGATCAATGATGAGTGAAAGATTAGAGATGAAAGCTTGGAATAGTTTATTTTTGTTTTTCTTTGATCGGCCTACACGCCGGTTTGTTACCCAAGACAAGTCTTGGTCTTTTGCCAGCTCTTCTAGCGTAGTTTTTCTCCTTTACTATGTTATAAATGATCAATACGCAAACACTCAGAGTATTTACTGTTGATATAATAAGCAAGATTTTTCTCTCATTGTTTGACCTGTATTGAAAAAACTTGAGCACATATTCGTTACTGATTAACAATATGACAACACACAAAATAACTCACCACAAGATCCACTCAGTAGTTTGAAGCTGGGGTTGGTAACTTTGGAGAGTAAGAGTAAACTACAGTAGATTTTGAAAGTAACCAGCGTGGCGCATTTTTGTTATCGATAACCATATCCAACTACCTCATGTCTCACATGTAAGAGCTCTGGGTGCTGGCAACATTTTTGTTCGGACAAAGCAAGTGAGTTGAAGATGTCGCTTTGGAATGATTATTCATTTGGAACCAAATGAATAATCATTTAATTCAGAATAGTGTTGGTTGCAGCCCCATTTGTCATTATTTGGCATTTCTAGGACTAAATGATTAATCAAAAACATAATCAATATAACATTTTGTTATAGGTAGCCTTTGTTGAATCCCTGAATAGATTGTGTTTTTGTCAGTTTTGAGGTTCGTATTTGTCAGGAAACAAACAACCTCTTTGCTCTGCTGTTTCCTCACTGATAGAAAACGCTGTAAAACAGAGGGTGGTAGCTGTCATTTTTTTTAATGATCAGTTGCGAGTTCTTCCCACTATTCTCCTGTTGATGGCTGTTAATAGCAGTGCCTCTGAATAATCCAACAGCTGCTTCACATGAATAATGACTTCCTGACTAGCAAACACAATACAGATAAAGGTAAGCTTGATGTTTGGTGAGTCTAATGCAGCAGTGTGTGGGTGTGAGTGAAAACACGCTCACTGTTCGAAACAAGTGGGGGGTGGGGGGGGTGGGGTTAAGTGAGAGCAAGGAAAGCCGCCAAATAATGTGTGAATGTAACACCATTGCATGCATGTCTTGACTTTCTGCCGTCGGCATGCATGCGTGTCAGTCCCTGCTCCGACTCTCTGGAGATCTGCAGCAAAGAGACCGCATCTTTGAGCTCAGCACGTCGGCTTTATCCACCGAGCAGCCTCACCAATCTCACCACAGAAAGCACATCAGCTCATTTCCCTCTCTGATGGCAGGATGCTAATGGCAGGTCTAAGAGCAGCAGTACATAATGGTGTAATCTCTGACTTGTATTGACTTCTCTTAGTGGCCAATAACATTAGAAGGTCAAGATTTGTTTAATGGATCCAAGCATGCAAGCCAATTAGAGCAGATATCCAACATAAGCTGCCAGTGAAGAAGGGTGGTAGTTTGCATGTTTGAGCCCATAAACAACATATTGTGCTTATTACATCTCACTGACTTTAACTTAAGCATCCCATAGATTGTTATATCATCACAGTAAATGTGTTTGTGTACTTTATTATTTATCAAAGTAACATTATTATCACATGGCGATCCAGTTAAGAGCAGGGACTTGATATGAAATATCATTGTGGTGGGACATTCAAGTGCTAATGGGCTTTTGCCACAAAAGGGGACTGAGAGTTGGCTGTAAAAATGCAATGCAACCAACGAGATACTCTGCTCTTTTCATCACTTAAGTGATAACAATTCATCAGCAGGTTAACATTGTGAGCATGGTAGCATGCATAGAGGTGCTAACCTGCATGTAGAGTCTTAGTTGATTCTTCATCAGTATATCTCATATTACAGTATCCTGCCAAGGCCTTGAGTGGTATGACAAAGGATAACGTGAGTTTGACAGTTCCTTAAATCAAAAAGTGCCATAAGACAGGCAAATCAAGTTTTCCGTCCAGCACATAAATTCAGCAGCAAGAATAACGTAGTTTTGATTCATTGTTGATGGATCACCTACAGTATATTGAGCAAGTTTCTAATTCTCTGTAGGTGAATTTTTGTACTAAAGACAAGAAAAGTAGAAAATGTATCTAAAAACATATGCAAACATCTGCTTTGTCATTTTCTGTTTTGGCCTTTTAGCGAAGGCTAAACACAAAGCATTGTGGACCAGTAAAGAAATGTGAGGAGGTGGAGGGAGTGTTAGAGTTTTTGTTGCAAAACAAAAAGCTTGGACTAAAGTGAGCTTGAGTTGCAGAAATATCAGCATGTGGCCAAGCGATTGCTAAATGATTGCTATTAATCGAGAACCCCCTGAGAAATGATGACATTATTTTTGAATGTGAGGAAGTAAAAGGGCTTTTAACCCCCCCCCCCCCCTTGTCCATTCAGAAAAACACCATTTCATGTTGATTAATGTTTAGGATCTTCATTTACTTGGAAACCCTGAGGAAGATGTAGTTTCACTTGTCATTTTATTTGCCATTTTAGACGCTCTACATTGGTCATGTGGTCGTCCTGATACACCTCATAACCAAAACCAAAACCGCTGGCAGTCGATCACTGTCTTTCAGTACTGTATATCTGTGTGTAAGAAATAGGCCATCTGACCTCAGCTGCGTTTGGAAATGTTACATCCTTTCATTTTTCCAATTCCTCTTGAAGAGCTGAAAGGGATGTGCATTTGCTTCCTGCCAATGAAAACGGCTCCCCACCCTTCCTGCTTGAGTCATGCCACATAGACTCAACAGACAAAATTACTTGACAGACAGACAAACAAACTGATCTCCTCAATGACTTCTTCATTCTGACAGAACTAGAAGCAAGACTAGCTTTATTGCGGTATATATTGAAACATATACACTTGCTTTTGTTTTTAAGTGTGTTCTTTTTTTTTTTATAGTAGCTTCTGTGTAGTAGTGAGTCAGAAAGGAAATGAGACTTAAATTGTAAAAAAGGAAGCAGAAATAAAACTTAAGGTTGGGATGGGGATTTTAAAAATGATGATCTGGTCAGTCACTTTGTGTCTAATAATGCCACTGCAGATGTTCTTCAGCCCCGTGTCCTGGCTCTGGGGAAGTCCTTTGATAACTGTGCCCTTTCCTGTTTTCTTCTTCTAGGAAATAATTAGCATATTAGCAATTCTGAGAGCTCGGGTCTCCCAATCTCTGCTGGGTGAAGAGTAAAATCTGCCACAGTGGCACAGCTGAGTCCCAGCGTGCTGCTGACAAACAGAGAGCCGGCCAGTTAGTCAGAGCAGCTTCCCACAATCTCCACGGTGAAGAATGTAGAGCCGGCGCGTGAGACGGCCAGATCACATCTCCACGGTAACCGCGCAGCCGTCCTCCGGTGAAAATACCAAATGCCGAGGTGGTGGAGAAGAGCGAAGTTCAAGGAGCTGGGAAGGATGAGTTCAGGGGGGAAATGAGAAAGACGATTAAACATGCCATGAAAGTGACAGAGCAGGAATCTCAAGAGTGGATGAGCGAATCAAGAAAAACACTTCCCAGACAGCCAGAAAGCGTGTTTTTATTCCTCAGCTGTCAGCGGAGAGCAGTTGGTGTCATTAGACGGAGTGCTGCCGACCCGGGACAGGACACTGACAAGCATGGCCGCTTCCTGCTTCCTGTCAAAGGACGGCTGCAGGGGAAACGGCAGGGCTGCTGAGGGAGGATAAGGCCTCGGGCAGGAAGCGTGAAGCTGAGACAGCCTCCAGTCAGTCATGCCCAGTCACTTCAACTGCAAATTTCCCCCGAGGCTTTGACCTCCTGGTCATGAGTGTGTGTTTGTGTGGTTGTTTGAGAAACCAGGAAGTCAGCCCCATTGGTCACATGGGTCACACTTAAGGGCTTTTGGTCCCTTTTGGGGTTATCTATAAAATAAGTTTAGGAGGGGTTAGGAAAATGCCTTCATAGTTTCCCAGAGTCCAGGTTGACATCTTCAAAGGTTTTTTGTCTGAGCCACAGCCCAAAACACCAAAGTATTCAATGCATAATGATATAAAACAAAGAAAAGCAGTAAATCCTTACAGCTGGAAACAACTGATGGACTGACAAATCGTGCCATTTAAACGGCTAAAACGTTTTTTATTTTAAATCATATTTCCAACCTTTCCATTGCTTCAGATTTTACTGAGAAAGATGGAGCTTTTTTCCCTCACTCTGTATCCCCAATCAGTTCACCTCCCAGCCTTTGATTGCTGAGTTTTTTTTAATGGTATTTGTTGTTGATGAAGTGGTTTGTCTGGCTGCCAACTGCTCTTCAAGAGACTGAACCGCAGTTGATCAAAACCTGCTTCAATTTCTCACTCTGAATGCAGCAGAAAGAAACCTCCGGTCATAACAGAACACCAACACTAAATTTGGTTTTGATACCAAGTAATAAAAGTAATAAAACTATTTTGTAAATGTTTTATAGACCAAACAATTAATCAGTAAATTGAGAAAATAATTCTAGATAATGAAAATTTATATTAGATCTGTCCCTAGTGTGAGTTCTGGGAAGTAATAAGGTGATGGAATTGTGTTTATGTGCCCAGAAAAAAAAAAAAGAAAAAAATTGTTTGAATAGGATGAAATGCCAGAAACGTCTTTCCTGCTTGATTATTAACATCAGACATTTTATGAACTTTCAAGGACGTTCATTTCTGACCTCACGCTGGTTATTAAATCTGTTCTTGCTGAGGCACCATGCGTGGCCAACGCCCTTCACCTCCCTAAAGTTGGCCCTTGACCTCTTTGGCTCAGACTTCCACTTAAAAGCATTCTGACACTGTCATGTCGACTCTGACAGCACAAACGGTTCTTCAAGGTAGATATTTCTCACACGAATAACACACGGCAATGAAATGTACTTAACTGTTTGCTTCTTTTTCTCCACGGCACTAAATAAATCGTCCATATGCAACAATTGCTGTGGAGAGACGAGCGTCCGCAGATGTTTTGGCATTGTCACACTTGCTAATCCCCCTGGGTTGAGTGGGAGCTTGCCATTGGTTGCTGGCAGATAAAAACAATCCTTCGACTATATTCAATAGTTGTCTGCCTTTTGGAGAGCAGAGTTTGGAAGCATTCTTGCCGGTTGCCAAGGGTTTGCAAAGACTGTGTGCCAAGACAGCGCTATTTCATTGATTTTTTTCCCCCCTAAAAAGCGAGAGATAACAGCTTTAACAAACCATCTCTTCAAGTTACATTAGTCACATTTACCACTGAAATACTGCTGGCCAATGTGTAGATATTTACTGTTTATCCTCTAATATGTTGGGATTTTGAAGGAATGTTCTCAGTCATGTTGTCTAAAACAAACAGTATAAAACATTTACTAAATAATTTTGACTTAGTAATATAAGGATGTGTGGACAGGCTAACCACAATCTAAATAAAAAATAAGGAACTAAGAATGTGAATTTGTTAATGTTTGTTCATGTTACAGCTGAATATTTAATTAAGAGCACAGACAGAGTGGATTATGGGTGACCCTTGGGTGGCGGTGCCAGCTGCTCTCGACATGAGCACCACAAAAGTCAATCTGCCTGCCCAGCCTCTGTTTCGTGCTCTTCATCCTAATCAGCACATGGCACCACCACCTCTGAATAATCACAGATTTACTGTGGAGGCGTTTTAAATGCTGAGTGATGAGGGTGGGGTTTGGTGTGTTGCAAAGATGCTCTTTGAGAGGAGACACAGCTTATTAGTAAATGTGTCAGCTGTTATGGGGATATTATCCATGACCAGTGCTGTATAACACATGTCTAAACATTTAGATGGAGTATGCTTACTTCAAGCATGTGGTTCTGAAAATTACACTTTTGGGACTACAAGGGGATACTAACTGACATATGTGTATACATATGAATAATCATATAATTGTACATCACACACTGTGGACTGGACGCAGCTGCATGCAGGGAAATGCACATTTACTGTGGGGGAATATAAGAAAAGCACAAGGCCTTTTCATCATTTAAGTATGTTTTCATACTGTTTGAAGATTTTCATTATAGTGATTATCAAGATAATATCATATACAGAGACAATATTGGTCAAGATAATGGTACTATTCAGTGTTCATATGGCACAAGTCATTTTGGGCAACTGTTTAGCCAAATAGACACCGGGCTAAATAATGAGGCAGTGTGGGGAGGTACTGGGCAGCAGAATCTGTTCCCATGTGCAGGGGGATCAAAGGGCTCTGCCCCTGCAGAAAGGGCCCTGCGGCGGCAAACTACTGCTGCCATAATTGGGGAAGAGCCATGTAAAACTGTCCAGGGGAGGCCAAGGACAGCTTAATTATGTTGTGAAATTTAATTAGCCCACTGTTGTGTGTGTGTGTGCCTTTGCTCTTAACCGGCTGACCTTGCTGTAATGGTGTTTTTGCTGGTGTTTATCATTATATTATGAGCTAACATGGCAGAGTTATGGTTTCATTCCCTTCTGGTTAAGATGGGCTGGAGATGAAATCACTGTGCTGTCAGAATAAATTATTGTGAAAACCACCAAGACAAGTTCACGTTTTAAATCATTTAGTAGAGGCGGGTAATTCAGGTGTGTGTTTGTGTTGCTTGTGTCCAAGCTCAATGGGTCTCCCATTTATCTCATATTTTCCTGCAGTAAATCTAATTATAATAGATGTCACACAAATCGTTCAGTGTGACAGGTGATTTTTATATTGTTGCACTGGTGTACGCTGAGAAAAGTCTATTATTATTGCTGTAACTTAATTCTCCATGCGAGAAACTCCCCTATTCTGCCAACAAATAAACATCATCCCTTCATTTTATCACACTGTGAATGCAGTTAGTAACTGTGAAAAAAAGACTGGTAAATAAATAACTGCTAGAAACTTAATGACAGAGAAGGTGCTGTGTTTGATACTCCAGGGACTAAGTTATATTTTGGACGGACAGTGAAAATTTAAGGAAGGGTCCTACTGCAGATTTAGCACCAGCATGTCCTGAAAATATTAGAAGATGACATTTCTTAACCAGTTACTTCTTATTTAAATAGTTTTGATGGTTCCTTTTACTGAAAACCCATTATCAAGGTTCACCACATTATCTGATAACAGTGGTAAACGTGGTTCATAAATCACACCTTCAGGGTTAAAATGGGGTTTACACAATCACCAGACACGTAGCCAAGGTGTCAGACAGTCTGTTGTCTCTTTTATTGTTTATTTATATATCACCAGTTATGTACTTAATTCACAGTATTATTTACATATAAGAGTAGAGTCACAAGAAAAGATAGAAGCGTTGTTGCACTTTCAGTTTCTTAAAATATTTTATACCACTGTTCAGAGAAGGTTTTATTGTAGTTATTCCTGTATACTATTATAATCATGACACACATATACAGAGTTTCAAGGTTCAGTAATGAAATTTAAAAAAAAAGGAAAGGCAACAAGTTCTTTTAAGAAAATTATTACCAGACATGTTGATATAGAAAAGACAACACTAAAAGATCCAAAGGGCTATAAAAAGAGTTAAAATGTCATTTAAAATGTGACATGTCTCCCTTGAATGAAATGTACTTGTGTTCAGTTTAAATCGGGCCACAAATCAACCATCCAGCATGGAAGATGTATTTGGATGTGGTGTAACTTCAGATGTTGTTGATATTTTCTCTGGCGGAGAGCGAGCTGAGCAACAAGGGCACATGATGAGTTTTTCTTATTCAATTTTCTTATGTGGAGGATGTTTATGATGATGAATTTTCCTTGTGTGAAGTTTTTTGGGATGTGTAAATCAGTCCAAGAATCACACTAGCATGGCTTTGTAGGATTTTCTCTAACTATAGATATGCATTATTGGTAAATGAGTAACCACCAGTGCAATGATCTATAGCATCTGTGAAGTGTTTTTCTATTTCTCTTGGTTATTATTGTAACTCTTATTATGGAGCACAAAGGCTTTCCTCCAGCAGCCAGCAGTGTTGAAATAATGATTTATGCCACATTCAGGTCAAGCACTGTATTGTGAGCACTCTGTCTACATTAGCTTTATGAAGTATGCATGCTTTGAACTACTACATGTTGGTCTCATGCCCTAAATTCTTTAAGTTTTCTGTAGCATTAAAACAAAGGCTTTGTAAGTCGAATATTGATGTGAATGTTTCCAATATGTTTTTAAAGGATAAAACAAATTCAAGGGTTTCAAAAGCGTCGTCTCTTCCTCTTTTCTCAGGCCTTGGACCAGGACCGAACCTCCCTGCAGAAGGTGAAGAAATCAGTGAAGGCCATCTACAATTCAGGACAAGGTGAGCCTGTCTTTTTCTAAATTTATCACGCCTGAATGTCCTTTAGCTGATGGTTGGGTACATGCTCACAACCCTTTCCAAAATAAAAATCCCCAGAGGAACACCCAGGATTTCTTAAATATCTTTAATAAAACTGAGGATTGTTTTTTCTGTCTGGAACATTGCCTTTTGTGGGACAGATGGTGTTTTGTGTGTGTGTTCAGGCTGTCCCAGAAACCAACACCTGAGTTTGTTTTGCTCGTTGCTGTGACATGGATCCTCAGTAATTTTCCACTGAATACTTTTGAGAGCAGCCTCCTCCCTGTAAATTGACAGTTTGTCCCACAAAAAAGTTTGTTTGTTCTCCACAGAAAACACAGTTTACCTTACTCTCATTGTGACTTTTTAGATGAGAAACTCCAAAAAGCTGAAAACAACCGGAACAACTCTTAAGTCGAGTGTCTAATAAGTCAAGCAAGATACTAGCTACAATAGTTACTTTGGCTAGATCTGGTTGTAGTGAGAGAAAAACTTCATGTGATCTCAAAATAGAAATAAGAATGGGATGTCTGTGCGTCTTGCAGATGTAATGAATGGTTAGACTCTTGGCCGTAGCCAGGATTTTAAAAACATAGAAGTCATGAGTCTCTCCAACACACACACAAAGCTCTCCAGATCTAATTCAGTTAAAGGTGTGACACTTCAGATTTCTGTTGGGGGGGTTTTCTTTTGTTAATGGTGGTAACAGCAAGTACAGTTTCATACTGCAGCAAAAACTCCTTTAGCAGAAATACTACAGAAGAGAAGCTGGTGTATCCGTTTACAGTGCAGCCAAACAAATCCACATTGTTTTGATAAAGAAGTTAGTTAATAATTGGCTTTTTTCCACCATGCTTGAGCAGCTGCGATCTGATTTCATGCTGCACTTGGCACAAGTAGTTTTCCACTCATCAGGATACAGTAAAGTTGGTTACCTCGCTGAGGAACTGGAGGTGTCGCCTGCAGCTCCTCATTTAATAGTTATTGTTCCGTTAATCCCTGCAATTTAAAAAACTCATTCGCTTTCAAAAAATACCAAAATTGATTGTTGTCTTGATTTGTCGACCCAACAATCTCTGTTAATGTTAACCTGTGAGAACTACATCACGCTTCCTGTGACTGCGCAACACAAGCCACCCCGTGTTTTGCAAGTTCAGTGCTTTTACCTGCCGCTACTAATAAAAACAACCATATAGAGAGATCATTATTGAATGTAAATAAATAAAAAATACCTGTTGCAGAAAACCACAAAGAGATCAAACATAAGTTTATAACTCAAACTGTTCAAGCTTCTGCTGTTTTCCCCACAACCAGAGAAATACTGAATGCTGTTATAGATTACATTTTTTTGTTGGTAAAATACCCACTGTGTGCAGGTTTTTGAATTGTATAAAGTAAACTCCCACCAGGTTGCTAAAAAGCCCAAATTCACAGAAAAAATACACGAAAAAGACAGAAAATACAAAAAATAATAATAAGAAAATATACAGAGGAGATTACCTCATTGTTATCAATGGTAACTACAGCCCTGCTCGGACTGTATTTGAGTATGACAAAAGTTAAAAATGGCTGCTGCAGGAATAAGCTCTACAGAGTGCTTGTCTCACTTGACCTCCATCTCAGGCCTCTTCTTCAGATTTTCAGATTTGGCAACAGTCTAAACGTCACTCCCCGTCCAGCTCCTCTCCATCTCTTACTTAGGCTGCATTCAGACCAAAGCAGGCTTTGCGGCGATCAGCTCATGGTTGTGCCTACAAGGAGCATTTGTGTGACGGCAATTAGCGTCTTTGTACTCTCATGGCAGAGTGGTACAGCGGTCAGATTGCCAGCTATCATAATTGGCCACCACTGTGTGATTTTAGGTTGCGTTTCTTTAAAACTCTACTTCAACCTTTTGCCGCAGGGCAGCTGCGATTTGTTCCAGGATCCCCTGCGGTCCCCCTCGCCACAACCTGGAGGACTGGAGAACAACACATCTTGTTATGCTGACATTTGCTGTATATAAAGATGACTTACTATAGTCAAAATGTATAAAACCAAAGTCACTTTGGAGCAGCCCTGAACAAATATTATGAGTTAAGGTCACGTTTGTTTGTTAATGGCAACTTGTAGTACCTGACAGATTTTAATATTCAGGGATACAAACACATTTTGGTTGGTGCTACTGAGGTTTGATACCGATCCAACTATCAATAATCCCTTTCACAATATGTGTAGAGCTCTGTAATTGTCTCTATGACTGCCATTGTAACTGTTGCACCTGCGCTATACTCCCATCGGGACGTTGCAAAGACTGCAGCCCACTTTCAGTCCTCTACACGTGCCGATCATGCTAATCATCGGCCTGATAAACTGACCAGTGGGCGGCTTTTCTTTTCTGTTTACAACACAGACCACGTGCAGAATGAAGAGAACTATGCTCAGGCTCTGGACAAATTTGGCAGCAACTTCATCAGCCGGGACAACCCAGACCTGGGAACGGCCTTCGTCAAGTTCTCCTCCCTCACCAAGGAGCTGTCGGCCCTACTGAAGAACCTGGTGAGTTCAACATCCCATACACCCATAATGTCATTAAAATAGCTTGTCTTACGGAGTGCCCTGCATTTGTGTGGACTTCACTTCTATAAATGGATTAGGATTTGGGTTTACGGTAAAGATTAGGATTACATTAGGTTAAGAGTTGACGTTGGGCATGTAGTAGAGAAGTTGAAGGGGTTATTGATAAATATAGTCAGTAAAAGTCCTCACAAATGTAATAATAGAGCTGTATGTGCCTCTAGGTTCCAGCTGAATAAAACATGTTCATCAATCTCTGCACTTGTACAAAGTTGTTTAAACTTTGCCTACACAGTCAGAATCGTCATCACAGTCAGACAGTATAGCTGACTACAGCTATATATATATATAGCTATTATTTATTATTTATTTTATTTTTTTACCAGTCAAGGCTCTTATCTGCCTGCCGTGGATTTCCCCTGACGGTTCTGTTGAATAATGTGTCCTGTTTGAATCCTCTGTGAGTGATTGTTGTTGGAAGAAGAGCCAGTCTCTCTCTCCCTCTCTTCCTGTGTGGCTGACAGCGAGATTAGACTCCATAAATACACTTGGCAGCACCAGGAACAACTGTGTGTGTGTGTGTGTGTGTGTGTGTGTGTCCATTTGGAAACCTTCTTAAATCACCCACCTGTCGGCGCTACCTGCATATTGCCGGAAAGTGAAATCATATCTTCTCAGTCTTCTCTTAGTCTGTCCTTTTTCCTCTCCCTTGACCGTCTTTTCCATTTTTAGCACTTTATTGAGTGAGTTCTTTTACTCCAATAACTGCGCCCCGAGGCCTGCTGGTATGTGCGTGCACTACAAATGAGAATTGATGAATGGTGCTTGTCCTAGATGTCCTACATGTGTTATCGGCTTAAATGTAAGGATTTTGCAGACAGATTTGGCCAGATTGTTTCCAGCTTTAGTGCATCTTTCTCCGTGTTTATGTCCGTATATTTTGTATACTCAGAGAAAGCAAAAGAGACGGTGACAGTTTCCAGGATGTGCTGTTAGAGCACACCGGCAACCAGCCAGCAGAAGATTGATTCTGACGTTGGCCATATGCAAGACAGGCACTTAAGAAGCACATTAGCGCCCATTAAGCGTTGTTTACTTCCTTGACCGCTGCTGTGTGTCTGTGTGGACTTGGCTAACAACAACAGGGACTTATATGCTTAGTACTGTTGTAAGTGACCTCGCTGATCCTAATGGTTAGAGCTGCTGAGCATAACTGTGGCAACTTGAGCTGTTGGCAACGTCAGGCTTTTGGTAATTCTTCAATACATAATGCATTTCGGTCAGCAGTGGCATGAATGTGTTGATGCATTGCACTGTAGGTTAAAGGATAAGGCCTGCATTATTCTATATTTTTGTTAGCGCCAACAAATACCATAAAAGAGGAAAACTAACAATGGGTTAGTCCGTCTTTCAATACTTAACAACTTCTGAGGGAGTTGGTAAAGACCAAAAACACAGCTAAAAGAGAAGGTTAAATTGGACAAAATTAAAGCCACGAGCAGGTTAACAAAACCGAGCAAAGTCACTTCAGCTGGTTTAAGTGAGTGAGACAAATTACACACTTGATTCATCATCACAGTGTCATGCATTTCAATAATTCTGCCATTTGCCCTCCATTTATCTGACGTTAATGAAACTTGGTGTGTATATTCAAGAGACAGAGCAGGATGTCAAAACTCAGTTTATTCAGAATTGCTCTAAAAACAGCTTGAATTATAGGCAATGTCCTGCTGGGCCCTGCCCTTTGCAAAGGTTTTTGATTGATGGCGGCCATGTTTTTGGACTGAGCTCGCCCATTTGTGGTTGAATTGTGTGGCGCACTCCCGCAAGGCTGTAGAACAAATTTGGTGTTGATACAGTACAAGAAAATGTCACATTATACGTTTTCACATTATGCAAATCAGCAAAAGAAAATCCACCCAAGAGGCTTTGGTTTTTAGCACACTGAACTGGACTTGTGTGTCAAATGTCAGGTCAGTCAGACTTATGGTGTGTGGTGTGTGGCTTTTCCAAAATTGTGTTTTTGGGCCTTAATTACAGCGCCACCATCTGGCCGATTGGACTCATGCTTCTTGAGAAGCATTTGCACGAAGATTTGTCGATTTTCTCGACAACCATTCATCCGATCGACTTTACACTTGGTGGGTGTGTTGCTGAGGACCCAAGGAAGTGCGGTATCGAGCGTAAAGTAGGTTTGATGAGTAGTTCTCGAGAAAGCTGAGGAACATCGCCCTTCAGAGCTGGGTGGATTCAGCAGTTACAGACCCAAGGTTTAGACGTCGAATGTGCGATTTAAATGTCGGTAACTACATTATACCCTAAAACTCTTAAAAATAGGAGTGAATATTGGACTTATATTTATCAGGTGGCCCCAAATAAGACTGGATGTATAAATAGGCAACTGTTTGGTAATAAACAACTTTGTATGGTGATAATATGTCAATGTCATGTTTACAGCTTGTTCTGATGGCCCAAGTGGCCAAAAAATAGTAATAGTAAAAAAAGTCTATAGTCTATAGTAAAAAATCTTTTTTTAAAGCTCTGTACTATAGTTTTTAGCGAACGTCACTCTTTCACCTGCTGGAAAATACATATTTGAGCACTAAGTGTGTATTTTTTTTTAACCCAGTGCAACAATGTGTATTATTGATGTGTTTTTAATAGTTTTTGGATAATAATGGAGCTCTGTGACACAAAGGATTGAGTTATATCAAGCTTCAGCTACACAGATAGTACTTATTATTAGGATCAGTTCATTTTAGTTTTTTGTCTATTCATGGGATTTGTAGACAATAAGAAAAATATAGAATTTCATCAGCCTTATCCTATGTAAAATCTGCCTCCACATTGTGCTATACTCTATTATTTTAATATCTGTGTTTTTTCTTGTGACAACAGCTACATTATAACTCCCTGTGTTCTTCCTCCTCTTGTCTGTGTGTCGTCTAACAGCTCCAGAGCCTCAGCCACAATGTGATCTTCACTCTGGACTCGCTGCTGAAGGGCGATCTGAAAGGCGTGAAAGGGGTAAGATTTACTGTAAAACAGTTTCTCTTCCTAACATTTTTTTTTCTCTTTCTTGACTCTCCCGAGCCCCCCCATGTCACTGCTGAGCAGCTGGATGGAAAAAAAAATAGACGCCTCGTCAGCACATCTCTCTATTAATCTCTCAACTTTTGTGCATGTGCATGTTGAGTGTTAGCGAGAACAGACCAGAGAGACGGGGGAGAGCTCTCTGTTCAAAAGATCACACTGTAAATCTTACACAAGTAAACACTGCCTTTGTGTTGTGCTTGAGGCGAGTGGCGAGTAACTGGGTCATGAACCCTTGATGTTTAGGGTACAAGGAGGGGCGTGGTCGCTCGCAGGGCATAAATCGTGAGCAGAGTGAGGCTTTTGCTGGAACTCTGGTAGAGATCCAACTTTGCAAATGACTCCGTCCCCTCTGTGACCTCTTTTGTAGTGTGCTGATGCTTGTACTCCTGTGTTTCTGCAGGACATAAAGAAGCCTTTTGACAAGGCATGGAAAGACTACGAGGCCAAGTTGTAAGTAGATAATTTAGTGTTCTGTTGTAATTCTCCATATTTGCATCATCTAACTCATTGTAGAGTACTGAATAATGGATCAAACACTGTTTATAATGTGCAGCAATATTTTTTTGGAAGCTCCAGGAGTGTCCAGGGGACACAAATCTACACGCACAATAAAACATAACAATAAGCGTAAAAACAAGTGCATCCATTCAGTAACAGTCCTCTCCTCCATGTCAGTACAAAGATCGAGAAGGAGAAGCGAGAGCACGCCAAGCAACACGGGATGATCCGCACGGAGATCACCGGGGCTGAAATCGCAGAGGAGATGGAGAAGGAGCGGCGTCTCTTCCAGCTCCAGATGTGTGAGGTGGGTTGTGAAATTAAGCTGTAGGACATTTTTGGTTGGCAGTAAGCAGTAATCAAGCTTTAGAGCAGCCTAGCAGTTAGCCAGGTCCTGTAACTGGCAGGTCACAAGTTAAATACCAACAACACAATTGTCCAATTGTCCTTTCATGAAACTTTCATGCTGCTGAAAAAAATTACCTGAAAATTGATGTTGTGTTGGGTTGTGGTCAGACAACAGCAAAACCATAATAAATTACTTTTCTTTTTTGTAATTATTATTTTTTTTGGCATCATCAGACTGTCGGCATATGATATCAGACAGCGATGACTTTTGCGATAAAAGATTTTCATCACGATAACCTTCTAGGTTTGTGAAATGCTGTCTTTTCACACTGTAAACCACAGTGTAGTGTTCAAGTGTCTGATAATCCTTCAAACTCATGGGTCTATCACCCAAACCAGCTTTCCTGGATCATATTTCATCTTCTTATTGGCACCTGTAAAAACACGCCCCCACCAACGCAGTGCTATTTTTGGTTTGAACACCCACTTATTAAAATCTTTTAGTATGCAAAGTCCAGCTGCATTCAAACCAGCTTTTAAGCTTGAGTTGACTTTTTCTCTCAGATGATTTTGAATAATTTATAGAATATCTTTAACACTCATGCAGCTCCACATGTAGGGATTACAGCAGCCTCAAAAGATACAGCTGTACCTACATTAATTCATGAACAACATATGTATTGCACCGATCTCTGGCTTCTGCCTCAACTCTAGACTGAAACTGGTTGTTACAATGATTGTATGTCAGTGGATAAGATTTAGAAAGTCTTTCTGCTTCTGTAAACGTGTTTGCCTTTAAGCATGTTGTGACAATCTTTGAATTCTCTCTGGTATTAATTGTCAAAAACAAATGTGAGCTCTTTATGTGCCCAAGAGAATCAGAACAAACTGTTAGAGCTCACTCTGCTTCGCCAAAAACCTCTCTAGTGGTGGGTGGTGACGCCTACGCCTTGTTCACTGTTTTATCCTGTTAGGATTTTTTACTCAAATTACATAATGGACCAATGGCTGTTGCACTGCTCTTGGTTGTGTGAATTATTCACCACAAAACTCGCTGCAGTCCTTATGTTTCTAGGCCCTCCTTTTCCACCTGTGTTCAGACTTCTTATTCTGTTACAGACCAGGTGTGGCTTAATTAAGTCAGGTTCATTTGCATATAATGTTTTCTAGAAAGTGCTAAGCATGAAACAAGGGAAACAAATAAGAATACAACAGATGGAAACATGACTACAGCCATGCTTGTGGCTCAGTGACGCTGTACCTAGGAACAGCAGTGCTGCTAACGTATGAAGCACAATATTCAGTCTGTTGTCTTACTTCACTTTGGTAGATAAAGATTTGAAGGATGTAAATTATGGATTTAGTAAATTATGCTGTGACCTACAACTTTTTAGCCTATGTGTGCTTACATTTTGGCAAATTGGAACCATTAATAGTATGTTGAATTAATGGTTCCTGTTTGCAGTGCACCTTTGAATGTACAGACAACTATCACTGGATTACTTTGATACTGAAGAAAACTTTAATGTAGTTAGTAGGAGCATCTTTTTTCTATTTCTAAGTGGGATTACAATATTGACGTAATGATATCCTCTGAAAGTGAAAGTCCCGCTGAATATAAGAATATGTGTATCGTGTCTGTGTGTTTGGATTTGACGGAGTTATGTCTCAGTACTATTTGTGGCCCAAACTGCAGTTATCGGGCACTAAGGGTGTCACAACCACTACTGCTCCAACGGCTGACTGTGTCTGGAGAACAAGTCAAATCAGTGGGCTAAACTACAATAACTAACGTCCTGCACCTGTGCCTTTCACCTCACACAGTATCTTTCACACATACACACACACACACACACACACACACACACACACACACGCACACCAGTCAACTCCCTCGCAGGGTCTCAAATCAAAACCTTTAAGCAAATCAATTTCCTTTTTTAGCAATGAAGTTGAAACATTGAAGATTAAACCTGAACTTGAAACAGTTTTCTCTTTTAATGATTACAGAAGAACTACAGTCACTTCATTATCCGCTCTTGTAGCCCGCCTCCAGTCGATGCAAGATGCCAAAAAACGAGTTGTAGCTCCCACAGTATATTAGCACTGGCTTCCTCTTTCACTGCCTCTAGTCCAGGACTTCATTTTAATTTTCTCATCTTTAGAGCTTTGAATGTGCGTGCTCTGGCTAAAAGTATAATGCTGATCTGTTGTGTCCTTATAGCACTGCATGAGTCCTCTGAAAAGTGGCTGTCGGCCGTTCCGGGGCAAAAATTTCAAACAAAAGGCCTTTGTGGTTTTGGCCACTTGTTACTGAACCAGCCTCACTGTAAATGATAGTTAGATGACTTTGCGGTTTGAAGAATTTCCTGAAAAAGTACAAGGGCTCTATTTTGAGAACATAATAGACTTGTTTCTATACATATATGAGCTGATAATTTCAGGCCAAGAGAAGTTTAGTGGACAGGACAAAAATAATGAGTTTTGAAAGCCAGATGTCTCACCAGCTGCTGATGTGTTTATAGAGTCGTTGCTATTGATCCTCAGAGCTGTCAGATCACTCCAGACAGGAGTTTGTTAGGTCGCAGGAGTTTAAATCTTAATCATTTTAAATTAGTATTGTGCCATTTGACGATGAGTCAAGATAAATACATCAACCGTCAGAGGTTTTGTCATGCCGTATATCATGCTTGCTATCCCTTTAATATCTTAAAGTTGAATTGGTTGTTGTAGCCATTAATAAGCATTATTTATGGCAATATTGGATTTTTATAATTTTTTTTTATCACTGTGATAAAACATTTTGGCTTATTTTTTGGATATTTTATCCATAAGCAGTTACTCAATTGATTTTCCAGAAAATTCTCTGGCCCAGTCTTTTCATATGTGAAGATTTACTGTTTTTATTTGTCATATATGTCAGTAACTGCAAATCTTTAAGCTCTGGACTTTAGGGTGTACAAAAAAGTATATTGAAGACGTCAGCTTGGGCTCTGGGAAATTGTTACAGGCATATTTCACAACTTATTTTTACATTTCTTAGTCTTAAAATGCAACCCATTAATCAAGAAAACAATTTTAGATTAATCGTTAATGGAAATAATTGCCAGATGCAGCTTTGCAAGATAAACAGCATTGTAGGAATTACATATACTGCTTTAGAGGATTTTATCTATCTTTTTAAGTTAGTCTCTAAAATGCTCTACCAATAAAAAGAAAGAGACAGAATAATCACAAACATCAGAGATTTCCTAAATCAACACTCATCATGACTGGAAATACCAGCGTTGCTGCTGCTGTTTGTGGGACAGTTGCTGCAGTCAGTGGTACAATCTGTTCATCCCACTTAACCTCATTTCTCTCTGTGTGCGTGCACTCTCTCGCTCTCACGCTCTCTCCCTCTCTCCATGTTACTCAATCACCAGATTACGGGATGCTCTCACTCTCTCACCCTTTTCATCCTACGCTGTCAGTGAAGGCGTGTGGAAAGGCAGGGCTCAGCAGGCTGCATTATGTTGCGCTCAGACACGGCAGCAGTGCGAGCGATGCTGCTCATTCACACAAAAGAGTCCAAACGCGCACATGTGGCAGCGCTCTCCAACACACTGAACCCACACAGGGCTCAGACAAAATGTGGTTAATCTCCCATCCAAAGGCCACTGTCTGGCAGACAAAGGGACCGCACATGCATGCATACACACATATACGCATATACACGTTCACTCATGCGTATGCAAACTTACATGCATATACACACGTGAGGTAAGGAGCAAATTGAAACTGTATGTTGACATCAGAAGCGTCAGAAAGCTTTTGTGTAATAAAATAAATTTTGCTGTAGAGCTGAAAGTGGTCTTTAGCTGTGACTCTTTGTAAATCTCTTTGGATTGGCATGCTGTGGGATTAGCTCAGATTATATTTTATTTGTTTGTGTGTTGGGAGAGCTGTCTGAAGAATTCTCGTTTGCTGTGAATCCTCAGACACCCAGACGGAGCATGCAGTCTACAAAGCTCTTCCCCTAGAGGATATTCCCTCTTTTTTTATAATGCTAATGTAAAACATTTCTCATCGTCCTTTTGAAACTGTATTTAGATCAAGGCAGAGGGATGGTATTCCCTTGTACTAAAAGTGTGTTTACCAGTCTGGTCCCCACTCCCACAGTGTCAAGGCAGTCTTGGCTCAAACATCAAAGCCTTCATAAAGCATATGTGCACTGAGATTATCGTATCATAATGTGAGTGTTTGTACTCCAAGTGTCTGTGGCAAGTTCTCTGTGCAACAGCTCTGCCACATTATTCCTCATTAAACCAAAAAATCCTTTAAACACACCCTGAATTTCAACTCCTGGCTGAATTCTGCACTTCTCTTTGCTTTGCAGTACCTGATCAAAGTAAATGAGATCAAGACCAAGAAAGGAGTGGACCTCCTCCAGAACCTGATTAAGTATTACCACGCACAGTGCAAGTAAGTACCACCTTAATCCCCCTGAACCCGAATGTGCGAAGCTCCCCCTGTTGTGTGCATCACACCCACTGAAAAATGTATTTCAAAACCAGCCGAAGAAAAAGATTGTGTCTCTCGCCCTCTTTGCAGCTCTTAATGTCAATTTTCTATCTCCTGTGTGATTCACAGATCTTGAGGGTGCACAGTCGTGTATATATAGCTCTCATAAATATGCACAGGTCATCATACAGATATGTTCTGACAGCTATGGGGTTTGGTGGGTAAATAAGTGGGCGCTCTCCGTGCCAGAACCGCAGCTCACAACGGCCTGTGACAGAATGACAAATTTTCTCTCAGTGTTGCTAGGTCCTGTCATAACACTGGGACAAAACAATATACTTCCCCCGTTAATCTGTTCAACCTGGGCCTTGATGGATAGAGAAGCTGCAGTGGTGATGGATTAGAAGCATGAAAGCAATCGATAGAGAGCTGAAGGATGTGTGTGACTGCTGGCAGCCAGAAAGAAGAAAACAATTTATGTTCCTTTTTACCATCTAAACCACTTTATTCAACAAATTGAGGGCGGTAATTAAAGGGAAATTTGGCTATTCCTCAGCCTCTCATGTTTTTGTATATTTGTCATGACATCATTTTACTCAACCAGTGAAACGTGGACTCAAGAACAACATTGATCACAGCAAATACAAGAACAACATTGATCACTACAAAAAATACAGAAAACACATAAAACACTTTCCTTTGAGTCAAACGTGACCACAGAATGAAGTCCTTTAGAAATTCCTGTGGCTGTTAAGGCCTCTGGATGCTCCAACTGAAGTTTAATCGTCTAAAAGAATCTGAAAGTGTGCTGGAGTTCACATTTTCAAAATGTGTACAACAAAATGTTATTGTAACCAATAGTCATTTATGGCTGTCAAATACTGGAATTTCCCATTTAATAATAAGCAAAAGTAATTCTAAATACATTTATAACTATATAGTACAGCAAAATGTGCAAAAAGTCAACCCAGCTGAACATTTTCTTTACCTGCAGCATTAACACTTTCATTTTACTTGACGTGACATTCTGCAAGGTCGTCAGTCCTTGACGTGGAGAGGTGGATGGAGTGGGAGGAGGGATGTGGGATCCTCAACGCACAGATTGAAAGAAAACAAGCAGAGGAGAGACGTGACAGAGAAAGTAATGAGCAGAAGAAGGGGGAGAGATGTTCCCTTAAGAAGAGTGGTGTGCAGGGGCTGGAAAGAGGGAGGTCATTAGTGGTGATTTGCGGCTGCAGCGCTGCATCGGGGTGAGGAGTGTAGCACCGGCAGATCTGTAATAGATTTCAGGATGTGCCAAGCACCCCTGCAGATCTGCTGTGGACACGGCCAGCTACGATTTCTGTGCCAAGAGCCCAAGGCGCCAGTTCGAGCCGAGCTATACATTAAACATAAACTGCACCAATCTCCTCTCTCGGTGTGACCTTCATAGTGACAAAATGGAGCAGTAAAGTACTTATTCCCATAAATGACCAATTTGTCTCTCATATTTATTCCAGTGCATGTTAATGTCAGTGAGATTCACATGCACCTTTGTTCTCCAGTTTCTTCCAAGATGGCTTGAAGACAGCGGATAAGCTGAAGCAGTACATCGAGAAGCTGGCAGCTGATCTCTACAATGTAAACACACACATCTTTACCTTTTCATCTTTTCTTATGCTTTTATTTTTCAGACAGTCAAAGCTGATCTTTTGTAGTTTGTTTTTTTCTGTCTGAATTAAATCAATAAAGTTGATATCTCATGGTCCACTTATTAGTTTTTCCCAAAATCTTATGTATGTGGTATTCAGAAAGTGAGGTTTGCTTATACTGATGCAATAGAAAAAGCTAGTAAGTGGACCTTGAGTTGAGATTTTCTCTTGGCACATTACTGTTTTCTAAAGGGAAGAAGGCATATTTGCATGAGCCCTAAAAGACATTATTGGATAAAAGTGTAATGTTTTACAACATCACAATAAGTTGTTGGATAGTTATGTTGTGCTTCCAATAGCAAATTTAGCACTCCGTAACAAGCAAAGTTTTGAAAAGATAAAGCTATACTGACTGCTCACCACCATTTTTTTTATTTACAGTACTGCTGTACTTTCTCCTGAAGCAGCACTTTTATCAGAATATGATGCCCCTGCAGTTTTTGTCTTTTGATTGTAGAGAGGGCACTGTAGCACATCTGCAGCAGCTGTCATGATTCAGAATATCCTGGAAACTAGGAAACCTCACTTATCCAAAAATGGTAACGCCTGGGAAAGTAGAAGTCACACAAAAGATCCTCACACTGTTCTGATTGCTCCCAATAGATTTAATTTAACACCTCTGATCTAACAGACGTTTTCATCAGGCGTCAACATGACAAATCCTGATACCTTTGTGAGCGTTCAGTGTGTTGTGCAGGTAATTTGTCTGACTTCTGCTCCTTGTTTTTTATCAGGCACCTTTAAAGTTTTTATTGACTGTGCATTCTCACTGTTTTTTAATGCCTGGGAAAGTCACACAACTCTAAATTATGACACTAGTGTGAGAGATGTCAAAAAATAAAGTAGTGGGAAGTTTCCAAGTTTATTTTGCTATTGAGCAGATGATTTAAGTCTAGGTATTGACATGAGGCATTTTTATTAATGATACGTACGTAACAATACAAATGCTGGTGCATCTTTTCCTCAAACCTTTGTCCTCCTCAGATCAAACAAACTCAGGATGAGGAGAAGAAGCAGCTGACTGCCCTGCGGGATCTGATCAAGTCCTCCCTCCAGCTGGACCAGAAGGAGGTAGGCAGGTCACACTCAGACAAACCAGGCCAAATTTAAACTTGTAGCAGGTGAAATTCTTAACAAGGCCAGCCCACACTCAGCCATATAGGGCTAAACACAGAAATGGCAGACCTGATTCACTTTTACCAGCCATATTGCTCGAGCTGCCACACAGATTTGTTGTTAGAAACTGATGATTTGACACTCGTATCCCACGTTTTTACCGCACACCTCCTCTCACTCTGGCCCCTACCAAGTTTGGAGCTTGGCTCCTGCAGCACAGAGCGAGTGCCCAGTGCTGTACCATGCTGGTAGCCAGTGTGTGGTAGGCTTTGCTGGTGACCAGTGTTGTGCCTCACTGGCTGCTCAGTGGAGAGCCAGTCACTGCCCGACTTAACACCATACCCCACGTACACACACACTTAAAACACTGCCAACCCCGGCGTTACTTACGAAGATAGCCTGCTGTAGCTGTACGTTCGTTTCCACCGTCCACTCAGTTCACACATTCACACCCTCAGTCCACCGTTCTGCATGACACAATTTATACGGTCTTTCACATTTAATTTACACTCTCTGTAGCTTGTCTTGTGATTAGCGCCCACTGTAAGCACTACATTTAGAAAGTGAACACATGAGATCGTGGTTCTGGTCGGCACACGGGCAGGCGATGCACTCTTTCACAGCCACCGCCTGCACCTGAGCTGGATCTTTCACACCTCTCCCCTCTATCTCCCCCTTCTGCCTTCTGCTTGTCTGGAATCAAGTCTAGAAGAGTAAGTGCTGGTGCATGTCGAGCATGAGAGCATCTGTCTGTTCTGCTTGACAGTAGAGTGGTTTTAGCAGTAAAGTGGTTTGGCCCTTCCGAGGCGTTGCAGAGCATGCCTTGTACATTTAATTTTTCTGTTAGCACTCTTATTTTGGTTTTAAGAAGAGAACTCTGTACTTTGATGTTGGAGGATCAGTTTGTTGTGTGTTTGTGTCTGTGGTGCATGTCTTTCAGCAGCTCCTCTGTACACCCTGTGTGTTAAACGTCGGTACTTTGTGTTTGCGTGTGTGCACGTATTGTGTGGGTTTGCACAGGACTCGCAGAGTAAGCAGGGTGGCTACAGCATGCACCAGCTCCAGGGAAACAAGGAGTTTGGCTGTGAGAAGAAAGGCTACCTGCTGAAGAAGAGTGATGGGTAAGCTGCTAACACAGTCATTATTTTAAAATGCCGCAGAGCGCCATTCATGTTGCATTAAAATTTTAAGTGCACATGACATGACAACACCTTTCCTAATGTGACCCCCCCCCCCCCTGCTTCACAGGCTGAGGAAGGTGTGGCAAAGGAGGCAGTGCTCAGTGAAGGCGGGCATGCTCACCATCTCTCATGCCACGGTCAGTACAAGACAAATGTGCACACACACACACACACACACACACACACCCACACGATGTGTCTGACCCCCACGTGTGACTGTGCGGATCAAAGGGAGGACATCATGCGGGGAGGTTGTGTTGGGCTTTCTCAATCTGGAGGCTGGCAGAGCGGAGCTGACATAGATGGGTTGTCATGGCAACCCTGCCCCTCTCACCCCTCCCCCCTCCGCCTGCTGCGCCTCGGTGACTCATCTCAGAGCGAGTGTGAGCGTACTGTATATGCTGGCACGTCTGTAGCGTTGACTCCTGTGCAGCTGCAGTGTGATGTTTTTCTTTCCTCTGTGGACCGAAGGACTCTTAAAAACTGAATCACAAAATCTGAATTAATTCTGTGACACTCTTCGGTCATTTGAGCTACTGGACCGGTGTCATCAGGCACAAATAATCAGGAAAACATGAAACATTTCATATGAATTTAGGAGTTGACAAATCAAATCCTGTCCATGTGTAACTGACTGTCACTGTACTTAAAATGTATTAAATTATATAATCTTATGTACTAAAAAATAAAGCTCCTGAAAAATGTCCATGAAAAAACCTTCCTTATATAAATGTCTCCATTTTATATAGGGAAGGTCATCTGATTGATAACCAGCATTGGCACTATAAATATCTTTCAAACTAGGATGATCCATATTGTTGTGGATCAAAAAGCAGACAGAAGCTACGTTTGTGATAGCTGCTTGATACTTGGACTGTAGTCAATACATTTTCACAGGCTGATTTGCTTTTATTAATAAATTAACCCAACAATAAGTGCCTCAGACAGTGCAGGATCTTTTCTTCATTATTTGTTCTTTAAATCAAACTCAAAGAAATTAAAATATCTTTTAATTACAATCTACAGTAAATTGTATGTATAAAGGCACTTATAGACTCATAGATTAGAGGGTACTTGCATACACAATTGAGGAGTACTTACACTTTTAGTACATACAGTTCTGATATAAACAGACTGAAATTTAGTTTTTAGTCACACTAGCAACATGGCTCTTGTTCTTTAGTAATTGTCTGTGCATTAAATCAATCATTTTATTTAATGTGAGTGAAACCAGTTTTTAGCAGTTTTGGTACTGTCTGGTGTTACCGGTTTGATCACAGATTGTGACTTAACGCTAACAGTCTCTCTTGTATTCATGTAAATGCTCACATTTAAGGTCCGGGACAGTTTTAGTAACTTTCACCATTGAGGAAGAGGATGGTAAGCCTGGTGAAGTTGGCACTCGGGCGGCTTTTTTAAACCAGCAGACACATTTGTTCCAGCTGGATGTACCAAGGCAGGGAGGATAAGCTCTGGCAGTGCATAATGACTGATGTAACCATGAGTCTCTCCAATTGTATTGGTCACATTTGCTGTTTTTCCATACTTTGGATTTGAGCATGATCTGAACCTTCCTCTACCTCAAACATGATAACATTTCTGTGTGCTACAAGAAGCTTGTGCCTCAGTGTCTCAGACGTGATTTGAAAGGTTTTTGTTCTATTGAGCGATGAAGGGACTAAATCTTTAACCTATGTGTCTACTCTGGTCCACTGAGTGGTAGTTACATGAGAGCTTATAATCATTTTCTCTCTGTCTGGAAGCGGTTTACCGCCACTCCAACTTCTTTTTTCTTCAGCTTGTGGCAGCTGAACTTTAGGTGACTCTAGTTGACATGGCGGGTTGCCAGCAAGCCAGCCAAACTCCAAGGCTCATCACAGCCTGTTAACATTTCATTAGCACGTGCCCCGGCCCCTCCTCTCCTCTGCCCGGGCACTGGCAGGAGACAATGCTCAGTATACATGTGCCAACTGGGCCCATTATTACAGCACACAGCCCAGCCGGCACAGTCCAGTTTCCTAACGGGGGCAAGAGGAGTCTTGAGTTCATTCTGTATCTGTGTGACAGAATTGTTTTAGCTTTAATTATGTGGATATTCAAATTCCTGAGGTTGATTGCATATTTCCTGTCTGATCTATGTGATCCTCAATGTGTTTGTGCTCACAGTCCAATAGGCAGCCGGTCAAACTTAACTTGCTCACCTGCCAGGTGAAGCCGAGTGCTGAGGACAGGAAGTGCTTTGATCTCATTTCTCGTAAGTTTCACACACGCGTGCTGTACATTTCACTACATGCCCGGATAGCTTAGTTATTTACATGTTCATGTAGATGTGAATTCCTGCCTCTTATAAACATCAAGGAAAACAAATCTGTGGAAGCACAACATACACTTTTTGTATTACAGACTGTATTTTTAGACCGTAGAAATATCATACAGACAGGTGATATACAGTATTTGAATATTTTACTGTATGCTGCCTGGTGCTTATAGTATTATAAAGATAAGAGATTTGCTTATTTAACGTCACTATTTCTTTATTCGACAGATAACCGGACATATCATTTCCAAGCTGAAGATGAACAAGAGTTTGTCATGTGAGTATTTCAGACTAACATTGCTCAAAAGGTTTGTGAGTTTACCTGTTTCCAAAGAGAAGTGTCATATTTGACCACCTTTACCCAAATCCAGAGTACAATTTTTGTGTGTGATCACAAACTGTCACGTAACAATTTTTATTAATGGTGGGTTGGTTTCGTGTCTTTGTCGTACTTGAAGACAGAAGTGTTTTACTTTGTGAGGGGAAAAGAGGCTATCGAGAGTGGGTGGCAGCGAGGGTAGCAGTGGGATTTGTGGTCTGCAGTAATTCAGGTCACTGTAAACTCATGCAGCCACACATGCACAGACACATTATTAGAACTGCAGCAATTCAACAAATGTTTAATTAAATTATCACACACCACTTTTACAGTTTCTTGCACACTTTCAGTAGTTGTGCTTTTTCACTTTTATCACACATGCACATACATTTGCTTTGGTTTTACAGTAAAGTAATGAAACAATAACTAATACATGTTTGTGATGACCTACTATTACACATGTTTACCAGACCTCTGTAGTGAAATAAAAAAATACGCCTTTGAACACACTTTGATTTGATCTGGACATGTTCTCATTCTGATGCCTTGCTGTGGTTGTGCCACTTGGTTCATCGCTGTGTGAACAGTCTCTGTCTCCGTGTACATACTTCTGTAATGCACTTCAAACTGCAGCAGCAGCAGCATTTTCATGGGATTTTTTATAAAATATTTAGTATTCCATAGGGCTCCTGCTTTGTGCAATCACGCTTCCCCTCAATTAGACTAGGAGCATATTATAATTCATGATATAAGTAAACATAAAAACGCTTTGGCTCAGCTTCTGTACACCTACGCATCTGTGGATTAAAATATCTTGTTTTTCACACATCCAGATAAACAGACAATCTAACACATCCGTTTATGTGCCCACTCCCTGTCTGGCCTCTGCAGACAGGGTTGAGTGACAATGACAGAGGAAGTGCTGACGTCAGGCTCATAAAGCCCTGTGTGTGTGTGTGTGTGTGTGTGTGTGTGTGTGTGTGTGTGTGTGAGGGCCAGTTCAGTGGGTAGAGTGCAGGAGCAGCTTGTACCGTGTAGTCAACTGCAGGAGGCCATGTTTGAAAGGCAGCTACAGTGTTTCCTGTCTGCGTGATTCTGAGTGACCACAGAGTTGTGTGTGTGTGTCTGTGTGCGTGTGTGTGTATTTGTGTGTTTTACTTTTTCAAAGTAAATAAATCTGCTGTAATGGAAATGAATCCAAAATGAGGAAGTTTCTGAGGGAATAGAAATAAGAAGAGCTGAAGTAATGCTATTGTAATAATATCAGTAGTTATAGAAGGAAGGTCTAAATACATCTTTTGGGCAGTTTGATTTTATTGCCCCACAAGATTTGTTAACAGTCGCTTAATGCATAATTTGTGTGTAATGAAGAATGTATTTCTCTTTAGACCATTAACAAAGACAGTGGTCTTTTGTATTTTCCAGCCAATAATGATATAAAGTGATACTACATTGTGGGTATAAAATAATAATTTTTATATATTTGATTCATGTTAATGTCATTTTTCAATAAAAAATTGCAAATATTCCCCATGTCCCAGTTTCCCAGTTATGAGGAGTTTCAGGTTTATATAATTTTAAACTGAATATTTTTGGGCAGTTGCAGCTATATATTTTTCATTTTAGGTTACTCGTGGTGTTTTCATGATATTTTTATCTCTTAGTAAAATAACTCTTTAAAAACAGCATTTTAACTAAAATCTCTTATTATTTAATAACAGTAACGATGTGTTCCCTTGTGCAGTTGGATCTCGGTGCTGACCAACAGTAAGGAGGAGGCCATGAACATGGCGTTTCGTGGTGAGCAGAGCAGCGGAGGCGAGGACGGTTTAGAGGACCTGACCAAAGCCATCATAGAAGATGTGCTGCGCATGCCGGGCAATGAAATCTGCTGTGACTGCGGAGCTTCAGGTGTGTACTGCTGCTGTTTGTGTGTCCAGAAAGGCGCATATATATATATATATATATATATATATGCTTTGTGCTTAGTCAACCTTCACCTTGGGAAAAGAAAAGACAAACACCTCCACTTCAGCATTTTCTGATTTAACTGTGGACAAATGTTTTATTTAAAGCCACACACCAATCTTGATTTCTTTGCAATGTCACAGCTGCCCTGAACTCAGTGTCCTTCAGTTAGATGGTAACTGAACAAGCCGCACTGCAAATCCCCCAGCAGCCTTCAACAACCAAGTGTGTATGTGTGTGTGAGTGAATGTGAGTGCGCAAGCTTTGTTAGCATTCAGGACACAACCCGATCCTGATCCTCCCCCACATTAGGAAGCAAAGACTCAGCACTCAGGAGTGGCATAGACGTTCATGCCCTCTCTCTCTCTCTCGCTCACACACACACACACATGCACATGCATATACACACTCAAATACACACACACAAGCGCAGCAGCTCACCGACCAACCAACTGACAGACAGGAGGACTTTATGCTCTGAGGGGAAAAAAAACATTTCTATGCTTTGAGAAACAACATCATTACATCACGTTGTTACATAAGTCACACACGCTCCGACGACCCCTGCGATCTGTAGAGAGGGGAGGTAATTTGTCATGTCTATTGGTGTTATTGCTGCGTCCATTCATGTACGTGGTTTCAGTAGTAACACATGTTCCAGATGTGGTTTTAAGCTTTTTTTCCTGTTTGATTCTTGTTGTTTTTTTCTTTATCAAAGCACAATAGATTTAAGGCATTCCTCTGACAGGGTTTCCTTTCCTCAATGCATAAAATTAACTTCACGGTTGAAAGGTCATTGTAATGACTTTCAAACCTGGGTTCCCTCTGGTCTGAGTAGACGAGGACAACTCCATCTCATTCGATATTCTCCCAGGATCTCCCTCTATAAGGCACAGCTTTGCAGCTTTAGCATTAATCAGTTATAGAGGTCACCGTGCACCCACTCATCATGCTTAGCATGCACTCTGTGACCTATCACCAGATCGCATCTGTTCATTATGTTGTGAAAATATGTGTGTGTGCACGTGCCTGCCTTCGGCCTGTGTTTCTGTGTGTGACTCATTGGTTTCTGGGCCGCCTGCAACGTTTCCACCGGCGTCTGCCTGGTGTTCACTTGTCAGATCCAGACAGCATCCCTGGCCTTACACCATCAGTGAGCTCACAACCGAGCTGTACGTTTAAAGCTAGTTTAAATCTCCCAGATCGCATCAGAACATCGGGCGGCTGCGTCTAGTCGTCACAAAGGTCTGCTACATCTCAGCATGCTCGTGCCATTTTCTTTTTCAGTAGGTTACGCAATGAGCTCCCATTTCCCATCTCCCTCCTGCAGCATGATGTGAACGTGGTCACAGATAAAATCAATAAATGGAGTCAATAAATAAGCTTTGGTTAAAACATCCACTAAATTTAAAAGCAACGTTCTTGTGTATAAACAGACCTGTCTCATCAGCTGAAATCTTGTTTTCATCAGGTGAAATCATTTTGTAATGACACAGGATTACATCACATCTTGGTGCAACCAAAAATGTATCAAATTTGTGACCTGAAGATTCAACTGGGAACAAAATGTTGTCTATTTAGTAAATTTGTGGTTTGGAGTCGGTGTATGGACGTTAACTGTTATTCACCAATGACACAAAATGGAGCTGCAGCAAAAATAAAACGCCTCAACCCCTTCTAAAGGCCATCGATCTGTCCTGTTTGCTTAAATGAAAATCTGGTTTGGGATTTGTTAACTTCTAGTGTTGTCTTCCGGGAGTGTTTGTTTTTTGTATTTTTTTGATTCCCACAGAAAACAGACCAGTTTAGAAAGTGTTACTTTTCGTTAGGCAGTCACAGCACAGTTAGAAAGGAGTTTTATAGCAGAAAATGTACAGAAATCTATCTTTAAACATTGGTGTCAGTGGTTTTGGTGTTAGTCCCTCACAAGAGTAATAGCTTCTGTCAAGGCTCACCATTTTTCTCCCAAGTTTTACAATCATACGGGAATAAATCAGTTGTAGGGACGCTGAGAAACCAATTTCTCTACTGACAGCAGCCTTAAAGGGGCTGAATACAATGCAGCCCCACAAAACAAAAAAAAATCAGTAAAGGGCAGGACTGATCCTTGTTATTGCTGAAAAATTGCTTTTTATTCGCAAATGCAATTCTGGGGCATTTTTTGCCGTTAGTTAATGTTTGACAATACAGATAGGGATGATGTGTGTCTGATGTCCCAGTCTGGACTTGAATTGAATTTACTGACATTTAGCAATCTGGAGGTACCAGCTTTCAGTGTTACCTGGTGCAAATTCAAAATAAGTAATTTGAAATCCATAAAGGCTTCGATCTGAGGCATATATCCAACTCATTCTGTATATCCATCATACATTTTCTTATATTGTCTGTATTTATAGATCCTAAGTGGCTGTCCACCAACCTGGGGATCCTGACCTGCATCGAGTGCTCTGGCATCCACCGAGAGATGGGGGTCCACATCTCCCGCATCCAGTCCATGGAGCTCGACAAGCTAGGAACCTCAGAACTCTTGGTGAGTCCGAGAAATGGTCTACCAAGTATGGCGTTTTTAAAGCAGCAGTGCACGCCCGCTACTATTTTCATCTCTGGTGAAATATTAGAAATAATGAAAGAGTAGTGGAAACCCATGAGAGAGCAGAATTTGAGACATAAAGCAGCAGAGATACTCCCCGAACCAATGGGCTCATCGGTCTCTGAGAACATGTTCTGTTCTGCTTGTCATCATCATTGTGATCTGATGCTGAGTTTTTTCCTCTTTCTCCCCCAGCTGGCCAAGAATGTAGGGAACAGTAGTTTCAATGAGATCATGGAGGGAAACCTCACTTCCCCTTCACCAAAGCCCACTCCATCCAGTGACATGTGAGTACTCTCTGAGCAAAAAAGCTGCCTGAAATCTAGATTTGTTTAATGTCCCAACAGCTGAATTCCTCTTTTGCTCCACAGGACGGTGAGGAAGGAGTTCATCAACGCTAAATATGTGGACCACAAGTACGCGAGGAAGACGTGCATGTCTGCGGCAGCTAAAATGATCGAGCTGTTTGAGGCGGTTCAGTCCAGGGATCTGCTTTCCCTCATCCAGGTCTACGCAGAGGGGGTGGAACTTATGGAGCCGCTCCCTGAAGTGGGGCAGGTGAGTCCTCTGAGTTGATGGATATAAGCACAGATCTTAAATGGTCACCCATATCAGAAAATGTATTTACTTGCTCACCTCCAGTGGTATCTAGTCATTGAAACTAATTACTTTGTATCAGAGAAGTCCCAGTGAAAACTCTCAACAGTTTGTGGATCATCGTAACTAGAGCCCAAATTACAGCTTAATTGGCAGGAAATTGATCAACATTTTTCAACAAAAATGCCACAGATTCTCTGTTTTTCTTAGTTATCTATGATAGGTAACTGAAAATGTTTGGGTTTTGGACTGTTGGGCCAACAAAACAAGTAGTATGAATAAGTCAGCTTTTGTGTAATTGTGCTGCATATTTTCACTATTTTCTGACATTTTATAAACCAAACAACTTATCAATTAACAAATACAATAATTAGCAGATTAATGGATAATGAAAATAATCGTTAGTTGCAGCCCTAATCGTAAATACCCTGTTCATTGTCTCTGGAAGGATATACTATTAAATATTTCAAATGTCATTTTCAATACTTTGGGCAGCATGAATAAGATTTCATTCACCTCCATTTTATAGCAGTGGCAACACAAGTTTCAAAGGATGAAATCTTCAAATCTCGGCACATTAAGCCAAAAATGTTTATCTTTTTTGGTGCTTCAGGTGAACCGGCCCTTTTGCGTGTTTCTAACATGATTTGATGGCTCATTTGACTGTGCACAAGAGTGTTGCCTTGAATCTTGGCTACATGTCAACCTCCTCCCATAAACTCCTCGTACATGGCTGCAGTATATTTCTATAACACACCATGATCTCATATTTGACCATAAACCCGAGAAAGATATCCCTCTCAGAGCTCTACACACTTTACTGCAGTGGTTCATCCTCATGTGAGGTTTATTCCCAGAAGGAAACTCGACGCTGACACATTTCTACCAGTTGGTGAATTATTTGGCGGATAGAAATGGGTGTAACAGTTGGAAAATTTTGAGTCATCCGGCTAACTTCACCAGCAGGTGGTGATATCCAGCAACCTCCACCACATCGCAGGGCACCATCTCATCTGAGTTCATATTTACTCAGATGACGACATCTGTGGCAGCGTAATTCATGTCTCTGTTTTTAATTCTGCGGCTCAGCCTGTTTTCTCTTTGTTTCCTTGCCTATTGCCCCACTGGTTTAGGCATAAATGAAAGTTAAATAACAAGCGGTAGATGGTGAAGATACTGTACCGTAAACAACATGGGTGATCAGACTTAATCTGACATAAATGGGTCATGGTTTTATAACACAGACATGGTAGTTCTCTAATGAAAAATTAAGTGTACAATGCAGCGGCAGAATAAAAGGATATCAGTTGGTGACAGAGGGAGCTGCTGCTGTCTGCGCTATGAAGACTGACTCACCGATATCTGATCTGCTGTTGTCAGTACATCTGAATGGCTGCAGACAGCACAGTGACATCCCACCCACCCCCCAACCCAGCACAACAGCACGACAGGGGATGCGTGTCTAAATACAGCCCTTACTCTACCCTATAGATAACAAGATGCAACCAAATATGAAGTACATACAGTATATTCCTCACTTCCATATATTTCATCTTTTATCTCCATCTAAAGAAATTAAATCTAGATGTAGCTTTAATTCACAGATTAAATTACTGGAAGACTCTCAAAAATGGACAAATCTCTTTTTCATGCCTGCTGAAATATCATTTTTAGGAGCCATTTTGTTTACTGCAGCTTGTTTAAATGCTGAAAGAGACACAGAGAGGGAGAGAATACAGAATGGATGCTGCCCAAGATTGTCTCACAGTGTCTTTGCTGTGTTTGATGGCCCCCTGCAGGAAGCCGGAGAGACAGCACTGCACTACTCTGTACGGACTGCTGACCAGACCTCACTGCATTTAGTGGACTTCCTTGTGCAGAACAGGTACATTTTCACCAGAAAGCTAAAATAGAATAGAAAATAGTGTGTGGATTGGCTTGGGCTCTTCATGCGAGTTAAACAGCTGTCAGATTTTCTTAAAACACATCAAGATGTTTAGAGGAAAATTGTGCCGTAAACAACAGTTTTGTGGAAATACGCAGTTTCAAGTTTGATCTGTCTGTCTGCTGTGAGTCTTTCTTGTTCTGTGCTTTGGTCTGCAGTAAAGCAGTTGAAGTGCAGAGGAAAGCTTAGCGCTGTACAGCTCGGCTCAGATTCCCACAAGGCAAACAGAAATGGGTCAAGCACTTGTTCTCTGCCTTAATTTATTCCTCTCTTTCCAATTGTTTACCCACCACTGCTCCAACTGCACATAGCCACCACAGAACGAGTGGGACCCTCACATTAATTAAAAGCTGTGCTCATACGGTGTCATACTTAGCCCTTATTATTTATAATATTTCTCTTGCCCTTTCTGGGAGCTACAAGAAATCTAAAATGGATTATTTACCTGCTGTAACAGTGTAGCATGAAGTTGGTTTTGCACAGCTAATACAAGGTTTTGCATGTTTGCCTTTTGCGTTTTTTTATTTTTTATCTCATTACCTTAATGCTAATTTTGTTGTTTTTATGACTGATTTAATTGCTCACCTCTGTGTTTCCAGCTCTTTTCTCCATTCCTCAGTAATAATACATTAACCTGATGCTGCAGGACTGTGGAAAACACCCCCAGGCTTGTGACCCGTGTCCTGACTATGTGTGTGCTTTACTGTGTGTGTGTGTGCGTGTGTGTGTTTGTGTGTTTTCTCCCAGCGGTAACGTGGATAAGCAGACGGAGTGGGGGAACACTGCCCTGCATTACTGCTGCATGTACGAGAAGCCTGAGTGCCTCAAGTTACTCCTGAGGGGCAAGCCAGCTACTGATATCAGTGAGTCACATGTCAAGTTTCGTCCTCTCGTTAAAGTCATCTGTACGCACATATCAGACTCTTAACTGTTGATTATCCCCCCGCTCCCTTCAGCCAATCAGAACGGAGAGACGGCGCTGGATGTTGCCAGGCGACTGAGGAACAGTCAGTGTGAGGAGGCAGTAAGTACAAGACCGCCCAGCTGATGATTTTGGACATCACAGTGGATTTTAATGATCTACAAAAATGACTAAATCCCCAAAACACACATAGCTAGTCAGACATATTAAAGAATATGATGTGGAGTATAAATTGTTGTTGGTTAAACGTGTGTTGACCAGTTTTTGGGCAGTTTAGTCAGAACACTAGATGGCAGTCAAAGGTCTGTCTCCAGCCTCAGGCAGCAGTGACAGCAGAGTGGAAATGATTGTTGATGTATGTTCATTATTAACACGAATATGACCATGCTATTTTTAAATGCAGTGTAAAATATATAATAAATAAATGTATTAAAATTTAATTTTGTAACCACACCTGAGAGATACTGTCATCGTGGTAGCACTGTATACTGGGTGTCCCACTACTTAGTATAATACAATACAATTACCCTGACTTATAGTGTTGCTGTTACATGTCTTCCCTTCCTCCCCCTTTACAGTTTATTCTCTGGTTTGTTTGTAGACATTTGTTTTTAATTATAATTGCAGCCAGTGCTGATGTGACTTCTTTATCTTGTTGCTGTTTTCCATTTGATTGATAATGGTTTGTAATGGAAAGCGATAGGAGTTATTTGCATGTGCATATACCTGATGAATGTGTGTCTGTGTGTGTTTTAGCTTGTGCAGGCTGCAGAGGGGAAGTTCAACCCTCACATCCATGTGGAGTACGAGTGGAGCCTCAGACTGGAGGAGATGGACGAGAGCGATGACGACCTCGACGATAAGGTCCGACAGAGCATCACATTCACTTGTTTGAATTCAATCAGGTTTTCAACACACCCCATACCGTGCTATTGAATCTAATAATGAAACCTGCTCATGACTGAGAAGTGTTCGTCTCGAGCTCAGAGGCTGGGTTCTATATCACTTAGAAAACAACTAACCATTATCACCATCATCATTATCCCGGCCATCATCATGTTGCTGAAATTGGCCTGATTTTGGCAACTCCTGACTATAATTTACTTTCTTTCTTTCTTTTTCTTATTTTTGTGACTTGTGTTTGTGTGTTTTGTCATGGAAACAATAAATAATAATATGGCAACTGGGCAAAGTAAGATGACATGTTAGGATGCTTTAAAGCATAGACAAGTCTGACTCTGATGTAATTTCCACTGAATTAAAGAGAAAAGTGCTGCTTTCTACATGCACAATTTTGCACTGACTGGACATCATACTGTATATGTATTGTATCTGCACATATTGTTTGAAAAGTGAAGGTTTTTGGACGTTGGATTGCATTTCAGTGGTTTCAGCAGGTCCCAACTGCATGTTAAAAAAGTAATTGAAATGCTGGTTTTATGTAACCTAGATGTCTTAAAAACTCCAACTTTTCAACCAAATTAAGCAAAGTTTTTACTGAAACGTCTAGAAATCTTTCAGCCTGCAATTCACCAAATCTGTGCTTAGTGGTTTTTTAACATACAGCACATTTTCCTCTCTCATTCCGCTCATATGAAGCTATAGCCAGCCGTCGGATTACTTAGTTCAACAAATCTCGCCTGTAAAGCTCACTAGTTAACATGTCATATTTCTTTTGTTTAATCCGTACAAAAGTGTAAAAACAGCAGAGACTCTATCAGAGCGATATTGAACCTGTCATCTAACTCGACTAAGTGTATTTCTTAAAATGTCAAACTGTTCCTTTAAAGCATCTGCAGGTTATAATGTCAGCTCTGCATAATCAAAGAGCAACGACTTATACCTAGACTGATGTCGGCTCTGTCTCAGCTGTCCCATGTCCCTCTCCAGCCCAGTCCCATCAAGAAGGACCGCTCCCCGAGGCCTCAGAGCTTCTGCCACTCCTCCAGCCTGTCCCCCCACGACAAGCTCTCCCTGCCGGGCTTCATCAGCCAAAGGGACAAACAGCAGCGTCTGTCCTACAGCGCCTTCACCAACCAGATGTACAGCGCCTCCACCGACCTCACCTCCTCCCCCGTGGCTGATGGGCCGCCGCTGCCACCTAGGAACCAGGGCAAAGGTCAGACCTGGCTGCTCCGAGTGCATTTGAGCCTGCATCCGTTTTCGGACAATATCCACAGTTTTAACAATCTCTACTTTATAACCGTGACAGCCAGATAATTTAAGAGATTATGTTCTGCTAATACCTCCTGTGCAAATAGCCTGTAATGCAAATGGTCTAAAGGTTGTATATATGCTTTACTGTGTCTGATTACTGTAGAAGGAAGATAGTTTTTGAAACTGTACTTTATTATGTCTGTTAATGTTTGATTATATCCAGGACAGGATTAGGTGCAGAGGAATGCATCATAATCACTTTTCTGGAAAGTTTCTTCTTCAGTTAGTTCAAACAGACACACACACGTATACACCCTGCAGTGGAATGTAATTTCAACACACAGATCAGAGGGCGGGACGCAGGTGTCATTAAGATTGCTTACACAGTAACCTTCAGGAAAACATAGCTGCAGGAGAGGGCAGGGTGGCAAGTTGGTCAGGCCTGTGAAAGGGAAGCTGGAGGCACACTTTATCATTAGCCTCGACACAATATACAGACGCTATACTGCTGCCGTGCTGTCTCTGCAGTATTAGAATTAAAAATAACACTCCTCCCTCTGCGGAGGGGTTTAAAACACTAACCGTTTAAGTTCATGGTTGAAAACATCACAAAAGCTTACACTGCAAAACATCCATCTCAACAAGTCATTCTAATCCATTACTGAGCATCTAAATCTTATTTTTCTTAAAACAAGAGGTGTGAAATTTCACCTGTTTCCAGTGCAAAGCAAATCGTTTCAACTGACCAATTTGTTAAGCTTTCTGTTTCGCACAATGGATCTTTGTTTTCACACGAAAGTCAACAAAATTTGGCTTCTCATTTCTAGCTGAGAACTGTTGTTTTTTTTTGGGGGGGGGGGGGGGGGGGGGGGGGGTGTGACGGCTGTTGCTTGCAGATCTAATCAACACTAACTCCTTCTCCAGCAGTTCAGCGTTTTTAGCTGACTTGCTCCAAAATTAGAACCCTGTAAAAATGGTCTTGAATATGCACACGACAGCTGAACAGACTGAGGCTGAAGCCGCATATCTGAGGAAGAAAGTTAGCATCCTCATAATTTGAGGATCCATGTAGAAGATGTGGAAATAAAGAAACCGCATTGTTCTTGCATTGCAGTGAAGAGCTTGTTAGTCCTGATATTAACGTCAAACATAACCCTGTGGTGCTTAGTATAGAAAAACAAACTTGGACAAACAGCACAGAGGTTACATTTATGCTCTAAGATTTCATATTTTTACTGCAGTGACTCTTCAAGGAACTTTTAAAGGAACTCAGGGACTTACCTGCCTTTCTACCGGGCCAACCAGGATCTAAATGTAGTTCTGGGCTGCAACAAGTCCCTGAATTTAGTTCCTGAGACTTGAAATAAGGGTCTGCTAATATTCTTGAATGATATCAGGAGTTTTTATTTCACTTTGTTTTAAGTACCTTAAGTGATTAATACCGCACTGGAAACAAGTGGAGTTTTTAAAGTTTGATTTATGCAAAAATAAGATTAAAAGCCTGAATAAGAGGCTAAATGACGAACATACATATAGAATAACACGCTGTCTCTTCAGACACAGATTAGCAGCGCAGCGCTCTCTCTCAGTGGGTGCTGAAGAGCTCGCCCCTGGGGGCCAGCTTCGCGCCATTTTCCCTCTTTTTGCTTTGCTTTGCCACTGATAAGATTTCATCTTGTTATTTTATAGTGTGTGGGAGCAGCTCTTTTTAAGACTGACATACTGTAGATTCTCTCCCACACTCCTCATCTCGCTCTCTTTTCTTTCTCTCCTTTTTGTTTCTCTATTCTTTCAGCTCCACACTTGGCATTCCTTGGCTCTCATTCGCACTACGCCACACTGGCTGGCACTCGACCATACATCAGTGAATATCCTGTTTTTATGTTCTCCCCCTTACTCGGCTGTGTGCCCCATGTACAGTTATCTCTCAGTTGTTTCTTCCTTTACAGCTCAGATTCACAGGGTGGTGGTGTTTTTTTTTAAATCAACAATGGGACCATGTAGGCAAATTAAATCTTCCAGTTAATTATTTCTTGCCTACATGAATTTCTATCTTGCTGGAATCATGTCTCACCATCCTTGAGCTGTAAACTCTTAACCACAGCTGATTCCTCTCTGGCTGAGCTCTCTAGTAGCTGCTTTCATCGTACTTCTCTCTATATCCACGAGCAGTGAGCGCTTCGGAGTCCCAATAGACGCAAACAGGCATATTCATAGAAAACACACCAGAAATGTGCCCACACCCCAAATCCTTGTCCCTCTTCATTATTTTGCATTCCCGTCCAGATATTTCTGTGTCATAGATTTGTTGTTTTACTTGCATTAAAGTGTCTCCTCATTTTGTCCTACAAAAACTTATTCGTGACAGAAAAAAGTCTCCTCCTCTCCTCTCCGTGCTGCATTTTCCTCTCCTCTCCTTTACCTTTTCTGGGTTTTTGGGGGTTAACAGACTGACTTTTTTTTGAGGGCCTCATCACCTCATGTGTTTTATGTATCGCTCCTCCAGCTCCTACCCCATCTGGCCCTCCCTCTACACTCACACCAGGAGGCAGCTCCACCCTGTCCAAGAAGAGGCCTCCGCCCCCACCTCCTGGACACAAACGCACCCTGTCTGACCCACCCAGCCCGCTTTCTCACAGTCCACACACTAAAGGGGGCTTGACTGGGGGTGAGACGCAAGCACACGTGTAAACAGTAGGGCTGGTTTCACTCAGGCACGGCTCCAGCCTGAAGCTTGAATATTATGATTGTCCAAAATTGCAGGGTTATTTTAACAGTCTGCACTAAAATAGAAAAACATGTTTAGAGATTCTGACAAGATAATCTTAACTCAAGGTCCACATACTAGCTTTTTCCAGACGTGATCGACTGAATCAAACTCATTTTGCTGACGAAGATGCAGTTTAAAGGTCCAAAAAACAACTTAAAAGGACCTTGAGTCAAGACTATTTTATTAAATGTTCCCAAGGTTCAGAATTAATTTTCATGCTCAAATGTTTTGAGTTTTCTTAATAGTTTGAGTTGTAGACTAGTGGATTTATGTCTTTTTGTGCAATTGGAAGTTGTGTTAAATGATAATCTCAGTTTGGCTCATATGGATATGTGAAGGGCTGCAACTAAGTTATTTTTTTTAATGATTAATCATTTGGTCTAAAAAGAAAGTCACAGTTAGTCCAAGGTGAAATTTTTCAGATGTCTTTTGGAAATGATTCCTTTTACTGTTGAGATAAAAGAAAGCAGCAAATTTCACATTTGAAAGGCTGAAACTAGAGAATTCTTTTGTCATTTTTGCAATTGATTATCCAAATAGTTGCTGATCTGCTAACAAACTATCATTTCAGATCTAGGTATGTGTAAAGGCAAAGAGAAGCTAATCTCAAATGTAGAAACATATACCACTACAAAGATGAATGGCGGTTTAACTAAACTTTTTCCTCCATATGCTATTTATTTTCATGTTTCTAAAATAGTATTTCTAATGACTATTTCAGAAGAAATACAGCATACAATACAACATGCAACTACCATGATTGTTTATGTGCCTGATGAATTTCTTTATCATGTTTTAAAAGCATTAAATCCTCAGCTTGATGCTACGTCCAAGTCATACGTGATGGATGGTTGAAATGGGAAAAATGTTCCCATGTTTAAGACTTGGCGAGCATTCACACCATCTGACATCATGGTCATGTGAAGGTTAAAAATACATTATAGCACCATCTCTATTATATTACATTATAATTACCTTGAATGATGGACATCCAAGTCAGAATGAACACCATTTACAAGTTGGAAACTCATAATTACGGTTAATTTCAATATGCCCTGAATGCACCATCAGAGAGGATTTTAGCATTTTACTACTTTTGAGAAACTATTTATCCAATAAACATCCACAAGCTTATCAATCAACATACTTTCAAACTGCACAAAGAGACATCCATGAGTTTGTCCCACTCCGGGTTAGTTAGAAAAACTCTCTCAAAAATTAAAGCATCAATTTGTTTAACTGTGGGTGATCTACACTGAAAAGAAAAGTTTTGTTAAAACCACCACGTGGAGAAAAAAAAAGACACACCTCAGTCATCTTACCTGCAATCCTGTGACCCTTAAGTGTATAATGGAGATAATTGTACTGTTATTCCACTTTTATCATTTGTCCTCTGTGATGTTTTGTGCGTTCTGTGTCACACACACAGTAACACTCAACCACTAATTAAATGATGACACTCTATTGCACAACCTCAGTTTCCAAATAACCCGGGCTCATGGAAAGCTCAGCCAGATGACGCCTCCCTCATTGTTTTTTTTAACCATCACAGCATGTTAATTTATTTCCACATTTATATTAAATTAATCCCCTGGTTGGTGCTCTGTTATGGTGTTGAATAATCTGTTTGTCGTCATCAATGTCAATATTTTAGGAAGCGACTCCACCCCTCCTCCTGTCAGCAAGATGTCTCCTGTTTCTAACAAGTTTGAAGGAATTCCTCAGCAGCAAAGGTACCAATAAAACTAAAACCTTGGTGAAATTTGAAGCTTAATTGGCCACAAATTTATTACATCGTTCACTATAATACAGTTAATATGGTACAGCATCTTCTTAGATTTTGTTTCTTATTTAATTTAATCTAAACATCTTTTTCCCAGCACTACTTCAAGCAACACAAAGTCTACACTTGGTCCAAGGGTTCTTCCCAAACTACCTCAAAAAGGTAAATCTTTGTCCAGTTCTTATTTGAACGTAAGCTGTTGAATTGAAGAAGTTGTTGAGTAATTGTGTGCCGCTCTCTCCAGTGGCATTGCGGAAGATTGACACCATACACCACCCGTCTATGGATAAGCCCAGCCTTCCTCCAGAGGTCTTCCAGAAGTCCCCGCCGGCAACCGACACCCCGCAGAAGGCTCCTCTGGCAGACAGGCCTCAGCTGGCTGACCTGCCCCCAAAACCGCAGACATCTGACCTCCCTCCTAAACCCGGAGAACTTCCTCCGAAGCCGCAGCTCTCTGACCTCCCTCCTAAACCTCAGCTGGGAGACCTCCCGCCCAAACCCCAGCTCAAAGACCTGCCTCCCAAGCCCCATCTCGCAGACATCCCCCCGAAACCTGGAACAGCCGAGTCCGCTCCCAGGCCGCCTCCTGGAGAGACGGTGCAAAGGCCTCAAACGCAGCCTCCACCTCCGCCTCAAACTCAACCTCAACCTCAGCCTCAGCCTCAGCCTCAAGATTCACCGTCACCCAATCAGCAAGCAAATATAGGGACCCCCACCCAACCAGCTGCTGAAGACACCAACGGGACCCCAACAGGGACTGCAGAGACACCAGTGCCCCTCCCGAGGAAGATCAACACGGTATGAACCTGCTTGTTTCTGTTGGAAGTCTTCAACTACTTCATACTTCAGCCTTTCACTACATGTTTTTTTTATTTTTTTATTAACATATTGGATTTTTTTATATATATTGATGTTGTGGTGGGCTCTTCTCCTACTGCTGACAGTTATTTCTACAGCCTCAGGTATTCATTCAGCTGTTTTTAGATTATATTTTTCCCATTTTCTCACTAAAAATAAACTAGAAACAGTTACCTGATTAAAGACGTGTATCCACAGCGGGTACAGTACTCCCACTTATGTATGTGCATATAAGTAAAATGGTGAACTGCTCCTCCATTTTGATTTTATAGGTATTTTAGTATAATTTTGGACCTGGTGGTCACATAGAGAACAGAGACTTTGCTGTGGCTTTTTTTGCCAGCTCGTTTTAAATAAATATATCTGAACACCTTTGGTTACTTAGGTAAATAAGCTTAATCAAATTTAAAAAACAAAAACTGAAATACGTTTTTGTTAACAGTTTTGCCATTTTTGTGTCCAGGGGAAGAGCAAAGCCCGTCGGGTGAAGACGATCTATGACTGCCAGGCTGACAATGATGACGAACTGACTTTTGTTGAAGGAGAGGTGATCATAGTTACAGGAGAGGAGGACCAGGAGTGGTGGGTGAGTGCCGCTTCACTACGGCAGCTTTCTGCCTTTTCATCACCGGGGATCCTTATTCCTGAACCTTCTCAAATGCACAAACACTTACACTGAATGCTACGTTGTGCTCTTTTTCTCACATGCTCTCTTTACCCTCTATACTTCCAGATCGGGCACATTGAAGGAGATCCGGAAAGAAAAGGGGTGTTCCCCATGTCTTTTGTGCACATCCTGAGTGACTGACAGCCAGAAAGACTTGCACTACGCCTCTCCCTGAATTGGGAGGTCCTGTAAATAGCTACCAAAACACCCCTTGTCACACGACAAGTGTCCTAAAGAAAAAAACAAACAAAAAAAACAACGAAGAAGAAACCCAAGAAGGCTCATCTAGCCATGGATGTCTCATCCATGTTGTACAAAGAATGTGTGTATTCTTCCTTTACCAGTATTATCTTATCCCTATAGCACGGCTGTGACAAAGCCACTCTCAAAACCCTAGCACTTACCTAAAGTCTATGTTTATGCTGTTACTGTGTATATATGTATGTAAATATATATATTTGTGTGTGAGTGTATATACATGTTTTATTGTACAAAACATGTACCATTGCTCTCTACCTGTCAGATTAAGCATCAGGGCGGTAGAGTTTGAATTTTATCTGTATTAATTTTACTGGCCCTCAAGTAATTATCAGCTTATATTTCTGGGAAAGGACAAATAAGAAATGGAATGTGAAATAGGTCATGTCACTATTTGTGTCTTGCATCCCTGTTTACCACCATAATTGACTGAAGAGGCAGGAGTCTCCCACTGATCTCCCCGAGGTGAAAACACTTTCATTAAATGTACTCCTTGTTCTTGCTTGCTTTGTGTGTACACGTATTATGGTTGTTTTACAGTATAGAAACCTGCTGCTACTGTGTGGTGGAATATCAAAGCCTGTGGTTCACTGTAGGTCACTAATTTACTCCTTGTTACACTGTTCACTGTATGTATGCTCTGTGTGCGAAATCAACGCCATCTCCACAGTCCTTTGACCTTTTCTGTGCATGGTGTAACAATGACTGGAATTGAGTGGAGTGCTGCATTCAAAGACGCTCACCTCAGGGTTTGAAGAGCCACTATTAATCTAGCAGGACTACACAAAGGGTATCCTGTTGTTGAAGCCACTATTAATGACAAGTACAGGAAACTCAAGAGGACATCTTAGCAATAACTTGATTTTCTGACAGGCTAGAAGTTTCACATTAACCTGTGTTCACAATTCAGTGTCTTGTAAAACCTCATGAGCTTGAAATTTTTAAGTTTGAGTCATGTAATATCATTCCATGTTACTGGATTCAGTACATTTCCAGGTTTGCCTGTGAACCAGAGATGTCTTTTAGAAGTGGACTTTGTAAAAGGCTGGAGAGCCAATGTATTTTCACCCAGTCCTCACTGACTTGCAGTTTTTCCCATGTTAAGGAACAAACCCATCAACCCATTGTATCATTAAAAGTGCTGTACTTCAACAATGAACCTGCTCTTTTCCTTTATAGCATTTATGCCATGTGGTTTTCAGATCCATTTGTGCCTCCCCTTGGAATTTCAAAAACTCAGCAGCATGAGGGAAAAGTGCATTTCTAAGCAGCTTATTGAAAGTACTCAAGATAAAGGAATAGATGTTTTGGGGAATGTGCTTCTTCACATTCTGGAGAAGAGTTATAGATAAGATCAATACCTCTCATATCTGTTAAATATAACCAAGGCCAAGAAATGCTGGATTTCCACTAAATACATTTACTCAATTTACAGTTTTGAGGTATTAACCACACTTCAAAAGGGAATTATTTTACTTTAGTCCATTTGTTAATAGGAGCCATTCTATATAATTTTCCTTACTGTTTTACATTTGGTTAACGGTGTTGTACTTTAACTCAACTTTTGAATCCAAGACTTTCACTTGTAGTTTCATAGTATGGTATTGCTTCCTAACTCAAAAATGTAATACTTCTTCCACTACTGCACATCAGTCCTAATATAGCCAAGGCTACAGCCAGCAGCCATTACGTTAGTGCAAAGACTGTTGTGAACTCCTGACACTGCTTGATAACAAGCTCATTTGAATACTGCCCTACAAAAAAAAAAAAAAAAGTGGTATGATGTTACATTTCCCCAAAATGTCACATTGTTCCTGTAAAGAAACCACCATGTTTATGGCTAAATATTTACTCTAGTTTCAATTCTTTAACATACTTAGCAGTGGTTTAACAAACTTTAAAAAGACAAAATTGAAACTATTAAAAACTGAAACTACACACTTGTTTCAAAATTAACTGCAGTTTAAGAACATTTAAGACAAAGTTTCAAGAGTTTCAAGTTCTTCTCCAAATAATTTTTATTTTGTTCTCAACAATTCTCATTTTTAACCAAAGTTCACCATCCAATGCCACAGCTTCTTTTGGATTTAATATTAAACACAAGAATAATCACTTAAGACAACATAAATACTTTGTGTTACAACACAAAAATTGCATCTTACTAAATAAAACTGTTTAGAGCAGTCATACCAGAAATACTGGTAAACAAAAGATAAACTTATTTGCACACTTGGGCTTTGTGTGGAAGTTTCGACCCTTCCTTCTCCACAGACTTGATGACACCTACAGCGACTGTCTGCTTCAGGTCCCGGGCTGCAAAGCGACCTGAGAAGCACAACAAAGTTAACTGTGAAACACTGCACAAGTCAACATGGGTGAAATGTCTCGCACATTCATTTAAACTAAATTGATTGATGCTGTACCTAAGGGGGGGTATGTGAAGAAGCTCTCCACACACATGGGCTTGATGGGAACCAGTTTCACGGTCGCAGCGTCTCCAGACACCAGTATTTGCGGCTGGTCCTCCAGTTTCTTGCCTGTGCGGCGGTCAACCTTCTCCCTCAGCTCAGCAAAGCGACAGGTTACATGGGTGGTGTGGCAGTCCAGGACAGGAGAGTAGCCTGCTTTGACCTTCCCTGGATGGTTCAGGATGATCACCTAAAATATTGAAAAACCACGTCAGCACAGGAGGGGACAACTACACATTTTAAGTTTAAAATTTCCACTCCATTTAACCAACCTGAGCTTCAAAGCTGCGGACATCTGATGGAGGATCCTGCTGGGCGTTTCCAGCCACATCCCCACGCCGCAGGTTCTTGACAGCCACGTTCTTAATGTTGAAGCCAACATTGTGTCCTGGCAGAGCCGTCTGCAGCCCCTGGTGGTGCATCTCAATGGACTTCACCTCAGCAGTGAGCTTGGCGGGGGAGAACATCAGGGTCATGCCAGGTTTGAGGATGCCAGTTTCAATCTTCCCTACTGGCACGGTGCCAACTCCTGAAAGGAAGAACAAAGCATTTCCAGTTAAGTTTAAAGGCATTTTATCAGCCAACAAGCTTTGAAACATTGCTTCCCCCATTCTAATCCCTCTGCAAAACACCTGTACCCCATTTTCTTGATTTGAGCTAATCAATCAAGTTCAGACTTTGAAACAAAGTCAGAGCAACTTTAAAAATCACAATTAAGCTTTGACCACCATTTCTAACCTCCTATTTTGTAGACATCCTGCAGAGGTAATCGTAGGGGCTTGTTGATTGTGCGCACTGGTGGGTGAATGGAGTCCAGGACTTCTAGCAGAGTCTTCCCACTTGTGTTCCCTTCCCTGCGTCTGGCTTTCCAGCCTTGGAACCAGGGCATCTGTGGAGACAGAGTACTTTAAAAAAGGTGCAGAATGTCCTTAGTGGATACTTTGACTCTAAATCATCATTACCTTCTGAGTCGCAGTGATCATGTTCTCCCCGATCCAGCCAGAAACTGGAACAAAAGGCACGGTCGTCGGGTCGTAGCCAATCTTCTTGAGGAAGCCGCTCACGCCTCGCACCACTTCGTCAAAGCGTTTCTGGCTGTAAGGTGGTTCAGTCAGGTCCATCTTGTTCACACAGACTATGATCTGCTTCACCCCGAGAGTGTAAGCCAGTAAGGCGTGCTCTCTGGTCTGACCACTTCTTGACACGCCGGCCTCATACTCTCCTTTGGCTGCAGAGACCACCAGGAGGGCGACGTCAGCCTGAAATGACATTCATGATATGTGGGGGGGAAAAGGAACTTTCACAAAACGTGATGCAATTTTATGGTGCTTACCTGGGAAGTCCCGGTTATCATGTTTTTAATGAAGTCACGGTGGCCAGGAGCATCAATTATAGTCATGGTGTATTTTTGGGTGTTAAATTTCAGCAGGGAGATATCGATGGTGATTCCTCGCTCCCGCTCAGCCTTCAGCTTGTCCAACACCCAGGCAAATTTGAAGGAACTCTTCCCCATCTGTAAAGGCAGATAAAATTAATCTCATAACAAGTTTAATTTAAGTTTAAAGCAGGTTTTTTCCCCCTTCCTCACCTGTGCTGCGGCCTTCTCAAACTTCTCCAGTCTCCTCTGATCGACGCCACCACATTTGTAGACGAGGTGGCCGGTGGTGGTTGACTTGCCACTGTCAACATGACCAATAATCACCACATTTACGTGAGTCTTCTCTTTTGCCATGGTTGAAGGTGAAAAACCAAGCAAGTTAACTGTAGGCTTCTGCGATGAAATAACCACGTTCACGCTTCCAAATTCTTCTATCAAATAGATCCGGCCAGCCACTCTGGACTGACTTTATAAGCTCACACAGGACTCGTAATTGAAGACAGGTGTGCTGCTTAATTAAGCTTGATTGGCGGCTGATGCCTGGCGGGTAAAAGCTGAACTTTGCTGAATATTTGTTAAATAGCAAAACAGCTTGGACACCAAGTGAATTAAACGCTGAAAAGCTAAAAGAATTCCTCGCCTATGTAAAGTGCAGTGAGGAGGATTAAAGAAATGTTTTGATCTTTCATCAATGTGCAGCCACAGTCAGTTACAGTCAGTTGTCCTTTAAAGACTACCACTATGGATCACCTCATGACCTGAAATTACAACCAGTTGTGTCATCTGGAGAGCTGCAGTCTTTGAAGAGCCTTACTGAGTAACGTCTCCCTGTATATCAAAGCTTAAAATGAAAACAACACATTTTTATTACCAAAGAGACTGCTGATTGTAGAAGTTTCAATGTATTCCCGAAATAAGAAAATTGGGTGAAAAACAGACAAAAAAGTCCACTTGCTTGTGGTGTAGTTAATGAGATGAATCATGTTGTTGCTGCCGGAGAGGTAAAGTTAAATAAAAAGATCCATATGAGGTTTGATAACGTTTTCAATTATGTGCACTGCAATTTCTTTCCACAAAATGGTGTGATATCATATTTATACATTTGAAAAGATCAGTTGTATAGTGCAGCACAGCAGGGGACATTTTCTTGTGGCACATCCATGAATTGATCTCAAGCCTTGTCTGATATAAATCTTTGAGCTTATAATAATATTGCTTTTAATACAGAAAGCACTACAGTTTCTACATGGGAAAATGTCATAATTCATTCATTCTCATCAGAAATTACAAACATATTAGATAAACTAAGAAGAAGTCCTTTGAGTGAATGATTGTGATCAGTTCAAAGATAGATGACTGCTGAATGTATTCTTTTTATTTCATGAGGCAGAACAGATGTATTTTTCTATTGTATTCTTTTAATGATACTAAATTCAACCAAAATCAGGCTGATAAATCTGGATAACCAGTTGCACGAGCCCTCTGCAGAAGCCTTGTATCTCATACTCTGCTACAGAATCATAACTATGCTTTTTGCAGCTCGGGTTGCCTTGAAAACTCTAATTGCTAGGCAACCAACAAAATCTCCTAACTGACATTCAACCTTTTACAACCAACTTTTAAGAATCAGAATCGGATTTATTGCCATGTAGGTTTTTTACATACATATGTACACATAATAAGTATAAAAGAAAGAAACAGAAATATAGAAGAAAAGGTAAAGCAAGTGTTGCAAGTCAAGAAGAATAAATATAAAATATGTAAAATATCCAATGGGGTGAAACAGCTGTACAGTTTTGTGCAGGGACGTGCAAAATATTGATGTGCAAAAGTTCACAGTATGTAAGTAAGTATAAGAATATTGCATATTTGACAATGTAGGAGTGTTTGAAGTCACTTCATAATTAAAGTCTCTTTTCATTCACACTAACATAGATCATGAAATTAACCGGGTAAATCCGCCATATTCAGTGAATCTAGACTAAAGTAAATGGACCCAGAGCAGTTTGAAGTGCACAGTAGCGCCGCCTACAGCTTGTTTAATATTATTTCTTGCTCAAGGACACTTCGGCAGAGTGGGTAAAGGTTGGCTCGGCTGCGGTGAACCTCACCGACTCGCACCGGGCAGAAGCCCTAATTAAAGCCGCGGTGAGACACATTAATAGGCCGGGTCAGTAGTAATCCGGTGGAAGGAAGCGTTCAAACACCTCGGCGGGTCCCCGCGGGCCGGGCGGGGCTACCTCCGCTGACAGTGGGGGAGGTGTGTCCGCCCCCCCTGCGCGCCGCCCGGTGGAACAAACCGAGCTCCCCCCTCTCGTCCGACGCTCCATAACTAACCCGGAAACGGCGACAGCAAATCGCTTTTCTTCTGCTTTCAGCCCCCAGCCCGCACCGCTGGCTCCGAGCGTGGTGTCCGGACGTCGACTCCCGTGTTCCTCTGCGAGCATCAAGGTAAAAAAAAAAACAGAGAGAAAAACCCCCCACTTTGTCTCGCCTTTCGCTGTCTTTTTCTCGACCGACCGCCGTCGCCGTCCGCCGGTTGCCATTCAGCCCGGCTTGTTTTGAGTGTTCAAATGTTTCTCCCTCGGAGGGGAAAAAAATGAATCACGAATCATAAACGTGTGCGGCGAAATCAAACCCGCGTATCGTGAAGTTAACGTTAAATTAAAACCAGTGAAAAAATGTGTTTTTTTTTAATTTATTTTTTTATGTTACATCCTCGACGGACCGTTAACTTCCCCTTTCGAGTACAACGGCAGGTTTCTCAAGGTAGACGTTAGGCGACACTGCGAGCTAGGTTTTCCTGTATTTGGCCAGAGGCATTGAATGTTACATTCTTGACCCATCTGTGTTAGTAAAACCAGGTTATCAGCCCTGCTCCTCCTCCGGATAATCTAGATCTCTGCTTTTAAACTGACCCGTATGGCTGGGATTAACACTGCTCGCTTACAGGCAGCAAATGATGCATCATTAAAGCTGCATTAAAGGAAATGCACACACTGACAGCTGGGACGTGGTTAGAGCTGGTTGGTCTTCTTGCATTTTCATTGTGATCAGTGCATGATAAAAGATGTTTGTCCCAGGTTTTCAAACTGTGGTCCTGGCAGTGATGGAAGAAATATTCAGATCATTTACTTTAGTAAAAGTAGCAATACCATAATGTAAAAATACTCCTGAAATCTTGTATGGATAAAAGTACATAAGTACTATTAGCAAAATGTACTACTGTTATTGCATTATATTATTATTATTGATGTACTAAGATCCAAGCAGCAATTTAATGTTCATCTGCAAAATAGCTTCAAACTATAGTTGTCAAGTAGATATATTTCCCTCTGAAATATAGTGCAAAGTTGCTTTTGAACTTTTTAAAATTGCACTGTAGCACAGTACTTGAGTTAATGTGGAGATGGTTGTTTAAAAGCTTTCTCTTTGCGTCACTTGTCTTCACAGCCCAACCATACCGTGCAAGAATATGTAATTTCCTTTCCGGCCAGTCTTTGCATATGTCCTGAAAGCGGAAGTGAAATGTCCAGAAAGGTGGATTTGATGGAAAGTGCAACTCTATTGTGGTTGTGATGCAACGTCTCTGTTGACTATGTTTCAAAAGTCTCACGTCTCTGCTTGTGCAGATTGGACCAGTTCTGCTACACTGAGACTGTAATGAAAAACACAATTAAATGAAAATCTGGATTTACTGCAAGTCAGTGTAGAAAGGTCTCAGTCCTTCATGGCAAACCCAGTTTTGCTGTGTGAAATAAGATGCCTCCTGGTTATTTGAGTTGACCTCTGTTGCAATTTGTCTTCCTCATATCTGCCACTGTAAATTTTGAAAGAAGGAAGTATTACCTTTCTCTCTATGTTAAGGCATTTCCTAATAGATTGTCATTGTCCTAATCAGTCTAGACCTGCAACTATGGGCAGCCAAAGAGATGACAAATACCCGATTTGTGCCACGGTTGTACGACTGTGAGACATGGTACAACTTGTTGTGTTGTCTCATACTCTTTCTGCAGTGGTGTGAACAGATGGGATAATAGCTTCAGTGGCTTTTGGAGGAGTTCAAAACTCAGTCAAGAGCAGAGTCTTCCCTATTTTGATCAGTGTTGCGTATAAAAGTTGCAGCAGTAGTCAGATTGCAAAAGTGAGGGGAAAGACTACGTGCAACAAGAAATCTGGTGTTGAGCATTTTGTGGGTTCAGGAAGTAACTGATGGGAGCTTTTTCTCACAACCCTGGCTTGTGAAACAAGCATGAAATAAGAAAATGGCTCATTTGGCACAATGTATTATCTCATAAATCCCAGGCCAATGCAGGTAGAGGCATGCATGAGCATTTAAGCATGACTTTTCTAAGACTATTAAACATGCTTTTGCTACTGCAGCAACATTGTCCTACACAGAAAACATTAGAAGCCCTCCAGATAAGGAAATTGTTCTTTTATTCAGCTTTTACATGTTATTATTTTGTAATATTGTGGCTGTAACCTTGTCAGTCTTTTTCTATGTGAGGGTATAGTCGACATTAGATAGGATGTTTGTAAGTGCTTTACATCAGTGTTTGCAATATGGGTGCTTAAATAACACTAGGGACCGAGATGCATTGGACATGATCAACATAGTGCTAATGTATTGCAGAAAGTTCAGTTGAATTTTGAACTTATCTCTCATTTTGATTCACTGGGACTTTGCTGGAGCCACTGAACCTGTTCACCGCTGAGGAAGCCCATGTGAGAGGATTTTCCACATACCTTCTCCAGCAAATGTATTTTCTAGTTCCAACAACTGTGTACACTGTAGCTGTGGTGATAACACAAGGGTAGAGTGAGTGTAATGGTTGTTAATTTTAATTATTAATCATTGTTCCAGGAGTCCTCCCGAGGACCTTTAGGGCAGAGCTGCTCAGACATTTTTATGTCACAGACTTGCAAGTGGACCTGCATTTATCATTTCAGAAGAAAGATTGTTTACTTTTCCAAAAATCGTCCATACATTAATTAGGAAAAATGGCAGTGAGTAAAACAACGATTAAAATAGACATTTGTGGAATAAGTGAATAAGTTGTTGACTTCACTGGAATGTCACCAAGTCGCCATCGGGTCCAGACCCCTCTTTACAACCCACTCCCCTGCACACACCCAGTGTCACTGAGCTGCTGGCCTCAGGTTGGGTTACTGCAGTTATTCTCGGTATGAGGCTCACTCCGACAAGTGGATCCACTCAAACGTCTCGTCTAGTTGAGCCATTGTTGTTACATGTTCAGTTCATGTACCATTGTGTGGTTTTACACAGCAGCCAACATGGGTTCATTTACTATGCAGTGATTTGCCACAACGTCTTGTATTGTTTTCAATATCCGCTGCATGATAAAACAGAAACTTATTTACCAGAGTGAGAATAAAGGATTGACCCATGTAAGCCCCTGAAGCTTCGGTTTGAGTTTTTGTAACCTTTTATTTAGTGCTCGTGTGTTGTTTTTATTGTCTTTTTTTTTATGATCTGTGGTGGGTGGACACAATAACATGAGCACTTGTGTAATGTAATGCAATCCACAGCAGCTTCCGAAAATAACAACCAACACCTCTCAGACACAGCCCCCACCAAACTACTATACTGTATGTTTAGAGATTTACATTATTGTGTCCACCCCCTGTAGTCCACATACTACATGCAGCGTGGTAAGTCAGGTGCTGCTGTCTTAGCTTTCTGCAGAAAAGAGCTGTATTGATCCCACTGTATGGCATAATGCTGTTTGTTCAGTTATTTGGATTAACTTCCTCTCAATGATTTGGCCTGTTCAGCATTCAGCTCTAACACCATCATCATGACATGGCTTAGTCCAGGAGAGTCTGTGACTTCAGCACCATTTAATTTACAAAATGCTTTCTACTGTTTAAAAAAAAATATGGTTTTATAGGTCCTTGACTTACAACTACAGTACATTGTTTAGCATTGTGGAAATAGTAACATTTGACAATCAATACAGAAATCATAATTTGTCATCGACTTCTCTGTGCTAAGAAGTGTAATCTCATTGGCCTCTTTGAGTCCATATAATTCTCTTTCTTCTACAATATTGCATGTCTGCTCTTGTCCATGAGCAGATCATAGTTGAAATGATAACATACTTGAGTTACTCAGTAGGAAAGGCTGACTGTGCCCCTCTTCCCGAGAAGCCCTGCATGTTTCTACACATGGCTGAATTATTAGAGAGCAGATATCACAAAAAAATTATGATTTAATTTACTAGTTTACAGTATGCTTTAAAAGTTGTACCTGGTTTTAATTGAGTTTCTGCATGTGAGGAAGCAAGTTGTGCTGTTGCCTCGTAACAGATGTATTTAATAGTTTGCTGATTAACACATGCTGACTGTTTTGCTGTTAAATGAGCAAAGGAAGATGGTCTCGAGCCGTGGAGGTCCTAACTGTGCTGGTTTGTGTTTGTAGCCTTTGGCGGCAGCGAGTAATGTACTTTTTGATGTGTGTCTCGGATGTGTATGAGTCAGTGTGTGTGCCAGTTTCTGATCTGCAGCGCTGGCTGTGCTGGTATATTCGAGCATTCCTCTCAACTTTCTCATATCCGTCCTGTGATGTTGGCCTATCTGAAGCCCTAAGCATGCACATAATGAGAAGCGACAGCAATTGCCTATCTTTTTTTGCTTCCTACAGGCAGGCCATCCAAAGGCCTCCCGCAAGATGCTTTCATTTGTTGCTCCTCGCATCCAGCTGCAGCATCTTTTAGAGTAAATGTAGAGAAACAAGCAAAGTGGACTGGATTGCATTGAATCTCTCAACATAAGGCTGTAAATAACGTGGACCACTCAAAAGGAAAAAAGCTGTCACTTTGTGTGGCCCTACCCCCACACCTTTCACACATGCACAGAAAACCCCTCCAGGCTCAGATTTGAGAAAAACTACAGAAGAGACAGTCGAGATCAAGATCTGTCTGGATTTTCTTCTTTGTCTGCCACTTAAAGCAGGGAAACAATTATTTGATTGTCCTGCTGTATTACAAAGAAATCTGATCAAATCAAAAAAAGAAAAAGCTTTCTAACGATCATTTTATTACAGTATGTTAAACGAGGCAGGCAAGAGATCCTCATGTGGCCGCCTACATGTCAGTGGACACACAGAGCAGGGGAGTTGCCACAGATGGCAGATCAGCATGCTAGAAATTCAGTTTTTGCATGAAACTGTCGCCGTGCTGCCCCCGCACCAAACCTTCATCGTTACATAGTGTTAACTGTTAATTAAACCTATCATACTTTTCTGCCTGTATACTCATTAAACCATGTCCAATCTGGCTATGCACAAATCATATTGATCTACTTTATTTAGTTCCATTTACATTGTGATATTTATCATGCAGATACAATTTGTTCTCTTTTATCATGGTTACATTTCTATTTTGGTCAAAACTGTAGAAACCTGGACCAAAGAAGAAGAAGTTACCCGTTAATACCCACAAATATGCACTTTTACATTGTATATACAGTACATAGGGCTTTGTCTGGGGGATTAGAAAGAATGGGAAGCTACCAGTGTGTGTATTAAATGTTGATATCACCATTGGATCATTAAAGATATTTGTGTTGCAAACCTTCTGCAGTTAATCCATTTTATTACATTGATGGACTCTTTCACATAATCAACAACTATTGGATGGACTCCCATGAAATTTGGGGCATTTATTTCCCCCTCAGGATAAATTCTAATAACTTTGATCCCTTTCACATTTAATTTATTGCAATCCTCAGGTCAAAACTGTCCAAAACTCTGTTTTATGACAAAATGTTGATTACTTTGCTATCAGCCTCAGCTGTCCTTTACTGCTGATGAGAAAATGTTAGTATGCTTTCATGATAAAGTAAGAAGGTAAACATGTGTAACTAATGCGTAACTTGTATGCCACGGTCGGGTTGCATGATTGATTGGAATTGCCTGGTAAACCATTTCTTGAATCCAGCTGAGACGAATGAGCCCTCAACAAGTAATTTGTTTTGACATTTCAGTTCGAGGATTTCCAGTCCATGTAACTGATCTGTGGCGGTTTTCTTAATGAAATGATTTTCCACAGAGGCTCGGCTATGCTCTGTGGGCTTCAGTAACGCACTGGATGTCCCTGCTCAGCTCTCGCTCACCAGTAGGGAAATGGGGAAAACAAGTTGTCATGGCAACTTGAATGTTGATCGAAGTTTTATTGAGCGGTATTGAAACCCCCTCAAGGACTGATTTACGTCCCAGTGTCACTTGGCAGATGCGGTGGGCTTCTCTACTGTAAAGCCTACATTGAGAACAAGACTGGATAATTAACTGAAAAAAAGAAAAACACATTATGTACAATCTCAGCTATAAATTACATCAATCTTCAGTTAAACAACTGCACATTTACATTTACATTTTTCATTGAAAATTGTATTTGTATTGCATATACAACTAATACAGTCTAATACCACAGTCCTGCAATTCAGTTTTTATTTACAGAGGTGTTAATTCAACTTTATGACCTCTTTTGGGGGGTGTAGTTTGTGGTGCTGTTGACCTGTATTTGATTATACTTTCAGGTGTTTTTCTATTATTTTGTTCTCTATGTATACTAATGAATATAGACTAAATAGCATATATTATGTATGTGCGGGACAAATGAACATGCTCCACATATAGATCCTATTGATTACTTCAGTAGCCTGCTCTCTCTGTCTGTAGCACACACAGTTTACAGCAGGCCCACACATGTTGGCCTACATTTATTGACCCCTTCATGTGGTGGAGTAAATTAAAAACCAAAAAAAAAAAGTACTTGCTATGTTGACTTGTTTATTGCTACAAACTGAAGATGTGAGAGCACAGATTAAAATGCGTCTTTGCCAGTTTGAGTGTTTTTTTGCCCCCCTTAATAGCAAACTTGTTAAGATGTTGCAGCCTCATAAAACAGTTTCTTGTACACAAAACTTTCTAACCCTGTTCTGGTATGTAGCTACTGTACACTTTTCTGGAAGTGGCAAATCAAAACAAGGAAATAAGTCTTTGAACTAAACGCTCACTTCCTGCTTTTTCAGAGAAAACTACTGTAAGCAGCGTTTGTTTTATTTTCTCTGATCCTGTCCTGTGGGAATAAAGCAATATCAGACCAGTTATGTGGTTAAACTCAGCGCATGCTGTGTGGAGTTTACTGACGTTTTGTTATGTGATTTTTAAGGGTATTGAACTTCAAATTTCTCAAACCTTAACTTGCTTCCATTACTAATGTCCTCCCCTGACTCGTTCCTTTTATTTAAATTACTTCTTTCAAGTTTTTGTTAGGATAAAGAACTCCTCACATGACGAGTGGATTCCTCTGAGGTGATTCAAACACAAAACACCGAACCCCCACAGTGACACTCGTTAACTGGGCTGTCGTTCTTCCCCCTGGATTTGATTGTTGCTTAAATGGATGAACAAAGGTCAATGTGCCACTTCTGAGTGATCTCATCATGTGGGTCTTTCCCTGTAGACTGTGGCAAATGACAAACCTCACTATTGTGCTATTAAAACCATTATTATATTTGTCAAGTTAGTGGCTTATATTGTATATAGGAATACTCATATACAGTATCTTAAAGCATTTGTGAATGTCTGTCTGAATTTTGAAATCTCATAGACATACTTAGGCCACAGTTCCCTGTTTCCTGAAATACTAATGCACTGCTCCACATTCTGCAGGCCTGACTGTAACCCCTATAACCTCATGCGCTTATTCAAGGGATGATTTGCCCTCATGTCGTGGCCCCCAGCTGTAGGCATGATGCATATCTCACTCCCATGATGCCCTGCCACAGATGTCACCCAGAATGTCCCCTGTGACATGTCAGCTCTATTGGATTAGGAGCAAGTTGTGGTCAGTTTGCATGAAGGAAATCCTGTCAGATCCAAAAATAAGAGACTGTTCCACTGTTGTTTTTCAGTTTCCGTGGAATAATGTTTCGTTCTTATTTCAGCATCTAATCTACTTCTTGCTTTTTATTCTTGTAGCTTTCCCTTTTCACAGTGTCTTATTCGATCGTGTTTGCGCCCCAACCGTCTCTCCCACAGCTCTCACACTCGTGTGTACTCTTGTGGGTTTGAAGTTTCAGGGTTTGAAGTCTGATCACATTCATGCATGACCAACACCACCACTATTCCCATGCATTTGTATGAAGCCTGGCGTAAAGAGAGTAGTGCCTTGGTCCTAATGGTCTCGCAGTCTACTGAACTCTAGATTAGAGCTGCACTACTTGTGTAATGAGATTGTGTTGAATCTTAAAACCGAGGACTCGTTTCTGAAACCAGATTTGGATTTTTGGCTAAATGTAGATGAAACGATTCGATCACAAACCGATAACTTTTGATTGCCTTTTCAAGATTTTAAGCTTTTACTGAATCGAGATATGTAAACGTGAGTTAAATGTGTTGTACAGCTCTTAGAGGAGGTAACAAGGAGCCTTACAGAAAACCTAAAGTGAATCAGAGGAAGTGTTGCACAATAGGAAGTGGTGTGTTTTTTTTCTTTTTTATGTGGGTCTATTTGTTCCATGTTTTTATAAAAACTCTGCAATTAGCTCATATTTCAATAGAAAGGTAGGACACAGGAACAGCCCTGTTATTGCTTACTTACAACTTGTTATCTGTAGCCTTTCTGATATTGTTCCCTTTTTATGTGATTTAAGTGCATTGTCACCTAGTTTAAAGGGGAACTTACAGAAAGATGGCATGGGTGTTATTACATGCAATATTTTGAATAGAGGTGTGGCCAGTGTGTGTGAAGAGGGCTCCATTTGTGTGTCAAGTTTTATTTTGTTCCACTGAATATGCACAGAAGAAATACATTTTTCAGGTACTTTAGACGGACAGAAAAGGACATTTAGAATTGTATCCAAAGAAGGTTCATGATGCCACAGGTTGTTTCTAGCTTTCAGTGTTTTGCATTAGACCCTGAAATCGTCTTTTTGTCTGTTTTTCCTACATTTGTTGAGAGTAACGTTTGATGTTTTGTAACTGCTGACCTGTGTTTCAGAGGCTGACCTCTGCTGGAGGACTGTGACCCGGGGCCACCTGCCAGGCTGGGCCTCCCTGTTCCTGACCGTCACACAGCTCCACTGCTGGTAAGTCCTTGTACCGAGTCACTGTTTTTAAAAAATGGGTTTAGGGCTGCAACTAACTAAACTATTTTCCTTATCAAGTAATCTGCGGATTATTCTCTCATTTAATCGAATTTTAGTTATTTTTACTACGACCAATAACTCACCCTTGTGTAAAGACTTGTTTGAATTAATTCTCCCTGCCAAGTCCATACGCCGCACTTATTTTTTTCAATTTAGCAATGCAAAGTTTGACCGTTAGGCTATTTTTACACTATAAACTTTCATTCTTCTTTTCAGATAACATCTGCATATTTGTTTACATGTCTATTTATATATATTCAAGGACATAACGTAAGCTGATCCTAATTTGAATTGACCGCAATGCTTTAAAAGCAGGCTGCTGAGAATAACAGGCAAAATACTCTACAACAACCTTTTTAGTGAGCCTGAATTTCTCCCATTGTTTCAAACCAATTTGGGTCATGGTACATACTGAAGGACTTTGAATGAATAGAGGCATTTCTCTAAATGGCAGCTGCGTCAGTTACCTTGTTTTCTTTCCACTGGTGGTAATTTCCATTGCAATGTGGGCTCAGTATAGGTAGAGTAAAAATCAAATAACTGTTTGTACAAACAGCAAAGTAACTGTCTCAGTTACTTTGCTGTTTGTACAAATTTTGATTGAAATGTCCAAGTACAAGTTGCATGACTTGTGCTGTCATTTTGCACCTCTATATACATTTGGTTCAGAGCTCAGAAAATGCAACTCCTTCAGCTTTCAGACTGACTAGAAAAATAGGTACATGTCACATTTTCTAAAGAGGAAAGAATTGCAACTCGGATACTGTCTGCTCCAGTGTGAATGCAACATTACATTACTCTGTACGGACATTGTGCCCAGCTGGCGTAGAGTCAAACCTTAAAAATCCTATCAGCTTCAAGATTTAGCCTCTAGCTTGAGATTGTTAGGTGGAGGAAGAAGCACACTCACCTAGATAAACCCCTCCTGTAATCGCCCATGTTAATAAAATTAAATCCTACAACTTTATTGGCAAACATCCCTTTTTAAAAAAAATCTTATTTAGGTTTAAACATGATTTAACAATTCAGTTTTAGAACAGTAGTTTTGGTTTAGTAGTTTGGGTGCACAGATACAGAGCAGACATGTCATTATGTAAGACTGCCTGTGGTGCACCTATGCCTATTATAGTCTTAATGTGCCGTGTCGTGGGTGTATGTGTAATGCTTGCTCAGGAAATGAAGTGCATTGTGGGCCATAAAAAGGAGTTGAGTAATGTAGGTGCTCCCAGCTTCCTGCCCCCGCTCTCAAGGCCAGAGTGTTTATTAAACTACAGGGCCCCGGGTCACTGCCCAGCGTCTGCTCACACGACAGAACAGCAGCTCTGACATGAGACTCGTCGCGTCCCGTTCGAATACAACATAACATGTTTTTGGTTTTATTCAACAGTTGGCTAATGGGTGGAGTTGCGTTTTAGTGGTTTTAATCCACAGATGACCTGCATGTTCCTCATTTTACACCAGTATATTTTATCATTGTGTAGTTTTTAGTAGCTTTCTTTTTTTTAAAGCAGGTTTTTGCTCATTTTTTTTTCTGCTCACAACAAAAAAAAAATATTTTCTTTAGTCTCAGGTTGTCTCTCCTCACCTAACCCTATTACACCTCCCATAATTTCTCCCCTGCTTGCATGTCTGCCCATCCCTGTTGTATTTTCCTCCGTGTCTCCTTGGAGATTGTTACCATGACACACAGCTATCATGCGATTGGCTAAGCTCTGGTGCTGGAATGCTGTGCCGTTTTTGACAGCTAAGCCTCAGGTGGTCCGTATATAGGATCACTAAGTCAGTGTATCCCCCATGAGAGACCTGCGGTGTGTACGTGTGTGTGTAAGCTAATGACAAGCCGCTGTGGTGCCCTAGTAAAACTGAAATCCATTCACTGAAATAGCCTGAATGGCAAGCTATTTTAGTTAGCACGCAGTACACAACCCTGTGGCAGTACAGGGGAGCGGCAGACATGTTGCATTATAAATGGAGAATGGAGCTGAGTTCATGCTGCAGGCTGAGTTTTGTGTGAATATATACAGGATGGATTAGCCTCACTAAGCCAGGGGGAGGTGTGCTACAGTAGCCTGAGGTGAAGCTTTTCTTGGCTCTCCTGTTGCTATGATCATAATTGGGTCAATACTGCCCCCAGCTGGTGAAGCCTGGTACTGTTATACCTGTGTAGATGACAGATGGTGCACAGAAAATATAGATTTAGTAATTTTGTAAAGATTTATAGCTCTGGAATGAGGCACTCCACAACTCACTGCTTTGTCAGTTCTTTTTTTTTGTCTATGAGAAGGGAGGTGTTTTATTTACGTGGAGATGTAAGTTGCTCCACTCTTGATTCAGCATATGGAAGACGCTCCGGCCCCCCCCTCGACTCCACCCGCTGATCCGGTCATTTGAGATGATATGTCTGAGTGGGTGTAATATGTAGAGTGGTTTGTTATGTCAGCTAAAAGCTTCCAGCTTCTCCTCCGTTATCTATTATTTATGCCACTGGAGGCCTGACAGTGTAACTTCCTGCCCAGCTTCCCTTGAGGAGCAAGTCCGGCTGCTGTCATTCCTCTGCAAAAATTCCCATTAGAAAGCATTAATGTCTGGCAGATTAGTATGAAACATGGAATTAACATTTAGTCTGCAGAAATGTCAAATGAATTTTGAAGTGTTTTAGCAAATAAGGGCCTACCCTGAAATGGCTGCATGTGAACTCTGGATGGTGCTCTTACATCAGGCATCAGTGCTGCTTCTCATTCCAGGAAACTCACTTGTTTCTTTGCTACCATTTTATGCAAAAAAAAAAAGTCATAGTACTCCACAAAGACATTTCACTGTAACTGCCACACAAATTTTAGCATAACATTTCTGTGGCTGGCATGTGGTAGCTAAAAGGTTTGGGAGTGGTCTTAACCACCATTCACTCCTTGTGTGCATAACTGTTTTCATCCTCCAGATGGCAGTCCTCTCTTACTGAATGAAAAATCTGGTACTCTTCAATCTGACACTCATCATCCATCCAAAACCTCCACTGTGCCCCACCCAAAATCCTGTTAGGGTAATACCGTGCAGGAGAAAAATATTTAAGATGATGCTCCACTGTATTTCTACAGTTTAAATCAGGCTTTAATTTGGCTCTGCAACAACTTATGTAAGGCCTGAATGCTCAGGAGTGTTGACAGAGTGAGATTAAAGGATACAGTGATGGTGAGTCAGTCAGAAGGTCAGTCGGGTAATGATAGTTAGGGGCTGTTTTAGCAGAAGAATGGGAGATGTGTGTTTGAATGGGTTTTTGGAGGCAGCTGCCCTGAGGGAGGTGCTGCTTTCCAAACAAATCGTAGGAAGGAGTCAGAGGACTCTCAAGGGCAGGGCAGGGCAGGGCAGGGTAGGGAGCGCTTCCTTCTGAGGCAGATGTTCAGAGGATGGAGTAGAGAATTTTAAATAGTTCATACAAACACCATGGGCTGCTTTTACAGCTCGTACGACTCTTTAGAATATATCTGTCACAATATTTCCAACCCTTTTTTTGGATATGGAGCAGCATATTCACTTGAGATGATCACATATCCCTGTTGTGTTGGTGTAGAGGTCGACTTGCTGCCTTTCAATCAGTTAAATGGATTGATCTGAAATGAACATCGGTCCAGGCTGTCAGCATCCTCCTGTGTGTTTTGATGGTATAAAGTGTTGTATTGGTGTGGCTGATGAGTGGCGCTAAGAGCCTCTTCATAGATCTCGATTTCAATGGAGCCAGCGTTTTAGCTGACTCTTGTGTACGTGCCTGTTGCCATGGTTTCCAACTTTCATCAGGTGCTGTCCAAAGAGAGGGGCTTAGCCGAGGATGAGGCGCTCCCACTTTCATCCTCCTCTGATCTGCTTCTCTGGACAAACTACCGGTTACATTTGTACATTTTCATTCATGCTGATTGGGTTCATCGCGGCTGCGGTGGTTTGATGCAGGAAGCTTTACAGGAGTTGTTTCATGAAGGGAATATTTTTAGCTGCCTGTGCGGTTGCAGTACGATGAGACAGCTGATACTGGATGTCACCTCAAATATCGCCGTCAGTTGTAATGATTCAGTCTGCCTGCGAGGTTTGTTTTGATTTGCCAGAATCTGGGTGAGGGGGGCATTAGCTGATGTTTACGCGGGCGCAACAATACAGAGGCGTGGCTACGAGGTAATGGAGTTCACCCCCATAAACAAACAAATTGCAGAGCCTCCCCCCCCCCCCCTCCTCTTTCCTCATTGCCATGTTCCCCCCCAAGCCATTTTTAGTCAGCTGGGTAGGATTGGCAGGACATGGTGTGGGGAGGGAAAAGTGTGGGGGGGGGGGGGGGCGCAGCATGCTAGCCCCATTTGGGAAGTGCTCCCCCATTTTCTGCCTGTCGATTCGGGCCAGTGTCAGCGAGCTCCGGCGGGTCCAGGTCTGGCCGAGTGGGCTAATGCGATGTGGCGTGTCACCCGGGGAATCTAGGTCAAGTTTAAAGCTGCCTAGTTCGCTCTACCCGCCTCTGCTGCAGTGTGACGCTTCACAACCCCTCCCCTTCCAGACCAAAGTAATATTCAATGCACATCCTCCCCTACATTGCTTTAATAAAAAAAAACTATTTAATTTAAATGTCATATACATACAAAAATGAGATATGCATTTTCCTTTCTAGACCCACATAATCTCAGACATAAACACACATGCACACTGCTGCCTCTCCCCATCCCCCCCCACCCCCCTCCACACCCCAGGCAAGCTCTCAGCCTCTCCACGGCCGAGTCCACGTGACGCTGTGTCTGCGGCCGGCTGGGGAGGGGAGGGCGTTGTTTTTCTTCCATAGTAAAGCAGCAGGGCACGTGGATCCTCATGCTGCAGCCGAGTAGTGGAATGTCAGCACTATCCCTCCCTTACATTAGGCAGCCATCAGCCCCCAAGCTGTTTTTTTTTTTTTTTTTTTTTGTAGGACGTTGCCGCAGTGCTCGGTTTCAGCTGTGCCCTGCTTCTCGGCGTGCTACTGAGGAGGCACAGAGCTGGGAAACGTTAAAAGGCGGTGCCATCCAGAGGTCAGGCTGCTGCATGGGTGTGGCACTGTTTTGGTGCCTTTACCAAAATAAGCTCTGACCTCTCCGCACCATCTGCGATCTGCAAATATTGTTGGATGTTGATTTTTGCTAGTGTATTTTATTTCTATATTTTTAGTGTATTGTAGCAAAGTGACAAAATGTATCCTCATATTCAGCTGCAAATAAAATTGTAATAATAACTTCATATTCATCAGTATATGATGTGATTTTTGAATTATTTTTTCATTTTAAAAAATGTATCATAACAATCCTGAATTTGCTGAGCTGCACAGAAAAAATCAAATCACATTAAATCACTAAGTGCTCAGTAGTGGAATTAAATATTTCTCCATCGTCTCCAGTTGACTTCACTCCCCAACTAATCCGCTGTTTTTGGCGCATTACCTCATCTGTATTAATATATTCATGTGCTTTCAAGTCCTACTACTACTGTACTCGCTCCTCAACCGGAGCTTGTCTCTGATTGGCTGCTGCAATGTTTTCAACGGCACCAAATTTTTTTTGACTCCATGGATACAGTGAGCTGTCGGGTAGATCAGCACAGCCAATAGGAGAGCTGCGCGGGCTCCTGCTTGTCAGATTCTGCCCCTGGCCTTAGAAGCAGCCCTCCCTCCCTCGCTGCGAGCACGCGATGGCTCAGTGGGGGGGTTCAAAACAACAACAAGGCTGTCGTCGGGCTCTCTGTGGTGCCCGGGACATGCCAGCACTCTTGGGTACTACTACTACAGCCACTGAGGGAGGAGGGGGGGGCTTCAATTCCTCAGTCTACCTCTGATACTTTATCTGTGTTCTCTCAGCCAGCTCTTCATCCTCTCACTCCTCTCTTACTCTGCTATCATTAAGCAACCAGTCAGAAGTTACACACATTATTTTAGATATATCTTTGTCATCATAAGAAGTCTATATAAGCTTCAGTGTTGGTGCTGGTTACATACACATGAATGTATAAGCTACGTTCATGTTTATGTAACTAATAAATGACTCAGGATGAACTTTAAGTTGAAGAGTAAGATATAAAGTGCTGTAAAATGTACAAATTTAATCTGCTGTCTTCTGGTACACTTGAAGATTCTCTGCCGAACTTTGAAATGCAGCCACCCAAATCCCCGTCCTTAAAATGACCTCATTTCAAGCAGCACAAGGGAGCAGCTCTGGGCCTACAAGGCTGCATGTGCCCACGTCGCTGCGAGCCCTGGCAGCTCTGCCAGCCAGCCGGTCGCCTGCCTCAGTCTGTGAGCGGCTGAAAGGTGGCAGTAGAGGACCGGAGGAGGCCTGGCGATGATGGGCAGTGCCCACATCATCCAGCAGGGTGAGGTCAGTGACAGCTCTCCTCCCTTTAGAGGCTGGATCAGGTGCTGCTTTCTGACAGCCAGGGAGGTGCTGGTGCTGTTACAGTCAGACATTCAGGTCACATTAGTGGAGTGTAATAAGACGAGGCGGGACAAGGCAGGTGGGGTCTTTGCAGGTGGTCACTGGGTCGACTGTGTGACTTTGAAGTAAATAAAGCTAAAAAAAAATATTTTAATACAAAATACAAAGAAACGGTCCTGGTTGCAAGCTGATAAGGGATACGTTTCTAAAATTCTCTCCAAATGTTTTAATTGACAGCATTAACTAATAGACCACAAAAGTCAAAAGTAGGGTTGCAACTTACATAATTTCCTCATCAATTAATCTGCCAAGTCATTTCTCAGTTTATCAGTTGGTCATGTAACCTGTAAAATGTCCTGTTTTGTTCAAGACGCGTAGATATTCAGTTTACTGTCATATGAGACTACGAGAACGACCCAATATTTGTTTTTAAGAAGCTGATAAAGATTATTTAGGGCTTTTTTTTTTTTTTTTAAGTAATTTATGATTAATCGATCATCAAAGTAGTTGCAGTTTAATCTTTTATCTACCGAAAGGTGTTGCTTGCTCCTTTTTGACATTAGGGTTTATTGATAGATGTTTTCTATCGAGTACATGGTTACCAGGATGGTATTTTTTTTATAAAATCTTTGGGTGTGTCGTATTAAAAAAAAAAAAAAAAAAAAAAAAGGCTATTCATCACTAATCATTTCTCTGTCAAAGTGAGGACATGACCCTCTGCCGGGTTTTTAAGATGCAAGAATACATGTCACCACCCTGCTACCCCACCTCACCCCCCGCTGCATCTCATGCATTTTAAAACCACTACATCTCTACTATGTGACTGCTGAGTGTGTACTTTGCTCTGTCGCAGCACCCCCCTGTCTCCCAGCATTACCTGTGTTGGCATGATTTACCCTGTCACCACTGGCCCTCACTCAGTCCCTTTGGCTTTCCACCTGTCAGTCATCTCAGCTGACATCTGCCCGCCAAAGTTTAACTTTGTCATTGTTCTGCATCGACCCTCTTTCCGCCCTCGCAGAGTACATCCTGTCCATCTCCACTCTGTCACCAAGGGTTAAATCCGTCTCTGTAGATGGAGCCCGTTTCTCTCTACAAACCGCCACAGATCTGACTTGTCCTATGTCTGTTGACCTTTACTTCTGAGAAAGAAGTGTGCTCTCTAGGAGCGAGAGGAACAACAGAGCAGAAACTGTCACTTCTTATTGCACAAGTCACAGCCGAGGTGTACATTGAGTTTAAATATACGGCGTGTGTGTGTCAGTGGTATGTATGCATCCACAGGGAAGGTATAGCTGTGGCAATAAAGTCACAGTATAACTGCTGAAGCTTGGACACACCAGTCTTCCTCCTTTCTTTAGTCCTCTTCCTCTTCTTTAACCTGCAGGGTACAACATAGCAAAGTACACATAAAGTGCAGTGATGTAGCACAGTTATTGGGGTCACTTACGCAGTTATTAGCAGCTGATCAGTAATTAAATCTAGTTAAAATGTATTTTAGAGTTTGACAGAAAGGAGCACAGTGTATTAACAGAAGTTCTGTGTAGCAGTGGTTTGTTGGTTGGTCAGTCTCTGAGTGAAAGTCCGTGGGACTAATAATTAATAATAATTATAGATAGATATCAATTTTAATTATCAACTAATATGCTGATTTATGAAGTTTGTCTATAAAATGTTAGAAAATAATGAAAATTGAGCAGTAAAATCTTCAGATTCCTTGTTTTAGCCATTCAACAGTCTAAGACCCCAAAATAGTAATTTTCACATCACATTTGACAAAGAAAAGCATTTTTGCTTAAAAAGTTAATTAAAACGGAGACTAGTGGAATTATCTAAATAATTCCTGATTAATTATGACGATCATTTCAGGATTATAATCAATGATTGGTTGCAGTCATACTCATTTTCCTGGAATTAAATGTTGTCCGACATGACTCATGGAATGCATGTTTATTATGATATTATATAGACTGCAGTATTTTGTTGCCACCCACTGTGCTCCTGCAGTAAATATAAGGTTCTGTTTCTGTACCACATGTGCTGTATGTGCTTACGTTACTTAGACATGTTAAATATTGATGTTATGTTTCTGCTCCTATGACCAAGACACTGTATTTCACTTCCCGAAGACATTGTGATTCTGTAGAGATGATAAAGTGAATTTCAAAGCATTGCATACAAGGTCTAATTCACATACAAACAACAAACTTCATAAACCGGTCCTCTTATGTTCCTGCTTGACAACTTCCTTTTATAAAAGTTTAATTGGACGTGTCCTATTATGTGCAGCAAACAACTACCTGCTTCATGTGTAGATGTGAACAGATTATATTTGATTTCCCCTCTGGAGGCTAGTGAAATGGATAACTTTGCATACAACTGCCTGTAGAGACTTGCGATTGCTGGGAAGAAACTTAACAAGGCAGAAAAACTCAAACTGAGTTTTTTTATTTTTGGAGACTTTTTGGTTTGACATCTGGTTTTGCAAGAGCCTGGGCACAGGAAACGCACATGGAGGGGGCGTTCAAGGGGAACTCTGGTGTCTGTGAGCAGTGGGCACATCTGGGGCACCACTGAGTTCATACAGGCACCAGAGCAGTGAAGCAGAGCAGGAGTGAGGTGTCATGGATACAGTAGTGAATCACCACCTGCTCACTTTGCTGCTGCATTCTTCTCTATATTGATTTTTCTCTTTTCTTCAACAGGTATCGTAACATGGGGAACCTACTGAAAGTTTTGACATGCACAGATCTGGAACAGGAGCCCAATTTTTTCCTCGATTTTGAAAGTGAGTTTCTTTTTAAGTAATTGCTCCCCCGCCTGATGTCGATCACTTGAATATCTTACCATACCATTATCAACTCTGAGACTCCTAAGTCTTTTACCCCCCCCCCCCCACACACACACACACGCTTATCTTTTACTCTATGTTCTTCCCAGCGGCAACAGAGCCCAATCTACCACTAGAGCTTCTGCACTTTCCATCAACCTGCCTCTTCCACGCTGGAATGTGTGCAGAATATCAATCGGGCCAGAGTTGTAGCAGAGCCCCCTCCTCAAATATAAAGCACTGAAGTTCAGCTGCTGTGTAGCCCAAGGCCCCTCAACACAGCTTGATCCTGCACTCTAGTATTCTCACACTTGGCAAACCCACAGAGTCATACCTTCAGAGAAAACAATGCCTCACACAGCTCAGACTGTTTCTAGGTGATTTTTATATTAAAAAAACATCACAATTATATACCCAGGAAAATACCTTTTGCAACATTCCTTAAGTTTTCTTTAAATTTACCACATTCTCAACATTGTATTTGTGTTTTCAGAATGCTGTTGCGCCCTGAAATCAGACCTCAGGGAGGCTCACACCAAATATATAAATGATGATTGTTAATTAGAATAAATTAGAATGCAAAATAAAAAATGTTGTATGAAGTAAAACCACTAAACTGTAGCTGCTGATATGAACTGTGTTTTAGGTATTTCTTCTGCAGCGGGGTGGGAGTTTACAGTTTTTCACTTGGCAAGGTGTTCTTGCTTCAGGTGGTGGAAAAGGTTCATAGTGTTCCTTCTTTCAAACCTAAATAATAAAATAAAAAACAAAAACTCTGAACCATCCCTACACCCAGACTTGTTACAGAGCTGCAAGAGTGTGCATAACCCTTTTCATTTGTCTAGTCTTATCTTGCTCCATTTTCTTCCTCTCAGCCAGGGAAGTGGGTGGCGTCACAACTAAATTTAAGCGCTGGAAAGACTAGATTATTTCAGTGAACTTTCATTTGCATAATTGAAAGTTGCTTATCAAACTCTCTATCATATCTGAGGTTTTGATAGAGTTCCTAGAGCTGCCTTTTACTGTTTGTTGTGCCCAGTGTGAATGTGGATTAGATGCGAGTCAGATTGACCTTGTCGTTGTCGTTGTTGTTGTTGTCCTCTGCAGATGCCCAGCCCACAGATGCAGAGCGAGAGGTGTGGGACCAGGTGGACGTGGTTCTGAAGGACGCAAAGAGCATCCTGGACGAGCTGCAGGCGTACAAGGGAGCGGGGCAAGAGATCAGAGAGGTACACCTGATACAAATATCCACCTCCGACTGACAGAACACAGAGCTGCTGCAGAGTTAGGACAGACTGCCGTTCCCTACTGTGCAGAAAAGGCATGGAAGAGATGCTGCATTAGTTCATGGGGGAGTATAAGGGCTTTATTAAGAGGTTATGAGGAGTGTAACTGAATTTTATCAGGTCTGTGCTCAATAATTTGCATCATATGTTGCATTGTTTTTTACTTATTGCATGTTCCCTTTAATAAGAGTATTGGTATCACATTTTTGGTTTCACACAGACCAAGAGTGAACAACAGTCAAATGCCTTTTTGTTGTCTCAAAAATCAGCAGATTATTAAACATTTATGACTAGCTCAGGAGCACAGAGTGGAATTTTGTTTCCACCTCCTTTTAGTCAAAAGGAAAGGGCCCCTTCCTTTTTAAGAGAGTACTCCTGTAACATCTCAATGGACAGTTTTTAAAACATTTCTAAAAAGCAAAATCGATCAGAAGACAAAAGGCTAAAGCTACAAAAGGCTTTATACAACCCTTTTCACTCCCCAACACCTGTAAAAAGACTTTGATGTGTAAACAAGTTTGGAGTTTGTGCCTTTTTAAAATGTATTAAACTGTGAACTTCAAAACAGCGTACAAATTTGTAATCTACTGGAATCTACTGTGAGATTAAGGCGACTGGTTTTATTTCCAGGCGATCCAGAATCCAAGCGATGAGGCGTTACAGGAGCAGGCGTGGGCGGCTGTGGTTCCCTTGGTGGGGAGACTGAAGAAGTTCTATGAGTTTTCTCAGAGATTAGGTACGTATCGGTCTGCAGGAACCTTACAACATAGGACAGGAAAAGGTAGACAAGTGGTTCTCAGACAGGCTTGCACTCACAGTTTCAAGTGGAACAAGCTCATGTGTGAGATCACAAACATTATCTGTGACACTGCAGAATCCCAATGTGAGCTGTCACTAGGTTTAGTGCAGTTTATAATTTTAAACTCTACCAAATTGCCAGCCGTGATGCCATGAAGGACGAAAGCATCCGTCCTTTATTTAAAAGGTCTTTTTAAAGTGGTGCCCCATACACTCAACCTCCATACATGACCTTAATTGTTTGCATGCACATCTGCAATATTGACTGCTGAGCTGCAAAAGTCAACAGACATGCGACACACACACATAACATGCACCCCAGCCTTATATAAACATGCTTTGAAAACCCCCTCAGCCGTGCATTTCTCAACATGCTGCTTGCGTTGCACTGTGCACTGACCTCTGTGTAGGATGGGGCTATAGGTTGTTTAATTAGCGTGGATACAGGGGGGAAGGGGGGTAGGCTTACTGCTCCCTGATCTTCTTATGACCCTGAGGCTGAGGCTGAGGGGGAGGGGGTGTGGATCCCGCCATGCCCTGACGCCCTCAAACCCTGTAATCCCAGTGGCGGTGGAGAAGGTAGTCAATGGAAGCGGTGGGCGGCGGCAGCCTGGCGATGGCTGTTATGTAACAAAGTAGGCCAGGACCCAGCCTCGGCTACTGCTCTATTTCACTGCCTTGACTTCTAGGCTTCAGGGGCCATGGTGGCCTCCGCAGCCGGCTGTCCTGCCTGATATGCATTTAAGCTGAAAGTCCTTTACTACAGTCTGGTAGAGCGATCTGCAGCGATGGAAGATATTATGGAAGGAAGATTATGCAATTAGCTTTGCATTTGAATTGAAGGGATAGATTTCTTCTGTAGAGTATTAAGTTAACAGAGTATTCCTTTTATGCAAATACATTCTTACATTTGGGGAGCTGGAACCAGTAAATGTTGACATTTTTGCTTGATAATTTACCTAAATTAATCAGTTATGTAAATAGTTTAATTTTGTAGAGCTGAAAAGCTTAGTCAATTATTTAACTTTGCATGAAATTAAAGAACATACTGTTTTTTTCCTGCTCAAACTACTAGTTCTTGCATTGACATCGAGATTTAACATTAATTAAACATTGCTGACAGAGGAGTATTACATTTACATCTAGAATCCATGGTGATATCTTCATATTGTTTATTCTGTTTGACGAACCGTCAAAAACCCCAAAATATTTATTGAACAGCAATATTAAACAGAGAATAGCATAAAATTCTCACATTTGAGAGGTTGAAATCAGCAAATGAATGACTGACTTAATCAGTAATTTAGTTATGGAACTGCTCAAACTACTAGTAACTACATTGATACCCAAAGTTGACTTAAATGTAACATGCTGACAAACCTACTTAGAATAAGTAAAATAAGAGAGATAATTAAGATTATAGGTTTTTACTGTTATTGAAAGAAACAAGTCTGATTTTGAGTCAGTCTGGTCCGTCAGACTAGACCAGACTAAAGTCCTGCCATCCTCTGACCCTCCCCTCTCTGCCAGTAAAGCGCCTACATGCCCGCATTCTGCTTGCCTGCTCTGCCGTGACCTGATGAGATCAGACACCCCCACCCCCCACCCCGCCGCCGTCCCGCCCTTACCGCGACTTCCCGACATACTAGAGTGGCTCATTTCTGAAGGCCTGAAAGTAGCTCCATCTTAACTTCTGTTTTGACTGGGACGTGGAAAGGGGGGGGGGGGAGAACTGCACTACCAAAGCCATTTTTAATCAGCCGCTTCGCTGCAAACGCTGGCCCAAGCAGATGGGAGTCATTACTGAATGGCAAACGTGCTCAATTTAGTGCAGTGCACCGCCAGCGCTCTGTCCGTCTACTAAAAGTCCCCTTACGATTATCTTAAGTAGACTGCTGTCTGAATCTGCCCTTTTCTGGGTTATTTTGACATGCTCATCGTCATATGTAATCAACAAGAATTGTAAAGTACACTTAGAATAAATCTATCTAATGTGCTCATGTGGTACTGCGCAGCCTTATTGCATCAGATGTTGAGTTCGCCTGGGTTATGTCATTACTGAAGCTTCTCTCCAGCGTCTAGACTGAATTCCAAACACCGTCTGCATCTATAAATATAAATTCCCTCTGGGCTTTAAAGGTTTTCTATCTGTTCTCTCTCTCTCTCTTTTTTTATTTTTTTAACTGGGTGTTTGAACAAGACATGTTTGTTTAATATTTTTACTTGCCTGGAAGTTGTTCAGTACATTTCACTTAAACTTTTCCTCATTTCCCTGCCGGTGTTCCTCATGCTTGCTAAATTATCGGTCTGTGGGTATATGTTATGTCAAGCCATGGCACAGGCTTTGTATTTACTTACTGTCAAAACAATGAATGTAATCCTGCTTAAATGAAATCTTGCCCCCCCGCCCCCCCATTTCATGCCACTGAGATAATTAGTCCCATGTCTCATCTGTATCTGAGCAGGAAAGCCTCTCTGCCCCCCCAATCCTCCCTCCGCTCCCCCCAACACTGGCACTGGCACTGGGCCTTGGGCAGTATGGGCACCACCATTGGCCCATTATCTGTCTCTGTCCTAATCAGGATGCATCAGCTGGCTGATAGGGTACACTGTTCACATGTCTAACTGTGGTTATGATCCACTTTAAGAGCTGTTCTTTGGCCTCGTCCACAGCACGTGTAGAACGAGGATCCCTCCTCTGCTGCTGCTTCTATTTTTCCTGTTAACAGTTTTTGTCTTTAGGATGCTTATGTTCTAGTTTGTAAATTTTAAGATGAACTAGTGTGATGCACCTCAAGTCCAATATTACAACATTAACAGATGCATTTGTGCCGCAACTAATCATAATTGTCATTATTGATTAATTTCTTGATTATTTGGCCTATGAACAAATTATCATTTCATCCATAAAATTGCACAAAAACAAAGGTTAAGAAAGTCTGTTTCAGTTCTCCAGGGCCCCAGGAGACATTGTTGAATCATTTTATAGAGCTGCTGTTCCAGCTTCTCAATTCTGAATATTTGCTGCTTTTTCATATGATAGTAAAATAAATATCTTTTGGGGGTTTTGGACTGTTTCTTGGACAAAAGACATTTGAAGACATCACCTTGGGCTTTTTTTGACATTTTGTAAACTAATTAAGAAAAGAAGTGAAGCAACACCTCATTGCTGCTCACATCAGATCTAAGTGTGCATTGCTGACTTATTCTTTAGGTTTTCTACATCAGCTAATGAGGATCCTAATAAAATCAAATCAAGAAACTAATCTGTAGATTAATAATTTATGAAAATGTTTTTTAGTTGCAGCCCTATAATTTTGTCAATTGATTTATTGACTTACTGTCCTGCATTTTATACCTGAATATTCATCACTTCTCCATGCTATACACCGTACTTCTTCTTTCTTATGAACTTTGCATCATTGCTTGTAGTGCTGATACTTCAGCTGCTAACTGGCTGCTTGAAAAAAAAAAACTGAAATTGAAACATTATTCAGCAACACTCACTGACGACCTGGAAAACTATAAACACATCAGCCAGCGTCTCAAGGTTCAAGGCCTTCATCAGGGCCCTTACAGAATGAATAAAAGCCGTATATATTTTCCACAAAAATGCTGATGTTTTCGTGCGCCCTCTGACAGTGCTGCACCTCTAACACAGATATCTCTTATTTTTCCTCACAGAGGCGGCGCTGCACAGCCTCCTGGGAGCTCTGACCAGCGAGACTTACAACGACCCCACTCAGCACCTGGAGCGGGAGCAGGCGCTGGCCAAGCAGTTCGCCGAGATCCTGCACTTCACACTGCGCTTTGATGAGCTTAAAGTACGACCGTCTTATTTCCTCAACATATCGTCAAGTGTCGGTTTCTGCTTTTAAACCCCAAACTCACCTTTCAGATGTTGATTTAAACTCTGCACTTTTCTCGTGTGATACAAACTAGACCTCTTAGTCGCTCTACAAACTGCTGATGCCCCTGAATTGATTTTTAGCTCTGTGCAATTTTAGACTGCAGCCAGTGAGCGCATGATTAGCATTTAATTAGAATCCTGATACTGCTCTGCTGTTTATAATACAGTGGATGTCAGTGGAATGGCTAATAAGGGTTATTGCGGGGAAAGAGGTCTGCAAATTGTTGTCGTCCTGAGTCGAGTTCTGCATAATGTGGCAGGTTTTATAAATGATGGAGGGAGGAAACTCCAAGAACTTATCGAGCTTGAATTCAGACACAAATTGCTTATGTGCAACCCAGAAAACACCAGGAATCAAGCATGGGTGTCGGTCGAATGCCCATTGTCAAAAACATACTTGTGTGAGCACTGATCTGTTTAGACAGTGGGTGAACTGGTTCCCCTAACCCTTTCTCCTTAAAAACTTAAAAAACACACCCAACACCCCCAGGCGAATCTGCTGCGATGTCCCAATTAGTGCCCACCACCCAGGCTGGCAAGATAAAAACACGAAGGTAGGGGGTGCAAGGTGGCATGCCAGGCCTATTCATCAATCTTTCACACCCATACACGGGCTTCTGACCTAGTTTAAGTGTCTGTGCGACGTGCAGCCCCTCCCTGGCGAGGCAGCCTGTCTCTCCTGGTGCACACAGTGGACACAGACTGAGTACCAGCCTATTGTAGCGGGATTAGCATGCTGCCAGTGCAGCTTTGACTGTGACAGGCTCATACAGGAATGAGGATAATTAGCCACATGATGAGCTCTCAGTGGTGGTGACGTTTGAAAGAAGCTCTTTGGTTGGCCGGCTTCTGTTTGAGGGGTCAGTTTGGCTTCACAGTGAAACCAGATGATTCATATTTTGTAGGAAGTGGTGTCAAAGAAGTGAACTGACTCTTGTGGCTTTTATTTGCGGCTGCGTTTCAATAATATCAGACAGTAAGCCTACATTTGTCCTCCGTTCTCTCTTACCTCGCCTCTCCCTAATGAGACCCTTTATACCTTTTTGTCAGCTTTATAATTGTTGACCCTCTTGTCACAAACTATACTGATGCACAGTCCGACTGCAACAGGAAAGTAACTAAATTTCTCCTGACAGGAGGAGCGGGGATGTGGATGTAAAAGGGGGATAAGTGTCAGAGGATTTAAATTCAGTTCAGCAAATAAAATTGTAATTGTATCCTTGTTCTTTCTATGTCATTTCCCCCCAAAGCTACGTTTCTGCCTTGTTGGCTAAAGCATTCTGTCATGATGATGGCGTGTTTGATCCAGAACTGAATGTTCTGCTGCAGGCCGTGCCACCTACAGACATGCAGAGAAGCTCTCTCCCTCTGCCTCTCTCTCTCTCTTTTTTTAAGATGCATTTCTGTTGTTTTTTTGCAGATGACAAATCCTGCTATTCAGAATGACTTCAGCTACTATAGGAGAACGCTGAGCCGAATGCGGATCAACAACGTACCGGTGAGCACATTATGTCCCTCTCCTCTCTGGGTAGTGAGGTGTTTGTTTGTTTTTTGTTTTTTTTTTATATATATTCACAATGAATCACATGACTACTTGTATGTGAAATGAGTTGCTTGTAGTGATGAACCCACAAAGAGACAGATTTATGAACAGACTGTTTTTCCCCTCTGCTCTACGGAGCATTTTAACATCTTTTTAGCTCATTGTTTTGGTTTTACTGCCTGCAAGCTTACCGTTTTGATCCACTGTCAGCCTCGGTCCAGCCGCTCTAAAATCCCACTGTCCGCTACCTGCTACCATCACTAAACAGCAGGCCGACACATTTAGCAACGAGCTGGTGAGCACAGTGGAGCATCAGCTTACTTACTGGCTGTGTAGTGGATTTATATTCGATGATAATTCCCTGTACGTTCACATTGTGACATTGTTTTCCATTGTCATTTCATACATTGTTATTGTAAAAAATAAGATTTCCCTTAATTGGAATTAGTGCACAAAACATACATGACCCATACTCATGTTGTTTTCTGTAGTAAATGAATGCAGTATGTTTGAAGCATACATTTAGTTGTGTTCCAATAGTAACAAGAGTAACATTTACATCAGCTATCAATAGATTCAGCAGAGATGACGGAGTTTATTGTAATACAAAAATGTTCATTTTATTATTCAAGCAGTCTGTAATTGTGTATTCCTTTTTAGTGTTTCCATGGCGCTGGCCCTGATCAAGAGCAAAAATCATGATTCGTCTATACTCAGACCTGATGTTGATTAAAGCCATCAGTTCTCATTATAATCCCAGCACAGTTCAGACTGCATCAGTTGGAAGGCAGGGATGATGAATGAAGTTTGCAGACTGTTAGAGCCCCCAGGAGTCAGGAAGAGTGCAGCAGGAAACGTCTCGCAACATGAAGTCAGAGCCCCACGGGGAGTTTCAGGGAGTTTGAAGCACAAAAAGTGTTGGGCAGCAGTGCGTGGCAGCAGAAACTGATCCCAAATCAGTAGCGTGGCCCAAACCCTCTAGAGATGAAACGCCTAATTCCAGGTCAATGTGGAGGCTGTACAGTTGATGATGCCCTCTGGGATCTAGTAAGACAATAAAACCCCTAACAGTGTTCAATGTTTCAGATTAATTTATTTATACTTTCTTTTAATGCAAGTATTGCAACAATTGTTGAGCATTCACAAATATCATCCACCCAAATAATTTTTTTAACCTGCCGGTGTAAAGGTGCTTTTTCATTTAACGTCTTTTGTCTGGTTCAAACAAACTCCCATGTGATTGCCTGTTACATTATATTTATTTGTGCTGTGAAGGCAAAGCAGACCAACCACAGAATTTTGTGATGTAGATTTATAATTTTAGCATAAGTTAAAAAGCTGAACTACTATTAAGTCCGTATGCTGATTGTTGCTGAGTGCATGGTTTTTCTCCGATGCATAAAAAAGGAGGTGTGTTAAACTTAATCCCTGCTCTGTGTATTTTAGCATTTCCTGTTTAAAGCAGCTATGATCAATATTTTTATACTAGCAATAGATTACCTGACTAATTGTATGTAAAAAGGTGTCCTTTGCAGTGACAAACTGCAGAATTATCCCCCGACTCTGCAGCCCCCCTCAGCTCTACAGATTGTTCTGGTGTCTTTAAACTCATTGTTTTGGTTTTCTGGCCCGCAACTCTACTGTTTTGGTTCACTCTCACCACTCTCATAGTGTCATTTCCAGACGCAACAGGCAGCGTATTTCATTTGATAAATCCAATTAATGCCACCTGCCCAGAGCCAAAGGACAGACAGACAAAGTTAGCGACTATCTGACTAGCAGCTAAAGAGCCAGATATTTCCCTCAGGAGTTGGTGGAGACCAACGGAGCTAAACGAGAGTGAATATAAGACTTGCTTTCACCAGGTGTACTAGTGTACATTAAACTACAGATAACTGATTTACTTAAGTGCCATAAAAAGGAAGCAGCACACTCAATACTATTAAAATTTTATAGGATGTTTCCTGTATTGATTGCAGGCAATAGCTTTGGAGATATGAAATTCAAGGACACATTCACTCTCCTATATCATGCATGCTGCACTTCACCGGATGTACATCTTTATTCAGCGTCTTCAAGGACATCTAAAAGAGAGTTTGGTGCAGGAAATAGTGAGATTTCAGTGTGCCGAATGAACTGAAACTTCTCTTAATTTAGACCGTCTGACAGGGGGATTTATTCTCCAAACCAGAATATGCCATTAGGCAAATGGGTCCAGACAAGTTGTCGTTAGGACCTGTCACTGCTGAAAGACGCTCGGGCTGCCGTCCTCCCTCGTAGCTCAGTCTCTAACAGAAGCGGCAGCAATTTAGTCACCACTCAGACAACTGAATCATTCAGACATCTGAGATGAAACACATCTGTCCCCGTGGTAAAAAAGTCTTTGAGCTCATATGTCATCATTTGTTAAAACATGAATTGGTTTTTGAAAATATGAATTTAGGATATTATTCATATTCTGTCATTGTTCTCATAAAGAAAGTTCTTATTATTTAAATATGCAGACACATTTAGAACAGACTGTTCAAGAGAGACCTTGTTCTTTGTTACCCGCCAGGTGTTTTCAATGTCTTGTTCAGTCTAAAACTATAAAGCAGCAGGACGGGTTAGTCAGCTGGGAAACCAGGAGGAGCAGCGGGGCTCGGTGATTCGGTTTATATCAATATTTTTCAGTTATGATTTAATTTCATGAAATGGCTTTTATGTGTATCACAATCTGTTGGAGCTGCGTGAAAATGATGAGCATGATGCCAAACAAAACTTCTAATCTTTTTTTTTAAATGTATCCTTAAGAGGTTAGAAAGAGAATTTGCTTATTATGTATTTTTTAATAATTACATTTTTATTCACAGTAAATAGTCATCCACACCACCAGCCTTGTTTTAGAGCCTTTCTAGAGCAGTTTAGATATGTCACTCATCTGTTTTTTGTTTTGTTTTACATGAGACCAGGGGAGAGAACGACACAATCTGCCTGTAACCAGAGCCTTGAAATTATTTTTGTCTATTAAATTCAGGTTATTAGTTATTCTGGGAAAGAAAGTCAGTAGCTCATTAGGGGCTGAACAGCTTGCACTCAGGATGGTGACATTTGTAATGGAGGTCACGATCTCTGTAGAATGAGCTGATGGATGTTTTAATGAAGTTTTGCATGTGTGTGTTTGGGGTAAGATCCACTCAACTGCACTGTTCTGTAGCTGACCCCCGACCTTTGACCCGAAGAGATGCAAGAAAGATAGTAATTTTATAATAAAATGTCATTATTTTTAATGATTTTCAGGCAGAGGGTGAGAATGAAGTCAACAATGAACTGGCCAATAGGATATCTCTGTTCTACGCCGATGCCACGCCCATGCTGAAAACATTAAGTGACGGCACGACAAAGTTTGTATCTGAGGTAAGACTGACTGAAGAACGCAGTGAGCACTTTGAACAGATGTGAAAGCATCCCCTCATACGTTTTTATTTTTTATAGAACAAGAACCTGCCCATCGAGAACACGACAGACTGCCTAAGCACAATGGCGAGTGTGTGTAAAGTCATGCTGGAAACCCCGTAAGTAGCTTCCTGCTTTGTTAAAGCTGCTTTAGTTCTTGTTCTCTACATTCACGTGTCTAATACCGACCGCGTCTTCCTTTCAGGGAATACCGCAGCCGATTCGCCAGTGAGGAGACGGTGTCTTTCTGCCTCCGTGTCATGGTCGGGGTCATCATCCTGTACGACTACGTCCACCCTGTAGGAGCTTTCGCCAAGTCGTCCAAAATCGACGTGAGTACAGCCACTCCACTATCCCACTTCACAGCTTGCTTTTTAAAGCTAACGCCCTGTTTCTTGTCCACAGATGAAAGGCTGCATCAAAGTCCTCAAAGATCAGCCTCCGAACAGCGTAGAAGGCCTTCTCAACGCTCTCAGGTAAGCTCATGTTGAAATCAAATTGTGTTTTTCCCCCCACAGCCCAGCATGTAATGTGATTATAGCTGCAGTCTGGCAGCAAGCACACTTTTCAGCTCCCCAGTCGTGGCTTTCATTGAAGGGAGACGGCTGCTCGTGCTGTGAGTTGAATGATATTGGTGCCTGTTCGCGAGCAGCAGACGGACCTCTTGGTTTATTTCACCCCCCGTCAGCACAGTGACTCATTCTCTGTCACACTCCAGCAGGGATTCGGCCAGCTGGGAGCCCCCCTGTGCTAGATTCGGGTTGGGTGTCAAAGCTTCTCCAGAAAGGCCGATTACATCTGACACCTCGTCCCCAGTACAGTCTCCCAAATGTTACCCCGCCTCGCCTAACGCTCACAGCTGCTCGAGCTGACGCGGGCCGTTTCTGTGGTGACCTCACATCTGTATCTCTCTGTGTAGCGGGGGCCCGAGGCAGGCCAGCGCTACCGGGTCGCATGAGGTCACTCGCATGCAAAAGTTACCAGATTTTGTTTCAGTGGTTATAACTCGGATCTGAACTCTGTTGCTTTCCACGACTGCGTATATCTATAATATTTTGTCATCCTCTAGGTACATTTATTAAGCTGACAGCTAAAGTCACTAGTTACTTTTCAGCTTTAAGATTTTACATAAAATATAAATCTAACCAGGGGTTCCCAACCTTTTTTGGCTTTTACAAAGAAATACTGTCACCTTTAAGAAGTCTATGAGTTGTTAGCAGTTACATCAAAGGGTGATTTCCCGTCAGATTATATTATTTAAATATAAGTTCAAGGTCAAATGATCCAATATTTAAAAATATTTTAAAAAAGGAAGAAATTTGTGTAGCAGAAGTCTTCCTCTCCCATTAATCATCTCACAACCCCATAGTTTGGGAAACACTAGGCTTAACTAACTAACTAACTAACTAACTACAGTACATATAAAGTAGTTAAAACTAGCTCCTAGACAGACTGAATACCTTTTGGATTTTGGCTTGTTATTCAGACAAAACAAGACAATATAAGACACACATTCTACTCTAGGAAGTTATTACAAGCGTTTTTCACAATTTTGACATTTTATAACCAAAACGATGAATCAAGGAAATTATCAGCAGATTAATTGATAATGAAAATACTTGTTAGTTGCACCTCGACCAGCTACAACAGTAAAACACTGCCTACACATTCATGCTAATATTTATGAACTTTTACTGAAGTAGAATTTTTTACATTGTTGTATTAGTACTTTTACTTAAGTAAAGGATCTCAATGCTTCCTCCACCACTGGATGTACAGGAAGATGTGATCTGGTCACTGATCTGAAGTGTGTTTTTTGTTACCTGCAGGTACACAACCAAGCATCTGAATGATGAATCAACCAACAAGACTATCAAGAGCATGCTGCAGTAGGACTGAGCTGCTGCTACAACTGCTTGCCTCAAACCCTGCTGGGGGGAGACGCCACTCTCCTGACTGATGTCGGTGCACAGAATGTTTTTTTCTTTTGCCTTTTTAATTTTATAATGGTAAAAGAGCTACAGCTCTGCCCTCTTTTATAATGCGAAATGCTACTGCCATTATGAACGTCTTTTTCTGTGCCAAAAAGATGTTGCTGAGATGTAATGTTTTCGATAAAAGGCCATGCGACAATGGCAGCTAATGAAAGCATTGTGGATCCTCTGGTGTTTTTAAACATGTCTTGTTTTTCCCTATATAAGGGACGGGAGTGCTTTGACTTGAAAATTTAAAAGAGAGAGAGATATATAGAGAAGTATATATTATTTTTGTTTGATTCGTTATTTAATATTACATCCTCTGCATGATGAAAATGATGTCTTTTCCTTCTATTTAAAAAAACTAATGGTTCAGTTTAATTTGTCTGCTCTATTGTGCATTTTTAAATGTTTTGTTATTCAAATGGTACTTGTCGAAATGAGATTTAAGAGTACTGTTTTTATATTTTTTATAGGTTTTAATTTGTGCATATGTCCTCTTTTTCATAGTTGTGTTGTATTTTTCATTTGAAAACTTTAAACTGTGATGTGTGCAAAATCAAATTAAAATTGGGAGTCTGTACTGTAAATGGACAGTATGTTGTGGCTGGAGAAATTAAAAGGAGAACTCTTGTTTTCTACAGCCCGCCTTGTCAGGTTTGATCTCTTATCTCAAATCGTCGGCTGGCTGAGAGGAAGTTTTATGTCAAAGGTTTTTTTTTTTTTCTTTTCTTTTCTCATGTGAAAAGCAACAGTGCAACTTCTCAAGCTCAACCACAAAACAGACAGTGAGGAAGAACATTTCAGATCTCACGGCTTTTATTAAACGGACACAAAAATATTACACACAGGCAGTTTATTTTCTTTGAAATGAGCTCCGCTACTAGGAGTAGTTAGAAAATATGCGGTTTCTTAATTTCTTTGTTGGAAGTTAGATGAAAATCTTGATACCACTCATGTCTGTGCGATGAATGTGGAGCTAAGCGGCTTCACTCTCACCGCTCTCATAGTGTCGTTTTCAGCTGCAGCAGGGGAGCTGTTTTCAGTGAAAAAGCTCTAAAAAAGCTGCTGTACACGACCTGCTCAGCATCAACCAGACAGACCTCGTTAGAGACTAGCTGCTGAACGTATGGAGCTTTTAGCAGCTAAAGAGCCGGATATTTCCCTCAGGGGTTGGTAGAGATAACTGGCTGCTGACTGTAGCTTCATATTTACCGTACAGACATAAAAGTCGTATCAATCGTCTCATCTAACTCTAATATTTTCTCCCAAAATGTAAAACTATTTTCATTAAGCAGTAATTGGTCAACATTAACAAGAGAGGATAGACCAGTCTCATGAAGAAAACCCTTGTTTTGTTTTTTCTCAGATAATGAGAATGTTCACTGAATGTGCTTCTATATTTGAGCCATGCTCTTTTTGCCTTGACTGTATAGTTAATGGCTCATTAAGAAACATAATTGTATGATGTCAATGATAAATGGTCATCTCCCTTTCATGGAGAGAGAGAAAAAAAGAGGCTTTTCTGGACCCATTGATCCTTCCTTCCACATTAAAGGTTTTCTCCTTTTACTCTCATCCTTCAGTTCAAAATATAAATATTCTTTCAATTCGTTTTCAGCCCACTAACCTTTCTCTTTTTTCCCCCCTCTCTTTTCAGTAGTGCTTTAGAGTGAGAAGGGGGCTACTCTTGGGTGGGCACTGCAGCACTATCAGCAGTGCGTTGGAGAACTTCTCAGGGTCAAAGAGAGCGAGGCAGCAGAGTGTGGATGGGTGTGTCCTCTGCAGCATCACTGCACTAACAGACATGGGAAAGGAAGGAAACAGGAGGGAGTGAAGGAGACTGGAGGAAATAAAGTGGTTTAATCTTGGGTGGGTTTTGAAGGGAGAGTTTTAAAAATGGGAAAGTGCTGCCCCAAAGCTTGTGTTGCAGTTTTTCTTTTTTTTTTTATTGAATGACTGCAGCTCAAATATGGTTGCAGAGCATGCACCACTCACAGTAAAGCTGCCCGTTCGTCACCGTGACACCTTCTCAGTGGGCAGCGACAGCCTTGTTCTGATCTCCCACCGTGACCCCCCGATGCAGAGGCTCTCACTCATCCTGCATCTTCAGCTGAGACCGCAACTGTGGTATCCAGCTGAACAAACCCCTTTCTCAGGGAGAAACCAAGTCTTTTCCTCTGTGCTGTTTAGATTCATCCCGCCTGATAATTATGACGACTGTGGTGTTTGGAGACGCTGCTGGAGCCCAAAAATCTCTGAAAAACATTGTGATTAGAGTTTAAAAAAAAAAAGGGCACCAAACCTCCAAACTGCACTTAATGCACAGATGGTATAACAGATACAGAGGGGTGGATGAAAATCTGTGAATACTGAAAGAGATGGAAAACTAAATTATTTTTTATCTCTACTGTCCTTTATATCATGATTTTTGGACAAACATTTTTTAAAAAAGATTTTTGGCAACGTTTTTATGTTATGTCTGAAATACACCTGGACTATAAAGGAGAAAAATAACTTCTGATGGATAAAGTCCTTTATATGGATTACAGAGAATTCATGACATGAATAAGACATACAATGTTTTACCTGACATGAACTGGGGCATAAATGTAGATAATCTGTCTTATTTCTTTAAAAATCATGGATGTGAATGTGGTGTGTTCTGTGACTTGCGGGATGCTCCCCCTTTTATTTTGCTTTTAAATTATGTATTGGCACTTAATTTGTCATTGTGGACAAGGTGTGTCTTCCTAGCAGGAATTAGACACCTCCACACTCAATTACAAAAGCCCAATGGACTCACACTGTTTATTCATTATTTATTTGGAGTTTTCTGCAGTGAGGATGCATGGTGCAAAGAGTGAGGCAGCCTGGCATTTCATTCTGCAGGTGGAAGACGCTGAGTTGCAGAGAAGTGAAAAGATATTTTTAAATATGCTCAATTTGTGCCCAAATGCAGGCACTGAGAGACCACCAAGCGTGAAAGCGTGTTGCAGTTTGGAGTAGCTGCCTGTCCACGCCTTTTTGTGTTTCTTTTCCCTTTTTACACCTGCACCTGCACAAATCGAGCATATTTAAAATATTGCCTCACCTATTGTGCATTTGGGAAGCTGATTCTTCCACTGTCGCTGTGTGGATCTGTTATGTCCTCCAGATTTCAATCCCGTCCTAGATAAGGGTTTTACTGTGTGTGTGTGTGTGTGTGTGTGTGTGTGTGTGTGTGTGTGTGTGTGTGTGTGTGTGTGTGTGTACAGATGGGTGACAAATTAAAGGGAGAAAAGGGTATTTTGCCTTAATGAGCCTCCAAGACATCTTCAATGCTCCCTGGCAAGATTCTCCAAGTCTGTGGACATCTCCTGAGATATTTCCTCGTTTGGTATTTTGATGACAGTGGTGGAGCGATGTGTCTCTTTACACATCGCTCCACAATCTAACATAGGTGTTCAACTGGGTTGACAACTGGTAACTGTGAAAGCCACAGCAAAGGATGTGTCATTTTCATGCTCATTAAATCATTCAGTGACCTCCAGTGCCCTCTATGGAAGCATCTGGATTTAATATGTTGCTCCACTCAGGTTTGTCCCTTAATTTGACACCCATCTGCCTATTTTTCTGTTTTTTCTTTTACAAAATAGCAAATTTAATGTTGGATGAAAAAAAAAAAAAAAACAGTTGCCCAACTGTCATGGAGATTAGTTAGTTAATAGTTTAGTTAGTTAATAGTTTAGTTTAATTGTGTCATGTGACTGAAGAAGGCCATGAGATGTGATCAAAACCTTAAGAAACAACAAGCAAATTAGACATTTTATGTCGAAATGTTGTCTTCAAGGTCCAGAATAAATCCTTCAATATCCTCTGCTCTGGAGCTGTACAGAATCAGAAAACAAAGCTGGATAGTCTCTTGTATACTGATCTCCATTAATTAACAAAAGTGTCAGAAGTTTGTGTTCCTCAAGCAAACAGTCCACTATTACCTCCACATGTGGGCCCCTAATATCTATAAACAGAAGATAAACGGCCTGTGCAAAGAGCAAAAGAGGCAGAAAGCTTTGTCCGAAATGCAATCTCAGAACCCATCGGCTATCGCCTTAAGTATCTACATTCATATGCAGATATCTGCAGAGATTAACCGAAATCTTGAAGCGGAATTCTTGGCCTGGTTATCCGTTATCCGGATATCCGCCAACTGTACCGGAAGCCACAAAATGATGTCCGTTGCCCCCAGAGACTAAATCGGCATCAGACAATAGCCAATGAGTTCAGAGATTGACGGGCCCCTAACAGAGGAAAAGAAGCCATATGAGTACATACAGACAGTAGAGGAAATGAAGTATGATGTTGGTCACACCTTGCAGAAAAGGTGTCTTTCTTATGACTGAAGATACGACACTCAAGAGTGAACGGATATGAAGAAGTGAGAGGGAGAAACTATTTGAAACGTTCGTCTTTTTGTGGTTTTGCAGGACAAGTCTCCCTCGTCTTATATAATGAAGCCACTTCTCACGTTGCTTGACAGTTTAACATTTTTACTTTTACAGTATGTGTCACAGTGAACTGGCACAACTGTCAGTTATTTCTGAGTAAAGAGTTTCTTCTTTTATTCCAGTGAAAACCCCAGCAGCCTGAGAACTGTTTTGTCCATAAACCACAAGGCCCTAACACATTGCTCATCTGTCTCTTGGGTGAGAACAAGTTCACTTTTCTGAGAAAGACAACGGCTATCCTCTGAGACCACCCCGCCACCCTCTCAACCACCCCTCCACACACAAACACATTGTCACAGATGCAGACCCCCCCCCACACACACACACACACAAAAGAAATCCCACTTCCTTCTGCACGTTACTTTAATCGGGGGAGTCTTAGTTAATCAGTCGTGTCAAAACATTAACGGCTCATTGAGGATCACGTTTCATGCCAGCAAAACTGAACCAAGAGTGCTGTAATCTCTGTCCGTTGGGCAGATAGGACTATTTGCTTGGGCAAAGCTTCAGCGCTTTATCAGGAACTAAGAGTCAGTGAAAGTATTGCTACACATGAGTGAGAGGGCACAGGCCAAGTTCCTCATAAGTACGGTCAAAGTGGACGTTTTACACCAAGAAGTATGTCCTTTTTGTTTTAGTGAACTTCTGCTCACAAACCTTTTTTTTTTTTTTTTTAACACACAAAATAGTCTTTCTAAATTGAGATTTAGAGTTCAGACACATCAGGAGGACAGTCTGTACAAAGTGATCTGTCCTAATCCTGCGACGATCACGGACCACATAGAGAAACGTTCCACAACACTCTTCTTTTCTGTTATTTGTGCAAATTTATGCTGCAAGTGGGAATATTCGGATGAAGGTAGTTTGCTAAAACACATTTTGGAGCTGAAACAATTAGTTGATTAATCGATTAGTCGATTGACAGGAAATTAATCTGAAACTGTTTTTATAATCGATTCATGTTGGAGTCACCTTCAAGCTGAAATTACCAATATTACCAAGTCTGTGGGTTGGTTGGTCCACCACTTTGGTACAGAGGGAAATGACTCAACAACTATTGGATGGATTGCCATGAACTTTGCTACAGACATTCATTGTCCCCAGATGATTCATCCCAGTGACTTTGGTGATCTGACCTGTCCTCTAGCGCCACCAGCCTGTCGAAGTTTTCACTTTTCCAGTTAAATATCTCAACATTAACTGGATCGATTGCCACAAAATTTGGTAAAACCATTCATGTCCCACTCAGGATGAATTATTAGAACTTCCCTGACACTTAGCGCCACCGTCAGGTCAAAAGATTTGTTTCTTTATGACTAAATTCTTGCAATACAAATGAAATTTCTATCAGCCTCAGTTTTACTTTGTGTTTAATGCTAATTATCAAACGTGAGCATCCAGTTTATCACCAACACGACCAAGAGCGCGGTGACAGTTGCATTAACTGTAGCACTACGTGCATTTGTACGAAGATGCTGTGAGTGTGAGATGCACCTTCAGTAGTTGTCATTTCCTTGTTGAAATGATGTTCAACATGTTGAACCACACTGGCGTCCCTCTGCAGGTCACCACACCAGCCATTCACACGTGAGACCACTAACAACAGCTTGTCAGGATGCTGCGGCACGCCACATAGATTCAGGCCAAAGTTGACAGCAAAACTTCTGCTCTTCTAAAGTCAATCCTGACACTTATATTACTATTACTAAATATTGTTAAAATTTTCTAATAAGAAATACTTTTAACTAGTTTATTAATGTCAATTTCAATTAATTTTTATATTAATATTTAACCATTTGTAATCACAGCTCTTTTGTCCATGTATGTATGATTTAATAAAGTAAATTAATTACAGCTTTGTAACTAATGGCTTAGTGGTACTGAAATATCACCAGCTGTTTACACATTTTGACAGATTTTTTCCAATTAATTACCAGCTGATAAAGAATTATAAAGAATTATAAATAGTATTTATTAACGTTACATGTATTCAAAAGTGGTATCAACCCCGGCCTTTTACAAATTTTGATGGATGTTTTCCCAATTTATTCCAATCTGTAAATAATTAATAGTGGTACAAACGTATTGCTTTTTAAACAGTGGTACTGAAATGTCATCTGGCCATTCAAAGATATTGACAGGCCAGTCACAACAAAAGTGTTCTGATTCAAAAACTAAGAATAACCTCGAAGTTTTGTTCGGACTAATGCCTGGCTTGGATACCATTTTTTTTTGTCTGTGTATACAAAACTGTCATGCCCACATTCACTTCCACTTGCAGTTTTGATAAACCCTGCCTATTGCAATTTCCTCAGACGGAGGTCCTGAAGGGAGTCGACCGTTTTCTGTCTTTCTGTTGGACCATAAATCATGGCTCTGAGTCCTGATGACTGTGCAACTGTGGTTACAGTCTCCCCAATGGAGGTTTGTCTCCAGCCATCCTGTCACTGAGTAATATCCGACTGAACGGCACAACATTCAGATGAGAGGTTGGGCTGTGTGAAATCTGCTGGTGTGGTCTCACCAGGTTATTGTGTTTCAGTGGTTGTCCTGTTCAAGCAAAATGGTGAAATAGTTTCAGTTTTTTATTCTTGGTAACAGGAAGTCTTGGGTACGACATGTGGAAATGTTTGAGACCCTTGAAGCTGGAGCCAACAGCCGCTTAGCTTAGCATGAAGACTGGGACCAGGGGGAAACAGCAAGCCTGGCTCTGTCCAAAGGTTAAAAAAAAATCCAGCACATATAAAGTAACATGTTATATATCATAACCAAGCTGTAAAAACGACAAGTCAAGGTTTAATGGGGGCTTTTGTGCAGGACTATTTCTTGGCTGGGAGCAGTAACAGTAACCTGGAGTCTTGTCTGGCACAAAACCGTCTGCAAAATCACACCTTGTTACACTTTTAGTACCCTTATTTCTACAAATTAAACAAACAATGTGAGCTTTAGAAGTGCAGTTTTTTTAATTTTTACTTTGGACTCTATTTATAATATTTTGTATTTATTGTACTGACATGAGATGGGTATCTCTTGGCCAGAAAGTGGATAAGCATATTTCCCAAAATGTTGAACTGTTCCTTTAATATCACACGGGACCTCCTGTATGCTGCACTGTGCTATGCTATGATAACATGTTTATTTGCAACAACTGTGCAATTGTTTAGTTCACATGATTATCTGAAATGTTTTTATGTTGAGTTGACAACAAAAATAAATAGGATACAGTTTTGACAGCTTGTCGCATCAATATCACAGAATAATTATTTATGTTTAGTGATCGAATGTTTGTCTCAGGAAACAAAAACATGTTTACCTCATCCTGTAATTGTTCATTCTGGTAGTATTCATGCAGTACAGATAACCTGAAAGTGTGTTTATGGCAAATATATCCCTATATGTGTCTTTAATGTCCTCCCAGTGCTCTCATTTTCAATCAATGAATTCTGTACGACTATTATAGGCCAGAACTGTAGTAGAAGTACAAATAGATTCATTCCTTTGAAAACGTCACTGATTATATCTTCAAAATCATATTATGAATCAATCGAATCTGTTTAGACTTGTGTAAAAACAGCATTGGTTTTGGCTCCACAATGTTTCCCTGAAAAGGCTGATGGAGTGTATTTATATTGAATTAGGAACCAGGCAGCGTGTGCGTGTGTGTGTGTGTGTGTGTGTGTGTGTGTGTGTGTGTGTGTGTGTGTGTGTGTGCGTGTCGGAGGAGGGAGGGGTGTGTCAGCCGGTGCAGTGCTGCTGCTGCTGCTGCTGACTTTAGCCGGAGCCGATAAGCACCAGCTGCTACTGAGCGTTCACATTACTGTAATCAAGCCCTGTTGGCACCAGTTACACTGTTCCTTTCCACCTCCAGCCTTCATGCCATGCTTCAGGATTATCTTACATTACTAGAAAGGGCGCTGTAAAAGATGTCCAGCCTAAATAACCCTTTTAGGTGGGCAGATTTTTGCACGTGGGGTTATTCATTATCATTCCAAGTGTTTCCAGTGCAGTTTTCTGGCTACAAGAGACCATTTTTAAAAAAAAAGGAAATAAAATGCAATTTATGGCTGACTCACTCCACCGGCATCAAGCAAGAAGAAGTCAAATTCGATTTTATAATATGATTTTAGGATCGAATATAACATGCTATGATGCATGTTCTTTGCAGTGCACAGCCTTCACCAGCAGCACTCCCATCACTGACCTATTACTCTGCAGGGCGTGTCACATGAGACAGCAAGCTGTTTCGCCTGCAATATTTGTATCTAACACACTAGAACAAGTCTTGTTTTCTTTCTTTTAAAATGAGATTTAACATCTTTAACATCATCTGCAGCTGTTAATCACCAAGAATAAAAAAAGAATCAAGGTTGTGCATTTTTTCCTTTTAGTTTTTCTTTGTCATAGGATCCTTTTTGCCTGATACAATAATGATGCACTTGGCAGGAAACTTCCCAATGTCAGGATCATTTTGACTTCTCCACACCCAAACTGCGTAACACACACACACACACACACACACACACATACAAACACACACACTTGATCTGGTGGCGAGCCTGCAGGTGGTGCAGTAGCATCAGCTTTGCCTCGCAGCTCTGTCTCTCGGCCTCTCCCTGACTGGAGGAAGAGCTGCTGACTGGAACACATTTCCTCCGCTCTGCTCTACTCTGCAGAGTGAAAACACTTATTCAGCTCTTATGGGAGAATCCCGTCTCTGGGGTTAGTGGGGCCGAGGATATCAGCACCGCTGCCACGGACACCCACGTCCCATCCTCATCAATCACACATCAGAGCATGCACTTTAAAGATTTTAAATATATGTATTGATTTGCTGTTAAAAATGACTGAATCTATTAATCAGCTGCACATATGCTTCTGATGATGCTGGCGTTTTTTTTGCTCAGTAAATTAAATGTATATTTTACATTATTAGAAGCCCAGGGTGATCTTTCTTCTCTTCTAATGTGTCAAAACAGTAAATTTGCAATTCACAGTGACTATTTCTGCCTGCAGTGTTGAGACGGGAGATCGTTGTCAGTGTGTGAGAGCGGCCTCAGGGTGATGGTAAGTGACTGAGCCCAGTTGCCGGGTGGACAACCTTCTCTGGTCTTTACAGCCTCGCAACACCCTTACACCTTCACATGCTTCTGCAAAGCCTATCTCACCCCACCCCGCGCCCCTCCCTTCTCCTCCTTTTGCTCTCCTTCCTCTTCTACAACCACCACCACCAACCCCTCACCCTCGCCTGCTATTCCACATGAATAATGCAAGGGGCCTCCTCGATCGTCGCTACCAACATGCCACGGCATGTTTTATTCACACTAAAGTCAGACAGATCTCCCCTCGCCGCTGCCCAGATCCGCCAGCCTCAAAGACATCAGCTCAGTGTGCTTGCCCGCTCAGTCTCCTTGACCTGCACATCCCTGCAGAGGAGAGCGACCCCAGTTTTTAATGGAAGTATGGAGCTGCAGGTAAATATTTGCATTTAATTTTGGACGCCCTGTCACATCCTGCTGAAAATAAATGCTCTTCATTCAGTCGTCCTTTTTCCATTCCATTTACCTGCTGTCTTGTTGTTTGATTGTACCTTTTCAAGGTGGCATTATTTCTACACATTTAACAACGCAGTGAAATAAAAAAGCTTGTTGTCCTGTGTTACTGTATTCATTGCTCTGCTTCTGTGAGTATGTGCTGAATATATGACAAAAGAAGCATTTATAAGAACCCCTCTTTTTTCCTCAACATTAAAATATTAAATTGGGTCTTAAACTGTAGATAAAGAGGTATCTCTGTCTTATAGGGAAACATATTAAAATAATCATTTACAAATACTCAATAAATCTTTGACTAATTGGACTGTATGATCAAATCCTTCTTCGATATGGACCGACTGCTCACATGTTCTGTTTTTACTTTTCAATACGACACGTCAGGAGCTAAAGGCACTCTAACTACTACGTCAATGTGTTTTTAAGTCAAAAAAATGCCAATGTTTACCTGAAACAAACGATTACCTGGACCGTTGTCCTGAAGGTGAGACGTCCCCCAAACCCAACTGTTTTGTATATCATTTGAACATGCATGCACCCATGAGTAACCACCAGTGTTCCTGTTTTGAAAACAACACGCTTCCCTTACTCTAACAGACAGTGTTGCCACATCAGAGTTTTTCACCCTTATCTGACAGACTGATCACCCCCACTCATTATCTTATGGCAGTGTCCGAGAGCGGCTTTGGTCACGCTTTGCCGAACCTCCATGGCCACGTCAGTGGACATGACAGGACTTTGTTGAACCATTTGTTACCCTACGGGACTCAGGTCTCCTCACCTTTCTGAAGTATTTGATTTATTATTCAGTTGTGCTCCTGCCGGGGCTGAACAGTCGTTAGTAGGAAGGTCCCAGGTTCAATTCCTAGGCTTTTCTGTGCAGGTTTGATCCCATTTCAGCCCACAGTCCAAAGACATTCAGCTCCAACGGACTGGAGACTGTTTTCAGCAAACACAACCACGTTAATCTCCTCCACCACTGAAACAGGTTAAACAGCGCAGACTCAGACTCTCTTGTGTGTTTGTGTTTTCACCAACAATAATTTCTTGCATCATCCCGTCTCTCTTTAGTATGCATCCCCCAAAAACGATCCCTCACCTCTGAGTGGTGAAACGTCCAGTGTCCAGATGGTCCGTCATGGCAGCCTCTTCATCCTTGGAAGCATCCTTAAGTGCTAAGATTGGCTGTTTCCAAGCACAAATACTGTTGCTTCATTCCTCAAAGAATGCAAGCACATTTATTATCCAAAATTTTATAATGGAATTTTTTATTTTCTGATTGCATTTCAATCATAGAAGTAAAGTTAATGGAATATTTTCACTCATGTTTCTTCATTTGAGTCTCATTTAAGCCTTCTTGACCAACCTTCAGATAATACTTGTTTTATTTTGCAACAAGGACTTCCATCATGATATACTGTATATAATAAATTAGTTGCTACTGACAATAAAAATCATTAAAACATGACGTGTTTACATCCAATAAATGGGTCAAAGGCAGAAAGTCATGTTTATGTTTTGACTGTTTAAACTCTTCAACATTACCTTTCACCTTCTTTGCCTCACTTACTGTTGGTTTATTTATTTATGACATTTTGGTCTACACGACCTCGACCTCCATCAGGCGTATGCTCAAACATCACAACAGTTAAGTACATACATATACTGTAGACGCTGGGTAATTATCTAATTAGATCTGACCATCTGACCATCCGCTTACCCCGATGAACAGCTAATGTAACACTCGAACATAACCTAGTAACCAAGGACTGAGAAGTGAAGCCAATGCGGAAGTGCCTTAAACCTGCATTCTTTCTAATGACCAGCAGGGGGTGACTCAACTGGCTCCTAAAAGAGGTCCGATTGTATAGAAGTCAATGAGAAAATGACCCGACATCTCACCTGGTTTATTACCTCAGTAAAAGTCTTCCTAAAGAGTTTATGGTCTCAATCGCTAGTTTCAAGTCTTCTTCCCTACAGCATGATGTTCCCATTTAGTAAAAAAGACGATAAAGCAGGGTATGCTTTAGGGCAGGGCTACCTTGTGCTTGACAAGTCGCAACCACGGCGACCGCCAATCAGGACAGAGGCTTAGCAATGCGTATCCATGGCAGCTCTACTACTTCTGGCTCCCAAAAACCAAGAGGGCTACGTCTACTTCTTTTATACAGTGTATGCTAGTTACCTCCAAGGCCAAGGAGCACATTATTAATTAACTACATTTGAATCAGGAGAGACTTACTCACCAGAGGCTCAAAGAGGGATCAAACAGGTTGATTGCAAATTAATGATAATAGAAGATATAGTCTTTGGCAGTTAGACCACGTCAATATGAACAGAATATTTTAAGGGGGTAGAGATGTATGATATGATAGGAATATCCCCCACACCCCTCCATGGAGTCTAGACAGAGGTGGTGGTGATGAAGGAATGAAGAGCAAAGCTGAGACTGGATGAACGACAGCAGACTTCTGATGGTGGATGGATCTTTGGAGCTGGAGCTGATGAGGACTGGAGGTGAAAGGGGTGGAGGAGGGTCACCTCGATTTGCCTAAAATGACGGAAGCAGAGAGCTGGAACAGCTTTAGATTTTGACGGACATGAGCTTGGCTCATGAGGCACCAGGCAAGAATATGACTACACTACTTGCACATCTGTGTGGTATGTTCATTGTGGGGATGCTGGAAGCCAAAGTTTAAACTAACGTTAGCGGCTCTGTCCTGCTCTGCTTATTACATCTGGGGAACTTTTTCACTCCAGCATTATGTTTTCCAAACACATCTGTCAGTCCTCAACCTAAAATCCTTTTCTTTTCTAAAGTTAAAGTGAAACATACTGTTTGGATAATACAAACAATTGCAGTCTAATCTTACATTTTCCCTTATATTTATAATTATTTGGTTCTATGGTTTTAGTTTAAAAAACATCAGTTTGAAACATTAACACGTCAGCCAGAGAAGCATTTCAACCAACTCCTGGAGCGGAGGTGAGCTCATGTAGCTGGGCTGATAACGAGAAGTCTGGTTTTGTCAAGGTTTAAGGTTAATTTATTTGTCATTTTACAACACAGGGTTGCAAGAATTTCTATGGTAAATCTTTCCCGTTATCACTGTAAACTGCGAGAATTGAAAGTGTGTAGCAACAGTAGAGACTATTTGGTGAATGAAACACATTAAGAAGAGACACCCCAGCTCTCCTGGTAATAAGGTAAAGAAGGAGTTTTTTCTCTTAAAAAAAAAGAGAGAGAGAAACGAAGATTGATGTCAAAATCTTTCATCTACTAAATTACTATTTTTCATTAGCTTAAAACATTTTGGCGTAAACATGATTTCTTCGGTGTGTGCAGAAGATGATACAGTGTTGTAAAAGGAGAAGGCATCCCTAATATGTTGTTGACCCCACACAACATATGACAACTTTATTTAAAGGCCCTTAAAGCGCTCATTTATGTCTAACATGCCTCATTTTATGGATTGTGGATGCCAAAATGCCCTTTACACCCAACAAAGAGCCTCCTGGGAGTCTCAGAATCTGCTCCTGTCCAAGTTTAGTAAATACAGGCTGGAAACAGATGTCGCTGCTCAGATAGCTATCAGGAGGAAGGACAGCGGGCCCAGTGGAGCGATCCTGGCCGACAGAGGTCATGTTCTGCGGTGGGAGAGTAACTGAGCACATCATTGAGCGCTCAACTTGACCCTCGGTGAGTTATTGTGTGGAGGTGGTCTGGACTGCAGGGAGGCCCCACTCAGATCACTTACATCCCACGCTACCTGTGGTGCTCCAGAGACTGTCCTGAGGTTAGTTCGTGTTTGTAGGTGTAACCTGTATGGGTGTTAATATTACTATCAGGGGAGAGCTTCAAAGAGAAAACATTTCTGCTTCAGCTGAAGTCAATTTTGTGTTTTTCTCATGCTAAATTCATAAAGAATTGAGCTGCTGTACATCAAGTTCTTTCCCTTTTTTCCCCCCTGTGTGAAGTGTTCCCATCATTCACTCAAGGCTTACTTAACCAGCAGAGTGGAGATGAAAGCTTGAGCATTCGAGTACCCCCAAGATCCTTTGATGCCCAACCATGAAGTATGTCTTAGAGCTTTTAGCATTCCTGACTCTGGAAATCAGTCAGAAAGTTTTTTTTTTTTCCTCTCTGAGAGCAGGAGGTCCTCACGGTGAACAGTTTTCCTGAATTGAATGTATGTTGTTAGACTGTTGAACCGAAATGCACTGAGTCAGGTACCACACAGCCACAGAGCGTCTAATCTTACTATGCAACTGCTGGATATCTGTTGTGCAACTGCAAAACCGTTGCAGAACCGCTTGTTTGTGATAATGTGCAGCAGTTGTGCATTGTTTCTTCTAGATACAGTACAGAGCCTCCTATCGTTTCTCTTCTATTTTGAGCACAGCTGTCTATTAGCTGAGTGCCTGTGAGACAGTTTTTCTGCTCTCAGCTTTTTGTCAACTCTGCGGAGGTTTGGGTAATGGCTTCCGCTCAGCTTAAGGAACAGCTCTAAGTGTGCAGACGAACTTCATCTCCTTTCCTCAACAGGCTTTCCTCATCAAAAAGCCGAGTCCCAGAGGCCGCCCTCCGCTGCCTGCACGGGCCCTCGTGGTCTCAGCTGTTCGGGCTCTGGAGAGCATCAGGCCCACTCAGCTGTCTGTTCCCGTCCTGCACCCCCCGCCCTCTGCTAACCACCGGCAGTATTACCCCCACTAGAATTGACAGCATCTGTCAGTGTCACTCATTCAGCAGCTTTCTGATGTTCGACCTTTTGAGACGGGAATGTGCTAGAACAATAAACACTGTTTGTTTTATCATTATTCTCCACTGTTCCGCTGCTACAAGGGAATATTACTGCTTGTCATGGCTGTAAATATCCTCTCTCACCCTTTTGTGTACAGTGTAGAATGATATATATCATATATAAGAATGCATAAACCGATAAATAACCTGCAGCATCACTTCTCATTGACCTTTCCTTTCAGATTAAAATCCAGAAACGGACATAAGCAGCCAGAAGCTTCATGATGCCAGCGGATAAGATCACGCCTTCACCCTTTTTATTCAAGGCACTCACTGATCCGCGGGCTCCGTTCCCCTCGTGGGGGAAGTCGTTTGTCAAAGACAGATCCCCCCAGGAGCTCTGCTGGATTTAGAGGTTTCCTCCGCTGTTCATGGGGCACATTTCCCAGAATTACACTCATTCATGATGAGTGAAAGCATCCAGAGGAAAAAAGAGGTGCCTCTCGCCTCCATTCAGCAGCCCAGGCCCCTAATCTCTGCTGGGACAGCCCACAATGAGAAAGGACGGCCGGCACTCACATCAAGCACCGGCCTCTGTAATAAAGGCACAATGACAATAGATAACATTTCATGGTGTAACGTGGACTCATCTGTGTGTGCTGCTAGAATCTTTTAAATCACTTCAAATACCTCAGATGCTTTAAAATGACATTCTTTTGTCACACGGAAGTAATTACTGTGTCATTATACTTCATGTCATATTTGACAGATTTATGAGTCTAGTTTCCAAATGGTACACATTTGTGTTCTTCTCAAAAAACTAATGACAACATACAGTAGCGTATGTTTTGCCAGTAAGTGATGCTATTTACATAATATTGCAGCACAAATATGTGTGTGGTCGAAAAACAACATCATACAGTTTTCACTTTTTGTTTCCCCTTATCTACCTTTATAAGCTTGTTTCAGCTCTTCAGTGAAGCTATATGATGTAGTGACATATTCAAACACAAGACTCCATGTGTTTTTATGGCTGCACTGTTCCATTGAATGGAAATATTCTGAATATTTTGTGCAACGTTTTATTCACATTCCCCCCAAATTCCTATTTGGTATCTTTGAAGAATTTGGGATCTCCACTCAAATTTGATTTAACCTTCTTTGCGTTTGATTAACAGCCGGCTGCACAGCATGAGTTTGTAATCGCTGACCCATGGTGTGTTCTTGAACTAACAAAAGCAGTTGGATTTTAACCTACAAAACGCATTTTTACTTGCAGAAGAAGTCTGAGAGTTTTCTCAGCCCATAAAGGTCAGTAATTTCATAATAATTTCCTCCTGGAAATTAACTATATTATTCAGTTCTAATCATTGGGAAAATTGTTTTTTCATTTAAAATCAACTCCACTTAAACCACTTTATTCTTCATTGCATTGCATTGCATGATAGCCTGTGTTTCCATTTTTCAGCTCCTCACCTGCTGTGCACTGACTCAAGAGTTTCTTGAGTTATGCAAGCAATCACTGCAATTTGAATTAATTAATTATAGGTGTACTAATCAGTCTTTATTTACCCTGTAATTATTACCAATTTACACAGCTTGTTTCCAAGAAACTTTGAGGTTATTATTTAGAGCTTACGGACTAATAAAATAAAACAATTTTGCATTCAATTGTTTATCAGAAGTCATAAATATCACTACATTTGGAGATATATGTTTTCCACTGCACACTGTGATAATATGCTGAAAAGTAAATACTGTGTCTGCGTGTGAGTGTGTCTATTGCATAATGAGGTGCATTTAACAGCCTGGAGGAAGTCTGCCGGATATCTGGCCAGGAAAACCTTCATCCAGTGGCTCAGTGACTTGATCATCACTTGGAAGAACACCAACAAGCACGCTCCCCTGATTTATACTTCACACCTGCTGCAAACCACAAACAAGCACATACTAATTCATCCTCTGTCTCTTAACCAGTTCAATCTGGTGCACCAGGACCGGTGGCCTAGTTTTTTTTTTTTTAAAACCAAAACAGCCAAACAAAGCCAGAGGACATTTTGGTAAATAGCAGTAGCCCTTAGAGCCGGTGGCGCGCTCCTCTTCTGGTGTTGTTGCTAGGAGACAGTGGGTCTAAAATCTGGCTTCGACGAGGTGCACCTGCTTGCCGGGTCTGGCACATTCAGTGTCTGTACATTCAACACATGGGAGGAAGAACTGATCTGAGCTGCATGAATCCTGGGGGAGTTTTCCTGCCTCCTACCCTGCTTCTCGTGATTAGATAATTGAAATCTTCTGGGACAGGTGTACGTGTGTGCAGGTGTTCTCTGCTCTTATGCCCTTACTGAACTGTACATTGCAGTTGAACACGCTCTCCCAAAACTACAAAACGTCCTTCCTCTGTCTTTTCCAAGTGAGTAAACACAGCATGAGCTCAGAAGTCAATAAAGGACAAAAGGATTTAAAATCACGCAGCTTATGTGATTTTGAAGCAAAGCAGAGCAACTCTGTCTGAAAGCACTCGCACCCAGTTAACAGCTCATCTCCATTAGGTCTAAAAGGATGGAAAATACACTACTTTTCTGTGTGAAAAATGGGTCAGTTGCATTATAACTCACTGACATCTCATGTGGGATGTGAGCTGAGGTGATAAAAGCACATAATGTGTGATTATATAACCAGAGGTTCGGCTTTAGGGTAATCACCAGTTGTTTTACTGTTGACCAGTCAGCTGGGACCCAACAGCTGCCCGCTGTGACCCCGAGAGCATCAAGAGGAGCTCTACTGTACACGCCTGCATAACTTTAGTATCTTCACACCTTTTCATTGTGTCAGATACTATTTATGGTGGCTAAACAATGGAGCTCATTTACAGACCTTTTTCGAGGAAAGTGAGGAAAGTGAAACAAAGCATTTCACAGTGCATCACGTGAGGATGAAAATAGAACTTGAGCATCACTTTTCTGGTGTTTCATTGGTCCCTCTGTGCCGCTATGTGTGTCAGCCTCCGCCTGTGTGGCTGCTGGGATCCACTGTACTGTGCATGTGTCAGACTGGAGCGCCTCCAGCTCCAGTCTGGAAGATGATCAGCTGGGCGCGACGGGGTCCGCGAGGGAACCAAAGCCAACAGCCAATAAACACGTCCGTATCCGCACGCTGACCTGCTGAGATGCAGAGTGTTAATTGTGCTGTGGGTCATTAGGCTGAACACAGGCATATTTCAGACCTGGCCTCTTTGCAGACTTTGACCTTCTGCTGGGCACCCTGGGTAATATAGGATGTGGGCGCCAGCACCAAACTGACTGGTGTGAGCTGCCAGGCCAAAATTATCCCTTTCCTCACAAATAATGACCTACTGACCGTGATACCAGATATATGCTGTGTACATTACTATAGGTTTGTTTTCTTGCTGTTTTTACATAGAAATCATTGCTTCCTGTACTGATTGAATCTCAGTTTTTGTGAGACAGTTTGTTGTATTTGTGGAGTTTTCTATGTACCCTAGGAACTAGTGTCTTTTATCCCACATTTCCCCATCGAAAGTTCAGAGGCTACTTTTCTTCATATTTCAAAAATGTCACCCAAAAATCTCTCCCTTTTGGGAATGTGCACTGCACTCAAACCAGCAGCTTTGGACAAAATGTCTTAACAATCATACACCCGTGCCTTTGAAAACCTTTGGGAGAGTGTTTTTAAGTGTTCTCAGTGGTCACATGACTGCCAAGTGCAGATAGAAAGCCAAAAGAAACACGTAATAGGTGTGTTTTCAGAAAATGTATGTAGCTTTAAAAAGATTCCTACAGGGAAAAAGGACAGGTTTACAAAAAACACGTGCAAAACTTAATCCTGCCTCTTACCCAAAGTATAATGTATTGCTCCAACTAGTTTTAATGTGATTTACTGTGGTTTTTACTGTGGTTTGGAGGTAGCTGTTGTAGAGCAAACCAAAAAACGACATTTGAAAAGCTCAACAGAAGTTCTTTTCACGTATATAACAACATGGCTACTCACAGTAATGTGTACAGTTTGTTCCTTCTGCAGGGGAAAAACACTTTTGTAGAAAATAGTTCACTCAAACGCACAGTTAAAACACATTTGCAGGAACATTTCAGCACCTTTCTCTCTGTAACTCACCTCGGCACAAACACAAACACATCACTTTTTATATATGTGCTCGATCCCACTTTTAATTCTGAAGCTCAGAATTCAGTCTGTACATTCTCCATGACATCTGTATGGATTTAGTTTGGAAGAATTATTTCAAAATACTGTCAAATAAACCCTCTATGATGTGTGTATTAGATCCGATTGGAGGAGACATTCACTACTGTATTTGTTTGTATTTGTTGTTCTCACTCACTAATCAGCTGGTTTTTTCAGTGGTGAAACATTTGTGTTCATTGCTAATTTGTTTTTTTGTTTAAAGTTAAGAATTAAACTGTATTCTCTCTGTTGTAGTGAAGCTCTTTTTGTGTTTAGAGGATTCATCAGCAGAAGCACAAAAACAGACTTATTCATGAGCACAAAATCATTTCCTGATCCATGCAAACACACGCACTTCAACACCTGAAACTACAGTGTGATAAATCTTTTATTTTATGAATAGTGAGTGAGTGTGATAAGTGAAATCTTCTTTACTGGCTCAAGTTAAGTTAAGTTAAGCATCTCCAAATCTTATAATCTGTGGCCATACAATAACTGTCCCAACGCATATCGCATACAGTCAAAAGTATTGATGAGAAAACAGAAGGTTTCCCTTTTTTTATTGTAAATTGGGGGCAAAAAAAAGAGGAAAAAGGTCAAGTTTATGACCCTTTTATCTTTCAGGGAACCCACCTCTGGAAGCCATCACAGTGATTTATGAGCCCACTCAGTTCAATGGGCAGCTCCATTTAAGATGCTCAGTGAGGCAGATGGAGAGAGAGTACAGTAAGTCTTCAGGGAGGGCAGGAATCATCCGCTCTGCTCGTTTGATGTGTCCGTCTGGGCCGGGGTAGATGATACTTAAGGTGTGTTTGATGGGTGGAGGTGCCCGGTGGCGATTTATTTTTCCAGTTTTTGGGAACAACAACCTGGTGCCCTGTTGGAGTCTTTTTTGGTTAATGTTTATTTGCTCAGTGGGGCTAAAGGAGTGCAGGGGAAAGTAAAGTAAAAGACAGATAAGGGCCTGGAGCTTCAGACTTACTTCATCCAATATCTCCCCCTCTCCAGGGCATTTCTCTATAATGGGCTGCTGGTGGTGAGCGAGTGTGTGTGCAGGGGTGACGAAAATGGATTCTCTTGCTCAACGCAATACTGACACTGATAAACTTCCTATTATTATTCATGTGTTTTTATTTGGTTTACATAGAATTTCATGCCCCAAGTTCCCGTACCCCACCCACCCCTCTCCCATCCAACCAAAAACCTACAGGAGAGAGAGAACATTTTTTATAAAGAAATTACAAGGAGAAAAAAGAAACATTGCAACTGTTAAACAAAGTTGTGCTTATGGTTCATTTACAGGCATTAAAAAAGATTTCTTGTGGTATAAACTAAGCAGATTTTAACAACAGCCGCCTCTCACCTCTCACCTCTAAACACACGTATAACACTGTAATGTATGTAATTACATTTTTTAAGCGCTTTTGCCAAGAAATGTGTCCAACAGATCCAGTAGAACAGGTTATATGTTGAAAATATGAAATGGCATTATATAAAGGCTATAATCTACAAAACTTAATCTATGTACTTAAACTATCTACAGAAATGTGTAGGAGGAGGGCTATATAAGTCCAGTCATGTAGAATGATATGAAGAAGCCACAACATCAGCCTGAGCTTGAGAGATTCAAATCATTACTTCCACACATGAAACTGCCAAACTTGTTAAACATGAAAGAAAAGCTTTCAAAAACCTTATCCCAGAATTGATTTTAAACTTGAGCATGATCAAAATGAATGAATAAGAGTTACTGAGGCTCAGTTACTCTGCTGACAGGTGTAAGGGAAGTTCATGTTATAATGATGTGTTTTCCAATAAGATCAGATTTTTGCCCAAATCATTAGATGTGTTTAGTATTTATCCACCATGATATTACAAAATATAGGTTGCTGTGAAACTAAAGACAAAGAAAACTCACTTTGTGTGTCCTGAAAGAAGTTAATGCAATAAAGAAAATAATTGTCAGACAGTGGAATGCGTGGGGAGTTAGGGAGTAGGTGCAGGTGGCGAACCTTTTTAAACACTGAAAGGCATGATAAGAGAAGAACTAAGATAAACACAAGGTCAGGATGAATTTCTTGGGTGAGATCATGTGAATTCTGTTGATTGTTACAGTTAATGTGTGCGTGTTATCTCAAAGATATAAGAACTATAAGAACTGATGAGAGACTGCCTTCAGTCATACCCGTGCAAGTGGTGATGGCTCTTGCTTGCAAGCAATAAAGATCTACTTAGGATTGACTATTATGTCATTTGGTATTTAATTACCAACTCTCATCTGCATTAGACAAGAACTGAGATTTCAGTTTCCACAACACAGGCTAGATCAAATTCTTGATGGAGTTGAAAGGAAAATGTAGTATTGGATTTTAAATTTTAAATTGGATTAAACTGTGTCTGACACATATTGAGGTTGTATGGATCATATCAATGGATGATTCCCAGATTATATTGCACGATCCAAGGGGAGTAAATGTTGTGCTCAGTCGGATCTATACGATTGTAGTCCTCCAACCACTTGGTAGGAGTTTGAGAAAGAAATACATCTGCAACAACCATCTGGGCAAAACATGAAAATTTGACTTACTTACCTTTCCTGGACCACAGATGCAGTACTGTGTCCAACATTGAAGGTGTAAATAATGAATTGCGTAGAAGAGAATCCTTGTTTTAGTGGGTTTAAGGTGTTGAAATTCAGTTTACGTCCAAGTAGAAATTCCACCTGACATTTTCATTCATGGTTTGTACCTCTGGGGTGATTCTCGGTAAATGACAGATCAGCAATGTCAAAAGACAGCTTCTGCGTCTCTTTGTTGTCTGAGAGACACTGAGGAGGCTTGTTGTCAAGTGCCACTCCCACATCCTCTGCTCCCATTGTGGCACAAGCCTTTTAACCTTGACTTCTTCCACACTAAACAGTATTTCCATCAGACGGCGCAGAGTACCCTGGCGGTTTGCATTGATGTCGCAATCAATCACCTTCTGCAAGCCAACAGGGACCGTTCGCAGTGCAGTGCGCAGAAATCAAACACTGAGCAGCTACCTTGAATCCCACCGTGCTGAGAGGCTCATTCAGTTTGAAACATCACATTCGGTATTCAAGACGTTTGTTTTTATCCTGCAGGAGAACCAAATGGGACATGAAAAACATGACGAGTACAGGAAAGTTTAGAAAATTGCAAGTAAATGCTGTTGGGGTCTTTTGAAATGATCCTGATGCTGCTGTAATGTTGGGGGATCCTCATGTTTCTAGACTTTGCTTGATGAAAATATTCCTTTATAGTTTGGGAAAAGCTTAAAAACATATAACGGTTGAGCTAAAATCAGAGGTAATTTAAGATATATTTATTAGTATTTATACAGCACATTTTATACACAATAGCTCCTCAAGATGCTTCAAAATGTAAAATATAATTGACCTACAATAGTATTGTATTTCCTTACATCCAGTGACATCTTTTTTAACTCCTGCTTTCTGCAATATCTGCACATGGCAGCTATTGTACTGGAAAGACTGCGGCAAATAAATGAAGATGTATGGTTAATGTATGGTTAGGGCCCACCAATCGTCATACCTTTACCACAGGTCAGCTGATGTTGTCTGCCTTAAATTCTCTTTAAATATGAAATATAGGATGACTCAAATTAATATATATAATTATGTGATTAGCAAGTCACTGTCATTATCAGACTCTCTGTCAAATCTGTACTGACTTCATGTTGGTGCTGGTTTAAAGAAGCTGCAGCAGCTGTTTTTGTCATGTTACTTTTTAAATTTACTTTCAGTTAAAACTATCTAGACCAACTCTTTTTGTGTTACTTTTCTGCCTATTTTTACATCGACATTTTGCAAGGCTATATATATAGTTTTATTACAAGACTTATATATATACATATGTGTGTGTGTGTGTGTGTGTATTCCTGAAACATAAACAGTTCCTCAAAACTGGTTGAATAAATGTTGAATAAAAAAGTCATTCCTGGATCAGTTCCCAAAACACTGTCACCTCATCAACATTTCGAGCAAAGATAAATAAATTCTCGATTCCTGTGGGCTATAAGGAGAACGTCTCAGGTTACTGCTCCATAACAGGGTGTGGTATGGTTGCACATTCCCATGTGAGGTTTGGGCTCGAGCCAGACAGGACGGGCTTGGAGTTCGTATTCGGGATTCATGTGACCCTCCTGCTCATCTCCTGACCTGCCAACCGGCTCCTCATTCCTCGGGTTCCACTGAGGTCAGTTCCCGGATTCAGTGGAGGTCTTACTTCACTGAGTCAATAAGAGAGAAATGTGTGAGTGCACCGTGTCCTACAGGTGTGAATCTGGCTCATTACCTTTTTCTGACGTCACGGTGTCATCCACAGTGAGGAGGCCAACCCTAACATTTCCACCTGCTGAATGGTCATTGAGAAATACAGTGTTGATAGTCTGAATAAAGTTTATTTCCAAACTGCCTCAGTGATTGCCACAGAAAACTAACATGTTTTAACTCTTTGTCTGCCTTCATTTTTCATCTCTTCATTGGATCAGAAGCTTGAGGGACATGACAAGTCACATGCTTCATGTATGTTATGATTTATGTTGTTGTTATTGATACACCAATTTTTACATCTTTTCCCAAAACGTTTTTGTAATATTTTGACTTAATGTGAAGCATTTCCACACTCTCTTCACGTTTTGTACATAAACAAAGGTAAATAGAAATGTATATATATATATGTGTGTGTGTGTGTGTGTGTGTGTGTATATATATATAACAGACAAATGAATACTACTAAGAATACTACTAAGCACACAATTTGGACAATAGCATTAATGAATGAGCGCTATGTCACAGATAATAGTAAAACACTTATACATGTGGATTTTCTTGTAACGGCACATAACAAGTACAAGTAAAAGACCCCCTACTAAGAAAAGGAAAAAAATGTTTAAAGTCTGTGTTAATGAGAGGAGTCGGGCTATGGATTCATTAGCTATAGCTATTAGTTAGGTAATTAAAAGGGTTAATTTAGCAAATCAGCGAGTGTTAAGACATTAATGTTTGTTCTTCTAAATACATGGTGTGCAAATCCAGTGTTTACACCGAGACAACGTTGGTTAGCTGCGAGCTATCTGAGCTCTAAAAGGACCAGATGCATCAGTGTGGAAATGATCACGTTCTATGTCAAAAGCACCGCAGACGTTAACCAAATCTTTTCAGTTCAATTTTGACCGAGTTCATTTAAACCTGAAAACAATTACCAGGCAGCCAGAGGCGATGCTATGTCATCATGTCATTATGTATTCCTGCCTCTTAAAAGGAGTCCCAGCGGTGCACGTGTTTTTGTGCAAATAAGTGTAGTGAGCTGGAAACATCCAAGGTTTAGTTTGGCCTGACAGTGCCTTTAAGCCAGCTTCTGCATCCTACTTTTTCCAAAGGGGCTCAGCAAGGAGGTAGGCAATAAACAGTTTTACATGAGAGTTGTTAAGGTAATAAACACTGAGTTGAGCTTTGGAGAAGAACCTGCACATCTCTGTGAAGTTAAATGTATACTCCATGAAAGAAATCTCGAGGTTTTGTCAATTTCTTTTCAAGGAGAGCTGTGAAGTTTGTTACATCACAAACATTTGCCCCGAACAACTGCATTATCTGATCTTCTTTTCTGAGAAAAAACTGAACTAGTGAATTTGATCTGTTCTGTCAGCATTTTTCACAGTCCTCTTTACAATCTTGCTTCCAATTTTCTTGTGTGTTACAGGTTTTTTGCGACAGTGTGTTGTCCTGATCACCGGGATAACTGTCCAAAACAGGATTGGTGGTGCAGCAATCACCTTTGTAAGTTTGACATTTTGTAGCATCAGTCGTTCTGGGTTTTTTTCCAAAGTAAATGGTTAAAGAAACAGAAGCACCTAAGACAAACACAGCTTGATCCACAACCTCCACTTCCCCTCTTATTCTTAATGTTTCCCTTGAACTGGATAGAAGAACATACAGGAACTACAATCTGAACTCAGAGGAAGTTCGCCAGATGTTTGGACCACCGGGGTACACACCACTGACACCAGGACGACTTTCAGTACTTGGGTCAATTATCCCAGCAGGAAATGAAGGGCTCCTATTATTAGTCTAATGTAGCAGAATACTTGTTACAAGCTTGACAGCATCTCTCCACATCACTGCTGCACCATGAACCACTGTGATTCACTCCAATCAAACAGAGAGTCTAAGTAAGTGATTTTCTGCTTTACTTGGTTGTCTTAATTTTATCTGAGAGCAGAAATGGCTGTGAAATATGTGACTCATTTTAACACACTTTGATCAGACTGATGGTTTTCTATGTTTAAGAAATGCGTATTTGCCAGGCAGAGAGTTTCTCATGAAAATATGTAACATTATCGGAAATGTAGGACCCAGTGTTTTTTAAACTTACTACCTCATATTAGGGACTGAAAGCCAGCCTCTGCTGCGTCGATTTTGACCATTCTTGCTTTAATCTGTCTCATGCAAGTGACCCGACTATTAAAGTATGAGACTAAATCACTGGAGTGACTCTTTAATTACCATGACCCTGTTGTTGCTTCAACAACATCTCATATTCCCAAAATGGCTGCCAAAGAGAAACCTCTTTTAATCTACAGAATTCACCCTATTTTTAAATTATGCTTATTTATTTGTTTTCTATAAAGTGTCATTTTCCAACAAACAAAGCTAATGAAAGCAGAGCTCTTTGGCAGATGACTTTAAAATGTGCATCAGGGAATCAGGAGTCATTAGAAATAAAACAGTAGTCTCCATCTCAGTTGCAATACCAAGCAACAATATTGTATATGTAACAAAAATATATATTAAATGTGCTGGAATACCAAGTTTCAGGTCCACAGTTTGCAAGTCAATCTTCAAATCAATCTTACATTAATGGAAACCAATCAGTCTATATGTAAACTTATGCTATACTTTGGTTCAGGTTGTAATAATATAACCCCTGAATGTTTTTGTAGTCCCTGGGCTAAAACAAGCAAAACCACAGGAACGATCCTTTGAGGAGGAAGAAAAGGTCATAAATTTATAGAAACTGTGCATTGGTCTGAATTCTTCCTGCCAGTCTGGGAACAAGATGCCAACATGAATTTACAGGCATCTGTGAATCCAGCCCGTACCACCAGCCACATGTAGACATCTCAGGGCTCCGCTGATAATAGGAGTTAATAAGCACAACAACCTAATTACACTTCATAATGGAGATGACTAGCATGTCTCAATAACACAGAGGGGGGTCTTCAATGAACAATGGGGTCCATCGCTAGCGGGGTGGAGACCTCCTGACTGTGACCCTGACACATTCACCCACATCTAATAACTGCAGACAAACACACGGCCGTTGCTATACAGAAAGAAGCTTTCAGTGTTTTTTTTTTTCAAACCATTGAGAGGCCAGTTCTCATGATGGTTTGTCTTTATTGACACTGAGAACAGACTGAAGGCCACAGAGGGTTTCTTTACAAACCAGGCAGGTTTGCACAATGTACTGATTGCACGCAATAAATGTAATTTAACAGCAAAGTTTTGATCTAACGGAGATTTTTGTCAAGCATTGTTAAGTAAACACCGCAGAGCAGAACAAGTAATATAGACGTAAGCATCCATCACTCAAATGGCTGTGATCTGCATGATTAAAGTCAATCTACTCCTGACTACGATAACACTGTCTGATCCTCCATGTTACAAAGAATACTAATATTTACAATAAAAAGATATATTCTCAATATTATAAAGAACACTGATAAATGTTGCATGTACTGCCTCACAAAAATCTATAAAATACAATACACTAATCATATAAATTAACCAAAAAGGAAACAATTACCACAGAAACTACAACATAGAATAAATACATAAAAAAGTATTACGAGCATTATGAAATATGAAACATCAGTGGTCCAAGGAGAGTAGATCTGGTCACTGAGGTTCAGATGATGCTTTCCAGTTTTGGCAACATATTGCAAACTAAACTTACGTTACAGCATCTGTTGTGGAGAAATTTTTTAATGTCCAAAAGCTCTATATTTGTATGTATTTTTTTTCAGGGTGCCTTGAGCTATTAGTCTCCTATTTTCCAAATGTTGGACGGAATGAAAAAATATTCTGTTGGCATGCTGGACCAACAATGAATTGTGAAACAACTGCTGCCCAAGTTGTAGTCAGTGATCCTAACCCGTTGTCGTGCACTCTGGCCACTCTGCCTCCAGGCCATGGTTAACAATGTGCCGTTTCATGTCAGGAACAAAAGAGCCAAACTAAATCCTCCTCATATGTTCAAGTTGTGGGAATTCTAAGCCCTTAACCTGGTCATTAAAGCTGTCTCGTAATGAAACTCAAGCCTCACCTTGACTGAGGGATAGTCCCAGTAAAAAAAGCCATGGAAGCTGAGAAATGTTTGAGTGTCTGTGCACGTGCATGCATGCAGTATTTTTATCTCAGGTAGAGATATTTTTATGATTGCATTCCAAACATGTTTACAAGGACAGACATAACATCCATGCATCTGTAAATCACGTGTTCTCAGATGTGTATGTTTACTTCCCTGCAGCTACTTACTGTTCAGGGTATCTGGCTTTCTCGCTGCTTTTTTTCTCAGCTACTGTGTGTGTACAGAAAATTTCCTAACTAGCTGATTTATTGGGCTACACAAGCATCATACAAACCCAAACCGCATGTGAACTAACCCCCTTTTCTTCCTCAGGGCTACTCTTTTCCGGCCTCTCATGCCCCTTATAGAAAAATGCAGGAGGTTGTGGGGTCAGCAAATTCATTGCAGTGAAGGTGCTACAAGCGAGAGCGACTTGTTTGATCTCAGTATGGTGCTTGTCTCCAATAAATTAACCAGCAATCGAGGCTATTTAGTTTGGTTGGGGGCCATTTGTGCAGGCATCATTAACTGGCCAAATTCAGGTATTTATGGGAAAACGTGTGCTTTGTCTTTATTGAAGCTCTTTGTAGAGAGTAAACGTGCAGTGCAGGGGTCCTGCTTAAAATTGCTGTGACTCAGTACCCGGATGATGAACTTTCAGGGGAAAAGTATAATTACTTTTTTAATGAACACATTGCAGAGGTGGTGTTTTTTCCACTTCAAAAGCCCCTTGTTTCTCATATAAATGAAAGGCACTTATTGCTAACAGAAGCCTCTGCATTATGCTTGTCTCAATACATCAGTCACTTTGCAGTCAATAAAGGCCTTGAGTTGAACTGCTTTGTCATCATTCAGTCCAGATGCCCTGAGAGATGGTAGGTTTTGATTAAAAACCAAGCTAATCCTCATGGAAAATGGTTTTATAAGAGAGTAAGTTGCACCTTGCACACCTTTAAGCCAGTGCTCTTTGCAAACACCCACCACAGACCCACCACTTCGCTGTTATGCTAAACCTGAGACGAAGCTTCCTCTTCAGTAATGATCAGAATGGGAGGCTTTGACACCCTCTTCTTTTACCTCTTAGTTTCAGGACGGGCGAGCCAGGCCAGCCTTTTTTTTTTGCTGTCAATGGATTTCAGATGGCTTCCTCCGAGAGCTGCCGTGAAGTCATCCGCCAACACTCCATTACAGGTGGTCAAAGCGTCTTGTCTGTTCACCCACGTCACGGCTTTCTGTGAGCCCGAGCAGAGGAGGTTTCCATGAGGAGGATGGCTCCGCTCTGAAGTATCATCATCTGGCCACACTTCCTTCCTGGTTAACCATGTGTTTGAACAAAGAGTATATGTTTTTTTTTAATACTGTACTTGAACTTGATTAAATACAAAAATGCGTTTTTTTAGGTGAAAGGCTTCTAGCAATCCTTCATTTGGTTCAGTCTGCTGCTGTCTCTGTTTTTAAATCCAACTTTAAAACAGATTTTTATAGAGTCGCTTTCTTGTTTGACTAATACATATCAATGCCTAATACTTCTCTCTCATGTTTCCACTTTTTATCCGTCTGGCTTGTACGGTACACTTGACTATTGACTATTTGACTGTTTCATCTTATTTTAGAGATCTCTTATTGATTGTTTTTCTCTTTTTGTGCATATTATTACTGTTTCTAATGTCATTTATGCTTATAATACCCTTCTTCTTGATATTGCACCAGTTTTACTGTGCACTATACTCTCTCTTGAAAAGTACTATATGTGGTTGTAGAGGCTTGATGACATTGTGGCTACTTGCACGGCTAGGTGGTGAACTATTGTAGCTCATGAGTTAACCACTAATACACTAACCTGCTGGGAACATGATAGCACTAGTCAGATTCTCTCTATTCTCATATTTCACCCTTTTAAATGCTGGTGTGACTGGGCCTTTAAAATGATCATGTATGATAAAGTATTGAATGCACATAGAAAAGTCTAAGTGCTTATTACTGCAGCAACTTAATATTTATGCAATGGAAACCAATGCATCACAAATACCTGACAAAATTAACACTATTTATGTATAATGATACTAATGATAACAAACACTGCCTACACAGTGAGCTAAAACTCCTCCATACCCTGCTGATCTGTAAAGGGAGAGGCTGCCTGTTGAGCAAACCGGGGTCATTCACAAGTGAAGCCCTGTGGCCCCAAGGGATGTTTGTCTTTCGTCCGTCAAACTCCATATTTTCACAGCACCGGCTGCGTAACTGTGTCTCCAGGTCGGTGGGACCTGCTAATATTGTAGCGGACACGCAAATGATTTACAGTAGTAAGGAGAGTCTCGGACTTAAATGGGAAACCACAGGGGCTGACACGCTTTGAGTAGGAATAGTATGTGATGGTGTGTATGACAGTGACTTCTGATGATCATATACGTGAATAATGCCCATAAATACACTTGGATATATATGCTACTGTATATCTGAAACCAGGTGTAAGATGTCTCCATGTATGCGGCACAAGATTATCCCTGTATATTTGTCCCTGTGTGTGTGTGTGCGTGCGTGTGATATGTACTGTAACATAAGCCAACAGGCCGTCCCCAGATTCACTCTAAAAATGGGGATAAGTTGGCGACGTACAGTTTCCTGGAAAGAGGAGTTGCTCTGCAATGTAGTTTGCTAAGTTAGGACACATCTGTCTGTGTTCACACACACACACACACACACACACACACACACACACAGCTGAGATTTATGAAGCTGTTTTCTGGAATGTGGAGCTGGCGCAACAACACCTCACAGAACTCACATTAAAAAGTTAAAAAAGACACAAAAGTGCCAAGAGACCAAAACTCAATTTTGTCATATGTTAGAGGGTAAGTAGAGTCAAAGGTCTTTAAAGGGTAAACAGTGTAGTAGCCTAAACGCGTGTTTGTGTGCAACATAAGAAGATCTCCATAACCTGGTACTAATTACACATCCAGACATCCATTACTACATTGCAGTACATCTCTTTAAAACACAATAAAGATGCTCTTATTACTGTAGGTATTGTAGGTGTAGGTATTATCGCACAGCACACGTCTCCTGCAGCATGTATCACATGTGGATTGACAGTCAGATGTGTGCGGACAAGACACCGGCCTGAAAAACACTGGCAGCTACGTTTCATGGCACTGATAGTAATTGAAGGCGACTGGACGTTTGCTGGAGTGACAGGTATCATAAGAAACATGACATATATGCATCATTTGTAGGGATTTGAGTTTCTGTGGGCAGATTTAAGCTGTTTAAGGTCAGAAATATTTAGAATGTGTCTGTCCAACTCAGATTTCGGTCTTGAACTTCACACCAGGGGTTGGTACGTTGGTTCAGAGGGGTTCAGGGTGAGGCGCTGGGGGCACGGAGGAGGGGGGGTGGGGTCGTGATGGTCACAGTATGTCCTGTCCTGGCCCCTCTGCTGCAGCGAAGGCCTGCTTGCTGACAGCGGAATGACATCACCAGGGGGGCCCTTTGTCCCCCTTTTTGGGAGCGTTGAAATTTTGCACACAAAGGCTGCACGGCGCTCGTATCTCCAGATCTGAGTGGACGCAGCACTTTTGAAAATCCCTAACAAGATTAAACCATAGCGCAATCAGCTGTCAGTCCGCACACACTAGCTGCTTCTCAGAACTCACATAGGATCTAAGCCCTGCTGTTTAAACTGAACACACAAGGGCCACATCCAAAACTATAGTGGGTTAGATGGAATAATATTCTGATTCACAAAGGCACAGAGCAGTCACTACAGCAGCAATATCATTGAAAGGCCGGCCACCAAACTGTGTAGCATATAGAAAGGTTGTAATAGCTTCATTTTATGCCTGTTTAGGCTGATTAAGAATGAAACTGCCGTAGAATCTACATAAGACCTAAAAAATGCACATACTCTGCCTTTGGAAGGTCATTAGGGGAAAACCCAGTATCACAAATACTATTTTCTTTTTTTCCTGTCAATTTGAACTTGTATACAGTATACACTGTTTAAATCATGATGAATTGATCTACAATTTAATACGTTTAAATATGTGATCCAAAATCTGAGATGACAGTTAACTGTGCCATTTACTGTTAGCTGGCAGTTTTTATAAGTGTAATTAAGATTTTAATGTTTTCATGATAGCGGTCTTGATCTGTTCTTTTAAGTATCTGTCTGTGTTTGTGTTGGCTGTACAGTTTCCATTGCCTGCAGGACCTCTAGGTGCATATCCATCCTGTTACATCACTGAGCCCTTGAGAGCTGCTGACTACAAGTAAATCAAGGCCGTCCAAGTGAGTTCCTTCATCCTCTTTAATTTCAAAGAAATGTCTTTCCTGTGCTGGTACACTTAACCACTGTGCTGATCTTCAGAAACAGCTGTTGTTGCTGCTGCTGTCCAGATGTGCACCTACAGTATCTTTTTCTCAGTATGCAACATAACTCAGAATGTCATGTGTGCCTTACATGATGTGAATAAATTCCAGCGTTGCGAGGTGTACGTTTTCTGTGTAACAGCATATGTCAGGATTTAACAGCTCGAGTCAGATTTTCTTCTTGAGCAGTTGCTGCGCTAGACTCTCCCTCGAATAACACGTTGTCATGTTGTCAGGATGCAAACAGCTAATAACTCCGAGGCTGGTCCTCCATGATACGGCTCATGTTCTCTCATCCTGTGAATTTCACTTGTGTGTCAAGAGTCTGTGTGGTTGCAACAACAGACCTAAATATACGACCAGGACAATATAAACCTCTGACCAGGGATATAAAGTACTGTACAGAGCAAACTGTGAGTGATTCACCTGGTTGCCATGACAACACCGTCATTATAAATTACCTGCTTTATTACTATGTCTCATGTCCAAGAACAGCTAATAAAAGACACTGTTACTGTGAATTTCAATGAACGTTCTTTTTTAATTAACAGATAGATTAAACTTTTAGATCCAAATTTTAGATTCAACAAGATAATTCTTGCACTCATGCAGCCAAAAACCTCCTCAGGGCTGTTTTTAATTGAAAGTGTCTTCCTCAAAAGCGTTTTAAACGAATGCCTACAACAATCTGCATCAAGGGGAGGCTGATTACCTCAATTGCTGTTCAATGCTCATTTGTTTCCGGGTGACTTTCTTTGTGTTTGTGTGCTCTGACCGTAAACACTGAACATCTGATGACATGTTCATGCATATATTAACGTATATATTCAATAGACTGAAAACAATTTGAATAGATATCATGGCTTCGCTGCTAATAAGATGAGTTTTGAGATAATTGAGATGATTTCCTTTAAGAATGTCAGAAGACAAAAACAAAAAACTAAATCTAATGAGCATCTTAGTACACTTAATTTGAGACATATATGTTGTAGGCATAAACTCTCATCTAAAAATGTAATTATAGAGAGCTGAAGTAAAACTGGAACTTTAGGGTTCTGTTCCTGAAGTGAGAAAAATTCATTCAAAATCCCATTGATATTATTTTACATTATGTATTTTAGTGGCCTCGGATGAACATAATTTCCCATAAGCCCAAGACATTAATTAAATGATCAGTTAAATGAGTTAAAAATGTAACAATGAGTTTCAAGTAATAGTCTTTCCTTTAAATTCTGACCTGAGACATTTAGGGGGAGATGAGCTGACATGAAGACCTTAATGAGGACGCCAAAACAATGGGCGAACAAATAGGTCATTTTTCCCTTAATGAAGATAAAGGGCTGCCTTTATTAGGGAGGGCATTTTCATTGCTAACAAAAGGGTGTCACTAGGCATTTAACTTAACTTGTACACATTCAAGTCAAATAAACACCTCTGTAAATAACCTCTGTAGTCTGGAGGTTAACACCACAGATGCACAATATAATATGGATCTTTGCATAATTAAAAAGAAAATGAATGTGGAACAAATTAGGAATCATTACTAAGATACTTTAATTTACATTTATGTTGGTTTTGGCCAATATGGTTAAACAATACACATTTTCAGCCTCTTAACAAAGTGACCTACAAAGAAAATGTTATTGTTCTAAATCTAAGTACTTCCTTTCCTCGTCTTTTAAAGTGTGTGCCAAAAAAACAAACAAATGACTTGTTATTCCAAGTTGGGTCTTCCAGGTTGCGTAACCTCACTCGTGCCGCTGATTCTTCATTAATGTGACAACAATACCGACGAATGCACATCTGTCAAATCACTGCAAACAAGTCTTTGAGAACTTTCAAGGCCTATAAAAGTATGGATGACCTCTCCACCCTGTTGACCCCGACACAGCCGTCTGTAGATTCAGCCGAGCGGGTCAGACTGGTGTCAAGCCCTCTGGTTCAAAGGTGAGAATAAGACCAGTGCCATCCTGGAAATTAGACCAAACTAATTGTCCATCAGTCCACTTTAATTACAGTCGAGTCAAAAGCAAGTCTAGTTCACCAGTTCCAGGGCCATGACACCAGCCATGGGCGGGGGTTGGGGGTTATTACGGATGGAAAATTAAATTATGTATGCTGCAGTGCACTGGACACAAAAGCAAATTCCCAATTTAATTAACAAACAAAGACCCTTCAACAAGAAGCATGCACTGCAGTTGCGCTAGAACAAGTACACTGCAATCTTTCGAAAACAGATTTCCTAAAGAGGCCTGTTTGTGTTTGTTGAAAATAGAAAAGTACCTCATAATTTATCCTGATAATTGATCAATCTACCACTAAGTTTGTCTTTTACCTAATAGTTTAAGTCACTGTTTGTTGTTCTGCAATACATTCACTCTTATATATTGTAAACGCAACCTCACATTTGCAAAAACATGTATTTTGTGATCGTAAATCTCTTTTATCTGAACAGATTTACCTCACAATTTACGTCAATCAACATGGCTTCAACTTAAGCCATGTTTATCATTCATGCCTTTCCCAGAGGTGAAACCTGACCCTTGTTAAATTGCTCATTGCCCGGGCTAAATCCCTGCACCTATGCTGGAATTGTGATTAGCATATTAACATTAGCATATTAGTATGCTTACTGCTAGTTAACAGTCCAGGCGATCCCCCCTTGTTACTCCCACTGCAGCCTATTTAACTCGGTCAGCAGCAGGGATCTCCATCTGCAGACGGCGAGCTCTCCCTTGGTGAGGGGTTTAGTGCGTTGTCTTTGATCAATTAAATCCGCATGTCAATGGATGCGCCACGCCTTCCTCTGTCTCTGCAGCATTTTGAACCACCGCTGGAACATAAAGCCATTGGTCTACACTCTGGCAAACCCAGGCTGTAAATCTAGAAAATGCTCTCCAGTCATTGCATCTCCTTATTTGTGTGCAAAAGAGGCAACAACATGTGAAGAACTTAACCTCAAAGATGGCGTAAGTGCACTTCAGTCTGTAGTGCCTTTTCTCTTGAAAGTGCCACCACACGGAGGACTAGAAGAGCGTGCAGAAGTGGCTTGGACATGTATGGAACATGTGCTTGGTTGTTTTGTTGACCCTGATCTATGCACATACCCAAGTATGCTCTAAATATGTTGTGCCATTGGCCGCATTCCATATCACTGCTCAAAGTTTGCCGCCCAAGATTTGAGCCACGTGCGGCCCTGGAGAACTGCTATAGAATATCATCCTGCAAGCAATTCATCACAGTGTGGAATGCCTATTTTTGGCTAGACTGATGCATTTTTCCACAAGGAAATAAAAAAAAAACTCCCAACAGCACTGTGGAGCAGTCACAGCCAGCTGTGAAGTGTTGCTTTTAAGGACTCTTACTGTAAAACATGTGGCTGCCTTCCTTCAATCAAGCTATTTGTGGCTACATAATTATAGTCTAGACATGCTTCTGCTTTTTAACATGGATCTGGAGTTACATCTGAATCTACAGATAACATATACAGACTTTGTGTAGTAAAAAAATCTGGTACCTTGTCAGTCAGATGAGGGAAAAAACCCATTGGCTGTTAATAACAATGCCCATTAAGAAATCAGAGACTGTTTTGCAATGTTATTGATATTGATTATTTAAAAGCACTGAATTAAAGGAATAGTTGATTCACTTTCCTGCTGAGAGTTAGATGAGAAGATCGATACAACGCTCATCTCTAAACTACAGCCAGCAGCTTAAAGACTGGAAGCAGCGGGAAACAAGTTTGACAAGTTCTTTTATTTATCATATGCACAGCAATTACAGTAAAATAGTCATTGGCAATGAAATTCTTAATTGTCAGGCTCCTTCTAACAGTGCTCATACAATATGTATAAAAAGAAAATCATAAAAAACACAAGACAAGATAATGCAGATAATGCAGTTAAATATAGGAATAAAATGAAAAACATATAAATGAAAATACATATAAAAATAAAATACAATACTATGGTAGGCAGGTGTACAATAATGATAAGATAAATGACCTGCAATGTGTTGCGCAATTGCACAGCAATGCAGCATGTACGTATATGCATAATGAGAACCAGTTGAACAGATAAGAACAGGATGTAGACAGGCAGTGCATCAAATGTATGTACTGTGACGGTTATATACAGAAAGTATACAGAAAGTATACAGGAAGTAATAAATATATATGATTGTATCAGGGAAGCTGTGGGCCTCCCTGGCCACCCTTTGGTGTTTCCACTGAAGTCACAGAATTTGATCTTGATTCACAGACTACCATACAAACACATCTAGGAAATTGGTTATCTGCACATTAGTAGTGTAAAATGCAAACTGCTCAGGAGGTTAAAAAGGTTTGTTTTCTGTTTGATAACCACAAAGCCATAACAGGGTCTTCAATTAACAGGCATCTTGAAAACAACTTAAAAACATGAAAATCATTAAAACTGGTATTTTCAATTTCACCTCACTGCGACAAAATATTCCCAGTGTATCCAGGGTGTTCATGTAAAACAGTCAAGTGTCTGGGAGTGGGGGGAGAAAAGAGATTCAGGCAGGAAAAAGTCTTATTTTTTACATCAGAGCTGCAGGATCAGCTCCAAGTAAAGGATGAGGGAGGTGCAGGGAGGGACGTGAAGTGTTCTAGGAAGAAAATGAGTTTTCAATTCGCAGCGGAGGCGGATGGCAGATTGGAAAAACTTGTCCTTACGTTGCTTACTGAAAATATATACACTTGAACAATACTCAGACATACAAAGCACCCTGTTATCTTATAGTTATAAAAAAAGATCATAACATATCATCACTCGAGTTTAGATCCTGATTTGATTTGATAATGCATCTTTTAAAAACAGGGCTATGTTTAATGGCTAGCAATTACATCTGAGGAAAAAAGTCCGCCCATATAAGAAGGACTGAACATACACCCCCGAGACAACTGGTGAACTGTAAGTACACTTAATGCCGAGGATTAATGAGTGACATAATGTATGCTGGTGCTATAGTCTTAATCTAGGCACCTAAATAAATCTGGTTTAACAGGGATTAGGGTTAATTTATGGAGGAATGACTGTATGTTTTAGATACTGTGAGCAACACATTCAGCTGATTTACTCTGTACATGTAGTTCTACAGTTTGTCCCTCATATTAGTGTTGACAGAGAGTAATGAATGAATCATCATTAACATCACTGATCCTTTTAAGCCTTTAGAAAAAGTTAGACAAAGTTGAATTGCTAATACCAATCAGAAGCGTATCCATTATCTTGAACACTGTGAGGCCATGAACTGTATGACCACATCCTCTTGTACACTCAATGTAAAAGGGAAAGTCCATCAATCAAAGTGTCCTTTAGGTGGGCTCTGAAAGGCTTGACGTTACGCAAACAGTAATTTGACTCGTCCTACCTCTAAAGGGGCCCAGCGTTGTCCCGTTGTCCCCCTGCGCTGCTGTTCACAGCAGGGGTCCATACAGGCCTGACCAGGATTCCTGCATCAATCTGGAAGTGTCTCCTCGTTCGGAGAAGAGAGGCCTAATGGGAAAAAATGTACCACCTCATCACCACCTCCCAGGGCTGCCATAATGGAGCATCCATGGTCATTAAAGGAGCGTACCTCCCACCTCAAGAGTCTCTATTCAGTCTCTGTCATCATTCACGGCCATCACTTCCTCAGAATTTAATGGCTTTGGAGGTCCCTTTTATCCCATTGTCTCTACGCCTCTGTGTCCTTTCCCCATTTAGGAGCCCAAACTAGAGGACGGGCCTGTTAGTTGGGCGTTGGGGCTGACCTCTGCACCCCTTTACTGGAGACTCCTTCAGCTTTGTTTTGGGCCTCTGTCCCCCTTGCCAAGGCAAATCAGACCCCAGGCGGGTCATGGAGAGAGAGAGCCACTGGGGGTCTCATTGTCTTCCCATTCACATCATAGACAAGTGGCCCGGAGTGGACATCAGACGCTCCCTATAGCCACACACACTGAAGGGACAATGTCCACACAAAGTGACAGCTCCTATTGGGAGAGGAATGCATGTGAATCAAGAAGGTTCAAAGAAGCACGCCAGCAAACCAACGACATGGGAATATTTGATTGCCAAGCGCTATTTCTCCCTCTTCCATCATCTTCATACAACAATGAGGAAGATTACAGTCAAAACAATTTATTGTAATGTAAAGTTCATCATATAGCATAGTTAATGCATTAGGAAAGTATTCATATGAAGCTGATCGTTGCAATTTTCCACCTGCTTTACTCAAAAATACCTCAGGAAATCATCCAGAGATCCACCAGGACTGACCATTACAGGTTGATTCTACGTTTTGTACTTTAGGGGGCAGGAGAGAACCAGAGGAAAAGATTAGCTGGACCGCACAGGCAGGGCCGAGGGGTCGGAGTGAGCCTGCGGCTGGGGGGTAAGATTAGGAGGCAGCTGAGAGAGGGCACGCGGCCGTCCTCCAGTACACATTCCCGCCATGGCCCCAGGCCAGGAGCTGGGGATTAATAGAGACTAAAAAGAAGGGCTGGTGTTGGCAAGTCACCGGCAATCATTGCCATGCATTTTTTTATAGTCGTCTTTCTGATGACAATGTGCATTTGAATGTATGCAAATCAGGGTGCAAGGATTAATTTAGAGGACTGTGACAAAACTCATGCCTCACTCATTTAATCACAGATTCATTCAATTACCCTCTTGGACACTTGGCAGGCTTTGCACATTTTCAGATCCACATAAAATATGGGATATGTTGTTCTTGTGCATGCTCTAATTTACAGGATTTTCTCTGTTGGCCCTTTTGTGTGCGTCATAGCTGCATATTCTCCCTCCTGATACTGTACGTTTTCTTATCTCACATTTTCTCATCTATTCTCAAGTGGTTATGTAGTGAGATTAGAGCACCAAAGCCTCCTGTAGATCTATTGACCACTGATTCATGGGCTCATCACAGGACATATTGCTGTTTTATTAGTCCTGTGAAAAGCAGCTTAAGAGGTTCATCCTTGGTGTTACATGCTGAGAGTTAGAGCTGAAGCTGAATAGCAGTCTGTAATAGTCTTTCCTGTGTCTGGAAGGGGTGCCTTCAATCCAAGTGTAATCACATCTGCAGACCAGGAAACTGGAAATCCATGTTTGAGTGCCAGATAAGTGGGAATTGGGTCTTTTTCAGGCTGCTTCCTATTATCTACTGTTTGCAGCTAAACAAAATGGAGGCAGGTGATAAAGGAGTGGTTTAACGGTTTAAAGTAGTCCTGAATGAATTTCTTTTTTTCTTAACATTTCATAGAAGTTTGAAAGGAAATGACAGTAATGATCAGACTGCTGATTAATCCCGATTCTTCTGATTGAACACAAACCCAGTAAACGGATGTCAAAACAATATATTCATGTAGGAGACACACACAAAACCTGTGAATCATAGTTCAAGACAATAACCAGAGAAATGGCATCGATAAGGTTAAAGTGTTTTTTTATTAATCACATGCAGGTAAAACAACAAATTATAGGTAAAAGGTTTCTGTTCCCATGCATACATGCATTAATGTGAGTAAGTATTATACACCACAGAACATGACAAACTTTAAAAATAAGACTATGGTAGCCAAACAGGTCACCTACTTCTTCGCTGCAGAAAAACACAGATCATGTAGATGCTCTTTATGGTTACGTGTGTGATCGTACCCGTCTGTTTTTAGTCAGTGTTTGAACCAGTGAGAGGACAGTCAGCTAAAAATCATACTTTTTGCAAGGCATAGACATAGACATATATATGTATGCATCTTCTGGGCCACTAGGTAAACTCAGACTTGACTCTTTCTGTACACAGGAAGAGTGAAAATGTGTCAGAAAAAAATCACTTTAATGCCTTTTCAAATGTATCAAATAATAATAACATTTAAATATGTGAATTACAGAAAAATGTCTGGTGCACAAGACATAGACATAGAGTATTGCATTTGATGTATTGGTGCATTGACAGTTAATTTTAATATTACACTAAATATAATTGTGATAGCACTGGAATCACTGGAACAAGCAGATACAGAATTATACAGTATGTGTGATATTGAACAAATGGACCATATTAGATACAGCAGGGTTTTCCCTTTATACCTTTTCCCTTTAATATATTTTGTGGCTTAAAGCGGATCAATCGAACACAAAACACAATTGAGCTCTGCGGTGTCTGAGCTCGCCCCCTCACCTCTCCTCTCTGCCTCTCACTGTTGCCACGTCGACGTCATGGAATGTGTGATGTCATCGCCAAAGCACACACACACACACACACACACACACACACACACACACACACACACACAGACACACACACACACACAGACACACATAGGGCACATGCTCTCACCTGGTTTCCGCAGCAACCAAACCACAGCTGTTTCCTTCCCTGCACATGTCGCAAGATGTGTTCAGTGAAAGGCCTCACGCATACCTAGAAAACACGGGAAAATCAAAAAAGAACCGTGCACAGGTTACGTGTGTGTGTGCACTGCGATGGACAACAATAGCTTTTTCTCTGCTTTGTATTTTTTTTTTTTTGTCCCAAACCAGCGCGTCTCATGTGTGACTCACAGCAGCTAAAGTTAAATGTTCTGAGGCTTCATATTCAACACCTTTCAGTAACAGCGTTTCGATACATCAAAGGCTCTATTTGTGACACATTTTTTGGCTGCGCTTGCACACTCAAGACCCAGGACAAGAGACACAAAACACATTTCATTTTAAAATCTGCATGAACTTCAGCTTTCACTTATAGCTCCAACAACTCATTCAGAGTGTATAACAGCATAAAGTCAGTAAAAAAGCACCTCCGTCGCTAAAGTTTCCAACATGTCATCATAATAAAGTAAAGAATATAACATACTATACAATGCTTAAATATTGCACACCAATGCACCACAATTCGCTACTTGTACTGTAAAGATTTTCTCACAATAACCATTTACTCACATTCACAAAGCTTTACAATAAAAGCTCTGCCTTTCTGGCACTACATGAAACCATATATGTCTTTTTGAATGTTAGATTTATTATTATTTATATATTTTTTATCTGGTTGGGAAGAAAACTGACTAACAACTTACATCTACACTGTTTGATCATATTCAGACACTAAATAAGTCTGAATAAGTCACTAAAGGTCTTATTTTTTAGTATAAATGTTGCCAAAAATCCTGGCATGGAAACAAATAAGTTACGCTATTTCAACAGTTCACGATTCAGCTGGTTGCCTAGCAACCTAATGGTGACGACAAGACTTGTTTTTGTTCGCATTAAACAACGGAGATATAAGGTGTTAATTAGTGAGCTTCTGAGCTGCTGGTAATGGGGGATTTGTTACCTCTGGACGAAGCCAGGCTAGTATTTCCCTCTGTTTCCAGTCTTTGTGCTAAGCTAAGCTAATCTAACCTTTGCATTTACCGTTCAGACATAAAAGTGGTATCAGTCTTATCATGTAACTCTTAACAAGAAAGAAAATAATTATTTCCCTTAATGTCAATAAATTCCTTCCAACTTTTTCAAAGTGCAGCACAAAAACAACCCTGAATTTAATCTGTAAGTCTTAACAGCAGCTGCAGACACGGGCTCAATGATGTGATCCAGTGGAAAGCACAAAATGCCACAGGTGAGTTTTTGTTAGTAAAGACCATGTAAGAGCTTCAGTGTGTTTTGACCTGATTGTCACCCATCAGTCCTGCGCCTGCAGACAGGATAAAGGGCTGAACAGACTTTGTGTTCTACAATTAGACAATCAGACAAAAGGCAACTTTCAACTGACTTTGTCCAGCTCTCTTGTGCACATTGTGTACAGGCACAAACACAGAAAAGAAATATTGTACAGTGCGTAACCACTTAACAGGCTCAGACCTATAAACAGCTGGCAATGGCAGTTAATCAAGAACCTTTTCTTTCTTTGGCGGTTGACAGACCACACGGTTTGACTTCTAATAATACAGACGCACATTATCCAGGCACACACACGAGCGCACACGCTCACTACACTCGGCCTGCTCGGCGAAACGCCAGGCCTTATGTGTAACTGGCATGACTGGTTATCTCCATGGCAACGGGAATGCTGGCCCTGGCAAGTGCCAAGAGAGCAGCTGGTAGGTAGTGGCAGATTAGTCTCCAAACAGATTTACAGCCAGTCAAGTACTGCATGCCCTTTGAACAGAGGAAGAAATGATAAAGAAGCCATTAGAGTGAAAGAAAACAAAGAAAGGTTTGTAGTACAACTGAGCGAGTCCACTGACTGAGAGGAGCAGAACCCTTTTCTTAGTCGAGCTGCCAACTCGCTGGAGGTGTTGAATGCGAGTGAGGAGCTCGTAGCTCGAAAGCGAATTATCAAGAAGGATCTGAGAAAATAAAACAGGACAGTTTGCTTGGTCACCTGCAGAGATTCAGTGCTGTGAGGTCTGGTGTAGGGAGGAATTAATTCCCAACAAATTGAGTGTGTGAAGATCATGATAAAGACTGCCTGCAGTCAAATCCTGATTTCCACAATATTGATGTCATTTATTGAGTCAATAAATGCTAGAGTCATGATTTATAGTCAAAAACAAATGTGTCTCATCTGGATGTGAAGACAAAAAAACATCAGATGAAGGCCATGTGATATGACTGAAAACTGCAGAAGAACTCAGCCTTTAACCTGAAGCGGACAAGAAGTCCTTAAAGAAATTTCGACATCTTTAATTCCACGACAACTGGGCAAACTCCATCAGATGATGAAAATCATGTAATGTGACTGAAAGCACCAGATCAGCTGCTAGATGGACATTGTGGTGAGGATGTTTTCTCAATTAAAACCAGTGGTGACGATTAGATTTATTTAAGTTATCATATTTCAGCTTTATCTGTCTTACCCTGAGACTGGTTGGTTTTATTTTGCTGCTCTTGTGAGATGTTTGAAACGGTTTCTTGTCAGTCCAGACTGGGTACTCTTAAATCACAGTTTGAAGGGGATTTAATTTATCACTGGATCACATCAGGATGCATTAAACATCCAGTTGGTGCAGTAGGTTCATAAAAACTAGATGATCCAACCAGAATTCTGCTTTGTGCTTACAAGTGATGTGCATACCAGAAATGTAAAGAGATGGAGATGAAAAGTGGAGGGACTGCCATACTGGGAAGCATTTTCCACATTTGGCCTGTGGACACACACACATGATGCTGTTTTTTATTAAATCTTTGGTAACTGGAGTCTATGCAGCTGCTGCCTGGATCCTCAAATATAACTTCAAAGTTTGAAACTTATATTTTGTTTGTTGTGTTTATTAATACATGATTCAAAATGCAAGCCATTGCAGCACGTAATAATGTTACAATAAAATATGCATGCCCTCCTGGTTTAACATACTTTTGTATATGGAATTTATTTTATGACTTTTAAGAAAATGCCAAAACACATTTCTCATTGTGGCATCAGGTGATTTAATTTCAAAATGGGTCTGTTTCAGAAGAGTTGGTGCCCATTAAAGTGTTTTATGTTTGCTGCTGTTGAAATTTATTGACTTTTATGGCATCTTAAAAAAAAAAGTAGAGCATGAGCGACAGAGATGTCATTTTGATTATTGCAGCTTTGAGTGCTTTAACCATTAAAAATAAACAGACATAAAAAGGAGTGGCAGCCATTGAGCGTTTGAAAAAAATTCGAATCATATTTGATTTATTTGATTTAATTATGAATTATTGTTGCGATTGATTAATATCACACCTTACAAAAACAGTTTCTCATGCTGTTAACGTTGCCAAGCCATCCATTACCAGTCAGGGTGGGATCGACGATTACACTGATTTAGTTTGACTTACTGCAGTATTCCCATGACTCAGGAATAACTGTCCTCGCTAACAAGCTTGCAGAGCTCATCATGTTAACACTTCGCCGCATGCTCCAGCAGCTCCACACCCGCAGAACAGATAACAGGGAGCATAACGAACAATGAAGGCGGTCATTAGCACAGCACACCATGTAAGTCAGTATTTAGCAGTCAGAGCTTATTTGTGGACCTTTTTTGAATGCTTGTAAGGGAAATGAGGGCTGTTAATGCATGTCAATGGGTGTTCGACTGGCAAGAGGTCAAAAACACCTTGCTGCAGGCTACACACTTGACATTATGAATTTCCAAAATGTACTCGACATTACTTCCATTATCTTGATGTCAACTTGACATCACTGGTGACCTTGTGTCAGCTTATCAAAGATAATCACCTTTACGCGGAGAAGCTACATGCACACGAGGAGAAAACAGATAGGAATGAGCAGGATTTGAGCCCCCCGATGAACAATTAGGAACAAGTCTCGGCATGTCTGGCGAGCGCCCCACTGCCATCCCATCAGTGGGTGAGCATGAAGTGCAGCATGAATCCACAGACTGTTGGGAGTTTGCACCCTTTCTGCAGACCAGCAGCTGCCTCGTGCAGCTGTCCGGGGATGCAGCTTGTGAAAGATCCAAAAGAACTGGTCAAAACAACGCACCACGAAATTGGAACAGGTGAATAAAATGGCCACCACAAAGAGGCTTGCTGCACAGATTCATCTAAAAGTCCAGTAACTGGACGCATGCCACACTTATTAACGACTGCCAGTTTCTTATTAAGCATAACGGGCTCCATGGATTAATTACTAAATGGGTCTACCTGGCACAGGGCCAGGGGCCCAAGGGGTTGAGGGGTTCCTACCAAAACAACCACAAGATACACAGAATAACCACAAAGACACACAAAATTAAGTAAAATGACTACAAAGAAACAAGCAAAAAATACATACAAAATACATACAAAATACATACAAAATGACCACAAAGACGCAATACTACTATAAAGACATGCAGGACGATCACCACACAACGTAAAAGGACCACAAAAACACACAAAACGACCACAAAGACATACAAAATTATGTAAAATGATTAGAAAGACCCACAAAAGAAAAAAATATACACAAAATGACCACAAAGAAACGCAAAACAACCACAAAGATATGCGAAAGAACTTAGAAGACACACAAAACAACCACAAAATGACGGAAAACAGCTACAAAGAGAAAGACTAGAAAAACTACGTGGCTGTAGTTGTTCTGTGTCTTTTTCAGTTTGGGTATCTTGCTCATATGAAGCAGGGATGGGGGGCTTTTTAGATGTCTGTGCCCAGGGGCCCACTGTCTCTTAATCGTCATCTTGGACAATGAAACCATTTATTTCATAAGGCTTTGCCTCAACACTCCACCGTACAGCTCTCGTTATGTATCAATCAGAACTTTAAAATAAAACTTTTACAACATGGAAACACAGGCAAAAGGAGCCAATGTCTCTTAAAACATTTTCTAGTAATTCTGTAGCTTGTAAATTGGCTCAGTGCCCTCAAAACCCAGTGAAAGAGCTCACAGAGAAGTCTTCATATAAAAAAGTGTTAATTCCACAAATTAGGGCTTTTTACTTGTCCCGAACCACAGAGGAGCAGAAACAATGGCTTTTGATTTTAAATGCACAGAGAAGATATTAGTCAGAGATAAGTAAGGTGCTTCTGTACAGTCGCTGTTTCCAAACTGGACTGAATATGAGGAGGGCTGGCACTCGGTCAAATCCCTGATAAAAAAGGAAAGAACATAGCATAGCTTAACACTCACTCATGTTCCACAGAGGCAAAACTGCATGTTGTTAAGTTAAGGTGCCTTAACTAAATGGTACCAACAACCTAAAATGTTTGTAATTTAAAGAAATAAGTTGTCATTTAGGGAAATTAAATGACAACTTATTTCTCATTCATTGTTACTCATTATTTCTACTTAGAGACAAGAGTTAGATCAAAAGATTGATGGCACTCTCATATCTGTGCGGTAATAAGGCTACAGGCAGCCACATAAAGACTGGAAACAGCCAAGTTAACTGCCATGAACTATTCCTTTAATAGCTCAAAAACGTGTCGCTTTCCAGCAAAGTGAGTCATTGTTTGTCTTTAATTGTACAAATCCATAATGGTGTTGTTGTTGTTTAATTGGATCGGACACACTGATTTCATTATTTCACGCCACATGTTGACTTTCATGAAAGAAAATATGGATTATCACTTTTTATGCAAAACCAAATCATTTTTTTTTCAAGCAGGAAAGCAGAGGAGGAAATGAGAACCACATTTCTTTAAACTTTTGCTCTGCAAAGAAGTCGTTCAAAATGGGGAAAGTAAATCAAAATGGGTAACTTTTTGTAATATTTTCCATCCAAGCCCAGTTACCTATAATGTAAGAGGCAGAATTTCCATATAGTGTAATGATGTTTTCTATATGAATCAGTATGTGGTTTGCTCTAAATTGGGAGAAAAGTGAAACAGTACAGGCACCATGGTTTCTGCTGCAGTGGTTAATGGATAAACAATGGACTGCATTCTCCACTCTCCTCTTTTCCTTCTTCTTTGTCTTTTTATAGATGCCTGTCTTTCTTTTTAATGTCTCCCTGCCTTCCCCTTTGACATAGGTTTAAACCGAGCCATATCATTAGGGAGTCAAGAGCATCTCTGTTGTGCCTGTGAGGTTTCCCCTCTTGGTTATATAATGATCTTCCCGTAGGCCTCTTCTGGTGTTGGCGGTGCTCCCTGCCTGCTAACCCGGCCCAGCTTTGGCCCGGCTCCAGTCCAAACAGAACCCACTTTGTCCTCGACTCTGTTTTTGGCACCAGCTGTTCATGCACGACTCCAGCAGCTGACTCCTTTGTTTTACTTACAGCCGGCTTTTTCTTCTTACATCACCTTCTTTTCTTTTTTTTTTCCAAGTTTGATCTGTTTTTCAGGCCTCGCTGTTCCCTCTCGTTCTGTTTTTCCTCTGTCTCTCTTTTTGTCTCATTTCTATTGACATAATTTCCTGTTCTCCCCTCAAGCACTTTTTCCCCCCACTGTCTGCAGAAGAGGCTGTTAGTGCTGTGATGTATGAGGGCAGCTGACGCCCACCTGCTTCCCAGCAGTCAGTCTGGAGGGTGTTTCTAAGCTCCAACATCGGCCATTGGCTATTCACTCGGCACTGCGGATGAATCAATACCAACTATCACACCTGTCCCAGCTCCTGGTAAACACTGTCCACGGTCGCTGCAATTAAACCATTAGTAAAAATGACAAATGACAATATAATTTATTTTCCTACCACCACCAACAATGTGTCATGATTGGTTATTATTTTACAACTTCATGATAGCCCTCTAAAGCTGGATTAAGTTGTATTTTATTGAGGAGGGACGGCAGCGTCATTAGCAATGATTTACAGCTCCAGTAAGTGCTTGAAACAGTAAAATTCATAATAGGAGGAAATTGGCTTAATAATTGAGAGCCACTGAGAGACAATTCTCCAATAATATCTCTCCTGTGTAGGCAGAATCTTCCTCTTTGCTATCTCAGCTTTGCACAGGTGACCTTCTCCTCATTGGGAATAAATTAGTGGTCCTGACGGGTTGATGAGTGGTCGTAATAATGCCCCTGATTAAATGATTTTTATTGTTCACAATGTATTGTATCACAAGCTGATAAAGGGAAGCTTTTATTCTCAGTTAGTGAAACAGGCAAGAAAGTGCAAAAGTGCACTTTTACGGAGGACAATGTGAAATTAGAGGCCGGCTCTTCAGAAGCTGTCAGTGCTCATTTCCATTTGATCACAGACAGAAGAAGAAGCAGCTCAAAGAAAAGACGAAATAGGACACGATCAACACTTAGGTCAGATTTCACCCCTATCACGACTGTGATATTATTGCCTCCACACAGCATCCATCACTAACGGGGTAATTGAGCTGAAAGGTATTGATTTGATGTCCAGGCTAATTGTGTGTTGTAGCTGAATAGCTGTGTTACTGGCAGACGTGACAGGTTTATGGGCAGGTGATGTATAAACTTTGAATTTTATGTAGTGCATCAGTCAGCTCAGGACGTAAGTGTGGCCACTACCTTCTTTCTGTAACAGCTCGATGTGTTCAATTGATTTGTGCTGCAGGCATCTTTCCCCAGTATGTTGTAAAACTTGATTGACATGTGCTTCATTCAGGTTTTATGCAGACAATATTGCGATTTACTCTTAGGCATTTTACAGATGGCTTTGGTTTAAGTGTGTGGCTATTAAATGTAGATAAACAATGCAAACTGTTAACCGTCGTCTCCAGTGGCAATGGAAAATTTCTAAAATTTGCCAGTCGTCTGGCTGTTACTAAAATGTCTAGCAGCAACTATTCCTTTCAGGTCAACTTTGATCTTTCAAATAAGTTTGGAGGGATGATTCATCTTGTTATTGACTGGCTCAAAGGGTACTGGCATCTTTCATGGTAAACAGCATACAGTATGAATTCATTTTTCTTTCTTTCCCTAAGAAGATTTTCCATTCGACCAAACATTTCAGTAGGTCTTCCCATGTGAAGATAGATAGATAGATAGATTACTTTATTCATCCCCGAAGGGAAATTAGGTTTTTTTTTTTTTTTTTGCAATAGTACTGGTTGCAATAATTTAGGGTCTTTGTCTCTCCAGGGAACTAATTTGTTAGCCACACTAGCTGCATGGCTCTAGATCCACCTTGGTCCAGAGTGAAAGTCTCAACAACTATTGGATGGATTGGCATGTAATTGGGACATTCGTGGTCCCCAGAGTCTGAATCCCTTGACTTTTCATCTCGCACCACCAGCAGGTCAAAGTTTTCACTTATACAGTGAAATATTTTAACATTTTCTAGATAGACTGGCACAACATTTTGTACTGACATTCATGGTTCCCTGAGGATGCATCCTAAAGACTTTTGTGGTCTCCTCCAGCGCTCCATTTGTCTAATACCAAGATGTTAACTAAGCAAGTGAGTTAGCTAATTAAGATGGTTAACATGAAAGATGAAACTTCACCAAGGTAACATTGTTATTCTGAACACAACAATAACTTAAACGTGGCTCTCTGCAATGTCGGTCGGTCGATATTGATGGTCACCAGAGGATTAATTCTACTAACTTTGGTGATGCCTAGAGTTTTCCTGCAGTGTCAACAGCAGGTCAAAGTTAGACTTTATCCAACTATTTGGCTTATGACATTTTCATCTGCTTCAGCTATACTTGTGTGTAGTACTAATAGCATGTTTGCATTGTAATTGTGAGCTAATTGACAACTGTGCTATGATGGGTTTCCATCTCTCTGTTCCTGCCACCACATTATATAACTGCCTTTTTTTTTTGAGTCTTTTCAACAGTTTCTCTGTTTGTGCAGGGTACACTGTGAAATGACCAACACACAAAAAAAAAAACAAGGCTTGAAAACATTTGATCTTTGCAGGAGGGACGGATGCCACTTATCAGTCAGCACTCGCTCAAACTGCTCTGAGAGATTAGAGTGAAAAGGAAACTCAAACACCAACACTCTCTGCTTTGTGGAGACACGTTTATTACCAAGATGTTCCACTAATGGCTACCCTGCTCCTTTCTGCCTGTTTGAACGTCTCCGCCTCTGCCTCCTGTCGTCTCACTCAGCAGCACTACTTAGAGAGCGATGAGGAAATGGCCTCTTCTTGATGTACCTTGACAGGATGAGGGGAAAGTGTATAAACGTGTGGTTAGCGTGCATGTGTGTGTGAGCGTGTGTTTTGCGAACGTCCACACTGAGCTGCCTGTGGGGAAAATTTGCTGTGTAATTACAGAGGAGGGAAAATCAGACAGACAGCGAGAGATAAGGACAAAATAGAAAGTGTGTGTGAAGCTGAGAGGAATGTGCTGATTAATGGGCGATCGAAAGCAGCGTCCCTAAGCAGCCCGCCTCATTACCGTTCAGTCTGACCCAACACTCCCTTCATTAGGCCTTAAAACAGCCTGTTAAAATACTGCCCGTGTGTGGTATCCTCATTAAAGCTACAGATGATAACCAAACAAAGGCCAGATTCCCGTTTGTCAGTTCAGACCGCTGTTTTTCAGCCAAATAAATAAATAAAAAAATAGACTGCTTTGTGTCAGGCTGTGTAAATGGGTTGTCTTTCATCACTCTTTTTTTTTTTTTTTTAATAACTGTGGAGAAGACACGTTTGGTTCGGGAAAATGAAACAGTCGGATCATCAAGATTACAAATAAAAAACTTCACAGTTACTTTTGGTGCAGTAGCTCCCAACCTTTTTTTGCCTTTTTATACCTTAAAGGAGAACATGTATATATATATATATATATATATATATTAACAAAGAATCACATGACTGTGTGGATGTAAAAGGGGTCGATCGTGGTGATGAACCAACAGAGAATTATCCCTTTTCAGGTCGCTCTCAGTGATCTCAGGAGGCAGCTGTTTTCTGTCTAAAAGCTCTAAAAGCCCACGATACACTACCTGCTCAGCACCAAACAGCAGACATCTAACTGGTGACCATAGTGGAGCGTTTAGCAGCTAAAGAGCCAGACGTTTCCCTCAGGAGGTGGTGGAGACCAAAAGCAAAGCTAAAAGAGAGAGAATATTGGACTTAACTTCATCAGGTTACCAGAGACATGACTCCAGATGGATGATAATGCTGCTCCATGTCTGTTAGTACGCAACAGTTCAACTAGCATTATTACTCGGTCACATCACATGACTTTCCTCTGCAGATGGAGTTTGCCCAGTTGTCATGGAAGCATTTACATTTTTAAGGACTTGTTGTCCATGTTGGCTTTCAGGCTGACCTTGGAGGTTGAGAAAACAATTTCAGCTTATTTAGTAGCTGTCCTGGGGCTTTCAGTCATATCACATGATCTTCATCAGAAGATGGATGGATGAGGAGTCCTTAAAGGGCTCAGAAAAAGAAAAGGAAAGAAACTGCTGTTTCTAAGGTCAACAATGAACTTTGAACCTCAGAGTACAAATCTGTATTCTTTGTATTTCAAAACAACATTGAACATCAACTTCAGAAAGTGTGTTTCACATTGATCTGTATCTTCATAGATTCATAGTCAGACTTTCAGAATCATCATTTGAAGAGATCAATGAAGTTACAAAAGAGCAGAGATTAAAATTATCATTATTGTTGTCTCCGCATAGTCAGCGATGATTTAACACCAGCATCATAGCACCTACTCAGCTTAGTCATGACTTCTCACCATCACAGACACTTACTTGATTTCTGAATTCAGTGAAAGTGATTGAAGACTGGGGTGTAAAATGATTACAAATAATCTGTGGAAAATGCTCACTGAAGCCATCTGCCCATAATAAACGAACATATTTGTAATCCATCCATCCATCCTTTAGCTATACCTACTTATGGTATAGAAAATTACAACAAAAAGGAAGATCTGAGATATTCATTTTGGTGCAAAAAAGGCCGAACTTCAGGTCAGTGTAGCCTTCATTCAATCAAAGTGTGAATGTTTCTGCTCCGTTTTCTTCCCCAAGAGGTCAGGTCAAGAGGCAATCATTCAGCTTTTTGTATTTGCTTTGGTCCAAAATAGAAAAAGGTCGTGCCCTCTTTAGTTTTAATCATTACCGATCTGTGTAAAGATGAAAAGTTTTCGGATGATGACTTAGCTAAATGTGAAACAGCTGAGCTCCAGAATGAGCGGCTGACACAGACTGTCAGGTAAGTAAAAAAGTCACATCCTTTAGGTGATGAAACAGCCACCATTTGTCCATCAGCTGCTGAAATTTGTCTCCTGTGAGACAAATGAGCTTCGTCACTGAGCCTCTACCTGCTCATTCATTTTGTTTGAGATTGCCATCTGACTCCCTAAAATGAAAAATTTAAAATCTGTGACTGTGCCGTCCTTTGTGCCACCGTCAGGTCACATCGACCATTTGATCAATCGTGCTGCGGGTGCTGTCTGGAGGATATATCGCCGTGGTAACAGAGTCGGCCATGCTGGACAGTAGAAGGGAAAGACTGACTCATCACGCTCAATAAAACAAAGAGCAAACAACAAGTGCGTCAGGGACGGATGTGCTGCAGCTATAAATGTCAAAAGCATCATTTCCCAGGGAGCAAGGCGGTCGGATCACAACAGAGCTCTCCAGGCGGGATGTTATAACAGAGAATATGTTACAGCCGGCTGACCTCATGATCATTTTCCATACCTGAAAAAGAAAAGGGGGGGGGGCAAATTCATAAAGGTGACTTTTAATTAAATAAATATATGCCTGGAATGGCTACTTTTGTGACTCCTATTAAAATGTATTTACAGCAAACCCATGAATGAGGTTGGTACAAACACTTCTATATGTTAAACTTTCTGTTTATCTGAATACTTTAAAGGGAAACTCCACAGATTTGACACATCAAAGTCTGTTTACAGGGCAGTATGACTGGTGCTGGAGACTACGAGTTTGAAAATGAAAAAACCTGTGGTTTTGGAGTTAGAAAGAAGAAGCTTACCAAACCTCTGTAGCCCACTAATCTACAATAGCTTCTGCTGGCATAACACACCCAAATTTAGACCTAACTTTTCTGCAGTCATGCTGCATTGTGGGTAATGTAGGCACTAGGTTTTGACAAGGAAAATGAATTAAGATGACATGGAATGAAAAAGATGATAGCTCTGGTTCTGCTGCATCGATTTTCCATCGATGTCCATGTTATAGAAGTTTAAAAACTTCTTATCCATCAACATGTTCTTAGAAGACAGACTTTCCCCTAAGAGCATTGTTAGTTTTATTTATTTATATCAATTTTTTATTTATTAGGCTACTTTTATATTGTGTCTCTATTTTATTTGTCTTTATCAGTTCTACTAGATGATGCTACATAAATAATCTTTACTTTTTACTGAATATGTGCTCAAAAAGTTTAAAAAGAATAATAACAAATTTACATTTTTTAGTATTCTCACAATGTAAACTTCTGTAAATTGTAAAAAAAAGAATAATTGAGATTTCTTACTCAAACAAGAACTTTTAAATCTGCAACTTTAATGTTTGTTATTTCATTTTCAGCATGTGTATGTTGAAGTATGTCTGAACTGTGCTTTTCATGCTTTTGTTTAAAAAAAGATCTCTAATAACTATTTGATTAAACCTGCAACAGATTGTTCAGAAAAGGCTGAAATGTTGACGTGCATTTTTCAACAACATAATCACTTCATTTCCCTGCAGCAGCCCACAGACAGCCTCAGCCAAACGTTTCGTTATCGGAGAAATCTCCACTTTTAATGATGCATTGAGTGTTAAAATCCTGTCTTTCTTGCAAACCGTGAAAGTTTCTGTCTGTGGGAGGGTGGTGACAGCGGGGGTAAAAAAAAAAAATCCCTTGTTTGTTTTAGAATACCGGATGTTTTGATAAGTTCCAAGAATCAAATACCATTAAAGTGTGTCAGAAGTAAGTTGAACCACAAACAAAGCTTATTTTAAGACACTGTTGTTGTTGTTTAATTCAAAGGCAACAAGTTCCAAAAAAAGTAAAAATCTTTGTAGTGTGTTTGTCTTTGGTTTAGTGTCTAGAGTAAAGAGCATGTTTTTGGATGTGCTTCCTATTTGATTGTCTGTTTACTGTATGTCAACTGTCACAAGTGCTTTATTGCATTGGAAGTGCCCTAACCCCCCAAGTAGTAGTAGAAGTCTCCTAGAGGCGGGGGTGGGGTTGCTGTGTGTTGTTCAGTCTCCCACCTTTATAAAAAGGTATATAATGAGGAAACATGGTTGTTCATGTAACAGCCTGTGGCTGTATAATACTGTGTTATAGATAAAAGTACTCAAAACTTGTATCTGTGTGAGACTTTCTGTTTCTCTTTTGGTTTTGGTAGATAGAGGGAGCTACTCTCCTGTAGACTGAACCTCTCAGTGTGTCAGTTTGGTGATGTTTCATAAAACAGTCACAAAGCTTCGACTCTTAAATGGATTTTATGAAGTAATATGCAGCTCTGTCAGTGGAAAACTATCTTTTTACGTCATACATTTCACACTGTATTGGTTTTAAGATGAATCATTTTACCCCAGCTCTTACACTGACCGTCCTCCCTTTCAATTTTTAATGAGAGGAGATTGGACGGTCAGCCCTGCTCCTGTACATCCTTTCCTGTTTCTACACATAGTGGTATTGGCTTTATTTGATTTGAGGACAGTCCAAATGAATGCTCTGTGCTCCGAATGGCCATCTGCTCTAACCTTGTTTCATGGACCATAAACAGGCCGGCTCCATCAGTGAAAAAAGGTCTTGGCCAAATATTTGCTGCTCTTCGACCCCATTTGGTTTAGTGTGTTCTCTGTTTGCATTTCAATGACCCACGGTCAGTGTCAGAACGATGGCACGTGTGTCCCTGACGAGCTGTCCCCTGATAAGACGCCAGTAGACGAGAAAGGGACCGAGGCCTTGTGGGATAAGAGCAGGGTGAAGGATGGAGCAAATGCAGACAGGCTGCTGGTTCACACACATAAACACACACGCGCACACACACATACACACTCCAGCTCTGGTATCAATCTCCTCACACGCGTCAAACACCCTGCTGCACTGCCAACCAGCTCTGATAGCTGCTGAAGTCTTCTTTCGTCGTGTCTGTTGTTTCCTACCTTTAAAAGCTCGTATAATATCCTCAGTGAAGTGTCAGTGCATCGGGGAGCAATTGTTATTCATTGCTTTATTATCTGAACAGCACTTGTCGATTAAGTAACACCTCCCACCGCGCGCCTCCTCAGTCAAGCATACTCTGGTGCCTTTAATCCCCAAGCCTCCTAATTATTGCTCATGCAAATCACAGATCAGGGCTCACCAAATATTTTGTAAAAGAGAGAGAAAGAAAGAGAGAGTGTGAGAGGATAAGGGAATGCAGAAATGCGTCTGTGCATGCACGGGTGTATAGCACTTTTTTTTTTTTGAATTGCAGCAGATATGGAATTAGCTGAGGAGGACGGGATTGTGCGGATTAGGTGGAGAGATTTTACCGAACGCAGACTCTCTATGTGTAATTCATTTTGGCGTCCTTGAAATTGCTACTGTGAGAAATTCAGCAGCTGCAACAGCAGCACTGAGAGTCCTCAAATAGGCCGAATCCAGCCCCCCTACAACCACCCACACCACCACCACTTCCACGTTTCTCTGAAGCATGATTGCATGAAAGCCGTTGGGGGTGTGAATGCAGTGGTTTGGTTTTTTTTTTTTGTGTGTGTGAATTTTGCAGCTCCTAAAAATATTTGAGTGTCTTGGGGAATGGATGTCATATCTCACAGTTTGATGCTGCTCAATGTGCGCCCCTAATCCTGCGAAAGTGTGTTAAAGGGTTGGTCCACCCAAAACATGTATCCTTAGTTGTATCCAGCCACTTTGCCAACTGAGCAGCTTGTATTTCTAGAAAGTGGTCCCAATGAAGGCCTGGAGATTATTCCAAATAACCAGGACGCTGTTTCTGGAAAGATGCACTGATGTAATTTTCCAGGGAAGGGACACCACAAACAAAATTAAATTCACTTTCATTGCAATTAGGTTGCAGAAGATTTCTGCGAAGGCAGACATATATAAGTGAGTAAATGTTATACTTGATGCAAGGGGCTGACGGCAGTCCCACCAAAGATACCTACAGCGTCCAATAAAGCCACTGATATCACCAACACAATGCTAAACTAATTTTGTCTTCACCATCAACAATCTTCAACAAATGGAGAAAACACAAGAAGACAAAGTTGACCAATCGTAGATGTTTTCAGTTTTTATGTGGCATCTCTGTAGCCGCCGTAGGCTACGGGCATCCATAACTACACAGTAACCTCTTATGACACAACTATAAAGCCCCCTTAAAGGAATAGTTTAATGATTTGGTATTACAGTTATTTTTTTTCTTGTCACGCGTTTGATAAGAAGATCAATATCACTCTCATATCAGCTGGTTAAATATGAAGCTACAGCCAGAAGCTGGTTATCTTAACTTAGTTTGGCACATTACCCCGTGTAAAACCACAACATGTCGTTTTTACACAAGATATAATGTGTTCATAAGGGAGCTTTAGAGGTGCTGGTAGGCTAATATGTTTTATCTTCGGACAGAGCCAGGCTAACTGTTTCCCCCTGTTTCCAGTATTTATGATAAGGTTATTGGCTGGTGGCCGTGCCTTTGTATTTACCGCATAGACATGGCAGTGTTCTCACGTAACTCTTCACAAGAAAGCGAATAAGCGTAATTCACTAAATGTTAAACTATTCTTTTAAGTGCAATTGAAGGGTGAATTGACCCTTTAAAAGGACTGCTGGATCTTGCTCTTCTTCTTGCAGCGTGTCTTCAGAGTGCAGAATATGGACTTATATATCAAAGAGCCAGAGGCAGAAAACACACCACCTGAATTATAGAAGACAGTGTCAAACATAAAGATTAGAAGCACAGGCAGCGCTGATACACACTGTGGGGAGTCAGATGTTCATAAAACTGTAACATGTTCTCATAAAACATCATTGCACTGCAGTTGCAAGATAAACACGGCTAGACTCCCTCCCAAGGCCATTCAGAGAAAAACACAACTTTCTTTCTGAGCATCAGACAACTGTGTTACCACAAGTTGCATGCTTAAAAACACATAGATGGATGATGAGGTGCAGCATTTCATCGAGCGTAACTCATCGTCAACATGGCCTCCACTGCTGCACCTGTGGAGCGGACCATAAAGTTCCCAGCTGCTGCCGTCCATTCAACAAAAAAATAAAGCTGAGAACAAAGTGCCTCGGCCTGTGTGATGTGTAAATTCAGGGCTACCGGTCATGTTTCTCTCTACCGCCTCCGCTGGGGCTCTGCAGGGCAGCCGAGCCTAGAGAGGTCTACTCAAAGTTTACCCAACCCATTACAGCAAACAGTGTACAGTAAGAGGATTATATCACCAATCCCCTGATGTCACTGTAAAGCCACAGAGGCCTTAGCTCGTGGTGAACCCCACCCCCTCCAAACCCTTCTCCCCCTCTCCTGTCAGTCTGAACGGTGCAGTTCACAGATTTAAAACATTTCCCCCTCAGGCCGGTGATGACAGGAGCTTCTGCACATGCTCAGATGCTTGTTTCATTCTTTGGCTGTTTGAGTGGCAGAACAACTGACAAACTGCCCACAGGAAGCAAACGGCCATATGGTGTGAGAAAAGGTGCCATATACAGCAATCAAGCCATTTGCTCTTTGACACGGAGGTGTTCCTGTGTGGGTCATTTTGTCATGTTCAGTCAGCCAGATCAGACAACCACTGATATCAACTGATCACCGCACACACTTTCTACCTAAAACTACTTTTCCAGCCTCTTAGGGCAGGTTTTCGGGATTCATCCAAGGGGTCACAAGATAAATCCATGGGATGATTAACACGATAAGAAAAAACGTATTTCGTTTTCTCAATGCTTTTTTAATTTTTTTTTGACTTTTTATAATCTTTGCTTCTTTTTCTTGTGAATGACTTGATAGTTTTACCTCATCATCTAAAAATGATTGAAATAACACAGTCTGAGAATAAAGAATCTCCTTCGTTGTTGAAATGGTCACAACTCATAACACTGAAGTATGTGTGTGTATCTTTTTATTATCATTCAACAAATTCCATTAAAAGGCCAGAACAAAGGATACTGACCTTTTTAAGTGGATCAGGCACTGGCCATGACGTGGGTGACCCACATTAAATACAGTTTCTTTGTCAATGTCATTGTAAAAGTTCATTTTTAGTGCAGGTCCAGTTACAAGGACAGCCACCGACTCAGAACCACAGCAGCCCCTGGCCTCATGTTACCTTACAAAAAGATTATTGCAATAAACTCCACGTATCGGTATTTGATATAAGTTAGATTAGTGGATAACCGAAGTATTGTTTCTGTAGTTTAACACTTCTATACCATTTGATGCCATCATAGTCCCAAAATAATTAAAAACATATTAAAAAAGCCATACTGTTATGTACATATTACCTTTTTATACTTGTTTTGGTGTTTGAAAACATTTATGGATTTGGAGTGGATTTTCCTGAATGTTTTTGCTCTCACTCTTGTGTGTTTTTGTTTTGTTTTTTTGTACTCAGGGGGAACCGTAGTTGTTGCTGTCACATCTGTTCGTGTTATTATTCATCTGTCATACTGGTGGAAACAAAAGCAATGTCAAATCCAAGTGCAGCTCTCTGTCATTGTCAATGTCAAAGACAACAAGGATCGCCAAAGTCATTGGTCTACAAACAGTCCTGTGCATCGTCCTGTTCTCGGACCAGCTGTACTTCCCAGTCCAGTCCAGTCCTCTTCAGCACAGATGGCCCTTAAGAATGACGTCTGCCAGGTGACTGAGGCCCGGTTTGCAACTCAGCATTTTGGTTGAGGTTAAGTGAAGGCTGCTCATTGTGCTTTGGGCCCCAGCGTCTGACTCTTACCTGGGATTAAGTCCCTCCATTAGTTAATCACCCTCACACTAAACCTCCTAAGCTTGGCGCTCGAACAATAAAAAAACATCTCACACAATCAATCAGCATTTTACAACGGTGGTGCTCAGCGAGATCAGTGCGCAGGGCGTCGTATTGTTCATAAGGCCGATAAATTGGTCGTCTCTGCTGTGACATCTGCTGAGTTTTATCTCTTTAAATGAAATCTGGCATCCACATGGCCGACATTTTAAGCAAATTACTAAACACATTCCCCCCGCCGGCGTGATCACTTTATTGTCATTAAAAAGGTTTTGCTGCTTTGATGTCTAAGGCTGTAACACTCGGCAGGCAGTAAATGTCCAAACGTGGAGGGAACACGATTGCGTAGCTCAGGATAAGAGTTTCTGTTCTTTCTAGATAACAGTCCTGTATCACTGAACCATGCCTGGCCCGTTGCTCAATTTACCCAGAGTTCAAAGCAGTGGGTCATTCTGACCAGATCTGGCGAATACACAAATTAAGGGAAAGCACCAACAAAATATCCCAACAGCATGAGCTCATCTCATCCATTGCCCACTTTTTTCAGAGAAAGCATAAGTTCAGTACATTTGCAGTAAATGGTGATGATACAGCAATTTCTGAAGAGAGACGTTTATATGAAAACAATAAAAAACTGACAAATTAGCTGCAACTGACAGTCAGCTCAGAAGTTTTGTAACACTTGAGCTCTGCTTTATTCCTACTGTGCTTTTCCAAGGTGAGAGGTGAGGCATGGGAAAGTGTTAACTGTCTTCTGTGGAATCCATTCATAGTCTCTGTACCGCTGGAAATGCTCATGAGGAATTCGGGGAATGCGACTTCTCGGCAGAAATCAAAAGGGTTGAACATTAACTGTGCTGAACTCTTCAGCCCTCCAGTGCTGCTCCCAGGGACTGCCTCTAAAGTTCAAGCGTCCCGCAGGAGCCCTGTTGAATGCTCAGTGTCAATAACAGGTACGTCACATGGAGCGGTTACACGTGAAAGCAGCGGGTCATCCCCCTTTTCTGGCCTCAGCGCCGTGCTGACCCGCTTCAACCACACACAAACAGACATATATACTGGGAAATATACAAACGCCCATAGACACCTGCCGCCGCCACTGTGGGGCAGAGTGGGGGTGACTTTCAGAGTGATAAACACAAATACAGAAATATTATATAATATTTCTGAGAAAGCTGGGAGCCCAAAATGTTTTTCTGTGAAGTATTAAAACAAGCAGAGGACAGAACATGACACACAAAAATTCGAAAATTCCTAAGAAGCAGTTATTTTTCCCAGAGTTATCTTAATTTAACCTGAGGTGACAACTGTTCTCCAGATTCTATCAACAGCAGTCTAACACTTGCAGTATTTGAGACATGCAGGGTTTTTTCTTTGTCGGACACTTTGAATAAACCCAACTGGGTGCCCCCCATATCTAGGAACTTTCAGAGCAGGTTGCAAATGAGTGAGCCTAAAGATAAATATCCAGATTAGGGATCATAAATAAGTGATCTTTGTACTGAGATGCCTCTGGTCCTGCTGACGACTGTTAAAGCAGTCATTCAGACCTGATTAGTTAATGAGGAAATAGGAAATTTGATTCAGTCCGGTTCAATTCAATTCACTTTACTTCAGACCATAGATCCACATAAGGAGAAATTAAAGAAAGGGAAAGTCAGCACAGAAAAAAAATCATATGCTTGTACACACCAGGTACACACACATCCAGCATGCACACACACACACACACACACACACACATAATACAGCTGAGGAGGGATTAGTGTCAAATGCTACAACTATTGTACATATAGTATCTCTTTGCGGAGGCCTTGGCCGCGTTCCCAGGTAGTAAGCAGCTACTACTGAACAGGACTTTGGGTGGATGCCATGTTTTGACAGTGAGGGATGGGGACGTCCATGCAGCAGCTGTGGGTCTCTGTCACAGGGCAGGAATGGGAGGTAAGAGGGTTCACTGGGTGACACTGCGGTGGAGGCGCCCTCTCATGTTAGAGGCTCAACCCGCTTCCTGCTGGGGGCCCGGACAGATTTATGACCCAGCAAATTAAATGTTAAAGCAGGATGTTCTGATGAGCTGGAACCTTGGGTGTGGACATATCTGCATGTGACTGCCACAACTGAACTTCATTTGTGGATATACTGTACGATAAGGAGTGCACAAATGTAAGGACCTGGTTTTTAGTGCGACTTTGTGAACTTTGTCAACACCTCACCATATGGATTTAAAGCAGAAATGTGTTTGTTTTCACTCTCTGTGGTGGCGAGAAGTTTATCAACTCTCCCACAGAAACATTGTAACCTCCGCATCGTGTTTGAATCCCCTTTCCTCGCCTATGGACTTTGTCTACAACAATATATTTCTTCCATTTACCTCGCGATTAACGTGACAAAACATAAAATAGTTGCTGCAGTGATAACTTTCCAGAACTGTAAAATCATAACTTAACAAACAGAATTGAAAAGTTTGTATTATAGATCCAAAACCAGCTTTCCGGTGTTTCTCCTGTATTACTAATGAAAATGTTTACAGCATTATAACTTATATTTAATTTCTGGTATTAATCTTTGTACTGAAAATGTAAAAAGTAAAGTCAATCAACAGCAGCTCACATTTTGCATTTTGGTGGAAGTGCAATCATTTGTTTACATTTGTCCTTTGTTTACAGACTGTGCCTTTAAGGATATTTTTGTGTTATATTAAATTAAGGATTTGTACAGGGGTTCATCATTATATAATGTAGTTACAGCCAAGCAATGCCTTGATTCACAATTGTATGTGCAAATAAGACAAAACAATTGCAATTGCCTGCAAATCAGGCTCCATGGTTACTATTTTCTCCGTGTGTATTTATATATATATATATATATTTATTCAATACTTATTCTCGTACATATATTAAAGGCAGTTTTAGAGGGGAATTTAATTGAACATGACATAATAATACATTGGCATTTCATTTCCAACACACTCCAACCTTTAAGATTTGTATATATTTTAACATATTATAATATCGGATAAGACAGACTCCCAATCAGGGCCTGCTGCTTCACACAGCATATTCAGTTGTTTTCTGATCAAAAGCTCCTGAAAATATCTTCAGTGGCCCATTGGGGACAGCAGTCGCACTCTCACATGAATATTTGACAACCCATCAAAGACATGTGAACAGGGTAAAATGCAAAGAAGGCTACTCATAATTATCAGGGGTGCTTTTTGCCCCCTCATTTTACAGGCTTTTTATGAACCTTCAAGGGCACTTTTGCCCTGGGCCCTTGTTAATTACCGACCCTGGTTAGTGTGTGTATGCGTATGTAAATATCTCATTGTCTGATGTCTTCACTTATCATGCAGTCTAGTTATCAGATAACTGTCTAAAGGCTCTGCAATCTCTCACACAGACGGTCAGGGCAGTGGGATACATTTTGCTGACACAAATAGGATTTCAGCCCGATGTGTACTTTGAACCGTCTCTTTCACTCTGGGCAGGGGCGCGTTTTGAAACTCTTGAATGGGGTAAGCGGACTGGGCCACACTTTTAAAGAAGGGTGACACATTTGTAAAAGGAGTAAAACTATGTTAAAACTCACATTTAAGGCCCAGGTTCTTGGCAATGATAAACTGTATATATAGCTGCTAATTGGAACTCCACATAGCCTACAGCCATGGACAGATGGTGAGATAACGGGCCCCTGTACACAGACATGTAAAAGGTCCCCCGCTCCTCCTGCATAAGAGCGAGACACCCATCTTGGTTTTCTTTGTGTTGTTTTGTGTCGCTTTGTGTCTCATTGTAGTTGTTTTGCAGAAGGGAGTAACACAAATGACGTTAGAGGGTCAAGTTTGCGGACAGTGCAGGTCAGGGCTCAGCTGAGGTGGCCTTAAGCCATAAACCCAGAGCCGTGGAGTTATTTCAGTCCAAAGTTAGTAATGAGATGCATACTTGTGTGCACGGCAGAGACACAGAGGGCCCTTCATGTACACAGCATCCCCGAGTCTCCTCCTCTGTGAACTAACACAGCCAGCCATTCACTGTCTGTCACACTGCAGCACATGATCCTCACACCCACAGCTCTCCTAATCAGCCTATTTATGAACGTGGTGGCACATAAAAAAGACATTTCGTCTCGTGGCTGTGACTGCGCACAAAGACGATAATTGATTTATTCAGTTTAAATAATAAAAGCTTCTTCATGAGGTCAAGGGCGTTATTCCCCCGGAGTGATCACTGTGGACGGAGTCATTTACTGATGGTTGAATCATCAGACGTTCTCTCTTGGGTGACCTTTTCCTGCCAGTGCATCCGATCACTTGATAGTAAAAGACTAAATGGTGAATTTGAGGCGCCGCGGAGTTGCACTCTGTGAACTCTTTCTTTTTTAGGCCTGAGCTGTCATTTGTGGATGCACATGATTCTATGCTGCTTCTCCAGAACTATACTCATCCTGAACAACAGGCGCTATATTAGATGGGAGATGCCTAAACGCCACTGCGCTGAAAATTACAAGCTTTGATCCAATTGTGGTTTCTGTGTGTAAGTGAGAGAGTTGGAGCCTTTTTCCAGCTCTAACGTCACAAGGTCTCTGCCCATCAGATACTAACCAACACAGTGGGTGGAGAGAGCAGCTGCCTCCCTGTATTCTTGTTGTCTCCACAATGTCTGAGACTCCACAAGTCAAGTGAGCATTCCTTATTAAATAAAATGGATGGATTAATGTGGCTACGCGTACTATTGAATCATGAAGTCCTCTGATGTCAGGTTCAATGAGGAGTATCTTGAAATCTGTGGATCTCTCATTTTTTTATCAACATTGTCTGTCAGTAGATTTCATGCTGTCGGAATCGCAGCAGCCTACGTAGACAAGAAGTGAAACATCAGTGAAATTACTGGAGACGATTCAGCATGTGTGTTCTAAAAACCCCACATACCCTCATGCCCTAGAAAACCTTTTCGCTCTGAGGTTTTCCCTGACTTCAGATCATAACCAGATCATAATCATGAACGAGCGTCACAAGTAACAAGTAAGTAAGTGTATTTGTAAGCAAATATAATGGCATTTGAAGTGTTTATTAATGTATTTGTCCAAAATTCCCATATGACACATCTGTAATTGGTGTACAAACAGTTAATGAATGATTGGTAACACAGTATAACCATAGTCATATTTAATTATAATAATATGACATAAGACAGATTGTTATAGTGTGTTATAAATCATCTACTAACTGTTTCTACACATGTACAAGTCATTTATACATGTTGAGCTTGAAGGCTCATTATTAACTCAAGGTCAAGGCTCAATTTAGATTTTTTCAGGAACTTTCAGCTACATCTCATGGCCTTCATCAGCAGATGGAGCTACGATTAAATATTTATAAAAAGTAAATACTTAAACAAATATAATTAGAAGTACTTCAATAAAGTTGTAATACTTCAGACTTTTGTCCTGATTGATTTGGTGACATACATGGTTACTGTGGTAACAGCAAGTGCGGTTAAAGCAACTGGTGTATCTGTTTACAGTGCAGCCAAACAAACACAAATTGCTTTAATAAAGAAGTCAGTCAATAAAAATCGCAACTATGATTTGATTTCATGCTGCACACAGAGCGCGTCGTTTTCCAGACACCAGCAGGATGCAGTAAAGTAGGTGAGTGAACAGTAAACTGTGAGGATGATGTTATTGAGATAAAATTAAATACAGTAACGCTGGATTACATGCTGCATCATTTCCTGTGAATCCCTTGTGTGTAGGGAGACAATCTGAATCCAGAGTGGGAATGGAATACTACAACTGTCTTGTATTGTCAATCATGTATTATCTGTTTATACACCACTTATTGATGCCTCACAGGAGGACGTAAAATGTCCTTACATTTATTTGCAACCACACTGTAATGTGTTATCATTTGTTTATTTACCATACTTCTTCTTCTAAATGCTAAAATAAACTGTTACCAGGTCACAGATATGTCCTATATATATTTTGCCCTGATGTGGAAACAAGTCCACAAAGCGATACACTTTCCTGCTCGTCTGTGAAGTGAATCCCCGAGTAAACTTCAAAAGGCTCGGTCATTAATAATTCTGATTTAGGAGCTGGTCCGTTTGATATTTGCAATTCTGATAACCGATGCTTGAAATGCAGGGGAAGAAAGAAGGTGGAAACGGGAAGACGGATTTGGGGGAGGTGGTGGTGATTTGGGGAGGTGGGAGGTGTCTACCACTGCAACATTTCCCACATTATACCTCAAAATGCTGACACCCTCTGGAGCTCTGCAGCCACATGGGAGTTCACGAAATATCCCCAGAGATATCCCCTAAATTATTCTTAAACAAATTGTTTTGTTGATGCATATTTCATGCACCTCTCTTAATTTATTGAGGTTATCCTGTATATTAAACTCTGGCTCATTATATGAGCCTGTTAATTAGCCTGCATAGAAACATTTGAAAAGCTAAAGTGAATTTACAAAACCTAAACATGCTTTTAACGCAAAGAGGAAACTGTTGTTTTATTTTAGGTCCACGCTACAAAGAACATGCTCTACATTCTGCGAAGAAGTGACAACCATCATTCTTAGAAGTGTCAGTAGAGTGATAAACATGCAAGGACTGTGGCAAAGTCAAAACACATGCACAGCCACCATTCAAGATACAGATTTTTATAGGTGCAGAGTAAAGTGGTTTACCACACTAAATTGAAAATATGCACGTTGACTTCCTTCTGAAAAGTTTTATGATGCAATTTCTTATACTCTTGTGCAATTTAAACGTTAAAGCGTAAGTCTATAGTATCTTCAAGAAATAAAGATGAATGGCAGTTAGTGTGTTTAAGGCCAAAGAGCTGCCCTCTCTGATTTTAAATGTCTGGAAAGTGAAAGGGAGTTTGTAGCGGCTCTGAGGGATGTTAGTTTGCTTAACCAACATTCACACCCTCACCGGCTGACCCATTCCCAGGGAGAGACCCAGAGGGGGGGCAAAGAGCAACAGTGACACCCGCTAACACAAACCCAGCAGGTAAACAGACAAGTGAGATGTGCCATCCTCTCCCAGGCCGTTATGTTAGCCCTTAACAACACACTCTACCATAAACACACAGAGATTTGAGGCGAACAAAATGATTCACTGCCTGCAACCTGATCACTCTCTCTTTCCCCTTTCTCATGGCCCTGTCTAAATGTCAGCATCTGTGTAAACGCAAAGGTAATTCACTTGTCGGCTCCCTGCTGTTAACGTGGAAAGAGCAGGAGATGAGTGAATCACTTTCAGTGCATCCTCTTGGCAAGAGCAGATAGTTCATTTCACTGTTGGGGGAGGGGGGGCAATAAACATGAACATTTCCCAGGAGCAATTCCTAAAAGGGACACCAAAGGTACTATAATTATTTTCATTATAATATAGTCGTTAAAAAAAACACTTTACTGGGTTTCAGATGCTAATTCACACACACACACACACACACACAGATGCAGTGGCCTGACGATAAAGAGCAATTAGGGGTTCAGTATGTGGACAGCAGGAGATGGAGATCGAACAACCAACGCTGTGATCAGTAGATGACCCACTCTACTTCCTCTCCTGTGCCACACCCACCCCTAAACCTCTAATCTCAGCTTCACAAGAAGACACACAATGTCTGACACATCCTTTGTTTTTAAGTTAACCTTCCCAAAGTAGCTACTTAGTTGAGGCCAGACAGCCACCACTGGCACGCATTCAGAGCTTCTTCTCTCCACAGACACTTGTACCGAGGGATAATGTGTTGCGATAGTAAGCAGTGGATCAAACCACTGTGGTGCTTATGCAGGGGGAGGGATCAGCTGCTACTGCCTTTGATGTTATTTATTGTTAAAAGATAATCATTCCTGTCATATGCAATGATTTTGACATTGACAATGACATTTGAGTGCACAATTCTGGTATGTAAACTGCTGCATAATTTAAAAGAAGAGTCTTGAGTCAGATATGATGCATTTTTTTCCCCTACAGTACAAGACACAAGTTCATTGAGGTTAATGGTGCGATATAGTGAGAGGATACACACTTTGCTTAGCAGAACTGAGAGCCTCAGAGACCTGGGGCGGCCCCAACTCTGACAGTATGATTTCTAAATGGCACCTTTATAAAAACAGCACTCATTTTCGCGACCAGCACATATGCATAAAAAGACCGCCAACTTCCCCTAACCATGACTCAGAGTGAAGATGCTGAACAAAATAGATTAAGCAAAACTGAATTTTTCAATACCTATATGGCTGTACACTTTCCACAAACATCAACGGTGTCTAAGTGTTTTCACTGGAATCCAAAAATACCTTGACAAGCTTTTTGTGGCAACTTGTGTGAAAGTGTGGGTGAATGTGTTTGTCTGATGGTCTGAAATGAATTAAATGTACACAGTTGGCATCTTGTCAAGATGCAGATACATTTTCAGTAAACAAAAACATGCATGCAAATGCACCTTGAGAGTCAGTGCCAGGGAATGGAAGAGTAATTTATCAGAAAGTCAATGCCGTTGCAATTAGTTAGTTTATTGACTTTAATATACAATAACAATGCAAAACTGGAATGCCAAAACAAAACAGTGGGCTAAGAGGCTTTGTGATCCCAACTGATGAATGTACAGAGGCAAGAAAGGAGGAAAGGGGTCCGGACAAAAATAACATAAAGAAGTGGAGTTCTTGGTAAGTTTTGAGATACAAACAGCACAAGTTCACTCTACAGTACATTGCTAACAAGCTACAGCTACTGTCTGTAAATAAACAGACAGGAAATACAGTTAGTTGCTTTCTTGCTGAGAGTCAGGTGAGAAAGTTCATACCACTCTAATGTGTGTACACTCAGTATGGAGTTACCCCTCTCCTGGAGTCTTGATTACATCTCTGTTTGTGTGCGGATAAACAAACAAGATACCACACAGTGATCTTTGGAGGTGTTGGTAGATGTATTGAACTTTGGACAGAACCAGGTTAGCTGTTTTTCCCCTTTAACAATCTTTATATCTTTAGCTTTAGTTAACAGTGAAACTAATCACCTCTTGGCTAAACCCACAGACATGAGAGTGGAATCAATCTTTCTAACTCTGGGCAAGAAAGCAAATAAGTGCATTTCCCAAACTGTCTTCCTTGTCTGTGTCTGTAAATACTGAATTAAAATTAAGCTGGAAAAGGACATAATAGTAAATGTCAACCCGCTGCGTCCAATTCTTCCTAGTTTAATCTGTAAACTGTGAGATAATAGGCAGAAACTTGTAAAACAAATTCTCATATGACCTGTAATTTAGGGGTTGTCTGCAGCTGATGGATGGTTATTTTGTGGTTAGTTTACTCTTTTTTATAATTATTTCTTATTCAATATTTATATAATCACATGCACGTCGAGCCAAATCTTCATCTATGTGGGAATCTGCCATGTTTAACCCTCTCACTAAAGCATGTGCTGAAGGAATAAACAAATTACAAATGTCAGGAGTCTTCTTGGAAAGGCCTTTATTTAAATGTTTGATAGCCAACAGAGTCACACTGTACATATAGCCCTGACTGAGTGGCAGTGTTCTGGGATAAATTCCAATTACTACTCCGTTATACATCCACAGTAAAATGCTGCACAAGTGAACAGCTCAGCAGTCATGGCCATATTACAGAGCCTGCATTTCAACGGAAGGAATGAGGAGGGCTCACTTAGTCTTTTGATATAGTGCGTTGGAAATGCAGAGCAGTTTAAGTCTATACAATATGTGACAGCTCTGTAAACTGTGGCTTGTTCAGCAGTATAGGGTGCGCTAGCAGCATTAAATTCACTTTCAATTGTATCATCGTTATTCGTGACTTCGAGCCAAGCCTTTGATTAAAGACCACTGTTTAAATTTACGTTGGAACTTTATAGCCTTTTACTGTGCCTTACAGTACAGACTGTTATTTTAAGGAATCTTTTTAACCCAAACAAAGTGATGGGTTTAAATGAAATAAAAGTGCCTGGATGGGCATGGAGATCAGTGGAGCGTGATTCCTGGAAAGTGCTTTCCCATGTGTGGGCGGGCAGATCAGTTGGACAGGAGCAAGTAGCAGCCTGTGCTGGTGTTTGACTTGGGAGAGGGCATACTTTTGAACACACTCCTGCCAAGTTACAGGCACTCAGAGACCTCCCACAGCTGTCTGACTATTTTTTACACCAAGCCTGGGAACGCAGACTTAGCCGCTCACCTGCAGCACGTCTGGACACTTTTTAATCTACACACTCTCAGCTTCAGGGAGTTAAAGGAAAGTATCTTACCTCTACGATCTCTGCAGAATGGGGAAAAAAAAGATAAATGAGATAATCTGTAGTGATGCTGTATAATATTACTTGATGGGGAGATAACAAAATGCAGTCACATACAAACATAAAAGTGCATGTGTATGTGCATGCATACAAGTACACACACACACACACACATTCGTGTAGGCAACATGGACCAGATCCTTTAGATAAAGGGATTAAATGACTGGCGGTCTGAGCAGTTATGTTAATTGAAGATTTGCTGATGAAGACATACTAATATGTACACACACACATGCTTAATGGGCCTTTTCTATTTTTATCCCACTACACCCTCTCTGACCTTTAGTAGTAAAAATACTGGCAAACTATGTTACTGACTTTAATACCATTAAATAAGTCAGTTTTATCTGCTGAAATCTGATCTATGGAGCCAGATGTAATGTAAAACACTGGTGCACACAGTGATTTAGTTGGTTAAACTGTCTTTAAATTCAGAAAGCAATAAATCAAAAGCTGAAACTCTGCAGCAGTGTGGCATTTTTGCATGCCATTTGACAAAAAGTATTAGAAAAATCAATGGTTCAAGAAAATATTTTGATTATGCATGAACTGTATTAGCATTTTTACAATAATTCTGCACAGGAAAGGTGAAATGTTGTTCTATTTGGCCTCTTGTCATGCATGTGTTTGATTTGTCTTTGAGCATTTTGCAAGCTGCAAGTCTTCCAGTATCAGAAGTGCCACTGGGATCAAAGAGTGCAAATTTGTGAATGAAGCTCCTTCCTTTTATGGTGCTAGTGGTATTGTCAAGACAAGAGGAACTTGACATGATACCGCTCTTCAGTTTCAGCTGTTATGTCTCCTTGTCAATGAATTGTAAAACCACTGCAGCACTCACTACAGTACATGTTGTATTTCCCTTTTACTGTAGTCATGATTCAGTAGCTTATTGTCATAAAGCAAACAAACGTTTAAAAGATGTAAATATTTAATTATTTGTGCTTCAATTAAGTTGATACCTTGCAGTCTGGAACACATATCAATGAGTAACCAAACAGTGTTTAATGTAATCTCCTTTTATCTTAAATAGTTTCTGTTAGTGGTGATTCATGATGTTTTTGTCTCAGCTCGAGTCGAGACTCTGGTAACTTTCCTGTGAACAAATATGCTTTTACTTTTCTCTTCAGACTCTAGAAGGATGAGCTCAAAGCTGTGATATGACCGTTCACCGCTCATTTCCTGAATAATTTTAAAACTGGGTGTCAGAGTGAATCATGGTTTCAGGTAGTTTGTACTTCTCCTGTAATCACTGTTTTACATTTGAGACTTTTGAATTCATGATCACAGTTGAGTCAGAGAGCAGTTGAGTCCTACAATAAATACAAACTGTTTCTTAACACACTTTTCCATATTTCTTTCAAGACATTTCTATCCAACTGGGACAAAAATATTATCTAGGCTCTACAATAAAGCTGATTTTTCAAACCTATTTCCCACGTTTTGACTTGAATACAACAAAGATGGTGCAAAGATGACAGCATTCGGTACATTAAATTCCATACAAAGGTACTCTACATTCATTTTATTTTATTATAAAATGTCATATTTTTCTTACATTGTATAAACAAGTGTCCTACTTCATTTAATTCTCAGTGTTTGTGCACTGGACATGGAAGGTGAGCACAGAGAAACTTTTCCCTCCAGCAGATGAATGTGAACACAGACTTTGTCAAACTCTACTTTGTTTTTGTTTAACGTCCAGCATTCAAAATATAGTTTGTTCCAGCTGGATAGAAAAACAGATGTTTTGCTCTGTGACTAAAGGGCTATCAGCAGCATTAGTGACAACACTGCCGGCCGGCTGACGGAGCCCAGCTCTGGATTTGAACGCAGGTGAGAAGTCACACCTGATTTCTGCAGAATGAACCCTCCAGCCGGGATAGAGGCTGGAGAGGTGTGAACGAGACCGCGTGTTTCTCACCTCCTGGTGTAAAACGCAAACAATGCCGCTGCAGCCCAGTCAGAGTGAGGGATTTAGCAAGTGGCAGATTGTTGAATGGGAGAGCGCAGACCGCTGGCGCTGGTGAACAAACAGAGCAGCCACATCAAAAGGCCCGAGGGCGTGAACCAAGGCTGGATGACTGACGATGAGGTCAGACAGTCTGTCCTAAACTGAAAAGCTCTGGATGATGATGGTAGTGAAACTTATTATGCAAATCAAACTGTTAGTTTTACATTTTATTAACTTGTTCCATAGTATATTTGTCATCAGCAGGTTAGTACTTTGCACTGATTTAAACTGGGAATTATGTGGTCAAAATTGATATAGAATTACATACATCTTTATTATGTTAATTTTCTTCATAGATCTATTTACAATCTGTGATTCCCAACGGATCACGACATACGTTTGGGGGTTTGCAAGATGTTAAACAGGATAGGAATGCAGCAACATTCATAATACACAATATTACCTTCATCTTTTAGACATTCTCTAATGTTTGTATTTTGTCTTATGAATTTAATACAGTCAACCTACTCAGGACTAGATATTCAATTAAATATGTTCTTTTGGTTGATCTGGTGATAACCTGACCTTGTGAGGTTATCAAAAAACAAACATCTTGTTGATATTTAAAGCAAAATCTTGACATTTTGGGAAAAATGCTTTTCGTTATCTGTATGGTAAAATATGAAGCGACCGTACAGTGGTATAGACCTTTTCATGTGTCTCTCTCCCAAAATGTGTAACTATTCTTTTAAATGATGAATGTAATACTCATTGTTACTCTCTCCTCTAACCTCTATCACTTCACCTCTCTCCCTGTTGTGACCCAGTAAAAAAGGAGAATTACATGTCAAGCTCAGTTAAATTGACATTTAAACAGGTTTACTGAGCTTTAAAGAACCACGGCACAAGATGACACCACAGGTACTCATCATAAACTTCACTTTGTTGCACAACAAAAATCTTCCTTAGATCTAATGTTAAAGCCCCTGAAAACTCAAATGTGATATCTTTTTCTATATATTCATGAAAAAAAAACAAGCAAAAATCAAAGTTAATGTTCAGAAAAAGTTCAGTTTGTGATTTCTTTTCCTCTCACAAAGTTTGTCGTAATATTTTGATTCAAATATCGCTAAACTCTGATCGGTGCCTGGAAACACACGACATCATGAGTTCAGCCCATTTCAAATCAGTGAGAAAGGAAAGGACAAATGGACGAATATGGAAATTTCTCATGAAATAACCACAACTGTTCAGACTTTGGGAGAAAAACTTAGTAAAACTATATGAGAAGATAGTTTTTTGGGACCTTTAAACTACAGTTTGGGGCTACAAAACAATATTATACACCATGCTACCAAGATGAACGATGAGTGCACTGGTTGTGTACACTCATGCCGCCATATGCAAAGTGTGTGTTAAACCGTCCTGTATGATGAGGTGGCACGGTGGTGGGAAACTCAGTCATCCTCTACCAATCTGGGAGCAAGGCCTGCAGTTTGTCTTTATTTCCTGGTTGCTGGGTGGGCATTCCCTGTTCATTCATTACCTGAAGTCCTGTCGCAGTTCTGTGTGGGATCTGAAGCACGACAGCGCATTCCTGTACCTCAGAAAAAGGGAGTGGGAGTTGACAGAGGTTTATTTTAATGAGGTTTGTGTTTGCTTAACCTCCTCGCTTTTCTTCCAACCAACCCCGGCTTTACATGAAAGCAAAGCGAAAGAGAAAATCAGACAGCTCGACCTGGTACAGCTGTCTTATGAGAATTAAAACTGCTCAGGATGAGTGTTTCAAGTTGAAACGGGGAGGTGTGATTGTAAGGTGAAGCGGGGAAGGGTAAAGGGAAATAAAAAGGTGACGGCGGCAAAAGGATATCCAGTCCAGTGAGCGTGACTAACCGCTCAGCTGACCACATCCAAAGGTTTCTGCTGGGCTGACATAAGTGAGAGGGATGTAGTGTGAAGTCCATGACAGGAACCAACACCTGCACCTGCAAACCTGGAGACCAAACTGGAAGTGCCAGACAGTCAAATGATTACTCAGCGCTCACATCTGTATGATAAATACGGAGCTACGGTCAGAGGAAGGTTCGCTTAGCTTAGCATAGAGGCTGGAAACAGCCAGCCCAGCTCCGTCCAAAGGTCCCGAAATCTGTCTACCAGCACGTCTAAAGCTCACTAATTAACTTGTTGTATCTGTTTAAAACCAAAGTGTAAAAACAACAATGTGCCGGAAAATTTCTTGGCCATGAGCAGTAACTTCCTGAGTCTCTGCTGGTTGCCTGACAACGGCTCCCAGCCAAAGAAATCGTGCGGCACATAACCCACCGTGAAATGGTGAATTGTTGTTTTTACACTTCGGTTTTTGGGCCGATTGAACAAACAAGATATAATATTCTATTTAATATATATAATATATACATATATATATAAATAGGACAAAAAACACAAGCCATTAAACAATCAGGCTGTAAACAGTTAAGCCAGATTATCTATCACTTTATTTGGCGGTAAAACTGAAAGCAAGAGTACCAGTAATGTCTGTAATAATCACTCACTACACTGGAAAAACTGTGTGCGCACAACTACGGCAAATACGGTTGGGCACCTGTACAGTTATTTAAAAACACACAGGCAACAACAAGATCACTAACATATGAAGAAGAGATGAGGAGAACAAAGAATCTACTATAAGATCACTTTCACAATGGCGACATGCAGTCATTATGAAAGACATCATATGCTGCTTTTTCCTGCTTTCGTTGACTTCAAAAGCTTCGTTCCTGTGTGCTTGCTGTAGATTTGTCCACAGTTCCCTGTATAGTGATTGAGAGCAATGACACAAGATTATGCGCACATTAAAACAGCGCCAGAGGAAATGCTGAGATGAGTATCTGAACATGCTGAGCCTTTAACCTGATGGTTTGTTTAATACCTCAATTATTTGGTTTCTTACCGCGTCAGATTTCTCTTTGACAATGTCGCTGCCTTCGCAGATCGCAGCAATTACTCTGGTGAGTAAAATGGTATTATTACCAATAAAAACGAAGGCTAAAACTATGAAAATAAGATCTGAGTTGTACTAAAACATAAGAGATGTAAAACATTTTCAAAACTGCATTAACTAAATTTTTGCTGGACAATACATTCATGAAGCAATACCTCTGTGCTGTGGTCAGGATTTGGTATTAAGTGCAGATACAGTGTCTTGAATGTGTAAATGACCCTTGTGAGAAATGTGAGGAGCTCGTGTACAGATTAAACGCTTTCACTCTCTGCAGCTGTAAACAGGAGGCAGTGATGCAGAACATCCAGGACCAGCTTCAGTGTAATGAGTACGTTTCACTGGCTTGTTGGACGCTAAGAAAAACACACGCTTTGTAAACATCTGCCAGACTGAAACATTTATTCAGACAAGTGTGCAGCTTTTTCAAAACATTCAACAGTGTATACGGTGCCAGAAAGTACATACAACGTGCAAACAGAGTATGTGAGTAAAAATGAATGTGGTTTTAGAAACTATTACAAAATAAATTCCATTCCTCTTTTACTTCATTGTGGTTAGACTTCATTTACACAATATCACAAATTCTCAATGTATTCTTTGCCCAGTCCTCACGACCCCAGCAATTGTAGAATTGTCAGGCTGTGAAACTTTAACAGACTTAACTTCTGTGTGAAGATGGGCTTTATAGAAAATACGACACCTTTAAACCTCTTCAAAATGTGTTTTTGTTGAAGGTATATTCAATAAAAATCAACATCATTCGTCTCCTTCAACTCTTTCTGCATTCCAAGTGAGCCAATTTGACATCCTGATCATTAACAAACTGCAATCTATAAACAGAAACAGAAAAGACCATCTTTGACTCCTAAACTCTGCATAGAAAAAAATTGCTCACTCACTATTAAGTAAACATCCAACTATATGGATGTTTCAACCCTGAAAAGAGAGTGTACTGCAAGTGAAAGTGATCAGCACTGTCCCTTTAAGCAGACCAGCACGACAGTTGTAACACTAGGTACTTCCCAACCACAATGTAGATCACCACAGGGGCCCATTCAGGGTATATCTGTGTCTTCTCACAGAAAGGGGGAAGTAGATGGTATTAAAACCATGTAGTGTGTGTGTGTGTGTGTGTGTGTGTGTGTGTGTGTGTGTGTGTTCCATTAAGACTCTGTGAAACCGAATCCAACACTGACTGCTTCCACCTCTGCATCCTTCCCATTCAGATCAGTATCTTCAGTCCTCTATGAGTGCGACAGCTGCAGCAAAACTTGGGACTGCATGAGGGTCTGCAAACACCACCCACCCTGCAAAACAGAGAAAGGAGAAAAAAAATTAACATGTTTAAGTACTGATATGACAGAGTTGAAAGATTTTCTTGATAACTGGCATTATGAAACAAAACTTTGCTCACAAACAATGAGCCACTCCTCTCATTATGAGTCGGGAATGTTAAAGTTGTAGATTTTCTATGAAATTCAGCCAAAACAAACTCATCAAAAACACAAATGTACAGTACAGTCTTTTGACTAAAGTATTTCTGATCAACATGTTAATAGTAAGAGGAAATAATAAAGAAGGGACAACTGAATATGATCACAGAGCTCCAAATAAAATGTTTTTTTTTCAGGATGATCACCTTCTTTTGGATTTAATTTTTTCTCGGAAAGATTAACATGTTGACATTAAGTTTCACCCTTTTTCTTTACTCTAAAGTAGCGTTAAAGCTGAACTATAAAACACGTGATTATGGGATGATAGCAAAGCTACAGTTAAACGTAATATAACAATAAATCAGTGAACTGACTCTGTAATGACCATAGCACAACAATATTTACAGTATCTAACGTTTGCTAACATCCGGCACCATAAGATACTGCTCATACCAGACTAAGCTGTAAAAGTACTGAACTGAAAGAGCGTTAGTTTGATTTCTTATGAATCAATGTCATTTGTAGGAGGAAGATTGTGTTATTTCTTCTCTAAAAAGTTGCTTTAAAGTCCTCCTATCTCCTAGAATTCAACACTAGAGGAGAACTAAAGCTCGGCCTCCAGTGAGGTTTAAGGGGTCAAAACATCAAGTGGCTTGAGCACACTGGTTAAGCCAACTATGCTCATTTCAGCAGGCACTCAGGCTGTTAACCACATGACAGTTTAGAGTAACCTTTGGTTGTAACGCCTAGGGCAACATTTCACAGAAGTGACACTGATGTAATGGACAGCTCTGCTTTCAACTGGAGTTTCTCTGTGACTGCTGAAGTCTTCCTCCACTTACTGTCACTGCACCTGAAGCTACTGTGTGTACGGCCAGTTGGGCAAACTGCCTCTGGAATATGTAAATGCCTGGCATCGCCAGACTAATACGCACTCATTTTCGATTTCCAAGGGGCGCGACAACCAATCTGAGCAACGAAACGCCGTCCTGTCGTACGGTTCTTCTTCTAATCAACATAAAGCTTAAGTGCGGTATTTTGTTCGTCTTCTAGAGAAAATTTACTATCTATTCCGTTTCATACTGCCGCTGTAGCCGGCCGTTGAATGCTCCACATCGGTGGCCACCATCTTGGTTATTTACAAAGATGCCTTAACGGCGCTCCGCTCTGTCAGTCATCGCATTAAACCCGCCTCCTACTACATAAACAATTGTGATTGGCTCGGCCAGACACCTGACACTACGAAATCAGTTTGAATGGGAGAGGGGCCAGACGTATCTGCCAGACTTTGTGAATGCAAAACACAACAAAAAATGCCAGAGGACGGCACCTTCTTTTATCCCATAAACACGTGTTTTATAGTTTAGCTTTAAACCTATTTAAGGTTAAAGAAAAAGGGTGAAACTGTATGTTAACATGTTAATTTGTGCCTAAACTTTTTTGAAACAATACTAGGCGATCATGCAGAAAAAAATCACTTTATTTGGAGCTCTGTGATAACTTTTTTTTGCCCCTTTATTTTCTCCTTTTTCTTTATTTATCTCACTTACTATTAACATGTTGATCAGAAATACTGACTTTTGCACATTTGTGTTTTTGCTGGTGGACAAAGTTTGTTTCGGATGTTATGTGAATTTCACACCAAATGTACACTAATACACTCCCGAGTCATACTGAGAGGAGTGGCTCAGTGTTGAAAGTCATTCCTGATGGCAGGAGGTTGACGTCACCAAATTCAGTAATTAAAAAAAAAAAATTCCATTTAGTGATAAAATGAGACAAAAAAGTAAATAATCCTGTTAGAAAATCAGATATTAACCATTTGTTGAGGGACTCTGGTGCAGACACAGCAGCTCAGTTGCATTATTTTCATTTTATTATTACTGGGAGCTTTTTATGAGCAGTGCTTGCCACAAAGGATCTGCTCCTTTAAAGAGGAACTCCAGTGATTGAATGTTGTAGGAGACAGATGAGAGAAAATACTGATCAAAAATGATTTGGATCAAGCTACAAAAACACTGGATCCTACATTTCCCATAATGAAAACTAAATAATGAATGAATGTGGAATTCCACTTTAAAAAGGGTTAAATGGTAGAGGAACTCGAGCTTTGTGTCATTTTACTACTGATATATTTGGTGCTTCCATCACTGTCCCATGTGCATTATAAAGAGCATTATATGGTTCACACAGAGGTTGACTTCTTGAGCAGCTGAGTGGCTGTAAAAGAACTGATGCCACGTGTCAGAGAAAATGTATTTCCAGGGGGCTGACAGAAAATTAAAAGGAATGTGGGCGAGGTTGTAACCAACACGACCCAACTGGCACGGTGCCCCGCTGCCGCCTCACGTGATCGCATCCTATTTGTGGAGGTTTGGTATCTGAGAGGCTAAAACTGGCACTGAGAGGAAATCTGCTCACCGGCAGTCAGTCACATGTACCATGTAGCAGCTCTCATGGACAGACAGGCGCTGCACACTCATATCTGAAACTGACGGCATACTGCACTTTCATTTATGCACCACTGCCATTTATACATGATAAGCAGCAACCAAACGAAGTGATGCTGAAACACTGAGGACGTGACTTTGATTTGCTGTGGGAAACCCATTTCATCTGATGTTGACAAAAGCAGGTCAGTCCGTTGATAACAATGGCGCTCTGAGGGAAAGTCTCGTCTACAATAGGTCACACTGAGAACTGGCCGGCTGCCGTCCATAAAAACTCTAATGCCATGATACCCCCAGGATCAGAAGCAACACATTCGACTGGAAACACCATCCAACATCAAATCAAATCAATAGTGGCGTAAAGGAGCAGTACAAAAAGACAAAAAGTAAGAAAGGAACAATAAAAAACAACAGCTGTCAGTATGGCTTCTCCACAACTATCCCTCCTCCTTAAATAAAGCAATACAGTACCCTCAATAAAATATAATTTCTGACTCGTCCGTTTACCACACCTCTTTTCTTTCAGTCCTTTTTCATAGATTTAAGTCATTTAGGAGAGCAATGAACGGTGTTTACTAAAAATTAAGTCCAATTAAGAGGCACATGTACGTCATTTACATTTGAACATGAATTGAATAATTGAAATAAGGAACAAAAGTCATTCAGTTGACAAAATAATCTCCCCACAAGGTCCATTTAGTAAAGATCTTTGTAAGGAAGAGTTTGCTCAGTTTTTCAAAGAAAAAGTGATACTGAAACTTGCTGAGATTCTTTTGTCAACTACTGTTCCCAAGGTCAAAGAAGAACTTTTAATCTCAACCTTTTTGTCTTACGAACCCTTATTACTTTATGTTTGTGTCCATAAGTTGTGAGGAGTGATTTTACCTTTTCAAATGGCTCTACTTGAATATTTTTTGAGGCGTGAGTACTGCCCACATTTCTTACAAGGAAAAAGCTAAAATTAGAGGAAATTCTGAAAAAAAAAGGACAATTTTGTGCAGTTTTATTTATTTTTTCTCGTTTGAACCACTGTTTTGTCCTGGTATGGACACTTTAAGTCCTTTAGAAAAAATCATAAATTCAAACATCCTCCAGACAGCTGCTAGACCTTGTGGTGGGAATTATTTTGTCACCTGCTGTTTCCAAGGTCAAGAATAAACGTTTACATTAAGCCGTCTAAACTTTACAATGCTGTTGTTCATGCGAAAATGATTTCCAGGTCGTTTGTGTAGAGACCTCTGTCCACAGTGAAACACCTGAACAACATAAAAACAGTTAAACTTCTACCTTTTTTCTTTACCTTACCCTTTTTTTTCAGTTGAAAAACAATAAAACTGCATCACAGCCAACATCTGGTAAGGATGAGACAGATGCAGTCCGGCTGACTAAAACATTATTTCATGGTCGCAACGTCGCCTGAGAAATTCAACATAAATGTAGATTAATGAAAACAGCTATGTCATCGGCTAAATATCGACGTATACAATGTGTGGAGACAGAGAAAGTTAGAGACCATTTTAGGGGGAGAAAAATGTTTTAGTCTGAACAGCAGGCTGAAATAGAGAGGAATGTAACCAGTGTAGCTTGAACTCAAAATCTCAAAGGCCATTCAGTAAAAAGCTCTCCTTTATCCCTTCATCAGGTAAGTATCAGCTTAGATCTGCAATGAGCTGCTTCTAACTAGTTGAATGAAAGCAACGTCAGCCCCTTTTGAGTCACCAGTTACTAAATTCGTCCAACTCCAGCTGCTTCATATCTCCGCTGTAATGTGAACCGGCAGGAATGTGCAGCAGGGCCGATGCTAGCAGCGGCCGGCCGGCTGCTCCGACGATGATCTACGGCCCGTCTTTCAATGACAACAAGCTCATTACCCAAAAACCTCTTGACCAGACTGACGACCACGAGGGCAACAATTGGCAGAAACACTCCTGGAGGGAGGTTAAAAGGTCTGAGCTGGACTGTTTTGGGTTTGAAAGACCACCATGATGAGGTCTCAAGACTCTTGTACACTTAGTCAGACATTCTATTTTTGTTAACAGCAAAGCCGGGCATCTAAAGCTGCAGATGAGCGCGCGCGTTCACAGAATTTACATGACGCTCATAATATTCAGACGTCAGAAACTTTCCCCCGAATGCAGCAGGGGAACCTCGTCCCTTCACACTGTGAGATGCTGAGTTCAGGGCCAGGCGTTCCTCAAGAGCTCAGGCCTCATTAACAATCTGTATTTCAGAGATTTACCCACTGACACACTGACCGACAGCTGCTCCAGAGGGAAACCAGCAGGCGAGAGGAGCTGCTCAGTAATGGGGCACTTCCTAAAATCCTCCATTTACAAAGCAGAGATCTCTCCTCATACTGAGACGCTGTACTCCAGTGGAAGTGTGCTACACGCGCCTTACTCTGCCAAACCAGAAATAAATTGGCACTGACTTTTCAGCTACTCTTTGTAATGAGTCAGCATCGCTAATGTTTCTCCTCACACAGCTGCTAGGCCCATAAAAAAAAACTCAATTTTCTGTTGCCAAGGACCACACACATGAAAAACTGGGGACATTTTAGTGGTCTCTTCCTGCCTCTCTTTGAGTCACATGAATGGATACAAATGAGACCGCGAGGAGAAATTAATACACCTTTTTATTTCTTTGAAAATGGGTTCAATCGGATCGAAACCAACAGCTGATGGAGGCGGCTTGCCAAATCAGGCTGCTATCATGTTCAAGGTACAGAGAGAGCCTCCCCTCCTCGACGTCTTTTTACACGAGGAGCCAGTGAAGTCATCACAGCTGCTGCGGCTCTCCCATAGAGGCCGAGTGAAAGGTCGTCCCTCCAGCTGAGGGCTGTAAATTCAAGACGTAAAACGGGGAAGACGTACGCTCCACTCAACAGGTGCGGGTCCAGAATGAATGCTCAATGCGAGGACAAAGAGGAGCGAGACAGGAGCATTCAGCCTGGAGAACTTACGACGCTTAAATGGCCTCAGTTAAAACAACGATAGGCCTTCATGAAACCTCTGCAAATTAAAGAGGACGGACAGAAACTTGGCCTATTCGACTCATTCTGGGGCTATCATTTTTTTGTGAATGAAACATGTGAGAAATGTAAACAATCAGACACATATAACTGAAGTTTTCTCTCTCTCTCTCTCTCTCTCACACACACACACACAAGCTATGGGATCTCAAGTGAAACTAGCTGAGAGATGTAAACCCTTCAGTCAGTTTGCAGAGCACTGCACTTCTCAACTTCCTCTTAATAAAAGATTGGTCACATGAGCTGCATCTAATGAGAGTGAAATAGTGACCATGGTTGTATATCCCACTACAGACTACAGCGGATGCATAATGTATGAATGCTTATTTTGTTGTATGGGATGCATTGACAGTATAGTACGGTCGACTAATCGATCAGTTGACCGGCAGAAAACGAATCGGCAACTATTTTGATAATAGATTCATCGTTTTTCAAGTAAAAAAACATTTGACGGTTCCAGCTTCTCAAATGTTACAATTTGCTGATGTTCTTTGTCTTACATTATTGCAATCTGAATATCTTTGGGATTTTGGACTATTGGTCAGAAAAAAAAGCAACATGAAGATGTTAGGCTGTCGGGAATTTTTCACTAGTTTCTGACCCCTATATGGACCAAACGATTATCTGCAAAATAACCAGTAATAATCTAAATAATAGTTTGTTTGAGCCCTACAATATAGCGCTATAATCATGAAATGTGGCTTTAATTACCTTAAACAAGGGGCTTTAGGGGACTTTTATTATCAAGTGCCAAGTCTGACTTCAGAGTTTCCACAGTTGTTACAATTTGGATGTTGACGTTAACTCAGTCTAAAACTGGTAATGAGGAGAATACAGGTATTGTGTAACGTGTGTAAACCAAGGTACATACTGTAAATACATACTAACCACAACAAGCTCAACAGACTCTTTTGTTTTTTGCCATTTGCCAAACTCTCAATGTTACTTATTAGCTTCAAATATGGGTGAAACACACGTTTTGGTTTTCTGAATAACCAGGGCTATTTGGAAATGAGGAAATCGTTCAACATTTCTGTTACAAAATGAGTTTTATTAGACTTTTGAATGTGTCAAGTAACACAACTAACCCTAACTCTAACCCTAATGTATGAAATGTATAACCCTTTTTTGGATGAAACTCTCAGCAAATTAGAGCTTACAGCAACACCATGACCAATAAATAAAACAAACAACAAACCTCTATGAAAAGTAACTTTTACTGAGGTTTTACTCAAATCACACCATGTCACTAACCTCTCTGACTTTATAGGGTCAAAGCCTAAATTAAGAATAGTTTACAAAAGCATCATAACCAATAAATAACACAGACAACTATTCAGTGAAGTCTTTACAGTCTCTTCCTCCGTTAGAGGTGGTAGACATCACCATTACTACAGGAAACCATTGTAACTGATAAAGCATTTTGGGTAACTTAGAGATCATAAACTTGATAAACTGCTGTCATTGTCCACAGTGTGCAAAGTTTTATTGACTTCTTCTGAAAATAAGTACATTTGTGTGAAATTGCTATATAACACAGTAAAAATAGTTGGAAGAGGCATATGATCCCCATCGACGGCTCGTCATGCTCCCCCACGGTGATATGAGGCTGACTGTTCTCAACGGCATTCATGGAATTTCACCCTGTTTATTCTTCTTTCATCTTCACTTCCAGCCATTTAGAAACATCCCACACAAATCCAATAAATGAACAACCAGGCCTCACATGCAAGCATTCTGACGGGAGAGTTTTATTTCCTGCTGTAAGAATGACACCATTATCATGGCATTGAAAATCAGGCAAAGAATTTAATTTGGGTTTTTCCACTTCTTAGCTCCTAATTTGCTTCTAGCAGATGCAGAGATATGACGTAAAACTCCTAAATCAGTTGCATTTTTACGTCCAAAAGCAGTTTAATTTAGGAGATTTTACTTTTTAAAGAAGAGGTAAACTTAGATAAATATATTTGTGAGAACTTTCTTGGTGTTTTGAAATTCATCTCTTTTACACTGACAGCTTTAACATTTCCATGAAGGGAGTTCATCTGGTTGGCCCAACGGCGAACCATCTGATGCTGTAGATAATGGAAATATATCTGATTTATCTAAATGTCACAAGAAATTTCATGTAGTTTTTGTGCCCAGAGGGGAGCGGCTGAAGCTCTGCATGCTGACGGAGACACGGTAATGAAAGAGGAACAGTCTAGGCATGTACTGTACTTTAAAGATACCAAACTGACATGTGACAAACTAACTTCCAGACGATGAGAAACACATACCAATAACTGGGAATAACTACCACTCTGCTTATCCAACTTAAACATACCAAAGGGAAAAACATTTAAAATCATGAAATAAGCTGTGTACAGTTATCATTTATGAAGGACAAAATGAGGAAAGTGTAATTGAATCACATTAATCTGTTCCTCCGACACAGCTCCTACACTCTAGAAAGGGTCATGACCTTTCTGACCAGACAGTCGGTGTTTTCCAACATCAGCGACCAAGCCAAAAATGACCTCTCGTGAAGTTCAGCCATGACCTTTCACCCTCCGTCCACCCCTGTGACGCTTCCTCCTACACGTCGCAGCATGCCTTTCATTTTGAGGAACAACCGATAACCAACCTCGCTTCACACGGATGGCGGAGTTCAAATTTGAGGCACATTAATCAACAACTGTGTTGGGAAACTCAAGGGACTTGTGAAACTGGAAGCGCTGGTGTCCTCTATTCCACATTAAAGACGGGTTTGTGATTAATTGCTGGGCCTTCACAATGAAACTGTAGGTTTAGCTGGGAAGTTTCTTTATGGACATTTAATTCAGCTTCTTTTATCTGGGTTGCAGAAGTTGGAGCACGAGTCCCATTCATTTCTTCGGCCGCCTTTGAACTGTCTCAAACATGGAAGGCTAAATATTTACACGGCGGCCCGTGCTTGTTTAATGTTAAAGGCACACTCACACAGCAGAGTAAATGAATGAGAAAGCTTTAGACAAAACACCTCCAGCCGCTGATGAGTACCAGGCCACTTTACAGCGCCGATCCCACAGGTTCAACCTCCTTTTCAGGGCATGGGAGACTCTGACCCAGGGGTCTGCTCGGGGGCTCAGCGGAGAAGCACAGCCCTGCTGACACTGCTGTCTCTGTGAAAAGAGGCGATCCGTGCATTTAGAGTTGGCTCAGGCCCAAAGAGATTAAACGGAGGTGGGCTGGAATACCATGTGAGGGCATTACAGACAAAAGACAACAAGCCATCTGATCAGCTGCGAGCACGCCATTCATGATCACAAAAGAGTGAGGGGTACAAATACGACAGAGTATTAGGGCCGCTGTTAGAAAAAAAAGAGAGACTTCACGAATTAAGTCATAATATTACAGGAATAAAGTCACAATTTTGGGGGATAAACTAGTGACATTTTCTCTAATGTACGTAGTACAAAAGGTATGTACGAGTTGTAGCTGTAGCGAGTTTCTTTATTTTTCTTAATTGATCATTTGCTAAACCCCTTCCCCAAAAACTGATTGTCCAATCACAGCTTAGCAACAGTAACTAGGCATGTTGAAGCACTGTATATTGATCTGTAAGAGTGATGTCCTGTATATAAAGAGTACGATGGGATGATGTTATTTTTCCAACCTTTGCGAAAAAACCAAACACACAAAAGTGTAACTAGCTTACCATCCACTGTGGGAACCTAACCTTTGTCGGATTACAGTTCAAGTTACAGTTACTTTAAATTCATGATAGCAATAGTGTGGAAACCCGCCCTATGTCTGTCAAACACATTGGTTAGTCCTCATCCGAAAAAATAAAAACTGCTACAAAATACAAACAATAAAGCATAAACCTAACATACGAACCACAAACATGTTGATAATAAGTCCCTCAGTCTTTTAGCACAATACTATGCACAATGTGGCCAACAAGTGCCTATTTAAGCCCCCCCGATTTAAGAACATTTATTTAATCCTGTTACCTGTAATTGCTGAAGGCCAAATGGCAGAATCAGAAGTGTGAAAATCTGTTGGATTTTAAGCTTCAAGCTGCTTCCTTCTGTTAGCAATGCAACCAAAACTGCTGTGACATTTTTCAGCCATATCACCGGGCAGTATAAACCCCTGGCTGAGCCCAAATAGGGTGGGAAGACAGTTTTGGCGATACATGAGACATGTGCGGCAGGAAAAAGGGCGGGAAAGCAGCACTGAAAGAAAGAAGGCATATGAGTAGTGAAGGGAAAGAGCTGGGAGAATGGGATTGACTGCACTCTCTTATTGTTAATCCTTAATCAGTTTACATTCGGAGATCTAGCTAATTCTCCCAAGCGAAGCATCTGTTTTACTCCCCACTAAGTAGAAAAAGTGCCTGAGTCAGTCAGAGTGGAGCAAGAGTTCAACTTCCAGGGAAAATAATCAGAGCAAGGAAGCTATTACTTAATGTGATCAGGTGTCAGGGTTTTTCTAAATGTGTCACAAATGCTTTGGACACAGCCTTTTATCAATGTAAGGATGAGTTATAAGAGATTTTCCTTTATGTTCTGCGATCGAAACATCCACGTATAATGGCGCACATTATAGCCCATACTATAAATGCTTCATGTAATGTGAGTGAAACCAGACAATTTCATGCTTAGGGACAGCAATCTAATCTGTGGCGAATCAGCAGCAACTGAAAAAGCCCCGTCCTGCTTCTCCCCGATAGTGAAAACAACAGCCATCAGCAGGAAGAGGAAACAATGTCCAATGTCACCACGGAGGAGAGAGGAGGATAAGACACGTTCAGTTCTCCAAAATCTGAGGGTTAAACAAAAGGATTCGATTTGTACATTTGTAACAATTAACGGGGAGTTTCAAAACTGTCTCCTTGATCCAAGATGTAGAATTCATCATGAATCTGAGACAAACAAAGACAATCTGCTGTGTGAATGAAAAGCTCATGAGACATGGCAGAGCACAGACACTTCTGGGACGAGGCATTTTTTCAGTCTGGTGCTGCATTTGTCTCATTTGGCAGAACCCGATGATTAGATTTACAAGTACAAGTGCATCATTTTATTCAGGCAAGAAAAAGAAAAAAAACACATTCTGGCAAAAAAAAGACTGAATGGTGGAAACCAGAAAATGTTTAATTGGCTGTTTTACTTCTACTTTTACTGTGTTTGGATCGACCACATGCTGCTCATATCCAACTAAGAATTTCTTGACCCTAAGCTGTTGCTGTTGGAATATATACTTATTTTTCATTTTTTTCTTTGTTTTCTGTGATGTACAAGTTTTGGACTGTTGGTTGGACAAAAAAAGCAATTTGGGAAATTCTGATGGATATTTTATTTACAATTTTCTGACCTCTCATAGGTCAACAATTAATTGATCAACTGAGAAAATTGAGATGGAATAATTAATTAAGGATGCACTGATCCAACTTTTCCCTTCCACCTCAACTTAAGGCATCATTAGCCCACACCGAGTACTGATCCGATATTCCCCTTTCCCTAAAACGCTGTAAACATCAATGTGTAACATTTCTTTGTCCGACCAACAGTCCAAAACCCGAAGATAATAAATTCACAATGATATAAAAAGAAAAAAGAAGAAAATCTTCACATTTGAGAGGCTGTTTGTAATTTTTGTTTATCACTTAATGTAATAAATTATTCGATAAAGTTTCTTACAGTCAACTAATGAACTAATGAACTTATCCTTTTTAACAATTATGCTGCATAGTTTGAGTGAGACGCAGTCCCCAAATATGTCCAGGTTGCCCTATATGGGCTAGCAGACATATATAATGATGGCAGCATATAGCAGCATAAATATAACTTCTGAACAAAGGTACATGTAGCCAACATGTGAGTGCCCCAGTAACAATGCACCACAGAAAAGATCTTATGGGATGGCACCATTAGATCTGTCATTCTGTCACTCTGCCAGCGCGTCGTCCTCCTGCAGCGTGAGGACAGAACGGGGACGCCTGTAAACAACCCACAGTCCACACCTGACAATACACACCTGAGTAATGAGCCGCTGTTTTCAGAGTATCTGGTAACTTTGTGAAGGTGGACGAGTCGCAGAGGTCACCTGTAGGTCAGGTGGCTGCGCTCAGGAACCTGTTCACTGATTAAGATGAAGGATGCTGAGCACATACGGCAGGGGAGGTGCAAACGAGCCGGAGGCCCCGGGGGGCCCATCTGTTGTAGGCAAATAACCGGGGGCTTCAGTGAATGGGAAAACAGCCCTGCTCGTCCCCTGCGAGGCCCAGCAGACAGCTCCATTAATCAGGAGCAGGATGAGCCTGCTGGGCTCGCAGTGACAAGTCAGCAGTGGCACAAACTCTCCTCCTCCTCCTCCTCGTCCTCCTCCTCCTCACACTGTATCTCCATTAGAGGCTGGAGGTGTCAGCTGGATGCAGCTTCTGTTCCTCTGTTGTCACTATCGATGTTTTCACAACTGTCCTCCAAGAATAACTGAAAAAAGTGACACAGGAGGAGCAGGGAAATAATTTATGGGCTGCCATTAATCCCACCAATAAATTCTGTTGTTTTAGGAGCTGAGCGACCAAATGAATTCAGCTCAACTCTGAAACAACCAACCTTAAACTTAGATTTGGGTTTGACTGTGTGATAGTCAGAATCATTCAGTAGCGACTGATTTTGTCAATTAAAAATCAGTCACACTTTACTGAAATTTATTTTATTGATCCTTTCATTCATAAGAAAGGTTTCTGTGGCCTTAAGCAGTGGTTCCCAAGCCAGAGGTAGGGACCCCAACAAGGGACTGCAAGATAAATCTGAGGAGTCACAAGATCATTAAAGGACAGGAACAAGAAAAAAATTGAAAAAAAGAAAAAAAATGTATTTCTGCTATGCAAAGTTATGTTTATTTTTTTAGACTTTCCTCTAACTTTTGCCATTTTTCTAGTGAATCACGGGACAAATTTACCTCCCCAAGTGTCTTAAAGGATAAGGGACCTGATAAAAAATAACTTAGCTACTAACAATACAATACAGACATACAGTACTTTAGGGCTGCAATTTATGATTATTTTTATTATTCAATAATGTGCCACTTATTGTCTCGATTAATTAATCGATATGTCTATAAAATGTCAGAGAATTGTGGAAAAATGCCAGTATAAATTTCCCATGTAACATCTTTAAATGTCTTATTTTGTGCGACAAACAGTCCAAAACTCAAAAGATATTTAGTTTATTACCACTGAATCATTGAGACACAGGATATAAGGACTGCCTCGTGATAGCTTTCCAGAGATTACTCTATAAGTAATATTTAAAATGCACTATGACATACACAGCTCAATCTTCTCACCAGTACTGGTATTTCTGCCACACAAGTGCTGCCCGTTTTTGTAATGCAGTGCTATTTTCGGTCTGAACACGGCCTTAGCCCCATTTGGCGGACACGTCTCCTGCATCTCTAGCAGTAAGATAAGACGCGTCCCCTCAGCCTGGCTTCAGAAAGAGAGAGGGGAGGGAAGGGAGGGGAGCTCGGGGTGAGAGGGTGCGGGCAGAGACAGTGGAAAGGAAGATGGAGGAGCACTTTAATAGTATGATTCAGCAGAGGTATCAATTCCCGCAGATGGCAGGCTGGCTCCTATTGACTTACATAGGAGGGGAGTAAAGAGGCAATCAAAACCACCCCTGGGACAGACAGTCAGCACATCAAAAGGGAGCGGGATCAGTGTGCCCAAGGCGCCCCATCAGAAAGAACGAAGGCTGAGCTCTGTGAAGTGTGAAGCGAATCTACTATAAAATGCTCCAAAATCGAATCAATCTACTGATTTCATTTGAAGGCAATGCACGTAGTAAAACCAAAACCTTTAAATGTCACTGTAAACACAAACCTCTATCTTAATGGATCTTTCCTGTTCTGAAAAGATACATTACTATGACTGGTGTATTGTGGGTTATTTTGCAGACATTTGATCACTAAAGGTCCCTCAACTCTTCACCGCCTGCAGCAATTCGTCCAGACAGACAACTGGAGATCCTGAGTGACAACCCAAGGCTGTCTGAACGAGGGTTGCATTTAGGTGTCAGAGGATGTCCTGTGACACCTAAACTCACTGTACGACAGCCGCAGACGTGCCTCTGGTGGTTTCTTTCGGAGGTCGGCAGCTTTCACACTTTCCACCAGCCGCTTTAAATAAGAGCGGAGAAGAAAGGAAAGGTGAGAAAGCCGTTTCCACCTAAAAATGGAACGACCTGGTGTGGCAACCAGAGGATCTCACCTCTCCACTAAAACGGCTTCTCATTTGGCAAATACGACCATGACACCACACAGGCCAGTCTCACTCCAGGAGTACAACTACATTAACCTTTTGCAGGTACTTTTAATCAGCCTGATGAATTCTGCCAGACAGACAGCAGCCTGACCTCCAACCCCTGATGAGTGAGTGATGGAGAGAGTTGGCACTGACAAGGCGCCATTAATATTTAATTTACGGTGCTTTAATGATCATTAAACTGTACTGTGAACTCCGCTGGCAACATGTGATCCCATGTTGTACGGTCTGCTTCTCTTTGTAATGATCTTTAAACTGTGTAGGACATTCTTCCCATGTTGGATCAGTATATAAAAATGTGTTTTCATTCATTCTTTCCCATGCAGCATGTGGCAAAAGAGGGAAATTAAAAGACATTTCCTGCTTCATGCAAAATGCTTTACATAGGCATGTGCGCAAATAGGATTTAAATGTGAGTCACAACCACAACAAAAATCATTTTTACTAGGCAGCAGAATTCTTAATTCTAATAAATGAAAAGCCTGATCAGAATGAATTGCCACTCTGTTTCACTTCATTCACCAAGCAATTTAAATATCTGTCCCACTGCCTTTTAGTCATCAGGAGTCTGGATCTTGAGTTATCAGAGAAACAAGCTGAGCAAACATCATGTGACCAAAGAACAGCGGCAGAGTAACACTGATTTTTAACTTAAAACCACTTTATTCAGTGTTTTTACTGGTTTTAATCATCAGGTCTGTTTGTTTAGGAGAGGAGGAGGAAATAAACTGGGCAGTAACTCAGAGATGCAGATTTAGTCCAAAAAAAAAATGATGACATTAATGAGGACATTTATTAGGGGATCTCTGCTTTGGTTAAACAAGAGAGAAGCACAGCTCAAGTGTCCCTCACGCCCATGATGGTCATGAATTAAGCAACAGAGGCCAACCTTTTTTTGTTTGTGATGCCTCGTCACACAGTATATGTTTTAGAGTTTGGTCAATGTCCAATGTCTCAGACTGTTTCATGTGAATAAAAGGTGGGACCCAAAAAGGTAAAACCATAAAATATTTCACAAGTATTTCACAAAAGCAGAGGTTTCAGAAAACTCATCTCATGACCCCTCACATTCACCGCAGGGTGGGGCCCATTGGGAAAGAGTAATTACAGAACCTTTGTTTGAATGCCAAAAAGGGTGTATGTGGCAACACTGGTTACACATATGTAGGATTACTCATCTTATTTGCATCGAATTGGCAAGCATCAGCATCATAACAACATGTGGGCTTTTCCTTTCACTGCTGCGGGTAAACAAAAGGTGTCTATCCGTCTTGCACTCCCCCTCTGCTCTGTCAGCTCAACAATGAAATTTTTGAAACCTGCTTATTAAACGTGTGGGCTTTTTTCCTTTCAAACTAAAGTCCTTCCACCAGCACAGCGGCAGGACACATAAGCACAGTATGTAGGTCAGTCAAACAGTTTTTGTCCGTTCTGTCCTTCCACGCCTGAGGTAAACTGACAGCAAAATCAAACACATTGTTTGCCGAGGGTGACTCATCTCACACGGAGAACCTGGGAAGTGAAACAAACAGGGTTCGCCTCCCCCTTCATGTTGCCCTCATCGCTACTGTTTGTGTGTGAGTGTTTGGTCTGCCAAACACAGCCACAGTTTGTACCAACATCTACCTGTCGGGCCGCACAGGCCGACTGTTTGAAGTTTCCTCTCTCTTATCGCTGATGGTTAACTCTGACCTCCCGTGTGTTCACAGCAGTATGTCATTTGGTGACATAAACCGTCAGGGCTACTTGTAGTGAGCAGAAAAAGCAGAAAGAGGTGTCATGGGATGAATTCATGGAATCCATTCAGTGAATTACACGGATAAAACACACGGCATGTCCAATTTTCCATTTGATATAATGGTACAGCCATAAAAAGTGGCGCCATGAGTTAATGTATTGAACTTAATATAATAAATATGATAAAGTGTGACAAAACTTCAGTGGAGCTCAGGATCAAGCAGGGACAGAATATATGGGACAATGTCATGTGGAAGTGGAAAAAAGATTTTTCTTAACATTGTAGAGACTTAAAAAGGAAACTGGGATGATTCATGTGGGGTTGAAGAGGTTAAAGATGAAGTAACTCAGAGCAGCAGTGCAGTGCTAAAGGTTAAAGAAGTTTAAAGTTTTTAAAGATACACGCAAGACCTAACTTCTTCCACACTGAAGACAGATATTTTTATTTGACTGTGTTCTCTTGGTACAAACACAAGTTTATTTTAACCACAATTTTTTTTTTAAAGAAATGTTGGTGCTTGTTGTAGTTCTGGTTCTGTGAGGGACGTCTTCGATGTCCAAGTTGTGTTGATAGAAGCACTTTTTCTTTTACGTGACATAGTTCCGCTTATTTTCTGCCCCAAATGAGGGAGAGGCAGCTCTTTTCTCAGTCACAAAGTGCAGCAGAGGCTGAATTTCTTTAGTTTTGCAGGTATTAAGTCATAAACTGTAACACTGGACAGACTGTCATTTTAACCTGATGATGGCACTTGAGGAAATGTCAAGAGGATCACCGAAGTTATAACAGTAGATCCTGGGCGGGACGTGAATGTTTATACAATGCCAATCCATCCACTAGTGGTGGAAACATTTAACTGTAACAACAAATGTCAGTCTGCGGTTCGTGCCAGAGGGAAAAGTCAGAGGAACACCAAAGTCTTTAAGATTCATCCACTGGGGACAATAAATTAAAAACAAATTCATGACAATCCATCCAATAGGGATGAAATAGAGATATTTCAGTCTAGTTTGGCTAAAGGGGCCGAATAGCCTCATCCTTACGGATGCAGCATGAATATTTACGAAAAGAAAATGGCTGATACAAATCGAGTTGATGGTTTTCTAGTAGTTATGAAACTACAGGAACACTGAGTTCCGTCCGGATACACAGAGAAGGTCAGATGACATCAGTTTCTCTTGTATGGAGCAACCCAAGGCTGGACATCAGTGTGACTGAGTGCAGTACTGTAATTCCTTTTCCTGGTGGGAGATGTTAATATGCAAGGACACTGACTGATGAGTCCTTGGATAGTTTTTCTCTTTAACATGTACACCCTTCTGCTCCTGCTGTACACGGACTATCTCTTTAAACTCAACACTACTACTCTTTTACACAACTTGTAAAACATATGAAACAGATACAGCCCCTCATGTTTAGTCACAAAATTAAAATGGTATTTCCGGCATGCAAGTATCCTGTCTGAGGCCAGTGCCATCAACCAATCAACCAAAACTATGACCCCAAGCCAGTCCATCTTAAGGAATGCATTAAAACCGGAGTCACAAGGGTTTGTCCTTCAATAGCAATGTGTTACTAATGATTATTCTTATTTATTAAAATGTCAGAGAATAGTGAAACAATTCGTCAAAATGATCCCAGAGCACGTCATCTTCAAATTTCTTGTTTTTTTTCCCGAGTGACAGTTTAAAAACTAAATATTTTCTATATGTGATGATATAGAAAGGAAAGCAGGAAATCTTCACATTTAAGAAGCTGGAGCGAGCTAATATTTGGCACTTTTGCTAAATGGTTGTTGACTCATTTTCAGGTGTCCTACTGTTGAGTACCAAGAGGACCATCATTATGGACAAACAATCACAGGAGCATACAATTTCACACATCTCACACACTTGCTTTATATACACAGACAGTATACTGTATGCTGCCATGTGAGATAAATAAAAAATGGTCATCACAGGAAATGAAGTCAGTTACAGCTAAATACCAAAGATAATTAAGTCAACATCTGAACTTCCTTCAGTATACAACTGTATCTACTGTCTGTCGAGCCAGTGTGCTGCACTATTCCTCTCCTCCACCAAGACTTGGCTTTAAAAACCTGCCCTCTTCTTGGCCTCCTGTGTGGAGGTCTGCAAACGCCTGTGGGAGAATTAGCTCTAATCCAGCCGGTACGTTCTGCTTTGATGAGGATCGTCGCTACGCAGCACATGACAATGCTCTCTGCACTCTGCTATGCACTGACTGTCCCCTGCATGCAAATAGAAAAAAGGGCTGACGGGCTACAGTGTTCAGCAGCTTTTTTCTCCATCAGTGCTCCATTTCAATGCGGAAAAAAAGAAGCTTGTCGTAGAAATATTTTCTATTAGATGGTTGAAAGGAAACGCTACACCTGTGAGGCGGAGGATAATATGCAGTGGTGTTACAAGTGTGTTGGTAATGTGGAACAAACATAAACGTTTTAAATGAGAGTTTTTGGAGTGAGAGTTTGAAATGTAGAAATTAGAGATTAGAAATCTTGGTTTCTCTAGCCTTTCTTTCTATTGTATACTTTAAAAGCATATGAGGTTAGCCAATGACATCATTCACCAGAGGGACCAATACTGTTACATAACAGCCAGACATAGCTGTGAGCGCCCCACTGCACTGCTCCAAATGGTCTCTCACTGAGGCTCCATACACTACATAGGCCTCATTACTTATTTAAATCTGAGAGATAAACATTTACGTCAGATACTGATCTCAATCTCATTATTCACGAGCAACGGTAAAGACTAATCTATACCACGTACAGGATAAAAATATGACGATTTGTAGCCTTAATTTAACAAAATTAGGAAGGGTACTGATATGGAGTCAGAATCAGCAACGAACGAAAGACAACGAAGATAGGTGAAAATAAACATAGTTATGTACATACAATAAGGTGAAAAAATAAGTGTATATATAGAAATATATATATAAAAAGCAACCTCGGCAAACAAATTACAATGTCTGTATACAAGTCGAGTGTTTCTGTAAATTGTAAACAAATACAAATAGTGCAAAGTAATACATAATAAATGGATAAATACTGAATGGGTAAAGTACTAGATTACTTTATATACATGAAGTGGGTGGATATGTCCAGTATATGCATGCATGTCTATCGAGTAGCCTATATGAAGTAGTTTTCATACAGCGTACAAAATTTATATTTGACAGAGAAAAATGAGACAGTTTTACTTTTTAAAGTCAAACTAACAGTAAAATTAATGTTTGCTAAGAATCAGTATATGTATTGGGTGCTTATTTGGTCAAAATTGTAATTATAGAAACTGTACTTGTTACATCCAAGAGCACACGTGTCAAATTCCTTGGCAACATGCTCCTAAACACTCTCACGTGGTAAAACGTCTCACACTGAAATCACTGCGAGGCAAGACGCTGGCAGCCAAACACAGGTCGACACCACCAATAAAAACACACTGACAGCTCACAGACAGAAACAGAGCATGCAAATGAGGCAGCGCATTCCCAAAGAGGAAAGTGATGTCATACGATAATAATGATGCTGTAAAGTGAGACACAGCCAGAGAGGAAAGTCTAACGGGCGAGTGGCCGCAGTTTAGGCTTCAGGAGTACAAACTGCTTTAATCTATTCCAGCTTTCAGCTCTGAATAACACACATTACATAACGGCAGACCTTCATGTATTCCTGGGCCTCTGAAGTATCTGAAAAGTATGTGTGCAGACGCTGTCGTGAGGCAGCGAGGTTTGGCTCGGTGTACGTTGGCCTGCAAAACACACAGATCGCTAAGATACACTCCAACGTACACAACGTTTGCTGCAAAAGCACTCCAGTGAGGAGAGCGAGGTCCCACAAGAAGTATCAGACAAGCCGAGAGCTGATGTAATCACAGCAATGCAGAAAATATAAATTCCCTTCAAACTACTTTAAACTATCTCCGTCACTGTCAACTACTACCACTTCATGTTTACATTCTTTACGTTAAATAAAGTACAAAATTTAGACAAAAAATAGACAAATATTTGCCATTTCCAGCTTCTCAGATGTGAGGATTTGTTCTTTTCTCACCTTTACGTTGCTGTAACTTCAACACCTTTGTGTTTTGAACAAACACAAAGGTATTGGTCGGACAAAAACAAGACAACAAGTCAACAACAACAAGACTTGAGCTCTGGGAACTTTGACTGTCCCTTTTTTATCTACTTTCTGATATTTTATGGACTAAATGATTAGACAAATTCTTCGCCAGATGAATTGATGATGAAAACAGTCGTTAGTTTCAGCCTGGCCCCAGTTTGTGCCTCCCATGTATCAGCATTAGCGTTACATTGCAGTCATCAAGTGTCCGTTTATCTTTAAAGGTAAGTAAGCGGCAATGTTTGAACTGGGGTAAAACCATCCAATCACCTGGAAGAAAAAAGATCACGTCCGCTGCTTCATAACAACGATTTTGCAAAGAGTCGCAACTTCCATTGTTAGAAGAGTATTTGAGGACTCTGGAAATACCTTCAGAACAGGGTTAAGAGTTGTTAAACGACCTTCTGGGAGCTTATTTATCTTAAGATAAACAGGCGGTAAGATGCAACACTGATGCATTGAAAGATAATTTCAGCCCCGCCAACCTCTACATCAGGTACAGTAGAATAGTTGTGCTTCTATCTCACGCCGAGCCAGTTTGGACTTGATTCAGGTTATTAAACATGAAATATTAACAGGAGCAGTTAACAGTGTTGGGAAACTTGAATGCCGAGCAGTTGAAACACTGTGGGCTATTTTGTGGAAAAGAAGGGCTCAGCACATGCCGATGATAAATGCACCCAGCATGATTTTTGTGATTTGCAGGTGAAAAGACATTCAGACGTCGGGGTTAAAACTGGGGTAAACGTCAGTGTGTGGCAGGTCCTCACGGTTATTTGTAACCAAGACACGTAGAAAAACCTTCACTGTTCACCCAAATCGAGCCCAGTTTTAACATAAAATGCCCCTCTGTGGACGTCTTTTCACTTGTAAATGACCCAAACTTTACTTACGGGGTACTGAGCCTGGATTTTCTTTGCCAAAGTGACATCAGAGCACCCTCTCCGCACAGGGATCCAGTGTTTCCCTGCACAAAACTTCAGCAGGGTGGATGCACGTTGTCATGGAGGCTTGAACCCAGGTCAGCCAGTTACAGCACACTTTCCCCGCTCACAATACACGTCCTTCCCACCCAGAAAGTCCACACAATGAATCCACACTAATCCCATCCTTTGTGGTCCTCCCATGTCTCAGTGAGGCTGCTCCAACGTCTCCGCTTTACTGCTTTTTTTATATGCACGGGAAAATAAAATATATACACTTTTGAAATATTTATTCTTTTGTTGAACACACACACACACACACACACACACACACACACACACAAAAAAAGCTCCACATAATGCATTAAAATCGGGAGCGGCACCTGATGCTGTCACACATCTTTTGTTATGATCCAAACCACTGTACTATCACACTGACAGCAGAGATTGAGACCACGCTTGAACACACTCCATGGAGAATACAGCATAAAGTAAGCATCTCAGCAGTGTGATCAGCTGAAGCAACAACGGGCAGACAGAACATGCGCCACAGACACGTCCAGCTCTCAGCAGCATTAACAGTTGCGTTGGAGACAATAGAGAAGCCAGACGATAAATAACACTTGTCTTGAGAACAATAGTTTCAGGTTTTATCACCAGAGGCTGCACATTCACATCTGATCAAACCTCTGCAGAGTCCTTATCACCCCGCACGCACTATTACTCCTTCAAATGAAGTTTCCAGCAGACAGATTGAGAGATAAAGAGATCTGACTTCATGATATAACCGGGCCTATTAATCAGTCTAATAAAATAATTCATTTTTTAAAAAAATGATGAATGCAATCGACAGGAGACACGTGAAGAGCTCTTACCGCGCTGATCGGGCCGCCTCGCCGCTTTTATATTCCCCTTTTTTCTGCCCCCGATGATCAGCCGCGCGTCTCGCAGACACAGATCTCGACCTCACTTCCATGTGCTCGCGACCGGGACCACGCGCTCAGGGGAGCGCTCGGGATACGGCGCGTGACGTCACGGCGAGACTGGGAAGCCGCTCGAGGAGATCCGTGCGACCCGCGGCACGAGACGCGGCGGCGCGTGGTGCACCGACTCAACGTGGAGGAGGTTCACAGTGTTTCCACCGGCTGCTGGAGAGATGAGCTTTACTTCAGTATCCCCACAGAGTTCATCTGTAACAGCTGTATTTGTGCAATGTCCTCGTTTATAATAGAGATGCTTGTTTTTTTTTTTTTTCTAACACACATTTAGACGGTTTTAATAGTCTGCACAAGCAAGTTATCATATTATAGCATAAATCGGTTCGCCTGTTTTGTTTTCAGACACTTGAATCTCATGAGACATGAGGTTAAGTGTTTATTTGGTCAAAATCATGTATTTGGTCAAGTATGTTTAACCGTACGAGGGGTTTGAAGGAGCTTTGAGTGAACTAACACACAGAAGAACAATGTTCATGAGGAAGATCCTGTTGGAAAGTAAGTCTGTGTGCATGAGCGGATGTTTTGTTTTTTAAGAGTTTTTGGTGGATTATTAAAGCAAAACAGATCTGGTTCAGATAGCTGAAGCTCCTCTTCTGTCCACCAGACAGATATTAAGAGTAATTGAAACTTTTTAAAGATATTTGTTCACTTGATCTCATCTGTAATATTGGAATATGTTTAATAACAAGCTCTCACTTGGGTTAAAATGCACCATAGTGTGTTTAAATGTTTTTGTGCATAAATCAAGCACCCTTGGTTCTGAGCTTACCTTGTTTTCTTTATGACCACTGGGACGCATTCAAAGACAGCATCTTCAAGTGAAAATATTCATCTCAAGCCTTAATGCACTTTATGGTTTCACCACAAGCAGTCAAAGGGAGAGGAGTGCCTTTATCTGAGCATCTTCATCATCTAAACACGACCACCTTAGTCTGTGTCAGAGTCACTTTATTATTCATTTGTCTCCTGCTGCAACATGCACACTTTAATGTATATCTACTCATAGTGGAACTGTGATGAAGTGTGTGAAAGGTGTTTTTGTACTGCAAGAACAAGGACACAAATTCAAGAAGAAACATTTTTTATATTTCAAAAAGAATCTAGGAAGATAATGAAAAAAACCAAACACTGGGTCTGAACATCCAGACAATTGAGATCCAAAAATACATTTTCTTAGGAAATATTAACTATGTACAAAACATAAAAATTTATATTTTAGTTCGGGTCCTCAACAGGGTAACCCATTTTTAATATTTTATTAATAAAAATAAACTTTTAAATATTTAATCCACCCATAACTTCAATTGAGGCAGTTTTTAAACATTGAAATCAAACAAGATTCCAAACAACTTAACCCATTTTGCATTTGCATGCAACGACAACTGTACACCCCAAGTCTTGAACTTGCATAAAAAACAAAAGGCCAAAAAGTCTAGAATTCAAACTTTAAGCACGAGAGCTCTGCAGCTGTGAGAGTCTCTGCTTTAAAAGTTCACTTTTCCTCCTCAGCTGTTCTTTGAGTGAGAGGAGTCTCTGTTCGTCTGACTGCATGCTGTAGATGCAGTCCGTCGCCTTCTTCAGGATCACCACTTTGGCCGCCTTCTCGTTGTTGGCCACTTCGGGGATCTCGTCCCGCAGGGCGAAGAAGCTCAGCTTGAGCTCGTTCCTCCTCTGGCGCTCCAGTACGTTATGAGTCCTTCTCTTGTCATAGTCCTCCGTGTCGGACGTCCGGGGGCTTGAACACTTGCGGTTGCTGCTGATCTGTTTGAGGACCCTGCTGTGGCCACCGCCGACACCACCACCTCCTCCGCCGCCGCCGCCGCCTCCTCCTCCTCCTCCTCCGCTGCCGCCGCCACTGCCGCTCTCCAGCTTCAGCCTCTTGACAGCCGGCTGCTCCTGCCTCATGGATGGATGGGCGGCGTAATTGTGCTGGTGGGTGGAGACGTGGCACCTCTTCAGCACGAGCGGGCTGGGATGCCTGGTCTCCGCCGGGCTCGACTCGCACCGCTTCACCGCCTGCCTCTTCTCCACTGTGACCACATCGATCTCCTCCTCTTCTTCCTGGTCCTCCTCCTCCTCCTCCTCATCTTCATCGTCGTCATCATCATCATCATCATCTCCATCCTCGTCTTCTGCAACACAAAAAAAGCAAAACAAACAATCAGACTCTGCTTCGACATTGGGGGGGGGGGCTGCAATCTCTGTAATCCATTCTCCTTCCACATCAGTTGCATCGCAGCCAAACCCTCCAGCTAATCTCACAGCAGTCTAAAGACATGACATGGGGGGGGGGCAGGCAGCTTGTCTCTACCTCCTGCCTGGAAATCTTTCTGCAAATCACATGAATTAAAAACTCCTCTCATTCAAGACCCAGTCTTTGCCCACTCAGCAGAGGGGAGACTCCTGACTGCACAGAGGGGTGTGCCTGCACATCCACAGCTCACCTGAGTCACTGCAGCTGCTGCTGCTGCTGCCGCTGTTCGGCGGCGTGTCCAGCCCCAAATCCTTGCCGGGCGGCGTCCCCGCGCTCTGCTTGGGCGTCTCCGCCATCGGGTAGGGGAAGACCACGGAGGGGTCGATGCACTCGGCCGCGGACGTGTTCAGGTCTTGCAGGTAGCTGCTGTTCAGCCTCCAGGCGGCCGCGCCGGCGGGCTCCGCGCAGTCGCCGGCCGCCGACTCCTTCCTGGCGGCGTGCAGGGAGGCGAGCCGCTCCGAGACCACCTTCTCCAGCTTGGCGGCGGCGGAGAAGCCGCTCCACATGCAGTCCTGGATGATGATGGACTTGAGGAAGGTCTGGGAGTAGTCGGCGTCGCAGATGATGCTCTGGTTGACCACGTCGTCGCCCAGGAACTCGGTCACCATCTCCAGCTGATCGGCCGTGGAGGGGAAGAGGCTGGACAGGGACGGCCGGCGGCTCGGGGAGAGGGGAGGGGTCGGCAGCAGCTCAAATTTCTTCCAGATGTCTTCGCTCGGCGCCGGAGGCTGAAGCTGCTGAGGGTAGAAATCCTCCTCCTCGTTGTCATAGTAGAAAAACGGCTGGAGGGAGTCGTAGTCGTAGTCATAGTTTTTACTCGCCAAACTTGAATTCAGCGGCATGATGTGTCTGCGGTCTTTCTCCTTATCGTGAAGCTGGTTTTTAAAAGGGGGGGGGACAAAAAACAAAAGTTGTGCGGTTAGATGTTGATCCTGCGGAGGGTGTGCAGGTTTCAGAGCGGGCAGCAGCTGCTCGGCACTGACCCCGCTCTGCTCTGCAACATTAAGAGTAAGCAACATCACATGGTCACTCCAAAACATCAACCCTGCCTGCACGCCTCGCTTGCATGCACCGGTGCTGCAGCGGCAGGTGCTCAACTGGGAAACCGGCAATAAATTAAGTGCAACAGGGGAAACCCCACCTTCACTAAACTGCTGCTGATTTAAAGACTAATAGCTGTTTTTTTTTTTTTTCTCCCTTTTTTTTTAAAAGTGGGAAGGTGACGTGCAAGCTCCACAAAAAAAAAAAAAAAAAAAAAAAAAAACCCACTCCCTCCCCTTACCTTTTAGATTTGACTGTCGGCGGAACAAGACGGGGCGAAATCGACCCAAAAAGGCGCAAAAAGAAGGAGCAGGAAAGTTATTCCAACGCGACGGTAACATTAAATCCTTCCACGGAGGCGTCGCGGTCGGTCTCGGCGAGGCGGCGTGAAGCGTGCACGGGTGAAGCTGCACAAGCGAGCCGGCGAGCACGACGCGCCGTCTGTCATCGGCAGCGTGAGAATCACAGCTGAGCGCTCCGCCGCCTGCAATAAAAATGGCCGCAGCACGCCCTCCCTCGGTTCCCCCCCCCCACCTCTCTCTCCCCTCCGCTGTATCCTTCCGCCGGCGCTTTTTTTCCCGCGAAACGCTCGCCGGCCTTGAAACCACCACCCCCCCCCTCCCCACCGCAGCCCGAGTCCCATCCACGTTTTTACCCCCGAGGAATGATCGCAACTCGGCTTTGGTGTTGATTTGAACTCGAAACACGTGCTTTTATCGGTGTTATTTGTCCCGGCGCGGTGTGTTTTTTCCTTTATCGCGGGTCTATTTCGGCGGAGAAAAAGTGGGAGGGGTCATAGTAGAGTAGTGCTCCCATTGACTGGAGACATGCACGAAATACTAATGGAAGTAGTAGTAGCAGATAATTAGGAGTTATTTTACCACCATCCCGCCTAAATTACCCCCAGACATCCCTAACTGCCTCATGCAACCCGATCTATGTTTTGGTCTCATTGTAATTGATCAATAAATTAGATTTTGTTCCTATAAGTCGAATTAATTGACCTGTTTTGGTACAAACTTGCCTTTTTTTTTTTTTTTTAACCACAATAGTAAGCGCGACCGTGTTGCACAAATGCACCAGAGTGAAACGTGCGGCCCGGGTTTGTGCAGCAGGTCAGTGACAGATAAGGTGCAACGCAAACTCACAGGTGCGGGAGTTTACCTCCGCCTGTGTGCGGACACTGACGGCTCTGAATTAGCGGGAAAACAGGTGAATTCAACATGCAAGACCCTCTGAATAAGCTGCAGTTTGTGCGTCAGTGTGCGAGTTCACATTGCACACGGTGGGAAACGGAGCAGCGCTCCTGACCACGCTGTGTAGCTTTGGGTTTTGAGGTTGGACAGATTGGCACCAATTAAGTGCAGGAAGGAAGTAATTAAAGGAATCAGATGGGTACCGCAGTTGGATGGAGGTGTCCTTCTCTGCTGTGATGCGCAGGCGGAGATTGGACGGGCTCGGAGCGCCCCCTGCTGGCCGAAGGGCTCCGGGGCTGGACGGCAGCCATGTAGGTGCAGGGTCACACAGACGGAGGTGAACTTTAAACTCCACAAAACGTCCAACAAAGAGGGAGAGATCATGGACTGAAAGCAGATTGGGAGATTGTTAGGGATGAAACACTACTGGCTCAGTAACAAAATAGTGCTGTGGAGTGGGTTAGTGGAGCTTTTTATTGGGGTTACTGGGTCACTTCATTAAAAAGTTCTGGAAAGTATTAAAATGACACATGTTAACTAAGTATGCAGCCTTTTGACAAAGTAGGCTGTGCTATTAATAATCAGATGAAAAGGAAATCTTATTATTAGTGACATAATCCACCACAATTCTGATGTATTTAATACAATCAGTTTATATGTAGTTTTGTTGTTTTGTCACTACCTGTATAACCACAGCGATAATTGTTAAGGGATGAGTTTGCGTTTATTTAAAGTCTCTTAATACAAGAGATGAATGAACAGGACTGTGGATATTGTCTCCCATCACTTACAGTAAAAATAAAAGGGATCAATTATGACCAACAACTCTTGTACATAAGTGATCTTATTTTTCTTATTATTTATTTAGTTCAAAGTTTGATTGTTGATGTTGGAAATAGAAGTTCATTTTTTATATATTATAACACAGTTGGACATAAGATATCAGGTTACTATCAAGTTAGTTATAGGTGACTATGTATTAATAATCTAGAAATGTACAGCTTTTTTAATCCACAAAGCACAACAACTAATTTCATGTTTTTCTGTGCTGTTATTCTAGATATGTTTTCTCGTATGCACTTGATCTCAATCACACTTTAAATAAAGGATGAACTAATGAACATGTTTTTGAGCATTTCAAGAAATGAGCATCTGCAGTTTGTAAACCAAACACAAGAATAAACCTGCAACATTTCTCAGTTTCTGTTCAAGTTACTGCTATTGAAATAAACACCACAGACTGGGACCAGAATCAACTAAAAGTATAATTAATTCTTATATATTTTACTAAAAAGGGAGTTTAGTAAAGTAACATTTGAGACAGTTTCCTTTAAAAATCTGAGACCTGGTTCCTTTAACTTCTAACTCCTTTAAGATTAAGTGAGATTTTACTATGAATAAAAGTGTCCATAAGCTCACTGAGGGATATTGTGGTTCACTAATGCTCACAGGCACATACCCTGAGTGTCCTCCTCTTGAGGCTTCAAGGAAAGAAATAAAAAAAAATCGATAGTTGAGCTGAGAGCAGAGGGAAGCAAAGGAGAGAAGAGAGATACATTTCATGAGTTTCTCTTGTTATCACTTAAGGTCCAGAGGAAGTGGAAAAGAAAACCCAAATTGAAATGATCCCCTCTCTCCCGTCCTCTGTACTCATTCCTTCATCGTTTCCCTCCCTTCTCTCCTTTCCTCACCCTGGGATGCTGTGTGGAGGATAGCGATCGTATCCACCGGACTCATGTGTTGTGGTCATTGTGTTTATCGGCTCCGGATGTTTCTTGTGTTTTCAGAGCGTCTGGAGACACAGAGGGAAGCTTTGAGACTGGCTGGCATCATTTCCTCTGATGACTGAAGGTGCTTGGGAGAGGTTTGATTGTGTTTTTTTTTTCTCTCTCTCTCTCAGTAAAACTGGTTTTACCACTTTTGATTGACACAGTCTAAATACAGTAAAATGCAGAGGATCTATTTACAAAACATTCAATATGTTCCATTGAGGGCAGAAATTTCCTTCTAGTTTGGCAAATTATGATAACTGTATAAATCTATGTTACAAAGCTCAAAATCCGCTATTAAGGTGGATTTACAGTGTTCATTTCAAACACTGCAATCCTTCTGAACAGTAACTGGCTAATTCAATTCTGCCGAAATGAGATGAGGAACCAAATTGTTCTGCTAACTGTAATCTGTGACACCCACGGCTTCAGATAACCCACCAAGCAGTAAAACAACCACAATGCACCAAAAATTGGACACAACTCAACACGAGGCAGGTTTATTTGTACAGTTACAGCGAATTTCATGCCTAGAGACAACTCAAAGTGCTTTAATATAAGACATAAAATATGTTAAATAAGGAATAAACAAGAAATAGTATTTAAACCAGAAGGAAACCAAGTAAACAGATAAATTATAAATAAAGAGAAGAACATGAAAGTGAAAAGCTAAAGAGCTTTGTGATGTTTTGTGGTCTTAATTATGTAAAATAATACCAGGCTGGGAAAGATGTGCTTAACAAACCACTGCTAGCTGCTTGTGCCAACAATCCCAGTGTAATAAAAAGAAGCAATCATGAAGGAAGGAAGGAAGGGAGGAACAAGGGACGCTATTAAGGATTATTTTCTTTATTGATTAATCTGTATATTATATTTTCAATTAACCGATTGTTGTTGTTGTCACAGAATGTCACAGAAGAATGAAAAATGTCCAAAATTTCTCTTCAAATTGTTTGTTTTGTCCAACCCACAGAATTTGTATGGTAACATTTAAGCATATACTGCATAAATTGTGCCCTCAAAAAATAAAGAAGCAACGAATGTAGTGTCCGAAGCACTTCTTTTGCAAAACTAATCCTACAAAGCAGTGCTTTAATGAGTGTCTACTAGCTGTAAACAGACTGTTATGACACTACACCTTCCAGTAATAATGATTCATAAGGGCAGTGGTGGTCATAAGGGCAGTAGTGGAATGAAATGTGCTTTACTTGAGTATTTACGACTTTATAATTCTACTCCATGACATCTCAAAGGTAAATATTGTACTTTTTACTCTTTTTTTGACAGCTCTAGTTACTTTTCATATGAAAAGTCACTGAAAACCACGTGTCTCCAAATTCACCAAATGTGGATGTTTCTGATAAACTGAAGGATGAAGTGTTCCTTTATGGGTTGAGAAAATTATCCTACTTCTATAATAAACTACTTAAAACACCTCTTGGATTAGCTGGAAAATGCGTTGTCACAAAGCTAAAAAAAAAAGGTTGTTTTTCTGAGCTCATAAATCTTTTTAGAGATACATGGTTCTCACAGGACAGTGATGCGACAAACATATGATGATTTTATAGACCATGATGCATTGCTGTAGATGAAACTACCCAACAGTAAATTAAGTAGTTAACATTTTTAAACATCTACAGCAGTAAAATGCAACATACACATTAATGCAGCAGTAATATTAATCTAACACTGGCAGGGGACATTTTTCTGCAGAATGACGACTCCTACTTTTGATACTTTAAGCACATTCGGTAATTCTTAAGTAAGGTTTTGAAGGCAGGAGTTTTACTTGCGGTGGGGTATTTTCACCTTGTGGTATTAGTAAGATATTGAGTGCTGAGTAAATTACACCAAAATCACATTCAGGCAGAAAGTAAAAGTGATCACACACAAAGAGAAAGCAAAACCAAACATTTACAACATATTATTTACAGAAATACAAAAGATCCCCCTTCCCCATCAACCCGAACACACATTTACAACCCCCTACCCCTTGTTACATGAGGAATACTAGAAGATTATTCCTAAAGAAGATTTGCTAGTGTGTACAGTAGATAGATTGCTGGTTTCTATCAAATTGTAGAGGTCTAGCTTTTCCATTGAACATACAGTTAGATATATAACCACTGAATGAGTCATGAGGCAGATTTTCACACCATGAGCACTAACTGTTGTCCTTATTTTTGCCTTTCTGATCGCCCTAATTTCTGATCACAAAACCAACATCCTGTGCTCTGTGTTCTCATATGTACAGCATGTTCAGCATACTTTGCCTATACAAGCTCTTCTAGCGTGTGCCACAGGCGAGGTGATGCTGACGTGAGCTTATGCAAACTAAAGAAAAGTCAGTCCGTTTCTTTTTTGCCTCATTCATGCAGCATTCATGTGGCGGCATTTAACAAACATGTACACACACCTGCACTTTCATTCATGCAGTGCAACACGCCAGCAGACACTACAGATACATAGAGGGCGTGCTCCGTCTCACACAGTGAGGACACAGCTCAGCATGATGCCTTGGTATGAAGCAGAAAATCAATATCTGTTCAGCTTAGTCGGTGAGGGGAGGTTGCCAACGAAGCAGTCAACAATGAGAGCATGGCAGATCTGTCAGACTACTCAAGAGCTAATTGTGTCATTAATTATTGAAAGTGACAACGGGACAGTTATTGACACAGCAACAGAGCCTAACCTACAACCTAACCTGCATTTATAGTAACAGACTGACTTCCAGCAAACTGTTCTTTTTTTATGATCAATTTTTATTGCTTTTACTACGGCCTTTAAACACACACTCTGTGCAGCTTCAGCAAGACAAGACCGCTTTCCTGACCCGGTGATATGTCATCACCATCTTACCCCACCCACACCGCCATCCCCCCACCCTATAACATCAAAATGAAATAAAGAATATGTGGAGCAGAGACATAACATGATAAATAAATAATGAAAACAGATAGAAAAACATTGTTATATATACAGACAAGGACCATAAGACATCTCTGAAGTTGAAAAAATGGGTTAAGTGGTTATTGTGCTTACTGTAATAACAAAATAACAGATATGCTGTGTAAACCTACATACTGTAACTCTACTTCCAGTACCTGATACTTTAGGTTATGTTGTATTTGGATCTTTACTACACAGAGCTCTGGTCTTTATTATCTTATTTTTGACTGATGTTCAATTTCAGTGTCTTTTTAGGGGGAATATTAACTGTAAATAGGAATATAGATTAAATGTTTTTATAAGCCGTAAAACAAAGTGTTCAGTCTCTTTTTCCAGCCCTGGGTATTGTCTGCAGGTATTCCTTTAAGGCTGTGTTCAGCTCAAACAACCTTCACCAATAATCTACAGCAGGTTGTATGTTTGAGGTCAAACCCAGGGCAACAAAAAAAAAAAAAAAAAAGAATTGCAAAGCACAGTCTGCCCCACTTGCTGCTATTTCTTAATGAGTAACTTAACACCGGATGCAATGTTTGGCTGCCCTCTCCGTTGCACCTTTAACCACATCCAACAGTGATGTCACGGGGTCCCTGAGTACACCTGTACATCACTGCAGCAAGATAAGAAGTTAAACGGCAGGAGGTCAGCAGACACAAGATTTTGAAGGGACATTAAGTTGCTCTTTAAGCTCGTTGCTTTGAGTGTATGATAATAAACCTCTGTATAGTTTATGCACCAACAACTTAAAACCATGTTTAGTTTCCTTAAAAGAGACTTTACACTTGTTAAAGTACCTAGTAAATATAGATAATAGTAGTTTTTTAGTAAAATATTGACTGTGTATAAAAATGTTTTACCAAATAAAACATGCAGAGGAGGTGGTGTCCCAGGTGGTTGTTGTATGCAGCCTGTATACCTGCATACACCACTCGAGGCAATAAAATCAGAATACAAGCTACAAGGTAAGAGTCCTTGTAAACTACTTAACCATCCTGCTCCCAAGGTGACAATCTTAATTATCTTTTTATTTTATAATACATGATTTATGATTGCTTTGATGTCTGACTCACGCTCATTTCTCTGATTTATAAACAACATTCAGCAGCCCCTGTAGCCACGTGATGCAACAGGAACAAGCACATATCGCACTCTGTGGACACCAGTGGGGTCACCTGTAGCATCCAGTTTCTGCAACTCTAGACATGTGTGAAGATGTGATGAGATTGTTTACATTCTTTGACTAAAACCTGCTAGTTCCTCTCTTTCTCTGCAGTTTAGCACATGACTAACATGCAATGACGTGCTCCTGGAGTGACAACTAAACATCAGCTGCTTTATTTGATGCTAAATCTGCCACTGGTGGGAAGACAAGTAGAGCTTTCCACTTCCTGAAATGCAGCTTGTCTGTGTTTAATAGTCATGATTTCCATACTGCACATCCTCATACAGACCTAAGTGCAGGTAGAAGCAGTTTTTAGCCATTTTCAGACCTACTGGTGTCCAATGTAGTGAATGCTGTTTAACATATTTTATACTGTTTCTCTTTTAACATGGCATCTGTGTTGCGGGGAAATCACTGCTGTCTAGAGAGTCTTGAGATTTCATCTAGTCTTTCTGTTTTTGCTGTTGAATGTTATTTTTATTGTAGGAGAGATGTGGCCCTCTGCATAATAAAAGTCTGACAGACAGTTTTAATTAAATGTGTGACAGGATTTCCCCTAAATGGCCACTAGAGGGCATGTTGTATCATCTGAAAACCTGCACTTGTCATTAATGAACAGGTAGAGTTAATATAAATCCTACTTATTTTACACAAGAGTACTGCCCTGTTTCAAGCTTTGCAGTGTGTGAGATGAGTGAAGCAACATTTCAAGTTTTACTTCGAGGCATTTCATTGTGATCATTGTTTTCAGTTATTTTGTATTTGTAATACCATGTTCTTATTTGAAATTCTTCAGTATTTTAAAACAAACAATTCTTAAATCCAATTCTTACAAAGTATTGTTAAAGTTGATGAAGCTTTATGGACTCCCTGCATGTACATTTCTAATCTCTACCTGTCAATACTTACTAAGTACTAAATGTTTAGCAGCCAAATGTGCTCAGAACATTGACTTCCTGGACTCAGAGCACTGTAAAAATCACTCAATCAACTTTTTAATTAGAGTTATGTTAAACGCAAATGGGTGTTTAGTGTGATAAGAGACATCTGCTACAGTGGAAACCCATAAAAAGATGGTTTTTTAGCTAATATCTCTAAACTAAACAATATAATAAATGTGGCAGGAGGGTTTAATAATCTTGGAGACTTGTAAACACGGTAAACACAAGCCATGGAAAATGAATACTAAAGTAAACATGTTCATGTCATCAGTGATCTTAACCAAAGTCGCCACCACCTACAGCAACTGCAAGAACAACAACACTCTCACATCCATTATTCTAATACATGCAGATATATGGCTGTGGCAACATACACAAACTGATACTCAAAAACAACCACTCCATGCTTTGTTTCCAAAACGCACACCCACACAATGGTTTGCGGAGCACACAGTTGGATATCTGCAGCATTAAACACACTTCTGGACTTATAAAACCCGCTCGTGAAAGTCGATTGTTTACTTTCAAAAGAAAACCACAAAGTCCTCTATTATCGAGAACGCTGTGAGCAGTCAGCAGCAGATGTAATGAAACAATCCTGACGTTATGAAATAATTATATTGTAGCTTTAACTCACAAAGTGTACTTGCAGGTACAGGCTCTTTAGTAAACATCTGACTTTAGTTACAGCTGCCAGGGGAAGGCATGTCTGCCAGTAAACGGCTGCGTCAACTGTTAAAATCCCTGCGGAGCCTCCCTTAGGCACAAACCACACGCACAAACAACTCTGACAGAACATGAGTCAGGTTGCAGAAACATGTCACATGTCACATGAACTGTGAATGGAACATTTTAACATATCTGTCCGTGGGAAAGGGAACAAGGGACTGTAGAGTAACAATGTGCATTTCAAGATATTAACGGCTAAATAAAATAAGAAATTTTACGAAACAAAAAGGTCAGGCTATGGTTTTTGTGGTGAAAAATGAACTTTTACACTCAAACAAAGGTCGCACAGCTTATATGCAATTTGCAATTGATATACTTTTCACAATTCAATCAGTTTCTGACCAGTAAAACAGCATTTTATTTTTCCACTAAGCAACAATTCCCCATTAATGATTATGTTTGTCTTTGGCCAACATGTCTTTGCAAGTTTGTTGACTTTCACTGTACACACAAACATGTCTTTTTCTATTATTATTATACTTTTGGCTTGTTTTCCTTTAATTTTATTAAATTTTGCTTGTGGATATTGTTTTAGTTAAATTTATTTAAGTGTCTAATAGAATTTGTTTTCTTTTCCTTCTCTGCCACTGCATAACAAAGTGTTCAGAATTTGGTCGAACACATACATACACACATACTGTGACAGAAAGATATATATTCTTTTGTTGTCACTTTCTCATATTTGATGCATTGTTATGTATTTCCATCTTAAATAAATAAAAATAGACAGGTTTTGGAACTATTTATTCTTGCTTTGTCCACCAGGGGTCACCAGCTGTTTATTACTCGTTTTTATCTGTTCGTCCTGAACACAATTTCTGTCCTTCGAGGCCACAAATGTAAACATAAAAACGTGTCTTCCTGCTCTACGACGCGTTTACAACATCCAGGTGTACCGAGCTTCTGTCATCGTGTGAATCCAGCTGCAACCAGACTCCAGTGAAATGTTTCCCAATATTTTGGTCGCTTGCACATACAGACATATATATATATATATATATATGAAAAAAAACCCAAAAAGACTGAATGGAGGAGCCACGCCTGTAGAAGATGAGCTCTAACGTAAAGCCCGCGGTGCATTAAGGCAGAAACACACCGGCAGCCGGCTCCGGGCCCCGGTGATGACGATGATGTCACGGCCGGGACGCCTGGCCCCACGTGCGGGGCAGCAGCGGGCCGCGGCCCCGGGGAGGGTCGCCCGGCCACCCGCCCGGCCGCCCGCAGCACAGGCGCAGTGGAGCCGGGAAAAACTAATCCAACCCGGTTTTTTTTTTTTTTTTTCCTCCGGATTATCCATTTCACCTACAGCCGCGGCGGCGACGACGCACTCGGGACGTTTGATGTCACCTCGCGTCTCTCTCTCTCCCCCCTCCTCCTCCTCCTCCTCCTCCTCCTCCTCCACGATGATCCGGGAGGAAGATGCGCCGGTCTGAAATTTCAGTTGACCTTCGCCTCCGCTCGGCAGCACCGCAACGCAACGCAACGCAACGCACCGCAACGCAACGCGACAACACCGGAGCGCCCCCCTCCCTCCTCCTCCTCCTCCTCCTCCTCCCCCGCCAACCTCCCCTCTCTGGCCGGGAAACACAGGTGCCGCCGCCGGCCGCTGATCTGACATCTTCTTTTTTTTTTTAACGGATAAAGACCGAGGCAGATGCCCCTCGCTCTGTCGCCCCGGCTTGTACTATGGTGGAGTTTCCATCTCTGAGTCCCTACTGGCCTCTCATCCGCTTTCTGGTGCCCCTGGCGATCACCAACGTTGCCATCGACCTCGGGGAACAGGTAACCGGTTTTTTTTTTGTTTGTTTTTTTTTCCCCGTCCGCTTCGCCCCGGTCGTGTTTCCGTTAAGCGTTGAGGTGAGTGACGGGCTCGAGGCTCGAGGCGGCCGGTCGGTTAGCCGCGGCTAACGGCTGGAGCGGTTCATCTCTGCTGCTGCTGCTGCTGTTTTTTATTTTATTTTTATTTTATTTGTATTTTTATTCCGCCTCTGTGTCATCAATTTCTCGAGCTTTTTATTTATTTATTTATTTTTTTAATAAACACCAAACACCGACACCGTTCCTCCGCGCCGACACCGGACCTTCCCTCCGTGTTTTGCCGGTTGAAGCGGCTGCGGCGGCCCGCGGGCAGCGACGGGACCGGGGAGGGGAGGGGGGGGGGGTCCGTTAGGTTTTTACGTACATTATCCCGGGAGATGGGGAGGCGTGCGGGACCCCTCACGCAGAGCAAGGCCCGTGTTCATTGCGGGACTTGTGCCTCCAGACGCCCGGAGCTCCTGCGGGTTTCAGCGGCGTTTTATTTCCCAGCCTGTCCCAGACCAGCGCCGCGCTGCCTGCCGCTGATTTATTTGCCTTTCGATTAATCAGTAAATCTGAATCAAGGCCTGTTTGTAGATGATGGCGGATCATGTACCCGGCTTTTATATTTATTTATTTTCTCTCTCTCTCTCTCTCTGTCTTTGTCTTTTTCTCTCTTTTTTTTTTAATTGTCATATTTTCCTGCTTGGACATTTCCTGCCCTCTCTCAGGAGAGCCTGTGCAGATAGTGGGAGAGTAAAACACATTGTGGCTGGGAGATGTCAGGATTAAGCTTATGTAATGGACTCTGCGAGCTGGTATAAATAGCACACGGTGCCTGCAAAGGAACACAGCAGCTGTAGTAGTTGCTCTGAAGGTAAAACTGAATGGAAATAATTCTGGGCTAAAGTGTTGTGGGTGTTTCCTGTGCAGACATTATAATGGCACTAGTCAGAGGTTTTTTTTTTGTTTTTTTTTATTATTTTTTTATTGCCTCCATAAAGCACATTCATTTGTAATGCAGGAAAGTGTAGGCCTGTGGTGGAGTAGCAATTGCCATCTGGTCAGAGATAAAGTTAGGCTAAGTCATGGTCATGTGGGCTGGTCACGCTACCATGCTGAACTTCTCTCCCCCCCCCCCTCCCCATGTGTGCTGTCTCATTGCCCTGACACATCTCCCGCTCCTCACCCACTCTGTGATATCTTTTTCCAGGCCCTCAACAGGGGCATAGCCACAGTCAAAGAGGATGCAATCGAAATGCTGGCCAGCTATGGCCTGGCCTACTCCCTGATGAAGTTCTTCACCGGACCCATGAGCGACTTCAAGAATGTGGGCTTGGTGTTTGTCAACAGCAAGAGGGACCGGAGGAAGGCTGTGTTCTGCATGGTGACGGCCGGGGCCATCGCGTTCGTCCTTCATATCTTGATAGGTGTGTGTTTTAATGGTTGTTTGTGCACCCGTGATGACACGCTGTGCTTAAACCGCAGTTTTTGGTATCTGTGGTGAAGCGTAATTATTGTAGCACCTTCCGACAGCTTTCTTTCTTGGGAAGATCACAATCCCTGCTGCTCCAAACAATGAAAATAGGGTAGGAATTATCTCCTTAACCTGTACTCACCTGTGGTTTCCTGTTTTTTTTCCCTTCCTCTATAGCTTACACAGATTTAGGATACTACATCATTAATAAGCTCCACCATGTGGATGACTCTGTGGGACACAAGACAAGAAGGGCTTTCTTATACCTGGCTGCGTTTCCTTTGTTGGATGCAATGGTGAGTGTACAGTATAGCAGGATTATTCCACATGAGAAGTCAGACATTTTATCATGGATTTAAAAACCCCAGATCTAGAAGTAGATGGTTTTTAATCCTCTGTCCATGCTGGTTTCAAGTGGTAGTGTTTTTACCTCCTATTAAAGTCTCGCTCACTTTCATTATATAGCCTGTCATCCAGCTTGGGTTGAGAAAATGGCCAAAATAGAGCTTTTGTTTGTTTTTAACGTCCCTGTCCATTGTTCTGTTCGAAGGCGTGGATTCATGCAGGGATACTTCTCAAGCACAAGTACAGCGTCATAGTAGGCTCGGCCTCAATCTCTGATGTTGTGGCCCAGGTAACGAGATCCATTCTTTCATTTTAATTTCATGCAGAATTGAATTCACTTGGAAGCAAGTTTTGTAGTCTGTGACTTCTGGTGCTTATCGCCGCTGTTCTTTCCTACAGATTGTGTTCGTGGCCATTCTCCTCCACAGTAACCTAGAATGTGTGGAGCCTTTACTCATCCCAATCCTTTCCCTGTATATGGGTGCCTTGGTCCGTTTCAGCATCGTCGGTCTGGGTTACTACTGTAACATTCACGACAACATCCCAGACTCCAGTGGACTTGATGTGGGGGTAAGTGCTGCTCTTTTATTGTTAAACTGTTTAGTTTTTGTCAAAGTTTTCTGTTAGGAAGAAGCAAAATAATAAAGTAATGGTAAAATATGGAATTAAGCGCTCCTTTTCTAACATAAGAGTCATTTATTGTGTATGTCTTGATCCCTGCAGGGCGATGCCACTATCAAAAAGATGCTGAGTTTCTGGTGGCCCCTGGCCCTCATCCTGGCCACTCAGCGTATCAGCCGTCCCATCGTCAACCTCTTTGTGTCTCGTGACCTCAAGGGGACCTCTGATGCTACAGAGGTGAGTGTATCAGGAAATAAACTCACCAAACACATCTGACCTGTTTTTCAAGAAAGCATTTCCCTGTCATCTCTCATAGTGACTGTCACGTATGATTGAGAGGAGTAACATTTTGTTTTTTACATTTAATCTCAATGTTATTACTAAAGCTGCCACAAATTACTTAGTAGTAGTGTAATTATAGGCTATTTGATATAAAGTGTCATTAAGAGGGATTTTACAGCTACGTAAAGTCACTAATGGACTAATTTTTCCCTCAAGTTATTGTAGATGAAATGCCAGATGCTAACAAACTCCCTCTGGAGCTTTCTGGCTTACAGAGACCCTAACTACTAGAGACAATACAAAGCTGTTTACCAGAATGAACTGGAAATCATTGACAACACTGGCTGCCAGTGGTTTGGGTGATTCACCACGTTCATGTGGAACTCAGGGCATGATTACACTGAGTGAAAACATTCCTACATGGCCCTACTGTTCCTGCGTGAAGCCTCACACTGCCCGTTGTTGTTTGGGACACAATAACCAGCTCAAGGGCCGTTATCCAATCATAAACTTGTGAAAAGCCACACACCGCTGGGAAAGTGAGAGACACACGTGTTGCCTTCATGTCAGTTATTGTTGGACACCTGTCATTAGTTCATCCGTGTGTGCTCCGTGTGGTATTTTCACCATTAAAGTGACAGCGTTCTGAGGACTTACAGCTGCCATGTCTTTGTCATTCCAGGCAGTGGCTGTCCTCACCGCCACATACCCCGTAGGTCACATGCCCTACGGTTGGTTAACCGAACTGAGAGCAGTGTACCCTGCTTTTGACAAGGTAATCAAGACTCCACCTACTAGTGTGGTAGCAGTTTACTGTTGGTGGGTCTGTTTATGCCACTAATATTTCTCTCTCACCAGCAGAACAATCCCAGCAACAAGATGAACGCTGGCACCCCTGTCACCAAGTCACATATTAAAAAGTTTACCTTCTGCTGTCTAGTTCTATCACTCACGGTAAGATAAGGGCGAATTACTTTCATGATTTTACTGGGTATGCTCTCAGATTATGGCATTAAATAAGGTGCGGTTAACAGATTTTGCCAAATATGTTTTGGCTCTAGCTTCTCAAATGTGACAGAGATGGGAGAAAGATTCTGAGCTTTTCTATTTGTTTTTTTTTCACTATAAATTCAATTACATTTTAATTTAATTTTAGACTGTTGGTCTGTCAAAAGAAGCAATTTGAAGACATCATCTTTGACTCTGGGAAACTGTGAGGCATTTTAGACTATATCCTGTTTCTTGTCTGTTTTTTTTGTGGCTGAACGACTTATTAAAAAGTTGCAGCCCCTCTGAGATCACTGAAATAAGATAAATCCTCCAGTTTCTTTTCAGGCATTGCTGTAATTCAGACACAGCTAGCTTTAAGTTCCAGTATTTGTTTAAATAGTAGGCAGTCCTACACTTGCAGGATATTTACTTACAGTCTTTGGTGTCTTTCATTGAGATCTGACCTTTCCCACAGTAGGTGTCAGTTGTCCTTCTGTGGTACAATGTTACAACAACCTCATATCCAAAGCAAGTGATTATTCTTTAAAAAATGCATTAGAAATTATACTGCATACACCGGTATATTATTGACAGCAAATGCATTAATGGCTTGTTTTTCTGCACATGCTGATATTAGATTCTGTGCAACAAAAGAGGAAAATGTAAGAACACCAACAGGCAGAATGTCTTCCCCAAAACATATAGTCTGTTTACATTTTCTAATCCTGCCGTCTCACAGATGGAAAGATAAGTCAGTCAGTCAAGGTTCATGGCTGACTGACATAACCAGTCCACTGTTAAGCAGAAACATGTTTGACATGTTTGCGCAAAACTTGCCGCAGGCAAAGCTGTCAAATGTTTTCTACTAAATAATCTTATATAGACTGCTTTCTCAGAAACAAAGGCAAAATTTAGACGCTCTAAAAAAAGCTCTCACTTTCAATATCAATAACAATGCTAGTACAGCTGTGTGCTAATGTTCAAAGTGATGGGGGTTCACGCGTACTGAATGTACTTTTCCTTTGCCGTCCTGTCGTGGTTTCAGGTTGCAGGGAGAGGGAGACACATTAGGGTGGAATTTGTGAAGAGGCTTTTGTGCCCCCCCCCCCCCCCCCCCCAATACTCCCACCCAAGCTTTAAGAGCTTAATAAAACAGGCATTCACTTAAAACATATCAGTTAACACATTTCAAAAGCCCCTCGCAGGTGTACTTTCTACTAAGTAATGAGTGCAGCAGTCACATTAAGTACGCCTCTGCTGAGTGTTTTTGTTTTTCAGCAAAAATATTCCAGCGGATTAGCAAGAACACTTTATGTTCCGGTCTCTCTGATAATATTTGCCTTCTACTCAACGTTAATACAATGATGCAAAGTGAATTTCTGTAGAGTAAGAAGGAGCCGTTGCCCCAGTTAGTCGTTTTAAGAAAAACAGGAAGTTTGTGGCCAAGGTTGGGTCTTTTAGGAGGAGGAGGAGAAGGAGGAGGAGGAGGAGGAGGAGGAGAATGGCACACCAGATGTGGAATCCCAATGCTGTAAACATGTATGTGAGGGTGTGTGCTCGGCACAACACAACAGGCCAGATAGATATGGCCTGTAGCGGTGTTGAAAACACAAGCTGACAGCGCTCATGCCAGGGCTTGTTCCGATTACAGAGGAAGGAAAGACAACAGAATGAAAAACAGCAGAAGAGACAGACGAAGTGTATTTGAGAGAGGAACTGAGTAACAGATTTTTTAGGACGTGGAGGCAGTAAGTCTGGATGTGTCACCTTTTGTAGAGAAACTACATCTGAGTCAGGCAGTTTCACTTGAGCCACACACATTAATTATGTGCCTCTATCCTGCAAAAATAATAATGGATGGTAAGGTGAAACCAAAATAAAAATCATCATTTACAAGTGATCCATTCCTATATTTTGGATCAGGGGATGAAAAACCACCAAACCACACCAAAGGCTTTTGTGTAAGCCATTTGTACTACATATGTAAATCTGCAAGAAGAGTGAGTTGGTGAAATGTTTATGGAATTACTGTTTACTGTTTATGGAATTACTGTTTTTGTTTCGGTGTACTCAAAATATTATAGAGCCTGTGGTGTGTGGCATCCTTTCTCCTCCCCTTATTTTCTCTTACCATGAAGCAAGGCACAAGCATAAATTGTATTTTACATTTATTCATTTGGCAGACGCTTTTGTCCAGAGCGACATGAGGTACAATCCAAGCTGCAGTAGATCAGTGAGAATAAGTGCTGCAACACTCCACCTGATGGAAGACAACAGCATGTCCAGCTCAGCAACAAAATTGCCCAACTGCCTTGGTAGGGAGTAACTACCAAGTAAAGAGATTTTGACCACAACTGATTGCGTGGTATTCAAATGAGGAATGGTTTCATAGAGGGTACAATTTGGGTGAATTTCCATTTGTTAAAAATCACCTCTCCGCCCAGATGCCTGAGCTGTTTGGGAGAAAGCATGATTGGTGAAATGCGTTTCCAGGTTTTGTGTAGTATTTGACTGGCTGTCAAAGAAAGAGATGAAATCAGCTTAATTGACAGCGGACTGGCAGTCCAACAGACCAACTGAGAAGGAGTTGCAAGTGGGCAACATTATGTTGTTTTTTTGCATAAGGGCGAGATTTTCATTTGCTTTGAATGACAGGAACACTCTGGAAACACATGTGCAGGGAGGAAGGAAGCTCTGGATGACAGTCAGTCAGCAGCATAGGGAGAGTGATCTGATAAGACGGTGGACTTGCACAGGTAGACTTGCGGGGTTAATACACGAATGACGTCTTAACACCAGCAGTGCTGAACCCGATGGCCGATGCCTCAACATTTTCATTTGTATAAATACTAAGTGCTAAGTTCCAGATATGACAGCTGATGCACTGTTTATTTTTTGCTCACAGCTGAGACAACACGAGAGTGGGCGTCACTGAGTTAGTGTAGTCAAAACTCCTTTTATGGATCTCTAGACCCCTCTGTGCTTATTCTTTGGAGTTTGGAGTGCAGTGAAACTATCTTTATACAATTTTGACAAAGTGACATATTATTAATGTTCACATCAGACAGGTTTATGCTGTTTAACACTCCCTGATGTGCTTATAATACAGTAATAGCTTTGGGATGGTAGATGGATTGGTAATGTTGCACGTGCCTCAGCAACTGCTTCTCGAAACAATAACATTGTCTGTCATGTGTTTGTTCGCCTGTTTTATTGTGAGCTTCAAAGGCCCACATTCAATCCAAAACCTCTTGAGTTAATGAACTAATGAAATCTAATGAGGCGCGCCGGGCGACTCTATTGTGGTGCAGCGAACGCAAAAATGAATTTGCTTTTGTTCATTTTGTGTCCAGCTTTGCTTTGTGGTGTTTTGGACTCCTCATATATCCGAGAAGATCCTGGTTGATGTCATTGGAGTGGAGTATGCTTTCGCAGAGCTGTGTGTGATCCCGCTCCGAATTTTCTCCTTTTTTCCCCTGCCAGGTAAGACACCCTGATTTTAGATGTTTTTCAGCATCAGTGTCCAGCTAGATTTTCCTTCCTGCTGCGGCGTTAACCGGGGCATAGCTCTGACCAGTGGGGTGATGTTTCCACTTTGTGTGTGTGTGTTTGCAGTGACTGTTCGGGCTCATTTGACTGGATGGCTCATGACCCTGAAAAAGACCTTTGTGCTGGCCCCCAGCTCGGTTCTCCGCATCATTGTCCTCATCACCAGTCTAGTTGTGCTGCCTTATATGGGGTAAGTCAACACTTCAGAGAACACTGTCGGGGTCACAAAGGTCAGCACTGTGACTCAGGCTTACTCTGTTATTTAACTCATCATTGTGTCTTACATTATGTTTTTTTTTAATGTCTGTTCTTCAAACAGGAGGATGATTCACTTCCGCACTTCAAAAACTGTAAACAAATTCTGGATAAAAGGCCAGCTGCAACCGAAAACTTAATACAATCCTTTTGTATTTCAGGGTTCACGGGGCCACGCTCGGGGTTGGGTCCCTCCTGGCTGGCTTCATAGGGGAGTCGACAATGGTTGCCATAGCAGCCTGTTATGTTTATCGACAACAGGTGAGAACACCTGAGTTGAGGTCATTGTAAACATGAGAGTGCACACCTTATTCCGTGCTTTCTGAAAAATCCCACCAGCAGCCATTTGAAACCAGGTGTGTCCCTCACTTATTGTGATCATTCTGTTTAGCTTGAATGGAGATCCAACTGAAGGTAATTATTGTGAATACATGCAGGGAAAAAGACCTCGAAACCTTTCACTGAGGACAGCTATATATCTACACAGCTAGTGTGTTTGTCTCTGTCACTGAAACTTGTGTTTATAAAAGGATGATAAAAAGGATGGATGGCATCAAACAGTATGAACAGAAGACTGTACAGGAAGTAGAAACTTCCTGCACAGCCCCCCCCCCCCCCCCCCCCCCCCCCCAATCCTCTAAAGCTCATTATTAACACATATCGGTAATCTGCACAAAATCCCAATTGTAAAAACGACGTGTTGTGGTTTGGGGGGTTATGTGCCGGATTATTTCTTGGCCGAACACTAAATAGTCGGGCACGTAACCCCCCTTAAAACCATAAATTACTGCTTTACAGTTTTCGTTTTGAGATTGAACACACTGTATGTAATGTGTTAATTAGTGATCATTTGAGGTGCTGGTAGTCAGATTTTGATTCTCTTTGGACAGAGCCAGGCTGGTGGTTTCCTTTTTTCAGTCTTTGTGCAAAACTAACTGGCTTCTGGTTGTATCTTGATATTTAAAGGGGAGGTATCTCATCGATATTTTTGCACATGATTAAAACACTCAGCATATTCATTTACTTATGTTTCCTACAATCTAAAAAGTCCAACTTGTCTATCCTCCCACTTCCTGAGTACATATTCAGGAATTTTTTTAGCCTTCCCTCTTTCAAAAGGAGTCAGAAGAGCAGCAACACTCCTCTCAACCCCACTATCTGAATGGATGTTAGTCATTTCTCAGTTTGAGATCTACTGTAATCAGAACCAAGTCTTTAAATATTCCAATTTGTAATGAATTAGTGCTAATAACCAGAAGCATAACCTAATGAGGTTATCGGGTTCAGGAAGTTCTGCATGCTCCTAAATACTTCAAGTGAGAACTGGATTACTTACTGTGTACACTGGGTATTTCCATTTTGCAATTTATCACCTATTAGATTAGCACAACAATAGTCTCAGCTAGAATTTCTTGGCAGTGCTACTTCTCCTTTTCTCTCAGTGGCTTAAAGGATTTTGTAGTTTTAATTTCTTTCTTGTCCGCCGTCCCCGCAGAAAAACAATGAGATGTCCAACGAGCTGGTGGTGGAGGGCGAGGACTCTGCCCCGATGAGCGAGGTCTGCTCCAGGACTCAGATGGACGCCATCGAGGAGCTCCAGGAGGAGGAGGAGGAACAGGAGTGAACTCTGACAGCAGGGGAAGGTAAAGCCGACCTCCATGTGGAACTTTGCTGAAGAGGAGAGCGCCGAGTGTTACAGTGCTGGACAGAAGAGAGGACCCGAGTATGGTTTGGTTTCAGAGGTTCTCCCGACAGACTTCACTTGAAGAAGAGTGACGAGGTCTTCTTCCCACCATTTAAACGCACACTGTAAAGAAAGCCATGCACCTCCAAGTTTTCATTCGTCAGTGTAAATACAGTACCTTTGTCTTCCGACCTTTTCAACAGTTCTCATAGTATCACATCAGCGGGTGTATTAACCACTTTCATGTGTCTACTGGTAAACAAGGGAAAACGACACAGGAGAACGTTTCCTCCTCCGCAGCAAGAATGAAACATCTGTCGAGTGGTAGTGGAGTTGCCAAAATACAGAGTTCATTATTTTATGTTCCTTTATCAAGATTAAGCAACAAGGCTTGAATTCAAATATAGATATGTTGTGGGACTTGTTGGGTTGTGCAATCGTATTTTACATACAATGGTGTACAGATTATTGTTGTTTTATATAGGTAATGCAATGTGTATATTTAATTGCCCAGAGGGGTCAGGAATCCCTCGTTATATCATTGAGTGTGTTACAGAAAACAGTTATGATTGTTCACTTTCCATGCAGTCTGGGAGTCCATCTACTATTGTTTTGCCAAGCATTTTCCTGGTAGTATTCAGACTGTCGTATGTACTGTATATACTGTATAGGCATTCTTATTTGGCAAATAAATTGCTTTATTATTAACGCTTGTGTTCTGTTGACATTGGCTTGAAGTCCGTATTGTTTGGGCACAGACCCTACTGCTGTATGTGTAAAATAATCGTAATTGCCAAAATCAACCAGTTTTTACAAAAACTGACCATAAAGCATATTATTACACCAAATAAGTAAATACTTCCTGTTTTTGATGTTTTATGGGCTATGTGTGAACACATTTATGTTGTTTGTCAAAGTCATTGCCAGACAAACCAAATGAGCAGTATGTTATCATACATAGTGATGTTAGATCTCTTACTAAAAAACTGTAATAACAGGAATCCAGAGACTTATTTGGGATGGGTAGAGCTGCTAAAAAAGTAGAGTCAACACCAATCACAGATATAGACCTTAGGAAAATCCATTGTATTCAACAATGTTGTACAGATGGAGTCGACGAGACCCAAAACACACGTAATGTATCATTTTCTGTAACGTAACTTCTGTTCAAAATCCTGTTCATAGTTCTCATTAAATTAAGCAAAGTCAAAGTATCAAGCTGATAAAATCAAAGAGGAAAAAAAAAGACTAAAAAAAGAAAAAAAATTGTACTTTCATTTTATATAAATGCCATCCAAAAATCTTGGCATAATCAATGTTTAACTGTTAACATATCACCTTCACCTGCTCTGAAATTAGGGCCAGGAAACGGCCTTTTATCGCCAATAATCAACATTCATTCTTATTGTGCATTATTTCTAAGGCAACATGGAGGACCAAGCGAGCGCTTACTACTGAATCCAGTGGCTGGTGTTTGGGACTGGTGCCAGTATCTGCAGCAACATTGGCACATTTTCCCCCTCAGGACAGCTTGGTTAAAGGCAACATGTTACACATTGAGTTTGACACACACACGCAAACGCACACAGACACACACACACACACACACACACACATCATTACAAATCACGCCTCTGACGCAGAGGCTGCAATTAATCTTCCCCCGATCACCACCTGGTGTGAACTCTTGTTAGACCTGATAAATCATCAAACCTCTTCACTGACTACCGGTAATTCAGTAATTTCACTGAATGAATCAATACTCATTCGGTGCACACCTTCACTTAAAATGCATTTTCTGACATACAATACACAAATCAAAGTGCCCAAATTCCAGTGTAAACACCAACCATCTAATTGTTTTGGCGCTGTTTGCAGCTCCTTTGTTTTTACAGAAAATAGTAAAACAAAATCTGGGCTTTTTTTTTTTTTCGCCACCTGAAAGTCAAAATGACACCCTGCAAACTAATTTGGATTTAACTGAGATAATCCCGCAATATCAGATGCACATATATGTACACACACACAAATAGAAAACTCTGTATACAGTACAGTGTGTACAGAAGTGTGTAAACCACGTCTTGTACAGGGTCTCAAATCAGCATATCTGTAAAGGAATAGGCCGACATTTTGGGAAATGTGCTCATTTCCTTTCTTGCCATGAGTTCGATGTGATCAATAGATAGAAGATCGATACCAGCCAGTTGGCTTAGTTTAGCATTAAGCCTGGAAACGGGATTAAATTACTTTAGGACGGAGCCAGGCTAGCTGTTTCCCCCCGTTGCCAGTCTTTGTGCTAAGCTAAGCTAACAACTGCTCATTGTAGCTTCATATTTAATGGACAGACATTAAATATCAATCTTCTCACCTAACTCAGCAAGAATTCCCATAAATGTCAAACTTTTCCATTAATTGGCGTAAATCTATTCATCTTGATCGACCTGAGGAGTGTTTTGCTTTTTATGGCAGGAGACTTCTCTGCAGTGGCGATCAGCTCGAGTCGACCTCCTTGTGTTCTGCAGCTTCCACAACTGGCACATTGTAGTGGCGATCATCCTCTGTGACGAGGCACACGGACGGCCAGTCGTCCTTATGGTCGTCTGGGTAGTAGGTGACAAACTCCTCCGTGTCGGCCTTGTACAGTCTGTAAACTTGAATGGTGCAACGCAAGGCGTAGCCCAGCAGGAACATCTCCACCTGCACAAAGGGCACAAAACGGGGAGATAATTACACGGTTACAGAGGAGCCCAGATTAAAATGCACGCTTCTCAAACAGCAATGTTTAATCAGCTGCTCAAGCACATGATTTTTATGGGTGCGGTTTCCTTATGCCTATAAAAGCTTTTATTAAAAGAGTGATAATAACAGTTAAATTACTCTGCAGCTTGTCCTTCGTGAAACCTTCTCACCCTTGGGGGTAATGATGAAGAAACATTACCACTGGAAAACAGAGAAAACAGCACAAGCGCCGGCATGTTTTACTGGTCAGGTTGCAGATAATGAGAACGTTACACGCCCGATCTCATGACATCGAACATTAGTCGTTGTTTTTGTTTTGTTACCAAGTGATGACGGTTTATTCAGCAGAAATTTATTGCTGGATTCAAAAGGGCAAGAAAATCCCAGCAGCTAGTTTCCTGTAAGGATTGTTTACAATAAAAGGTTCATGTAGGGGTAGCCAGTTAAACATTCAGTGCCTGTCTGTGAAGCCTGTTCAACTGATCCTGCGGTCGCTTGTGGCAAATAAAACGAAGGGCTTCTCCTACCTGCTCCAGCCCGGCGCTCAGGCCCACGTGGCCGAGGTGGTTGGAGAGGAAGGAGCGCGGGCAGTCGGATGAGTCCCGGGCAAACAGCAGCCAGCAGAAGAGCGGGACGTCCCCGCCGCCCTCCATGCAGCCGTGCAGCTCCACCGCTCTGCCCAGCATCAGCAGCTTGAGCGCCTCCAGCAGGCCCAGCTCCTCTTCTCCTCCCTGAAACACTCGCTCGCACAGCTGCTGCCGCTCCGCAGCGGAGGAGCAGTCCACTGCTGCCTGCCACTGAAAAAACAATCAATGAAATTAATCAATAACTATTTTGCATTTGATTATTGTAGTCATTTACTACAATAATCATATACCTTTACTGGTTAAAGCTTTACAAATGTGAGGATTTCTTACAGTTTACTTTCACTGTAAACGCTCATTGTCAGACAAAATAAGCAACTTGAAGATATTTTAATGTCTGATTTTTGACATTGTTAGCCTAAATTATTTATTAATTAATGGAAATCGACTAATGCTGAATAATACATTCTGTTCTCGGTAGAGCTGAAACAATCCATTGATCTATTAGCCTATTGACATTAGTTATCTCGTTGTTGTCCTATGTGATTGAACATCTTTGTCTCACAAAACAAGCAAGTCAATTTATGAGGGGCATTTTTAATATTTTCCGACATTTTATAGACCATTGAATTAATCGATCAAATCAAGTTAATGAAAATACATGGATGCCTTCAGCAAATTTCACTACAATCTGCCTTAAATTATGAAACACCCTGAGAGCAAAGTCTGTTATCGGTTATCAGACTATTTGACTATTTATCTTTTCAGTTCTTCAGATGCAGTGGAAATGCAAACAGGAATGTGAAAAGAGAGGTGTATTTATTGAGTAATTTATGACTTTAGTTCCTGGGGCAATTTGGTCAAAACTGGGCATTCATGGAATATTTTCTTCAAAACAACAGAGACTAAAGCCTCGAAAATCAGTTTCACCAAGCTGGTCATATTTATGGAACCAGCACTGACCAGAATAACACTGAGTCTATTCTGAGTGCAACTATAAGGAATCCACAATGTCGGGCACAGAACCAGCACACAGCTACCTCTCATCTCATAAAGCAACAGAGGTCCGACTTTTAAAAAACGTGTGTTCACTGAACACCAGAATTCCTCACAAGCTACCAGTGAAAGTGACGGACTATAAATTCTGCCAGGGGGCCTCACACTGTTATAGTAAAGAGGCACTGTGGGTTTTAAAAGTCCAAACAGCTTCTTTGAGGTGGAGGGTCCATCTATCCCTCCAAATCCATTAGAGCGTTACTAGGCTGTGTGTTAATGACACAGAAAAAAGAAAAAGAGAGAAGAGAGAGAGAGCGAGCAGCATTTAGAAGACTCCCTGTAACATATGGTAGCAATCACATCTAAAACTAAAAGCTCTGTGGATGAGTATCAATACCCTCAGTGTCCACGGATGGCATAAAAATAGTGCTGTGGTTGACTCGCTGTGTCTTTAAAATACTTTCTCACTACATGTTTCCGAGCAGATTTGCAGCCGCTACCTTATTTCGGAGAAGCTCCATGTAGCCTTTTAGCTGCAGGGTAACATCTTCTGTCTCATCTCCCTGCTGGCATTCTCCAGGAAATGTCCACTGACTTATCAGACCGTCCTGGGCCTCAAGTTGCGTCGGCAGCTGTAAACACAAAGAATTAAAAAGATAAGACGTAATTTCAGCTGTGTTCTAAGGAGCTGAAGCACTGACATTATGAAAACATGGACGTTAGAAAAGTTAAACAGTCTTGTGAAACATTTTTGTTTCAGTTTGTGGCTTTCTACATGTTGCTTTCTTTTCTGAGCTCTAATGGTCCACAGTGGGGCATTTCACGGTCATAGTTTAGAGTAACATTAGCAGCCCAGTCCTGCTCTTTATTTGATTTGAGGTACTTAGACTCTGGCAGGAGTAAGGTAAGGTTTGCGGAGACAGCGTTTTCAACTAACTAAGATAATTAAAGGGCATGGGGCTTAGCCAACGGTCAAGTGATACTTCTTTAAGTGAGTATTTACCACAGTAACGTCCTCCTCCTGCAGCCAGACGGGCAGCTGGGTGCTGTGGGAGAGCACCTGGAACAGCGTAGCTCTGAGGGCACAGTAGTTGTCCCCCCTCACTCTCCTCAAGCTGCCAAACCTCTGGGACATCTCTTTATAGCCCTGCAGCGGGGACATCACAGGAAGTCTCTTAGCCTCTTAGTCTCCTTAATGTGAACCAAACAACAACTGGCTTTAATCTGAAACACTTCTTCCCAGGAGCTACAGGCACCAACCTTTCTAATGAGAGCACTTTTGGCAGTGTTTCCTCTCCACTCTCTCTCACTGTAAGACAGAATATCCACCGCTGGGGCCAAACTGCATCTGTCCTCCACCTTTAAAACTGAGTGAGGGAGAGCAGAGTTAGAAGACATGGTGGACAAAACAATAGGACTATTGTTGGGATTTTATGCCACACAACAAAGCAGTGTTGTTTAAAATCTCTGATGCAACTGCATTACATAGATGTGTCATTTAGATGTACTGACGTGTAGGTTCTGACACAGGCGGTGTTGCTGACAACTCCTCTGCTCCTCTGTACAGGTCTTCTTCACTAAAACAAAGAAAAAACACTGGACTGTAATAATCTGTAACAATATCTAATGCATAAGGCTGGTGGTAATTTACATTTTTCTCTCAACAAATCCCAAGAAAAGACTAAAACCAACAATGAATTAGTCCTACTTAAAAGTATTATCGGTGTATCCATAGTCTGATATATCTTATTCCTCTGTGCCACAGACATATCACATTGCTACACTGCTGCAATGGGTGACATGTTCCTTCATTAGGATAAACATGTGCACTTTAGTTTATTTTGAGTCAATCCCACATACACGTCCTGCTGCTGTAAATACTCACTAGCGCACCAAATCGGTATTAATCCTTAGCTGAAAATAGTCCCACATGAATGCACTGTTTGCTCCTGTTTGAGTAACGTTTGCTAAAACCATGGTGCACACATATTTTAAGAAATGACTTAAAAAAAGATATCATATTCCGGATGTTTATTTGTTGCTTTATATTTGTTTGTAGGCCATATTTAAAGAGTTACATCCTTAAACCTGGGTGACACAGAGAGGGTAGGGAAGTCTCAGTATGGAGAGTTGGACTAACACATCGTTGGTTTTGGTTTTTTATGGATTTGTTGACAATAAAAAGTATACAAAGAATAAAGAATAGAACACCAATTGTACCCTTTAAACTCACAATAAACTGAAAATTATTCTTCAACTTGTTGGCTTCCTTATCTTCCAAACCATGACAATAAAAGGCCAAAATATCTACATAATTAGTATTTTCAAATGTTTTCGTACTAAAATCTGTTTTTCACTTTCTAGAGAACTGAATGTTCTTTGTGGCACACTATGACACTTTTTTAACGATGTCTCTGGGGATGGGGTGTGAAATCTTTCAAAGCTGAAGATGAAACACACGGTACCAAGTCTACATTGCCACACAGTTTAAAACGGCCCCTTCCTGTTTCAGAATTTCAGAGGCATTATAACACTCTGACTCTATCGTTCAACAGATTAAATGGCAAACACATGACGTGTGATGTTAACACCCAATTCACAAAAACAAAACATCATTACAAACCTGTTCCCTAGGCCATCTTCAGCAGAGTCTTCCTTCTCTGTGACAGGTATCTCATCAGCCTTTACATCAGTGGATATGATCCCTACCAGCTGCTCCTCTTTTCCAGTTACTTCCTGACTCTCAGCATCTTTCCCGGCCTGAGTCTCGGCCTCTGTTGGCGCGTCCTCCGCCTCCGCCTTCATCTCATCGGCTTCCTTCGCTTCGGGAACATCTCCATCTTCCCCCTGTCCTTTCGGCATCATTTCTTCCACAATATCCTTTTTGATGTTCTCCAAGAGAGTGACCTCCTTCATGTTCGTAGTTGCACTCTCAAGATCTGGCTTTGCATCCTGATCGGACTTTGAGCTGGAGAGAGAATACATCTTTGTTAACTTTCTCGCTTTACATAGAAATCAGAAGTTCACTATTTATGTCTTTAATTTAATTTATTATAAAAGTATTATGCTAAATGTGCCACTTAAGACATTTTATAATCATGAAACATACATTTAGTTGTACAAATATTGTAGAAAAAAGAATATAAGATGGTGTCAATATGCCCCCTAGTGGTCACAGGGAGCCTCTCAAAAACAAAAGTTTAAGTAAACAAGCGTCTTGTTTTGATATCACAAACTCTGAACCTGCTAACCTCTCGCTGGCGTCCGCTGGAGCTGTGGTCTCTGGCTCCCTGACAGAGTTGGCGGAGTCTCCTTCCTCACCACTGTGGTTGAGTCCTGCGGGCTCTAATCCAGGAGAAGACTCTGAGACATCAGGGCTTTTTATGACTTCAGGCCCGGACGCCATGCACACTGATGAAGTGCTATTCTGTGAATCTTCTGTCACAGCACTAAGACACAGGATGATAGGAGAATGATATTAGTTCTATATAGCAGGGGCTCAATTTCTGTTTTTGCTCCGGTGTCTTTAATACTTTACAAATCAAGTTACTTCATCACGTTAATGCAAAAATCCTATTAATCAATAAAGAAGTCCTGCTCATTGATTTTCCAACACTGCCCTTGATGGTGTAATACAACCGTAGATATGAAAGGGATAATGATTACAGGGACAGTGACCTCGGTTCTGTAAATATACAAATGGCCAGGAGACCTTCTTACAGTATAAATATACTCCATGATATAAGGTATTAAAAATCATGTGAATGGTTGACTAGTTCAGTGGTTCAAATGTTTTTGGCCCTTCGAGTCCTCGACAGGTTGTGACCAGCTCAACAAAAGACTAATAATTCCTTCTCTGACTGTTTTATTTGAATGTTAAAGTGAACGAAAGAGGTAAAATTATGAAGTAATTCACCAGAAGACAAAAGGAAAGTGTGAAAAAATATTACAAATCTTTGTGTGATGGAAAGGTTTTCTGCTTTCCTATCCTCATAATCGTCCCTCCAATACCTCATTTATACGGTATACTGTTTATTTAGAAATAATAAAAAACATTTTTAAAAACATGAAAGTGCTTACTGAACCATAAATAAACATTAATGTATTGCTAAGCCCTAATGGCACATATTTCAATTCAACCTCATTTGATTTTTCTAACCAGCATCCAAAACAGCAACAGAAAGTGAACGTTTACAGTTTGGTTCGTTGTGTGACTCACCAGCTCGGAGACTCTTTGTCGACCTCCTGACTGACCACAGAGATGGACGACACCTGGGTGTTTGGCACAGATAACACTTCATTATTTTGAGAAAACTTCCCAGATGGCTCGGCTCCGGCGTTATCAATAGTGACCTTGGAGCCTGCTTCTTCATCATTATCATGAGAAGTGTCCAGTGTAATGTGTTCTCTTGTGTTTGTCTCGGTATGGGAACGGTTTTCAGGGCAAACTGCCTCGGCTGTTAGTGAGCTGTTATCAGGGATCTTGTCCTGCGCTGAGGCTGGAGATTCTTCTTCTAGTGCCGCATTTGTTGTTGTAAAAACCTCCCAATCAACTCTGGCGTGTTCTTTCTGCAGGGAGTTTAAAGTGCATTGCAGAGGTTCGTCTGCAGGACGGTCCTCCGTATCTTCTTTTTGTGCTCTGGTGGAGTTTCCTTTGAGTTTAGACCCGTTCCTGGGAGAAGGTGTTGCTGTTTGTATGACCTCCTTATGCAAGGGTCCGTTCTCCTGAATGTTACTGGGCTCCGTCTCTCCGACCTCAGGACTCTGCTTCACCTGCACCTTATCCTCCATTGTCATACTGGCCTCATCCAGTTTTTTCCTGAGTGACATAACACAGAGAGGATGAGCAATGTCATCGTACAACAAAACATCTTTCAAATCGAAACTCTAACTCAGCTGCAGCTTTGATATTTTGAGTAAATGCCTTTTTCTTAAGATTTTAGATGTGATCAATGACAACATTTTCCAGCAAGATGTTTTAACATTCTTTCTGTACAGTAGGCGTGGAGCATGTGGGACATCTGTAATTAAATCAGTCATCCTTATGTAACATCTCTTTGCATTAATCACTCGTGTGTGAAATGACGAAATGTTTCTCAAGACCTCTGGAAGTCCCCTAGCCCTGTTCATTATTTGGTCACATAACACATCCTACACAAAGCTTAAGGGGAAAATCTAAAGTTTACTCTTTTTTACCTGTTATCCACCAGCGGGTCACATCTTTAAAAAAGGTATTTTCATGATCTCACGTTAGTCTACTTTCTGCCTGGAAAGTTAAATGTTTGCATGAGTCATAACCAACACATTATAATATATAACATATTATTTCCAAAGACGTGCACAAACTTAGTTAAAAGAAAGAAAAAAAAACGCAGTTAAAGTTAGTTTCAATGTTGACATGTCGCTGTAATTGTCCTGAAAGTGTTCTTCCTTTATTGAGTCAGTTCTAACATTTACTTTGATCTCAGTATGAGAAGACTTTACCACTCATATCAAGTCAGAGAGCCACAGAACTCCCAGAACCTTTTACCCAGAACGTTTAATAATCTGCTTCTATCAGGACGGAGTTTTACCATCCTTGACGTGGCACTAACCAATATATAAGGTCTCTTATTCTATCTGCTATTGGTTATTTATATCATTATTGTTGGCGGCTGTCTGTAAGCCAAATTGCCCCACTGGGAGTTTAAAGTTTTACTCTTTTCTCTACTAAAACACATTTTGTGGGTGTAGCCTGCTGCTGAATTACACGTCTTTTCCCTTAAAGCCTGCCTAAGGAAACATTATGTCACCAAAATCATGTAGTGACGCATAATGCTGAGGCAAAAACGAGGCTAGAGGTCCCCAAACTCCAAAAGAGGGAAGTGTTACTGCAAAGGTCATCTCACCCTATGTCATCATCTCTTTCAGGACCACAAGTGCCCACCACAACTGATCCATCTGTGGGCACCACGGCCTTTGAGTCATCTTTCAGCAAACCACTTCTTTCCTCCGCACTGCCACAGGGACTCTCAGGCTGACAGCAACAGTTCCCCATCTGCTCGCTCCCTCTGCTCGGGAGGTCGGACAGGTCGAGGGGCTGGACGGCGACCTCTGGTCCACGACGACCGCAAGCGACCTGATGAGCCGCCGAAGCCTGAAGATTTCAGGAGTCCATCATGCTGAGGGTCAAGCCGCTGCTGAAGCCAGGAAGCAACCATGTTTATGTCTTGTAATAGAGTTTGTTCCTAAAAGCATGTGCGACATCACTGAATGAATGATTCAAACAAACTCCCTGAGTGATAAAACAGGTGTTACAATAAATTTTGTAACCTGAGCAGGAATATTTTGACCTGAACACCAAAGTTTAGTTTATCACAGCTGTTTAAGTGTGTTACTCTCTCCGTATTTAACAACTATCAACATCTAAATACCAAGAGGACATACATGTTGCCTGAAATCCCAACTCTGGTCACATAATCTCGTGTGACACCTGCAATTCTGTTTTTCAAATAAACATTTAATGCAAAACTTGCTTGAATCATGGCTACATCCTCATTTCAAACACAGGGAAGTAACAACAACGACACTGCACGTTCAACTGTCACGTACACGTTAATAATGACGAAAAAAAAAAAACAACCTACCTCGGTTGAGTTTTGTCGGACACGAACTCGGACCTCACGAAGCTCCGAGTTTCACTTTCGGTTAGCTGGAAAAAAACCAGGCTGAAGTTAGCCGGCCGGCTAGCTGCGGCGAACTTAAAAACACAAACACGGACCGCCGCCCGGGAGAAACGGCGCCGTCTGCAGCCACCGGACCGTCACCGCCCGACGCCACGCATTACGTGAACGGCGTGTTTGTTTGTGTTTTTGTTTTTGTTTTTGTTTTTCTCGCTGCGTTTACCGCGGCTCAGCACCGGGAGCGGAGCCGTAGCTTTAGCCGGAGCGGCGGCGGGTCACGGCTCGGTCCGAGCGCGTGACGTCATACCCGGGTGCGACGAAGGGAGCTGTGGTGCGTTCAGGAGCCGCTCGGAGAGAGGCCGCTTCACCCTGAACGCCTCCCGTGTTCTGGGGTATTAACGCGATGTTAATGCGGAAGCGGTGGGTGGGTTGATTGGACTGTGTGCAGCTTGTGAAATGTGATGATTTTTGGGGGTTTTTTCTCGGTTTTATATGACTTTATTTTTGGGGGTTTTGGACTGTTGGTGAAACATAAACCAGCAATATTAAACGCCACATTTGCCTCTGGGAACTTGGGGTGGCCATAGTTCACTATTTTCTGACATTTTATTCCCTAAACAATTAATCACTTAATTGAAAAGTAATTAACATATGAACTGAATAAAGGAATAGTCCGCTGCAGCTCTATGTGGTATATTATAGGCTAGAAAAGTTAAAGGAAACTGGCGATGCAGTCTTTGTCTTTGTCCTGTTATCTGGTTTAAACTCTTGATATATACTTAGTAGGAAAATGCTATCCATGACAGTATAGGTACAGTACATTGTTATTAGTATTAAATAACAATATAAGAATCATTGAGTACTGCGGGAATTTTTTAAGAGGGAAGAAAGTTGGCCACAGTCTCAGGTTACGGAGAAAAAAAACAAGCAGACAGATAAACTGTTTAAAAATCCGATGTATCATTGTAATAAATGATCTATTGATCCTCAGTGTCATGGTAGGTTTTTAAACTTTTGGTTTATGAGTGCCCTGATCCACTTCTCCCCTCAGCTACCGCTCTAATATATGCAACTGTGTAACTGTGCCTGAGACTTTCACATCCCATCACAAAGAAAATTTGAAACAAACTATAACACCATCATATGATATCTAAAGCTCAACCCTATCAGTGGGTTTTCTTGCTAAATTCTGCCAATCTAATAATATGAAAACATTTACAAATCTACCTCGTGGTTTTGTGTTGTATTGCTTCTGTTTGGGTGTATTTAATGAAGGACACATGCTTTGTAAGGGGTCGTAACATTTCCTACATATTAGAACAAATTAATGGCAGTTCTTCATTACAAAAAGTTTATATGCCCAATAATAAATAAGATGGGCAACAAAATAAGCGTGAGAACAGAAATGCTGTAAAATATAGCAAATATATTTTTATTTTCAAATTTTCTTGAACCATTTTATACAAATTATATAGGCAAATTTATATTTTACATTATATACATCAGAAGTACTTCATTGCCGTGTGTAAGAAATTTACACTAAAACCTGTTTTGTTTCATAATTCATGTGCCTGTCCAAGTATTGTCCAAAACCGCAGTGATTCTGTTCCCTGATCTTCAGCCACTACATGTTCTTCAGCTCCTGTATGTGACCGATCAGCTCCTGCGGCAGTCGGAGCTCCGACACTAGATCCAAGCAGCGCTGCACGAGGTCGTTTAGGCTGGAAGAGCAGTCAGCGGACTCAGAACGGGGCTTCTGCTGCTGGTGAGGAACATCCATGTCCATCTGTTCGCCTTTCTTGCAGCAGTTTGCTTCATTGCATCCCTCTCCACAGCAGCCCGAATCTGCCTGCTCCACCTTCATATCCTCTATGCTGTCGGAGACGGAGCTCACGCTGGGAGGAGGATTCTCCAAAGCCATCCTGAGGCCGTCCATGACTGCGTTTTCATGCTGGGAAACCCGCTGCAGGAGGTCAGTCACAGACACTGGGACGGGGCTTTCCGGATGTTGGATCTGGTACCAGCACCATATAGCACTGTGACGTGAGACACAAAGAGGCAACAGTGTCAGACACAATGGCACAGAGAAGTGACAGGGACAGGAATCTGCTGGACAGAAGAGAGTCTTCAATAAAGACCAAAACAAAAGAGGCTCATGATGTTTCTGAGAAAGAAAGAGGCGGAAATGCTATGTTTTTAAAAGAAAGAGAATACAAATGGAAAGGCAGGACCAAAAAAAGGAAAAGTCATTTAAATAACAAAATACCCTTTTCCAATATTTTTTGTTTTGTTTTTGTTTACAAACTAATACAACAAATTCTGTAACATTTAGTTTTTTATATTTAAAAGTGATAAACACATGAATATACAATAAACAATTTATGGGACTACCCAGCCCTACATAAACACACTGTTTTCAATTCCTCACCTCCACTTGGGGAGTTAAACATTTTAAAGACTTTAAAGGCTTGTGGTGAATACAGGAAATGAGTTTCCACATCAATATTGTGGGTTTTATCTCACTGAAATATTGTGACTTTGCTTAAATACAATTTCCTGAACTTACTGTACTGTTCTTGCTGAATATGAAACCTCAACACTTGCATTTATTTATATATGATACCATCCAAAGCTGATATTGAAAACTCATTCCTGCCTGGCCATTAAATTTATATTATTAATGAATTTAAAAACAACAGCAACAACAGGTGACCTTATCACTCACCCTTAATTTAGATAAAATCAAAAGCATTTGGCTTAAACACAAAACACTGTCAACAATACTTTTCCATGCATTTCTCCCAAAATTAAGATTTACAGTCACCACTGTGTGGCAGCAACACACCTTAACATCTCCAAAATGTCACTATAACACCAAATATCTGACCAGGACTATTAAGGAAACCAGTGTTCACAACATGTTTGACCTCGAATCAGGAGCAGTTTAACCAAACACTGGCTTATTTCAAGTGAAGGACTTTTTATTTTAATTTACCCAGTAACTCAAGTGGAAAAAAACATAGAAAAGTCCAAAAATAACCGTGATTTTGTGTTTTAAACATATAATTTCTAACACTTGGGACTCCACAGTTGAGTGCTGGGCCTGACCGCAGTCCTGAGGCATCCTAACGTGAAGAAACATCCCGTGTGGGACTAATCACACGCAGGTTTACCTCACGATGCCCTTGAGGCGGCCTCCGGCTGCAGACAGAGCGGCTCCCCGCCTGAAGCCCAGGACGAAGCCCGGCTGCAGCGCGGCCTCCTCCCCGGCGTCAGCTCCGTCCACGTACCCGTCCTGTCCACCACACCGGGAGGGGAAAACATTACACATTAACCCGCTGAAGGTTACACACTGACAACGACAGGAGGAGAGGAACTGGTTGCGTATTTTGGGTGAAACATGTGACGGGATTAGTTTTTTTTACCCTGATCCGCTTCTTCATGTTGGACGTCCACTCTTTGTTCAGGAAGTTCAGGTCGTCCGCGCTCTCGTCGAAAACATCTTCTCCACTCTGGGAAACCGCTTTAACCCAAGACATCGTGAGTTTATATTAATAATAATGATAATAATAAGAATAAAACCTTCAGCAGCATCCAAACAACCTGCAGCCTCCAGCCACTGACTGACACGTCATCATCCTGCGCCCTTAAAGAGGAAATCCACCTTAAAAACACGAGGTGAGCTGTGGTGTCGCCTCGTCACTGAATACATCCTCTGCAGGTAACAGACCGCTGGAGGAAGCACTCAGACACTTGACTTACTCTGTTACAGGTAAAGTAAAGGTAAACATACTAATACAAAATAAAAGTATTCATTCTGCAGTAAAATGTCCCCTGTGACTGATGTATTGTGAGGCCTGTGTGTGATATTATTGGACTTTAAATAGAGTAGTTTCCAACCTAGTAACCAAAGGATCACCAGGTGAATCTGAGGGGTTGTGAGAGGATTAATGAAAGATGAAGGAAGAAAATATTTACATTTTTTTTTCTCTCAACCTTACTTTTCTGTGTGAAATGGTGGATTTTTATTTATTTTTTATCCTTCTTCAAATACATATATAAACATCAGAAACAAGATACTGTTTGTAAAAGTCACAGGCCAAACGGGTGGTAACTACTGCTGACAATATATTGTATTTTATAAGCTTATTATGTTATTATTTTAATGTTATTTTATTGAAAAATCGTAATTGTGAAAGTAACTATAGCTGTTAAATATATTTAGTGGATAAAAGTACAATATGTCTCTCTGATGTGTAGTGGAGTAGAAGTATAAAGTAGCATTACATGGAAACACTCAAGTACAGTACAAGTACTTCAGTGCAGCACTTGAGTAAATGTACTTAGTTACATTGGAAATCAGAACTTCCACTCTTGACTTTTCTTGAATTAATGACTTTTAAATATGTAAATTAGATGTTTGCCTTTTTTTTTTTTTTTTTGTACTTTTTGAAAATTTGCAAAAAAGCAACACTGACTATTTTAGTGTGTACCTTCCCTTTATTAGACTCTTCTTCTGTGGTGTTTATTGGTAGATTGTGATTGCCTGGTGCACGCTGCCATCTGGCGACATTACTCCTCAGATGGTAATACTGTTTAATAATACTAATAATAATATTAATAATAATAATAATAGTACTGATCCTGCAGGGGGCGCTAGAGCCTCGCGGTGAAACTGAACGTGGTCTGCAGGAAACCAGCAGGCGTCCTCAGATGATGAACACCTGAACCTGAACATGAACCTGAACATGAACATGAACACTAGTTTCAGATGTACTGCTCATCTTCATCGTCATCATCATCATCATCTGACTTTATGATCATCAGCAGCTCTGGGACTGATTTACATTGTCTGTTTTGTTTTTAATCAAATAGAGGCGCGAACGATTAATACAATAAAACACATTATTATTTTTTTATTCATTTAGGCTTCGTCTGTTTGGCTGTGGATGCACTTTTTAAAAAAATGTGCTTCTGTAAAGAAAACTGTAAAGTCTTGATGCAAGAAAACAGGAGGTAAAGGAAAAACTCTAAAAACTCACTGAATTATCTTTAAAAAAAATACTGTCACAAGGCTTTTTTTTAAATTATGAAAATGTGGAAAAGAAAATGTCACATTAGTGTGCCATATGTATTTATATGTCTATTCAATTAATATAACTTGGTAATAATTGATAATTGATTTGCAATTGCCAGATTAAATTAAAATTAAACCTGAATTTTTGCCTCAATTATAGGCAGATTTCTTTAATGATCGAGGTAAACTGTATTGGATTGATTGTTTCTGACTATATGAAATTAAACACAGCACAAAAAGAATGAAAAATACACAATAATATTATTTTTATGAATACATACATACATTATGAATACATATCCATGTTTTAGACAAGAAATCAAAAACATTTTCACTATAAAATTTTCCACTTAAGGAAAATAATGAATAAATGTTTCTCTCCCTGGAAACATTTTCAGCTGATAAGCAAAAATGGAAGAAAAAATGTGGCAATTTACCATTACTGACAAATGAATCTTATATGTTTTGGTCAGAAACATGTTTTCAGGGTGTCAGAAATCTTGTCCCCTGTTGTTTTTCTTTCTCCATGAAGCACTTGAACATCCACACAAGCATTTAGTGCAGCTTCAAATCACTGTCCGGTGCATCTTTACAGCTTATGTTGCACGCAGTAGTGCCTCTAACTTCCCCTTTATTCCTCACTGTTGAGCAGAGAGGCTTTTTATTTTCAGATTTTCTCATTCTTCATGCCATGCTTTATGGAAAACCCAGGAGAGAGAGAGCAGTGCGGCGGGCAAATGCCTTCCAACAAGGTGAAAGGCATTTGCGGCCGCTGGACAACAATGGCCCTGAGACTACTCCGGGGCCACGGTGGAGTTGTCTCTGTTCTGGAAATGGAGTCGGCCGGAGGCCTCATTCACTGCAGCCACACCTTCAGTCCCCTCACTCAAAGAGTCAAAACAACCAGCCGGGGCAATCACCTGACACATTTCCATCCAATTTCCACTGCAGAATGTGTTCATTTTCAGGCTAATGGCATGTCATTTTGCTGGAGCCTTTGGTCAAGAATTAATCCTGGAATCAAAACAGATTTTCCGGGGAGCAATCTTCCATCAAGTATTGATTTTTTTTACACTCACGGAGCCTGTACTCCCTAATTTAACCTGACAGCCAGCAGCACAATGGACTGGGAGCACCTTGGCATCTCACAGAGGGAGCTCTCCTCCTCCTCCTTCTCTCCATGAAGTGAAAGAGAGATTGGGAAGGAGAAAAAAAAAAAGGCTCCCAGATGTATAAAACAAAGAGCATTGCTTACAGAAAACACAGAGATAAAGCTTCCGTCTCTCTGTTTTACCTCTAATTATGTTTTCTAGTATAGTGCAACTTGGGCAGGTAAGGCTGAGAGGGAAAAGGGGAGAGTGTTCTGGGGCTATCAGCTATCATTATGTGCCTGTTGACATCTCCCTGTCTTTGAGTGATTCTCATCTGTGATTTCCCCTGGCCATTTTCCACAGATGCACGAAGAGGGGTTTCATCATGCCCCCCATAAAAAAGGACCAAAGTGTCCGTACAGGCCCTCACTAATAAGAAAGCAAAGATGTGTCCGACCATGTCACTCCTCTCCCATCCATATCGGCTCTCTTGATGCCTTCAGATATGCAATCATTCTCTTCCCCCCCCCCCTCTTTCTGTATGTGCAGTAAGTATACTATACCGTACGTAGAGGTCAGAGGATGAGAGGATGATGGAGGGCAGGGCCGGTTATTTTCCTCTAGCTCTTAAAGCTGTGATGACCCATGTGCAGGAGAGTTGCACTTTGCCAGAGGGTTTTCCATGCACCGCGTACAAACTACCTGACAGGAAGGGGAAACTATTTCACTTTTCATCTGCTGCTTTTAACTCATAATCACCCATTCCGTGCCGAACGTGGTGCGATGTTTGTATTCGGTCATATTTCAGTTTAAGTAGCACATTTTTGCAACACATTTTGTAGTAATAACTGTAATTATTATTGGCAGGGCTGTAGCCACGGAGAGATTTAGAGAGGAGGGACCCTTGAGTACAGACACTTAAAACCTCCAACCCCCCAACAACCTTCAACCCCGGCATCATTGGTGGTCTTTTTGCATCTTTTTCTGTGGTATTTTGCAGCTCTGGAGTTCTTATTTATGCTTCAAATGAGAGAGGCTGCTTAAACACTTTCCAAAGCTTCTTGTTCTTCTTGTTATCAGTTGTCTCCATTATGACGGATAATACTTGTGTAATTATGTGGAATAACAAACTGAATTACCAAAATGAGCTCAAGATCAAGATCAAAATGGATATTTTTCAACTACAAATTAGAGCCTGGGAAGAGTTTTGTGTAAGTAGCTCCAGCCAACTTTCCGCTGATATAACTCCTGCTTTAGCTGCAATTGTACATGCTGCTTCATGCAAATGATGATTCATGGTATTTTAAATATGTTACAACAGATGCCAAAAAGTTAAGATTCCCGTCTTGACGGTCTTGACTAATTTGTTTCTCTTTGAGGACAAAACTCCTTTCCAAGCTGATGAATTTCAAATGAAAACATAGATAAAAAAAAATTACCCGGGGACATAAGTTGTGTTAACTCAAGAATAATAGTTTTGATGCTCAAGGTCAGCACAAAGGGAGCCATGATCAATCGTTTTTTTACAGGCAATTACAAGCATAGAGCGATTGATTTAACAATCAAATAAACTTTTCACTGAAATTTTTTGATTGCTGTTATAATTGTTTTCATCATGTCCTTGTGTTTCTTAGTGTAGTGTTCACTGTATTCAAAATACATTTGTCACTTCTAGTCATACATTAAGTACGTGCACGGCAAGCCATTAGTGCTGGATGTGAACTTTTGAATTAAGGGGTATTGATTACTTTCTTTCATCTTCAACAGTATAAAAATCTACAGTATGTGCAGGTTGAAAGCAGCTCTTATAGTCTCACCTGTGTGTTTGTGAGACTTTTTGTGGGGAAAACACTAAGCAGAGTCCAGGCTGCTAGAAAACAGAGACATCACAGCCTAAAGACATGCATTTAAAAACTGGGCTGCTAGAAAGTTAAATGGACTATGTGCCGATGCAATCAGCTGCTCAAGTCGGACAGGTGTCTCTGTAAAGACCCGGGCTATTAACTCCTCTACCTGCAAATACCTCACAGTGTGTCATTGCTAATCACACTGGAAAAAAAAAAAAAATGCAGAAAAAAACAGGAACAACTGTGAAAGCAAAAGGGATCATATGCATGGCCAACCTCGATTGCATGTGAGGATTGGTAATTGCACCCCCAGAGGCATCTGGGTGTGCAGAGCAGCAAAGTGGGAGACGCCTGAGCAGCTCGGGCTTCACAGTCAGTGTACCAACATCTCAACCTTGAGGAGGAAGTGAAAACAAAAAGGCGGAGGAGCGGAGGGTGAGGGATATACAGACAGTTCATTTACCCGGAACATCAGCCCACCGCGCATTGTCTGAAAGATAAGGGAAGTGAATGCTTCATGCCTGATGGAAAACAAAGGCAGCAATTTAAAACCATCTGCATCCAACACATGCACTCTCTCCCTCCACCTCTCTGTTTCTGTGTCCTGACTGATATTGAAACATAATCCATTTGGAGCGCCGACATGTCATAATATTTCTGTCCGGCCTCCCTCTCCCCATTCAGGACAATTTCAGGTGGTTGCAGGTTGAACAGGAATGTTTTATTGCAACAAGTCAAACTGGAGCCTTCACTTTAATACTGTATAGAAAATATATATAGGGAGATGGAGGGACGCAAAGAAAAGGAGGAACTATAGTTTACTTTAAATCCTTCTGAAGGAGACCTCAGCTGCTCCTGTCTCCATAGGTTCAGAAAATAAGGATAAGAGATCGAAACTCTCCTTTACTGGATAACTGTCTTTACTGGAAACATCACACACCACAAACGCTCGGGTGTGAATCTTCAAACTACTGTATACTGCTCTTAGATGTCTGCTATGTAAAGAAAAGAAGAAGAAAACAAAGAGAGTGTGCACTCCTCTTTGAACAAATAGTGAGTTTGATTCTGCCGTTTAACTCAAACTTTGTGTGTATTCATTTTCCAGTTTGCTGTTTCTAGAAACTGTCACCTGTAAAGCACTTTGGACTGAACACTTTCACTTATTCTTTACTTAATATTATACTTTATGTGCTAACTATGATACTTTCTATTTACCTAACATTACCATTGTGTTTCTCTTTTATTATTACTAATGGCATGTTGCATTTTCTTCCTAAAGAGGGATTGTTCCTCTGTTGCTCCCTTCACTGAGATTCCTTACTTTTTTCCAGTTTTTCCTAATTTGAATCAAGGGTCTAAAGGCAGAGGGCGTTGTATGTTTTTTTTTTTTTTGTTTATTTAATGTTTGTTTCATGAGGACAAATGCATAGCGTGGACAAATGCCAAATACAACAGCACTTACAGCCTAGTCTAGTTTGGAATATTTGTTCCCTAGATGGGATTTTACACAAACACACACAACTCAACAGGAAAACAGGAGCAACAAGAGCTGAAATAATAGGGATTGTAAGGCAACACTTGTATTATCACTTAATCTTGAGGTCCCATCTTAAAATCTTTTTTTAAAATCATAGCCACATGAATTTGCATAGCAAACAAATCTGCAATTTTCCACAAACTAATTGCCAGTTTAATAAACTGACTGATTGGTGACCTGTAGGCCTTTTTAACAGGAGACATTTTGTCTGGTCATGGTAGGAAAAGCACTTACTGCTACTAATAATATTAATTTTATTAGTTATACTTGTGCCTTTCCTATTGTCACGTGTCCAAATGTCTTCAGTGCAAAATGCTTATTGTATTCAGGAATCAGTAAGTGGAAAATGTCTTCAAATTCATGCAGGTAAAAGTATGAAGAGGCTTTAGGAAAGGGACACTACTTTCTTTTATCACAAGTTGTTAAAGCTAGGATACTAAAAAACTTAAACCACTGTGCACAATTAGGACCAAAACTTTTGTGCATGACACATTCCTATCAGATTCACATCCAGGAATGATTGAAAACCCTGATATTTACTCTGTAATTCTGCGTTAGGATTCCTTTTAACTGCGCCGTTGCTCTTGATTCAAAAGCCGTGCTGCGGCAGAGAGACAACAGAAAGTAAACTTTTATCAGCAGCAGAAAACAAACAGTTTGAGAAAACAGATATGGGTCAGGAGCTGCATCTGCACAATTACATTGTTAATGGGAAAGACAATGAAAATGGTGCGGATGGAAAACAAAAGAACATCAAATAAGTCACTCGAGCTGTGTACACCTCAGCCATCACCACTCAAAAATACATCCAGGGTTTTGAAATGAAGGGGGAAGAGCGAGCTGAAAGGAAGACGAAAAAGCATCTTGAACATCAGTTTTCAGTCTAATGTTAATAATTTATGTTGTCTGTGCTTTTTATTATTATTATTTATTTATTTACTACTTTCTTTTCAGCAGCCTGCCCGTTTTTCAAAGGCATCATGGACAGGGAAGCCGTATCAAACTTTTGAGTTTAGTTTCAAAAGGCTTTCTCCCCGTTTATTTATATATTTCTTCTTCTTTACACTTGTTTTGTTGTTATTTGGTGAGGCAAACACATGAAGCTTTGATGAGAAGCAAACCTGACATCTATTCTTCTCTGCTGACCCCGAGGAAATCTAAATAAATTGCTAAATATTGAACGCGACGCTGTTTTCGTTGCCCACGTTCTCTCATTAAACACATCAGCTATTCAGTTACATTCATTCATCAATCCACCAGCAGCAGCTTAAATGTCAAATAACTCAGCACCTTAAATATGAAGGCATGTACAGGATGGTTTAAGCTGCTCCTGACCATGACCTCGCAGGGAGAGAGAGTCAGGGCAATTCTGATTTTATTTGACATTTTCAATAACCGTGTTAGGCCCATGTGTGGAGCCGAAAAAGATGAAAAGTAAAGTCAGTGATGTTTTCGGAGTATTTGTGTGTTACTGAAACCTTTGAACTCTGCAGCTACAGCAGTGTTACTTATATCACACTTTTTAAATCAACTACAAAATATAAACTCAATTTGTCTTCATAAATCCATCAAATGTCTCATGTAGTTATGTGTAATAACAAACTATATTTCCATGATAGCAATCAATAATAAATTAATCTACAATGTAATACATTTAACGGTGTGATTTAGAGTATCTTAAATTCCACGAATCCCACGGGTCGAAAGCTGAGATGCTAGTTGCAGGAGTTTAGGTTGTTTTTTGGGGGAAAGTTGCCATAAACTTCAATGTAAAATAGTGTGTTTGTTTGCATTCCTTTCGTATTAAACAAACTGTTGTTTTATAGAAATGTCTAATAATTACTTTGCGATTGTGCGTGAACCCGAGCGACTGCAACACCTTGATAAATTAAGGTTGATCGGAGCCGTTGTGCCGCTTTTCCATCATGATTGAATTTAGTTTCTGTCTCTTTTAGTGGAAAAACAATTTGTATTACCAAGTTTGACATGAATAATAAATGAATCTACATTTAAATATGTGACTTAAAGGCAACTTAACGTCACTACTTCTATCCTAAACTAGTTTGCTTTAGCAATTGTTGAGCTCTGTGGCTGTTTATAATTTAATTTAGTTGCTGCTTCATTAATTATGTGGAATAACAAACTGAATACTAAGATGTTAGTCCGTAATATTTTAAAACAATCTCTCAGTGACAGTTTAACACGTTGAATCTATGGCATAATATTTTTTATTAATAATTTAAATTAAAAAAAAAATCTGATTCAAGTTTAAATTTAGTTTTGTCCAAACACGTCGGCCCGTTTACTGCGTTTTGGCTTTATAGGGCAGAATTTATCTATCAAAATCGTTATCGTAAATCATTCCACTGAAAACAGGACACACAATTCATGTCAAACAATTGTTTATTACTAATTATGGTACAAATCAATGTGACATACTTGAAGCTTTTTTTTTGGAAATACACAAAGTGCTGCTTAACTGACCAAACAGATATTGCTCTATAGATTAAGTACAGTTTTCAGTCTATAAAAAATGAAAACCAACCTCTGCAGGCTCTTCAGCTTTGGTTTCGAGTTCTTCGATTATTAACAAAACGTCAAACCAGTTTGTTTGTGTTAGTAAAATTTCACAAAAGCATTTAAAGGTGATTAACAAATCATCCTAATTGGGTTAAGAGCAACATCACTGTAATCTCCTTTTCCTCTATGCGGGTCTACAGGTCTGTGAACACTGAGAGGTGAACGCCACAACGAATGAGAAATAATGCAACAATAATTAAAAACAGATGACCACAGAGTCACATGTGGCTCAGGAAAAAAAAACAAACAAAAAAAAACAATCATGTGTCACATAATAATAAATAAAACACAAGCCTCTCCCCTCCACATTGAAGGTGAACATCGACACACACAGTGCAGAGTAATCATCTGTCTTTTCTGCTGACCTGCTGCTGCTTGTATGGCCTTTGTATGATTCTCACATGAACAGTACTGAGGTAAACCTTGGATGAACTACTGTACATTTCTACTCTTCAATTCTTTTATCTCAGATTTTAAAGATTGTCAACATCATGAATCTATTTCTCTGTACAATGTGCATAACTATAGAGCTTTGGTCCAGCATTGAAAAGTTGAGCGAAGGCGTAACTCCTTTCTGTGTCTTCTTTTTTATTTTTTGGTTTTGGTTACAGCTTTATTGTTAAGCCTCAGAACAGATCCATATTCTCCCTGCAGGAGCCCTCTGCTTTCTCACGTTTGTCTGGTGGGTGGATGCAGACATGTAGTTTCTTGGCCAAAGTTTTGCCTGAATGCAACGTAAAAAATACAATAAAAACATAATGAATGTGAAGGAGGTGTCGCTGTAGACGTGCAGATGAAAATTATATTAAAAGTCTCTGTGCACCAAAGGAAATAAGTCTTTAGTTGCCTTTCTTGCAAAACCCACTTTCTTCTTTTAAAACAGAGACATGTAAAGCTTCTTCATGTGTTTTCTAACATTTACCGAGTGTGTGTGTTTGTGTGTGTGTGTGTTTTACAGGCAGTGAAGAAGAACACAGCAGTGCACAGGGGACTGAAAGACTGAGATAACCAATGTGACATGGAAGGACAGATATCGAGCAGACACATGATTCTGAATAAATTGCATCAAATTTCACCTCACTTCAAATTAAGTTCACTCGTTCTGACATGTGACACTTATTCTCAACATTCATCTCTTTTTCTTTATCTTTTCCTGTGAGGGTTTTTGTGAAAGCCAAATATTTGTAGTGACGCCTGGGAGGTTCTTGCCTGAAATTATTGACATGTCTTACGAGGTAATACCATGTAAAATGAACAGTTTAGTACACAGTGATGGAGAGTCAGTCAACATATCAGTAGACTGAAATTAATTTCTACCAATGCAAATTTTGATAAAAAATAACCACAAATACATGAAATATTTAAGAGAATCTGTTGTAATATAACCTTTTCAGCATTTTACTGTAGTAGAAATCAATTTATAGATGAGAAGAAAAAAAAACTTCCAATAAATTGATCAACATACAAGTTGATTGTAACATCTGTAAACCTTCATTTAGCTGAGAGGATACAGAACATAAAGGAATATTCTTTGTGTCTGCAAATCTGTGCAGAAAATCACATTTGAGTTGAAATATTCAGGTTATAAAAACAACTGAACTAGAATGAGATCAGTAGTTTGGTCAGTGGTAACAAACAGGCTTCAACCACACAAGTTTACTTCATTTTAGGGCTTAATTAAAGGGTTTTATCATGTAAAATATGGGTTATTTTCAGTGATATTAGCAAAATTCATGTTAATTTTGGGTCGCCTGGTGAAATTTGCTTACAAGAAAATTCATCCAACAGGTTTTCTATATTCTCGTGATGAGGAATAACAGCAGACAATGTTGCAGCTGTTTGACATGATAAACGTGTTTTTTTGTTGTTGAACTTGACCCACAGAGTGAAACAATAACGGGGGAGAAAGCCGCGTGAACAAATAAATAAAAAGGTAAAGTCTTCACCAGTCCTTGAGCTGAAATGTATGTGTTCTTTGGCTATCAGGCTTTGGCAACAGAATGACACAGTAGCTCAAAACAAAGCTGCAGTAGACTTGACAGACACTGAAACCCCTCATCATCATCATCATCATCATCATCATCATCATGTGAAAGTCCTTAGTTCACCCCCCCCCCCCCGTCCGTCCTCTCAAACAATCTCATGAGATTATTAATAAATACCTGTAAAAGTTGTACAAAGTTACACTGTGACTGAAAATATTTGCAGATGAACCACAAATCAGAGGCAAACAACATTATTATGCAATTGTTTAACAGCAAAGGTACATTTTTTTTTGTCCAAAAGAGAACTTTATCAGTGTGATTTCAATTCGAAGACAGCATTTTTCTTTTTTTTTAAAGATATTTACATACAAACAATGAAGAAAAAAGTAAGCGAGACAAAGATAAAATGTATACTCAACCTCACACATATAGCTTAGATTTGCCAGTACAAATGTAAAAATTTAGAGCACATTTACATTACAAAATTATTCTTAGTACTCAGATGCAACAGACTTTGGTAAATAGTGTTTTGATTTGGTATGATCTCTTTACTAAATCCCTCCTCGTGGGAACCAAAATTTGGGCGATAGTCTGGTCTGTAAGGCCAGAATCTAAAACTCTTTGAAACAGCACACCGTATGTTTTTACATAATTCTCAGATATTAATCTCTTTTTTCATGTTTTTGGTTTCGCCAAGGTCATTTACATAGCTGTGGTAATCACACTGACAACACATAGTTTTTGTTTGCAAACTCATGACTGTCCATCCAGGTGACTTGGGAACATTTTTCAGTTCTCGTTTCAAGATGAGTTCATCCACTTTTGTTGTTTTTAATGGCCGCCACTTTTCCACTCCACTTATTTTTTTGTCGGAGAGCTCGTTCATTTCGGGAGCTCCTCTAGAGAATCAGTGAGGGGGTCCATTGGTGCAGCCGGTCCGAGGTCGGGCTTCAAACGCTTTATTGTGTTTTTCAAGGCTTGCCTCTTGTTGCAGAACCAGACACGCACCACCTCCCTGTCATAGTTCAGTTTCTCCGCTATTTCCGTCATTTCCTGTCCGGAGGGGTGCGTGTTCTTCTCAAAGTGGCTGTTGAGGATCTCGAGCGCCTGCGGGGTGAAAGAGGTCCTCCGCTTGCGTTTTTTGGAAGGCTCGCTGCCGATAAACTCAGTCAGGTTCTGCATGCCGGATCGGTGGCGGGCTTCAGCCTCGGCCATCCAGCGCTCCAGAACGGGCTTAATCTTCTGGGCGCTTTTAGGGGTGATGTCCAACTTCTCAAACCTGGCAGGATATAAAAGGCCAGGGTTCAGTTTGCCTGTCAGACTGCTACCTATAGTGTTCTCTTGGGCTTCCTGTGGTAGGAAAAAGTGGCTTCTCAGGATGGTGTGTCTGGGGAGAATTGAGAAAAAAGAATCTTACTTAGGTGCCCTGCCAGAACAAGGGATAAGCTGCCTGCCTTTTAGTCTCCTCAACCAGAATGCCACAGGGACTGAGACTAACATCCAGGTACACATCCAAGCCAAACTCCTCTGTATTTCTGCACCTGGAAACACCTCAGCTGGAGCAGCTGGAGGTGAGGGTTGCCAGTAGTGTATTAATTTTGTGGAGGAGCCTGTGGTTCTCTGTCCCAAATTGGCAATCGTGGAGCAAGGAGATATTGCCAATGACTAAAATCAGGTGCAGTTGAACCAAAAACATAACAAACATCTAAAAAAAATGCTTGAAATACTGTACTTCAATAATTCTTATAAATCAACACAAAAACAAAAACAGGAAGTACTTCCAAATATCCCATTTCTTTCCTTCAGGTGACAAAAAACAAAAAATCCACTAATGCATGCAGTTAAATATGGCACCATCATTTATTTACAAAAAGAGCTTGAATTATTAATCAAAATGTACATTTAATACATTTTTCAAACTTTCTTTCATCCTCTAACAACATCTCATTTTATATTTAATAAGAATACATTTACACACTCTAATCCTGAAAGTTCCTGCAACTTTACTGCTGCCTGATACATAATTCTGACTTCACATGTACTCTCTATTTTAGCAAGTCACAGTAAGAATGGAGAATGAAACTTTTTATAAAAACAGTTGGCAGCGCAATGATTCTGTCGGTGCTTTTGCCCGTGACATGAACAGAAACAGTGTATGGTGTTTGAAATTAGATATGATGAAGTCAGTAAAGAGATTCCTCATTCATGTCTGTTATGTTTGGTGGGTCAAATATCCTGAATCACTGTTTGTTGTTGTTGAGATGTTTTTATGGCAACAGATACAATTAATATTCCTTATAATCTGTTCAAAATAAATGAAACTTTGGTTTAATTAATTCATTTAATTTACTGTTATTGTTAGTGTTTTTTTGTGGTTAATAACGACTTTGATTTTTGAGAGTTTAACAAATCTGATAACAATTTATCAGCAGATATTTGTCCTTTAACCACACATGTAATATCCTTTAAATTTGGTTATTAAAGATTATAACTTTGACACTTTGACAACGCACACACAGCAAGGTGCAGACTCCTATGAGGTAGTATTGTATTTTGTAAAAATTGCAGTGTTGTTTCAGATATTTTGTATTTATGGTTTGCAAGTTCAATGACTAATTGATGGACTATATATGAAGAAAGCGTAAACAACCTTAGACACCAGTGAATGTTGGTCTGGCTCTATTATTTACAGTATGGGACCTGATTGGCCAACAATGCTTTCAGGTCGAAGTGATGCTAACTGATCTGGATGGATTTCAGTCATTCTTTGGGGCTTATTATTTGTTTTATGTCTGTTTTGTCTTTTGACAGAGAGACAGGAAACATGGAACAAAGATATGGGGTCATCTTTGTTAATAAGACATCTGGGCTGTCAAGAATTCCCATTACAGTCAAATTTGTGTTAACTGAAGGAGCAAATCAGTGATACATGACTGAAAGGAGCAATCAAATATCAGCCATACCACTGGAGTGTACTGCAACACAATTTCAAGTTAGATACACTCGTTGCTCTATGGTTCCTCTTGGATTACTTGCTGATGCTTTTAAGAATTTGAGGCTGTTTTAATTGGTATGTCTGTGTTGACATTGGTGATTTCTTTTTTCTCAAATAACTTGATCTAAGAGAGATTTTCAGAATAAACAGACTAACCTAAATTCACATTAAATTCTATTAATAGAGGAATATTTTACTATTATAGCTGCTTTTTAAGATCTGATTTCACACACACATAAGCACAGACGAGTTAACTAAAAGTGCTTCTGAGACAAACATGAGTGTGACAAGTGTGAATGCTTTTAGTAAAATAACTCCTGAGCTGACAGCTCTGATGGAAAGACAGAAGAGATCTACAAGGAGGCTCTGCTCTCTGTGGACCAACAATGCACACAAGATATTTTTAATGGTGAGGTGAGCGGCTGCACACAACAACAGTGACGGTGAGATGCCCATGCATGCATGAACTTCCTGTTTCTACACCTCGTTGGTGCATTTCTCCTTGCCGACAGGCGGTATTATTTATAACCTCCTACTAAACAGTGGAAAGAGGAGGACTCCATACTGCCGGGAATACATTAGTAAATATGAGGAGTCACCAGAGACAAGACATTTCATGGATCAACAGGAACTGCAGATACTAAAATGAGTTGAGAGCTGCTCAGCTGGGGTATGCACTCCCTCCACTAGTGCATCAGCACGAGGGAGAAATGGCCCTGAATGCACCTCCAGCCTCTCTGGCTCTTCTTAAAAGTACCTCAGGAGCCTGCTTAGACATGCTGTGTGTTTAGGCCTGAGTTACAGTTTCCCTGAGGGTTTACAGTCATGAAGCAGAGTCTCAAGCTATTCACTGAGAGCTCTTTGAGAGATATATGCTTAAAATCAGGGCTAGATGACACATATGACCCAAACTCTACGGTCAATGAAGATAAATTATCAGATTTACCTTCGAGAAACAATAACTATGAGTTAAAGATACCGAACTGCCGACCGGTTGGGAAGAAGTCACTGGTTCATACAGCTGTTGTCTGTTTATAGACATTTAGAGAACTGTCAGGGAGGAATGGGTGATATAATGATATATACGATGAGACGATATCATTTGTCATAAAGTTTTTATTGGACTGGTCTCAATCCTCCAAAGGATCTCTGGTTGTTATAGACCATTGTGGGCAATGTTGAAAATCACTGAACTCAACTGTCAGGTACTGAGAGTTGGCTTAAAATGCTTTGTTAGATTTATATTTCCTCATTTAGATATGAATTTTGCTCATTTTAGAGTGTATTTTATGAGGCAAATTTATTGTACGGTGCCACATGTTGAGAAAAAAATAGGAAAAAAAGGATTTTGTAGAAAAACACAGAGGCAATATTAAAAACTTGGAGCGCTAATGTGATATAAGTACATTTGAATCTGAAATTTGTTAAAGTTGGTTTATTATCCAGCCGTACTTACGGCTACTTATGGCTTTATTTATGCTGAGTCACAAGTGTCTTTTTAAAGATTTAACTAATGAGGACAGAAATCTAAGAGTTTATAATGATGCATTGATTTCTCACTAATTAAGGAGAGTAAATAACATTTTCTATCTTTAATCTTAAATGTAATTAAAATGAGAAATGTTTGACCATTTTAACAATTCAATAAGAACCTTTTTTTTTTCAATATTCATTTTATTTAAACTGAACCAAATCTAAACCCAAAGAGGACATACTGGCACATCACTGGTTTGAAGATGCCCTCGTGTAATGCCTGTGCCTCTTTAGATAAACTAATAAAGTGCCTGAAAACATACTGAGCAATGAAAGGAGACAAGATAGAAGCATCTGTCAGTGTCTGTTCACTGTCTGGGTTCAGAGCCGGAGCCCCAGAGCTTCCGTGACGTTTCTCCTCAAACTTCATGTCTATGTTGATGTTAACTAAACTAAAGCATGTGAAGTTTGCCCCTCTACTTAAAACATCAGGATGTCATGTCCAATGTCATACAAACAAAAAAATTGTCTTAACGGCATGAATAACAGCCCACAGAGTGTTTATTTTTGAAGCTAATGGCTTTTAATGTATGTTATAAATATTTGAATTATTCCTGGCTGTAAATATTTCATGTGTGATTTTAAGACTTTAAACATTAGTCAGAGATGGCTGGGCTTTATAAGAACCCCGGCCCCTGTACTGTTTCACATTTTATCGCCCGTTTGATGTTGATGTGATGAAATTTTTAAAAGAGCGTGGAAGCGTCGTGTCACATAAACAGTACAGGTCATCAGCAAAGCGCATGCATTGCAGTGGGACATTAAAATTAATACAGGTATAAAAACTGGACTGAACTGAAAATGGAGGTAATACTTCAACTAAAACTGATGTAGAACAGCCTATAAATGTGTTAAGTTCTGTGCGTTTTTGGCAAAGTGGTTAAAAATGAATCCTTTAATTAGATTTTATAAAAGACATTCAGCATTAAATTCAATTTGTAAACTTTTTAATTAATCTTACACTTTAAATTTTTGTTTACATTGTAGAATAAATTATTTTGCTATTTGGTTCTCTTGAAAAAGTAATATTTAGACATGATGTAGCCCAATTATTCTGACTTGAAAGGGAAATGTGGCTCATTTGGCATCCTCATGCAAAATGTTAGTCAAGTGGAACAACAGGAGGGATGAAACACTGATTGTCTGATTGTCTCATGAATATATAATGCACCATTTATGACTAAACTGTCCTCGTGGCAGCAGTAAAACATGGCAATCTTATTAACAGATCATCGCCGTCAAGCTCTCTCAAGCAGCAACCGGCAACGGGCCTTAGTAATTATTAAATGCTTTAAGTGCTTCGTGTAATACTTGTGTATGTATTTTGCATAAGTAACGCGAGGCTGTCATGTCAGTGGGTGAGAGGGAAGGGAGAGGAAGAAGGGTGAGTACGGACATGAGAGCTTTATATGTCAGGGTGGTGATAGTCAATTATCTATTTTAATATCTTAATAATGTCTGTTAAAACAGGGAATGAAGAATAGATGGCAGTTACGAGCACCAGACAGCTCAGTGAGGCTGCACGACTTGATGTGCTTTCATTTGATAGAATTAGGACATATTGATCAGAAATAATGAACATTTATTGCTCGAGTTTTACCCTCTTTGTTTGTTCTTACCTGCAGATGGCAGACTGGCTGTACGCCGGCCCCTCGGCGGCGCTGAGCGCCTGGCCCACCTGAGTCTGTGTCAGGCCCAGGGACAGCCGGCGGATCTTGAATGCTTTGGCAAATTCACGAATCTCCTCCAGGTTGACCCCATCCACCTCGCTGGGGGCAGTCTGCGGGTCTACAATACAACAAACACATCTCATTTTATTAGCCCTCTGCTCCTCCATCGCTTACCTCATTTTCCAGAGTGAATGAAGCAAACATTCAGACATATGTGATCATGATCGTCTCTAAACAACTAAAAGAAAATAGTCCTGCTCAGGGTCAGAACTTATTACTTTTCTTTGCCCTTGTGCTGTAAACTGCTTGTATCTCAGAGACGTTTTGAAGAACGAATTCATCTGAGGTGTGAATGCAGGCATGTCATGGCTCTGACTTCCAAGTGTAAATCTGTATAGCCACCTAAGGCAAATTATGATTTGTGATTGTGGGCTACATAAATAAAATTTGACTTGAAACGCACCCACAAAAGCATATGGACAAAACCATATCACACAGAGATTGTTAAATCAATAGATGGATGGATCAGATAGGTGGATAGATAATGAAGGTTATCTACTTTAGTTTTCTGTATGAATACACAGTTTTAAAAGCCATCTCGAATACACATTAAAGAATGTATAAAGATGTTATTTCATACGTCTGACCCTTAGTGAAGACAGTTCAGGCCTTCAAACCACCAGCTCACAGAGCTTTCATGCACAAACGGTACCAAGCTCCAGTCCAACAGAGAACACTCTTTATACAAAGAAATGCTGTTTTTGAATCTCCGCATTTGAGCAGATCTGAAAAACTTCACTGAAGCATTTTGAAGAATTTCCTTGCTAATAAAAAGTGATTTCACATTGTACATCAATGTCAGGTGCCCTGGCATCCTGCTTACTAAAGCAAAGTTTGTGCCTCTGAATTATTCATCTTGGTCATTATCAATGAATTATTAAAGGAATCCTCCAAGCGTATTTAAGCAAAAATCTATGAGGCTGCCATCTCGTTGTGCCTCATAAGTGACGTGTAGCGTATGCGGCGTGCTCCAGACGTGTGAACACTTGGAAGATGAGGGACTAGAGACTGCGAGCCGACTAAATGGGAGATATGAGCACTCACAGCTTCGGCTCCCATCATCTCCACATTGATGAGCATCTCTTCATCATTCCCAACAGAGTCTATTTACTCAGTGGTTTGAAAGACTAATGGTACTCTAGAGCAGCGGCGCTCAACTGGTCTAAACTCTGGATCCATATTTGTCTTTAGACATTAAGTCACAACCCAAACATGATTTAAGATTTAAACCCTTCTAATTCATTTAGCGATAATGAATGGTGGAGTAAAGCTTTAACAAAACAAACAGAACGGTAAATATAAAATGTTTAAAAGCCAAATGAAAATTGAAACAATGGAGACAATCAATTTCTGGGCCTCAAAAAGCTACTTTTCACAGCAATAATACATTAATAAGAATAACTACCGCAAGAAAATAACAAGTTAAACACTCATTTATCTGCTGAAAAGGAAAATGAGAAAAATAATGTGCCAGGACTTTATGGCACACAATGCAGTCACGTTTTTGTGAATAAGTAATGCTCTCATTTCCCTCAACAACTGCTGTTTTGGACCTTATTTAAACCTGGATTAACATGTGATCTGTATCTGGATACAATATCTGAATCAAATCAAGTATCAAATGAAAATGTGAGAGGGGTCGCTCATATTGATGGACCTACAGAGAATTATCACCTGAATCTGCAGCTTCCCTCAGTGTTACCGAGCTTTATAGTGAGTTTCAGCTCAATTTTTAACTGTCTGGCCCACAGCTTTACTGTTTTGGTTCACTCTCACCACTCCCACAGTGCCATAGCATGAACATAGTGGAGCATTTAGAAGTTAAAGAGCCAAATATATTTTTTAGGGAGTTGGTGGAGACCAAAAACAGAGCTAAAAGACAGTGGACTTACGTTCACCAGTTGGACAGAAACACGACTCCAAATGAATAATAACTGTTGGCTGCGTAAATAAACAATTGTTTGCTAACTTCACCACATCAACTGATGTTTTTTATGTTATTGTAGGTTTAAGAACGTGGTCACACGGTACAGATACAGATACCCAGATACAGATCGCATGTTATTGCTATTTTGTTCCAGTGCAGCTGCTCACTGGCAACCAACAGAAGACTGTGGTTGTAGTGGTGAAATGAATGCTAAGTGCAGTGCTGCTCAGTTGACTTTCTCCAGATAAATAAAAGTTAAAATAAAACAACATCGAGTCAAAAAATTGCTGACATTCTTTTTTCTGATTGACATTTTCCCCTCTGACTATTTTAAATAACAGTAACACACATTTTCAGCTTTTTAATCTGTTTCTGGCACTTTGTTTGTGGCCAGTGAATGCAATGACATTTCATCTTCTCTCCACCGCAGACGACTCTGATGCTGTCATGGGATTTTCCTTTGTGTGTGTATGCTGTAAGTGATATTGAGAGGAAGTGATATGGTTCGTACTCAGCATAAAGCCTTAATTCTATTTACCTCAGAACTGAGCCACAATGATTTTGTGCAGACTCAAAAATGGTTTATAAGATATATTCCAAGCTACAAGTAAACACAAACCAAACACGGTGTCTACAACAAGTTGATCAATGACGACTTGTTTTTTATTAAATTCAGAGGCATTGTAGCTGCCTTTGAAATGAGTTTACATGGAGTTTAGGGGAATCGACTCTGACAAATGAAATTTATCTGAATAAAACAGAGTTTTTAAAGGCAATAGCTGCATGCTGACAGGCTGTGGTCCAGTGATTTATAAGGCTCTGCCAAAGGCCCCCGCATTGGGAGAATGAAACTTATGTTCATTATACATAACACACGCCACTTTGGATCATCTAATAAACCAAAGAATTGACAGTCAGGAAAAATACAACAATCATAGGAGGCGGGGATCAGTCAAAAGCTGTCCACGCTGAGAGTAATGTGAATGTTTGCCATGTTGAATCTTTAGCCGGTGATGTTAAAAGGGACAGTTAACCCAAATTACAAAAATAAATTTGTATCCTCTTACCTATGGTGGTATCTAGCCATGAATTTTTATGTTTTCTGTCTCTGAGATGTTTGCCACCACATCAATACAATGGAGGTAAACTGAATTTAATTTGTGGTACTCAAAACATTCAAAAATTGCATCTAAAAACAGCAACATGTCTTTCCAGAGACTTTCCAGTCTGGGTAACCCACAGAACATGTGGTCAACAGTTTTCAGAGGAGAAACTGTATCTATTGGGTGGGAAATAGTTCCAAAGAAAACAGATCACAGTGAGGTCTGTGCAAAAAGTTCCATCTTATCATGTAAATTCTGTCTGTATTTCTGTCTATAACAGAATAACAGGGTAACTAATCTTATTCTTACTGAGATTTCTTTCATTTACACTTAATAATTTCAATCATTATAGACTTACTTTCTTTAAATAAAGTAAAAAAGGGCAGGGCAGTAAGAATATTTGAAGCAATTTCCAATAAAGTCAACCTAGTTAAAAAAGTGTCACAATCTGTTTCAGCAAGCAAAGAAAATTCTTTAAAAAAAGCTTATTTGTGGTGGATTATATTCTCACTGCACTGGTAGACTTTTTCACTTGTTTTAAAGGGTACAGTACATCAGGCGATATTATGTATATTTTATTGTCAACAAATCCCATGAAAAAAAACAAAACCAACATTGATTTGACGTTACTAACTAAGTATTGCCTGTGTAGCCATTTCTTGATATATCTTATTCCTTTGTGCCATAGAGCTCTGTTGTTTTCCAACAAACATGTAAGCACACAGTTACACTGAGCAACATCTTCCTTCATTAGGATGAACACACACACTGTAGGTTTACTTTGAGTCAGTATCACATACACCATCCTGCTGCTGTAAATACGCAGACAGAAAAACTAACCGCATGGCTTGACATTACCGGAGGTACGTGAGAAAAATATGTTTTGTTGTCATTTGTGTGACCTAACCCTTTATTACACATTCACTGTGTGTCATGTGTTTGAAGGCATGTTGTGTCTTTGTGAGCTGTGTTGGACACTTACTGCTGACCAGCTGCCCCACGCTGAGAGCTGAGGAAGAGGAGGAGGTGGAGGAGGAGGAAGAGGCCTGGTGGAGAGGACTCTGTCTGTGGGGCATGTGGAGCAGGTTGGGCTGAGACGACGCAGGGCCTGTCTGACCCTGCTGCTGGACACACAAACAAACACACAGACACACACACAGAGCTGAAACAAAATACTGACAGACTGCAGTCCAGAAAAATATCCAATATTCCCTCTCCCACATCATCACAGTAATCATCATTTACAGTAATCATGTCATTATGGTGATTGGGCTATAATATTAAATCTAATCAACCAATCGACAGATATTAAATTAGCCACTTAGACAATGAATATAATGAGATTTACCTTGTACCTGATAATGAATAAATGTTAATTACTGCCTGCAGTATTCAGACTGACAGAGCAGAATATAGTGTCAATAGTCTGTTTAATAGAGTACAGCAGTGTTTTTCTATTGCAGGAGACAGTGAGAGTGAACTCAAGTACTCCACTGTCTCTATGAGCTTTACAGGTGCTTCTCTGCAGAACTCAACTGAGTTAAAAATAAATAAATAATTGCTCATGACAATTAGTTTCCTCTCTTGTCATCAGTCCTGTGAGGATAATAAAATGGCAGTCTGAAATAGAAAACATGTGGACACAGCAGTCCCCATATCAAACATAATTCATGATCCACAAGCTACGTGCTCTGATGGTAGAAAAACAATGTATTTTCATGTTTTATGCACATTTGAATTGCTTTTACAAGATCAAGATGGTACGTCTACACTTTTAAAGTGAAAAGCTGTCTCCACTATAAGATAGGCCGGCTTCTCCTCTCCTTCTTTGCAATTAATTATTTTCTCTGTGGCATGTGTTTGTTTGGATGGTGGGGGGTGTCAACTGCGATGCACACACTGTCAGGACTGTTGACAGGCTCGGAGAATTATCTAGCTTCACTGGAAATATTCTAGACTGCAGGCTCTGACAACCGTAAATTATGCCCGTGGAACAATGTGTACATGCGGGCTTTGAAGTGGAGACAAAAGCATAAACATTATTACAAATGCATTAATTCATTCAAGAGTATGATCTGGTGTTTTCTGGGAGCCACAATTAGGTGTCCATCTAATGAGAGTTTATCCACTTGGCACTGTATGGGCCTTCAATGTGAACTTTTTACCCTGTAATTCTGAGCTGACATCGCCATTATCAAGTCAATAACATTGTCATTGTTGTGTGCTTGCATCTGACTCCACACTTGTGCACTGTATAGATCTTCAAATTGGGAGAAGAAAATGTTTGAGCTTGAGTTTTGACACTTACAGTATGAACTCAAATCTAGTGTACAAAAAAAGAGAACTTGTGTTTTATGCCTTTATGTGTCCTTCCTTTAAAATCAAAACAAAATACTTCTTGTTCAGGTCAGAGAGGGCAAATCATAAGGCTGGAGGGTGTGATTGAGGAAGGAGAGAAGGAGTGAAATGGAAAGAAGTGGAGAACAGAGGAGTGTTTGAGTTTTAAGTGGGGTGAAGAAAAATGTAGCTTTGTATTTTTTTTTTTTTTTTGTGTGTTTGGGCTCTGCAGGGGCACAGCAGTCTCCCTGAGACTGAGAGGTTGGCTGACAAGTGCCTTCCAAGCATGCACAGATACACAGTGAAACATGCAAACACACACACACACACACACACACACACACACGGTGAACAATAGTACCAAAAGCTACAATTTTCCAGGTGGAATGATGCAAATGAGCGTTATGAGTGTTGAAGCAGGAAAAATATGAGGTGTTTAGCATAAAACCGACCTGACTAGCAGTGCTGGAATATTGCTTTCATGAATAAACAGAGGTCTAGTCTGACTCCACTAGGTGTTGCTCATTCAACAGTTTTAAAGTCAGCTCTTGATCATTGTTGAAACATCAGTTTAAGTAGATAATAAGCTGCTCTGCAACATATCTTCCTCGATATGTGTGTGTGCTTGTGCATCAGTGTATATGTTACCTGCTGTCCAGGCTTGATTGGTGACAGCGTGATTCCCTGGGTGTTGATGACAGGCAGGATCTGATTGCCGATCACCGTGGCGATGATCTGGCCTTGAGCGTTGGTCAGAAGCTGAGGTGTAATTGGCTGTACCTGCAGTGCTGGGTTGCCACCCCCTGATTGGCTGGAGGGCCCTGCAGAGTTGGGCATCAGTGGGATTGTTCCAATTATCTACAAAGGGGGTAGAGAGGAGACAAAATCAGCTGGGTGGTTTTAAAAAGAAGATGGAGCAGAGAGGGTAAACGCTACTGGAGGTATCAGTCTTAATGATGTCTGCCGCTGTGAGTCTTTTTTTGGTCTTTTTTCGTGTGTGATCGGAAACAAAGCGAGAGCCGGTGATTTCGTGTCACAAGGCTAATCAGAGCACTCAGCTTTCGAGTTGTGCGTGATTTTGAGAGAGAAACATGCAAGTGTCCACTGATCATCTGTCACTGAGGTGGTTTTACAGGCTAGAGCAAGTGAAGCCAAAGCAGACTGCTGGGAGCGCACTGCAAAGGTCAGCGCTGAATACCTGTGTGTGTGATGGTGCACACCACTGACTGTATTATCCATCACCAGGCCAAGACCGGGACGAGTGTGTGTGTATGTGTGACTGTGTGTGTCTAACTGTGTTTGTGCCTAAGTGTCTTTGTCTGTCTCTGGTGAGAAGGAGTGAGGCTGCTGAGGGACAGAGACCCCCAGTTCACCCTCTCTCTCTCTCTCTCACACACACACACACACACACAGGCAGAAAGGAAGAAGTCGAAACAAAGAGCAAGAAAAGAAACAATAAGAGGGAGAAAAGAGGAGAATCAGAGAGTGAGACAGGACCCTGTGTTTCTAATTCAACTCTCAGGGTCCCAGGGGTACTTCACCCCTCCTCTACCCCCCTCCAGCCCCTGCTTTCCTCTCCTCTGTGGCTGTAATCAGGAAGGGCAGATCAAAGGGGGCGGCAGAGTGTCACTGCAGCGTTTTAGCTCTCAGAGCTGCCAGAGTGTGGCCAAGAGTGGCGCTTTAGGGGGGTCTTAGCGCCTCTTCACCATGATGAAGGTTAATGTCATCTGGGGACTGGTTCTGAGCAGCTCCTGAGCAGCCGTCGCCCTGACCCCCCCCCTGCCCCGCTGACATCGCTCCTCCACCAAGCCTCATTACACCAGAGAGCAGCTCAACATGGATGAGACGCCCATCATTCTAAATTCTGTAATTTGGCAACTGGGCAAAGAGCTGCTTTTGCAAAAATTGCACTTTTTCTTCTTTTAAGTTTATATCTTTGTGCAAGCTTCTACACCTCAACACAAAGCAACACAAAGCTACAAACAGCGTCTTTAACCAAGCCTCTTCTGGCTCCCCTGTCTCTATCGCCACCACTGCTGATGTGTTTTAGTGTGTGGTTCGCCTCCCCCTCCTCCCTGCCCCCGTCTCTTTGACATAATAGGGAGGGATCAGTGAGAGAAAGGTGGGCCGACAATCTGTAATTCATCCCTGCCACGGCTCATTTGCTTACGTTGCTTCGCATTATGGAAGAGATAATTTATCTCTCTCTCCGCGCCGGCTTTACAAATTCCCTGTAATGCTCTCCTGCCACTTAGCATATTTTATTGCCCTGCCTGACGCTCTTGTCTCCCGAGTCCCACTGATCCCGCTTTGCATGCCACTGTGGCAGGGAACTTGTTCCGCTCAATTATTCATCGTCATTGGACTAAGTGGTTGTTCTATAAGCATAATAAAAGAGCAGGCAACTGACAGCTTAGCTCTCGTCCCTGTCCCACCATGCAATGCTTCTCCATCTGACTATCTCAGGCAGATGTTTCGTGGCAATGTCTCAAAGCTCCTCTAGGGCTGGAAGGGTAGATGTTTTAGAGTAGTCAAATGTAAGAGTGGGAATTTATAGACAATTTGTTATACAATTTTTTCAATGGGAAGTATTGAATTCAGTAATGCTGAGGTTCACAGAGCAGAGCCCTCATTTATAAAAAAAGCGTTCTTGAGTTTGCAGTTTAAGATAATTAAGGCTGGGTATCAAACCTCAATAATTTTTTAATGCCAAGCAAAATGCGTTTGTAGCATCTAAAAGGGTCAATCACTGAAACTGATTGGTTTGATGTGTAAGTTAACCTAATTGAAAAATGAATTATTTAACACAGATACATTTGGCAGTTTAGGAACATGTATATAGTGTCAAAACTAAGGTATCAAAATAAGTATTTTCTTTTGGTATTGGTACATCAGGTATCAAACTAAATTTTCAAAAAATACCCAACACTATACATATTTCCCCATTGTATACTGGTGTTTGATTCATAACAACATTCGTCAGAACAGCTATTTTAAAGTGCAACCTTATGTAACACTTGACATTTAAATCTCAAACTAGCTTTATGTGTTTCTTGTGTGACCAAAATGGAGAGCAGCAACTGCCAAGTTACTGGTTTCATGTTCAACAAACAATTCAAAGCAAATGTCATTTTAATGTAGAAACACAACAGGCCCTGGTTTTAATTCCTCGTGTTTTTACAGATAATGTATACCAGTGAAGTTACTCGTGAGAAGGCTGCACAGCTCACATTTGGTGATGTGTGCTTCCAAACCTGCAGTGCTCCAAATCAACCAGCAGGAAATTCACTCTCTTTGTGAAGACCCTCAACTCCGTTATCCTTCAGTTTCTTCTTTTTTTGGCGTCCTGTGCTTGCTTCCTGCTCCAGTTCGTATGACATGTGAGTAACGTGCCTCTCTCCACACAGCAGAACTCATTAAGATTATGCTGCTCTTGTTTCCACAGAAATGTCATCTCATCTCTCCAGCCAGGGCAATCTGTGTCTTTAGCCATGGTCGCCAGGCAATATCTCTGCCCATTTTCTCTCCTCCACTGTTCATGCGGTGAATTGAGACCCGAGAGGAAAAATGTTTGGGAAGTTTGGTCCAAAGACCAAGTCTGACATTCAGAGAAAATCAAAGCCTAAAACAGCAGACTCATAATGGTGCAGCAGACATTTTCTGGGTAGGGTGATATGTATTCTATATTAATTTAACTTTTTTTTTTCTTTCTTAAATACACAAAATACAGATACAGTACATTAATGCAACAATGATTAGTTGTTTAAGAGAAATTAGTTGAAACTTCATCTACAACAATTTTGATTGATTGCTTAATTGCCTAAATTATTTATCCAACAAAATGTTGGATTTTTATCTGGTTGCAGCATCTTAAATGTGCTGCTTTCCTGTGTTTTATACAATTATAAATTTAATATCTTTGGTTTTTGGAGTGTCAGTCAGACGAAACAAGCAAATTGGAAACTTGTAGGGCATTAACAGATTAATTGATGCTGAAAATAATAAATAGTTGCAGCCCTACTGTTAATTGACAAATACAAGGTCAGTAGCAGTTTACACTGAGGTACACGTGATCTATGGCCTGGAAGCTTCCACCAATATACAGCGCACACTTGTGTGGTGGCTCAGCTTCCCCCACTTTACAGGCTAACTGGCTTTGCAGGTTAACCACGCATGTGTTCCTTACCTGTTGATGGCCTGATAGCCCAAATTCAGGGAGGAAAGGATTTCCATACACAAAGCTAAGGCTAAGGTGTCCCAAACTGGGGTCTGCCTCACACACAAACCATTTCAGAGGTGCCTACACTTTTCAGGATGTACGATACGCTTAACAGCCCTTAATGTCCCCATTTCTCCAACATATTTTTTACTTACCATATTAAAGCTGAAGGAAGAGAGAGGATTTGCACTGAATAGAAAATGTTGACAAAAATGCTACAGATACATAAAGGAAAAAAAAAATAGCAGGAGTGAGAGTGACTTAACCATATTCTGGCTTTTATCCACAGCCTTAATCACTGTTGTAGAGGCAGCGAGGACAAAAGAACCTCATTGATTCTCCTTGGAGAATAAAAAGGCTGGGGCCAATATAATTAAGGTTTAAAAACATATTGAACTCCAAACGTTCATCAAACTTGGCACTTTTCAAGGTCCCCAGAGCTCTCGCTTCTGAAAAGGTCTTTTGACAGAGTTGTAAACGAAATTAGGAGGTCAAAGACAGCATACTATGTTTTAAATTCAAGAGAAAGATAACTTTTTACTCATGGAATAATACAGTGATGATACAGATTGTTGCCTACATTCCAATTAAACACTACCCTGACGGGATAAAAGCAGTTCTCTAGTTAACTACAAGCCAGAATTTGAGGAAAGCTGCTCCACTGCCTTCTGTTTTGTAGCTTTTCCATGCTGACATAAGTTCTCAGAGCGTGTTTGGTGGACCTCCAGCTTGTTTGGGGTATGTATTAGCCTGTATAATCTCCTCAGTGTTGGGGAGAAGGGGGGGCAGGACCTTCTGATAGGGTAGTGCATGTTTCAGAGCCCTCCGTCTGAATAATGTTGTGGAATAATGAGGTGGGGAGCAAAGGCTGTAGCCCAGGGCTTTGACCGTCTCTGTGACCTGATTATGTCAGGGGCTGTCAGCCGCCAAGACACTACAAAAGCACAGAGCATCCCATCAAGTCCATATCCACAGTGATCTGTCCCCAGTGCTCCAGGCACCTTGTGAGCCAGGGAAGTCCATACTGTCTCATTTGCGACATTTAGCATCAAGCGCTCGCACACGGACAACGCTTTACCATAAACAATGAGACATGGTCACACTGGTGGTACTGAAACTTTACTCCAGTAGGATAAATGAGATTAACATTCAACTATTTACGCATGTTTTCTAGTACTAAGAAATTTGACCTACGGCTTTGGTTTCAACATGTTTGAGGTAAGTTTACACTAAAGACAGTGCAACTGTTCAGAGATGAAACAAGGGTTAAGGTAAATAACACCGAGTGGCACGAAAGGGCACATTGTCCATACAATTTTCCTTTAATATGTGCTGTGTGCACCTGCGATAAGATGATTCATTAGATAGGGTCTCACAATGACAAGCATCATCGTTCAACCCTCTGGCTACTGATGGAACAATTTTGCAGCCACCCTGTAAATATGACAAGGTCAGCATTTTGCTGCGACAGGCGCATGCGGATAAGAGAAAGAAAAGCTTTGTTTATTCCCAAAAAGCTTAATATATGGTGGGGTGGCTACTAGAGTGTAGACAAACAGCTTCAAGACAACACACAGACCCGCCACTAGAAATCTATGAGGAAAGATCAGAAATACTATACAAACATTTTATTTGGAGCTGCACACTCATACATGATAGATGGTCCTGCAACATCTCCTACAGATCTGTAGCCAAGGAAACTGTTTTCTCTCTGTAGTGTTTAATTAGCTATACGTAGAACTGATCATTCAGAATGTTTTTTGCGGTGTACAGCACTCACTTGTCCTTGTGCGTTGGTGACGAGCTGTCCGGTGGCTCCTTGCAGGTTCGACAGGGTGTTGCCAAACACCTGAGAACCGGCGATGGATCCCATGGCTGCTGCTGCTGCTACCGCTGCCTGGCTGGCCAGTGGATTCAGCTGGTGAGGGCAAAGAAATCATTCGTCAAAACTGCATCCTATTATGTCACTTGTGCAGCTGTAGTATAATGCAAATTCCTAAAAAAAAAATAACACAGAAAAGCAGGTTCAGGACAGCTTAGTGTGGGGGGCTTCATTCATTGTTGCCGAGGCCAGAATAGGCTAACTGCAGTGAGGTTGGTATAGTCCATCATACAGTTCCCAGAGGTCTGTGCTCCTGAACCCAGTGGGAGGCTCAAGGGTAGGGAGGAGCAGTGAGAACGGGAGGGTGGCTGTGAATAAGTGGCCATTTTACCACTCTAAGTGCTTCCTCTGGCCCTGGGGCTCCCCATGGGCCGGGCCGAGTCTCTCCACCCGCAGCAACGGCCAAACAGCATCCCGCTCTCACAATAGAGCCGGGCAGCGTGGCCATGCATCACTGTATCGTCGACCCCTTCAATACGCTTCGACTAAGAATTCCTCCTGCATCATAATGCACTAGCACACTGTTACTTTTGAAGGAGAGGAGGGTTAAAATGACCATCTTTACCCCCGCTATAATGGACTCATCTGGTCTGGCCTGTGGTTGTGAAAAGAGGCTCCTTGCGTCGGGGAGAGGTTGTAGAGCCCCGCCACATCGACGAGATTACCCATATAAATCAAGCTAACCACTTATTAGGGGGCTGAAAATGCACTGCTGATTTGGTTGTAGTGCAGCAGAGCAAAGTCTTATTAGGTTGAGTAAGTAGATCAAAGACCAAGAAGAGATAGGAGACCTCCCAATTACTCAACAGAATAGAGAAATAATAGAAACACTGCTTGGAAGCAGGCTGCCTGCTCCCTTCTGCTGATATTGGTTGGGAACATATTCAAACAAAACTGCTGAAATTAAAAATACAGTTTATATAAAAGGTTGAAAATAACACAAAGGATTACATATGTTTTATATATTATTAAGTTTATTCAAAACGCATTGTGCTTTATGTAAAAGGAATTCTTTTACAGAAAGCATCAACATTTCCACACTCTCTGTGCTCTGCAGGGAATTCAGCTTTGTTCATCTGAGATCATTCAGTTGCCATTCATCTTTTATCGTACCCCACCACCATATATTATTACACTTTCTGAAATCAAATGATGAAAAAATGCCACAGAGCGATCAATACTTTTTCATTGACAGTAAAGGTTAAGCACATTAAGAATGACACTGCATTTGTCTTATGAAATCATATTTCATGTTGGTGGCCTCAAATTGGCCGTGATTGATATTGCCTCCACTCGTCTGAAAGTCATCCAGTTTTTCCTCGATAATCGCAAGATTGTCTTTTACGTGTCCAGCAGTTGTCCTTCGGAAATCTTGACGTCTCAGCCTGAATCTGACTTCACATACAAAAGCTAACAGGATACCAGAACCTCAGTGAAGCTGGTATTAATTAATCTGCAACATTTCATACTAAGTTCCCCAACCTGCATGTTCTATTAGATAATATCTAAGCTAATATGCGTTCTCTAACAACTACGGAACATCACTGTATGTTTGTTCATTGAACTCAGAGATCGACAGTGGAAGACGCATGCATTTATCGCAAATCATGTAATTTCTAATAATATCTGCTACTGTTTGATCTTCCAAAAACAGTATTTTGTATTGCATTGGAGTTGATGCCAACTCAAAGTTTATCATTGTATCTTGTAAAATACCTTTTACCCAATTTGTCCTTTACCCAATATGCTAAATAGTGAAATTTTAATAATGTATAGGTCTGACTCATTTCACTACGATCCACAGTGTAATACCTAATGAAACAATAACTGTTACTAAGCCTGGCCGATAAAGCAATCAACTTTTAGCAGAATCAAAACATGATTTTACCATTATCGTTCTACAAATTTCTGTTGTCCAACCTCATGATTTGGAGGAATCTGGAAGAGTTTGGTTTCATGTAATGCATAACCACGAAACACAGTTAATTTATTTGAGCATTTTATATTTTGATTATTTTACATGTGATTTTGCAAATATTTCCCACATTGTGATAAATATCAGTTTAGAAAGATATTCTTAGTAATATTGTGACATAAGATCAACCCTGTCACCCAGTCTTACTAATATTAGTTAAATATCTTAATAAAAAGGTACAAATGGTTATGTTATAGTTAGTAGTAATTTTATTACCATCATTATCACAATAGCTGATAAATACACATTTATCATGTTGGAAGACGGCAAAAGTAACATTTTGTTGGAAGAGACAGAAAAATACTTTTCTCTTTGAATTTGAATAGATACTTTTGTTTCAAAAAACTTTTAGAGTCTTTTGGAAATGTTTGTAAAAGAGAACAAAACTGAAACATCTGCACCACTACGCAGTGCACAATTGAATATTCTTAGTTGTTACAATATGTTTTAAATCGGAAAAGTTGTGTGTCATTTAAATAATTTTCAAAATCATATACCAAGATGTCAAAGCAAAATCATCATAATCACTGAATTGGTAATTCTTTACTGTCCAACATTATAACGCACATTAACACCACCATGTTCAACATCCTGAAATAAGACGTGAACAGTTTGGGGTGACAGACACAGGTGGCGTTTTTTTCTTGAGACAGTAAGTGCTGGATGAAGATGTCAGTCAGATAATTTTCCTTTCACTTATAAGTAGTCGTAGTGGAGAAGAAGAAATAAAACCTACGGTCGGTTTTTTTTTTTGTGAATATAAAATACCTTATTAAGTCTTTAAGCCATGTTGGTGAATACACAGTATTAAGGGTGTTTGATAGCGAATCGAGTCACGGAGAAAAGCCAATGTGGCCAGTTAAACAGAGTCAAACAGAGGCTACAGATCAACACACAGATAATGTGATCTGCTCAGGCGAGCACACCCAGAGTCTCCCTGAAAATCTGCTGTGCTTGGTGTCATTGCATGAGTGATAGGTTGTTGGAGAAGCTTTCAGATTTATTTGAAATATTATCATTCTGTTTCATTTGATGATAGCCCTTTTAGATGCTATGTTATTCTGGTAAATCTAGGTGGAAAGCAAGAGCAAGCTTTATTGCTGCATCTCCTGGCACTGGGTAATATGGATAGCAGTTGAAAGGACAGCCAGGAATAAGGAGAGGCGAGGCTGTGTTCAACACCTAAACAGGTGATTTTCCGCCACGGTGACTCCTCTCAACACCTCGGCAGGAGGCACAAAATGACAGACCTGGCCTAGCATTTGTACTGATTGCATGTGTTGGAAGAGATAAACAGTGATCTTCCAGTTTGCAGAGCCTGCATGTTAACCATTGTGTGTCATTCTTTTCATTCCCCGAGAAAGGGAAGCATTGACCACTCTGTTCAGCCACACAAGTGTTGAGATAACACAGATGCAAAAATAAAGTCAGTGTATATGTTAAATAAATGTTTGAGTTGTTACAGTTAATTCAAATCTGAAATGTAGAAATATTGTCAACACATCGTGTAGCAGCAAACCGTAGCATTGCTCAAGCCTCCTTTATATCATGTGAAATCGTCTTGTCACCTTTAAGTCATCACAACTGCTATCACTCTCTGCACTATCAAAGTTTAATATAGCCAAATATATAGGGCTACACAGGGATCAACAAACACAAAGTAAATGTCTCTGAGAGGGAAAAAAAGCCTGCAAATTGTTAAAAATGCATCTTTTCTCTGTACGGTATGAAGGGGAGGGAATCTAAACTCCGCCACTCTCTCCGTCGCCTGTTTGACCATGAGGGTCACCTGGTGCAGCAACCCGTGTAATCTCAGGAATAGAGGGAAAAATAGCGTCCCCGCAAACCGTGGAGAGACCCCTGGAAACCAAAATTGTCTGACACAAACTAACTGGAGTTTATTCTTGGTTTTGCTCTTTTCATGTGGCCGTTTTAAACTTAATTGCTTTTTTTCCCAGGGCCTGCACAGGACAAAAAAGACCAAAGATAAATGGACAAAGTGGTGCAGACAACAGCAGACGTGCAGATTTGTCTATGCTCAGGCTTCAGTGGTGTGTTAAACTTAGCTCTGCTCATCTATGATTCAACAACAGAATCAAACATTTATCTAATATATCAGAGAAAAATTGAAAGAGAATATGAGACCACAGAGAATGATTTAGCAAATGAGTGGTCAGTAATGTTTTTAATTGAAAATGAAAGCAGCTATATGTAAACTTGTGTCTAGAAAGTGACTGAAACAAAAATCTTTTCCTTTCCAAAAACATTGATTACAGGTGGAAGTAAGTATAATAAAACCTAATGTTTGGGAAAACGTGAGTCTTCATACTTTACTTGCTATTGTTCAGCCAAAAGTGCGTCAAAGTGAGCCAGACAGTGTAAATTAACGGTCAATAGCAGTATTGTTTCTGAGAGGAATGTTCTTTATCTCTGGAACAACATGGAAGTTTCCCTCATTCATCCCGGCCCGACATCTCTGTCTCCTCCTGCTCTTTTCCCACTCCGGAGTGAATGTAATCAGCTGTGACATGAGAAAACACGTTCTCTGTCTGTCAGGACTCTGCTAGTCTTCCGCTGACAGTCCTCTGCTGACTCTCATCCCCCAAAACGGCCTCTCCCCCACCTCCCTGTCTCGCCTCCCTCACATCCGCTGTGCTTATGAACATCAAAATGCCATTAGGCCCTCCAAAACACCTCTGGTCCCTTGGTTAGCGGGGCCTCGCGCTGTGGTCGTGCACTCCGAGCCCTCCGAGTGCCGACTATTGCTCACCACTGGGCCTCTGCTCCAGCCGTTGTGAAGAATAAACCCCAAAAAGAGCCATTCTTGAGGAAAAATATTGGGAAGTGAAAGACGGATAGAACAACTGGGGCAGATAACACCCGGCAAAACACAATAACGCTGCATCCGGTGACGGTCCGACATTGTAATTGCTCAAGGCAGTGGAGGGATGGATGGTGGTGGCAGCGGGTGTGGATGTGGAGGTGGCACGGTGACTGCTAATGGAGTGATGTCATATGAAACGCCAGAATGACAGCTAGTTAACTGAGGAGGTTTGGCTGATCAAATAAAATGCATTAACTCCAGGAAATGGATATCGCGGGCAGCTTCAGAAATGGCCATATCTAATGAGGCAAAATGCAAATGAAGTAGGAAAAGAGTCGTGAAAACGTTTAAACTAACTATAAAGGGATGATGGAGTGTCAGACAGTGGCCGTCAATCTCCCCACTCATTACCTTCATGTGAAATTAACAGCAGCTCTAATCATTACATAAAATCTGCTCCAGCCCATTTGTTGATAATTGTGAGGCGCAGTGGTTCAGAGTGGGTTCTTTGTCATCAATCACAGCAGCAGTACATTTCCTCTGGTTAGGGGACATTCTGCGAGTAAAAATATAAGTTATACTACATTCCTCTTACACTATTTCTCTTCCTGAGGAATGATCTATAATATTTAGCTGTTTCCAGATGTATTAAATTTGAAACTACTTGGTGATTAAGTATCTACAGGAAAGTGCTGACCATTTCAGCTCATGATGTGACATATTTGGTGCAGTTATTTCTGTACCATACTTGTGTTGGGTTGGAAATCATAGCAGCGTTAAACCGGTGTTGCAGTAAATCCACTGCTGCTCTGGCTATGACTTTAAAGTGGATACCTGGCTACGTTTCTGGTTGCTGGGAGAAAATAAAAAAAATAAAATCATTTGAGTCAGGAGATCAGAGTATGAAGGAATTATGAACACTATTATTTTGCTGTAGTATTGAAGACTCTCCCCAGCCTTTTGCTGACAATTACCTCCAATATTCAATACGTAATAAAACATATTTCTTTATTTTAGGAGTTCTATTTCCATTGTATCGACTACATCCCATTTGTTTTCATTTAGGAGGAAATGGCGTCTCCTTTCACTCTACTGATGTTTGACATATAAATATAGCATTTGAATGACTTTAATATCCTCCTAATCAATGTCCAGTGATCTTTTGATGTCCTCAATTCAATATAGGAAGGGTCATCCATGCTGCAGCTTTATAAACACAATAAAGGTAAATGATTACTCTCCACTGTGGTGTCCAAAAATACGGCCAGTAATGAAGAGAAATGGAGGAGTTTGAGGGGGAGGCCTGTCATGTGTCATTGGCCAACTCTAAGCCCTAAGATTAATCACGAGAGAGGGGCTCTGTGGCTAAGATGTGGTCACCCTTGATCGATAAATCTGCCTCCCTTCCTCCCCTTCCTCTATGTCTCTCTGCTTCACTGTCTCTCTCTCTTTTTTTCCAAAATATACACAAGCGTTGGCACAAACTAAATCAGCATAAGTGGAGAGATGAATGGATGACATTTACAGCCGTATTTTTATTGATTACGTAAGATTTGACTTCTGAAACTCCCCTCTTTGAGGAGTTGACTTAAGAAAATGCACTGTTCTTGCATTCTAGTTGAGTCTATTTACAAAACCATCAATTGCACATTCCCACTCCTGATGAAAAAGGGCATAAAATCACCCACCAGGAAAAAAATAAAAATGTAAAATGCTCCTCAGGGCAGCAGAGTACAGTTTAGAGGAATTTCAATTCATGCAACCCACTATATATTGCAAAATATATACCAAATCTAGTCTTTGCTAACCACGACTGAAAACACTGTGGAGAAGAATTTCTGATAATATTCTGCAGGGACCACAAATGGGACTTTTGACTCGGTCTATGAGGAGGGCATAATGCAATAACATTGCATTAGAAGGGTCTTTTTACAGCGTGGCAGCACTGCGCGGCTGTATTCCTTGTGTGTGAACCCGGTGCTCTGTTTGCGGTCACTAATGGGCATCAGAAATTACAGGCAGTGGAATCGCGCCCCGCGGGGGGACTGGCCTCCTCAGCGGAGCGGAGCACTTAGACAGTGTCTGGGAGCCTGCTGGAGGAGGAAGGGGGGAACTCAATGTCATAGCCCTGCCTCATAATTAAAGAAACCCTATTCCTTATCCACTGTTAGGTGAGCCCTAGCTTGGTGCTCCATCTGAGGGCTCCCCTGTGGGTGTCTAATGCGTGTTGCCCCCAATGTGCATGTGGGCTGATCAGGGAGCTGTGCCTTTCTGCTGGGTGTCTGAGCTGGAAGCCCTCTGCCCACCAGGAGAGTAACAGGGCCAGGTTCAGAAGAATCGTAGACCACAAAAAGCGAAGAAAATATCAACTTGGTTAGGTCTGAAAACCCGACAAAACCAGTAAAGCCAAAAAGGAAGTGCAAGGTAGGCTGTAGGTTTAATTTTAAAAGTGAACTTGCCTTCACAGTTTTTCCAATGATCCTCCAGAAATATGATAAATTTAAGTTTCTCCTTATTTATAAATTCAGGGCTCATCGTTGGTCCTTAAGTCTGTAGATTTTCTTCCTGCCTAATCCCTCATTTGAAGTAAATAAAAGTAGTAGAGCTGTCATGGTCAGGTTGTTTTCCTCATCTAGCTCCCATGCTTTATAATTATTCATATGAAATGTGGTTCTGTTGATGGGCAACAGTCTTATTTTCTGCTTCAGTCAACAGTGCACATTTGTATTTCTAAATTGTGGAGCGCTTGTTATGTAAGGCAATTTTCTGCCTTCTTAAGAGCCGGATCTCCTGTGCATTAATAAGAGGCTAGGCTGAGCTGCTGGAGAGCTGAGGGCCTGTTCATGCTCTAAACCACACAGCCAAAACTAGCAGCACTGCCATTTAAACACACAGTCTGGCACTACATGCCATTTATACATATTTAAAGTTTTATTAGAAAATTGCGATTTCAAAACAGGTGTTATCATGGATAATGCTCAGATGAGAGAATGCTTACACTTTAAGTGTATTCAGATTTTTTGCAACCTCACTTGCAGATAAATATTAAATGCAAGAATACAACTTTACCAGAGACGTAACAAATATTTTAGGAAATACTGAGATCATGAATCCAGATTCCCAAGCACAACCACAACCCCATAAGACATTTTCCACATTTATTTATTAATGTTTATTTAGCCAATGAATCATCTCCCAACATAATGGTCAGACTGCTTTTTTAAGAATTGGAGCAATACTAAATCCATGTATTTAATGTGAATTTTTGCCCTTTTAGACCTATCTTTTACTGTGTATGACCTCAGTGCCCTCATTACTAGGTATGGCTCAGGGATTTACTTCTTATTTTAAAAGTATAGTTCTCTGCCTGAACAACATTTAATAATAATAATTTAGTGACATTTTTTAAATAACAAACATGTAATTGTTTACTTTCACAAGCACTCAAAATGTGTTTTGAAGTTCCATCATCCATTTAAAAATGTCAGGAATACAAAAAAATATAAAAAAAAGTGTGTGTGGTAGTTTACAGCACGAAATCAGTTGAAAAACATCTTTAAAATGATATTTCTATTAATAAACTCTCTGATCTTTTTCCAAACCACAGACACCATAGTTGAGTTATGAGACATACGATAGATAATGGACTCTTTCCTCAACTTCAGCGTTGCCAGTTTCATCGACAAGCAGCAGTATGAGCCATTGGGTCTACATTTGAGCATGTCATTTTAATTTTGATTTAATACCCTGCGGAATGATGGTGGCCCGTTTCGCTAAATTGAATAGATGTGGGACTGATCTGGAAAATCAATTAATCGATGTGCAAGGCTCATTTAATACACATGTTAATATAATGGAAGAGACGCCCTGCGCCCATAAAAAAAGAGACGTTTGAAGCAAATTGGACAGTGGTGATTTTAACAGCGGTTGACATAAGTAAAAGTGCACTGCAGCGGAAAACAGTGACATGAGTGTCTGAAGGGGCCTCAGCTGGAGACAAAAGCAGCAGAGATGGGCCCGAGACTTGAGGAGGATGGTGGAGCGAATGGGAGGGGGAGGAGGAGGGGAGAATGGCAAGGAGGTGAGGAGAGATGGAGAGTGCAGACAGCCAGGCCTCTGAAAGGCCGTTGTGGTTGGCAGCCGCTGACCTTGGTGACGATGGGTTTTCACCAGAGGCTTCTAATGAAGGCTGATTGCTAGGGAATAGTGAGGGAGAAAAAAGGGGAGAGATACAAGCAGGGGGGAGAGGAGAAAGAGCAAGAGAGAGTGAGAAGAGAGGAGGGAGAAGGAGAGAGAGAAAGAGAGAGAGAGAGAAAGGATAGAGGAGAGGCTCAGGTAATTGCAGCACTTGTGGGTCTGAGGCCCTGCGGTCCTGTGATGTCGGGGTGCAGTGGGGAAAAAGAGAGATGTCTGTGGACGCTTTGGTGGTAAATTGTGGAGCACAGGGATAGGAGGCAGGCCCCTAGGCTGTAATTACCCCTATGAGTGTGCGGCTGGAGAGTGGACAGGCCCAGTGTGGGGCTCTGACAGCGATCAAGGAGACGGCTGTGAAGGGGAGTTGAGACAGACACACAGACAGACGGCAGGAGTCTGGCAGAGGAGGAAGACAGGACGCCTCCATCTCCGCCGGGCCCCCCGAAAACTAGCCAGCCAGACACTGGACCAAGGTCAGAGGCTATTAGCCAACACACAACATGCTGGTGACAAGACAGCCATGACAAAAACAGCAGAGAGACAATGCAGTGTTGTTGAAGATGCAGCTCTCGGATGGAGAAAGACATAATTTAGAAGGATTTCTACAAAAAAAAAAGGCAATAAAAAGCGACTAATTAGATCAGAGAGCGAGAGGGATGTTGGGGCTCCACTGGATGGCGCAGCTGGGTCAGGAGGGTCTGGGGCATGTGAAATGGAATAAGGGAGTTGATAGGCTGGCCTAAGCTTCCCGCTGCCACGGATCAGTATGTACTGCTTCTCCTCTCCCTGCCTGGGCTGATGTAACTCACTGGAGTGGCAAATTACACCAGACCTACAGCTGTAGCCCGACATTATGATTAATTTGATCAGTAATTTCTCCTGTTTTTCATTTTAATCGCCGCGACCATTCTGCTGTGGCAGGTCTTTCAGATCTAATTAAGATCAATTCCGGTGTAACAGACTTGGCGAGCGCCTTTACCCCGTCAAATCCCTGAGCTCTCCGGGCGTGGAGAAAACCCGCAGCTCTAATCAATCAACTTCCAGCAAAATCCAGCGGGCTCCCACAATCAGCCCATTAACACACTTAAGCAAATTTTATAATCTCCCCTCGTCTATTTGTCATCACTGTGGTGGCCACAGGCCGCATCTCACTGTACTCGGCTTGTTGGGGAGCACAGAGGGAGTGGGCGGGGTAGAAAGGTAAATTCTTACTCCATTTAACCACATTAGCTGCAGTAATCTGAGTTTAGACCATTGACTCAAGGGGACACAGTCTGTTATGGTGTGATTTGTATTCTAATAGGAATATTAATGAGCCAATTAATGAATTTTGTCTCACAAATTAAAAAACACCAAACACTAAGAACACTAGGGATGTAATGAATGCTTAGGATTTCCTCACTATGGGTTTACGGAAAATATCACACACCTCCCATGAGAAGAGAATTACAATGGGACATTAATTGGAACATAATGAGTGTTTGTCTCTCTGCAGCTCTGCACTGTATTTTCAGCAAATAGTTGAATGGCTGGGCGATTCTGCGCGTCTGAATAATGACAGTAGGAAATAGGGGTGTTATCTGTGTAATGCTGATTGTATTATGGTAATTATGACTCGACTTTACTGCAGAGACCAGTTCTTCTGGATGAAGCGTGCAAACACAAGAAATGCCCTTCTGTGTCTTCAATTAAAACATACAAAAGCCGATCACTGTTACAATTCACGTGTGTTTGTGAAACTCTCTGAATTAAAAACTTATGGGAATAAACCTGTGAGTTGCTCAGTGACACTGGCAACGAAAATCCAATCACTGACCCCGAGAGTGGAGAGAGAGGTGGAGTTGCTGTTTAAATCCTATTGCAGCCTTGAGTGGGTGCTGAGGCTGCGGCCTGTCCTTGGTCGAGCCCCTCGCTGGGTGACACGCTCTTTAGAAACACCAGCACTGACCCAGAGAAACTAAACCTTTTACGGCCATTCTGCTTCTCCCACACACACAAACGCACATTCCATAATCCTATTTGATGAGGCAATATCTTAATGATACCTGATGTGGCCCCTTTGGGCCCCCCTCGAAGGGGGGTCTGTCCTCAGTCATCATAATCAGCCTCGCTGCTTCCTTCAGAAGAAGACAATCTATATAAAGCTAAGGGCCTAAGTCTTATCAATGCAATGAGATTGTTCTAAAATAACCCTGCTTCTGCTGCCTTTGTGTGTCGGAGAAAGATATTTACACTTTCTAGGAAAGTTAAAGTAGTGGTTTCCTAGCAAATCAGAGACTTACAAGTGGGGTAGTCTGATTGCAATGCATCTGTTATTTAGGGTCTTTGTATGTTGCCTGATGCAAGCATAATGTGTGGATCTGTATGTTGGTCAGTAGCCCTTGTATCCACAGTCTGACTGGACAGTGTGTTTGGTGCGATGTAGCGGCTAGCCTTTGGAGCCCATTAAATCCAGAGGCTGTTTTTCCTGCTGAGTCTCACTAGGCCGTGACAGGGCCGGAGAGGGCTGCAAGGGGGGAAACAAATAGCCCTGGCCATAAAGAAGGTTGCTCCACAACCCAATAAGGGTCTGACGCTGATGAATGTGACCAGGGACAGAAAGGCGACCCTGGCCAGTCTCCACCAGAAATGAAACCACAGGGATATAAAATAGGTTATTATCGTCACACAGTGACAACCAGATGGACAGAAGGGCAGAGATGAATGGACAGACAAAGTGACTAAAAAGGAGGTTGAGTAGGATGAGCAGCAAAGATTAAGGGACTGATTACAACCGGAAAGCCCAAGGTTAGATAACCTCAGAATCCCTCCTGAATCTGCTGTAGGAGGATGTGAATTGTGCTTCTTGCCAGGTTGTGAGGTTTGATGTGCTCAAGTGTGTCAGGACTTCAGCAACAAGATGCATATTGTAATCGCTCCACATAGACAGAAGAGCAGCCAGTCTCTATTTAAATACTGCCACTTAATACAGATGCTGACGTGTTTTTCTCAAGGTTGACCTGCCCAAAATCATACCATCATCAACGACACCATTCAAATGCACACTTGAATTACGGGAATTACAAATCTAATTTGTATTTGATAATGTGTAACTCTCAAGACTAATTAGTTAACTGTATTTCTTATGTTTCTCATGATGTACCTCATCAAATGTGTCCATGAAAAATGGTATGAATGGGTTAAAGGTAGCTGATTATTTCTAAAGTATTGTTGTTGATACTGGCAGACAGATTGGGTTAATGAAAGCAGGTATTAGTCAGAAATAACCAATCTACATTAAATACTGTTTCTTGGTAATTTTTCATTATAAAAATAATTTTTTTGCTCTTATAACTAAGAGTAATATGTAGTGATAGCTTCATGTTACCTTACACAAAGGAAGTTTATCCCCATCAGTTGCATATAGTGAGAGATACAAATTTAAGCAGAATTGGTATCAGATCAGTGAGGCCAGTTCCCTGAGATTATGTTTTAGAATCGGTACCAGAAAAGAAAAAGTTGGATCGGTGCAGACTCACCGGCAAAGGCATGGGCGGGGTGACGGGCGAAGGGAGGCTGCGGGCCGGCGACTGGTTGGGCCGGTGCGGCGGGGAATGCTGCGGTTGTCCGGAGGTGGAGGAGCAGGCAGAGCCTGGAGACGGGACAGAGGTCTGCTGCTGGCTGGGCGGGGTCATGTGATGCTGGGATGACAGCTGGTTCTGGGTGTGGGAGTGGGTCTGTTGGTGATGGTGTTGCTGCTGCTGATGCTGCTGATGCTGCTGTTGCTGCTGCTGGTGGTGGTGCTGCTGCATCTGTTGGAGCTGCTGCAGGTGTTGGAGCTGGGAGTTCAGTGATGAGGTAGCTGTTGATGAAAGGACAGCGAGTTGTTTGAGACCTGGACTCCCCACATAAGAGTGCAACAAACACAGATGAGTTCGGACTGACAAAATGACAACATGTGCTTTAGCACATAAACAGGAGGCCCTCATTATTTAAAGAATATGCTCACACCTCAGATAGAAACACATGCACACATGGAGGTGTGGGAAGCATAGGGTGATGGCGAGAGACAGATGTAAATTGCATGGAGCCACAACAAGGTCCTCCAGGGTTTTTAGTCTGCATGATAGAGTCAGTGAATTTAATTTAGCTAGTTGGAGGACAAAGCTATCAAGCCTGAATGATATAATTGCTCTCTTTGGAGCCAAAAGTCTTCATTGTCACTTGGAGAATGTCAGAATCTTTGGTTTAATGGCTTAAAATCTCATAGGAAAGAGACATCCATCTTCAGGGGAAGACTTCAGAAATAAACCCATTAACTAATTGGATCCAATAATGGAACGCCATTAGAACCTCATTTCTACATTTAAATGCTTATACATTTTTATGCTGTTTAAAAAAATGGTTAACACTCAGGGTGAGCCAGCATGCAAATACTCGCATGTCCATCTCAAATATAATATAAAGTAAATATAGAAATATCTTGGTGTGAACACTCAACTTCATGGTAATTTTCTATGGCAGTTCACTCAAAAACATCTGAATACAGAATTTGGTGGATCTTCAATCACACACACCTTGTGTTTGAACGTCAGTAGAAATCCATACCACAACAAAAACAACAAATAATATCTACTAAAGGTGTCAACCGTAATACTATATGTGGAGAATTGGGCTAACAAACAACATCTAGGCCGACCTTCACAGCTCCTTAAATAGAAAAAGGACAAACTGAGTTTCCATACAGATATGATGGATAGAAATGTTTTTTATACCTGTGCTCACGTTCAGAAACCAGAAATCAGACATGACAAATCCTTAAAAAAAAATATTTTCTATATTACAAAATAGTGCAGTGACACAAAAAGGTTATCCACAGGTCATGCTAAATGCAAACGGGATACAATAAACAAATACTAGTGACTTTAGACATTTAATCTGAGTTTGTGCTGTTGCCTTTGACTCTGTGATGTTACACAGCTTTGTATAGCAAAGATGACCATGACAGGATCTGACATGATTTTCTATGGATTAATAAATAATACAAGCTTGGGGGGGACAAGACCTGATCAGAATATGTTGACATATGACTGGGCTTCACACACACCGGACTACACAAACTTCCCCTTAAAATGAGGCCAGGCAAGGTTAACATAGTTCCCAAAACTAGTGAGGAGAACAACATATTATTTTTATGACTAAAAAGCTAGACAGAAGACCTAAATCAATCAATCTTACCGTGCATTATCAAATAGCCTATTAGCTTAGAATCGTCAAACTGGTGAAGACATCCAACTGGACGGATTAAAAAGTTAAAAGTTAGAGCTGATAAAACTGCAAGAAAGAAACTTTTCTCTCTAAAACCAATTTTAAGAAACCGATTTTCTCTCCAGGCATTCCTCAGTGATTAAAAAAAAAAGAAAAATGTCTGTATCTGCAATAAATTTCCCTAATTACAGATTTGTATGTATAAAGCATACATACATATACATATATGTTGAAAGACCCCTCACTACAACCTAATATCTACAGTGTTACGAGAAAACACATACATGACTTAAAACACAAAGGACTAAATAACAAACGCTGGTTGAAAAGACTGTTTGTGAACATCTATTGATAATGCAGCCAGGCAATTGTGAACAGAGGCGTAGACAAGCTTGTATACATACAGAATCAATGCACTTAAATAATTTAAGTATGGTTGCCTCATAAAAGATGAATAAAACATCAGGGCAGACAAGTCTTTGATTAGTGTGGTCACTACGACTCCAGAACAGGCACAGATGAACATTTGATGAAGATCAGATCATCCTCCTCTTTCCTCACTCTGCAGAAGCGCAGGAAAAGAAAGCCAGCGTCTCTTGGCCAGTAAACAGTACACTTTTACATTTCTTCTACCTCCTGACACATTGACACCTCTCTCACACCCCCACCATGAATTATAAATCATCTGTGCAATCGGCAAGAGTCCAATTCTCACTTGAAATGTTGGGGCAAGTTGTCTGGCAAGCGCTGAGCCCCTGACAGGACCGGCTCTTTTCCTTTGCAACTTCACAACGACAAAATGATGAGCCCTATTTAAAGATGGAATAAAAGGGAACAGAGAGAGAAAACAAAAGGGGGGTAAAATGAGATTTCTGTCAAAAAATTATCGAAACCAGGCGAAGATCAAAGACGATTGGAGAATTTCCTCCAGCACCAACCATTACGCCGAGGAACAAGAGGTACAACAAAAAATATGAGGCAAAAGAAAACAAATACAGAGGGAATATGGAAGAAGCCCCATGTGGCCTTATTATAAGGGCTACACCGCAGGTACTATATTCTTTAACAGCAGTGCTTTATAAATTCTGTCATCTTGTTAAGACTGTCAGGACCACTGACCCTCCCTTCCCCTCTAACTGGGCAACTGGCATTTTGAAGCTCATTCTTTTAACCACAGCTGTCTGATTGCTTTGGCTGAGCACATAATCCAAACGGCTTGTCTCAGCTAATTGTTTGCGCTCCTTCCTCCAGCAGACACAGGGCCGAGGATGAGAGTGGGAGCTTCACTTATGATGGAGAGAGGGCAAAAGGGTGCCGGGATCCTATAGTGCTCATTATATCTCCCACTGTCTCTTTGTTGTGTTTCATATTCACTAGTTCTCCGACTGAGAAGCAAGCAGCGCTCCCACTTAGTCATCACGCCCGAGGGGTGTAAGAGCAACATTCCCACTTTCACTGCTGTCACAACTCGCCTATGTTAATGTTTATAATGAGGAATGAGCCAGATCATAGAGGGGAATCATGCAGCTAAATGACCAGATACAAGTTGAACTGTGGCATTTTGTGCTCCATTTAAACATTTAACAACAATCATTTGGGACTATGAAACACCAGCACGGAGAAGTCTGAGGCCTCCAACCTCAGTGCTTTGAAGAACTGTCTGCCATCTTTCTTTCCGAGCTTTTTTTTTGCTTTTGTGTCACAGTAGAAATCAACTGCTATATTTGACTGTCCCGACCCAGGCTTCTGAAGTACTGGAGGACAGAGCGAGACTGATTGTCAGAGGTCGAAAGGCTAGGTCAAAGCCGGCTCATTCGTCAGACAAAATGCTATTTTTGTTTCCTGTGTGGTTGAGGAGTGAAGGGGGGGGCGGGGGTGGGGAGCAGCCTGCTCTCTCATTACCAGCGCTATCTCAGTAGTCCCTGCCAACACCCCCTATTACGGCACTTTTCTCTCTGGGGCTGATTCGAGCTCGACTCCTTGTTTTCCTTGCAATGCACAACACCTACGTTTACAACTGAGTTATCTTATATATGCTTTGTGTGTGTGCATGTTTGTGCACAGGTGCAGTCATGGCAGAAGCCAAACTCTTTACATATCTGCCACATTGATACTCAACCTAAAGGTGAATTTTGAAAAGCATGCACAACATTGATGAGGAAAAACTGCCACAAATACACCGTACACATACATACTGTACATAACATACCAGATTCATGTCATACTAACTGCCACTAAATGTACTGTGTTAAAAGAAACAAAAACATCTATTAACGCATCTATGCTTTCTAGAAAGCACATGGGAATAGGTACTCATTATATTATAACCCTTAGAAATGGCCCAGCCAAGGCCAACATGAAGAATGACTGCAATTCTGACAGTAATCACATCTACACAAAAGGACTTTGACTAGCTTTCACTCCATTAAGCTGTGTGTGCTCCACACAGCATAAAGTACGGTCAGACAAAGGTGGAGATTTCATCTCATGTCGACGGAATTCAACATTTTCTGGGCATCAAATTGGAAAATGTAGTTCACAACCCTTGGAAAGAATGTCCTGAATACACAAGAATGAATAAAATCTATAATAGCTTTGGTGTAAGATCAGTAAATTATATGCATGTGTGCATTGTATACTTTCTCTTAAATACATAGTTTTTGCTTTTGAAGTAGTTCTCGCAGTTGGTGTTGAAACTTGTGCATCACGTCTTCTACTCTGATACAGAAAATGATTTTAACTGAAATCATCCACAACGTGCTGTTTGAATGTCTCTGGCATCATTTCGGAGTGCTGTAAATTAAGAGCTAATCAGAAGCTGCAGAGAAGCCTGTCAGCAGGTAATGAAATCGTCCAATGTGACCCACCCTGTATATTTAGGAACTGCGCTCGTCTAAACACAGCTGTCATTCTCTAACAAGAGAGGTGAGAGGGGACAAACAAGCTCCCCATTACTGCTCTGCCTCACGTTCCACTATTGGGAGTCCATAAAGCACTGTCTCAATTGTCTTTTCAGTGAGTCACACTGATAATTACTCCACTGGAGGTAAGGCGATTTAGACTATGAGATCTGGTAATTACAAAGGTGGTCAAAGGAAGGTCATTTTTACTCTGAGGATTAGATCGGTGCACTTGTACGCTGATTAAGTGGATAACATCACTGTTTCTGCACTCATTCCTTTAGTTCACTGTTAACTTTTATCACCGTTGGTCACTTTGTGTCACATTGATGACAGTCGCCCATGTAACAAAATATCAATTATTTTAATTAATGATCAATCAGTCAATTGTGCTTTTTCAAGTAAGGTAAGTCAAGTGATTTTTTTTTAAAAACGTGTTGGGAATTTGAATATGAAACTTCAATTCAGTTAATTGGCTCAGATCAGATACCTCACTCAAGTGCACAGTGGTAATACTGCAATGTAACACACACCCAAAGCAAAGTTGGTCTAAAGAAAAAGCAGAAAAACAAACAAATAAGGAACAACAATGTTCTCAACACAGGTTTTCTTAACACAACCTGGAACACAAATTTGTCTTACATTCCTTTCACCAGCGAGTCCATACAATTGGTAATCATGTTAAAGGAATGGAAAATAGATTCCTGCCTTGGCAACGGCTGGAATAAACATGGAGAGAATGAAACGTTAAAGGAACTTGTGAACTACTGAATAAAAACATTACTCAGACCCACAGCAGGCAATATCACTGCTTCAGTCCTGCTGCAGGAAGAACTCAGCAACTACAAAAAATATAGGCAGTTAAGATTTGAGCGGAGTTGCGGAGCCACAGGATTTTAGAGAGTAAACCACATCGCTTGTAGGGATCCAGATATAATGCTTTCACTTTGTGATGCAAGGCAATATCAAGCTGTGTTGTAGAATTCTCACTCTGGGGGAAGCATTTCAAAGAATCAAATCCTCTCCATGGAGATGTTACACATACAAAAAAATCCCTGTGTGCTCGATAATGTTGCCCTTTTGGTGTTACTTACGCTACGTTATTGATTTCCAAAGTGTGGTCCAGGGACCGCTTGGGGCCCTTGAGAGAGTTCCAGGGGGTCCCAAGCAAATAAAGATATAGTTACATTTCAGGATTTTCTTCCTGAGAGAGAAAATATAAAAATGATTATAGATTGTACCTTTTCATGCCTTTAAATACCTGTGTTATCAAACTATGTGCTAAAGAGGTTGAAAGTGTGCATGTCTTTGTTCCAACTAGACTGTAGAAGTTCTTGATCTTGATTTTTATGATTTCCTAGATGTTTAAATGCTTTAAATTGTCTCATTTAATATATCTAAAGGTATTTAACTATATTAACTATTTTGAACTATAATGTTATATACTATGCCTCAAAACAATTTTGAAATCAAATTAATGACCAGACCAACTGGATCTCTTGTATACATTGAGAGATTTCTCCCTGTTTTTTGGACACAGAGGAGTTTCACTCTCATTTTAAACCCTACAAGGACAGTATGTATTACTGTGATGCCCAGTAAGGGGTCCCTCGCTTTTGTCCTTCAGAGTCCTGAAGGTGCTGGGCCCCCTCTTGTTTAAAAAAAGAGCCTGTCTGCCGGCCAGGACAGACTGGGTTATAACAGCGTGTTCATGGTCCCATCATGTGTCGTAAGACCAAAGCGGAGGCCGCGAGTAAAAGCCTCATGCAAAATTTATGTTCATGCGGCTGTTTCAGTGGGTGGAAAAATCAATATTGCGGGCCTGATGCACGGAGATGACTGAGTGCTCTCTGACTGACAGTAAAAGCTGAGAGAGATTGAGGGGCTACATTTACTGCTCTAGAAATGGAGTGGAGTAGAGTTGCTCTAATAGTCTAGTTCACCTTAAATTTGAATTTCATTGTGGATTATTTTAGTAACAGCTTGGAAATTGAGGGCTTGAAGAAATTATTCCGTTAGAGAAAAGGAGAACAAATCAAGAATAAGCAAGCTTGTTTTCAAATTGTCTAAAACACATCTTGCATTGTGGTTTCTGAGCAGCTAAAGTATTGTATATTATGGGGTTATTAAGCCTTCCCTTCCTTTCAAACTTACACAGATATAAAATGATTGTAGAATAATCAAAAGACAATGTGGGTATGAGGACATCATAGGGCTTTTGTTCTGCGCTGCTTCGCTTACATATGCTTTTGATAGCGTGCTACATACCCACAGTGCATTTGGGGAGGAATGTGAGAAGAGAACGAAAGAAAGTGAGAAAAAGAAATTCAGTGGGATGAAATAACCCCAAACAATGGGATTTGCTTTCCATTCTTCTGCCTCCATCTTCTGTCTTTAATTATTCCCTTTGGTTGTCTGAGGGAGCGTGTAAGCACTTTCACACAGCACAACATGCCCAGCAGCACAACACTGTCTGCCTTAGTGATGTGGAGACTTCTGAGTGACACTGAGCCTCTTGTGATTATTAATGCTGTTTAATACAACACAGAGCAGCCACTATGATTGAGGGAAAAAACAGATTTCGAAATGCATGCATTCAAAATGCAATGTGAATGGAATTATGTACTACACGAGCACTGCACTTGAGATACATTTTTCCCCTGCTACATAAACAACATGTACACCATGAAAAGAAGGCTAATGTTTTGTAGATGCAACACTGAAAATGTGTATTTGATAATAACTACCAAGTGTGCGCTATTTTGTACGCAGTGTTTAATGGAACCTCAGCTGATCCTGGTGGGATCCTTTGTGCCGGTTTAGTAGTTTCTTCCTGAATCGCATATGAGATATTTGAGAGCCCAGAACGATGTATGATGAATGAAGTAGCATGCTACTTATACGCTTATCGTGCTCACTGACTAGCAACAGGTTCAGCAAAGGGCAGCAGCAGTAAATGAAATTCCGCACCGGGACAATATATCATCAAAAGAAATGTATGCACCCGAAACTTACAAGCCTTCTCCAGATGCGGACAAGGTGCCTGACGGGGTTGGGGGAGGGGGGGGGGGGGGATGGGATAGTAGGAGGAAAAAAGAGGGGAAGAAGGAGAATGGGGGGAGGGTTTTTTGCTGGATGGGTGAGAAGCAAGCAACGGGAAGCAGCAGATTTTGTTGAATCAGTTCTATTTTCATACCGGCTGATCTGTGTCTTTTAACCATTTCACTGCAGCTGGAAAATGAAAGTACCAGGGCTAATTTCACAGTGAGAGCTCACTGAACAAAACCCCCCACGGTCTGTGGAAAAAGGTGCTAAGTCTACTTTGTCATTGTGCATTACGGCGGTGTAATTCAGAAAACGGGCTTGTGTGTATGAGAGAGAAAAGTAGAAAATATGTTCGGAAAGAAAGGCAAGAAAAGCCTTTTTTCCCCTCTCTAGCCTGAGATGTACTTGGTGAGGTTTACTTATGATCTGTAAGTAACAGATATCTCTCCCCAAACATGTCGCCCTGTACTGATGCCACAGGATCCATCTGTGATGTGTCTGCAGTTAGTCCAGAAACAGCACCCACGGGACTTACACACTCCTCAGGCCTCCTATGGGACCTTTTAAGCTGCACTGATACTGATAAAAGCCCCCGCAAATCTGGCCCCCAGATACCTCTGCCATTAATTAAGGTAATTAGGCCCTGGTCAGCAATTAGTAACCACAGATAGCTTTTAGCAGTGGCTAAGACGTCCCTGCTGGTGAGGGGTTTGGTTCCATACCATCTGCTGACAAATGTCACCACGGACTCTTTGGTTTCACAGACGGGGAACTGGAGAGCCGTGTTTAAAAATGACCTCTGTGTGATCCAAGCTGGCTCCCAGACTCCCACAGCTTCTCTGCTTCTGCGGCTGCAGGATCACTTTGTTCTTTCTTTGGCTCTTTTCTCTTTCAAACATGGAAGCGCGAGCTCTATGAAAATCCATACATGCTACGCACGACCAGAGTGGGAATAGGAAACATTCACTGCACAAGGTATCGATCAAAATTAGAACATCTGGTCCGAGTGTAAGTAGTATTGATTAGAGCGTAATGCTACATTGATTTGCTTGTATTATTAAGTCCATGATAGATCCATATTGATAATATGTTAGTTTACATTAAAATGTTATATACAGTTATATTAAAAGTGAAGATATATCAAAATAATGCTTTACATGTACATGTACAATAAAGTTTTCAGGGATACAATATTTTTACTGTACTGTAAGATGATTATTTATATCAGGACATTCCTCTAAATATAAACATTGAATGTAACAAATCATGCTTACAACACAATGTGTGGACAGCCATTAACATCCTATAAAAAAATATATTTAAGTACCTGTGACACAAATATCCACAGGAAATCATTTAAAAAAACAAAGACCTACTGAATAAATCTGAGAAACATTCACATATAAATGTGGTATTTATACTAATGTCAAGAAACAGCGGTTTGTGTATTTCATCCTGTGGCAAAGGTGTGTGACATAAGACGCTGTGAGTAGAACAGACTGATAAAAACAGGCTGAATACACATATTCAACCTTAGAGAACAGATCATGCAATAACTCACATTACTAGGGAATGGGAAATAAAGGATGCAGCTGTGCTACTTTACACAATTCCACATTTGAAGCAATCGGTGATAACACCATTTTCATTCCAGTTCAGTCCCATAAAATTACCATTAACATTACAACTCATGCAGAACACAGATAAATGTAAAATGTCACCCAGTTCTGCCAGGCGGGAATTTCCAGTTCCACAAGATTACCATCTCTGTCTGCTCTCTCCCACTGCACCTTGTCTAATATTTCATTTACAACATTTCATAAGTTCATTTTCCCCTCACTGACCATGTAAATCACAAATCAATTTTCATTTAAAATGCTTGACTACAGATTGTTGCTGAAAGCTTCTGAATTGCGCCTCAGCAATATGGCAGACCTTTAGCAAATCTTTCGGAAACAGTCTGGCCGGAAAAGGGAGGAAAAAGTGAGATGTAATTTCTACAAAACAACTCCAGGGCCAAGTGGTCAAGGCATTTACTGGAAGCATTTTACAAGTGTTGAAATATCATGAAAACAATACAGTATTATGTATTGCACTTTATATCAGATTTGGTGCTCCCTCAGACTTGTGATCGACTGCTCTACTCAACAGGAACAATAGGCTGATTATGTGATAATGAAAAGATGAACACTATTGATTGCGCACAATTGTTGAAGATATCTAATCAATACATGCAACAATTTTAAATTCGGAATATTTATTAAGGATATCAGTGTGCAGACAATTTAAAAAAGGTTCAGAAAACTGAAGTTTTATTAAAAAAAATACCAACATAACTTATTTTTAAAGAAAACTGTTAATTTGGTTGAATGGACACAACAGTAGGCATGTTTCACATTTAAAAACTTACAGTAATTATAGGGAGAGGGTAATCTGTTATAGCTCAGGAGCTAAGGGAATAGAAAACTGCTGGATGAAAATGGAATAATTTAGCATGTTCCTAATCATTCATGTAATTGGAAGCTAATTTGAAAATGTTTCATTTTGGCATTCAAACTCCTAATACAGAAACCTATCCTCTCCTACTATACTTCTACTACAAAAGCCATTTAAATAAATGCATTACACTCTCTGCATGCACAGTGCAGACAGACACAGTGTGTAATGTAGAGAGACTTTCTTGTAGACTGTGTTTATGGCAGAAGGGTTTTTCAAAAAAGCCTCCCTCAGTGTTTACCAGGGAGGGCAGATGTCAGGGTTTGCTGTGGAGGAGCAGACACAGCCACATCTGATTAACAATATTATTGTCCTCCTCCACACCGCCATAAAGACTCATCCTCCCCCCCTTTTTCTTTTCTTTCTTTCTATTTCAGGCTCTGGCAGCGTGCTGTCCTGTGGCATGGCTGAGCCAGAGTGACACTGCCACCATCCACAGAAACAAAACACAAGTCAAGAGCCAGAAGGTTAAGACAAACAGCACTACTGTATCTCACCAGACAGAAAGCATAAAAATATCTTGGGATACATACATTAAAAAAAAAATCAAATACAATGTGCATCATTTGTACTGTTATTTTTGTGCAATTATTAAATATATGTAACTTGAATTCAGAACAAATCATCAGCACGTCTGCAACAAGTGAAACACCAGGGGGTAAAATTTACTTACATCATAGCTTCAAAAAAGACAGAGTATGAATCATGAGTCTCGTGGGATGTCTGTGTGTTCTCATGTGCATGTACAGTAAACCTGCAGTGTAAATTTGTGTGTTTGATTCTAACCCTCTCATCGCTCCTCGTTACGTTTTGATTGGTGATTTTTTTTCTTCTTTCCGTCGCCAAACTGTCACAAAGGCAGTAACCCCACACGGTTCCAAGCTGCTCATTGAAGACAAACAATAAACCACTGGCAGATATCAATGGCAGAGATGAGAACCCGGGTGCCATATCTGCTGGGACTGCCTGGCGAACCTGCCTGTGCCTGCGCTTCATCTCCAGCAGCACCTCTCACTCTCAATTATTTGGCTGCTGTCACAACAAATCAATCAAATTACCGCTCCAGGACTGTGTGCAGCTGCTCCTATTGCACCGCTAGTTGCATTAGCTTTGAAATGTATGAGGTCTACATTTTATCACTGTTATTTATTTAATGCAGCTCTCTCCCCTGCGAGTCATCTTACAACCACAGCAAAGTTAAATCATTAAAGGACGACGTGGAATATATACTGCTTGAGAACACTCAAATTAAACAGCGATAAGGGAGAAGGGATGAGTTTGGCCTCTACCGTATTGTGTTAAGATGGCAGATGTTGATGTGAGGAAATGTGGATTGCTTGCACTGGGTCCACTTAACGCACTCCTCTACTGGCTGAATGTGCAAACAAACAATAGCTTATTTCTTTTCTTATGCCAGAACAATTCAACAAATATACACATGAGACAAAGATGCCCACAATAAGCAACTAGTGTGGCTATAACAAGCCCAAAAAGGATGCTTGAAATTCTATGGCTCAGATAATGTAATTCGTAAAGGGACACAGAGGCATTCCCACAGCAGACAGAGGTTAAGTCAGTGGCCCGGCCCGGTGATCTAACCTCTTAAAGGAGCAGCAGTCAGCTGAGGCAGAAGAGATGCAGTCTGACATGTCTAACTAGTGTGGAAACATTTGGCTCTTCCCCCAGGAGCCCACCCTTTGGTGGTGTAATGAGCAGAGTGATTTCCCTAATTTGTATCATACCAGCACCCGCAACCTGCGAATGACACCGCTGAGCGTTTTCATCAAAACGCCAGACATGCCTTTGATTGGCACTGACACCGGGTCTCATTACTGCAGGTGAGTGGGATGTCGACCTTTATCAGGAAGCTTGAGTGCTGTTTTGTGTTTCCTGTGGACGAGTACAGAGGAACAATGCTCTCCCTTCACCATTAGAACTCATGTCTCTGATGTGCGCTGCCTGGCTTTCTGCTGAGAGCAAATAAGATGGGATATGCTTATTAATATGAAAGAGCTCCAGTAAACTAGCTTCTTGCATTACCTTTGAGTGAGTGATAGAGAAGAGGAGTAGACAGATGAGACTTTGTTCTGCTTCCTCCCATTGCGCATTACATGTACAGTGCTTTGATACAACTAGTTTTACAAGTATGGTAATCATGCTTTGCTTGTTATAAAATCATGTGAAATAAAAACCTATTAAAAATGCAGCAGAAAGTTAGCATCTATCTAACAACAAAGATCTGCAGATGTTTTTTCTGCATCAAAATCATGTATGATTTTTTTATTCACATAAGCCGTCATATTTACAGACCTCTAGCATGACCCAACCTAGTTTTTGCCTCTGTGAAGTCAGCTAGAATTGTGTGCACTCTGTCACAAAAGATAACTTTCTCCCTTGTTTAGTTTCATTGGGAATTTGTTTTTACTGCATGTTTGCAGGCATAAATCATTCTGACAAATAACCAGTTACACTGGTGCCTGTGTTTACTGAGTCTGCCACAAGATGCTGCTCAGTTTTATTTAAGCAACCGCTCCAACTTTATAGCACAACCCCATTACAGTGATAGTTATTCATCACAGTCTGAGAGAGCTGCCCTCCTAAAGCTCACAGCAGTCCAGCCGGTTCCCTTCTGTCAACATTCGTTCTTACAGAGCCGGCTTTGATTAGAACGATCAAAACGTGATCAAAGATGCTATTGTTTGTTCTGATTTTGTCTTTTCATTTAATTTCCCTAATTAAAGCTAAATATGATAATGTAGGAAATGCAAGAACAATTTTATTCTGAATAAACAAATTTTAATCTAATACATTTTACTAAACATTGCATTCTTACAGAGACTATGGCCATGAGACTACAAGCATGCCAGTAATACAATTCCTCCACCCTCCACCGCCCATTCCCCAAGACAAACAGCCTTATTAGTTGGTCATTAGCCGCCTCATTACATTTAAATACAGCTATTGGCTGGGCTCCTCCTGGAGTCTCATTACTGTGCCTCACAGTTGTCTTGTGTCTGATCTGACGCTAATTAGCTAGCAGCGAGAGTGCTGTAAAGCACACTTGCTCCTGAGGTCGTGAAATGAGCCGACTGCTCCCCGGCGACAGCACGGCGCTGTATTATATGTGTGATTAATCAGGCCCGGAGAACCACGGGGGCTGGGAGGGGAAGCGAGGGGGATGCGGGGGCAGAGGCTAGAGTTGCAGTTGTCTGACAGAGGTGCTGTGCCAGCAGGCCTCATTCAGTGGAGCTGTGATGAACTCAGACAGGGGAGAGTGGAGGAGCGCTGCGTGGCCAGAGGGGCCCGGACACAGTCAAGACATTTAGCTTCACTCGTGACTTGTGTCACTTTCTCTCCATGGAGGTCCCTTCAATGCATCCCCTTCAGATAAGAGGACGTGCGAACAGGCAGTCTGTCAGTCCACACGCTTAAAAAAAGATCTGCCATAGAGGCATTTCTCCGAAACAGTTTTTTTTCCCCCGCTATCTCTCACAGATGGGGAATTTAATCAGGACATTGGATTCCAGACTGTCTGTTGGTTTGTTTAGCAGTGGACAATACAGATGACTGAGAGGTGTTTGTTTTGGCATTCTGACACCCTGACAATGTGTTTGTCGATCAGTTCATCAGATCACTGAAGCCTCTGGGTTGTCCCTCACGCACCAGGAGGAAGATCTGTTGAAGTGTGAGTCAGACGGGCCTGCTGGGCCCATTATCGTCCACCACTGATGGATACATTGAAGGGTTGACTGGATAGATGCAGGTTTATTAAAAGCTCTGCCCACAGCGATGGCTGCTGTTATTTATGCATGTTTGTGTCCATTAGGCTTCTTCCTCCACATTTCCTCACTCAGGGCATCTGTCCATCCATTTCCCCACATGAGGGGAGCCTTCCCTGCACTTTGTGCTGCACTGGCATTATTGTAATCTCCATCCTAAAAACACACTGCTTTACATGTAGCCTGGCATCTTTTTACATTAGTGCAGCTCTCTCATCCAAGATTTATGACTGATGGTTTTCCCATCTATCCCTCAATCTAATGGTATAAAAGAGACAATGTTTTAAACATTAAAATGAAAACCATTTACAACTATGATCAAAAGAGAACACTTGGGCATTAAAGTTTAAAAGGCAAGGATAAGTACAGCCATGTGGATGGACAGATGAGGTGGAAAAGAGATAAGAAAGTGAAGTACAGTGCACTCTTATGCGCAGGAAAGAGGCATAAAGTGCTTTTGCGCTGCACTGCAAAACGTTGACCTGTAATTAATATGGTTGTTCCTCTGGGCAAATTGAGGATGGCGGCTTTTTGGGATCCAAACCCCTTAAGGATTCTTACCTGCTCAGAAGCTTTGTAAAGCATTCTTATTAAAGAAACAACAAAAACTGTTCACTGTCATATAATAAGAAACTCTTGCTTGGATCAATATTTACTGTATTTGTTACTAATAGTTCCTGGAGTCTCGTGTTCTATGAATCATCATGTACAAACAGAAAGACCTTAGTATTACATGACCATGAGACAGTGGATTATAAATTTCAATGTCTTTTTAGAACATCCATCAGCTTCATACACTACCTGAATTATTTTCCACTTTCTTCCTGGAATATCATGTTGACCCCGTTTTGTCAAAGGAGCGAGTTTTTCCTCTAGCTGTATTTCTACTTGGCCCTCTTTCTTACCTTGCAGGTTCTGGAGGGGGAGCGTCATGATGCCCCCGGCAGCAGCAGCAGCCACCAGGCTCTGGATGTTGGCTGTGGGCAGGGAGAGAACGAGGCCCTGCTGCCCGCCCAGGTGTCCCCCTGCGTTGAAGGGGATGAGGATGGGCTGGTTCATGCCAGGCGCTGCCCCGGACATCACGCCGCCTACTGCGTTGGCCAACTGCTGAGCCACCAGGAGAGACTGCAGCAGACACACACACAAATACACATGCATAGCATCATCGGTTGTATAATCACAGAGGGGTAGTTTTACTTTTCAAATGTGTTTCCTGTCACCAGAAATATTGTCAGTAACATTATACAACTGTATTGTGTCATCCTGGACATGTGTGCCACTGTGTGTAAAATAACGTTCTTCTTATAATGTAACTAAACACTGTTTATAATGCTGCTTATTATGTGATTACTTTTGATCACTTCAAATTACTTTACCATCTTGAAGTATAAAGGGTATACACATTTTATACACAAACCCAACCCGCCGCACAAAAAGAATGAAAAATACATTTCTAATCATGTGTTTTAATTGTTAATTTATCTCTTGTTCTTTGCAGGAAAAAAAAAAAGTTTAAAAACATAAACTGGCTAAATGGCTACATTGCCAAACCTGTGATCAGTGGAAGACACATTCTACCTCCGGAGCCACAGCCGCCCGTAAAGATATTTCTGTCATCTTGAACACAGGGACGGTTAAATAAATGTAACCAATCAAACGTGATTTGGGACGACTAGCTAACCCCACCTAACCACCCACCCTTGACCGTTAACTACTGTGGGTAGCCAGCAGAGCGATATAGTAGGAAGTGTGTGTTTGAATTTCAGCTGGTAAAATTGTCAAAACAAAGAATGTGGCTGAGGTCTAATTTGTTAATTTAACCCTTGATTTAAGCCTTCCCCTCATAGGTGAAGGAGGTGTGTGTGTGGAGGCCAACAGATCAACTATATACACTATTTTATATCTTGAGATGCGTAATTAATACAAGTAAAGCAGTAAAGATGTCACCCGAAGTGACTGTATCACTAATCAATGTTTTTTGATAAAGGCATTTGTTTCTCCAGTGAATTCTGTGCTTTGCTGTGTCACAGACTGACAGTCAAAACACACTGCTGTTGGTACTGACAGAGATCAAATACAATCTTTGTGAAAGAGCTGAGAATTTCTTTCACAGAGATGCAGAGTGATTTATGTTTCATCCCATTGAACAAATCCCTGGTACCACAGAAATGTGTCTGAAATACACATTGCTCTTCCAAAAAAAAAAAAAGAAAAAGAAAAAAGTAGCGGTACTTCACTCTTGATGAGGGATATAACACATCACTCTCCTCTCTTCATGTATCCATTCATTCATATTAGTTAAAGTGGAATCCGTGCAGTCATACCCATAGAGGAAGAGATATGTTATCAGAAGTATCGCTCTGAGATATTTTGCACAGTAGAAGATCTCTTCAAATGTATTTTCCGAGGAAGTGGGTTTGGAAATACACCAACACATTTTTCATCGAGAGCTTTGAGCCACAAGTGGGGAGGTTTGTACCATGGCTGAAATCTCCATGAATACACAGGGAATGACATCTTACATTTCATTCATTCTGATAAAACCATTTTCAAATTATGTCAGCTTTTGAGCATGTCAAACTGAATTTACACAGGAGGTACGAGACAGGAGATACTGAAAATGCTGCAAAATCCAACAAAATTACTGTTTAAATATGGAATTGAATTGTTCTGAATAAAATAATAAAAGTATATTGTCAGCTTGTGTTGTGTCCACAGTAAAGCAGCCTTTAGACGTTACTAGGTAAGCCTGGCTGCACTGCGTTGACTCCTCCACTGTGACTTATGTTCACAAGCCTTTAACTCCAATTGTCAGCTATCTGCTTCTGTTTTGCATGGTGTGTCTGCAGCTTGCACAGGATATAGAGCGGGCTGACTGGTGCGAAGACCCCACCATACTCCCAAGCCTGGTGCTCCTGGGTGACAGGCGTGTCACTGTGATAACCCTGCATGGTGCAGAACGCCTGCACCCACTCCGACATATATGCGATCACAGTTTAAGAAGTACGAGGTCATGTGGGTTTAAAGCCACAATGCACAAAGAGATCTCAGGGCAAAATATCTGCAGTGAAAGACAAATGAATACTTGTTTGTGCTTTTTTATTCTTTTAACATCTTAGAAACACAGAGAGGTGATTGTTGCTGGCAGGAGTAATCACACACGGTATAGGATTCCTCTTTCTTAACATTTTCTTTGATACACAACAACAGCGCATAATAAATGTCAATATCTGACGCTTCTGAGAGCATTTAAAATGACATTTGCCATTAACTTTAAAAAATGAATTAATAATTCGGGAGCTCAAAGAATCCTCAAAGGACAATAACAAAGGCAACCCGTTTGATAGCTGCAAGTGACATATGTTTAATCTGGCATTTTAAACTAAATGTAATCTTGAATCGAAGCAGCATATAATCAAAGACACTCTTTGAACATTTCATCTCTCAGTCAAACAAAATGAGATTGCCAAGCTTGACAGCAAAGACAGCCTTACATAGAAGGGAATAACATTAAAAGACAATTCTGCAATTATCAGATGTAGCCCTGATTTATTTATCATTACAGGCAGCTGTTAGGCACACACGCAGCTGCCGAGAGAAAGCACTTTTTTTTTTAAAGCCTGCAAGAGCCTCTTAGTCTTTAGGCTGTTTGTTGTGCCAGTTTAAGATTGATTAGGATCTTCATCTGAGGTGAGAACTCTGTATATGCACACATCAAAATCAGAGATAAGAATAATTTTAGCATGAACATAATTAGCTCAACTCTGCAGCCACACAACAAGCTTTTACTACGAGAATCCCCAGCATCACTTATCTAGATTTACAAGCAGTTCACCTGCTGCCTTTTCGTCTGATACTCTCACTCCTCCTCTCCATAGGTGCTGTTGGATAGCTGCTGTATAGTGCTTGGCAGGCCTGACAGCTGCGTGTTGAGAAGTGGTCTCCTAGGGGCCACACAGATGCACAGACTGGTTGTGTGTTGGGCTCTGGATGGGGAAGCAGCCCCACTCAGGACTGGATGTGGTACCCAGCCTCTCTGCCCATCAGGGGAGAATAGGCCCTTCTATCTGCTTGGCAGCTCTGGCACTGAGAAATTGCCCATAATCACCCAGATAGCAGACTTTTGTCATCCTAACTGCGAGTGGGAAACAGAAGGAAGGTGGATTCATGTTGGGTAAACTACCATCGGATAATGGTTGTTCGAACAATATCCGGCTCTGGAGCGAGAATCTATCAAAACATATTGATCCTGGAACAAGAGAATTGGGTATGGCATGCGGAGCGCCTTTGTTTCTGAAAAGTGTTAGCTTCACAGAGACTGTACTGACAGCATTAATATATTAGATGGTGACTGTTGAGAGCCGCCTGCTGAGGCTCAGACTCTAACTGCTGCCTGCTCGAGATGCTTTCCCTTTTGTGTTTATTTCTTATCTATTACCAAAACAGTGACTTTGTCCAGCAAGGGTATCTGTAATCAGTAAAGTGTTTTTAATTAAGCTCATTCTTTATCTCCACTTGCAGCAGATTGACTCTTTCATTGGGGATTTCTCTCCGTACAAACCTGCCCAACAAAACTGAATGGCTCTCCTCCTCTCATGTTTCCTCTTTTGTTTATCCTGATGAGGATTGACTGTCATTGAGTAATACTGAGTGCAGGGAGAATGGCCTTATTAAAGAGGGTGAAACCTGATGATCTGTGTGTATGTGTGTGTTTAGCGGTGACATTGAGCAACACTAATGAGATAGATGTTCATTAAACACGGCAGAGCCACCAGGCCAATAAATCCAATCAGATAGGACAATTCTTGATTGAGCTATTAACAGGGCTGCAGGCTCGGGCTCTTTGCTGCCCTGCTTGTTTTGACAAGGCCTGTATTGTCAGCTCATTAATGCCACAACTCAATTACATTTGAAGATGATGTGATGACAAAATACTTTACAATTTCACATTTAAGCTGAAAATGATTAATGGTGTAGCATTCAGGGAGGCTGTTTCATGTTTTTTGTTTCACTCACCACATGCATGCAAAGAACACGAATGTAACAAGACTAAGTCAGTGATTTCATTGCTGAGACTGTCATGCAAACACCTTAATCTTATTCTGATTACGGCTGTGTCGTCGTCAATCTTTTGAATTAGTCTTTGTATACCGAACTTAGTTTGCCTTCTTTGAGTGTTGAGAGCAGCATGGCTCGTGGATGCAGAAAAATAAAATGCGACGGAGCCTACATCAAACACAATGAGGAGACCGGGGACAACGCTTGATGCTTAAGCCAACCAATCGGAGAACTCGGCTCCCCATTGACTTCTCATGCACCCGGCCCCAGTTTGACCAATCATTTATCATCATTACAGTGTCACGCTGTCAAACCAAACAGAAGATATTGTTCATAGCCCAGAAGAGAAATGCAGAAAGTTTGATTTCATACTGTCCCTAAATTAGCGGACATTACTTTGAAAGGTCATTTGTGGAGAGATATGGAAGGGACTTTGAGAATCAACACAGTCCAACATGGCAGCATTATGACTTTGTAGTCGTAATGGACCGACTTGGCATAAAACATCTGGTCAAAATTCTCCCTGGACAAATTATTGTCCCTTTGTGTCAGGTGTCACCTGTGTGTTCCTTTATGACTCCTGCAGGAGTCGAGCAGGTGGTTGAAACCTTTGCCTCTAAAAACTTTTGCCTTGTTCAATTATTTGCAGCAATTTGTAGAGGTCAGTTCTGAATAGGGTGGAGACACGGTGGGCTATCGAAATAGTTAAAACCAATAAGTATATAATATGAAGAAGTTCTGTTTCGGGAGGCACGTGTTTCTGAACTCAGCCAATCAAATGCGGCCTCAGGATCGACAGTATAAAACAGTAACATTATAGGACAAAAGAAGACCTTCTATTCATTAAACAGGCAAATCAGGAGATAATAACTGGATTGTGTGTGCAGGCACTTTTTCCTACGATAAGGCGTAGTTTATCTTGGCTACACACACTTGACACTGCTGCTTGAACAGACTGGGTTCAAGATCGCAAACCCTTTCATATCTGTACATGTAACATCTTATTACATCAGCTTGTCTGACATCTTATTACATCTGTTTGTCTAAATTAAATTATTCTAATTTCTCAAGACCTCTGTACTACTGACAAGAAGGAGGCTAACTCAACTTTAATAGCAGTCGACAGGCATCACAACTCATGTAAATTTGAGTTATTGGGGAAGTTGGCTTTTGCAACTTCCTGAATGTGTTTTAAGTTTGGGTTCATTTTGTTGCAGATTCCCTCACTCACCTGTGGACCCATTGGGTATCCTGGGTGGGACTGGCCCAGGTGACTCTGCTCAGAAGGGCTGCTGCTGGAGTCGGACTGGACCGAACCGTCACGGGCTCCTGGGACAGCAACAGGCAGAGGTCCATGTAAAAAAAAAAAAGGAGAAAGAAAAAGAGACACCCACCTTAGATCAACACAGACAACATGAGTAAATAAACAGACAACACAGACCACGTTGCGATATTACAGAGTGTTGCACGGCGCAGAGGAGAGCAGTTGGGAAAAGAAGGGGAATTTGTATTTAAGTGCTTTATCAATAACCACTGTAGCACTGAATAAATTACCAACCAGCGGAGAGGCTCATTGATGGGGGATGATGCATACTGGCGGGTCCCCGATGGCCTAGATTACCGCTGAGAGATAGAGCTCCACCACAAACGCTGGGGCCATATTATTCAGCCATTTACATCACTGAGTATCACTCATCTAAACCCACTCCCCCCCCCCCTCCGCTCTGAGCCTGCAGCTACGAGACACAATTAGACCTGTTTGCTATGAGGGCAGAGTGGAGCAGAGCAGACAGGGACATGATAATAAGCTTGCTGATGGCTGCAGGGAAAATAAAGGACACTGACGATTGGATATCATAGCAATCCATATCTCACAGAATCTCGCAGCAGTGTGGACTGCTCTATAAGGTCCGAAAGGCTGCTTTGACCCTCACCCTTTGACCTTGACGATATCGAGATTACATGATGCCTCACTGTTGACACAAAGGCTTGTGGAGTACAAAGACGAGTAAATCCTGCAGAAAGAACTGTCAAAAAAATGACATGTTTCTTCAATATCTTTCACCAAAATGACTGTCCAGAGGAAAAATACAGTGCCACCTGACTAAAAATTACTTTATTTTATTTTCTGTGAGTATCCGTTTAAAGGAACAGAAAACTAAAAGCTGAAAGAATTTAATGTGAAGGGCACTTAGATCTTACTAAAGCAAGAATGTGAAGGAACTTGAACCAAACCAAAAGTCTTGTGAACATGGACAAGTATTTGATATCTGTAAAAAAGAAACTGCAGTAAGTAGAGAAATGTTTGTGATTTTATAATGCTCTAAACACATATAAAACAACTTGACAAACACACCGTAAACAAGGTGCCATACACGAAGCAACCTCCAATTTCTCTTTTTCATGAGAAGGCTTAAAAAAAAAGAGTTGAAAAGAAGTTGTTGCATGGTTCAGAGGATGAATAAGTTGGTGAAGGTGAGGGTATAGTGCCGCAGAAACCAAATGTGGTAAAACTATGTGCTGTTATAAAGAAGGACCCCGGTTCCCTTAGAGACACACTATCAATGCAGTGGATACAATGGATCTACTCACTGATGAAGAAGATGTGCCAATGAAAAAATTCTGGCCTTTTAACTGTTTTACAATGATGCCCTAACTTGGATCTTTGATCAACCCTCAAGCAGTTATCCAAGGTATTTGAGCATTTTCTTTGGAGACAGCTGAATTAAGTTGTCTTTTTTGTGTTTTTTTACATTGTAATAGACTTTGGAGACAAAGTGCCATCAGTACTGTGGCATCTTGGTACATGACGTCCATGCAATCAGGATTCAGCAGCATTTGTTTCCAAATCTGTTGAGAGTGGGTGTGTGGTTTGCATGTGTTGCAAGGCTGTAGTAAGTTTTTGAGAATGTCTTTTGATTGTTGCTTATGTAGTCAAAAATATTTCACGTTACACAGAAATACGTAGGATTTGAAACCAAGTTTTCGGGGGCTTTAAACGTCCAATTATTTCATTAATACTTGATTGATGCTTGCTATCCCACAGCAGTGTACAACACTGGTTGGAGATGTGCGTCTTATCAAAACTAACATTTAAGTAAATAAATTGTAACTGTAACATGTATTGTAGCGTTATTAAGAAACTGCACAACATGTGGTGAAGGAAGCTAATTTATTCTATTCTCTCTGTAAACTTCAACGGTTTGGTTGAGATTTGAAATTTAAAGGATTTATTTAAGTACAGATTAGTGCTTGGAACTCTTAAGTCAATTTACAAGCACAATAAAATTAACGTATTTATTTGTAAAATAAATATAGGTTTGTAAAATATTTGTAAAATAAATAGGTTATGTACTGTCTGTAATTTAATAAGCCTGACTCTGTTTTGAATGATACAAAAACTCTCACATGTTAATAAACCATATTTTTAACTGTACTGTCTGCTTCACACAACAGTTCTTCCCCTGAATAAAGTGGATTTTGTGGATGAAGTCAAGCCAACCATGTGGAAACACGTTTGAAGGCCACACAACTTCGTTAAACCACACAATGTTGGCAATGAATTAAAAAAAAAAAAAAGTAATCACATTTCCACTGTAAGATTGATTTCTTAGATGGAGTATTGCAACTTTTTAAATAAAAGAATAAAGCCCTGGTGTATTGTGTCTTCTGATTCACGGATGAATAAGCTTTTTCTTGTTAAACATACAGGACATGCAGTGGTTTCTAGTCCTTTTATAAAAGCTTCAGACATAACGTACTATTGAATAGCCCTGCTAGCAAGATCTCATTGCCTGTCAAGTATATTTATGCATTACATTTTAAACTCCCCTCCGCCAACTAAAATCATTTCATCTTTACATAAAATCCAAATAATTGGTGAATGGCATGACCTAACAAACCTCAAGCATTTGATGGTTGATGTGAAAGCCCAAGGGGAAGCCTTGTTTTCTAGCTGGTTTCTACCTCTGGCTGGCTGGCCCTGCTTCTCGATGAAGGTCTACATCCTCTCGCTTATCAACCTCGCAACGCAGTGGATATTTTGACAAGCCAGTCTCTTTTCACCAATTATTTCACCCATTATGGATCACGTTGTGCGCAGCCCCACCCTGTGCAGTCAGTATCTGGAATTAAGATCAGTCTGAACATACAGGAAAGACTTTGTGGCTGTATTAGTGTCTATATAAAGCCACAGATAAAGAACAATATCATCATAACCTTCTGTATAACTTCACATTATTTTGGAGAGTGGATATCATGAGGCCATACATTTTTCACTTGATTAGATTTAATTAGAGGTATTGTCTCAAAGCAGTAATTCTCACTTTTGATGTAACTCAAACTTTCCAACCATCTCAAAGGCAATTCTCTAAACAGTGCCACGGACCAACCTTTATACCAGTGAGTTATCTAGGTATATTTAGCCAATTAGCTAAATTAAAATATTGGGCTGTAATGAAGGAATGAGACTTTATAACATCATCAATAGGCTCCCAACAGTGTGGCTCATGACTGCAGTTAAGATATTGGTTGTGAATAATGTATTCTATCTGATAAACAGTGTGGGAGACTTTCTGAATAACGATTCTTTGATGCCTTTCATTGCATCATTTCACAATAACTTAGAAAGCTTCATCCCCTTGCAAATATCTGTAACGTTAACATGTTTATCGCAGGGGGAAAAATCAATAATAAATAAATACACATGCACATCTTCCCCCAAAGGATTTGTGTAATTTCTCTAACTAAATTAAATAGCTGACAGGAGGAATATCCAGGGAGTCAATCTTCAATTCTTTTTTATTACTAGAATCTTTGTACATGTTTTGATTTTTCTTTAAAAAGAAAAAAAAAAGAAAATAAAAAACTACTTATCCAATGTGATTGATTTTAAATGGATTTCCTGATGGAGATTAATATTACATACAGGGGAAAAAGATAAACTTTACTAAAAAGAAAGTCCTTTGATGTCGTGATTACACACAGGTTACACAATGAATAAAATGGAATGAATGGATGTATTGATGTGAGGAGAGATGAAAGAAGAGGCCAAACGGATAAAAGAACAGGCAATTCACATTCAACATAGCTTTACATTTATCTAGGACATTCAGGCTTCATCTCTTTTTTGAATTTCCTGAGCAGTTTAATTGCTGTTCTAACAGTACAAGTGCCCTTAAATCTTCCTTCTGAATAACAAAAACACTCTTTGGCTGTTGAATGTACTTATAGTACATGCAAGTTTTTCAAGGCCTTGAGTGAAAGTTAGAGGATGAATTTAATTACACACTGACAGTGACATGATATTTTCAGGGACAATACTCTGTAATGGAAGTGAAATAATTCTATTTTTTACAGGGCACGGAGTGCAATTTGATGTGACTTCTGTCATGGAAATATTGCCAATATACACCACTATATAAATTCTCTTTCATTGATCACCAAAGTGGCCACTGGAGAGCGACTTTCAATGCCACACAAGGCAGAAGGTCTCTCTGTGCTGTGTGTGTGTGTGTGCTGGGTGGTTGGGTGGGGGGGGGGGGGCAAAGAGCTATATTTATTTGACTTCATTCGGCCTGTCTTAATGCAGGGTGCCCCAAGGACTACACCACAAAACAATTAGCCTGGATTTCATAAAGCAATCAGCATGCCACCTTGTCTAATGCAACCGCTTCATGCATTGACAGTCTGAATAAAATGGGTGTTATTGAAAGCTTTGTGTTCCTGTTAGCTTTCGCCTCAGTGCATTCATGAATCAATTTTTGTCCATAAAAGAAGCTTTAACACTTAAGCTATTTTAGTGGAAATGCATTATGTAAGTTGTCAAACGTATGAGAGAGGCCTGGTAACGATTCAGGCTATTCAGAATGAACAGCCAACCACCATTTTTATAATGGTCCTTTTGAAAATGTCTGGCTGAGTGCATGTGTTTGCTATTAAGATGGTGTCAATCATTTTGCCACTGAAATCTAATCCATGGAAAATAATTTCACATGTGAACACATTAAAAAGAGTTAAGATTGTAAGTTAATTACATTCTTAATTTGTATACTAAAATGAATTATTGAAGTAGATAATTATAGTACAAAAACATGCACAGTAATATAATTTTTTTTCTGTTGATTCAGAGTGTTTGTTGGAGAGCAATCTGTGAGCGGTTGGCGCGTAAAGGATGGGCCCAGATAATACAACAGACCACATCATACACAAGGTTTAATTCCATCAATACACAACCAATTGTCCCAGATTGTTTGACCATTGATTTTGTTAATACCACTTGGAAAGTTGATGTGGCGTTGCAGAGAGAGCTGAGAGAGAAAGAAATGTAGAGCGACAGATCATTTCACTTTCATTTTTCTATCTGAAGCTGACTGGAGTCCAAAAAGTAATGTCGCATACAAGGCATAGCGCTGTATGGAAGATAGCAGGTTATAGTATGCAGTGTGGGCTTTATAGTGATTTACTTAACTCCTTGTAGAATGAAAGCGAGCCAAAATCACCAGTGATTTAGCTCAGTGTTTCATTACTCCCACCAAAGCCCTCAACAATAACACAGGGCATAATCTGCTGCCAATAACTCCAGGTGCTCTTAGTCAGATGGCTCCCTCTGGGCCAGCAGGGAAGTAATACTCTGTTTAGAGGCTGGGGTGGAGAAGCTGCTATGGATAGCTCAATAGTGTTTCTGGGGATAGAGAATCACCAGAGACTGACTTTTGAGTGGCTGCCTGTAACACTATTAGCTACATTATGGCTACTGCTGCTGCTCAGAGAGCTGTCATTTCCTTAATTAAGAGCCCAGCGCAGGGCAAGAGGGAGAAGAGGCCACGGCAATCTCTCTGGGCCTCTAACATTAAAGCCTGATTCCTCATCGCGCAAGGGCGTAGACATTACAGGGGAGAAAAAAAATCTATCTCATTCATTATTCTGGCACAAAGTGGAATTATGGAGTTAAGGAATTACATAGGAGGTGGTGCCGTGGAGTGTGCCGAACAGAAAGGATTTTACACCTCAGCAGTTCTGTGACTATTTCTGAGGTGATTGTTAAGCCACAAGCAGAGAAGGGTAAACTCAGAGGACAGAAGAAGAAGAAGAAGGGCAGAGAGGAAATTGATGCAATGGTAAAATAGATGTTTCCATTGGCTGGAGGTTTGAAATATAAACAACAGAAAATAATACACTTCAGTTTGTAGAAGTAAGCCTCCAGTTTTTGATGAATGGGTAGAGAATCTGCATGCAAACGATGCTTAAAGCATTAAGGACCCTGTGCTCCAACACTTGTGCTCTCACTCGTGGCCACAGGTCTTCACAAAAAGGCTCTCTGACATGAGAGTGCTCTGCTCCAGCTCTTACCTGTCCCTCCCTTGATGCTGGAGTGGAGATGGAAGCAGCACAAGCACAAGAGGGACCAGAGGGAGGTAAATTGGTGAGAAGAGGCAATGCCCATTTCAAAGGTCAAGAAGGAGAGATGGTGTGATGGGACAGAGGAGGATGGAGAAGGGAAGAGGAATGGAGGAGGGAGGGAGGAGAAAAGAGGGCTTTTGTGTCGCATCCTCACAGGGGACTTGGGACACTTTGCACATGAGCACATCTGTTGTGGTGCGTCCTCCTCATTCCCAAAGCAATGTCAACCTGATTAGTTCAGGGTTGAAAGAGGCAAATAACAATCCAAATTATTCTTCATCCTTTTACGGCCATCAGCGAAGGCGGGACGCTGAGATGAAGACTAGCTTTAGAGAGCTGTAAGCCTTTTAAGAGATGCCTGCTTCACTATTGCACCTCCTCCTAAATTACTTAAATGATATTTGCTGTAAATAGGATTCTGCTGCCGGCAACCTGCAACCCTGTGCTGAATAAAGGCCTTCCTCTCACTATGTGTAATGCAGCTTTGTACATACCTTATCTGTCTATAAACCCAAGGCTATTATGACTAAAGTTGAAACGATTATCACTCCATTAGTTGATCCACAAAAAATTAAACAATTTTTGATAACCGATCAAATTCATTTTCAAGCAAAAATGCCAAACAATTTTGGTTCCAGCTTCTCTAATATGAGCATTTACTGCTTTTCTGTTTTATATCACGTAAAGTAAATACATTTTACTTTTTTATGTTATGAAATGTTGGTCGGACAAAAACAGACATCTGGAGACATCACCTAGTACATTCTTCACTATTTTCTGTTTTGGTTTTAAGACCAAACATTTACTTTGTTCATTGAGAAAATAACAAAACGTAATCGCACAAAAGGTCCATAGTTACAAACTCCAAATGGAAGTGAGAAATACTTTCAGCATTTTTTTATGACTAGTGCTGAAACACTTAGTCAATTAGTCCATTAGTGAATCGACAGAAGTTTAAGCAAAAACAATATTTTCCAGCCAAACAATCATTTGAATTTATTTATCAAGGACAAATTTCAAGGATTGTCGAGAATTTGTTGATTTTGTCTCAGTTTTTTATCATTGCAAATCAAATGTTTTAGTTTTGTACTGTTTGTTGAACATTTTAATCAATATCCCTTTGGGCTTTCGAAAGTTTGGATGGAAATGTTTGACTATCTTTAATTGAAAATAATTAACAGATTTATTGATGATAAAAATAATCAGAAATTGCAGTTGAACTAGTATCTTCAAGCTGTAATCATGGTAAAAAAACACATTTTTGGATTTTTGTCCATCCTGCGTTACATCTGGTCAACTGCAGGACATTTAAAAGAAGCCAGTGGGGTGTGAGGGCAGTCCAGTGCGGAGTGTGTGTGTGTATGTGTGTGTGTGTGTGTGTGTGTGTGTGTGTGTGTGTGCGTGGGGGGCTAGACACCCACATGTCATGCCTGACACATCAGCCTGGGCCCCCCAGGCTATCTGGCACTAATGCTGCCTATGTCCCACTTTTTACCCCTTGCCCCTCAAAGCCTGCTCTCTTCCCCCCTCCTCACCCATTCCTTCTGTCATAGAGGTATAATAACAATGGATCACACCAGCGCTGCAGCATAGGCTCAATCACTATAGGATAACATCAGGTGATACGGAGTGTATCTTACCTCCACTGAACCGGAGCTAAACAGAGTTTATCTAGAAATTAGTTTATCTGGAAAAAGTCCTGTATTAGTTGTTACTGTATTCCCCTGTTGCTGTGATATTTACAGAGCTGGGTGGGTAAAGGTGGAAACAAGCAAATAATCATGTAGCTAAAAGACACCCACCCCTTCTCACCACACCCCTCCCAGCATATTATTCTTGTGGAGCAGACAAATAGTGGAAGGAGGTATGTCAGGAAATAGTATTGCTTTGAAGCACATAACTCTATTCTGGAGAAAAGAATCATCACAGTGTTATTCCACATCCTCAGATATAAAGGGAAAAAACATAATAACTTCTCGATAGCCTGGATCTCCACTGCCCTATACTAGCTACCCCCCCTCCCCCTGTCCGCCCACACCCCTGCCTCATCCACCATACACCCACTTCTCCTGCCTCAATCTTTGGTTTCAAAGGAAGCGAATCAGCCAGAAGGACAGAAGGTTATGCATTAGTACTGGTCATTGCTCAAAGAGCGAGCGTTATAAATAATAAAGGCTTGTGAAGGACACAAGGGCTGTGGGATGTATCTCTGGTTCACGCCACACGAGTCAAAGACAAGACTGTAATTTCTATTCCGAAAATGTGACCCTAGCAGCTTCAATTACATCTCAACAACACCAACCGTGTCTGTGCCAGGAGATGTGATGCCTCTTTGTTAGCTCTACATGAAAGGCTTATTGATATTGGTTATGGAGTGCATGCTACACAACATATAAGTTTTTTGAAAATGATTTCCCAACTTAAAGAAAGTGTATTACTAAAATAAATGCATATTGAAATTCAATTTATTTTCCCCACAGCTATCCACCTACAGAACGTGTAATGCACTTTTCTTTGGAATACTTTCCAGTCGGGGCAAAAATAATCTTAACTTTAACTATACAAACAAGGGGGATAATTATATTGCCAGTTATTTTGAAGTGTTGCTCAAAGTCATTTCTGCATAATCAAGCATCTGTGAAACCTGATGACCTTTGCTGCTATTTGCATCTAAAACAAGAAGTCTGCGTTGTTCTCATCCTCCCTGTCCTCTATGCCACGCAGTGATTGTGTTGCTGTAGCCATGGGCACTGCGGGCACATAAGCAAATGTATTACACCTGCTTTACAGGCATGCATTAAGCTTGTTTTCAAGTTTGCGCAGACAGCTGAAATCCCCATAATGAGATCCACCTCCTGGGGAGAGACTTGTTCTCCCTCGGTCTCCTTTATCCACTCTTATTTACTCAGCGTGGCCCATTCAGCACTGGGTTTGCGCCACTTTATTACTTAACCTCCACACAACATTACGAGGCTCTTTGCATCAGCAAGCAGCCTATCCCACCATGCATCCTGCTCACTAAGCTGATTACACAAAAATAATAAGAACTCGTGCCTCCAGCAGTGTGTGCGCCTGTCTCTTTGTGTGTCTACATGTGTGTATGAATTTGCAAATGCAAAAGAGAATTTTTGCATGAAAGACAGCAGTTTTGTCCCATATCATATCTATCTATCGTATAATAATACTATGAAGTATGCACTAATGTTGTTAATAAGTATGTTAATAGACATAAAATTTAAATTTGGAACTTAACAAAGAGAAAGAAAAAATGTTATTCTAAAGATTTAATACTTTTCTTATGTGCTTTCCAGGTTCTCTCGCCACTTTTTCCAGCTGTGAGTATCGCCATCTCCAAATTTAGTGTGCAAAGTGGCATCTTCGACTTCCAGTAAACTGAATTTGGTCACAAAACGTAGGTGGAGTTATGAAATTGGAACACATCATGATTAAACAAAAAATCTGTGATGCGTAACATCAGCTAAATAATAAAAATCGTTGATGAAACTTTTGCACTGTAAAAATTGTTTAAAGCTACATTTGAATAAGTACTGCAACAAAGTACTCTCCAAACGGTCCTGTGTGGGTGACTTGTCCATGAATAGTCCAGATTATATTAATTTCACTAATCCAGCATACAATCTGATTGCAGAAGTTAAACCTAATAAGCCTGGAAATACACAAAGCGAGGTGCAGCATTACAGCAGTGGGGCATTCAATGTGGACTTTTTTGTTCTGAATGACCTCCAATACCAGGAATCAATGAAAGATTCATTTTGGAGAGGGGGGGGTCTCTAGGTGACCTTTGTGAAAATGTTCCACCATTTTGGCAGAATCCGTATAAGTGCAGACCATTTCATGTAGACAGTAAGTGTATGAAATGAGTGCTCCTGTCGTTCCAGCCTGGCTCTCTTTGACAGCATGATGATAGAAGCGTCACATCCTTGGGAGAGTAAATGCAAACTGACAAGAGATGAGCCTTTGGTTGCTGAATATAATACGGAATTGTGCTCTGAGTGTCTTATTATCTTGTCTGTTGATGTCTGAAAGGGGGAGATTTGCTTGAGAAGAGAAGACAGAAACTGCACGCATCCAACACCATCTCGTCCTTTGAAAAAATTGGTTGCCCTACTAACCACAGCTTTCCCACCTAATGTCCACTTCTACTTGGAATAAATACAAGGCGGCAGGATGTTTGTGGTGCCTCGTAGCCCCTGTTAGCTGAAGTGGAAGACTATTTGCACAGGCAAGCTTTTAGGAGGAGAACGACCCTTTCACCACTGCAGTAAGCATGTGGTGGGTGTAGAAGGTGGACAATTTACTGTAGACAAACATGACCGCTACTGTCATTGTCTCCCAACGACTTCTCCTTCTCCTACTAGCACAAACTCTTATACGCAGTATTAAGGGACTAAAACTAAAGTCATACTCTGTAGGGTAGAAAAGCTGTGGTAGGCTCTCTAAATATGAAAACACATTTATGGCACATGTGATTTCAACACAAAGCAGACACACAGCAATATCAAATTTCATAGAGTTACAGTGAAAATTTCACCGCACAATGATTTAAAGCTGTTCAATATCATCAGTCTAAAATGTGTATAAGCATGTACTTTGCCAGAAAATACAGTAAGGTACAGGATTGCATATTTATCACACCTTTTGAACAAGACAGCCCCGGTGACAAGAGATCTTGTACAACTCTATATATCTTCTGGGAGTATATAACTAGTTAGCTGCAGGTCCTCACAACTGTTTCAATCATGAATCAAGTGATGCACACTTTCAGGCAGCTGTGTTGAGCACTCTGTGTATGCATGAAATAAAACTATTCTAAACTTAGTAAAGAGGTTTTCAGTTCCACTGCATTTGAGATCATTTGTGTTTTGTTGACACGATAGATACAGTGATTCTTGAATTCTAGGGGAGCAAATGTCTCAACATGATTTGCATTTCCTTGAAACTACTACTGTGTGCTGTTATTCTGTGCATGTGATAAGCGTTTTGGTTTGTGTGCCAATGTCAATCATGAAATTGGAGCATTCTAACAGAGAGATTTTGCAAAATATCAGAACAAAGTTTTCATTTTTCTATACTCTGAAACTGAGGAAGTTTTCTTTTTAGCCCTTTCTTCTTCACCACAATGCAAGTAAATGGGAAGAATATAAATAATGTGTCTCCCGCACAGTTAAGAACCACGTAAAAAAATGACTAAATAATATAAGGCTCAATTCAGGGTTGTCAATCAGTGGCATTCATGTTGATAATAAAATGTGGAAAATTGCAAACTCGATACAATCCCCCTATCTCCCTGCAACCATGAGATTTCATTGCAAACACAAATACAAACGTGGCTCAAATAACTACAACATAAAACTGTACCGATGTACCAAACTTCTGTAACTATGTTTGTAATTATTGTTTAAAACTGCAGTTAAAACATCAAAGTTTACGAAATGTTTACTCAAACTTCAACTAAATACCAAACAAAGAAGTATTTGCAACAAGGAGACATCCATCCTAATGCTTGTAAAAATATTATTTTAGTGACCAGTCACTATCAATATACCTTTCCCTTCTGCCTGGTGGCATCTAAGGAAATGTATAGAAAGATGCAGAGTCTGTCTTCTTCAGAACCCCTGCTCTCTCTTATTCTCCTATCTCTCCCAACAGAAGACACGACGATGCTACGTCTCCTCGTCAGTCCCTTCCTTTCTCTCTGACAGGTCATGTGGGCAGCGGTTCCCAAACCAAACCTGCCGCTGGCACAGCCCAGGGCTCCGCCACCGGACAGAGAGAAACCATCTCCCCCCAAAATTCATAAGTTACACCGGAGCAGATCTGACCAGCCACATGCAGTATGAAGACAGGCCATCAGGGAACACCAAACACAAAATACACACAAAAAATCTTATCGTTCCAGAAATCAGCAACATGTTTAAGAAGCTATATGTTCAGTAATTTCTCATTGAAAAAGGTGCATTAGTTATGTAAAACTAATATAGCTTAAAATATAAATAAACAGTAAAGCATTTAACAACATTTGTACATGCACAAGAGAAAAAAAGAAGCAAAAAGCAGTGAAGCAGGAGAGGAGTCAGACAGAGACTGATCAGAAACGAAGAATGAGGGAGAGACTTGATGCTTATTAAACCAAATTGCAACACTTCTGAGACAAATCCTGCAGTACACAGTCCTTGTTTAGAGGACTCCAGCCGTGGCTTATTCTTGAAATAAGGATTTAAAAGACAGCTCAACAAGCTCAGAGCAAGCTCAGTATATAGGCACAATATTATACTCTATGCCACTTCAAACACACACACACACACACACACATACACACAGACTGACCCAGACAAACTGATATTCCATTAACTCTCAATAAAATTTCATAAAACAAAAAATATGGACTGTTTACTTCTGTATAAATTCATAACCAGCAATAAAACAATTATATGCCAAAATCTCTCTCTCTCACACACACACACACACACACACACACACACACACTAAGGCATGTATGCACGTACACAAATAAACACAGTTTAACTTTTTAGATAAGGAAAAACAGACAAACAGATATCACAAGCAGAGGAGACAAGATAGTTTGTATAAATATTCAAATCAGACACCCACATCTAAAGCCATTAGAGAGGGATTTTTGTCACTTGTCACCTTGCATCCACTTAAGAAAATGAAAATATTAAAACTTGACAAAAAGGGTAATTGATGGAGGATATGTTAAGCAAATCAGCTGTTTATAGCAAATTCAAATCTGTTTTGCACAATATTTAGAGTATCTTCTATAGTCTGAAGCTTTCTATTAAAATTAAGCAAATAAAAAGTCTCCAAAATGTGTTTAGTGGAGATGGATACATATCACAAATACCAACGATGAGAGCACATCATTTCCATGAAATTAAATTATAAATTCAAGCTTAAATTCTGTTGCAAGGACAAATCTGTTAAAACTGCATTTACTGGACACTACAATTTGATGTAAATATAAGTACTCAGTTTGTTATTATTTCTGATTATAACAATTTTTAAATATCTCTAAGGAAAGCACCTCAAGAAAAAAGGCTACATTACCTTTCTCATTACAACAAATAATTAGAAAATTTGCTAAAATGGTAATTTATATCATTATGCCTATTGATTCGTAACCAGGCCCAGTGATTGAATTAGTCCACATGACTGAAACAGCTCATAATAACAAACACACACACACTGATTTAGGCAAAATACCAAAATAGAGTGTGAACAGTCAATTAATGAGATAACTGCAAAAATAATGAAGTGTGCTGATATAAAAATTGGCTAATTTTGAAGATAATTTGCAAATGAAGATGCAAAAGACAAAAATAACTGAACAAACTGAAAATAAATAACTGTAAGAAGATAAACCTATGCAATAATCTAGAAATAATCATATAATATCTGATCTGCTGATGATAAATACAATATTTTACATTAAGTAGATTTATTCAGCACTAGGTTATAATTTATCTGCATAATTTGCTAATTCTAACAATGTTCAAATGACATACCTACCATTTTCTCCATTTGAGTTAAAGAAGAAGTAAATAATATTACCAAACACCACCAGGGTTGTGAAGGTGTGGTTAAAACAAAATATCCGGACAGGTAAAATTAGATTTTTAAGGATCACTTAAACTTTTAAAAACATTTTATATAAAAGGAGTCATGCAAAGATTCTGCCATAAAATATACAGCAGTAATAAAGCATCTCAACCATCCACTAATGCTTTTGTTAAGTATTTAAGACAGACAGTACAATAAAAATGTGCTGCATCTTCAAAAGTAACTGCAATTACCTGTTGTACTATCAATACACTTTCAACTACAAAACCGGTTTTATAAGAATATCTAAAGTCTGAAGGTGCATGAAACATCTTAGCACACACAAATTACATAAAATACAATTTCCCCAAAGAGATATCCAAGCTTTAAAAAGAGCCAAACACTGACTTACTCATTGCACTTAAACTTAGTTTGCTGCCTGACACTGCTGACACCTGTCCCAGCACAGGAAGCCCTCCGTTTTCACCTCACTGCTGCCTAAAACAGACCTCAGCCAGCAGCTTTATGAAAGGGGAAGGGACAAACGGGAGGCGTGAGCTGACTTACCGTACAGCTTGTTGGGAGTGCCCTCTCTGTCCGTGGCCTCGGAGGGCAGGAGAAGGGGCTCGTCGTTCAGATCGCTGTCTGGTGTGGCCGCTTTGTCGTCCGCCCGGAGTTCTGCCGCGCTCATGTCGCTGCGCAGGGAGAGCAGCGGCTTGCTCAGCTGCCCTGTAATCATCGGATCCTGGAGGGAGCTGGGAGCCCAGGTGGGAAACAGCGAGGAGAAAAAAAAAAGAGAAAACACCCCTGGTTAGATGTGTTTCGGCGTCTCACCCTCACCGGCTCCTTCTCTATGTCTCTACTCACTCCCTCTACCAAGCTTCTCCTTTCTATTGCTCACTCATCACTCTCCCTCTCTCTCTCCTGCTCCCTCCCTCTCCAGCTCTTTCTTTTATCTGAGGCTGGTGCTACCCCGCTGATACTGCCGGCTGCTGCCTGGTGAAGAACTGTTACGGATCGCGTGGCTTTACCATTATACCCTGCAGTCCTAAAACGGTGATACATCCATCTCCAAGGGCTCATTACTACCTGACATGTGCCTCATCTTCAGCAAACACTAAGCTGACAGCAGTCTACAAAGAGGTCCATGGGCTGTGCGCTGTTAAATAAATGAAATAAATATAATTCTACATCTAAAGATATGAGTGAAAATACACACCAGTGATTATATCAATTTTCACATAGTTGAGGACACAAAATGAGATCAAAGATGACATCTTGCAGCAGAGTGTGAGGCAACATGAACTTAAGGCCTGATTTAAACAAGAGATGAAGTCACTGATCTTACCAAAATGTTCTCCCAATTATTTTAATTTTTTGTCAGCACTTAGAAACAAGAATGAACAGCATCTACATGACGCGATTAGAGAATTATCTGTCTGAACATCTTGGAATAGAATAAATTCAGCAAAGTTAAAAATTAAGAACTTTGAAATAAATTAAACCATCATGGTTTAAAAAGTACAAAAAAAAAGCATGTTTAAGAGCATTTTATTAATGCCATCAGAGGTCTAAATGCTTCCATCAGGACATTTTATCTATACGAAGATCCAACACTTCCACACAATTATTAGAATACAGTCTATACTGATATGTTTTGGACTTTTAAAAACATTAAAAGGAAAGATTCTTAAAAGCTGTTAGAAAGCTGTTCTTACCTAAACAAAGCTCCAGAAGAAAAAGTAAAAAAAAAAGAAATAAAAAAAAAGAGTTTTCAGAAAGTCCAAATGTAGAAGTCAGTCACACAGCAGCTAAAACATGCCACCAGAGTGCAGAGACCAGCTAGTACATGCTTTCTGTTGAACCAGAAGCTGCCTCTGAAACCTTTGTGTATCTGAATGGCCACCACAGGTTCAAGCCTGAGGTTGCTACCTAAGACAGGCACTGGAGATGTCACCTCCTCCCTCACTCCCCCTCTCTCTCTCCCTCCCTCTCTCACACACACACACACACACACACACACACACACACTCCCTCCCTCCCACCTTCACTCCCTCTGTCTCTTCCCCCTTGTGTCCTTTGACTGGAGAGCTTCTCAGACAGTGTTCACCCCACCTCAGGCTCTCAGACACAGACACAGAGCAGCAGGACTACGGCCCTCGTCCTTATTTATGAATCAAGTCTTACCTAAATATATCTGAGCAAAGGACAGGTGACCAGCGCATACAGACACAGAAAGGAGAAAAGGAGGGTGAGACTTATTGCCCTTGCAGCAATCAACACCCACCCCCCACCATCCCTCCACTTTTATCAGGATGGTCGATGAGTCCCTGCCCAGAGGGGCCTTTTTAATGTGCTCATCACAGGAATCAGCCCTCTTTGATATGACACATGATAATCTATGAAAATGTTAATCAATAGCAATAGTTTAAGCTGTCGTTAAAAACGTGAGCCGGCTGGTCAATACTCATATCCCTGGTAACAATGTCACTAGTCATCAGGGCTTCATTTGTGCAGCACTTAAATGTGGGACACTGCGCATCAATGCACCTCTCTGCCCGCCGAGGTAAACACATTTTCTCCTCTGTCTGAGCCTGGCCACACTCTGCATGCATTTGGGTCCACCCCCACCTCCTACCTCCTCTCCTTTGAGTTGCTTGATAGGTCCACTGGAGGGCAAAATTAATACCTAATTGAATCTTGCAGTCATCAAAATAATCAATAGTTTTTTATTATTTATTCTTCACAGTCTGTTGACTGTTTGAAAGCTCAGAGGGACAGGGCAGAGCACAGGCAGCCCTGAAATTTCTACCGTTTCACAATGTAATTTTCACTGGGGCATGAGAGTTTGCAAGACCTATAAAAAATGAGAGCAATGGTTTTTGTTACGAGGGAGGGAAAAAAAATAAAGGAAAAATGGGAATCTTTGCCCCAGCAGCTACAATGAAAAATAGAATAAACAAGCTACTGACACTTCAGAGAAGGGCAGGGTCCTTTCTGTCCATCCCTCCATCTTTTTCCCTTTCCCCTTTTCTCCTTATTTCATCATATCAGGAGTGTGGCGGTACCTCTCTAATGCTGGCATTTCTCTTCCTGACAGACTCCAAACAAGTGCTGGGAATGAGATCAGAGCTCTAATCTTCCCCTGGCCTCTGAGGCTCGAGGATAAGGGGGCAACACATCTCTCCCCATCTTACGCAGCTGTTAATTACTTCATTTCAAAACAGCTAGCTTTGCCTATTTGCAATCATGCCACCAACTTGGGCGTGTTTATTAATTTAAGCTCAGCGAGTAATGCAATTACACATAATGGGATAACTGTAATCTTATTGTAAAAATCCGTAATAAAAAGAGATATTTAAAAAATTATCATAAGAAATTACATTACTGATTCTAAGCAGTGGATGTGTAACGGATTAGCTTCATTTTTTAAAGTAACCCTCAGACCTCAGATTAAAGCAGTAATGTGAGTTTGTGCATGTGTGTGTAAGAAGGTTGGCGGGAGCAGACATGAGGGAGAAGGTTTGTCTCATTTCTTTTCTGTTCACTCAGTCTGGCCACAGCTCAGGAACAGGTTGCAGAAACAAGAAAAAGCACTTGATCCCCCCCCCAACCCCTGCCTCCTGCTCACCAAACACCCTCAGTGGCCGAATAATCAGTGGTTAGCAGAGAGTCCCGAGTGTCATCAGATATCCATACTAATAGTTAGTGGTCTTACCAGTGCTGTCCCAGTATGTGGGACACTGGGTGAGTGGTTTCAGCCTGACACTGGCACACCTCACTCCAACACTCAAGGCTCCTCTGGTAATTGAACAGAGAAAAAAAGAATCAATACTCATCATAATTGCCATAATATTGTTTTAGCTTTTTCACAATGAACTCTAATATTTATACCAGTATTCAACATGGACTGTCCAAACGGTTGGAAAAGTACAACAGATAATCTGCAGCTGTGTTCATCTATACTAAGCAGTTATTATACAAAAAATGAATGTACTTCAATGTTTTGTACTAACAGGAAATTATGCAATACAACCACTGACTGACTCTGGAAGAAAATATAAATATTGTGATATTATAATGAACAAACAGAGGTCTGATCTTGGTGTTGGATGTTGTAGTTATAGGGTGAAGGTAACAGCAAGGCCACAGAAGTAGCTGAAGAGAGTACAGTAGAGCTGCAATGATTACTTGAGTTACTGATTCCTTAATTGATATTTTTATAATTGATTCATCGCTTTAGTTATTCTTTTAGCAAAAACAGCAAACATTTCCTGGTTCCGGCTTCTCAAATCTGATTATTTTAATCCTTGTCTTTGTCGTACAAGATATTAAATTGAATATCTTTGGGTTTTGGACTGATGAATCAAATGAAACAAGCAAAGTAAATACATCCGTGGGATATTATAACAGGCCTTTTACATAATTTTCTGACATTTTATAGACAAAATGTTTAATCGATTAATGGAGAAAATATTAAGCAATAATGAAAATGGCTGCTAATTGCAGCAACATACCAGAAATGAAACTTTCTCTCACACAAACTGACTTTGGAATCCCAGTGACAATAAAAGATTTAATATATATATATTTTGTTTTCCAGTATCTTCCACAATCTGTATCAGCTCCAGGTGCAAAGTGTAATTAATGATATATTTTGCAGCAGCTCCCCTTTGCCCCTTTTCCTTTTTTCATTGTACTGCGGAAGAACAATGCACAACAGTACACTCAGAAATCAAGCATTTTTTTTAACTATGCGTAATGACTTTTATGTGTATCCTTAATTTTCTTACTTCTTCAGTGAATATTCATACATATTCTAAACCTGCAATAAGCATTAGTATGTAGTATGGAATTGGGACACAGCTTTATAATCTCCCTAATGCACTGGTGACCTGTCCAGCTTCCTGCCTTGTGCCCAGTGCATGCTGGGATAGGCCTCAGCACACCTGTAACCCTAAACTAGATAAGCCGGAGTGAAATCAATATTAAAGAATGAGGTTTAAAATCTACCTACCTACTTTTTTCTGCTGGAACCTAATGAGTCAGTGTTCTTCGTAATGACCTGAGTACTGCAGCAACACAGATACTGCCAAAATTAATATCCAATATCAACCATAAGAAATTTATTTTCAATCCTACAGTAAAATGAGTTAAATGTGTCACCTTTTAACTCTTTTATTGGGTTTTCCAGAAATAAATTGGAATTCAAACGAAATGTAAAATGAAGACTTACTGTACTGAACTGTAAACTAAATGTATTTTAAGAATGTTTCACAAAAATAACTGACTGTAAACATGTAAGACAGTATGTCAAAATAATAAGTTAATAAGTGTTAGTGTTGATTCAACTACCTTTTAATGCATCAGTCAAAGGCCAACAATAATTCAGAAGCACATACTGTATTGGTACAAATATCTCAAGACCTCAATGTCTAATGTGATATGGTAGATGATGATTTGTCTCCCCCTTAGGGTTATTAACCAAACTGTTCCCTTCTCTTATAAATGGATGTTTGTGTAGCTCAGTGACACTTTCACCAAATCACCTTTATGCAAGCAGATGTCTATTATGCTTTGCAATTAATAAGTTCTTTGATTCACTCATGAAAAAGTAGGTTTGTATTATTTAATCTGTAACATTACTAACTAATAGCAGGCCAAGTAGCATAAATAGTTAAGATTTGAGGTGTTTTTTTTTTTTTTTCCACACTCATTAATATGATCAGCAGTTATCCCTCTCTACTCCACTAAAGCTAAAATGCTCCCCAGTGGATGGTCGGCGGGTCAGTGAAGGCTGAGGGCTATCAAAGCAGTGTATTAAAAGGAGCTCTTTGAAGCTTGTAAACCATGGTGCCCAGCAGGTCCACAACAGATAGACGCCTCTGATTGGTCAGGTGTGTGTGTGTTTTTTGCTAGATCGATCCACGGAGCTGACATTCTGGAGCATCAAAGCTTTCAGCACACTAATCTGACTCCTCCTATGAGGGCAAGGGTTGTTTTTATTATGATCCTTTTTTTTCTATGAAATACTTATACCTCAGAGAGGCTCCTGCATGCTTATGATACGAGAGTGGGCGAACCATGTGTTTTAAAGGTTTGAAAGGGAATGAAAACATATTGAAATCAAGGTTGGACACTGTATTTATCAACTGATAAATAATGCAAAACTATAGAGAGAGATGGAGAGCAGCAGAGAATCACAGGGCCATCCATTGGGCATACCATTGGTAGCAGTGGAGTGACACCGCAGAGATTCACACACCGCTGCTCCTCAAAGTCAGTTTCCCCTCACTCTGTCTCTGGAGACCCGCGCCACATACACACTCATGAAAGGTGTGAAAATCTGATTTCCCAAAAAGGATCGGTAATTCTCTGTGAGGGTGGAAGCCACAATCAATAAATCATTGCTAAGTAGATTGTAAAGAAAAAAAAAATTATTCCCCGTTGGTATCAGTGCATTAGGATTCTCCTGAGGATGGATGAGGCAAGATGGGGCTGTGAGACAATCTCAATAAAGAAGAGGCAAATCATACCTTTGGCATTCATCTGGACTCTGGCAAGCAGCTGTCAGCAGGGTGACGGAGGACCATGAGAGTCGACTAATATCTGAGGGATTCATTTGGCCACCAAGTCCAGGAATGTCTGGAAATATATAAAAACCAATAAGTTAATTGACTGCCTTTACAACATGCATGAACAAAGCCTTCTAGATCATTTTAATGTTCAGATTTTTATCTCCCATCCTGACATTATAACCATTCAAAACTGATTTTTTATTTTTTATAAAGGGAATACAGGTGGATTTATTTCAATCAAGGGATGCATGAGGGAGAAGTTCAGAAAATCTGCAACAACCATCCAGTGGTGGAAAGTAACTGAGGACATTTATTCAAGATCTGTACTGTATAATTGTGCTCCACTTGTAAAAAATCAAATATTACATACAACACCTGATCATCTTAAAAAAAACAACAACTTAGTTTTATCTTGACCAGCTGCAACTTAATTGCTAAACACATGTAAATGCATCAGTAATAATCCAAAAATAGAAAAATAATATAACCCTCTAAAAGGGGCCATTCTACATCCTCTACTTTTATGTTTGGTATATTTTGCTGATTATATTATTATATTATACTTCTAATAATGCAATACGATATATTAATATTGCTGTATTGCAATTTTTACTAGTGTTGGAATAAGTTCATATCCTTTACTTTAGCAGAAGTACAAATACAACAATGTAAAAATACTCTATGACAAATACACTCAAACACCTACTTAAGTTAAAGTATCACCAGCAAAATTCACTTAAATTACCAATAACTAAAAGAACCCCTGAGGGTTTTTTATTATAATATTATATGATCAATGTGTAGTTGATATTTTAATGTTTAGCTGTTTGGGGTGCTGCTGTTCTAAACTACTGTATATACTGCTGGCTCACAATCCATTGTATTTTATATAGTTTATTATACTTTATTATATGTTTTGTATGGATAACCCTTGAATTAACAAATAACTAAATGTAGTGTTGGTTAAAAGTACAATATATCTCACTGAAATATAGTAGAGAAGAAGTATAATGTACCAAAAAAAAAAAAGTACAACAAAAGCACTTCAGGATGTGAACACTTCTTCCATCACAGCCTTCATCAACTGTTTCATCCTAATAGTCTAACGTTAATTTATTGGATTTGGCACCTGTTCAAATGGTTGAAGTTGTGATAAAGCCTCCGTGAGGAAATGATTTGTGGTTTGCAGGATAATATCCTACCTGCACTTGACGCAGTTAAAGACCTTCAGCTTTATCAGTTAACTTAGTAACGGACACTTTTCCAGAAACTGTTTCAACGGTCTCAGACATGAACGGAGGTGACAAAACAAAGTCACAAACGAGCACAAACTGGTTTTAAAGGCGGAAAAAGCTTTTGTCAAACACAAACATGTCGGTGAAAACCACATTTAGAGCCTCACCTGTCGGTAATTAGCGTCTCCCTCCTCCGCTGTGGACGGGTGACGTCGTCTCTGCCGGACGGACTTCAACTCCCACAATGCCTCGCGGCTGGGCTCCAGTCACGTGATTTACCTCATGACAGAGGGAGCAGACAGCAGCGACAACAAAACAGCACTTTGATGTGCAGTGGGTGCTTTTGACACCTAACAGCGTTATTGTGGCTCTTTGACGTGTATTTTCTTAGCACGTACAGAGATATTGTCATTATTCTGTTCGGATACAACTGATAACAATGGCGGAAGTGGAGGAGCAGGTAAGCAGAGCGTGCTAACGTTAGCATCTAATGTTTTATATGTGTGAGCATCAAAATAAATAAGAATTGAGATCAGGGAATACTGTCAGCTGCATTTTGACTCGGTTTAGCTTCTTATTTAACTGTTTCTGTCACCAGGAGAGCGTTAATATGTAATGTGATTGTAGCTTTACATTGATTTGATGTCTGTGTTTTGCCTTTTGTAAGTGAAACATTGCAGCTGTAGTGCCCTGCCTAATGTCCACAGTCTGACTTTGAGTTGAGGTGTATGTGGCACTACTGTATGCTTTGGTGCTTTAATATATTAAGACATTTAATGACAGATTGTTGAAATGTATTCAAACTGTCTCTTCATTCAGGGCAGAAAACAAAGTGAGGAGTTCACAGATGAGTCTGAGGTAAGAAACATATTAACATTACTTTGTGCTGCCCTGTCTGTCCCCTACAGAAAGACAAAGAGTGAGAAGAAGTTAATTTAGAGGGAAAACATTATGTGTAAAAATGTCACGCAGTTGCACCAGTATGTCGATTTAGAAATGCATCAACAGCAACATATTGTCAATGAAGGGGGGTGTGCATAGTTCTGTCAAGCATGGGTGATTTTTGAACTCAAATAAAGCTCGCTATAATACATAGCCAGAATGTATCAACCCTGCTTAATCCCTAAAGGATCTTTGTCAGGTTTTGAGAGGTGTCAAACACTCATGAATTACAGATAGCTCTCTAGATCCATCAATATTACGACTGAGCTTCGGCATGTTACAGTACACTTGTGCTTTTGAGAATCACAAGTAGGCTAAATAAAATATAGCTTTACACACATCAGCCTGGCAGGAAGGGGAGATTGTCTTTTTAGAGGAAGCAGAGAATAGAATGAAATATCAGGGAAAGGCTGCAGCGGACGCTTGCACCTCTCAGAAGAAAACAGTTAAGAGTGAGTGAAGGGAGAAGGGGAAAATTCCAGGCTTGTAACTAGAAAGAGCTCTTACATCCTGTTTTTATGTCTGTGCACAGTGTGTTCAGCACTGCAGGACAAGAACACTCGCAGGGAAACAAGCAGGGACTGTGGGATTGTGAGTCTCCTCCAAGTGGCTGCAAGCAGCTGATTATTTACTTTCTGCAATATAATGTAGTTTGCTCGGTGTCTGCTGCTGTTAACTGGTTGACAGCGGCCTCACTGGATAAAGGCAGTAAGGGCCTGTGTGCTCTACAGTCTGCTGCTCACAGGAGAAACGTGGAGCATAACAATTTGTTCGTGAAAGTCAGAGCCATGCTCTTTACTACTTCTGTAATATGGCCCGACTGGTCTGATTTGTAATGACATAATACAGTAATAAGCCTGGTTTTGAGTGTTTTTGCTTGGTCTTGTGTTTATGCCTGATCCCTGAGACATTCTCGTAGTCAAAGGAATAGGTTTCATTTTAACACTGGAGTACAGTGGATCTAACCCTTAGCAGCAGATGACATGACATAATATCAGTTCCTGACCTATTGCACCTCTTCTTTGTCACTTTAGCACCACAATAAAGATTTACTTGACAAATTCTTTCATTCAGTCAAATTAAATGTTTCACTATATTTACAATATGTGTGCTCAGTCCCAATTTCATTTAAGTGGGAAGGGTTCCATCTTTTGAGTTGTGCTCCAGGAAAGAAGAGTTTGAATGTTTGAGTCAAAAAAAACATGCTGAGGTGGATTCATTACTTTTTTAATTCTTAGGAATCGCTCAGTTGTATCTGTAACTGCCAGAATGCAGAATATGGCAAAGTGGTTACAATACAAATGCCAGTTCAGCAGGTGACAAAACAAAGGCCAGGAGATTTAGTCAGAAAATATGCTTTTATCCAATAAAAAGCACAAAACATGGGTTGCACCTTTTAAAGAAAAACCAACATAAATGTCTTAGTAAGGTGTCGGGCCACCGCACACCTCCAGAACAGCATTATCTAACATGTCTTCCCAAAATCTCTTTAGGTGTCTATATGAGGTTGAGATCAGCTGACTGTTAAGGCCATGGCATAAGATTCGTATTATTTTCATCAGTGCAGAAGAAGCACCTGCATTTGTATAGTTTCTCTACTCATTTATTCAGGCTTTTCATATTATTTGTCACCCACCTGTACATTGTGTATGAGACACAAGGCAAAAGCAGAATGCTATCCTTTTTGTAGACATAAGGTGTGTTTGTTTTTGTATCTTAACTGCCAATAGGCAAAGAATATGGCAACAATTGTGACAGCACTGAGGCCATCTGAGTAGTTGAAAAACCAAAAGGCAACTTACAAGAGTTGGCAAAAGTTTAAAAATGAGTAGTTTCTCTCTGGGGATGAAGTTTGCCTTTGTTGTTTGATACACCTTTGAAACCCGTGACAAATGCCCTCGCATCAGAAATCGCACAACCAGAATACACAGGAAATAGCCTAGATATGGCGTTGTTGAGTGGGAAAGGATTGTTTTTGAAAATAACATTTTTTCCACGCTATTGTCCCCCACCTCCAACCCAGTAGCACATAATGGCAGACAATGTTTTGAGTTGATGCACCCTCTGGGCAGCCACAGACTGTGGAGCATTGGTTATAAACTGAATTATGAGTAATATTCAGGCTGTGACTGGCCGCAAATGTTGGCTCATGCTGGAAAATGTAACACAGTAGACTACCTTAAGTTTGCTTCATGAAATAACTAAATTCGTGTTTGTCACTGGGGATGAACGGTCTCATGAAAAAATAACTTAATGCTGAATTTCATGCAAGGTAATGGAAATTTGTCTTTGTGCATATATCTCCTGATACACACATGGAAGACATATGAATTTCTTTGAAGACGCTTGAATACATGTAGGACTGGTCATTAGTCTGGTCCTACTGGGCTCAGTGACACTTTGGCAGTGATGGTGGGAATTGTGGATGTAAAACCAGCCTCCCAAAATGTATTAGTCACATATTACTTTTTACATTGTTGTAGCAATGGTGCTGAAGACTAAGTAGGACCCCCAGTTTATTATCTTTTTCTTTTTTTTTTTTAACAGTATTATACTGCTTGTGTGTTTATATAAGTGGATATAAAGCTGAATCAATTAGCCTCAGAAAATTGTCCAGCAACTATTTTGATAATTGGTTAATAATTTCAGACATTTTCAAGCCAAAATGTTCTGTGGTTCAAGGTTGTCAAACATGAGGATTCTATGCTTTTCTTTGTCATTTATGATAGTTAACTACATATTGTATATTTTGGGTTTAAACTCTTTGTCAGGTATACGAGACATTTTTCATGTTGGGTTCCTGGATAGTAAAGACATGTTTTACTATTTTCTGACAAATGGACAAAAATGATTAATTGATAATGAAAATTGTTAGTTACAGCCCTGAATGGATGTTTTTTTCTGGTTCATGTTACATGAAGATATATTTATATATAGCAGTCTTACATTCTCCATTCTGCCCAGAGTTGAATAAAATTTTCCAAAAATGGCTCATCCTTTTCAAGAATGAACTTGAAGAAGCAAAATGATGTTAAAACACATGTGTGAAGGAATCTTTCTGAATAGAGGAACATAATTATTTGGACTGTACATTAAATTAATTTAATTTCAATTTTAATTTCTGCCTTACAAATATGCTTATTTCAGGTTTTATTCTTGTGTGATGGACCTAAAGGTGCCCTGTGGAGTTTTCCTGTAAAAAAACACAAAGTTCTGTTTACATTCAGTGTTTCTTCAGTGTTTCTCATCAAAACACATTCTGTGTATCTTTGATGTCTAACAAACGTGTTGAATGCATCTCTCAACATTTTTTTTTAAGCATTTAAAATATGAATTGATTACATCCACGTTTACTACCTAGCAGTCTTCCTCTTCACTGCTTTTGTTTGCACATTATTATGTTTTTGGCGCGTTACGGCCACCAACCGTCAACCAGTGGACGAGTGTGAAACCAATGGCAGAATGTGTGGGAACCCACACATAAAAACATTGCTCCATAGTGGTCAGAAACTCCACAGGGCACCTTTTAAATTGAGCTGCATTGGAAGCATATGAAATAATGTCACCCCTTTGTCCTTCCTCTTCTCACTTAAAAAGTAGATTGTATTTTAGACAGCACAGGATTTCGATGACTTGAGGTGGACATTTTCCGTATTGCAGTTTACTTCATGAAGGGTTTTGTCAATGGCTTTCAAAGAACATTGCGAACTTTACCGCTTGTGCGAGGACACTGTGCCGTTGTAATGAATACCTTTTAAGAAAATGTTACTGTGAGCGCCCATCTTACAAGTCTACTTTGTCAACCAGGAGGAGGACAGCGAAGAGGAGCCCAAGCTGAAGTATGAGAGGCTCTCCAATGGGGTGACAGAAATCCTCCAGAAGGATGCAGCCAGCTGTATGACCGTCCATGACAAGGTAGAGGTTATAATCCACCACCCACAAGGGCATTTCACTCTCACATCCACCAATCTCAAGTACAGTTTTCACATTGTTTATGTCCACATTTGAGAGATGTTCTCTTCAAAGATGGTTTACATCCCCTCTGTTCATTCTGTTAGGGCAGCCCATTCTTTTCTCACCTTCCCCTGCTTTTCCTCTTAGGGAGGTACATCAGAAGTCACCAGACGCCATTGTCTTCCCCTTTTTTTATTCCCACTCTTACATATATTTAGCTCCTCTCCTCTGTTTGCCGAATGTTGGTATTTTTAAGAGGGCCACTCTCTGCAAGATGGTTAATCGTTGTGGCACCAGCAGCACACATGCACGCCTGAGCAGAGCGAAAGTCATACCCAGTTATGTCTCCTGACCTGATGTTTTATTAACCGCTATTGATTTTCATTTATTTATTTTTTCTTTGAGGATTTGGTCCCCCCCCCCCCCCTTTATTTTAAACCTCAAAATAGCAACCTTGCCACAGTGAGAGACATTGCTTTGCTGAAATTCAAAATTTGATCTGACTGTCTTTTCTTCCTGGGATTTCTGTTCTTGTGTACCTTCTGCCATCCAGCTACCTGTGCGGTCACACCAGCCCCCACCGCTGCGGCAAACTCCCACAACCTTAAAGCCACCGACAGCACATATTGCCTTATGTTGCCTCATATTTTAAGTGTCTGAATCGGAATTTCATTTGAACAATTCCATTCTGATAAATCCCTTTAAAAGTCGCTCCGCCTCACAAGGTTGAACCCTTTATTTATTTATTTTTGGTTATTTTATTTGGGGAGATTGCAGGGGCTCTGTCTGACATGCTCAGCTGTGCCTGTAAATATAAGCATTTCATTATAGACTGCACTGAAGCATGGTGGGCTCGCCGCACATCCACATGCTGGTCTAGAAGGGAGGGGGATTAGGAGGAGGGCATGGAGCAGGGGCTGGGGTGGAAGAACACGCACTTAATCTAATGCCAAAAGCCCCCAGTTTCTATAATTTTTTTGTCCCAGTGGACTCACATACACACACACACACACACACACACACACACACACACACACACACACACACACACACAGATATTCACAAATGCACTTTTGTTGAAGCACAAAACACAGAAACCAGTTGCTGCTCAGCAGAAATAATAGCTCTGTGCTGGGCAGGGGGGTGATTGGTTTGCATGAGGAGCATGGGAAGAAGTCAGATGTACAGTGCATTTATTATGCTTAAGCATTTTAATTTGAGGGAAAAAATGCCATTTCACACTGTATGCTTTAATAAATAGGGCTTTTCCACCCCCTGCAATTTCACAGTTTTGCCTCCAAGCCCACCCAATCCCCACTCTGCCTATGTCGCTCCAGCTCCAGGAGTTGTTTTTTTTATCCTCTTCCACAGCCTTCATCAGCACAAGAGTTTTTCTAAAATCTTGGATTTGTTGCAAGTGTCTTCTGGTTTAATTTACATTGCATTTGTCCCTTTTCAGTTTCTTGCCCTAGGTACCCATTTTGGAAAGGTCTTCCTGCTGGACATCCAAGGAAATGTAACTCAGAAGTTTGAAATTGTGAGTACATTAACAACCTTGATATATCATCCAGTGCCATCATCAGGTCAAAATTTTAATTTGTCCAATACTTTGGTTCAGGACCAAAATACCTGCAAAACTATTGACATTCATCAGCCTCAGCTGTACTTTGTGTTTAATGCAAATTACCAAATATCAGCACGCAAAACATCATGTTTGTTTAACATAGTATTATCATCGTGATTGTTCATATGTTTAACATCAGCATGTTAACATTGTCATTTTGAGCATGTTGCCCTGCCAAATGAATGATATCCCTTTTCTTGAACCTAATAACTGAACCTCTTTATCATTCACACAGTCCTTTCAACTCTTATAGTTATCAGTTACTGTAATACAGTGTACTTAACTAAGCCAAGGTTTTAATGTATCATATTATATGTTTAAATATAAATGTATACTAGTACCTCATTTTCTGGATTGATGTGGGCCTTAAGAGACGTCAGTTATGTTCCTGTCCCCATTGATAACAGTCACCATTAGTATTAAAGGAATAGTTTGGGAAATAGACAGTGAATAAGCACATATTACATGCTATATTGCTATATTTTATTTTTTTCTTCAAAATAAAGATAAAGAAAAAGAAACACTTATTCACGGTCTTAAGTAAATAAGAGTTTTCCTCAAAATGACAAACTATTCCTATGACAATGTTCATGTTTGGAAGAGAGCACAAAACTGTAATGAACATCCAGGGAGTTTCTTAGGGACGTTGATATTAGATCTCATAGGCATGTGCTGGATTTACCAAAGCTCTGATCTTGCATATCCGATTTAGTCGCACAATTTTTTTCCCCCCATACATTCCTGCTCACTTGATCTGGAGGGAATGAGTTGTGAACAATAATTTAATTTGCATGTCAAAAACATTCAGTAATCAAGGCTGATTTGACTGGGAACAAAGGGGCAGTTTTACATTACTGTACCTGCGCTCGTGCTCCTAACTATAGTGTCCCTGCTGAGCACATTGATTCAAGTGCTACATACCTAAAGAACTTACTGCCAGTTATCAGTCATTACCTGAAAGAAAAAGGAAGGTGTTTCACTGAACAGAAGAACACCGCTGAGTTCTGGCTGATGGATTTGGGATGTAGTTTAACTTAATATGCGTACCAAACGCCCTGGTGAACCTAATACCCTGGAGAAATTGTTTATATATGATAAGCAAAAAACTTTTTCTCCCTTAGTCTACACAGTCAGCCCTTTGGGGGTGGTTTTGAAGTAACATTTGCTATAATTTATGCCATTTGGTTGATCCTTTTATCAAAAGAGCCCTATAGTGTCATGAATGTCTAAAATTTAAAAGCATCAGCAGTGAATTGGGGCCCCCTAACCTTCACAGTGTTAATGCCTCAGTGCATTGACACATATGGGACGATGCATCCATTACATACTCAAATTTTTGCCTTTCGCTTTTTCTGGCATTTCACTTAGTGGGGTAAAATGTCAGCCAGCAACATTTGGCCAGCCACAACGATATTCGCCAGCCTCTAAAAAGAAGATGCCTTGATATTGTGTCTCCGCAGAGTTCAGTGAAGATCAACCAGATCAGTCTGGATGAAAGTGGAGAGCATGTGGGCATCTGCTCCGAGGATGGGAAGGTGAGATCTCTCTGCTCATCACTGCTGGTTACTGATACCTTGGCCTGCAGCATCTTTCATAATTCATCCTCAGATTCATATAAAACTCATCTTATCAGTGTTAAACTTTATGCTAATGATGTGGAACTTGAGGTGGTTTGTAGGGAATTTTTATAAGGCAGTTCTTCCACAGTCAGAGCATTAACCCAAAGTTTTATCTTCACCATATCTACGCATAAACCCATATTTTTTTCATGATGCGTGAATTTATAAAAAGCTTGTACCCATTTTGAAGAGTAGGGGAAAGGATTTCACTCAGAACCGTTGAGCTGTCAGTCAGCCATCAGTCGTCTATGGATACCCTCTCCATGTTCTCCACCTTGCTGTTATCTTGTCTTTTCTCATCATTACCACCATCCTTCATGGATTTCGCAGTCAAGATATGCTCTCTGATATCACCCTCCCCCCTACTTCTAGCACTCTGGTGGCAAAAACAAGATCTTGTCGCACAAAAAGTGGAGCAGACAATTAAAATCAATGCTACAGCAATTGTTTGCCCTCAACCAATTCAGTTGGCTGTTAATCCTTTGAAAATCTAACTTAATCCTTAATCACTGGTGCGGTTCAAGAAAAAGAGATTGCATCAGAGTTTTATATTATTCCCCCTACTTAAAAAAAAAAAAAAAGCTTCTTCTTTTTTGGGCCTCGGATGAAGAGAAACTGGGTGTCGTGTACTCTAATGGTACATTAGGGTTTGCCGTAGCCAACTGAGGCCGTGGTCAAGTCCAAGATGAGGACTCCTGTTTCTAAACCCCACAGGGTTCAAGAATCAACTTGTCCACTAATTGGTGACCCAGCGGAGAAGTAGGGAGCCAATCAAAGTCTTTTCTGACCACAATTCCCCCTGCTGGCCTCAGATAGTTGCAGAGGCAGCAATTAAAGGAGACATTTTTGAGTTATTCACCTTTGCTTGCTGCTCTCACGTCTCATCTCTGTTTCAGGTTCAAGTGTTTGGTCTCTATACAAGAGAGGGCTTCCATGAGAACTTTGACTGTCCCATCAAAGTAAGTTGATATCAAATCTGAAAACTAAAATGTCTTAGCATGCATCTGTTGCTATTACCTGCGTATGACAAAACGTAAAATCTTATGTCATGTATTACTTGCAGGTGGTGGCATTACACCCTCAGTTCACCAGATCAAACTACAAACAGTTTGTCACAGGAGGCAACAAGGTAAGTTTGAGTAGTACTTTTTACTTGTGCAGTCATTATGTACAGTTTTAGACATTTCCTGATTGTGTCCGGGTGAAAGCGAATCCTGCAAACCTTCTCACTTTGGCTCGGCTGAAGGCGATGCACAGGCCTTTGTCTGGTGTGAAAGGCTCTTACTCCTCTGTCTCTTTGCTGGAGTGCTCTCGGGAGAGCTGCCCATTTTCACAAAGTGCTGTTCGCTCAACAGTGTTTGAAAGGCAATGCTTCACAAGCACAGCAAGTAGATGTCATTATCAAGAGGGTACATAGTCTTAGGATTTCCGGGCGCATACAGTGATCTCTGTCCTGCTGTCTGTGGTAGGTATGTCACTGCGGAAGGTGAACAGTATTCTGGACATTAGATTTGTCATTTTGTTTGTCGGAAGTAAAGCAACCTACCCATTACCAAATGCCAATTACACAACTGTAAACTGCCCAGAAGTAGCGTCACGGCAAAACCATCCATAAATAAAGTATACTGACATTTATACTACAGGGGTGAGGAACAACAACTTTTTATGAAACCCCATTGTTAGTGTTACTTTGCCATTTTCTTTCAATTGCCGTTGATTCCTCTCAGTTCCAAGTTGTGAAGGCCTCCACAATGTGCTTGTGATGAAAATCAATAAGCCTCAACGGGAGCCACATCCTGTCAAAGGAAATTCAATTTTGTCTCCACAGTTCTTTTGTCATATCATCTCTTTGTAGAGCAAACTGTTTATTAACATAGCCCAACTGCTGAATTAAAGAGCCTATACAACCTTCTCTCGGCATCCTTGGTAATATTATGCACTTTTTGGGGGTTTTTTTTGTATCAGCTTATATAGTAAGGACAGTAACAATACAAGGAATGTGAATGACAGGCTTTGTCCTCTATGACATGAAAAATACAAGGCCTGAACATTAAACTACAATTTATAAAATAGTTCTGCACCCGCCTTGATGCCACATTGCATTGTGGTTACACAAACACAATCCTGACACAAATCTCTTGCTGAGCTTCTACACGAGAGAAGACAAGACAGTACAAGACACTACTAAACCTAATGTGTTTAAATAGTTATTTCTTTACCTTACACCACCCACAGTGACTACAATAAATGGTGTGTATCCTAAAGAAGCTGTAACCATTATGATGAGAGGAAGAAGGATGAATGAAATCATGCTTGTAATGCATCAAGGTTTCAACCATTTCTTTATGGCTTTCACGCCATCTTCTACTTGCAAATTACATCGACCATGTGAAACTGTAAAATTACTTCTTCCACCACTGAGTGTGAAGTCTAATGAACAATCTGTCTTCACTGTCTGTGTGCCTAAATGCTTTGAAGTGGAATTAAAATCTTCATATAATGACTAAAATCAGGTTTTACTTCATCATTAGCAGCGTGAATGAGGAAGTTCCCTACAGTTTAAGTTATATCTATGAGGCTGTTTCACCTTTTTGCCAGATGCAGCTCCTGACTGGCCGCTCCTGTGCAATGTGCTGTTCATCTACTGCCCTCTGTAGGCCGGGCTGCAGAACTACACTCCCAAGTTGCAGTTAATTTGAGATGCAAACTGTGTAGTCTTTAAAAGTTTTCCTATTTTCTCTCTCAAAGTTGCTTCTGTATGAAAAGAACTGGTTGAATCGCTGGAAGACGTCTGTTCTCCATGAAGGCGAGGGCTCCATCACTAATATCCAGTGGCGAGCTAACCTCATTGCCTGGGCCAACAATGTGGTGAGTGATCAGTCACAGACCCCAATAAAAAGTACACAAATGAATGTAAAAAATGCTAATGTTTGTTTTTTTTCCTGATTTTTTTTTAGGGAGTTAAAATATATGATATCAGTACAAAACAGCGGATCACAAATGTGCTGCGGGATAATGTCAGTCTGAGGCCCGACATGTACCCATGCAGCCTGTGTTGGAAAGACAACGCCACTCTCATAGTTGGCTGGGGGACTTCCATTAAGGTTTGCTCCTTTTCTGTTTAAATTCAGTAGTCAGTATAGACACTGGCTATTCCAGTTTTTCAGACTTCCTTTAATTTTTCTTATTTGTCCTCAGATTTGTGTTGTGAAAGAGCGAAATCCCACTGAAATGAGAGATCTGCCCAGTCGCTATGTGGAAATAGGTATAAAATACACTGCACATTATTGTTAACAAAATATTAATTAACGACTATATAAAATAACACGAATGCCAAATTAGCTACAATCAAGGTAGGTTCTGTTGTTGCCAGTCACTTAATCTGCCTACTCTGATAAATGCACAGGAATGTGTGTTAATGATAATGATGCAGGAACATTTTTACAACAAGGAGAGCAGCAGATACAGTAGAACAGGACAAATTGATTAAAGGCACTGTAGCGAGAGGATATTATATTTGATCCTCTTTTGTTTGGTTTCTGTTCCTGGGTCTTCTTCAAACAGTGTCTGCGTTTGAGACTGAGTTTTTCATCAGTGGCCTGGCACCGCTGGCAGATCAGCTGGTGACCCTGTACTTCGTGAAGGAGAACACTGATCACATGGTAATAATACTTCTTTTAAATATATATCTAAGGGGCAAGTATGGTATAAAAGCTTTTACTCATTGTGTGTGCTTATGTGTGCGTGCAGGACGAGGAGTTTCGTGCGCGGCCTCGTCTCGACATCATCCAGCCTCTCCCCGAGACCTGTGAGGAGATCTCTTCAGACGCGCTGACTGTGCGCAACTTCCAAGACAACGAGTGCAGAGACTACCGCCTCGGTGAGACTATAAAAGCAGCCCTCGGAGAAATGTCACGCAGCCTTTTACTGCACTCTGATTTCATTATGCATCGACTATCAAATGTCAGCTGTAATGTGCAATACGCAGAGGCATAAATGTATTTTGATTAACAGAGCATTCTGAGGGAGAGTCGCTCTTCTACATCATCAGCCCTAAAGACATCGTCGTGGCCAAGGAGCGAGACCAGGATGACCATATCGATTGGCTGCTTGAAAAGAAGAAATATGAGGTTGGTGCTGTCAAATTTTATGAATGTTGCAAAAGGTTACGCTTTACAATTATATAGTTTTAACTGTGTGTCCTGTTACTGTGGTTTAACTATGACAGGAGGCTCTGATGGCTGCAGAGATCAGCTTCAAAAACATCAAAAGACATGACGTACAGAAAATTGGGATGGCTTACATCAATCACTTAGTGGAGAAAGGAGACTATGACAGTGCTGCGAGGTAGGTTTGACATGTTCTGCAGACGTATAGGAAGTTAATCCATCTGATAAGCTGTACTGTGTGTGTGTGTGTGTGTGTGTGTGTGTGTGTGTGTGTGTGCGCGTGCGTGTGTGTGTGTGAGATATTTGAAAAACTATATGGTATATGTTTCTTTTGTTTTTCATCTCCAGGGTCCATATTACAGAAATGTTCTATGATAAGTGCTGGATTCAGATAATCTCCATTAAAGCAAAATAGTTTACTCGTATCTTTATTTAAAATTGTAGAAAGAGGGAACACTTTCTAAGATAATTACTGGTTACTGAATGGATAAATTAAGATTTTAATTACCTGTAATTCAACTAAAAACGAATAGTTTGACAAAAAAAAAAATCTCAACTTCACTCACTAACGTTTTCCAGAGCTTTAACCAGTAGAAAGACCTTGAGTTCGTTTTTGTTATGAAGAATGAACCTTTAAGCACAAATTCAAATAGTGTAAAAACTGTTGGTGACGTATAACATTGACATTCCTCATTAATTGATGATGCTCTACAGCTGCAAGTATGCCCACTGCTAAAGTCAAAAAGCAGGATCTTCTTGTTTCATCTGTATGATTCAAGTGCTTTGTCTAATTCAGGAAGTGTCAAAAGGTTCTTGGAAAAAACATGGAACTGTGGGAAAATGAAGTGTACAGGTTCAAGACCATCGGACAGCTGAAGGTAAATCAGGGACTCAGAATTTCTGTTCCCTAGTGGAACCTAATTACTAAAGTTGCCATAAATCGATAAATTGATAAATGTGATGCATTCATCCTTCTGAATGTTTTGTGTCTTTTTCCAGTATGAGTCTCTTATCAATATTGCTTCACCTCTCTGCAATTTCAGGCCATCAGTCAGTATTTGCCCAGAGGAGATCTGCGTCTCAGACCGGCCATCTATGAAATGATCTTGCATGAATTTCTCAAAACTGATTATGAGGTACTTTGTCCCCCATTACTCTCGACATCTTGTGACAAATCCATTGTTAATCCGTTGGTTGATCGTCAGCTAATGGTTGTCCCACTTCCTGTGTCCTCTGTCCACAAAGGGTTTCGCCACACTGATCCGGGAATGGCCCGGAGAGCTTTACAATAACATGGCCATTGTTCAGGCAGTCACTGATCACCTGAAGAAGGACCCCACTAACAGAACTTTGCTCACCACGTTGGCTGAACTGTGAGTGATCTCAACATGTGCATTACTCAACCAATTGAATACATTTTGAAGGAAACACATGTTGAAAAAGTTAATGTCTTGTGCATCATCTTATACACTTTGCATTAGATTCAGTATCGCTTATTTCTGTACATTTTTGAAATTTTGGGAGCAAAACTGGAGTTTTAAATCAAGTTCTGTGTATTTGAACAGTGCTTGGTTGCACAATATTTGTCTGAAAAAATGTATTCACTGGAGGGACTTTAGAGGTGAAGGAATAATGCCCTCAATGATTTGAAATAAAACTTGAAAATGTTGCTCTTGCAGGTACACATACGACCAGCGGTACGACAGAGCCTTAGAAATCTACCTGAGACTGAGGCACAAAGATGTTTACCAGCTGATCCACAAACACAACCTTTTCTCCTCCATAGAGGACAAGATTGTGCTCCTCATGGACTTTGACAAGGAGGTAAAGGCCTGATGATAGACTGAAAACATTTTATTGTCATGTTTACTTTTTCATGTCTTTCTAATCAAAAGAAACAAGCATCGTATGACATTCTCTTGATCAAAAAATGTAATCAGCAGACGTCTTACTGTATGTAAAATGCTGGTTTTTGTCCATTTGAGTAATATATTCTTTAAATGTGCGTTGTCAGAAAGCTGTTGACATGCTTCTCGACAATGAAGACAAGATATCGGTAAGTGTACCTGCCTTCTGTCAATCTTTTATTCAGGATCTGATGAAAATCTGCTGCCTGCTGATCCTGTTTCTCTTCTCCCTGCTTACAGACAGACAGGGTGGTGGAAGAACTAGCAGACAGGCCCGAGCTTCTGCATGTGGTGAGTTGAGCTACATATAGCTTTGAATATAATTATATGAACTCTCAAAATTGAATTCAGGTCTGATTTGATTCACATTTTCCCCACAGTATCTCCATAAACTGTTCAAACGGGACCACCACAAAGGCCAAAAATACCACGAGAGACAGATTGGCCTGTATGCTGAATACGACCGGCCAAATCTCTTACCTTTCCTGAGAGATAGCACACACTGCCCGTTAGAAAAGGTATGGTTCTTACATGTCATCCTGCTGCACATCCAAGTTTCCTGAAGCTGCAGGACATGAATTCTTTCCTGTGTTTTTATCTCAGGCCCTCGAGGTTTGTCAGCAGAGGAATTTTGTAGAGGAGACTGTCTTCCTGCTCAGTAAGTGTTAGTTAAGGTCTGTTTTCCTACTTTAAAGGAGTACTTGGCTGATTTTCAACCAGCTTTGTATCATTACAATGTGGGTAGTATATGCAAATAAACAGTGCACCCGGAGCTCCCCGCTCATTTGCCAGCAAAAGTCTGCTGGATGGGTGCAGGCAACATGGAGGACAGTTTAACACTGTTCATGAAATGAATGAAAATCGGTAAACTACTCCTTTAAGTGTGTTTGAAATGATTAAAAGGAAACTAATCCAGCATGTTGCTCCCAGGCAGGATGGGGAACTGCAGACGAGCTCTGCAGATGATCATGGAGGAGCTGGAGAACGTGGACAAGGCCATAGAGTTTGCCAAAGAACAGGACGATGCAGAGCTCTGGGAGGATCTCATCTCATACTCTATTGACAAACCACGTATGATGCAGTCTCCTACTGACTCAGTCTGTCTTTCTTTGTCAATTTTTTTCACTTTCATAATATTCCTTTGTTTGTATGTGTCTGCTATTGTCTCCCCAGCATTCATCACTGGCCTTCTTAATAACATTGGTACTCATGTGGATCCCATCCTGCTCATCCATCGCATTAAAGAGGGCATGGAGATCCCAAACCTCAGGGATTCACTCGTAAAAATCCTCCAGGACTACAATCTACAGGTTAGACATGTTTTAGCTTACATTTTTTTCACTTGAAATCAGTTTTAACAAGTTTCCCTTGTTTGGCTTATTCAGTTAAAATAAAAGATTAAAAGGATATAGAGATAAATCTCAAACCAGCAATAAATTATTAAATACACAAGTGTGGGTTAAATGCCTGAGTAAAACAAAACATTTACAATTGCTTAAATTCACCATCACAGATACCAGTATAGTCTGTTGGGGGTTGCATTAATACTTAAAAAAGTCAACAAAAGAAAATCAAGTGATTCTTCTGAATTCTGTTTTATATTCCGCTGCAGGTTAATTTCCAAGTGGAGCAAAACATTTAAAGGTTTTTTTTTTGCAAACACAGAAAGATTACTGAATGTTTCTTACTGTATTATTACACACATATTGCAGTATAAAGAGGACAACTATATTTTATTTTTGATATTGCGTGTAACATCATTTCACCATTCTTGTGGATCTTACAACCTCAATAGCTCCATTTGGAAATAATGTATCACTCAATAATAATATAACTAATATATTAATATATTTTAAGAATGAGTTCATGAACTACTCATCATGTTGTTTGTTTATTAACCAGCTTTTTGTTTTTCTCCTTTCAAAGATTCTTCTGAGGGAAGGATGTAAGAAGATCTTGGTGGCTGACTCCCTCTCTCTGCTCCAGAAGATGCACCGAACACAGATGAGAGGAGTCAGGGTCGATGGTGGGTTCACTTTCTAAGCGTTCCTGCAGAAGCAGTGGAGACGAAGTCATTTTAAACTGTACTCCTACTAAGTGTTTCTTTACTTTTCAGAGGAGAACATTTGTGAATCGTGTCATACCACAATATTACCGTCAGGTGGGTTTTTCTTTGTAGTTGAATCATAGTATTTTAATGTTGTATTGCATTTAAAAGCTATTTGCTGCTAATTTTTGCATCACACCTGCATTTCAGACATGGCCAAACCCTTTAGTGTGGTGGTGTTTCACTGCAGACACATGTTTCACAAGGAATGTTTGCCATCTTCAGGAACAGTAAGTAGCTTCCCTATAGTCTGTGTCACTCTTCACACAACACATCACATTATTTCTTTGGTTTGGTGTTGAATCAGATCTTCCTATCATATATTTTTCCATGAACTACTCTATTTTATTTCAAAGAATCTCAACATTACTTTCTGTCCTATATTGCGACTCCTGTACGTCTTCCCTCTTTCCCATTTCAGATTCCTGTGATGCAGTTCTGTAACATCTGCAGTGCGAAGAAGCGCAGCCCAGGAAGTGGAATCCTGGAGATGAAAAAGTAGCAGGGATGTATGCACTCACAATGTTATCATTGATGCTTTTATCTTCTCTCTTGTTGCTTTCCCTTTACTGTCAATGCACTGATCAATTAATATCACTTTCCCTCAGTCAGTGGACTGTACACTAGCAAAAATGCTAAACAGTTATATTGGATTGTCTCTGTATATTTATATCCAACAACTAGAACGTTCTGTACTTGTTCTGCTTGCCACTAATGTGATTTTGTGATGAAATGTCTGCAAGAAAGTGTGAAAAATAAAATCACATAAAAACTGCTTGTGGTTTGTGTCTGAAAATTATGCATGTATTCTCTGTAACCCACTTGAATACAAATCTGTCTAGTCATAAGAAGAAAAAACCTTGGGGTGGCACTTTCTTGAGATATACGTATTGGAAACTGGCTCTGACTGGATTTTGGTGTTTAGAGAAGACGTGATAGTTAGGAAGACTCATACACTCACCTCCGTGACCCTGGGAGAGTGGGTATAGTTTTCCTATTGGGAGGGTTGTTGTCAAGCTGACACCAGACCATACCACTATACTGACCGGAGAGTGTTTTTATTCATTAGATTTATCTTAGAAAATCGCTGTTTAATAACCTACGTCTATGACATAAAATGTAGTGTGCCAACAATTATTTCACTCTACAAAAGGCTGGAAATGTTTTAAGACATGCAAAGACATTTGTCCACATTATCTTATATTTTATTATTATCAAAGTGTTCATGAAATAATCAATTCCTAGAGGAAAGAAAATTGTAATCTTTGATGTTTGGGCTTTTGTTTTCCTTTTACTATGACATAATTTGCTGAATTAAATTTACAGTTTGCTGTAAATGTGTTTGTCATAATAACAAAAAATGTCCCCTCAAAAACCGGTAAAGAAGGTTGTGAATGCAGCAAAATTGAATATGGACAACTTAATATTTGATTTAGTCAGACTTCACCCTTGAATTGGTGCACACAGATATGTAAGTCTGCCCCCGAACCTTTGGAGAGGGTATACAAAGATGCTAAAAAGAATGACTCATTTGTGATTTTTTTTAGATATGATCTTATAAGAGTGTGAAATATACAGATGCGCTGTTAGTTTCTAAAATACGTGATGGTTTTGCTTCCTCCATGTCAACATACGCATTGAAGAAAACCACAAGTAGGTATAAAAGAGCTGCTAATACACAAATAAAGGAAAGTTCACATACTAAACACAGACATCCAGCTGACTTTAGAGACCTAACACGTACTGATTATTTTATCTTGGTCTGTCTGTAAGCCTATATAAAATCTGTACTGTATTTGCTGACATGGGATATATTTTTCTTTTCTTTTTTTTTTTTTACTTTAAAAAAAAAAAATCTATTTCTTTAAATCTAACACTTTTACATCAAAACGATGTCCTTTAAGTGCGTATGTTTGACTTTGATAAACAAATAAAATAAAAACTATATATATTTTTTTCTTTTTATGTGTCGCGAGGGCTGCTACGTCACATCCGCTGTTTCCCCCTTTCCGGAAGTCCAGTTAATTTTTATTCACAGGAAGAAAAAAAAAAAAAAAAAAAAAGAAAAACAGCTGTTGTTGAAAAAGAAAACATCAAAGTGAGTTTCACTGACGGGTGTCTCGGCCGTGCGCCCCTCGCAGGTCGTTATCTCTCGCCTGCGGCCTCCGCTCTCCGCCGCTGTTTCTGCTCACTTCAGCGGCGACTCGTCGCTTCGCTCGTCCGCTGCGAGTTGGCTGCTGCTAGCGTTAGCTCCCGACGCTGAGGCTGGTTCACCAGCCAGCGCAGCTAACTGAGCGTTTGTGTGTCCGTCCGTCCCGCTCGGCTGCGGGCGACAACAATGTCCCCTCGGCTGTTAGACAGTCAGTAAGGCGACCCGTGTTGATGGCGAATACGTGAGTAAATGTGGATCGTACGTATGTGTGTGACTCGCTAGCCACCTAGTTTCACTGCGATGTGTCTCTGTTTATGTTCGCCAGCCTTGTTGCTTGCTTAGGAAAAAACAGGTAACAGTTAAGGTTTTTGTGGAAAAGTACTATAGTTAATACTTGTATGACATTATTCTTGAATTTATGTATAGACTATGGACGCAGATATATCCTCTTTGTCATTACTCCACCTACAGGGAAAAGAGAAACTGAAGGGGAAACGTGTGTTACTCCTAGCCAGTTTTATTGAATAGTAATTAAAGAATAAGGTTGTGTCGGCTCTGTTGTCCCAGCTGTATCGTTGCTTATTGTAATAACTCTTTTTTCGTCTCATGTTTTGACAGAATGCCAGCCCCAAAGAGAGGACCGGCTCCTCATGATTCTCAGTCCAAGATGAGGAAGTTGGATGAGGATGGGGAGGCTCTGCCATCCAAAACTGCACCAGCTTCCAATAATAGGCCTCTTAAAACAGGAAATACACAAGAAAAGACAGCAGCCCCATGGACTATGAAAAATCTGCCTGCTACAGTGGAAGGGGGAAATAAACCAGCCAAGTCATCCAAACAGAGTTCCCCTCCAAAGGATTCCAGCAAAACCATTTCTGACCCATCTGTCAAAGCCAAGCTCCTGAAAACCACAAGTGCCTCCTGCGGAGAAGCTCCCTCACAGAAAGCTTACTCCAAAGCTTCCCTGAAGCGAACCGCCTCCACAGAATCCGAGGATGAGTTGAGTAGCGATGGTAGTAAGACTGACCTCTTTAGAGAGAGGAATGATGGCGACAAGGCCCGCTGCATCAGAAAATATTCAAACCGAGTCAAAGCTAAGCGCAAGGCTGAAGAGCCGCCTTCTGACCCACCGGAGACGAGCCAAGGGTCACCATCTACACCTGCAGACCCTGTTCAGATGGACCACAATTATGGTAGATTTTCAGATACGTCGAGCACGGGTGATGCTAATCAGGATGAGGAAGACCGATCTGCACAGTCTGGCACTGAAGGAGAGAGACAAGAAATTTCAGTTCCTGCAACACAAGCAGAGTCAAAGGAAACTTCAGTCTCTGGTGAAAGTAAACATGAGGATTTTAAAAACCAAAAGCTCATAGATAAGGAAACACTGGCGTCATGTAGAGAAATATTAGACTCTGTCACTGCAAAAGCCGCAGATATGCCGGGCTGCACATCTGACGCAGGGGAAAATGAAAAGGACTTTTCAGAGACCATCAAAAGCCAAAAAGATGTAGATAATGAAACACTAGCACCATCAGTGGAAACACTATATTCTAGTACCAGAGAGGCAAATCCAGGCTGTGAAGGTGAAGTACAGGCAGATGAAAGGACAGACTCAGCTCATATAAGTCAGACAGATGTGAGCAGTGAAATTGAAACAAAGGAGACCACAGAGTCTGTTTCTGAGGAGATAAAGCTGGACATAAAATGTCAAAGTAACGAGGGACAACAAGAAGTCCAGGGAGTGATTGAAGCAGCCAGTATATTTGCAGGCCATAGTGATGTAGGTATAGAAGATAAAGCACCGTTAAACAAAACAAACTCTGCACCAGAAGAGATCCTGGTTGGAGATAGTAATCTGGAGAGTCAGGCTGAGGAAAATCTAACAACAACAGAGTCTGTTGGCAATCCAGAGACTCAAACAGACCTCAGTTTCAAAATTCAAGTAACTTTTAAAGAGGAGTCAAAATCTGAACACCTGCAGGATCGAGTGAGCCATGAAGTACCAGACACAATTGCCAACTCATGTGACAATGTGAACAAAATAGTCAGAAAGTCTGAGGAAAAGCTGGAAGAAAGTGAAAGGAAAGGAGTTGAGTTTCTGTCAACTGTTGCTGGTCGTAGGTCTTTTCCTGAGCTACAACTGAGCGAAGAGGTGACGAATAAGACAACTGACAGCTGTACGGAAATATTGACACCAGATTATGAGGCAGTTCATGAGCAAAATCAAACAGAGCTGCTCGCTGATAGTGTCACAGTCTCAGAGTGTCAGATTGACGTGGACATGGGGATTACAAAAACATCAGAGGAGAGGTCTGACTCAGCACCTACAGAGGATATAGAAAACCAGGGGAACCACAGAATGATTGACAACACTACAGAGATACCTGTTGAAGACAAAGAAAATTCTACAAGTATAGAAAAAGAGAAGATCAACTTTGAATGCGCCACTGCACCAAATAGTCAAATCAAAGTGGATTTACAGGCTTCAGCAACATCTGGGCAGGACTTTTCGAATCAAGCCGCTACATTGGAAATACAAAGCCAAAAGAGCCAGGATCATGTGGTACATTCTAAAATAATAGAAAATGAAGACAAGCTGGATATTGAACATGCTGGTGGACCCAGGAGTCAAATCAAAATAGAAATGCAGACTACACCGACATCAGAGATTTCTAATCCAGCACCTACAGTGGAAGGACAAATCCAGAACAGCCAGGAAGTCAGTGAACTTACTACAGACATATCTAGTGAGGGTCATGGAGATATTATGTTGGAAAATTCTGAAATAATAGAAAATGAAGACAAGGTGAACTTTGAATGTACTAGTGGACCTGAGTCTCAGTCAATAACATCAGAGGTTTCTAATCTTGCATCTACAGTGGAAGCACAAAGCCTGAAGAGCCCAGAAGCCAGTGAACACACCACAGATATGTCTGATAAAGTACAGAAACATCCAGCTGCAAATTGTCAGAGCACCAAAGATGAAGGCAGGGCTGATGCTGAATGTGTTGTTACTGCTGAGAATCAAATAGAATTGGACATGCAGACTACCACAACATCAGAGGAGATCTCTAACATTGCATCTACAGTAGTAACACAAAGCCAGACAAGCCAGGAAGGCAGTGAACATACTACCAACATATCTACACAGGTTCACAAAGACCTGATGATAGAAAATTTTGAAAATATGGAAAATGAAGACAAAGGGAATTTAGAATCTGTGACTTTACCAAATAATCAAATCGCAATGGAAATGCAGACTACATCAACGTCAGAGATTTCTAATCCCACCGCTTCCGTGGAAATACAAAGTCAGAAAAGTCTAAGTGAAGTGGACATGGAGCCTGCAACAAGATCAGAGGAGATTGCTAACATGGCACCTACAGTAGAAACAGAGGTCCAGAAGAGCCAAGAATTCACTGACCCTGCAAAAGACATATCTGAAAAAGTTCAAGAAGGTCTAATGAGTGAGACTCCTGTGAGTAATGGAAATAACAACAAGGTTGTCACAGAATGCATCAATGCAACTGAGGGTCAAAGAGAAATGGAAGTGGAAAGAACAGCAACACCAGAGGAGATTTCTGATCCAACAACCACAGTAGAAACACCAAACACTAAAGGTCAGAAGGTCAGTGAACTCTCTGCAGACAGTGAAATACAAAAAGATTTTATCATTTCCAATACTGAGAGTGAAGAAATCAAGGACAAGGTTATCGCAGAATGTGTGGATGCAACTGAGAATGAAATAGAAATGGATGTGCAAACAACATCAACACCAGAGGAAATTTCTAATCCACCATCTACAGTGGAAAAACAAAGCCAGAGGAGTCAGGAGGTTAGCGAACTCAACACAGAAGTTCAAAAAGATCCAGTGACGGCAAGTTGTGAGAGTAAGGAAAATAAAGACGAGGTTACTGCTGAATGTGTTGATGCTCCAGAGGCCCAAATAAATATGGAAACTACAACAATGCCAGAGGAGATTTCAATTGCAGCAGAACAGCAAAACAAGGCGATGGGGGAAGTCGATGAACCCACTATGGCCTCATCAAATAAAATCCACAAACCTCTTCTTATGGCTAATTCTGAAACTAAGGATAATGAAAATGTGCAGCCAGAGCCTAGTACCGAGGATATCCAAGCAGATATGGATGTAATAAGTGGATCAATAGAAAGAGTAGATTCTGTGTTTGAAGAGGAAATGGAGAGGCAAGTGATTAATGAGGTCCAAGAAGAGGCTGTAATCATTTCCTCAGATAAGGCTGACAAAACGGTCAGTAATATTGAAGGACAAGGAGAAGGAACTGGAAGCAATGAAGTAATAGTTTTTGTTTGTGGCCAACCAGATGACATCGATATTGTAATTCAGGCATCCGAAGAGCAGATTAAAACGGTTAATCAGTCAGAGGTTGAGATTCCTGAAAACCAGATAGTGTATGAACCCATTAGTAGTCCAGAGAGTAATGATGATAGAGACATTTCTACTGCATCGGAGAACCACAATGGTGTGTCTTTACTGGACATACAGAACACGGAGACCCAGCAGATGGAAGGAGATTCATCTACTAATGAAGAAAACAGACACATTTGTAACCAACAACTGGAAAATGAGGAAAACTTTAACCAACAAATATGTGTCTCAGATGGCCAAGAAGTCGAAATGGAAGTACAAAGCATCAGTGTGCCAGAGAGTTGTGTCTCTGCACAGTTGGAGCAGAGTAACATGAATGTGGATGTGAAACAAGTTGCCGTGATCAGCTCTAGCGATGACATCAGCATACCAGATGGCCAGTCAGAAGATGCAACGGAGAAAAGTGAAAGGAATGGGTATCCAGACTGCGTCAGTGCCACAGAGTTTCCTGAACAGGTGCAGGAGGACACTGGACTTAGGGAGGTTGCAGACGTCACGGTGACAACAACTACAGCCACCACTAAAGCTGAAATACCAGACAGTACATCTGAGTTTGTGATCTTAGAACCAGTCCCAGAAAGCGAAATTCACTTTGATATTGTTACTCAAGCAGCGGCCGAGTCAGGGTTGTCAGTTTCACTTTCAGAGCAGGTGAATCCAGACAGTGCATCAGTGGGTGAAGTGGAAAATGAAAGGATATTAAATGGTTCCCAGCAAGCCGTCTTCCCTGAGGCAGAAGTGCAGCGATGTCAAACAACTGATGAGGTCAAAGATGCTACAGTGACCAATTCAAGTGAGGTATTAGGTCAGGAGATCAGGCTTGGGACAGAAATTTCAACTGAGGAAGGTGTTGAAGTTATTCAAAATTCTGACCATTGCCCGCAACCATCATCTGACATGATGGATGTTAATACCTCAGAGATTGATATGGCAAACTCACTTGCTCAAGTCACAGATGAGGACACTAATGCCCTGTTGATAGAGAACACTGAAGGTAATTTGGACATACAAGAAGTGCAGATTCTGGAGGATATAGAGATCGGTCGTGAGATCGTAGTAGCAGAGGAAGATAATGAGGAAGATAGTGACATTACAATCATAGAAAAAACCCAGGAAACACCAGAGGCAGTCCCTAAAAACTCTGAGGAAAAGGTTAATGAGAAAAAGAAAGATGACACATGTGGGACCAACTTACAGCAAAACAGCACACCTGAAAAGACTAAAGATGACAAAAAGGGACATGAGGCAGAAAAACCCAAGAAACAACAAATGAACACACAAGCCAGAACCAAAGCCCGCCTGGCAGCTCTGGCTGAGCAAAAGGCTGCAGCTTCTAAGAGAACAGCAAACAGACAGCAGCTGAACCTCTTAGCCCTGTGTCAGGAAATCGCAGAGGACATTGCTACAGACAGCATGCTGTTGAAGAGGATAGAGGAAGAAAAACAAGCGGCGGCGGCATCGGCGGCAGCAGCAGCAGCAGCAGTGGCGGCGGTGGCCTTAGCAGCCCAGGTCGAAGCCAGCAAGAAGGAAAGTCCACCTGTTAACACACAGGATACAGACACTGTTAATGTTGCGACTCCTGCTGGACCAGAAGGGTGTTCTGCTTCGGTGACCCCTGCTGAGGTGGCATCTGCAGCCCAGCCCTCGACAGCTGATACAGCTGAGGCTAAGCCTGCTGAAGAGCCTCCAAAGAGGCGTTTCTTCATCACACAGGTTTCAGTGCCTCTGAAAGCCCACGAGAAAAAGAAGCTAACTAGATATCAAAGACTTAGACAGGTTGAACTGCAGAGAGAGAAAATGTCTTGGGCACGTGTAAAGAAACTTAAATCTGACCAAGCAAATCAGATGTTTTCAGACATAGATTGGCAAGTACCCTTGTCTGCATCCTCTCCATTTTCAGTGAGTCCTGTGACCACGGCGCTTCCACCTGCAGCCAGTCCAGCTAAAACATCTCTCCCAAGTCCTGCCTCAACTAGCAAGCCCGCAACACCCAAAGCAGAAGTTCCCATGGTTGACTCTCCTAAGGCCGAATCCAGTAAAACTGAACCCACTAAAACAGAAACCTCCAAAACTAAACCTGAACCTGCAAAAACTGAACCCACTAAAACTGAACCTGCAAAAACTGAAGTTTCTAAAACCGAGCCTCCTATCACTGAAACCCGTAAATCTACACGGCAAACTAAGGCTCAAACTCCTAAAGCAACCCCCTCTCCGGGGCCTGCCCCAAAAGTGACCAGATCAGCAGCCAAGAGGAGCCTCCCAGCAGTACCCCCTCCCATGCCCAACGGACTTAATGCTCAAAAACAGAAGCCTGTTGAGTACAAGCCGTACAAACCCAGGCCCAAGTATTCCTTTGATGATTTTGAACTAGACGATGACCCATTACCAGTAGCTCCAACAAAGCCCAGTCCTCAGTCAAGGCCCACACAGCCAACACGACCTAACGTTCAGTCAAACCCTACAGCTCAATCTAAACCCGCAGTTCAGTCAAAACCCACAGTTTCATCACAACTTGCCAGCCAGGCAAAACTCAGAGCTCAGACCACACCTGCTGGACAGATCTCAGGTCAGTCAAAGCCCACTGTTGCAGCTACATCTCAGTCAAAGCCTGCCGTTGCAACAACACCCCAGGCAAAGGCCACAGCTACTTCTGCAGCTCCTTCGAAAGCTGTTCCGTCATCTAAAGCTCAAGTAAAGTCTCCTGTTTTGACGACACCTCAGTCGAAAGCTGTTTCAGCTCCAGGTCAGTCCAAGCCTGCTGCCTCTGCTTCACCTCAGTTAAAGCCTACTGGCGGTGGAAGTACAGCTCAGCTCAAGCAGTCTACTTCAACAGCATCTCAGCCTGCTGGTTCAACCCCATCTGAAACAAAGCCTGCTGCTCTGAAGGCTGATGTTGGTTCAGTGCCTCAGAAAACCCCAAATCCACCATCTTCTGAAGATAGCAAATGCAAGGTAACTCAAAAATAAATGAATGCCACAATGTGTGTCACAAACAGCATTGTTGAATAAATATGTTACTTATCCTGTCTCTCTTCCTTATGTAGGATACAGCTGATCCAATGTCATCAACTCCCACCTCTTCCCCTTCCTCTGAAGAGAGCTCAAAAGTGTCTGATGGCACACAGCAGTGTGAGGAAAAGCCTCCAGGTATGTATTTATTTGCAGTTGGTGTGATTTCTTTAAATGTCTGTCAATGTCTGAAATTATTCGTATTTGTACCCTTAAGCATTTCATATTATCTGTACTGTTATCACTGGATTATGAAATTTAACCGAAAAACATCCTATGCATGACAAACAGCTTTGTAACATAAAATGTGATATTACCAAGAAGACTTCTGAATTGGTATTATGTCACAGTTGTTACTTATAGGACAACTGAGCTGAATTAATTGAGTATATGTTCTTGAATAGGTCATGTAGCTGTGTTATTATTTAAACACTTTAGATATGTTTTTTTTCCGACTGCTTGTACCAAATTGTACTAGTGTATAAGAATCCTACCTTTTCTTACAGTCACTGGGGTTGATCCGTCTCCAGAGAATAAGACAGAAACAGTCAAGACAGCCGAGAAGACGTCGGAAAAACCTTGTCAAGAGTAAGAACTTTCTCTTAAGTCATTTGACATGTTTTCCCCTGTAGCAACAGAAACCTGAAGTAATGTGACGTGTGTTTGTATCGCAGCAGAGCAGCGAAGCCCCAAGATGCCGGGACTCCTCTCTCTGATGCTTGTCTGCAAAAAGAAGTCAAGAAACTAAAGGAGGCTGACAAAGATGGCACCCAAACCATTATTGTAAGTGCACTAGTTACTTTGCTCTTCCCACCTTTTTAAATTGCAGAACTGTGCATCCAAACCCTTTAGACTATGATCAATTTTTTGGAGCATCTGCCTCTTATTATACTAAAGGTCAGACTTTACTTAAGTTCCTTTTGTTGTTATTAATCACAAGATGTCAAGTAAAGAAATTGCAGGTTGACGCCTTGCAGGCTGTTCAGAAAAACTGAGGACAGTTCTTGTACATATTTATAGGCTGTATTTAGATATATGGAGTGATCTGTTGTTTTCTTTGTCTTGTAGGATGCAGGACAGAAGCATTTTGGAGCAGTGGCCTGCAGTGTGTGTGGGATGCTGTATTCTGCCGCCAACCCTGAAGATGAATCACAACATTTACTCTTCCACAACCAGTTCATCAGTGCTGTCAGATATGTGGTGAGAGGAAGTTTCCTTGCATGACACGTCTATTATTTGTCTTGCTTACTGTCTCACAATATTGACTCGTTAGGGCAATACACAGATGCACCCACGCACAGTGCTTTTTCTAAAACACCAAGCATGAGTAGTTTATTTGAACTTACCAAAGTGTTTGAAAATGTGAGTTAGTTAGTTAGTTATTAGTTATTAGTTATTAGTGTGAGTAAGATGCATCCTCAATATGTGCTATGAAGCACATTTTCTAACAGATTTGTTCTGACTCTCAAACACCATTAAATTCAACCAAACTTTGTCTAATCAAATGAGTCATAAGTGCGATCACTGACTTTTGTGACGGCAGAAAAGGCCACTCAGTATTCTGATATCTGATATTCTTAATATTCAACACACTTATACATTTTTTGTCACTTGTATTTTAATAACATTAAATGATCCTGTAAAGAAAACAATGCTATTGCACCAGCATGGAAATGGCTGTAGCTATGAAATAATGGAGCAAAACAAGTGTTAAATATAGCTGACAATAGATTATATAACCATATGAAAGAAAAAGAAGTAGAGCAATCTGAAGCAAAGAAATCTGATGAACAGAAATTAGAGTATTAATTAAAATGTGGTATGGATATTAGCAAAATTTGTAGCGCAGGAAATTACTTTGTATAACAATTAACATGATTGCCTTATCAGGACATGCAACATCATTTCTTTTTTCAGGGATGGAAAAAAGAGAGGATTCTAGGAGAGTATCCTGACGGCAAGATCATTCTTGTCCTGCCAGATGATCCCAAATATGCTCTGAAGAAGGTACAATATGTTTAACTAACCTTTGCCATCAAAGGATTATTTAACATTGGTGGGTCTCACTGATGAGGACAGCTCCGCTAAAACAATTACAATTTAGTTTGAGCATATACTTTGTTTTGGAAGTGGAAATGTAATTGCTATCTTCCCTCAGATAAATTAGAATGGGAAAAGAAACACCATGTTATTGTATTGTTATTCCAAGCTGTGTGCTTTGGGGCCTTTTTCATGTGTTGAAGGATAGAAGGTGTTTTTTTGCTGTCAGATTCTGGGCTATATAGATAAAATTCACCTGCGTTTACTTGACTTTAAAATAACACAGGACAACACTGTTAGCAATCAAGTTGAAGGCACTGTAATGGAGAATACAGTCTGGGCCTTTATAACACACAAACAGCACAGATGTGATGTCAATCAAATTACAAACATCTATAAACTGGCAGAAAGTAAAACTGTTAAATTGTCTGTATACATATTCACCAGTCATGTAATGACAGCTTTGGCCCTGAGCAGACAAACACCAGCGTATTATTTCTTCACTATACTGTAACTGTTTATTTCTCAGGTTGAGGAGATCAGGGAGATGGTAGACAATGACCTCGGCTTCCAGCAGGTGGAGACCAAGTGTCCCTCTCAGACCAAGACCTTCCTGTTCATCTCCAACGACAAGAAAGTGGGTGGATGCCTGATAGCAGAGCACATACAAGAGGTAAGAGACTACAATCTTGTGTCAGCACGTTTCTACTCACAGACTTTTTTAAATGTAAAAACAAATCTGTTAGAACAGCAGACTGCATTAGTTCAAGTATACTGAGCCATGTGAATGCTCACAGGGGTACAGGGTGATCGAGGAGCCGGTACCGGAGGGTTCAGAGGGGGAGAAGGTGATGTTTGAACGTCAAAGAGCTTGGTGCTGCTCCACAACACCGGAGCCAGCCATCTGTGGCATCAGCCGCATCTGGGTCGTCAGCATGATGAGACGCCAGGGCATCGCCTCACGCCTGCTGGAGTGCCTCAGGTCAGTGTGTCTTCAAACACCAAGATCTAATGTTAAATCACTTCAAAAAAAATTTTAACACTTCATTTTTGGTTTTGTTTTCTTGCACAGGAACAACTTCGTATATGGTTCCTACCTGAGCAAAGATGAGATCGCTTTCTCCGACCCCACTCCTGATGGGAAACTCTTTGCCACACATTATTTTGGCACTTCTCAGTTTTTGGTTTATAACTTTGTGAGTGGTACACGCTCGTCCCAGCCCGAAACTGATGCAGTATGACAGTCTTCATGAAAGGTAACAATGGATTTAACCAAGACGCTCACTGACCAACGGGACGCACCGCCACTAAACAGTGTCTTTTTTTGGTTAAATAAACTGTAAATTACTCCTTGGAGAGGACACACATTGGTTTAAATCTCAGGATGAAAACAACAAGGTGTTGTTGAAAAATGTTATTAATTCACCCTTTAATCCCTCCCCGAATAGTATTTTGAAAAAGAAGAGTATTTTCTTTATACGTTTTTAAGTAAACAATTGGTTTTCTCAGAAGTATAGAGTTTACATGCATGACCTGACAGCAATAGAAAACAAAGAGCATTTCATTGTTTTTCTTTTAATCCCTGAGAAGCATAAGATCGACTGACAGCATCAAATAAAATGGTTATTTTAGAGTTTTTTCCTCATTCTGTTTTAATGTTTTACTTACATGATGTAGTATGTGTACATTGAGGTTTTTTTCATGTTCATCTATTTACAGTTAACACTGATGCTGCCATAGTCTCAAGTTGTGTTTAAGCAATATCGATAATGCTTAAAGGTCACAACTGCACGATTCCTATTGGGCGGTTAAGGTTGCGATTTTTCCACATTAGTCCACTTGATTTCATGTCATGTTTTATTGTAACATTTCAAACTAATTATCTAAACCAGGTGATTTAATCAGAGGGACTAAATTTAACAATCTGATGAAAGAGATGTGGGTTAGAACTGTAGCTTGGGCATTAATTGTGTGCTCTGATTTTCATAGATCACCTTGCCTGAAATGTTTAGTTTTCAAAGCTGAGCCATATACTGTACACCATTTAGCAGGGCATTGTAGCCTATACTGTATGAGTGATATCTATTAATTTCACCAAGGCTGTCTATTGCTTTGTTTGTGCCTGAATGAATAATGTGTGACTTAAGATGATTTGTTTTTCTTTTCTTCCATTTTTTTTCTTAGCCATACCTTATGGGTTTTTATTGAGTTAGTGTAGAGTATCATCCTCCTATTCCTTAGTAACAACAAATTAAAATGTATATCAAATAATCATGTAGATTTATGCATACTATAACAAAATGTATAATGAAAGATGAGCATGGTCTTAAGGCTCAGGTGTTAAATGGTATTTGAGTGATGGTAAATGTCATCCAGGTTCAGCCTTTATGTTTGCAAAAAGGAATATGTGCTCAGTGATGAACATGAGGGGTTGAAATGAACCTCTGCCTCTCTCAACACAGATTTACAGTATCAATGTAATCCATCCCTTATTTTCTTCTTCCTTCTTGTTAAACAGTTGAGTTTAGAAAGATGTGTCGTGTAAGAAAAAGAACTTTGATTTATACAAAGCTGTTATGTAAATATTTATTTAAATAATAAACAATTTAAAACGTTTTTGCTTGCTCAGTTGTCTTCTTGGAAGAAACAACAGTTGAGTGTGTGGTTATGTGCTCTCTAAACTTACTGCTGACCCCGAAATTACTATCAACCCTCTGCAGCCTTCCATTGCTGTATTTGTCACCAGTGCCATCTAGTGGACATTGGTATTGTAAACATTTGTTTGTTAGTGATATTTAAAAGACTTTACCGTGTGTTATTTTGATGTAGAATTATTCATTATCTCCATACTGTTAAATGCTAATAAATATAAATTGCAGTTATTAATGGCATATATAAGTATATATACAGATGTTTAAAATTGGAATTGTCTGGCCGTAATGTTTTCTTTTTGTAGTTGCAGATGTAAACACTCCCCTGTATGTGCATTCCTCGACACTCCTGTCACAACACAGGCAAATTCGATGGCAACTTCTGAGAACCAAAACAACCTTAGAACAACATGGATACTTCCTCAGGCAGAGAGTGAGAAAACAAGAGGCCTCCGTTCCTCCTCTGAGATCTGATACTGATCAGCAGGAGAAAACAACTGCGCTGAGCTTCCTAAGGTATCTTTAACAGTCACCTTGGCCTGTTGACTTTTACTGACACTAGGATCATCTCGATCTTCTGATTTTCCCTGTGAGATCAAATACACGGTATGTTCGATCCAATGCAGGATCCATGGAGATGATTTGGATTGAATTTAGTCTGGAAAAAGGTAATTACAAAGTAAAAGAACAAACTTTTGTAAATACATAATTTTATTCTTACACATCAATTTAAAGAGACAAAATTGTCACAGCTGCCACATTGTAAACCATAAAACCATTTATCCTAATTATAAAGGTCAGTTTATCGTAAATATGTATTAAGCTATGGTTACTTAGAGAAAATCAGTAGATGTCTTATTTACACTTTAGACCAATATACAAAACACCATTAAATCAAGCATTAGACTGAGTATTTACTGACAGTTTCTACAATCTGCACATATTCAGTTGCTTTTTTGACCGTAAGAAAAGAAACCGCACAGTTTTTGACCTGAACTCCTACTGACCCATTCATTCTGCAGTGGGGATTGGTCTTGTTTCCTGACATCTGCTGGGGACCTGATCTGTTTTAAGAGTTCAACAAGATTACAGTAATACTCCGGGTACGTGTTCTGTTGACAGGCAATCTATAAGAAGAAAAGAGCTGCTCTGGAGTGTGCATGGCAAATACACAATGAAGATGTTAAGATGTTAAAACACTCACTAATTTTACAATAAAACGAGCATGAACTGACAAATCGATCACAAGCTCTTAACATACAAAATATGTGTACATCTGTGACACATTGTTACACATTTGACAGTTAAGTCCATATGACTTTACATATGATAGTGTATTATGCCAAAGCTATGGCAACATCAAAATGTAGGCACCAAAGACAATATATTATACTGTAGCCCAAAAATGGTACATGTATTTAGACAAAAAAGTCCTTAGTCCTTGTTTTGTGATTGTGTGATTAAAAAGCTGAAATAAATGTCCTTACAGAATGGGACAATTCTGACCACAAAAATTGTACAGTAAGTCCAACACATCAGGCTCCTGAATCCTTCTGTTCACAACCCTCTGACCTTTCCCAGGCTGCACAACTACAACCTCACCATCAGGTGGAAGCTCTACCAGCGGGTGCACTTTGTTATCCATCATCTTAAAGTCAGTAGCACCAACGGCGGGCAGCATGCCGTTCCTCTCTGCCCACAGTTTGGTGTCCTCTGAATTGTCCTTTGTATCGGTCAAACTGTCATTATTCACACTGCTCTTGCTAACTGTGCTCAGGTCATCCTGACATACGTCTGAGTCACTACCATGGGGCAAAGAAAAGTAGGTGCACCTCCTTGAAAATGACTTCTTCGTGTCTTCCAGTTCAGACGTTGTGCTGAAAAGGGAATGCGGGGAGTTCTCTTCAGTGTCCTCATACATTCCATCACCTTGAAGAGGGTTTGTGAAGGTTTTGCTTATTCCAACTGGGTCTGAAACAGACTTTCTGATCAGTGTGTTCTCTCTAAGGAGCCATTGTCCATTATCAATAGCGACACTGTCTCCAGGCCCGACTTGTGCATTAAAAGCAATGCATCGTGTGGCTTCACTCGAGGTGTCCAGTGCATTAGTGGAATTGAAGTAAGACAACTCAGACACTGCTTTGGACCGGGCTATGTGGAAGGGAGAGAAAATGCTTGAATGTTCTTTCTTTTTCTGTTTGGGCGCAGATGGGGGCCTTCCACTTGGTTCCTCATCAGGATGAGCGTCTTTCTTGCCATAAAGCCTTTCAATTGTTCTTCTCACGAAGCCTTTAGTGATGGATTTCCGTGGTGAATCTTCTTCGCCACTAGACCGCTCACTTGAAGTCTGAGACTGATAGCCAGCACTAGCTGAGGTCTCTGCTCTTAACTCTGATAGCTGTGACGTGTTTGAACTTGGGAAACGTCTATGTCCGGGCTGAACATCTGTGGCACTCTTTGCAAGGAACATTTCCCTGATGGCTCTGACCCTGTTGCCTTCAGGCTCTGTGGTTATAACCCCACTGGAATCGTAGCTGAAGGATAATGATGACTGAGGAGCTGATCGGGTGCCAAGAGCCGACCCAGACGTGGGCAATTCAGAGAGCGAATCCTCAACATACGACTCAGGAGGGGAATTTCTTTGTGAGAAACGTCCCACGGGAGGACTTTCTGCAGTGATATTTTTCTTCTGGGCAACAGCAGCTTGCTTTTCCAGAATAATTACTCTCTTTGCGACAGATTGGGATATTATTTCTTCAGATTGATGCTTGAGTGGTTCCACAGCTTTTTCAGATTTTGTAACTTCAGACTGTGTTGCCAATGCATCAGCTTCCTTATATCCTGTACAGCTCTCTTCAATATATCTGTCCATATTGGCATGTTCCTCGTCTGAGCTGGACTCTTTTTCATAGTAGCTTAATTCTTCTTCAACTGAGTTGCTGATTTGTTCATTTTTGACCTTTGGTTGTTCTACCTCTACATGTTCTTCGCAGCTGCTGTGGTCATTCCCACTATCCTCATTTGCAAGGAATCGATAGCGTTTTGGTAAACTGTCCGACTTTATCAAGCTGCTATTGTCTTTTTTGGTATTTGAATCCTGATTTTCTATCAAATTGCTTAAATACCCTTCTACAATGTTCAGACCTTTTGTCAGATCACACATTTGTGTTTTATCACCATGGTGGTCCTCATCGTCTGAGTTGACCTCGTCCTCATCTGTCTCTTCTATCAAAGTCTTTAACTCTTTACATTTTCTGGTGTATTCCCTGTGATCTGGATGATCATCAGGGTGTTCTTCCTCCTCCATGCTCTCCTGCTCTTCCTCATTGCCAGACAAACTTTCCTCAGTGATAACCTTGAGTTCCTTATGTTTAACCTGCTTTTCCTTTGAAGAGGGCTTATCCACATCTGAGTTACGTTTGTTTTCATCAACACTGACATTCAGTCCGATACAGCCTGCTTGACTCTGCTGTTCTTTCTCTGAGTTAGATGGACTTGCAGGCTTAGACAAAGCATCCTCACATTCAGCCTCTGGTCGCTCTTCCTCTGACAAAGACTTGTTTTGATCTGGGCTGGATATTCCTTCATTCCCTCTTTCATTACATACATGGTAATTGGAGTTTGGTTGCTTGTCCTTTTCCTCCTCAGAGTGACTTTCAGCGTTGGACAAGATGCCACTTTCTCTGCTCCCATGTTGTATCTCCTCACATTCAACATCTGGTTCCTCTTCTGAACTATGTTGCTCAGCTGCCTCTGAACTGGATACACAACAACTCAGCTTCTGTCCTAAATCTTTATTGGCACTTGACATGTTCTGCCTTTCCTGTTCCGAACCCGACTCGTCATCATGGGTAAGCTCATTCTCAGAGATACTCACGCTCTCCTCACTGTGCATCTTCAGCAGATTACCCTCCATGTCTTGCTCCTCTACCTCAGAAGTACAACTGTCTTGTTCAAGTTTTTTCTTGCTGCTGACTACTTCATTCATGTTTGCCTTTTCTTGATTGGATTTGTCTTCATCATGGCCTTGCTGCTGGTTTTTCTCTCTTTGAATTCCTTGATTTACTGCTTCCCTATATGACTGCATACCCTCCCCGTTTTCTTCTACAAACAGTATTGTACTGTAAAGCTGCCTTTCTTCAGGTATCTGTTTATCATTAGGCTCAGCCGGTGGACATTTGGTCACGCCATTTTGCCCATATTGGCTGTCCTTGTCTTTAGTTGCCTGGTCAGTTGGTTTGTGCTTCCCTGTCTCTGCTATACTACCTGTGCTTGATTGCTTTGGCTGGTTAATGGCCGTGAATTTTTTAATGATGGAGCTCACATCAACATCACTAACTTTCTCATCTTGAGTAACATCCCTGACTTTAACAGCATCTTCTGTGGCAGACATCTTTTCTTTATCATCACTGTTGCTTTTGACACCCACTGAAAGAGAGGCCAATTCCTCCCTGAGCTCCTCAGGTATATCAAAATTATCCATGATCTCATCAACAACATTTTCATCAATGCCCCAGTCTTTTTCAGGACTAGCCTTAGTTTTGAGGTCGTGCTCTGAATCCTTTGGTGTTGAGCTGCGACTCTTGTCGCTGAGTTCCTGAAAGCCCTTCCAACTTTGCAGAAGCTGCTTCGAAGCTGACTGCTGTAAATTAGACAAACTGGCCTTTAACTTGTAGGAATCCTCGATGCTGGCAATTTCTTTAAGAGAATCAATCATTTTTAAAGCCTCAGCACAGCTGACATTGTTTGCATTTAGTTCATCCATATTTTGGTTAGTTATGCCTTCCTTTAGGGTCATGACAGACAAGAAAGCAAGCAGAGCTTTAGATGATGAACCAAATGTAGAGGCCACATGGCAGGAGAAGTCAGGCATGCTGTTGGACTTTTCCAGACATGATGGACGTTTGTTCTGTGTGATTTGTCTAATTGACTTTATTGAGTAGCAGATCTTCTCAAGCACAGGTTTCATGTTTGGCTGATCTGCAACGTTAAATGGCTGTGGCACTATTTGTGTTTCTGTCATGGATTTCTCTTGATCTGCTGTAATAAGGTCATCTGTCTTGTTCACCTTATTGTCACGACTCTGATCAGCATCCAGTGGCATGAGAGCATTATAAGTTTGTGAGTGGTCCAGTTCAGGTGTTGAATTTAATGACTGTGGGGTTTGGTGACGCTTTCTTTCAGATGATGTTCTCCTTTGTGGGTTATTTGTCCGCTCTGATGCGTTGTCTGAGTGGAGTTTTCTCGGGAGCAACTTTGTACTTGACTTGTGTCTGACAGGCGGTGACACCATGTCCAGAGACTGAGAATATGGAGATGGCCTCTTTTGCGATACAAGTTTATAAATCTGCTTTCTTTCAGTGGAGGGGCTAGTGTCTGGTGTTGCATGTTTTCGTATTCCAATATTTGGTGACAAAGTTTTATCAGGAGGGTGGTGATGTAATGATGATAATTTTGGAGAGCTGTGTGGAAGTCCGGAGGAGAATTTCTTGGTTTGGGATTTTCTCTCTGGAGATGGACTGCTCATAAGTTTAACTTTTTTCACCAAGGGTTTAGGTGATGAGGCCTCTTTTTGAGTTACAAGTGGTGTTTGTGCCTCTTTAAATGGAAGATCAATTGGTGTTGGAGCCTCACTTGATGAAATACTGGCTAATGACATTCTCTCTTCAGATGTTGAACTAGTAGGAGATGCAGAAGTACAACATGACGGACTATGTTTCAAATCTAAGATCCTATTTGATTGCTGTGTCTCTTCTGATGAGGTTTCACTCCGTTGTTGCGTCCCTGCTAAACAGACGCCGTTTGGCAGCACATTATCACCCACTATGTTGATGGGAGTAGACGACGCGGTTGTGTCTGAAGTGGCATCGCTACATAAAGTATATTTATCCAAACAAGCCTTCTTGAGGGACATTTTCCTGTCAAGAGACATATTACTGACCAAAGGGGTCCTTTTAATAGATGGTGTTCTTGGTAATGGCGCCTCCTCCAGCGTGGAAGGAATGTCAGTCTGAACTGATGTGGTCATTTCCATTGTGTTGTCAGTAGGTGATATGGCCTTGTCAGATGTAGGACTGATGGATAATGGATGATTATCTGACATTTGACTGCTCACTGATGAGAGCCTGTATAATGGGCTGCTGGCCGCTGAGGATACATCCATCTCGCAGAATTCGGTGTTTGATAGCTCTGTATCTTCAGCAGGTGGTGGTGGTGGCAGCTCCATTGAAAGCGTGTTGGAAAGTGTTGCTCTTTGAAATGAGATTTTGACTGGACATGATTTATTTTCCAATTCACTGCCTGATAGCGTATCTGTTGAGGTCTTATTAGTTGGTGGAATTATTTCAGAACATATAGGATTTAAGAGAGGCTTTATTTCTTCTGTGTTATTCTGAGCTAAAATATTGTAGTTTTCTGTATTTGTAATGGTTGTATGACTGTGGATCATTTGCTGATTGACTGTAATTTTCTCCATTGATGGATTTGATGATTTGTTTTCAAAGGACTGGATTCTCTGTTTGACAGTACCCCCTTGCACATTCTCAGGCAGTAGGTCAGTTTTGAGAGTTTGAAATGTTTGTATTTCTGGTGTCTCCTCTAAACACTTTGCCCCTTCTGCCACAATCATCGAGCCATTTTTATTTTCAGACTGCCCACACCTGCCTTTTTCTGTTTTTTCAAGAATAACTTCTCCTAATTTTTTACTTTCATCATCTGGGCAGGCTGTGGGATTTGGATGGGCTTTCTCCAGCCAGTTCTCCACGTATTCATTTGTAACTGAGCTGAAGGAGTTAAAAGCAGGCAGGGAAATGCTTTCACTGACATCATAGGCCTCGTTTTCATTCTTTTTCTCCTGATGCATTGATGTCTGCCGTGTCAGTATTGCCCTTGGTTGGCTTACTTCATTAGGAGTAGCATTCAGCCGACTTTTTTCAAAAGAAACTGTCTCACTTGTATTTTCTTTTAATGCTGATGCTATGTTTGGATCTTTGACAATACATGTTACTGTGTCATCCAACTCTGGTGAGCTCTTTGTTGCAGCACCCCTGTTTCCATTTTGTTTTGGTCTCTTTCTAGGCTTCGTCATGCTTTTTGCTGATTTTGATTTATTTCCATAAATCTTCTTAATGAAACCAGCGCTGGAAAAGGTTTTCACTTTCTTACGTTTCTCTGTTACTTCTGCAGAATTTTCTTTTTGTCTTTTCCCTGGTGACATAAGCCGATGCATATGTTTGTTGATCACTTTTGGTTTCGGGGATACTCTCTTATCTTTACTGACCTCTCTTTGTTGGGGCTTGTCTTTGCCTTCAGTGGGCTTTGGGAATCGTTGCTGAGCATTTGTTGCACCAGTCATCAGTGGGGGCAACGTTAAATCAGAAGTTTCTGACATGCTCTCCGCTCTCCAGATGCTTATTGACTCTGAAGCTGTCGATGGTCTCCAGAGTTCGGGTTCAAACTCATTGGAGCACAGCTGTTCAGCTCCTGAGGTAGCTGGTCTGTAAAAAGGAGTCCCAGGAGCCTGTGTACAAAGGTTTGCGAAGAAATTATCCTGGCAGGTCTGCTGTTCATATATGTGTAACACGGTTTCAGTGACCTCCTCTCCGCTGGATTCAACCTGTAGGATTTCAGCTGATTTGAATGTTGATACATTTCTGGTGTTTATATTGCTGACATCCACAGAGCCAAGTCTTCTGGGTTTGGGCACTGGTTTAATGCTTCTCTGTTTGACCCTGCAGTATTGCTCTGTCATGGCTCCATGCTCTGTCTTCTCTCTGTAGGAGTAAGAATCAACCATGCCTTCCTGAATCCTCTCTGCCGTCACTGATTTCATGCTCTCCACTGAGGCTTGCTTTTTTCTAGGCTTCTTATGCCCTGGTGTAGGAGCTCTTCTAGGGGACATGACGTCCGACTGTACTTTTATATCATCCTCTTTATTACTGCTCTCACTGAAAGCTCCATAGCCCAGTGATGGTGGATCCTCGTCATTGTTGTCCTTGTTGTCCTTGTTGATGGTGTCGATGGAGGCAGCAGGACTTTGTAAATCCACTGAGTTTGTTCTGAGTGAGCTGATATCCTGCTCTGCCCCAAGCTCCGGTAAACTGCTCGGATTAATCTGATTGGCTACACTTGAGCGTGTCAGAGTGGTTGTCCAATGGATGGTTTCCTCTTCCTTAATTGTCAGCCGCACTTTCATCTCCACTGTCATGCTACCATCTTGGTTCACTCGAAAGGACTTCTCAATGTCGTCCTCTCTGGGGAGCAGGGAGTCCTGCCCTCCAGCTCCATCGCCATGGCAGGTGTCACGCTCAGTTTCTGCCACTGACTCCAGCATTCGACCCGATTCTAACTCAACAGAGTTTGTGGGGTAACTGGGTAGGTCGCATGAACTTTGTGCAATGGAGTTATGGATGCGATTCACGATGTAGCTCTCAGATGAGGGGGAGAATTTTCTTGACCTTGAAGAGTACGACAGTAACTTCTTTTTACCTTTTCATTCAGTCAAAAGAGCCAATCACGTAGAAGACATTGTCATGTTGAAAAATGAATCAGAAATGTCCAAAGATTTCAGGCAAGGAAGAGGATAGGCAGGCAGTTTGAAGAGGAAAAAAAGAAACGTTAGAAAGATAGTACAACTATTCACAGCTCATGACGAACAATAGCCGACAGCCAAGTAGACAGTGTATGTAGGTCATCTACGGTATTATGCATAATATCATTGCCTCAGCACTTTCCCAATCTTCATCCCATGAGAGCAGGTAGATTACCGCAGACACACTGCGTAGTATGTGTCATAAGAATAAGGGTATGTCAATGAGAATAAATTTTCTCATCAACTAAATAAAATCCATAAAAAAAAACAACTGATTCTTATGTAAACTTACGGTGTAAAGCCTTTAGTCTTCTGAGACCCGTTCGATTAGTAGGCAACTTTGTTGGAGCTGGTGATTTCTGTGAGTTGTAGTTTGCAGGCCTGAATGGCTCCCTGCCTGCAGCCACTACAGTACCAGAGCACATTATCAAGCCTGGAAGACCATCCACCTGCAGTAGAAAGAAAAGGATTTGTCACTCTAATGGCATTTGACTATGTTAGCACTAAATAGAATAGATTTTTTTTTTTACCTTGAATATACTTAGGTTAGTGAATGATATAATTGTAAACTACATGCACGTATGTGTATGACAAGTCTAAATTAAATGTATTATTTGTTAAAATGGCACCTTGCAATACCAGCAGGCTCTGAATTTACAACAGATCCTAGACCCAAAGCCTTACAGTGTAGTATCCCAGAATACTTATCTCTACAGTATTAGTATGAGTTGCTAAAGTAGCTTAACACTTTCTCTGCTCATGTGGCGGTTATTTACAGGCCAGGTTCAAGCCAGTTCTCTGTTGGTCAATAGTGACGCAACGAAAACCTAAAATATATATATTATCGTTGTATTTGAACTTACTTATTTCACTGGAATGAATGGATGTATTCTTGAAGGGCTTTGAAATTGAATTATGTTTGCACTCTAAGTGTTTACAGAGATGTTACAAAGACATGTACCTACGCATCCATTCAAATAAAGTCATAATATATGAAACAGCTGGGGCCTGAAAAGTGTTGTCATTCAGTTTGTTAATTTGTGCAACAGGCTTTCAGTTTTCTTTAAATTTTTGACATTAGAAAGGAAGATTTGAATATGTTATTGTCAGTCTATAGTGCTTGTAAAATCCGGTTCTTCTTTGAAAGAAATAGTGTTGTATGTGATGTGTTGGAACACTCACACGTCTGCCATCAGATGTGTGTAATTTCACCACATGGAACTGGATCAGCTCTGAAATATATTCCAGGATGGACTCAAAAGTGGGTGTAGTCCTCTTGTTAAGCACCACGGTGTGTTTTGCCGTGGGGTCACCATTGCGAAAAACCAGTAGCTTCTTTGGTGTACGCACAACCTCCTGCTTGTGGATACTCCGGCCGGGGAAAAACCTGCCCTGCTGCACGATCCGACGACGGGAACTAACAGGCCGGGCGTTGTACCACGGCGGCAGCTTCTTCCTGGCCAGTGCCAGGTTGATAGGTTTTACTTTACGGCTGTCAGAGCAGATGTAGGATTTTCCATCCTCTAGTTCATCCAGACTGTAGATTGCATGAACTCCCCGAGGAGTGGTGATGTTCCTCACCCCAAACGGCAGGGGAACCTTTTTCGAGAGACTGTCCAGGAGCGCATCAAATGTTTTAAAGGTGCGGTTGTTGATGACCATGCGCAGACCATTGAACTGAGGATCTCCACTTTTGTAGAAGCAGACCCGCTTTGATAGGATAGGGTCGATGATGCTTGGGTGGCGGAGGGTGCCAATAGTGTGTCCACTCCCTGATGACTGGTCAGGGAGGACCCTCCGAAGCCCTGTCTCGTTAATCATTGTTGATTGGCTGGAAGGGGAGAAAAAAGAGCTTAAGAATGAGGTATTTTGTTAGAAACATAAATGTTTCCTGTATTTTCCAGTTAATGCTTTTCAGTTGAACAGTGATGTTTTTGATTCCTTAATAGAAAAGCTTTCTCCACAGAATCAATGGTAGTGAAGGGCCCCAAAAAGTTTCTCAAGTTGCTTCTACACATAAAACATTTCACATTTTTACAATATACAATCATATTCATAGACATTGTCCATTTGTTTTGTCCAATTTTCAGTGATGCAGTAACAAATAATCATGAGAAGGATAAAACATGTTTTGGCAACTTTGTGATTATAAAAATGTCAAAAGAGACACCGGCGCTCACAGGACTTCTGCAGCTGGGTCAACACACAAACATTACACCATAGACAACTTAAATAATTTATGAAGTGTAAACAGCTGAATGACGTCTTGCAAACATATGTTGTTTACTTCGTACGACAGTGGCTATCAGGTAACATGACCTAATTTCTGGGAAACCTGTCACGTGAATGGCACCTTCAATTATTTGATGACCCGGGTTTTAACAACACAGTAGAGCACTTAACAAATGATTCAGAAATGTTTGAATAGATTCTTCTTCTCAAGCATTTACTGCACCTTGTACTTCTTATAGCATTTTAAGGTGTGAGAGTAATTGTATACCACATTTCAACATACAGTGTTGTATCAAGTAACAAACTGATATCTCAAAACACTTCAAATCAAGCAATCAGAATGTTTTCGACATTGAATTGCTAAATTATTGTGTATTTCACATGAAAAATCAAGTGATAATTTACAGAATATTCTTCATTAAAACAGATTTTATTAAATGTTTTTTAAACATATTTAATTTTAAAAGTAGATAAAAAGATGATTTAGATGTATTATTTTGTATTAGCAGTTAGTAATAGCAGTATAAGTATTATTTGTCAATCAACCAACATTTCTTTTTTTTTTAATAGTCAGGACAATGTATTCGTAGTAATTAGTGGTAACAAAACCAAAACAAAACGAGATCTGGTTAAAATGGTCATGGCCATTCTAATGCTGCAAGTGTGACACGTAAGTACAGATTAGAACTAGAGGCTGTAAATAAATTAAACTCTGCGAGCAAACAAATAAACAAAACCTTCAGAATTTCAAAGTGAACTCACCTACGTCGGCATCTTGAAATTTCCAACCGTTTTGAAAGGATCCATGAAATGTTATTCCGTGCTCTACATGATGCCTGCTGTTGAACTAACTGCACAGCAACAGTTTATTTCGGGAGACACCATCATGGTTAATTTGCTTAATCTTTGCTCAAAGTTAATCTCCACTGCAAGTGCAGTGCTTGGAAATCCTCTTCAGAAAGGTGTCACACAAGGTGGATGTAGGGCTGTCAAAGAAGGACGCAGAAGTGGACTAAGGACCTGAGATTTGTTAACTACATGTTTTATTATTATATTGTTATAGGCCTGAAACACACGTAGCTTTTCCTTGGGAATTTATTCCCAAGCAGGTCTTTTTTGCAAAATGATTTTGCTAAAGAATTTAAAAAACTAAAAAATCCCCCCAAATTTGAATATATTCAAGAAATAAAAAAGTCACTCTCATGACAAGTGGAAAATAATAAAATATAAGAAGACAAAGCAAGTTAATATTAAACTGACAAGTTTTAAAGGGCGATTTAGACCAGTTGCATTGCAGTATAACAAAACATATTTTAATGTTCTTAATTGTGTTTTGCTCTTATTTGAGACTTTAGTAAGAAAACAACACTGCACCTGAACTAAAAGGAGAGCGGTGTTTTCTCCACCAGTGGCAGCAGATGGTGAATTGGTGTCCAGTTGTAAAATTGGTGCAGGGTTGTAATCTCATTGAGGACCTCTTTAGATAATAAGGATCAAGGGGCTTTTCATTAGCAGGACTCTTAGAGAGGAGCACTTGTTTTCAGTTAAAGATTGATTATCAATAAATAAGTTTTATCAGAGATTAGTTTTGTCTGTTTTTGTTTGAATATTTGCTTTAACCCTGTGTGATCTGAAGACATACAGTGTTTGTTAGTATCCCGGTAAAATAAGAAATGTATAAATAAGGTGGACATTCTTTTAATAGCAAACAGACTTAGAGACTTTTATAGTCCCTACAAAAATACACATGTAAAAAACAATTGTGCGCGTTCTAGAAATACAATTAAGTTTAGAAGGGTAGTGCAGTCCAATAGATTAGGGTGAACCTTATTACTGAGGGTATTAGCTGGTCATGTATATACTTAACCATGAACTATCACGAGTTACATAACAGTTACCAAAACTGGACTGAACTGAGTCTATTTCTGTAGGGAAAGGGATTAGTCAATGAGGGATAACTTCATTCCACAGTAAACCTGGGGCTGAAGTTAAGGAATCAAAGGAATATACAAAAGTTATCAGGTTTCAGCTCAGTATAAAAGGATAAAGTGATGACACTCTGTCATACTGTTTAGTTTACAGCTGTAAAAATATCTCAGGTGTGTATGAAAGGGACAATATGTGCTGTAGGAAAGAATTCCTGCTGAGCCCGACCAGACAGAGATTCAGGAATGCCACAGGAGGCTCCCATGTGCCTCGCCCGTGACCTGTTCCCGAAACAACAACGAGCACAAAAATGTGAAAAATCCTTCAAAGGAAGCTGAGGGGGGACAATGGAGGAAGCCCTCAGAGTAAACAGGTAGGCCTGAAGCCTGCATGCCCCTCATTCCAGCCCTCCGCTCCAGAGATAAGAGACAAGCGATGTTGAAACCAAGCGGGTCAAAACGGCTGGTCACACTGATACAGCAGCACAGATCCTGCCAAACATACCCCAATCAAACTGAAAATAGGCCCGAGCCGAAGCGCCGCACTCAAAGCAGCATGACAGGTAATAGCAACAAATGTCTGAAGCTCCATTTGTCACATAACCTTCCACGTCACAGAGTTATAACGAACCAGCTGGTGATATGAATACTGTTATTTTTCCTTCACATGATTACACGTGAAATCACACGCCGCCATGACAGAGATATCTGTCTCTGCGTTCCGAGTGTATTGTCACCCCTGCCATGCTCTATTTTTAAGTCTATACTGCAACTAATTGGCGCCAAGTTAGATTCAAACCTATGCTGTTAATGGGAAAAAATGTGTGATATGTTTTGGCCCTTGTCCCCTTTCTATATTTGTCCCAGCGTCGTCCGTGCAGCTGCTCCTCCAGATCTGTCTGCCTGTGTTCCCATCAAACACCTCTCTTCAGTCTGCATATTGCCTCAATTCGAGAGGCAAAGAGTCTCAGCCAACCTCGGTTAGCTCAAGCTTGAAAGGGCAGAGGTACATTCGTGGTTACGTAGAAAATAACAGCAGTTTGCTCTGATGTTGCGCCACGTTTAGCCTCTATAGTGGCGTTCGAAAATAAAATGCCCAGCTCGTTTTGTAGCCCTTGTAAGAACTGGTTAAAATTCCAGGCATTGCAGCTGTCAGGAATTCAATTATAAGTGATACAGCTGCACTGTGACCAACAGCAGTTTTAAACATTCACTTCAATTAAAAGCAAGGCTGATCCTGCAAATATCATCTCTTTTGAACTTCTCTTGCACCCAAAATCACTCCATTCTTCCAGAATTTTTTTTCTATATACAACGACGTTGATAAATTCCATTTTTCCTTTGAGGGCAGTTTTGTGTGAGCTCAAAAAAATGAGGCTTGGCAGATGTTGGGCCAAAAAATATGCTTACTATTCAAAATTCCATTCAAGTGACATGATGTTACATCTTTTTCCCCTCTAAACTTCCAGTGGAATTCCCAGATTTTGAATGAATCCCTGCCAAACAGGACTCATAAGGTCACACCACCGCCTGTCCCCTCCCCTCCAAAACCCCTCGCACAGCAGTCAGAGGTCCCCACCCCATCCATTTTGAGCGGTCCGTATCAGCTGTGCCAAGCTTTTAATCTGCCTGGTGACATCCCAGTGTTTCCTGCATGGGACAGAGGGAGAGATAAGCACGCTCCTCTGTGCGGTAAATCACTCCGCACCCCCCCTCGTTCACTGATATGACCATTATTCAATTAGGCTGCACTCAAACTGACCACAATTCTTGGCGATTGTTTTCACATTATTTTCATTTTCTTAGGCTCTTTGTTCTCTTAACAGCATCTGCTTAAATTGTTTAATGGCAAACACAAAAAAAATGTTTTTTACTAAGTAACTGAGTACATTTTGAGCACATTGTCCTTTTTTTGGGGTGCTTTATAAAGTACCCTATAAATGTTTACACAGCATTTATAGGCCATAAAGCAGCATCACACTCCTAATACACCTGATTTTAACAACTTTGAGTAAAGTTACATACTTAAGGTTGGCTGGTAAAATGAGGGGTTAACCAATGTGGTATCCAGCTACACTGGCTAACTAGTATGGCCAATTAAGCCAAGCCTACATTCTTGAAAAAAAAAAGAAAAGTTTTTATTAATCGTGTACTTGTAAAGCCGTTTCTACATTAGTATATTTACTATATACTGTTTGGTGATTTTGTGTTGACTATTGACCATAGATCTGTTGACATTAGAACATCACTGTAGGTCTCCTTGCCAGAAACCAGAAGGAAGAACAATATAAAATGTTTATTTCTGTACAAATCTAAGTTTTCATTGGCTATAATTTCATAGGTCGTATGTTTTTATGCAGTGTTTTGTAAAACATTTTGTTTCTCTGATTGGTTGTAGGTCTATTCATTTGCATCCGGCATTTTGGTCGGCGCCCCATGGAAATCAAAATCAACTGAAAGTTTCCACACTAATGATTCCAGGCTACCACTCCGCTAACCTGGCATCGCCAGACTGATTTGCAAATGCGTATTAGTCTCAAACCTCCCAGTTCATTTTTTTTTTTGACAACAATCAGAGCAACGAAACGTCGTCCTGTCGTATGGTACGTCCTGTCAGACGTACGGCAAACACACGTTTCTTATCAACATAAAGTTTAAGTGCAGTTGTTTGTTCTTCTAGAGAAAATTTACTGTCCAGTCCGTCTAATACTGCCGCTGTAGCCGTCTGTCAAATGCTCCGCATCGGTGACCGCCATCTTGGTTATTTACAAAGATCCCTGAATGGCGCTCCTCTCTGTCAGTCATCATATTTAACCCGCCTCCTACTAGATAAACAGTTGTGATTGGCTCGGCCAGATACCTGAAACTACGACGTCTGTTGTGTTTGTGCCACTACATTTACTACAGCTACTCTACTAGTAAATTCTTACATTAAAAACTTTACCTGAAGCACTTGATCAGTTTATAAAACACAATGCAATTTATAAAGTAGTTTAAATTAGCTACACTTCAACTAAAACAGCAAAATGCTGCTTATATTTGAATGCATCGGTAATAGTAATCAAGTTATGTAATAAATGCTATTGAGTGGGGCCATTTTTGCATAAAGACTAATTTTATTTTTAGATTGTGGTATAGCTACATGCAATCCATAAACAGCCCTACATCTAAGAGTACATTCATTTTTCATTTTTTTCATTTTTTTTCCCAGAATCTCTGTGTCAAAATGGTTGCATGGTTTAAAGACAATGAAAACACACTACTACTGGAGCAAGACAAAAAAATATATGAAAGAAACAAAGACAAAATACAATGGCAGATTAAAAACTGATGCGGCAAATCAGTGTCTTTCTAAACGTCTACAGATTGTGAGGATGCAGGATATCAACAAGCAAGCCTCTCAACAGCAATATAACTACTGATATGCAGAGAATGTGGACTATTATTCTCCAGAGGACAGTGGCAGGCAGGGTCCTCCTCACCAAAGGGCTCAATACCACATGGCTGTTAGCTTTGGAGGGCCCGGGCGGAGGGCCAGTCCGCTGACGGGACAACCTGGCTACACGCGACCCAGATAGCAGCCCGGGGTGAGGAGTGATTTATCCGTCTGTGCTCGCATCAGACAACCTTCCTCTGATTAAGGGTCAGTCACTGAGCGACAAAGCTGAGTGGAGTGGAGAGGGCGAGACAGGCGCCCTCTCTGTGTGAGACACTGGCATCCTGACCGCCACACAAATGGACTTTCCAGACGCTGCACACAGCACATGTACTGTGCTGTGTGCCTGCAATGAACACACACATTTACCAGTGGGCATATACACAGGAATGTGCACGTAGTCGTTATTTCTCCTCTCCCTTTTATTCAAATACACTGGCTGACTTGCACACACACACACACACACACACACAACAGAGCCAAGATAAAGACTTACCGAGCTGGCCTTGACATTCGTTCAACCCGACAACAATAGGATGTGGTGAATTTGAGTCGCTCACTGTTTGACTTGTCTCTGTGGGCCGTTAAAGATCTTCGTTCCTGCTGTTCATGGTTCACAAACAGGTTACTCCCTCCATCAATTTCAATGGAGATGGTGTCTATTGTATGCATATACCTTAAGGGAATTCTGCAGGGGTGAAAAGTACCCACGTCATAGTTGTTTTTAAAGCTGATTCTAAGATGAGTAGTGCTGTTTATACTCAAATGAATTATTGTACTCAACTACTACTGATTAATGTACAGTTATGGTCAAATCAGGAAGATATTGAAGCATAGATTGGCACTCGTTTGAGGTAGATCCCAGAGATTTGTAGTCAGATGTTTACATATAACACTCACAGTCAGACACAATTTGAAAATGTATGTTGGTCCCATTCCTTAATTATTTTGAGGGCTGATTTCTGTTTGTTCATTGTATCTGCCACAGCTCCCACATTTAAATGTATCACAATTTCAGACCAATAACACTGTCCAAATGTAAAAAAAATGTGCCACAACCTGAGCTGCTTTTTCACTTATCTAGCCTTGAGTTTGTTATATTCATTCATTAACTCAGTTTGTCCATCCTTTCTCCCCATACATTATTGTTGCTGTCTATGCCACAATGATCTTTTCACGGTGACCATCAGTGATTAAGTAGCTGTTTCTCTTCTCTGTCCAGTTCAGCTATTCATTTGTGTATTGAAAGAAATTACACTAACAATATTGCTGTTGTACTGTAAAAGTAACAAGGGATGGTTGGCAGGATGCTCTCACCTCTGCCTGACGCCTCTTCAAAATAAGTTGATTTCTTATTCCAGAATTTACTTAATTTATTTACTTAACAATATTGTGTCCGGGAGTGTATTCTAGATTTCCACACAGCAAATGCACAGCAATAGTTTCACAGCCATAAAGGGAAGTGGTAAATGGTAAAAATCATCGGATGAAAATTATAACAATAAACTGTAAAAAAAAATCTGTCCATGACTTTTATGGCCGCAACCTCCCTCTAAATTTTTAGGACAAAAGATGGACATTTTACAACATTCTGGACTGGATATATAAAAGAAAAGTCAGATCAAAACAGACTTTTTAAAGCACACAATATTGCCTACCGTCCTCACCGTAGATCGGGATGCAAATGTGTCATCAGACAATTATCAGAAGCAGCCCGAGTATGTATACACACCCGCCCAGATACACACACACGCCTCTCAATATTTCAGATATTTTGAAAAGTTTTTACATGCAAATAATTATTGGTTATTGCACATGTGTTATATGAGCCTCACAAGCTCTATAGAACTGTAACTGCATTAAAATATAAAAATGTTATACATATAATGCACAGTTATTTTACAAGAAAGGAGTCCTATAACCATGTTTATAGCTCAAAACATAGAAACAATATTCCTGAACAAAAGACAACCAACAAAAAATAATAATATAATGCAGGGAGAGCATTATGGACATTGTACTTGTACTAATTGTAAGTATATAATTACATCATTGGTCCATCAGAAAATGTTGTAATACACTTATGATACTTTATGAAGTTGCCCTGAGAACATTTTAAGACTGCTATAAATAATACATTTTAATAAGCTTGATGTTTCTCTTTGCTCATCAAATATCATAAAATGTAGATTTTTTACATCTAAACTGACATTACATTTAGTATTATAAAAGAATCCTTTAATTTTCTACAAACTTTAAATGTATATCTGCCCCATCTTGTTGCTTGACACATTATTACACATTATGACATGTTATGATGCACCTATTACGCAATTATGATAGTTACCGTGTGTTTATGATGCCTCACAGTGTACCATAACAAACCATTGCGGTCACATGTTGCCCCACATGTAAGGACAATAATGAGAGCAAAGCCGGGGCTGGAAATACTCGGCTCTGCGTGACCACAGCAGGACTTCTGTCAGGGATTACTGGGCCTCGCCTCACCTGGATCCATATGGGACTCACAGCAGGCTCACATGCTCCTCACCCTCTCGCCTTTTCCTCAATATCTCTGGAGTGAAGTTACCACCTGAATGCATCCACACAATGTTTGCATATATATACAATCATAATCATAGGATCAGCAACACAAATAGAGCTCACAAACCATTAGTTTTCTCTATCTATCTGACTATAGCTACAACTAGATGTAGTTTGAGGGAAGTAAGAGTAAACAGGGCTTTTACTGTGAAAAGTTTGCGTAAGGTCTATTTATGATTCCTACCAAAGGTCAACATTGAATTCCAGGAAAGGGACATAATATTACATAGTAACTGGTTGTGTAATAATTAGTATAAATGCAAGAAATAAATCCACTGAAACGGTCTGTGAAAATAATCAAACTTGTGAGTTGATCAATCATACATTTACAATCATATTCCAATTGATTCTGTAAGAAATAAAAGACTAACCTCTGCTATTACACATTTAAAAATTCTATATTTTATTTATCATCAGGGCCAAATGTTTTTTGTTTTTTTTGCACATATATATTTTTATCTCCAAAAGTCAGTTATTGCATTATTACTCTTTCTCAGAGCCTCACCTGGTGAAGGTTTAATCTCACAGTGAGATTCATGTAGTGCTGTGCACAGCTGACCCCTGGTGGCAACAACCGACAGTACAACTGACAGCCTTACAGCATCTGGGAAACCAAACCACTCCAGCAACTTCCAAATTAAGAAAACATGAAATCAGAATTTCACTTCTTAGAGATAAAAGAATGAACATTTTCTGTGAGTGTGTACAAGCTGTTATCTGTTTCTGACAGAGCCGGCCCACAGAGAGGAGACAGGACCTGCAGAGGGAGGAACACACCGTCAGCTTTTGGGGAACTGGAAGTAGACTGTTTGCTATTTCAGTTGAAATGTGTTTGATATTTGTTTGAAGTTCATAATCCAATAACATGAGCACAAATACACTTCCTGTGTAAGGGACAGCTTTCAGACGGATTGTGCTATTGAAAAAGAAAAATACCAAACAGTGTCTAGACATGTAGGGTCACTCAATTGAAACATTTATCTAAAAATATGATACTGAACATTTTCTGACCAAACTTTCGGTCTCAAAATTCTCATAAAACCAGAAACTAGTGAGTGTCGTTGTCATGTAAATTTGAGATGGTACACTTTTGGTTTTTATATTCAAAAGGATGAAGGAGCCACAGAATTGATGATTTTACTAAAAATACAGTATATTAGATAAATATCAATTGAATCAGAGTATGAATCTCCTATGATCCCTTGTCAAACAACATGGCACCCTGACCCAAAGGGGGAGAAACTGTTTACAACAATTAAACATTATAAATAAACACAGAGTTCAATTTAAATCTAAATAACAGCAAACGGAAGTTCACACAAATGTGGTGAAATGTAATTTATCTACTACATGATAAACAGCAGATAAAGTGTTTTCATTGAATGTAAATAAGAGGAGAAAAAACTGTCAGCTGTTCACACACACACACACACACACACACACACACACACACACACAATGAGACAACAAAGGGTAGTTGACCTGGGTCATGACACTCTGCCCCCTCCCCTCTTTATTTAGACTATATTTTTATGTATTTTTATTTTTTAGGAAGTCCTACCGGTGATTCCCAAAATGGTGCTGGTGGTGTGAATTTCACGGAGCATGGCTTCCTCTCGGATAGAGGATGTTCCCAGCCAATCTGTCATGGATGGAGCAAACAGGAGTCATTGGAACGAGGAAGTGGGGACAGGTGCTCTCGGGAAGATTCACAGAAAGAAAAAAAACACGAAACAGACAATGGTCCACATTTATGTTGTGAACTGCACCTCAGCTGAGCCTCGGAGTATTTCCTCTGTCATTCAATTCATTCAGTTTCATTCTTTAATCAAAGAAATCAGTGGTTCCCAACCTTTTTCTATCAGATGTATTATTTCACAACACTATTTAGTTCAACCATTTATCAATTTTTAACTATTTCGACCACATATCCATTAATTTGGCTATTTCATATTTTTCAATTAGATAGGCCTGTAGCTATTTCAACAGTTTATCCTTAAGGCTACTTTTAGTAGGTTTTTATTATTTTTAGCTATTTCACCATTTTCCCATGACTGTTTTTTCCACCATTTTTTAGCTCTTTTAGCTGTTTCACCGTCTTTGCTGGCTTGATAACTGGTTTTGATGCACTCTCAGTTGTGTTGAGGTGTTACAGCTGGATATATTTTTGTATTCAAACGTCCAATTTGTATTTTTTTCAAATTATTAGAGATATTCCACAATCTTTACACAAACGCAGTGAAATGAATGAACAATAAAGATAATGAAAAGTAATATAGCTTAGTAATTATATGATGCATTTCTTTGTTTTTCATTTAAATTTTATTGTTTTTCCTTTGTACTTGGTGATGCCTATGAGCTGAAGTTAGTCATCAATTATGTTTAGTTAGTCACAGTGCACACAGTGTTCTTTGCCACTCAATAGCATTGCTCACTTTCCTTACATGTGTCCTTGGAAGGGAGGTCCAGATCCGACAGCGAATCCTGTAGCGAGAGGACACAAGACTTAAAGAGAGCAAAGTGTGGCTGCACTCTGCCAACACCTTTTAGCCTCCCAAAGAAAAACAGAGTTGAGAGGAAACTGACTGCTGATGTAGTCATCTTATACTCACTACCCGAGCTATAAATTGTCCTGGATGCCACAAGGGGATTCAAACAAAAGAACGGCGAGTGCTGAGCTGATCAGGAGAGGCCTGGAGTAGATTCAGCTCCCTGACTCAATTCCTGACTGTGAAACAAATGTGCCTGCCAGCTTGAAAAATGTTCCCTGGAACCAGGCAACCATTTCATAATCACCCCTAGCTTCTCATTGTCTGATTGTACTCATTTGTGTTGCAACTGTTTATCATATCTGCATGTATTTTTAAACTTTTATTTACTATGACATAGTTTTCTGTTTTATTGTATTAAACGTGAATTAAATTATTCCTATTTATCACCTTTAAATTTCCTCTTAATTAGCTTCAAAGTTAGATCAAATGTTCAAAGCTATATCACCTAGGCCTTTTGTGTGAAATGTTCAAATGAACACATTATTAATGTACTAGTGTTCATTTTTATGGCTTACATTAAACAAAGAACTCTTGATGTGTAATGCATAATTTTATTTTAGGTATTTCAAAAGACCTATTGATTACTCTGATAGTCTGTTGATGTTTGGTACAAATCTAAATGTACATGTTTTCTCATTAAAAACAACAACAGAGTAAGCTTTATATATTTTTTTGTAAAATTTCCAATGAGTTCTTCTGGTTGGATGATTATAAATACTGGAGTTTTGTTTTAGGAGGGGAACCATATTTGTAATTCACGGGAGAGGAAATAAAGTTCTTTGTGTGCAATGTTTTAATAGGTCAAATAGGTAAACAACTGAATTACTGCTGTATATTTGACCAGACTTTAAAATAAAACTAAATGTTTTCCTGCACAACACGTTGGACTCACCAGAGGATCTTTAGGGTGCAAGAGATAAAATTTTCCATCACAAATGAAAAACGAGCACTGATGCAAAGCTGTTGCACCTTTTGTTACTGTACCACTGCAGCGGTGTAATAAAAAATACTTCAAAAACCATTTGTGAATAATCCCTGTGAATAACAACTATGTATAACTGAATGTGCAACGAAAGCAGAGCTAGAATCAGAAGAAAAATAAACTATTGAGTCACAGCGTTGAGTGGAGATTGACTGGATCCACTATATATAGTGGGATCACAACTGACAGGCAGAGACCATAAAAGCAGGCCAGAGAGGGACAGCATATGCCTGGGATTATGAGCAACCAGCCCTGCTTTAGACAAGGGGCACACCCTCTCCTGCAGCTGTCTCACATGCTGTAGTTGCGATCTGCTATCAATGACTTAATCAGTTTGGGCCCTCGCAGCCTCTCTGTGTCTGTCTCTGAAACTGGACGGGGATTCTTCACCCCGACGGGTTTGCGGAGAGCGTTTTAATTTATGTGTGTGCATTACTGGGTGGCATTTATGATGAAACCAAACACTTTTTCAAACACAGATGCAGATTTTCAGGATGTTTTATTTGCACGTGTGTTTTGTTGAGCAGCTTGAGATGAGACCTGTGCTGCGGGTCAGTAATGTATTTGTTTACATTAACATAAAGAATACATTAATAATCACTAAATATCTTTTGCCATTGCCTAAGTTGCTGAAAGTGCTTCTTATTTGGGGTTAAGGCTGCAATTTATCACTGTTTTCACTTTTGGTGAACCTTTTTACACTTAATCAATGAATTGTTAAATCTATAAAATATTAGAAAATAGTTTAAAATGACCATCATAAAAATTACTGGGGCCTTATGAGATGTCTTCAAATTTCAGTCCAAACCTAAAAGATATAAGTTACAATGATACAAAACATAGAAAAGCAGTGTATCAGCACCTGAACATATACAATTTACAAAGGGTTTATAAGTTGTAACTAATGGCTTCATTAATGGTCAATTAATGTAATTATCCTTAGATCAATTATAAGCCGTTAATGGGCAGATTTGGGGATGCGAGATTGTGGGAAATTCCTTTGGCTGGTGTTTATTCTTTCTTTTTGAAAATAATGCAGCCATAAAGCCACTAATAAGTGCTTGTAGATTTTAGTCCTGATCTTTTTACAGTCCAATCACTCAAAGGGATTTTTCAAAGTTTATAAAAGATCTCTTTAATAACCATCAATAAATCCATTAGTTACAATTTAGAAATCCTTTATTAAGGGAACCTTATTAAAGGTGGAATTAATGATTGCAAATGAATTTTCTTTCAGTCTTCAGCTGGCTTCGTGAGTAAATGAAGCTGCGTTTGTGAAAGGCAGCTACCTGAGATGAGATTAGGGCAGTGCCATGATTAAGTGCTGCTGTGTTAATGTAGCCGGCCGTCCTGCTGTAATCTCTGAGTGGCTCTCTGCAGACTGCTGGCAGCGAGGCCCCGGGACACACACACACACACACACACACACACACACAAACACACCTGTATGCACAGACACACACACACACACAAACACACACACACCACCGCAGCAATGGGAACACCATGAAAGCCCTGATTTCCTGAGCTTTGGGCTGTTCTCTATCTGCTCTGACTGAGTTTCTTGCTTTTACCTGGAAACATCTTGGTGCGGCTTACAGTAACGCAAGTGTGAATACTGTAAATAATTTCACACAGAAACACACAGAATTAATCTAATCAGTGTGGATTTTTATGAAAAAGTCTTGTGGGAAATGTGTAATGTGTGCTACATGTTTGTGTGTTTTGTTTGACGTTTTCACAGCCGGTTTCATAATTTGTCCTTATACTAATAACGTTTTGTAGAGGTGCACTATTAACAATATGATTCATATTAGACAAAAATGTAATATATAAAACATTTGGTAAACACATTGCAAACAACATATATATATGACTAAACGAGCATATGCAAAACATACAGTATTGTACTATATGTCATATGAAAATCTGTATGAAAGTGTACATGATACAGAAAGAAATACAGTTTTTTCATATAAATAATTTCTTCAGTTGTACATTTTACTATGTATAGTTTAGAAACATTTTATATTATTAAGTTACATTATTCTTATATTTTCTTATATATGGTGCTTTAGTCCTTTGCAATTTTGCTTTTAAATGTCATAATAAATGTAATTAAACAGAAATGGTCTCACATTAATACTTCATTTTTTTTTTATCCAACACTTTCCTGTGTCTTTAAGATAAACTTTAAAATGCCAAATTCACTCCGTGAGCTCTTCCTCATCAATTAGCCCTTATCAATTAGCGTGTGGAGATAATATCATGGCTGACATGGGGGGTCTGCCTCTCCCTAAGTCTGCGCAGGTGACCCCCCACCCACTCTGTTGATGCCTCGGGGATCGTGGCCTGAGCCTGTTGTTATGCACCCATTAGCTGTAACAACAGGGAGGATAAACCTGCCACTCAGCTGCAGTCTGAATTTAAACACATTCACACCAATTACAGTGGATTGTTCCGCACGGCCCGAAGGGAAATAAGTCAGTTTGAGTGCGAGGGAAGTCGTAACGACACACACAACTAACACGGCTCAGACATACTTAGTTTGAGTAAAAACACCCAGAAATATACGTTGAAGTTGTTCGGACGTGAATAAGATTTGTTTTAGATTTCTCCTGACTTCAACAAGAGCTGACGTCATTATCACGACCGTGGGAAGAAGAAGTCATATTTACCTTGAGGTTCAGCCTCTACTTCTCCTACATAAGAGAATATTTAAAAACATTCAGCATGAACAAAGCGCATGAACATATACACCTCTGGAACATGTTTCCTCTGGAGTGCTAAAAATGGATTGTGAGGTCAGGGTGATTGACCCCTCAGAGAAGAACCTCTTCCTTTTAAAATAGGGAAATTCTCTATTTATAAAAGGGGACTCTTTCTCAGCTATAAATACCACGAATTATCCTCAAGGTTTGATCTGATATCTTAAAACGTATTACCTGATAAATCTGACGTATGATGGAGCAACAGACTGCCGTTAGTGGATAAATATATCACAGGGTATATCAGTATACCCACAGAAATAAAACCTGATGTCACTGCTATGTTATTATGCATAGCTGGAGGGTGGATATTGTAATATACCCCATGTTCAGCTGTGAAAATATACAAAATAAAGTGTCACCATTGTTTAACAGAGGTGTGTAGCAGACCACAGTGAATTTTAATGGCCCCTACCATTAATCAGAGGAGACTAAATCATTTGCAGGCAGGATGTCCGGAGCATAAACTGCGCTCCCATGCTGCGAAAACAAGGCGCCATGTGTAACGCAGACACTGAGATTACCTCCTCCGTCCGGGCCAGGAAGCCGGGTCGCTGCCCTGCTTCCAGGTGAGCAACTGGTGCTGCTGGAAGCCCATTCAGCTCCATGTAGGAATGGGAAAAACCAACAGAGATAATGTAATACAGAGCCAATGGCAACGTTGTGCCACGTGGAAAAACACATGAAAAGTGAATATGTTCCCAATGCATTTTCATTTTTTTTCATTATAAAGTCACTGACCAATCAGTAGAGTCGGCTTTTAGGTGATTTAGAAAGCAAAATGTACCCTAAATTAAAAATTAAGGAGCTTAAAATGTACCTGCATTATAAAGAGAGAAGCCTCCATCAAGCGTTGTCCAAAATGTAAAAGAATGTAAAATAATAAATACAAGAGAGGATGAGTCTATTTGCAAAAAAGATTTATTTATTAAAAGTGCAAAAAGTATAAAAAACACCTTCAGTATATACATAAACCTTAAAATAGTGACTGTACAATATTTATTATCACATAATGAATTCATATCCCTGCAAAGGAGGAAGACAATAGTTAAAACCAGTGATCATGTTAAAATATTCTATGGCTTTTCTTAGACAGATACAGTACAACAGTCTTCTCCAAAGCTTCGTTTTAAAATCTCATGGGTCTTCTGTGCTAGTAAAACAAAATTTAAAAAAAACAAAACATTTTTGTTCAAATTTAGCTACAGAGATTTGAGGTCAGATCACGTGTCCTTGCAGCAGGGTAACAGGCCGGGCAGGAGGTTAGGAGTTGTTGTAGCTACAGTAATACACAGCTGTGCTGGCGTCCGACAGCACCGATGATATGAGGCTTTCAGGTCCTTGCATGCCAGGCTCGTGTGGCCCGTACGGCAAGCCTGTCATGTCCGCACGCGCCGAAGAGGAACTCAAATACTGCTCGAACTCGCTGCGGTCCACCTCGGCCAGCAGCTCAGAGTGGTGCATCTGCTCCACGCTGTCTGCTGAGTGAGGGTGGGAGTCAGGAGGTGGGGAGAGCTGTCCCGCCCCACCAGGATGCCGCTTGGGGTGGCCGGGACTGCAGTGCTGGGTGTAATACATGGCCAGAGGGTTGGGGCATCCCATGTAGGAAGAGGGAAGGGCCGCGGGCTGGGGGGCCTGCTCCTGAGCCGAGGCAGGGTGTCGGTGCAGGATGGAGTTGCCGTGGTGGTTGGAGAGGGCGTCCTGGGGCTGGTACTCAGCCGCCTGGGAGTGGTACGCGTACGCCGGCATCATGTGGCAGTCCTCTTGAGAATGTGGAGGGAAGAACATGGAGTCTGACTCCACGGCGTCCAGAGGAGAGGTGTCGGGCGTAGGGAGGCTGTAGGTCTCATACGAGGGGCCCCCGAGGGCCTGGGCGTCCCGGTAGTGGCTGAGCGGCTGCGGGGGAAGCTGGAAGCCGTGCTCGTGGTAGCCCAGGCCCAGACTCTCCACGCACACTCGGCCGTCCCCGGACATCGCCTGGGCCTGGTGATCGGACACGCCGTGGACCAGAAAGCCAGAGTCCAGCCTCTTAATCCTCTTCACCTGCTTCCGCCGCCGGGGCCGGTACTTGTAGTTGGGGTGATCCTGCATGTGCTGAACCCGCAGCCGCTCGGCCTCCTCCACAAAGGGCTGCTTTTCTGTGACAGGAAGGGCTTTCCATGATTTCCCTGCAGGTCAAGAGGAGAGCGCACATCAACGATATGTCAGCACATACTGTTAAGGCAGCCTGGCTATGCACACAGAAATAGCCCGTTGCCATTTTAGGGGGCCGGGACAGGTTTTTGAGGTTGCATGTGCAGCTTAACTCAGACACAGTTAACTTTTAATAACATAGTAACATCACCCTGCTGCCTTAAACTATCACTGCACTGACTGAGAAATAACCTCTCATAGGCTTTTGAGCAGAATAAAAACATAAAACATGGTGCTAAAATAAAAAGCACATACAAGTCAGGAACAATTAGGGAAATAACCAAGTTGCAGAGAGTTAAAGAGATCGAGGAAATAGTCGAGCAAACATGAGAGGGATTAAATAAAGTATAAAAACGACTTACCCAACATTTTGCTGAGCTCCGCGTTGTGCAGGTCCGGGTTCTGCTGCGCCAGCCTCTTGCGCTCATCCTTCGCCCAGACCATGAAGGCGTTCATGGGCCGCCGGATCCGCGGCTCGCTCTTTCCGCGGCTCTGGCCGCCGGAGCCCGAGGCGCACGGCTCGTTTTTCACTTTGGCGTCCCCGAGAGGACTGAGGGGGTCGGCCCACTGGCAGTGTCCCATTCCAGGCATCATGACTGACATCGTACACCTTGCCTGGGTCTGATCGTCGCTGGCGTAACCCGCATCGGGACTGCTCATCTCTGTCCAGCTGGGAGGTTTGGAGAGCCACCGGACAGCCCGCAGAGGCGGCAACGCGCGACACAGACAGACGCGCGGGACTTAAACAGGGCTTCTGGGTTGTTGTTTTTTTTTTTTTCCAAGCTGGAACGGAGAAGACCGAGTCGCATCCACGGGGCCACGTCCGGGAGTCGCGGGGACTGAACGGTTCTGACTGCTCGGCGCTGGAGGTGAAGGCTGCTGCGCTATAAACTCACGGCCAGCCAATCGCCGCAGCGGGGGGAGTGCCCGCTGCTGCAAAGGTGTAAAAAAGTTTGGAGCAGCCCGCCTCCCGGCCCGTGCGTGAGGCGCTGAGACGCTCTGAGGAAGGAGCGCCGTGAGAGTTTACAACCGATGTAAAGGCGCAAGCGATAAGAAATACGCTCGTGAACACAATTAAGGTGAATTTTATAGCGAGATTAAACACTAAAATATAAAACATAAGAGCGGGATTCAGTGCCAGGTTTAAAAAATGGGCAACTGTGCCTACTTTTGGAGCGACAGGAGGTTAAACTGATGCGCTCTTTAATCCACAATAACGTTTATTTAGACAAGGTCCAGTTTTAATTCTCACCCTCGTATTAGACTGACACTAATGCTCAGACATCAATACACTCGATGGTCGGTCTGTGTATTGGGGGGGTAACTGCGTTAAAATCTTGCCCATCAGGTTTACGCGTGGAGTTAATGGCTCCCTCATTCCGACTTTTACGCACGATCGTCTCGATGGACGGAAGACTTTCTTTGATTGCAGCCTAATGAGGAGCGCTGGACAAAAGGCGTTAATGGAGGATTTAAATGTCCTAAAAGTGAAAACGGGCAAGATTGGGGAAAGCTTAAACAAACACCCATCACACAGACCTCTGACACACACACACAAAAAAAAAGAAACCCGTGTGTGTGCTGTGATACTGGTGTTTCAGGCTTTGATGCTCAAATGTCAAATAAGTTTCTCAAGTGGATACACTGTCTGCACCCGACTAGACGTCGGTCTGGGATGTTAATGAGCCAAAGAAACTGATGATTGATTAACTTCAGGGCGTAAAAACACATAATGTCTGGAAAAAAGCCCAAATATCTTTGTCTTTATTTATTTATACAGGAATGACATAATACAGGGGCACAGTGGGAATAAAGCCAAGTCTGTGATGACTAAAAATAAAACAGCTTATTCAAAAGAATCCCAGCTATTATACCTCTTTCAACAACTCACACAAAGCTTTAAGGTGCAATTCACCTAAACTATCTGAACTGTTAATTTTCAATAAAAATGATTTATACCTCATTAGATGCTCATTCACTTCATTGTATACTTTATAACCCTTGTCTTGAGTTTAAAAAGTTTAAATAAAGCTAATACGCTGTACAAAGGATACATTTTAACCAAAAATAACATGTACTTTCACTCTGAGTCCGAGGTGAAACTTTTGTACTGCTTCAGTGAGCAGCAATCATATTCGTGGAGTATGTGTAGATGATATCAGCCAGTAGTCAAATATAAACTCTATTAACTCTTTGACACATGTGCAAGCGACAGAATTGTGCGAGAATATGTTTCCTTGTTTTTGGAGCAGCTGTGGCGCACCAGGACGGTGATACGTGGGGGAAAAGGTTAAAGCAACCTGTTGCACCTCAAACATCCAGACTTGGAGTGTTTATGTAGCAGAGAATGAAGCCCCTGTTTGTGGCCAGAAATCCAAACATCACCCAGAGGCGACATGGGTTCTTATCAGAGCCAGCAGACCTCAACCTGTCAGCCCCATCGTTTCTCTGACTGTTCCCATCTCGTTGTGGGTTACGGTGCTCCGGACACGTCAAAAGGGGCTGACAGAAATATGAGAGATGCTCATGCAACCTTTTCGTGCCCCGTGCAGACACCAGCGGGGACTCCAGAAACACGCTGGGTGACCCTCTAGGGGTTGGTGGGAGGGTGTTTTGGACGGAGGTCCAGCCAAGTGCTGCATGGGACAGGATTTGGACTGTAATACTGTCATCGTCTATTTTACAGCTGATGACCTGATAAGGTTTTCCCCCTCCGATCCTAAGAGAGCGGAGAAAGAGAGACTCTGTTTGTGTGTGTGTGTGTGTGTGTGTGTATCTGTGAATGCGTGTGTTGAAATGGGCGTGGGTATGAGTGTGCCCTGGCCTCCTCTCTCTCTCTCTCTCTCTCTCTCTCTCTCTCTCTCTCTCTCTCTCTCTCTCTCACTGTGTGGGAGTGAAAATCCTGGCTTTTGATGGGAGAAGTCATAAAGTCTGGAGTCGTAGCCACACTTCCTCTACAAGGTGAGGTTCAGAGTCAACCCAGAGGAGTGGAGGGGAGGCGGTGGTGGGGGGGGTGAGGGGGACACGCCTCACACCCCCCCCCCTCCCCTCCTCCTCCCTCCATTCCTCCCCCTGTCCCTCCACCAAGTCCCCCACCCCGTGCCTGGGGAGTCTGGGGCTGGGTGGGGGCCAGGGCTCTCGACGCCAGCCTCTGGACTCTGCGCTCAGGGAGAGGTCACTTGGCTTGCTTACACAATGGCATTATCTCAGTTCCAGCCTCGGCTACTGCAGCGGTGAGCACTTCCTGTCCCTCTGCAAGCACTTCCTGTCCTTGGCGTAGCAGCACAAACTGTCCGCCTTCCAAGTGAGTTCTGAAACGCAGTAGGGCTGCTGGTCGCCAGTCTTGCGGTATAAATGTCTGTGGGTGGCTTTCTTGGGAATTGCACAATGAGTTTGCTGGCTCCTTTGTGCAGAGCTGCGAGGCAGTGGTGTTAGTTTAAATCACAGGGACGGAAGGTATATATATGTTAGCACTCTGCGCTGATCCCCTGAGCTGGACAAAGCCACAAGAAGGGCAAAGTGTTCCGAGTTTTTAAACAATACTCTGCCAATTAGCAGCAAATGTTTGGGTATTCTTAAAATCTTTCACTTCCACAAGAACGTTAACTTAATTAATGGAGTGGTCAATCAACAGATAATTAACCTGCAATACTATTGATGATCAGATAATCATTTAAGCCAATCATCGTGAAAAAACATCAAACATTTTCTTGTGCTAGTGTCTCATGTGAGAAAATTTGATTTCTCTTTTTTGGGTGGTGGACTGTTTCTGACATTATATAGACTAAACAATAAATTTACAAACCATTTAACACACTGCTGAGTATAAAACGTTCCATGATTATAAAAATGTAATATGTGAATTAAAAGATTAGACTCATTTTGGTATATAAATGAAAACTTAAACCTGCATTAATTTATTTTTTTTACCCGTGTGCAACAAGCATTAACCACAACATTGACATATTAAAGTTGATATGGCTAACAGATGCCTGTTTACACATCCTCTACCAACTCCTGAGAAAAATATTTGGCTCTTCAGCTGCTAAATGCTCTGCTGTGTTCAACTGTCTGACATTTGTTGCCGGCCAGGTAGTATACATTGGGTTCATCAGTTGCCCTTGACTTGAAACAACACCGATGAGAGCAGTGAGACCGAATCAAAACTGAAAAGCTGTGGACCCCGAAAGCCAAAACAACGAGCCTAAAGAAGCTGAAATGCTACTAGAGCTGAGGGGAAACTTCAGGGTCGGCTGATAATTCCCCGTAGGTTCAACGGTACAAGTGACCCGTTTAACATTACACAAAGTCCTTTGACCCATTGTTAATGTAAAAGTATTGATTAGTGCAACCTTTCACAATGTGGGATCCCCATACTTTTAAAAGCAGTTTTGCAATACATCATTAAAAGGGTCTAATGATCAAAAATAATGTATTTGTTCCAATTTCAATTTAGATGGCTCACCAACAAAAGTGGCTTGGTGTTAAAGGGTTAATCTAAAAAAAAAATTCATTGATTTATCTATAGTTAAACATGATAGTAGTTGCAGCCCATACATCAAACCCAGGCTCTTTTGTCATGTGTATTGCAGACTCAAGAACTGTGGAATATAAATTGGAAGCCATACAGTTTTGGACCCAACTGGAAGAGTGTAGACAGCTGTCTTTATCAGTGGTGAGATAGTGTTTGTTTAGATTGTCTGATTAGACTATGACTTCCTCCAACACCTGCTCTGGAAAGCAGGAGGTGTTTCAGGATGGGGGAAGGGGCTCGTCATGGGGAGAGAGTGAAGAGGTTAAGGAGGGGAGCACATAACAGGTGTGCAGCAGAGAAGGAGTGAAACGCCTTGCCTGAGATTGATTCTGTAAATAGAAATCATACCTTTTCCCGAAGCTAGAACATTTCAAGTTTCAACACTAATAATGTCACTCAGGAATTTAAAATGAGTCTCTATTCTTCTGTCAGCTGTCAGTCAAACTCTGCAGAAGCCTGTTGAGGACCTGCAGTGGGAATACGTCAAGGAGAAGTTTAGAGTTTGACATTTTTAAAGACACATTTTTGGTGTCTTTAGTAACCTGAAAATCACCCCATGAGGAGGATTGCAGATATGAGAGATCATACACAGGTTAAGGTGGTCAGATTATGGATGTGAGAGTTAGTGTTGTCAGTCATGTTTTTTCCCGGGTCCGTCTTTGGTCACAGAATTTGGGGACTTGAAATTCTGGCAAACTACAAAAACACACTGCCCAAAGAATTGCCTCTCACTCACGTGCACACACAGATGTTATAATGTGCTATTGGTGGTATGGTCTTCCCCCTCCCTCAGGGGATTGTTGGGAAAGTTTCCTTGTTCGGGAGCACACACCCCAACCCCGCAGAAAGGGTAGCACTGGGATGTTGTCTGCCGCAGACAAGCGGGGACACAGAGGAAGCCGTCTCCACTCTCGTCTCATTGTTCTGGAGGCGTTAATCTGTCAGGGATCTGCTGGGAATCAGGTGGGAATCTACTCGACCCTCTTGTGTTTATTGGCCGGTTCATTCCACGTTGAGCAAAGAGGACATTTTGATAGAACTTGTACCCTGCACTGCTCCGCAGCACCATCCTGCCCCCGCCTCATGAAGATGCTCTGATGATAAGACTATTTCTTGTTTGTCTTTGCTGCTCAGTTTGGAGATGAGCACATCCGCCTTATCTTCTCGTCTTGCCCTCATTCTCTGTCTGTTTTACTAAACTGAAGCCCGGGTCCAAGACAAATCTTAAATATGCCTTTAGTCATGCTAACTTGAGGATGTTTGGAAACTTTTCACCACAAGTTGTGGTGACCTCAGGGTTTGCACACTGCCAGGGGTCAGCCAACAATAAAACGGAAGCAACAAGTAAAATAATCAAAGTCTCTTTCCTGAGAACATCCATAGTGCTGTAGTTTCACTCAGGCGACGTAGAGGATGCAGCAACTCAAAATCATAATGTCAAGGATATCTTAGTGGCATCAAACGTGGGAAGAGGCCTTTGTGAAAGTATCATCTGGGAGAAAATGGTACATGCACATTTTGAAACAATAAATAAGTACATATATAAAAGAAAAATAATTATTTGAGGTTGAACACTCATATATAGAGAACCAATTCTAGAAAAGTTATTATTTTGTCAACCAAAGTCCAAAAAGTATATTTTAGTAGCCTACCAAGTCATGTTGTTTGAGAAAATTTCACCTGGTATCGAACTTCTAGAAAGCAAATATTTCTAATAGTGGCTTTATTATAATAGCCTAATTATCTAAATAATTATATTTGACCATAGCACATAAAAACATGTGTGCACATAACCACAGCAAGTACAATAAGTCAAAGGTCAACCAGGAGGTCAGTCTGCAAACTGTGATGAAAGTTTACAATAGAAATTTAAGGTCATAATCTAACTGTTCACCATAGTTGTCTCTTTTAAAAAAGTGTAGCTAACCTGGGGATTTGTTTCAAACACATAATCTGTTATGTTAAATGTTATAATAACCAAAAGGAAATCCTTTAAAAATAAGAGTCGAGTAGTAATAAACCAGAATTATCCTTTAACTCTAGTGTAAACTCACTGTTAGCCACCCCCTCACTCTCAGAATGACTTTCACTAATTTGTAACTGTGTTCCCACTTCTTTATAGCAACACCACAGGGAAAAGAAATCTATTAATAGAACGTCTTGATTGACTGATGAATCACCATTAGTGAGCGGGGAAAGGGAAAACCCAGGTTTCCTCAGTGAAATGAACAGGGAGGTCAGCCACACGGGAGAGCAGGCGCTTTCATCTCCTCACTTTTACTGACCTGACCCTAATCCTCCCCACCGGTGACCAGCACATTGTCTTGACGGAGGCTAATCGAGACCCGTGTTTATCATTTTTATGACTTTATCCATGGAGACAGAGGTACGGTGGGCTTCCTGTTCTCCAGGTTCCTTGACAGACCGGTCGCATTATTAGGGTCAACCTCAGCTCCCATCTCGCCACGGCATTGTTCCTACTGGTGCTATGACCATTCCCAAACTGATAAGACTTGTCTATTTTGGGTCTTTCTTTTCTTTTTGTCCTTGACACATGAGTTTGAGCCTGAAATAACTTTCTTAGTTCTTTTAAAAGAGAACAAAACATGGACTAAAATTCTTGTAAACATTAGAAAACATCAGAAAATGAACTGCAGCTATATAATAAACCACTTATTTTACCATCAAAGAGATGAAGTTATACTCCTAAACAATAACTAGCTCACTTGTGTGCCAACAATACTTTTAGCCAGCCAAACAGATAAACACCAGAGTCATTTTTCTTATTTCCAGCGCTTACTTTAGGCTTTGTGTGGCAAAATAAGGAATCGCTTCATAAGTATTAGTGACAAAACAAATGATAGATTTGTCCAAGCGGCATTATTGTTTTTCTGACAGCCACCAGCCACATAAATACTGCTCTCCACAACTTGACCCGCCTTTGACCCCTCCGCCCAAAGAAGTCCCGCAATTCATCTGTTTTGCAGCATGGTGAAGAGATGACACTTTCACATGTGGAAATCGGAGCCATATTTAGACTTTAAAATGAGTGTTTGATGCCTTTGTGATGAAAGCTGATGAGTTAATTACTGATCAAACTGTCCAGACTAGGTTTTTGGAAATGAGGGGAGAGACAGTGAGGCCTTTGTATATGACAATCAGGGTGTGAATTGATTCCTCGGTCGCTCAAACACATGAATCCTTTCATGTGTGGCCTTTGCCTTGTTGAGGCCCTAAACCGGCACCGCAGAACAAAACGCAGATACCCCCAAAGGTGCTAACAGGACGCCACGTTGGCCCGTGGTCACCAATGTCGATCAATAATAGCGTGTGTGATCAGTGGCATCGCACCTACCAAGAATCTGGATCAATAGAGGTAAGCAAGGGAGCTGCGGAGACAGGAGATAACAGAAGAGATCACGGCTTCTAGATCCTGAGCTGTGGTGGAAACAAAATCATAAGACTTGGTTAATACGGGACTTTTCATAGTTTTTTTTCTCTCACAGCGAAATAATACACCGTCATTTCTGGAGATTACAGAACAAATACTCCAAAAGCTCATGGCTGGAACTTCCTCACAGACGCAGCAACTTCTCCTTTAACAGACTGTGGTTATGAGCTCCTTAAAACTGTTTTCCCATATCAACTGTGATCTTTACACTACCTGTTAATGATGCTGTACTTTTATATAAGCACCCTATCATTGCAAAGTTGACCGCACATGTTTCACAGGCACCAACACACTTCTTTGTTCAACGGTAGTGTAGTTACATTAAAGACTGTGCTCTGCAGACCCTTTTGTTCTTTACTGTGTTAAAGTGAGAGAAATGGCTGAGGAATGCATTGCATGTTGTTTTCACACAGCTGTGGTTTTATGGAGGAAATGCACTGTGTGTGTGAGTGCTTCCTCCCTACGTTGTTCCCTTTACACTAACACTGTATAGAAACAAGCAGCACTAATAGGAAGAACCGACCCACCTTTGATCAGATTCACACATATTTTCTTGTGTTGCATCGGGATGACAGACCCCCCCCCCCACCCCCAAATTAACTTAATCACAAGAAGGATTGGTGTCAATTGACAATGTCGTGGGTTGGAATAAAAATCAACTTCAGGTGTGAAAATGTAGCTTTCACCTTTTTTTCAAATTTCCTTTTTGAGAGCAAAGTGAGGGCTCAGGTTAACATGCTCCAAAAAGATTTCCTTAAGATAGAACCTCGCTGTTTCGACTACAATGTCACAGTGAAATGTACGCCATGAGAGCATTTTATCAATACATTATCTCACATATCTGGCCTATCTTGCGCTTCAAGGAGTTCTGTGTTTGACTAAACCTCTCAGTGTCTGAGTTCACCTGATGGAGATTATCTCCTCGGTTCATTTACACACAATGGTCTGGATCATCAATATCTACTCACTCCCTACCTGAGGTTGACTAAGACCGCCCTGCAGCCTTCGTTTAAAGGAATACGTTTTAGTAAATATGCTGTCAAGTGAATAGCTGCTTTTTGAAGATCGATAGCGCTCATAACTGCACAGTAAATATGAAGCTACAGCTGTTTCCCCTTTATAAGTCTTTATGCTATGCAAAACTAACCAGCTGCTGGCAGCCTGGCTCTGTACAAAGGTAACAAAATACACCCACCAGCACTTCTAAAGCTCACTGATTAACAAGTTATGTATATATATATGTATATTTATTTATACACGTTGTGGTTTTACAGGGGGTTTTACTGGATGTACTGGACCACAACCAAAACCATCACTTCAGCTAAGCGGTGACGGTGACCATTGGATATTTGCCAGGTGGACAACACCATGACTCCAAATGAATGCTAATGTTCCTCTGTGTCTGTTGAAAGTGTAAATAGACTCTTAGCTTATTTAAGCGCTAAGCACATCTACCGAGTGCACGTACTCTTGCAGTCGGTGCAAAATGCAGAATTTTCTCTGCCGGGTACTTTACGAAAGAAGCCTCTTGGAGCTTTTTAGAAAAACGTCTGCAAAATGTCTAATAATTCTATTAAAGTATATGCAGGCCTGTGTTAACAAAACGCAATTACTCATGCCTAAATGGTTAAATTACATGATACATCAAAACTAATTTAAAACTGATTTAAAACCTTTTGTTTCTTCTTCCAATCACATTTTAGAAATCAATGTCAGCTGATCAGCATCCCTCCTGTAATTATTCTTATATGATAACATGGGAAAAGCTCATATCAGGAAACTCGGGGAAAGTCCCTCCTGATATCATCACTAACTGCATCCAGACAAAAGCCTACTACCTATGCTGACATGCTGCAGTGTGTGGAACAATGGAGACCCAAGAGGACGCTACCCGCAGCTGAAAAATGGCATCCAGATATTCTGATCAATGCCCATGGTGCGGACTTTGAACTTTGCAGTAATTGTTGCATTCTGTGCAGCGGCAGGTTCGGCTCTTTTGGCTCGATACCATCCAAAACATGTGTTATCGCCGCAGGCTGTGGAGCATGGAGCCTTATCAGATGGCCTTGTGGCCTTACAATAACACAGGCTCTATCATGCCTTAGCAGACCTGTATCTGGCAGCAGTGTCATAGAACAACAATAAATACAGCTTGCAAGCCATGTTACTCAAGATGCTCCTATAAGCTGGGGTGGGCATTTATTAAATCTGATGTGACATATTGAGAAAATACACCTAACTGAAGATGTTTTTGATAAGTAAAAGCGTTAGTATGATCACTGATAGCTACTATATAATGATGGCAAATCCAAACCCAAGAATTATCATATTCTTTAAAGATACTCGTGAAAAAGTTTCAGTTCGAGCATGATTCTGCACATTTTCACCGCAAAACCAGACTTCACAGCCATTGCCTCATGGGATCTCCTGCCGCTGCATTATAAGGCACAGATTTACAGAGTAAATCAAAGCAGACGATTTCCTCAGCTCAGAGGAAAACCCCTCAGAGGAGAATGAGTCGATAAAGTCCCAATGTGCCCACGGCTTCCTCTCAGATAAATAAATACATAAATAAAAACACGCCTGGCCACTTCAGGTTTATTGTTCCTCTGTAGGCTGTGAAGTAGAGGCTATATTGTTTATAATAAATAAGTCCATTAACAGATTTGGCCCAGGTGGGTGACATGGCCTCTGCGATATCCCCTCGCTCCCGTGGAGGCACCTAGACCCCAGCGGGGCCAGAATACTTCCATTTAAGGCAGTGATGGCCAAGGAAAAGGGGGACTACAGAGGTTAGTGTTGGTTTGACTGGGCTGAGACCGTGTCACGTTTTCTGGAGTGATAAGAGCCGGAGCAGGAAGCTGTGAGAGGGCAGGAAGGAAGAGAGCTTAGGTCTGGAAGGAGAGAGGGGAGCTGTGGAGACGGAGGGATGAGGGCAAAGAAAGATGTAGGAGAGGAGAGTGGAGCTGCAAAAACAAGACATTTAAAAAACCAAAAACCGATCGAAGGAAATGCAACACACGCAGCTGTGTGTGGTATATGAGGTATACGCTCTCTGCTCTGTGTTTCATGCATGCAGGCAGGAGGGAGGGCCAAGCTCTGCTGGGAAACGCAGAGGGAACCTGGGGTCCAGGGGGAAGTGAGTGGATGACTAAATTTGGTCTGAAAGGCCACACTAACATACACCTGCTTCCCGCAATCAAACAGGCCACACAATGATGACGATATCAAGCATCAGGCTTTTGTCTGTTAACACCAGACCCAGCAGTAAAGCAAGAAGAAGGCTAAGCATAATTCAAATGAATCAAACAAGACATAATGTGTTATTGAGTGAGCTTTAGAGGTGCTGTTAGGTGGATTTTATCCAAAAAAGGTTTCTAAAACTAAAATTTATTTCCAAAATATTTTTTTTTAAATACAGAGAAACGAGGAATCAGACTGTGCTTTAACTTCAAATGGGAGCTCAACTGTAAGCATCGACTGTCTTTAAACTGTTGGTTGGGTGACACACAAGTTTTGACTGAGCTCCAAGTGGACTTTCACCATTGGAGAACTCCCAGGTGAGAATATCAGCAGCTCCGTTCCACCCCACACTCATCTTTCCCCTTTTTAATCAATCTGTTCATCTAAAAAGGATTTCTCTATTTTGAGATTTTAATCCAGTGTCTGAGTTAATCTCTGAAACTCAGGGATTGGAGGAGGGGACGGACGGGGCATCAAAGCCACTCATCTTCAGCCCTGCTCTCACAATTACACCCACAAGGCATCAAGGCAACCAATAAATCACACTCTCATAATGCCTCTCGGAAAATTAATTTTCTGAGGCTTGGGGCTTGGTCATGTAGGTCAGATAGTTGGCGCTGGTTTGGTCGATTTCCAGGCATTTTTCAGTCAGATTAAAACATGGAAGGAAACAAGTGTAAATGATGGTCAAGCTTCTGTCAGACTGTGTTTAAAAACAACAGATCAACTGGATATAAACTATGGCGTTTGACCTTTAGTCTAGAATAGGAGGTTATATTGTATTTTTTGTTCTATAAGTGGAGTTTTAAGGGAAATTCACACTGTAATTCCAACATAAATGCAAGTTCATATTCATCCACATGTTCTGCTTCACTGTGTTTTACAGACGGAACTGAACTCTGTCCTGTTTGGAAAGTCAGTACAACAGAGGGAGCCCTCCACTGGAACTCAAAGGCATTACACACAAACCTGAAAGCCTTACTGCTCATTCCCATGGCTCCTAATAATACAGTCAATGGCTAGTTGCACTGGATAAATCTGCACACATGAAACTCTGGTAGCAAACTAAAAAGAAGATCGCTTTCAGAAAAGACCAGGATCATGTGTGTAATCAAAAGGGTTCAAAAATATGAAGGCATAATGGGCAACATGACACGTTATCACATGGACCACACATGAATTACACAATAGACGAGATCCCACATTAGTTAACAAGATTAAAGCTGTGCTTTTCATCCTAGAGTGCATACACATACAAATACAAACTCATGCACATACTGTATATACGTTAATACATATTTGTCCATTAAATAAAAAGAGTTTACAGCTAACAAAGGTATTTTTGGTTGCTCTTTTTTCGGAAAGTAACCACTTTCTTTGAGATAACATATGAGGCCTTTTCCAGCATATGACTTGCAGCCTTCAGCTGCTTTCAGACCTGTAAAAACTATTTTATTGCGACTATGATTATGTAAGGTAAGAGTTTAGAAGTGAATTTATTCTTTTGGAAGTAGGACAGTTGTGAGAACTTTTGTGTACCCTAAATATTATATTCCAAAATATAGGCATTTCCAAACTGTGTGATAAAATGTCCCAAATCAAACATCGGAGGATCTTTCACAATGTGGACACGACAGCAACTACATCTGGTATAAAGTACGACAAGAATTTGAATACATTCATAATCTTTTTAATTTGTTTCAACAGACAGACATTGAAGACATTGCAGGCATTTTCAGTGATAATTGTTTATAATTCATAATTATGATATAATAGAGGGAAAACTCATTTCTTCTTAACAGATTTAATAGGTCACTGGTTGTGTTTGAGATGGTGTTTCTGAGTACCTTTACCAAGGACAGAGCCAGAGAGTCTAGCCTCTACTTGCCCTCTGAGGTCTTTATTAGAGGTCTATTACTGTAAAGCTGCTATCAGCTATTAGGGGTGGGGGGTGGCGGGTCTCCCTGGCTGCCACTAAGCAGTAAATAAATATGAGCCTATTGTATTCTTGTAGCCTCACTGTCCTTGCTCTTCCATGCTGAGTAAACGCTCACATACAATGGGAGGCCGGACTGCCTTGTCATTCCTGATCCGTCTAGATTGCTCTTCCAGGTCCTCTGCCTGGGAAAGTGGCGTAGAGGAAAGAGGAAGCAATGAAAAGGGGATCTGTGAGAATATTTCACTCTACTGCATCTCAGAAATTAAGCTGATGTGGTCATGGGCTTATTCTGGTTGATAGCAGAGGTGGTACTTTACTTGATTCAAATGCTCTGATACTTTATACGTTTACTACACAACACTTCAGAAGGAAATATTGTACTTTTTACTCCATTACATCTACCTGACAACTGTAGCTTGAAGATTTTACATGATGCACAACACAACAATCTCCATTTTACCAAGTATTTTATGTCTAGAAAGTCTTATTTTCTTAAAACTAGTGAAAAAATCGTAATAGAAGTGAACGGGCTGCATGAATTCTCCAGGATAAGCTGTTATTTTCTTCTTCTAGTTAGTTAGTCTTCTTTCGAGATTCTCACAAATTGATTTCTATAGGAAGTAGGTTAAAGTGCCATTATTTTGAGAATTCAAGACTTTTAGGACAAATAATAGGTAATTGCTACAATACACTTTTAAATCACAATCACAATATGATCACCCTTCAGTTAAAATGAACCAGCTACAACACTAAAATGCAGTTTTCAGATGTATTCATAGGTAATAAATAATCCAAGAATGCATATATAATATTAAACATTGCTTTTACTTTGGATACTTTTGGTGACAATACTTGTTTACTTTTATGAAATGAAACACACCCTTTCTCACTTCAGTTAACTCTCAGGTTTTGCTCCTACAGCCTTATTTGGTCTGGTATGACCGGTAGCTTATGTTGTAGCCATAGTAGCCACTCTTCTGTCTCGCTTTCAGTAAGTTTTTAATGCAGGACTTTTGCTTGTAATGGAGTATTTTTACCGTGTGGTCACTTTTTACTTGAATAAATTATCCTCCACCAGTGGTAGAGTCTGTAATTTGTGTGAACTCTAACTGGAAATTGAAAGTTGTAGAGGTTTTTTTGGCCACCTCAGGCTGCCTGGTGGAGCTTCCGCCCCAGTTCCTCCACAGGAAGAGTGCTGACAGGGCTGCATGGACTCCCAGAGTTCCTCGCATGGAAGCAGAAGCGAGGCCGTGAGCGAGGAGGGGTGCGCAGCGCCGCCCCCCATGGGACAGCATTATTTGTGCCTGCCCCTGCCCCTGTGAGCCCCCTGGCATGAGGCGGCCGATACCAGGCACAGGCGGGCTCTGCCGTCCTGTGATCACTGATGACATACATGAAGTAGTTTTCCAGATCGGTTTTCCTGTCCTTCCAGCTGCGAGTGGGGCAAGCAGCACAGGAAGAATAACACAAGTTGCAGGCCAGGCTCAGGGAATGTGGCCTTAACAAACACAGCACAAATAAAAAAGTTAAAAGGCACACTGCTCTCCTCCTGAGAGCCTCTGAGCGAGGGAAGTGAGGCTACGTCCTGAGAGAAGGTCCAACCTTCCTCAACACCCACACAGACTCAACAATAACCTGCCAATCAAACCAAAAACTGTTTACAATGAGTTACCTGGGCCAGAGCCTGAAATCAAGACAACTTCTCTGACATGTTGGGCTTATCTTGTGTGTATGACTCAGATTTATCTTTATCCTCTGGGTGTTTAATCAGCTTTTTCCTGCTTATCTTAATATTTGCAAAGAAACCTTTAACCACTAGTAACACAGTAAGAAACCTGTGTAGACTTTGCAATTACTCTCAAATGCTGATCTGGGTTAATGAGTTGCGAATGAAGATGCAAAATTTTATATTTGGAAAGAAAAGGACTTGGACTTAATTTGCTCTCATCTCTGGCTTTACTTTATCTCAAACACTTTTGACAAGAACTCACCCCTCGACCTGGTGTTATGATGTAATTTTGACTGGATTTGCTGTTGGTGACTAGAGCCGTGCTACCTGCAAACACCCACTGCACGTGCAGTCCTGCCAGCCTTCATCATTTACTTTATTTTAATAGCTGTAAGACGTCTGAATCTGTCAATCTTTCTAGTTATTCACAAGAAAAAAGCAAAAATGAAATGAAATCATACTTGTGTATACAAGATATATGTTCTTATCTGCTTTCCCATCATATTAACCATATCATGACCCCTCGGATAAATCCTTTGACCCCTCTTGGGGGTCCTGACCGTGAAGACAAGATATTAAATTCAGGCTTTTTTTCCACTGTAGCCACCATATTGGAGCATCACAGCCAAAGTGATTTTATGCACACAGTCCGCTCCCTGCTGAGGGCCCTGGTGAGCTGTTAGGCTTTTACCTCGCTAAGTCAATCAGCAGAGGTGTTAAAGACGCCGCGTCAACACAAACTAACAGGTGCCCACTGACTGACAAGGTTGGGGGAGGTAGAGGAGGACGCTGAGGGGATGGATCGACTGTAACTTCAACACAGTGCATTGTATTGTCATTGTATGGAAATGCTACAAACACGCACGTGCTCGCATTAAATGTAAATTTGAAAAAGCTGCATACAGGTCATGTGTTTTACATGAATATTAAACCTCCTCCTTCACCTCTTCAATGACCCCCTGCAGTAATAAGAGCAATATTTAGCACTTAGAGAATGTCTTGGCCTTCCCAACAAGTCCTCATCCTAAAAGCTTTTTCTGTCACAACTTTAAAAGTGAAAACTACGAACAATAAAGCATATATTTAACATTTTGCTTGTACAAGTATGTAAAGTAAGCCACAAAACAGGAACAAAACAACAGTCAGATCTTACATTTTTTTCTATAATACTTCAAATATTCGGAGTAATATTGCTGCAATACACGAACAATTATGTTTCTTTATTTACATGTCTCGTCTACATGGATAATCAATCAATCCTCAGTCTTTTAGCCTGATATCATGTATGTATCCATCAAGTGCTTATTTAAAACTGCTTTTATAGGGTTCTCATTTTAATATGTCAGCTGGAAACAGAATTTTCATCTGTTATCTAGCTAAAGCTGACAAAAACTTACAAAAAGTGACGGTATTTATTTCAGTTGATAAAATCAGCGCTGGATAGAAGAGGCTGATTTTGTCTACCTCCGTCTGAGCGACAAATTGTTTCAAATTCATTTTCGAATATTGAATTTTAAGTCGTAAATCTGTCACTGTTGTTATTGTACACTGGGGGGTCAAATGTCAACTGACATGTCAAAAATGTAAATGAGTTCGACAGAAATATAAACTGGACAGTTTAATTCCTGGTTTGAGTTCTGTTGTTTTATTCCAGGTAGTGTTCAAATATCCGCAATGAAAGCGAAAAAGGAAACGCACTTTGACAGAAAATTAAAATACAATCAGTTCCTGAAATAGCTCTGATAGAGGCAGCTCAGCACTGGAATGATCATTTAATTAGAATCCAAAAACAATTAGGCTCTCTCATATCACACGCACACAGACACACACACACAATGCAGATACACTCATGGACATACTCACTGGCTGAGTCACAAAGCACCATGAGACACTGAGGAAGAAGGTGTGATGTTATTTCCACACAAAAAAAAAATCATCTGGCAGGAATGACTCTGAACAACACGCCACATTTCATCTCGATGAAGGTATTTCACGTTAAAATCCCACCAATGTGCAGTATATACACGCACATGTCATAACAGGCTGTAATATAAAAACAGCCCAGACACAAACAAACACTTCCGGCCAGTTTGAGGATTGTGTTTGTGTTAATCATCCCCTGAGTGTTTGTTGACAGGCGTTAGTGTCTTTGCTGAGAGACTCTGATAGAGTATTGTATCTGCCCAGCAGGTCACAGGGACACACCCAGCTGCTCTATTCTCCTCAGCGTGTCTGTCGGACCCTGTTACAGTAATCATCTGTCTGCCGGTCACCGACTGTCTGTCTCTGAGCTGGAGGCACGGCTGAGGTCATAATAACCACCAACGGTTTGTGATGTTCTGCACACCAGAAACACACCTCCTCCTTCTCAAAGGGTTTGTTCACCCGAACTAATATCAAACCATGCAGACAAGTTTAAGATATGCATCTCTGGGATTTGTGCCACAACTGTGACACAATGGAAGTGAATGCAACATATAAATATATATACTCAGGTACTTGTACTTTAATGAAGTATATGTATATATACATACTACATTTTAGCAGAAAGTACCATACTTTTTACTCAAGATATTTATCTTTAGGATTTATGTCGCCAACTGAATACAGCGGAGATTAAATAAGTGTTGTTCATGATGCTCACAACTACAGATCTCAAGGTGAGCATAAGAGTAGTTCCAATGAAAGAGAAATGGATTTGGATTATCCAGTCCGAAAAGTATTTTTGGAAAGAGATGTTGCTGTTGATTTATTTATTTATTTATTTTAATGCTGTGAGCACCACAAACAACATCCCAAATTGCAGAGATTTTAGAGACAAATGTGGGCAAATAAAACAAAACTGCCTCCGTGGCTGGATACCACGAGAGGTAAGAGAAAAATGATGTTTACAGAGTTAACAGACCCTTTTAAGGTGTCCTCGAGCTACAGTCTGCACATTTTCCACGTCTGGACCCTCTCTGAAGTGGCACAACTGCTGAAGATGCAAACCTGTGAGACATGCACTTGAAAAGCCGCTGAAACTCCACTACAGGACTGGCCTGATGAGGTTATAGTAATCTGATAGGCCCAATTAGTGCTTGATTAGAGGTTGAGCAGACTGACATAATGAAGTGATCAGACAGACGCATTTAATTCAACCAGAAATTCCTGTCCTTATGAGTCTGGGAACGGCTGAAGATTTTTTTTAATGGAATCACATTTTCCAGTTGAAGAGGGTAAACAATCAAACCTTCCCTATTATACTTCATTACTTTTTTAGGATAAGAAACTGTCAAGTATCTCGCATTAGTGCTGTTCCTGTTCGAGTTTCCTCCTCAGCTCCAGACAGAGCAGACGTCCCTGCAGGATAATACTCGGATGAGCATTATCTGCAGACAGCAGCCATGAATTTACCCAGACTGCACTCAGACAGGACAGGAAACTATTGATGACCTTCATGTGGGAGGTAAGACAAGAAAAACCTAATTATGGCTCACAAAATCTAAAAAATGTTAGAGGTTAGTGAGCTCAAATCTATTTTGAGGTTAAATATAAACTCCAGCTATTTGGCCTGTCAACATTAGGCACACAGAGTTGGCATATTTACATATTTAATCTCTAACGAGGAATGTATTTTATGGTTGAGGAATGTTTCTTCTGAATTAGACATGTTGAGATTCCTCACATTCTTCACCGTTGATAAACTCAAACATGTTTCTGTGAGCTTCCAGCAGATTTCTGATATAAGCATCCATTCTTGGACTGACTCTGGATGGAGATGACATGAATTCACACAAGAAACCTGTTTCATCTATGAACAGTTGAATATGTAGTTTGGTTTGTTTGTAACAAATGACATCTTGAGAAAACTCAACTAGTAATGCACAATAAAAGACAAATCTTGATGTATTTCAAAGGTTTTAACATTACCTGATTAAATCAAGAGTTTACTCTTAAAGCTGTATCCCATTCTTATTCACCTCTTCCACATTCACTTTCAGTTGTTTTATATAATTTATACAAACCAGAAGCCTGTTAAAACACAGCCTTGTAAATATTTGACAAATCATGAGTTTCATAAATGCAACAACGATATCTGATTTGTCCAGCTGCCATTTCCATCTCTGTTTATTGTTGATGATATTTTCACCTGAAACACTGATATCATCCCGTTGTTTTTCCTTCAGGAAGTTCCTGCAACTGGTCATTAATTGTTGCTGAGGGGCCGAAGTTTGAGAAAAACAACAAGTTGAACTAACAGCTTTGAGTTCAAGTCACTAAAAAAGAGGAAACAAGGACTGGTAGTACATAAACCAATAATATTTCCATGATATCATGTGTATTTCTCATTATTATTTTGCACTGCAGAACATTTCTGCATTTCACATTGCAGCGTGTTTTGTAATATTGTCATGGGAGTTGAACTGACGTCAGATTTCTTCCGCTCATTCAGGTGGCGTTGGATTGCAGCAGGTCTTCTTTTTCCTAATCAGCTCTTCTGGTCTCTCGTCCAAGCGAGGTCATCCTTCCCTCGCCCGCTGTGCTCATCGTTTCCTTCCAAAGCCTCAAGATCTGATTTCCATCACTGACTCACAACATTTCCCTCTGCAGACTCATTTCCAAACGCTGCTGCCGGGTGTCTTCTTTGGTGGAGTTCATTTCAAGTTTTAAATTATTTGTTAATAGTAAAGGTAGTTTTGCCAATAATATTTGACAAAAGCTGAATATTTTCATGGAATACCAACTTTTCTGATTATAAGTTGTTATATATATATATATAGTACAATACAACAAATTTTATTTCCTTTATATTTGTTTAAATGAACAAATAAGTCACATTTTCCAGATGTTAAAAAGTTTGTAGGTGTGTTGGATCTGTGCAGGATTTTTTATTTAACATATATTTATCTTTATTTAACTTATGTTATCTTTAAAAGTGAGTTTTAGCTATTGCTCTCGTCCACAAAAAGAGATTAAAACATGTTTTTTATTTCAGTTTAATGGAGACAAATCCATGCAGATTTTTAAAAGTGTGCTTTTTCTGTAAATGAACGTCTCGACTGATTGGTGGAGTCTCATAATTAAAACCCTGTGCGGTCAGTTGAAAAGAGAAATTGTGTTTTTGTTGTAAGTGTCCAAAAAAAGTAAGAAATACAATATATATATTTTCCCCATTTTTTTTACTGTGTAAAGTATAAAAGGGTTTCGTGCTTGCAGCGCTCGACATGTTGGAGGGTCTCAATCTTATATCTGTCCTGGACAGAGTTCAACCTCGAGGCTCTGACACAGAAAATACAGTGCAGGGAAGTAAACAGTTTCCTAAATGGGTAAACATTTGGCAGCCAAAGTCGAAGGAGTTTGGAGATATGTCGATTTTTTAGGCATATTTTTAGAGCCTTTGTGAAATGTTTTAAAATGAAACAGGAAGTTGGGAAGTTTATGCCCCTGGCGCCCACCCTGCTTCCCTCTCTGAGCCAAGAAAGACGTGAGGATGGAGATTAAACAGTGTGTCAACAGTTTGGCTTCTGCCAAAGGGTGGGTAGTATAGCTCCATCATTGTCTAATGTAACAGATATTTAAAATCATTTGCAGTCAAACGATTAAAGGGGCCGATTTTAAACATTGAGATCAGTTTGTCACGAGGAGTCACCATGTGAAAACCACTGTGTGATGTTTTTTCTGTTGCTCCGGAGCTTCATCTTCTTTCTTCAGATAAACAAACACGTACTAACTAATTGTACCATAAAATAACCATAAACTACACATCATATTGTTTACAGAAGAGAAAACAACTCTAATACCATTTATACACACTTTACACACAACTTCTAGCATTTATAAGCAGTATACAAACATTTAATAAATGGTTTATAACACACTATAATGCAGTTGTGAGCAGATATAAGGACTTGTTAGTATTTATTATTTACAGTATTTGTCAACAATTATACATTCTCTTATGAAGACATATTTTACATTATTACAACTGTATTTAACTAATTGTCATTCATTATCTGTTATTATCTGAGTTATATTTGTTGACAAATACATTAATAAACACTTCATCTTGTATGCTCATGACTACATTATAATTTGTTATAAACAATGTGTTGCTAAATAGTACATGTTTACCCAATAATCTGAAATGTTCATCATCGATAAAAACACAAAAGGACAGTTCACAAAACAGTCTCAACCTGAGATAACCCTGATGATGTCACTTGGGCTTCCTGATTACAAATTTATACCAGAAAGCTGACGTACTTTCTGCATGGAGGATCTAACAGTGAGGGTTAGGATCTAAAGTTTTGCAAAATGTTGCTATCGAGTTGCATTATGGGATCTGTAGGATCCAGTGTTTTTGGAGTCTTTTCTAAGGATAAAACATCTACTTTTGGCCTTTTGCTGCATTAATTTAGATTATAAAATCTGTCTCAACTTTACGAAAGTGTGGTTCCAAATCACTGGAGTGGCCTTTTAACACCTGCAATATAAAAATAATGGGGATTTTTTATGTTTTAATCTGTTTTTTCTCATCTTTAAGATATTAATAAGGACATGAACATTGTAAGTTGAATTAATTATTTATTGATACATTTAAATTACATTGGAAGACAGTACAGCAGTCATTTAGGAACACAACTTGTCAAAAAAATAAATGCACAATATATACTTTCAGCAGTCATTATCAATTGACACACTGAAATTATTTAAATAAATACATAGCAGTAGTTTCACGACAGTGAGAGTCCCTCTCTGTGGCTGCTCTGCTCATAGTAGCTGCTGGGATCCACCGACTCAGGCCTGTGAGGGGTCGGACCCAGGTACTGTTCGAACTCGCTGCGGTCCAGATCGTACAGCATGTCCAGCTGAACCTGTTCCAGGTAAAACTCCAGAGAGGGCCCACCAGGGCCCAGCAGGCCCCCGTGAAACCTGGACTCCCCTTGATCCACGTGGGAACCTGCCGAGCTGGAGAAACCATACTGAAAGTGCCCGTGCTGACTGCCAAAATACACCTGAGGCTCTGCAGGGTACGCCGGCGGGTTCTGGTACGCCTCGGGCTTATTTGAGAAGGGGTCTGCCGCTGGGTCTGGAAAAACTGGAGCGTTTGGGTAGCTGCTGTGCAGAGGGGTGAAGTTCGCTGGGGAGTTTGGGAAGGCGGGCATTCTCGGGTAGGACGGCTGCTGGTTCTGGAGCAGGTAGGTGAGGTTGTAGGGCACGCCGAAGCCCGAGCTGCACAGCGACGGGAGAGGAGCGGAGGCGTCCGCCCCTTGAGGCTTGGAGGTCTTCTTCAGCTTCCTCCTGCGGGGCCTGTACTTGTAGTTGGGGTAGTCGATGGTGTGCTGGACCCTCAGACGCTCGGCCTCCTGCATGTATGGACGCTTCTCAGCCAGAGACATGGCCTTCCAGGTCTTTCCTGCAGGGACACAGTGAGGTTAATGCTCCGCAGTTGACCAATGACAGCTAATAAAAACTTCGATGTGAACCTTAATCAGCTATTTGGGGCTATGATTGAAACCTGAGCTCTCATGAAACCCTTTTGAACTAGTGGTGTCCCCCATTTTAAGGGCCAAAGAACTACAAACATTAAACATGTCTAAAGTTTTAGCAGGGGACACTTGAAGATCTCACAGGGCCAACAACTGTTCATATTCACAACATTTTCAGACTGTTAGACAAAGTCTTACCAAGTATTTTGCTCAGATCCGTGTTCTCCAGGTCCGGGTTCAGATGCGCCAGCCGCCTGCGCTCCTCTTTAGTCCAGATGATGAAGGCGTTCAGGGGCCTCCTGACCCTCTGCTGCGCCGAGGCGGACTTGGCCTCGGGGCTGGTGCAGCTGGAGTCCGAGTTCACGGACAGCGGGCTCGGGGGCCCCGAACTCGGGGAGCGCGGCCCGCTCACCTGCTCCCCGTCTGCGGAGCCCGAGTCCTCGCTCTCGAGCGCGTTGGCGCAGAGCTGCAGAGCTGCGGGGTCCTGGCTGAAATGCATGGCGGCGGAGGGGTGATGCCGCTGTCATCCCGCGCTGACGGATATATGCGGGCGCTCCGCCAATGGGAGGCCAGGAGGAGTGGGTTTGAGGTGTGAATTCCAGGTGTTTTTCTCGGCTCGGTGATAGGCCCGTCCCGACGCCCCCGATCAACCAGCTCACGAAACTTCAGATGAGAGGGTGACTCACGAGTCTGTGATAATCTACAGTTGAACTGTTACATAATGTGAAATGCATAATTTAAACTCCAGATTGCGCTACATAAAACATACACCCCGATCACTCAGATGTACCCACTGAGAAGAAGAATATTTTCACCTTTTTAAACATAGAATATGAAGACAAGCTACTTTATATCAAGTAAACTCATGAAAGTAAAAGCACGACTGAGTCTTATTAGATACTCCTGTAAAAAAAAACACAAGTTTTACTGTTTTACACAAATATGTTTGATGAATTTGACAATTTTCTGTGTTGCTGAACCTTTTTTTATATATATATATATATTTGTGCATGAACATTGACAGTCCCTGACATGTGGCACATAAATTGGAGGAAAAAAAAATCTGGCTTTAGCCTTATATCTCTTAAAAACCATATTCGGAAAGTCAAAATACACCTTTGCCTGTTGGAGAGAGATGGAATCTAATCAATAGGTCCTGAGAGGCAGGCAGGGTATTGATAGGAGGACATCAAAGTTTCCAGGAGGCAGGGCTGGTTACTAATTACATTGTGGTTCTCAGCTCTTATCGGCCATCCACTGTCTCTATCAAAGTACATTTTACAGGACTGAAACACACATGATCAAGGCGTGTTTATTACACGATTACCTCGCACAAATATTTGCCCGACACAAAAACTGATAGGCGTGTACAAAGGGGCGTGATGAGCTCACCTTTAGGACATGAAAAGACTAAAATAAGTGCATTGCTTTGTTGCTTTTATCAATTTGAATGAAAAGACGGGAGAAATGTACTGGAATTAGACTGGCAGACTTCCCAAAGGAGGCTTTGTGCCCAAACGCAAAGAGACAAAAGTGTATTGCAATCAGTCAAAACAGATTCAGACTCACAGAAACCAGGGTGGCTGCAGTTCTTCTCTTTCAGTCCGTCATTTTTATATTTCTTTTCTCAGTTTTCCACAATGTATGTGTTATTTAAAGATAAAACAAACAACAACAACAACAACAAAAAGAAAAAAACATCAAAAAATGTCTGCCTGAGTACACAGACTGTTGGGGAATTATTCATACAAGGCTACATGAATGTTTCAGTTCTAGGAAATTTAAAATAAAATGTCATGCAGTGGATTAATATCAGAATAAACTAATTTCTGAGCACTAAAATCACTTGTTAATGGGAAATGATGGCTTTATTGTGGTGACGCATAATACATACAGATAAAGTAGGTAACACTATAAAGTCACAGTATAAATCCTGCAACGACATTATAGTGATTATAAAAATATAATATAGGCTGTTACTGAAAAGAACATAACTACAGGGCATTAAGAATATACTAGGAATATTAGACATAAAAAACAGTACAGAATAATAAATAAATAAATAAATAACGTGATTTTAGATGCAGTGTATCCACCATTAATGATCTCTCCAGAAACTCTCCAGGCGTGTGATCCTACTTAAAAATAATAGGATGCCATTACAGGTGCTCGCTCCCTCTGTATGGTTTCACTGAATATCTGTGTTTGGCACCGGCGACAAACATTACACAGACAATAGACGCCATTACGGTGACAGCAGCGAGGGTCCATCTGCAATCCACTGAGAGTCCTGCAGAGACCTGCACCTGCACCGCTTTGTCCCGGCAGACGAGCCACTCATGCGGCCTCTTTAAATTGTAAATACTGTGTATTATGCAGGTTTTGAAACAACATAAATACCAGAAACTTGCAGAAAAAAAAACACCCATGCACACTTTTATTTGATAAGAATATCCTCTTCAGGAGCACTTCGGACTTTTAACCCTGCGGAAAAAGAAGAAGGGCGAATCAGGCCTAATGGAGCTTGATATCTTAATCAAAAAGCTGGATCAATACTGTGACATTGGCAAATCCAATAACAGAATTGATTAAGGCCTGTTCTTTAAACCCTGCTCCTCATCTCCCTTTGACAACTAGACTCAAACCGTGTTGTATCAGTCGAAACTGATGAAGTGACGTGTGGCTTTGGAGATTAAACAAGTCAGGAAATCGATCCAAACCTGAGAAATGAAGATTTTATTATAAAGTATGTTTAAAAGAGAATTATTCCTTCAAATAAACATTGGTTGTTTATTTTGATCTCTGTTAGTGTTTGGTGAAGGAGGTGGGGGGGGGGGGGGGGGGGGGGTGTCAGAATTAGAGGCTGAATCCACATCCGCGGTGTCAAACTGCACGCACGCGCCAACGCGCTGTGAAAAGCACTAATGGATTTAATCAATCAGCTTGAACGACGCAGCGTGAATACAATAACGCTGGTTTCGGCCGAGCTTCACTGTGAATTGAGTCGGCTAAATATTAGACAGTGTTTGGGCTGCAGGGGGGGGGGTTAATATCTGGATATAAAAGTTTGAATATTGGAGTTTTAACCATGTCAATAACTTTTTTAGTGAGTTGGGAAATCATTTATTACAAAAAAAAAAAAAAAACCCAACAAGGTGTGGTGTGTCCTTTATTCCCTTGCCCTTTTTTTTAATGTATCCTAATCTATAAGGTGACAGTAGGGTATCATTGCATTGTCTCATAGCCAAACAAGCTGCAGCTGAATGGGCACTATGCTTTCTGAATAGGGATTGTTCTCCGTGGCTTTCTGATCACAATGTGCCATTGTATTGGACAGAACTCATATATGGGACACTCCTCTCCTCCTTCACTTTGGATCAGTGATGGCCAGGCTGGCACAGGTAGAGCTGCGCACTCAAGACCTGCAGGACTACAGAACCGTTCAGGACTTAACAGAGGCCCTCGTGGATTCTTGGCAACCCTGGCTGATGTTTGGGTCGAATACTGGCTGGATTTGGAGCACGTGTACACGGTCGGATACAGTTTGTGGATGAGAAGGATGGTTTGCTGTTAGGTCACGTTTTTTCTAGCTGTGGACTGCAGCTTTTTTTTTTTTGTTGTTGTTGTCAATGGAGATGACACAAAAGCAGGCGAACACTCGACTCAGGCCTCTTCTCCTCTCATGTTGTGGGTGTTTGGTGCAGGACTTGCTGACCTGGAGCCTGGTCAGAAGCAGACCACGGGAGTGTAAAGCAGGAGGCCGCCGATAATGAAGCACTGTATTCCAACCTGCGCTCCGTCACTTCAGTGCCATCCCACCGGCTTTCCTTACAGTGGTTCATTCATAAAGAGCTGCATTGTTTCATAGCTGGAAGGTGTGAAGGGGATATAATGCTGCTGGGTCAGGCGACCATGATCTTCGCGGCGAGGGACTGTATTGCATTGTGTTGTATTGTATGGGCACAGCAGGCCAGCACCAAGATATACTCTGTCAAGACTCAGACACCATTCTATGCAGTGCCCCCCCCCCCCAACTTCTTAATCACGTGTTTGAGCAGATTCAGCTGAGTCCCGGGGTCCTGAGTGCTAGCCCCCACACTCCCCATGTAAACAGCGCCCTGCCCGGCCCTACGTCAGGCCAGCTGAGAGGATTACATGCCCCCTGGTGTAGACAAGCTTAATGTAGCCTCATTAGAAGAACACAATGATGCCCCCACCTCTGAGCAGAGATAACAGGCCAGGCTGAGCCAGACTTCAAACACAGCTCAAACCTACAAGCCCGGGTGGTGCAACGTGCAGGACAAACCTGAGAATGGAGCAATTGCACTTTTGCACTGGTTTTATCCATCTCACATCATCCCACAGCAGTTTTGGCAATTGATTAATCATTTATCACATATCAAGCAAAGATGCCAAGCATTCACTATAGGATTTACTGCTTGTCTCTGTTTTATATAACTGGAAATTCATTATATTTGTGATTTGTCCAACTTACAGTTGGACAAAACAAGCAATTTGAAGATTTCACCTTTGTCACCTTTTGCTCTTTGAACTCAAACAGGCATCTTCAAACATCAAATTAGTTTATTACAATTGAGATCATGACTGCAAAAGAAAGGATAAAATCAAGTAACTTGATTAAGAAGTAAGATAAATAAATAATCAGTAAATAATGTCTGTAATAGTGTGAGTAAGATTACTTAAAATAAAATATTAAGGAGTCAAAGTAGCTTTAATTACTTTTTTCTATTAATATGTGTGAAGGATTTAAAAAAAAAACACCAATTGGCTTTTTGAACTTTTGACACTTTAAATAATTTTCTAACATTATTTAAACTAAGCGATGATGCAGTTAATCTTCAAAGAAATCTATAGAATAATCGATAATGAAAAAAATCATTAGTTGCAGTCCCCAACATTTTAAAATCTAATTTTTTAGTCATTTTCGATAAATGACTTAAGATGTGCACTAACTCGTGATATACAGGTCAGAATTTGAAATAATTCAAGAAAACAAATCTTCAGTCTGGCTCCTTTTTTCTTTAAATTGAAGTCACACTTTGTAATGCTTTCTAATTTTATTGCATCATGCAGACTTGACTTGACTGAGACTGGCTAATGAGGCAAAGCTCCACTCATGCTGAAAAACAGCACTATTCTTTGTAAATTAGGAATTGTATTCTACTGATAAGAGTCTTATCTGAGGAACTGAATAAGTCTTTCAATTCTTTTATTGTCCAGACAGCTGTGGATGTTAGTGGCTTATTCCCACAGCAGGACATTTATTACTTCCATGTTTTTGGACACAAATTGTCCTCAAGTTTCCCTCCAGTATTTGTGTAAATCTGATCCAAAACCCACACGTCTCTCCTCAGCAGACAAAGGAGAAAGAGGCCCACATTTGACTGTAATTAGCCCTAATTATTAACTGGAACTAGACTGAGACCTGTGAGACACCATGAGATCTGTGTCTGTCTTAAACGGCTCATTCAAGGCAGCAGATAACCAAAACAATCTGGCCTGGTCATCTCCAGCAGCAGTACTTGAATGTTTAATTAAAAAGTGTGAACTGGTTAGACTCAGACATTAGATTATTTGGAGCAGAAACCAGAGATAAAACGCTCGCCTAAAACAGACTAACAAATCTTTTTAGCCAAAGTGAATGACTGTCTTCTTAATTGTAATTGATGGAGAAAATACTTGATTTGATTTCTTTATTCTTTTATGCAGACTTTCTGCAGCCACGCATTCACAGTCGATGTTTGAGCTTTTCCACAAGCTGTTAGCTCACTCACTCTTTTTCTCTCTTTTTGCTCGTCTGAGACCTGATACAAATTCAAAAGGATCTGCTGCTTTGAAGATAAGCACTGTAGTTCTGCCATAAACAATGATTGTGCTGTTTCTTTCCTGTGGCGTGATTTATTTAAAGTATTATGCTGTAAGGATTTGGGCTGGTTTTCCTGGCAGGGCCGGCTGTGTACGTATCCACTACTTGTGTAGTTTATTGGATACTTGAGATTCAGGAAAACACTCAGGGAACCACAAGCAAAGTCATCAAAGTGTGACCTTTGTCTTTGAAATATACTAATACTGTAAGAAATTCACCTAATAAAAATGCAGTTCTTTAAATTAAATGCAAAAAACTGACTTAATAAAATCAATGATATTTAACTCACAGTTTGGTGAATCATTTTTCTATTTATTCTTGCATAATTAAGACCTGCCTACCAGTAAGTAACATGGCAGAGGGGACTTTGCATAGAAACACAATGCTCGCAGTCTTGCATGCACACACGCGCGCGCGCGCGCGCACACACACACACACACACACACACACAAACATATGCTTCCTTTGATAAAGTGTTTTTATACCAGCAGAAATTCTATGGCAGCGTCCCTTAAGACAATATCTGCGTAAAATACCAAGTTATTTATAGTGAGTGTGCCATTTTGACTTTGAAAAATAAACATGAGCGTAATGGAGAGTTCAAATACAAGGGGACCATTATCCAGCCAAAATCTACGAGTATATTCTGGTACAGGCAGGGTGTAAAATGCCATAAAGTGTTGATTTGAATATCTCAAAATCTTAATGAGATTCTACATTGAAACAATATGGCTTGGATTTTAAAATTCTCAGTACTGGAAATATGTAAACTCAGTGAAAGTGTGAACCAAATCACATTAATTTCCTTAGGTATCAAAGCATGAACATTTCTTCATGGCATTTCTATGTCTCTAAAGCATAACCGGGCAAAGTTGTATGTATGTGTTTGCCTGTGATTGTATTCCAAGAGGGGGGAGAGGGATCTTTTGAACGTCCACCAGGATACAGCTGCCTATGACTAATTTCAAACTCCCCTTCTAGGGCCTAGGCAACCCATTTCACAAGTAAAACACATCACTAGGCATCTGTTTCCTGTTTTCATTCTTTGAGTTATCTTATTTTCCTTATTTCCCCCTCACCTGTTACAGTTCACGTTCCTTCCATCATGCTGCACGGGCCAGTTGTGCTTTGACACAAGACCTTCAGACATCAGGCACTCAAAAGCAAAGAAATACTTATGAATTTGGTGTAAATCATGTCATAAAAATGCTGTATAAAACCAAACATTCATTCCATCTAACACGACTACACCAATATATTTAAAAAGTGTAGTTTAAGATAAAGTTCATTCTTTCAAGTTCAAAAAAATCATTTTTCAACACAGAATGCTGTCTTTTCATACTTTTAATATAAAATGGAAATATATCCAAGACATTTTCAACATCCAAAATGCAGTATTTTCAGATTTTTGCCATCAGATACTGTACATAAGTTTATTTTACTTCTCCTCACACCTATGAACTGTAATATTTCAGAAGTTTCTCATCAGTGGGTTTCAGAATCTTCTTCTCCGGCATGTTAACGACCCAGCCTGGAGCGAGGCCAAAGAAAAGCTGTCGAACATCCTTCCTCATGGACAGCATGTGATACAGTTCATCCTTTGAAATGTCTGGCAAAATATATCCATACTTCTGCGCCAGGGCAAGCCGGGCCTGCCGGATTTTCTCCGGGTCTGCCAAGTAACCCCGGTTTTCGGCATCTGTGTAATACGTGACCATATCCTCCCCAGGTAACATTCGCTTTGGAATAGGCTGCCCACGCAAGAAGAATGGGATGGGCTTGATGAGAATGTCTGCAGGAAAAAAAGAGAATATATTTTTAGGCTTACCACCTAAAATACACAAGATGAATGATATAATGTGGGTGAGTGCATAAGACTGATCATTCATTAGTTACCAAGACTTATAGGATCATAGAAACTGGTAGTGATCACCCCTCCGTTCCTCTCAATAGCAGCTATAACTCCTTCGGAAGCTCTCTGAACCTCAATGTTGATTTTTGCAGCAAAAATGTCGGCACCCTGGAACAGAGAGAGCACATGAAAGGTGAACTTCTCAGGGGTCAAAAACACCATCTTGATCTGTGACAGAATGACAACACTGTTATGTGGTGCCACCTACTGGCACAAGATGATCCGAGAACAACAGAGTGAAGTTCAGAATGCTAAACAGGCACAGTAGTATATAGTAAGAGTATATAAGCTGGTCAAATGTGTAAATCTATTTCTCAAGCCTGTTCTTACATAAAATATAAGAAATTACTAATTTCTCCATCTTTGACACACGTATAATGTCCAGGAGAAGTGAGGGTAGGTTTTGTAGTAAACATTAAGCTTCCAGGAAATAATATGGTCTAATTTCACTCCAAAACATATTTATTTTCTTCAACAAAAATGCCAATGTTTTCCTATTTAACCAAAATATAAACCCAATCTTATATCTGAATGCATTTCTATAACTTAAAAGGGAAAAGGCAGAGGGAGTGTTCAGTGTTTTTTTAATGATTGTACATGAGGGAACAACTTTCTAACTTTTTTGTGATTCCTGCTCGGTGTCCCTGATCATTTACCTCATCCACCAGCTGGACTCCATAGTCCCTCTTCAGAGGCTGGATGGTCACTCCCCTGGCATTGACGAGCTGGGTCAAGTCTATGGGCTGGGTCGGGTCGACTCGGCCCAGATCAATCAGGTACTGCAGTCGTTTCAGTGACAGCGGCTGGTACTGAGGACGGCGACTGAGGAAGCGCACACAAACGTTGTTTTTAGGTGGTTGAAAATCATCTGTGATCGCCAGAATGTGGCGCTCAGGAAAATATTAAACAAAAATCATCTATGCTGAAGTGTATCTTTAGTTCTTTTGCTTCACTTCAGCTGGGAAAGAGACAAATCAGGGGGTGAAAATAGCTTTCTTCCAACTGCTTGACCAATGCAAGTGCTTCAGGATGTGTACAATTTCGTGGAGTGATTGAGTATAAACAGATGCACTACTGTGACAAATAAACAAACATAAGACTGAAACTCACTGAAGTGGTAGGCCAGGATCACTGAACTTGTATTTAATATATATATATATATTAAGAAATTCATCTAGTAGTGAAGACTGGTGTGAAAACTACTTTGTGATAAGCAGAAATCATGATCTGACAGCATTTTAATGACAACTTGGGATGTATGATGTATCTGTTTGGGTAACTTGTAACAACAAAGCCTACAGTTTCCTCGCCAGTCGCTCTCTGGTTAGTTTGAAAGGCGGAGAACAAGGTGACAAGCCTTCACCTGTGTCCTTCATTGTAGCCGTATTTAGGAATAGCCAGATAAAAGGGAGTCTGCCCCCCCTCAAACCCCAGCCGAGGCCGGGTGCCCTTCTGCCGCTCTCCCTTGTGTCCTCGGCCGCTCCTGTTGCCACCATGCTGTCCTCTGCCGCGCTGTTTCTCCTGCAATTAAAAGACACTTGAGCCATTTTATCCAAACAGCCGACGGGAGGTGAGCGTTTGTCTCCGCAGGCTAGCTGTGTTAGCTCCAGTTCGCTGCTTAAGACGAAGATTAAGATTAAAACTCACCGGCTTCCGGGCTCCTGGTTCAGGCCGCAGGTTCGCCAAAGTTATGCGCGGGAGAGTCTGCAGAACATCCAAGGCTTTGCCGCCAGGTTTCTTGGGGAAAGACATGTTTTTCTGCTGCTCACATGTCAAAGTTAGCCAAGGACACGCAGGTCACGTGACCGAGGTGAGCGGAAGTACTTCCTGTTCGCTCGGTGACGTTTCAAAATAAAAGCACGACAGTGCGTGAGCATTGATTTTAGGTCGGATTTTTTAATGTTTTTTTTTTTTTTTTTTTTTGTCAGTGTCATTATATATTAATATCATTAAGGTAGAATGGCAAAAATAATTACTTATTTTACGCTTTTTTTAATGTTTTTTTTTGGTCAATGTCATTATATATCAGTATCATTAAGGTAGAATGGCAACATAATTACTTATTTTAATTTTTTTTAATGTTTTTTTGTCAATGTCATTATATATTAGTATCATTAGGGTAGAATGGCAAACATAATTACTTATTTTAAGTTTTTTTAATGTTTTTTTTTTGGTCAATGTCATTATATATCAGTATCATTAAGGTAGCTTGGCAAATATAATTACTTATTTTAACTTTAATTGGTGAACAGAGCACGACATAAGAGGCTACGTGTTTAATGCACACATCTAACATTCATTCCGTACTTTCACACTTGTTATGTAATGTTTATAATGTCTGCATGTCTGAGGTGCCGAAGTGTGCTCGCTGTCATTGTTGAGGATTTAACTTCTACTAAAGCGCCGCTCACTGACAGTCCAACGAGCCAATCGCTGCCTTGCATCTGTACCGGATCGCGGCGGACAGCCAATCAGGTGGCGGAGGAGGACCGGAGGGGGGCGGGACTTCGAGGCGTGCCAGTGCAGGTGGCCGAGCGGTGCGATCCGGCGGTCTGTTGTTTCCCCTCAAATCCAACTTCCACAAAGAAACTCACGACCGCCGGCGGCGATACGAGGCGGTGGCACCTTCACCCCCCGTCTTCGGTCGACATTTGACCTTCAAACACTGGGAATTTTGCCGGCCGAAGTCGGGCAAACATCGACACAGATCCGGTGCTGGGGCGTCGTTAGCCGACAGTGACAGGGGAGCTACGTCGTCCGTCCGCCGGCTGCCTCAGCGCTGTATGTGCGGCAATAACATGTCAGCGCCTTTACCTGCCATTGTGCCTGCTGCCCGCAAAGCCACTGCAGCGGTGAGTTGCACTAACCCGCTGGTTAAAGTCAGGCCCCACTAACCACCCAGCTCACATAGCTCCAAACACCAAAATTGTTTTGCCATGTGTTTTTTTTTTTTTTTCTGTACGTGCCTCTGCAAGCTGTGTGTGTTTGTGTTTTGTTTTTTTCTTTTGCAGGTGATATTTCTGCACGGGCTCGGTGACACGGGGTACGTTTGGCGCAAATTTGTTATCGTCAGTCTCCCATAGAAACAAATGCACTTGTGTATATTTGAATATATGTTTCACTGTGTCCCATGCGACAGGCACGGCTGGGCTGAAGGGTTCGCAGGCATCAGGATGCCACATGTGAAGTACATCTGTCCACATGCGTAAGTGTTCACAGCGGCTACAACGTTACACAGGGTGTTTGCAAGTGCTGGGAAAGTCTTTAAAAGTCTGAAAGCCCCTCAATTGCAAGGCCTTATATAGTTTTAGATGTCTTTTCTCCTACTATAATTGCTTATAAGGGTGTAAAACTCTCTAAACTTGTTGACGGGCAACATTGTTTTGTGCAGTTAAGCCAGATTGTGATGTTGCTCTTCTCCAATGATTACAGTCCCACCATGCCTGTGTCTCTGAACATGAGAATGTCCATGCCTTCTTGGTAAGTGGCACATTATTTGAACTTACTTGAATAGCCAGTGCGGTCTGTACACAGTGAGACTCACGTGTGTTTTTTTCTCCTCATGTATAGGTTTGATATCTATGGGTTGAGCCCGGATGCGAATGAAGATGAGACTGGTATTAAAAGAGCGTCAGAGAACAGTACGTCTGTACATTTAACTGTAACTTTGTACTCATGTTAGGAAAGTGCTGCCTTTTTGTTTTGAGTTGCATAAAGAGCTTGTTTGGTTCGATTGATTGATTTGATTGGAGGTGTTTTCTTTTAATTTTCTCCACAGTCAAAGCTTTGATAGACCAAGAAGTGAAGAATGGAATACCTTCCCACAGAATTATCCTGGGTGGATTTTCGCAGGTAGGCGTGGCATGCACGCAGATGATGTGTTACATAACTATTTCAATAACCAAATCCCAGAAATATACACAAACATTCACACACACACACACCTACACAAGTCTTAAAATATAAATGTTAAACACAGATCTAAGACACACAGATGACTATTCATAAGAGTAATAATAATATAGTAACTTTTACTAAACAGTTTAGGCCATACCTTCAGTTACCAGTAAGCAGAAAAGGTAACAACATCAATCCACTAGCACGTCTAAAGCGCAGTAATTAACATGTTATATATTCTATGTTTAATCCGAACAAAAAGTATAAAAATGACAATTCGCCATTTTATGGTGGGTGGGTGGGTGCAGGACTATTTCTTGGCTCTGAGCAGTTGCCAGGCAACCAGCAGAGACTCCAGGAAGTAACTGTGCCCGTCCAAGAAAGTGTCAGTCAAGCACATAAACCCCTGAACTTTCAGTACAGCTCTCAAGGTCAATACAAATATGAGAACTTGAGAGATTTGCGACTCAACAAATCAGCAGTGAGGATCGCTTTGTGCAGTTCCAGCTCTGCAGCAGCAATCACATGGATCCACATCTCTCTGTATGTGAGTGTTTAATGCACAGATTAGTTTGTGATATTTAAATCACAGAGAATAACAGTTGGGTCTGTTTTTTTCTTGCAATATTAATTTGAAATTTCCTCCATTCTGCTGATTCTTTTTTTGTCTCTGTTAATAATAGGCACAAGCGATATATTTCAAGGATTATTTTTCAAAAGTGTTGGTTTGTTTTTTCCAGGGTGGAGCTTTGTCTCTCTACACGGCTTTGACAACTCATCAGAAGCTAGCTGGAGTGGTCGCTCTGAGCTGCTGGCTCCCTCTCCGCAACTCCTTCCCTCAGGTAGAAACACATGACGCATGCCAGTTTGCACCTGCGCTTTTTCAATCTTTAGAAGTAATTCAGTACATATTAAAATAGAAGTTCACCTGAAATTCATCATCTCACTTGAAATTTAATGTAGTTCTGCACATCTTTTAATTGCTCAAAAATATACATACATATACGTGTGTGTATGTGTATATATATATGTGTGTGTGTGTGTGTGTGTGTGTGTGTGTGTGTATGTGTGTGTGTGTGTGTGTGTGTGTGTATATATAAAAAATGAGACATTATGTTTACTAGTTGTCAGACTGTCTGTCCCATTCTCGTGACAGTGATATCTCTGGAACGCCTTGAGAGAATTCGTTCAAGTTTGACACAAACGTCCACATAGGCTGATAAGATTTTAATGGTCAAAGGTCAAAGTCACTGTGACCTCACAAAACATCACAAAAACTCGTCTTTTGCCATAACTCAAGAATTCATAAGTTAATTATAACAAAATTTCACCCAAATGATGTGTGATAAAATGATAAAGTGATGAACTTAAATATCCAAAAGGTCAAAGGTCAACGTCATTGTGACAACATAATGCTCTGCAAAAACACTTTTCTGGCCATTATTCAACATCATAACTCAGGAACAGAAGGGGTGATTGTGACAATATTTCACATTTGGTGACACTAATCTTGTGAATAGATCTTCTGTGCTGCCGTTTGAAGATTTGCGTGAAGCATCCATACGAATGTGTAGCTTCTTTGCAGCAACATCCATATTTGAAACATTGTATGGCTACAACTTTTTGGTCAATACAGTGGTAACTTCCATTTCACCAAAAGAATCACTTAATACCTTTTTTATTAAATTCCTTCAAAGTCTTCACTACATATATTATATGAGTCTGGACAGACATGGGCGTATAAACTACAAATTGACAGGTTGGCGGAGGTATACAACTGCGAGGTGGTAATTCTAGTTGTGAACTATTCCTTTAATTTAATTACAGTTTAGAGATATCCCATAGCCAAATCATAATCTGTCATAATCAGATAATAAGAATAATCCTAATCTCTTCTATTCTCAGGCTTCTGCCAACAGTGCTAACAAAGACATGCATGTCCTACAATGCCACGGGGATGCTGACCCCTTGGTCCCCTTTATGTTTGGCAACCAGACAGCTGAGAAGATGAAAAGCCTCATCAATCCAGCCAACATCACCTTCAAGACGTATCGGGGTCTACCTCACAGCGCCTGTCCCGAGGTCAGTGTGGGAAAAGTCACATTTGACTCTTTAGCTCTAGTTGCGTTCTGTATTATATATTTTGTCTCGTTTTGTATCCGTGCAGGAAATGGTGGATATCAAACGATTCATAGAGAAGCAGCTTCCTCCCATCAGTGATGAGTGAACTCGGGAGCAGCCGCACAACCGCACAACACCATCAGAGTCCTTCGGGCTTGACTCCAGTGAGACTCTGTGGACTCGAGGAACCACTGACTTACTTGACAATAAAACCACGCTGCTACTCATAGAGCCACACAGGACTGGGGATACACGTTAGCACGGGAGAGGCACTTCTGAAACGATGCTGCATCCTGAGCTGGAGCCACACACAGTCCTCAGTGTTACAGTAGAGTAACAGTAGTTGCTTCATTGTAAAGCTATTTGCCATCGAGACAAGCCATTTCCTGAAGGAAACGTATGTATTGGAATTACTAGGGCTATACTTTATGGTTTAATACCTACTATCTCACAATAAATGGCCTGTTGTTAAATGTTCTTTTTTTATTAATGTAGGCTCTGTGTGTTACAGTTTTATGGTCTGTAAATTAACTAATTTAATCAAGGCATTTTATCCAGCAAAATGGCAAACATCTGTTGCTTTTAGCTCCTCAAATTTGAATGTTTGCAGATTGTTTGCTGATGTTTTAAATTATTGTAAATCAAATATTTTGGGGTTAAGAATTTGTTGTTGCACAAAACCAACTTCAAAACATTTTGCTTTTGTTACACCTGAAAAATAATCAACAGTTGAATTAGAATTATTTTTTGCAGCCCCGATCTGTAGAATATTACACAAATCTTAGCATAAAGCATTTTCAAACAATGCACATATGCAAAAATTACATTAAAAATGTAATATTAAAGCAGCCTTATATGCAATTCAAATATGAAGCATTTCTAAAAATGTATAGTACCATATGAGAATAGAATTTTCTGTGAATGTTGACAACACACAACAGCAAAAACAACATATGATTGTGCTTTATTTAATTTGTGAGAATTCAAATAGCTATTTCACAAAAATTCCATTTTAAATACACAAATATATCAGTGGTCATGGTCATGTATTCAGTTTTTTCCCCCACCTGTTTTATTTAAATTAAATATAATATGACTAATATCACAGTATTGAAACACACAGACAAGATCTATTTCAGGGTATCAGCTCAGTGAGTCGTAAAAACTTTTATCTTTGAGAAGAGCTGAAAGCACCAACATATGAAGTCTTTGTCGCACCATTCACGTTAGACCAAAGGTGCTAGTGTAGAAGATCTTATTCCAAGGCACTTTCCTTCTTCGTAAGTTACTGTTAAATAAACTACTAGTTTCTACAAGAACTGGATATGCATTAAGGCTCACAATATACCTAAATACAAATGCAGTGCTCACAGATACATGCGTTCCCTCATTAAACAAGGTAGAAAAGTGCAATGTCAAGCGCTAGGGAATATATAAAAATATAGATATGTTTTCGAACAAGCAACTGATGCTCGATCTAGCATTTGTTCTTGTTTGCTCCGAGTATTTTGGTAAGCTAATCGTGGGTAAATAAACAGCAGTTACAGCTGGATAAAGACCGGGTTTAATTAGTGTTCATTTTCCTGTCTGTCTTTCTCTAAATAGCAGGACTCCCAACAGGAACACAAAACTCCTTCGGGTGGGACGCATGCGCCATTTTGAAAAGCTAAAAGCAGTGGAGAGTCTATGGCTCAGGGGGGGGCTCCTCCAGGCTCTTCAGCAGATCTGTATACGCAGTTGAGTTCATGTAGCGGGGGTACGAGTCCCTCTGCATCAGCGTGTAGATCTGCTGCTGGGCGTCATCGAACGTGTGCGAGGTCGGCTCCAGCATGTTGCGGTTGATCACCTCTCGAACACGTGAATCCAAACTGACCTGGAGAAGATGAGCGGATGAAAGATTCACCAAACCAATTGTCGCAAATAGATAAATCATGAAAATAATCTACATATTCATTGCTCATGAAAATAACTATTAGTTACAGCCCTGAATTATTATTTTCACAATCAATCAATCTCGTTTAGTCTGTAAGATGTCAAACTATACTGGGAAACGGCCCCCTCAACTTCCCAAAGCCTGAGTTAATGTCTTTTAAGTTAACTTATTTTGTCGGATCAACAGTCCAAAACCAAAACATATTCACCGTACAATATATAAAACGGAGAAATCATCAAGTTTGAGAATCTGAAACCTCATAACATCCTGTTTTTGAGCAAATATCTTTCCTTGGCGTCTCACCTCTTTAGGGGAAAGGATTGAGATGAAGTCCTCGTATATTTGACGGACTTTCTCCTCCACCACAGTCTTGTTGGTCTCCTTTTTGAGCTCCTCGCAGGCGAGCCAGAACATCATGTTCTCCTCGCTGAACTCTGTCCGCAGGAACTGCCTGAAGCAGCTGCGACCCGCTGCACTTTTCATCACCTTTTCAAATGACATCGGCCAGGAGCGAGCGTCTTCCAGAGTAGGCTTCAGGCTTCAAGACAAAAGAAGAGTGGATATATTGGTTCGTTGTTATTTAATTCTCTCAGCACACTTTATGAAAGATGGTGTTTTCGGAGGGGTCACAGTGTTGCCATTACCCTTCTTCACAGTTAGTGGTTCCCTCTGTCCTGCGCTCAAAAGTGGGCCTCTGTATTGTCTCGTCCTCACTCCTAACAGTCAAACTGAAAGAAAACACACACACACACACAATGAAACTGGTTTTGCTTTGATCAACGGGCCATAAATAGCTTGACATACAGTTTTGATTTGCCACCAGGATATTGAAGCCGAGAATTTAAAATAACTCCTTTTAATGCCAGCCTTCCTTTCTAAAAATAATGTAGTTGGCTGCAGTGTGAAATCACACCTGCCAAAGAGCAGTGTCGGCTATATAACGCACCACATGGACATAAGTAAGTGGACACCCGGACATTAAACCCCTATGTGATTGTAGAGTATCTCTCGTTCTTTCACCATTGGCATAATATCCTAGTTTAACAGCCTCCACTCTTGCTGCTGCAACGTTTGAAGCACATATTGCCTAAAATATTGCAAAATGTAGTGGTAAGATTTCCCTTCCTTGCTGAGAGTGCAATGAGAAGCTTGATGCCACACTCATGTCTGTGCAGCTTAGCACAAAGACTGGTAGCAGGGGCAAACAGGTAGCCTGGCTCCGTGCAAAGGTGACAAAAGACGCCTACCAGCACCTCCAAAGGTCATTCATTAACATGTCTAATTTGTTTAATTACACACAATAACCGGAACAATTAATCATGCATTGCTTTTATATAGGCCTATTAGAGGCACTTCATGTTGTTTTTTCCACACTCGATATAACAGAACACCTACAGATGAATCAGGATGACCTAATGGGAATGTTGGGAACGTTTTCTACTTTAACAGTAAGTGTGTCTACTGTCCACATCGTCCTGTGGGGATCACCTGTACGTAATTAAAATGTCCCCAACACCTCATGTAGCAGCTGGCTGTGGACTAATTGGTTCAGGTGAGAGTCCACTGTGAGCCATCCCATCTGGGGATGTTGTAGCTGTGCAACAATTAGATAGAATTGATATAGATGTAGAGGCAAAACGTATTACTCCTCCCCAGTGGAGTGAATTAACATGGCCATGTGCCGCACACAACAGGTTGGCTGTTCTCGAAAGGGAAGCACAAGTAAACGGTTGACGATTCCAAAACAGATTAAAACCCCTGAGGCCTCCGTCCAATGAGATCCAGTGTGGGTTCGCAGCTCCACTGTGTTGCTGTTTTTCTGGGATGATGGCGTGGGCTGTGGTGTTGTTGAATGGGTGGGAGGATGAAGGCGGAAAGGAAGTCGTATCCACTACTGAGCTGCTGCTACCGAACGAGGCCGAGAGGGACATCTTCATATCATAAAATGATGCAGTTTGCTTCTGTGACACCTTATATTCAGTACACTGATAGTATACGTATGATTTTTCACTGGCGTTTAAAAAAATGTTGCACAGACTGAATTTCTGCCAAGAAAAATTGAAGTTTTCAAATACATGACATCTTATTTAGTGCCAACATTTTCTAAAGCATGAATGAATGCGTAACCTTGTTGCATTAATATTATATTTATATTTTATCGCATTAAAAGCTTTGCTCGTCTGCAGTGGAATATCTCAGAGGTTGGAAGTTAACAGTGTATTAATGCACCAAACACAGACGTCTAAACAACTCGCCCTTTGGACTGCATGAAAATACAGAGATAACTTTTGTTAACTTTTGTCACAGTGAAGGCCAGAAACATGATGCGCTCCCATCGGATTATTTTCATTATCGATTAACCTACAGATTACTTTCTCGGTTAATTGATTAATCGTTTGATCTATTTAAGCAAATTATGGAAAATGCCTATTATACCCTCCCACAGTCCAACATGACGCCTCCAAATGCCTTGTTTTGTCCAACCAACAGTCCAAAACCCAAAGATATGCAATTTACAATGATATAAAACAGAGAAAAGCAGCAAAAATTCCCTTTTTAACAGTCAATCAGTGATCAAATTTCTGATTAATTTCCTGCATATTGAATAATCCATTAATCGGCTGATTGTTTCAGCTCTTCTCTGGACTCAAATGCTTTCTGCTGTTTAAGACAGTGATCAAGTTCAGCCCTCAGACCACATAAGTGTGTGTCCCCGGCCCTGTTGTGTGGGGATCAGTGGAGTGTCATTACCAGGAGCAGCTACAGCAGCAGCACCAGCAGAAGCAGCAGGCGTTTGAGGCGTTGGTGGGGGTGTTTCCCATTCTGTGGCGCGCTTGGAGGACACTGGCAGCTGCTTCCTGATGAACCTGCATCTGTCTCTTACGCATCTCCACCCGCTCCGAGCCCATGGACTGCGGGGAGAAGACGGGAGACCACAGTGGGTGGAGGGGAGAGGGGGTTATGCACAAACCTCACAAGATGCAAGAAATCACGAGAGATGGAAGATCTGACAGGAAGCGTGCAGATGCAAGGAGGCCTGAGGGGAGAGAGCGGATTCCAACCGACCGACGGAGCAATCAAACATGGTCAACCTGGTCCCGGAGTCCTGCAGATGACGGCGATCACATTTAAGTTCAAACAGCGATGCACAACACGTCACGCACGATCAGATCATGACGCGCGGGGGGGGGGGGGGTCAACTCCTGTGCAATGCAACCTCAGTAATAGACATTTTTCTTTTTTTTAAATCCACAGACAAAAGCGTTCAGTGCGTTCAGGTTCAGATATCACCATGCAAACAGCTCGAGAAGCCGACGGCGAACGTCCTACCGCTTTGTCGGATCATGCTGGATGTAACAAAACCAAATTGTGATGAGCAACAACCTCCCTCCTCCTCCTCCTCCTCCTCCTCTCTCCTCCTCTCTGTCTATGAGGGATGAGCAGTAATGATAGCGACAAGGCGTTACTCTTGGACCGCAGCAATCGCATCCATCAGTCGCATTCACGGGAGAGGACACACACACACACATGCATACACACACACACACGCGCACGCACGCGCACGCACACGATGGTCGATTCAATACTACCACCCCGAAGCGAGCAGCATGCAGCCATTTATAGAAACATAATGCAATTATTTGATCAGAGAAGCAGATAATTTACAGTCAGATGATTTTTTCTCTCCAGGCAGAAAATAAATAAATTAAAGAAAGCTGCAGATCTGCAGATATTTACATCTGTTTGATCAACGATATTATCATTTTAGTGCAGATTGTAATGTGCACGAATTGCAGATGAATCCTACTATTTCTGCTTGCTGCAATATCCACATAAAGATGCTCCAGCCTCACTGGATCCTGAAATTCATCCGCCTTATTTGTCCAAAAAAAAAAATAAATAAAAAAAATAGGAAAGATGCACAAACACGAGGTGGTGGTGATGGAGGCCCGCACTGTTCAAAAGTCAAACATAAATGTGTACTCACTGTGTCACCATGAATGCCAGAATACAGGTGATTTTTGTCTCGATCACATCCGTCTGCCTCGATTTGACACAAACCAGTTGGTTTCCTCAACGCGCATGCGTCTCCTGCAAGTGTGAAAAGATTTTTCTGCGCCCGTGCATGAACGGCCAGGACACAATGTGCGCTGTTTGTTGCAGCAATGGCTTCTCCAGGACAGACGGAGGCTGCCAGTCGGCTGCATGGATGCACGGATAGTATTTAGATTTTCTGTCGCTGATGACTGATCTGTCTGGAGATAAACTGCTGCTGATGTATTAAAAATAAACCTTCTCCTATTAAGATGTGCAGTGAAGTGAATTATGAAGAAATGTATTAGATTCCTCCCGTTGATGCCCCACTTAAACCCCACGAGGGATCATTCATAAAACTGCATGCAAATATAGGAATTTATGAATATTGCAAGGTGAATTCTTGATTCCTGACTGACCAGCTGCCAGTTTGTTGATGCATTCCTTTAAAACTGGTGGACATGCGTGGATGGAGAGAAGGTCTGGGCGCCAAGGCTCTGGATAATTCAATCGAACATCTGGAAAACCCCAAATTCCGCATCTGCAACTTCACCTCTCCTGACGCTCCCAGGAGGCCCGGTGCCGCGTGTGTCCACCAGAGTGCAGTAGTGATCCATTTAAACAGGCCTGGGCTCCCTGGGACCCCTGAAGGATGAGGAAAACAAGCGGGGAGCAAGTACTAAAACTTGAAGAACTTAAAACTTGGACTAAGGGTTAAGAAAAACAGAGATTCTTCAACCTGAATTATAAAACAAACCCTTCACGGTGTCTGTTTGGCCTTGAGGACTCTCTGTGTGTGGAGGTGAGTCAATGTGGTGCAGCTGGGCCCCAGGCAGGCCTGCAGACATGGATTTTAGAAATAATGTAACAACACAATAGGGCTATTTTATGTATGTATGTTTTATGCTTCTACTCCACTGCATTTCTGAAAAGAAAAAAACTTTTACTCCAAAAAATAAACAACATTTATCTTAAAGTTCTAGTTATTAGTTGTGGCTTCTTGTAACATTTCAGAGTCTGTGAGTCGTTAGCAGTTCTTTCAGAGAGATTATCTCCTTTAAACTTCTGACATGGATTCATGCCCAAACAGGTGAAATTATAAAGAATATTACACAAGTATGAAAACAAATTAGTGCAGCAGAACTTTCCTGCCTGATTAATCATCTCACGACCCCTCAGATTTATCCTGTGACCTTTTGGAGGGGACCGACCCGTAGCTTGGGAACCACTGGACTAAACTACTTAACTGTATATAAAGTGTGTCAAACTAGCACCACCTCAGCCAGCTTGAAAGTAATGATGTAATATATCATGTCATTTTTCTGCTGAACCAATATCTTTATCTTTGATACTTTATACTCTATATTTCAATGACACCTTTTTTTTATTTTAAATGCAGAACTTTTAATTGCAATGGAGTATTTTAAAATGTTGATATTGGTACTTTTACAAAAGTAAAGGATCTTCTTCTATTGCTGAAATGTTGTTTCACTACATTTGTTTATTGTGTGTAATTTCTGTGTAATTGTAGTATGTCCTGTAGTAAAATCCTTCAATTCATTAAAACCCTCAAATCCCCAGAAAGAATACCAAGATACCTTTTACATGCAGAGTAAAGTGGGCACCAATTAAATATTGTTGAATTCATTTCAGATGCTGTGTGTTTGTAATTATAGCTTGCAGCTATTATTTCATGAATGTGCCCTTACATTGTAACATTTGATAATCTGATCAATATGTCACTGCAGTACAGTCACATAGTGTATATACTATCTCCCAAACATACATAAAGGAGGAAAACTAATCAAACTGAATACATTTCCATATTCCTGCTCCCAGAGTTCATTGCACAGCACATAGTGTGGAATGAGATTATCCACTGCAGCTGAAGTTGCAAATACGACATTGGAAATATGCATTGGAAATATGCATTGGAAATATGCTGAATGGTGATTGCAGCAGAGTAGGAATATCCATCCCCTTCCACTTTGTATGTGTGAGACAGCTATAAAACAAATTCAATACACAGAAAAGTCTCTCTCTCTCTAAGCCTTGTAATAAATCATCCACCTTGTAGCCGTAGTAATCTTTGGGAGGAATTGCCTCTTTAATGGACCCTGCTCTCTGGTGAGATAACTGTTACTGTGATCTATAGCAGGAACATATAAGCACACGTGTGAATCTTTTAATCTTTTCACATGGGTGTAAGCACCTATAAACTATAAGCAAATCAACCTCGACTGTATCATTTCTAAATTCAATACAGTATCAATTTCAGAACTTGCGTCATTGTATGAAAAATCTACAGCTTTCCAAAACACATTGAGTAAATCACACACCCAGCTGTCTGCAGAGGCTGTTTACAACACAGTGGAAATGTGCAGTTATGTTCACTCTGGTTATTATGTTTCTGAAGCCTGATTCATTACAAGTCATTATTCTTACTTTGGCAGTGAGTAAAAGATTTTTAATGAGTTGAGGCTCAAAAGTCGTCGTTTTTCACTAATTTTTTTTCACTGGCCTCTCTACAGAGTTTATCTCTGCGCCACAGAGGTTTCTGCTGTAATGACTCCTGTCTTTTTTTTTTTTTTTTTCATATGGCTGATTACCTTACGCAGTTCAATAACTTGGGCGGCCATGCTGGACCGTAGAATTTGTGAGTGAGTGGGAAGGCAGAAAGGGCCTGCAGGCGGCCGCAGGGCTCTGCTGCACTAAACCAGTTCTGGAAGGTGAGGATACTTGGATATGTTCTCGGGTAAATCACATCCACTGTTAGAGAATGTTTCCAAACCAATTTTTATCAATCTGACTCAGTTGAAGCAGGTCATTAACCATGTAAAGTGAACGACAGAGAGAACGTTGTAGTCATGGTAAGAAATTTGATGTGCATAATGAGAAACACTATTTCAAACCCCTTTATTTAGTATTTATAATCATGGTTTATAAATGTATTTGCCAACCTATTTAACTTCTCCAGTGTATACATATATATATAGGTATATATATATATGTAATGTGTTTATGTATTTATGAATACTTCTCCTTCACTCTTCATGACAACTGAGCATACACCAGCTGTTGATGAAGGCCATGAGATGCCGCTGAAACTAAAGTTGCCAGTTTTGGGAAAGATGAGGAGATCGACACAACTCTCATATCTGTCCGTTAAATACAGAGCTGGCAGCAGACGTTTAGCTTAGCTTAGCATAAAGACTGGAAACAGAGGGAAACAGCTAGCCTGGCTCTGTCCAAGCCTGCCAGCATCTCTAAGCTCACTATTTAACACATTAAATCTCGTTTGTTTAATCTGTACAAAAATCTAATGTAAAAACTACAGTTCGCCATTTTACGAGTGCTGGAGTACTATTTCTTATCTTTAAGAAGTTGCAAAATAGGTTGTTAAAGTAAAGTATTTCTGAAAATAGGCACAGTTTTCAATGTTGTCAAGACTTTGCTGCATTTGAAATCCTATTTCTGCATTGACCTTTTCTCTCCCTGTAAAATAGTCAAACAAACCTCACATTGAAATTACGTTCATGTCCGGAGTCAAGCCTTATTGAGAATGATTTATTAAAAAGGGCTCATCATAATATTTTCTTGATCGGGGCAGTTTTTCTTTTAACTTAAACTTCAATGCACAAATAGGAACAATTTTTCAACTGTCAGTGAATTGCAGCTAATTTTCCAATTTAACTCAGAGCAAAGCTTTCGTACTGGAGGAAATTGGTTTGCCGTGATTTTAACCAGCCGCAAGTGACTATATGAATTGTAATTTGCTTGCGGGAGAGAGCAACAGAAAGGAACAGAAGACCTCCGACCACATACAGCTCAACAGTGGGGCGTCATCATTCAGCTTAATTCACTTTCACTTTGAAATGATGCCTTCAGAAATGTCTTAATTTCTTTCCTTTAGTCACCCCATAGATGTCTAAAGTTTTGGTTACAGCTATCATTTTCAAAGAGTTGTTTTTCTGCTGTATGTTGTGGAAAGCAATACGCTGTGAGAGGCACTCAGAGTGAACATCATCCATTCGATTCTCTGAAGCAGGGAGGTAGAAACCACCATGATGAATATTGCCTTTCTAGGATTTGCAGTAGAGCATTAAACTTTTATTTTTCATTCAGGACTTGAATTAAAAATATATGTTTCCTGACTTTATTCTTTGCAATGTGTGCTCTGTCTGCATGCATGGTGAATAATGCTTCCTAGATCCACCAGTGTGTAGACTTGTACTGTATTTCCACATGCATAGTGTATGTTTATGTATGTGTATGTGGCCTGAGGTATGTTGAAACCAAATATTACACCCATATGGGATTATTGAACATCTCATTCTAATTGTCATGTTGAATCTGGAAAGGGTCTTCCAGAAACTGTCGCCACACAGTTAAAAGCACACTATTGTCTGAAACATGAGGAAGGTAAATCTCAGGGGTCACAAGGTGCTTTGAAGTGGAATTAGGAAAGGGGAAGGGGAAAGACTTAGATATTTCCGTTATGTTATTTTTTTTTTTTTTGGACTGGTCTTCGGTTTTTGCTTTATTTTTTAAAATAGTGGCTAGTTTTACCTTTTTGGGCCTCAAAAATTCCTTCAAATTAAATAAGAAGGGGGAAAAAAATCATTATTTGGTTAAAACTGCTCACAACTCCTGTCCACACACTATGTTCATAGCCCGTCATGAGGTTTTAGAGCCTGGCGCCACAGCTGCACAGGGCATGGTGGGAAATGCCTGACTTTTGCCTGATCAAAGAGCTGACTGGCTCCTAGTTTTCACCACAAACACCACATTTTGTAGAAAAAAAAACAAATTTCTGCTAGTCACATGTTGGATGCTGCTAGAAACTGTCCATCTGCAGCTTCTGTCACCTTTCACTGCTGCTGCCGCCTGCTCTCTTCCACTTCCCAGGTGACGCACAATTTATATTGAATGAGCCAATTGTTTCTTTTCAAGTGGTCACAAGCCAATAGGTCGTAAACCCTGGTCTAAAATACCATTGTATGCTGTAGTGAAAGATTTTCCTTTATTTGAACTAAGGCTCATAGCCCAAACAATGACAAACAACCCCAGACCAAAAGTACTTTAACTCAAACCGTCCAACATAAAGTACAATCAATAAATCATAAAGACCTTCCTGTTGATTCAGCACAGAAAGTCAACATCAATCAACATATTCAATACAATCGGTTGAAGCCATTTTTGTGTGCTTGTGGGGGTAAAGATTATGTAATTACATATGCTGAATAAATTATAAATGTACAGATTTTAAAAGCTCTGTCCCATCTGTGGGCTATTTTCTTACATATGCTCTCAGGGCTGAACAACAGAACGAGCACCTGACATTAACATAATTGAATCCAATACAATAGCCCTGCAGTCAGAGTGCATGTGATTCCTGCACTCCCAGGGGAAGAGGCTGTAATGAAAAGCGCAGAGAGTAGGTAATGGAGTGACGAGGACAGTGACTTCATATTCACGCCTCATTCACCGCCGAACAGCAACAGTGTCCACAGGAAGTCCGAAGGCAAACACGTGAAAAGACATCAGAAAAGGAAAATTGGCCTCAGTGCTGATTCTTTGATGTATTTGTGCTCGTTCACCTGGGAAACTGAAATCATTTAGTGGAGTCTGACTGATAGAACTGATATGTCATAAAGTTGTCATTATAAATTGAAGGTCTCCGAGTGCTCATACATCCTGCACACACCATACATCTTGGTGGTTTCAGCACAGCCATTCATGGGGGAGCTGGCTGTCTTTAAGATCTTGCTGGAAGCCTGTAAAGGTTTAACATTTTTCCACGTCCATTACTCTGTTTCAAGGCTTCACTCGTCTCCTGCAGAGAGTGACTTGGAAAATACGGAAACTAATTAGAGATCTCTGAGGAATAAAATTAAGGTTGGGAGAAATGGAACATGTTCCTCCAAAATAATTGGACCGAGACAATGATGGCTTGCTGATATACTGCTGCACTGAGGCAGTAAAAAAAGAAATGCTGTCTCTCCTTCCACCCACTTCATGCCAGTTGGGCTCATATTTTAGGATTTGTCAAGGATCCATCTTATTCGTTCATTACTGGAGAGAGATATAGTAGATGTAAAACAGCCTCCTATATTATGAGAAGTTGCACGTGTTAAACATTACATCCATTTCCCCAGCAGTGATATGGTTAGCTGTATTACGTATAGGGAGAGAGCAGCATGGAAGCAGAAGTTTTCACAGCACACTGTGTAACAGATGCTTTGTAATGCCTTCATTTCGTGCCTTCAGGCTGATTATTTTACCAGAAAAATAATTTCCATTGAAACTGAATAATGCTTAAAAATACAGTACTATATCCTGCTTTTGGATCATTTGCACAAGGTTCAAGAAAAATGCAATATCTACTGACAAAATGTGTTCTTCCACCTTTCTTGTCTGTTTGCATAAAAAATAAACATTATCATGATTTTTTAACAGCCCATATGATAGTTCATAAATGCTTCTGTGTTTTGCTGTGTCCGTCTGTTAATTATTAAAATCAATAAAATAAATTAATTTATAGTTAAATACATATAAATATCTGATTTAAATAAATTGCATATATTCCACTAAAGTCGATTTTCTTGTTACTGCAAATTCAACATGCAGTTGTAAAGGAAATGTTCATTTGCATGGCATAATATCTTAAATTTTATGGCAAAACTGATGTAGACTGATTTAGATTCCAGTTTTACCAAATATGTAGTTACTGCGTTTTGGCTTCACAGGGCACTAGAGTGTGTCCCTTTCCTTAATGCTGGAGGCAAAGAGAGTCCTTCCTGCACCCGTTCACTCTGTGATTCTTTCTTCTGCCGCCTGGAGAGTTGCATCATCATGAGCGCCCACGGCACAGTAGGTAATTCACAGCTAACACCATTGGCATTTTCTTATTTATTTTCAGCAGTTTGTTTATGACAGGAGGCCTCTGGGTGGCAGATACGTGCCCACACACATGCAATGGATCATTGACTCCTCGACGGCCCATCTCCTCTACATCACATGGCAATAAATGGCTTTGATGAACAAATATGTAATTTTATTTCAAATTATTTTTCTTCCTATCTCTTAAGCTCTTTGCTGAGTCTGCAAACCCATATGAATCGCAGCTAATAGTTTGGCTTTAACAACGGAATCATTTGCCAACTCCAGGGCTCCCCGAAGAGAAGTCCGCTCTCTGCTGTTGTTTGAATCAATTTTCCTCCATTATCTTTCCTCCAGTGCTTAAAGAGATAAATTAACTATTCTAAAGAGAGGTACAGGCTCGGTGAAGGTGGTGCACTGGGAAAAGTTGCTGCAGTGTTTTATGATATGAGCCATTAATGTGGTTTACTGGATAACTTCACAGCTGCTCAATAGAAAAATCATTCTTTTTATGGATGCAAAATCTGCTATTTTTTGCATCCAGAAGTCCGATGTCATGATTCTTTAGTTGTTTGTATCCTCCGCAGTGAATCATGGTGATTCATATTCAGTTTAAAAGGTCTTCTTTGGATTTTTGATTCTAATTGCCGTAATAGGCTGTTTATTTCTTGAGGCATGATTTAACTGCAGAACCTCGAGGACGTCAAGAGTTAAATAAACCTTTACTCAGCATCGTTTATGGTTAATTACTACATTTTTATTTACTGAATCATTTAAATTTACTTTTTCATATAATTCACAGTGGGGATAGCTGCATGATTAATCAAATTTCACTGTGGTTACTTGTGTCCAATGGTTTAAGTTTATTATGAACACACAGGATATCTCCACATTCCAGTGGATTGTATGATGTTTTTTTTTTCTGTTTTGGAGGAGAAACAAGATCTGTTCTCATTTGAACCAAATTCCTTAGGTATTTATAATGCTGTACTGTATCTATTAGATTACCATAAAGAGTATGGATTGGAGAAGGACATTAAATCTCTGTGTTCCTGTGAAATGCATATATTTGGACTTTTTGGACAATTTTTAAATGACTGAAAATGGTCTGAATGTGATCAAAGCAGACATTAATGTGGCGGAGGTCTGGTTTCCAGTGGAGCCAATGGAACTCAAAACAGTGTTGCCAGCATAAAAATGCAACATTTGAAACAGTTGAAATATATTATTTATGTGTGGAGTAAATGGCACAGGGCCTCATATTTATCATTGTGGGACTATTTGAGCTTTACTAGAAAGGTAACCAGAATCGTCAAGGCCAGTGATAAGCAAGTCTTATTTAATATATCAGAAGCCTTGGACAAATCTTCCAGGAGTACAACACAATTATGCTTTTTAAACAAGTGATGTCATCCACAAGAGAATTTGCAGCAATTATTGCACCATGACCAGGTCTAAAGTGTGATGGATGAAGGAAATATCACCCTCCAGAAAATCATGTAATTGTGAGATGACCATTCGCCAAGTTTCAATCCAAATTTATTGCAAATTTCCAACAAAGTTCCAGAAAATTAGCAAAATGAAATGCGAATTGATGTGTGTTTTCATCGACTTGTGTGAATATTCTGTTGGGTGCATCAAGATAAACAGCTGCTGACTTTTTCTTGGGTGCCATTAAACCCCTGCAGAAGAAAAGGGCAAAGCCTTTATTGAGTTTCTTTTGCAGCAATGAAATTGAAACAGGTGGATGGCAATCCACTTAGTGATTCTAAGATTTTGGAAAGACAGGAAATCTAAGATATATTATGGTTGATTAGGTCACAAGTGTCACCACGTTTGTGATATGATAATTGATACTTGATTTGGATTGATTTGTGGTTCAAAGGTTAGTTCAGAGAATTTTGGACGACCATTTCATCAAAGTCACAGAGGTTAAGGTAGCACTGACTTCATATGCTGGCAGCAAGCAGACCTCTCTTTTTTTTAATCCCTCGGCCGCTCAGTCTCTTTTCACTTGAATAACCTTCTTATTGAGCTGTGATTGAGAGCTTGGGCGGCCTTGTGTATTGTGACGTCATTTCAGGGGAGTCAGTGACCTGGAGATGAGACAGAGATGGAGATCAACTCACCACGTAAATGCAGAGGGGAGTCAAATAAATTGGTTCAAGTAGATACTTCAAACTGTTTTTCTTTTTGTTTGAAAGCAGGTTAAGAGGGTCATTGATCCTGTCTTGGTGTTTTTCCTTGCAATTAGCTCCATTCAAACCACAGTGAAATGAATATGAAATGCACTATGACCCATTATTTCATATCTATGAGGTGCATGGATGCCGAAACCCCTGTCTATTATTAAAGGTGTTAAGAAGGGAAGATAACTACACAAATGTGCTATTTAGACAAGATGTTTTTCCTTTATGTTCAAACACAAAGCACAGCTGTGAACTTTGATGGTAGAGGTCAAACATCTTGAAGCTGCATAACACAACAACAAGTTCGGTGATGTTTAATTAGCAAGAGCTATGACCAGAAGTACAGAAGAGACATATAAATGAAAAGTAAGCTCATTGTTACACAGAGTAGGTGGATACTTTTTATATCAAAGCAGCCAATATTTCTGCCTACAGAGAGCCTGTTTCAAAGTCTTCTTGTCATGTTTACAATATGCACAGTTAGACTAAAGCTGAGAAATTTCGCCCAAGGAAACGCCACAGTCACGTCAACAAGTATGTGCCTGCTGCAGCCCAACCACTGAAAATAGCAGGTGATGGCAGTTTTGGCCTTTCTCTCAAGGCAAAGAACAACAGTACAGTACAACAGACTGTTGTAGTGATTTCTATGCATTTTAAACAATTATATAGCTTTCTAAGGTTGGAGAAACTTCAAATATTCTGACATTTTGTAAACGTCTTTCAAAAAAGCATGGTTAAAATAAAAAAGTATGAGAGTACTGTAGAAGAAAGCTGCACAGTTTTCACCTCAAAATGTGTGTCCAACAACCCACAGACGTACATCACCTGGAGAAGCGTGGTAGTTTTTGTGTCCAGGGCTGGACAATGGAAAACCTCGTGATCTAGGATTCTTATGTGTCTGTTTTTAATTTTAAGCCATACCAGCGACATTTGATTGGTTAGTCAGTCTCAACAACTATCGGATGGATTGCCATGAAACTTTGTGAAGGCATTCATGGTCCCCAGAGGATGAAACCTACTGACTCTGGTGAGCTCCTGACTTTTCGACTTATGCAAACAAACTAAAGAGCAATATTTTACTTTGAAGTAAGATGCAATTACTCCCCTAGAGTGAATCAATTAAGCTTGAAATGAACACACATGCAGCCACTGTATTTCTGAGGTTCCTGACGTCTTAGCAAATATTAATCTGTCTCTACTGATGTACCATCCTAATTGTCAGCAATCCTCCTAACACAGTAACAAATGTGAGTGATGAGCCAAATCTCCATTTAATCCATTCAGCCCACCCGGGAAAGACTGAGAAGCTGTTCTGAAGCAGATCTGATCTGAAGACTGTCAAACCTGTTTTACTGTACACCTGTCGGGACCACACACACACACTGTCTAAAAATATACTGCAACAGCCGGAGGGGACGTTAGTGTTGGACTGCTCAGATTATTGTATCCACTCACCAATTTTACTGCTCTCGGTTTAGAGTGAGTTATAAAAAAAGAAGAGAATAATCTAATTTAATGAGATTCTCGCAGTTATAAGGCACCATACTGGGTTTATACATCATCCCAGGAGAAATATGCCTGCTTGCATGTGTGTGTGTTGTCTTCAAACTGAATTTACAGTGTGTGTGAGTGTGTGTGTGAGTGTGAGTTGAATATTCAGACACAGTTCAATCATGAAGGAGAATTGGGAAAAAAGTGAAAGAGGAAAAGTCAAAGCTGCATAATAAAGTAGCAGAATTATACTAGAGGCAAAATACAATATGAAGACATCAATCAAAACAAGGTGCAGAGAAGCACAAAGATAAAATGGAAAATAAACATATTAATAATAATAATAAAGTTAGATGAGAAGATCACTACAGCTGGCAGCTGGTTAGCTTAGCTTAGCCCTCAACACAAACTGTATATAACCTTATTATTCCTTTAACTGAAGAGGAAGTGATAATAGTTTTACCTTTTTAAATTCTTATTAAAGGTTAAATAGCATCTATTTTGTTTTTTTTATATTAAATGGATCCTTGACTCTTGTAGTGTTTATTTTAACTGGATTTGTGTTAAGTTGCGACTCGGGGAAAGTTGACTTGCCTGAGTGAAGTTTGCCGTTTCCCTTTTTATTCTGTCATGTAACACAGGTTTTATCAGCATGGAAATATCTCCAATGGTACTATAATATCTATATATAATATAATATAATCTTTGATATCTTAAACCTGTAATCAGGGTGTCTTTGATCTTCTGTTGTCTTTGTGAGTCCTTTCTGTCAGTTGAATCCGTTTGATGAGCTGTGCTTTGATGAGCTATATCAGGCATCTCTCTTGACTGTGAAGGGTTGAGTTTTGTCCCACGTCATTGGGTGGCGGTGAGTCACATCAAAATGATCTATCTTATCCCCCAGTCCCTACTAATGCATGATCTGTTTCCCATTTAAATCGCTCTTACCGCATTGTCTTTCAATCAAGTCGAACATGCAGGCAAGGCTTTCTGGGACAATTTACATCAAAGTAGAAAAATAATTGCTGCCATGTTAGGATTACGTCTTTGAAAGTAATAACAGAGAGGATGGAAATGGCAAGCTACACTCTCAAAAATAAATGTACAAAGAAGGTACATTTTTGTTCTTTAAGTTACCAATTTAAATTAATATTTATATGCATAATTCTATTATTATTATTATTAATATGATGATGGTGGTTATTATGGTAATTTTATTATTCTTTTTACTATTATTAATAGTTAACAAAGCACCGCTGCAAAGAGCTATTTGGTCCTTCCTGTCTCAAGAAAGGATAAGAAATAATATTACTTTCTTCACCTTTTTTTGTACCTTTTGGGTACCACTCCAGTGACAAGCGTTTGTACCTTTAGAGGGCCTTTTTGTAGCTTTTTTCTGAGAGTGTATGTGCAGCTCAGTACAAAAGACCATATAACCATTGCTCCATTGAACCAAGTCTGATAATGTTATGTAATGTAATGTAAAGATTAATTGAAGCTTAAATGGGTTTTGAGATCTCGGTCATTCTTGCAGTTGTAATCAAATTTTAAACCACCCTGGATAAAGCTAAAAATACATTTAAAATCTAAAAATCTGTCCTATAATCCGCAGCAACTTTTGGCAGCAGTGGAAAGTAACTACATTCATATCCCCACACAAAACATATGGAAATGTACAGCTGAAACCATAAGTCGATAAATTGATTAACAGAAAAGTATTGGCAACTATCTTGATAATCAGAAAAATAATCAGCAGATGAATACATAATTTAAATTATTCATTAGTTGCAGTTCTATAACCAATAACTCCAACTCAACTACAACAGTAAAATCCTGCTTTTACATTAATGCATGAGTAATAATAATAATAATTTAATTATATAATATACAGTCAGAGGGAACATTTTTGTTGTTCTGATTGGTTGTCCGCGACTGTTGATAACGCCCCAAAAATAATCTGAGAGGTTCCAGACTAATACACATTTGCGAATAAGTCTAGCGATGCCAGGTTATGGTATTACTACAGGATCTCAATACTTCCTCCACCACTGAGAGGGGTTTATTTTAACTCTATCTTGGAGTTAGCAGACCAAGGTAGATGTGTCCCAGTGTGTCTAGGAGCTCCCACAATCGATACATCTGATAGGTGGTGGTATGTGGGAGGGTAGGCACAAGCAAAGAGAGGAGTTTTGGGAGAGCTATTGGCGAATACCAGACTTCACACATATTCACCTCGCTGAAGCGATGGAGGGGAGACAGCGCGGAGGAAGAGTGTGAGCTCTAAGGCAGAGAACCTTCTAAAATATTTACCACCTCGAAAAACAGTCTGAAGTCTAATCTAAAATGTAATTAATTAGGTTAGTGATTACACAGCAAAGTCTCTGAAACTCGTTTTCATCAGAGCTGGATGACCAGTTCCTGTTACATGAAATACGTTAAAACATTAAATTTGTGATCCCGGTTCTGCAGTCTGGTTATCTGTTAACTGTCTTTATTAACTGCTTTACCTAGTGGGTGTGAGTGAGCTTGTTTTACCGATCTATTGAACACTGGATGGGAAATCCAAACTTTCTGGGCCATTAATTCCAATGATAGCTTCTCGCCCAGTGTACACACCTAAAACACTTTGACTCTCCCTGGTTGCCTCTTGTTTGCTTTCTGTTTTAGTGGACCTGATCTTCAGCATTACCAACACACAGCAAAATAGCCCACAGCCAAGACACACAGCAAGACTTCACCTAGATATCTCCTACCTTTACTCAAAAAAATCCTTTTAACTGTCTGCTCTTCCATTGAGATTCTGAATGTGTGTGTATTTTATGCTTAAGTCTGAAGAGCGTAACATATTTTATGCCATTTTGGTCAGGTTTATTAGTTTAATAATTTGGATTTCCGTTAACTGTCCACAGTGCAACAGTTTCGTTTCCAGGGGTCCACAGGAAAAGTAATACAGCAGTTTTATTAAATATGAAAATGCACAACAATCTTTACAAGAGTGCAAACAAATAACTATGTATCTCAAGAGACTTCCAGGTTAAGTAAAGGATAGAAAAAGTGAAAGGTGACCTTAATCTTTCAAAGATTTGATGGTGAGTTGACAGCCCTTTTAGATTATTGATCGTCTGAACCTCACTTGCCCTCTGGCAGGTTCACCGTGCAGCTCACACTACCACAGTAATCAGTCCTGCTGAAAGGAAACCATCCTTTGTGAGACCAAAGTTATCTGTCTTTTTTTGTTGTTGCAAGAAAAAAAAACCTCAGAGAATTGTGTGAACATTTAACTACAATACATTGTTTATGTTTAAAACTTTTAAGTTTCCCAGGCGGTTTTGTAGCTATTAATCAACAGATACTTTCAATATATATCTGCATATTGTAGTTGGTGAATTTTAACTGTACATCTTGTGGTTATTTTAAGTTAGATTTTTTTTTTAAAAGAGCAGCTCCCATCAAAGGTTGCATGATTACATGATGAACCGAGTGATTATCATCAAAGCATCCTCTTTAAAAGACAATTAAGACAAAAACGCTTCTAATTAACCTTGTCAAACCCTCTCGATGTCCCCTGGGAGATTGGGCCTGTTGACGGGACCTCAGCCTGCTTGCCAATAAGTGTAGTTATCAGATCTTATAAAAACCTTCCTCCCCCCTGCACTTTGGCAGCCTTTTGATTTTCCTGTCCGCTGGGAAAAGTAAAGGGCAATTGGTCCAGCACACCTTGGAAGTCGGCTTCAATCACTTCCAATGAGCTAACATGACATGACTGACAGTAATTGACTGTGATCCCATTGGAGCCCAAAGCAGCGCAGGATAGAGATTGTATCATTAAAACAAGGGAAAAAACAAAACCACAACACAGTTTATTGACCTAAACCATCTTTGCTTTTTGTCCTGTGGAACAGTTTCTTTTACTTTGCAACTTCCTCAGTTGATTCTGAATGGTCCATTTTTCGTATCCAGAAAGAGGTAACCAATAACCCAGTGAAGAGCTGGTTCTAATTCCAGAGCACACTCCGTCTTTCGGGGATTTAACACTGTTCAGTAGGAAAAGGTAAACAGTAAACAGGATTTTTCTGTATGCTGCCCATAACCTTCGGGGCAGCCGAGATGGAAGCACATTATCACGCAGTGTTGAAAAAAGTGCAATTTTCAGTCTCACTGCAAATCAGCCATTGGAGATTGTGATTCCCTGTCAACCTCCTGATGAGTTTCTCGTCAGAAACCAATAAATAACCCGTGGTTGATTGAGATATTTGTCTGGTGAATTCATTTACAATCAGACCAGCAGTGAGTGAATCAGCCGGGCTTTGAATAATTCAGATTTTTGTAGAGTTGAATAATGAATCTTTCCTATTTTGCACTGGCCACACTTCAAAGAGAGAAAATCCATGTGACATTAACAACTTCATTTAAAGAACTGAAGGGGTGCAGGAAAAACTCTCCACCCTGAACATGTACAAACAAGTGCAGTTTAGAGGGTGGAATATTGTACTTAAATGAGAATTTAAGACACACACATTGTTTTTAATATATTCTGAGCACAACAAATATACTTTTAATGATTCTATGTATTTAAACAGTTAAACAAGTTCCTAGATTTTAAGAAATGCAAAGAAATGCGATTTGCACCTAAAATCGCAGCTTCAGTGTGACTGCATCGCCTTGTCTCGTGTGTTTTTTTGTGTTTAGTTGTGTTTAGTTTTTCTTTGCGCTCCAGAGCTTGGTCATTAAATTGACAAATGTTCTAGGTGGCGATTCTTTGTGGTCTGTCTCTGCTGCTCCTCTATTGGTCAGATAAACAACATTCAAGTGGTAATCTCGGATAACTTCCTGTGACATTGTGTGACAACTTGTTTAATAAATAGATCAACAGACAGTGGGATGAGACAATAAGAAAAGACAGTAACAGGATTATTTAAATTTGCCAAGTCCTGGGTCTATGAAAGGAGCATAACTTGATAGTTGGTACTGAGATTACAAGACAGTTACAACACACAGCATTGACACTTTAGCTGCAGGCTGGGTGGCATATGGGGTGGGTGACACACTAATGTGTAATGCTGTTGAGCTGCCTCTCTAGATCTGAAATCGAGTTTACGCGAGTGCCCCAGGGACTTCATATACGCTTTGTACAGGTCGGCGTACGGAGCAGCCGTCAACCCACCACTTACTGTACAGTAGATGTTTTGGTGGAGATAAAACACAAACAAATCCTCCTCTGCACTGAATCCGGCAATAACCCCGAGTGGTGTTGATTGTGTGGGTCAGACAGTCAGACAACAGGCTGATAGTCCACCGAATAAAATACCATAAAAGTAAGTTATCAGCCCTTATTTGTTGCAAGCTTTCCCGCTCCACTTATCTTTTTCTCAGTAAACAAACTTTGTCTCCTTCCTGCTTTGTGTCGACGAGTTGGTACAAAGGGATCAAACTGAATAACCGAGAACATTTTTTTGAGCATTGCTTGATAAATAAATAGTTTCCACTTGATATTTGACTTAACAGAAGATAAGTTGACATCACATTGAGAGGCAATCCGCTTCTTGCATGTACTAATGTTAAAATGTGTAATTTTTACCTAATAAATAACAGTACAAAGAGACTATTTACAGGTGGCATAATAGTAAATTCAGTCAAAATTCGGTTTTATATATTTTATATGTCTGTTTGTAGCTTGGTTTATATTTCTGCATGTCCATGTTTTATGTTGGATTGAATTTTTGTGCTTTTGTTAGTTTGTTTTTCTTAGTGAATAAAGTGAAAAGTGTGTTACTGTAGGTTGTTGTATGACAGATTAAAACCAAAACACAACTTCTTAAAAATACTATCGCAGTATCATATTAATGATCTTATTTAATTAATTTAAACCCAACTTGAAAATCTGATTCCTGATCCTCTTTTTAAACCCCTCCAGAACATATTTTATTACTCAAGCTGATCCAAAAGTTTAATAAAAATCACGGAGATGCCGGCACTTCAATCATACAGAGCTGGTTTCCTCTGACCCCTGAAGAGCTGCTGGGCGCTCGAGTTATCTGATTTTCATGTGCCCTGCGGATTGACACAGCTCTCTGAAACACATTGGCACCATAAAGTTAATCAAAAGAATCATGTGGCTGTCCTGAACTTCTTTATGTTTTTAGCAATTAGATCAATGAAGATGTTTCTGATGATGACCCACACTGATCTAAACCTATGTGTGACTATAATGTGCCCTCCTGAGGCGGATAAATGCTTTCCAGATAAAAAAAAAATGATATAACAGTCCCATAATTGCCTCAGGCATGTAGTTCAGAGCTTGTAAGGTCAGTTAGGTATCTAGACGGGGGATACAGCCCCCTTTAACAGGCTGCATGTCAGGCTGATGACCATTAGTGCGATGGTACTTGCTTGCCGTCACCCCCATTAGCCTAAAGACCAACCTGGGAGCCTCTGGCCCCAAAAGGTCTTAAGCAATATCAACCTGGTTGATGGTGAATAATAGCTCTGATACTCATAGATTATTCATAGCTTGAGCCACTGCATTGTATATAAGAATCTCCATGTGTTTGAACGTCAAAAAGAATAAAAATTTGATTGTTAAATAATAATAATAAACAACTGGACATCTAGGGACGCACAACTCAGCAGTTTCCTCTTGTGTTGTGAATACAAATGAATGTATGTATAGATCCAATTGCTGAAGCATGCGTAAAGAATATTAGCATCATCATCGATGTGTTTTGTTACTGTCAAAACATTACGTTGTGCCCGTCCGTGTGCTCCTGACCGGATGACTTACTTGCACAATTATTGCTATTTACTGTCAGCAGGTGATCCGCATGAAATCCCATCTAAACATAGTCTGAAATTGATGTTTACAACTCAATATTTTTCAGTGTCAGCCATCCACGTCACGCATGCAGCAACTTCAGGTATTTGTTGCGGCTCATCGCTGATGCTCAGTACATGAGCATGAGTCAGATAATCTTTCACATGAAAAGTGTCTTTCTGTGTCCTTTGTTTTAAAGCCTTGAGGGACCGATGTGTCTGAGAAGTCACCATGGTGTTAGGTGTATCGAAGCAGAGTGGACATCAGTGAACACAATCGCTGACATTTCCTGTGATCATCAACACATCTGGATTCCCTGGAACTGTCCGCAGTGCAACACTTACGTTTCCTGGGGTCCACAGGAAAAGTAATACAAGTTTCTTCATTTTATTTCTATTTTACTCTACTTTATACTTCTACTTTACTACATTTGGAAGCCAATATTGTACTTTCTACTCCATTACAATTATTTGATAACTGTAGTTACTCTGCAGATTCAGATTATCAATACAAAATATAAATCAACTAATAAATGAGGATGTATTATTATAGACGAAGCTACCCAGCAAGATATAAAGTTGTTGAAATTCACTCCACTTTTACCAGCTGCAACATTAGTGGTGCTTAAACATTAATGAATCACTACTTATAATCCAGTGATATAATAAACATTATTCTAAAATGGATGATTCTGCATAATATTTCATATTTAACATAATCATTTTTTGTGTCAGTCTTGAGCATTTGGAGTGGAATCATGTAAGGATGGATCAACTCAATGTTTCTGTGTACAAACTTTTAATTATCACAGGATATTTCAGGTGACTACAAATCAACTTCCTTCCAACTAACAGTAACTGAGCGAAACTTTATTCCTTGAAAGACCATTTATTTTGCCTCGGTGTGGTGATTAACAGGCATGGTCCTTTGTGTTTAAGGCATTCAAGGTAGACGGCTTTGTTATTGGCTGATGGATGTGTGGTGTTTTCCACTTTGACAGGGCTTATTAGTAAGAGTAATGCCTGCTGTCTGGAGACCACCTCTGGCCTCGGCATGATTACATGTGTTGCTGTGTGGGATGTGCTGTTTGGGTTTGTTCGTCACAGTTAAGAATAGGGGCAAGTGTGTCAAGTCTGCTGGTAGATGTGTGAAAACCTCAGTGACAAATCAGTGGAACATCTGTTGCTTCCAGTCAACTCAAATGCATCTGAAATGACTTAAGAGGGAATAAATATATCAGAAAATTGTTTTGAAATACAAATCACACACAGGAACACATTGTCAAAAACATAACAAGTGAAATTACACCCCTAGTCTTTACATTTTAAAATCAAAATACTTGCTGGAAAACAGTGATGCAGTCTTTTTTAAGACCAAATAAAACCTGATAAAATCATCACAGATCTTTGGATGAGGCAGCCCATCTGGCCTTCTCTCCCTAATGGAAATCCAAGTGATTTACATTTGATCCTTTCCTGTATGATGTTCGATTTCAACCCTTATACTGCCTTTGACCTTCCTGTCTTGCCATTAAACATCAGGATGCAGCCATCCACAATCACTTGATTTTCAGCTACAGAAATGGATCCAATTATTTTAAAAGAATCAATCTATCAATTTTCCTTTTAAACTACTTGAAAAACAAATGAAATACCCATCAGCCTCAGCTGCATTTGAGTGATAAACACTGACAGGTTAACATTGTCACTGTAAGCATGTATAGGCTGTATAAAAGAAGTGGACGTAGCCTTCGTGACGTCACCCGTTGGTTTGTGAACGAGAGGGACGAGAGAGTAGCGCTTCCTCTATCCTGATTGGCCGTCGCCGCGGTAACAATTTGTCAACCGCAAGGTAGCCTCGCCCTAAAGCACATTTGTGTGAGGTCATGGTCATGTGTCGGAAAAATAATTACTCCAAAGCCACTTTGGAGCTTTTGTGCCACGAAGCACTCATCAGGTTGATACTGTCAAGCCAAAGCCATAATTCACCTGACAAATCATGTGATTCCGTCAAAGCTAAATAAAGATTAATTGCCAGGAAAACCTTTTTGACTGAAGTCTAGTCACACGTGAAAACCGAAACAGGGAAATGAGAAAAGGGCGTTCTGGTTTGCACCTGTGACTCTTTACTCAGCATGAATGAATTAACGGTGCTGCAGTTTAGTCAACAGCATAGCCACATTTGATGCTTTCAGGTGTATAATTATGCGTCTTCCTGCCACCAGTACTCAGGCTCCTCCACCAACAAATATACAAAGAGCTTAACTGGGAGCAGGCGTGGCTCGCTATCCTCATGGGCTGCACCTGGCACTCTGCTCAGTCTCCACCCCACTCACTTCCACATCTGCCCCGGCTGCATACAGACAGAGTAAGCTATCAAACCTGTATTTTTACAATATTTATAGCTCACTGCATGATTTTTGTTGGTCCTTGGTGAAGATACAGTATGTACAGTATATCCTGCTATACCATTGAGGCTACCTGGTTATATATATCACTGTCAGAAGACTTGTGATGATACCACTGGCACTATCTGACACAAGAACAAAGATAGACATTCATATTTTATATAACTCCCCCCCTCATTGCTTTAAGCCTGCTGGAATAGATTTCACATGGAACTGAAGAAATATGACATTAACTTGAATTTTGCTGGGAATGCTTTTTAACAAGAATATAATAAAACATATATATATATATATATATATATATATATATATATATATATATATATATATATATAAATAGCTGTTAGCTGAATGTTTACTGGGCATTGGAGACAAAAATTAGATGGAAACTTGTTGGTTTATTTGACCATCTGATGACTAATGACTCAATGAGCACAAATCATGTCATCCTACAGGCCACTCTTACCTCTTCACTCTGCTAATTGTTGGCAGTCAGTTTCAATTTGCATCTCATTTTAAGTCATTTGTTATGTTTTACTGAATCAGCATCTGTTGAGTTCTCCCTTTTGTTTAACATTTAATTAGCTACTTCATTCAGTAGAACAGTATTCATAATATTTCTGACACATTCAGGTTTTCATCCAAATGTAGTGCAAAATATACCTGAATTTCCAGAACATCAGTAAAAGAAAATTCATATGAATGCTTTTTTCCATCCACTACTGTAATTCAAATCCGTACAAGTTGGTTCATTGAGATGAACAGTAGCGCTAATTCTCCAGTTGGGTGCCATTAAACCATTGCAGAAGACGAGTATAAAAACTTTTTTGTGATATTTCTGCATTTCCACTCAGGTTTTTTATGTTCAAATGTGCTTAAAAAACAGATGGATGGAAATTTAGAGGAATCTTTGAATTGATTGAGATGTTCCTGTATTTTCCTGAAGTACAGATTCCAGGATGATTCTAGTTTTTGCTCTTTCCATACATTCCCTCAATGCCGTCAATGGTTGTACATCATTTTCCAATGCTTCAATCAGATTATAGTTATTGCTATTAGGACAGGAAACTATGAAAAACAGAGAAGGGCTCCAAAAATGCTTTCAAATGTCTGTAAATACTTTTCACCTTCAGTGACTTAACATACACTAAAACTAATGCATATACGCACTACTGGACACTACATAAGACAGATATAGAGATTCATTTGACTCCTCGGACATACCAAATGGTGATCAGACCAATAAAATCAATTGTATTTAAATGCATAAGTTGCAATGACCTTCATTAATTCACTGGACTCACTGTATATGTTGCAACACATGGAAGACTGTGGAGGGTGTTCATCAGTGCAATCAAAGTCCGTGGTGGTGTTCAAGCCGGTCCTTGATTATGATTTCGAATGCAGAGGATGTGGAAGCCGCTAAGGTTCAAACGAATCCTCCTCCTGATCTGCCCCCGGCACATGAGAACAAGGCAGTTAATCAGTCAGGGTCTCGGGTGCTAAGCCACCTAGTTATCTAGAAGACTCCTTCTAGAGTATGTCTGCCAAGACCTTTTGTCTGGATAGGTTTATACTTCACAACATTGTTTCAATGCTTGGTTTTACACATGCAGTGTTTCTCATTTGTGACCTCCCATGCAGATACATGTAGTGAATAAATCGAGTGAGAAAGCAAAAGCCAGGGGGAGATTTAACATTGATTCAAGTCCAGTGACTATAAAAGACTTCATACCTTACGATCCATGACCAGCATGTTTTGCAGTATAAAAATCACTCGGCTGTGTGGAAAATAAAATGCTTTGACATTAAAATGGAAACATAAATGCTACCTCACCAGGTTTACTCTTTAGACTTGGAACATTTTTAGTCTGAACTATTTTCTGACATCTGGGAAACAAAAAAGTTTGAAGTTTTAATGTCACCTTTTCAAATCTTTAAACCCCTCTGCGCCGTATTCAGATTCTCATTCAGCCTTCCTGTTCTCAGTGGCACACCAAGCTGTCATTATTCCTCCAGAAGCACTCTCCGGTCATTTACAGCTCCCAGCACCACTGCAGATGAGAGCCAGGACTATTGGAGCCAAACTCCTCACCGCTCAGCAGCAGATGCAGCTGATGTGTCGAATCCATGTTTAGATTTAATTGTTGGAGCAGCTGGGCTTTTAGAAAGGAACATTTTTTTTCAGAAAATGACTCCAAATATTCCAAACTGGATCAAAATAAAACTTTGCAGCCTCCAAAAAGCTGTCAGCCCTGGATGTTTTTATCTGTGGCACAGACAAAAATGACTGTCCCTCTGTTAGCTTTCAAAGTATGATTTATCACATCATGGCTGTCCATTATGACTCAATTTAAAGGGAAACTCTGACAATTTTCAGCTGGTTTTGTATCATTACAATGTCTGTAGTATATGCAAATAAACAATTTTTACCATGTTGCCAACACTGGAGCAAGTTGGCTGATGTAACCCGGATTTGCCAGGAAAACTTCTCACAAAACATGAGTTTTGCCGGCAACTGAGCAGGGAGCACTGGGTGTAGGCAACATGGAGGAGAATTAAACATTGTTTAATTGCATATACTACCGACATTGTAATGATACAAAAAGAGACAAAGTTTCCCTTTAAGACTTCCTGTCAGGAGCAAAAATAACAATTTAAGTTAACCCAGAGGGGACATGAAGTTAAAAGATGAACAGGGTATCACTTGGCAAAAAAAGATAGTGTGTGAGATATTCGACTCATCCTCTCTGTATTCTCAGATGAAAAGTGAAATATATGAATGTGACACTGCAGCTGGGATTCCCGGGAGGTCTCTGCCTCATCCTTTTGTTGTAACTTCAAAGGATATTTCATAGGGGAATGATATTTTCTTCCTCCTCCATCCCTCCTGAGATCAGTGTGTTGTGGGGCTGCCGTGTGTTGCTTTTATGCTCTGGAGTCACATTGTCCTAACAGGTGGACTGCAGATTAAAAACAGATTGTAGATAATGAGATGATCAGTTAGATTTGATAGTTCGAATTACTGTTAGATTACTTAGCAAAAAATACATCAAAATTAAATGAATCTGAAATAAAGAAGAACACGAATATTACACTTTGCTGAGAAATCTAGTAAATTGCTCTAAACTAGGACTAAAAAGGATAAAATGATTTATTTTGTTAATTTTTTAAAATCATGTTTATTAATCTGTTTTGGTAATGAAATATTTGAATTGCACTTGAACAGACAACCACCTTCTCTTTTAATAACATACTTAATGAACATCTTTAATGATTTCACCATCGCAAAATTGATCAATGTGAGACTGTCCTCACCAGAAAACATGTTCTCAGAAGCAAAGGTGTGGCGTTTTTTTGACCAAAAGAAAATCTGAAGTCAATGTCCACTTACTAGCTTCCTCTTTAACTTTTACCCACATCTTCGGTCTTCCTCAGCAGATGCAGTTTTCTGAGTGTTCATGGAAGTAGCTCAGTTGTCATCATGTGACCTATGGAACCTGTTTCACATGATAATAGGTGTTTGTATATACAGGATATACCACTGGCTCTGTTTCTTTTTCACATACTCCTGGTCGGTGACTTTCCAGTCGATGCCGTGACCAGTTTTGGTCATGTGTTGTTCGTTCGGTCTCAGTCAATGAAGTGATCCTCGCAGTTGTGATGTCATACCCCACTCCTCTCCTGAGAGGTCCGTCGTTTTGTTATAATGCCAAAAAATCACTTAGGCAGGAGGTTGTGGTGGATAGCGTGACACTGACACCAGAGACCACCAGAGGTTTGCATCCTGTCTTCCTCCATTACTGTGAGTTTTGTTCTATAAAATTTTAGTGTATTTCAGCATGCTTTGCTATCACATAATAAATACCATATGTAATCACTCATCTTTGTATGAAACCTGTATTGGAAGATATGATCAAAATACGGCTTACGATTATGCTGAAACGCCTCCTGATTTTAGGATTATAAAAAGGAATGCACAACGCATTGTAAGGCAGTCTGACTCGGGCTTTATTGCTTGTGAAAGAACTCCACTTCATTGAACTCCAGTGACTTTTTGATCCACTTTTGATGACTCCAGTAGCACTCAAAATCAGTTAGTTATTAAGTTTTGGAGAAGATTTTGCGATTGTTACCGCAGCGACGGCCAATCAGGATAGAGGAAGCGCTACTCTCTCGTCCCTCTCGTTCACAAACCAACGGGTGACGTCACGAAGCCTGCATCCACTTCTTTTATACAGTCTATACATGCTTACAATGACAATGTTAACCTGTCGGTGTTTAGCACATATAATGCAGCTGAGGCTGATGGGTATTTCATTTGTTTTTCAAGTAGAAAAAATGAAAATAGATAGATTGATTCTTTTAAAATAATTGGATCCATTTCTGTAGCTGAAAATCAAGTGATTGTGGATGGCTGCATCCTGATGTTTAATTGCGAGACAGGAAGGTCAAAGGCAGTATAAAGGTTGAAATCGAACATCATACAGGAAAGGATCAAATGTAAATCACTTGGATTTCCATTAGGGAGAGAAGGCCAGATGGGCTGCCTGGCTACTTTATATACTGTTGGGTAATTCTGATCTACAGAGGCATATTCAACTTTTCATAAACTCAGAAAAACTGCCTGTTTTCAGCTTTGTGACAATGCATTTTCATAGTAATCCAAAGTTTAAGAAAAATATATAATAGTTTATGGTGCACACTTCCCCGAAAAAAAGACTTTTCCTAATACTCATACGACTATCTACTGAGATAAAGCAAAAAATACGACTCTTGGTTTAGTGAAATTTTTCATGTGTAAACTGAACATTTCTGTTATGTGTTATATTGAATGTGTTGTAATGAAATCTCGTCCATCTACTTCATCATGCATGAATTGAATATTCATAGCAGGTAAATACTGGATCACTCCATTCTGAAATTGCCGTCATTCTTCCCTATTCCGTGTCAGTGAGCATACATGTGCAGTATACGGTACGTGGTATGAATAATTTAACAGTAAAAATGCTGCTCTTCTGCTGGTCATGATTACTTCAAAACCATCATCACCCCTGAATCCATTTCAGACACAGTATTTCTATTCTCCATCCAATGCTTTCTTCTTGTAATCTCCTGCTAATTTAAATGCATCCATTATCCACCCGTTTGCTCACAAAACACGTTAGAGAATATAAAATGTTCACCAGAGCTGAAATCACATGCTGCACCAAGCAGACCAGAGGGACCAATAAAAATACTCTTCTAATAGTCAATTAGTCCGTTCTGCTCAAACATGTGTGACCTTTAAGTGCTAGTGCCTTTAATTCCTCAGTCCTGGCCTGACTTTGGGTTAAGTGGCTGATCTGGCTCAGCTGGACGGACAAGCCTGAGGTCAGGAGAAAGTCATCTTGACAATGTACATTTCACAATACCTTCACCTTAATTTGTCTCAATGCGGCTGAAGCAGTCAGATTTATCAATGTCATATACAGAGCTCAGATAGAGGATTATGAGGATGTAGCAGGGTTACAAATGACAGAAATGGGTCTCAAATTGGGTTTTGGTCTGACAGCCCTGCGGGGAAAGTTTCAAAGGCAGCAGGTTGAATCTTGACTCACTTGTACAGCTCTGGTTCAAACCCTGCAGACACTGAAGCAAGACACTGAATGCCTTCATGCTCCATGGATGGATCCCCTTTAGGGATAATTTGAGAGAACAAAAAATTTAAAAAATGAAATTACAGAAATCCAAAAAAAAAGCAGAATACTACAATATGCTTTTTTTGACTAGTGAAGAGCAGAAAACCAGCCTGTAACTCGTTTTTCTTGGATAGTTTTTTTACATTTTGCTCCGGCTGAGCAGATGCATACAAAGTGTGCAGTGTATTTAATGAGCCTGTCATTTGCAGAGCTTTTAGGATCAAAGCATTCGGGTGCTGGGGCGAAATGGCTTGTTCATGGTCAAACTTCATATGACAACTCCACACTACACAGGCTATTTGTACTACACTGGGTACTTCATTAAGCTGTAGCTTGAGGTACATTTTAATTGGTATGAGTAAGACATCTCTGTGCTGTTACCAGTTCAGTTTTTTTATTCGCAATGCACCATTTAAACCAAATGTAGTGCACTCTCTTTCCATACTACAATCAATGAACTTCTATCACTCCACTCTGATTTTAGTGGTTAATAAGCTGAATATGAATCTATAGCTACATGCCAAACCAGCCCTCACAGTGCTCTGCTGCCCATCTTTATGTTCTGATAATTTAGATGCTGCTGGCAGGACTTAATAGAAATGCACTTCCAACACCTCTAACATCCCTTTCTGCCTGATATATGTATTAATATCGGCCTGTCCAGTTCCCTGCAGTTTCCCTGAAGCAGGTCTAATGAATGAGAGGAAATGACTGGAGGTCACATTTGGAAATGTCAGTTTTAAGCAATATATGCTTCTGGATTCAAACTTTAATGATCCAATGGGAAAATTGATTATTAGGTTGGCCTTATTATGGGTTTGTTATTTATTGATGGTAGCACACTCAGAGAACATAAAGATTTAAGTGTCTGTCTTTTGGTAGTCGATTTTGCATGGCGATTGGTGTGCCTGTACTACAATACCCATGAGCCTTGGTCGCCATCGCTGTGGATAGAAAAAGAACCAGGGGCAACCGAAATTGCTCTTCCCACCTTACCACTTTACTGCAGATACCTAAGATAATGTTGGTGGCACTAGAGGAAAACTCAGTTGATCACCAAAGTCATTAGGATTCATCCTCTGGGCACCGTGGATATCTAAAGCTGTTGAGAAATTTCACTAAAAACAAACAATGTCAACCTCATCGGGGGTAAAAACAGGTCCTGTAGCCTTTAGTACAGCTACAGAACTGTGCATGGTACAGCATCATTAAATGAATAACTAGATGTTGGTGGTGGTGTCGTCCTGGTGACCAAACTGGTAAGTAAGAAAGAAAAGCACCTAAAAATAATGAATGAAGAGAATATTTCTGATTGCATAGCTCTTTCCCTCAGGTTTGAGGACATTTTGGGACAAATACTAAAATGCATTAATTTTCTCCCAGGTAAGTAATCTAATGAAATGGTTCCATTACCATCAGCAGCAGCTCAATGTCACAGACTCATATTAATATGTTTCAGTGTTCCTGATAATGCCCACAAAGCTTTGGTGCATCAGCAGAAGTGTTGATGAAACCATATTAATAATGCGAAAACAAAAAAGCTTTTCAAGGTTGATCACTTATTCTCTTGGCCTATTGTACAGCAGCATTAGCCTCAGTGCTTCTATTATGAAATGTAAAGTCAAATCAGTGCTACTCCAGCCGTGTGTTATTAAGTGCAGATTGGGAAAAACAGCCTGCAGCCTCACAGCTCAGCATCAGGGTGATTTATCACGTTAATTCCTCTGATTCATTTTGTGATGAACTCAGAACCACCGCCGACAAACACACAGTTACTCTTAAAGCATGTGTAGTAGAGCATTAATTATTAAGCAGCCACATTATAAAGCAATAATTATGGTGCAGCCATGATAAACTGTGCTAATCTCATTTTCATATTTGAGTTTCATTTATTCAAGTTTGCTTCTGATTTATGAGGCTTGTTTTGTTCAGACACACTGTAGCAGGTCTCATAACTTCTTTATGAGTGCACCAAAACTTATTTTTATTTAAACAAAGTAATATATAAATCTTTTCTAAAGGTCACCTCTCACTCGAGTGTGACTTCTGCCTATGGATGTCATGGAAACGTGGACACAACTGAGCAGCCAATGATTCATTACACACCCAACAGACCATCATCACTCCCTCCATCTGTCTGGTGTGTCAGTGACTGCGTGCACCCATCTGTAGACCAGGGAGGGAGCTGCTCTGATGCACACATGCAACCTAAAAAATATTGAATTACAGAACACGCTGAGCCGGATGCATGCTGTCTGACATATAACTTATATATCTTGGAACAGGCAAGAAGGTCAGACTTTTGTGAAGGTGGGTTGAAGATTGGCAATTATAAAACACTGTGGGAAACAGTTGGTGAGCCTCTCCATTTAGTGATGTGAGTTTTTATCTTGATCCTGAAACAAGTCTGGCCCGTACTGAGTCTAATGCATTTATGTCGTTTATTTTTTTCCCTAATAGAGCTGCTGGAACTCTGTGTTGTCCAATTACATCTGAAGGCAAAAGTGTTTATATCTGTTCCAATCAGCTGCACTCGAATGCAGGGTAAAAGGTCTGAGGGGAAAATTGGGATAACGGATGTTAGCCAGGTTTCCATCCAAATGTAATGCAAGTTTGAACCGAAAATGCTAATTAATATGTGTTTCCATCCTCTACTCTTTTGTGAATATTATTGAGCGCATCGAGATGTATGTCGATCCCTTTAGACTGTAAGACAAAATTAAACTTGGTGAAGCTATTTGAATATGTTTGATAAAACTTGCACCACAGGTTTCCTTTGATGGTTCCCAATAATAGTTCCCTATAGTATTTTGTATAATATCTGCCAAGACGAGTGTCGGGATCGGCTGTGGCACAAAGCTTTTGAAAGAGCTCAGACAGCCTCTCTTCATCTCCATCAACACAATATTGAAGTTGCAGTGCAGAACAGCAGAATTTTAGAGTTGTTGTTTTTGTTTTCTGTGATAAACAGAGTCAAGACAAAGAGTTCAAACAAAGCATAAGGATTGAACAACATGGACAAGTATATTAAAACAAGCACCAAACAAAAAAAGGAGAAGTAAAATGTTGTACATTTTTAAGTTATAAATATTCTACAAGAATAGAAGAACAAACGGAAAGATTTTTTGATTTATGATTTACTTCCAAAATGTCACAAGACACAACTACACACAGTGTGTGTGTTGTGTACCAGAGGTCCTTTTAACTGTCCATGTTTAGTCGCTCGTACTGAACAAGGGCAGCTGCATTAAATAATTGTTTGTCTTGTCTTACTCACTATTTCTTACAAGAAATGTCATCATAAAATCCCAGACACTTCTCCTGTTGTTCTTTGCAGACAGATATCATTATTTTAGGCAGTCATCTGAGCATCATTATTATGGGGAACTCGTCATGTGGAATAAGGTTAATATTGAGAACAGTATTGTTTTTTTTTTCACTGCAGAGAGTAAACACATTTTAATCAAATGTTAAGATTGTTTGCACATAGAAATGAAGTAGCTTTATGTAAGACTTCTATTGTACTCAATATAAAGATATGAGAGAAGAAGAAGAGAAGCAAGTTTGATAATTTTAAAAATGTAATTTTCTCTATAAAATGGTGCAGAGCTGTATTTTTGTACAAATAATTTAGGAAGCTGCTATCGTCTCAATGGTTGTCCTTCATATTGTCAAGTCTTATTGTGAGTATGGATCTTCTGTGTACCATTTACATTGAAAGTAAATACAAAAAAACAAAATGTTGCATATTACATATGAACAGGCTATTGCACCGGTTAAGTCCCAAAGACGACTGCCTTGTATGCATCTTCTTGCATTTCTTAATTGTTCATTTATTTCTTAAGTACTTGAAAACCTACGAGGGAGAGGTTGGTGTATAAAAGGAGAAGCAGTCAGCTGAGGGTGCTAAACCTTTAACAGCCTTGTAAACTGGTAATAAAAAAACAATTCTACAGGTCAGGCAGTAGAGGCAGCGGTAATTAGTGTCATCCTTCTTGGAAAAACTGCTTCTGATTTTTCCTTGTTTATATTAATGTCTGCGTCTGGAAATTGGTAATCACAATCATGTTTCTGCTTTGTTTGTGAATGATTAACCAATAAATGTGATGAATGCTAAAGAACCGAGATTATTTCTCTGTAGTGTGGAGGGGGCATCTGTACATGTAATAGTTGATGATGTTTTCATTGGTTTTAACCATCTGTTCCCATCACTAACATCATCATCAAAGCCCAGACATAGAACAGAAACACACCTGATGCCAAATGCAACATGAGTTACAGTATGTCACATAGCACATAACAGCCATTCCTGGATTGTGACTGAAATTATTTATTTCTGTATGTATTTGGCCCAAATTGTCATTTGTCAGAAAGAAGAAATTAAAATAGTATTTACTTTTCTGCAGTTAAAGCACCTCCTATGTTGGTGTTCTCCGCTGACTTATGATGATGTCCATTCTGTTATTTATTTGGTGAAATGTAGGCCTATTTGTTGGCTGTCATATTAAATTGTTCATTGAATCATTTAAAAAAATCTATATTTGCTGTTGAGTTTTGACAATCTCGACATTTGCCATCATCACATCTGTAAACAAAGAAAGACATAACTAGTAACATATTCCCAACAGACTGCATAAAAAGTAACGTCTATTGGGAATACGTGATAATATTATCAAACATGGCCAGCTAAGGTCTACTCTACAGTAAAAAAACAAATAATAGAGCAGGTCAGAGCTGCAAGGTAACAATTGCAGTTTACAATAGAGCAAATAAACACATAGTTTAATCCACTCCATACACCCTCGTGTTTATGGTTTTGGACAGGCTAAAATAAAGATACCACGATTCAAACTCTTTAAATGCTGAGTTACTGCTCTCAATGCAAATAGTAAGTGCTATAAAATCAATCACAACACCTCCTCTTCAAGTAGAGAAAGTCCCGTTATGCACTTCACTAACTGGGAATATTACTTGCACAATTTAGCTTTGACTACAGTGTGTTAGCTATAGTATGAATCACATAATACACAGAAATCAAGGCCAAGTCTGCAGAGGGCTGGATGACTCTCTATTTATGTGGGCGGGGGGGGGGGGGGGGGGGGGGGGGGGGGGGTTGTAGCACTGCACGGCTCTGAATCGAGGGTGAAAATGTGTCTGTGAAGTGAAGCTGCTGGAATATGCATCAACGCGCCTATCGATCTTGTTTATCGACAGCTCTCACTTCTCATTAAGTCGCAGGCATCCATCAGAAAGCCGTTGGCTCCCTTGCTGACCCTTGGTGGGGGATCACCCGAAGCTTCATCGTACCGTGGTGGACACACAGAGGTGGCCAGGACACCTCGTACTGTGGGAAACACAGTCCTCGCTGCAGGATAGATCAGGATTACTATACATAGCTGTGACTGCAGGGGAGCTTCAATACTAATACTATATATAATGAGTTCAGTACAAAGAGCATGTCTGGTGCTGTGAGACAGGAAGATTTTTACAGAGTGTTGGTGTTCCCTCTGTGTAATATCAGTCTCCAGTGGGTTTATGATGCGTCTCTTGATTATATTTTTTTGTAGAATTGTATTATATTGATATGAGAACAGTGCTGTTCAAATTAATGCAGAGACTGACAGATATATGATATATGAAAAGATAAAGAAACGGGACTCTGCAATTTTGTGTTTTCATTAAATAACTGTTATATTGGCATGACACTTACAATATAAAGTTTTTTAGTTACTTTTGTGGAGTTAAAGGACAATTCTAGTTTATCACATCTTGGGTTTGATTTTGTAGTTTTTGCCATCATTTTTATTTGTTACAACACTGTTGTAACACTGTTCTCGCCCAACTAATCAAAATCTGGGTGCACAATAACATTCCTAAAACAAAGTCTGGCAAGACATGAAACACAAGCGTTCAGACGATTAGACCAATTGTACAGAAGCCAACGTTGGACTCTTGAAAACTGTTGAATAACGTCCACTGGGGCCCTGAATAGCTTTCCAAAATCTAAAAAAAATAACCTTGATATTTTAATTTCTCCAAACTTTAGGGAAATTCGATACAAAATAAACAGAGTGACCCTTTAACATTGTGACCATGTCCTCAGATCTCAGAATTATTTTAGAGAACTACAGAAATATTATCCAGGTTATAATAAACCAGAATTTTCCTTTACACTCAGAAACAAAAACAGATTGTAGGATAAGTTCTTGGTTATGGTTGAGTATAAAGTTACAGACTATAAAATTGGCAAAATTCAGTGTCAACAGTCTGTAGTTAAACATTGAAATAGTGGACAAATTTTTCACGAGAGGCTAATTTCTGAAAGTCTGTGATTATCTGTTAAGTACTGATCATATTTTACTGTTTTATATCAACTGTAACATTAGACACAGGTTATGAGCAATGATTTGTCTCTGTCAGTAAAAGTCTCTCGTCCTCATCGGGCTCATCGTTTCTGGCCCGATTCCACACTCTTCCAACTTCTCCAACTTTTTCACTACGTCAACCCCTAAATTCTCCAACCTTCCTGCTCTCTCTCTCTCTCTCTCTTTGATGTAGAGGACCGTCTGTGTGCAGTCCAATCCCTCGACCATTGATTGTAAATGCCCCGCTCGCTCACAGTGCACATTCAGCATTTTTGGAGATGATCAGCTGTTCCTCTGGGCCATCGATCAAAAACAATGTGCCCAGCTGGCTCCACATCTCAAGGTGGATCACATAAACACCTGCAGTACAGTATGGATGTGCTTTACGGTGACTTTTTTTCATGCACACCTGTATGTGTTTGATTAGAATATATGATAAATTATAGAGCTTTTTCCACACCACTGATATCTTGACAGTAAAGCTTTTCCTCTGTTTACTGTCTTACACTAAACTTATATATCTTATTCTAAAAACACTTGGTTAAGGTTAAGGAAAGATCAGTTCTTGGTGAAACACTGAAAAAGGTCGAAGTGACTTGAAACATGTTTGGTTAAGGAAATATCGGGGTTTTGGTTAAATGTTAATACAGTAAAATTCTAACCCAACATGACAACATGTAGGAGTCAGGATCCCAGCGTCTGGTAGTCCTCCACCCCCCAGCATCCACCCACATCTCCTGGTTTTGACTTGGTGCAGTATAAATAGTAGCACTTTCTTACCTGACATAATGTTGCTTGTGAACATAATGCAGGCAGCAATTACATCTGCCATCAAAATGTAATTGGGAAAACAATTTAGTATTATATAAGTGTGATTTAAAGGAGTGAGCTTGTGTAAGGAAATAACATGAACAGAAAATTGAACAGTTTTCTCCAAATTAAATGTCAAAATACGTTCTATCCCGTTTTCTGATCTGACATTATTTTTCTGTGCCTTCCAAAACTGTTGAAAAATAAATCTGTTTTATGAAGAGAGGACATTATGTATAGGTTAAGGTTTGGTTGGGTTTAGGCACACAAATGACTAGGACAACAAACACGGGAGATCACCGTACGCTTCCTGTGACCACTGACAGTCGGTTAACCAAACTATGATCTTTCCCTAGGACTAGTTGGGTTGAGGGAAAGATCATAGTTTGGGTTAAAGTTAGGGCGCCTTATTTGTTATGATTACAATAATAACCACATGGTTAAGGTTAAGGAATGGCCACATGGTTTCATGGTTAAAAGTACTCAAGATTGACTGTCAGTGGTTAACAGGAAGCGAACAAGGATCTCCCGTGTTTGTTGACCCATCCGTCCATCCCTACGTGGACTTGTAATGTTCTGTAATATCACCTGACTCCTTGCTCTGCTCCCGTCATAATTTCTAAAGCTGTTAGAGGTTAATTAAACGTAAACAAATGTCCTTTTGGGGCACTAGTGGAACGGACTAACTACAGCCCTGACAGGATGATAATGGATGTGTCTGGACTTGTGTTTAGACATGCTTAAGTGTTTGGGAATGGCAAATACAATATATTGTTTAACAAATTAAATCGAGGAGGCATGTATTCAAATTCTAAAACAAAACAAGGTTGGGAGCAACAGTCTCGTCTGTATTACAGTCCACTCAGGGACAGTTCAGTGTGATCACAGCCTTTGAATGAACCGCTCAGATCGAAGAACACAGCTGGCAGGACACAATTTATACCATCAGGGTTTTCAAAACCTTGGGGACTGTCGAGTGGTGCCAGATTTTCTTTTTCCAATAACACAAAAATGCATTACTACCTACTCCATGTTGGGAGGAACTACACAACAGCAGAACAACACACTCAATTTCCCACACACGCTGTATGTATCCTGCAGGGAAAACCTCCAGCCTGAAATAGCTTCTCTCTCCTCTGAACCTACACATTTTTCCATCTCTGCCTCTCTGCCTCATGTTAACAAGTGAAGTAGATGCTTACTAGACAATATGGACACAAAAGAGAGAGCTGATGTGTTACCAGTCATCAAATAGTGATGACCTCTACTACTGTTACAGGTGAGATTATTTAGTGGGTTAAAAAGTGAGCAGCGATGCCCAAAGAGTTTGAAAAATGATTCACATGCAGTAAATAACATCCACTTTTTCTTCATTTTGTTTCCTGTTTTTAATTATGAAGAATATTCAGAATATAGGAGAGGAAAAAAACATGTGAGGTTTTAAGGAAATTAGAATGAAGAAGGTTTGTGGACGTGAGGGCACATTAATGGCCCAAAGAGATCAGAGCAAAACACTTCTTGCTTTTACTACAACAGTAATTGCATATTTCTTGCATTTTTTCATTTTCAGTCATATTGAATGTCTGCTTCTTTTTGGGAAAGAGCTTCCATACTTTAATTAGTTTGTCTCAGAAATCCTTTTACACTGAAAAAAAATCAGTGAATATCAAGGTCGCAAAATTTTAATTCATCAATCTGCTTCAATCATTTCAAGGACTGAACTTAAATTAGATTCAAGATTCCTCTTTGACCTGTTCACATCTCCGCGTGAACGAACGAAACTCGAACATGTCATGGCGTCCATCTGTCCTTTTTTTCCAGTGAGTTCAGACAAAGCTGTGAAAGATACTCCACCAGCCGCCCCACGTCTTCGCAAAAGCTGAAAATGATAAGCAAACTGTGAATGTCACCATCAGTGCTGTATATTAGTCCACAGCAAGATCACTTATCCGTCCTGTCAGAACTGAATCAATGAGTTTTCACACCCATGAGTCTCAATGCTTGGGTTACAGACATCAATTATTTGGAGCTGCCATGCTGAAAGTAGCTATTAGGAGGGAGATGTTCAATCATAATCTTTACTGCATAGTGTGTGTATTTTGAGAACATGTGTGGAGTGGAAATATTGTAGTATGGTGGAATAAAAATTTTTGGAGCTGTTGCTGACCTAAATGTCAAAACATTTATGCTCCAAACGCCTGATTTTTTTTTTTTTTTTTTTGTTGTTGCTGTTTTTTGTATTTGCTCGCAAAATAGCACAAATCTTGAGCCACATCTGATGCTGTTTGTTGGTGAGCACAACCACAGACTTCCACAGTAATCTTCTTGTTAATCTATTTAATCCCTAACTGTGAATATACACTTGAAATAGTTACAGAGACACTGACAGGATTGTGTCTGTTCACATATAGACAAGTAATGTTCTTAAGCTCAGCAGAGTCTTATTCTATGTGGAGGAAAGCTTGGGGTTAAAATAGAATATGAATGTGATGTATTGATTCCTGAGATGATTTTCTCTTGAGCTTGCTCCTGTACAGCTGGGGTCAAAGGCCGGTGCCAGTCGGAGAGCCATGATCAAGGAGGCAGCACAAATTCAGTGACACTTCAGCAGGATGTTTGCCAACACAGCTTGAACGGGATTTGTTCGGATGAATGAAGTCCTCTTTACCAAACCACGGCTCTGCGACTGCTCTCTGGACAGATGTGGACGGATGATTACAGCAGATTAAAGTAAACATGTAGTTCTACAGCAACATTGTCTTAGATTTAAAAATTTAATTTATGTCTTGAACTCTTACAGTCACTATGCTAGGAGTGTGGCTCTGGGGACGGCACTTTGGTCATCTAATAGGCATTCAAAACAATTGTTTAGTCACGTTATATTTCATTTATTATATTACATTTTAATTTACTGTACTATGTACTATAGTATGTACTATGTTACTGTAGCTATGTCATGTATGTTAGTACATTGATTTAAATATCACAATACAAACATACCATATGCAGTACAATTCTGTCTGCACTTTAATATAATTACTATACAACATGGCCATGTTCCAACATTTTCAGGATCATGTGCAACGTAAGATCATTGGAGTTATGTTCAATTTTCTTATAGTACGTCTTTCATTCTGTATGCCAGTGCAACACGAGCTCAGATTTGCCAGGACTCAGTCTTCTTAGTTGTATGCAACCTGTGTGACGACAGGTGGAACCGTGTAAATGTAATTTCAAATAATCTTCAATATAGGGTCAAATGTTCGTATACAGCAAAACAACCAAACAAACTAATTTACCTCCAGATTGAATGTAATGCAACAGTTTGTTTCCTTCATCGGACTTCCTAGATTTGTCTTCTCTCATTTTTTCAATTTCTCATTTCGATTCAGGGTTGTAGTCTATCCCAGCATGCACTGGGTGCAAAGCATATTTTACAGATTAATGTTCCTTTCCTCAGAGGGACACTGGGGATGCTGTAACACCACACCTTGACCCGGTGGCTGGGAAGCTGTTCCTCCTTTTTCAAGAATTCGCCTTTGTCTTCTGAGTCCCAACACAGTTCAGTCAGTGTCTCTGAACTTGCACCAGTATTCGCTAAAATATAAGAAGTCAGTGAATTTGTTCTGTCGACTAGCAGGGATATAAAAATCAGCCACTCCACGGTAGACAAATGAAGTAATCACTTTGTTGAGCCAGAAAATGGTAATTTTGAGCTCCCACAGCAAAATTAAGTTGTCTAATTAACATTTAGCACATTCAAAGATTAGTTCTCCAGTGTCTAGCTTTGGGGAAAACTTACTGCATGTTTACACTGGCTCTTAAGATTAACATTTGTTAAAAGTGGTAATTTCTATTCAATCTATATTTAAAAAAAAGACAATTCACAAAATAACAATTAGTGTGGGTAGAAAATATATATCTGCAGATACTTTTCCATTTCCTTGACTTTAACAACTTGGGCTCCAAGTAATTGACCTGATTGCTGCCCAGACATTTCCAAGCATAAAGAAATGTGATGGAAGCAGATACCCGAAGCAGAAATGAGCCCCTTCATTACTTAGTTTGAGTCAGCAGCAAAACGGTTTAAATTATATTCTTTCTACAATAATGACTTTTGACTTTTCATTGGTTTTTCTCCTTATATTCACCATAATTACTGACTGAAACTCACAGATCCATGACTTCCCGAGGGCCTTGAGGAATCAGCAAATGAGACCTTTTTATATCCTCAGACAGTTGCTTCTCTGTAGTACATTGGTGACTTTGTCGGCCAATGGCGCGCTGAGGATGATTCACGTTATGATCAATCACTGTTGCATAATATTCACACAAAGCATCATCCTAATGCATCCAGTGTAAACAGTTGTAAGTTTCTTATTTTTAGTTTGGCTGTTTCATGTATGCCTGGAGCCACTGGAGCCTTAACGTTTTCTATCTTTGATACGACTGAAGAATATGATATAATGTAATGTAATATAATATACAGAGAGGATGAAATAAAGAACAAGGCACAGAAGTGGTAAAATACTCCTGGCTTTCAGGGAAAACTATAAATAAGATGACAGTAAACAACTCAACCCTTGTGTTTTTTTGATGTTTGACATACATCCTCATTGCTTGGGTCCAACAGATCCACTGCTGTGTGTCTAAAAATAATCATGATAATTGCAAAAATATTTTTTCTGAGTGTATTAAAACCCAGAATGTAGAAATGTATTGAAGTGGTAACTCTTCCTTTTGACACAAACTGGGTTTGCACATTTGATTAAGGAAAGGCAGCTTTATTTATACAGCACATTTAAAAGGCAATTCAAAGAGCTTCAAATAGAAAGGATTAGAATTACATTAAGTTTAAAAAAGCAATAAAAAACAGAATAAAATATAGATAGAATAAAATTATATTTTAAAAATTAGATGAAATGCAATAAAATACAAATGGAGTAGACCAGAAATACAGTTTCAGTGCAGTAATAAGCTGTAATGCAAGAAAGGAAATGAAAGTGCTGTAGAGAAACCAATCAATCATGTTCAATCAGGGATAAAGGTGACAAAATACACACATTACCATAAAGCAGTGTTATTACACCAAATGAGGAAATATTTTATGATGTATGGGCTATTCATGAATAGATATATCTTGCTTTAGTTTGCTATAAAGTCAGAGACAAGGACATCTACTGCATGTTATCCTACAGAGTGGTGTTACTTATTTTCAATGTTTCTTTGCCTCTTATCTAATTTATTTACTATTGTATTTTATCTATTTAAGTGTTTTTTAATCTATTTTAGTATTTCACTTTTAAAATTTCTAGTTTTCATGTTTTGCTGTTTTGCTGTTTGTATTTGTCTTATTATTAGTCATCCTTTTACATAGTAACAATTTAACTTGCACTCACATGTATGAAAGGTGCTCAAGTTTAATCTACATGTAGCCAACTTTTCCCTATTTTAGTCAGGAAAGGGCCCTGAGTTTGCTACACAAGGTATTGATTGATTGATTATAAACAAACTGTTAATAAAAACACAACAACAGAAATCTAAATAGACTTTTGAGCTGTGTATAAATCCTGTCAACACCAAAAACATATATAGAGCCTATGGAAATCTATTATATTTAACCATGTTTTGGTCTGTGAAACCCTGAGCAGAAACATGTATGTTCTGTATTTTCTGAAAGATCAGATCCAAGTTATGTTTACAAGCAATTCTCATTAAAAGTACCAAGCAGATAAAATGGTATGTTTTGAGCTTTTATAGAAGGAAAAGGACAAGGAGACAGATGCACATTTGTGCAACTCTGCCATCCAGCACTGGCTATCATAATACTTATAGTTCACTAACAGCCTGTGCTGCCAGTGTTTTGCAGGATAAAGGAGAGCTGTTTCTTTGCACCCACACTGCAGGAAAAAAAGAGAAGGAAGCTCAATACATCAGGCCAGGGGGCCTCAGAGTTTACCACAATATTGTGCAGTCGCTATAAAGATATTTCTCTGCTCTTATTAGAGACAAAATGCACATGTTTCTCCTCAGATCTCATTTAATCAGCATTTTTGGAAATTAACGAGAGAAAAATCAAGAGCATTAAAAGGCGATGTTACAAACAACAAGCAACATTTTGAGATCTGAAGCTGATGTGTATCAGCTTTTACTTTTAAAATAATTTAAAGGGTGAATTGATGGGTCATCCTGCTTGCTGGTTGGGTGGTTTGAATCCTGCCTGCACTGGACCTTGGTCATATATCATCTCCCCTTCCTGTCCCTGTGCTGGTCCACCAAAGCAGAAACAAAAAGTGCAGCGCTGTGTCCTGTGAAAGTGGTTACGACCCCATCACACACACACCCAGGGCTGAATACTACCAGATCCCTCGCTCCTGCAGTCCCTCTCCTCCGTCTCACCCTCACCTCCTCTCACCTCTAGTTTCACACGGAGAGAGAAATTCAACATTTACTTCAAAATCTGCACCAGAAATGTGTAATGTACGCCTCCATAGACATGAATCGGACAATATTTTTATATGCATGGTGACTGCACATTATGATAGGACAAATACAATACACCAATTCTATTTTACTGTGGATTAACCCTTTATAAATGTTCCAATAGGCACATAAGGGATGTGTTAGTTAATGATGCTCAACAGTTTTTAATGCACTGTGACATAAGACTGTTGAACGCAGTGTGCCTGCCTGCAGCTTATTGTCATCGCTCTGTCATCTCATATTTTGTGTATGTGTGTGTGTGTGTGTGTGTGTGTGTGTGTGTGTGTGTGTGGCGGGTCTAGTTGACTGCGCGCCACCTCCTCGTCAGTGCGTGTGCACGAGTGTCCGCAAAGCCGCTGCTGCTCCTCTCCGGGCGCGCAGAAGCATCCACAAACTTTGATGAGCTGTAACCTTCACCAAAGCAACAACAGCAGCCGATTATAACTGGAAGCGTACCATTTATACATATATATTAATATATATAAAAAAAAAAACACATTTTACACGGTGCGTCCGTTCACTCGAAAGCGATCAAGGTGAGTAAACTGCGATCCTAACATTGCAGTGATGTATTGACAGTGCGCGTTTTTCCCTTCAAGGCTGGAGCTCTGTGTTTATTTCCGACCGTGTTTTGCATGATCTACACGTGGCTCCGGGACCGAAAGTGAAGTTTATAAGGCTCTAATGATTTTGCAGTAACGTGATGCTGTATTTTTTTTTCAATGAGGATGTAAGTGTTTTTTTTTTCCCGTGCGTTTTTTTATTTATTTTTTTTCTGGCTCAGTCACCTCACATCACATCGTTATTCTTTAAAAACGCTCTTTTTTTTTTTTTTTTTTTTTTTTTCTTTTCCAACCTAACGAACAGGTGTCACAATGGAAAGCACCCCGGTGGAGATTTTCAAAGAAGACAGCAAGTGCCTCTCCACGCTGCTGGAGGACTGTCCGGTGAATTCCTCCGCCTGGATGTCCGGGTACCCAGAGAGCCGCAATGTGAGCCACGACGACAGCTGGGAGCAGGAGGGCATGTCCCCCATCATCCCCATCATCACCGCGGTCTACTCCGTGGTGTTTGTGGTCGGCTTGTTCGGCAACTGCCTCGTCATGTATGTGATCATCAGGTAAGGTCTTTTTTTTTTAAGTCAAATACAAGAAGGAAGAACACCTTTTCTCTTAAAAAAACAAAAAATGGGGTGCCTGAAATACACTGTGTGCTTATAGGAGTGTTATTTTGATTTAAAGGGGCAATAAGTTGCAGTCTGGACATTGTTGACAGGAATTGTTCTTGAAAGGAGAGAGGACTAATTAGAGGGACCTAGTCTCTTTTGGAACATGCAGAGAAGCGTATTATGCCACAGGTTTTTAGACAGAAACCAACAGAGGTCCGGGCAGAGGAATGTGTTTCTCCACAGTCACTGTAAATGTTATTGCTTGTGGAGGAGGCACTGGCACCAACCCTTGGGCTTTCACTGTGACCTTTAGGCCATCTGGTGTATGTCATAGTTCTCCTGAATGCCTGCATTTTGTTCTTGGATGCGATCTACAGACAGGTCCTTAAAAGAAAAGGCACATTGATCTAAAGCCCACTTACACAGCTCGTCCAAAGAGTTAGTGTGGAATGTGCATGTAAATGGCCGGGATGATATCTAAATATATGTGAAATTTGTCGCTAGTACATCAGACAAAACTGGAGTTGCAAGATTAAGATTAATGCTGTCATTTCTGATGTTAAATGTGTAAAAAATGGCAGATGATTCTGCCTCCTTCACATTTTATGAATCTAATGACCCTCGAGACCTCCAATATATAATAACTTTCTATATATTCCTCCTAGTCTGGTGGACATTAATCAGAGTTGAAACCAGCGGTGCTTTATCATGCTGATAGCCTACTTGCACCTCATTGGGCGTTATTTATGGTGTGCGAGAGCAACAAATCTCCTTTGATGTAATGTGAAATGCAGCAGTGCCATCCAGAATGCCTCGGTCCATAGACAACAATTACCTCAAATCACATTGATTGTGACGCCTGTCACTTCGGTCCAGAGAAGATTGTGCGTTTTCCTGTTTAGTTGCGATTCAACTGAAGTAAACAGAGGTTTTATGTAAATTTTCTGTAAACAAACATCTGAAATTACACTCATTTAAAAAAAACCTTAGCCTAAGCCAGAAGTACCTGACATGCACCTTGTTTAAAGCTGCTCTTATCAATATTTTTGTTTTAACAATGGATCAAATAACTAATGTGAAAGGTGTCGCTGGTAGTGAACCCACAGATAATGATCACCTGACTCTGCAGTTCCCCTCAGCTCTGCACAGCGTTTTAGTATCTTTCAGCTCATTGTTTTGGTTCATGTTTTTTATCTGCTTTTTTGCAGAGAGTTAGATGAGAAGATCGGTACTCTGTCGTTTGCACGCTTCAGTTTAACGTGTTGATTATAGAGCTAGGCTAGCGATTGCCACTTGTTTCAAGTAAGCTAACTGGCTGCTGGCTGTAGCCTCATATTTAACGTGCAGACATGACAGTGCATTGATCTAACTCTTGGGAGCATTGTTCCCAAAATATGTCTTTGAGGCTTTAAACATCTAGAAAATGTAATATGTTGGGCGATGTCATCAGCATCTCAAGCATCTCAATCGGAATCACAAGTGCACTTTTAATGACAATAGACAATAAATAAGCACATACTGCCTGGTGCTTGCAGTTGTTGTTTATAATTAAAAATGTTTATCATAGACAAAGAAATGCATCACTTCCTGTGAGCCATGGTAATGTCGACCGCTCACCACGAATCAGAATAACTAACTCTGAAGGATCTTATTTTAATCTCAATGCTTCACTACATCCTGTAGGCGTCACCACAGGTAAAAAAAATAAAATTAAACTTTAAAATTAAACTTTCATCATACAGCTTTAATGTTATCATAATTTAATGAAGTGAAAATGAGTTGAGTATATGTGGCCTGCAATCTAGCAGCATACTATACATAACAATGAAGTGTGAGTCAGAATAATTGCATTACGGATTCAAAGAAGCAGTGTGGACTAATGTTTAATTCATAATGAGCCAAGAAGGAAGGTCTTCTATAGATTCAGCCGAGCAATATACAGCTGCCCTGGCAGTCTGGATGGATGGTTTGCTCTGGTCCCCTTTCACCTCCTCACTATTACAGGAGAACCTTGTGTTCTGCATGTTTAACAGGTACACAAAGATGAAGACAGCCACCAACATTTACATTTTCAACTTAGCGCTCGCTGACGCCCTCGTCACTACCACAATGCCCTTCCAGAGCACAGACTACCTGTTGAATACCTGGCCCTTTGGCGAGGTGGTTTGCAAGGTCTTCATCTCCATCGACTACTACAACATGTTCACCAGCATCTTCACTCTTACCATGATGAGTGTGGATCGCTATGTGGCTGTGTGCCACCCGGTGAAAGCCCTGGACTTCCGCACTCCGATCAAAGCCAAGATGATCAATGTGTGCATCTGGATCCTGTCCTCGGCCGCAGGGATACCTGCTTTTGTTCTGGGTGGCACCCAGACGAAGAGCGGTGAGGAAGGGCTTTCAACATCCCTGAATAAAGTTGAAGTATTATTTGAGTTGGGGAGACTCACTTAAAGCATGTGCCGATAATACTTTAAGAGCAGAGAATATATTCAATCAAGTTCATCTTGAAGTGCAGAGTTTTCCATTAGCCACACATCATGCATCATCCTTCCTGAATATAGATGGAGTAAGAAAAAAGCAGCGTTTAGAGCAAAATATTCCCTTTTGAGTGCAGATTAGCTTTTCCATAACAGTTTGCTAAATTGAAAGCAGAAAGGCGCAGAGTGGAATTGTGTTTATGATAAAGCACAAGTGCACTTCATCCCTTAATTCACCTCTTCTCCCTCCCTCTCTCCTGTGCTCTTGCAGAAATAACCGAGTGTGCCTTACAGTTCCCAGAGCCGTACGTGTACTGGGACACGCTGATGAAGATATGCGTGTTTGTCTTTGCCTTCGTGGTGCCTGTGCTCATCATCACCGTGTGCTACTCCCTCATGGTCCTGAGGCTGAAGAGCGTCCGAATGTTGTCCGGCTCGCGGGAAAAGGACCGCAACCTGCGCCGGATCACGCGGCTGGTGGTGGTCGTGGTGGCTGTGTTTGTGGTCTGCTGGACGCCCATTCACATTTTCATCCTGGTCAAGGCCCTCGTGAGCGTGCCGGAAACCACCGCCATCATGGCCGCCTACTTCTTCTGCGTGGCTCTGGGCTACACAAACAGTAGCCTCAACCCCGTCCTCTATGCCTTTCTGGATGAGAACTTCAAACGCTGCTTCAAAGACTTCTGTCTCTCGGCCAAACTGAAGGGGGAGAAGGTGTCAGGGAGCAGGAAGGCCCCCTGCACCGTGCGGGAGGCCGCTGTTCCCCTGCAGAACCCAGATGGGACTAAGCCAACATGACTAGCAGTGGAACTGTCTTCAATTTCCCACATTGGAAAGGAAGACTCGCATGACCTGGGCCTAACCCATGTCACATCAGCAATGTAGAAGAGTTGTGACTATGTTACAGAAGTTGATTTATTTTCATTATCACTTGGGGTTTAACACAGTGCCAACACTGATATGATTTCATTGCAGAGATCAAATGAAAGTACATTTTATTCCATATTTTCCAGAAATCCACATAGAATCGAAAAACACCTCCTCTGCATGACAACAACTTCATTCTTGCCCTTTTGCTGTGACTTTTGTCACTTTAATTATTTTTTGTGAATGTGAATTTGAAGAGAAATTGGTTTAAGCAGGAAAAAAAGACCAAATGTGATTAAAATTTGTTTTTAATAGCATCTTCTTTCAAACAATTCCCTGTCCTGCCAGAAAATATATTATTAAGAAAGAACTGTACAAATTACATGTATTCCTATTCCCCAAACCACCAAACCATGTGGCATGATGTAATTAGAATATATTGCCAACATTTCTCAGGAAAATTGTTGATTGTTTAATGAAAAAAAATAGAAAGAGAAAATTGTATCATTATTGGCTGCTGTGAAGTTTCATACAGTATACTTGTTACATCAGTGTTTTAATGCTAATTTGATTACATTTTGTTAATACCTTTCTCCTTTTTTGATTCATTCCAGTACTTTCCTCCTATATTTTTTCTATTGCCAAACGTGCCTTTAACAGTCCAGGATAACACATGTTTGTAGCAGCGGGGAATGATTTCAGTAATGACATCTGAATGGGGTCAAACAGCATAAAGCTTTTTTATATAATTAACGTGTCAGTGGTAGATACACGAATCACTGACAGCGGACATGTGCCAAAATCCTTTTCACCCGTGTGAAGAGTTTGAACTGTGTTGACTGACCACAATGTGAGAGAACTGACTCGTGTTGGACTTTGAAGTCGATAGGAATTAAACAAAAAAAAGAAACAAACAAAAAAAGTTGTACTCTAACTGAGAAAAGTTAAAGGGAAAATCCTGGACTTGAATGTGCATTAAAAATTTGACAGAGGGCTCTCTATCGGCTTTGATTCTGGAGTTGTGTCCAGACTGATAAGTTGTTCAATTTATGGTATATAATTCTATCACATGTGCTGTGTATGGCTTTTACCATGATACACATAGTCCCATTGAAATACTCATGCTACTATTGTAGAGAAATGTTCTATCAGTGCACTCTGAAAACATGAATTTAAACAAGTTGTGCACATGGTTAAATACAGTTTAGTCTGTCAGCTGTATAGTATGATAGTATGTGTACAATGCATTATTTTGTATAGATAACAAAAACATTTGCACAGACATCACTGAAATACACTGTTTTTGTAGCATGTCAATGCTCATTGCTATGATAGTATAATGCAACATCTGCAGCCTATATGCTCGATGGCCTGTGCTGTTATTTTGAATGTGCTGAAAATAGACTCTGTATTATATAAACATTTTGTTATGGTATAAACGTATCTATCTCATTAGAGAAGAACTTTGATTTATGTAATTCAGTAATACAATTCATTTCCATAAACACCCACAGCTTTGTGGGTTTGGGGAATCTTTTTTTAAATGATTGTTAACAAATCATTAGTCACAACATGTATACTGGCATAGAAATAGAAGTTCTGTTCTGTTACAAAATAAGAGACATTATTCTAAGAAACACACTGTGATCAAGACAACCTTGTTTTTGTTTATTTCAATCTCTGTGCTTACTGTTTAAATGCTGCTGCTGCTGTATATTGGCTTTGTCTGCTGTCAACCAAACAGGAGATGTATTGATCAAAACATCCTGTGTGTGAAGCGATTAATATTAAAGCAAATTTAATAAAATCCACTTTGAATCTCTTCTCTCAAGCTCATCTTGCTGTCAGTTTTCATTTGTAAATATCTGCAGTGTGTGTGATAGTAATACTCTCCTCAGATGCTGCCAGAAATACCTCTCTGCATCATTACTTTTCAATATTTCATTTCAAGAGAGGCCCTTATTTGATGAGCAGTTTCAGTTTTTGGATAATTTCTTGCACGGAGAAGAGTTTTAGTGGGTGGTCGGGAGTCTTCTGCAGGTGTAGAGTTTGTGTTTTACTGTATGGAAGCAGCTCCCTCCAGAGGAAGGAAAATGTAATTACTAGAATATATGTGGTCTCTCTTAATGAACAATGATCCTACAATGATTGTTAGTTGCATGCACATAACTTGTCATAAGCAGAAGGTTCACTACAGCCATCTCCATCAGCGCAATACATTATTGGCTGATAATTGATAATCTAATCAACAGAAATCTCTAATGTAGTTTTTCAATAGATGAATCAGTCTAGTCATTCCAGTCTTATCAGTCTAAACATTTGCCAGTCATATTTTCACAAAGTGACATCGTGGCCCTCTATAAGACAGGGACACAACATCAGGTAATAAAGCAGGAACCACCGCCCTGATCGTGTCAGTACTAATTGATACACAGTGACTGAAGTGTTTTGGGGGCCTCTGTCTTTTCCATCTTGGGCCCCAGAGCAGCTGCCTTACATGAGAATAAGCTCTACTAACACTTTGGGATCAGCTGACGTCTGATGGGCATTTTTATTATCATTTGTGGCATTTTGAGCAGTAAATTATTTATCCATGATTTGATCTGTACTTTGATCTACATGGTAAAAAAGATAGCCTACATTAATAGTATTAAAACACACTTTAATCTGTGAGTTTAGCCCTTTATTATTATTTATTTTAGTTTTCTTTACTTGACTTTACCTTGTTTTACTTGAATTTGTTTTACCCATTTTATTGTGGTGCAGTTTTTCCATGTTCCATTTGGTTTTTAATGTGCTTATTATTAATAGTCTATTTTATCTGAGGGTAAAAGAAAGAAAAAGAACCACACTATATCAGAAGTATGTTGTCATGGAGCACACTCATGTTATGGCTTTTCCCTGAAGTGACGGATGTATAGATTTCCTATCATCAGTGTTAAATGTACGCACTCCCCGTTGTCCGGATATGTTTACGTACAAAAGCAACACAAAACAGTGTCTTATTACATCTGCATTTCTATCAGTAAAACAGACTAAAGGACTGGTATAGTATTGATTACTGGATATGGACCTCTTAGCATTGGAGAAAGCAGTTATACCCTCCAACAAAAGAAAAAATAGCTGTGGTAATGGACACATATATAGAACATATAAATAGATTTAGGAAAACGAATATATACACTGAACCCCACCCTTATAATGTGTTATATGATCTGTGTTGTTTTGCTGCTTACTGTTTGCGAAAAATCAGAAAAATATTTAAAACATTTTTTTACATAAATGACATAAATACAAGCACAACAACAGGCGCAGAAACAAATAATGTAATCGTTAAGAAAATAAAGATTTATAAGAAATAAACAACACGTCACTGTGGAGGGCGCGGCTGGGCGGTCACGTGACGGCTCTGACGTCAGCGCGCAGTCTCTTCCGGGTGTTGTTCTTCGGCTGGAGATCAGGCGCAGATTTCTCCTCCGTGTCGCTCAAAACCTGAATTTTCGTCGACATGAACCGCATATTCGGGAGCGGGAAGCCCAAAGCTCCGCCGCCGAACCTCACGGACTGCATAGGAACCGTGAGTGTGATCCTGGAGTAACTTTTTCATCGCTTTCTTCAACAAAGTAAACAAAGATGGAGCCCTTCCCGGCTGGGCCAGCTAACTTTTATGAGCAGAAAACACGCCAGCGTTTGCCATATTTAACTGCCATGTTGTCGTAATATACCCTCCTTAATAGTTACGAAATTAATAATTTGTTGGATTATTAGTAGTAGACGGGATTGTCCCATACGGCGCGTTTACCTGACACAGTGTATCGATAACCTCAGGCGATTAAACAAGGTATTTAAAGAGAACAATCAGCTTGTTTGTTAAGTCAGTGAATCAGCATTATTTAATATTGAGCAGGAATTTGAGCCATTTATGTGGCATTCAACAAGAAGCATGTCCCTCTCTCGGTGAAATGTCTGACATCAACCAGTTATTCAGGTTTATTTGTCTGGGCAGAGCTATTTACAGCTGAAGGGGTGAGGACCAGATCATGTGACATGATTAATGGTACTCAGCCTCATTTAAGATACTGTATATGTGGACCCAAAAGGAAAAGCCTTTTATGAATTTCACCAGTTGGTTACCCCTGTTAAGATTATCCCACTGTTATCGATCAGTGGCCACACCAAAACTGGATGTCCTGTTCTCTGTTTTTCACTTTAAGGTTGATTCTCGGACGGAGTCCACCGACAAGAAGATCGCCAGACTAGATGCTGAACTTGTGAAATACAAGGATCAGATGAAGAAGATGAGAGATGGACCCTCGAAGGTGAGATTTGTTGTCCAATGCTGCTGTAAAACAAAGAAGGGAATGGGCTCTGCTCTTGAAATCCTTTTGGGGGCTTTCCAGCCAGGACCAAAAGTCCATTTAGTTCATATATAAGTAGAAAGTGAGCATTCATACACACATGCTTAAGAAGGCAGAGCCTGAAATATTGTTGTGTGTAGGTGGACTAAAATGTAAGAAGCAAATTAAATACTTTTTATGCTGTAAAATACTGTAGTTTTGCATAAATCGCTGGATACAGATACAGTATGAAATCCTCCAGTATCATGACATAGATGCCCTTCAGTATGTAAACATATTTTCTACAAAACATTTTTATTTAAAAAAAAGTCTGACTTCTCAAATGTTAAATGTAGCTGCACAAGATCTTTGTTTTAACAAAATACAGTGTAAAATTGGCAACATGGTGATTTAAATCATAAACTATCTGATCAAAGTAAACAAAACTGCAAATCTGACACATTTCGGTTGATACCAAAAAAGTAATTGTTGTTCAATATCCTTTCTTGCTCCTCATATACTTGTGTGTCCAGTTCATGTTTCATGTTGATCATCAGTTGGTGTCCTTTGTTAAGTATAAGTATCATTTTTTTCCTTCACTAGAACATGGTTAAGCAAAAGGCAATGAGAGTCCTGAAGCAGAAGAGAATGTAAGTCATTATATTTGTGTTTATATTATTAAAAATCTCAAATTAATCTCATTAGCTTGATATGTTTCCCTCATCAATCGCAGTTATCATCTATGTCAACTGCTATGAAAGTCTAACTTTATTTCATTGTTATATCTACCAGGTATGAGGGCCAGAGAGATAACCTCATGCAGCAGTCGTTCAACATGGAACAAACAAACTACGCAATCCAATCCCTTAAAGACACTAAAACCACAGTAAGAGAGAGTAGAGATTAAATTATCTACCAGATGTGATTTTTTTTTTTCCACCCAGAAAAATAATAACTGAAAAAATGCGGCTTTCTGTTAACATTTACCTTTTCTTTTTAGGTTGATGCCATGAAAGTCGGCCTCAAAGACATGAAGAAAGCATACAAAAATGTGAAAATTGATAAGATTGAGGTATTTGGTTTGTTTTTACTACAGTAGGAGGGCAGTAGTAGATAGATAGATAGATAGATAGATAGATAGATAGATAGATAGATTACTTTATTCATCCCCGAAGGGAAATTAGGTCATCGTAGCAGCCGGTATATTTAAATACAATAAAATACAGTACAACAATAGAATACAATACAATACAACAGAATAAAATAGAATAAAATTAAATGTTCCAGTATATGGAGTGTTGTACAGGGTACACAGTGCAAGGAGACATTTAGTGCAGTTCTGTGGTGGTGACTCTGACAGAGGTAGAGGTAGATGAGTTGTAGTAGCCATCTAATGTTGACTATAACTAAGATAATTAATATAAACTGATAAGATGGTGTCACAGAAAATAATTATGTATATTTTAAAGATAATGTACACTCACTGCCCTACTAATAGGGCTTTCACACTTTCAATATATTATTTTGGACTGTGAGTGTTTAGAGATAAAAACCACTATAAGGTCAAAAGGTACCATTTAATTAGTAATTAAGTTACTGTTGTAGATAATAAATGTGTCAGTTGTGAGCTTGGGACAGTGTGTTGGACATTCCTTAACCTTTTGAACAGCATTCAGCCCAATGTAAGTCTTTGTTACCATCCTACAGAGCCGATGGATGAAATACAAACATTTTAACTTTTCCTTTTAATATTCAGGATCTCCAAGATCAGCTGGAGGACATGATGGAGGACGCCAATGACATCCAGGAGGCGCTGGGCAGAAGCTATGGCACGCCTGACATTGATGAGTCAGACTTGGAAGCGGGTCAGTAAAATAATTCTTATGCCAGGATTGTTATAAGTATAATACTCAGGCCACCAGTGTATACGGCTTATAAAGAGGCCTAGTTACACAGGAGGTGATGATGCTAATGATGGATGTCATTTGTTATCTTGAACTGTCCAGAGCTGGATGCTTTGGGAGACGAGCTCCTGATGGATGACGACAGCTCCTACCTGGATGAGGCTTCAACAGCTCCTTCCATCCCAGAGGGCCTGCCCGGTGACAAGGCGTCCAACAGGGTACTTCACCACTTATTCAGTTTTATAAGATTTTTCTTAGTTTACAGAGCTTTCACTAATGGGCATTCTTCTTGTTGTGTTTCAGGACGGTGTTTTGGTGGACGAGTTTGGCCTTCCCCAGATCCCTGCTCAATAAAGGAGCAATCACGAGACTCGCGCTAGTTTTACATGTTTGATAGCCTTTTTTGTATTTATCCAACTGACACTCCCAGCCTTAAGAGTGCAGCATCAAAGCAAACCAAAGCATCCTCTGTGAATTTTCTTCGAATGATGGAAACTAAAACTTAAAATCAGGCATGTTTAATTAAAAGTAATGATTACTGTTCTATGAGTGAGCTCATGTGGTATGTATCTGAGGTGATTGTTGGACTTGGGATTCTTTTTAACTAACTGTACAGTTTCTGCAGCGTTGAGTTGCCAAGAACAAAATAAATTATATTTTTCAAACAATACTTAACTTCGTGTGATACATTGATGTCATTCAAAAGTCATTATTTACACAAAAAATAATTTTATTGTCAAGTTAAACAATTGAAAGTGCATAATCAATAACTCAACTGCATTGATTTGGTAACAACTGTTAGAAAATATAAATACTGATTTCTTTAAGTTAGATAAGGCTCAACAAAAGTAAAGACCCCTGATGGCACATTCACAGCATACTCATTTTATCATCACCAGCTCAGTCTGTAAGTGTGAGGGAAAACTTTTTGGTGCAGATACTCCACCATGCTGGTCTTTTTGTGCAGTTTTTCAAATTCATAGTAAGGAATCTAGAAAAAAAAAAAGAAAATCCTTATTCAGTAATTTCATAAAACCAAAGGACTGGACAGGTTAACAAAACCAAATGGATAACACAGAAGGTCCTGGGATAGTTTAATATTTCTAAAGTGTAAATAAAATACAATTATGAATATAGCATATATGTGAATTTGAGGGTCTGACCTGAACAACTTCATATCCCAGAAGCCTCAGATGTCGCTGCTTGATGGCCTCTTTCCCAAGTAGCTGCCTCTTGTTTTTAGTGAACCTCTTTTGTCCGTCAATACAAATAGCTATCCTGCAACACACAAACGACCCAGTACAATGTGTTTAAACCTGTTGTTTAATCACTCTTAAAGACAAACTTTACATTTAGTGCATCAAAAATTTTAAGTATAGCAAACTTAAATTATACATAAAAACATTTACCTTTTGAATATTTCATCATTATAACTGGCAGGCAGCACAAATCCCTCTTCATCAAGTTTTATCTCCACATCTACAACAACAAAAAAGAAAAGTTAAGCCACTGGTAGGTAGACTGTAGGAAACATTTAGGAGACAAACAGATGTTATGTTTATGTTACCGAGGGTGTAGCAATACGGTGTCAGAACTTTGGATCCAAAGTATGAACGATCCCCGAGCATTTCCACCAGTCCATTTTTAACAGAGTTGTACAGCTGTGGGTCCACCGGCGTCTCCAGAGAGCGTCCAGTCATGTGGAAAGACTTGACGCGGTACTTGGGAAGGAGCCTCGGTCCCTGAGGAGACGACAGAAGGTGTGAAGGAACACAAATACTTCATACATGATATCAAAAACAAAATCCACCCTACAACCTGGAAGGAGAAAAGCAGACTTGTCCAATGAGTCATGATATTGATATAGAAAATAAGATGTATTTTGATTTTTATTCCAAACCATCGATATGTTGTTTAGTAAGATAAAAGCAAATATATGTATATATATTTTTTTAAAATACATGATTCAGTTTAGCCAGTTACCTGGAAAAAAGCCCATAGAAGGATAAACATTTGTGGTTTCTTCAGTGCTCAGTTTATTTGAAATTTGGTATATAAACATATGTTTGGGCAATATGTCGATGTATATACAGCTCTGGAAAAAATGAAGACACCACTTAAAATTTTTCTTAAATCAGCATCTCTACATGTGTGGCAGCCATCCATCCCAGTGTCTGTTTCCAACACAGGTGCACCTCATTCTACTGATGAGGTGATCACCTGAACCAACGTTATTCAACGAGGAAAAGTATAAAAAACACTGCTGGTCATCACTATCGTCCTGCAATAGGACCAGCTTGATGGAAAGAGTAGTGCTAGCAGTACCTCAACAGTAACTGTAAAAAAGAAATAAATAAAAAGAAACTATTGACCATGCCAAAAGAGTTGAAAAGAAACAAGTTTTGATTGAGGAAAAGAACGCTTAAATTCTGGCTTTATTGGCAGTACAGCGAGTGCCAAGTTGCTTCCATCTTTAAAATTTCAAAGACTCAGATTTTACTCAGAAAAACAGATAATTCTGCAGTGGTCTCTTCATTATTTCCAAAGCTGTATAATGGCACGATTCATGTCTATCATTTGGATTTGTATACATGTTACTGGAAGATGTCTTGCTGTATTTTTGACATATAGTGGTGTCTTGTAATCCATATGGGAACAAACAACGCACCTCCCATTACCATTAATCTTTGGTTTATTTTTCTGATTTCTCATGGATTACTGACCAAAACCTAGTAGATGCACTCCAAAGTGCAACTGGAAAGGTTCTGCATCCATGTTTTTTTGCATTGGTCTACATTCATTATGGGGAATGTAGAAAAGTCACTTAGACAGCCTGGGCAGGTTTTATCGCAGATTACTTGAATGCACTGAACCTCACATACTGATGACATGTTAAGTAAGAGGGTGTGTACTCAGGTTTCTGATTGCATTATTCCTTTGCATTCTGTTGGGCTGGACTCATCTTTAACATATCTAACCGCTGACATAGTTTTACATTTGTTACCTCATAGAAAGGACACTCCAACTTCAAAGTCATGTAGAGCTGGGTCAGCTGTGCCAGGACGATCCGGTCCATTCCTGTGCCCTGGTCTGATGTGCAACAATATCAACATAAGCCTGTTATTATTTTTCGATTACACGTTCATGGAAAGGTTGTACATATTGCAGGTGTCCGACAGGATGTCTCACCTTGCAGTTGCTGGAGGAAGTAGCTGCTGAAAACCTTGGAGGCAAAGTTAACAGGGAACCTCTCCACCAGGGTGCAGGAGTGGAGCAGGTTGAGCAGCGTCCGAGGCTGAAAGTGTGAAAAGCGCGAGTGCAGGATGGTCTCAACCTTCCTGAAAACCTCGGCGGCGTTGGGCGGAAGGTAGCCGAGCTTCCCGAGGGCCATGATGTGCCTGGCCACCTGGCTGGTGCTGTAGTCGTCCGCTCGGTACACAAAGCTCTCGGCGATGGCGTCAAACACGGTCGGGGACAGGATGTTCCTCCGGCTGAAGAACTGAATCACCTTGGTCACCGTCTCTGGGTTGGAGGTGAAGGTCATTGTGGGCACGTACCTCTCCATCGCCTCCACAAAGTACTGATCGTTGTGGCCAAAGTACATGAGGGCCCCGAGCACAACGGTGAGCTGCTCATCTGTGAAGTGAGGCACATGCCTTACGCCCTGCTTGCACAGGCTGATCACGAGAGGCATGGCCTGCATCTGATTCAGGGTCACGAGAGCGCCGAGCAGCCCGCTGACGGCTGCGGGATCCATGCGGGAGGTGACCGTCACAGCGTGGGTGTGCATGGCGTTCAGCAGGGCCCTGTACTTCCCGTCTGCACCCACGCCACCTTGCAGCAGTCTGTAAACGGCGACGAGGTCCTCCAGGCTCCACTTGGCCGGCCGCTGCCCCTGGATTTGCTCCATCACCTGCTCCAGCATCACGCAGCCGGGACCCTCCATGGCCAGCATCGCCTGGCCCAGGGTGCACAGCTGCCCCACGCTCATCTGCCCCCTGTCCAGCCTCTCCTGGCTCTCAGACACCAGCCGCACCATCAGGGCGCTCCAGGGGTCCAAGAAGAGGCGGGTGCAAGCCAGGAGGGCGGACACCAGCCCCCCGTCCGTCAGCCGCCTGGAGTCCTGCTCCAGCTGGAAGCACAGAGCCCTGATGCAGTCGTTCTCCAGCACGGGGGGGTCCTTCAGGGAGCCGCCCACCTGCTCCAGGTCGGCCACCCGGTGCAGCGCTGCAGCAGCCATGGTGTCAGACATGATCTCCACCGAGCGCAGCTGCGCCAACACCTGCCTGGAGGAGGAGCAGCTCTGCAGACGCTGCAGGAAGGCGTCCTCCTCCGCGGCCGTGGGTCTGTGCAGCTGGGTCAGCCGGAACCGAGGCCCCGAGTGTTTGTGGAGTCCCACGGAGCTGCTGGCGACGAAGGACGGCTCCCTGGCGATGGTGGACAGGCCCCTGGGCTCCTGTCTCCGGGTGCGGGTGCGGGAGCCGCCGGCGGGGGGACCCGGGCGGGCCGCGCATGAGGTCGGACCCGCACTGCCGGCGCTCAGGAGCCTGGCGGAGCAGACGGGAAACCTCCAGAGCAGCTTCAGAGCCATGATCCGGGACCAGGACTCCTCGGACCCGAGCTGTTGCAAGGAGAACAAGAAACTTTACAAACACGCAGAGATCCACTCAGTGCAGTTACATCACAGTCCAGCAGCGTCCTTCACGTTGCTATCGGCTAACTAGCTCCGTGACCCGCTACACGCGTCGCGCTGGTTTTTATTCGCGTGTTTTTGAAGCTTTAAAACTCCGGCTCGGACTGGTAAATGAACAACAGATGACGAGGTGAAGCCGGCTGCGTTCGTACCTGGACTTTGAGAGCGACGGCAGAGGGTCACGGTACCGGGAGATGATGTCACAGCACCGGGAGGTGACGCCGGGCTCCCAACGTGGTGCTTCCATAAGCACCGTGGGGCGTTCAGGGGGCCTCGTCGATCTGACATTCAGATGTTTAAGTAACGATCGTCAGGATTTATTTTCACTAGCTTTCATGTATAAGGAGGTGTGTATTCGCTTTTTAGTTTAGTGATACATTTTGGCATTGATTTAAAGTCACTGCGTCACATTACATGGAGGCTATTGAACAATAATAAGGGATTTTATGTAAAAAGATTCATATAAAATACAAAAAGCACTAAAATCCGAATATAAAGAGCCCACCAAACATATTTTTTACATAAAATAAAAAAAATCTTTTTACCCTATGAGGGTTCTTTCATTTAAAAAAAATAAATAGGTGTCTCACGAATAATATATTTAATATATTGTAATAGTGTCAAGTCAGCATGACGTATTGAAAAAACATTGTTTTTATTTCAATCAAACAGTAATTTATTTAACTTAAAACCAACTTCACCGTGTTGATTCTTATTAACTATGGCTGTAAAACCGCTGCTATGATCTTCGCTCATTACATTTTATATCCCGATAATTTAGGATATCACAGAGAAGTTAATCGACATTGTGCCTTTAATGGACTTTCGGCAGTGTCTTTCCCGACAGCATGTGAAGGCAGCACAGTGCAGTAGAGGGCGATGTGACTTATTTAATACCTGAGTTTAATTTAACTGTACACCTTAATTAAGAATCCATACCAATATACATAACCCGTTTTGATTGTCACCCTCCACCAAAAACCGGTAAAATATTCAAATTTATCCTAGAAATTTAGATCATGCTGTAATTCCAGAGAGCAACTCCTGCCTGGTGACTTTGTCCACTACAGGACACTGTCAACACCTTCACTGGATTACAAGTGCCTTCAGAAGTTCACACATCCTCCTCAGTTCCTTTATTCAAGTAAAAGTAACAATACCACAGTGTGAAAATACTCGTTACAAGTCCTGCATTTACTTCTACCGTAATAAATAAATAAATAATAATAGTATAGAAGTGTTACCAGTAAAATGTACTTAAAGCATCAAAAGTAAAAATACTCACTCTACTAAATGGCCCCTTTCAGTGTCAAATTATGGAGCCTTCAAGGTCCCAAAAATCTATATTTTTTTAAATTATGCACACAGGTTATAATGTGCAACAGGTTTTTTTTTTTCTGGACTTCTGGGGCTCTCCTGTTAGTTTTGTTGTGGGGCAGTTAACTATCAATCTTATAAATACATGATGACCTCACATGATCAACATAACTGAAGACCCGTGAGGATACGAGGGGCCTTTCATGAATACAAATGTATCATATTTAATAAGTTGATCATGTATTGTATGTCAAATCAAAGTAGCTATTAACTCCAACTGTTACATAAATGTGGTGATGCAACAAGTATATTTCCCTCTGAAATGTAGTGGAGGTGAAGTATAAAGTAACATAAATAGGATTTACTTAAGCTCAGCTTTCAGCAGTGTAAATTGTGACCTCATGTACTGCTGCTAAATCAATTGTAATGATAGGATTAACTTTATCATGCTTGTCTGATCACTCACTGTCGTCATGTCTGTTAGATAAGGATTTTATAACAAAGCCACTCCCTTTTATGACAGAAACGCATCAACCATTATATGCAGGTCATTGTGGTATTTGTGGAGTCCTTTGGTTGTGTTCATGGTAACTCTGTGCATTCGCCCTTTTACAGAAAGAATTCAGCTAGCTCTAGTCAGCACACGTTTTAATGAATTTGGTCAGGAGGGCGAGCAGACTTGTCAAGACTTGACTTGGAAAAAAAATGGTGCATAAGCATTTTAGTTATTCCCCTGGAAAAATAAAGAGAGTAATGCAACACTTATTTCAGTTGTCATTTATGGAAGGGAAACAGTCAGCAAAATACAACTTGATAGAGGGCTTTATTTAAAAAGTTTATAATATAAAATGTAAAAATTCAGCTAAACCCGATCACATGAATTGCAAAGACTTATCCCTTAGAGCTTCCGAGGTGCTGCCACTTCACATCTTTACATGACAGAAAAAATGACAACATATTAGACTTTTTTTCCTGCTCATTAGAGATGTGTTAATTTGGCAATACTGGAAGTTCACAACAAATAAGAGTGGATAGTTATTGCTTTGGTTTGTTTAAAATGGGGTTTATATACTGGAGAGTTGAGACATGCAGCACAGTGATCTAGCTGACGGAGGAGGGGAAGAGGGTGGAAAGGAATATGCTGGTGTGGCTCTTTAATCGTCCTTATCCTTGGCTCCGTGCTTTAGGATGCGTGTGAACTCCACATAGTTGAAGTTGCTTTTCTTGTCGATGGGGGCCTCCCTGAACAGCTCATCCACCTCCTCATCTGTAAACCGGTCACCCATTGTTGTGAGCAGCTCTCTGAGGTAATCTTCCTGGATGAAGCCTGAGGGGGAAAACAGTCAAATCAGATAAGAAAGCCTGGATCAATATCAGAATCCTCTCCCGAAGAATTTACTTTTGCTTGCAATGATACAATTACTGCCTTAGAGGAACCATTCATCCTAACAAAGCTGGATTGTTTTAGGCATGGCAACTTTATTTGTAAAACACTTATCAATACAGTTAAAATTTTATATATATGCTTTATATTAAAAAGGTGAAGAAAAGACTTAAAAGCCCATTTCCTCTTTAAATTTGACATTAAAAGCTTCACAGCTGAGAGGAACCTCACCTGACATTTTACTAGGCAAACTAGGATTTTATGCATCCATCAAAAAGAAAGCAATAACAAATAAAAGAAAGAATTTACCTGTCCCCTCCTCATCGAAGCAAGCAAATGCGTTTCTGATCACATCCTCTGGGTCTGTGCCATTTAGTTTCTCCCCAAACATGGTGAGGAACATGGTGAAGTTAATGGGTCCAGGAGCTTCCATCATCATGGCCTCCAGGTACTCCTCAGTAGGATTTTTCCCTTTAAGGAGACACAGGTATAGTGGATTTAGACTTAAGTCTCAAGGGTTTCAACTACAGAAGTGTTTTAAATACGAGTGACAGTAACAACTGATGAAAAATAAAATATGTTTGCTTGGAGAATTAGTTTTCAAACAGCAAACAATGTAGGTGCACACCCACATGAATGAAGTGCAGAACTGCTTACAGCTTCTTACTGACATGTCGGGTCATCTCATACTGAAGTAAACACTGTCTCAAGAGACGCTCCTACTCACCCAGTGAGGCGAGCATGTCGTGAAGGTCCTCTTTGTCCACAAACCCATCACGGTTCTGGTCAATCATGTTGAAGGCCTCCTTGAACTCCTGAATCTGGGACTGGTCAAACATGGCGAAGACATTGGAGGTGGCGCGCTGAGGGCGCTTCTTTGTGGTCTTTCCCTTAGCCCTTTTGCTCGACATTTTGACTGTTTTTATACCTGTGGAAATAAATACACATTGTTAAATTATGGATCCTGCAGAGGGGCATCATGGCAGCCAGGAACTCACTCCCTGAAGAAGACAAACATTCTGTAACATCAGTGTAAACACCGTTCCCAGGAGTGGGTGACTGAAAACGGACATCCTTCCCATTGCTAGAAATAAGAGCACAGCTTCTATAGTTAATTATGTATGGAACAACAACAGTGCAGAAGAAAAAGCCTAAATATACGCCTGGCCTAATAAAACAGACAAAAGATGGCACACAATCTGATCAAAGATAAAGTGGATCATGCAGTTACTCAGAATAAGATTTTGTAATTCCTGCCCATAAACCAGGGGCAAGGTATTTTAATTCTCTGGCAGTGATTCCCCCAGTGTGTCCCTCACTGAGCTATAAATGGAAATGTTCCTCATCTTTCTAGGTTGAATAACTCACCGAGGGCAGGAGAATTACTGATGTGAGGACAGATGCCCTTATCAGGCAATGTCTTGAATGTAGGTTTAAACTGTCCTACATTCCCGTCTTTAAGTTGACAGATACTTTGATGTGGATGGAAAACAGCAAGCAGTGTTTAGAGTTTGGTCTTTTACTGAGACACCCTCATTGTGGTGACTCGGCTAGATATTATCTAGGACTCTGGCAATTATAAAAAGGCTGCATTAATGTTCAGTGATACAAAGTTAGGGATGCAACTAAGTACTGTTTTAATTATCTGACAACTATTCTCATATTTAATCATTTCGTTTATAAAAGGCCCGTCACAAATTTCCTAAGTTTCCTTTTTAGAGGAATAGCGCCAAACCCAAAATTCCCATGAAAAGAAAAGCAGCAAATCTCACATCTGAGACGCTGACAACAGCAAATTATTGTCATTTTATCTTGAAAAACATTGACAAGGCTACATATCTGGGACGCTTAGAGGCATCATTATAGATCAGCGTTTACTGTTTACTGAGGAAGAAAAAAAGAAGTATTCAAAATGCAAAATGTCTTTACAGCCTGAAAACACAAATGATCAAGTTTATAACCAACCTTATCGTAACATTTGCATTTTCCTGTGTTGCGCACTTTACAAAACGTACAAGCAAATACTTCACTTCTAACATAACCAACTTATCTTCATGTTAATGTGTTTTATGACCTGATCTGATCAAAACTCCGGGCGCATTATGAACCATTAAGACTCAGTCCGTACTTCAGGGTTTGCGGCCTAGTTTTAGATGATTACTGAGCCTGCAGCTGTTTGTCTTCTGCAAATACGCAGCAGCCGCTGGAGTTACCCGCGTTCACGGCGACATTTTCAATTTAAAAAAAACCCAACAAATCACCTTACAAGTCTAAGAAAGCCGCGTACCAGCCACAGATTTGGTATCATTACTTTAGCTTTCGAGTCACTAGCCGCGCAGCTAACAGCCGTTAACCGTGTTTTCAACACAATCAAACAAAACACTCAAAATGGCAGACGGCATTTTACTAAGATGTAGGCCAGCAGCTGCGTAGTATCCCGACGGCAACGCGGCCGTGGTGTAGCTAACTATGGCGGACAGAGAGATAAAAAAAATCTAACATCCTTACCTGACAACAACCCGATACTTGTCAGATAGCCCCGCGCTGCTCTTTTTCTCAACCACCGCCCTTCACTTCCTGGTGAAAATGTTGGGTTCCGCACAGGACGGCCAGAGCGAACCAACTGAGGGAAATAGGGGTGGTGGCTCAGTGTTAAACCATTATTACACGCTTAAAAACCAATTCATACACTGTTTCGGTCTGAATACTACACTAACATTTCAAAATAACCACACTTTATTCGATGATAGATTCTAATATTTCATTGTTAGTAGTAATAAAATACATAATGTACCGTCACACCCCCGGTAGAGTAAATGTAACTTCCACGAACACTCCCCTGCCTGCCTTGACATTCCTGGATATGTCCTTTTAAGGGAAGAAACACTACAATGTCCTTTGCATTGTGCAATTAAGGCAAAATGAAGCTAATGATCCTCATGGGAAAACACGGGCGTTACCTTCAATGGGGAAAACATATAAACAAATTGATATTTAGCATCATATGCTTTTTTTTGTTGTTGTTGTTTCATACATTTTGTCAACCAGCTGCAAATAAAAGATGTCACTTAAATATTTCTGTTTGAGTTTATGCTGTTTGTCAGGGAGGATAGTAGTCTAATTTATTGTTTTTTCAAATGTTTTCATATGCCGCCGGGTGTTATTTATGCTCTTTTGTAGCTTGGTGCAGATGTCTTCACCTGTTTATGTTGTTTGTTTTGTATTTATTCCTGTAAAAATGTTTTTGATGCCGCCTTGATGGCCAGGTTCCTCTTGAAAAAGGAGATTTTAACACCAAGGAGACTTGGTTCTTGTTAAATAAAGTGAAAGAAAATAAAGATAAAAGGGGTTCACATACTACAATCGAAACAATAAAGGGAAAAATGTTGATAGGACGGATAATTATAGATACTGACTGTCCAGCGTGGGTCAGACAACAGTTGGTACCCCGGTCATTGCTGTAAAGAGAGGCTTACTGCTGCAGGGCTTCAAAAGAAAAAAATGTGGAACTGTTGACTCACAGGTTAAAACAAGCCACATCTGTCCTTTTTGTCCAGTTGTCATATCACTTTCAAAGATGATAACAAAATGGTTGAACGTGTGCCACGAGTCACTTACAGTTGTACTATATATTGTGACCAAACAAGCCACCAGTCTGGAGCTGTATGGACCTAAACAAAATTAGAACTAGTGTTAGTGATGGTTTCAATGGGACCTAACAAAGTGTAATATGAGTGAGTGGTGATTCACCAGAGTTAGGTTGACAGAGATCAAACTGTGTGATTGGTTAAACTCGGGATTTTAAACTATCAAAGAAATTATTGGAGGTCTATCAACAGCACCATATATTCATTAAGCATTTAATGTATGGATCTAAATAATTTAAATTCCAACTTTTGTATTTATTCATGGCAGGTCCCAAACTGCATGACTTAGTTTTAGCACATATTGTAGTGTCACCTTGAACCATCAGAGTGTGCTATAGCTTCATGGAAAACCTTTATTTTGCTCAGTGATGTTTTTGTTTCTTTAGGTCATCAATAGTTTGTCTCAGCACATTACCCAAGCCTCTTTCCATTTGTTCATGTCCAGAACTGTCAACTTAAACATTCAAATACCTTCAATGTGTGGGAGCCATACAAAGCAGAACATAAAAATAGTCCTAATAGATCCCTTGAGACGTCCATACAGTTGGAATTTCCTGGACAGCTGAACCCAGCGACAGGCTGCTAACATGAATTTGATTCATTACAACCAAATTCACTTGGAAAATCAAACCACTCGTGTATTTTAGTGGGGAATGGACAACATATCAGAAACACCATTGGGATTCTGACAAGGGGTCAACAAAACTGAGTATTACAGGCTTTACAGTTGCAGTGTGATTGCATTATATAGATGTACTCATTGTAACAAAGCAATAACTGAGTAAAGGTTTCTCCATCACAGTTATAAGGTGATAAATTCACTGCTGACAATGATTAAGCGCTACTGCTAAAATAGATTTGTGTGGAATATGATACCCTTTAAATACCACACAGTACAATGGGATGAAGTCATTAGGTCACCATGTTATCACGTTCCTGGGAAGATATGCACTTGAGAGGTTCTGTGGGACTGGAGAGCTTCAAGGAAAAGACTCTTGTATATGTGCTGTGAGTGGCAGCTGTTTGGTAACTGGGGCTTATAGTCAAATTAGAGTGAAGCCGAGGATGTTTGTGATAAAAGCTACAAAGAGACTGAATGCTGTTCTTTGATGTTCAGTCGTATTCACTAATCCTGAAGGGTTAGTGCACATTTAGGTGTCTGACACGGTACTAATACAAAGACTTTATGATATAAATACATATAATTGACTGTCATGTTATTGTTACACGGTATGACATGCTCAGTGGACAATGTGTTGTTTTGAGTATATTTACACAGATTACATTTTTAGGAAGATACAAACCAATTATTTACATTAAATAAAATTAAAGAAGGAAAAACTACTGTAATCTCCTATACAACTCAAATGGTTGTTTGCCCTCTTGTGGACAGTTACATGAGAAAATGTATATCACTCTCATGAAGCTACAACCAGCATCAGGTTATTTTAGCTCAGCATAAATACTAGAAACAGGGGGAAACATCTAGTCAGACGCTTTGGTTATTCTGCATGGTTTTGGGACGGATTAAACAAGCAAGATATAATGTGTTGATTAGTGAGCTTTATGCTGCATTCACACAAGGTCAACAGAATGGGAAGAACAGGAAATCCTGTGTTTACACATGGTCACCCTCACCAGACTAGCTGTTTCCTCCTGTTTCCAGTTTTCCAGCTACACTAAGCCAGCAGAGACTGGTGGTGACTTCACACTTAAGGGACAGACATGAGAGCTTCTCATCTAACTCCCGGCAAGAAAGAGAAAAAGCATATTCCCCAAAATGCCGAACTATTCCTTTATCTAAAAATATAGTTGAAATGCACTTGAATTACAGCACAAAAGGCTTGAGAGTTGATGAAGAACTGGTTGTAAAAGATGTGCATATCATCTGATGATAAGTTGACTGTCTTGCCTCTCAGTTAATCATTGGGGTGAAAGTGTTGGCAGATGATTTAGTGTCTTGTGACCTATTTTATTAGACTTGTAAAATATATCCTCTATTCATTCGACAGCATGTAGTGTTGTGACCCTGCTTAATGTCTTTTATTGTTCTCCTCAGTGTTGATCTCCTTTAATGGGTTTACACCTCAGTGTCGTGTGGGACGGTGGTGGGTGAGGGCCAGAAAGGGTGAATGTTCAACACAAAGGCCTCAGAGGTGTTCACTGACCTGATATTTTTTCCATGGAAACTTACCAGGTGTTTTTGTGTTGCAGTCAATTTCCAGGACAATGTCCAAACATCTGTGGCAGCCAAATGAAATCTGCCAGCCAAATGGCCTTTAACAAACTTTATTTAAGCAGCGAAGTCCTTTCCGCTCACGACAACTTTTGTAAATTCATGTTTATAAGTTATACTGGCAGTGTGTGTTTTTTTTTATTATCAACAGTGTCTTTGATTTATTTAACTTCTTCTTTTAGTAGCTGTTTACGACTGGGGGGGACAAGAGGGGACATTTGTGTACTTCCACAAATGAGTGAGACCGAAAGAGAGAGTGACAAAGAGACATAACTGGCATTTGTTCTATGTGAAGCAATAACAATAGCATAGCTAAAGTTAGCACACAGCTGAGACTGCTGCGGCAAAAAGACAAGACAAAAGCTGCTGGAGGGCGTACTGTAGACTAGAGGCCTGCAAGATCTTCACGTCTGCGAGATGGACCTCGAATTAAATATAAACTTGTAAAATTAAGACTTGAGAAATCTGGGGATCACTGAGGACTGTGAGGTGCTTTTGTACTGTCACATTGATTTAAAGTGTGTAGGCTTTGTCATATTAATAACTGATCAACTCTAGGATTTTTTTTCTTACTTCTGTAGAATATAATAAAAAACAAAACAAAAACAAAAGTAGACAAACTCAAACAATAGATACATTCACTCGTAAATACGGTACATACCATACAGACAGAGGCTGACATTTTATACATTTCATTAAATGTAGGATGGATAAATTCGTATTAAACATTCATATTAAAAGATTAAAAGATATGGATAAAAAATACAAACGTAAGCCTGTGTTTACCTGTATATCAGGCAGTAATGCTCATCGGCAGAGACCTGCACCCATAAAGGTTCTGCATTGCAGGGCTTGACTTGCCCCCCACAATCTGCTCTCAGCTATATTTATCTCCACCCTCACCATAAAAGGCTGTGACTGCTGCCTGGACACTCCGGCAAGGGCCAATATTATTTTTGTTGTGTAGACCACAGCCCTGTAAGCACCTACCTGTAGTTTTGCTGGGATATCAAGCTTTAAGTGTGGAGTTAGACCATCTTTTCCTTTAAAGCTTGGAGTTTGAGGCTTTTTGTCCAGGGTAAGTGGCAACTGTTGTGCAGGGGATAAACCAGGCTGTATGTCTGTCTAAGCATGTTGAAAAAGTGCCTGATTGCCTGAACCTTATATCATGTCTTGCTAGCTGACTTCTGCAACTTTGAATTTGCAGGTTTCATGATGGTTAAAATACTTGTTCTAATCAAGGAAATATTGTGCCATTTTTTGGCAAGAATATTTTTAATATACTTATATTGGCACCATGGGATTACATAACTTCTCCAAAATGTTATTTTGTTTTAGTACAGTTGATTTTTTCCATCTTGAGAGCGAGATTAACTATCCATGTTCAACTATAAAGAACATGTTGAAGTAAATGAAAAGCATGGCCAGCTTGTTAATGCAGCCAACAAAAGTCTGTAACGTTTAAAAATTCAGTGAAAGTCACGATGAACCTACAGCATATCGTAACAGTCAATCCACCTGCTCTTGAACACTAACTAACCACACAGACAAACAGGTAGGCAGCAAGCAACTCGGACACTCGGGGCTCGTACCAGGAGGGGCCTGCAGCATGTCTGGATCTATACCGTTCTACCAGAAGCACCATCGCCACTATGACCGAGGCTACCGTAGCAAGGAGACAGAGGCTAAAGTGAGCCAGTACCAGTCCAGCAGCAGATATGCAGCTGGACAGATATGCAGCACCTCCACCACCAACAGGAGCAGGGGGTAAGGAGGGGGAAGAGGATCATACCTTCACCAATCCACTTCTTTATCACAGGAAAGCTCTCCCCTTAACACCATCACCCAACCCAATCAAGTTCAGCTCCATCTCCTCCCCCCACCCGTTGGATCGCCTCCCTGTCACAGCTTTGGGATCATCTTTCCTGCTAACCATCCTTCCCTCCTCTGAGTTGATCAACCCTCGCACACACCTGAGACCCACTGCTCTTCGCACTTGTTGAAAACTGTTTTTGGATCCTGCATGAAGCTCTTTGCATGTAGGCTCAGAGATGCCCTGTTTGCTTTTATGCATGGTGACACACTCTTACTTTTAACACACCTATTCCTAAATAACTAAAATGATCATGGGAAATAACTTTTTTCAGTTTTTGTCTAGTTTTTGCTTTGTTCAGAGCAAAACTTTGTTAGATAAGCTGTAAGGAAATGCACTGTTATGTAATGGCTGAGTTAAGGTATATGCCATAGACCGAAATAGAATCTAGACCGCTGCATAGCATGCTGGAGGGAAAGTAAGAAGTGATAGTTTGTCAGTCTTCTCCACCTGAAATCTGAACCACTGTGTTGTGGATTTAATATATTTAAAATCCGATAGCATTTATATTTATTATCATGTCTTGGAAACTTAGTTGCCTCCCTTTATTTCCAATTAACACAAGGAGAGTTGTTGTTCATTGGTGGTTGTCTCTGTTGCCCAGATTTATGCGGTTAAATGCATTGGTCAGCTGTCTGGCGTTTTAATAGAATATACAGGGTGCAAATGAGTTTTTGTTAGTGTATGAGTTTGTTGTTAAATGAGTAATACATCAATGAAAAAAAAAGAGCGTGATGATGTGGGTTCTCTGTCACCAGAAAGGTGTTTTTCATTTTTAATTATTACTCACAGCTTTCTTATCTTAGTAATAACGAAACACCCAGTCTATGGCTATCCTATCTTTTATGGTGCCTGGCAGATCTTTAAATACACTGGCCTGGAGAGTGTGAACAGGTCAGAGGGCTTAGGTTTTACTAACACTATCTGATCTTGCCTTTACACTCATAGCTGGGCAGCTGACCGGCCACCGAATTTGTGCTGAGGTGAGGAAAGGAGGATTATGATGTGATGATGATTTAACAGTCAGGGTGGTTATGATAATGTTGCAAATATGATTGTATTTGTTGTATTGGATAACATTTACTGGATTTCAGTAACTGAAGCCCCCCCATATTACAATCCATTTTAATGGGTGTTGTTGCAACCCTGATCCTGGAAAGTCAAGAGAATGTAAATGGCCAGAGCTAAAGGGACAGTGACCCAGATAGATACAGGAAAAATGAAAGCAGTTGCCCTGTCACCCTTCTTGCCCCCGTCTCCTTATCAAGTTCTTGTTATCTCATACCCTGAGCTTCCACCCCCAACTCTCCAAGTGCTGCAGATAGTGTTGGCGTCTGACCAAAAACTTTTATTACGCCACTTCTTATCTCTTTCCTAAATGTATTCAAAGAAAGCACACAGAGGGAGATAATTGTAGTATGACTGTTGATTGTTGTATGTAGTCTAAGAGGATTTGCAAGTGCTGTGTCAGTTGTTTGGGGTATAATATGTTGGATGTACTCTCAGATTTGTGGCTCTGGTATGTGTTACCATCATGTTAGATTGCAGCAAAATTGTTTGCTCAGATTGTTTTTCATATCAGATGGCCTTTGTGGGTTGTGAAAATGTTGTTATTGTGGAGGTGTAAAAAATGCGAAATAATCAAAGCTAAACCACCTACACTACTTTCCCACTGAACCTTCATCAACAACTCACCTACCCTCACCTTGGCGTTATCCTCACATGTTGATGTTATTAGTTGCACTGTCTGGCTGGGTGCCAGGCTGATGGTATTTTATATGTCCCAGACTTAAAGTGACTTCACATTCTGGTCTGGAGGCGAGCAGACTGAGCCCTGTACCAAAGAGAGCCAAGCCAACTTACTTGGCTGTGGATAAAGAGAACCAAATCATCGGCTATGTAGTGCCTATCTTCAGGGGCAGGTAATAAACTTTTCACTGTATAAAACTGGAATTCCTTCTTTTTTTTTTTGGCAACATCTTTAAGTTATTTCAGTTTTAATGATATTCCTTACTCCCCACACCCACGGCTTTGCTCTACAAACTCTTAGTCAAGAGTTTGCCACAGGATTTTCAGATTCAGGGGAAGCAAGGGTGAGGGACTCTGCTGCATACATGGCTCGCAGGGATTTGTTCACCAGTGGCCTGGAGATGGAGAGGTCAGAGCAGATCTCCAGGAGGGAGGCCATGCGCGAGTCGGCCGAACGCATCTCTCTGAACAAAAGGGTCAGTGGGCTTCTTTGAGGTCATACAGGAAGCCATAGACTTTTGAAACAACACTAAGCGATAACTGCTTATTATTCTTATATCACAGATCATCTGCGACATGATTGTGTCGTGTTAGTGTCCAGTTTACACATGAATGTTGATGTATAACCATTCTCCTTCATGACATCACTGATTGGCTTTTCATACTTGTGACATCATGGTAGACCATTATCTTTCATGACATCACAATGACTTGAATGTCTTCTGTTACTTGTGGCATCACGATGAAAAAAATGTATAATTTAAACCAAATATAAGCTACATAACACAATGATGTTATATGCATAGTCGAATAACTGAGCATAATTAATTGCAGTACTGCTTAGGAACGCCAAGTGCCTGTGGCTAAGTGGTTACTACAACTCCTTAGTTATTTATGTCCCTGGGTGATTATGTGAAGTAGTGCTGACCATTCAGTGAGCATCATAAAGTCCACAGTTACCCCCTCACTGTATTCATCTGTCTCCACTCTGCCAGATACCCTTACTACTGGGTGATAAATTCAACAGGAGATTGTGTTTCTTGAGACACAGGGAAGCAGTGTCCCAATGGTGTTGTCATATTATGTGTTGAGTTAGTGGCCGCACAACTAGTGGGGGCCTCAACACCCACAACTATTCATAGGACATGATGAGGAACACACACTCACACTCATTACACGTGTCACGTTGAAAAGTGCATACAGTACATCTTGCATGTGTAAAACAAATAAAGATATGTTGGGAGCTTGCTCAATTTGTGTAAGTAAAAGCTTTGTGTTTGCTTCAACCATGCATTGTGAATTCCTGGTGAAGTTATGGGGATTTTTAAAATGTTTTTGTTTGGTTTAACAGTTTATGGTTGGCAACTGTCCTGAGTGATTTACTGCTTAAGCGCTGTTCTGTTTGTAGATCCATGAACACGAGGAACACTTTAAGCGCATGAACGAAGACAGCCTGATGCACCCCCCGGAGTTTCTGATTAAACCACGCTCCCACACCGTGTGGGAGAAGCAGTGTGTGCGGCTGCACTGCACTGTCAGTGGCTGGCCCGACCCACGGGTTGTCTGGTAGGTCACGGACACACATCACCTATGACATAACTTAAAATCTGTCCTTTCTTTCCCCTAAACATCCAGCGTACTCCTTTGAGCTCCATCTAGTTTCTATGGCTTTATTCTTTTCCTCTTGATTCTGTTTCCTTTGGTCTGTCTTCTGTCATGTTTTCTGCCTCCCACTACAAGGTACAAAAACAATGTGCCAATTGACCCTCTTGCCAATGCTGGCAAGTATACACTTCAGAGCAGATACAGCGTGCACTCTCTGGAGATTAACAGGTAGGTGTAGCTTCTCCTATCCACATTTCTCAAAATAAATTCCTCTCAAAAAGCCACTGAAACATCTTGTGCTCTGGTTAACTATCCATAACATGTAACCACCGTAATGGGTTTTGTAGATCCAGTGGAAACTACATACAGCAAAGCTTGTGTAGAGTTCCTCTTCTGACGTTACCTTGGCTAATACTTTTATTAATTAACATTACAGGAAAAGAAAACGAGAGATTTTGCTATAAAAATATAATGATAAATATATACTTAGCACATAACAATAGCTACATTACTAATTAACACAAGGACATCATTGTGTCTTTAAATTAACAATCCACCAAATTACATACAAACACAATAGAAGTGAATAAAGTAATTCATTTGGACTAATTAAATATAATCCTCTTCAGTCAGATTTTTTTGTAGCCAGCATCCACTTATACTGCACCTTACTTTAGCATTATCTCATCTTTCAGCGATGACTGTACCCAGTGGGAGCAACCAAAGCTTCAATCTTGTGTGGCATGGTAATGTTGATATCTGCCTTTGTCCCTGCCTAAGTCCCTCAAACAGACCGACACCGTCGCACTGTGAGCCGCACTATTTCCCAGACTGCCACAGATAACAAAGAGTATGTCTGAAGATAGTTAAGACTTTTTCAACAAGCAGCCAGAACTCACAAGCAGGAACAAATGATCTTTCTACACATTTTAGTGGAATTATGTCTTCTGTAATCTGATTGTTGGTTTCGGTTACGTACAGCACACAACAGATGCTTTCATGTACAACACCACCTGGTGCAGATGACATCACCGGTGGTGTCTATTTATTGCCAAAGTATTCCTGGCCAGGAGTTATGGAACGCTTTACGGTCTGGGCTCACATAGTTGGTATTATTTACATGGTTGGGAGGGCTGAGGTTGAGGTGGAGGAAGGGCACTGAACATGTGAATCCTTAAAAGATAGAATGTGCATATCATGGACATTTATCACCTGATGCTCTCCTCTTTCAGATGTGATTTTGATGACACAGCGCAGTATCGTGTCTCTGCCACGAACTCCAAGGGAGAGCTGTCCGCATTTGCCTCCGTCGTTGTGAAGAGTAAGTTTCACCAAGTCTTAAAACCATCATGCCCCAATGCTGCGGACACAAGCAAGCTCTCAAAACTGTTTTTTTCATGATCACACATTTTTTTGTAATCACAAGAAAATCACCATAAATAAGTCAAATCAGTTTCTCCAAATGTACAGTTTTAAAGGTTTTCTTCAAAATACTTTCTCATTCACTGTAATAGGTATCAAAAGTAGGAACCAAATATAATTGTTACATACTTAAGTCCCATAATTATTCCATGCACTTGTAAAGTTGAATGTGATTTCTCATATGATTTTTAGAAGTTGCCAGTGTAATACTACATCACTATGTATGTGCTGTATATATTAATAGTAACTGTGGCTATTCTCCATAGGGTTCAAAGGTGAAATCGATGAGTCTCTGCCATCACCCAGACGTAAGTGTAAATTTAAAGTGTATTTGTTTTCATTTTTTATTGTATGTTGTATTGTGGAATTTAAGCTGCATCAAATAATCTATGGCCACTAGGGGGCAGATGAACAAGCTGTTGTTGTTATGTCTAACAGTTGCGTAATTTCACATCCAGCAGAGTTATTGTCGCTAGCATCCTGATGAATATAAGTCACAAATTCATTCTCCCTATATCTCTGTTTTGGTCTCAACCACCTCTTCAGAAATAATATCTGGGTCTTTAGCTGCAAGATGTTCGATTCTCTTCACCAGCTAGTTGCTAACTTCGTCTGTCTGGTGTTTGGCTCTGTGCATGTACATACAGCAGCTTTATCAGAACGTATTTGCTGAAAACATCTGCTTTCCGCTGCTTGAAGCAACGTTAATGAGAACAGATTCTCGGCTGTAAAACTAAAGCTTTGTGGCCTAAAAAGCTCCACAAAGCTAAACAATTGTGTAAAAATGTCCTGTGAGTTTGACATTATAAATTACATGTAGTCATATGATTCATATAATAATAATTGCTCATACATGACTGATCTGAGGAGTGGGATGTGGGGGGGGTGGGGGCTGTGAAGACAGTGGGTGCTACAGCACTAACAGCTTTTTTGTTTCTTTGATGCTGCGGCGACAATGCAGGGGCCAGTACTGAAGGTAACAGGGTCACATGTTTTGGTGAACTTGATGTTTCCACTGATGTCCATGCATGGCCACTCTTGTCTGTACATAGAAATGTAGAGTTCACAGTATTCCACTTAAAGCAGCAATCTCAAAGATCTCTCTTCTATGGCGATAAGCGGTAATTGCAGGTGTGAGTTTTTGGACCTCACTTCCCAGAGATCTAAACGGTGTCGCCTGTGTTTTTGAAGATTCGTCGTCTTTAGTCATCGATCTTTTCTTTGTTTGTTCGGCCACTGTAACCGATAATTCACAATGCTAGCAGAGACCGGGAAAAACAGTCCACCGCTTCACACACAAGAGAGTTGAAGAGCACATCTGTTGCGTTAGCTCCGACAAACTACTGCTTGGTGATGGAAAACACGTCACTAACTGTGCGCCAGCACCCAGTTTGTAACACTGCAAATGCAAGTTTTTTTTTTTGTTTTTTTTATCAGTGGGCCTCATTTGCAGATAGATAGTGACTTAACATACATTTATTTTAAAGAAAATCTTTGAGATTATTACTTTAAGTAGTAAACCAGGAAAAATCTACAGATTTTTCAGCCTTGCCGGTTTAAAACCAACACTTTGTGTTCAACAATGTTACAAGTAAGCCTTAGTTCTCCTCAGGTGAACTACTGAGGCATTTCTGCAATATTTGTTTTACACAGCTGTGCTGCTGTGACAGTTTTCTTCAGATGCATCTGCATTAACTGAGACGACATTTTGTTGACATTTTATAGTGCCTACCTTAATTAGTAGAGTCTTGGAAGCAGAATGTTTTGGTAGTATAGTATCAAACTCTTATAAAGTAGTTTTATTTTAGAGAACATTATTTAATCCTACATATATAAAAAATGTAAATGTAAATGTTTTTGAATGTGTAAAGAAAAGTGGTAATTGTATTTTCAACTAATTCATCAACTGAAATAGCTGAATACTAAATATTTTCACATGTGTCTGTTGTGCTTCACTGTTTGATGCATGACCACTTCTCTTTGTGAGCACTGTACTTTAGTTTGAGAGTCACTTTTTTGATTTGTGTTTGTTTGTTGTCCTTTATTCTTTCTTGTGATTCGTGTTCTCTTCTCCACCTTCTTCTGTCTGGCTGAAATGTTTTGATCTAGCTTGTTGTTCATGTTTTGTTTTTGTTTTTTTCTGTGGATGTGATTATTGATGTGATAATGTTGTGTTTCTTTTACAGTGCAGTGTTTTGTTCTTCCACTTGATTTGAATACAATAGTCTCTCCACTTGTCTGTTATGTGTATGCAAATCTTTTGCACAATGATGCCAGTCCAAGCGCTGACTCTGCTGTCTCCTGCTTTGTCTGTAGATGGCCCAGTGTCTGAGTATGGCATCACCTTCCAGACTCACATTGTTGATAAGTTTGGTGTATCGTTTGGAAGGGAGGGTGAGACCATGAGTCTGGGGTGCACGGTCATCATTTACCCCGCTCTGCACCGCTACCAGCCAGAGGTCCAGTGGTACAGAGACGGTAAGCAGATGACTCCAAGTCGTGGAATATTGCCATCGATTTCTGCTTTCAAACCTTTCAGAGCGCCTCCAAACCTGATGCCTGTGTGAATATCACTGGGATGATGGAAATTTCAAATTCATTATTTTTCTGGGGAATACATAGCAAGAAATACATAACATTAATTATTTGGACTGGGATAACAGCAAATATAAAAAGTATGAAAATAGTATAGTTATTTTGTATAATTTAATTTAAGATCTTCCCGTTCGCATGTCTCTGCTTGGTGTATTGTTTTAGACCCCTCGTTTTTTTTACAGGTGTTTTGCTGTCTCCTTCTAAATGGAACCACATGCACTGGAGTGGAGATCGAGCTACGCTGACGCTCACACACCTCAACAAGGAGGACGAGGGTCTCTACACCCTGCGCGTCACCACCAAGTCCGGATACGAAACCTACTCATCCTATGTCTTTGTCAGAGGTGGGTACACCTTCCTTAAATGTTATCTGGTCTATAAAAGTTAAATGACTTTAAACTGCTCACTGTCACAAACACATACTGTGTACACCTCGACTCTAACTCCTTCACGGTCAGGCTAACTTCAAATCTCACTTCATGCACATTTAGGCCCTCAAGCCTTTAATTCTATAAAATGTTACGTATCTGAGACATCTCCCCACAGACATTTTCACTGCAATCCTAGTCAACACAACTTTCTTAATGTCACGTATGTCATCAGATCAAGGTCAAAGTCACAACAGGACGTCCTCTGGCACCTGATGACAATACCAAATTTAATAGTCAAAGTGTTTGAATGTGAGTGAGGGGTTTTAAATAGGATGTCTCTAATAGAGCACCATGGAGTGGCAACTTCCTGGCATCTGTTTGAATACCATGGAAAGAGCGGTCAGTGAAGCTTATCTTTACTGCCTTCAGAGACAATCTGACCTTTACTGCCTCAGCTTCTACACATGTTGAATATGAACATGCCAGAAAATAGACCCTGTTGTCCGCCTGTTGCAGCTCAGGGTCGCTCAGTAAAGAGGAGACCAGGTACAGTCGCCATAACAAAATGCTATATGAGCCTGGCTGCACTCAGTCTATTCTCAGAGAGCTCAGCTATGGAATGAGTCTGGCTGTGAGTGCAGATAGATACTGTAAATATCTACTTCAAGGAGAAACAATAGGCTGCCCAGTTTCCTTACTGCTCTTTGTGGTTCTCTTTGAACAAACTGTCAGGGTATAATTATCCTCTTGTTTTGTCTCCTCTTACCGTATCTCTCAGTATGCTGTTATAATAGGATTATCATGATAAAGTTGCTATATTAAGAAAACTTATTTGTCATTTTTTGACCTTTTACATTTCAAAAAGTATAATTTTGTTGGGCGTTTAAAAAGTAATTAAGATAAAGCCTTGTAATTAAAAAGTAATTAAGATAAAGTTTGTACACACGTACCTGGTTAAAACATGCGCTTTAATGATGCAACTCTTGTCTGTATTGTAGCCATTACTACGTGCCCTGGCTTTACCCTAATGTTTCTTTAAGAGTCACCTCTCTTATCTCCTTTCACTCCGGGGCGGGCTACTGCTAATTCTGTCCTCCTGCTGCTGATTGCTCCCGGCTTGTGTTTGACTCGAGGACCAGAGACATTCCTGGCATCAAACCCTGCAGCTTCACAGTTCACCACAGGGCACAGCTCACTTTAAAACAGCCAGCTTCAAAAGGCGAATAAACCTGAAAAAAACAATGGAACGATGTTGTTACTGTTTGTGTTAGATGCTGATGCGGAGGTTGAAGGAGCTCCCGGTGCCCCACTGGATGTGCGCTGTCTGGATGCTAATAAGGATTACATCATTGTCAGCTGGAAGCAGCCCGCTGTCGATGGTGGCGGCTCCATCTTGGGCTACTTTGTGGACAGGTGAATAAATATGTCAACCAAGGGGTCACCAATACGGTATTGGTGACACCTTGATTGGCAAGTGCTCTTTAAACAGTCAAGTGTGAAAATAACAGAAAGCAATACCCAAAGCACTGCTTATCACTGAAGATATTCCTATATTTTAATAAAAACATAAGTATGTAAGACTTAAATTGTAATTTGTGTTCAGATGTGAGGTTGGAACCACCCACTGGATCCAGTGCAATGACACTCCGGTTAAGTTTGCCCGTTTCCCCGTCACTGGCCTGGTGGAGGGCCGTTCCTATACCTTCCGCGTGCGCGCAGTCAACAAGAGTGGCATGAGCCGCCCGTCCAGAGTCTCTGAGCCGGTGGCTGCCATGGACCCAGCTGACCGCGCCCGCATGAGAGGTACTGCAGTCTTTACTGTGTGTCTGGTCAGACACAGCCTACCAGACTCCTGTCCCATATTTAAAGAGCTTTATTGACTCATAGAAGTAATATAGTAGAATAAGGGTTCAGAAATGTTTTTTAGATGTGGTGGGTCATTTTTTTTTTTATGTTTTAAAGGCTTTCCCCACTATCACTACCTAAGATAGAAACACAGTTTTTGATTTGAAAAAGGATCAAAATTGAAAATAGAGAAACTTGTCACTTTTACATGATGACCATCTACTTGCTGTCAGGTACCTCTGCTCCCTGGACTGGCCAAATCATTGTCACAGAGGAGGAGCCTGCAGGTATGATTTGCACCGGTCACATTTTTCTGCTGCATGGCTGCGGTGTTGAGGGACCTAAGTCTTCACCTTTTGACCATCAGAGGGCATTGTTCCTGGCAGACCTCTTGAGCTGCAGGTGACAGAAGCAACCAAGAACTATGTGGTACTGAGCTGGAAGCCACCTGGAGAGAAAGGCCTTGAGGGTGTCATGTACTACGTGGAAAAGGTACATATTCTTCAAAGTTACCTGTTAAATGAAAGATCTACACTAAAACACATCACAACCTGTTTGTATCTGCAACTAAAATTATTCCATTTGACCTCTTTATCCGTGTTTGTCAGTGTGTCTCGGGGACAGACAGCTGGCAGAGGGTGAACACGGAGATCCCGGTCAAGTCTCCTCGCTTTGCGCTGTTTGATCTCGCTGAAGGGAAATCCTACAGCTTCCGCGTCCGCTGCTGCAACTCCGCCGGTGTTGGCGAACCATCCGACCCAACTGAGGCCACCACTGTTGGAGACAAGCTTGGTCAGAAAAACACACCCAAACATACATACATGCACCATAACAGCAGCAATGTTACATTCTCAGTTAAATATCAAAAAGTGTTGAATGTTCCTGTCCACAGATATCCCATCTGCCCCGAGCAAAGTTGTCCCCACCAGAAACACAGACACATCAGTCGTTGTGTCTTGGGAAGCGTCCCGTGATGCCAAAGAGTTGGTGGGATACTATATTGAGGGGAGTATTTTGGACAGCAATGTGTGGGAGCCATGCAACAACAAGCCTGTAAATGCTACCAGGTAAAATCACTCCTCCTTGTTTTGAAGGTTTGAATAAGCCACACATTAATATAACCACTATCACATTTGATCAAACTTATTTGCAGGTTCATCTGCCACGGTCTGATGACAGGAGAGAAATACGTGTTCAGGGTGAGGGCAGTGAACGCAGCAGGGCTCAGCCAGTTCTCCCAGGAGTCTGAGCCTGTGGAGGTGAAGGCTGCTATTGGTGAGTGAAACTGAGGGTTCACATCTCAATACAAGAAGCTGATGCAGGACTCATAGGACACTGAGAATTATAGTTCTTTATATATTTAGATATGTGGCTTAAAGGAAAAATCTGCTTTAATAATGTTTAAAAATCAGCTGTTGGTGTTATAGCTTGTAATTCTGAATTACTTTCTCTTAGTGTATATTTTGTAATGCAGACAATTATGTTATTATAGTTTCACAAGAAATATTTAACATCATATATACAACATCTGTGATGTTAACAGTAAAGGGAATTTGAATTTTTTTAAAAAAAAAAGGCCAGAAAAACTTAATTACAAAAATATAATCTTCTGATTTTAGCGTATATTGCTATCAAATATCTACCCACATGGAACAGCTCATAGCGGAAATCAAAATGGCAACCATTTTCAAAAGGTATTCTGGGAAATGTAGGAAACCAGAGACTGAAACCCGAAGTAGAGGTGGGTGGGGCAGGTTTAGGTGAGCTCACTAAAGGAGGAAATTTCACCAGAAAATGAATCCTGAAATGCACTTAACACCACAGACTGATGATTTGTTTAAATATTGGGTGAAATCTTCCTGTAAAGTATTACATTTTGGGAAAACAACGTTGTAAAAGACTTTCCTTGATATTTCCACATGATGTTGTCAGTTTGAGACATGTCTTCACTTCTGTGTATCATCCGCATCTTTACTCCCACACTTTCTCCACCATGGTTCCACTCTGTCACCCTGTCACATTATTCTGCACTATGTGCCCCACCCACCCACCTCCCTGTCCAGCCACATCCACCACCCCCCCCCCTACTTCCTGCATAGCCTGAGGCTGGGTCAGGGTCAGGGCTTGTAGACTTCCTCTAATTTGGGTCAGTGCGATCCAATTCAGCGGTCGTTGCAAACCAGGCCAATGTCACACACCACCACCACCACCCCCCATTTCCCTCACCTGTCCTGGGCACAAGACGTGTCGGCAACCTCACATGGTGCTAAAGGTACTGCCACACACACCTCTCCCTCCCCACCGGTACCCTCAAACTGCACCGAGTTTCCCCGTCTTAACCTCTTTCTCTGTTCTGCTCGATAGTTCACAGAATTTTAATGACTAGACTGTACATTATTTATAAAATCTGAGTTTAGTTAAAAATACACATAGTCCCATGACACTTACTGTACATCACACACATACAGTGCTGCCAGACTGGCCTACTTTGTATCTTATCGGGAGGATAAAAATTGTGTTTGGGCAGCGTGTGATAACTATTGTTGTACAATTTCCCTTCACAAAACATTATGATATATTCCAAGACCTACTGGTATGATTTAGACTGACAGTTCAATAGACTCGCAATGACTGACAACTAATGACTGACAAAGTCCCATATAATTTCAGTTCATTACAACTAGGATGAGACATTGAATTGGAGCCCTTACACATACTGTGCAAAACAGACCAATCCTGCTGCTGTGATAACTGTTAGAGACGCTCTTTCTCATCTCCTGCATGTGTTCCCTAAAGTCTCTCTGCATTATAACTAACATAACTTTCAGCCTTTGTATGTCACTCATTCACTGGCCAGCTTTGTGCTGAGCGGCATGCTCTGTTTTCCCTTATGAAACACACTCAGTAAAAACGCCAATGTATTTCTCTGCACAGATGTATTGGTAAAGTACTGTTGTACTACTATTTCCACTACTCATAATAAGCTTAATTTACAGTACATTTCATACAAGAATAGTTACAGCTCTTTTTTTTTATTTATGAAAAATAGTAACAGCTAAAAACAATTACACTCATTTTATATGTTCTTAGATCATAATGTGATGTAGCGTTCAATCTCAACACACCAATTATTTCATCTTTTGAGTGGAAATCTAGGAGGTGATAAAATCCATTGGCAGTGTTACTAAAGCACAGTGTTTTTTCATAAAGGGTTGGCGCAAAGCCTGCACATCCACGCCTGCATGCTCTCATAATCCCAAATGAAGCCTCCTCACATGGATGTCACTTGTTTGTCATCTTGTCTTCATTTTTCACTCCCAGTCAGATGAAGACATTTTACTGTATTTGATGTACTGAATATTGTTTTCTGTCTTTCTGTTTCTGCTCGTCTTCTTTTTTGCTCTCTGACTGTTGTGTGATTGCGAGGATCTGTGACCTGTGAACAGATCTTTTGCGTGTTGTTTCAAAACCCTGTTTTGCTTTTTTTTCTGCTAACTCCTGTAGGGGGCGGCATCCCTCATGGTGTGTTGCTGGAGATGGGGCCGGGGGGTAACGTTGGCCAACTAACCGAGCACAGGCCACGCTGGACGGGCACGCATGAAACTGTCCAGTCCCCCCCTGACACTATGCAAAAGCGCAGTAAAGCTCAGGCTGACACTGAAGCCAGGGAGGGGGCCAGGGCTGCGAGCTCACCCTTCGCAGAGCCCGACCCCGTGGAGAGTAAAAGCAAAGGGGGCAAGAGAGGCAGCGTGTCCTGGGCCCCTGACCTGGCAAAAGACCTGGTCTCAGAGTCCGTGTCAGACTCAGTTTCTGACTCACTTACTGACGTAGCCACAGCTGCACACTTAGACCCAGTCTCTGCTGAGGTTCAGGATCAGGCTGTAGAGACAGTCAGTGAGCCTGAGGCCCAGCAGGCCCGTAAGATATCTGTAGATGCTTCTGCTAATCGGGGGACAGCGAGGCCCAGGAGAGAGTCGGCAGGTGAGCACCGGTCGGAGATGGAAATCTTTTCATCAACTCCAAAACAAACCATAAAAATCTCCATCAATTTTCGCCCCACATATGTCCTACCCTGACTTTACCGAGTAATAAGTGGATTTCCCTTGTTGCAACAGTTCTGCAAGGGTCTACTTTTACATTCACAGGCTTTTGACAGATAAATATCAATAAACAGTAGGTGAAGTGTTCTACTGGTGCTCTTCTCTTCAAGGTAAGTCGCTGTAAAACACCACCAAACTTTAACTCAACACGCTTGTCAGTAGCTTTTCTAGCCACCACTTTCCCACAACCTCCTCCCTTGGTGGCTTGGCATCAGTCATCTGGCACCTCAGGACCTGCCATCACACTGAGTACCCAGAGCACTTTAACACACAAACACAAGTATGTCATGGCAGGAGCCGGCTAATCCCACCCTGTACTTGAAAAGTGGGTCATCCAACCAACACAAGAGCAGGACACTTGTGACCTGAGACCTTTTTGGTAGCGCACTGTGTACTTTTTCAAATGTCCACCTCTCAGACACTTTGACCAACTTCTCACCCTTAAATAGGGGAGGGTATCAAGTTCACGTGACTATTTGTGTACGACAGGCCAATTTATTATCACCATGTTACACGATCCTGCTTTTGGAGAGACCTTTTGCTCACAGTCACTCCATCATCCAAGTCCCAGAAATCACTGTGTACTGTGTTGGAAATTTTGTACCACAACATTTATGTAATATATAACTATTTTACCCATACTAATTAATAGTATAAAGGAATAGTTAGAGATTTTAGGGGTTTTCCCAAAATCTAAAAATATTCCTTTCAGCAAATCATAATGCAAAAGCTTGATATTAAAGGTTAAAGGTGCAACTGTGTTGTGGATTTGACAATATTCTGTTACAACAGGTATTCACCTACTATTGTGTTTAAACTTACACAATCCAGTGATGAGCTCAGTCATTTCTTGGCCATGGAAGAAAGTAAGTTTTAATACAACCAATACCTGCTGTAAAGCCTTCAGTAATGGGACATTGAAGCTCAACAGCATCTCCAAACCTATAATGAAATTTCAAAGGATTATTGATAAATTAGAGCAGCTGGCCGGACGTGTAAAAATAAGTTTGGGAATTAAAAGTATCACCTCATTGTAGTGTTTCAGTGTCCCATTACGTCACCCTGTTGCTCTACTGAGGCATAATGGTGTTAATTTGAGTTTTCTGTCATCTCAGCCTCCCCTACTCCACCCTATGGCATCACTGTGCTGGAGTGTGTGCGTGACTCCATGGTGCTGGCCTGGAAGCAGCCGACCTTCATAGGTGGTGCTGACATCACCGGCTACTTTGTGGATTACCGTGAGGTCATCGATGGCGTGCCGGGGAAGTGGCACGAGGCCAACATCAAGGCTGTCAGCGAGAGGGCCTACAGGGTGAGCTGATATTTGATTCCTCGGCTTCTTCATTTTAAAGATATAACGGACCGTTTCATGAGCAAGGTTTTGTCTTCATGTCCTTTTGTCTCCAGGTGTCTGACCTGAAGGAGAACAAGAAGTACCAGTTCCAGGTGAGGGCAGCTAACATGGCAGGTGTCGGCATCCCGTCACTGCCCAGTGACACCTTCCTGTGCGAGGAGTGGACCATCGCCGTGCCAGGTCAGTTAGACCACTTATTTGCCATTAAGTCTTGAGTAAGATATGATGAAACCAGCAGCACATATTGTTAAACCACCAATTATATATATATAAAAAAAACATAAAACTGGCAACATAAAAAACATAAAAGTTCCAAGTTAAGGTCTGAAGTTTTAAACTCTGTGTTTTAAGTTCTTAATGTGACTTCCTCCTGCTCATGCTGTGATTAGATACTGTTGGATTGATTGAAAGGACATCAATTATCAGTAAAATGAAAAGTTGATTGGCAGGAAACACTTTTATTCAACATAATGTCCAATCTTTAGGCCAGATCAGGATATGTAGTCATTCCAAGTCAAAAGGCTAAAGTTCAAGTGAAGTCACGAGTCGTTGTCGTTTTGACTTTGTCAAGTCGAATTTAAAGTCACCAGATTCTGGACTGAAGTCTGATTTGAGTCCACACTTCTGGTTACAATCACACTGTGGAATCATTCACCATTAAGAGATGAAGATCACATTATCCTTGTTTCTAAAAGTGATCTAATTTGACAGTTTTATCATGACAGTTCATTGCTGATTTGTCTATATATGTGTGTTCACACCCTCACCTGTACTTGACAGTCTGCTGTTAATGTCATTCATGTCCACATGAAATCAAGAAAGCACATAATTGCAGCTGTGAGGTATTAATGGACCCTTTGAACACTATTGAACATAATTAAACTTACTGATCTGCAGTTTATTAGCCTTTGTGTCTATTTCAATGTGTTTCTGTCTGTTTTGGACCACAGGACCTCCTTATGACTTGCAGATAAGAGAGGTGCGAAGCGACTCTCTGGTGTTGCTATGGAAACCACCTGTGTACCAGGGCCGTGATCCGGTCAACGGGTTCTACATCGACATCAAGGAGGCGGACGCACCGGAGGAGGCGTGGAGAGGAGTCAACAACAAGGCTACGGACAAGACGTTCTTCAAGGTCGCCATCATCTGGCTGAGTGCTTTTCTCTGAAGATTCATTTCCATGTGGGGCAGCAGTTTGTGTGTAATCTGGTTATTTTCTTTCATTGTGCAGATTAAGAATCTGAAGGAAGCAGAGACGTATGTGTTCCGTGTGCGCGCTCAGAATAAAGCCGGTGTGGGAAAAACCTCAGACGTGACAGAGCCGGTCCCCGCTCTGACCAAACCAGGTAGGAAACACTTTCAAATCTGGTGACGCAAGAAGGCTTATTATTTCAAGATGTAACGCTCCGTTCTCTGGGTTTCAGGCACCAAAGAGATAGCTGTGGATGTTGATGATGACGGCATCATCTCCCTGAACTTTGAATGCTGTGACATGACCCCCGACTCCAAATTCGTGTGGTCCAAGAATTATGAGGAAATTACAGACTCATCCCGCATGACCTTAGAGACCAAGGGAAACAAGTGAGCAGGCAGGATTTATTTTAAGTTGAGGCTCTTTGAACATCACTCAGTATTCTTATTTATTACTCCTCTTCTATTTTTTTTCCTGCAGGTCCAAAGCTGTTTTCAACAGTCTTGAGGAGGAGGACATTGGCATTTACTCATGTCTTGTCACCCACACTGATGGTGCTTCATCCAGCTACACTCTCTCTGAGGAAGGTACGTTACAAAGAGAACAGAAAACAAAGAAGATCACCTTTCAAGAAGCAAATGTAATAAAATGACTTCAGTTTTTGCTTTTTGACCTGCATTTATAATTCTGTTTCTCCTCTCTTTGTCAGAGTTGAAGAGGCTGCTGGTGATAAGTCACGACCACAAATTCCCCAGTAAGTGTATCAACATCGCATGTCATCACTGCTGTTTGGAAGTATATCATGGATCGGACTGGTTCTTTGAGCTGGCTCTCACTCTTTCTACCTCCTCCTCTCTTCAAACTAGTTATTCCCCTGAAGTCAGAGTTGGCTGTGGAGCTGCTGGAGAAGGGGAAAGTTCGCTTTTGGCTGCAGGCGGAGAAGATCTCAGCTAACGGCAAAGTCGATTACGTCTTCAATGATAATGTTCTCTCTCAGGGGGAGGTCAGTAAAGAAAAGAGGAAATTAATTCTGGTTTTTGTTTGGATTTTTTATGTTTAACAAGGTTTTGTTAACTTTGTTTTGCAGAAATACAAGATGAACTTCGACAAGAACACCGGTGTGATTGAGATGATCATGGAGTCTCTGACCCCGGCAGACGAGGGCACCTTCACCTTCCAGATGCAGGATGGGAAAGCTACCAACCAGTCCAGCTTGGTACTGATAGGAGAGGGTATGTTCAGAGAAACAAAAAAGTGAGAGTTTAGTTTAATGTAAGTACTATTTTAGAGGCTAAAACCCATGGACAATCAGTTAATACTTACTCTTTGGCATAGAAATATAAATGATTTAAGGTGGTGCAAGAAATCAGTTGTTGGCAGCTTCAGTACAAACATATTGGTATTATATCAGCCTTCAAAAGCCTGTTAAGTTCAGTTTACAGTTGTAATGCAGAGTTTAACAGCGACTCTGTAGCAACTCTATGTTCTGTACACTGGAGGGCAGTAAAATAATTTAAGAAAAGACATAGTTAAATGAAAATTAAGAATTTGGGTATATTTATGATGATTGGGCAGGTTCTCGGCTCTGAATGAGCTACTTGTTGTCAGTCCAATCTGGCAACACTGACCCAAAACATTTCCAAGCATCACAGTGTTAGATTTCATGGTTAGTTAAGTTAGTTAAGTGTCGTTTTGAGCAATAAAATTTTAACATTATAAACTTTGCAGTGTTCAAGGAGCTGCAGAAGGAGTCAGAGTTCCAGAGGAAAGAGTGGTTCAGAAAGCAAGGTATGGCACACTCACTATTATGAGTATACATGATTTTTGTTAATCGAGTGAACGTTTCAGCTCTACTTGAATCACTGTTGATCTACATTTGCATTACATTAGGATTTTCATTTTTATAACTGCCATGTTTGTTCCAGGCCCTCACTTTATCGAGTATTTGGGTTATGAGGTGACACCAGAGTGCTGCGTTTTACTGAATTGCAAGGTGAGACAGAAAAAATTCTTCATGCTGCACTCTTTTAAAAGAAGTACTTTGAGTGTCTTAATTTTTCCCTCCCTCTGTTGTTTTACTTTTCAGGTTGGCAACATGAAGAAGGAGACCTCTGCACTGTGGTACAAAGACGGACGTGAGATCAAAGCAGACGAGCACCTCGGCTTCACAGAGGGAGTGCTGAAACTGGAAATTGCTCAGGTAAAAATATGAGAAAAGAAACCTGTGTGAATTTATGTGTATATATATATGTATATATCTGTTCTGTATAATTGTCACTGAATTCATTTGCATATATGAATGTAAACGGTGGAATCCTTGCACAAAGATATACGGATCCATCACATGGACATCTTTCACTCCAGTGTTGGTCTATAAGTAATGTGTAAGTAAGTCGGAAAAAATGATTAAAAGGGAGTTGTTATAACATTTTTTTTTTTTTTTTTTTGCACTAATTACACTAGAACACTCCTAAAAGGTTTTGTTATAAATAACCAGCATTACCTGTCTTGAATATATATTTAACATATCATGTTTTAAGACCTAACAATGCCATTCAATTAATTCACACTAAATTTTTGGACGCCGTTATCACTTTATTTCTCTAACTCTTCTGTCTTCTTCTTCTCTGTTTTAATTTCTCTGATTTCCTCTCAGATTTCATTTAAACCCTCTTTTCCATTTCGCGTCTCATAACTCATCCCCATCCCACTGTCTCGTCTCTAAACGTCTGTCCATGTGGCATTCACATCACATGATCCTTCCAGGTGCTCTAACTATAAACTATAAACATGATGTCACATGTGTCCCATTTCAGCGCGACTCCCCTGCAGACAAAGCAGACTATGCCGACAACCTAATCTGGAGAAGACTTAAAGTTGGGAACAGTTATCTCTTGTCATCACGGGCCAACGGCCACTTCTGGTTTTGCCGTTCTGCCTGAGAATGCTTTTTTTTTTTATTGATGTCTGTTTGTTTGTCTGTCGGCTTTTTTGCTCTTGCGTCATATATGTGTTTTCTGCAGCACCCGTAGCAGAAGAGAAAAGCTTGCCTTTTCAGATGAATACAAATCATATTCCTTGTTCGGTGTTGTTTGCGACTGAATCTGACGTTCCTGCTCTCTCTGTCAGATCTCCAAGAAGGATTCTGGTGTGTATGAGGTCGTTCTGAAGGATGACAGAGGAAAAGACACTTCCACATTGAATTTGATAGATCAAGGTAACCTTGCAGAGTCACACGCTAAGATAACCAATTACCTCACGACTGTTGCAAATAAAGCCTCACAATATATATTCTCTTCTAGGGTTCAAAGACTTGATGAATGAAGTTTTCAGTTTCATTGGTAAGAAGATTTAAATAATGTGGTACCTGATTAATTTTAAATTTGCATTTTACCCCCAAAAAACCAGTTGCATCACCTCTAATATATATTCACCTCTAATTGCAGCCAATTCCTCCACTCCGCTGAAGATAACAAGCACAGATCAGGGCATCCGACTCTACACCTTTGTCAGCTACTATAATGATTTACTTCAAGTGACATGGCACTACAAGTACGTTCTGTGTCTACATTGCTACTTGTGCAAGCATGCGTACATTTGTAATTTAAATTAATTAGTTACAGCTACTCTTACTACTGCAGTTAAGCTGATTTCTTTCATAATTATGCTCCCTTTCACCTATTACTTGGCTCCGTTTTATCATATCACTGTGAGAGTTAATTGGTTAGGTAATTTTGTGCCTTTTGAGACAGATTTTATGAATCTAGTACAGTAGTAAAACATTTCAGTGCTTTGACCACCTGTAGTCTTTCTCATGCTTCGGTGTCTCCATGTCACAGAGTTGTTTGTATCGTCTCTCCGACAGGGATTCGGCCATCTCCTTCTCTGACCGTATAAAAAGTGGTGTTGTGGGAGAGCAGCTGTGGCTGCAGATCACAGAGCCCACAGAGAAAGACATGGGCAAATATGCCATTGAGTTCAACGATGGAAAAGGTGGCCTGAGGAGGACTGTTGAGCTGTCTGGTCAAGGTGAGGCCATCAGCATATTTGAAACTTCTGTCTTAGCTACAATGATTGTATACTTTACTGTACTATAGTTTCATGTTACTTGTTTTACTGTTTGAGAGAACAGAGACCAATGTTTTGACATTTGATAACCTCTAATAGGCTTCTTGTACTTTTTTATTATTCAGATTTCTTGTTTTGCATTTAGTGTATCCTGCACAAGCGGAATTTATTGTATACTGTCAATCACTTGGCTAATAAACCAGACTGAGATTTTTACAAACTTTTTTTATTTTTGCAGCGTTTGACGACGCTTTTGCAGAATTCCAGAGACTCAAGTAAGTTACAAACAGTCCGATAACTATCACCTTATTAGCTTTATGTAGTCACAGTATGCATAAAAACACACATTTTGTACATTTAAACCTACAGTTATTCTGATTTTAAGAAATACATGAAAAGGTATGCATTCAGATTAAGACTTAACTTTCACTTCTAATTTGTTGTCCCCTCTTGTTTTGTACCTCAACAGAGCTGCTGCAATTGCAGAGAGAAGTAAGTGATGTGGTATTTAAAGTGGCTTTGTGTTTGGCAGTTTTTAGACCTGGAGGAAGTAGCTGTTAAATCATCAAGAGGATCTGTCCTTCATACATTGTTTTAGAAAATTTAATAGAGTTTTAAATGCTGCAACTTGGATTTTGACTAGAACTACAAAGACTGATCATACAACCTCAGCAAGAATCTTGACTTTCTCATCTCTGGTCTGTACTAAAAGATCTTTATCCATTTGCATGAAAACACTGAAAGGTTAATAAACTTGCTTTAACTTCTAACATCAGGATTGCAGTTCTGATGACTTACATTCGGTCCAACATGGTCTTTTTAACTTTGTGTTGTTGCTTTTTTCCCTTTCTTATATAGTTTATTTACAAGATATACAAGATTTTTATTTTATGAAAACCAAAATATTTTTGAAAAATGTATTTATTGTAATTATTAACATAGTTAACATTGTTTCTTTCAGGTCGTGCTCGAGTAGCAGGAGGCCTGCCTGATGTGGTCACTATACAGGAGGGCAAGGTAACCAGTTTCAGCTGTTTCAGACAGCACAGTGACAATTATTGGCAATCACATCATGTGCCTTCTTAAATTGTCCTCAAGAAAGATACTGAACCTCTATTTGATCTCTCATGGTGGCACTGACTCTATGTGCCTACATGTAATTGTTATTACTGTATAATATTATGGGTGTGTGTTGCATGTTTGTCCTCCTACCAGGCCCTGAATCTCACCTGCAACATCTCGGGCGACCCCGTGCCAGAGGTCACCTGGCTGAAGAACGACAGGGAGATCACGTCCGACGACCACTGCATCCTCAAGTTTGAGTCGGGCAAGTTTGCCAGCTTCACCATCACCGGCGTGAACACGTCGGACTCTGGCAAGTACAGCATCCTGGTGAAGAACAAGTACGGCACAGAGAGCGGGGACTTCACCGTAAGTGTCTTCATCCCTGAAGAGGCGGGCGGCAAGAAAAAATAAAAGCGGTCCAAATCTTGTCGTAAATATGTATAAATGAAAAACACTGGAAACAGTCAAAGGAAAAAAACAGGCTTGAGGATGTGTTAGATGTTTTGTGTAGAATATGAAATTAACTCAAGAGGTGCTGAATCTGAAACAAGTTGCAAAGTTGTGGCATGCAGAGAGGCAAAACAATGAAACATTACTTGACAAAAGAAAGCCAAAGATAATAGTTTAAGACATGTTGTGTTGAATGATGCGACGCTATGTTATAGAAAAGAAATCCTGAAGTTAGTGTGGAATGTCTATGAAAAAGCCAAATGAATGTTTTTACATGTTTTATCCCATTTGCAACAAACTACAGATACTTCACTGCCAGTTTCAAAAGCATCCAATGATCTTATTGTTGTCAAACCTTTCAAGTCTCCATTACTTCCTGTTAATACACCTTTTCTGCTTTCAGTAACCGTGACGGTTTTACCATTGAAATTATGAGTAATTTTTTAAATAGTGGGTTTCTATAGTTCAGACAGAGGCAGACATAAGCAGGCTTCTATGAGGTCTCCAATTTACTTTCTATAAAACGTTTGCATCCTGTTTGTATTGTAGACTCTTAACATATAACTGAAGAAGTACTCCAAAGTTGTTGCAACTGGGCAAAAACATGATCCTTTATCGTGATGTGCAATTTCATTAGATTTAGTCCTGTTATATTATTATTCACAATCATTTGAATGTTGTGATCATGACATCACTTCCACTGTCTCCTTGTCTGTAGTGAATACTGTATGTTTGCCCACTGTCATCATTATTATTCATGTTATTCACTGTTGTTATGACGTCCCCTTCACAGTCCATCATTAATGATTATGATACCTCCTTTATTTGTGATTATGGTGATAACGATGCCACTGTAATACAGACTGTTAGATCACTTCGTTGTTATCCCATCACTTCCGACTCCCCTGTTTCTTGATGAGACTAATAAAACGAGCATGTACTTCCCCACTTCCTCCTCCTTCTGTTTCTCTTTGAGTTGTCTCACTTGTGGTTTGAACCTTCCACCCTTCACTATTCACTCTCTCGTTTCAGTTTACTCTTCCCCTTTTCACTCCCAGCCATGATTTCTGTAGACTTGGACTACCCGAGGATCAAGCACCAGCATGGAGACAACCCCTCTCTCTACTGTAACCACGGTGTGCTTGATTGACGATGCTCTGGAAAAACAGAAACTAAAAAAACTCACCTTTAGATGAGCACAAACAGAGCAAACAAAATCAAGCTCACCTGAATGTAACTGAGAGAAAACTAATGCTGTTTCCCCTTGTTGTCTGGTCACCAGCATTTAACAGTATTATCATACAGAATATATATCCAAAGATCCTTTTGATTCTTCTGTAATATGAAAGTTATAAATAATAATTTTCACATGGCTACAATTGTGCACAGCCAAGAAATAGTCCAGCACATAACCCCCTGTAAAACCAAGTTTTTGTACAAAATATACAAAGATATAACATGTTAATAAGTGAGCTGGTAGGCAGATTAATTTAGCTGTGGACAGCTGGTTAGCTGTTTCCCCCTGTTTCTAGTCTTTATGCTAAGCTAAGCTTCTTCTGTAATGTCCTGGCTGTACAGTGGGTTCATATTGAACAGACCTGAGAGTGGTATTGATTTTTTCATCTAACTCTTGGCAGGAAAGCGAAACAGCCTATATCTCAAAATGTCAAACTATCGCTTGAACAGACGAGGGCTACTTTATGTCTGACAAGTCCTAAGGTCTGTCTCTATGGCTCAGTTAGATATCATTTTAAACAAAATATATATATCTATATATATCTATATATATATATATATATATATATATATATATATATATATATATATATATATGAAAAGTATGCATTACATAGGGTGTTCTTAGTTTTCTAATTTGGGAATCACAAGTGGTTGAAGAATCTGATTGTAATTTGACAATAATACTTAATATGAAGCAATCTCCCTCATTGTATTTCATAGAAATATCATAGAAACCATTTGAAAAATATTGGATATGATGCAATGGAAGCACACCTCAGAATTAAATTAGTTAAAAAAATATATTATATCAGGCAAATACAGGTTTGGACAGATTGATTATATTCTGAAAGTTTTTTGGATTACTTTGGCAGTCAGTGATAGGTCTGACCTCATTGAACTTCCTGGGTAAGTAGCGGACATCATTCTTTGGCTGGTGTGATGGTTGATTTATTTTTCTCTGGACATCGCTTTTTGACTTTTTTACATGGTGACGTCCAACTCCAGTTTCTCTCCTCTCAGCTGGAGATCACAGAGGGAACACCTGACTTGGGGGTGACTTCATATTGGACTGATGCAGATGGAAATGTAGTGTTTGGCCCAAATACCCCAAAGGAAAAGATGAAAACCCCGGTCACTGGAACGAAAATAAGGAAGCGAAAGGGTGAGTGGGCTAATATGTGACGTCTGAGATATTGCAGCATGGCATAATTTTGTCATGACTGACATGAAATGTTTACTAATGATTGTTCTCTTGCAGAGTCTGTAACTAAGACTCTTCCCTTGGAAAAGGATGAAGACAACAAGGAAAGCAAGAGTAAGGAGTTTGAAGTGCGGAGAGACGAAGAGAAGGTTGCAGTCGATGTTGCAGCAGAGCCCAAAGCTTCAAATTCAGAACAAACGGACGCAAAAGAAGAGGTTGCCGACCAATCAGAAGCCCCTGAGCAGCATGTAGACACAGTGGAGGAGCCTGAACCACAAGCTGGAGCACAGGAAACACAGTGAATCTAGTGGAGAAACATTTTGAGTTTACTCACATATACGTGCATATGCTTGATGTGGGCTTTTGGGCCTAATGTGACTGATGTGTTACTAGTTATAGTAACTTAGATGTTTACCTTGCTCTTGTCAAATATTAATATAACAATATTCCACATTTGTGTAATAGAATAAATATCTTTTAACATTAACTTTTGTTTTATATCTCTCACTTTGCAGACCACTGTTTTTACCGTTTGCCTGCATTAGATTTGAATAGTTTGTCTACAGTGTGTATCTTTTTCATCATATTTGCTTGAATAAAGGATCTGACATATTTAATGGTTTAAATGGTCACACTTGCAAGTAAACAGTGCCAGAAGATTTAGAGATATACAGAGTGACACAGACTTAGAGGCTTACAAAGACCCCACTGGTTGGAGGGAAGAACAAAGCAAACATGAGAAATTCTTGGGGTGAAACAGGGCAGAATTAATCCAAATCAACATGTGTAAAAGTTGCAGAGGTCCAGTGATGACAATAGTCCAGCGATACTGGCCTCAGCTCCTTACTGTACGTACACAATTCTGAAATGTACTCACATTTTTTGTTATTTTTACTTGTAACAAACTGACACATTTTAAGGACAAAAGCATTTACAAAAACATATAGATCTAAAAGACCTAACTTTACAGAGCATCAGCTAAAATGCAAAATTCTGCCATATACTTTGAAAATATTAAAAATTGAGGCATATAACTTTTATATATCAGGTTTCTCAATCTAGGAACTCCCTGCAGGAAACTGCCAGTCATAGTCTGAGCTGATGTTTTACGGGGAACTGAAACTTTCTACTTCCCCTCCAGAGCGAGTGGCTGGTACACTTCACTGCACTTTGTGCTTTATGGAGATTTTACTGCAACTGCACCAATCAGGCTTCATGTTTTTGTTCTGGAGCATCTTGATACACAAACCTACTTCTCAATAAGACTTTTTTTTCTTAAAAGTAGTTTAACTTACTCTCCCTTCCTACATGGAGGTCATTTATTGCCTCCCAGATGCTTTGTGAAGTCAGGTATGCCAATAAAGAAACATTTGGTAATTAACATAGTAATTTGCAGCTAAAATCTATAATTATATATATATGTATATATAATAATACAATCTTATAACTTTTACACACCCAAGTTATTGGAGGCCTAACCTGATACCAAGTCATAATTATGGGTTTAGTATAATTTTGAATAAAAAAGTCGTGAATTTCCTCCCAGGAACAATACAGTAGCCTATTATCTAATATATATCTTATTTATACCGACAATAATACATCATAATATATTTGCTGATTATATTTTGTCTTATTCAGCTGAATTGGCAAAGTAACTAAATGTATTACACCAGTGTAGTGGAGTAAAAAGCGCAACAACATACAACAGAAGTTTAAAGTAGCAGAAAGTGGAAATACTCAAGTAAAGCAGGCTGCGTCACATGATAATGAATTATTAAATTGTGCTTTGAGCATTACATATTGTTATTTTGTAACATCCCTGATGCCTCTGTGGTAGTGATCGTGTGTAATAATGGTGAAGATGATGATGAAGCTCGCTGTCGTCACGTGCGGGCCGGGCGTCACGTGGGCTGCAGCTCGCGGCTGCAGAGACTCCGCAGAGCCGCCGGAGGATCGAGGCTGGTCCCGGTCTGCAGCAGGTAGGATGCTCCACACACACTCTCTCACACTCACACACACACACACACTCACACACACACACTCTCTACCGGCCGTAGAGGATCGACCCGGGCCGGACCGGGACGGACCGGGCCGGTTAACGTGGCTCCTCCGCGCCGGCAGAAACCCTCCCGAGCGGCTCCTGTCCTGTTTGATACTTCGTGTCGCTTTCGATCAGTTGTAGTAGAAGTATTTATTATATATCAACCGGGCGTTTACTACTGTGCGACACAGTGTCGCTCTTTATGTACGCTGGTCTTTATTATAATGAAACCCGACTTTATTTACCTGAAGAATTCACGTTAACATCATCTACAGTTGTATATGTACAGGTTGGACTACTTTTTTTTTTTTTTTTTGCAATATCGTGGACATCATGTGGTGGATGGATGTGTTTTTGCTGCTCTTATAGTTTAGTTATCGTAGTTTTTATCATCTCATCGTGATAAACAACGTACTATCAAATAGAGATAAGGATCCTGGTCTGTGAGGTATTTCAATATATCTCAACTGTGGTCTGTATTTACTGAGATTAAGGCTACTGTAACACTCTTTTGCTTGTTATCTTTTCTTTCTTAATGTCTGCAATATAGCAGAATGACAGGTGAATGTGGATACTAACACTGAACTCTGGTTCCAGCTCTGAATATGTGAGGATTTGCTGCTTTTCTCTGTTTTATGTAGTTGTGCAGTAAATAATGTCGGGTGTTGGACTGAGTGATAATAGACAGATTGATAAAATGAAAATAATTTTAAATTCAGAACCTCTTTTGCACCATCAACACACAGTGAGGGGAGTCAAAGGCACTGTAGTGTTTGATTCGTCAGGGACTTGTGGTGGAGACAGGAACCTGCAGACGACGCTGGTCAAAACACTGTCCAACGCAGGATCACGTTGGACACCTGGACGTAGTGAGCGGGGCAAACGTGCCGCGGCAGGGAAAGCTAGATTTGCACTAATCTTGTAAACAGGATTAACACCTCTTAAGGTCCCTCTCAGAGTGTTGTTCCTGAGAACTGGTTGTGCTGGATTTGTAACATCAGGTACTGGGTCATTCTGTAATGTGGCCCAAAAATAATCTATAAAAAAAAACAAGTTTTACTGCGGGAGCCTGGTCAGCCTTATTCTAAAAGTACAGTATCCATGGAGACGGCGAGATTTTTGTCTTAACATGAAGCTGTACAGCTTTCTGTGGAAGAGGAAGAAGCAGAGCTGCGTGTTGTTTAATAATGAAAGTGGAAGTACAACACTTTTATAGTGATAGCGTCCAAAGGTGTTTCTTTCTTTCTTTCTTTCTTTCTTTCTTTCTTTCTTTCATTCTTTCTTTCGTTTATTCATTGTGTCTTGACCTTGGAAACAGTAGTTGACAAAACAATCTCAGCTCAGGATCAGTGTTTCTCAGCAGATGGCCCAGTTTTCTTGAACTAGAGCTAATACAGTTTTGATTATTTTTTTGTCAGTTGACATGCATGTTTTCCATACATGTATATATATATATATATTATTATTTTGTCACAAGTCCAAACAACAAGTTTATATTGGTCCTTAATGTGAAAACCATTATTGACCAGGGAACAAACTTTAAATCAACTCACAGTGGCAAACCACATCATGCTACTGCATCTTTATTCAGGCTTGAAGTGCTGTAGCAGAGGAGTCTATATGAAGTGCTGTGGGAGTTGAGGCTCGTACTAAATTTGGTGTGGTGTGTAGATCAGTGTGTAGTCAGCTCACTGGACAGATCTGGTTGTGCAGCGTTTCCATCACAGCTGATGACTCTCATCTAGACACTTCTGCTTTGTCCATTAAATGAGCGTTGCACTTTCACTCCACAATGCGCTGCGGTTCGCGGGGGGAAAGCAGCACAGTGCAGGAACACAGTGTGACACTATCAGCCACTGGTGGCAGATTACACTGGACTGGACTTAATCGTCACTAAACAACCATTGTAGACATTGGTCCACTACATTGGTCTGAGACTGAAATATCTCAACTGTTGGATGGATTGACGTTTTGTTCAGACATTCAAGGCCTCCATAAGATGAAGCCCACTGACTGTGGTGATCCCCTGACTTTTCCTCTTGCACCATTTGTGTTTTTGAATGAAACCTCTTGGAAACTATATGATTGGATTGTCTTAAAATCTGGTCCAGACGTTCATTTTCCCCTCAGGGTGACATGTAGTGAAGTTCATTGTGAGCTTTAGCCAAAGCACCACTGTGCTACAAGTACAGCCTCACAGAGCCACTAGCATGGCCGTAGACTCTTTGGTATATTCATTCATTCATGTATTCATTCATACGTTCATGATCTCCAGAGGTGGAATCCTAACCAACTGACTTTTCATGTAGCTCCACCAACTGGTCCAATTTAGTTTAGTTCATGACGTCTGTGAGTAAATGAGTAAATGATTAATCTAACAGTAAAACCAATAACTGATGGATCAAAATGTTCCCCCGAGCTGCGTTCTCTGTAGAGACTTGGCGGTGTCGGCGCTAAGAGAGGAGGTTATGTAAGCGTTTTTAGGGCTCAGGCAGGGGCTGATTTTCCCTCAGAGAGTCTGTGTTCAGACAAAGGGGTTGGATGGGTCGTAGGAGCTGTGGCGCATGGCACACATCAGGAGCAGGTTGTCTGGGGAGGACAGGGGGAGGAGAGGAGGCCTTAACTCAGCTCGGTCCTGTCGGGGTGGCATGGCGCTCTCAGGGAGGTCACCTGTAGAGCAGCAGGACCGGCGGCTGCACCTGAAGTCCCCTTGGACTCTGGTGAGTTGGGGTGCCGGTTAGGCTCCCATTTGAATATGCAGAGTGAGTTTTAATTTATTCAATTTTGGCTCTGATATTGCAAACACAAAAATTATATTATGTCAAACGTGTGCTGTGAACCTCTTTACTTTGGTTAACCTAATCCTGACTTTATCCTAACCCCAGGTCTAACTGTAATCTTGACCCAGTTTTTAATCCTGAATCTATTTCTAACCCTAACCCAAGCTAAACACCTGCGCACTATGGATAAAATAATATAATAGATAAACCCATGGATATATCACTTTATTTTGTGGCATTATCTAATGTTTTTTTTGGGTTAATCTAGTGAATTAAGATGAACTAAATACTTCACAAATACAGATCTTTATAACAAAGATGCAAAAATCCTAAAAATCACAAATTATCTTAAAGCAGTCCAATGACCCACCAGTGCACCAACCAGACATATTGAGGAAAAATTAAACTTTAATATAAACAGAATAACAAAATTTATTTTATTTTGTCTGTAGACAAATCTCAATCATCTATTGGTATTTATCACTATATTGCTCAATCCTGCTTTATATTGTCATCACCTGAAAGTCAGTAGAGTCTTAGTGTTGTCACCTGATAGTGAGTTCATCATAGCTTTTTTATTGCCATTATTTTCTGTTATTTGCAGAGTATATTTCCCTCCACCGCCAATTAAGGCCTTTAGAGTTTAGCTGCTTCAGCGGCTACCAATCTTAGAGAAAGTTTCAAAGTCCATCCAGCTGGTATGCAGCTCTGATTTAGTCAGTAAAAGCTATTGTTCTAAACACTGAAACACACTGCTGCAGTCTCATTGTTCAGGCCACACACACACACACAAGGCAAGTCCTTGTCCGTAGGCCAGAATTGCTCCAAGTTGTGAACATGTACCTGAAAAACATTTTGAGCTCACATTGAAAATGGTGTCATATGACTAGCATTGACTTTGTCCTGCAGGGATGATCAAGCGAAGTAAAGTGGCCAGCTGTTTCAGCAGATAGAGAAGTAAAAGCACATGTTGGAAATCACAAAATGTGGCCATCACCTGCTGTGCATCATGTGTCCTTTAAAAAAGCCAGGAAACACCGACCTACAGTACCTTCTGATCATGAGCTGCTTTGGATTAAAGCATCTTGTAAATAAATAATGCAGCACGGAAGAGTAATGTGATACTTCAGAGACAGAAAACTGCTCTGAAATACCTGATGAGGTTATGGTTTGTATGTCTGCGCGTACAGTTGATTTGTATTAGTGCTCTGGTGTTGTGTGGTTGACAAAAAATGTTCACATGGTTTTTAGTCACTCGGTCAACTCAGACTCAAAGTTTAGTTCCTCAGATGCATACATATTTGTCTTTTGGGGATTTTAAGAGTGTTTGTAAGAGTTTTAAGTGTTTTGGGATGAGTGAGTGAAAGGAGAGCGATAATTAAGGAAGGACATCGGCTCATCTTCATGACAGAATTAGGTCTCGCCTTCTATCTTTGCATCTCTGTGTGCAAACGTATGTAATTTTCTTGGTGCTTCTACTTTCCTAGACTCGTTTAATGTTTGTTGATGCATCAACTGAGCAACTGTAAATATTGTAGCTTTGTATCGTTCTACTCGCTTCTCAGTGAGATGAATGTTACTGGTGCTGGTCAGACTGAAAGGCAGCTATTTCTTATTTTTACTGACATGAGTTTGATTGCAAATCCAAACTACTTCATACATATGTTAACTCAATGTGAAATGTTGACCTGTCAGTATATTTTTCATAATTAAGGACAGTCTTTATTATAAGAAGGAAAAATGTAAAATCCCAAGGATAAAAAATCAGGCTGCAAATGGTTCTCCTAAAGTTGCAGTTCTGACAGTTAACAGCATAGATCAGAGAGTTAACAAAAAAACATTTACTTTTAACCGTTTAAACTATTGAATTTGTGTATGATCTGTATCTATTTACCCATCCAGATATGCCTAAAAATGTTATCTATCATCTGTTATCTGCTTTCTGACTCAACAGCTATGATGAGCAGATATGACAGAAAACTTACTGTCGTTTGTGCACTTATGTTAAGTGATGGCAAGTCACAGCTCATATACTGTACACTGTTTACTGTTTACTGCTTCCTCCAAATAAAGAACTATAAATAAGGGGCATTATTGAGTCTTTATATTACAAAAATAAAGTTGTTTATGCGCATATTGTTAATAATCAGTAAAATTAGTGACAAAAGAGCTAAAGTGAAGCTATAATTACTTTAATTGGGTCAATTTTGACCAAGGGACTTTTTTTGCAGAGACAGAAACACACACTGTCCGCTCTGCTCTGGTCTGCAGCAGCCTTGTTGCTGCAATCGAGGGCCTGATTCACTCTTGATCAGCTCAGGACTCTTTTGAGGAAAATGGGACAGAGCCACTGTGTTTAGGGACCAGCTTGCATTTCCTTTGCAGACTATTCTGAACAACAGGAGCCTTACTACCGGGACATTGGGCTAGTAAGACGCATTCATTCTGCTAACAATTCAGGCGCGTTAAACTTGTTTTAGAAGGTAATAAATGCAGAATTTTTTAGATGTATATAGTGGGGAATTGTTTCATTACGTATATGCTAATTAATTAAGGGTATTTTTGCTAAAAGGTGGACACCATGAACTACGTGGGGCAGCTGGCGGGCCAGGTGCTGGTGACAGTGAAGGAGCTGTATAAAGGGATCAATCAGGCAACTCTGTCCGGCTGCATCGACGTGATCGTGGTCCGACAGCCTGATGGGACGTTCCAGTGCTCCCCTTTCCACGTCCGCTTCGGAAAACTGGGAGTGCTGCGCTCCAGGGAGAAAGTGGTGAGTGCCAACGTTACTCAGAGGAAAGTGATTATCTGATTTTCTTTTGAATTTATATCATAATCACTGGAAAAAGCTCCCCCTATTTCATTGCAGTGGCAGCATATTGTTATACTTCACTCCTCTTGCAATCAAAACTCTGGTCCTGACGCTTACAAACACGCAGTAAGATGTGGGATAAATGTGCAGATTGAACCAGCCATTTCAGTGTGTGTCATGATGAAGCTGCACAATAGATTCTCTATTTCTCTAATTGCCCTCTGCTCCTCTCCTCCCTCTGAAGTGCTCTGAACATTACCACTCTCTGCTTCTCACAAGAGCAGGTTGCCCTTTCTCTCTATTTATAGACACTGTGTAGTTGTCAGCTGACGACTAAGGTGGGACTCAGAGACTAAAGCTCAGTTTAACCTCTTATTCCCAACTTGTAAACATTCATCCCATTCAAAAAAACATCTTACAGAAGAGCATTGTCTTTACAAGTTTACAGAGGAGCCAGACAGTGCAGGAAGTGGTCTATAGCCGTCAGAGAAGACAGTTTCAGGGATTCTGTAAATCACGTGGGTTAAAAGTCACTGTTGAGAAACCAAGCAAGAAGAAGACAGCATAAAACCTTATCTTCACCTCATATCAAATGTCAGCATCTTGGAGACAATTTGACCTGGTTAACTTTTTAACCATTTGAAGATGGAAGACAATTTACATACTGTATGTTTAATTTGACCTTTTTCTAAACGACCTAATTCCACCCAGGCAGCCCAGTTCTGAGTAAAACCCAGTCCTTTTAATACATAGATTGAAACTTGTGGCATATGCTGAAAACAGCAAGACCTTGTACAAGCTGTTCTCTGTTTTTTTTCTCTGGCTTAACGCCAATTCTTCAGGTAAATCTGTGGCCCAGTTTTTTTTTATATCCATAAGCTGTGTTGTAGACATGCATGTGTTGCCTTTGTGGTGTAAACAAACCTTTTCACTGCCTGCCAAAACCTGAGGCCAACTGAGGAGAACACAGTAAGCTACAACAAGTATGTTCATACAGCAATGTGTTTGACTTTGCAGATTGATATAGAAATCAATGGGGAACCCGTGGAGCTACACATGAAGCTTGGAGACAATGGAGAGGCCTTTTTCGTCCAGGAGACAGAGCAGCACAATGTGAGTTTTGAGCAGTATATGATGATATGGATTTTTATGTTGAATATTAGCTAAACTGAACTTTATCTATTAAAATATCTCAGCACCTACATGATGGATTGGCACATTTTTGTCCAAACAGTCACGGTCCCCAGATGATGTATCCTAATAACTTTTCCTCTTGTGCTACCATGTGGTTGATATTTGCGATTTTGAGTGAAAATTCCCGGCAGCAATTGGATGGATTGCCATTTGATGGAAGGCCAAGTTGGCATTTTTCATTTGCCATCTTGCTGTCGTCAAAATTTTAATTTGTCCAGTACTTTGGGTTATGATCAAATCCCTGTAAAACTACTGACATTCCCATCAGCCTCAGCTGTACTTGTACTGTACTTGTTTTTAGTGATAATTAGCAAATGTGAACATGGTAAACATTATGCCTGTTAAACATTGTGATTGTGAGCATGTCGGCACACTGACGTTACAGCACTTTTTTTTTTTACCTGAACACAGGAGATTGTCCCAGCCCACCTGATGACCTCGCCCATCCCCACAGAAGAAGCTTTCTTCAGGAGCAGAGAGCCCCGATGTGGGGGATCAGCGGCGGAGAACACTCAGCTCCTGAGTCCAGAGGACCTGGCCTCTGGAAACGTCCAACCCTGCTCCAACACGGCCGTCAAGAAAAGGAAGAGACGCCGGAGGAAGCACAAGGCCGAGCCACGCAGGGACGAGCAAACCACACCTGCAGGAGGGGAGCTGGAGCTGTGCGAGCTCAGTTCAGATGAGGAGCACAGCGCACACAATGGAAGGTAGATAGACAGATAGACAGCTGGATTTTTATGTGGTATTTGTTGTAAACCTTTTGGTGATTTTATTGTTTGCTGTCTTCAGGGCATCTTCATTCTCCACGATGAAGGAAAACATGGACCACAGGCAACATTCCCCCCTCACCGCCCTCGAATGGGACAGCTACCCTTTCTCTGATGGAGACTGGTCCCCTTGCACTATGTACGGCCCACCCACTCTGTCCCGTCAAATATTTACATTGTCCATACAAGCAAAGAGTAACAATGAGACATCATTTCCAATCCACTTTATCAAAACAGACAGGGCTTAGCAAAACAAATCACTCCCACAAGGTCATTACAGCTGACTCAGTGGAAATGTGGTGTTTGTTTACAGCAGGGAGATGTCCGAGCCCATGTCACCCAAGAGTGACTCTGAGCTGATGGTGAAGCCGGCAGAGAGCATGCTCAGGGCCGAGTCCCACATGCAGTGGACCTGGGGGGAGTTTCCAGAATCCACCAGGGTAAGGCTCAGGTCTGCACCTGTAGAATCTGGTCTAACCTTTGGTCTATGAGACGAGCGAAATTTTGTGGGGTCTAGTTCATATCCTCATTTATACATATTTATGTAAATTTAAGCTTTATCTTGTTCTGTTCTTTCTTGCATCCAGGTCAACAAAAAGTCAGAGCCAAAGAAGCTGACCATCACTCCCTCTGAGAACACACATTTCAGGGTTATCTTGAGCACAGAAGCCATGGAGGAAGAGTCAAGGGAAGGAGAGAGAACCAAAGATCCCGTTTGCAGTATTGTAAAGCCAGAACCTCGGACCATCAAAGTTGATCAGTGCAGCTGCCCTCCGCAGCCCCTTGAAGCCTCGTCACACGATACAAACATTACCAAACTCAAGCCAGACCTTTCAGATTTAATGCCGAGGAATTTTGCCTCTGAGCCGCGTCCCACTAACTCTGACTTCAGTCCCAAAACCGCGTGCAAGACCAGGTGGACGTCTTCGCCACCCAGCCGCAGAGACAGCGGCTCTGCTGCCAGTGGAGGCAGTAGCGTGGCTGGAGACTCAGCAGCAGTTTGTCCTGATAGAAGAGCCTCCTCTAAACCCACCGACTCCCCCGTCAAGAGGAGAAGTAAGACAACTCGTCCAAAAAAAAAAGCAGTTTATAGGCTAGGGGTACTGTACATTGTGTTCTTAATTGAAGAGAATTACAGTATTTTTTCATTCTATGGTATAGATAGAAATACATATGGACGTAGATACAGTGGTATCTTTTTAACAGCCATACAAAAAGTTTTTTTTTTTTTAATGACCTTATTTGCATTTTGGATAACGTGGGAAAGTCTTGAGTAAAACGCCAGATTATGATGGGGTAATCTACACCCAGTTGTGAATGTTAACAGGAAGGATGTGGTTTCTGTTTGAGCCTAAGTTCATATTCTGAGTCTGGGGCTGTGCTACATTCACATGCACAACTTGAAAGAAAAGGAAGTGAAAAAAAAAATTGAAGTCAGCTATTTCTGAGTAGGTGTCTGTCATCTTGCTTTCATTAAGGTGTGAGGAAGAGGAGCCAACATCAGGGACCTGAAGATATTTACCTGGATGACCTGAATGCACTTGAACCTGATGTTGTTGCTCGGTACTTCCCAAAAAGGTACAAACCTGGGAATCCTTTTAGAGTAAAGTCTTATTACCTCATTTAGGATTACTTAATTATGTAAGAGTATATGTGGTACTTGACAGTTCAAGGGTTTTATATCCAACCACACTTGTAAACAGAGCCACAGAAGAAGTGAAAATAAGTGGCATCATTGTGCGATTTAGGAACTAACAAAAATGGCTGCAACTATTTACACAACTCAGGGATTCTTGCTGTGTGAAATTGGACTGTCTGTGTTTTCAGCGAGTCCGAGCAGGATCCTAAACACTGGGTCGAGGTGGGAAGGCGCTCTGGGTCCCAGTCGCCCCAGTCTGTTGGCAGCGCAGCAGCAGACAGCGGCACTGAGTGTCTGTCCGACTCGGCCGGTGACCTCCCTGACGTCACCCTGTCGCTGTGTGGAGGTGTTGGTGAGAACTCGGAGATCTCTAAAGGTACCCAGTAATCTCTATGAGCAGCAGTTATTGATTGCCGCAACACTGATAAAACATGTTTCTTCTGCCCTAAAATTCCAGTGGGCGCAGTAGATTTTTCTTCTTAAAGCAGAATACAGGATGGAAAGTAGATTTTGAAATATGCAACAGTATTCATTGCCTGTTATTGAGTTAAATCCTTTGTTCTGACCTGCACATTGCATACTTCCACATATATACATTTTATTTTATTCTTTTACCTATATTTATACATTTCTGTCTTGAATTTTTCTCCTTTTTATATTTAATTTCCTTATTTTTCACATTAGTCTTTCAGCACAACCGTAAGAGCGCACCACATTGCATTTCACTAATCATATCACTTGTGTTATGTGACAAATAGACCTTTGAATCCTTGTTTATAAGGATTACATAAGCAGGATGCATTACATATTTTTACTGTCCCGCTTCACAGCTCCATACTGCAGTTATGTTGTTATAAATATTGAAATATTGGCAATCACCATAACTTATAATCCCGCTTTTATGTTTTATTATTATTTATATGTATTTATTTCAGAAAAATTCATGGAGCACATCATCACCTACAATGAATTTGCAGAGAATCCAGCAATAATCGACAATCCGAATTTGGTGGTTAGAATTGCAAACAGGTGAGTCTTCCTACTGTTTATACAGTTTAACAGATGATTCATTAACATGTAACTGTATGATGTGCACATTACAGCTCAAAAAACTATTTTTTTCCCAGGTATTACAACTGGACACTGGCAGCACCGTTGATACTTTGCATGCAGGCTTTTCAGAAGAACTTGCCAAAGGTATCCTCTTGCTCTAATGTGTTTTATAGTGTACTCATTGATGGTATACTGTATCTGCACATTAAATCTATTTACACATGAATCATTTATGTGAATGGCAGGCTACAGAGGAGGCCTGGGTGAAAGAGAAAATGCCCAAGAAGTCTGGACGCTGGTGGTTCTGGAGAAAGAGCAGCGTAAAGCAGGTACTGAATGTGTGACTCAACCAAAAGGCTTTAGCTAAAGTCAGACTTCCATCTGTGTGTTTACAGTAAAGTGGAGGTCAGTGGGAATCCCATACAGTTTGACTGACTTTGCATTGTAAATGATTTCACGCAAATAAGCAACAGGTTGCCCAAATGCGTCAGTGACCATTACATCCCTGTTTTGCATTATTATATAAAGACGTTTAAGTTATGAAAGAACCTTTATATCATACCTTGTATTCGTTTTTTTAGCTCTGGGTGTTTATGTCAGGCCATAGAAGGCTAATAATGTGTCTCCATCTCTTCAGTTGTCATCAGAGAGCAAGTTAGAGAGACAGGAGTCTCTGACCAGAGAGAGCCCTGCCCTTCACCAGGCCCCAGAAACACAGTGAGTCAGCAACAAAGCTCTGGCTCCCTCACAACAGTACAGTCACACACCAGGACAAGCAGTGTTGGGTAAACATGTCCCACAGAGGCTGGATTAGGATGTTAGTCAGCGAGCAGTGCTGCCATTTTATGACTCATAAACGTAATATTGTGTGAACCACACCGGTTCTAGTTTTAACTTTGTGTTAGAGATTATTAAGGATGCATCCAGTTTTTGTGTGAAATAAGAAGCCAAAAACACAAACATGCTACATATTAACTGTTAAACAAAGCAGAGATACAGGCAGAGGAGGACGTCTGCTGCCCTCTGGTGACTCTACAGGATTGTGCAGTTTTTATTTTATTGACTGTTGATCATATTATGTAGTATAAATATGACTTTCTGTCAACCCATTTCCTTGTTTTCGTGCTTATTTTGACATAGATTTGTGTCTGAAACGCAGGTTGATTGACTTTTTCTTGGCCAAATACACAGATTATTTTTTTTTTTGTCTCATCTCGATAGTGTTTGCTGGTCTCACTTGAGACTGTATTCTCTCCTACAGGCAGAAAGCAGCAGAGTGGTCCAGCGAAGACGAGACTAAAGAGCTGAATGCTGTGGCACCTGCTCTGACAGCTACTGAGCATGTGCAGACAGAAGGCCCACAGCCGGCGCCTTGTCACTCCTACAAGAAGTCCCTGCGCCTGTCGTCTGACCAGATAGTAAGAAAAGTGATACTGGCAGTGTGGCTTAAAATAAAGACAGAAATTGCAGTTTTTCTGACAATAAACCGAAGCCTGGTGAAAAAGGTCTACCTAAGAGACAAGAAGAGAACTTTTATTTATTTTCTATATATTTTTGTATACAAAATAGTAGTAAGAGCCCGTCAGTAACTCCCTACCATCCTAAAAAAGTTAGTGTTCTCCTAACATTAACAGACAAATGTTGTCGCACATGCTTGTACATATAAATTGTACAAAAAAGTGAGGATGTGGACAAGAAACAGGACAAAGTATCATGCTGCATCAATTTTTATCCTTTTATCCATAGTGAGTGCCATGCTAGATCGGTGGATACTCTTAAACTGATTTTCTGTTTCTTCCAGGCCAGCCTGAAGCTAAGAGACGGGCCAAATGATGTCACCTTCAGCATTACCACTCAGTACCAGGGGACGTGTCGCTGTGAGGGCACCATCTACCTGTGGAACTGGGACGACAAGGTCATAATCTCTGACATCGATGGCACCATCACCAAGTACGAGAAAGTCCTATCCACCCATTCATTACGTTGCAGTTATCGTCAGCCTTAGCAACGTTATCACAGGTAGCTCTCGTATGAAATCATGTCGGTCATTTTCTCCCCACAGATCAGACGTGTTTGGTCAGATTCTCCCTCAGCTCGGGAAAGACTGGACTCATCAAGGGATCGCTAAACTTTACCACTCAGTGCACGAGTAAGACACAAATGATCGTTTCCCTCGATTACTATTCAGTCAGCACAAAAGATGTCAGCCAGTGAAGTGTCTCCAGTTAAGCAAAAGATTGAATCCATCTATAAACATCGCACTGTTACAGGAACGGTTACAAGTTCCTGTACTGTTCGGCCCGAGCAATCGGCATGGCTGACATGACCCGAGGATATTTGCACTGGGTGAACGACAGAGGGACGCTGCTGCCTCAAGGACCCCTCATGCTCTCCCCCAGCAGCCTCTTCTCAGCCTTCCACAGGTAGGAACTCCTCTTCCTAAGCAGTTATTTTAAGCCTCTGCTTTTTTTTCAGTCAACAGCATTATTTGGATAAGATACGGCAAGGCTGAAATTTATTACATAGAGGTTTATCGACCTCTGTTGGATTTATAGCAGCAATGACAGATCTCTGATATTAATGGTGGTACTTTAAGTTACTAGTCTGCCAGCAAATTATAGTGGAGATCAAGCAGAAATGTTGATTTTACAGCAATTCTGCTTTGTCTTCTGTTTGGTTTGTTGAATAGAAATGTGTTTCACTACTTGTCACATCATCCTGCTTTGTTGAGCATCTAAAGCTTTAGAAAATCAAAAATCTGTTTTTATGGGCATCTTGTGCATTTTGGATCCTCGTTGACTCTATGAATGGTTCTAAACTATAACCACTCAAAGTTGTGGCAAATTTGTCTAAAGAGTGAGAAACAGAGGCTGTAATCCTTTCTTTGTAATTCTCTTTTTAGAGAGATCATTGAAAAAAAGCCTGAGAAGTTCAAGATCGAATGCCTCACAGACATCAAGAACCTGTTTTTCCCAAACACACACCCCTTCTATGCAGCCTTTGGAAACAGAGAAAGTGTAAGTGTAACATTTTAGTTGCTTTATCGTTTCAAGTTTCAGGGTTTTTACTCACCATCACATGCTTGTCTTCACTGCATCATCACAACAGATTATATTTTTATGAAAAATCTAGGATTTACTGACTGAAAATGTATAATGTTTAATGTAATGTTACAGTGAGATGCCATTTCTCTGAAAATGATCCTTATTGTCTTTTTTCCTGTGTTAAAGGATGTGTTTGCATACAAGCACGTGGGTGTGCCCGTGTGCCGGATATTCACAGTGAACCCCAAAGGGGAGTTAATCCTCGAGCAAGCCAAAGGCAATAAAACATCGTAAGTATCGCACCAGCAATGGAGTCATTGTTTTTGTCCGTCAGCGGTTTCTCTCAGACAAATGTTTATCGTTGCCACTGTTTTTTTCATTTACAGATACAGCCGGCTGAGTGAGCTGGTGGAGCATGTTTTTCCTCTGCGAAACTCACAACACAACGCCACCTTCAGCTGCCCAGAGTTCAGCTCCTTCTGTTACTGGAGAGAACCGATCGCTGAGGTGTGTTTTGAGGAGCTGCTATAACTCAGACTGATATTAATGTGATGAATTCATTACTTGAAACCAACAGAACTCAGAGAAGTCATTTCTTTCACGACTGTGCACTGGATTAATACTGACGATAAATCCTTATAATTGTCAATTTTGTAGGGCACAATAGTAGTCTGAAATTGTCTTAGACACATTCCACTTTAGTGAAAACGTTTGGGATATTAATGTATTCCATATCAAAGAGTATTCTTTGTGCTTGAGTCATACAGTTAAGAAGTGTATTTGAAGGCTCTCTCTTTGGCACATATGAAAGCCAAAAGTATGACTTATCGGTTGTTGTTCTTACCATTTGTCACAATACTTATGAGAAGACACTGCCTATGCACTTATTTAGGCAGGAAAGGTACAATAACTGTGCTTAAACTGGCGACCGTTCAGTATGAAAGACAAATACTGACTCTGTTGCGCTTTCACTCCCTAACTTGAAAGATATCATAAAAAATACAAGTTAATATTCATAGCAGCTGTGTTTTCATCCCTGTAAGGCCTTATTCACTCCAACAGTCTTATTTAATGTGTACATCCTTGCTTCAAAGCTTCAGGTTTTTGCACAAGAATGCTAGAAAGAAAGAAATGTGAAATGATGATGACATATAATACATATAACAGTTCTAACTGCATTACTGCAATAAAAAAAAAGCACTTTCTCTAGTGACTGTAGATACTACTGCTGTTTGGCATTAAATATTTTCCAGAATGAAGATTTTGGTAGTTAAACTTACAGTAGAAAAATATTTTTGATGAATTATTGTTGCTGATCTTTCTGCCAGAGTTGTTTGATTTTGCCATTGTGAAAACTACAATATCTTAATGTTATGCCTCCTCTGTTTTTATTCTTTTCACACTCAGTACATTTTATTGAATCTTTCTATGAAAGTGCTACTTTGCGTGACGAGAACACACAGTATTTTCCTGAGTGAAGAACCTTTGCTGCTGCTTCAAGTATTTTCTGTAGATTGTTTGTTTTTGTTAGATTTACATTATGATATAACAATGTAAGCACAAAGTATGTTTTGGATGACTGATCTGCTTTCTGTTTGTTAGACAGATTGCGAGATGAGCTCTGAAAACATGATTTATTTAAAGTCAGGTTTATGGTGTGTCAAAACTGTAGATCTACTGTACATAAACTCTGTATACATAGTATATTTACTATATGTATTGTATTAATGAACTCTTCAATCAAATGTCCTGTATTGGATGATGCTTTAATAAACAAAACTATTTGAAATAACAATAAGAGCTTATTTAGCACATTATTTTAGCACCAACAAGAAGTGTGTGTGTGTGTGTGTGTGTAAACTGATATGAACTGTACAATGTTATAAGTTCTTTTTGTGAAAGCAAACAAACACTGTAACTGATTTCCGCCCAGTAATTAGCAAACTGGATCAACTGGGATTCAATTCATTAACAATTCATCAACATCAGCAATTACTAGGTTATGCAGGTACAAGGCACCATGTGTTTGGAAGGAAGAAATTCAGATTACTGTAGTGGACAACAATAAAATGTTCAAGCAAAATATGTATTTGTAAGATCTAGTTCATATACAAGACACTGCAATGTAATCACTATATATTAGCAATCATGATAGAAATAATCTAATTTATTCTTTGGAGACTGTATTTTATCCTCTTTCTGTTACCTGTTTTTTTTTGCAGTCTTTCCCTCCTGTGATAGTATAATATCACTAGTGACCTGTGTATCACCAATAATGTCGACCATACTCCCTCTGGCTTATATAAGGTGTCAGTTGTCTTTAAAAAGGGCAGCGCTACCGTTTTGATGGGCTGGGGTAAAGGAGCACGACGCTGAAAGATGACAGGATCTCAGGGGAGGCAGAGATGGCGAGCTTTCCGGCGGTCATGACCAGTCCCGCTCGGTCTCCTCTCCTCAGTGACAGAACCAGGCTCAGTGAGGTCGAGCTGCTGCAGTTACATCGGTCGTGTGACAGCGGTGCCGCCGCTCCCGCCAAGAAGCCCGACGAGTCCATCCTCTGGATGCTGCGATTGGACACGGACAGGACCGCCTCGACCCTCTCACCTCGCTGGGCTGTGAGCACAGCGGTCACCAGGTAGCGGCCATCAGTGGGAGCTGTGAAGATACCTGCGAACACCGGGAGATGCTCTTAATACTATTAATCGACAGAATTGATCAAATTGAATTCACAACAAATATACAGTAACAAACTACCTGTTTTAGCATCGTAGTGTCCTCCATCGTTGACCAGCACCTTGTTGAATCGAATGATTCCGATCCCTTCCTGGAACGGCGTAAGAGTCAGGCCAGCTGAGAACGACACCGTATCACCTGAACACGGGAAAGGAAAACATCATACACTAACAAACATAATAATAACTGAGGCAGGAACCTGCATAACGAATAAACTCTGACCTGGGGTCGTGGCAGGTTTCTGTGGTGATGGTCTGTGGGGCAGGTTCACATCTGTTCATCAACACAAAAATAGTCTCATCCACTCTTAAAAAAGCTCAGATGTGATGAAGCACAAAAAAGGAGGAGGGAGGAGGATTTACCTGAGAGGAGTGGCGTGCTGGGCTTCAGTGAGTCCGTGGATTTGAGTGGCAAAGCTGTGAAATAAAACATAAAACATGAGACGGATGAAACAATGCTGGGAAACATGCAGAACATGCACGTGCTTGTGTACGTGTCTCACCTGGCGCCCCAGCGAAACCCTGAACAGGCATCATGCTGCCGTCGGTCCCCTTGGGCAACTTGGACGAGGTCATCTTGCCCGGGGGTCCCGCCTCTCCGGTCTCCATCACAGGTGGCTGTGGGAAGGAGGCGTCCGGGGGACCAACCGGCACCGTGAGACTCTTACTTGAACCCTGGGGAAGTCCTGCGTCCTCCGCAGCAACCTGAACACCTGCAAAAGACGAAGAGGAGTGAGCGATGGGGCCAAGGCTGTAGGTCAGACAGAGACAGATGCTAGGCCAGATGTTTGGAGGTCAGATGTGTTAACAAACCAGCTGCTTATGTAGCAACCTTTAACCCTCACTCCTATAACTCATATCTCCCATAACCCTAGACATTTCAATTATGAGTTTTATGAAGATAACGATTTTCTTTGTTTAACCTTTTTTTATTTCACTTCACAAGATTCACTGTATTTCCACTTTCTCAGTTTGATTTTCACTTTTCAAGAAACATGCAACTGTCTTTATGTTTATTGCAGGGCTACCGTTGACTCTCATTAACAGCCAAACAGTGAGTGATTATCTGAGCCTGTTATTATGGACATAAACTGAGTAAATGACAGACAGCGGCCCCATGATCAGCTCTGAACAACACGTACCACTGCATACCTGAGAGCCATGGCTGAGACGAACCCTGGAGTTTATCAACAAATCAGCCCCCCTGGCTTGGGGCACATAGTCGCTGTCCCTCTTCTCCAAATGGAAAACCAGCACATAAAAGGCATACCAGCAACATACCAAAGCACGGCCACATGTTCAATCACCAGACACCTTGTCCCTCACCCCGAGGAAAAGGGTAATTTAGTTTCGAGGCCAGGAAAGTCTGCCTGTTAAACACAACATGTGGAGACGAACCGGTGTGTGGCCGTAAAACAGCACAGGGGGGTAAAGTCTGCGTCTATGCACATGTGCATGTGTTTCACTGGTCTGCGTTTGTTAGTCGTGTCGCTCCTCATATAAAGTGAGGCATGTGCTCCAGTGAGTAGTCTTTGATTGGAGGGATTCAAAACCGATTTCAGACCTAGTGCCACAAGGATAAAAGAGGCCAGCACGGGATGTATGAATGCAAGAGTGTTTGTCATGATGAAAGAGGTGAGCTGTAAACAAATGCAGCTGGATTCGACCACGAATTTGCATCCTTCAAGCAAAGCAGCATGGGAAACCGTCGCTTATCCCCACCAGTTCCAGGATACAACAGTCCAACAGAGTGGCAACATTACATACCGCATAATAATGACTGCACAGCAATTTGAAGCAATTTAAAGTGTTGACTTTATGAGTCACTGTGAGTCCAGCTCAGAGCCTTAGAGCCCAGAAGATTAAAAGGAGATTGCTAAATTTCTTACGTCAGATAATGTAACACCTACTCTGTCAGGATAAATTGAGCAGCCACCAAACGCTGCAGGCTTTCTGTCAGGTCCCATCTTGTTTTTGGCTCATGGGGTTATCATGTTTGACCACTGACCAGAGTGTCACCCTAAAATTCGCCTTATCTCTCGTAGGTCATTGACCAGACAACTTAATCTGAGCTTTATCAGAATAAGGAAAGCTTTCTTATCTCAGAATGTCCCCATTACAGAGCTCTATGATGCTGTTTTAAGTGAGTTGAGGCCACCTTGTCAAACACAAATGAGAATGAATTTGTTATTTCATTAATTTATATATATATATAAAAAAAAAAACATAAACCAAAACCCTTCTTATTAATGGATTATAACTGATCTATAAAGAATTATTAAATGGTTTATGGCAACAACTTTATCCTTTAATGAATGGTGCCTTGTAAGAAAGTGGTTACAGTTGTATTTCCAATGTCAAAAACTGATTTTCATCCACATTCACTGGAAATACTGATGAATGAAGAAATTAGTTTTCAAGTAAAACCCCAGCGGCTTATGTATTTCTTTTATGTTGTATTAACAAGCTGTGATTAATTTAATTTAAGAATGTGATTAAGTAGCACTGAAAGCAACGCAATCATTTCAAAAATGACATATTGCATCTCTCTTCGTCCCTTTCCTGACCCTCTCAGTTAAGGTTAACAACTGGTATGACATCATGGTAAACACGGTGACAAACGGCCCTTGGGGCCCTGGTGCAGCTTTGAGTGTTTGCACTGTTTATTTCAACAGAAAAGGAACTCAGCCGTGGAAAAATGTGAGAAAACTGCAAATGGAACTGAAGAGACAGGAGTAAAATAAAGCGCTGAAGAGGGTGTGAGGAAAAGGAGTGATATAAATGTCGATTGAGTAGCACCTAATCTCAACACACTGACGCTCTTGGCTCTGAAATAAAGATGCCCGTGAGAGGCCTCTGTGAGTGGATCACTGATAAGGTGTGTTGAGATCTCTCTGTAATGGACTCCTCCAAGCAGCATTTTCCATTCTCTTTAGATAAGGCAGAGAGACAATAGGATGAGGCAGCTGGCAGGGCAAAGACAAACAAAATGTCCCCTGTAACATCGCTGAGTGGAAATCATGAATAATTGGGCTCCCACTTGCAAAATTTCCAAATGACAGAATGGTGAACTAAATGTCATTATGTCATCAACCATGGGGTGGAGTGGCAACATGTACCAGTGAACACAGATTCAGTATTTGGCAAAAATGAGGAAACTGGCATCTCAGAGCGTCAGAGATAAATCAGAAGCAAAAATTAAACATAACTTGATGCAAAGCCTCTGGTCTCACTTGGACTGGAACCAGAACAAGAACCAGGACTTTTTTTTTCCCAGCCCCACTCCCATGAGATACTGGACTGGATCATGTGCTGCATCACCTGCCCCATAAACCAGTGACTGAAAACTAGCCGGTCCCAGAGGAAGAGACTCGGCTCGTAAACTTGATGGGCGTGCTTCTAGTTCACATTTACAACTGTGAGAGAGAGTCAGAGAAGTCCAGCTCGGTCTCATAGGCACCATTAATGAGCAGACTCATACAACAAGTATGCAACTTATGCACTGATATGAAAAGCTATACTCTCAAATATGCTTACAGAAACAAAGCTAAGTCTTACAATAAATCCAGCATTAATGATAAACAAACAGCTAAAGATCCACATGATATTAAACTAGGTGAACAAGATCACCCCGATGTTTACACACGTGTAGAGTTTATGGACAAACACACACACATATATGCAAACTTGGATGCACAAAAAAGCCAAGTGAGCAATATTTCTTTATGCCAAGGCATTGCTCAACAAAAATGGGGTCTATTAAATCAAGCATGTGTCTTCAATCAACCCTGCCTCCTTGAACTGAGAACATGTCCAACTTCCTCTCACTCACACACTGAAACACACTCCAATACTGCAGCCTCTCCAGTAACACAGCCAAGCTGTGATAAACAAATGGAGCCTCAGTCCAAGCAATGATCTAAAAGGTCGGCAAATATTACAGCTATTTTATTGATCTCAAGCTTCTACTATTGAAACGTCTGTGGATGATACGTCAGATTCAACCTGATATAAACCTGGAAAAAAAGTTTTTTTCAATTTATGTTACCTACAGCTTACCTGTCTTCCTAGGATTGCTGTTTGTTAGCACCTGCAGGTCTCCAGCTACATTAGAGATGTGGTTCTGGAGGTTCTGACAAGTTCCTCTCAGTCCTCCAATATCTCGGGCATGAGCTCTAACTGTACTATTCAGCTGGTTGATACAAGTCCACAACCCGGTGACGTGTTTATTCAGACCCTCTTTGATCCTCTGGAGACTCCCGGATATAGGGTCCAGCTTGCCGCATAAACTCTCCACACTGACAATGCGGCTGTCCATGTGGGCAATCTCCTTCCCGACATCTTTTGTTTGTTCCCTGCAGTGGTCGGCCTCGACTTTCACCTCCCTGCCCAGCTCATCCAGCCGGTTTCTCAGCTCATGATGCTGAGTCCTGTGGAGCTCCATGAGGTCCTTGGCCTCCTGCTCTGCCCCCGTTTTAACTTGACCCCAGGTGGAGTTGATGCTCTGCAAGGTCTGAGACTGCTGGTGGACTACATCTGATAGCGAGTCCTCTAACCTGCCCACATGGCCTTTCAGGGAGCTCAAGTTGCCGTGTATGTTCTCGATGGTAGTGCTGTAGTTGCGGAGTTGCCCCTCCATGGCTCCAAGATCATTTATCCGGGCTTTTAGACTAACCTCCATATTATCTACAGCGGTTCTGCAGCTCTGAAAGTTTTGTTGAATGTTTTCTACAACAGACAAATTAGTCTTGCACTCCTTTGAACACAGCTGATCTAAGACATCAAATCGTTCCTCCAGAGTTTGAACAGAGCCCCTTAGAGAGTTGATGTCCCTATGCAGAGCGCCTTGACTCTCTGGCTGACCACCAGATGGGGAGTTTGTGCTTGTATCTACCAACAGGGTGGTGAGCCTGTCTTCCATGACGGCAAGCTTGTCCTCCAGAGTCTCCCTCAGGTCTTTGATGACCTCTGCCCGTTCGATCTTCAGCTTCTCCTCCACGGAGAGGCACTGGGCCGCTACAGTCTTCTCGGATGAGTTCAGACGGATTTCAAGAAGGTTCTCCACATGAGCCAGAACTGAGTCAGATACCCGGGTGTCTTCCTTTCCTGGATCAACCAGCTTGGTCTTAAGGTCCTGGATCTCGTTGCGGAGGTCAGTTTCCTTTGAGTCCATGAGCTCAGCCAGGCTGAGGTAGTTGGCTTCTTGTCCCTCACACTGCTCCTGAACCGACATGATTTTATAATTGCAGGAGTTCTTCAAGTCTGCCAGTTTGATTTCCATGCCTTCCATTAACTCCTCTCTCAGAGCGTGGATCTTCTTGTCCAGGTAGGTACGCAGTTCCGCATCACTGGCTGGGGGAGCAGGAGGGGGTGTGGACAGCTGGTTCTGGGCAGCCTCCATTAACAGATTAATTTGTCCGTCATGGCGATTGACACGGCCCAGCAAGTCCTCCAGGGTATTGCTCTTGGACTGCAAATCGTCTGTGACCTTGCTGATCTTGTTCATGACCTCGTCCATCTGTGTTGCGTCGTGCTCAAAAGAGAAGTCCTGCACCTGAAATGTGTGGGTCTCTGCACCTCTTGCGCTGGAAGGCTGTCTGTAGTTATTCAGCAGAGCATCCAGCATTTTACTTGCGTCCTCTTGGAAATCCAGTCTCAGATTGGAGGACATGTCCGTCATTCTTGCCTGCATGTCAAGGACCATCTGGGACAGTTGCTGCACCTCCTCCTCCAGGTGTTGTGCACTTTCAGATCCTCCATGACCCCCCAGTGATCTGTGACCTGTCTGACCTCCAAACTGCCCCTCCCCTCCCCATGGATGGTTCCTCTGGCCCTCTGTTGGCTGTTTGGGAGCTATAACGAGAAATAACATACGGTTGGGATACAGGAATATGAATGCTCTTATTCTGACATTTCCATCAGTTACGTACTTGTTTAATTTTGTTTGACATATTTTCATGTTGGATTTCTTCAGTTATAATAATGTTTTTCACCTGTTTGGACTGGAATACGTCCAGAGGCAGAGGAAGGATGAGGCAAACGCTCTACTTGGAGTAGTCTGAGGTCTTTCACCTCCCTGCAGTCGTGGCCCTGGTACCCCGGGCAGCACCTCCACTCCAGCTCTGTTACAGTCTTGTATGCAATCTTATACATGGGCCTAAAGTGCGTCCGATACCTGGAAGCATTCAACACATGGAGACATAAATACATTCTGTTCACAGATGCTGTACAATGACATGGTTGATAGTGTGATAGTAGAATAAAAATAATTCTGTTCATTAGTTGCTCAATATAATACTTTGTGCAACTCCTTCAGGAATATGATGTAAACTTGGAATTGCAACAAAAAAAAACAACTATTTGTTGACAACTAAAACTAGACAAACACTAGTCACATTTGCAATTTATTAATCACGCAGTTGGCAGGAAGCATCTTAAAATTTTCCAGAACTTCCACTCATGGCCCTGCCACCCGATGATTAACTACATCCCTCGTGTGTTTGTTGCTCAATGAACACTGAAGCAAAACAAAGACAAAGTCGGAGTAATGTCAGTCTGTTTGCAATTCATGAAGGTTCCTGAAAAATCAGGCCTTATGTTTTTAAGATTCTTCAAGAATACATCTCATTCATATTAGTCGCTATTAAGAGCCATTCATTTCAAGAAAAGGAAAACCAAAGGTGAGGCCAGTGCAATCAAATATAAAATAATTATGCAGATTCACCTATACACATACCACAATTTGTTATAGGTTTTCATCCTGAAAGCTTTGTTAATTTGAGCCTTATAGAAAAAAAAAAATCTATACAAATTAGAAGTAGACATATGTAATGACACACTAACACTTTAAAGAACAAAAACTAGAACAGGTTAATGTTTTAGGAACTTGACAAGACTACAAAAATATAATAAAATAGACAACAGCTCCGTCCTCAAGTCACTACCTCAGAGGCACAACTGACCAAGCCCAACATATGCTTATTAATATCACAGTCATTTTTTTTGTCATGATAATAGAAATAAATTTGCCTCACATTGTAAAAAAAGCAAAAAAACACTAACAAAAGCAAAGCCTATCCAGCCTCCACCTGGCGCCCTGGACTTCTGGGAACTTACATCAATTGTTGCGCACAGTTTGGCAGCTCCGGTGGACACGGTAAAGCCTCCGGCTGCACAAAACTCTGCGTGCCTCCCACGACGGCGCAGCTCACGTTCTTGTGCACGACGTAGGCGCACCAGTTTCTGCAGGAAAACATCGGTTAACCACTCCAGACTCAGAAAGATGCGCTGCGTAGTCATTGCGGGGATTACCTTTCCACAAGTGACTGGAAGCTCACATTTACGCACAGAAAAGGTTTTAATCAACGGTGATACAAGCCAAACACATCCATTACTCACTTATTTCTCTGTCGTGTGTCGCTGCCAGAATATGCGTCGCCCTGGAACATGCTGTATTGGAAAGGTGTTCCACTGATGAGATGAAAAGTTATTAAAAAGTGAATAAGTGGCAGTCCGCGCTTCATGGTTGGAATATTTTTTTTTTTTTTAAATCCTCCAGTATCCTTTCAGATCGTAATGAGCAGCGAAGGTCTGCGGTCCAGTGATCAGTGAATGCACCGCGGGTTGCTCCCTCTCTGCGCGCACACAAACCAAACAAGCTCCTTCCAGCGTCCTTGGATGTGACGTTTCGGGACCCCCTCCAATACTGACAAATGCCTTTTTCCGTTTCCCAAATCACACACACACACACACACACACACAACACACACATCAAAGCCCACGTCCAACTTTCTTTCGGCATCCAAAAACACAATGTCATAGGCCCACATAATTTCCGGAGGTCTAGATTTGGTTAATGATTGTCTTTGTTTCGAAAAGGCACCGTAATTATCCCGTGCGTAAAATGTGCGCGGATGTCAGTGTCTGTCTGCCAGAAGTTTTTAAATTACTTTTTTAAGTTTTGTGTTTCACTGAAGTTATTTGATTGGAAATAATGACACAGGCAAAGAAAAATCTTAGTAAATATGTATTTTCTTATAGATAGAAAGGATCCAAACATGTATATTCATACAACCAGAGATACATCATCACAAAACTTTGTCATAAGCTCTTTTGATGATAACAAGTGTTAAAACATATAAGAAAACTAATCTGTAGAAATGAAAAATTATTAAAAAATATATGAATTACTTAATCAACTTAATAATAAAAAAAATGTAAGCATCAAGCAGGCTTGTGCTCAAACTATCTTCTCATGTGACTCTCTGCTTTGGTCTCTTTGTAATGATGCCGGATGGCTCACCAGCATCCTGAGGACCTCGTTTCACTGGTCTCACTGGTGTTGAGGCTAGATGCAGAATAAAGAACAATCAGAAATCAACCATGCTAAAAGAATAAAACACAAAAAGCTTGAAATGTATTCTCTGCCCTTACTCGCAGGTGAACAAACATACCTAGTTGTCTCTCAATATCCTCCAGTTCTTGTTTGTTCTCCTCAATGTTTTGACGTACTTTCAGCATTTCAGGAGACTTCATCTTTTCAATGTGAAGATCACGTTCCTTTGCTAAATTATCCCTGTTCTGCAGAGCTGACTGGTACTGTCTGAGCAGGTCTGTCAAACAAAATAAGAGAAATTAAAGCACAATCTGACTAAACAGGACCACAAAAATTAATAATTATAATTAATTATGAGCGATGTCACCTATCTGTTCATTCAGAGTGTAGTAAAGCTGTGGGTACGGGGCTCCAAACACTTGTAATGTGCTAATCGGTGGCGCTTTATTCTGTGCACCTCCGAACTTCCCCCTGCCACTGATCCTGTCCCCCTGCCTGGTCAGGATGGTGGGACACTGCATCTTATTCTGCACCACCTGTAAGCAACGGCACATTTAGAGGAAAAATAACCACCGGCCAGTTGAATTACGGCAGGGCTCCAGCAGCAGGCATTACTCACCGCTTTTCTGTAGTTGTTTGCAGAGTCCAGGTCATCAATCAGAATAGTATCGCCAAGGATATTTTTAAACACTGCAAAGGAAGCACAAGCAGGAAACCTTCAGACCTGTTTTGACAAATCTAAACGTTCAGAGCATTTTTACTGCTTGTATTACTGAAAAACTTCCACAATCATAGAGAAGAGATTAAAGGTGGATGAAGAACGTATTTGAGATGGCTATAACTTTCACCCAACAGTTAAAAATCAAAACTACAGAAAAATCCCTAAATTAAAATTCATTTTAAAGTGGTGAAAGGGGCCCAATTTCTGCTCAGTGAGGAACCCCCAGAGAGGAACCCCTCCACCCCAGTGAGGTTGGATCCCAGGTGGAACCATTTAGCCAAGACTCAACAGGAGTAGTGGGGGCATTAAGGAAATACTCCAACAACAGCAAACAAAGAGACCTGGGAAGCCTCTAGAAAACCACAGAAACCCTGGACGACAGTCAATGTTACACTGAGCAGGGGAAATCCAGTCAAGTCAGCTCACCAATGTCACAGCTCTCCTGGTGTTTGGGGTAAATCAGGAGCTCTCTGGCGTAGACTGGGTTCCCAGGGGGATCAAAGAGACTGCGTCCATTTCTTATGTGTGGCAGCGGTCTGTAAGCAATTAAAATCTTAGGAGAGATGATCCAAAACTTTGCCCCAAAAGTAGCAAAATTGTTTCAATGGACTTTATTATTATCTTGAAAAAATGACAAAAATTGCCCCTCACAGTTTCATGGAGCCCTAGGTGACGTCTTCAAATGTCTTGTTTTGTCCGACCAAGAGTCCAAAACTCAAAGATATTCAGTTTATTACGATGTAAAACAGAAAAAAAGCCATGAAAAAAGGCTCAAACAAGGAATCCTCTATAAGCGTAGTTTCTGATTAATTTCCTATTAATCAATTAATTGTTTGAGGTTACTGCTTCTTATTTGTGATGCTTTAGTGCTTTTTTTCCCCTTCTGTCATGTGATAATTCATGAATATTATTGGGTTTGGGATTGTTGGTAAGACAAAACAATGACACATAGGACAATGCCACCTTAGGCTTTCTGAAATTGTGATGGGTTCATTACACAATTTTCTGGCATTTTATTAGCCAAACTTAATGGATTGTATAAAAAAAGATTACAATCCAATCAGTAAGGACAATAATTGCATTATTGCAAATTGCAACTGCATTACCATGCAAAACTACTGTATCATAACCAAAAGTAAATGCTGTTAAAAGTATGCAAAATACATTCTAAAATGTTAAACAGAACAGAACATCAACACACAATCAACCACATCAAACAACAGCAGGAAGGAAGTCGGTTCTTCTCCTTATAGATGATAATAATTATAGTCACCATTATTTGTACCTTAAACCAGAATTAAAGAGAACAACTGTGTTTATTAAGTCTTATATCACAAAGTCAGTGCTTGCTTTTGGATTTTCCACTTTTACATGCATTCATTTGCATGAACTCCTTTGAATTGAAATGTATCTAATTTGATGAATAAAAGCAGGACTTCACTGAAGTTGTCGTTGTTGCTAGTTGTGTAACAGGAAGTGCCACAAGATCTTTAAATTACTGTTGTTGAAAGGCTTGGGGTAGGAGAAGGTTTAAAAATTAAAGACTATAATCAAAGACACACCGGAAAGCTCCTCAGATGCCAACAGCAATACTGAAATGAATAACGGTGCATGAATGTACAGTATCAACAAGGTGTTAGGCTCGATGAAGGCAGCTTTAAACTGTAGGAATTCAACTGTCAAACAGAAATTTTCCAAGCTTTATTTAAAAAAAAAAAAAATCATCATTGACATAGAAGATGTACCTGTTGCCCGGTTGCACAAACACACTGTCAAGGGGCATGACCTGTTGCTGGCCTCGGGTGTCGTCAAAGATCCTCCGTGCTGCGGCGGTCGTTCTGGTGATGACACAGTCCATGTCACCCCTGATGTGCCAGGAGATAACCCTCGCAGCATCATCGTCCTGCAGAAACGCCAGGTGGCCAACCTGCATTCAAAAGTTATAGGGTAAAACACAGAGCTCTGGGAAATAAACGTGAGAGTTTCAAAGTGCGATTTGTGAGAATACTTTCTCCAGTGTGGCAAATCTGCTCTCAAACCCCTCGTCTTTCTCCACTCAACTCAAACTCACACTTTACTGCAAACATTGATTGGACACATCTGTATGGAGGTCACTGTTTCCAGAAATTACACACTGGTTTTCTGAGGGGTGCTAAGACAACAGAAAAGTCATTTTTTCCAACGACATTACCATTCCCAAAACATCCGGCTTCCCCCTAAAGTGATCATGGATGGAGCAGACTCTTGTGGACATTTTCAGGATCCTGTTGGATTCAGCAGTCTTCTCTGTTAAAATCCTTGCAATATCTGGGATCTACATAGAATAAGAAATATGCAAATGTCACTTCCCAATAAATATATATTGATGAGATCAAGATTTCTACACACACAGAAGTAAAGTATAGATAGAATTAACCACTTACAGATACAGTTTCTGCTATTTCCACGTTCCTCTTGATCAGTTCATTTCTGAGGTCAGCCTGTTTTTTACCTGCATCCAGGTAACGATCTAGTATGGAAGAAGTACTTGTAATTAGAGACCATCTCAAACACAAATTTGCAGACATAAAAATTAAGCACAGACACAAGAAAGGCTGGGTTTTGTACCTCAATACTTTTTACTCTAATTTCTTTTTGGTACCGGTCGAAATGTGCCATGAGTCATGGTCTTGTTAATTTAGTTTTCTATGAGATAGTTCCTCATTAAAATTTCTTAATTTCTAAATTTGTATGAGGAAAAAGGTTTTATCTAAAAGAAAAAATTAAAAATAATATTATATTCCTTAATGTGAGGTGTTTAAAAACACACATTTGTCGTAGTAGTAAAAAAGAAAAAGAAGAAGAGAACATAAAATCTTACCGGTCAGCGATTGTAGGAGGTCACGATTTAAGGTAACGATATTTTGATATGCATCAACAACAGTCCTGAGATCAGCTTTCTTCCTGGACAGCTCAATAATTTTTTGTTTGTCCTCTTCATCTAAAACGGAAACAGATAAACAACCAACAAACTTTAAAAGGTTAGTTCCAGAAAATTAGAAATAAAACATCAACCTTTGCAGACAGTTTTATCTTTAAAAAAAGATATCTGATTTCAGCCACCATGTCTATACAACGAAGGGAAACTGAATTTTGTATCTGCTCTTCAAAGCATTTAAAAATAACATTTAGAAAATTCTACAGCATTGTGTCTTTCCAGAAAGGATGCTTCGGTTACTCTGGATAACCCTAAAAACTGTTAACAGCAGGTTGTTTTTGGATTATCAAGAGTAACAGGGATACTTTTCTTGAAAGAAAGGTTGCAGTTAGAGAGTACTTAAAAAAAACACGATGAGGGGCAAGCTGTGCAGAGACTTAGCATTGCAGCACCCAATGACTCAAAGAAACTAAAAGAAACACAAACTAGTTTTGAGTAGCACAATATGTGTATTGTTGGTAAAAACACTGGAGTAAAAAAAAAGGAGAAAAATTAAAAATTCTTCTTTAAATGCTATTTTTTAATGCTGTTATTTACACAAATGAAATTGTATTCACCTCCATTGTATTGGGGTACTAACAGAAATGACTGGATTCCACTAACAACAAATGAGAAAATAAGATTTTTGTTATATGAATCACATTCCTGCACAGTTTCAGCCCTGCAGCAGCACTGTGTTAATGAGTAAAGTTTTTACATCATACCATTGTGAAAATGGAAGGATAGCTCAAAAGCATCCAGGGGTGCGAGAACCATTGACACTTCAGGTTTGAAGATGAGGATGTATGAACTGCCATTCTCACCGGGGCTGTCCTCCATGACAGCCAGCCTCTGTGCAGAATAAATATACAATTATTATTGCAAAATATACGATGTGCATCATGAGGTTCCTTATATGCCAAAGTAAAGGTTGTGGTGAGTCCTATGACATATGGTCACTCACAGGGATGTGGGCCTTTCCTTCTTTCAAGTTAAATTGAACACTGTTGGTTTTGCCTTCAAACAGAGGGAGGATTTTGTTGCTGTCTTCACTAGAGTTCTTTATAAAAACAACCACCTTCCCGTCCAGGTCCTGCCCCGCTGGGTTTCCATGTGAATCCTGGAATTAGCAAAAGCAAGCTGCATATCAGATCATAAAAACCCAGACTACACATTTAAAATTAATTTATCTAACTGGAAAACTTTGTTTCTGCTCGTTTACAATAAGTAAATGTTAACGCCTTCTGAGGATACAGGCTCACCATTATATTGAGAGTCATATTCTCAACCAAGGTTCGTTTGGCAATGAGTTTACTGCGGGAAACAGCTGGGGTTGGTGGCTGCGAGTTGGGTCCCAATTTGACAGGTTGATTGGCCACCACATTTATAATAATCTAGGAGAAAAGAAACAGTGCTGAGATTAGTCATTTATCTCAGTGAGTCACGGTTATGACCTACACGCCTGCAACAACTCGATGATCAACCACTTTCCTGTTAAACAGATATGAATGACAACAACATGGAGAACATCTCCTTATGCTTCGTATGTTTTAAAAGTCAACTGTTGGGTGTCTGCAAATAAGTAGTTAAGGCCTTTCCAGATTTTAGGTTCAACCAACCTGATCACTGTACAGGACTTCTGTTTTGTCTATACGTAGAGAAAACTGGATGCTGTACTTCCCAGCATGTTCTGGGATCTCTTTATCTCTGCAGTGAAATAAAACAAAAACAATATTTGCATTTCCTAAAGGAATAGTTCTACATTTTGGAAAATACACTTATTCAGTTTCTTACCAAGGGTTAGATCAGAGGATTGGTACAACTTACATGTCTGTATGGTGAATATGAGGCTACTGCGAGCAGCCGGTTTGCTGAGCTTGGTTTAACTTAGTGCAAAGTCTGAAAAAAGAGGGTCAGCTAGCCTGGCTCCTTCAAGCAGGAACAAAATCCACCTGGCAGCACCTTTAAAACTCAGTAATTAACACCTTATATATTGTTTGTTCAATCCATGCCAAAACCGAAGGGTAAAAACAAGAATTTGCAGTTTTACGGGGGGGTTTTGTACCATACAATTTCTTGGTTGGTTGCCTGGGTTGTGTTTTTGTTGGACACACTTGGTTTCTAGTCTTCATGGTAAGAGTGGAATCAATATTCTCATTTAACTCTCAGTAAGAAAGCCAATAAGTGTTATTCCAAAAAAGTTAAACTAATCAACAAAAATGAAACACAGGATGAAAAAGCATTTTACCTGAAGTGAAAACAGTCATTCTTTTCATTCTCCATGGGCTTATTACACTTCAGCTCAGTGAACTAGACATGAGAAGTAGAAGAATAGAACTTCAAGATGATAGTAGTTTAAAAGTAATGCCAATAAAAATCAGTGACAGTCCCTTTGTCAGTTGGTCAGTCACTCACCGTTACTGGAGGTGTTTTTCCTGACGACACTCCCTTCCACAGAAACATGGATGCAGCAGCGGGGTTAAGAGTCGTAATCGGGCTTCCTTCATCAGACACCACGGTCACAGAGAACACTGAAGAGACACACAGCTGCCCTTAGTTTGCTAAGACAGACACTTAACCGGCTGCACACAGTGAAACAAAATGTGAGAGAAAGAAAAGAGATATAAATGCAAACCTGGGAATTTGTCTCCAGCAGGAAACTTAGCTCTGGTGTCATACCTCACTGACAGGCTGACAGGCTTGTTGGGATCAGGGAGGACAGTGAGATTCACTGATGGACCAGGGATGGGTTTCTTGTTGAAGGAACCTTTAAACTCCAGTTGATAGTACCCCCTAGTGGAACAACAGGGTAACAACACTCCCACTATTGACTGTATACAGTCAATTATGATGATAAATAAAATGCTCACTTGTTTTATTATATTATAAAGTGACACTCACTTTGGTCCGCTCACACTTTTAACAGTGAAAGAGGCTTTCCCTTCTGTGTTCACGGGTTGTGAAGTAATAGCTGTCGTCACCTAAAACAACAAGAATAACCTATTACATTTCTCCATTTAGATCATTCTCCACAACTCATAAGTTCCTGGCCATCACTGACTTTATGAAAAGTGTAAATGGAACAGGGTAAATGGTACATGTTTGTATTTCTTGTCAAACCTTCAGGGTCGGGGGTGAAGACTTCAATTCTACCACAACCCTCGGGTCTGGAGAGGGGTTACCCCACTTGTCACACAGTTGGACGAGGAACGGTGTGGCGATGCCGTGGTAGTTCAACACCCGCAAAGGCTTATAGATAAAAAAAAACTGAAGTTAGCATCAAAAGTGGGACGTTGTGATAACATGGCCTGCATCTAACATACCAGGACGAAAAAATCCTTTCTTACCTGCTCTGGCCCACTGACTAGTTTAAGCTGTGCAGGGTCTCCAGCGTTCACTTTAACCTTGACGCGCTCCACATAGCCCCTGTAGGTGAAGCAAATGAATCTGGATCCAGGAGTCCCAGACTGGAACTTCACCCCCGTTACCAGAACAGAACTGCTGCTCTCCTGAGGTCAACACACAGAGTGAGGATCAGTTCATCAATAATTATCAGTGCATCTACTAATTTATGAAAGTATTGGTAACACAATCTGTAAATACTTTGTTACAAGTAAAAAGTCCTGCATTAAAAATGTGTGTACAAGAATAAACATATACAGTACAAGCATGACATATGCTGCAACTAACAATCATTTTATTACTGATTAATAATTACAATAATTGTTATTTGTAGCCCTAGTATTTTACATGTTCATGTTTTCAAATTTTTAATCTGCAAAGTAACTATTAACAATAGCTGTAAATAAATGCAATGGAGTAAAAAGTACAATACTGCCCCTTAAATGAAGTGGAGTAATAAAGCAGCATAAAATGTACATACTAAAGTAAAGTACAGGTACCTCATTATTGTGCACTCCTTAGATAGTGTGAATGCCGAAGGCAACACTTTGAACAACTCTTCCATATCATTCATACTTTTTACACAACCTCATTTCAAAAATCATGAAAATTTCAGCCCTTCTGGCATTTTTACATGAGTGTGGTGGAAGGTTCAAAGCTAGAGTGGGGAGAAGATTGAAACTTAACTAAAAAAGTTTTACTCAAATTGCTCCCAGTACCACAATTTTCACTCCTCATACGTGAGACAAAAAACGACAAAAAACAACTAAAACGACAAAAAAAACAGCAAAAACGACACTATAAACAACAAAAACGACAAAAAACAACACTATAAACAACAAAAAATGACAAAAAACAAAAAAACGACACTATAAACAAGAAAAACGACAAAAAACAACAAAAATCGACACTATAACCAACAAAAAACGACAAAAAACAATAAAAACGACAAAAAACGACACTATAAACAACAAAAACGACAAAAAACGAAACTATGAACAACAAAAACGACAAAAAAACGACACTATAAACAACAAAAAACGACAAAAAACCGACACTATAAACAACAAAAACGACAAAAAACAACAAAAAAACGACAAAAAACACTATAAACAACAAAAAACAACAAAAACGACACTATAAACAACAAAAAACGACAAAAAACAACAAAAATCGACACTATAAACAACAAAAAACGTCAAAAAACGACACTAGAAACAACAAAAACGACAAAAAACGACACTATATACGACAAAAAACAACAAAAACGACAAAAAACGACACTATGAACAACAAAAACGACAAAAAACGACAAAAACAACACTATAAACAACAAAAAACAACAAAAACGACACTATAAACAACAAAAACGACAAAAAACAACAAAAATCGACACTATAACAAACAAAAAATGACAAAAAACAACAAAAGCGACAAAAAACGACACTATGAACAACAAAAACGACAAAAAACAACACTATAAACAACAAAAAAACGACAAAAAACGAAACTATGAACAACAAAAACGACAAAAAAACGACACTATAAACAACAAAAAACGACAAAAAACCGACACTATAAACAACAAAAACGACAAAAAACAACAAAAAAACGTCAAAAAACACTATAAACAACAAAAAACAACAAAAACGACACTATAAACAACAAAAACGACAAAAACGACACTATAAACAACAAAAACGACAAAAAACAACAAAAATCGACACTATAAACAACAAAAAACGTCAAAAAACGACACTAGAAACAACAAAAACGACAAAAAACGACACTATAAACGACAAAAAACAACAAAAACGACAAAAAACGACACTATGAACAACAAAAAACGACAAAAAACGACACTATGAACAACAAAAAACGACAAAAAACAACACTATAAACGACAAAAAACAACAAAAACGACACTATAAACAACAAAAACGACAAAAAACAACAAAAATCGACACTATAACAAACAAAAAATGACAAAAAACAACAAAAGCGACAAAAAACGACACTATGAACAACTAAAACGACAAAAAACAACAAAAACGACAAAAAACAACAAAAAAACGACAAAAAACACTATAAACAACAAAAAACAACAAAAACGACACTATAAACAACAAAAACGACAAAAAACGACACTATAAACAACAAAAAAACGACAAAAAACGAAACTATGAACAACAAAAACGACAAAAAAACGACACTATAAAAAACAAAAAACCGACACTATAAACAACAAAAACGACAAAAAACAACAAAAATCGACACTATAACCAACAAAAAACGACAAAAAACAATAAAAACGACAAAAAACGACACTATAAACAACAAAAACGACAAAAAACAACACTATAAACAACAAAAAAACGACAAAAAACGAAACTATGAACAACAAAAACGACAAAAAAACGACACTATAAACAACAAAAAACGACAAAAAACCGACACTATAAACAACAAAAACGACAAAAAACAACAAAAAAACGACAAAAAACACTATAAACAACAAAAAACAACAAAAACGACACTATAAACAACAAAAAACGACAAAAAACAACAAAAATCGACACTATAAACAACAAAAAACGTCAAAAAACGACACTAGAAACAACAAAAACGACACTATATACGACAAAAAACAACAAAAACGACAAAAAACGACACTATGAACAACAAAAACGACAAAAAACGACAAAAACAACACTATAAACAACAAAAAACAACAAAAACGACACTATAAACAACAAAAACGACAAAAAACAACAAAAATCGACACTATAACAAACAAAAAATGACAAAAAACAACAAAAGCGACAAAAAACGACACTATGAACAACAAAAACGACAAAAAACAACACTATAAACAACAAAAAAACGACAAAAAACGAAACTATGAACAACAAAAACGACAAAAAAACGACACTATAAACAACAAAAAACGACAAAAAACCGACACTATAAACAACAAAAACGACAAAAAACAACAAAAAAACGACAAAAAACACTATAAACAACAAAAAACAACAAAAACGACACTATAAACAACAAAAACGACAAAAACGACACTATAAACAACAAAAACGACAAAAAACAACAAAAATCGACACTATAAACAACAAAAAACGTCAAAAAACGACACTAGAAACAACAAAAACGACAAAAAACGACACTATAAACGACAAAAAACAACAAAAACGACAAAAAACGACACTATGAACAACAAAAAACGACAAAAAACGACACTATGAACAACAAAAAACGACAAAAAACAACACTATAAACGACAAAAAACAACAAAAACGACACTATAAACAACAAAAACGACAAAAAACAACAAAAATCGACACTATAACAAACAAAAAATGACAAAAAACAACAAAAGCGACAAAAAACGACACTATGAACAACTAAAACGACAAAAAACAATAAAAACGACAAAAAACGACACTATAAACAACAAAAACAACAAAAAACAACACTATAAACAACAAAAAAACGACAAAAAACAAAACTATGAACAACAAAAACGACAAAAAAACGACACTATAAACAACAAAAAACGACAAAAAACCGACACTATAAACAACGAAAACCGACAAAAAACGACACTATAAACGGCAAAAAACAACAAAAACGACAAAAAACAACAAAAACGACAAAAACCGACACTATAAACAACAAAAAACGACACTATAAAAAACAAAAACAACAAAAAACAACAAAAATCGACACTATAACAAACAAAAAATGACAAAAAACAACAAAAGCGACAAAAAACGACACTATGAACAACTAAAACGACAAAAAACAACACTATAAACAACAAAAAAGACCAAAAAACGACACTATAAACAACAAAAAATACCAAAAACGACATTATAAACAACAAAAAACGAAAAAAACAACAAAAACGACACTATAAACACAAAAAATACCAAAAACGACATTATAAACAACAAAAAACAACAAAAATCGACACTATAAACAACAAAAAACGACAAAAAACGACACTATAAACAACAAAAACGACAAAAAACGACACTATAAATGACAAAAAACAACAAAAACGACACTATAAATGACAAAAAACAACAAAAACGACAAAAAACAACACTATAAACAACAAAAAACGACACTATGAACAACAAAAACGACAAAAAACGACACTATAAGCGACAAAAAACAACAAAAACGACACTATAATCAACAAGAAACGACAAAAAACAACAAAAACGACACTATAATCAACAAGAAACGACAAAAAACAACAAAAACGACACTATAAACAACAAAAAACGACACTATAAACAAAGAAAAACGACAAAAACGACAAAAAACGACACTATAAACAACAAAAAACGACAAAAAAACAACAAAAACCAACAACAAAAACGACAAAAAACAACACTTTAAACAACAAAAAACAACAAAAACGACACTATAAACAACAAAAACGACAAAAAACGACACTATAAACAACAAAAACGACAAAAAACAACAAAAAAACGACAAAAAACACTATAAACAACAAAAAACAACAAAAACGACACTATAAACAACAAAAAACAACAAAAAACAACAAAAATGACAAAAAACAACAAAAAACGACACTATAATCAACAAGAAACGACAAAAAACAACAAAAACGACACTATAAACAACAAAAAATACCAAAAACGACATTATAAACAACAAAAAACAACAATAATCGACACTATAAACAACAAAAAACGACAAAAAACGACACTATAAACAACAAAAACGACAAAAAACGACACTATAAATGACAAAAAACAACAAAAACGACAAAAAACAACACTATAAACAACAAAAAACGACACTATGAACAACAAAAACGACAAAAAACGACACTATAAACGACAAAAAACAACAAAAACGACATTATAATCAACAAGAAACGACAAAAAACAACAAAAACGACACTATAAACAACAAAAAACGACACTATAAACAACAAAAACAACAAAAAACAAAAATGACAAAAAACAACAAAAACGACACTATAATCAACAAGAAACGACAAAAAACAACAAAAACGACACTATAAACAACAAAAAACGACACTATAAACAACAAAAAACAACAAAAAACAACAAAAACGACAAAAACAAAAAACGACACTATAAAAAACAAAAAACGACAAAAAACGACAAAAAACAACAAAAAACGACACTATAAACAACATAAAACGACAAAAAACGACACTATAAACAACATAAAACAACAAAAACGACAAAAAACTACAAAAAACGACAAAAAACGACACTATAAACAAAGAAAAACGACAAAAACGACAAAAAACGACACTATAAACAACAAAAAACGACAAAAAAACAACAAAAACGACAAAAAACAACAACAAAAACGACAAAAAACAACACTTTAAACAACAAAAAACAACAAAAACGACACTATAAACAACAAAAACGACAAAAAACGACACTATAAACAACAAAAAAACGACAAAAAACAAAAAAAACGACAAAAAACAACAAAAAAACAAAAAACGACACTATAAACAAAGAAAAACGACAAAAACGACAGAAAAACGACACTATAAACAACAAAAAATGACAAAAAAACAACAAAAACGACAAAAAACAACAACAAAAAACGACACTATAATCAACAAGAAACGACAAAAAACAACAAAAACGACACTATAAACAACAAAAAACGACACTATAAACAACAAAAAACAACAAAAACGACACTATAAACAACAAAAACGACACTATAAACAACAAAAAACAACAAAAACGACACTATAAACAACAAAAAACGACACTATAAACAACAAGAAACGACAAAAAACAACAAAAACGACACTATAAACAACAAAAAACGACACTATAAACAACAAAAAACAACAAAAACGACAAAAACGACACTATAAACAACAAAAACGACAAAAAACAACAAAAATCGACACTATAAACAACAAAAAACGTCAAAAAACGACACTAGAAACAACAAAAACGACAAAAAACGACACTATAAACGACAAAAAACAACAAAAACGACAAAAAACGACACTATGAACAACAAAAACGACAAAAAACAACACTATAAACGACAAAAAACAACACTATAAACGACAAAATACAACAAAAACGACACTATATACAACAAAAACGACAAAAAACAACATTATAAACAACAAAAAACGACAAAAAACGACACTATGAACAACAAAAACGACAAAAAACAACAAAAGCGACACTATAAACAACAAAAGACAAAAAACAACAAAAATCGACACTATAACCAACAAAAAACGACAAAAAACAAGAAAAACGACAAAAAACGACACTATAAACAAAAATGACAAAAAACAACACTATAAACGACAAAAACAACACTACAAACAAAAAAAATGACAAAAAACAACACTATAAACGACAAAAACAACACTACAAACAACAAACACGACACTATAAACAACAAAAAACGACACTATAAACAACAAAAACAAAAAAAACGGCACTATAAACAAGAAAAAACAAAAAAAAACAACAAAAACGACACTATAAACAACAAGAACGCCAAAAAACGACACTATAAACAACAAAAATGACAAAAAACGACAAAAAACAACAAAAACGACAAAAAACAACACTATAAACAACAAAAAACGACAAAAAAAACGACACTATAAACAACGAAAAAAACAAAAAAACGACAAAAAAAGACACTATAAACAACAAAAAACGAAAAAAACAACAAAAACGACACTATAAACAACAAAAACGACAAAAAACAAAAACGACAAAAAACAACAAAAATCGACACTATAACCAACAAAAAACGACAAAAAACAAGAAAAACGACAAAAAACGACACTATAAACAAGAAAAACGACAAAAAACGACACTATAAACAACAAAAACGACAAAAAACAACACTATAAACAACAAAAAACAACAAAAACGACACTATAAACAACGAAAATCAACACTATAACCAACAAAAAACGTCAAAAAAAGACACTATAAACAACAAAAAAGACCAAAAAACGACACTATAAACAACAAAAAATACCAAAAATAACACTATAAACAACAAAAAATACCAAAAGAACGACACTATAAACAACAAAAAACGAAAAAAACGACAAAAAACGACACTATTAACAACAAAAACGACAAAAAACAGCAAAAAACGACACTATAAACAACAAAAACGAACAAAAAACGACACTATTAACAACAAAAAACTACAAAAACGACAAGAAAACAACAAAAACGAAACAATAAACAACAAAAACGACAAAAAACAACAAAAACGACCAAAAAACGACACTATAAACAAAACGACAAAAAAAACGACACTACAAAAAAGAAAAACGACAAAAAACAACAAAAACGACACTATAAACAACAAAAATGACAAAAAACGACAAAAACGACACTATAAACTTTTTGTTGTTTCTTTCGTCGTTTTTGTCGTTTTTTGTTGTTTACAGTGTCGTTTTTGTTGTTTTTTGTCGTTTTTGTTGTTTATAGTGTCATTTTTGTTGTTTTTTGTTGTTTATAGTTTTTTTCGTCGTTTTTGTTGTCTATAGTGTCGTTTTTGTTGTTTCTTTCATCGTTTTTGTTGTTTATAGTGTCGATTTTGTTGTTTTTCTGTCGTTTTTTGTTGTTTATAGTGTCGATTTTGTTGTTTTTCTGTCGTTTTTTGTTGTTTATAGTGTCGTTTTTGTTGTTTAGTGTCGTTTTTGTTGTTTTTTCGTCGTTTTTTGTTGTTTAGTGTCGTTTTTGTTGTTTATAGTGTAGATTTTGTTGTTTTTCTGTCGTTTTTTGTTGTTTATAGTGTCGTTTTTGTTGTTTTTGGTTTCGTTTTTTGTCTTTTTTTGTTTTGTTTTTTTTTAGCGCCAGCCTTTCAACAAACATTCAACTATTCCACATCTTTCATACATTATTCAACTTTTTGTGCTCAACTTCAGCAATCCAGTTTGGCGTCAGCCTTTCAGCAGTCAGCATTCACACCGCAATTTCTTCAGAAATTGCCTTTTCTAGTTACTAGTAGTACTACCATTATTTTGATGCTGTATATCTGTATATAAAACACTGTCTTCTTATGAGTGCATAATCTACTGCTGGCATTGAACTACAAAGTAAACTGACTGTAAATGTATGAGGGATGGAAATTTCCTGCCAATATATCAAAGACCGACCAGTTCTTAGAGCTACACGGTCACTTCTGTTGGTCAAGAATGTTTCTGCTCAAGCAGAGAAGAAAAGTTAATTATCAGTGTAATTCATGTTTTATTAACTTGCTGGTTTCTTATGCATACATCCTGTTCTTGGCTTTTTATGGTGTGGAAGTGGAAAAATAGAGGTAAGGAGATAATATGTAGGAGTAAGGGGGGAACTAAGCCTCATGCCACACACTGTAATAAAGGAAAATACATACGACATCTGGACCCACAACTGGCTACAAATCATTTTGTTCTTCATGAGCTATTTAGAAGACATTTTGATTTGATTTTTTTTTTTAAACTAAATTTAAACTACTTCATAAAGTTTGGAGATACAATAAAGATAGCATAAATGAAAGACTACATTTTAATTATGGGCTGAGAAATTACGTTTTCATTTATGTTCGTGTGCCTCTTTACCCACCTGCCATATGTAAGAGATGGCTGTCATGTCCAGACCCTCTGCTTTCACAATCATGTGGTTCACACTGGCGGAGGTGAACATCTTGGTTACATTATCATACTGGTCCACAAACTCCAAGACTGTACAAGGAAAAACAGGTATGTCATCTAGTGAGCAACCATAACCTCAAAAATAAAATTTTTGGGTGATTACGTTCATACTCACTAATGTTTCCAGGTAGGGTTTCACCCAGCTTCACTGTGCTTTGGGGCAGAGTTGCTTTCAGCCGAGCTGGTTCATTTGGATTTGGCCTACAAACAGAACAAGCAATGATGGAGACTTCGAAAGATAAAAGTCTGGATAATAAAGGAAAAGTTAAACATTTTGGGAATTACACTTATTTGCTTTCCCACCGAGAGTTAGATGAGATGAGATAATCAATACCACTCTCCTATCTGTCCGTTAAATATGAAGCTGAAGCCAGAAGACGGTTTGCTTAGCTTAGCATAAGGACTGGAAACGGGGAAACTGTTGGCCTGGCTCTGTCTGAACCACACAGTGTTTTGTTTATACTTCAGTTTTTGTACATATTAAACAAAGAAAATATAATGTGTTAATTAGTGAGCTTTGGAGGTGCTAGAAGGCAGATTTGTTTTACCTTCTGAGAGAGCGAGGCTACCTCTTTCCCTTCGTTTCCAGTCTTAATGCTAAGTTAACAGGCTGCTTGCTGTAGATTCATATTTATTGTATAAACATGAGAGTATCTTTTCATTTAACTCTTGGCAAGAACACAAATAAGCATATTTCCCAAAATGAGCTATGCCTTTAAGCTTCAAACACTAAATCACAGCTTAGAGTCGGGTATGTGGCTTACACTATGTTGAAGGAGACAGACACACTCTGGTCTTGGTAGGACACCTGGTAAAAGCGCTCTTCCTGCACCTTCGTGGGCACCTGTACATCAGGCAGCTTCCCCTGGACCAAATCTTCCATTTTTACATCTCCTGTCCAGTTAACCTTAAACACAGTAAGAGTGAAGAATGAAAAGTCAGCGAGAAGCTGGGTTGTGTTCAAATACAAAAACTGTCTAATGTCGGATTTACTGCAGCAATGCGGTTTGTTTTATTTATCACCACAGACCGAAACACTGGAATCTTTCTTTCAGAAAATAGCTCAGACATTTACAAAACCATCATCTACATTATAAAAACAATAAACAATAAACACAACAAGAAGACGATGCATTATATATGCCTATACACACCTTGATCTTGGAGGCTATTGCAGCAGTGAGAGGTACCTCTTCATTTGCCTCATTATACAGTTTATACAACAGGTTCTCCAGCAAGCCTCCAGCCGGCCATTCTATCTTTTCATTGTTCCTCAGCACCAGATTCCTGTCATCCTGACAGCAGAGCTCGATCCGGGAGACTCCTGTGCTGGGAACCACCTTCAGCTCCCGCGTGACCAACGCAATGTTCTTGTGACACTTGTGGGATGGAAGACATCATGATTAACGTTTCAATTAGAGAATGTTCTACTAAGCAGAAAGCTTTGTTATTATTTTACTTACAGGCATCTCAAATTTTACTTCGAGCCTTTGTGGTGTGCTTATTTTCAGATTTATGGGCTTTGTTACAAGCTGTCCAGCTCCTGTCATGCTGCAGTCAGTTGACACAGGACTAAGCCCTTGAACCTGAAATTAACAAATAAAAACATGAAGTAAGTCAACCAAAACCAACTATTTATTCATGTCCATTCAGATTAGATTATTAAATAAAAAGAAAGAGGGAGAGTTAAAAGAGTAGGACCAGAAAGATGAGGACACTACCTTAAACATATTTTATTACAAAGAGGAAAAAAAGGACTTGATGCAAAAGCATCATACAGTGATTATCAATCAACAGCAGAGAAGAGTCTTGAGGTTTCTCTAAAAAAAAAAAAAAAAAAAGCCATAATTTCCTAATACTTTTAACAAATTAATCCAAAATGTAAATTACAAAAACAAGGCAGAACGAAGTGTCTTCAGTTATGGATTATTTATTTTAAATTGTGAGATTTAAACCACAATAACATCAATTCTGACCACATGTGTTTTGTTTCTGGGACTTAAAGGCCCTCTTGCTGTCCCTTTCTTCTAAGACAACAATGCCTTTCATTGAGAATTTTAATGGTTCCCACAGGAAGTTTTTCTATAGCTGGTAAACAGGATAAACTCTTATGCAAGAGCACAAAAAATCTCATGAGACTCATGAACTGATGAAAAACAGACGCCATATTTTCAGCATGTCTGCTCAGTCAGAAGTCAGGTTTCTCATGAGAAGCTTTGTGGATGGATGCTACTCATATCCCTGCGTTAGTAAGGCCGAATTATGGCTGGATGAATCGAAATGCTCCTTTTATAGTTAGAACGGTGAGTTTTCACACGGACACCTGTTGATCTCCCAGCAACTGCACACCCATACCTGGCAGTGAACGATCTGTTTGGGGTGAGCAGTGATGTTTCCAGCCTCATCGTGGATTTCAACCTTAAACTCGACAGGGTTCCTGTTCTCTACTGTGATTTGGTTGTCTTCTGGCGTCACATGGAGGGAATGTGGATTACCTAAAAAACATTATCATGCAGCTGAGAAACTATTGAGTTTTTAGGTTGATTATTCAGACATTTAAAGATAAGATGCCTAATGAAACACTGCTGACAAGATGCTTATCTTAATGTTAGAGCCAACACATTACCTCTTCAACCACAGCTGGATGACATCTGCTACATTTACACTATGGTGTCTCTCGTGTCTGCTTTATTGAGGCTGTTTGTTTACATTACCAACCCCCCACGTAACTGTGGGGGGTTGAAGTGGGGAATAAACTGTTTTTGTTTTAACTAAAATGGCACCAACAACCAAAATTCAATGGTCCGTTTGCTGCAAGACAAGTATAACATACCTATAGCATGCCTTTTTTCTTAGACTAATCAATCATCTTTTATTGTAGAAGATGTTGGAAAATAGAGAAAAATGGCCATCACAATTTCCCAGAGCCCAAAGTGACAAATGAAATAGCCACTTTTTTTTCTGTCTGACCAACAGTCCAAAATTCAAATGTATTTAATTTACAATAACATAAAACAGAGAGAGACAGTAAATTCTACATTTGATTCATTTTCTGTCGATAAACAATTTATCATTCCAGTAACCATTTCAGCTTTAAGAAATCCCCCCTGCTTTTTATATGAAGATTTATTATTTCAAGCATTCAACCAATAAGGGTTACTGAGAGGATATTATGTACTTCTGACACAAGCACACTAATTGTTCTAAATTAATACGTTAAGTGCAGTCTTACCAGGAAGAAGACTGATCTTGATGGTCTGTGTGTCTTTTTTCAGACCAGGCAGGGTCACTTTCAGGTCATAAGTCTGCAAAATAAAAAATATAGTATGGAAATAACTAACAGAGGATAACCAGTTATAGTCCTTTGTGTCAAATGTTGGACTCTTTAACTTTACTGGTTTAGAAACAAAAAATGCCATGATGTTCTGACAGGGCTGACAAGTGATTTAACCTTTTTGTAAGTTTATATCTAACGTACCTATATTGGGCTGTGATTTTATCGCACTAGTGAAATGTAGGTCCTTGTGCAAAACTGGCTAAGAAATCTTTCAAGTATACACTCTATTATTACATAATTATACCGTGTAACATCAAACTTTCTGACAAATAGGCAAACCAAGATCTTTTTTCAAACCTTTGATTGTTGGTAATTCAGGACTTTTCCTCTTGCTTTGACACTTCTGATGGTGAACTTGGTCCCACTGCTCTCCACTTTCTCATAACTTATGTCCAGGCCACTAAATAATAATAATAATAATTATGTAATAAAAATGCAAGCTCATGTTCAGTGCACTCTTATACATCTAGGCACTGCCGCATTGGCTCCGCAAGCAGGACAACTCAGCTTTCTCAGTCAATATAGCACGCAATGAGGAATTTATAGCTTCAATTGATTCACCATCAACATTGATTAGCAAAATTTCCCTTCAGGTACATTAAACAAATTTAACACAAATTTAGTTTTACAAATAAAGCAGAGTGACCCACCTGCATTTGAGTTCAGGTCTGAGATCGGGAGGAGGCATTGCTGAGTGGCCATAAGCATCTTTTATCTGCAGAGGAATGTTGAATGGCACTCCTACATGGAGAGTGGAGCTGACTGCACCGATAAGAAAGCACTCAGCATTACCCTCTGAGAAGGATAAAAACAGTGTGATTAGGGCATTCGGAAAGGATAATAAATATGACAGTAAAAGTTTTGTCCTTTTCCTCACCTTTGATGGTGAACTTGAGTTCGTAGCTTGGAAGCTTGCTCCCTCCAAAGACGGTAGCATTACTTTCACTTATCGCAGTGTTCAGAAACAGTGTATACTTTCCTAGGTGGGATAGGTTCTCTGCCAAAGGTGAAATGTTTGAAAAATTGATACATGATCATTCATTAGACCAAAATTAGGGCATCAAAAAGCGAATCAATAATGAAAAAGTTAAAATAAAAATAAATGTACCAATTTTTTTGAACCAGAAACCCCACTTAGCTGAATTTTGGGCAACATAAGAGACAACCTCTTGATCTTCTTTAGGACCTATGTATGAAAGGCCAACAGAGTTTACAACACAGCAAAGTTTACTACAACTTTGAGAGGAAAACACACTGTTAGAAACTGTATACCAAGAAGCAGAGCCACAAAGAAAGAAGGGCTACAAAGTAGTAAAAATATGTAAGTAAGAAAACATTTAAAATGTGATGATTTGCTACTGAATATTTTTGGGTTTAAGACTCTTGGCCAAACAAAACAATGTATTTGACTGCATCAACTTGCATTCTGGTAAATTGTAAAAGCCATTTTTCTCTTTAATCAAGAATATAATTGACAGATACTTTTATTTTGCTATTACATAATAATTTGAGCAGTTTTTGTAGCTTTTCTGCATCACGGTTCTTATAGCCCCTTTGCTAGATATGGCAGAAAGAAATATTTGATGTTGAATTTCCTGGTTGGTAAAAGTGAAACTTTTTCTTTGCTAATTAGTTGGCTTATAACTTCTTGTAACGTTTATCTTAAAAATAACACAGCATTGAACTTTTACAAATCAAACCATCTGATTCAACCTTTCAGAGGTTTAGAGGAGTGAGTTTCTTTTTTCTTACCGTGCAGGACAACTTTGAGCTCAATAATCAGTTTTTTCCCCATTCCCTGGCCCACTGCTGGCATCCTGGATGAAGACTCTCCCTTTTTGTTCAAAATTTCAATTTTTAGTGGCCCTGAAATTATGTGAAAGTGAAAACACAAAACACAGTGTGACGTTTGGGCTCCATGAAAAAGGAAATATTTCAACATTATCATATTTCGATGCAGACTAATGACTAGAATGTGAACCGGTGTCGTGTACAAACATTTTACCTAACGGAGTCCCAGCTGGATGCACAGAATTCTGTTGCCAGTTGTTTTCACTCGGCCATTCCACATTCAGTCTCTCTGGAAGCCTGAAACAAAATAATTCAATGATGAAGTCTCGTCAGGCTTAAACTATGTCCTGTCAGGACACAGAGATAAAGTGGAGGGAAATAAAATATAGTAACATAAATTACTTCCAATTGATAACACATTCACTACCACTGAATCACATCTGAAAAAAGTGAAAGTCCAGAGTAGATGCTAGCAGCATGAGAGCGTTTCTCCGTACTGCTTACTCACTTGGCGGAGTCTTTGTCGATGTTTTTCATGATGACTTCATCAGTGGCGGTTTTGTCAATCTTGGAAATGGGTATGATCTTGGGCGTCTCATAAAGTGCTTTGGGTTCCTAGAAAACAGATTTGTTCAATCTCATGCTAAATACAAGTAAACTCTAAAAAAGACCAAAAAGGTTTTCATATAAAGTCTAAAAACACTTAGAATTCTACAATAGACAAGCACTGGCAAAACCACCATGCTTCAAAGTAATTTCTGGACAGTGCAAGAGTACTACAGATGAAACATGTACATTTGAGGTATTTTTCACCATAAAACTTCCATGGAGCTTATTCCAAGTGACTGAGAAAAAGGATGTTTGTGTGCGGCGCAAATTTCTAGCAGAACTGGATACAAAAAGCTTTGTTGTTTCTGCGGCTGTCATTGATTTTATTTACAACTAATTGAAACGGAAAGGATAAAAAAGGATTGGCATGCAATAAAAGCTCCTGACTCCAGATACTTTTATCAGTTTTTCAAATACAAACTCCATAACTCCTTCCTTACCCGAGCCACTTCAACCTGTCCTCCTGTGGCAAAGACATCTCTCTTATAATCTCCATACAGCAAAAACCGAACCACGGTACCATACAGAATGGGCTGCGTTTTCTGAGACTTCAGCTGTATGAAGAAGAACGTAGGCATCAATATAGAATACAGAATAAATCAGAATATGCTCAGAGAAAACAAAGCAGATGCTCACAAGTTGGCCCTTCTTGTAGGTTTTGCCGTCCCATTTGATGGAGGAGAATGTCGCCCAGGGATGCTGCATTTTCTTGGTAGACACATCTGTTCGTGTTATGGTCTCCATGTAGCCCAGGAACTCTACTTGCTTGTCCCACTTCTCGTGACATTGTTTTAGCCACTGCTTAAACTCCTTTTGAATGTTACCTCTTTGTTTCTATGGACATGGAAATAAAACAGTTCAGCAACATTAAATAGTAAAATAGTTCTTTAATTTAAACAAATGGACTAAAGCTGCATTAAGACTAAACCTTTTGACCAGTAGGAAGCACAAAGACTCCAAAACAGGTAAAGCCTTAGCTTTTTTTAAATGTCAGCAGTTGTGTATGGGGAGGCAGCTGAGAGCTGTGGGACTCAACTGTACAGTCTATGTGCAGACTGAAGGGCTCAAAGAATAAGCTAAACGCTGTATAGAGCTGCAGTTGTGTGTTAATCCTCTTTCTACACTGCAAGCGACCCCTTTTCACATAATGCCAGTCATTTGATTGCATATTAATATTAAAACTACTGCTTAATGCAGCTTTAATTAATCCATAATCTAGCAACATGTACTGCTGAGCTTGTTCTCTCAACTTGTTTAAGCACCTTGATTGGGGAGGGATGTAGCGGCAGGCTTGTTCTCTTTGACTGATCTTCCCTTCCTGTTACACTCTCACTCACTAGGGGAAACTTGACATAAAAATAACATTACGTGTCTTACTTATGGGCTCTACAGTAGACCACAAACAGTTATTGAACATTTCCTGTCTTCTGTTTTTTACTATGATACTTTACTTGATCATGGAGGGAGCTAACTGCAGAACTGTTATTTTTCCTGTGGACACTTCCAGTAATAAATATCAACAACATCAACAGCAATAAAATAATCATCATGTTAGTGCTACTAAGGATAACTATTGAATCGGGCTGCAATTGTATCTAATTATCAAAGAACCGGAGAGAAAAAAACACCTGTCCATTAACAACGCGTGTGAAGATGGTGTTCGTGTTCTTCAGTTTCAGCTCCAGGTCTATGAAGTCGAGCTTGTTCGTGGTGACCTGGAATCTGTCGTCAGTGAAAAGCACCCCTGAAAACCGACTGTAACACTCTGCGGACACGTCTGCTCCTTTATTTGGCAAGGAACACCAGTCAAACCTGTAACAAATGGACAGCAAAAATGTAAGACCAACATGCTGTGCTCGTTCTTTAAGAAAATAAAGTTAAAGTTGCTTTCTTGCCCAGTTAGATGAGAAGATCGGTGCCATTCGCATATATGTACGCTAAATATAGAGCTGGAGACTGGAGGTGATAAGCCCAGCATAGCAAAAAGACTGAAAGCAGGGGGAAACATTTTCTAATTGGCCTTAAACATAAACTACAGCTCATGGGATGATGGGAATGTCATTAGTTAGTTGAGTGGTGGACAAATTAAGCTTGGACTTGGTGATGGCCTTAGATTAAAAGTTAAGGGAACCAAATCCTCTATCAACCATGACTGTCTGTACTAAATGTCATAGTAATCCATCGGGAGTTAAGAAGTCAAGATGTTTAACTCAAAACTCACAAATGTCAACCTCATTGTCGCGCTAGAATAAAAGTTGGGGGGGGGGGATCACCAAAGTCATCAGGATACATCGTTTGGGAACTATGAAAATCTGTACAGACTTTCATGGCTATCAATCCAAAAGTTGTTGAGATATTTCAGTCTGGACCAAAGTGAAACAAACTGATCGACAAAACTATTCGTAGAGCCAAGTCGCTAGCTGGTCTAAAAATCTGTCTACCAGCACCTCTTCACCTCACTTATTAACCTGTTATATCTTGTTTGTTTAATTCATACAAAAATATAAATGTAAAAACAACAATTTGTGGTTTTACGGGGAGTTACATGCTGTACCTATTCCTTAGCCCAGCCAGTGACTTCCTGTGTCGATTAACTGTTTTCCTCTGCCTCAAGTCTTTGTTCAGGCAAATAAGTGTATTTCCCAAAATGTTGAGCTCTTCCTTTAAATTTTCTAACTCTCACTTAATGATAAGCCAAAATGTATACACTTTTAGAACCACGGAATTATGTTACCTCCTAATCGTTTAAAGTTAAAGTGAAGAAAAAAAAGTAACAAAATAGTTTAAGTATTTACTCAGACACTGTGGTGTAAGGTATGAGACGTCCGTTCCAGAAACATTCAAATATCGGCCTTTTCCCTCTTGCCTCATAACGGACTCCAGACTCATTTTCGGAATCATCATCATCATCATCATGAGTGGCTGATAAACAAAGAATCAAAATAAAGCCCACAATTTGAATCCAAAGCTGTCATATGTCATAAAGTATATTTAGTATTTTAGAGTTTGAATACCTTGCACAGCACAGGGGTCTTTAGGGTATGTCTCCCTATCATAGAGGAAGGGATGATAGCGAATGATTCCCTCCACTGTGCCACTGTCTTGTCCAGTGGAGGCCTTAAACTCAAACGTGTCTACAGCAGCATTTATGTACAAAGTCTGCATGTCTTTGTCAACTTCCCTCAGATTCATCACACGAGGACATCTGGGGGGCTTCTCCCGCAAAGTGATCTGAAAAAAAGAGACGGATGATAATTAGCCGAGTTATTGCATACTGCATTAAACCATAAGCAGGATGCGGAGAAGGAGAAGTCACTCTCATCAACAATTGAACCTTTTAGAAACCAGCAGCCTCACCTGAATGTCTATTTTAGGGAGATGATCTGAGTTTGTAGAGATGCTGTTCAAGTCATTTCCATTGACTCCATGAATGTAATAGTGATATGTGTGACTGAAATATGGAGAAACATTTTATTTTCGTTTTAACATTAAATCAATCAAAGCAGACAACTTGGTACCTGTTAAGACTTTTCAGTACAGATGGGATGAGGTGGGTGAATGAACTCACGCTAGCTTTCTGGTCCATACTTCAAAATCGTCTTTCAGATAGGTGATATGCTCAGGCAGGACTCCTGTAATGACCACGGCTGTGAAGCTTTCTTTCCCATATTCCTCAGTGATGAGGGCCCGGAGGAAGCGCTCATTAACTTTATTCACATGTGAAGAGTCACCAGGCTGCAGAAGGAGGATTGAACATAACACAGGGGATAGACAGCAGAGACGTTAACACAGAGAGCTCCAAATTACAAATGATGATCGCTTGTTGTGAAGATACAAGCGTGTATTTACCTTTCTGTTTTTGATGATCCCACTGTAAATATCCTCTTTGTTCCTCTCTTTTCTCTCAAAGTCCTCTTTTGAAATAACCAGCTCATGGACATCTGGGGAGCCTACTGGTTTACTGATCATCTAATAAACAAAGAAAAAACAATCTACTGTTAGTTTTTGCTCATTCGTCAGTCCACCGACCCAGCAGGGGTGCCAACGCAAAGGGCTTCGACGTCAAAACAAAACAAAATGCAGTGACATACGGCAACAAAAGTTGAACCTGACTCAACTTTCGCTGCAACGCAATTGGACATCATCTGGTGAGGTGTCACACTGGCCAATCAAATACAAGCCAGCATACATTCTTGGTAGATTACTTTGTAACGTGAATGTTGTATTTCTACCTCGCAATTGTCTCAACGAAAGACAAAATGAATGTCATTGTGATAAGTTGTAAAATCCTGTCTTGTACTTTTAAAAACCAAAAAATACAGAAAGAATAAGATTTCAAGGACTACATTAATATTTCTCTTTATAGTAGTTTTTTTTTTTTTAACTTTCTCTGGCAATAATTCTGCATTTTTAACTATTTTCACTAAAGACATACCCTGACTGAGTCACCGATGTAGAAAACAGCCTGTTTTCCTCCAACTCCAAAGTAGGATATATCACTATTGAGACTACGAGGGACAGGATCAGGCCTGACATACCCTTCATTCTGACTGTAGTGAACAAAAACAAAAACAGACGTATAATCATGGACATTTGGGCATTTCAAACTAGAAGATACAATATTGGAAGCATACTTTTGACAATCATGGCTAATCTGAAGCTATAAAGTAAAGAAAGCAAAGCACACCCACCTTGCAAATGAGTTGTCTTCCCTGCTAAATTTAGAAAGTCTGTACATTGCCCAGTTATTAAGCTGCTTAGAGGTCATCCCGCACCCATTATCTAAAATAATCACTGCAGGTTTCCCAAGAGTTTCATCAAACATCTGGAAAACAGAGAGAGAAGTAATTCACTTTTACAGATTTAGATAAACAAGCATACTTTGAACTCTCACTATTGACATGACATTCATGTTAAATCAATATGCAAATGAGTTAAAGATAAAAAAAAAATCTGGTTATAAATTAACCAACCATCCGTATCTCTATTGTCCTCACTCCTGTGTTTTTAGCTGTGGCTGAAAGAGCGTTGTCGATCAGCTCAGCAAATACATATGCTGGAAAAAAATTAAAATAACAAAAAGTAGCAAGTTATAAGTGATGATATACAGCTTTCTGTCTCTGTCCATCTCGAGTATATACTACTTTGATCATGTATGCACTTACGCAATGATTTCTGGCCCTCACTAGCGTGGTACCCATAGATGCCACTCTTGATCAATGTATTATAATGAGGCAAAAAGTTGATTTTCTCCTCCGTTGCCATTGGCAGAGCTTGGTCCTCCTGTTGCAACAAGTGGAGGGTGGTGCCATCCTGAAGCTCCTCTACAGTAAGAAAATGGAGAATAACAATTTTATCTGTTGTATGTATACTAATGTAAATACTCATACTTATAACATGATCTGTATCAATATATAAAACAGACAATCACAGCAAAAAACAGAACAAAGTCAGAAAAACTGGGGTTACAGGTGATGACATTTAAAAAACATATTAACCACAGTTTAAAATGTATTTGTTTCATTTTCTCACCAATGATTTATGGCAGCATAATGTTTATTTTTGCACCAACAAGGACTGATTTACTCACCAAATTTGTCAAAATCCAGGACTGTTCTGTCAGTCGTGGCCACCACAAATGTTTCATGTTGATGGATTTCAAATTCCTGTAAAAAAATATTGAAAGTGAGTGTCAATTGTTACTTTTTTGTGTCAGTTCTTTATTATAGGAGAAGCAATCAGTTGATTAATTGATCAGAAAATTATTGGACAACTATTTGGTTTATCAATTAATAGTTTCAGTCATTTGTCAAGCAAATATGCCAACCATTCTCAGCTTCTACAATTTGAAGATATTTAGCTTTTCTCTGTTTTGTATTATTGTAAATTTCTTTGGGCTTTGGACTGTTGGTTAGACAAAACAAGACATTTGATAACGTCAGCTGAGGCTTTAGGAAGCTGTGATCAAAATGTTTCACTATTTTCTGACGTTTTACATAGACAAAAACGACCAATCGATGAAGTGAGAAAATGATCATCAGATTAACTGATGATGAAAATATTGTTACTTGTAGCTCGACTGTATTAGCAAATTTTTTGATCAAAACGTAATACTGATGTTGACGCTGTACTGACACCAGCTTGAGAAAGTTAAATCACAAGAGACAACCAAGGCTGGTCTGTATGAGTAGGAAGGGAAAGTAATAGGCAAATGATGAAGGCAGTAAAATGAGTGAGAGTAACCCAGAGGTAAAATGCAAATGCCTGCTGTCCCACTTAGAAGTCCATAATATTTTTTGGTATGAATCAAAGACGTCTTCACTCAAATTCAAGCTGGCAGTGCTGCCATGCGTGCATTCAGATGGCTTCCAGATCTACAGTGCAAACCATGCACAGTCTGCTGTCAACCTTGTCATTAAAGGTTGTCATGAGATGCCACATATCAAAAGACATTGGTAGGCTTTTCACCATGACACCATTTTCCTGTTATTTAAATGGATGTCACAATAATTTGTTTAGAAATGTCCTAACATGCCGTCTCTGCAGGGAGTGGTGCCTCTGGGGCCTAATTATACCCACTCAAGGGAGGGTTGCATCTGTGCACTGGCACGGTATAAGTACTGGCTGAAGTCTGCCTTTAAAAAATATTTATCAGTATTTGTCCACCTAACTGTGACATATACAATTTCATGATCTGTTCACTCTAGGAGTATTTCAAATCACCTCTAGATAGATTTATATGTCTAATGTGGCTGGAAGAGTACAGGGAGTGCCACATTTCGTAACATTAACGGTAATGTAATGCAGTGAGGCACAACCAGACTTGCTCCCTTAATGTAATATTTCATTTCCCTGAGGCAAATAAAATAAGCATAATCCATCTACACCCAGTTACCGGTATATCAGGTACACCTTGCCAAAAGTTGCCACACTAAATCCTATTTTTTTCCCTAGTATATCAGTAAGGATAACACCAGTTTCAATAAAAACTGAACTCTTAGTGTGTCTTCTGACTGTGTCGTCCTTCCTGTTGTTTGACTGTGTTGTTTTGTATAAAACTAATGAATGCACACTGTGTACATAAACTTCAGCAGAATGAATAGGCTCGCTCCTTAACAACATAATTAGACGTTACTAGGACGCCCAAGAAGGACATCCTGCAGTTGATGGACAGGTAACCGGGATGTCGGCTCAGCTTTCTATTTCTTTTTTTTTTCAAATATTAAAACAACACAGTCACACACACCAAGACGACACATCAGGACAGCAGGGAGCGCAACAAGACGACTGAAGTACAGTTTAAAGCTGAAATGACATAGACAAATGTCTTGTTACATGTTCAGTCGACATAGACAGTGTGCAAATGACATGATTTTGGCACTGTTGGAACCCCACACTGATTCAACTTGTGGAGGATGTAGTTTATGGTGCTGTTGTGTTATACTGACAGTGAGAGGTGTTTCTAATATTGTGTCCACACCTTTTCATATCAATTCAACAGAAACACAAACCACAAAAAGACCATTAAGTTAAGTCAACACCTTGTATTAGACTGCGTTTAGTCTTACTTATGAGTTCCTATAAACTGGCAACTGAGTGTATAAGCTGCCTTCAGACATCAGAGTTACATTAACCACCAAAACCACCGAAACACATTTTTGTACATACTGCAGGACATGTTTCCTGTTGACAGGTGTTATAGTTACTTCCTACTACTTTTCTTTTGGGGGGGGGGCACATAGGCCATGAAATGTTGAGAGGGACAAACTTAAAAGTCCTACATGCTTTTATTCTAGTACACTCAGCTTCATAATGCAACATTACTGACACTACTTTCTTTGTGTAGCTAATTTCATGCTTTCTGGTGACTGTATAGCCTAACCTGTCTTTGACCAAAATACAAGTAAAAAAAAAAAAAAATATGATACAAATGTTAAAATGTCAAATTTAAAGTAAAGCCTAATATTTGTGCTTTGTTGGTTGTTGTGATTTTTTATTTATTTTTTTTCCCACCCTTGCAGACAACCAGTTAACTTAAACCAAAGTGTATATATAGTAAGTATTATTGCCTGATGGAGAACTTGAAGAAAGTCATTGAAGTCCAAACCGCTGGTTTCCAGTGATTTCTCTTTAACCGTCTCAGTTTCGAGGCGGCAGTCGTAAACACGGATCCTCTTATGAGCTCTTCTTTCTTCCGGGGAGGTCGCAAAGAGACGCTGAGCCCCCGAGGTGGACATCTCCTCGGCCTCGATGCGGAACTACGTGCACACTTTGAAGTGTTACAGCCGACTTTGCGCCTCTTCCCGCATTACCCGCACGCCGTCGAGTCTGCGGAGGAGCTGCCCCGCAACGCGCACCGCCGCCTCGGTCGTTAACGCGCTTTCGTTTCTACGGAGCGTCGTCAGGGACAAACGTGCCGCGTCACCCGAGTGGAAACGACAGAAACCGGAAGACGTCAGTGCGTTTTGAAGGCGCGCTGCTTTCGGTGTCGTTTCCCGGTAAAGTCCGGCGGTTTTTGGCCCATTGTATCCGCATGTGCCGCCGTATCTGGGGAGGATACGCGGGGAACCGCGGACTGTGGGTTTAAACCGGTTTTCACGATGTCCCTGGTGGTTCAGGACCGTCGGGGCTGCGTTGTGGACGCGCGCTCCCTCATTGATCAGGGGTATTCGCGTTGCATCCGATTTAAGGATGATCAAAAGTCGCAAGTGAGGTGTTGTTTCAAAGGGCGGTGTTTTCAGATGGTGAAAAGTCATTACAGTGTGAGTGCTGTGGGCGGCGCGAACACGGACGTGTCGCAGAAATCAGGCAAACCATCGAAGGTAAACATGGAGTACAGGCCTGCCTGACAGAAAATACTATGTGTGAACATAGCAAAACAGAGAGGGGCTGCAAATACTATATTAATTATATATACTATAAAATGTTGAATGACGTGGTGCATTGTTTTATTCTACAATCAGTACTTGAAAGTGATAAAGTAAACATTTATGCCTTATGTACATAAGTCTTTGCATTTATTATGTTACTCTGACATCAACCTGTGTTATATTATTTTATATATAAATGCACTATGAAAGTTCTTCCTTGATGCAGTAAGACATCACATGCATAACCCAATGGTGGAAGGTACATTTAAAAAAAAAATGTAATAATGATAGTAATAATGGGACTTTTTCACAGCTGACATTTTGTCTTGTCTAAAAACATTGAAATTATTCAGTGCAACCTGCTCACCAACCTCAAATCAGTGCAGCATAATGGAGTGATGTTTTTCCCACCTTAATACATACCAAAGTAACATAACAAAATGTTTATTTTATGATTGTGAATGGGCATTTTTTTTTATTGTGTGTTTAAGGGTTCAAATAGTGCTATAGCATTCAGATGATTTGCATATTGCAGTATTGTTCTTTCAAGTTTTTTTTTTTCCAAGTAAAATCAGGCATAAATTACTCATATGAACCGATTTAAGTCAGTATGAAAATTATTTTGGTTTTGTTTGGTAACTAAATTTATTGCTCTTTTCTTGTGCTTACAATTCATCGTTCAATATCAATTTGACTTCCAGAAAAGGAAACGAAAACACAGTGAACTCAACCAGGGGGAAGTTGATTCACAGGCCTTCCATGAAAAGGTAGGTTGAAATTCATTCTCTAACTTTAAGTCTTGACTGCATGTATCGTTGGTGGAAAGAGATTTGCAGGTAGAAATTGTATTAGACGACTGAAATTAAACTCACAGAGTGAACAACTTGTAAAATCTGGGAAAATAAAATTTAAGGTTGCAGTTAAATGTCTAATTCCAGAATAATCACAATCAGTTCCACTTCAAATTAATTTTAGTCCTGATCCATAAACAAAGGCGTTTAGTATGAGCAGCACTGGTTGAAGAAATACTTTTTTATTTTTTAAATCTTTTAATCTTTTACTTAAGTAAAAGTAGTAATCCCACAGTTTAGAAATACTATGTTGCAAGTAAAAGTCCTGAATTTAAAGTTTTGTGTCTCCAGAGGGAACTGTGCAAAAGCTGATAAATAGCCTCAAGTGATGTCACATGAGTCAGTGCCGGTTGGTGCTAAAGACTACAAATTTTAAAATTATAAAAATCTGGAGGTGTGGAGTTAGAGAGAGTTTACCAGATCTCTGTAGCCCGCTGCTCATCCCTGGTTGAGGGTAGCAGCTCGAGGCCACACTAGCTGCTACTAGAATAACACACCTGAATCTCCAACTGAACCGTCAGTGGATGAGTTGCATTGTGGGTAATGTATGCACCAAATTTTGACAAGGAAGAAGAATGTGTGGAATCACAAATACGATATCTCTGATCGGCTGCAGTCATTTTTCATACTTTTTTTTCAACTGTCAGCCGAGAATCCGACAATGTTATAGGAGTGCAATGCCACATCGGTGGAATACTATTTTAAGTAAAAGTACATCATTTAAATAAGTATTAACATCAAAGTATAAAGTACCAATGGAAAAAGTACTCATTACGCAGATTGACACATTTCATATCAATATATTATTTTATTTATTGACGCATCAGTGTCAAGGATCACTTTAATGTCTCAAATGGTAGAGGTGTGGCACATTTTTGATGAGCATTAAATGTTTTGTTTCATGCATTTAAAATACAATCTCTGCCAGCACAAATCTCAGATCCTCATATTTTCTGTTTAGCACATCACCCAGATTTAATAATCTCTGTGACTTGTTCTAATGCAGATCCGGTCTGTCATCCTCGAGGGAACCAAGTCCTTGATGGATTCTGCCCGATCCCTCGGATATCTAAAGGAAGTGACAGACACTGTGAAAGAGCCTCTTCCTTCCCAGGAGTGCAGCCTTGCTGCTCTTTGTGAAATGGCTAAAGAGCTCCCTTTAGTGGACGATGAGGAGCAGGACGAGTGTGCTCAGCTCCTGGTCACCGAAGATGGCTGTACGTCACATGTCGACTTGTTCTCTCGGGTAACAGAGAACAGGGCGGACAGGGCTACAGTGGTTACACTGATGGGAGAAGAATATGTAATACCACCAAACACAGCCTTCCTGCTTTCTGATTTCACAAGAATACAACCCGTTGTCCACTGTGAGTACAATGTGGGAAAAGTGCATCTGAATCAGGGGGTGATTTGAACTGCAGATAACTGACTAACTTTCAGGCCTTCTGAAACAGATTTGACAAATTGCCTACCAATTGTAGCCACTGCATGACTGTGGTAACTTCTTTTGCATGATGATTAAAAGCTGTAAAATCGTTGGTCATTGTGGTATAAATATGATCACCCCTCCCTGAATGTATTATTGTAAATAATTCTAGTATGACTTAATGTGTTTGAGTGAGAGCATAGTGGTTGTTTCCCAGCCTGCATTGTTTGTTAAAGCTGCTTGTTTCTCATGCAGATGGAAAGAAATTTGACTTGATAGTTATGGATCCACCGTGGGAAAACAAATCTGTAAAAAGGAGTCGCAGGTAATTTTTTTAAGATGATTCAATTCTAAGCTTCATTCATTGTATACATTACAATACCTTACACCAGTTGCCCCTTTCCTTTTTGGCTCATGACTCCTTAAAATGAAGCAATGTCTACTTAATACTCCTCCTTTATTTTTTTAAATCATGGGAAGCATTGAGGGGCCCTGACCCCTAAGATGGGAACCACTGCCTTAGACCCTATATGTAAATGTGTGCAAACATACATGTGCATTCAATAATACATTTATTAGTACTCATATAAGTCAGTACAGTGGTTGCATTTACAAATCATAACTTTGTCCATATTTTTTTTCAATGAAGATACAGTTCTTTGCCCTCAACCCAGCTGAAACGGCTCCCTCTACCCTTACTGGCGTCACCAAACTGTTTAGTGGTCACCTGGGTCACAAACCGGCCCAGCCACCGGCGTTTCATCCGTGACGAGCTGTATCCACACTGGGGGGTAGAAGTTGTGGCCGAATGGTTCTGGGTCAAGGTACAGAAACTTTTAATCGGTACAGCTCTTAATCACAGAAATCTTGACCTGTTGGGTTGATTCCAGTTGTTTTAAGGGCTTGCTCTTTTCCCTCAGGTCACTACATCTGGACAGTTTGTGTTTCCACTGGATTCACCTCATAAGAAGCCATATGAAGTGCTGGTGCTGGGCAGATATCGTTCCTCTGCAGATAACTCCTCAAGGTGCAACAGGTTTGACTTTTCTATGTGTCAGTTTTCATACTGTTTATGCTATAACCTTTCAATGGAATATGTCCAAATCATATTTATTTTCAGAGTTGTATAACCACTTTCAGCTCCTCAGAGATGTCAGAGGTTCCTGTGAAGGATCAGCGTTTGATTGTCAGCGTCCCCTCAGCTCTCCACTCCCAGAAGCCCTCACTCTCAGGTAAATACTTTCAGCATTTTCCTGAATGCCAAACCACTTGGTATATCTAAGCAGTACAGTACTGTTATGTGTTATACTCTGCCACCAGAGGGCAATGCTGCAGCATCAGTGATTGTTATCTTGGCTACACAGCTTCAGTGATAAGCTCTAAATCCCACTACAGCCTGCTATAACATACGCAAAGGAACTAAGTCTGAGTCAGTTCTTTAGGTTTGCATGGCTGAAATTTAAAATGTGTCATTTTGATTTTATTCCATGTTAGAAGACGACAACAGTTATTACATGCAAAGTTATGACACTAATGTGTTTTTGAATGAGATAAGGACACACTAAAGTAATAAATTGATTTTTTTATGTTACATAACTAAAAAAATATATTTTTTAATGCAAAACTGCATAAAGTTAACATTTTCTTTTGAGAATGCTACCACTGGTTGCAGATGCACATGTTGGAGGAGAGTAAACTGCTCAAACATAACCTTCAGAGTCTTGTATTCATAACTGGTGGATTTGAACCCCTCAACCCATGACAGGTTTGATTTGTCAGAGTGGGAACTGCTGCTCAGATTTGATCACATTTGTCGTATCTGCACTGATTATGGTGTGGCAAGACTTGACTCCAACATGGACTCTGCTACTTGGAATCAATGTAAAACGATGAATATGCAGGGACTATGAATAAGAGCGGCTTGACGTCATATCCCTCCCTCTCAGGGGAACGCGATTTATTGTGCAGTATGGAGGGCAAAACACGGCCAGTGTCTGCTGGTGCCCTTTCAGAAGCACAGCAAAGCCTCCACCTCATGGAAGTGGCTGGATATTGCTGAAATGCATTGATTTAAATCATAATGATGCCATTGGAGCTGTGATACCATAGAGATTAAGTAGATTAGGATACAGATTGTGTTCAATCTAAATGTGTGATTCTTTGTTCATGGCAAAGCCTTTCAGCATGTTTAATCACAACTGGTTTGTTTATCCCAGCAACTTTATTTGCTAGTGTGGAGGTTTTTCATAGTTTGCAATGCAGACAACATCTTTATTTAGATGTACTCAGCTGCACAAGATGTAGAGACTTAATTAAACTGATAATTAAAGACATAATAATAGACCATTTTTACTTTTTCGTTGCATTTTAAATAAATATGTGTACTATTAAATGTGCAGAATGAGCAGCATCTCTCAGTGTGGTGTACCTCAGTTGCATCTGTTTCAACTCGTTACTATGACCCCTTTGGCAGTGGGTGTGGCTCAAATCTGTGAGTGTAATAATTGTAAATTGCAGTGTGTTATGAAATATTAGAAGGGCTTGATCCAACTCTTGCAGAGATTCCAATAAAAGCAGAACAGGTTATTTATTTAACTATTTGGGATGATAATTTAACACCTCTGGGCTTGAAGGATGAATTACTTTTTCTTTTGTTCCCTGCAATCACCTGCAATAGATTATGCAACTGCTAGAAATTTTTCTATATGTCCCAAGACCTTTTGGCGTTAATCAGCCTGAGCTTTCCTACTCTCATTTGAAGCTCTCGTCCCTGTAATACTGCTGCACATTGTGTTCATGTCGAGCATGTCAGGTCTGCTAGAGCCAGTGGGCAGCCTTTGGGGTGTGAAGCCACAACCCTCAGGCCTGCAGTGTTGAGAAACCCTGACCCACTTCTCCTCCCCTCTCAGATGGGGCTCCTATCACTGACATTCTTGGTTGCTATGGAGAGATAAGGGACACCATCACTCCATTACAGATACAACACATCCTTGCCAGATGGTCAAGCTGCAGGGAAAAAAAGTGTTTGCACTTCTCCGAATGACAAGACGTGTGGTTTTTATTAATTATGGCCCCTTACAAGAAAAGATGAAAAATGAAGTCCGTTCCCAACTTGGTATTATAATTAGTGGTTAAATGGCAGTTCCTTATATTCATCTCAGGAAGAGGCAGGCTGCCAATTGTGGGGTTTGCATTGCTGTTGATTGGGAAATGGATCTACGACAGTGCTCTATGCACCAGCATGTTTCATTGGCAGCTCCAATATTCAGCAACTATCCCATTTTTTACTGGATCACTTTTAAAAACAGTCTATTTAAAAAATAATAAAATAAAACATTGTTCAGATTTATATCATGCATATATATAGTGGTTGTTCCAGAGTGAATTCCTGATGCCAAAGGTCTGATTACCTTTTGTTTTTTAGCTCTGCGAGACTGACACTGTAGTTTGTCAGATGGTTGAAATCACTTTGGTCCAGTTGGGTGTAAGGAGCAGCATTACCTCTAGGGACTGATTGTAGAGCTTTTGTATTCACAATATTGACCTACACAGACTCTGAGTATGATATAATCGGTTCGTAAATTTGATCTGTGAAGTCTTTTAAAAAGTCTTTAAAATTCTTAAACCTCTGAAACAGCTAAGCAGAGTAAGTATGCAATTGAAACTCTGGTATCCTGGGTGATAGTATTTAAAAGTGTTGTATGTAAATTAATATTAAGATGGGCCCAAAAACAAGACCCTGGGGTACGCCATATGTGTCCTGAGAATCAAAGTCATTGATTGTATTGGTTATACACGTTCGACTGGAAAGATAGGACTGAGAAATGAGTAACTGTGCTGTAATTGAGTTAATGGAGCAGTTATGTACAACAAATTAGTTTGCTCTTGGTTAAGCTTGCTTGGATCAACTCTATAGAGAATATGAGCCTGCAGGGCAGAATATCTAAGACTGAATATGTTACTTGCCTAGAGAGTAGTTAAGTAACACCTTCCTTTGCCTCTTGGCAGAAGTTTAATATGCTGTCCCATTTAAGAGTTAAGAGGATAATTAGACCTTTTATTCTCTGTTCAACTCTGAGAGCTGAGTCACCGGTTGGGGTTGAATTAGTCGGAGAGCTGCATGTTTGGCCTTTCCACTCTGTGGCACTCTGACGTGCAAAGAAAGAGAAAACGGCAGGCAGGACACCGCATGGTGCAGGTTGGATCGGTTTGGGGATCAGGCCTTTGTGCTCATTAACGCCCTGAGTGTTGGCTGAGGGGAGTGTCAGGGTGGTTTGAGCATGCACAAGAGCAGACAGAGTAGCACAGGGGCAGAGGAAGTGAAACGTATCTGTCAGGTGTGCTGCTCCTGGAATATCATCGCTTATAGACTCAAGGTCACTGCCAGTCTCCACACAGAAAAATCTGCGCTGTGGTGTGAAGGAGCTGGGCAGTTGCCAGGGCTGTCCTCTGCCTCTGTTACTGTTACAGAGTAACACGCATTAGTACCCCCATAAGAAATGGATGCAGTGCAGCAATCTTACCACATGACTTTCCATGTATTAAAACGTGTATTTTCCAGGGAAAAAATACAGTTGCACCTTTATTGGTTGAAAGGTATGTTTGTTGAAACTCTGAACACACCCAACGCCACAGCTGGGTGTGGTTTGCTGGTACTTGTGACAACAAGAGGAACAGGGGTTCAAAAACGGCAGAATCATTTTTTATGTCCCAGAGTGGGTTAAAACAGCCACGATCATTCTTCTTCCTCCTTTCTTTCTTTCTATAGAGGTGTTGAAGCCCTGCATACCAGCGGACGGCAAGTGCTTGGAGCTGTTTGCCCGAAGTCTTCAACCTGGATGGACCAGCTGGGGCAATGAAGTGCTCAAATTTCAGCACACAAGCTATTTCACTTTGACACCTGCCAAAGACGTTCCCAAAGACGAGGCCGCAGACGGATGCACAGACGAACCCACAGTCACAAAAGTGTTAAGCTCACCTGGAGAATCATCTCCTCCCCGTCACTCCCCCGTCACTGTGGACTAATGACTGACCTTCATCACTTGTCACATCAGTATTTCAGTGTGTCTTTCATAAAGATTCAATGCCAAAATATTTCTATACCAGTTCCTTTTGATCTGTACTTCTCATGCATGTGGGACCTTTGATTTCTTACATTTTTTAAGATCGTGGATCACAGGGCTGATGATGCATTTGGAGAGATGAAAGTGCATTTCTGTGCAACTATGTTTTTAACTTCCCGCAGTGCAATCAGATAAACACTCAAGGTTTTATTTTTTTACCTTTTGAGTAATCTTTGGCACAATATGTGTCTTAAGGATGATCAAAGTATTTCTATTTTTACTCATTTCATGCTGTTTTGAACTGAATTTCAAAATGTTTCAAAATCCTAATGAAAGAAACAGTTTTTATATTAAATGCATTTGGTTTAATGGTAACTTTCCTTGAACAGACATTTTGTTTAAAGTTTTCATTGAGCAACTCACTGCTGTACCCTCCACTCTGTAATGTCAAGGACGCCCAGTTCTATCCGTAGATAATTTGTCTGTGAATTTTCCTTGTTTTCACTGAAAGACGCACTCTTCCCTGTGTGACACTTCTAACCGCAGCATAGCCATTAACCTACCTTTTCCCATTGGGTGGGGCCTCTCTAATGAGTCTGTGGTCTCTGGAGAGAGAGGAGAGGTAGTGTGGTGATGTTGTGGGGATGAGCAGGGCTGTCTGTAAGGCGGATGAGAATGAGTTACGGCCTCTGCAGCACAGCACACATCACAGCTAATGAAGCCAGCAGGATCATTTACACCCTACCTTGTCATGCTCTCTGTCTCTCTGTAACAGACACACCCAAACATACCAGTCCATACGGCTAGTTCTCCTTATCTGCCCTGACTTGAGTCAGGATGAGATGCAGAGAAATACTTTGGTGAGAAATGTTTCAAGATGATAGTAAAAGATAAATCAGGTCCTTAAAGAGATTTTCTAGAATTAAATTAAAAACGGCATTCACTTTAGGCTACCCAAAATGTTGAGGGTCCAGTTAATGTGAGTTTTTCAGCCCTCTCCCTATTATTAGCATTTTGTAAAGGTTCAAGTGTATTTTATTCTGTATTCACCATGATTATTGATGATTTTTAAATACAGCAACATTTGTTGCATTTTTACAATACTCTTTAGTGTGTCTGTCTATATTATAGGTATACTGTTAAGTTTCCATTGTTTTCCAATCTAAGTTTGACAAAAAACCTCATACCACAAGGTCCACTTTCTTGGTTTTTCCAGGACTTTCCAACACACTTGATGGCCTTCATCAGCAGATGGGAGTTCATTCAGTTGTCTTGGAGAAGGTGCTGTTGTTACCACATGACCTAGGTAAGGAATTTCAGACATGAGGAAACCAGTGGAGGATGTTTTTTTTAATCTTCATTTCCAAAGGAAACCCACTTTGTGTGTCTGCAAGGCCTTGAAAACAAGGCTGTAAGCAATCCTTTAAAACATGCAGTATTTATATATGGTTGTGGTCTTCTCTTGTTTTGACTATGTGCAACCTGTTATACTGATTTAAGGCACACTAACAGTTACACTGTGTTCTATAAACGGTAGTAGAGTATCACATACGGTGGAGATGTGCTGTTACAGCATGAAATACAGTGAACTCCTCATCAAATCATTGTTAAACAACAGGGGTTTCAAAGTCCTGACACTGTTTGTTTTGTAATTGGGGGTAGTCTGACTCAAAGGATGTAGGCTGGGGTTATAAGCCTGCCAGTGGCCGTGTATCTCACGCAGCATTCTCCTCACCTTCACTACAGGACACAACAACAGCAGCCTCCGAGCTAAAAACCTACATGCTGAAAATGGCAAGTTTTGACAAAGGAAATTGTGTTTGCCTTGAAGTCCTATCACACATTCGACATAGGCCTACGTGTTTTACTGTTTTTTGGGGAGTTTTCTTTTGCGGGAATTAGCTATTTCATTGGCAGTGCTCGCCTTCTCACCTGCAAATAATCCACCAAAACAAATCCCCCCCGACACTATTCTGCAGGGGCCCCATCGCTGCATCCCAAGCTTAGCGCCGCACCTCCCTCTGAGAGCTGTATGAATTTTGATTTGTGGCTATCGGACACTAAGGGGTTTTAAAGAAACTACAGTCACTTTAATTGCCTTTCACCTCGTGCAGAATCTTTGACGCTCCCTCCTTGTCCCCCTTTCAACTTTCCCTCCCAGTTTGAGGGGTAATAAAATGTTGATTAGGCAAATAATTTAGCTCTTACTGAAAGACTATGATAAGTGCCTTGCCATGGTCATACATTAAAAATCCATGAAATAGATGGATATGGGCAGAATGGGACATAAGTGTAAAGTCATCCCAGAATTCTTTATACATAAATACTTGGGTTTAATATGAACTGTGGTTCAATATCCAAGCATCACTGCATACAGTTGCTGTGGTTTCATTGAATTTCATTAAATGCAATGAAGGACATATCCCTCTTTCAACCTTTCAAACTTTAAACAGAAGGATGTGCATAATATCAACAGGTATGGTTAAAAGTTACTGCTAACAATTGAGTCAAATATCGTGATGAAATGTCTTTTGTGAGTTGGAGGTGGAGAGTTACTCAGCGGTGCCAATCAGGGTGCCAAGGATTTTCTTTATTGTCTATGTTCCAACAGAAACAAAAGTCGTAACAAAGTCACCACTCATCCTTGAATTTCTCAGAAAAAGTTCCTTTATGAAACACTTGAAACCACACATAATCAGGACATATGACGCACGTAAAGTTGCCTGCATGATGCACTTTGTTTCCATTGGCTTTTCACTGACGTTTTCCCTCCCTCTGCTCTTCAAAACATATGGCTGCCTACCTGAACTCTACCTCATCACACCATCATTGTCCCATATAAAATAGTAATTTTCTTCTCCTTTTGTTATCTTTTTTTTCATCACTGGCTTTTCTTCTTCTTTTTTTTTTTGCTCCATAGTCATCATGTCTGAATACGCAATCACTTTCTAAAAGCCTACAACGCTCTGCAGAGTGATGTCACCGCGGTCATCATCTCTCTTCCAGGCGCCAGTGGATGGAGAGCGTCCTGTCAAACTCAAGATGAAGCACCACGGTGAAGACCTAGTCACCCCTTCTTCCTCCAGCTCCCCCTCCTACTCTGCTAAAGCAAGGTTGCATGAGTTGGCTTTTTGTTTTAAATCATAGCTGTTTGACTTCACTGTCAATTTTGACCAGCAGAAGGAGCTTCACCTCAAATAGTCAATCAGCTGAGCACTGATGGCTGTTGGCTTTGTGGAGGAGATGGTGGACTAAGAGCATTCATACATCAAATGTCCTTTAAACCTACCAGTTTCCCCTAATGTGCTGTATAATTTCTCTAAACCTCAAATGGGAACCACTAAGAACACCGTCAGCTCACACCTCATCCCTCTTAAAGGCTGACGGCCTACAACTGACACAACCATTGAAATCAATTATTATAATTGACACTTAAGAAAGCAAATAAGTGCAGAGATCGAACAGAAGCATCTGGTGAAAAACAAACACTATATCACAATAAAGCTGCTTTATAGAGTTCCAGGTTGTGTTCCAGAAGTTAGAAATTCAAAATCATTCAAAATGAAAAAAGTTAGGAACCACTGGTTTAATGCATTGAATTTAATAAGGTTATCTTACGTTTTTTAAATCTTTATCTGAGAAGTAACTGGTAACTATATCTGTCAAATAAATACAGTGGAGTTAGAAGTGCAAAAGGGCTTTGACACCGTTTTGATCAGATCAGCTAATTGCACTTAGGCGTGGTCATGAATGGTTGTGTGCAGTCCCTCCAGTGTGTAATATCACAAGAGACTATCACATATTGCCAATTGTAAACTGCCAGACATACTTCTCATGTAACTCTGGGTATGAGAGAGTTTGAGAAAAATGTTGCTGTAAATAGTCAGAAGCTTTGTCAACAACTTTGCTCACAGAGGGAAAAACAAAGCCTTTGGTTTAGAGACAGCCGTGCAGCAAACTGGCAGCCATCAAGGCTAGATCTCCCACAGGAGGCTGCGGGGGGATGAGAGAGATAATTATTTCCTAAGAGGTGCTGCTTCTCCCCGTCTGTCTCAATCCCTCGGCCCTGTCCTCTATGCTGTCTTTTTCTAGACGCACATGCAGCTCCGAAACAACTACAATGAATGAGCAGCAATACTTAGTAGTTTCGTCAGTCAGCATCATCAGAGAGAATGTGAAATCTGAAGCTGAGGGTGCAGACGTAGAAACAATTCCCAAGGTATAAATGTATTACCACCAACTCTGATGTTTATGATAGCAGCTCTAGTATGTTCCTACATTTCTAACGATGAGTTTTGTGGTAAAAAAGCTAAACAAAACACAACCAGTAGATATTTTTAACTTATCAGTCTCTTTTCTCTTCTGCAAGGTACAGAGTATAGTAAAATAAGCAGCAACTTTAAAAAGTTTAAATTCAAATTCAAATTTTTTCTTATTGTCATTTAGTTTACTGTGGACACTTTGTCCTTGCTCTCTGACTTCATTATTAATCAATAAGAAATCCTAATATTATTTGATATTAATGATTTTCTTTACACACTTCCTTAAACAGACAGTGTGGTGAGCTTTGATTTCCTCTCTGATACACATTTAAATGATAATTTCATCTCCTCAAAGGATTCATTTATCTCTAAATTTGAGATGAGAGGAATCAAAGCAAATGCTTTGCCGAATATCTTAAATATATTCATAAGGATGTAGACTCTGGTAATGTAATCAGATTTAACGTAGTGCCATGTACTTTATGAAATGTTTCAAAGTCACCCAAGGGACAAGATATATCTGGCTGTCATTAAATATACATATGAAGAGAGGAGAGAGCGAGAGATGAGCATGTTTCAGAGCTAAATCGAGACTCGCTGTAGAGCTCACAATTTTTACAAGAACACAATGAAGCTCACAGATCTCACACTTTCATCATGAACAGGAACCAGTGCGGAAGAGCCACATTATCTGGACTTATGTGTAACAGGATACATAGTGGGAATACAACCAGTGGTTCCACTAAAAAGAATGAATAGTAAAGTAGTAACATCACACTTGGATCAAAGTTGAATTATATTACATATTCAAATGGGTCAGGACTTTTAAATGAAACTGTTTTGCACTGGTACATGTTCTCATGCATCGCTGCTTACCTTTGCAACTACTGTCATACTGTCTCCGTCCAAATGCGTTACATTAACGCACATCTTTGGACATCGTACAGTGAACATATTCTCTACACTTCATACTCTTAACATTTGCACATTCCCTGGACAATATTTTGCCCATTCCTGCACAAACTGTAAAGAAAAAAAAAAATAAAAAATTCACAAAGAGTTCACAAAACACCAGACTTTAAGACAGGAGATCGCGTTCGTTTCCCATTTCCAGCCAACACTCATAATTTTAAGCCACGATCGTTCCCTATACCCTTAACCACGTGTAACAAGTAACAACTTTAACCCAAACTAGAGTAAAACAAAGCTAAAATGAGTGAATGTTGGACTTTCATCTGCCCATCAAACACTGTGATAATATGCCTATTTATGTTTCCAACTTGTTTGACTGCCTGGGTGTGGTAAAAAGAAAAAAAAAATACTGGTAGCTACTACACCTGCATTTCTTTAAGCACAACATTTTCAAATCTAAGTTAATCTTTCATACCAAAACCCTAGTTACAAGTCCAAAGAATCTAATGCTACCTGACCAAAGGCAACCAAAGAGGACAGCCAGAGCAGTCCTGCTGCAGGCCACTGACAACTTATAAAATAACAAATCGTGAAGCTGAGAAAGAGTGAAACACACAAACACTGTGTGAATAACACACATCTTGTGCAGCAAATTTGAGTTTCTCTCATTTTATTCCTCTGAATAATGGCTGCTGTATTGTATTATTTTATTTACATCTTATGATTTCAGTTTTAATTTGATTTACGTTAATTAGTCCTCGCTGTCTCTGTGTGGGTTTTGCTTCATGCTGCTCTCTTCCCGCCACACATCCAAAGACATGCATGTCAGGTGGAATGGAGACTCCTAATTGCCCTATGGTCTGGATGTGAGCGTTATTACACTTTGTCTTCTAACTGGCAACCTGCTGTCCAGGGTACTTTCCTGCCCTCTGCACAGTGCATGCTAGGATAGGCTCCAGCTCAATGGGAATATATACGATATGCTTATTTCTGGATCTCTGCGTTGAACCTCTCTTCCTTGTCATCTCACCCAAACTTCTTTCTCTTCATCTGTTGATTGTGACAGTCACTCTCCTTATATTGACAGAAAGCTCAAAGCTCCTATTTCAAAATGTCGCCCTTCCCCACTCTGCTTTACGAGGAGTATAAATGGCGACTGAAACCATCTCTTGAGGCTGATTGCTTTTCCCCTGGGCTTCCTGGAAAATATTAGAGCCTCATTCACATCAAGCTCATTTTCAGATTCTTTTCAGCCTCTCGCCGAGTCCTGTCAGCATTCAGTGTCAGCGAGGCCCAACGGCAGATGGACAGATGGATGGCTCCATCCATATTCATTCACAGGATACCTCATGTCTCTCATGTAAAGATCTGTCTGTCAGCAAGCAGTGTGTGTCAGTGAGTCAATAAATAGGTGTCAGAGAGAGAGAGAAAAAAAGGACTGTTTGAACATCCAAACAAGAGCAGCCAGTCCAAAGTAGTCACTGAAGGAGATAAATTGAGGGATATTAGCAGCTTAGGTGTCAAAATGGCTGACAGGTGGATGGCAGCAGGCAGGAAATAACTCTGTGACAGATTTACAAATCTTCTGGCTTTGTTAAACAGAAAGATCCATGACAGCTCTCTTTCCCTGCATGTCCTAACTCTGCTTGCTGTCTTTGTCTGTGTTACGCATGTATTAACATACAACACGCAGTAGTATTCAGTAATGATTGGCCGTAGTAGTAGCAGAAAGGTAAATTGGTGAATTGGCAACTTTTAAAAGGAAAAACCTGATATTATTTTAAAAAAATACTTATAAAATACATATTTTGCTCACTTTGCATAGGAGACACCTCATTATTAAGCTTTTCTTAAAGTATTATTTCTGTGTCAGTGACGGGTCATGTTGCATCACAGTAGATGTGTTGCTGCAGGCTACACCACTGTGAGAGGAGTAAACAAAAGCATGGACGTTTATAATTCTGTGGGAGGAAAATGAATGCATGCAAATGAATAAAATGCCAAAGGCTGCCGTTTAATACAGATTGCAGCCAAGAATCTCTTTGTGAAATGGCATTTTGAGTGGTCAAGACTAGATGATAAAACTGTATTCATGTTTATTCAAGCCTAAATTGTTCCACAGAGTCTGTCAGCACTAATAAAATGATGTGTGTGCACTGAGGGTGTGTCCAAATCCACCTTTGAGTGTCATCTCCCATTCCCTTTAAAAGTCAGGTGCGCTTGCACCGTGGTGCATTGCTATTTAAATGGTGGATTGGGCCAATTGGAGAAAACAAACAGTGTTCTGTTGAGGAAACGGATCTGCTAGTGAGTCCCTGTGTGTGTAACAAGCACAGTGTACCTAGTTGTGCTACCGCCAAGGCGCATCTTACTATCTGAATAATGCACCCTTTAAATAGCAGAAAAGATGAGATGTGACACTTCCACTGATTGACAGATACAGAAAATAACCAAAAGTATATGCTTGGTCACTTTTCATCCAGGGCTGTTTCTCATGCTTAGGACAAGGCCCCTTTGTTCAGTTTAAGGGAAATCTTAATGTTAGATAACAATGTGTTGGGAAAAGGCTCTTTCCTGTTTCAACATGACTATAGCCATGTGCACAAAGCCAGGTCCTTAAAGAAAAGGTTAAGTGTGGAAGACTTAATGGTTTCCAACTTGGATGGGGTTGAAGTCTTTGAGCAGGCCAATGGAAACACGCTGGAGAGTAACACGGTAAGGATGTACACTATAAACCGATGACCGTATCAGAATATTGCAAAAGAAAATTGATTTATAGAGCCGATTTTTGGGTTCAGTATGTTTTTTTTTTATTTGTCCATGTCTTGTAGTGACACTGAACTCCCTTTATTCATTTCACACTTTTCCTCACCTCATTAGGTTTATTGTATTTTCCAGACTTCAGCTGTGCCATTACACAGGAAATATAGTCCCACTGAATCATCCTCCCTTCCTTTAGTACAATCTGTTTTGCTAAACTGGCTACAGAAAATGGGCCAGAATTTGTGCAGCTCAAGCTTCCATGCCTGCTTGGCTTGTGAATCATTATTGGTTTCTGGAACAAGAGGAACACATTGTCAGGTTCAGCTGGAGAATACCAAACTGAGCAAAGGTCAGTGCTGTTCCAGACAAAGCTCAGTGTGACACTGGTAATAATATGACAGTGGGTCTGTCTCCTCTCAAACAAACACTTTTAAAAGCCCTGTACCTTTGTTGGTGTTTGTTGGGATTTTAAAAACAGCGAGCCAATGGATGACCCAGAGCAATTCAGAGAGTAGCATAGAAAATCAACAGTCAATGCACAATTTCAGTTGATAATTTGTAATGACTGTACAAACTCATGCTCTGCAGCTAAAGAGAGCGTGGCTTTAAATTCTGGTGAAGATCCAAAAGTTTTCTAAAAATACCAAATACGTCAGTCTGAATTTGGGGTGAATGTGTTGAACATGATGCAGACGACATCTAGAATATTTCCATTTTAGGCTGTTGTACCATAAAAACATGTAATCTTGGCTTTGAACAATTCAAGGCAAAACAGTGTTTATTTATAACTTTATATTCACAGAGTGAAATGCTTCACATAAGGCTTTTAAAAACACAATAAAAAGAAAAAATAGAATAAAATAGAATCAATTAAAATAGAAGTATATAATTATATTGAAAAGTATTTCTAGCATGAGGGAGCAGACTTAAAGTATGTACCTTGATCCTTGGCTTTGACAACTTTAATCCAACTGTCCAATACCATCTGTTAGGCTGGCACCATGTGGGGTAAGATAGGTGTGAACTGATTTGTTGATTTGCCCCAGCAGGACTAAATAAAAAGCAGTGGATAAATTGCACTCTTCGGGGAAAAAAAATGGTACAAAATTGTATACCACACATAAGAAGGAGTAGTTCTCCTAGTTCCAGCACTATATCACAGATGTCTGTTGTGTTTTCCATGGAATAAATCTTGATGTACATTAAGGATGTGACTTAAACGTCCACTGAGGCTTCAACACCACTGAATAGACTAAAAATAGCAGCACACAGAAACATCAGATCTGTGTGGAGCGAAGAGGACACGGCAACGTTCCTCTAATTAATACATGAAACAAACATCAATGCCATATTTCCATCACATTTTGTACATTGTTTTTCCACCATTTAAGGTTTGATTGGCGCTCTTTAAAATATCTAATTTATCTAATATCTAATCAGTGGTTTAATGGCGCCCAACTGGAGAAAAAAACTACTGTTTTTCAGATTTTCTGGAAATGCAGTTAAAAGACGGCTACTTTTGGATGGAAACCTGGATAGTGTATCATGCAGAGAGCTCTGACCACGTGAGTATGGGTGCTATTGGTTGGCCCTGCTTATATCTTGACATGCAACAAGCGGATGCCCATGCATGCAGCTGAGAAGGGGCGGATGAAGCCACTCCTGGGTTCTTTCTTGAGGGTTAAAAATAGAGTGGTACAAGTAGTACAATTTGTTTCAGCTGTTAGTGCCATGAAGCATTAACTTGATATCGGAGCAATGGCCGCGGCGTTCGCTGGGAGCATGTGAAAGAGAGCAAATTCCTGAGTGTACGATGTGGGTTTGTGTTGATGAGGCTACAGCTCTGGCAGATTGCTGCCTGTAAGAGCCAGCTACCCAGTTATTCTGAGGGGTTTCCATCAATCACAGTCCCAGTGGTGTGTCTACGCCTCCCTAAACTCCCACCTCTGCAGTACAGCAACAACAACCTCTATTTTTTTTTTTCTTTTTTGCCTTGACCTTTAAAGAGTATGTGGACACAAGGAAGCAGAGGTGAGATAAATGACAAATTAGCTTTATTAAAGTGTAATTTGTAGTTGAGATATGATAATATCATTTTCACAATACTACCAATATAAAGAATTACAAACTAATATGTTTTATAACCTCCAAACACATGGGGTGCTATCACTGTCAGCCAGTGTTTCGAAATTAGAGGGAATAAATTATAGAGTAATAAAAACAGCTTCAAATTCAATAAATCTCTGTGTAAACAAAGGCAGCAGTAGGCCGACTGTTTAAACAGGCTGTTCATACGGCAGTATGGATTGGAGCTTTATAGAAAGAATCCGATGGATAACCATTGTTAGGTATTGACTCAGACTCTTCGGGTTAGTATCCTGATATCGAACTGACTGCAGGAGAAGTGTAAAGTGGAGGTAATGTAGAGCTCTATGAATTTTATTTTCTCAAAGGGGGTTTTAAACAAAGATCTATTATATTTACAACAAACAAACCATTGAGGACTTTTCAGGAAGTCCTTTTCTGGTCTTTTGTTCAAGATCTCTTGAACAAAGTAACACCTGTGTATTTTATGGTGTTTTTAACTTTATGTTATGTTACAATAGGTTTAGGTTTCAGCATACGTGGCAATAAACCATGCCAAATTTGCCTTTTGAGCACAGGAACCCATATAAAAACCTTGCAATGTGCAATTTTTGGCTTTAAATGTTAAGACGTTCATGTTATTCTGTCAAACTGAAAAAAATGAATACCTTTTGATATTATGAAATCCAACACAACAACAATAAAACCCACAGCACAAAAATTCTGCTCAAAGTTGAATCAATTGCTACAGGGCTTCATTTTATTGCATTAACCGGTGTTCCTGTTATTGCATCAATGCCCTGCAACTCTGTCTGTCATAATGGTGCATGAACTCATTTTAAAGTTACATTTTACTTAGTTTCTTTTTTTTTTTTAACTTGTGAAATATCACCCTAAGCTTTGTTAAATTTATCACCAATAGAATTGTCTTCACCCAGGAGAATAGTCTGGGGACATCTCACATATTCAACAACACATGAAGAATAAAAACTGTAACTACTGCCATTTTTATAATGCCAAAAGATGAAGACTCATACACACTGAATTAAGTGCGATCTAATTTAGACTCTAGTAATTTGAATGGCAATGAACAACTATCATTCACCACAGCGTCAAGATGCTTTTCTATAATACACATTGTCTGTGAACGGGCTGAAAGCTGTTAGAGTCTTACTTCACAGCAGAAATAAACATGTTTACAGCCTGGTACAAAAACACAAATGTTAGTCCCGATTGTGCAGTTAATAGGTGAACACACACTGTTCAAAAATAGAAGGCATGTAAACTGCGCAGCCAAACAGGTTCATGTTAGAATGAGATGGCAGCGAGATTAATACAAGGCAATACAAGAACAATGGCTGCTTTAGCCTCAGTCTTTAAGTACAATATCATGTATGTAGCCATCAAATGCATGTTTAAGAACCTTTAAAGGTTCAACAAGGATTTCAAAACAAGTCAACTAAAAGTATTTAAAAGTTGGAGACAGCGCTTTAAATGTTGAATACAACCCTTTAAACATATAACATTGCTGGAAAGTTTTTCTTATTCTTTTTTTAAACAGGTCGTGTGTTTGGATCAGTCCTTTCAAAAGACTCTTCTCCAACAAGGTGGGAAGTTCTCACTTAAGATTAATGAGTTTCACCTTTAATGCTGAGTGGTTGTGATAGAAACTGACCCATCTATAATGAATTTCAGGTCAAATAAAGCTATCCTGCGGTGACGGACTGAGGGGTTCAGGCGTGCGTCTTTTCTAAATGTTAATTCGTAACAGGGGTTTAATTGATCACGACCAGTCAAACTCTCACCAATCTGTGTCTGCTGATATGTGTCTTTGTAATTTTAAACCCTCGTGACTTTATGTTTTAGCTTTGATAGTGATAACAGTCACTGAAAAGCCTCTCAGACACCACAACCTTCAAGTAACTTCACTTAAATTCACTGTTTAACTGACACATCCAAGCAGATAAAGGTCTTAACGTTAGCTATACCGGAAACTAATCATATAAAGGACTTTATTTCACGTCTTATTTTTTATTTTTATTTTAAGCCCTGAAGCAGGCTCTATAAAATATTATCCCTCTGTGTTTTGAAAATTTCTGTCATTACAGATCAACAACAAAGAAACACAACCACCCACACCCTTGTGGCTTTTATGGACCAACAAATTACAATTTCAAATATTTTGCTCAGTATGGGGACCACATGCCCTGCAGGACCTGCCATGCCACATAAAGCTTTTCTGAAGTTACATTTCCAAGTCTACACCATATCACTTCCCTTCGTATTCCTCTTGCTCCTGACAGCTCGCAAATCTGGCACAAAGTACATCTCCTTTAATGACATAACAAAGTGTTTCCGGCAGTTTAAGGAAATCCATTTCGCTGACATTTGTAATTACTCTACCCTCTGGCACAGGGGAGGGCCGTGGCTGTAAACCAAATTAACAGCAGTCGAAATAACTCAGGCCTTCTAATGAGACGAAGTTATGCCTTTACAGTGTAATTGGTCTTTTTGTTTTATGCTGGAGTAAAAAGTTTGCGTTGAAGGGAGACAGAGAGACGTGAAGAGACAGACGGGTATCTTAGACGTGCTTCTTCTTGTGAAACTTTTCATCGGGTGAGGATTTTTCTGAGCCGGTGTTAACAACGCCGAGGTGGTGAGACATCATGCTGCCAACTGGCCCAGCAAGAGAGAGCGACAGGCCGGTGACAGGCCGGGGCACACGGGCCTTGGTGAGTCACTGATATGGGACAGAGATGACATGCCGTCACTTCAGCATCCACTCTCCAGGGCTCTGGAGCTCTGTTTTAGAGAGGAAGGACTTAACGTGGAAACTGACTGCAATAGCAAGGCTAAGCGTGACAGAGACGAGGGAGGGCAAATGGATATAGAGGATAAAAAAATACCAGCGCCTTTTTTTTCTCTCTTCAAAACAGTGAGCTTCAGAAATACAGAAAAAAAGGGAAATTGACGCCATTGCAATTGCGTCACCAAGCAGTGACCCTAAAACGGCGTATGTTTACGTTGAAGTGACAAAGCCCTCTCGCGACGGTAGTAACTATGACTGTCGTCCACTGGGAGCAAAGGAGGAAGTAGTGTGACGTTGATACGGAGTCACGAAGTCCACAGGAGGAGATCAAGGTCGGGGTGGATGAACGGGTCAACAAAACGTCAGACTTTGGGAGACTGCTGACTGTCATCTACACTGACTGGATAAGCACCTCATACACGCCACTTCAAAAAATCTGAACTATCCCTTTAACCATGGAGTTATTATTGTAAACATGATGACACAGGTCCCCTAACATTGACAAATAAGTAATTTATTAGTAATTTTTGAAACAATGATTTGTATCGGTTTAGGAAGTCAATGACAAATGACGTATTTTGTCCTTTTAATTTGGGTGACTTGTTGCACCAAAGCTTGTCAAGTGAGGTGAAATTATGAATATGCACCACCACATATGAACCCCATTTTCTGTCTGATTTAGTAATAGAGTGTTTGAAAATTATATTACAAAAAGATCAGTTACATATGAAGCTACTGTAGTATTCATGTGGACTGCTTTTTTGTTGTTGTTTTTGTTCTTTTACTTCACTTCTCAGAACAACACATGGAGTAGTTCTATCGTTTTATGAATTGCCAGAGGCAATTAATACTGGAAAGGTAATGACATTAAACCAGATGGTTACAGGCTACTTGAATAACACAAGAACTTATTTACATAAAACAAATCAATCATCAGGATCTCTGAACAATCAAAGCTGGTGGCGATCACACTAATTAATGACTTGGTTTGTGCTAAAAAGTTTACAGAAATAATTAGATGAGTAAGACAGGAGTTGGCTCGGAGCCAGGCTTGCGTGAATAAACAGGAACCGAATTTGCACATGTTTAGTATCAACTAATTGAGTTCATTTTCATTTTACGAAGCCTACAAAGCCACGACCACAAAGAACATGGTGATAACTCTTGGCAAAATATGCAGTGAACGGATAGTTTAATTCACTATAAAAGCCCATAGAAAAGATAAATATACTGTATACTGCTGTTTCCGTCACTATATGATCATTATTAAGAGAAATATACATTTTCCAAGTAGTTCTGTGTGTCCAGTTCTGACCTGCAAAGTAGTTGAACAACTGCTTGTAAATACAGACACGCTCCAACCCACTAAGTTGAGCTTGACCTTAGATATTGCCTACTTGTTGTGGGTCCCTGTCTGATTTTGAAAACACGTAACAGGTTCAGTCTCTGGGCTTGAACTGTTTCTATTTAGTATTCAGCTCCTATTTTCTGATCTGATGTTCCACTGAGGATTAATTGCTTGCCATCATTATTGGAGAGCTTATTATATTTCCTTTGATATGGTGATTCACATCACCAGGAGTAACTCTAAAGGTGCGAGTGAAGGTTGGGGCCCACGTAACCTGTTGCATGAAACCGAGGATTTTATCAGGAAGTGTTGTAAAGGAGAAATAAGTGAGAAATAAACGAGTGACTAGACCTATGCACGTGCTAATTAGCTGCACATCCACATCCCTGAAAGGGCAGGAGATGTTTCCGACATCTGTCATTCAGCTAAGTAAAAAATGGAGCTTCAGGTATAGATGTTGCACCAAAGGTACGTCTGCTGCAACAAATATTGTCAGTTTCTACTCCAGGGTGTGAGCCTTTTTCGACGTCATTGGTTCAGTGTGATACGGAGAAGAAAGTGACAGGTACAGAACCCCTTTAATAGCACAGACACTTCGGACAGCTTGTTATAAAGTTAGGGCAGGTGCATCCCAAAACTTCTGATATTCCCCTCACATGCCGGAGCCTCCCGACAACCTCAGTCAATACATGATTGATGCTCATGCAAACATACTGATGGATTTCCTCAAGGACCCATCCATAACATTTCGTTAATGATTACAGGCCTGCTCCCTCGCCAAGGAGGAGATGAAGTGAAAGGTGAAGATATAATGGTTTGACCACTAAGCTCTCTTCACAGCCAGCGAACGGCTTAATTAGGCACCTTTTGGGCCACTTTGGCATTTACTCCCGCCTTAAATAAAGTCTGGTCCAGCAGGAACAGCTGACCCTAAAACCCACAAAGACACACATCTCCAACACCTGTCTCTTTTTTAATCCTCAAATCCAGACTCACTTTGCACCGATTATGCAAGCTGATGGGATGTAGATCTTCTTCTTTCCTCAGACCAGTCAGGGATCTGGGTGTAGTGTCCCTGCATTAATGCTTAACTAACTCCTCCATCAGTCAGTGACTTGGTGCTTGTTGCCTGTGACCCTGAGCTAGTTATTATTACCACCATGGCTGTGGTTGAGAGTTCACTCATGGCCTTTAGACTGGTTCGGGCTCAGTCATGGGTAATTTTTTAATTTGCAAATTTATATTGGAAATTTGTTCTCTTCTGAGTTTCCTCTGCACCTCTAGGATGATTTTATTTTTCTCAGCAGGAATCTAGTTACCCATAATAAATAAATACATTTGGTGTTTGTAACTGTTTGGCAGGGGTGGGAAAAGTACAACTCTGAGGTACTTTACTAAAGTATTTGCATTTTATGCTTCTTCATAAAAATGTGGGCGGTCTGGACCAAGGATAACTTCATTCCTCTACTTCACTACAAAATATATAACAGTATATAATGTAGGTTGAATTAAGCTCCACTGACACAAGCTGCAACATTTAAATGCTGCTAACATAGTAAGGCATCAGTAATAATAAAACAATAATATATATAATAACACTCATTCTGCATGTTGAGTACTTTTACTTCTGATAAAACTTTGACTATTTGAATGCAAAATGTCTACTTATAAGGGATATATGTTTACATTGTATTATTTCTACTTAAGGATCTTTCTAAATTAAGGATCTGAGTACTTCTTCTTCCACTGGTAGCAGGCTCAATATGTGGTGAGATCTGTGGTATAAATGCATTTAACTGTGTACTTCAGTAGATATTCTGATTTTATGAAAAAATTTCTTCTCTGTTTCTTACTCCTGGTTAGCTCACTTTAATCAACTAAAGTGCCAGTGGAGATCTGAATAGTCACACTCATTATCTTGAGTGGAACCAGTTGCTGAATAGGGCCTCTTTATTATCCAAAATGAATGGTGCTAATAAAAGTGTTTGCTTCCAGTCATAGGAAGTCTAAAAAATATCAAATTCCTAAATGACATAAACACAGGCATTACACACAGCAGTTTATGCAGCATCACTGTATATCCTTTAATGCTTTCAGAATAAATCACATTACAGTTCAATAGATGTCTAAACAAGAAAAAGCCTCCTGCATCAAATTATGATGATTAGCCTAGAGGAAACTCCACAGCCCTGCGTGGGACTTCATAACATGTTAAATTATCACAAATTTAAAAATGTGGCAGTCAATAAGCAAACACGCCATAGTCGATCTGGACAAGGAAGAACAAGCAGTTTGCTGAAAACCCTTTTGCAGAAACCCAAAGTCCTCCTTGAGCATCTGTGTACAAAATGAGACTCCACCAGGGGAAAAGTTCCCGTGACAACTTGACTTATCGGCCTTTATAAAAAAAGTCTTCAAACAGATGTATCTGGTAATGTAAGTTAGCAGCAGGCCGGGACCTGCAGAGAGCAGCGTCTCGTGCCCTACTTAACCTGTCAAGGCCAGTCTGAGAACTACTCAATCAGGTCTTTATGGGCAAAAAAAAAGAAGAAAAAAAAAAAGACAGAGTACAAAGGTGAATGAAACATTGAGGGGATCAAGGGGCTTGTGTGTATTTTTATCCCCAGGCATTTACCAGTCTTGCTTGAGAACATGTAGCTCTTTATCCATCCGGGTGTAAAAGCTCTTCGTGTTGACCATTTTTTCAGAGCTTCGGAGGAATGAGCTACCTGGACAGCAGCATAAATGACAGATAAATCTGGTACTGAACCCACCTTGGTTGTGGCTGATGAGAAGACAGGAAGAAAGAAGAAAGCCTTCTCAGAATAGCTGTACCCGTGGGAAACTGTGTGGGTGATGTTTGTGCCTGGCTGCTAAGTGGTTATTTATGGAAGGCTTTTCGTAATGTTTCGAGGGTACCCCTTTGATAATAAGACTCCCTGTAAAACAGCAACATCAACCTGCAACTCTGATAACCCAGTGACATTTTATGGAGCTGGGTTTACAGCTAATTTCTTTCTGTTTCTTCTAACATCAAATTAGTAATATGACGTAGGGAATTAACACCAGAAAATAAAAATATTGCTTTAATTTCAATGCATGGTAGGCAAAGGTGAGGAATTACTTAACCTTTTTTGTATGATCAAAAAAGGGTCATAAGTCAAAAGAAAAAGTACAGAGATATCCAACTCAGTCAACTGAACTTCATGTGTAAAATTGTGTGCCAGCAGTCTAGTAGTACACTTCATGCAAGAGACAGATAAAATAAAAAAAACGTGTTTCCATCCAAAGTATCCTGAACTTATAGTCTCAGGAATTACCTGCCATATGCCATATTTGCTTGCAATTATACAACTGGACTTCATCGTCTGTCCATCTGTGCTGCGAGTACTCAACCAATCAGAAATGTTCACCTCTGCAAGCCCCACCCCCAGAGTTCCTGTACTTTTGGAAAGTACTACACCCTGAGCAGGGACTTTGTGGGGAGTGAAATAATGTGCCTGGAACTTAATTTAGACCCTGGTCCCTCCAAAGGTTCCTCGTCCCTGGGGAAAGCTAGACACTCGTGCCTGGCAAATACCCACGTCTTCCAAACTCCATGCCACTGGTGTGTAAAGCAGGCTTTCCATTATAAATCTGTAGTCTCCAAATTCAATCCGAGATAACCCTTGTTGACACTGTCATTACACAGCTGTTAAGCCTGAGTAGCACTGATTGAGTAGTAAAGAGATTTTGGTGTGGTTCTAAAATCGATGGTGCTTTCCTTTAATATGAAGCTGTGTTTGCTTGCAACCCCTCATCACAGGTTGCAAAGGTCCGTTGGCATGGATATTGTCCAAAAACGGACAGTGGAAGGGCACCCAGTTCTATTTATCCTACATAAGGGGTCTGCATAGGTGGAGCTGTTATCGAATGTCTGTTGACTCATGGTCATAAATGGTAGGCTGTGGACGATCCCATAAATGTGCTAAACCATGTTTATGAGTTGTGTGCAAATATTGTATACTGTACATGCATGAGTGTGTTCTGGAGGTGGGGATGGGTTTAGTATTATGTAACATCCACCTGAAAGCCAATGAAATCATGAAACATACAGTAGTTGTTGCTTTCTAATTAGCTATCAGGATGATGATGCACAGTAATCGGTCGAGACAAAGAAGGGGATTCAAAATCTTACCGCTGTAAATTATTAGGCTGAATCAACAGACATGCTCATTCACAAGGTAGTAGATAATCACTGCAGAAAAACCAGTTTGAATCATGATAACCTGTTTAACCGTTATATAACAATTCTTAAAAGGGACAGCGAGAGAGTAACCCATAGGCATCACAGTGGGCAGTGACACAAGAATGACACTCAAATGTTTCAATATCTGGTGGTGTAACCCAACACAGGGCTGGCATCACTCCGTGGGGGGCTCTGGGTGACATTTGAGTACAGCTCCAGGAGGGCCAGATGTGCCGCTTTGATGTAAAAGAGACGTGTCAGCTCAGAATACCAGTGTGACAGAGACGGCACATACGAGGGAAGACCAATCCCAGCATTGGGATGCCACTTTCGTTTTCCAAAACCCAGAGGGCAGTTCAAATAAGAGCACTTGCTGAAAACTCTCAATACAATATCAGGAGGGCTTGAAGAGCGCATCCTTAATTCCCTGATCAATCTGCGCTGGAGAATCCTCGACTGTAGGAGGCGAAATAAAGGGAGGAAATAAATAACGCAGGCTTTATCGTTTGCTCGCTGTCAATTAAAGTGAGGTCTTATCAAAGCCCTCCAGCTTTATTAAAATGCAGTGCACTGACAGGCGAATAACCTATGACAAATTAATTGAATTTTGACAGACGGCTCATAGCAATAAGAAAATAGTGGAGATCATTAAACAGACCTCAGTGGAGATCATCAAACAGATGTCGATAAGCTTGGCTGTTTGATGGCAATAAAACACATAATGTAACTTTATTATACAGAAAATATGTTTTCTCACATGTTGTGTTCATTATAAATTCATCTAACAACAGACTTTTATGAATTAACTGTGGTTTTGAGTCATATTTAGAGATTTTTCAAACACAAATAGGCTCCTAAATTTTGGACATTTTTTTTTCTTACTTCTTAAATCAGAAAAACAAGTTCTTATGGTTATACTCTTTTCAGACTGACAAACCAGGATTTAATGGCATAGCACCAATATCTCCATGCAACTTGACCTGTGAGTGCAAATTTTATTCTTTATTCAAGGTGACTCATTTTCTCTAGGCTCTTATAGCTCCATGGTAAGAAGGCTCTGTGAATTAAACCTCTCATACCATTTCCTTGAGGACGGTATCAATAGCCCCGACCAGCTGCCCCTCTGTCCATAGACCATTTTACCACCTCAGTCTAAATCTTGATGCCTTCACACTCCCCTCTCACAGAGCTCAGGGATTCAGCCATGATTGTTCTTTCATTAAAAACACCTTCTCCCTTTTTTAATATCTTCAGCGCGCACAATGTTGCATATTTACTGTTTCATAATGTTTGGTATTATATTGTTTTTCTGTAATTTACATCAAGACTTTTTTTTCCATTTGAGCACCTTGTAGAAGTAGAAGTGTTGAGAGTGAGTGAGAAACATTGCCTTTCATATTAGCTTAACCTTGTGACTTTTCGTCCAAAGATTAGAGACCTTAGGTGTTATATTAAGCCTTCATTATGTGGTGCTTGTTTGAGATATTCTTGTCTTATTTAGGGTGGGCCAGCGTAGTAGCAGTGCTTTGTCATTAAACTAAGATGTGCAGGTATTGCAATCTCTGAGATAACTTTTAGAAAACATGGTTTGTATAGAAGTATTATAGAGTATTATTATTAAAGTATTTTCAGTCAAGTAAATACAAAGGACGAGATGGAGCGACCAAACATTTTCATATTGTTCTCTGGATAATTGTAGATCTGGTGCCAGAACTTAACTTAGATTTGTTTTTTCCCTAAAAGAGAGCAAAAGGAAGAAAAAAACACTTTAATTTATTTAACAATAGGATTTACATTAAAAAGTGGATTAAAAACACGATTACCTCCTTGATCAGTGCAACACTTGTGATATTAACTCTGATTATAAGGACATGCATGATGACACCAAAGGACAATGGAGTAGAATAGCAAATGATTACATCGTATCAGAGTTAAGATAAAAGAGTTGATTTTTTGCTCAGGAAAAGTGGGTATGAATGAAATACTTCACGGGGTCGTATTATGTTGAGTTGCACCTAATTGATCAACCTCGTGAACAAGTGCCAGGTTTAAATATGTGAGTGTTTGACATTTTAATAAAATAAATAATAAATTGCATTATATTAAATACTTATTGTTTGATGACTAAAGCATATCAAACCTGGTTTCTTCTTATTAAAATAAGGCTGAGTGCAGGTTCGGTGGAGGCGGATTATTAGACAGAGATCTTCTCGGTGCGCAGGCAAATGTTTGCCCCAGCTCTCACCTGTTTACCTCAAACTGCGTGATATGAGGAGGCGTTCAGCAGCTTGAATGCACCTTGATGTTGAGGCATCGAGGTCCTTTCGAAGACAAACAGTGACAAGACTTACCAGGTAGTAAACTGAAACTCTGACCTGGATAATTGGCTAAAAGGTTGTTGGATGGATGCTTGGGATTCATTCCACTATCTTACCCAAACTTAGAGTTATTAAAAAAATATGGAAGTGTACATTTTACAGACAAACATTTTTAAATATAAAGATTTGGCCAAATACATAAAAACAAATAATCAATATATAATACATAATATATTTTCCTGGTAGAACTTATTCACACTTTAGTGTACACATTATACACTAGCATTTATTACCTTTTATTGTTGTTCCTTCATGCTTCGTTGTTTACATGGTTGATGTTTGTAATATACATAATCTCCTTTTTTTACATCACATTTAGCAGTGGATTTCTTCTCTATACAGTTTCTCGTTTTCCATGTAATGCTCTGCTTTCAAGCGGTCCCTCCTTGAATTGACTCCCACCCTAACATCCATTTTCAAGCAGAAATGTGCTGAGCCACAGATGAGCTTCCCAACAGCATCAGAGGAACTGTATCCACACTCAGCTGCAGCATCCAGCTCCGTGTGAAGGCGTGGATTTGAAACACGCACTGAGCCGAAAGTGGGCGGAGTGTCGCAGCGGCCATGTTTGTTTGGGACAGTACAAATAATCGTGAGTTACCTGCCTTGCGAGCTGTGATGTTACCTGGATTGACCTTTTCCCCCGCAGGTGACAGGATGCGGATCAGCGGGAGAACGCGGCAGTGGGTCCATGATTAGACCAGATCAGAACTGCAGGGTGTGGTGTTCTCTGCACCACTGTCACACACATCAAACAGTCAGGTGTCCCCATCAGGTATGAAGGAGCAGCAGGATGCACAGAGACTGGAGGTGGAGAGTGACTCAAAGCTTCACTCCTCCATTTCTCCTGTGTCTCCACTGCCCCTCTGACCTCTGGGCTTGTTTACATCCTATATTGTGTGTGTGTGTGTGTGTGTGTGTGTGTGTGAGTAGGCGTGTAGGCAGATGCAGGCGTGTCTGACAACAGGGGGAGGTGGTGGTGATAAGTGAATTAACCCTGAGCAGCTCTCACACTAGCAGAAAAAACAAATTTACACCTCTTTTACACTGACCTGGTTGCATAATTCATGAACTTCTCACGTCAAAGAAAGACATAGGGAAAGTGAATGTGGATCATTTTCCACAGCACTTTTAATGTTGTAATTTACATAACTCCAGACACTTTCTACAATATGTGCTATTAATATTACAGGTGGGATTTATGAAGCATAATTAAAATCCAAACAGGAAGCTTTTATGTGTCTTATTAAAAACTTTAAAGGACCACATTTACTGTCACACAATGAAGACAATGCCGTTAAAAAACAGAAACACACCACTTAATACTGATGCTTTCATACTTAAATACTTTTAGCCGATACAAAGTCATTAGAGAAAATTTAAAAATTGAAGTAGAGTATAGTAGAAATTCACTGGACTATGAACATACAATAGTATATAATTTGCTAAAAAGCGTATTCCAGTGATGTATGTATCATGACACTTTTACTTTATTAACAGTAGCTCGTGGCCACATTAGCCAATACTAGCATTATACACCCAAATAACCAACCAGACAAGTTGCTAAATTGGTTGTGCACTCCTTTAAGCACTTAAACACTATTTGGTCTTCGTGGAAAATTAGGGTAAATAAACAAGCATTAGCAGACATACGGCATAAAGGCTGGCATGCATCAGCCCGGCACAGAGCGAGAGCGCGTGGAGCGGTACATATACTAAGTGATTAATGAGGAGCAATGAGGAGCAGGTGTGCAGCAGGTGATGGTCGGGTCACTGGGGAACATCAGGAAGGGCTGAGGACTGCTGCTGGATCAGGAGGAGATGTTAATACTGGCAGGCATACTGTAAATAATGTGCACAAAATGTGAAAATTAAGAGGAAGCTTAAGCCTTGACAGAATCTCCACCTTTCCCTTTCTCAACAAAACGTCTTAGGTTGGAATAAAAACCAAAAATGTTCCATAACACTCTCAAATAACTGTTTTATTTAGATATATATAACTCGGTGCCAGGCTGACCTGAGTCCATTTTCTGTCTGAATCAATATTTTAATGATAGTCTGACCCAAAAGGACCATGTTCACCCTCTAATTTCATTTTCCCCTTTAGGAGGAAGCCAGGGTGTTTTCTGGCTATTTTGCCTAATGTGATTATGGGAGGGCAAGTAATCAACCAAACACAACCAAACATGAATGTGGAGCAGAACAGGATGAGATATTGAAAAATTACAAAGATATATGTACGGTGACTCTGGCTTTTTTTTTTTTTTTTAATGTAACACTAATCTTGCAGAGGGTGAAAAGTATGAGAATACAATATTTTTTGAGTATTCAGACAAGGGGAGCACACTTTCATTCACACATGCAAATCTCAGCACATTGTGTTCTGCAGGCGGTGTGAGGGGAATTTCATTTTCAGGCAGCAAGAGCCCATCAGGAGTTGTGTGTGCATGTGTGGGTGTGTCCTCATCTTCTGGCCAGCAGAGAGTGTGATGCCAGAGCTCATCTGTTACACTGCAAACGTGAGACGGTTGCTGGAACATCTGGTCACACTGTTAAGTCGTGAGATTTTAAGCCTCTGGTCTGTGGCTGCATCACTGCGGGCTGCAGCCGTGCCAGACAATGAGACTGCGTTGGTTTGAACAAGCTGAAATAAATGACTCGATGCTCCGTCTAACTCTGAATAAAGAATTAACATTTGTCAGAGCTCCGCGGGCCGAGAGGTGCAGGGAGGTAATGAAAGACGTCATCGGGGAGGGGCGAAAACACAAATCGTGGTGGCCTCATAGTCACAACTCAGACAGTGTTTACAGAAACGCTCGTCCAAGCTGCTGTCAGGGGAGAAACAATTGATTGATTATCTATTAAAGAGAAAAATGATAACACTTACAGAGAAGTGAGTTTGACATCTTGCTCTGATTCAGTGGCTCTGAAGTGGCTAAAAATAATAATAATAAAGAAACGGCATCTTTTGCCAGACTCCCCTTTTAATTAAATATTTCAATTAAATATTTCAAGCTGTGTTTTGGCCTGCCTGCATTTGTACCACAGGGACAGGAGGAAGTGATCCAAAATGCGTACAATTCTGTATGTGAGCTGCAACATGTGTAAGTACAAAGTTACTTTTTGCAAACTGTTTATTTTGACTCTCAAACTAAAATTAGCATTGTGATCACCGTACTTTATAATGGCTGAAGTTGCAGCAGAATGAATATGTTTCTTGACAGACTGATTAAAGGTCAGTTCACCCATATTTCTACAAGGCATATTTTGTCACTTACCTCTACACTGTATGTAGCTAATGTTTTGGTTTTATTTGCCCAGATATTCATCTCTGGTACTTGTGCTCTTGCTCTCCTTCAAAGATAACCCATTTTCTGTTGGGCCCCTTTTGGCAGGACAGCATTGTTTTGTCAGTGGCTTTCACATACATATGACAGTTACACAAATGATTCATATAAAGATTTTATGATCTGACACATCTGTGACTAAAGGGTGTGCTCCAGCAATTTTGTATTGGTTATATTTGATATATTTGGGGGACAGATTTATGAAAGAATGCTCAGAAGATGAGAAATCTTCACTTTGTGAGTCACGCTTCTCTTCCCAGACTTATCCTGCCCTCATCTTTCAAACCCAGTTTATAACGCATGTTTTCTGTCAAGTATTTAAAGTGTCAAGCCCAACTCAAGATACATTTTCTAGATTTAAAAAGCTAGCTCCACGGCCGTACAAGACATTACGCAACTGTTTTCACAGGTTATTTTGTAATTTGGGTGGATTGACCCTTTAAGTTCTACAGGATGTGATTGAAGTCACTGGGACACATGTCAAACAACTCATCTGCATTTGAAGAAAACCTCTTGGTAGCTCCGATCAGATGCCACCAGCTGAGACCCCGAGTCGGTATGACAGGGGTGAGGGGGCGAGACGTGACGAGGCGGGAGCTCAGACACGCATGCTGCCCGGTGATGTGCGGTGCACCCTCTCCCTGTTCTCATTATCCTCTCTCTGGGTGTTAAGGAGGAGTGGAGATAGGAGGGGGGGGGGGGGGGGTGGTGGTGGTGGAGACTGGCTGGCTAGCCCAACATACCCCGTGGACAGGGAACAGATGGGACCCGACTCTCTCCACACAAATCACTGCCAGAGAAGCTTCGGCCTGCTCCCGTGACCGTTTCGAAATGACAACTAGTGTTTACTCAAACAAGGGGAGAGTCCAGGGATGAGGGGGGTGAGGGGAATATTGAGAGATCGCAATCCAGTAGTGGAGGAAACACTTGCCCATGAGTATTAATTAAAGTCAGGCCTCAGGGTTGGCGTTCCCATGGCAACGGTTGACTGACATTTGGGAAAATGTCAAAAAACTGAAGCCTTTTAGTAAAAATCTTGACAGCACAGGTAAAACTGAAAAAAAATAAATGTTGCTTGAACGCTTCCCCAGTGATCTCAATTCTTCTGTGCAAAGACAACAAAAGTGCATCATCTTGTTGAAAATTCTGCTGTAATTACCAGGAAAAACATTGGCCCACTCCCTTCCCTAATGAAATAAGTGAGGAAATGAGTCACTAAGATTGTCATTCATCCCAGTGATGGTCCATCTCCAATCCACCCACCCACCCACCTGTCAGAAGCCTGGGGTACCTGGGTAATGTAGTCATCCACTGGGGACGTAATTAGAGAGCTGCCACCTGTACTTCCTCTCCTCTCTCCTCCTCCAGACCTCGACAGGCCTCATTAGAGGGACCAGAGCCTGTCTGTGTGTGTGGGAAAAAAAGAGTAAATTAATCTACAGTGGAAATCTGACACTAATTAGTATTTTTGGCCAAAACGCTTTAAAGGTCCGCAGAGACAATAGCATTGAATCAGTGAATACGTTTTAATTGTGCTCGTTACAGTAGATGCAGAAAACAAAAACACATCCAAACACAGCAATTTGATTTTAATGAACATCTATTAACAGGAAAAAACTGCCAGAACTGTGAAACATCCCAGTCTCTAGAGGATTCAGTGGAAAACAAAGAGGTGAGTGACAGTGTATCTGCTTTGACCATAAATAACACATCACCAACACATGTGTGATTTTCTGTGCATGTGTGTGTGTGTGTGTGTGTGTGTGTGTAGGCTGGGGGGCAGATGTTTACTTGACCTGGCTGACAATAAAACTCCTTTGTTTCGAATTGACACCTACTATACACTCTAACTGTGCAAAGCGCTGATATAATGACCCTGAGCCATGACAAGAAATGAGGCAGATATTTTAATTAAAAAAAAAAACTCTTTGCATCAGATTTAATCAAGTGATTGTGTTTGTTCATTCTTTTGTACTTACCTGTCTCCCTTTGATGCCTGAATGCAGTGTGCAGTACTTTTCCTATCATGATATATGAATTTTAAATATTTTGTTCTGTTTCAGAGATTTTGGCAGAAAATGCTACAAAAATGTACGAAAAATGTTTGTGGATAGTAAAACAAAAAATCTATGAATGAAAACATTAGAAACATATGGTGCCTATTATGATACCAGTGGTTCAATAATAGATCACTCATCAGTAAAGACAATATGTTGCAGCGTCTTTTACTGTAAAACGACACATGGATTAAACTAAATCTTTTGAAAAGTATGTTTATATAAACCTCTCAGATTATTTTCAACAATTATTTTAATCTCCAGATTGTCTGTATTGCTTAGGGTGCCAAAATTGGACACATTTCAAAAGGCTAGAAACAAATATAAAAACAAATTTACATTTTGCCATATAAATTTGATGAAGCATTTTCACTGGTGACACTAGTAAAGAAACGCAAATGTCATATTTTGCAGCAGCAAACAAAAACAGCAAACAAAAACAATCCAAATGAGTACTGTAATGCTGTTTGTCTCAATATATATGTATGTATTTTCTACTACCCTGAAAACTAAAATGTTTTTTAAATAGACCAGGACTCAGTCTCATTTTCTTTTCAGATGAGTAAAAGTTTGTGATACTGTGATGTGTATGTGACTCATTCAAAATACAGAGAAAATTAAACGTCATCTAATCTTATTCAAATCAAATATTCTAGTCCCCTTAAGGCTACAGATGTTGTAAAACCCTACAGGCCACATGTCTTGAGGTGAAGAGTCATGAGTGAAATACAATAACCAAACCAAATGGCATCATACTTCCATAATGATCAAGCATCATTTCCGTTGCTGTAATTTTAGCTCCAATAAACTTCTTCCGAGCCAAATATCTCTTCCTACACTGTCAAATCATCTTATGAGAGAGAGAGAAAAAAAAACATTCCCCTTTGAAAAACAACTGCTCCTTGTATAAATGCTGTGGTAAACTTAGAGTAGATGGACAGGGGGTTGGATGAATGATCCTTATAACAATTCACTGTTGACAGATGAAAACAAGCATCTCAGGGGTTGCCAGATTTGTCATCAATATTACACAGCCAAGACAAATCTGGTGACTGTTTGTTTATTCATCAACCAATAAACCAGCAGAGATGGAACAGATGCTGCTAACATGCACGCAGAGACGGAGACAGACATTGCTCTATCTGCTCGGTATCCCCTGGGAGGAGAAAGAGATCAAGCATAGTGACAAAACACATCTTTCATCTTAGTGCGATCATAAGAGAAGAAAGGGAGAGAGACAGAGAGACACCCACTGTGAGAGGGTTTTACTGAAAAAATAATTAAAGACCAAAGGGCAGGGGTGTGAGAGCCTTAAAAATGTCCAATTTGATGCTGCAATAACAGATTTTTTGGACTACTGGAGGCAACACACCACGCTGTAAATGCAACATTGACATTTGAAGTTATATATACACGTAGCTAATGAGTTAACGAACCTGTTCACACATCTAGCAGAAATGGAGCAACAATATCATTCATTTGGAGTCGTGTTTCTGGCGGCCTGACGAATGTACGTCCAATATTCACTCTCTTTAAAGCTCTGTTTTGGTCTCCACAAACTACCTAAGGGAAATATTTACTCTCTCTAGCCACTTAATGCTCCACTTTCTGTACATACTGTGCAGTACACTCTTGATAGCCCAGTATCAAAAAATGCACAGATTTAAATTTAGACGTCTTATATTAATAAATACAGTAAGACTAAATGGTTGTTAGAACCTGAATGTAAAAACCATGAAATTAGCAATTAATCAATACAACAAAAACAAACAATAGACCAACAAGAAGAAAAAAAATGTGTGAAAAAACTGTGAGATTTTTATCTTCAGTTCTTCAATTAAAAAGTAAGCCATTGTGCAGGAGTCTTAAATTCAATCAGCAGTAAATACTGTTGCTGTCATTATTCACCACATGAGAAAAGCAAATAGCAATGATAGGCATAAGACGACGGATCTACAGTATATATTACATGATAAATCTGTATTACATTTAGATATTTAAATGCACAAGATCAGTGGCAGATCACGAGGAAGGTGTCTGCACTGTATGACACAAACAAACTGCAAGAAAAACCAGAGCAGGAGTGAGAGTTTGGTTAATTAACACTCTAAATTTAGTTTCAGCTCACACAATGCAGTTATCAACAACCTTATAAATGCTCAAAGGATGTGAATGAACCATAAGCTTAACTTAAAAAAGTGCGCATTAAAACGATGCCACCAAAACAGTGCTACTTCAACAAAATGATGGTTGATTCAAGGCACATTCAGCTTTTTTTTCATCATTTGTACGAACAAGAACAGCTGTCTCTGTCTTGTTGTGGCATCTGGAGGATTAGGAGGGAACACAGAGAAAACACTCATCGTGCCAAAGCGAGAGGAGAGAGGCGGCAGGTTGACTGAGCCACTACAAAGAGAGCTAAAGACGTGGGAGGAGCGCAGAAGGTTTCGAAAGTGGTAGAGTACATGCGTGAAATAAGATGAGATACTTCAAGATGTCCACGTTTGGCCTGACAGGATGTTCAAAGAGTTGATCGCGGTCAGTCTGCCGAGAGAGAGAGTGGCAGTATGTGCACACCTTAGATCGCTAAATCTGAAAATGCTGTGCACCAGCGCTGTTCTCAGGTAATTTTCATAAAGCTCTCCGTCCACACTGATATGCCTAAATATGTGATCACCTATACTGTGCTATTACAGAGCTGAACTCACAATTTAGTTCTTCTGAATGGCACATTGATCAAGTCACAACATAGTGGTTTGATCGTGGTTCATAAGTGCTACACATCAACCATGTTAACTATAGTAAAGTTATTGTTAAGTATGGACAACACCTGGTCATGGTTGGGGAATGATTGTGGTTATAATTAATAAGGAGGCAAACGTTAATTTGTTGTCCGTTACAATGCAAACAGCATATCTTGATTCCATTAGAGGGATTTCTGGCATGAGTCAGGGCAATGCTTTCAAAAAGATCAAGTTTTGTGTTTGAAAACTGCTGTCTTAAGAGGTCAGTATGCTTCAACCAAAATGCTTGTCGGATAGTCAAACAGCAAATCCCTTCCCCCTTCATCTTTCCAATGTCAGTGTTATAGGGGCTCCTTCCTAATGTTCCTGTATCGAAACCAACAATCCGACATTCACGCCCGCTTCATGCAGCGATTGGCAGGGTTTTTAAACTACTTTCGTCACCTTACCTGTACAATCATGCACGTACAACTGTTTGCAACAAAAGAATTTGAGGAAAGTGACTGACTTAAAGTGAGGGCGCCACATCTGAACGATTACCAAATCGAAAGGATTTTCAATCCACCTTTGCATTAGAGGACATATAGTACGGAGGAGTTAGTTTCAAACATACTGACACCTTCAGTATAAACAGAGGGCCAAGACTGAGATTTGTCTAAAGGGAATGCATGAGTATGAAAGGAAATTAAGAAAATTAATACAAACTTCTTTTGACAAAGTCAAGGTAATGTTTCCTTGTTTTGAGCTCTTGCTGCCCTACTGAGGAGGGCCTCCTTTCTCATTTCACATGTTCTGAATCTCTAGCTTGAGGTCAACACCGGGCTCAAAGCCTTATTAATCCCATCTCCTCTCTGCTCTCCCAGGTGTATCCCTGCCCCTGTGTGTGTTAACAACCCAAGACCAGAAAACCAGAAGACAAATTGGCAGGTGAAAGGGCCTTTAAAGGTGTGTGGAGCAGCACAAAAATACATCATTCTGTTTTTGTTCAATCATACTATGTTACAAAGAAGTCAAGAATGTATTTTCAAAGTTGTCCTGAATGGTGAGTATTTTTCAATTCATTGTAAAAGTAAAGAAACTGTTTGTCTTTTCTTGTCACACCTTCGTTGTTTACCACTCAGTGGGTGTTATAGCACAGCATATGTATAAGCTTCTGTGTGTGTAGTGCTATCTAAGCTACACCATAACGCTGGTGACATTTGCGTTTTCAACCTACTCACCACCACCTGGAGGGAAAGCAAACAAATGCATGCAGGACTGCAAATGTGATATCAGCAATTAAACACATGTTGAGCTAACAAGGCGGAGAAACAAAGCGTTGAGCAGCTTCTCTAAATCAAACAGCATGAGTGGGAAACAATGTGTACATGGCTTCCCTCTCTGGGGCGGTGGGTCTGTAGTTACAGAGTAGTTGTTCCAAGATGATTAGAGGTGACGGTTATATAATTCTACCTTTACAATTGGAAATATAGAGCAGATTCTTGTAATCTGAAATCAAATATGGCTGACGGTTAAGTGAAGCATTGTGACATTCACTGGAACATGTAGCTGTAAAAAACATTGAAAAGACATTTTTTACAGTAAGAAATTCTAACAAATAAATGTAGTGGATATGCTAATGCTGAAACAAATACAGACGGACAGAACATGTCACCGAGTTTGGTTTCTTTTTTAACTATTCAGAGGGATAAACCAGCCCCACCCCAGCAAGATCATCTAGATCGAAAGGTTACAACTTTTTTTTTGTTGTTTTTTTTTTACAACGTTTTGGTTTTCCTCTCCTCAAAGGAATTGATAACTGAGCAAAGCTCTCTCCCACTGTTCTGAAAGTTCGGCAGACATTGATTTCTCTTTGTTTTTAGTTTTGTGTATCTTTGAATCTTATTAGCGAAGCCTTCAGCGTCTTTGGGGCAGCCAGTTATGAATATCCGCTCTCTAAATCGACCGGGCTATCAAATTAATGCAAACTTTAGTTTAACATAAAAGCGTGTTACTTATCTAAATGAATAGCTTTCTTGAAAATGAAGTCACCACGGCGAACAAAATAGAGAGACTGCACCATACTGTATTGTATTTCAACAGGATGCCATGAAATTTGATGGAACAAGATAATCTACCATTTTTTATTACTCACTGAGACTCATGAACATAATTCCATCTTCTTTATCAAAACTTCATATTTCTCATTTATCAACACACTTCATTCATCACGTTCCTAAGTATCAAAAAACTAAATTGCTTTTTGTTTGAGAGACTCATGGACAATCAATGAGATCTAGCGAGTGCGGGCCCTCTCATGCTTGACCAGGGGCATGCTCACACATGCAAACAGAGGGATTATGAAATTTGAGATGGTCCGCCTTTGGAGAGCGCAGTGGAGAGGTTGCTAAAAAGGATACTCGCACACATGCACAGGCTGCCACATATGTCACAATGTGTGAATGTATATGAGTCAGAGATGTGAGTCTTGAGACAAGAAAGTAGTGAAGATGTAACAGCACCCGCTCCCATGGCTACGGTCCCTTAAAATGCATCACTATTGTCCGAAGTCTGAGGGATAACTAGGCCATTTAGCGTATGTTTTTATTCATGAGGCTGAGAAGAGTACCCCAGGTTTTATTTTAAACCACACGAAATCATTAGCATATCTTTGAATCCTTGCTAATAAATGAAGCAACAAACCAGCACAATGAGCTTCACAGTAAAGTAATTAAAGCTTAACCAAGGTGGTGAGTGCAATTAAAAAACAGCCAGGCTTAGTGGCATCCCTGGGTGGTTCCTGACATGAAAAACAAACAAAAATAAACTCCCCATCAGCCTCCCAGCTACTATCAAGTTCTTGAACAAAGCGCTGCAGAGGCTGCTTCACTTTCTCTGCAGGTCTCCCTGCTAGAAGGTCAGCTGTGTTCACTGACAGCCTGTGCTCAGACTATAGCTTAGCGTCTTATCCTTTGGCCTGACTCTGTCGTCTGCTTTCACAATGTGTCAGCAATCAATGGCAGGTCTGATACTCCGCACACACTCACACACTCATTATGACTGCAGCACGCTAGGAGAACGGACATCTCTCTCCCTTGTTACAAAACACCAGTGGCAATATTTGAAATGATTACGATGTGTTTAGCCGAAAAAAGGGAGAAGTGATGTTGCCGGAGTGTTACGGATCTAATAGAAAAATGTCAGATCTTGCATTTAGCAGCAGAGGTGGAGAGCGGTTGATAAAAACAAAAGTGTATTTTCCACTTTATTCTAAGCTGCTTTCATCAATATTTCGATATAAACAATGGATCAAATGACTCTGTGTACTGTGAAAGGGGGCCCCTACAGGGACGAACCTGCAGGGAAATATCACCCGACTCTGCAGTTCCCTTCAGCTCTACTTAGTGAATTAAGGTCTTTTAACTCATTGTTTTGGTTTTACGGCTCAACTTTCACTTCAAATGATCTTTTGGTTGTAAATCTCCAGGTCTTTGATTAGGCTTCTTCGTAACCTAAATCACGGTGTTAAGTTGCTCTTGAAGCTAACATGGTCGATTGATGTTGCACTAATCCACCATTTTCTGGTGTATAGTATTAACGTATCAAATTAAAAGTTTAGCACTACAGCAGAACTTCATACAAACGCAGTTCAAGTGCTTTGGAGGGTTATAAAATATGAACATTAATACAGTGAAGAGCACTGAAAGTAGCAGAGAGACAAAGAAAATAGATACATAGAAACAGCAATGACTAAGACAAAAATGTATGATTTCATTACAACTCTGAACCAAGTAAAGATGTCTTGGATTTTAATAAATACAAATGGATTATATATTTGATGTCTAAAATATCCCAAATAAATCTGAGTTGAGGAAATCCAATAAAAGTTTTGCTGAGAGAAAGTCCGATAAACCCAAAACTGATTTTAGGTACTGACACTGTGTAAGTTAGTATCCTCTCTCAGTGACACTTTTAGAACCTATTATACACTTTAATATGAAATCAATACTTATTGAATTCACAATGTCTTTTAGCAAGAGGTGTTGGATAAAACAATTACTGTTTTGACAGCGTCTGAACATCACTCAGCCAACAAGACCGGTAGAAATCAATACAGTGACACTTATGTTTCGTGACCCACGGTAAATAAGTCACTCACCCCACTTATTAGGCATTTATAAAGCTTCCAGTAAGTGACCGCAGTACATTATATTGAGCTGAGCTCAGTTGATAACTATTTCCAGTGATGGATATTACATTTTTTATTGAATGGACATATGAAGTGTTAATTATATTTAATGTTGTAATGAGGCAACAATTAGAATCTGTCAAGATGTGAAGTTCATGGACATCATAATCAAAAGGGAAAAAAACAAGCTGCACTCAATGTTGAATTATAAAAACATGGATAAAGGCTACTTCCACCTAATTTACAGACAACAGCACAACTATTGTATATTTCATAATGAAAACACTTTATTTATGGTCAAATTCTACCAAAAACAACTACATAAAGAAGGAACATTTCTTCAAAAATCCTTAAAATTTGTGTCTATGCAGAGCGAGAGCCAGGTGTGATCCCTGATGCATTACGTCTAATATAAAACCTGTTTCATTGCCCAAATCACAATTTTACAGGATGTCACATGTTGAGGTGACAACAGGGTTTCAATGCATGTCATCACAGCATAATCACACTGCATATGATATCGCACAGAAACAACACAAGGATTTGCTTTTTCCCTGTTTCCCTCTGCTGCTCTCCACGTTTTCCAGCCCCACCCAAGTCCTGAGGAGCGAAACTACGATGGCTTTTGATATGGAAATCAAACCGCTAATTTGGTCGTACATTTTACTCCTGAGACATTATACCCGCTACGTGACTATTCAGCGGTCACGTCAAATAGATGAAATATTTAGTAAACATTGACATTTCTGTCATGAAACTCTTTCATCTCCTTTGAAATGCCAGAGGCAACACTGTCAGGATACTCTTTTTCGAGTATTTGTGTAAACTATATTTGAATGTGAATGACGTATTAAGAGTTTGGACCCGTCTTGCACTTATGGATCAGAGAAAGTGTCTGAATCCAAAAAGAACAGATTTGCAGAGATGTGTGTTGTCCAATCAGAGCTGTCAGACCCACAATAAAGAGGAATAAATCGCCTGTGACCTCGTGCCTACCACAATGACTAATGCAAATTTAAACCCCTTTTAATGGAAACCCTCAACATGCTTTGTGTTTATATTTCATTGTGACATTAATAGCAGTAATTACTTTTATATTACAGCAGTTAGCCACACAATGTTTGCCTAATTTAGATCAACAGAATATTAAGCGAACACGAGACCACTTTCAAATTTCCTTTTTGTAATAAATGCAACATGTGTGACTTGTTTGAGGGTAATTGTAAACCCAATAAACTTTGAGGATATGTTTGCTTATTTGATCAGCTGGATGAGCATACAAGTTTATCAGTGGTGCAAAAGGAATTATATTTACTTTACATTTAGAGCTGCTCCGGTCAATATTTTCATTTTAATAATGGATGAAATTACTATATGTAATGTGAAAAGGGTCATCAGTAGTTCACTTCCACTCTGCAGACCTTTTTTGTGGTTCAGTTTCAATATTCCCATCAACCTCATTTAATCTCTGCTGTCTAAATTATCTATGCAGCACCCATCCCATAGATTTGGATGCTTTGTTAAGCCAGTTTAGGCACCAGTTGTCCAGAGCTTTTGGGAAATGGCGTTTGTTAAGGGCCGCTGAAAACATAAATATTGAATAAACAACATTACATTGTTTTTGTTGTTTAATGTTTTTTCAGTTACCGTATCTAAGTAGACAAATAAACCAACAAACGCACTGTTGAGAAACATTACATTCCCAGGATGTCAATGTGATTTTGAATTTCGCAGTTCAGTGAACATAGTTTTCTTGCTTATGGAACAGAACTTGTTCTATTAGGTGATACTAACATATAAATGCTGTGTTCACATATTGTACTTTTTAGTCCACAACTTTTGTTTTACAGCTGGATTGCAAAAAAATATTAAAATCAGCTCCATCTGAACTAGCTACAAAGTGAAAATTCTCCTTACACAGTAATCAATACTAATTACCCAATGATACTATATATGGCACATTTTTCTGATATTACTTACGAGCTTTCATTAAAGAAACATTTTAAATACAGAATTTTGCTGAATTATTTCGACTACTGGCCATTATAAATAATTTGGTGACCAATTACGAGAACATGTTTCAATCACTTGGCTGATTTAGTCTGAAAATAATCAATACGATTTTCCTCTGTAGAGTTTCTTCTAACCGCCGCGGTCTGACAGTGAAGACCGCACCGAGCTGCTGATGGCCGTGTGAATGTCATTAGCTGTGTGAGTAATCCCCCGTCGCACAGAGAGTGCCTCAGTAGTGAGCCCATCCTTAACCTTTTGGGGGTCATTATAGGCAAATAGAGACTCATTTTGATCTGATAAATAATGTCTGATATTAAATATTCAAGGACCCAGGACTTTGCCAATTAGCCAAGCTGTAGGCGGTCGATGATGCTGCTCTGACTGCCTTCACTGTGACTGGATATGTGACCACCATACTGTCATGGCCAACTGCAAGGCTGTTGTCCCTGTTGTCCCTGTCCTGGTGGGAAAGGTGTTGTGGTGAACTTGTTAGTAAATAGTTGATTATTTATACATCCAGCAGTTGTGAAGCAGCATCATCATTAATTTAACTCCTGAGGGAAATATCCGGCTTTTTAGCTGCTAAATGCTTCACTACGTTCACCAGTTAGTCGCTCACTCTGTCTGTCTGCTGTTTGGTGCTGAGCAGGTCGTGTACAGTGGGTTTTTAGAGCTTTTCCTCTGAAATTAGCTATGAGAGCGGTGAGAGTGAACCAAAACAGTAAAGTTGTGGGCCGAACAGCAAAACAATGAGCTGAAAGTGCTGCAAAGCTGAGGGGAGCTGCATGTGATAATTCTCTATCAGCTCATTGCTACACCTCTCACATTGTCATTTGATATGTTGTTATTATAAAAATATTGATTATAGACACTTTAATTTAACTGTTTATAGACTATTCGTAGTACGCATGACAGCAGTCTTCACAGACGTGATAGATAAGTCAATGTGATTACTGTCAAAGCAACAAATGCAGCTGGTAACATTGGTTAACACAGGAAAAAAAAAGGGTGCTCGTTTTTCCATAGAACTAATACTTTGCATGCTGTGCATTAAATTATACTATGAATCTAAGCAATGTAAGAGCAAAACAATCTTAAGAATTTGATTAATCTATAAAGTTAAAGTTAAACACAAATATGCTTAATTTAAATTACATAAAATGTGTGCATAATAATCAACTAACATATTAAAGAGATTAAATTTGTTTTTTAAAATCTTATCTATAAAACTAAAATATCTTCAAGCCTGTAGATTAGCTAAAAAGCCATTACAGGGCTCTTACCATTTAAGTTTTTATTGGGTACAATACATTAAACAAGTTGTTATGCCTACTCTTGCAGTAAAGACTCTCTCTTAGGCATCAGAAGTCACAGTAAAGTAACAATGTCATTTTCAAACTAATACCATAATACTAGTCGCTCAAGTTGCTCCAGGCCATGAAAGTCTTACTCGGTGTTGCTTAAGAAAAGTGTCTTAACGTTCCCACCGTACCCCTGACCTCACCTCAGCTGGCGGAGGGTGGAGCAGGTAATTCCGTGTGACAGCCGAGGCTGAGGGAGTAGTGACGGTGACTTTGACGTGGGAAAATATCGTGCCACCGCTGAGATTAAACAGCAGCTGAATCAATGGGGAGCTCGGCTCATGAATAATGCATGAGGGGCGTTCTCCCAACAAGTCCCTTCAAAGCCCTCGAACAGGAAGCACCAACAAGTATAAAATATGCAGGTGGAGGTCAGATTAATGACTTTTTATCAGGAAGGGGACTGGTAAAAGGACAAGAAGATTTACTGAGCTGACACATTCTTCTTTCTTTTAATTCAAAGCAAAGTTATGATATATGCTTTCCATTTGATCAATAAGGTTAAGAGAGTTTTTCCCTTTCCAACTTAAATTTTTTTATGGTTATGTTTATATACAAGCAGTGCTTGGTTAAAGTTAAGGAAAGATCGTGATCTGCCACATGCTTGATTTTGATTTCCACGCCTCTTGTGTTTTGTCTTGAAATTTCAGACAAAAAAGAAGTTAAAGAATACTTTTTGTAAATAGATAACTGTAACAATAATTTGTGAAGAAACTCAACTCATTATTAGAACATTTTTTTTCATCATTTTTTTTCGAGTTTTATAATTTGTTTGTTAAATTTCGTGTCAGAACTCAGTTCTTATTTGATAATGGCATTTTCCCCAATGATGTTTTATTTTAGGGCACTTTTTATTTAATAACGTCACTTCTTATGACAGTGTTGTCACCACAGACTCACCTTTCAGCCAATCATGTCCGCAAGCTCAACCATTGCTACCAGATTTAGCCAGTTAGCTCCTGGAGCAAGCTCCTGCAGTAAAAGTGAAGTTATTATGGAAATGAACGATAAAATAAGACTTCATACAGTAATAATGAATTGAGTTCAATTCACAATTTATTCATTATTATTTATGTAATAATGTATTTTTCAACAGCATCTTTATGTAATTATTAGGCACCGCTCCTGTCTTTTTGGGCAAGATGAAAAGGAAAATCCAATTGAGGGGATAAAAAACTGTTTAACAGTATGTAATGAAGTGTTACATTTTACAGTCATAGTGTGACTGTGAGAAATTCAGACGATATTATCTGATGTTGTGGACCAAAGTGTCTGAATTTAGGTTTTATCTCCACTGTCAAACGCAAGAAGAAGAGTCCTTGAACCTTTGAGAGTGTTATATATTCTCTTTGTGTTCAACCTGTAAGGATTTATTAACGTTGTGTGGGTCTGTTTTCAGAAGTGCTTTCATTTCGGCGTAAAGTAGCTCAGGGTTTCTATGGAAACACATCAATACTTCCAGATGATGCTGAGGGAGGTTGTGTGTTTCTTGGAGACATTCCTGTCGGCACACAACAGGCTCATTGTGACAAGCACTAACAAGCAGCCTGTTCATTAACACCTGATTCTAGTTAAAGAGCTCAGATATGAAACGAGAAATCCTCTCTTTAGTAATAACACAGTTATTTTTGAGGGTAGAATTATCAATAATTGTCAGTAAGGTATGTTAATTTCTTCTCCTGAACCCAGGACACATTGATGTTTACCCACCATTAATTCATTTTCTTGCTTCCCTGGAACTATGTGGCTTTTTGTGTGTTTTTTCTCAAAACAACTTTATAAGTTTTCCTTCAAGAGAATACAGAAATCTGAATGCTTAAGTAATCATGACATGAGTGTAACCCGCCTCCATCCCATCCCCCACCCTCCTTCCAGGGGACCATCATCAGAGTTGTCAATTAGATTACAAAAGTGGAATTACAAGACTATATATATATCCAAAAAATATTAGTAAAAAACCAACAGTAAAATAAAATAAATAAAAGAAAATATCTACAACCACAAATACATACTGAAAAACAACAAGAACAAACCTAAATAAATAATAACACATGATATTAATAGAATTTCACAAGCAGTTTCAGAGAATAAATGAGTCATAGCTGTTATAGTTATAGTCATAATCATTGTCAGAGTTACATGTGTTTCCCTCTATCAGCCAGTTCATCTGTCAACAGTCTTAAAAAAAACAAAAATCAATCATGTTAGAAATATGGTTTCCACATGGGTAGTAAATGATGACCAGGTCGTGTTTCTCCTGAGATCGACGTACTATGTACCCAGACAGTAACTTTCTCCAAATACAATAGCAGCATCACTTCCTGGCTCTAATGAATATAGGTACAGTAGGAGGACTCCTTCTCTTCCAATTAAGCAGTTTAAGAAGGCAAGCAAGCAGTGATGCAATTAAATTTTTATGGAGGTGAGAAAACACTTTCCTGTTCGCAGCACCACCCATTTCTGACAGTGAAAAACAGAAGTCCAAAAATTGTCATTGGAATAATGTAATCGATGTACTATTTTAAAACAGAAAGAAGTGAAATCTATACGCAAAATTATGTTTTCCCAAACTTCTTCCGGAATAGTTCCTTCAATATCCATTTCCCTGGCAGTTTTGGTTTTATCCCGTGTATAAGGTTTCCTGTTTTGAATGAGGTTATATATTTGAGAGACTGTACCCTTATTATAAGAGTAAACATTGAAAACGGAGTATGATAGGTCTTTAGGGGGAGGATTGGGATAGCATGAAAATGATTTAGAGGCAAAGCTGCGGACCTGAAGACATCTAAAGTAATGAGACTTTGGCAAACTGTTGTCCTCAATAAAAAGATCATTGAAGAAAACCAAACCACTTCTGCGCCAGACCATAAACGCCAAATCTAGTTAAGATGGCGTAAATAGATGGTTAAACATTATTGAAGAAAATCTATGAATGTTATTAAAACCCAAATGTTTTCTAAATTGGCCTCATATTTTTTTGTACAATCAAATTTGAGTTTAAAATCTTTTTTTTTAAATTCTTTTAATGAAATTGGAGAAATTGGAAGTGTGTACTTTAACTCCATGTTTGCCCAGAGAGCACCTTCCTTATCTTCATATGTACTCATCCAATAGGTACGTTTTTTTTTTTTGACAATATTAGCTGCCCACTAATAAAATAAAAGTTAGGCAGACCCAGTCCATATTCTGATTTATTCCATCCTTGCCGTGTACCTCTATAAAGCATAAAATAGTCTGAGGTAACACCATTATTTCAAAGAGAGGCCATAGGTGTTGAATATATAACTTTGACCCAATTACAGAGAGCTGGCCCCATTCCAAATCTCTTCAAGACTGCAAATAAATAGTCCCACTCAATTCTATCAAATGCCTTTTGGGTGTCAAAGGACAGGATAACTTCAGGTTGTAGTGGGTGGATTATAACACATTGAAAAGCCTCCGCACATTGAAAAATGACTGTCATCCAGGAATGAAGCCAGTTTGATCCTCATTAATGATTGTAGGTATGATTGCTTCTAAGTGTTGCAAAAGGACTTTGGTTAATATCTTGTAGTCACAACCTAGCAGACTAATTAGCCTGTATGAACTACATTCTAGTGGGTTTTTATCTTTTCTTCAGTACTGAGATTGCCGTTTGAGAGAGGGTCTGGGGTAATTTTCCTCCAGTAAGAGATTCATTATATACAGATTTCGAGATAGGTGAAAGCTTGGGTGCAAATTCTTTATAAAATTAAATAGAGAACCCTTTCCGTGCCCGAGGCTTTCCCACTTGAATTGATTTGATTACATCTGTTATTTCCTCAGTCAATATGGGGATGTTAAAGGAGGACTGAGCATCAGGATTTATCTTCCTGACATCTAGGGCATCAAGGAATGAACACATTTCAGCTTCTGACTGGTATAGAGCATAAGAGTATTGTTTAAACTGGTCATTAATAGTCTGGGGATTGTGTGAGGTTGTATTTGTACCTGTGTTAATCTTTATCGCCATGTCCAGAGTAAACTTGTTTCGATTTTTTCAGAATTTTCTCGACCTGCCATGTTGACAGATTGCCGGATTCGGACTAAAGTAAAAGTTTTTCCTTGTAGAGATCTGGTGTGGGTGAGAAAGCGTATCTTTTATCTATATCAGCAATGCTGTGTGTTACATCCTTAAGTTGCAGAGAGCTTTGTCCATTTCTGTATGTAACATAAGAAATAATTTGTCCCCTGATATATGCTTTCAGCAATTCCCACAGAAAGCTCTGTGAAACATCTGAGGTATTATTGATTTCCAGAAAGAAATGTATTTGTTCACTAAGGAACATTTTAAACTGTTTACACGAGAGCAACCTAGGATCTAGGCGCCAAATGTGCTGAGGCGCTATTCTGTTCGGACAAAACTATGATGTGATATTGACTATTGGAAATAAAAGGCAATAATTTGTTGTCTGTGATAAAATAGTCAATGAAAGAATAACCAAAAGGTGAGAAAAATGAAAATAGCTTTGCAGTAGGATTCTTCATCCGCCATGGGCCAGACCACAGGAGTAAAGGAAGCAGTTGACAACTGCTACAAATAATGATAGAGAACTACTACTTTTGGTTTCGAGCCACCGAAACACGTGCATGAAGAACACAGTTAAGGTCTCCAAGAAGTGGACATTTTTTTCGAAGAACTGTGGGTCATCCCAGTCTGGTCCATAGACATTAGACAGTTGGAGATGTGCTACATAATGTGCCCACGACAATGACATAGCAACCATTTGCATCCAATGTAACACTGGTAGGTTCAAATAGGATCCTTTCCTGATAAGAATGGCTGTTCCACTCGTTTTATAATTGAAATGTGAATGATACATTTGTTCAATCTATTTGCATCTTAGTCTCCCTTGACAATTAATGTTCAAGTGTGTCTCTTGCAAAAATATAATAGCTGTAGTGATTTTAAATGAGAGAATATTTTGCTTTGTTTGACCAAATTATTCAAGCCTTTAACATTCCAACTAGAAATTTCACCTTGTTGCTTACCTGCTGTTTCTTTATAGACTGAAATTGTGAACAGGTTTTGCATGTTGACAATATCTGGCTGTGTACGGAATTAGACTAAGTCATACAAACTATGTGTTTTTAGATTAACTGGCACATTTTTGCATACTTCAAGGACCACAAATAAAAAAAAATCTATTTACCTACATTATATTTGGGTTGACAGCAGAAACCCAAGAAGAAAAAGAAAAACCTTTAAAAACTCTAATTCACGCAAATGTTTTTGTAATTCAGATGAACTGACCCTTTAATTGCCTTGAAGTTATCTCAGTATCTGCTCCATTTTACCCATAAAAATCTCCTTTAAGATGCCTGCAACAAAACTGACAACAATATGACAATACGCTTGTCCACTTAGATGTTTAAATATCCATTTTTCTGAGTACTTTTAGGATATATCCATGTAGGACTAAAAGTTTAGTTTCATTATGAAACTGTCGCTGACAAACAGACTTCACCACAAAGTCTATTTAGTAGCTGTTCTGGAGCTCTCAACTGGGATTAATGGGTGATACGATTAAAACCTCCAGAAGCGTCACTAATGGACCTTCTTTCCGAGGTCAAGAGTGTTTCAACTTTCTCAACACATATATCCAGTTTATGGTCTGCAATCAGATCTTGCAACCTCTTTTTGTCTGATTTGAATTTTTGGTGATTTAGTATCTTTTAAAGGTTAGTGTTTGGTCTAAGAGAATTATAATCAAAATCACACTTTAAGCTCTACATCTCCTTACTTAACACAATCCTTATATGTAACGTCTGTGTGAAAGTGTAGAACTTATTAAATATTTCCCATAGGTAAAATAAAGAGACAGTGTGACGTCTTTTCAATAAATCATCTTCCATCTCCGCTTGAAGTCTCAGAACGTGCTAATAACTCCCAAAATTCATCTGTACATTTCTTTAGGTTTAGCGTGACGTTCCCTGAGAGGACATACCACTCACAAACTGCATCCTGTCCGTTACATCAAAGCCTGATTTTTTCACCAAAATGCAGTGATGTCAGCTGTGGCGCAGGAAGCATCAAAGGCCCCTCAGTGAAACAGTACTTTAGAGAATAGACAGACATCTGTCTACATCTGAGGTTATATCCTCCTGTCCATCTTAGTGCAGTAACACCTGGAGCGTCATCCAGCCCAGTTCGACCTGGAGGTCTGTCACTGTGATGTACTATAATGATCCATTCAAATCTGCCGGGAGCCTTGATTCTGAATACCATACACACCTCGACTTTTTTTTCATTTACAACAATATCCAACAAAAAGCTGACCTTGAGCTCATTGATTTGGGCTGAATCAAGGTTTAGCCAGCTTTATATGATTTCCATTCAGTTGGGCACATTCTTTTGGTGCCGACTGTTACTATTCAAACCCATCGTTTTACAATCAATGTTGTATTATCAAGAGTATGAATAGCAGTAGCCATAGAAACCAGAAGTTCAGACTTTTTCCAAATAAGTCTGTGGTGTGATATCGACAGCCAAGCTTGTTTTTCCGTATTAATTAATTATGAATACTCTCCCGTGGAAATATCAGGTGTTATTAAGCTGGCAGGTAGATGCAGTCTATGTTGTTGTTGATCAGAATGGGACCAGAACAGCTTGGGAATTCACTGCAGCTCTGGCCTCGATCAGAACTGATGCTCAGCTGTTGCTTTTTAATCATCACTAAACAAACCTGAGCTCCATCTCAGCGATTGCCCAACTTAATTTAAAGACTCTAGATGCCACCAGTTTGTTTATAATCAGTCCCTCCTGGTCATATTAATTACTTCTACTCTAAAGTCTCTTCATATTGTTTCTCTAATATTCTCCTGCGTGGTTGGCAAGTATATTGTCGACTCAAATTGTCCAATTTTTACATTTCATTCAGCCTGTCCACATTTGTTCTGTTAATTCACGAAGCAATGTCTCTATTAGGCTACCCAGGGAAGACTAGTCATGGACGACAGAGGCAAAGGAAACGTCTGCACATCCATCTCAAGTTGTGCACTGGGTAATAATAATACATTTACAAATTGGTTTATCACTGTATGTTGGAACTTTCCTCTAAATCAACATCTCTCTGATGTCCTTGTTGGCATTGAAATATACTGTATATCAGTAATTGAAATATCTGCTGTGCTGATTATTTAATCCATGCAGAATGGTCAAACATACTTTATAGCCACTAAGTAGTCTAAAGAGTAGCAGTAGGCTATAAAGTATCTACCAGCACAAAGTATTTTCTCAGCTTTCTTGGCCATTTTAATTAGTTCGACTTAATTAATACATAATAAAATAAATAAAAATATCATACAGGAGTTTCATATAATAAATACATTTAATTTGCTTAATAACATGAATTCCAATGCAGAGTGTTAACGTTATTCAGTTAAATTAGCAGTTCAGCTGGGATTTTTATTCTGCATCACGACAGAATTTAGTTACTTCTTCATTATGTGTAGTAACAAACACACTTAACAGGATGTCAGTTCATCAAAATGGATTTTTATTAGATTACATTTAACAGCAAGGGGAAAATGCTTTTTTTCATATTTCTATTTTCAGAGAAATTACAATTCTATATCAGAAAATATATATATATATTAACAAAAAAACAAGAAAGAATCCAGCATTAATTGTGACCAGATAGTTACTGTGTTTAGGCTCCGAAGGGCTGGCGTAAGTTTCTTTGTACAATTTAAAGCAATTCCTGTGTGGACCTTCATCTCCAGTTACAGACAGATAGACCTCAGCATCACCTCCTACACACACCTTTTCAATTTATTTTCCCACTGTGTTTTTCTGTAGTTTGCTGCTGCAATACATCCATTCATCTGAGATGAATAATAGTGAAAATGCAGTCCTATAAAGCACAACATTCTTCAGTGTTCAGATCAATAGAGAGCAGTTGGCCTTGACTGAATGGATGAGCATGTGTGGGTTTAGTGGGATGATGCTGTCATTATATCGGTAAATGCAAGTTAATTGACTGTGCAGTGTCTTATTTTTTTCTCCTTATTTTGCAGTCTGCTTCATAACTAATTGGTTTCATCTAATGTCTTCTTTCTTAGAGAGGCAAAGTGTTGAATCTCATGGCTGCGCCTCACACTATGAGTACGAGGTCAGCCAGCTTGGGTGAAGCCAGGAATAGTAATGATGGATGTTAAAAATGTATGCAGGTAGGTGTGTTTACTTCTAAACTCTAGAGAATTGTTCTAATACAAATATTAATATGTATAAGTTAAAGATACCACAGTTTCCTCACATTACAGGTTCAAAATGGAAAGAATGTACCAATATGCTAATTGGTATTCATCCGTAAGCAACGACACCTCCTTTGCAGAGCTGGACCGGTCACCTATTCTCCCATGAGGCAATTGTGCTACGCCTACTGCAAGCTTAAGTAGCAGGTTGAAGTAGCAAGCTGCTAATGAGCAGAAATGTGGCAGGTGGACACGGCTTAATGAAAGAATGTACTTGACCAAGGAAAGCATTAATGATCACAAGGGAAATGTTTTGGTACATTCTAGTGTGACTGCTAATTATTATCTTTCTGTTAGTTTATATTGAAAATATTCCAATAAAAATGTATGCTTTTGTATGACCTCTGTCTTTGTCTTTATAGAAAGTTTATCCAAATTGAAGTATACAATTTAGTGACAGAAAATGTCTTTGGAAGTGGCAAATTCGTATTACTTTTAAAGCAAAGGTTAGCTCATTTTAATGGGGAAAACTGATCCATTGGCCGAACTTTTCAGAGAACTATATATATGAAAAGGAAAGAAATGCAATTAGTATTAAAGGTTTGCACCACTACTGTATAATTTATCTTTTATAATTCCATTAGTAATCCAAGTGGTACAATGGATAACTGTACAAGTATCACTTTTGTTTTTCTGTTTATAGGAAGCTGAACTGTTGTATTAAGATTATTAACAAGTTTTACGGTGGTGTGATGCATGGCAGTTTTTGTAGATGAGCATTTATCTACAGGCTTTAGTGCCAGAATCCAAAAAAACATGATTAACATTAATTAAAGATAGTGACGTTTGAACTTTTGTCTCTGAGAGAACAGGCTGACGTCCAACAACTATCCCTCTTCACACATAATGAGACACCATGCATCTTCCAGCACAGCCTATTTTAAAGCAAATTAAATCATTTGTACCCCAAGAAAAGTTCTGTTTTATCATCGGGATTAATGTGAGCATCATACAGTAAGTAATTTTTTTACAGAAAGCCAATATGATGTTTTTTATTCTTTATTCTGATAATGGTGCATTTTTTCATGCCAAAATAAAACAAAAAAGACTCACTGAATCTTTGTCAATCATTACATCACTGCATGAAAAAAGCTGCTAACAAAATGCAACATAACAACAAAGTTGTGTTCGTCATGTCACCTCTGGGAGTTTGGATTTCAGTCTCATAGTGATTGAAGGTTTCATTAGATTGGGGGTAAATGATGAAATGATAAAAATAGAGGTTTTAAGAAAGAAACCGCCTTAACAGATTTATTGACAGTTACTGTGATGAAATAAGGCTACAGTGGATGAAATAGTGTGTTGAGGAGTGAGATAAAATCAAATTTTAAGGTTCAAGAATCAATACTTCCCTGCTGCAAAAAACTCAGGTTTAAACAGCAGCAGGACATCAAGCATATTCCATGGAGAATATAAATCTCTCCATACAATGTAACATACACACGATGAAATATCAAATCCATGGTTGTATGTGTACAATGTGAGAAGTTGTGCACAGCATGAGAGTAAAATGTGCAGAAAGCATAATATTGTTCTGATACTAATTTTCAAGCTGGTTTTATTTAGCATATCATGTACATATATATATATATATATATATATATATATATATATGTAAATAATATATCTTTACATTGTTAAATCTTTACTGAAGGTAGACAGAATATGTAATTTTAGGTACAGTAGTATCATTACACACAGTTTGTTTCCTGATCTTTGGCTCTGCAGGCTTCTCACAGTTACCAAACATTTAATGTCAGTCACAGTGAGCTGATTGAGGATGACAGGCTCTGTGGAAACTGGTGACAATGAGGGAAACTACAGTCCACACACACACACACACACACACACACACACACACATGACTCAGTGAGATCCTTGTTGCCCAGCAGGGAAGCTGCAGGGAGAGTTGATCTGTTCTGCTATGCCTCCAGAAATGCCAGCAGGTCAAAGCCGAACAGCTCTGAAATCCCATGCGTGGTATATGCATTGTGAAAGAAAGTACAGTACATACTAGTAGTGGTGGTACAGAGATGAAAACACAAGGAAATTGTCTAATACAAAACTGTAACTTTGGACAGTACCCATTTGATTTGACTAACTCAGACTGCTGATGGTTGATGATATTGAACCTAATGTTTAACATAAAGATGTAAAAATCATCAGAAACATGATTTATATCCTACTACACATTTTTTGTTTTCGCCAAAGTTCTAACAGTTTTGGTTATTTCACATGACAAATGTCTGTATTTTTGGGCTCAGCTGGGAAAAAGTGATGCCACATATTTCTGTGCACAAACCAGGATTTAGCAGCATTTGAATAAAGATGTGATGACAGCTAGTTGTGGGGTTGTTTGCTTATGTTGAAGACACCAAAACACTCCTGATGTAGCAGATTAGCTGAGCGTTTTGAGTGTTGAACTTGTAATTCATAATTACTATTTGGAAGTTTGGGTGATTTTGGATGTTTTTTTTCCACAAACTTAACTTTGATTGTTGCTTAGGTAAGTCATGAATATTTAATGTTATAGATAATACTTAAGCAAACCAACCAATTGAGGTATTTTCTCTGGCAATGACAAATAACAAAGGCGTCTTAATAAGATCAAGTCTATACAGTATGTAAATAGTATATACATATTAATGTACATGATTATCTAATTGCACTGATTGGAAACCATTGCCTCCTCTCACGCTGTTCTCTGCTCTTTCATGCAAACTTGGAAGCCAAAACACATGAGGAAATGTGTCCATTCACCCCAACCGACAATGTGCTAAATGACAAAGACCAGTTAACCTCCTGTGGCCGTCACAGTGGGGGCTTCCACCAACAGAGCCTTAATTCCAATCAAGCTCTCCCCTCCTCAGCCTGACATCCAGCTCAACCTCAAGGCCACCACACCTCCGCAGCACTGTTGTATATTAATGTTGGAAAATACAACATTAATAAAATATAGCTCCCAGTGTTGTGTTGCTGTATATTCTTGTGTCGAACACCCCCTGACATTAGTGGAAGCAATACTGCCAAATAGACACACAACCCTTTAAACCTACTGTAAAGATATGATCCCTGAGCCCTCCTGGTTTTTGGACTGATAGTGATTGAGATTGCACCATGACTTCTAATTAGTTCATTCCTGTTTGACACTGAACAAAAACTGAGAAGTCTTTCACTGTCTATAAATATCCATCAAAGGAGGACAAAAGGATGAGACTCCAGCAGTGACAGAGGTGTTGATTCACTGTGGTAATAACTTCTGAGCTGGTGGTTTGTGCGTCTAGTGTCAAAAGACTTTCTGTTGACAATTTCTACAGTCTTACAAAATATTTTTTATTGGTTTTTTAAATTTACAAAAAAATGTATCTTAAGAGCATCATGCTGTCTTAATTTGATGCACTTCCCGCTAAAATAGTATGATAAAACACCAGGAATGTATAAATCAAAAGTGTACACCAGCGGGACATCTGTTAAGTCTATGATGGTTTTATGTTGGGGCAGGGTTAATTAACTAATACAGAAGGGTTAATTGTGAAACAATCCAAATAATTAAACCACATTTTGTTCTCTAAGTACCGTTTTGTTAACTTTTTTTCTTTATTTAATGTGTCGATTGTTTGGTCATGCATAGTATGTCAATGTTTTCTGGGGATGGCCATGTCTGTCGGCTGGTCCATCACTAATAAAATATCTCAACAACAAAAGTTTGTACCGACATTCATGTTCCCCAGAGGATGAGTTGTAACAATTTAGGTAATCCCCTGACTTTTCCTCTGGTGCCACCATCAGGTTAAAATGTTAATTTGTCCAATACTTTAGTTTATGACTAAATACCAAAACTGACGACATTTCCCATCAGCCTCAGCTGCTGCTTTGTTTTTAGTAGCAAGGCAAGTGGCAAGTACAGTGTTACAGAGCCAGGAGTATGGCTGTAGCTTTTTAAGTCTCCTTTTGAATGAGACTTGAATGATAGACAGGACACGCAAAAAAGATCTGCGAAATATTGTGAGTTTTCTCTCCAACAACTAAAATCTTTTTATATGTTTCCAGAAGTGGGAGACAGTGTGTGCTCTGTTTATTGTTTGCCTGTTGCCTGAGCGGAGCAGGAATACCTCAATAGCTCTCAATCATCTATAAATACTTAACCCCCCCCCCCCCTCAGGCAGGAGGCTGCGGTCCTTCAGGACCAAAACGTCTCGCCACAAGAATTGTTTCTTCCCGTCTGCAGCTGGCCTCATCAACAAGGCCCGGGACCCCCACTGACACAGAACCTTATCCCCTCCCCCCATAGACACTACACGTTACATTAACGTAACCCCATCGTAATGTGTTTCATTAACGCACATCTGTACCTGGACAAGACATAATCGTTGCACATTTTTTTAATAATATTTTTTCATTTTCTGTATTGTAAATACTTCTCTTTCTATTTTATAGTTATGTTTATGCTTCTTGACTTTTTGCACTACTTGTCTTCTACCTTTAATATCTTATTTCTTATAAGTTTTATTGCCAAGCACCAATACGTCACAGCAAATTCCTCGTATGTGAAAACTTACTTGGCAATAAACTCGATTCTGATTCTGATTCTGAGTCTTATTATGACATTTACAAGATCAGTAATACTCCGTAACATTCACTGAACAAAGTCATGAAAGTTTACTTCTGAAGCATGGAGAAATACATAAATACAGACTATGATGACGTTAAAGACTTCATGTAGGTTAGTGATTCAACATAGAAATGGAACACAGATTTGAGTCCTATATACGTCATCTACAGCGCGGCGTGCTGTTCACGGTGCATCTCCCATGCATATATTGAGGTTTGCAATTGCAGCAAAATGAAACCATGAAGTAGAATCTGATTGGAGGAGGGAGTATAATTGACTGTCCTATCATTGCCGTGATTGACAGAATAAATTAGACAGTGAGCATGTGTCTGCCCCTCAAACTTTAATGAAGGTAATGAATGGACATGAGCAAATTACCTTTCCCCACTCACTGTCATGACCCTCCTCACACACTCACTCCCTCCCTCCCTCCACCTCCTTAAGGGAAATTCACCGTGGCTCGTCTGGCCTCACGAGCACCTGATCCATACAGTAAGTGATATCAAGGCATCGCCGGTGGCCGCCATCGATACATCGAGTGTGTGAACAGATATGTTGCTCATAAAAGTGTCACAGAGATTAACAGATATGGGGAGATGTACTGCCTCTCTGGTTTTGTATTTTCAACATGCAATACACGGGATTCTTGCATTGTTTATTTAATCATATCACTTTTGTATTTACTACAAATAGTTCACAGTCTCAAAAGGCTACTCATTTGAGTGTCTTAAAACTATTTTTTTTTTGGTTTAAAACCATGAGTAGAAGGACACTTTTCCTCTGTGACAATATCATTCGACTATGACCTCAGATCCAACGAGACAACCTGCTGAATTTAAGAATATTAACCTACTAAGTGGAGGAAAAGTAACTTCAAGTATTCAAGTATTTTTGAATTGAATTGAATTGAACTGAATTGAGTAGGACAAGAAAATGCTTAGCCTGTTACTTTTCCAAGGTAACAGGAGTGGTTCAGCATGAATAAGGTTTGATCTTTGGCCAATTAGCTGTATCTGTAATTAAAATCTCTTGAAAATCAGAGGAAGACTTCTATTAGCATAATTTCAGCTAATTACCCCCGAGAACAACACTGCAGCATAATTTGATGTCACATTTAGACAATTAGCAAATCTGCTATTTGCAAATTCTTTGACCTCCTCAGATTCAAAGATTTTAAGCGAGTTTTTGAACATTTAACGACGAGATACTAAACTAATGAGCTGAGGCACAATATCCGTGTTTTCTCTCGACGCTGACTGCCACGTCTCAGGCGTGTGTCCGCTGCCCGTGGTTAGTGCTGCAAAAATAACTTTTAAGGCAGGAAGGAGCCTGTCAAAACTGTCAATCACAGCTACAGCCGAGCTCGCGCCAAGCAAACAGCTTGTGGCCGTCACATTTAACCTTCTGATTTGACAAAGCTCATCTGGAACTGATTGAGAGTCTCTAAAACTCATAATAGAATATCAGTCAGCAGGTGGTACAAAGCCAATTACTAATATGTTTGTAGTTGAATGAAGCTTTTACTGTACTGTTTCTGAGACGCAGCAAGGTCATATCTGAGGTGAGGCTCATTGTGAGAAAAAAAAACTTGCCAAATTATTTCACACCGAGAAGGACGCACGTCATAAGGACAGGCACATTTTTATCGCTAAATCATTTATGACATTTTTATTCTAATCCTACCCCTAAGCTAAAAATTTGTGAGGCATGTATAACCAGGACACCGCTAGCAGACAGTGAAGGACTCGGATCCGAGCCAAGGCCATCAATATACCATGAGGGGCCTGTTTCCTCTGTGGCCCATAGCCAGGTGAGCTACAGATTCCTGTCCTGCTCTATAGAAACTCATGCTACCTATAATCCACACAGAATGGACTTCAATAAGTCAGTGATATATGGCTAAATACAAATTTTGGTTTGAATTCTTATATGTGCCTTTCTAGAGGGCATTTTAATTTGGGGCAATTATATTGGAATAATAATCGTTGGAATAAAGTATAAGGAGAGGAACATTGTGTGAAAGTGTTTGGAAAGGCTGGAACAAAATTAACTCATTTTCCAGTCCCCAAAATCTCTAATTTGAAAAAGAAATAATAATAATAATATGGTTTTAATCAAAGAAAACAGTGAGTTCATGCCCTCAGTTGCAGTTTTTAACCATTCCATGTCTTTAGATATTTGTCAGATCACTAAAATCTCCATCTGGAGTGGAATGAGGTTTTTAAGGGACTTTAAAAGCCTAAGAACAGTCTCTTAAAGGAAACTATCTCTGGGGAAATGCCACTCTTATTCCAAATTCATTTGTAGACTGTAACAGTTACTGGTGATACAGAAGAGGATTGTTCCGTATACTATATCTCTTTTGCAACTATTCCTCCGATGTCCCTCTGTCCGTGTACAGCATGTGTGTGCACAAATGATTAATGATCGTCTCTGCCTTTTTGAATGTCTCACATGTATTTTATTAATTGGGATTTGTCTGCATTCATATATAATTATATAAACAGAATGTCAGTCTCAAAATAGTCTAATTGGTGAACAAGTTTTGCTCCAGTCTGTCAATAGCTGCGTTTCTTACATCTGAGCCTTAAAATATTTTAAAAAAGGAGGAGATCATTGAGCTAAAGGTACACTTTATTTTGAATATGCTTTGTTTTCTTTATTCATAATATAGTGTATGTGAATGTTGTATCAATATATGAAAAATGATGGATCCCTTTCTCCGTTGTGGGGAAAAAGACCAACTGAAAATAAAAAATAAAAGTCAAATACATTAAAAAAATTGAACATAGACCCACAAGGAATCATTGTAGACATCAGGAAGAAAATTTGCATTTTACCTTTGGGTTCAGATATGACTTCATAATTGACTGTAATAAACCCAAATGGTGATAAATTATCATCTACCAGACAAAGAAAAACTGCATAAACACTCAGGATTTCAGCCTCCAATAATTTTCATATGAATGGCAAGACTCACATCAGCTAATAAGTATACAGTGAGGTGATTCAAGTAGGCTCTGTGGGGGGAAGAAGTATCACAGTACTGGGTTATTAAAATGTCCGTGTGCCTGCATTATCCATAGTGATGTGAGCCTGTCTTATGAGCACATTATGGGCATTAAATGAGATTGTGGTATCATTCACTTTCTTTGTTTATCACCAAGGGGCAGGGATGTGGTTTAAGGAGTTTCATAAATACAAACTTGCCAGGAGTGAACTTTTAAATTCAAGTTTCATAGGGAGATAATATCCTGGCAGAACGCATTAGAAAGAAGCATAAATCCTTTCATAACTTCATCAAATATTTATTCATTTTCACCCAGTCTTCTCATATATCTGCAAGCATTATAGTCAACAAAATACCAGAATGTCTGTAATTTGCCCAAAAAGATATTTAGCTCCAAACAAGACATCACCGCAGATTAGAACAGATGAGAGTTGGAGCCCTGTGGATTGTGGATCATCGTCCCCTTAGGTTCAGGGGCTTCACACTCATGTTGTACATAACAGTAGCCAGACAGGAGCAATTATTCACCATAAAGCAATGTAGCGCTGGCTGAGAGTAAATTACAGAGAGAGCCTCCACCAATTACTTCTTGTAATGGTGAGACAAATCTCATTTGACACTATAACACCCTTGCATTGAATGGACCAATAATGAGCAAGTCCTCGTTCCTACAAAACAGAAAGGAGAGAAAAGAGGAAAACACTCATCCTGATCATGCATCCTCTCAATTAAACACGAAGAGGGGTTTTTGACTTAATTACACCAAGCTCACAGAGACTTTTATTACAGCCTTTTAATGGTATTTTTCCATTAATCCTTTTTCTAACGATTATAATTCAGTGTAATTTACATTATAGGTCAAAATGGCATCTGCTGGTTGAATCTTTTATCCTCCAGGTAGATTCTTGTTTGACTGGACACCCTTGGGGTATATGAGCTGATGAAATTCAGGGCGAGGTGAGGGCGCCGTGCCCTCACTGTCATTAGAGGGGCATCACTCTGCACAAATGAGAACGTGTCCCCAAGAACACATAGGCCATAAAGAGCACTATTAATAACATATCCACCTCTTGGATTGTGGAAAATGACCTCAGGGTCACATTCTGGCACAAACTTTAACTGAATGTGATAATTATTTGTTGAAGCTCTAAAATTACAATACAACTTCAGTTAAATGGAGGGACAATTGCTGTCAGTTCACTTAGTCTCATATTTCTCTTATTAACGCGGCACATTTTTCCAGGTATTCTAGCTGCCTGAGGAAGAGATTTAGCTTGAAATGTATCACCTGTGACTGCATTTGTAGCCATCATCATATCGTATTTAAGTGTATTTTATTTGTGTGCTATAAAACTTTAGCTTTCAGAAGCCTTTTCTCACACTTTTTATTGGTCAGCCAAAGGTAGCTTTTTTGATCAAGTATCCATTAGTTTTACAATGAATAACAAGTCACACACAACACAACGCTGTGTATACATATCAGACGATACATACAGTATATATACTGTAGCGTATACAGTTAACTGTATACAGCAGGTCTGATGGGAATAATTTTGCAGGTATTTGGTCATAAATGGAATTATTGGACAAATCTGTACCAAACTTCTTGGCCTCCCATCCAACAGTTGTCGAGAAAGTTCACTCAAAACCATAAATGGCAACCTGATGGTTGCTAGGAAAAGTCCAGGGAGCACCAAAGTCAGAATTAATTGTTTCGAGACCACAGATGTGTCAAAAGTTTTATGTCAATCCATCCAGTGAGATATTTCAGTCTGGACCAAAGAAGTGGACCAACCAACAGACCAACAGATTGATGTTGCCCTCCGTAGAGCCATGCCGCTACCTTGGCTAAAACATGTATTTAAATTCTTAGAGGGGAAGGGGAGCTAAAAAAAAATCCACCGTATGATGAAACAAACATGCAAAGTAGAAGATGATTGCGCCGTGAATGAAACACCAATACAGTATGATATGCCCATGTGAAAAGCATCCATATGAAAAGAGAAAACAATGAGAAATGGGAATATTCTTTAATCTGAGAGGCTGCAGAGGACCAAGTGTCAAGGGGTCTCCAACTTGTCCCCCTGCATTTTGGCAATACCACATTCACTGTGAATCATTTTTGAATATTGTCTTATATTTGTATAAATTCAGGGTGAATTAATAAAGTGGGCCATGGGTGCATTGCAATGTAAGCATGTTTTAGCAGCTGTGAGACCTCCTAGTGGTATTAATTTCTGCTGTGGTGAAAGATTTAAAGAGGAGTCATTGGTAAGAATTCAAAGATAGTTTGGTACTGAAACATACAATGTGTATTACTCAGTGGATGTTACAAGTCTCAAACTAGTTCTTCTCACCATGTGAATAAAAGAAGCAAAGGATCCGAGAGAGAAAACGAGACCAGAGTGTGTTTCATGAACTGACGCGTTTATAAACTGAGATAAATCTGATGCACAAATTAGATTTAATAGTCAGGTATTTTAGAGGAGCAATTGCAATTCTCCATAGAGTCTCCCAGCAAATGTTACCAGTGTCGTCATTCACACCGGCATGGATAGGTTTCTAAGACAGACATCAGACTTTTCATTTCAGCTCATTGCAGTTCAGCCAAAGTTTAATCATTAAAATATTCAATTTAGTGAATTTTAGAACTGTGTAAGCTCAAACAACCACAGCTCCTCAAGAGGCAAATCAATGTGTATTACAATGGAACCATTAGCAATTGTTGTTCACTCCATCCTATATCTGGACTGTAGGAAAGGCCCAATGGTGGGAAAAAAATAAAATGGGCACCAAATGGTGGTGAGCCGGTTGTGTGCAGAAAGTTGTGACGCATTCATGATGAAAGTATTTCTAACCCTGGTTAAAATTAAAATTGTTTTATTATGTGACTCAGATGTAAAGTATAATGCCTACATCTCTGTAATAAAAAAACTATTAACTATTAAACCGTTTAGAGGCACTGAGAGTCCAACTCATTTTCATTGGTTCTAGCATGTAAGGCACCCTAGAGGGTGCTTCATCACATTTTCTTGGACAAAGAGCCACCCTATAAGGCACCTTATAATGTTTAGTCTACCATAATAGCATCCAAGAGGGTACACTTGTGGTGGAGGCAAAAGTTCATCAGGTGAGTCAGTCATCAAGCTTTAGAAGACTGACTCACTGAGCAATAGGAGACAAAGATATATAATGCAGATACCACTTTCTCTTCACAACATATCTGTAATTCCACGTCATTTACAATGTGATCATATGTCTAAAAAACTGCACTTTTGTGAGTATCACTAAGTCACAGTGGCACTTGATGATGTTGTTGAACAAATATATGACATAATTAGATCGGTTCAAATGGAGCGCCACGACATAAGGAAGAACAGAAAGTACATAGGATGACACCCCAGAGTGTTGCCCCTGCACATGTTCCCAAACACTAAGAAAAAGGCTTTACTGAATGATTCAGGGCTGTCAGCAGATATGGTGTGCTCAGTCTTTTTTAATAAGCTCAGAGCTTCACAGTACGACTCACTGTCAGACAGTAATGGTGCTGATTCTGACATAAAGGGTTGTTTGTTGCTCAGCTGTGATCTTTCAGTGCGTGCAAGGGACAAATAAACGAGCATCATGCATTTTTCAAGACTTAAAGCATCAAGGAAACCATAGATTTTATAAAAGGAACACAACTTTTTACATCCTTACATCTTTCAGGGCTGCAGCTGCTTGGTTGCTGAGTTGCTCGTGATTGTCTGTTTCTATCACATCTATGATATCTTATTTTGGCATTATTTATCAGCTACAAAATGATGATGTCAATGCTTTTCAGTCACTGAAAGTGTTCTGATTTTTCAGTCATTTGCTCCCTGCTGCTTCATCAACACTTCCGCCCGGCAGCATTACCTCAGGAGGAATCTGAGAAGACAAGAGACTTTATTTCAGGAGCAGTCACTGTCTGCTAAGATGAACTGTGAACAGCTAAAGATAGAAGCTCTATTTTAGTAACTGAAGATATTAAAGATACATATGAAACAGGCAGAGGAGAAGATGAATGATAGCACACTCATTCAGACTTTGACTACAAAGCTGCTTTTGTCACACAATGTGAGGTTATCTTCAACCAGCGACCACCAGTGTAAATATGGACATTGAATTGACAGCGGTTAGTTAGTTGCTGATTAGCAGTCAAGCTGCAAAGTAGCCCAACATATGAGAACCAAACCTGCTGCTGTTTTTGGTCATTAACCCACTGACTCATTACATAAATCAGTTAAAATTAGTGCATGTTGGTATTTCAGGGGCACTCACCAACATAAAAACAAGAACATTTGCATACTTACATACATAATTCAGCACCATCAAGGAAATCCTCACCAAAGACTGTTAAATGTTCAGCTACATTGAAAAAAGGATGGTAACGATATGTAAAATCATTAGGAATGAATGACTCATTTGCTTAACCATGAACAGGATAATATTCAGAACAAGCTGTCTAATCATGTATGACAGGAAATTAATTTCTTCGACAAAGCAGATTGTAATGGTCATGCAGCTATTGCTCAGCTAATTTCCAAATATGTTTCAGCTGGAGTCATATCTAATTACCTTTCTTATTCATCACCAGTTTATTTATGTGTCATTACGATGGCGGCCGCTTAAAAGGGTTAAAACAATCCATGAAATCTTATTAGGCTGCTGTTCACTTTGGCAACTGGGAAGACTGATGGAGGAAATCTCCAATGAAGATGAATAACAGGAGCCTTTCTTGAAATGCCAGCCCAAGGCGATTTGCTGTGCTGTTGTGGAGCAAGAGGAATGAATGGAGACTTTATAGAATCAAAGCAGATTTGGACGTGCACAGTTTTTATGCATCAATTTTTACAAAGATTTAGAATTTGCGAAGAAAATGTGAACTGAAACACAAAGTAGATGATCAAAATATTAGCCTTACCTTAAAGCTGCCCTAATCAATAGTTTTTTATTAACATTGGATGACATGATTACGCGTAATGTACAATTACCATCCGACTCTGCAGTTCCCCTCGGCGCTATTGAATATTTAGCATCTTTCAGCTCATTGTTTTGGTTTTGCAGCCCACAACTTTACCATTTTTGGTTCACTCTCACCGCTCTCGTTGTTTCAAGCAGCAGCAGGCAGATATTTTAGTTAAAGACTAGCTGGTGAATAAGTGGAGCGCTCTGCAGTTTCAGATATTTTCCCCACGAGTTGGTGGAGACCAAAACAGAGCTAAAAGGAGAGTAAATTTGTGCTCCAAATGAATTCTAATGATGCTCAATGTCAAAAACTAGCAGGTTCATCACAACATATTTACTGAAGACCATAATATGTTGTTGAAAGCTCCTGAATAAACTAATAAGTAGACCTTGAGTTAAGATTTTTTTTAGCTTTGCACACACCTGAAAAGCTAATTCTAGGCAAACACGTCCATTAAGACATGTATAAAGTGTGTCAAAGGCTAATAATTGGTAATTTATCTTATATTTTGCAATTTTAAGTTGATATTATATATTATAAACATTACAAAATAAATGTTAGCCTCAATAAAAGTACTGTAGCACATGTACATAATCAAGCTTCTTTCTCAAAAGACACATTTTCTAATTTTCTCCTTAAATACTTTGGCTGAAATAAGAATTATTTGTGGTTCAGAAAAATTCATATTTTCAGTTCGCTGCAAAGGAACCAATCAATAAAGCTAGAAAAGTGTGGTGCTCTTTTTTAAGAAATGACTGAATGCTTTGTTCTGGTAGCATATGATTTATCTCAGCTTGCGGTGTACCTCCTGCAACAACAGAAGACAGGTATATCCAGTCAGCACAAGTGAGATAAATTAAGTGAGCCTCTATCTTTAGCAGGATTTAGAGCAAGAAGCTGAACTGATTTATTACCACCATCTCACTGGTGTCAGATGAATGATGAACGTCTAGATATGAAAACTACCACAACAAGGCACTTTATAGCCTTGTTTTTCCTTTTATCTATGACCTCCCAACGCAGTGGGCAAGAGCATACTGTTATGTGCAGAGAGGTGTGCGATTTAATTGTGTACATATCTGCCAAATCCCCCAAAGTGTCTGTGACCTTCTTCATTTTGTATGCTCGCAAAGTTACAGCCACCGTCCTTTCTCAGTCATGATTTCATGAGGTAATACGGTGCGCTAATGGACAGATCGATAGTGTGACGTCAGTAGATGCATATTAATGGCTCTGTGGCCTGTGTGTGTGTGTGTGTGTGTGTGTGTGCTCAGTTTAGCCTTGAAACCTACAGTATCTCTAATGATGTGAGGAAAATGACATTAGGGGTCAGATGACAGCCCAATAATGAGTACAGCGTTCAGTCCAAATCCAGGTACATGCTCCCCTACCTCTGGCCTCTGAACCCAGACTGCCATGACATCCGAGCCATGAGAATGCTAATTGGGCTCAGACGTACCAAACAGTGTCCACAGAGGAGAGGTGGAAAAAATAAAAAACACGAGAAATGGGACGTGTGTGAATATGGAAATAAAATATTGTGAATTCATTATTTAGATATGGGTCTCTGCTCAGACGGCTTCTCAAACTGTAGATGTTAATAAAACTCTGCGCCTTTAGCACTTAATGCCTCAGCTAGAAAGGTGGGATGAAAGGCAGACATTTCAACCACTTAACAAGGTATGCAGTGAACTGCTGTCAGCTTTCTCTATTCCCAATACACTCACTGAGCAAAGATAAAGAGACACACACACACACATATGCACTCTGTAACTGAGACTACTGCAAACAAATCGCCAGCTGCTTGGCCTTTATCAAATGTCACATATCCACTAGTCATGTGGTCCACTACCAATATAAACCAGATACAATCTGTTAAACCTGCAAATATTTTTTTATTTAATTGTTCACTGATGTCTCTGTAAATTAATTATTTTTAATAGGTGGTATGGGTCATTCTGCCATTCTGCGAGCCCATGTATCGTGTCCACAACTGACACATGTAAATTCATAACTGCAGCGTGTTGCTCACACACGACACGGATCAAAACACCGACACCCATATGTTTCAGTGGGATATGCCACTGCTATTCCTGCTGGGGTTTTTTTTTTGTTGTTTTATGTGTGCTATGGGAACAACTAACGTGAGTAACGCAATGTGTGTTGCATTTCACAGTAGCTCGGGTAAAGAAAATTCAGCAAACTGGCTGACTAATGTCTGTTACACATCAAAATCGACCCTTTTAATTTGTAAGGTTTTGTAATTCAAAAGTTACAGGCTCAATTTGAAGAGCTGCTAAAGGAATCAAATTCTTCACAAGATTGAGAATGGTCTAAATGTTTTTTTTTTTTCACCTTGACATGAAATCAGACTCATGTCATTTTCTGGCATGGATATTGTTGCTAAGAAGTAAGTGTGGACATTTGTCAGGTTGGGTATGAGACAGCAGGGGAGAAGACCTAAATGCAGACAACAAGGCAGAGCTGATGCAGTTCAGTGCTTTAATTAGTGGTTTCACAGGTATATATAGTGAGGCTGACAGAGTGTGGCTGAAGGGAAGCACTGAGAAGCAGATTGTGACTCTTCTTCATGTTCAAAAATGGGCTAAAAGCTGTTTCAGGGATATTTTCACCTTGACATGAATAGGAATCTTCTCATTTTCTCTATGAATATGGTCAAACTTAAAGAGATTTAATATTGGTACAAAATGTCGGAAAGCACATTAATGGCCTTAAAAGGCCTTAGAGGGCTGTTCTTTGTAGACTTGTAGCCTTTCTCAAAACATTCACACCAAACACCTCAGACCCTGTCTACACTCATTAAAAAACGTCTCCCACCTTCAAAAGTAGAAGATGATGGATTCCGTCCACTCACATAACAATTTTTTTCTTTAGCGAGGGGCCTATCTTAAAAAAAATGACACATTTCACCAGTGTAAATACAGCAAAAGCTTTCCATAATGGCTGAACTTTTGCACTGTGCTGCAGTCAGTCAAGCAGGGCCCAGGGGGCGGCACTGATGAAAGGGCTTCATGTGGATTCCCCCTCCAGAAAGCTGTCACTCACACGGCCCCCAGAGGAGCAGGGGGGATCCTGGGTTGAAGCTCGGAGTTTGTGTTGTGAAGCAGGAGTTGATCATGTAAGAGAGACAGTCTGAGTATTTTAGGTATCCGTTTGCCAACGGCAAAGTTGGATTTGACCAAAATAGAAACAATGTGGAACAACGGCACCACATATTTGAACATATTTGCGGTTCGATCGCATTGATCATCTGTTCTGTTGGCTTCAATCAGAACAATTTTGGTATCAGCATTGCACAAACCTTGATCAGTTTAGCACTACTACGCACTATTAAGGGCCAAATGAGCTTGATGTCACTTTTACACCTTTTTTTTTCTCACCTTTTATCTTTTTTTGGATGACGATGTCGGTCTGTCTGTCAGTCCACCGACAGACTGAAATATCTCAACAACTATTGGATGGATTGCTTTGAAAATTGGGATCCCCTGGCCTTTATCTAATGCCAGAAGGTCAACGTTTTCACTTATCCAGTGAAATATCTCAAACTCTATCTGATGGATTGGCACAAAATGTGATGTCTCATAGTGACTCATTTCACTTTTCATCGTGGTCGAAACCTCAATTTTTCCAATACTTTGGTTTTATGACAAATACCTGCTAAACTATTGACATTACTGATCATTAACAAATGTTGGCATCCTAAGATGGAAAATTAAGATGGTGAACATTGTAAACATTAGTTTGGCCAAATCTTCCGTTCTTTTGTCACAAATACATCATGACTCTTGCTGAGCTCTGTGAGAAATTTCTGAAAGCGTTGGTTAAAGTGTGTCTGTCCATCTGTGTAATTTTTTTTTATGTCTGTGTGCTTTTCTGAATCACCTCAGTTTTCCTCAATCTATCAGCAACCGTTGCAGCCAGTAAAAGACAACATAGCTGGGACTGAAGCCATTTGAGTGAAATATACCCAGTGTGATCTCTGGGTGCCCGGGAAGGCCACCGGCGCCCCGCCCTCTCCCAACGCATCCTCCTGGGACTGGTTGCCTGGCAACACTGGCTGATTGGGTTAGCAGGGTTAAGAAAGGGTCTGGCACGGGCCGAAGGAATCAGATCACTCCCATTGATTATCTTCTCTCTGCACTCCTCTGAGAGCTGAGGCCGCAGCCACAAAATCAAAGCCCTGCCATCATGTCTGAGAGAGGGTTATTACGCACACAGGGGAGAAGAGAGAGACATTGCAGGCTTTGTGTGGTCGCTCAGTCCGACATCCCATACCGCACATCGCGGTGTGATGCTGCAACTACTCAGAGTCACAAGCGATGTGATTGTAATTGAAGACCTACCCTAGAGAGGGCAGGTCTGGAGAGACGAGCCTTCGATGTCTAGAAAAGGTCCTGCTCCGTGGTGACCTATTATCAGATATTAGGAGAAATGGGGGATCTATTTAAGGTCATTGGCTTGAATTTGGATTAACGCACAAGTATAAAAAGGTCCCATGTGTGTAGAAAGGGAACAGGGTGGAGGGCTATAGGGTAGGTGGTGGTATACCAAATGCCTCCTGCTGCACCCACAGTGTAGGAGTCCCCTGAGGTCTCAACAGGAGGGAGACTCACTGAGCTGATGGGTCACATCACAAGCAAGATGTTCTGTATACAACAATTTTTTATCATCATATTGTGATTATAGCATTATTACACTTTTAATCACAACATGTCGGACTGCAACTAACGGTTGGGTTCATTATTGATTAATCAGATGATGAATGATGCATTCCTTGTTTGGTCTACAAAATGTCCCGTTACAATTTCCCAAAGCCCAAGTTGACATATTCAATTTGATTTATATCAAAGAAATTTTAATCAAAAGATATCTAGTTTAACGTCACAGAAGACTTCAATGACTCAGTCATTTAAGATGCTGGAGCTAGTGAAGTTTTGGCAGTTTTGCTTAAAATTTGATGATTATTTTATTAACATAATATTTGCCAATTAATATTCTGTCTAATTGACTAATTGTTCTCTAAAATATATGCGTACAGACCATTTCCACTGTCAGAAATCTGATCAGCTGCACCCTGGCCGGCATGGACCTATTAGGAGCCTGTGTTGGACCCTTTATAAAAAAACGTATCCATTTAACTTTTAACTTTTAATAACCAAGAAAGAACATAAAAGAGCCACAGCATTTAACTGCATTCAGTCTATTTTGTGATGTGAGTTGTGCTATGGAGGCAAGCTGGGGAAAGATGGCTTATCCTATAGCAGCTGTGCCACCAGAGTATTTTATGTAAGACTAGACAAAAGAAGGTAGATTTCTATCTTAATACATGTGGATGCATTCCCTAATTTCTGTGGACGTTTGGTTGAAACCAGTCCGCGCCGGCTCTTTTGCTTCACGCGTCGACATTGTTGTTTTTGGCACAAAGTGAATGTACCAGTGTTGAGACCGGCCAACTGTTCCCCCAGTACTGCAGGCCTTTGGTGGTGACTGCTGAAGTCCTGGAGAGGTGTAAAGTGCAGCGAGGCAGTGTGTGGAGCGGGCTGGGTGATCCCTCCCACGTCTCTTTACTCATGCTGTCCCGAGGGGAGGCAGACACCCAGCCAACTGGTGTCACTGTTCCTCCGCCAAAGCCACTGAGTCACCATGTAAGTGGGGCAGAGACTTGGATCTTTTGGTCTCCTTTTCACCAGCTTATCCTTTGTTTCTGTGGTTGGCTGTTTTATTTTGCAACATCTTGTAGCTATTGACCGTCCACACGGCTACGACACATAACACCCACAATGATGAAGAGAGGAAAGTGATTGACTCTTCTTATTTTTGTTATTTCAGCATGTGTTTAGTCGTTTTTTCCCACCTAATAGTTGTGTGCATGCGTGTCTGTGCTTTAAAACTGATTTTCAGTATGTTGCTTTGTCTTATCTGATTGTGTGTAGGTGTGATCTTTTTAATGTTTCATACAGATTTTTTCTCTTAATTTCTTTCATCTCTCCTTTCTTATGTAACATCCTGTTAAAACTGTCGAGGGAGGGTTTTTCTCCATTGTATAATGAGTTTGGTCTTTATTACTTGTTTTCATCCTCTTAAATGTGTCTTTACTTAAAGACTTATGGTGATATTGGCTTCAAAGATTAGACGAAATTTTGTTGTTTACAAAAATTTATTCATACAAATCTTACAACACTTTTTTTTTTAAACATTTATTGACTTGACCCTTGCAGATCGCCATTTGAAGTAGTAATCTAATCACTTTCTACACAGTAAATATATATATATCTTTGAAGATTATTTCATTTTAGTAAGGCTATTGGCGCTTTTCATTATCATACATATGTTTCATGGAGAGCGGGAAACTGATCCTTCCATCTATTTTCACAAAAATCTACATCTAGTGCTCTAAAAACAAAGTGCAAAAGAAATCAGTGCAAGCAAGAACGCTTGACGTCTAAGCCGGATACTACCTAAGATCCTATCAAACGTCTGCAAAACACAAAAACAACAACAAAAGGGTGAAATGTAAGCTGATGATGTGCAGCATTGTAGGGCCACTAAATAGCCATCTGTGATTCATGGCGATTTTAAAGTCGATGCAAGGCACCACAGCCGCAAACTGCTTCCTGCGTCACAAAGCCTAGAGGAGAATGCAAAATTAAAGAAAGATTGATACAATAAACACAGATCGAAGAACTTTACTTTTGAAAACTAACTCGCTCTGTCTTTCTTCCTCACAAATTTAGTAAGAAGCGTGCAAACGGGGGGGACTTGGAGTGCAACTACTGTAACTTTTATAATGTGATTTGTATACAGTCAGTTTTTAGTCGTACGTGTAGACTTTGCCTGATCCCTCAACTTTTCAAAAATCAGCATGTTCTTGCTCATTCAGCCCACCCTTGCTTCCTTTGTTTGCTTTCTCTTGATGTCTCTCTAACTGTGTTTTCCTCTTGTGTGCTTGAATCTCATCCTTTCTCTTCTTTAAATGTAATCATGTCAATTAGTCAATTATGCCTTTGTGCCATGCTACAGATAGATAATAGGAAGAGACCACTTTAAATGTCCAATCACAGCTTTTTTTTTCATATACAATTTAACAGTTGGTTACAAAATCTCCTAAAAAATAAAGCATGACATTAGACTGAGAGATTCTTGCCAGCAGTAAAGTACATTCAGATAATTCTCCATTCAAAGTTCAACACACAGCTTGTGTAGAAATGTCAGTGAGGAGAACAGAACACAAAACAACATCTAGAAATGACAGGTATGTATGTTTGCAGTAGTCAGAAAGCAAGCAAAACCATCTAGTTGGAGTCGTCTGCACGGATGCGGTGGCTAGTGCAATTACTTTAATCATGCAATCTACTGTAGTTTTTACATTGTTTCACATGACAGAAAAGGGAAGCACAATAGACCCAGAAGGTTCAAACACAAAAGTTCAAACTGCCTCGTATGTCTCTCACAAAGAAAAAATCGATGGATAAGTCACCATGTAACAAGTATCATTTTCTTTTTTTATGCTTTTTTTTTTTTTTTTTAATTTGCTTGATGGTGTTTTAGATGTTAGTGATACTTATTATATGGGCAGCGAGACCTTCAGCAGAATAAGAGGTTTCCAAACACACAGAAACCATGATAGAAACACAAGATTGGCACTTTACATGAGTCAAAGGTGTAAGCTCAATTTGTAAACACTGCGGAAGATAGGGACAAGAAAAACCTCAAAAGTACTCTGGTCCTCATCTCAGATTTGGGATTTCTTTTTTTTTTTTTTTAACAAGCATTGGCTTAAAAAATGGACAACTGGCATTTTGAAAGTTTCTAAGCCGGCTGGGCTCTCATCTGGTCTAACCGGGATCTACTAAAATCAGTTCTTACCATCATGATATCATCATTGCATCCATAAACAAGATGCTGATAAATCTATGCCTTCCGTATCAATCAACGATGATATGTATAACATATCGGTCTAAGCAAAGTCTCTCCACATTGTGGGATTAGGTGGGATTAAAGCTAAAAATCTGTGAGACTCTAGAGAGACAGGAGCACAAATGAGGTGGAAGAAGAGTCGGGTTTGAGTGTTTGGAGCAAGATCACAAGAGTTAAAAGTGAGAAGAAAAGGGAGGGACATGAGACGCCCCCGCGAGGACACGGCCTCAGGAAAGAGCCTGTAACTCACCGGAAATTCGGGAGAGAACTGTTTGAGCCAGTCTCCCATAAAAGCCTCAAACTCATCCCCGTCCGGGAGGGCATCAAAGTCTATGTCTTGTAGGATATGGTGAAAACCTATGTCTTCAAGGCTGTTGTGAATAAAGACAACTAAACTCTTAATGTCACTTTACAAAAAGCAGCATTCAATACATTGATTGTCTTTTAAACTATTTATTTTCCTCACAATCATATCTCTTCACTGAATGTTTAAAAGACAGGGCTGTTGGAGCATATCGTCATGTGAACAATTGTCTCCCCTCAATAAATAGGTCTAACAAAAATAAATCAATGAATACATAAATAGAGGCTATTTTTTTTTTTAGAATGAACAAAAATTGGTCCACAAAGTAGATATGTGTGTCCTCAAGTGCTTTAAGTACAAAATAAAAAACAATATTATTATCAAAATATTCATTTTAATGGCTTACTTCATACATAAATACATGTTTAAGAACACAAAAGCGATCCACTGATTGTTCAGATCTCAAAATGACTTCATCTGGGGCTGCACACACTTAGGTTTTTTGTTTGTTTTTTTTTTCAGGAGGGGAGGGGAGGATGCTACAAATATGCCAGTCGGCGTCCTTTGTTTCTAATTCTCTGTCTATACCTTTTCCCAAGGACTGCTGCCAGGTATTTCTTGACTGCCATTTGCTTTCGGTAGCGGCTGTAGCTGTCTGTGAAGATCCCGTCCGAGTGTCGCTTGGACAGAGGCTCTGAGCTGTCGTCCAGTGTTTTCCCCCCGCTGGAAGAGAGGGAGAGAAGAGGCAGTTTTCGACACCATCACACTGATACATTTATATTCACATGATGGCCCCCTGTATGTACAGCCTGTGGTGCTGAGGTGAAGAGCCTGGACACTTAAATTAGAGCTGGGAGGATCTCTGTCTCACCCTCTTAAGAGGGGAAATAATCAGATAATCCACATTTTGTCCAGAACAATGCAGCCTGTGCAGGGACCCAATCTGTGTCCTTCTTTTGGAGCATTTTAGGGAAATTCATCAGATTTCACCATTTAATTGAATGAGGGACAAAGCAGGCAGCCTGTATGTGTCATTTTGCAGAAAGAACCTTTGCAAAATTACCTCGCAAAGGCCTTAATTCAAAGACGGTCATACTCTCTCTTTGTTTAACTTGTAGCCCATCCCAGGACGATTTGGCATATCTGCTCGACCTGCAATAGGCAGTGACAGGCCTCCTCTTAAGGCTAGAGTAATCGCACCCTCCTCCCCGCACCGGGAACCACTGGGACTCCGTCCTATAAATTATTCATATGGAAATAAATTTAAACCTGTGCGGGTTAATTCTCCCCTCTGCGCCCTTAACGACACAGCAGCGGGCTCACAAAATGACACTTCCCAGTTCAATCAAGTGCCCGTCTGTGCTCTCCCCGGCCATTTCAATAGCGTTAAGAAAGGCTGATTCAGAGGGGGGGGGGGGGGGTAATGGGACCACAGACATGCACAGTACGTGTAACAGCGTGGATCATGAGCATTCAGAGGATCAGGAACAAAAACGCACATAGGACAGAAAAAAAACAGTAAGTGTAAAAGAAGAGGTGACAACAAAGAAGATGTTCTTACCCTACACGTTTTGCCATCAGAGAATGCAGATATTTCCTTGCTGATAACTGACCCAGCGCTTTCCTGTAGGCTTTATTAAACATGCCGTCTGCATGCCTTTCCGTTCTGGGATGATAGATAGCCACACAGTAAAATCACCACACACCCAGCGCAAGACGCAACAATTTCAAGTAGCTGCACTGCAAAAAAAATACCCATCTGAACAAGTCAATTCTATGTGTTTCACTGGGCCTCATACTGTTTTTTTTTTTATTATTATTGGAGGAGAAATAAACGTAGCTTTTCGATTTTTTTTTTACTTTCCTTAAATGAATTTGCACAGGACATGGTGCCTTGTTTCCGGCCATCTTGGCAGCACAGATCACTTATTTTGAGAAAAACTGTGTTTTAAGACGAAGTTTTACAGCTGAATTTCAGCGCTTCCTTATGAAGCCAGATTTCATTTATTTAATTATTTCACTCTTTCTCTTGCAACAGTTTATCCTTCAGAAGAAAGCCTGATTTTAGTCGACTAAGTTCCCCTGGGGATTCAGTAGAAAGAGAGACTCATTTGGTGAATGCGTGTCTTGAAATAATAAATCAAATCCAAAAAAAAAAAAAAAAGAACCTTTCCATCGTGTCAAAAAGTTACTGACAACATTTCGACGATACGTTACATTGATTCACAGAAAAACGTACAACATACGTGGACAGAAATAGGACTACAGCGATGAGATGTTCAACACGGACGTCTCTAACACTGAGAGAGAGAGAAAGGAGAGTTCTGGTGAAATGGTGATGATAGTCACCTTTTCTCTGGTGGGTAATACAAAGTGTAGACGTCGTCCGCGACGGACGGAGGGCTCCTCACGTCCATTTGGTCTCTGTCATAATCCAGGGAGGGTAAGGAGTTCCCATCCTCATCGTAAACCTCACTGTCAAGTCTGAAACAATGAGACACTTTTGTTCTGTGAACTCGTTTAGAGACTTTTTAAGTCTTGCGTGTAAGAAAAAAAAAAATAAAAAATGAAGCATTATTCTTTATAATTATCCAGCAGAAATGTTACTTGTTGCCACACATTATATTTACAACATTTATGTAGTTGTTGTTGAACAAAAATGCAATTTTCCTCCAAAAGTCAGAGCTCTAGGGCTTTTTCTTTTCAACAAAAATGTTTTTTCTATTAATTATATAATTACATAAATTGGAGGATTAATGGCTGCAGGGAACATTGAGACAGTGTCTTCACTGCCTCAGTTGCCTGAATTACATTCACTCCCTGGTGAATGTTTCTCTGCAATTATTTCTATGTGAGCAGCTCTATGGATTGGCTGTCAGATGATGTTATCCAGTTGTCCAACAGGCTATTATAGCCGCAGACATAACTAACCGTGCGGCAGATGTGGTCTTTAACCTGCAAATTCTGCTTTCAAAGAAGAAGAAGAAGAAAAAAAAAACACCTGAAAAAGTGGCACTTCAACGGTGAGTGAGAGTGTACGTACCTAACACTGGGAAAGCTAAGCCCCACAGGTGAGCAGTGGACGCTGTAATGCATTATGATCCCATAGATGAGTAAGGCTAAAGTCGCTTTACTAGACATTGTCCTGCTGCAAAAGAAAACAACGACATACAATGAGTCCACAGGCGCATGGTAAAACTCATGAGAACAATTCCTCTATGCAGTGATTCTAAGGTTTCCTGCTGTATTTAGTTACTTTCACATCCTGAGTTTCTAAAAGCAGAAAAAAAAAAATCAGCCTCTCCTGACTTTCACCCCAAAAAAAAAAAAAAAAACGCTCCCCACTTTTACGCTGCGTAAAAAGTGGCTCCTCTTACCAGTTGAGAGACGCCGGACGCGATCCGCTGAAGACCTCAACTGGAGAGAGTGAGATAGGATCTCTATCTCGGTCTCTCTCTCTCTCTCTCTCCCTCTCTCTCTCTCTCTCTCTCTCTCGTCTCTTCAGTCCTCTCGGTGCTCGCTCCGTGCGCCTGCAGCCGCTCAGTTCTCCCGGAGCTCTACTCGGTCCTGGGCGGAGAGAAGAAACATCAGGTCTGCGGAGGAAGTTTCCTGCGCCCTGCGAAGTTAGCTCCCCTTGGTTTTTTATTCATGAATCCGAAAGGCATTGCCTTTTTCACTTGTCACGTAGGTGGGGGGGGGGGGGGGGGGGGGGTGGATGCGTCATCCCCCCCCCCGTCCCATTGGAGTGCATCCTTCTTCCGCGTCAATGAAAGACCCCGAGCCAAGTCATAAAAAAAGACATGGATCTTGAAAATTCAAACATGATCATTAATTAAACAGTGCAATTAGTGACAACATTTGACGTCACATCATTAATAGAGGATCACGTGGTCCTCTGAAGACTGGCGGGATTTTTTTGGGGGGGGGGGCAGCCTCCTTTCTACGAAAAGTTTCTCTAACTAAGGCATCAAAGAGATGTCTCTGAGGCAGCGGCTTAATTTACCTGCGTAATATTTGTTATTTTTCCCATGTTTCACCTGTCGACCTCTGTTAAGGTCAGACGTCGATCCTCAAGCACAGATCACAGGCTGTCAGTGAAGGGATCATTAATGAACTGACAAAATCACCAAATTTGGAAATGCATGATTTTTCACCGGACAGTGACGGGAAGCGGACACATTAACATATTTATGTATTTAAAGGAGCTGTGGTCTGGCGGAGCTGTCCAGTGCTGAAACGTGACTGACAGCATCTCTTCTGTAAAAAGTTTGTGTGACTGAGGAGAAGTCTCTGAGGCAGCTGACTCAGGCTCGGTTACAGAGCCGAGTACTACAGTCTAATGTCTGAACCTGAGTCATCGGGCTGAAGGATTTGTGCTAATGAACTTTTACATTCAGGCGTTTTGGTTTCTTATTTTCGGCTTCTTAACATTTCTGTCCGGTGAAAACCATGTAACTCCAAAGCATTGACCTTGAGTTGATAAAGACAAGTGGGTTTTCAGCTTCGTGATCAGGCATTTTTCAGACAATCCAATGGGTTTTTAGATTTATATATATATATGAAATATAAAAAAATAAACTGATTTGGAAATGCATGATTTTTATTCATTGATGCACAATGACGAAAAGCTGGCAAATTTGCATATCTATGTATTTAACTTAAGCTTTTGTCTTGTGTTTGTCACCTGGTTGACAATCTCTTTAACCACTTGGTTCTCCTCGATGACCTTCTTTCATACATTTAAATGATGTGTAACACATACAGTTCAAATTATCAATGAATAACCTGAATCCAGCTGTGGAAAGGTACTCAGAACCTTTACGTTAGTAAAAGTACAAATACAACAATGTAAACATACTCCATTACAAGTTCTGCATTCAAACTCCATTATTAACAACAAAATGTATCAAAAGTAAAAGGACTCGTTCTGCAGGAAAATGGCTGCTGTCAATGATGCACTATTACATGAACATTCACAGTGATGCGTCAGTTTATAGCTATAGTTGTTGCTGGTTGAGATGGAGGAAGTTTTAACTTTATGTAAAGTGAGGTGGTGCAGTCCAGTGTTTCCCAACCTAAGGGTCGGGCCCCTCCAAAAGGCTGCAAGTGAATCTAAAGGGTTGTGAGATGATGGGGAAGGAAAGAAGAAAAAATGTTTTGGACTTTATTCTAATCTTCTAATCGAACCCTCCATGAAGTTTAGAAGGTAAATGTCTCTTTGATGAAACTGCTAACAACTTATCGACATCTGAAATGATAATATGTTATATTCTTTAAACTTATGATATGTTCTATATGTTAAGTACTAATCTGAAAAGTAACTAGTACCTACAAATGTCTAATAAATGTTGTGGAGTAAAAAGTACAATCGATCCTTCTCAAATTGAGTGAAATGTAGTGTAAGGTTAAGATAAAGTAGCATGAAATGGTTTAACTAAAGTAATCTTCAAAATTCTACTTGTTGGTTAGTTGGTTATTTTATTTTATATTAACTTTGTGTTTTCTGCTACTTTTCCACATTTTTCAGGCTCTCATGATCGTCTTTATTGCCCGGACACCTTGATTAACAGTCAGCTGTGTCCTCTTTCCACACAGGAATCAGGACCATGTGCTGAATCTTTAGTGGGTGATTCAGACCGGTCGATCCTCTTCTGGCTCTGACGTCATGTGACCGTTTGCTTCGTGCAAAGAAACGCTTGACTTTGAATTCTTAAGATGTTGAAGGAAAAAGCAGACTCAAGAGGAGCTCTTTCTTTAGTCTGGGACAGCACTGCACCCAAGTGGTTATGAGAAGAAAGTGCACTGTGGAGTATCAAGATTTGTAGCGTTACACACCCCCAGGATGAAATCTTAAACAGGATACAGGATCTAATGACCAAGATAGACTATATCCTTATACAGAATTACCTAACTATATCAATTCGGACATGTAAAAGTACCTCATTTTAATTCCTGGGAACTAAAGGGTTAACTTCTTCCCTATTTCTTACAATGGCATGTTTTCCTTTTTTGTAACAAAGACCTGTGTGTGTGTGTGTGTGTGTGTGTGTGTGTGTGTGTGTGTGTGTGTCACCTTTTTGCCTTTTGGACCTTTTACTGAGTTTGGTGGAAATGAATTATGATTAAAACAACACCATCATAATACATCACCATCGTCTTATGTTGTAATGAATCAGTAATCACAGTGAAATACTGATTACTCAATCAGCTTTCTGCATGTCTTAATGATGCTGAAACATATTTGAGAGGATGTTTGGAGGATATCACGTTTTCATCTTCTAATTACATGTTCCGAGTTTAGAACATAAAGTAGATAAGAACATGTATCCAGTTATCACCTGATGACTGACTCACCGCACCGTATAAGTGCCTCCCTGTAATAATCATAGTGGAATATTAATAAACCTGCTCTTCTGAGCAGCCATTTATAGAAGCATTTCAATCTCCTGTTATAAGTTGGTTGAAATGGTTGTTGCTTTTTCTTATTATAACATCTGGATTTTTTAATGAAAGTGATCAACAATCTGATAAATGTAACATAAAATCTGTATACGGTAAGTTTTAAAAATGGCAATAACATTGCCACTGTATGTACGGTAAGAGAAAATGTGCTTTTGTTTGTTCAGATGGGTCTGCAAACAGCAGCTGCCCTAAATTCACACGGTTTAATATGTTTTACTTGGAAGCAGAGCTGTGAGTAATCATACCAGATCATACAGTGTCTGGCTGAGCTCAACCATCACACCAAACAAGACCGGAGAAGAACATATGACTCACTCTAATTTTACCGCTGGTGGCTTTTTATAGCACCTCCTGGTGTTGACATGTCCTGTTTAAAGAGTTTTATTGAGGTTACAGTCTCATGACTCAGGTATTTTAATACTCAGCGAGTGTTGACAGAAAGTGGCTTTTTAAATTGAATTTGTAAGGTGTGTGTGTGTGTGTGTGTGTGTACAGAAAGGCTGAGGAAAAATGGAAAAGAGATGCAAAAAGATGCAAATTGGAAACAAATATAAAGACAATACAAAATATACAAGTTCATTTGATTTATTGTCCATTTAATCTAATTTAATTGTACATTACGTTGTTTGTTGCTGTAAATAAGCAATACAATGTTACAGTCCTGTAAGAAACATTTATCTCCACAACATCATGTTGTCATAAGTTAATAAATGTGTTTTCAGATACGTGATCATTCATTCTAAAAATAATTCAGTGGATTTTTAAATGGTTTATTTAGCTGAATAAGTAAGAGAATCTTCTTAACCCATAAAGGAACTATTAATTAATGAGGTATCGAAAATTATCTGAAGATTGGAGATACAAGACTTTCATTGGACAGTGATGAAAAGCTGCCATATTAACATATAATATATTTTACATTAGATATTTTCTTTTCGTACCCGTAGTTACCAATTTATTAGGTACATCCACTAAAACGAATGCGGTCTTTTACAACAGCTCTGCAATAAATCCTCCCTTAGTGAAGGTTTTACCATAATACACAGTATATATAAATATTTATAACCATAATGATTCACAAAACTGTCACAGCAGCACAAAAATGTTAATTACTGTATTTATTTTATTACTGTTGTATCTGTGAACTTTTGTACAGAGCAACAGCTATGGTATAGGAACTTAATTTGCAATTTCTCTTTTTTTCAATGAATTTTCAAGAAATATACATTACATATGTAAAACTTCTATAAACTTACATAGCAACACTTTTTCGGGTGGAAAATGTAAAATTGGGAAGTTTTACACCAGTAAGTGAAGGGGTTAGTTTACCTTAAAACCTTTTTTTAGGTTATTCTTAGGCATGTGATACTGACATTATGATTTCAAGTTGCTGATCAACAATAAGTTGGGCAACAAAAAAAAGTAACAGTTAAAGTAGAACTGTTATAGTAGCTTTCATCAACTCTTTCATATATATATGAATGTATATATATATATATATATATATATATATATATATATACTTTGCTGCCTTGGCAGCTGCTAATCACTTAAGACATTACATCTATTAGCTTGAGTACAGCGCTGGGCGTGGGTACTATACAGTGCTTGCCTACTAATTTTGAATGTAATTGCATCTGTATAATTAATATTTTTATTTCTGTTCTGTTTTCTGATTATTGTTTTTTTTTTTTTCTTACTTCTCTCACTATTTTTTCTGTACTTATTTCTGTCCTTGTGCTGCTACAACACCTGGACCTCCCCTCTGGAAATCAATAAATACTTATTTTATCTTATTAACAGGACAAAAATCTGTTGACCTAATATCCATCTATCCCTAGTTGACATAAATAAATAGAACCTTATAAAGCGCAGGATTTAAAACTTGAGGATGACTTTACTTCAGCTAAAAACAGACCAACAACACTTCTCGTCCATAAAATGATTACAACATAGTAAAGGTGTTTGTGTTGTGCTTTATTTTGAAGAAATTAAAAAACAATCTAAAACAATCAAATGCTATAAGCTTAAAAAGTATATGTGGAATTGGTCATAAATACATAAATAAATATAAATATTTAAGAATACCTAAAGGGACGCACACAAATTGAAGAATTGAAGAGACAAAGTCAACACTTTTAAAATGTTTGTAGGGTGGCTGACCTGTGAGAACCATTTATCTCTAAAAAGTGAAGAAGTGGGAGAATGTTTTCAACCTACAAGGAAACAATTCATCCTTCAGTTTATCAGAAACACTTAAAATCACCAAATTTGGAGATATGTGTTTTTCACTGTAAAGCATAGTGTGTCAAGTTTTAATCTGAAGAGTGACTAGAGATGTGAAATAAATGCAATGGAGTCAAGTGGAGTAAAAAGAACAACATTTGCCTCTGAGAAGTGTACAGTCGCGTGGAAATGATCGGTTACATTGATCGATCACTGCACTTGATTTCCCTGAGCTGCAGATGTGCAGATGCAGTACCCGGCCGCGGCCTGCAGGGGGCGCCAGAGACCCGCACCGGTGGCTGAACACGGCACAGATTGAGGTCGCTGAGTCCTCCTTTTTTTTTTTTTTCCTCCTTCCCTCTCTCTCTCTCTCTCTCTCTCCACGAAGCCGTCCTCCTCTCTCCGCTCCCGCATGATCGTGTCTCTCTAACGCGACCTTCGTCCGGCCGGCTCTCCGTCTCCGACCGCCGCCGCCCAGCTGCTCCCGGATCAGCTGCTCCCGGATCAGCTGCTCCCGCACGGACCCGCGGCTCCAGCTGTGTGCGGCCCCAGTCCCGCAGGCAGGGTCGGCCATGTTGTTGCGTGGGGGTGGATGCAAGTTTAGTGGTAGGAAGTAGAGGCGACAAAGAGCTGGGACACTTTGGGGATCTCACTTTTCCTCCTATTTTTTTTTTTTTAGAAAAAAAAAAAAAGAAAAAGGAAAAGGAAAAGCCCCTGTCATGCTGCTGGGTTCATCCTCTGTGAGAACAATGAGCGCCTCCTCCGCCATCCTCTCCCTCTGTAACTTCAGCTCTCTGTCTGCCCACAGTTGCTCCGCGGGATGGATGAAGCGAGGATGAAGGCGGCTCGGTCCCGGTCGGAATAACTCGGATATTTATTTATTTATTTATTTTTTTCCCTTCCCGGAACTGATCGAAAGGAGGAGGGGGGGAGGAAAGAAACAAACAAAACAAAACAAAAAAAAAAAAAAAGAAGAAGAAGCAGGAAAAACCCAGAGGAAGAACGCGGATTTGTGAAGGTAAAAAAAAAAAAAAAAAAATCCCAAATTAAACGTGTCTTTGTCAGAGCAGCAGGATTAGATAAGGATGGGCCGAAACGCAGCTGCTCGCCTGTCTGACCTGTCATCAACAAAGGAATGAAGCTGTCTTATGATCATACAAATGCATACCTGTCTGTAGGTTGTAGCCCGCGCTGTAATCCCCCCTGCAAAACCAAGATCTGTGTGTTAACCATCAGATCATCTCTAAATGGGTGAATATGTCAGTGAATACACAGCATGGGCTTAAAGTCCCACAGGAATATTAGTGCAACCATATCAGATTTCAGATAAACACTTTAAAGTGGGACAAGGTCATTATACCATGGATGTTTTACAGCTTGATGACATGTTAAACAGTCCATAATATATGGATTCATTTATATAATTACAAGGCTTAACTTGTCATTGAAGGGTTATGGGAAAACAAAAGGTTAAAAGTTAAGACTCCAGTTGGAAAAAAAAAAGATTTAATTGTCTTTTTTATAAACTCTTATACAAAATTGCTCTCTGTTTAGTCCTTTTTTAACCACTACAGTGATGTTTCCCACTTATTGTGTGAATGTAAAGCCAGACACCAGAGGCAAAAGTGCCACCTCATCATTTCAAATATCCAACCCAATCTTTGACTCATGCTGATTCACATTATTGTCAGATCAGTTGAGGAGGAGGAGGAGGAGGAGGAGGTGCAAGCCCTTTCTGGGATGCTGTCTGTGTGCAAAGTCTGAATTCAAACTTTCTGATTGAAGACGTGAGTCACAGTTTCTGTGTCTTCCCAGTTTGTGTTGTTGCTTTATTGTTATTCTGGTTGTACTTCTCCACGTCCTCTTTGGAGGCAGAGGCTGGTTTGTCCTCATTACCTGCGCAGTGTGTGACACCCGTCTAAAGTAAACTGACTGGAGAGCATGTCGTGTGAAGGATACAGCTCACCCTGAGCCGCTCTGCACTGTTGAATCATTGCTAGTATAAACCCAAGTACTTGGAGCGGAGGGAAGGGAAAGGGGAACACCACGATTTGTAAGATATATGTTATTAAAATATGGCACCACTCCACAGACAATGAATGAGCAGTGACTTTGTTGACCCACAGGATGAGTTCTTGCACCCCAGGAAGGTTGAAATTCCTGTTGCTTAATAGTCTAATATCTGAAAAGAAAGATGTATATTCCTGTTTATATCCTGTATATATTAAAACGCGACTCGGGATATCTGCTGATAACGAGTATCAATCATCATCTGATAACAGAACTACTGTAACCACAAATTTACAGTCAGTATGCCTCACTGACTGTGTCATTGAAATCCTTTTAATTTAACGCAACATGAGGCAGAGATTGCTGAATGGGTGTAACTGATAGTGGACTCATTGAATTTTGAAATGACATGACAAAAAAAAAAAAACGTTTACGTAATGTCAGATCCCCGAACAGCTTAATAAGGTCAAGCTGATACCAACCCAGTGTGTGGGATTGAGCCATCCCAATCAACAAAGTCACTATGCCATTTAACCTGTACGGAGCAGCTTTCATCAGTCATGTCGGCAAATTCAATGTTTTTCTCACTTTAGGAAAGAGAGTTGCAAGTTCATAGCTATGGACTAAAGAATTAACATTTGTTATTTCAGAAAATGGCTAAAATTCTTCAGCAACTGCTGTCAGAGTGACTTTGATAAAAGACTGATCTGAATGGACATTAAACAGCTGTACGATCTCCCCTACGCTGCAATCAGATTTCCCTAAGATTTACTAGGCGATATTTGAAAAACATAAGCAACATAAAGAAAGTAGTTGTGTCTACTTGTGTTTAATCTCTTGAAATCCCTTCGGGTGTTACCAGCTGAATTCACATAAACAGTTTTATGAGCAAATGTCTTCAGATGATCTTCCTGTCAGCAGTCAGTATGTGACAGTGGGTTTGGATGTGTTTGTGCACCTTCTTCTCCGTTCTCTTAGAGTGAAGTAAAATATTGCCCCGACTCTAACTCTGAGTCAATCCTGCACAAACCAGCCGCAAAATCTCAAAATAATCAAATTTTAGTGAGTATATTTTTCCAGAGAAAACCGCCTAATCCATGCTATCACATGGCTTTTACAGTCACTTTATTAGATGTTGACTGTTCAAACACTCGGCCCTGTTATGTGCTGACAAATGGAAGATTGCAGACACTCTCAGATTCCCAAAATAGCTCGCACTTACCAAAGATTCAGGTGCCAGTGTTCAGGTATTCCCATAAGACCTGTTATTCTAGAGAATGTGTGATGTCTGTTCTCTGGCAGCACAGTAGCTCACATGAGCACAACAGAAAGCTTTTCTGTGAAGACTTCGATTTGTTACACACAGTCTTTGTCAGGTGAAATGAGTGATAATATTAGCTCACATTTCAAAGAGAGCTGAGGAATTAGGCTGTTATATTTCAAAGTAAACAGTCAGGCGATCCTTTACAGGTCTTTTCTTGCCCTCAGACTGTTGTAAGCTCCCAGATCTGTTTACTCTGCAACAGAACTCTACACCGAGCACAGTGTAAATCTCATTATGGACCATTTATTGATGTTTCTGTAGATGCTCTCAGGCTTCACATCTGAACCATCACATGACATTTCTCCAGACCCAGTTTCAGCCCCTTTGGCATCAGAGGAATGTGGTAGATGGTGGCGGGCAGCATCTGTTGCAGATCTGAGGCCCAGTAAAGCTCCAGAGACCCTCCCCGTCTGCAGCCGCAGCGTCGGCCTGCTAACAGCTGTCCGACGAGATGCTGGGCAGGGTTTCACTGGCTGATGGATGGAGGAACTCCACCATCACACCCCTCGGCCCGCCTGTCTGACTGTCATCCGGCCAAATGTCTTCATTAGAGTCTAGATAATCTAAACCCAGGGGAGTGGAGGCTGTTTAAACAAGTGAGATGCTAAAACGACCAAAATATATTTGAGAATCAGGGTTTGGTTTATTTATAATGCATGGTGTGCAAAGGATAGATTTAAAATGCATCAGTCTGATTGCAAGTTCTGGATGAGATAACACATAGTTTACTTTGTCCAATAATGTATAATTCACCAACACATTTTGTTTTGTAACTTTACCCATTCAGTTCCATCAGTATCACATACAAATTGGAATTTCTCTATGTAGACGTCATTTCAGTCAAACCCCTAAAAGATTTAGTTGATTTTTAAGGTTCTGCCTAATGATTATTAACTCAAATAACCCTTCAAAATGTTTGTTTTGTAGTGTGCACATAGCCTAGTAACGTTCTTTTTAATATCAATTGTTTGCCACCAATTGACCTTTCCAAAAGCTTGCTGTCCATCTAACATCCTCGAAACCAAGAGTAATCTATTAAAATGACAAAAAAGAAAGAAAAGCAGCAAATCCTGGCATTTTTGCCTGATAAATACTTACTAAATTGTTGGTGATTAAGTGTTTGTCAATCTATTACTTGATTAATCAACCAATGGTGCATTCTTTACAGCTGAACTTCAGTAGTAAGTGTATTAAAGCTAAAGGCATCTCTATATTTCTGACCACCAGGACTGTAAATGTGGATAACACCAATATTCCTGCACTGTCAGCGTACTCAAACAAACTTTGTCTCTGCAGACGTATTTAAAATTCTGAACCATGACCGCTGCAAGCATCCAAACTTCTTCACCACTCCAGCGATCAGCGAGTGTGAGAGAGAAAAAACTGAGCCCTCCTCTGTCTTATCAGCACTTTGTGAAGCCTGTGTGGAATTCTCACACTGTGGTTGGAGTTGGGGGAAGGAAAGCGTTGTCGGGTTGCTGATAAGAAGAGTGCAGGTTAGAGTTATCACTGTAACAGAAGCATATGTTTAAATACGTTTTTATTTTGTAGCTTTGGAACACACAGGACTGGTTTGAATAGCTGAAATAACTGTGTTTCTTAAACAGCTGATGATGGAAGCTGATTCACAGCGGCCTGTTTTTTGGTTCAGTGTGCAGGGCTCTCTCACAACCGCTTAGTTTGTGTATGAAAAGTTGTTTGTTCTAGGTGGAAACAAGCGAGGACAAGGGAGGTCAGGGGTCACAAGGGAACCTCAGATGTTCATTCCCTCAGGAGAACATCTGGAGCCTTCTCAGAAATCAACTTACACATTTAGTTTGATGTTTATTATATTACATTTGGGTTGTTGCTAGGCCTCTTACAACATGTTTTGGCTTTATGATGGAAGCACACAGCTTAAGATAATGCATAACTACAAGTGAGTTATACATAAACATGCAAAACTGCAATTTTTTTGATAATCGAAAAGACAAAGATTTGCTGTTTTCAGCTGCTCAGATGTAAGAATTCAATGCTTTTCTTTGTCATAAATGATATTTAACTCTAAACCTAATCTAATTTAAGTCTTTGGGTTTTCGACTGTTGGTCAGACCCCAAAAAAACCTAACATTTTAAGATGTTATAACAGGCATTTCCCCAGAAATTTGCCATTGTATAGACAAAACAATTCATAAATGGATCAAGAAAAATAATCATTATTTGCAGCCCTAGACCAAAGGCTTTCAAATACTCATATGAAAGCATAAAATTCACTGCCATAGCTGGCTTTGTGTTAACCAAATCATGCCATTCCAAAAAAATAATAATCCTTTTCAGAGTGTCCCTGAGCTGCTCTGTGTTAGTGTTAAGTCTCCAGCTACCAGCTGATGAAGTGTCCTTGACACTGAGTCCCTTGCAGCCATCAGTTCTACGGTGACTGACGGTGCAGTCTGACCTGCCTGGAGGAGGAATACTAAATAAAGATACCGTCTAGTCTGTGGCACTTAAAACTTTAGAGACAGGTTAAAAATGTCTTTGTAGCAAAGAGGAACACCGTCAGCAGCAGGAAACTAAGCAGTGACAGAAAAGTTATTCAGGGTTTTTATTGTAAATATGCATGTATTTATTTTTCTGTAGTTCGCACTAAAGAAAAGAAGAATAAAATAATACACATCTTTGTTTTGAGTCATGTTGGCTGAAGAAAGAGACATTTTTGCCTTTAGCAGATCATTTCGAAAAGTGTGTACCAAATCACAGTGCTTTGATTGAAGCTTACTTTGTCCTCATTTTCTGTCTGTATCTGTCAGAACAGAGCGGCGCCAAGACAATAGCGCCACGCCTTTCCAATCAGATAGAGGAAGGAGCGTCAGTTTATATACGTGTTTTTTTTATATTTCGGGATGACATGTAAACTTCCTCATTTAAACTCTTCACCTTCATTGTTTCTTTGTGGCTCTGATTGGTGCAACTGGGAGCCCTCTCGTGTTTGCGTGCAATATGCTGTTGTAGGTCATGTTATCATCCTGGAGGGCAGCGGGATATTGTCGACAATAAGAATCAGCTGCTATAATTAGCAGCCCGGCAGATTTTCCTTGTGCTTTCGTGGCTCCGCTGTTCAGGAAGGATCTTGTGTTGAACTGAATAGACTTGGATGTAAAATCAGCTTTGACCTTTAAGATCTACTGCAGCTCCGTCTTTCCCCTGAAACACTTCTCATTATCTTTGTGGCCTTAAATGCCACCCAGGACACATTATTTTGGGTGTATCATTTTTCAACTCCTGCAGGGTTGCTGCGTTCTCGCTGTGGTGTTTCGATCTGAAGTGTAGACACGTTTTCATTATGTGTGCCATCGTGTGATGGCTGGCTGGTTTAACCAATACGGCGCTGATAGAGGGCTAGCTGAGCTGATTCAGAGGCTCCTGGCGAGGCGTATCATCACAGCCAAGAGTCCACAAGAGCCCTCCAACAGAGATCCCTCTCAGCTCTGAAACACATCTCACTGTTTGTGCTTTTCGAGCGTGACAAATATTGAAGGTCACTACGAGCCGAAATGACCTGTTTCGGCTCCAGGCCCTGGTGGTCACTCCTTTTTTGGTTTTTTGTTTTCTGTTATTATCCTCTTAGGGTTAATCCTCCATCCTCATAATCCTACTAGTAGTCAAGCTGGTAGAGCTGGCACTGTCTGCCTGGTTGCCCCCTCCCTCAGTCAACCAACCTGCTGTTTCCCTTTCTGTTTCTCTCCTAGACTCAACTAAATAATTTTCTTCATGCCCACACAGCCACTAATGGGAATTTTATCTGAGTTATTCTTTTGCTTTGCAGTGCCTCACTTATCGCCCTGGATTTTTATATTACATATTTTGTACGTGCGTGAAAGGCAGTTCAAACTCAGCTCTTAGTGAAGATGATGGACCATATATCATATCATATCATATCATATTTCATTCTTCACTCTGTATATCACCAGGGACCAGGTATATGCACACACCATCTCCTGACAGATAAGCTAAAGCACTGAAAGAAAAAAATGCGGTTGCCCCTTCCCTCAGGCATACGCTGCTTTATCGTCTATTTTACACTAGACTAGCGATTGAGACCATAAACTCATTCGAAGAATGTTTACTGAGGTAACAAATCAAGTGAGAAGTAGGGTCGTTTGACTTAATCTGTCTTCTTTTTGCTACCAGTGGAGTCGCCCCCTGCTGGCTGCCTCGGAAAATGCAGACCCGAGGTTGCCTCTAGCTAAAAACAGACAAATCTTCTTTTTAGTAAAGCTTTAGCCAGCAAATATCTGGTATTGTTACATGTTGAATGACTAAAAACATTGATTTTCCTCTTTTCATCATTTTTTAATAGTCGACAGTAGAGAGACGACAGGGAATGTGGGGACATAAAATGGAGAATTAAATGCAACAGAGGTTGGACGTGAGCCAGGAACATTGCAGTTCATGGTTGTTGGCACCTTAAACTCTCCATCACCAGGGCTTCTCAAAATGATTGATTTTTTAAAACTTAGTTAAATCAATCAACTAATTGCATCAACACTAATCATAATGAGAAAAAAAACCCAATATGCATAATTATTAAGCTTCCTGTACAGTATGAATGTAAATGACTAATGTGGTATTTTATTTTGATATCCAAAGACTTGAATTCTGTTTAAAAGGCTCCATAAGTTCAGCTCAGTATTTGTGCAGTTTTGATAATTTTGGAAGAGTGATGTCACTTTTATGAAACGGCTGATGTCTCATTTTTGGAAGGGAAAAACATCCTTACTTTAAAGTGCAAATATTCCTGGGACAGTGTCCAGTGTTTTATGGCGTGGTAAGTTCACTAGCTGAGCCAACGAGCCAGGCTCTCGTCTGTCTGATGATGAAACACAAGCCCACCGTAGTTGACCAAGCCGCTGAGTGAAGCCCTCTGCTTTCCATGACACTGGTTTTGTCTCGAGGTTAAAGGAAAGTTTGGCTCGGAAACTTAAAGCCTTTTTTTTTCCATGCCAACATTCTCAGCATATTGGCTCTGGATCTAACATCTGAGATTAGATTTATTGGCATATTCCTTTGAAGACATTTTAAAGAAGTCTGTTTCATTTTTGACACGTCTCCAGTGACTTACCACTCATAAAATGGTTTTGTAGAGGACGACCAGTGCTCAGCACGAGCTGTAACCTGCAATTCAAACGGTTGTAAGTTTTTTTGTTTTTTGTTTTTGAGCAAAGTGTTCTGAATCTTTGGAAGGTTTCTGTGGTTTGTCCCCATTTAGTTGATTTCCTTGGCAGTTCAGCTGGAGAACTCGCTGAACCCTCGATTACACCCCTCCTTCCCCGATGCGGAAAAATCCCTCCTGCCTCCGAATATCAAGGCCACTGTTCCAAAATCAGTGAAAGGTGTATTACTGCACCAGCAGATCCTCTTCTGTTTCACCGCTGCATGATTGTGACCCTGTAATTGAAGTGCACTGCTGGCCTTGTCTCTCCTGTCACCAACTGTGCCACAATGCTGCTCAGTAGCACCGTGATTGTTTAGTCTGCTTTTATACTCAACATCTCCTCCGCACTGAATAAAAGCTCCTATTTCCCCTCAATACGCTATTGTTTTACTGTCTTGTAATGTGTCAGCACCAATTAACCAAGTCCAACTTCTCGAGCAGCTGTTGTTGTTGGCGAATGAAAACGGTCGGATGTCCCTGAGCTCAGACTTCTTTACGAGCGTGTCTGATTGCCTCCACATTTTCCGGGCCTTCACCTCACAAAAGAATGCCTCACTGTGACTCCAGCCAAATAGTGTTAGGGGGAGGAATGACAACCACGCAGACGGAGACACACCAATGTTTGAAATCTTGAAGCGTGGTCAGGCTGAGGCATGGACAGATTATGAGACAGTGGGCCCCTGGGTACTGACATGTAAAAAGCCCCCCAGGTGAACATGAACTTTCAGACTCAGAGGTGTTGTTTGTGGTCATTTTGCGTGTCACATTTCTATCCCTCCGTTCTGCACATACCTCAAAACACCGATGCACAATCGAATCTACACATTTGAGTCGTGCTCGATTCAAAGCGGATTTTACATTGACCCATATGTCCCAGTTACCACATGGCTTATAGTCTTAGCGGCGGCAACAACAACATCAACAAAATGATTCACATGTTAATATCAGGTCATTCAATTTTCATCTCATAGCGCATGTTCCTACGGGCCTTATGCTGCAATCGTTAATCCTGCACCTCCCTTGGCCGTTCACTTCATTTATGTATCATCAAGGCGAGGGATGAATTGGAAGCTGTATTCTTCAATCTGCTGGCATTAAATTTGACGGCCTGGTGTTGTGTCTGTCCAGGCAGGGCGAGACGATGGGCTGCATAAAGAGCAAAGAGGACAAAGGCCCTGCGATGAAGTATCGGCCGGAGAATTCCACGGTGTCCGACCCCAACGCCACCGCCGCCACACCCCACGTAGGTCCCTACGGACCGGATCCCACCCAGCTGCAGCAGAATCAGCCTCCCTCCTCCTCATCAGGCCCCGGGGCTGCGAACTTCAACCACTCCCTCACGCCGTTTGGCGGCTCCTCGTCTGCCATGACTCCCTTCGGAGGGGCGTCCTTCTCTGGTCCTGTGTCCAACTCGTTCTCGGGTGCTGTCTCAAGTGAGTAGTGCTGATGACGGTCTTCATGGAGAGCATTGCCTTCTTAATATCATTCTTAAAGGAGTGTTTTTTCATGTTTTAACCCATTTGCTTAACTGCTGACCACATCTTTTGTAGCGTGCCATTGGGTTTTAGTTTTTAAATGTACTTTTCTTATCTTTCAGGCAGCCACTCGTAATCTCTACATTCTTCAATCTGCTTTTTGCTGTAGTATGTCCATAATGCCACGTGGTATTCGATCTTTAAAAACCATTCTAATATGGTATTTAAATCAAGTTGTACAGACTTGACTTGCTGCAGATGGGTCATCCATCATATTTTCCATCAGCTAGTCATGCTAACTGCTTGGCTCTAGAGATGGCGATCTGCTGGTCCTCAACGAATGAATCCGACTGACTTTGGTGATCCCAAATATTCTCGCCGTCGCCACCGTGAGGTTGACATTTAATTTGTGTTTTAGTGAAATATCCTGACAACTGTCAGATGGATTGCAATGAAGTTTTCAACAGATGAATCCTAATGACTGGCGATCCCCTGACTCTCTCCTGCACCACCAGCAGGTCAAATTTGCTCTTGTCCTGTGAAATGTCTCAACATCTACTAGATAAATTGCCACCTTCCCAAACAATGTATCCTAATGACTTTTCCTCCAGTGCGACCATCCGGTTGACATTTGCGGTTTCTAGTGAAATGTCTTGACAAGTGTCGGATGGATTGCCCTGACATTTTCTACAAACATTAATGTCCCCCTCAGGATGAATTGTATAAACTTTGGTGATCCTTTATCTTCTCATCTAACACCATAACTTTGTGACCCTCAGCTGTATTTATGCGTAGAGCTAATTATCGGTTGTTAGAATGCTGGAACACTAAACGGAGATGGTTATCATGGTAAACATCAGCGTGTGGGCAATGTCAGTGTGAGGCTAAAACATGCAAACACACTTAACATTGAGCTTAACTTGGTCAGCATGCTGAGCCGACATCAGGCTCGGTGTCACAGCTAATGCCCCAGTTATTGTTATTTTAACAAGCATTTCCTTATGAGATTTAACCCAGGTCCTGCTATCAGCTGTGATCACTCTAAACGTGTCTGAGCAGCTTACAGCGATCCTGAGAGCAAAGTGATGAGATTGAAGCCTGCTGTTTCAGTGGTATTTAGATTGTAATCCTCCGCCATGTTGGATTATCTGATTTCGGGGGGGTTTGAAGGTGGCACTGCTATGGTATTTGCTTTCTGCAGCAGATAATGGGATTACCGTTGACATTGTCGTCAGCGGTGGGTATGAGTATCCGTCCAGGAGCGTGGCTGTACATCGGGCAGAATGTTTTACAGGATGTTGACTTCATGTGCCATAACTTACTGAACTATGTCTTGTAATGTTTCATCGGAGCTCATGCAAACATCTCGCACAAATAACATGTTTAATATTTAAATAAGCCAAATGGGATCTGGTTTATGACAGTTACGGAGACGATTCTGTTAAAAGCTCGATATATTGACTTTCCCTTGGCTTGGGTCATTGTCTGTCTTTGTGGAGTCTAGTCACAGTCATATTTCCATGCAGGGCAAGGTACTCATACTATATATTATTGGCCAAAGACAATCAATGCAGTATGAGCTCTCAGACTTTGGCGAGACAGATTTATCTACCTTAATTGGCCTTTTAACAGTCACACACACAAACAAACGTGCTGTTTCCTGATATGGTCCTTCTCATGTCCTCTCCTTGCATCGTTGTCTGCTATCATGTGTTTACTCACTTGCACAAGCTCACAAGGTATTTATTCATTGGATTTGGCTCTGTTTTTGTGTTTTCAGATGGTGTTACTTTCTTTGTGGCCTTGTATGACTATGAAGCTAGAACATCAGATGATCTTTCATTTAAAAAAGGAGACCGCTTCCAGATCATCAACAATACGTAAGCACCTTCCTAGTTTCTCTCTTTATGAGAGAGGTTATGGGGCATTTATTTAGATTAGGAGATGCCACTCTTTAATACTGTAATCCTACACTGCACCTGTTCCCTGTGTATTGTGTTTGTATCTGTATTCATGAATGAGTTTGATTGCAACTTGTTTCCTGATGCGGGCTTTCTGCACAGGGCTGTGGATCTTTTATTTAATTCATGCTGCGGCAGGGATGACGCCGGAGGTTATAGCATTGTAATGTAAAGTAGATTAGTCTCATTCAATCCCCATTGTGACAATGTTTTTCAGTCCTGCCTCACATTGTAAAGACATTTACATTTTCTTTAATCCAATCTGGAGGTTTAAATGAATGCAGAACAAATTACCTAAAATTGGGGATAATTTTATACAAGGCTAATCCTTAAATTATTAACCATTAACCATTATTAACCGTTTTTTATCCAGAGGATCAGTCATTGCAGGGTATATAAGTACCAGGCCTTGGTTGGTCATTTGTCTCATCTCTCCTGTGTCATTGTCCTCCTGCAGAGAAGGAGACTGGTGGGAGGCTCGCTCCATCAACACCGGGAGGAAAGGCTACATCCCGAGCAATTATGTGGCCCCTGCTGACTCCATCCAGGCTGAAGAGTAAGGCCTGGTTGCCTCTTGTTATAACCTCATTACACCATCTACAGCAACTGCACCGGCAGACTAATAACACGAGCATGATCTCATCTCATGTGGCTTGCAACAAGCCCACAGCCCCAATATTAACAGCTCCACAGCCTCATGAAGCTTCGTAATGTGATTTTGATGTTCTAAGCAGCGACACATTGTAGAGCTGTTACTCATTTTTACGGTCAGCTTCTCAGCCACCACTTTTGAGATTGACAGTTTTTCATGCATATACTGTCTCTTGATAGGTGGTACTTTGGTAAAATGGGACGCAAAGACGCTGAGAGGTTGCTGCTGAATCCAGGGAACAATCGAGGAACTTTCCTGGTGCGAGAAAGTGAAACTACTAAAGGTGATGATCACTTCCTCAGTAGTAAAGACAGTAGTAAACAAGACTGAGAGTCTACAGCCAGCCAGCGGCTCTGTTTGAGGTTGTATTTAGGCTTTGAGCTAAATGCTCAGTGGCAATATGCTGATGTTTAGCAGATGTAATGCTTCCCCTGTTCACTTTATTTACCATGTTTCCTAACGCAGCCCGAAGCGTGTTTTTACACACCTACAGTCTACTTTCTTCCGTTTTACGCTCATAACTACAGTGACTGTGAATATAGGTGTGCTACACTCAAGACAAAGAACAGCCGAGGCTGATGGGAATGTCATTAGTTTGGCAGGTATTTGGTCATAAAGGGGAATTTACGGTGGTAAAAAAAATACTCATGGAAGATACTCATCCCACTTTGCAACTCTGTAAACCTCTAAATCTTTTTGACGCTTTTTGTTTAGATGGCTGAAAAACATTTGCCTTGCCTCCTCTAGGTGCTTATTCCCTCTCCATACGAGACTGGGATGAAGCCAAAGGAGACAATGTGAAACACTACAAGATCCGCAAGCTTGACAGCGGGGGATACTACATCACGACACGAGCACAGTTTGACACTCTACAGAAGCTTGTCAAACACTACACAGGTATGGAGTGTGCAGAGCTTCCGGCTCACTCTCTTTTTGTGTCTTCTCTTATTCACTATTCATTACACCTGAAAATTACTCTCAGTCACACCTGTGCTCTGTGCCACCTGCAATAGGCCCCCGGGTGTTACCAAGGGAGATGAATAGCATTTAATTTTAATAACAATTGATGGTGCAGTTATGATTTCGAGCCTCTCTCCTCGTCTTCTGCCTGAGGTGGCTTGAGGTTAAAAATCTGTGATCTCGCTTCATTTCAGTCTGACTCTGGAGAAGGGTTTGCTGTGTTAAAAAGCCACTTCATCTCATTTATATTTCATCACAGTTAGTATGAGAGTATAAATTCATCCACATCAAGTGGAATGAATCGATGCATGAAACAGACTGGCTTTAAAACGCTGTGTCTTGCCGGTTTCAAAGACTCATGTGGGTGTGTGTGGCACTGCTGGGTGTAATGTAGCGTTTTGATCTCTGCGTCTCGCTTTATCACAGAGCATGCCGACGGGCTTTGCCACAGGCTGACCACAGTTTGCCCCACAGTCAAGCCTCAGACCCAGGGGCTTGCTAAAGATGCCTGGGAGATTCCCCGGGAGTCCTTGCGACTGGAGCTCAAACTGGGCCAGGGCTGCTTTGGAGAGGTCTGGATGGGTAAGAGCAAGACAGACGAAGACACGCAGGAACAGGTTCAGAAAATGCTTTCTGGCGTAATGCATTTGTTTAGGATTCAGTTGTAATGATCCTGACAGGGAATGACAAAATGAGCCCAGATTTATGTAGGAAATGCAGACATTATGCGCATAAATTGAACACACAAACACTTGAAGCTTATATTTATTGTGTCTATTTTTGTCCAAACAGGGGAATTATCCACTTCCTGCAGTTGCTTCCTCTGTTTGTTGTATTTTCTCTATCTCCAGAGATTGTCTCACTCAGGAGGACAGCTCCAGCCAAATGTATTTGTTCCTTTTCGAAACTGCAAGCTCGTATCCGCTCGTCCCAGGGATATTTTTGCGAGGAGTGCATGCATGACAGCACATGTCTGAGCAATTACAAGACCTAATTAATGATATTGTCCCGCTCCCACCCCATTAACAACACTGATTACCCCTGTGGCCTGTGGGCTTTTTTTCTCCCTGTCTTTGTCTCTGCAGGAACGTGGAATGGCACCACTAAGGTTGCCATAAAGACGCTGAAGCCGGGCACCATGTCGCCCGAGGCCTTCCTCCAAGAGGCTCAGATCATGAAGAAGCTCAGACATGACAAACTGGTGCCTCTTTATGCTGTGGTGTCCGAGGAGCCCATTTATATCGTCACAGAGTACATGGCCAAAGGTAGGCGCAGATACCTGACACATACCTTGAAAACCTATTACAACCTCCAGTTCGGCATATTTGATTAGCAATTAAACAGATTTTCTGAGAACTCTCAGCCCTGGAGAATAACAAGACTCAGCTGTTTCCTGTTACATGACACTGATGAGGTCTATTTTTAAAGAAAAGCAAAACAACATTAAGCCTCAGCCTGGAGACTTTTCAGGCACAAAATTGATCATGCGGCCTTGGTTTTTCAGGCACTGATGTTGCACACATATACGCATAGTGATTTGATTCCCTTAAAGGGAAAATGTAAATTTTATGGCTGTTTTAATTAATATGCAGTACAGATTGAAAGTCTCTGAAAGTCCCCAGTGGTTCTCTGAGGCCGGAAACTGGGATGTTTAATTGAAAACTGCAGTGGTTTTGTGGGAGGCCTTCATAGCTCCAGCTGCAATGCATCTTTTTGTTTTTTTCAGGCTTTTATGAGTAATTAGATTTATGTGTGTGTAAATGTTAACTCAGTGACACATGCCGCTGTGTGTACATGCGTGTCTAAATGCCTGCAGTTTGTTGATCCACTGTGTGCTGTGATCTCACAGAGCGACTGCTGTCATATTTTCCACAGTTCCTCTACTCTTCATGCAGAAAATACTTCCTCTGATCTATGCTCTAAACGATGAGTGATTAGATCTCACTATGAATCCCATACCAATTCACAGCCAAGCCTAATTTAATATTCAGTTTAATTTTTCCAACCAGGTATGGTATGGATTGAAGGCTTAATTTAAATATTTAAAATGTCATGTACAGAATTAGTACATTAGTATGCAGGTGGTATCGCGGCCCTTTTTATTGCTCCCACAGTATATCATGGCCGCCCTGCATTCATGACTTCTCCCTGTTGCTGTTTTTATAGGAAGCTTGCTTGACTTCCTCAAAGAGGGTGACGGCAAATTCCTGAAGCTCCCCTTGTTGGTGGACATGGCTGCACAGGTAAAACAAACTCCTGTGTTGTTTTGTTTCGAGTGCATAGTGCGTGTCGGTGAATTGTGCTGTTAAGTTCTATTTTAAGCCCCTGATTTTAAAAAAAGAACAGCCTCAGGTAAACATGTCTTCCTCTCCCAGATTTGGCACGCTTTGCTTTTGTTCTTCGATTATTAGTCCCCGCTTCATGCCCGACAGAGGGCTTGACGCTCTGAGTGTGAGGAGCTAAAAATGATTTGCCGGAGCAGTCGTCGTGAGATGCTGTCAAATGTTTCGCTTTTAGATCGCCGACGGCATGGCTTTCATCGAGAGGATGAACTACATCCACAGGGACCTGCGTGCTGCCAACATTCTCGTGGGAGACAACCTGGTGTGCAAGATCGCCGACTTTGGTCTGGCCAGGTTGATAGAGGACAATGAGTACACGGCGAGGCAAGGTGGGCACACACACACACACACAAACACAAACGTGGGCTGTGTGAGTCACAGGTGAACGGGGTGTCAGGGCAGGGATGGATGGAGCAGTGACCTCACAGTGAGGACGCCTCCCTGCCGTCTCCTATCACGGTGAATTAGGATAATAGTGGAAACCAGATGCTCCTGTTCGCTCTGATTAGCTGCGCTTTTCACACGCTGAGATCTCACTGCTGTGTCCTTAAAGGGCTGGTTCACCCAAATTACCAAAACAAATTTCTCACTGCAGTAGTATTTAGCTATTTGCATCATTAAAATGTTATTTACCTAGGTTGTAGACACGAGTTGGCCTTGTAAGTTTTCACTGGAAGCAGTTGTGAAACTAAAAAAAACAGTATTGGACTACAAATTCAACATATCAGAAAAAAGATGAGATTTCGTAAACATAGGAGACCAAATGTATTGTACAAGACTGTTGTCACGCAAGCAGCTCTCACATTTGCTAATGACCACTAAAATGAATTAGTACAGTAACAAGGAGACTGGATTCAGTGTGTAGACTAGCTGTTACATTAGTTACTTACTCATCAATAAAAGATCAACCCTAAGTCCCCATAGGAAGTCCAACAGAAAACTGACCCCAGAAAAACTAATTCAACAATCATAAAGCAGCTGTAAAAAAAGGGTCTACAGATAAAGCTCCAAAGAAGGCACTTGGAGAGTCCATACAAGATGCCTGTCGATATTTTCCTGGTTACAGATCTGACAAAAGGCTGAATGCAAGGTTGTCAGTTCAACTGCTATAGATCCGTGACAGTAGTGGTTGCTACGAGCAACAGGATATTCAACTGAAACGTATCCGATGGTGGCAGAAAAGGAAATTGATTATTGATTTAATGCTGTTTGTGATGCTCACAGCATTGAAAAAGTTACATTTGAAATATTCATCTCTTTCCAGTCCCAGTGTTACTTTGACTAATCCACAGATGTCAGGAATTTACATCAGCACAATATCTTTTGTAGGACGCAGTTCCAGTGAAAACTAGCATGAGCATTACCAAAACATCTGTTTCCAGAAAGACACATTGATAGACTGCATTAATGTGAGCACAAACAGATTTTCATTCACCCCCCATTGTACCAGAGTGGGGCAGAAATAACCAGAAATTGCTCAAAAACCAGAGCACAGAAAACCAAAACTACCTGCATGGATAGAGAGAAAATGTGTTTTTGTAATTCTTACCAAACTGTGACTTCTGAGGGAAAAAAAATGATTTATTTATTTTATAGATGTGGTAGATCTGTATATTTTTCAATACTGATCTATTTCCTTTAGATAATGACAAAGAAACATTGCCAGAGAATATATAATCTAATGCCTGGGCATGTGGAAAGCCACTCTAGTGGCTACTCGTTTTAATTTGGATGAACCGACCCTTTAAAAACAAAATCCATGATAATGTCCTTTATACTCTTTCTTATCCCTAAATCTTTTTAACCCTTTTCTAACTTGACAGTTGTAAGACTTTTCTCTGAGGTGCCTGTAGGAACCTGAAAACCAAAAAATGATGTTGTCTTAATGATGTCATTGTGGGTCACTGTGGCCATTGTGACTTCCTGGAAATAAAGCCAGAAAAGAAGGCATACGCCCTCTAGTGGCATCACCTCACCCTTCTCCTCTCCCCCACCACACACAGGAGCCAAATTTCCAATTAAATGGACGGCCCCAGAGGCTGCCCTGTACGGCCGCTTCACCATCAAATCAGACGTGTGGTCCTTCGGGATCTTACTCACCGAGCTCGTCACCAAAGGCAGAGTGCCCTATCCAGGTAAGTGACGGTGACAACAGACACACACACTCACGCACACACCGGATGTGAAAAAGAGAAAGAAAAAAAAAAGCGGCGATTCACGGCCGGAGTTATCAGCTCCCAGTCTGTCAGTGGACGTCAAGCTGGCGTGCTCGTTAATGTCGGAGGATGAAGTGAAGCTGTCTGACATTGTCTGCGCTGGTTGTTTATGCCTCTGCGGGGGGAACAGTGACATCCACACACACACACACACACACACACACACACACACACACACACACACTGATACCCTTACACACACACAAACGCACAGTTGAGATTAGATGAGACCATCTGGTGGAGGACGATCAGGAGATTGAACACCACTCTTGTTTATAACCATCTGCCAGACTGATATTGCCCTGGGGAGCAGGGCCTGCAGTGTTCTGCACCACCTTCACACAGCTCCACTTTCTATCGGATGTAGACTCCGTCCAAAACTAATAAAATGGACAGCAGCTCTAATTTATAAACATATTAACTTGTATCTCGTTTGTTTAATCCATACAAAAACAAAGGTCTAAGAACGACAAGTTGTGGGTTTATGGGGGGGGGGTTATGTGCTGGAAGTGCAGTGACTTTCTTTAGTGAGCTTGAGAGATGCTGGTGGGCGGATGTTGTTGGCTTCAGACGGAGCCAGTCTGGCTGTTTCCCTGTGTCCAGTCTTTATTTATATAAGCTAAGGTAACCGTCTCCTGGCTGTAGCTTCATATTAAGTAAACAGATATGAGAGTGGCATGCATCTTCCTCATCTGACCCTCAGCAAGAGAGCAAACAAGCGTATTTCCCCAAAATGTCCATCTTTTCTTTTAACTGTTATGTAATTTATCAAGATAAATTGCCAAATATTTGCTGGTTTGAGCCTTTCAAAAGTGGGAATTTGCATATTTTCTCTGTTGTATACCAATCTGCTTTAGGAAATTGTGATAGGCATTTTTCACAGGTTTTTTTAAACATTTTATAGCCTATACTAACAAAATGAATTGTGTGAAAAAAGAGAAATGAGAGTGAAATCAATAAACTAAAGGATCATTAGTTGCAGCCCTAATGTGATCTGTGGGAAACAAACACATGAGCACCTTGTAGTTTCCTCCTCTCACGCATGTTGTAGATATTCCTCTTTTTTGATTCCAGAAATGTAGGCCAAAAAAAGAAAAAAAAAAGCTATTAAAAGCTCCTTTCTGCCTCCCGTCCCCTCCTCAGGTATGGTGAACCGCGAGGTGCTGGAGCAGGTGGAGCGAGGCTACCGCATGCCCTGCCCCCAGGGGTGCCCCGAGTCCCTGCACGAGATGATGAAGCTCTGCTGGAAGAAGGACCCGGATGAGAGACCCACTTTCGAGTACCTCCAGTCCTTCCTGGAGGACTACTTCACCGCCACAGAGCCACAGTACCAACCGGGAGAGAACCTATAGCCTGCCTGGACTCTGCTGCGTATCCCTACGCCTGGGAGCAGACCTGCTTAAAGACAGAGAGAAGACATGAGCTCTTAATTATTCGACTCTATAGATCGACTGGAAACCAGGCTAAACCACTACTTGCTCTTCCCATTCTTGATTTTTTTAAATTTTTTTTATTTCAGCGTCCGCCACCATTTCATTTTATATTCATGTTTTCAATCATGGTACTAAGCAAGTCTTAGCTGCGTGAAATGTTTTTTTTTATTTAATGTGGATTTTATCACCATGTACAATACTGACTACGGTAGAAAGAAACAAATTCAGTTCTGTTTTTAATACGCTACATGTGGGATTGTTTCTCTTGAACACAGTATGTTGCTGTGAAATAAGCTGTGATGATGCCTCGCAACAGAAAAACATATTGTTGAGAATGGCAGTCCAACTGTTGGGCTTTTATGTGGTCGAGATCTCACACCCCATTTGCCTCCAAATTGTATTATTTTGTGGTAAATTGGTGATTCACGCATCAAAACAATGAATAATTAACAGAGATAATATATTAAACTAATAGGGAGAAGCTCTCAGGGGACTGATGGTCATTATCACAGTCCATTTGACAGTGATTATTTAAAAATAACTCACACACAGCTTAACTTTAGTTACATTTCATCAGCTACAGTGCAATCTTTTAATTGTTACATCTAGAGGGAGACTGCGACATGGTCTTTTTACGCCTCTCTCATCTTTTAAAACATTTTGTTCTTCTATGTTCCTTTTTGTTATCATAAGAATTTATTATCACAGTGTACTCATATCACATGGACGTGGTTTATAGCTTCATTTGAAGACTCTCCCGACTGTCCATCATCATCCAGAAGACTTTTTTATAACAATGCTGTAATTCTTTCTGTCTCTTTCTGCCCGAGTTGTATAACCTGGCGGTGATGGCTGCAGAGACTTGCTTACATAAGAACAGTCTGTATAATGGGTCAGTGAGTTAAACAGTGATGAGACTCGTGGACTTGAATGAATGACTCTTCACATACGCAGGACGATTTTCACCGGCTATAAAACTCCTTCTGAAAGTGGAAATCATTAACAAAGCCACCAAACAAGTTGGGAACAACCATTTTATCTTCTAAAATGTGACTGAGTGAAGAACTCGGGACTCTTTCATGTTCATGGATCTGAGGCGGCTCTTTGTATAGCAACGATTCCAGTTTTTTACAGTGATTTTATCTTTGCATTTTGCTCCTGTATGGTACAGTATTATGATGGGAATAACACTTAATTGACGCCTGAGCTTGTAAAGAAGGGCTTTGTATATTATAAAATCCTCATTTTATAAGATTATTAATACAAATGGACATGATTGCAAAATATATCAGGGGGGATGGAGTGTGTGGAGACTCATCTGAGGAATTTGTACAATAAAGACCTGATTTTACACAGTCCAGTATTCCTTTTACACACTGCACGACGTGATGTGTCTCTTTAAGCGTGCGGGGCGGACAATGTTCACACCAGTGACGGGCTGAGGTGGTGCGGGATCCGCTTCCTGCAGGAACCTGATCCAAAACAGTCCCCGCGTCACGAGACAAACGCACCGCCAGCCGCGCGAAAATGTTGCACAAAATCACTAATGTGACGGTCAGGGACGTGAGGTTCCCGACGTCCCTGGAGCGACACGGCTCGGACGCCATGGTGAGTGTTTTTGTTTGTTCGTCCCTGCAGCCGTGGCAGCCATGTGTGCGTGACGTGCGTGACGTTGTTGTTTCCGTGTGGCTGCAGCACACCGACCCGGATTATTCGGTCGCGTACGTGGCCGTCGACACGGACAGCGGCCTGAAAGGCTTCGGCCTCACGTTCACCCTGGGGAAAGGCACAGAGATTGGTGAAACACCGCATCTGCACCACACACCAGCCCAGATCACACACACACACGCGCACACGCACACACACACACACACCGCCACAATGTCGCCGCTGCCTTCACGTGCTCCTGATAAACTCGGAATTTCGACCTCCAGGATCGAACTCCTTGCAAATTCCAATAATTGTATTTATGAATTGGACCAAATGGTTGTTGGATTAAATATATATATACTGTAGTTAATACAGTTAGTTACATACTTATTGCCAAACCTTTTAATTACAACCACAATATTCAACATGGCTTACTCTTATAGCTCTTGCAACCAACGCATAAAAACTACAAAGCAAACATAATACAAATACACATAAACCCATGATGGTAAATATACTGCTGATTAATAAAATGTTATATTTGGGCATCACGAAAAGTTTCCATAATTCTGACTGTACTTGAAGATTTCTTTCCTCGCCTGCTTTGTGTGCAAAGTCGAGCCGTGCAGCGCCACCTCGTGGTGATGTTTATTCAGGACATTTCAACCGCTTTCAGTTGCATCTCTTCAGAGACAGTGACAGTGGTGCCTGTGAGGTTTGTCCCTTTTTGGAGAGTGATTTATTTATTTTTTGTTAACTGTGCCCCTGCAGTGGTGTGTGCCGTGGAGGCCCTGGCTGCGCTGGTGGTTGGGAAATCCCTGCAGGAGATTGTGAGCGACTTTCGTGGATTTTACCGCCTCCTGACCAGTGATGGCCAGATGAGATGGGTGAGAACAATCCCAACAGTCTCCTTGGAGAATAATAACTTGACCGCTTTAAGATCCTGGATGGCACAGAATGAGTTTTCTTTTCCAACGTTGTCCTTCTTGCTCGACTCTTCCCAACACAGAGGGAGTGATTCACATCCTCTTATTATGTCATGGATTCCTTTTAACTACATTTCCTCACCCAGATCACTATGATTCATGACACTTGTCTAGAACCACAAATAAGAGCCACACGTATCTTGTTGGGTTAAGGATACAATTTTTTAAATCATCCTTCTAGGTGTACTATAACTACAGGCCCTCTAATCTAGTTTCTGAAGGTCTCAAAGTCCTGATTAAGACTGATGAGCCGAGACAAATAAATGTGAAGGGTCCAGGTTTTTCAAGAAAGGGATGTCAGGGCCAAGCAGAAGAGGTGCTTAAGACACAAAAAAGCAATTTATAATGTGTGCAAAAGGTAACAAAAGAATGAAAGAATCTAGTTTTGGAAGATCCCAAAGCCCTGGTTAATGAGTGCATGAGCTGAATTAGTCACAATTTGAAAACTCTGCCCATAAATTCAGTTTAAACACACTTTCTACTGCCTACTACTACATCTTTATTTACATCATGCCTCTTTTTTTTTGATGCATCCTCCAGTCAAGCACTTTTTCAGCACTATGTTATGTTGACCTCACGGAGGAGACGTCAGAGGTGACTTTTTCCCTTGTCTCTTGTCTGAACCAGTTGGGCCCAGAGAAAGGAGTGATCCACCTGGCCACTGCTGCGGTCCTGAATGCCGTGTGGGACCTGTGGGCGAGGGCGGAGGGAAAGGTGAGACTGCTTGACGAGGCGTTATTAGAAAAACGCCATTTCCTTAACGAGAATGACCCTTTGTGACTCACGACCTGTTGTCATCCCTTTCCTGTAGCCGTTGTGGAAGCTGCTTGTTGACATGGTGAGTCCAAGGAAATGTAGATGTTTGATTTAAGTCCAGGATATGTGATCACAGGGAGAGTAGCGTGTTTTATTGTGTGTCAATTCAGGATCCCAAGCAGATTGTCTCGTGCATTGACTTCAGATACATCACCGACGTGCTTACGGAGGAGGAGGCTCTCGGTGAGACCGGTTTATGATGTACAGTATATGTCCATTACAGCTTGGGGGGGGGATGCCTTCTCTCTAAGTGCAGTTTAGTCAAAGTCTCTCTTTCTGCTCCTCTTTCCTTATTCAGACATGCTCGTGAAAGCTCAGGAGGGCAAGCAGCAGAGAGGTGAGCACACTGAAAAGGGTCATTAATTACACGGCTGAATGGGATTTTGCGGCACGAAATTGCCTCTTTAGAAACTAACAGGAGTGCTTTTAGCCTGCGTAATAGGCCCCTGTACTCCATGACTGCTCCATTAAAACACACTTCTCCTCGAGTGTTTATTGCTTATGTGGATGCCTCTTTCGCTTGCCAGTGGATCAGATGCTGGAAGAGGGATATCCTGCCTACACCACCTCCTGCGCGTGGCTCGGATACTCGGACCAGCAGCTCGAACAGGTGTCCGGGCTCTAAAATACGCGTCATTACTCAGGTTGGACAAGTCTTTTGCATAAAACCATGACAAGTGCGTGTTTTCTGAAGCTCTGCACAGATGCACTGAAGAGCGGTTGGACCAAGTTCAAGGTGAAAGTCGGTGCCGATCTAGAGGACGACATACGCAGGTGCCGCCTCATAAGGCAAATGATTGGACCCAATAACACTTTGGTAAGGTCGTTTCTGTCCCCACCATTTTATTCGGAAATAACCGTATACTTGAAGTGTTTCTTGCGCTAGATGCTTGATGCCAACCAGAGGTGGGACGTGGCCGAGGCCATCAGCTGGGTGTCCCGCCTGGCTGAGTTCAGACCTCTTTGGATCGAGGAGCCCACGTCTCCGGATGACGTCCTGGGTCACGCTGCTATCTCCAAGGTGAGAGAGAAGTTGGATTTTGCAGCTCGTTCGTGCGTCGGCGTGTCGACGACACGGACGGACTAGGAGACGACGGGCCCCTGAGCGCAGACGTGTAAAAGGCCCCCGACCCCTTCAACGTAGGAGCAAGACAATCAAACTGAGAGAGACAAGTTTTGTGTTTCTTTGTAGTTTTTTTTTGCATGTTTTTTAACCCCCTTTTGTAGTCATTTTGTGTCAGTTTGTGTCTCTTCGTAGTTTTGCTTGTCTTTGCCTACCGGGCCCCTGGGCCTGTGCCACTGATAAAAGATGCTTGACTTTGTTGTTGCAGGCTTTGGCTCCACTCGGGATCGGAGTGGCAACAGGAGAGCAGGTCAGAGCTGAAGTTTGTTCTCACATACATATCACTGGCCGATGTCCCTGTGGTTTCTAGTTGGGTAAGTGTTTCCTCTCCAGTGTCACAGCCGGGTGATGTTTAAGCAGTTCCTCCAGGCCTCGGCCCTGCAGTTTGTCCAAATAGACAGCTGTCGGCTGGGCAGTGTCAACGAGAACCTGGCTGTGCTGCTGATGGCCCACAAGTTCCAGGGTAAATGGCAACAATCACACAAGAGCAAAATATGGAGTCCCGAAAGCGATAATATAAAGGTTATGTTTTTATGGAGCCTCAAAAGTGACCAAATTATTAAGAAGTTTAAAAGGAAATACATTTTTTATTTAACCTCAAATGAGTTTGGTTGAAAAAAGTCCTTTATTTTCCTTTACCTCCAATAAGTTTATAAAATGAATTAAAACTTGATCTGTTTATATCTCACTAGTTCATTTCAAGCACGTTTCACCTTTTTAGTTTTCCTTTTTGTTTTTACTTTTTACAATAAGTGCAAACATTTATTTAGTCCCCATTTTCAGGACCAATCACTGGAATTGTTGCATGGAGAAACTAGAGAATAAATAAATGGTTAAACTCGGTCTATGACCAAAAAAGGATAACTAATGAGTTGAAAAATAAAATTAGCAAATGATATGAATAACGTTTTAATCAAATCTATGAATGGATTGGAGGTAAAAGTAAAAAAAATATTTTTTTTTTATCTTTTTTTACCGATTAGTTGTCAAAGGAAATTTATGAACTCCATTTTCACGATTTACTTTTTTTTCTAATTGATATTTTTTGACTCGTCTAAAAACCTTTAAGACCTTTTCAGCTCTATAGTATTAACATATACAAAGTGTAATATTTTTTAGCAAAAACATGGCTACAACACACGTACTACCACTGTCTTTTCCCTTAGTGCCTGTTTGTCCTCATGCTGGAGGAGTCGGCCTCTGCGAGCTCGTCCAGCATCTGATTCTGTTTGACTACATCTGTGTGTCTCGAAGCCTCAGCAACCGGTAAGAGCAGGATTTGTTTTCGTCACCAGTCAGAGAGCTCCTGATTAGCACGTTATAATCAGTGCCAGTTTTTATGTATTTCCAGAATGTGTGAATATGTAGATCACCTGCATGAACACTTCACCAGTCCTGTGCTCATTCGTGACGCACACTACATTCCCCCCAAGGTAAGATGAAGTACAGACGCCAACTAGCTGTATTTGTATATAAAAATACAAAATAAATCTCTGCATTACTCTAAAAGAAAATGTTCCTCCTTTATATCTTCCACACTTGTTTGAGTACACTGCTTATTATTCACAGAATTCAGGATATTCTTGTGAGATGCTGGAATCATCAGTGCAGAGACACCAGTACCCTGAAGGAGATGTATGGAAGCTGCACATAAACAAATGAGGACTCCAATTCACACTTGATATTACATTTTATGTTGCATCAATAACAATTCTGTACAAATCAAGCTGACACAAATGTAAATTCTTTATTTACAAATTAGATAATATTTCAAACAAGGAAAATGAAACAGATGGTATTTGTAGTAAGTAACCAAAAAATTCCTCCTAGTGATTAAACTGGCAGTTGAACTACAGTAAACCCAACATGAGCGAAGATTTGTTTTTTACTCTTACGGTAATAGTAGAACTGTAAGAACTTAATGAGGTTTTAAGTGTTTAAAGTTCACCAAAATCACAATAAAATTCAATGCTACTTCTTTTTGTGATTTGGAGTAACTTAACTTGCTAAAAATGTGAGTGAATGTTGCACACTATACAGTACATATACAGCAATGTTATTTCTAAACCATGTTCCACACATACCATATTTATGGCTCATCGTCATTAAACTGGGATTTTTACACAGCCATCTGCATCTTAATGGTGGGATGAGGGTTGTAGTCGCAGATCTCAAAGTCCTCTGTGCGGAAATCATCGATACTCTCCACTTTTCTCAGGATCTTCAGCTTGGGGAACGGTCGGATCTCCCTCTGCAGCTGCAAATTTAGACGGACGAGCTTGTGTAAGTTTGAAATCAAGCAGAGACAACAGACAGAAAACTACCTTTAACTGACCCACCTGTACTTTGAGAGGTTCGATGTGGTTGACATAGATGTGAGCATCTCCCAGAGTGTGAACAAAGTCGCCCGGCTGAAGGGACGTAGTGAAAAAAACAACACGACAGGTGAAGCGATGGAGCACGCGACAACAGGGTAAAAACTTGTTTTGACAAAAGGTTGCTCTTACCTGGAGTCCTGTGATGTGTGCGATCATGTAGGTAAGAAGTGCATAGCTGGCGATATTGAAAGGCACCCCCAGGCCCATGTCACCTGAGCGCTGGTACAGCTGGCACGACACCTCGCCGTCACACACGTAGAACTGACACAGGGCGTGGCAGGGGGGCAGCGCCATGAGGGGCAGGTCTGCAACAACATATGAGAAGACACAGATTTAAAATAGACGTCACTATAATGAAACATAAAGGGAGCGCTAGAGCAGTAATTTAAAATTTTGTAAATGCTTCACCTTTGGGGTTCCAAGCACACATGATGATCCGTCTGTCCTCTGGATTCTTCTTGATGGTGTCGATGATCTTCTGCAGCTGGTCAACACCTTGTCCCGTGTAATCTGTTGAAGGAGGATCATTTAAGATCTGCGACACAGGTAAGTGTTATGGGTATAGCTGCTGCTGTGCAATATGCATACCAAATATGATCTGTTTAAAAGGAATAGTTCTACGTTTTGGGACACACGCTTATTCACTTTCTTGCCAAGAGTTCGAGTGACATTAATAAAATTTCCTGCACCCAATCATTACCCCTGTAAGACCACAACATGTCATTTTTACGCTTTGGTTTTTCTACAGATCATAAAACATGTTAAGTAGTGTTTGATTAATTGGATGCAGCATTTCCAAATGACTTTGATCACACAACCAAATCCACATTTGGTTACCTCAAGTTCTATTTAAACAGAAGTGGAGGCTTGATGTCAAAAATAAAAACATATAAATGTGTGGAAACCTTTAAAAAAGGAAATGTGTGATTGCTACACTTTCTGTGTAGCAAACAAAAATCCACAGTAAACTGTGTGACTGACATGCTGTACCTGCATGCATGTCTTTGTACTCGGCACCATAGTGCCTCCACTGGAACCCATACACCGGTCCCAGGTCGCCCTCCTCTCTATCTGTGAACCCAAGGTTGTCCAGGAAGTCCCGGGACCCGTTGGCATCCCAAATCTTCACCCCTTTCTCAGAGAGCTCCTTGGCATTTGTTGATCCCTGCGACAACACAAAGAAATATCAGAGCCCAACTAATTAAGTGGATTTTGACAGAAACCTTTTGAAATTAACATGTGAACAACCAAATCTGAGAAAATCTATATTTTGTCAGCAACCTTTTGAGGTATGTAGACATGTAGTTTCTGGAGAGAAAAGGGTCAATCTTGTCTCATCATCCTCACCTTGATAAACCACAGCAGTTCTTCAAGGATCCCTCTCCAAAACACTCTCTTAGTCGTCAGCAAGGGAAACTGATCTACAAATAAACAGGAACAGGTTATTTGACATTACTGATTACTACAGAATTAATTGTTTCTGGTGCAAAGTACATTTTACAGCCACACTGATAATGGATTTTTGAGGCCAACACCAATATTAATATTTGAGAGTTTAAGATTTTCTTTCCCTCTTTCGCTAAAAACAAAAAAACAAACATCCCTTAAACTTTATTAGTAAATATTATGACCAAGATATATATGGGGAATTTTGCGGTTGCAAAAATAAACTTGTCAGTGCTCCCTGGTGGACAAACTCTGTAATGGTGACACGGTTTCTAAATAAACATAATTTTGGCCTTTCTGTGCTGCAGTTTCTTGTTACTTATTGGCCAACATGTATGTGAGACCAACATATCTGTGACGAGTTTATTTCAGCCAGTTTCAGCCGCTACAGTCGGCTTCTTGCGCTGTACATTAAGCAAGTACTGAGTTACTTTGACTTTACTTGAATATTTTCATTTCATGCTCTTTTAAACTTGACACTCCACTGATTTGCAGACATATTGCACTTCTTGCGTTATCAATACATTTATTTGAAATTTGCAGATTAAGTTTTACCAACAAAACATGATCACTTCATAAAAATGTGTGCACTGAAACACCTGAAACATAAAAACGCTGCTTACCCATTATTGCATGAATAAATAATAAAAATAATACACTCTTAAAAGGGAAATTCTGCAAACTATATGTTGATACTTTCCTAAGTTTATTTTGCAGATACGTCTTTACTTTCCCTTCCTAATACTGTAAATGCAGTACTCTTATGTAGGGGGATTTGTACATTGTGGTATTACTTTCACTTCAGTAAAAAGACCTAAATTCGTCCTCCACCTGTGCTGCAATGTAAATAAGAACATTTACCCAAACACTATACACATTTAAGACACTTCTTATAGTCACTTCTTAGAGTATTTGGGTTTTTTTTTTTTCCACGCTGCTCCACCACAGTTCAGAGGGACATATTGTAGTTTTTGTAAGTGAGAAGTGTCAAACCTCGCAGACTGTATCTGGCCTGAGCCCCGAACACGGAGACGACTCCTGTCCCGGTGCGGTCCCCCTTCCTGCGGCCGTGCTGCATGATGTACTCGACCTGGTCCAGGTACCCGCGTTCATCGCAGAAAACCCCGAAGTTCTTCCTCTCCGCCGCCGTCTGGCTCTCTTCCTCCTTTCGACAGCCTCTGTGCGCCTCTTCGGTGTGTATTTCTGACGTGGCGGGCATTTTTAGGAGGTGTTTCAGAGCAGAGGAGACAGACAAGTGTTGAAACTTTCCCGGGTGATTCGGAATAAAAGCGCCGGCGACTACTTCCGGTCCGTTACTACTTCCGGTTTTACTGAAATCTCGCGAGATTACCGAAAAAGCGCGCTCTTTGTTTTGTTTTCCCTCAATATAAATAAATCAGACAATAAGAATTAAACGATATAAATAGTAATAAATAAATAGAAACGTCTGCATTCAAAGTATTGGTGAAGTATGTCAAGTATTATCAAAACATTTAAAAAAAGTAAAAGTATCATATATATAAAATGTATATAAATGGGCTCTGTCGTTACATTATACATTATAGCCTACTGTTAGATTATTATTAAGGCATATAATATTGCATTTTAATATTGTAACTGGCTACATTAGAGCTAATTTTATAATATATAGCTTTATATATTTTTATATTATAAATTTATATTATAAATTATTTTTATATTATAGCTAATATATATATAATATAATTATATTTATAATTTATTATGGCTAAATGTGTGGATACAGTTTTGCAACCAGAATAATTTTGTTAACCAGATTTCAAGATTTCAAAAACAATATTATATTTCTGTTTTAGGTCAAAGTTTTGGTTTTGTGCAACTATAAATACAGACTGTTCTAAAAGCTAAAGCTTCAGAAAAGGTGCCAGCTTTACAAAATATGCACATTTTAGATTCCAAAGGATGGCTTTGGAAGTCATTATGTGAATGTGAAATACTTTGTTAGGATGACTTGGGACAAAAATAACAAAAAAGAAAAGGATGGATTAAGCAGACTGTACACAGTTTTAATGCAGAGACATTTAAAATCCTAAGAATTAACAGACATGAATAAAAATAATATAAGTTGTGCATTTAAAGGTTTAGAAGTCTATACAGATTTCAAGTTTTACAAAGATCAGCTTAATTGTTCAAGAAAACTGGTACTGGACTCTTTATTCATCATCTGAAGACAACGTGTCGATGCTGGGATGTTCACATTACTCCATTCCTGTGTAAAGAAAAAAATGTTTTTTAAAGAAAGATTAACCACAATTTAAACTGATGTTGGTGTACAGAAGGTTGAATAGCATACAAGCAAGTCAATAACCTTAAATATTTATATGGATACAAATACCAAATGCTACATTGCATATGTATCCATTTAATCTTTTAATACAAATTCAATGAAGGATTAAATTTACAATTTTTCTTCGGTACCTCATCAATTTGGATTATAACATACCATTTGCATTGTGTCTCAGAAGATTACATCTGGAGAAATGTGCAGGGATTTGTTAAAGCGTAAATTTGGCGGTTTCAAATGATCACAATTCACTATGCTCAAATTCAATCTGGAGCTCTGCCAGATGCGGCTGGGAACCAAATAATTAACTAAGCCACAACACAATACCTTTTATCTGCCGTTTATGGAGCGACAGAGCCTCCAGAGCTACATATTGGATAAAAGCAGGGTCATCCACCTCCAGCTCTGCTGGGACTGAGACAGTTACTGGGGACGAGTCCAGTATGGTAACAACCACACTGCTGTCAGCTTTAAGTCTGATATTCTTCATCTGTTGATGTGGATTCACCTGAAAAATGAGATTGAGTGAAACTGCATCAGTTCTTGTGATGGCAATACAACAAGTCAAGATTCTCGCGAGCCAAAATAATCATACACATTTTTAAGCTACATTATGTACACATGTAACTTTCAATAAACAGGATAAGGGTTGGCTTTAATTCAAACCTTGTTCTTTCCTTTTAGGGATCAAGTCTATTATCTATGACAGAATTCAAATAAGAGGATTATTTTGAATGCTCTTTGGCAAAGAAATCCACGTGTTTCAGGTAGGATCAACTGTAATCCTTGTTGATTTATCAGCCTAAGAGAAATATTAAAATTCACTTGGCTCTTAGCAGCCTTCATAACATCCCAAATCAAATTAAATACCGCAAGATAAAGTCTGACAAATCCAACATTACATACTGTGATCACACTGAAGATGTTGCGTGGGCCCACTGTGCTGTTGGACAGCTGGCTGACCCAGCCGTACTTGTCATCCATGTTGCCGAGCCATCTCTTTGTGTCCACCGTGTGTCTCTGAACCAGCTGCAGCCTGTCGTCGTACTGCTGACGGGAGGCGTTCAGCAGCATCTGCATCTCCTCCATCTCAGAGTGTAACTGCTGGACACTGGGACACTCTGCAAGTACAAACAATCTCATATAGAGAAGCGCGCATAATTTAAGGTGTGTATATATATGCCTATTATATCAGTGTCAAATTAAGTATCTTTTGGGTTTTGGAGTGTTGGTCAAACAATCAACCAAATAATTGATAACGAAAATTATCAAAATATTGCTGTTCTGCAGAATGTTTCGCTCATGATGCCTATTATTACTAAGACTAGTTCACAAGATTAAGACTTCAAAGCGAAGTAGGCTACGCTGCAATTTGTTAAAAAACATTTTTAATTGTCCCCCAAGGTAAGAAGCTTATTATTTGGGCCAGAATTTGCATTTAAGGTCCAGATAGGGACATTTTTGCATATCAGTATTATATGCGCATGTGTGACTGTGTGGGATGAGCAGCTTAATAGATCTGGAACCAATAGTGCTCACTAAAATAGCACGTTTTTGTGCCAGTTATTTTACCTTTTAACAAATAATCTTCACACGTCTCACACAAACTTTGGAGCTGCCAGCACTCTGAGGCTTGTCTGCGGAGTCGTCTGCACAGAAATCTGCTCTGGGACTGCCCCGAAGCAGAAGGTGATCCTGTATCTTTGTAGATGAACAATAACAGAGGTTACAGTCATGATTATTTTAGAAGAGAGTGAATGAGCTGAATACAAATGTGGTGCTGCAACTGACATGAGATACCTTGCTGTAAGTACTCCTCTGCTTCTTGTATCTCCTCAAATACATCAGATATTGTGGAGCTGAATTCTTCGAGCACATTCCTCCCAAAGTCATACACTGAATCAACGATGTGATCCAGGCCCACCGTCCTGAAGAAGCCAGCACTCGAGCCGCCCTGCATGGCTGACAGTGGGCTAGGTTGGAGCTCTGCGGTGAAGGCCGCCAGGAAGGAATGCCCGAGAACCTGTTGCATCTTTTTGACCAGCGTGACGCTCTGGTTGTACAGGAGGCTGATGTTTGGCAGCAGCTGGCTGAATGATGCATCCACTTGTTGAAGCTCCAGATCTGCTTCATCCTCTGAGACCTGGTTCTTGGGTGAGTTGGTGCGACCCACCTTCTCCTCGTTCTGATTGTAAACATTCTCTGTAGCGTCCAGCTGGGCGGCCATTTTCCTGAAAAACTCCTCCACCTGCATGGAGAGATTCATAAAAGTAAACTAGGTCTTAACTCTTATCATGTTGAAGGTCTGAGGCAGTTACAATAGGAATATGCTGAGGTCAAACCTTGAATGAGAAGGAGGCGAAGCCACGCCGACACGTGGAGGTATAAAAGGCCTTACAAGTATCTTCAAGACAAGGTCGACATTCCTCAAAAGAAGATTTGGTTAAATCTTGACATTGCTGCTCAGCCTCCTCTAGTTTCTGCTCTGTTTCCCGGGCCAGCTGCATCGCCCCCTGAAGAAAAACAGAAAAATTCTGTCAAAGATACGTTGCCTCTTAATAAGCCAGACAGGATAAGATGTGGTTTGAGGCCCTGGCACAAAGCTCTGTCTTTTATTTTGAAATGGCCAGATTAATCTACAGACAGCTCATTTATCTTGACTGCAGTAAAACTACACCCCGACTCCCTAAACTAGCCCTACTCCCACATGCATTATTCACTGTCTGCTTTGAGGTTTCTCTGTGAGGCTTTGTGTGGCTTTGCCTTTATGAGGCAGAAAATATGTGATGGGTTTCAGAATAATGCACAAAGACTGGCATGTAACTATAATGGTCATGTTCTGTGACAAGTTATTGTGTTTAAACACAGACTGACTTCATTGTATTTTGATTGTGGGTTTTCATACATCAGGATTGATTACTGCAAATATAATATGTTTGCACAGACAATCACAGAAACACAATTTATACCTTCTTCTTGTCACTGCTGTGTCTCAGGGCGTCCATAAGATGTCTGTGCTTCTCCTCTTTTTTCTCCATCATTTCCTTTACTCGCTTCACCCCGAGTAACGCTCGCTTTATTTCCTCATCAACATGCTGCTCTCCTGCTGCAGACAGCACTACACACACCAGTGAAATTACTACAATTAAGTTCTGCAAACAATATTAATAGGAAGAAAATATGTCTTCTTGTTTTTTAATATATGAAGGCCTCACTTTTCAGCATGTCATCGCTCAGTGGTGAAGAGTCAGCAGCACAGAGCAGGACTTCAGTGATGCAAAGAATTTGAATAAGCAGCCTCTTCATCCTGTACTGAGATCTGTAAAAAGTGCAGAACTTACTCATTATTCTGCTATGTTGTACCAAACAGCACCACATCTTAATACAGACAAAAGACATGCTTTGACCTGCCTTGTAACCTGCCACAAGGTGGTGCCATTCTCATGCATTTGAATTCCATTTAGAAACGAAAACAAGATAAAGGGCAACTAATTATCCCAATGGAGACAAATGTTAATTTATTGTCATGGAATATCAGTGTCAAGCCAGATAAACGTTATTACCAAAAGAGATTCCACTGAACAAGGCTGCTGCAGTCAACTAATCTTTCTGGAGCTGAAGTGTCCCATTACATAACCAGGATAATAACCCTGATACAGTGGAACTTAATTATTTGTTATCAATTAACAACATTTGAAAAGCCTAAATTACTACTTTAATCTTTCCTTAGTTAATAAGTTGGAGTACTCTTGTTCTAGCACCTGTAAAGGTGGACATTCAGCAACCGTGAGCAACTGTTATGCAATATATATTACATCTCTGTGCACATGTATCAATCAAAAAATAAATAAATAACAGGAATCAGAAGTCAGAACAAACTGGCACTGAAACTGCCAGCATAAAATAAATATGTCATATAGTTTTTTCTATGCCAATTCTTTTAATTAACGTTCACTGAAAAGACAGAACAATACTGTGTATGTCTCTCAGGTAGCATGTGTCCCAAAATCTTTCTGAAAGACAATAACTGTATTTGATGCTACCTGTGAACAAATACCTCCTCCTACTGTTAAAGAGTGAACTACTGTGATCCTATATGCTAAACAGATATAAATTATAATAAGTTTAAATTATTTACCTTAGCAACTATAAAAACATCAGATTCCAGAAGAAAAGCAGCAGGTTGTGCTGTTGGAGAGATGAGAGTGACGTGTCTGCTTCCTCAAAGGATTGTTCTATTTTTGTGGATCTACTCACATGCTCAGATCCTATTAGTGTGTTGGCATTATTGGTTATTAAGCCTCGTATGCCCACAGCATAACTACAGATCATCTTAAGACAGGCTTTCATGCACGGGAAACATTACATGCTCAATTGTTTGCAGGTCTATCTCACTTAATTGTCTCCAACATACTCCAGAGCAGGTGAAACTTTGTGCTCTAATCTCCATCACACTGACAGTAAGCCTGAGCTCCCTGCCGAGACCTGGCACACCCTCGCATGGTCCTAGTTAAGCTCTGTATTGTAGGTGGAGCAGAAGGAGTGCATGTGTGGGTGCCAACGTGCACGCTAATGCAAAAACATTAAAGAGGAAACCAGTGTGTTTGCAAACTTTAACTTTAAAATTTGAAGCAAAAAAAAAAAAAGAAGCCAAATCACCTACTGTGTGTTCCTTTACTCTATCTACTTTATCTCAAGCCCAGACTGAACTCTTGAGAGCCTCTTCAGGTGCAGGATGGGATGGTGAATGCAGCTTGTTTGGTAGATGCAGAGAGTTCATAAATGTATTGACGTACATATGGGTGACAAATGAAAGAAAATAAACTACATTATGTGTCTTACTAAGGAGTGGGGTCACCACGAACAGCTCCCACAAGTTCTACAAGTCTGTGAAACAACATGTCACTCCAAAATCTCCCTTACAGTATTGACTATGAAGGCCATAGCACATGATTCACATCATTTTCATGCTCATAAAGCCCCCTGTGAACTGTTTAAAAGCATCTGTGATGTCTCTCCACTTACATACTGCTTACATACTGTAGAGAGGCAATCCAAAGTTGATCGTTTAGGTCAAAGTTATTTTAATAATGTGGTGGAGAGACATAGTTAGCAACTGGCTGGTGAACACAGAAGAGCACAAATGTTCCTCGTGAGTTGGTGGAGACCAAAAAACGAGCTAAAATAGAGTGAATATTGGACTTATATTTGCCAGGTGGCCAGAAACATGACTGGAAATGAATGCTAATGTTGCTCCATAACTGCTGGCTGTGTAAATATGCAAATAATCAGTTATTGCAAGTTTAAGTAATAACAAGTAAGTCACTACTGTAAAAGTACCATGGGATACAAGAGAGTATCTATTCCCCTTACATTTTTGATGCTAAATGCTAAGTTACCGGCAGAGAAATTCACGTTAGATATCACCGATCTTACCGATATAGATTCTTATCAACATTTCAGACTTTCCTGCAAGTTCTTAGCTGACATAATCTAAAACATCCATCATACTGTGTCAGCACTGTATGAGAAATAGTCACTTTGCTTCCTGTCTTTCTGTCTCCCTCCTGCAGCATACGAGACAATCTGACTTGTTCTTATCGTGATATCTAAACATGGCAGCAGCGTAGTAAATGTGGAATTCCTGTGTGCTTTCTCAGCCCTCTGTTAATGTGAGCCCACTGCTGAACGCCTTGACCCAGCAAATGAGGTCCCAACCTCTGAATGAGGACCAGCAGGAGCAGGGCTGTCAGATACCTGACCCTCAGCTGCTTTTTATCAGCTTGCTACGATCCCGTTCTGAGCCCTAAGACCAGCCTGCTGCTCCAATTATAGCCGACAGTAAAATAACAGTTTTGAAGCCTTTAGGAAAACAAGTAATTAGTCACTTTATCATCTCAGGCTGGTCTGGAATATAATATGTGGTGGACTGGGTCAAACTTGAGCTATTAGCGCTGAGCCCGGGTTTGACGGCTCTGTTATCCAAAGAAAGAAGAAAAACAGATCCGAGTTTGATGTCTGTGTTGTGTTTTTTTTTTTTTTAATCTCAGAGTATTTTAGAGCTGAGACACTTTGTCTTATCTGTGTCCTTCTCTTGTAAATCAATTGGTTTGAACTAAGCAAGTGTAAACAGATTAAAATCAGGGCCACATCAGTGAAGTGTGACCCAGTGACACTAACCTGTACTGTGAAGACATGAGAGTGGGTCTGACTAATTTCTCTGATGTTCAGTGCATCTGTTTTCTGCCTTTGATCAGTGATCTGCATCTGCAGGCCCGAGAGATTATGGACACAGGAACTGTTGAAATTATCTCTGCGCCTGGAGGAGTTAAAGGGAAATGACCTGGGGTGAAATTCACAGTCCAGTTTGGATAGATTGTGTTCAGGCTTGGCTGCCATTGGGATCATTTTATGCAACTGAACCACTATATTGTGAAAAAGTTATGAAGGAGATTATGTGTTACAGTAAATCAAATAAATCTTGCGTCCTATATAAAATAGATATAACAAGGAAGATAAAAGTATAAAGCACATGGTAAACCTATTAAACCTAAAATCTACATCTTCATCAGGTGATTTTTGTCTTTTATTAAGTCCAGGAAATGTTATTTTCTTCAAAACATATGAAATAAATTGCCACTGCAGTAAGGCCACTTAATTAAATCAACTTAAGTCAAGAATTTCCAAGAATTAGGATAGTGATACTTATTTCTTGCAACTTTTTTGTACAAGACCACGTTGAACTAATTTTACTGTGCTGTCATATTTCTTCTCTTGATAGAAATAATAGAAAAATTACTTGAAAATATTTTGCAGTTCGAGGCTATTACAGGGATGTGGGGTTAATAAATCAGTTGATAAAATGCCCCAAACCAGAATACCACAGAGAGGCCAAACGGTCCTGAAGGAATATCACACGAATATGAAAGTGATTTTTCATCCCTGCAGGAAATGAGATGTGAAGATGTGAAAACACAGGGACTGCTCTCAAACGTCGCCGCTTCGGTGTCGCTCCACCTCCCGAAACCTTTGAAATCTATCTTTAATGGGTACCAGATTTTTTTTTCACCCGGGGACGCGATTGCCATCAACCCCCAGTAACTTAATCTCATCTCCGGCTGGATTACTGCGGGACGTCCCGGGGCCGGCGGTGCTGACAGCAGGCCGCACCTCCTCTCTCCCTGCAGGGGGAGACACAGCAGGAGGGGACGGGACGGTCACCGGGATGACTCCACTAAAGTTTCAGAAAAGAGAAAGGCAGGAGAGGACGTTTAGGAAAGAGGGAAATGACGATGAGAAGGCCTCAAAATAAGAGTGTGTTTTTATACTAGGCTCAGGTTAGACGAGTTGGGAAGGTCCAGCAGGCCTGTCCAGCCATAATGTGGTCAATTGTTGTTCCGGGTTTTGTACGAATTACACGAATAAGACATCATTTGTGACATAGTGAGCTTTACTGGTGCAGGGAGGCACATTTCGTTACCTTCATCTAACTTTCCCCAGCTTCCAATCTTTATGCTAAACTAAGATAACCGGCTCCTGGATCTTAAACACAGCCTAACTTCTAATACTGAGAGTGAACAGACATTTTAATAATGAAAAAGTAACTTTATTTTCATACAACAGTGATTCCCCATAATTACACAGTATTTGTGCTTTCCCTCCAGCGTTACGCAACAAAGACGGTTTTATTGTGAAAGCGCCGCCGGAAGTGCCGCGTGTCATTCTGTGTAACTTTACTCTGGAGGGATCACACGGAGCCTTCCTGCTTCAGCGCAAAGCTGAGCATCACATCCCTCCTGCAAAACTCCCCTGAAACAAAGCGAGCCGGACAACAGAGACGATGGGATTTTAAACTGGAGGCGCAACATGAAGACATACTTGTAGTTTTCCTTTAATGAGCGCGCGTCTCCGTGGAGCAACTTTACACCTTTGCACTGGATGCTGAGATGCGCAGAAAGTGACAGGGGTCCTCATCTCTTCTACAGTCCTCAACGAGTTATTAAACGCCATGAAAGGTATGTCGCCTCTGCGCGCAGCTGACATTTAAGTGCATTTTTCTAATTCCAACTCACAGATGACAGATTGCAGCCCGTGCGTATTTCTTTGTGGCGCGCGGTTCACATCTGGATGATATTACGGTACTGCGGTGCAGAAGTTGTGAAATACTTGGGAGTTTTTTCTTTTCTTCCACCACTTAGTTGCACCACATTGAAGGATATAAAGGAGCAAATCATGGTGTCACAATTAGGCTGCAGACCCGGTGAAGAATGCCATAATAAACTTGTTGAATTTGGGATAGTTAAGGAAACAAGAGGTGAAGATGCTGTTTCTAAAAAAAACTGTATCATGGTAATGAAAAGATCTTGCATGACTGATGGTGACCAGTGAACATCACTAACTGCTGTATTTGTGCTTACAGCCAGCCAGTAGCCACTTACTGTATCTGTACCATCAATAACTACAATATTTTGCTCATTTGACTAAGAGAACCAGAGGCTCTTCATCCAGTCGCACCCCCTCTTACCCCCCACCAACAAACACAGCTCATCCCTCCCCTGTCTCCCCCGTCTCCCCCCTCAGTCCCCATCTGTTTACCATTACTGAAGTTCTCTCTGAGCTCTGCTCCAGTCCTCAGTGTAGTGCAGCTCAGTGTAATTAGGGTTTACTGTCAACAACCCAGAGAAACCGCAGCCTGTGGCTTTTACAGTTCTCTGGACCTCCTATCTCCAAACACACACACACACACACACACACACACACACACACACACACACACATACACACAGACTGGAGATGATACTCCACTATCTCCAACCGAATGCCTCCTTGGCTGCCTCCTCTCTGCTCAACAAAGATCTTTGTATTCTGGGATAACATTATGAATTCTTGGCTCTGTGCAGCTGCCCTGCAGCGTTTCTTTCTGTTTTATTTTGTTTGTGGAGTCGTAACAACTGCTTTAGACACAATGGACCTCCAGTAGCTTGCGCATGACTGATTTATGTCCTGTTTCTGATTTTGTCATGCAGACGACTTTGCAGACGAGGAGGAAGTACAGTCTTTTGGATACAAGAGGTTCGGTGAGTGAAAAGTCTTACCTTTTTCTTAAATTGAAAGAGGGAAAGCTCTAATCATAAAACTTTTATTGTTTTCAGACTGAAATGTTGTGAATTAAAGCCACTAAGTGTGTGGGCTTGACTCTTTTTCCATTTTCTGCTGTTACTTACCTGGAATTACTTTGATATTTATGAGCATGTTGGTCTAATGAATCTTCTCGTTAACACAAACATTTCATGTCAGGACAGACAGCGGGCAGCCAGAGCCTCATCTGCCCTGATATTTGGCTCTGTCACTAATGGTTCTGCAGGGTTTGGGTTAAACATAAATGTGGCCGACAGTCTGTGAGGTCCAGCTCACCACAGGCCCGACGACTGCTGACAGAGCTCGCCAGATCAAGAAGTTTCGGAAACTCTCTTCTCTTTTATCCACTTAAATTGAGCCACTTAAACGCATTGACTCACACACACATCCCCAAGGCCCTCAAATATGTGGAGTAACTCAAACTGATATTGTAGTAAACATATATCTGTCTGTTGTGGTGTGACACATGCAGTCAGAGTTCACATGCACATGGTTTGTGTGCAAGTGTACTCATGCACATGCACCATGTTTGTGCAGCTTAAATTATGTAGCCTGGCACTTATTCTGGTTTTGAAGCAGACAAGACCAGAATGATTAAAAAAAGCTTAAATGGTCAGAGTCATCCAAATTAAAAACACTTTTTTTAGTGATGTTCAAAAGTGTCAAAAGATGGTGTTGCAACAATGTCTTTCCAGGAAAAGTGTCTCCGTTTCTCTGGATAATCCATAGACTTGACTGCAAACAGGTTTTATTTTTCAGCTAAAAAAAAAATAGTTCCTATGACTAATACTTCCTGTAAAGTGGAAAAATATGTCTTTTGTAATTTTTGGTTAACTGACCCTTTAAAATGTGCATTTCTGGCCTTTTTTTCTTCTGTGGCAACTAAAATGTGGTCGATTCAGTCCCTCTCCTTTTCTTCTTTAAAAATGCACATTTGTTACTCATACATGCTACATTAATGGTGCACATTCTCACCATTATGAATAAGGATCAGTTATTAGTTTGACTACTCCTCCAGTTGCTGCTGTTGGGTTTTGTGAGGCAGCATGTTTTCCATCAAGTGCTTTCATGCTTTCATGCTTTTGGATAAAGAACAAAAAACTGGCAGTAAAGGGCAAACGCTGTGTCACACACACACTCAAACACATCATTATTACTCTCCTTGGAGACGGAGCACGTGCTCCATCATTGTTCTGTTGATTCAACATTGATTTGGGATCAGGAGCCTCTGTGTCTCTGTACTCAGGGTGTTGCTGCAGTATGACTCATTCACGCACAGTTCGGCCCAGGTCTATGAGAGTGGATGTGAAGTGGTGGACTACACAGCACCAGCAGAGATGAATTCAAACTGAGTTACAACACAATCTCTTTCATCCGAGTCACTCGAGTAGAAGCATCCTGTTTGTCTTTCTCTGTGAGCGCGTGCGAGTCCCGCTCATGGATTAGATTAGAGAGCGTCAGGGAGGGGAGCCAAATCCAGCTTTTCACTTTTAACTTTATTCAAATGAACTCTTGACATTCGGAGGAGTTGGAAGAGAGGGCTGCTGAACTCTGAGCTGAGGGCTGTTGGCCCTCTCATGGACACGGCAGCTGTTTGGAGGGGCCGGCTCCAAGGGGTCCGCCTCACACTCCAGAGGCTTTGTTGTGCAATAGAGCTGCATTCATGCAAACCATCACAAACCCTCATTCTTCCACTATTAGCACTGTAAGATCAGTACTCAGGGGAAAACAAGCAGTTATTTCCTATCTGCATGTTTTGCTTTAATTCATTGCAATCTCCCAGGAGACCGATAGTGTTTAATTTGCTGTGATATGTCAAAGCTGAGACTGTTGTGCAAATCTAAGCTCAAAAGAGGACAACTAGACACAGAAACAGAAACACTTAATCCTGCTTTTTTAAAGAAATGAAACAGCACATACAATACCAGCAGGCTTTTGTTTTTATCAGCTTATTTACATTCACATTTCACACACTTTACATTACTGCTGACCATTTTCAAAAGTCCTCCAGAAGCTTTTCCAGGGAGCCATTGACTTCCACCAATTCTAGTACACAATGAAACCATCTTGCAGAGGTTTGAAACATGGCTACATATTCCATCAGTGACTATTTAGACACCTTTATGTTTTTTTACGTTTGGACGTCCAGCATTAGCAAGTTAGCAGCTGAGTTGTCAAGAACACAATGGTTCTCTCAGCAAGATGGATCAGCATTGTGGGATAAAAAAAGGGAGGCTGGTGGCTTGTGTGCTTTACGTTTTCTTTAAAAATGAAATACACTAGGAAAGATAAAGGAGCACTGAAATACCATATGGTTAGCTTCATCTTCCAATAAAGTTATTTATTAAACTCTCCTCCAATTCCTTGAATTCCAAGATTTGATGCACTCATCTCAGTTTTGTAATAAAATTGGACTCGCAATGCAGTCTGGCATTCAGCCTGTCTGTAAAAACCTTTGGAAAGTTTGCATTAAAAAGTACACAGTGTGCAATTATCAACACACATGTACAAGTAACACATAGTGTCCATGTTCTTAAAATATCTTTAAGTGCCTTTGGGGGTGTTTGAACATTTGCTGATGTTCAGAGTAACGAGTCAGCTTTCTGAAGGTCAGAAAGAGCCCAATCGGGAAATACACACATACACACACACTTTTAAGACACAGTGAACTATTTATTTGATTCTCTACCCTACACAAACGTCATCCAGAAAGCATGCATACATCACATATATTTACACCAATACGCACATTGGCTCACATTTTTCCACTACTTTGTATACATCTGGAAATGCACAACACACACACACACACACACACACACACACACTAGTACAGTCACTGAGTGAATTCATATGGTAATCCCATCTCTCATCCTGCCAAGTTGAAGCCAGGCCGGAATCGCTTCCACGGTGCTCAAGGTTTAAACATATTTATTTTTCTGTGGGGGGTTGACATAAGAAGGCCATCAGAATAAAACAGAAATCTACCTGAGCTTTGGCTGAACTCTTCAGAGCTGGTATAATCATCGGTCATTGTCCTTGTACTCCTCGACACATGGGTGTATTTTTCTTTTGGTTAACTGGTTAAATGAAGACAAGGTGACAAACTGAGGTTCGTGTCATTTCAACTATTGGTACACATCAAGTTGGGGTGTCATTTATTCAGCGTCAAACTGTTGTCAGCACAGAAAGGAATCCCTTGTAGAAGAGGCGGTTTCTCTACAGATGGTAGCTTCTCTTGACCTGAATGAAACACAACCACAAGCCATTTTGCGTTCAGTTTATCTTGTTCCTATCAGTATTCATTGCTCTTTCTCCATATATAACTCACAGCCAAATGCAAGTTCAGGCACATGCACCAAAAATCAGGATATCAATTCCAGCAATAATGGTGCCACATGTTAGCAAAATGCTAATGGCACCCAAAAGAAGTATTAATTAATAATTCTTAGATAGTTGTAGGATGTTCTGACCAAGACAGGTATATTTTTGAAAGGCAAAAATTATTTAATAAAGTAAAATCCTTTGTTTAAGCTGGGATGTCAAGTTATCAAGCCAATCAGTGATCATGAAAGGGTTGAAGCTTACATTATATCCTAATTTATGTTGTTGCAATCACAAACCCATTTTCCCAAAATAGGCTACCGCCTATTCTGTAAAGGAAGATAAATGCAAACTGAGTTGGAAATACACAAGTGAGTTGGGGCAAAGTCAGTACACCAAAAAGTAAGCTGCAAGACTCCCTGTCAAATTAAATATGTAATGCTCTAAACATCACATATTGACAATAAATAACTATGTGAGATTGTCAAAGATGGATTTTTCATGTTTCAGTGAGTTTGTGACACCATATTTTATATAAGTATTCGTGTACGTTGGGCTCTGGAGGATTTTTACTGGAGGGCTTGTTGTTCTGCAGGTACTAGTCAGGGCCAGTCATGAAAATAATGGAGGCCTGATTACTCCATGCAGCAGGTCCTCCTGGGATCTGCACTGATGTCTAGATTGAAGGTCTTACTCCCTCGGCTGCTGCGTCTCCTGTTCCCACACATGTGGGTTTGGAGAGGCTGGGCTCAGGAGGTTTGCGGCCGGTGTGGAACCCAAAGTGCACTAATCTATTTCCTGCACTTGTTATGGTTTCTCCAGCGGGGCCCGGAACATTCCTGGAGCCGAGCACGGTGTTGGGCCGTCTGTGCCTGGAACCAGCTGTGTCAGCACAGCCGGGGCTCGGTTCGGTCCGGTGGGTTTCTCTGGCGAAGAGCATTCCCCGTCTTCACAAGCACCTTCAGCTGTAGTCATAATGACACCTCACCCGCCACCTCATCCATCCTGGTTAACATGGACTCAAACATGGTTATGTTAACATTATGAGCCATGTGTCAGACCCTGACACATTTAATACATGCTGTCATGTGATACTTTGCAGTGTGTTTGTCAGAATGTCTGATGAGGATTTTTATGCACTGTGGTTTCTTTGCCTTTTTTTGCAGTGTGTTGTGGTTTTCTCAAATTCTGCCTCTCAGTTTTTTCTTGAAATTGCGTGGTAGGTTTTGATCACTTAATACTTCTGTGAAGTGTACAGAGCCTTCTTCACTGTCTGCCATACCGCTGTCAAAAAGGTTCCTTTGGCCTTGATACTTCACAGTCAGCAAACATATTCATTATGTGTGCGAGCACATGTGTATTAGTCTTTTTGGGTTGTGCTTCTCTCTTTGCTGCTCATGTTTACATTTTCTCTGATGTGATTTTCATCATCTATCAAGTCACATTTCTTTTTCCCTGCACCCAATGGCAGACAGACAAATTTAGCGACTAGCTGGTGAACATAGTGGAGCATTTAGCAGCTAAAGAGCTGCAGTAGATACTTCCCTCAGGAGGTGGTGGAGACCAAAACAGAGCTAAAAGAGGTTTATTCAAACTTGACTCAAATCAATGCTGACGTTGCTCTATATGGGTGGATGCAACTGTTTGCTTACATGTTACCTCAAGGTGATAATATGTCAATGTTGTGTTTAAAGCTTGTTTTTGCTGCCCCCAAGTGGCAAAGAAATCAGTTATGGTAGGTTTAAGGGCTTCATAGCCAGATGGCGACATACCTGACCTGAGTATGCAGCGGTTCAACACCTGTTGCAGAGAGCAGACAGAGACGGGAAAACACTTACTGAAGTCACCTGCTAAAATGGGACAGACCAGTAATAAAACACAGTGTGTTTGTCTTTGACTTTCAAGGGCTCGTATGGTAAAAATCAAGAGGTTAAAATTGGCTTCTGGGTTAGACATCAATGGGGTCTTGTGTTTTACTCATACTATTACATAGACTTTAGAACTGTGCTGTACCAGCATACATATCCATAATCCTCCACATGTACAGTAAAGACAGAATTGGGTGCTACTTATATAATGATTTAAGTGGATTTCCAGCCCATAAATTCATTTTTAAACATTTTCAAGCACGTTTTATTTTATTTTCCTATCAAAACTGTATCATGTCTCTTTAACACCTGTTGATTATTTGTGATCTGCTGCCCCACACTTATTGCTTGTTGACTCAAAGCTCTTTCAGCATAAACACAACTGTGTGCTGCTGCTCTGTTCAGCTGATGTTGACTTCTCTGCACTTTACTTTATTGCTTGAACAATATTTTAAAAAAATATTTTCCTTGAACTTGTCTTTTTGATGTTTTGGCTTCTTCATGCCGTCTGCTGTCCTATAGCCTGGGCACAGATCTTATTTTTTGATTGATTTGTCTTGAAAATGTTCATACCTACACGCTTTTTAAGTGTTTTCAAAGCTGGTGGGAGCCCTGAGAAGATCTCAAAGCACGTTCTCGAAATGTTGAGAAATGAATGTGGTGACAAGAAGAGAAAGAGGCGAATTAAGTGTTCTTGTTTGTAAGAAAAATGTAGGCAGACACTACAAAATATATTCCCTAAGGAGACACCCAGAAACAATACAAGTATGTGATTAAAAACTTAAAGTCAGTTGTCAGCCAGTGGCTTATAGAAACCAGCTCCATGTCTCAGTCTTTCATGTCAGGTTCAAGTCTTATTTTCTCTGTGCAGGCAGAGGAAAGTTCGCCCTGACATTTTGGAGTGGGCTGTTAAAACTGAAACCTCTGCGGTGTAAACAAAAAGATGACGTACAGACCAGGGATGAGGGATTTCCTCGTATCTGGTTTTGGAAGAATCTCACACCACCGGACAGACGGGAGGAGAGATAACACCGAGATGCTGGATGAGCTAGAAGAGCAGGGGGCACTGGGCGAGAGGCGATTTTATCCCAGGACATGGGAAGAAGTGAAAAGGAAGTGGGAGAAGGTGGAGGAGATGCAGCTGGTTGTATGAGACGAGCAGGAAGTGGATGGATGAGTTAAGAGGAGCATGAGAGGAGCTCTTGGTGAGGAGATAAGGGTTTGTGAGTGTGTGTGATGGCAGTAGATAAAGAAAAGGAGGTAACATTATAAGATCCAGCTGGAACTGTTTATCTGAAGCACAAACTACACACCTTTTTGACATGAGAGCATAGTCACACATATACAATTAGGAAATCATTAGTTTAGCGCTGCAGTTTTTTAGACTTCATTACTCACACTCGCAGACATTAGGATACTGTCTTACCTCTGTTATAATTCAATCCTTTCAACCTAGAATCCCACAGAACTGTCTGAATGTGAAGAAAGGCAGACAAACGGGGAAATTGCTGCAAATCACAGAGGAATTTTATGAACACATAATTTTTCTTCCTTCTTTGAGTTTACAAAGTACAAAAACATTTACACACATGCTGCCCTCAAATATAATTTTGTTGATTTAAAACAAAAGTATAGAAGTAAACCTATGAAGTCATGCTTTACTGCATTGATTTATTTGAAGCTATAGTTACTTGCATATTAGGATTTAAGATACATATTTCCTGTTTGTTCTTGTGAGCGTATGTTTCGGGACCCCCTTTAAAATTAGATTATGCATCCTCATATTCTAAATTTGACTAATATTATATTTATTTATCAGTATATAAAATGCATCTATATATAAAACTTAATAGTATGTAAAGTAGTTCAAATTAGATTCAGTTTAACTAGGTGCAACATTAAAATGATGCGTATATTAGACTTTAGAAAGCTCCTCCAGAGCTACACAAGACTTTATGTAACTGCTTGTAAGTGTTACTCATGGTTTGTTAATTGACTCTGACATGTAAAAATCTTTAAAAAAAAAAAAGTGTGGACTGACACTTTAAGTAAATGATCTGGATCCATGTTTCAGCACTGGACAGCAGGTAGAGAAACTATAGCACAATAGATGGTTTTAACATCACAGTCAGTTCCAAAGGATACTGCTGACAAACGCTCCACCCTTTCCTTCTTTTCTCTCCCTGTTACGCCTTCATTAGGCTTAAATAAAACAGCAGTAACATGACTCCGGGCGCTAGATTCGAAGAGCAGGCGTCGATGGGTGATGTTTTTGCCAGAACAACACATGTGCTGGTAGTTAGCTGCTATTTTAAATCTGCCCTGTGATCATCCGAGTGTCAGTGACTTTTCTGACTCACCTTTAGGAGTGAGGAAAAGCAGCAAACCTCATCACAGTCCCCCTCCAGCTCACACACCATAATAACCCCGGTGTCCTTGACGTGACCCACATGCAGATGTCAGGGGCGTGTTTATGGAGTTCAGTATGGCCTCTATTTAAGAGCCTTTAAGGGGATGTGTTCCAACAGGGGGTCTGAGTCACTGATTTAGTAATTAAATGAAAGAATAGCAGAGCGGAGAGAAGGCGCTCCAAGACACCTGCGTTCCTTTAACACCCGTGAAAGGGCTTGTGTTCGACTTGGCGGGCTGCAGTTCTTTGTTCTGCAAGGAACATGCTTGTACATTAGATCTTACTTTTGTATTCCCTCCTGTGTGTGTGTGTGTGTGTGTGTGTGTGTGTGTGTGTGTGTTCAGCCTTGCAATAACACCCAGCATCGTACTTTCAAATAGAAACTGATAACTTTTATGAATGTGAGACTCTTGTGTGCATGAACACTGAAAGTTCTCCAACACCTCCGGCAGCAGAACACACAGGCTGCAGCACTTTAACAATGAATTTGGGGGTTCTAATTTCTCCTCTTTTAGTATAAGTAATAAAACCTCCTAAATCTGTTCTTCCCAGTCCAAAATGTTAATGAAAGGGGGAAAGAAATGACTGAGGCTTGCCAAGATCAACCTACAGCTTCCTGGTTTGCAAAAGGGAGTTGAAGCGGAGAGGAACAGTGTTCTGCTCCAAACCTCTGTCAGATGCATAATGACTATCACATTTTCCATGTGTGACTAAGACTGCAGACACACTGAATACACTAAATCCATTTTCTGGCACCTCTCAAAGCTCTGCACAATGCTTGTCATGCATGCATATGGTTAATTAATGAATGAAAAAGGACTACGCTGCACTATATTTCTGTTGTTCTGCCAAAGATCACATACCTGATTGTGCTCCACTTTGAGTGAAAGCCACTCTGAACATGCAGAGTTTGTGTTAATGTAGTTCACATGCACGATAGTCTGTATTCAGTGACTCCATATGTTTCCAACTTCCCATATATGGTAGTGCAGTTTAAGAATCAGCAATTTGCCAAAAACAGTAAGGTTGTTTTGCTGCAGATACACAGTAGCAGGACAAGATAGACAGAGCAAGGGAATGTAAGGAAACTATACTTGAGGTTTTAATAATGATAAGAAAAGGTAGAGAAAAATGTTTTAGGTATCTGAAGAGGCAGTGGTTGAAAACTGGAAATCTACCAACACTTTTATGACATTTTCTAAAGTATTAACATTATATAAATGGTGATTGCTAAGTGAAGGGTAACTGGACTTGCTTACAGTAGACTACTGAAGACACCTTTGACTTTGTGTTCCTAGATGTACTATGACCCAGATGACCGAGAATCTTCCCAGACTTTGCTTCTGGAGGGACACCTTTTTCTAAAGTTCTCACGAGTATTTGAGTGTCAGAATACGTTATTTTGCTTAGTTAACGGAATTAAATACTGGATGATGTAATAGGTGATCACTTCAACAGTATTCTATTACCCGTCTCTGCGTAGCACATGTTGCTGAAGCTCTAAGAAAAGTTGTGAAGGCACAGCAGTTTGATTAGTCTTTGATAATCAGATCTTTCTATTTGAAATTATAAAGTAATCTTTGGTTCTTGATGACGGACGTGCAGCACAGATTCAGTTCTCCCACCATTCTGAAAGGAGTTTTCCTCACGAGCACTTCTTCTGAATAACCTTAAACAAACAGCAGAGTAATTTAAGGCAATTGTCTGGTGTTGATTACAGCTTTCAGTAAGTGGTATCGCCTCCGTGCGATTCACTGCCCAGATGTCAGACAGCTCCTTCTGCCTCGTGAGGCTTCATCTTGACTGCAGGCTGCTTTAAGGGAGAAGAGCGTGCCACCCTCATGTCTGGAGTGTGTCTGCCTGAACAGATTTAGGCAGAAAAACGTCCTCTTCTTCCTGACCAGTGGCAGGAGACGACGGCTTGCTGTCATTCAGACTGACTGACCACACCCCTGCATCCGACCGCAGACGTGTTGGGCCACCCAGAAAGAACTCCAACACCCATGGTGCTGTATAGCAGAAAGCTTTTCCATTGTTACCCATCAGTCCTAAGACCTGTTCCTTTTTGTATTTTGTCTTGCTGATTTTGGAGGCTGCCCAGCATTTGGAGGAAAATTGTATAATTTTGTAATTGAACGTTCTGCATGTGGTTTGCTCTCACTCTTGAATTATTGTGCTGAGCAATTCATACAAGTAATTTTTCCATTCTGAAGTTTCCACTTTCTGAGCAATGCATATTGTTTGAAATATCCTTCTCTGCATACATTTATTAAATACTACTTCACTGACACTGTATGAAACAATAGGGTTTAAAAATCACCAAATTTTCCAAATTTGCATACATTTTCACCTCATGTGTAACTGAATGAATTCTAAGCCCTTTTACGTCAGTCTTACCATCTGACAACACACAGGCCACAGTCGTAGGCCTATTCATATTTTACAGCCCACTGTAAAATCATAGAGCTTCTTATTACAGGCAACCCTGAAATCACAGAGCGGCTCACTCCACGATGACCATAATGTTATACCGACATTACCCACAAGCGACACCAGAGCAGAAACCGCCGGCTCTGATACAAAACGTCAGTCCACAGTAGATCTGTTCGAGAGGGAACACATTCAAAGAACACAAGCTTCGGTGTAGACCTGTCCGCCGTCCATATGGCAGAGTCGGTGGCGGATGTGGCCAACATGGTGATGAGTTTGGCTGATGTGGACATGGCCTGTAAAAGAACTGTCCCATTGAGACCTTTCCAACCGGCTTTCCTTCAAGTATCCCAAAAATCTGCACAGCTCTTTAAAGCCTTCCTGGTTTTATCTGGCACCCCCACAGCAAAACAGGAACTGTAGTTCAGTACATTTACATTTTAGACACTGTTTTAGTAGGATATGAAGTGCGACAGTAGCCTGAGCTTCAAAATTCAGTTCAGAACATTACAACAACAACAACAACTGAGAAATAAATTCAAATCAGCCTCTTCTTCTGCTGGATATTTTTCAGATATTTGAAGAACATTGTAAAGTTTTATCAAAGCAGATAGACTTGAGATAAGGGATCATGATCATTCTGCTACTGTCTTTTTGTTCATTCATCCATCTGTCCATGACAAGTGATATTTCAATCGGATTTGATGGAAATCAAATCACATCACTAGTGACGACATGGTCACATTTACATAATACGCATTATGGTGACTTGGCAGGTTTTACCCTGAAAAAGAGAGTTGAGTTCGAGACCCCTGTCGTCCATCAAACAAAACACATTTGTCTGTAAGATTTTTTAAGTCTTTCACAAGACACACGTTTGACTAAATGTACTTTTGTGATCTAAAATTCACGTGGTTGTAAAGAAGAATCTATTAACTGTATATTCTTGATGTGAATGTGGAGTTTGAGTCATTTCACTACAATCTGGGTGGCTATAATTGAAACTGCAACTTTTGGCATTGTTTGCATTAGTTTCCAGTATCTAGTCATTCCTGCGAACAAGACGGAAAGAAGTCGATTTTAATGCCTCACATAGCCTTTTGTGGTTTATTATCCCAGCTGCTCATCAGAGGGAAAATGTCACGTTATTTACTTTACTTCTGGTTTTCTCCGACTGGCGACATTTAGCTGTTTGTTTTTCTTTGAAGTACTTGGCAGTGCTCCGTCGACACTGGGGGACTTTGTAGTGGTTTTCACATTTTGAGTGGCACCTGAAGCAGCCAGCAGGAGACCTGACCTGGGAGGGTAGACATTGATCAGATGAGGCTTCGGAGACAAAAACTCCATATCATTGCAGCTGAGCGTCGACTCTGCAGGAAGGTTCTGGATACTTCACAATGCTGATTCACAGTTTTTCTAGTGTTTAAGTTTTGTTTGAAAGGTAATAAGATTCAATTTCAAATACTGTACGGTAACATTGTGAAATGTTGCACTTGTGATCATTTACTACAGTTGAAAGGCAGCTGACTGAAGACAAATAGCCTTTGAATCTTGTTTTTCATTGGATAAAGTGTTTCTTTTGTTTTTCTTGTCAGCTCTCCTGCATTTTTCACTTTGAACTCACTTCTTCTTTTTGCTGATGGTGTTGTATTTCCTTCAAAGTTAAGCGTAGGCAGGCTATCAAATTCTGGATGCTAATGTGATGGTCATTAAGCAGTGGGCCACACACACACACACACACACACAGACTAAAAGAAACACACACACTTCCTAGAGAGCTGCAGCGTTTGGGATGCTTAAGCTCCAGTGTTTTGCTTTGTAACTAAAACCCAAGTCACTCCGTGGGCCCCAAATCCCTTAGCTGAGTAAGTCCATTCCCACTCCCCGCTCTATTGTTGATGTAGTTTTCTGGAAAGACGACCTGTTTGTGTAACTGCAGCGAGCACTGAGTCTTTGCAGAGCCGAGTGGGGCCTCTGGGCTCGTGGGAGGGGGCAGGGCTGCAGGGCAGGAGAGGCCAGAGATGCTGCCGCAGCCTGCGTGCCTGTCTGGCCGCAGCTCATCTGAAAACCATTTCGGGTTTTTTTTTTTTGTGTTTATTTATCTACCTTTACTATCAGTTGGTGAGACGTCATTATGGTAGGGTGAGGAGTGGGGAGTTTGGCGAGCTCTGTGTCTGCTCCGCGTTATGTGCAAGCTGAAGGACAACTCAAGATTCTCTCTGTTTACGAAAATGAACAAAGAGAAGAATCTAAACTAAGTAATGTTTTCTGTATTTCATTTGTCACTCAGGATTTGGCTCTCTGGCAAGAGTTTATACTTGTAATCTTTTACATTTGCTCATGAATAAACTAGGAAGGAAATTCTATAATTATATGACCTTTTTATAGTGAATAATCCTGAACTTATTTTCACATTAAAGCTGCACTAATCAATATTTTTGTAAAATCAATGGATCAAATTACTATGTGTTACGTGAAGGGGGTCGCGTGTAGTTACGAACCCACAAAAAATTATCACCTGATTTCCCTCAGCTCTACAGAGTTTTAGTTTTAGAGTCTTTTAGCCAATTGTTTTGGTTTTATGGCCCGCAGCTCCACCCTGTTGAACCTCGTGTCCAGCAGCAGCAGGCAGTTTTCCAGGAGCATCTTTCAAATTTGTACATTAAGTGGAGACTGGCTGATATAAGTGTTAATGCGCTAAGTAAGCCAAAATACAACTATGTATTAACAAAACCCCAAATTTTCTACTTCTTTCCTTTTTAATATGTGTCCAGCATAACTCCATAAACCTGTCACTGGATCAAAGGAGATCTGGCGGATGAATTAGATCTTTATGTGGAAAAAAAAAAAGCTCTGCCTTGCTCCCCCACAGCGAGGCGGCAGACAGTTGGAGCCTGGGAGAGCTGCTGGATGCTGCAATCTTGGTTGTCTCACAATTTGACAATGCCTTTTGTTGGATGTGATACAAAGCTCAGTCAGAGATATCCTGTCAGAAAGGCACCATGTTTTTTCCCTCCTTGCCATTTTGACGTGAATCATCTGGCTCGTGTCACCGCCCCAGAGAGGTTCTTGGCTCGCTGTAGACGATGTGACAGAGGTTACTGCCTTTTACAGTTCACCCATCACTGCTTTGTCTCCACCTCTCAAACCTTAAATCACTTTGCTCTCCCACTCTCCCTCGTATTTTCTCACATTTCGTTTTTCTCTCCGAATTTATCCTTTTTGTGACTGAGCGTTGGCCTCGTCCTGCCTGTCTCCACTCCTCCTCTCACCCCTGCTTCATTTACTTATAACCATGAGCATCATGCCCGCCTGTCTCATGTGATGAAGGCGTATGGTTTCCATCATATGTAATAAAAGAGATGGAGCCTATCAGACCACACATGGAGCCAGGATGGTGTCGGTTTCCTGCAGGGCCCCAGAGCCATCCCATGAACTCAAAACCCTTTGGCCCTAATTCTCCACTTCCTCTGATGGCATCATTGGCAGGTACAGCCTCGAAGTGAGCGCAGTGGGCATGCTGTAGGACGGAGTATGCTCTCCAAGCTGTTAAACAGTCAGCTATTAGGCGTGTTAACCATGCAGCCAGGACCTCCACTGCTAGAGAGCTTTGTGCATTGGCTGTTGATCATGTTCAGTGCACAGCACCTCTTCCAAAAACACAGTTACAAGAGCTGCTAGTGATGTAATTTTAATTTCTGTCTGTTTGTTTTTGTTCGGTGGATCCAAGTTGTGTATAAAAAGATCAATATTACATTTTCTTTGCCAGAAAATCTCCTTGATCTCCTTTTAGTGAGAAGTAAGACATCACCAGCTGAGATACAGTAGATGTTGTACACCAAGGTGACCAAGGTGGTAAATTAAAACATCAAAAAACTCCTAAAATGCATCAAGCACCGAGCCAGCAGTTAGAAGTGTCTGATTTATGTCAGCCAACACTGAGAATCAAGCACATGCACACTCCTTCACATGCACACACACCCACACGTGCACACACGTACACACACACACACACACACACACACACACACACACACACTTGTGCACACAACGTAGCAGCACATGATTCAGTGCAGGCCACCTCACCATGCCATTGAGAAAGCTGAGCGGTGTATGACTCATTCATTTAGCCATCATCTCCCTCCTGACTGTAAAACATCTTGGCTTCGATTACAGTGTATCAGAGATCTTGTAAAATTTATTTTTTCTGGTCGAGTAATGAAGGACAGATGGCATGAAACATGAGTGTTATTTAAGAAAACAACTGGAAACAAACAACTACAGTTTTGGCATTTAGTGAAAAAAAAGCAGAGATACTGCTGGTGGATAACAGCCATCCACTGTCGTTGTGATGTAATGAAGTTGTCAGAGGGGTAAAGCTGCATGTACTCAAGTACTGGGACTTTTATGTGATTACAGCATCTTTTAAATTATTCTGAATGCATAACATTTTTGTTTGATGAAAAATTGACAGTTATAGTGAATACTGAAGCAGTTTATATGTTATTGGTGTCCATTACTGTCTCCCACAGTGCTTTTTAAGGTACAACCAGTAGGGAGCGCCAACGTCAGACATTTTTAAAGCAACAAATACTTTCTTAAAGTGTTTCTGTTTTGAGAAAAATATTCTACTTTTTACTAATCTAGATTGAGTCAGGCAGCTGTAGTTACTAGTTATTTTGCAGGTTAAGATTTTAGATTCAAACTTAAATAAATATTGCAGTCAAATCAACATCTTGAATCTTGTGAAGTGTCAGTTCGGGCAACACTGAAAAACTGCTCAGTGACACGTTATCGAGGGTATCAGAGAATCCATTCAACCTGTACAAGACTTTCTTTCTTTCTTTTTACATTTTTATTCCCTTTCCTTCTTTTTAGACCATTTCAGCAAATGTCCAAAAATATTTGTGTATGTTAAAACCCTCTAGTGGCCGTAGTAAATATGAATCTTTACTGCTGTGACCAGATGAAGGAAGTAGTGAGACCGCTGTTTGTTCCATTTGCTACTGCCCGTCAATGTAGGTTTCTTTTCACTATGACCGTAACTTTAACCACATATTTATTATTGTAGCCATGATGACGAATGTCCCCTAAACTTAACAAAGTAGTAATTGTATCCTTAACCAAGGAGTTTCCCTAATCTTAACTAAGTACTTATTTTAACCTAAACCATGGTCTTTCCCTAAACCTAACCAAGTGTTTTGTTTTGTTTTTTTTGTGCCTAAATGTAATAAACCCTTAACCATAGCATTGTCACATCATAAAACAGATTTACTTTCGGAACAGCGATGATGTCAATTGTGGCCCAATATCAGAAAGACCTTCTATGTTTCATTCTGGAGGGAAAAGACATATTTTGTCATTTAATTTGGATGTCTTGTTCTTTCTGTCTCTTTTTTAATCCTTTGTTTCTTCTTTCTGTCCCTCTTTTTTTGCTTATTTATGTCCCTTTTTCCAAATGTTCAATTCTTTCACTCCTTACTTTTTTACTTTCATTATGTTTTTTCACCTTTTCCTTTCTTATATCCTTTTCTTTCTTTCTCTCAAACATTCCTCTGTCCCTCTTCTTTTCTTTCTTTTTTCTTTCTTCTACCCAATGAGTTTCCTTCTTTACAATGAGTATTTTTGATATTTTAGCTATAGTTAGTACTATAGCTACAGGACATTAACTTGTAACAGAGTGTTATCCCATTCTGATCTACTTTCACTTAAGTCGTGACTTTGAGGACTTCCACTGCTGTAGTTTGTCTTGAACTGTTCTCATTGTCTTTGGTGCCATGTATAATTCACTAATTGCCCTCTTGGAGTAATCTGCACTCTGGTTCCTGGAAAGGGGTAGAGTGTGTGTTAGGCAAGGCAGGGATCCAAATCACAGTTTGTGTGACCTCAGCTCACAGCTTTGTGTTCTCATCCGTTACTATAGCGTCCCTTCTGCTATTTACAGTAAATAAACATTTTCTTTTAATGAGCGAGGCCCATGTATCAGCCATGCTTTGCTGCGGACATTATTTTGGCATTTCAGGGGCAAATTAATGGCCATGTTGAGATGAAAAACATGATGTTTGGGTAATCCTTTGTTTCAGGGAATGAGGCTGGTGAAAGACGTATGCTTGTAGACACTTAATTATCACTAAGGTGGACACAGTTTTTTCAACATAGGGGTTTTGCAGGAACAATGGGCGACTTTATCCAGCAAAAACACACAATGACAAGGGAATGCATTCTTATTCTTTTAAACCCGCTGGTGTGTTTTTATTTTGGAAGGGCCCTTTGTCTTTGGAGCATCATTTTTGTTTTGCTATGACCAGTAAAAGTGTTGTTGTTAGGTTGTGGTCAGAGCATCCTGGACGATGGTTGTCATTGTGGTTGTGGTCAGTGAGATACAACTGTTTCTGACTGCGCAGGCGAAGGGGAAAGATGACGAATCAGTGTCCGGTTTTAATGACGAGCAGCCAAACTAAAGGAAACTGAGTCTCTGATGTTAAACTGTGAACAAGGAGGTCAGTGTTCACTTGTGTTTTTCCACAGTCTGCTTCAAGTTCTACATAATTTGGAATATTTATTAAGAACTGTGTAATGCTAGATGCTTCTTTTATCAGCTGGCCTGAGCCTAGTAGACACAACTCCACCACATCTAGCCAAACTTCATGTGCTACAAACCTCAAGATATTTTATCCATGTGTTTGAAATTGTCCATCTGGGCCCTGTGATGGAAATCTTAGAGCTGGTTCACACAGGAATATTTATTGAAGCTCGATCGAGGAGAAAAGGGAAACACCACGTGTGAATCACAGCGTACTACTACCCAAACGTGAAGATGGTGTCCTGAAGCTCAGTATTTAACCTTCCCCAGAACTGATAAGTTCTGCTATATCCAAATAGGGTTATTCCTAACTCAGCCTGTCATGTGTGATGACTCTTGGATATCGGATCCAAACAAGGAAAGACATCAACCATTGCTGTCCTAGCAACAGCATAGCCTCTCTACAGTCTCTCTTATCCAGCGTCAACAACCAGGCTCCAGCCTGTTGTGTCTAAACCCGAAAAAAGAAGATATCTAGCAGACCTTGGTCTACCAGATGCTAGAGTCAACTCGGCCTTGTCAGGCACACAGAGTGAGACAGGCGAACAGAGACAGGCAGTTGACCTGACCTGTGATGCACTGTCTTAAGTTACCTTTAACCTACAAGAGGGAAGTTTAACATACAAAAAGGAAAATTCCTTCACAGGCCCTGTTAGTGTGACAGATATTTGAGAATGTGTAAAAGACATATGTCCTGACTGTCTTATATCCATCTTGCCATTTGTCATGTAAACACCCAGTTAGGGAATGCAGAGAGATGCCAAATCCCAGATGTCTCTGTGGTATTTAATGATGACGTTGTTTAATTTGGGATTGTGATTCTCTTTGGCTATAGTACAGTTCCCAATATCACTTCTGTAATGCATAATGTATTGGATTCAGTTATGGTTTATCATTTTAAACTCAAACTAACTCAAAATCTAGTTTGAAATTATTTTGTATTCCTGCTAACAAAAACAGCCTATGTAAGAAGATGTGAATGTGACAGTATAGTAAGCATGGTTTTGGTAATTTGCAGGTTAAAAGGCACGCTTTATATATATCTAGAGTTACATATGACCACCATTTTGAGAGGATTTCAATTATTACATTTTAACGTATAGTTAGGACCTGATTAACTTTGAAATGTTGTAATTGAAATTCTGTTAAAAGACTAATTTTGTTTAAGAAACATTTAATGTTGAATGAAGAGGTTTTTGTAGAAAAACATTTAGGTTGCTCAATGTAAGGTATGGTAAAGAATGATTACTGTGGTATCAGTACCAGCTAGACCGATATTACCTTATCGCAGATATATTTGTATCAGTGTATATGTTGATAACCTGATAAGTCACATGCAATTGCACTACAGAAGTATTTCTGTAGACTAGGTTTGAGGTAATCGAGAAACAATTGATTTTTTAACTGTAAAACATCCCACTCAGTATGTATCTTGGTTTCAATTCTTTACAAAGTAAATCTAAGGGATTTGTATCAACATTGTTTGTTTTGCTAAACATAACTTAGCTACTGATATTAACTCACTCAACACAAGCCAGTCAAAATATAATCTGTGTAAGTACAATGATTGATGGCAAACAGCTTCTTGAAAGGAAGAAAACATAACCGGTTATATTCAGTTATGCTGATGACGTACATGTATATATAGACATCACAAGGAACATTGTACAATGGACAGGAAACACAAATGATTTGCACAAATGAAAAAAAAAACACAAATATTATGTTAAGGCTCACTCAGCAGTGCAGTCCAGCATCTGTCTCTTTTCCTTATTTGTCCTGCTCATCCAGGAAGTGACCCACTGGGAAATGAACAGCAAGCAGGTTGCAACCCCTGATGTGTCGACACTCAGGGGCTGAAAAGATTACAGCTGCTCCATCTGACGTCTGTTCTCTCTCTCATGTGCGCATATAGGAGCTGGACGAGCTGTGAAACTGAAATCTGTCCTTTGTTGTTCTGTTGTCGGCCATGTGTTTTGTGTTATGCCAGGTGTCCTCCCAATTTGACAGCCAACTCAAAAATCTCAGTTTATTCACTGAGCATCTGAAGCTCATCAGTCAAGTGTGCACTGACATGGGAAAGCCTTTTGCCTGTGTAATAGTTTATACCTTTACAAAGTGTTTTGGTATCATTTCAGCGCAGAAGGTTTGTAAACACTGTCAGTGTGTTTGGATTGGAACAGAAACTTTAGGCAGCAACACTTTGATTATGGTGAACTGATGAAGTGATATGCTCGCTATATTGTGGAAGCATGCATGAGCTGACACTTCAAACATGTCAACAGTTATGAATCATTCAGAAATGCAATCATTTATTTCGGCTGTATTCCCAGAGTACACTTCTGTGCTTACAGCTGAACCAGTTGCGAGGTAACTCCTGACGTCTCATACACAGCTGTGTTAGCCACTTAATGCTTAGTAACTCGCTCCACACCCAGAGCTGGATCTGTGCTTTTAAAAGACAAATGTCTTTCAGGCATATACACTTGTTAATACATTTTGAGGAGCCCATTGAGGCTCTTTACATGATTTTGACATGAGCATCAGCCATGTTTTTGGGCTGTAAAAGCTGAGGTCACTCTCAAGGTGTGTGGTACAATATATAAGCAAAAAACAACGCTTCACAAAGTTGATTCTCATCATGCTTCTCAACCATTTCCTCCCTTTCTCACCACCTTTGTTAAAACTTTGGCTTTGTGCTTGCTTTGAAGATGTGAAGATTTTGGCAAGAAACTGTCGAAAGTCACGAATAGTTGATTCCGTTTATGTAAAAATGACATGCCTTGAAACAGTCCGATGAAATTTATGGACTTCTACATTGTCATTCTTTGGAACAGATGTTCAAGATAAGATTTATTCACAGATTTTTCAGTGCAGCCTTAGTCACACAAAAAAATAAATAAAGTAGGACTGTTATTTGGCCTGAGAGACGATGGTGTCACCTGCGTTGGTCAAGAGTCAAAACTGTGGAAGCACGACATTTTCACCCTTCTTTTTTTTTTTAACTCGAGAATTATCACCCGACTGCAGTTTCCCTCAGTTCTACTGAGCTTTGTAGCGTCTTTTACAGTAACAATTTTTTTTGTTTATACGTCCTGCAACTGAGTGATCATTAACAATCCCTTCACACTCCTAAGAGTCAAATTGTTAACTTTGGCATCTAAACTCCCATTGAGACCCCAGCGTGCCAATCAGCACTGCAATTTAATTTACTGAAGTATTACCTCATGTATTAAAATTCACTTGAGCTAGATGTGTGGTGAAATCTTGGGCACTAAACGGTCCCTGCCCTTTACAGGATGATGAATAACGGTCATGCAATTGACTGGCCTTTAGATGGTGATAGACATGTATTGCACTCTTTGTGTTGCCATATTGAATAAAAGCTATTCCTTCATACTACAAATGTAAAGTGAGTTTCATTCCAGGTGCATGAAAACCAGAACCCTCACACACCACACCCCCAACCTTTCCACACACAGACACGCAGACACACACTTCCTGAATTGAAAATGAAACGCAGCTGTGTTCCCGTCAGCGCTACGGATCTTGCCACTCATCTGTCATGAAAGATATCCTCGGAAAGAAATATTCCACGAGTGTCCCCGCTAGCTAAGGCCTTTTAGTTTGACGCCAAAGTCAACTGACACTGCAGGAAGAGAACTAAAAGGTGCAAATTCACAAAGAGGCAGCATTTAATGTTGCACAAATGTACATTACACGTGATTCACTTTGTTGTGTAAAACTCATGATGTCTGTTTGTGCTCCGCTGGGCAAGATTTCATGCACACGAGAAAGACAAGGACTGAAAAAGAGGAAGTTTGCTGAGTGAAGGCTGAGTTCAGGAAAATAAGCATGTCACTGAGTGTAAACAAGTCAGTGGGGGGGATTGTTTTTGTGTCCCCTGCCCCTTCACCACCCGGGCCCTAAGGGAACTGCTGGACTCTTTAATGTAGACTACAGGCCTGTTTGTCCAGATGTGGGACTCCTGGATATGGAGAGTCCCTAGTTAACACCAAATTCTAGCCACATGTCGTTTTTAGACCTTTCTGCTTCAGGAAAATGTACAATAGGCAACAAAATGTATTGAATCGTGTGGTATTCTTCATTTATTTTTACACAGGGATCCAGGAGGGCACCCAGTGCACTAAGTGTAAGAATGAATGGGCGCTGAAGACCTCCATAGCTCTGCTCTATGTGCTGTGTACTCTCCTCACCATCGCTGTTGCTGTGCTTGGATATAAAGGTGAGATGACCCAGTAAACTACACGCTACACTCTTCTGTCGCTGTGATCTGATGGGTACTTAATGGAGCCCAGGATGACAAACATTTCTAAACATCTCTTCAATGATGCAATTTGTTTTCTAAAATGTTTAAATCATTTTCTTACAATGTGCTGAGAGAGCAGGCGTCCAGACATATAATTTGGTTTCTCCTCCTGATGCCAAGAAATAAGAGCATTGCTGTTTGATGAGAGTATGAGTGCACTGAGACCTTGTGTTGGTTTGTGTAAGAGAGAGGAGGAGTATTTTCGTCACTAGTGGCCTTTTGCATGGAAAAGCATGACACCAATGTTCTTTGGTAATGTTTCTTTGTCATTATTTAAAGGCAATATATCATTAATGGAAAATATGAGGAGAGGACCACCACACGAATAAGAAAAAAATTTAGTTTTTTTTTCTCAGAAGTTACCCGCACATACAATAGAGGCTCGGTTTAGAGAGTTAGATGAAAAAGATCAATACCACTCTCATGTGTTCTATTGTGATATGAAAGCTACAACCAGCAGCTGGTTAGTGTAGCTTAGCACAAACACTGGAAGCAAAGGGAATCAGCTAACCTGGCACTGTTTCTTTGTAATCTGGGTGAACCAACCCTTTGTGTTTCAACCTCTTCTGTCTATCTGAGCCCCCTCTCTGTACTTTGGCCCCTGTTTCTCCCCCTACAACCTTCTTTCAGTCTATTTTACCAACACCCCCAAAGCTCACACCTCTGGGGAGGGTCTTCAGGCTTTGTGTGGCTGAACTTTCTAGTTGGCTTTTTCCCATTTCTTCCAGGTCGGGAAACGGTCCCGCTGTCTTTCATAGAATTGAACTCTGCATGTTCCTGCCGTAATTGTGCTAAACACTCCAATATGCGTATGCTCCCTCCTTATTTTCAGTTGTTCAGGGGTTATCTGTGTGTCTAGAGTACATTAACAATGATGTCCCCTTACTCTCTGAGCTCAGTCGCTCCTACTTGTTCCATGCTGCATGTTTTCATGCAGGCCTAATTGATCCCAGATGAGCAGTGAGTGAACTCAGTGCAACTCCAGCAGAACCCACTGAAATTGGGTTTTTACTGGCACTGAAGCGCTGCTCTGTCAAGGGAACCACAGCTCAGCCTAAACACTCTCCCAGCTCCAGATGGTTATGTAGTGAGACCCAGAGTGCTCTATGCACTTAACATGTGTGCTTCTCTCTGTCCTCCATCAATGACCCATAGAAAAGTCCTCTATGTGGCTCTTTTGTTTTGGTGCAATTTAACCTTAAAAGTTTGGCAGGGATTCAGTGACCTCCTGTCTTCTACCCCACAGCCTGTTTTCTTGAGTGACACGACCAAAGGCAATATGAGGTCATTATCTGGACCCTGGAGGATTTAAATCCCATTCATTTTCTTCACAGTGAGAAAAGTGACTGGAAGAGGACATAACCCGTGCATTTTACCTCACTGTCTGTGTAAATGTCTTTTTATTCTCAAAGACCAACTGGTTTTAAATATGCACAAAAAGTTTTGTAGAAGCAAAACATCCTACACAGTTCAAGCAGTGTTACAAGAAATATTTTCATGTCTCTTAAAGGCAGCTAAAGAGCAAGCAAGCGTTGTCTGGATCCAATCTTTTAACCGAAATATTTCTGTTAAATCCAGTCTCAGTTGAATTTAGATTCATACCATAAACAACAAACAGTTTTAATTGTAGTTGTTAAAGTGAGGTTTTAACTTTTGAAACAAGAAATAACATAGTCTTTGTCTTACAAGTGAAAACTTGAATTCATGAGCAATAAAACACACTGTGTCCAGTAGAAATTATGCCATTGCCTCGATGACAATTCGTTTTGGAGAATATGGAGTGACTTACTCTCACCTTTCCAGTTAGTTTTGAACAAGTGACCAGGGGAACATTGAGCCCAACACTCAGCACATAAAACATGTAAAACAAATCATATTTTATAAAAGAAAAAAACATTGCATGTTTATTATGTTTATGTGCCGATGCATTTCCACTTAAATTGCAAATTTACCCTCAAATTTTTATCCTATCTCATTCTCCTAACAGTTGTTTTTTCAGCTGTACGGTGAGTTTTGAGATGTTTGCCCCGTGGCTCCTAGAAAGTCTAAAATAATCAAAGCATGGAGTTTACAATTCACTCACTTCATAACTATTTTTACTATTTCTGACTTTATATGTATGAGGAAGTTGGTTTTTACAAGACAACCCGGACAGTTTTAAGAACCACCCACACAAGACCTGGAAAGGGTTCAAACTGGGTACAAAACAGCTCATTTTCACAACATTTGGACCTATAAGGTCTCTGCCAAAATAATGCTTTCCACTGCAGCCCTGTTGCAATTTCAACTTCTTTGCATGTGTGTTTTATGGTTAATTTTGCCACAGTGTGATGCAAGAGTCTCCCTGGAGGCCATTACACGGACAGAACATGTGGAAAAGGCCCAGAAATGTCAGTATGTGGGAGTCTGCATGTGTTAGTTTCAGCTTCCAGGCTAGTGTATGTGTAAGTGTTGATGAAAGAAACAATGTGGCATAGGTGTAGCCTATGGTTCGGTCTGTGGACTCAAAGTGTCTTTTATGCTCTGCAACGCTGAACTGTACACTCTGTGTCTGGCAATGCATCCCATTTAGTTTGATGTGTGGAACTTTTCCTGTCCAACTGACCATTTTCTTCTAAAAATGACATGGTAATCTGTGCATAATTTTATAAATTCATATGGTTTTAAATGTGTTTATTTGTTCCATGGGACAACTTTAGGTGCGTTTCTGGGACATCTAACAGGGTGAAGAAAGGAAACAAAAAACAGTTTTGACCACATTGGTTAAACATTCATTTTCCAATATGATATATCCTAAACATTTCAGTTTCAATTACTCAGTAGGCAAATTTTCCAGTACAGTAAAATGTCTTTTCCATTTGCACTCTGGAGACTAAAGAATATTTTTATTTTGCCTTTGGAGTCTTTAATTTAAAGGAATTGTTTGACATTTTGAGAATTACACTTCGCTTTCAATTTGCTTTCTTACAGAGAGTTAGGGAAGATACCACTCTCAAAAATGTCAACGTTTTGCCTTAAGTTTAATATACATAGGACATAAACTAGTGGCTAACAAAAATTAAGCGACTTTTAATGTTCATCATGCCAGAAATAAAAGGTTTTACATGTGTCCTCCTCTGGACGGATCGATGGATGTAAACCAACTCATCTTGTCTTTCTGGTGATTTGACCCCTGGAGGCGGAAGCCTTGTGACAGACTGACCGAACTGTTGTCTTAACTGTCGGAGCAAACAGCTGGGATGCAGCTTCCCAGCAGAGGAGCCCATGCAGTTTCCAGTTCAAGGATGTGTCCCCGTGGCGAGGCTGGTGGTAGAAGTGGGCTGATTCCCTGGAATCCCAGACACATTCCAGAGGAAATGAACGCTGGTGTCGCCTGTGGGGGCGTGAAGAGCCTCCCTGCCACAGCGTCTGCCTCCTCTGGGCTGTCTTTGATCCGCTTGTTTACTGAAGACCACCCCCCACACAGGTCACTTCCTGTCCCCTAGGGCCCTCACCAGTGTCTCCCCATGCACCGCAGTTTTTGTCATTGACCACCCACTCCATCAACTGCTGAATCAATGTTACTTCCTCCCGCCTTCTGTCTCTTTTGCAATGCCTACCCTTTTCTGTCTCTCAGCCTAAACTTAATTGCAATCCAAGTCCAAATTGGACTTTTCCTATGTCTCTCCCTCTGTCACACTCTAAATCTGGCCTAACCCAAGAGATTACATTAATCGAGTCCACCATTATTACATGCCTACAAGATATGTAGACACATCTCTTATAGTATCTGTCAGTAAATTTCATTGGTTTCCTCTCTGATCCCTTTCATATATGATGTCTATGGTTGCGGGCAATTCTGGTCAGTTAATAAAGGAGATTATGACACTAACCTTTGTCCTACCTGTCCTGCTTTTCTTTCAGTGGTGCAAAGAGTTGACAGTGTGTCTGAGGGTATTGCAAACTATGGAGGAAAGATAAATGCTGTTGAAACTGATTTGAAAAAGCTAGGTAAGTTCAATATATAGGTTTAAATTGAAGTAAAAGCTACAGTGAAAGGCTGAAACTGATTTGTAATTTGGTGTACAAATCTCCATCTTCAGATGATCAAGCAGGGGAGAAGTCGGAGAATACCACCACAGAGATCCAGGCTTTCAAGAACAACATCTGGAGTCTCCAGAGGCAGCTGTCTGCGGTGGAGGAACGCATCCACAGCGATCAAGTTACGCTGAGTCAACTGCAGAACATTGGCTCAGACATCCAGAACAACCAGGGCTCCATTCAGGGAGTGCTGGATAGCAACACAGCCACCTTGCACTCAGTAAACGGCACCCTGCAGTCTTATGGCAGCATCATTGATGGTCTGCAGGGCGACACAGTCAGGCTGCAGAGAGAGCTCCAGCAGCAGGTGAAACTTCAGGACCAGGCGCTCCTCAGCATCAGCAGCCTCAACTTCACCCAGGCCCAGCAGAGAGGCCTCATCGCCGTTCTGCAGCGATCAGTGGATGACACAAGCCAGGCCATTCAGAAAATGCGCAATGACTTTCAGAGCATTGAGCAGACGGCCCGACAGACGCGCTCTGATACTGAGTGGCTTCGTAGTAAGGTGGAAAACCTGCAGGTAATTGCCAGTAATACTTCGGCTCTTGCAAAGGCCAACAACGACAGCCTGGACGAGGTGGGATCGCAGCTCACTTTTATGGCCAGCCAGCTCCAGAACACCAGCGGCCTGGCAGATGCTCACGACCAGACCCTGAGGGAGATTTTGGACCAGCAGAGGGACTTCAGTAACCTCACATCCACCAAGTTTGACCGGCTGGAGATGCGGGTGGACGAGTCGGAGCAGAGCATGGACCGCGTGACCGGCAACATCAGCTTCAGCACGCAGCTCCTGGGCGCCATCAACCTCAACCTGAACGAGTTACGCACTTGTTGCGAGACCGTTGGCCACCACTCAGACTTCTTACAAAACCTCAACAACAGCATGGCAGACGTGAGGACAGATGCAGGCAGCCTGAGGTCCCAGCAGGAAGAGATGGCAGCACGTCTGGACAAGGAGGTCACCAACCTGTCTATTGTCATGGAGGAGATGAAGCTGGTGGACACCAAGCACTCACAACTAATAACCAACTTCACTATTTTACAGGGTGAGGGGTGTGTGGCTGCAGTGTGTATTGTACTTATGAAATGTTTGTTTTAAAGGGAAAGGAATTCTTTGGGATTTAGGGGAAAATCGCTTTCTCACAAAGAGTTAGATGATTGATAGAACAATCATGTTTGTACTCTAAATATGAAGCTACAGCCAGCAGCAGGTTAGCCTAACTTAGAACATAGACTGGAAAAAGCTACTCTGGCTCTGTCTAAAGGTAACAAAATCCATCTACTAGCTTTTGTAAAACTCAGTAATTAACATGTTAAATCATGTTTGTTTAATCTTCACAAAAAAAAAAAAAGTGTAAAAAACAGAAGTTGTGGTTTTTCCTGGGGATATGTGCCGGACTATGAAACGTGTTTTTTCCCAAAATGTGCCACTGGTCTTAAAAGATACTTTCACTAGCTTACAGAATGTCTTATTTTTCAGGTCCCCCTGGTCCCAGAGGACCAAGAGGGGACAAAGGACCCCAGGGACCATCTGGTCAGCCTGGCCAGAAGGGAGAGAAAGGGGAAAAGGGTGGTCCAGGGATACGAGGATCCCGAGGAGAGCAGGGTATCCCAGGACCACCAGGCTTGCCAGGGTTGAAAGGCATGCCAGGTGTACCTGGCAGCCCTGGGTCCAAGGGCTCCCGAGGGTCAGGAGGGAGGGCCGGACCTCCTGGAACTAAAGGAGAGCCAGGTACTGCTGGTCTGCCTGGAAGAGATGGACAGCCTGGTCCTCAGGGGGCACAGGGCCCACCGGGGATCAGAGGCGCAATGGGGCCAGCTGGGGAGCAGGGGCTCAGGGGACCAACGGGACCAGTCGGGCCTCCTGGGCCAGCGGGACCACCGGGACCACCAGGAATCCCAATCCGGGGACCAGTAATTTCTTTGGGCCCTGTGTCTCTGCAGGATGAGGCAGTAGCTCCTACACTTTGGGTCCCAGGTACAACTTTACTCGTTAATTCTTATTATGAGTTTTAACTTGTTCCTGTTCCAGTTTTACATTTCAACACTTTACTAGAATCAACTTGTAAGATTTTGAAGTAACGCATTGAATCATTGATCAAAAACATTTTCCTAACCCTAACCCAAAATGTAAATTATTTTCTAATTAATATATTTTCATAATCCAGCATTATTGATGTATAATATGTTTTTGATTTATAAAATAAGCTCAACATTTTACAGGATGCCCTTTTGAGTGGGTAAACTACAGAGACAAGTGCTACTTTTTCTCAAAAGACCTGCACAGTTTCGATGACGCAAAGGCAACCTGTGAATCAACGTCTGCCTCATTGTTGATCATCAACGATATGGAAGAACAGGTGACAAATTATGATGTTGTTTTTCGCACTCAAAGAATAAAATCTGCTAAAATCATTATGTACTGGAAGTAAAGGCTGTCATTTCTTTGTAATGTGTGGGATAACTTCTTAGTTGTGACTCAGTGCTTTTTCTGTCCTCATGTGACCTCAGAAATGGCTGAAGAAGCAGACCTTTGGCAAAGGTTACTTCTGGATGGGTCTGACCGACAGGCAGGAGGAGAACGTTTGGCGTTGGCTGGACGGGACTGAACCTGCTTTCACGTCAGTATCAAATCAGAAAATACCTCTATCATAGGGAACATCTTATCCTGTATGAAAGTCGGTGCTGTTCCTGGGAAGAATATTTAGTTTCAGAACTGTGCAAAATACTGCTTTCCAATAATAATAACAAGCAGTAGGCTTTTGGTTACATGAAACAACACCAAATAAACACATAAATTCTTGTAAAAATCTCAACTTTTAATTGTTTTGACCTGCATGTAAAACTCCCCATCCCTGTTCCTAGTGCCTATTCAAACAAAATAAATACTTTCACATTTAATAAACCTTTATTTATTTTGGGTGGTCCAGTCAGAGCAGTTCACTCTCTTGGGTGCTCTGTGTACACAGGACAACAAAAGCAAAAAGCAAAAGTCCAACATTTAGACAAGCTTAAGAAACTGCAAATAACGGATCAAAGCTCTACACTGGTGGTCTCAACTAAAATGTTAAAATCTGCCAAAGAAATCAGATGATCCAACTGCCAATTCCTGATGCAGTTTATTCTCTTTTATTTTCTCTTCCACCGCTGTGGTTTTCCACAAGACTCTTTGATGAAATATCTAACGTGTGATCGCCCCCTGTTGTTTGCCTGCAGAAAGTGGAAGCCTGGTCAGCCTGACAACTGGGGCCATGGGCATGAAATTGGAGAAGACTGCGCGGGGCTCATCCATGAAGGGTTATGGAATGATTTCTTATGTGAAGATCTCATAAGCTACATCTGCGAGAAGGAGAAGGAAATGGAGACCTGTACGTCTATTTCTGTCTTTCAATATGCCAGTTTCCTTCCTGCTCCACAAATATCTTGGGGGTGATTTCCTCAGAGGTGTCCTAATGTCATTCTCTATCTTTTTCTGCAGCAAGATCACCTGGATCGTAGCGATGTCTTGAAAGGGAGCTTGCAGTGAGCAGCTAGACTTCCCCCATGTGTCACTAGTCCGCTGACACAGCACATGGAGAGTCCGTACGGAGAGAGTAAAGGGACAATTTTGAAATGAGCCCGGGACTGCAGCAGCAAACGTCTCTCCAATGCTGAAGAGATGCCTTTCTCCTCCAGAGTGAACCCAGTCCAACTTTACCAGCAAGTGCAATACAGCAGGGCAATCAAAGATGGAGGACTTTTATTTTTTAAAGTACCAAATCACCAATTGATTTATATAAATATAAATATTTTTATGGTTATTTGAAAAACATTTTATAAAACTGTATTCCACGTGCAACTGAATATCTGAATGTATATTTCATTATGCAAGTTTTATAGGAAATTATAAATTCTATGAAGCCAAGTGGACTTACCGTAGTGCTTTTCATAATATGTAATTGCCTTAAAATGAAAAAGGTGCAAAATGAGGCGCTAAAAACCTGTCGCTGATATGCTATCTTTGAGGAACTTATCTAACCTCATGAATGTCTACATAGCATTTTCATTTATACGAGTAGAAACAAATTAAGTATTTACACATAAATACAAAAAAAATGTTGAGTTTTAGTTCAAGGCTGCAAGTTTACAGTTTAATACTCTATGTATGATACAGTATTTTGTGATTATGAGATTTATTTTTCACTATTATAGACGTACATACTGTATGTTTATGAATATCTGTGGATCCTAACTACAAATATAAAATGTGCCGTTTTTTGCACTCAGGTACTGTTTCCTGTTAAGAAAAAACACTTGAGTTTGAACAACACTACGAAAGATGAAGGAAACACTCACAAATAAATATGTAAAACACACAAGTATTTACGGCTTATTTCCCCATTTGTATACAGATCCAGATAAACAGATCTAGTATCAGACAGGCTTATCTGTCTGCATATGACTCAGTGTGAGGGTCATCACAAAACTCTCCACAGTATTGTAGAATTTAGTTTATTGATTTTGCACAAAAATGTATTTTCACATTTTTATTGTTTTTTTCTTGAAAAATAACTTTTCCAGTGATTTCACATCGACTTTTATTGTTTTTCTTCTCTCTAACCCAGATCATAAGTAAAAATGTTGAATTTCTTAGATAACCATGGGCTATGCAGTTCATTGACTAACATTTCCTTCCAATCATTTCACATCCTGTTTGCCTACTTAAGGTCACAGTCACTCCTTCAGCTGCACAGAAGATTGAAATGATCTTACAATAGCACCTTTAGAGGAGGGAATCTAACTACCTTTCTATCACATGGACATGAGATTCTTTATGTTAAAAAACAACAGCGACTGTAGACTGAGTGCTCACAAAAATTTGAATTGTAGTCTATAGAAAAAGCCACTACTTTTTAAAGACTCAATTTTGTTTAAGATGCACTCTTGTAAATTAAGTTGACATAGTAAACATCAAAGCAACATAAAAGAATGCTGAGCCAAGCAGAAAAAAATGTTAAGTTTGAGCTGTGCTTGCTCTAAGTGATACAATATGTGAATAAATTATCATATTAAGAAATATGCTTATTATTATTAACCGCTCATTTCACATTGCATCATTTACACATTAGGTAAAACAAACATACACGAAAGAAGCAGCATATTGTCTAAATGTAGATTTATTGTTGAGGTATGATAGAACTATGAATATTTTCTTTTTTAAAACCTTGTTTTGTTACAGCCACACTATTTCTGTATAAAATCACTGTGGTGGAATACACTTACAATATAATAAAACTGCCAATTGGGTAGGTTGGGGAATGAAGTGGGGACAACTGAGGAGACACAACTTCCTCCCATGTTTCATTTCACATTTCCCTGGAAGCCTTTCATTTGCCTTGTTTCTCCTTTAGAGGTGGGTGCAGTGTTGTGACTGTGCTGTGGCTCATGTTTTTCAGTGCAACAAGGTGCGGTAAGGCTGGTGGGTGAATAAAAGACTCAGGAACTCTCCGTGCTGAGACACGACATCAGACTTCTGTCTCAAGCTCCAGCAACACTGGGACTGTAAACATGTTTCCAATATTACCACTCGGATAGGAATTAATCCTGTAAAGAAATACTTAGATCAGTTATTATTGCTCAGTACTGATGAACTCCTTTCTTCCTGATTATCATGGCTCTCGTCAGACAGGTCGTCATCTGTGCGGCTCTTCCGGTCCCGTGCAGTGAAGAATGTAACGCCTGATGGTGCTAAAGATGAGGTGGAGATGAAGTGGGGGAGGTGCGGGTGATGTGGAGGGCAGGCTGGCTCAAACAAAGGCATGAGGTGGTGGCTTGTCTAGTCGTCCTTCTCCACTATGACCTCCCCGTGAAGAATCTTTCTCCTCTGCCGCAGCATGTGGAAGTAGAGCTGAGGAAACACTGGGGAATGAAGACACATAAACAGGATCAATCACTGAGTCGATACTTTCCATCCTGTTCTGTCTGTTACAATCAGTGATTTGCCAGGAAATGTCCACTACTGTAGCTCCAGAAGGTGATTATCATTAGAGAGAAAGTAAGACTCCAAAGTCTGATGTAGTGGAAGATGCACAGGTGGATCCTCACTAGGAAGCACACCGCAGATTTAGTGTTACAGTCAGTGTTATGTAATGAGTAATGTTAATAGTCACTATTATGACCTACGAGGCCATACAAGACTAAAAATGGTCCTTACGTGGGATGTAGGACAACATGACAATGATGAGGCAATAGTAGTAGTCGAACGACACGTTATACATGTTGGGAAGCCTCATGGAGTACATTCCAGATCTGCGTACGAACGGCAGAGCAGCATAAATGGTCATCAGTTCCCCAATGACTCCCAGGGGGTACAAGACGATGAAGAGGTTGTATCTGGGAAGGAAAAGATGTACAGAGTCACAAACCCGCCGCACACACGGCTGCAGTCAAAGTTTGAGGCTGTTAAAACTCACTCACGTGCTTAGATGTCCAAACACAGAAAAGACATTCGACACACACAATCTACACTCAAATGCAAACTTGAAAGGACGAGTTCAACAACTGATGCATGCTCCCTAAAATCAACAAATTTCAACGTCACTGGCATACAGTTAGTATAAGGAACCATTCAAAGGGTATACAACAGTTAAATGCACAATGCTCTGATGTAAGCAGATTTAACATAAAAGATAAGATCTTTTTTTTACAATATTTGTACTAAGCAAGGCAATGTTTTGACCCATTTACTATGAATTGCATAAAGTGATCTATAAACACTATAGGCTTTAATATCCTGCAGCTTTCCAGGTTAAAGAATGCATTTCAGGCTTTCTGGCAGCTCCTCGTCTCATTATCTGCTTTACACAGGTAATCAAACACAATTAATTTAGTCCCCTTCATACTTAATTAAATTATGCTGTCAGTGAATTGGTATGCAGCAGTTTTCTTGGAGTTGGTGTCTTGCGCTGGTGTGTTATTGGGAAACATTTGCGACACAAAGTTGGCTGTCAAACAGCAACTGAAGTCCAGAAGCTACAAAAATAACATGATCCTTTTCTGGATATCCAGGTTTGTTTATAATTTCTTCTTCTTGGGTTTGACTAGTACAAAAACATTGATCAGACATTCAATGCTGGTCATTAGCCAACTTTTAATACTGGAGATTATCACCACCAGAAAACTGGAAAAAGCACAGTCATTCTATCGATGGGGAGCCAAGAGAAAGAAGAGGTTGAGACTTGTGCTGTTTTACATTTAATCTGGAGCAAACCACCTGGTCAAGAAGGATCCAGTACTGACAAAGTGCGATGACTAAAACTTAGAAAGGGAGCTGGGGATCCCGAGTGAAAAAGGATTTGATTTGGCAGATGTTGTAGTGGGCAAAGCTGCAGGATCGGGTTGTGGCTACAATTTGGGCCTCTGGTAATTGTCAGCGACTGAATCACTGCACTAAATGATTGACAACTACAGTGACAATGGATGCACTGGCATACAGACATGTATACACAGACAGTCTCTCAACTTGGATGACAACCAATGTTTCATCACAAAGCTTACAAACATCAATTGTTTGGAATTATCCAGCAGAAAGTTGGCTTTACTGTTACAGTACAACTTGGTAAAGAGGTCTGGGAATGCCACAAAATTCAGAACTGAGCTGCTCTCTGTAAAACTGTCATCTTCTTGGCTTTCTGCTACAACTGCCTGTCACTTCACATAAATGTGCGATAGCCTGCCTCCCTTTGTGACCACACGTGGCCTCTCCAGTACGATATATGTCAGAGATCCTGTATTTAGTCAAGACCACAGCAAAGGCTCGGGGGAGCGTCTCAGCGGATGCGAGAGAAATGTTGGGCGAACATTCCATGACCAAAACAGATGGTCTTAAAAACAGGAGCAGCTGAACATGAGCCCCTCTCCCAGGGGCCTGGCGTCTCCTCCAAGCTAAAAGAAAGACGCGAAGGGTGGGGGCAGGGAGGAGAGTGGCATTCAGTACACGAGAATCAGGACCCAAAACAAAAGAAAAATTGGCATAAATCTGAGCTGTCTCCTGATGACCACGTGTCATACTCAAGTAGAAGAAAAAGTCATACTTTGCAGGTGAACTTCTGTCCGCGGTAACCCAGAGACAAAGCAATGTCGCACCTTGTAAATCAGTTGATGCAACATGTAAACTTCACTATTCTGAAGCGAGGTTTGCCCTCTCTGAGCTGTGAGATGCCAAGCCTGTGTGTTGGACAGCTATCAATGTGTACAGCTGACGTTCCTCCCAACGACTCCAATTTCAGCTGAGCTACTGTAGCAGAGACACGCAGGGCCAGACTGCCACGTCACAAGTGCTCTTCAGACAGTAGTAGGCAGGCATTATGTCACTCTAGGGATGAGAAATGTGTCGATCGTCATCATATTTAACTGATAAGCATGAGAATTGTTTAAATTTAATGTTTCCTGTGCTGTTAATTAAGGCTTTGGATTTTAAACAATACGTTTTTGATTGCTAACCTTGTCAGAAATTATGTTTTTTTTACAGTTTGTTACAACAATTAATGACATATGTTAAGAAAAACGTATGCAATTCTAAACCATATCTTAAATATTTTTTTAATGATTAAATAACTGATAAACATCTAAATAAGCTCTAAGATGATTAAATGTCAGCCTGTCTTCTGTAACTTCTGTTCTGCATTATCAGTATTGAGAGAGCACAATGTTAGACGTTAATTCACCCACCATTGACAGAGAATGGCTAATGAAGTGCTAATCAATAAAGACACACATGCTTCTCCTCTCTGAGTGAGTTAGGCGATACTTAATACACACACACGGCTGCACTACTTCCTGATGCAAAGCCGGTCTAGGCCCGGGCAGGGAAGCATGCCAGAGGTGAAATGACCAGATCAGGACGACATGCTCAGACACAATGTCCGACACAGTAATGACAATTCAAGCTCATCCCGGGGTCTCGGGGAATGGCATCTCCACCTGGCCCATTTGATGAAGTACGGCAGGTGGTGGAGCAGGTTGAATGTGTAGTAGGAATATCTGGTAATCTCTGTCATCGTCCACACAACCAGGAATAGGATTACGCTTTCTTCACTCTGGATCTTCATTTGAGTCAGAAAAGTTGGCAAATATACAGAGGAAGGAAAAGATGTTTACATGAGTCACTCCTGACAAGTACTGGGTGTGTGCCAATGTGTGGGAGCAATGATGTGAACTGGTAAATAAAAATGGGTTCTTGCAGTTTCCATGCAGCGGATGCTAAAATAGACACAGGAAAGAAGCCTTATTTGATTAGAAACTACCTTTGATTATAAAATGTTATTAATATGTACACTGTACAAGTGGTGGTAATAACACTGAAGTAAAACAAACAATAAAGAAAATAATGGTAAAATTATGCTTTTTTTTTTTAATGCTTGTACAACTAAAATAAAAACCTACAGTAGCAGTAGAGTCTGTGTTGTGCTTTGTCACCTGTCTGATGCTGTTGGTGATGAACCAAACCATGAAAATCCGTGAAAACACTTGAACCCCGGTGACAATCACAGAAGTCCTCACAATTCCTGCAGCAGAGCAGGAGAAAAAAAAAAAAAACAGCAGTTTACAGCTGCAGAAGTGTTGGCATGTAAGAAAATCTGTTTACATTATAACATAAATCATAAACAAAAATCATCACATACCGATGGCGCAATGTCCCACCTGTAGGACAAGACACATACAAATAAGGTAATTTCCCTTAACATGTAGTAGTATTCTTAGTAACATGCAAGTGGATTATGATCGCACAGTTACATCAGTTCCACCTATTTAAAGTAGGGCAAATGCTATTCTACTTAAATTCTTACCTCAACTAATGCAAAGGTCTGGAAAAACTTGAGTGTCCTTGCTATACTTCTGTACAGACCCTTGTGTGTGCCTTTCTGGATGTAGAAGCGAATCATCGCCATGGCCAAAACCAGCCACCTGCAGAAAAAAGACCAGGCAATATTACAATAATGACACCATTTAGTGTGAACAATGAGGATGCTGAATGTGAAAACAGGCCATATGGGATGGAGGAGTGTACATAGTTCCCGTATCTGAATCTGGAAAGTGGCTGAAATTACAGTAGAAATGTACATGTACACAGTGTATTGTTTGCTCCTGTATTTGAAACCCAAGCCCTAAACCTACTGTATCTTCTCACAGCTCTGTTACATGCACTTTTCTCTCCATTTTCTACTGTATATAGCCAATATCATTAGAAATCTTACATATATTATTGTTTCAGTTAGGAGACTAAAAAGCAGGAGAAACCAGATAAATCCAAGTTGTAGCATCAACACCAACTGAAGACACTTTTAGTGGGGGCGAGAACAATATATCTGGCTGTTAATAAATATTTACTGGAGTCAGTTGAACATGATACAATGTGATTACACTGACAAAATCATGGATGAGGTTTAAGACAAACAGAATGTTTAAATTTTAGTATTTTCATCAGACTTGACATTTGAAAAGATGAATCTGTAAATGTGCATCTACTACAATATGAACATCACAAAGAGCCCATGGCATTATACACCAAAATAAATGAATTTAAATCTTGTTGTCATGTCTGTATAACATATTAGTGTATTAATACCTTTCCAAAACTGAGCTGCATCAATTTTGCACAATTACAGCTGTTTCAAGTTTAAACTTTGTTCTTAAATTATCTTCAATTTGTCTCTACAACACTCCTTCATGACAAACAGGTCAACAATAGCCAAGCGTTCAAGTCTGTATATTCCTTTACTTTGATCATGGAAGCGGACTTCTACTGAAGCCTTGTGGATATTTGTATCCTGAGTGAAATAATACCAAAATATACTCCAGGTGTAACATTTAAAGAAGTTGTCATGATGTCCCCCATCTCTTCGCACAAAACGTAATCAAACGGATGAGGACACTTAATAACAGACTACAGCCATGAAAGGTTATCGCACAGAACGAAATCCTTCTCATACATAAGCAACTGTATAATATTTGTATCATGTTATCTGTTCATGTATGGGATCATGACAGTCAGTTCAGCTGATGTCAGTGTGATCATTACATAAGAGTGCATGTTACAGAACTGAGAGGTCAAACTAAAAATGTCATCTATGTAACTGGCAAATCACTGCTGTAGGAATCAGATACAAATGATTTTGTATGAATCTAAACAACAAAACTGTATCCTGAAAAACAGTGTTTTAAAAATAAATCCCATTTTTCATGGATGAAAAATAAATACTGCATAATTTAATGATGATATAATAATATATAATTCCCAGAACAATAACTTTTACTGTTGATACTTTCAGTACATTTTGATTATACAAGTCCAGTAAGATTGCAAATTAATGACTTCTAATCTTTGAAATGGAATACATTGTAGTATTGTATCTGAAAATGTAATTGTAATCAGTGCCTATGACAAACTGTACGTGCATCTGTGCGTTTATATTTGCTACTCCACTACAATTCAGAGGCATATATTTTACTTTTTACTCTTTTATATTCAGCAGATTCAGATTATTAATACTAAATATAATCAACTAATAAATGATGATGTATCATCATAGATAAAGCTACCCAGCAGTATATATAATTAAAATTAGCTCCACCTTTACCAGCTGCAACATTAAAGTGATTTACACATTAATGTAGCTATAATTATAATCCAGCACTATAATATATATTAACCTGAAATGGGCCATTCTGCATAATAAATACTTTCACTTTTGTTACTTTTAGTATATTCTGATTCTTATACTTAAATACTACAAATTTGGAATGCATGACTCTTATTTGTCATGCATTAATTGTATTTCTACACTGTGGTGCTGCTACTTTTATCCAAGTTAAAGATCTGGGCAGCTCCTTCTTCCACCACTGCTGCAGTAACATATGCACTGACAGGTTTGTGTTACCAGCTAATCACATAATCACAATACAGAATGTAATGTAATGGCGCGCTCTGTCTGCAATCCCCAAATCTTATTTTGTTATTGAGAAAATCTGCCCCATGAGCATTTCAGCGGCCCAGACCTGAGCTCCAGTGTCAGCGCGCTCCGTCTATACTTATCACTGCCAGTGTCTGCGGCGCTGCGGGCCCTGACGCTCACAGCACGCACTCAGCCCTATTTGGACACGGCTGCAGCGCCAGCCTGTCACTTTAAGCGAGCGCCATTCATTCATTGTTTTTTAAACGCTCGGATGAATGCATTTCATTTTTTTGCCCTTTTTTTTTTTCCCATCAAATTCTTCACTCAAAGTTTTTTCCCAAACTCCGGTGAGCCGCTGAATCCAGCGCGGTGAACAGACCCCCCGGACCTGACACAGACACACAGTCCTATAAACAGCAACACACGCGTACAGTTTTTTAGGGAGCGGCGCGCGTCTGCGCTTTTTTCTCACTAATGGGCGACATCGGGCGCAATTGCGCAATTACGCACGTACCCGGCGGTCATGGCGATGTTGTAGAAAGTGAGCCATGCGGTAGCGAGGGCGCTTTTCGTTCTCTTCTTGTTGTTGTTTTCCTTCTCCTCAACCGTGCCGTCCTCCTCGCTGGACGCCATGGTACCGGGGGCAGGGTGGGGGAGTCAGGGGGGGGGGGGGGGGAGCTGACAGCTGGGGCGGGCAGGGCGGGGAGCGGCGGGGTCACCCATCCATCTATCCGCCCCCGGCTCCGCTCTCTCGCGGGACTAGTGCCGCGACAAGTGCGTGGCCTGCCGGCGGGCCAGGGGCTGTTGGTGCACAGTGTCTGTACCTCCACCGCTGTCAGTGCTGCAGGGGTGGAGGGTAACTAAGTGCATTTACTTAAGTAAAACACTTAAGGGAAACATTTGAGGTACTTGTACTTGAACTTGAGTCTGTTCTCCTCATGGTACTTTCTACTTGTACTCCACTAGGCTGCATTTCAGAGGGAAATATTGTACTTTTTTTTCCATTAGGCTACATTTATTTTTTTTAAGATTTTTGCAATTAAAAAAAAACATATGTAGATCTTATGAAATGTTATAATGTTTTGTTATAAATACAAAAAGTATATGCGAGTGCATCTGAAAGGATTAGTCCATTAATCAATTAGTCAATTGACAGAAAATGAATCTGCAAATATTTTAATAATGTTTCAGTAATTTTTCATGTAAAAACATGTCATTGTTCCAGCTTCTCAAATGTGTGGAATCGAAAAAATAAATAATTTTCAGTGCTGATGCTCAAAACTTTTTGGGTAGCTTGTGAATTTCCCCCCTTATATTAACCTATAATAATGTATAATATTTTATTTGTTGGTAGCTTGTATTAATAATCTGAATTTGCAAAGTAACTAAAGTTACTTGTGGAGTAGAAGTAGAAAAGTAGCAGAAAAAGGAAATACTCAAGTAAAGCACAAGTTACAAGTTGTAAATTTGATTAAATGTATTTAGTTAGTAGGCGCAGCTACACAGCTTGAAGCCTTGTTTTGTCATGGCAACAGTATAATGAAATTGAGGGAGTAGATGGCTGTGGTGTTATTGATAGGCTTTGGTTTTAGAGTCCTTCTATTCAGGGTTTATTCAGAGTGCCATACGTAAGCAGGCCCCAGTTCCTCAGAAGTAGGAAAGTCAGCAGTTATTTATGCAGTCCAGTGTTTTATATCATAATCATCAATCGCATTACGGCTCTGGCCATAAATATTGTTTTTGTCTTGAACCTGGGTAGCCTGGTCTTTGGTCTCTCTAGTTTAAAAGGACTACAACTCCAGTGAGAGTAGTTGTAGTCCTGGTAATGAGGTTCCAGGCCCAAGGCATAGTCCTTAACATATCTACAGGTATTAATCTGTCCTGGTCTGACTCTCATGGAGGCACTGCCTGAGAAACTGCATCAGTGCAGAATCTAAAATTAGCTCTTCTAATGACACCCAGTAGAAATGTGTGTAAACTGAAGTCGGCACCAAATATAGTGCAGACTACCTAATCCTGATCCAGTTACTTGATCAGGTGTTCAGGTGTCTGAGGTCAGCAACAGCACAATGTCCAGCTGTTTCACGTTTCTTTCAACAAGTCAACAGCAAATTTTCACCTCAGTATTGACTTTAAATTGCATGAACACTAAGGGTCATGGCATGAATGATTATGTGCATGGGTGATATTTGGACTAAAGAGACCAGGGATATTATTTCTTAATTTCAGCTCACGCTTTTGGTTGGCTGGACTGAGGGCCTGTTACTCGCTTCTTGAGGAAAAAGGTGCCACGTCACTGTCGGATAATAAGACACAACAAGCCGTAATCAGTTTATCAGCATTTGTTACATCATGTGCAGCTTCAGACATTTTTACAGTTATTATATTTTGCCACTAGATGGCGATGTATAAATATGAGAAGAGCCTTTGGATTATCTGTGGCATCCTGTGTCTTCGGTTTACAGCCACTAGCCCCTGGATGTTGCTTTTACTGTGGGTCGTATCAAGTCCACTGATGGTTGCTGGTTGTTGAAAAAAGGTCAGGTAGAATAGGGTATAAGTAATGCAAAGGTGCATGTATTTTAGATGCACAGAGTAACGTAGGTTATCTGTTATGTGTGATTATTGATAAGACGGGGTTTTGGCTTGAAAAGCATTGATTGAAGTACTGTTTTTAAGACTGTATCATCCCACTGAGGTGCCTGTAGTACACACATATCCTTCAGGGTGCAGAGTTAGACAACCGTTGTTTGTATCCTTTATATAAAGAGAGTAAAGGGCCGGTCACATCATCGTCACACCAAAGTACACAATGCCTAGTGCAGTGTAAGCAGTTGGGTGATCAGAGAGCAGTGGCTGTGGTGTGTGGAAAATGCTAGTGGAGGCAGACAATGCACCGGTCCGAGGCCTGACCAGCCCTCAGAGGGACAGGGGTCGCCTCACTGCGACAACAGCCCCCGTCTCCCTCCCTTCTTTTTCTTTTTTTGAGCTACCACAGCATGGGCTCGGGGAGGACGCTGAAGTTCGCCCTGTGCGAGGTGCTGCAGTTTGCAGGCCTGTGCGTGCCCCTCTTCATCGTCATGCAGAGGTTCGCCGTCATCGTAGCAAAGGTCAAAACCTCGGCGCAGCCCCCCGGCGACGGCAGCACGGCCTACTGGTTGATCGTGGCCTCCTCCATTGCCTATGTCACCTCCACCGCCCTGCTGGTCTGGGTACCCCTGAAGTATATGGTGTTCACGAAGAAGAAGTTCCTCATTGGGAGGAAGAAGTGGTGAGTTTCTCCGGGCCTTTGTCCTGACGTCGGTGGTCCAGCACTGTTCTGACACCGCAGTGCAGCACAGACTGAGACCTGACCAGCTGGTTTGGGTCTGATGAGGCCTGTGGCTGGTTTGGACTGCACTTGGCTGGTGAATACCATGAGTTAGCAAGTCCTGCAACTGCCTTTGTCTTCCTTCCTTACTTTTTTTGTCTTTCCCTTCCTTTGTCTTTGTATCAGGAGGCCTGTGGCCCTCGTATATGTGATCCTGTCCACATTACCCTGCTTTGCCTTTCTCATCGCCAGCTCTGAGGTACAACATGTTGTGGATTGTTTGCCAATTGTTTGTATTTGTTTTATTACACAAGTTCTTTTGTACTTTGTGATCATGAACATTGACCCTTATATTTGTGACAAGAGTCATTCTGTAACTGTAGATCCTTTGTAGTTATTTTAGATGATTGTTTTTTATCATCCAAAGAAGTTGCTTGGAACTTAAAAAGAAAGTACTTGCTACATCTTTACATTTGGGACGAAAATGATATAAATCTTTGTAGGTGAGATGACCAGTGTGAGTGGACTAAAGGTGATGATTTCTAAGGAATCTTTTGGTTCTCAGGGGAGGATTATCCAGTTATATGGATAAGAAGCTACTGATAAGCAGCTTGGTTCCTCTTCCTGTCCAAGCTGCCCCTGTCAAATCATCTGTCCATGAGGCACATTTTCACTTCCTCGCTGGCTGCAGCCCAAGTCCTATTTGCTGTTTTATGTGCCCCTCTCTAAAGCTCAAGCTGACCTTTTGGCCCTTGCTTATCTGGTGTCTTTTACATAAGAGCCATAAATTCTGCTAAGATGACCAGCTTGTCTGCTTTGTTCTGTGTCCTGTTGGTATGAAGTCCTGACTCAGGCAAAGTGATTTGGCCCACAGACCAGAACTAGAGGAGGTCAGGAATGTAGCTGTAAATGCTTGGTGCATAGGTCCATTATTGTTGAGGTCAGTTGATGGGTTCTATATTGAAGTGAGAAAGTAATTACAATAATTGTTCTGGTCCAAACATATGTTCAACTAATGATTTTCTGGCTGTTTGCCCAGGTTCAGATTAATAACAACATGAAAACTGATACATTCACGGAGCTCCCCGTATCACTAGTCCTCTTCTCTCTCATCTGTATTGACGTTGTGGAGAGGATACGCCACTGCCGACTGACCGGCCAGGGTGAGCGCAGCTCTCTGAACACATCACACAAATCACTCACTGAGTGCTATAGATCCTGAACTTTCCTCTGCCAACTTCTATAGTAATACAAACCTGGCTTTACATTGCAGGAGTTTGGAGGCAACAAATACAGCTAACAGTTCTTTATATCATTTATCCAGAACAATTTAAAGGCCCAATTTAAGCTTTTTATTCTTTGACGCTGTGCCTGCGGTTGAAAAATATTGGTGCAACTGAGGAAATGAGCAGGACATTTCTTTGCCACTTCTTGTAACACAGTGCTGAATTGACAAAACGTCAGCAATGTTTTTTCTATAGGGAGGCATTGAGGTGGTTTGAATATAATACTGTTAATGTTGTGTTCCTTGGAAAAACCCAATACTTTTGAGAATTTGTAACCTCAGCTGTCTCATGAAGTTTTGGCTCCAACTGCAGCAGATTAATAGTTGCACTTTTATTATCACAAGATCAGGTGGTGGCATATTTTTTTCTCTCTCTGAAAATATAACCATGCTGAATATTAGGATTCTTGTCATGTTCAAAAAAAAAAAATATATGAACTCCAACAAATCTTCCCTTTTCTTTCCCCAGCTAATGAGGAGAGAGATCCTGACATTCCCTCCACTGTCCTCACACACGTGGAACAGGTAACACCAGTAGCACCTATCACTCCAGCTGTGCCGGGGCCAGCTGTGCCGGGACCAGCTGTGCCGGGGCCAGCTGTGCCGGGGCCAGCTGTGCCCGGGCAAGCTGCGCCAACTCCTATGCCCCCGGGAGCAAGCCAGCTCAATGACAGGAGCCAGAACGGAGCCGGGGCTCGACCGGAGACCAACGGGACGGTCCCAGGGATACCAGGTAATCCTGGGAGACCATTTAGCATCTCTGGATTGAGCTCACGATCAGCGAGCACCACAGCGTACCGCATATCTCCGTACGCCTACACGGGTCCACTGAGATTCCTGTGTGCCAGCGATGCCCGAGCGGACGTGTTTGTGGACAGCTTTATGTTCTGGATGGATACAGTGGAGATGGTTAGGGTGGCAGGACATCCCCTGGTCTACTACTCAGGCTGGGTGTTCCCCATCTATATCTTCAGCTACCTGTCTTGCCTGCGTGTGGTGGTCATGCCCCACAGCCCCCTGCTTTCCTCACTAGGAGTGGTCGTGCAGGACTTACCCTTCTTCTTTGTGCGTGTTGGCCTCATTGCCTTCTTTGGCTTCGTCACACCCATCCTCTACTTGATGAAGAACCTGTTGGTCTGCCTGGCCTTCGTCTATTTCAACTTCATGACTAAGCTGAGGGTCTTCAACACAGAGAGATTGTTCTTTTGAGACCAACATTTTAAGCATTAAAACATATAGTAGGAGGAATAGGTTGGAACTGTAGGATGCTATGATTCAGGAGGCAGTTGCACCAGCTATTTGTAAATTTACTAAGTGGAGATTCATTCAATTAAAACAGGTTCTACCACACAATCTATTTTTTTTTTCATTGGACCCACTAACTGCAGGTGTAACTATTACAGCTACCTGGACCAACTAACAAACCTTACGTTATTTTACTAATATATGAACCTAAACGAGGTAATTGGGAATGACACTAATTTTACATACTAATGATGTAACCTGGGACAATTTAAATTACATTCCTCAAAAATTACACAACTCAACATTTGAAACATTTGATCTAATGACGTCAGCTAGGTAAGCATTATCCGAAATGTCCTACTCATTCTAAACTGCAAGAATACTACTACTTTACTCTGAAACCCATACTGTGTTTCTTCATAAATGTATACATAAATAAAACAAAGTAACTTACATTTACAAAGGATACGTAGATAATTTTAACATATCACTTGGCCCCCTAAAACTGTACTTTTTTAGAGGTTACGCTACAGCTTGTTATGTTACAGTGACTTCCTGTTTACCAATGTTTTTTTTGGAATGAATAGTATGAATTTAAAAATAGCTGGTGCAACCAAATCAAAGAATGACTTTATATATGCCAGAGATATTTTGCTAAAATGCATTATGGTACTTTTCACAGGCCAAAAGGGAGCTCTTAGGCAATGTTTTCCCATAAAGGACATTACGTGTAAGGTCGCTGTTGTGTTTTGTTTTATTTACTTTTATGTTCAAACATACTTTTTTACCCCTCAAAACCCCTCACCCTCACCAAGCATGGCACTTTGGGAATGTACCTGTAATGTCACTTGAGAGTTTTTGGCAGATTTCTTTCTACCATCATAAAGTGCAGTGAATATGTAAAAGCATAAATCCATGTTGTTTATAATAGGTTTTTCTTTGATAAGTTATATTCACAAAAGAAAAACAAAGTGTGAGTTTGTATCATTGATACATATATTTTGGTAAGATTAATAAAGTAAACCATTCAAAAATGTATTTTGAGTTTCACTTGTGTGATTTATCATGTATGCAGACTGTAATGGCATGAACTGGAAGTACATATACTGTGTTTTCGACCTGCAGTCAAACCTTGTTCACTGGAATTTATCAAATTTTTCCCAACTACTAGCTGAGAGAACAGGTTTCCTGTCATTACTCTGTACACTCTCATCACACCCTTTCCCGTAATCCAACATGGTTAAGAGCACATCAGCAATAACAGCTAGAAGACACAATGTCATTACACATGTACAATCCGATGTAATTCAACACAACAGCCCTGAAAAAAGCCATACTACTTTTGTGAAGATTATATTTTTCAGGGTGGGACAAAATGACACAGAAACACGAGGTGAACGCTTATGATGCTTCATATCTGCATGAATTTGTTTGCTCACACATTCAACAACTTTATATGGTCATAATATGTCAATATTGTGTTTTTGACTTGTTCTCCTGCCCCCAAGTGGACAAAAAAATCAATTAATGACCACAGTAGTTCAATCTTATATTATTTTGGATGACAAAAATTGAGAGGCATAATGAGTGAATCTGCAATCAAAAATGACTTGGAAACAACTCCAGATGTTTGCTTTCCCTTTAAAATATTTTACATTCATTTTACATGATGAGTGAGCAAGAAAGAACTTAAAAACACTTTGCCAAGGCTGCACAATTTACATGTTCAATTGTTGATTTTTTGAGAACAATTAAATCATGTCAATAGTACTTGTGACTACGGAGTTATGGCCATTTAATGCCCCTCTATGTAGGATTTGAACATTTCTGACTCCTAGTGGTAATATAAAAAAAAGACCCAGTCAGTGACTTCAACCTGATGATTCTCTTTCCCAGAATATACTACACAACTTTTAGTGACAATTTCTCCTACATCTTTGTGTTTAATTGAGCATTGTCCATACAAAGGACAGGTATTTATGTGCACCATTGCTGGGCATCCCTGCAGTATGAGGCCAAAGTGGTCAGATCTCCACTCATTTCCCCCAATAGGAAGCAGGATTTCCTCCTGTCCTCTCATTCTACTGACCTGTATCATCACTGCACTCCTCACCCGAAGCCTCGCAGATCTCCTGGGGGCTACTATCCCTAGAAAAACCCTCACATCAGCAAAGTGCTGCAAACCTAATTAAATCCTCATTTACTCTGGCTAAGTAATTATGAAACTGGCACTTTCCTGATCAGATGTGATTCTCCTAAATCTTCATATACCTGAAACTTCTTCACAGCCAGTCTTGCTGAATGACATCTGCTCTCTAGGTTCATTACCCAGGCACAGATTTAGCACAGACTGAAGGGCTATTTATAATACATCAAAAATCTCAGATAAAGGCAATATATTGCAGCCTGCTTGGATAAATTAATTCCCCAAATTCATCACCCAGTTCCTCTTTTGTCTTTGGTTTATTCAAAATAGATTTGTTGTCCTACCCTGTCACTATGAGGTTTCTTGAAGCTATCATTGGTAACTTTCAATTTTTTGTTTAATAGTGAGACGCTTGCTTCCCGCTTCCTGCCCCCTTCTCCTCTGCCAGAACTTCTGTGGAAGCTCATGGAAATTGCTGTCGTTTGACCAATCTTAGCAACCCATGTGACAGGATATCCATCGGTGTGATTAAGGGGGGAAAGCACCATGTCTCTGTGTCATTGTTGCTCGATGTCACACACCTTAGCACACACCAGACCCCTTTTCTCATGACTGGAAAACTCTCCTACAACCTGAGTGCAAACTACACATGAAGGATAATGTTACGCTGTTTAAATGTTGCTGTGGTCCTCTGTCTCCTGCAAGTCCTCTGCATTACTGCAGACATAGGTACGTACCCCTGACACATTTGTTGTCTATTCAACTTGGCTGTGACTAAAATTATGAGAGTAATCGGATTGTAAATTCATTTGAATGTGTTATATGAGATGTGCTGTTGAAGCTGTTCTCTTTTGCTCCAGACAGTGGCTCCTTCCTGATCTACAATGAAAACCACAACAAGTGCATACGAGTGGATACCGCCACCTCAATAACGTTGGCCAATTGTGATCCTCATGCCAAAAACCAGCAGTTTCGTTGGGCCTCCGAATCGCGTCTCCTCAGTCTGTCCTTCAAGCTCTGTCTGGGGGCTACAGAGATTAAAGACTGGGTGAAGGTGCTGCTTTTTGAATGTGATGAGAATAGTGACCTGCAACATTGGCAGTGCAAGAATGAGACCCTCTTTGGCCTAAAAGACCAGGACCTGCACTTAAACTGGGGCAACCACAATGAAAGGAACGTAATGATCTACAAAGGCTCAGGGGTCTGGAGTCGCTGGAGGATATTTGGCACCCGGGGAGACCTTTGTTCGAAGGGGTATCAAGGTAGGGATTTTGGTGACACAATCAATTTTAATAAAGAAAAAGCCCCAGTAGTATATACTGTAGAAACTAAACTGGAAAGTGCTGTAGAAAGGTTGGAAGGGTGTTTCAGAAAGTCCTGCTGTAGTGGTGTTCCCATTTTGGAGATTGTTGTCAGGTAAAGAAAATATACATTTTTGACAAGTAATACTATTCAGCAAGTTGTGATTTCTAAGATTCAGTTTGGCTTGTAATATCTTCTATTCTGGATTTTCTAGGAATAAAAAAATACTCATAATAATATGGAGGGGCAGTAGCTCAGTCTGTACGGACTTGGGAACCAGAGGATGGCTGGTTTTTAGTCCAGCACAGACTGGACTGGTAGCCAGTTACGTGGCAGCCTCATCCCTCTAACATCTCTCTCCCACAACTGCATGTCGATAGGTCCTGTGTGTGCATCTCAGTAGATAACAGATTGATGCTTGTTTAGCTTAGATGAGAAAAACCGTACAATCATATTCTTATAAGTCCGGACAGTTATTTACCAGAAGATACAGTATGTTAAAATGAAGCACAGTACAGGTTTTAAGGAAAAAATGTCCCTAAACCAAAAAACATGGTGATGTTTGAACTGAGGAGTGAGTGCTATTATAAAAAGGATTTTACAATATCTTTCTATCTTTTTGTCCAGAATATCACAATCTGCAACTTGTGGCAAATATCAATAATGTTTGACACAATGGGATTCATTCAAAATGCATTTGCGGCACCCAGTTTCATACGGATCGCAAGCAACGAGATCCTGGCAAATCTGTAGTCTGACTGTTGGACCTGAATCTCATTTGTGACTCAACTTAAACTGGTCCTGTCTGTAAATGAGGGCAATCTAACAAATCTACCTGCAATAGAGCATCTACACCAAAAGCAGGCTTTGGAAAATGGGTGTAGGCAGATGGGCAGCCAATTAGTAAAACAATTTTATGTTTGTGATTAGAAATACATCGTAAATTGTACACTGGCATATAAGCATATAGCCAAAGGTACCCTGTCCAGGGCCTGCACAAAATCTTGTGGAAAGACTTCCCAAAGAGTGGCTGTTATAACAGTATATATCATATTTGGGTGTAATGATCAAGCGTCCACATATTTTTGGTTATGTAGTATATCCAGCAACAGGTAGCTGATTCACAAGTTTGCTTTTTTTTGATCTTTAAATTCATGATTTGTGTCTCCCCAGAGATTTTCACAATAGGGGGCAATGCTTTTGGAGGCGCCTGTCAGTTTCCATTTAAGTTTATGGAGAAGTGGTACTCTGAATGCACAAAGGACGGTCGCTCAGATGGACAGCTGTGGTGCGCAACAGAGAGAGATTACGATACAACGAAGAAGTGGGGCTTTTGTCCCACCAAAAGTAAGTGTGAGAAACAAATAATTTCAGCCATTATACATTTATTATAATCATTATTCCTTTTAGGAAGAATTAACAGAACAATTTAGTGTTATGTTTATTAAACCATGCAGAATTATCTTTGTCTGTAATTTCTCCAAGTGCTATCATTGAAGAGTTCAGTGCTGACAGGTCTGATTTCTGACCCCCCTCCACTCCCCTGAGCAGAACAACTATACCACTTCCTCTCATGAGTTGTCAACACAGCACTGTTCTTGTTTTCCTCTTCTCACAGGCCTGTCTGTACCAGGGCAGGAAAGGGCCTGAAAAAGAAAGCTCACTTTTACAACCCATTAAACCTAGATAGGGAGGTAGAAGATCTCTCTCCAAAATGAATCTACTTTCTATTTTTCTTTCAGTTTTTAGTTAATTATTGCCCTTTAAATCCACTTAGGACAACAGGTATTACACTACTTTTACTTAATGGAGTAAATTGTTTCCCTCAGTCTTATAAGTGTTGGTACTTTGTGTCTCCTCAATAATGCAGCATCCTCAGGTTGGGACACTGACCCGGTCACAGGGGTTGAGTACCAGAGGAACACACAGTCAGTGTTGACCTGGCATCAAGCAAGGAAGAGCTGTCAGCAGCAGGGAGCCGACCTCCTCAGCATTGTAGAGCTACATGAACAGTCGTATATTTCAGGTACTAAGTCAGCCTTGTATCAGTTATCCAGACTACACAATGTTATAGAACTAAACAGTGTTGGCATTATAATGTGTGGGTTGACGCAGGGTTGACAGATACTTTGGGAACATCTCTGTGGATTGGACTGAACAGCTTGGATTTTGAGAATGGATGGCAGTGGAGCAACGGAAACCCATTCAGATATTTAAACTGGGCCCCAGGTTAGTAAAGACATGTTACACTGTGACAGGTGCAGGACATTATGGTATGTCATGGTTTCATTTAATGTGACCGGCTGCACGATAACAGTAAGCTTCCTAAATGATCAAACTAACCTGTGACTACATGTTTACCGTTGGAGCAGCTGATGTTGCAAATGCGCTCGTGAATTATCAATGAAGTTTTGCATTAAAAACAATTAATAAATGGATCGATGTCCCCAACAGGTCATCCCTCATCAGAGCCCGGGCTTACCTGTGCAACCTTAAATGCTGCAAAAGCCTCAAAATGGGAGAGCAGCACCTGCTCCAAGAAACTTGGTTATATTTGTCGCAAAGGAAACTCTACTAGTCTGCCTCCACCACCAAGTAAAATAATGTCATAATTCCAAATAATCAGAATCTAGTCTACAAGTGAATATGTTCTCACCTCTTTTGGTCTCTTTTCACAGGCAAAGGCCAACCCAGCTTCTGCCCCAGTCACTGGGTTCCATATGCAGGTAACTGTTACCACCTGGAGAGGAGTAAAAAGATGTGGAAGGACGCTTTGGCTGCTTGTCACAAAGAGGGAGGAGATTTGGCCAGCATACACAATATAGAAGAGCAGAGCTTCATCATATCTCAATCTGGATACTGTAAGTGTGCAGTAAATAATTTTTTCCAGTGATTTGTTCATTTATGCTAAAAGTAGGCCAAATGATTTAGTAAACCTTTAATAATAATATGAAACATGTGACGTAATGTAGTGAAAACTAAATACTCCAAATGTGTAGAAAGAGGTTCACTTTTTGGGAGATGTGCTTATTCGCTTTCTCGCAGAGAGAGCTGAGAAGATCGATAACTCATATCTGCACAGTGCATATGAGGTTACAGCCAGCAACTACTTAGCTTAGACTGGAAACGGGGGAGGAATCTAGTCAGGCTGTGCCTAAAAGTTACAAAATCCGCTTAGCGGCACCTCTAAAGCTCACTAATTAACATCTTGTTCATTTAATACGTACATCAAACGAAGTGTAAAAACGTCATGTTGTGGTTTTCCAGGCTATGTGGCAGTTTGGTATGTTTTGTCTGGGTGCAGTAACTTTCTGAGGTCTCCGCTGGTGGCCTGGCAAAATCTTGGTGACTCAAAGAAATCACTGCCACATCACTACCTGTAAAATCCAACATGTCGTTTTTACACTTCAGTTTTTATAGCAATTAACTCTAGAAATATATTGTGTTTATTAGTGAGCATCAGAGGTGCTGGTAGATGGATTTTCTTACCTTTCCATATGTTTCCAGTCTTTGTGCTAAGCTAAGTTAATTGGCTGCTGGCTTCATATGTATCGTGCAGTTATGAAAGTTGTATTGATTATCTTATCTACCTCTTGGCAAGAAAATCAATAAGCGTATTCTTTCCAAAATGTCTAAGAAACTGTTCTCTATGACCACATTAACATTTGCTTGTGCATTTAAACCCCTCAGTGCCGACAGATGTGCTCTGGATTGGCCTGAATGACCTGAAGAACCAGATGCTGTTTGAATGGTCTGATCACTCCCACGTTACCTTCACCCAGTGGCAGACTGATGAGCCATCTCATGCCACCAACCTCCAGGAAGACTGTGTCCTCATCAGAGGAAAGGTAACACCCATAGCTGCTCAAATGCTCAAATGCTTCAAATGTTGTCGATGAACGCAATGATAATGGTGCTGTTCTTGTCTGCTGTATGTGGCCCATACAGAACGGGAGGTGGGCTGACCACATTTGTGAGAAGATGTATGGATACATCTGTAAGAAGAAGGCCTCTATTAAACCAGCTGAAGGCACCCAAGAGGAAGCCAACCCAGGATGCAAGCTTGTGAGTGATGTTATTTCCTTTAAATAATGAGTGTAATTATACAACAAAGGCTTCATCAGACTTAGTCTCACAGTGTTTTTCATCATCTCAAGGGCTCAATCAGATATGGTTCTTATTGTTACAACATTGGATCTGAGACGAAAACATTTGATGAGGCAAAGCAGGCATGCTCAGCGGCTGGCGCTAACCTGGTGGATGTGGCTGATAGGTATGTTTTCTTATTTATGTCATGTTTATACTTTAGTCATAATGTAAATATAATGTCATGATCTTATACCTGTTTTCAAAGCATTTCAATGAAATTATTATACAAGTCTTAAAACAAGAGTTGAATGATGTAATAAGTTTACATTCATTTTTATTAACCACGTTAAGAATTTCTTTTTTTGCTACCTTTCTGCTTTTCTATGTTTTCATGCAGATATGAGAATGCCTTCTTGATCAGCTTGGTGGGTTTGAGACCAGAGAAGTATTTCTGGACAGGTTGTTCCAACACAGCTGACAGAAACACCTTCAGATGGACCACCAGAAGAAAAGTCACATTCACTCATTTCAATGTGGGCATGCCAGGTACAGTACAGCAAACTTCTATTCAGCTGTGTGTGTAAGCTTCCTAACCATCTACGTATGTAGAAAAAGAAGAGGAAGAAGTTTACTTTATTAATCCCCAATGGGGAAATTATTTTTTGTTTCACACTGTACTGTACACACAGGGCTTATAAACATGCAATGCATGTTGGCATGTTAACATGCTAAACTAAGATCGTAAACATGGTAAACATTATGGGCGCTATTTAAATGATCTATAGCGCATGGTCTAAAGCGCATGGCATTTCATTTTTTTCATTTATGGTGTGTCAAAATCCACTATTGCTCGGTGTAAAGTAAGGCGCAAAGGGGCTGTACTTAGTCTCTTAATTAATCACAAGTGTGTTGGGCTGCTTTCAGTAATTTTAAACGTTCCCATGCGCCCCAGTGTCACTGCTGCAAATATCGTAGGACATTCAAGCAGCAAAACTAAAAACTGTGGTTGTAAACTTGACAGGACAGAGGAAACGCTCCAGGGGAAAGTGAAATTGAACTTTTAGCCTCTGAAATAATATGTTCAGACAGCTCTGATGGAGCTCAGGGTTTATCCGGACAGCTGCTTTACTCCAAACAATTTCACTGTATAAACCTGGACTGTGTGTGTGACCTTTTGTAGAACATTAGTTAACATTAGATCCTGACTGATCCTGTGTTAGTATGTTTACATTAACATTCAGGTCAAAGCTCCTCTGTGCCTACGTACAGCCTCACAGAACATGGTTTAGTCATTCATTGTTGTATATCTTTTATTTTAATGACACCCACTTTCATTTTTTACTGCATGAAACCTTCCTTGACTGTAATAATTGATCGCAATCTTTAAATCTTTGAGCTCCTTATCCATATTCTTCCCATTTCTTTGGTGTGTTTAATAAAAGACAGAAACCAAGGATGTGTCGCCATGACAACTGGAGTTTTTGCTGGATTATGGGATGTTGTCAGCTGCAGCAACAAGGAAAAATATATCTGCAAGAAACCAGCAGAGGGTGTACATGTGACAACAGTTCCACCCACCACCGTTGCCCTGAGCTGTGCATCCGAGTGGATCCCTGTCAACCAAAGGAACGTCTGCTTCAAAGTATGAGGACAAACTGGACTAATCTATGAAATCTGTGCAATGTTAAGTACTTAAAACTTAACAAATTTTTCTTTTTCACTCACTAAAAAGCTTTACAAAAAACGGTCGAACCTTAAGAAGACTTGGCATGAAGCGCTTGACTTCTGCAAGGCCATTGGTGGGGACTTGATGAGCATACACAGTACGCAGGACCTGAGCAACGCACCGTATGTTACCTTCACTGTCTGTATATGTCAGACTTTATATCATGCTACTCAACCATTCAAGTAATTAGTACTGGTGTTTTTCTGCTGTCATAAAGGTTTCATTCCTCTGACGGGGCCTGGATTGGCCTCAGCATGGGTACCAATGAAGGTTTTGTTTGGAGTGATGGGTCGGCTGTATGTAGCACTTCATTGCTGTCACTAAAAGCTTTACTCGCAGTTATTCTCAACCCTGGCCTAATTATGTGTATTTCCAAAAACTGTCACCTAGTATGCCTTTGAAAACTGGGGCTATGGGGAACCAAACAACCACAATGACAACGAACACTGTGCAGAAGTCCACTCGTACTACGGACGGCACTGGAATGATCGGCACTGTGAGTCCTACAATGATTGGATCTGCCAGATACGCAAAGGTAACACTGACCGGTCTCATCATGGAGCTGCAGTTTACATAGAGCCATTTGTCTAAAGTAGTTATGTGATGTTAAAGTAGAGCTTTGCCCTATTTTTAAGACTCTTCCTTCATGGTTATTGCACTTTCAGGTGTGACTCCCAAACCTGAGCCTGTCATAGTTGAAACAGGTAAGTTCAAGCAGTGGCCTGTCTTGCCTGCCAGCAAGATGAGGGGAAGGGGACTCTTATTGCATCAATGATGCTTGGTGCTCCAATGTAGTCAGAGTTGATGGACAATGTTTGCAAAAATGTCGAACTTTTAAAGTGAAGACCATATTGTAAACACTATTTTGTTGGTGACGTTTACAATCCCTCAGATAACAAATTCAAAAAATTCACCCCACTTTTGGGGACCTGTTATTGGCTCGGATGAGAAGAAGATCTACATTTAATAAAATGCAATGCCAAACTTTACATGTATTTATTTCATATCTTTTTGTGTAGAGAGTGTAAGTTCACTATGTATATATCGTGTTATAAACAACTTAGACACTTCCATGGGTGTGTGGACACTGGAGGAAAGCTGACAGAGAGCACTCAGTGTTGGGCATGGACCACGCCACCCTCCTGCCCTCCCTCTGGTTCTCTGTCGGAGGAGCAGAGCACAGCTGGGCTCTAACTTGCTATAACGTCACATATATACAGCATTAACTTACACTCTCTACACAAACAGATATGAAATAATTACATGTAAAGTAAGCATTTAAATTTTATTAGATGTAGATCTCTTTATTTACTTGCAGGGCCCCAAGCAAATCTGGCAGGTCGAGCACGTCTGTTACCTAGATAGACTCTTAGCCTTGTTTTCCATCAATCCCTATACCAATACTGCATCTGTGGGATATCTGATAACAATTGTATTCCCTTCATAGTATACAACACCACAGAAGATGGCTGGCTTATATACAATGACACACAGTATTTAATCAACTCTGACAACCTAAATATGGAAGCTGCTAGAGCCTTCTGCAAAAAGAACTTTGGTGAACTTGTGGTCATCACAGGGGAGAGTGAGAGGAAATTCCTTTGGAAACAGGCAAGAAACTCCTTTTTTTATTTTTTCAAAACAATGTTTAACATTAAATTTAATGTATGTTCTCAAAAAACTGATCCAATGTGAAAGCAAAAGTACTGAAAAAACCCTATGTATAACAAGTGTTTTTGATTTAACCTGAATGTATCTATACAATAATGGCCAACAGATAGCGAAAAGCTCATCAGGACAGTACTACATTGGCTTGACAGTGGATTTGGATAAGTCATTTAGGTAAACATTACTAGGTATATTAGATAATTTCCATTAGCCATCCATTATTGTGTAATCTGACATTTGATACAAAACACAAATACAGATGTTTTTATTATTAGTGACCTCTTGCACATTATCTTCTTTACATTTTCAGCTGGGTGGATGGTAGCCCTGTAACATACACCGCATGGGAAAAGAATGAGCCCAACTTCGCAAATAATGATGAAAACTGTGTGACTATATACAAGAGCATGGGTGAGTCACACCATACTGTGTTGGTTTCATAAATATTAGCCAACATAACCAAACCAAACTTAATAATTAATTTATTATATTATGTATTCATTGTTCTCTGTAAACTCTGCATAGGATACTGGAATGATATTAACTGTGGTTTGGAGCTACCTTCTATTTGCAAAAGAAGCAGTAATTTCATCAATGCAACAATGGCCCCAACTGCTATTCCTAAGGGAGGATGTGCACCAGAGTGGATATCTTTCCAAGGAAAGGTAATGAAATTTAACTGTGTACAACACAGATTACTCCAATACAATTCTCTCAGATGTTCTTCAATCTGTTTCGGTAAAATGTGATTCCATATTCTGACAAAGTTTGACACTGGTTACCTACTGTCCCTTTGCTTTATTATTCTAACAGACAGCGAAAATTCATTTTGTTTACACAGTGCTACAAAATTGTTTTTGGGGACGACAATAAGAGCTGGAATGAGGCCAGGACGTATTGCAAAAACCAGGGAGGAAATCTGGTTTCTATCCTCAACGAGAGAGAGCAAGGTGAGTGATACCAGCAACGTGTTGCTAATGTTTCCTTTGTGGTTCTCTGTTGTGCAATGATGAATGTAAATAAGTATGAAGTATGTAAATAAATCACAATTTTAGGGAGTTGGACTATAATTGTTTCTTTCTTTCCAGCATTCCTAACAACACAGATGCTGAGATACAATGACGATTTGTGGATCGGCATGAATGATGTCAACTGGGAGATGCACTTTGTGTGGACGGACGGCAAAGGCATTTCATACACCAACTGGGCAAAAGGGCATCCAACATCAGTGCCTGATGGACGTTATTCATTTATGGATGAGGTTATTTTAACTTCAATTTCTATAAGCTTTTCGGTCAAATTCTCTCTCCCATACAGTTAAATTTAACAATGTAATGGACATATGCTTGCAGACTTATTGAGAACAAGTGTGAAAAAATACCTCTGCCAAAGAACCCTGTATATCGTAACCTCAGACATTTAAAATCACAATTTTCACTGAGCATAATAAAAAACTTCACAAGGGCCTCCCGACAGTATATAAAGTAACAAAAATTAGCCCTATCATTACCAGCTCCAACATTGAAGTGACATTAGTCATCAATGATTATAATCCAATAATATATATTATTCGTAAATAGACCATTCTGCATAATGAGTACTTTTACTCTTAGCACTTTAAGTATATGTTGATGTTAATTATTTTGTACTTTTATTACTATAATCAAGGTTTTTCTCAATTCTTGAAAAACTAACAGTAAAACTGAAATAAAAACTAAATTAAAACTAGTCAATTCCTCAAAATAGAAATAACTAAAAGTACTTATGCAATCCTAAAACTACCTAAAACTAAACTGAAATCAAAAACAAAAATAAAAAATAATGAAAATTTCAAAACTATAATAATTATATATTATATAATAACTAAATCAGTGACTCTTGATATTTTTGACTCCTATAATCTGTAAAAAAAAAACATTTAAATAAAAGAAATCATATGTTCAATTTTTTCTTGAAAAATTAAAGCAACTGTAAGTAAAACATCTCAAAATGGTATAACCAAGGGGAACTAATGTACCTTCTTTTTCTGCCTGATAGTCGTTTGACTGTGTGATTATGGTGGGCAGCACCCCCAAATTAACAGGATTATGGAAGGTGGAAGACTGTCAATCAAAACATGGCTTCATCTGTAAAAGAAACAGTGGTGAGTAAGATATTAGGAAGGCTACATTATCATGAGTTGTACTGACAGAATTAATAGTTAAGTATTGCGTAAATGCTGGCGACAACATCCATTTTATTTATTTATTTAATGTTTCTTGTTTACACAGATTCTCAGATTGTAGTCCCACCCACAACTGTGTTACCAAAGGCTTTCTACAAATTTGGCAATGACTCCTACAAACTGGTGGCCCAGAAGATGAGATGGGATGAGGCGAGGCGGCAGTGCCAAGCGGACGATGCAGATCTGGCTAGTATCCTGAATCCTGTGACCCAGGCATACATCACCTTGCAGATTTCCAAGCACAATGAGCCTGTGTGGATTGGCCTCAACAGCAATGTGGTAAAGGGCTAACCTGTTATCCCACTGATTCAGACAAGATTTCAAATTGAGTAAATGACCTTTTAGCTCTGTGTGAACTTTCACTAATGCAAGTTATTTTTTTTTTTCCACAGACTGGTGGGCGGTTCAAGTGGGTCGATAACTGGCTGCTGTCCTTTACCAGATGGGGCTTAAATGAGCCTAAAAACAACTATGGCTGTGTATATATGGATGTGGACAGAACATGGAAGACTGCACCATGTACCAATACCTACTATTCCCTTTGCAAGAGGTCGCCAGGTCAGACAATCCCTCTATTAGTTCTCCTGCACTATATACTGTATATAACCAAACACTAAGAATGATTAGCCATGCAATCTCCTCTCTCTTTTTCAGACATAGCACCCACTGAGCCCCCGCAACTCGCTGGCAACTGTCCAGAACCAAAGAAGCGAACAACCTGGATACCTTTCAGAGGCCACTGTTATTCCTTCCTAAGCTCCGTGTCCGACAGTTGGGCCCATGCCTCAGTTGAATGTCTGAAAATGGGTATGTTACGAAGAATTTCCACTACTAAGTTGAAATTGGTATGAGTATAAAATCTTGACGGTGTGCTATTGTGGCTGTGTCATCAGGTGCTTCTCTGGCGAGTATTGAGGACCCTCAGGAGAGTCTGTTCATACAACAGAACCTCGAGCTTTTACAGGACGGTGCCAAATCCTTCTGGATCGGCCTCTACAAGTCTCATGAAGGTGAGCACGGCTTACTGAAGTTAAATTCAGCCTCAGTATCTTGCAATTCTTTTTTTCCAACATATAAAGAAGTCAAACGCTGTCCCGATTACATACTACATGGCTACACTTAAGTACAGCATACTATAAAGACAAACATTAAAGCGTAAATCTAACCACTTGTAGTGTTGATTGTTCAAGTTATAAGCACCCAAGCTGTCAAATTAAGGTTATGTTAGAACGAATGACATCTAAATTGCACTTTTATTCATACTATACTATAACACCAACTAACTAACTAGCCCTACTTCCAATACACAAACAATGCTTCTTTCTTTCTATGTCTACTTCTCATCAGCTGCTGTTTTGCCTGTGACATGTAGCTTTAGCCTCAGTCTTTAAGCAATATACCATTTAGGTGGCCATTACGTTTATATTTAAGACCTTTTTTACAGGCTTCTTGTTCTAAAAAAGGGATCATCTGGTATATATTAACTAGTCAGCTGGAGACAGAGTTTGCAGAAGAAGCTAAATTTAACAAATGTCTCTTTAACAATGGTGGTCATTGGGTAAAACGCTTTTTGGGATTTTACGTTGCAATACCACAAGGGGCCACTTGGGGAAATTGGAAGCGAGGCTGAGCAGCGGCACCATATTCGGTTCTTATAATACGTCCATGGGGTTTGGCCATTAAAGTAACGAGTTTCCTTGTTTCAGGTGAGTGGATGTGGATCGATAACAATGTTATGGACTACACCAACTGGAAAAAGGGGATGCCAAAGTCAGAATCATGTGTGGACATCAACTCTGACAGTGGACAGTGGAGTACAAAAGGCTGTAGCAGATATAGGTCTTACATCTGCAAAAAAGCCAAGGGTAAGTTTGGTTACCTGTTATGTAGTTTAAAATTGACCCACCAGTCACTTACATTGTGTATTTATTTTCTTTTTTCAGTTATTACACCTACAGAAAAGCCACCATCTGTCGGTAAGTAATTTTATCCAATGTATATATTGAATATGATGTTTCAAACTCAAGTAATAACACCTCTTAATTCTTCTTTGTTTTGCCTCCTCAGCCCACGTGGTTAAAGAAGCTTCTCATGGGTCCGCAGGCATCTCTGTGGCTGTAGTACTAGTTGTAATCGCCATAGTTGGACTTGGTGCCTTCCTCCTCTTCCGTAAACGGATACCCAGCCCTGTCTTGGGGGAAAGCACCTTTGACAACAAGTTATACTTCACCAATCCAATCCGAGCCCTTGTAGACACCAAAGGTTTGGTGGCCAACATAGAACAGAATGAACAAGCATAGAAAGATCAATGGTAATCAGCACTGTGAAAATTATACGAGCAGAGATTTTCCTCTTGGTTTCATTCTTTATTTTGGATCACTTCACCGGGAACTGAATTTCAACCAAAGCCTGTAGGGGTTTTCCATTTAAAGAGGACTGAAAGATAATGATTCATAATTATTATATAATAATTCATACAAGCACTGGCGCTGCCCTAAGGGAATTAGGGACAAGATAATATAAGTGAACAATCAAGCAAATTTAACGTGATCATATAGTTTGTGAAATGTGTACAGATAATTTTTTACTTTTACCAATCAACATATCAACATGTAGAAATTTGAAGATGTTTTATTAACTGAATTAGCCATCTTTTTCTCCATGGACTGTTCATCATCGTTTTTCTAAATTTATGATATTGTAAATAGATGCTCAATAAAAGTAATTAAATGAACAAAACTGAATTGTCCTCTTTCTTGCACTTGTTTCTTCTCATAGACCAAAAAAACAGCAACAATGTTTAACCATGATTTGCAGACAACTGTGATGAGATGCATCAAGATTTATCAGTGACTAGAACTGTTTTTATAAGAATAGAAACAAAACAGAGAAAGTGTTTTGATGACAAAAGTTCTGTTACTGTTAACTAAGCCAAACTAAAATCTAACATCAACATGCTATCATACTCACAATAACAGCAAATGAAAGTTAACATGCTGATGTTTAGCAGGTATTATGTTTACTAGTACAGTCAGGGGATCACCAAAGTTGATATAATTCATCCTAAGGGGGGACATGAATGTTAATACCAAATTCCTTAACAATGTACCTCATAGTTAGATTCTTCCTGAAGTCCACTTCCATCTCCACTGTCTTTAGAGCTGTCAGTTGTCCAGTTCACACCAGGCGGTCAATCTCCCACCTGTAGGCGGACTCATCCCCACCAGAGATGAGTGCAGGGAGAACAGCAGAGGGAAAAACGAACGCAGCCTTGAGGGGAACCGGTGCTGATGGCCTGGGAGTCAGAGTCGTGCTTTCCCAACTTCACGAGCTGCCTCCTATCAGACAGGAAGGCGGGAGAGCTCGGCCTGCAGAAGAGCCTGGCATGTCTCCTGCGAGGTATTGAAAGTACAAAATACACCGGACCAGTGAGAACTTTGACCTGTTAGCAGTGGATATTGCAAATATAATTAGGATTCATCCTCTGCATACTGCAAATACCTGTGCCAAATTTCATGGCAATTCATCTTATAGTCATTGAGACATTTCACTCAAAACTAATACGTCAACCTTCATCCTCTGGGGACCAGAGGAAGCTTCCTGAAGCTCTCATTCCTCCCTGTCAGGCTCCTGTGTGAGAAAGAGATGAGGATGTTTGCCTCCTGCCTTTTCTCTGTCAACATTTCTGTGGAAACATTTGCTGGAAATTGTTTTTGTTTGGCCAATCTCAACTACCCATGTGACAGTGGTCAAGGGAGGAAAGCACAATGTCTCTTTGTCATTGTTGATTTATTTCACATACCTTAGCACACCCAACACCCCCTCTCTAATAACAGCTTAATTCACCTTTTATTGCAAACTATACTCAAATAATGTTTCCTTGTTTGCCGCAGATACAGGTACCTAGCTGGAATAACAGCATGTATTTTAAACTGTGATTTCATAACTCTTTGTTGATAAAAGTGAAACATATGATCAAATTATTAAATGTCAGGCATTTCTAAAAGGCCATTTAAAAATGTAAACAAAGGCCAAGGCAATTTCAACTGACTCTGCCTGGCATCAGCCTCTCAATCACCCCCACCAGCGGCTGGCCACCCCCATCACCTCACTGTTGAAAATGAGGCAGCATTCTCCATGGCAACCACAGCCCTAAAGCTGTCGCAGCTAATCCTCAGGGGCTTTCTCAACTCTTACTTGTCGTAATAGGGTTTTACCAGCAGCACCAATGCCCAAAAATTCTCCCCAAACAAGCACTGGACCTTCTGTTTATCCTGCCGGAGGAGGAAAACAAACCTAGTTACAGCAGCTAAGAGGAGCGGAGGGGAGAACGATAGGCCGGGTTCATCCGGTAAGCTTTTTCATCTATTTTATCTCAGGTATTACTGTAGCTTTTGTCCTCTTATTGCTCGGTCGGTTTGACCTGCAGGGTGTTCAGTGTGGGAGGATGTTGGAAAGTGTTGCGAGAAAGCCTCGCATGTTTTGCACAGTATGCTTGACTCAGAGATCATACAGAAAAAGAAACCATTTGATTTAAACGTCCCCAGCGCTTTATGCATGGTGGGGGGGGGTGGGGTGGGGGGGACTCTGGGCTATGTAGTCAACACCCTACTGTACATGCACTCCCTCACCCAGCTCTTGTCTAGTGTGAGGGAACAATTGATGCGTCTAAAGAAGGAAAGTGCTTCAATATTTAGACCATTGTGAAAACTGGCAGTTTTGAAAACATTCAGACTTTCTTAAATTGAGTTATAAACTGAAGAGGTGCTGAGTTTCCAGTGACCTCGGCCACTTGACCAGCACTTTAGGAGAACTGCTTTGGTTTAGATGTGGATCTCTGTGTGTCTGTGTGAGTCTCTGCTTTGCGTTAATAATAGCTTCTCCTCAATACTAATTATTTTCTCCACCGTCTCCCCCTTCATGTCCCCTTCTCCTGCCCCTGTGCTCTCTCACTTGCCTGCACTAATCCTTTTGTTGTGGACTGAGGGGCCCAGGCTTTGGCTGACCGTTCGGCACGGTAGGGCTGCTCAGCTGAAGGGTCCCCACCGAGCCCTCCTGTCCTCCACCAGATCGGACGACGTACCTCAGCTCTTCTTTTCTAGACTCTCTCAGTTCGCCCTTCACATTCACCTTGATTCATTCTCTCTCACTTTGCTTGTTTGTGTTGTCTATCCATCATCTCCTCGTTGTCTCAAGCCCTAAGCCAGTGCTGGGAGCTTGGGGGAGTCGTACGGCCTTGGTAGGAACATGCACGTCAGGAGCAGTGCTCCCACTTTGCTGCTGCTGCTGCTTCTTTGTCTGCTGGGGAGGGTGCTGGAGGTGAGAGGGCAGGAGCGGGGGTACCTGCAGGAGGCTCTCAGGGTATTGGATCTGCCCCTGGGTACCAACAATGAGCCTCAGCTCCTAAAGAACCACACCGGTATCCTGATCACCAAGCTCCTCCGGGCGGTGCGCTGTGCAGAGTGGACTGGCACCTCTCAGGACATCTGTGACAAGGTAAGGCCTCCACCTGCTTTAATGTTGTCATACCATTATCTCTACGTGGCAAATTGAGCAAGGACAACAACTTTCTACATCCATATGCTCAGTACTTGTTATGTATTCATCCCATTCTTGCCTGCTTATTACAAAAACAAGTGCTTGTTATGGCTGGAATGTGAGTGAATGTGGAGGCTTAAGTCCTTGACCTCTATGGGGCATTCATGCTGAGTGGCTTTAGACATCCCTCAGTTTGACATAATAAACTCCATAGAGTGGAGTTGGAGGTACTTCACATGTTTGTGCAGGCAGGCTGACAATAGGATTATGTGTGTGTCAAGCCTTGAAAGTGAGATTTAAAAATTAAGAGAGCACCTTTCTAGTTTTCATCAATGTTTGCTGAATAGTCTGCTCTCTCTCTCGCACGGAGTAGCGCTTCACCCACTCTCCTAACTTTCTATATTCTTGTGTGGGTCTAATTGGGCTTGTATTCAAATCACCAAAACCCAGACAGCAGCACAGAGTTTTTCTGAGAAGCAGATTACAGTGTTTGAAGGCAGCAAATAGGCCTTTAATTAATCAGACTATTTTCCACCACATGTAGACATGCAAATATAAGGTCAATACTCACGTGACCTGCTATTTTGCGACTTTCTGTCCTTAAAATCTGCCTACAAGGGTTCTCTTCTTCTTGTACGTTCCTGTTCTTGTTACAGTGCTTGACGCCAGATGTAGCTCTCTCCGTGCTAGAGGATGATGGGAAGGCTTACCTCACTGAGGAGGACTACCAGCAGATCTCCACTGTTCTGCTGTACTACATAATCAACCTGCAAGACCTGTGTGTGTCAAATGCTGCCTCGCCTTCCTCCCTTTCCTCACCGTCCTCCTCATCTTGGAACTATCAGTTCTACCTTTTGGCCCTCACCAATCTACACCCAGCGGAGGACAACCGCTTCCTGTCATCCAGTGAGACAGAAAGTATTCTGCAGCTCATCAACCAGCACTACGACCCCCCCAATCAAGATACCTCACCTGATTTGCAGGTAAGGAATTTTTGTCTGAGAGATCTATCTCTATCTATCTAATGTCTTGCTGATAGATTTATATCCTTTATAGTTTTTTACTAATTCTCTCGCTTGATTAGTACCTTTTTTCTTGTATTAAATAAATTTAAAAAAAAAAAGATCCATCTCGTCTCAACAGGTGCGCATCAGAATTTGATCATTTCATCTTTGATCCCACAGTGTATAGATGCCGCTCGCCTCCTTGAAGATGTTAATGTACAAGAAAATCCAGGTGCCGATGTGTCTTCTGTGCCCAAAATGGCCGCAGCCATCCTCAGCCATATCCTGCAGGGCCACTGTTTCAGACGGAGGAACCTTCCGTCTCCTGCTTTCTTCACCAACTATATTTTTCAGTCCCTAAATCGCACGAGTAACCTGCAGATAATAGGTACGTTCAAAAGCACAGTTGGCATGTTATGTATGTTTAAACTGACTGGAATTGGCTTTTTATTTCATGTATTGATCATGTTCTCATCTGCTGATATAAGGAGATTTGGATTGACCTGTTGCACAGTATCACGATGCAGTGATTTCTTTGCTCAGACTTAGAGGAGTTGCTTCATCAGCTGGGAGTAGGGCGGGATGGAGCGACGCACTCTCACAACAGGAAGAGGCGGAGCATCACAGTGAGCTCACAGAAAGGGGCTGATGGGGTTGATTGCAACCATGAAGCTGGAGGAATGAGCAGAAACTGGGCACAGGTGAGGCTGAGGCAAAGGTTTAACTTAAGAGAGAACATTCTGTACTGAGAATCACAATAAGCATGACAACATTGCTGTAAATTGCGTGCAGGTACTGCAGTGCTTGATTTGAAGCCTCCTACTCATCCACAAATTTGTCTTTTCCTTTAAATCCAATCAGGTATGTTTTTCAGCCAATCAGCTGGTGGATATTTTTGCTCTGAATCCTCATTTGCCAATTTCCAAGGAGCACTTCAGACAAATTTGCCCAGCCATCATTCAGCAGTTGCTAGGCAATGCCTGTGAGTCTGCAGAGCAGAAAATAAGAGGAACTCTGCCCACTGCTCTTGAGAGTAAGATATCACATTGCTTCTCTCTACAGCCTACAGTGACTAATGAATAAAGCTATACAATTAGTTTGCTACTAAATCAAGCGTTTTTTTCATGCAGACTTTTTTTACTGAATTGAGGCGGACCTTTTGCATTACATACTTTTGTTTTAGGTCATCAATTCAACTACTAAATAGGAAAAAAAAGGGCAAGTTGAATTTGTAATCTTAATATTTGGACAGAAAAAAATGTGTCTAAACTCAAAACTCTCTCCTCTGTGTAGAGTATGGCTACAGCACAGCTGCAGTCCTGCTCATCACGGTGGGCTCCATGCTCGGTATCTGCCTGATCTTCTTTAACTCCTGCCACGAGACCTACACACTCATCCTGCAGCTGTTTGTGGGCCTGGCAGTGGGAACCCTCTCAGGAGATGCACTCCTGCACCTCATACCCCAGGTATAGGACAGTGCACCGTCCTCTTTAACTGTGAGTCATGTATAAACTTTGTGGAGTAAATGTCTAATTGTTTTCCTCTTCGTCTCCTTTGGAGATCCTTGGCCTCCACGATGACACTCGCAGTCATGATGACGAACACAGTATAGAAGAAAAGGATTATCTGTGGAGGATTCTGGGCATGATCGCCGGGATCTATGGCTTTTTCCTTATTGAAAGAACCTTTTCCTTTTTGGTTCCTTCTCATGGCCATGTAAGAGTTTTGTTTTTTGAAGCCCATATCAATTTATTGACACAGAAATGACACAGATACAGGAAGTTGCTGAAGCCAGTGGTTGAACTTTTAGAGTTCTCCATAAACAAGCAAATTTGTGCCACGTCTGATGTTTTGCAGAGCTGATTGTTGAGTAACAGCGTTCTGACTTTCTTTTGTCTGCAGGGTCATTCTAGTGACCTTCCCTTGGAGCTCAACTGCAATGGTCAGTCACAGAGGGGCAAGTCTATCTCCACCATACAGCTGGTGAGTCTCATCACTACCCAGACTGAACTGTTTTGTTCTCTAATAGTGCTTTTGGTGGGAAAACCTTATTCCTGTCATCACCCCTGTTATTTACTCGGTAGAGGAAACGCAAAAAACATGACAAAGCAGTTACTAGAAGTTAAACAGCAAAATATTAAAACAGTGCCAGTTATGAAATGGCTAGAAGTGAGAGAAAAAAAAATAAAATATAAACATATAAGGTGTACTGCTTCTACATTAGTGGATTTCAACTTTGACACTTCCTGTCATGTTCCGTGTTCAGTTAAATTATAAAAAAGTAGATATTCTTTCCATTATTTTTGTATTTATTGTTTGTATATATTTGTAATTTATTGGTTATTGCAACAATAACAAGTTCAAGATCAATTACTTTGTAATCCCATTTGTGTTTATTTTCCTCCTAAACACAAATATGTGGATTTTTTTTTGATCAAATCATAATGACACTGTTCTCCATTACTGTCCTTTTATTTGCAACAAAGGTTACTACACTCCCAAAACAAGAAGCAGCTGTGGTATAGGCTAAGGGAACACATTGGTTAAAATAAAGTGTTTATTGTGCTGTACCACTGTGGAGTTATTAAAGTCAATATAGTTTAATTCGCCCCAATGATGCTTCACTCCCACACTACTCCTCCACCCAGGCAGCAAAGCACTAATGCACTTGTTATAGACAGTAGAGTTCTGCTAGAGGGCACTGTTGACAGGAAAACAACTTGTCAATTACAGCATAATTTGGGATTTTTTTTTTTATTTGCACACATACAGCATACAACAGCATAAAACCAGGTAATAGAAATAAAATAGATGTGTGACAAAATAAATGCGGCCTATCAAAAAAGGAGAAACACAAACTGTTGATCAAGGAGAGTAAGACTCTATTAAATCCCAAAGCTGAGTGAAATTCACTTAAATCAATTTTCCTGAGCTGCTCTTATATAACGGGCAATGAAGAGTGGTGTGGGAGGGAGTGAAGGAACAGGCCATGTAGGATGTTGGAGAATGAGAAGTATTGAATCATTCAGAAAGCACTTCATGCTTGTGTTGAATCATGTACAGTTGAATACATATTTCAAGACTAGAACACAGAGACGGGTTACTGTTACTGTTTAAGTTAAATACAGACTGGGACCTATTTTCTCTTGCTACATCAAAATATCCTGTTTTGGTGACTTTGTCTCATCCAGCTCCCTTCAATTAACCATTCTTAGTTTCTTAAAATAGAATCAAAGGTTAAGAAAATTTAAAACTCTGTGCTGTGAGTAATTTTCTGTATCCTGCAGGGACCAGTGGACGACTTGGAGTGTACAGAAGTCTCTCCTGAACACACAGACACAAGGAGCCCTTCACGTCAGAGTAAGCTCTGTCAATATGAGCAGCACAACACAGTTAAATGTGATGTACTTTGTAATTAGTCGCCTGGCATGTCAGAGCAATTGTCACGGTCTGAGGATGAACGACACTGGCTCCCTTTGTGTTCCCAGGACAAGGGATTCCTCTGCTGGCTGTGATGGTTATTGTGGGAGACAGCCTTCATAACTTTGCCGATGGCCTGGTTGTCGGGGCGGCCTTCTCCTCTTCGGCCGAGACTGGCATGGCGACCACCGTGGCCATCCTGTGCCACGAGATCCCACACGAGATGGGTGAGAGGTCACCCTACTGACTTTGGGAACGCTTTTGTTGTTGTTCTGGCCGAGGCCAGGAAATAAAAAGGGTTGACTGATGTCTTATCTTTTGTTTGCTCTCTGTCTCAAAGGGGACTTTGCAGTGTTGCTCAACTCCGGGCTCTCAGTGAAGACTGCTGTGCTAATGAACTTTCTCAGCGCTCTGACGGCGTTCATGGGCCTCTACATCGGACTGTTTGTTTCCTCAGAGACAGAAGTGCAGCAGTGGATCTTTGCTGTTACTGCTGGGATTTTCCTCTATTTGTCACTGGTAGAAATGGTAACAGAGCCTTATTAAAGGATGAGGCTGGTGATGTTCCATATTTCTCTTACTCAGTCAACGAATCCCACGAAAAGACCAAAACCAACAATTAAAACCAACCAACTATTAAAAACACATCAATGAGCCACACCGCTGCATTTTGCACTATGTTCCTTCGTTATGACCATGGGGCACTGTAGTTTATTCCCACAGTCTGGCCCACATACAGCGTCCAGCTGCCATAAAAACCTGATAGAGCAGTGATTCCTAACCAGATGTACATGGAAAGATTGAGGAATACTCAGCTTAAACATAGAAATTAGGATTTGATAATATAATTAACAAACAGACTGTATACATATATATATATGTATTTGTTATTTACTGACAATGACCTTCTACCTATGGTAGTCTGACTCCACAGGACACGTTTCCCACCTACTTGAGTCTGTTGTTGTCATTGATATTGCCTGAAAATTTGTAACAAAAAGCTCAAAGTAATAGATAAATGGTTGAAATGTCCAGCTCCCAACAAATACACTTTTATGTGAGTAATGTTTTACAGTGCGCATCTGTTTTAGGAAATTAATTATTTAGCCTTTTTAGAAAAATGAAACTATACATGTCTGATCTGTTTTTAAAGATCTTAGGAACAAAAGTGTCGCAATCAGTCCCCCCCCTCTTCCTCAGACCCTTGCCCGCTTCATGACTCCGTCAGCCTATGCACCGCCACCTTTTGATAATTAAATCACTGAATTGCATCAGCTCTGCCTCCGTCGTCTACATTTAGGGTTGATCCCATGTATTCCCGTTTCCCCTGCACGCACCAGCCCTGACAAAGCGTTCCATGGACAGGGTAGGAAGGTAGTTAAGTACTGACAGATGGACAACCACATCGTTGGTTTTGGTCTTCTCATAGGATTTCTTGATAATAACAAATATAGAATGATGCCAGCCTTTTCTTTATATATATATATATTATATTTATATGTTATATTTATTGTTATTGTTTTACTCTTAATTTCTTTCCTTTTTTTCCAGCTTCCAGAGATGAGTCGAGTGAAGACCAACAGACCGTGTCTCATGTTTCTCCTACAGAACCTCGGCCTGTTGATGGGTTGGGGCTGCCTTCTGCTCCTCGCACTCTTTGAACACGAACTCAAATTCTAAACGCAGTGAAATTTCTCTTCACACAGGGTTGAGCCGCAACAAATGTTGACTTAATTTCTAGTGTTTCTTTTTTTAATTTTCATTGACTTGTTTATTATCATGTCCAGCTCTTTACACATGAAGTGTTAGTGTGTGCAACCAGGATGTTGTAACAAGTCATTGGTCTATGAGTGAGTATTTATGATGATGTAGTCTCAGCACTGAACGATAAATGTACATTAGCTGTATGAATCCTCATTTTTATACCTAACTCTAATGACCTTATTTGGCAGCATCAGGTACAATTGTGCATATCTGTTGTTCTGTGAAATATTGATTTTGCCGCAGGCAATCAAAGTATTGGATTTTGAAGTAATTTCTTACCAGTAAAATATAAAGTAGGCCTATTGTAAATCTACTTGTTTTGGTTTGTCATATTTTATGCCAGTTTCTTTATACTGACAGGGGGAATTTAAAAGTCATCAAGTCCATATGGGTTTTTGTTGATTTTTTGCAACATTTTATTTTATATGTAGAATTGGAACGCTTTATTTTACAGGCCTGTGATTTCTGCATAATTTCCGATTATTTGCCAAGAAGTTTACTGATAGAACTGTGAAATTATAAGAAAAACAGACATGTTCATTTACGTAATACTCTTCCAATAAATGTATTCCAATTAAATGAACACTGTGGTGATATTATTGCCCTTCCACAAATTGGAGGACTCACAAAAGACACATTTTACAAAAAGATCCTGATTATTGTTTTTGTATTCCCTCTTCGGTCTATCTTTCATTAGAGCCTCTCTATCTGGTAAATACCCTTGTCAAGTCAACAACCATTTTTATTTCAAGGAAATACACATTTTTCCTATTATATGTACCAGATTACATAGTGCTTTCCAGGAGTTCTATATTTAGGAAATTCCTAAATATACAAAACCTGATTGGCTAAATGAGACTCTTATATCAGTGCAAGTAATACCTCTTTGTTAGGCATAAGCTGCTCTAAAATACATGTATATTTGAAGCCCTGTTTAGAGAAACGTTGCTCTCTGTCAGCTTCTCATCTCAGAGGCATTGTTCTTTGTTTTTTGAGGCTTCTCTGTGATCCAATATGAGGGCACTTCCACCCACCTGAGCTACTTGTTCTCTTCATCCACCAACCTGGATGACTAACGCTCACTGTACAAGACAGAAACTCTGGAGCGATCCGGCCCACACAGCGCACACGCTCTTCACCGGCCAGAGTGGGCCTGCAAAAGGAGGTGGAGAATATAATGAATACATCAGTACAATGAGATGAAATGAAATGCAGTAAATCAACTTATTTGTACATAAAATTGGATTTGTGATAATGAAAGAATGAGTGGGATTAAGAGAAGATTTTTCTCCTCTTTTTAATCAGCTTGCTGTGATTTAATTCTGGTGTTCTCAGCATCAACATAGTTCTGTAAAAATCTGAGCAAACAGCTGTCAAGCAGTTGCCTTATTTGTGTTGGGGATTAGTTTCATTGCACACTTTGCATGGTGATTATGTTAATTTGCCATTCTAAGCTTACTATTAAAGTGCAGACTCAGTTTCATGAGATTATTTAGCCATCACATGAGAAAAAGCTGACACCATTTATTGTGACTTCCCGAGTAAAGTTCTCACAATAGCAGGAAGTCCATTGCGTTTTCTCTTATTCTAGCATTTTTGCTGTTGTTTTGGAAAAGCCAACCCCTCTGGCATTTCAAACCTGCTCTTTTGCACCAAAGAGGCATTTTTTTGGCATGTGTGTGTCTTTTCAAGGCAGCTGCTGCCAGGATGGAGGAAGGAAGGGCTTTTTATCTGGGCCATGCTGGTGTGAACACAGAGTATCCTCACTTGCTCATCAGAGACCTGACAGAAGTAGAGTTCAGCTCCAGGGTCATCAGGGCAGCAGAACACACAGAAACGATGGGAAAAGCTATAAGAGAGGCAAAACAGGAAATATAAAACTGTTTTTCCTTTGATTAGAAATAATCTGACAGCAAATATTACTTTGCACATGTTATATTTTGCACACACACACACAAAATCTACTTATAGTTACTAGTAGTTTGACATTTCAGTTGTATCACAATCACTGGGCTTGTGAATACACAGTATTTTATAAAATAATTGTAATATGGAAAGCAGCTACCTTAGGTTTAGGTGAGTTTCTTTAATATATATATATATATGTATGTATACTAAAAACTGCTGCTCAGCTGGACATTCCTGTATCAGCCACTATTTTGTACTCCATCAACTTAGTAAGGTACCAGAGCTCGCAGCAGCAGAGGCTGAGATATCCTGACTTTTAGTCCATATAGGGTCAAGTTCTAAAAACACTGGATCCTACGTTTCCCATACAGCAACTCAAGACCATCCGGGCCCGGTGAAAGACGACATCTTTCAATCTCCACGCAGTTTGTATCACCGCCTTTCTGTTAAAAATGTCCCCCAAGCCCAAGCCGAGGTAACCCAGACGGCATCACTATGACATCATCAGAGTTTATTTTTCAGACTCCGTTCAGAGCCACAGAGGACATTACACAGCTGTTTACACAGGCTGAGAGGCACTAACCATGGCCAGTCAACTGACTTATATGTGCAAAATCTGTGTAGTGGCCCTTTAAAATGCAAAAGCAAATGAAACCACTAGAGGGCAACAAAGAATAACAAAACTTCAGAGCTGTCTGTGGTGAAAACAGGTCTGAGGAAGGGGTTCACTTCAGCTGCAGCATATGGTTTGACTGGTCTTATTTCTGTAGATATTCACTTCTACATTTGGCTACAACAGTCAGTGACTAGCAGCTGATAACCTGTTTTAGATAATAATGATTCGGCAACAACTCTGATTCATAAAATCTTCCTTAAATGACAAAAAAATCAGTTGGGTTCACTTTGCAAACAAGCTCTCCAAGAAACTCCAAATTTATATTAACTGATTCCAAAAGATTCTTGCACCCATTTTTGCAGTGGTGGAGGAAGTATTCAGATACATTACTTAAGTAAAAATACAACTGTCGAAATACTCTGTTACAAGTGAAAGTCCTGCATTGAAAGGTTATTTGAGTAAAAGTATAATCAGGAAGTTAAAGTAATAAAAGTTAAATTACTCAAAGCAGAGAAATGTCACCTGTGAATGTTAAACTATTGTATATTATATCAATGGATTATAATTACTGATGCATTCATGAAAAAGAAGCAATTTACTGTTGCAGATGGTTGGAGTTGAGTTCATTCTGAATTATTTTGTATCGGACTGCAACTAATGATTATTTTTATTATGGGTTAATCTAGTGATTATTTTCTCCTTGTTTTATCAAACTAAAAGTCCAAATTCAAATTTATTAAAATTATTTAAAGGAAAAGCAGAAAATCTTCACATTTGAGAAGCTGGAACCATGAAAGGTTTTAACATAACAAACAATCATCAAAATAGTTGCCAATTAACTTTCTGTCAGTCGACTAATCGTTTCAGCTGAACTTATTAATACTGTTGAGTAGTTTAATTTAAAGCAAAACATCACATTTTATATTATCATATATCATAGTAACTAAAGCTGTCAGATAAATGTAGTGGAGTAAAAAGTACAGTATTTATCTTTGAATTTTAGTGGAGTAAAAATAGAAAGTGGCATAAAAAGAAAAGACTCAAGTAAAGTACATGTACCTCAAATCTGTACTTAAGTACAGCACCTGAGTAAATGTACTTAGTTACATTCTACCACTGCAAAAAATGTGAGAAGGAATAATTTCACCCCCTTGTCACTCTAAGGTAAAGAAAAAGAAGAAGAAGAAGAAGATTTTAAAGCATATATTTGATTTTGAGGCAGATCTCCTGCTTGTTCTCCGTGTCTCTGTGTGCGGGGCAGTTTTGCGCAGAGGTGTTGGCGTTGGATGAGGGCGCACGGAGCAGGAGCGCTCTCAGCCAGTGTGGGTAGGAGGGCACTGTGATGCCGGGGGGGGGGGGGGGGCTGTAATATCCGAGGATTCAAACCATCACCATCATCATCACCGCCGTCGGAACTGGAGGCAAACTTGCTCCGCAAAACCTCTTCCCCTCAAGCCCCTCCTTTAGCGCTCCTGTCTGAAAACTTGAAGCCCGGCGGTGCCAGCCGAGGCGTGTCAGCCGCTCAACGCCAGAAAAACCAAAATGCGCCTCGTCTTCTGCCTCGGACGCGGCCGGGGCGTCGGAGAGGTTTCCCTGAGCGCTCGCGTTTGTCAGAAGGTGTAATGGTCGTCGACAACGCTCCTAAAACAAGAGCAGCAGCGCCTCTGGACGAACACATGGACTCCCTGGAACATCCCACGGTGCAGGTAAGTGAGGGCTGATTTCTGCAGCGCGCCGCCGACCTGTCCTCTCCGCGTGGTGCCTTGTGCTGCTGGACGTCAGGTCGGTTGTCCCAACATGTTCTGTGTGATGTTTTAATCACCGTTTACGTCTCCCAGTGCTTCATAAAGATCAGAAAAAGTTGGAACATTTGACTCCGTTGCTGGTTACAATGTCTCTGGACTCCATTTGAGTCCAGTTTGCATCCTTTATTTAAATAAAACTAGTCATACCACAATGTAAAAATGCATCATTGCAAGTGAAGGTCTGCGTTCAAAATTGTAGCCAACTTACTAACCTATCAGCAAAATGAACTTGAATACTAATTATGTATTATTATATATTGGATTATTTTGTAATATAAGTAGCTTTTTAATTGTAGTTGTGTCTGTTTGAAGTAAAGGAAATTTTAACACTTTTATATTGTGTTGGGTTGTTCAAATTCTAACATATTTCATAGTTCAATAACTGATCAGATGATCTGAATGAAAAATCCTAAACTGCAAAGTAACTAACTGCACTAAAAAGTGCAATATTTCACTCTGAAATGCAGTGAAGTAGAAGTTTAAACTAGTATAAAATATAAATGAACGGTTAAAGCACAAGTACCTCAGAACAGTACTTGAGTAAACGTACTAAGTTACTGTTTTAGTCTACGGAAATATCTGTTAATACAGGATGTTCAGAAAGCCTCAGGTAAGAGTGGATTATACATTATCTCTCTCATGCAGTGGAGTGTTTTATGTTACTTCAATTCTTCTCATTGAGGTTAATGAAACCTCATCCTGTTCCTCCAGACTCTCTCTACATGACCGGCTTCTAAGAAACAGTCAGAATAGCTCTCTTTCTCTCTTTCTCTCTTTCTCTCTCTTTCTCTCTCTCTCTCTTTATATGGACGATTAACGTGTCCCGGGGGGACGGTGCTGGAATAATAGGCAGATTTGAAATGAATTTCTGTTTTTCAGTTGCTACTGGCAACGCGTGCTGTATGAGCACTCAAGCCGAGTGCATTACTTCTCCAGCCCCTCATCATATCAGCTTGCATATTAGAGACCACCCACATAATTACCATCCTTTTTACGACACCTGTCATAATACAACACTTCAAATAAAACATTGAAAGCTGTACTTAACTAATTGAACTAACAGTCAGGCTACACTTAAAGGACAGGCTCACATTTTTTCAATTTTTTTTGTGTTAAAATAATACTCACATAGCCATATGGACTCTGAAACAGTTTTTGGTCGCTGTAGTTGATCCTCTTCTTCATAGGGATGTGCAGAAATCCTTTCTTAACACGATTACAATCTTAGAGACGGAGGACAAATCTACAGACCTCCTGTGAACACTGTCTGGAGAATCACAAAGAGGGAAGTTTGTACTAAAAAAAGACTAATGTTGTAAGCAGACCTGTCTATTAATTGGTTAGCGCACTAACAGACAAATAATCAGTCACTATTTGGTTACTGATAAATAGTTTAAGAGCGGCAATGATTATTTTCATTGCTGATTAATCTGAATTTAAAGAGTATTTGTGTCTTTTCTCTGTTTCACATCATTGTAAACTAAACATCTTTGTGTTTTGGATTGTTTGTCCGACAAAACAAGACATTTTTAACTGGGATTTTTTTAAAACTATTTTCTGACATTTCATAGACCAAAATGAAAATAATCATTAGTTGCAGTCCTAGTTGAATTATATACTTGATTTTTATAACTCTTCTCTGACCTTCAAGGCATTTTGCACAGAATGAGGACTGTGAATTTCATCCGTTATCTCTTACATTGTAATTGTGTTAAGAAGAAATCTTTTGACGACCAGTACGGGCAGTTTCAATGTACATATTAACAGGCAAGTATTATATTAAGGTATGCTGGAAAAGACAAGAAATTAACAACTTTAACAATTTCACTCCTTTTTTTTTCCTTTTTTGGATCTATTTAGTCTCATGGCAAAGGAGCTCGAAGAAAAGGTCGATTTAAAGGTTCAGATGGCAGCACCTCCTCCGACACCACAACCAACAGCCTTGTTCGCCAGGTAAGGATGCCAGTTCAGAAACATTTAAACTTTGGGTCTACCCCGTCGCTTACGGGTTAACTTTGGTTGAATCCGGGGAGGGACGGTTGTTGCATGTCCTTTCCCATCTCTCCATCCCTCATTTCTTGTAACCTTCTACTATCAGCTGTTAGATAAATTAAATAAACAAAACTGTAAACTTTATTTTAACACTTCGCAAAGGCAAATGGTGCCACGGTCTGGTCTGGAGAGAGCAGGTTTCTGCTGCTTAGGGACATGGTTGTGTTTTCAACAAGGTACCGGGGAGATGTATCTGTTCATTTTGTGCACCATACAAGAGCATCATAAAGACTAATTCAATTTCCCGGCTACAGTTGTTTCACTCAGGATTGTGACACTTGTGTGTGTAAATCCCTGCCAGTAAATGCAAACTGGCATAAGAGCCAAGCCTCAGTCATCATCATCCATCAGGGATGAGATGTGCATTGCAGTGAAAGCCCTCTGTAAACACTGCTGGGTACAGTATGTTAAGTGGAGGCCTCTCCTCTGAGGTGCATCCTCAGTGCAGCAGCGACACAGTTGCCTGTTATAAAACAGACCCTGCGAGGTACACACTCAACGTGTCTGGTCTTTGTTGAGCAGACCTGCAAGGGACAGGATGGGCCGGGTTAAGGATGCGCGCCCCTGCCTAAATGTTTCTGCCTTTTTTGGAGGACGCACACATCGCCTCATCTTTGGCACGGCAGCGGCAGAGCGACGGGAAGCTGGAGGAGATCAGTGCGAGACGGCACCTCCTGGTCTGCCGTCTGCTTCGTCTCAAGGCCACGGGGAACTTCTGAATGAGCTGCTATCAGGAGTGTTACAGCTCAACGGGAGCCGCGTAGTGAGAAATTGCCTCATTTTACAGCCACCCTTGGGAGCTCATGCCCATTCCCACAGTCATGTCCCCGAATGAGGAGTTCCCCTTTTCCAGTCTGAGTCATCACAGAGAAACTCAATTATGCTGAGAGCGAGCGCCTATCTGCCACGTAACACCACATCCTACAGAAATGAGAGGCCATTAAAGTAAGAGACAGTAGAGGGATGTGGGGATAGTGGAGGAGTAATGTGTTTCAGGGTCAGTGAGGCCCTCCCATGCTGAGCAGAAATATCCTCTTTTAGATATTTGCCGCAAGAGGGCCCCAGAAATAGCAGACCTTCCAGTAACTTCTCCTCTGTTTATATAATAATGTAAATACTGTTTTTCATTTGTGTTATCATAACAGCAGTTTTAATCTTTACCTTATTTTCCTCGCCCTCGAGCTCAATCATGCTGCCTGTGATTATTTTCACTTTTCACAGAAGAATGAGGGCGTAGCATTTCAATCGCTAAACCATCACCATCCCAAGGAAGCATGAAACTAACCTTTGTGTGGTTATCCCACTGCCAATTCATCAATCTGTCATTTGGTTCTCGTTTCTCTTTGTGTTTTCCGGCCTCACCGGCAACAGTCAGAGTGGCTGTTTTCTGAAGAATGTTTGTATGACGGGATTTAAGGTTCTGAAATGATCTTTTGTATATTTTGTTTAGCTCTCCCTCCTGTCTGACCTGTTGTTTTTGTGCCTCATAGTTCTGGCATTCCTGTAGGCATCTTATGAACAACTTATGGCTCATCAAGGTCACTGCGCGATCGATCCACCGCAGCTCCGAGCATCACAAAAATGACTTCTCAGTAACCGCATATAAACGGCCCCTAAAAGACAGAATTACTCATGCCGCTACAGATAGAGGGCAGAGGGCAGACAGTGAGTAGGTTGAGGGAGAAAGGATGAGAGACGTTCCCTGTGGTCGTGGCCTGGTGCCCGGGGGAGTATGGAGGAGGCTGGGAAGGGTGGAGGTCCAGGCCAGGCCAGACCGCTCAGCCGTGGGAGTAGCGAGGCCAGTGTTGAACTGGAGCTCAGCTCTCCATTGAGAAGGAAGAAGGGCAGAACTGTCAGCAAACTTCAGCATCAGGTGGATGGTTTATTTTTATTTATGTGGAGGTGGTGGAGTTTTGCAGTGTAAGCAAAGACGTCGTCTCACGAAACATTTTTGTGATTTGTGACGCATTATCCACGTGTCATTGTTTAAATGCGGCTTCATTGTTTTAGCACTCTCCACGGATTTCCTTTTACAGCCCAGACATTTACATCAATCCATTTCTCATGAGGTAGAAAAACAGATGTTTGGCATCTAATGAAAGCTGATATATCGGTTTGTCCACCTCATGCTTAGTTAAAGGAATAGTTTGACTTTTTGGGTTACACACCTGTATATGTTGTAGTGTCACTAGGTGGCCCCGAGCGCAGGACTCAGACATGGGAGGTAAGGTGAGGTTTAGAGGGTTCATTGCAGGATTTTTCAGGGATGAGATGGAATGGAGAGGTTTGAAGGCTGGAGGTTTGAGGAGCGGTGGTGAATGGTGTCGGCGGGCAGGCAGACAAGGAATGATCCTGAGCACAAGGAAAGACAGTTAGTGCAAACTGGAATTAAAACACAAGATTGCACCACATACTGTAGAGCCGTGAGTGCTGTATTTTTCTGGTCATATTGGAAACTGCCCATAGGTGTAAAAGTGAGTGATTGTCAATCTGTAGACTGGCAATGTGTTTAGAGAGTCTGCTTTGTGCCTAATGCATCCTGGGAAACGATCCAGCCCCCCATGACCCTGAATAATAATAAACTTTCTTTATATAGCACTTCTCTAAAAACAGAGTTAACAAAGTGCTTTACAGAGAGTGAGAAACAAAGCTCAGAGCAAACAACAGGATTAAACACAAGGGGAAGGACTACTCAAACGCAAGTCTACAAAAGTTCGTCCTAAGTAGTGAATTTAAAAAAAGACAAAGACTTTGCGAGAGTAATTTCTTCTGTCAGGCTCCAAAAAGTAGGATCTCTAATGATGAATTCGTCTGATCACCTTTTTTTTATTGTTTTTATTCATGGCTGAGAACACCAGGCGTAGACGGCCTATAAAAGTATTCATCAAAGTCTTTAAATCATCTCAGTAATTGACAGGTAACATAAAGAGAAGCATCAATTTGAAGGAAGCAAAGGAAACCAACATAAACAACAATGTTATAGGAGCAAGCAGGTAATAAAATGACTGAATCAATTCAATATGAAAGCTAAATAGGATTTTAGGGGCTCAGGGGAGGATAACTTGAGTGAGACTTTTGCTGCATTAGAAACAATATACAGTAACAGTGAGGATCTGAGGTACAGTTCACACTTTGATTTACATAACTCGCTGAGCATCATGTCATAATTAACCTCCTGCTGCTTCCCACACTCTCTATGTGTATGTAAATGGCTGCACCATGCTCTGTATCGCCCACCTCCCGCTCTCTCTTTCACCTCCATGCTCTATATAACTGTGTGTTGATGACTCCGACTGCAGCATTGTCGCTGTTCGTCTCTCTCTGTCTGCTCCGTCTGTACATTCAGGCCGGAAAAATGGATTTGGTGATGAAAGGCTGTCTGAGAGGGCGTGGTGTGGGCAGGAAACCCCTTCTCACTCTCTCCCTGATTGCGGGCATTTTTCCTTTTCATGATCCTCTAGATTTTTTTCCCTCTTCTTAATGGAAAGAAGGGGTGACGCAAAGAGCGTATTATTGACTCTGATGCTTATCGGATCTGGCAACACTTGACTTTTTATGTAACAGATACCAGTGCCATACTGTAGTGGTATGGAGAAGCTGCCAATGGAAATCTTAGAAATGTGGTGTAACATTAACCAAGACCTTTGTCTGACCTTTGAGCAACATATGTCATAGTTTTCCAATAGTAGATATTTCTGAAGAGCCATATGTGTTTTCTGGCATCAAACTGCAGAAATGAAGCATGGGGTTAAATATAAATGTGGAAAGTCATCATAGAAGCACCAGGCTGCCATCTAGTGGCAAAAGGAATATGTGCTATGCAGGTATTTCATAATTTATCAAATTCAGCAGCAAGATCTGTATTTGGGCTCTGAATTCCTCCAGATTACAGCGAGGGAGCTGTGTCTTTCAGCGTTTGTCCATGACCTTTGATGTTAAAACCACCCTCGAAGTTTCTTTTTTTATACACATATTCTTGTTTTTTGACAAACATTTTGTCAGTAACAAGCAAATGTGACAAAACACACATACAGGGAAAAGGTTTGTGCACGCCTTGTGTTCACTGTGACCTGAATCCAAGTTTCTCTGCCTCCACACTCGCCCCACCCTGCTGTGTTACAGCAAAGGCTAAATTAATTTGCCACTGTGTTGATGCTCTACCCCCCTAGTGGACAAGGTCAATGCTTTCTGCTGTTATTCTGAATGATCAAAGTCTGCCATTTAAATAATGTCCATCAAGATGCTACATCGTTTTATGTTATAAGCATGGATGCAGCATGTTACAGTCCTTTTCTAAATGATTACTGATTTGAATAATCAGGGAAAGGACATGCAACGATCTGCTCACACTTACACATTTTTTTGTGATAATCATTTTAGGTTGGAGTTTGTAAGCCATGCTATGAAATGATTAAGAGTGGTCATAGTAACTTTATGTGGTTGCTTCAGTTGTTTTGTTCATAAATGGGTCTGCAACTGACAGGTACTTTCACTATTAATTATTTTGCCAGTTGTTTTCTCAATTAATCATTTAATTGCTTTATTGATATTGTCTATAAAATGTTTGAAAAAGATCGCAATTTCAGTCCAAGTGAGACTTCTTTAAATTGCTTGTTTTGTACAGCCACAAGTCCAAAACCCAAAGATTTACAGTTTACTACCGTGTAAGACAGAGGAAAGCAGGAAATCCTCACAGCTAAGAAGCTGGGGCTGTGGCACTTTTACTTGAAAAACGATCAATCAATGATCAGAATAGCTGCCAATTTATTTTCTGTCGATCAAGGAATCGATTGTTGATTGTTTAAGTTCTATTCATAAACTGTATACATAAACTACAAATGGCACAACACATCATAAACTGATTGGAACTTAAAGTAAAGTTTTTCACAATACTGCATATCTTTTTTTATTTTAATCATAAGATGGATGCATTCAATTAGCTCCTCCTCATGCCTTGGAAGCTTGCTCCTGTCTTCAGGTGTCTGCTGCCTCTGTGATTGATTGAGATTGTCCTCTGGGTAGTGATGGAGACCGAAGGGGGGATTGGTAAATGTCTTTCCGTTTCTCTGTCTTCCTCTGTGGCATGACTTGCTTTATCACAGTTGGTTTCTATGTGCTTGTGGATAATGGTATTGTGTATGTGCTATTTTAACAGATTTGATGGCAAGGGATGCAGTTTATGAGTAAGTGACCTCAGGTGCAGCTTTGCAGGCGCGTCCAGGAAGCTTAATGAACTTAGATTAAACATGCAGCACATAGACATGATCTCCTGCAGTATTTTTCATGGCGTCAGCAGCAGTTGAGTGGTGATTACTTCTCAAAGGGGGACAAGTTCTGACAGCTTACCTGATAGATAGGAGTCCCTTCTCACTGTAAGGTGCACCTCTCTCTGTTTATAATGATGCCTTTCCATCACAGGAGACGCGTGTCAGCCAGTGAATTATTGGCAGTAAAGTGAAGATGCTACAATGTTGATGAAAGACGGTGCCAGATTTACGTTGGACTGAGCGTCTGTCAGACCCGAGCAGGAGATATATAGATACTGATACTATCCCTGATGAGCACAAAGCTTTACAACAGGTTACACACCATCTGCACGGGCCACGTGAGTCCTGAATAGCTGCCTGTATTCACCAAAATAACACTGTGTTCCGTAGACCTTATACCAAATACTGCAGTATGGTGTGAGGGTAGGAAAAAATGAAAAGGGGGAGATGCCAGACAAAATAAAGGCCTTAGGGGTGTTATGTGGATACCCAAAGAAAGCATTTTGCTTGTACGGCAGCTTTAGGAAAGAAAAACCTTCTTTTTTGTGTGTGCACTATTTCTATTTAAATATAACATACTTTCACACTTGGCTTTCATATTTGACTAAATTTGATTTCAGTGCTGCATAACATTGCAGGTAAGACTGGGGTTCCATAGCAGTTAGCCGGTATAAATTTTACATAATGCCGTACATAATTAATACATGAGAACATTTTACAAACTGTTCTACCAAATTGTACCAGTCATATTATGCAAATGAAATGTCAAGTAGACTTCATGTTGAAAGCAACCCAACTGAACTGATGCAGCTTGGGTTGATTGAAAACCATGATGTGTTTGCTGTAATGAGTCCTGATGAGTAACTTCTATCACAAACCCCTGTCATTTCAAGGAATGTCTTCTATAATCTTAATATGCCTACATCAGTTTGTGTTGCAGGAAAGAAATTTCCAAGCCAAAATCATTGAAATTCTGTTGCACACTCTGTGTGCTCATGCTGCCAGACGAGGTTCAAAAACACGTCCACATTCACGCTGAGTATATATGAATAATACCTGTGAAGCTCCCCGCCACATGTGTGTCTTTTATTGAACACTGGGACACAGAGAGAGAGAGTATGTGCACTTCTGGCTGACACAGCAGTTACGACGCAGCAGTCACGCTGCTTGTCGGTCTGGACTCAATCACCTGAACGCAGCGGGGAAAGGGCAAGAGTGGAGAGGAGGTGTGTGACAGGAAGAAAGGACCACGCCAGCCCCGCGCTCACACTCTGCGCTCTGGCATGACGGAGCTGACGGTGCAGCGACTTCCCGCTGCACCACGGGCTGAGTTGTGCCGCTGCTCGGCACGAGGAACACACACTCCCTCTGTGACATGAAAGCACAGTGCAGTGCTCTTCTGCAACCAGTAGCTGTCTCAGCCTCTGTCCTAACCACTCACACAGAGAAAGTATGAAGGGTAATGCAATGCAAATGAGGGGGAAAAATAAAGGAAAAGAGTGACGGCTGAGATAAAAATCTGAGATAAAACAGGAGGTAAAAAGTCAAGAAGAAAGCGAGAGAGTGTGTGTGTCAAGCTTTTAAAGCAGACTGAACCTTTCTTGAAAGGAGGGAGAAGAGGCGGGGAGTATAAAGGCGGCGTCCTCCATTAGGAAGCAAGGGACAGCGGTCAATAAAGGACACTCAGAACTCCACCTCCTTTTCATGCTGAGAAGGAACTTGTGTGTGATGATGAGTGCGTCTCAATCCACCAGCAGCTGAACCAGTGTGCCAGCCTGCAACTGTTCCTCTCTGCCACAGCACACAGCAGCACTGCAGAGGATTTGGCAGCCCAGAGGATCTGCCGGAGCGGCTACAGATTTCGGGGTGGGGTAAACAGTCAGCCCCAGACGTGCGCCTCACTGTCAGCTCGTGGACACTCTGCTGCAACAGTCTGGAGATGGGTAGAAGATGAGGAGGAGGAAGGGGCTTCAGAATCAGACTTTTTGAATCCAGAGAGTTTCTGAGCCAGGGGGGGGGGATTTGGCGTGCACGTGGGGGGTGGGTGGACAGAAGTAGGGGGCTGGTCTGGAAACCTCAGTCCTCTGCTCCCTCTGCTCACTCCTCCGTCAGGGATCTTCTCTGTCCTCGTCATCTCGTCTGCGTCGTTCGGCGGTCTGCACCCGTGTGGGCCAAGCGTGCAGGCATGGACCGAGGCTGAGCGGATGCTGCTGCCTGACAGGGAGTCTGTGAGACGGCCGTCCGCTCCTCCCCGCCCTGGTCCCCTTCATGCCGTGCTGTGGGCTGGGCCATCGCCGGAGAGCAGAGCTTCCATATGTGAGTTTGTGGCTCCGATGCTGATTTATCACAGGGGTTGGAGGAGAGCGTGTGCATGAGGGAGATTAGGAGAAGCTGACGAAGCCGACAGTCGCCAGCATGTGTGGACTGATGTGCTTAATGTGCTTTATTATGATTGCTTCATGATGGGTTAGACTGCATGAGTAATTCAGAGACGATTTGTGCAGGTGTAACATAAATACATGCACAACTTTACTTAAAATGTCACTGTTGCTTCCAAGCACAAGACACTATGGTTAGTGGACGCCTGCCAGCTTTCTCCCTCGATGTTGATCAGTGTTCCCTGCTAGATCTCTGTCCTCAACCAATCCTGAATGCTGCAGGATTTAGCTGAAATATTTCAGTTGCACTGGCCTGACAGTTTTCTGCAGAGCTCTGTTCTTGCTGTACAGTTCATGCAGCCAGACATTATAAATCTTTTATTTCATATTTATTCCGGGTTTTGGGCAGTAGAGCTGAGGTTGTAATGTTTTTGAATACAGAGGGTTCACACTGCAGGCACATACTCTGTTGACAGTTCCACTTTATTGGGCTTTGCTGATTTATTTCCTGTGTCCTCAGTGTTTTAGTGTCTGGAATCTAAAAGCTGTGTATTAGGAGAATAAGACCACTGTGGCTATTGGGTGTAAAGAAATGCAGTGAGACGTTAACCTAGATGTGTTTTTGCTATGGAAATTTGATGATAGATGCATTTCTTCATTACTGTCCTTTGCATCATTAATTCAGGTGTTGTTGGTTTCTATAGACTCACTTGTTTATAGCTCAAAGGGAAAAAGAGTCTCTATCGCACTGTTCATCAATAGAGAAATGCAAAAAAAAGGTTGTTTTTTTCATCTTCCACACATTCCTCCAGTACTGCAGATAAAGATGGTCCTCCCTAATTGAGTTTTACCACTAGATGGCCACGTTACACTTTTACTCTCACTCAAACACAAACACTCACACTTAAATGCATAAACACACCATTTCCATGCAGAGAGAAAATGCTTTGACACCCTCAAGGCTCAAAGAAAAGTTTTCATGAGGTGCAATTTTTTAGTTCATGGTCTGAAATGAGTTATGATGTCATCCCCGAATCTAAGACAGAAGCTCACTGGACAAAATGTTCTGAGCTCAGTGAGCAACTGCAGCCTTAGAGTGACCAAAACAGTGATGTGTCAATGCAGAAAGGTCTGCGTGTTTTCATATGTGTGAGGACATACTCATCTAACGTGACATAATTATGGAGTATTATGGTTCAAATGTTTCATGATACAATGTTATTTCAAACAGCTCTCTTCAGTTTGTAAAGTCAAATTTCCAAATTGATCATCGTGAAGTTCCCTTTGTGGAACAGTGGAAATTTTAGTAGGAAACCAATCCATGATGGTTACAGTTGTGACATTTAACTTCGACACTTGGACAACTTATCATTTCAGAAAATAATGCTGACTAATTTTTTCAATAATCGATAACAGTTTGGTCTATGAAATGTCATAAAATAGATAAGAATGGCCATCACAATTTCATAAAGGCTAAGATGACGTCATCAAATTGAATACTTTTAGGTTTTGGACTGTTGGTCGATCAAAAAAAGCAGTCTAACATCAAACAAGACAAAGAAAAGCAGCGAATCCACACAATTTAGAAGGTGGCATTTTTACTTGAATAATGACTTAAAGAAGTTATCGAGTATCAAAATCGATGAATTGATGAATCAATTAACCGTTTCAGCTCATATATACGCATTTGCCAGTGAACAATGAGCACCTGGCCATAAAAACAGCTTAAAAACAAACACAATTTTCCTGATTTTATGAGTTGACAAAGATCACCCGAATGCTCAGTTAAACAACCGACGGGTGCACAGTGGATTATGTGGCACTGAGGGCTGCAAGTGATACACCAGGATCCTTTGAGAAGGGACCAAGACTTGTGTGCCCATTATGACGTCTTCTGTCTAGAAATGTGGACTTTGTAGGGTTCAGCTTCTGAACTGCAACGCCAACTTTATCCCAGATGTTGTAGAGAAGGAAAAAATGCTAGTGGTCCTGTGCGGACAACTGTAGTTTGGTTACACAATCTGATTTTGTGTGACACACACTGCAGTAGGCTGAGCCAACATTTACTGTACAACTGAGTAAGCTTTAATTTAACTGATGAGTGGATTAGTGTAGGACCAGCTGTTGATACTCCACACCGGACGGTCTAAGCCCCATGTGTAAGGTTTTTGCATGAAAACAAACCATTTAGTGTGGCGGAGTATCACTGGGAACATGTGTTTGTGTTTAATTACTGCGCACAAACTAAGCATGTTGAAATTAATATAATGGGTACCGTTAAATTTTGGCTCACAGAGCACAGTCCGGTAACTGCTGACCCTGAGAGGAACCCAGCTGCCATGACTCGCCACTCTTCCTATGACACTCCTCTCACATGTTTCCAATATGGAGCACCAAACCGCCGTTTTACGTCTGAAATGGGGCGGAACACAATTCCACTCTGGGTGGAATGTGGAGCACGGAGACCCGGCCGGATGGGACTCCGTCTGACAGACTGAGTGGCCAGTCCCAGACACTCCTCACGGAAACTCAGCTAATTGAAGGCAGCAGGCCCCACTCCACTCCCCTCTTTATTTTCTAGGCTTTCCTGCGTGCCGTGATGCAGCAGTGGGAGCCAGTACTACCTGCGAACTCAGCAGAGAGCCAATGAAATGCACAGAAAGTTTATCATGTTTCTATGGCATAAAAGCCAGTGAACTCTCGGAAGTATGTGGCACACAATGCAGTACAGTACACTTCCTTTAATCTGTAATATTTTGCAGATGGTTTATAAATATGTGGCTTTATAATCAGCTAATTGTCATCGACGTTTATTGCATTTAGCCCTGCAATAAGAAACAAGACTGCAAAGAAGTCTGCAACGCTTTACTTAGGCGTAGCAGTTCTGTGAGCTAAATGCTGACATGCATACAATGACATATGCTGATATAATGCTAATATGCAGGTATAATGTTTACCATGTTCACCATCTTACTTTAGCATGCAAACATTTACTAATTTGCCACAGTACAGCGAAGGATGATGGGAGTGTCATTAGTTTGAGTATTTGGTCATAAACAAATTCAAAGTTTGACCTGATGATGGTGCTGGATGAAACTGTACCAAATGTCATGGTAATATATCAAAATCAAGTCCTTTCATTAAAAACCAGAAATGTCCACCTCATGGTGGCACTGGAGGAAAAGAATGCGTAGCATTGATCCTTCTGGGATCATGAATGTCTGCACCAAAATTTATGCCAATCTATTAATTAGATGATGAGATATTTCACGTGATAAGTGCAAACTTAAAGTTACCACATCAGGAATGAGAAATGTCAGATACTGGAGTATTACACATAAGTATGTAATTATTCCCAGAAAATACAGAGCTTTTGTGTGCTAGTGATGAGCTAATTTCCCATGGCAATAGTGTGACCTGAAATTCCCAGTTTTCCAGGCTTTGGGATGCACGCCCAGGGAGGAGTGTCGGGCCAGCGTAGAGCAGACTGGAGCAGGGTTTCCTTGGCAGCAGTTATGCGTTCTTTCACTTTTCCAGAGAATATGGAAATGTCCGGAAACTGAGCAGCTAATTGGCCACAGAGGCCCTTCGGAATGTCTTGGATTATGTAAAAGCAGTAAAAATCCACCTAAATCCATCACCTCACCGTGGGACTGGAAAGTGTGATATATATCTGTGAGGGTCTATGTAGAGTATAGCTTCGCTCCAGCCTGGAAACACTGATGTCAGTGACACTGTGTGCTGAATCTGTGTGTCGGTTCAGTTACGACTGGACAGTCTGAGTTTTAAAACCCTCACTCGCCTGGAAACGGTGAAGTCATGGGGGGAAAGATGCAGCTCACTCCCTACAAAATACACAGTTTTACGTGGAAGGTGATGGACGAGGGTATTCCATCACGTAATGAAATGCTATGATGAATCACTATATCAGTACGGATGGGCTTTCCACTTGTTTGTCTGTGTTATCTTATTGGGGCGTGCTGCCTGTTATGCCCCCGCCCTCTGTCTGTTCCTTTATGTCCAGTCTGTACCAATACAATCAGCTGTCCAATATAGGCATATAAAATGAAAGAAAAAAAAAATTCATTGGTTTAGTCTTGGCTGTTTTAGTTTTTGTTGCCTATTATTTATAATTCTTTAAATGTTTGTCTACACGTTTGTTTGAAATATAAAAAAAATTCACGTTTATTTTTAATTCCATTTATTATTTTTTAACATCTCCATTAACAAAACCATCGAACAACAAAAAGTAGGGGAATTTAAAGCCTGAATAATATTCAAAATAGGCTTGATTTCTGTCTATTTATTTATTTATATCTTCAAACAAACAGAGAATCTTCAGCCACGTCAGCGGCTCTGTGAGGCTGTACTGAGCAAGTAGCTCAAAGCACCACTGCTAATAACAATGCTTATAACAATGCTAATATGCGGATGTTCAACAGGTATAAAGTTTACCATGCTCATCTTAAATTTAAACATTTTTTAATTCGCACCAGACACAAAGTATTACTGAGGCTGATGGGATTGTCATTAGTCTGCAGGTATTTTTTCTCATAAACCAAAGTATTGGACAAATAAACATTTTGACCTGATGATGGCGCTAGATAAAAAAAAACAACTCATCCCAAGGGGAACATGAACGTCTGTACCAAATGTAATGGCAATCCATTCAATAGTCGCTAAGATATTTAACTCAAAACAACTAATGTCAACCTCATGGTGGCGCTAGGGGAAGAGTCGGGGATCACTAAAGACATTAGGATTCATCCTCTGGGGAACACGTCTGCGCATGGCGATCCAGCCAATAGTTTTTAAGATAATTCGGTTTGGACCAAAGAAGTTGACTGACCAGCTGACATTGCCATCTACATAACAATGTGAATAATAATAATAATAATAATAATAATAAATGTATTTATGACTCTTAATCTTTCCTACATGTGCTGCTACTGTATTGCCAACGACAATAAAAATATATAGTTGAGAATTACGAGTCTGCAGTTTTAGAACCTGCTGCATGACATCCATACATGTGAAGTAATTTGCTCCCTGTGGTGATTGTTAATTTTAGCTGTGTCTCTCTCCTCCAACACGTCATACTGGCTGCTTCGCTGCTATCAGTGGAAAGCAGCTGCTTTGAGGGCTGGAGTGCCGTCATCCATTTTTTGTGAGGCTTGCAGTTTCTGGCACAATCTATTCAGTAATTCCATTTATTAGCATTACTTTACACTACAGCACATGGCTTTAGGAATAAATAAATAATAAATACGTGTGCAGTAGATTCTCTGCTGTTGGTGGAGCTGTTGAATTTACTTGCTATATATGAGACATATGGTTTAGATTAAGGCTCACTTTAGTTCCATTTGACACCATAACTCCTTATATAACTCCCCATATAATACTTTCACTCATCTTTATTTTCCACTGTGTCTCGAATACACCTCGCGCTGACAGGGAATTCGGTGCTTTGTGCCACTTCCCTCCAGTAACAACCTACAGAAGGGACGCTGCAGAGAAATGGACAATCATGCTATCATTAGAGAGATGAAGGAGCTGTGGGTTTTAGCTCATGCCCATTAAACTGGCACCTCAGACAGCGAGGGCAGCCAGGCCAAACCGAGCATCACTTAAAACAGGAGCAGATGTTCTTTGAGGCCAATTAACAGTGGAGAGATGCAGACAACCTTGTGCACCAGAGGAGGGCTGCCGGCCCATATGGATACTAGAGACAATTAATTAGCGTGACAGACGTTAAAAATGGATCAGGAACTGCATAAAGTATTGCTTTAAAACCCTGAACCCCTGGACCCCCAGATTGGGTTTTAATTATGTTTGTTTTTTTTTTGTTATTTGGTGGTTGTCATCAGTCATTTAATGATACTGTATACTACAACTGCAAATTAAAAAAGTGAAACTCAGCTCACTGCTGTATGTGAGGGGATCAAATTTAGAGCTGAATATGATACGAGACACAGAAAATGTAGAAAATGATTGTAGAAAAAATCTATATGCTTTTAAAGAGTTTCTGAATAGTGATAAGTATTTGTCTAATCACTCCTTCTGTGTGCTCGCTGTTGGTTTGAAGTACAGGCACCTTTTTACTCCAGTTATAAGCACCGGTTGTTGTTTGTGTACAGTCTGTAGTCTTTTATGCCAGTGCTGATCCGGAGATCTGTCCCTTCTCTGTGGTTCAATTCCACTGAAGTGCAGCCACTCAAATGAGCAAGGATAGCCTCAAAACTCTTCACTGATCTTTTACAAGTAATCCGGATCGACTTGTGCAAACAGACGGCAACAAGTGAGGAGCTGTCGGTGTCAGAGAAAGGAAGATAAGGCAAAAGTGACTTTGGCTGTGGAAGTATGAGTATGAGAGGGGAGAAGGTCAGGACAACATTTCGAGAGTAGATTTAATTCAGGGCCAGAGAGCAACACCAACATTGAATGAAAAGGGGAATGAAAGAAAGAGAATCAATTTTAACTGAGCATCTTCATCTCTCCTCTGTCTTTCATGGTACTCGTCTCTTAGCAAAGAGGTGCCATGACAACAGGTACCAGCCGGGCGAGGACACGTACCCCTGAGAGGGAGGGAGAGAGGGAGGGAGGGAGGGAGGGAGGGAAGAGTGTAGAGGAAGGAAAGTGAGATTAAGTGGGTGGAGAGGAGGGGATAATAGATGAAACAGAAAAGTGGGGAGGCAAAAGAGTGGAGGACGCACCTACATTAGAAGAAGAAGAATTACTTTAAGTTTCTTTCCGCCATTTCCTGTTTTTTTTTTTTTTGTTTTTGTTTCCGGAGGTGTCCGTGGCCTGCCAGTCAGTGGAGAGCCCCGTCCTCTCCTCCAGAGAATCAGTATGTTCATCCTAATGCTTCTATAAGCTTCACCCTCGGGATCCGGCCACAAAGATCTGCTCCGCGATTGGGCACGCACTGAGGCTCAGCAGGGCGGGGTTAAACCTGCTGGGATGTTTCATATTCATACTCAGCGTGAATACATAATCAGTCCATCAGGTCACTGTGTGCCGTCAGGAGGAAGAGACTCTGACTTTGCTGGATAATTCTTACGCGATCTTGACTTTTTTGCCTGGTGACGGAGCCTGAAAAAAAAAACAGGGAAAACTTTGTCATCGTCCTCTTCTACGTGAAGTGTGGTCTGATCCTGCTGACAGATGCTGGATTCAGTCAGAGCCGGCGTTTTGGGCTCGCAGGTTTGCACGGCAGACGATGACCTATGGCTGAGCGCGACGTGCCCCCGGCCATCACCCCTGATCCCGCTCAGACCGGCCCACGCGACAGGCTGTGGGGGTGAAATCTGCTGAGGAGGGGGCTTCTCGCTCCACGTTACCGGCCTGCTGTTGTTGCCATGATCAAACAAACCAAGAATAAGAATGTCTCATGGGTAAGTGAGGCGTGTTGGTGGAGTTTTCGCCTCTAATCTTGAACTACCTACCACTTCATGTGTGGCTTCTGCTATCTATGCTGTGGTCTTTTGAAAACAACTGAAAGGCAGTGATGCAAACATTTTTGCGTCACTATTGATAAGATGTTCTGGTTTAACAGATTATGTAGAGACTATTATAGTATATTCCTATTGGTTTTTGATGCTCCTGTGCCCACTGGCTATTCCAAAGAGAGGCTTAGAGATTTAGGTATTATATAACCACAAGCTACTACATACACACTTTATGAAATCTGGTTATCAGTCTGCCAACTCTGCCTGTGTTACAAGAAATGTGATTAATGTTGATACATGGAAATTATACATGAAGAATTGAGGCCGAATCTCAAAGGGAATGCATAGCTGTCTGATCATAAACATCGTAATAACAGTTGGTGAACTAATATTTTCTCTCAGGTTTTTCAACGTGTGTGAGTTTGATATCTGATTCTTTGCCAGTGCAGACGGATCAGGGGAGATTAGAGTGAGAGTGGCTTTGCGAGGATGAAATCAGCTACTTGGGGAAACGGGGGTGGGGCAGGGAGGAGAGGATGTGATGGAGTTATGGTTTACTACAAAATCTACTTTCTTCTCTCTCTGACTCTGCGGTCGCATGACCTCCAGCCTCTTTGTTGTGTAATGTATTGACTCTAGTTACTGTATCTCAGGTGCAAGTGACACAATCATGGTGTGATGAACCTGAGGCTAAATTATCATCCATATACACCATATGCTGTGCTCTCCTAAACAGGCATTCATGTTTGACACTGCGATAACTTTGTGTTTTTGTCCGGTATATTGCACGTGTGCATAAATAGAGATGCACTTATGTGTTTTCCTCCGGAGGGAAACACTGCTCTACTTTTGCTCACTGCCCACCCATATGGCACATATGTCACTGCTGCTCTCTGCAGCCCAGCTCTCTGTCCTCACAATGAACCTGATCATTGCTGCATACATAGAGCTGGAAAGCACCTTAAAGCACGTTTAGTGCCCGGTAAAATAATGTAGAAGAACGTGTGTCTAAAGTGGAAAGAGGTTAATCCTCTGGGGAGCCTGTTATGTGCCTTTCATGCAATCTGCCCCATTTGATTTTAATTTATTTTGTGCAAGTGGAAATGTTGGCCTGGTGGTGGGGCTAGTGACAAGGTCAGGGGGTCATCAGAGAGGTTTTGACTCTAGGAGGCATCAAGTAATGTTCACAGAAAAATATTTCAGTGGTATATGCCCATTCCATTGCTCCCACGCTGGGCTCTGCAAACTTTTAACCTCCACACCTAGAGATGCATTGAGTGCACGCAACTTCTATTCGACGAGTTGCTCACTGATCTGCAGTACCTCGACCCAGCCTCTTCTTCTTCCACCGCCTTCCAAAACACAGTGGCAACTGGCCAGGCAACGTATTTTTTAAAGTGGAAAAGTAGGGAAAAAACAGCACACATGTTTTACAATGGAGAAATGCAGCCTCGGTAAAAGTTTTAACAAAATAATGCAACTTTTCCTGCTTTTTTTGACTTCAACAGCGGCCCTCACGTGTGCTCGCTATAGATTTGTCCACAGCTCCCACTACAGTGTTGGAGGCAATGACAACTCCCTCAAGGAGGAGAGTGTGACTTCTTCAAGTATATACACATTGATTATTGAGGACAGATTGGTGTTGGGACGATATTGAGACCTTTTAGACAACACCTAGAGGGGGTTAACAAAATCATTAGGAACTATCCTATTGGGATGTTGAATATCTATGCCAAATGCGGAGAATCACTGTCCCCAGATCCTGTTGCTAGTATAGCAAAAATGTCCCCATATATAAGATGTTTCTCTTGTCATCCATCCAGACCTCCAGCATGCTTCCAAACCTGTGTTCACATTAGTTAATTTCTGCTACTGATTTGAAGGGATCAGTCTGCAGAAAATGCTGATTTGTGCGATGCAGTTGCAGCGCCTCTGTACCGCACTGATCTCAGGTATCTACTTGTCTGTCCAATAAGCATCCAATAAGCCTAATGACTTTGAGGGCCACATACATAATCACAGGGGTGGGCAGTGCCAGGCGGATTAGGACTCCAGATGGTGCTGTTACTGCCTGACTGTCTGTCTGTCTGTCTGTCTGGCCACGGGTGTACAGCTGCAAGAGGTCACATGTTTTACTACAGCGGCCAGCTCCGCCACTGCAGCCCAGCGGCATCACACAGACTCTTCAGTAACACTAAAGCTGACTGTCACAACAACACGTATCTATTGACACTGATGAGTGTTTCTGGAGTTTTAAGGTATGTTTGTGCATGTGGTGCGCGTTTTCCGTCCGCTTCTTACAGCGTCATGTAGTTGACTTGCCCGTGCAACAGATGTCACACTATCAAATTAAAGCTTAATGCCCGGCCAGCTGAAGAAAAACACTTCAGAGCTAACCATGACACCGCAGAGCTTAAACACTCGGCTGTGTATGTGTGTGTCCGCTCGTGTTGTCCGCGTGCCTCTGCTTGTGCCCGTGTCAGTGTGTGTGATCTGCCTGAGAGACCCTTCACTCCACATGAGGCATGACACTTGCTGTTGGAAGAGCTCTTGAGGATGACCACGTCTCATTTCCTCTGCTCCAGATATCACCTCGGCAGTAGTGACACCGGTTGTATTTAAGAGCAACTTGCCAGGTAGCGCAGCCGACAGTGTTATCCCTCTCTGACTGAGGCAGAGAGGTTGGCTTTTTTTTTTTTTTTTTATGCCAGGCGTCAGCTGATTGCACCCCTGGGTCATGGTACTCTGAACAAAAACCAGGGGATTTGCATAATTCATTACAGTCGCTGTGGAACGGAGAGGCGACACAGGTGTTCCGGGCATTGTGGGAGAACGAGCATGCCTAAGAAGCCAAAGGTAAAAAAAACAACAACACGCAACCTGTTCTTGTTTTTGTGTTAATCAGCAGCTTACTTCTCTATCCAGAGCTTGTACTATTAGTTGTAGCGCTGGCTTGTTTTCCCGAAAGGTTTTGCGTGACTCTTTCAGCTCCGAGTGCTTTATATTGGCTTGTGAATTCTTTGCTGTGTGCAGTTTGGTTTGTGACGACATCAAGTGTGTCACGGTCGATAACCTGTCTGTGAGGTCTGTTTACATAGGTCTATAATGTCGGAAATGCATCTAGTATAAGTAGAGCTTAGTTTTTAATCATGTATTCACGCGGGACTGCTTTTAGTCCTGTAGAGAGGCACTGATGCTCACAAGGCTTTTCTGTAGGTGAAAGGCAATCTGCAGGGTCATCTTTCTCTTTCCATGTGTAGATGCCTCCAACAGGTCTAGTGCAAGAGTCTGTTCATGCAGCTAAATCCTTTCTTTAAAAACTGATTTAGATCATTTGGAGAAGACTGATTTAATCTTTGTCATTTTACACAATGTAGGTCAGTGTTTCCAAACCTTTTCACTTATAATCCTTTGAAATTGAGAAAATGCCTGCTTTGTGAATAGTTCAACAAAAGAGATTATTATTATTTTTTTTTTTTTGGTTTCCTTGTTTAAGTGTTAAAGGTGCCTTGTGAAGTTTTCGTTTAAACAAAGTCATATTTACGTTCAGTGTCACTCACCAAAATGCACTTTGTGTTGATGTGAAGTAAATGCGTTTAGTGCATTTCCCTATCAAATACAGTTTTTTAATATTTAACTTTTTTTCATCTATGTTTACTAGCTGGCAGTCTTTGTTGGTGCATTATCATGTTTATTTGTGCGTTACCGCCAGCATCGGTCTATTGAGAAATATTAAGAGATAGGCAGCAGGAATACGTATTGCATGCATGTGTGTCCTAATATGGATGCATGATATAAACCAAATGGGGTCCTGCTTGTAAAAACATTACTCCATAGTGTTATTAGTGGTGAAAAACTCCACAGAGGACCTTTTAAGAGTACAGATTATCCAGTAATTCACAAGAGAAAAAAAGAGAGATTAGAGGAAAGTGCAAAAATAAAACACCCAGGTTTGCAACCGCTGCTGTTGAGTGTAGTCTTTTTTCATATTACTTTTGTACTACTTCATGTTCAAAGGTATAAACAACAGATTTTAACAGTTTCTGATCATGTTTCATGTAATTTCTTCTATTATAAATCCTGGATTGGTTGAAGCAGATTTAAATCTCCTTACTGAGAGAAGCAATCATTACAAAGTGAGTCAGGGGATCAAGTGGACACAAGCAATCGCCCCTGTGGATGTTATTGTGCGCAGCGGGGATCGTTCCCTCTCTCCTGCAGAGATGTACACTACACAGAAGAGCACATGACGACACAGCAGATGATCCATTCAGGCCGAACTGCTGTAACAGTTGAACTGTGAAGTGGCTTTGTTAGTTCAAAAGTGTAGCAAAAAGGAGGGGAGTATAGTGTATGTTGTCTGTTATATGACGGAAATGTGAATGCATCATGTGTTCGGAAGCATGTGTCTAAAAAGGGAAATTTTACTATATGGCTCTGAGTGCAAGCAAACAGTAGATGATGGCTAGGATGTAAAAATCTGGAAATTGTTTATATCTATAATTTATAAAATTAAATAATTTGATAAACAGAAATCTGTTTGAAGGAAATTAAGGGTTTTTAGTGGGAAGCATTACTGGAAGCATTTTCTGAGCTGTCAACATTGTAAGACGACCTCCTTTACTGTAAGCTGCAGTGATCAGCATCAAAGGAGGCACAAAACATTTCTTACTGACTCCTCATTGTATAAATACCCAAAATGATGTTCCTTAAAGGAGAAGTACGGTGATATACTATATTTTTCTAATTGTCAACAAATCCAATTAGAAGACCAAAACCAACACTGAACTGATCTTACTAACGAGTATTGTCTTTCTATCCAAAGCCTCCTCTGTGCTATGGCCTGTGCTTTAGAGGTGCTAGTCGGTTGATTTTGATCCTTTTGGACAAAGCCAGGTTAGCTGTCTTTATGCTAAGCTACGCCAGCCGGCAGCTGGCTGCCGCTACATATTTAATTAAAAGACACGAGAGTGGTATCAATCTCCTCCTCTAACTCTAAGCACATTTTTTTTGTGTGTGTGTGTTAGTGCCTGTGAACAAGTGTGCACGCGTAACCCAAACCCTAATCATTAAATTACCAGATATCAAGCCGCCCATTTAACTGATTAAAAATGACCGGGCCCGAGCTCTCTGTCAAAACCACTCATGTGCACGATGATGTGTGCGTCTCTTGATCTACTCTTGCGTCCATCATATCCGTGTGTCACCAGAGGGCAGGGGGAGTCACTGTATTCTGTGAGTGTGAAGTGTGTTTGCATACAGTGTGCGAGTGTATCGCCCCCTCTGCCTGTGTTTGCCTGACCTGAGCGTGACTGTATCGGTCACAACGGTCCCCAATTTGCCGGCTGAAGGGTTTTTCCTACGACTCCATGTGGGACAGCCGATGTGTTGATGTGCCCAGCGAGCGTGAAGTGACTCAGCACCGCACACTGCTCTGCGGCCGCCAAACGCTGCACACGGTTGTGCATGTCAGCGCTTCAGAAGTCATCAAGTCTTCGCTTCCTCTCGCTGTCCGGCAACTCCGAACTCATGATCTTCATTCCCTTGGGCATGCTTGACAAGTTTCCTTTGTCTCCACTGACTAAACACATCTTGGGAAGGGTAAGCTTTACTCCACTTCAACTTCAGTTGTTGGTCTCAGCTGGAAATTGACTGTTTTAATGCCACGTTCGTAGGCGAGGGCTTTAGACTTTACTGCTCTGCTATCAGTTATGCAGAAGAGTGCAAAAGTTTTAGCCTCATTTGTGTGATGCGTGGGCAGGCTCAGTGCTATTCTCAGGTTCAGTACACACCCGAGCGGGATGCCCTTCGGTGGAGAGGAGGAAACAGCACTCGAACTCTCGACTCGCTCAGAGAGGCAGCAGGAAACAGAACAGCTGGGGCTTCTGTCTCCCTTTCTCATCCTCTATCTCCATCTCTTTCTCTTACCCCCTCCGTCTCTCTGTCTCCCTCCCTCATTTTCCCTGCTTTCCTTTCCCTCATTGTCTGTAATTAGAGTTGGTCCCGGGGCTCGAGTGGCCTGGCATGTGTTGTAGCTAGGTAACCTCAGTCAGATGCTGGCTGCGGGGCCCTGGGGGTTTCATTAGATGTGAATCACAGCCACATCGGGCCCAGCGTGGATTCTCCAGTCTGATCTGGATATTATGCATCAGGATCAGTAGATTCCTGCATAAATAAACCATAAATAAAATATATTGGTCTTTAAAGGCCAATCTGACATTTGGGGAAATGTGCTTATTTTATTACTTGCCAATACCACTCTCATGTCTGTACAGTAGTCTGAAGTTGCCAGGTACCAGAAGAGAGTCCAGGAAATCACTGCTCCCGGCCAAGGAAAAGTTTGGTGAACTGTTTTGGTGAATTAAACAAACCCGATATAATGTGTTAATTATAGAGCTTTAGAGGGGCTGTTAGGTGGATTTAGTTACCTTTGGACAGAGCCAGGCTATGTATTTCCCTTTGTCTTTATGCTAAGCTAAGCTACCGGCTGCATTCCTCTCATCTAACTCTGACTCCAATAAGCGAATAAGGACATTTTGCAAAATGTAAAATTATTCCTTTAATTACCTTAATAGAAAACGTCCAGAAAAGAACTTTACCTAAATAAAATGCAGTCTAAAATTACAAAATTATGATTTATCTGAAAATATTTGATCAAAGAAAAAGGAAACAAGACCAAAAGCAACTCAGTGTCAACTTTCAGCACCTAACTTTTGATGCTCACTGCAGTCGGTCAACAATATAATATTTGTTTTACAATTCAGTCATTTAACTGGCACATCATGTGATTCAAAGTATGTGAGGGCAGATGATCTTTTCTCTTAAAAAGGTCTGACTGTAAAAGGTCATTTACTGGATCAACTAAATACAGTACTTGCTTTTTTCTTTTCTTTTGGACAACCAAAAATAGGCCTATAGAGAATAGGGAACTTCTAGAGGGGATTTTTTTTTTTCTTCCAGGGAAATTGAAAGATTTACCCACCAGCACTTGAAGTCTTCTTGGAGAGTTTCATTTGTGTAATAGCATTCTTGGCGAGGCAAAACGCCTTTGGAGGGGCCTCCCTGACAGATCTTTAGTGATCTAATTGTGGTGTATTTTAGCCCATTAGTGATCTGTTTAGGTTTACTAAACATCCATAACATCATTTGTGTGAATCATGCCCTGTTATAATAGCACATCTGACAGAAAGAAAAACACTGCTGATGTTGTTGGATATTGTTTCTGTCATTGGCAAGATGCTCCGGGTCAGAAACTATCAATTATCTTCAGTATTTGTCATTGTTTTGTCTTGTGTTATGATGTCTTCAGTGTTGTGATCTTGTATTGATGTAATACAGATTAACTCATGATCCCGAGTGCTGTTTGGCAGTGGGGAGGTTTTGTTTTGGACTGTTTACTTTAATAGAGATTGGTGGCCACTGTGGAGTCGCACCAGCATTAAATTGTGTCGGACACCTGAGTCCACTCCTGATATGGAGGTAAAACTGCCTGATGGCCTGAGAGAGTGTCCTGTAACTAAACGTACACAGGTGTGATCACCACTATACTGTAGAGTGAATCTCCCCCAGCCCCGGGGTGATTGATCTGACTCTGCAAAAAAGAATGATGTGGAGGGATTCATTATATCTATAAAAAGTTGGGCTAAAACAGTCGATTAATCAATTGTCAATCAACACATAATTAAGCAGAAACAATTTTGACTTTTTTTTTGTGTAGAGCACAAAAGTGTGTTTGTTTAAATGGCTGTAAATCTGTAGAAATAATTGTAGAAAATAAAATAATATCACCAGGCTTATCCTTTAAACATCATATAGACAACAAATAATATTGTTGTTATGCATGCTATATTCTAACATTTTATCTCACACACTTTATTGTAACTTTAACACACAATGTACTGTAGATTGAACAGGAGTCTGCCATCAGTCTCTAAATACTGTACAAGGTGACTCTCTAGTAACTACATAATGAAAGTGAAACACATTGGGATGTTCTATTGATCCCCCTCGTGGTCCAATTACTGTATGCTGGTTTTGTAAGCTATCCCTGTTGGCCTTTGTGTGCTTGTCAATGTGAATGCCTGCTGACGTCATTGTGTGCATGTATACTGATCGATAAGCCAAAGGCACTGCCGGCACTCATTTCCCAGTGCAGGCAGCAGAGAGAAGACATTGATCTGTCAAATCCCATTCGGAGAGCCCATTCAGAGAGAGCTGATTATTGCTGTCGGCAATGAAGAATGCTATTGTATCATTACATTACAGTAATTACACAAAATGAAGCAACTAATCTGGACTATAGCTTGATTTGCTTTAGTTAATTTCACTTATTGTGTACTTTGGATGCTTGTAGAGGCGTTTTGCTAAAACCTACTACACACATTAAACACAATAAACTTTACTATTGGTGGCCATAAAAATATAGGCTGTGACACTGGATAAATAAACATACAGTGATTGTTACACATTATCTTAATCAAGTGGCATCTTAAAATCACCATTCAAAATGTTACCTGATCATTATCATGGGCCCACTTGATTCTTTCATTGCTTTGATTTTCTGCCAGTGTGTTGCAGACTTCACATGCAAAAGTCATTTTTAGTGAGCATTCGGAGGCACCGGATCACACTTCCCGATCAACTGTCATCGCGCTCAGCATGCAGAGGATTTTTCCCTCCAGGGCTGAACTTAATTAGAGTCTGCTTTTCACCTTCATTTACCTTGACCTCATGTTATTCACTGCAGGGTTTGGATTGGACTACAAACTGTGATATATTTTAGAGCTGAAAAGCAAAAAATGCTTCTCAAATGTGAATATATGCTGGGTTTGGGATTGGACAAAAAAAGAACGACGTGAATATTTCAACTAAATAATCGATAGGGAAAATAATCGTTAGTTGCAGCCCTAATAATTCATCAGAACTGGAGACTTTTGGGTAAATATGTAACAAACAGTTAAGAGTTTAATTATGAGAAGATTTATATCACTCTCATGTGTGTACAGTGAATATGAACCTACAGCCAGCAGCGAGTTATCTTAGTTTAGTAACTAAAAGTAACAAAATCTCTAATTCTGACTGACACATTATATCTCATTTGTTTAATCTGTACAAAAAACAAAATATTTCTGGCCAAGCACAGGAACTTCCTGGAGTCTTTGAGGTTACCAGACTAAGAAGTAGTCTGGCACATAACCCTCAGTAAAACCACAAATTTTAATTTTTACAACTTGGTTTTTGTACAGATTAATCAAACGCAATTTAACGTGTTAATTATTGTTCTTAAGAGGTGTTGTTGGTAGGATTTTGTTACTGTTAGTCAGAGCCAGGCTAACAGTTTCTACCCATTTCCAGTCTTTATGCTAAGCTAAGCTAACTGGCTGCTGGCTGTAGCTTCTTACTGAGGGTGAGAGTGGAATCGATCTTCTCTGCCAGAAAGCAACTATTTTTTCAGTTTTACGCTTAGTTTTGTTTTTTTATATATTGCTGTATAGTAATAATAAAACTTACATCACTGGTTCTGTTACACAACATTTCAAACTGATGCAGCGGGACTCGAAACCATTGTCCTCTCGAGATGAGGATAACTATCCCACAGTTTGTCACGTGTCGAGCACACGCCCTGGATGATAATCCTCAGAAAGGGGTTAACCCTGATAAAACACAATATAATCCAGGATTTAGGCTGGGCTGCCCAGAAAACATTTTCTCCCCACTGAAAAATACAAATCTGGGCTTTACCGGCATGTCGAATAAAGCTCAGAGCTTGTAGTTTTATGGTTGTATGATCTCACAGGTTGGACCTAAAAGTGCAACTGAATACTCAGTTATCATCTGTGCTGTTCAGCTGGTGTGTTTTTCCAGTGACAAAGCTGCATTCCTCTCATGTCGCTCCTGTTTTATAACAGGAAGATTTACATGAGTTATGGTTTAATTTTGGGAACTCATGACTCAGCTGTGGCAGTTTCCAACTCGTGTTGTGAATCACGTTTTACCGCTTTAATAGTATTTTTAACGTGCTCAGCCTACATGAGCTCTGACGTAACAGCAGCGTGATTACAAAACACACATCACAGCTTGTGTGTCTGATGTCAGATCACAAAGAGATGGATCTCTTTGAAGTAAATGTGCTTTTTTACAGTAACCACTGCAGTTTCCTAGATGTGCATTAGCTGGATGTAAGAGTTTGTAATGTGTAATGTGCTCGTATTCTACAAAGTAACTTCCCTCCGTCTTATTTTTTTATGTAAACAAGCAAAACTATGTGCCATCAAATGACCAAACGGAAAGTTTCAATGGCTTTGGTCGCCCTCATGATGAAAGCAAATATGGCATTTCGTCGATGTAGTGAAGATAATTACTTCCTGACGTTTTGGTCTCAGCGACATGTGTTGAGACTATACAGTGAGTTCAAATCCTTTAGCCTCCCTCTCCTCGGAGTGTAACCTCTTTAAGGCAAAGCGAAACACATGTAAACTCCCCAGATCACACACTCGCACACAGACATAAAAAGCTTCTGCAGCTGCTTTTGGTGCTTTCTGGAATTTCCAGGTCGGCCCTGTTGGCCAGAGATCGTACTTCCTAACTGGCTGTGTGTGTGTGAAACAGAGAGAGAGAGAGTGTATATATGTGTGTGTGTGTGTGTGTGTGTGTGTGTGTGGGAGGGGAGAGGGGCAGGGGGGCTTGTTTTTGGGGCTGGAGGACGGTCGCGGCGCTCTGAAGGAGTGTTCTCCCAGCGTGGGAAAGACGCTCGTCTTTTCTCTGCCTCTCAGGGACTAAAGTAGGCCAAAGGAGGTCCGAGAGGGACTAACTTGTCTCCTCCGGCTCCAACTTTGTCTGCTCGGGCTGCAGAGGCAAAGTCTTCCCCCCCCCCCACCCCTCTGGAGCTGGGACAAGGGGATTTGTAGGAGCGAAGCAGTCGGGCTGGTGGGAGTTCCTGTGCTCCGAGAAGGAGATGGGCAGCAGCTGAGGAGATTTTCTCCCAGCCGGGCTGGACAGCACGGTGTCGGGCAGGGCAGAAATGTATCACTCCGGCAGTGAGGAGTCAGATCTGGTGAGTTGGAGTAAACATGCTCTCTGCTGCTCAGTCAGTATCCTTACACACTTTTTCTGAGGCTAACTGGGCAGAGCCTCTCACTCCTCTTCTCTCTACCCCTCTGAACAAAGAGGAAGGACTCGGACTGCAGCAGAATGGAGGTTATTAGTGCAGGAGTTAAAGGGGCGAAATCATACGCTTCCTAATTTTTTTTTTCCCCTCGTCGCTTTGCCTTTAAAGTTGGTAGTTGGAGTCGTGCTCACCATGCCGGCGGTGACTCTCTTGCGGTGTGCTGGTTTGAGACAAAGACGCTCACTTAAGCATCTTGTCTGAATTTGCGAGCACCGCTGCATGACCACTACTAGCTTAAAGTGGGGAGCTGGGACAGTGGTTAACAAGCAGAGAGGGGGAAGAAAGTAAACAGCTGGGGAGAGCCCGGTCCTTTCTGTGCAGACACCGGTACACAGCACAAAACTTGGCTTTGACTTAGAGCAAAAGCAGAAGTTTTTTCGTTGTCTTTGAGCCTAACAGAGAATATCTGTAGTTTTTGTTAAGTTTTTTGTTTTTGGCGAACTTTTCCTGAAACTTTACTGCAAAATTTGAGCACCATGAGTATAAATGAGTGCATGTCGTGTCCTTGCAAGTTTCTAGTTAGTATTTCAGACATTTCCCGTTCTGCCTGTGTGTGTGAATGATAAGGTGAAAATTAGTCCAAATATTTTCCTGTGATAGTAATCAGTGATTGTCATTAGCCCCACCCTTGTATTAATGTCTAATCAGCCTCTAAAAGCAAGTCTGAAAACAGTAGTCAACACAGAAAATCCTGTTATAAATGAAAATTGGTCAAACCTGCAGACGTTAATTTTGAAGTTTAGTTGAAATTCCAGATTTGTCAGTTTGACTTTAAAGTAAATGTGCATAAAATAACGCACGAGACATCCAGAATATTTCTATTTGACGTGACGGTGCAGCCATAAGAATCATCTCGGCTCTTGGGTTGAAGTATTTCACTCAGTGTAAACATCTCATTTGAAAGAGGGAAATAAAAAGGGGAAACTGTATATTATGGGTTAACCAAAAACCAGTCTGGAATAATGTACAAATTAAATCCATTAAATTGTATATATATATATATTGTATTATATATTCTCTATATATGAGAAACTAGCTGACGAGCTGCTGCTCAATCTATAGCTGGTTGCTGTCCATTTAGGTCTTGGAAAACTAATTACTCACTCACACACACAAACACAGAAGCTCCTGTTTGATTATATAAGTGGTGTGTTCAGGAGTTGTACTTTAAAGTATCCATGTGACTCAGTAGCATCCACTTGGTTTGGCTCCTCACGCCAAGCAACACCTTCTGTATCTGTTCAGAGTGTGTGTTTAATTGTCACTGTGTCGGTATCCATGTCGTTCATCCAGAGCTGTGAATAGTTGAGTTAACATGGCTGATTATGAAGTGGTGTTTGGAGGACGGTCGGACGTGTCAGCTGGGAGAAAAATACAGCACTATGTGAAACATGTGCAGTAAGAGTTTCGCAGAGTTTCAATTTGACTAACACATTTGACATTATTTATAATATCTGACACTGACTCAAGGTCGGCGTGGGAAAAATCTTTATCGTTTGGTTCATTCTGTGAACCATAACTCCTCTCAACATCAACATAAGTAGAGGTCTAATCAGCCAGAAGGATTGAAAACACCCTTGTCGGTGTGCAGGGCCTTTTAATTAAGCGATGAAGAGGTGATTAAACCTGAGATTTAATTAGTTATTTTGGGCTGAACTGGTTGGTCGGATAAGGCAACACATTTAATTATGTTACACTGGCTTTTGGGAAACTGTAATGGGCATTTTTTTATTTTTTTCTGACACTTATAGACAAAAACTCAATGAATCGAGACAATCAAAAGATGAATGATTAATGAAAATAATCATACGTTTCAGCCCTACCATTTATAGCTCACTTCAACAACTGAACCAATGACGTTACTGCTACAATAAACATCACATGATCATTTATTATCGTGAACTCAGTCAATTAAGCCCAAGTGAAACGTAAACAAACACAGAACAGTTGAATGTTGTTACATGACCGACCTCATCATGAAAAGTAGTGAGAGCGGATAATATTAGTATATTAAATAAGCACTTAAAAACATCTACTTACATGTTGCTGTCCAGTGCAAATCATGTATGTACAAATGTGGTGATTTAAAAATGTTTAAATGAACTGTAGAATTGAGTGTTCCTTTATGAGTGGAGAAGTCAACCATTTAAAACCTATTGGATTAATCACAAAAAGCTAAAACAGGGCTGCTTTTCTAGCTCATTATGGTTTTCAAGAGACAGTGGTGGTTGCCCTTCAGGACAGCATAAAGGGATATAGTCAGATAATTGTATTTTCCACATTATATTGATTTATTTTTGTTATATCATCCTGATACTTTTTGGATATGATTAAGAAAATCTAAGCACCAAATCCATATAGTAGATATGGAGTTTTACATAGAACGAGAACCCCGTTAACGGTTAACATAAAACCAATTGAAGTGACCTTTTAGTGGGCTTTCTTTCTACAGATATAATTAGAATATACTCAAAAGTAACCTATAACATATTTAGAGAGAGGTCTTTGTGTTTTATTTATCACTGAAATCTGGGAAATTCCCATGCCGCTCTGGCAACAACATACAGTTTGTATAAATCACAAATCCAGCCAGGAGTGGGTCCAGAGTGCATAATTTATCTCAGTATGGAGTAAAATAAATGAAGCTGAAATCATTTTACTCGAGCACAGTCTCATTTGCAGGGTGGTATGTTTTGCTCCACTGAGGACGGTTAGCAGCTCGTTCTGCTCCCTTAGCCAGTTCTCATCCATCATCCACGGCCTGCTTCATACACCAGGAAACTGCCAGAATATTGATGACGCAAGCACAAAATAGCAGCACGGAGCAGCCCCTGGCCTCTCTCACTGTATCCCCTTGACCGGCAATCATCCTATTATGGTGCTGTGTTTCCACGGAGGGACCTGAGAGGGAAGGAGCTGCTAGATAAACTAGATCTCACTGTGATGGGATTCACTGCCAACGAGAGCAGTGCCCCTCAAGGGACTGCTGCCGCTGGTTGCAGGTAACACTCTCTGGAGGGAAAGGATTAGCACATCGTTTGCAGTTGTAGGGGTCCAGTCACCCGGCATTTGTCTTGCCATAATGTTACTGTGAGGTGCAGCAACAGTGAGGCGGAACTGAGACAAACATCCCAGCAGTACATAAAAGGTTTAATCAGTATGTGGTTTTGACCAGGATCAATACTTTTAGACTAAAAGGTCTCTTCTATTTGGAGAATTTAATATATTCTCAGCAGTATTTTTTGTTTAGTGGTTTAGTGGAGGGGTTTTGACGTGCTAAATGTGTGTCATGTGATGTACCTCTGAAACAGAAAATTTAAATCAATTAAATCAATTAATCACAAATAGTTTGAATCATTTATCAAGCAAAAATGTCCATATCCACTGGTTCCTGTTTCTGAAAGGCTACTATTTGCTGCTTTTGTTTTCTATCCATATCTTTGAGAGTTGAGAGCAAGCAATTTAAACACCTTCTGCTCTCTGTGTTGAGCATTTTTCACTTTTTTGTGGGATTTCTTTGACAAAACAAGTATTTGATTTTATTTTTTTTAAATATAAATATATAATATAGAAAACTTCAGAATTTACCAATAATAAAACATATTAATTTCTGCTTTACTTTTGATAATACGGCTTTTTAAAAATGCCTTTGTAATTACTGTTACTCTTTTTCTACCATTTCATCTCAGTATTACAAATTTCATCTATGTTCAGGTCTTACTCTGTGTGCACAAAAACATATTCAAAAGGAATATCTAGTTTTGTCCCCTTGGTCCCTTCGTGTGGTTAGTTTCTAAGTTTCTCGCAAGCCACTGTGCACTCTGGGATCATGTGACCGACAGCCAGTGACTCCATCACCTCGATGGGATGATGCACTTATCTAATGCACTGGCACGTGGAATGCTGGGTAAACACTTTTTTCATAGGCCTGTCAGTGTCACCTTGACGTCCATGCAGCCAATTCCTCTTTTGCCATGGCAGAGGGATCATTACTCCTCCCCCCCCTCTTCAATCTCTCCTCACTTCTCTCTCACACACACTTTCTTTCACCGATGTGTCTGTACATCTGTTTTTTTTTTTTTTTTCCCTTTCACTTTCTTGCTCACTTCGCATTCATTCCTCTGCTCTGTGTTAAACATCAGCAGCCATCCCTTGTAGCAGCCACACATCTCTCACTCTTGGCTGTCATGTCTGCTCTCATTGTCTCTTTTTGACGAAGGAGACGCTTGTTGTGGACCGATGCTTTAATTGACTTTGTGTTGCACTGAGTGAAGTGGCGGAGATGGACAGATGGCTGGGAAAAGAGGCTTTAGCTCCAGCCAAGAATGAGTCATGCCAAGCCTGAAACTGTGAGCACACTCGCTCAGCCCATTGTCAGCCCGCTGCAGTCAGCCACAGTCCGTCAGCCAGAACTGAACATGACTTGGCACGAGCGGTAATCTTCATTCTTCAATCATGATGCATAATGTGAGGTATACTGTGCAGCCCGACCACACTATCTCATTAAACTCACTGCTGACGCTCGTCTGCATTTTGGCAGTTTTGCTCATTTTGTTAGTAGGTCTGAATTTTAAGATGAAATTCACTCCGTCTTAGATTTCAGATTGGGGTTACTAGGGGTGAAGTTTACAAACTGCACAGTAATCTGTCAAGTCATTAATAATTTATTAAGCCTTGAACTCTAGTTTATTTTTACTCAGTTTTATATAACAGTATTACACCATATATTTTAGCTCGGCGTGATTGTATTTTCTAGAATTAAGGAAAGTGACGCAAATGAAACAATGGCAATCCATCCAGTAATTTCTTTTTTTTTTTTTTTTTGCCTCAATGCCTTAAAAGCAAAACACAAAGCGAATGTCTGTATATGAAGAGGATGGTGTCAGTGTTTACGGGGATACAAGAGCCATGTTGATGGGACATTGTGAACCTCAGTAAACAGGAAGCATGTGATGCTGTGAAGCAGCTCTGTTAGCTGAGGGCCACCTGAGCCGTGTTATTTTCTTCTGTAGTTGTTTACATTTTGGTAACTCTGTGCCATAGAAAGTCATGCTGCAGTTGCTGTCTGAAGATTGTTCTGTAGATTTTGACGGTATCCCACAGCACTTGTCAGAAGATGAAGGTTGCATAATGATATATGTTTATCCATGTTGGCCAAAATTCTGATTATCAGAATTATTTATCAGCTACCAAGAGAAACTGCTATCACTTAAAAAGTAAATTGTGCTCGTCGGCGATGTCTGTGCATTTCAGTATGACATGGTACACAGACAACGAAAGATTCAAGTGATGCACGTAACCGTCCTCCCCCTCTTGAGCAAACTATAGAGGCAAGAAGGCCAAAGCCTTTGGGAATCCTGAGAGAGACGGGAGATGAGAGCAGCAGAGTAAGGGGTCAGTAGGGGATGGGAGGGAATGGAAAAAGGTGAAAACAAGTGCAAATGGGAGAGATGAGAGTGAGAGAACATTGGGGGAACCGCAAGGAGAGGGGACATGAATGAAAATAAAACTGGGATCAGTTAACCAGCTGTGTGTGTGGCCTGAGTGGAGGGAAAGAAGCGGGAGTCTTACTATATGTGAGAATCTTAGCAAGGACTCCTCGACCGTGAAAACACTTTATAGCTCAAACACACACAGCTTTTATTTTCTGCATGACTACAGCTCTCCATTTTTATAGCGGAGACATATAGAGAATAGTTCCTATAGTGGCTAAAATGAAAATGGATGCTTTCAGGTCATGAAGAGATTCGTTGGTATAACAGGTTCATCCACTATAAGTGATTCTGTCAGATAAAGGAGGCAGCAGTGACTGACTCACAGCCTCCTGTTTCACTGTGGTAATAGCCACAGTGATTTGTGATGTTGTAATGTAATAATCGCCATGCCACTGCTGCATGTAGAGGTCACTGGTGGTTTTACAGCAAGGACCTCTGTCCAAATGAATCAATAAGAGCGGTATAGAGACCACAGGACTATTGCCCTTTCAATTCGCCCTTCATCTCTCATTTAACTTTGAGTTTTTAAGAAAACGTTTACTCAAGGAGGACGATCTTGTGCTACAGGAAAAGTTAAGGAATCACCAAGGTCAACAGGGATCATCCACTGGTGAACATATATAGTAGTAGTTCTCAAGACATGTCATTAAAAAACAAAAATGTCTAAATCGATGGGATTCATCCTCTGGGAATCATCAGTGTTTACATAGAATCCGTCCTATAGTTGTGGAGATATTTCAGTCTGGACCAAAGTGGTAGACTGACTGAAACTGCCATGAACGGCTAAAAAACGCTGCCATGAAATGTAATACAGGATTTTGCTGAAGATGTCTTTGAGCAAGACACCAAATCCTAGCCACTTTGAATGGAGCTGTAGTTCTTAGGCTGCCGGGTGAGCCCCCACCAAAAGAGAATGCCTCTCCTCATGGATCAAATCAGTATCATACTGCTGTTAGATTATTATTAGTGGCCTTTGTGTGGGTGACACAGCGCTGTCAGTATCAGTGTGGCAGCGGGTCCAGAGGTTGGTCAAGTCAGGCAGCCGGAGGCTCATTCTGTCTCTGTGAGTCTTTGTCAGTGTTGCTATCTACAACTCCACCATTTTCATCTCTATGGCACCGCGTTCAGAGCGTCTGGGCCCTGTGCCCTCTTGAGGCGAGTGTGAACACACCTTGTTGAAACATATGTGACCATTGCATGATTTGTTGAAAACTAAGCAAAGCATATTTGGATATTTTATTTTTATTTTTTAAACTGCTGTTGAAGCTGAGAGGGTTGATGTTATGATGGGCAAGATCAGTCTTTTCTTGCCCACCATCTCTTCCCATTCATCATAATTCATAATCTAGCTCAGGGTAATTGGTCTTAATGAGCTCAGATCACATTATTCTCCCACAGCCTTTTTTTTTTCCCATGTAAGATGTGTCATTTTTAAGTGCACGTGTCTTGTTGAAAAGGCCGTGAGCAGATGGAGGCGTGTCATTGATTGGTTATGATAAGCACAGCTGATTAGCATGTCATCCTTTGATCTACAGTTAGTGCTCCTTTGGGAGTGACTGCTGGTCATAAACCAGTGGGCCTGTTTCAACCGCTGGTCCAACAGGCCGACCCCTGACTTCTCTGACCTCGCACTACCTCATGACGGGTCAGACAGAGGAGCATCATGCGTCAGCAGTGCAAATAAAAAAAAGGGGGGGTGGGGGGGGGCATTTTGAATAATCCTTCTTCAGGGTTTAACTTCGGCTGTTCCTTTATGAGGATGGAAACATTTTAATTAACGCTGTAATTATTCTCATTTGTCCTGTGTGGCTTTGCGACGCTCTGCTCACTTGTAATAAATCACCACTGACCTGACGGGCGAGGATTTAGAGCAGCTTTCACCTCAGAATCCCTAATGTTGAGACCAGAGTGAAGAAGAGGTGATTTTAAAAAACAATATTGTATATTTAACTCTTATTCTTCGCTATTTGGGCTGCAATTAACTATTAATTTTATTATCGAATAATCTGTTCATTATTTTCTTGTTTTTTTTCTTCTATCAAATTGTGAAAAATGTCCATCACTGTTTTTCAGAGCCTCATTTTGTCCGCCCTTAAAAACTCAAAACCCAAAGATCTTCAATGATATAAAACAGAAATCAGGTGACACTGCAGTCAAATCCAAAACATGAGAAAGCTTGCCATGTTATGAAGCTCATTGTCAATATAACAGGAGTACCTTGTGCATTTTGTGTCTACTTGAGCAGAATTGTTTGGATTCAGATTTTACCTGAGAAGATGGCAATGTGACACCTATTTTTCAACAGCTATAAATGGCTCATATGAGGTTGAATGTAATGTGCTTGCAAAAACAGCACGCACAGTCGACACATAAACAGTATCCATACAGCACATGCACTGCCCAGCACTGATCACTGCAGAAACACAACAAGCAGATGGACTCACTGTGAGGGGCAACTGAGGAAAAAAAAAAAAAAATGAGGGGAGTGACAGAGGAGGAGGAGAAGGAGGGGTGGGTAGAGACAGAGATAGAGATGCAGAATCACTGAAGGAGCGTGCAGGACATAAACTGACAGGCTGAGACACAGGGAGCGGAAAAAAAAAAAAGAGGGAGCTCGCAGCACCTGGGAGGCGGCAGCTTCATTAGCATCAAGAGGAGAGTCGGTCTGATCCACCGCTTGTGGAGCAGCACCGGGAGGCTACAGCGGAGGAGGAGAACGAGGCTGGAGCCAGAGCTTGAATGAGAGGATGAGGAGCATCACCGCCACCTGACTCATACCGGGAGTCAGCCTCAGCACCTGCAGCGGCAGCCTGAGCGCTCCGGCCATCAAGGAGACTGGGGCAGGCGGGGAGAGAGCTGCTGAGATTATGCGCGGGGCAGAGAGCTCCTGTGGATTCCCCATCTTTGGCAACGGCAGCAGCAGCAGCAGCAGCAGCAGCAGCAAGAGGAGCAGGAGCAGGAGCTGTGGCTCTACAGGCAGCAGCAGAGCTAGCTGGGGCTGCAGGAAAACAAGGAGCCCTAACTCCAAAGCTATTTATTCATCCAAAGATGAAGGCAGCGTTTACAGCCAGGGTGTAAGAGGAACCAGCTGTCCATGTTGCCACAGTGTTGAATGTACCTGTGGCCAGAGCAGTGACGGTCGCCGCGGCGCTGGTGGAAAGGGGTCCACGGCAGTGCAGTTGGGTGTAGTTGAAGCAGCAGCAGGGGGGGGCAGTGGCTCAGGACACTGAATGACCAGTGTGGCTGATGAAGGCCACCTGGATCCGCTTGCTGAAACGAGCCAAGGGAGGTCGCGTCAAGAGCTCTGATGACTGTGTAAGCATATTTTGAGTGTGTTTACATCGTGAAAGCCGGTCTGTTTCTTGTGGGCCTGTGCATGTGTGTGTTGTGCAGTAAGTCCTGTGTGTCTCTAGTTCGTCCATCAGTCCACGGAGTTGGGGGTCAGCGTGGCGCGTTTGTGTATCGCCTGGCGATGATGAGAAGCTGGGTGTTGTTATCAGTTATGGCTGTCACATTCTGGGCAGAGCTCCATATCACCTCCCTCTGACCCACTGGGACGGTGCTCTTGATCACGCCTCATCGTTAGACGTGACCTGATGGAGTAACCATACCAGGCCAGGTATGTTCACCTGCACTTTTCAAGGCCAAACGTAGCTTGTAAAAAGAGGGGGCAATGTGCAATAAGATGCCAATTCAGTACATTTATATCTCATCCGAATGTGCAAGAGCTGCATATTCAAACTCGGGCTCCAGCTTGAGCAGCGTCTGACACATGCTTGTTGATGTTTTGAAAGCCATGGGGAGATTAATACGATCCTGAGTGTGATGATGGCAAAAACCGCCCCATGGATAGTTAATGAGCTTGCTTTCAAATGAGTTATTCATATCAGGTAGAAAGTGAAGGGGAGGTGGGGGGGGGAGTGAGAGACACACAGAGGCAAATGACAAGGACATACATATGAATAACCTTGTATTGTACGTTCACAACACTTGTGTTGTCTCTATACATAAGTCAGGTACAAAAGTGGATCCTCCTTTGTATGTATGTGATGGCTGGGTAATTCTAATCAGGCACAGAGTGAAGGAGGCTATTTTTAACTCAGACAGCAGAGTGTAATGGTGCAGTGAGATGAATGAAAAACCTTGTGTGGGTGGCATAGTAGCGTGCAGGTAAGGATAAGGCTCACACTGCCTTCACTTAGTTAATAGATCCCTTTTTTAAATCTTAAACCCTGGTTTGTACTTAACTGAAATTGATTTGTGGCGCTGGGAAATGATTCTGTCGTGTATGTGCAAATGTTGGTATCCATTCCAACGTTGTCAAATTAAATTATACAACTTTTCTTATATAATTATAAAACTTTATATTTTTGTGTGTTTTTCCATTAGTATTTAATTTTATTTCAGTCAAAATGTTGTTTAAAGCAGAATCTGACTTGCTGATGTTTGTTTTGAATTAAATATGTTAATTGAAATGTATAGAAATTATATTAATAAATTAATCATGTATATGTGTATAAATTCTGTTCCAAGAAAACAGTCAGAGAGCCAAATGTGGCTATCTGTTACACAGTTTACTCAGTCAGCCTCAAAACTTCAAACCCTTTTTTCTGGTTTAAAAACCCATTGTAAACACTATACTGAAGTAGATAAAGTAATACTTGCACGCTACTGCTATATAGATCCATTATTTATGATATGTTTTCACGTAGTATATAACAAGTAAGTGTGTGCTCCATCAATGCACTGCACTCAGGAAAGTGTCTAAGGTAGTAATGTGTGTGTGTGTGTGTGTGTGTGTGTTTTGGTATGTGTAAGTCTGCTTGTTTTTGAGTAGGTCTGTCACAACCACATATCACATAGAGACATACTGGGTCTTGGTGTTCTTCAACATTTCCCCCAGTGTTTGTCACAGAAGGATCGCAACAGATCTGCAGGCGAGCAGCTGAGAGAAATCTAAGGATAGAAGAAGAGCTGCTGGTGATGTGATTCTATGAAAGACTGTTTGTGTCCTTTGGCATCCTTTCTCACAAAAAGAGGAAGTGTCCATAATTTGCTACAGATTCAGTCAGCTCTTGTGATTTCCTCAAGTAGTTGCAGTGCTGTGATTGATAGGAGAATTACATGCCTGCTCACTTTATTGAGCACAGCCTCTACAGTCATTATTTCATGAAATCAACTGAGATTCCTTTGATGATCAGAGCTTAACACTTCAGTGTGTGTGGGTGTGTTTGCACATTTGTAAGTTTCACATCAGATGCTCAACTCCAAAGTTGAACATTTCTTTGTAGAGAAAAGGGACTGCAAAGCAAATTAAGTCCCAGAGAAGCTGTGAAGCCCACCGAAGTGTACGTGTGTCGCTGAAGTGTTTGTGTCTGTGTCTCTGCAGGGTTCGGCCGACTCCTACACCAGCCGTCCATCAGACTCCGATGTGTCCCTCGAGGAGGATAAGGAGGCAGTGCGCAGAGAGGCAGAGCGACAGGCTCAGGCACAGCTCGACAAGGCCAAGGTTGGTTTCCGAAACCCCGCAGCACTAAGGTCACTCTGTCCAGTTCCTGCCTACTGAAACGTGCTCTGCGGGCCCCAGAAGGGGTGTGTGTGAACATTTTGAACAGGGAGCCAGGTGGGGACACGGACCAGTGATCTACGTGTGTGTGTGTTCATATACTTTTATTTTGTCAGAACAACTTGAGTTTTAGACCTTGACAGTGAGAACATTTTAGTTATTTCAATGGGCTGTTTGAGGGTCAAAGGTTTAAAGCTTCAAGACTAGTTTTTGAGGTTAAAGTTAGAACTAGTTTTAGGTTAAGCTCAGGGTAAGGGAGTTAGGCATGTAGTTGTGATGGTTAGGATTAGGAGCAAGAGAATGCATTGTGTCAATAAGGGTCCCCACAAGTACAGAAATGTGTTTGCACAGACAAAAACTGGTTTATTATGCTTGAATGAATGATGTCAGGCATCACTCAATTTGTAATGTAAACTTTACACTGGTTGGTTTGTTATTAGAAGATAAAAAGCAGCATCTGCTTCCTTTTTGGCCTCGTTTCTTTCGACCAGTCAGATTTCAGTGGAGGAAGAGCAGTCTGGTCAAGGTTTCTGTATAACTCAGGGCAAACATTTCTTATGTCTGACTTCCCCAGTTCATCTCGCCCACGCGGAGAGATTAAAAATAATAACGGTAGAAGCGGGATATTAGAGTCGATTTCAGCTGGTTTCTGAGATGAAGAAAGGGCTGTGAGGGGCAGCTGAAGTGAGAGGTTAGGGGCCTCGGAGGGCTCAGCGTCACTGTTTATCAGAGCCAAGCCTCGCCTGCTCTGCCCTGCTCTGGGCCACAATTAGCAGCATATAAACAAACACGCACACGGCAGAACAGGCCTGCCTTTGCGCGACAGGAATTGCAATCAGAGCTCTCCTCCACAGAATCACTCAAAATCGCTGGCACTGTTAAGATTTATGCCTTTGATCTTTGAAATAATTTGGCTCTCGTCTGTGCACATTCTGCTCCCTTCCTGCTTTACAGATCACTGGATAGCTCATAGTGTTCTATTTTTGCATATTAATTCTAGCAAGTGTCTGAAAAATTGGTTTATTGTCTTCCACTCTGTGTTTAGTGTCTATAACAGCTAGTGCGCTCATTATCCGAAGGCTCTAAAGCTTCTGGCTATCCATCCATTCTAGCAGACATTTTCATCCTGCGCTCATAGCTGGCAAAGACGGATCATTCCAGCAGATCTATGTTGTTATTTTCCAGAGCCACCCTCTCTGGCTCACTAATTAAAAAGATAAGTTGGCTTTATAGATAACCTGGCATAGATTACCCCCGTTGGCATTTTACATGACAGATGACTAGTAAAAAATAGCCTCTCAGTGGTCTGGCCACCGGAGAGAGAGCGATCCGGGGTCAGAGGAAGTGCAGACTCTCTGACTGTGAGCCTTTATGGGCAGTAATTCACGATGACTTCCCTAACATACCACTGATATTCGTAGTGGGGATATGGTTGATTCCCATTGCCTTAATAAACTCCTTCACATTACGTTACATTCATTTGGCATATGCTTTTGTCCAGAGCAAAAAATTCACATATACACACTAAACACCCTCTGCTGTCACTAATTGACCTTAAACCGGCATTATACTACGATAATGTATCGTAGTATTAGTATTACTGAGTACTTGTTAATCTGTCAATCAATAGTTAAAATATGGACAGTGTAGGATCATGAGGTTTTTGAAGCTTGACCCATATTATATATACTCTGCTGCTTTGATTTTCGTTCTTTTTTTCTTTTTTTCAGATCTGTCTTTTGCAAGTCCCCCAATCTTATGGATTTTCTTCTTTATTATCTTTTATTATCAAGGAAAACCTTGTGGGCTGTATATTATAACTTTACTCACAAAAGAAATTAAAATATGTGTCCATTAAAGTCGGAGGTTATCTCACCAGACCTGTTATGTCATCTGATTAGTAGCACATCTAGACTGGTGTCATGAGACTGTAATCTGTTTCAAAGGCACTATTCAGGTCAGGCCATTCAAGGTGACTGGCTTTATAAGTATTTAAAGCTATAATCAATATTTAGTTTGGATTTAAAATGGATGAAACAGCTACTTGTGTCAGAAAGGGCTCACTCATAGAGGTGAACTCTTAGATAATAATCGCAGACTCTGCAGTTCCCCTCAGCTCTACGGAGCGTTTTCCAAATTTACCACTGTATGGTTATAGATTAGGTAACGGGTGTAGATCGGAGTCTGAATTCATTACGTTAAAGCTGAGTGGGGCAGTTTTACACGTGAGTTCATATTGCTTCACCCTGCAAGTTGACGTAAATAATCTTCTGTGGCTGTGGGTCGAGGTGGTGGAGTAGTTCAGCTAACATTGATGAACGTTTTCCTCAATGAAGCTTTAACTCACCAGCGACAATGGATACTGACTTGTTGAATGAGTGCACACACATTACAAGACAAACAATAAATGTAGATAACACACTCCATAATACTACTACACACTACACACCCCAGGCAAAAAATGAACAATAATTGGTAGCTGCAATGCCTTCATTTACCATTACTTACTGTGCATACCAATACAATATAATGAAGCAACCTTGGATGAATATAGAAATATCTTCCCCCACTAAATTAATGAAAGCTATGGTTCCCTTCATACCATATGAGAATAAATTTTACCGGCTCTCAGTACAGCCTCAGGTCAGTGCATATAGCTGAAGAGAATTTATCTCAAATCGATCCGCAACATTCAAGGTGAAACAATGTGGGAGTCCTGATTTATAGCATGAGACCCTGTGTGTGCTGCTAATGGAGAGACTGTGGCATGTTACATGGCAAATCGGCAACAGCAAGGGCAGGTGATCACTCCGTCACTGTCAGTACAGAGAGGAGGGGGAGGCATTATCAGCTGAAATATTTGTGGTGTGATGAGATATTGTGACGGGCGTCGTGTGGTGTTAATTGGCTGTGGTCCATAGCGCTGCCTCCCAGGGTTCCCAGTGTCAGATAGGGCTTCTCTTCAGCCGGTTATCTGTCTTATCTTTACTCTGCCTCTTATCTCCATGAGTGTGTCTCCTCTCTCTTCCTGTCCTTTGTTTCCTTTTATGCCCCCTATCCTTCTATCCATCTACTTTCCCTTTCCATTCTCTCCCCCCTCCATTTTCTCCTCCTCCTGTGCTTCTTACCTATTCTCTAACCCTCCGCCTCTGTCCTTCTCCCTCCCTCACCGCAGTCAATATTGCATCCGTAATGAAGGCCTGTGTTACGTAAGAAGCAACAGAGGAGTATGGACTCGGTCAGGAGATGTAGAGATGCTGCACATCAGTGTTAAAGGTGCCATTATGTACAAATCCCGCGGTCACCTGACATACAAGGTGGCATGTAGGACACACATGTGTGTGTGACTGCCTACAGGTCTGTAAAATGTCATTTAGCCTGTAGAAAGCTTCACCTGACAGGCGGCCATGATGGATAAAGGCGAGCAGAGCAGCTGGGAGGGAGGAACGAGACAGCGGCCCATGAGACAACCGATCGAGCACACATACATATCTCCACTAATGGACCTCGTACCTTCGTGGAGCCATGTGACTCAATGCATGCAAACGCCAAGGACGCTCTGTCCTCTACGGGTCCCGGCAATGCACACACTGGATTGAATGATCTCAATGGACATGCACACACACATAACCAGCCTACACCCATCACTCCATTGAATATTTACATTTCTGTCCACATGAGGAAAATGATTCCAGGAGGCTTTCACTAATGCATTGTTTCCTTAATCCCTCATAGTTCATCATAGTCACGTCACACCTGTTGTATTTCAATGAGGCATTAGTGGACAGTGAAGGCCATGATAAAAGAGACGCTCGTCGTCTGTAAAGCTCCTCCTGGAGCCGAAGATGAATTACTCCCATAGTACTGAGCTCCACTGAGCACTGCTGCCTGTTTGAAAGATCTCGAGGAGCATTTAGATCCAAGCCAATCCAATCAGTTCCTGTTCAATTGTTGAAGGTTGAAGGTGAATGGGAAAGCCCTGCATGAAAAATATTAATCTTTAAGTAGTTTAATCTCGTACTGAGTAGTTAAACCTGCAATAAAGGATTTTTTGGGCCACAAGGTGGCAGCAGAAACATGTTGTGAACACAACTTTGACATATCGTCACCCTTTGGGTTGATATGGAAAGCAAAGAGTTACATACATCCAGCAGATATGGAGCAACATTACCATTCATTACAACCATCACTAGTTTTTGTGATGAATTTAAGTCCAATATTCACTCTCGTTCAACTCTGTTTTGGTCTCAACCAACTCCTGAGCGAAATATCTGGCTCTTTAGCTGTTCACCATCTAGTCACTAACTGTGTATGTCGGCCTTTTGGTGATATAGAGGTAGTTTTTAGAGCTTTTCCACTGAAAACATCTGCTTGCTGCACGATCCTATAGTGTGCCTTGGATGGTTTTTGAAGGAGACTTGCATTTTACATTTTTGATTGAGACTATATTCCACCCATGCAAAGAGCACTTACAAGTGATAATGTGTTACAGTGTTTTCTAGGTTGTTGTGAAGTTTTTCTCCCTCCCGAGTAGCTAGAAAAGCAATTACTGCAACTTTAAAAATGGAACTTGCTTCTAATCCAAATCAGCTTGAGTTTTCTTAATTAAGTTACAGTACACTTGATACCAAATAGATATCTGCCTTGGTCCATAAACTTCATGTGCACTGAATTCAAAAAGTACTGGAAAATAGCTCAACCTGTTGGTATTTTATTTTTAGGTGGCTCAGGGGAAATCAAATTGTAAAACTACTATGATGAAACCAGCTACAGATTGCCAGATTTGAGTGCACTTTTAAAGCATTTGTCAGAATCTGTATGAGATCCAACTAAAGTTACAGCATCAAAGCTCTGATGTTGTGGGCTCAGTTTGGCTTCCAGCTGAATATCACACACCCTTCCCCTCATCTTGCCCTCTTTCATCTGCAGGTAAATATTTAGCATGCGAGTCTACACTGGGAGATTACTCTAAGCTACAACCCTGTGCATCCGTTTTGGCTTTTCAGTTGACTTCTCTCATGCTTGTCACACAGTCAAAGGCAGAGCAAATGTAATCTGGTTGAGGGCATGACCATGTTGCCAACTGTTGCTGCCATCGCCGCCAGGCTGGCTCCAAGATTATGTCCAAAAGCATTTTATGTAATTCTTAAAGCGATGTGTGTCTTATGTGGGTATATTCTAGTCTTGCAGAGATCTAGGTTTAGAGGGTTTGTCTGTGAGCGTATGGTTCTCCCATTACATTTTTTCATGACATGACCTTATTAAATCTTGTTCAAATCCCTTTTTGTAGAAAATGCAATGCGTCACGATGGGCAGGGTGATTTGATTTTGCTTTTTTTGCAAAAATATGTGTCTGGAAAGAAAGAAAGTTGCTCTCATATGTGGATAGTCAGCAGTGATAGGTGGTTATAATATGGCCTGCAGGAGTACAGGAAACATTTTATTAGCTGTATGCATTATCTCAGTGGACTGTTTGTCCCAAAGAGGAAGGTCAGCAGTGATCCGATAGGAAAGGCCAGAATTGATTCAGCCACTGTATAGATTGCGCAATGGATTTATGAACCATTTACACGAGTGCTGTTTGTGCTACTCACCAGTAAGCACAAGACAAGAGTCCTGTTTTACTATTGGTGTCGAAGTGGTGATTGCTACGAACACTAACATGTTGCATCACTCTGAATTGTAAAGTGTTTTAGCCTGTAGAGACACGGCAGCAGCCAAATCACTCATGGAGACGTAGCTAAACTAAGTCTGGATGAGTCAGAGCCTAGTTGTATCCCTCACCCAGGGTTATTTTCAGGCTTGCGCAAAGACAAGAATCACAGTGCACAAAAAGGTTTAATGTTTAAACATCTTAAGGCATAAGTCTCCACTCTCCCAAAGTAGGATACAATTACTATTTGACAGTCACTTATATCTTTTTGCATGATGTGACATTTTCATTTTTCTTCTTCTTCGTGTGTTCCTTCCGGCAGACCAAACCAGTTGCATTTGCTGTTCGCACAAATGTCAACTACAGCCCGAGTCATGATGATGATGTCCCCGTGCCAGGCATGGCCATCAGCTTTGAGGCTAAAGACTTCCTCCATGTCAAAGAGGTGAGTGGCTAACTTTCCAGTTACAGGTGATATTCATAAGACGGTGATGGTGAGGGAAATAAGGGTGACGGTCAGGAGAGGACGAAGGATGCTCAAGATAGCTGTCTTTAATTATTCCGTGTAGAAATTCAACAACGACTGGTGGATAGGACGCCTGGTGAAGGAAGGCTGTGAAATCGGTTTCATCCCCAGTCCAGTGAAGATTGAAAACACTCGTATCCTCCAGGAGCAGAGAGCCAAACAGGGCAAGTTCCACTCCAGGTAAAACAAATCTCTTCCTGCACCAAAGTTCTCTAAATGAACTGTAGACTTCTCAAGAGTCGGTGTTGTTGATCTCACTTGTCAAACGCTTTTCCTCTTTCCAGTAAATTGGGAGCAAACTCATCCTCTAGTTTAGGTGAAGTGGTTCCTAACTCACGGAAATCTACTCCTCCTTCGTCTGGTAAGTGGCTTGACAGTCAACTTTAAAACTCCTATTTTACATTTAATAGATTATTTAGTCTTTTAAACCAACTTTTAACCACGTCAAGTCGAAGGTAAGATACCTTCATATTTTCCATTTCTATTCTATTTTATTTTGCATTTCTACCTGCAATAAAATTGACATTTTCCAGTCAGTTGTATGTTTTAATGGCCATAATTGTATTTTTACGTGTTTACGTTGTGTCTCTGTGCACTAGCATACATTCTGTGCTACTGTCAATGTGAAATGTATCCCGTTACCTGTGACCTCCTGTGTTTCGCCTCTGTGTGATGGTGCTCTCGTCTGTCTGTGTGCGTAGCCATTGACATAGACGCCACAGACTTAGACCCCGAGGACAATGAGCTTCCGGTCAACCTGCGCTCCCCTAAAGCCAGTCCAAACACTGTCATGTCACCCCTAGCAAAAGAGAAACGAATGCCCTTCTTTAAGAAGGTAAACTTCTGGACTACCCGACCCTCTCTTCCTCTTTGTCCGTCCGCACGCCTCAGACTAAATGCCTTTGGCTGCTCGGCCTCACTCAGCCTCCCGTCCTGTTTGTCTACGCCACCGTCCTTGTCCCTCGGCGCGCGCCCGTCTGTTGGCATGCATGCCTGTTCTTAACCTCTCTCTTTCTCCTCTTCCGTCTCACCACAGCTAAGCAGAAGCAGAAGTCGGTAAGTCGTGGCGTGCAGTGCACCAGCTCAGCAGGGTCCGGGGACGACCTCTGTGGTCTGAACCGTACAAACCCTCTATACGATTCCTCTGCAGAGATTCAGCTCTTTACTGACCTCTCACCCTACTCACTGCTCCTGCAATCCTCTGTGTTGTGTTTGTGAGTGTTCATGTGTTTGTAAGTGAACTTGTGATCCTGATCGAGTGAGAGCTCAGTGTGAACAGCTTTTTAACAAGCTAGACAAGATCTGTGTCTGATTTACTACTTTAAAGGAACAGTTCAACATTTTGAGAAATATGCCTACTGGCTTTCTTGCTAAAAGTCAGATGAGGAGATCGACACCATTCTCATATCTTCCATTAAATGTGAATCTTGAGTATGGTTAGTGTAGCTTAGCATAAAGAAGGAATAAGCATAGAGATGCAAACGGGGAAAAAACAGCCAACCTGGCTCCGTCTAAAGGTAATAAAATCTGCATACAAGCACCTCTAAAGCTCACTAGTTAACATGATATATTTTGTTTGTTTAATCTGTAATCCAGGAAGTCACTGCTCCCAGCCAAGAAATAGTCCGGCACATAACCCCTCATGAAACGACAACATGTCATTTATACATATTTCTGTATGGATCAAACAAACGAGTGGTAACGTTTTAATTGAGCTTTGTGGTGCTGGTAGGCAGATTTTGTTACTTTTTCGACAGAGCCAGGTTAGCCGATTCCCCCAGTTTCTAGTCTCTGTGCTGAGCTAAACTAAGCAGCTGCTGTCTGTAGCTTCATATTTAGCAGACAGACATGAAAGTGGTATCAATCTTCTCTCCGTGAGAAAGCAAAAAAGCGTATTTCCCAAAATGACTTATTTTGGTTGTCGCCATGTGACAGAGACAAATTCATCGTGAGTAACATCCATTGTTAGACTTAATTTCATGATGTTTTGCATTTGATGTATTAAGTTTACAATTATGGCTATAAAATATTGATATTTTTCTCAGCGACAGCAGCAATGAATACTGTTTGCTGTAGGGATGAGCCTTTGAAAATCAACATCACAACATTCAAATAAATATTTTTCCAGTATCAAAATATATTTGGAATATAATAAATGTATACGAAATTACAGAACCAGATTGTCCATTAATACCCTCGTGTTAGTCAGCAGTACAGTAGTGTGCATCAGTTCCCATAATGTCCCACGGGAAGGCCCAATGACGACAGCAAACGTTAGATAGAAAGAAAATATAATTAAGTGGAGAGAAGAGGAAGAGGAGGGCGACAGACTGCAACATGAAATCTACTAAAACACTCATCATAAAGACAACACAGACTGAGAGAGCGGCCTGAACATTAGGACAAATAAGGGGAGAAAATTAGGGAAAAAAATAATATGTGCTGGATATGATAATCAACAGTCCTTTTAAGTAGCCAACTCGCTCTGTTTCTCAGCTGTCTGATCTCCAGCAGAGCCTCCACTTAGATCTTGCACTGTTATTGCTTTACAAAAAAAAAAAGAGAAATGACTTACATTTTCCTCCAGTGTGCCGGCGTATCCACACATGCTTCAAAGAGACGCCTGAGACTCACAGCAGCATCGGGGTCACTGCCTCGCTGTCAGACGCAGACAGAAGTGTGCTTCCTGAGAGATCGACAAGCAGTGTATAAAGAATATGAAAAGAATTAAAGGGATATTCTGTCCAAAATTATACAAGTGTCTCTGAGTTTCTAAATGTGGCACTAGCTCTAACATACAAAAAAAAAAAACAATCTCCATCAAGCAGATGTTGCTGGTGTTAAAAATTATACTGTGTTCATGTCATTTCATTTTTCCCTGCCAGTTCTCATTTTCAGTTATTCAGATTGTAACATTTTCCTTTAATTTTTAATTGTTAATGCAACACATTTAAAATAGGGCTCCTACAAATGACTGTTATCAATTAATGTGCACAGTATTTATATTGATTAATCGATTAATCATTTAGACTACAAAATGTCAGAAAGTTGCAATTTAGCACAGCATAAGTTGACATATTTAAAGCTAACAGACATGTTTTAAGACATATAGAAATATTGTGCTTTGAGTAATAATTTGTGTTTGATATACGGTTTTTCAACAAAAAATATCCACTATCTATCAATGTGCAAATATTGTTTAAAAAAAGTTAAAAACTGCTGGACACAAGATGCTTCCTACTTCACTGAAAAGTTTATTGTCAGTGTATGTGCGCTGGAGGTTTCAAGTTTGCACATCACATCTTAAGTAAGTTGCGTATTGGACCAGGATTGGCTTCCAAACTATGTCACAGAATCATGCTTGTACGTACCGTCTTAAACTCAGATTTAACACGAGCGCAGAGAAACTTTCCTCCTTCAGCAGACAAATGTGAAAACCTTCTTTTTGAAGCCTTCTAGTGTCAAACTCTGCACATACATCAGGTGATCAATAGTTCAAAACCCAAAGATATTCTGTTTATTATTACTCACAAGACAAAGAAAACCAGCAAATATTTACACTTGAAAAGCTGGAACAAATATGTTTTTCTTTGCATTTTTGCTTAAAAAATTATTTAAATATTTGACCTGATTAGCAGAATTGTTGTTGTTATTAATATTCTCTCAAGAGCTGCACCAATCCAATTTAAAACCTATTTTTATGTTAGGTCATGTGATTTCTGTGGCACTAAAACTTAATGAATGTAATGGTTAACAGAAACACTGAATTTTAAAATGACACTGGCCAAAAGTATTATTTTTTTTAAATCACATTTTATTAGTTACAATATATAATATTTAATATGGTAAACAAGATTCAAAAGAAAAAAGATAGGCAGTCGATATTTCCATTTTTCGAAACTTAACAACTCATAACTCAGACATAACAGAACAAAAAACAAGCAGACAGAAAAGAAAAAGGAAAAAAAGAAAATAAAATAAAAACCTAAACAAAAGTACTATTTAATGTGTATCAGTCACATCCTGATATGCTTAATAAGGTCAGTCTCTGCACCAATACCAATCAGGCTAATCTGAATGGTACATCCCTAATTCTGTCGATCGACTGATTGATTAATTGACTGATTGTTTCAGACATCTTGTCAAAATCACCAGCTATGATTTGATTGAATAACTGAGGCTGTTACACAAACTGAGCTCCCACTTTGTCCCGACAGCAGTGAGCAAGTTTTTCTACCTGCGTCCTAATTTTTCCTCGTTTTTCAGTTGTAGCTTCTGTCGATCTACTGTGGCTTTTTCTCCCTGTCGGACTAACTTTTCCTGTTACATAGTGTCCCTTTCTATCTAGTGACATCCGGACCATGAAATGAGAGGATTTATGCAAATATTGTAATCCATCATACAATATTGTTAACCTGCTTTGAAACATCAACAATCTGATGATGTTAAAATTCATTTTGTAAACTGCAAAACTTATCATAAATCAAAGCTTATGTTTTTTCGGGCCGGCTGAGACGTCTCATTTCATGGTTCACAATGTCCCAACGCTTTTAAATTGTCTAGTTCATTGTTGTTCCAACCCCTCAAGTGATTTGTGATGGTGAGTGTTTACTTTGTCTCCATAAATGTGTGCAACTGTTTTTCTTCTTCGCCTCTCTTCAGACGGAACACATTCCTCCGTACGATGTTGTGCCTTCCATGCGGCCCGTGGTTCTGGTTGGACCGTCACTGAAGGGCTACGAGGTACGACAGAGCCTTGACATTTCAAACACAACACACGCGGGAAATTATGTGCAAACTCTGTGTCCTTCTTTTAACTGTTTTGTCTTAATAACTCCCTTTCTGTCCGCAGGTGACAGACATGATGCAAAAAGCGCTGTTTGACTTTTTGAAACACAGATTCGAGGGAAGGTAAGTTCCCTGTGACCTTTTAAAACAAAAGCTCTCATCCTGCTTCCTTCCTCATTCTTTCTGTCTCTCCAACTCTATAGGCTGGTATTTATCTGTCCCCTGAGGTTAGCAGAGGGAGTGTGTAACAAGTTTGTTTGGCCTGGAGATGTGTGCTGCTGCTTTAAATAGGCCCTCTCCATGTCCTTAATAGGCCATAATGGGCCCTCGAGCAGAGCAGGATTCTCCTTACTCAATGTTGAATCCATCCACCCATCCGAAGCAGAGAGGCCATGAAGTTACACAACACTAAAGATCCACTCAGACCACCAGCAGCTGCAGTAAATTCTGTTAATTCCCTTTTGAAAACATGGTTTAACTAATGCAGGTGACATGTTATCGAGCTAAAATGATCATTTTAATTCTCAACCAGTTCATTTGGTAAGAGAATTGATGTGTTGCGGTGCACTCTTATTTTGAAATAAAGGCAACATGAGTAGAGAGTGCAGATCATATGCTCGCACTTACAGTATATGAGGTCGCTGTGTAGGAAAGTCTCCCAGCATGCACTGGGGCAACAGACCCATTGTCATAAGTCTCATTTTATTTTTCTTTCAGAGTTGTTACTGGTGTTTTTGTACACTACATTATAAGCCCAGTGTTACTTGTAAACATATTTTTTCTTCTTTTATTGTTATACACAATATCTTACCGTACACAAACATTCAACCTATGAAATTAAACCCTGACAAAATATTGTATAAAAAATTGTAGATTTATTATAAGTGTTTCAAGTCTCCACATTTCACAAAATTTAGTGTTCAAATGACCTGTCTTCATCATAAAGCAATGTTTTCTGGTTTCATTTGCCTGATAAGTTAGAAACACTAAGTTGAGTTGGTTTCTCAATAGCCTACATGTTCTCATTTAAAATCATATCAATATTTTTCATCAGACTTCTGGGAAATAGAGTCTGTATCAGAAAATAATTAATGTGTCCGGGTCACTAAGAAGTCTTGGTCATGATCCAGTCTGCGTTTTTGCAGGTTTGGGTTTAAGAACTTGTTTCTCTGATGGTTTTTCAAAGAAAAGGGATCCCCTTTTATCACGTGTTGAAATGATTTTTAACAAATCTTCACCTACCTTCTGTTTGTTTTAACTCTCAGGCTCTGCTCTCTATCATTTGTCTTTGACTCCTTAATCTTTGCAGCTGTGTGCTTCTCCTTTTTTTCTGGTCTTAGTATAAAAGCAGCAAGTGTTTGTCGTCCTATCTCCTATCAAATCAAGTCCATAATATCTGTTGACCCAAGTATTTTTCTTGTCATTTGTTTCAGAATATCAATCACTCGCGTCACAGCGGACATCTCTCTTGCCAAACGCTCAGTCCTGAACAATCCCAGCAAGCACGCCATCATCGAACGCTCCAACACTCGCTCAAACTTGGGTACGTTCGGGCTGGAAATGACTGCAATGCCTGGGAACATCTGGTGTTTTGATTCATAATGTTTTCAAGGAGACAAGCTTATGTGGAAAAGGAAGGAAACGATTAGGAACTCTTGACAATGGTAATGATAACTCCCGACGGCTCGGAGTGGCCTTGGCCTGTTTCCTTTTGTTAGGAATGAAAGATAGAGCATAGACGCACGATAACAAGTTCAAGAACGGCTCTGATTGGACTGGGGTTGATTGGGGTTTAGATGTGATTAGAATGAAACAGATTCCTGAGTCAAACTGAGGTGACAAGGCTAATCTTTGCTTTGTATCAGTCAGCAGCTGCAGCAGAGTAAGAAAGAAAAAGTGTATTATATTTCAATTATTTATGATTACACAGAGCCACCAAACTACAACTTCATAATGTGACCTCAGTCTTTTTCAACGGCGTGCTGCTCTCCCCAATAGAAAAAAAGCTTTAAGGCAATAAATCCTACGCCTCTACTGTCTTTTTAATGATACACTAAGACTAAAACACATTTAGAGCGAAGGTTTTCTCTCCATATTTTAATCAGTTTTTTAGTGCCACTTTGGAATCTATTTAGTCAGTTAAATGGCAAGTTTATCTTAAGAAAATCCATCTTAACACAGCATTTTGTGCTCTATGGAGCCTGAAACCTTAATCCCCCCCCCCCCCCCAAAGTCTACATTTGTTCTTTAAGCAAATTCACTTTTTGATGAATTTTCTTTAATCAAAAGTGACATTTGTTTGAAGCTAGTAAATCCTTCCTTGCTTCAAGATACAATAAATGATTTCAGGAAAATTCTGCATTGGAAACAAGTGAAATTATCTCACCCCTCTGGCATATTTTAGCCGGAAAATGAGAATTTGTGACTCAGTCACAGTTTAAATGAGCTGTTAGGTTGGAATGTTTTCATGTTATCAGTTTACTTCAGACTTTGTCGTGACTGGAAGTCATGAAGCTTGGCCGTGATTCTCTTCAGATTGGGAATCGTGCCCTGCTGTGATATTTGTAGGATAGTTTTTGCAGTCACTTCGTCATCTGTTGAAGTGGGGGTTGTGTAATGTACCAGTCGGTATTTGTTAGAGGTAACAGAACATGGCTCGCTGTTCCTCTCAGAGCTATTAGTCTTTAAGCCTGGTCCCCGAAGACATGATGTGTTTTGAATATTTAAGTCTCAGACAGACAGAAAAAGGCCAAGCATAAAATCAATGATGCAATGCAGTCAAGTTATTCTAACCACATCTAGTAAGTAATCTTCTCATTTACTTCTCCACAAGAAAGTGTGTTTCCCAAAATCTTGGACTATTCCTTTAAATTTGGAAAACAGAATTTACACAGCAGGACAATAAATAATAATATTGAATTAATCCCATGTTTAATAGGAATAAGGCTAGAAAATAAAGTAGAACCTCTGCGTTGACTCCAACTCTCACTTTCTTCTTCAGCTGAAGTCCAAAGTGAGATTGAGCGGATTTTTGAACTGGCTCGGACGTTACAGCTGGTAGTTCTGGACGCCGACACCATCAACCACCCGTCACAGCTGGGGAAGACTTCCCTCGCCCCCATCATTGTCTACGTCAAGATCACCTCTCCCAAGGTGAGTAAAATGAACACATTTTTATCCGGTGGCGGAGACAGGTTTTTCTGTAACTGAGCTCCTCCCTTGCTGGGATTTTAAAGACAGCATGTATCATGTGTGAGGGATGCAAATTCATGAGGGGACCGACTCATCACTCTGACCTTCAACATGATTAAAAAAAGGCTCATGATTCAGTGATCAATAAAAAAACATTTGGGTAACACAGAAAATGAGAAAAAGCATAGCTAAGGAGGCAAGCTTTAAATCAAAGTGGCATCGGCGTGAATCACACTCGCAGTGGGAAACAAAATAAAACACTACCACCTGTCCTCTCAATTACAACCTGCTGCCGAATCACATACAGCTAAACTTGAAGGGATAATCACGGTATTTATACTTAAAACAGTATAAGCACTGGTGGAATCAGTACTCAGGTCATTTATTTAAGTAAAAGTACCAATACAACAATGTAAACATACTCCTTTTACAAGTAAGCTTGGAAGCAACATCAGCTGCTTCTAGCACACTCAATATCCAACCAAACTATTAAGTATGATATAATAATTATAATAAAAATTATTTAAATATTAACCTAAATATTAAGTAGCATAAATTTTAGGGCTGGGAGGATACACTTTTCTCTCAATTCGATTCTTCCACGATACCATACGTATTGCGATTTCTAAGTATTGCAATTCGATATCACGATTTATTGTGATTTTTGTTTAGTTTAATAATCCTTAAATGAATCGATTCTCCCACCCACCCCACCCCTAATAAAATGGAAATACTCAAGTAAAACACAGCAACTTCATACTTCATTCTACTCAGGTACACTACTTGGGTACATTTACTTTGACTGGACTTCAAAACAAGCTGTGTTCTTTCTGTCAGCATTTTTATTGTCCAGCATAAAACTCACGTTGACACATTAATTGAAGCCTAAATTTAGTTTTGTCAAATAAAACAACCGTGACCTTGTTGCCTTCTGTCCTTATTTGCCTTCAGGTGCTGCAGAGGCTCATCAAGTCCAGAGGCAAGTCTCAGGCCAAACACCTCAATGTCCAGATGGTGGCTGCTGACAAGCTGGCTCAGTGCCCTCCTGTGAGTCTGCACACTGGACCCCAATTATCACTCACTTGAATCCAGTGTTTAAAATAACCTGGAGTTTTGTCCTTTTAGATATGGATTTGGCTCGAGGATTTAGTTTCATGCATATCTGAAGTCAGATTTTTTTTTTTTTTTGAAAGCTTTATAATTCGTGCCAGTTCTATTTCTGCTCTTCTGTAATCTGCTTAGTTATTATTTTAGAAAATGAAGCAAGCACTCCAGGCTTGTGAAAGTGCATGCTTAATTTAATTCAAATAGCTGTCCATATCTTTGGGGAATTACTGTTTAAGATTTTCTCAGAATTAGTATTCAATTCAATGGGTTGGTAACGTAACATTTACATTTTGGATATATATGTTTATATATATATATATACATATATATATATATCTTTATAGATAATTTAAATTTTAGATGTCTGTAGGTTTCTGTAGGTTTATTATTCTAAATTCCTCTACAGCACCGTCTTGTTACCTTGACCTCGACATGTCTCCTTTCCATTTTCTTTAACTCCGTCTGCACCCTTCTTTTCATCTCAGGAGATGTTTGACATCATCCTAGATGAGAACCAGCTGGAGGATGCATGTGAGCATATGGCCGATTACCTGGAGGCCTACTGGAAAAGCACTCACCCCACCAGCTGCAACCCCCCCAACCCTGTGCTAACGAAGCTGCCCACAGCCACCCTGCCCTCCAGCCCAGCCCCGGTCTCCGGCGTGCAGGTACAAGTGCCACAGAGGCCACACATAGGGCGGGGATACCTGTAGCAAAGCTGTGCAGATCAACGCGATAGGACAGGAAGTGAATAGCAATGCTAGAAAAGAAGAGAAGAAGAAAACCTGAAGTAAATGAAGTTAAGGACATCCTGCTCTCTCCAACTGAGGTGCTGTGTTGGTCTTATTTAATTTCCACATAATGAACAATAAGTAGGATCAACCATACAGGTACAGTCACATTCAGGAGCTGAGAGGAGTACACAGCAATGAAATCAGTTACATATTAGCACACAGATCTACTGTACTAAAAGAGACCTAACATGATATTAGTTTGAATAGTATTTCTCAAAACTATTGAAAAAGGATATGATATTTATGTCAACAAAGATGTGCAATATTATTCTTATCAGTCTCAGCAAGAAGATAAGGTTTTTTATACTAAGTGATCTGTTGACCTTCTGCCAAAGTCTGTAGTGTTTGGTCATGAATATGCTGAATTCAACATACCATAAACTTTAACTTCCGTCTGTTGATTATTGTCAGTCCTAAAATCAGCTTAAAGGTGCATTACTGCCAACAACTGGTCCCTTAGAGGAGATAAAGAGGTAGGCAGGAAGCGGGGCAACATCATGAGTACCTGAAACCTTTGATTTCAAATACAATTAATTTATTTATGTCTTTTTTTTAAAAGAGTGTCGTGCAGGATAGATTGCCTCTTCAATGGTGTGATTTAATGTCGACAACTAACAGTAACAAACAACACATGACTGTTGGTCTTTTCAGCTAATCACATATCTGAGTGTGTAAATTCTGTGTAATCCCTTACCCTCTACCCTCTCTCCATCCACTGCCATCACAATGGGAAATGTAAGGCTGAAAATGAGGAAGATCCTGATAATGATGAGGATCAGGACTGAGCTTGACTTGTGATTGCTAGTGTGGTGAGTGAGGAGAGGCCCCTCGGATAAAGGTTTTGAGACTCCAGGCACCAGAAATCGAGTCCACCATGAAATTAAAACACTTTTCTTTAAAATGTCATGAATCATGAACTTTCAATCGATGGTTGATGAAAATTCAAGCGCTGTGTGTGTGTGTGTCTTCAAGTGTGCATTACATTTTGTGTGAGTGCATATGTATAATATGCACCAGAGGCAGCAAGGGTGGAGTGAATATTACTCTGCACGTGTTTGTGTTTGTGTGGGTTTGCAGTGCATTTTCTTGCTTTCTGTCACCCTACTGACTCACATGTGTTACTGACCTCAGGGCAGCAGTGCAGAGCAGAAAGGAGACAAAGCATTGGTGGAGAGAAAAGGCTCCAGAGAGGATCACCAGCACCATCATCACCATCACCACCACCACCAGAGCCAGGACCAGGCTGATGGCGATGCAGAGGCTGAGGGGGAGGGCAATGAGGAGGAGAGGCCTCTGAGGACAGAGTCCTCCAGGAGAGCCCAGCACATCCACCACCGTTCGTCTTCCACCAGGACTGAGCACCAGAACCACCACCACCACCACCACACCAGTCGAGCCCGGGGCCTCTCCCGGCAGGAGACTTTGGACTCGGAGACCCCCGAGAGCAGAGAGAGCCGAGAGAGCAAGGACTCGGCTTATATCGAGCCACGCACTCAGCTCCTCCACCAGGAAGAGGAGGAGGAGGAGGAGGAGGAGGAGGAGGAGGAAGAGGAGGAGGAGGAGGAGGAGGAAGGGGAGGAGGATCTAGGGGAGGGGCACCCCCAGCAGCAACAGCGTTACGAGCCATTGCCCCACCGGGACCACAACCACCATCACCACCACCACCACCACCGCGGTGGAGCGGACGAGGCCGCCCACAGCACGGGACACCACCGCTCCAAGGAGCGCGAACAGGACCATAATGAACGGAACAAGCAGCGCTCTCACCACCACCGGCCGGCACGTGACCACCACCATCACTACTACGACCGGGACAGAGACAGGGACCGAGAGGGGGAGGTGGCTCCCAAAAAGAGGGGTGACGCAGGGGAATGGGCCAGAGACTCCTACATCCACCAGTGACAGACCAAATCCCCCCCCCTGAAGCTCATCTGGACTCTCCTCTTTAAAGACCATTCTGTTCTCCCATCGTGCTGCTATACCCTGAAACCACAGCATCCTATTTATGTACACTTCCTTTGTAAATGCTGTTGCATCTTTTTCAATGGCAGGATTTTGATTACATAGATACAAATATAAATATATAAATATATGTATGTGTGTATCTATGCATAGAGGTTGTTTATGTGTGGATATGCATGAATATTCGTAAATATGCATATTTTAAACCTGTGTTTGATAAAGCATGACACAAAAGCAGAATTTTTTTCTGTACTGAGCTGTGCTTTCTGTGATTAGCATTTTTATTTTTAATATTATTATTATTATTATTATGAATTTCTTTTGCTTGCTACCACTTGAATAATTTGTTCCTTCAGACTACTGCTAGGGTTGACTGCAACGGTTGACTAACCAAGTTAGTTTGATGCTGTATTTGCAGAGGTCTTTTGTTTAAAAGAATAGTTTGGCAATTTGGGGGATGCGCTTATTCCCTTACTGAGTTACACTGAGATGCCAGTTATTAGGTACATTTAGCGTGAAAACTAACCTGGTGAAAGTTATAATGTTCAGTTGTAGAGAACTTTATGATCATGATGGAGGCTGAAGTTTGTTGGTATTGTTTTACTGGGAGGTGTTTCTATCATTTTGTCCACCCCATTTATATCAATTGGGGTAGTCTAAAGAACAGGAACACTTTACAGTATTAATACAGTACACAAACGGCACCACAAACTCCATCCTCCAAAATGATCATAAAGTTATATTAACACATTTTAAAACTGAACATTATAAGCATCATAAAGGAAGGATTTACTACACAGGACTGTTTTAATCCACTGCTTTAGTTTTAGCTATGTTTACCTGATAAACTGAGTCTAGATTAGAAGATCAATAACCACTCATATTTGTGACAGTGGTATCGATTTTCTCATCTAACTCTCTGCAAGAAAGCTAGTAAACATATTCTCCAAACTGTCAGACTCCCCCTTTTATGATCATCATTTATTGCTTAGGTCCTTTTTTTTTTAAATTCTGCGTCCATGGTTTTAGACATTTGGTTCGAACATATTTATGCCTCCTGCGAGGTGCACCTTAGTCTTGCCTTACAAGACAAACAACTTCTACAATATCTTCCTATCTTTACATGCAGTACTGTTCTCTTTGTATGGGTCCAGAAACATTTTCTAACATTGATACACTCTTTATTCTGCACTTTTACTGATTCACATTGGTTTCAAGTGAAAGCGATTTGATATGACATTGCAACTTACTGTACGTCTACTACCAAAACTCCATCAAAGTTCATCTTTTATTAAGTCTAACCCCTTTTCTAATGAATGTTGTTTAACTCCCACTTCATAGTAAAAAGAATGTTCATATTAGAAGATCTTCTTCAGTATGTTTCACAAAAAATTAAAAGATGCATTTGCAAAACCAACTCAAACTATTCAAAATGTTTACCAGACAAAGATAGTTATGTTTTCTGTCTTTTGCCATTTTTTCAACTCCCCTGACTAGGATCTATTTAATGCAAAGTGATGGTATTTCATGTTTTAAGAGACTCCCAACAACTTTCCCCCGTATGCTCAATGATGTGCAAAAGTTGGATCAACTCATATTTTCACAGATATCGTATTAATTCATGATACTGAAGATCTGAATTTAGCCCGTCTGTTTACAAAACCACCAACCCGACCTTTCACTTTCTTTGTTTTTGCCTGACAATTGTAATTATAAAAATTACTCCATTTCTATGCTACATTGGTAGCATTACAGATTTTCTAACAGTGTACATGTGTATGTACATAATGCATAAATATAAAGAATAAAGTTGGCAACAAAGGACTGACGAGGGGGGAGCAGTATTTGATGTGTGCTTTGTCAGAAAACCCAGACAGAGGAGGGAAGCGGTGTCTATAAATAGTCATCTGAAACTCTGCTGAAAAATTGAGGTAGACTCACCGGCCTGCCTCCTCAGTCGTCATGACAACATCGACATGAATGACAATACTGAGGGGATGCGTCTAAAATGGGAAGCTGCTTCTCCACACACACGCCTCCAAAATAGACAAACAGGCACTCCCAGAGATGCAGTTGATTTGATCTCAGCATTCTTTTGTTAAACAGAGAACAATCCTCAACCTTCAATGCGGCAGTGAATAGAACAGCCATTTTAACCATCACTCTACCCGTACATACAGTGAAATGCACAGATGCAGATGCATGTGTGGATGGAGAGTTTAATGGTATTCACAGGAAGAGGGATTGAACTGAGGTCATTGTGAAGGACCTCAAATGCTGCATGACAGCAGAACAGGCCAGATGTTTGTGCACTGTAGGCACAAATCTATAAATTACACTCTGTGCAGATTTATTGGACGCCCATAATTCAATTTGCACTGAATAAATTAGCGAAGAGTGTTGTAGTTTGTATTTGGACCCACAATTCATCATTGTAATCAGATAATTTGCAGTTGCTAAATGTATAATGAACATGCAGAGAGCAAAATCTTATTTTAAAGGAACTTTTATAAAGAAAAAACTGAATGTAATTCCCTTCTGGTGATTCAGACAAAACTACACACAGCATAATATCTCTCTCGCAAGCAGCAGAAGTACTAATTAAAAGGTCCCAGTTGTCTCCACCACCACTAAAAGACACTAAATTGTTAATACCTCTCATGACCTCTTTCTGCACGTTACTTCCTGGTCTATGCTCTGAGATGCAGCCAATCCGCTGTCACCATGGCAGCTGTGTCGTCACTGTTGTTATGGCGACGCTAGCACTGCTGCATTTGCCAATACTCATTCAGTCTCCATCCCCACGTGCCCCCACCCCTCCCTCCCACTCCCCCTCTTTTCCTTGCTCTCCCCTCTCTCCTGCCCTCTGTGTTTATAAGGCTTATCCCTATATGGCCCGCAGTTTTAGAGAGCAGCTGTTGAGAGGCAGATGCTGTAAACAGCACAGCGCGCGTCTTTGTCAACACTGGCCCGTCAAAGCACACAGAGTGTCGTAATATAAACACTATTGTTCCCGTCTGCAGTCTTGTGTGAGAGCTGATGGTGCCGTAAGAGAAAACATGCCCTCCGGTCAGTTTTTCAGGAACTTGGCAATAAAAAAGCCAATAGTGTCCCTGTCGGCTCTGCAGGGGAGGGGGTCTTCAGTTCCTGTCTGGTCCCAGCTCAGCTCAGGACTGAACCTCTGGAGGAGGCGCAGCTGCTCAGGTGACAGGCCGGCCCCCAGCATGCCTTCGGCGCCGATGTGAGGCTCCTGAGAAAGGCGAGAACAAGAGCGTGACTTGATGAGGTTTCCTAACATCACTCTGCATGTTTGTGAGTCTGTCCACGTGGCTGAAGTGTTTTTACCTGAGGCTGAAGCGTGAGGCAGGGAAAGGCATCGAGGGCCCAGGCTACCTGCTCCTCATTCTCTGCAAGAGTCACTGTGCAGGTGCTGTACACAAGAACCCCGCCTTTCTTCAGCAACCGCACAGCCTGCAGTCACACACACAAAATGTATGGATTACTGCGTTTGGTTCATAAATACATTAAAACCATTTATTAAAGTGTATTCTAACACAATATGACAATGTGAATCTGCTGCGCCCCAGTGCTTTACAGAGCTTTATAGTGAGTTTCAGTTCATTGTTTAGCTGCCCGGCCCAAAACTTTACTGTTTTGGTTCAATCTCACTGCTAATCAACTTGTTTCCGCCGCCCCCAAGTGGCCAGATAAATCAGTCTTGCAGGTTTAACTTGACTTTTTGTCTGCCGAGATACTGAATAACCAGATGGATGGACATTGATGGAGCACTGTATGTCACTGGGATAAATTATGTCCTCTGCATTGGACTCTACTACTCCATCTGCTAGCCATAGTTAAGGCAAAAAATCCACAATATAGATTTCATATTTGCTTTAGTCTTCACGTATGTGAATAATAATAGATTTGTATAAAAACGTAAATGGTAGGAGTAGAATTACTTTCTCCCAAGACCCAATGGAGTGTAAAATCATAGAAAACATTCTTGTCTATAAATAAAAACTAACACTATTATAGCCTCAGTGGATTTGAAGAGATCAGATGAAAAACTTCCTTAAATATCGTTTTGTGGTGTGTTTTCCCTTTAAGATGTGAATTCAAGATACACAGCAGCAGAACAACTGCCCAATGCTGCCATCTACTGGTCAAAATTAGTTACTATCAATGTGAAACAAAAACCCAAACTGTTGGCAGCAAAAAGGATGTCAGGTGCTTCATCTGTGTGTGGTAAAACCTACAGCGTGGAATAACTTGCGCTGCAGTGGCTGGTAGGAACAGATCTCCTTGAGGCTCCAGGTACTGGCCATGTTGGGTCTCTGTCCGAGTCCGCTACAGGGAGCGTCCAGCAGAACCCGGTCGAAACTTTCAGGAGGGAAAGGAGGTCCTGGAACATGATCGGAAACAGAGGGGTTACATATATACACATACTGAGCTCTACCATTATTTATTGATAAATATTAATAGGAGAAACCTATATGTGTTGTCACTCTGCTGTCAGTCTGTACCTTCAGTTTCGTGTGCCGGGTCACTGCTCACAGCTTGAGTGCTGTTAAAGGAATAAGCTTTGATCGAATGCAAATGCAACATTTTGGCATTTTGACGAATTCGATCAATCTTATTTCGGATCCTGTCCAAGGCCACAACCTCGCCCTGTGTGAGACGGAAAGAGAGAGAAATAAATTTACAAGGCATAAAAACCATCTGTTATTCAGTATTCAGAGCCTTTAGTGAAGTAAAAGTAGTAAGAGCACAATGTAAAAATACTTCTTTACAAGTAAAAGCCCCGCATTCACAAAGTAAAAGTACAGGAGTATTTTAAGCAAAATGTAACACATGTACTTTACCCCTTTAATAGTGTTATATATATTATAGGATTTTTAACACTGATGCATTAATGTGTAAGCCGTATTTTTGTTACTTATAAAGTGTTGGGCAGTTTAATCTTCAAAAAACTAAACTTTTCACTGAACACTGCATCATGTTTCAGAAGCCAATGTTATGACTCAAATAATATGCAAAGTAATTTGTAAATATAGCAGTCGGATGAATATATTGGAGTAAAAGTATAAAATGTAAATGCTCAAGTAAAGTACAAATACCTCAAAAAGTACAGGACTTGAGTAAATGTAGCTGGTTACTTTCCACCACTGGTTATACCTGCAGTTTAATAAAATATAATGTGGACTGTTTATCCTCATTAAATCCAGTATCTATATCTATATCACTCTACTGTTTACAGCATTCACACCAACTCTGATCCCTGCAGCAGCAAACATCTACAGCTGTTCATGAACTCTGCAGGACTTGTACCTGATCCCCCATGAGTGCAGCAATGTGGCAGGTCTTCCCTCCGGGTGCAGCACACATGTCCAAGATCCGTTCTCCAGGACGAGGCCCGAGCACATGTCCCACGACTACAGAGGGGAGGTTCTGCAAAACATGAAATCACATTAGTTTCCAAAAACAACTAATGTGAAGAGGCAAAACACTGTCCAAAAAACTGGACCAGGGCATCCTTCTGCTCTGCAGACCCAGTTTATATGCTACCCAATTCATCAATCTGACACTAATAGATAGGAAAAGTACACATAATTACTCTATTATACATTCTAATAGCATGAATACCTGTAGGAATGCCAGGCTGGGTAGAACACCATCGAAGGAAGGACTCTGGTAAAGCGGCTCCACCATCCGAACACCTATTCCTCTAAAATAACAGACAGCCACTGAATGGTTTTCCTTATTGAACCACATGGTCACCATGATCAGGACATTGTTGGCCAGAATCCAAGAACTGCTTCCTCATTTTTACTTAGTGTACTTTATCCTTTTCATGTCACACTGAATCTAATAACGACGCAACACCAGGACACAGTGACAGCCTGGACTACACATTGACCAGATATTAGATAAAAAAATGACAATTAAAACAAGTCCACTAACTTGGCAGGTTCATCTGTGCAGAAGACGCTTGAGCGGTCGATTTGAGCGACTCCATTACCCACAAACGCTTTCTTTCCCTGGAAGCTCATGGCTCCTCGGGTGCACTTACCCTCCAAGTCAGAGAAGACGGACACCACATCTCCAGCCTTCATGTCTAAGAACAAAGAAGCACATCACGTGTAGCTTTCATGTAACGTAACCACAATCAACAAAGTAAAAGCACTATAATAAAAATACAGAATCTTTGGGGCAAAGAAAAAAATATGTATTTTGATGTACTTTAATAACAAGTCTTTGAGTCTTACACTTTGGGCTGGCGAGGATCCCCGGGATGAAGACATGAGCACCTCTCAGCACAGCATTGCCACACTGAGCACCAACCACCACCTCTGAGCTGAGCTGCTTCACAGGTCTGGGAATACAAGAGAATTGGAAATCTAAATCCGCCTCGTTGGACATCCTCGGACAGAGTATGAACAATTTGTACAGGCAATTATTTGCAACTTTTTAAAGCTTTTCTTTTGCCTTTTTACCACTATGTATGTGACTCAAACACCCCCAAAACAGAACAGAGCAAGAGAGCTTTATTGTTCTTGCTGTATTTTGTATCTCTTCTGGATTAAAACATCCTTGAATGCACAACCAAGAAAGTGTCCACTACTGGAATAAACGAAAAGTGTCCATGTTTTTTCTGTCGTCCGTCCATGAAATTCCATGTGGGTTTGGCCTCAGGAAACACCCGCCCAGTGGTCGGACTGATACTGCAATTTAAGGATAAGTATGTTCTCCATAGAGCAGATTCAGATTCATCTGACATTGTTCCAGCGTTCCTCGCATACCTCGGGCCATCGACAGGAAGGAGCAGCACATCTGGAATTTGCGGGTGAGGAAGAATCTGAACGGAGAGATCCTCTGCTGATGAGTTGCACATCTGCTGCTTCAACAACAACAACAACAATAGTGAGCGATTAGGACTCCACTGACCACCACTGTGGGGCACCAACACACAGCAACAAAATCTCAGAACATATTAAGACAACGACTCACCTTTTTCAGCTCTTCTCCTAACATGTGTCTGATCTCTTCCAGGGAAGCTAGATGAGTGCTCGCCCGAACACAAGTATACGAAGGAGGGTGAGACAGGCATGTGAGCAGCTTCTGGAAACGACACTCTGCCTCCTGATGGCCGACTGCGGCTAACACCTGAATGCAACCCAAACAAGACGACAAAAAAAATTGATTGATTTCCAGCTTCAGCCTTTCAAATTTAGCAAATGGCGCCTAAAACAGCAGTCTTACAGTTTATTTAAGTGAAAATAACAATACTGCCACCTGAACTAACATCATTCAGGTCTCCATATTAAACAGAAGGCTGTGTGTCCTATTTTTTTGGTGTAGTAATCATTTCTGGTATTAATTTAGAGTCACTTCCTCACATTACATGGAAGCTATTGAAAAAAAAATGTATCAACATTTGGGTACTTATGATTCTCCAGGAGAGATTAATTACTTCCAATAAAAGGCTTGTAAAGTCCTACCTCCTTGTTTAAGAAAACATTCTTGAGAAAATCCGCCACTTCAGGATTCAGAGAAATTCTTGGAAAAATAGACATTTCTTCAATCTGTGCAAAGAAAAGTAACAAATTCAACTGAAAACCAACGAGTAACACAAAAGCAAATAAATAGTAATATAATAATAGACTTTTTAATGAATGAAAAGTAACAATGCAATAAAATACAAATAATTATGATTAAAACAAGTAGCAATTTCACAGATGCAATGCAAAAAACAAGCTCGGCTGATCCTGATGAGTTTTTATTTACGTATATTCTGTTTATCCTCCTTCATAATGTCCGTCTATTATTGGCACTATCTGTATTAAATGTAACAAATGTGAAATATTTAAATAACAGAATCCATGTGTGTTAATGACTTAAAGATGATCCTCCTCCCAACATTAAATAATATCATATACCAGACCTACTTTACGTCCATCACGGGTCATATTTATAATCGGAACGCTACTATTCAACACAACTGCTTCTTACATTCATAATCAGTGAGTGGTTTGTTAAATTAATAGTCTATTTTAGGTGTGACTGCGATGTTTTAACAATCTTCGGGTACTCACGTTAAGTGGAGGCATGGACCGGTGCTGTTTGGTTACTTCCGTATACGTCACTAGCTTTGGTCATATGACACTAGTTGAATTCATAAATCGTAAAAGTTTTATTTAGATATACAAGGTGCAAATGTCACTTTAAAATTGATCATGTCCTAAAAGTAATATAATAAAGTATTAGAGAAACACTTTTCAAACTGCTCATTTATTTAAAGTAGTTGTCAACCATTTTAATTTCTCCTACGAAGAAACATTTTATATTATTACAACTGTGTTTTACTATTTTATCATTCATTATCTGTTTATACAGCAGCCTGCACTTATGGGTAATCACAGGAGGACGCTAAACACTTATGTGTACACTTTTGTTTAAATACTGCTTACAAGTGCTAAAGGTCTTGAAAAGACAGCATGTAGTTATTTTTTTTAATAATACTGAATAGTATTATTGTTTAAGATTAATACACATTATTATTATTATTATTTAGGTCACATATCATGTGACCTACAATAAAAAAAAAAATATATATATAAAAATTATAAAAACTATTAAATTACTATATATCAAAATTAATTTCAAGTACTGTGCATAAAAAAAAACACTGGCACCTTTAAAATAAGTATAATGAATTACTAAAAAATAAAACCACTGCTCTATATTACTGGATTATATATATTATATCTCACTCACTTTAAGTTTTTTTTTAAAAGCTGCTCTCCAGAAAAAAAAAAAAAAAGACCAACGTCGCACGCCTTGACGTCATGACGTAACCGGAAGATAAGTGAATTGCTGGGGTCGCTTTTTTTCTTCTTTTTTTTTTTGTACCAACGAACCACCGCCAGCAGCAGCTAACGGGCAGAAGAAGCCGTGCGAGCCAACGCATCGCCGCACTCCTCTCTCTCTCTCCTCGCCCCCCTCCAGTGGGTTTCATACGACAAGCCACCACATCGATGTTACCTTTCACCGTTTCCCCCCCGCGTCAGCCGCGTTTCTAGACGTAGCCGCGGCGCATGGAGGCTGCGAGGTGTTCCGCGGACGAGACATCATCCAGCTAATGGTCGCTAGCCGCCGCCAGCCGCGGGTTGAACGCTGCAGGACTCGAGAGAGAGCGGGGGAGAAGCTCGGCGCCGCTGCCCACACTTCTGACGGACGGACGGACGGTGTCATTAAACCCGAACCATGGGCCTCATATTCGCCAAACTGTGGAGCTTCTTCTGTAACCAAGGTGGGTGTCGGTGCGGTCGTTAACGGCTCCAACCAACGATAACCGATCCATCTGTGCGACTTCGGGACTCGGGCTCAAGCGTCTTTTGTTCAACTCGCACGTCAGAAACGGCCACTTAGGCTGCACGTCCCCGTCCGTGTCACCCACCCTCAGGCTTAATCTGGTTATCAGTTCGTCGGCCGGCGTAAGTAACTTGAGTCCCGCGGAGCCTCCGGGGAGCGAGTTGTCAGTCAGTTTTATCTCGCTTCTCCGGGACACTTCACCTTACGTAACTTTTTCACCCCGACTCCGTAGAAAGCTGTACATGTACCCCTCGTCCGGTTCGTTTTTCTGGTCGGACAGTAGAAAACAAAGCATCAGCAGTGACAACAAAGTGAGCTGGGGTGGAGAAAAGAGTGAAAAAAGGGCAACAAAGAGCCTCGGTAATCCCCCCCCCCCTTTCACTCACATGTGTGAAAATTACAGAGGTGTAAAATGCTGTTTGTCTCCTAATTTCAGGGTGCAGGGTACATAATAAGGGTGGTTTTAGGTTTTATTTGTTTTTTCTAAATAACGTTTAAAGGTATTTATGAAGTATTAGTATTCAGCTACGTTTTACTGGTTTTCTTCCAATATGTGAGTGTTATTTTTTTGCTGTAATGAGGGAAAAGGAAAGAGAGTTTTTGAGCTGACATTCGCCTGAAATGATTAATAAAGGTAATCTGGTTGTGTTGCAGGCCAAGCAAAATTATAACTGAGAGGGCATTTTTATTTTCTGAATAGTGAACTTATATGAATCTTCTCCTTTGGCCTGTGTAGCATTGTTACCAGGCCCCAGGGATAGCAGGGACTCGTACTTTCATTCCTTAATTCTGGATTATATTGATCCAAGTGTCAAGTTTCATTCACTTTTAAGAGATTACAGGTCTGAGTTGAATTGTAAGCAGCAGAATAGTCGCTAATTACACGTTATCAACACTGTAATCAGATCACCTTAGTGGTGTCTAGCAGTACTGGTGCTGGCAATTATGTAATTGCACTTTAAATGTGTTTTGATGTCATTTTTATTGCTGTATTCTATTCTGAAACATTTTGCTGCCGTGTGTTACAGGAAAAAAAGCCCTTTAAGCCTGAGGTGCAGTGTCTAACTCTGATTTAAAAAGTGCATCATTCTGTGGTAGAAGAACATCAAAGATAGTTGCATGCAGCCAGTGGTAATTTGCATTTCCCCCCCCAGTCATATTGTTTTATAAATCTGCAGAAGAAATTAGTAGCCTGTAAGTGCTTAGATAACTATTTATAGGTAATTAACTGGAATGAGTCATTGATTGTTAACATTTGACATTTCAAAGGCATCAGACCCAACCTGTGTTACCTGTGCTGGAGTAACACATCTTTCCTTGTGCAACAGGCAGGTCGTTGTGTATACATTGAAACGTCTACCTGTATGCATGTTTAAAAAAAAAAACAGGCCTGTTGTCTTTTACAACATGTCAATTTCTGATTTGATGGTGGTAAAGGCAACAGTCGGTTTAGTCATGCTGTCAGCATCGTCACAGGGGTAGCTTCTCTTTTAGGAAGCAATAGACATGCAACATCTTCCAAAACCCAGTATGGTGCACCAAGCCTGTCAGAATTGCGAGCCCTCTGACCACACTTCCTTCCTTTTCTGCAGCCAGAGGCCTCTGAGGGGCGGAAAAGTCAAAACACTTAAGTGGGGTATTTTGGCAAGTCCGTGTCAGCCCTGATTCTGCGCTCAGTCTGTTGTGTTTGACTGCTTTGCAGCAGTCAAAGCTTTTACTGTTGCAAACTGTGCTTGCTGGTTTTTCTGAACGGCAAGAAGTTACCGTGGATATAGCGACACATGGACAAATGAGGACAAGAAGTTTTAGGAAGGAAATAAGTTCAGCTTGTATGATTTTGAATGGGCAGCAATGAATGACAGGAATGCATTGAATAGACTGATCCACATATTCTTTATGCCACTCATTGTTTTAACAGTGAAGAGAGTGTTTTTCTTTATATCTCTTAAGATTGTTTTACTGCAGTCACATTGTTAATGTACTGTTTTTGTTTTGCAGAGCACAAGGTGATAATTGTTGGACTAGACAATGCAGGGAAAACCACTATCCTCTACCAATTGTAAGTATTTTCAAATTTACAGTTGGAACTTACTTTAGGTCAATCTTCCTTCTTTACTGCACCTGAACTAACAAAAACTCACTATGATTTTGTTTTATCAAGTCTGATGAATGAGGTGGTACACACGTCACCCACTATTGGAAGCAATGTGGAAGAAATAGTGGTGAAAAACACTCACTTTCTGATGTGGGACATTGGAGGGCAGGAGTCTCTTCGGTCCTCCTGGAACACCTACTATTCCAATACAGAGGTGAGAAACACATTTTGTACACTTTTACACTTTCTTTTTATACATTGTAGTAGTTGAGGGGAACCGAAGTATTGTCCAGCAGCAGGTTTTCTTCCTGAGCGGGGCAGCTGGTGTGTTTGTTCAGAGCACAGACGGCAGCAAGGGCCGCCCCCATGTCAGAGGTCAGCCTTTCACAAAGGGGCCCGTCTGCAGAGCAAAGTGAGGGTCAGCCTCCGCATTTTTTTTTTTTTTTGGAGAAGTCAGAAAAAGAACGGGGCAGATGTGTGGGCGAGAACTCTCCTAAAGAAACACATGAATTAAACTTTCCTGATGTAACATCTGCCAGACACTTTTTACTTTCACAGGCAAATACTCATTCATGCCTCTTTCACACATGAGATATTCAACAGGTCACAAGTAAATAGATCCAGTCACATGTGACTCCTCAAGTCTCGTTCTCGTTCACATCTCTGCTAAAGAGCACCAAGGTTTAGTCAATAGACCGAAGGTTGTTTGTTTAAAATTATATAATTCCCTTGTTCCAGCTTCTCTTCGTCTTATGTGATAGTAAACTGGATATCTTTAGGTTTTTGACTGCATGTCAGACAAAGCAAGAAATCTGGACAATGTTTTACTATATTTTAGAGCTGCACATTTAGTCAATTTACAGAAAATTAACTATTTTGATCAATTAATCGCTTTAGACTTTTTTTTCAAGCAAAAATGACAAACTATTGACTTCTCTGGTTTCAGCTTCTCACGTGAGGATTTGCAGCTGTTCTTTGTCATATATGACAAGAAAAAAATACATTTTAGGTTGTTCAAACAAAACAAGCAAATTAAAGACACCACCATCGGCTTGGAGACATTGTAAATTGCATTTGCATTACTTTTTTGTATATTTGATAGACTAAAAAAGTAATTGATGAATTAAGAAAATTGATAGTTGTAACCATACTCTTTTCTGACACTTCAAAGACCAAACAATTGATCAATTAATCAAGAAAATAATGGGCAGACTAATCTGCAATGAAAATGATTAATAGTTGCAAATATAGTTTCAGCCGTATTACAGTACACCAGTACTCAACCCATCTTTGCTGTTAAGAGGGTAAGCTTAGTTAGTAGGATCCCTACAGTTACTATAGGAACCATATATTGTCGTTACTATAGTAACTTCACCCTTTCATTGAAGCAGGGTCAGACTCACATAGCGATTTGGGTCACAGTCATGTTGGATAACGCGTGTTGTTGAAACGCGGCTTCATCCTGGGTCGTTTGCCTTTCATGGCGTCTCTCACATCTCCCCAACATTAACGTGCCTTTGGTCTTTTGTCATACAGGCTCTCACTCATTCAAAAAGCTTTATTAGCATAGCAGTCACCAGGACCCATTGTGGGGGGCCTTGGCCCGGAAATGCCCCCCCGCTGTGTCGTATTTAATTGCTGTAAATGTCTTTTGAAAAGAGGTCACTCAGTGTGATTTTTGTCTCCTACTCTGCAGTTCATCATTCTGGTGGTGGACAGCACAGACAGAGAGAGGCTGGTCATCTCTAAAGAGGAGCTCTACAGGATGTTGGCTCATGAGGTAAAACACCAAAACTAACACAACTTTGTATTTCCATAAGGAAATGGACTGAACGGATTCTGTTTTTATAGTGGGCATTGATTTTCCACCATGGTTAGCACTCTCCACCCTTCCACATTGTTTAGAGCTCGTGGGTCAAACGGTGGCAGCGAGCGTGGTTATGGTTTCATTGTTTTCTGTTCTCTCCCTTGGCCTCCCTTCAGGACCTGCGGAAAGCAGCTGTGTTGATATTTGCCAATAAGCAGGATATGAAGGACTGTATGTCTGCGGCGGAAATCTCCAAATACCTCACCCTGAGTTCCATCAAAGACCACCCCTGGCACATACAGTCCTGCTGTGCACTTACAGGAGAGGGGTAAGAGATATATGTTGATGCATTACAAACTGTGGCACACAGCAGTGCAGACAGTGACATTGTTAGCAGGATTTTTATTACATTTAAGGAGTAGATATTGGTCAAATTCTATCTAGATCCCAACCAGACAGTCATAATGAGGTGTTTTTCATTTTCATCACACAGATTATAAACAATACCATGTTTCCTACATAAGAAAAACAAATAGTAAAAAGATGTACAGTAAGTACGGGATATGTGCGTAAGTAGGACAAGCAAAGCAGAGAATGACTGACTGAGAAATGGTAATGTTCACTACAAAAATACATAATAAGTATGGAAATATCTAGTAGCATATTGCACAATAATGTTTGCATTTACTGCACCACTTCTGAACAAATGCATAACAGACTTGATAAATACCACGTAGGCCTCTTGGACTTTTATTACACATATTTGAGATTCAAATGAGGTGTTGAAACCAGTCCTGAAGGGTTGCTGTGAGTTCTGTAAACCACCAGAGGTCACTGTAGGTGCTCAGTTTAAAACCTCCAACAGACACAAACATGAAGAAACCAAAGTTCACGTGCCCTTTCTCTCAGTATATTGTAAATTCATACTTTGTGCAGCCAGGGAAAGTATATTAAGTATATTATTACAACAATAGAAGTCATTTAAACATTCTTGAAATATGCATTATGTGCATTTTTTTTTTTTTCCCTCCTCTGACACACCTCTATTGTTTCTCCAGTTTATGCCAAGGCCTTGAGTGGATGACCTCGAGGGCTGGACTCAGATAGCCCCTCCCTCTGCCGTCGATGGCCTGACTACCTGCACCACCCACACGGTGGCACAACAGCTTGTCCTTACTGGCTTATTGTTTTGTTTTTTGTTTTTTATCATGAATTTTAATGGACTTTGACCTCTGGAGACGCCACAGGACAGGAGCATTGACCCCTTCCGCAGCTTAATTGTTACAGTGGAGCTGGTGTTTCTCCCAGTCAGAGGATACGTGACCAGAACTAATGAACTGACCTGGTTGTGGAACAAGAAGTTGCTTTTACAGTAAAGGAGAAGTAAATGATTTCAGCAGGACTCAAGTTAAGAGTATGTCCAAGTGCAGGGCTGCACTGGAAACTCGTCATTAACACTACATACATATCATGTTACATGACACTATATCATATCAAGAGTATGCCATAAACATCACGATGGTGCCCACTTTGGGAAAATATGGTGCAGCTCTATTATTATTTTTTGCCTCTCTATGAGTTTGTTAATTTTCAGGTGAAATTTGCCAGGACAAACAAAGGGATTACAAGCAGTATTGTAAAACCAGTTTCAATGGGACGAAAGTCAAGGTGGCACGAAGTTGTGTTGAGTTTTTCAGAATAATGTTCCTTTATAATTGTGTTTTTTTTTTTTTTTTTTTCTTTTTTTTTTTTCATCATTCGTAGCACAGCCTTTTATATCTGTTACACATGATTTCAGTTTCATAAGCTACATTGTTGGTGGTCATTGTCACACTCATCGGTGCCGAATGGAAATGTGGTCAAATACAGATCTCCCTTCTTATAAACCCTGGGCCTGTATTTGTATGTTATTGAGCCAAATGGTGTAGATTCAGAGTGCTGGCATGCAAACTTTATTTCTTAAAACTAACCTCTGAAACAAATGGACTTTACTTAAGCAGTTTATTTAAATAAGCAAAGCATTAAGTGGCTGAAACATTATTTCAACTGCAGGTACAAGGCTCAGTTTTAATATCAGTATTTTAAATTTAAACACTGTTGTGTCAATGATGCATGATTTTTATTTAAGTTTTTATTGTTGTTTTGCTTTTATGGACTCTTTTAATGTAAAAGAGTGGCAGGTTAGCATCTACACCTGTTTTGTATTAACAGATCATTGGTGCTCTGCAAGTGTGAGTGACTGATCCACTGCATCTTCATATAAACATCTCATGAATTTTCTGCAGCCATTTTGGCGCATATTCCTCTTTTAACATTTTGTACTTTTTAAACAAAGGGATCACAATAAGCCACCATCGAATAAGCCACACATCTGTGGGAAGTTGTTACTCATCCACCACCTGGACATGAGCTATTCAGTGGTAGTAGCATTAAGATTATCTTAACTCAACATTTTGGCCATCATAGTTATAATACTTGATCCTCAGCCTTAACCATGCTGTTCTGAGTGTCTGGAGGACCATATGTGAATGAATCCACTCATGATTTTTACCCTTGTTTTCCTCGCTGACCCGGTATAAGAATTCCTTGGTAACAGATCTATGCACGCGTCACTTTGAAACCATGTATATCTTTTGCAAATTCCACAGTCGCCAAAAAGGAGGAGGTGCATGAGTTTCATTGAACTGGTGTCCATCTTGGTCAGGGAGGTGCCTCTGGGTCTCTAGGATATAGTTGGGTTTTTTTTTTTTTTGGTTGTGGTACAAGGTAATTTTACACTTAACAGGAAAAATGGTGAACTGTGCAGCCCCCAGACTCTTTGCAGCACTAAGGTTTACAGCTTTCACCTTGATCTCACAAAACAAGGGAACTGATCATGTACTCTGTGTGGTGGCGTCTAGTCTGGGTCATGTACTGTATTTCAGTTTTCAATAAAAGTTTGTTTGAACTTTGAGCCTGAATAGTTTGTTCTTTTTCCAGTGTTCTTGTATTGAAAAGGAATACTACTAGAAGCCAACATGTTACCTTTGAAATGCCAAACAAGGTAATTTTAGTGATCGTTTTACTTTTTTCAAAGAAGAACCAAGCTATTTCTGATTCAAACAACAGTTTATTCACATCTGCAATATATCGGCCAATTTAACAAAGCACAGAGCAGTCAAGAAAAGTCACAGAACTCCTACCTACTTGTAAGGAACGTACAGAGGAGCTTCTCAATTTCTAAAAAATAATGTAAAACATATCAGCCAGTATATCTTCTGTAATGTTTTTTCCTCTAAAGTGTACTATACATTCACTTTTCAATGAAGCCGCTGCACTGAGGTAATGAGCAAAGAAAAACACTGGCAAGACTGACATTTAGAAATGGGGGTTAACTAGGAAAAGGTTAGTGGGAACTGAAAAAAAACAAAAACAAAACACTGGATTTAGACAGCATATAAAATGAATCATGGAACTGCATAATAGCGGATTGAAAGAAAACAATGGGACATCTGTTAAAAGCTGATATGTTTTCTAAGCTGCATCCCAGGTGCCAATAGTCTCCTTGGCAATGCCCCTATTGTCTAAAGTACAGACGAGAGTTCGCAGTAATAAGATTCAATAATACAAGTTTCAGTTATAAATGCAGCGGTTTTTTAGATCTCAAACTCAGTGCTAAAAAAATTCTCACAGTAACGTCACTGTCACACACAAGAACAGCAAACAATGAACAACAGATGAGTTCTCAGCTGATCAGTGAGTCAGTCTTATCTGGGGTTTCATGGATCCGGCTCAGCCCCTATCCCAGGTTGGAATAAAATAAATGTTAATCTGTGTCGGTTTTCATTGATGCTGGTGTTATCTGGACTCCTCTTCTTGACATCATTTGCAAGAATCACATCTCGCTCGCAGTCTTTTGGTGGCCACTCATCCATAACGAGACCACCTTCTTAAGCGTCCGTGAAGTGGTCTTTTTGGAAATGTGGCAGGTGTAGAGAAGCCCGTATATGTGTGTGTGTGTGTATGTGTGCTTGTTTGGGCTTTGAGCTTAGGGGACAAAAAAACATACTGGAGAATGAAGGAGCTTAAAGTTACAGCGGTGTCTTAAAAATGTCCACCGCCCCACGGTACACAGTTCACTGCCAGCAGAAGAGAAGCCTTCAAACATGCGTTAGTTAAATGTGTGAAAATGGCTTTGGATGAGGCAGCAAAATCCCCAAAAAACAAAAAGGTACATGGGGCGAAAAATGGAAGGAGAAGAGGAAAAGCCTAGATATTCTTTGGCCGAGGCGTGTCCATCGCAGAAAAATCACACGCACAGAGCTCTGGGGCACCTGAGAAATAAAGAAAGAGAGAAAGTAAGTCAGTAAGTCAGTAAGTCAGTAAGCAAGCAATATGCCATCCAAGGAAAAGCACTGGATGATAATCTGTTTTACCTGTCCTCAGTGAAGCCATCCATCTCCTCCTCGTCGTCCAGCTCCATGTCCAGCTCATTGTCGAGACAATCACGGCCGTAGCCACTCAACACGCTGCAGGTGTGAAATGTTTGTACCGTCAGATGTATGCAAAACCTTTGACTTTTGTTAGATTAGTCCTTAGATCAATAAACCTATTTATCCATATTTTTTACGCGACTGCTGACCTGACTGAGCGAAATGTGAAGAATATAATCCTCTTGAGCTTCTTGTTGTAGAAGAAGTAGTTGAAGGACCAGAGGCTCCCCTCTTCACCAAAGGGGTCCGAGTCCAGATCAGGGTTGTAGCTGAGAACAAATAAAAGACACCAAGCTTAGAATGGCTGAACTCGACACCAAACGGATTTTCAGCAGCATAAAATATCTGCCATATAATACGTTTGTGTACACACACACACACACACACACACACACACACACACACACACACCTGTAAATGTCACAGCCCTGCAGGTTGATCTCCTGGTCGATGGCGTTCCACAGCTCCGGCCCCAGAGAGTTGAACTCCTCTCCCACAGCAGAGAACAGGCTGCTGTTCACTGCGTTAGCCACCTGGAGAGAAAATCAGCCAAATAGTTACTCCACAAAGCCTTTTCAATTTCGTCAAATGGATCCGTAACATGGGGAAAAAACATCTGCTTTGTCCCGGAGGTCAGAGTCAGCTACAGAAGAGCACACTAACCCAGTTGAGGCTGGGCTCCCGGCTGAACTCGTGGGCCCGCGCCGCGCTGAAGTCATAGTCCGGCCTGAAGGACTCGTTGAGAGTGGTGATGAGGTAGAAAAGAGTCTTCCTGCAACACTTGTCACTCAGAGGGTTCTCCCCATCCTCACTGCTCTTCCCCAGCCTGCACAGAAAGACAGAGAGGGGGGAATTGAAAGGAAGTCCATAATTATCTTTTCTAACTATTGATTAAGGGTCCAAGTGCCAAAGTCATCCACTGTCCTGTCCTTCACTGTGTGGACTGCAGTACTCACTGTGAAGGGCTGGTGGCGCTGGTGGACTGAGGGGGAGAGAGGGCCTCAAGGACGTGCGGTTCCCCCTCCTGGCAGAACTGCTTGAACATATGTTTGTCATCCCCTGCCATCTTACAGGAGTAGCTCTCGATCCTGCGGGGCGAAAGTAACATAACATTACATATGTGGCCAATATTCGTGAGCTGTAAACGTAATGGAAGAGATTTCAGACGAGTGAAAATGGCCCAAATCCCTTAAGATTACTTTAATAGTCCATTAGGCTTAAACACACAATTACACAACACATTGATGGGTACTTCAGGGTATTTTAATGCATTTCATCTAACTCCTATAGCACATAAACCAAATGTAACCCTCTATCCACTGATGTTGAACAAATACAACTAATAAATAAGGACAGTTTATTAAATTATTATAGAAAACCAGCAGTGATGTAGATTACAGTACAAGGTTTTATTTCTGTTCTATTCAGCTCTTTTGGTATTGCCCTACTTTCGGCACACTCTCTGTAGTTTCACTTTTATAAAATATATAGTATATAGTACTAAGTATCCGATCTGACTTGGTAGTAAAGTATTAAAAAGGATTCACACTGAGTGCAGAAAAACTGGACTGGAAGATCTCTATAACCCATAACTCTGTTTGACAAGATAGCCCCTCGTCTTTCCACTGGGGGCCATATCTGCAAAAACATATGACAAGATAGTGCTAAAACTTCCTGCATGCGGTTCCATGTTTCTGGGTCAGACGCCACTGTATACAGATATGCGAGTGTGGCAGACTGGTGTGCAGTTGTTTATTTTGCACCCTCCCACCTAGGAGTTATGCAAGAGCAAAGGTTGTGCAACCCAAGATAGACGGACTACTGAGACCAGCCTAATTATAGGGACATTGGGTGGCAGCGGATACCACGGTGGAAATAACTGCCCTGGTTTTCCGTCCACAACACAGCTGACCTGCCGACCAAACACTGTGGGTAACCAGATGACATGGCAAACACTGGAGCTGAGTGAACAATGTCAGTGCTAAAAGGTTATTTAAAAAAAAGCTACAACAGCAGCAAGCTTTGTTAACATCTGTACACAGATTTTTGCGTTTCAATGTATTTAGTTTTATTAGATCAGCTAGTTATGTACTGTATATTTATTACCTTAGTGTACTGCTGCTTGCACCAAACAAATGACCTGTACAGGAGCACCAGCTGTGTTCTTTCTTTAAGTTTCATATATTCTGTGCTGTGTAATGTTTCTTAAGTGCAGTAAAAATAGGGCTGATTTTTACTGTTTAATGTCATTAAATTCCATTTCTACATGTGGTAATCAAAAGCTCATCTGTGACCCAAACCCTTGCTGAAAGCCTGGTGGGTACATTTTTTTTTTTTTTGTTAAGACCAGCAGCTTGCAAGTCGTGCTGCTATGATGGGCTGTCTCACTAATCCACTAAGCAGCCTAAACACCAGCAGCCTTGGCAGCTCCAGCAGCACTCAGCTATCATGCAGTATTGCTGTGTGTGTGTGTGTGTGTGTGTGTGTTTATGTGTGCGCGTACATGCGCGCCAATAACACACTTCACAACAGCCTCCAAAATAGCCACAGAGCGGTGTGAGAGGACACTGTGTTGTGCGTCACTCCGGGTCACAACCAGAACAGAGGCTCAGTTACACCACCCACACTCAAACCCCTGCCCTCAGACTGGGCTGAATAACTTCACAACCCACTGCCCTTTATGTAACTACACTGTCACTGTAACTGAAGGCCTTACATAACCTAAAGCACACTGTAATGCTTGTCAAAAACATGCACTTTCAGTTGGCTATAAACTTTCGGTATAGGCTCTCAGTGTAATAGTCTGTTATCACAATATTGCCTAACATGCATGAACTTGTTTGCTCTACTACAACTCTTTATGAGCAGTGCCAGTGATCTCTGAACCAGCCACACCTCACGCACTCTCTCCTCGTCTGAGGATATCGTACCACGCAACATTTTTCCTGCGTTTGCAAAGTTGGCAGCTGCTTTGGAGAAATGCTCACCACTCAAGTGGCTGAGCCTGTTGAGCTGCAAGTTCTGCTTTACTCAAATAGAAGCAGTGTGTCTGGTTTGTAAACACATGAGCTGCAGCTGAAGTTCACAGAACCCCCCCCCCCCCCCCCCCCCCCGGAAAATGATGGACAGTCATTCCCTGACCTTAGAAGTACAGCTTGTCCTTGTTAAAGGTCTAACTAACTATACACAGTCGAGCGGTGGGCTCGGGTGTTGCAGTGCAGGCCGAGGCCGGGACCCCTTTACCTGCCAAGGATGCGAGACTCTCCCGTCTCAACACACAGGCGGGAGCTGAGGGCTTCAAAGCTGGAGTTTTCCAACAGTTTCATCGCTGTGTCTGAAAAGAAAAAACACAAAAGCAACACAGTGGGAATGTTAGTCAACACTCAAGACTTTTTGACTCCATGTGACTCCCTCATCATGTTACAAAACTGTTTACATACTAAATGGGAGGACTGGGACACTGCCAGGACTCCTGCTGCTTGTTGACATCTTTCCCCTGCACCACGTAACATTTGCACATATTTAACATGTGCACATTTAATATTTCGCAGTTGCACACCTTTCTTATGTCTTTTGTTGTTCACATTGCATCTTTGATACTTCACTACGTCAACGCACAGTAATGTAACGGTGCCACGGTGACGGTTACTATGCCAACGTCGACACGGTACTGCTCAACAACAAGTGTTATCACAACCAAATGAAGCAAATAAATGCGCAATTAAATAAACACCCAGCACAGCGGGGCTACAGCGCCCCGTGAGGGCAAGTTTTAGATGAAAACACGGTTTCCTCCCTGTGTGTGTGTGTGTGTGTGTGTGTGTGTGTGTGTGTGTCCGCCGCCCCTCCCCCACCATGTTCCAGCCAACTTGTCAGATCGTCTTCCTGGTTCGGTTTATTGCGCCACAATTCACTTACCGAGCGATATTTTTGGGGCACAGGTAGAAAGCAGCGGGTTCAAAAGGTCCGCAGGCGTCGGGCGCTCGTCCTCCCCGGCCTGAGTGGATCCTCCGCGGGGCGAAGAGATTAACGGTCCCCGCTTTGTTGTGGACCAGCGAGCGGTGGCGCTTAGCCGCTACGGTTAGCTCGCAGGCTATTATATCGCTCCCGTCTTCAATTCAATTCAGTTTTTAATTCGCACTGGAGCTTAAGCATCTTACAAAAGCACTCGGTCGAGGGTGAGTTATTCTGAGGCCTTTTAAATTTATAGAAAAACTGCTTTTCCCGATTAAATGCGATGAGATTAGATCCAAAGACTGCTGGCGTTCCTCGGGGTCTGTCTGCAGCGGCATCCCTTTCGACCAGATTTCACCAAGGGGCTCGTGTTGGCTAAATCAAGTCGCCTTTTCCCTCAGCGACTCGATCAGAGCAGTAGCAACTGACGAGCTACCCGGCCGAATGATCTACCAAAACGGTTTAAAGGTCTCTGCAAATCGTCGATCAACTCAGCGACACATCTGATCTCTTCACAACAACGAAACCGACTGTACGGGGAAGCCCGGCCCCTTTTCGCTTATATATGCGGGGGGGACGAACACGCCCACTTTTATCAGAGCCGTCTGGTGATTGGCTGCGTGGTCTGTCAAACTCCTAATGTGATTGGTTAAGGCTTGCTCGGTCAATCCCTGGGCTAAAACTGTGTCAAATGTCTTGACTCGGCTGGTATGTGTCAAAACCCCGACCGCTGAAATGAAACCTGCAAATTCAGAGTTGTTTTGCTCGTATTTACGTTCACTATTTATCTCTTGTGGGTTTAGGTTTTAAAAGTCACATAAAACCCTAAAAAAAATACTTATAAATATATTTAAATTAATATATTTGCAGTCTGTACAAAATATGTAGTTTAAATAGTCACTTTGATTTATCAAAGTGGATCTATTTTCTTCATTATTAAATGGTCTAATTTTCTCTTTGCACACCAGTTTTCTAGATTTATTTTATGTTGGTTCCGAGATTTCATCAGTTTTGTGTTTGCTCTGTGTGCTGGCCAGTTTTATGTCTTATTATTCTAAAACACCCTGCAGTGCACTAAATGTGCTGACTGGTTTCATTAACGACTAAGTATAGCCTCAAGCAGACAGCAACAGCATAATGATCTGACGAAACAAGAACCACAAGAGTAGCAGAGAATGAAAACTGCAGTTTTGCCCTAAACTATTAAATATTGTCACTTATATTGCTTGCTGTAATCAAGTGTAATTGACATGTAATCGCTGGCCCAGTGGCCTAATGGATAAGGCATCAGCCTCCGGAGCTGGGGATTGTGGGTTCAAGTCCCACCTGGGTCGTGTAGCAGCATCTCTAATGATGTAGTTTATAATACAGCACAGTTATGTCACAGTAGCAATGCAATTGTTGAATTGTGTTGCAAATATAACTTGCATGTGAGTAAATGTGCTGGTATTAAGCTCTGAACCACGTAGTTCAGTGTTTTAATAAATGTGCAACCCATGAACATTTCTAAAGAACATTTTATTGACAGAAATAAAAATGCATACATTATGCGGTTGCTGCTGTTGGTTTGTCAAGTCTGTGTGATATAGTCAGAAACATCCTCCAGGCCTGTGCACTCATTGTCCAGGTACTCCAGGATCACATTACCCCCGTTGTAGAGGGGAGTTTCTGGGTGAGCCAGTAGGGAGAGCAGCGTGTCGTCCATCCTGAAAGCCTCACCTGTCTGAGGGTGACATAACCGCAGCTTCTGCAAATGGAGAGGAGAGAGGTGCGCTGTTAAGACTTATTAAAGAAATATGCAATGCTATGCTTGATGTTTAAATGTAAGTTTACTATTTAATTATGTTTGGAAGAAAACTTGGCCTGTTGGACTAGAAAATATATAATATATGAATTTCCTTAGTGTTGTGTGAGGAATTGAGAGAAGATGGTGCAATAGGGGAAAGCAGATGAAACCTCTATTTTGTGTTAAAATCAATTAAATCACTAAGAGACACATTATTGGCTATAAATTATAATTATGGGTGACTGAAAAACTGTGAAAAATGATTTTAAATTATGTACTGTAACATTATTTGGCTTTCATGCTTACAACTGTTACCCAATAGATGAAAAAAACAACAATGCAACACATTTAACTCTGGTTAATTCAACTTCCTGTAAAGAGTTCTTTCTTGCTGCTGTCACATGTTGTGGGCAGGAAAGTGTTCTAACCTAACACCTGCACTTCATGTCTGCAAACAAGGTTGATCTCTACGCAGTTATGAAGAAGACAAGAAAAGGTAGTCCAAAAAGCAAGTAAATAGGCTGAGAGGTGGGGGAAGCAGATCAGGTGATTTAGTGATTACTCCTGCTCTCTGTTACCTTAGCTGTCAATACGTTATTGTTGTTCTTGAGGGCAGATAGACCGGCTGCATAGTCCACCACTTTCCCCACACTCCACTTGGAGCAGAAGAACATGGGTTGGCTGGAGTCTTTGGATTCTTTAGGAAGATACACCTGAAAATAGGTTCTTTCTGTCTGGAAAGCCAAAACAGGAGAGGAAGTTGGACAAAATAATAAGCAAATAATTTTAACATTACTATTTATAAATAAAATCAAGGGAGTTACGATTTTACCTGTGGAAGGCCCTTGTCTCCTGCTGCATGCAGCTTCAGTTTCATCAATGCTACCTTAGCTGCAGTTGCACTGTTCTTTGCTCCTCTGCGTCCTTTACTTTTAGATCCATCCTTTGACTCTGAGTGGTCACAAGAGAGTAATACAAACATAGTCCAAATGTAAGTAGGACTATGAACACATGCACATAAGTTATGACAAAGATGACAGCATGTTGTTTAATACTGATCCCATGTGGACAAATAAGGAATGACAGAAGTGACTGAACTACACAGTAACTAACCAACAATCTTTTGCACCAGCTCTTTTGTGGCTGCCATCCGAGGCTTTTGGACTTCCAACTTCTCACACTTGTGATCATCTTGATGACGATGGCTATAAGGAAACAATAAAAGAAAAATATGGACCTTTCAGTTTACCAGTCTACTGATAACAAGTTATGTTGTTTTAGATAGATAGATTACTTTATTCATCCCCGAAGGGAAATTAGTTATTTATTAAGCGGTTAATGAAGGCAAGAAAAAAATGTAAACCAACCCCAAACAGAAATGTTTTTCACACTGCGGACATATTACTGGCAGCAACTCTTTTCCCTTGCAGTCTTGAAATGAGCACGGATAACTTGTGCTGCCACCTACGGTCCGAGATTCCCTTTTTACTGGCTCCTAAAAAAAAGAGAAATATACCCAGTCAGTATCTAAGTAACAGCACAGAGGAAAAATGTCCCATTCGTAATCTTATCAAAAAACGACATTCGGAGTGTGTCATCAACAACACAGTGTACCTCTGAACATGAATGGGCTTCTCTGCTTCTGTGCTCAAGGCTGTAAGAGACAAAGGGAAGGGACATCTTTCATCAATAATAAAAGGAAAAAATATCAAAGTACATTTATGACTATATATATCATAATATCTGTGTTTTTAAAGAAGGAAAAGAACGAAAGAAAGACGGTGGTACAACTACTTTATTAATTAGAGTTAGGGCTCTTAATACTTCCTCTAAAGTCACAATCAGAATCAGCATTATTGGCCAAGTAAACAAAAAGCAAGGACAACAAAGGTAAGCATAAACATTTAACTACTATGTACAATATAAAAATAAATATATAAACAAAGTATATATATGAACATAAAACACAACAGCGATGACAATGCAATGGAGAAACAGTGCAATAATACAGAGTGCAAAGATGTCTGGATAAATACGGCAAGACTGTCACAGGATACTTTATATACCTGAGGTAGGTGGAACATCATATTTAACATATATAATTGATATTTCTCTACACTAGGAAGCAGAGAATTCTTACCAGAAAACACCACTGCAGCACTCACAAACAAACGGGAGGAAATCTGAAAGAAGAATGTAGAAACAATTGAACTTAGTCTCACACATCAATGTTTGAAAACTTTGTCGAAATCCGTTTTACAGCGATGCTGATTCATGTGACTCCGGTCAGAAGCTCCCACTGAGAGCCCCACACATTTTCTTCACAGTAAACTGTTTCACTTAAGAAGAAACTTTTTATTTTTTTTGATGAAGTAACTGAACAGCGACGAAGATTAAAACTAGTTAGTTAGCGGTTAGCCTGCTAGCTGACGTAGCGAGCTGACAGTCCGTGTTTCATGTGAACAAACACGGCCGAACAATGTCACACTGTCACATCTGTGATTACTGTCACTCAGGTGGAGATGAAACGGACCTTTCTGGCTGCAGGAATCGATCTGACAATGCTTCCCGATGTCTAATTCAGCCATTACACCGCCGCGAGCCTGCGGATGTCAACACGAACTTTGACCCCGGACGTGACGTCACGTGACTGAGATTTTCTTCTTCGTTTCTGTTTTTTTTTTTTTTTTTTAATTTTAAATTTCACTCGATTACTTTGTGTGATTTTCTTGGCTTTTTTTTTTAGATTAAATTAGGATGCAGGTTTTAGATGTTTCACAAAACACACCCATGTATGATTGATCAAGATTTAAATTGAAAAAAAAAAAAGTTTATAAGTTTATTAACCGACTTCTAGGGGAAAAAAGAGCTCAAGGTGAAACAGGGAGGGAGGGCGTCAGGTGTCACTACGTCACGCAGGTGTGGTGAAAGGACCATTCACTGGCTGGTTTGAATTGAAAGCACAAAGTCGTCGAGCTGGAAAATCCGCTCCCAACACGCCCGCCTGAGGAGCGTCGGCAGTATCCACACACCGCTGGAGGACTCGCGCAAAGGCCGCTTCACTCACCTGCGCGGTTTACGCCAAAAAGCTGCGGAAATGAGCAAAATCTCCAAGTTATTCAAGGGGAGCTCCGGCTCGGGTTCCTCGTCGAGCTCCTCGAAGTCCAGACACCACCGGTCCAGAGGAGGGCCTTCGCCCCAGGAGGCCATCCACAGACTCCGGGAGACTGAGGAAATGCTGACGAAGAAACAGGACTACCTGGAGAAGAGGATCGAGCAGGAAATCATGGTAGCGAAGAAGAACGGCACCAAAAACAAACGTGGTATGCTCTCACCCGAGTCTGAAAATGTCTGTGCACCTGTGTTCCCTTGGCAAAGGCTTTTAGTGTGAGAACCAAGGGGTTAAAATGAACTGTTGTAAACGTTTAACCAGCTTCAAGGCAAATATCACAGTGAAGATCTTTACAAGGAGGGAGGAGGATATGTCAGATATTTCCAGGTACAGTAAGGCCCCTGAACTCAGAGCCACACAGTCCCTTTAGGACTATAAGATGATTGGTCTGCAGTGATTGTTTGTTAAGGTAGTTATGCTGTCTTCTAGTGAGCTATTATTTTTGATTACAGCCACCCGCATAACAGGTTTGTAACGAGTGAGATGACAAACAAAACAAAAGCATTTATTAAACCTGAAAGTTTCTCTCCCCGTGCAAGAAACCGTCAGTGTTCAGTGTGTTTTCTCATGTATGAAACCTTGAGGTGCTGCATTGCTCCTTGAATCACCCCAGACTAAAAATAAACATTGCCATGTTAAAGGGAGGAACCTTGTGTGTTTAGTCTGTGAACGCCCAACACTGTATGTTCTCAACCCGAAATGTGTGACACTATTAGAAAGAGTCTCACTCCTCTGCAATCTGTCTGCACCAGCTGCCCTGCAGGCCTTGAAGAGGAAGAAGCGTTTGGAGCAGCAGCTCACCCAGATCGATGGCACGCTCTCCACCATCGAGTTTCAGAGGGAAGCTTTGGAGAACTCGCACACCAACACAGAGGTCCTGAAGAACATGGGCTTTGCTGCCAAGGCCATGAAGAAGGTTCACGAGAACATGTAAGAAGATGGGGGCAATAAAATCTACTTACACTTACTTGGAAAGTCTAAAATTTGGATATTATCAGTACCTTTTCTCTTAAAGTTGTGTGCATTGATTTATTTGACTTTTGATAGGAGACTGCTTTTTTTTAGGGGAACTCCTTTGTAGTGAGGAAAATGTTTAAACTTTGAATTTTCAGTGATGTTTAATCTAAACTCTTTAATCTTTCTCTCTCCTTTCATTTTCAGGGACCTTGACAAGATCGATGATCTGATGCAGGATATCACAGAGCAACAGGACGTGGCCCAAGAGATCAGCGACGCAATCTCCAGACCTTACGGCGAGACATTTGATGAGGTTGAGATTTAGACTTTCTGTGTGTTACCTGATAATATCCAGCCGTACTGTGAAAATGGCAAAAATGCGTCTGAACAAAAACTCTTAATCCTGTTTACTTTCTGTGTTTTCTTAGGATGAGCTGCTGGCAGAGCTGGCAGCGCTGGAGCAGGAGGACCTTGAGGACAGTATGAAGAGTATGGGCGGATTACCCAGCGTGCCCAGCTCCAAACTGCCTTCAGCACGACCCAGTCAGCGCGCAAGTAAATACAACACTATCAAACTTTTACTTTCAGCTTTCCAAAGTTGAACATTTGCTGTTTTTATGTGTATAGATTTAATACCCTGTAAGATTTTTTTCATTTTAAAAAGTTTACACTTTTAAAACTATTTTTAGGTGGAGTTCTATGCCTTCATTTGGATTTGGTAGTGACAATGAAATGAGAGAGAGAGAGAGAGAGAGAGCAACATGTTACAAAGTCCCCTTGCAGATGTGAACCAGAGACTTTGCGGTTCATGATCGACGCCTTAACCCTTAAGCTTTAAACATATATTTGGGAAATAATCATTATTTCTATCAATAATAAAATGAATCCTTAGCTGCAGCCTTAACCCATGTAAATGTTCCACAATATTTTTGATATTATTCACTGGTAACTGTTTCCTGCTTTTTACAGCGACCAAGAAAAGGGTTGAAGATGATGACGACATGCGTATGCTGGCATCTTGGGGAACTTAACTACATTAAGGCAGCCTCTCACTCAGAGAAAGTAACACACACAAAAATTCTGCAAAGATCTTTCTCTCTATTTTTAGCGTTTTTATATAAATATTGAAGGTTTTTAGGGAATACGAAGAGTAATATTTTTAAAATAAGCTTCTTGCTCATTGGCCACTTTGAAGGATATATTTGTCAAGAAATTAAGCATTTTAAGTGAAGGAGTTTACTAATTGTATTTTAGATTTATGTTTTAATTTCTCTTATCTTATTTTCTGTTTTCCTTTCTTTACAGTAATGATTCTTACATAGCTTGTACAGAAAGCGCTACTTTCATAGGCCTAATTAAAACATAAGGAGGATATGACTTATGTTTTTAACACAGAGATCATAACTGTATTTTAGACAACTGTAAATAAAGTCTGATTGTGCGTTAATGTTGTAAATATATTGCTTTATCAACTTTCAACAATAAAACAGTCCCCTGCATATTGTCAAATAATATTTTTATTTTATTCTTTTGTCTATTTAATGATCACTAGTAGTTATCCTGCTTCCTGTTTTATCGGGGTTTTATTTTGAAGGATGTGGCCGGAAGAACGTCACTACATTCCGTCTAGCTTGTCACTTGTCACCAGGTAGGAGGAAGTCCTCCGGCGAACTAGCCGCCCAAAGACGAATAATACCTGAATAAAACCACTGTTAAGAATAAAACAGAGTATGGAATCGAATAGACCACCGAATACGGCAGGTGAGTCAGTAATTTATGTTTTTAGACCTGTAGTTAACTTGCGAGGTGTCGAACAAACACGAGGAGTTTCCGTGGAAATTAGCGATAAGTTAGCAAAGTGTTTCCAGGCTCAACATTGCCTCCGAAACCGGAGTGTGACACGTTTCACACCAAGTTTGTCGTAAGAGAGAAGGGATGAAATGTTTCTTGTACTTTTGTGTTCTTCTTACACTGTTATTAACTAAGTTTCATGCCTATATTCTCTAATAACTTTAGCAATATGTTGTCAATTAACTGGGAAGCTAAGCACTCCGCTTTAGTTTGTTACATCATTGCTAGACTTTAAGGAAGTTTAAGGAAGTTTTTATTCGTAAAAGTTGTGTAAGGTACCAATATAAGTAAACCAGTTGGGTTTTCAAAGGAGGATTGTTTAGATACATTTATATATATATTTAATTCACACTCACAACATGTAATACAGTTTGTCATGAGTTGATCGTAAAGTGAGTATCTTTGGATTTAGGGGTGTTGATTGGACAAGCAAGCCATTTTTATATGTCAACTTCAGCTTGGGGAAGTTGTGTTGTGCAATTTTTATTCATCTGTCAATGAGAAAATTAACAGCAGATTAATTGATTAGTGAAAATATCTTTTGGTTAGTGTATAAACTTGTTTAGGCTGTTTGGCACTATTGCAACCTATAACAGCACTGAAATGTATAAATTGAATGACCACAGCCGGAGATGCCTCTGCAACAGACGAGGAGGCCAAAAAAGCAGCAGCGGCGGCAGCCAAGGCGGCCAACCGCCTGCCTGAAATCCGTCTGGTGATGCTGGGATGGAGGTGGCCCGGGAAGAGCCTGACTGGAAACACCATCATAGGCCGAGAGGAGTTTCGATTGGAGCGAGCGGCCGAGTTCTGTGTGAAGAGACAGACGGAGGTGCAGGAGCGGCAGGTGACTGTGGTGGACACACCAGGCTGGTTCTCCGCCCAGGATACTCCAACCTCCTATAAACAGGAGATAGTGAGGGGGGCATCTCTTTGCCCTCCAGGCCCACACGCCTTCCTGCTTGTCATCCCCGTGGGCATGTTCACAGAGGTGGACCGTGCTCGCATCGAGGAGCATGTCAGCCTCTTTGGTGAGCGCGTGTGGAAGCATACGATTGTGGTTTTCAGCTGGGCAGAGGTGTTGAGGACCATTTCAATCGAGAGGTACATTCGCAGGGAGGGCAAGGAGCTGCAGTGGGTTCTGGAAAAGTGCAAGCGAAGGTACTTTGTCATTAATAACTGCATATTCGGGGAGCATCCCCAGGTGGGACGCCTGCTGGAGAGAGTGGAGAAGATGGTGGCAGAGGAGGGGGGCTACTACAACCCAGAGGAGGTGGAGGAAGAGAAGAAGCCTCTGGATGAGAACCAGAATCCAGCCAGGGAGGGGCGGGAGCTGGGGGCACGGCCCAAGCAGAACTCTGGTCTGGGTTTGTCAAAAGCCATGGAGGTGGAGCCGCTTTCCAGTGAGTGATGCATTTATCTGGGCTCAAAAGAAAGTGAAGTCTCTGAATGTTATATGTTTCTTTCTGTTAATTAAAGATTAGAATTAAAGATCCCATGACATGAGTTTGAGACTTTAAAACATGCTATAGTCAGTATTTTTATGCAAACAGATAGATTACATGACTACTTGTTTGTAAAAGATGTTGCTGGTAGTGATGCACCCTGTTGTTTCCCTCAGCTGTAACAAGCTTTACAGCATCTTTCATCTCATAAAAATATTGACTATAGCTGCTGTAAGGAAGTTAATTATTATTTCATGGGGCCTTTATAGTAGATGCACTTGTTAGCCTTTCTTCACATTATAGATATTTTGTGCCAGAGTAGTACGCATGAAACCTAGATTGCAGCAGTGATTGAGAAAAAATGTATCTCAACATCTTTCCTAACATTTGTCTTGCACTCATTTCCTCTGATTTGTCAATTTGCTATGTCTTCCTCTGTCTCCATAACAACCTGATAAAGGCAAATCTAGAAACAAAGCACAGCATTGTTTCATCCTCTCTAATACCACTGTAATAATAGTGATATCACTGCATGTGAATTAAGCTTGTATTTATACAGAATGGAGCCCTATAATAATGCTCTGTGTTTGATTCTAGATTAACAAGACACTCTTGGCTGATGGACCCTCTAATGGAGCCTCTGCCTTAATGTACTGATGGCAAATCTGCTTATTTGACAAGACAGAAAAGGGTAATTAACTGAAATTTTACTGAATGTACAGTGTGATTCATATTATTTATTTTTTAAATCAAACATGTTACTGTGTGTTTTAGTCATTCTTTATGCCGCAGTATCTTCTCACTGTGATGATGTAGGAGGCCTTTGCCACATAAATCCCTTTTTTCATTTTAAACTCCCGTTTCAACATATAGTGATATTTTGTTCCTTAGTTTGGAAGATGTTTTTAGGTCATTTAGGTCATTTGAAGCTCAGCGTGTACACTCCTTAGTCATGGCGGTTACCAATGGCAGAACTGCACTATTAAATTGTTACTATAATATACTGTCGATGACTGAGGGAATTGATTCCCATTTGTTGTGACCAAACTGTTAATGCTTTTTGCATGCTGCAATGTTTATTACACTCTCAGTGTACAGTTAAAAAGCACTTCAGCAGTTATTGATTTTTGTCTGTTGTATGTTGCCTTAAAAGAGTGATTTTGTTTCCCTTTAAAAGGATCTTTGAGATGTATGTATCACTTTATGCTAGAGGGACATGTCTGAGCCAAGGATGCGCTACCATGTAGAGCTGCAACGATTAGACGAATAATCAATTAGTTGATCGACAAAAATTAATTGGCAACTATTTACTAAATACACTAAAATAATATACAAAATATCTTTGGGTTTTGGACTGTTGGTTGGACAAAATAAGCAATTTCAAGATGTCATATTTGGCTTTAGTGATGGGTATTTTTCACTACTTTTTGACATTCAAAATTATTATTTTACATTTTATAGAGAATAGTCGGCGGATTAATTGATAATGAAAATAATCGTTAAATGCAGCCCTACTACCATGTGCACCTGCTTGTGCATTCTGCCACAGAGTCGACCTTATAAAACCTCCTCACATACAGATGCACTCACTTTTCAATTCATCTGAGAAAAATGTAGGTTGAAAGTCAGTATAGCAAGTGTCTGAACGTAGCTAGAAGCAGCTTCTTTACTACGTGTTACAAGTACTTCTTAGAGTTCACCTTCACTACAGTTGGTGCCGTATGTCTTCGACTCTATAGAAACAGGGTTCACTGTCTCTGATGATGAAAGCTATTTCTACAGGACATGAGAGGTTTCTAGGGGGTCTTAAGAGCTAGAAAGGCTGTACACAAGGATGTTGGCATTGTATTGTCTTCCTTTATGAAACCACCCTTTGAACTGCTTGCTGTAGTGCCTTTCTATGAAATTAAATTTTTTATTGGCTGGTGCTCCCACCAAGACAGTTGGTAAGTCACAGGCACTCTCAGAGAGCCCTGAGTTATTATAGATCTTATAGTTACAGATCTGAGCAGTGTGACTCTGACCCTTCTTCCTTACAGAAGATCACACATAACCCCCTTTTTGTTGAATGTTTGTACGAGGATGTCCCTGTTTTGTCCTGCTGTTAGGTTTCACGTTTTTCCACTGATCCACAGTTGGCAGCGATGACGCAAGAACAAACAAGGAAATGCGCCAACAAAGGCAGTGAGGAATAAGATGGCTAGCAAGCAAACTCAGAAACCAGCTTTGCAAATGTTTTATGTGGAACGAAACGCAGTCAGTGCAATCTGTTTTGGTGAGGTGTAATGTAAACATAAGTTCTGCGTGTTTACAGGACACGTTTCAGGTATTGTTGTAGAAAACTGGTGACACCAGTAACCTGGTGAATTGTAGGAGTGAATCAGGTACTGATAACATTCAACTAGAGTGGCTGTGAGTTTCAAGGACTCTAGTGGAAAATGACTGCCTTCAATCTTTTGTAATCATCACAGATCAGTTCTTACTTTTGACCCTCAGTACCCAGATCTGCTGATTTTCACTCTAGCCATCAAATCTGGACATACTTTCACAGGGACACCTAGTGAATGAAATCACTAAGATGGTCAGATAGAAAACCAGGAAGGTCCTGATGGCCAGCATTGAAAACAACTGACTTAAAGCCTTTTATTGTTGGAGTGCTGTAGATATTGTAGATCTGTAGATTTGAATTCCTTTGCATGTATGTGTTAATACTCATTAGAGAGAAACCCAATGCTGTATACTCAGATATGCACTATGACTATTTCACCCAATGAGGGCAGATACAGACATGTCTGTTGACATTTTATACAGAAATATGAGACGGGAAACAGACCTGCTGTAGACCTGTTGTACACTGGCCCCTAAAGGATCCCACATGAAAGAGGACTAACTCTGAACAGACACAATTACAAACACTGCTACAGATGTGGGTCACGCTGTATTTGGTAAAATGTCACTTGGCAACATTTTCAGTGATAAGACGTCTGGCAATCAGCACTCTGATATGAGTTTTCAAAGCAACACGGAACCACTAATGCACCAGTAAAAAAAAAAAAAAACAGCAGCATTATTTTATATATAAAGGGAAAAACTCAATAAGGAAGGCTAGGACATGGCAGACGTGTATACACAGAAAGTGCTGTTAGAGTTGCAACCTGATATAACCCACCTTTGTAGCAGTGTCTGTAATGAAGTCCAGCACGTGAATCAAGTTACTCTTAAGAAATGAATAAATGAAGCAGAGTCATGTCTCTGGGTCTTTGCTGTACTCCCTGTAGGCCTGCAACATGTCGTATTGGTCAGCAGTAGTTAAGGTAGATTTACTTGTTAAAGATAGGATGGAGCTACACTGTGCTGTCTTTCTATTACATCCAAATAAATGTATATTTTAATCAAACTCTTGGTCTTGTTCTTTGAATTTTGGACAGGAAATGAGCTGCTGTCACAAAGCATTTAGATGTGTTTTTGTAACGTTCTAATTTAGAATAAATTACTGAAACATGATGCATTAAACCTTGTAGCATGCAGTTACGTCCTTTGTTTTTGTTTCTTTATGAACATGAGTTGTATTCAGTAGTTTGACCACTAGATGGCAGTAAAACATCAGGTCACAGAGATGTTGGGACATACTGACAACAGCAGCATCACTCAGCACTGGTATGACCTTGCCTACAATAGATGATCTAACTTTATTTTGGGAAGTAGAAGCTGGGTGTCCAACTATTAACACCCACTTATTACTGTTTAGTGGAAACATGCAGCGCCTGTGTTTATGTAGCACACTTCATTTCTTCCTGACTCTATCCTTGAGTTACAGCTCTTGTGCCAAACATTAAGCTTAATTCTCTTTTCGTCCTTCGTGCTACTGAATCAAGCTCTGCCTGGCTCGGTCAGTATTCTTTTCCTTCTGCCTCATACCTCCTCCATGCCTTTTTTGCTGTTTTGTTTACTCAGCTTTCTCCTCTATCTCCCAAATCTGCAGGGAAGCAGTTCCACTATCTACCTGATCCAAGGGTTTCACATAAACCAGAAAACATTTTTCACTGTCATGCTCTCTTTCAGGACCGATAAGATGTAAAGAAGAAAATTGTGCTTTTTAAACAGAAATGTGCTGCAAGAAGCGGTGGGAAGATTCCATAGTCAAGTGATTGACTTACAGAATGAGCATTGACAGAAAGCGTTAAGCAGTCTGTCGGTGAAGCACTGGCTTTCATCCAAATGAATCTGTCCCAAGATCTTATTTTAAATTATTGGCATGCATTTAAAAGTTAATTATGTTGGCATTCAAGCCAGAATAATGAATAAGCGTTTCAGTTTTCCAGCTGCTCAGTGTTTCCTTGTATTTGTGCTTTAAAACAATACATGAATACTGATTCATGGAAGTGGTTGTATATTAAATTTGCTCCTTCTATCCTATGATACACAAATATAGCCAAATGTACGCTTAAATGAAAAACAAGTAATTATACACAGCAACAGAAGTGTGACAGAAACAGTCACGATGTCTTTGAGTTTAACAACATTGTTTATTATTTCAAATGTAATCAAAACAACAGCAGTTACAGAAATTACAGACAGCTATGATACTGTGTGATATTGAGTCTCATTGTGTGCTATGGAGTGTCATGATAAGATAAAACAAGGTCACAGTTGTTGTTTCTGTATATCGGTAAGGGTCGCTGAATCTGTGTGACTTAACATCTTTCAATCCAACTCATAAGTCAGAGATACAAAGAATATCACACAGCAGTAACCCTATCTCAACAACGCCACTATGCTGCTTTTCGTCATCTAAAATAACATTGTTAAGAAAGTGGGAGTGAAAGTGATTAGTCAAGTCCAGTGAAGCAAGTGAAGCTGCTAGACAACCTCCTGTTTCTGCGATCAAAGTTTATTCGGCTTTTCCTAGACAAATCCGACCGTCAGCCACCTTCCTCTGACTGCATTTGGACAGTGGTTATAAAAAACACTTGCAGTTTCAGGTGGCAGTGTACAACAAGCAGATGTTCCAAGCGCTTGCAAAGAGCATTTTCTCCGCAAGGGATCAACCTAACAATATTTTAAAAAAAAATATCTGTATGCATGAAAAGGCGATTGGCCTGTAACCCCCTCCGCCTCTCTCCTGTTGTTGAGAGGAGTTAGGAGGTGTCATGAAAGAGGTTTTGAAAAGCAGGGGTTCGTACTCTCTGCTCGACACCAGGGACACCACACCAGAGCTCGGTGTGGTTGTAAAGAGGGGTCTTGTGTGAAGGTTGAAAACAGCCAGTGAGTCTTTAGTTTGGTATCTGGTCGTGCATCTTTGGGTGTGCAGGTGATGTCTGGATGAGTGTCAGGCCTTTGGCTAAGCCCCGCCCCCCCCTGGTTACGGTTGCCACGCCTGTTTGACGTCATGGAGTTTGACGTTCCGTTCCAGAACGTTCCGCGTCACGTGCGGTCTGAAGCGATAAGATGGCGGACGTAACGTCATAATTCATAATACCGTGGACGTATAGCATAATACTCAGTTACTTTTGACACTGTCGGTCCCTGGTTGCAGGCAATGGTAGGTAAGACCAGACCTCCCGTGTCTAGCAGACGACAGGTGACTTTGCCGCCAATGTGTCTAGCTGACTTAATTTAATGATGGCTACTTAACTTACACGATGTAATACTAAAAGGCTGATGTTAGGATGAATGACTGTTATTTAAAGTTAACCCTGTCCAGATGCTTAGGCTACATACTTATTCCTGTGTCAAACAGTGCGTTTTTTTTTTTTACTTTAAAATAACAACAGAGTAGTCTTTTAGGGTGAAGACTAATTAGTTTGACAAAGGTGAGGTTAGCTCCAGTGTGCCTCTCCTGTATTAGCGTACATTCAGAGGTGATGGTTTCTTTATAAGATAACAAACAGGCGATGTTTTTACACTCACTGCTGTTCTGACGCTATTTTCAAAATCCTCAGCGACTCTTCTGACCAAGACACTTTGTTAACTAAACCTTGAACACAACCACCTAACCGTGCTGTAGTTCTTGGCCTCGGGAGTAACGTTAACGTTGCGCTGGCCTACTACTGTAGCAAGTGTTTAAATCATTCCTTACATTTTGCTAAAATATTTTTGGTTTTGGAAAGGCTAATTAAAAAGACAACACTCTCCAAACTCTCTAAATGCCTATATATATATATATATATATATATATATATCACTATGGTTCCGTTACAGCTCTTCATCTAAACAGGCTTTCCATGCCTAGTTACGGTTGCTAAGCTATGATTGGACAGTCGCCGCTAGGGGGAGGGGTTTAGAAGTGTGGCGGTGTTATACAAACAGTATTTTCTGACTGTCTGCAAAACACCACCAAGACCAGTAAACCACTACAGCTAAACTGGTATGTTCTGGGTGGTGGTATGGCTGCTGAGGCTGTGAGGGAGGTTGAGGTAAATACTTGAAAATGTAGCTCACTGAAATGGTGATTAGTCTTTGGTCTCAATGTGATGACGTCAAAGTGTGAATTTAACAAAAAAATCCAGATGATTGTTATTTTTATGTACTTTCAGTGTCAAACTGAACGGGTGTAATATTGCACATTTTATTTTTCAGTAGAATTACAGGATCCTGAAATGAGTCTACAATCATTGGTGTAAAAACAGGATTTTATCATGAGATAATATCTAACAGTTTAAATTTGTTCAGTCAGAAGCCTTGTGTATTGATCAGTGACAGTAATGATTGAAACAGTATTCACATTTACGTAAAAAAGTAGAGAAAAAAAGGCCACTCATAAAAAATAAAAAAGTTTTTTTCTGTACTATACTGCTGTACTACAAATGTTTGCCATGAGTTACCTGAATCTGCAAATGTTTTGGCCTTGGTATATACATTAATGTGTTGACACGGATGAGCCATTCGTAACATAAAAACAGACTAGCCAATGGTTATGCTGGCAACATACTGGAAAAGGAAACCACACTGTAAAATCAAAGAAAACTCCAACCATACCAATGTGTCTTCTGGCTCACACAAACTGTATCCAGATACCTCAGATTCAAATCAATAAGAATCAACTGTGCAGAGCCAGCTCAAACATATGCACCCATAAAGTAGGTGGATATCCAGTCACTACTGTAAACTGCTCTCTTTAGCATTCACACACACACATACACACACAGAATCACTTACACTTTAGAAAATATATTCAGCATACACACTCACAAGCGCCTGTCTTGTCATTTTGCATTAGTACCACATGTCAAATGAGAAAAAAAATGTGCAAACTCTAGTCAGGGACAAAATGGCACGGCAGTAATGAAAATATCGCAAAAATAAAAAATACATAAAATGGTATTGATGACATAAGGAATCAATCAAAGAACCAATCAAAAGATTGAGGATAGAGTGTGCCCATCACCCATTAAAAGAAAAACACTGAGGTATTCTCAGTGAACAAAACCAGCCAAATCATCACAAACTAATTCAACACCGATGCTGAATGTTCAGAGCTTTTTCTCAGAGCTGCGATCGATCGCAGTGACAGGACTTCAGCTCACATCATATCGCACAGCTGCAGCCTCTCTGTGCAGAGAGGGCAGTGGAAAAGTCAATTAAGCCTGGTATGGTATTGAAAAGCAATACCGACGGTCTATACAGATAAATGTGCCAACCCCTGTGAAAACAACATACTAAAAGAAAAAGGAAAAGAAGTAAAAACCTGATGGATATACAAAGGCCTATACAGTATAACCCCACCAACAATAAAGTGGAAATCTCTGTTCACATACTCTGTATTGTTTCTGAAAATATATATTGTATAATTCACCCCCTCAGACACACCAGTATCCAGTCTAGGCAGTCAGGCTGTACAATCCCTCCATGGCAACATGATGGCAGCCACACAAAACTTAACCAATGCTGACTGAGTCGATGACATCAATGCTGTCTCCTCCCTCTGTCCCCTGTAGGTCAGGTCCTTGCCAACAGGAGCTGAACAACAGGGTTTTTTTTTTCAGGGTTTTCTCACTTCCTCATATCGTTGGCGCTCAATGGGCCGATTCTGCAGTCTTAACGAGTCATTGTGTACACCGAGTTCCTGCCGATAAGCAAATCCTGGAGAAATCCTGCTGAGAAGTCCCCGTGGAGCAGGAGGGTGGAGGGCCGGCACAGGAGGGGGGCTGCGGGGTTGCAAACGCCCCCTCCTCCCTCAGCACTGCTCGGACTCGATGAAGCCCTCCTTCTCCTGGCCCACTGGCTCCACCTCTGCGTAGGCTGGGTGGCCCGACCCGCGGCGAAACTTCATGGCTGGCCACCTGCTTGGGCGTCTCTGCGAGGGTGGGCAGGAGAGGACATGTGTGAGGACGGCGTCAGAGATCATCATGTTTTCGAGGTTAAAGGTTACGGTTGAGGTTGATCTTTGTCTGTGACCCGAGGAGAACCAGACTGTGTCCGAAAAATCATTCTCTATTTACTTCATAGCGCACTATATTTACCCTACACCATTTAGTGATGGTGCAAAATGATAGATTACTGTCTTAAATCTCAAATTTCTGCTCACAAAATAGTAAACTATGAGTGTCTATTATAAAGGGAGTAGTGAATGAGTGTTAACAAATAGAAACACTAATGATAAGGCTGGTGATATTGGGACATGTCTGACATGTTTGAGATGTGAACAGTTCAATCAGAGAGTAATCTTCTCTGCTCAGACTTATCAAAAGAAAATGATAAATGCTCTGGCTTGTCTGATAATGACCTTGTTATATTGACAACGAGAACAACTTTGAACATGAGCAGTTTGAATACCACTCATTGTACTACACTCTCCAAACAGCACCTACTCATCTGTAGGGAATTTACTTTCATTTATTAAGAAAGACTGTGTGCACCACGTTTCATCATTCCCTACTAAAAATCATAATGCATATTTATGAGGGAAGAGTTGAAGGATAAAATGCAATCAACTCTGACTAGAGACAACACTCTGCAGATGGTGTGTTTTTGGACAGTCTGCCAGACATTTTTTCCCACAGTTTGAACGTATTCCTGACTTAATTACTATATTTTGGCAAAAGATAATTCTGCATTTAAGAAATTAAAAATCATAAATATAAAACTGTACAACATATCAATTGTATTGATTAAGGAAGTCAGACATAAACAGTAAATATCTTTTCCCCAGCAAAGGAACAAACATATTATTGAGGATTTCGTTTCTAAAATTATGCAAATTTAGGAAAATATGATTATTCCATATATCAAACACCTAGAAGATCCATCTTTTTTAATGAAGCACAAGCTTACTACCTATCCTCATTCTACGGGTATATAAATTGTTTACGTATTTTTCTGAAAATTAACTATTTAGTTTACAGAAAATCTCTCCACAAGGTCCATTAAGTAACTGTTCTGGAGCGGTTTGATCACATCACACAGTCTTCTGCAGCAGATGAAGTTGCTCAGTTGTCAAGGAGACGTTCAATTTTTATTTTATGGAGCACTTCGAAGACTTCTTGCACGTGTTGGCTTAAAAGTTTAAAAGTTGACCTTGGAAACAGCAGGTCAAGTGTGAGCTGTCAATCTCAAAAGCTCCAGAACAGCTACTAAATGGACCATGTGATGAGATTACTTTGTTAACTGCTGTTTCAAAGGTCAAGAACAAAGTTATTCTCAATTAATATTTCATTTTGGAATCAAACTTCTCTAACACTCTACTCACCTCAATAAGGAAGAGGCTGGCGGCAGAGGTCGGGTGATGGTAGACGTACGCCGTGACCAGCACACCGGCAACCATGATGAGCATCACCAGGAGGATCCCGAGGATCAGACCAATGTGCAAAGGGTGAGTACCTGGCATCCTGTCTACAGCACTGTCTGCGGGCATCACTGAAAAAACACAGAACAATAGCCTGTTACAGCCTTTTATACTGAGATACTAATGTTTTTATAGACAAACTCTTAAGTATTTATAGTGTTTTATATGTGTCTGGTTGTCTTGTTGGTTAAGATAGTTTAGAGTAATGTTTTTTTTTCTCCTAATTTTATTGCAACTCTACTATCAACTACTGCTTATCATTATTTGTCAGTAGTCCCACGGGTGCTAATTAGCTGTTGATGTTAAATGTCAGTGTTGATTAATGTGCACTGCCCTAACTAAACAACTAAACAAATAAACATGTCTAAAATGCAGAGATAACTTGGATTAAACACCAAAATTATGTTTTTTTTCCCCTTTTGCTGCCATTCTGTTGTTGACCAGCAGGGGGCACTCATCATTCATCAATACCTTCTTTTCTTACCATACAAAAAATGCCTTTAAATGTACATGCTTGTAGTCAAAATTCACATTGAAAAGAATTGGACATTTCAAAACTTAAATCAGTGACACTGCAAATCTCCTTCAGCCAATTATGTTTGAAAATAATTATCTTCATATTCATTTTCAGTGGATTTCATTGTTATGTTTTTTTGTTTTGTCTTTGAGAAGGTGATTAAGAAGTATTTTCCTTCCCTTTGAGAGCAGATTCCAGGTTCAGGTTTAATCTGTGTCTTTAACACTCTTTAGCATGATCATGCTGTGGTGTGTTTAGGTATTCATGAGCAGTTTCTTCTCTCCCGCAAGTACGAGTAATCCCAAACCAAGGTTAGCAGCATATGGTCCTGATAGGAGAAGGAAACAGGCCTATAGATCCAGATAAGAGTCCTTTTGTAGCCTCCAGTCATGGCAATGCAAACTGAAGAGGCTGAATATAGTGACTACATAATGATTCCGTCCTTCAGTGAGTCTCGGAAGACATACCTCGTCTTTAAAGTACTTTTCTCAGATTTATATTGGAGCCTCAAAGTCGACCCAGCAGGTGTTTTGAGAGTTCTTTTGAAGACAATAAGAGTGCCCTGCAACCTATTAGGAATATCTGTTTTCATCCATGGAGGGACAATTTCCCAACACAAAAAACAAGAGAATTTTCACCTGCAATTTGTGTGCTAGAAGAACACACAGAATAAGAATAGAAGAACAAAAGAGAAGCAGTGTCCTTGTACCGGCAAGTCCCAGCACAGAAATACTGATCATAGCAGGGGAGAACTAATGAAGTGATTACGAAACAAACAGCGTAGATTCTGCCCTCATAGCTTTTCTTGCAGAGATTCATAGCAGGTTGGGCCCAGATCTATTCACAGATTTTTCTCTTCTATGCCCCCCTGACAACCTCTCCCCGGGCTCCTCCCTGGCTTTAATTAGCAGCTATAGCCACCTTCGAGCTTGTCCGCCAACCAGCCTCTCCCCTGGCTCCCTGCCTCATTGATTTCTAGCACACAGAATAACCGGGTGGTAATCAAACCTGTCCAATGTGTGTGGGCAGTCACTGTGAATGTGTGGTTGTGTAAGTCAGTGTAGCCATTATGTGCACTCCCTAAAGTGGAAATGTAAATAGGACAAAGTATGGATAATTTGGTGCGAAACAAAACAAAAGATTACCTCCATTGTCCATAATCCAACTGAAAACGGTTTTCATAATGCCATGTAGTGTTTTTCATGATAGCTCTCTATAGAGTATAATGTCAGTCAGTCTTACATGTAAGCAACTCAGGAGCCCTACTTTTCAGAGAAAAACATCTTGGCAGAGAAAACAATATTATGACATCGCTATTGTGCTTAATCCTATAAAAAAAAAAAAAACAGTGTGAGGGTGTTTGATTTTTCTCCGTTTTTCTCAGAAAGGCATTTTTCCTGTGTTTATCTGCCAGAGCTATATAGTCCAAGATCCATCTCTTGGTCAGCTAGAAGCCCAAACGATGCGACAGGCTGTTATTCTGGGGTGATGATAGGTGAGCAGGGGGCATGCAGCTTAGCGGAAATCCAGACACAATGAGAAATCAACAGCTAAATAACCAGCGGGACGCTAGTGGAGACAGCTCTGCCAGCACGACAGCACAGGCAAGGGGCTTCCATGACACTGCTGACATGCTGATGTTAAGCAGGTATAATGCTTACCATGTTCACCAGCTTAGTTAAGCGTGTTAGCATGGGAACATTTGTTAATCATGTAAAGCTGTAAACACAAAGTACAGCTGAGGCTGATGGGAATGTCATTAGTTTTGACAATTAGTTCAATCTTTGGTTTGCGTGGCAGCCTGTGCCACCAGTGTATTAATGTGTGTGTGAATGGGTGAATGTTGGCATGTGTTGGAATGCGCTTTGAGTCGTCAGTAGACTAAGAAAAATGCAGTCCATTTACCCTAAACCAAAGATTGAACTAATTGACAATTTGATCTGTTTGTGGCATTAGAGGAAAAGTCAGAGGATCTTCAAAGTCATTAGGATCCATCCTCTGGAGAACATGAATGTCTGTACAAAATTTCACGGCTCCATCAAATATTTGTTAATAGGATTACACAAATAATTACACAATTATTTTCATTCTCCATTAACGTAAGATAATTTATATAGAATTTAAAAACAAAGAGAAAAGCAGCAAATCCTCAACAGTGAAAGGCTAAAACCAGTGAATCTTTTGGCATTTTTACTTCAGTCTGGACCGACTGACATTATCATCCAAAAAAATATTCTTAAGTTCATAACTATGAAATGTTTGGTAATATCATCGTAGCACAGTGTAGTCAGGACACAGAAACAGCATGTCTTTTGCAAATTGCCCTGAATTCATTCTCCATTAGCTCTGTCCTCATGACCACTCGAACCTGAGGAGACTGAGTAAACACTAATGGACAGCAGAGCTCTTAGACAGCAATAAAATACATTAGAGCTTTTGAGAAAGGACAAATGAGACCAACGGAAACCCAGCCAAGCTGTTCTTCTTTCAGCTCTACATTAGCTGTAACAGAGGAGCACAACCGTTCTCTCACCTGGCTAATGGGTTTCAGGACACTGACAATACAAACTGAGCAGAGCTAAAAAGTTGAAGACATCCAGGATCAGGAAGTAGACACTTTTTAAAACCACTGATTCATTAAATCTGTATACATACCCAGTAGTTATATTATATACTAAACTTTGTGTCTCAAATCAAAAAACATCTTTGACTTGGACAGTGGAAGAAATTCATGCTTCATATGTTTTCTATCAGTATGATAATCCTGCAGCCTTCCTCGCAATTACTTTTCACCTTGAAAACATTATTACCAAGCATGTGGTGAAGAAAAAGATGCATGAAAAAAAGATACATCCTCACAGCAGCAGGTGCGGGAGTGATGAGAGACATGCAGCGTTTGTGTAATGAAAGTGTGACAGAAGCCGCGGATTTCCAATTCCTCTCAAGCAGGAAATGAAACATTTGAGAAAAACTGATAGAGTTGGAAGTCTTTTCAAAGTTTGGATATTAGCGACTAACGCACGTCGTGCTTAGAATAAGAGAAATGCTGAATTCTCAAAGTGCTGCACCAAATGTACAGCATCAGTAGCATTAGACTACATATTTGTAAGAGAAAGCCCTCATTACAAACCTTGGCGAAAAGGATTCGTTATGGGAGTTGTAGGATCCAGAGCTTTTGCTCAAATAGTGAGAAGATCATTATCTTACATACCTCAATTCTGTATACACAAACATGCAAACCAAGTTAAGTTATGTTTTCTTCCTTCCCACAATTTGAGAAATATATAGTTATTTTTATTTGAACATTCATATTAGTTGACATTTAAAAAGCCACTTTATCTTTCTTTGTAAGCTACCTTAAAATTTCTACCTTCGTCTTACAGGAATACAGCCATGTCTTATGTACATGGTTCTTTGGTATATTAACTTTATTTGAAATATCTAACATCAAGTGTAACTTCATACAGCTACAACTTTTTGGGTCTCTCCTCTCCTCTACACCAGTCCAGACACTATAATTGATCGCTGCAGCCCACAAAAGACAGTTAAGCATTATAGTCGACGGCCTGGATACAGTTTATCAGCTGATTGAGCCACACGCCCTCGAAAAAGATCAAACAGCAATCAGGGACCAATACCTCAGTGGTACAAACGAAACACGAGGCGGACAAAGAAACACACACAGCCATAAAAACAGCAGGGAATAAAGGCACAGTTTAGGAGCAGCCATGGCAACAACAGTTATTGGACGCCACAGAAGTGAAAGATGGGGACCTACCCTGGTTGTCTCTGAGATGCAGGGCGATCTTGGTATCATCTGTGAGAAGACAAAGAGATATGTGAGGGTCAGACATGATAATCAATATTTCTCTTTGTAGTTTGTCTTTGAAGCTCTGACAATGTAAACAACTCTCCGAAAGTCCCAAATGAGATTTGAAGCTTCTTTAATTAGTGGACCATCTTCCTTTCAACATGAAATTTACTACACTTAAAATCTGATTAAAAATGTATGTTTTGAATATAATGGTCCAGCATGCATAATTCAACACATACAAGCTATCTGGGGTTAACTGTACATGTGAAATATGGAAATGTAGTGTGACCCACTTCTCCTGGAAGGGTAGCAGGCATTTCCACACACCATAGGATTCACATTATGCAAATTCATCACATACACCACTAGATATATTTCAATGAACGCTTAATTCAAAAGGATTTTCTATTTCAGTTCTCAAAAGAGTGAATGCAGACACATTTTGGGGCCTGAAATGAGTCATTAAATGAGATATCGTCCTGTAAGCGACGGCACACAATTTAGCCCAAGTCAATCCCACACCAGAGTGAGGATCATGAATATGGATCATCATCACTGCTCAAGAAAAAATAAGTCTTTATAAGTCTGGGGTATAACACAAAGCTGCTCTCTATATCTGTTTATTTCACAAAAATATCTAGATTTTTATCAGAAGTGGGTCGATCTACTCTTTTCAGAAATTGTCAAGAATGCTTCACTTTCTGTGTTAAATTGTTTTCTACTGCTATTAATACTCCTCATATATACTGTATGTACAAGTAAGGTTTGCAAAATAACATATTTTTTTTAACCATGTACCCCAGTTACTCAGATATTAAAGCATGATTTGTACCTTCAAAAAAAGCATAAAAATATTTAAGTATAAAAAGCTGTTTAACTGTTTATGGTGGAAAGGAATAGAACAGTAGATTTTTACAGTGGGAAAGTGATGTTTCTTTAAAAATCTGAGGCGGTGGTCTTAAATGTTTAAAATAAAAAATGAGAAAGATATCTCCAAAATAATTAGTTAAATAAAACATCCCTCATTTGGCATGTACTTTTGAGATGGTGCCTGACTTCAGCTCATGACTTCGTATATAATGGGAGGAGGCCCACATGAATGTAAAGGTGGTCTGAAGATACTGACAGAAATGGGACATAATAACTCATTATGTTAATAAGTAAATATTATTTACTCATGTAAATAATGTGTCTATAAAAACAACGAGAAAGCTGTTGATTCAAATCTATAAAGCTCTCTTAACCATTGTGCACACACTTTTTGAAATAACACCTGTGCAACATCGGTTCTGCACTGCACAACAAATCTGGGGGAATCTGATTAAAAGAGGTGTTTCTGTTGTTTAGCCTTCCCTTAATGATATACAGCGGCACAAACTACATCCTCCAAAATGATCTCAAAGTTCTGTAAAACAGTTTCAACAAAAACTGAACATTATAATCTTCATGATTTATTGAAGGATTAGTTTTAGCTTGGTGTACCTTTTCCTCAGAGGCAGGCCCATGAGGTTTAGTCGAGTGAGAAAGGAGATCTAAACTTTTCATGGTGGGAATTTCTCGCACCCAAACACACGCTCACCCACACAGATACATTTCTCGTCTCCAGTCAGTTTTCCTTTCCCTCGAGCCACGAGCCACCCAGCCTGCTCTCTAACCTGACCTTTGACCCCTGCAGCTGAAGAGACAGGCTAGAGTTGGGGAGAGTGATCCTCTGTACGTGAGTTTCTCTTTGACTGCTGCACAACAAATACCACAGAATGACCCCTCGACCTCCTGGACACTAACACGCACAGATACGCTCACACACACACACACATAAACCAAACACATTTTATTTCTCTTTGTACCTCTGTTAGTCCTCTCACCATGCCGTGGTTTGATCTGTAGGATTACTCGTAGTGTTTTGCCTCACAGCTGGACAGTTTTCACACTCCACCCTGAACTCACTGCATCCACCCTCATCACAGCAAGAAATCGAGCACCCCCAACTGCGATGGAGTGTCCATTTAAACTCAGCACCCTCAAGATGATTAATGGGGGTGCGATGGAGAAAAGGTTGGCTACTGCCTCAGTCAGCGATGAAAGTAAATTCCTTTTTCATGAGAGTGAAATAATGGATAAACCAGGCTTGAATGTGGAAAGCCTTAAAAAAAAACTCAGCAATAGAGGAAAAATACCATCTATGAGATAACACTGCAGACGGTGCACTCCTCCTTGTTATTTATTCTCTCAGGATTTTGTTTTTATTGGAAAAATATGATTTCAAAACTCAATAGTCAATAAGTAAATTTAATAGCACTTGACAACATGGACAAACTGCAAAAGGAAGCAATTTCGTTCTAACTTTAAGGTTGTTCCAAGAGTCAAGGAACAACAAATCAAAAGCATGATCACCTCACAGCCAAGGTCAAAGCTTTGATTTAGGAAGAGCCGAAAGTCCCTGCTGATATAACTGAAATGCTTCCTTTCAGCCATGGCAACTAGTTCCAACTTTTCCCAAGTCTCTCTGGTGAGGTCAGATACCTTCAGAAAATCCTTCACAACAACAGCTAAGTCTAGAGATATTGTATATTTTATCCTATTACAATTACTATATACAATTAATAGATTGATTGAATTGACTAACAAGTACTGTCTGTGTAGCCAAAGTCTGATATACAGCTTATTCCTGAACTACTCATCAGAGCACAAAATGTGTATCAACCCACCGCTGAAAATAGTCCCCAACAAATGCATTACTTCCTCCTGTTTGAGTAACGTCTGATAAAGACTACAGTGCCCAGCTGTTTTAGGGGAAATTACTGAGCCCTGTATGCAAATGAAACTACATATGTATGACCTGTTTTTAAAGATTTATGTCTGCAGTAGAGATGAAAGGGCTTGAGGTCTGAGAGCCGTTGGCAGGATAGCGAAGTAAGAAAGTATTAAGAATGCATTATTGGTTGTGGGCTATGGTACAGTTGCAATTAGATAAACAAGCAATGAAGGAAAATCTACCCTAGAACTTGCACATATTTGCATTTTGCTACTTGTTTTTCAGCCATGTTTAGCGGATTTATCTAGTAAGCCATGTAAAAGACAAATTTCCATCAGTTTGTGAGAGTCAATAAAGGTTTTGTGAGTATGAATCAGATTCACAGTTGAAGCCGTGTGTCCTTCAGAGGTTCAACTACTCTATAGATGAGGTCTCATGTTCTTAAAAGGATGCAGTAAATTAATTCAACACAAGGATATGAATGGATGCTTACACTACATACAGCACAGTGTGTGCGACAGTAGGTGAGTGGCTCCTTCCTATCATTTTGATTTACTACCACATCTGGAGCGGATTAAAATAAATTGCCTGTTTACTTAAAGAAATTGCCATAAAAAGGGAAATCAGTCGAAAATTGGCACCATAAATTCAGTCAACTCGTAACTCCCGCAGCTCTGGAGACAAGGAAAACAAAAGTGGAAGTAAACAAACTTTAAAGGACACCTTGGCTGTTTTCCTATGATCAGCAGAAGAATCCTGTCTGCTCCTTTCAAAGAGGATGTGCATTAGACAACTCTGAGATTATGCTGCAGTGTGGTTTGGGTTAGCCTCCCGCTGGGGTGCAGTCAATCATGTGCTCCATACTTTACACTGCAATATCAAAGGAGCACGCCCCCGTCGAACTTTGCTGGGAAATACTGTCAGTGAGAGAAGCTGAATTGAAGCACATTACTAATAACAAATTAAATAGTTTATCTTCAAAGACTTATGTACTGTAAATGGCACATTTAAAACATATTTTGACTAAAGTTTCCTCCTTGCTCAAGATTTGTACACAGATTTGAGGATTTTTTTTTCCTTTTCTTTCATCTATACCAGTCAGTATATTTAAGCTGTAACTTAAGCTATATTAATTCCTGCTAATTACTTACATGGTTTTATATATCTGCACATTGCCTTTGTGACTTTATGGGAAATACTCAACATAACTTGAGTTCCCTTCTTTTAACTTCTTTTGACTGTTTAACCAAAAATGTAATTTAATTTGGCCTATGTCCACTGTTTTCTCTTTTTCAATAAAAAGCCAGAAACATGGGATGCAACAAGAAAAAGCCCTCAAATTTAAAACGAGACCTTGAAAGAGAGAGAGAGAATACAGGTAATAGCAAGGAACAGCTTTCAGAGAGCCTCTGTATCTGGATCAGATCAAGCCAGTTTCACTAAACTCCAAAATTATTGTAAAGTCACTTTCCACTTACTCTGACAAAAGCCAGAGCTCAATCTAATTTCCAATTAAAAGTTTAGCCTTGAAAAATGAAACCTGGCCTTCACAATCAGATCAATCCTCCAGAAAAATGATTAAGAATGGAATGCTTTTGGTACTTCAACTGATCCATCATCAGAAAAAGGACGTTTTTAGAAATAAAAGATTGATGGCGATCCAGCAGAGCTGAACGGCATGATCACAGGTCCGTGTGGGCGCATCTATTTTGGACTGGTGAGATTTGTTCTAATTCAATCTGCATTGTTTAAAAGTTGGTCCAAACACAGCTGCTGCGCCTCGCTCTGCTGCCTGCCATCTGGAATTTATCTTTTTTTGGGTTAAGTGGAGAGCTACAGTAGGCTACATATTTATGCCTTCTCCAAAAGAGAAAGGTGTCTTGTGCATGTTGTAAAAGAGGAAACACATCAATACCAATAAAGAACAGTTCCAGAAAATGCACTTCATTTAACATCTTGCCAGAACAGAGCATCCATCTTTATTTGAAAGAAAGCTCTGGGCTCCTACACAATATGCACCGTGGCCTGGTTCAAGCTCTGTGTTTTCTGCTTTACCTTCAGTGGGCACGCTGGTGGGAGGGTGGGTGGTGGAGGGCGTGTCCCTGCCTGCAGTGGCCTCTTTGCTCCTGGATGTTGTCTTGGCGACAGTCGTGGTGGTGAAGGGGTAGACATACGTGGTGTCGACGATGTCACACATCTTGTCCTTGGTCTGAAAGATGAGAAATGTTGTCATGGCCGCGCGCGGTCGCTCATAGAGAAAGTAATGTGCACGTAAAGGATATAAGAGGGCTCTCCCTGCACGCTGCAGCAAAGGGCATCCATCATCCGGGCAGCTCCAAACGCACACACATGTATTTCACCATCAGCGTGTAAGACACCGAGACATCTGAACCACTGTCGGACAGATTCAAGTCATGTCTGATTGTTACAAGTCTTTATCTTAAGTGGTTACCTCATCTGGGCAGCTGTTGTCCACCCAATCCTGCCGATGGCGGTCAAAGCCACTGGAACATCTGAAGGCAGAGGGAACGAGGATCAGTCAAAAGGCGAATCTCCAGTATATTTAACGAACATGGTTGTATGGTATGTGTATGTATCCTACATAGCCTATAATACAACCAAATGATTCTTTTCTTTAGACCCTCCTTGCCTGGTCTCATGTCTTTAAAAGTCCTCACAACCACGCAACAAAGGCCTTTAACTGTAATATCACAGCATATGGTATGCATTTTAACCACTAATGTAGGCTTTCTGTTAAAAAGTCTCAGGCCCAAGTTGAGTAGTACCCCTCATGACAAGTAAACTGATCTTGACATGTGAGAGTGGCCCTTTAACAAATTTGTAGTGTAATTTGAACCGCGCTCGTACGAGTCACTGACAGGATCTATGATTTTATATAATAATACTTAAGTCTGTTCAACTCTGAATCAAGCTGAGAGGCAAACATCTGCACCTCCCACTCCCTGCCTCCCCCTGAGGTCTGGATTCAAGGAGGGAGTATGAAGACGTCAGATCTGTGAGGGGGAAGTTCAATGGGTCATGAGGCCTTCGGATAAGGGTGCTGTTGAGTAGACTGTATTTCATGGTCCAAGACTTCTAATAACCTCAAAAGCTAGACAGTAATCGAGGCGGCAGCTACTAATCCTTCATGCTGTAAACGGATCAGAATTATAACTCGCCCACTGGTGAACTCGCCATCGTTCTGTCTAGGCCCCAAACAGTCTCCTGTTTGGAAGGAAAAGTTAGTATGCAAAGCAGTAACCCCACTCACACTGTGTTCTGTCAAGTCTGCAAGTTATTTTTCCCTGCAGGTGGGAGATGTATAGAAAAATGCACACAAATGAAAGCAACCTATGACCGACTCACAATGCAGAAACGCAGTGGATTAAAGCCAGCAATGCTATCTGTGCTTTGTGCTGCAAGGACAATATGAGTCCAGTAGAGTGTTAGACATCCCCAGCAGGCCCCATTTCTCTAGTGAACATATTGTTATGGTAATGGCTTTATGTGAAGGAGTCCATTTTCAAATTTCTACCTCTCTAATCATCCCATTCCTTTTATTTCCCCCCCAAAAAATTCTGCCTCATCTGTTCAATCAGGCGAGACAGATTCCTCCGCTTAATCCCCCACTTTCCCCCGACTGCTTTCCCCCCCGGAGAGGGAGGGAAGCAGAATGAGACACAATATTACTGAGCAGGTCTGGTCTAACCTGTCCCTATGGGGAGCTTGTGTTTTGTTTCTTCTCAATGGCATCCATCTCAGCTAGTTGCCATCTAGCGCAGTGAGCCACAATGCTTTTAATTGGAAATGGGCGGAGGGGCTTCATTTGAATATAAATTAACCCACGAATGAGAATATTTCTCTTCAGGTTCCCTGCATCCACAGCAGGATGGACAGATTGCATTATTGGGTTTCATTCTCATCTGAATGCCATCCCACATTCGTGGAAGACATACAGTTACCCTTTGCATTTGCAGCGGCAGAAATTTTTAGTTAGAATCCTTGAGATTTTCATGAAATCAAACTCTGTTATTGATACAATTTATGGTCAGCAAAAGCCATTCAATGATTTACATTCTGTAATTGCCTCTCTATCATCATTGTTAGTGCCAGAGTCTGCCATCAAATTCACAGGAAAATTGTGTAATCCAGTGTAATCTTATCTCAGACATCAGCTTCACCTTTTCCTTGTTCACTCTCCCGCAGCGGTATCAGACCTGCATTAAGTTACTGCTCATGCAAGCGAATCATATCTCAGTTGTAATTATAATTGACTCCTTCATTAAAACAACATGAGTTTGTTTGGCTGCACTGTTAACAGAGACACCAGTTGCTCTTCTGATGTACCTCTGACAAAGTAGCTGCTCAACAAGCGTTCAAGTCCTTTGAGCAAGTTGTGAATTTAAATTTAAAAAAGGGATTTGAGATTTTGCAGAATCATAAAATGTCTGACGCTTACTTTATAAAGTTGTTCATATAACCAATGCATACTTAGTAGATATGCTGCTCAGACATTAATGCAGTAATAATAATCGTAGAATATATATAACACTATTAACCAGGCCATTGTGCATATTGATATTTCACTTTTGTTACTTTAAGTACATTTTACTGATAATATTGTACCTTTAATTAAGTAACATTTTAAATAGGGAACTTTAATAAGTAACTGAGTATTATTACATGGCTGCATTATTAGATTTACTACTGAGACATATTTAAACTCAATATTTGTTTTCTTAACAGCCGTTGATTTCCTATGAGCTGCATTTGTGATGCTCACCAGCTGTGTTTGATAGGTAAACAAATCCCTGCAATTCCTCTAAACACATCAGTGTTCGGCTACGCAGCCACTTATGGCTCACTGCGGTTCCACTGGGACTTCTGTCATGCTTTATTAACCTGCTTCAGTACCGGCTAGATACATCAGCAACAACAAACTGATTTAGTTCAGAATTCAGAATGAGAGAGGCGCTGCGCTTTCACCTTCCCAGCACTTCACTGTGAGAGAAGTTCATTAGGGTTGTTTCTCTTAAAATGTCGGCGCCTTTCATTAAACCAGAAGCCAACGAGGCTGCCGCCGTTTTTTAATAAGCACGTGTTTAAAGCATGTTTGCCTTCTTCAAAGGAAGTGGCTGAAGGATACAAAAGGGTAGAGTAAGGCTGAACAGCCAGATATTAACGCAGTTAAAAAGCTAATTAAAATGCAACTTAATGAGATCACCGCTACAGGCTTATATCGTCTCTCCACAGTGTCCATAAATAAAAACACTTCTTCATGTTGCTGCAATGTAAATTAGTTTGTCTCTACATGGCAGGAGAATTTAAGATGCAGAGCGGATGGAAAGTCAAATTCAAAACCCTGTGTGGGTCCTAAATAACAAATCTCAACGGACAGAGAAAAATTGCTGCATATTTCTCCAGTCAACCACATTACTCACAGAATAAATGATGAGTCCAAAATAAAAAAGTGTCAGATTAATATTTGATGCAAAAGTCATTCAAAGTGCAGCGGCATACAAAAGACAAGAGATGGTGGCTGCCCCGAGTCAGACTGAATAAACCCCAACGACAACCTCCAAAACAATATTTTCAGCAAATTCAGGCTAGACGGTAAACATTTATTGACTTGCAAGTTGAAACTTTCTTAACTTTCAGTCTATGAATGATAACACAACTGTACTATCTCTCCATAATTTTTTTCTCCTCGCTGTCTTTTTAACTTAAACTTCTCCATCCAGCAAAACAAAACCAACCGCAGCTCACATTTCAGCTGTCAGGAAACTCTGGGAAGGAACACTAACGCTTCTTTAGCAGCTCAAATATTTACTTTTGTTTGAAGTGCAGGGGAGACAGGAAGGATAAGATAAAAAGCGGGGCAGAGGTTGACAGAACAGGTGTGAGTTGAATGAATGTTAAAATGAGCTGCCATCTTGTCTAAATGGTAGAACTATATTCACTCTAACTGAATAGGACACTACTGCAGTGGTAATAGAGATCTGTGGACAGCTTGTACAAACATACTGTATCAACACGTAATGGGTGTACTGTGTGTACTTCAGATGGGTGTTGTTGTCAGATGGGTGTCGCTATTTCAGTGTTAGCCTTAAACCTGTGGTGTATTTTCCAAAAACATTAATTGTGTTTTTAGGATCCAAATGTAATAGTTAAAATTTTAATAAACAAATTTAAACTGCTGGATTTGCTAGAATACCACATTGCTTGATAAAAGCAAAGTTATTTTCCAGATTGTACTTTGCTGCTAAGCAAATGTTGGATGGTTTTAATTCTTAAAACTAAACTTATTTACACCCAAACAATCTAACCTCCTTAAAAATGCAGTAAAAACCCGAATTAATGGGTGTAGAAGTTAGAGTTGAAACAATTTCAACTATCAATTTGTCAATCAAAAGAAGATTCATCCACAAAAATTGATTAATTGTTTAAAGTCACTGTTCATAAGTCCAACCTGTTGAGCCGATGGCACCAGCTACAGTTGAAGTTGATCTGTGAGGAGATGCACGCGCTACAGCTGGTGAACTGGAGACAGGCTGGAGAGGAGAAAGGTCAAAGCAGGTAAAATCTCAATGTATACGATCAATAACCTAATCGACACGGGGCCAAGGAAAAGGTCTACATGCCATATAAGGAGGTGGAATACATCTAATAATAGAAGTCGACACAGACTGAGCCAAAAGCTGTTACAATAAATTCTTCTTACTGGCCAAAGGCATCATTTCCACGGCTGTAGAATTGGTGATCTTCGTCTTCGTCAGCTCCACGCGGTGGTACTCGTAGATTGTCCTCCGCCTCACGTCTATATTTTGGAGAAAGAGGAGAGTGAGAGTGGGAACAAAACCATCACAAATTTTCAACCCAGCGATGAAAACTGGGACAAATGGTCCCTGAAGAAAGAGGAAAGAGAGTGGGAGGCAGAATGAGGTCATAAGGGAAGCTACCACAGCACTTTATTTCTCCCCCCCCCTCTTTGTGCACGAGTGTCAGCCCACAACTTGGCAATGGACGATAGCAATTTCCCCCGGGAGCTGATATCAATCAGGCCCTGTTGAAAGGCTGCCTTCCCCGTCATCTGTAACAGTAAGTCATCAGCCGAGGTGAGATGGAGCGATTGATTAGATACATCATTGACTCTCATTGCATTCTGGCCCTTATAACTCATATGGGTTAGTGTAAAATGGGCTGCTTGCTTTTGCTGGCCATGCATCTTCACTGCTATCAGTGGAAATAGAAAAGGGGAGGTTAAATTACATCCTTTGTACAAGTCAAAAAGGCTCTTTTTGTGCGCATTATCTTCACAGATCTGATAATAACTCCTTGGGGCTGTTAATATAGTGGTTAATCTGAACCTTAATTGGATTGTTATGAGACTTTCTATGCAGGCGTTCCAGGAATGAAACATTAAATCTGTAGAATAAATCGCTGAGATGCACTGGATAGTGCTGCGTATCATCACTTCATTACATGATATTTCCTACAGCACTTTTATTTGCTTGAGCAGTGAGCTACAAAATTGAAATTCAATACACCGGACTGTGTAACAAATACAGCAAGCAGTGACTTGCAAGTGTCATTCATCATATAGTGTTGTAATATGGTGAAACAGTTTCAAAGTTAAAGGAAGTAGTTTGACATTTGGGGGAAATAAGCTTATTCCCTTAGTAAGATGGGAAGATTGATACCCCACTCGTGTCTGTCTAAAATATAAAGCTACAGTCAGGAGAGGGTTAGTTTAGCACAAAGAGTGGAAGCGGGGGAAAGAGCGGGACTGGTTCACCACCAAACGCATTCATTTATCAGTTGGAGAGAAAGGTTTACAGCTTCTATAAATTCAGCACTATTCAGGGTTAATTTTTTTGCTTTGTTGATTGATTGATTTTTTGGTCTGGGAACTGTTGGCTGCGCTGGCTACAGTGTTGTTCTTCCCATGTGAGAGGATGTTGTTTCCCTGCAGACCTGCTCGGTTTGATTACACACGGGACAGCTGATCAAAGCACGGAAAGTGAGCCGGCCCGGTCAAACCTGAGAATACGACCGTCCTTCCTTTCCCCTCCTCTCCTCCCCTGGTGCCTGACTTCCTCTTGCCTCTAGCAAAGGGGATTATCAGGTGCCTAATGACACGGTGGGGGCCAGAGGAAGGTCAGTCCACCAGCCTGAGGCTGCTGATGTGTGGGCAGCCTGTGCAGCCCCGTTGGCCCCTGGTTTGCAGGTGGAAGGAAGCCGCAAATCAGATCAATTATATAGCCTGGCCACAACATCAACAACGCCTAATGAGGATTTAGCTACTTCCCACTGATGCTATCAAACAAAGGTGGGTTTGCAAAAGTGTGTCATTAATTATGCAAACTAGAGTCAGTTAACTCATGTTCAAATTAAAATCACATCTGGAAAAGATAATACATAGTATCACTCTCTTTTGGTTTTAAGCTATAAAATATAATGGAATTATATTTTGCCTGTGTTTACATCCTCGCTTTGATAGAATCACAATACCAAGCAGCCTTTTATTGTTTATTCATCCAAATGGATTAACTGCGTGGAAATCGATAGAAATGTGATGTCAAAACATTGAGGTAAAGATCGATGGTGAAATGGCAGGCTTGCACAGTCCGCTCATCATTCTGCTGTTATACAAAATATAACAGTGTTCAATCAACCCCTTTAACCTCATGATTACACTCTTGGCTCATTGCTATCTCCAATATATTAAATCATAATGCTTCTTCTTAAAAACATAGAATGCCAGTGATATACTACATATGATTAATAGCCTGAGTTCTTGCATCTTCCTGCTGAGAATCAAGATTATTAATCCAGGTATAGGCAAGATATGAAAAGGACGGAGGTGCTTTTGGTAGTATATTAGTATATCAAAGCCTGGATCTTCATATGTGCTTATACCTGACCTGTTAATTACACACCTTGGCCACAGGACACCCACAAATCTTCTCTCTCATCTCTTTTTTTACTGGATGGGCCGGCCCTGCCTGTAGTCAGTGTAACTTTTTTTATTTGAGCTTTTAATCAGGGGTGAAGCTACACTTGGTTAAAAAATGTCCCCCTGGTTGCCATGGAGTAATTGGCTGCAGAGACAATTAACTGAGTGGAAACACTTTTTCATGGCCCAGCCTGTAGCGGTCTGCTCTCTGTTTAGTGTTCTCAGGACATGGAAATTTAACATATCAGAAGCCATTTATCAATCTGGCATGACTGCACTGATACGTGATGAAAGTACTGTCCAAAATATTTTTCTCTCACCAACACAATTGCCATTAAAGGACCAGTGTGTAAGACATTACATGTAGGAACATTTCCCCGTGGAAGAGGACCCGCTCCCTATATAGATATGAATGACCCATGTTTTTCTAATGAAAACACAACAATTCTTAGTTTCAGGTAATGAACCATAATTATGAATATTTTATTCCATTTCTGCCAAGAAACCTATACTCTGGTCCTTTAAATGAGATCTGAAGCAGATCAAGATAGATCCAAAGCCCAACATGCACTTTTTCGGATGAATAATAACATTTTTCTACAAGAACTGTCCTCTCAGCAGCATCTTTTTCAACCTACATTTCTACAGTAAATGTCGAGCGCGACAACAACAGGGGACTTGAGGTCACACCATGACTATAACCTTTCTGCAGAACTATTTCTCCATGAAAACTGCAGATTATTGCTTTTTCTAAAGGTTAATGCCTATCCATATATGAATTGTCAACTATTAAAGCGCCATTACTAGCATCAATATAAGGGCTATTATTGTAAGAGCCGTTTGATTTTAGATGTTGTTTGTCTACAGACTCAAGCCCTTTGGACTGACGGCTGCAGGATGCAAATACTGCCCTTTATCTTCAGACATGGACATGAACCGGTGCACTTTGGCAAATATCACCTGCTTGTTGGACAGCAAGAAAAACAAAGCCTTGTTTGTTTCAGCTGTTGCAACAGTTTGATTTTGTTTGCAGTGACTGAAGGCAGTCTTGGGAATTGACTATTCATTAAAACTTCTCCCTTGAACAGCAATCGTCCAATCATAACTTAGCAACCGTCAGTCGGCACCGCAGGCCTGTCAAGATATGGATTCCTCCACACGTTGAAACAGTGTGCACGGGGCTTTACTAAGAGCGATGCTGTCCTTTTAAAGGGTTTAGAGATTGATTTCTTTGATTTAGCCTTCCCAAAACCAGAAAGAAGAAGAAAAGTAAGGAATTAATTATACTGTGTTTGTCTGCTCTAACATTAGCTGGGAACTAATGGGAAACCCCAGCTGATGTTAGCTGAGATAGTGTTACGTTCGCCAAACACAGCAGTTAGTCCTCATGCAAGCAGCACTTTGTCTTGTAACGTTAAAAGTAAAAATATAGTGTTTAAAAATATGAAAAAGCAATGTCTCAAATGTTGACAAATCATTTGGATTTAATGTGATAAATGTAAACGAGGGCAAGACAGGTATTTTATTTAGTTGTTCGCATTCAGTTTCGGCTGTTTCATCTCCATCCAAAAATTAGATGTATTAAACCATTCTGGTGTCTGGTTGCAGTGATAATTTCAGATGGATTATCAGAACAGAAAAACAGGTTTGACATAATGAAGAGAACGCGCACTCCTCAGAGACATCATTCAAGTTGAACCCGACACCTCGGTCTCAATCTGCTTCCATTCAAGGTTTCATCACTCCATAGCCAAGCAGCCGCGCATTGATTTCATCAGGTTGTGTCAGAGGCATCAAAGACAGCTTGGTTTATGAAATCTAGGAGAACTGCACTAGCAGGTTCAATACGCAAATCTCGCAATGCCAACTGCAGCTATCAAGAAAAGAGATTTCGTAGGAAAATGATGTGAAAATGATTCAGATGAGACAGAACACAAAGTCTGTGCCAGCAAATCCTACCACTCCAAGCACTCCCTAAACCAGACTTCTATTCTTCTCATGACATATTTAGCTGCAATTGCCTCCCCGTCCAACTTAACATAAAGATGGAAAGTGAAGGATGAAAACAACCCTTCTTATGTACTGGATTTTAAGATATAAGTTATTAACTCTGAAATAAATGCGATCGAAGTTTCACACACGCAATCGAAACACTTTTTAAATTACTGAATAAATCATATTTGACAACTCATTATTGTGGCAGATTTTGAATCAGAGCCCATGGGAGAGAGAGTCTGACTGTGGATGAAAAGTCTTGAAGTGTCCCCCCTTTTGCTCGCATTTGCTTTAAATTTAATGGGCCTAAATTGCAGTAACTCAAAAGCAAGTGGGAGAGGCAGATCTGGAGCTGTGCCCACAGCTCTGCCCGCTGCCCACTGGGGGAGGTGGAACAGTGTTGGAGACGAGGTGGTGACAGTTGGAGCTAAAGCAAAACAGACGAGGCTGAACTCAGAGCTATGAGACACACTTTAAAGGGTAAATAAAAAGCTGATGAAACATACACTCAGTCAGCCTAAAGAGGTACTGCACGCTTAAACATTTTTTCTGGAGCGGTAAACTGAATTATATGACTGTACTGTGATGAAACACATCACTGCTGGTGTTAATATTGACACTTTTTTGCCAAATATATAAAAATTGGCATTATATGTGCTTAAAACGGCTCAACACGCCTTTGCAGGGTTGACTGCTACATATAAAAATATTATCTTTATCAGACTTGCCCTTGACTGGCACCAACGGTCCTAGTCAACCTGCTGAAATGTGTAATAAGCAGGCGTGAACAGTGTTTGTGTAATTACTCTCACTGCCAGAAGGGGGAGACAAAAGTTCCACACTCCAGCTTTAACGCTATCTCTGTGAGTTACCTGTAAAAGGGTCTTAAATATGCACTTGATGGCTACATACCGCACATGATATCATACCAAAAAAAAAATGAAAATGTCGAAATTACCATCCTCATCAGTTGATGATCCATTCACGGTCAGTAATTAGAAGACATGAAAATAAGCTGCAGCATTGTTCTTGTATCGAAGGAAACACACTCGGACTAAGTGACACAGAGGTTACACATTATTGTTTGTATTTTCAAACAGTAATTTTTCACTTTTACAAGACAAAAAGCTTTGAGGATGAGAACTAACCAACAAATGTGTCAAACATAATGCTATCTCAGTTAACGAGTTTGGCTGGAGTTCCTTGAGAGTAAACTTCCCTTTAAACATGCATATGTTTGCAGCTTATGTTAGACACACTGACTTGGTTTTGGAAAGGCTGCTTAAAGACACCACCCTCCGTATCACTCTTACTACAGCCTCATGTATACCACTTTGGCATGTTGACAGAATTCAAAGATTGACGGGCTTGACGTGCCTAGTCACGGCTGCTCTGATTGGAAAGGGTTTAGTGGCATTGTCCAATCATGAATTTTTTTTCTGGTTTCTAAAAAAGTTTCTTTCTGTGTGCAAGTGAGGTGAGGAAATGCAAGCTATGAAGGTGTGTTTGAGACTCACTGGGTATCTGTTGGATCTTGTGGACCACCACAAAGGCATCAGAGAGGCCCACCTTCACCGGGTGATTGACAGAACTGATCTGTGACACCTCAATGGGGATCTGAAATAGAAGAGGGGAAAATCAATTACCAGCACCACGATCTGTCTGGGACAGGCTGGGAAATAGAAGCAGGCCAGGCCGGAGTGACAGCACTGACAAAGCAACCAATTTATTTATCTCCTATAGGAATCTGCTGAGGCATTATGCAACTTTAATAAGCATATGGCTATCTTTGGTGAATAAAATAAACATTTCAGACACAGATGGGACTAAAATGAGCAACAACTTTTCGAGGACTAAAACAGAGGAAACAGACCAATACAGAGGCCCTGACATTTATGGTCCAATCAAATTAAATTTAAATCTGGTATTCTGATTGTACACAACACTAAGAAAAGGGTTAAACCAGACAAAAGTACTCAGTTTTGAATTATTAAATATGAGGTGCAGCTGAGCTGTACTAAACAAACCTTGTAATTATCAAGGATCACGTAAAAACTAAGAGGACATATAATTTGCTCTTTTCAGACCAGTAATAGCAGGGTAATAAAATACCTATTAGAAAAAAACTCCAGCAACTTTCAGATCAGCTCCTCTAATATGTGAGAATAAAAAATGACAAAAGAGGCCTCAGTCAAAGGAGCAGCCCTGTGTTATACCCACTGCAATTATTGTAGATCATTACTTAGTTATTGCAATTTCACACTCTTCCAGCAGTCTCTGTTGGATAATATTTTTCACGACCATCTCCTTTTCTCTGTTCAATTAGGTTGTTTATCTACACATTTTTGCAATTGGAAACTAATAGACTCCATTGGGACATCTAATACAAAATCTGTAACATAATTTCAAATAATGTTGCAATCAAATCAAGAATATGGAAACAGTATGAGGGCCTTGAATGATATTTTCTTAAGGAGCGGCCATCAGTAAACTTAGTAATTGTCAATCTTTTCTATAATAGGCAGAGTGAAAACACATGAACATGGGCCATTTTTCAGCTGAAAAATCAAGGCTTCAGCGAGGGTTAAAACATTTTCTAAAGTTGGACAGTATTAGAAACAGAAGGAAAACACAGGAGAAATAGAAAGTGAGTTATTTTCTTTTGTTCTGTGTGTAAGTATATTGATTTAAGAATGTACATTTTCCATGAAATACTCTAGTGTAGTTTGTGGTCTTTAACTGTAATGTAATGTTAAAGTTTGCTAAACAATCTCAAAAGCCTGGAAAAGAACAGGGCCTACTTGATTAGTATCTACTCAGTTAATGTCAGTGATTTATGAATTTTGAAGATCTGACTGTGAACATTGCTCAAGCTTGTTTTCTTTATTTAAAAATAAAACATTTTTATAGTTTGAAAATTAATACACAACACTCTGGATCTGGCTTTTATTAAGCTGTGGTGTCTGGTAAGCCCACATGGCTTCATTCAGACTGATAAATGGTGTCTGAAAGAGTGTAAACATTAGAGAAAAGGACACAAAGATAGAAATGCCTGTCTTAATGAATCACAGATATTGGAGACACTGGTTTGATGAAAGAGCTCTGACCTCTTTGTATGCAAAAACAATCCTGCCGGTGTTGTGCAGTGTTGCCTGGAAGGTGAAGCTTCCCAGGTTGTAGTTGTCCTGTAGGTGAACGTGGTCCCATTGCACCACCAGAGCAGTACCTAAAGGAGAAAAAACCACAATGAAAACACATCTCATTACCACATTTAGGACGGCATAGACTCACCTAGATTAAAGGAAAACACAGACATCACTGATAGCTACTGTCTGCGGAGACCTCACACTTTTTATTTTTTAACACTGACTTGTTTTTCACTGGTTTTGAAATACCATCTCTACTGTCTCAGATCTAGCGTGAAATGAACCGCTGACCGGGCAAAAGTCTGTGAATAAGCAGACATCAATGTAACAATCATGTTTGTAAGGCGATATGTTTTTGAGGGATAGTTTCCTGGCAGAGGCTCCATTTCCCCCTGTGGGTGTGAGGTGATTGACACTGAAGTGGTGTGAGCACTGATATGAAAACACTCCACTGGAAGACGATGAAACAGCAATAAAAGTGAAACTTTTGACAAGACCAAATCAAGGCGTGGCGGTTACTGTGATGGATTATGTAGCTCCGGCAAATTTTCACAACAGTGAAGGTTTTTCATGCTGTGAAAGAGCGAATGACAGTGCAGTAAATGACTTCTTATGGTACTGTAGGAAGATGAGAATATTTCCAACTACAGTGGGAGCTGTCATCACAGGAATAAAGTAAAGCAGAAGGGCAACATTGACACTAACTTCAAGAGTGAGTTCACCCGAATAACAAAAGTACATATTTTTCCACTTGTACTGGTATCTAGTCATGCATATATTGGTTTCTGATATACATATATCTTTATGTCTCTATATAATGTGAATGGAATTTCATTTATGTTGCTAAAAGCTTTGAAAAAAAGAAAAGAAATTACTTGGCTACACTAAATAATCCAGATCTTCCTGTCAATGGTTTACACTAGAGCCAGCGTACTTTCTACCAAAAAATGAATAAAAACTGTTAATAACAAAGTGCAAATTATTCAGAAAAAGACTTGTTGCTATTGAGTTTTTCAGTGTTTTGAGCTGCACAAGTTCAATTCTTTTCACCTCCATTATATGGGAAAGTGGCACCAGAGGTTTCAGATGCAAATATCTCAAAACATGTGTCCCACAGTGTCTGAAACGATTCCAGGATTTTTTTTTACTGATTTTGTGAGGGTAATTTGATTTGACCAACTTTAAATGCTTTATATGGAAAATGTATTTTATTTGCATTGAAAATGTTTTGAGATGTTTCAAGAGAAAAAAATATATTTGTGGGTTAGGGTTAGGGTTATATATATATTGATTTTTTTATAATCAATATATATTATAAAATAATCTGGCCCAACCCTGGGTACAGTACATACTAAATTAGCACCAGACACACAGGGCATTCAGCTCTACCCTCCAGACAGTGGACTTCACATTACTTTTAACACTATTCTGATTTACTGTGGACTTTGGAGAACCTATTGATGTGAAAGCCATTCCCTTCTCCGAGCTAGTCATTTGGCTGTGCACCAGGGTAATAAAGGTTTGTTAACACAACTAATCAATTTTAATGTCACACAGCCAGTGCCCTTCCATCCAAAGTCGGGGTGAGATTTAGCTTCTCTGCTGACAATTTGGGGACCACAGGTGTCAACTTGTACAGGAAACCCCAATATAATTTCCATGTGGTGAGCGTAGAGGACCTCTGGCACTAGAGATGGACGTTGCATGTGTTAAAGAACGAGGTGAAGAGCAAGGGGCAGCAAAAACAGGGCACTCTTTGACGATCTCTGGCACTAATTTGGGTGTTTGGGTGGGAAATAAGGAAAAAAAGGGAGCACTGAAGAGTTGCTGTGTAATGCATTAAAGAGGACAGAGTCTAGGCGAAGGCAGTGAATATCAGAAGGACGACCAGAGCCCTAATTTGCTGCTCCCATATGGTACAGCGTGCTTACTCAGTCAGCACAAGTTAAGCCTAATATAAGTCTGCTTAAAATGCATTGAGTTCAGGAGGGGAGGCTGCCATGCTATCTGGGGCTTCCTGGCTAAAAATACAGAGTGGGTGAGGAGGCGTGGAGGGAGTACACACTGGCCTTGTTACTAATTCGCCTTACAAGCTTAACATGCTGTACGAACTCAAAACAAACAAATCAAGTCCAGCCCTATTACACCAGCCAACCCTCAGCATGGGGAAGTCATCCTGTTCCAGTTTTAGTTAGACAGCATCAGTTTTCTGAATTTATTTTATTCTGTTTTGTCTATTTTACATTTAGCATTTTTATATTTTAGGTATTTTTTTCAAATGTATTTCTTACTATTGTAATGGTTTTTGATGATTCCTAATGTATAAAATATTCATTTCTGATGCCCTATAGGCCATTTTCACAGTAAACATTTTGACTTGTCACTGTAACAAAAGAACTGTCGTCACTAATAACATTAACGATGGCTTGGTTCACCTCAAGTGTCCCAGTAAGCCATAACAGTGTGAGGCCCCATTTACACTTCAAGTTTTCCTGGGCTACATGCACATCAGGGACGGCCCACCTCCAGTGCAGACGGTGGTGGGTGGTAATGCGCCTGAAGCTGTTAGGTAGCTGATTAAAATGCCCGAAGAAGTTCACACTTTACAACAATTAGTAGTTATCAACTTCCACAAATACATTAAATTGTCGTACTTATGAACTACAAGAAAGACAAAAGTTGTATTGTCCTCACGGGCGCAGCCATACATAGAAATATCTTGTCCCCCACACAGAGTAAAGAAGTCGTATCTGTCATGGTGAAATAGACATTTTCAGTATCTGACACCTCCTAAGGTTTTATTGAGATTGGATTTCAATCCATCTTAGAGGCCTCTTGGATGCATTTATGCTTTTTTGAGCTCAAACAGCTATCTGATCTGCCTAAGACGCATGAAGTGACTAAGTATAAATTAAGTTTTGATTCCTCTGGGCCTGATAAATATCACATTTGGGCTAAAAACACTGAATTTCTTAATATAATAAAGAAGAAATTTAAACAGGATCAGATAATAGTGTTGCTGCTCCTTTAGGACGCAGGCGACTTGACGTTGATCGATGAATAATGGGTTATTAAATGCTATAAATGGTACTATGACTGGAAGTTACAGCAGAGTTCTATAGTTGAGTTAAAATCTAGTGTCAAACTTGTTATACAAGTTGTAAGAGGTATTTTTACCGCTTACAACCTTTTTTTTTTACGGTGTGCTGTCACCACGATCCCGCTGGCAACGGTCTGTCAGGTGCTGAAACTCTTCACTCTTCTATAATTGTGCATGATCAAACTTCAGAATAGTTTTACAGAACTTGAAAAACTCATGTCTTAACCAATCACGTGTATTCTTTATTTAGCAGATTTTAATTAACGTGAAGTGAACATCTAATAACGAAGCTTCACACTGTCTCTGTGAAGTTTCACACAACTCCCACAATCCTGTTTGTGTGTCGAGAACCAACAATACGTCTCTGCTGTGAACGCCTCATCACACTGTTCGCAGTCTGATGGAGAGAAGCACCGACAATCACGCGACACAACAGACTGTACGGTTTTCATGCTGTATTGGCAGGACATTGACTGATGGACAGTGTGTTGAGGAGCAGGCGGGCTGAGAATCGATCGGCTGCCGGTTTGGTTCAAGTCTGATGAGCTCCACTGCAGAAGGTCACACAGTTGGTCAGTCACTCTGCTGCAGAGGGATTAGACGGCAGTGACTGACATGATGGATAACAACCATCGCAGACGGCAAAAGGAAAGGAACAGAGAGTGGGGAAGGGCATCAATCTAGTTTTAAGTGAGTAAGTGGAATTTAAGGGGATGTAACAGAGGTCGCGGAGAGTTTAATAAAAATCAGTTAATGATAAAGACTTCCTATTTTGTGACTAAATGTGTGAGGATGGCTCACATAGTTAGAAACTGGCTTCAACATCAAGATAATAACGATTTTGTGTGAATTTAAGGGGCGCGCACAGTACATACTGTATTGCGAGATAATAATTATGTAAAATCAAGTGAGAAATTGTGAAAGGATAAACAAAAATACGTTTTTTAAAAAATTTTCCAGCAAATTAAATACATGATAATTCAAGGCACTTCATCACATTCATGCAAAATTAGATTATTATTACCAAAATTGCAACTAATCAGTACTGCTCATTGATTGGTAAATTATTATTATTATTATTATTTTTTATAAATATAATGTATCATATAAGTTTTCCACTGGGACTAAACACTAATGGCAGCTAAAAACAAACAAACAAACATGTATTGTTTTACTTTATATGTTGAAATGAGCTCCCAGTTACCACAGCAAATGCTTCTTTAACAGTACTGGCTGCGTGTGATATCTTAGAGCACACTTACCATCATCATAGCGTAGTTTGCAGTTATCCAAATTATCATTATTTGTTTCTGGAGCTTGGTAGCACAGAGTTGGCTGCAGGAGACCTGATTTAATTCGGCCCTTACCAGAATAAACGGTTGGTTGGAGCCCAAAGTGCCAGTTTGTGAGTAAAACAACTGCTACACATTCAGGCAGAAACAAGATGCCAGGAGTAAACTGCAGGTACCGTTGTCAAAGTAGATGACAGTAGAGTTTCTGGAGACGCTGGGGTCAAAGTTCGCCATTAAAGGAGCGATGTACTGTGTAGCTGTAAGCATCCGGTGGACGACGTCGCCCGTGTAGATGAACCCTGAGGAAGAAAAAGAGAAAAGAGACACATCACGTACATTTCAGTACTGTCAGGATCATCAGTGTGTCATCACCTATAGTGTTTTAAGGTGGATTCACCCTTTAGCAAGTTATAAAAACAAACATCAATCTTCTCTCCCTCCACTCCTACCTTCCCTCGCTCTATAAAGCGGTTATCAGATACAGTCTCGTTCAGGAAGACAAGTCTGCCCTCCAGTCCGAAAGTCAAAAGCTCCTCATTAACAACCGTCACTTCTCTCTCTGTCTCTGGCCTCATGCTGCAGGCTGCTTCAGCCAGCAATCCAGATTAATCAGCGTTATTATCTTTCATCATAAACAGCCCGGCTTTAAAGGAAGATATGCTGAGTGAGCAGTTATATATTGTCGTGGGGTTATGAGTCTGACTCTCCCGCTGTACTCCTTTCCGTCCCCCTCGGTGTGTTTTAACTCGACATCATCAGTCACGGACGCTAACGAAGACACCATGGCAACAAAAAGGGATTATGTTAACTTTTTTAATTTATTCAACACAGCACAAACAGATCTCGACAGAGAGGGACGTGCTCAGTCCACACAAACTACAGCTGCATCACTTAGCAGCCCGTAAACATGGTTATTAATGGACTCCAGAAAAGGCAAAAAACGCCACTATTCATCACGAGGGAACAGTCCTTGAATAAAGAATTTGCACTGATGACAACAAAATCAAACAGTGTTTTAATTTCCCTACCGACAACAAAGTTTAATAAAGCCAGCTGCTATTTCAAGATTTATTCAAGGCAAAAGCTTTTGCTTCTCACTCTGGTTTTGCCTGAATTCCTAAAAACTAAATCCAAAAACACATCTCAACATGTACCCTTTAAATCATGTTTTCTCAGAACAAAGGGAAGACGTTGTGTCTGGGTGAAACAATCACATGCATCCACTATAATTTTCCTTTGAAGAGCAGTTTAAAGAATTAACAAGATGCTTACGGTGACAGTAACTTATAAGAAGTAGACATGTTTTTTTATTAATTACTCTTGTTTCCAAATTATTCTTGCAACAGGAAAGAGGGCATCTGTTTTTTCCCTGATGTTGGCACTTGTGTCTTGTTTAAAGTTGTGAGACTGCAGGATTTTTATGATGAGTTTTATATGTGCTGGTAGGCATATTCTGTTACCTTTTCCAGGTTTGCCAGGTTAGCTGTTATCACCCCCCATGAGAGTGATATTAATCTTCTCATCTAACTCTCTGCAAGAAAATGCGTTAGTGTTTTCCCCAAAATAACAAACTATTCCTTTAAATCAGTGTTGGACTGGGAAAAGTCCTTCACCTCACTTGCTCTTTAGGATGCACATTTTTTCAATTATGTACCGAATATCACAATAAAATCATCAAACAACCCAGAGTAAGAAATCATTCCCTTATGAAGGGATCTCTTTGCTTTTTTGCAGAAGCTCAACAGAAATACAGTATATAAAGTAGCTGCCTGAGGCATATAGGAAAAAAAAAAAAAAACGTGCTCAGAAAGAAAAGTCTCATTGAGGCCAGGCCTATAAAACCCCCATTTCATGTCACCATATGTCTTCTCATACAGTAGGTTTAAAAACACATCTATCACGTTGGATCCAGGAGCAGAGCGTATCATGATGGGATTCAATCTTTCCCTAAAGACCTCCCAGCTTAGAATTACCTCTATATAGAGCTCTGTCGGCACACGCAGGGGAGGGGGTGGGACTGGAGATGTGACTTTATCTACTTCTGTGAAGTCCTGACTGTGGAGAACTCTACCTGGAGTGAATGAGGTAAAAGATACAGTCCTTTATGGCTCAATAGGTGGAGTTGCCATGGTTACGGTGAGTTTTTATTCCTACCAAAAATGAACATGGCTTTGACAAAATAACCTCAACTAAATTAAATTAAACTAAACTTACTTAACTAATTATCAAAATTATTGTCAATTAATTTAATGTTGACTGACTAATCAGTTAATTGACTGTTTCTGTGTTGTGTACTTTGTGTCAAATAAAGCAGCATAAATAAGATGAAAAGGGAAAAGCTAAAAATATATGCCTTAAATATATAAGTAGGCCACTAATCTTTATGAAAGTAGCATTATTGTTAGTATTGTTCCCCAGCAGAAGAGAGCCTCCACCCTTATGTCATGGTGTATGACAGTAAAGAGGATACAAAATAAAGAGGCTGAGTTATTTAGTCTATCTGCTTAAATTAAGGTAAACTTAAATACAATGGTGTGTACTCAGTCAGTGGTGAATGTATGTTGCTGCGTCGGCACTTTCACATCTTTTTCCTGATTGTGCAGCGACACGAATGACTTCCTCCAAATCAGCCACTATACATTCAATCAATCTCATATTTACCCAACATTTAAGCCAAGCACGTTTTTTTCTTTTTCCATCTCTTTCACTCTTTCTTTGGCTTTTGCTTTGTTTTGCCTCAGTATTTCTCCTTTCACTTTAAACCCCTAAAAGCTTAGAAATCCCCCGACAAAGCGCACACACTTGTCTGGACACACACACAAAGCGCCTTGTTGAAGGGTTTTTCTGCCGGTGCTGCCTCTGCCCTCTACCAGCAATCTCCTGAAAACACAATACGACTTATTTGACAGTCTAAAGAAAATCAGACAGCCTTTCAATACACTAAAGAGGTGAGAGCCGCGGGGCGCTCAATGGAGAGGCAATTCATTCATTATGGCCGTCACTTACAGCAGAGGGAGACGGGGGGGGGGGGAGTATCTGGGGAACAATAGATGTACACTGAGAGAAGAGAAAGGAAGGAGACATGTGGTAGTCTGAGGTAGAGGAAGAGGTTTCAGGAAGGTGGGATGGAGTAGGATCATTCTTTCCAAGTTATGTTTATAAGTGCCGCTATCCAAAAGTGCTGGGCTGTGTATGTCCAAGAAAAACATGAGCAGGAATTAGTCCCTACTAGACTAAAGCTTCACTTTATTGGACATTTTGTTTAGACAAAGTCTTTCTCTCTGTGCACCGAGCTGTGTTTAGTTTACAGGATATTTTCTGAGCCAGGACTGGATCACACATTTTGTCTTTTGTCTTTTAAATATGAAGCTACGAGGTTTTAATCTAAATTAAATGTCTGCTTTTTCATTTACTGCTGATTGATACATAACAATACTGAGTCAGTCTATAACTAATCCATTATGTCTCACCTAGGAAAAATCCTCTGGCACACTGAACGTAATGGGTTTCATGTTTCACAACTTTGGAATACTTTGGAAGGGATCGCAACCATGACTGCACAAAAAAAGCCAAATGCATTTTGAGGGGAAACGTAATAGCTTGGATTTTATAAAGGCAAACGTTCTTCAAGTAAACAGAGTGCTCGCAGTTCAACCAAAGAGTGACGTTACTTCATCTAACTGTTTTGTTTAAATAGTGTTTAGAGTGTTTAAATAGTGTTTATGACAGCAGATATGTTTCCTATCTTGTTAATCATCTAATGACACCTCAGATTTATCTTGCAGGCCTTTCAGGGGTTCCTGACCCTCTGGCTGGGAACAACTGTCCATAAACTTGCCTCACAGATGTTGTGTATTTTGTGCCTTAAACATAAATGCTTGTGATCACAAATGAACCGGATAAAAACATATAATAACTATGATTTGATATGATATGTTTTCTGAATCTGTGTTTTTATTCTGGTTCCGTAAAGTGTGACAGCTGGCCCATTAAACAGCATATCACAGCTGGATATCCGTCGACACATCTGCCGGTGGTCAGATCATATATCATCACTGATATTTACAGTCTCTACATTTCGAGCTGTCCACATTTTATTTATTTAGACTTATTTCTGGAAAATTCTCGCAGCAAGTTGATTTTGTATTTGAAACAAATAAAATATTTAGGACTCAATAACAAAATTACTTCTTACAATGGAGACTTTGCAGTGTAACTCTCAAATTACTAAAAACCGTAAAAGTGGACCTCAAATGTTTGACAAGGCTGCATGCCAAGCCCATCTCTTTAATGTGTTTGAGAACTGGCCGCTGTACTGTTTACAAAGTAACTGTAACTCTGACAATACAAGACTATAATTGTAACTGTGCTAAAATGATCTTTTCCTGGAGTTTCAGTATAAGTCGTGAAAATAAATAATATTCTGCTGGTACAGTAGGGAGAAGATGACGAGCTGACTGATAGGCCCTGAAATGGAAGGATATGAGGAGGGCGTCTCGGAGACAAAGCCCCAAAGGCCTGCGAGAAGCAGATAGCTGCCTCCTCCTCGGTCTCCCCTCTCCTCCTCGGTCTCATTCCTTCATCTCTGTCCGGACGAATGCAAATTATTGTTATCTCCTCTGTGCCAACCTTTCCTCCACACCATCATCAACTCGTTTTCCGAAGCCAAGTCAACTTCGCCACTGATGGAGGATCAAGTGGAAAATCGAGACACTGATGATAATGATGATAAGAGACACAACGGATTATTTCTTTATTATTCCAGTGACAGTCAAACGCAGCACAGCATCTCTGAAATAGTTGGGTAAGAGCAGGGCTTTAATCTTTGATGTGATAATAGCTGGTTGGGGTGTTGTGGTTCCGCCGCCAAGACTCAAGTGGAAAATTGCTTTGCACACTCTGGCAAACACGTCTGCTGTGTCACGTGTCTAACCCACACATACACATCTCCTGATACCCCCACCTCCTTATCCATGTCTATCGGGGTGTGCTAGGCCACTTGGCAGAGGGTCCGTTGTTTCCAGTCCAAACCCATCGGTCTGGTTTCTCTTCCAGTTAAGTCTGGTGTGGAGCTGGTGGTGCTGAGTGTTGGGAGTGGTTTGTTTTTTTATCCCCCAGTCTCGCAGACTATCCCGCGGAGGTGAGCGCTGTAAATGGTCTTGTATCAGGCTGACTACTTGGCTGGCAGAGTGTTGTTGGTGGTTTTGTACTGTGGTTTATGCCAGACGAGCCTTTTCAACCCTGAATCATCTGATGTAATTTCCCAGAGACAACATCTAAAGAAATAACTCATTGTTTGGTTCTTTTCTGTATTCAGGGGTGAGATGTCTTTGAACAGTAGCCACGCACACTCACAGGTACACCAAGTACCAGAAACACATGCAGACACACACTTTCTCTTCTCCATTTCATAAAGGCAACTGCACTCCAGACTCATTTTATAAATCTTACCACATTCCCTCCTGAACCCAGCAGCAATAAAAACTGTCTGTGTACAGTCTAATATGCCAAGCACATACAGTATATCCAATAATAACAGTAATAACTACTATTGAGAGAACAGAGTCCAAGAACAGTGTTCACTTACCACCAGTCGCCACGGTGATTTCACGCAGGAAATGTCCATAAAAAGGGAAATCGAAGGACAGATTAACTCTCTGTGAGGGGAAAAACAGACAGATGACCCCGGTCAGAAAGATAAAGGTAAGAAGAGGATCAGAGAAGAGACTGTTCTCATCTTAAAAACAAAAAGGATTTAGATCAGAGGAAAAATGTGGAAAGAAAATACAGTTGTGTGCTATATCGGCTCTGTTTTGTGGGGCAACCACTTGTCATTTCTGAGTAGAAATCTAAAATACAGAGATATAAAGAAGAATATAAATGAGATAAAAAAAAATATTTTTTACATATTAGTTTGAGAGGAAAGAAAAATAATTTCCTTTCCTAAAAAATTTCCAGTTTTCAGGAGAATATTATTGTCCTCATGAAAATATTAAAGACTAAATTCAGCAAATCAATAATAACACTTACATTACAATACAAATTAAATTATGATATTTAAAATTATGATATTTACTAAAACTAAATGCTAATGTCATTTTTCATGTGAGCATCTGAGAGCAACACTACGATTACCTTCCAGGAGAGACTGTCTGAACATGTGCACCGTCATCCCCATATTTAAATGTGTCTTTATAACTTTTTATGGCTTTTCACGCCTTCCAGTGTAGTGGTTTGAAACAACTGCAGAAAAAGCATCGTACATCACTGGTTCTTCTCAAGCATAACACGACCTTTAGTTTTCAAGTTAAAATTGGCAAAATTATATTATGTACTGAGTCAAATTTATGAGATATGTTAAAGTTTTGACTAAATCTTGACTTAGTATCTCATTATTTTTACTTGCAAATATTATAATTCCTAACTTTTCATTTGTTCTTTTTTTCTTTCTCTGGCTGAAATGGGCTTCCATACTATTTCCAAATATCTTGAATGGAATTAACACATTATAAAAACGGCTTCAAGAAACTCTGTTGTTCTAAAATGATTCTTGGATAAAATGAACAATACTCGCTCGAGTACATTACCACAAATCATGGTTTATGTATTCATTATTAGCCATGAACTGAATACGCTAGATTCACATCGCGCCACTGCCAGAAAATGTTATGGAGATGTTATGGACAGCCCACAGTAAACATGCAGCTATTATACATTATCGTAGATTATGTTAGGGGGGAGTAATCCTGTGGCAAACCACACTGACTCTCACTGACTATATAGCCGATCCAGAGCTTAACTTTTCTACAGTCCCGTGATGAAGTTGACCTCTGCGGCTGTGTTCTGTTTTACGACCTTTTTGGCCAATTCCTTTCAGTGTTGGGGCCAGAGCGCTGGCAAACACCAGTGCCAGAAAGAAACATAGAAGTTTTCTCCAATCCTGCTCCAGCACTCTGTTTTATGAATTTCTCAAGACTTTAACTACCATCCTAATAAACTGTATTTGTTTAAAATGTTAGTCTGCTGACACGGTGGCTGAATTTCAGCACAGATGGTTTTCACTTCTTCTTGCACTGAAATCTCGCAATGACATTATCAAGCCAAAATTTCCATTTCTCCTTTTGACTCTGCGTTGCTTGGCTGGTCATTCGGAATTGCTAAATTCACTTATTGATTCTTGCAGACTGAGCCAAAGTCTGAGAATCATCCCACATTCCTCCTGTACTATGTGGAAGAAAAGCCTCGCCTCTTAGCCAGGCTGCTCTGTGGGTAAAAAGAATAGCTTGCTTCAAATTGTATGGTTCAATCCATCATTACATGAGTGAAGGTAGAGGAGCAGAATGCACAATGTGGGTCTCTATTGTATGTCCTCGTCGCCAGCTATTGTTCACCCTTGGTGCTTTCTCTTTTTTTTTTTCAAAGTGTGTGACTGCCCTGCTGCCATGCTGCTCCGTCTCTCCAGTCAGTTCACTGCTGCCTTGTGTGACTTCATCAGTATGCACCTCACATGGGTCACCTGCTTGTGCAGAGGTGGAGGGAGGGGAGCTTTGAAACTTCACTGCAGAGGAGCTTTTAAAGTGTTTGAAGGTTTATAGGAATATTTGACTTTTTTCAACCACAATGGTTTTAATAGTAGAAAAACAAGACAAATATACTGTACTGTAGTAAAGATCTGTCAAGTCATGTCTTTCTGGTGGCATATTATCAGAACCTACAGCTGAGGCCTGTTCATTTTTTAGCAGTGAAGCTATAATTTTTTTGGCTGTGTTTCAAACCACTGCAAGCTATTCTTTTCAGCCACAGAGCACATACAGTACACAGTATCGGTATTACTCAAAGCTTGACTCTGGGTACCTTAGCTGCAGTTAAGATCAAGTTCAGCTAAACGGGAACTTGCTGTGGTTTAAAACACAGCCAAGTTGGACCTGAGTCCTGTGTCAGAGATAGCACAGGTTCAGCTGCACTGCAGCTTAACAACACTTTAACTACACATATGATGAAGTTAGTTTATAAGATTCGCCCCACACAGGTGACTGTGATGCTGCATAATATGCAACAATGCTTGCATGTTCACTCGGAAAAATAGTAATTAGGGGAACTTTTGATCATGTTGTTTTTTTAAAATCCTTTGTTGTTAAAAATTATAACTTTTTGAAATTAATAAAATGATCTGAAGGAATCTGCTCATATATCAAAACCCTCTATTAATAAACCATGTTTGCAGCACATTAACCTCTAGTCGCATTTAGGGTATTTCTACAGGAAATACCAATTGGGTTTAGACTAAACCACAGGTGCAGTTTAAATCATAGCTTCTGAGGAAACAGGAACAAGGTTTAAGAGATCACAGACAATGCATTTACATGTTTTTAGGGAGTGGCTTTGGAGGGAGGCCTGAAGGGAGGGGTGTGGTTTTTCGGATCGTTAAAATCTAGCTTCTCTTTCTGGTTTCTCCAACGTTACCTACCCTATCTTTAACGCCAACAATCAATTATTCCATCGTCCAAAAATGAATCAGATACTATTTTAATAATCAACTAATCATTAAAGTAATTTTTTAAGGAAAAACAATGTTTTGGCCCCTACATTTTTTTTTTTTTTTTTTTTTTTTTACAGTTTTCTGAATTTTTACAGACCAAACAATTAATTGATAAAATGAATCTAATCGCTAATAGAAATAATCATTACTTGCAGCACTAGACGACAACATTGTCACATCTTAATCCTTAGTTTGCAGCTAAGCTAGTGACAATAAGCAACAGCTCTTCAGGTTTGGGAGTATTTGATTGACTTTAACTTCAAGGGTTTATGATTGGCCAAACATCCACAGAAAAAGCAGTGGAGCATTGCCTCTAACTTCCCAAGACATCAAGGAAATTTCCTCTCACATCATTTGTTGACTTACCGCTGCTTGTCTGTGTGTGTTGGACAGAATCCCGTGGATCTTCACTTTTTCCTTGTCCATCTGGTCGATATTTACCCACAAATCCCTGCTCATGGGATCTGACGGGCTGTATGTTTTTGACGTGTAGTAGTCGTGATCTGTGTCCTCCTGTAGAAGTGATAAGACAAAATGTATAACGTGAGTTAAAGACTGAAGAAGTGCAGTACAATAAAAGTTATTTAGACAAATGTAATACAGCTTGAAGGAGAGAGTTGATATTGCTGTGTTGCTCCGTGAATTAAGCTGATGGAGTCTGTGCTCTTATTATACGCTATACAGAATATATAAACACACATGAGACACTCTAAACTCAAATTATATTCCAATACACTGTTAGCACAATTTTTAAAAACAATTTAAACCTCTTGAATGAGAAATATGGAAAATCAATGACCAAGAGTATTTTTAATTTGACTGCAGAACAATTTACCTGCTAAATTGGATTATATGACAATACAATTTCCATTATGTGTGCTGTGTGTGCATTCTCTTTGTCCTTTCATTCAACTCTATGGTTTTCATTAGGGCACAATCAGCACACAAAGTGGTTTTAATGTAAACTAATCAAATTAAAAAAAAACAAGAAGCCAATCGACTTCTTCCACTCTTAAAAAGAGCCAGACTGCAAAGTCAGGATTGCCTTTTATAACAGAAACATTCATGGACTTTTATAAGCCATGTGGGAGCGGCCTGTCTGCTTTTATTGTTTCCTGTACAGAATTAGGAAGAATTCTCATGCCTGTCTCTTCCCCTGTGGGTCTAATGAGATACCTTGCAGCTGCGCCTTTTATCTAAAACATTGTTAAAGTTAGTGTTTTGCTGGATGGGGAGTCAGGGAAGTGTACTCTTTATCTGACTGTGATCTTACTAATAGGAACTCACACAACTCTGTGAATACTTTGATATATGGGTGGCATTATTCCGAGCTACTGCGCTTCGGTTTTCAAAAGGCCATGAGACAAACATTAATTAAAGCACAATCTTTCCCTGTTTGGTTTGTTTTGCTTCAAGGATTCTTATTGCCCTCAGAGAGTTATAATCTAATACCGCTACACAGTATTCAGCCTGGAATATAAGACAGTGAGATAATGTTTCATGCTAAGCAAAGCCTCAGTGGGATTGATAAATATCAAAATTCCAAATGGAGTTCAGCCATTTAGGTGGTGTTACTTTTGATTAATTTGTAGATTTAAACAAACATTACCTGAAGCCTTTCATCACAGTTTAAAGTACAGACAAATCGTGTCAGGGAAAAATGGCCCCTCCAGGCAGCCTTAGTCAGCACATTACTTTCAGAATAGAAAACAAGGGCACTTGTAAAACGAGTAGACACAAATGCAAGGCCGTAAAGCTTCCTCCTAATCAGCACAAGATGTTGTTGGTCTTGTGGAGAAGGATCAAGGGAGACGGAGGCTCCTCAGAGGTGAGAGAGGCCAGCTGGCAGTTCTTCCCCTCAGGGGGAAGAGTGAAGGGGAAGGTGGGCTGGGTGCCATCGTTCAGCTGGGTGTAGGTGGAAAAGACCACAGCAAACAGAGTGCAGGGTGACTGACCAGAGAAACAGTCTCACACACACTAAGATACACAATCATATAGAGTTTTGGTGGGAGCTTGTGTGAGGAAGGTACTGTTTCTGCAAGTGAAGTGTGGTATTTGATATTGATTTGTGAAGATACAAACATTGTGTGAAAAAAGCTAACATGAACACAATGTCAAGCTGAACGAATCAAGCGAAACAAAATGGTGATTCACAGGGCCATACTCACAGAAAAGGTTGATATTTGTATTGTACAGTATAATTTTTCCATAATTAGAATAATCACAACTTTATCTTGAAGCTGTCCATTGTAGGCTGAGTCATATGTGAACTCAGATACATTTAAACCAGGAGAATCTCCAGTGATTGACGAGTGTTATTTAATATGCATACCCACATCGCCAAACACATCACAAAATAAAAGCAACCAACGCATTTCACAAAACAAAATCCAGAGTGGTTGTTAGACGCACTGAACTTCTCACTCACAGGAAAAAACACTGAGCAGTAAAATTGCTGCTGACATTTTATAAATGTGAAAAGTTGTGTGGATGAATAATCCAAAGACAGAAAAAGCTGAATATTTTGAATATATTTATTCAAAGCTATGATTTTTGCATTCATGCATTTTTACAGCTTGTTTTGGTCGGGTGTTAAACCTGACCATGTCTTTTTATTGTGGGACGAAGCCAGAGAACCTGGAAAGAATCCACGCAAGCACGGGGAGAAGATGCAAACTCCACATAGAAAGGCACATTACATACATTTTGGATACATACTGTATTGTAAAAGTATGTCAGATATATTTTCATTGCCTATGGGATACACTCATAAACAACTTCCAATTGACTCTCACAGACACTGCAGATGCCTGAGCTGCACTGAAAAGCTCAGAGGAGGCTTATGGACGATAGATGGCCACATGATGAACGAGGGAGAGGAGAGGAGGACTGTGACCCTGTTGCTCAGCTTCAGTAGGGAACAACTGCCCCATTTTTGTCTGTCCATCATAAACTGTAGTACCGCAACTAGATGGAGATGGAGAAAACAAAAGTTGCAGCCAATAATGGACCATTTTCTGGCTCCAGAGCAAACTGTAGAAAAGATTAATTCAGTGGAGAAACTCATTTCAGATTCACTCCCAAGGTCGTCAATTGGTGTGTCAATTGCCAAGCTGCCATACCTTGGAATCAGGTCGTTTTTTTAATAAAATAAAAATAAGAGACAAATTGACGTGAAAAGCCAAAAAGGTTGGAAACAACTGGTTTAATCTCTAACATCTTTAATAAAAGCTTGCTATATTATCCAAGGTAACTAATAACTAAAGCTAAAGCTTAGGTAAATTCATACTTTTCCAATCCCATCATCACTGAGTATATCTGAGACGTCATGTCACATTGCAATACCGTTTTTCTGAAACAACGCCTCTGTTCACTCCTGTCTCTATCTGAGACATTTACTGGAGCTGCCCGCCACATCAATATTGCATTATAGCCTACTAAGACTTCAATATCTCCTGCCAACATATTTTCACTTTTGAAGGTCTCCTTAACACAGGGGAGACCCTGAAGAAAGGAATTTATCACTTCGCCTTCATGTGATTATGAGATGTTTGTAAGATGTTTTTAAATGTTTATTAAAGCTGCTACTGGAGACGTAGTCGTAGCTGTGATACAAGGTTCAAGGTTTTTCAGAGAAATAAAGGAAAACCGTGATCCCAAATCTCAACTGCAACCATGCCTCAGCTCCTGGGAAAATAAAATGTCATGTATGCACAAGGAGCACTTGAGCTTTGAATAAATGTTCCAATATGTTGGGATTGCGCTGCATGTCCACCATCCCCATATTTCTTTTTTCTACGACATTACACACACACACACAAACACACACACACCAACACACAGTTAAATCAGACTGCAGACTATTTGAAAAAGCATTAAAAGGACGCCATCGCTCATGTGTGCAGCTCTTCATCAACTGATAATGCCTGTGATCCATTATTCAACGCTGCGCTCCATCTCCTGGCAGCTTTAGCAGCTTGATGGTATTGGTGGTGTGTGAGTGTGTTGAAACTCAATAATGTGAGACTACATAGTGGTGTGTGCTGCACCAGTGGATTCCTTTTATACAGCAGTATGGATACTCTGGTATGATCCAGAAGTCTCCACTGGTCCAAAATGTTGGACCCGATTCAAAACAGACCCGTAGGAGCATACAACATTTCAAATTTCTAACCAATTTAATAATATTGAATGAAACTGCCAAAAATAAACGTATTTTTTGACATAGGATACTGACTACCTGAAACGTTTTCTCCGTGGTGATTGAGACTGTCCTCCAAAGAAAAAACAACAGCATCAGTTGTTTCAGCAAGTGCTCCGAAACGACTATTAGTTAACTGAATTAATAAACTAGTAATAATGACATGATCAAAGCAGGAAGTTATTATAGATTGTCAAACTCCTTGTAGGGAGTTGGTCAGGATCAATAAAAGATCTGACTTTAATTTAATAATTTAACACAGTCAATACATATAGTCAATATTGTGTTTTTAAAGCATGTCCACACTTTAACCATGTTTATTATTACCATGACGACAAGGCTCCCCTAACCTTAACGATAAATATATTTTACATATTATTTATCATATTTTTTGTATTATAGACAATACATGATTATATTTATGATTCTTGACTTCTGCAGTACTTGTTTTTGTTTTTGTCTTACTATGTTTATTGTTAAGCACCAAAATATCAAGGCAAATTCCTTGTATGTGAAAACCTACTTGGAAATAAACCTGATTCTGATTCTCATTTAAAATGCTCAAAAAAATCAATCTGGAAATTTGTAAGAAATCGAAGCAGAAATATTTTCAACTGAATAAATATCCATGTGTCAGTGTGGGATTGTGAAAATATGGAGGGAATAACTTAAAAAGTAGTCTGAGGTGAATCCAGGCACCTGATGTATAATTTAAGGGCTCTTCTGGTCTTCGGTTGTAGATCTCATGAATTGGATTTGCAAGCTGGGTTCAGACAGAATGGGGGTGCATTTCAAAGTGGTGTTCAGGGACGTAGCGCTACACAGAGTGCACTGCACCGCGTATTCACAAGCTCACTACCTTTGCTGTCTTTGTTCATCTGCAGAAAATGACCCACAGAGAAAAGTCTAAAAGATGGTGCTCAGTCAGGCTGAAGCAGACTGGACACACTGGAATGTAAACCACTTCAAGTTCACAGGTATAGCATTACAGAGTTCAAACACTGAGCAAAATAAAGACGGTAAACATCTCTTTCCAAACATACTATCCTCTGGGAATTTTTTTTACAAACCTGACAAACTGAGACACAAAACAAACAAAGGGGGGAAAAAAAACGAATTTGCATTCACTGCAGGATTTGAATATGGAGCACGGTGAGGGTAAAAGCAGCACGGGGAATCAAGGGAAGTAAAGAAAATTAGCAAGCTGCCTCGCTGTGTGAATTCCCTCCCTTAAGAAACACACAAATAAACAGTGAATGTAGGGAAGCGTGTAACCCCCAAAGAGCCTCCTGAGCTGCAAAGTCCCAGACATCCAATAACAACTCTTCACCATAAACCACACCCTTATTACAGCACATCAAAGCAAGCTATACAAACAGCAACCCCCCAAACACCAGTGCACTGTACGCTTTTATTGGCAACCTGACGTGTCTGACAGTGTTTCAATTATCAGGACAAGCTGTACTTTACTGTAGATATGAACAGCCAGGCGTGGAAATGAAACCTTCAATTGTACACATTATTTCAGAGGGAACATGAGGAGTTATGTTTCTCTCTTGGCTTCACTTGTGGTGTCGCACGGGGTGTTGCAATATGATACAGGATTTGGAAAAAGGGGCTGCCACATGTCTTCTGTACCATATGTGTGTTTGTGTGGTTTGTCGCTGCTCCTCATAAAGATCGGACTAAAAATGGTGCCACCTGACAGCTGTGAGCAAACTTGAGGTCAGGGCCCGGTGTTGGCTCGCTTGGTATGCAGACGGGGGTTTTCAGGTGATTTCTCACACCAAGTGGATGTTGAGACCAAAATAGCTCTTCTTTAAAAAATGGAAGGGTCAGTACCGGTGAAAAGCTAAAAAATAATACGTGTTCTCATTGAAATGAATGAGGAGATTGCGTTTTCTTCTGTCAGTATGATACACTGATATATTGTAGTCCAGCAGAGTAGAAGAATAGTTCATCCAATTGTGAAAAAAGTGTCCAAATCTGCAAGCCATTAATTTTGACACCAACATAATTTTCTTCTGAGACCTGTGAAGTGGTTTTATTTCCATCAGATAGAGTTAGAACAGGACACCTCACCAAATATAATAATACATCTTAAAATGTTCAATCCAGTAATATGCTATCAATATCTAGAAAATGTTTTTAGTTTCAGACTAAGGCCTAGAGATTCTCCTACAACTCTCTATTACTTTTGTTACGTCTAAGTCCAAGAATTATGCTGGAATGATCATTTTTATGCTTTTTTACAAAAGTGTGCAAAATTGGAAGTGACCAAACCCTCATCCAGATGCACACATTGGTTTTGCAATTGGTTGATAGAAAAATGCAACTTTAAACATTGCCAGTATAAGCATTAAATCATGCCACATACTGTCAATTTACATAACAACCTGACAGCTGGGGTTATTAAATGTCTGGGACCTCAAAACAGGATCATGATCCCAGACAAGGTTGAAGAAAAACTGCTCTGAACCGGCACTTTGGGAAGATAACAAACAACAAAAACACAACTGTTAACAACCACAAGCCATTACTGACATTACCGAGCATGCCTGGACTTTCCTGAATAAAAGAAACAGTGATAAGACTTGGCTTGAATGCAGTGATACCGACTCGTTCCCACAGTTTGTTCCAACCTTGCCTTATTCTACATTAAAGCGAAGTGAACACCTTTAGCCAAGAGGCTGTTTAATCTGGGTTAATGATCTGGAGAGCTGGTACAGTGTGTCACAGTCATTCAGGCCGTCAGACAGTCTGCTGTTAAGGCCACTGTTATAAACCTGCATGTCAAGGTGAGATGAATCTATTGTTGGAAACTCGTGTTACGGCACAAGTTAACCCAAACACAGTTAACCTCAAAGACGAAGACAATAAAGGAGATGGAGAAATGTCTTCAGTTCTATAAAAGTGGATTTCTGGAAATTAAAACAATTTAGTGTATTTCCAAAAAAATGTCAAACAATTCCTCTAAACCAAGATATTTTTGGGGCAGCTGTAATTAAACAAAATTATCTTAAACATCAATAATTAACATGAGGTTTTGCCGTCAAAAATCAAGTCATTAGTTACATAAAAACAAATAAGAGAAACCTGTTTCTAAACAGGGAGTGACTTCAACAGACCACAGACCACAGCCCCGAGACACACTGCATTTAAGAGATTCAAATTTTTTCTCGACAGGAAATTTAGTTGCAAATCACTAACGGAAATATACTAAACACGTTGATGGAAGGCAGGTGCGCCAAAAAGATAAATTATGGCACAAAATAACCTTTGGAATGTGTTTACCATCACAGATATACGATGATATACTGTTTTTTTTTTTTCCAGTTCGCCACACAGTCCCTCCCCTGTCTTCTTCTTTCCTCAGTTAAAGCTCCTTCAGGGCAGAGGAGACAAGACTTTAAATCCATTCAGCTCACTGCTGGGCGGAAGATTTCAGCTCTACTGTGTCTGCCCTCTCAATGTGAAGGCTTTTCTCATGTCAACAAAGTGTTGGTGGCAGGTGAGGGAATGTGTGTCTGTGTGTGTGTGTGTGTGTGTGTGGTGACAGGAGGAATGACAGGGTGTTTGTGCCGTGGACTGCTTTTTCCATTCGGCAACAACAAATGAGCCGCGGAGAGCGAAAACAACGAGGAAGGGGACGTTTGTGCGAGTTTGTGTGTGTGTGTGAAGTTTACAGTGCGACTGTGTTTGCAGTTGTGCGCCGTCACTGGTGTTTGCGCGGGGTTTTGAAGCGCTGTGTGTTTGTGTGTGCGTGTGTTTACAGCTGACGATCAAAGCTCCCCCCCCCTCCTCGCTGCGAGACGCGGGGCTGTGAACCTGAGATGATTAGAAGCCACAGGAAAGCTTAACGAGCTGTCTAAGCCCGGGTGGCCGCCATCATTATGACTGAACGCCTCGATGCTGTGCGCCGGCCAAGGCGCCATAACAAGGGGACACGGGCGATGCCTTTCATTTACATAGACACAAACACAGGCTGAACCCGGCCATTAATCTCTAGCAGCTCCACCAACCCCTCAGAACTGTGGGAGGCCGGGTTAATTTCCTGTTCTGGTCTCTCTGAGGTCAAGTTTAAGAGTCCCACGCAGAAGGTAGATGGACACCTGAGGGCTGAGCTTAATTTGATATAAAATATTAATACTCCAAGACCCCTCCTAGTCTTCTTTTTCATTACTAAACATCCACTCTTCCAGGGAGATTTATAATTGCTCCAGGGAAAGAGTATTTTTAGGTACAGCTCAACAAAGGACTTTATCGATTCATTCTCTTTATATTAGTTGGCGTCTTTACTAGACAGGAAGGTTAACTGTGTGAGCCGCTTTGATCTGAACTGAGTCACAATGAAGATAAATTTAAGCATTAATTCCTTTGATTAACTAATGTGATCATGATTATCGACCACAATCATCTGCCTCAGTTCCAGGAAACAAGTTTTTATTCCACTTCCACAAATTGAATTAGAATTGCATACAACAAAATTGTACTATTGAGGATTTTCCAGTGGAACATAAAATACAACAAATACTTTAAAGGGCCCTACGCCACCACACAGCTGATTTCACTTCTTCCTCACTCTCCTTCTCGCTTCGCAAATGACTATGGTAAGGAGTCCGGTAACCTCACATAATTTCCAGCAGTATAGCTCTGCCCATCTTCAACCTAAAGAGAGGTCTAATCATCCAGGATGAGTGGAAACACATGTGCGGGTGTGCAGGGCCTTTCAAAATCACATCATATGAGATCGATGGAAGCAAAGGGAGAAATTAGACTTGGGAGCGTTTGGACCAGAGTTGGGCGAATGAGGGTTAAAAAACAGTGTGCATTGACCGTATAACACTGCATCCACTGCATACGGGATTAATTATGTTGAATCATGGACTTTGGCTGATGTGAGGCATCCGTGTTTGCTGAGTTTCCCAGTCAAAATTACGACTTGGAACGGAAACTCGTAGTTACGATAACTCTAATATGACATGAACATGGCATAGAACAGAAAAAATAGAAAGATCAGAGAGGTGTCATCAGGCACAGTCTGTACATTCCCACACAGATGAGGCAAAATAAGTGAAAACACCTGTGTGGGAGGACCAAGGGTATGTAGGGCTTATACTGTAATGTTGGCAAATTACACAATGTAAGGGGTGCTCCAGCGATTTACTGTAGCACTGAACCTCCATAAGTTAGAGGGACTTGCAAGAAACGGGTTAAATAAAATAAACTCAAAATCAATGCAGCAAAACCTGAGAAATCCTAACTTTAAGTTACTTGTATGGGCCAGGCTTCAAAAACTCTTCCCAATATGTAACTGCACAGTCTTATATTAAACTCCACACTCGAAATGTCACACTATTTAAACTTATAAGTGCACCCACCTCTATCTGGGAGCTGTTGTCTGTGTCCTCTGCAGACAGCAGGGCCGGGAAGCCCTCGGGCTCCTCCTGCTCAGACTCCCGGTCCTGCTCCTGACTGGCCCTGTTACTGTCCATGTTACGAGGCTTCGGGGGAAGCCATCTCCTCCACCGGTGACTGTACAGCGTCACGTCCACCGCTGCGTCCTCAGCGCCTGTCTGCCCCTGCACATATGAGTAAGAGACCCCTGGGGAGACAGGAAAACAAAGCGTGAGTAACAAAAGAAAAACATCGGTGTAGAATGGCCCAAAGCCAAATCACCTTCGCAAATAAAGTAGTAATTTCATGTAAAATTTTTCGTAAGTCACAACAAACATACTTGATTGCTGTGTATTGTAAATTGGTGGGTTATACAAGCAAAATAATCACATGGGACGATCAAATTTTACTTTCACTAGGAAAATAGTCAAAACACAGAGGCGGGGACTATTCAAGCCCTTAATCTTGTGCCGCTCCCTCATAACTCACTGTCTCTGCAGACTTTTCTTATTGCTCTGGGGAGAAATCTCACTGCCTGAAACAGATGCACATTAGGAATGACTCAGCAGCCATCACACAGACCAGTGGGCCACAGTCATACACACCCCTGAAATGAGACGCTGGTGACAGGTGAAAAATGGTACTGTGTTAATGTAAACACTGACTTGATTAACCGAGCCTGCTGGATCCGGGGAGAAATCTGCTGCGTCATTATAGGAACATGAATTTAAATGAGGCCGAATCGGGAAGAAAAGGCCATCAAACAGAAGATCTCATGTTCTGTCCTCAAGACCTGGTTGTGAATCATTTTGTTCTGTTCAACAATAAAAGCTAAACAACTCTTCAGTTCAGTCTAAGTACAGCTAACCTGTCGGTGTGTTTAGATTGGTGTAAAAGCTGTCAATGAAACTCTGGCAAACCAACCGGACCAAAGGATTAGGGGTTAAAAGCTCTGTTTATAACCACCTGTCTGCAACCGATTTAAAGCATCACATTCATTTATGTGCGTTTTCTATCTTTTTCCTGCTTCCTTGCTTTCCCTTCAGGTGAAATAAATATATATGATAAACTTTAAACCTGACAAGAATGCATGTTCTCCACTTGCTTAAATGGGTTTCCCCAAATCGCGTGGATTACAGACTGCTGTAGGTATGAATGAGAGCAGGCAGAGATAGTCTGTTTATCTGCTAGTCCTGGGATGGACTGCAGACTTGTTTCCCTGCCTTCAGGCTACTGCTCCGCATTCTTGGATGAGCTCCTGCTGCCCCTGACCCTAATAGGATTAAGCAGTTAAAGACAATTAGTAATAAACTTAATTTTCTTAGCACTCATCCAAACACAAAGTTTACAAAGTGCTTGCATGCTGTTGCAGCGATGCAAATAGTTTTGGCTTTAGGCTAGAAAATACTGCTGATTCCCATACTATTACTCTATGTTGCTTCTGTTTTTATGAGACAGAGGTCACTGGGTTTAACTAGCAGAGCGCGTTTTCCACTCCTTTCTCCTCTGCCTCTATTCTCTCACGCTCACATTTCTTTCTCCATGTTGTCCTCCTCTTTCTGGGCCCCCGACCAGTGGTTCTCAGAAGAGGAGGAGAGAGGAGGAGAGAGCAAGTGGAGGGGCTTCAGATGCTAATTCAGCCCAAGTGGAAGCTGACAAATTCACTTTATAATTAGCATAGGCAAAGCATGAAGCAAAGAGACCAATCTGCTCTTTGAGATAGGTGTTGATGTACTTTGGAGGAATTTATCTGAGCAGAAGGCACAGCACAGAGTATGAAAGAGGGCTGAGTGCCATTTGCAGCTAATTGTTCCTGGAGCCAAAGAAGAGCAATTAAAAGTTAGGGCTCACCTTCAATCAGTAATGTTAAAGACCGCAAACCAAGCCAGAGATCTTGGTTTAATTAGGGACACAGACCTAAATTTAACATCCACCTAAAGACAAATTAGAAAATCGCCCACTATGAAATAAAGAATGTATCAAAAAGGAAGAGGCTTGTTCATTTTTAGTAGCCTCGACTGATGTTAATGTAAAACTTAACATAAAAGTCTCCATGACAGTAAAACTGCAATGAAAGTACAAATTACAAACAGAAATCAGAATAAAATGAATTCAAGAAAGACGTAACTGCTAAAAACATAAAATGTCATATGGCACGCAATGCTTATTACCAGCTTTCAGCTATTGTAGCTCATGATTAACTCAAAAACACAGCAACTATTATATCTATACTACATATTCTTCCTACATCATCGAACATTTGATAAGAACTGAAAACTCCCAGTCTGGTAAACTTTAATTGCACTCAAATAGACTGCACAACAGTCCGTGAGGCCAAACCAATGTTTTAAATGCATTTACAACCTCATAAAACATTTACAAAGCCATTTTTTGGAATATTTCAAGGCCAATAGTTTAACAACCGTTATTAAAAGTTTACCAGTATTTGACTTGTGCTATATGTGTGTAAACCTAAAGACTGCCAGTGGTTTAGGTTACCCATAGACAAAGTGGTCTTTGCAGAATCAAGTTCTCTCGTGCACCATCTCAGTCTTGTTGTTTGGTGTCTGCTGCAGCTCTCCTGGCCGACTATTCACTCACTGTCTCATTCTCACATTACCACTAACACTTTCTGACACTCCCTCTATCGCTAATGGTCATTAGTCACACCCATACGGACAAAGTAGTCCAGGCAAACGTCCTGTCAACAGCAGTTATATACTCTAATCCAAGAGGCACCTACACACACCGTTCCCCTAACACATAGAGATCTATGTTCATCCTTTAAAGGATCTCCGTCACTTCCTCAATATACGATGGAAAGCTGGCAAACAGCAGAAGCGTTAAAATACGCCATGACGACAACATAGGGACCTTGAATAAATGGCTGCTCTTTTCCCAGAAGGTCCCTCTGTGAACAGCCCATGATGAGTCACCCTTTAGAGCAGCACATGCACCTGCATTTCTCTTGTGAACACCACCCCTGTGATCCAGGGGCAGCAGAATCTCTTATTATCCGGAGGGGGGAAACTCAGTCTTTTGTCATGTGTTTGGGAGGGCACTGAGGGCAGACCCCTGAGGGACACCTAAAATAACCACCCAGCAGGACAAGGCTTCTCGACTGTTCCTCGGCTTTTGTGTGCATGGAAATCTTTCCCTCCTACTTTTCTTTCAGTGCGTCCGAAAGCCCCCGCATACCTTCACCCTGACTCTGTCGAGCAGCCTTGTTGGCTGGAATCCCGCCTGTCAACACCTCTGATTCACAAACACCGGAGGGACAGTAATTTGGTTCCACCGAAAACCTTTCAAGGACTTTTAGGAGGTCATAAAACCGCAGAATAAAGGTGCTGTCTGCACCCCTTCTTTCATTCAGTTTCAGCTTGTTTCCACTTCTTTTCTCTCAGCTCCCACCTGACTCAGGGCTGCTGACAGGAAACTGCCACACATGACTGGCAAGTGGAGGAGGTTGGATGCTTCATTGCATTTGTGCATGCTAGTGTGCGTGTGTGTGTGCATAATTTCAGGAGGAAAAAAAAAGTCGCATCCCTCTACGGTTTCTTAGCCTTTCTATCTCCGGGTGTCAGAGTGCTTAATTTAGTGCCCACTGAAAGCTGCTTTATCAGTGTACCAGCAGACCCTGCCAAGTGCTCTGGAGGACCTCCTCTCTCAGGCTCTGTAACAGCGCTGACTCTGTTCCGATAGACTCAACATGGTCAACACGGATTAAGTTGATGTAACTATTGCAGAAGCCAATAATTTTTCAGGATTGTGCTAATTTTAGCTTCAAAATAACAGAAAAAAACTCAATCACATATTATATATGATGAATGGCCCTCGTGTTAGAACAGAGCTCAACAAATTCTTGCATAAAGAAAAGACAATGTGATTAAAAGTATCGCTCCGGATCAGAACATCGCAATTTTTCCTCCATTCAGCGTGTCTTGTTCCGTTCATTAGCAATGATTCATGGGGAACATTTGTCAGGAGAAACACTCCGTCACACTCAGCCACACTTTGGTAATGCCAAACAACGAAGCTCTCAGCAAAACTTGAGCATAACAATAGAAAATCTTTCCTTTAAAGGGTAAATCCTCCCAAATTAAAAAGCACTTTCTAGCGGTTTTAAATGTCCAGGTTTTTTGAGATTTCTGCCTTCCCCCATAGCAACCTTTCTTTCCAGAAATATTGGTGGTGCTTCAAATGTCCACAACAACTTTCATTGGATCACATGCCTGGTTTCTTTAAAGATTATTAAATGTCCTGAAAACACGATGGGTCTAGGTCAATTGAAGAGGTCAGAGAGTGAAGAGCATTTTGTGCTCAGAATTAATAGACGTGCATGCAAATCAGTGACTGTATTTGGGCGGCTTTTGACGCATATACCATTTAAACTTACATCTTTTTATCCATTATTTCATTGATCATTTAGTCTATAAAATTTTATTTTATATAATTTCCACAAGACCAATTTGACGTTTTCAAATTGCTTGGTTTGTCTGACTCATCATCAATTTTGGATGCAGCAATCGTTTTTTCTGATGATGATGATGAAAGCATACGAGTGAGCCATCTCGCTTCTTTCTCATCTCCGTTGAGAGTTGCATATGTGCAGTGCCAATGCCAATGTGGCATTAATACTCTGTATGTATTTGCTCATGTTTTACAAAGGGTTTAACCTTACAGCAATGATGGCAACCCGATCACATCCATACAGGGTTAGATCTGTTAAAAAATATTTTTTTAATTTTTATAATTATTGTATATATTTTTCTAAACTTACTGGTATCGGATCTGTACTTGGTATCGGCCGATACGCAAGATCAGGTTTCTGAATCGATATCGGGAAGGAAAAAAATGTACCAGAACATCTCTACCATCAACTAATTGATTGAGAACAGGACTACCAAACACTAAAATCACAAAGCAGAGACACATAAGCTGAGATATTTAATATGATTGATGAGTTAATAAACTGGGTCTAATAGGAGATGGCTGCTGGTTTGATCTTGTGACTGACAAGATGTTCTCCCAGAGCTTTTTTAAATAGACCTCCTTGTCTTTCACTGTGTGTTAATAGATTCTAGATTGCATTGAACAAATTAACTTGCAAATTAACGTACTTGTGATGCCAAGCTATCCAACAGCAGACCCTTTAAATCTCTGTCGCCTGGGGTTGAGAGACACTTTGAACATTACTGCAGCCACACAAATTCCAGGCATGCGACTGTCTGAAATTATTATGCAGAGCAAAGTGTGCTTTTCTAACCTGCCGTAGCTTGCTTTTTACACATCCTCTTTTCAAAAATCGCAGCCTGTCATTAAGCAAACACATAAAGTCGAAAAGCTGACTGCAGGAGAAAGTTAAACACAAGTAGACAGAGAGGCCGCACCTGCAAAAGAGATCCCGTTTCAAACAGCGGTCATAAAGTGATGAACAGTGTGATAAAAGAGGAAATTTAAATAGATTAAATGCGAGATATGTCTAAATCCTAGCTAATCAGTGCATAAGAAATGAAATACTGTTGGAGTGTACACCATTCTCCTTACAGAGAATTCACTGATAAACCAGGTTTCCCTACGAAATGTCTGGTGACTTTCCCTCCAGACGGAAGCATCAAGTGAGCCCCTGCCTGTCATGAACGCTCCATTATGTCAGAGATTTTGTTTTGCCAACAATTAGTCACATCTTTCCAAGTCAAAGCACTGCAACACAAACATCCCCTGAGGCTCAGATTAGGACTGCAGATAGAGACGTGTGACTTTTTCTGAAGCATACTAAATTGCTTATTGAGGACATTACATTAAAGATGTCATGTTGCAATTACAATGCTGAATTCTCACTTCAGTGACCCACAGGTGGATCTAAGCCTCCCTTTGATTAGAGAAAAAAGACACATTTGAATTTTAGCAAAAAAATGCTGCTTTTGAATAAGTCGTATTATCATATAAACAGTGACTTAATACTGAACTTTAATCCTTCTATAACTATTTCAGAAAAGTTCCTGGCAACACCAGAACTAACAAGGAACAAAATAATCTCCAACCTTATTTGGGCGCTCTTGTATGTCGCCCAAATGAGAAAAGAGGCAGGTGTGAAAGGGTGGCTATAAATAAAAGCCAATTTTTGAACTCTCAAAGTGTTAATTACAATCTGCAGAGCATGGACGGTGGAGGGAATTCATTAGAGGGAGACTAATGTTGCGTTCGCTGTGCCTGGGGTGACACGCCGCCCATGAGGGGGACATGTGTCAGGACTGCATGTTAGAGGAAGGAAGGAAGCCGGAGGGAAAAAGACTGAGGGGGAATTAGGAGGTAGAGAGTGTCCGGCTTCAGGTCCAGTGAGTTTTAATCAAGGCTTTAACCTTGAGAAACGTAATTGTTTTTCAAGCGGGCTTGGAAAATTGCTAATTTCCCTTCTGAGTGTCTGCTCAAAACAACTAAATACACTGGACACAGAATCCAAGCAGGCTAAGCCACAAAACACCCAGTAACACACCCGAGCACACAGTATCAAACCCCAAAACACAGGGTTTAAAGTGCTGGAGTAAACCATCATGGAGTGTGCTGTCACTGCGGCGGGTTTCTTTATGTAATTGGTGGTTGTCTTGGCTCCGGCGTTGGTCAGTGCAGGAAGTGTATACAAAAATGCTTTGGCAAAGATACAAACAGGCAGGCACCGAGGCCTGCAGGCAGTCAGGAGACAGCGGGATTGCAAACAGAAGTGTGACACAGGCGTTAAGGAATTCAGGATTCCAGTCAGGCACAGTGTCTGTCTCATATTTCTGGAGATTGAGTGATATACTGTAGGACTATGAAGTGCTGCTGTTGGCTCTCATTCCACTTTTCAACTTTTGCGAATGAGCACCACGGCTCAGGAGCCCCGAGGCCTTGAATCGCTCCACCAGGAGAGAGCGCGGGCCTGGCAGGCAATGTATCACTGGACCTCCTGTAACACATTATTTCTCCTCCCTCCAGTGCAGACCATTACCTGTGGTAATATTACTGTATTCTTACAGGTCACAGGTTAGCTGTGGCCAAAACCCCTCATCTGCACAGAAAAAAATCTCTCACTCTGCTTAAATCTGCCCATGAAAACACAAAATTTGTCCTTTCACTGTTCCCACAGTCCTCTTAGTGCTTGCTTAACAGACCTTAAAATTTGAAATGGTCACAGCTGTACCGGTGAATAGCGAGGGATAGGCAGGACAAAAGCCTGCACTTTTACTCTGAAACGCCACATCACAAACAATAGGCTCGCTTTTATCCTCCGGGGTTCACACAGTGTTCAGCTGAGCTTCTGTGGCTAGAAAGACACCTACACACCAAACATCTGATACGTACTCTACACAATAATCTTTTTGTCCACTGTGCCTCTCCAGAAGTTGATCTCTCCATCATTTGAGGTCAAAAACTCACTTGTGTCTTGTGTATACAATATATTCTTGGACAACTACACATCTGCTACACTTGGGATGAATAATGTTTGTGGATAAATCTTGTAAAGCACAGATGGCTCGGCTTGAACGCCATCGCTTCAATATTGTTTTGTCAGCCAGAAAAACTATAAAAACTCTATACATCAGGACACAATTCACTATCACAACAACTTCCGGAGGCTAAATTACGGCCATTTTACACATATTGATCAGCATCAGTGCTGTAGGCTAATTGACCACTTCTACATTTCTGTTACTCTAAAAGCGATCGATGTGAGAGGTGACTCAGAGACAAACAGCGTGCATGTGTGAGAAAATACCACGCCTGTGCCAGGCAGCGCCGTTTTAACCGAAGATTGATTCGCTGTAGTGTGAACAGGCTGATTCTAAGTGTGTGTGTGTGTGTGTCTGTAGCATGCTCAGTGTTTATGTGTATGTGTGGGACTTGTCCTGCAGGTGGAGATTGATTGACTGAGTGGGAATGTGAGTGTATTAACCGTCTTTCTTTCTGGGCCGAGGGCTCTGGGCGAGGCCAGGCGAGGGCCCTTGGGTCTGTCCTCGTCCTTCCTGCTAATCCATCAGCATCACCGAAGCCTCCCGCCCCTCCGCCCTGCCAAACCTCTCCACACTCCAATGTTCCCTGAGTTGAGCGCTGTGTAAACACACACAGACAGGATCAGCTCCGAGTCAGATGGTCCTGCTTTTTCCCACAGTAAAAAAACAAGAGTCCAGCTGTGTGAGGAGGAGTGCGGAGGTCTCAAGGACAATCATATGGACTGCACACTCAACGCCTTTACTTGACTAACCGAACGCACAGCTAATCACTGAAAATTACAGTATGTTCAAAACAGCTGGCACTGGTTATTAGAGGAAATGTAAGGCCGGTGGAAACATGCAAAAACATGTAGACACTTGTCGATTGTCAGTTAAATATATTATCTGTTTACCGTATCACTGAAGATGATAATGTTTAGTCAGTGATGCATCCTCGTTTCTCAGCACAGTGTCTAATCCATCCAAATGCAACCAACAACACGTTCTGTGGTTGTCAGACTCCATTTTCCAGCTAAAGGCAGCCCTCATATCCACTTATGAAATTCCTTGTAATCAAGTTAATTTGCTTCAAATACTGAACATGTGAGTAATACCGAACCTGCGTTACACATGTTTTCCCAGTAAGCAGATGTAAACATGTGACCCAGATTTTTTTATGTTCTGTAGAAAAATATATGTGGAAAAACAAAGTTAAAAACTCGCCAAATCCCATATCCTCCCACTTACAGCCTCCAGGCACCCACTACCATAAACCGGCAACAGCAAAAAGACTGGATATACCCAAAATCTACAGCGCCAGAATCCTAGGGAATATACATTTCATACCCTCTTCATAGCATAAAGAAAGACACAAAGAGAAAGAGAGGACCATTCGCCGGGCTTATAGCTGCCAAACCCAAACCCAGCACATTTCACATATTGACAAACTGTGAGGCACATCCAAGTCACACAGAGTCTGTAATTGCTTCAATCTCTCCCCATTCAGGGGTGGAGACTTCAGCCGCTCACAGGAAATCAATATTAAATATTGTTTACAACACAACCTCCCTGGGAGTTTTGCTGTGCAGAATGAGACCTACAGAGCAGCATGTCACTGAACAGATGGCTGATTTCCTCCAAGAATCCCATTACAGAGGGGATTGTGTATGTGTATCTCGTTAAGACTCTCAGACTTACGTTCAATCAGAAATGAACACTGTCAAATATTTGCATCGTCAATTGAATAACATTTCCTCCTTACCTCCTATCAAAAATTCAAATTATGTAGATTTAGCAAAGAAAATATTCCATCTCTGCTTCATTTCTCCTCTGACAGGACAAGTGAAAAGCACAGCGGTTTCTCTACTTGTCAAAGCATGCAAGCTTAATTAAATTCATTAAACACACAATTCATCAGATTTCTCATTTATTTTACTCCTTGTACTTTTCCTGGTAATTTTAATAGCACCTAAAATGACACCGGCGACTGCAAATGTTCAGCAGACTTGAACAATCTAATAAACAGTTCAGTTATTAAATTTCTTTGGGCAGTGTCTTTAAGTCAAAGATGATTTCCTCCTCGGTGGGATTTAAATTGCTGTCTATTATATCATTTAATTGAGCTGTTTTTTTCAGGGATTCTCTTTCTGGGAAAGACAGGAATAGATCTGGAGGAAGAGGAAGACAGATTGTGTTGTAATGTGGGAGAGTTTATTGGTAAGGTCATCGGGGTTACAATAAAATGGTGAAAGACAGAGCAGCTCGTTTTTTTTGGTTTATCGCTCCCAGTCGCAGGTCTGGACAGCTGCGTGGTGCAGCTGCAGGGTCCGGGGGTTGTTGTGCAGGTTGTGAACAGGTTTGAGTGTTTGGGTCAGTGCAATGTCGTTGTTGTTGGAAAAAAGGAAAGTACAGAAAACCCTCCCATTAGTCTAACTTGGGAGTATTTACAAATTACCCCGACTGCTGCCATTGTAGTAACATAATTGAAAAAGCCTAAATTAGCTACTTCCGCTGTTCCGCACACAGACGCAGTATGTAAAGCTTTTAAAATAGCTGAATTGATTCTACTAAAGTTGATTTGGAATTTGATCTGTTTTTGGTTTGTTGTGCTCCCAGGTGAGGTGAAGCTGCATGCTGGCGCTTGCCTCTTCACCCTCGGGCTCAAACATCTCGCCGGACAGCCACTCGTGTCGATCATCTCAGCTGCGCGTTCACACTGTCGCGTCAGACTTGCTGCATGTGCTGACATGCGTGTTTTCTGGTAAAAGCCACTCAGCGTTAATGAAGGGTGAAATTAACCAGGCCAAAACGTTTCTGCTTCTGTGTGTGGTTTGCACCATCGATCCCTCAAACACACCTATTGATCCAACCCAAACATATTTCTGACCCCTATAGAGGACACGGGGAGTTAATTGCTCACTTCGAGACTGATGGGACCATTTGTCTTGTACAGCTGAGCATGGCTGCACTGAGTCTTTAATAGAAACAGACAGTTCAGTGCCCTCTGACAAACAGTCTGGGAGACACTAGGTTTGAATGCAAATGGAACACACTTGTTCTAAAATATCTTCCAGCTTTCTCTGTTTGTCCCTTGCTGCTTTTTTCTAAGGCAGTCAGTCTGGATGAGGGTTCGTTTGCTGCTCCTAAAGTGATGATGAATGAAGGGGGGGGGGGGGGGGGGGGGGAAGAGGAGTGGCTGTGTTGTTATCTGGGTAGAGAGATGGATGTACCTTGGCAGTCCCAACCCACACTTACGGACCTTTGTGATTTTCCCAGGAGGAGAACGACAAACTCTGCCTTCATTTTGGCTCGGAGTCTGCAAGACAGTCTCCTAATCAGTCAGTGAGAGATTCATAGTAACGCCTCTACATTGCACATACATACCCTGTTATTACAATAACATGTGAGATAAATTCCTCCCTCCCTCATGATATTTATTAGCTATGGCAGTAGCCAAAGATATGTTTACAATAATAATATATATTTTGATATATATATAGTTTGCTTGTACTCACTTTATTTAATTGGCGTACAAGGTTTTCAGTTATAATGCTTTTGGTAAATCTTCTGATCTCAGTTAAAGCAATAGTTTTGCATTTTGGGAAATACATGTATTTACTTTCTTGCCGAGAGTGAGATGAAAAGATCACTCTCAATCTGTAAACTACGAAACTACGGCCACCAGCCGATTAGCTTAAGTTAGAATAAAGACTGGAAACGGGGAAACAGCCAAAGGTTAAAAAAACATCCACCTACCTCCTCTAAAGCTCACTGATTCACACATTACGTCTTATTGTTTTTTGGTCCTTTGCACCTGTTTTTAAGACTTTATTGAAATCTATGTTTTTAAGAACATTTTATATATTATCATAAAATAACGCACCGTTTTTGTGACTGCACTGTAGAAACGTTGCAGTATAGCTGCAGAATCTTGACATTTTATGGGAAAGCTAAGCCCCAAACCCAATATGCCTTTGAAAATCTGCCTCTTTTGAGACTTTCAAGTGTGACAAGTATGCCTCAACCCCCCTCTCTCCTCATGCCATGCTTCTGGGCGCCCTGCCATCAGCACTGGGCCCCATGTTCTGCCTCTCCGGGCTTCATTGATCAAACTTAGGGGCCCACAGCAGCGACAGCGCCTTGGCTAGCTTCTCCAAGCAGCCAGATGAAGGAAAAGAAAAGGAAAGTTAACAGCTCTCATGCTTTTACACTACTCTGCTGGAAGAGGTACTCAGATCCTTTACTTAAGTAAAAGTACCAGTATATAAAGTAAAAATACCTCCTAAATGTACATTAGTATCACAAGTAAAACTACCACAAAAATGCCCACTGTGACTGATATATGAAAAAGGAACTAATTCTGGGGAGTTTTCTCTAATCTCTTGGTGAAATATTGGATAATTTCACCTGTTTGGGCCTCAAATTATATCTAAATGAAACCATGTGAGAAATTTATAAGGGAAAATCTCTTTGGTGGAACTGCCAACAACTCATATGTTGTGTGTGAAATGTAAATGAAAGACCCCAACTAGATGCTGATTTTCTGTAAGGGGCCACAAGCCAAAAAGCTGAGGAACCACTGGATTTAACTACTAACAGTGTAGTTTTATTGTATTTTATGAACTTGTTTTTCTTTTTATCTGATAAGTAACTATAGATGTCAATTAAATGTAGTCGAGTAAAAGTACATTGAAACTATACTTAAGTTCGGTACTTTGTACTCAACAAATGTACGTAGTTAGAGCTTACAGTTACTGCACAGAGGACATATTCAGAGGCAAATGCTTACAAACACAAATAGGTGGTGACACATGAATAAAACATGATAATCCCCCTGCAGTGATATCCCAAAACCACTCAGCTTTTTTCCAATACATCAGATGAAAAGTGTATGGCTTGACTCAGGAACGGGTGAGAAACCACCTGGAGTTTTTTTGCCCGACAATGTGTAAAGACAGGAGTGAAAAGCAGGTGCCAAAAAATCAGGCAAAGTCAAAAGGTGTTAAGAAAGGAGGCCTCGCATGCCACAGTCCGATGTGCCACTGGTGGGTTATGATGAAGGAGGGAAACAGCGGAGGGGAGCTGTCAGAGCCGCTGTGGGTTGAGAAAGGCCCTGAGGGGGTTGAACGCTGGGCTGAGTCACTCTGTAACTCTGAGCCGCAGTACCAGGAGCTGCAGCGGACGCTATCCTCTGACTTCACACCACCTGTCTCTGAGGATTCAACCCCAGGAGACAGACTGCCGGAGGCTTTACAGGCAGACAACACAGGCTTTATTACACTGAGACGCACAGGGAGACTATATGCAGCACTGCACCTGACTGAGAGGTAGACTTCTAAAGCTACAATTCATCTCTTCTTAAATAATTGGCAAGTCTCAGAAGTGAGCAGCCCAAATTTGTCAAGAGCCAATGATTAGCGTGAGGTAATGACGGCCATTTGGGCAGCGATATTAGCAATCCTTCATTTGTTTCTAAAATGTCTCAAGAGTAATTCTGTCCTTGGAAACAGAAAATAAAGTTTGTTGTTTGACAAGGAAAATAATTACTGCATTAGCATACCATTACTGGCTGGCAGGGAGACAATAGATCAACAAGACTTCTGTTTGGTCCTGCTCCAAATGTAGCCATAATATTTGGCAGATAGTGAGATTATATCCTTTTCTCTAATTGATTTACTGTCATACTATGTCTGAGCTTGAAAACTTAAAATGAAAAACTGTTAAAAATATCAATCAAAATGTAAAAATTCAAAACAATAGCATTTCAGTTTCAGCGAAGTAAAGCTCAAACAAAAGAAGTAAGGATTCAGTGAATCTGTTTCACCAGGTTTCATCAAATGCAGAAGCAAAGAAAATCTAACAAACCCACAGTGGGAGTGTAGCTGCATAGAAGCTAGATTTGGCGATTTGTCTTGGATGAGAGTTTTTTACAACCTATTCTCTGTAGGCCACTAGAGGTGCAGACAACATGGCCAGGTAGGTTTTGTATGGACCTGTCCCACATGAGCACATGACTAACACTGTGTAAAACTGCATAATGACGCCCCTGGCTCTTTAACAGAGTCTATAAAGACAGTATGGTCGTGTGTTGCTGTGTTTATGACCCAGTCAGCTGGGGATCTGGGTCACCGCCCAGATACAAACCTGCAGGAACACGTCAGAGACAGCTCTGCGGCGTCTCTTGATATTGTCAGTGAAGTGGAGAAAATGACCTTGACTAACAAGTTTGTCCTCGTACTGAAATACATTCCGAATATCCGCTTGTTGTCTCCTCTCTTCTGTGCGACAGCTGACATCGAGGAAAATTGGGTATCAGTTATTTCACACCAATTATCAGTAATCCAGACTGATGTACACCTGCACAAGCACATTGCAGGATTCCTGCAAACAAGTGCACATAATGCAAAAATGCATTGACAATTTCACTCATTCATACATGTAATTAAACATGACAGATGTTCACATGCACATGCTTAGTCATGTATTATTACCATCTGTCCTTTCAAGGTAATTGGCAGACAGACACATGGAGACCTTGGCATCCAGATAATTTACTATCTGCAACACACTGAAGCACCATTTAGCATGGAAGAGGCTACAATTTTCATAAAAGAGATTAAAAACTAAAAATGAGATGCTCTCTGAAGTGAGTGCTTTCTCACAAAGCTTCGCTAAAACACCAATAATTTTGAAACAATATCTACCAAAGAAAAGGGTTTTCACTGCAATGCAACACCAATTCACCAGTTTTACTCAAAATTTCACTGAAAGTCACAAAATCACAAAAATATTTAATTCCCGAGATTCCCAAAATCATTGTTACTCTCACAGGGACATTTCACACATTATGAAAAGCAGTAAGTGCTTTAACCAGTAGCAGTTAAAGATCTTTAAAGTTATTACAATTCATCCTGAGGGGAATGTGAATGTCTGTACTAAATGTCAAGGCAATCCATCACACAGTTGTCCGGACGTTTCACTGAAAACCATAAATGTCAACCTACTGGTGGCGCTACAGAAAAGTCAGGAGATCACCAACGTTGCTAGGATCCATCCTCTGGGGACCATGAAAGTCTGTACAAAGTGTCATGGAAATCCATCAAATAGTTGTTGAGATATTTTAGTCTGGACCATGGTGGATAGACTGATACTGCCGATAATTTTTAGAGCGCATTCAGTCATTTTGGGCCACATTAAAAAAACTCAATGAGATCCTGAAAAGACTGGCATGAAGGAAAATGATTTCCTTAATCCACCTCCACTGGAAGGTCAGAGGTCAGACCAGCAGTTTCAAAGCTGGAAGGGAGCTCAGCGTTTTGCTCAATGACACTCCAGCAGGACAGATGCTGGTTGTCTCCAGGTTTTGAACCCAGATCTTTTTCCTTCCTCCCAATACAACATTAATGCAGGCGTGATGCCACCCTTCCAAAAGCCTATTTGAGTGAGCTTTATTTATAATGAAACACCTACACTCTCTGTGCTATTCCATGAAAATTAAATGAAGGCATTCCTGGCCAACACTGAAGCTATCCAGAGCTCAGCAAAGGCCGGTATGTTTGATGACTAACAAAAGCCTTCACATCTGCAGGAGAGGAAAAGGGGAGTGCACATAATTCTGCGTTTTTCTTTAGAAAAACCTCAGCTTTTCATGACAACAGTGGAGGCTGTGGAGCGTGGGCCCTGTTTACGTGCGTGGGACTGTGTGTGTTTCAAGTGTTTGTGTCTATTAAAGATAGAGCGAAAGAGTTGAAGCTAGCGAGAGACGCTAAGAGATACAGAATCACATTAAATTCGAGGAGGTGAGGGAATCGCTGACACATGAGAAACAGTAACAGGCTCGCTCTGCTAACAAGCTCACGATAGGAAGCTCCAGCCTAAACTTTGGCCTCTCCAGCACAATCCACAATCCCTGTAATGCAACTTTTAGAGTCTATATCTTTTCTTCAGATAACCTTTTAAAAGTTGCAGCCATTAAACATTTATTTCACCGAAGTTTCTATGCTGCATCTGTGCTTTCATGGCTCACAAAATCAGCTCTTGCATCTGAATCGCGGTTGTAAGTCTGCATGGTGGCTGAAAGGAAGCTGGTGTCGCTCCAGCTGTTCGACCCCGGAGTCCATGAGATCAGATCCTGGTGTAGTTCCTCCACCGCTTGCCCTCGCATTCCCTCTCCAACCTCTCTCCATCTCCTTCTCTGTTCATTGTCCTCTTTACAAGGCCAGACCTGTTTTTTCCCCTTTAGAACAGATGTGCAGTCCCACATGGTATTCCCATCGCTCTTACTCTCTAAAAGCCTCTAAAACTTTCACTGAGCACAAATGGGAAACTGAAACAGCTGACAGGAGGAAGCTTATCAACCAGAAAGTGCAAAATATGCTGTTAAAATGTGCTGTTATTCCAGAAAGTCTCATCTCAAAGCTATTAAATCTTCAGGGAAATTATGAGAAGCCTCCAAATGCAAGAACCCCACATGTCGTATACACACACACACACACAAACGCCATTTGACAGATTAAGTACATCTACAATTTGAGCAGATAACCTGTGACTGCCGGGGCAATCAGGTCTTCGTAGTGATGCCACTCCATAAAGAGAGACGCCCTGACAGACAGGGTCAAATTATCACCGTCAATCACCCCGCGATCCACTTTAGCACTGGCACCGAGTGGGAGAGCCGAGGTGCCAGGGAGACACGGCCCTTCATTACCTTCCTGTCGACGTGATTCTAGCCTCATATCAAGCCGGATGTGTTGCCTGTCATGTCCCAGCAGTGGGCTGTCACTGCAAATCTGCCACAGGACACAAACACCCGGGGTGATGCGTCGAAATCCCTGTGTCAAGCGGGCCTGGGGAAGTGATTTACCTGCCAGCATGAATGTGAGACTGAGACACGACCTGGGGGGCTGCAGCATGCACAAACACGAAAGCTTGCAAAGTAAACTTGGCCTCCAAAACCAACTTGACAAACAACAACTAAACAACTAGACCCGTTTTTAAAAGTGATATCAAGCAACAAAAATAATAAAATGATTCAAATCACTTTGCCTGATCGAACATTTTATTTAGGAGCTTCCAATGAAGCAAAATTCCAGTTTTCCCAGACAGATCACCTAATTATGATGAATCGATAAAAATATGTGGCTATCTGAACATTTTGTACACAGATTTTTGCTTCATTTTTATTTCGTTTCCTCTGAGCTTAGGAGATCTGAGTATTTTTTTTAACTGGAACTTAATCAAATATGAAACCGACCATCGGATCATTGCCAACTGAACTGATGTTTACCATGTGGATTGTGTCAACATTGATGTAGTTGGCAAATTTTAAGCCTGTGGGAGTCTGTGTGATGTTGGAGACTGCTTGTAATTTTAAATAATTAACATTCAAATCTGATCCCTGCACAAAATTAAATACTTAATTCATATTTTTAGATTCACAATGGATCTCATGACTATGTGTAATGTGAAAATGGTCGCTCCTAGTGATGAACCTACAGAGAGTTATCACCCAAATCTGTAGTTCCCCTCAGCTCTACGTAGTGTTTTACTGTCTTTCAGCTCATTGTTTTGTTTTCCGGCCTGCAACTTTACTGTTTTGGCTCACTCTCACTGTTGTCAGCCGCAGCAGCTCCAATAACCCACTGTACTCTGTAGCGTCTGAGCACCAATTAAAATACAGACAAAGTTAGAGATTAACACAGTGGAGCATTTAGCAGATAGAAGCAGGTATTTCCCTCAGGAGTGGGTGGAAACCAAAACAGAGATAAAAGGAGAGTGAACATTGGACTTCATGGGGTCGCCAGAATCATGACTCAAAATAAATGCTAATGTTGCTCCATATTTGCTGAATGTGTAAGTAGGTAACTGTTTGCAGACAAGTTTTTCGAATCAACTTCCTGTGCCAGGGAATGGCCAACAAATTTGTTAATATTAGTTTAAAGCCCAACTGAAATCACAAAAGTTTTCCCTTTCTTCATTAACAAAACGTAACATTTTTCATTAAAATAACAAAAGAATATAGTTAGTTCTTCCTTCTTAAGCCTCCAAGCCTCTGATTAGGCAGGTCTGTGTGCATCTTTGATTGACAGCTGAGGCAGCAGGGCCATGGAGACAAAGTAAACAAACTTGCCCTGCTTAACTGTAGTTTACAAGCTACTGACAGATAGCGTTTTGTGAGCAGTGGGGTTGAAAAAAAGGGAATTTCATCTATCATAAATCATTTAGCATCTGAAATTATCGATCTTGACATTAGCAAGTAAGTTTATAAGCTGTTCAGTATGCTACAGTTGACTGGCTACTTAGATCTGCATGTTAATAGCAGCAAAAATTATGCAAATCAATGTCAGTTGGACCTTAAACATACAGTATCTAACGTGCAGCGTGTGTCTTTTTGAAAACATTTAAATATTACCGTACAATTATTTTTAATGATGCACTCAGAGAGGGCAGAGGGGAAAGTATTTACTTAACATTTGGCAAATGTATCTCTTCTGATAAAGCAGACTGATAAACCTTTATGTGTGAGGTGTTCTCATTGTGCGACCGATTTACCTGTTGAAGTTTCTAGGGTTAAAGAGTCTAAACAAATCCAAACATAAGCAAAGAGAGAGAGAGAGCACTTTTCTGAGAAAAATGACAAATTTATGAGGCTCCACTGACCTTAACAGCCCTAAAAGCCCCCCAAAGCTTTTTTGCTGTCAGTGGCATTCTGCTGTAAACAAAGATTTATTGCTGAACCTTGTGAATGTGCTCCCTGCAAATGCCAGGATGAAAACAGAAACATCTTACTGAAACAATAAGTTGATGAAATGCAGCCAGTGACAACTGAAGAGACGCTGCTGGTTTACAGCATTTCTTTCTCCACTGACACTCAGCAGAAAAAAAACGTGTGGCACACATGTTAATCATTTGCCCCGTTTGTCAGCTTTGATAAGACACTCAAAATAATTTGAAGCTTTCAAGCTGTCCAACTTTTCAGTCAATGTAATTACACAGAACACATTTGTAGTATTGAAATGGTTAATTCTAAAAAGCATTTCCTAGAGTTTTCCTTTTAAATCAATTAGTCTTCTGTGGGACTACTGTTCCAGTCCTGATGGAAAGTCTTTACTGAAGCTTCCCTACAGTGTTAATGTCCACTCGTCTGAATTATACGGTTTAAGGGTTAGGCTACGGGCCCATTCAATCATGTATTTACTCATTGATTAGAAACCTTTCCCAGTGTCTGCATGCCCATATTTATATTTGCCTACTCGTAGGGGTATTTGTCTGAGGTCTGTTGGCGAGTGCTTTATTTGGCCACAGGCCGACACCACAGTGTTAATGTGTTTGCTTCCCTCACACAGAGAGATGAATTCAGCCGACGGGCCGTCGAGTCAGGGAGTCGGATTGAGATTTTTTCTTGTCTCAAGGAAAAGGTCATGGGTCAATATGAGTGACCTGCTATATACTGACTGCCTGTTCTGTCTCCCTCCACTCTGACTCATCTATATTTAAGGAGAGTTTTCCGTCGTAGCCCTCAGAACAACACACGATATCTTAAGTGGATATTACTCTGCAAAGCCCTGAGCTACACAATAACTGGCCACAAGTATGTGGACATTACTGTCCTGGGGTTGGTTTTTGTGCTCGACCACTCTCGTTTCTGTGCTCTTGGCAATAAAATGTAAGTGTACTAATGTTTCAACATGACATTGCCCCTGTGCATAAAATAAGAGCCAAAAAAAGATGTTATCCCAGTTTGGTGTGAAAGAACTTGACTGTCCTGACCTCAACAAAGGGAGTTGAACTGAAAGAAATCCATTAATCAATTAATCAGTCAACAGAAAAAAATGTCTGTTGTTCTTCTCAAATATAACGTTTGCTGTTGGGGGGTTTGGACTGTTGATAGATCAAAGACACAACATTTCGTTAATGAATCAAAAATCAAAAAAATAAAAGGATTAATCAATACTAAAGATAATCATTAGTTGCAGCCTTAAATAGGGAGTAAAAACCTGCAATCAGGGTCCAAGATATTGTGGAGAGCCTTCCCAGAAGAGTGGAGGCTGCTATGACAGTGTGTAGATAAACAGTAGGTGTCCACATACTTTTGGCCATGTAATATGCACAGTCATACACCTGGTTGTGGTCTTTTTTTCTTCTTTTTTTTTTTTTTACCTACAAGGCTCTGCTGTTATTGGTAAAATATGGTTATTCTGGTATATATATTCCCAGAAACCCTCAGTCCGTGAGTAAGAGAACTGTTTTGTTTGGGGTCATGGTGACTTTGTATGATTTTAGTAGGATACTGACTCGTATCGTATTTTTCCAGGTCCAAACTCAATGTCATCAGCAAGGTATTGATTTCCAGACTCTTCACCAGACGATGCGAGCAGCGGGTGAAGGACAGGCTACACAACTGCACTCAGATGACGGGTGTCACGGCTAAAGACTCCTAAGACCGTTCATCTTTCACAGAGCTCACATGTATTAAAAAAACTGGGGCAGGAAGACAAACGAGAACAAGGACTGGCACTAGCAAAATAAAAGGATAGATCGTGTGGTGAGGCATACAGGATGTGTGAATCCTTGTAATGCATTTCCCCACCATCGGGTACACCAGAGATGTGCGATGTGAGAAGAGAAGCAGACTCGAACTCAGCAGCACAATTACTGTGACCTCCAACTTATTAAAAACACGTCGGCCGCTCAGGGTCATTCTGGGCTGCCATGTAGAAGGCAACCTACCATTCAAGCTCACCGGCTAATCACATGTGACATTGGGAACATTAACAGCTGGGAAATCAGCAGCAGGAGATCCTGATTGTATCCAGGTAGAAAAAGACTGTAGGATATACTATACTACTATACTATACTATACTATACTGTAGGATCAGTTAAAGGATTTCAACCAGCCCACATAACGTTAACTGTCGACCATTAGTGATTTAAGCTGTATGTTTTCAACATTCAACATTTGGAGGACACAAGTTTTTTAATCAACTCAGAAAAAAGAAGCTGTTACACACTATTTTTTAGTGCCAACCCACACAAACATTAGCTCTAATATAACTACCAGTGCCAACATTGTCAGTAGGAACCAAATATTCCCACACCATGGAAAGTCAGGTTTGACTTTAAAGTGTCTCCTGACCTTCATCTTTACTCTTGCATCAATGGCATGTGCTGATGTGTCACTGTGAAGTGGCTGCTCAATAACAGAGTCAGGACTCACACATACACAAATATACACACAAATACACGCACGCATCCACGTTCAAAAGCTTGCACGTGCACATACAGACATGCATACACCCACAAACAGTATTGGGGCTGACCTCTCAGTAACCCTCAGCCCGCAGTTCATCTGTTCAGTCTTAATTGACTGCAGAGATTAAGTCCAAACAATGAAATGTCTCATAAGATCTGATGACGCAATCTCGTCTTCTGATCTGATCTGATCCTCTGAACCATTGAGGAAAAACACATTCTCTGCATGTGGCTCTACACCCACAAAGACAAAAAAGCCCTGAAGCAGGGAAGCTTTTTATTTATTTTTTTTTTTACAGTAAACATACTGTATAAATCTAAGTTCAGAAAAATGCTGTCTTTTAGCACTTTTGGCTCATTTCCTCCATCATAACTTTGCTTTTGATTCTTTGTAGATGGATTTACATTGTTCTTGTGGTGTTCAGTTGAGAAGACATCCCTTTAAATTACACTTTTTTCATATTTTGTTTGGCACTTTTGGCATGCTGAAATGACTAATCCCGAATAAGCATCAAAAACATCTCTAAATTTAGAGGACATGCAGCTCTGCTCTGACCAGAACAACTGTCAGAAGGATATTTAATAGTATTCAAAATGGAATTAGCGCCTATCAGCAGAAAAAGCCACTGTGACTTTGAATGACATGATATTAAAAATCATGTTATGTTACAAACAGCCCAGTTGGCTTTGTAGCAACGGGGAAATGATAGATTATTGAAGGACTGAGTGATGGGTAGGCGACTTTAGTAGAAAACCAGCATGTCTGCCAGCTATGTGGGGAAGGCTCGTGGCAGGAAAAGGACATCAAATAACTCATTTATATTCATATTGCCACCTCTCTTTTTCAATTTTGGCTCCTTGTCGATAGATGGAATTTTCAGGGCATACATCATTGGTCTGGCCGCTCTCTGGAGAAAGGCCATTTCATATTTGACCCCCATTCAATATGTGCTAGGAAGCGGGTCTTTCATTTTATCAGAACAAAAACAAAACAGAGGGGAAATTTATTGCATCGCAGATGTCAAATTACATTCCCACAACTTGTTATTTATGACTTAAATAAATGTGTTTGGATGAAGCGAGCAGGTTCCTAGGCGCGATGATGCACAGTGCGTTGGCACGTTGGCCAGCGTCTGTGATACCAGAGGCCTTTGAGTAAATGGGGAGCCAGCCAGACATTTAATCAATGGCTGGACCTCCTCTGCCTGAGACAGATATCAGCTTTTGGTTACTGTGGGACACCAGTGTAATGAGTGACTGGGTTTCAACAATAACACCACAATGAGGATGGGTGTTCTGAAAATAGGGCATCTTTTAGTTTATTTTTCCTTTTTATACAGAAGCTCTGAGTTGCAAAAGGCATCAACATTTGGGCGAAACATTTAAATATGGTACACAAAACACATTTCAGAAAACAAAAACAAAATCAGAGAAACAAAACCCTGCCCCCGCTGCTGCATAAGCTGGTCGCTTATTTATTTAAAGTTTATTAATATTGAAAATGTGTCCAAATGCAACACTGCACTTCCTGGTGTCCCCAGCAATACAACCGCCAAGTGTGAAGTAGACTGGATGAACGGTTCTCGAGATATGCGAAGGACAAGCATACCTACAGACAGATTCTTACTTTATACCGTCCAGATCATTTAATAATGACGCAACAGCGGATTCAGTAGGACGTTCCACATCAGTGGCAGCCATCTTGCTTGTTTACAAAGATGCCTCAACGGCGCTCCTCTGTCAGACATTGTATCAACTGCTCCATATTAGATGAACGGTGGAGATTGGCCCGACCAATTCCAGGGCGGCTGGAAATCGGTCTGAACGGGAGGGTCAGAAGTAAAAAAATGTGCTCGCAGATTCATCTGGTCGGTGAACATCTATCAATTACAAATCCTTTACTGTCTGTCGCTCATACTGATTGCATGGTTTAACATCGTTTACTTATCATTTACTCCCACCTCACCTGTTGGAGAGAAGGGCACATTTATTACTTGGTGCAATGGTATGAATAACATATCCATAATTAAACTGCACACAGTAATTTACTCGCCATCTAATTAGAGCATTCTGGGGCACAGGATACAAAGGCCTTTAAATGGGAGTCAATTAACACTTTATGATGTTAGAGCTTTTCTCACCACCTGACAAAAGAGCTCTCACATAAACACCTTTTAACGGTCACAAGCACTAAGAATTACAGACGCCATTCATCACATTCTTTGGACAGGACATCGTTAGCAGCCTAAAATGGATGTAATTTACCATTGTAATACAACACCTTGCTGCTACAAATGGAGTGTAATACATTTCTAATGCAGAGCCGCTCAACAGTCCTAGAGAGGTGATAGAGTATTTCAGAAAGATGGGCCTGGATCTGAAGCACATTCATTCTCGGTGACACTCAGTGAGCAAATACTGCGAGTTCAGAGACGAGACAAAACACCCATCAGCCTAAAGGAAGTAAATTATCGAGAGCCGCCCTCCCTGGGGGGGGGGGGGGGGGGGGGAGTAGTTGATACTCTGTATGAGCAACCCCTTTCTTCTCCTCGTACCAGCTCTTTGTTTCAAAGACAAAGGACAGAAGAAAAGAAAGAAAGATTCAAAATATTCCAAGCACAAACTTTGCTTTACAAGACATTTTCATTCCCAGTTGTTATACATAACAAATACCTGTATTTAATAGAGATGCTGCAAGCAGTGAGGCCCAGGCTTGCAGACCAGCCAATTTACTGCTCACAAAGCCAAACCAGACACTTTGATCTATCGCGCCCATTAAATTGACGTGTTGTTTTTTTTGGATCATGGATCATGACCCTTCTGGATCATAACATGTGTAAACTTCACCACCCCCAGACCTCCCCTGATATTATGATGCTTATTCCTGTTAGGCTCCACAAGAAAACACAATCAACTCCCACAGGCAGTGCAGGACATACCACTGGATTAAGACTTGAGAATCTCTAGTTACCTGGGCAGAGTTTCCCACTTTCTCTGTCTCCCATACAGTACACACATACAAAGGCTGCAGTTACACCTTGCAATTCATCACCACAAAGACTCAAAGAAGGCCTTTGTTCTTGGCTCTGTGCTGAGCTCTGGGAGTAACTCTCAGCTAGTAAGGCCTGGCGAAGACACAGAAACCTGAACAGCTGGCACAGACTAAACCTAATTTACCAGAATCACTTGTTGATTTTTTTTTTTTTTTGCTTCGGCTTGCTTTTATTTAATCAAGCACATTTGATCAAGTCAGAGGAAGAAAAAGAAGAGGTAAACAGGACAGAGATGGAAATGTGCAGCTCCCATTATGAATGAGCTGCCAACTGGCCTCCTATTTACAGTTTCAGGATGAGCTCTGCAGTGAGTTAGGAGGTGAACAGCTGGGAGACTGCGTGCTCAAAACAAAGATCATCCTGACCTCCAGAAACCTTTGCTTGCTTCTGGGAAGATTCCTTTATCCTCTCATTCCTGGCAGTCCTGATTCCTGGAGGGTCAAGCAATGAACAGCAAAGCCGAGCAGATGTAACACAAGAACTGCATTGAATCCATGACTCATTTGAGGAGTGAATCAGCCAGAAATAAGTTGCGGAACAATGTTGACCGTTTTCTTTCCAACACATACAGTGACAAATGACATCGTCCAGTTTTAATTCCCTGAAGCTCCAGGGCTCATAAATCTGAGTCGGTTTACATTTATGTGGAATTTAATGTTTCAAGGCATCTTGTAATAATGTCCCACCAAAAAGTGCCTCAAAGTAGAACAATGATATGTTCACCAGAAAGACACACAACAACAGTAATAACCAGTTTATAGATGTAAGGTGGCAAACAGGAGACAGCTTTGATGCAAAGTAACAAGGCCCGTCGAAGTCTTGCAGCCCGTAGCCACGGGGCATGCTTGTTCTTTGTCAGGACGAGTTTGGTGGGGGAAAAAGAAACTTGTGGACAGGGGACATGGATACATTTTCCGGGCAGAGTAACAAAGCCAGCGCTGTTGGACCTACAACAAGGAACACACATCAATGTCTGCGAGGGTTCACTTGGCACGGTCCAAAACACTGAACGTACTCAAGTGTGTGCAGCAACAGCAGGCAAATCATGGCAAAGGCTACGTGTTCAACCCGGTTTTATTTAAAGGAGGGAGCAACGACTGCACGTGATAAAACCGTAATTGATGGCTTTTCGAGAGCGCATACATGATAAACAGACCAATGAACATATCAATCTGAGTTTAGGTTAGGGGTCAGGTTAAATGTAATTGCACTCACTTGAATAGATTGAGGTGTTTTGCAATTTGCTGACTCAAATAACTGAGGGAAATCAGTCACATGGGCAGCAGCTTACTGTTCACCATTACCTTACTGTTACTACGCCTGTCAGACTGATCATTTAAAATGAGTAGTCATTTTTGTAAGAATGGGTCCTGTGTGATATAAACGCCATATTTTTAAAATGAAACACATGAAGGCCATTTGTTCAAATTTAAATAATATATTTAAAATGTAATAACAACAAGCATCTTCTGACCTGTTAGCACCGTGAAGGCAAATGTAGTGGATCTGCAATGTTCTGCTTAACGACACCTTCGGGTGCTGCTGACGTGTTTGAAGTGTTTCCACACAAATACCGACTTCAGTTGGACAATTTCGGTTTCAGTTTGACACGTAACACTGTCTATTTACACTGTAACTAACCGGGAAACAAGGCTTACCGACTACCATGCTACAGCTGATCAGATAGACAACAACTGGTGCACTGACAAAACCTTCCAGGTAAAAGTTGCGCTGAGAATCCCGGCCTATCGAAGATCTGCACCGAAAGCTTATTTTGATAGATTTTCGATTTAAAACCCCAACTAGCCTGACTAAAGCTACATGTCCCAGGCAAAACAGCTCATGTGAGACAGTGTTTAATTCAGTAGTCGTTAGTCCAACTTGTGGATCCAAAGCTCTACAGGCCTGTTGCGTCTAGTTACTCTATCCGAACAAGGGTGGGTTCAGTCATTGGTCAATTCAAAATTTCAAAATGAAATACTGGTGCCAAAACACTACTTAAATAACTCAATTTGTAAGAAACCCTGCAAAAGCCAGTTTTTCTTAAACTTAATAAGACAAACTTCTGAAGTGTTTCCACCAGACCTTGAAATCTGATGCAAAAATAAGTAAACAAGACTAAGACCAAGCATTCAGTGCCATTTTCTATGCCAATTTCAGTCTGGACTCAAAATCTACTGAGGTTTGAATCTCAGCACCAACAGCAACATGCTTCATCTACTTCACTCTCTGTTGTCTGCATTCAAAAATATAAAGAATGAAGGCAAGAAAACAACAGCGAAAGAAACTGTGTGGAAACTGAAAGACAGAGTGTGAGAGAGAAAACTTTCACACACAGTTGCACATGCTTTTGTGGGACAAAGCCAAGCCACCGCTCCTGCTGGGCCCAGGATATGAAGCCTGCTTCAGGGTGGGGTGACGGGCTCCTCTGTCAGGCGGCCACCTTATCTTCTTTCAGCATGCCTGGACAGCCTGAAACACCACGTCCTCTCCTCGCCTTCATGATAGCCATGCATGTAACACTTTGTTCCGTTTTGGAGAAGACGCTTTTCTCAACTTTCTTCAGTGACTGCACCAAATCTCTGGACTCTCTTTTCATCATTTTGGTGCAGGCGTCGGGTGAAAAAGCAGCAGAGAATGTACATAATTTTCACATTCGGGGAAGCTGGTTTATGTTATGATGCACAACAACAGTATGGGCACCTTGCAAAGATCAAATTGCAAATCAAAATCACTGCCTGTTTTTAATCATTTGAAAGCACAATTTCATTACATAGTTGCTCTGTAACACCTGGAATTCATTTCTATCTTTTTTGCTCTCTCATTAGACACAAATTAAGCACCTAAATGCTTCTCCAGTGGGTCTACTGAGTATCAAGCATGATATCATTCCATCCATGTTTCACATCATTACTTCTTTGAGATGTTTTAACAGGTTTCAGCCAACAGGGATCCCCGTTAGAGACCACACAGCTGAGTGCCAACCAGCCAGCCATTTTATGCTATGTTACTCGTAAAATTCAGTACCGTTAACTTTAGTTCACTGTCGTCAAATACTAGGCACTTACTGGTGTGTATCAAGCTTATAGGTACCAGGATTTAACCCCTCTCAGGCCTCCTGTGATCTAATGAGCCACTCAAAGGATCAACGTCAAAGGTGGTATGTTCACCCATAATTTAAACGTCCAGCATTTTTCCTGCAGCAGTTGCCATTTTAACTCAAGAGTTTGGGCCACCGCCATTTTCTGGTTTATCTTAGTTTGTATGTGCCTTTTCTGTCATGGAGTGTAAATAAATAAACATAGCAAATTACTTCAAGCAAACTATTATTACATGGCAAAGCTATTTCAGGCATATCTGAGATCCTGGTACTGAGATTTGGTAACCAAATGACGTATGTTGTGGACAACATAATGTTTAGATACGTTTACTCTGGGGGATCAAATGCAATAGAGGAAATAAACTGATGCAAAAGCAAATTAAGCAGATACTTCTTCACTTCAAAATGATTCCTGGATCTCCCTTCTGAACATTAGTTTGACGATATATAACTGTAGAAGGGTGTCCAAGGGAACAATTTCCTTGAATATTCCTACCGTAATCTATTTCCTCCTGTAATCTATGCTGTTAATCATCACTTACTACACTTAGGGGTGTAATATTGTTGTCATTAAGCTGCTGTAATTCTTTGCTCCTGCCCGGTGACGCTAGTTGGGAGAGATGGAGAATTGCCTATTTTCAGAGCCCCCTCCCTCTCCTCGTTATCCCTTCAAACTTTCCCCCTGCAAGCAAAAGAAAAGGCAACCCCTCCCAGCTAAATAAAACCCATTTTACTCATTCCACTCCTCAGCTGATGATCTAGCATCTCCTCTGGCAGCATCCCGCAGCAGAGTCAACAGGCGGAGCAGATAACAGCCTGACTGTGGACAACGCTGCGGTCTACTGGCAGCTTTGCAATCATCTGGGGAAAACGGATGTTTATCATCAACGGAAAACGCTTGTCATCCCTCACTGAACCACTGACATTCAGATCTGTATCGCTTTGTAACCAGGCCGCTTTAACCATCACGAGTCTCCTGCTCCTTCCTCTGACCTTTTCAAACTTTCTTGACGGACAAAATCCCTAATTTTGCTGCTTTTGAATAAACCAAATCACACAGAGTAGAAAATGCCACATGATAACTCTGGCAGAGCACTGCAACAATTGGAAGTGGAGGAGCTTTTGAACCACATGAAAGACAATGGGAAAAAGCAAAAGAGGAGCTTAACTGCACTGGGTTTCATTAACTAGTGGCCTCTTTGCTCTTTGTCTCTGAGCCTATTGAACTCTGTGTGCTGCTCCAGCCCTCTCAAGCCGTCAGACTGAGCTTCTCCCCGGAGCAAAAGGGGCAGGGAGCTCAGCGACCAGGGCCAGGCGTGACTAATGCAGGAGCCTGGTGCTGCTGTTGCATGCTGGTACGGGGGGGACGACCCTGCCTCCCTGCCTCCGCGATGTATGGCACGGCCCGCTGTCGCTGCACACAAGGCAGCACATAAACCCCAGCCGCCGCTGCCGCCGCCTCTCCTTGTCTCTCACCCCCTCATACCACCCCACCCCCGTCATCCATTCATGGCAGATCCTTTCAGCAGGTCATTCAGAGGGCCAATAAAGAGGCTAGCTCATTCTGTCCGTTCTGAAATGTGCAATGTCAGAAAGAAGGAGAGCCAGGGGATGGAGGGAGGGCCGACGGGGGTGAGATTCCAAGAAAGCTTACAATCTCCAACTAAAGTAGACTGAGCTGGACCTCCCATTTTGTGGGGGGAACTTCTCGGCAGACAGTTTATGTTGGGAATCTTCTACTGTGCGGAAAGGGTGTAGGGGTTTTCTCCACATATTTTGTCACTGCTTTGTGATATTTATTAACTCTGTCCTGACTCATTATCCTATTGCTGCGAGGGAAAACAGTGTTTGCTCCTCGCTGGGGGCCTGTGCAGAAGCTGTAGAAGAAAAAGAAAATAACACAACAACAAAACAAAAATATAATTAATCCTGCTTTCCATCATTCAGGAAATATCAACTCGGACCAAAAAATGGTACCCAACCCTCGTCATGAAGGTCAAACTCTTCAAGAGCCTGTCTTCATGTTTTGTCTGCAGCTCACACTCCTACGTGCATCTGAGTGTGTATTTGTATGATTGCAGAGGTAGCTGCTGGCAGCATGATGGATGAGTAGCGGCACGTTGGAGCCGGAGACGTCCATATCGCTGCCTGTGAGCGGGTTAACCCTCTACCAACCTCCCCGAGTCTGCAAAGAAACCCAACTCTGAGCATCCACAACAAATTAAATTCCGCAACACAGCCACAATCTTAGCACATTAACAGCCCTCAGCGTAGGCTTTTAAATCAGACCACATCCTTGCACGAGGCAAGACTTTCTCTCTCACGCTCTCCCTCTTTCACAGACACTCTCCAGACTCCAGTGGAACATCTCTTTTTCCAGTCCGAGAGAAGCACCGGAGTGCAGATTAACCCCAAATCAGCCCCAATTTTGTGAGTGGGCCACTGGTGAGCGTATCACCGGGTGAATACCACAGACTGAAACCTTATTAAAAAGAAAGAAAGATGCACAAAGCTCACAGGATGTTGTGTAATTTCACCCAGATGTGCTCCACAGCTCATCTAACTAATAAATGCAAAGAGGAAACTGAATGCCTCAACCAGTCTTCACATCTCAGGCTCTGCTGGAGCTGCTGAGACACTTTCTGCAAGTCTGAAAGCCTTTCTGGTAGTCAATGGTGCATTATATCTTCCCAATGGACTTCCAGAGAGTGGAGGAGTCCACCTGTGCTCTATTAATAAAAGCCTTTCTGAGGAAGGACAGGGGCTGCTCCTTACAGCAGCACAAGAGTCGAGGTCAGTCTACGACGAGGGAAGCACCTCGCCCAGATGTCTAAAAATACTGTCCCACTTACTAAATGTGTCCAGCTCGAGCAGAGATGGAGTGATGAAGCACTCTGAGAGGAAAATGGCTCTTTTTGTTTATGGATGTTTGGGGTTTTGGAGTGTTCCTCAAACCACAACCTCTAAAACGCCAGGTTTGCGTAAAGGAAACTGTTGTTTTTCTTCTAAAGCAGCGATGTCAAATGAGCACGAGAGCAGCACCAGCCCAGTAGATTGATTGAATTCATAAATAAGACTGAATACGACTGTGTGAAGTGTGTGTGTGTGTGTGTGTGTGTGTGTGTGTGTGCGACCGGTCGTACCCATCTGATAGCATCTCTCACTCCCAAACAGAGCCATGCATTCCAGTTACTCTGTGGTCTGCACACACACACACACACACACGGGTTTAATTTACAGTCACTGTCAGCAGCCGAACATTTCTCTAACCACTATCTGATACGTGATGAAAATCTGCTGCCAGTAATAAAAGCCCTGAGAAACAAGAGCTCGCCTGTGTGAACACAACCAACGTTGGCACGAACTTATTCCACCGTCTGTCGGTGGGTTTGTGTGTGTGTGTGTGTGTGTGCGTGTGTGTGTGTGTGTGTGTGTGTGTGCAGGGTATGGGATGGACTACTGGAGATTTGAGATTAGGGGAGTTTAGGTGCACACGCTGTGGCTTTACAGTAGGGATATTGTTCACACTGGAGTCCTCATCCTCCAGTGTTGACTGCGAATTACAATCAAGGAAATCAAGAGGGGCAGAGCATGCAGGGATCCAGCATTTCCTCTGCAGGACCCTATAGAGAAAGCACCTGCACCAGCCAATGGTTACTGAGCTCAAATCTGCGAAAAGTTGCAGGAGGATGACACAAAATCTCACACAAGCCAGAAGACACAAAAAGACTGGACTGAATGCTTTGGCTGTATTACTGTGCAATTATCAGCTAAGCAAGATGGGAAATGCATGAGCAAAGATGGAAAAAACAGGCAATTAAGTGTAGTTATGAAAAGATAATAATTACTGCAAACCAAAGTATTTAATCTAGACAGAAAAATGAAGATAGTCGGTCATAACATCCTCCTCTACATAGATTAAGATAAAAAAAAAATAAGATAATGAAAGTAAAACAGCCTCCAGCGTGTCTGTTTTGTACACACAGAACCTCTGCCTTTATGTAAATATGATGAATCGATGTTTTATACAACAACAAAGGGTGCAAAGTCTACGCAAAAGCAAACTGCTCTCCACCTGTCGGATAGTTTCTCCTGCATGTTTTTTTTTTTTGCAGACGCATTTGACTTTGTGCATTAAGAAAACGGACCTCAACTCAGTCCGAGCGGGTCTGGTGAAAGCTTGAGGTGCTGCTTCTTACCGTGACTGGCTCTGATCTCGGCTCGGGCATTCCCCGCACACTGCAAAACTAAAACAACTCCAACGAGAAGGTCGAACGTCTTCGCCCCCTCCATATCCAAGTTGCGCCGCAGATTTCTTCTGAATACTCGTTATTTTATTTATTTATTTATATTTTTTTTCCCCCAGAGATGTCTCCGTCTTTCTCGCCGCTCCGCCGCGGACTCCGTAACTCTCCTGCCTCTCCTGCTGCTTTTAAAACGGAAACCTGCCTGCGCTGCACTCGCCGCACTGAGCCTGTTTTTGTTCCAGCGTGCGCCACGCTGCGCGCTCCTGCCAAACGCGCTCGTCCTTAACAGGTCTCCACCTCCGAAATAAACCACATAAAAAAAAAGAAAAAAAAAAAGTTCTCCACTCAAACGTTCATCCCAGTCCGACGCACTGGTCTCATCCACACTGGACGGAGGTGCAGTGTGTGTGTGTGTGTGTGTGTGTGTGTGCGCGCTCCTGGAGGAGACAGTGCGCTCCCCCTCCGTCATCGAGCCCTCGGAGCCAATGCCTCCTCTTCCTCTGTTTGGTGCTCGCTGTGTGCAGAAGAACACGAGGAGACGAGCGCGCAGAGCGATCCTCCAGCTGCCGGGGGAGACAGTGGGGTTTTGCCCTGGCATATTATCTGCACCCAGGTCTGACGAGCAGCGTTTGAGTGATGTGGAAAGATGTGGATGGTTTTTTTGGGGGGGCTTCAGGAGCCTCCTGCTGCTGCTTTAGGCCTCCTGTTTGACAGCAGACAGAAGATGTTTAACCTTGACTCATTCCCAAGACGACTCTGTATATGATCTATCTATCTATCAATCTATCTATCTATCTATCTGTCTATTTATCTATTGTCCCCCCCTCTCATCCAGGTGATTGAACTGTGAGGGCGCCCTCTTCAGGTACATGTTTGGTGATAATAAATGAACCCTTCTCTTTTGTTGACTGTTGACTTTACCTCCCACAGACTGCACTGTGGACCTATATGTAAAAATAATTATAGCAGTTGCAAAATAAACCAAATAAATAAATGTTTTCTTTTGAGCTCTTTAAAAGTACTGAAGGTTTGCCATAAACTGGGCAACTGAGCATAAAGGCTTGTTATGACTCCAAATAGGGAATTATCTCATATTTCACGTTATATTTGCTAAGCATGAACAAATATTCCTTTTATTTGCTAAAAAGTCAATTATCAACAAAGAAATGTTAACGTTAACAGAAATCCAGGTAGATTTACTGCATAAAAAGTAACCTACTGTCAACACCAATCATAGATAAAGAGCATTTGAAAATTCATTGTATTTAACGACGTTTGGCAACAAACAGAAGTAAAATGTAGATTTCTGTAGCAGACTTATGCAACATTTCATCTGTTCAAATCCTAAAATTAGTAAAATTAGGAATAAACATGAAGAATTAAGCTGATAAAATAATGTTGAGCTTGTTTTTTGAGCTGTTAAACAGAACAATATGGATGGATGAGAATTTTTCCCTTTCTAATGATCTGACAAAAGCCCAAACCCGAGTCTAGAGAAGAAGACCAAACGATGTAGCATCACACTCAAAAGACATAATTATTTTCCTTCATTGGTTGTGTGTTTTCACTTTTCTCAGACATTAAGTTGGAAAACTTGGAAACCTCTCATATGAGGGAACATTTCTTCTTCTTTTTTTCCGAAGCAGCTCTCTCTGCACTCAGGACGACTCACCATACTTTTTCTTCCTCATTTCTTTAGTTTGTGCTCATTTTGCACAGGAAGGGTAAGTTGGACCACATGCTTGTTCCAATTAAGACACTCGCTGTGGGAATTCAGGAGCTGCACCACAAGTCATGGAAAAGCTTAATATGGAGAGGAAACTCTTACATAAAGGACCACTTTTATAATGTACTTGGCTGGTGTACATGCATATTGAACATTTAAAGTATAACTAAATGGATTTTCAAACTTTTTTAGTGGTTAAAAAGGTAATAAAAGTCATCAAACCTGAGGGCAGAAATATTCAGTTAATGTCTAACAGCACAGCAGCCTGGCGCCTAAATAAAAACAGATCAATAAATAGCAATTACTTCCATTGCTTTGTGAGTAATTAGTCATTACCTTGATTAACTTCACCAGTTACTGAAAGTCATCTGCACCATTATTTTTACAGAGTGGCAGCTGCCAACAAAGTGGGTAGAGCAGCAGCGAGGGGATTTGTTTCTGAAACAAAATAAATACAGCTGCTGTCAAAAAAATCACATTAAACATCTCTATGCTCCTTCTCTAATGCTCCACCCAAAGACTTGCCCGTACGTCTTAAACAAAGCAGACAACATAAGAAATGTCCATTAATCTGCTTAGAAATCATAGTAGAAAAAGTGAAAAACGTGCCCTAGAATCATCATGTTTTTAAGATTTCTTCAGTATAAAAGTAATCTAATGATAGTTGTCTGTACATCTATGGGTGCACTGCAAACAGGAACAGCTACTAACTAATTCTGCATACTTTTAGTTGTGTCAAAATGTATGCAGAATGTAGCAAAAAAAAAAAGACAAATCTGGGTTCAAGTTGAAATAACTGGCTCCATGGCATCATACTACTTCTTGTTTAGAGTCCCCAACTAACATAAGTAATAATAATAATATGAGTTACAAAAAACATTAATATACATTTTTTCATGTTGCACATTCAATATTTTTTTGCCACTAACAAGGCTCAGAATGTCCCATCAACATTGTTCTTATATTCCTTGAACACTGACTTTCGGTTCTGTTTATTCACACACATACATTTGCCCTTTGTTGAAAATCTGTGGACAAGTGTCTGAAAAAGTCTTGGGAATGGCATACTTGTCGACTAATTGTTGAAATGAGGAATTGAAATTGTCAGAATGAAGATCCTGTGGGCTCTTTATACCGGTATTTGTCTGAGTACTTTAGAGGAAGTGAGCGAGCAGTAAGAGTCAGTTTTGACATGCTTTTCTTTTACTTCCTTCTCAAACAGCTCTGGGAGACGTTTCTAAGATCATAAGACTCAAATAAATATCTGCTGACAGCGCTTGTCCGTGATAGTGTTAAATCCACTGTCTCTCATAAATCTGAATGTGCCGTCAGCATCATTCGATCAACGCACGCCTCTTGTTTACCCAAAGGGCCGTATATCAAACATCTGTACAACAAACACAAACACGTCTCTCCCAGATAGAAATAAAAATATGCTATAGTGATGTATTTTCCTCGTAAAAGGAGATTGTTGTTGACAAATGCAGAGCAGCCATTTAAGCCATAAAGCATCTTTCAATCGGATCATGTAGTCCAGTATCAGGATGAAATGTGATTTAGTCTTAAGGCTGGGAAAGCAGTCCTGTCTCCTCCATCCTTTTTTTTCCTCTTTCTCTCTCTCTGTAACTCTTTCCAAGCAGTTTAATCATCACGGCAGTTGAGACTCAGCGGCCACAGCTCTCCATGCAGTCTGCTGCTCTAATCACCTTGTTCCACAACTCCAGCAAAAAGAAGCCAGGCTGGTCCTCAGATGACCACTGTGAAAATCCCTCCTGTATCCATTTTTCTCAAAGCATCCTCTTTCTCTATCTCTCTAAACTCTCTTTAAGCCTTTCTTTCTCCCTCTCTCACAAACCTTCCCTGACTCCTTCCCTCTGTGACGTAAAAGCAGGATCAGTCACTGATGCCGTGAACTTTTGCTTGGCCGGAGACCACACCGCACTCGGCCTCCCCAGGGTGACCTTAAAAAGCTTCAAACATCTGTGATGAAATTAATGAAAAGAAACGGGAGGCTTCCAGTGACATCAAGGCACTTATATCTGAGGGTGGTGGCAAGTGCAAATTTTCCAAAGAGTGCTTATGTGTAGATCTGGGTCCCACTTGTTGAGTTGCAGAGCAGCATGTCACCGCAGCATTTATGACGCCTGGCCACTTAATAAACAGGGAACAGAGAGGCGGTGAGTTAAACTGAAAACACTGATGAGAACAAGCTCCGCTCTGTTTCTGTCTTTCCATTATAGCACTGCCGATTATTAGCTTTTCCGTTTCACAATAATATTAACAAGACCTGAAAGCACACAATCATTTAGCTTTGAGTGGAAACTTGGAAAAGGTTTGTTGTTTTGCACAGCTTTACTTAGGAGTGGTGCAACAAATGACAGCAAATACGTAATCTTTTTTTTTTAAAGGTTAATCAGTGTTGGATGTGCATGATAATCAGGAGAATAACCTCACCTTGGGCATGAATAAACTTATAATACACAAATGAAGCTTTGGCGAAAGTTCATAAAGGAAGATTTTTTCTCTCTTTCTTCTTTTATTGGTAATTTTCTTCTATTTTTTCCAGCTCCAACCTTGTCAATCAGTTCAGCATCATATCCAGCCAATCATTTCATTTCATTCAGCTGCGCTCCATCGAATTAGTTGTTAGATTCTGCTCCTAATGCTCTTTAAAGCTGCTATTATCACTACAATGGATCAAATGCCTACGTATAACGTAAAGGGAGTCACTTGTACTCAGATCTATGGGCAGATAAGTCAGATATTCCCCTCAGGAGTTGGTGGAGACCAAAAGCAGAGCTAAAAGAGAGTGAATGATGGACTTACATCTGTTAGGTGGCAACAGATGTTGCATGGCATGATCACATGATCACAGTTTCAACATTATAATGTTTTAATATGTCAGTGTTGTATGTGCAGATTTTTTCCGCTGCCCAAACAGAAAGAGAATATAAAGTATTTTCCACCTTACTTGACTCTAACAACCCCAGCGTCTAGACTTTGGGGAAACTTGTTCTATTTCTTATCTTTATAAAGATGCTAAGATAGCCAGTCCTTCTGTGTTGCTTTATCAATATGTTGCTATACATTTCTCCTCATTTAACCGTTTTAAAATCTTTATTGATTATCCCCAGTAAAACAGAAAGCTGTGTGGTCAATTACATGCTCAAACCTGAATAGACTAGGGCTTAACCTCATAAATGATGGATGACATGACCAGTATAACAACTTAAATAGGAGGAGCAATGCAGTGCAGAGTTTATCCAACAAATCAACAAAATGCTTTCTCCAGCAGCACCAAAGAAGGCCTCACACATGTTAAAACTACTGAGCTGCACCAACTTTCTTACCATTGGTCATTTATCGATCAAACTCCCATGAGTAATTCATTGTATTTCCAGTCCATGGCAGAATAAATGACTTTCCAGAGGTCGTTTACCTCCATTCAATCTTTCCCTAAGGCCTCATATGTGTATCTCGTGACTTAAAAATCTAATTAATTCTGCAATGTTTGATTAACTTCTCTGTCTTGTATTGAGAAACTTAATCAAGCATCAGGGCGCAACGAGGGAGATGCAGAAGAGTATTAGGGAAGGGTCAATATTTACGGCATCAGAATAGGGTTTAATTGGTTGTACAAAGTGCATAAAACACCTTTCACAATTTCTTTCAAGTCATAATGAACCTTTACTGTAGAACACAGGAGGCACTTAAGATGAAGATAAAACAGTTTTACAGCCCCAAAACCACAAGAGATCCAATCAGAAGCAGCTCAGCAGTGCCTCTAGAGAGGCAGAGACCTGGGGATGTTTTTCTGAAGAACGGTCAGAGGATTGCCCCCATGGGCTGAGCGCCATCCACTCTCACTGAATAGAGACAGAAGAAACAGGCATTTTCCTCTGCACTCAGCCAGAGATGATGGGAGAACCAATTCGGAGCTATCATTACAAGGTAAGGGGGTAAATTTCACCTTGACCTGAGTGGGCTGGTTGCAGGAGGGGAGGAAACTGGGCTGAATGCTGTGATAACAGCCCAAGATGGGAGAGGACTGAGCTTAGAAGTTATGTAAATGAAGCAAGAGTCAGCTGTTGTTGTGACAGGAGTCCTTAAAGGCTGTGATTGCTGAACTCCTCAAGGGTGTTTTCATTATAGGAACCTCTCGGAGCCGAGTGGTACACAAACAAAACACTGACCTTTAGATGGACTCCGCTCTTTGATTAACAAAACTGTGATAACAATGGCTCTGGTGAGAAAAGCTGAGTAATGTTGCTCTACCAACAACACAAGGACAATGGCTGGTGTAGCTCTCCTATGTGCTATTCAACCGCACGAATAACGAAGCTACCAGAAAAAAAAAACGTTTCGCCCGGGACAAAACACATCGATGGCTGCAAATTCTCAGTCAGCAGGCGATCATGTGAGAGTGTGCAAGGCAAGCTGGGCAAGGCCAGTGGAAGGCTGCATTGTGTGTGTGTGTGTGTGTGTGGCATGTTAGTGGAAAAGGTTTTTGTGTAGGCCATTGATTGTAGTTTTGTTAGGTCAAATGTCACGGGGTTGAGACAAACAAACATGGGTGTAGAGGCTGTGAAAAGGCTGAGTTGGTGTTTTTGGTGTGAGGGAGTCAGAAAGGTGCCCTTCTATAGGACTGTGGGCTTTGCATTTGTTCATGGTACCAATGATAAAACTAAGTACACAAATACGAAGGAAAATGACCAGAATGCTAATAGTCATGATGATACAAATAACTTTGCAACACAAAAGTCTCAATTTGTATAATTTCTACATAATCAGATATTGTCAGATTTGTTTCCATGATAAATAAGATCATTTTACATGCTGTTTTCATGGAAATTATACATTTCTATGGCACAATATTTCTTTATATGATGAAATTGTTGCAAAAAAAGTCAGATTTCAGTCTAAACTCAGTTCTGGCCAAATATTTAGTAACTCTTTTTTGGCTTTGTAAAGCAGAAATTAAAGGAAGTGAGCCAATATAAGGCGATGACACTAACAATAAAACAGCGGAGCAGCTCACAGGCTCAAATTGATTGTGTGGCCCTCTGATAAATCTCTGACCCAGCATCCACCTACTAACAGACTCAGCAAAGAAGCTACCGTGATGGAGAACGAGACTAAACAGTAATGACAGGAGATTGTGTTCGTCCAGAACCTTAAGATTCATAACTCGAACCAATATGAAGGAATGGGGGTGTTTTGATGTGTTTTTGACTAAGTGCAGGCTCTCAGAGCACTCACATGAACCAACAGATTTACCTGACATTTATTATAAATGGGATGGAGAGTGCATTTGTTCTAGTGGTTAGCTCCAGCTCCCTATAAAAGCCAGAAGTACTAATATTAAAAAACAGGCCAAAGAAAAAAAATAAAACTTTAAAAAATCCCAATGTTTCTGTCCCCACCTATATAATATGTCGAGCTATTGACAGTCAGTATATTTAGTACTTATCTATAAATATTGGAATATAAAGGTGATAAGATTCACTTCCCCAACACAAGTGGACAAATAAACAAGTGAAAGAAAGATCTAGTAATGGATATTGTACTTTTAGGCTCATCAGTATGCAAATTAATGCTGATCACGTTAGGTTTTTATTGGTTTCATTAAAACTCAGTGCATGTAATCTAAGATATCAGTGTAATGTGTTCACAAAGCAACTCTGTGACCTTTTCCTCTTATTTAAAGTTAGATACAGCAGTGCAACAGTTTGACGAAATGTCTTAAAAATCTAATTAGGAGCAACAAGAGAAGACTGGATATAATTGCATTGCTACACATTATTTTTTATCAAATGGTTAGACATTCTGGGAAATTAATTTATTCATTTTCTGCCCAGAGTTAGATGAGAAGATCCATACCGCTCTTGTGTCTGTATGGTAAATATAAAGTTAGAGCTTTAGAGGTGCTGGTTTACGGATCTTAACCTGAAATATTACCAGTACCTGGTGCTCTCTTCAGCGTATCTCACTATACAGAACATGGCCTGATCTTGTAAATCATCGTGTTGACTGTCAAATATGAGGAGGCCATTTTTGATAGCATGTCTGATGATACACAGCTGAGAAGAGCCATTACTGAACACTCGTGAAATTTATAACAGACTGGTTTAACTGTGCTGCTTATGCGCCCATCTGCTCTGCGCTGGTTGATACGGAGTCAGTTCATGCCACGCACAAAGCAGCTGCAGGACGCTGACTTGTAGTGGATTTTAATTTGCAAATAAAACAGGGGCAAACTATTTTATTTGCACTTGTGGGAATTAAAAAGGATCACTAATGAAGTCAGGACTCTATTTGGAGGCTCTGTGTGTGCGCAGTGGAGCCTTTCAGTTCAATGAACTGGATGTTTTCTGCTTTTGCCAGCACTAAAAAAAAAAACAACATTAATCACTATGCACAAGGCACCCACAACCATTTCTGCACTTTAGAGTACTTTAGCACTGGCTGTATACAGTGTACAAAGTGGCTACAATTTATGTTTTGGGATTTGTTCTAATGCCCACTTTATTGCTGGATATTGACATTTAACTTAAAAAATCAACCTAAAAAAAGGGAAATTTATTTTTACTCTCTCCCCAATATCTTGGACTATTTAAGGAAATAGTTTGACATTTCGGGGAATATGCTTATTTATCTCTTGCGACAAGGGTGACATGAGAAGTACAGCCGGCAGCTGATCAGCTTATCCAGGTATGAAGATTGAAAACACAGGAAACATCTTCAGGAAGTTACTGCTCTCGACCAAGAAATAGTCCAGCACACAACCCCCCATAAAACCAACTGTTTGTTTTTACAATTTGTTTTTTGTACAGATTAAACAAACGAGATGTAAAGTTTTATTTAGTGAGTTGTAGATGTGCTAGTAGGAGGATTTCGTTACCTTTGAAGAAAGCAAGGTTAGCAGTTCCCCCCTGCTTCCAGTCTTTATGGTAAGCTAAACTAACTCACTTCTGGCTGTAGCTTGATAATTATGTATTGACAGTTGTATTTATCTTCTCATCTAACTCTGCAAGTAAGCAAATAAGCATATTTCCTAATACTTTTTTTCTCTAAAACACCTGTGTTTGCAGATGTTGAGTAGTGCTGCATAGACCAAAAGTTGGTATTTATATAGACACAATTAGTTTAAGTCTTAAACTCAACAATCCTGGGTTAGTGTGAAGACCTTTTATCTTTTATTTTCACACTTAGTACCAGATGGGCGGGGGATGTCACATCATTCATTCTCAACTGATAACTTAGTTGTCAACAGCAACAGCAGTGTATCAGACATTCAATGCGTCCAAACTTTCTCCCACTCTTTGCATTGTTTCCCCCCCACTGGGCAACTCAGCAGGTCAAGACCAACTCATCAAGTATGTGCACACACTGTTTGACCCAGATCTACTGCAGTGTCAATATGTAAAGTCCATTGTTTTTATGCTTCAGAGCTTTTGCAGTCAGCGCTATTAGCGTCAGGGGGGTAATTGTACAGTGGGTTGGCGAAGGACAGCTTGGCATCTTTCCAGGTCGAACCCTGCTGTGGACGAAAAACACACAAAGAGACATACATCATGTCACTGACTTCTGCACATATAATTAGAGTAAAGCCCCAAAGGCTGGGCAGAGACACTTTACCTCCACCTCCCTCCTCCAGGGGTAGACACTGATGGAAAGCCCCCGACCATCACTCCCCCTGAGGTTAACTCTGGGACAACCGCCTGGCCTTTCATGCAGGCACGGGAGCTGAGGGGAAAGAAAATCATGGCTTAAAATAAGATGAGCCTTAATGTGTGAGAGCGCGTGAAATGCAGGCGCAATTAAAATCAAATTGACCTGTTATGCGTCCATAATTACACCTCTAACCTCCATTATACATTTCATCATCTTCCAGAGGTGGAATAATAACACACTGTTTCCGCTGCTCGGTTAAACGAGTGTTGAAGAGGATCTGTCTGTGTTGTGGAGATGCCAGTTCACACCTACATCTCTCTATTTATAGCCGCGTCCTCGCTGGCAGCCACATGAAGGCAAACATGTACAGACACGCCGACAGAGATATAGAATATACTGAAATACATTATATATGTTGTGTGTGTGTGTGTGTGAACAGTAGCATGAGACTACATTTCATCAGGACTACTGCATCACACACACACACACACACACTCCAACAGCACCATTAAATCCATGACAATCTCCATCATCAGAATCAGTTGTGGCTCTCAACATTGCTCTCCCTTTTGTTACTGGATGACACTCGCTTGCACACCCACGCAGATAAAAATGTGTGTGTGTGTGCTCAGATATACAGCGCACTCGTTTTTCAGAAACGCACACACACGAGAACCATTATCCAAATGGAATAGCTGTGATTGTATCAACTCTGCTGCTGGGATCCTTTTTCGGTGATAGCAGAAATAACAGCAGAGAAACAAAGCAAACAGTGGGTGGACGCAGTAATAGGAACACCTGTAAAGTGGTGGACAACAACTAAGTACATTTACTCAAGTACTGAACTGAAGTAAAATTTTGAGGTTCTTTAGTATTTCCATTGCAGGCTACTTTAAAGTTCACTACATCTCAGAGAGAAATACTGTGCTTTTTGCTCCACTTCATATACATAACCTTTTTGGCTTGTGACCCTTAACAAAACAACATTGTGTAGTTGAGGCCGTTTGTTATGTTTCTGATGCAGTTCTTTAAAAAAGAGATTCAGAGAGGTCCAAAGATGTCAAATATTACAATATTTCCCCACCAAAATTTTGAAAAGTCCAGAAAATCAAAACAAATTTGTGTATCAGAACTTTATCTTTTCTTCTTTCCTCTTACCGTTGATGTGATCTCATCAGATTTATCTTGTGACCCTTTGGAGGGGCCTTAACCCCAGGACGGAAACCACTGGACTAAACTGTATATAAAGTAGATGAACTAGCTCCACTTAAACCTGCTACAACAGTAAAATACTATTTAAAGATTGGCGCATCAGCATTAAGAAATAATATAAAATACAATAATACATCAGTCGGGGGTTGGGGGATACTTAAGTATATTTTGCTGATTACTTCTAATGGAGTATTTTTTAATTGCTGTATTGATACTTTTTAGTAAAAGATCTGGGTACTTCCTCCACCACTGCACCTGTGTAATGTACTGCAATACAGTTTAAAAGCCTTGCAATTTCAAAAGCTTCTTATCATGTTACATTTTTGTAAAACTGTTGATTAAACTGGTTATTTTCGGCACCCTAGCTTGTGGTGTTGCATTTGATCATATGATTATATCAGATTGATTGTATGGTTCAGTTATTGTGTCAACCTGCTGTATATGCACTACAGTGTGTAAATATAACACACACAGAAACATAAATATCCACATAAACTGCAAAATCAATAAAAATCTAATCTTGCAGAAAGGCTTGGCGATCACCTTCTGACCTCCTCTAATGTTAGTTCGACTTAGTGAGTACATGTGACACGAATGGTAGAAAAATGAGATTTGGATAGCTGAGAAACCTATGATGATTGATTGGACATTTCTGTGCGCTGACCTCTGCTCTCTCTGGGTTATCCATCACGCCGTAATCCATCAGGACGGGCTTTCTGTGGAGCCAATAAAAGAAATGCACTCGTCATCATCAGCAACATCATCATCAGTAAAAGGAGCAACATCGTCTAATATTATTGTCTCCAGAACTCACATTAAGTAGCATATTTTCTTGTATAACGCCAGAACGCAGACAGCGACTCCGGCTACGAGCAGCAGCAGTCCGATGGCGATGCCAACATACACGGCGTCTAAACAAGAGGACTGTCTTTAATGAACTGCAGAGACATTAACAGGGTATGCAAGGATACAGCAAATAAATTCAGGTGAGACAGTTTAACAGAGACGAGCAGGGAGGTGGGTGTCTTTATTACCCAGCTGTGTGTCTTCTGGTTTGGGTGACGAGGTGGCGAGAGATGGTTTCTCCTTCACATGGCAACGGTTGCCTGTCCATCCTGGATAACACCTGCGATCGGACAAATAAGACAATAGAAATATAAACCGTGAAAATACAGATTCAGATACAATATTTATTCCTCTATGCCACTGAGCTCCATCGTTATTGGAAAAACAATTAATGTGCCACACTGCTTGTTCATTCATTGCCACAAACACACAGAAGTATATTAATCCGCAATTGAAAATAGTCCCAAACAAATACACTATTTAGTCATGTTTAAGTAACGTTTGCTAAGGAACACAGTGCCCAGCTGTTTTATAAACATTTCTGAGCCTTTTTGAAAAATTAAACTATAAAATTTGTGAAACATTTTTAAAAGATTTATGTCCTCAGTAGGAATGAATAGACTGGACAAGGCAATAAGCTTTTGTCCACTTTCATCAGCACCACAAATCAGGTTATACATGTTGTTGATTTCAAACTAGATGTTTTTGAACACTATTAATTATATGAAAGTGGATACAAATGATACAATATTTTTTCTAACAAAACAAAAGTAATGCTGAAATTGTGGATGATTTTGCTTCTCTTTTTAAGCAGGTTTGGTAAAGTTTGCATTTGAAAATTATTACCAATCTTAGTGGCAGAAGCTGGATCTTTCAACCATTTATCTATTACTTTTAACTATCTATTTGAATTTTACTGCTCATGTATTACTTTTCACACAATCTCAATGACACCACATAATGTTAAGGTGTTAAAATGACTCAGTATGTGGTTATATATTTTTTTAAAATCAAATCACAAGTACACATACACACATATTCTCTCGCACCATTTAAAACAACATAATTCACTTGACAAATGGTAACAGATTGATCTGCTGGGCATCCAGCATGGATACACAGACTAATTGCAAATAGTTTGGCCTGTCTGATGAGCTGCATCTCTGGGAAAAAAAATGTAAGTTCCTCTTCTCCCAAACGGAGACTCTGCTCCAACTCAACATGTGTTCAGTATCAGCTTGATTTCTGAGCAACATTGACCTTCTAATGCGAAACACACAGCTTTCAGCGAAGCCAGACTGTCATTAATATTCAGAGGGGGTCAGGGTATATATTGTGTGAGGGTCTGGCCATGGCAGTGGGCGGTCCCTGGTGTGGTTCCCTGGTGGATCCTGCTCAGCAGAGTGGGGGAACGTGATGCAAATACTGAGCCAGAGGTGCCCTCCAATGCTGGCCCCGGGTTCTGCTTCAGCAGCAGGGCTGTTATCAGTGCTGGAACAGCTAAAGGGGCTCCATACCACACTGTGCAGTGCATGACGGCGGAAAAGTCCTGTTACATAATGAGAGGAGGCAGTGGTGGCGGGGCTGCATTGGAGAATATTGGATGAGTAAAAGGAGAATCAAACACACGGAGGCTGAATGAGTGAATGAAAGCGAGGGATATGCAGCATTTCTGACACATACAGCAGTGAAATATCTTCACACTGCAGAAACACAAAGTCCAAGTGAGACCACACTTAGTCAAACAAGCTCAGTGATTTCTTATTTTAAATGAATTGTCAGTAGCTTTTTAACATCAAAAAGGGTCTTAAATGCAGGGGTGTGTCTTTGTTTATCTGACAGCAGCTGGCAGGCTGAGCTCCGGTACTGGCGGCACAAACTTACGCTGTAGCTTACCAGCCATATACAGACATACAGTGTTGTTAGCAGTGGTACTGAAGAGTATCAGCATCTAAACAGACCAAAGTTATTTTAGCAGGTACGTTTACCTGCTGGTTATTGTGCTGCAGCACGTTTCTCCTTAGATTATTGAAGCTACGGTTCAGGACAGGACGTATGTTCATGTTTGTAAGTTATATAAGAAGGTGACTTCATTGGGAAAGCTAATATGGTTTAAAATGAAGTGGTTTGATTGGCTGTATGGAAACAAATTATCTATCTACATAAACGTAAAACCAATGGTATTCTAAACATTAGACTATGCGAAACTATGCAAAATTCTATGCATAAATTGCATTAAGAAAGATGTGATTTATAGAGCAGATATGTATGCTGTAGCAGACAAAAAAACATGCATTTTGATTGACGAAAAGTGTTTTTTCTGTACCAGCATTTTTAGTAGGATTGCATTTTCAATAATATGACACTGATTGCATTGCAGACACATTGTGCAGTTAGTTACAGTATGTGACTTTAGTAAACAAGTATCATCCCTGCTGCACTATTCACATCCAGCCTGTGGAGACAGCAACCTTCTGACACGAGGATGGAGAAATGTGAATCTCTCAGAGGGCAGTTCACTGGCATATAATGATGTTAGCAGATCCAGCAGCGAGTCTTAGAATTGCATTCTTACTTTTATAATGAAATATCTCATTGTGGACATTCCAGTCTGCTGAGGCAGACAACTACATTCATTAGCTTTGTAAGAAACCTCCAACCTGACGGCATCTCAGTAGAGCTTTTTGTGGTCTACCCACTAAGACCACTGGTAACGGGGCCCGTGTTTAAATATTGACCAGGAGAATCTATCAGAGAAACACTATGCTGGTGGATAAATGAAGGCAGAACCACCCTGGTTAAGCTGTAGGGGATAAGCAGATTCCCACATGCTTCATGGAGCGTGTCTTTTCCAAGGAAAGAAACAAGACTAATGGGATTTCCATTTTTTAAGTCTCACAAAGAGAGAGATAAAGGACAGGAGGAAGAGTGGGAAGAACAGACATGATACTTATGTTTGTGCAGGTTTATAAGTGTGTAGATGTGTGCTTTCAAATGTGTGTTTGTCTGTGTGAGGGTGAAGTTCAACTTACATGCAAACAGGCCCATATCTCTCCACATGGCATGAGCCACGATCCAGGCAATACAGAGGAGGACAATCTACAAAATTACACAAAAGAACCTGACCATCATGGCTGAATATTTTACATACAAAATAAAATCCTCCGAAGCTTTTCCTTCGCTCTCTTTCTCTGTCACCCACCATCATCCACTTCTCTCTTGTCCTGACAGGAAACAGATGCACACTCAAGCATGTCGCTGCTCTGACATCAGCACACGAAATCGGTGAATTGATTTCAGAGAAACAAAATGTTGCACTGTTGAGCATCATGCATTAATCTCTTCAGAGCGCGTCAACATAAACCCCCTTTTCCTCCATCCTGTACGTCTAATGACAAATTTTTATCCCTCTACAGGTTGTGTGAGGGTTATCAGGGTTGCCTGTTAAATAATCATCATGTTTGAAACACCGTTATGAAACCCTGAGTTATGTTCAGCCTTGATAAAGTGGATTTGGCTTGGCAGTGATTGCAGGCTAAATGTGAGGTTTGGTCGTATTCCTGAAAACGCAGGAAAGCGGCGGTTTTAATGGATTTTGGCAGCTTGCAGTAACCGTTGAGGTGTGCTTTGAAGACTAAACAGCCAGACTTGAAAATGTCCTAGGAGTCACTGCTAAGGCTGGAGATGAGCAGACATGAATGAAATTTAGCAACACTTTGACTCATGATGATATGATATACAGTCAATATAAGTAGCAAAATCTATGCATTGTAAAACAATCTTGTTTTTTTCTACACAAACAGATCGAGTAAAGACAGCATGTCAACCAGCTTGAAGGTCTATTTACTGAGATGGAGAGATATAAACTATAACCTTTTTGGCTTGTGACCCTTAACAAAACAACATTGTGTACTTGAGGCCCTAACAATAATTGGCGTCAAGGCATTAAAATAATGAAATAAAAATCACTAATCACTAATGAAAGGGGAAACTACATGAAGAACTATATAATAGAACGCACGGATGGAAATCAAACTATGCTGAGGCAGACATGTCTGAGCTTCAACGTCAGGAAATCGTAAAATGGGCTTTGGTTAAATCACAAAACGCTTGAAAGGAGAAGGTAAGTAAAAACATGTTACCATGGCAGCTGGACTCGTCAGAGTGAAAAGGCAGACAGTCGGCAGAGCGGTCACAACGCTTCTGAAGTGGGATACAACCAGGCGAACCTTCACACACCAGTTCTCCCAGCTCACACTGCCGCAGAGCTGGTGGGAAAAATTATAGACAGAAACAGGGAAACTGTTAAAATATATAGAGGGAGGAACAGGGTGTTTGAGAGGTGTATAAACAGATCAATATGAGCAAGAGTGTACTTTTTAAATTTCCCATGTGCACACGCTGTCTGGTGCAGTCCTTGCACCAAAATTTAAACAGTTCAGAGAACTTCTACCTCCCAAAAAAACTGGATCCTGGCTAGAAGAATTCTCCGCTTGCCTGACAATTTATTAATTTATTAAGAACAACAAATGCTGACCAAAGTGCTTGAAAATAAATAAGTAAAAAAATCTAACATAAAATAAATGCAGTCGTGCAGTCATGTTGATAATTTGGAGGCTCAAGAGAATTTGTAAATAGATGGGTCCAAATATGGGATTTAAAATTCAGGGGCAGGAAGGAGAGAAATAACAAAAAGATGAGATGTGCTCCAGAACAACAATGAAAATCAAGAACAGGTCTAATACAGTCTACCTGGAATACAAAACAAATTTGTGCTACGTGGTTCCATGCAAAAATGGCTGTTTAGGGCATAAACAAGCAACATTACTGATTAGAGGGAAAACACACATATTTGAGGGAATTTACAAGAAGCTGACAAAGATCTTTGTATCTTTTATACACTGTTGGTATATCTGTTGATGGAATATATACTAAAAAGTGGTGGTTGTTGTTGTTGTTGTTGTTATGTAACTGTCTGACTAGGTTTAAACATGGGCAGACTTGTGAAGTGTTTGCTATTTCCCCAGCGCTACATGCACACTGGCACCAGTCAAAAACCCTTCTTGACAAAGACAAACACATATACTTACGGCAGCCGTACTCATCCTCTCCATCAGGGCAGTCTGGGACGCCGTCACAGCGCAGTATGGAGGGGAGGCAGACGTCGTTTGAACATTGGTAATATCCAACAGGACATTGATCCTGAGGAGGAAGAGTACCAGGCACCAAGGAGGGACAAAACTCTTCATCGGACTCGTCGCCACAGTCCGGCTCTCCGTCACACCTCCAACTCTCTGGGATACACTGAAAGGAGTACGTACACTGGTACTGGTCCACGCCACAGGTCAGAGGCCGGGGAGTTACTGGTCCTGAGGTGTATAACACAGGGAAGATACACGCACATAATTACACATGCATGCAGAGAGCTTAACACACGTTAAACCCCCTTTTACTGATTTTAGTTCACACACAGCCAGCATCTTTTAGTAAAAAACCTCAGTGGATTGTTTTAAGACACAGAGAGGTATGATAATGGTCTGTCTAATAACACAAGGGGCTGCTTCTTAAAAAAGTCAGAAGAAGAAGAATTCAGGGGTGAAGGAGAACAGCAGGGTGGAAGTGAGGAAACAACACAATATAAATGTAATTGCTTCCCCCCCCCCTCCATTGCCCCCTGAGCCGTCCCTCGGTGCTGACCCCGTCTCCACAGTGAATTTATATGGACCTACAGGGCAACAGGCTCCATTAAGTCACTACACTCGTCCCGAGGGTCCACGCAATTTATATGGAAACAGAGCAGTGGAGCAAGGATGTTGGTGGACAGAAAACGTGGAAAAAAGGAGAAACGGGAGAAGGTGAAAATTGGAGGAAAAGGAATGAAAAATGAGCCCAGTGCTGAAAGGACAGGAAATGAGGGGAAAAAAACAAGGAACCAAGTGCAAGGGCAAAAAGACCTCAGAGAAAAAAGAAAAACTTTACTTTTTACATTTTACCTTCTGCCATACACTCTGCAGTGTAGGAGATGTCATCCAAGGCGATGTCGGTCCACACATCTCCCCCCGCCTCTGCCTGGAAGGTCACTCTGAAAGGTGCTGGGTTGGACAGGATGACATTAGCGTATGTCCACTGGTTACCATGGTTTCCAGTGGCTGCCCACATCAGCAGACTGGTGCCACTCGGTCCAACCGTGTAGACCTGGTTTAGGTGACATAAAATGACACTGAGATTGTGATGTTTTGGCAATGAAATCGTCTGTAAATGAACAAATAATCTGGCAAAAAGGATGCAGATGTAGAGACTTTGTCTTGTTTTACATTAGTCCTCAGTTTTATTTTTTACTTTATACATAATTCGTGATTAAATCTACCAAGACTCTAAACTTTTTTTTTACAACCCTAATGGCTCTTTTTTAAAGTTTAATTGGATTTGGATTTTACATAGTGACACATTAAGTAATGCCTGGGAGTATAAAACCAGTATTTAATGCCTTCATTAATCCTTTATGCGGTACTACAAATTGACTTTGACATTATTTCTTTAACATAAATTGAATGAGTAGAATACTGGTGTCATTTTAAGTTACAGCACATTTGTGAATATCTAATGTACAGCAAGATGTCGTTTTGGGCATTTTTTCAGTGCACCTCATACCCAATTATTATTATTTTTAAACATTTGCTTATTGTTTGTTGTCTTGAAATTAACCCAGCTGACAAAGATACCTAAAAAAGACATGAAAAGATGGATATGAAAATCAAGCTTGTGAGGTGACATGCTTTGACGGATTATTTCCTGGCACTGAGACTTTCATTTCTTCCTGTGGGTATCAGCTGATTGACAGTAAGCAGAGTGTAATGTAGTGAGAGGCACAGAAAAATAGGAAAGAAATCTAAAAAAACTAAGCCTTCAGGTTGACTGTGACGGATCATTTGACAGCAAATGACAACACAAAAACACATGTTTGGACGCTAGATGCCTGACAAAAAAATAAAACTTTGAATTATTTATGGAAATGTGGCTCGGATTTAATCACCTTCAGCGTTCCCATCCTGTCAGAGCCGTGCATGTAGAACCAGAAGCGCAGGTGACACAGGCCGATACTGGCTGGAAATGGACTCCTGGTTGTCACCTTGGCAACGTCGCCCTCCCTCTGAGTGGCTGAGTGTATGTACAGGAAGTTCCCTCCGCCACCTTAGTACAGAACACAATTGCAGAACATCTATGTAAGGTATGACTGAGTAATATGTCAGTGCAGTGAAAGAATATCCACAGCTAAACCCTTCTCAACCATCAGTTTCAGCTTTACTGCAGAAAAGAAATCCAGTAACTTTCTTCTGTTCGTTCCAATATACATGATGTTTGGACAGAAAAAAAGCTCTTGTGCTGTCGTGAAAGGATGTGGCCTGCAGCCAAAAGCCGCTGGGAGCTTCTTCAGCTCGGCTGGGTTCGGAGATGAGACGGCATCTGTGTGAGGCCAGAACAAAGTGGGAGTTTTCCACATGAGTTAAACAGGATTTGAGTCCATCGCAATCCTCAGCGCACAGCAAACCCTGCTCCTACCCACAGCACTGGATTCTTCTCCTCTGACTCAAAAAATCAAAACAGGGTCTGTGCATTCATTCAGATGAAAGCTGTTTTCGATGTTCACACATGTTGCTCCGTCATCCAGATGTTAACATCATCTCATAATGCAACAAAGTGTCTGCAGAGTCATGTGCACCTCCTGTCCTGTCCTTGTTCAGCTCTCTTGTGTGGACGTGTGTGTTACAGCTGGTTTATTGATCCGCTCTGTAGTGAGATCATAAGTTCATTCTATGACAGGGCTCAGATTCATCTCCCAGATCAATAAACTCAGGCCACTCAGACGTGGGCGTGAACTCACCAACAGTCAATACGAGGAGGCATTAGAGCTAATGACAAAATGCCACCTGGTACTCAAAATCAATCCACAAAACATGTTGGACGGTACGATGGCTGGTGTTACCCACAACACCTCTACAACTATTTACATAACCGATTGACCTGGAGATAGTTTTTACAATACACAGATGAGTTGTTTAGTCAAAGGAAAGTCATAAAATAGTAAAACGGTGCATCACAATTTTCACCAAGCCAAAGGTTGAAGAAAGAAGCAAATATTACAAGAGTTTCTTTGATGTTTGAGCCGTAAATCTAACTGATGTTAATGAATTCAGGTGACTCTTCATGACTCAACATTAGTTGTTGTCTTTTGCTTTACATTCTCCCTGTAAAATAAAGCAAACTGTACACACACGCATAGTTTTCCCTCAAAACTCCTGCAACACCAAACTCAAGGTCGTCCTCTCACATCGAGTCATTTTTCAAGCCCTGTGCACCAGACAAAGGAAGCAGCAGCAACAGAGGAAACCGTCAGTTTATATACAAAACAATACATAATGAACGCAAATTGCAAGCAAAGTCCCAGGAAAATGAAGGTTTACATTGCTTTACATAGATGAGTGTAAACGTAAGCCCCAATGACGTGATTCATACTCCATGATTCATTTTTAATTAATCAGTAGCAAAAATCCTGTTTTGATACAGCGGCATCATCTACACACAGGACAAACAACAAGTCCAACACTGTTAAGCTCAGTTTGACTCAGGCTGACATTGATCAGGATGTATTATTAACCCTGCCTTCACATGCCTGTCGGAAGCTCCTATTTCCCAGCTGTCAAGTTGTAATTACAAAGGCGCTGCACTGAGCTGCCTGTGAGCTGAAAACATGGAGGATGCCAGGAGGACGCACGTCGTTTGTTCTTAATTTGGTGAAAGGGTTTTTTTTGACAGCATTATTAATCTTTTGTTAAAAAAACAGGTCAGAAAGCAAACACTTGCAGTGAGATTTGAACGCAAACAGGACCCTTAGGGACAAATGCTCACTCTGTCATGATGAAGAGGTCACAAACTCACGCTTATTTCTAAAGCTGACACTTGTATTTAAAACTGAAAGGATATTCATGTGCTGTGGTTAGATTTATGGAACAAAAGCACATTGGTTAAATTAAAGAAAGATCGTAGTTTCAGATAAATGTTAATAAATTAAACGTCCTGTCTCATCATTTCACTTTTGACTTTTCAATATATAACAAAGATGATTTTTCCCCAACCTTAACTTTGTGACCTAAGCACCATAATAAATAAAGCAGATATTAACAGAAAAATAAATTAATACATTGTTAGTGAATGTTATGTTCAATCACAAGATTTTACCACTTGCCAGATACGTTAATCAGAAATGTTCGTAAGAAACCTAACTCAGGTGGTATTATGTTTCCCTAAAAAAGGTTTCTGCTGCACATTAGTGGCATATAAAATGTCATGAAAAACAACAGCATCAGTCGTTTCAGCAAATCCTAAAAATCACACGTTTACACACTGAAGTGACGAACCCTCTAGCGGCCGGAAGTTGGGTGACATTATTATAGAGGCACAAAGTCCACGTAGGAACGAGGTCAAGGTGGAGGATGAGTCAACAAAACATGGCAGTTTGAGTTTCCTTAACCTTATCTACATGGTTATTATGTAACCATGAAGACAAAAGTCCCCTAAACTTTACAAAATAGTAATTTTGACTAAAACCATGATTTTTCCCTAACCTAAACCAAGTTGTGTTTGTGCCTTAACCCAACCAAACCTTAACCATGGTGGCATAAAATTATAAAACAGATTTATGTTTCAGTCACTTGTAACAGTTTTTGATGTCGTCCTGCCGACCACAGAATGGTCGTTCTGGAGGAAATGTTGTTTTATTTGGAGCACTTGTTGTATATACATATAATTTCAAGGTGCACAGTGGGTACTGACCAGGGCTGTGGTCAGCAGGAGGTCCAGCTCCTGGTGTCTCACTCTGATGACCGATCCTCCAATCAAAGTTATCATCAGCATCCTGAGAGAGCTGGCAGCTCTCTTCCCACTGCTTTTCATCCATGTTGAAATTACAAGCTCCTGGCGAGCCAACTATGTGGTCTACGAGAGAAAAAGATGGAAGGAAAGAGTGAAAAGTCTGGGTTGAAAGTTGTTTTCCTGTGCCACAATAAGATGGATTCACTCCCAATTCCAAAGAAACCAATTTCCCATTTCTACTCACCGCAGTCCATCTCATCTGATTCATCAGCACAGTCGGCCTTGTTGTCGCACACCAGGTGGGACTCAATGCAATGGCCACTGCGACACACAAAGTCTGTGACTGCAGGACAACTGACTGGCTCCACAACATCTAAAACACAAACAGACAAACATAGGAACAGATCTGAGGGAGAAACAATCACTCGTGTTTAGATTCTTCGTCTTATTTTATCTTTTTTAGGACTGACCCACAAGACAAAAAACTCCCCTTTTCCATTCAGATGAATCAAATCTAACATCAGGGAAAATGCTACGATGAACAACTGTGTCTTATTAAAGCCTTCCTGTTCTCTGTACCAAAGGACACGAGCGGCGGAGAAGACGGTAAACAAAAGCAGATAAAGGCCTGTCAGGGAAATTAAAGCCTCCTTCCAGCAGCTCCGCCTTGTTTGAGTCAGAACAGAGAGGAAGGAAAAGAGATCAGGTGGAGCAGAGACGGCACACATACAACTACATCATGTGTGGATGTGTGTGCACTTTCACACTTCAAAGGACATCAAATGATGACCGAAATGTGCAAAGAGTTGCACTTCATCCCAGGAAGTCAGCTGGGTTAATACCATCATAGAATAAACTGAAAATCTATTTTGGCGTGCATTTAGAGTTGATGGAAGTTGTGTGTAAGTGTCATTTAGTTTTGGACAGTCAGTTCTTGCATGCTCGCTTCTCAGTCTGTTTTGATCTACGTCTCCGCTCGTCTGTAGGTCAGCATTTATGTCTCTTTAAGTAAGTGTGTTTATGTTTGTGTGTTGGAGAGGGTCTTGGCAGAGCGAGGAAGCATCCCACATGGTGTCCAGCCCTGTGCCAGGTCGTGTTTAATGTGGAACATCTGTCTTGGACATAAACATCAAAAAGCGTCTGTCGGCAACGGCCATCAAGCAGAAAATCAAACTCTCTCCCTCTAACACACTAGCTCTCTCTTCTCTGTTCATATACTGAATGTGCCAGTGGCAGAATCAATTTCATACCACAAACTATCAGTTGAAAAGATAAAATAATTTCACAGCATTTTTATATCTTGCCTGTGAAGATTATTAGAAGTATACTTCTATAAGTGCACTGATAACACAAGGACAGAGGATAGCAAGAGAGACGTTTAATGTCATTTTCAAGGCCATTCTTACCGCTATGATTACTTATTCAGGTAAACCACCAGAATAAGTAATCGTAGCAAGAAACCTTGGATTTGGAGAAGCTTACATCAATCGTCAGTGACTTTTTGAGCCAATTCACGGGTCCAGTAATCTTCAAAGACAAGTTTAAAGATATTCTAAATACTTTTTAAAGTTAGATATGGACTGGTATAAAAAGCTGACTGCCAATGAATTAGTTAGTGACAATATCTAAAAACATGAATATTGTTCTCAAACTATCAAAAGTTTAGTCGAATTAAAGTTCCTATCAAATTAAAGAAGCAAGAAGTTAGAGTTGTACTGCCACGCTGCACAAAGCGACCTGAAGATATGTGCAGAGGTTTTGCTGAATACCAGTGACTCTGAAATTACTTTGCCAGGTGGTGAGATTTTTGGCTTTAAAAAAAGCTTTCCGCTCCAGTGATCTCTCCCATCTTTCTCTTCCCACCGGCACTTACTTGCATTTTCAACACCTAAAACTTAAATGAAAGTGCTGCGAGTTACTTCACTTACAAAGGGGAAGCAGCAAAAAAGGCAGAAGACTATTATTACTCTCATTATCAAACAATACCACTTAATCTTTCAGATGGAGTTCAGCTTTAATTGGGTAGCTGACTTGTTTCTATTTTGAAAAATGTTTTTTATAAATCACAGCGGTAGTTTTGGTGAGAGATAGATGAAAAGGTTGAAACCAGTCTAATATCTGTGCATTAGGTATGAAGCCAGCGGGGGGGGGGGTTTAGTTCTTTAGTATAAAGACTGGAGTCAGGGGGAAACAGCTGGCCTGGCTCTCTTCAAAGGTTTTGGAAATTGTTGAAATATTCCTTTAAAGAGCAAATAAACACTAAATTGATATATATATAAAAAGTACATTTAATTATACCTAGTACTATACTTATATCTAGTTTTCATTTAAATGGCAGTTTCAGTTTTTCCCCTGAGAAAAATTAATAAAATACTGTGACATTAGCTCATACTCCAAACCCATGAAGATGTAACTATAAACTAAACCATACTATAAACACTGATATCAACAGAGTCCCCATAGTCTTGAAAAAAGGCCTTGTTCACACAAGATGATTTATAGAATAGATAAAACACATATTAGCGACAGAGAGTTTGGAGTAAGGCTGGCAAATGTGGCCCCACAGTTTTATTTCAGCTTCTTTTTAGTTTCCATACTTTATTTTGGTTTGGCCTATGGGCACCACTTCCTCTGCTTACAAAATGTGTGTACTGCTCTTATCACCTACTTGGCGCACAGTCTATAAACTCCAGGTCATCCAGGGCAGCTCCTCCAGTCACGTCCCTCGAGCGAATCCCCTCAAATATCACCTCAAAGTTCCTCAGCTTCCTCAGGGGGACCTCTGCTCGGTTCCAGTTATTCCCTTGATGCCCCGTTTTGCTCCACACCTCCCGCAAATCGTTCTCTGTCTGCGGAGAAGGGCAGCGTTGACAAAGGGCGATCATGTGGCGGCATTTCTGATTACAACATCAACTCTCATATCATGTCAAAGAGCCCCAAAGTGGATTCAAAGCAGCAGCAGTGATTATTATCAGAAACATAACTTTAAGTTAAAATGAGTTGAAATTGACTCTTGGACAGACTGATGCTGCTGAGAAACAGTGAATACCATCTAAGAGGAGTCATTAAAGGCCCATTAGCATAACACTGTAGTAATACGTTCCCCTGCCTTGAGACCTGCTATTCAGAATGAAAGCGTGCCCTCCCTGAGTTATGGTAATGGATTTCTCTCATGCCACATGTGGAAGATATTAAAAGACAGACCGATGTGTACTGCTCTGTAAATCCTCTCTGTCTTTTCCCATGGTACAAGCCAGGCACTAAATCATGACTAATACAGCTTTGAAACAACAAATGAGACTTTGAAAGGGGTTTAGTGGATGTATGCGTTACGAGTCAGCATCTCAGCTGCGGTTTTTAATGTTGTGTCGGGCGTATGAATGAGACATTTACAAAGTCATATCACATCATACTAAAGATACGATAATATAGAATAGAATAGTATGTGAGAAACTAGTGCAGCGTTATGGGTGCAGTAGAAACTGTTACTTGTAAAGATAACTGTTCTCTATGTCTTTTATATTAAATTTAAACAATCATACAGAGGTTATATATATCATAAATGAGTTTAAACCAAGGAACACCGAATATGAGACAATTCAGACAAAAAAAAATAAAGGAAGATTGATCTGCGTACACTTTGGGACAATAATATCAACAGCATGAAAGCTAAAAATAATCAAAAAGCATTAAGATATGAAGCTGGTGATATTCTTTTTTTTCTTATTGTCAAAAAATCCAAAAACCAACAATGAACTGATCCTCTTAACATGTATTAACTGATATATAGTATTCATCTCTACCATAGAGCTTAGCCTTTTTAACATATGAAAGTTTATATCCATAAACCAGTTTTAAAGATTTGTGTCTTCAGTAGGAACCAATGGGTCAGAGTACAGAGAGTACTGAGATAAGTCTTTCCATGGAACTTGTTGACAATAAGAAAAATGTAGAATATTGCCAACCTTATCTTTTAGGCGTAAAGCCAAAGCAACCAGACAGCTAATTGTTGACCAATCGAGAGGAGGAAATATGGATTTAAAAGGCCTTATTGCGACTTACATCTAAATTATATCAATTTTGCAGGAAAAAAAACATTATTTTGTTATTTCTGGCAGGAGGTGTTTGGAGTGATTGTGAAAATCCACCTCAGCGTCAGGTCAATACAGAGAAGTGCTGTCTAGTTAAACCACAGAGTGTTTAATAGAGGAAAGAATAGATTTAACTACCCATGCTCCTGAAGTTCATGAGTCTAACATTAAGACTGGTGTAACTCTGTAATAAATCATAATAGCTACAACGTCCTCTGGTCTTTTTAAAGGTGACTGCCGGTCTATAACCTCACATCATTTATTCAGCTTTAGGGCAGTGGCACAATGGGAATAAATCTTAGAAGTGTCAAATTCTTTTGGAGACTGTAGTTGAAAAGGTAAACAGACACACAGTGAATTCTCTAATGATTTACGACATCAAACTTACTGTACTTGAAGTTGTAAGATGTGGCCAGAGGCTTGACTGCAGTAAAAAAGACCTAATGTACTCAAAACCAGAGGACAAGCAATGTCACTTTCTACTCTGCAGTTTGAAAGCCTATTAAAATGCACCCTTGGGTGAGGCTTGCACAGGCTGTCTCCTCTGCTTTACGCCAGTGGAGCCCTGGCTTGAAATAATCTTGTTACTGTGAGAGTAGAGCATAGATTAATAGGCAGCATTACAGCAAGACTTATCTAGGTTTATGTCATGGAGTAAAGGATCAATCTGGAGAAGCAGGCTTAGAGCGACAGACGAGTGTACGATACAGGCATGTGCAGCTCACACTCGATGTCTGGGTGGCATATCAGACGAGACATTTATTCGATCAATTTGACGGTTCATTTCGTGAGCTCGCAGTCAAAGAAATGCAACCACAAATTCAGTTTGCTCAAAGTGAAGAGCGGACATACATTTGCATAATTTCATTTTATTATCCCCATGGTGACATTCAAGAGGCCAAAAAAAAAGAACAAAGAAAGTTGTAATCACAATAAAATGCTCATTTTATTGAACATTTTAAATCCCCTATGTCTTAACCATATACTGAATGTTCCACTAAGCTGAAATCCAATTTGTATTCATGGCTTTTTCATTTTATGAAACCGCTGGCAGCTGTTTCTTTGTTGACTCACCTTCAATTCAGAGTGCAGCCACTTTTTGCTACTCAATCTCTGCTTAGTTAAGAAATGTTACAACACTATGGGATATAAACATACTGTTTGCATGATAGAGCCGCTCTACAGCTACGCTTCAAATCAAGAACACGCACAAATGATTATCTTTGTCATGCTATATTTTACTTGGGTAGAGCATCCTTTCTTTGGCTGACTGGCAGATGTTTGTCTCACCATAATGGCAGGCCACATTTGAACCAATATATAACTATATAAATGAGCAAATGGCAGGCTATGTAGCTTCCTTTTCAAGTAATTTCTGTAAATCATCCTAACAGTATGCCGATTTATAATGGATTTGTCAGCTCTGCTCTCACAAAATGTTATGAAATACACGTGATTGCTGTATTCTAAAGGAAAAGATTACATTCATCTAAGACAAAAGCTTCAATGAATGTTTAAATTTTAATTTTCAGACAGATTTTTCTTCTAACCTTTCTCTTACGTAGCCTGTGTATCCTTATTGTTAGATCTGACTAACAAAACCTTTACATGTTCAGACTTCATCCTAATAATAGATAATCCCTTTGGAACAGAATTTATTCACACCATCACTTCTGTCAAAAACATGTTATCTGCATTTCAGAGTTTCCACAAATATTTCATCCAGTGTCCAAACCTTTGTGACAGATATTGCCACATGTAGAGTTACAAGACTAAAGTTACCAAAAAAACAATCACCGGCAGCAGCTGGAGCTGTTGTTTCCTGACACTTCTATCTGCTCCTGATAATAGTTTTCAAGTAAAACCGAAACAGCATGAAACAACAAATACGCCTCTGTCTTTCTGGGGGTAACATTTATACATTTACAGTATCACATGCAGTGTTGCATTGCAGATGCATATGTCACATGACATATCATTATCAGACTGCACAACATGCTGGTCCTAGTTTACTCCCAGACCCTGTCTTTGTTCAGGTCTACCAGTCCGCTTAGGACAGTAATCAGTGTGATGAGAGGGAAACACTTGCCAGGTAAATACACCCCCCCCCCACACACACACACTCTCTCTGCCCATTGAAGTCTCCAGCGCCATTACCATGACAGCCTTTGTTCTTCAATCGACCTTTAAAGATGATTCACGCTGTATTTACACTGTGTGAGTGTGTCTATATGTAGTCATGCCTATGCAAATGTATGCTCATGTTTGTATTTATGAAGCCGTTTTGACTCAAGGCAACATCAAGGCTATAAAAATGGTTTAATATTGTACATTACGGCACAAAGCAATGATCTGTAAGTGCTTATGTCTTTGAACCTTCTAGGTCATACATGTACTAAACATCATTTATGTGTCAGACAAATCAGACAACACGCACACTCAGTCAATGTCTAAAATCATATACGATGACCTCTGAACCTCCCACCCCCGTCTGTGTGTCTGTGTGTGAGTGATTCCTCCGCCTCATTTTCATGTCGAGAGCTAACCTTCTTTAAAAGGCCAAATTTTACATTTTCCACCCATATGTGAACAAGTGGGACATGTTAAATAGTCCACATGCAAATGCATCTTCTGCCTCTCAGGGAGTCACATCATCAATCAAATAGCCAGCGGGCTTGACTGAAAAACTGGGCAAATCCCATGATTTGAATTTCTAAGAGCTGTGATGTCCTGTCTGTACCGTGTGCAATCAATAACGTAGTAAGGTGATAGAATATTTGTATCATTAATTTGACTCAAAACAGCATCAATAAATACAACATGTGCATCCACAGGTTACCAGATTGAGTATCTGAGTGTCTTATGTTATATACTGCAAGTTACTGTACAGTCAGAACATTTAAAGGATACGTCTGTTGATAGTCTATGTTGTTTTTTTTTCAACAGATCTCATGAAAAAAAGACCAAACCAAAAACGTGTCACTGCTTTTCTCAGTACTTTCTGACCGCTTTGGTTCCAACAAAAAAAATGTTTTTTTCAAAAAAACAGTCTGCATGAATGCCAGAATTTTGCAAATGTTGCTCAGGCAGGGGTAAATAGTGCATTGCAATAAATAAAACATGTCACCTAGTCCAACAGTGGGCCTCATTTTAATAGTTTTTCCCCAACAATGCGGGTAATGGCACAGAGGAATAAGCTATATCAGGCTTTGAATACACAGGTAATATTCAGTGGGCTCAATTCAGTGTTGAGCCCACTGGACTTCCTGGAATTTGTTGACAGTAAGAAAAAAAAAGATATTTATATTTCCACTGTCCTATTCATCTTATTGGTCTGTCATTCACCTGGAAGCCACTTTGAACTGCACTGACTTGTATGAAAGGAGCTATACAAATGAGGTTCGTCAGCTTGTTCATGGGATAAATGCATGGTTGGTTTTAGTCTTTAATAGGATTTGCTGACAATAAGAAAAATATAGCCTTACCTTTTAAGGCATATTTTAGTTTAATGTGCTGATGGAGCTTTTATCTAACGAATAAGTTAATTTTTCTCTCCCAAAAACATCATGAACTCTGTTGGCTCTGTGACTTGGCTGCTGCAGCATGATACAGTACCAGTGTCATCTTTTGCACGAGTAATGATATGCAAATTTTGCGAGGTGGGACACTACCTCTTGCTGTTTGATGAAAAACAAAACACTAAAAAAATCTACATTATAACTTGCTGACCTGCTTTGCAAATTGCATAAAACAGTTTCTGCAGCGCACACAAGGACACACATAACAATCACGCACGCGCTGCGCATATGTGAGTACTCACGCAATCACACACCGAAGAATAAATCCACTCGTGCACAACTCCTGCACCTTGACCTTGAGTCCCACCTGACGGAGTTAAATGAAGTTGAGGGTACACAGACCACAGGATGGAGGCAAAATAAATCACAGCAGAATTTCAATGACAGAAAGCTGCGAGCAGAAATCTTAATCCCTGAAAGTCAACCATGCATACACAAACTAAGATGGCTGAGTGCCTAACAAGGAAGAAGCCCTGAGAACCGGCAGGGCTGGTGTGTGCCCAGATTGTGGAGTGGAGCTGCTCTGGGCCAAGGAGTGACCATGAACCCCCCCCACCCCCCCCCACAGATGCACTGTAGATCAAAAACACTGGCAGATAGATTGACAGCCTCACCTCTCTTTCTACCAAATTACTGACACCACTAGACAGCAGAGCTAATTTGAAGTGATTACAGTCTACATTATCATGATTTAATATAGTCAGGTTTTATTTCTGACTGAGTGTAACCATGGTAACCACAGCTGATGGAAAGTGGTGAGTCTGGAGGGTCTATTTTATCATGGCCTGGCATCAGTTAGGTTAAACATTTCTTATCGTGACTGTGCGCAGAGAGAGTTAACCCATGCCTGAGTCAAAACACACTCCTGCAGATGGTTTACCTTGATCAGCAGGCGGATTGTTCCTGAGGCCTTGTGGGAAATGTAGTACGAGAAGGAGAGCTTGCAGATGGCGCTCGACTCTTTCCAAACAGAGCTCCTGATGTGAGCTTTGTCACCTTTGAGTCCCACTGGCGTAGCTTCCAGATAGACGAAATGATCTAAAGAGGAAAGAAATAAAGGAAGTGATGGAGGAAAAGAGGAATTGATAACATTCTCTGTATGTGCAGCTCTAGCAGCCAGTGACAAATTACAGCAAGGTCAGGAACAGTGTGGTTGGAGAGTGAGGGTGAGGGGGGTCACAGAGTAATCTCTGACACATCCCCTAATATCTCACTGCCTTTTGAAACTCAGGACCACTCTTAAGGTTTCTCAGTCCGGTTAGGCTCACAAAGAAAGGTGAAAACCCGGGAAGATACAAAACCAAAGGCAGTGCATTTGTGCTGCAATTATTTCCTATATTACCAATAATAATTAACATTTCAGAGATATTTTTCATAGTCTATTGCTTTTTAGTGTTATAATATGTATGCAATGAAAATAATAAACCAACAAGCTTACATTTTAAAGTTCAAATCCTGCTTTCAGTATTGTTTATGGTCTGCATATTTTCAGTAATTATCTCTCTATATGGTAGTTTTCATTGTTAGTGGTGGAGTCCGACATTCCTGCTCTGGATTCAGGTTGCCTTTACATGGATTCACAGAGGCGTGCATGTGAGCTAGTGTTTCTCGTTTTAATGATATCTCTCACTGTTTACTGTTCACTCTCCTACAGCTGTGTCAGAGCTGTACTAAGTTATAGCTGAGGCAAACCAAACATTTCCTGCTGTTGCTGCTTCACATTAAAAGCATTCAACTGGCCAAACTTAGGGTGGCTTTTATTGTGATTGCTTTTTCGTCAGCTGATCATTTTTTTGCGTGAAGTGAGTAATGGAACAAGAAGGAGCAGCCAAAGTAAGCTGCACACCTCCCACCACTCATGTGTTGGTTTGGCTGCACTATAAACAGATCCACCAGTTGCTTTTCTGCTGTATTTCTGACAAAATAGCTGGTCAACAAGTGTTTTTCTATTTTATTAAACCACACTTCCTGTTACCATCAAGAACCATGAGTGTCACCAAATCAGCCTGTTTAGGAGAAGCAACTCTCTTTATGTGCATATGTATTTATTTATTCATGTGTACCGCTTTTTACCATGCATATTGTATAATGGAATTACAGCCCTAAGAGCCTTGCATCAATCACCTGAAAGCTCACCTGCTGTACATTCACATACCGGGAAGTAGCTCATTGATTTTGTCACTGAAATGGCTAAAGCATGAATTAAACATTGTGGAGAGCAGGTGGAAATCCTAAAGTTAGCCCAGTTTCATTCTCTCTGATTATATAAAATCATCCAGTAGTGAAGGTCCACTGTTTAATTATACAATGGTAATTCGAAGAGGCTAGAACAGTGCCTTTTTAATGAGGAACTTTTACAACTTTTAAATTACATGACGGTTCAAGTGTGTAGTCACAAAATGTGTACACATACCGTTTTTATCCATCAACTTGTGATCATATGGAGGTGGTATGCTTTTGACAGACCCAGTCCCTAGTGTCCAATCAAAATTATCGGCCAGGGAGCTCTTCCAGCCACAGCGGCCGTTCTCAAAGGAGCAGGAAGTCCCACAATCCTTTTCATCAGTGCCATCGCCACAGTCATCTGTGAAGTCACAGCTCTGCCCCGGAGTGAAACACTGGCCATTTTCACAAGCCAGGAAGCCTGAAGGACAGGAGCCTGGAAATAAGACACACATTTAAAACATAATTCAGACTTCTTGTGTTTGTTTTCCAACAAAACATCTACAGTCTGCTTCACCACAGGAGTTCAGTAATAACTTCAGAGCATAAGAAGTCAACTCAAGAGTGGGGAGACCATCTGCATACAGCACCAGGGTCTCTTTAAGAGGCTTAAGAAGACAAAGGAGCATGGGGCTATAAGCCCAAATCAGTGTATCATAGGGTGGCGGTGTTGGAGGGGGCTGGAATCTGCTTCTTTTGGCGCCAGGCATTCCAGCGGGGTCAGTGCTTGGCTTTGGGGAGTGTTAGAAAGGGAGATGAGGCGTGATAAAGAGGGGTGGTCCCTGTAAGTAAAGGAGAAAAAAGAGGTATAAGTCCCTCCTAATCCTTTGTTCCTCTTCAGATGCACAGGACCAGAAGCAATGTGCCCCAACAAAGGCACATAGGAAGCCAGGAAGCCACGACTCCCCACTGTGAAGCCAGGCTGCCGCACTGCCTGATGGGTAGAATACAGAAAGTAAAGTTCATGTTTGAAACTAATAATATCCCACTTCTCCCAGAAGTCTCTTCAGTTCTTCACGTTACTCTGTTAATGTAGAACAATTAATCTCTCCTCATTGATTCCAGTACATATCTTGTTACATGGATAACGTTAGGGCTCTGCATTGCTGTGTGCAATGTGACCTTCACACCAGGGACCCACTGTCCTCATATACAGTGTGTCGGTCAGTCACCCTGGGTGGCATACTGCCCCCTGGTGCAAGGATGTTGTTCCAGATCAACATTTTAAAGAATTCACATTGAATCACCTCTGGAATTACAAATCTGACAGATAAAGTAAGCAGGTAATCCAACCATGCCACTGAAAGCTGCCATGTGATCCATTGTATTGTTGACTTTCTTCTCACATCTGACATGTCATATTTCCATTTCCATGTCATTTGCAATTTCTATCTGGCTTCCTCTTATCTTTTAATATTTCATAAATTAAACCACTGTTCTACACTCCCTCACTTTCTTTGTCCTGGTGCATGAAACACAGATAGACAGTGTTAGCATCAAAACCACATTGCTCTTAGAGCAGGTCTGATAAGTCATCCTCACACAAAGAATCTGCTTTGTGATCAGATGCTGTCAGGTTCATAGCTGTCAAAATAAAGATTAAATTGAATTTGTGATACCAGAAGCCACTGATGATAAGAGGAGGACAGGGAACAAGTCTAGTAACGTTGGTGGTTTCATCTATCTGTTAAAGTAATGTCTTTTTTTCATTCAGGTTGCATTAAATTGTACATGCATACCCAATAAAGGGGCAATGGAGTGTAGGTGACTGTAAATGTTCCTTACAGCTTTCCTTAGACATGACAGGACATTTACAGAAAGAAATGCAAAATGATGTGAAAGACGAAGACAAACTTTTGCCATTAAACCCTTAATTAATGACCATCACACGCCAAGGGACATATCCCCAATTCTCTTCTAGTGAATATAATGAGTTTTTCTCATCACTTTCATCATTTATTCTGCTGCCGATTTTATAAAGTCTGACAGTGCTCAAGCAGAGAATAGCGAGACGTTAAATTGGGACTCTGCTGTATCTGAAATGTTTGCTGGATATTCTGTTATTTTTCCATGCAGTCGGACAAAATGCTTTGTTGACAGCACATCACATTAAACTTGTTTGCAGGTATTGGTCTACAATGTCTTGTTAAGCTAAGATAAAATAGAAAAACTCATGTTGGGGTTGCATGCAGTGTGTGTCTCCACTCCATCATGTAATGTGATAGTATTATAGAATGAAACAGCAGAGGAAAATACTCCTGAGGTGCTTCAGTATATAATTAAAGTTCCTGCGGTTTTTGGTCTCATCTGTATTACTGTACGTCCTCTGCAGCAGCTGATGGGGCCGTGAGAGCAGGTTTCCCTCTCATCCAGGACTCTGCTCCCTCCCGGCTCTCTCAATAGTGGGGTGAACTTCACTTCACTGTCAGGGCAGTCGTGTTACTCCTTGTCTTAACCTTCGAAAAATGCTTCCTTTCCCTCTATTCTCCACACACACACAGCCCTTTTGCTTTCCCTCCTGTGTTATTTGCTCTGCTTTTAACTTGTTCTGAAAATTATCCTGTCATGTTTTGAAAAAGACTTTCTGCCTCAACTTAGTAGTACACTTGAATTTATGGCAGATACTGCCAGCTCCTTTGCTTAAGCCAATAACTTGCAGTGCATGTTCAGTATATAAGCTTGTTTGTGCTGTTGTGTCAGTCTGGGAGGGTTGTAGCTGAATTCATAAAACATAATTTGCATCAAAAGTAAGTTACATGCACATTTTCAAAAAAAACATATTTTCTCACCTTTTTATTTATTTAGGTTTTGAGGTATTTACCCCTGAGATGAGGTGAATAATTTGCAGTGCTCACAGTATTGATAGTGCCCTTCAAATTAATACACTCTCAACTGTTTTCAGATGGACTATTTCTTCAGTAGAAAGTAGTTCCAGTGAAAACTGATCACAGTGTTTGTTTCTGTAAAGACATGTTGCTAATTTATTTTTTTTATATTATTTTTTACAGCATCACAAACACTGCATTCCCCTCTACCGTGACAATTCAAAATCTGGAAAAATAAAGCCAAGACTATGTGTAAGGCTAAATACAGCTGTAGGTACGTGTAATAAGGATGGACAACTTCTTTCAGCAGCTTCCAATGTCGACATGCTGTTTAAGACAGAAATATCATTCGAGCATCCTTTTGAACCTCCAGACTATTGATGAAGGCATCAAGCAGAGCAGGAGAGTAAGATGATAAACTGTTGGTGAGATCCTCAATGTAACAGCATTAACATGGGAGCATCATTAGCGCGGAGACCTGCCAGGCTGCACTACTTCAGAGCTCTCTAATGACTGATTAATACCACGGCTCTGTGGGAGTCTAGCTACTCACTGCAAGCACTAATAATCCTAGACATCAATCTGCAGCTGAAGAGAAACCTTCTCCTGGTCATCACAAAATGACAAGGAGACTCTTGCAGGGGGGCACACAGCATCACATTTTCATCCCTCTCTGAGCACAGACAATCCTGAAACTCCCCGGCATCCAATCCAAGAGAAAGGCCATGAATTTAATAGGTCAATTATAACTGCAGTAACAGTGGCCATAAATCAGCTCTTGTTGTTTTGTCTCGCCTCTTAAAGGGTTCCCGTCATAAAGAAGGTAAGGGACGCAGAGGAACTTGTAATAGTTGAAAAGTTCTGAGAAACAGGCAATGCTGGGGCTTAATTTAGTCCGTGCCTAAACGGACAATGACAAACTCTGTGTGGGAACTCAGCAGGTCAAGCAAATGTTTTTCCCTCAGCAGTTAACAGAGAATTCTCATCATTTTTGCTTCACATCACAAGGAAACTGCATTTTTAGTGTGCCTTGTCTTCATATCTCAACATTATTCCTCTTGGATGTTAATGAAGGGCTCAGATGTGAAAAACAGGGAATGCTATTCAGTGTTTTGTTTAAAATCTTAATTTCATATTTTTACATATAGTAAAAGACAAGTCCCCTGGGGAAGGCTTACCCATGTATGCAAGACTGTATAGTGTTGCTCCATGTTTACTCAGAGACAACCAGCAGATGTGATGAATGTCCTCAATTTCCAGCAGATCTTACACACGTTTTGGTCATGCCCTATAGACGAGCTGAATCTAATTTAATTTTCTTAAAAAAATATTGCATCAATTTTTGAAACTGCCAATTTTCGCCCTCTAAATGAAGATGAGGTTCTAACATCCCAGCAGGCAATAATTCTCTGAATATGTGCAAACTATTACGGTGAAAGTCCTTTTGATAAGCTGCAATTATCTACATTTCAGTAATGTAATATCTTTCCTTAATCTAATTTGGCACTCAGGGCTCCACAGCCACATTCTTCTCACACTGTGGGTCATTTTTAAACACTTTGAAATATTCTCATGTAGAAAACAGCCCTACAGGGATACAGTTGTTCAGTTATTTACTAAAAGCAATAAGAAGACTGCAGTCCCAGAACTCTCCTTGTCACAATGGAATTAAAAAGCCATTATTAACTGACTAGTTCTTTCAGGAAGAATAATAAAAAACAGTATGTTTCAGCTATACCCTGGCCTTTATTGGGGCTCCAGTCTTTGGCAAAAATATACTGTTGTTTTATTACTGCTCCAACACAAATAAGCCAGGCTTTAAACTGTAATTCTTGTCTTGCAAGGACAGTACCGTGTTGAACCTCCATCATTGTTTACTGAACTTAACTAGCACTGTGGAATGTTGTACTTGAGTTAATATCGTATTAAAGCTGTCAAAAGTCACCATTGTTCTCCAGAAACAGTGCATTGTCTCATTGAATTTTACAGACCAGCTAACTCTGCAACAGTTTCGGATCTAGATTAAAAAAGGCAAAGAAAAGAATCCCCCAAAAAAGGAAAACAGGCATTGTTGGGGAATAGGAATGTCATTAATTTTGCAGGTATTTGGTCACAAACCAAATGACAAATAAAGAATATGACCTGATGAAAATGTTAACCTCATGGTGGTGTTAGAGGGAAAATCCTGGGGTCACCAAAAGTTTTAAGATTCATTCTTTGGGGACCACGAGTGTCTGTAGAACTTTTCATAACGAACCCTTTAATAGCTGTTGAGATATTTCAGTCAACAAAACCAAAGTGGTGGACTGACTGACTGACACAGTGACATTGTGTTCCCCTTCAATGGAAGAAACAATTTGAAAGGCAACTCAAAGAGATAGTAGGATTATAGTAAATCAAATTTAGATATAATGTGATGGATGTACGACCTGATAATAATACCGAAGAGATTAGCAGTTCTTCTCATTGTTTTCAGTCGAGGGGTGGTCGGGTAAGAGTGGGTATTTTCGTGGGTGAGCTTAGCATATATAAAACAAGGGAGACAGCAGAGTGTATACCTGCAAGAGGCGGAGGAGTGTTGTCCTCTACTCCAGCTGGGGAGACAAGCAGACACCCTGAAGAGAAAGTGATGTCATCCAGGCAGATGTCACCCTTTGAACTTCGGCCTACTTTGCCCTCAAACGTGACCTGAAAGTCCCGGGTGTGGCTGAGCGGGACCTCCCTCATCTGCCAGTAGTTGCCCTGATCTCCCGTCAGGTTCAGGAGGAGATGAAGATGTCCTTCGCTTTTCCTGAACACGCTGAGGGTCCCGATGCCGTCTCCAGACATGTGGAAATAGAAACGCATCTGGGCAAAGGACAGAAAATGATAAAAAAAAAAAATGAGTGTGCAGATTTGAGATTAAAGATTACTTCTCATTCACATTGCAACAGTGTAGAAATATTACATAATAACTGATTTCACAGCTTCTTATTTGAAGAACAATACTCGAAGAATGAATACATATAAAGATGATGTAATTTTAATGCTTCTACAAGATGTTTTGGCTCGGCGAAGATCTTTTTTTGGCACACCAACGGCACTTTCTTTCCCATTACGTTTTTTCGCTTTTCCTTTCTCCCAAATAACCATCACTCCTCATGGCAGAAAATGGAAAGAAACCAAAAGTATGGGCATACAAAGGTAATTACGTTTTAATCTTGACACTAGGTTGATGCACTTTTTCCTTTCAGTCCTCGTCTTTATTAAAGCCTGGAGAGATATTGCGCCTCTCCATCACACAGCCCTGAGGCAGTGATGTGTTTTATAGGTTTTCTCTCCAAATAGAGGTGTGTTCATGAGCTACAGCAGCACAGCTACACCCTCCATCTCAGGAGAGAGAGGCTGCTCGTCCTTCTCACTTCCCCCCTTTTGCCCAGCCCTCCCTTCACTTTAATTGGCGCCTTTTTGCTGACTGCGTGATTGATTGACAGGTCAGGAGTGGGATAAGACAGACATGATGCACGGAGCAAACTGTGCAGTCAATCAAGACATCGTTCCCGGTAGAGTATCGGACTGACAGCTCAGAGGACGCACACACACACACATACATACACACTACAAAGTGCGCGTGCACATACACTCATTTTCTATTTGACTTGTTCAGTTACAACACATTTCCTTCAGTAATTTCCCAAGAAGTCAAACTTTAAATGTCATTTCAGTTACCAAAAGTGTTGAATTCATGTACATTTTCTTCAAGAAGAATTTATCTCTATTGAAATGGACAGAAAGTTGGTCAGTGTTACGTTTTGTTATTTCCTAACTGAAACTGATATTCAGCTGATCATAACAATGTTTCCCTTAACGATTATAAATATAAATATTTAATATGATATAAAACATAAATTAAACATATGCACTATCTTGAGTATGTGGCCAAAATATACCATACAGAGACAGATGGGAATACACATTGGCTGATGCTTTTTTGTCCCTTTAAAAATGAAATAAACTGCAGGAACCTTTTAAATAAGATTCACAGCAAAATACATTTCAGTATTCATGTCAGGGAGGCAACAGGAGTGCTAATGTTTTATTACATTTTTTATTGTGTCTTTAACTTATTCCAATCTGTTGTGAGTGTTATAGTTTTTTACATTTCACTTTTACCAAGTAGTATTAGTTTATTTTAAGCCTTATGTTCCATGCAGAACCTGTAAAAAGTACCTTTTGAATCTCAATATATTGATCTTGTGTTTCAAGTAGTAGTATTTGAAATAATGGCATCATGCTCACTTGTTTTTCCACTTTGAAGAATGACGTAAGAGTAACCTTTAATCTTTAGTGTAGCCTTGTTAGTCAAATAACTGCTCCCTGCTCCCTGACCTCTGCCCTCTGCTCTTTGACCTCCATCTCACCTTGCACTGTGAGCTCCTGCGGCTCAGTAAGGGTCCTGATATGCGGGCGGTGTCTCCGGCTGCCTGGGGGAAGGAGCTCTCCAGATAGAGGTAGTGCCCCGAGGGGTCTCTCAGGGTGTGGTCACTTGATGGCCCGGTGCCAACTGTCGGAGTGCTGCCCGCTTTGATCAGCCAATCAAAGTTATCCTGTCTGCACTGACGCCAGGAACAGAGGTCAAACTCAAAACTGCAGCGCCCGCTAAAGCCCTCTGAAACACAGCAATAAAAAAGAAATCCATCCAGGCCATCCCATTATCTGAAAATTAATCTTTCGCAGGGTGCCATGAGTCAGAGATTAGAGGAGGCCTCACTGCAGATGTAGGGCTCCTCGTCAGAGTTGTCGCCGCAGTGGTTGATGAAGTCACACAGGTTGTCCTGAGGGATGCAGTGGCCATTAGCGCAGGCGTACTGTTCAGGTGTGCACGGCCGGTCCGAGGGAAGAGGAGGGGAGCAGTGCAGGAAGCTGACATCATCTATCACCACATCGCCCATGTAGCTGATCCCTCGCTTCACCCTGAATACGACCTGAGAGAGGACAACAAACCAAGGATCAACTCTTAGCGCTGTTGTCATGTAAACATAATCACATTTTTAGACTCCTGGCTGATGAGGTTGAAGCGCTGAGAGCTGCTGTTCTAATGAACCTGCGTCTTGGGGGCAGGGAGTTGATGAAGAGCTCAGAGATAAGAGGAAAAGGGCACTTGGACTCCGAAAAAGAGGCTCATAGATCAGTGTGAAAAGGCCCTTCAGCTGCTGATTGTACCATCAGCACAGATCTGACTCTGTCGGGTCTGTCAAAGGTTAATAAAAATGTGCAAGGGGCTGTGGGATTTGGTCAAAGAGATGCCTGCTCCTGTGCAATCAAGCCACCGGCGCTGACACAGGACCTCTGTCTCTGTGTCTGGTTATACTGACCCGGAATAACCTCAGCAGACACCTTGAAGGGACTGCATCTCTCATTACTGTCACACTCGAACGTTAAGACTCATTAGACTGAATTAGACTCAATCAATTCATCATTGATCATCAGGTCTGCACGTCCAGTTTAGCCTGTCGTAACTGAAATTAGGCCAATTACATTGATGCGCACAGTCATCTAAGAGCCTGAGGCTGAATAATCTGAATGTGAATCACACGTCTCACAGGAAGTATATGTATATCCCACATTTGCTTAGTTAAGAGTTAAGAAAAGTAAGTAATGAATAATTGTTATTCAAATCTAGCAGCTGTTACTTTCTTCATGATATTTTTGGTGATAATTCTGCCAATAAAAGCAGCAGTTGGTTCCCTGATAGCAAAGATAAGGGAAAAAGTCACAATAACAACGGAAAAATGTTTCATGTTTCTTGATAAATTAATCTGGAGTCATTAAATAAATCTTTTAAACACAAAAAAAAAAAAAAAAAAAAAAGAAGAAAAAACATTTCTGGTGATAGTTCTGCCAATAAAAGCAACACTCATGGGATCACAGGAACTATCATAATGAGTTAGTTATTTTGGAAATTTCAGACAATAGAAAGTCCATTCTGAAGAAATTACATGGATATGAACCATTTGGGTTGAACTGAATATGGTTATATAACACATGTGAAAGTATTTCTAAGTGACAAAATAATTTACAGACCTGGAAGGTGTCTGATAACCCCAAAAACACTTCTCCTCGTCTCCATTTGTTGCCTTGGTTACCAGTCTGAGACCAAACCTCATGAGAGACGTTTCCATACTTCAACAGCACCTGCGAATATAGTGAGAATAACAGATGAAACCCTTTACACGGTGTATTACTCTCCCACTGAGTACTGTATGTCCACTCTTCTTACTTGGAGTGATCCCACTGTGAATCCGCTCATGTGGTACCAGAAGACCAGGGTGCACTGTGGCCCAGTGGAGGAGATGACAGGTGTCTGGAGGTCAGTGGTTTGACCGTAGCCGCCGTTTGAACTGTCTGCACACATGTACCAACCCTGTGGACTGCCTCTATCAGAGGGAAGGACAGAACAAGATCATAATCATCCCCAACTTGTGAATCTAGCAGCAATAAATGTATAATATACTGAGCAGACCTTTTTTGTTGGGTCATTGTATTATTTTTCTTGTATATTTATGATCTTCCATTACACACTACTGCTCTGAGAAAGGCCTGTGGACCCTTATTGCCTTTATAGTTTGGCGCCTTTACGTATATTTTTGTAGTAGACTACTTTTTTCTGTAATGCACACATTTTGTCTTTTTTTGTGAATTTTATCACATTGAACAAACCTGTTCTTTTCTGCAATATGAAATTCACAACAAAAAGGCCACTTGTTTGTTTTTTTTTCTCCTATTTTACTTCTGCTGGCTTCCCATAAATTTTATAAAATAAATTTAAAGATCCCTTGCAGACATGTTTTAAAACGTATAAAATACTACTTTACAGCTACTTTTAACAGATGTGAAGTTTAACACAAAATGTCTTGTGCTTCCATCCTGTGTATGTGCACCAGAGGTTTTAAGTTTCCACATCACACCTGTATGTCTTCAAACCAGTTGTGATTTCATTATTATGTCGTTTAATTGATTAGTCAAACCACTGAGTATTAATCTGCAATGATTTTGATAATTTACTCTTCATTCAAGTAATTTTTCTAGCAAAAAAGTCAAATATTTTCAAGTTCCAGCCTCTCAATTGTAAGGATTTGCATTTTTTTCTTTATCTTATATGTGAAAGTAAACAATACATCTTTAGGTTTTAAACTGCTAGATGGACAAAACAAGTGATTTCAAGAAGCCAGTTGGGATATAAGAAATTACCATTTTGGAAAATTTGTATTTTTTCACTATTTTTTGACATTTGCCGTCCTAATGACAATAGTTTACTTACCATTATCGATACTGATTTATCTCTGTTCTCTAGCTCATATGTCAGCAAGCTATAAACTGCCAATCACAACACTGTCCACCAACAACAGTAAGATGGTGCTGTGCTGTAATTGCCTTCAGGGACCTCATCTGTATCCTCAAACTCCCAGCAGCACCGTGCCTTTATCTGCTCCAACCCTTTCTGCTTCTGTTTATTGAATTCCCATAAGAGGTGTGGCTCCACTTTGGTTAAATAAGACACAGCTTCCCCTCTCCATTTCACTCGTGCCTTATCGATCGAGCGCCAGTCAAGGCTGCTGCAGGAGTGAGGAAGGAGAGTTTCAGGCGGACAGAGAGGTGATGAAAGAAGATAGTGTCTGCTATTCTGGCCAAGGGGAAGGAATTACTGAAATGTAGGGGCCAAAGTGCACTGCAATTTTCTGCTCTCACTGTCCACTCAATAAAACATAGATAAGGACAATCAGGTCACTGTCTATCTGCTATAGATGGGCCTGGGCCATACTCACTCAGCTCACAGTACATTATTTCTCTGAATGTCATTGCTTTTAGTGAAGAAAAAAAAATATATATATATTGTATTTGCTCTCCTATATTTGTGATAATTTTAGGGACAAAAGGATCATTTCTATATTTTGAGGTTATCCAGTTTGAGTTTATTATAAATATATTATTTTATATATATATAAAATATATATATATATTAATTTTCATTGATTTCATTGATTCCATCATTGAGTCCATCATTTTCTTGTTTAATCATTAATCTTTTTGTCTATAAGAAAGTCAGAAAATTAGTGGGAAAAGTTCCTTTTATAATGTCCCAGAGCCTAAGACGACATCTTCAAATTGCTTGTTTAATCCAACCAACAGTGAAAAATCCAAAGATATTCAATTTACTACCATCAGATCCTCATAGTGTGAGAAGGTGGAATCAGAAAATATTTGGCATTTTTGTTTGAAAAAAAAAGGGGAAAAGTTGTCTTGCTGGTACTCACAGGGTGTGGTCAGTAATGGGACGGTGGTACTGCTCTCCATCATGAATGCTCTCCCCTTGGTCTGGTGACCAGCGAAATGTGTGGACTGGGACCAAAGAGGAGTCGACGCTCTGCCAACCACAAGTGTCACCGCCTTCAAAATCGCATACTTCCTTCACTGGAGAAAGAGAAAAGTAAACAAGTAGTGAAGGTAGGGGCAGGAAACACAAGAAAACATGAGGGGAGTGAGAAGAAGGGAAAGCAAACTGCACTAAAAACTGTAGATATTCTGAGAGAAGAAAAGATAAATGTTTTACCACAGTTTAATTCATCTGAGCCATCAGAACAATCCGGTCTGAAGTCACACACTTTGCTGTCGGCAACACACTCCCCATGTGTCCCACACACAAACTGTCCATCAGGGCAGCTGTGGGGCTGAACTGTGGGCGCAGGAGTGGTCACTGCAGGGGTGGTGATGTTCGGGGTGGGGAGCTCTCCTGGAACAAAGGACGGTAGAAAACACGAATCAACAGTGGAAAGGGAATTAGTCCATATTCATATTTTCTGTTATGGTTTAATCATTTACCTTCATATGGGTCGCAGTTCAGGAAGGAAAGGTCATCAATGGCGATGTCTCCATTAAAATCATCTCCAACTGTACCTTCAATCAAAATCTGGAAAAAGGGGAAAATGTAGATAAACACAAGAAAATATCAGGGTTGAACAAGTTATTAAATCAGTTTCTAAGTTTGTGTATAAAGTCTTTCCTAAGTTCTCAGTAAGTAGCTACTTACTACTTAGTTTCAAACAACTGATTTACTGAAGATTTTAGTTGTGTGTAAATTTGGTGTTAGGAAACAAAGATTTTAACTCAAGTGTCAGATCAGGAATGAATGTTAACATAAACGATGGCTGTCAGTTTTATATCCTTGTATCCCAGTAAGCCATGCCGTGATAGCAAGCATGCATAATGGCATAAAATCACTGGCACGCTGAAATGGTATGCAGCCATCATTAATTAAAGTTATTAATCACACATATGAAAATTGATGCCAAGAAGTGGAGCGTAATTTATCTTGTATTAGCTTTCTAAGTAGGCAATTCATTCCACAAAAATAAGGAAATGTTTTCTACTGATAATGTTGTTGTAGTAATCAGGCCAACACACATGTGTATTGCAGAATAAGGCATATCTAATAAACCGAACAAAGCCGTTTAAATTTTTATTTGAAGCACTATCTGGAAGAGGCACCAAGTGAGTATTTACTGTAGGTTCTTAGAATGTCACATTAACATGATTCAAGCAGCAGTGTTTTGCAAACACGTTCTGAAATATTTCTCCAATAATCAGCCGTTTCCACTTGCTGTCTTGGCAAACAGCTTGTCTCTGAAACAATTTAATTAACTTTAATGCTGCTAAGCTCATTGTTGCTTTTTGAATGCATTTAAAAAAATAGTCTTTAGTTGTTCTAAGCTGAGACGGTGTTGTTTTCACACGTAACATGGGCATTAGTTGTGGATACAGTAGTTGTATTAAATCTCAGTTTGGTTGAGCATGTTGGTAAAATTCTTGATGTCAAATCATTATACGTTGTCATTTTGTGGCAATATGCCGACTGTGGGAGCTAAACGATGAGCCAAGCCCAAATTGAATTACTCAGTGTCTCTTTTTTTCCACTTCTGCCCTTTCTGCAGTCAATTAACTTGACAAACAGAGCTCCTGTTTTAAATACGCCATAATGGAGGAAAAGTCTTTAACTGCCTGTCAAGTTATACTCATTCATGAGTAATGACAACAGGACATCCATCTTGAGGGGTCGATGTCGAGCAGTGTGGCTATTAAATAGATCTTCATCCTGCAACGCTGCAGTGCACTTTTAAACACAGACTTCCCTGCTGGGGAACTGTGTTTACCTGTAGCTCATGTCTGCATGTCTATCTTCATCTTAGAGCAAGGTGTAAAATAATACTAATAATAATGTAAGTATATTTTCTCATTTAATGTACGAAGATCCTAGATTTTTGTACTTACGCATTTCTATTTTATGATAAAGATAAGATAAACCTTTATTGATCCTCAGTGGTGGAATTCGTATGTGGCAGCCGCACAAGAACAGAAGTAAGTACAGATAAGTAGAAAGTATCTGAAGCTCTTTCTGCTCATTGCAAAGTAGGAGATAAGATTTGATGACGGAAAGATCCTGTTTTGGATCCATTTATCCATTCCAGTATAAAAGTTACCTGGAAAGGCCGAGCGCTGTTCAGGTAGAGAGTCTTTCTGTGCCATAGGTTTCCTTGGTCTCCATATCGTACCCATAGCATGTGGCCACGGCCTGTCGCGGTGGTCCTGAGGTACACTCCCAGGCAGAACACGTGTGAGCCGAACATGTGGTAATGGAAGCGGAAAACACAGTGCTGGCGGGACATGGACGGGTCCTTGCCCCGCTGGTGGGTTGGTTGGAAGACTCTGCTGAGTAACACAGCTGTGTCCTTGAACACCTGGGGGACAGAGGACTCGATGTAGAGGTAGTGGCCGTAGCTGGTGCCCAGCGTGTGGTCCTTCCAGGGCCCCGTGTCAAAGGACGGAGTGGGGCCTTGGATGCGGGTCCAGTCAAACACATCTCCTCCACTCTGTTCTTGTTTCCAGTTGCACAACCCGCGCTCGAAGTTACACTGCAGCTCTGGAGCTGTGAGACATGACTGGAAATCAATTTCACTGGACAAGCACCATAAGCATAAGCAGAATCTTGATTTTGTTTGTTTTTGTTTGTCCATTTTTCATATTTATATTGTCTTCTTTTATACCATGCATTCTTCTTCCTTGTCTAAACCTGGCGCCTACATTACCCACGATTCAACTTGACCACTGACAGTTGGGTCTAAGGCTAAAGGCTTTACATAACTTTTTTCTCACATGCAGTAGTACTCAAAACCTATAAACACACTTTGTTGTGTAGTTCCTCTTTAAGTAAAGGATCTGAAAACTTCCTCCACCACTGGATACTTATAACCAAAAGAAACACTCACAACATCCTTCCTCATCGGATCCATCCCCACAGTCATCCACAAGGTCACAGAGCTGGAAGTGCTCCACACATGCTTTGGTCCGCACGCAGTGGAAATGTGTGCGCGCCGGGCACTCCGCCACCGCAGGGGGCATCGAACAGTTCTTGAAGGTGACATCATCCAAGGCGGAGATCCCATCAAACACACCGAGGCTGATCTTAGCCAGAGCGATCTGGAACGGCTGTGTGATGCGTCCCAGCTGGACGGTGACCTGGTTCCAACGGGGTCCCTGGTTGTACAGGGTCCTCCAAATGAGCGTGTTGTTTTGGACTCGCTTGAGCCGGAGGTACATGTCTGCAGCACCCACGGATATGCCTGAGTTATAATGCCTGACAGAGATGAGGGAGAGATGGAAGCAAACATTTTACCGACAATAATATTCCAGTTTAGCAATGTGTGCATTCTGTGGTATTACACCTTTTAAAATTATTTCCTCCACAGCAGATGCTGTAAATCATATTCCTCTTGTGACAATGCATATGCTGGCTAGACGTAATACATGAAGGCTTTTGATTACTCTGTAGAAAAAATGAAATGTATAAACCTCCAGCACTTTCCTGCCAGGACTACCCCTCCAATCACCCAGTGGAAAAATAAAATCTGTCGTTTGACATAAACTTTCAGGGGCCATGAAACTGTCAAAACATGGCAGATTCAGATGCGTAACTTCTCGTTGTGTTTGTGAAATAAAAAAGATGCTGAGAGAGCAGGGCTGAGACAGGAGGAAAGGGAAGAAGTTGAAGGAAAACACAGAGGAAGCAAGACTACAGTGTGACTCTCACCAGAAGGTCATGGTGCATCCGGAGGCCGATTGTTTGAACCAGGGCCCTCGGAGAACAGCCCTTGGATAAAGACTGCTACTGTTCTTTAATATGAACATGAAGTGGCCTGCAGTGAGTGAGACGACAATTACTATTCAGACCATATTCAGCACATACTTCTATTACACACACACACACACACACACACACACACACACTGCTGCAAACAATTTGTTCCGCCAGACAGTGAATCACTTTTTGAAAAGCTCAAACTGTTACGGACTCAGACAGTCGAGACGTTCATTTGCTATTTAACTAAACGCATTCGCACGTTGTCGGTGCTGCCAGATGGGTCAATTTCAAGGCCTTCCTTTCTGGGATTTTTGTGCACGACAATGTGTCATGAATATAGTAAGAATCACAGGATAAACAAAACATATCCTGCTCACTGCAGTTGCCATGCCAACAGTGTCTTGTTGATGAGACAGGTCAGAGGACAATGGCAAATGTACAAACAGCTGCTCGGTGCAGCCGTGACGTGCAGAAGGCCATTTTCTTTCAACAACTCACCAAACCATGTGGGCCTGCACTTCTGCACACAACGTAAAGATGCAGCTTCATATAAACAAAAATGAGAAAATAGAAACTTTGTGCCCTCTAAGGCTGATTATTTCATCAAAGAAAATCCTTGCCATAGATCCAACACCTATTAACTTTAGCAGGCGTTTATATGACTAGGTTTTTATTATGATAAATCACAGATAACACAGAGAAGAAAAAGCAATGAGTAAAATTTTGTATTAACTTTAGCTCATCAGATAACAGCTGATGTAGCAGTTCTTTCAATCATCATTTTTTTTCAATGGTAAAACAAAAGTCAGATTCCTGTGTTAACTTAACCTTAACATATGTAGATAAGATAAGATGTGATAAGATAAATCCTCAGGGGAAATTCATTCACATATTACAGTAGTACAGAGTTTGTGTTTTGGCTGTGTTGGGCAGTGAGGTGTTAATGCATTCATCAAAACTCATTAAAAACTGTTTAAAAGGGAAAAAGGCATCTGGTCTAAAGCAGGACAGCATTAATCCATTCTGCCTGATGCTGTAGGTGGTGGTGTGATGGAGCTGAAATGTTTTCTTGGCTCCTATGAGGTGCCTAGCTGCCAAATAAGCACTGTTTGAACACCACCACATGCCTACACATTATCGCAGACAAGATCTTTGAATGATCACAGTCTTATTTTCTAAATCTTCTAACAGATACTCCCACCGGGATATATGTTATTTCACAAAGCTTGAAGCATGTAAAGACGCTGCCCAAAACATAACAGAGGCTTCAGTTTTTCACAGTCTCCAAATCTTAAACCCGAAAGAGCATATTTTCCGAGCGTGTTCACACAATATACATAACAAAACAACAGATGGTGTTGCTAAAAAAAAACTGCATGACTTTATGAAGTCAATTTACAACAAGATTCTTTGTTAAATCCAAGAGTTAAATCTTCTCTGAAGGGTAAATGTGGAGAAAGGCCTGAGTAGAAAGATGTAATGAATATACCCAGAGACTAATGCTGTTTCAGAGTGAGCATAGTATTGTGTATTCCAGTGAATGATAGGGTGTTAATATGCAGAATGGGTACAGCATATGTCGATTTCCTTTCTATTATTCAGATGGCTGAGAAAGCATTTCTCCATTAACTGCTTATCTCTCAAAAACACACAGAAAAGGGATGTTCTTTCCTCCCACAAAACCTCGATTTGATCTGTAGTTATATTATCCTTTGCCACCTATTTCTGACCAAACACCCTGGAGCCAGTGAAATCTTCTTATCAGCTCATCATATTTCTATTCTTATCCCAGTGACTGATGATGGCAACTTTGCAGATGGCTGCATTTCTTTAGTGAACATAAGTTGTGTGTCTCTTTCTTTACCTTCGGTGCTGTTTGTGGAGTGGTCCAGAGGTGGTGGTTGGCCATAATAGTCTGGAGGTACCTCCACAGATGAGCCCCTGACCCAGTCAAAGCCATCGCCATCGGTGAGCTCGTACCAGCCACAAGAACCATCCTTAAAGTCACACTCAGAGGCTGAACGAGTTGAGAGAAAGGAAATTATTTAAATTCTGTTGAGAGTGAAAGTTCATTCTTGACTTTAGAAAACAGCAGTTGACACACCAATCTCACCTCAAGGTCCCTCAGTAGCTGCCCTGAAGCTTTCGATCGCTGTTTCACTTTTCATTATTTTGTGGGATACCGATTTAAAGCTCCAGAAAAGCTACTGAAGGACGCTGTGATTGGATTGTTGTGTCAACTTCTGTTTCCAAGGTCATGAATACGTTTTCAATCTCAACTCTTAAATCAACATGGATGAGAAGTCGTTCAAGTGCCCAGAAAAATTTAAGGTTGAATATGTAACAAACTCCATCTGCTGAGGAAGACTGTGTGATACGATGAAAAGCTGCAGAACACCAGCTAATAGAGTTGCAAAGTGCTGTATTTTGGTATTTATGGGTCTTGATGGTCAGTTTTCCCAAAGAAAATGTTACGTAACTCACACTTCTACAGCTTGGAGGAACATGAAACATGCCCAGTTAAATCACCAGTCTAAAAATGCATTACAAAATATCTGGTTATTGTATTTGGCTTTGCCTCTATAGTAACAGTAGCTGAGGCTCATGTGTATTGTAGTATTTAGCCAGATGAGGGAAAAAAAAGTTCTTCAAAAAATAATTACAGCTGGTGGTCTAAACACAAACCTACTGTATAAGATCGTTACATTATCTAGGAGAGTCCCATGTGTCTATGTTAAGTAACATTGAGGATATCATTTAAACAAAACTTTGAAATGAGAATACAAACTTCCTCCCACAGTGCAACTCTATGGACCTTGTGGTCAACTATTTAAATAAAGTTTTCACATTCTGTATAAACACACTGGATATAACTCATAAACTCACATTTCCAGCCTATACACTGACAAATCAAATTTAAAAATAACAGGAAACTAGAAGGAACTGAACGTGTCCATTTTCATCATACTGGCAGATAAATATAAATCACCAAACTGCTCTCAGTCAAACATACAAATTGGATGTAGATTATTCGAATGTGTTACTTGGAAACAAGTTTCTTACGGCAGCCGGCTTCGTCTTCTCCATGGGGACAGTGTGGGGTGAAGTCACACACTTTCTTCTCCTCGATACACTTCCCAGTGCCACAAGCGAACCACGAGGGAGGGCAAACAGGAGGAGGGGGTACACTGCTTTCTGCCACGGGAGTCAAAAATGAAAGATCAATATAATCGACAATTTGGTAGAATTACAGCACTCAGCTGCAAGAGGCACTTTCATAACCGAGAGCTATCAAATCAGATGTAGACCCATCAGATATAACAGTCGATCACTGACTCCTATCATGTGATTTTATCATTAAAGAGCACTCATGGGAGATCATGGTGGATTAATATAAATGAGTTTAGCTGCGTCCAGTGAAAGTGAAGTACATGAGCTGTGCTACTGAAGATTAGATTCAACTGTGTAGTAATGAAGTAATGAATGAAGTTCAGATATTTTGATCAATAGTACGTCCAAGACCCCATCTCTTAAATAAACTCAATTTCATTCTTCTTATGAGGAGTATTGGAAAAATAAGTGAGTCACATTTTTAAACGCCTTTTGGCTGGCTATTGAAAATAAGTCTTTAAATTGTTGCTACGTTTGGATCTCTGTAGTTACTAACCTAAAAAATGAAAACAACTCCTAGTCTTTTAAAAGAGAAAAGCAATGGACATAATTTAAAAGAACATTTGCAGTTAATCTGGTTGATTAGACACCTGCATGTTTTTCCACTACAAAAGGAAAAAAGGTATCACAGGTTTGTAGGAGTTTCAAATCAGTTTTAATTGATTGTTTTGGCCACTTTGGAGGCACAACACTGCAATTATCCTCTTATAAAGTTGCTATGGCCAGAAATTTAGCAAGCAGCTGCCTATTTACACATTCAGTAGAGAACAGAGCAACATTAGCATTCATTTGGAGACATGTTTCTGGTCAATGCAATTTAAGTTCTGTTTTAGCCTCCACAAACTCATGAGGGAAACATCTGGCTGCAACATCTGGCTCTTTAGCTGCTGAATGGTCCACTGTTCGCATGCTTGTTGCTGACTTTGTATATCTTCCATTTGGTGCCTTGCAGGTTGCTGTTGTGGTTGGAAACTAAAAATGTTCAACAATTTTCTAAATGGCTCATTAGTGAAGTAAATGTGTATGTCTAGACATTGGCAATCTTCAATCAAAGCTGTGAGATTCAACCAAAATAATAAAATCAAACTAAACTGATCTGAGAGATGCTTTGTAGAGCTGAGGGGAACTTGTGTTGTGCTTCTGTACCAACCCTGTCACCTAGAAATTACAATTTTAAAACAGAAAATATGTTTTGTAAGAAACAAAATGTCACCTGGATTACTTTTTCTATTAACAAAATGAGAAAATAACCCTAATCAACATATCTGGCAAGTTGCAAGTGTTTATACTAATAATTTATACCAATTTCTTTTAACTTGCAATGTAAGATCTGCTCGTACAGCATGGTTAAACTGTTTTATGGTTATGTTCAGGCACTGGCAGCACTTGGTTATAGAGAAAGATCGTGGTCTTGGTTTAATACAGAAAAAGGTCTGCAGTGCAACAGGAACCACAATCTTTCCCAAACCTTAACCAAAGTGCTTCTGTTGCCTTAACCCAACCACACACAGGACTCAGGATACAAACGGTACTCTGATGTCAAGGTCCTGCCCTTTGTACAGCCACCACGCAACTTAAAATGTAGAACTTCACCTGCTCCAAAAAAATATTGCCTGTAAACATAAGTCAGCTAGCGATTACGTTTATAACATAATTGGGAAAACAAATTGTGCTAATTTATGTATAAAGTGACAGGGCACTTAATCTGAATTCACTGATGTTGTGAACCCATAATTCAGTACAACAAATTTATTGGCTATGTAGTAAAGGATGGATAATAAAGAACATGGGACATCCTCTGTAAGTGACTGTAATGGCAGGTAGTTAGCAATATTAGATGTAAGCCACATATCAAAACAATGTCCCTGTCTTCCCTCACATGTACAGATGGGTTATACTGATATATAATAACGCTTAGCCAGTGTAGTTAAGTGTTGTTGGTAGTTTAATGTGACATCCATTGGTTTCTTTCTCCAGTACTTGAGTGCACTATTGCTCAGTGTCAGGTTTAATGTTTTTTTATAAGATAACGCCAACACTGCTTTTTGAAGTCGGGAGCATTTCACAGATCTGTTGGGAGCAGAAGACAGATGGAAGCTAAGGGACCAAGTGCCAAGGTGACGCTGACCTGTCTCGTCCACTCAGACATGCTGAAGTAGGTCTGCTCACGGTCCGACAGACGCTTAAGTCTGTCAGACTCTTTATTTAACACACCCTACTCAACCTAAACCTGCACACCACAATGGGTAAAGAAACACGGGTGTACCACAAGTGCAATCAGTGATGGATGAGATAGCTTACATGAACCAACAGGAATTAATTGAGGCCTTATGTACCACAGGGGACATGCAGGAAATTTCAGCTTCATGGTTGGTTAAAAAGCAACTCGCTACTAACAAAAAAGATGCAATCTAGCCAGAATAAATTAGGTTAGACAGCATGCCTGCAGACCTTCCATGGTCATTAATGAATGAATGAGGAAGCAAGAATTATTATCTGATTTTTAGATTTAAACATCCACTAAAAATCCTTCTTTGCAAGCATCCTTGAAAAACCGTGGTGTTGTGGTTCAGATCATTGACATGTAACTCAAACCTGTGACATCAACGCTGCCTCTAGAGCAGCGCTGCCTCGCTCTACACTCTGGCCTTGATGCTCCAATGGGGAAAGAAACAAGGCCACAGGTTGTAGCCCAAACAAGACAATCAATAAAGAAGGTTCAAGTTTTGTTTTACAGGCAGAGAGCAGGAGCATCATCCTACATTGGATGAATAATAGCAGTTGTTAAGATGCTATAGTTTGTGCTTGCAGCTGAACTGCCCGTATATCACCAAGACAACGTGTTAAAATTATGTCTAAAATGCCAAGTGGACGGTGCTTTCTCAAAGGCTCCCAGCCAAGATGTTCAGCTGGATCACATTCATCACTGAGGTGCAGGCTGTGCACTATAGCAGACATAAATAAACCCATAGATTGTGGCACTGACTGCGCTCCATATTCAGCGCAGTGAAATGTGTCGTAAGCACTATTTTAATGATTCAGTCATTCTGTTATGAAGCCCATCCTGGATGCTTTAATGTCTTCCCCTGTTATCAGTATTCACAACAAGTTTGTGGTGGTCTGTTTATGTGCGGCGATATTTCAAAATGTCAAGGTCTGAACTTGTCCCGTCTGTGTAGTGCGGTGTTGATAATGGTAGCAGTACCAGGCGCAGTCACGCAGCCGGGACTGAAGGATAGGTCATCGATGCCCAGGACCTCAGAGGCTTCCATGTCAGCTGAAAGTTGCCCTCGGATCACCACCTGGTAGACACACAAAAAAAAGCCTTCAAGAAATCACAGTCACTTCTTTTTATTACCCCTCTACATGATCTGTTTGTGGTCTTGAATTCAGCACAGTGGACACTCAGCGTATTTTGGTAATATGTTGTTAAGAGGATTATGTGGCAATTGGGACTACAACTTTCATTTCGTTGTGCAATCCTGTGTTGCAGAATGACAAATGAGGGAACATTGTACCTTGTACCTTGTCCACTTACTGATGAGTCAAAGTGAAATTTAGGGGCTTTAAAAGGTTTAAACGATTGAAAATTGCTTATTTATTTAAAATATTGGCTTATTAGCATTAAACACAAAGTTCAGATGAAGTTAATGGTATGTCATTAGTTTTGCAGGTATTTGGTCACTGGACAAATTGACAAATTTGACCTGATAATGGCTCTAAAGGAAAAGTAAGTGGATCACCAAAGTTATTACAACTCATCCTGAGAAGGAGATCTCTTGACAATCCATCTGATAGTCGTTGAAATTGTTCAGTTAACTTGCAGACACATTGCCATCCCCAGAGAGCCACAGTGCGAGCCAGCTAAAAAACATCCCATTTTCTCTGCTACATTGCTAATAATATCAACGCTGCACAGATCAAAGTCCACAGAAGAGCTTTATCTACACCAGTGGAGTTTTATAACCCATCATTTATGACTGATCTAAACAAATGGTGGGCTGCGTGATGGAAAAATGCACTCAATACATGCTTTTTATTGGTCATACATGTCAGCTGGTATTTCTTTTTTTCCCCCCAAAACTGGACTTTGAGGCCACAAAAGTAATACAGTGTATGGGATGTTAGCAATGAGTATACGTAACTGTTTATTTAGTATTTCACAGCCAAACTGGTGTGTTTATCTGATCCATATAATGTACCCTCACTGAGTATTTTTATCCACACAGTCACTTAGTTACTGTCCGTAGAAGAAGCAGCTCTACAAAACACTCCTTACTCACATCATAGATGAGTTTTTGTTTCAAACGTCAGGCCAAAGGTTTATATATGCATATTACATTTGATATGCACAAATCTTAATAAAGCTGTCCAAAGAAAGGTGTTTTTTTTACAACACAATTAGAGAAAACCCTGGTGTATCTAAGCAGGTGAAAAAGTGCAGATCGTTAAGCAAACTGGCGGAAATTGAAATCACCGTGGTAAATAAAAACCCAATTAACTCAACAGCATTTAAAACAGGAAGTAGATTAATGGAGGGGAAAGTGATTGTTGGCAGAGAGTTGACCTCTCTTTACCCCCGGCGCTGGTTCAGCCATGTTATGAAACTGAGCTGGCTATGGTCAATGACAGATGGTGAAGGCAGAGACGAGGGGGGGGGGGGCACACTGACATTGTCTGAGGACATAGGAAGGACACGAACAGCAGGTTTCATAGGACTCCAGATGGCCTCTGAAGGGTTCAGTTGGGTCAGTACCCCCTCACTGCACATAAATGGATCCGGTTGGGCTGCTCGTTTCTGCTGTGATGACTTTATCAGTTTCAAGGAAACCTATACTGTATAACTTACATGGTAGATCTTAAAACACAATAAAAATATCATCAAATATGTTTTGAGCAGCAGTCTTTCTACATCTTGCATATCATACTATAGCATAACATGGTATGCAGTACAATATGGTATCGTTTAATAAGATCAATATGGAGACTGTACATCTTGATAAAAATTGTTATTTTGATTTAAACCTGCACTGATAGAAGCTATAACCTCAATGTTAACATACTATAACATTTTAGGCTGATGTGGTGAGGTTCATAGCAAACAGTTGCTTATTTACACATCCAGAAAAGACAGAGCAACATTATCATTCATTTAAGGTTGTGTTTTTGACCTAATGGATTTAAGTTCAATATTCAGTCACACAGCCATAGACCATAACATAACATGATGTATGTGAGAGAGATATTTTCAATTTAGTATTCACATACTGCAATATTAAACGGCAAAATAAGACTCTATTATAGTAAACTGTGAATGTTACTGACCTGAAAACTTTGATTGCTGGAGAACTTAATCACTGTCTGCAGCCACATTTCCATCTGTGGTTGTGAGGAGTGGTTCCACACCTCCACGCTCTGACCCAGTGTTTGAGTCTGAACCAACACATGGAGATCTCCATGTTTGGCTCCAACATAATGGTAGAAACTCATCTGTTGAATGAAAAGATGAGGAAGATATCACCAGCTGTCGTGAGGTTGTTGTTTCTCTGCATGCCAAAGTTACCCAAACTGAGGATTTTGTTACCTGGCAAGTCTGACTGGGCAGGAAGACGGGACTGTTCAGGTCTGCTGTGGTTGTGTTTCCTCTTACAGGTGAAAGAGACAGGAAATGTGCTAAAGGAGAGCGAGAAGTGTGGGTGAAAAATATGAATAAAACAGGTACAGTGTAAAGTGAAGGGTTTGAATTCAAAACGGCTTTACAATATGTCCCATAAATATCAGATGCTTCTACCTGATGTGTTTTTGGCGTGGTCATGTTTGAGTCCCGGGACCTCAGTTGTTCTGTTCCATCCAGAGAGGGTCTCCGAGATCTGGAACAGGTCACAGAATCCCTCCTCAAAGTCGCACCTCTTATATCTGGAGCCTTCAACAGAAAACACCCAGAAATACACAGTATTTTACCATTAATCCTTGCATTGGGACTAAGCTGTCGGTTCTAAGCACCATAAAGATTCATCAGCTCCGCAGAGCTCAGAAACTGCGAAAGAAAGTGGTTTATCATTTTAAATTCTTATTTGGCTTCATGGCCAAATGTGCAACAAGGGACTACAAGGAGTGTCTTGTATTTGAATTTACTTGACTTTTTTGGCTGCCATGCCCTTTGGGTATGCTGTGTCACCTTTAGACTGTTATTTCCATTCAGATCTGTATATTTGTGTTATATTTAAGAAATGCTTGCAATTACAAATATGTTTTTATTTTTATTTTTACAAACTTAAAAATCCATTAACGGAGAACATGATCAGCAGATGAAAATAATCATTAGTTGCAGTCCAATACAAGATGGATAAAATATATTTAGCCAACTACAACAGTAACTTGCTGCTTTTACATTAATGCATGAGTAAAAAATGCTTTGAGTACTTTTACTTTCAATACTATAAGTACATTTTCCTGATTATACTTACATAATTTTACCTAAGTAACATTTTCAATGCAGGACTTTCACTTGTAATGGAGTATGTTGTGGTATTCGGATCTGAATACTTCCTCCACCACTGATTACTATACTGTATATTTTCCTGCTTTACTCACAGTCCTCCTCGTCGCTGCCATCTCCACAGTTGTCAGTGAAGTCGCACACGCAGTCCTCAGGCACACACAAGCCCTGGGAGCAGCTAAACTCCTGAGTCGAGCAGGCTGCGGCTGTCACAGGGGGAAACACCAGAGAGAAGGCCAGCGGCAGCCACGCCGGGCCCCGCAGCAACGTCATCAGCCTGGCTGTTGTTTGTCCTCTAACTACAACACCTTCTCTTTACCTCCAAGTAAAAGCATTGTGTTACTAGGACGTGAGGAAGAACTTCTGTCGAGGTAGAGCGTTTCTTCACCGTGTACAGTTGACTTGGATCTTGGATTGATCCTGTACCTGTGTTGACGCTGACAGCATGTTGTAAATGGTAATAAATGGCTTTTATGGCTGTTACTCAATAATGTGACTTTGCTGGTTCGCGTGTTCCTGTATTTCCCATGGACCCAGGTCATGACAAGGAGAAAGGAAGTGTGAGGACATTTCGGGGGTTCTATCTTCTAGGTTTAAGATTACCTTTATAATAAGCAAGTGTTTAAATTATTCGAGTACTGGAGAGGGGTTAAAGGAACATTTGGGATCATGGGATTTCTTGCGGGAAAGTTAAATGAGTTGCTAGGATACCAGTCTCCCGTCTGTGTGGTGAATATGAAGCTGCCAGCAGTCTAAGTCTAAGCTTAGCTTAGCATAAAGACTGGAAGCCTGGTTCAGTCCAAACTTAACAAAATACATAAAACAGCACCTCTAAAGCTCAGTAATTAACACATTATATTTTGCTAGTTTAAGCTGCACAAAAGCTAAAGTGAAAATAAATCTTCTCACCTAACTCTCGGAAAGTAAGAAAATATGCATAATTTCCCCAAATGTCAAACTATTCCTTTAAGACGAGGATTTGGGATTAAGTCTGGCATTAAATTTAAATTAGGCTACGATTTCAATTAGGTATACCGGAGAGGTTTAAAGTAGGGAACAGTGAATGCAGCATGTCATTAAATATCCTTGCAGCTTTATAAATCAAAGGGACACAACAGTCCACGGCAGCTGTGTGAGGCTGTATTTGGGCACAGCGGATACCTTAGATAAATGTTAACACCAGCACGCTGACATGCAGCTGTTTAGCAGGTATGTTTCCCATGTTCACCATGTGAGTTCAGCATGCTAAAATTAGCAAATAAACAGCATGCAAGTATTTACATTTTTATCCTTGACCACTGGACAAAATAACCTCTGCTTATAACACATAATTTAATTGCAAAACTCTCCCCGTATGTACTACTGGAAACTGTGAAGAGCCAACGAGATAAAATATATTAGTTCTACCTAATTACAAATTGGTGGATTGAACATACAACAAGGGAGAGAAGAGCTGAGGCTGGGAATATTAACTGCTATGAGAAGATCATTAACTGTGTCGAACAGGGCTCAGCCCCACTCTATAGTGAGCCATAATTTCATTTCACAGCAATCAATAAAAGACGGGACCTTAAAACAGGCGAGCTGCAAGCCAGTACAAGAGCTGCCGCAGTTCAAATGAAATTAACCTTGAGAGAAAAAGACGAGCTCGACGACTCCATGGGGGACGAGGGACCAGTGGAACAAGGAAAAGATCACGTCTGTACTGACCTCCATTGGCAGTGGTAGTGAGAGTGTATAGAGTGCAGCTGGCAGCGTGTTGAGACAGGGCCGCATGGTGCAAAGGGCCACAGGTTGAAATGTGACCAAAGCTCAATCAGTCACTTCGAATAACAGCGTCAGGAGGCAAACGTACATGGGATGGAAAGCCACTTGAGGTCAAGACTAACAGACTAGTCATCTTATTCCAGTTTTAACATGTGACAGGAAGGTCGAAGGGGTAAAGAGCTGCAACGTGGTCATGACTCATTAGCTGATCTCAACAAGGAGGGAGTCATCGAAACCTGCCAGCAAAGAGTCGAGCCAAGACGGCAGCACAAGGCGGACTACATTGTTCAGTAAATAAAGGTGGGAGTTAGAAATAAGTATTTTCATATAGGAACTTAATATTCAGTGCAGTAGGATATAAAACAGTTTATCACTGCAATGATGCTGGATTCAATTTAAATGTTGCATAAAGAATCAAATAAGATTCATCCTCTGGGAAACATGAATGTCCCTACCAAAGTAATGGATCAATCAACAGACAACATTGCCATCTACAAACCCACACAACTAGCATGGCTAAAAATGCAAATCTTCCCTCCTCAGCTCAGCTCACCTTGTTAATTTGAGACCACTCATGTATTTCCTTCCTCTTCTGTCTTACAGCTTATGAATTCTTAAGAACTCTTGTGATTCAATTCACCTTCATGAGCGAAACCGGGGTCAAAGCAAAGCTGCACATTAAGTGACTTAAATAAGACAAATTTATCATTTATGTCCCAGGGGCTGGTGGGACCATTTATCAAAGACTTGAACTAATCTGTTTCACACACATAGTCTTGTACATACAGTATTAAAACAAAGATTAAATCCTGTTCCCGTTTGTATCCAGACTGATTGTCTTTGCCACTCTGTTGATGTTTCATCTGAGTAATGGCAAGTGGGAGGTTACCTTCACACACCAGCAAATAACATACAATAGAAAAAATTTAGTTAAAAATCCCAAGTTTAAAGAGATACAGAATGATTGTGCTGAATAGAAAGCCAGGATGTACAATAAATTCTGCCTGGTGTCATTTTGTAATGTAGAGATGAAACAAATAAGGTTATGCCCTGCTGTAGCAAAGACACTGACAGGCAAAAAGTGAAAACAATCAATGAAATCTCTGAGAATTTCAATTAAATACCGACATTATGGTCCCAGACATATTGCCATTCAGTAGCAATAGGAAAGCTGTTCTGTGTGTGACTCCATTTTAAGAGGAAATGAACTCCTATGAGAGAAAAAGAAACCAAGTTAAGTTGCGTTGCCTCATCATTCGTCTTCATAATTGCTTTTTTTCCTACTCAGGCAACAGTTTGTTAATTAGAACATATTGACAGCGAAGAACATTTCCATCGCATTTTAAATGCAGCCAATCTGCTTTCACATTCTTACTCAAGCTGTGGTAATGTGCAGCACCTGTTCATCTTCCAGTCATTCACTGCTGAGTGAAGTCATCACAACAGCTGGAGTTTAATCTTAACAGTGTACGTGTAGGAGGTGCTTCACTCAGCACCTCCAATCAACACACTATATGAGAAGGAAGATCCTGCAGTGCTCTGTGACGTGTGACTGTGCACAAAGCAGCCTGCAAAGTGTTGAAAAATGAGCAACATGAGAGGGATGGGACAGAAATCCAGACTGCATTAATCACTTATCTTATGTATCACATTTGCCAGATCCTTGTCCTGCCACAACGCTGCCACCTGTGAGTATTTAAGGGACATACATACTCCGGAAAAAAGTCATACAGGGTTTACAGGAAGCCAATTAGCTTTTTTATAGCTGGAATGTGTCATCAGTCTTCAGATTCTAGTATCAAAAGTGAAATTACTCATAATGCAGGAAAATGGCCGTGTGACTGGGGAAAATAAGGGTCTGCGCGTTGGCCAATGCAATATTTACCCTCCAGAACTCCCAGTGGGACTGTACCTGCACCTTAGCTGCAGTGCTGTTGTTAACACTAGATTGCTACATGTTTCTGTAACAAACCTGGCTGGTAGCTGCACCTGTATGTTGATAAATGTATTTTGTTACAAGCACAAGTCTTTTTATCCATCTTTCAGTTCAAGCACTGCTCCACAGTGATTGGCTGCGTCCACAAAGGTCAGTGTTGCTCAGGTCAAAGAAATTTGAACTTTTCTGCCAACCCCTCTCCACACACGGAAAAGCTGTTTTTGTGAACATGCCTTTAAGATGTGAACAGACAGAAGGTGCCAATGGACCAACTGTACGTTAGAAAGCTATGTAGCTATCAATGGACGCACCAACCCGCATGTCTGTTTGTGTTCAGCTCAGCCTCAGACTGAAGTCAGAACTCACCAGAAACTCCAGCTCTTTCTGTTATTTCCCTCCGGTCTCTTTGCCTTTTCCTGTCGTCTCTGTACATTTATGAAGCAGATTCATAAAGCTATGGGATAAAGTGGGAATTTTTAGGTTTAATCGAGCGTTTCCATTGACTTTACATGCAATCACGCTGCCTCTAAAATATAAAGTACAGTATGTCCTTCTGAAATATAGTTAGAATATACTGTAGCTGAAATTACTCAAGTACAAGTACCTCAACTTTGTACAAGTGAAGTAATTTATTAAATAGAGTAATATTCCACCACTGTAATTAAGAAACAAATCTGCCCTTTCAATAATTTACCTAATTACTAATTTACTTATTATGGAAATTGGTCCAGATCAGTATGACAGGTACTGTAAATGATGATAAAGTTTTCCAGAGCAAAGAAGCTGTCCTTATCTCTGTCTGGTCATTAGCTTTCAAAGTAAATCACCTGAATAATTACAGCTTGACTAACGACTAACAGTAGGAGGATCAGGAGGAGAGGACAGGTTTTATGATGGTAATCCAGAATGATGCAAAACATAAAAATCTGACCTGAATTAACAGGCATTTCCTCCACTGTAAATTTTACCTTTAAATCTCCTTCACAAAACATTAAACTGATACTACAGTCTCAGCGTTATGTATTTTATTATGAAAAGTATGCTTCAGTTCTTTTTGATATTCAAGTGCTGCAACACCCAAATCCTTGACCATGACAGCCCTGTGTGTGTGTGTGTGTGTGTGTGTGTGTGTGTGTGTGTGTGTGTGTGTTTGTGTGTGTGTGTAGGTGTGTGTGTGAGAGAGAGTGATTAATGAGCCGACATCGGGGCACAAATTCATGGAGCATTGGCTGTAATTGAGGCATTTACATAAATACATCATGGCAGTGGGTCTGTGTGGTCAACATGAAGCCGGCTGTATCCTGCTTAACACAGTGTCGGGCTGCGTGTATACACAATCACCGGTACAGATTAGAAAAAATATAAATGCTCCTGTAATAGAGAAAAATGTCAAGGCGTGTACTGTATGAGGCAACAAACCATGTCTGCGGTTCAGGTTGATACTGCAGGTGATTGATGTGGGTTAGCAGCTGCTGTCAACTGATGTTTTTTCTTGTCAGTGTTCATGAGTGGCATTGAACCTCCTGCTTTCTCAAGCCTGTAATGATAAAAAAAAAAAAAAGCAGTCCTCTTAGGTGAATTCCTCTCTGGTGCAGAGATCACATGTTCATAAATGATTAAAAAAGCTCATGTTCTGTCTTCACCTGAAGCTCCTGGATTACTACGGATGCTACAAACTTCAAGATACGTCTCCATAAATTATCATGTTTTTTATGTCAGTCCTTTAAATGTGTGGTGTGCCCCAGGAGACAATTCTTGGTCCATTCCTGTTCTCTGAGTGCATGTTCCTCCTTGACAACATAATGTATGGTTGATGATGATACGCATACAGTATATCTCTTTTGATTGCAGTAATTTAAAGCAGCCTTGTTGCCATAAAAGAAAAGAAAACTTTTCTGCAACTTTACTATGACTTGGCCTAGATACTATTTTGCACAATTATTAACCATCTTGGAAAGAATGTTAAATATGCTGTAAAAATTATTAATTTTAATACTACATTTCAAGCTGTTTCAATTCAAATAAGAAATATTGCAAACATGAAGCCTCTTCTTCAACTGAAACATGTTGAAAATACATTTATTGCAGAATACCTCAACCTTAACCAATCAAACAAAAACAAGACATATATCACACATTACACCTCACTGCTTTCCTGTTCAATTAAAAATGACCTTTAACTTACAAAGCAATTTGAATGACATGGTCAAGCCCTTGTGTACTCAGACGAGTGATCCCCTCTCACTGCTGGGAGAAGCCTCAGATCCCCAGAGCAGCGACTTTTGGATGTCCCAAGGTCACAACAGGAAACTACATGTGACTGTATTCTTGCTGTTGCTGCACCTGGAATATGAAACAGCCTTTCTCAAAGTCTCATAGAAGTTTAATCTTAGCATATTTTGTATCATGTATCATGTTTTCACTGGCATGCTTTATGTGCAACATATGTTTTAAGCATTTTATACTCTTGCCTTTTTATGCCTTATTAGGGATTTGACAGTAGAGAGATGCCAGGAAATAAAGAAAGAAAGATGGGGAATGACATCCAAAGCCAGGCTCGTACTGGGGATGCCATGGTCCATGATCAACGGCCAAAACGGCACCATGCATCCATACATTTACTTTTTGTTGGTCTACATTTTTACATGTTCTGTTTTTTGTAAAGTACTTTGTAACTGCTGTTACTTAGTTGTTACGTCTTCTCGTTACATGTCAGTGTTGTTGGTATACCACCATGAATTGTAGCATATCATTTACAGCATCTTTACTACAACTGGGTATTAAACTACTTCTGTCTTTACCCCTGTGTGCACAGAGAAAGTGTGGCAATAGACTGCAATGCTCCTCACCCAGAACACAGTTTGGACAAAATATGTCAAAATGTCTCAACACCATTAGATCTGTCTTTGCTTCACTGGTTTGGATGATTTGGGTGATGCACTCTACTCAGCCTGAAAAAGCCTGATGTGGGTAAAGAGTTCAAAAGGTTCACTTTATGTGTGAAGTTCATGGGGACGGGTTCAAGGAGCTTCCGGCAGATTCTGGCGGAGGCCGTGCTTCCTCTCCTGAATACCCTTGATGTGCCACGCCAGGAGGAGTTGCTTTTAACTCGTCAAAGTCAATATATCACTTTTTTTACCGACTCACCTCAAGGGCACCACTTACCAAGATGAAACACATGGACAGTTCTAACATCATTTTAACACAATTAAAACATGGTAACAATGGATATTCTCATAGTTTTACAAAGTGTTCAGTGCCAATTGTAAAAAAAAATAAATTAAAAAAAAAACTTTACAGAAGGTTTTTGAAGATGTTATATCACTTGGTTATATGGGAACTGAAAACCACTGTCCCTATGATAAAAATGTATTTTCCTTTTTAATCCTGAGGACACATATGGATCACCTTATTGTTTTGGGGTGTCTAGTCTAACACCAGATTGTTTTACCCAGTTTTCTGTATCATACAGAGTCCTCAGTCCTCTGCCAGACCAGACAACACGTTGCATTACTTACAGCTTTTTTATTTATTTATTTTTTAAGGACTTTACACACACTCACACTTTATGTAAAAACAACAATTTTAGCAGTGAGTAAAGCATTAATTCTGTTTGGGAACAGGAAGGTTAAACCTTTGCTCTCCAGTACCATTAGCGCTGTTATTTCTTGGGGCAAAAGGAAAATGTCTGGCATTTCTCCTGGACTGCAAGTGAAATATTACAGACAGTTAAAACCTGGAAACTAAAATGCAAAATGGCCTATATGAGGAATTTGGCTTTAACAGCAAAAAGTAATTTCAAGGAAATAGAGAGCTAGTACAAAGCAATTGACTGCTGAAGAATTAAACATCTAAAACATCTCTACATAAACTATAGTTGTATATTACACATTCAGCATTTGAGTTTTGAATGCTTTGTGTGAAATGTGTCATGCTGAGAGGCCTAAGGTAAAGAAGACGTCTTGTATGACCTACTGTCTCATACAAGCATCCTATATTGGGTGTATATGTGATGGAAGTGTAGGGGGTTGGAGGTGTCATGGTTCAGCAATGAAGCATTCCTATGAAATGCAAATTAAACTGCAGAATGCATAAGGAGAAAAGCTTAACCTGACGTTTATATGACAGGGTATATGTCGCAAGAGGGGTGGCTACACTTCTAGGAAATTGAATTTTTCTGTGAATTAATCAGCTGCACAGGCATTGTGATTATCTCTGAGCAGAGAATAGTGGTCAAGTGAACATCAGTATTAACAGGAATAAAATAATTCTGACTGAATGGTTGGGAAAAAGGAATCAGGAAGATATTGGATCCCTAAATGCAGATTCAACAGATTCTGTTGTTCTGTTCAAGGATTCAAAAACTGCAGGAAGAATTTCACGTCAAATTAAATCAGACAAAATTAGTAACAAAACCTGCATGGATCAAAATATGTTCAGTCAGCAACACAAATTACTGGGAATAACTTGAAATGCTAAAGTGTAAGGAGAGGCTACAGGGAGCAGAAGGGTGTTGGCCCATCATATCTCTTTGGAAGCATACGGCTACATAGTTATTGATAAATTACAGGTTTGAGTCAGTCAAGTCTGCAGTATTAAGTATTACTGTTAATCAACACCATGAATGAGAGTCACTATCTAGAATGTGTTTGAATTCAATATGTAATGTAAATATTTTTGGAGGAGTCGTTGGACTACAAGCAAGCAAGAAAATATAAAAGGTGTTTTCTTTCTCCCCGTTTTATTGTACAAGTGCCCGAGGCTTCCATTCTACCAGTCTGTTGAGCATATGGTGTTTATTTCACCACCGTACAACAAATCGGTTTGGGCTCAATTCAAATTTATATTTAATCCTGACAGATCTGCGCTCTATGAAGTGGGAACCAATACAAGAACTCATATTTTTTTTTAATAAGCTGCACAATTAACAGTCTGTGCATGTGAAAACAACAAGGCATACATACATGGCAGATTTCAAATAGAAATGGGAAATAACATAATGGCAGTGTGGCTGTATCTGAGAAAGAATAAGAATAAGCAATATGCCAAGACATGTCACAGTAGAAAACACAAAGGCACAAGGGATAAAATCATTAAAGTTGATTTCCATTTAGCCGCTTCAGTTTCAGGGTCCTGGGATTGTGCATGCTGCCTCACCGTCACACTCTGCTATGGTTCACTGGGACACTTCAATAGAACAGAGCATTTAATGTTATTATATTATTAACATCAGGGATTCTCCTATTTTGACAAGTCTGAATATCTGATGTGAAAAAAAGGCCTATGGACCGTATTTTATACATGTTCATACATGGTTTTGTGCCATTGTAGTCTATGGATGCACAGCCATGACACAGGCACCGTATAATGTTTACCATTCACCATCTTTGTTTAGTGTAGTAGCACCCTAACATTTTCTAATTAGTAAACACCACAGCTGAGGCTGATGGGAATGTCATTAGTTTTGTAAGTATTTAGTCACAAACCAAAGTACTGGCAAATTGAAATTTTGACCTCGCAGTGGTGCTCGATGAAATGTTGGGCAATCATCAAGGTCGTTTATTAATCCTCTGGGCACCATGGCAATCTATCCAATAGTTGTTAATGTAAGTGAAAGCCAAAAATGTCAACCTGACGGTGGCACTAGAGGTGAAGGGGTATTGCCGAAGTTAGTGGGATTCATCTCCTCGGGAAGATGAATGTCTGTACCAGATGTCATAGAAATAAATCCAGCAGCTGATGAGATATTTCAGTCTGGACCACACCGACCGACCCTGCCATCCCTGAAGCCACACCGCTACAAAACACAGACAATATTGCTATTTTTAAACCTATAAATTCATGGGTAAGACAACCATGAGCATTTTACCCATGGATGTATAGGTTTTACCTCCACGCTGCTTTCTTCTGATTTGACTTATATATTTTTCTGCAAACAGCAGCAGTTGTTGGTGTCAGTTGAACACTTTGTTGCTGGTGGCAACCACTCAGTTACCATCAAGGCTCCACAGCAGTTTAACTGACATCGTTACGTCGGCCATTTTGTCAGATCTGTGGCCAAGCATATATTAAACAGGCCTCTTTTATTTTGTTCCCAAATGCCCTTACCTGTATGTACTCTTTTTATTACAGCCAACTGTTTTATCATGGAGCGATTTAGTTAATTAACTGTTGGGCAAACTGTGTGCTACTTATGTATTCCCTTTTTATTTTTACTTCTGTAACTAATTTGACAGTTTTCTTGTTACTGCAGGCTACTAACTAACTAATTCACTATTGCAATTCCTTTGGTCTAACTCTTGTTTGTGCTATCTCATCTTTTTCTTATTTTATGTATTACTGAATTTGTTGTCCGATACTGTTTTCACAGTTTCACGATTTCCTACAGGTAAGACTTCAAAGGCCAACACTGTCTTCAACCTTTAATTGAAAGTGTTCTAGCTCTCTGTTCATAGTGAAGGCATAGTGTCAATGAATGAAGATATTTTTACTAGTTCCTATTTCACCTTTAATATTTTACTTGAAAATAGCTATTTTTTTTAAAGAAGCCTACAGTTGTTGATTGTGGGGCACAATCGAAAATCCATGTATAAAATTTTAGGATAAACATTCATGAATGCCAGTCTGGATATTTGGGACTTTAGTCCTTCCTCTTAAAATCTTTTGAATCTGGAAAATGTGGTATTCCAGCAACAATAGACTGACTGAAGTGAAGCCAAAGTACAGTAATATGCACAGCAGAGATAATGGCATCATGACAAACAAAAGGCTTCTGTCCCCTGCTTACATTTCATAGATGTTATATGATGATGGAAGTGTTATTAAACTATTTTATATAAAAGGAGGAAGTAATGAGATGGACAAAAGATACCCGTAGGTCATCTGATGGGATTGGAGGAATAAATTCAGTAAAAGCATGTTTATTTGTGTTTTGTTTGTGTGTGACTTGCGAGTGCATTAATAGCAGTGTTTATCTGTGCCCTCTGTGAAATTAGTCCTTCAGCCTCCCTAAGTAAAGAAAAATGATTACATTCACAAACAAAGCATCAATTACAGCTAAGACATAAATTTAAAGCCTGAGTGAGCAGCGGAAAATTAGAGTTCCTTTCATGATATGAATCCACTTACTAACATAGTATTCATCATCGTCATCATAATCAGACTCAACAGTCCCAAACAAAAACACTTCTCGGGTCAGGTATGATCAAAGATGAAATATAATCGGTTTTATCTAAACTGGTAGCTGCTTGGAATATATAATTAAAAGTATTTTAATATCAGTAACAACTAACAATGTAGACAGTAAACAGGCAGCTTGCTACTGATGATGCTGTGTGTGTTTGCTGTTGTTGTGAGACTTCAGAGCACAGTCAGCTACTGCCATCTAGTGATTAATCCACTTACTGTAGGCTGGTTTTAGGACACAATACAGTGAGCACAAATCACATTTTGTTATCATGTAACATACTTCTATTCTTCCAGATAGACTTCCACAACTTACTCTACTTTTACTTTATCTGTCCAGGATAATCCACTCAGTATCAATACTGCTTACCAGGGAGTCTGATACATAACAAATCAAACAATAATACTCTCAAAACATTTTACTTACATAAATATTAGACTCAAATGTATTTAAAGTACCAAAAGTACATTTCAGAACAATATTTATTATATTTTTGGATTATAATTATGGATGCATTCATGTGTAAGCATCACCAATGTCGCAGCTAGTAAAAGTGAGGTTGATTTTAACTACTTTGTATTAGGGCTGTCAAATGAACACATTCATTTCGATTTTATTAAAAAATGTAATTGATTGACAGCCCTACTTTATTTACAACTGGGTAGCTTAATCCATAAATATAAATCATAATTTATTAGTTGATCATATGTTGTATTAATAAACGGAATTTGAAAAGTATAGCCATCAAAATATGTGTAGTAGAGTAAAAAGTACTATTGTTACTACTAGTGAAATTATGTCTGTTGTGAGATTTTAAATGGGCATCCAGGCTAAGTGGATTTTCCTCTGCTTATTCCATAAAACAGAGCTTCACCAGTGTAATTAAATCTGTTCTTTTACTCTACTGAATCAATCAGTGAAATTGACTGTGCAGAAGTTTATAAAGCACAGGTCCTGTGATATATTGTTGGTGCCAGCACCAGCACCATACAGCAGTTCTTTTCCAGACCTCTTTTATCAATGGCCTGACAAACTATTTTTCAGTTCTCACACATTTACACGTCTGCAGGAAGGCAAAATGCACTCGAGAAAGATTAATAGAATCTAAATCTGTACAGTGAACCAAAGAAAAAATACTTTCCCTGCCCCTCGCTGTCATTCATCAGAAGATAAACACAAATATAAACAACCAGGTGGACAAAGAGTGGAAAATAATTTGTGTGAGTGAGTGAGAGATACTAAATTCCTAAAGCAAGCCATATTTATAACGCAGATTTTTCAAATATTGGAGAAAAAAGTACTTATTAGTAATAGAGCTTAATAGATCTTTAAACACTTGTGTTTTGGTCTCATGTTTTAAAATTAGGCTTTAAGTCAAAAATGTACGTCAGTCTTAAAACAATGTCAAAACTGCAAATATAAAAGGAGGTTATATTCAGTGGTGAAACGTATTTAAGTATATCTACTCAAATAATATGAGAACTTGAGTATTTCCAAACACCAGTGAAAATGCATGCAATTTTTGCTGTTAGCTGCTACTTATCTGTACTTTTCCTTTAGATTTTGAATGTGAGACTCTTATTTCAAATGAAGCATTTTTACACTAACATTGTTTATTTTGCTTTAGCTGAGAATCTGAATATTTCTGGCAGAATACAAAGAGCTAATACAGAAGTCCCTTCAGAGTCCAACTGTTTATTAAATTATAGCTCAGTATATCTGTGCTGTGACCTATTCAAGGGTTAGGGTCGAGGACTAAACTTGGCCCAACTACTGTTGAAGCCTGAAGCCCATGCTCTAATGTTTACACAACTCAAAGCATTTCCTGGTATCACCTCCTTAAATAAATGTCTAGTTCGGAGAGATATAGAACCTGTTGTTCAGTATTGTAAAACCCTGAATTACACAGACCATCAACTGAACACTTCTAGGTGACGGCAAAAGCACAAAAACACATATTGTACACAAAACAACACTAAAACAAGCAACAAAAAGCAACAAAAATAAATAAATAAGTGCACAAGACCCAATCTAGGCTTCACTTTCTAGTCATGACGTGAGGCCTTTACGTGCTTGCGTCACTGGCGTGCGTCAGTGAGGTAGTAAACAGCTTCCTGCAGATCCTCTCACACTCTCCGGATAAAAAGATGCGCCAGCGGTTAATATTTCACCCGCTAAGGGTTTCCAGACGTCCCTGTAAAGGTTATCACCGCTAATAATCCACGCAGATATCAGATGGAGTGATAAATTCTTTTTTTGGGGGGTGGGTTTTTTTTTTTTTTTTTTTACAAGCCCGCGTCGAGTTACTGTCATAAAGTTAATCTCGGCGGTCGGGCTGGTTCTCAGCCGGCTGAGAGCTCACCTCGCTCCGGGCTGACATGGCGCTGTCCCTGGTGGGCCTGTGCGCCCGGGAGGTGGTGAGGGACCACAGCTCGTCGCCCTGCTGGCTGCGGTGGGTGCCCGGGGAGCTGTACCGGCCGCTGCTGGACGCCGCCTTCGCCGGCTGCAGGCCGCTGGCGGTGGGCGAGCTGGTGCGGCGGTGGCCCGAGCGCACCCTGCGGGTCGGCGGGCGCAGGAGACCGGGGCAAACTGCGCCGAACCGCCTCTGCATCCAGGCCCTGCTCCTCGCCGTCGTCAGGGGACTGTCGGACCAAAGGTGAGAAGGTGGCTTGCTTTTTTGCTGTAGTTTTTGTTTGATCGGAGTCCGTGAGTGACGCTGAGCTCTTCGCCAGGTGTGCCCTGCAGGTGCTGGACCTGTGCGGGCTCCAGGGGGACGAAGGGGGCATGGGGGACCCCATGGGAGGCTGGTCCCTGACCGTGGCCCTGTGCACCATGGTGGTGCAGGCCGGAGCCGCGGCGCAGAGGGCCCAGAGGAGGGAGCGAGAGCGGGAGAGGAAGCGGTCCTCAGACCTGGAGAGGGAGAGGGACGTGAAGAGAGAGAGGGCCCCGCGGAGGAGGGGGGAGGAACCGGAGGGGGACGGGAGGGATCTGGGGGACGGGGACGGGGAGAGGGTGGGGTCCTGCGGGGTTGTGGGCGAGGAGGAGCTGATCAGAGGTGTCAGGAGGAGGATGGAGATGGAGAGGAAGAGGGGGGAGGCGGCGGGGGCAGGTGCGGGAGGCGGTAAAAGGGAGTCAGAGGAGAGAGATTCGGCCGGGGAGGTGCTGGTGCAGGTGAGGTGCGATCTCTTCGTGAACGCGCGCTCTCTGGAGCGGGTCCGCGTGGCCCTGAGCACCTCGGGGCCCCTCGGGCTGCAGTGCAGGCACCTGCGCGCGGAGGAGATCTCGGTGTCCAGCATCCGGGCCCTGCTGGACCTGCTGCCGCGCCGGGGGCTCCTGGGCGTGGACGTCCGCTACAGCAGCCTCGGCGGGGCCGGCCTGGCCGAGCTGCTGCCGCCGCTGTCGGCCTTCCCCGCGCTGGGCTCCCTGCGCCTGCACTACTGCAACCTGGACTTCCGCAGGGACCACCCGGGCCAGGACGAGGCCCTCAGGGACTTGTCCCTGGGGCTGATGAAGCTGCGGGAGCTGCGGAGGCTCAGCCTCACCGCCCTGCGCCTGCCGGGACAGCTGCGTGTGCTGCTCAGGTGAACCATGTGATAGAAGTTAATCAACTTTTAGACTACGAACTCATTTATATTTGTCCAATCATAGATTTAGGAAATTGAGCTGAAACGATTAGTCGCTTATTCTGCTATTCAGTGTACAATTCATTTGGAATTATTCACAAAAAAACGTGTGAAAATTTGAAATGGTACACTTCACTACTTTACTTTCACGGCTGTAACTGATTTTTCTTTTGGATTTGTTTGTGTTTGATAAATATTTAATATTTTGTGGGCCAAATGTTTGGCACGACAGGAAATGATTTAGGATTTGCAGCTTTTATTTGTTTTATGTTGTAGTGCAGTGAATATGTTTGAGTTTAAAATTTAAGATTGACAAAATAAATGAAGAGGCTACCTTGGCCTTTAGAAAATTGTGATTGGCATTGTTCACAATATCCTGTGTTTATTTTTTGAAGATTAATCAGTTAATTTAGAAAATAATCCACAGATTAATCCATAATGAAAATAACAAGTCACAGCCAGAATCTCTAACTACTCGAATTTAAATTGCACTTTTCAATTAAATTTTCAATTGGAAACCTGTTTTTTAATCTTTGATTTAAAGCAAATCTGCCCAAAACTTAACAGTCTTATTTAGAATGAAGTAAAGGCAGAACACAATCATACATCTTCATTATCACTGTTTAAATGTTCGGTCCTTCCCTCTGTTGTTGCAGCTCGCTGCCTCAGCCTCTGGAGATACTGGAGCTGCCGTATTTGAGCCTGAGCCCAGCTGACCTGGCCTATCTGTCCTGCAGCCATCACGCGTCCACGCTGCAGCAGCTGGATTTGAGTGAGAACCGCCTGGATGAAAACACCCTGGCCTCCATCTGCCGCCTCCTCGCCCAGGCCTCCAGTAGCCTGCAGCACCTCTCTCTAAGCGGCTGTGGCCTGAATGAAGGCCTGCTGGGACTCTTGCTGCCCTCGCTGGGAGGCTGCTCGGCCCTCAAGAGCTTGGCGTTGGCCCTGAACCCACTCTCCATGAACGGCCTCACGGACCTGGTGAGGATGGCTGTGAGAATGCCCTCCCTCCGTCACTTACTGTACCCCAACCCCCTGGAGGACTACCAGCCGGGCCTCCCTGACCAGCCCTCCAGTGCTCAGCTCTTAGACTGGCCCCTGGATGACGCCACGGACGTCAACACGACCAGCAGCCGGCTCAACAGGGTGCTGATCGACAGCGGACGCTCTGACCTCTTTCTGACATGCGACCTGCTCAACTATGATAAAGACTTGGTGGACTAGAGCAGAAGTGGAGGGAAGGACACGGGTGCTTTTTATTTTGCTCGCCGACACAAACCAGAGCAAAGTACGTACACCTGACAATCTGTCACCCAAATATCAGTGTAGTATTCAGTTATCTGTTTTTTTTATCCTTTCTTTATCACCTCATGTGACGTCTTTAATCATTCAGTTATGCTTTCCATTATAAACATAACTGAAACAAAGAAGCAATACACTCAATACAATGCAGACCTCCGCGAGGCCCAACAATCTTCTTTTTAGCCACTATGTTCACAGTCAAAATTGTACAGGTTAAACAACAGGAGTAGTTACATAGCCACAGTTAAGCATGTTGGTGGGGATAGGGGGAAGTCACTGTGTCACCAAAGCAACAGGTTTGTTATTGTTGGAGGCATAAATGTGATCAGATGGATCAGAGGATATCACCTAACAAGAGTTGGCCGGATGGCAGAGCCAGAGATAAGGTTTCCTCCTCTGAGGATGTAGGAATCTGCAGTGCTTGCTTCAATAAGATGGTGCTATACTACTTTAATAAGTTTACTTGTTGACATAAATTACAGTTTTGCTGGTTTTATACCAAAAGTTAGTCTTTGTTCTTCATAATCACATCAACAGGATTGTTGGGACACACAGATTAACATCCCCCTTGTTGAAGATTACAGACTATCTGCCCTCGTGCCTTTACAGCTGTCAGCAGTACTTTCTTTATACAAAGCAATCATTCAGATATGGTATCTGATCAGTTATTCCATGTGCATACTACTTTTCAACAACAAAAACTACAAGGTTGAAAGTGGTTTCCTTTTATAATGTGTGTTTGGTAAATATTTGCATACTTTTTCCTTAAATAGGAAATTAATGTAACTGCTAAATATTTAGATTTGTTTCTGTTTTATTCACTGAATCATGCACTTTCTCTTTGTGCTGTTCTAATTTACATACATACAGTATATCTTGAACATCTGTTTTAAAATGTTCAGGATTTTGCTCTTATGTATTCATTCACCTTGTATATCCAATCAAAAGTATCACCATTATCAGGAAATGAGTGAACCAAATCACCTTTGTACCACATGAATGCATTTATATAGTGTAAGTTACATAATAAATCAGTCATAAAGCAAAGTTTTAAGAGTCATTTAAATGTCCAAAAAGTGTAAAGGGAGTGTTGCAGACTAAGAGGGATCATCTGTAGTAGTCTACGTAAGACTGCTGTTGAATGAAGTAGCGGCGAGGCGAGGCCTTCACCCAGTCCTCGTCTGAGTAGATGTGAAAGGGGCAAAGAGTGACCCGAGGTAACGGCAACGTGATGAAATTGGGAAAGTGCGTGAGGAAGGGGCGGTTTCTCAGGGGAGGCAGAATCAATCCTGTATGACAAGAATGCATTAGATGTCACAGACCAGTAGATTATTATAAGCAAAGCTTCATATAATCAGAGGAAGCAGGTACAGTGAAACTTTACCTGGTGGCCTGCAGATCCTGGCCATGCTGTAAGTCTCTCCTAGACGAAGGATTGGTTGAGAACTACTACACAAATAGATGATTAGATTAGATTAAAAAAAATTGTGGTAGACTACCTTTTCCAGAAGAATTTACCATATGTACCATGACTTTTACATACCAGTCATATAGGGGAAAAAGCACTGTGTTTTTACGACCAGCAGGAGCAACACAGCGGGCCTTACTGTACTCCTCTTTTTGCACGGAGCAAAAATAATTCAGCACATCCACCATGCTGAAGGCCGGCGGCTTACATTTTGCTGTGCTCCTGAGGTACAGATCCCTGTCATGTTCCTGGTGACATGGAAAGAGAGAGGGAAAGCAGTTAATCACTTACAGTAGCAAGCCAAAACCAGCCACGACACCACCGGCCATGCCAGTCAACAACACTGTGACGAGCTCTCACGTACTCCTATTTAGAGGAGTTAAGGTTACAGGAAAGGACATCAGAGGCAGTGGAGAGCCGATACACAGGGAGAGCCTCTCGGTTTTCACACACCTGTTCTGTCCTCCTGTCACATTCAAAAATACTGAAATTGATACCAATAATGAATGTGAAACATTTTTTTTAAGACTATAATGAAACATGTTACTTTGAATCTGGAGATCCACAACTCCAGCCAACAATCTGCCCTGCCATGGAGGCCATTCCAGATGTCGGACTTGGTCTGCAGCTCAGAGTCCCAGCTCTCCAGCTCCGGCCACAGCCACCGCTCAGCCTCATTTACACCTAATGCAGTCAGCACGCGCAGCACTGTTTCTCTATTGATAACAAGGTGATACAAACTTCAGTCATTTCAGAAAGATAAAAAAATTACACTTCAGACTTTTCTTTGATCAAACCTGCAATTAGTATTTTTTTGGCCACTTGGGGGCAGTGGAAACAAGTTGTGGTTGTGAACACAACATTGACATATGTCCAAAAAGGTGCTTATTTACACATCCAGAAGTTACAGTACAACATTGTCATTCATTTGTCCACCTGGCAAATGTAACTACACTATTTAGCTTTGTTATTTTAGCTCTGTTTTTGGTCTTTACCAAGTCCCGAGGGAAATATCTTCACTATGTTCACCAGCTAGTCGATAAATGTGCCTGTCTGCTGTTTGGTGCTGAGCTGGTAGTGTATGGTGGGTTTTAAGAGCTTTTTCACTGAAAACAGCTGCCTACTGCTGCTGATAACAACACTATGAGATCGATGAGAGAGAACCAAAACAGTAAAGTTGAGGGCTAGCCAGCAAAACAATGAGCTGAAACTCACTATAAAGCTCCATAAAGCCAAGGGGAGCTGCAGAGCTTCAGATGATGACAATTTAATAATTGTTATTTTTACATTGATGGACTCACCGGAGACCCAGTTTTTTAAAAGCCAGAAGAGTGAGAAGCTTTTTCACAAGATCACAGCTGCCAGATTTAAGACGCACCAACAGATTCAACATTTCAACAAGCACGGCCCGCTCCATAGGTGACTGAGACACAGAGGAAAAACAATTAAGACACAACCTAAAAATCCACTTATTAAAATGTAAGTGACCATCTTGATCCTGCACACACAGTACCATGTGAGGTCTCACAAATTTGGGCACCAAGTTAATGAGGCCTTGGTAAAGCTTGTCTGTATTCGGTAAGAGTCCCTGGCTGTGCAGCGCCTGCAGTGCAGCGAGGATCTTCATCTTAGACGGAGCACTGCAGGTGCTCACACATCCCAGCAGCTGCATGGAGAAGTCCTCTGGAGACAAGGTGTTTGGGATACACTGTACACAAACATACACTCATCAAGATGTCAACTTAAACCAACTTTAGTATTGTGCATAATATAATTGCCTGGTGATCGGCAGATATACATGTTTGGCATAGCCTACCTTTTCATCAGGATACAGGTCTTTAAACCAGCCCGCATCTGCAAACTGTTTGAGGAACGTCGGCACCTCTGGGGTGGGTTCCGGCGGTGGGAGAGGTGCTGGGAGAGGTGCTGGGAGAGGTGCTGGGAGAGGCGCTGGGGTCCTTACACGGCGAGGAGATGGAGTAGGGGTTTTGGCTTTAGGTTGCTCTACTGGAGAAATGATCTCTGGAGGCTACAGGGACATTTGTAGATATACACACAGATGCACACACAAATGAGAGCTGCTGTTTTATGCGTTCTTGTGTCTTCTGTGAAATTAAGATAATATATGCTCTTACCTCTTCATCTTTCTCCACTCTGATGGGTTTCTTGGGTATGACTCTGTCAACAGGCCGTGGTTTGACTTTGATTTGAGTCATTGGTTTAGAGTTTGTTGCTGGAGCCTTTTTCTGCTGCAGTCAGCGAAAGAGATCAAAACTTTGCTTCCAGACATACTGTATTTCTATACAACTGGATGATACATAATAACAAATATTTTTGTCAATTACTGTAAACCAACATTCAGAAAATCGAATAAAACTGTGAATACCATCAAAAATTTCAGAATGACTGAATATAAGGTTTCTTATCATGCTACCAGTTTTTACCTTCTTTTTCTCCACATTCACAGGAATGTTTAATTTAGTTTCAGGGCAGATGACCTCTTTCACGGTAGGTAGAATGCGGGGTTTGCGGTCACACATTTGTGGTTTAGGACAAAATGTAAGTTTATTCGGGTCAAAGGTGTCCTCCAAATCAATCTGAAAACACAGCATTATACTGTTAATGATACTGGTCTCTCTGCATAGTGAAAATGTGAGACAACACATTCAAATAAAATAGATGATTTCTGAAAGCTGGGGGAAATATCCTACCACATTTGCATCATGTAGATGCTACTTAAAGAAATATGATTTTTGACAAAGAAGCTTGTAGACTGTTTGACCTGCATATTCAGAAATATTTTCTTTAAGCTGACGCACATAGGAGCTAGCTTCAGACTGCCACAGTGTATTAAAGGAAAAGTGAAAGGTGAGTTGATTATAAAACGTATGTGCCAAAAGTCTGTGTATTCTTGAAAGTAAAGAAAGAAGCAGGTGAAATGAGTGGGGGAAGAAGAAGAAACCTTAATATTGGGGGGCAACCCATATATTATCTTCATGTAGCAATCAAAAGCCTCTTTCTTGGTTTCCTTTGTACTGGGAGGCTTCCCTTTTCTGCAGTTTACTGAGCCTTGTAAGAGTGCAGTTAGGTCCTTGTTCAAGGTCGCTAAGCTGTCATGCTCCTGGAAAGACACATGGAAAAGATATTCACAGAGGTATTGGAACACATTTGACATTGACAAGTTGACATGTCTTAAAATCTATCAGTTCACACACACCTTCTTTCTCCATGTGTCTTCAGTCAATAATAAATTGCTGGTGATTGCTGCCAGTTTCTCTTCCTCATCTTTGTCTGTGCTTTCATTCCTGTTTGCACCAATATTACTCATAGCTTATTATGTCATTGTTTTGGATCATTCTTAACATGTAATATGAATAAATCTTACTTTCTTTTGCTGATATCTTCTTTTTTCTTGATTATTGGCAAGTCAGGAAAGGGCTCAGCACAATAAGTGTAAAGGAGCTGTTTAAAAAAAAGAGATTAAACAAACATTAAGTTTATATTTCGCGAATGTTGGTTAAAAATGGCTAAAATGTCCCTCACACATCCATCAGCCACACTGCAAGCATCTAGATACCATCTGTTGGTAGTTGTGTGGCAGGAACTTTGCGCAATTTGTCCTGTACAGATCCCCCCTGATGCCAAGAAATAGTTCCCCTCCAAACCCACTGGGAGCCAGACACTCCGGCACTGCATTCAGCTGCAGCGTCCTGGAAGGGTGAATATACATACATCATTGAATTAATGTGTGCTTTTCACTTCTGTAATGCAAAATATCAGTGGCAGGTAGTGAGCTCCAACCTGATGAGGTGATTCTCCTCATTCCAGATACACACTGTCCCGTCTAGACTGCTGGAGACAAACACCTCCAGATCAGGACACACACACAATCCTGCAAGAAAAACCGAGCAACACCCAGTCACTCACACACAATGTCAACACGTCCCCAACAGGCAATGCTGTTTTTTTTTAAAACTGTTTTTATGACCTGTTAAATGGTCTAAATGTCCTTCCTTGGGTGGGTAATCGGTCTGGCCCTGGTTGAGTAAGTTAAAGTGCATCAGGTTGTAGGTGCCACTGTTGGGTTCCTGAAAGGTCAGGGCCAGCTGGGGCCCCAGGGCTGCCAGGAAGACTTGAGGCTGGCCACAGTGCAGGCTCAGCTGTTGGCTGAGACAGTCCTGCACGTAGGCATTTACTTTCCACACCACCACTGTCATGTCTTCACCTTAGGGATGGGGGTAAAGTCATTACATCATTACTGACAAGCATACAAAGGCATTAAAGTTGCACTGGGAAATACCTGTGGAGAGGAGGCAGCCATTCTCAGGGTACACCTGTATCGTGGTGACTCTTTGGCCACCGTGTGCTGGCGTCCGGTACCAGACTTTCCCATTATCCATTTTCAGAACACTCAGGCAGCCTCCACTTTGGCCGAGAATGATCAGAAACCTTTCTCAAGCACAGAAGTACAATAACATTTGCTGAAATAAAGATACTTTTGTCCCAAAGTATTTTTATTCTGAAATTTACTAAAAGCAAAACAAATTCTCACTTGTTCTTGGCATCATCAAGAGCCGCCTTGTTCCTGTGACTGCATCCCCTTCTCTCCTGCAAACTCGTCCACTCCTCGAAAGCTCCCTGTGTCTCAGCCACATAACTGTAGACTACCAGGCAGCAAGCCGGGCCAGGGATCGGCAGATTTTGGGCATCATCCTCAGTCACTTGGTCCCTGTGCTGCCAGGGCCCCTGGCCTCTCCCCTTCCACTCATCCATCAAAGTGATTGGATTAGTCAGTGTGTTGGCTTGGAGCACCGTACCTGTCTCGGTCAGAGCCAACAGAATCTCTTTTTGCAGGCAGTAGTCAGCACACAAAATCCTCTGCTTTGCCGTGAAGGAAGTCAACACTGCTCCTGTTTCTGCAGCCACAAGCGTGATATCACAGTCCCCGCTGATGCAGAGGACTCGTGTAGGGTAAGGAGCAGGGAAGGGGGAAACTAGGATTTGTCTCAGTGGGGCTCCTTCGTCCCCTTTGAGTTTACAGTGGAGGGTGTACAAGCTTCTGATGGTCCAGAAGTCAACTCCCTGGTGTGAGAAGGAGAAGAAAGTGTCTGCCTTTCTAGTGCCTCCTATGCACAACGGAGGGTTTTTCTGCTCTGTGTGGACACACTCGACCACATCACCCTCTTCCACGTTCCAGCAACGAATCGTACAATCCACAGAGGCTGATAACAGCATGCTTAATGCAGGACAGTAGAACAGGGAGTTCACCACACCTACACACAAAAAAGCCAAAAATGTCAACATTATATCTTATCACAAAGAGGGACAAAAAGAATGTGGATAGACGTCATGCCTTTACCATTATGTCCGACAAAAGTCAGTCTTAGTTCCCAATCTGGACCCCATATTCGAATGGAAAGCTCTTCAGATGCAATGATCAAACAGTCCAGTTGAGAGCAGTACACCATTGCAGTAATATCTCTGTGAAACATATGTTGTTAATCTTTATGCAAAAAAATTGTAATTCCACCACTCACAGTCTGGAAAGATTCACCCTCCAGCAATCACACCACATGCACCCACACACACACCGTGAGCAGAGATCCCTCTTGTGCTCCAAAACCTTCCCGGCACCGAGGTCGACCACTGTCACGACCCACCCGCACACAACGAAGGCTCTGTGGGGCCTGTCCGATCGCGGGGGAGCCAATGCCATTTGAGTGAAAGTGCTGTGCTGCAGCCCCTCCTGTACCTTCACCTTACGCCTCATGAGCATCACCGACCACACGCACACGTTCCCCACGCCTGCGGTCACCAGCTCTGTGGAGTGCTCCGCAGCCTGACACACACGTATGTCCAGGGCATCTTGAGCAGCATCCACGGGGCGTAACTCGCTGTCCAGAAGTGTGAAGACAGGCCCTGGGCCCCAACCCACCACGCAGCCTGAGATCTTTGTTTCGGTCAGGCCCATGAAAGGAAGGGGCGCTAAGGAAGTCTGCTTGCGGCCATCAGCTGTGTAAAGGCACACTGTGTTGTCTGAATGGAGGCTAATGAATGCTGCAGCAGCTTCAGAATACATCATGAAACGTACAGGGCTGTCAGAGGAGAGATGCTGTAAGCGATGGAGACCATGAGTGAACACATGCCGCTTGCTCTTAGAGTTTTTTACCTAGAGAGTCGGACACAGAAAAAGAATATAAGCTGTGTAAGACCTCTGAGAGTGATCCAAACAGGTAAGCATCACGATGACACGGCCTACCTTGCCCTTAGCTTGTTTTACATCCTGCTTTAACAAATTCTGCTTTCCAAATGTCTTTCCATCTGATGTCCCAGTCCCGTGAGACTGCAGCCTCAGGGTGGGACTGGGGAACAGCACTGTTGTTGTTCTTGTCTCCTCGCCTGGGGCCACCATTTCCATCAGTTTCTACACAGGACTCTGCTGCACACACTGACCTTTTGCACTTTTGCAACAAAACTTTCTTTCTTGCTGGTGGCTATATGTGTTCAGGGCACTCTGGAAAAACACAAAATCAAATTATTGTAATTTTTCTGCTTTAAAAATGTAACATGCTCCAATTACACAAATTATCTCAGTACCTGTCAAATAATTTGTTATTAATGCTTTATTTAAAATCACTGGTCACTAGTAAAATCAAATCATTTGAAAGACTTAATAGCTTTTGTAACTCTTTTACGTATAGAAGCCATCATTCTTGGATTAGGGACATTTTCTACTTTGTTAAAGTGGAAAAAAAATGATATTTTTTTTATCTGGTCTGTTTTATACTTTTTTTAATATGTTAACTGAAGGCCAACATGACACTTGTTGTCTATTATCTCTTTGGATATTCAACAAATAAAGTTTGAGGAAAACAAACGTTATGCTATTTGGTAATACAGTCGAGATAGATGTTGAGGGATTAAAAAGTGGAAACGACGACAGAGAAAAACAACTCACCTTGTAGCTACTCCATGAACAAAACATTATCTCACATCAGTCTGCTTTTTTCAGCTCCTCTATAAAAGTTGAAGATTTATAACGATAGTTTATAACAGCCTAAAAGGTTGGTAAACTACTAGTTACGCAGTTGGAAGTTGCAGTATGTCTCTAATCTACACAAAGTCGAGTTAATTAAGTTAAAAACAGTGATATCACTCAGCGTTGGAAGAAAAAGTTTCTTCTCTAAGCGTCGACGGGCTCCGTCCTTGTTGCCAGGCAACGGGTCGCTCGGCTACATCCGCGGCGGCCAAACTTCAGACTTGAAGATGAAGATGTTTGGACGTTTTCTCGTCTTTTTTTGCATGAAATAAGTAGAAAGTGTCGCTGTAGTTAAACACAGGGGCCGTAGGTACCAGTCTGGTCGTGTCCTCAGTCATTTGTCCGGGAGTTTGGGATGTTTAAGGGCTTTTTTTTAAATTTTTTATTATTAACTGGATATTTTATTGGCTGATATTTTTTGGTGCATAAATTAATGCAATTTTTAGGCCAAAAAATAAAGGATTCATTATTTCACCACCAGAGTTGTATTCTTGACAATGTGCACATCTATGTCCAAATTTTGTGATTTCTTTTTCTTATAATTAACCAATTAAATCAAATGTTCCTTTATTATTCATTCTCCTAAAAACCTATTATTAGGTTATCTGCGTTTAAGATGGAAACAGGGCTGTTTTTTTTTAAGATAGTTTTCACAGAACAGAGACATTCATGTTGGCAAATAAAATGTAGAAACTATATAACTGAACTGTTAACTGAATAAATCCAAGGTGAAATAACATTTAGAGACTTCAAGTTTTGTGTTGGGTAATGTTTTTTCTGTATTGTGTCCTTGGTATTTGTAAAATCTTTGCTCTGGCTCTGGTTAAACCTATTGTTCTTAAACTGGGGTTAAGCAGGTGCTTGAACAATGATAATGAACAATCCCATTTGTTATGCAAGTTAAGAACTGCTTAAGTTAAAGCATTAAATAAAACAACTACAGATATACTCAGTTTATTATATAAAAATGAAACGTGTTAATACCATACAAATATTTTACATTAATCAGACAGTAGAAATATTTACATCAACATTTACATTATAAGTTTCTTACAATGTATTTATGGAGGATATTGGATGAATTGTGGCGCCTACAGAGGATCTTTGGTATTTAGCCACATTCTTCATATATTAATGTAACATTTTCTAGCCATGTGTCATCAGATAAAGAGGAAAAACTCAGTAAATATGACATATATTATATGAAGTGACTGTGACAAAAGAGATTTGTAACTTGATCTCTCTTCCAGAGATTAAAAATGGAATAAATCTTTTGAATTAACACAAACACATCAGTCTAAATGCAGCAATACAAGATGCACTGTTTCAGAAGACTTCAGTCATCATACTCTCCAACTTCTCCTCCTCTGCAGGAATGGGCACGGTCAAATTTCTTGTGAAATACTGCAGTTCTATTTTTCCTGACTCATGTGCCAGCGCTATTCCTGAATATGTGTTTTGTTTTCCCAAGTCTCCAAACACAGCCATGGCTGTCACCCTGAAAGAGAACAGAAAATGTGCACCACATATCAATATAACAAATCTATAATTCCTCAGAGAAACCACCCCTCATGCCTGTCAGGTGTTACCTGTCAGAAGCCATTCTTTCAGTGACCACAGGCTCGCTGTCATTTTTCAGCAGGTCCCATATGTGGATGTTAGAGGCTGCATCGAGCACACAGAAGACTGTTGGTCTGGTTTGGGCCCACTGCAGAGAGACCACTGGTTCGGCGGCTGTACCGTTCTTCCACTCTGCCACAGGCTGCTCATGGCTGACTGCATGCAGCCTGATGCTGCCGTCCCCACAACCCACCTGGAATAAGGGCAGGGAAAAAAGGTTTCAAAAAAGATTATATAGTATATTATTGTTATGGTTATTTCTATGTGTATTAGTTGCTGTTGCTGAGCACACCAAGGCAAGTATCTTGTTTTTGGCATTTGCTGTAATGTCAATAAAGTTCACTCTAACTCAGATAATTGCAATCCATCGAATGGAATCAAAGCAAACTGAAAAATTAAAGCAGTTTTTATGCTTTTGTGCACAGTATTAAAACCTTGCAGGTCACTGGTTAGTAGCCACCGCCCTTTAGAATTTCTGAATAAGAAACAACAAAAGTGCACACGCACCAAGAACAACTGTTGCCTGAAGGGAGAAAAGTGGATGGAGCTGACTTCAACAGGTCGGACTCCAGCCTCCTGAAACCTGTAAAACTTTGGTGGAACGTTCAAACCGTGACTCGTTCCATGATTGACCAGACCCTACACAGAAAGGACAGAAAACAACTGTAAGGGTGGATATGATTTCTGAATATCTTGAGAGGGTTCATTTGAACGAACACCACACTGTGGCAGACAAGATCATGCTCACCATACTGGTGCCGATAAAGAAATGATTGGAGTCCGTTGGAAGGAATTTTAAATGAAGTGTCTGTAACGGCCCCGTTTTCACTGCATCTCGTGGTGATACCCTGAGAGCCAGATAGATCAGGAGAGGGAGAAAAAATGCCAAACCAGAGGTCAAAGGTTACAACATTCCCAGCCAAAAACAAACTGTGCAACAGTGGAACACGACACTGCATCACATTCACACTGCACATGTAGGACCACAGATATGTTCCCATCAGATGTTGAGGTGACAAAAACAACAGGCCGCAGTACATAACAAACAAGATCGTATGACCACGACAGAGCAGCTGTGTTCCACTGGGTAAAGACATTGTGGGGTATTTTGAGCCCAGTGGCTGGCAGTGACGAATGATCATCACCAGCTATTTATCAATCTCACCTCTCAGCAGTGAGGAGAGAGGAGCTGTGAAGCAACTTCACTTTGCCCCCAGGCCTGAGCCCTGCAAGAGAGAGAGAGAGGCTGAAGTTGGTACCACATGTGTGAGAAAGACGAGCATGTTCATGGAAAAAGAGGGGGTGCTCTAAAACGTGACTTACCTAGATCTGTTGGAGAACCAGCCTCGTTGGCTTTTGGGAGTTCCACTACCACCTAAAGGACACAGAGAGGAAACCATGCAAGTCCACCAGGGCATAACTTTGCTGTTTGTGTAGGGTTTTCAAAGATGCCATGTCCACAGGTTTTCAACACGGGGAAAATATCAGTATATCAACGGATAGACGAGAGCCATTCTGAGCCTCTATAAAGTCAATAATTATACTGATAGTGCGACACTAAAAAAAGTTAATATTAATGGACTCTGTAAATCCTTTTGTTATTCTTTGTCTACCTTATATTTAGGACATTCATGCTGAAAGTTTTCTACAGTTCCCATAATTTTTTATGTAAACAGGAGTATAGTTTTAGCCTAAATTTTGGTTAAATATTGGCAAAGGGACACCATTTAAAGTATGCCAAATTAGTTATTAGCAGTTCCCCTTTGCAATGTACCCATCCCATGTACAGACAGCTAACAAGGGATGTCTTTGATACTACAAAATTCTACAAATACAAATTGCAGCAATCAAGGGTTAACAATTTTTTAGTAGCTTAATTGTCTCCATGAGCTGCGTGTTACAGCCACTGCTGCTGCAGCTGCTGACCCTGTTGGGGAGTGGGCCAAATCATTGGGACAAACACAATAACATACTTCCTGTTGTTTTTAGAACACCGGTGTGCATCTGTCACCTTCACCTCAGGCAGTATCTTTGCCTCACATCCCTCCCTCTGCGTCCCTTCTTCAACTCTCCCGTGCCCTCTCTGGAGAGGTATGCCTCACAGTTTGAAAACCTCTGGTGTAGAGAAAGAATATGTAGGATTTGTTGCCCAACCTACCCAGAAATTTAAAACCCCGCTTTCATCCAGAGAAGCCAGCTGGAACGACAATCCTGATGACTCTGGATTACGAAACAGAATAACAATTAAATATAAAGCCAACTGGGAATGGCAAAAACATATGGCACATTTATTAAATGATACAAAAGATCTTTATCTATGTGCTGCCCATTCCTATACCATTCAATACCTTCCTCAGATGCCAAAAGGGGGACCTCTGGCCTCAGCCCCCCTGCTACAGTGGAGGGGACAGCTTCAACAGATGTCACAGGTGAGAAATGGCCTGAACCGGCCATCACTGCATCTGTGTTGACAAGGTGACAAAAGAGCACACACTGAATCAACAGTACTGTGATGTAAGTAAAAAGCCTCTGAACTTTAAGTGAGCAACAGGGCAGAGGCTGCCCTCAATCACCAGATACAGTAAATAAGGATGTTTGCCATTTAGTGCCTGCTGACATTCATTTCCTTGGGATTGCAGGGCAAATACATGAAATACACATCAGCAAACATGACAGAGTGAAAGATCAAGGGGCTATATATTCTCAAAATGAAGGCAGACAAAAAAAGCTCTGTAAGCACATGCTTGGTGTAAGGTTGCAGAAATTAACATGACCAATGACATTTTCAGGGAAACAGGGTTAATGATATTATTAGGAATTACTGTTATATACTGCTGGAAAGTACAGACAAAAATGTGATATGAATATCAATAAATTCATGCACTGTGGTAAGTAATTTTCGGCCTTATCATCCCTAATGGTTTTCATTGATATTTTTCAGACTTTGGTACTGTACTGGACTGTGAAACAGGTATTGAATTGAATTCTATGTGTTATTAAAAATATCTTAATAAGTTATAAATTTAACTTGGTGAACCCTGCAAAAACCTTTGGGGAACCACAATATTCTTTATATAATTAAGATAACATGACATAACATAATATAACATTTGAAAGTACAGGGAAAAGTTACAAAAAGGTCATAAAAATAAAGCTGATTCTGTGGTATTATCCCCTCACATGTATTGATAATAAACTGCTTTCTGATGTCAACTATCATCTGTAACATACCAGTGGAGAAGGTGGGCTGTCGGAAAGTCCACTCATCCTCCCCAATCTTCAAGCCGTAATGGTTACTAGCATGCTCCCTCAGGTCCCACAGCAACACAGAGCCGACTGACGTGCCTGCAAACACCAATATGGCCTTTCCAGGGCTGAAGCAACAACACTGCACCTGTAGCAATGAGCATCAAAAGGGGTTACTGTGGATGTTAGAGGTGAGGTGACTTTGGTTCCTCTGTGAGTTATTGGCAGATTTGATTTCAGGCCAGAAAATTGGTTTTGGTGCATGTTGAATTTTGAGACTGGTCTTTTTGGGATATTTATGTAATGGAGTATGAAGAATTACAGAACAATTTTGATTGGAATTGCTCTTTTCTGAGGGCAAGCCAAGCAATAAGTCCTCCTGATTCATGTTTAGTGTGTTGAAATTGTTAAATCTCATCTGAAAGAAAGTTAACTGAAGCAGATCTCAGGTCAATACAATTCTTACTAATCTTGCTCACGTCAAGTTTTGAAGTCACTAAAATGTCCTAAAAGTAAGTTTAGACATTTGTGGTGATTTCACTCATTGTTATTTATCACAACTAATGTGGTAATAATGAAAAAGGAACTTGAAAATATCACCTCAGATTCGTAGACAAGGACTTTTTGAGGTCTGGACGGCTCCCAAATGTTCCAGATGCAGATGATGGTGCAACTGTCAAGACGCACAGCACTGGGCTTGGTTGTAGGGCTGTGGACTGACATCATGGTGTGCCTCTGGACCTGAGAGAAGTGCACCAGGCTGATACTGCGACCTGCAAATGATCAAAAATGACCAAATCCATGGGAAGTGCTACCTGAATAGTGTAATCACATGCATATGCTATGGTCTACAAGGTACACATAACAACTGATAAAATACTGATGAGAAGACAGTGGTACAATTAAGAACAAAATTAATTTCTCTGGTTGTAGTGTGTACCATAAAGAAAAGGCAACTTTGTGTTGAGCTGTAAATTTCCATCGCTGAAAGACAGCGTGTCTGTTTGAGACCTCGGCTTTTTCAGGGATTTTCTCTCAGCTTGATCCTCCTCCAAAAGGACAACCATGACCTTGATTAAATCACAAAAGACAACGGGTGTTAGTTTTGAGCCACAAAAACCTTCATGTAGGAAGTCAAGAACTGTTCCATTTTTAAAATGGTGTATAAATAAAAAGATAACCTGTGAGGCTGAGCGTAGAAATGCTGTCAGACGCTGTGAATCAAAGTTCATTTGACTTGTGTTTTTTTCTCGTGCTTCCTGCGAGAGATTTGGATCTGTCAAAACAAAAACACTGTTATTGAATTTTACATGTAAAGGTCATCAGAAAAAAGTATTGGCTTTTCCTTACCACCACAGGCTCCACTGTGCTCTGGAGGATGCTGCGTCCACTTCTCACACACCTCTATCTCCTCTGTCTGGATGTCTCTGTCTGCATTATCCTCATTAGACTGAACGTAAGCCTGACAAGGATGATGTTTTAACATGTTGTTTAGACATGGAATATAGCTATTTTTTTTAATGGGAAAACATGGAATATTTCCCTTTTCTATTTTATTATTTGGATACAAGTATCTATATACCTAAAGTATACATTTAAAGAAAGAGACAACAGAAACAAATACTGACCTGCTTAGTGTTTGCAGTTCCAAAGTTTCTAATATACATGTCATATTCATTAACAGGTGGCAAATCCAAAAGGGAGAATGTCATTGAGAAATCCAGATCAATTAAGCGAAGAAGCTCTGTACTGCGTTTCCTGTAGTCAGACAAAATTCACATTAAAGGTACAGTTAAAGAACACATACACTCTGCTATGTACTTGAGAAATCATATAATCCAATCAACATGTAACCATTAACATTAACCTACTTCTGTTTCGTGGCAACTTTCTTGCTGACTTCACGCTGCTTTGCAGCCACAAAGTCAATAAACTTCCCACGGTGGGAGGCTCTATTCTGGGTTTTTTCAGATCCTTTTAACAGAGCACAAAATCGACATTTGCACAAAATATACAGACATTAACTGAGACATGAAGAAACAAATCTGTATACACTATAACAAGCAATAGCACCAAGTGCTTTAGTTCAAAGAATATATTTTGAGCAGATAAGAAAGGAGAAAGAACTGTACCTCTGGACCATTTATGCCCATCTTCCTCCTCTCTGCTCGTAATTTGTCTGGACTGAGCTGTTCCAACTCTCTCGTTCTCTTCATCCATGGCTCTCTGAATCGCTTCAATTTCTTTTCTCCTTTGTGCTGTGAGTTCCTCCCTCTCTTCACCCACCTCTGCATGCTGTGGCTCCTTATTGTCCTCACCTTCATTTGCGCTCTCATCGATCTCCTCAAAATCCTCTTCATAATCCTATGAACAGAGGTATTCCATCAATACATACAATATATTTAATATGAAATAAAACAAAAAACCAAGATTCTGTGTGAAAAAACTTTGCATCTTATAAGAATGAAAATGGGTGCATTTGTAAAAGTTCTTAATACTCACCACTTTCTTAGAATGTAAATCGATTACAGCATGCAAAAGTAACACAAAAATAAGTAAATAAAGATTTGAACATGATGAGAAAACTAAAACAACAGAATTTGATTCTACAGTATGTGGCCTACTTCATAATTACAAGGCTGTATTACCTCAAAGTCATCTTCATATTCCTGCTCAGCCAAATCTTCATCATTGACAACCTGTGGATGTGACATAAATGCATAAGGTAGAAAATATATGAAATACATAAATAAGTGTGCAGATACATTTGGGGATGATGATGCACTACAGTGAAGCTGAAAGTACTGCAAAAGAAAAGAGTGCATGGCATGCAGCACAGACAGTAGATGGCTCACCAGACCAATTCACCAGGCATCAGTTCAAGCTCAATTGTTTCAGTTTCGGCACATAACTTCATATAAGCAACGGCAGCATGAGCTGAAATGTGGTTTGCTTTCATGCAGGCAAAAGGAATGTAGCTGGGAGATCAAACTCCATTGTAACAGGCATGGTATTGAATTGTTTAAGTTTCAGCCAGTTATCAATGGGAATAAGAAAAACACACAGCCAAACTAAAAACAAAAGTCCCCAGAAAGAACAGCAAAGTAACCAAACTAAGCATCTTACAGGCTCTTCTGTGTCTCCCACATCTTTCACACTTGCTGTCAAGTGCTCAGATACCATTGCTATATCCTGGATCACAAAAAATGACACATGGAGGAAAAAAGCCATATAATCCATTAGCGAACAGACAATAAAAGGGTCAACAGTTAAGAGTATAATGGCAACTTATAGACACACAAACCTCAGTTTTAGTCTCATGCCTATGACTTTTGTCAGGCGCTGATTTCTTGGAGCTGGTCCTGTCTCTGTGATGATTTCTTTCCGGTTCCTCCTCCACCTCTCTGTGCCTTCTCTCTTTCTGTTTGTCCCACTCTGCTCGCTCTCTGTCCCCACGGTGATGCCTGACCTCTTCGCCTGACCCCTTCAAGTCTCGATACTGCCTGGGTTCACTGTCATGCTTCCGCTTTTCATCCTGGAGAACAGCAAAATCCACACAAGTAAATCAATGTGACCAAAGGATGTTGACACAGAGTTGTGGGATGTAAGCAAAATGTTAATTAATTGATTTAAAATGCAAAATAGAGATTGAAAATCAATACTGCTGCAGATACTTACAAGATAAACTCTCTCTTTGTGTCTCCTTTCTTTCTCCTCTCTATGTCCTCTATGTTCTTCTTTGTGCTCTGAAATCAGAAAGATGTGAAAGTTGACCCCATATGGAAACATTAATCCTGTGAATATAGCACTATGTGTACACACTGCTGTGGCCTTACCTCTTTCCTCCTTCACTTCCAAATGCTTTCTGTCTCCATGTCTCTCTCGTCTTTCTTTGTCATTCCTCTTATCTTCATATTCATCTCTGTGTCGCTCTCCCTCTCTGTGCCGATCTCTCTTCTCTCTTTCATGCTTTTCTAGCCGATGTTTGTCTCCTTCTCCACTTTCCTCGTGTCTCCTTCTCTCCCTCTCAGTCCTGTGCTCTCTGTCCCGTTCAGCTCTCTTTCTTTCCTTGTCTCTCTCTTCCCTCCTTTTGTCCCTGTCCTCCTCGCTGCGTCTCTCTCTGTCCCTTTCCCTCTCTTTCTCCTTATCTCTGTGTCTTTCCTTGTCCCTCTCCCTTTCATGCTTTTCCTCTCTATCTCGCCTCCTCTCTCTGTTCTCTTTGTAATTATCATCGTACCTCTTTCCATCGACCAACTTGTCTCTTTCCCTTCTCTTCTCCCTGTCCCTCTCATCTCTTATATCCCTTTCCTTATCGCCTCTCCTATCCCGTGAGCCCTCTTTCCGTCGATCTGCATGTCTCTCTTTTCCGCCTTCATCTCTACTCTCTCTCGTACTCTCCCTTTCCCTGTGCTTGTCTCTCTCTCGTCTGGACTCCTTCTCTGGATCGATGCGGCGTCTCTCTATGGATTCCCCACCGCGGTGCTTTCTCTCGTTGTCTTCTCGCCTCCTGGCAGAGTCATCACCATTTCCTTCCTCCTACAAAAAGAAAAAAATATTAATAATATTACTTGGATGCAATGTTGTCTGTTGATATAAATCCAACCTTCTGCAATGCTTTTCTAAACTCTCAAAAACTTACCCTGATGTGTCTTCTCAGGTCAGCTGGTTTCCATGTGTCCTCCTTGGTTATTTTCTAAATAAATAGATTTTTTATGTTCACTAGATGACCATATAAACGTTCATTCAAAGACAACATAAACTTACTCCCAGCATATTTTGAGGACATCCAACCGAATGCATCCCTATCAAGACAAAATTTCCTAAGATAACCAACGTTTGATACCGACCACAGCGGACATGACAGCTTCTACTGAAAACACATTCCCCAGCTTTAGTCCGGATACGGTGAAGTCAAAGATAAAGCAGGTACCTTGTCGCTATGCATGTTCTCATCTGTGTTTTTTCAATGTTTGAAGTCTTTCAATCGCCAAAAACTTGCTCATATTTTTGTACCGTCGCCGCCATGACGGTAAACCTCTGGTGCGCAGGCGCAGTTAGTCGAAACCAAGGAGATCGCGTCACTTGAGCCTGACAACAGGCTTACTAATCAACAACAGAGCAGTCCCTGGCATCAACAGCCAGTTGCCACGGCAACGATCACCTTTATTGCTTAATGCGTATTTTCTTTTTAAAAAACCTATTAAAATGTCGTTGTTTAAACGAGTACAACTATTTACACTAATACTTATCTGGTGTTGCTAACTGTGTTTGGGTTCATTTCGACGTTTGCTATAAATAAAACACGACGTGATCGATTTCTCTGTGCTCGTTATTCAACACCCATTCCTGTCTTCAAAGTTCTGGCGGTTGATAACAAACCAACGAAGCGGTAAGATACACAGTTATTTGTTTGAAATACGACCTATTTGCCTTATTATATATATATATATTTTAAGAATTACTATTTCACAGCTTCTGAAGTAGTAGCCCAAATGGCCATTACGAGCTGTGTTTACCGCTAGTGATAACCAGATGGCGGTGTTCCTCCGTTTGGACCGGGCTGTGTGTGCGCCGCTACGAGCGCAGACACCGGTGCGTTTTTTGGAAACGGTCGTCTGTGGACCGTGAGGAAGGCAGAGCGAGCGGAGCCGTGGACTGGAAACAGGCTCCGCCGCCTATTTTAACCAGAGGGTCGTTACGGAAACTAACGCGGTCAATGCCAGCGACGCGTCCCGAGGCGATGGGCTGGCGCGCCGGTGAGCCGACGTGAAGAAGAGGCTCCCCGAAGCTGCCGCATCGGTCCGCTCGCACATGGGAACCGTGTCGCCCGACCGTGCCCGCGTTTTCACAGTTTGAGGACGGACTCCGGGGCGGCGGGGCGGGGTGGCGGGGACAGAGACATGTCTAGAGACACCGCGGCCGGTGTGCGAGGAGCCCGTTCACACAGCGCTTCGCCCAAGGAGAATGGACACGCCGCGGCGAGCCCCGCGCAGCCCAACTTTCCCCATCCCTCGGCGGGGGACGTGCCCGACGACCCCCCGCTGTCGTCGACCAGCGAGCTGACCCAGACCTGGCTCCACGTCGCTAAAACGTTTGTTCTCATATTCCCCATTTACGCACTGGGCTATTTTGAGTTCAGTTTCAGCTGGCTGCTGATCGGACTTGTGATCTTTTTCCTGTGGAGGAGAAACACCGGGGGGAAGCACAGCCGACTGAGCCGAGCTCTTGCCTTTTTTGATCAGGAGGAGACAAGTGTCAAGCACAGTCTGGCGTCCTCTGATTTGCCACAATGGGTAAGACACTCAGCAGATTAAAGTCATGTCCCCTCATGTCAGTCGGTTTGTCCTAGCTGAACGATTTCCCTGAAGAGCATGTTGGCATTTCTGTGAACAATATTTTTGAGTTTCCAGGGGGAAAAAAAAACAATCAGCTGAGGAGAGCAGGAGGAGCAGAGGTGAGCTGTAAAGCTGTGATGGAGCAGCTGTCCCCCCCCCCCCCACCATCCACCCCCCAGCAGTGACATTAGTCCCAGTCTAAATACAGCAGGGTACAATGGTAAACCAGACACCACGCTGTAAAGGAAACATGCCCACATGGTCCCTGTTATTTTGGGATTCGGACTGCTATCTCTCTTGCAGTAACTCATTCTATTACTGAAACACTCTGGCTGAGCAAAATTGTGGGATAACACTGGGGCTCTTGACTCTTCCTTGTCTTGGTCAACAATCCAGTGTTTAGGGCTTTGTTGGGAAGCTACCGAAACCTCCTCAGAGACCCTCAGCAGCCCCCAGTATGTAAATCAACGAGATAACATAGTAATAATAATAACTTTATTTGTATAGCACTTTCCTGAAAACAATGTTTACAAAGTGCTTTAGATCCAATAAAACCCAAAAGCAGCAACAGTAGAAAATAGGAATAAAAGGTAATAAATGAGGTAAACAGGTGCAGAAATACGATTAAAAACAGATCAGAACTTTACATAAAAGTGAGTGCAAAAAAAATCTAAAAAATAAGAATGAAGGATACAAGAGTAACGCAGGAACCTCGAAGACCCCTCAGTAACTCCGAAAAGGCAGTGCAGAGGGAGTGATTTATATAAAAGTGTGTTTTTAGAAAGGATTTAAAAGATGAAACTTATGTAGCTAGCCTAGTTTCCTCAGGCAGGTCGCTCCAGGTGCCCTAACAGAGAAAGAGCAACATAGGTTGCACTTAATCAAGTGCTACCCAAACACAAAACACAACTCAGATAATTACACAAGAATAGACGGTATTTTAGGGATATATATTCAAAGATGAACTGCAGGCAGTCATTATTGTCACACAGCCGAATGTCATGTGACTTTTCTGCAGCACTTTGAAAGAGGTTTGTCACCATGTAATCCATGTTGTTAACTACCGTCTGCAGGGAGCCGGATTTCACCATCAAGGGGAAAGTAAATGGGCTGTTATGGTAAATTAATGCTCTTAGCTTCCCAAATGACGGTTATACAGTGTTTATGTATATGTCATTTAAATTCCATATTTTCTTCCATATTAACTCTATTTGAAGGCCAATGCACAGAGATAAACTGACCTTCATATTTACTAGTGCACTGTGTATCTGCTGTAGTGGAAATATGAGTGAATTTGAGAGATCTCTTATCACTAAAAGGAACTTTTTTAGAACCCCAGATGGTCTCAGGGGGCCCAGTTTGGAAATCACTAAGTAAAATGTTCAAACTAGATTTAATCGAGTGCTACCCAAGCACAAAATTCTGCGCAAATGAACTGTAAAAAAATAAAGTGAGCCTAACATCTCAGCTTCTTAACTTATCAAACTATAAATCCAACACTTTCCATGTCAGACTCATCCCAGAGTCACAGCTCAACTGGTCTCTGATGTTCGGCGCAGCATCATGTTTTGAGAGCAGTAAAAAGCTGCTGACACATGGCTGAGGAGGCATTGAGGCTATTAAACGAGGGTGGAGGAACTAGATAGGAAAGAGCAACAGCATCCCACTTAGAGAAAAAAGGCCTTATTGTATGGCCTCAGCACCCCCTGCCTTAAGTCTGTGGTTGATTAAAGAAACTGCAAGTCAAGAACTACAAGTAACTCTGGTCATACCTGTTGTGGCTGATCACAAGAAATCACATTACACCTGCCAGTGTCAGAGCTTTACAGTGATCGAATAGCATGCCCCAGACTGACGAGCTGAGCACATGTCACTGCTGCTCATCCGCACCCATACAGCGCTGTCATCAGAGATGGAGATTTTCTACAGGTATAGCTCCTAAATCTTGGCTAGTTCCAGTTTTTCCCCACTAGGCAGAAGTGAGTCTTAACGGACATGTCAGTGCTTTCACAAAGGCTTTTTCAGTGGAGTGCCGCCATTCCCAAACTTCTGCTGCTAAAGTGCACTCCTCCTTGTCCCAGTTTATAACCTCAGCTGTACTCAGGGTGAGTCATTGGCTGCCTGCGGAAGCATCCACTTGCACTAAAAGCATTATTCACAATTCATTTTTGCATATTTTTTCCTAGTTTTAATGTCTCATAGGACACGAGCAGTAGTAAAGCACGTGTCTGAAATCAGTAGTAGATACTATATGTCAGCTGATGTTATTTTGTACTGGATATGAATATGATTCCTTATTCATCAAATAATTGATGTCCTAACGTCCTGATTACTTTTCAGGCTCAGTCTGCTCATTTTAGGCAGTTTGAACTCGGGGAGAATAACCCTCTTGGTTTAAAAACCCAAGGACAATGTTAATTACCCTTTCAAGACATAAACCCCAATGACCTTTTAGTTTAATACCAACACAGCAACAAGCTAACACAAGATGCTCCCACTTTCTGCTGCACAGCACAGTTTTCTCAGCCAGCATTTAAACTGTGTCCTATTGAGTGTATCATACGTTACCTTACCTACATTTTCTGAATAAGGTTACTGGGTCAGGTGTAATAATGAAGCTTTGCCAACATCTCTTCCAAAGGATTATATTATTATATTTCCAGCTCATAGCAAAACTATAGGCCTGAATCTGTCTTATTAACTAGAACTTTCTATCCCCAGTCTTGCTGCTCTTGTCACTGCTTTATCCACACTTTGACATAAATGCTGGATAAGCACTTTTGCTGCCTCCATGAGAAATAGTGTTGCCCCTTGTAGCCGTCGCACCACCCGTTATATCTCCCTAGCACTCCAGCCAGATGCGTCACTTTATCTTACTGTTAGTGAATAAACTAATTCGATTCAGTGTGATGGAGATGGTTGTTTCTCTGTTATTTATTAAGGTGGTGTGTGCATTGCTGCACACCTTTGTGCAGGGTATTGACTTCATTCCAGGCATTTCCTTTACTCATGTTCAATCAATGCCCGATTTACTTTGGCTGTTCAAGACGATTACTAAAACTGCAGCTCAGTTTCACAGCACAAGTGAAATGTGAGATTGATTGAGACTATGAGCAGGATGCAAATGCTATTAAATATTGGTATTGGATATTTATAATTAAGTAAGTCAATTTAATAGTGTTCATTCATGGTTGCACTTTCAAAATGTGAAGGAAAAAAAATCCAATGACATTTACTTGAAGAGCATTTTGAAACTTATTTTTCATCTTTCTTTTTTCCTCATCTTCTCTCTTTTATATCAAGCAGCCACTCTATATCCATAAACGCCTGCAACAAATGGTCTCATGCATCAAAACCCAGTAGAAACACACTCTGCCTTCTCTTCTTTAAATTGTTTTTGTAATAACTAGTAATTAAACTGTTGTATTGCTATTGCAATTTTGAGTACCAGGTTTGTTTTAATATTTTGCTTACCCAAGACACGTGTGTCCTTTTCAAAAATAGGACTTGTCGTTGGAGATTGGAAAGGTGATTAACTTTGAATTAGACAGGAAACTTGAAACAGTTTGAACTGGAATTCTTGCAGTGAACTTATAACAAAGCTGCCTTTCTCTTAATGTTAATCAAGGTAAATTTACACCTTAGAATTTGGTTGTGATCGTGTTTAGCCATGCTTGCGACACACTAGTAATGTCCTACTGTACATTACTACTGTAGTGATTGCCATGAAATTTAGTACAAACATTCATATTCCCCTCAGGATGAATTGTGATGACTTTGGTGATCATCATCTTTGTTTGTCCAATACTTTGGTTTATTGACATAATAACTTTGCACTTTGTACTACACACAATAGTAATTTGAAACTGTTTGGAAGACAAGAAGGCTCTGCACACTTTTGGTTTTCATCAGGGTGAGTCTGCACATTAGTATCTGGTACTGAGTGCAGTGATTTTCTCCAAAGTGGTGGCTTTTGAAACTGAAAATGAAAAAAATAAAAATGTATAGTCACATTGCCAGTGGAACAAATCTCAGCACATAGATTGCATGTGGCTTTTAGAAATGTTGCATTCTCAGCCTTATTGAAACCAACATAGACTTGAGATTATCTGCTCTGTTTTCTCCATTGTAGGTCCACTTCCCAGATGTAGAGCGTGTGGAGTGGCTAAACAAGGTAAAGAATTGAGCGCCTGTCTCTTGAATTTGCTTGCTTGAGTGAAGCCCTCCTTCTTGCTTTTTATAAACTGGAGTAAATGGGATGTCTGTGGCTCTTCTGCTGTGTCGTCTTGCTGCATGCTGTGAACATTGCGACACTGTACACTGCAGCACATCTGACTTAGGATGTAGCCCCCAGGGCTGTGAAATGCATTAACCCTTGTGAGTCCCCATGGCAACAACCTGGATGTAAATTTTAACGCACTCATGAGTATGCATTAAAATGATGTAGATGCTGACATCAACATTTCATTTGTTGGTGTCCCTGCTTGATGTATATGAGTCTGACAAAATTCTATTTAAAACTACATCTTGAATATTTTAAAGTCACTATATCATTCACAGTGTGAGAGATGTTCATGTATGAAGGAGAAAGAATAGTCTAAAGAAGGTGAAGCTGATGTAGTTACATTAATATCCCACAAAGTCTTACAGCACATACGTGTACACTCCCTTTAGGATAATTATATGATTTTAAGTTTGTCCCATCAAGACTGTACTATGATTTCTCTTTGAAGTTCAGTCCATTCTTCCTGTATCCCCTCAGGCAGTGAAACAGATGTGGCCGTACATCTGCCAGTTTGTGGAGAAACTGTTCCACGAGACGATCGAGGCTTCGGTGAAGGAGTCCAACGCCCACCTCAGCACCTTCTGCTTCAGCAAGATCAACATAGGAGACAAGGTGAGCGCCTCTTTGTGTTCCTGCATAGTCGTAGGACTGATCATGTGTTGTCTCAGCAGTGACTTAACAGACCACTGGTCCATTGGTAGCAGGTGCCACTGGGACAGCTGGCGGGGGTGTGTGGGAGCTTGAACGTGAACATACATGCACGTCGCTGACATATGTGCTTGTTTTATAAATAGTTTACATGTGGGGTCAGGAGAGGGGTCGACCTTGTGGTAACCACGTGGCAGTTCGGGAAGGGTGGAGGTGTTGCTGTAGTGTTGATGGACTGAAGGGGCTGCAGTGGCCATAATTGTTTCCTCTGTTGCGGTGTAGCCCCTGAGGGTCAACGGGGTCAAGGTTTACACAGAAAATGTGGATAAGCGACAGATCATCATGGACCTACAGATCAGGTGAGCCTACCAGATCAATGTTTAAATAAGTATTGTTTTACCTGTAGATTCTTTTGCATTTTTGCTGAACGAGTGCTGTCACAACTAACCTCAGTGAGGTTGATATTAATCAGATAAAATTAAAAAAGTAATGCTGGATTACATATGGCAATGAAGGCAATTTGAATGAAGCGAGGGAATGGCAGACTCTGCCACTAACAATTAAAGCCACTATATAGAGAGGTAATTGTAAATGCATTGAGTGGCTATTGCTAGACTTCAAAGATCTGGAAAACAACAGGTTTTAAAAATGCTAAATATGACTCAATGAGCCCAATGACTACAATCATGTCATATGTGGAGGAAAACCCTGTGATGTATGTTTGTGCTTGTGTTTATACAACACAACTTCTATGAAGACAATGAATAAAAGATGCAGTCACTATGATGTCTGATTTGACAATTGAATCATGTCTTATCCTACCAAAAAAGTCCTATGAACGTTTGATTAAAAAAAACATGTTTTTGTCATTCAGCTTTGTAGGCAACACAGAGATTGATGTAGACATCAAACGCTACTACTGCAAAGCTGGTATTAAGAGCATCCAGGTAAGGAAATTCCTTTTTGTCTGATTTGTTCCATTTCCTCACAGAGTTACTTTCCTTTGGCATGAGTCTTGGCCTCTACAATGGTTGTCAGAAAAGGAACATGAAGCGTTGGATAGTAAGAGGCACACTGACTTCAGGTAAAGGTCTGTCCTGTCAGCTCTAATTTGAGAGGATTTTTCCGTATTGGATTTTTGCACACTGTATAATAACAGGATGCAGAAGATATTTGGACAGGAGCTTTTCTCCTTTCACTAGAGCATTATTTCTTAGTATTTCTGTGCAGTGACATCTATGAAATGTCTGCATATATAAAGCTTTTAGCATAAGTGTATGGTTTAATCTTATGCTGGTTACTCATGTGCACTGCATATTGATGAGGCTGTACTTAGTCATGTAACAGTGAAGCAAATACAACAAAATAATTATGTAGTGCATTTGTAAACATTATGAATTGCTCTGTAGCTTTGGTTCCCCACCTTTTCTAAATTTGAGACTCCTTCAAAATAAAGCAACGCCTACATGCAACCCTTTGTCACATGCTTGCGTATATTTAAACATTGTAAACAGACCTAAGAGTCATTTTCGGCTCCGATATTGTTTGAACATTGACATGATAAAAATATGTAACCTCCTCCATGAGAAGATTCCCCTGCTCTCTGTAGTGCCCGACTACATAAGTGTATGTGTCTATTGTTCTTCCTGTGTGTCCTTGGCCTTTTTGTGTGTTGCTGCAGTGGAACATAGCAGGCAGAAAAAACAATCAGTGGGCCTCCTTGGAGACCGAGTGCCGTCGGGTCTGTCCCTGGGAGACATTTGTTGCTCGCTGCCCCCATTATGTAACTCAGGCAGTCCTACATATCTCCCCAGCTCATTATCAGCCACTAATCAGTCCCCATCACTCCTTGAGCTGGTTTACATTACACAGAGCAGGTGCGTTTGACTCCATGATAACGCTGAGATTACCAATGGCTTTGTGAGGAGTGAGGTTAATCACTGGCTGATATTGGTCTTTTATTATTTATTTAATATCAGCCCGTCGTGTGGCCCCCTAAAATGATGGAGGTCCACTCCTCCCCACGGTTACTGTACATAAAAAGCCTGTTAAACCAGCAAATAAATTACATTTTCTGATTGATTTCAAAGTGCAGTCATTTTTTATTTATAAATGAAACCATTAAGTAAGATCTATTTATCTGGGTGTTTCCTTTCCAGTCAGTTGTTGGTGTACAGTATTTCACCCTGCCTGTAAGACATTGTTAGTCCTTAAGACAGATGAATCAATACTCGTAATACATTTTTAACACCATTTCCTAAAGCTAGAAACTACAGAAATGATGGATGGCTGTGGGATAACATTGGGACGTTGAGAGGGAACAGGTTTTATTTTACAACTTTTGTACGAATTCTCGCATTTTAAATTAAGTTTGAATTCTTGTTCATATCTTTTAGAAATTCAAGGATATAAACATGATTTTCTTTTACCATCTTACCATTGTTTTCTAAGGAGCTGATTTAATCTCACAGTTGACAAAGTGAAGGATCGGTTTCCCAGTTTCTAGTTTCAGGAAATAATGTCTCAAGTTGAACTTCCTTTGGCAACAGAAAGAATTTGTCTTAAAATTAATGCAATGATCTTTACTTAAAAGAGCTGCATGCAAACGCTAAAACAACTTTATTAGTATTGATCTTAAGAGCATCATTGGTATTAGTTTCACTGGTGCTTTATTAGTTTCGGAGGCTATTCTGCTCGGACAAAATTTTCTTGCTGCCCATCCGGAAAAAAAACAAATATAGCCTCAAAACAAATATATTGGTGCTAGAATTTAAACATCCTTTGTTCACTGGTGTGGATTAGAGCAGCTGTGTGGTGTCCACATGACACATGTAAAGCACTTCCAACACCATAATCCTTATAATTGTCATAATATGTTATGGAGAAGGTGGAGGATGACACGGGGCAGGTGTGAAGTCAGGCTGTGATCGAGTTTCCAACCTGTCATGTGCTACAGCTAACGGCTCCACCTCTGAGGAATGTCAAGGGCCAGCAGGGTGTGAGTTCCCTTTATGTTTGTGTATGGCAATGTGTCCCTCTTGTGTTTCCATAGATCCATGGCGTGTTGAGAGTGGTGATGGAGCCGTTGCTGGGTGATATGCCTCTTGTTGGAGCTCTGTCTTTGTTCTTCCTCAAGAAACCAGTTAAGTCCTGACGCTGATAATATGACACCAGTTAATTCAGTTAAACCTATTTATAAGACCAGCTGTGACAGTTAAAATTACATTGCAGCCTGAATAAAGGCAATACGATATTTTTGTTGAAATACAAAAACAGATTTGTCCTAAATCTTTTTGAGCATCTGAGGTGGTACAGCAATGCAACACATAACCCATTCAGTGTTATATTGTTACTTAACATGGCATTTGACAATAATCCAAAGGTTTACACTGCGTTCTTCGTCCTTTCATTTTGCCAAGGTTGGCATTATTTCTGTGAATATCACAAAATGTCTTGAAATTCTTTTATACAGCAGTTTGGTTCTCTGTATATTTTATATTCTCACTAATATAATATTTTTTGCTTTTTGGCTCTTACAGGCAGAAATAATAAATGTACATTTGCCTTTAAATGTTAGATGTTGAATGTTGTAAAAGTCAAAGCACAGCTGAATCACTGCGCAATGTGTTTTCTTTCCTTTTACAACCCGAAATGCCAGTTTAATTTCAATTTGTTTTCCTTCTCTGGCTTTTTTATCAACATTGTCCAGATTCTTGCAGCGTAACATCTACATCACTGCATGATTTGCATTTCACATCGCCAGTTGTTTGTATATTTCATATGTTGTATATCCATCTCCCTGTTCAACCTCTGTGCAGAGCCACTGCTGCACAGCTTAAAAATGTTTGACCGATTTATACCAAATGGGAGGACCCAGTGGAACTATAGCAGAGCTTTAAATAGCTGCAGATCAAGCCAGCCCTACTTTGGCAGATTTCTCTACCCCAGGCACTCAGCGAAAGCTCAAGGTGGAGATATTACTGGAGGAGGCTGAAGGGAGAAGGCAGCAGCTCTAGTCAGTAAATCCTGGTGCATTCCCACATGTATACAAACACATACACACTTATGCATCTCAATATTCTTTGTGCTTCTAGATGAAGCACATTGCATTGGTATACTGGAGGAGAGAGACAAATAAATTGCAAAAAGAATTTCCTGTGGGTGAAGAAATCACAACATTGTGTATCCTGGAATTCAAATAACTCATCGTCCTTCTTTCAGCGTGCCATACAAGGCCTGATCCTGAGTGCCAAATGAAATAGAAACATTTCCAGACCTTAAGAGGTTTTGGCCACGGTGGGGCCGTGTGATCAAAAATACCAGACATTTGTATGTTATAGCTTCCCAGATTTGATTGGATACTCTGCTTTTTTCTGTTGGATATCAATACAGATTTAATATATTTGGGTTTTACCTGTTGGTGAGAAAAACAGGTTTTTGGCTTTTTTGCAGAGAGTTAGATGATAAGTTTGATACAATTTTCATGTTTATACGACCAAATTTTAGTTTTATAGACTCCAGGGAGTTGTATTTTCATGTTAGATTTTGTATGGATTAAACAAACGTGACATGACATGTTAAGTAGTGAGTCAAACTATTCCTTTTAAATTGCTGTTTTTGTCTTGCGAACAGTCCAAAACCCAAAGGTATTAAATTAATATTGATGTCAAACAGAAAATCAGGAAATCCTGAAAATTGAGAGGCTGAAACCTGCAAATGTTGGGTTATTTTTCGATTGACAATTTGATTTAGTGGCCAATTATTTCTGACAGACCACTAGGTTTATATTTATATTTATATTTAGGTGCTAGTGCTAGGCGTTTTTTTCAGTACATCCTTGTTACCCAAACAATGCAAGCGTCTCTTGACCGCTTCGTACAAGTGATTTGCAGGCAGGGATGTGTCTCTCCACACCATGTTAGCACAACGCTCAGCCATCCCCACCACATCATTCACAGCCCTGCAGTGCTCCCCTCTCCCCTGCGGCACTGAGTGCATCTGCTGCAGAGTAAGCATCTTGGGCAGAAAGTAGGGTGGGAAAGACTCATTAAGAACAGCTCCATTAGCTTGAAGGCTGAAAAAGATCAAAGCTGACTGAGATGGTACTGCATTTCAGGTCTCAGCTGACGCTATCCACACGCTCTTTGATTTACTTTCGTTTTACTTCATTCCCTTATCCAGATTTGACATACCTGCTGCCAGCTTTACCCAGAAAGGGAGTGGAAATTGGTTTCAGTTTTTGACTCTAGAATACTTTGTAAAAACTGGTACAATGGACCATAAAAAAAACACATTGTCCCTGACCTCATGTTACATTGAATATTAATGACACCTAGAGGGCTGCTGCTTTTAATAAAAAAATTTGTATACAAGTGTTTTTGTATTCATTTCCATACAAGTGTGTGTGCTTTCTGCCCTGTGGCTAATTGTGCACACAGCATCCATTTAAACACGTAGAGTATAAAGCAAGCTTAGGTGGAAAAACTAAATAGGTAAAAAGAATAAGCTTGAATATACAAGGCCAGAAAAGGTTGTCGTTTTGTTTTTTATTTACATTACATTGTCAAACTGGTGTGCAGTGAGATAACGACCAGCCAGAATAAGTCACATATTTTACTTAAATACAGCAACATTATATAAGTAGTGCTTTGTTTTCTAAATGGACCAGAACTGTAGCAACTTATCCACAGAACTTTTGATTTGTAGTATTTGGCTGCAACTTGTTTATGACCCTTTGTCTCTGCAGTTATTAGTCAGCAGGGTTTGTGGGCCAGAAAATACGAAGCCAAGAGGCAAATCTAGCACAGGGGGCAGGAAACAATAATATTAATGTTTGGATTGATTTAAAGTCATTCACACTTGCAGCCTGATCAACTGTATTTTTTCCTTTCCTGTTTTTCTTCTTTTAGCTTGTGGATATAAACTGGACTGGCCTTACTAATATACTCGACATTCCTGGGCTCAAGTAAGTCAGATGAAACTTCTTCTTTGTTCGTTCTGACATTTCAAAGAATTGTAAAACAAGTAGAAGGTTTTCAGTGTTTGGTTTCAGGAAACTGGACACATGCCTACTTTCGTTCATGCCATTAATCACTTATATAGTACTGTACTGTATAACTGCAACCTTGAAATATAATTATTTCAATTGTTTTGAACACACTTAACCTTTCAAAAATGTGTTTTTAAGAATCTCAATGGCATATCTATAGATTTAGGGTGGGATGGATTCAACGTAATGATCAACTATGAATTACTTTGGAGTTTATCAAGTTTCAATGATCAATAATCTGAAAATAGATATGGGGTACTTTTACTGGAGTTTATGTGTGTATTTTCACTGGATGCTGTCTTGTCCAGTATCTGTATTTGCTTTAGTTTTTTTTTGTGTTTTCTTACCTGGTGAATGCCAGAATGCGGTGTCCTTGTCCTTGTTACTGTCGTGATTAAGAGCTTGACCACACTGAGCTGTTTTAAGTGCAAGCAAACACTGACATAAAGTATGGTGTACTTTTTTAAATTTGTGTGACATGCAGTACATTTACATACACACATTACTGTGTATAACCAGATTAAGATAGTAGTTTAACGATGTAATTGGGCTAAAACAGGACAGATCAGGAAATGTGCTGCTTTAAGCCTGTTTCCTCATTCTTGCTTATTTTGTCTCGCTTATATAAAGTGCCTTTTTTCCCCTCGGGTGGTTGTGTAGGCTGTGCACAGAGTAAATGAGAGTCGCTTAAGAGTGGCTAACAGCCTAACACAATTACTCGCTCGTTGTCTTGAGTGGTTCATACGATATTTATACCCCAAATAAAGTGGCACATGCATGAATGCTGCATGGGATTTTCTGGGATTACAGCTGCTTGTCATATACCCTGCTGATGTGGACAGACATGCTGGCACAGGCAGCGCTCGGTGGCCGGTCTCCGTCAGCTCTTCTGCTGAATCCTCTGTGGGGGTGAAACGGATCCATGTAGCTTGTGCAATGCAATGTACGTGTGTTTTTGTGTGTGTGGCTGTGTTGGTTGTGGAGGAAGGGGGGCACGTGCAGAAAAAGGCCCAGATGGTGAAATCGTAGCTGCAGTGACGGAGTTCTTTGAATGCAGCAGCAGACAGACAGACAGCATCAGCTGCCTACTTGAAGGCTCGCCCAGTGTGTCCCTCTTAAACCCTGCCATTATTATTATGCAACAAATGTCTTACTTGTTTACATGCTGTGATATGTTGTTGCTGATGAGTTGATTAAGAGTCTACAGCCACGCTAGAGACTCTGTTATTTGATAGCACTGAAGTACAGTTGAGGCTGATGAGAATGTCATTAGTGTTGGACAAATTTTGACCTGATTATAGAGCTAGATGGAAGTTCAGGGAATTACCAAAGTTACTACAATTCATCCTGTGGGGAACATGAATGTGTGTACCAAAATTTCAGACTAAAACCAACAATTGTCCAACTCATTGTGGCGCTCGAGGAAAAGTCAGAAGATCACTAAAGTCATTAGGATTCATCCTCTGGGAATCATGAAGAAAGTTTTGCCAGTTCATCCAGTAGATGCTGAGGTATTACTGGATAAATTAAATCTGGGAACATGAATGTCTGTACTGAATTTAATAGCAACCCATCCAATAGTTGTTGTGATATTTCAGTCTGGACCAAAATGGTGGACTGACAGACCTAAGCATGGCTAAAAGAAGACTCTGTCAAAGGGTGAGACAAAGTTGTCTGTGATGTGGCTCACAAGTGAGTAAAACACACAATACCATACTGTATATGCTGTATATTACAGTATCTGCAGTGTCTGTGTTTGCAGTCAGCACTATTGTCCTGAAATGATGGAATAAACAGTCTCTTATTCCTGTTAGTCCACACATAAGCAGGTACGTGGGGGTGTTCCATTGTTTATGCCATGGGAGCAACAAAAAAACGCATCAATAAGCGCTGATGCTGCAGGAATCCCTTTACACCCTCACATCAGGAGAAAAGCTCCGGCTCTGATCAGTCCCACACTAGAGAATCATGACGCCTCTAATCGGCTCACAGAGAAGAGCTGCAGCCTGCCGTTTTTATTGGAAGATAAGCTGAGGATTGACAAAATAACTGTTTCTCCAGACAAACACTGCGAGCCATGTAAGGGTTAGGGTTATAATTATATTACTTTTACAACTGGCATAAATTGCAAGGTTGTAATTAACTGCAGACATTTATGAAAGTCCCCTTACATTGGAACTGATTCACAACCTCGACTGTATTATTTCACCTACATGAAATTTCAGCAAACTCAGAACTACTCTATGCTCCGAAATGTCAAATAGCTGCTGGCTAATTGTACATTTCTGACATCTGGGTGGTTTGACATTTAGAAACTACTTCTCATTACTAAAATTATTTTACATAATTAAGCTCTCTGTTTGCGGATGGTCTTTGGTCTCTGAGCTGCTGAGTGCTTTGAGCCTGACGAATCAGTTGGTCTTTAGTCTGTGTTTGCTGGCGGACATTAGGGTTAGGTGTTCTCTGACCTATCTGCTGTCGAAGTTGACAGCATGGAGGAAATTAGGGGGTGTTGTAAAACATTTCTGCACTGCCTCACAAAGGCAGAGAGCAGTAATTAGAAAAACAGACTTTTAGCCATTTTTTTTTACCATGATGATTTGACTTAGCTACTTACTACCTGATTAATGTGGTATAACAAACTCAGCTCCTAAGATGTTGAAATATCAAAATGGATTTACAGGAAACAGGACTCTTTTCAATGCAGTTTGGTCTTTACCTCTGTTTTCTACTTTTTTCAAATTTTACTTTTATACACTTTAATATTTTGTATTTGGTAGAACAGTCAAATTCAGATTTTAACTTAACTTTCATCTAATACCAAATAGTAACATAATTTTGTCTTCGAAGCACAGGAGGTCTAATCAATGTCAGTGCGTGTTCTTGGTTTGGGCAGCGACTCTGGAACATGAAAACTTTTTATGGGCCCATTGAAAGCATCCTGGGCCTAATTCAAGTAGACACCTAGTACAGTCCCTTTAATTTATAACACCAATTACAAACAGGCTGTCACCTAATTACTGTAAGTTTGTACACTGGAGGACATCTAGAAACCAAACGGGATAGATACATTAGGTCCTGTGTATAAGCAAATGTCCAATTTATTAGGCTGTTTGTCATCAGACCATGTTGTTGTATCTCACATGGCAGCACTCAAGTGTTTCCCGCAGCCCATTTCGTAGATTTAGCTGGTGTGTTCTTTTATCACTCCAGAGACAATTTCAGGATCACATCCTGTCGGTATCTCAGGCAGTCATCATGGTATATGGACGGCTGAGCTGTAATCACAACTGTTTTTCCCGAGTGACAGGCTGAGCAATGATGATGAGGATGATGATGAATTTTCATTGAAATTTAATTTTTTCTAGCCCTGATTGCAATTTCCAGCTGTGCCACGGCAGCTAAATTTATAAATGAATGCCTGGCAGTAATGCCATTCTCTGCCCTCACTGTCATTGTTGTTGTCATGGTGTTTTGAATCATTCATGGATCAGATAGACATTCAGAAGTTTTTTGGCTGGCCGCACCAACATGCTTGAACTGACTCCAATTTTCCTACTATCTTCTCACATGTAAAACAGAAATGTACTGTACTAAGCTGAGATTAAAGGAGAATATTTATAACCCAAGGGCACCCTCACTGTCTATTAAATAATTCATTGCTTCATTCTGTTTATCTTCCTTTTCTCCCTTCCCTCAACCCTCCCTCCTGTCCTTACAGCGGCTTCTCTGACAGTCTGATTCAAGACATTATCTACAATTATCTGGTTTTACCCAATCGTATCACCATCCCACTGGTCGGGGACGTGGAACTGGCCAAGCTACGCTTCCCTATGCCAAAGGTACTAATGCAGTGTGAAAATACAATTATGCATGAGGTGGTTTAATATTCATTTCCTGTTTGTAGTTCATAAGCTGACTGCATCATGAGGGAATTCATGGTTAGTAGCTGAAAGTCCTTAACAGTCAGATCTCATGGGGTCTGTGTGAAATGTGTTTTATGATTCTTTCTGTAATAAAACAAAGTGGTTATTAGTGTTTTGTATGTAACTCACAGCATTACTACTGAATGAAACAAGAACAGCCAAAAAGCATGTTGAGGATTTGTCTCCAGTACCTGTATCCATGGCAACAAGATAAATACTTCAGTGGATTTCAATGCGTGCAGCGTCCTTGTTGAGGAGACAATATTTTGTAATGTTAATAAGATATTTGAAGCTATAATTATTTTATGCATTTGCTCCCTTTTCTACTAATTCTGCCAATCTGACTTCAATGTGGAACTACTACTACTACTAGCCGATCGATTGATAAGTGGATTGAAAAATTGGATGTAAAGTTAATAAAAAACAAGTTTGAAGCATCCTAGTCCCCCAGTAATAAGCTACAGTTTTCTCTTCCATTCCCTCATGATACCCAGTAGGTAATGTCACATCTTATCAAGTCTGATTCCACTGTGGCCTCAAAGTGTCAGAGGCTGCTATTTCAGAGTTACTCCCCTAAACGCTGCACTGTACATGTCTCCACAGGGAGTCCTGAGGATTCACTTCCTGGAGGCTCAGGATCTGGAAGGGAAAGATAAATTTCTGGGAGGGCTGATCAAGGGCAAGTCTGACCCGTACGGCGTAGTGCAGATCGGCAACCAGCTGTTCCAGAGCAAGACAGTCAAGATGAACCTCCATCCCAAATGGAACGAAGTTTTCGAGGTGACGAGTTTGGGATGTCTCTCAGAGTAGGGGATGACTATAGGCTTTGATTAATACTATAATTTGTTAACAATGAAAACGGGCATATTCTCCCAACCTGCACTAACATAGGTAATTATCTATTGACTGGACATGCCTGATTGAACAAGCATCAATACATCGTTGTCTTCATTAGGCATTGGTGTACGAACACTCAGGGCAACACCTTGAGATTGAACTGTTTGATGAGGATCCGGACAAAGACGATTTCCTGGGAAGGTGAGTTTCTCTCATTTCCTGCTCTGCTCTGATCTTATCACACATCAAACACAAGGTCTCTTTCCACCTCAGCAATGTGAAGAAGCTTTGTTGTAAAAATCCAGCTATATATAGACAAGCTAAGGATCTGGTTTGGCATTGCATATTGTCTCCAAAACACAGTGTGGAAGGTATGATGAAAGTATCTGTGCTAGTAGACATCAGTAAAAGCAACAAAGAGGTGTTATCCCACAGTTCCAGGCCCAAGGGCAAAGTCAATTGATTTTGCCCCAAGGCCGAAACACTACACCCAGCGCTGACAGCACGAGCAGCCAATCGATAACTGGACCCTCTTTCTTCAGATTAATTGGTGTGATTTCTCTGCTTACTGTTTGCCATTCCACTTTGAGTAATTATTTGTCATTATTCACAGCCTGATGATCGATATGACTGAACTGCACAAAGAACAGAAGGTTGATGAGGTAAAACCATTTTATATGGCCAAATTATAGTATTCATGTCATTGGAATTAGTTTGGATTTTAATTCATACAATATACTTCTAAAAGGAATAGTTTGACATATATATATATGAACTATTCAATATTTTCTGTACTCATTTAGTACAGGTTGTAAAGGTTTTTAAGATCATTTTTAGCCAATTGTTCAATGGTTCAGTCCATTCAATGATTGGACTCAATGATTTGAACTTTGACGTTTTGTAACACTGTTATAGTGGTTTGACCTGGAAGAAACTTCTACTGGGAAACTCCACCTAAAACTGGAGTGGCTCTCTCTGCTTTCCAGTCCTGAGAAGTTGGACCAGGTACAACACCGAAAAACCAAAATTTCTTGCATTAACAGAGCAAATATTGTCCGTCACTGTGTGTGTATTTGCTACTGATAAAAGAGGTTTGATACATACCAATAATCTTTCTCTGTGGTCACTGCCGTTTCTCTCTTTCCTGTCCAATCAGGTTCTGCAAAGTGTGCGTGCAGACAGAAGCCTGGCCAATGATGGGTTATCGTCAGCACTGCTTGTGGTCTATCTGGACTCAGCAAATAACCTGCCAGTAAGATACTGCAATGTTTACTTTATTTTGATGCTTGTGATGCTATTATTGTGCTAAAATAAAGCATTAGGCCTATGCAGGGTTCTTGTTCTCCACCCAGAACATGCACACCACATTTAGCGCCACTGAACCAGTTTAGTAAGAAATACTAGGGTAGCACCCTTGTTTCATAAAGATTATTGGTCAGTGTGCAACAATGCTCCACTTTCCTGTTATCATAATGTTTCGTGCTTTGTGACACTTGAGTGACTTCATCACCTTGTTTTCCATGGTCTTTGAAATTTGGTTTTCACTGCACTCTGACCTCCAGGTAAACCCAACAACCCGGGCAAGTTGTTTACTATTTTCCTCATTATCTTAGCTACTCTAAACCTAGCCTTTAAAACAACTGGTTATTGTGGTTATAGCATGCAGACCCAAATGGATCAATATGTTTTAAGCAAGCTTGAACTTCCAAAATCTCTTTTTCTTTCAGGAGCCTTGCACATTTTTTTGATTTATCTAATAAGATTTGAAAGCTTTCATTGCACCAAAGTGTGGTAAAATTTACTTGTAACCTGGAGTCCTTCAGTTTAATTTCAAATGTTTAAATGGCTTTTCACCATCAGTTATAAAATGACAAATCTTTTAGCCATCTCAGTCCTCATAACTCCACCTTTTTCTCTGTATTCTCTTCCCTCTTCACCCAAGAGCGTCTTCACAGGCAGCTTAGGCTGCGGAAACTTAAGTGAGAGGAGAGCATCTGGCCTAGTCTTTTGTGAGAGCAATACTTCAGAGTATAGAACAATATTTGTGAGTCCCCCAGTACTTTTGCATCCTGATATTGTTAGCATTAGCGGTGTGCAATGATGTGGGTTTTGCAGTAACAGGAGTCCTTGAAACCTGTGTCTTAAAGCATGTTTTAGCTGCACGGTTTTATTATAATATCGAATGAAAATTACCCCAAGTGCCCAATAACCATTAACATGAGGCAGACACTTCAAAACAGTGAGCTCAGTTATGCCTGCTTGTTAGTCAGACACTTGCTCTGCTAAATCAGGTGCTTGCTCATAATGCTGTCTGTACTAGTGAGCCAATCATTTGTAGCTGTACATAAACAAAAAGTCTGTAGCTTGTTAAAAAAGTCCCACAGTGTCTCAGAGAAGCTCCTCCAAATCTTCCCTCGAAGGTAAATCCCCTCATTATTCTGACCTGTGTTTTCATTGTAAGCCCCCTGCAGTGTCAACAATATCAGCCCTCATGCTGCTTTTTATTTATTTTATTAGCCATATCATTCATGTTTCAGTACATCAAATTTATCATATTCTTTTTTTACGGGTTTTCTCATGCGCGATCCATACCCCTCCACACTCGTCCTACTAACTGTGGGTATGATTTTCTCCCCAAAATCTCCTTGTGGCTTAAAGAGCAACCTGTCAGATTTCACCTATGACGGTTTGAAGCAAGTCTCAGTCTTTAAGGCCCTGAAGGTAATGTGGGAAAAATGGACTGCATGTACATATCACACCCTGTGTCTCATCTGTGTTCTCCATCTGTGCTCTCAAGTGCACCATCCAGCATCATGTGATTTTGATGATTATCAAACAAGCAGACTGAATTGTCTTTTTTTTTTTTTTTGCATGAAGATGGATGATTGCATTTTCTTTTTATACCTTTTTTGTGCTGTACACTCCTTTATTTATTTGTAATGATACATGATTTTCAACCTTTCCTAACTCGTTTGTGATCTGCGTGATCGTGCATGAAAAAGTCTAATATTGCACTCAAATATTTTTAAAGTAAAGGAAAGAAATTGACTTAAATCTTTATGATTGAATGAAACTGTGGCCACTTTTGCAGCATTCATATTAAAGAAGAAATTGTCATCTTCTGCCTATACAATGGTCCCTACATACGCTCACTTTTATTGCATTTGAAATGAGGCCAAAGGTTTTCAACAGCAAACCTGCAGAGCAACCCGGCCTGTGTTAGCTTATCAAGCAGCTGATCAGCAATTCCTGCTTGTCAGGCCAGCATTTCTGCATTTGTCTTACCAGTGAGCAACCAGAAGGTAGGCACTAAATGCTGCATTATAATGTAAAAACATGACAACAATACAGTTGGAAAGAGGCAGACAGAAGCCTGTGAACCAGCTACCAAAACAAGAACAATTGTCATGTTTCACAGTTCACAGTATGTTATACTGTATTTCAACACAGCTGTTCATAAGCAAGCACAGTTTCAGGTTAAACAAACACTTTCTCAGAATCAACTGCTGCATTGTTCCGGTTAAAATAAGTCGTTTCTTGCCTTGAATATTTCCAGGAAGGTTTAAGCCTCCGGTTACCACATATGCAGTGGCACTCCCATCAGTCCAAAGTGAAACTCACTGCAGTATCGTGTGCCAGTTTTATTTGGAATTGTAGGGCAACTGGAGTACAAATACTTCAGGATTGCTCTCAATAATTCACTCTTTGTTATCCTGACTGCAGTGTTGCGGTTACCTGGCTGGGCTGGCTGACAGAGCCGGACTGAGCCTCTGCATCTCTTTGATGCATTTTCACATCAACCGATATACACCTGTTGACTACATTTTATAAAATGTGTAGCTTTCTTTCAAATTCTTCATTATGTGAAGTTGTTTTGATGTCTAAAATGCTACTTTTCTTACATTTCAGATAAACTGTTACTGTATATATTTCAATACAAGTCAGTTTTATTTATATAGCCCAGAATCACAGGTTTGTCTCAGGCGGCAAAACACCCTCTATCCTTAGACCCTCGATTCAGGTGAGGAAAAACTCCATAAAGAAGAACTTTAACAGGATAAAAAGAAAAACAACAGAGCAGGGATTCCTCTTCCTGAACAGACATGTGTGCTTTAGGTGTTGTTTATACACAAAATTATATTTTTAGGCAAATGAAGTATAAATATAAGTTTTTTTGTGCTAAGTGCCTTCTCAGTACAAATTGTAGCATATCAAAGGGTGGGATTGTGTTAAATCTGCCTGCATGTACAATGTGGATCATAATTCTAATGCTGGCGAGAAATAGAGGTCAAATTGAAGCACCATCCTCAAAATAAAGGATGGGTTAACGGGTAAGTGAAGACTTTCCCCTGGCTTGTAGTTATGTAAGGTATTATTATTCTGTAAGGAATACTGAATAATACTCAGCTGTCAAACCCAGCATTCTAAAATTAGAAAGCAGAAGAGATAAAGCTTGGCAGTCTCCTTGGTAGCCTCTCTGCTTGCAGCCCTGACTGTCAAAACGTATGGTAATGTTCCCTCCCTTTTGAACTACAGACTCTTTCACCATTGTGTGCTTGATAAGGAGTCTCAAGAAGCAAATGTTTGAGCTTGGGTGTAATTTTGATCTCCGTTTAAGCATTGTGGGTCACAGTAAGGTGAATCAGCTAACACTCGTCCCTCTTATTCTCTAATAGTCTGGAAAGAAGAGTAGCAGTGAACCCTCTCCTTATGTCCAGTTCACTGTTGGACACAAATCGTTTGAGAGTAAGGTGAGTCATATAAGTACCTATTACTATGATTGTATTGTTAGATTTTCTTGTTTCTCCTAAAACGAGGGAGGTTTGTAATATTAGATCCCTTGTAGCAGCATTATAAGATAGATGGTTCTGTACTCCAGCACTTTGGATTGGAACTTCATATAAAGTTGCAGGTTCTGCAAGTGTTTTTCTTGTTCTGAACAATTTCAAATTTTCCTTTAATGAAATCAACAATGTTACTGAACATAAAAAAGACTTATTTCAACATCGTTTTTATGAGAAATCATGTCTCGTCCATCAGTTTGGATTGGATGGCAGACAGCTTAAAAATACTACAATGCCCTTGAGTCTTGGCTGCTGTCGTTATGTAGAAGAAGCAAGTAAGAGACACAGACCAGAGCTGTAGCATTCATCCAAAACTGAGCCAGAATCAAAAGTGTTGGAGATTGCCTTATTAGTTTTCTCAACACCATAATCTTTAGCCTCTGCCTGCCGTTAGCTGTCCACGTTACAGAATTTTGTGATTAGATGTTTCTTGGTGAAATGTAGCTTGGAAGTCGCAGTTAACTTGTCCTTGTACTTTTTTATGTACAAAGACTTGTTTGTTTGACTTTTTATTAAAGAACCAGATATTTTTCTAACACAGTTATTATTCTTTTTTACTAATGATTCAACTGGGAGAGTTTCATACACATCCAAGCCTTAGTATTGCTCCAACTTTCACTTAACATTACCTATGGAGAAAAGTAAATTGAACTTTAGTTTCAGACCAGGGACGCCTGAAACAGCTCCTCCTACTTCACAGCCGATATACATGAGAGTGAGGCATGTCAATCAAGTGTGGTCTGTACAAGCCCACACTGTTCTTTAAAATCCCTAGAAATAATGAAAACACTTGTGCTGGCTGGCTGGGCCGATACTGCTGCTATCTTCATGTCTTGTTTGTTTCTGTGGCTTTTTTCCTTCAATCTGGTCTTTAACAAGTGAGAAACATGTCCATTGGGACTTAGGTCGGCTGACTGACTTGATCAACTGTTTGGCTATAAAATTATAGTTTTTCCTGCTGTATTGTTCTAAATATGTGGGGACTGTGTATGTAAGAAAATGGCTATGAATCCTACACTGTTCACTCAGTATGGATTTACTCAGACACCCTTAAAGCTTAAAAAAACACTTTAACCCCAGTCATTGTTCCATTCAATAGCCAATTTGCTGATACAGAGCCAAAACTATGAGAAGCCTTTCACTGTCGTACTTTTTTATTCATAGAAACCTATCTTGTGGGAAAAGTGGCTAATTGACACATAGAATAGTAGATTATGAAACTCACTGGAGCTAATTAGAGGTTTTAAACAACATTATAGTATTAAGCAGAACTGTAGGAATGAAAATCAAGTTAAAATAAAAGCATATCCTATATGTAAGTTGTGCAAAAGTAACAAAGTAGAAAATAGAAAATATGCCAAAAATAACCAATATATGCAATAGAAATATATGAAGTAATGAGAATATCAGGATCACGTGCCCACAGTGTTAGTATGTTATTAGTGATCTACACAAGGTCAATATCAAACACTTTCTAATGACTGACAGATTTCTCCAGATTAATTGTGTTTTTAATTAGCTGCTCCCAAGTGTCTCTTAATTAAAAGTCAGCAAACGACTACCTGTCTGCCCATAAAGATCCAGTACAAGACCAAGGAGCCTCTGTGGGAAGACTGTTTTTCATTCCTTGTTCACAATCCCAGGAGGCAGGAGCTCGAGGTGGAGGTAATGCTGCATACATTTCTACTGATAACATGTATTTTTTATAAGATCATGCACAAAGTGGTGGAAAAAGCTGACTTATAGATACTCTTCTTTCTTAATTGACAGGTGAAAGATGATAAGCACAAATGCACCCTGGGTAGTTTGACGGTGCCTTTGAGCAGCCTGTTGGCGGAGGAGGACATGACGCTGACTCAGTGCTTCCCCCTCAAGAACTCTGGACCCAGCTCCACCATCAAACTGAAAATGGCCCTGAGGGTAAAAATGGAGTGCATCACTTCTCACTGGTCCTCTATGCGTTAATGGTGGCTATCCATTTCAGGCCGGGGAAACCAGAACAGATAACTGCTGATTCAAACAGAATGGACTGTGGGAAGGCTGTGTATTGAGTGGCACCATACATCTGAACTAATGTAGCAAAGGAAGTATTGCAGTGTCAACAATAAACTGAAAATTAATAATTGAATTCGTAACAGCCTAAATATTCTCATTACATGTACATTACTTGTCTTTTGGGACTTTGGAGCAACTATTTCCCCTCTTAAATTAATTTAAAGGGTCAAATTACCAATAAATAAATCAAATAAAAATAAAAAATTAGAACATTCTTCCTGCTCCCCAGTGGTATCTGATCCATTTAGATAGTTAGATACAATCAGCTATTGTTACTCTGGACAACCCACAGCCAGAGAACACAGTCGGCAGTTTAAATTGGAACTACTTTCTTCTGAAGAAATAGTCCCTATGAAAACGTTCGAGAGTGTGGTCTGTGGAAACCACGCTACTCATACCCAAGCCCCCAACCCTCTCCTCACAAATCCCAATTTAACCCCTGAACTAAAACGTTGACTCAATTCATAAAGGTGCCTTGTCATTACATGATACTAATGAAATATTGACATTCTGTTTCAGACTGGAACAATTTCAGTTACCGCTTAAAAACACAGGATGAACTGCATTGCCCTTCGCGACACTGAAACAAGATGCATTCTCTTGTAGTGAATCATCACAACTGATCAAATAAAAAAAAAAAATGATTGCAGCTGTATAAAAATATTGACCTGCACTGAAATAGGTTTCCTGTGTTGGATCCCAACCAACATATCAAGATTCATAACGGATATTCACAAGGGGAAGTGGCTTTATAGGCTTATTGACCCTTTGTAGAAAGATAGATAGCACCATACAGACAGATTTGGCCAAGCTGCAATACAAACACTATCGAAATACCTGAAATTGTTAAGCAGTATCAGCAGTATTGAGACCACTTAATGAGGAAGGATTAGTCACTCTGACCATACAGTTTTTTTTTAACAAATCAAAGCATTGTTTTAGTCACTCTAAGGTTGTATGTAAAACCACCAACCTAACCAAATCCCCATTAAAAAACCTTCATTTCTGTGAAGGTATTGTACATACAGTACTTACTACAGTATTTTGAAAAGAAACAACAAACACACAGACTGTTATTCCAGCACTAAGCTGTACATGTCCTTCTGTCTTTCTGTAGATCCTGTCCCTGCAGAAGCAGGTATCCTCAGACCAGCCCTCCTCCGTCCAGGTCAGGAATTTCAGTGTGCCGCAGCCAACCACAGTCCCCTCCAAGAGACCCTCGACCTCAGATTCCCCGCTGCCTCCACCCACGCCTCCACCACCTATAGACGCTTCCACCCTCACCCTCCAGCAAAGGGACGGTGAGCCGTACTCGGCCAGCCCTCTCCGCAGTGTCTCCAACCTGAGCACCTGCATGTCCAGCTCCCAGAAACACCTGCCTCATAAAGAGTCCACACCCAGCCTGGCCTCGGATATCTCCCTGCCCTTCGCCACCTTGGAGCTTCAGCAAAGGCTTCGTCAGCTGCAGAAGTAAATGGCATATATGATACATTTTTTTGATAATGTTCCCCACCTTCTGTTCCTGTCTCTCTTGATTGATCATTTCAGACCTTGTATTGTTGTTTCAATTTACTTGCTTTTGCTGTTGCCTCTGATAGAACGTCATGCTTTATGAATATTTTGTCTGACTACCTGTCAAGTGATCCATCTGTGCCTGCATCATCCAAACTGTTTAAATTCAGCTACAGTCTCTGCAAGTGACACTGACTTACTCTGTTGTCTTTATAGTGGCTCGGCCCCCAGCCAGTACCCCCTGGGTGAGGTCCAGCTGACAGTTCGGCACAGCTCCCAGAGGAACAAACTCATTGTGGTGGTGCACGCCTGTCGGTGAGGTCCACAACTGCCATCATACGCTGCATTTTAATTCGTTTTTTGAAATATTTAATTAATTTTCAAGGACTTTTTCCCCAATCATTTGTCCTTGTTTGCTGGCCCAAGTCTCTGTCATTTACTGTAAATTGTGGGTAGTGATTCTTCAGTAGGCAGATCCTCTTGGTTTTCTCAACATTTAAGAATTAATAGGCACCATTAACCCAAACAACATGTGCCTGGCAACATGTGAGTGAAACAATTTTGTCCTGTGTGTCCTCAGTAACTTGATAGCCTTCAACAAAGACAGTTCAGATCCCTTCATCCGCCTCTATTTGCTGCCTGACAAGAGCCGGACAGGGAGGAGGAAGACCAGCACAATGAAGAGGACCCTTAACCCTGTTTATGATCAGACGTGGGTTTAGATATTATTACTATCTCATGCTTAAAATGCATATTTGTAATCATGTTTATAATCCAATCAAATGCATGTTTATAATCCAATCTCAGATGTGTGCTGCAGCTACCAGACTTTTCACGTGCTTATAGGTTTAGAGACGCTTAATGTTTATACCTAATGATGCCTTTTAATTGGAAGAATTGTTCCACGGTAGATTGGTATCGTAAAATCTGTATTAAATGTGTGTGTCTGCAGGTTTGAGTTTAGTGTGTCTATGGTGGAGCTCCACAGGAGAACTCTGGATGTAGCAGTGAAGAACGGAGGGAGCATCCTATCCAAACACAAAGGGCTTTTGGGAAAGGTAACTGCTGCAGGTTTTGGTTTCTGTATGTTTTTATGAGTATTCTCTGACAACAGAGTCATTCCCAAGTACTCCATGCAGTCCAAAAACTTAATTTATTCTTGCTTATAATTGCAGGTGCTGGTAGATTTAAGTGGGGAAGATATATCAAAAGGATGGACTCAATGGTAAACTTTTATTTTATCTTTGCCCTGTGCAGAAATGTGTAGCAGTGATTTCTTTAGGTAATAAACGTCTTATTTCTTCTCTTGCAGGTATGATCTGAGTGAAGATGGTTTGACGTCTCAAGACATAAGAATTATTCAAGACCCCCACCTCACATAGTGAAATCATTTCTCCACTGTCATATGGTGATCTTGTCAACATAAGGGCACATCATTTTGTTGTATTCATGTACATTTTTCATCTAATTTACAGGGTTTATTTCAGCATGCAAGAAGTTTTCCACACTTTTCCTGTCATTATTTCATTAATGGAAGGTCAGTTGGAGGATATTGTAACATATTGTTATGCGTGGAAACACACTAACTGCCTTGTCTCTGTTTTTGTTCTTTTGATTTTCGTTTTTTCATGTAAATATGAAGTTGCTTATATATAGTTACAAAGACTGACAGGGGTTTCCATGGCATTACTGTATATTTATTTAAGGGAAATTATATTGAAATCTGACAAAATTGTTATTGCTTTCTGTCCAATTTGTTAAAATGTGATAAATCTGACAAACTCTTACCAAAGGAACAGATACGGTCATAAAAGTAGGCTTAAGTAGCAGTCTTGACTTTGATCTTTTTTGTCATGCAGTGTTATTTTGATGGTTTACCTCTTACTGTTATTTATGCTTGATTACAAATACAGAATGCACATATGCAAAGGATAAAATGATTGCTCTGTATATTTTAAGAAGACTTTGTGCAATATTGGTTGTTCTGAACATTGTCTCAGTAACTGAAGACTTGGGGGCATTTTAGGGCTGTGAACAATTGCTGTGTAATATGAACAATATAAAGGATACTTGAATAAGAGTTTGATTGTTGTTCAAACCAAATATGAGTCGATCTGCAGAACCTGAATAATATGAGCAGAGACAGCAATTATTGCATTTTATGAGCAGGGCTGCCAGTATTTGTCATTAAGATGACACAGCTATGTCAAAGGCTTGTACATGTTTTGCCATGCAGTAACTGTGTGTTGGAGCGATAACATAATTTTCTTGTTATCTATCCTGTGCCTTAAAAAAACGCTATGTAATTTTTGCCTTCTTAATGTTATTATTTTGAATGATATGATGCCTCTTGGATTTTGAAGAATAAATAGTTTCGATTGTGAAAAAGTCTCCCTTGTGATTTTTAGAAATGTGTCCTTCTCTCCAGCAACAAAGACTATGAATTATTTACACTTAAAACATGTACAAATTATATGTGTGGGTTAGTGTGTGTGTGGTGCTTGAGCAAAACACTGAATTCCCTCGAGGATTGGGGTGTAATCCATAAGGGACATTTCCTTCAGAATAATTAAAATCACGTGTACTGTATAACGACACTGTAAAGATATATGTGCTCTGGTAAAGACACCACAATTATATATATATAAATGGCTGTATATTTTGTTTTTATTTAAATTTTTATGTGATCCTGTTTATTGTAAATCTAATAATCTGTATATGTGTTCTATATTTATGTAACATGAAGGGGCTCCAACTTTCACTGTGTTGTAAAATGACAAATCACAGAGCCTTGACCCTTGAACATGCGCAGTAGTTTGTCGCCATCAAGCGGCGGAAGAAGCGAACGTCAATTAAACGTCAGTGTCACATGTGGACCCCGACGTCATGACGTATGGAGCCGACGTCACGACGCACGGAGGCGACGTTATCCAAATTTGCGCGGGTTTGCTGTTGTTATGGGCGGCTGTCATCGGCTCTTTTCGGCTGTTTTAGTTATAAATAAAACGGTAAAAGTCGAAGCTAGAGGCTCATATTTTATACTTTAATGATTAAAAGTGTTAATAGTACAAGTACCGACGGACAGAGCAGGGTTAACGTTCGTAAATAACACTTTTAACGCTAGCGATAAACAGACTGCCTTATTTGTTTGGATATTGTAACAGAGACGTTAGTTAGCTAGTTACGGTTAGATAAAATAGTTTAAACGTTTACGTTAATGTGCTTTTCGTCGCAGGTTTACTGGGAATCTTCACGTCGCTTCACATCGCTTGGATAACCGAAAACATGTCCAAGCGAGAGGCGTTTTTAGAGGCCGCCTGTAAAGAAAATGTGGAGGATTTCCTTCGCTTCATGCAGCTCCATGTAAGTAGTTACGTTAAAATGAAACCATGAAAACTTCAGAGCCTTCAGAAATCTCCTGGACGTGTCTCAGGTTAATATATTACGTGTTTCTTAAGCGCCCTTGTGTTAAAACTTGAGAAATAAACTAAATATTACCACAGCACATCTGTAAAACTGTGTTTTTTCCTTTTTAAATCAAAAACTGAACATTATAATGATGATGAAGGGATCGTTTTTGCAGGGCTGTTGCATTTGACTGCAATCAGTCTATATTTTGTAAATAAGAACAATTTTAAGGGACTGAACTGTATACAGGTAACATTTTAAGTATACAATACTGCCTCAAGCTCTGAGAATAATATAATTTGGGAAATGTATGTCTGACTGCTTAGTTTATAAAATTTAGATAAGTGTAAAAGTAGGGCACATGTTACCAGAGCCCAAAGTTAAGTGTTAGATCTACTGACTCTGACCAACACCCCATAATAACAAAAACTTACATGATGCACTGAAAAGCTATTTGCATTTGTAAAGCTGTAACCAAAACTTTGGTATTTTACTCAATAACAGGAACAGATTTATTTTCTACACGCCATCTACTCCTGGGAATAAAAATTCAAGTGTTTTTATCGCTGTCAGTGTGTCTATCCTGTATGTCTCAAGTCGTTTCTGTCCCGCTCTGAGCAGAAGAACAAAGCGGAGCCTTTCGATGTGGAGGAGGTGGTGCAGGAGATGCCCAGAGACCAGAGGCAGACTCTGTGGGGAAAACTGGCGTCCCTCCTTCAGGACGTCCTGCAGGAGTTACCTCCAGAGCGCTGGGAAGAGGCCCGGGAGGGGGGCAGGGAGGAGGCCATGGATGTGGAGTCAGCTGCAGACCCTGTGAGTTTATGTACAGTTGTGGCATAAATGTTCAAGGCTTTACAATTTGATATTCCAGGCTTTTAGATATGTGTTTAAATGAAAAACAAACCACCTAGTTTTGCTTAAATATGAACTATGACAATTTTTAACGTCTACCTTTATTCACTTTTCCTTCAGAAACATGTCATGGCTGTTGTGGATGGCGTGACACTAGTGGCTGCGATGTCCTTAAAGGTCCTACAAGATGGCGACACTTACAGTGCCCTTCTGGAAATTGCCAACAGACTTCATGGTTGGTGTCCCTGCTAATTTGTCTCTCCCTTAAATTGATGTGTCTTCAGGTAGATTTTCCCTTCATGAGATGAGTGTCTTGTTTGTGTCTTTGCCTCAGATGTTCTGGTGTCGCTGCCTGTCTCAGAGGCACCTCTGCAGTTCCACATCCACACACTGTGCGAGTCCTGGTGGAAGAAGGGGCTGAAGGAGAAAGAAACGTTTGGTCGCACTGCTTTCTTCATCTCTCTGCAGAAGAGCTTCATTTTGAAGAAACCAGTCAGTATATGACCTCAGTTAAAAGTCACATCAATCAACATTGGGCCTTGTCCTGTCTCTTTAAGGTTATGTTTTCATCAATCATCTGTGTTGTCAGGGCGGTGAGATCCAAAGAGTCTGGGGTCTCCATGATGTGCTTCTGAGTCTGGACTACACATCAGAAGACAACAAGCAGATAATCGACTTGTTGCTTCAGTGTTTTCACCGTCCTATTTACATTAGAAATGATGACGTGAGTATTGTGATATTTAGCTGCTGATTCACTGTCTCTGCTTTTTTTTTTTTTTTTTTTTTTCTTATTGTTGTGGTTTCGTCTTTGAGCTGTCAGCCTGATGATGTGTTTGTTGTCACAGGGAAAGCGATTCCTGGTGTTTCTTTTCAGCTGGAATGTCAATTTCATCTGGGTAATTCACGGCACCATCAAAAACCAGCTGGAGTTTTATAGCAAGTAAGACACTCATTTTATTCCGTCTGGAATTAGTCAATTTTCTCTTCATGTTATTTACTGCTAAACTACTCTGTTCAGGACCATGACCACTCATATCATGGAGATCTACTTCAGAGCATGGAAGAAAGCTAGTGGGGACTTCCTGGAGCAGATTGAGAGTTCATGCATTCAGGATTTTCTGCAGAACGCAATCTTCCTTCATAGATCATCTCCTGTCCATGCCAAAGTCCGACAGGTACACTTAATACCTTCAGTCATGATGTGCATAGTTCACTGTGTGTGTTTATTCTCAGATCTCCTTGCTCTCATATGCAGATCGTGAGCCATTTCCACTCAAGGAAGGGCTGTAACAAGGTGGACAAGATGCTCCATAATCTCTACAAGCCAATTCTCTGGAAAGCTTTGAGTGTACGGATACAGATTTCTCACTGCATTCATATTCGTATTTTAGTATTGTAGTCGGTTTAATGTGTTTCTGTTTGATTTCTTCAGGCTCCAAACTTTGAGGTGCGTGCAAATGCGACTTTGCTCTTCACTGAGGCCTTCCCAGTCCATGATCCAGATCAGAGCAACAAGAATATAGATGAGACCATTCAAAAGCAGTTGGACACCGCAATGGTGAGCACCTTCCAAACCTTAAAAAAATATATATTAAAAAGGAGCAAAATATGATCAAAATTCATTGTTGGACCATGTGATTACAACCACATATCTGTGATCCTCAGGGCCTCCTTGATGACCCTCATCCCACTGTGCGCTCCAATGCTACCCTGGGGGTCTGTAAGATCCTGGCTAAGTGCTGGGAGCTCCTCCCTCCTGCAATCATCACAGACTTCTTGAAGAAGCTGGTGATGGAGCTGGCGGGTGACACCAGCTCCCCTGATGTCCGGTGCTCAGTTCTCAAAGTAGGAAATGCCTTTTCTCTCTTTCTCTCCTGATGTATATTATACATATATAGATTCCGATTATGAAATCTTATCCAGGATCTAAGCTGAGAACACGTTTAACAAACTGGCAGTATAAAGTCAAGTTATATGAGAAATCACAATAATTAGGCATCCTTTCCTAAGGTTTTGTGTTGCCAAATTGTAAGGATTATTGTTGCTGCATGACTGATTTTATTGGCAGCAGACAGGATATTTAATGACTTGTGGTTTGTATAACGTTTTCCCCCAGTGTCTGACTATTGTCTTGGACAACGCTCTCAGCCATCCACTACTGGAAAAACTCCTGCCTACTCTCAAATACAGCCTTCACGACAGCTCGGAGAAAGTCCGCATAGCTTTCCTTGACATGCTTATCAAGGTGAAGGCAGTGCGTGCTGCCAAGGTACTGTACGTGTTTGGTTTGCTTTATACATTGTTGAAAGAAAATCAACAAGCTCTAACTAGTACTGATTTTGTCTTGTATGATTATCTGTTATTATATTTTTTGAAATGTATTTCTCTTGGCGTATTTGAATTATAGAATCATTTAAAGTGCACAGCGATCTGGGTTGACACTCAATACTTGATTTATTTATTTTTCCCAATTAAACAAAATGATATTAACAGTACAAACAGCAGCAATAACAAAAAAAAAGAAAATAACAAAATAAATAGACAATTGCAAACTCCCTTTCATTTAATATATCCAAGTCCATTTAATATATTTTTAATGACAGAACAAACCTTTCATATTACAGTGGACCTTTTTTTTTTTTTTATCAAATACATATACAGGTATGGGAGTGTACTGATTTTAGGATCAAGGCAAAAATAAATAGCAAAAAAATAAAACAGTATCCAGGCATTAATAAAGGCCTTAACATAAAAATAGTATCTGAATATTTACTTATTATTGACAATAACAGTCAAGATGGTGGAGAGGATAGATTTTCTACATAATCAATGATGGGGAAAGTTATTTTAGGTTATTTTAGACATTTTATTGGAACAAAAATGGATGATTTGTCTCTGAAATACATATAGTATCTGCACAGATGGAAATAAACTTCCCTGTGCAGTTCCAACAAGGATGTTAACACAAATCAAATCGTTGGCAAGTAGCTTAAGTCATAAACTAACTTAAATTTACTCACTGAAGATTGATCTAATGCTTGGTACAAGTCCAGATGTAATTCAGCCAAATCACATTGAGACACAATCCACTTACAAGATGCAGTTAGTGGCAGGTGTAAAAAGTGGCCTCTTGTGTTCCACTCTCCAGTTTTGGGACGTGTGCAACATGGACCACCTGCTGGCCCGTCTGGCTATTGATTCCCATTCGGTTTCCAAGCGCATTGTCGATCTGCTCTTCAAGTCCTTCTTCCCCGTCAACGAGTCTGAGAGGGAGTGGTGCTGTCGATGCATCACCCTCATCCAGATGAACCCCATGGCTGCCAGGAAGTTCTACCAGCATGCCCACAAACACACAGCCCCCACTAACATAAGTAAGTGCTGTGTGCATGGAAGAATTTGTGTAACCCTTAATTACAGACTAGACAAAAATTATATTATTTAACGTGTTGCATTTGTAGTTGGCTAATTTCCTCCATTGTTTTATCTTCTCTTGCAGTAAAGCTGATGTTGGCCATTCGCCGTGTTCTGAACAGCTGTATCCAGACCGACTGTGACCTGTCCGATATTAATGACAGCAACAAGGAAAACAGCAGAGTAAGAGAGAGACACTTACTAACAGAGTAGACGGAACAAGTTTGAGATTGGTTTATTTATTAAGTATTTAAGTATTTTATGAATAGGGGATAGAATATTAGAAAAATCTCTAAACATAATGTAGTTCAGTGCAACACCACCAGCTGCAGTAATAAAAAATATAGTTGAATTAAATCCTATCTGAACCGAGTCAGCCAAAACTGTTTTATTAGATTAGTAATAGTTTTTGTGTTATTTTAGTTTTTTGATTAATCTGCAGATTCTTAATTAATTCTCAATTAATCAATTAATTGTTGAGTCTATAAAATGTCAAAATTAGAGAAAAAAATCATCCATCACAATATTACCGAGCCCAAGGCAACGTCTTCAAATTGTTTGTTTTGTCACAGTCCAAAACCCATAAATATTCAATTTACAATCATATAAAACACAGAGAAACACAGAAAATCTTCACATTTGAGAAGCTGAAACCAGGGAATAATTGGCCTATTTGATTAAAAATTATTAATCCATTATCAGAGTAGTGGTGTCTGTCGATTGAGTAATTGTTTCAGCTCTAATTTCATGTGTTTTTTTTATGCAGAGGTCTTAAAGTAGTTTTGGAACTATGGAGGTTGTAGTTGTTAATTTGCAGTAGTTTTATGTCTGAACTGATGTTGTCTCTAAACCATAATGAGGAAATATGGAACAGCATGTTGATACATGAGTTTGATCTCAGCAGGCTGAACCTCTGTTGGGGAAGGACATGGCCACCGTGTCCCGTCTGCTGGAGGTCGTGGTCATCCTGTGGAGAAGTGTTGCGAAGGCCCTGAAACAAAACGAAGAGGCCCAGAAGTACACTTTTGCCAAGCTCGGAAATGTCATGGCCAAGTATTTCCAGGCCTTTGAGGTACTTCAACCTGCATATTTTTACCATCAGTTATTCTTCCATGAACAAGTATTACTGTAAACCTTTCTTGTTTTGTCTTTCAGGATGAACAGTGTACCGTTCCTCTCATACAGCTGGCCTCATTTATGCCTCCAGCTGCAGTCCCAACATTCAGGTGTCTCCATCTCAAAAAATTCTTTAATTTTTTTTAAATTTTTTTTCTTTTTCTGTCTTGGTCCTGTCTAACCTGTCTCCCTCACCCCGCTCTCTCGTCCCCAGCTGTGGCGTCCTGTCCAGACTCAGGAGGATGGACCCAGCAGCAGCGCCGACACAGTACAGCCAGCTGCTAGACTGCATGTGCAGCTGGGGCCAGGCGTCCGACATCCTCGAACTCGTCACAGACTGGCTCACCGAGGCTCTGCCCAAGCAGGGGGTCAGTCAGTCAGCGCAACACACCAACAAGAGCTTTGACTTTTGGTTTAATCCAAACACCCGTCCCTTGTTGCTCCATGTAAAACACCTCTTCCTTTCAACTTCAGGACAAGGCAAACACCAATCGAAAGGTGCGTATCCAGGAGACGGCGGAGGCCAAACCCGACCTGGCACTGGCTTACCTGGAGTACCTGTTCAGCCACGCTTCCACACGGGAGAAAGTCCTGGATCTTGCTCAAAGACCACTGAAGCAGCTCCATACAGTTCTAGGAAACTGGACGGTATGTTGGATGCCATTCATTAGTATTTCATTTCTACAGACTTCACTTTGTTTGTATATCCCTGCTTGAGCATTTATACAAAGAGTAGATAAATGTATTTTATATCTTTCCTCTATGAGAAACAGATTTCCTCGGACATGTGAATCAGTGTGATCTTTGTCTCAACAGTCCGTGCTGTACACTCACCTCAGCTCCACCACAGAAGATCCTAAAAGTCCCAGTGTACAGACAGCTCTGAAGGTCTTCATGTACCACGGCCGCCTCGGTGCACATCTGCAACATAATGTGAGTTTTTGTCATTTTTCACACATTATGTTATGTCTTCCCCCTTTTCTCTTTTATTCATCCAGAGGCCATACTTGTTTTACCTTCATACAGTGACTGCATGTTTTATCTGGTATCTTCTTAGTGTAGCTACTGTCTTTGTAAATGAGCACTAGACTCCAAATATTTTGGTATTTCTGTCCTTTTTTAAGCAAAAATAGTGTCCAATAGTTTCCACCTTCTCAAATGGCAGCATGTGCTGCTTGTTTGTCATATATGAAAGTAAACTGAATACATTTTAGACTTTTTGTCAGATAAAACAACAACAAAAAAACAAGACTTGAAGACTTTGGGCTCTGTAAAGTAGTTATAGGTATTTCTTCACTATTTTTTGACATTTGATAGAACAAATGATTAATTCGATAATCGAAAACATGATCTGCAGATTAATTGATACTAAGGAATCTTTAGTTGCTGCCCTGCAGCAGGTGTTGAGACACTGAAGAGATATAATTAGTTTTCTAGATGACTCAGGTTTGTGAGCCAATTACTTTCTGTTCACTTTCTGTGTCCAAATACAAATATTTTTTCTTCTTAAACAAACCACTACACAAGTTAAAAAAATTAAACCAATTGCTTGATCCGCTAGTCCTCAGAGGGTCGAGACTACCTGCTCTCGCTGGAGCATGTGGCAGCGTGGGTAGCAGAGAGGGTGTTGCCCTTCCTGGCTAAATGTACCGATGATGGTGATGAAGAGGATTCGGAGAAGGATTCAGGGAAGGATTTGGAGACGTCGCAGCAACTGGCTGCACAGATAACTGAGGTGAGCGCCACTATTGCTTATGTAAACATATAGCTTCTAAAAGCCAACGTATGTGTTTGTCGAGGACTTTAGACTGGAAAACTTCCACCAAGAATAAATGGAGCCCAAACAAATAAGTTTGGGATATCCTAAGTGTATATTGAACCTTGCTAGACTACAATTAGTGGAGCTAAAATGACTCGCTGAATATGCAAGACAGCAGTAAGCAGGAGCCTTTAATTTGGGCAAATAGGGAAAATGTATGTGTTCTCCATTATAGGAGATGAAACACTCTTCTCCATTGCAGCACAAATGTGTGATTTAGCCACACAAGGTGGGTACATTTCATAACAGAACATTACCTATAGCAGTTGCGGAAAATGTGTTTTATTATTGTTTGACCACACAATTAGACCAACACTTTGCCGGGCCCTCAAATAGATATCCAATTGCTCTCAGTATACCTGCCTCTTACCGAACGTAATTTTTGCTGCCACGATGAGGTGAGACCTGGGCTGGATGTGGATGATATGAATGGTTGAGAGTGTCATGTTGGAGTGCATTTGTATCTCCTAAAAACTACTTTAGTAGTAAGGTCATTTAAACTGTGAATTGTATCTCCTTGTTCATAAATTGCCAGTTTAGATTTTTGTCTTACTCATTTTCCCCCTAATACACAACCTGCACCAGGGCTGCAGACGAGAACACACAGTTATGTCGTTATCCAGAACATTAAGTTTTGTGGAGCCTTTTTGCCTCCTGCTTCCAGGACTTTCAGTGCTGCTCGGTAAATTTAGACTCCTCATAGGTTGTTCTGCTCCAGTCCACACACACTCTGTACATGCCTCCTCCTGCTTAAACTGCTATATTGAAATGGGCTTATTTTATTAATGTGTGCCATTATTCTCCTCTGTCACCACATGGCTGCTGCGATCAGATATTGAATGTAACCCTGTTTCAGTGCCCTTATTATTTATGCCTCAGTGGGCGATCACAGGCAGCTTCTACAGGCCGACAGTACAAACAAACATTTCACTGAAAGGTTTTTTCCCTAAGACTCTGCATCGTCTTTATTTGTTGTTGACTTTAATAAGTGCTCTCTCTTTTTTTTTGAGTGTGAAACCTTTTTTTTCATCGTGACAATGATGATGCATTTTACCAGAGTTTCCTGACAGTGTGCCGAGACGTTTTGCTCGTGGGTCTGGGCGACGAGACGTTCAAGGGTCAAATCCTCCACCTCTGCTCGCTCATCCTCCTCTCAGGTGAGTGTTCAAATGTCTGTTTAAGTGAACAACACAGCAAGGGTACTGGTACACTGCATTTCAATTTCAAATAACATGTTACAGAAGCTTAGAGTTTGTTTCCCTTAAAACGGTCCTGTTGCATCATGTTTCTTTGCCTGAATCAACATCTTGACAGAAAGTGTTTTTCCTCTGTGTTTCCAGATGCGGGCTACCTGTGTATTCCTGCAGTGCTGCCGATTTTGAAGGAGGTGACAGACAGCTACGTACCCGAGGATAACAACGAGGCTCAGGAAAATGAGGACGGTGCCACCACTGTCGTCCTGGGTGTGGTGGCCAACATCTTCCAGAAGATCATCGAGCTCTTGGCTCGCCGTCTTAGGAAGGAACCAGAGGAGGGAAAACAGGTACGTAGACATTTTAACCCCCAGCGTGTTGATTTATTTATTTTATTTGACCTATTTTTGTATTTACTTTGTGTAGCACTGCATTTCATTCTACATAATCTGAACTTGTCAATACAACACGAACATGTATCCTTTGTTCTTGTAATTGCATCTAACAACCCTTTATAAAAACTTTGCAGTGGTATTTAGTTGCTCTAATATCTCCATCTTTGTCCCCTGAACTAGCTGTGTCAGTCAGCTGTTCCCGGCCTGACAGACTTCCTCCAGGTGGCACAGACCTGGGACAGAGCACCTCTCAGCGGCGTCTTCTCTACTCTTTTTGCCATCATCATCGTGGAGAAGAGACATTTGCTTCAGAAGGTATGAGCTTCCTGCCAGAGCGTGGCACCAAAGACGAGACACAGCATTTGTCTTTTCCCAATATCCCACATGTCCTTGCCTTGATAAGAGACTTGACCGATGGCATTCTCGAGCAATTCAATTAAGGGGATGATGAATGATGCTGTGCTCTTATTTTTTAAAGCTTGCCCATCCTGAGGAGCTGATCACCCCAGAGTCAGTGGAGGACATGCCTCCTCTGTCCAGTGTCTTACTGTCTGTCATCCTCAAATTGCCCTCTGTTACCAGGTGAATATCCTCCGTCCACTTTCTCTTACTTACATTAAAAGTTTCCTGAGACTCAACAAGCCCTCAGCTTCATCTTTTCTGTTCTTTTGAAAAGGTTAACCTTATTCTTCTGTTTAGTTTAATACATTTGCTTGACCTAAATGTGATTAATATAGTTTAATGTGCTGTTGAATGTTTCTTTCAGGGCCTTTTTGACAGAAGTCAGTTCGTCTTTGGACTCTGAGGCCATCAGCAGTCTGAATGAACTGGCTGCCGTCCTTCACGTCTTGACGGTCATCAAACACAGTGAGTTTAAGTGATTTAGAATTTAGCAGATCAGATATTTTTTCTATATGCTGTTTGTTATATGTCACACTTTTTTAAAAATCCTATAGCGGGGCAGTCAAAAGCGGGCTTGAAGAGCGCAGCCACATCTGTCCAGCAGCACCTTCACAAACATGCAGTCACATCTGCCGACAGCAGGGACATCCAGAGGTAAGTGGAAGGAAACAAGATATGTCAGATGTTCTCTTTAGGTAATCTGTTGATAAATAAATAAAAAACTCTTTGGTGTTTGAGCTGTAATGACTAATGATTGTATCCCTTTCTGCCACAGGGTTATTTATGAATCTTCTGTGAAGACCTTGAATGATATTCTGGATTTATAAATTACTTATTAGATATGTAATATCAGCTTCACATTTGTAATTTATGAAACTAAGAGCAGCATGATATCTTATTTTCTGTTAGGATTACAGACTTTCAGTTGCTGGCAAAAATGACACGAAAAATATTTCAACTCAACTGACCGGGCTTTTAAAACATATGGTTTGGATTGAAATCTAAATCCAAGGACAAGTGCCTTTCTGTTACCATGTTTTTCCAGATTGGCTCCACTTCTCTGTTTATTTATTTCTTGATGGCACACACTGCCTGGGTTTGTGCATTGATGCTGTTAAGAAATATTGATTGAGTACTCCAGACTGCAGAAATATGGTTTCTTAGATTGAGTGGCATTCTTCTTTAAAGCTTTCTCTCCACAGCTCTGCGCTCTACTTATATATTTTTAACAGTTTCATATAAAATACATATATTTTTTCATGTTTCACTCTGTGTTTGTGTTTGTCTGTCAGCATGTACGCTGTAGCGTGCTACTAATGAGAATAAAACAATCATCCTAAACTTGATGTTTAGTTCTTCCTCACATGTTTCTTTTGCCTGTATAGTGGTTTGCCAAGTAATACCTTTGTACAAACAAGCAATAAATCATCCTCTCCTAAAGGAGAATAGCACCCATTTTAAGAATTCGCACACTGTTTTGCTTTAGTCAATGTTTGATTTTGCACCCGAGGGACACAAATTGATTTTTTGTCTTCAGGAAAGAATTCTGCTAGTAAATGTTATTTCACTATGTTTGGATTAATTGCTCTTCTAGTAGAGTATGTTTACTACATTTAGTCAGTTGATTTTGTAAAATACTAAGGAAGTACATTTACTCAAATATTGTACTAAAGAACATTTCTGAGGTACTTGTACTTTTTTGTTATCTTTGTGTGTGTGTGTGTGTGTCAATGCATCGTTTTGGACTCTAAAATCACTAGAAGAGGTTTAAAGGGACTCAATAATGGTACTTTATATATATGTATTTTATCATTTATTTATGTGATTTATGATATACTGTATATATAATGTATCTTTGTGTATACCAAGGTATTGGCTTGATGCTACAAATCGCAACAATAACAGAAACAAGTCACCAGAGAAGTTTAAAACCAAAATAACACTTTAAAATTCATAGGGTATTTTGATGTATTTCTAAAGCTGTCCTGTAATGGCATTTTCGCAGTGACATGTTGTCATGTGTTTCCCAGAAATCTCAATTTAGAACAGCATATTTATTTATTTAATTAAGACTTATCAATCTATGTGAACCTCCTTTGTGTGTTTTTTTTTTTGTTTGTTTGTTTGTTTTCTCGGTTTTTGTGTTTCCTTCATGGCTTCCGGGTGGTTATCACTCAGTACCCCATCCATCCCTCCCTCCCTCCGTCCGTCCAAGGCGCTGTTGCTCTCCCATCATCCCTCCTTCACCATGCGTGTTTGACGTCAGGAACTTAGGCGGGGCTCCGCCGTGAAGCTGGTCGCTGTTTGTGGTGCTGAAACAACGCCTGTACTGTGTTGCCATTCAGCGAGTTTCTTTCCCTTTTATCTATCACTTCCTCTCCCCCCGGCTCCTGCGTGTCTCCTGCAACATGCCTCTTTAGTCCGAGTCCGGCCCGAGCAGCTCGCACCTGAGTCGGCGTCAAAACATGCGGTTTTAGCGGAGGCGTGCGATGGATTAGTGGAAGTGTGCGCACAGGCAGCAGCAGCGCTATGGATCCGCTGTGGCGTCCCGTCCTCTGCGCTGCGTTGGCCGTCAGCTTCTGCTCCTCCGCTGCCCTCGCTGACAGGAAATTTGGTAAGCGACTGTGCTTCATTGTTATTTTCCCAAAAAAAAAAAAACAACCCCCCCTCTGTGTGTTTTCCTAAATGTTTCATCCTCTGTCCGCGGTGCAACAAAAAAAAAGAAGAAAAATCCACCTGACCGTCTCGGTGTGTCTGGGTCGCCTCTGCAAACATTTCCTCTCTTTGCAAAAGTTATTTCATATTATTATTTTTTTTTTATTACAGTGTTTGCAAGTGCACGTCGCCTCCCTCCTGGCATGTGCAGAACTTGTTGTTTGTGCTTGGGTGTAGCTGTTTTTTGGATGAGATCTGGAGATCCAGCAGGAAAAGTTACATAATCCATCGGGCCTAATGGGTCAAGGGTTTGCTGTGAGACTTGTTTTTTGTGTGTGTGTGTGCGTGATTATTTATGTTATCTGCTAGTTGGATCAAGGAAATGCACAACTGTACCTTACCCTGTTTTTTTTTAAAAAAGGAACTTTTGCAGCCAATAATGAGTTTTACTCCCAGATTGACACCCACAGCTACTCAATTTCAAATGGGTTTAATGGTTTCGGGGCCCATAAAAAATACTTAACACATGCCCTTAAGGAGCATGCAATTTTAAATCCAGTTAAATATTTAATAATATCCTATGTCTCTCAATGAAAGGGGCATCTTTCATACAGACCTGTTTCATTTCAGACTTGGCCGGGTGGTATTTTCATTACCTTTGATTTCTTCCTCCAGCACCACACTGTAATTTAAAAAAAAAAGTATGGCACATGTCCAAAATATGATAGAGAAGCCATCCTGATAAGTGTGTCCTTTTGTTAAAGCGGACAGAGAATAAAGGATCTCAGGCTGATCAGGTGTGTGTGTGTGTGTGTGTGTGTGTGTGTGTGTGTGTGTGTGTGTGTGTGTGTGTGTCCTTACTTACCACCTCCAATTTACACCTCTAATCACACTCACTGGTCCAGGATCAGCAGCCAGAACACATGACAGTATAAACTTTATTATGAGCAAGAGGCGAATATAGGTGTCAGGCTGGCACTCCTGCTGTGTGATGAATCATACAGGAAACGAGCTGCATCACATTCTTTATATTTAGAACCAGAGAGTGTCTCTTCTTTTTTTTTAATATGTAATATTCATGCACACACACCATCCGCTGTACAGCTTTTTAATTTTTTAATTTATATGCATATAATCTCTGCTGTTGTTGGCTATAAGCAGACATGATAGAGAAAGCACAGCATTTATGAGGTTTTTCCCTTCCTGCAAGTTAGTTAATTTATGTGGAATACTTGTGAATGAGTCAGTGCTTATTCCCTGAGTGCATTTCTCTCATTGAATCCTCAGTATGTTTTTCTCTCCGTGTGTGAAAGAGGTCTCCATTGTCAGAGTGTGGCTGGGAGTTAGAGATCGTTATTGTTTTTAATGAGTCCCTGTGGATTACACCGTGTCATCTGAAAGCTTTAGATCAAGGTGTGCTGACGTGATGTAGCTGTATATCTATATCTATCTATCTATCTATACACATATGCACATACATATATATATATTATATATATATATATATATATATATATATATACACACACATTGCATATAAACACAGTGTGGTGTATATGGGTGTGTTTGTGTGGTAGAGAGACGGTGAGAACGTGTTGTGTGTGGGTGTGTGTGTCCTGCTCGTCTGAGAGCACATGAAAGTCAGACGGGGAGAAATGTGTCTCGAGCTGCATGCTCCAATTATAAAATACAATTCAAACAGTGGGGGGAATTTGCCCCTTTGCATAACACTCAAAAACATCTGGACTTCTTCAAATTGATATAGCCTGAAGTAGTGTCATCTCTTTAACATTTTTGAAGTACATGCACTACATGATGCCCAAACCTAGGAGTTCACAGAACTTGACTTTCTAATGCACAAGCTCTTGTGTGAGTGTAAATCAGTGGTGATGTGCATACAGACAACAAAAATAAACATAATATTTAAAATACATGCAGTTCAAGCTCTGTTATTCTGCCCTACAAAGCCAAAACGCAGTCATAACATATTTGTTGAAATGGATTTAAGACCTGAATCTGGCCTTTTTGGCATCAGGTTTACCATATTAAAAACAATTGTGCCATATAAATAGATACTTATACTTATATCATTCAAAATCGTCACAAACAGACAGACAACTAGATGGAAGATCATGGGAGCGCGAGAGATGATGAAAGAACTCATTTTGTTTGTAGATACTGTGCTTTCCCCTGAAGATTGTTCACATGCAGAGTGCTGTAGCTTCGTCTCGGAAGGAAGGAATAACAACCTTTCTATCTGTTACACATTTAGCTGCCAGCCTGAAATTTTAAAGCCATTTTTATCAATTTTACTGCTTGTGTAGTTACTGCCTACGCAGAGCAGTATAATATAGGTCACACCTGCCTCACATGGTTTAGATGAACCCTTATAGGATGATGTAAACCGCAGTAAAATACTAAGACATGCTGTTTGGTCGCCTTGATCCGATCACGATGTCTGTGCGTCCTTTTCCAGCATGACTGTCTGATCTTCCAATGAACTGGAGAGGTCATGGACGGGTTAACATGTTGTTCTTTCCCTGTGCTTTCCTGCTGAACTGACCCTCTAAACAGCCTTGAGTCCAGTGCCTTTAATCGGGGCATAATTCAAAAGCATGTTTGAGAACTAGCCAGAGTGTACTATTTCTACCAGCGGGAGGCTTTCGACAAACTTAACAACACTGTTACACATTAATTATGTCATAAAGAACACCCTGGTAGGCTGTTTAATGGTTTTCTCCTGTTGAAAGAGGGTAAAGAAAGATGGAATTTAATTGAGGATTGGCACCTTTTCCACTAAGCTTTACTTCAAGAGTGCATGCAGTGAGGTTAATGCCCTATTTACACTAAGTTAGGAAGAGTAGAATTTGAATAATGAATTCACTGACTACTGAAAAGAGTCCTGCCAATGGTAAATTTACAGAAATTGATTTTGTTGCGCATTAACACTCTAGCGCCTTGCAATCAGTGTTGCTATCAGGCCTGATGTTAAAATTCTGTTCAGCATCTCTTTTCCGTTTGCAGAGGTCTGGCAGTGTCCTGAATCCCAATAACACATAGTCACATAGTTTGTACAGACAGGCAGCCCTTCTGCAACTGCAAGGTCACGTTTTTGTTAGTAAGATAAAAGTGCTTTCAGCAAGTTTGTTGAATAGTTATGAGTTAAGTTATGAATAGCTTTTGGGATTTTATAACAATGAAAATATCAACTCCCACCAAGGTGTTAGCTCTCTTCTAATAACACATTCACAAATCTAGCAGGAACAAAGAGATCAGACGGAGTTTTGTTTTTTTTAAAGCGAGATTGCATGAAAATGAAAAATCTTCAGTCCTTAATCACACCATATCGATTGTGTTGATAACCAAAGCCTCGTGTAGCATTTGCAACAGGCTTTGAAGGATTCTCTGTCAGCTCACCTAAACCCACTTTATAGAAACAACTGTCTGTAACACTCAAATGAAGGTTGCAGTATGAATTGATGGATAGAGATATATGACCGGGTCGGTTATCTCCAATATGTACATGGAGACATTGTCCTTTAAGGCTGTGCTGCTGGGTCTTTTCATTACGTCTGGCTATCAGCAGCCATCGCCTAATACACCCAGACAAGTTAGATTTGATTCATAGGCTGCTGAGCTCTATCTATTTTGCCATGGGCCTCTGCAGTTCCATAGATATCAGGACTGAGTGGTGATATCAAATATCTTATAGTGGTTATAAATCATCTGAGAGGATTGAAATGTGTGATAGGAGGATAGATATTTTACAACGGTGCGGATTATGAACACGGTGCTGTATATATCCTAGAGGTTAGAAATCTCGCTTCACTGGAAGTGGTTTGTTTTCATCCTATATGCTGTGTGTCTTATTGTTCCCTGAGTTGCTAGGACGCTCCCTGTCTGTCCCGGGGGGACCAGTTATTTTGATGTGGTTTATCCTAGGAGCAAACTTACTATAGTTCATATAAAACAAGGTTACACTGAGCGAATTTATATGAAAAAAGGGAATTACAAGCGGTAACTACAACTGTTCTTCAAATCCAATTCATATACTGTATATAAAGATCAAGATCTGTGCCATAATAACAGCATAGTGTACAGAGAATAGGAGTGGAAACAAGAATCTGCAGCCATGTTAGCAGCTGGTTGAGGCTGTACTCCGACACAGGAGTGCTTGGAGCTTAATGTTAACTTAGGCATGCAGATCTTTAGCAGGTATAATGTTTACCATGTTCACTATCTTCGTTCACATTTGCTGATTGCTAATTGCTAGAGGAAAAGTCAGGCGACAAACAATGCCAGTAAGATTCATCGTCTGGGGAACATGAATGTCTGTACAAAATTTCAAGGCCAAAAACCTTTAATCAACTCTCTAAACATGTAATTTGTCCAATCAGACCCCTCAGTGATATGCTTTCAACACCTGTACAAGCAGCACGTTCCTCACAGTGGCTCAGGCTGTATATTAGATTTCAAAAGCAGAGACATTTTTGAATAATAAAAACTCAATTTCTAAAACTCTGCATGAATGTCCCCCTGAAACCAAATCATAATTAAAGTAAAAATTGATCCAAGGATAAAAGCTAATAGGACTGCCAAGACGAGTATAACCCCGCCGTGGTGTCTGTCACACTCTCAGTAAAGGTCGCAGTGCATTTTTCTTATCTCTCAGGACGTCTGAGTAATCTAGACAGAACTGGTAAAGGGTCAGCTTGAAGCAGCTAGTGCCGTCCCTCACTTCGGACTTTATTGACACTTTGGATGAGGAGCTTTTTCTCAAATTCGCTGAAAGCTTTGACTCATCCAATAAATGGCAAACTATTAATTAGATGAGATTTTATTGTGCAATACAGCCCTTCTTTGTGCACATGGCTGCGCAGGATGGTTAAATGAGCATTTGGTGTGTTATTTGCAAAGCCTGTTTTTCTAAATTAATAATCTCAACAGCTGCAGCTGAGTGTAATGGGTCTAATGTTAAGATTTTCTTCTATCATCTGTTATTGAATGTAATATATGCCTATTGATTCTAACTAATAAACAGCGTACAGTGTTATCAACGACCTCTGCCCAGCTGCACTGAACCAACACACAGCTGATACATCCTTGTTTTTTGAGGTTCAGTTTGACAGGACTATGACATTCATGAAGTGCTGCTGTATTTCAAATTCACGGGCAGTATAAAACATTTTTTTTTAGTTAATTTCAAAGACGAAGCCTTTAAAATGTAAGCACTGAATTTCAGAATAAACGACACAAAGCAGGCTGTATATTCCTGGCTTGGGATGCTGCCGCGGCTGGTGTGATAGCAGACGAAGTGTGATGTTTCTTTGTGACTCAACAGATGCTCGGAGGAGTGTGTTGGCTTTGAGTAGTTATTGAGACGAGGGAGTGGGAGCAAAGTGGCTGGCTGTGCTTCTGTGTCTTTCCCAACAAATGTCAGCGGCTCTTGAGAGGAAGGAAGTCAGAACTGTGTCAAATACACGTGTCGAGGCAATCCATCTCGTTATTCTCTCCCCTGCTTCGCTTCACGGTGAACCTAGAAGATATTCTGGGTCAAGGAGGAAGAGTGCCACCAGAGAGGCAAGGAAGGTTATGTTACATTTTTGGGGGAGGACTGTTCTTCTTTTTTTTTTACCCTCATCTAAAATTAAATTACATTTTAGTAGAAGCTTTTTGCTCCTTGGAGACAGGTGTAAGAATATGATGCATTTACAATACTATGTTGGTAAAACAGTTTTCCCACTCGCACATAACCGTACAAACAAAGAATGTGTTTTCTCGTACCTCCCCACCTCTCCATATACCTGAGCTGCACTGCCTCGTGTCGCAGGGGGACTTTGAAAACATCCTTGGGTATTAAAAGGAAGGTTGGACGGCTCTGTTCCGCCTTTTCAGAGCGGTTTCATTCAGTTCAAATTAAATGGTGCTGGTAAAGGGGTCAGTGTGAAGGTCACCTCTGTGTTGCAGAGCCAAGATTTATAATGAGGACAATAACAAAGTAATGAGGATTGTGAAAGCTGCGAGTTGAGCACCAGAATTAATCTATACTATCTCAGCTGTGATTAAAGCAGTAATGTGTCTGCTTCGTCTTAGGGTGATGCTGATTAATACTCCAGACCATTTCTCAGTGCAGTAGGGAAACAAAATGACTGTCGGGAAAGGCGTGGCAAGGGAGGGATGCTGAAAATCTAATGGGGGAGGTATTTTCCTATATTATTTGTGACTAATTGATGTGACTGCTGTAGTCTGTGTAGTACATTAGTGATATTTTCCCAGCAAATTTGGCTCAGATCCACTGAAATGTATCAGGTTTGCAGCACTCAACACCCAGCTCTAATGAAGCAAGCTTTTTGTAGCATCATTCAGAAACTCCCATTGTGATTGGCTAGCAATACTGCTGGACCCTGAGAGAGCCTTAAAGCTGCACTTGTCAATATTCTTTTATATAAACAATAGATCAAATGACTATGTGTAATGCGAAAGGGGTCGCTCGAAGTGACAAACTCGCAGAGAATTATCACTCGACTTCAGATTCCCTCAGCTCTGCGGAGCTTTATGGCGCCCCGCTGTTTTGGATTTACAGCCTGCTCTGTTTGTCTGCTGGATGTGTAAATAGGCAACTGTCGATATTATGTTTACAGCTTGTTCCACTGCCTCCAAGGGGCCAAACAATTAACTAATGCAGGTTCAACATCGGAAACTGCAAAATACATCCTATAACTAGACATTTTCATAACACCCCCTGTTTAGGATACATTAGGTTCTGTCACCACCTTTCAATTCATCTGAATATGCTGTTGCACGATATTTGGATAGTCTAATGTTGATAATCATTTTAACATTGAGAGATTATAATATGTCAGAAGAACAGGTGTATGTAGGGTAAAAATAGGTGTGAGGGCAGGAATGGGTTCAAGATTTAAAATGCTGCCGGTTCATGTCAGGACAGAGATTTAATCAGCTGAAGGGTAGATTGTCATACAAAAATTTTGGATGACATTGGTAAGAATCACAGATTAATCCAAGCCAGCACAGGCTCTGTTTCAATTGTATTAAGCATCTGTACCCAATGAAAATGATTCTGTCAGTGAAAGAGTCAAAACTGATGGGTTTGTTTGATCTTGTAGAAGTGTGGATACAGTCTCATGCTGAAGTGGGAACCCAAAGGGCCCCTGATCTGTATTAACACAACCAAAGGCGAACACAACTAAAATGTCACCCGCATTTGCATGTCCACTTGTCATCTGCAGGAAAGTAGTGCCCAAACACTGTTGTGCTGTGATGACCTGCACTTTAAATGAGGTTCAACTGGCACTCAGAGGAGTTAAACCTTTTACTTCATCTGGAGGGCTGGAGATTTCCCTCGAGGCCAGGTTGTGTTGGTTCACTTTGGGCTCCTCAGCACATGAGAAGGAGGACGCTTAGCTGTTGACTTGCTCCGCTTCTGCACTTCAACACCCAATCACACCTCAGAAGAGGGGAGAAAATCAAATGTCTGAATCATTCATCTCGGGTCAGAGAAAAAGGTCAAGCTGGTCTATTTCTGGGTCCTCCGTTGCCGCAGTGACGCTGCCATCTTTAATTCATGGCGGCTGTCTGGGCTGTAGCCTGGAGCTGGCAGCTGAGTGACTGAGAGTGACCTGCCTGCCTGGGAATTCTGAGGCAAATTCTCTGGAAAGTCGGTGAGAAATGTGTTTGGTTACGCTGGATGTCAGGTGGTTTCACGTCAGGTTCCCTCTTCAATCAAAGTGACCTCAAAGCCCCCCGACTCCCTGCTGCCCGGTCCTACTAATTATTTGAAGTAACATTAGATTTATTCTCTGAAGAATTACATTTGCCTTAAAGGAAAAGTTTGACATTTTGGGTAATAACCGTATTTGCCTTTTTGCCAAGGGTTAGATGAAAGCATGTCTATATGCTAAATATAAATGATATTTTAAAATAATATTAAAAAAGAGGCCCATGGTATTTTTGTGGTGTGAAAATGAACTGTTAACAGTGTGATTAACCCCAGAAAAAAAAAAATAGGTTTCCTTATTAAAACGCAGGTGCACAGAATGTCACGGCATTATTTAAACAACTGTTATACCAGAGTCTTGTCATGTTAGGATGAAAATTGCACGGGGAACGTTGAGGATAACGATAAACTCACCATAGCTGAATTGCTGACATGTGACTTGCAGCTTGTGACGAGAACAGACCTTTTGGAGCAGAGAAAAGCTTGGAGCCATCTTTAATTTTAGCAGGAGAGCGCCTTAATGACACAAGCTGTTTAAATTTGCGGACATGGTGTCAAGCTGATGCTAATTTGCTTGCAGGTGATGTTCTTCTCTGCTGTCCCTGCTCCAGCCACGCTCCCTTTTCAATTCACTTGAACTTTTATTGCCGTTGTCGCCAGCTGCACTGTTCTAAAATGGCTTTTTTGGCTGACAGTACAGCTGTGTATGTGTGTGTGTGTGAGTAAAAATGAGTCCGGTGTCCTTGGTCGCAGCTTATAATTATAATAAAATACATGTTGGTGGCCCCAGAGAGTGAATGAAATATGTCCTAAACTGCAGCAAGCTCTGGGAGTGGCTGTCCTCGCTGCCAGATTCCCAGCATCCTCCTTGGCCCCTCAGACATCACAGATGGTATCTCGGCACCGGCCAACCACCTGTGAGGGGAAAGTGAACGATCAAGCCGCTGACTTCTTGTTCAGCCTTGGGTTGAGCCTCACAGGGACATATTTAATGTTCCAGGCAAGGTCAGCCAATCACGGCCGAATGTTGGAGATCGTCTCAAGCAACTCCTCCAGACTGAAATCTGCTCTGAGACGTGTAATGGATGGCTTGATAATGCACACGTGAGGATTATCTAAGATATTAATATGGTTATAATATTTTATAATGAGAAACTCTCAGTCATAATTGCTTTTCCTTAAATGACCTTAAATGAGCTTTTCCCTTTAAACATGCTCCTCTCTGATTTCACGCCCCCGAGGGTAGACACCAATGCTGTTATGTCCCTGACATGCTGTGTAGCTGAGATTTTAGCTGAAGGTGAATTGTTTTGGTGTGTGTGTGTGTGTGAGTGTGTGTGTTGATCCTTGCTTACTTATACAGAAGATGAACTTGCTGCCCTTAATAGCAGTTAGTTGTAACAAGGCAGGCAGGGGGCATCACTGGAAAGTGTCTCTCTGCTACACAGCTGTGGATAGAGGCTTTGAAGAGGTTTAGGCCACAGTTAATTCATCCGGTTCCCATTTCTGCATGCATTTCTGAAAGTGTTTTTATGCAAAACCTCCACAGCATATGGCATCTAATTTGCAAAAACAGACTGAGACAAACCACGGTGAGATCTGTAGGGTTGCAGTTCTATCTCCTATCTCTTATTCCACAGTCTTCTGAGAATACAGGCCACCAACTACCAGTATATCATGTTAAAAAAACTGTGAGCTGACTTACTGCATCCATTGACCTTCTGGATTCTCCCTGTATACTGTAGTTGTAAATTAGGTCATACAGTGCCTATTTTAGGAAGGAAAGCTACTGCACACTTACAGCAGTTGTAGTTTGCTCACATCTAGAGCTGCTGCTAACAATTATTTTCATTGTCGATTAGAAAGTTATTTTAAAGTTTAATTGAGTGTTAAGTCAACAAAATGTCCTAATAAATTAGTCAATTGACAGAAAATTAATCAGCAAGTTTAGATTATTGATTATTTTCGTAAAGTGTAATTTTGAATATATGTTCAACAATCATAACGACACACGGTAATAAATAACATAACAACTACACATTGAACTAAGGTTTAAGTGAGAGAATAGGACACTCAAATCATCTGTTGATCCACTAAATACCACTGAGCCTGTAAGTACTCGACTTGACTAACAGTGAGTTTCCCATTGATGAGCTTCTGTGATTGATCCGTGATGAGGTTGACATGGCAACCGAGCATCGTCACACAATGGCGAGTAAGCACTTTTTGTGAAATTATCTTGTACGCCTTGAAGACAGTGTGGCTATTCTTTGTCAGGCTGATTCATTAAGATATAGCCTGGACATCTTCTTTTTATTTTTTTTATACAAGCTTTCCTCGTCAGCCACGACGAGTTGAGCATCCTTTTTTTTTCCCCCCGCCTGAGGTAATCAGCAGCATCCACTGTGATTGCATTTTAATTAAAAGCCGCCATTTTAATCATCTCTGGCATGGTGTTGGAGAAAGAGGATGTGGCATTATCAATCCTATGTCCCTGCCTATCACACGCACATGCATGCGCACACACACACGCACACACACACACACACAATGTCTGACTAACTATGCTTGGCTGGATGCTTCATTAAATGGAAGGTCGTAATTAATATTGAGAGCTGACAAGGCCTCCCAGAGAACCCTATGAATTAAGCAGGGAAGAGATGAGGAGGTAAAGTTGAATGGACTGACACTAATTGCAGCGCGGTGAGATGCTTGATCAAGAGGGATTGTGTAGCTCTTTCAACTTTAAGTGGCTGCGCTGTAAAAGTTTGGTCTTATATATTTTGTTGTTGTTATCTTCAAGCTAAATCAAGGTTATTGGTTGAATAAGAATAAAGGAAACACTGAATGGGGTTATAAGGTTAAGTTACTCCTAAACCATTTTCTTCCCACAGTCCAAAATCCAAATATGTTCAGATTACTGACACGTGTGATAAAGAAATGCAGTAAATCCCCACAAAATTAGAAGCTTGGCAGTTTTGCTCGGAAAGTGACTTCAAGGATTAATCACTTACCTAAATTAATTTTCTGTCGATCGACTAATCAATTAATCGACTAATTGTTTCAGCTTTAAATAACATTTCTCATTGGAAAGTCAAAGGGCTTAATCAGAAATAGGGATTACCAGAACATGTTTTTTCCTCCTGATCTCCATCCAAGTCTTTTCATTTCATATCGTCTAGTAATTCATTTTTTATTTTATCTGTACATTTTTTCCTATACAGTACAGGTACACAATACATACTTAGACTACAGTGACCCTACATTAAACCTGCATTCATTTATTTTTTGTTTACAACAACAAGCTGTAAACACAATGTTTACATATTATCACCATATTAAGTTGACATGACAAATGTGTCAGCAAACCGGCACCTCAGGTAACATATTCAGCAGATACGGAGCAACATTACCATACATTTGAAGTTTCTGTCCACCTGCTGTTAGTCCAATATTCACTCTCCTTTTAGCTCTGTTTTGGTCTCTACCAACTCCTGAGGGAAATATATGACTCTTTAACAGCGTAACGCTCCACTATGTTCACCAGCAAGCTGTTAACCTTGTTTTTCTGCTGTTTGTTGCTGGGCAGGTTGTGTCTATTAGAGCTGAAAACAGCATTTTCACTCACATCTGCAATTACTTATCACCACAGGTGCCACCAAAGAGAAGGAAACGGAGATCTACGCGGTTGTTACTTTACGTATAAAAATATTGATCAGAGCAGCTTTAAGTGTTTGTAAAGCAGTCAAGATGTGTTGTTTAAAGGAATATTAATAGTAGTAAAACAGTTTTTATGGTTTCCTATTATATTGAAATTAATTCCCTGTAGTATTATATGTTTAATATCTGTGGAAATAAGTTTTATTATGGATCTGCTGTGGCATGAAGTTTTAATACTTAAATCCATGTGCAGTTTTCAACCAACAGGAACATTTTAGAGTTATGGTTAACCTGCAAAATGTGTCTTAATCTGTCTGAAAATGAGAGATGTATGGGGTACAAATAATAGTGAGGTGCAAGTTGTCGGAAAAGCAATTAGTAGTTTTCGAGCACTAACTTTATTCTGTTCAGTTCAGGACATTCTGACTTTTAGTTCTGTTCTTGAGATCTGAGCGACCCTGCAGCTCTGTTATGATGCCTCTCTCTGCATCATTAAATAACCATTTTGGTGACATATTGGAGCCATTATCTCTAAAAGGTGTAATTTCATGAAATGTGCCCCTCAGCTTCCAAACAAAATGGCTGCATATTGTGCCTGTGCAATCAAGTTCTTACGCAGGACTATACTTGAATAATTATAACAGAATAATGACCCTAATGAGGGATCTGCAAAGAAGAAACTTGAAGAAACTTGGAACAATTGATGCCTGAAAAGTTCCTGTCTCATCCCCACCTGTCCTGATTATCTGTCCTTCCATGTGAATTGATTAACAGACTTCTCACACCTATCTCTTCTCATTATTAGAGAGCTCTGACAGAGGCCTCTCCTCCTACTCAGCCTGTTCTTTATTCACGGTCACGAGCTGCTCATTGCCGTCCATCGAGGCCACTGGGCCAAGATGGTGCATCCAATTACGTCACTCCCACTGATGAGCTGAGGGAGAGAAATAACAAAGATAAAAGACTTGAGGAAAGAGGGCTGAGGCTTGGCCTAGTTGTTTACAGATTGTTTTTGTGTTGCCAACGCTGCAAACTCCATAAACTCTATAGTATGAGCCTCTCAAGAGCTTACTGAACCAACACAAATGTTCTTAGTGGCTCATTTCTTGGCCGAATGTCTGGTTATTGTCTGGGCTCGTTTTTGATCCTGAATGTGCCACTTCACTCAGCCTAAAAGACAGAAAAATAACACTTCAAGAGGAGTTTCAACCCCACAGCCCCATTTTTTTCTCCTCAACTTCGTCTCCTCCTGGAAACGTGTAAATATGGGGGATCAACTGTGCAGATCGGCGAGCAGAACAATCACACCTCTGCTTGCTGCAACTCCCACGTTTGAAATATGAACACAGGGAACAGCTACCCATAATGCTCCTGCCATCTGTTCATTTATTAGTCTGGAACACCCAGCCCTAGTCCAAGCGTTAAAGTTCATTAATATTCATACAACATTCATATATGGAAACACTGCCCATGGAGTTGGGGTATTAGTGTCAGAGACAGGATGGGAGAAGTCGCACTAATTGATGATTGATGGCTCTGCCATTAGCAGTAAGGCCCACAGCCAGAGTTAATGCAGTACTAAGATCTACTTTTATAGATCCGTGACATATTTAGAAATTGTGACATTTAGCTAATTTTGTACTGCAAGTTATTACATTTTCTTTACATTCAGTTGTCTATTGTATATACTATATATCCTTATGCCTCCATTTAAATCCAATATATAAGCATTTGTTATGGTTTTTCTCACTGCCATTTGATGTAAACATGCTGGAATTCTCCCATCTTAAGTTTACAGTGATTTATATGATCAAATTAGGCTGCTGCTGAGCTTTAGAGATGCTGGACGATTAATCAATTATCAAAATTGTTGTTTGCCTATTGACTAATCATATTAATTGTATGTCTTACTAATCTTGTGTTTCACCTTCTCCCACCGGCAGGTTGCCTGTTTGAAGACGAGCTCTGTACACCGTATGAGTTCTGCGTCAATGGTAAGTCAGACTCAGAGACATGGACGCCCACCACACCTCATTATATTGTACACCGTCCCCTGTGGTATCAACCATCATCGACCCAACACAGTTCTAAAGCCATCCTGGCTATTTTTAATCATTCAGGGATTTATAGATAGCTGGTCGTTGGAGAGCTTGCTCACAGCATATGTTTCGGCTCAGTTACAGCATGTGAGTCATGTTCAAGAAAAGCATTAAGACATCTGGGAGTCGGGCTGCAACAGTAAGAAACAGCACAATAGAAACAAACGATATCCCATCTCATTCTTCTCGCTAACTGCAAGGCTCATGATCAATAGCGGCAGCATGTTTGCCCCTTCATCTGCCATGGTTTCTCCACACCCCTCAAATGGTCACGACCTCATTTACACATCATCTTGTCTGTGTCAGCGGTTGCCATGACAACGTGTCACCTGATGAATGGAGGGGAACTGTCGGGGCTTTTCACGGTGTGGCATTCAGAAAAATCACACAGCGGGCTTTTCATTTTGAAGGGCGATTGATAGCATGTCAATATCGAGGATCATCTTCAGGACGGAGCCATCGTGAAAGGTTAATGTATTCTATCGTAGTGCAAGGTTTCAACATACATGCAGCGGTTCAAGATAACGTGTTGTGCTTAGGTGCATACTGGGGATCCACATCTATGCCAGTGCATGTTTGTTTTTGGCCTCACAAACATAATGATTAAATGCCTGCACTTTCAGGTTGTTTGTTTTGTTTGACTGAGTTTTGCTCACTTCATTTACTTTCTGCAGATTCATCATACAATCAATTTCACAAACAAGATGAATGCAACAAAGGGAACACTTGCTCGTTGGCAGACAATAGAACTGCATACAAAAGAGAATGTGACCTATAAAAGACAGCATGTAGAAACAGACAGGACAAGCAATGAAAAACAGGACAAGTACCAGTTTGAATATTAATGGCGGCTTGTCCCTGGTTATGTGGGCGATTTTATATGTAATACAACTTAGCTCTCATGCTGCTTTGTTTGTTACTAACCTCCTGTGTTTCATCGTTTTCCAGGGAAGATATCAATTTTTATGTTTTAGTTCCCATGCAGTAGTTCAAAACAATTTATCAGGGCTGTAACTAACAATTATTTTGTAATTGATTAATCTGCTAATTATTATCTCTAGTAATCAGTTAATAATTTTGTCTACACAGATGTAGTCTCTGGATTTGCAGCATGTTAGGGAAGCAAATTTGGACCCTTATTTCCATATTAACCCAGTTTAGGGGGAAACAGGGAAGGAGAAGGCAGGGCAGAGGAGAAATATAAAAAACTGACTTTAATTACACAGACTGCATTGGTACAGAGGGGAGCTGTGTGTAGCCTAATAGAGGGAAATTGCTGACACCTCAACAGAAAACCCCCAGAGGCAGAGAGGAGGGTCGTGGTGGGTGTAGAAGTTTTCCTATTACATTAGACTACCGTGCAAGGCTGTGACGTGGATGGTCATTTCTTTTGAGATTAAATGTGTCTCTTTCCCCACATCTTTTCATCTCCCATTTTTATTTTTTACCACGCTGTAGCCCAAGGAGCAGCACTCACATTACCCCTCTCATGCTGAAATGTAATTACAGCCGCCATGCTCGATAAAGGCAAATATATACAGGCAAGAAAGACTAATGTTGGATTAATGTTGTACCTAATATGCAAGTAATGAGACATTATTTAGTTGCTTCATAACCCTCTACACATATTCAATCTACGCTCAGTCACTCTCCATCGGACTCCTGATGAGCAGCAGCCACAGTCACAGACAGAGGATGAGTGGGAGTAACTAGGTCTGCCACTTCAACTCTTCCCCGAGTCCCTGAAGGAGTAACCTGGTTTATTCTGGGCTGGGCCAACCATGCTCTTCCTCACCCTTGCTGTTGCCATGCAAGGTGGCTAAGTGGAAGGAAGATTTGTGAGAAGCAGCTGCTCTCTGTGGTCTCAATCAGCACCATTTTATATGTGGTTGACTGTCATATGCAGTACATGTAAAAAGTATTCACGGCCCCTTTTTTGACGTTGATCAACAGAAAATTGAAAACAGATTTCTACCAAGTGATCTCAACTAATTATGAATACAGAATACAAAGTATATGTTTGCCTAAGTATTCATCCCCTTTAATAGGACACATGTTAATCATCACTGGTGCAACCTTTTCACTACTGTTGCTACTGTTCACCTGTCAAGGTTTCCATTCTCGGACGTCGACATTGTTTGTGTACTGCAGGGTAGAGTTTGTCAGCCCTAGTATTATAGTACAGTTATAAACAATATGAAGAATGGGGGAACATTGCAGCATCCACATGTGTTAAGCCTGTCAGCACAGACTCAAGGCTGTTACTGCTGGTAAAGGTGCATGTACTACAGTAAATACGGACTTGGAGCTTGTGAATACTTATGCATGTACTTTTTTTTTATTCATTTAGATCAATTTGCCACATTAAACCTACTTGAATCCAATGTTGTTAGACGTAAAAACATGAAGAATTTCAAGACCAATTACCACTTTTTATGTGGTACAAGTAGCAGCTGGAGTCCATTTTTGGAAAAAGTTCCTTCAGTATGTACTGCTACTGTCGACGTTATTGTGTCATTGATTAAGTAGGTCAATTACCATCCTCCATATATCATTTGATCTTCTGCTGTCATGTCTCAATTTGGAACAGACCTCTTCAAACCTGTATTGCCATCTTCAGGGGAATACTTTCTCCGAGGTTCCTCTAAAAGGACATGTGATTACCCTGAGACCGGAAATGCATTTTAATTTGATGCAACTCTCTAGAGTCTGTGGCTCTCTGCTATGATAAGCTAAGCTAAAGAACAGCAGATAAGTGCTACATGTTTCCCTGAGGGCATCGGTTGGCTCCTATTAAACACTCAACCAACAGTGTTTTATCGATTGGTGGTTATCTTCCCTCCACTTGGGCCAATAATTTCTGCAGCGTCCACAATGTATTTTAGATTTAAACGATTTAGGTGATGCTTCTATTGATCATAGCTTGCAACAAGTTCAACTGCAGCATAAACACTTTAACTAACCACTACAAAATCTATAATCCCAAACAATCTGCATGGGCAGGGAAAGAGCGCCAAGGCAGTAAGTGAAAATCCAAGAATAAGTGAAGAAACAGTCAAGTATTAAGGATATGAAACTGCACAAAAGGTTTAACAAAAGATGCCAAAGCTCTTTGGTGGCAAATGTATGGTGATATAAAGGGACAAGTAAACAGATAAGTTAAAAATAAAATGTAGGATTAGAGCTAATTTATATTCCACAGTCAAATTGAATAGGCCGAATGTTTTGATCTAGCTCTGAGAGTCTGATTTATATTTATTCATTTCTGTATTTACATGTAGATTGCAGTGCATGCATGAATGTAATTATCATTTCAAAGCCACAAATTTCACATAAAAAGAAGAACCTGAATAATCTGTAAACACTTCATTAATCATTTTCTGATCACTTTAGCTTTTGTTTATGTTCTTTTCTTTATTAGCAGACTACATCTGGCCGGTCTCGGTGCATTTATCTGGGTCTATTCATTTTCATGACATGAGTTGCACAGCTAATACACCTGTTCCAATACGTCTTAATTTGTCTCCGGGGTCCTTCTTCCCCTCCTTCCAACGTACAGTCTTTTAGAAATGCTTTGCTGACTGTCAGCTTTAGTGTTTGCTCCTGTTATCCCAGAGCATTAGCTTTCTCAGTTTAAATAGCTTTAGCAGCAGCCGGGTGTCGCACTGTCTGTCACAGTGGGAGGAGAGACGGCGTCTGGATTTAAAGCTCTTTGCCTTTTTTTGGCTGAAAATCCTCTTCTTTATTCCCGTCAACACAGTGCTTATCCAGACATAGCTTCTCTTTAGAGAGAATGTCACTGATTTGTGGTATTATACATTTTAGGGTTGATTGATTGAGTCTGTGGCCTGTTTTATGCATTATTGATTACATTGATCAAGGTTCATTTGCATTGCAGTTGCTGTTTATTCATTGCAGTGACAGCATTAGTCTTGTCTTGCAAGGAGGCACAAATTGATTTATTGTCAGCTTAATATTTCCTTAAAACTGACAGATGTTCTGCTCTGCTTGATAGACTTTACTTCATTCCCAAACAGCCTTGAATGTTTTGGACCTACATAGATCTCTTGCACTAATGCTGTCTGTTATCTGCAGACATATTTTAGGAAAATATCTCTGATATTTAATTGCACTGCATTTCTGTGTTATTTTCAGATTTGGACAACCCTCCGTGCACCAGACACATGCTGCGCTCCTCCAAGCTTGAAATTAAAATGTTGTTTTTAGCTGTCAGAAAAAAAGGGGGGAAAAAAATCTGTATTTATTGCACAACTGTCAACTACAATGAACCACTGTTGCTTGTGTAGATAATCTCAGTATTGTGAATAGACACTGTAAAGTGACAGAACAGTGCTTTGTGATTCATCATGCATGCAGATCTGAATGGTTCGGCATCGCCTCTATAAATCAATCAACTGTTATGTTTGTCAAACAAGGATTTCTTTGTTGTAAAATACCTCTGACTTCTATTTTTAATGCACTAAATCCCTCCGTGTCTGTGTGTCTGGTTGCTAACGGGAATGTCCCTGACAACGGAGAAGGAAGTAACATGTTTAACCGCGGCCATTGCCATGGAAACCAATGAGGGATGCAGAGCATCAAACATTTAACAGTTTCCCATCACTTGTTATGTCACCAGCCTCCCCTCATTTCTTACATAATATGTGTTGTTAACTGGGGGAAATAAATCATACAAGAAGTCCTTGAAAAAAATGTTATAATATGATATAATGACAAAAGCTTATTTTGTCATATTGTCCATATCACCCATGCTAATATCATTACAAAAATGGGGTTGTTGGCGAAGGGTGATGAGACAGTTGACGTGTTGTGATTCAGACATGTCTGTGATGATCTGTGCATCTGCAGGTGGGAGGTTTTCCTTTGCGCCGTTTGAGAACCCAAAAATAACTCCCCACTGTTGGACTGTGTTGTCTATGCTAATTCACCACCTCCCACAGGCTTTTTCCTGTGCAGAGCTGTCATTTAACGGGTCACAGGCAAAGGGGGGAAGTCAGGAAAAACACCCGCTTTTCGTTTAGAATAAGAATTCAATTTAGAGCCTCGACTGACATCCCATTATTATCTTTGTAATTATCGGTCACTGAGTTTTACACCGAACATGGCACTGTAATTACAGTTTGTTAGACGAAGCTGAAAACTGATGCTTGGTAATGTTAAAATAGCTGACATAAAAAGGTTAATATTTCTCTTTTTCACTCTTAATGCACTCTTGGATTTGTATCATCCTTTATTTACTTGTAAAAATTGAGGAGAAGGCAGAAAATTCCAGCTTGTAATGGACGTCAGTGTTTCTACGGTTCCCAGCCTGTCATTGAGCATCACTCCTACCATTGATGTTTGCTGTCATTGTCCGACATCTTGGGGCTAATTAATGGGATGCTGTGGTGCATGAAAAATGTGAATCCACATCATTAGATCCCATCTAATCACACACACACACACATACACACATATCCTCACACATACTCTCACACTGTAGTATACATGTTTGCACACACACACACACACACACACACACACACACACACACACACACACACACACACACACACACACACACAGACGAGATAGCTCGGATCAAATCTGCAGAATTCATCTCCAGAGATCATCTGTGAGGTGGATTTCATTTAGTGAGTTTAGCCAACAAGATGCATGGATTTATCTCTCCAGCTGAGAGAAGGTGACAACGCGGGTCATTTATATTCCAGGCGTTGCATTTACACACTGCTTTCTGACCCCCAGAGCCTCAGCATCCCTCTGAGGTCTAGACCAGCCATTGAATTATGGGGCTGATAGGGACTCTGTGGCATGGGTTGCCTAGCAACCTGTATTGAGTGAGGCGGGAGGCCTGCTGATAGGGAGATTACCAGGGTCCCTGATAAAGTCCTTCCTGCCATGAACGGCTGCTTATCGCGGTGCTGTCAGAGGAAAAATGACAGCTATTAGCTCCCCCAAAAGGGAAAGTCCGGAGGTACGGAGACGCTGCAGGTGCCACACGCCATTACAACATTTAAACTGGGCAGGAAGACGTCATTTTACTTGGTCAGGCAACAATCAATGTCCAGGAACAATCCTTACATCTTTCTCTTGTGTGCGTCTCACTTTCAACTATGAACACACATTTTCCTCCTTTCTTTTTCTGTAGATGGAGTGTTTGGAAAGTGCCAGGAGTTGGGCGGTGCAGACCTGTCCACATACGATATTTCTTCCTCGGCTCTGCAACGCCTCAGGGTCCTCCTACAGAAACTGGCTCACAGAGGTACATACTGCCCGTTTTCCTGTCTGTCAATGTCCGAGTGTCTTTTTTTCCCTGTTCAGCAGCCTTTGTCAGTCGTGTACAGCGCTTACAGCAAATGCTTGTCAACTGCCACTGTGTGAAGCAAGCCAAATAAGCCGAGCTGTCTCCTTGGCGAGCATAGCACAACACCATTGAGCTAGAACAGGTCATTTGACTCATATTGGGCCATTGTTTCGCCATCATCGCCTAACAGCCAACCTAACTGGCTTGTATGCTGGTAGGACATTTAGAGCTAATTTTGTGGATGAGTAACTGTGAGGTGTACAGTGTAATCGCATTAGACAGTCTCTCCTGCTCAATCAATGGCAGCAGCAAATGTCTTTGTTATAACGGGTTACATCTTCATGGGCATTAAGTGCAGTTGCAATAAGATGTCTTCATAACAGAAATAACTCTGTAGCTTATTATGAATTAGGTTACGGTAGGAATTTAAGATTCAGCGGTTCAAGTTTCCCTACCTGGAGCCACGCTCAGAATTTAAAAGTCTCATCAGCACATCTCATCAGTTCTGTCACGCTAATATGGCTGATTTTATATTCATGTCTTGTTCTGGCTGTGGTAGACAGAGCTGCTACTTGCTGATGGTTGTTACAGTGTGAACAACAGCTAGAAATGACTGGAGCCTGCAGGCAGTCTGCAGTTATGGATCCATCGCTGTAACTGCTAAACAAATGGTGTTGGCTTGTCTGTTTCAACAAGTAACTCAGGCACTCTTGGAAAGGTATTTTCTGCCCGTGAAATGCAAACAAAAACAAATTGGAATATACTGTATGTATATATTTATTGGTCTGAAATTGTTAAATAATTTTAAGAAAGAAATATGTACTTTGGTACTTATTGTAGATGAAATAATACATACACAGTTTTCAATTGGTACATTTCGAATAAATTAATTCCAAATGATTGCTCGTGTTACCAAGAGAGTATGTGCATAGCAGGTCAGCTTAACATGCAGAAATGAGTTCATTCAACATATATGGAGAGTAGAGATTCCAATATTAATAAATGATGCATGAATATTTACTTGAGATTAAATGTAGCAGTTCTTTCAAGGAATTTCAGTCAACAATCGCTTGTAAACTTAACTAAAAGCACAGTCAGACCCGTGACTCTGTTTTCCTTATAATTAGTAATTATTGCATAGTTCTTTCCAGGAAACCTATCAGGAAATGATTAATACATTCATAGGAAATTACAGCCCCTTAAAAAAAAAGTGTTACCAAGCAAACAAATTTTTTCTCTACACATTTAGCAGCCTGTAACTGCAGTCGTAACCCACCAGGGGGCAGTAGACACCTTTAACACGGACCGTGACCACAAACATCAGCCCTCTAAACATAATTGGCTTTGCAGGCCACTCTGAGCTTAATATCTTTTAACAGGCGTGAACCAGTGTTGAAAATCATTAAGAGTAAGCAGTCGGCCAGAGGAAATCAAAAAAAGAAGAGAGAAAAAATGCAGTGATGAATATTAAGCCAGGCGAGACTACACATTTATTCTAATTACTGCTTCGAAATAAACAAATGAGAGTGAGGAGGATGAGAAGAGATCTGGTGTGTAATTTTTTCCTGCTTCATTTTAAGAGGTGTTTAATTCTTTAGATGTTTTCCATCATGAGTCTTGTTCCCTGACCTTGTGTTCTTAGACATCCGTTTACAGACGCTGTAGACATGACATCATCACTTTGAATCATTTTTTCCTTTTCTGTCCTGTAGGATCACATCCACAGACAGAGAGCATTATCTTCGGATGAGTCCACAATGCACCGTTAATGCTCGGTGGCACGTTATTCTTATCAGTTCAACAGCTATTGAAGTGTCATCTTGAGATGTGCGGGACCCTTTTTTTTTCTTTTGAGGCCAGACAGGGTTTTTGAGACCATTGTACTGTAACTTAAATTGAAGAGATGAAGGGGGGGTGGAGGGTGGGGGAGGAATCAATGGAATCGATTTACAATCCTCTTTATCTTGCATCAGAGACGCAGGTAGAAATCACACAATCTCTGCTCACTGCACAACACCAATGTCATTCAGATCAATAGGAATTGACCCTTGTACAAAAGGGTTTGGGATGTCTGGTTGTGTCCCCATTGGCAGAGCACATTGTCTGGTATTACATTTTCACCACAATACCTTTTGAATGCCAGGTCCTGTCACCCAACTGCAAATTACTTTTATATTACACAGCACCAAAAGCAACTTTAGTATTCACCGTGTGTGTCCGCACATTTCATAGCCATTCATACTGCTTTGAAGTCGTTATGGCTCTGCTAAATGTGTGTGTGTGTGTGTGTGTGTGTGTGTGTGTGTGTGTGTGTTTTAGCCTTTACAGAAACAAAGAGCACAATTGCAGAAGGGTAACAAATGGATTGCACTTTGAATTTAGCTGCTCTATTGTAAGCTGCAAACGTTCGCCTGTCTGACTCGCTTACTACCTGAAGTAGTAACCTGGCGTCATTTACAAAGGCAAGGGCCATGTCATTACCTAACTGCAATATTTTTGGGGGTCACGGGCTCCGTTACCTGCTCGTGACCAGAACAGGAACAAAGACGCTACTATATCAGAGTTTAAAGTAAGGCGTAACTGTGTCCTACTCTACGCCCAAACTTGCATTAGATGGTTTTGTTTGCCAAGTCCTTTTTTCTTGTAAAGATGTTTGAAATAAGAACAAGAAGCATAAATATTACTACTGTGTTGTCTGTCCAAGTATGTTTTTTCTTTATAATAGTCTTTGTATATATTTTTATTTATAATGCAGTACGCCGACTAGCCAGCTCTACCCGAAATACACGGACAATGGTGCTTCTTAAAAGCTGGTGTGGATGCTGAATTTTTCGCTTGGGACCTGTTGGTTTTAGCCTCAGTCTTTTAGTACAATAGTATTTATGTAGCCGTCGTGTAAATTTAAGAACCTTTTAGAGGATTCCCGTTTTAAAGAGTTCATAGCAACAGTAACTACGGACGGCGGGGTTTAGCAAACGGCCAATGGGACTACAAGCCAGATGAAGGTTAATTCTGCTTATTTTAACTAGTTCATGTCATATTTTTCAATTCCTGGTCAGTATTTATCTTGTCACGCTTCATAATCTCAACATCAGAAAGAATCATGTCAGAACCTAACACTGGTGTTCTTGATATACCACGTTAAACTACACTAACCTGCAGCCAATTGACCTCCCGACCCAGTGCAGAGCGGTGGATACTCTCATAGCACAAACAAGTGAAGTATGATGATGCGTTGTGACATTTGCATTAGCTCCATTGACAGGAAGCGTCAGTCAGGAAGATTCAGTGACCATAAACTGACATTAAGTCACTCCAGTGCTACTGAAACCACATGTTACTCATGGTCCTACTTTGCCTCCCGCACAAGCATGTTTTCTTTGACAAAACCTATTGTTGTTCCTTCTTATGTTCTGTTCTGTGTGTTCCTTGATAACCTGGATGGAGCAGGAGGGTAAAAAAGTCAGATGGATACATGTTCAGTAGCACTCAATAAAAAGTATAATAACCCATTTAACCTTTTTCCCCCGTTAGTCTTTAAAAAGTCATATTTCGCAGTCAAACTTTGTTCAAAACCAAACTGAATTTAAAATTCTACTGGAGATCCCAAAGTCTCCAAAGATACCAAATATATCCAGCTGGATTTGGGAGAAATGAGAGTAAAATAATGCACAAGATATCTAGAATATTTCCATTTAAAGACACAGTGCAGCCATAAAAACATGGAATCATGGAATAAATATTTCACTCAGTGTAAACATGATATAGCTCCAGTGAGGAGATGAATCAAGTTGATATAATTTGGTGGAATTAGATGATTTCTCCCGACATAAAGCTACTTAATGGTAAAAAAAACAAAAAAACCCAGTTATGTTTTTTAAAGTAAAGCAGAAAATGAAATGACACATAGAAATGTATTCATATTTGTGGCTTTGCCACTCCATTGCGCTGTTTTATTTTAGTGTCAAATTTGGACTGACACATTTAATTTTGACTAATTAGTTGGAACTTGCTGCTAAATTATTCACGCTCTCTTCCACTAATGCCTTAAAAATCAGTTGGTGGACAGAAGTAAAGGAAAGGGGAAAATCTGCATTTCAAAAACACCAGATGAAACTATGAGACGTGTAGACAGGATCTCATCTTATAGGCTTTGAATATTTAGGAGGCCCCCCCTCTCTCGCCCCCTCTCTCTCTCTCTCTCTGTCACACAGAAAACAGACAGGAGGCCAACAGAAATATCTTGCTTGTTTGAAAGCTGTGGCGCTAATGGCAAGGCGTTAATTAACTGAGGCATTTGCCTGAGACAGCCTTAACAGGCGAAAACCGGCAGCACTTGATGCTGGTGATGGAACCTGCTCTTTCTCCGGACCTTACAGATGAATTTGCATGACATTTAGCTCCTCAGTGCCAAGATAATCAGCTGAGAGGTTGATTGAGAGGACTTCAACCGCAGAGGCCCCACTGCTTTTCTTCCGGACTTTTTCTTTTACAAAATGGCTCATTTTGTTTCTGTAATTTGCGCCGGTATACCTTTCCCCTCAAGTGTGCCCATCACAGGCACACAAAACATGGTATGTATGGAAATGAGTGCATCCCCCAGGAGACAGAGGGGATAGAGGTGTCACAGTCAATGAAGCCAGCCTCATCCCCATCACACTCTGAACCCATTTAACCAGCTGCAGTTAACCGCAGGTACCATATGGATGCTTTAGTGCCGAAGTCAGACCTGATTTCCCCATTGCGACTGATGATAGTGCAAATGATCATCACCGCGTTGATATATAACAAGTATACACCACATCGGTTAACCCACGGGTAGTTAACTGTCATTGTTGTACGGATGGATGGCTGAGCTGCGTTCCACAACAGTGACAACATACGCTGCTTTGTGCTCCATTCAGCGCTGCCAAGAATGACTGGAGGCATCTGTAGCTGCTCTGCATTGCTCAGATCCTCATCTGGTGCTTATGAATATCTATGAGAATACCCAGTGTCTAAGGGTGAAAAACCAGGCTAATGAAGACATTCTGCGGTTAATTTTTTTCACATATTTAAACCCAGGCTGTTCATTTATTTCTATTAAGCATGTCCACATCATTAAGGGCAGCATTGTTTCTTTAGATGAGCCCGGTAAAAGGTAAGGTGTGGCAGCTAGGAATCCAAGCCGGCGCCACAACATAATTACTTCTTTCTCATTAAAAAATGCTTCTGCACTGGAATGAAGTGTGATCATTGAACATCTTGGCTCCTTCAAATAATATATATTAACGCTGGTATTTCTATGCTCTTTGCCGATGGAATTCTGTGCCTCTTGGCTCATTGGGAATGGGGCCATGTTTTGGGTATCTTTTTCGCTTGGGTAGCTCCATCTGGTCCTGGCACCACTGCGCTTTGCCCCTGCCCAGGAGTTCTGCATCCCAACTATGTGTTGGCAATTAGCAGATATGTTGGCAAGGCGTCAGGCCGCAGTGTGACATTCTCCTTGGGCTTGTTGACTGGCTGTGGTGTGTCTCTATGTGTGTGTGTGTGTGTGTGTGTGTGTGTGTGTGTGTGTCCGTACATGTGTGTGTGAGCGTGAATGTGTAGTCATGGCTTCCTTTTAGAGCGTAATTTTAGACATCCTCTACTATTCTGATTCATCCTTGCGGTTTTGTTTACTCTGTAAAGCTGAGAGGACTATAAACAACTTTCTTTACTACTGTTCCGTCACCCTTTACAGGAATACTGTGAAACATCTCTAACAATATTTCTGATCTAGAGATACAAGGTGACACTTTCTGCATGTAGATGAGATATTATTTAAAATTTATTTTCATTGGCTCTTTATTTTCAAGCTAAATGAGTGGTTGGACATGGGCAATAGTCATATTGTTTACATAGTATAGTCTTAGAATAAAGGTCAGTTTTTCAGTTTATTGCACTGACAATTGCATAACAGTCATCCTTTGTTGGAGGGTTGCCTGCAGCTATTTTTACATGTGATGGCTTTCTTGCAAGCAGCCAAAAGTATTTTGATTGTCTATAAGTTTATCTGGGTGATCGAACAGTCACACAATCAACCTCAAATCTAAATATTGTAATTTCTTCTCTTTAGCTATAAGCTATTAGCAATAAAATATGGAAGAATGAAATCCCAGAAAGTGTGAAAATGGTCAGCCATTTTGCCTCCAACATTCATTTTGTTCCTGGAAACAGTTTTAGAGTCATTAAATATCAATAACAGAATTCTTCCCACGAAATCTGGTTAATAGTTTGAGCCTGGTTTTACCATATATTATTCCAGTCATCCTCAGTTATCTCCAGGCCCGATTCTCTCTCCCATTTTCATTTGTCATCACTTTGGTATTCTATTGTATAATCTTAATATTAGATGTTTGTTGACTTTAATCTTAAATGCATCATTGAGTATGTGGACAAAATTAGGTTCACTATCCGCTTGTTTAATTTCTTTACCAAAATAGTGTTTGACCTGGAGATGTCTGCAGAAAACGTCTTTTTTCAAGGTTATGTTGATCCGAGAGGTGTTTAAAAGACCCCACCATGGCCTCTTTGTTTCCAGGTTTGACATGGCAGGACGACATCACTCAGCAGGTCGTCTCTAGAGAGCTCTCCAAACTGAGGAGCATCCCTCTCCGCCATCAGACCACACCTCCAAGCCCCCTGAAGGCCTACAGCAGCTCCAGAGACAGGAAACTGAGGCCTGCGGAGGCAGAGCTGAGCAGAAACCTTCAGCAGTACCTGACGGGCCTGGGCTTCCTGCCGCAGTCGGACGTCGGTGGACAACAAGGAATCCAGCGACAGGGAGCCAGCGTTCAGGTAAGAGTCTCAGGCACTGTAGACTTGTAGCAGTTGATGACATTGGAGTGTATTGAACAGGTGTGACAAGTACACAAAAATCAAGCAGGCTATTAACAGAAGAAAATGAGAGAAAGGCGTAAAGAAACACAATAGAGATTTTACACGTGAAGTTCATGTTGATGTCATCAGGGTTATCTCGGCTTGGGCTTGAGACTTTTTCAAAAAAGAAAGCCTCTTATAAACTGGAGGTGTATGGCTTGAACGATGAGCGCATTTAGGAGGAAGGGAGGGTCTAATGAAGAAATCCATCTACCTGCGTTATGGGAAATGTATGATCTGGTATTCGTGGAGCTTAATCTATAATAGAGAGACTAAAAGATATCTCAGCCTCTTCTGTTTTTATTTTGAACATTTTAAAATCGGTCTCTGGCAGGTCCCTCAACTTACCCAACAGTAACCCCTACCCTCACTTAGAAAGTTACTGTATTTTAATGTCTGAACTGCTTGGCCAGAGATAAAGAATTTAGGTCCAGAGTTAAGACTAGAGAAATATTGGTCCACAAAGTAAACAAAAAAACGTTTTCTTTGGCTAAATTATGGAAGGGCCTCTTCCTATTCCTTTTGAAAAAGAGTCTTCTGCGGGGGTCGCCCTCTTGTCCCTGCAATGCTTTTGTTTCTGGCTTTCTGTCTTCTCCTCCCTCTCCCACTGAGCAGGGACCCTTTTACACAAAGATCTTCCATCACCTCTTTACATTATTCAATCCTCATATTTAGGGTGGAACCCCAGCTTTGTGTGAAATGTGCTCTGCGTCCTTCATAGCCGAGCCGCTTCCTGCTGCTGTGTCAATGCAGCCATAATGCGAAGTTGAAGAGTTCAGGACCTTCCTTATTGATGAGATGAGGTCCTTTGTTGTGTAGTGTAATGGAAAAAGGCAAACATGGTTAGCATGAATGGCAGAGCACCCCCGTCTCGCTGTGCTAATGCTATTATGGCCTCTCAGTATGCTGAGCTTGGAAAGACTGACATTTTCTCTATATACATTTGAAGGACAGAAAATGGCACCAAGGGAGATAGCTAGTATTAGTGCGGCAGCGACATGGATAATAATGCTGCTCAGTGGATCGGATATACTGTATGCTGAACTGAAGCGTGGGCCCTTATGATTCAGACGAGAAGAATGATTTCTCTTCCTCACAGAGAGAAGAAAGGACAAAATCGCACATTTTGGTGCCAATATTAATACCGACTACAATGCCAAATTGTTAAAAGACCTCTAGATGCATAACACATAATTCATCATGTGTCAAATATAAACTCATATGGCTAACTTTGAAATCAGATGACTCATAATTTTTTCTTTTTAGATAAGGGATTGCTGCTACTTGTCTGACAGAAGGGATGTGCTTTTAAAGTTTGTTGTGTGTTGTGGAAATGCATGAAATTACTCTTTGAGTGACACTATCTCATCTATGATTTCCATAATGTAATTTCCAAGGGCAGTTGTCTTTGATCTAGGATCCCTATTCATATCCTGTCCTGTCTAGTCGAGCCCAGGTTGCTTCTCATTCTGTACTAAAGCCTGTCACAACAATGCTGACCCAGCACAACCCATCTAATGTTCTCATGGGGGGAAAAAAGTATCGCAGGGCTGAAGCTAGGTTGAAGATTAATCATACGAATGTTGTCACTTTAGCTTTACAGAAATAAACAAAACTAAGGGTCTACAGCCACGCAGGCAGCTCTGTGAGGCTGCACTCGCTAGATGTTAACATGTTCACAATGACACTGCTAACATGCTGATGTTTTGCAGGTATAATGTAATACCTGATGCGGATGGGAATGTTATTAGTTTTGCATGTATTTGCTCATAAACGACAAATAAAAATGTTGGCGTTGGTTGGTATATGTAGATAGTTACACATTAGGGAATAAAAGTTATTACAATTTATGAATTCATGAATGTCTGTACTCAATTTCATGGCAATCCATCCAACAGCTGTGGAGACATTTTATTCTTAACCACAAATGTTAAGTTCATGGTGGTGCTAGAGGAAAAGTCAATAGGCTTCATCCTCTGGGGACAATGAATGTTTAAAGGCAATGCATCCAATAGTTGAGGAGATATATCAGTCTAGACCAAAGTGGTGGAACGATCAGCCATCCCTAGAACCACGCCGCCAGCACGGCTACAAATGATGTTTGACATAATAACAAAGCTCTAAATGTGGGCATTCGTGTTGCAGAATGAAGACATCAAGTCTGATCATTTGGAGCCCAGCCGTTCAAAACCCCAGCAGGGCTGGAAGGAGACCACTCTCTACAGCCTTCATAAAGGTGACGGCCAACCTCCAGTCACCAAAGTCTTCACCCAGAGTGGAGAGGGCAGACACCCAAAGCTCAGTACAACTTACTCTAACCGGGACCCAGGGAGGAGCAAACTGCTTTCCAGCCAGCTGGAACGGCTTCTTGCAGAGGTACCGAGCGCTCAGCAGGGCGCCCCAGGTGGCAAGGCTGCGTGGCCCAAAGGAAAGCTCCACTACCTCAACTATATCCGGCCAGCTCCCAGTGACCACGCAGAGCCGCAGTCTCAGGTGGCTCTTGGCTCAAAAACCCAAAGGCCTAATCTAGACACACTTCTGTTCAATGCCGGCCCAAACCGACTGACCGCCAAAAAGCCTCTTAGCGTCGTGGACGGTAAGATAAGCCTTTTTTATTTATAGCTTGTTATAGATATTTCACATTCAGGGTTTTGTATTGGCACCACAGTATTCCCGTTTTTTTTGTTTGTTTGTTTGCTTTTTCTTTTACATTTAAATTTACTCTTAGTATGATGGTGGGTTCTCATACGTACTTACTTTACTCTCTTTCCCGTCCAGAGCGATTCATCCAGAATGTGGTGAACCAGCTGGGAAGGCACAGCATTAACATGGAGGCTTTGATGGGCAAAGACCTAGACCAGCTGGCTGAGGTCATCACAGGAACGCTGCAGGAGGTGGATGTGGAGCGGCCTGTGGTTGGGGCCCAGCCAGGACCCGGAGCCGCCGACTCCAGGGGGGACAAGAAGGGTAACAGGGAGCCACTGGCAGTCACGCAACTGAATCAAGACCAGGACCTGAAATCAGACAAATGGCAGGATCTAAACCATAAAGATACACTGAGGATGAAACAGCAAGGTCGGTGTTTGTTCTGTTAAGAAAGAGAATACTGGCAGTGTTTAAAGTTGATATGTGTTTATTTTCTGTCATAGATATGAGCGTATAAGGCATTGTAAGTTTATAAATGCTTTAAAAATGCTTTGTTTGTATAATCCTCATAAAAAGTGCTGCCAAGTGTATTTTTGAGTCTTTCATTTTGAGTCATAACTGTTTTTTCTTTGCTAAATACAAAAGAGAACTTCAGTTTTCACACAATCTGCTCACATACATTGTGTTTGTTTCCAGGCCAACAAATAGACGGTGCAGACAAAGAGCCTGTTGACAAGGTGAATTTAAAATTACTCTGCTCAACCAACAAATTGGTTTCTTAGGGAGCGAGACATGTCCAAACTTAGATTTTATTCACTTTTGAATGCTACTTCAAATAGGGATGATTTGAAAGTTGTACAGACTAGTATTTACTGTTAAATTATTAGAACTTGAAAGCAAACTCACAAATGCAGGATCTTAGAAAATTCCTTTGTGTGTGTTGTATAACCTCGATATATTCATAAAACGGAACTTTAAAAGCTATATTAGTTCAAATAGTTTTGTATAATGCCATGAATTTTTTGTTTTACTTTTAGTAAGTAAAGCTACTGATAACCTTTGGTCATTTGGAAGGAAAAAAGAATGTCAATAGACCTTGGACCAACACTAAGACATAGAAATGTCAGTGAATGCAACACAAAGTCAAACTTTCTTAAATGATTAACCTATAATATATAAATATATAAAGTCTCTATTCAACATGTGAATAAAACATTTTCCTCAGAACTTGAATAACTAAGAGTAATATATGGGTAAAATGAAGTCGAATTCTATATTTTATATTCTAAAGAGAAATGTTCTTTCATTCAACACAGCATGCAGCCTTCTTCTCCAAGCTGCTGGACTACCTCAACCTGGAGCCCTTCGGTGATGCTCCCGAGGTCAACATTGGGCCTCCAGCTGCCCTCCAGAAAATGGTTGGGCTGGAGAGTGTCCAAAGCCGGACGACGCAGGGCCAAGTTGCCGTGCCCCACCGCTGGGCGGAGAAAACCATGGCTGTGCCTGCGAAGGAAGGCTCCACCCTGCGTTTAACCGGCGGTGCAGCGGGGCCTGACGCTCAGGTGGACTCCGAGATCCAGAGGTGGATGCAGGGGCATCAGGACCCAGCTGGGAAAAAGCAGCTGGAGGAGCCGCAGAAGAAGGACATGAGAGTCAAAACTCAGCTGGTCCACGTGGGGGTGAAGGAGTTTTCCAGCAGAGGGAAGGACAGACACTTTGGCTACATTATCACCGGTTCAGAGTGAGTATGATTCAGATATACAATATAACATATTGTTATTAGAATGATCGGATTGTAATATCATTTATAAATCATAATATTCAGAATCAATATTGTATTTTTTTAGTATGAGGAATTTATGTCCCTCTAAGGACCGGAGTTACAAACGAGTTGGACTGTAAATGGTGGGGTATAGAGCATGAGCCAATGATATGTACTTGTTGTAGTAAAAATGAATGTAATAAATGAATAAAATTGCTTAAAACAGCATTGCATTGAATTGTAGAGTATAAAATAGAGAGACATGCTGTGGCAGCTGTCCTCGCCAACATTATGTGGAGTTGACTGTCTGTGATATGTACTTATATTAACTGTATCTTTGCGTTATACTGTTGACAGCAGTGCAGACACCGACAATAGATTGATCTACTGTATGTCAATAACCTCTTTTACCTTGATCATTGTCTCTGAAATGTACATGCAGAAAGTGTCACCTTGTAAAACCTACTCTCTCATTCTTAAGTGGTTGTTATCAACTGACTTGATGGTGTAGCTCATAGCTTCATATTATAGTTTATTGCTCCACTCACCACTTGTAAGCCCGTGGTGTTGGACCTGTTTCAAGGCAGACTCATTTTACATACCTTTAATACCAAGCATATGTCTGCTTTGTTCAGTTACTTAAAACCGCCTTTAAGAGACGCAATTTCTGTCAAAACCACCCACATATTCACGTCTTTATGGAAAATAATGCTGTAGTTTGAAATCCTTAGTGTGTGCTGCACCTGATTACAATAGCAGGGATGATAAATCCCTCAGTGCGTGGGTATTACGGTGCCGTAATACAGCTTTAATGATGATACTTTGTCAGGAAAGGTGGCCAAGTTCTCTCTCCCTCCTTCTCGCTCACCTCTCAGTCAGCTCAGGCTCAGCAAAGATAAGTTCCTATCGACTGTGTCTTCGCCCCTGGCCCTCTCTCAAATCCCTTTATGGCGTTATCAAGTCCGGTGTCAGTGGGTTGTCCTTCACCTGTTCAACAGATGTGGGCTCATAAAGGGGCGATGGGCACAATCTTTGTCACCTTATTGCCACACATATAGAAACGCAGATTAAGACGCAAACACACAATATGCTGTCGCTGAGTGTGTGGCAGGGGAAAGAAGCAGGTCACCTTCTGAATGAAATATCTTCACCTCCTCCTCCTTGTCTATCCTCAGCCCACCGAGCGGACACCTATAGTTGGCCTATAGAGGTGTCTGCATTTGCTGCAGACCTCATGATTGCACGGTTGTTATCCCCAGCTCCTTCGCACCCTGCAGTGAGGCTACGCAAACCTGCTTATCTGACAGCTCCTGACATTGTGGTGGTGGTAGTGGGGGGTTTGGGGAATAGGAGGGAGGAGGCGGGGGAGGTATGTGGAGGGGCGAGGGGAGTGGAATGGTATGGATAGAAGAGAAAGAGACAGAGAGAAACCCAAGGGGAAAAGTGCTAGCATCAACAACCAAGTCACTCCTGGAGCTCTCCAGTTGCTAGAATTACCGCAGAGGGATGCAAACGTGTCTGGAATTGCTTCGGCGAATCTCTAACTTTCAAAACCCCTCAAAAAGTGGAGGAAAAAAGAGCCACCCACCCTCTCAAAGGTGGAGTGAATCAGCCGCTCGTGCACGGCACACTGTTCTGTGTTCTGTTAGAAAAAGGCTGCTGTGTTGTGGTGTCAACTGCAGGCTAACATCTCAGCGTAGTTTTTAACTTGAATATGTCTAATGATTGTAATTTTTTTTTAACTCGAGAGCACGCTGAGTACCTGAAAAAAGAAAACTCATAATGCACTCAGTACCCAGTGCTGCATGGAATTGGTTCCCAGTTCATTTCACATTTGTCTGCTTTAGAGTGGTAACAAAATTCGAACAATGTCTCATTATGATCCATGACTTTTTGGTGCATGTCACCTTGAAGTCACTTGGCAGCCTCAGTGATTCCAGGTTAAGCTGTCAGCAATAAAGTAGCTTTCCGTGTGTGTGTTTGTGTGTATGCCCTTCTCATTTCCTCCATCCAGCACGTTGGCCTGCAGATTGCCTTTGTTTGGTCTATTTCCTTGGCGATTTACTCTCTGAGTGAGAGAGCAGCCACGGCCTGAGCTGAGATGAGGCATGGCTTTATCAGACCACCATTACACTTCACCTCCATTCCATTTGCACCTTATTATTCTCATCTCTCCGCGAGGGAGCGTGCGTGCCCGCGCGTTTGTGTACTTTGTGTTATCATGTTTTACTTTAAGCGTATGTGCGCGCGAGAGAAAGAAAGTGAATGTGGGCGAAGAAAAAGAAAGATGAGAGGAGGAAAGGGAGAGAGAGGCGCGTCCATATGATACAGCCATTACACCTCATGCAGGTTCCATTTGCACCTTATTGTTTGTCTCATTGCTGGAAAAAAGCAGGTGATTTACCAAGCCTGAAGAGGCAGCTGATCCCTTTTCCCTTGGCACGACTCTTTGTGTGTTTGTTTGTGTTTGTGCGTGCCTGTGTGTCCGTCTACGAGTGTGTACATGTGTGCACTACATCCATTCAGACAACCGTAGCTTTTGCTTGTGTGCAATGACCCATTTGTGGGTATGAATTGTGGCAGTATCTCCCTAAAAAAAAAAAATAGCATTTTAACGGCTGAATAGCTGCGTGTATCTTGTATGGGTATGGACCTCCAAATGTGACGCCCAGCTGTCTTTGTGTCTCTCCCCCAGCTCCCTCACCACTGACCAGGGCTCGGACCTGATGGAGCGGCTGACGCAGAGGCTGAACGTCCACGCCGCAGACCTCACCCAGCTCTCGTATGTACATCCCGTACACAACCGCGTTGTCACAAATAATGAGTTACCTTGCAGTTTACACGCCATACATCGCATAAAGGATAATTGGATGCATTTAAAGCATTTGGTTTAGTTTGTGCCTTTGAGCACGGGGAAACAGAGTGAAGGTTGTCCAGACGCAACAAGGACTGTTTGTGTGAAAATGCTGTGCCACACTGCCAGAGACTGTAGGCGTTTGTTGTTTTTCTGACCTTTTGGAGTGTTTGACTTCTCGCAGGGAGAGAAATCAGGCCTAATTACCTCCAGACACATACTGATGTCTCCATTGTATTCAAAACACTGCCTCCCCACTATTGTCACTGTATGCCTGGTCAAAAAGAGAGCAGTCAAGCCATCAAACAACTCTCAGTTAGAGGCAAAGAGAGGGAGGGAGAGAAAGGGAAGCAGCAGTGGATCGAGAGCTGCAAATAGAGAAAGTAGTCCAGCAGGAGGCGGTTAATATATTAATGAGCGGGCGAACTGTCCTTGAACCTAGGCTGGATTGTGCTTGTACCATAGTTCTGCTGTACATTTGGTGTCAGACCATGTAGGAGGCAGAGGGGATGTGTTCGCCTAAGATCTGACAAGCCTTTCAAGACGCTCCTGCAGTAGAAGTGAAGTCTGGGTGGTTCAGTAACACCCGCAGCATGAACACCTAAACCGATGCACTGCAGTCTGCGGCTGCACTGTAACTGTAGATACACAGTATTCTGGCTTGGATAATAGCTACCGAGAGGGAAAACTCTCTGCCAGTACTCTGTAGCTAGTGTTCAACATTGAAAATACACACAGTGACCTCAACATAAATGCAAACCAAGGATACGTTCTGATCGCTGTCTTTAAATTCAAACTTTGGATTTAGTTTTGACGAGCAGATATGTCATCGTGCCGGCACTGATTGAGTCAATCTTGTTATTACACCTGTCATTTCATATCACTCAGAATCACCTCCTGATGCACATAATAATTAGTGTCATTATCCGGATGCTGATGAATCGGCAGTGACATTTTGTACTGTACAATCATTCATATGTCCAGTGGTGGAGGAAGTATTCAGGTTCTTTAAGTAAAAGCAGTAACACTACAATATAGTAATTAAGTTAAAGTATAAAAGTTTTATCAGCAAGATTTGATAAATGTCAAAAGTAAAAGTACTCATTTTGCACAATGGCATCTTTCAGAGTGGTATACATTTACTGTATATTATCTTATTGTCCAATTATTACTGGTTGCTATTAATTGAAAATGGCACAATAATAATTCAATATTATCCTTTATAAACTTTCAGTTGAATCTTACCCTGACAATACAAACACATTATATTTTGTTATCATTCTACAAGATTGAGTTATGATTCTGAGGAAATTTTAATTAAATTGAATTTCATTACTTAATGTGACCAAGATATCATTAACTCAATGTCAATTGATAATAAATTGGCTTGGAACTCACAGCAAAAAGATGCTCCCTGTAACTCCAGAACTGAATAATCATGTTTTTCTTCTTTCTCTTCAGTATCAAAGTTATCCATTGATAGTTATCCATTCAAACATGCATACATTGCAAACAGGAACTGGTAATAGCTAATTCAACACACTTTTAACGGTGCCATTTTCCCAACATTACAGTTGTCTCAATTTTGTCAGGGGTTGGGGGCATAGTGTCAGACTTTAAAGATATATAGTAGGGGGGAGAGTGAGAGGAGAAAAAATAAAATAAAAAGGCATCTCTGGTCAGTGTGGGGGTGGTACCTGGACAGGTCAGGACAGTTGGTTCAGGCCAGGGTTTCATTTATTTATCTATTTATCAATTTCTTATTTATTCTCCCCTTCTTTGATCAAATTATTCATATATTTTGGTTTTATTTTGTTGGTTTTAGCTTTGTTTTTCCTTCGTCCTTGCTTTCTCTTACCTTCTCCTTTATCAGGCCGAGTAGTTTCATCTAACAAATCATCATATTTTAGGAGCAAATATGTTATGTGTATGAAATCTGAATCTTCAAAGTAACTAGTACCTATTGCTGTCGGACAAATGCAGTGGACTAAATAGTACAATCTCTTCCTCTTTAGGTAAGTATAAACTAGCATAAAGTGGGAACACTCAAGTAGAGTACTAGAGTAAATGTACCTTTTTCCACAGCTGAAGATATCCTTGATCACAGTACATTAAAGCTGTTAAGCCAGTGTGAAAGCCACAGACTGATGCCAGAAATAAAATGTCCACATCGTATTACACCTCATACTAATAACAGTTTTCTATACAGAAGACAAATATATAAAATGTCTGCTTTGTTTGAGCTTGTTTATCCCCGTTCTCTCTCCTTTTACGAAGTAATGAAAGCGCATTCATGTAGAAATAGCCGAGACAGAGAACGTGACGCAAGCCGATTGTGCCTCTTGCTGTGTGGCCACGGCAGGTGAGTGTTTGAAAGCCTCTGTCTGAATATGAGTCGGCTCGTGTGCGAGAGCTGGGTCAGAGCACACCGCCCTGCTTCGGGGGCCGCTCGCTTCTCGCTCGCTCTGATGAGCCTGATGATAGGAAGGCTGGAGAAGAGATCCTCCAGTATGACAACAGGCAAGGCTGACAGAGTAAAGGAGAAGTGGAGGCTGAAGGTTTCGATGTTGTTGAGATTTCCAGGCGCTGAACACAATTACGTTCAAGTCTGCTACTACAGTAATCAGCACAGAATATTCCCTTTTCAAAAGAGATCTGAAATAATAAGATGATATGTGCCTCTTTCAGATGACGTAAGTGTTTTGCTCATCAGAGACACTAGGGGGAGTGGGATACACACTCACAAGTCCATCCTCACACACAGCCTGTGCAGGCGAACACTCACACACTCTCACACACACACACACACACACCCTGCCAATATCCCGCCAACCAGTCTGCACATACACACTCATCATGTCCCAGCAGCAGAGCTAATATGAAGTCCAAGCTTACACATTCGATAACACAGGAGACAATGTGAAGTCCTCCAGATAAGTTATCTGTCTTAACTTCATCTCCAGACTGTGGTAGTGTTTTTCCCCCAGTATATTTAAATAGAGTTTGTGTGGCTTGAAAAAAAAAAAAAAAAAAAACAAGATTAAAGAAAAAAAATCACGCCAGTTCAATTTTAGATGCATCAAGATCTCTGGCAGAATACCTTTCGGCCAGGGAGAATGTAGGCAGGGGTAAAGATTGTGGAAATATTGACATTTACGAGAGCAAACAGAGCCCAGGTGAAGGCATTAGAGAAGGACATATTTCTTTTAGAGCCGTCTGTGTGTGTGTGATCATGTTCGCAAATGCATCGGTGCATGGTCGGGTCCGTCTGTCTGGCAGTATCGGCTCATATATTGCCCCTAGCCGAGTGAGTGTAGCTGCCTCTGTTGCAGGCTGACTGATGGTGAGTGGGTCTGGGTCACAGCACTCTGCCAATGTGATGAATCTCCTTCTCTGTCATACAGTCTGCAGAAGTGCACTGAAATGTATGTACACTTTCCAGGACTTAACTGAGAAGACATGATGTTGTACTGTAATGGCTTAGTGATTTAGAGCTGAAGGAAAGGTGGCACAAGTAGACTCAACTCGACGTGTGTCTTCATAGTAACTAATTGTTATAGAAAAGCAAGATTTACCCCCTCTGAATTTATAAGTTTGTTATTGTATCTACCACATACAATATATCAGAAGCCACTGTTGAATTTCCGATCATACCAGTGTTTTTGCAAGTTTTAGCTCCTTAAAGCTGGTATAATCTTTTTTTTAAATCATATTGACAGTAGATAAAATGACTACCTGTATGTGAAAGAGATCACTCGTAGTGACGAACCCACAGATTATTATCACCCGACTCTACAGTTACCCTCAGCTTTATGGACCGTCTCAACACATTTCAGCTCATTGTTTTGTTTTCTGGCCCTCAACTTTACAGTTTTGGCTCAAAAAATCATTACTCTTATCAGCATTGCTTCCAGATGCAGCAAGTAGCAGTTTTTCAGAGAAAAAGCTCTATAAATTCAACTGTACACGACCTCCTCAGCACCAAAGGGTATACAGACACAGTTAGCGACTAGCTGGTGAACACAGTGAAGCATTTCGCAGCTAGAGCCAGATTTTTCCCCTTAGGAGTTGGTGGAGACCAAAAACAGAGCTAAAAGAGAGTGAATATTGGACTTTTGTAAGGTGGACAAAAACACGACTCCAAATGAATGCTAATATCGCTTCATATCTGTTGGATGTGTAAATGAGAAAATTCATAAGGTGATGATATGTCAATGTTGTGTTTAGAGCTTGTTTCTACTGATGCCTGGTGGCCAAAAAAATGTATTTATGCAGTTTTAACTACATACAGTAGTATGGATATTCTACATTTTCTCTAAAGATTTTTAAATGTATCCATTTTTGTATGTAATATTTCTACTGTTTTATCCTTATATATCAGTTTGTCATTGCATCGTAATACATGAAGTCTTTTCAAATCTACAGTATCTGCACCTAAACGTTATTACCATACAACAATAATGTTAAAAAAATAAAAATGTTGCAGCATGGTTTACAAAATTGGCTAGTTAGCTGTGATGTGGTTCATCACATGAAAAAACCACTACTGCAAAATTGTAATTTTATGAAGTAAAGTGTGTCTTTGCTCTCTTAAACCAAGTGACAAAAACTGCCATTGCAGTTAGATAATGTCAACCTTTTTTGAATACAAATCTATCTGTTTCAATAATTTTCCACAAATGAGTGTCGGCATTTTGAAAAAAGAATAGGGCTCCACTCGAATCCAGAAAAATGAAACTCGATTATACAAAATTGTTCAAACAAGTTGATTTGTAGAGGAGACAGGTTCAAATTAACCCTGGGAGACTTTTTACATGTTTTAAGAAAATTAGACATTTGGGACTGAATAACTGACTAAAAGCATTTAGAAGATGCAGATTCTCACAGTGTGGATGTCATTGCTCAGTTCTGGCATTTTAAAATGGCCTGTTTGGATTTTCTTAGAACTTGGGAGAGTGATGCATCTGACTTCTGCATTGATCATTTGCTTAGTCATGCCATGTGTACATCATCAGTATCTCAGACATCACTGATTTAATTTTGATTTTGACATAACATGAGGAAAATGATCTCACTGCTACATTCCAGCACTCAGAATTACCCTGATTGGCCCATTGGGGAACTACAATTACAGCTCAAAACAAGGTGCCATATTTGTTACTGATTGGCCCCGACAGGGTCTTTCGTGGGGGATGACATGCTTGAAACCTGTTTTGAAAGACATCCCTCCCCGTGACTATGAATTCAATATTTATTTGTTCTTTTAGCCGTTAACAATGCTCTCTTTTGAACTCCTGTTACAGTAGACATGAGTATGATTTTTTCTTTACACATTGCTTCAAAAAACACAGTTAAATACGTTGTTCTTCCTGACCACTGCTGGGAGCTCTTACAGAGTCTGGTGGGGTTGTTAGATTTTATTTCATGGCCAACCTCAGGGACCTTAAATATTTATTCTGCTCCAGGGAGAGAGTCTGTTGCTGACTCCTGACCAGACTGAGGAGGATATAGGCACAGGGAGTACAGGCAGGTTACTGTAGGTCAAAAGAAAACAAGGTGCTCAGCCGATGACTGTACTTTGGTCTTTGGCCAAATTCAAACAGAAAAAGAACAGAGAAGTCATGAGGATTTCTTTCAGAAATACAGCATTGGGTACTTCTCTTCTCATCATCCACACCTTTTATTTGCACATTCTGTCAATTTCTGCAAAGAATGTAGAGTTAGACATAGTTTTACCTAATAGCACTAGATCGGAAACAGGTGGAAACAGCTAGCCTGGCTCTGTCCAAGGGTAAAAGATTAACCTCTAAAGCTCACTAATTAACATGTTACATCTTGTTTGTTTAATCTGCTCAAAAAGTGAAGTATAAACACGTCAAGTTGCTGTTTTATGGACTACTTCTTCGCCAGGAGCAGAAATTTCCTGAAGTCTCTGCTGGTTGCAGAGTGTAGCTCACTCATGTTTTGACAGCGCTCAGAGTCCAACTCACAATTACTGTAGTTATGGACGTAAAATGAACTTGAAGCATTAAAATGCTTTCTGTATAGACAGCTATATTGATTAAAATAGGAGAATGTCAGAAGTAAATTATTATTTTAAATAGAACTGTTTATTTTGTCTTCTTTGCTGTTTTTCTGCAGTGTTTTGGGTCCCGCGTTGACTTTCAGAATTGGCTCCAACCCCAAAAACGTCACCACTGCAGATCTGGTTCAAGTTGCAGGTAAGAGCAGTGTTCTATCACTTTTTCTTATTTAACTTATCACACAATGATCCTGTTGACAACCTTCATTGCGATTCATCTCATTTTCACTAGCCAGACCACTCTGTCACCGTCTGTGCTTCAGTAAATGAGAGCACAGATTAGTCTCTCCAGATACAGTAGATAGGCTGGTGTTCATCTTGTTCAGACAAACCCCTGTCCCAAAGAAGATTATCAACAGTGTGCAATGACAGATGACCATCAATTACTGATATGATGAGTCTGGTGTGCACACTTCTCCTGTCTACACACACACACACACACACACACACACACACACACACACACACAAATACACACACCCACACACACACACCGAACTCATATACAGTGTATAGGACAGTTTATTTTGTCTTCTATTATGTCCAACAGGCTGACAGGTTGAAACAGGTTTGCACCAGCCAATCAGTTAGAGTGTATACTCCTCGGTGTGTGTGTGTGTGTGTGTGCGTGTGCGCGCGCCTGCATGTATGCACTTGTTTGATGTAGACTGATGGAGAGCTGTCACCCACAGAAGGGAGGGTTGTCAGTATGCACTGCCTCCGCTCCCCTGTTCATTGTCTACACTCCGATCTGCCCGGTGTTGGTGTCAGTGTGTGTGTTTGTGTGCGTGCGTGTGTGTGTGTGATGTGCATTGAATGTGTGAGGATGTCCTTGCTTTTGTCGGAAATGACTTTGAGAAGCACAGCAATACTCCCAACAGTCAATATCATCCAATATCACCCCGTTGGAATCAACATGGTGGTGTTGTTATTGGCTGAAATGTGTTGCTGCTCCAGTTTTTCTGCGCGGCGACATTTTTTGGCACCGACTCGTTTCCTATTAGGGATGTGCTGGATGATGGCTGATGATACAGATTTACTGCAAGAAAGGTTGGGCCGGGGGTTGAGCTTTGGTTCAGTGGTTTCGATTGTGAGTTTTTGCAAGTGCGTGTTTGTTGGATTACAGTGTGTATCTGTATTTATCCTTCAATGTCATCCTACTTTTGCAATGTTTGTTTAACAAAATTATCAAATGAGCAAATAGTGCAGGTGCTGTAGATTTACCTCTTCTGCATGAGGTGTAATAATTATACTGTATCATAACATCCTGTCTTTTTGCTCTTTCTTTTCCATTCCTTTTTCGACTTCTTCATCTCTTTTTTTCCTCCCTTTCTTGTGTGACTGACTTTGATGAGGTGGCGTGTGGCGAGAGCTAATGACAGGCGTGAACAGGGCTGAAATGTCAGACCAAATGTTAAGTCAACATGATCATCAGCCTGACCCATGTTGATGAATTATGAATACAGCCCACCTGAATAGTAATTTGTAAAAGGCGACAGAGGAGCTTATCAAACTGCATATGGTTCAGCTGTATCGTCGTTGCTGTTTGATCCCAAAAAAATGTAAAAATGGCACTTGGAGATAGCTGAGTGGTTAAATCCTCATTCTTTGGAACTACATGTGTGCCTCCACTGACCTTAGATCAAATCCTGCTAGAGCTTTATTTCCTGTGGCCCCCTCCAACCTTGTTGTCACCCATCTATTTCCACCCCAGTGTGAAGTGAAGTGGACTTCCCACTCTCCTCCTGATATTAAAAACAATGTGAAGTGAATGCAGAAACCTTTCTAGCTATGTTCCAACTGCAAATATGCATGCATGACATTGAATTCAATAAAACATGGTATAGTGATTTTAAATCAGTTACCAGGTTGTGGAGAACAGCATGGTTTGGTGTGGACTAAACTCATACCCACAAGCAGTGGCCACATGGGTAATCCTGGCTGACCATTGCCTTATGTGTGACTGGGCATAATTGACATGGCCTCTTAATGAACTCATCAAAACCCCTGCTGTATTCTGTGCTCAACCGACTGCTGAGAGCCTGGACAGCATGCTTTATAGCAGCCATGAAACTAGAAAAGCAAAAAGTATTCTTCTTTAAAGCTGATGAATAACTATTAAGGAAGTAGTAAGTATATACATTTATATAACACCTCTCAAGAGATCACAAAGTGCTACACAATAAAAGCAAATAAATGACAGAACAACAGAAATGAAATGGAGAAATAGACTAAAAACAGAAGTACAAAAACAAGTGTCTAAACAAGTGGGTCTTGAACTGCTTTTTAAAGGTATCCATAGATCTAAAGGTATCCACAGATCTGAAGTCCAATGGGAAAAAAAGTTTAGGAGCTACAACTTCAAAAGCACAATCTCCTTTTGTCTTAAGCCTGGAGCAAGGATCAAGCAACAAGCCCTGATAGGGGACCTCACATTCCTAGTGGTGATGTAGGGCTTCAGTAGGTCTTTAATGCAGGCAGGTGCCTGACCATGCAAATCTCTAAACATGATCACAAGAGTCTTAAATTGGATTCAGAATTTGATAGGAAGCCAGTATAAAGAAATCACATTTGGTTAGAACTTTTGGAGGAATAATCATCTCGATCTCAGCTAGGGACACAATGGGCCTGAGTTTATCAATGTTCCTCAGCTGGTAGAAACACGAGTGAACCAGACAATTTACATGCTGGTCAAGACTCAAAGCCTAGATTAGGGATTTATTTAAATTTAACAGAATTGGAAGGAACCAAGGCTTTCTATCTCCTTCGTGACAAAGCCAGATGGGGCAGAAATAAGAACTTTTGTTTTGTCAACATTTAGCTGTAGAAAATTATCTGCCATCCAATTTTTTTATTGGATGTTGAGGCAATTTTGTAGAACATAAAGTTTTGTCACAATCTGAGGTTTGAATGAGATGTAGGACTGAGTATCGTCTGCATAGCAATGTTCAGAGATATCTTTAAAATGACTTATTATCTGCCCGAGAAGAAGCATGTACAATGCAAACAGAATCTGACTCAGGACAGAACCTTGGGAGACGCCACAAGACAGAGTTTCAGTTGATGAGGCAAGTTAGATCATCTGAGACTGTGAGATTTTTCTGTTAAATGTGCAACTGACGGAAACCAGACTGAAATTTGTTAAGTAGGCTGTGCTCATTTAAGACACATATAAGCTGCTTAGCAACCCCTATTGTTTAGCTACAAAAGGTAACTTAGAAATGGGCCTGTTGTTCCGGGGCAAAGACGGGTCAAAATCTTTTTTGTTTTTTGTAGTTGAACAGGTAGGTGATGACCATATGTCAAAGAGTTATTGATTATACAAGCAAAGGGGACCAATAGAGCCAATTACATTTTTGAACAAAGAAGTGGGTACAGTGTCAAGGAAACTAGAGGATGTTTTCATATTACTAACCAGTTTGGTGAGTTCTTGTATTGAGATTGGAGAAAAACTCTCCCAGGATTGTTGGCTGGGAAGGAATGATAAGGGAAGGATGTTTGATTGAATGCAATTTATCTTTCAGTCCAACAAAGAAGGAGAGAAACTCATCAACTGAAAAAAATGGAACAGCACATGATGCAGGAGTGACAATGTTACTGATGGTGTCAAACAAGATTAACGTCGACTCTTACATACAAGGTTAGAGAAGTGTGTAGCTTTGGCGTCCTTAATGTTATTAAAAGCAGATTTGTTTGAAAGAGTGAACACTGTCCTTCATCCAGGAATTGATGAACGACACTTACCAGACCCAAGGTGACAAATACCTTCCAAAACCTTCATTTTTATATCTTTCTACGGCAATATATTTCGTATAACAGAGAAAAAAAAATCCTCACATTTAAGAAGCTGAAAGCAACTAATGTTCAGAGTTTTTGCTTAAATGACTTCAATCAATTATCACAATTGCAGTTGACACATTTTGCTGTTGACCAACAAGTGTTTTAGCACTAATTGGAATATTGTATATTTACTGTGTTCAGCTGTAACTACCTATTATTTTTATTTTCATTTTGATTACCATCTTAGTTAATAGAACAGTTGTTTGGTCCAAACAACAGCCCAAAACCCCAAAAGATATTTAATTTAAAATGATATAAAATAGAAAAGCAGCAAATCTTCACATTTGAGAAGCTTGAAGCAGCACATGTTTAACATGTATGCCTAATAAATGTTGTACATTTACTGCAAACGGCTGTGCGTGTACATCTTATATTTGTTCATACATGCTGTACATGTACATTCAGATGCACCAATATATTAAACCTTTACTGGAGTTACCTTGACTGTACTCTGCAGCGTCTGAAGGAGGTTAATATGGCTCTGCTACATTCTGCTGTCCATCTATCTGCCCATCAGTTCTATTTGATGTGTTCAATAGACAAAGAATAGACAAAGAGACTCGGTTGAAAGGCATGGACAGTATAGAGGAGATTTGATAACTCATTGAAAAGCATCTTTTGGGAAGCAGGTTCTTAGCGGCTGTGTGGTGAAAGGCCTGCTGGGAGGTCTGACTGTATTAGTGGAGGTAGAGGCTCTTGTGTTCTGCTCAACTGGAAAACCGCAGGACAAAGACCCGCACTGCCTAATCCCTGCTCGGCTGCAAAACAAAAGAGAAAGCTGCTGCTTTATCAAAACTACAAGGCATTCTGTGTGTCCGTGTTTGTGTGCGCGTGTGTGCATGTTTGCGTGTGTGAATTTCTTTTTTTTTTTTTTTTTTTTTTTTTGCAGCTGTGTTCATGCTGTGCCAAGAAAATGATTTATTCAATATTTGATGAAGTGGCAGCCAAGCTGTTAAAACCAATGTTAAAATGTGTTGTTTAGTACTTTTTTGCCTTCTTGCTTCCTCTCAATCTCAATGTGATTTCTAAACATGTAAATCACCTTCAGTTGGGGGAAATTGGATCTGCCAGAGTTGCTTTTGCTCACTGTAAAGCAACATTTTGTAGCTGATGATGGATTTGATCCACTCCCTGTTTACACTTACATGTTTGTGCACTTCATAGTGAGTAGGTGGATTTATGTGTAGGAAGGGTGTCTATAATTATGTCCCGTCATTATTTTTTTTAATTGATGATACAGATGTGTTTTGATCAATCATCTTCCAGATTTGCGAAACATTTGTGTTTTGCCACTTTTATGATAATTACACTTAATTTGTGAGCTTCCTAATGAATGTTTTGGTTGTTATATAATATTATTTCATTGGTCAGTAGGTTCTGTTGAGTGTTTGGTATGAAAATTGATGCCTAGTGAATTGTCCACTGTCTATCAACTGTGGTCAAGGATGGCCAGGCCAAACACCATGGTGAGTGAGTGTATATGTGTGCTTTAAGAGATGCTGGTAGGTGGTGGGTGGGAGCTGGGTGAGGACACTCCTATTGTCTTGGCTGTCACGGCTGGGCGACCCCAGAGCCCCTCGGAGGCCCCAAAGGCCCCAGAGGCCAGGCCACAGCAATGAGTCCGCGGGCCCCCAGGCCGTGAGAACCCCGGCCCTGGTCAATGAGCGCTGGGAGCCTGGGGACCCTGGGAGCAACTGGCTGGGCCATCTGGACCAGAGAGCAGAGACCCTGACACACGGCTGTCACCCGAGGGAGACACGCAGAGACGTGGATGTAGACAATGTCTGCCCCCATGTTTCTGCCTCTGCTTCTGTCTCTCTCTCTCTCTCTCTCTCTCTCTCTCTCTCTCTCTCTCTCTCTCTCTCACACACACACACACACACACACACACACACACACACACACACACACACACACACACACACACACACACACACACACTCTCAGATGTAAGTGACAGCAGAAAGGAGATCGGGGGAGAGTGAGAAGGAAAATTCCTGTGTATTTTGGGGGGAAAGACAGTGGCCAGGTTACCAACTAAATATTGCGCAAACAGAAAATCTGCAAAAAAAAAATGCAAATTAAAGCACGTTTCCATCCATTACTGTAATATGAATATTACGGAGTTGACTGGCGCTAATTCTCCAGTCAGACCCATGAAACCATTGCAGAAGAATATGGTGCAACGAGACGTGATGAAAAGAGCACCCGTCAAACCTCAAACAAAAACTATGCAGAAACCGTGATGGAAATATGCCATTTATGTCAGTTAAGTCCATTGCACTTCGTCTCATTTAGTTTTCAACTTCAACTTTTCCACCTCGACCAAGCACAACAGATTTTTTGCAATATTTCATTATATTATTCCGGTGTTTCCACAAATTTGCATAAAAACAGGTGGATGGAAACGCAAGGAAAGCTTGCCTTAAAGCCAAGACGAGAGATTTTTACTTTGTGGGCAGATGTGAAATGTACCCCGCCCACACTATGTCTATTGTTTTGTTCTGAAAACATAAGAGAGCCAGCCTAAATATAGGTTTCTTTTCTAGCTTACTCCATTTGTCTCTGTCTGTCTGTCAGTCTGATTCTGTCTGTCTGTCCATTCTCTCCTCTCCGTGGGAAGGCCTAGTACTCTCTCTGATCCGCTTGCAGGCACTCACACACACACACACGCACACACACACACGCACACACACACACTCCCTTGCAGACAACTCTAAAAGTGAAAACGCGGTAGCTGTGGCTGCATAATGGTGCTAGCCACCATTTGAGTGGTGAGTGGTAGTCTTTTCCAGCTGAGCAGATTAGCATAGATCTCCCACGCAGACAGAGTTGACCTTCACTCTGGCAAACACTTGTCAAAATGCCAACGATAATTACCTGCTCTCTTCGCAAACAGCACAATGGTTTATCCACCTGCATCTCAGGCGTGCAGGGCAGATCTGTAGTGCTGTGGCTGCCTGTTTTCGGACATACACTGTTTGTAAAGGTAATATAAGCCGCAGGGATTCCTACGTGACACAGGTGTGTGTCTGGTTTCTGCTTGATATTATAATATTTACCATTCGGAAGTCAGCAAGCCACCGGAGGCTGAAGAAATAAGTGTGAATTAAATTTTCTGAATGTTGCCTCCGCTTTCAATATGATCATGTCCAGACACAGTGTTCATACGGCTGAAATGAAATTAGTTTTGTCAGCATGGGTTTGCACGATCAGGAAACACATATAAAAAAATAAAAAAAACCCTGCTTTTTTTGGTTGTTTTTTTAAATACTACAGAGCTCGACGGCATCGGTGTCGGATGCCTGATTGTCTGTGTGTTCATGCCTTAACATCTGTATCAATGAGCGTAGAGGTCAGAAAACAACCCAATTCCTCTCCCTCCCTCTCTTCCTCCCTCTTTCCCTCTCTCCCTGGGCACTCTCCTCTCTCCTCCTCATCACTGACTGCCCTCTCTGGTTGAGTGCTTGAATGTGCTCAGTTCGGTGATCAAAGTCTTCCTCGGTCTCTTCTCCTCCATCGCCCCTGGCTCTGTGTATGTGTGTGTGTGAGAAAGTGTGAGAAAGTGTGTGTGTCATCCAGCTACAAGCCCAGCTCTCAGTCGTCTAAACCGTCACTCTCACTATCTTCTTTCAGTCTCAGTAGTACCCTGCCAGGCTCCCTTGCATCATCTTCCCGTCTGCTAGAGGGCACACATGCACACACACATATTAACACACACGCAAACATAAACCCGCAGTGATGCTTATTCGATATGACACGTCTCACTTTTCTGTCTTCCTTAACATTTATGCATTGTTGATCTCAAAAACTCCCACTGTCTGTTGCAATACGTAAACCACAATTTATTCACTCCACACATGCATGTGTTGGTGTGTGTGCAAGTGTGTTTACTTGCTGCAGGATACTAGATAACCAGAGTTGTGTGAGTCACAGTAAACAGCTACAAATTTTCCTTTGTTTTGGGGGGAACTTTTCGGTTCTAGCAGGATGTCAGATGTCTTTTTAATTCCAAGGTCACAATGTTTTATCCTCATTTCTCTTTTAGTGCCTCCAGGAAGTGAAAATATTTAAAATTGTCAAAGATGGCTATTTAAAAAATGCTATAACAGGGCATTCTGGCACCTGGAAATCAGTCCTAAACATCTAGTTTTTATCCTTGTTCCCGGCCCAGAGAGCGAGCTCCCATCAGCCTCTGACTCTTTGCACTTGTCTCACAGAAAAAGGTGTCATGTAGAAAAGTTTGCTATTGTGTTGAGAAGACAAGAATGTTCCAACCAATGAATTGGACTGTGTCTTACACTCCCCTTCATCCTGTTTATCCTTTTCGCTCGTGCTCTTTCCCGTTCCTGCTCTTTCTACATGCTCTCCTGCTCTTAGTTATTCCTGTCTCCTTTCCTTCAGTATTATCCCTGCACCACAGTGTAGGGTCATGGCTGCACTGCTCCTGTAAACATATTTACTGTGTCAACATTGCTGTAGCAAAGCAGCTGAAGACAGTAACAGGTGCCTGTCAACAGCCGGCCAGATCTCTAGTGCATTAAAGGATCTTTGCTGTAGACGAGGATTAGTGTCGCCTGGCATTGTTTGTTTGCTAATTCCATCTCGAAGGTATTTGTGGAAAATAGGCATGAATAATTGAAAGCGATTTCTAGTGGACGAAACGAAGCTATCAGCGAATGGAGGGAGATTAATGAGTAGGGGGTGAAACACAACGCAAATTGGAACAACGGAGCAACCTTTCTCAGACACCCAGAGAGACACTGAGTTCGTAAACAAAAATTGAATATGCATTCTTTCATTGGGAGGGAAAAAAGCATTGAAACGAGAAAGATGTGGATTAAGAAAAGAATTCAGCAATATGTTTAAATGTGAAGTGTGTCAAAGCATGATACTGTGGTATTAAGGTGCTTTCTCAATTTCTCACACTGAGCATTTTCTAAATAAATAAAAATCCAACTTTCTGACAAGGTTATGAATACATTTGTTTAAACTCCTGGTCTAAACCCATTAGTAACATTTTGCACCTTTAAGTGTTTGTGCTTGTTCTTGAAGCAAAGCAGCAGCAGATTTTGATTTTATTTCAATGTCATTTGGTGGCAAGGCTTTCTCAGGAACTTTACATGTTTACAGTATTTTTTAGTTACTTTTTCCAATAGTTATTAGCCAATTAGCCTTCCTTAGTTATTTTAGAGGGTCCAATGAGGACCATTACTATGCAGTAACCTGAGCGGCTTGACATGCAACCTTCACATGGCAAGAATGCCATAATCTACAGCAGTTATATATTTTTGATTTGAATCACTTTGGTCTGGACTGAAATATCCGGTAAAATATTGTACACATACTCATGTTCCCCAGAGGATGAATCCTAACGAGGTGATCCTCCATGGCCAACATGGTGTTGTGGTTTTGGGTGACATGTGTCTACAACTATAAGATGGACTGGCATGAACTTTATTGCAGACATTCATGTTCCCCCGTGTGATGATGGTAAAAACTTTGGTGATTTCCTTAACGATAATTTTGCTTTATTTCACTTTGTCTAATACTTTAGTTTGTGACCAGATACTCCCAAAACTACATTCACATCAGTTTCAGCTGTACTCTGTGTTCAGTGATAGTTAGTAAGCGTTAACATGTTAACACACTAAACTAACTGGTGAACATAGTAAACATTATACCTGCTAAACATCAGCATTGTCACTGTGAACATGTTATGTCTATGAGTGTTGCATCAATGTGATGAAGTTTCTTGATTTGGCAAGTATTTAATTCACCAGGTAAGTTGAATAATAAGTTTTTATTTCAATTGATTTTCAAGAAAATGTACTCATAATAGATATCCGTATTGCATTGCAGAATTTCATCTTGATAGTCCTTATTTTGAAGATAATATTCGAACCAGGAGTTTGGTTCGTACAAACATTTGCAGTTAGCAGGGACTCGTCATTATGTGAATCCAAATGTTCTTTATTGATCTTAATATCTTATAAAGAAAAAGATCTTAAAGAACTTAACTATGATCTAATTTCCAGCTGGGCCCCGCAGGACGGCTGGCAACGACACTTTTTCTCACACATGTTGGTGATCGTAATAACACAACGGCTCACTCGCTTCATGTTTTATGAATTGACATAACGACACATTTTGCCACAAAGTCATAGTGATGATAAGCTGTCTCTGAGACACACATCACACATCCGAGTTTTCTCTGTGGATCTAAACAGAATGTCCTAAAGTAAAACCACAGACTAGTTCTTTCAGTAATATTTTTCACAAAGACCAGAACATTTTAATTAGTTGCTTATAAATACCCTCCAGAGCCCTGTGTCTGTAGCCAACTTTGGGATCTTTATGTCTTGTATTCTTTGTCACTAAAATAGTTTAAGGACCACGTTGAGCAGAAAATCCAAACTCCTCTCCAGTACCACAACCAGTACTCTCTTATTCCCCCTTTGCTTCATCCCAACCCCTCCACCCCTCATCTCTACATCCCCCCCATCCCTTCATCTTCCATGCCTGTACCCACAGTGAATGCTACTCCAAGTGAGAGGCCATGTGCTGATGGCCCTCATGTCGAGAACAGCAGGTACTTTTACATTGTGTTTGTCGAATGAACAGTGGTTTGTACACTTGATCGGTGCTACTTTATGAGGCAGCAGATACAAACAGCTATGTAAATGAGCCTCTTCCCGTTTCCTGCTATGAGTTATAATTTGATAAAAAAAACAAAGCATTATGAAAATTTGAAACATTTCTTATAGAGAAGTTTGGTTGCAGGCTTTATGTTCCTGTTTGTCTGGGAATGATGCCTTCATCCAAAGTAGTAATGTGCAACTAGAGTACATTACTTTTTGCTGTACTGTCAATTACCCTCTAAGAGTAGTAGTGCAGATTTCTGTTTGAATATCAGGATTTTGATGCTTGATTTAACAGATTTCTTAAGTATAAATACTAAAAATAGTCTCAACCCATAAGCAGAAATCTAACTTAAGATAATGAAATTTGTAGGACTCAATAATTGTCTACTTTTTTCTTTATGGAAACATTAAAGGGGGCATTAAAGCCCATATATATGTCATTTGAACAAAGTATTTTTTAAGGCAATTTTCTTCAATTTCACTTTCAACAAAAACGTCTCTCCTTCAAATTGCTATGCACTTATGTCTTAGATAGGTGTAACATTATTTCTTACTCTCAAAGGTTTCTCCTCAAAATACTGCGGCTTGGATTGTACCTTATTTGTACGTTGCTTTGGACAAAAGTGCCTAGCAAATGAATAAATGTAAATAGAAAACATTATAATGGTGTGCCACCTTTTCCTACTATAATAATTTGAGAGATGACAGAGTGCATAACAATTGTTCACAAAGCGCTTTCATTTTTATGTTACTTTAGTTTAGTAAGTCTGTCCAAATGCAGTATAGCAGCCAGTATGTGACACAGTAAGTTAAGTCACAACGAGCAAAAATCCAAAAGAAAAATCTTCTAAGGAGGTAATTAGTATTGTTCAACAACAGCCCCTAAAAACACTGGAAATTTATTATAGTAGTTTTGTGTAACTGGACAGAAACCACCTTTAAGTTTATCAAATGTTTATGGTGGCGTAACACTAGGGCTAGAAATAAGGATTATTTTCATTATCGATTAATCTGCCGATCGATTTCTCAGTTAATGACCGTCACATTCTCCTTAAGCACAAAGTAAGTAATGGAATCACTTGTTTAAACAATAAAATAAAGATTTTAAGTTAACCATCAAATACTACAAAGAAAAGCAGCAAATCCTCACAACTGAGAAGCTGGAATGAGGAAATGTTTAACCATTTTTTTTATTCAATTATCCCAATAGTTAAGATTATTTACCTAATTGATTAATCGACTCACTGAACTTTGTTTGCATCACAACCCTCTAAACCAGCTGTGAAACCTTACAAACTTAAAAAGGGGTTACTAAAACTCAATATATTGAGGTTGAAGATATATACTGAAGAGAGATATATTGTTTTTTGTTGAATGTGGCTGTTAATGGACTAACAAAACTGCGTGTGTGTATCAAAGAGGCAGCAGATGACACTTAAAGTGCTTGAAGCCACAAAGGGTTGTTACAAAACAACAAGAGATGGCCATACATTTGCTCCACGATGTAGCCTCTCCAGGTGTGTGTTGTGTGTTAATGTTTGTGTTTCTACAGTATACCACTGTCTGAGCTCATGAGCATGTGTTTGTATGCGTGTGTTTTTTTCTCTTAATGGTACATCCGCACTAAATTGGCCCCTGAATGCAGTGCGCTCTGTCAGTGGTTTTGTGAGCTACAAGTGTAGAGAAACAAAGAGAGCCAGGGAGCTTCAAAGCGAGTAGGTGACATTTTGGGCTTTCCATCTTCAAAGCACTATTTGCTTTTGTAGTTCCTCTTTGAGAATAATTATATATTTTTTTTCTAAAGGATTACAGCTGTCTGAAAACATAGTGTAGAATTTGAGGGCCATTTTCAATAGAGGATGCACAATGAGCCGTCTGTTTCTTATGTCATTATTTTGCAACATATTTACTCCTTTATTATTAGCTATTATGCATAATTTAATATATATTTTGACGAAGCACATAGTACACCATACTATATGACAGTGTTATTCCTTATTGGCAGCTATTGGCAGTGAATTGATCGTTGACCCAATGGAGCCACCGGGTGAGTGTCTCCAGATGGGGGAGACGTGAAATCCACCCTGTCCCCTCATTTTCATTCACCTCTCTTCCTCTTGTCTCTTTCTTCCATCCTCCTCATCCAAGTGCCTCTCTATAATTCATGTCCAGGTGCAGCACCAGCTTTCTTTGGCACAGGGCTTGAAAGGGAAAAAAGACAGATGTTCAATTTTCACTTCCTTTGTGCATCTCTCTATATCTGTTTGTGTGCTTGTGGACCAGTCGTGCCCCCTTTTACCTGTAATGCCGATTGTGTTGTCCCCGTAGCTCCGCATAAGCAGTAATTAAGGTGAATCACAGCCGCGACGAACCGCTGGCTCCTTCTTCATGTGGATTTAGATGTTATGGTTTGCATATGCTCGGAAAGATGCACTTGTTGTTGCCTTTGAGTTTGTGCACCACCTTCAAACATGAAACGGCATGGATGAAAATAAACATGCATCCATAACTGACTGAAAAATTGAAAACTATGTCCAGTTCTGTTGTTGTTGTGTTTTTCTCTTGATGTTGGTTTTAATGAGCTGATTTCTCGGTCATCATGAGAAGCGTGAGAAGCATCAGTGCCGAGATCTGCCCACGGCACAGCTGTATTTACATGCAGCTTCTGTGCGTCTTGTCATACAAAACGCATGAACCCCCCACTGACTGCGAAGCTGTTGGAGTGACTGAACTCTGCAGGTGGATATCTATATTGCAAAGTGACATGTACTGTATAATGCACAGCTGTGGCCTGGAGAGATCCTGGACTGAAGTGTATAAATAATTTCATTTCTATCTTTACCTATAGCAGATGAGACATGCTGTATCTTTCTTTATGTTGTGTTTATTTTAACCCCCCTATATAGCATTTATAAGCAATGTACTGCAAACTAGAGAAGTTTAAATCTTTAAACTCTTCAGCTGTACTGGAACACCAACCCTATCCCCATACAGGAATGTAGATATTGGAGGATTCTGCAAATCTCCCAATTATGGTCAATGATGACGTTTTTTAATGTCTAGTGCCAACGCGTTTTAAATTGTAACTTTCTAAAAAAAATACCTGTGCATGGCAACTACAGTATAGAGGAGGTAAGGAAAAGATTGTGGTAAACTGTGGGTAAGGTAACAGTTAGGGTTAGGCCTACATTAAAGGCACACTACTTCCTACATTGGCTACACAAAAAAAAGCCATTAGCAGCAGCTGCAGTGTAAGTTTTCAGAGCTCTGAAGAGAGAGGCATGCATTAATACAGGTAAATATTATCACAACATCCACAGTGCTTAATGGATTCAATATGTTATTTTTTTATGGTTAAGACACCATGAAAAATAGTATCATAAAAAATCTGTATCTGTGTGAATGAACAGAAGTTGTTCAAAGTTGCCCATTTTCAGGGACACTGTGTCCAAAAATGATTTTGAAAGTAGCTTGCCTATATTGTGTCTGAAATTATTATTGTATTTGTTTTTACACTATGAGTATTAAAACCGGCAAAACAGGCTAACCTTATTGTAATTTCAAATTTCAAGAAAGGGAATAATCATTACTCTCATTTACAAATGGTTCCTGTTGGGCACATTTCCTTCTTTCCCACCATAGGACCTTGGCATTATGATCCAGGCTGGGAGTGTGTGTGTGTGTGTGTGTGTGTGTGTGTGTGTGTGTGTGTGTGTGTGTGTGTGTGTGTGTGTGTGTGTGTGTGTGTGTGTGTGTGTGTGTGTGTGTGTGTGTGTAACAAGTGCCACAGGGATACATTTCAAAATAGGCCGTCGCTAATCCCCCTTAAAAATGAACATTCCCCTGTTGTGCACCCGTCTGAAAGACAAAGAAAGTATAGAAGGAAGAAAAAAGAAACGACAATGAATTATGGATAAGTTTTAAGAGGGATATTGCTCCCTGGCCTCCTCACTGTTTTTCAGTTCTTTCCTTCCTCCCCGTCTCCCTCTTTTGCTCTGTGTCCTCAGCTTCCTCTTAAATCGATATGGGCTGACTGTCATGGGTCAGTGGCCTGTATGCATCAGGCTGGACTGCAACAGAGGAGCGCTGTGTCTCTGAGGGCTCTCTGTGGAGGTGATAACTCGTTCCTATCGCAAACCTCTCTTTAAGGACACTCACTTTCAATTTAACTCCAATATCCACCTCAGATTGACCTGGGATGACACAAAAGAAAAGAATATAAATATATATACTATGATCACCATTTCTCCAGAAAGAAAATGAGCATGCCTGAATACCTGCAGCTATATCTTTGCATAGATTTAAAGGATGAATGTGGGTCTGGCCTAAAGATATTGTGGATTATTTTCTATAAAGTTGTCCCTTCTGTTTCCTTACCTTTTGCTAAACCCTACCCCGCTCAGGTACTGTTAATATCCCTGTCAAGCTTCTTTTTTTTTTTTGTCACAGCAGCGTTACATAACACCATTTACAATAATGGGTCCTTGCTTTCAGACAGAGGTAGACAAAAGCAGGCGTCTCAGTTTTGCCAGCAACAGTTGATTTTGTCAGTTCAAATAACTGTTGTAAGCAGATTTTGTCTGCTAACTAGGCTCATGAGTTGGTTGAAAACGCCGCCTCCAGCTGACTTTTCATTGTTTCCAGCTCACTCGTTTTATAATGTGAATCCTAGAAGAAGGTCTTAAATCAGGTGAAAACCTGAAAGCTGCATGTCCCTAGCAAAAGCATCCTCACAAGCTGATGATCCATGTAGAAAACAGCATTGTTTTTGTATTGCTATGTAGAACTACTAAGTCTTTGTATTATAAGTATGATATGAAAAATACAATCCAACCCAATGTCCACTGCTTCAACATGCGGAAAAATACTAAGCATACAAAAATGAGTGTAAAACCAGAAACCAAGCAGCTAGATTTCATAATCAAACAAAATAAAATAATATTTCTTGAAAAATAAATGAGCAATTTTGTTCTTATTTCAAATTAGACTGCAGTTTGTGTGTATCACAGCGGTGTGTGTGTCTAGCCACAGGCTTCCTCACACTCCAAGTCCAATTACCTGTGTTAAGGCCACATCTGAGACGGGGGATTACAGCATATTATTCTAGCACAAACAACAGTCTCTCTGCCCACCAACCTGCAGGCAGCCAGACACAGGCAACCGACGAAGGTGTGAGAGGTGTTACATTAGCACCTGGATGTGCGAACAGCAGACTAGTGACCTTTTACCGGTGACTGATACACTACCTGGAAAACTTGCTCGCCTCCTGCAGCTTCCTCCTCTGTCCTCAACTCGTCTCGATATCTTTACGCCCCTGCTTCTCACTTTATTTCTCCGTCCTTTTTTTTTTTTTTGTCTGATGTGCTGTTTTTTTTTTTTCTCTTAGTCTTAAATTAAGCTTTTATTTCATCCTCCATTTTCTCTGCGGTATCTATTCAAGCCCTCTCCACGGAGCCATAGCCTGTCTCAATTTTTATCTCATTGTTTGACAGTTGATACTTTTACCAGAGGATGTTAGTCAAGATGTCGCTTCTTTCTCTTGACTTGTTGTCACCACTTGAATTTTTCTTTGAAAATTACTGTGATGCAAAATACTCCTCAAGGCACCTCCTGTTCCCCAGAAAGGCTCTGAAAATGCATCCCCCGCACAGAAACACCTTTACTAAGAGTGATCTGTCACAATTCTCAAGCCTTAATTTCATATCCTTCTATTTTATTTGTTTTATTATTGCATTTTTGTCTCGTCTTCTTCCTTGAAACATGTAGCAGCCAGCATGCCTGTACAAATCGTTGTGCCTGAACATCCGTGAGAGACACAACTTCCTTCAAGTCACCTGCCAGGGGCTCTAATTAGACTGATAAGCAGTGCAACTGGAATCAGCTCTTCCTGGTAATCAGCCCCACGGAGCCCAGACAGACGGCTAAATGAGGAGGAGATGAGCCATGCAGCCCAACAGGTGTCCTTAAAAAGACAGGGAGGTGTGCTTATACAGTCTTGTCTTTACCCTCTCTAGCTACTTGAGAGTTCAATCTCAAAAGAGAATGTAACATATAGAGAGATTCTGCAGTTATTTAGGGAATTAATGCTGGGAAAAAGCTAGTATGTCTGCACTTCTGTGGTGTATAGATTTAATCATCATGCTGTGACGCTGAATGGCTCCCTCACTTTTAAAAGGAATTGTTTGAGAAACTCTGCAGTAAGATGATTGATTCAGAGTGGTGGGATGTGCACAATGGCAAACAGACTAGTCAGACTGTGTGTTTTGATTTTTGAATTGCATCCCATCCTAAATACATTTCTTGCTTTTCTCTTTGCAGTGGCAGCTGCTCTGCTTTAGACATATAATAATGATTATCACTTTTTCTCCTGAAGCAAAGTAGTAATAAAAAAGAGCTCACTGACACATCAGGAAGGCTGAATACAAAATTATATCAGAACTCATAAAATCTCAGACGGGAAATGTCTTATTTGTCATTTTGACACCTGCGTGAGACTGTTGTGTTACACTTTCATTTTACACCCACCACTCCCAGCTGTACACAGGAAAGCAACACGGTGAGATTAACACTGCGATCTGAGGAGCAGCCGGGATTCTTCACAGAGACGGAGAGAGGAAGGCAGATAGGACGGAGCTCTAGGTTACTTTATCCACTCTCTGAGGAAAGATGTCCGCTGCATCTGTAGACGCGGTTAGAGGGATTGACTTAAAGGTCCCTGACAGCAAATGTGTTCGCTTTGACCTTAACCTCTTCCAGCTGAAAGCATCTTGAATACGTCAGTGAAAAAATAGCCTCGGAAATTTAATCTACATGCTCAGACGGTGCATTAGTTGGAACTTGGAGGCTGAAATTGTTTGAGAAAAAAGAAGCTTTGTTATAAATGAATCTTTCAAGTGTATTTTTATACTGTTGATTTGATGGATTTATACTCTGTCAGGACCACATTAGCGGCTCAGCAGTAGGTCTGATTTAGGATCCATTTTGTATAGTTGCTTTGCATTGTGTTAGAAAATGGTGGCATCTTTTACTGATTTGGTCTATTCTATTAGTGTGCATTCCTTTATCTTGAAATGAAAAGAGAAAAATTAAGCAAAAAGATTAGTCCATTAATTAATAAGTAAAATATTTATGAGCTTTCTTAATCAGCTCAGTGATTTTTCAAGCAAAAATGACAACAATACTCCAGTTTCCCAGTTTCTCAGTTGTGAGGATTTTCAGCTTTTCTTTGTCATATGTGATAGTAAACTAAATAATTTTGGGTTTTGGACTGTTGGTCGGACAAAATGAGCAATTTGAAGATGTCACCTTGGTGTTTGTGATGGCTAGACAAAGTGATGAATTGATGCATGAAAATAATTGGCTGATTAATTGACGATAAAAATTATATGTTAGTTGCATTGTTAGTTTAACAGTTTTGGCATTGGTATGTAAATGTAGGTTTTTACTGATTCATGACAACAACAAACATGATGATGTTTGATTAACAATGACATACTGCTGAACCACTTAATATTAAAAGTATTCCTGACGAAAGAACAGTTGTTTTTATTACACAGGTCAAAGTATAGATACAGACAGGAAATGGTAAGAGAGAGCGGGGAAAAAAGACTGGAATCCAACTGGGGAAGTTGAGATCATAGTTGTTTTTTCCAACTTTTCTTTGAATAACACCACACAGTCAATAGTCAATAGTCTCAACTTAAATAACAAGGAGCCACTAATTATTCCTCAAGAAATAGAGACATTATATCCTCACAAACAAAGAAATTTGATTCTAGCCAAGAAATCAAATTTAATCTGGTTTAAACAGACCTAAATGTATTCATCCAAAATATTCTTTTCTTGTTATGTTCTTTGGTACACAGATAAAGCCAGTCATACAATGTTTTATATTGATTTTAAGGCTACTGAAATTTCTGGGAATTATATTTGCGACAATTTTAGAAGTAATGGTAGTTTTTATATTTCCCACAATAGGACCCTTAAAGGGAACAGATATTGTACGATACAAATGTAGTTTTGTGTTTGTAGTTCACAACTGAAAATGTTTGTTAAGCACTTAGCAAGAAGTTGCCCATTTCAGTAACGTTATCTGTATTTGTAACAAACCCCAGTCTCCTGCTGGAGATCATGTTATGGTGGATTCAGCATGGTAACAATTTAATGTGTCATGCTGGTAATTGTCTTCGGGTCAATAACGCAAATCTGCGTCCTTGGGCCTGACGTATGCTTGGGTAAACATACTGCATGTGTAGATGTTCTCTGTTATCTATAGATTATTTGATGATGGATCCTGTTTTCAGATCAAACCCACTTGGTAACTGACAGAGCGCCTACCAACCCCCACCCCTGCTTTCTTCACCCCGTCTCTCATCCTCCCTCATATTCCTGACTTGAGTGATGGCGTTTGTGATTCCTAATGACAGTCGGAACAAATCTACGGTAATGAGGTCACATTGGGTTCTTTTTTTTTTTTTTTCTTTCTCTGAAATCACCCTTCACAGCTCCGTACAGTCAACCTGTTCCTGAGACTTAGACTGGGTCCTGGATCTGAGCTCCAGTGAGCCAGTGTGAAACAGATCAATTCTTTCCTTGGGAAGACCTTCCTGCAGCCCAAATGGACACCCTGTCCTTCTGAGCATGTCTGTTTTTTTCCAATATCCAAGACTTATTATTTCTTGACTCACTGGAGCTCATATCCTGGCCTTATGTTAATGCTGCCTGCTACGTTTCCAAACTCTGCCTTATGACATCCTTAGCATATTTATTGATTTATTTAGGTTTTCTAGTGTGTGTATTTGCTGACTTCTTAGCTGTCTCATCTAGGGCTGAATGATATAGGAAAATAATTAAGATTTTTTAAACCAATATTGCGATTCAGTGTTCAATTTTTGAAGTTTAAATTTAATTTCCTTATATTCTGTATTATTGACTATACACAAGCACTAAATCATTCTATAGTCTGACCAGCACAACATTGGATACAGTCAATATATAAACTGCTTTCATGCAGGCCTGACCTACGTTTTATGATGAAATGAGATGAATCAATGCATAAATTGATATAAATAACATATCTTTATTTAGCTGTTGAATTGTAAATCACTCACAGTAGAATATTGATGATTTCAAGCCTTGTAATATATATATATAATATAATCATCATGACCTATCTTATAAAACATGAAAAAAGAAGAACAAAGCCCTGCAGAACAACAGGCCTGGTGTGACTATATAATATAATCTGCACTCAGTTACAGTAACAAATCACACAAACTAAAGTTCAGAAATATAAAAACGAACAAATCTCAACCCCTGACCCTGTGTCTGTTTTTAATCTCGTTCATATGGACTTACGCTCTTGAACATTTCAGTCTGTGATCCTTGCCGGGTGGTCATCATACACAGCTTTTGATGCTTTTTTAAATGCTAGAACAGGTCTGTGGTGTTGCCTCGTGCTGTAGCTACGGTAGCGAGGCACATTCTGCACAATACCTGAGTGTCAAGCATCTTCTTGTTTAAACCCAAAATAGGTCCAGACAACCGATGCACTGTTCTTCTTTGACACTAAAGCTCTGCTAGCATCAAAGCTCACATGTGATGTTTTACAAGTTGTTTTCTGCATCTACTCTCACTCGCATATGTCACGTGGAGCATAAAACAGCGTGTGTACAAGTGAAGCCCATGGGGCCAGGTGTTTCCGACCCACTGGTTGCTCGGGTATTTTTATTTGTACTTTTTTTTGACCGCTTTTGCGATTTGAAAATTGCGTTCTATTACATTGCAATGTCGGTTTTAATTAGATTAATCTTCAGCCCTAGTCTTATCTATGATAATGCATTTCTTTATAACAGAAGAGGTATGCGTGCATGCTTGCATGAGCATTCACATCCTCGTAATGATGTGTGTTTCTGCTGGCTTGAGCAGGATGTTTGCACCAACACATCATTACGATTCGTTCGAGCCATTAGCCTGTGGAGAGCGAATGTGGATGAAAAGCCGGGCGTATGCAGCCGAATGTGTGTGTGTCTATGAATATGTACAGTATGTGTACTTGTGGGTGTGCAGTGTGCCCTCCTGTGCGTCAGTGTGCATACTCAGTATGTGTGTGCTCAGTGATGTGGTTAGTAATGTGGAGACCTGCAGGAGACGGTCCGTGGAGAGAGCCTGCAGGATAATTGCTGCCACAGTGACAGGTAGGGCTGCCTCTGTCAGAGTTCCCTCAGTGGGGAAGCAGCGAAAGAGTGTGTGAGTGTGTGTGTGTGTGTGGGTGTGTGCAGCTCTGTGTGTCAGCTTCGCTATCCCTTCCTCCAATAAGCTTTTCCCCAGTAGGCTCCCTTCAGACGGTGGCAGACTTCCAGATGTTTTCATCTTGTATCACACACACATCCAGGGAAGGAAATGAAGCATCTTTTACAGAGAGCAACAATCTTAAATCGTTTGGCTATAAATTGTACCCAAGGAAAGACCTCTGAGTGATTCATCCAGCTTCATGTAACATATATTATCACACACTGAGTACATTTCAGTCACCAAGTTGCTGTGTACTGTAAAGGACTGTGGATGTGGATGCATTAGGACTTTTCACTTGTTGAAGTTTCCCTGAAGAATTGCAGTAAATGTTTTTTATGCAATGTCTTGCTGACAGCAGGGCTGCCAGCTTGTGTTATTGGAAAAGGTCATCCAAAGACCCAGCAGCATGGCTCTGTAGCCTGCTGGACTTCTGATGACCATGATTGTTTCAGATGTGCTTTGTTTACCTCATCACTCACTGTAATCTTCAAACCTATCCTTTCTTTTTGAGTGATTGTCAGATGTGATTCACGTAGCATATGTCACACATCTGTAGATTGCCATCTCATAAGGGGGAGCGTAAATTATGTAAACATGTCCCGGTGAGAATGCAGAGTGACATCCGTGGGGTTTCTCCCACATCTGGAGGTGCTTGCCAGCCAAGTTATTTGCCGGTGCTGCTTCTGTTCCACGGTTCTCCTGCAGTCCGTGAAGAATTGGTGTCAGCACCTATCAAAGGCAAAATGCCTATTCTACACAGAGTGTCAGAGCAGCCACAATCTATTAATCAACCAGCCGGCAAAGAAACAGATATTATGTGTGTGTGTGTGTCTATGGCTGTTAGAGTGTCTGAGCTTGCATTTGTGTGTGTCTGCACATGTGCAGCAGAGGCAAAGACTCATCCAGGTGTATTATTCAGCCATCTTTGAAAAGGGGCGTCTAATAAGGGGGGATGCAATTATAAATGTGTCATGTGGGTCCTGTTTGAAAGAGGAAGGGGCCTGTAATGTGTTTGATACCAAAGGCCGCGGCAGGGTCTGCAGCAGACACAAGGCACATGCTGATTGCACGACTACATCCATTACAGGAGCTGAAGACAGGCAGCAGACTTAATCTCCTATCCTCTTTTTCTACTGTGTTGTCTTTTGATATCGTCTATAATGTGTCAACCAGAAAACAGGTTTTGGCATCTTAAAGGAAACGTTTTGCAGTATTTTGCTGGGGAGTTCAGTGTATTCAGTTTGAAATCGCAAAGGTTTGTGGTGTGTTGATTTAGGCTGAATAACAGCAGTTGGTTTGTTTGGGAGCACTGTTGGCTTATCCACAGGAAACGATCGATCAGGGTGAATAAACAGTGAGCCAGCCAGGACCCCCTGCTGTTAACAGCATGGGCTTTCCATGTGACAGACATGGTGATATATGATTGGCACTGCTGATTGGATATTAGAGCCTAATGATGTCATGGCTATCATCGTATTGGCTATACTGAGAGAGAAAAGATGGATTGTTTTCTATTCAGCTGAATTATTGGGCTTAATTTAACTCCATATTTACTTTTTAGGGATTTAGTTTAAGTCATCTCTCTTTATATTAGATTTCTGGATTATCATTACTGTAAGAAACCAGTTTTAAAGAGTGAGTGGGTAGAGCGCCCTTGTGCTGTTGCAAGATATATTAATCAGTGCTGAAATGTTTTAATTTTGTTTTGATAATTTAATCTTTTATGTCATTTATCAGGTAAAAATCCAAACATTCACAGATTCCAGCTTCTTAATGTATGGATTTGCTCTGTTATATGATTGCAAATTTTTTTATTGTTATTTTCTCATGTAATCGATTAATTGGTTTATAAAGTGTCAGAAAATAGTGAAAAATGCCTATCTCAACTTCCCAAAAACCAAGTAGACATTTTCACATTTGAGAAGCTGGAACCAGTGATTTCTTCCCACAAAAAAATGACTTCAACAATGAATCAATTGTAAAAATAGTTGCAGATTTATTTTCTGTTTATCACCTAATCAATTTATCAGTTCATCGTTTCAGTTCTAAATTGAATACTTGGTCAGATAAAACAAGCAATTTGAAGACATTATCATTGGAAATGTTAATGGATATTCTTTTGCTATTGAATATATAAACTGAACAATAAATCAAGTTATCAATCAAACTAAAAAATAATATATATAATAACATTAATCAACAATGGAAATAATCGTTAATTGTTATTTTTTCATCTCTCTCTTTTTATCTTTCATTCAGCTTATCTGCTATGCACCTCCTTTGATTTTGTATTTAGTTTTGACACAATGATGATGGGTTAATGCGTTATTGATTAGAAATTGGCACATAATGATGCCGTGTGATGGAGTCATTGAATGTTAAAGTATTTTGTTTTTACCTTTACGTTTTTATTGTCCTCTGGCTCAGCTCATGTCCCTCTGTTTCATTTGTAGGTTTTCTCAGAGGTGCAGGTCCTTTGATTTGGTGTCTTGATTTATATACTAACAAAGAGCAGAATAACAATGGATACAAATGAACAAGAAGAGACAGAGGAGAAGAGTAGGTCTATGGGATTTTGTGGGCCACAACATGTGCTCAGATAGAAGTATATATTACATTATTTACATGATGTTTATCCTTGCCATAAAAAAATCAGAGCTCATGTGAAAGTCATTTGATATTAGTGTGTTTGTGTCTCCTGTAGAATATTCCTTTCTATGAAGACATTTCCTAGAAGCTACACAGGAAGTGAAAAAAAAGATGAACAAATAAGCCTTATAAAAGCGACAACAATATCTGTGAACTGATTTACATTTTGATAAGCATCAGCGTGCAGAAGTCAGATGTAAAGGGGTCACATACATGTTATATATCGTACATGTAATGAAAACACTGCTGCTCGGAAGTCAGCACTGTGGTTCTTCATACTCCGAGCTATGAGACAATATTATTGTTTTTGTTTCCCGCCTAGGATTTTGACTGAAAAATGGGTTGCAATGCATCTTATCTGTCAGGGGGATCAGGTGCATCCCCCTCTCTTTTCCTCTCCCTCGCTCCCCCCTCCTCCTCCTCCTCCCCCTCCTCCTCCTCCTCTCTCCACTCTGATAGGTAGAGACAGCCATCATATGTGCAAGGGGAAAGTGATGGGCGGAATGGCAGCTTTAATATCGGAGCGATTGCCTGCTGATAAGGCTAACGGCTGTGGAGAGGCGTGAGCGTCAGCCCTCCTCCGCAATAAACACTTTCATTTTGTTTGGTTGGAGTGACGGATGGAGAGATGGAAGTGGTGAATAGACGACCTGAGGAATAGGGGAGGGAGGGGGGAGATAGATGGAATGGATGTGGATGTTATTCAATATTAACAGATCAATCAGAGGGTGGTGAAATATGCATTTTGTCAACTATATACCCCCATTTGCCCAAAGAGGCAACATTACAATCATATGACAGCACTGGCTGCTGTGCCGTGTTGAAATACAAAATACTTACAGCCTACAGTCTGTGATTTGTCTCCCGATGCGGAATTTATACTGCTCCTAACAATAACAACCCTGTCGTATATCAGAAAAATGAATATATATATTCATGACTTTAAGCTCTGATGACTTCATGATAATCATTTCTGAATTGCTATTAGAATCTATGATGAGGAGTGCACAATTGCTTCAGTTTGCAGCATATGGCGGAGGAAAGCAACATTTTAATCAAATTATATCTCTCCAGAAGATAATTTGTGTTGAGCACATATGCTACAGAGCAATTTAAAGGTCACAAAATCAAGCTTAAACGTGTGTGTTTTTCCCGTATTTTCATTCATTAGTGTTCTTGTAAAAGATGTTTTGAATCATTTTTTTAGATTGATGATTGAAATGGCCTTTTTCTCTCCTTCAACAAGTACTTGACGAGTTTTAGAAGTATTCCTCTGTTATCCCTGTCCATTTGGCTAAACATCTAATTTAAAGTTATAACCCGTAAGATTTCAGTCCTTGATCACTGGTGATAACAATAAGTGCAGTTGATTACAACAAGCATAGGTTGAGCAGCTACAGAAATAGAACAGAAGTGCAACTGGTATATTGGTTTACAGTGCAGCCAAACAAACTGGCGTTTTAATAAAGAATAAAGGAAAATAAAATACAACCACAGTCTGATTTCTTGCTTTCCACACTGGTCATTGTGGCTGCTCCTTCTTGTTCCATTACTTACTTGCAAAGATTGAAAATGATCTGCCGACAAAAAAAATGCAGAATATGACATTGCTGTGTAGACACATTTTTAAAAAGCAAGTAGTCATGGTCAGTGCAACATTTGTGATAAATACATTGTGTTTCCTGTGACTGCTTCACAATAAAAGCCACCCTGTCTTATTCAGTGTGAAGCAGTAGCAATAGGAAATGTTCAGTTTGCCTTAGCAGTTACAGTACAGTGCCGATATGGTGTAATGAATGAGTAAAAAGTGAGGCTGATATCAGTGAGATCAAATTAAAAACAGAAATATTGGATAATATGATGCATCGTTTCCTGTGGATCCCTCGTGTGTAGGTAGGCAAGCTGAATCCATTGCGTTAATGGCGGACTCCGCCACTAACAAAAACTATTCTATAGAGAGGTAATTACAGAATGTAAATTAATTGAATGGCTACTGCTGGCAAAATGATGGCTATAAATAGTATCAAAAACTTTTTTATTTAATGAAAATTATAACTAAGATTATAACTTTAATAGTTGGAGATTCAACAGCCACCTTCTCTCACAGAGTGACTGCCAGTCTTTTACTAATAGAAGTCCTTTTATTTATACTGTTTTTAATTGAAGACCAGTCCAAATGTAATGTATTATTCACAAGTGACACTTAACACATTTATTCACAAAATAGTAATCACCCACATTCATTGAAATTGTATTGAATAGTCCAAGGTCATCAAGCAATTTTCTTTTTTATATTTTCCTATAAAACTGTTGCACGTGTATTTAATTTCAATTGAAAGCACATGAAAATGGAGCACATTTTAACACACATTAAAAAACCTTTTTACTCCGCCTTTTTTGCCTGCCGAACATCAGATGATATGGCTCAATATGACTCGGAAACCGAAAAGATCAAATGAGCAGCAGGGATCAGATCTCGATATTAGAGATCAGACTAGATAGGCTCAGACAATGCCTATTAAAATGGGTGGAGGAGTCTCTCTGAAATGAGACCTGACATCTCTTTTCCACAGTCTGTCAGGAGTATTTGGTGGCTAATTTGAAGCTTACAAAAACTGTGTGTGTGTCTGTGAGAAAAAGAGAAAGAGAATGAGCTCCAGTGGGAGGTTAATATAAGGGTTGACCAAAAAGAGATGCTGTAGGCTGTTATCTGTACAGTCGGAGACAGAACAAGCAATCCATTGGCTGGATTCTCACTTCAGCCCAGATCCATCCAGTTACCGGCTAATGAGCTTGGCAAGTACATTGTATTTACATTTAAAGTGGCTGTTGTGGGACTGTCCTTTCCCTCAGGTTGATTGGAGAGTCCTCAGCTTTGATTCACAAGTAAATACTGACCTTCAGGCTTCTTTGGTTTCACCATAAGACGGTTAATGTCAGCTTGTCAGTCAAAACCCGGGCTGCAGCCGCTGTGACGTGTACGTGTGTTTATTCCAGGCTTATCTTTAGTAGTTTGACTCATGATGTGTTGCGATCCCAGAGGGGTCCTCATTAGGACCAAAACGTTGTGTGACCTTTTAGCAGCTTCGCCTCCACCCACCACCTACGACCTCACCCAGCTGTGCCCAATTACCTCGCTCATTACCCCCCTCCTAAATAGCACCAGGACCATGCAGGTACTGTAGCCATCTATGGAGAGGCAATATGCCTGACTAAATACAGGGGTGGCAACATGAAATGAAAATGAGTTGAGACGTGCCAGTTGAAGACTTTCCTCCGCTCACTAATGCAAGAAGATTTTCTTTTTTCTCCTCCTGCCTACGTCCTCTTTGTGGCACTATAATTTAGAGACTTTTAACGTATATTTGACCTTTCCAGCTCTGTCGCAGCCTTTTTTTTTTCCTCCTTTCTGCCATCCTTCCGAAAACCCTGGCTGACACCTAAAATATAAGATGTCCCCTTTGCTGCCATGTTGATGAGATGATAGGATGATCAATGTTTGCAGGAGCCTTAATAACCAGAAAGAGAAAAGGGGAGAGAGGAAGAGCGAGGGATATGGATGATTATCCTAAAAGTAGCGTGCTTAATTAGATGGAATGCTGCATACATTGTGGACTGAGTGGAATCATTGGGATAGATTAAAATACTAATTAAACAGGCCCTTGCCGAATTTGGAGTGTGAGGTGGGGTTCAGCTCTTCAGGGTCATTTGCATAGCCTTCATCTGGGGAAATGGGATTTAAAGGACCTGCTCTCTTTCTCTTTCTCTCTTTAACTCTCACTTTTTTTCCTTTTCCCCATTACCAATCACATTCACATGCTAACAAACTCAATTAAAATTATGCTCCATTTTTTCATTTCACTCTATAATTTGGCGTAATCTATTAAGGCCCCTTTGATTTTGTTTTTCAATATAAATGTCTCGTTCAAAGTGAGGAAGGGGCGTTAAGCACAGGAGGGGAAAAAAGTCGGCGAAATGTGTGATCTTGAACGATGGATATTTAACATTGCCTCACTTTGGTTTGATTTGCATGAGAATATCTTTCGTGAACAAAGCTTTGGAAATAGCATGCCATATTTGATTAGATCAATAGATCTGAGGATCAAACTCGGGTGGGGTATTAATTACTGCAAGAACAAAGGCAGGAGCTCAAGTTATTGTGTGCTGTGAATCTACAAGCACTTCATCTGCTTTCTGGAGATCTTCAGTAGGTATGACTCAACATGTCTATGAGTATAACAGTTCATTGGTAAACTTTTTTAAATTTGATATATTTATTCATACTAGCAGCATGGCTCTGTGGATGCCAATATCAGATGGTTGGTCCACCACTTTGGTCTATCTGATGAATTTTCATGACATTTTGTACAGACATTCATGTTTCTCAGAGTTGCAGCCCAATAGTTTTGATGATCTCCTGACTTTTCCTCCAGCGACACTATAAGGTTTCATGTGAAATGTCTCAACAACTATTGGTTGGATTACTAACCAATAGTGGTTAGTAATCCAACCAATTACTGGATAATTCCATTACAAAATTTACCATCAGCCGCAGCTATACTTTGCGTTAAGTGCTAATTAGCAAATGTTTGAACGATAAACTAAGATGGTGAACAAGGTGAACATTATTCCTCCTACCTGCCCACTTTGGCTCGTATCACAAAGTAAATGAAAGAATGTAGACACAGTCACTGTGGGGAATATAATTCAAACACGATACGACCTGCTCATGTACAATACATCCATCTAGTGTTGCAGTGGTGATATCAACGGGGCGAATCCAACGCTGAACAATAAATCACACCTATACCCGTTGAGCTTTTGTGTCAACCATAAATCCAGCTTAAACATCAGCATGTTAGCATTGTCACTGTGAGAATGTTAATATGCTGGTAGTAGAACTCAGCTCAAAGCACCACTGTGCTTAAGTACAGCCTCACGGAGCTGCTACAATGGCTGTAGACCCTTATCTATTATGGGCCTACAAACCCCACAACATATCATCCCTCCAAGTGACACCACAGACCTCTGTCAGCCGTCCTGCCCTGGAGATTGTTTTGCTTCTCCTCTTGATGAAGAATTTCTGTGTGTGTGTGTGTGTGTGTGTGTGTGTGTGTGTGTGTGGGCTGGTCATTTTCTATGACCAGTTTGACATCTGACTCACGCTGTTACATCCTTTGCATCATTCTCAGTTTCACTGACCACTTGTTTTGCCTCAGGAACTGAAAAATCTGCTACTATGTCATCCGCTGCTCATACTCAACACCTCCTCTGTTTTTGTCTCCCGTGCAGTCCAACAGAAGCAGCAGCTGGAGAAGGAGACAGGCCTGAAGATAGTGGAGGCTGGAGTTAGTGATGTAAGTTATACTCACTAAAAATATCTGTTCTGTGAAAAATATCTGTTCTTAAGCTCTGTGTGTAAAAAGAAAAAAAAAAAACGAGTGCTTGTGATTGAGTGCGTCTTCTGTGTTCGGGCTCATGGGACAGGAATAACTCTGTGATTCCAACTTGTCTTGGCATTCGAATCACACCTGCAGCTCCGGTTGTGCAGCCAAACACTAATCTGTAGCAGCAATGAATACCAAACACACATCCTTTTAAGTGTGTTGCTTTGATTATCGTCCCTCGTATTCATTTCGTTTAGGTCTCTTAGAGCTGTTGTCACCATGGCAAAGAAAACACAACAAGACAAAAGCCTGATGCATTATGTGAAACTTAAAGTAAGTGTTGATTATCACCGGAGAGCAACAATAACCAGATTATCTTGAGTGCTGTCACTTTGTCCTGATGCTCCTGTGACATATTCATTGGAAAAAATTAAGAGGAGAGCAGGAGGACACTCAGGATGATCCAGATCAAAGGAGAGTAAATGTGGATTCATTCAACACTGATAAATATTCATATGTATCAGCGGTAAGGATCTAATCAAGCACCCATTGATGCATCATAGTCCTCCATGCTTGCCTGGTAAATGAGTTTCTCTATGGAAATTAGACAGACAGCCTTAGACCCCTGAGCTGCCCTGATCATGAGGCATGCTGGGAGCTAAATGGATGTGGCCTGTGCATCGCAGGACAGTTGCCATTGGCAACAACCGTCACCCAGTGTATAGACAAGATCATTTTCCCGTGTAAGTCCCCCCTCTGCTGTCTCCCTTTTGGTGTCACTGCCTTTCTTCGCCCATCTGCCTCCCACGTATATCTTTTTTAGCACCACATTTTCTCTCATCTTATTCCACATTGTGTCTTTATGACGTTCTTCTCAATTATCTCTGATTCACATTTTTTTCTTTTTTCTTCACTGTGACTTTTGTCCTGTTCTTTGTCTGCCTCTCCTCGCCTCCTTTTCATTCTTTTATTCCCACTCAGACTGATTCCTGCGCTTAGCCAGCACTGGTACAGGGCTGTGTTTGTCATATTGGGCCTATTTGTAGATAATTAGCTGCAATAATAGCCTCTCTGCAGGAGCCAGGGTGAGGGAGGGATGGATGGGAAGAGGGAGGGAGGAAAGGAAAAATCTGTCTTCCACCTCATGGGGAGAAAATCTGCGCCAGACTGTGTTTGTAGAAATGCATGTTAAGGAAGCACGGCATTTACTGTACTACAAATAACGAGTTGGTAAAGTATAAACCCTGAAAACTCACTCAGAGGGCATTTTATTAGCAACAGCTCTAATGTGGTTCTGTTGGTATCACCAGTTTGTATCCAAGAAGTGGAGAGTTGGTAAGTTAGAGAAAATAGTAGCTTTTGACGGGAGAGCATGTGAAGTGGGCTCTTCAAATACATTAGTTTAAAAGGTGTTAAACCAAAAGCCTGCTTTCAGTAAATTTGCTGTAAATTGACCACAGTTATGAGTGAATGCATGCCAGAGGTTGCAGAATTGGTCTCATTTAGCCTGCTTCTTAGTAGCAAAAATAGAAATATGCTGGCTAAAATTGCTCCACAAGTGGTATAGAACGGGAAATAAAGTAAAGCACAGTACTATGCTTTCCACAGACTATTCTTTCCACAACCTTGTGTAAAACCATCACTGTGGTTGGTATCATTAAGTCTTATCGCTGACAACTCTCCCCTGCTCTGTTTTTATTTAAGAGGTGACAAATGACAAAACAGCTTAGGAAGATGTCCAGATAGAGCAAACGTCAATAGCGGTAGATGCGGACGAGGATAAGCAAATGTCAAAGTGGGGGGAAGGAGACATCAATCAATAGGCCGAGCAATATCTACTCCATTATAGATTGCAGGGAAGTCGGCTTCCTAGAGCAAAAAAAGCAACAGAAAAATGACTGCTTTTTTTTTCTAAATAAGTATGTGTGGGGCATAAGGAATATATCTTCTGTATCGTTCTTATTAACAGCTGTTTCCCAAGTGAGAGCTGCACTCTTGTGTAAACCCAAAAGGCAAATGGGTGAAAAACTGTGAAGAGGAAAAGGAAGTGAAGTGGAAACAAATTCATGGTTCATGTGGCCTCTTTGCAGCTTTAGCAGCAAACTGGCTCTGCTGTCTGCATTCATACTGCATTGAAACCATACATATAAATGCATATATCCATGCTTTTTCCAGACACTTTGTACTCATAAGCGTGGAAATAAGCGCTGGCAGATCCTGACTAGCTGGTGGTCCTCAACTAGCATAAAGCTCTGCGACTGTGCACCCCCTCCCCACTTCCTCGTATCTTCTTCCGTGCAGGAGGGCGGTCGGTGAGTCACCCCCCCCCCAAGCTGGAGACAGCGACCAGGCAAAAGGGTTGCTTCCGCTGGCAGCCATAGACACAGCATGGCTGGTACCAGTGGGGTGCGTGGTGAGGAGAAACGAGGGAATAAAAGGGAGGCTCTAAGAGATATTTGTTTAAAGGGAGGGGCATGATGGTCAGATGTTTTCTAGAGGCGATTTCTATGGTTAGTCACAAAAAGACACACGGAATATTCTACAATGCTCATACTGTATGTGAGGCCAAAGGATAGAAACATAAAAAAATAAAAAAAGCTTTAGTAGCTTCTAATTTACTGAGAAAATGAGTTATTGACCTTTAAATCTTACTTAATGCTCATGAGGTGATAGTTAATCTCTAAAAATATTTTCTGAGGTTAAATATGTCTTTGCTAATATTGCCCTAATCAAGGTCCTAATGATCAAGACCTTGGTCCGCTAATAAAGATTCACACTGACATGAGTGTGCAGAAGCTTTCCTCTGGATTATGAAATTAAATATTAAAAAAATAGAAAGTATATAACCGTTCTAACAGCTTAGACGACAAAACTCAGCTCAGACAGAAGCTGAGAAAATATTGCCTTATGTAGCACCGGCTCCAAACCAACATTTTCTTTACTAGAGTAAAATATTCCCCAATAGACCTGTTTAATTATAAATTGCTTTGAACAGGTACAATGAACACCTAATGACTTATACATCATTTTAAACTGCACATCTGTAAAGAACCAACTAGCGTTTTAACCGATTTCTGTTTTCTTCATGCCGGTATTTCCAAATACACTGTAATATGGAAGCATCTCCACATTCGACGGTCCCTGTGTGATTAAGTTGGTGGTTAAATTGAGATTCATTGACATTTTGACAGCGGTCTCATGTTCGAGATAACTCCGGCAAACTGCTTATGTGAAGAGGCACTTATTAAGCAAAGAATTCCCTGAGCTGCATGTCAACTGATTATTCAACCACTAAATGTAAATTATATATGGCAGGCAGGGAGTCTCTGCACTGTGCATGTGTGTATTGTTTGTGTGTACTGTATGCACGCACAAATGCACAGTTATTGTGTACAGTATTGATTGTTTTGCATGCTCATGACATGTGTCTGACTGTTTGTGTTTACCGGTTTTCCATTTGAGTTCTACTCTACCTACATAATGAAAGTGGAGGCAGGTGAAATGAACATTAGTTTATAATTCCTATCATGTGTCAATCTAGAGGAGTTGCTGGAGAATGCCCCCGTCTTATGATGGTCTAAAGCTCACATTATATTTCTAATCAAAGAACTAAGTGCAGAGGCACAGAGGAGAAACTCATCTCAGAGAAAGGTCACATGTAATGATGACCCCTCCCAATGGACTTGAAGGCTTTCTTTCCAATATCCTGTGCCATAATTAATGCAAGGGCACATCTATTTGAAAATGCTCTGACAAGCTTCCTCAAAAAAATACTCTGGTGCATCATGTTTTGAGTATTATCGTATATATTTTCTCAGTTTGAACAACCTAATGTGGAATTTCAAGTTCAAAATAGGTTTAACACTGAATTTTTATGTGGCAGTTGGCCCACTTTGGTCCAGACTGAAATATCTCAACATTTTCGTATTATTATTTATTATTATTATTTGATCAGTGGTGGTCAGATGGCGTATCTAACAACTTTGGTGATCTCTTAACTTTTCTTTTTGCCACCATGAAGTCAGAATTTTAATTTCTCCAATTCTTTACAGCCAAATACCTGCAAACTAACAATTAATCACATACCCATCGTACTCAGCTGTACTTTGTTCTAATTAGAAAGCTGAGATGTTTAACAGTATACCTGCAAAACATAGGCATGATAGCATTATAACTTAAGCATTTAGCCAAGCAAGCAAACAAATACAGCATCACAGAGCCACTAACATGGCTGTATAAATCTTGTTTGAATCTTGGTGTTAGTGTTTGTACCTGCTTCTGTTACAAATTGACATTTGATATAACGTGCCTTGGATTGACTGTGCCTTCACCTTCATGTGTGATTTTAATGTTAAAATACAATACAATGGAAAATACAAAACTACATTTGTAGTACAATCCCCCTTAATGTACTCAATAGGATACAATAACTTCTGGTTCAGGGATGATCACTTTAAATTTGCATTTTGTTTTGCCGGAATACATTTTCCACATGAATATTTAGCTTTTTACATTTTTTATATTATGCGCATGGTTATCAGGCAATATCAGTGCATTTTGCTTTCCTTTAATCTAACAAAGCCTGAATATTGTAGCATATACCACTTAACAACAAATACCATGTGCAACCCTCAGTGAATGCAATTCCTCCGAGCGAATGGGACAAATAATTTCAGAGGGGACTTCAAAGGAAAACCACGTTGACCATTTCCTACCAGGGAGAAGAGACAGACACACAGGCTGAAATAAACAAATAACTGTGATAAGAGTTGTACAAATTGATCTTGTGACGGTATGGGTATATGCTTTACTTCAAAACAAATTTCCCCATGTTGGTTTTTCAAGCTCGTTTTTTTTTTTTTTTTAAAGAATAACAAGATGAGAAAAATATATTTTTATGTTAATTTCAAGATGTCCCCCATTTAATTGTGAATGTAGCTCCTCAGAGGAAATCAGAGTGGCTTGGTTGTACTGCAGGGTATATTTTCTACCCGTGCTTGTGTTAGATACTGCGTGCATGTGTACTGTATGTGTGTATTTGTATCAATCAATCAATTTGACATTGGCCCTCAATTGCCTTCTTCATTGCCAATCCCCTTCAGACACTATAATAAACCCAAACAATGAAAAAATTGTCACCTATAAAAATTTCACCAGTGCAGGAAGGCCAATCTGGCTGTTTTAAAAGTGGCTAAAATGCCATTACTGTGGCAGATCTGGATGTGAAATGTCATATTGGAGCAGCCCCACTGTGCCTGCAGCCCTGAGTAACACTGCCTCTGTGGAGACTCCAGCTGCCTCCCACTGATGAAAGACCGTCCAGCAGCTCCGTTTCTCAGCAACCTTTTACCATCACCTGACCTTTGGACTGCAGAAATGCCTTTGATATCATGCCATGCAGTTTGGTATTTGCCTCTCTCTATATCATGACGTGTGCTTTCCCCCGGGTAAGGGTGGACTTGTCTGTTTTTAATGAGTGTCAGAATGTAAAGTGTTTACTCTCCTAGCTTTTGCTTCTTTTATGTTCCGCTGCCTTTGTTAAAGAGAGGTACGGTTACTGTGTATAGTTGACGGTGGTATTTTTACTCAGGTGGTTGAAGGGCAATTCCTCCGCCTTTTGTAAGGAATTAAATAAGATACTTTTTTTTCTGGTGTATTTATCTCTTCCTGGAAAAAAGAAAAACGCTCAAGGCCAAGGTGGCCTTGGAGGTGTTATGGAGATTTTGATCAAATTAAAGCAAAATCCACTGATGAAAACTCTTACGCTGTTATAAATCATCATCTGCGATGTTCAGTGCTTTCAAACAATCATTCTTCTCCAGTCAGTGCATTTGTCACAATAACTAGTAGTAGTGCATTAGGTCAGTGGTTAGTGCTGTTGCTTCAAAACTGGAAGGTCTTGGGTTACAGGCCTGGCTTCTTTCTGTATGGAGTGGGGCTGCCACTAACGATTATTTCCAATTCTGATGGCAATCATTTTTTGCTTAATCATTTTCTGAAATACAGATAGTGAATTATGCCTGTTATAATCTCCCATTAGCTTGTTTTATTTAACCAACAGTCCAGAACCTCGTACTTTGATTTCATATATGATCTTGAAAAAGGCGACATCTACAATTAATTTACCTGTGAAACAAGTTGCTCAATAACCAAAACTAAGGACTTTATTGTACAAATGCAGGTCTCAAAATGATAAGCACCTTAAAGGCTTCAGATATGTGAAGTCAGAAGTTTATATGTGCTACTGTTGTTTAGTATTGCAGCTCTAGTATGGAGCTCTACTCTACATTAAGACATCAAAATGATTCCAATAACTTTACAATAACTTTACAAAGCAGTAAGTCAGAGTAGTAAATTAATAGACTTTTAGTAACTCTATATTTAGTTGATGTAGGTCGAGATGAGTAATATTTTTAGTAAAAGCATAGAAGCAGCAAGAGATGAGAGACTTTTTGCAACTGGAGTTGTGATCTCTTCCCAAAATGCAACATGTCCTGTTCTGCAGCTTGTTAACATTTTGGACAGATGAGGCTACTGTCAGTGGAGGATTTTTAAATTCTGCCTCTTCTACAGTGAATTTCTCCCGTAATGTTTGTTAAACATCAGTATAAAATGGTGAGTCTAGAGAGAGAGATACCTCAGAGCTTTGACTCTGAGGTGCTGACTACTGAAGTTTTCTACTGTTGGACGTTAACCAACTGAAATTGAATAAGAAAATTACACAGTTAAAGTAAGAGTAACAGTTACAGTAATTAGTCCGGACAGTCAAAATAGAATGCAAACCCTGTGGTTTAAGCCTGTATGATATATATACACGTACACAGTATGTCATCGGAATGACATAAGAGTGTTAAATAACATTTTATTTAGATTAATAGGGGTCTGGAAGTGTTGTAGACGTAGATTAAGCTCAGTCATTTTGATAATTCTCACCTAAACTCTAGGTTTTCAGGCACAGTGCACCACAAATGAAATTAAATTAAACTGTTACATACTTCCACGCCTCTCAAAGCAGACTTAATAGCTCCAGTGACATCCTTGTGGGTGCACGGTGACCTGCTTGGCATATTTTAAGAGGAAATTCAATGACACTCTTGACTACGGCCAGAGACTGATCGAACACCCTGCTGCTTCCCCTCCGTCTCCGCCACAGTAACTTCCCTAGGTGGTGATCATTGAACTCAACTGCCCCAGGAGTTGGACATCTTGTGATTTCTATTCTGCTATTAAATTCTTGTAGTACCTGGTAGACTGCTAATGGAGCTGAATCCATCTTTAGAAATAGTATTACATGGGAAATAAAGCTTGTAAAATGGGTGAAAATATATCAGTGAGGTCCCTCTAATTAGGGCTTGGACTCCTTGTCTTAATTATTCTTTTCCAAAAAATGTTGTGATCCAAACACACAATATTGCTATAATGGATGATTTGGTTAGTTGCGGATTAATCTCTTATGTGGCTATTTTCAGTGTTTGTTCTTAGTATTGCAGATTTGTCTAGACAAGCATGACACATGCAAGAATGTAATAAAAAAAAGGAAGCCCACGCAAATTTGTCAAAAACTTCAGGTCCTCAAATGGCCACTTGAGGCTGGCTCCAAAAGCAAGTCAATTCCCATAGATCCCCATGTTAAAATGTGCAACTTTTAATTATCCAATGTTAGTTTAAGTGTTGTTCTTGGGTTTTGACTTAAAGAAGTGTCTGACTCATACAATACACCTGCTTTACCCACTATTGATAAGTACTAGTAATCTGCCTCGCTATTTCATTGCTCTGATTGGTTGTCTCCGCCCATCGATAATGTCGACATCGACCTGTACTTTTATTGTAAACGGTGCCATACTTGTTTGAACAAAAGCTCTGGCTGTTCATGGTAGTTTGTCAACTGGTGTCTGGCAGCGGCAGCAGTTGGGTTGAGGGCTGGGTGCCTGGGGGAGGCTGAGGGTGGAGGGGACCTGCGGTGTCCACAGCTGGATAGTATGGCAGAGGTTTTAAATGTCAGCGTTGAAGGGGGATGTGGCTGCCATTTGGCCTGACAAGCTGCATGCCAAGGGACTGGCAGCGGGATGCAGGGGCAGGGTGCTCCCGGTCCCGGCCACAGAGCTCTCACCTTCTGCCATTTATCATGCGGCTACTTGCCTAGCGCATCTGGCACCTAAGCATTGACAGCAGCAGGAAAAGCCGTTGCTGCAGGCTAACCAGTGGCCCATTGTCATCTTTTTAACATCACAACAAAATTAGGGCAGTAATATTTGTCTGAATAAATTCAGTCCAGAGTGTCTTATAGTATTAAATGCAGGTAATGTTTTGAGTAAGTTGTGAGTTATTCAGAGTTGAGTTGAGAATTTGAGATTTTACAGTGTATTTCCAAAAATTATAAGCGATCCTAACAGTAATCCTCTCTCTGTTGATAGGTGTGATATTCAATAAAAAAATGATACATTTAACGATATACTGCAGTCATATGTTCATCTTGATGTATAAATTAGTCATAGCTGTCTTTTTAGCAAACACAACATTTTGAGTTTGTGGTTGATGTGAAGCAGTACATTAATTATTGCACAGTGAGCGCACAATACGGAAACCACTTTGCTCTGAGTAAATTAAATGTAATCAACTGTCATATCATCTTTAATTGACTTTAATTGACTATAATTGTGAATCCTGCTGTAACTGCTAGTTACTTTCTGCATGGCAAGGTCAACTAAATTGCTTGATGAGCTGTTATGGTCTTTTATATGATGACCTTGACTTGGGAGAGTGTATGAATGTCTTCCATCTGTGGTGCTACAGCATGAAATGAAACTAGCTTGAAAATGCTTTGGTGTAATGGCCTGGCAATGTGTTGTGTTTTACTTTTACTGGATATAAATAAGTAAATATGAATGTATTAGATAAATTAATAGATACTTATACTTACTTTTACTTATTTCACTACTGTGAAAACCATGTATCTGTTTTAAATGATTTATTTATCTTAAGCAGTAGGATAATTTTCTCCTTAATCTAATGTATTTCAGTATATTGAATTTAAATCAAAACTATGGCAGAAACTATGGGAGAAATCCTTTACCTGGATCTGCACCTGCTCTTTAATTTAGTCTAATAACCGTTAATTTGACAGCATTCAATAAGTGACACAAATTAGGTCCTTTAGCTATAAACTGAAGACATTTCTTTAATGTGTTTGCTGTAATATATGTTGTCTTTCATCCTAATATATGACGCAATCATTGCAAACATGGTGTACATGTGAAGGTAAAAAGCAGTGGCAAAGATCAGACGCTGATCGGGTGCTGTGAACTACAGAGGCGTCCCGCTGTGATGGGATTTTTGCTTTACCTATCACAGTCATGTCTATGGGTATATGGTTGCCAGCGTGCCCTTTTACATTCACAAACATGCTCATAACGTCAAGTGTTGGTGGCAAACGCACAGATGTAGCTAACCTGACGTGAAGCAGGTGCACATTGATTTCTCTTGTCATTATTTACAAAGTTTCAACCAAACCTTACGTTTTTATGTAAGTTTTACCTAGAAAAAAAGGACAAATGAGTCAAGAAACTGAACGTCTCTCAGTAATGTGTATCATTTTGAGGAAAGGAATACATAAAAAATTTAATTTTTCATAGCTTCATCAACATCAAGAACTAATAGAAGGAGTTACATGTCATTGTCGGAAACAACAAAAGGCAAAAAGATCTTAGCTATCCAGGTCCATGAACACATGCAATCACATGTCAGTCACCCTTCATTACATTATTCACTTTGAAGAAGGAGGGAAAAAAGACATCACAGCTTCACAAAAAAGCCATACAGTGTAATTATGTTTGTGGGTGAAAAAAGGCTAGATTGATTATATGCATTTACAATAATGAGCCGTCAATGTATTATTACGTTACAGAGCCATCAAAATCTTGACATAAATCATAATTAATTCTGCCTTCAGAATTTCTGATCAGCCATACTTTGTATTGTTGTCAGAGGTTGTGGCGAGAAAGCAACGGGAGATGCAAGCGGCAAACAGGTGGCTGATACCGTACTACAGCTGTGGCAGCAGTCTCATTAAGGATTCACAGAGGTTTCTTTCGACGAGCAGCGCTGCTCGATTTGGCTCGGGGGCAGACTACTCTTATGAATCCGCTGGAGCCGCGAGACAGACAGCGAGACACTCGGCAGGCTGCGGCGCTGGGCAGGCAGAGTGTCAGCTCTGTTCGTGCAGAGGATTGTTTTGCAGCGTGAGGCCCCTGACTCTTCCCCAGCTGATTGGTGTGGCTTCATTAGCATGGGCTGCGGCTCCTCCGATTTGCAGTAATTAAAGAGAGAAATCAGAGCGCTTGCCTCCAGTCCAGACACAGCCAGTGCCTGTCAAGTGAGATCGCCGTGGAACAGATCTGGAGTTCCTGGCCGACTGCCACTCCACGATCCCCCCCCCCCCCCCCCCCAGTCCCTATAGTAAGAGTGAGTCTGGAGGAGAGGTATGGGGTGTTGGCGTCTGTGCCAAGTTACCCCCTAAGTAACCCCCGGGGTTACACAGCCACACACGCCTCTCCCCACGGGCGCACGCTGGGCCGGCGTTGTCATGGTGATAACAGGGGAAAATGTTTAATGAAGACACTGATGGGAATTTATGAGGCTGTGGCTGTGTGCATTTACAGGGATATGACCCTTAGCCCATCACGCACTGCCTCCTGTGGTTCTACATCTATATCTTCACTTACACAAGCTGTAGTTGATCATCGGGGCGTATGCTCAGGCAGGCGGCCTCAATATGCTGCAAGCCCAGCAACACCCAGGTACAGTTGGAGACACGTGGTGTTGGTTGTCCAATAACGTTAATCCAGTGGGATCAGAAAATATATATTGTTTTCATTTAGTCTAAACTGAAAGAATCAGTACCTACTAATCTCTTGAGAGGGATTCTTATGGGGGTAATTTAAATACAAATTCTATTAGAGTGGCTGTATACTCCAGACAAAATTGAATTTGGTGTTTTCATGCAGGCAAAATGGAGGAAATTTGACCATAAAAAAGCGTTAATTGCCGAACGTGGATAATCAGCTATCAATACACCCTCTACTGTAACTAACCCACGGAGCCATGTGATTGGTTGTGTTTTTCCACCAAAGTTCTTGAGGCTTCTTGTTTCAAGTTGTTTTGAGTAGATTTCAGGTTGTGTCTCGCAAGTTTCTGTATCTCCCATGGACACCATTAAACAAAAAGGGCCAGGGGTCTCATGGAGAGTGCTGGCATTTGCTCAGGATGCCACATTCAACAGCAGTTCAACAGCCCTTGAGTACATGACAAATTTAATTCATTTTAAGTAGACTGCTGACCTTAGTGTGAACACAAATGGAAGGCCATCTGGAGTGTGAGGTCCTTTGCACAGTTAAAAACTTGTAAGTATTTTATTTATTTTTTTTACAAATGTACCTTAGCAGACGTAACATAAAGAGTAGTTCCTGACAGTTTAAGGTCCTGTAATTCAGTCTGTACTGAAGGGATTCAGGGATAATGTATTTTGAGATGGACACAATGTCAGATTAGGTGATTAAATTCCTGCCATGACTTGGCCCAAACACGTCAGACTACATATAACTTGCAGTTTTTCATGACCTGAATGGCACACAAAATTGTTTGGGCAGAGAAGCTATAGACAGACTTCAGGGATCAGGAATATCAACAACCATGGTGTCCAAAGCACAAGAGACAGCAAAAATAAATTTAGACATGGCTGCAATTGGTTCTCTTCCACTATTGACACACCACATGGGATAAAATTGTCTTGTCCAATTTTCAATTCATCCCCAACACCCCATGTCGCTTGAATCGAGCCATTTCCAAGCTAATACTGTAGTCTGATCCCGGTATTACTAAAATCAGTTAAGGTAGCACACTGATTCAGATGCCTGTAGGGTGCACTAGAAAAAGCACTAATTCGACCTCAGTTCAGTACCCAACAGCAGCGCTTCTTGTGGTGGAATTTGAACTCTATGGACAATCAAATTCAGCACCACTGTGCTATGTTCAAGCAGCCACTGAGAAATACAGAGGTTTTGAGATGGTATGTGGACCCAGGTGTGGAGAGGACACATCATACTGAACCCATGAAGTTATTCTGTTCTCTCCTCTGAACACTTCTCTTTGTCCCTTTACTGTCAGTCTCAGTATCAGAGACTCCCAGCCCACTAAGTCTCTTGTGACTGGGGTTTCAATTATGAATGCTACCTTTGACTACCTCTGTTATTCCACGGCAGCCCACATATCCCTGCCTGCCACCACTCATGTGTGACTTGATGTATTGTCTCACTGTTTTCCCCCTTTTCAAAATTAATTGCAGTTTTATCTCTCCCCAAGATAAAAAAGCCTGCTGAGAACATAATAGTCTAAAAGTAGTGTGGATTCTATTCAAACAAAACAATTAAAACCTTGGTGTTTTCCTCACTGTTTTTGACTGGGAAAGTGTTGGGTGAGATTTTTAGTAGCAGTTCTTCTTTTATCTGTTACCACAATAGGATGAAGTATTACCTTCAATTACCTTTCGGGATTGGGTTTTTTTTTTGGCAAACTCGGATCCAATTCTGGACCTGACCATTTTATTTGGCGTAATGACTTTTCACGTACAGTATCATATTATCCCTCATCAAAAACTAATTACATCTTGGAAATAATTCTTGTCATTGTGATTAAAGTGTAATTTGTCTCAGACCACGGTGCAAACATCTTCACTGATACTGAGTTGATTTTACTTACTTCATTTTTGGGTGTGAGCACCATTTGCTGACTCAGTTTAATTAATTTTGTCTGGCATTTTAGCAAACATGAACATTATCCTTTTCAGACATATTACTATTGTCAACACAGCTGCAGGTAGAAAAGATCATTACTGTCAACTAAAACCAGAATTAATGCTGCACCTTCAACAGGTTAAGACAAATGTTGAAGTAAATCAACTCAACTTTCACAGACATAGTTGACAGCTTGGTCTTGCTGTTTTGAAAGGGAAGATCAGACCTTAATTTAAAGCCACTCCTCAAACTAAATAACCACTCAACTGAGCTTTTCTTTGTGTTATTGGAAACAGAGCCCCGAGTTTGGCAGAATGTCTCAGGGAAAATACCCAGAAATGTTATGTGTAATTTGCAGCAAAATATTACCGTATATAAGCATTGTAAATTCGGATGGATTTTGATCGGCTGTCAGTGTGTCTATCGTTGATCAAATCACTCTGAAAGTGATCCAAACGATATTGTTCGCTGCCGTCATTGTCGTTATAGTTGTGGTGTGGACTCGATTTTTCAAAACGATATATTTACAGTTATCTTTATAGTTATCGTTCTTGGTGTGGACAGACATTAAGTCTTTATCACAGTGGCCTGGGTTCGAGTCCGACCCACGGCCCTTTGCTGCAGGTCATCTCTCCTCTCTCTCCCTGACTCTCAACCCTCCATCACCTCATCAACATCATGACATGTAAACAAGTCTATATTTATGTATGGGTAATATGTATATTTAAGAAATCTAAGGAATGCTCATTTCACCCACTGAACTGACGGTTTCCTGCTAAAAGCTGCTTCCTTCAACCTGTGTCACTGCTTCAAAAATTGCGAAGAGTTTTGAGTGGTAAATGTGCCAACGTTGTTATAAATATACAACATGTCCTGTTCACTAGCGCAAAGTTTGACAGTTGTAGGAAGAGGGACTTAGCTACGGTAAATTGAACAGAAAGAGGCTTTGGCTGACCGCTTAACACCGTCTGATACAGATTAGTCCATACCTTTGACCTGTTCTCTGCCCTACATATCATCACACTGTACATGTGAAGCGCTTAAAATGAGCACTAAATATGTATCGCTTTGTCGTCATCCTGGTAGATTACAACAACATGTTCTACTATTTTAGATATGATGTGATTTTCTACACCAGGCTATGACGCCACAAAACTGTTTCTTTTTGAAGTGCACATTGTTGTGCTTGTGTGTGTTTGCCTCCCTGCTTTAAATATAGTCAAGATGACAGGCATAGCATTTACCTTGATGTTTACTGCTTTGAACTACTTGGCATGGGCAATGCCTGGGCTGGGATTCACATAAGAAAGAAGCCTATTTGAACAAGCTCATCTGGGGAAAATACCAGGATGACATGGCTGACACACACACACAGGCTTTGAATGGTTCCTCTCTTAGCAAGTGATGAGCATGAGACACAGCAATTCAAAAATAAAATCCAGAAATGGGACCTTTTTGTGTCTTTGAACATCATCCATTAGAAAACATGGTGTTTCTCTCTCCCTCCCTATCACACACCAAGACACAATGCACCTCAGATATTCACCTCACTGTCAGGTTTCTGCACCTTAAGTGATATTTAAAAGGGAGTTTAGATGAGAGAGCAAAGTGTCACCTTTTCTGTTTTATCTCAGTGTAAGTGCAAAATCAAACTGCAATGTACCGACTAACAATATACCAAAATGACATCACTGTTCTGTGACTCCAGTAGGCAGACTTTCAAAACCGATCTTAGGCTTCTGCCTATATGAAAGCTTTGTTTCATTATAAATGTTAAAGATAAGCACGGAAATAGAACATTTTAAAAGAAGGGAGTAAAAACCCAGATTAGGCTAAATATTTTCCTCTCACACACATCTTGCAAAATCACTTCAGCAATAACTATACCAGCTGGTGGATCTGATGATTAAAAAAAAAGAGCCCAGGACACCCAAATGTGTTTTGTTTTGCATACATTTCTCTCTGCATTACAGTGCGGAGCTAATCCTCCAACACCTTCCCAAATGGAGCTGCAGCAACAGTCTTGCTCAGATATTATGATGAATAATTTATTGCACCCCATTTCAAAGAGCCGAGCAGAAAACCCAACTATTTTTGGTGTAACGGTATCACGCGTTAGTTAAGTCTGCAGGTACACATTGCAGCTGTTGGTTTCTTGTGCAGCACTGTGGAGTGCAGCAGCGTAAACGGCATTAGACCCTCACTGATATCATTATAGAGTGATTGGTATGTGGACCACTGGCTCAGTGTGCTGCTTTGCTCTTCTGTTTGCTCAAAGATATTACAATCTCTGACTTCTGTGTCCAGGCTGAGGTGCCCTTGCAGGTACATGCATTGTATGTGTACGTGCATTTTGGATGTGTGTTTTACAAGAAAGACCTGCTAACCTGTAAGCATATAAATATGTTCAGGCTGTAGGTGCAAGCAGATTTCTAAGCAGGTTATTGTCTCCCCTTTTCTCAACTCACATGCACAGGCATCAGTGGATGTCTCAGCTCTGCCATCTCAGGTAGTGCACTTGATCATGACATTTGTTTAACATTCCTCATCCCCACTCTCTCAGCCACATGGTGAAGTGCCGCATACCTCTTTCTCCCGTTGTTTAAACACGCTCGCCGCTTTTCCATCTTTTTTATTAGAAATGTGAAGTGTGTCATGGAGGCAAACACCAGAGCAGCACAGAAGAGGAGGACAGATAAGCCTTGCAGGACTGACGGTGACTGTTCGAACACGTGTTACCCCGAGGAAGTACTTACTGGAGGAACACACAGGCGTGACAGCATCTACGAATATCGCCAGTGACCATAAGAGTGACTTCAGTATGTTCCTGAATATGACTGCTTGTGGGTTTTTGTGAGAATGAATCGATGCACGTCAAACCTCCCTGGTGTGATAACCATTAGCACCGGCCTCGCTGGAGGATGTGACATGAGTTGTGAAATCATTCTGGGTAGTACGTAGTAGTGACTGAAATGTGTGAAAACGGGTCCATTTACGCAGAGTTCAAGTAAAGGAAAACAACAGGTACCAAAGTCAGGCTTTCTTTCAAAGAGCTGGTTCTTACGAGAACCAGACACCATCTTGAGTTTCTTTTTTCCTCCTTTTTTTTTCCCATCCACCGCAGTGTCAGGGGAATACCGTTGTATGGATGAGAGTGGATTTAGATAGGGCTGACAGGTGGGTGACCAGGGTATCTCATGTGAAAAAGAGTGAACAGGGCTCCCTTCCGGTTCGCCAGAGAACAGGATAGATATGATCGTATGGTTGACTTAATGTAGGGACTGATTTTATGGGGATTAACTTCCGAGGACACTATTTCTTTCTTTTCAGTAATAAAAACCAGTCACTGGCAGTCATGATAAAAGTCTCCCACCATGCATTACTCTTGCATCCGTCTTACATTTGTGCAACAGCGAGCACTGCAGCCCATTCTTTCTTGTATCTAAAGTGATTGCTGCAAAATGTTCTCATCTTTTCCTCTCAGACGACGGATGGCCGGACCATTTTTGCGTCCTGTAGTAGGCGAAAAACTGAATTTGAATTTGAAGTGTGCAGAAAGCAACTAAAACAGCATAAAATAGCTAAATGCACTGATAATTTCAGTTTTGCAGCAGCATCACACACAAAGTCTAGTATTTAAGAGTTTGGAGACGCAAAAAAAAAAAAATTGTTGAGTCAGTTTGAGTGTGTTCTGCTTCAGATTTTGTCCCTGCGGGCCGCCTGGTTGGCTCTGCTTTTTGAAGGTGGGGTGGCGTCCGATGCGGCCACGGACTCAGGCTGGACAGCGAGCTCGTTTTTGTTCTCCCCTTCACATTGCCAACTCCAGCTGTCACACAGAGGGACAATGGAGAAGAGGAGGGGGTGCTCTCTGAATGGAAAAAATAAACTGGAGAGCCCCCCGTCACACAGCCCCCCTCCCCAAGACTCGTCATCTGCATTTGACAGGACCCCTGTTCTCCTCTCTTCACCGCCCCTTTTCTTTTTCTTTCTCCTTTTCTCTCCCTGTGCTCTCCATAATCCCCCTTTCTCTCTCTCTCCCTGCTAAGTGCAGCTGTTACTCTCCAATGGATCCTTTTTTTTTTTTTTCAGACTGATTGCTAATTAGGATAGCTTTTTAGTGAGTTTTATCTTTAAAACTTGTTAAACTTGCAATTTTCCTCTCTTTTTTTCCCCCTTTATTCCGGCAGATCTTCGTAGGGAAGCAGAGAAAAGACTTAGCCAATTATACACAATTTACTTTAGTCTGAGGATTTTTCAGACTGCACCCAATGTCCCATGCAGCATTCATATAGTTTACAACTACTGTACTGTGCGGTAGCCTCTTATTATAGCGCTCACTTCAGCTTTGAATGCAAAAGCCTACTTTGAAGAATAGACTGCCCCATCTCCCTTATTCTGCTCACATAACTGAATCCCTGGGAGAGGGAGCGGAGGAAAAGGAGAGCCTGAGAAAACAGCAATTCACACACGGAACACAGAGACCCCTAGTAGCTCAACAAATGAGTGTCTAGCCCTATGTCCATTCACATCGCCCCTCGGTCCGCAAGCCTATTAGCCAGGCATCGCTCCTTGAACATTCACTGTCGACAACATGTGGAGGCATCGCTATAGCAACCGGTGGATATGACATGTGCAATGGACGGGGACTCCTGAGCTGCTGAATATAAGGAGGGGCTCAGCCTTAACGAAATGATCGCAGAAAAAAAAAAAAAAAAACCCCAGCCCCACCACCTCCCCGTCTCTTTTCACTGGCACCGAGACGCTGAAAGGACTCACTAGTGGGGCTTCTGCGCATTCTTCCGAGGCTCGGAAAATCAGGCGGGCATATCCCACATTCTTCTCCCCTTTTCTTGTCCTCTCCGACTCTCCCTTTTTTTTTTTTTTTTTCCTTCTTTTTTCTCCCTTTTTTCTTCATCTTCGTGTTGAAGCCGCGGTCTTTTGTTGGGGACAGAGGGGGAGGGGAGGGGGGGGGGGCGCATGGGACCCTGGCAGGGGGAACTTTTTCTGGAGGCGCGGACTGAGTGGGCGGCCGGGACGCACAGACGCTTGTTGGAGCCGCGGCGGGCGTCAGTGGTTCACCGCGCTCTCTGGAATACAAGACTCCGCGTGTCCCGCGACATGTGCGCTCCGCCCGGCGACGTGCACTGGGGTAATTATCTCCCGGCTTGAAACGTGTGTCTGTGCCTGTTTTGTCCCCGTGTTTCAGTGTGCGAGTTGTGATGCGTCAAACGCGTAAAAAAGAAGAAAAAAAAAAAAGAAAAAAAAAAAGGCGCACTGAAGGACCGGCTCTGAAGAAACTTCTCAACAATCGCAACGTCCCGTTTTCCGATGTGAATGAAAATGATTTTTTTTTTTTTTTTTAGCGCGTTGCAGAATATTTTAACAGCTCCGGCTCTGTGTTTGCATTTTGTTTCATCCTCTCTGCTGCGATAGTCTGCTGGAGATAGACCCTCCCGGAAGATTGTGGGATAAATACAGGATCGAGCATCGGGGGGAAACATGCATGCAAATGTAGTCGGTCGAAGCTTATTGAAATGACGCTCTTAAAACTGGACCTTTGAAGCGGTGGTTCGCTGTGAGCACATCTGGCTGCAGGGGACAAAGTTTGTGTGCAGGTTGATCCTGCCTGGTGCAGCCCGGCAGCAGCTCCGGCTCAGAAACCCTGAGAACTGAAAGCTGCTAAATCCGCCCTGTGTTTGCATCAGTTGCACTATTTTAATCATGAGTTTTTAGTTAAAAAAAAAAAAAAAAACGATAATAAATGATCTTTGTCTCATTTAAATCTTATGCAACTGAGCTTTTATTATTCTATTCAAATTTATTCTTAGATTCATTTTCAAAAAAATCTAGAGTAGGATTGACTGACTGGAAATAAATATTTTAGCCAATGTTGAAGGTTTCTATGGTAATATGAGTTTCCCATATCAAATTTCTTTATGTCTTTCTCAAGTTAATAATTATTTTCATTATTTTAGAGTTTACAAATTTGTCTGAAAAATAGGTCAAACAATTCCCATTATTTCTGTATTTACAAAATTTCAAGAAATGTATTAGTAGTAGAGTACCTGGGGTCGTGTGTTTTTCTAGATCTATGAAAAACTGCATGAATCTTGCATTTCATGTGTAATTTCTTTTGTTAATCACAGGACTATCAGTCACATTTTGTTGCATAGAAAACTGCTTAAAATGTAGCTGATTTCAAACCTCTTAAGTCTTTAATTGTAGCTGCAACTTTTTTGGAATGAAAAAAAAAACAACCTTGGTTTAGGGGTTGGTTGAGGTTTGGCAGTTGTGTGTTTGGGAGGATTTTCCTCTTGTACTTCTTAAATGTATTGTAGTGTGAGTGAATGGATAGCCAGCCGCCCCAACAACACCTCTCTGCCTGACCTTTCCTCTATCATTTGAATAATCCAGAGCACCGAGATCCATCTGCCCCTCGTCTCCTCTCAGGTTGGCTAATTCACCAGACTGGGGCAATGTGAATAGAAGAGAGAAACAGAAGAGCAAAGTCTGTTAGAGGCAGAGAGTAATAACTCCACTCAGTTTGGATCCTATACATCAACAGCACAAATAGCAGCGTTGAATTTGATTTTAAAGGAAACAATCAAAATGTATTTACTGAGGTTTAAAATGTATTCCAAGGGAGTATTTCATGTCAATCTTAAATTTCATTGCAAAATTCTGCTCTAATAGTCTTTATTTTTTCAACTCTTGATTATGGTAATTGTGTATTGAAAATGCAATTTTCATATATTGATATTTAACCATTCAAATGCTTTTTTTCAGTTAAAGTGATTCATTTATTTAGCAGTTTTCAAATATTTTAAACATTTTATTTGGAATTTTTTTTAAGCCATACCAACAATTATAGTAAAATAAAATTATTTAAAATTAAATAAATAAATAAACAATTCTTAAAAAAAGCAAAGAGACAGATCGCCAAAGGCCCATGAAGGTAATTCTTAGCCTCACATCTCCTCCCTTTTCCCTCCTCATCCTCTTCTCTCTCTTTCTGTATCTCCTCTGGTTTCTTTTTAACATGATTACTGCCTTCAAACACTCTTTTGTGCTTGCAGTGCATTTTAAGCCTGTTTGCACCCACAGTGGAAACGCTTTTTATTCATTTCTTGGTGTTTACCTGAATATTTTCAAGAGTAGCCACAGATTGTAGAGGGCCACATCTTTGATTACCTGGATAAGACCTGTTTTTTTTTTTTCTTTACTTTTTAGAATGAAGAAAAGCTTTTAGTCAAAGGGAATAGCTTGGAGTTGTCAGGCAGGTTTGAACCAATAGGTCTATAGGGGGCACTTTGGCTTCAGAGGCAGTAGTCTTGAAGCTCTACACCGGTGTGAAACGCTGTGTCCACAGTGCATAATGCTGAATATTAGATACAGTATGTCTTATGAGGGTTTTCAGGTGCTTTATATTCAGTCTTTTATTGTGTGATTATGTCAGAGAGGATACTGACTGAAAGGTACTCTTGCAAATGAAAATTGTGTTAATTTCTAAATGTCGTTCCTGCTGTCTGTATGTTCATTTGATCGCGAACAACACAGACGAGTAATTGGATCGAGGCCATTTCTCCCCTCTGTACCCGTACATGAGCCTCTTCAAACCTCTCAGTTGTTGACTAACCTCTTAATGCTTGATTGAAACTACATGCCCGAGCCACAGCAATTGCAATCAACAGCAACTGTCGTCAGGCCCAACACAGTAATCGAAAAGACCTGGGCATCCGCACAACCACTAAAACATTGGCAATTACGAGCCACAAGGTCAAACCATATTGGTACTGGTCTGAGGTGAAGTGTCTTGTTTTGAAAATGGTATAACAAGATGTAGCCATCCTTCAGCCGGCGCGTTAAACCCCTCAGGCTAAATGTCAGAGCTCTGCCTTTTTTTCCTTTTTTTTTTTTCATGTTGTAGATTTGATTCACTTCTCCCATCAATCTTTCAATATGGCATGCAGACAATTAGGAGCCTGCTGATGTATTTGTGCACTATTACTGATGTTGCCCTTTTGCAGATGTATAGCTATTGGCATATATGCAGCTGATAAAATGAGATCAAAGGCTGTGGAGAACTGGCTTCTACAGAAAGCCCATGTTTTTGTGTCAGTCATAGGTGACAGCAAGAGTGATTTATGTAAAGTAAACTGTGTTGGGAAAATAGTATCTTTCTGTTTTTGAGAGTTAAATGAAAACTAACTTAGCAGGATGTCTAAATTTGATCTAATCAGCAAAGGCAATCTTTAACAGTAGCTACATTTTAGGTATCATTAATTATCCCTCCCAATTATTGCTCCTAATTATTGCTGTTATGCACTCAAAATATTCAGTATCAGTGGGGCCCACAGGGGATTTATCATTACAGTAAATGGCCATGAGTGGACCAATTATCAACATATAGGCCAATTCTTTAACCTATGCTGATAAAAAATCTCTTAGATGATATTACAGCACATTAAAAACAAGTCTGCCATGGTGAGACAAACCGTATACCTTCCTGTTTGAATTAACATGCTGTGTGGGTGTGAATATTGAAAAGGCTTTTCTAATCAACTGGTGGTGGACGTACGAAGGTCCAGTCTGGGCTGCTTGTGTCTCTCCAGTCCTGGTAGCCATTATCTGTGCGGCTTGGGCCAAGGCCTAATCCATCCAAACTCAGGACCAGAGGAGCTAATTAAGCACAAGCTTTTAGTATCCCAACCTCCTGTAGCTGCACAGTGCCAGCCCACCCCATGCCAGCACTAAATGGGGTTGTAAATATCTATAGTAAGGCACAGTGTGGAGTGGGGGTGGTAATAGGGGTTGACTGAGTCTGAATGCATATTATAAGTATTATAAGGCCAGTATTAGAGCTGGCTAATGAGTGGGGGCGGGTCAGACAGTGGTAGTGGGTGGAAGGAAAGAGCAGGAGAGGTAGTGGATGTAAGTAAGGAAGCACCCTTGAGTGCTTTTGAGTCCGCTTTTTTTCACAGGGACATCAAAATAAGCCTCCAGGTGAAAATTGATGCACTGCAGACTTGGTATGGAGGTTGCTGTATATCAAAGAAGACTACATCAATCAGAAAAAGACAGAGTAGCATCCTTTACTGCTCTGACAATGTGTTCTCTCTCTCTATTTGTTTGTGTCCTCCAGAGGGGCAGCCTGACCCAGATCCCCGTGGTGAAGGAGACCAGGGTGGAGTCGGGCCAGTTCCTGCTGCTCTCCGTCCTCTGCATGCTCTTCATCCTGGTGGCGCTGGCAGTGTCCACCACTTTCTTCTGTGTGCGGCAGCGCTCCCACCTCCGCATGAAGGAAAAGCTGGCCAGCCTGGGGACTGACACCAGTACTGATGCCACCGCAACCTATCAGGTTAGACCAGCCCCCTCGCTATGAGCCAATCAGGGGCCGGGACACTTAGCCTGTGCTACGCCATTGGAAGAACACACACTGATCAGATACGGTAGATTTTCTGATTGGTTTATTAGAGTGTGTTTGTGAGTGTGTGTTTTTTTGGGGGTGGATTCTCTACTACCTGCTCTTTAGGATAGTGATTTTTTAAATTTTTATTAAATAAATTGTCTTTATTGTGCAGTGCAATAATTGTACATCGAAAAATCCCTTTTTTTTGTTTTTATTTACACCATTTTTATGATCTTCATTTCTTAGGTTTTTGACTTGGTGCTCCAATTATTCAATGCTCACCCTTGCCTGAGAAGTGTGTGTGTCTGTAGGTGTGTGTATGTGTGTATGTGTGTCTGTGAGTGTGTGAGATAGATGGGGAACAGGCCGCCACTGTGACCTATTCCCTCCGTTCCTCCAGGGCCATGGGCAGCCGGGGCTGTATTGATTTTCGTTGGGGCTCAGCTGTGCCCAGCATGGCACTCAGAACATATTTATCTGCATGTCGCGTTAACATTTTCAATATTTAATCAGGTTTTCACAGGGCTGCTCTATCTATCAGAAGCTGGAGGTGTTACTGCTTTATAACTCTGGCCACAGGGAAGCAAAAATGAAATAAATATGAAAGCATTTTTTGTTTAAGATATTAAGATTATGTCCATTTTTATTTGTTATAAATGTTTTCAATTTTTGTATCATGTTTTGCTTCTTTGCAAATTGTATCTATATATATGGCACCTGTTCTCAACAGTGAGAACTGCTCTGTCAGGGGTTCATGTGGGTGTGTTCTCCATGTTTGACAGATACAGTTGTTTGTGTGCTGTGGGAGACAGATATTGTTAGACGGCAGCACATACTGTAGACGTTGTTTCCTCTTGGCCTGTTTTCATTCTTATTTATAGTCTGAAAAGAGAGGGGAAATGGTGAACTGGAATCCCACGGCCAGTGCTCCACACTGGGCTCCATGTGTCTCTCCTCTGGCCCTCTCTGGTGCTAACTGTGTCCCCCTGCCTGCTCATGGGACACTTTCTCGTCTCCGGTACAGCTCGGCGCTTTGCAGAGCCCGTTGAGAAGTAGGATGAATTATGAGGTGGACCTGGATATTGCCCCAAGGCCAAGGCCCAGGGCACCGCTTCATGGCTCTAATCATTAGAAGTCTGACGGCGGGAAAGCTGATCCAAGACCAGGGCTTAGAGGGGCCTGTGCTCCAGGGGGAAATATCACTATGATAGATCATGAGATAGCATGTGCTTTCACAAGTCGTTTCTCTGGCCTGCCTTGGCCTCGCTGTTATTAATTGAGTATGGAAATTAATTCTGGGGCGATGACTGGCTTTGCCTCCCAAAACTAAACATGATGGGATTGACAGATTAAGAATCGAACTGAATATAAATACGAAGTGTGACCACACCCTACGGTTTGTTTGTTTGTTTACACATATATAATAGTTAATATTGCACAAATCTGACAATAGGGCCGTATTTCATTCATTTTTTCTTTCTTTTTTCATTTTGTATATACTAGAGTGGATAATGCCTAGTCTTCAAATTTTTGATGCCCTGTCTCTGCACTGAGGCATGATGGGAGAAAAGCTGAGTCATTGGGAGAAGTGTAATCTTCGTCGCAGTGGGTCTTTCAGCAAGTCTCAGAAATCTGGAGATATCAATCAAAATAGAAAATTATACTTTACAATTGTGCCAATGCATTTTTGTATCTCTTTTGGTTCTCTGTGATTTTATACATTTACAATGGAGCTCCTATTTGAATGATGGATAGATTCTTGTGTTAGGTTTCTCTCTTTGCAAAAAAGGATCCAAAATCTTCTTTTTAAAGAAAGTATTTTTTGCTCTATAGAGCTTGAGTATGCAGTATGGGTGTGGTGATTTTTTTGCAGGATTTTACATTAAAAGATCACTTTTTTTACAACTAAAAGATCCATTCTTAAACAATGAAGACAGTTGCTTTGTGGCAGTCAGGTGTGACACACTGAATTTATTCTGTAAATCGTGTAGGGTTCCTCAACCATGTATTTTTGACATAATTAGTATAAGCTCCATAATCCATGAGGATAAGCCATTAATCTACAGGCAAGTGAGGACAGATCAAGTCAGCCGAGATACAGGATTTTACAAAGTGCATTTACAGAACTCAGCCTCTAACAGCAAGGATAAGCACACAACCTACATAAAACTATTGTTATGTGCATGAAAAGAAGATAAATACATGAAACCTTGTAAGGACTCTGGGAAAAAAACCCCTGCATTTTTGATGATCAGTGCTTCACCATTATCTCCTGTAATCCCCAGGAGCTTTGTCGCCAGCGCATGGCAATCCGGACGTCGGAGCGCGTCGAGAGGCCGGAAACCGTGCGCCACTCACGGCTCAACAGCGTCTCATCCCAGTTCAGCGATGGCCCCGCAGCCAGCCCTTCGACCCGCAGCAGCACCTCCTCCTGGTGTGAAGAGCCAGTGCCGTCCAACATGGACATCTCCACTGGTCACATGATACTGGTAAGGAACTTGCTTTGACTCCAGAAACAATGTGAGTAATGATTCATGTGGTGGGAAAAGTGTAGGGGGGGGGGGGGGGGGGGGGGGTGAAAGTTGGTTGAGGTGTGGTTTGTTGTCAGGCCCTCAGAGACTTTTTGTGGTTCTTAGCAACAGATTGTTACAAGTAACCAACCATAACATCTTTAGTGTAGTTTGAGAAACGCCAATGTTTTTTGTAAGAATAAATTATATCATTCTGTAGATCTACATCAGTGATTCCTAACCAGGGGTGCTTGTACCCCAAAAGTTACTTATATGGGTTGTTGGGTTGCAAAATAAATTTGAAATAAAAAATTTGAATTTGATTCAACAAAATAAAGCTGTAACATCTGTACACCATGTGTTGCAATTGAGAGCATCTGAAAACTAATTAGCAAGAGGAGCTTAAACAGTTTGCTAAACATAATGGATACACAGTTGAAATATTTAGCTTAAAGTAATGGATGGTTGAAAAAGTTGCTGAAAGTATTGGATAAATAACTGAAATAGAGAGCTAACAGTAATGCATGCATGGTTGAAACGTCCTCTGCTACTCCAAGTGGTGTAGTAGGAATGCAGATTACTTTGACAGTTCAATTTTATGGAAAAATATTGTAATAATAAACTGTCATACATTAATAACAACATCCATTTTAAAATCAGTTCAAATGAACACATTTGGAACATGATGGTTGGTGTCGATGTACTGTAGGGGTGCTGGAGATCATCTGTAAGGGCCTTTGGGGACAGATCTACAGGAATAGGCTATTCGGAAATTTGCATGCTTTTAAACTTCCTGTGTCTATGAATTTGCTAGGCCCTGTGCTGAAAACCAACAGCTTGATTTCTCTGTTTATCTGTTTGGATGTGTCTCTTTTTCATCCCTCTCTCACTTCATTCCCCTCAGAACTGTTATCGTTAGTTTTTTTTTCATCCGTCTTCCTGCTGTTTTCTCCCTCTTGCTTTATCTTGGCTCAGTTGTCTTCATTTTTTCTCATCCAACTATTTCCTCCCTTTACTGTGTCATTTTCTCTCTTTATCATTCCGTCCTGCTTCCCTCCTTACTGTCATTTTCATCTTTTACCCCCTCCGTCTCTTGTACTGCTGCAGCAAAATAAGGCAGACATTGTTGTGTGTGATGGGAGCTGCTCAAAACTGAATTATCATTACCCATCTGATTGCCATTTGGATGTTTTAGAAATTTTGTTAGGTTTTATTTTGGTTGAAAAAGCTTGCCAATGCTTCCACAAACACACAATGGATTGTTTTAATTTTGCACAACTTTCGCTTCATTCATTTGAGACAAGCTTGATAAAAGAGATGGATAGATGCCTTGCAGTGTTTCCATTAATGGAGAGAGCATTCATCACACTGCATGTCTAGCTTTTATATTGGGAGACTATAATGAATGAGAGTGAATCTGAGTAATGCCTTGTATTGGTGGTAATAGATGGGTTTTGTTGCACTCGTCAAGGCTTGTTTGTGAAGCCCCTTTTGAAAACATTAACAATAGAAAAGCATTTAGCCCTGCAATAACAAAAGAGGCACTGTGAATCATTTTCTAGGAGCTGTTATTATTAGCCCCAGTTTCTTCACAGCAGCAATGCAGGCATTGCAATATAGAAAGGTAAAACACACAGGGACCTTTACTTCTCTTTCATGCCATGATTGACATGGAGATGTCCTATAGGGGTTCTTCTTTAAAATTCCACCGCCATCTCACATGAAACCATGTGTGAGATTGCCTTGTTATCACTGATCTCAGACCTATATTTTCCCATCTCTGCTCTCCTCTCCTCTCATCTCCCCTCTCTCGCTCTTTGGAGCTCACACCGTGTGGAGAAGGATGATGAATACCCGGCTTTCCAAAGCCCATATGCTGGGGGTCCTTTTTTTGAGGCCCGATCTCCTCACACACACAAACACACACACACACACACACACACATACAACCACTATGCTACTGCGAGAGTTTGGTGCCGCCAGGATAAATGAACTACGATGTTGCGCCCCACTGTTCGGCCCACCTCAAGACTTAAAAAGTCTTGCATAACGACTCCCGACTTCAAAAACTGAAATTGGATGCCTCTGTGTGCTGAGTCATCTGCTGTGTCTTTTTCAGAGCTTTGAAACACCTCTGCTGTCTTACACTTTCTCTCTTCTCTCTTTTGCCTTTTTCAGCTGCATTTTTTGGAACTACAACCATGCAAACGTTACTTACTGAATGATTAAAAACCTCAAAAATGATTACCAGATTTTACATGGAAGCATGTGTTGCTTTTCTGCACTTATTTCTCCTGTGCTTTCAGCACCATGGACAGCACTTTGCAGTCACTAAACTTGTTTTTTGCCTCAAACGTGATAATCAAAAATATCCACTGTCCAGAAACAGGGTCAAAATGCTGAGACAGTTGTTGTTGCTGTATTGTTCTTTTGGCTTAATAACCTTTCCTCTGAAATAAGAAGAAAAAAATCAATAATTATGTAGCTTGAGGCTCTTTTTCATTATGTTGAGTAGTTATTGTTCAATTTCTTTGAAATGATGAATTATTAGCTCAAAAGGAAAATAGACTCAGGCAAAGGAAAACAGCCATTGCCTTATGCAACATATTTTGCCCTCAGTGGCTTTTACTCACAATTTTATTTTTAGTTTATAAGCAAAAGAAGACTTTGCTGTTCCAGTTAAGGCAAAATAATGTGCTGTTTTCATTTAGCTATTATTAATCTCACAAAAACGTACATATGAATACCTTTTTTCACCTCTTGCTGTTTATCATATCATAAAGCTCCCTGTGCAAACTGTTACCAGTATTGTTGGTTTTAATTTGACAGCGGAGCTTGACAGTAATGTGTTACCTGTTGTGTCTGGCTCCCCTGGTTGTCCCTTCATCCTGATTTCACCCAGCACCCTCGGCTGCAGAGGAGACTGCTTAGGAAGGATTAGACATTGTTTCCCTGACACCAAGGCCTCCCATCCCAACCCTCTGATTGGCAGACATAATCCCCCCATTCACTAAACCTTCGTTACCCTGTCTCTGGAATACGCCATGGTCCACTGCCTCCCCCTAGGAACGGGAGGGCTTGATAAGGGCCTGCTGGCTGCATTGCATTAAGCTGCGAAAATATGAATTTGGAATGCAATCGATTCAGGGCATCGTTTGAATAGAATGGGATGCAATTCAGAGTGGATTTATCAAGTACATGGAGATGTAATATTGGTAGGGGAGGTGGAATGCTGTCAGGCTGGCAAGCAGAGAGTACTTGTACAGGGTGACAAGAGCATAGTGGTGACAGGCTCTGTCAAGTGGCCATAATGGCATGCTGTCATTTTCCCGGAAAGACAGCACTGTGTGTTTGCGTAGGCGATGCACAACAACACACATGCAAATATACGTGTGGTGCCTGCTATTAGAATTGACATTAGATTTTTTTTTATAATTGAGTTTTTTGCATGCATAAAATTAAAAGCTCAAGCAGGGATGGTTCAAAGTATAACAGCAAAAATCTACAGTAATGTTTCAGAAAAATCACTTTATGTCATTAATGGGTTCAGTTAGAAGACATTGTGCTGTTGTGTCCTCTCATTATGCAGCTGCATTAATCACAAGAATTGCTTATTTTCTGTTCTCAGTATGATTTTAAAGACCTGAGTGGCACCTTTGGTACAGAATTTAACAATAAACTTTGATTTCCATTGTCTGTAGGATTTGCAATGTTCTTAAGTCACCTAATATCCTTTGCGTGCATTCGGGAGATGTCTGAATTCATGAGCCATCAAAGGGTAATTGCCTATTATGTCTCGGACAAGCTTATTTGTGATTACCATCTAGGTAGGAATTGTATATATTCTGCAAAGGGTTGGATTTCCCTTTTGACAGACAGGAGTGAGTAAGTCGGATGTAACAATGGAGTGTCAGCTCTCTGCTCAGCCTACCTATACTGCCTTTAATATGGGATGAAAACCCAGCACATCTGGGTATCACTTTCATTGTATTAGCCAGCTGATCCCTGACATCAGTTTATGAGTCTGTAATCTTCTGCCTCACACAATAATGGACTAAACCATTTAACCCCATTGGGAGGGGAGCGATGATACAGGAGAGAAAGTACATGGCGCTATGCTAAAAAAGACTGTCTTGCCAGCTACAGCCTCTAAGCTCCCTAAGACTTGCCCTGGTTTGGGAGAATACACACACACACACACACACACACACACACACACACACACACAGGCCTCTTCCCCTCCCCCTTCTCTTTTTCCATCTTTGTCTCTCTAGCGAATTCAATTTTGTCTTCTCCAAGCGACGGCTTAAATGCAGACAATCTTATCAGTGGCTGTGCAAGCAGTGAGGGACGTGATTGAAACACCCCTGAAGTATTTCCAATGCAGACAAACCTTTCAGGAGTCTTAATTGTGTCTGATTTTTTTTTTTTTTTCTCGGTCAAACACACATGCACAAACACACAAAGATGCAAACATTAGCACACCTTCCCAACCTAGATCTTCAGCAGCCTCCTCCTCACCCAGTTGTTACGCTGCACAGCAGCTTAGGACAAAAAAGCTCCATGACACCTAATCATAGCTTTTATTGAGAGATGCTGTTGTCAAGGGTTTAGTGTTTTGCTCCAGTTTGTTTATGGTTAGTTCAAGAAAAAGCAATGTAAATAAATAACAAGAAACCCACTAAAGCTAGCTATGATATGGAGAAGATGAATTATTTCAAGTCTCTCATTTAATTAATCCAAATTTTTCACAAAATGTCTTTTTACAGCCATATTTTGAGATAAATTCAGCTGTCTTTTTCATGGTTCTGGCTTGTTGTTTGAAATGGTGGCTCTGTTTTCCTCCAGTCATACATGGAGGACCACTTGAAGAACAAGAACCGTCTGGAGCGTGAGTGGGAGGCCCTGTGCTCCTACCAGGCAGAGCCCAGCGCCTGCAGTGTGGGGCAGGTCGAGCAAAACTCCAAGAGGAACCGCTCAGATGCTGTGGTAGTATGTGAGTCCATTCAAATTGTCCATTCATTTTTTTGTTCAGTTTTTTGCTGTGAGAATGTTCCCACCATTTAAAAGGCCAAAGCAGTGCAGCTCCATCACAGTTGTTGATATATTTGTGAAGCGAGGCTGCAAAGAGCTACATAAAACCAGTTCAATAAACAAGCCAAATTTACACTGTATCAATATTTCCAGTTTCCAAACAAATAATCAGTCCTAGTGTTGTTTCCTAAACAAGAACCAATGAAGGTATCAAGAAGTTGTTTTTTTTTTTGTCTCAATGAAAATCAACTTCTTTTGATTTGGATGGTATTGACTAAATGTGTGACCAAATTACGTGGGGTTACAGATTACCCTAGAAAAATACTTGATTTGGACTGGAATGTCCACTGATTGGGACAGTGTGTAAGTTTAGAGTAATGATAGTGGCTCCAATATGCTCTTTATTCGGTTTCAACTCCAGCCAAACTTGCATTAGATATTGTTACGTTTTACCAACCTCATCAGTAATTCCACATCCTCAAATCCTTTTCTCTTGTAAGAGGGATGTTTAAAAATGCAATCAAATACAAGATGTTATGCCAAAGTTATAACCGGTTTGTTATTTCTCATGATTTCGGGTTTTTTTTCGGTGCTCTTCTCACTGGTTTGAGGTGGGCGGAGCTATTTGAATCGGAATCTGATGACAGTTTGTGGGTTGCCTGGTTACTGTTTATTTAGTCATGAATATTAAAAAAAAAGAATTAAGGTCAAGTTTTCAAGGTCTTTAATTTGAAGCAAATGTGTTTAAGAAGATGACTGTTCACTGGTAATAGATTATGAGAATCATGCAAAAGTTTCACTTGTTTAAGAAATAGAGGATTTTATGGCTCACAATTTACGGACTTCTTAAGATTAAATATTTTATTATCATTTCACTTGGAACATTCTTTATTGAAGGTGGAGTAACTCAGGACTGTGTGTATATGATGAAAGTCTGGTGAAATTGCAGTCCCTGCAGCCTTTCATATTCCTCTGTTGCTGCTCTGTTGTTATTGTGTGGGGAGGAAAGACTGTGGAAAAGTATGTTGATGAAATATGCATCTCCATTACAGATGATCATTCCAGGATCACCTTGAAAGCGGAGAATAACCACGGCAACTCAGATTACATCAATGCAAGTCCAATAGTGAGTATTGTTTATTCATTATAGCTCTATGTAGTGGCTAATATATGCCGTCTCTGAAGCCTTTTTTGTACCAGGATCACCGGTTGGATTTCACTTTGAGGTAGAAGAAGTTTCAGAGGACTTGTCATTGATCCAGGTGCATTGATCTTTTTTTTTTTAACTTTGTTCTCCATGCTGGGAGCCTCAGTGGATTCAATGTGTGTTGCTGAATCACATAGCTACTTTCACTGATTTCAAAATGGCCACTCCCTTGAGAGCACCCTTTTTTCATCTGCACTAAAAAGAATTAAACATTATTTTTTACTAAACAAATGTATCCCACCATAAAATTCAGAAAGACCTCAGTTTTGGAGAAGGAGAAGGTTTTTCTTTTTAGTATTTTTCCCCAAAACATTGCCAGTCATGATTTCCCCTGAGGCTGCTGAAAAGGGATTCCATCAAAGGGAACAGGAAACTATGCATTTCAAATACAGTGCCAAAATTTCTGAGGAGATAAATGAGGGGGCAGACACAGCTGCACTAAAAGCCTATTACTCTTCAGAAACAAACAATGGAGACTCTTAGATGCTCTATTTATTCCTCAATTTTCTCTAATGGCATATTCATAGTGGTTTTTAGCTTATTTAAACAGTGTTGTAGTGCGACATTGGCCATCTTATAGAATAATATTAAAATAAACATAATCAATCAGGTGAAGAAGTAAGCAAAAAGCAGATTGGTGCATTAGAAAAAGGGTATAAAGTTAAGTTATCCAAGACTGTTTTGGAGTCCTTTAGGTAAGAAAAAAAAAAATAGAAACACAAACTGATGTTGAAAATGGGTGAAGTAATGGCGGATGCAGTGGTGTGTGGATGAAAGGACAGTAATTACACCACAAAAGGGACCCCTGGCTGAGCCCAGCAAAACTGTGATAATTATGTCTGTCAATGCGGCTTCTTCCTCCTCATTAGCTTCAGGGGCAGTGGCCTACGAGTAAATAATCTGTCGCCTCTTTCTGGGAATCCGGGGGCCAGAGAGGCAAAGAGAAGGAGCTCCCTGCAAAGCAGAGGGTGACATACACACAGGGAGAAGCTTGGATAATGGTTAATGCTTGACCACAAATGATGCAAGCGCTCCCAGATGTACGGCATCATTAGTGTGAGGAATGGTTCGAAGGCATGTGCAGTGGCACAAAATGTGGTCAGAGCCTGGTTGTCTTTGTCTTGTCTGGCCTTTATACAAAGTCAAACGATGTGTGGCTTTTCCATCTCCCACCTGTTCCCCATGCTTTTGTTTTCACACTATAACTATCTGGGATGAGCTCATGCCGGCTTTTAGCTTCCGAGCTCTCCATCTTACATGAACACTGGATCAAGGGGCTGCAGCAAGGTGTTGAAAGTTGAGACGCTTCTCCAGGAACAGATATTTATGCAAGCTATTTCCGTACAAGCTATTTTACTTCAAACCAAAGAACACTTCTTTGCCTTTTTGTTGTAGTCTATCTTCTTCCCACAATGGCAAGGGGAGGACAGCTGAAATGCAGGACTGCTCTTTCATGTTTGCACTTTAGTATTCATGCAGGGATGTCAACACATAGCTACAGCATGTCTGTGTCCTTGAGATTGGCTAAATGGAGTGGCAGCACTAGCATTCGGCACAACCCTTTCATTTCTGTGGGGGAGATTCTTTTTTTCTTTTTAACAAACCCACAAGAGGAATTTCAACCAGGGAGGTTGAAGTAAAAAATTGAACACCACGGTTTTACCTTATTGAAGTCCACCATGGGTAATGGACATAATGTTTCTTGCATTTATGTGTCCTTTTGTGAAATTTCTTCAATAGAAAGGCAGTCAAATTTTCAAATTTCCAACATCTCTTGTGTAGATGTATTGAAAGGACATTTTCAGTCACTCATGCTTCACTTTTGCCCCCAATCATATAGTTACAACTTCAATACCCACAATGTATATATTGACATCCTGCCTGTCATCACATAGACACGTGTTTCCGATAATATGACTTTAAATTATAAATAAACATAGATATGATCAAATCAGAATCTGCATCATTAACTATTTCACTGCTTGACACTGCAAAAAATCTCAAAAATAAATAAATACTGGGGATGATATTCAACCCATTTAAGAGAACACAATAGTCTGTTTCTACTGAGCCTGACTTGTAATTACATCACAGTTTGGAAGTAGATTTAAAAGAGGAAACAATTTGACATTTTTAATCCACCATAATAAAAATAAATTAAAGAGACAATAAATAAATAAATTGATTTTTATTTAACAGTTTGACGAAAGTTTGTGTTTGGTTTTATCAGCCGTTCAGAGCATTAAGAATTAATCCTTTTGTTGAGGTTATTAAACATGAGGAGAGAAAAGCATTATGGTAATATTAAAGCCGTGAAGAAATGCTCCATAATTAAGGTCTATGAGCTTGACAAATGAGTTAAAGAAAAACACAAAGACATGAAATGAAAAACTAGATGTTTAACTTCAAAGCTCCTGTTCTGTGTCCTTGACAAGTTGTTCTTCAAGGTTGTGCTGCATCATTATTATTATTATTTGATGTAATTTAATGGCAGGTTAATATGCAAATAAATGTGTCAGTCACAACTTCATTTTGTAAACATAGTACTGCATTTTCCTCATATAAGACTATCTTTGGTGTGTATATCATTGTTGGGTGTGTCATTTATCATTATAATGGCAAATATACTATACATCAAGAATACACTGACATGCACCCACCCAATTTTTTTTCCTGTAAAATATGTCAACATCTTTCCACTGATGCATCTCACACTCGAGGGTGTGCATAAAAATTCCATTCAATAAAATGTGATCATTGATTTTGTGGGCGACCCAGCCAACACCTACTCAATCAAGTCTCAATCACATCCCTCAAATCAAGTCCCCCATGTCATTATGCCCCACCTCAACATTCAGCTCTCTCGCATCAACCGCCTGCAGGCTTTAAAGTCCCACCACAATATCATGTTTCATGCAGAAACATGTCAAAGCATTACAGTAATTGAGATCTGAAAGCCATTTCATGAGGCCTTTAGGGGAGCACATTGGAAGGACATTGTATAAAAGACTGGACATGACTTAACTAAAGTGAAAACCTTCCTGAATGATGAGATAATGAGTGGGGAAACTACAATTATTGAATAGGTAATAAGAATTTAAGTGTTCATTTTGAATAGGGGTTGGAAGTTAGATTTCAAGGTTCAACTTTATTGCAGCTTTGTAACATTAATGCAGTTATAGCCCCCTCCAGGCTACACACACAGAAAATGTATAAACAAATATTAAAATATCTTAAATTAGCATAGAATGAAAGGAACAGCATCTTTTAAGAGGAGACATTCGTCTTTGTATTTGCATAGAAAACTGATGAATCTCAGTTGGCTTGTGACATTTTTCTCATAAACAATAGAGGTGCCTGTTTTCATAATTTTTTCTACTAGATAGACAGCAAAATCCAAGGTCTTCTTTGGTCTTTTTTATGCAAACATGAGTTTTAAAGTGTATGATCTTTAACCTTTAATCAACTGACAGGCATACAAACCATGTCCTTCAAAAATATGCGTTCAAAGCTTATCTAACGTTGGACTGCGTGATGGTCACCGTTTACCAATAATAGTGTGTAGTTTTGTTTATTTTCCAATTTAGTATAATCAGAGCCATTAAAAAATAGTCCGATCTTGAGGACAGAAGGGAAGTGACAAGTAGGGAATGACGAGTTCAGAGAGACTAAATAAATGAATGAAACAGGACAAACACATATAGCAGAAGCAAATGTTTTCTGCTCTCAATCCTCCGTCTACATGGTGGCTTTGATGGAAGTCTTTTTTTCCTCCCCGCCCAAACACTGTGTCACACTCTGCTCCCTCTCTCCCAGATGGACCATGACCCTCGCAACCCTACTTACATCTCCTCACAGGGCCCACTTCCTTCCACCGTGGCGGACTTCTGGCAGGTAATTCTCATCTCCATTCACTGTGGTCTTTTACCGTTTTGTTTCTACAGAGATGAGGGTTTGGAGGGACCTCAACAGAGCTGCACTCTGTCTGAGCCAATGGTTTTGTGTGATTTACCAATTCCTGTGTGATTCTCACATCTTCTTCTTGGTTCCAAGACAAGAGTGTCTAGATTATTATTTCTTTGGTGTTAGAGCAATGGTGGAATTTCTCAAAGTGGGATCAGTGAAGTAATGTAGCCTCGGTTTGTGCCTCTTGTGTACCACACTTACATTCAAATCACAGAGCTAAGCATCTGATTGGCCTAAAAATATCTGTCTTGAAAAACCCAGAAGGTCGTTTAAGAGCACTTATTGCTGTTTAAGAGGGTATTTCCGGAATACTCAAAGACTCTTTTAATCATCTACATGAGAAATATTCCATCTGGTGCAGAGAATTTTTTTTTTTAACCATTTGCTCAAGTTGTAACTATATTTTTCTAATCCAAGTAACAGGAAGTTACATATATATCCTTGTTATTTTAGTAAAAAAAACAAAAACTGTGATTGCTGCAATTTGTGTCAAAACTGCCTCTCATATGTCAAATCTGGACACAGAGACATGATGCACACATTTTTAGATTGAGTGTGATTTAGCCTTTCTGGGTATATCATCACCAGTGTCCACTGCAAATAAACTTCCAGAAATCACTGGAAATTATTACAAACTCTAGGAGTTTTTAAGTTTTCTTCAATATCAAAGAAATCCGGGATAGTTGTCTGTACATCCATGGGTACATGGGTACATTGCAAACGGGAACTACTAATCGGCATGATTTTAATGCTGCCAATTTGGCAGAATTTAAACAAATAGAGGCTATAAAAACAGGCCTCAAGTTGTAGCTCACAGCATAACTCGCTGCATCCATGGCAACATTGTGCTTCCTGTTAACATCCCCCAAAGCATTATGGGAGCTGTACTTCCAAACCTTAGAACATGATTACTCCTCAAATAGAGGTAAGACAAAGTATAATTGTATACTTTAGGAAAATTGTATGATTGGCTATGTGACTCAAATGTAATGGTAATACATGAGAGACACAAACTGGGACTAGAAGTAATGGTGCTTCTACTGTTCCTACTTCTCAATAAAACAATGCCACCAGCCAAATAGGTACTACAAACCTGCAGCTTTCATTTGTTTATAGTATTCTAGTTATACATACCCCTTGGAAATATAATATTATTTGTAATAATGCTGATGTTTGCTCATATTTTCCTTTTTCTACATTGCATTGCATTAATTCCCTTGTCCATAAATGTCAGACATCCTGCCATTAATTACTGGATATAAGCTATTGTAAAACATCTTGTGTGGAGGTATGCCTTAAATGATGCATGGTTGCCAAATGGCATTCTTATATGTTAATAGGCCACCACTGTAGTAATTAGTGGGCCCATCACCTCCATATGGTGAAGTAGCTCTGCTAGCCGTGACCAGGATGTAGAAGTGTGAAACATAAATCCAAGCAGACCAGCTGGCCCTGCACTCTGCACTCTGCATCATGTACTGAACGGATACTCGTTTCAAATCATTATGATAGTGCTGACTTTGTGTTAGCACAGACGTTTGCACCCGTTTGTGACTGGGGAAGGGCGGTAACACCACGTTTAGTCTGTTTAGGGTTTGGTTCTGCACACCAGTAGGAATGTAATCTTTGGTTTTTGTTGTAAATCACTTTTTAAACCCAAAAAAAACAAACCTGCTTACAAGCTCTGTCTTCACCTGGTGTCCAGATTAATAAAAAAAAAAGAAAAATACACTACCTATTATCTAAAAAATGTACCTTAATTGATTACATCAGCTCAAATTGGATTAAAAGGTGCCATGTTTCCTGTATTTAATTTGTAAAGTTGAAAGTTCCTCAAATGAAACAGTGGATAATTATCTCTTAGTCAATTTGGTTTTTGTTTGTTTCTCTGCCAGTTTTTCTGTGCCAGGTGAATAAATGCATATCCATTATCTAATGAAATGGGCTATTTAGCCATGAACTCAAATCTAAATCTTTCCCAATTAAGCAGAAAATAATAGTAAATTAGACACAGATTGACCGACACAATGAACATCAGTTCTGTGTCTGGGAATAAGAAGTAGCCATTCATTATTCAATATGGTTAACCTTGGATTGTGGCAGGAGAAAAAAAAAACACTCTCTTTCCCCCCATTAAAAGTAAACAAATAGGGAAACACTGCCACTCTCATGCAAATGGACCGTGCAGGAGGCAAATCTTTTTGCTCTGTCCTATCTAATCCACACCAGCCCCAGGCAGCGCTCTGAAAGGCGGCTCTGCTCTAATCCTCCACTCCTCATTCCTCCATCCCTTCATCCTTTACTCCTCCCTCCCTCCATCCACAGCTATTACCTTAGCTCTGCTCGGCCTGGCTTTCCTGCTCACTTCTCCTCAGAATTCAATGCAAAAAAGCCAATCAGCATGAGTTTACAGAGCAGCAACTTCGGTCATTTTAAGGCATTTCTGTATCCTGCCTTCTTCTATACAAATCATGTATAGTAGGTTTTGTTATGTAGGATGTTTTTGGAGCATAGAAATTGTTTAGCACATTAAAGTCAGTGTCCTACCTACAAATTATTTGCCAAACCTTACAGGACTAAATGGATAATATTCCTTCACATTATCACCTTGCCTAATCTCATCACATCTTGATGCAGTTGGCACAGTTGGCGTGTAATGTGTCCACTGGGCTGGATCACAGAAGCTTGTGATTAGTGTATAGTCAAGGCCATTGTGTTTTTATAGCAATCATAAAAGCCGCCTTTCCTCCTCATTTTCCTAATGGCTGCCGTGGGCCTGTATTTATTCCCAAGGACACATTAGATTGTGATAAGATGAAATGGAGCAGCAGCTCAGTAGATGTTGTGATCTCGCTCAGACGACTGAGAGAGGGCGACACGTGACACGCCCTCCTGCTGCTCGACCCAACATTTATCATTTGTCACACACAGAGAGGTGACATTTATTCATACTTCCTGGACCAAGATTAAGAAATCAATTTCCCTCTAATACAAGGCTGTCATGTAATGTGCAAAATGCTGCTCCTAGTGGCACAGTTCAGCTACATATTAGTGCTATTGTAGTGTCACACAGATGAGTATGAAAGGGTTGTCGTCTCAGGATGTGTTTGACGGATGTCTGACGTCTGTCTTCTGGTGTGTAGATGGTGTGGGAGAGTGGCTGCGTCGTCATCGTCATGTTGACCCCGCTTTCTGAAAACGGAGTGAAGCAGTGTCATCACTACTGGCCTGACGAAGGATCTGATGTCTACCACATCTACGAGGTATGTCAGTGTGACATTAAGCAGAAGTTACAAAGCATGGATGCTGTAAAATGTAAAGACCTAGTTCACCTAAATTACAAAAAACATATTTTCTCCTTTTAGTGGTGTCTAGCCACACATATACTTTTGGTTTTAGGTGCTGAGGTTATGAGATTTCTGTCGAGACCCCAATACAACGAAGATGGATTGAACTTGGTGCTCACAGCATTGCAAAATGACATTTAAAAAATTCAACAGCAACATGTCTTTCCAGAAGCAATGTCTATAATTTACAGACTTCCCTCTCAGTGGAACTACTTTCTACCAAAAGAAATAGTCCCTATGAAATCTGTTGAGTAACAAGAACACAGTTTTTTCTGTTGAGTTTTTTTAAATGTAATTTTTACTTACTCTGAGCACCGCACACAATATTCATTCACTGCTAATTTGATTGGGGTGGTAGCAGAAATCTCAGAGATCGATATCTCAAAATCATTTTGCGTGATTCTCCAAGAGGGAATCTCTAAATGAGAAACATCTCAATACCAACATCTCAACACTCCACCCAGCTCCTTTGTACATATAATATTAGAGCCCGCCTTCTCAGTTTAAACTGGCCAATCAGGTAAGGAGTCTACAAAAACATATGCACTCCCTGGCCACTTCATTAGGTACACCCATACAATTTAAAGCACTCCAGTATAAGAGATTTGCTAAAACTTCTCCATTTAGGAAGATGCAGTTCGACACCACTGCTAACTACAACCTCAATAATAAACATGTTGTTAAAAGAATACCTCTCTGACAGTGTCAATTAAAACATTTGAACATTATTATCTTTGTAAAGGTAGAATTTATGGCTGAGCTGTTGTATTGGTATACAGAGTAAGAAAATGTGTTTTTTGTAATTTGAGCGAACTGTCCCTTTAAAGCATTTTGGTTTTTGGCTCGTGTGGATGCTAAAGCTACCTCATGGTTATGAAAGCATTTCTAGTTATGTGTGCTGCTGTGAAGATGCAATAATCAACAAAATGCCATCCTTTACTTCTTATTTTTCTATATTTAGGTCAACTTGGTGTCCGAGCACATCTGGTGTGAGGACTTCCTGGTGCGGAGCTTCTACCTGAAGAACCTGCAGACCAACGAGACACGCACCGTCACCCAGTTCCACTTCCTGTCCTGGATGGACCGCGGGATCCCCAACTCGGCCAGGACCCTGTTAGACTTCCGCAGGTAGAGTGAAGAGCCTGCTCGTTGGCCTCAGACACTGGAGCTCAGCAGATTTCAGACAGATTTCCACCTTTACAACTGGCCTTTATCCTGAGCTTGTTCTTAATCACCTTCCCTTATATTCTGTATTCTGTCAGCGCCTCTCTGGTCCGTCTCCCTTTTGCCCCTCTGCCTTTTGGTGTCCTAGAGAACGGTTGTTCTAATAAGGACTGTGTTTCTGTACTATCCCTTTCATCCTGGGCCTATTTCCCTCACCTCCCTCCAGCACATGTGATGCAGCAAATTAACAGCCCCGCACTGCCTGGCTTGGCTTGGGAAGAAAAGAAAAGAAAAAAAACCTAATTCAAACACCCAATTAAATGAGAGCTGTCTCACTAAAAACATGGGAGAGGGGTAAAGCTAGTGACTGAATAACCTCGCTCTGTTCTCTATATAATGTGTCTGGCAGAAGAGCAGCAATAGCTCCTCTGGGAAAACCCAGAGGCAAAGGAAAAGCCCTCCAAATGAGAATAGATGCATCTTATTTGTCGATGGAAGTCTGTCCCTCCGGTTTGTAATGCAGATGAGAGAAAAAAAAAAGGAGGATGTGCAGTGTTATCATGTCATCCTTTTACTGACAGAGCTGGTGCTGTTTTTCTTTTAATTAAACTGGATGTAGCTTGCAGTCAGTTATATTTATTTATGATATTGGTGTGCAGGTTTGAGCTGTGTTTTGATTACATCCGTAAGTTTTCCTTTGCTGTTGCGATCTCCCTAACGATTAGATTGCCTTGATGTAACCCCATTAATGCTGCTGTAGGTTATTGGGAATCTAAAGCTCTCTGATTTTGTGATTCAGAGGTCTCAGACCCACACGATGTACTGAACACTCACGGTTTTCACGGTTTCGGCCAACTTGGTATTTTGCGGTTGCCAGTGTCATTTTTGTGATGTTGCAGCTAGTAATATGAGCCCAGTTGCATAGTCACAAAAGTGATCATTGGAAACTGTGTCTCCTCAGCCAGGCCTGTGCACAAACTGTCTTTCTGTCACTCCTGACTCTCTGTCTCCCCTCTCACTGCTCCTTCCTCTGGCTTGCATGGGAACTCCAACCATCTCTGTATGCTCTTTAACTAAGGACATAGTCTGATTTTTCTGAGATATTTGATATAAATACTTAAAATGTAAAAGATACATTTAGTGTAATTTGGTGTAAAAACTAAAAATAAGTATATCAAAAAGAAAATATTCTTCCTGCAAAATAAGCCGGGGAATACTGCAGTTTGATCACATTTTAATATTTAGCTATGTTCGGTGCATGTATTTAAATGATAAAGCCAAGCTTTCTACACTATAGATCTACAACATGGCAAAAAGAAAGCTCAAAGCTCATACTAACATCAAATAGAGCACACCTGTGCTTTGAAGTGTGGGTACTCATGGGAAATGCATTTCACAGTTGTAGTTCTTTAGGTCCAAATACGTAGAAATCTCCAGAAATACAACATCCAAAATATTAAAAACTGATATATATATATATATAACAATATATAAAAATGTTTGCATAAATATAATAGACTTAAGCTTATTTAGCGATATAAAATATATTTCTAAACACATTATTCCTACTAAGTAGTAGTAGAAATACTATAGTAATAGTAACTGCAAATTGACACATCATTTATATTATATTCATGCAGTGTGCTTTATGTTGTATTTATTGTTTTATTTACAAATTTATAATCATTAATAGTAAATATTAGTGATTTTGAAAGGTAACAGAAAACACTAGATAAACTAGAGATAAGATGAGATATTCAGACATTTATTTTTCATTTTGTCGCTGAAAGGTGAAAAACAAGGGAAATGGAAAGACGCGGAAGCTCTCAGTGTAGTCAGTTTCCATGGCAACAGCGGGGTGTGAAAAGGCTTGTTGGCCTTCACCGTGCCTGTGGTGTATAACATTCATAATTGGCTGGGGTTAATGCGTCGGTGGTCGGCAATCACAACATCACACCACCACATCCATCAACCCACATGTCACAGTAATGCTGTTTGAAATGATGCTCAATTTATTTACAGGGTGCGACACGGATTTCTTTCTCTATCCTCAAATTAAAGTGAATGATTGACAGGAGGGTGCATCTCTCAGGATTGTGTTTGTTCTTTTGATTATTGCCGTCTTTAATCCAATCCATACCACAGCACTGAAATCTATAATGAGTCACAGTAGCTTTAATTCTCACTGTTATTATTCAGAAAAAATAAGTGTGATTTAGCAGCATTTAAGACTACCTGATGTCAAGCTTGCAATAACATCCAATTTTCTCTTTTTTTTTTTTATTTCAGAAAGGTTAACAAGTGCTACCGGGGTCGATCTTGCCCGATAATTGTTCACTGCAGGCAAGTATAACTATTTGTACCTTGTGACAGTGGCTGACCCTGCTGAATTGGGATAGCGATTGTTTGTCGTGGCCTGTGTGTTGGAGGGGAGCGGCTGTTTATTTTAAACCCGCTCAGTCCATTTTCTCTATCTGGGTCCACTGGAGCTGCTGTTTATTCCACTGGCTGTGTCTTTATGGAAATGGTGTGGCAAAAACATACTCAGCCAAAGACACTTCCATTTCCCATTTGGTTGAGTTAGTTAACTGGCCTTGATTGGTTTGTACTAAACACCAGGTATCTGTCCGACCACTTTTAATAGTCACATCCTGTTAAGTCATGCGTGGGGGCAGGCAGCCCGCTCTCCCTCTGAGGGAGCCGCGCGGACTGAGTGTCTAGCAGTGGATTAATGAAGCAGTGGTGCTCAGGCCGCTCTCCTGTTTTATTGGCCTTGCCTTTATTAGAGAGATGTGCACGCCTTGTTTGCAATTAACATGCAGAGCCGTTGAATGGCCGGCGGGCACAAAGGGAGGCTTTTCATAAGACTATCTCTGGAGTAATGGAAAAGCAAGGCTCTCCAAAAGCTGTTCTCGAACCGCCCCTGGCCTCTCAACCTCTCCTCTGCTCCTGAGGTGCATTCATTTAAAAGCCTTTGTCCCCAATGTGCCTCAGAAACCATTCCCCTCTCCCCAGTAGCCGAGCAGGTCTCAAGACCACACATGCACTCGTGTGCAAAGGTTTAACGTGGTCACATATATTGGAACATCAGATGTTCAGATCTGTGCATTCTATTTTATCTGTAATATCAGGCTTTAAGCAGATGGATGGAGCAGTGTATATCTGTATGCATAGACTAATTTGTGTTTAAATATACTCCACAGCCTCTCAGCAGATGCAGATGTAAATGAGCAATTTGTTTCCTTATAAGAAAAACACTCTGAGATTAAAGCATCACTCTGCCACCTTAATGATCTCCATCTCTCTCCCTCTCTCTCTCTGACTCTCTGCAGTGATGGAGCTGGCAGGAGTGGGACTTACATTCTGATTGACATGGTCCTCAATAGGATGGCTAAAGGTAACGATCAATGGCTTCCTTTTCACTCTTTCTCGCTTGCGTTGAAGTGTTGCCCTGGCAACGCTAAAGCCTCTCATTTTCCACAGAGGGTCTTGGGGATGCATTAGAGGGTGACTTTTCTGAGGCCTGGAGAGGCAGACGTAGAGAGTGGAGAGAGTGGAACAAAGAGAAAACACAGAAAAGGAAAATGAAAAAGAAACCTGTACCCACATTAGTAATTATGCATTTAAGCTACCGTCATGCCATATTGACCTGCAGCACAACTGCAACATGAATTTAGATAGCACATGCATGGAAATGACATGTTTAAAGCAAAAATACGTTGAAAATCAGAATTTGCAAATGCTCCAGTGGTTTGAATCAATATTTAATATTTAATGGGAACGATGGGTTTATTTTATTTATATTATTGGATTATTCTTAATAATCCATATAATTTTCACTCTACTTTCACCCTTTAAATTGTCTTTTTCCTCTTTCCTCTACACAAATATAAACTAAACTGCCTGAGAGCTCAAGGATATAAAGAATGTGGACAAATCTCGGCCCTTAGTTTGCTTTGTATAATCAAAAAACAGAAATCACAGTAACTTGGTGCCATAATGAACGACTGCTGGAGAAATTACTATCCTCAAGTCTAAATAAATATAAAACAACTGGGCAAGAAACACTACCTGAACAGGATCTTTGTGGCCTGGGCGTATCATTACATGTAAAACAGGAATGTTTTGAAGGTTGATTTGTTTCTAAATTTTAGGTTCCTGTGACAACTATTGTTTTCAGCTGAATCTCTCCCCCAACAAAGCGGCCGAGTTGTAGTAGAAGAAGAATGAGCTCAGTTTGTGTGTATAAACGGTGTTTTTGTTAACTAGATTACAGAATGACCAGCATCATTTTCATGTTCTTTAAGAAGTTTTACATACAACTCATTTGGATATGGACATCTATTGTTGCACCGGAGCTGGGTTCTTCCAAAGGCTGCCTTACGTCACCTTAAAGCCCTCCATAGCTTAGCCTGCCCTTTGCTCTTTGACCCCTGCCCTTTACCCTCACTCTCTGCATGCCCTCCTCCTGCGATCCCAGCCCGTCAGAGCAGGTTAGGAGGACGGCCGCCTCTAATGCAGACCTTCCCTTCACCGTCTGTAAAACAGTAATAAGAGTGACCCGTTCTGATGGAGTTCATGCGGTTCAGTGACGAACGCGCTGCTGTCTGCGGTGATGAAAGGTGCCACCCGCTCTCCTTTTAACCTTTTGTTTCCTGCTCCAGAATCAAATGTATAAAATGAACATAATCTCACTTTCCAAGGCTTTTTTCTTTGGTGGAAGAGCCTCTCTTCAGCTTTACTTTGGAATCCAGCCCTTCTGAGACATGAAAGTCTTGCCGGAGCACTGGAGTACTTTGAGTACTAGGTCCAGCTGCATTAAATCCCTCTTTTTTACTCTCTCTCACCCTCACACAAACATGAATTTTCACTCTTGCTCTATTCTCTTTTGCTTCCTTTCTCTGCCTCACTTTCAAAAACATCTTGAGAGTTCAGTGGCTCTCGGATTTTCTCCCTCCATCTCTGTCTGTTTTCTGCTGCTTGAAATCCATAATTGTGAAAGTGGAATAAGATTTCCAGATGAACATCACACACTTTTGCAGCCAGCACAGACTTAACTCAACAGCAGCTGATCACTGTTGAAGGCGAGCAACTGTTGCATAGGTTAATCATCAGTATGGCTGCTGCAAAGGTTATAAATCATTTTAATTAGAGTTTGTTGATTCTCAGATACACACATGCATGCACACACACGCTCAGATTTTTTTGTATCAAAAAGCTCTTAGAAGACTTTATAGTTGGACGTAATCTAAACAAATTTTTGAACAAGATTCTCATAGAGAAGCCAGTGCTTAGCGTTTTTGAATGCATTATTGCACATTTCCCAGACCCCAAAAATATCCTCTTGCATATTTTATCGAGAAACAGTCTGTGGCTTTCGTCCAAGTCTTTCGAGGGATGAATGTAATAATTTTCAATCGCTGCGCTGTTCCAAAGGGAGCCAAGTATAAAGAGAGATTGACAGATGTGAGCTGGATTACTCCGCTGCTTTGAACTCAGTCCAATTTTCGGTCTGTTGCAGGTGCTAAAGAGATTGATATTGCCGCTACCCTGGAGCACTTGAGAGACCAGAGAGCTGGCATGGTCCAGACAAAGGTAAGGTCCCCGTCTTTGAGTTAGAGAGGTGGGGGAGGAGGGGGAGGAGGAGAGGGGAGCAGGGACAGAGGGAGGGAGGGAGGAGGGGTTGCAGTCATTCAAACAGACGATTGTCTACTTCATGTGCACAGGATCAGGGGAAATGATGTGGTAATTGATAACTGCTTCAGGATTAGAAAAACGTTGTCTTGGAAGATAATAACTTACTGTTCCACATTTATCACAAGACACAGAGAGACTGACCAAGATCTTCTGTTACAGAAATATTGTGTCTATTAAACTGCTGCATTTTAATTTTTATCACTTAAACAAATAATAAAAATAAACTTAATTAATCCTAGACTGTTAAATGTACAATTTTTATGTAGCACAATATAAATTGCTAAATTAATCAGGGACAGTTAGCTCATTATGATGTCTTCAGATGCCTTAATATAAAGAGAAAGCTGCAAATCCTCACATTTGAGAAGCAGAACAAGCTAATGTTTGATATATCTGCCTGAAAAATGACTGAAGCAATTAGTCAAATATCAAATATGTTGATTAACATTGTCTTTATCTTTTATTTACCTCACAGTTTTATACATTTTACTTGTCCGGTACTGTAGATTTCATACTTCTGTCTAATCTGTGCTGCTGCTGAAATTATTTCATCTCAACAGTTTATATCACAGCAGACCTTTTACCTCATAACATTTTTGGACATTTGTACAAAGCATTTCCTCTTATCCACTAATGCAAATAATAAGTAGGACGTCTCTTTTGTTTCTCTCTTGTAATTGGAAGGAATAATAATAAAACTAAAGGCAAAGCTCATGTAGCAGTGGGTGATAATATTTATGGAGGCTGCTTTCTAACAGACTCCAGTGTTCCTAGATGGTTCATTAATGCTGCTTTTACAGCCCTGCTCTGCTCAGCGCAGAAAAGCTTTTCAAGCACTCGCTCTTTTCTGACAAGTCTAAGTGAAATCATATTGGAATATTGTTGATTCCACTTTGTGGCTTCATGCTGGGACTACACAGAAATGAGATTGTAATGAGGTATGAAATTTAGAGTTAGGTTTTAAGGATTGGACAACCAATTATCTTCCCTCTGCGTCATGATGTTGCCACTTTATTTTTGGAGAGACCTCACAAGAACAAAATTGGACATTTATTTCCTTTTTCTGGTTACCCCTTTTGACAGACACCAACATGCTGTAATTACAGCATGGGTGACCATTTTTCTTCCTTACTAAGCATCACTCTCTGATCTGTCGAGCAGAGATTGATCTCCCCCCAGTGGTGTAAATGTGAACAGCACAGCACGTCCAAAACCTGGTTTTAAAAGTATCTTTTTAAGCACACAGAACTTTAAACTCGATTTGGGATTAAATAGAAGCACATATAACTGCAGTGTAAATATAGGTGGATGTACTTACATATTTTTTCTGGCCCCATCACAACATCAGAACACATAAAAATAGGAAACCTAATCACTCCACATAATCTCCAGTGCAAAGTGAAAGGCACGGCCACCAGTGACTCCTCCGTATTGATTTAGCCTATCCTCAGGCCAGAACCTGGCCAGCTATGTGTTGACACATCTAAAGACTGCTCCCTCCAAACTCCTACGTACCTTTTCTCTGTGAGAGGACCCCGTGGCCTGCAGCCTGGGGAAAGGAGAGGAATATAAAAACACCAGGTCCATGGGGCAAACATCAATCAGCTCCTTTTGCGCTCCTCTGGGAAGACTATGAGTCGGATCCACAAACAAATGCACACACACACATACACACAGAGAGCTGAGAGACAGCTTGACTCAAAAGCTTTATTTTAAGACACACCTGGCAGGATCGATGGCGGTGTCCTCGTGCACTCCGAGGGCGTTAACCTTCACCTTCACCCCAAGTCTATGGCCAATCACATCCTGGGTAGGGTCAGGAGAGAGGAAGGAAGTGGAGGCAGCAGGTGCCAATCATTCTGAAATGGCATTCCTGAGTGGCTACACACCTGTACATACTAAAACTTTCATTCTTCCCTTCCTTCTCTCCCTGCATTTTTTTTCCTCCTCCACCTCCTCCTCCTCAGGAGCAGTTTGAGTTTGCGCTGACAGCCGTGGCAGAGGAGGTGAACGCCATCCTGAAAGCGCTTCCTCAGTGAAGGCATCGCATCCCCCACCTTCTTCTCGCTCGCTGAGCACCGGTTTCCTCAGCCCACTCAAGACTGACATCTCTCTCTGCCCTTCCTTCTCCTCGCTCTGTTTCTCTCTTCTCTGCCTCCTCTTCACCTCTATATATACTGTATACTTATGAATGTCGTGCCAGATATCTCACCTGGATCCATAGTTGCAAAATCTCAGAGTACGACAGCTGATCTGGGATCTGGGATGTTTTAGCGATTCAGGCGAGTGTGCGTACCAGTGGGGCCTGATCTGATCTGATGTGGGAACTTAGATCAGCCCTCCGAGACTTTTTGTCAATATGAACCCAGGTCCTCTATAACTGTGATGTTGTTCCTGAACATACCGTTCTAGTGCCACTGACGAGCTGTTTACGTGATGTCAAGTGAAGATTTTTGTTCCAAAATCAGCTATCGAAAAAGGTTGATAAATGACTAGAAAAATGACTTTTGCCAAGTTTAAAACCAACTATAGTAGAGCTGCAACTGACGATTGCATTAGTTATCAATTAATATGCAGATTATTTGCTCAATTAATCATGTCTATTAATTGTTAAATAAAAATAGTGAAGAAATTGCACTTATAGTTTCTGAGAGGCCACAGTAATGTCTTCATTTTGCTTATTTTTCTATAGTCTATAATCTTAAATTATTGAATTTTAATATGATTTCAAATATGACAAAGAAAAGAAGCAAAATGCCATATTTTAGAGGCTGTAACCAGAGAATGTTTGTTTTCATTTTTGCTTGAAAATTTTTGCTCGATAAATCGATTATCAAAATCTTTGCCAATTAATTTTTGCCGATCGAGTTATTGTTGCAGCTCTCAACTATAGTACTTTTAGATTAATAATATGTAAAGTAAATCAAGTTTTTGCCTGTAAAAAATCATAATAATGTACAGATTATATACCCTAAATGAATTGATGTATTGGATACATATAGCGTTTTGGAAATAAACTCCTCACAAGTTTCTTCTCCTCTGTGATCTGAATCAACCACTATATACTCAGCATAACATGTTGAAGTGTGTGTGTATTGTTGTATTTTGGGTCCAGACATCTCACTCCTGTATTAAACCACAGATGCTCGGATTCTTAAAAAGCCTCACAGGTCATGATTCTTGCAACATATCAGGTGTTTTTTATTACTCATTGCATTGATCTTACATTTTACACCATGATTTTTTGTTACATGAACATATCTGTTAATATTAAATGTAATAGAAATATAACAACTGAAATAGTTCCTATATCGATAGTAACAATATGATATATTTAAGCAGAAATTATATTGGGATTGTTGCTAAATTTGTCTGTCCCGCCATCACTGGCATATTGTGATATTTTGTGCAACATGGCAGATTATTCCCTCTATGTATTGTAGAGACAATGAATGACTTTATGAATCCCTATATAGTGCTATCTGAAATGTATACTGAGAACCCCAAAGAAAACGATATATTTTGTGTGAAAAGTAACATTCAGGTTGATAATAAATCAGAACAGATTATACTGCTTTGCTGTCTTGGTGTTTAATGTTGTTTCTGATACACTCACACACAGACACACACAAAGAGGAGGGAGAAAGCTCTTACAGCGAATGGCATTTGATTGAATGGAAGCCTTAGTAAAGCCACAAAGAAAAGATGTATCAAGCTCCCTGAGGGTTTGGGTCTGGGAGAGACTCGCAGGTTTGTACAGATGAAATGTTTGGTTCACCAGCTCTGTCAGTGGAGAAAGTGGCTGGGATTTGAAATGAAATCAGTCATGTATTTCAGCCACTGAGGTCCTCTCGTAATATCACAGAGAGCAGGAGGCCCAGTCGCTCTAAAAGTCCAATTTGATCAATATTTACTGAAGAATGTAACTTTAAACTTATTGAGTTTGGACAGTAATTGCTTATTCTAGTATTGTTTTCCCTTTTTTTTTTTATTGTTTTATCGGTTGTCTTGCCCAAAAGATGTTGGTGACCTCAATGGGACTTCCAAGGTTAACATTAAAAAAAAAATAAGTTACTACTATTTGATTATTACATGTTTATAAGTGTGCATTTTCATTTATTTCAATAATTTTGTGTTGTTTTGTGATGATTAAAGGGGCCAGATTTCATCGTGATTGGAAACAGGACAGGCAATAATACAGCTATTTTTATAGAATAACATGTAATCCCTAAGAATCCTCGGTTAAATAATGGTTGAATAAAATTAACTTTCTAATAATTTTATAAATTAAACTAATGGTTCTATTAATAGTTAATAAATATTTTGTTAATGCTTCATAGATTAGTTGTAAGTCATTCAAATTTGAGCATTGGCAGGTTGTGGAAAACACCTTTGACTTATGTTTCTCCTCCAACATGACATATTTCACAGACTTGGAATTACAAACATTAGTAAGTCATTAATAAAGACTAATGGGTCTCACTTGCTAATAAGCCCTCAAGTCCACACTAATAAATGTTGATATGTCGTCAAGTGCTCTTAATGACATATCAACATTTATTGGGTTTATTATTTACTGAGTGTGACGCTAAAGAGAATAAACACCAGCCAAAGGTGTTTTTCACAACCTGGCAATCCAAATGTCTTTCTTATTAATGGTTTATAACTGTAATCTAATCTATAAAGCAGTGTTAAATGATTTATTAACCATTAATAAAGCCATTACTCACAATTTATAAACCGGTTATAAAGGGTGCCTTATTAATAAATATTGGAATTAAACTAAAATTATCCTTCACTGAAGGTAAAATAAACTGTAAAACTGACATAAATTTGACACAAAGTATAATAAGGATTCTGTTGCCAGAGAATAAAGAAGTGCAAACACATGAACACATGCAGTATGTATAGAGAATATATAATTTCCCACCTTTCAACAATGTGTGTGTGTGCTTCATGCGTGAACGCATATTCATGTGTGTGCGCTGCCCGTTGACATGTCCCTCCCTCCCCTGACAGTTCTAATAGCGAGGAATGAGGCTTCATGCACTTCCTGAGGCCTCATTTGCATATGATTCGCTGATGAGCTGCCACCACTAACCAGCAACACCAAACCAAAGCCCTATTAATATTCTCCCATTCAGGTTGTAAAGCACACAAACCTAATCAGCTTAGAAATTACTGTATGGAAACCATAATTACGCATGTTTAATTGCTTATCATCTGATGGGTACAAGTTTATTAGAAAATGTATTCATGGTAATTGCTTCCTGAGGTATCTGGTGTGCTACAATACCATGTGATATCCTGTCAGCTCCCATTTGGGAGGATTAATGCGCTCTGAAAAAGTCACAAAATTAGATACTGTGTATTGACTCTTTGGTTGCTTGGTTTAACTCAAAGTGATTTTTAATTTAGGGATTTCTAAATTACTGCTTAAGCTTGGATAAGTCTTTGGAGTGAGATCCATCAAAATCAGCATATCTAGCTGTTGTTAAGGAGTGCTGGCATATCACAGGGATATAAATGACTGTAAAGCAGACAAATGCCTGTGTAATCTAGATGCCACCAGAAAATACTTGCAAACCTGCCTGACATCATGGAGACTATATTCCCACCACAAAATAGAAAAGCTGTTAAAATCGGGGGAAACACAGGGGGAACACAAAAGTATAAAGTCACATGCATGAAATGAGGGAACACATCTTATAAGAGAGAGTTTTGAAGTAAAGCCATCTCAAAGCTGATGAATCATTCAGTCCTGAAACAAGCAGATTAAAACACACACAGTGCAGGTCTCTCAGAGGGGCCTCCACACCGCCAAGAACGTCGAGTGGGCCTTTTCAGCCATGGACCTCAGTGAGTTGTACAGCTCCTGCCCACTCTTTGATGATCTCTCTATGGTTTATTGTAATCACTGTTGGCTCTCAGTCCTTCTGACACACTTGTAAATTCATGCAGTCGACCAGCCCGTAGTTGCTCTATGGATAACTCTTTCTTTCATTAGAGCCGAGATGAACCAGGGATACTTGTACCACAGGTTTGCAGTTATCAGTTGGTATGTGAAAAGATTATGAAGTAACTCAGCTGAAAAAAATACAAATTATGATTTAATAAGAAAATTCATTCACATATTTATGGTGAGATGTTTCTATTTGTCTTGCAGAAATTGCTTAAAGCAGCTTTAGGCTAATCTTTTTATTCTCCAATGGATCACGTAACTTGTATGATAAAGTGGTCGCTCATGGTGATAAGCTCACAGAGAATTATCACGACTGCAGTTTTCATCAGCACTACGGAGCTTTATAGCATCTTTCAGCTCATTGCTTTGGTTTCACTCTCCCCATCAACTCCAGATGCAGCAGGCAGCCGTTTTCAGTGAAAAAGCTCTAAAAACAGATTGTACACTACCTGCCCAGCACCAAACAGCAGAGAGACAAAGGATGCAACTAGCTGGTGAACAGAGTCAAGCATTTGGCAGCTAAAGAGTCTCAGGAGGTGGTGGAGACCAAAACTAGAGCTGAAAGGAAGGTGAGTATTTGTTTAGTTAAAAGATTGTCTGAAGCTGAGTTTTTTTGTTTGTTTGTTTGTTTGTTTGTTTGTTTGTTTTTGGTATCTTTATTTTTGACTTTTACACGATAAAAAAACACAACAGCAACCTTGGCGAAACCTATTGAAAAAAGATGAAGATCCCAATTGATGTATACTGTATATACGTATGTACTGTATATGTAGACATATTAGGGGTGCACAGGACACAAAAATCACGGTTGGTTTGTAATTCGGTTTTGGTGTCACAGTTTCGGTACGGAACAATTTTTCTTTTTAAATAACATTTGTCATTTATTTTTAAAAGTGTAAACATTTAATAGTGGCTCCTTGGTCAAGATTCTGACTGTAAAAGTAGAGGCACTCAAATACCTATAATAATTCTCAATAAAAAATAATAACTATTGCACGCAATAAACGCATCAAATAAACACAAATCGTAAGCATCCTCTGACCTGTCGATAATTCCTGAACTACAACAACTTGTGCTCATTTATACAGGGCAGAGGGGAGAAAGACTCGCCTTCCAGCCTGTTTTTATCTTATTCTGCTTATCGACACATTTGGGTGATGCCGGCGTAAATTACATGTTTGAAGTGTATCCGCAGACATACCCGACTTCTGTTGAACAATGTCAGCATCCAGTTTGGATGGACACTAAGCGTTTTTGTCCATTTTTGCCGTAACTAACCGGGAAACCATGATGCTCCCATACACTGGATCTAACTGTCATATGTGTGTGTGTGTGTTTAGAATATAAATTCACATGCGCCACAGATCCACAACAGCCGCTGTGTTTTCTTGGACAATTCCATGAAGCCACTGAAGGGTTACAATGAAGGAGTAGTCTACTTCAGCCCATCTCATAGGGCTGTGGGCTGGAAAAAAAGGTTGGTAACCACTGCATTAGATATACTTCAGTTGACTTGCAGTGATGCTGTTATTAGTATTTGGTCTAATGGCCTCTTGGGTGAAATATCCCCTACTGTGGACAAGTCAACAAAAATAATTGATTGTGCTTATTAAACCACGTCCCGTTGAATTGGGGGAGAACTTGACTGTAGCTTTAATCAGATCTACTTGGATGCCTTAAAAGTAATTGCGGATTACATTAAAAAACGCAGCTCCTTAACTTTTCAAGTCACGTTTAGGATTCGGAGCCGAGTCCGAGAGGTGCCGTAGCTTTTTGCACTCGAAAAAAAAACCCCACCTGACGATCATTAAACTTTGAACGATAACACACAACATGCTGACAAACATGTCATTTCCCATTGGAGAGGGTTGGGAAATCCCAGAGTGTTTGCTTGTTGGAAAAACTGTCTGGGACGCTTTCCAGGATTTCCCAAAGAGAAAAGCCTTGTTTTTCTCTGCTGATGTTGTTGGGATTGAATGGAGAGCAGATTGTAGAGGCTGTGCCTCTCATGTCGGTCCAAGGCCTTGATACCTTTGATCTTCTTAAGAAACAAACAAGCTTTTAAACTTGGCACTCCCGGCTAGTGTCTCTCTTCTTCTTACATCGCCGTCGTCATAACACTGATCCTGAGAAAATTGATCTTGCCTGAATAGTTCTGCATACTCCTGCTTATGCAATGATTTGGTGGTTTAAAATATGGACTCCCAACATCAACTCAACTCAAAACGTGCACACCGCGCAGCTAAGATAAAGAGTGATTTGATTTCACCACATCCTAACACAGCACAACAGTGCGTAGCCTTGGGATAAATATTTGCACTCGCTTGTATTTATTTCTTATCTTTAAACAAACTACTGAGCCCACAACCAAAACAGTTTTAATCAGCTGCAAACAATGTTTCAAGCATCTGATTCTGCCTCTCCAAGTAACATTTGTTTTGCTTCTTGTAAAGCATATAACAAGGATTAAAAGTACACTGAAACAATTTTAAGACTAGAGGGATTAAGTTCAACTTTATAACTAAGTGTTTTACTAAATGGAAATTAGCCTACCAAATTAAAATGGGCAGCACAGCACATTCGTTTTTTACGTAGAGATTAGTTGTTACTAACTATTTACACCCAGTAACTGCCAGGTGCAGCTGTTAACTGAACAAGAAAAACTGACAGAACTGCTCGATCAAAATGCTGTTTCATAATTTTGTTCCACAAAAACGCAATATACCTCAAATGACATTATATTTTGCTGATGACATTAGACTAAATTACCAAAAACACTGGTTCAGTGACGTTAGCCTAATCCCTCCCACTCATAGCTGTGTGAATACTGCTCACTCTGAAACTCAAAGGTTTCTCCAGCAAATCAAACCTACATTTTTTTTCAATTTTCAAAGTTAAGTTAAATATATAATTTGGCCTCCTAAACATCTTTATTTTGGAAGTTATACTGCACCTTGTGATGTGACGTCCTGTTCACTTAGTTGATTGCATTTGATTCAACAGATCTACAGATGTTTCCAGCACACAGCAAAGTTTTTTACTCCATCACTGGTTTACTAGTTCAACTAACTAGTAGCTACTTAAAACGTACATGTTATCGACGACACTCTTAGTGATTTACGAACAGCTGGTGCCGCCCCATCCAGGTGAAGAACTATGAGGGTAAGATGCAAAATTGTGTGTTGGATCCTCCGTGGGATTTGTGGTCCAGTCATGATAGTGGATCAGGCTTGGTCAAAGGTTTCGGGATGTCAGCAGCTGAAGGTGAGAAGTGGCAGCGAGGGCCAACATCTGGCAGAGAAGAAAAGGCAAAGCCTTCAATCAGGAAACAAATCTTCTCTCATTACCCCCCCGCCCCTCCACTGCTTCCTCCTCTCTGGTTATTAATGGACGCCCAGCAGCCACAATGACATTTTACACTGTTTCATCCCTGTCCCATCATGCATCTGGGGATACCCTGGCATTTGGCGGCGGTGTTTTCATCAGTGTCTGCGGCGGTGCTGACCAGCGTGACTTCAATCCGGCTCACTGTCACTCATCATAAGTGAGTTTATCAACACACATCTAATCGCCACACTCCGCAGGGACCTTAACCATTTGCATACTAAGATTGCTTTCTTTTGCTCGGCTAAGAACGAACCTCCTTTGCATAATTATTAATGATAAAGAGACGGTGAACAAATGTGTCAGAAGGTATTAGCATCACGTATACAACTAGATTCTAAAGGATACATTTAGTGACGTGCCTGGAAGAAAGATGAGGGCAAAGGGTAGGAAAGGAGAGAAACACTGTCAAGGGATGCACTTTTGCATGAAGGGAGGGGGTTTTATAAATTTTGTAGTTTTAAGTCATTGTTTGACCGGGAAGCCCCACTGAGATTAAGGGTGTCTGTCAAAAAGAATACAAAACTTAAATAGCGACAAAAACGTGAAGAAAATCAGCAAAAAAAATCACAAAAGCACTCAAAGGACTTCAGTCTAGTAGCAGAGCAGCAGGATGCAGGATGAGGAGCCAAGCCTGAAATATAACATATAATTACATCAAAGAAAATATTGCTCCAGTGGAAAGAAAACCCACAGTGGTGAACAACACAAGATGTTTACATACAGCAGAGTCACTGTAGCTGCTCATTTTAGTATTTCTGCTGTGTACCATTAAAGCAGCAGGCCCATATTGTCTGTCATCTGTTGTCGGTAATTACCACTTTTTACACTGTCTTACCCTCGGTGGATAATGTTCAGCGTCTATACGAGAAGTGTTTCGTATGAATAGTTTAACTGTTTACCACTTTATATGAAACAGCTGCACCCTTTTTACAGGACAGGAATAAATAAGTCATGCACACTATGGTTCAATTGGGGGTTGAAATGCCCTCCACTAAACACAGGCCTGTATACCCTCTGCACAGTATAATAGCATGATATTAAAAATGCCCAAAGCGATTGTTAACTCACGGCGGCACATTTGCACCACGATGGATGACCTTTTGTGAATCCTAATGAGGCTTTTTCATGACTTTCAAAAGCAAAACATACTGTAGCATGTAGAATAATAACAGCTGTATGAAAAGTCTCCACGGCTAAATGCTTTTGTGAGCAGTGAGTTTTCTGTATAGCACATAGTTGCACAGATACTGACTACAATTAAGCCGATCACGTTTATCTCGAAAGCATTAAAGCGGCGTCCTGTGAATTGTAGTCTAAATATCAGCTGCAGTTTAGACGTATCTCCCCTCTCAGGAGGTGCGAGGCTGTCCGAACTTCGCGAGTCACAGCATTAAGAATAATCTCGGGGGTCAGGAGGGGTCGTCAGCGGTCTCCCTCTGGCTCTCCTTCAACAAATAACTGATAATGACCTTTGACCTCCCTGGTTTTGCATTAGAATTGATATCACTGCTCCACACCCCCCCCTCTGTCGCAACCTCAGGACCATCTGAAATGCCAGCCCTCGAAATCCAAAGTTGATTTTTTTTTTTTTTTTTTTTCTAATGAACCCATCCAGAGATGGGGGGTGGGTGGGTTGCCTTTGGGAGGAGGAGGGGTGGAGACGGGGGAGGCGAGCTTTGGGCTCATCTGCATCACAGATTAGGGTGCTTAGAGAAAAATCAACCATCCATGATTCATTACATGTTTCCTGCTGAGCCTCTGAGATGGCAACCGTCCTAGCAACAGGATCCTAGCAACAGCTACAACTCTCTGTCGCCGCCGCAGCCTATCAGAAACTTTGATGCCTGATCAAAATTTAGCCAATGAAGAGGGGAGGACATGCGGAAGGCGTGATGATGCGTTTCCTCGTGCTGCTGGCCAGACTGGGGTGTGTTTAGGGCTCTGAACTCTGTGGAATAACAAGTCTGTATTCCTCTGTGTTTGTATGTATATTTAGTGTTCATTTGTATCTTCTGTATAGTTTTTATGAATTTAATGACTGTCTGATGGTCTTTTATAAAGAGTTTTGCTGTGTAGTACAGAGGTCAATATGACATGTATCACATATTTTTGCACTGGAGTCCAGGTTGATTTTTGCCAACTCTCTATGCAATCACATTTGTCTTTGTTTAGCACCTTTTCAAGGTATAAATTATACATTCTTTCATCTTTAAAAAAGACTCTTTTTTTGTAAAGTAAATAATGCATTTGTTCCTGGCTTTTTTTAGCAGTGGATTAACACATTTGGGGCTTGAGTGAGTACAGTCCCCATGTCACAAATATAGTTTCATTTTAGAAAAAAGGCTATGTAATGTTTTCTAAAACAGCTGGGCACTGTAGTTTTTAGCAAACATTACTCAAACAAAAGTAAATGGGGAATTTTATGGTAACTATTTTCAGCTGCAGATTAATACAAATTTGGTTTTCTAGCAGTGGCAGCAGGATGGTGTATGTCCAAAGAAATTACAGTGCCAGTGTACGTCTTAATGGAGGTACATGTCACACATGTGGCTCACTGATGTGTTTGAAACAACAATGTTTATCCAGCTTTGAAAAAACACAACCTTACATTTTGGAGAAAATGTAATCGCTGATTGTCTTTTGTGGCAATGTTTTCGGTTAAAGATAGAGAGATTTGCATGGGAATACCAGAATTTATAACTCCCACTCTTGATATTAAAATAAACATCATTAAGAGGCAAATAATGCAATGAAAATGGTAAATATTGCTTTAATTTACATGTATAGGTTTATATTTCTCTATGCTTTTTATGAGCTGCTTCGTTTATTATGACCATAACACTAACAAAAGGTGGGCATCTGTATAATAAGCTTCAATGCAATACAATAGCTCTGCAGTTAAATTATACATTTACTGAAATTATAACTTTTTAAAGGTGTTTATTTGTTCCCATGTTCATGTATGAGCAAGTTGTTTGTGGTGTGGTGATGTTGGATTGTATTATGTTGAAAGGTTGTTTTTATTTTCCAAAACTTTAATACATACACACACATTGGCTATGATGTAAGGTAATATGGACATAAACTGGCTCATGTAAACACAATCTCAACTCTACACTGCATGTTTATGCTACTTATATACTCTGATTCTGAGGGAAAAGGCATTAGATTTATGAACTTCTTGATTAATTTGATTTGAAACTTCATTAGATTACATTTTTTGAACAAGAACAAATGTAGTCAGTACAGTTTAGCTCTGCCAAGAAAATCAGTTTAATTTCCGACATACATGCATATATTGTAATTAAATTTCTCATTTTTTCTCAAGAAAGACTTTCTGTACTTTTGTACTTAATTGTAAATGTGTCTTCAGCAGCCTACATACTATATAATGATGATAGTGTTGATTTACAGCATATACTCCTCTCACATGTAAATGATCCAAAAGTGTGGGATGTTTGTTCACCTGCTTCTCTGCAATCACACATCATTATTCAAAGAGCACATTGACCGTCATCTCATGTCAGACAGGCCTGATCTTCACTTCAAAGGGATATGCTCTGCACTGGTCCAAATGGTCTGATAATGTTCAGTGTGATAATACATCGCACTGATGTCTCCCTCTCCACTTTAGAGTAATCTTGCTCTTTCCGCTGCACAACGAGCAGAGGCAGGGTTCCCATCTCCCCGCATAACCAGAAAAAAAAGAAAGAAAACTACACACAAAATGTTCAAAACGTCCGTACAGACAGTATACAGTTCTACATGTCATCCAGGCCCAGAAGGGATGGCTGAAGGGTTACACAAACTTTAAGATGAATCCCACCGAGTGATAACTTTGTAAACTTGGACAGTTTTTATTCCTCTCTAGAGTAAGATAACAGAATCTCCTTTTTGCATTTTGTCATACAGCACTAAAACCAGATATCAACCACTTAATCCCCAGGCGCTTAAGATTTATTTTATAAACTTTTGCAACAAGAAGCTTCCTGGGAACATTTTCAGAAATGCAGATATTTGTCCTAACATAAAATTAAAAAAAACACTGGAGTATTCAAAGTAAATCTTTAAAGATAACTAATTTATTACAACAGCATAACAACCACAAAGTGCTTCATTATGATGCAAGCAATTGTTTTGAAATCATGTTCAGAAGTGGAAAGGGTCATCAAATATTACTTGTTACGGCTGGTGATATTTTATATTTTTCTTACTGTGAAAAAAATCCCATGAAAAGACAAAAACCAACAATGAACAGCTCTATAGTTTTTGAGTCAACCCCACATACACTGACCTACTGCCGTAAATACTCCCTAGAGGACAAAATGTATATTGATCCACAGCTGAAAATAGTCCCCAATAAATGCACCATTTCTTCCTAATTGAATAATGTATGCTTTTTTAAATATAAAACTAGATATTCATGACCAGTTTTTAAAGATTTACATCCTCAGTTGAAATGAAAGGGCTTTGAGGCTGACAGGTACTGAAAGACAGACCAACACATTGTTGATTTGGGAGTTTTCATGGGATTTGTTCACAATAACAAAAACAAGGAATATCTCCACAATTATCCTTTAAAGGGTCAGTTCATCCAAATTACAAAACAAAGAAAAAAAAATAAACATATGTTCCCACTTTCCTCTAGTGGTGTCTAGCCATGCTGATGGCGATAGGTTTTGCGATACAATGCGATGCAATGGAGGTGAATTGAAATCTGTCTGTAGTGCTCATTAAATAAATACCAATAACTTACATTTAAAAAAGCAAACGTCTGTTTCTAAAAACACTGTCGCTGTTACTCTGGATAGTCCACAGGACACACTGTTAACTGTTTTCATAGGGGCTATGTCTTTGGTAGAAGGTAGTTTAATAAAAACTACTGTCACTAAACATAGTTGGGTTGCAAAGTACTCTAGTAAAAGTACTAATGTAGCTCTCTTGAAAACCTTTGGGAGTACAAATTGGATAAAATTAGATTAATGGTAAAAGAGCCAGTTTGGCTTCCTGACATCGAAATACACCAACAAAAATCTACATGTATAAACTACATATTTTCACTACTACCTACTCTTTCACACAGTGTTCATTCGATGTAATGATCTGTGTATGAATCTGTGTCTCATGTGTGAAGTTGAACATAGTCCCAGTTTAATGAGCCAAAAACCATAAATACTTCCTGAAAAGGTTTACATTTGACTACCCGATAACTCTAACAAGAGCTTCCACATATGATGTGTGAATTTTCTGCCCTTTTCAGAGGCAACTAAAAATGATTTACACACTGTTTTCCCCTCATTTCTTCATCTCACTGCATGTAGGTTTTTTGTGCTGATTGCACACAGCAGGAGAATGCCGTTTTTGTCATTAAAGTAGCCTGTAGATTATTCCTCTATATTTTTGTCTCACAGTTTGAACATACACTTTTTTGGCAGAGGGCTCGGCTCAATCAGCAGACTGTTGTTTACTTGTAGATTGTCTTCTGTGAAACACATCCCACATCCTTTCTTTCCAAAATAACACCCAACATTGGAGATAAGTGACTTCTCTTTGCTGGCATGAGAGTAAAAGCGAGTTGCATTTCAGGTAAGATTTTGACTGTATTTCGCATACCTTCAATTGTGGGATTTCATTTTAAGCTGCTGCACTTCTCCTCTTGTGATGGCCTTGAGTGAAACGTTTGTGGAAATCAATCAAACAGGAACTGATAGACGTGGAGCTAAAGAAGAAGAGGAGCTAGAGATGGCTCTGGGGTCACATATGAGGAAAAGACCGAACAATGTCATCACCAAATAGATGCTATCATGAAGCCCCTGGGGAAACAAAAGGTAGATACACCCAAGACAAGCTGGAGAAAGAGACATAGAAAATATAAAAACGAACTGAACTGTTATTTTCTGTTCATACAATGATCCAATAGACCATAATGCATCACTGTAGATTAAACTACCCAACAGTAGGCTGATATAAAGTAGTCAAGTTTAGCTCGACCTTAAACATCTACAGCAGTAACAGCAACATACATGTAATGCAGCAGTAATACTAATCCAGAAACATCATATATAATAGTAAAGCAATGACAGGGACTATTTTCCTGCATTGTACGAGTCAGTGTTACTTTCAACCAATGAGCAAGTTAACATTGTTATTGCGAGCAAAGCACAGCCTCACAGAGCCCAGCATGGCAGTTGACTCTTGTTTAAGCACCGATATTGTGGCTCTGAATCCTCCAAGCTTTGACCCAGCCTACACTACATACAATACATCCTGCTCACACTGAGCCCCTCCATCCCGGGATTAAGCGACACTCAGATTGTCCAGACAGATTTCTCTCCCTGTCAGAAAACAGCCACCTGAGTCAGACGAGAACTTTGTACTCTACTGTCGCGGAGTCACAGAGTTCCTACGTGCTGTCGTTTGCTGCACTGCAGTGATAAAACTCCCTTAACCACACTGGGTCTGTATTTATTGTGCTTACAATCCAACTGGTACACAAACAAAAAAACTTGAGGCGTTTCTTCAGACTCACATAAATCCATTCTCCGTTCCCAAGACAAGGCCGCATTAATACCTCTAATGCAATAATAAGCAGCACAAACAAGACATGAAAAATCAATCACATGAAGAATTTGGAGATGCATTATGTTTCAGTTGGACGAGAGTCAATAACAAGCTGCTTGCCAAAATGTACTTAAAAAAAGATCAGGGTACAGATTTATGTTAAATTATGTTTCTCGGTTATTCATTTGACCTTTAGAGAAACTGTTTCCTTCTATACCATTGTGTGGGAGGCCATTATTGTAGGTGGAGGTCTGAATCTCTGCTCCCTTCACCAGTTTCCTAAAAGGACACTTGCTATGATTTCCTCTCTCCTAATCTGCTGAGTGCACCCTTGGAAAAACCTCACTCCAATTTAGCGCCACCTAAATCCCTGCCTGACAGCTGTTCCAAATGAAGCGCACCCAGGTGGCTTTTTGTTTCACTTTGTATGTCCTGTTTCTACCTCCTTTCAATGCCGTTAGGTAGCCAAATCATTCTGTAAAATTGTTTAAAGAAATCTTCTTGCATCAAGCTTCTTTGACCCCAGCTTGTTTTTTTAATTCATTGAAGTCTTCAGTCCTTGAGCGCAGCAAAAGCCTTCTGACAAGCGGATGAGTAACAAATTCTCTCTCAAAGCTTGTTTGATATACAACGGATTTATGAGCAATTTCTGCACCAAACCAATTAGATGCTGCTGGTGGAAAAAAAAACATGTGTTTCAGGGCTTGTTCTGTTTCATGTTGATTTAATTAAATCACAAGCAGTTATAAATGCAATTACATTAATTAATTTACACCAGCACTATACATTTGTTGTGGCCATGACCTCCTGTTTGAACGGCTGCAGCATTTTTTTATTGTCATAACAATAAAGAGGCCATCCGCGTTGATCTGGCTGAACTACACCCACATCTCTGCTCTCTGCATGATATGAATAAAACATGTATGATGCAATTTGTGACACTACCGATGACAAACTTTGTGCTATAATCAAACAGTCGCCTCAAAACACCCTACATTGTTCGTTGTTACATTGTGCTTTTTATGTTGTTTTTTGTGTATACATAATACATTTGATATTTTTCATCATGTTCTGGGACACTGGTTTTATTGCTGCATCTTCCATATTGCTCATTGTGGAGAATTTTAATTGTGTATATGTATATTGTAGTTACAGGATTTTAAATGTGCAACCACAACATTCATGTAAGTTTATTGCATGTCACAATGTGTGCGATGAGTCTAATAAAATCGTGTGTGTGTTATATCTGTATAAGACTGTGTGATATCAATTTGAGTCATGTCAGATTGTGCAATGAATTTGTTAAGAATCGTAGTGCATATAAGTATATTAGTGCTACATTCTTTGAAAATGCAGCAATACAATAAACAAGCTTTGGCCGTAGTGCTGAAACCTATATTGGAAAACCTCAGAAGAAGAGGAAAAGAATCAGGGCAAACACCTTTTCAGTTTGTCTCCATTGCACTGGCTTTATGTGTGTGTACATGTGTATGTTTTTCCCCTAAACTGGCAATTCTGAGATGTCGTGCTGTCGAGTGCATTTTGAATAATTTCATGTTGTATTCTGATTTGTCAGTTTGTCGATGTGGGTTGTAGTAGAAGTCACATTGTGAGAGCTCGGTCCAATTTCTGGTCAGAATTTTGCCACAGGATGTCTTTGATGGCCAAAACTTCAAATCTGCCCTAACTGGACCCTTAATGTCTCACAGTGCGATTGACAACCAAACATTTTATCACATTTCTCTCACAATTGTCAACCTTCATCTCAAACAGCCCAAGAAATTAAAAAGAAAATTGCAACACCCTCCCCACAATATCCCCAAAGCAATATAACACTATTGATTGATACAACTAATTTGCTCATTTTGCCAGACAATTTAAGGTGGTGTACTCCAATGTAAACCCTATACAGTATGTGAGTGGAATGATGATTTCCATAGCCACCAAATCGCACAAATTTGCTAAAGTTATGGCGAACATGACAAAATGACGCATCTGTTTCCTGAATATTCTAGCCAGGCGCTGTCACTGTCACTTTATATGATACATTTGCATTTTTCAAACACATTTTTACTACACTGTATACTGTTCGGCTTTCTGTTAAAATGCAGGATAAAGTGAAGGGGGAGCGTCTGTAGTATAGTGACGAATGATGTGCTCTCTGTAGTGATGAAGTTCCCTCTTCTCTCCTGAAAAATTTAGATTCCTTTCAGTAAAAAGAAAGAATACATAACACCCCTTTTTGTTCCTAACTTTTAATGTTCCTATTATCTGTAATCTGTAATATGTTATGCCTAACACTTGTTTTATATGTTTTAAATAGTTTTTTTAATCCTTATTTCATGTTATACTTTTTGTTGCCTCATCTATCTATCTATCAGACAGGATTGTGTTTTTTTTTTACACTCATATACGTTATTTAAGTGTAGATACTTGTGTTCAATATAATTTCTCTCGATAGGTCGATAGGTTTTCTGCTTCATTCGGGTGAAAGTGGGTGATTTTTCTTTTGAAAGGAGGCAGACTGTGGCTGACAGGGAGCTTGACAGTGAGTTGCTCTTCGCTCCTCGGGAGGTAGATGTCCTCAGAGTGGAAGTCAATCGGAGGATTTCATTTTTCTATTTTTTATTTTTTTTCACACAGTCAGAAACAGTTGTGTAATGAGTTTGGGAGAAGGAGGGCTGTAAAAAGTAAGGCAATGGAGGGAGATGGGCCACTGCCTCGAAACTGTTTAATTAAACCCTTAGAGAATACTGGCTGCATGGGAACAAGGGCCAAATGAGTTGCTGGGTCATGTGCATGCGTTCTGTCGTATGAATAATACAAAACACTGCAGGCTCATTGAAAATAATCTGAGAATACTTCTCCTTCCAGGGCTCTGCCCATGTGACAGGAAAATCCGGGGTGTTTTGTCCCAGCTTCTATTCAATTAGTGTGCTCGGGACAGCAGTTGGTAAAAAATATACAGCAGAAAACAGACGCTGCACCTCAGGTGACTTGGCAATGGAAACAAAGAAGAAATACAAGTTGAGAAATTGTGTTTTTTACATTTTGTGGAAGAGGTATTGCTGATGCTGTAGCTAGGGAGGAATTTGATTAAAGCTGTAATCAGTATTTTTATATTAACAACGGATCAAATGCCTACATGTAATGAGAGAGGGGTCACTCATAGTGACGAACCCGCAGAGAATTACCAAAAGTTCCCCTCAACTCTACAGAGCATTTTATTGTCTTTCAGCTCATTGTTTTGGTTTTATAGTCAGCTAGTCTGTCTGTGTTGATTTACTCTCACTGCTCACATCAGTGTCTTTAACAGCCCAACAAGCAGTACTGTACCTTACCAGCACCAAACAACAGACAAAGAGTTAGTTACAGTTAGTTGGAAGCTTTATAAATGTTTTCTATCAGAGTTTTGTGGTCAGTGGTTTGTTTTATGCTCTTGTACTGTGTTTTGGGGTTGTAATACTGTCAATGACAGCGACAGGATTAACAACTGTGATTCTTTAGAAAAGGCTTTGGAGAAAAGAACCAGTAAGAGAGTTGAACCTAACTTTATTTTATAGGTCTGTTTGGTATTTCTAGTAACCTAAAAAATGTGTTAAGTGACATTATGAATGCCCAGAGGCTCCACAGAACAATTTACAGCTGCACAACCTATGTATTATAAGATAGCGGTTGTACAGTATATGTGACATAATTTGTTGATTTGAGGTGCTCTTATGATTACCCTTTTCTTCATTGACTAATTGTTTTTTAATGTAGTTGCTGGAGGACTTCCCAAGCTAAACTAATGTCATTTTGGAATATGTGTTAGTTTGTGTGTTGGCATTACAACTGTTGTGGCAATATGTCTTTTATATGTTGTCTGCTATAATTTACTTACTTTACTACTTTCTGATTTGTGTCTCTTTTGTTATTTGTTAAATAAGGTATTCAATACTTAGATATGGTATGATACAATACAATAAAAAGTTGACTACCCACAAGGACATGTTTTTCTTCAAGCATTTATTGGCAGTCCATAAAAAATGACCATTTGAATACGAACAACATGTCAAGGGCTAATCAGAGGGAAACCATAGTTTGTTTAAGAAAAGCTTTTACAAAAACACCCATAGATGGTTAACATGTTGCTGAATCCACTTGGTACAAAGAATCAGAAAATAATGACATTGAGAGGGGATAATAGCTATTTCTCACCCTGTGGTCATGTATGATAGAGGAGTGAGGAGTGTTCATCTCTTTTTGTAATAAAACTCACTCTTCAATGCTTTCATTCTTACTATCACATTGCCCAGATAGCCTTTCCTCGTCTCTTCTGAAAAAAAGGATCCACTGAATAGATTGAGCTTCACTTAGTTTCACATGCCATAGTATTACTGCACATATTTCCACACTTATCACAAACAAAGCTGCTACTGTAATCATCCTTCCACCTGAACTCTTTCAAACACACTTTCTAAAGGACGTGTTTTGTAAAAAGTGGAAAAGTCCAATCATAGGAGATCAATTAAGGTTCTGAACGCTCACTGTACATCCACAGAGCCCACCCACAATAAATACAGCAATAGCAAAAGCTTAACTACTAAAAATGTATCTTGGACAAAGCAAAACATTGAAGTGAGGTCTCTGCCGCTGATGGAAGCAGGCAGGAGTTATGATCTACACTGCAGCTGATAGACAAAGTGAGATATGGCGCAGCAGTGGGGATGCTGGGCCTCTGATACTTAGCAACGATGAACTAATGCCACGTATGATTGATGGCACTTCTGCCAACAAATATATGTGTTTGGTTGAGGGTGTTTAAAAAAAGGTACCAAGTCCACCAAACCGAGGGAAGAGTCGAGGAGCCCTTTTCTTTTTGGACTCTGCATCCTTTAGCCACAGTTTCTTCCTCTTGGTGTCCGTGTGTCCTACAAAATAGAAGACCAACATTATAATAAATATTTAGAATCTTCATTATCGCTTTCTGATAAGACACCCTTTATTTAGGGTAAATAAGCTGTAACTGACGGCTTTGTCACTTACTAATGCTTCATAGATCAGTTAGATCAAATTATGGGTTGCCAGGTTGTGAAAAATCTTTCTGGCTGTTGAGTCATTAAACAACTATTGTGAATATTTTGGGAAATACGCTTATTTGCTTTCTTGCTGAGAGTTGGATGAAGGGATTGATACCACTTTCATGTCTGTCAGTTAAATATGACGCTAGCAGAAGCATTATACAAATAATTTTCTCTCTGTGACCCTCAATTCTCTATATATGCTGTATAATCTTGAATGCAATTACTCACATAAAATATTTTGCAGTTTTTAAATATTTGTGATTATTTTGAAAAGGAAAATGTACAATAGATCCATATTGTGTTCCGGATACATACAACTGCAATGCGAGAGGAGGATAAACACCAGCAACTTGGCAACCAAATGTTGTTCTTATTAATGATTTGTAGCTCATCTATAAATCATTAGTCAACAGTTAATTAACTATTAATAGAGCCATTAGTTACAGCTTGTAAGCACATCATAAAGAGTGAGTTATTAGAAAGTGGTGCAGATTCTTTCCACATTCAAACTTTTTAGTTTCAGTGAACAGCAGTAGTTAAAAACACTTTCTGAGGACCCATATTTTTGTAGTTTGTGTCATTATCTCAGAGGGAGAATTAGGGCCTTTGTTTGCATCCCAGCAGGAGATAAGAACGGTTAAATTAAAGGTTCCCTTCTTAACTAACGAAGCTGCTTTTATGAAACATTCAGCGACTGTGTGTTGCAGATAATTGCTCAGCTTTTGTGTGAGACTTCCTGACCCCGAGAAGGAAAACGGAGGGCGACCTCTGACCTCTGGTCGTTCCTGCAGCGTAGAACAGAGCTGCCTAATGAACACCTCTGTCCTCTGTGTTTACATCTGCCAATCAAACTCGGCACTCTTCTCATTGTCCTTTGTACAGCCATCAGACACAAAAGCAGACAATTAGCTGCGCTTATTAAGACCCTACTCTTTAAAGGAGAGCTCTGTGTGCTGGTAATTAATCAGCCCTGCAGTGGCGGGTGGGCGGACCTCTCGTTACTCCCAGGCTCTGTAAGCCGTGCTCCTCCTCTTCCTCCGAGGGGTTCTGGGCGGAGTTCCTCAGGTAGCGCTGGTGCAGGCCGAGGCCAGGAAGTGTGTTTTGTCTACGGCGACGAGACTCATCCTCCAGGGGGTCTTCGGCGGCGATGTCTGCGGGTAGAGCAGAGTGCAGAGTGGGAATGAATCACACCTAAAGCCTCTCTTCTTGCTGTCTGGATGGATGGCCTGAGGTGTTCAAACCAACATTAAATCTGTTTTTTTTTTTTTCCCTCGTTCCTTTTGAATTTCAGCCTTCTGACATGAGATGTGTGGTGGAAAAAGTCAGCTGAAAGGAAAACATATTACCTTGTGATGCCCTTGGCAGTGTGAATACAATCAGACAGAAAAAAAAAAACAGATACACACATCTATTACAGCAACTTGAGCACAAGTGCAAAAAGGCATATTGATGTAACACAACAAAGATGATATAAAACAAGAAGTTCAAAGAGTCCCTAAGGCAATACAGACCCCTCCTTCCTTTCAAACGCCAACCATATATTTCATTCATATTTCATCTGCCTGACTTTATTGTGATTAGTCATGTAAATAAAATGAGATTTGGTTATTCTTTTCTCTAGGTAATTTACATTTATATTGAATTAGTGGCAGGCAGGGTATAGAGGGGGGGGGGAGTGGGGAGACTTATTATGCTGCGAGATTACAGGCAGATCTCATCGCCATTGTGTTGTGTAATTAAGGCAGTGGAGAGGAGAAGAAAGGGGGCCAGATGCTCGCCGTGCTGAACCTGGTCCCATTTAGAGGCGGGTTTGCACCAGCATTTCAAAATCCATGGCACAGTGTGTAATAGCCTGTCCTTAAACACACCAGAAGTCATTAGAGACGTGGCAGCTTTGTTTGACATACTGCTGTACACCTGTGGGAGCATGAACCACATAAGCACAGAGTCGCTTTAAGATTGTGGCTATATTGCAACACTATCCTTGATGTTTTTCTCTTTGCTTTATGTGACATAGATGTACATTTCGATGCTTTCAGGGGGAGCTCAAGGGTTTTGAGGCAATCAAGGACGGCTGCATGTGCTCAGGTCTTAACAGAGACAAAGACATCACTGGATTTCAATTCTCTCTGAATAGGCACCTTATTACTGCAGGAGCTCCATTTTGACCCCAGTCTATTTCTTTGAGTGTTAAGGTCAAAATTGGCTGAGTATTTCTGCCGTATGTAGTTTATTTTCTCGCTGAAAACACCTAAACTTTAAGGTGATTTATATTGCTTTGGTCTTAGACTTGGATTTCTTCATTTCAGAGTTTGCCAATTTTAAATCAAACACACTTTTAAAAACACAGTGTTGACCCCCTGCGAGGAGAGACCAGCACCCGGTGGACCCACACAAACAGGACAATTGGTGGCTTTACTCTTAAGGCTCCTGCCACTCGTTCTCTATCCAGCTTTGGAAAAACAGCTAATCCCAACCAGCATTTGTCTGGTGATCCTATCAAGTGAAGTTAGACAGCTGGATTAAGCCAATATGTGTGGAACTCCAAGCTTGTGCGCTTTGTTGCAGCCTCCTTTGCTCCAGAGGATCAATAATTACGTCTATTATGGGCCCGGTTACCTGGGTGATAAGATTCCTGCTGCTATCAAGTCGCATAATCCATCATCAGTTAATTAATTTCAACAAAAACAATATCAAAGTGCAGTGATTATAATGAGATCTTCAAATTCTCATAAAGGCGGCCTTCTATTTTCTGGACTTAATTTGAAAAGCAGAAGTAGTTCCTGGATGCTTCATTTGCAGCTATTGTCTTGCGAGTGCCTGTCATTTGTCTCCAGGCTAAATAATGCTGTATGTATCTGTAATAGTAGTTTGGTACACACGGTCCAGACTGCCACACAGGAGCGTTTACACGGGCACAAACACCCGCGTTAACAGCTAAACTCACACAGACACAAAATCTATGTGTGACGGACAAAAGGAGCCTCACTTGCAGCAGGCGGAAGTCTAAAACCTAAAATAAATCACTGTTCAGGAGGAGGCTAACCCTACATGACAACTACAGCTGTGGATCAGATTATTTTCAACAGTCCACCTTCCCTCGGTTCAAGACGTGTGGTGTTGTGCTGATGTGACTCTACTGCTGAGCACAGAGAGATTCAGCCTGTGTGCTTGTTCAGACACGGCCAAAGAGAAACGGGCAGCTTATCTTTCAGATCGTTCATAAAGTGTCCAGCGCCTCTGGGCCGATTCAATGTTTCATGCTAAGCTGTCAAGCAGATGTGGTGGAGGGCGGGGGGGGTTAAAACCGGATGCTGCTTTCTGCCAACAGGAAGCCATCTTTCATAACATGGAGGGACTCGAAGGACAGGAAATCACAGTGTTGTGTGTCATATTGCAATGGATGGATGCAGGAAAAGAAGCTGTAAGACTTTATTTCTAACTAGAAATACAGAGCCAATTAAATGAAATCATAAACTAATAATAAGTGTACTGACACTTAAATATGAATATTGATGATTACATAGAGGAAATTAAAGTTTTAATATTAAAAATCAATAACAACGTGTTAATTTGAGTATGTCACGTTGCTCCAGTTATCCAACCCATCACAGTCTGTTCCTCAGTATTTGTGATTCCTGTTGTGGAAATGATCATTCAGCTACATGATGTCATGCTGTCTTTTGTATACAAACAGTGTCATCTAGTGGCCACATGAGGGTCCACCATCAAATTCAAATTGTCTGGTAAATGGCAGCAATTCTTCTTTTTTAAGGGACTCAGGATTAACTTAAGTCTAGTGATTTTACTTTTCTTTGATTACAAATGTTACAACAAATTTCACATTACTCCCCTACATGGAGTCAGGAGATAGATACAGCAGGTATCAGGATGGTTGCACAGTTGGAAAAAAGAAAAAAAAAATTCTTATACATAAAATATGTAAATGTTTTTGCTTTTGCTTCTCTCTGGCACAATATTTTAGTTTTAATGTTATAAAACCCACACTTCCGGTCTCCTAAACGAGGCGGGGCCTGCGCCTCGTTTTGAAGTGTCGTGAACTTCGTGTGGATATTTTATTAAGCAAAGAAACACGTTTTATTTCTTTTAATTCACGGTTGTTTTATGTGTAAATCTCTTTTAAATGTATGTTTTGAAGGCGACGTCGGCAGCAGTGAGACCAGACCGAACAACAGCGAGATGTCGCCAGATCTCGCGAGAGTAAATAAGACACTTTATTACACTTTTTTAATCCTGATTTCGGAGCTTCCTCTATTTTTTACATTTCTTTATACTAAATTCCTGATTTATTTCCAGTAGTTACCATGTAATGTGAGGCTGGGACTCAATACCAAAATGTATCACCACACAGGTCACAAAAAGCTATGGGAAAAAAATCTATTATTTTTTAATATAATAATCACAGTAAGTGTGCTGCATAAAATCAACTTATTATAATTTTTTTATCACAATGTTTAATATTATTAATAGTCAGGTCAGCATGGAGGTAGGTTATTGAAAAAACAGTTTTTGTGTTTGATGAAACAGTAATTTATTGATGGTCCCTAAAGCAGCCTCCAGCAGTTCTGGCGGGGCGCTGGAGGTGAACTATCCGCCCTCCTGCTGCCCACACCGGGGGAGACCGAGGAGGGAGACCCCGCTGGGTCCGGAGCGACTGTCTGTCAAATATCCAACTTCAAACTAACTTATCTGTCTGTGACCCGCAGCTCAATTAAGATACTTAACCTTAAACCATTAACGCCTGAAATGTGCATCAGCCTCTCCTTCATAACTCAGTTAAATCTGATCATACATATGTGACACACATGTTTTTATATGCAGAGTGAGTTACCCTCCCAGAGGATATCATTACCTTAGAAATCTGACGTTTCAGAAGTTGCCAAATAATTATCACGTTTTTAAACTCTCTTCAATATCTGAATAATCCAGTGAAATAATATTATATAATATATTATATTACCCCCACATTATGGTAAGTGTAGGATCAAAAATTAGAGCCCGATTACCTATATCTAAAAAAAGTAAGACAAAATTATAAAAGCACTGTTGATCCAGGAGAGGGAGCTATTGCACTATAAATATAATTCCTGCTCCTTGCAACACCTCTTCAACCTCTTGTACCTTCACTACGATCTCCTCAGAATAATTGAATTATGTAAACCCTGATTTACTAATTGATTTAATTACAGCCTCCAGGTTGTCAACTATAGATACAAATATGAAATTATAACGCTGCCATATTTGTGCAGATCCTAAGATTAAGATATTATTTGATAAGATTTTGCTACTTAGTTTTTATTGCTATTTCGTGTATTAATCCCTTTGTAAAACACACACTGGGGGGGGGGGCAGGATATGAGCAATAGAGATTGGCTCAGGGGCTGCAGTGTCACCTAGCAACAGGGCTGCGCAAGCGCAAATGGTGATTAAATCAGTACTGGTGAAAAAGAAATGGCAAGAACAAAGAGGCCAAACAGTGGAAGACATGGCCTTCACACCATCAAAACACACACACACACACACAGACAGGCAGCATAGCGTGCATTCATTGATGTTCAATTGAATCTGGCAAATTCATCAGTCATGTTGTTCAGGCGTAAGACTCAACTGAAGGCCTCACCCTGCCCTTTTGTTCCTCTTCAGTTTTCCCACTCCTGACTTGTCTCTCTCAAAAATATGCAGTGAGGCTTGTGTAAATAAACTAGCCCCAGGCACATTCCTCAGGAAACACACTCCTCTGAACACAGTGACCTCTGAGCCAACTGCAATCATACATACTGTTCAATTTAACTTTGAATCTGAGCTCATCACGCCAAATGTTTAATAAGACCTAAAACTTATTTACTTAAGTTTTAATACCAATTGGGTTTTCCCAGAGCGAGGAGGCTTCTGGTTCAGCAGATCGACCGAGTCTTTAGTTTGGCTCGGTGTCTCTGCAGAGCTCAGGTTCTGTTTGAGGGCGTATTCAAAAGAGGTGCACTATCAGCACTTTCACAAGTTCATAAAAGTGTCCAGACGGGTGGGGCGAAGAGGGAAATGAGGAAACATGAGACAATACACATGAAGCCTGGAAGTGGGTGTGTCGTTTCCTTCTCACCTGGTCTGTAAAGGTAAAAGCATACCTACCACACAGAAAACCTCAGGGTTCCAGGATACAGACGTAGGTTCGCTGAAAACAAAGTGACTGTTTCCTTGTGATCTCTTAGATAGAAGGTGAACAGGATTATTTTGATGAAAGCACACAGAGCACATCACCAGTGTACTGTAGTGTCAGCGGCCAAGCCCTAATGTGAGTCATCTACGCTGAAACGGAGGCATTAGTAGGTTAAAATAATGCACACACGGTGAGCTGTATGATGGGTGGGTGTACAAAAGAAGCAGCCGTTGTGGTTTCCTTTATTCTGTGAAGCACGGTCAAAATGTGATCAGGCACAAGCTCACACACCATACATCCAGGAAGAGTGAGACGATAAAAGAGCCACTCAAGCCAAAAGAAACATCACACAAGACACCAGGTGACTGCAGCAGCCTTTCCATGACGTTCCACAAACTGAAGTTTATTGACCAAATCTGAACTCTTTATTTTGGTTTTTCCTTTTCTTTTTACAAAGAATGAAAACTCCCCTGTCTGCCCGGTAACAGTGTAAGGTGTTGTGTGGTCTAGGTTCATGGTTTGAGTTGCTGACACAGTTACAGTGAAACTACAAAGCAGCCTCCTGGAATCAGCAATCATGCAGAAACAAATGAAACATACTGTGTTATTCCTAAATACACAAACAAATGTAAAAGTAAGAAAACAAATGCACATTATAATAATTAATTATTAATAATCTATGTCATTCATATTACACACGCGTGAACATGGTCACAGCTAACAGGTTAGCAAGGTGAAGTTCAAGTTAAAGACATTAGGGCAAATGGGTTAAGCGTTTATCATTCACTTGTTAAATTGGTCAAATGAAAAGAGCAAAAATGACATGCGTAAGTCTAAATGTAAAGCATCTTGTTTTCCTGCTACAATAAAAAAGACAATATCCACCCCAAAGGAGAAAAAAAAATATAGCACCCAGCTTTGTGCATATGGCAGAAAGAAAAAGTACAATTCAATTATTGTAGTAAACAAAAACAAATTCCAGCAAGATGGTCCCCCCCATCCATAGTAATGGAATAAATACAAATATACAAATACTGTGAACATCTCTCACGCCTCCCTTGCAGTTAAGCTAAGATGAGAAAAGTGTCCTTCTGGGAATGAGATGCAGGAGGACAGAGAGAGGAGAGACCAACCGCCGGTACCAAACATAGTCACTGGGCGAGTTTTTCCAGCTGTAAAAACTGCATGTCGGTCGTATGTTGTTGTATGTTGCGAGATAATTACTTGTTATCCAGTCTTAGGAGCTGCTCCTTACCATTAACTGTTAAGGATTTTAACTGACCGTCCTCCTCCACTTCCACCCGCTCCTGGCCGTTCTCCACAATCCTGTAACAAAACACAAAAAGCAAACAAAAGTTCCTCAGAGATCAGGAAGTGGCATCGATTTTCTCATCGAACTCTCAGCAAGAAAGCAAATAAGTGTAGTTCCAAAAATGTCAAACTATTCCTTTAAAAATGCTGGTGAGTTTGACATTTAAGTACCGTTTTGTAGTAATTTTTCTGCCGTTGATGAACTTGGTGGAGGTCGACACAGATCTGAAGTTACCCATTCCTCCTCCCCCACCGCCAAAAGATGAAGAAGAGACGGAAGTGAAGCCTCCTCCTCCCATGTCTCCAAATGAGCTAAAACCTACAAAAGAGAGCACACATTCAAGAAAAACCTCAGTCAAAATGGAAAAGCATCATGGATTCATGATGAATCATGTGGAATTATTTGTTGGGATGTACGCACCTGAATTAAACCCTGTCAAGCCATGCCCAAAAGCTGGGAAGTTCCCAAAACCAAAGAGCGACCCCCCCATCCTGCCTCGGCTTGTGCCCCTCTGGTGACTGCGACTGCCTCCGAAGAAATCGTCAAAGGGGTCATCAGCTGTGGATGGAGACACGGCACATGTTAGAGATTTGTGGAAGAGAAAGTGAGCAACATTTTTCACATTACATATAATCATTTGATCCATTAATATAAAACTTTTGATTGGAGCAGCTTCATAGCTGATTTCTTGATTCCAAAGGATTTATGTACCTGATAATAAAAAAGGTCAAAGCATCGGTTTGTAACTTCTGGAATAATGTTAAACCTAAACTGTCAAAGTGCCCACTGCTAATTCTCATCCTGAAGCCCCGAGGAAATGCTACTAATTGCACGATGCCAATCTGGGTCACCCCAGCAGGATAAGGCTGGATCACTGGCACCATTTGCTGAAAGAAGACTCCTCCTTCAACCTTGAATGTACCGAGGCAGAGACAAGAAAGCTTTGCTTGTTCCCTTTGACAGAAAGCTTAAAATAAAAGTATCCCCTGACCACTGTTGTAAATGCATTACTGTCTATTTACCTTGAAGAAACCATGAGAGGAGATAGTTAAAGCGCTGTCAGGAAGACAGTGGAAGTAAGAGTGGAAGATGTCGAGGCCGGTATATGCTGGATCATTTTACACAAAGAGAAAGCTGGGAGAACCTTAGCAGACCATTCAAGCACAAAGACTGAGATTAAATCAGTGAAGAAGGTGCCACGCCTATATAATAATAGGTTTACAGGATTTAATAGCACAGAATAAATTCAATTTCAACGTTTTTTCAAAATGTGCATGTGCATCATAATACAAATCCTTACAGGACTACACAATATATAAAAAGGAACAGAACATATAAATTAATCAAATAGTTTGAATCAAAATATAGGAGCTGCCCATGGAAATATATGTCTGCATATTTTTTTGTTAAATATTTCTGCAGTATATCCAACAAAAAGTGTGTAAGAACAATCTGTTGATATCTCCTTCTCGTCTACTTCTTCACATGTTCATTTGAGAATGAGTGTGTGCTGTTCTTGGCAGACGACTAAGCCCTCGTCATCGTGTGAATCTGTATTTGTCTCAACAGTGCGCACACCCCCACCCATCAGTCCTCTGGCCGCTCTGAGGTGGGTGAGTGACAGATCCACAGGACCAGCTGCTGCTCACTGAGACAAGCTGGACTGGAGGCTCTTTCTATGGCTGCCATCTTAAGGAAAGTCAAGAAAACCAAAATGGTTCTTTACATAAATCTATCCAAGAAAAAACACTTAATATAGAGCTGAAATAAACTTGACAAGATGGATGTTTTGGCATATCCTGTTTCATACCAATCAAGCATAATAAAAGTTGTCCTCAGTCAAAATAGAACTTGAACTTTACTCGTCTGTGCGACAGTGCAGACAGCTTCATGGTTTGACTTTTTTTAAACAGTCCATGTTTACTGAAGAGAGTAAACAGCAACAGCTGTGCTCCAATACTTTATCTTGTCCATGTTAATAAATACAGGAGTAATACAAGTCAGTGTCATAAAGGAAGTCTATAAAAATAATCAGATTTAGATGATGACTAATTCAGTACCCTTTTTAAGCATCAACTCAAACATTAGATACATTTTTGCATTAAGTTTATATTGTACACCCACACTCGAGTGCTCACATCGTACTGTGTTTTACATGTGCTCTGACACATGCAGACACACGGCGCACACACTTGGCGTTATTACATTTGCTTTTGTTTTAATACGGAAGCTATTTTTGAAAGCATTCCAGTTGAGTGATGTAGACGCTCAAATCCATCCTCTGCCTGCGTCTGAACTCCATATTTAGAGCTACACAGGGTGAACTACACATGCCTTCCAATCAGCCTTTTGCTGAACCCAGGCAAACCCAGGGTGGGTTATAAAGGCTAAACTCCTACAATATACTATACTTTATACAACTAATGACACTTCTGATGCAGTCAACTATCAGGCACTACGAGAAGCTGTCATTACAACAAAGGGACAGCTTTGGTCAACAGTATATTCATAGGGCTTATACAACATACACAGACATACAAACAGACACACTAAGATGTGAGACTGCCACTGATGATAATTTTATTACAGATTAATAAATTAAAACATATTGAAAAAATTAAAAAAAGATTATAATGAACAATTTCCCAAAGCATGTTTAATCCAAGTAACAGTCCGAAACCAATCATATTCAGATTGCTTTTACATGCATACTAAATACTCACAATTGAGAAGCTGAAACCAAAGTATGTTTGGCAATTTTGCTAGAAAAAATGACTTTGAAAGCAAAATCAAAATAGTTTTCCTCTGTTGATCATTCGTTGTTTCAGCTGTACTCAGACGTAACATTTTTAAACTATGTTAGATCAACATGTCATTGAACTTTCTCCTACTACCTTAGCTAAACTAAGCTTGCTCTGCTTGTTTATATCTGTATGTGCATGTGAACATGTACTTGTGTGTTTAATTTCTTTTTTTCCATTCTCTCTCTTTTTGTGGAACATGTTTCACTAACTGAAAAACTACTCTATCCTGCAGTTGCTTTTGAATTGATAATAGGGATAATATGATTAAAGCTGGAGTAAATTAAGAGGTCTTATACCTGGTTAATAGATGAAGGCTACATAATGAAGCTGAGGTCAACCTCCAGCAGAGATACTGTACGTATTCCAACATGTGACATTTAGTGGCAAATGACCTCCCGAGGTGAACAGGGCTTAGAGCATTGCAGATGCACATTACAGTGCTGTGGGGGATTAACACCAGGCTTTACAGAAGGTTTCCTGGGTCTAATGCTCTATCTTTCACATTTCTACACAGCAGGAGCTAAGGAAACTAATTAGGAAACAGAAATATCATATGATATAAAACTGGGACCTACAGGATGTTCTCCTTTTCGCCCCGTCTCTCTTGAGCCTTCCCAGGTCATCCGCGTATATTTTTGACCAGATAAAATTATGCTGTTAATAATAGCCATTGCATGCTCCCCCACTCTCTTCAGTCGCTCTTTCTTCCGACTCTTTGAAAACAAGAAATCCCATGAGTGCTTAGCCAGAAGCAAAATGGACTTACCAAAAAAATCTGCAAATGGATCTCTGCTGCCAAAGAATTCCCTGAAAACGTCCTCGGGATTACGGAATGTGAAGCCGCTGCCGCCAAAGTGATTGTAATGGCCACCTGTAAAGCATTAAACCACAAAATAGCTCATAAACTATACAATTATTTATCAAAAGCAGGATTATAAACACAGCTATGATTACAAGTGTTAAAAAAACACCAATGCAATACAGAGCTGTTTGTACTTGAATGAATGAATAAACATTAATATGTTACTACTGGTGGTTAAATGACTTTCAGAACAATGCACGAACCATGCCACTAAAACATCCAGTCTACAGAGACTCAAAATCATTGCTTATTTTGAATCCTCATCATATTTTGACTGTTGAAATCTTATCAATCATCTCCATGGCACTGACATAAATATTTTGTTATTTTGAAAGTCGTCTCCTTACCTCCTCCCCCTCCTCCTCCGCCTCCCGAAAGGCCTTCTTTGCCGTATCGGTCATAAATATTTCTCTTGTTTTCTGTTGTGGGAAGAGAAGGACTTCAGATAAGAGAGAGACAGACAAAACAGACCAACAGAGAGAGAAAAATTCCCTGTTGTATTTTAAACCTCAGTTAGGGTCAGGAAAGTGTTCATGTTGCAAAGTATGTGTTAGCAACAAATTTGCTGCCCCTTTCAATTTTTGCTTTTCACTGTGACTAATTATAGTAATCAAAAACATTTCAAAGTCACGTCCTACTAATATGTGTTTACACATTTAAATTATCAGTTTGACCATCTGCATGTGGCTGAGAGTATTTCAAACTGTACAAAACTGCTCTTCAACAGTAAAAAAAAAAAAAATTAAAAAAAAGGCGTAACACATTTACAGCCCAAACTGATAACAGTTTATGACATCAAGTGATAAACAGAAAGTACGCCTTATCATACCACACAAGAATTCTGTAAAAGACCTACTCACTCCAGAATTAACAATCCTGAAATTGTGCACTGCAAATGCTAACAATACCTACTTCTTGTGACCGGGTGTGTGGTGCATAACTGTGACTACATGAAGAATGAAGATACAGGCTTCTGCTGTGTTCTCAAACCTACATTTGAATTCCAGACGCTCTACTCTCACACTTACAGCATTATTCTAGCAACTACATCCACTTGAGAAACAGAAACATAATGGATGAAATCATTTACCTGCTTGGCACATGTGATGCATGATAAATGTGCATGAAATACTTTTTTGTTACTGACCTAAATGTGTTCGGAGCACAAACTATCAAAAACTATAAAGTACTGAAAGTTGGGATCAAATGCCTGGTCAAATGAATAGTTTTATTAACATATTTTATAATCATATAATTCTTGATAATAATAATTTTGCCAATTTTAGAGGCTTTCCCACGCAAAGTTATTTTAAGGCTGCATGTTTTCAGATAACCTTTAACAGGAGGTTAACCTTTTGTTTAATGAAAAAAACATGATCGATGATCAGTTCCAAAACAGTACACTTCAAAGAAACATCATCATGTTCATATTTTCAATGCTTGACTTGACTTACACTGGCTATGTAACATATTTTCTCCCTTACCATCTGAGAGAACTTCATATGCCTCTGACAGCTCTTTGAACCTTTTCTCTGCTTCGTCCTTGTTGTCTGGGTTCTTGTCTGGATGCCACTTCAATGCCAATTTTCTGTAACTGAGACACAAATACCATACAGTAAAGATTCAGACAGACAAAACAGAGACAGAGAAAACAGAGACAAACACACAATGTACGTCATATAATTTAGATATGTCAAGGGCAAATAGTCAGTTCTTATTACAGAAATCTGAGGTGGAAAATGTGTATGTATAACAGAATCCCCCTATCAGAAACACATATCCACATGCAAGTCTTTTTTTAGGTTGGTGATTATGCCTATGCCAAACATACAGACACCCAGCAGCCCTCTATGTGCACACACAAATACATACATACACACACTGTCCTTCTCCCCACCCAAGCAGAAATAACAAAGACAGCCTGAGCTCCACTGACGTGCAGCGTAGGCTTGCACAGCGGCTTACGCTGCATCAGCTGTTTGTTTCGAGCAGCGGCAGCAGCACAGCCAGCGGACACAAAGATGCTGTGGGCAAGACTGGGGACTGAGAGTCAGCCAGAGAAAAAGGCTGCACACAATCCAGGGATTCGGTCCCTTATGGATCTATAGTAAAAAGTCTTTGTAGTCGACGTCTTTGTTGTAATCTGTCACATTATCTAGCTGTCTAAAGCCTGGTCAATGGTCGCCGGCCAGACTAAGCAGAACAATGCAGCGTCAGTCTTTGCAGTCAGGAAGCCTGTATGTTCACTAGTAAAAGCAACAGCAACCATTATCTTGCTCTGAATACCCTTTGTTTAGATCAAAAATCTCTGAGGACAGTATTACCTCTTTTGGCTGTAATTTTATACCCATCACATTCGATCAACAAACAAAACTAAGAGTGTACTGCCATGCTTAGCAGCTCTGTGAAGCTGCACTTAGGCCGCTTTCACCTAATATGGGATGGATGGTAGAGATGGGAAAGAATCCCTGTTAACGAGCTTTCACATAATAAAGACAATTGTATGATTACAGAGTTTGTTGTGTGAGGATTAAAATACTATGCAATGACATTTAATTTAGGTTTATTTACATTTATCGACAGCCAGTATAGTGTTATCCTGAGGCAGACATGAATGTCTGTACACAATTCAAGGCAATCCATCCAATAGTTGTCGAGACATTTCACTCTAAACCACAGAAGTCAACCTGCTGGCAGTGCTAGAGGAAAAATCAAGGGATTACCAATTTCATTAGGATTTGTCCCATGTGCACAGTGAATGTCCAAATGACCAAGTTTCATGGTAATATATCCAATAGCTGTGGAGATATTCAGTCTGGACCAAAGTGGTGGACTGATCGACAGGCATTGCCATCCAATGCCGGTCGATCAGTCCTTATTTGAAATAATTCAATCAGAGATCAAGAAAAGAGAGGTGGGGTCATGGGCTAGAGATAATACTTATTGATCGGTGCAAGTCGAGATAACGTTTGACTTTGGCTGCCAACAACTGAGTGCATAGAGATAGCAGGCTCTCTGCATTTACTATCTTTCTGTGCTGGATTCTTGGCAAATTGGATACTCTTACACTGGTTGATTTGATCAGCAATAATCAGTAATGGGCAATAGATTTACTGAATTACCAAAAACGATTGGAGCACAAGCCTCATTTCAAACAGGCTAAAATAGACACTTCAATTCAAGGGAAACTCTTAACTTGTCAAAACAAAATGTGTTAGTGTGAAACCTGAAGAAGTGTAATTAACTGGAACTGGCCTGTTCTGTGGGTGGCTGCAAGTGGTGGTTGAGTGTAGGGGGAAGGTATTTGACAGCGGCAAGGTTACAGGAAGAAGAGTGGAAACTTTCTGCATTGCAGTCTCTCTGCACTCTCTCTCCTTGTGTCAGTTTATACAGCTAGAGGGGGATATAATTAACCTATTACACCCCCCTGAGTGGCCGAGATTTAACGACAACACCAGGGGAAAACCAGAGGAGAGAAACACTCGGGGGCACTTACGCTTTTTTGATGTCCTCTTGCGTTGCATTTTTCTGGACTCCTAGTATCTGATAGTATTCCACCATGGCTGTGTCTGTGTGAATGTGTAGTTGCTCTCCTGTGTGAGGGTCCTCTGCGTGGCCTCTGCGGAAAGAAAGTTATGTTCTGTTAAGACATGTTAGTTTGAAGAGATAAAGCCCAACAAACCGTGACTGAGCGTAGCCATGTGTGGCGGTTGAGAAATATCCCCTCCAGACCTGAGGGGTACATTTGAAAAGGGGAGGGAGGGGGCATTACACGGGGTGGTAATACCCAACAATGTAATCAACTGCACTGAAATAGAGATGCAGGGAGGAGGACAGCTAAGCTAATACAAGCCCAGCAAAATTACATAATAAGCGGGTGATCATCCCTCACCCCGAGGCTGTGGCAGAGAAAATGTGAATCATGTTTTGCTATTGGAATTTGGAGATAGCTATAACGACCATGAAGCCTTTTTTTTTTCTCTAAAACATGACTTAACGTTGAAGTTATGAAGCTCAGTGTCTGAAAAACAAGACAGAACAGGTGTGATGAAAAAGTATCCGACGATATTCAAGTAGTCTAGTTTTAGCCCTGGATTTCCAATTTTTTGCAATGCTACAACACAGAGAAGGTAACCTGCACCAACACATCGTTCATCATCAAAATCATGCACTCACAATCTCCCCTGTCGGGAGTGCAGATAGCAGCTGCTGCCAACATATTGAGTCTTGATGTACAGGAAGATACAGAGAAATATGAAACTACTAAAAGCAGTTTGGATCAGCTTCAGGGTGTAAAACATTTCTGTATAATACACTCTCTGATGTAGAAAGACACCAGGGACAAATATGATCACATGACTGATTAAGTTGCCAAAATGTCCACAGCTATCCGTCCTCCAAATGATAGTTCACTAAACGCTCCCCCGTAACGTATAATCTGCAATCATTAGTGTCTCCAGCAAACATTGTTGGAGAACTACATTAGTTTGTGGGGTCACAAGTTACAAAATGAGAAGCCTGCTTTTGTCCACTGCTGTCCAAAATCAAAGACTTTGAACGTTAGACTAATTCTGCCACCGTCGTCATTGTAAACTGCACGTGTGCCGTGCGAGAATGGAAAGATTGACAGGCATAGCAACAGTAGCCAAGCAGGTTTGGGGCTTCGTGAACAGTCAATCGTAACCTTTAATTAAACGTATTTCTCAAGTTACAGTATTTCTATCACCATCTTTAGACTTTGGACATCTTTTCAAAACCAAATAAAGTCGTTAGCTGCCATCCTCCTCATGTGTCCAATGGAAGTTGCCTTTGGCTATCCATGTCAGTTAATGATGACCTTTATAATATTTTTCCATCTAGGTTCGACCATCTGTCTAGTTTTTTTAGTGATATTGTGCATAACCCACCGAAGTGTTGTGCAAATCACACTCAACGGAGAGTCTTTATAATTGTTTGTTAATAAGAGGATAGGATTTTACCATTGGCATATTTTTGCTGTGGGTGGGACTTAAATACAGTATGTCACAAGTTTTCTTTCAACACCAATACAAGCAGAGCAGGCTCTACTCGGTGGTCTGTATAAAGAACAGCTAAATGGGAGACCTGTTTCTACTCTCATATTAAAGTTACAGAGTTTAACAGTTAGGCTAAAAGATGTATGTTTTGGCCCAGAAAATCTTATTTTACTTAAAAAATAAGCATTTCATGTTGTCCTTTTAGGTTGCATTCAAATATTATGAGTTACCCTCTTAACAGACCTTAGACAAAAATCTATGACACAAAACATCAACCAAACCTGATAAATCTGATCTGACCTGATAAATCACACCTTGATCTTAACAAACAATCCAACAACTCAACAAGTATTCGTCTTTCTCAGACAGGAAAAATCCTACATCAGACGGCAACAGGCCAACTACAACAATAAGGAAAACGCTATGCAAACCCACAGGCGACTGTTATCACGAGATAGCTATCGCACAAAAAAATGATAAACAAACCAGTGAGGACTACTTACACTGGGAGTCCACTGTGTCCTGTTTGTTTGCTATTAATAACCTGTGGCCTTTGCAGTTAGATTGTGTTTGTGTGTGTTATGAGCATGCGGGGGGGTTGGGTTTTTTTGGCACATAGCAGTGCCAGTGAGTGATTCCTGGTTGCGACATGGCACAGGCACTAAACTCTTCTCTATTTTAGATGCCTGAGTCAGGCGGTAACTCCAAATCTCCCCCTGAAACTTCATTATCTACCCCCTCTTTTTCTGCTGAATTCCCCCATTTAAAATCTATCTAACCCTTACCATTATAAAGTCCTTCTTCCTATTTCCACATCCTAGTGTAGACCACAATCTAAATATAAAGAGATATGACCCAGAAAGTCATCATTTTCCTCCCAATATCCTGTCTCATCATATTAAATGCATCTTCTTTTATCCCCCTGACTTCAGCCATTACTGACCCACTCACCTGTCACCAACACCCCTGCAGCAGTTGGGAGTTAATGGACACTAGTGCCGGCTAGAGATGTGGTTCTGTGTAGTGTGTGTGTGCATGTGTATCCATGCATGTATGTATGCGCAGATTTATGCCTTGTGGTCGCATTACACAGCTAACCCAGATCTGATGGATTTCTGCTCCACTCAGCGTGAACCAGTGTGAGCAACAGATGTGGGTCAGTCGATCCCGTGATGCCTCAGTGAACCGAGAGACATCAGTTCACAGACAGAAGAAGTCCATTATTATATTTTCAATTTTCCTGAAATGAGCACAAGTGGGAGTCAACTGAATAACAACACACATGTGGTCTAAGTTCTTGTTAATTAGAGCATAGAAAAGAAAACAGGTGGAAAACCAGCGTTTTGCTTATTATACCACAGTTTTGACAGTACATTTGTGCTGTGAAGGAATCCCTGATCAGTCCTTGACAAAATAACTTAATGCATTTTTTAGCAAACTGACTGTGGGAACAGCTGTTTCCCATTCAAGTCTATTTCAAGGGGAAATTACATTAATTATTAATTACTGTCGTGACTGTCTGCAAGGATATTTTTTGTTTTTAAGAGCTGGTTGAAATAAAAACCCAAAGTATCTTTCGGATTTCAAAGTAAACGTAACAAAAATCATAAAAATGTTAGGTGCTGTACGATAGCAGTGTATCAGACTTTGGTTGTAAAGACAGAGCTCACCCACAGAGCAACTCTTGAATCTGACCCTGACGTATAAGTGAGGACCTCAGCCCCACAACCTACCCTTTAACAGGTGTACTGAGGAGGACTGACTGCAAGGGTACCTCAGGGCAGGACTCTCTGGAGGGGCTACATCACCCAGCTAACTTTGAAATGGGGGATTCCCAGGAGCAACGGATGGAGGATACAAGGGAAAAGCAACTCCAAAATCATTGGATGGATGAAAGAAAGATTATTCAATAATTTGAAGGGAAGACTGCCAAAAGAAGCCCATACAGACTGTCAGTGAGTTCAGGGGGAATAGCTAGTTAACAGAAGTCAACAGCAATGATTTGATCGCAGTACTCATCTTTTTCATGAAACATTGACTCTTTAGGAATCTACACAGGAACAAACACTTCCAGGCAAGTTGAGCAGCAAGAAATAACAACATCTGTTTACGTTGTTTTTTTTCCAGCTGTGCAGTACTGGTGTGCCAAATTATTTTCCCCTTGAAGGAGCAATACTGAGTGACACTACATAAAAGAGACTAAAAGTCAAATACTTTCACTGACAAATCAGAAAAAACAAGAGTAAAGCCAGGAATGCAAAGATTAAATTAGTAGTACCTACTAATTTATTTAGACTGTCCTTTGAAAATGTTCTGCAGTATTTGGGATCCACATTGTAGATACAGTCAATTATTTGAATAATTCTTGGTCATAGTGTATAAATTATTGATAATCATCAGGTAAATTCCAGTACGGTGCATCAATACTTGTCCTAACTCCCAAGCTCGGAGAACAGGTAAGGACAAGTTTTCACACACACATTCAAAACACATTACACCAAAGAGTCCAGAATAATGTGAAAACACATCATATCGATAAACGTCTTACTGAGGCAGTATATCTTACAGTTAAACAATAAGCATTACTGTACATTTTGGTAAAACTTAACTGGAAATCACATCATTATTAATAAAAACATGAAAAGAGGCTGTCACAACAGATCCATACTGACACCCCACAGATATACAAAACACTATTCTGAAAATATATTATACCATTACAAAGAGAGTTGTGACACGTTTATTAATGTAGAGCTATCCAGCAGCTGTCAAGCATATCTAAATTGTTATACTAATTTGTATGTGGGTGTTTTGTAGGCTTAGTGTGCACTGAGTGGCTATATCATTTAGGAGAAATTAAACAAATAGTTAAAATGAATGTATCAGATCAGATTTAGTCTCACCAGTGTGTCTATATAATAGGATACAGGTCAGGATTGAAGGGCTACAATGTGACTGGGTTTTCCCCAACAATGACACACCACACAAGTTATCAGAGCTGAAGCTATGTCTTGCAAATTACTCTAAGCAACATCATGTCAGTATCGGCAGATAATCAGGGTATGGGCTCATAAAGGTTCAACAGTGTTGTAAAAACCTTTCATGATTTCCGTCTGCACAGCAACTCCCCATTTAATTACCTGCAGAGCAGCTCTCGGTTTTATCTCTTGATTAACAGTCTGATTAGACTTCCCTAAAACCCTTTCGTTTTAGGCCCAAATTTTCCCTACAGACTTCATCTTTATAACAACAGCCTCATACTGTTACAAACCGAACACTGAGCACATAGTCTCCCCCACTGTGCAATCAACAAAGGCAGCTGGAGTAGGTCCGTCAGTGTCCAAGAACACTCACTTACAAATCACTTAAAATCTGACACGGCAGGAGCACCGGACAAAACAGGCTCTGAGCCGCCGCAAAACAGCACCTGAAACATATCACAGCTGAACACAACACAATAATAAGCTTGTACCTGACCTACAATGATTCGTAGCAACGAGTGGAGTATTTGTGAGTCAAACACTACGGACTGTGCACATGATTTGAGTTTTCTGTGGATTTTATTTTCTGTTAGAGTAAACATGTTCTAAGAAATCACCCCATAAGACTTTTACTGTAAACAATAGTGAGCATTGTCCTCTTGGACAGGGAATCCATTCACAAATGTGAACGTGTGGGGAAAATGAATATGAACAATTACTGCTTCAGAAGGCAACGACTCTGCAAATAAACTAAAGGAACCACAGGATCTCTCCGTGTTAATCAAACATTACCACAATCAGAATCAGTGGCTTGTAGCTTGTTAGCACTGTAATACATTTTGACTGACCTGTACCTCTGGGGGCTACCACAAGTCTAACTTGACTAACTTATTTTACAAAAGTGGTTAAACTGGTCTGCCTGTGGAGGGACAACACGACCTTCATCTCCGTCACTTAAAGATCCTTCAAATGACAAAATGAATGCATGTCAAACTTTTGTTTAGCTGACAAAACCTTTGTGTAGTCGTAGCACAGTGTTTTTTCAGTCAAATTCTGAGGTTAATGCCAACTAGACATACTGTATAACATATTCTAATAACTAGTACATCCTGAAGGTTTTGTTTTATCTTGCCTGCACCTTTTTATTACTTGCAGTCTAGTCTAGTTACTAAATAGATAATTCTAATAACAATCAACTGTTTCATTCATTCATTCATCTTTCATTCATCTTGAATGTTGCTTGTTACAGCCTTATATGGTTGCAAATAACTAACAATGCATCTGTAGATTATTTTGTGAGTTCAGTTAATCATTTAGTCTAATAAAATGTCAGAAAATAATAATAAAAAAGTACCTCAAAAGTTCTTAGATCCCAATATGATACTTTCAAATTTATTTTTATCCAAGCAGCAGTCCTAAACCGACAATATTATAGCTATTTACAGCTGAAACCAGCAAATGTTTGACATTTTTGATTGATTAATGATTTAATGATTCTGCTCAAAACACCAAAATCTTATTGTTTAGCACTACAGCCCTTACATATGTAAAGTTGGCTTGTCTCCATTCACATTTCATACCATGAAAGTAATATTTTATTGATGTTTGAAGTAATGTTACTTGCAGTCGATACTGTTATATTTCTGTACTCTATCACACTTGCAAATATAATATTCAACTTGCTCAACTTGATCCTAGCTCTACTTCTCTCGCAGGCCTCTGTAACCAAAAGAAACCAGTAATGAAAACCAACTTCAGCCTGAATTGAGGAAATTGCAGTGGTAGTCAATGTTTGTGCAGTACACAAAGCCTACATCAACAAACCAGTCAGACATGAGCGGCTGTAACTTGGGAAACACAGCAGACACCAACAGAAACTTCCAGAAAGTCTTGAAGCCGAATGAATAAAAGGTACATTTAAGCAAAAAAAACGTTACATAACAAGTGAAAACATCTCTAAAAATAGCAGCGTGGTTAACTTAAACATCGGACTGGTGGTCTCGTGTTGCCAGATCTTTCCTGGCTATCGTTGAGTTTGGCCTGGTGACAGAAACAGGCAGTTAACTAACCAGCATTTCTAACATTAAACCCTTTTTCTAACTAATGACCATAAACCAAACAGCGTGTGAAAGGCTTTGAGCGGCTAACACTGGAGGTAGCTGTGGTGGATCATTATTTGGATCAGGACAGCTAACGCTAAAAACAGGGAGCTGCACTCATTTGGTATGTTTTACTTCAGTCACTCTGAAGACTAGTTACATCTGTGGTAAAAAAAATAAATAAAAATACTGATTATATGTAATTTAAGAGACGGACGACAGCGGGGGACATCAGGTCACCACAGCATCCCCCCCCCACATGTAACGTTAAGGTACCGCGAGTCGCTGCGGCGGGGGACGGTAAACACACTCATCGACACATGTCCGTGGCTCTTGACACCTCCATCAAATCGGCGAGTGCTCACCTTGTATGAGGCTGAAATGGCCTCTCCGTCGCTGCTCGTCCCCTGCCTTCGCCCGAGTGCGGAACCTGTGGGTGCAGCCGCCGGTGGCCGCTTGCTGGTGATGTGGCTGCCGATAACAACCAGCACAGTGCGCCGCCGCTGCCGCCGCCTTCAGGTGCTGTCGGATTTCACAGCCGCGGCATGAAACGCACAACCACACAGAATGGACGGAGGGTTGTTTCTGACGTCGGGTACTCGGATGCAAGGCCTGGATTAGCCTGCTCTCCGGCCACACTGCGCACAATTAAAACTGAAATGAAGCGAAAATGGAGGGTCATCCGTCAAATGCAGGGGTTGGTGGTTCGATCCCCGGCTCCTCCTGAACCGTAAATTGCTCCTGATGGTCGAACAAACACAGTGAATGGTTGAACCCTAAAACGGCCTAATCCTGAGTCCTTGTCATGTTGAGGGGCCCTGTGTCAAACTCTATTCTTAATATTTTGAATTATATTTCGTCTGATCTTATTTACAATGTGTATACTATTATACCAACCAGTACAACCAATTCGCAGATTCATCGATAACACCGTGTTTCATACGAAGATACGGTCATCATGTTTTAAAATCTTCAGTTTGCGCTGGAATCATTTTACTGTTGCGGCGCCAGTGAAGACAAAGCATTCAGAATGTTCTAGAACTCCGGTGTTGCGTTCGGAACGTTCTAGAAGAACCGAATGGAACCCTCTCCTGTCCACATGGACGCAGTTAATGAGGCTCAGTGGAACGTTCTTTCTGTCAATTCTTACATGGCGTCACCTCAGAGAAAATATCAGCCGCAAATAATATTTTGCTAAGTTGTTGTTGAGTTAGAATTTACTTGTATACACAGTGGATGATCTACTTTCAAATTGAATGTTTCCTTTACTCTGCTGCTATAAGTGCTCTGGCACTGGAAAGTAAAATAAGAGCAAAATTGTTTAAAACCCATAAGAACCCATATTTTCAGATATATGTATACTAGAGGGCTGATAGAGGATAGGTCTGGTCAATATTAATATCAAGGCTATTAAAGGGAATTGTATGTTCTCCAGTCTTTTTCAAGGTTTGACTAAAAGCAGGTTCCACCAGGATCAAGCATCTTCCCTTGAATTTGTCACATCTGGCACTCAGAGAAGATAACGCTTCTCAAGTCTCACCTGGGGCTTCTGCGAACCCTAGGTCACGATCGTTTTTTTCTTTTTCTTTTTCCGAGGTGCACTTGAACGCACCGTGTCTCCGAGCGTGGACAGCAGCGCCGTCTCACTGACCCGCTCACGCGTCCGCGACGGGCCCCAGCACACCCGGCGAGCACAGGACAGGGGACGGGACGGTCCTGCACCCGCGCACCGTGCATGAACCAAGACGTGAGTCAGGGAGACACGGAGTCAGGAAACTGGGTTAGTTATCGGAGCGTCTCTCGTGCAGCGTACAGGTACCAAGACTAGACAAACGGCTTTCTGCGCCATCTGTCGTTTCCTGTGGGAAACGGGTGACCTATGACTGTTACAATTATCAGCTTTGCCCCCGCAATACTTTTATGGAAGGTCATCCCTGCCAATACAACAGGCGGGAAAAATATGAAACGCTCAGAATTATGTATATTTTAGAAGTTCTCAAAGTGACTCTTTTAGAAAGTGACTTAATGTAACTTTTTCCACAGAGGAACGTTTGACACATAAACACAGGTGTTAATAACATTAATGATAGGATATCCCAAATTTGGTGTCAAACTCCAGGGTCCTAATGTTATATATGCAGGCTCACTGGCATGGCTTACTGGGACACTTAAATGGGGAAGAGCCATCACTAATATTATTTTACACCTGTGCTTTCCACACTATGACACTTGAAACTGTCTGCTGTACAAAAAAAAAAGCTCTTTATCTTATAATTTTGACTTGAGTTAAAACTTCTGCCTGAGTTTGACGTCTCAGAGAGCTGTTCCTGTGGAAATAACCTGCCAGAGGAAGTACTTGCAAAATTGTTTGTCTATTTTCAACCACTTCTGAAAACTGACTTTTGTCTTTTCATGTGTGTCTTTGTACATATATATGTAATAGTATTGTATTTTTTATTCATTTTCTTCAATTTCTATTTGATTTAAATTTTCACCGTTAATTTTATTTTTTGCATTTTATTATGTTATGTTTGGCAATTGTTAATTTTGATAAGTGCTATATAAATACATTTTATTATCATATTATTATTAATATATCAGGTGAGTCAAGGAGACGTCACAATGTGCCTGCTCACACAGTCCTGAGGAAGAGGTCTAACCAGGCAAAATAAGAGAAAACAGTGTGTAGGGCCTGTATTAGACGATGTGAAAATTATGAAATAGCCCACTCACAATTTTTACTCTCTTGTCAGGAATGGGCTTCCATATATCAGGTTACAGCTCCAAAAATCAGACAGGACACACAGGATCTGGGTGAAAAAGTATAAAATGAGTAGGATGAACTCATCGTAACCCAAAGAAACAGAATTTAGCAGTGCAGGGCATCACAGTTTTGATTTGAATTGAGCCTGAAATTACAGACTCGCATTGATTTTAAATGGAAAATGAAGGTCGTTCTTGCAGTTAAAGCTGGCCAGAGCTCTTGCCAGCTAAGGAAGACCCAATGAAAATGACAGATGGCTATTAATTACACTGGACATTATGGGCAGTCAGTATCTAATTAGACTCATTGAGCAGGACGGATCACAGCAATAGATATCATGGCACAGGTCATTTTTATCATACAGTCGATAGCTTTCACTAAACGTATTCACATTGACTTTTATATGCTTTTCTTTGATTGTTATGAGGCTGCAATTTACTTCAGAAATTGAAAAATGTGAAAGGTTCAAAGACAGACAATGATAATACTTAAATGTAAACTGTAAAGTCGCCCAAATAATGTGGACTAAGCTGCTGCTCACATGTAGATTTTTGAAAACCAGAAATGAGGTTGGCCTACTCCCTGTTCATGCCTGGACAGGCAGAAAGTGCATCCATTAAACTGCTCTGTCACACATAATACTATACTAATGTGCTGCTATGCCAAACTACACTTTGAACTTGTATCTATGTTCATAAAACCCAGGGAGAGTCAATCTGAATTTCTTATCTTTTCTGCTGCAATCATGCAGCCAAAGTGTAATAATTATGCAATTTTTGATTTTTGTTTCCAGGGAGTCACCAGCCCTATGAGCTGTAGATCAACCTATTTGATTTATTAGAAGCTGGCACTGGCAGAAAAAGTCGCCCGATTTTACAGGAATTCTCCCACAGATGTTCAAGATAAAAGGCCTATAAAAGTTCAAAATGCTCTCCTTGCAGTACCTCAGGTCGACCCCCAGATGGCACTCTGTTATAACTAAACAACCTGAAAGGGGTGCAAGACATTTTCTCTTTGATGCAATACCTGCAGCTATGAATGTCATTCTGTCTCATGATGTTTTTACTAGTTCATTGAAGGCTGAATCGGGTATGATTAACTTGTCAGATATGGCTCCATGTCGGGCATGCACTCATCCGGTTTAATGCTCGCTTTCCAGGCATGCACTTTTGGTGTAATCTTGTGCAGAGTAGGCTACAATCTACAATCACCCCCAAGTGTTTTTTGATGTTTCCATACTCCGCAGCAAGATAAACAAGCCTAAAAGCTTCAATTAGCACTTAAAAGGCCTACGAGCAAGCTAAAGTATATTACACCCTGAGGATGATTCATAACATCCTGCATTAACTTTGTCAGTTATAATCCATCACGAGGTAATAGTCTTAAATAAATCTCATAGTAATTGAGATGAATCCCTCATTTCAATGACAAGTCTGGTTTTTAAGACCCAATTATCACTTTGAGTTCCCTGGCCCAGTGGATGTGCGGGGTTCGGGCTCTGACAGGAGAAGAGGGGGCAGCAAGTTGGCTGTTTCAGCAGGGAGGAGAGGATGGAGAGATGGACTCGGTCCAAAGAGGAATGGATATCTTCCTGGGCTGTACTGCATCAGAGGGCAGGTAGATTTATGACAAACGCACACAATCTTAATTTGTGCTCAGCCCGATAATGCATCTCAAGGCCAGAATAGTTCTGCTCAGTGTTTCTTAACTGGATGTTTCTTTAATTATATGTCAGAGGCCATAAAACTCAGGAGGAGATTTTCCCACAAAGCACTGTTTTATGTCTTGGTCATTACTGTAAATTACAAGCAACAAGAAAAGAGACTTATGGAAGGAAAATGCAAAAAGAAAAGTGGATTTATTCATTTCCATACACTCGTTTTTTATTTTCACCCTGTTGGTACACTGATCATTTGTAAGCCTTATCAATGTGACACGGTTGTTGCTCCCTGAGAGCAAACTTGAGGGCGCTGACCAGGGAAGAGATTGTTCACCTTAACGAGCATGTGTGAATATATGAGGCCTCCATTCATCACACAAAGGGAAGAAAAACAAACCTGTACAAATACTGAATAAATGAATAATACAAGAGTAGTTGTAAACATATACATATTCACAAATCCATAATCATATAATACTCTCCCCCAATGCAGTCCAGCAATATAAGCTATTCTCACACTTCAGATGGCGTGTGCACACTAACAGTATGGTAATCGGACATGACAGTTATTACTAGTAATAATAATCATTTGAGAAATCACAAAAATTGGAGTTTCGATGACCTCTACTTGAAAATGCACGATGGCTATACACAAAAGCTCCTCCACCTCCGCAGCCCTTGGCACACCACGAGGTGGCTTTAGAGTCCTACAGTCTGTCCCTGTCTGTCTGTTATATTGCCTTTTGTATATGACGCCACTTAATCTTTGGTGAAAAACAACTGTCCGTTCATGTTAGATTGCACAAGAGAGCAGCTGCCCCTCTTGTTTTATACTCTTGCATGATATTTCCTGCAATAAAACGCATCGCTGTTTTCATCTGAAGTGTTCTGACAAGTGATTAAACATTTAAATTACTTAAAAGGATAAAAAAAAAAGGCTTCCTACATCCTTGCACCCCCTTTCCTCAGTATGTAGGTGATCATTTCCTCACCCTCGACTTGGCACGCACACACTCATACACACACACAAACACAGTAAATCAGACAGGTCAGTGCATCATTTGCTTTCCCTCCTTTCTTTTTTTTTTTTTTTTTTCTACTGTCTCAAGTCTCTTTTTCTCCCAAGCCATTTCTGTGGCGTCGAGTCCATGGATGCGGGGACAGAGAAGCCTTTGCCCCTCCTCAGCTCAGCTCGAACCCAGCAGAGGACTCGATGGCGTACAACAGCTTGTTCCTCATCAGGTGCTGGTCGCAGAACTCGGGGAGCTTCAGCAGGTTCATGCAGGTGCTGGCGGTGGGCAGGCGCTCCAGGTCGGTGCCGCCGTTGTGGATGCAGAAGACTGGGTAGAGCTCCTGTGTGCAAACGTAAGCTGTTAATAAGCACCTGACAAATTGCCTGTGGTCACAGAGAAATTGGAACGTTTTGAGGCATGTAAAGACGAGACAAAAATGAGACGTGAATCAGCTCGTGTTGATGATCACGACGTCCAAAGCAATCCCGATTAAGCAATAAATGTCAAATTCCGCAAGGGGATAAATGTTAAAAGAGAGACATTAAGCGTTAAGCTAATACAGTGAGAGAATAAATTTAGGAAATCAGGTTAGTGCTTGAAAGGTACTGAGTGGGAAACTGGCCCACAGTTTGACCCTTGGATGAGACACTGGAGGAATGGTCATTTCATGTTGTCCATCTGGCATTTTTTAAATCACGCCTCCTTATGATGAGGCCACCTCATCTGCAGACTGTGACACTGACCGTTTCCATCACAGGCCGGGCCGACGAATAAGCTCCTCCACCCTGATTCCATCCTGCTATTTAAAGTTAGCGTATATGGTTCGGCGGCCATACTCGCCCGATTAAATGGCTCTTCGGGGGCTTAGCCGTAATGACCCCATTTTTCTGACAATTACCGTATTAAACTATCGTTGCTTATTGAGAAAGTGCCATTACCACGGCTATCATTTTGGAAAAAAAGAGAGTTTCCATCATCTTTTTTAAATGGCTTCTCCTGACAGAGCTATTTCTCCTCTAATGAATCCTGGGCCGTTTCACGACAGCTAATTAAGGCTTAGCTGGCTCAGGCTGAGGGCCGGGTCAGGGGCCGCTCCCCCCACGAATTACCGCCCTTTCTGGCCCGGAGAAGAGACGAGGAAGGAGGGGGGGGGAGACATCCACACACTGGCCAAAGTCAAATTGATTAAATGAGGAGGGAAGGGAACTCTCAAACCCTGAGAGGAGGTGCTGCGAAGGATTTTAAGGAGGGTTTTGTTCTTTCTCTCTACTGCAGAACTGCAATTAGGTTTTCTTAACTAATGACAGTCATAAAGAGTACTAAAACCAATCATATGATGATTACAGCTTCTGGTTAGACGAAGTAAGACACATAAAAACTCTTTAATAGCCCCGTGCAACACTTTCTGCTTTTTTCCACCCCGTCTCAAACTACCCAAGTGTCCCACAAATCAAGTCAGCGAGAAAGTGAAATGGCTTCCAATTAGGAAATCATTTCAGAAATAGGTTAGCAATAATGATTCAGCACTGCTAAAACAATGTTTAGAAATAGGGGGATATACTGTAGTTTCCTTGTGTGTTCATTTAACAGGAAATTGCTGCTTTCTGCCATGTCACACAGAAGGCAAACGTTCAAAAGTTCAACCTGAGTTCTGAATGGCAATATTTGTCCAGCCAGGATCTCCGACCAAGCCCACACATACAGGGCTGCAGAAGGAGTTCTCCAACAGAGGAAGGTCATGAACTATAAAACAACAGTAGACATCGAGATAAGACCTCACCACACTGGCTCGGTCTTATCGCCGCCTAATTTGAAAATGATCATTTTGAGGGCTGTTATCAGTCTAAGTATTTTCATTACAAGCCCATTAAGAGGGAACACACCCTACAGGTAGGACACAGTCTGAAAAGAAAAGATGGAGTAAAGATGGAGTTAACCCTCACCTTGAAGCCCAGCAGTGGAGGTCTGGAGCAGCTGGTGACAAACTTCAGCAGCTTGCGCTTTTCCTCGTCTGTGAAGCTTTCGACCACCTCCCAAAAAGTCTGGATGACTGGGTGAGTGGCCGAGTACCCGCCTGAAGAGATGATGGGAGAATTATATTATCTAACCCACACTCACACATACACCAATATAAAAATCCTACATGTCAATCTCTCAATTACATAATAGGGACTTTCCAAAAATTTTACACAAAGTCTGTTTACTTGTCATGAGGAGTACTATTCAGTCTGTGAAAAAAACTGTGTTATACTGGAGGTGTGGGGTTTTCAGGACATGGATATTTACCAAGCATGGAGGGTCTAACAAAGAGAGACTATTGAGTTGCATTGTGGGAATTGTAGGGTTTTGTGTTTTTGGAGCTGAGGTTATTCTAGGCAGCTGCTTCACATGTGACTCTTCTTTTGAGCCCCACAACTTGATACTTTATGGAAGTGGAATACTAAATTACTGAAATATTTTTAATATCAGCTCCTACCCGAGTAGTTTGTGAACTTTTTCAGGTCATCAAGACAAATTGGCACATGAGCCCCCGATATCAGCACCTATTAAAAAAGGTAGAAAAACATGTATTTCAAGTATATGCGAGTTATAAATATGTTGCAGGTTGATGGGCGGTTTTGCTCGTCATGTGCAGTGTACCTGGATCTCCTGCTGGTCAAACATGCGCAGCCACTCCAGGTTGACCACATTGGCCAGGCCCTGCCTGAACGCCAGGCAGTGAGGCCTGATCTGCTTGTTCAGTCTGTAGTCAGCCACCAAATGGATGTAGGCTATCCGGTTTGCTGTGGTGACAGGAATGTCTTTGCCTCCGAGCTTCAGCTCAACCACCTGGGTCAAAAAGGCACAAAGCATTCACAAGCTTCCTACACAGTTTTAGATCCAGTATTTCACCATTTTTGTCTGTCATAGTTCTGTTTAAATATGACATACTCTGATAGTAGCTGAGTAATATTACTGTTAGGTAGCCATACTGCGTACTTCATTATGCACATCACTGCCTTGGGTGCCAGATGACCAACAAACAATGCCAGGTGGATTTAATTCAATCACAGAAAGGTAATTAAAATGTTTTCCAACAGCACTCTGATTAAAGGTACGGCTCAATGTGAGTGTGTGTGGGTGTGGTTAAGTGCATTTCAGTGTTTCTAAATATAACCCATCCAATGAACATCTGGTCCAATACAATTTGGCCTCAAGTTCTCTTTTCATTAGCTATAGAGCAGTTAGCACTTGATAGGATGTGCTCATCTCTGTTCATAAAGCTGTGTGTATGACGACATCACAGCAGCTACAGTGGGACAAAATATAAATGTTCATCTTTTCCCGATGCAGTTTTCCTGCTTTTGGCACATGTGATCTTGTGTTTTCATAATTTAACGACTTATTTCTACAGCTTTAAGTTAGTGACTCTAGAAACAAATTAACTTTTCATTTTTATTTTGATCACCTCCTATAACTCCCAATACAAAAGGAAAGGAAATCTGACATCACCATTTCTTATTTTGTTGAGATTTTAAACAACATTAAGCAGCTTACTGAGGTAGTAGGGAGGCTTAATAGTCACTGCCTGAGATGCTGATGTATTCGCTGCAAATATGGCAACATTATATTATGTGGCAAAGTGAAAAGTCTTGGAAAAAGTAAACGGTATTCACACACTGGATTAAAACTCCAAAAACTTTATGTCAGGCCTGATGAAGACCCAGTAGGATGGAAACATTGTCTTTTTTCAGTCCAATAAGGTTTGGGGAGTTTCAATCCAGTATGAGGATACTCATTACCACAACCAAGGTGGAAAGCTTTTGACATATGCCAGACAGGACCATCCACAATGAGTAACAGTGGTCACACACTTGACAGGATATTTGTTTAACTACAGTACAAACTACAGTCAAAAATTACAATAGACATGAATCAGCAACTCTCTGACGCAGTCTTAACAAAAACTGATTGATAAGCTTCACAAAGGTATTCAGTGCAGCGATATTGAATAAGATTGTATTATAAAGTAAGGTGTTTCTCTTATTTTGTCCATCACCTGAATGCAGCATGTGGTTTACTGACACGTAATAATTTTCTGCTTTTTTTCTCCCCCACAGTGGATTCTGATTATGTGCTAATGTAAGAGAATTACTGTCCTTATCTTGCTTACTTTGGCTATCTTACGAGGGCAAATGCAGGGCAGACTGCTCCCGGGTGTGTGCCTAATCTTTCACAAATTGTTTTCCCTATCGTGTTTGCGATGCCCTATTTGTGACCAGGAGGGCTACATTGTAACTCGACCATTTCAGGTGTTGTTTGAGAAGAGCTAATAAGACGCGTTAAGGCCCTGAGCAAACAGGGGCTCCGGGTAGAGTGCAGGTCTGGGCCCAGGTGACTCAGAGTGGTGGTGGCGGCTCGTCTCTGCGGCCTTGAGCTTTGGAGGGGACGTGCTTAAGAGCAGCGAGTTGCTTCTGTCAGGCGTGTTCTGAGATAATTTCTGGGGGAAAGGCAGGTGGAACGGTCAACAGAGCTGCTGTGTTCCCTGCACTGCAGCAGAGCTTAGGGCGACAGTGGCGACGTGCTTTATCTCTCTCAGCGCTGAAAAGTGGTACATCATGAGGGAAATGAATTATTAACGCCACAAAGAGGAACCAAACAGGAGGAAGGAAAGACGGCTGAATGAGAGGTACTAACCAGAGTGGAAATAGAGGTGGAAAAAAAAAACATGTGAATCATTTATCCGACTCCATCCCACCCTGTCCCCAACCCCAGTCACCTGAGCCTCTCCCAGATCGTTGTTGACCACAGTGAAGTTGAGGCCCAGCTCCTCCACGTCACCCTCGTAGCTCTTGAGGAAGAGGAGGTTGCGGTACATCTCCGGGTCCAACGATGCCAGGTGGTGGATGTCCACATCTGCACTGGTTCCCAAAAGTTTGGACAGGAAGAAACTGGCAAAGGGCAACTCCACCAGCATGTTTTCATACAGCGCCTGGAGGAAAATGTGGCCGTTAAGTGGAGGACAACTGTAGGACAAGGATACAGTTCTTTCTTGTAAATCCCCCCACAAACATCAGTGCAAATGAGAAAATGTTTTGAGCATTAAACACAGTCATTGTTTATTGCTTGGGTGTCACTGAATAAAACATGATGATTAGATAACCAAGATAACTAAGTGGACTGCAGCCTGCATCAAGTAGCTAACATGATATTACTTAGTACATATCCAAAAATCTGATTACAACATTACACAACATTCAATTTGCCTACTACTCTTATATCAAAGAATCAAGTGATAAGATCTGTAAATCTGGTCACATCAGAGTGACTGAGATCAAAACACAGAACACAATCTATCTAAAACACACAGGCTTCTGTTTCACCCGCCTCAAACTTTATAAATGCCAATTCTCACCTTGACCTTAAATGCCATTAAGAACCACAGCCGGGCAGGTGACTCATAAAACCCAAAGCTAATGTACTGGAATAGTCCGAAAAAGAGCCCGTTGGAGGCATTAAAATATACAGGTCTTTATAAATGATAGCGCTAAAAACCCTGACCGCATCAGCTAAATGGATTATAAATCTAGAGCATTTCCATAATGCATGCATCTTAAACACACACGCACGCATAAATCACAGCTATTTTCTAAACACAGGTTAATTGCACAACTTCAAACATTGTCTATTTTTTATGCAAAATAATCCACTTAGTATTTCTCTCGTGGCCGGTGCTCGTTTCAGACCATATGCGCCGCGTGGCCCCTTGAAACCTATCAATAACACTTATGCCGGGAAGAGGCAGCAATAAGTATATGGAAAAAACCTGTAGCCTTATTTTTTCAATGCCACTTACTTTATTTATGAGTGTTTATTGCCAGAAATTGTGCCAAAATGACTTGGGCTGGAAAGAATTAATTATTATGGCCCGGGCCTTTTAATATAAGTGAGTGCAGTGGCAACGCAATTAAAGCAGATCGCGGCACCATCAGGTGGAATAAATGCCAACAACATTGCAGGTGCATTCTGTTAGCTGCCAAATACATTCCTTAATTTACAACATTAAGAATCAATAAAATTATAATGCCTTTCAAACGCATCTCTATCAATCAGGGGCGCCAACCTCACACACCTCTAAAGGGCACTATCAGTCGCTGGAGATCAGTGAGAGGAAACTGTGCAGAAGTCTGGTGGGTAAGGCAGGAGGAGGAGGATGAAACTTTCCTCACCCTCACAGTTTACAGAGTGGAGAGGCCACTGCTGATGAGGTTGGAGGTTTTGTACTAATGAGAGACGAATGAGGCATAAACAGAACCTCCTATTGGTCATGTTACATTACGAGAAATGTGATTCTGACAAAACCATTTCAGCAAATACTCCCATCAAGATTAAATTAACTTTTTAAGCTAAAGTCTGGAAGGACAGGACCACAAAAGCAAAGAAACCCGCTTTCATGTTTCACCATTTGTGGCTTAAATCTATCAGCTTGTCAGCTGGGTGGACAAGTGAGGAAGAAGGATGATGACCGGCCTCTATTCTGATGTTCAATCCCATTTCAGTGAGTACCCTAGACAAGCCACTCCTGCCTGTAATACATCACCTCCACAACAATGGCACGCCTCGGACATTAATTAACAATATTAATCTCCCGTGTCCTTTGAGCCGCAATGTGCACTGTGCACAGTGCGGCAGCGGTGATGCAATCCCAATCTATATAAACGGTTGCCTTTTATCCAGGCAATAACGGCACTAAACAAATATCAATACACCTCTCAAATGGCCACTCAAACGTCCATTTTTATGGAGAATGAAGAACTTAAGGTAGGGTTAATTGAAAGTCAAATTCAAATTAATTTCCCCCCTGCCTAACTGCCTGAACCATTAGCTATTGAGAGCACAAAATCGAGGGAGTGGGGGTGGAGAGCTTGTAGCTGCTGATGGATCATTTCTCACTTCCAAAAAATACAGAGAAGAAGAAAAAGAAGAAGAAGAAGAAGAAGAAGAAGAGCAGGAGGTGGAGGAGGAGTGACGATGCTCTGATAAGTGTACCAGACCATCTCGGGCCGAGCAAGAAAGAAGAGACCTGGATGTTCCTGACTGTAAAACAGATCAAAATGCTATTACCACATGCTTTGAGCGCTTATTTATGTCCTGTCTGTGTGGGCTCGCTGATTTAGTGCCAGCCAAATGCAATCACTACACAAACAAGAGGTAGGAATCATCGGCTAATGGAAGACCTAATTGAGAGGCGACCGCTTGTCATGAGGTAATTCTTCTCCGGGTTGAGATGATAGCCCCCCCACGAGGAAGGCATCTTGATAAACAATCACTGCCACATGCATTAAGGATGATTTAGAAACATTAGGCTCTAATAAATAGTGCCATCAGAGGAAGGAAGGGACAGAAAAACAATGCCGTCAACAGATTATGCACTGGGCTAATTAACAAAACTAAAGCTTGTTCGAGTGCCAGGTTCAAGTTCTAACCCCAACCCTAAAATCTTTTTCAGAAACAAATGATGGCAATTTCTCTAAACATTGTCAGTTTCTAGAACCAACACCAAAACAACTTCTACATTTATATATGCAGCGAGGGTAGCCTTGACACTGACAGCAATTGATTTTAATTGACGTATTGACCATCACATTAAAGCAGTCTGTGACTAAAATCTTACAATGAACTTGATACTTTTACCAATAGCTTCAGTATCTTCAGACATTCTTCCTTGTTTTTAGGGATTTTAAGGTATTTAAAAAAGAACATGGGAATATCTTACATCATCATCAATGTTATTAGATTGTACTGTTATTAGAGACTCACCTTTCCGAGGATCCTGCCGAGAAAGTAGTAATGCCTCGTAAAGGATTCTCCGATCAGCATCTCTGCGGCGGGGTTGGGATACAGCAGGCCCTCGTTGGTTGTCTTGAAGAAACCCTGGTTGGGATTGAAGCCCGACTTCAGGAGCTCATTGAGGAACTCGCGAAAGATGCCGCCACCGTCAATGCCCGCCTCGTCCAGACCGTGAGCATTCAGCAGATGGACTCTTATCCTTTTCTTCAGGTCCGGTTCTGACATAAGGACACAGAGAACGAGGAGGAATTTATAAAAAGGTACAAAAATAAATAAGATAAACAAGACGTTGCTGAATAAAGTTAATGGTCACAATAAACTTTGACTTTGTCTTCACTCTGATAAATGTGATTAACAACTGGCCCGAGGCCTCAGTTATTTTCATTCTTTACTTTACATTGATTTTCACAGCAATTTCCAGCAGGGGAATCGAGTCAAACAGTCTTGGCAGACAGTGTCTTCTTATTTCTAATAGCTGATCGAATAATTGGACACAACCTCAGGTCCATATTACTTTTTAACAATAAATCAGATCCACTTGATGGCTTAAAGCTACTCCCTTGGCCTTGTAAAATTAAACTTAATCAAAAAACGAACATTTTGTTACAACCTCTTTCTACAAATTTGAACGACAATTGAACCTATGTTGCCCTCTTAAAAAGGTAGAAGGCTGAATCTCCTGTGAATCCCTGTGAAATATAACCTCAGGTTTTATCAGCAGACCCCTAATTTCACACACACTAACATGATCTGGAAAAACTATTTTCAAGTTTGCAACTTATGGCTGTAGTATAATACTGACATATAATATAATAGTATAATATATAGTAGAACTTGTGCTCGTCATATAGTTTCCCATGTATATGCAATCATACAACTGATCTCATTTGACAATCTTTACCAACGTTTCATATATTTTAAAATTATTATTAAGATTTTCAATTAAATCTGGCCAATTACCAGGGTTTAAACTTTTGCAATATTTTAGATTAACACACTCCATTTGTAATTTCACAAGTGTTTTAATGTAGCAACAAAAGAAAGCTGACAAACTGTCATGAATGGTTGGGTGAGCCCCTTCATAGGTAGTTTTAACAGCATTACAGCATTTTCTTTTTCTATTTACATTATTTTTTATTTAACCAGGACATCGACCTGAGTTTGATAATCTATCTTGCAAGTGAGATTTGGCCTAGACAGTTGTACATAAACCAATAACTTAAAAAAACACCATTAATGCATGACGTATTCCTATCGGACAAGTTGACACACGCTTGTGTAAGTCTTAGTTTTTAGGCCATTTGACACTTTCAGATAGTGGGAATTTGGATACAACTGGTCCAATACAATTCCTTCTAAACCTCACGTTGCTTTTTTTCAAATTAGTCAAGGTTAAATTTGTGAGTAATTCTGTGGAACATTTTATCAGTCTACGCACAATATCGACATCATTTGGTATTATCTGCAAATCAATTTTCCCATTTAATCTCCCTTTATTTATTTATTTTTACTAACACTGCCTCAGTGCTATACGATTGATTGAATCTACTATACCGTATTTAATTTTTTCACTCTATTGTATTAATTTCTTGAGGGAGGGTTCACTGACAAGGTCTCACCTTCTTCTCCATTACCTATCCTTCACAACTTGGCCTAACTGTATATAAATATAAACTTAAATATTACCAACAAGCAAACTTTTAAATTATTGACCTGATTATTCCTGTAAATAGAGAAAATTTATAAAAATTAGTATTCCCATAATAATCAAATCTAGTGTTTTTCTGCACACATATTTTGCAAGAAAGCACTTTCTTGACCTGCAGAATATTCAAATCAAATTCTCTCTCTTTCTCTCTCTCTATATATATATAGGTCATCTTTCAGAATAATTAATGTACAGTCATAAATCAAGGCAGCTATAACTTATAGACACATAAATGATATAGATCATGTCTTCAGCCCAGGTCGCCTACTACTCTTTTTAATCAGATTGCCCCCACTGAAGTGGCCTTTCAAATTCAAACACAAAAGGGGTGACTTAAAATAATTGATTCTGCTTTTATGTGATCCATTATAATAATCGGAACCACGATTATGCTTTACCAAAATTCAATACTGTGCACAAGGAGAGAGCGAACTTTCATCTTTAATGCTAACCGGAACCTTGATCCTCAATATTGAGATTTTATAGAGCATAACTAGAGTTTCACCGCTACACCGTGCTTCTTCACCTCCCGTACGTGGCCTCAAACATTGAACAGAACAAATAATGCACGTGTAAAATCCTTCTTATTTCAACCGTAGAGATTGCAAGCCGTACCGTTTTCTGGAGAGAGTTTGTCGTAGGCATCCTCATATATGTAGTTGCGTCTGATGGTGACATTGATGCCATCAGGGAATGGCCCGTCCCCCTGCACGTCCCGTTTGTCAGCATAGATTAACCTCTGGAAGATCTACAGGACAGGTGTAAACCCAGCGGCAGGGTCAGTGACAAATCCTTTCAGTTGTAAAATGTTTAATTCTGAGTATAGATTCTACTATATATCATTCATCCGTTGTGTTTGATCATCTTTTATTTTGGCAGATTGTGCCTTTCTTGGTTGTACAGAGAGAAAAAGAAACGGTGGGGGGAAAAGTATAAAAAGCAATATAGGACTATGCATGATACAAAAAAAAATACTTTATAATAAAGCTGTATAATTTCTATCAATATAATAGCCAAGTTTCAGTCACATTATGTTGCACTGTGACCTAGTGTTACTGAACTGTACTTAATACCAAGGCTTTTTTGAGAGTGGAACAATTACGCAGCACCATTAAGGTCTGCTGTAGCACTGTTCCACTTTCAAAATCGTATGTTAAATGTATAATACAGTAGCATGCATTTTTTACAGAATGTCGATACACTTTATTTATAGCACTTTCATTTTGACTGCAACAGCAGAATTTTTCGTAGAGCCCTGCAATACTCTTTCTTGTGGTTGTGTGTGTGTGTGGGACAACAAGTAGTACCTTAACTCGCTCCTCGAAGGGAACAACAAAAGGGAGCTCTGTGAGGATGGCCAGATGTCTCTCTTCAGACACAGACAGCTGTGGAGGCTCTAAACCGACTGCAAAAAGAGAAAAAAAAATTCAACACGTTAAGAGAGATTCCTTAATTTTGAACAATCAGTTATTTTTCTCTCCTTGTGTTTTTTTTTATTGCACAAATTATAAAAAAGATCATACAGTATTTAGGTCTACAATATGTCATTTACTTTCACAAGAGGAAAAAAAACACACATCATAAAGAAATTGTTGATTTAATAGGAAAATATTTTTTTGCCTTCATCAAAATCAAGTGACATTTTTAGTTTCATAGGAGGAATATTTTGTCTTCTACTTTACAGGGGTTCAAAGGTCAGGGTCAACTACAGCCGGACAGGACTCAATCTGACAAGGTAAAACAGCCCCACTCGGGGAAACTTCAGCAGAAGGAATACTTCCTAACATCAGGTGTCCTTTACGTGTTACACTCATCTAACAGTATCATTACCTTCCTCACTCTGAGCTCTGTAAGTAAGACCTTGTCCACTGTCCACAGCCATTAAAGACATTTCCATCCTACACCCTTTTAATTACACCCTTTAATTAACCCAACTGTGAGCTGCCCACCCACCGGCCGGGCTTTATCCATTAAGCTGATGTTTGTTTTGTATTAAACTCGGGGCTTAGACTGTTTAGCCCACAAAAAAAAAAAAAATCGCCACAATAGCTAAACCGCTCTTCACCCTGCTCACTTTGCGTCCACTGCAGCTCAATTATTCTGCTCAATTAGTCAATCTGATCTGCATTTTCCCATCAGGTTTCCATCTTTGAGGAGAAATATGGCCTCCGAGTGGTCAATATGTTGCTCATTCATCAGCCATGGGCCTGTCCATTTAAGGAAATGAGAAAAGGCCAGACAAACACATGGACCAGATGTGGCTGAGTTCATCAGGTACTTTCACACTAATTGAATTTATCCCATACAGCCTCTGAGTGGGATTAGGTAGATCATACACACATTGTTATCAGCTTGTTTTCACACCATACTTCACAGAAACCTGGGAAAACTCAAAGTGAGCCAGATGAAGCCCTGCCTGCGTCAGTGTACTTTCTTCTGAGTGCCTAATTGAGTCAATGAAGAGAAAATGTGGTAATATATCTTTGTTAAAACGGCAAGGGTTTTTTTCTGTCCCTGTGAAGTGCTATGAGAGAAATCTTTACATTATGAGACATTTTTTCCCAGCTAAATCAGTACATGATGGAGAATCATCTTCTAGTCCTACATCGAAGGACAGTTCAATTTTCACCACAAGTCACTCCCTCCCTCCATCTACTACAGATAGAAACTACAGAGATGCCTCCCAGCCCTTCTGATGAGAAATAATATCAATGCACATATCCATAGAATATGAAACGCGAAAACACCGAGAAGGTGACTTTGGACAGCAATTAGGATGATTTCCTGGGCGGTGTATCAAGCTGACACAAGCATTACTGTATACGATTCTTAATTTTCATTCATTGCCAATGGAGTAGCTCTAGGCTGTACACCAATACAGCAACAGTCTTGGAGTCTAGTTATTCTAGCTGATGACAAATATTTAATAGACTATTTGAAGACACAGATAATTGCCCTCTACCTTTTTAGAAAATGTAATATAGCTTTGGGCTATCTTCTTTTTAGATCAAAGTGGTTTTGTAACAATAACAGATTACACTACCATCAAGTGTTGACTGAAGTGGGCCAATGCGACCCATCCTTCGCGTTCTCCACACGTGTCTTGCAGAGGGAACATACAACTGGGTGACCTGGAGAGAAAAGAGGCAGGTAATGAAAAAGATGAAGCTCCTGCCAGTGCCTCTGGTCTAGACTTCGGCCAAAAGCTGCTTTTACTAATAGCAGCTTTTCTGTGCTTACCTTTACTGTTGTATTATTTATTTTTATTCTTCCTTTTATTTATTTTAAATGATCTATATGGTTCTGTCCTGGTTTTAATCTCTGTGAACCACTTTGTAACCTTTTTTGATAAGGTGCTCTTTACATTTTTACATTTCTATTACTTCTTTATTAAATCGGAGAACTAATTAACCACATATACAAAATGGAGTGTGGATATCATTCCTGCCTTTCGTACATAAAATACCTCCTTCCTCCTCTAAACAGTTGTTCACCTGTATTGAAGGCGGAAATACACAGTAAATAGCTTTCATCCGTACTAGAATCTAACCGTATTTTTAAAGGGAAATTAACAGAAAAAGTCATAATTCTGTGACTATTCACTGACTTTAACCACTGCGACCAACTCATAGTAGGAAGCTTTGTAAATACAGTTCCAGATTATCAGATGTTTTATTCACAGGCATTTAATACAAAATCTAAACCGCTCTGATGACAGTCAAGTACCTTATCTGCTCGGATGTTGACCTCCTCAGAGAGCCAGTGACCTGCTGGACAGAAGGGTCGTCTAATGTCGCGAGCTTTCACCATCTTCACCAAGTTAGTGATGACCTGGGTAGTAGATCAAACACACAGACAGATACACCCATACACACACATTAACATCTCTGACTCCACTTCATTGTCAGATAAAGAAATGTACATTTCAAGTACTTTTCAGAATAGAGAACACAACACTGATTAAGAGGTTTTTCTGTGTATATGCTGTTCTACAGGATGAGGTGCCTTCACTTAGAGAAAAAAAAAAAGCAATTTGAGAATTCAGCCATTAGTGCGCCATTTATGGGGAGTATAAAAGAAAAACGACCTGTGCCGTCCGTCAACGTCCAGCCCTGTTAATTACTGGCGCGGTCTGCTGACATCAGCCATCGGACAGAGGATGCAAAACACACGGCAGCATTGGTTCAAAGCACTGAAAGTACCAGCGTGGCTCTCGACTAGTCTGCAGAAGGCTCGTGGTTACAACATTTCACTTTGATGTATCGTTGTGACTTTGTAACACGCACAGAGCCATTTCAGGTGACCATCAACAAAGGCTACACTGACAAACTGTAAAAAAAAACAACTGTTTTTTTTGTGTTTATAAATTATGTCTACCGGCAAAATTAAAGATGAATATCCGTTTTTCCCCATCAGGATGTCAGTCAAAGGTTCAGGACTGGGACCACAGACCTTGTAGTAGGGCTGAACAATTACCTGAAATATTATTGAAATCACAATATGTCCAAGTGATATATACAAATTGCAGAAGTTGCAATTTTTTGATGAAAGTAAAATGTGTAACAAAACAGCATATAAAGAAGTACTGTAGTGCTGCCATGGTCTACAAATCTTGTTCTCCAGATGTAAGAAAACATGTTTGTTTGGTACAGACCCCAACAATTATCACATCATCATTATCATTTTATAGTTTTTTCAGTGAAAATGAAAGTTGTGATGCAAAAATGATCATTCCCACTAATGATGAATCATATCGTAATCGTAATGTTTGTCAAAATAATCGCCATATGATTTAGTTTTACCATATTGTCCACCCTTACCTTATAGTAACACATTTACTGGGCAAACTTTTAGGTTTCAACCTTCTTCGAACTGATCATAACAGGTTCTGCTGTTGCTATGGCTAGTAGCCGTCAGACATCCGCTATATAACCTCATGCGCATCATTGCATGAGGATTTGTTAAGGGAGCTGTTACGTCTGCCAATAACAGTAACAGCCACTCCATTTCCATATAATACCCAGGCTAGATTATTTCAATCGAAATGTTCTTTTCTAAAGCACGTCATTTTCATAGAGCGACAATCAATCTCGGCCAATCACTGCGAGGCAACCAGTCTGCAATAATGGCAAGTGCAAAATGCTGTAAAAGGCGCGTGGCGATGGGTTTGGAGCAGGCCTACCCCCTGACTCTGGGAATGAATAAGCATTCCTTAATTAGCCCATCGGGTTAAGTGCAAGCCTTAATGGGCCTTTCCCAAACTCCAGCGTGACATCGTTCTCCAAACATGGCCAAGAAGAAAGTTCCATTAGCAATATTAATACAAGCTTAGTTGATCATTTTCATTCAATTAACTTCTTTCAATTAAATAGATAGCTCGACAATGGAGGTGATAAAAGATGGGGAGGGACGGCTGATGACACGAACCAAACATTAGCGTGTTAGGGGTCAGCAGCGTTAAACCGACTGTAAATCCCACCGTTCAATTTGGAAAATGCATTTCCCCTGCTCCCCACTTCTTTAATGGGTCGTTTTAGCTGACAAGAGGCCTTTGAGCAGATCTTTTATGAAAATTCCCGACGTATTTGCCACCTTTCACAGAACTCCAGTGTTCACTTTTAAATCCTTCTGTCAAAGACTAACAGCCAAGAACAAAGTCGCTTAATTACCGCTTCCTTGACAGAGAATGGAGGGAATGGAAGAGGCGAAATGAAAGGGAGACATGGAATGAGAAAAAGAGCAGAGGAGAATGAAGTTAATGCTGTTTTCTGCCTCATTTCTTCTGGGTAAATAACCAGTGGATGACCTCCATGGCAGCGCTCCACCTTGTCTTTGCCTGCTCATGCATACAGGCTTGATTTCCACTGACACAGACAAGCATTGGGTTGCTCTGCTTCAATGCACAGAGAGGCAACACAAGAATAATTCCTGACGTTAATGCATCACATATCATGGTTTATGCTCTTAGGTATCAACCGATAAGAATGAAACAAAACTTGAATTATCATCATGACACCTTATGAAAAGTATTTTGTGTTTGCTGGTTCACAATTTTCTATTTTGATGTCAGGATTTGACTGTTGACACAGTACTCTTAATATTAAAATAATCTAGTAATTCTGGATTATAGTCAATCAAGTTTCGCAAAAAAATAAAAATACAAATTGTTATTTAAGTACTACTTACTGTTTGAACATGCCTTAAGCAGGTTAAGTTAAAATGACATCACTCTCATGCGATACAGTGGCTGGTAACTTGTTGGTAAACACAGTTGGAGGCAGGGTTAGGGTAGATCTTTTGCCACAGAGGTCAAATTGTTGAGCATGTTTCTAACTGACTGTAGGAGACTCATACAGTATCTGTGTGTCACAATCTGCAAGCTGTTTATCTAACGCTTCAAGCACATTCTTAGCATTGTATGCAATGAAAAAAAAAAATGCCATAAGAATGACCCAACAATGACCCAGAAGGATTCACTGCTGCTGCCACTGCCGCCATCTCATTACTCGAAACTTTGAACTTCAGTTTTCAAATCATCTACTGCGCAGGCCTGTGTGTGTGTTTGAGTTGACAAAGTGTGTGAGTATGTGTGGCCTCCCGACCTTTCCCACTGTATTTCCCGTGCTATATACTATATACTGTTTTTTTTGACACTGCATTGAAAAGTATATTTGCAACAATTTTAGACAAAGAATAGTTATACGTATATTAAGTTTTGTTTATCATCAACGCTGACTAATTTGAATTTCTACATTAAATTACAAGCTCAATGTCTTAGTATTCATTACTTTTACTTAATGCCCAAGTCAAAATTGGATTTAAGTAAGAGAAATTCAGTTGCATGCCAGGCGTGTTTACGAAATATTATTATACAATATGTAATATACAATATGAATTTAAAAAATGATGCAGACTCAACTGTCATGTACAGGTTGCTCTATACATCTTACCTTGAAGAGCTGTACCCAGCGTTTTTGCTCGGCCTGGATGCGCTGCTGGACCTCAGTGTTTGTCTTGACACCCACACTGCGGAAGGCAGCCATGTACTCCTCGCGGTGCTCTGTTTTGGTCTCGGGGTAGGCCAGCTTGATGATTCCCAGGCACGCGTCCCTCAGACAGCGAGACAGAGTCACCAGCTCTAACAGCGTGAAGGGCATCATGGAGGACTGCGTCTGACCTGTTGAGAGGGAGAATTGATTCATCGTCTTTTACAGATATTGATTTTCACATTTACATGGCGGCAAGACTGCTGAAAACAACAGACGATGACAATATATTATTTTGCAAATGAAGGAAATAGGAGATGATAGAGGAGTGTGTCCACAGCTCCAGTGTCCCGGTCAGACATACATGATACATACAATCCCCTAACAATGTAATGTTAGGAACAAAACATGAAAAGCTTGAGGGCGCAAAACAAGGACTGTTAAATAATTTTTTTTTTTAAGATCCAATAACAAGAAAAAGGGGAAGAGTCTACTACCTTCTAATTCGTGACCGAAAAACTCGCTGTCGTGCACGGAGATAAGCGAATGGCTGAAGAGAGAGCTGAAGAGATAGAAGAGGGGAATGATGCGGTTGGAGTCCTCATACGACATGGGAGACCCTCGTGAGATCACCTGTAGTAGCGGCACCATGGAGCTGATGGGGGAAACAGACAGGAAGACACAAAGTATGAGGCACAAACTGTATGTACACAAACAGGAATTAACAGCAAGCAAGCCGAAATATGAATATACGATTCCATACACACACAAAGATATATTTGCCAATAATCTGCTTTGAATTAACTCACCCAGTGATCATTTTTGTTGTCATAGAAGTTATCAGGTGCCAGATATGCCTCAGGAAACGTGCATTGAAAGCTAAACTGTAGAGAAGTCTGCAGAGAACAAAGAAGCAGAGACACACATTCAATTTAAACATTTATTTTGATTAGTACACGGCTCTCATCAACCAGACGACATGAATTAGAGAGCTATTTCAATCAGATGACACAATCAGTGAGAAGAACAGTAAAATTACTTTCCGTCAATCTGTCTACTATGTGGAGATTGTTAACTCTGCCCTGTTAACCAGAGGACACAAGTAAAAGGGGGGGAAAATAAATGACACTGTTAACCAACATTTCCCTCATAGAATTTTCTTGCCCTTTTCTCCCCTTTTATACCTTGTGAGGGCCGAAAAGAGATTAAATGAGCCATTAAGCTTTATTTAGGCGAGGCACCTTCCATTAGTAAACTAGTTGCTGGCGAGGGTACCCAGCTCGGGTCATAAACAGCCCTCTGGCTTCCTGCTGGAGCCCCATTTAACTTAATGGCCGAGGGAGCAAGACAATGGAGGACGAGGGAGGAGGGGAAGCCTGGTCCTCGCTGTGACCCCGCAGCGCCGGCATGCTTCCACGCTCACAGTGAATTACATGATAACGCCGAGGAGGGCCCACATACCTCGCTATAGTCGCTCTGCACTCAACGGGCTGTGGCACCAAGGTGTGAAGCTGCCCTTTGTTCAAGTGTATGTGTGTGTTTGTTGTATACTCCTAAATTGCATGGCTTTTCACACAGAGGGTAAGTACAGGTGACAATAATGTGTTAAGTAAGCTAAAAGGCAAAATAAAGTGGCCCTGCATATAATAGGCCCTTGTTTAAGAGTGACAGTGCTGACACCAATAAGGATGCTTCCCTTTAATAGGGCAGCATCGTGTATTCTCGGTAGAGGAGAGGAGTAAAGGTCAGTGGAGAAAAAGAGCTAACAGACAAAAAGGGAGAAGAAAGAATAGCAAGGAAATAGGAATCCTATATTTGCAGAATATTCACATCTCAATGTCAATGCTCAAATTCCCATTCCACCATTCAATCTACCAAAACCCATTCAAAACTCCCAAAATGTAAATGAGCATTGGGAGCAGAGTGTCAGACAACCATCAGTATGGTTTGAAAAATGGTTTGTGCCGAGCACACACCATCTGTCAGTACTACAAGGCTCAGGAGAGAAGCGAGGAGTAGTGCTGTGGGCTCATAACAAGTGATGCGAGTGTTTGATTGAAATGGGAAACAAAGCACTAAATGCCAGCTGACATGCTGATTTACGGCCTGAGAGAACCCAAACCCCCATTTCAATCATGGAATGAACCACTAATAAACAAAGTCAAGACATCAAAAGGGGTTGTGTGTGCATGTGTGTGTGTGAAAAGCAGCTTGATGAATCACGCCCGGATCATTTCATTTTGTGGTAATGAAAGAATCTCTGTTCAGCAGGAAAAAAATAACAGCAGTACTCGGGTCAGATTTGATACCATAAAGACTGAACAAGCGTGTTTCCACCCAAATAAAAATTTGTTTTGCAGCCTGTAGTATTAACATGATCAACATCATTATCTCATGACAACACAAAAATCACAGCAACCATTCAAAAGTAAATGAAGGACCAAAGCTCCTCTGCACTTACTTTCATCAGAGCGAGCCCCGTTAGCAACAGAGTGCCACACTGGGTGAAACCAAACTATCAAAGTGAAATTACACCAAATATCCAACGCTAAACAATTAAAGTGAAATTACACCTTACCCACTAGAACAAACCTGGGCTTAGTACAATTAGAAAACCAATCAAAAACCAATTTTGGTCCCGAGTCATTGAGTAGCTTTTAAGTTGTCCTCTAAAAAAAAAAATCATTTCATGAGACATTTTACATATTTATTAAAAAGGCTGTGTGCCGGGCTGGCTGGACGACTGGCCAGCCGCACTTTTTTTTGCTATAGAGCAGTAAATCAAGGCCGGGATGCAATTTGCTCCCCTTAGCCTCTTGTAAAGCTATCCCGTCCACTCCTGCAGTGATTAATCTTTCTCAGTGAGCTAATTATTTTGTACAGATATCCAATAATGATGGAAGACGAAGGGCAGGATTTATGGTAAAAGCGAAGAGAAGGAGGAAGCCGTAAAAAATTAAGGGGAATGGGCATACACATCGAATTTCTTTGAAATTCTGTTCAACCATTTGTAAGCAATACTGCAAAATTACTAGTTGACCACCAGACTCGAGCTGCATGTGTCCAGTTTTTTATTACTGAGGAAGCTAATTTATGTTTACGTATATCCTTTTCTGCATGGTTTTGGGTAAGGTTGGGCTTAAAAAGGGACAATAACAAAACAGATACAGCCGCAAATGTGATGTGAATCTTTATACATCACATCCCCACCCACACTTTTAAATCAACTGGCAGCAACTGTCTCCAATAATAATTAACTAGAGCAGGTTGACCATCTGAAGCTCAGTCTGGATCACCTCCAGCTAGTCAATGCACCATCCACCCCCCCACACCACCTCTGACATCCTGGCCCTAATGTAATCAACCTGAGAAGGGGTAATTGCCCTCATCCAGAACTGACAGCTTCCCTGACATCCCTGCTTCCTTTGCCGGTTGTAAATGCCAGTGGGTGCGGACCACTGATAACTGCCTGCCTCACTTCACCGTTATTTACATTACTGCTTACAGCGCAGAAACACATAAAGACACAGTTTTCCTCTCAATCAGGTAGGTGTGTAAACAAGCAAGGCTGATCTCGACAAGATGTGTAAAATGTTATGATATCAAATAAAAATGAAAAAGGCTTTAAATTTGTATTCCTATTATGTTTTGATTCAGAAACACCAGCTTCACTGCAAAGTTTTCTTGTTATTTGCATGCTAAAACAATTCTGATATATTAAAAGAAATGTCTGTTGCTTTGTAAACCCCTTCAGGGTCGCACTAAACAAGTCTAATCAGGTTTGTGTATCCGTACCTGACTTTTGGCACCATGAGGCGATGCTGGACCATGAGTGTGTGACAGATGGAAGCCATCATGGTGAAAACCTCCTCGCTGGCTGAATCCCTCCACACCAGGTTCAGCAGGGCGTTAGTCTGATGCTTGGTGTCCAGCTTGTGGACACACTCCTCTGTGATCAGCTGCACGGAGATCCTGGTGTCATCCTGACAGAAAAGGAAAGACGTAGGTTGGAAGACTGGAAAAACAGGAGTAGTTTTCCATCCTAACACATTATTAAGTATTTGTGAATAAAAAAAAAAAATTCACATTTTAGTTTATCACACGGATCACGCAGCTGGCAACTCAAACCCTTAGACCTTCAGGATGCCCAACCTGGTAAAGGTCAGTGGGATTCTATATAGTTATGCATACTGGACGAACAAGATTGCAATATTTAATTAGGCATGATGAAATTGCACGATGTCAATGTGCCAGGCCCAACTGAGGACAGACTTTTTATTTAATTTACTTCAGGCTCTGTTTGTGCCTATATCTGTATCACATTTACCAATGTTCTGTCTGCACTGCATGCACACAAGATTGAATACTGCAATAAATTGATTTTATTTATTATAACACATACAGTACACACAATATTCTTTGGGGTGTTTAAATTGAGCTTTGATGGTATTTACTTTATATTTACCCACATTGGTAACAGTACTCAATTATGTGCGCATAGAGTGGCACAACTGTCATATCTATATAACAAAAACTACCATGAACATGACATACCGCACACCTGACAAATGTGGCGCAAAATCATGGCAAAAATTACACGCTACAAGTGGATGCACCAATCCAACCTTTCCTCTCCCGATACAGACTGTGATATCTCAACTATTTGTCGAAAACCAAGTACCAATCCAATACCATTCTTTATGTTTCTTTACTGCATGGAACTCATTTGGATAACTCCGGTTAAGTTTACATGAGGCTGTAACTGTAATGCACAACTTCTTGACTATAAGTGGAGGCGTTCATATAAAAATATAAATATATATTTATTTATTTATTTATTTCTGGCCCAAACCGGATCCGCTTAATAGGTATCGGGGCAAGACTAGATTGGATCATTGCATCCCTTATGCCACATATTTATGGACCTGATTTAGCTACAAAACTAATATTGCTCTAATTTCGGTATAATCCCACTACCTTTCTTTCTGTACATGTGTGTATTTATCGTACCTGCATTGGCGGTGGATGGATGCCAGTGTCATCGTCGTCCTCCGAGTCGCTGCTAACTTCAGGCCTGCTGCTGCTCTCCGACACTGGCAGCAGCGGCAACAGTGTCTGCAGAGCCCGGAGGTACAGCTGGAGACCCTCCTCTGATAGTGAGCCTGCCAACACACACCCATCACCATTACTGCGCACACCATCATATCTCTATAAATCAGTCTAAGAGTTTATGCTTCATACATATATATAAATAATGAGAGTGTGCAGTACAAACACAGGCCTGTGTGCACACCTCTAAACTGAGCCACCCACCTAAGCAGTTCTCCCCTGCAGAGAGGACAAAGTAAAACACCCATGGTGCCTGGCTCTGTGGTGCCGAGGAGGAGGCGATGGTAGCCTGGAGGGAGCTCAGGAAGGCCTCGAATGGGAATAAGAGACGAACGTCCGACAGTGCCGGGATAAAGAAGTGAAAGATCTGCTCGGTGAACGGTGCAGAGATAAACTCCTCAGTAAAGGCTGCAAATACAAACTGCCTGTAGGACGACAAACATTAGACAAGTTAACGCACTGCATGACAAGGGTAACATGTAAAATATATATATATATATAATTACTGTATGTTCATAGAGAAATAAGCTAAGAGGGTGGGGTGTTCTAACATCACCCTGCTCTTTCTGCTGCGTGAGTGTTCCAATATTGTGTCTCCAAACAGAGCTGCTTTGTGTGGCCCAATCACACACATCTGGTGGGCCAAGTCAGATAATTAGCTGTTAGAGTCAGTGTGTACACAAGTTTCTCTCACTCCCGCCTTGCTTTTCTTCAAAGAAGAAAAGGAGTCCTCTGTCGTTTGTTATTAAGAATGTCTGAAACTGAGGGCAAACAGCCTGATATTCTGCACTCTGGCGAGCGAGCGAGTCTGGGGGCCTTTTATGGCTTGTTGTAAATTGGTCTCTGAAGCAATTACTGCTTCGCCACTGACTGGATGGTACAAAAAACTGCTGTAGTTTGTCTGATCAGTTAATTGATGATTTTTAAAGAATTCACTAGGGACAAAGACTTTCCTTTCCTGCTATCATGCAGTTGTCTTTTCTCTGCACTTAAAAAACAGCAATTTGGGGGGTCTGCAGACATCACTAACTTCAAGTTTATCAGTGAATCATTATCACCCTGTTATGTGCAATAGGGGAAATTTGCTTTTTGGCATTCTCCAGAGGAAGGTCACACAACAAGGTCAGCAGTGTAGCACTGCATAAGAAACTAACCAAAAGTCTGTTGCTCGTGCACAATTCAGCATCGGTCACAGTCTTTGCTGCAAATTCAGTTCATGTTTAACTCAGATTTTCTCAGAATACAACTTGTAATCCAAGATTAATGGTGAAGTTATTACAAGTTATTTACAAGGGGCAATTTTACCATCAGACACTAGTCACCACTGGAAAACACTAGTTGTGTCCGTTAAAAATGTTTATGTTGTTCAGCTTTTTTCAATCATGTTAAGACCCCAATCCATAGAAATAATTCAATATAAAGAGATGACAAAAACAGTAAATGTAGTTGGATCATTTTCAAATTCACAGTAAATTCACCCATTGTTTGTTCAAATAAGGTTTTCTGACCATATGACGCTCCTTTAGTGCTTGAGGGTAATACTGGTCATACACTTCTACTCTAACAGCATTTTGCTCTTTGTGTTCTTGTGAACGCCACTGTGATCCTTCCGAGCAGCAGCCACAGTAAGTGCCAAATAGCAGTAAAATGTGTTTTTGTCGGAGAACTAAGTAAGACTATAAGGTACTCGTTCATGGGTCACACCTTATAGTCTGATACTATCAGACTGTTTATTGTCCCCTACTACCCAACATACAGTTCTTACCCTGAGGAAATTAAATTAAAGAAGATGGCAAACAAACATTGTGCAACTTATCATATTTCTTCAAAATATAAAATAATTATTTTGGCTGTTAAAATTAAATTTGGCAGCTACATTTTTTAGTTGAATGTTGCACACTGCTAAGCAGAAATCTCTTGCAACAATCTATGTAAAAGCCCCGATCTAACTGTTACTTCAGTCTCGTGCTGTACCTTGCGCCTGTTGTGCAGGAAGAGTAGGTAAAGTGCAGGGGTTTGAGGATGTGCTCCAACAATGTGCTTGCTAGAGGGACAGAGGGAGCATCGCTGTACTCCAGACAAGAAGGGAGCCTGTGATTCACAAGAATATACAGCGACCTGTAGTATCCTGAAGAGAAGAAATAGAGTAAAATTAAGATTCAAAAAAAGAAGTTAGCACACCAGTAATGTGGTGTAAGAATTAAAGGAAGTCAAGAGTCACTTGACCTTTTCTGAGTGTTACACTAAATGCAACTTGACCTTAAAAACAGAATCGCTAAAGTATACCGAGATTGCAAAAGGAGAAGCAAGGATAGCCTGCAACATTAACTGAAAACAGTACTCCTCTATGTATTTTTAGCTGTAAAAGTAGGGCTAGCCAGTTTCCCTGGTCAATTAGGCTACAAGACATCTGACTGCAGTTGACATAGTGCCGAAAATTAAACAAGATCCTTTGTGCTGACGAGTATGAACAATTTTAAACTGTGCATTTGCAATGAGTCATACTAATGGGAAAATGTAAACACTATGAGATGTACTTGACCTGTGCACAGCACTATATATACTCAGGTGCCAGTCAGAGCAGGAACTCCCCATGTACAGATAAAAGTAGTCAAACACACTTCAGACCAGTTGATATTGACACACATTCACCATCTCTATACAGCCCTTACTGTTTGACAATTACACCTTAAAAAGGTGTAATTGTGTCTGTGCTACAGTAGACACTGGAATAAAATCACTGTGAACTTACCTTTCTGTACCATATAGTGCAAAATCTGCTCGAGTAATGAAGCTACATAGTTAGCATCGGGAATAACAGGAAGATAGGTTTTTTCTGAAGAAAAGATTTCTAGCATCCGCATGGGAACTGACACATTTAAACTGTCGTCCTTGCAGTTCTGTAGGAGTCTGGGGAGACAAAAAGAGGGACAAGTGAGATGGTGACAATAACTGCTACTTTCTTCAGTATCACCCTCCATGTGTTTATGCATTCAGCAGATAAATATGTGAATCCATTATTGTTTTTATAAATACTGTACCTGCAGCAGAAGCCTAAGATCCTCTTGATCTGAAACATACATGTCTGTCTCTGTGGGCCAACCAACAGCTTCACAAACTGACTGTTGAGTTTCACCAGGTTCTGGCACAACCATATCTTTATGAACACACAAATAGACACAATCTGTGAGATGTATATTATATATGTATATATTATGCATTAAGCCTCTGGCTACAGTAGCATCTGTGAACAGTCAATATATTTGTAATTTAAGAGCATCAAAGATATATCAAATTCTCACCAATCTATGTGCATCCACACTCTGTCTGTAGAAAAATATGAGTTGTCGTGATAAAAGGCAGAGAGAAGGACCGTCCAAGACATGCTGAGATCCCCCTGTCAGCGTCTTGCTGACACACTCATCAAACTCGGCCCTCTGGGTGGCATACTGGAAGAAAATGTTCAAACGTCACATATTGTAAATGCTTTGTTTGCGCAGACTTGTAAACTTGTGAACAATATCACAAACACTACAAATACACAGTGCAGGTACAGGTGAGAAAATAGTGCCATGACTTAGGAGGTGTTATTACCACACAGGAAAATGTATTACTAATAAGCAGAAACAAGTACAGACTGTGGTACTTTCTGTGAATATGAAACATGACAAAGTCTGTCTCCCAAGACAGTAATCTGTCGAGATGACATGTTGTTACTTATCTGCTTTGCCAACACACACGTTATGGTTTAGAGTCTTGTTGTGACCACTGAATGTGTGTCTATGGTAACTATCGGCGCTCTAATAAATGGACCAACTTAAAACACTTAAAACTTGGTTTGTTGACAAAGTGTTAAAGTTTAATTCAAACTTTTTTATATACAAAACTGTCACTTCCACAATTACAACACAAATCTTGTCCTAATAACTAAGCGGCTGATCAAAAAAGCACAACAGAGAAAAGTTGAGGCCTGTGAAAGACCAGAGAAGCAACCGGATTATCACCAAGTGAAAAACGATAACACCAACAACTTTTTGGACCACTGACTGATGAACTAACTGGTTCCATACCTTTGGCAAATCCTTACAACAAAAATCAACCATACAGGAAGTGATTGTTTACTTCAGATTCCTGAAGCTAGATACACGAACACACTGACTGTAACTGCAGGCGAGGAAGACCACGAGACAGGCAGCACCATTCACAGACCACCTGCATGTTACAGGGTTTCATGTGTGAGTGCTGACACACCACGTCAATGAAAGTTACCAAGAGGGCTCATCTCACAGACTATATGTTATACTCAGTGCCTAACAACCAACCCCCTTATGTTAGTTACTTACAGATTGGGTTATTCCCTCTATTCACTCTCAGAGAACAGTGCAGCTTGTTCCAACTTTAAAAAGGCTAAAGCTGACATTTCTTACCTGTCGTTTCAAGTCCTGGTAGCCACGTATGTAGGACTGAATGATGATGGCATTCTTCAATCGTTTTCTTTCATCCTGAGCAATAAAAGAACACACTTTAGAAGCAACGAAACCACAGCAGCAATAAGCACTGACACAAGGGAGGCCAATAGCCTTTTATCACGACAGCTTAATATTTCAGCCTATTTTAGTTTATCTTCATATTTACTCTTTATTTTCCACTTGAATTGGTTGTGCACAGTAGTAAGACTTGATTTTAAGCTGTGTAACTGAGTCTCTACAATCAAAAAGGTAAGTCATCAAGGGTCTGTTCAAATAAACACACACAACAGACTCATGCAGTGGCATGACAGACTTTTCACCAGTAGCTTGTAAACAAAACATTGCAGGAACATAGTTACCTCTCTTTTTCTTCTTTCTTCTTGAGTGCGGTGAAGCAGAGATGCTTTCTCCTCCTGAAAAGCAGCATAAGATAATCTTTAGAGAACTACTTCAAACAATAACATGTTTTTCTTATATTTGCTAAGCGCAGATATGTGGGGAAACTGGCCTACTTGTGTGTTGGGAACAGCGGACGTGTTGTCCCTGGTTTATTACTGATTCATGTCTCTCCATCTTCCCTGCAGAAAGCCAAACACCACTTACCTTTTTACTTGCTCCTCCAAGTGACACCTTGGGTCTTGTCTTGAAATCTCCCTCAAAGCTGAACATCGTTAGATCTTTCCCATTGACTGATTCAGAGGTCGCCACTGATCTCTGAAAGAGAAAACGAAAGGAAAAAAAGAAAACCCCTCAAACTCCCAATCTGACACCTGATGGAAGAGCAAAACACTGAAGAACAACGACCTGGTTGACTCGTGACTTGGCACCAATTTACAACCAATTAACTCATCTACTCGATTATCCGACCAAGCGAGCAAAAAACGACCAAACTAACCCGGCGGTCGCCGTCAGCTCGGGAACAAGTTATCCGGCTGACAGCTTCAGTTTTCCTGCAACAATAGTTAGCCGGCCGGTCCCCTCAGCTAGCTCGTGACTCAGCAGCTGTCACGAGCGGACCGCGGCCGTTAACGGGCCGTGACACCGGGCGGCGGCGGCGGCGGACACGTTAAAAACCACGACACGTCCACGGGCGACAGGTCGCAAGCGCTCATTCACACACTTTTGTGAGAAACGTGGAGGTTTTGATTTTTTTTTGTTGTTGACGTGTTAGCACTGGAGCTAGATAGCAGAGCGGCTAACTTCACGGGGGGGGGGAGGCGAAGGGGGGTGTCTCGTGTTACAGGACGAAGGAGAAGCAGAATCGTTTTTTACCTTTGACTTTTGGATTATGGAGGGACACAGACACAGTAACTCTGGGGGGGGAGGAAGTTTAGGTTAATCCAAACGACAAGTCTTCTTTTCCTGCTCTCTCTCTCTCTAGAAATCAACACAACACAGGGAACAGCCGTCTCAACTGCTTCCGGTTCCGGCCGCGTCAGGCAGCTGATTGGACAAGAGTCGTGTCAATAATATCCGAGCGGCTTAGACCCGCCTCCCAGCCAGAGCCATTGATAAGGTTCTGTGACTGGTGTGTGTGTGTGTGTGTGTGTGTGTGTGTGTGTGTGTGTGTGTGTGTGTGTGTGTGTGTGTACATTTAAGTGAAGTCTATTGCAAATTAGATTTAAAAAAGGAACTCCACGTTTAGTTATTTGTTTAATTATTTTATTTTTATTTTTTCACTGTACACACAATCACACAGATGCTTGTTGCTGTTTTATGTTCACACAGGTGAATCTTCTCCAATAATATATAATACACTTTTGCTGCTCAAAACTCGCTTGCAGGGATCTCCTTGAGGTTGAAAGGTTATAGGCTGTTTGTTAGTGAGCCTTTACACTTACTTATATTTATATATTTATCACTACATGTTTGGACCTTGTTTTGTATCTTGTCTGAACTCTACGCATCATTCATTATTTTGTTGTTTTGCTCCAAGGACCAGGAGAAACACAATTTTGTTCCGCTATGTACTGTGCTGCACTGTATACAGATTACAATAAAAACTCTATTCTTTCTTATCACTCTCTCTCTCTCTCTCGCTCTCTCTCTCTTATCTTATGAACATTTTATTCTGGGGTGTAATCCAGCATTTTTTAATGGGAGGTATCCACTGCTTTAACTCAGTGACACAGTGTACCCAATCCTCTTTTATTGACACAAGAAATAGTTTAATAGGACCCTTGTTACACAACTGAATTACATACAAAAGGTTGAATAAATACCAAAATAGACAGTATCACACAGTAGAGTTGGAGTTTGCCCAGTTGTTTTGGGACTGTAGATGATTAAATTTCCATCTTTCTGAGGACTTCAGGGACTTCCCATCCATGTTGCCTTAAAAGTAGGGTTTGAAAGGTCTTTTTCTTGACTCTAAAAACAGTCAACATTTAAATACTTAAATGTATCATTAAACATGGACAAGAAGCCCTTAAGGTTCTCAGAAAAATCAACATACTTACACCCCCTGATGTCTGGAGAAAGTTGAATCCAGATCACAAGACAAGAGTTTTGATTTTCCACATCTCATTGTTCTTCCGAATTGTTGCCTATGCAGAATAGTATATTTAGGTGACCGTGAGGACATTTTCTACATTAACAGTACAGATATACTTTTTGAAATACAGATAACTAAACCAGCCAAATACAGCCCAAACAACAATGACTTTCCAGCCTGAGGAAAACATTTTCTTGGTTTTGTGGTTCATATAAGTGTTAGCATTCCTGCAATGCACCTGACTGGTTATTTTAGTTTGATTAATAGAAAGGTTCCTATTTGTGTCGATGTGTTCATCTCCTCACTCTCCTTAATTACATGTGGTGTACCTCAAGGCTCATTACTCGGACCAGTTACCGTCAACCCGACTAGACGGAATGACGTCTCCTGCTAATGTTACGCTGATCACACATTGTTTTGCTTTTCAGTCCAGGAGAGTAAACTGAAAAGATTTGACTCTCTGCATAACTGTTTCACCAATCTTATGTTTAAAAAGCCCTCCTTCAGATTCCAAAATAGGTCAAGTACATATAATGGGATTGCTAGAGCAATCAAACTGTACCTCCCTTATTTAACTATCTTCACTAGATGTATCTTTATTTTAGAATTTATTAATCTTTAGTTATCTTTCTGAACTTTCAATCCCTCATGAGCCTGCACACAGCTGTCTGAGAAACTGAGTCAGTATACTATAAGGTATTTTTAATCCTTTAATTCTTCTTTTATTTATTTTATTTCCCCTCATCGGATTGATCAGTTTCTTCCTATTGGTAGCTATGTTAAGTTTTGTGTATAAGGAAATTAACATTATTATGTAATAATATAATTGCATCATGGGTGTGATGGTAATTTATGACAGACTCACTTTATTGATCCATATTTTGAAGCATGTATGTTTGTTCTGAACAGTATTACGTATACATTTTACACATAAAGTGGATACAAACTACATATGATAAGTATGATAATTATTATTGACAGTAGAAGTAGAGGTAGTTCATCTTTACCCATTTTTACCCATATACAAACTGTTAGGGTCACTTGTATGATAAAATTCAATCCAATAATATTCTCACAAGAAAGCCAAATATTTCTGTTTTTTAATTTCGACCCCGCATGCATTTAAATGGGATGAACTAAACATGAGAAACATTTTTCAGCACTGTCAGATTCAACAGCACCTATAAATCAAGGCCTCTCTGACAAAGTGAAAATGATAAGCTTCACTTCGGTCCCCCTTCATCTAACACAACGTCCTACGTGACATTATGTTTTCTATTGTATTGAGCAAAGAGCAAAAACCTCCCCAGTCTGGACACTTGACAAAGTAGCACTTAGCAGCTTTGGGGTCATTTTTAAAATGTAAATGCACTGAGTGTAAAAGTTTACGAAGTGTATAAAAGTGTTGCTGACTTTTCCACCTTAGTGCATTAGCTTCTGTAGAATCAGAAATAAGGCCTATTAATAATGCTTTTCAAGCTGCATAGGGACTTAAAAAGTGAGATTTTTGTTCAAATAGTATAAGCTGCTCCAAAAAAAATTGACTATAATGGTCAAGTGAACCAGGAGCTTCCACACCTAAAAGATAAGGGCTATTTTAGAAATTAAATATTGGGCTTTAATACATTTATTACAGTTATTTTTATTTTTTTATTTACTCATTATGTATGTATTTGTCTTGCATGGTCTTTGGCTCATTTCCATGGGAATTCAAGGTCACATACAGTAATTTGTTTTTTATATTTGATTTCATACTGATTCAGATATAAGTATTTATGGAAAAGCCTATATTATTATTACTATTATTGCACTCTTTACACTTTTGGTCAACAAACAGAGGGCTCGTATCCTCGGGCTTTTTACTGGCTGAACGAATAAAGGCTTTAAAAGCATGAGCACGAGGCACAGGGAAATGGTTTCATCAATAAGATCTGATTGGGCCTATATATAATACTGTAGGCGTACCATGTTGAAGGCGACGTGGGTGTACTCTCCATTCAAAGTGTATCGATAACACGTCTGAGACAAATTAAGCAGCAATATTGAATTTCATAAAGGGTTTGAGATGCAGATGTTTCTTTCAGAGGAATGAGCCTCTGCCCCTGCTGTGATTATCTCATACTGATATTGACATTAATATAAGCCCATTGGATGTGGAGCTTAAATTATATAATAAGATGGAAAATAAATGATTATGAGCCACAAATGTTTTCAAAAGCAGTTCTACACATTTGGCCATTCGGGCCAATTTAAGCGACTATATTTATTGCAGTAAAAGAGACAGTGTAGCTTCCTTTTAAATTGCCTTTTCATAATGAATACATTTGCCGCAGGTAATTAATATATAAACTATCCCGATTTGTCACTTTGATTTGTATTTTAGTTAATTGTGAAAGTAATTACAGAGCAAATTAACAGCTTTCAGGAAAGACCAAGGTTTTAGGGTCCGGTTCCATCTTGGGTGCCTTATTAATTTTCTCTCCCTTAGATGTGATGAAAAGGAGCGATAAATCTGGGTGATCGGTGAAGGCCAATACTAAATGGCTCCATATTTCACCGCTGCTTTAATAGAAATATTCATGCGGGCCCCTTAATGAAATTAAAGCCGCGGTGGGGACACCAGGCGATCAAGAGTCCGGCTCTTATCAGATTCACGCAGGAGGCTGACAAACGCGTTTGATCGACGAAGAGAACTGCAAAACGAGATTTCTGCTCAGTGTCCAGAGGTGAAGATGTTTATTTAGCCCCTCACAATATTATATCCATCTTTAAATAGCTGCCACTCACCCTCATCCTCTCTCATGGCTGTCAGTGCGTCCAAATTATATATTTTTATCATTATAAATGAGAGTAAAGTTCAAATAAAAATGACCAGAAACACATTTATGTAATAATAATAATAATAATAATAATAATAATATTTTCAGGGGCAATCAGGAAAATTTGTCAAAGTGCAAGAATTGGAGACCTTCTAATATATCATCAGCATTTGCACCATTTCCCCACAAAAATAAGATGGCAAAAGCAAATTAGTGACTCTCTCTCTGTCTCTCTGTCCTGCCTTTCTATTTTTTTTCCCCCACCTTTCCACGCAGGCCCCCATCCCACCCACATCAATCTCCCGGTTATCATTCTGTAATTGGTCATGATCATCAAGGGCCACAATTAAATGGCGATCCTTTACTTGAAAACTACCCGGTGACTTGTTGATTTCCCCCGAGCAAATAAACGTCCCGGGAGCGCGGTCAGCTGATGAATTGACAAAAACTAATCAGCTTTATTGGTAGACAGGTTAAGGGCAACTGGGTGTCAATAATTCTCATTTTGACCTCCTCTTCCATTAACTTTAAGTGGCTTATTAGACCGAAGTCACCCGGAGCCACGGGCCTATAGCCACATGTGTCTCCTCATCACACTTTCGGGCTTTCAATTACTAAATCTTTTTTTGCTGATCGTTGCGCACGGATTGTGCCGAAATGTGACTTATTTCGACAGCCACCCGTAGCTTTACTGGGAAGTAACAACAATCCGGTTGCCTGCCCCTGGTGCTATTTTTTGATTTAATAAGAAAAATACCAACAATATTTTTAGTGTTACAGGAAAAAAAAAAAAAAAAAAAAAAAAGGCCTTTTAGAGAAAAATCGTTTTTTAATGCACAAAAATCCACAGGCAAAAGTCTAAAAAAACAAAACTTGATTTGCTGAAAACTGTTGGAAGCAGGGAGGTTTTAACCTAATCACTTTGGTTAAACAGCTCCATTATATCAGGCCAGTCTGTCACCTTCAGGGCTGGAGAGCGACAGAAGGAGGGCTTTCACTTAAATTTCCCTGTTGGGCTTTGGCTCAAGATGTTGCCATTTGCGCATGCTTTTTTTCCCCCCTTTTCTTTTCTTTTTTTTTTTTTTAAAAAGACTGTATATTTATTTCATTTGCTATCCAAACGCAATAAGTGAAGATGAGCCTGATAACCTTACACATCCCCTGACAGGATTGGGTAGACAGTCATCCAACATGGTTTCATCTGTGCTGTGTCATTCAATATTTCCTATGTGCGATTATCACCATGTTTTTTTTTTTTTTTTATTATCCATTTTGAAGTCAAGGTTGAACGAAATATTACTTAACCATCTCCTGTCCTCAGGTGAGCCATGAGGTGTGCAGTACCAGGATAGATCGTCCCTCTTGTTTTCATGCAAGGAAACTCTAGACTTACTTAGGCTCGATAATAAACAATTAAGTGAAATGATCTCAACCCATCGCAGAAAAAAAATAAGATTGAAAAATAAAAATTTGAAAAAATAAATTTGTTTATTTAATGTTTTAATATAATAAAGACCTTTCCGGAGTGTTTGTGTTTAATAAGACGTTACTACACCTGCTCCTGTCACCTGGCGAGCCAAAAGACGTGCACAGCAGGAGGAGCACACTTTCTCCCACAATCATAAAAGCGGACAAGGTCCTGCTTTAGTCGCCTTTGGAAACGTTTGCTCCACAGACCCGCAGTTAATGAATCTCATGCAGGCAAAAATAACATCCAGTTATAACGGGTCAAAAAAAAAGTATGTTTTTTTTTTTTTTTTTTTAATGAAAGCAATAACGCAGCCAAAAAAAAAAAAAAAAAAAAAAAAATCCCTTACTTTCCAGTGACTATAGCCGAGAGGCGTCGTCGGCTGGGACAGCCCCCTGCAGGCGGCCGCACCAATCGCCTCCATCCCACGGGCATTAAGTGTCACGCGGAGCTCTCCCCTCACACTCCGGACCGCATCATAACTTTTGAGAGGTGGGGGGAAAAAAAACCGCCACTGACTTCTCCCTCTCCGTCTCCAGCAGCAGCAGCAGCAGCAGCAGCAGCAGCAGCGGCGACCAGGACGTGCACCAGGGGGGCCCCAAATGGAGAAGTCAAAAAACTTCCGCATCGACGCGCTCCTGGCGGTGGATACACCCCGGGTGCAGACCTCTCCGCTGGCGCTCGTGACTTCCCTGTCCTCCTCCTCCTCCTCCTCCTCCTCCATCATCATCCCGTCGGCCGGGAGCGCGGCGGCCCCGGAGCTGGCCGCCGCCTCCGCCGGCGGCGTCGAGTCCCTGCGCACGGAGACGCCGTCCCCGCCGAGGATTTCCGCCTGCGGGCTGATCCCCAAGCCGGGTTTCCTCAACGGCCCGCACGGCATGGTTGGATTACACCCGCAGAGCACCGCGGGGATCCCCGCACAGGCGCTGTACGGCCACCCCATGTACACCTACTCCGCGGCCGCCCTGGGCCAACACCCTGCCCTGTCCTACTCCTACCCGCACGGCTCCCATCACCACCACCACCACACGGACCCCATCAAACTGACAGCCAGCACCTTCCAGCTGGACCACTGGCTCCGGGTCTCCACGGCCGGGATGATGCTGCCCAAAATGTCTGACTTTAATTGTAAGTAGCTGTTTCATTGAGGAGTTTTTTTTTTTTTTTTTTTTTTTGCCCTTTTTACTCAAAATAAATGTAAATATCTATTATATATTTTGGTTGGCGACCCAGGCTGATCTGGAACTGTTTGAGTCATAAACATGATCTGTTATAATTTAGCAAATAAATATTATCAATACATATCTTTGATATCTAAATTAGACTATTGATGTAGGCCTGCTTCAAAACAGTTTATGTTACTGTGGTAATGACTCGGATATAAAAAAAGGCATGCAATTCTTATTTGGCTTAAAAACAAAGTCTGTTTTTGTGAGTTTGGGCGGTATTTCCCTCATTCCGATCATCTGCATGAAGAGGCTGTCATACAATGATGGTTTTTCTAAGAGGAACTAAAATGGACAGATAATGGACAGTGGGAAAGTAGCAGAGGAGTGTGAAACCCACAGTCGACATGCTATTTGCTCACCAGATACTGCCTTTTTGTTTCTGCTCGGTTTAACAGATTTGTTCAAAATGGAGGGGCAAATAGCTTCTCTATGGAAATATTCATATGTGGACGACCTTGTTGTTTAAGCAGGGAGCAGAGACGTAGAAAATTATATTTTATTGCACCATAACAACAGAAAGGACAGTAAATGTTGTACTGATTTTGGCATTGTGCTTAAGTTTCCCTTACATTAAGATTGTGTTGTAAGGGGAATTTACACTGTTGATTTTGGACATTAATCTCTTAATTTAGATATAATTTATACCAGGAATCACTAAAATTTTTTTAAAAAAAAAGACGTATGAAATTTATGTTTTCTTTTTTTATTATTCTTGCAGCTCAGGCGCAGTCCAACTTGCTTGGCAAGTGCAGAAGACCAAGAACTGCATTCACAAGTCAGCAGCTGCTGGAGCTGGAGCATCAGTTCAAACTGAATAAGTACCTGTCACGACCGAAGCGCTTTGAAGTGGCTACCTCCCTCATGCTGACAGAAACTCAGGTAATATATCTTACAGCCATGGCAGTTTTCTCCATTTTAGGCTTTAAGCGTTTTTTAAAAAATGGTACAAGCACCGCCAAGTTAAATCAGTTTAGTTTGGTGTCATTTTCTTATTCTCATTCCGCTTGATCCTTTATAATCTATGGAATTAAAAAAAAAACTTTAATACTATATTAAATAACTTTTTGGAGATGTATTCAGTGTAGGGTAATTGTAACAAGCAGAGGTCAGTGTCAGGTGGACTGGTAACCTTTACGCAAACTTTACGCAGTGTTACGCGCAGGCAGCCTCCTCCTTTATATGTTCAAACCAATCAAACCAAATTATTTTGTCTCTCCTCAGGTTAAAATCTGGTTCCAGAACAGACGCATGAAGTGGAAGAGGAGTAAGAAGGCCAAAGAGCAGGCCGCCCAGGAGGCCGAGAAGCAGAAAGGCACCAAGGGCGGCCAGGAGAAATCTGACGGACTCGAACAGTCGGACTATAACAGCAAGACAGACTCGAAAAATGGCAGAATAAGAGACTTTAGAGACAGTGACGACGACGAGGGCGACAATTTCCTGTACAACTCGTCAGACTGCTCCTCAGACGACGAGAGGAATCACACCAGTGACATAAGTCCGCAGCCTTGAAGCCGAAGAGGGTCGAAGGTGGCGATCTCCATTTATAATGACTGTGCGGGGATTTTCGCTATAAAAATGCAGTTGCATGTAATCCAACCTCTCTAATCACCTCCATGGAATTAATGAACTTTTTTTTTTTTTTTTTTCTTTTTTTGTCATGAAAAGAATACAATTTAGGTCAAGAATAGATGAAAAACAAGCAATAAAGCAGGAGATGTAAGATCTATAATACCCATAGGAGCATCGTTCGTGCAGCACTGGGCTGTGGTAAACTGTGACATGTTGCATGGTTTATATGCAAACGCTGTAAACTGGCTCAGGACTTTGCAGTGTTTCCCTGCTGCGATGGTTAAGTTTGCCAGCAATAATCTTTCCATAATATCCTATAGCCCACTCTGCAGTAAATAGTCCGCTGTGATTTGTCTTATTTTGGCCTCATTTTGTTCTTTGTGGTGTTATACTTCCGCAGTGACTCATATCACGCTGGGGGAAAAAAAAATGTTCTGTTTATTTTTCTATACTGTATTTATAAAATGGTCATACCAGTGCATGCTAAATTATTGTTTAGCGTCTCTCTCGGTGCAAACAATGTGAAATAAAATGTTTTTATAGAAAAACTCAGTTGGTATTTTGGCGCCAGTCTTGTGGTTTTTTTAAAAGAATATAGTCCCCCTAATTTACGGCTCGCTTGCAGTGTTTGAGCGGCGGATGCGGACGGAGGCGTGTGTTTTTCTCCTCGCTCTGACAGGTCGGGTCATGGGAATCACTGTTAATAGCGCTGTCGGATCTGTGCAAACGTGCAGTGAGAGCAAACAGCAGTAGGCAGTCAGACGCAGGAAACATTTCACACCACACTAGCAATGGGCTCGCGTTAATAAACCTTTTAAACGGCTTGTTGAGCCACAACTCGGCGGCTCAGCCACTATTTTCAGGACTGAAATCATTTTCAACTCATTTAACCTAAAGAACAACCCACGGCATACGTTAATTGTTGCGTTTTTTAATTGGTAAAAGCTGATTTAAATAATAAAATAATACCTATGGTGTGTCCAAATATAGGCCTGGACATAGATTGTCAACTCTTTTTTTTTTTTTTTGTTGCATGGAAAAAATGTCGTGAGCCATTCTTGTTGATTTTAAACTAAAAACAAAGCAACAACAGGAATTACAAACATAACACATGTAAACTGTGCTATGGGTTCTGCATTTTACAAAATGAACAAAAACGAAAGTGGACTTCCTCAAATGCAAACAAAACATTCTTGTCAGCCTTCATTTTCCTACATCAACAAAGCATTTATTTGTTTACTGTGTATTATTACCTAATATGTTGACATCATGATCTTTCAGCCTGGTCTTTTATTTTCTAATCTTTTAGTTAAGTTCTACCAGCTGAGACTGAGCTACAGGACCAGTTTAATAACTCATCTGTACCTGGGTTTAAAACGGTTACTTTACAGTCCCACAAAAATGGTCTCACTTGTCATTGTTCCCGCAGTCATCAGCGTCAAACTATAGCAGGGGTGGACTGATTATGTGCCATTTGTAGCAGGATTACTGAGGGATCTGTTGGTTATCTTCAGCTGTTTGCTCTAGCTTTAGCAGACTAAATCAAAGTTCAGCTGAGGGTCAAGCCCAACCAGAGTACACCAGGTGAAGCTGATGGCAGACAATGGCCAGTGTATGGACTGCACAGTGAGCCTATTGATCCCACTATGTCCACCTTTTAACCGACAAATTCTCCAGTTTTCCTCCCAGCGGTCTCCGTCATTTCTCAATAAAAAACACCACTGCCCCTCAAGCCTGACAGTCTCTTTGTCCATGTCTCAGTTCTTGTGATCCGCATCTTAAATGTGATCAAAACAACTCTGTAGTCCCTTCCGCATGAGGTTACACTGTGGTTTGTGGACCAGTGAAGGACATTTCCTCTGGTTGACCTTGGTGGCCCATTCCTGACCTCAGGCCACGCTCCAGCCTCAGATTGATACAGGCCGCACCGACGCAGCTAATTAATAAGGGCAAGTATCAAATGTAACAGAATGACTCTGCTATGTTAAACACGCCGGCAGCCACTGGTGTCAGCGAGCAAACAGAATAGGCTAGACTCGAGGCCCCCGGGTCATTTCAACCCGAGCGTGTAAACACTGAATGAACACCGTCCGTCCCCCTATTCTCGCTGCTCGTTTGTGTCGCGCTCACAGCCGCCGAGTGGAAATATCAACAGAAAAGGAACAACATACAAATATTCACTAATCTGCTGTGTTTAAGGCGGAGAAAGACTTTATTATTATGTGCTTTATTTTGTGTAAGAGTGTAAATAGACTCAGTAAAGCCCAGAAGAATGGTTCCAGGTGTCTGAACGCAACAATATTAACTCTTGCTGTACACTGCCTCCATGAGGGTGGTCTCGGGAAAAAACATGCAGGCGTAGAAGAAGAAGAAGAAATGAGCGCGGTTGTAAGATAGAAAATGGTTTCTTCCACTCAGTCAAAGCTTCAGGCAAAATGGCTGGGATTTATTGAGGCTTTTATGAGTAATGTTTAACAAATTGTATAAACATTTGTTACACTCCAGTGCCTACATATTTTGCTGTTTTAATAACAAATGTACAAGCACCATCATAGACAATGTCTTTAGGAAGTGAAATATATATAAAATATCCAAGGAGTTGCTATCAATTAAGCAAAATCTGTAGTTATTTGTTTCAGAATAACAAAACTGAACCAATATGCACTGCATTAAAATAACATACATTGTCTGGTGTGTCTCTAAAGGCATCAGCATCTTCCAGATTTAAAAATCTTCATCGTAACTAATTATGTACAAGGACTATCCAAAGCAAAAACATTAACTTAATATCAAAAACATGTGTATTCTGGGTTTTTGTTTTAAGAGACGGTTCCCGCCAACAAGCCTCCTTCTGTTCCACAGTTTTGTCTGGTACGTCTGTTGGTTTCTGGTGTGTGTGGTTGCGTGTGTATGTGTTTTACAGTTTGAGTTTGGCCTCTTTGGCCTCCATGGCTTTGGTGGCGACCTGTGCGCGCTCTGACAGCAGCGATGCTTGCTCAGCTGGTCCCTGTGACTGGGCATTCTTCAGGAGGAAGTGGCTGATGAAAAGCTTCAAGCCCTCCCGCAGCATTCCTAGCTTGGGAATTCCTGAAATCCTGGCGAATGGGAAACAACGAGGGACATTGATTTTTAGATGTTCACATGGTGCGAAGCAGTTCAGAGGAGTGGTTTACAAGACGTTGACTAACAGAGGTTAACATTGCTGAAATGTTACAATAGACTTCTCAGCCTGGATCCATGGATGGCAATTTTCTCCACCATTACAAACTGAAATATCTAAGTGGATGGACTGACATGAAATTTTGTACAGACATTCATGTTCCCCAGAGGATGAATTGTAATCACTTTGGTAATCCCCTGATTTTTAATCTAGCAACACCATAAGGGTCAAAATACTTTGGTTTCTAAACAAATATCTGCAAATCTAATGAGATTCTTATCAGCCTCAGCTGAAGTGGTTTAGCTGTGTTTATTGCTAATAAACAAATGTTAACTAAATTGAACGTAGTAAATATTATGCAACCACACTAAAACTCACCTTCCAAATATGCTGGCTAGGTCCTCAGGCTCAGTTTCCTTTAGCAGTTTGCTCAGCACCTGGCGCAGGAAGCGCACTGTGGGCTTATCTAGTTCCCCAAACTCTATTACCTACACAGAAAAACACAGCAGCGACCGTAATTAATGAATATGTTTTAAGATTTAATTCAATTTATGACATCAAATAGATAAATGTAATACAATGAAAGATTCAATCTGCACACGACATGTCACTTACTTTAAGTATGGAGAGTGAGAGGCACTTCCTCTGAAGGAAGCGGGTAACCAGCTGGACCAGGTTGTTAAAGGTGCTGCTGGAAAGGTTGGACAGCTCCCGGAACTTGTCCCATAGGCTGAACTGGAAAGTCATCTTGTAGAATACAGGACATCAAATTGAAAGATTGCACAACTCATTGATACACAGATGAGTCCGAAGAACTGTGCTAGAAACTACAAACAACAGAAAACGGCTTCTCTGCTCAGGTAATCCTCTCATCCAGATCCAGTTTACATGTGAAAAGCAAACATTCCCACCAGCTCAGGTTCGAGCTCTTTGATGAGGACAATGGTCATCGGTTTCTGATATGGACCCGTGGCCTACATGGCAGCAAAGTAGGAAGTGTGGTCTCACCCCCATTGTTCGTAGTCACAGTCAAATAATATCAGAGGTGAGAGGTGTGAGAGGCTCCCACACTGCAGAGGTGAACTACAGGCCAGACGCAGGTCACACACAGTTTAAGAGGCTGGGTGGTCACACACATCCAGCAGGTAATTCAATCATAAATGCAACTGTTCTCATTTTCTCATGATGAAATGTACAGTAAACTAGCTTCTCTCACTTTAAAACTGCAATCTTTGATTGGTGTACAATATAATTTACTGTCCACATGATGATTTTCAAATAAGGGCCATGTACAGAGTGTGTGTACTATCGCTTTAAAAATGACACAGTTATCAACATTCATATAAGCAATTAGAAATTTACTTCCTTTTATCTGTTTATTATAATTACTTGATTTGAGCGTTGACATATGTACACAGTATTAATATTACCAGTTATTTGATTAACTTCTGCAATAACATAATGACTAATGAAACATGACTAGAGGTGAAACGATAAGTCGATAAATCGATTACTCGGCTGAAGAAAATGTGCCACTATTTAGATGATTGATTATCATTTTTCAATAAGAGGAATTTTTCAAAATTGTATGACTTTTATAGACTATAACATTAATTCATCAAGAAAATAATCATCATATGAACACATAACTATACTACAAAGTATCTGTTGCTATTAATAACACCACCGTCACTTTACCTGTAATTCTGTAATCTTGTCTACAACTGCTCTTATACAGTTCCTATTTAATTTTATATTCTTTTATAATTTTAGTTCTATATATCTCTTATTATTAATTCTTTTACTTTCTATGTATCTGTAGCTCTGCATTTATATAGATAAAAAAAAGTTTTGGCACTGATCCTGCAAATTAATTGAGAATAAGTATTGAGCTAGTAAGTGTTTTTTTTTTTATTTACTGCTCTCAAGATAATGATTTCATGTGTTTTCATCAAACAATTGTCTAGGAGAAAGACTATTATAATTAATTATTAATTGCATGTGCTAATCTCTTAGTTGTGGAAATAGCCCATTAACCAGCAAGAGTACCTGGAAGCGGCGATCTTGGGAGCAGAATTTCTCTCCGAGTACGGCGTAATAGGCATTGAAGGTTTTCTCCTGCAGACAGCAGTCCATCAGAACATGAACAATCTCTCTCTCCTGCTTGTCCTTCAGCCCCATCCTTCACAGAGAGCAAATACAAGGCTTTAAAATAACACAAATCAATGAACCACGGCTAAAATAAGCATGTCATATTTCCTTCTTTATATCTTTGGTAAACCAACTTAACATAGAGACACACTGCAGAGGTGAGTGATAACAAACCTGAGTAGTTTCTCGAATGCATCGAGGAAATCTTCACTGGTCATAATCACACAGAAGATGTTTCTTCTGACCTCAGTGTTCATCCTCTGTTTTCTAGCCAGCTCTAAGACTTTGGCACTAAACTGAGACAAATAAAACAATGACAACAGGTAAATGAGAAATGCTGCTAAGGCCAAGTACATTCATCAAAGTTCTGACATTACTGAATAATACTGACTAGACTTGTGTTTCATTAAATCATTCAATAAAATAGTTTAAATTTGGCAAAATGTTGATGCAAGTAAGGAACAATCTGAACAAGAAATAAATAAGATTACAAATCTGTCCAAGGAACTAGACTTTTTTTTTGACATTTTGTGTAACTAACACATTTCAATTACTAATTATACTGAACCTTCTTCTAAAACCTTAAACTATACTGTAGCCTGCTGACACTGTACAGACAAATATAATTCAGATAATGTTGGTGTACTTTTGAATTGTTACAATTTTCATTATCAACATAAAAAAATTGAATTTGAAGATTTTAAATGAGTTAAATACAATACTACAAATTCTATAAATACTGCAACACAGACAAAATGGGACACGATCAGTTCAGTTATCTGCTTCCCCTACCATGGCACGGCTTAAACCTGTGCAGCGCTGTACTGGGATGCCGACTGTACACATCTACTTGGCCGCAATGCTGGTGTCGTCTGTGGTTCCAGTACTCTACCTGTCCTTCAGCCGTACTCTGTTTTGAGGTTGCGTTCCCTTGTTTGCTGATCATGGGGGCTCCGCTCCACGAGGAGCCGACGATCCACCAGCGGCCCACCTGCTCTGCTGCCAGGAGATTGTCCAGAGAGACCCTCAGTTTCATGTCACTGCCTCCTGCACTCCGGTGGATCTGAGGACCACATTTACCCAGAATTAGCCATAAGTGCACTTACGAGGCAAACACCAGTTGTACAATATTAAAGAAGGACACCACATGAGCAATCCTGAGGTAGACAACTGGTAAAAGAGGCACACTGATGGTTAGCCTGAAAGCATAAGAAACACTCAGGACTGGGTCTGTAAAGGTGGTACTCTGACGCCATCTGGTGGTACAAGTGGAAGCTACTATGTAAATTACATCTTAAAAGAATACATTCAGTATGATGAATAGAATCAGTGCTTATTATCCACACCTTAAAAATCTAAATTTGTTCTCAACAATGTAGGGAAATAGGGATATTTCACATAAAATATGCTCATGTTGTGAAAATCACCCACCAGAGTCCTCTGCAACTTCCTCAGTCTCTCCACAGGCTCAGGATCGTAGCCTGGGATCTTCCGCATATCATTGTTCTTCAGAGCCAGCATGGTTTCCAGCATGAAACGCACCTGAGAACATTGATTGATACATAATTGATAAATCAATTACACAATGCTGTAACCAACACCAGAACATGTCATGTAAATAAGAATGTCTAGTAAATGAAAGGTAATTAAAGTCAAAAGTAATTGTTGGCAGTACCCTGTTCTGATCCTGAAACTTCGACCCCATTTCGCTGGCCTTGCGTTGGCCTTCAGAGATGAGTTCCTTGAGAGCCAGAGCGTCGTCCTTCCTCAAGGCGAAGCCGACATTCCTCAGCACAAACAAAATGAGTTCGACGTCCTTCTCTGTAAAGGCTCCAACCAAAAGTTTCAGGATGTCGAAGATGAGGAGAGAATGCACCACCTGGAAGTTATAGAGATGACCGACGATGGCGACCAGGTTGTCGCACTCCTTGCCTTCAGTTGGGTTCTTGTACAACTCATAAAACTTTCGCACGACCGTCTCCAAAAAATTGGCTCCCACCTGATCAAAAAGGAAATATTACAGAATTGTGATTCATGTTACAATTGGACTATAAAATATAAATAATGATTTCCTATGGGATCGTAAAACAAAGACAACTGCAAGAGTCATCATGTTGAATGTAATGTGTTCTGGAATCGTTGCTGTATCCTCACATTTCAGCAATCACATACATAGCTCATGGAAATGGTGGGTGATAGAAAACTACCAAAATAAATCAACATTTTGCACAAAATGTTCATTAAATAATCTCAAAGATCCCTCAAATAGTGTTGAAAGACAATTGTTGACTGCAGGTTTATATTACTCAAGATCCTGTTTTAGGTCATTTACACGACGGAGAGTCAATACAACTGAGAGATAAGAATCCAATTACACCTTAAGCAAAGGAAACCAAAGTGTTAGATATCACTTTCCAATTCATTAAAAGAACATTATCTTACAGTCGAGATGTGCGAAAGCAGCTAATCCCTTTGAAAAAAGCCTCTGATGAATAATCCAAGAGCTGATGTCAATCCTCAAGTCAGTAGTTACTATTTCTCACACACAGGCTGATAAAACCAAAAGATACTTGACTCCTTTAGTCGTTTTTATCAGTGGATGAGAAAGTCACCTTAATGGTCTCCAAATGGAAATGCTGCCAAAAACTAAAACCTGTTTAATTAAGATCCATCTTGCAGACATTACCTCCAAAATTGCCTTTGTTACTTGTTTGTGTCAATTACAGGTTTACCAATTCAAAAGCAAGGATTAAAACTGGCGTGTTTACCTCTAACCCGACAGCGTGATGGAGGATGCTGACAAGCAGGACGTGCTCCATCAGTAGTCTGTCAGGCATCAGGGACGGGGTGACGCAGGCTGCTAGTAGCACCTCCGTCAGGGTGTCGTTCATGTCCTTCCTGCTGCAGCTCATGTACAGCTCCTCCAGCTGACCACTGATGGACGCCATGTTGGGCTCACTCAGCCTGAAGGAGTTAGAAAATGGATTTAAAAGAATTAAACTGGTGATTCTAATAGAGCAAATTCAAGACCCGGCTCAGAAGTCAGGAATTATTGTGACTTAGACACTGAACAATAAGAATATATCCTTCTTTTGTACAAATATTACCCTTAATATTCAAACATTTGCTGGTTCCACCTTATCAAATGGGAGGACCAAAAACTATATGATTTAAAAAACAAAACAACAAAAAAAAAAACTTTGATGAAAATAATGTATATTACCATAATCTGACTATGTAGAAATCTACCAACAAGCCCCATTTCTCACTGCAAATCAACTGTGGACATTACAAAGCAGGACCCAGCTGAGCTTCTAGGAGCAACGGCAACTTTTTTCACGCTTTTGGCACCTTGTTCTAGTCATCTTTTATATGATCAGAAGGGACTGACAGGGCGAAAACCTTTTTAGTGTATGAAAACTCCACCCAATATGTCCCAAAGTGCATGAAGCATCAGCTGAAAACTTTCACTTTATAGAAAGGAAGGGGACAGGATTTTGATATTGTCTCTGGTAAAATGCATTTCCTTTGGCCTACATGAGTGTATTAAATTGAGCAAGGTGTGTTTTATTGCCTATTTATTATAACACTTGATTTGTAAGAAAAAAAAAACTGTTACCTGTTCACCAGGCCTTTCACATTCCTCTTCAGTTTTTCGAGCTCCGCTTTGCGTTTATCATCTCCAGTGCTTCGCAGGTGAGGCAGCACGTACTTACCGGCTGCCGAGCTGACCTGGACATTGGAAGATGCAACTTACAATCAGATCCATTCAGACAAGATGTCAATATTATGACAATAATATACAAATATTTCTGAACTCACCGTTTCTGAGTTTGAGCCTGATGTCTTTGTGTCGGGCGCGTCTGCTTCGTCTTCTGTTTCCTTTTCATTTTCATTGTCCGAGTCAGCTGCATCACTCTCAACCAGCTCATCCTGGTCATCCTCCATTACCTCCTCCTCCTCCTTCTCCTCCTCAATCATTTCATCATCACTATCGTCCTCCTCCTCGTCCTCTTCACTTTCGTCATCAAATGAACCCATGTCTTCATCACTGCCGTCACTCGCCATCTCATCTCCAGGCTCTTCGTCCTCGTCTGACAGCGGCGAGTGGTTCTCATCCAGCTTTTCAAAGTTCTCCTTGGCCACGTCCATGCCATCGTCATCATCATACATCCCCATAGCCGACGAGCCAGAGTCAAGCACACCAAGGATGTAATCGAGTCCATCAGCCACAAAGGACTGAGGGAGACTTTTCTTGTTCTTTCTCTTGTTTAACCCCAGGCACCGCTCTAATTTCTTTATCTCTCTGTCCTCGTCTTCATTTGCCTCCAGAAGTGCCATTTTTCTTGATTCTTGAAGCGTATTGACCTTCTTGCCTTTCTTGCCCTTCTTGGAAGATGCTGGTGCTTTAGAGTTGTCTGACTTCTCTGTAGGAGCATTACTGGACTTTGACAGTTCTTTCTTTGCTTTCTCTATTTTCTTCTTCTTCTGCTGCTGCTGGGGCTGTGTATCAGCTGGTACTCCCGAGTTTTCACCATCACCAACTGGTAAATCGAGGGTCTTCTTACCCTCATAATAACTTTTCATTTTGGCTTTTTTCATTTTCCGCTTTTCTCTGCGTAGCTCCTTCCTGCTTTTCTTCTTTACAAACCTCAAGCCACGGTCATCCTCCGCTTCCTCAGTGCCACTTTTGCTTTTAATGAACTCATCCACCGCCACCATGTACTTCTGCAACACTGCATTTCCCTTGCTCTTCTTTTTGCTCTTCTGCTTCCATTTTCCCGTCATCTCCACGAATTAACCTCAAGCTACCTCTCCGCCCCAAAACGCACAGCCGCTCTGCAAGGCTCACAAACTATTGAGCTACACGCCAAAACAAAACTCTCTACTTTAAACACACAAATACCTCAAACTGCACATGTATCTCCATGAGGACAACATTGTTGATGCGACCCACGAACACGTGACCGTTCGCTTCCGGGGCACGCCGTCCGTGACGCCGTCCGTGACGCCGACGGCCTGTCGTGCGGTGATGACGTGCTTTATTTTGGGGCGTTTAGTTTTAGCACGGAGCGGTTTTTCCTTCGATGTAAACTTGTCTGTTCGCCAGTCAGGACGCGTTACACAGAGGCAGGACGCCGCCGCCGCAGAGCTGCTGTCGCTCGTTGTCGCCAGTCGTACGCGCTGGCATGTAACGAGCCTGCTCCCTGTCCTTCTTTTTTATTTTTTATTTTTTAATTTTTTTAATTTTTTTTTTTTTTTCTCGCACTTGCAATATGAAGAATGGAAGAAGACGATGTGACTATCAGAGAGCAGAACTTCCACAGCCAAGTCCGAGAGTACATCGTAAGTAGCGTTAACGTGCGCAGCGGGCTAGTAGAGGCTAGTCGAGGCTAACGGGCTAACAACGTCCTCCAGCGCGCAGCGACGTCAACGGACGTCAACGGCTGCTAACGGCTGCTAACGGCTGTCAGTTTGACTCGGAGGATTTTTTATTTTTTTTATCGAGCTCGGAAACAACTTGTCCAAACACCGTGTGTCCCCCGAAGTTATTGGCCAAACCTTGTTTGTGTCAAGAGCAATATTGTGTCAAGATCAATATGTGGACGCGCGGTGTTGTCAGTAGTGAGACGTAGCCACGTTATTGATTGGTGATATCGGAGCAGACCTGGAATAAATAAACAAATAAATGTGGCTGCGGTTCACTTGGATCTTTAAATGGGACATGGACAAAATGTCCCAGTCCTCACTAAGTCAAGGTCCTTCTTTAAGTGAGGACTGGGTCATCTCACTAGTTCAAGGTCCCTGATTCTGCCTGTGCTTTATTCATCATGTATTTTCCAAAACAGCTTACAGTGTTATGTTCGTGAATAGTTTAATATGTGTGAGGGAAGATGGTCTGTGGATGTTTGGTGCAGAACTAATTTAAGATCATATTTTCTCATGAAAAACAACCACAGTTTAGAACCTTATGTGAAGCAGATTTTAACAAAAGGTAAAAGATCTGTTTGTGAGCAGGTATGTTCAGTTTCAGTATAATTAGAATTAGAAACATGAAGACTGAAGAGAAACCTGTTTGTTTGTTAAGTGATTTAGTGAATACAAAGTCTATTTCATCATGTAATAGATATATTATTTGTAAAGTTTGGGACTAGAGACAAAGTTCTTTGTTAGCAGTGTAATATTATATGTAAGAAGTTAATATGTTGTCTTGTTTCCCCACCGCAACTTTACTTTTGGTGCCTTATAAGACCCTGTGTAAATGCATGACACCATATAACTAACTATTGATGGCACCTTTAAAACTGTTGTTGTTGTTGTTGCTGATGATCACATTGTTTTGGCTTGATGTATAGCCATAATTACAGACAAAAACAAAACAACATAAGTGAGAAAGTTTAGGGGGGGAACACTTTGTCTGGAGTCTTCTTGATCATTCCTGATAAACACAACTGAAATATAGAAACTATCAAATGTCTTACCAGCAGGCAAGCTCAACATCTCAGCTTAAGCTTTCACATTTTGTCCTAAGCGTCTTCTCAGTATCCCGTATCAACATTCTGTACCTAAGATCCCTTTTGCATAATGTTGTAATGGCACTGTATCAAATAACCTTAAGGTGAGTCAGTTTATGGATTTATTTCCACAGGCATCAAATAATATTTATTGTTGTGCATGCTGATTTTGCAGCGAAGGTTACTCTGGGGTACGTTTCAAGGTGGTAAGCGTGACTCAGTGACAAGATAGTACGCTCTGATTAGACCTGAAGTGTGGGAAAGTATTTCTTCCGTAATACAGCCTGACTGTAAAGAATTATTAAAGAATGCACAGAAAACCAGGTTACTGTGAGCAGTCGGGTTAACTCAGGATCTTGTTTACATGTGTTTTGGGCAGTAATTACATTTTCCACAACCACCTCCAAGCAAGGCTCTAACATCATTATCACGCTTTCACATGTTTTTGTAAACAGAGATCGACTGTGTTGAACAATTTGTACTTGGCATCCCAACATGAACAGCTACTTTTGGTAGAAAGTGTTACTACCATTAGGAGACAATATAATGTGTACTCCCAACAGACTTTCCAACATCATGTTACTCTTCTTATCCACGGTTTCTTCCATTCTAATGCACACACTTAAAAAACTTTACATAAACCCAGCTAATGACATACATGGCCAGGTGTTTGGGTTTCTTCAGCAGAAATCTCTGTCTGTTAATCAGTTTACTCACAATGCCTTAAACTGCATAAGCCCATGTTGCATGTTGACTCATCTGAAATCACAACCACCAATAATGGCATTACTACAGTGCATGAAAACATACCAATCAGCTGCTTGCAGGAATTGTAGGATCCTCTCTCAGAAAATAATTTAACTACTGTTCCTCACCTCCAGCTTGAGTTCATATATCATAAAGGTGTGAAATACTGTTCCTAAATTGGTTGGGGATGCATGCAAACAGCTTGTGAGAATCTTGACCTGTTATTACCTGCTTCTTTTCCATTTTACTTTATATTTTTTGAGGGAAAACAGAGTGATAACTTTGCTATTGGCAGTGGTGTTAACTGGTCTGCTCATAACTGTCATTATCTCTTTCCAAACTATTGTATCTTTGTCTCTGTGCCAGTTTATCAGCACCAGATTCTGTGTTAGTAGGGGTTTGCCCCTTTGCTTAAGCGACTGTCACCACAGAGGTTTGTAGCTTGTTAATACAGTGTATCAGCTGTCTCTCATTTGAAAGGGGACTGCAAGTGATAAGAAAAACAGTTTTTGCTACAGCTGTCATACAACACCATATATCTCCCAGATTGACTGAGGGGGTTTCACATTTCTTTTTATGCCAGTTTCTCTGTCTGACATGTGCACCGGTGTCTGTCTGAGTCATCTCGTAATCCCAGCTTGGCCATGATGAGTTGTGCAATGTTGACAGGGTGCAAAGTGCTGAAGTGGGAGCTTCTAACATTAGTTGCATCCCGGTCACTGTCACAGTAGAAGGGGGAATGTGGAACGTGATCTTTCTGTAAGACCATCCAGCTTGTTTTGAGGCTGTGGTTACCTAATAAATTCCATGCGTTGGAAATTTCTGGACCACTTTGCATGTAGCGTTGGCCTAATTACTATTGTCAGACAATGGAAAACAATGGTGCATTGCTCGCTTTTGTTCTTTGTAATCAAATAAATGGGTCATGTTGAACTAGACTGCTTTATAGCTTATGATTTGTGTAATAATGGGTCAGGAATTATTTTATTTTCCTGGTCCTGCACACTTTACAGTCCTAAACCAAATGTACAGTTATTTTTGGACAGCAAACATTAACATACTGTACAAATATTAAGTGATCAAGTATTATATTCCACCATATTAGAGCATAGGAGGACATTGACTAATTCAGGTGGTCAATTACAGTTAAAACTGTAAAAACTATCTTATTTGATTAGTTGATAATTTAGACTATTTCAATTATTTTGCTTTTAAATTGTTTCAGTAAATGTTTTAGTAAAAATGAGGGAAAATAACTGGTTTCACCCTCTAAAATGTTTTCAAATCTCTTCAAATTTTCTGGTTTTCTTAGTCTTCTGTGATCCATCCATCCACCCCTTATCCTTATAGGGTCACGGGAGGGCTGGAGCCAATCCCAGCTGACATGAATATTTTTGGTTTTGGACTGTTATGGGCTCTGGAAACTTGTGATGAGCATTTTTGGCTAATTGCTGGTGTTCTGTTGTCCACATTTTCTGTTTAATCGAGAAAATAATATATCTATTAATAATAAAAATAGTTGTTAGTTGTGGCCCTAAAAACTATGCATTGTTTAAAAACAACATGTTAGGCTGTTTATAATGTAGCAGAAAATGCAATACATACACAACTTTTACACAAAAATCCCATGGATTACAGTTGGTCATGTAAATACTGACACTACACTGAAGTCTTGCAGCCTTTAATATAAATCTGACTACATTCACTATATAGTATCTTATTGGGATTATATATTTTCAGTAAAGTTTAACAATCCCATAGTCTGTTGTATGGGACATACAGTCACAGGGAGTGGAGAACATACGTTTGAAATCCACTGGGTGCCAGTAACTGCTTGTAAATGTGCTGATTGATCTAAAGTTATAGTAAATCCTTGACTAAGATTCTTGTGTTGTCGTTTCAGATTTGCTTCCTCCTGTTTGCAGTCCTCTACATTGTGTCCTACTGCATCATAACCAGATACAAAAAGAAGACTGGTAAGTGTTTCTGTAAAATATGAACTCTCCCTCTGGGAGAACAGTAATCAGCGTGGGCCTCAGTGAAATCGTGACTCGTCTTAAAGCATCTGTAACACTTACACAGCAGAAATGTGTCCACGGTGGACCCATTTTTTCGAAGCAAACATTGTAGAAGTTAATCTATCAGTGTGGTTCTGCTGTGTTTGCTCACAGACAGAGCCCTACATTGTGTTTAGACTGAAAAGAAGTCGCTGCCAAGAAGGCTTTAGGTGTGCATGTGTGAGAGAGACCACACCCATGTCTGTAGAGTAATCTGTCACAGTCAGCTCTGTATCAGCATAAACTGTATCTGCCCCAAATAGCTTTTAGAGCTGTGGCAAAATGAATACAATTTGTCACATTGTAACAATTAGTCTAATACTGACCTAACTTGTTATGATATACAAACAATGAAGGCTCAAGGAAAGTCAGAATTTCAGTGGGATGCTTTAGAGAAGGATATGTTTTGTTCTGTGAAATCTCTGACACAGCATTTGAGCTACAGCAGATCTGACCGAGTTATGAAGGAGAAAAAGGATGAAAACAAGAAGGCCCAGGCAGACATTATGAACTGTAGCCCATTTTCCCAGGACAAATTTAGTATGTCCAGGTCACCTAGGCTTCCCTTGTCTCATTTTGAAAGTAGACCACATTGCAGCAGAAATCCCTTCTGGAGTTTTGCACAGTAGAAATCTAGGCTGCTCTTTTCCTTACACCTAGTGGTTTGGTAGCCTAATATTTTCACCTACATACAAAGTAATTTTGAAATATAAAGTGACATTACATGCACTACTTAGAACTGTTTATTTGAGCATACTGTGTACTATTAGTCATATTTTGTTCATTATTAGATCATGCTCTTCTTCCATAATATTTTATCTGTCACTGTCAAATATGTCTTTTGGTTTTAAAAATTACAAGAAAAGATGACTGATCAGTATGTGCATGTTTTTATTTCTGATTCGAAATAACGGCAATTTCAAAATTTATATTGTGAACCTTTTACAAAAGGCTTTATTGTAAGTGATAGTTCACCTCATATAACTGCCAAATAAGCAGTGGGATAAAAGTGTCATGGTCTACATAGTTTTAGAAAGAATTACAGGTGCATGAAAATAAATAATCAACCTTAAAGTTCCCTTAAGATAGTCATGTCTCAAATACTGAAGCTGTTTTGCTCCTGCATTAGCTCTAACACTCCTACAGTAATGCATGTTGTTGTCAGCTGATGTGGGTGGGAAAATATCAGATATTTAACCTGGCTTCAACAGAGACATCAGTATGTCCCGAATAAATAATTTAGCCAGTGCTGTGTTCTTCTAAGTACTGTTTGAAGTAAGATGTGTGGTCACACTAACCACCTTGTGACTGAAGTGGTTTGGTTTTCTTTTATAGATGATCATGAGGATGAAGATGCTGTTGTCAATAGAATATCGTGAGTAAAGCTGATATTTCAGTTAATTCTTCTTTTGAGAACCAAGAATTTTAGAAATTGTAAGTAATTTGAAAAGGAATAAATAAAAAAGTGATAAAATACAATAGATTTTAAATACTTTTGAATGGAATGTTACTAATTAGAGCTGAAATGATTAATCGATAAATCGTTCAACAGAAAATTAATCTGCAGCTATTTCGATATAATCGATATAATCAATAAGCAATGTTTTCTAGCAAAAATGACAAACATTCTCTGGTTCCAGCTTCTCAATGAGGATTTTCTGCTTTTCAGTCTTTTATATCATAGTGAGGTGAATATCTTTGAGTTTTTGAGTGTTGGTTAGACAAAAAAAGACATCACCTTGGGCTTTAGGAAACACTTGATTAATCTAGAAAATAATCAGCAGATTAATCAATAACAATAATCATTAGTTGCAGTGCTATTACTAATAGCTAATTACATAAATTGAAAAAGCATTGCACTAATTTACTTACTACCACTAACATTATGAACGTCTCACAGATTGTGTCATTAGCTAAAACTGTGGTGGCAAGTATCACATATCACTCAGGTTAGAATTACAGTACATATCACACTCAAGGGTGCCTGCTGTAGCCACAAGCATCCTGCATGTTTAGGTCCAGCTAAGTGAAATGATACCTAAGGGTCCATCAAAATAATGGAAAGCATTTCAGTTGATGAGCTCCTTTAGTGATATGGTCAAGCAGGGACTTTATGCCGCCCTACTGACGACCACTGAGCAGATGGTCACTCCCCTGGGCCCAATCTGGAGGCCTTCAGCCTCGGAGTCTCTACAAATTGCAGGCTGCAGACATAGCCGGTCCATTTCTTTTGTCCTACTACTGTGGCAGGGGTGGATTAAATTGAGAAGTAGAACGATGATTGAAAATATAGTTTGACAATGAACCCGCTAGCAGTTTAATCCAGTGTTATTTACGTGGTCGATTTCCTAAATAAGTTAATTCCTCACTGGCTTTTGCTTATTAATTCTTGTCACGCTGTAAACCAAATGACTCTTTATAAAATAACATGTAATCCAAAATTAATCCTCCAGTAATTGCTTGTAACATATAATCTGATTTGAAAAAGAAAAAATGTATCACCTTGTTGTGATTCTGCATGTGTTAGTTTTTATCTCAACTAGTCCTAACACTTGTCTGTTTGTTTGTGTGTGTGTGTGATTCCATTTGCAGATTATACTTGTGCACCTTCACCCTGGCAGTGTCGGGTGGTGCCGTCTTCCTACTGCCTTTCTCAATCATTAGTAACGAGATCCTCCTCTCCTTCCCCAAAAACTATTACATTCAGTGGCTCAATGGCTCCCTCATTCACGGTCAGTAGATCACACGGTTCATGTGTCTTTTTATTCAATTAACTACTTTTCTCTCCCTCTCTGCTCTTCAAAGAAAGTAAATATCTTCTAACATATCTGGAATAACATTGATTAAAATCATAATTAACTTTTTACATGAATGTCAGAATCAATAGATGTGTTTATTAACCTAATGTGCAAATTGCAATGGATTAGTACCCATATAAATGTTGCTTTAAGAAACAGTTTTTTTAATAGGTCATATTACTCCATTTGAATTAGACAGTTAAATCACCCTGTACCGTACTGTGGGTGTCCAAAAATCTTTAATTCACTACCAGTAACTGTTAGGTTTATCATTTATTAAAACTGAATAAAATGATAACCATAACATGATAGAAATATTATTGTTAAGTTTTAAGTCAAAACACTTTTTCAATGCCTGTCTAATTAAAAAATTAACATGTGTGCTCCAAATACAATGTGATTATATAATTTTTTATGGTCTTTAACAACCACGACAACAACACAATCAGTTTTAATTCCTTTGAATCCAGTTTGAGTTTGTGCTGTAACACTACTTAAAACATACAAGAGTAGAGGTACTCCAAAAAAGAAGGATAGATGCATGGTTGCAATTTCAAGCTTTCAGTTTTACTTAAACCAAAACTGGATTAAAAGAAAATATATTAATAGACTGGGCTGTGCAAACTCTTTTTGAATCTGCGTGACTTTGACATTGATTAAAAGCGTCCCATCTCGTTTCGTTCTGGGTTGAATGCAGCATCTTTTTTTGTCTCTCAACTGACACCATCTACCTTTTTTTCCGAATATGGCCCTCTCATTGTTGTACTCACTACGGTTTATAATCAAAAGAATGGTTCCTTATAACAATGTTCTGAGCTTTATTGAAACATTTTGTGGGCAAATATGTTCTTCTGAGGAAAAACTATTCTACTACCAAAATGTAGCTAAATTTAGAATTTCTAAAAGAGCTGTACAACACACGGCCGGCAAGTCCACGTTGACCAATCCTCTGTAGAGGTCCCTGCAGGACTTTTCGTCTGTCTCCTATAGAGCCAAGCATCCCCTCTTTTACTTTGTGTGAATGAGAAGAGGATTCATTTTCCAGCAGGACACTAACTATGTTGCATCAAAACTATGCTGGGTGTGTTTGAAGTTCAAGAGAGATGCTGATTTTCAGGGATTTCTGACTCAAACGACTTCAACACCACTGAACATTTTAGGAACAAAAAGAAAGATGAAATAAACTCTAACACCACTGGATGCTTTTGATAGTACTGAAATAATATAATTTCTTAATTTTGATACCAGACCAAGTGCAAACTGTGACTAGGTTAAATTATGCATGTAACAAATACTGAAAAACAAATACTAAAACCAAACTATGCAAGATTTAAGAGTTTCATTTTTCATCTGCCACATATCAGATCAGTTTAACATCTTTATGTCAGTCTGTCATGCAGTCAATGTTAACAACCATCTCTATTGATAAGGCTGTTGTGTGCTGCTACAGCCACCAGGGGGCATCAGAGTCCATGACTTGGACATAGATGGGAAAACACTTGCCAGATAAAACCCCTTTGTTGGCACCCTGCTTCACAAATACTACATAATAATATTCAAGGGAAAGCACTCAAAATTCTGGGGAAACCTGTTAGTGAAACCTGACAGAGCATGAAAAATTTGCCCCATTCTCTCATTAAAAGTAGGACTGACTATTGATTTATAATATACAGTTTATGGATACAGCTGTATGTGTACACTCTCATACTGTATGTTTGGTTTCTGCAGGTCTGTGGAACCTTGTGTCACTCTTCTCCAACCTTTGTCTCTTTGTCCTGATGCCCTTTGCCTATTTCTTCCTGGAGTCAGAGGGATTTGCGGGATCAAAAAAGGTACATTGCCTTGAATGTTTGTTGTAGAATTTGGAACAAATTCTGAGAATGATTATCAAAAAATCTGGAAATTCACTTTCATCCAGTATTTGTGATACTGATACTTAAGTGATTATTAAATGTGAGTGATAGGTGAAAACCAGACAGTCTGCAATGTTTAAAAACTGAGGGTTGAAAAAATATGAAACTTTTCATTGGAAAATGTGGACCCCTGTTTATTTTCTGTCTTTTGTGTTGATGTATTTGTATGCTTTGCTATCCATGCAAGGGGTTCTGTCTTGACAGCCAAAGCAGCAGCAGCAGCAGGTGCCTAGTCCTTGCCCTCTCCCTGACTCACGCCACTGACTGTAACTGCCACCGCAGAAAGCTCATTAACCATGAAAGTCTGAATCTGGACTTCGCCCAGCGCCACATCCTGACAAACCCTTCCAATAAGGCCATAGGCTGCAAACGCTTCAACACTGCTGCATCGGCCCCACTGATTTAAAGCCTGATTCCTTGTCACCCCCCTCCCCAGCCCCCTAAAATAAAACTTCAAAAGGACAGGCTAATAATCGAGTTGTAAGGCTCAGCGAACTTCCTCGTTTAATTGATTACCCCCAAAAAAAGAGGCTGGGGGCTCGTGTTCCAAAAGTCCATAAAGTCGCAGCAACATGACAGCACAATAGAGCCTCGCAAAATGGAGGGGGAAAGATTTACTTTTAATACACCTCTATCCTGTGTCACAGTTTGAAACCTCTCTGGTTTATGTCCCTCCTGGCAAAAGCACATAAAAATTAGTCTGTACTGTAGTGTATAGCCAGTTCTTTTCTTCTTTAGCCCACTAATTTGTTTCGGTTGGATTTCTTCGGTAAAGGGCAGGCCCTGATGTGTAGGAAGCAGGATGAGGGCCTCTTTCACGTTTGTCCTTTTTGTTCTTTTTCATTTCAGCAAGACTGTTTCTTGCTACTGATCTTCCATAAATTTGCTTAGAGGAAGCACTGTTCAATGTTGAGCTGCACTTCCAGGTATATATTGTGTGTTTGCTATGGAAGGGGTGGAGGTGACACTCCTGTTTCAGCTAAAACACTGAGCTGCCTGCAGAGTCGATCATGCAGCTGACAGCCAGAGGAATGTTAAACACAGATCTGAGTTTTTATAATGTGAAATTATCCCTTTCCCCAATAACAGCATTAGACCACAATGTCATAAGGTTTTATGTGGCATTTTAACCTCCTGGGCTAATGTTATGGCACTGCGAGGTCCTTTTGACTGCGGAAATGAAGTGAATGATGAATTTCACTACTAACGTTGTAAGTCAGCCTTTTCATGTGGCTGTGTTTACTTTTGACGATGTACTAAAAGACGCCACCAGAATAAAGATGGAAATGTGAATGTTTTTTTTTTTTGCTGATGTTAACTGTTCAGCTCTTCAGAGGCTCTGTCACCTGAGTGATTAATAGTTTAACAAATTGTCCAAATTGTGGATGAATCGGAGTGACTTAGGGTCTTGATGTCAGATGTTATGATCTAGCTTTATTTGCTGCTGTAAAATGTCTCCCACTTTACTGCTATGTTCTCAAATCTTTGCATTAGAGCTGCATCACTGAGGCCACTAAAGTTTGCTGTGTAGTTCAGGTTATTTGATTCTGATCATGTTTTAGAAACCTCTATATCATGGCATATTTGTGAAATTGCTTCTTGGATATAAAGTATCATTCTAAACAGAAGTATTATATATTGTTTGGCTGCTGGATAGTTAAAAATGTCTTCTTTTGAAGCTTTATAAAGCCCAATATAGCTATTATTTGGCTTATCTGTTAAAGTTGTCTCCGCACCACCAGTAGATGGCATTATAATGATGAGAGTCTTTTCTGTCACCCTTATTGAGATGATCAGCGCGTTCTGTGAAGACATCAGCCCCAGCCTTTGTTCAGACTTATATTTATATCAAGGGATTTATATTGGCTTAATAATGATACACGACAAGTATGATATCTTAGCTTATATCTTATGTTCTCTATATTTACTCAAAAACAATTGGATCAAGGTAAAAAAGAAAAAAGTTTAGATGATGACAACTTGCTGGTCTATTTCTGGTGCAGTCTAATCTAATTTTCTGAGCACTAATACTCAGATGTTTATAACCTCCAGCTAAAAAAATCCATATTCAGTGCCACAGCCTAAGTTACTAACAATTATTGTAACTTAAGTATGATGAAAAGTACGCAGAATTTCCATATTTTAGGTTTTTTCTAGATGTTGGTTTTTATGTCAAGAAACAATATAAATTGTGGAAAGTATGCTTTGCAGTGAATAGTCTTTTGGTCTCACCCACAGTATTGAAATGTGTTTGATCCTGAAACGAGTTGGAACGAGTCTGACCCCCTGACTGACCCAGCAAAGGGCCAACAGGTTTCATCTGGTAGTTAAAGAAACTCCTCATCAATCTCATCCTAAGCCCTAACCCGCCAATGATGAGAAGTGTGTTTATTGTGGAGGGAGAGGAGAGGAGGGGAGGGGGAGAGAGAGAGAGAAAACGTCTCGCCGAGCAAACCCGCGTGGTGTTACTAAGATACTCGTCTTTGTTGGAGCTCCACAATGGGGGCCTGGATATTTATTTCAAATCTCCTGCACATGCAGACATTTTTCCCAGGCCTTCTTTCGGGCAGGGCCAGCCGGAGAATATAAAGTGGTGTTTACATACCTTCCTTTAAGGTCACAATGTCTCCCTAAAGCTGCCTGTTACAATGTTCGTTACCATGGCAACATATTAGTTCGAGCTGGGAATTTAAGAAAGAACAAGTGAGTTGCTCAGGATTTTTTTCCCCTCCTCTCATGACTCAGTTTTTCTAACCTAAGTGATAAGTTAACTGATTCTGTACCACATTTTAAGCTGTTTTTACTCATTTTAAAGCAAGATATCAACTATCATATATGTAAACTAACATTACTTTAAGTGGGACCGAGTATTATGTTGATAGTCAGCTCTAAACTTTTGCTTGGCGATAAACCCAGGATACAGTCATTTATTCTTTGAAGACTCATCAGTCTGACACCTTTCTGTAATCAGAACAAGCTGGCGTCACTGTAGGATGTCAAATAAAACTTGGCAAACATCAGAAAGTACTGAAGCTGCTTCCTTCATTTAAATTCTTCTGTTTTCTAACTCATCTGGTGAATCAGTCATGAAACCAGCAGGGAAACAGGAGATTTAATTCACATCCCAAAAAACAAGTTCCTGAACTTTCACAAAATTGTGTTCTTTTTCTTGCCAAATCCCCTCCCCTCGGTTTGAATGATACGATGTGATGCTGATCATTTTCCATGCTCTCGTGTCATTGGTGCTTTATTAAGAAGTCTTATTAAGAGTCTTTAGAAGTTCATTGTGCAGCTTTACAGGGGAGTGTCCCTCTCCTCTGCTTTCTGTCTTTGACACGGTCATTGCGCTGTGGCCGACTGGTTGAAGGATACACTAATAAGGTCCCTGGGCATCTGGCATGTCTTTAGCAAAGAGGGCAGTCCTTTTGCTGGGGAGCAAAAAAGGACCCTGCCCCCTCCCTCACTTATTACACTCTTGGCCCTTGTTCCACACGCCCCTGACAGTGAGCAGAAGGATGGTCTGCGGGATGATCTCTGCCACTGCCTGCTGACCTGCTAAGGATTGATGGCGGCAACTAGGAAGCTCCAGCACCACCTAACTCTCTTTCTTTGTCTGTCGCCCCCCCCCCCCCCCCAACACAGCCATGCACCAACACAGCCATGCACCTCCCCAAGTATTATGTATCACTCTCTCACACTTGTCCACCATTGCATTGGCATTCAACTTCCAGAGGTGAACTCTCTGCTGGATTCATCAGCCGAAGCACTACATCAAAGACAGTGGCAGATTGTGCTTTAGTTTTTCTGCAGCACAAGCTAGGCGAAAAGGCTTGTGAACTGTTTCCAGGCCCTCTGCGGCTTTGTGTAATTGGGTGGATTTGGAGGTTGATTTGCTGGTCGTCTTTCTGTGTCTGTGTCTGTCTGTGTGTCTGTCTGTGTGTCTGTCTGTGTGTGTGTCTGTGTGTGTGTGTGTGTGTGTGTGTGTGTGTGTGTGTGTGTGTGTGTGTGTACATGAATTCATGCATGTTTGTTTGGTACCGCGTATGAAGCGGTTACTTTCCTCCCTGGCCACTACACGCATTTCTTGGAAGTCTCTCCAGTCTTGTTCGAGCATAGCTGCAGTTAACCAGCCCCTCACTCGATGTCGGTGTGAGGATCAGGGGATGCTGAATATTTCAGAGCTGCTATATTTAGAGGTAGTTACACATTTAGAATGGCAAGAATAGAAACTTTCAGCGGGCGCTCTGGATGCCAAGGCACAGGTCTTTTTCTTTTTTTCCTCCCTTCCTTCACCAGTTGACAGTGTTATCTTTGATCAATGATGATAGCTTACTTGGATTTTCCTATTTTTGTACCATAGTTTTTCAAAGGACACATGTGCCCTTCCTTACTTTTGTGATGAGGAACAAAGGACTTAGCTTTTCCCTTGCAAGAATTGGTAAGGATAGACATAACTTTCATTGTGCAATGTCATGCATGTGGATGGATCAATGAAACCAATCTGGACTCACAGTTCAGTGTCCTGTTTCTCTTGCACAGTCAAATCATGTCTGACACAGTGGATTGTTCTTCCAGTGAGGCAGGAACCAGGGATGATAGTAAGTGAGGTGACAAGCATTGCCTTTGCCCTAAATGATCTGAATGGGTAATGATTTGAGTCTTATAAATGATTGAGAGACCTATCTAAAGGGAATACACCTTCAGCATGGCATGGGCAGCTTGTTAAGGTGGACTGGTGCGCTTGAGCGGACGCACGTCCTGCCTACGGCTTCTACTTGTCCTGATGCATCCTTAAGAGCGCGTGTGGGACGTGGCTGAAGTCCCTGAAAGCATTCCTCTCTCACCTCTCTTACCTCCGGGGAATGAGATGCGCTCAGACGTTGACTCCTCTCCTCCACCAGTCTCTCTCTGTTGTTCTCTCTATTGCCCTCCCGTCTCTTCCTTTCTCCCTCCTTTCTTTTTTTCTTTTTTTATTCAGCAGTATTGAGTGTTTTCCCCACTGCCCAGTTGAGCTTGGCTGTGAGATGCTTGATTGCAGCATCCTTCTCGTGAACTCAGAGTGTGCAGAAGATCATGAGGCATTCAGCAGAATTGAATGTCCATGTTGGATTTGTGGCTTTATTTTTAGTGTTATTGATCTGCATTGAGTTGTGAATTTAATGTTGGTTTATGGCATAACAGCAAATTTGCGTATAAGGTTTCTTTAAGATAAGTTTACTGTGATGTATGTAGTAATGTTATATATTTACTCATATTATATCACAAAGATTTGCAAGGTTTGTTTTGTGCTGACTAAAGACTATATAAGGCCCACTTTACCCCCTTAAAACATTACCTGTCAAGTGGCTGCAGTGTCCACCTTGGCCACATTGGGGCACTCCAGACCCTGCCCACTTTCTTCCCCATTGTGCTAGAAAATTCCACACTGAGGCTTTACCAGAATATCATCGTAAGAGGAGGCAAGAGGCAAGTGATTGCTCAGTAATTGCGAAAGGATGCCATAGTGAATTTTCACCACTGACAATGAATGGAATCTGAGAAAACAGTGATAATGTGTAGAATAAAATGACCAAATATGTCTGTGACCCATGAATGCTCATATGCAAGAAAAGTGCTTGCAAAGGAGAGAAAAGCTCAAGAGTTAGAAGGGACTATCATTAAGGCTTCAAGAGGAGATAGCCGTTTAACAGTGACCCAAATTGTAATGCAAATGCTAAAGGACAGGTGGTTTGGATGACAATCATAAACTGTGGGGAAACTAAAAGAAAAACTAAGCCTTGTCTGATTTAATCTGAAGAATTGAAACCATTTCCATTCTATAAAGCGACATGATTAACAGGGGGAACTTTCAAAGAGAGACCCCCTATCATGTACCTGTTGGCAAATACTGAACAGCAACCGCACAGCCATTATGTTAGCTGGTAACAAATTGCTCATATGTACCCAATTTAAACAGTCCTCCAACAGCAGAGAGCCCTTGTTATCCCGTGCCTGGTAGCCTACCCGACATGTGTATGGGAACGCCTATCTATCTTACAGTGCTAGACAGCTCAGCTCTCCAGCAGGGGGGGAAATGGAAACTGTGTGAACAGGTAGAGGAGGACTTTATTAACCACTCAGCAGTTTGTGACCCGGAAAACCCAAATTACCCCAAAACCCTCTCGTCTGCGCGGCCCGGGACACGACCGTGGTGCTAAGGGAGCTCCTAATCGGCCCCAGATGGGAGGCCTGCTCTTGATCGCAGACAGTAGCTGACCCAGCCAGGCTTCTTGCTCCTTACAGCCCCGCCCCCCCTCCCCCCACTCTTTTTAATTTCACCTCTGCCACCACCAGCCCCTGTTAAGACCCACTTTATAGACCACAATATGTGTGTACAAGAGAGCTGTTTTACACAGGAATCCGTGGGAGCGTTTATGTCATGTTTGTGTGCTGTGAATGGAAGTGATTGTGTTTTAATATGAGCGAGGCAGGATGGAGGAGGAGAGAGATGTCTTGTAAAATTAATCTTTTTTGTGTGTAAAAAATTGATATGAAATGTAGGAAATACCACCTCCCAGCTCGATGTGTTTGATTAATGTGTTTTTTGATGTATGTTGATGTAAAATCCTTATGTTTATTATGATATTTCAAGTTATCTCATTGGATTTCTTTCTTTTCTGCGCACTTTTTCTGTCAGGGCATTAAGGCTCGTATTCTGGAGACCTTTGTGATGCTCTTCCTGCTGGCTTTGCTCATCCTGGGCATCGTGTGGGTGGCATCAGCGCTCATTGACAATGATGCAGCCAGTATGGAGTCACTCTACGGTATGTTTTCAAAGAATTATATAATTTGTGCTTGCAAATCTCTTGTTTTATTTATAAGGATTAGTTTGACAGTTTGGGAAATGTGCTTTTTCGCAGAGCGGGAAACAGCTAGCTTTGCTCACTCCGAAGTTCGAAAATACGCCTACCAGCAGCTCTCAAATGAACACATTATGTCTTGTTTGTTTTTTCCTTTCATTTATCAAAATGTAAAAAAGAGAAATTGTGTTTTTTACTTGAATTTCATGCTAGAACTAGTTCTTGTGCATTTCCAAGATGATGAAATATTCCATTTAAGTCTATATTTTAGTAAATTAATGTATCTTTTCCCCTCGTTAGATCTTTGGGAATTTTACCTACCATACCTCTACTCTTGTATATCTCTGATGGGAGGACTGCTTTTACTCAGTAAGCCAATTAATGCATTCTCATACACACTAAAAATAAACAAATCTCATTGCTAATCAATTTAAAATTGTCGAATTAGTTCACCTTATTATAGTTAAACAATCAAGCTGATCATGCTGTTTTCTGTCTCATATGTAGTGTGCACTCCTGTGGGATTGTCCAGGATGTTCACTGTCATGGGCCAGTTACTAGTGAAGCCAACAGTAAGTGATCACTATTCATGGTTGTTGTTCATGGTTGGAGAAATGGAAAACTAGAAGTTGAACAGTTGAACTTGAACAGTTCAGCTCAAACTTGAGGCCACTTTGGTCCTCTGTTCTGAAAGATTTCTGTCCCAGTCGGCCATTTACATGCGCGACAGAGGACTACAAATACATCACCAACTCATCCTCCCATCTGCCATCTCTCCAGTCCCACTTTGGGCCTAATTATAACCCATTTCATCTCTTCCTCCTCTGCTCCCTCCCCTTCAGATCCTGGAGGACCTGGATGAGCAGATTTACTGCATCCATTTGCAGGAGGAAGCCCTTCAGAGGAGATTAAACGGTATGTCTGTGGGAGACGTGTTGGCACATTATAGGGGAGGGGAGGGGTGGACTGCCTTGTTGGGTGTGATGGAGCACGCCACACTGGAATCAATTAGCATTGAAAATTCAGCTAGGCACACACACAGACAGACATTCACAGACAGCGGCAAAAAAATCCACACGCACTCGACACTGGCCTTTCCCCACCGCTGTCTTACTCTCATAACCTTCTGGTAAAGGGCAAAGCAGCCACCATGGCAAGGAACATCTTTTATGTTTTGGAAGTTTTTAAGGAGCCATTTAAGACACTCCAGTGCCACTGTCACTGCTGGCAAAATGATTGCCTCATTTAATGTCAGGCCAAGAATGGTAGCCTGGGTAATAGAATGGAAATCTTTTACAATAACTTCTGGCTTGGTCCTGTGGACATTAAAGCGACTCTTCAGTTACTTCTGAAGGACCAGGAGCCTTGTGCTGTTCTCGGCCACAAAGGGAAAGTTTAAAGAGTTTAAGGATAGTGATGGAAAGATGTTTTTTTAGCCTGCATTTCCTTTTCACGTCCAGCCCTCTGTGCTCCCAGATTCCTTGTTTGACGTTGAATAATCTCAAAAGCAGGAAGTATTTGGGCCAAGTTCCAAAACCTACTTTAATATTAACTCAAGCACGCAACCAAGTGTACAGATGCGAGTAACTGAAGAGGATGAGCGTCCTTTCAAACCAGGGAGGTAAGGGAGATCGTTCCCTGATAACGCATGTTTTCAAATGCTACGCTGGCCACGTCCATAGACTGCCACCAATGCGTATGGTTCCTTAGGACTCATTCCACACTGCCCTGCTTTGAACTAACTGATAGAATAATTGTAATCTGTTCCTTATCATCTCCCAAACTGTTTGATCTTTACAAGTCTCTGTGAGGCAAAACAACCTGGTCAACATCATATTGTGTGCACTGAGGCCAAGCTGCAATCCACCTTTTCCTGTTAAAAAGGTGGGAATTACAGACGAAAGAGGATGTTGACATGAATGTTTTTATGCACATACTGTATGTACATGCACACACTCAACGTTCATGCTCGCACTTGGGCTAGAGTGGTGTTCCTTTGATCTTCCGAGAGCGCTGGGTAGATGGCAGTTCAGGAACAGTTCACAGGACACACTCCAGAGGCGAGCAATGTTGTCTTCTTGCTTCACCTGTGTCCGCTCTGCATCCAGCTCCTCTAACAGATTATCCTCTTACCCAGTTTGTGTTTGTAGATGTGGACTGTTGAGCCACATCAGTGGATGCATCAATGTTTATTTACACATCTGGCCCTTTGTTGTCCTCCCTCTACATGTAATTACCTATTTGTAATGACGTTGATATTTTAAATCTTGCAGATCAGAAGATTATGGCTTAAATTGGCTGATTGGACATGTGTGTCTGTTTTCCTTGTCAAGGGTATGATGAACCCAATATGTGAAACACTTAACTTACGAGAAACAGTTTTATAATTTACTTACATAATGTTGCACCCCTTCCTTGTTTACTGCTTTTAAATGTACCGAGGCTGAAGTTTTAGTTATAGATATCCCAGACAAAAGAGGTCATTTTTAAAGTTATATTTCAAGAAAAAAAAAAAAGCCAAAATTGCTACGTTCCCAGATCTTAACCTAATAAAGCATCTTTGAGATGAATCTTCCCTGCTGGATGAACTATGTTGTGCCTTAAAGAATTCAGGTTGAAGGGACAAGAGGAGTTCCCACCTAATTTTGGTTAAGATTGTACCAATTGTGTTCTGATTTCAACGGGTTATTGGCTTAGAAGATATTGTAAAAGTACAATCTAGTAACTGTAGTATACAACTTTACTGCAGTACAGGCAATGTAGCACGCACACTTGTCCACACTGTCCTCTCAAGGCCCTGATCTGCTGATAGCAGAGCAACAGAGCCCCTGTCCAGATGCTATGCGGCACAATGACCTTGCCAGTGCCTCTGTTGTCTCAGCATGGTGTTTAGCATATGTGTGGATGACGTAATTTTTTGACTGTGGTGAAGGTTGAGAGGATACGTTGAATTACTCCGGGCCTTCCTGGCTGCCAGAAGCCTCACTCAGCATCTCTGCCTCGCTGTAACTCAGTCTTTGACTTGATGCTGCCAGCAGAAGGAGAAGAAGGTTATATTTAACTTCAGTTTGGAGTGATGTCATTGAAGACACTGCAGTTGAAATTCTCACAATGTTTCTCTCCACTCCTAAGCAATGGATGATATTGTTCTTTATCTGTAGTTAGATCTGCTATTTTCTATGGCTATTAAGAACCTACTATTCATTTGATCAATGATTTATCTGTCCTGGGTGACAGATAAGGCCATGTTTGGATATGTTATGCACAAATGTGATAGATTAGTTCACTTGTGGCTGAGCAGATTTGGCTACCCTTAGGCAGAGCATTCAGTTCATCTCTGGAGAAAAAGCTGTTGAACTGTCCATGACATTTCCTGTTGTGTTGTGACTGCATTTGCTCGGAGGGTTCAAACTTCCCCCTGCTTAGATCCTGGGACAGGTATCTGCGAGGGCACAGACAACACTGTTAACTCTCTCTCTCCCCGTCTATCTCACCTCTTTTGCCTACTTAAACCCATCCAGACAGGGCGTGTCATAATAACAGAGGGAAGAAAAAGGTTTGATCAAAGTGATTGGTCCTTCACTCCTGTAACAAAGATGAAAGATGGTATTTTTATTGCACGCTAGTAACGGTGTAACACTGAACTAATTGGTCTTGATCTGCCAATCACCCCAGGGGATGCAAATGGATACTCTTCCACTTTGGTTCCGAGGGGCCTCTACGCTAGTGCGTCAACCTGGAAGGAAAACAGAGTAAAATAGATAAATTAGCCTTAAATGAGCTGGCCTTGTGGTTTTCCTGGAGAATCCCTTGCTGTCTTCTCCAGCCCACTCAACCAGTTGTGGCATGTGCGAGACAGCTCCTGACACAGGAGATTATTTTTACTTGTTTGAGATCACATTGTTGTGTTCTGAGAAGGAATACTTGTTATGATGGGACTTCTTTATAAAGATAAGTCAAATTCCATACGCTAAGGTAAGAGAAATACAGTGAGAAGTTAACATCCTCTTAATTAGGACATCATTTTCTATTTCTTTTGATTTGGTGTGTAAGAAATGTCTGTGTTTCTTAAGTAGTCTGGCAGATACAGTATACAAGTGCTGCTGTTTAGACAACATTAGAGCTGAAACAATTAGTCACTTAACATAAAATGAATCGGCTATGTTGATTATCAATTAATCATTTTGTTGTTTAATCAAGCAAAAAGCCAAACATTTTCTGGTTCATGCTTCACAAGTATGAGTTTTTTTCTTTTATGTGTTTTCTATCTTTTAAAATGGAATAACTTTGGACTGTTGGACACACAAAACAAGACTCTCACCATTTTGACATTTCATGGACTTAATGAGTAATCCATTCATTGAAAGAAAATCTGCAGATTTATCTAATAATGAAAATAGTTGTTAGTTGCAGCCCTAGACAACATCTGAACATGCAACAAATTTCATTAATATCAATGGTTTCTGTTCCCCGCAGGATCGTCCACACACACTTATACTCGAGGAAGCTTTACTCACCAGCTCAACAAAGAACTGGACAATATTAGAAATCAGAAGAACAAATTGGGTAAGTATTTGTATTGTGTGACAGGTCTGATATATTTTGTCTTTAGGACCTTGAATTGCCATGGAAATATATGCCACGAAGTTGGCTTTTTACATATTGCTGACAGGCAGCCGCTTTCTCTCCGATTGCCTTAATTTCTTAATTTGGACTTGGACCAGAACTGTCTGATAATTTTCCATCCATTTTAGGATATTATAAATGAGGCCTGAGCCTTTTGGGGAACAGGGTGGGGGGAGGAAAGCACAAAGGCACTTAGGATATTGGACAAGATGCAAACTTTATATTGTAGCAAGCCTTTTAGTGATGTCATTAATTTAGAAGGATGGTGCATATAAAGTGCACTTGGCAAACTTCTCGGGCAGGCAGGGTGGGTGCACTTTGAGAATAAGGAGGACTAACAAGGTTGGAAACGGAGAAAGAAAGTCAATATGGCAAGGAGTAGAGGGCAGTCAGATACACATTTTAAGGGGACTGTGGATGTTCATAACAGAAGACATACTGCATGTGGTCCACAGGCTGTCAGCAGTATCTACAAACATGAGTGATGAGCTGTTGAAATTAGAGGAAGATGGAAGATACAAACTTGAAATGTTTCATCTGGCTTGGAAAAACGAGGCACATAAGTTGCCCACCACACACACACACATTCTGACCAAAATATAAATCATAGAATTAATTTTGTTGCATTTCTTTTTATCCAGGATTTATTGTTGTTTCCACTAATTAAGGCAATGATGAGTGTGGCTAATTAAAGAGGAACAGCATCATTTTTGAAGGTTATGAAATGTATATTACCTGGAGGGGAGGTGGTTGCAATGAGAGGTGAGATTGTGTTTGATATACACACTCATGATATGTTTTACCAAACCAAGCTGTACAAACCCTGTAAATACAGCCTGAAGGCTTGAGGTTTCAGTAGTCGTCTTTGATGAACATATTAATTAACCAGTGGTGGAAAGTGGTTTGTATTGAAGGAGTTTAGCTCATTTCTGAATCTTGTCAATAAAGAGTTGGTTATACATATATTTCTTCCTCACATTTTGTCTCACTCTCATTTCTCCTCAGAGAGAAGAAAGAAAGCATCAGGTTGGGAGAAGAACTTATTGTATCCCATAGTGATGCTGATCCTGCTCACAGGAACGGTGAGTGCTGGGACTGACCTATCATTAAGCCCAAACTGTTTACTCATGGCGTGTTCAGCCTGGCTGGTGGCCACTGGGACTAACATCCTGCACCTCAAACCCCATCGTCTTACAGTTTCCCCACAGAGTCTGGGTGTGGAAACTACTTTTGTTTAATAGCTGTTTAAGACAATGCTGAATAGCCACCTGTAACAACTGTGATTTTCAATAGATTATAGTGTGGGAATACTATTTATGCTGTCTGATATTGTTGGATAAGGCAGAAAGGCCATGTGAGAGGCATGGCACGTGCATCAAACAACCCCCACATTGTTCAGGCTTTGAGAAGCTTAATGTTGGAACAGTTTACAATCACAAGATGGTTATTATGCATTACCATACTTACGGACCAGCAAGGTCCCCACAATTCAATTATATCATGATGCCGGATACTTTGAGGACTTGATCAATCTTTTTATAACTTTACCATGTGTAAACAAATCTTTATCTTCCTTTCTGTCTGCAGACAATCTCAGTCCTTATGGTGGCACTGAATATCCTCTACCTTCTAGTGGATGAGACTGCCATGCCCAAGGGATCCACAGTAAGCCTTCTGTCTAACTAAAGTACATTTCTACCCCCCACACACACACCAACACACGCCCAGAATGTAAACTGCAGAGGAGCTTGCCTATCAGACCTGCCATGTTCCTGGCGGAGACATAAATCAAATTCCGGATATGCTCAGATGCATGTTGGAAGAAAAGGCCCGACCAGATGTTAATCAGGCCCCAACCTTGTGCCTCTGGTTTTGTTTTGGAAGCTCATTGAAAGTCATTTCACAGCAGCGTGCAGATTCATTGAGCTCGCTACGTGTCTCAAGTCCACAGTGTGTGAATAAGCTGCTCCCCCCCCCCCTCCTGAAAAGACAGGCAGGGCCAGGTGAAGGGCTCTTACTGTGAGGCAGACTAACAGAGTGTGGAATGGCTCTCAGAGATTCTCATCTCCGCCTAACATGCAATGTGTTTTAAGCTCTCCTTATCTCATCTCATTTGCAGTGACAGAGGTGCATGAGTGCGTGTGCTTGCGTGTGTGTGTGTGTGTTTGTGGTTGCATTCTTGTCTGAGAGGGGGCAACATAATGTATCCTATTTCTCCCTCATTTCATTTCGCGTCTCGCGGGCAACTGACAGAGCTGCCCTCGACATTCCAATTATTTTATTGAGCAGAGATGTTTTCTTTGGCATGACACATCACAGAAAATCCCCCAAATTACACTTGTCATGCAGCTTGAAGCTGTCCTCCCTGACAGCGTGGCCCCTCTAAATGGTTTACGCGTTTGTTGAGCTGGATGGATGCCACACCTCTGATCTCACAGCACTACGAGGGGGTGGGGGGGAGGTGTCGTCCTCCAAAACAATCGATACTGATATGATATCCATCTACCCACCCCGTTAACCTTACCCTGCAGCTCTCAAACTCTCTGCCCCTTTAGCACAGAAATTCCCTAGCAGTTACCCGCACAATGTCTGGAAGAAGGTAAGCACAGAGGAGAGAAAGTGATATAAAGAAGTAGAGAGAGTGGAGACTGGTCTGAGGTCTGGAGGAGGCACTCCCGGAGCAAAGAGACTCAGACTGTGGGAAAGTCAAATGAGGCCCCGATGAGCTGATTGTTGTGGGGGGAGAGCACAATGGAAGTGCCCTGTCAATGTTTGTCTTCCCTTCCTACCAAGCATCCCGCCATAGTCCTTAGCATACTGAGCAGTGCCCCAATTGCCTTTTATAGAGCAGAGGATGTAGGTGTATAAGGATGATGAGGAGCAAGGAGAGAGGAAGAGAAAGTGAAGGGAGGAGAAGCAGGTGGATGGAGATGAGAATGCAGAGATGCTGTCGAAACAAGGGGGAGGAGGAGGAGGAGGAGGAGGAGGAGGGGAACTGGAGCTGCCCCTGTCAAAGGACATGGTATTTTACAGCTTGATGAACAAGCACTAAGAGGGACCTATAAAATTGTTACTGCAGGCCCTCCTCTTTGGTAGCCTTAACACTTGACACTGTATTTTGTAAAATGGATAATTAGCTGCAACTTGACTGTAATTTTCCCCTCACTAAAGTTGCCCTTCTCTAAACACACACAAACCTAAATAATAGCACCTTCAGACTTTCCCTGACATGAATACCTTAACCTTTTGTCTATAAGTGAATTTAAAAATGAATGTGAAAAATATCCATTCTAGCCATGATAAACCATGTTAAATTAATGTTACCTATAATCTATAGCCATGATGCTGTAAGGTTAGTGCAAAGATTAGAAAGAAAGGTTCAATTCCACTTTGGTTCAACACTGTCATCACACCGCTCACTTTTTATTTAAGACTAATTATGGGAAACTGACTCTTGAAATAAGAAACAATTTGACAAGATGGTCTTACAGTGAGAGTGAATGTACCACTGGGACCACTGTTGTTCTGCTCTTTGCCAATAAATGTCCTTAACTCTACAGGTAAAACGATTTGAAAAATGACTTTGACAGTTTTATGGCAAGATGAAGTGGAATTAAATACGTAGGCCATAGCAGTTTCACGTAATAGTTAGATCAGCTCATCGCTTTAATTACTTTAATGATTAAAGATACAGACACAGTATGGATGGTATCAGAGCAAACATTATGTCCAGATGTGCCTTTGGAATCTCTCCTATTTCTGATTTATACATCCAGGGGGAAATTTATAAATTATAAGATAAATGTGTCTGTAACATTACTACCAACCTCTACATTTAGAGCTACAGAAAATACTAAATTCTTTTAATTATATCCCCACAGAAGAGGAGACACTTACCAGTGTTTATACCATTGTTTCTGGCTGACACATGTGCACTGATGTCGGTTTTAAATGTAACAATCCTGTAGGATTTTCTTGGCATTAGTTGCCACCTAGAATTTGAGTCTGTTGTTGATTTGTCACTAAACTGGGTGTCCACCACGGCCCCAAAGACAGCACTGGGCTACGAGGAGTTTTGGCGTAGTCGACGCACACTGGCCCAAAAAGACCTCTTCCCATAGACGACTGTTACAAAAAGAACGGCTGTAAAACAAAGAATAGTTTTTCTTAGCTTTTCTTCACAAAAAAACCCAAATTACTCGTTCTATAATCTGAATTTGATCCATTTGATCATATGAAATTGGGAAACATTTGTGTAATTGCGAAATGATGCTCATACGCCCAAGCACTATCAGAACTCTGTACCTGAAGTTAGTAGCACCTCAGTATGACTGCTTCTTTCTCCTGGTCATTAGATGTGCTGGGGAAATTATCTGGTGTGCAAGTGGATAAGGATTAGGAGGGCGAGGGACTGGGAAAGAGTTATAACTATGTGAAAAGTAGAAGTAAAAGTATTAGGATATCTCTTGGTTACCTTCATTGTTTATGTTTAAATAAATCAAGTTTAAAAAAAATGGTACCATTACTTTGGGGACCCACCTGAGGTCAAATGGTCCGGACGTGAGGCATAGTTGTGTGTTAGTACAACACTGATGACCAAGCCAGTGCGCAGGTATTGCGAGGTGTTAATCTTCCAAGCAACAAATGCAATGTGTCTGCTGAAAGAGCCGTGGCAGGCAGCACAGACAAATCTACCAGTGCCCCCCCTCCGCCGACCCCCTCCCTCTCTTTGACACACACAAACACACACTCCATCACCCTTCCTGCTACTGGAATGAAAAGAAGTAAGAGTTGAAAGGAGGCATACTGTGAAAGCTAGCTGTCCTAAGCGCGCACATACACGCGTATTGCAAGTGCACACGCACACACACACACTCTCTTAATGCATGCCCGCCCTCCCTCCATTAATAAATTACATCAGATGCTGTCTGCTAATTCTCTGTGTAAGAGAGAAAGAGCACTGCACCATGGCTCTGCAGTAAGCTCCCAGGGATGACAGTTGCATAAAAAGGCATGAAACAACCTGCCAGGCTTTCCTTTTTTCTTCAGGCTCTTTTACAAAACAAATCAAGATAAGGACACTCAAGCTAGGTAAGAAAGAAATAAAATACAATAAAAAAACATTAATAATAAAGTAAAACTAGGGCTATACTCTAAATACTGTATATGAGCACTGTACACTGATGTCGTGCATTGGTATGGCAAGGTGCTGTATTTGAATTTAATTTCTATATAAACGGTACATTGAATATATCCAGCTATGTACACATGATACAGAGACAGGATATAGGAGAGATTAGCAGTATTAGAGACTATAAAGTGATTTGTAATGTATTGTACAATCTTAATCAAATATACTTCAAATGTCTAGGCAGTTTAAACAACTTAGATCTGTAAATAAGTGAGCAGTCTATGGTCACTTAGTACTGTAGGTGCCCCATACAACACACTGATCCTTTGGCAGATCAGTCCTGTTGCCAAGTCCAACAAAAGCAAATATTTATCATTTGACAACACAGATGCTTGGTATGTGCAGCGTATGTAGATGTATGTCTGTTTCCTGCTCCAGTTTCAAAAGGCCTTAGGGGTTTGAGGGGGGGGGGGGGGTTGGGGGTACGCCTTGTGTGTTTGCTTAAGTATTTGTTTTGTTGTTTTTATGTTTTTGGCGTGCTTTCAGCCTGTACACTCTTCTTACCGTAAGCAATGTGCCGTTTTTGTTTGAACACCTGTTCACATATTGTATGATCGACAGTGATTTGAAAAGAGCCTCTTTCATCTTGTTCCATTCATTACTTAGCCAATTTGATTCTGTCTTTCTCAAGTGGGGAAATTCTTCATGCACCGCGTACTTACTTTGTAGGATTTCTGTAATTGCATGTGTGTGCAACTACCTGCAGTGCTGTCGTTTCCCATTATTTTTTTTTATTTTATTTTTATTTGTGATATGTTTATATACAATTGGTGTGTGATGACATTGAATAACCCAGTTTTCCGTCTGTGTCTTCATCTTCAAGGACCGGGGCCTTGGGAACACCTCTCTGTCGACATTTGGCGTGGCTCACGCGGCGCTGGAGATCATCCTCATGTTGTATCCTTTCAGTGACACCCCCTTTGTCCGTGGCCGAAGTAGCATGCTCCATGGCCAAAAGCAACACCAGCTTTGTTTACCCAGGATATAGTTCAGCCGCACAACTTCCAGAAGACATGTTTTGCTGTTTTGTCACCTTTTATCGTAGCTGAAAGGGTGTAAACTAGGAAAACTTAAAAAGACGACCCAATGAAGCTGCTTTGCTACCAGCAGAGACACGTTTTTGGTCCTTGATTGATTCGCTGAACAGCTACTTGATGGTGTCGTCTGTCGTTGGCTTCTACAGCCTGCGAGTCTTTGAGGTCCTCACTCCCAGGAAGGATGACACAACCATGACAACGGTAAAGATGGGATGGAAGCACAGGGTGAAGTGGGGGCAAGGGTGGCGAGATTGCTCCTACGGTGCTGATGTGTTTGGGACCCCCTGTGTTTCATCTACCCCCCCCCAATTCTCTCTCGCGCCTTTCTCTTTACTCCGAACTCCTACTGCTCACTAATGTTTTCCTCGGGGGCCCCTCAATGGCTTTAGTTGATCTGTCCAATATTTGTTTGTGAGGTTGCGCAAACACTGGCAAAGTGTAAGCCCCTTTTCTCGTACATCAGAGGGAGAGTGGGTTTTTTGTGGTGGGGGGGGAGGATGTGTGGAGGATGTGTGCTCTGTTTGGCCCATAGTGGCACCTATTCACTTGGTAATGAGTTTGGGAGTGGTGAGGCTTGTTAACTAGCCATGACGCTCCAGTGAAAGGGCTTGAAAGGACAGCAGAGAGAACCCGGTAATGAGCAGCTTCAGAGGTACTAATTGTACAATATGTGGAACCAATTTAACATCAAGTGGTGTGTGCATATGTGTGGGCACGTCATGACTGACAGTGTTGCAATGGGTGCCTTTTCCTCGCACGTCTCTTACGTGTGCTGTGCGCTCGAACGAAGTGAAATCTGAAGATTGATTATCTGTTCTGATTTGTAGATCATTGGTTGCTGTGTGTCCATCCTGGTCCTGAGTTCAGCCCTGCCGGTGATGTCCAGAACTCTAGGTGAGTACGTGTGTGTGTGTGTGTGTGTGTGTGTGTGTGTGTGTGTGTGTGTGTGTGTGTGTGTGTGTGCGCCGTTTTCACATACGAGCTCTGGACAATGTACGGAGAACAGGTCCAGAGTTGCCCTTTCACACATGTAGCACACAACAGGAGACTGTCCCTGTCCGACGCGTGCGTTCTCACCTGCTGGAAATACTCCGTCTGGTTCAGGCGAGTGGTGCAGCAGGAAGGACGTGACGCAAAAAGTACGCAAGATGTAACATGTTAATTAGCTTTAGAGGTGCTTGTAGGTGGATTTTGCTACCTCTGGACTGGTCCAGGCTTGCTGGTTCCCCGTTTCCAGTTTCTCCGCTCAGCTAAGTTAAATGTAAAACTATTTCTTTTAGAGAAATGAAAATTGAACTGAATTTTCATTGATGTCATAATGACCTCGCCACAAACCACAAAGAGTAAATGTCCCCCCCCCACCACCACCAAAACAGTTTCCAGTGCTGCAACCAACAGCAGAACATTAAGTTTAGCAAGTTGAATTCTCCTATAGTTTCCCATAGTGACATCAGAAAGGAGAGCAGGGTGAAGGGGTAAAAATGACAGGAGCAGCACCATCACAATGGCACTAATAAACATGCAGAGTGCAGAGCACAGCTGTTCAAATAGCACTACTTGGTGTGTGTATTTGAGTGTGTGTGAGAGAGACCAACAGAGTGGGAAAATGGGATGGAGTGAGCATACAGTGAGTCATTGGGAGCTTTACAAAATATCAACAGGTTCTGCTTTGTGACGCTGAATAGATTAAAAGGAATAAATGCATGAGACAGAGTTGAAGAGAAAAGGCCTCCCAGCAAAAGAAAAAGGGAAAAAAAAAAAAAGACGTGGAGAGTTGAGTGTGACGGAGTGAGATGTTAAGAGACAAGAAACGGTTTTGTGTGTTGACGTGAGGTGTTTTTTGTGTGCGTCAGTGTGTGATACATGCCCTGTACGAGAGAATGGGGAACTGCACCACATCACAAAAAGTATGCGAAAGTCTGTCTGTTTTTAATAATGTAGTGACAAATTGTGTGTTAACACCAAATCAATACTGTACCATCCCCAGTTTCTACACAGGTAACGGTTGTTTGGAAGCAGTTTAAGTTTAATGTTGAGTGGTAACTTTATCACATACTTTTAACATAAAGTCATATTGTTTCTGTCTGTCTCTAGTGCAGGTTTGAAGTACAGGAAAGGGGACCCATAATATTTTGATTTAAAGCACTCATAATCAGTTTAATAATACCAATATATCATCTTACAATTAAAAACGATCTTGCAATGTGAAAGGGGGTCACACTTGTGATTTAGCCTACAGAGAATCATCACCCAAATCTGCAGCTCCCCTAAAAATAATCTCACTATGTGATACAACCTTGATGAATCCGACATGTGCGTCCAGGAGGCTTGACCAGCTGCATGCTAATGTGTCCAACTCTGCTTCTGTGCCCCTGACATTTCAAACGCCAAGCATCTTTTTAGCCCCAATTAGATTTTCTCAAATTACCAAACCAGGATCAAAACCTTTGGCATTAGAAATGGATGTAGCCAGACCACAGTGGCAAGCTGTATCGACTGGGGTCTCCATCATCTCTCTCCCTGTCTCTTCGCAGGCAATTTTGTTAAAGGTCCTTGATGCTGCAAACTGCTTACTGCGGCTGTAAATACATCTCTCCAGACACTGAATCGATTGCCCAATCTAATTGACGACAGAGGTTGTGAAGATGTTACAGGAGAAGTAGAATGTGTAGAGACTCGTGCTTGTCCACTGTGCCACATCTGAGTGTAATTTCTGCATACAGATGACTAAATTAGAAATTACATGTGGTGCATAGATTTAACATATTGATGCAGTAATTACCTCGGTCAATGTTGCATGCAAAATTAACATAAAAAAAAGACGACAAATACCATTAGTGACAATAAATACAATCGTACACGTCAGGTTATTGAAAGCTTAATTATACACTAACGTTAGTTTATTATTGGACGGCACAGCTAGCCCATCCGCGTGGTAGAGTGCAGGAACACCCGGATTGGCAGGCCAAAACAGATAAGCAGGAAAACAAAAGGGTGTTGATGGCTTCCCAGGCAGCATGCGATCAGCTGTGACAGATGGTTTGAAATTGGTCTAGCAGTGTGGAGCTAAGAGGAGTCTGCAGAAGAAACCACTCCTTTTTATCTCTGTCTGAAGGTCCTGGGAGAGAGACGCAGTCCACCTGAAAACCACCTTTGCTGCTATACTTAGTCAGCCGTCCTTTCATGTTCTACAGGGAACAGCCCTTACAATACTGCAGACCAAGACGCAGCCAAGTAATGGAAATAAGCATAAACTTTGCAGTGCTGTGGATCTTTATGTAAGCCAGTCAAGTGGATTTGTTTCTGTCTCCATCAAATGAGATTCGTCATGTTTTGATTACAGCATTGGCAGGCATAGAAAGTATGAACATATATATTAAAGACACTGAAAATATCAGGTGGAGGTTTCTTAGAGTAATCTCTATTTTTGGGTTGCAACCCTTCAGCTCTGCTGAAACTTACAAGATAGTGCCTGTTGTTTGAATAAGATATGTCGTGAGCTCAGTGGCTGACTCAGGTGGATGTGTGTACAGGTGACTGTGATCATAGAGTAGACTTGGGAGTGGCGTTCTTTATTCTACCATCTTATTTGAGACCACAAATAGAACCTTTTTTTTTTTTTTAACATACTAAAATAATGGCCATGAGGCGCACAGGGCTGTTCTTTGACCCAAAAATGTAACACAAGTATCCAAACATTCAGTAACATCATGGATCACGCAGTTTAATATTTGTTTTTATCCTTTTTCACACTTAAATTATACCTTTTAAGGCACAACCCTTTTTAAATGTACGCTCGTCTTTCAGATTGGGCATTTTTACATGCTGTTTGTCATAGCCCCCACCGATACATTACATTTATCCCAATGAGTGTCAGCTTGCTTTCTAACCCAGTTATCTGACTTGTATCTCTGCCCTTCACAGGTATCACCAGGTTTGATCTCTTGGGAGACTTCGGGAGATTTAACTGGCTGGGAAACTTTTACATCGTCCTTTCATACAACCTGCTGTTTGCGGTCGTGACCACACTCTGTCTTGTGAGAAAGTTCACCTCAGCGGTACGGGAAGAGCTTCTAAAGGCATTAGGTAAATTTACCATTTATTTTTCATGTGTCCTCTGGGTTTCTAACTAGCATCTTTTTAATATACTACAACAAAATAATTCCACAGTGCACCCAATCCTGCCATTGCTATGGATGTTCTGTAGAATATAAAGCAATCTATTTTTCATAACACTTTGACTACTCAATTTCATTCCAATTTAGTATCCACAAAGGGTTTAGTCTGAAACACTGACAGCACAAACCTACTCTGTGGCTTTGGAGGGAGATAGTGGTTATTTCTCTCAGACAGAACGACCTGGAGTGACAAAATGGGAAAAATTGCAGCAAGATCCAATGTGCTGCGGGACTGACATGTGACAGAGGATGGGGCTAGTCTCAAAGGCTTGTGGTGACAGGCCCTGGATGTTTAATACACAGGGTGGGATAGGGTTAGAAAATGTCAGACAGAGGCACTGAGGGGGAAAAAAAGCACATCAATACCTCTGTCTAAGTGAAAGTCTGAGGCTTTTTAATGAGATTTCTCTCCCTTATCTCCCCCTGCCCAGGTCTGGATAAATTGCAACTGTCAAACAGCCCCACAGACCCTGAATCTGGGAAGCTCTCGGCCAACGGGCATCAGAAAACTCTGTGAAAGGGACGATAGATCAACACACACACACACACACACACAGACACACACAGACACACACACACCTTAGCACAGCCAAAGGGAGATTTCGACTACTGCCTGACTGCTGAAAGGTGAAAGGGATTGGAAAGAACTTAATAAACCCGGGCAGTGTCTGACGGATGCTGCAAATGGAGGCTGAGAGCAATTTAGCTTCGTGACATTCCATCCTCTGCGTCTCGGATGGAAGCTGGGACAGAGCCAGGGATGAGACTGAGGAGTGAAATAGACTGGCATCACTGCAGTGACCTTGATGTTGACCTCAACCGCGACTGTGACTTTAAACCACCCATCTCTTGCTTCAGGGGCACTCTTCCCCCCCACAGCATTGCTGTTTTTCTGTTGTAACCTCCTCACCACTGCACTAGACGAAAGTAAGAGGGGTAGAGCAGGTGAAATAATGCACCTTCTGTCTTCTGTCTAAGAAGTCTTACATCTAAATAAAAGGCAATGGGTTCTTTTTCATCACCCTGCTCCTCCTTTGTACTCATTATAGTAAACAGACCCCCACAATTCAGTAAGACTCATTTTTTAATGTCAGTATGTCCACGGTAATTGGTGTCAGTGATACATTGAGCATTTGCAGTGTCGGGTCTCTAGTCATTGTTCTTTGATTGTTATGTGAACGGATACAGGCATGATAAGGTGTCAATTTGTCATTTTTGTTTTGTTTAAGCTCAAAATGTGAAAATAACAAAACGTGCTTTGTGAAACATGAAAGAAGTCATTTATTCACACTCATCACAGCCAGTACATAAAAAAACTGCACGGCATTCATTTCTCTTTTTATTTGGCTTTACTCAAGTGCGCTTTAACTTTATTGATGATGTCATTAGTTTATATGAAGTAGGGTAAGAACTTTTTTTAGGTGCTCTAGATTAGACTTGAGCTACTCTACAAATGGGAAACTATATGGGAGTTGCATCCACTTCAGTACCAGTGAGCAGAATGCTTTAGTGCATTTGGAGCTGATCCTGTGGCTGTATTTCCTAAAAATTTATTATGCACATGGTAAGAAAATGTCATCACATTTTTGCTCATCCCCCCAAAAAAAATCTATTTTAAATTCACAGGGCACAGAAAAATTTGTCAAATTTTGTCATTTTTGTAAATGTTGTATTTACATGTACATATTATATTATGTTTCATACCTCTTTTGCATTATTTGGATGTAAATATTGGGCTCTAACTGAGCCCACTGAGGGTCTGACTCACTAAGCAATCTGTATTTTGTTGTACATATTTTTTTATAAAAACTTAAATCTAATGCAAACCTGTAACAGTCTTCATGTACAGAATGCATGAGTGAAAAATGTGCAACTTTGGTGCAGGTAGATAGACTTGGTGACTCAGGCCCCATTTACATGTTGTTGTATTGCTGCAAAATCTTCTGAACTGTGATGTTCTTTGTCTCGAGAACCACCTTAAATGCCTTATACGACAAGCATCTCACAGGCTTAATGTTAAGGTTGTTTTTTTTTTTTTGTTCTGTGTTTATGTACATGTACATATGTGTACGTGTGCATTGTTTGTCTCTAGACAGTTCCACTGTGATCCCCAGTACACCACGAGTTTCTAGTCTAAAGCCAGCTGGATACAACATACACGTTGCTTTTTTCCATGAATGATTGTCACAGCTCTTATCAAGTAAGAGGCTCCATTCTGAGACTCATTCATAACCCATAAAACTTGAACATTTGCTAGGACAGGGTTGATTGATCGAATTATGTTGTTTTTATGGTGTTTATAAATGTCATGTGTTTTCATGGTCACTGAAGCGACATGATGATGATGACAAAAGAAAAGGAAGTAAGGAAATTTTAATTTATATATGCATTTGAAACTTATTTCTTAGGACAGGGAATGTTTCACATCACAGCTGTCCGCCATTGGTTGTTGCTATATTACAAAGACTGGATTTAAAGAAGATTTTGCAACTCTCAATCACAAAACTCATGTTGAAGCACTCTTGTCAAATGAGCAAATCAGACCTGAGAATGTTTTGTAAAGTGTGACCTATACATACAACGTCTGTTACCATCCCAAACCCAAAGCAGGACCATGTTTCTGATTTTGAAAGATGTAATTCCTCAGTGCAGGTCTACCTTACCTCTTGACTGGCAGAAACATGCTAGATTTTCTGGTGTGTTGGCCATTTCGCCATTTCATCTGTTTAATGTGTGTCGCTCAGCTTTTTTATTGGTGTTAGGACCATGCTGATCATTGGATACAGGTAAAAATCAAGATAGCCCAAAGTGATATGGCAAAGCAAAAAGGATGATACTGTAACTTGGCAAAAGAGAATTTTAGCTGTCTGATGAAGTAGTGGAAGTAAAAAGAAATGTAATATTATTTTGATAAACTACATTAACTAAAATGGCTTGAGGTGGATTTTTTTTCCCTAGCGCCATCATAGTTGTGCAAACATCTCTGCAGGGAAGACATCACAATCATACTCGCAACAGCTTCTGAGGTGAGACCTGAAAGGGCCATTTTCTAATCAAGCAAGCTTTTCTGGTTGCCTTCACAGTACATCTCTGTGTTGTGTGGGGGTTTCAAACGTTGAGAGTTGGCCTGTACTGTCAGTGACGCAGCTTTTTTTCTGTCTGTGTGTCAGTTGGTCTTCTGCATGTCATTTTTGGTACATGTTTTGTGAATGTATTTTTTACAATTTCTCAGTTTGCTAAATGTATGTTTCGTTATTTCTGATGTCCGTGTGTTTGCGAATAAAAGTAGAAAAATGCTTTGAACATCTTTTCATCCATCATTGTGACATCCTGGGCATCAGTACTGATTGACAGTTGAGAGTTAAAGGAGTAGTTTGGCGTTTTTTTGGAAATATGCTTATTTAATTTCTTACCAAGAGTTAGATGAGAGGATTGTTACCACCTTCATGTCTGTGCTTTGAGTATGGAGCTGGATTCAGGACCCGAGGAGCTTATCATAAAGATTGGAAGCAGTGGTAGACAGCTATCCTGGCCCTGTCCAAAGTTTAAAAAATGCAATCCACACACAAACGATTATGTAGAAAGAACAGTTGGTGAGAGTTACACGCTGCAACAACCAACGGCAGTCTCCACTGGTTGCCTGGCAACCTCACAGTGACAAGACTGCAGGAAGTTACTGCTCCTCGCTAGAAATTTGCCAAGAAATAGTTACAGCACGCAACTCCCCATAAAACCGAAAAACCTTTATGTTTACATTTCTTTTTATGTAGCGATTGAACAAAAGAAATATAACGTGGTATTCAATTAGTGAGTTCTGAACTTTGGAGAGAGCCAAGCTATGCTAATCGCCTCCCGACTGCAGCTTCATATTTAAAAAAGGCACAGACACGAGATCTTCTCATCTGACTCTCAGCAAGAAAGTGAATAAGCGTATTTCCCAAAATGTTGGAACTATTTTTTTTAATCCTTAGTCATTCACTGTAAGACGTAATCATTTTGTTTACGATTAAGGGTGCTTGAGGTTGCAAATATTACTGCATGAGATGATCTGAGATGCCATCTTGCATAAATTTGTACCTGTTAGATGAGTTTTTTGTGGTAGACAGATCTGCACAGGGGACAGGAAGGTCTGCTCTCTATAGTAAAGGCCTCAAAGGCCTCGAGACAGAGCTGATGGAAGAGGTGGGAACAGGACAGAAGCACCGTGCGTCTGGGTTGTCGATGGCTGGATGAACCTGCCTCTGCTGGGAGGCTCGGGCTGCACAATGCGGTCAGGCAGATCGGGCAGTCCCAGACACCTCTCTGGATAATCTGTTACAGTTGGAACAAACAATATTAGTTCTTTGGCTAATTTAAGAATATTTTCACCTCCTGTTACACTATTTTGGAGGATGCAAAGACAACTGCATAGTCAGAGGTAATTTTTTGCATGCACCTAACATGTTTAATCAGGCACAAGGTGATAACATGTTTATCAGTGATCCTTATGAAAACCAAGCGACACATGCACAGCTCTACCAATGATTAGCCAGAGAAGCTTCCTGTATTTGGGGGCCAACATGCAACCATTAAGTGTTTCATAACGAGCTGCACTCCGCTTTATAGAGTTTGCACCCGTGAAAAAGGTGCAAGGTATGTGTTGAAAGCTCATTCACTGTTTGATACTCCATGTCAAGGCTGAGCCACTCCTGCCTTGTGCTCAACCTTTTCACACCAGATAAAGAAAAAAAAAAAAAAAAAAAAAGAGAGACATCTTCTTTGCACACACCCCACCCCCTCTATGGAAAATGGTACTGGTTGCAGTGAAAGCCAACAATGGAGCCTTATGGAACAGCAAATCTTAATGTCTTTTCAATTCCTCCGCAGCAGTCCAGGCGATGAAAAGCCTGCCGTGCATTATCAGACTGGCTCATGTTTTTTGTAAACACAGAGGATTATTAGCCTACACTGCCATTCACTTGGTAAAGTGAATGATCACCTCTGGAGAGAGGTGCACTTTCTATACAGCAGCTGTGATGCTGTCGTCCCCATGCAAGCGTTAACATGTCAGGGGAAAGGCAAGGCTGGGAGGAGAAGAATCAGACCAGGATTAGATATTTTTACTCGGGCCTTGTTTAATGATAGAAGGGGTTTCTGGTTCAGCAGAGTGCGTGTTGCTCCTGACCTGGCTCTGTATTCGATCCCAGTCGCTCTCCTGAGGTTCGGAGACGTGCTTTCTCTCCAGTTGCAGGAACACTTGTCTGCTTGATGACAGGGAGCGGTTGATATCACTCAGAAAAGCCTCCGTGTCGGTGTGACAGTATCGGACAAAGCTGTCATTCAACTCCTGCAACTAATTAGAAAAACCATTTTAGTGGCACAAAGGAGGCATGTTTCATTCAGATACACAATAGAGTCGTGTTTTCGGCGAAGGCTAATTGTGTGTGTGTGTATTGTAATGGCTGAGGCACGTTGACAGGGTGCAGTTGTTAAACAGCCAGATCAATACAGTCACGTCTCCCACTAACATGGAGAATTAATGGAAACCAGTAAAAAAAAAAAAAAAGAAAAGGAAGACAGTGCTGGGAAACATGAAAACACAAGCATCGGACACCTTTTCTGTCTGGGTATTTTATAGATTGGGTCCAATGTTTTAAGACCTAGGACATTCAAATTTGACCACTTTTAGAGCAATAAATAAAAGTGTTATCCCTGGCAGAGGGAAGAATGCATTTAGACATTCATGTTAGAACAAACTATAATTAAACTGTTAACTGAATTAATAAAATATAATAAAACCAAATATCTTAATATATTTTTGGTGTCTGGCCAAAATGTTTAAAATGTGTAAAGGGGGATGGTATTCGAGACTCGTGACCTTTCTACAGCTCAGATGTAAATTTGAAATAAAGTATCTCCATTTGTTGAAGCGCCTGGTCACCTCTTTCATTCTCAAATTGGCTGATTTTAAGGACATCTTTTCAGCATCTGTTTTTCTCCCATTGACAGCAGTTGTTGCTAGGCAACAATTAATGCCTGCATATGCATGTTTATATCCAAAACATATTCAGACTATATATATATATATACACACACACACACACACACACATACATACATAAACACATACATACATAAAGGGTTAACAGCACTATGCAGTTGACCAATCAACATACATTTCTGCATGTAACGTAAGCAACAACATCTTCACAATTAAATGATAACAACTGAATCTCCATGACAACTGAGCAAACTGCATCCACTGATGGAAGACCATGAGATGTGATTAAAAGGTCTGGAAAAACCATCCAAATATTTCTTTGTTAAACATTTTCACTAGTTCAATGACTGTATGTGGACAACTGATGGATTAATCTGCAGATTTTTCTCAACTAATCAATTGATTTTAACTATTTTTTGACATTTTATAGACCAAACACCCATTACAATTTCCTAATCAGACAAAAACCTTAAGATATTCAGTTTACGATCACATAAGACATAGAAAAGCAGCAAAATCCTCACAATTGACAAGCTGAAACCAGGGAATATTTGGCATTTTTGCATGAAAAATTATAAAAATTATAAAAATAGTTAATAGGATACTTTTTTGTCAATCAAGTAATTTAAGTTGCAGCTCTACATAAACGTGTTGCATTACATCTGGGAAAAGTAATGTAATTACTGCGACATGTTCCTAAGAGTAGCATTAGCCCCAGCACCTCCTTGCACACATTTACTTGTTTTCTCTGTGACTAAAAACCCCATCCCTTAGCCTGTCACAGTGGCATCAGAATTGCTTTACAACTAGGCTTTTATCACTAATTAAACAACTGTTGACCATTCGGATGGAGGTTTTTATGAGCCTGGCTGACTTTTCAACAGCGAAGGCAAACAGTACAGCCTCTGGTGAACTTTGCCTTGCTCCACAGGAGATGGGGACGGGAGAGGACACGGAGGGGAAGAGGAGGTGGAGCGCAGAGACGTTATCTCACGGCAATCCATCTATATTGTCGGTAGTGTCCCCCTTAATGTGTTGACTCAGGGCCGGACCTCCGAAGCGAGTAAAAATTGAAAGCTGGGCATCAGGATCAGCCGATAAGATTTCTGAAATTGAGCTGATATGTGGCAGGTTTTTTCCTCCACGGAACACCTGTGGCTTCATGGTACAAAGATGTTTTATTGCCTCCTGCTATCACAAGGAAAACTGAAAGAATAGTTTTTCTCCGTCCCACACAGGTTCCAGCCCAGCACTAACACGCCTGTTTGCATTACAGTCAGCTAAGCAAATAAGTCTTCCCCTTGAAAATCAAGTCAATCAGACCTGTCAGCGCTGTGTTGCGCAGCTCAAAGCTCTTGAAGATCATCCTCAGTGTGACAAAAGATATGAGACAATCTCATGACCACCCACAACCACTGAATCACACAACTTGAATGTAAAGTGGCTGACAGCCTCTATGACTCCATCCTAAGCATGTGGACCCGGACATGGCCTAATGTGTTAGAACACAGCTAATTGGCTCCGTAAATGCTGTGTCTTTGTTTACATGACATGTTAAAGGCATGGTTTATAGGCGAGATGATAGAGACTGACAGGGGGATGGGTTGGACACTCCGACCCTTGCAACACATTATAAGTGTGGCCCTCACGCATTTGTCACTTTTGCTTGATCAGCCCCTTTGAAGTGCAGGAGCACTCTGCATGATTACAACACTGCACATAAAAATAAATAGGGCCTGTTCTTAAAGACATTGGACATACAGCATATGTGTTGGAGCTATTGACTATTTTAAAGCAGGCTCATTAGATGAATTTACTCTTCATCCCTGAAAAACTGATGTTTGCTTGACCGGTCTCGTGTTTGGTCATCCAAGGCCTCAGCTGGGGGAGGTTCACTAGGTGGCAATGTTCCCTTTTCCTGAGAGCCACCATGAAGGCAACACAGGCTCAGAGTCAAACAAGCCCATCCACTGCCCTGCTTTTGAGGCCACTTTTAAATAATCCCTCCATCAAGTCCAGTCGTTGCATGATTTATAGCTTTGAAATGGGACTAGAGAACAAAGCCTGAAATGACAACCTGCGTCAGGTATCCAAACAGTCTGGTCAACCCCTGTCAGTCTCTATCACCCTTTCCCATCCAACCCAGTAACATAGCCACACACACACAGACACAGATAGATGAAGGAATACCAGACCCAAACATGCACAGGAGACATCATGCTTTTGTGTTGACCCTGGAATGTCCAGACTGTTTAACTAAAACACAAACTCTCTCCACATTAGTGGACAAACAGTGTATGATTCACAAAGCATCAAAGGAGCTTGAGAGGTTGAGAGCAGGTGAAGGTGTGTGTGTGTGTGTGTGTGTGTGTGTGTGTGTGTGTGTGTGTGTGTGTGTGTGTGTGTGTGGTGCATGTCTGTGTATGTAGGTTAGCAGTGGGGTCAGTGAGTCCCTGAAACCCATGTCTCCACCCTCAAGATGTGAGGTTTGTCACAGGCTTCAATTGACCAACTAAACAGTCTAAACATGTCATGCTTATGAAAGTGCAGTGCGATCCAAAGAGGCAATAAGACCCTGATGTGCGCAATGCAGATTTGAAGTCCAAACTCACCTTTGCTTCAAAGAATTTGCGTCGCAGCTGTTTGTCTTTTGGGCAGACGGATTTTCTCAGTTTTCTGTACCTTTTTCGAGCAACATAGCCTCGCCAGCATGCTTGAATTCTGCACATACACAAAGTACATTAAAAAAGAACAAAGAAACAATGATCAGATCATGCTCTCAAGACTGTTTAAAATGTAAGAGACAAATGTTACAAAAATATGGTAAAAGTCAAGGTTTGCAGAGATTTGAAGAACATATTGTATTTACTGATTGCTACTTTAATGTGAAGCCATTACCTTCTTGGTAGGGCTAAATTTATTGAAAATGAGATGACATTATTTCTCAACCAAACTAGGAGTAGCAAATGTGGCCCCATGTAGACAAGTGATCCAAACTCAGATAGAGATTATACAGTACATAGAGAAAACTCATATAAAACAGCACTTTAAATAAAACACTTTGTGCGACTATGCCACTAAGAAATTTGATCATTTTAATCTAAAGCAGATTGACTTTACTCGTAATGAAATGTGCTATATAAATAAAATTCCCTTGCCTCCATCTTTTACAGCAGCACACCTACTCTACTACTCTTGTTTCAGACTGAATGTTAATAATGCAGTTAAAATCTTCTATTTTAACTATTGCTTAACTTACACCACACACTCAAAACTGGATATATCACATATAAATACATCTTGTAGTATTTGAGGTTGTTTTTTTCCTTCAGTACAAGATGAACGATGCTGTTTTGCAGCAGTCCCTTGGTAAAATTGTGTAATTAATTCTTATTGTGCAGTACTGTGAATGGGAATGTCTGTCTCTATACATTTATTGTAATACAAAATATTTCTTTTCTTTTTTTTTTATATCTGGTTAAGTGCATGTACCTGGTGGCACACTGGTGTCTGAAGAGGCGAGCTGCGTCGTGGATCACCCGTGTCTCATACAGCTCCTTTCTGCACATCGGGCAGCACTTCCTCCCAGAAAACCTCTCAAAGGCCTGCAAACATGCTCTGTGGAAAACATGAGAACAAGACAGCAACACCTAAAAAGAAACAGTGACATAACTTACTTAGAATATGTGAAATGAAAATGGTATCATACATGCAATGAAACAAGAAGATGCATCTAAACCAATCTCAGAGTTGAGATTTCATGGGTTGCCACGTCTCCAGAGGATGCTGCGGAACGTGTATTGGTTTCCAGGTTCTCTTTGAGTGCTTAGGAAAGCTCTATACAGTATAGTCTGTGCACATGTGGTGTGTGTATGTGAGCCTTAAGTCATGTTAAATCTGTGTGTATTCATGCACATATGTGAATGTGTGTGTGTCTCCTTTTAAGTGTTATTTGCTGAGAGGATAGAGGGAGTCAGCATGACCCCCAGTGGGCCGGCTGGGACCTGGACTATAGTCTCCTCTACCTGTGAGAGGGACTTTCATCGTCTGAAAGGAGACAGCCACATCTATGGGGCTTGGCACACAAACCAGTTTACTCAGATCTCTAGAGGGCAGGGGGGAGGCATATTGATTTCCCATTGTTTTTGGCCTGACCAACACACTCCATCACCAGTGAAAGGGCCCCCTGCAGTGTACGATTTCCAGGCGCTCGACAAGCCATTAGACCACAGAGAAATTTCACCTCTCACAATGCTTTAAGGCTACAAGAGACAGTTTATGGACAGACATAGAATATAGATATGAAATACAAATATAATAGAAAGCAGAATAACTTTCTTTTCAAATCCTGTCCTATTACACACATTTTTCAGTTGGTAGTAAAATAATGAGCTGGATAAAGAAGCAAATATTTCCGTCCACACGATGATTCAGAACAACTGCTGCTGTAAGCATTTTTAATTGTCATATTAATGCTTGAATGCAGCTCAAGACAGCAGCACACAAATGTATTGTTACAATATGAAGGCTTGCAGGAAAATGCCAAATCAACAAAGATTCCCTCTTGTCACTTTCCCTTGTTAGCAGGCTCTAATTAACTTTTTTTTTCTCCCTGAGTCAAACTAATATTTACACGTGCATCTATGGCAACTGTGCTTTGTGAGGCCGCCTATTCTAGTCCCGCATTCTTGAGGAGATTGGCATCTTAAAAGGGGATCGGAAAGGTGTAAAAGACTGAATGACCCTCACAGTAACACACTGATTGCTACATCATCACGTCACAGTTGAGTTCCAAGGCAGTATGGGTAAATTTGTACAGTTGTCTACACAGATTAGTACATACAGGAACTGCAGGGGGAGGTGGGGGGCTTTGTGTGTGTGTGTGTGTGTGCGCATGTGTGTATACGGAAACAGAGGTTTCCCTGAGGACAGACAGAACATTGGAAACATGTTAAAAAAAAAAGAAGAGCTCTCTCTCACAGAGTATTAACAGTAGTTACTGTGTTGGGGGAATACCTGAGGCTGAAGGCGAAACTCCTCCCTACATATTGCACAAGGCTGAGCTGATTCCCCCTGCTGAACAGACCTCGCCTTGACCTGAGTCCATTCATCCTCCGTCAGTCTCCCTGCAGGGGAGGCCACCAAACCCAACTTCTGAGCTAAAAGAAATAAGAAAAATACTGGTTATATATTCACGAGTCACATGAATAAAGTCACCAAATTTCCCAGAGTGTTAGTTTTACCTAATGTTAAAGGAGGTGGAGCAGAATCAAGCACGTATTCTCCGTCTTCTTGCCGATCTTGTCCCCGCAGACCCCTTTTTTCTTCCACTCTTCGTCTTGCTTGTGGATTTCTGGGCGCTTTTCTTTCACATCTCGCCAAAGGGTCGGAAAGAGAGAAGTTTGGATGCAGCAGGCTGCGTGTGATGTGGTCTTGAAAGGCGACTGAGGTGATCACCAGTTTGTTGCTGGCTTTAGATGTCAAGCCCTGTGAAATACGACAGAAATGTTCATCTCTGCATTAACGTAAAGTGATGCATGAGGTATAGCAACAAAAAAAATAGATGTGTACCTTGGCAAAGCAGAAAATGTAGACTTTAAATTGATCTCAGACCAGGATAAGCAATAAATACAACTAAATGCATCCTGAACCATAATTAAAACTAAGTCTAGACCAAATAATAATAAAATGCAGGCATAAAAAACCAAAGGGAAAATGGAAAATGCTGTAATGGCCAAAGATAATTCACTATTGCAGTAATGAGCTTGTCAAAGAAAGTACTTTTTATAACCGGCACGAAGAGCTCGGCTATAGTTTATCTTCTTATTTACCCAAAAGGTGGTAAATCTAACCTGATTTAATCATAAATGAGAGAATATACTGGTTGTTTCCGGTGTAAACTAAACCGCACGGAGCTCAGTTCACAGGTGTTTTCTATCTATCTCATTGGGCAACGGGACCACTTCACCCCGTCCTACTAACGACACTTACAGCCGACTGTCGCCGGCCTGAAGACTAAACAAGTACGTAACAGCGATAAGAACACGACACATCTGCCGCAGTTAATCAAATGAGCACATTTTTATCGATTAACAACGTGGGCTAACGCAGCAGCTAAAATCCAAACCTTCCGCATCGCCATCCTAGCAACACACAGTTTGAGTGGTTACCAGGCAACCGCTCCGGGCCCGCCTCCTCTCCACGCGGAGCTTCACGGCCGCTTCTGATTGGCTGAGCGCTGACCTCTGCGTGAGCTGATTGGTTCTTGTTTCCAGATATAAAAAAAAAGCACCATAAATTAAATTGTGTGATGTGTTTTATGTCTTTATTTAATAATTATATTATGGTGTGATACTTTGGATCCCTCCTGTGCCTATTAAAGGTTGTCTGCGTTTTGAATTATGCTTTTAAGGCTTGTAAATTCAAATTGAAGTGGAATCTAAACAAAATCAATTTACTTCAGTGATATTTTTGAAATTTGGAAAAAATGAATCGAGATTTAAACAAAATTATATTGTTGTAGGGGTACAAGTTTTAAATGCCACAGAGAAACAAATGAGTGATATATTTTATAACCCAACTAATACAATAACCAAAGTAAAATTTGCAATCAGAGAGAAAACAAGAAATGAGAGCATCACGCTGCAACCCTCCTTCTCTTTAGCTTCCCTTCATCCTTTCCATAAACCAGTACAATTACAAGTACAGGTACAATTTTGAGGTACGTGTACTTTAATTGAGTACCTCCATCTTATGTTCCTTTATACCTTTACTCCACAACAATGTATAGAGGAATATTGTACTTTTACTCCACTACATTTACCTGGTATAGGTACTACAATAGTTACTAATTACTTACATTATAGATTTGTTTTATGAATTATATTATGGATGGTTGTAGATTAAATTATTCAACAGTATAAAGAAATTAAAGAAATTAGCTCCGTCTTGACCAGCTACAATATAAAAGCTTAAAATGCTGCTTACACATTCATGCATTAATATTATTTTAATTAAATAATAATCAAATAACATTCTGTTTCATAATGAATACTTTCACTTCTGATATGTACGTACATTTTGCTGAAAATACGCAATTTTTCTCAGGTAAGACGCAGGACTTTAAATTTAATGGCATATTTCTACACTGTTGTACATTTTTAATGAAATAAAGGATCAGAATACTTCTTCCAACACCGCTGATAGTTTTAGATTTACAAAGTTTTCTATGTCTATCCCCTTCTATCACCATGCCAAGCCAATTTTGCTCTTTGAAAACTTTGTGCTGCGTCTCAATCTCACTAATGATTATTTTATTGTCAGGGAGTTGTCAGTGAATAGTTGGAACCTGACCAAAGGAGGTTCGTCTTTGTGTCCAGGTGACTCACCGAGCTGTCGTCAGAGTAGGCACTGAACAAAGCTAAGCTGCTCATACCTGTGCCGTGAGCTAAGGGATCCCTCCCAGGTCACCCTTACATGGAAAACCATACACACAGTCCAAACCGTCTCTTTTTGTGAGCCTGATGAAAAGTTTGCTTTATTTCTCACACACAGCGCGGGGGTGTGTGACTTTTAAAATGCTTTGCAGCCTTGATTGACTTTGATGTGTTCAGTCAGAATCGGTGAAAACAGATGGCCGACGAGAGGGCTAACGGTGAGGCCTGTCAATCCGGGGAGTCCTCTAAGAAAACAAAGTGAAGACCTGGCTCTGGGAGAGGAGGAAACCCCTGAGCTTCTCAAGAGGCTGCTGCATTCTTGAGATTAGGGCAAGAAAAACGCAGACCACTGCTGTTAATGCCCCAGACAAAGGCGTGGAACAATTTATTAGTTAAGAATTCAAGCTCAGAGCTCAATCAAAGGCCTGTCGTCCACAATGCTAGACTTGGGGCTTTGGTTTGTTTTTTTAAGTAAATAATCATGCTTAAAAGATATGGCAAAGATGGGGCTCAAGTCCCCCATAAAGCCTGCATTCTCAACTGTCATCAGAATGGATTTCAGTGTGCGCTTTTATTTTCAACAAGTACATTGTTTGTCTTTTTCTCTATGAATACAATTTTAAAGAGCTTTTTATTTAACTTTCTTCCCCCTGGACCTCTTTACCTGATCTGTGGTATTTTTGAAAAGACAACTCACCTTGACGTGCAAAGAGCTGATGACTTAAGCGAAAGGTTAAAAAAATAAAAAAAAGCGGTGTGTAGTTTTGCAGTGCTCATGCATATCCTGCGGCGCTAAACGAGACTTTAAACTAAACCACAGTGATTCATCTTAGGCACCTGTACAAAATATAATATGAAACAAAAATATTGGTAATCAATACTTGAGTAAATAAAGCATCTAGACGTGTGTAAATGTGCAACACTTTCATGATACTGAGTCAGTTCAAACTCATAAAACAGGTCTGTGTCCATACATCATACACTGTGATATATCGCATTGTTGTCAAATGAGTAATTGCTGTGAGATATAGATGAGAGAGGGCAGCCCATAATGGTTAATTAACAATTATGTCAGCCAGTGAGATGACCAGGAGACCAATCACTTTGATAGGAGACAGTGGAGGGGGACAGAAATCAAATTATTTTATGGCTTGACCCATAATGCTTCCCTAACATGACTTTAATCACTCCATGGTGGATAGGAGTCCCCCATGGCTATCTGGGAGTGAACCAGTCAGGAGTGGCGGACGGCGATGCTTCACTATTTGCTGTTATCTCCTGCATCATTGCTGAGTAAGTAAGCTATATAAGAACACAGCCTTCATTACAGCCGTTTGGTTGCTTTTCAGAGAGATGGAGCTCCTAATGATTAGACATGTCCTTTGTAAATGAAATACAAATCACCTCAGGCTTTTGGTTTTACTTCATTTACTAAGTGCTACATTACCTCATACTTTGGACCTAACAATGGATTTCCTATAAATCTCCGGGTAGTTGAAATGATGAAGGGGCTCACATATCATGAAATGTGCCAGTGCTTATTAGCACTTGAGAAGTTATTGATCGGGCATTTTGATTAATGTCTGCTGGGGGCTACGGTGGCATTCAGAGGCCCGTGGAGGCCCCCCTGTGCAACTGGCTGGGACTTCTCCCTCTCAATTACCTCCAGTTTGTGCTGACTGCCAGCCTGAGCTCTGGCGAGACGACAGCCACTGCAGCGTCCCGATGCCAGGAATAATAGGAACTCACCCTCTATTTCCCAATTTTTCTCCATTATTCAGACATAAATATATTGAAAGCAGGAGAATGGCTATGGAGGGCTCTTTATTGGATATGTGTAGTAGTGTGTGGGTCAGCACCAGTGTAGGAAAATTGTTAGATAATTAGCAATGTTGTGAGCAATGTTGTGCAGACAGTGTATAGTCCAAAAACAGACTCAAAGATCCAGGACTGGATGTTGTTGAGATGCATTTTTAGTTAAGACAATTATTCATTTTAAAGGCGAGACACTTTAATTACACAGGAGCAGAGTCGTTTGCTCAGCTTCCCTTGGTTACTGTTGCTACGCAAACTTTCAGTTTCCGCAAAGGACATAATGCTGTTTATAATGATGACTGGCAGATTAACCACTTGAAATTCCGTGTCATTTTTAAAACGATAGGCCCTTGATTTCAGACAGAGGTAGACAAGCGATAAGCAAGCTACAAAATTCTTAAGGAAATTATTCAAATGAAAAAAATCTGAAACAGAGAAAATCCTTCTTTGAGGGAACTGCTCAAATGTTCACAACTAATAGATATGCAACCTGTTACAAGGGGCCACAAGAACAGTTTAGGTTACTTTTAGCTGAGCTGAACATTCAGAAATGATTTCAGTAATGTCACTGCAGCGGGAACCAATAACTTCTGGCATGGTGGTGCAGCCATCTTTCTCCATAATGGACAATAATTGAGCAGAATCCATCACTATAGCTAGAAATAGACCACCATAATGGCCATAAATTGTGCCCTCTGAAGGCATGAGCACTGAAAATCCAGCCACCCCCGCTGCGTCTAAGAGGCATTGCAACTTCCACACATTCCCTTTCATCCTTACATTTTGACTCCATGCTGATTACATACAATGCACTTCCAGTTGACTCAAATCATACCTTTTAAGCACAGTCAGTGCAGAGTGCAGTCAATTGACCTTTGTAGGGTGTTATAGGCACAATGTGTGGCAGTTATTCTGCTGAATAAAAGATGCCTGATGAAAACTTGACATCAAATTTGTCTGGTGTAATTTCCAGATACATCAGTAAAAACGTTTTGATTATATTTCTAAGATCAACACATTAAAAAGTATAATCCTTGGACTGGAAACACATGGAACTGTTTGTCATGGCTGTGAAGAATTACTCACATATTAATCAACCTTCTCAAAGAGGAGCTCCTGTAGATGTAATTAACTTATTTCATTTTTTTAAAGGAGCACCTGAATTAAATAAGCAGGGCTGCTGGAGACTTCCTTCCAAACTCCATAAATCAGCACCAGCTGCTATTTCATCTGATTGAACGAGTGCATAGAGCCTCAAGTTTGCCTGTGCTGTGGGGAATGTGTTTGTGGTAAGTCTCATAAATGCCAAGTTCTTTGAGCAATAAGAATAAATATCACAACCACTCTCTAGAATTACCACATAATTGGGGACTTTCCGCGTCTGCACAGGACCCCGCTGTCTCCTCCTCCTACCCTGCATGTACTACAACGGATGAGTCCATATTTAGGTTATGATGGGTGGGAACATGGTGGGAAGAGCCATATTTAGCCCATCAATGCACACAATTTAATACTGCTTCAAGACAACAATGGGAAAAAAAGTGTCAAAAACAAACTATCCACTGACCAACTAAATTATTTTTATTTTCTACAGTAACTGTGTTTAACTAAGCGTGTGCTGCATTCACAATGGAAAACTGAAAAAATTAAGTATATTACAAGATGTCAGCATGGATTAATACATTTGCTTTGACTGTGATGTTTCACAATACACAACAGAAATGAAGCGCTAATAAGTGTGGACAGTGGTGACAAAGCTCCAGGAACGTTTCAGAAATATGATAAAACAAATAAAAAGTTTAGTAGTTTCATTTGCTGATCTGGCGCAGCTAAAATAGTATAGTACATTGTATGCTACCTGAAAAAACAGAATTCTATAAATAGCAATTTTGCTTTCACAGCCTGCACATGTACATGTCTCACATGAAAACATACAGATACACACTAAGGGTGAGAGATAGGGATAAAGGAATGTCTGTTTTTGGCTAATCCAATGAATTAAATACCTGACAAATAAAGGCATATCATCACACTGATACAAAAATCATATAAAAATCAAATGTTGCCATAAAGCAAACCTGCACATTGATTTGCAACATTGCCCATCCACACGCATGGATATAAATGTATAAATGCCATGCCATAAATGGTATAGGAATTACACAGGATATGGGGATCATGAAGTCTACCACCTTTAAAAAGCACAATATTCAAGTTGTCACATATGCACATTTATGTTACATACATACAGTGTATCCCCACATATTCTTACATGTAGACATGCATACAGTTATAAACACATCAAAATATACAGAGCTCAACAAGGTATTGTATTAAAGGCTGCTATGGCAAATAGAATGAACTCTTTTGCCAAAGCTGGCCCTCTTCATAGCACATACTGTATAGTGTTGGTATGCAGCATAAACTTGGGCGAGGCAGATCCATCTCAATGCAGTGGGAGGTGTTAGTGTAAATGGTGTCATTCAAGACCAATGCAAGAAAAGGATGAAAGTGGAAAGAATGCAAACATTTTTTTAATGAACCTCAAAAATTGCTAATTTTAACACTTTGTCCACTGAACATCTTTAATTTTACTTTATGTTACAAAGGAAAATTAAAGATCAGTAAGCAAGCATTGGGGCATCCTGATTGGGTTAGGGGTTTAGGATGCTGACTATGTAATCACAACATTGAGCTCTCCCCTTATTTCCTGTTAACTCTCGCCGTAAAACAACCCCAAACAACTTGATCGTCAAAACCAAAGCCAATCATTAAAAAAAAAACATCAAAACTATGCTGTCTAAATGACACATGTTGCTTCACCATTCAGAGGGCAAGTCATTCACCATAGCTTGCATACTTCAAAGCGCGTTGAGATTCTGCCAAACAAGCGCAGCCTCTTGGTTTCTTGTTGTAATTTTAGTGCGTGATGATAGGTAAAGTAGCAACACTTATTTACTTGTTACTCAATGTGCCAAAGGCGCAGCCACAGATGTTTTTGTTTCCATTATCTGTCTCATCGAATCAATTCTTCCGATTGTCTGATAAATGTTTATTTATGGATCTCAGCTTTAATGGCACCTTTTAAAGGGGGTATCATATAATTCTATACTAATGACATAAACACCATACCTAAAATAACTAACCATCTATTAACTCATTTTCAAGATTTCCTTCCAGTAATGAGAAGTTACAGTAAATGTGGGGGTTTTTCCTGCGGTGCAGAATGAATTTGTAACTTGTAAGCTTGAAGTTGCTGATGTGATGTTTGACTGTCACCACTTAATTGTATTTCCTTTGGTACATTCAGGTGAGCACAGAAGACTTTGAGAGGCAGCTTGTAAACTGGCAGGGGATGGGAATGTTGAATATTGGAAATACTGAGATTTGAGTCATAGACGCTTAAAGAAGGACACATTGGAACAAATATAGACAAGGAAAACAATAACAAAACCCTAGTGATGTATTTATAAATAGTATCATTCTGCAATTATAATGTATATTAATGTCCTGTTCTATCCTATTCTATCCTAGATAAGTCAAAATAAAGTCTTACAATGGCACAATCAGTTTTTCCACATGAATGTGATTTATGTGCCTTCAATTTACATAAGCTTCTCCAGACAGGACTGATCCTGAAACGTTCCCCTGACCCGTGCTCGTCATGTTAAGTGGGATGCCAGGTAACATGTCTGCATGAGTTGCATCGATTCAATCACATGTGAGGGGACACAACCAGAGGATCCAGTAGGAGTGACAGGCTACTGGCTGTTTGCCTGCTCAGTCTCCACCGCCAAAGTAAACAGGTGAGCTTCCCATCTTTTCACACCTCTGCCTGCTCCTGACAGAGAATGGCATGGAACAGACTCAAGAAGGAGCACATCAGAAGGCACGGACAATAGTTTGGCCTACTTACAGCTGGCAAAGGTGTTTTGAAAGCCTTCGTTGCCATATGAAGCTGAATATTTCAGATACAACATCTATGTAATGTTGCTTTGCTTGCTCTTTTCAGAGCTTTCTTTCAAGGTAAATGTGAGGATCTTGCCTGCTAGAAGAGAGCTGAAATGAAAGATCAAGGCCAGTAAAGTGCAGCGCTGCCTTGTTTACATTCCTGCATATAGTCCCACTCAACATATCTCATTTGACACCACAGATCAATTTTAGGAGGTATGAAGTGGGGAAGAACTCATGAAATTCAAACATTTCTCTGATGTATATTCCAATTCGCTTGACCTTTTGATCGGGTCAATAGCGCTACGTCAGTCACGACATGACGGCTTTGTGTTTACCCCCCCCCAACATCTGTCACATACTTGCGCTGAAAAACAGGCTGCCGCAGCTGCCTGCTGGGAACCCAAGATGTCATACAAAGCAGCACAATACCTGGCCATCAGAAACTGACAACCTTTGAACTGTCACTCCTCGAAATGACTGAACCCGCCAAGGCTAAACAAGACGTGTCAGGCCAAACAAGCTGGCGTGTAAGCAAACATTTTGAAGGTCGTGCAACATGGGAACCACAGAAAAATTCTTTATTAAGAAGTTCTCTGACCATACAAAGATTTACACACACTCACCTGCAGTACATGCACGCACACACACACACACACACACACACACTCGCACGCTCTACAGCGCACACTCACACCTTACCCACGCAGCAGTGACTTCAAAAGGAACAAGGAGATAAAACAAAATGAATTGCAGACACATCAAGCCTCCCATGCCCTTTAAAGCTTAATTATACCTGTTGGGGTGATGAGAGACACATCACAGAACCTAGTGATTAATAAACAAACGGCGCATCCCATAAAGCGTCTGACAAGTCCCTGCTCATCGCCCCTCACACTCACAGTCTGGGCTCAGGTGGAGTGCACATATCAAAGTGTATCAAACAGGAATTAGGTAAACCCAACCTTGGCCGAGGCTTAACCCCCCCCCCCCCCCCCCCCCCCGTCCTCCCTGTCCTCGTCTCTTCGCCGTCTCTGCACTCTTCCTCCTCCACCTGTCCGTCTGCAGGCCGATGAGAGCATCATCCAGACACGTGCTTCGGAGCACCAGTCTCAGCCGGAGCTTTCATCTTTCACTGCCAGGCCCCGATCACTCGACTGGGGCTTTGTACCCGCCGACGTGGTAAGTGTCGCGTTTGCCAGGGTTTTGTAAACAGACACACCTTTTGTGAAAGATGATGTGAATGAGATGAAGTTACTAACTGCTGGAGCTGTGCGGCTGTTGCTGAAGGAAGGGGCTGACCCGAGGCTAAGGGCATATTAGATTGCCCCGTCTTGACAAGGGTACGTGTCAAGTGAGATTCAAAGTTGCAGTGAGCACTTACTAGAAGCAGTCAAAACTCAGGGCAGTACAGCTGAAAGTTGCGGGATGACTTTTCCTGCAAAACATTTAGTCGGCTCATTTTGACCGAGTGCTTATTACCTCTATGATTTACTCAGAGTCATCATCTGGGCCCTCCAGCTTCATTACAGTGGTGGAAAATGTCATCCGAAATGCCATTATGGAATATCTTTTTCTATCTCAGATAAAATCACATTGCGATGAAGAAAGAATCTCATATCTTTCAGTATTTGTCTTTTTGTCAAGATCTGCACTGATGCACAGGTGCATACATTAATAGTACAAATGTACCCTTTTGACCTGGAAAGTGAAAGTGAGTAAATGTGGTACAAAGCTGGGTGTACAATTAGAGTCTCAACACTGTCATCAATTAAAATGTAACTTTAACTTTGCAGGAAGTATAATGAACATGAACCTAAACACAGACACAATGAGGCCATTACACCCGCTTGTTTGTTGTTTTGTCAGACTTTTGGTATTTCTTAAGCTCCTCACCAGTCACTGTGTTATTACGCTGTTGGCGATGCATGCTTCTTGCTTTAAGCTGCTTTGGCCAAACAAATGTGATTTAGCCTAATCATTTCACTCAGACAAGTTGGTATTGTTTGGGGTGTTTTTCCACTTCATTTGCATCAAAGACTGTTGGTACACTTCAGGTACATGTGCAAAAGTTTAAGACAGAAAACAGCACAATGACTTTCCACCTGGCTGGTTCTCATTATGCTCAAGAAGACAGCACAAATACCTAAAACAATAGGATTATAATGGCCCAATTCTGGACTATTTAATAGCAAATGCTTTAATGCCCAACTGTTCTCCTGCTGATACCAAGACGCCCATTATAGTTGCAAACTAAGGAAACTGTTGTTACACTGTACTGTTACACTGTACAGTATTTTTCTCTGTATTGCAGAATGGTCTTACAACTGTTTGATTGCAAGGTTAACACTGGTTGGGTAAAACATTTAGTGATGTTCTGCAATGTGTACAGAGCGCTCTGAAATTTTCAAATGAACCAGCTAACGTTTCCGGTAAATCCATACAGTCGCTGTAAGTGTTGGTTCTCAGTTTTGGCCAATATGGGCTTCAGCTAGGGTTAAAAAAGAAATGAAACTAAATTAAATATTTCATACAAACAACCAAATAACCCACACGATTTGAAGCCCATTTAATTATATAAAGTAAAACATTTGTAGTTTAAAAATAGACTGTATAAGCCTATTACAAATTTCCTTTCAACTTTGCTAAGATATAAAGTACATACTAAAGGCTATTAGGTGTCACATGACAGCTACTGTCATAACTACTGGTTATTAGGAGAGCCTGTGTGTTGTACTGCTGGGTGCTGGTGATAGACTTGGACCAAATGAAAGGGCTGACAGAGACACTAGAAGTGCGGTATAGTATAAATGATCATGCCCTACCATTGATTTAACTAATGATGAGTGCTCAGAGTGCAACAATAGTAATTTTGTCATAAAACTGTCAGCAGTTAATCAATCTGTTAAGGGTTTCCTCCTTGAATGTAAGATTTATTAAATGTTCACACAGGCTTGTCAGGGCATGCTCAGGTCTGCCTACACAAAGCAAGTCTAAATGTTTCACAAGATCTTTGATGTTCCTATTTGTCACATCATTATTTCATACTAGCTACTTACTGAATGGCATAAAATGAATGTGACATAATTGTGCATTTTTTCACATGCAAACCTCATGAGTTGACAGGACAATTTATGTTTCTTCACTCACCTGTGTGATGACTTTTTCTTTTGTATTTGGGGTTTGAATATTTTGTCTGAGCTCCTCAGGCTGTGTCTCGTGTAGCCAAGACTTGCATGTTAGATGCCTAAAGGACTTTTTAGGCCTGCTGGTACATCTGCCAACAATAGGAATTTCCCCAGTTTACACAACTCTAACACAAAGTGAGGTTATCTCTGAAGATTTAGCCTCATTGTTTCCTTTTTGGAGGGTTCATGCCACTGAAGTGTTTGACTGATGTTACCTCTGCTTAATCTCCTGTGATTAATGTAATGAACATTGCTCACAGGGCTATTTTGTAATTACATCCTCTTTCATATTAAAAAATAATTCTGTAAACTTGTGCTTGTGGTGTGCCTCATTTTACAAATAAGTGACTAAATAAAAACTTTTACTTTTTTAAACTTTCCATTGATTCTTTTGAGGGAATCCTATAATGTTGGTTATATCGTTGCAGTTGTGTGGATGAGACCCTACAAATAATAAAACGCCGGGGGTTATGTACTGGACAATTCCTCCTCTGGGAGCAGTGACTTACTGAAGTTTAAGCATTGTCATGGTGCCTGGCAACCTCACATAACCTCTCTAAAAAAATATATATATATAACATTTTAATTAGATGGCTTTAGAGGTGCTGTTAGAGCGTGGCTAGCTGTTTCCCCCTATTTCCAGTCTTTATGCTAAGCTAAGCTAATTGGCTGCTGGCTGTAGCCTTATATTGAACAGGTGGATATGAGAGTGGTATCGAGCTTCTCATTTAATTATCAACAAGAAAGCAGACATTTTTTGCGTGTAAATGAATACAGCATTGCCTGGCAAAATTGACTTGAGCTGTATTCATCTTTATCTTAACTCTTTTGAGGAATGGCAGGACTTTTTCTCGCACATTCATCATCCAAACCTTTCATTACACAAGGTAAACATAATAAAATCTCACCGAAAAGTAGATTTGAATTTTTTAACTAATATTTATAATGATGTGTGAAATTATTGTTTTTGCTGTCGGTACTTGCTCCTGGTGCTCTTACTCTGCCACTTTGAAGTCAAATATTAAAGTGCTGTTTAATGTGGTCATGGGCTGTTCATATATTGCCTTCCGACTGTAGTCAGCTCCTCTTAAATACATAGCCAGGGCTGTAATTTTTACAAGTTAAGGCAAAATGCACTCTAAATACAGTATCATAGTTTCAAATGGCTGGGAAAACCATCTCATTTTGTATATGTCACCATTTGATATTCAGTCAGCCATCCTTTCTCTCATCGAGTGGCATGGTGTTATTAAAACGTATAATCATAGATTTTGTGAATGAAACGACTCACTGTCGAGTCAAAATGGCAGGTATGAAGCACATACTTACAGTATTTCAGACCCAGCAAGCCTCCAGGTCTGAATGCGTCATTTTAAAAGCATAAAATGTTTTCCTTCTGAGTTGAAATATGAACACAGGTGTACTTTTATATGGTGCAAAGAAAACAGAAACACACTGATAAACAAGCTGATATGAAGCTAATGGGAAGCCTGCTCTCTAATTGCAACAACCTCATTATATTTTACAGAGTTAATCCCATTTTGATGGTGATATTTGTAATTATACTGTATGCCTTTGGATAGGACACATAGCAAATGTGCAGACACGCAGAAACACACCCTGTTTCTTTGCGTTTGTGTTGAACATTTACTGTCTGTTCTTTCATCTCTATTTTTATCTCTGCCGTGTGTTTCTATAGATGTGTCAAATCTGTTAAAGTGGTCTATAAATACCACTGTTTTGACATGATTTGGCTCAAAATAACCTTTCACAGAGAACACATTTAAGGCTTTAATGTATTTCTAGCCTTCATCTGCTAAAATTGTCTCGAAAGCTGCGGCATCAAAGCTGAGAGCGCTGAATCTCTAAAGTGAAGGCCCTCTTGAGTCCAAGCCTTTTCTATCGCTTATTAGGTTTTGTCTGCAGGTCTCATCTGACGAGAAGATGATGAATAGGAGGGGGAACACTGTTGGTAGCTGGGCACAGACCACCACAAGCTCCCCTCTGTGTCTCCTCCACCAATATGAAGCGCTGTGGTGTTACGAGAACAGGATAGCTCTTGAGACGCTCGCCTTTCACTCCCGAGATGGTGCGTAAACAGAGCAGGAGCCGACAGATGGGCCTCAGCAAACTGGTCCCGTTGACCTTTCAACCCCACTGTCCATCACTCCCCTCGTCTCTATAAGAAAATGCAGTGGAATTCCAAGGAGATTATCACCCTTTATGTCCCTTGGTTTGCTACCCATTGCGGGCGGTGAATATACAGAATACACCGGGAAACGCAGAGCACATTCCCAGGATCCTTGCACTGGAGCAGCAAGAACACTGTGTTCTGCTAATGTAATCGGTTACATGAAAAACGTTACAAACACACTCACGAAATTACACAATCTAATTTATGGTTAAAGGCATCAGGTGTGATTCTAATCTGAAAATGTACAGTTTGGTTTGGCTGAATTGCTGATTGTAAGGGATGTTTCACACATACCCGCCCTATCTTACATGGTGACTTCATTTCTTGCTGCTTACCCACGTCTTTCATGATATTATTACATAGCGCAACTTAGATTTGACGCACATTCAGCTCGCTACTGTCCTGCTACTGTTTACCTGTTCACATCATATGTATAGAGAGAGCAGTAATGAGAGAGTCGTCTGTCTGAGTGAGGGATTTGAACTTGTTCAGTGAGACAGAAGAAAGAGGAGACTAGCAATTTGGAAAATTATCACTTGTGATTGCCTGAAGCTATACTTTTGTATATTCTTGTTCTTAATTTCAACCTATTTCCTGGTGTAAGCGGGACCTGCCCAAGGTTTTAGAGAGTTAGTAGCTACTGAAGGGAGGCTGTTCCATTCATAATTTCCTCTGTATACTATTTATTTGGCTTCATATTATAGTGGCATCTGAGTATATACACACTATAGTTTTCACTTATCATTCTATAGGTAACTTTCCCATAGTGAGTGAAAGGAGTGAAAGGTAGCCAAACTATAATTTTCAGGGAGTGAAAATCAAGAAAGTCTTTGGACAAGTATGTACACTAAAACTTTCCATATAGGTTCACTGATGTTTAGTCCAAACCGGGGAAACCATGATGGGTGTTGGGTGCCATCCTGATCCATAAGACAACTCTTTTGGAGAGCACGTTTGGAGGGAAAATTATCATTTTGGATAACAGGAACATCATTAACTGTTGGCACTCTTGGGGTGTCAAAATACTATAATACCAGTATAGATTCTCAATGATGGTAACTGCCAAGAGGTATTTTAAGGTGGTGGCACTTTAGGACAGACAATACAAATAAACAGTAATATGATGTATGAAAATGTTTCCTTTGCATGTTTTTGTACTTTTTAGACAAGGTGTGTATGTCTTTTTGTGTTTTGGCTTTGAATATGAGCAGTTTTACAGTTTATGTGACTTGTAAACCTGTGAGTTGGTTCTTTGGAAATCAGGAAGTTGCCTTTTACTACTTTTGAAATACACATATTAAGAATGGAACCTCTGTTAAAATGAACACTGATACTAATACTGCAACTTGGTATCCAGCTCAATATGACTTTTAGTTGCTTTGTAAATAAGCAGTCCTTTTTCTGAGGTACATCCAGTAGTCGTCCCTCTCTGTATGTCAGTGAAGTAAACATTCGTGTAGCATAGTTTAGACTGTTGCTGATCCTTGCAGAGAAGCATTTTTTGCATTCCTTGTTGAATTTTAATCTGCTTTGCATTTTTTTTTCTTCATACAAGCAGAGGGAAACAATTCAGTATAAGCTGGTCAGGTCAGCATTGAGGGTTGTTTTCCATGCCAACTGCAAGGAATTAAACTGCTGTGAGAAATGACTGGTTGATGCAGTCACACTACACACTCATAACTTTCTGTTTACTTTTGTCCTGAACAAAAAAGAATGGATGAACGAGACAGACAGATGTTACAACTGTGAGTTCGCTTTCCCAACATCATGCTCATATAATATTTGCAGGCTCATACTCATCCCTCACTATCAATATTTTTCATTCACCCCCTAAGGGGGAGCATTCAATCACATAGTTTTGAAGGAAAGCACACTTATGTATATAACAATGCTGATTAACAGAACATTTCCCTTTTGTAGACAACCACAAAGAGCGACTCTTAGCGTCTCTGTGGCTGAGTCACCACACAGCTTGGGCCCCATTCATGTTTTTCCCATGTTGCAATTTACTCACTGAATTAAGCTTGGACCAAAAAAAAGTGTTTCAGTCCCAATTATCATCTGGCAAGGAGAAGAGGCGGTCTGGGGTGGGGGGTGAGATACTTAAGCCTTTTCACTAGTGCTGCCTTGTTTCCCTGTTCCTCTCCTTGAGAGAGTAATGTGTTTCCTCGCACAAAAGGAGGATCTTCAGAGATATGCCAAGAGTCTGGAGAGTGTGTTTGCTGGACCTGTGAAGAGACCTCTTTAGGAGGCTTTGAGGACAATGGAGCATGGGCACCGGCCGTGGTTTACTTTGTCCACGCCAAGCATTTCACACGCACCCAGGGCAACAGCCGGTCTGAGCAAAGGCACAACATTAGTCTGAGTTATTGAAAAGGCCTTTTTCATCTTTGTCACCCAATCAGTGCAATGATCGCTCTGAGGGAGTTATGTTTGACCAACAGTTTTTTCTATTTCTTGAGACTCCCCACATTCTTTACCTACAGGCTACTTTTTGGTTTCCTTCCCTCTTTTTAAGTTAAATCTAATATCTACATTTTCATAGATTATTTTTACGTCACAGAATTTTTGTATTCAAAATTAGCTTACATTATATTGTAATGAACCAAACTACTAACAGCAGGATGTCTATAGTCTAATTCTTTTGTGCAGCTAATACTGCTTCCTGCCAACGGTTTTTGTTACTCATAAATATTGAACAGGAATCAAGCAGAGGATGTAATAATACATGGTGTTACTATAAGCCAAACTAATCAACACAAAGAGATGAAGAGGATAGATGTTACACCTAGGAAGCCCTCCCATGACAGAGTCAGTATGGTTTTGCATGAAATAATCCTGCAACAACATTTGGTTTTCTTAAATAATTTGGTCAATGGTCAGTGCATGTACACGGAGGGGAAAACAACGTCGATGTTTGAGGCAAGTTATTAAAGATAAATCAGCCTCCCTTGTCTATGTGTGGTAATACTACGATTAAATTCATTAAAGTATCTAATCTGATCTCTAAGCATATCATTAGTGAGTAAGTTTCTATATCATTATATTTGTATCAGGTAAATAGAACATGTCATTTAGTAAAATATGCTTTTGTTCTAATTTGGTGGCAATCTATCAAATCGAGATCATTCCCTCTGAATCATACTAACTTTGAAGAGGACCAAATAATGACATTCTGAATGATCTACAGCAGATCTGGAGGAGACACCCAATGCATCTTCATTATAGCTGAAGTTTCCCATCTCTCCTGCGCCTCCAGTCTCAGCCTGCTCCATTTGCCCCGTCACATTGTTCATATCTTAATGGCCAGGCTGTTGTTGCTATAGCAATATGTGGATCTGACAAGGGCCCAGGTTGCATCTGATTTAAGTAAATGGTACCTTGTGATGGATGTCTTAACAGTCTCTGAAACATTTATGTTGGGAAGATGTAAGATAGCATGTACAATGTTGGTGTATGCATGAGTAAAAACAATTGATTTCAGGCAGACAAACACATTTAAATCAAATAGAGGGACACCATCCAGGTACGAATTACTGTTTCTCAAAAGCAGCACACTCATTCAACATGTTTAAAAAGCAAAAATATAATTTAAATGTTGTTGTTTCGACTCTAGACAATTTTCCAAATGACATGCATACAAACGACTGCATATAAGGGCTCTATTATTACCTCATCCTCTTTAAAATAATCTAAAGACATTTCGTTCCTTCTTAATTTGTCATACTGCTAAAATTAAAGGAGTACAATTATTATGAAAATGTGGCCTTGTCATGTTATATTCATTGAGTAGCTTGTATCTTGATGGAGCTGAGTATAACTGATAAACTGCTTGTTAAATATGATGTATCATTGGTTGAATATAAGAATGTGCTCAGGTTGTATTTTAGGATAATTGAAACATTGCGGGGTCATAAAGATATCATTACTAATAACTATATTCTTCTTTTGTTCTTCTTATTAGAGCAGTGAATTACTAAAAAAAAGTTACTTTTCTATGTACATTTAAATTGTATCATGACAACTTACTTTATATTATTATCGCATATAAAAAAAATGCTGTGATTATAGATTGCAAAATGTTGCCTGTGCCCTCAAAGGTCAGCATGTACTCTGGGAAAACAACAACACACCCACCTGTGCATCAATCACTTGAGACAACCCATAAATACTTTGTTATGAACAAGAACCTGATAACGGTGGCAGCAGAGCTCTTAAGAAAACACAGCCATACAAACCACAGACTCTGTTCAGCATTTCAACCCAATGTTGTGTTAAATATTAATCTCACACACTTTGAGAGCAGCATTCCTGTGAGATCACAGTCGAGGCAACTTGTGGAATGCAACATGAACTCCTGAAACTGTACTTCCTGGCTGTGAACAGAGGCATGCTGGGAAGACCTGCAGATACCTTTTACCCTCTGTCTTTCAACAGGTGGCTCTCCCTTCCTGATCCCTAAATTACTGCTCCACTGTGAGACCCTCTAAAAAGGAATGGGTTTGACAAATATGATTGTCATTGTTGTTTTCTCTCTTTGATTTAAGTCAACAAAAGTATTGTGACAGCTTGCACTGACATTTGGACTTTGGCTTTTGAAGACCATTAAGTTCATGAGGTGAAGGTGTGACTGTATCCCATACCCAAACACATAATAGCATAACCGATCACATGGTACATTTCTTGAGCAAGCATGTGCAGGCAGATCTGTGGTAGTCCTTGTGAAATATCTTGATATAAGCCCCACTTGCCAGACCACATAATTAGCTTTTGACCTACATTTCTCCCCAAGCTCTTTGTGCATAAGCTACAGGTCAGTTTCACTGGGATTGTGACTCGACACTTCAAGGAAATCTTTATTCTTTGACCAGAAGTAAAGATGCCCAAGTCATTGACAGACGTCTCACAGTGTTGCCAAACAAAAATGTAACCTTCTTTTCACAAGTAACAGCTGTTTATGGTTGTGTATCCTCAAAGCAAATTGAGAGGGCGTTTGTGACTCACTCCATTTGTAAATGCTAAAAGATAACTTCCTAACACTGAAAATCCTCCTTTGATCATGTGATGGTGTGGGTGGACAGGTCCTTGAATAGTGTTTCACTGTATGAAGTTTGGCTTTATATGAAGTGTCTGAATAATTATGCTCCTTCTAATGCTGTGCATAATGAATTACCGAATTAAAGTGTAAAATAACATAACATAACATGACATAACATTATATAAAAACAACATAATAAGACATGATATGATTTACTACATAGCATAGCACAATATATCATAACATGAATAACATGGCATGACATGACATGACATTTGCATCACATTATATAATATGACATACTATGACATGATATGACATGACATAATATGACATAACAGGACATAATATGACATACTATGACATACTATGACATGATATGACATACAGTATTGGACAAAACATTGCATGACATTACAGAAAGTGACATCACATCACATGACACTCCATGACATGACATTATATTCCACAATATGGCATGAAATAACATGACATGACATAATGTACCATGGAATGCTACATGACACAGAATATAACATAACATAGATTCTTAAGACATGACGTAACATGACAAAGCATGACAAAACTTAATGTAATCTGATATGACACAACATAACAAAATGTGGTATAACATAACATGACGCGATATAACATTACATAAATGCTCAAGAAACAAAACAGTGCCCATTCACAACTCTGTAGAACTAAAACTAGAAGTTCAGTTCTTAGATATACCCTCCTTGTTGTTCAAATCGGTGCAAGCAGTAGCAAAGGTCAAGGTCATAGACAGCTAGTGGCCAAAGGAAATATAACAAGAAAGATTAACTTAATTCGAAGGGCCACATCTATTTTGACTTTGTTGTTAACAGTTGTATTAGTTAAATGAAATAATCACTGTAGAAAGTACCGTACATTGGGAAACATTTCTTATAATGTCATGTTAAAGCATTTTATATTACCCAATATTAAGAATAACAGTGTTCTAAATCCACAGCTGTCATTCTAGTTTTGTGTTTCACAACAACATGATATATACAGTAATAATTATTGATGTGCAAAGAGTTCAGATTCTTTCATTTATTTTATTTATTATTTTTCAAGTATTTCCGCAGCAGTATCGGAAAATCCTTTTTGATTTTGAAGGATTGACAAAAAAATGAGATATTTTTTAATACACTTACAGAAGATATGATGGAGAAATATCTTCTTGCCTTTTTGATTATTTTAATCTTATTCCCAAATTACATCATGTAATGCAGACTGGATTATCACGTTGCTATGATAATTTAGAAATCTATGATGACACTTGACTATTCACCATGGCACAGCTACTTTTTGTATCTAGTTTGTGCAATAATCTGTTTATGTGAGAGAACGCTGATCGTCTGTGTAATCCCGGTTGAAATTCTTGTGGTGAAAGAGGATGCAGGCCTTACAGCAGATTAATGCCATGACGATATGTTCCGCTACTGATGAGAGCAGGCTAAGCAGTTTCTTTATGGACGGTGGAAATGTTTGGGATCCCTGCACAGAGGGACGGGGGGCCACAGGGTGACATGCGTTGCAGAATTCATACTGTTCTTAATGTTCTCACCATAGAGAATAAAGGATTTGAAAAAGAAAAGACAAAGTAATTCAGGCCTCTTTTGTATAAAATCCTCCCAAGAGCTACTCAGCCCATGATTTCATTATCAGTCCGACTTACACTAATCCTCTCAGAGTGGAGTTGGCCCTTGTTAGATGTCTATACTTGGGTATCAAAAAACCCTGGGTGTCAATGGGTAAGAGGGATGGGAGTGTCCAATATGCCTAAAGTTTATGTGTGTGTCTGTGCGACTGTGCAATTGTGCATGCTTGCAAATGAGCGTAGATATGTGTGTGTGGCAGGGTTCGGGGTGTGTGCGTGCATGTGGCGAAACGCTGGATGTTTGAGATCATCCCCAGACGCTCAAGACTGTTTTGATTTCCCACTTCATGGAGAACGTGAGAGTAATCCCCTCAGGATTCCCCCTCTAGAGGTCTTTAGCTGCCATAAGCCACCATTCAACAGGCAAAACCCAACATGGGCTTTATACAGCCTGCTGGTATTACTGGATGATTGGGGAGGGGAGAAGGCTTAATCTGCCCTGGTGGCTAACCTGTCGCTGAAAAGAAACCTGCGGGGAAGCCAGCCATGAGACTGGTGGGCTGACAAAGTATATTGTTCATCCTCTGGCTACATCGAAGGAAACTTGGGAAGGATTTGTAAACTGGGGACTGAATTATAAAATACTCAATTAGTTTCTTATCAACCACGTTAATAGTTTTTAAGCTTATTATCAAAGCATTTTACAAATTAAATATAACAGCAAGATGGAAGTTATATTGTAGTTAACATTAGTACAGCCTGTGTTTAGATGCCTTGGTGCTCTTTTCACTGTGGATGCTGAATGTCTATGAGGAAGAACCATGCCTGTATATCATTTATTTACTTCTTCTGCTTTCTTTTACTAACTTTATGTGCACATGGTGGGCTTTTGCAGATCTTAGTCCATACTTTTCTAAAAACAATGCATTGTAATTTATGTTAAAAGAAAAATATGTGGGAAAACAATTTTAGTTTTTTCAAAAAGTAGTGAGGCATAAGCAAGTATTTTGCTGCAGTTTATAGTATATATGATCATTGAAAAATATTGTATAAATCAAATGACTTTTGGGAGGTGGAAATTGTGAATCAACACTGCTGCAATACTTTTTGGTATTACTCGTTTCTATTTTCTGTTTCAGACAGATGTGGATACCTTTAACACCCTCTGTGTTTTAATCAGTGAATGGACCACACATAAACACAAGAGTAATGTGAACGTTTTTTATCGCTCCCCCCAAGAGGATTGGAATACAAATTTTATTTTTTTTTTCCTATTTAACCCTGAGTTAAGCCTTTATCTAACTATAACCAAACAATTGTAGTTGTTAAACCTAATCCTTAGGATTCCCAAGAAACCGCTCTATATTAGTTATGTGCATTCAGGTACAAACAAGGGGGTACAATACATTAAAGAATCCCGATTCTTCTCCAAAGATTAGGTGGCCATGGATCACTGGGTGACATTTCCGACTTAACATTTAATCTTTAAGTTCAATAGCTGCAGTATATGATGCAATCAACAGCAAAATTAAAGAGATATGTCATGGCGAAAATATTTTTGGAGTTATATCTGGCATTGCATGTTGATGTGTTTGCCAAATTCTCCTGCCATTCAAGTAAATCCAGATGATACACTAACTCCCTTTTAAGTGCTTGATCTGAAAGCAAGTATTGTTAAGAATAATAACATGGATGTGGGATGGATAATACTGACAAGGAATTAGGTGACCTGAATGCGATGCAGTAGCATGCCCTCCTTTCCAGCCAAAAGATTCATGTCACATTGCACATATTGGTGGATTACTGGCTAGTTTAAAGAGCTTAAGATGAGTTCCTCTGGTGTGTGATCAAGTCTGAGCAGTGTGCCTTATAATGCACTGCTAAGAAGAAAAGGCCCTGTCACACTGGCTCTCCTTCCGTCTTACTCTCAAGGTCTCTCGTCATTTGACTGTCTGAATGGCTTTGTGTGACAGCCGTAGCTACGCTGCACTGATTGCAGCCAAGCCACATGGTGTTTCCATGGAAATGGCACCCAGGTTACTCCTTTTGTGCTATGCTTTGTGGCAATCTATAGCAGTCATACCTGCCATACATTTATGTATCCATAGCTGTAGTTAACGTGCAGCTGAAGCATGAAAATAGTGAATTTAGCTCATGCTAATTGATATGACATTGTTTATACAATAAAGGGTCAGTTTGCCTAAATTACAACAAAAAACCCCACATTTTATATTTTGAGATATTCAACCTCTTAGATTTCTTCTTGGAATTTGTGATGCTCATAGTATTACCAAATGAGATTAAAAAAATGAATCAGCTCCATCTCTTTCCAGCAAAAGCATCCCTGCTACTCTGGATAATCCACAATATCGACTCTCACCAGTTTTCATAGGAAGTACTGCCAGTTTGTCTCCAGAAAGTATTTTTTAATGATTCTTATTTTTTTGGTCCTTATCCAAAAATACTTTCCAGCTATATCCTAGAAATTATGTTTTGCCTTATACGTTTTGTTGTAAACGTTATTCCTACCTCGATTATGTTCACTGACAACATTTTTCTGAGTAAAGAAAGAAACCTTTTTCTTCTTCGTGCAAGTTATGGAGGTGTTCGGTGGGGCTAATGGTCATATGAAGTGGAGGACATTCACACTAGAGATTGGGGTCTCATATTTTAAGTCTTGTATGTGATTAGGTTTAGGCAACAAAAGCACTTTATTGGAGGTTGTAGTTTAGTTAAGGCATTACATTTCTCTCAAAACATATTTATTGTTGTATTGTAGTAATAAATAAGTGTACTTTTTTAGGATTCAGGGTTGGTCAGGTACTTTTATTTTGGAGCACTTCAATACAACTACATATATTTATTTTTGCAGGAAAATTTTTGACGTTTGCAATGACACCACGTCCAAATGTATGTACGATATTAATCATTTAAATTCCAGACAGTGTGAATATTTACTTCAGGTCGGAGCAATGCGTCACCAGAAAAGCCATCACAAAACTCAACATGTCATCATTGAAGGCCTTACAAGTCATCACTGCAATACTCAAGATAATCTTGAGTTGGCAATAGTCTGTTTGAAGTTGTCTGTGGGAGAGAAGGCTGAGGGACAATTATCTTGTATGTCCTCAAGAGGTCTGGTATTGTGGAGGAAAGGCTGAGTAAAAGAGATCAGAGAAGGAGGGTACACAGAAGTACATCTGAGGGCTTCGTAGATCCCAGGTATTACCAACTGTCTGAATTAACAGGATACACATACTTCACTAAACAGTCAACATGTCACGTCTTAACAGCGTTTGGCTTCACCTATGAGCCAAAATTCTTACATGAAGCCCCATGAGCCCCTTGCTGTTTCGCAACCTTAGATGAGGTCTTAAGCCTCAACAGAAGATGAATGCAGAGTGCTAAATTAATTTGAGGCATTTTCTTTTGTGCGCTGACAAAAGCGACCAGGTTGGTGCTGGTTTCCATAGCTGATGACAGATCATTGGGCTGCAGTGTTTGCCCAGGTGTCAGGCCTCCCGCTGCAGACAGCAGAGGGTTTGTCCAGGTCTCCGAATTTCACATTGCTGAAGCTTCTGTGCCTTAATTGTACAGATTGCTTCATTCAATATTGCCATGAAAGAACCTTTAAAAAATAATCGTGACAAAATAACAGTGCTCCTTGTTGAAATGTTGAAACATGCCCTTTGTTCAAGACATTTCAGGCTGCAAGAAATAGGAAGTGACTCTTTGAAAACACCATTGAAAGAAGTGTTTTTAAGTGTGGTCTTCCAACCTTTAGACTTCACGAACTGACATTTATATAATACCCAGTTTTGGATTGTGTATGCAATACTTTTAAGCAGTGTACTTACACTCTATCCAAACAACGTTAATCAAGAACACGTTTTAATTTCCCTGCATTGTATACGGCTTCAATAAGGTGTTGTAATTGCTCAGTAGCATATAAAAAGCCATGCCCTGAGGTGTTTGGCAGATCACTTCGGTGTTTGGTGTGGTCAGGAATTTCTTGATGTATAAATACATCAGTATTTATATGGTTTGATGTGTGTGTCATTGAAGTTCGCAGTGTTTGGTTAGGGTTAAGCTTTTGGAGGCCAGTCCAAAGGTTTGTATCCCATCACTCAGGAAGCTTGTTATGTCTGCATTTGGCGGATTGGGCGGAGTGATTGCTGCACAGCTGGCTGGTACAATGTGTCTGGATCTATAAATTTCCTTTGGCTGCCATGCATGAGATCCCTAACCTTTACCCAAACCCTGTGATGGCTCTGCTACAGGTAACAAATCTAACAAGGTGCTTTCTAATCAGAGGAAAATGCTAATTCGAGGCTTGTCACGATTTAAATACTGATATATGCTGCACAAGTATAACAGCGTTTATAATCAGCCTATTGCAGCGAACAAGTGATCATTGACAGACTTTGAAAGCACATTGTGCTCTCCTGTAGTGAAATCACAGGTGCTCTAAATCACTCTCTTTGCCTGGTTTGAGGGAGTGTCATTTGCACTTCTCCCACAGTCGGTTTCTTCTATGATGTGCTCAGCCTTTTGAAAAACACTCACCCTGGACCCGATCATGTGCGCACATGCTGCTCCTGCAAGTTTATATTTGTCCCTCTTTTCACTTTTAGGAGTTGATATAAGAGGAAAAAAACAGCAGAATTTCATGTCAAACTTGAAAAAGAGCACAAGTTTCTCTACATTGCTACAGCTTACCGGACAAAAGAGTGAAGGGATTCGTTTTTCCACAGGGTGAGCAAGGGAAGAATTAGAAGCCTCTGCCACTTAATTTGGCGGCTGAGACTTACCCTGCGAAGTTTTGTTTTTCTAAGCCTCCAACATAACAGAGTGTGCCTTGCCGTCAGCACCTTAAGCAAGTAAAAGCGCTTCCTTTATGAACTAAACCCGCCAGATATTTGCTTTGCGAAGCCCAGCGAGAAGAAAAGAGGAGGGTTTGCAGTGAATAACTTTTAAAACACTGTGTGTACGAAACGAAAAAAGCGGCAGGAGACATGAAAGAGCAGGAGAAATGAATTGAATGTTGTTTTTTTTCCCCAACTCTATGAAAAAGAGGGCGATGGGATCTGAAGGCTTCTTTTCCAAAAGCCTTAGCCAGGTGATTCATCACAGTGCTCTGTCAAAAGAGCTTTCCACAACATGAGACGAACAATGACACTGTGATTGCAAGGACAGGAGAGCTCTTGATTGAAAGATATCAGCTATATGTTCAGCTTCCCAGAGAGAGGAGGCCAAATGCAAGACGGGAGCGGAGAAGGAGGGAGGGGGGCGCAGCTCACTGATGAAAATCAAATCTTAACCCTTCGACATGGGTGTCAGGAAAGCTTTTTAGGGAGTTCTGCGGAACCAGAGCCTCCAGATATAAATTAACCAAAATAATTTAACAGCTGCTTAACCATGAACAGAGGAGCTGTCACGCAGATTGATTGGAGATGTAGCAAAGGAGAGCAACTTTCAGATTGTGTTCTGCTTTTGTGTGACGGTGCGTCCTCAGCTGTGGAGCGATGCTGAACAGATCATGGACCACTGCCAGATCTTTAGATCATATATTCAGCTGAACAGCATGCAAATACAGTACACTACATAACAACATAGGGACTACACGTTATATTTAGTTTGTTGTCTTAGACACACATAAATATGTTGGAGTTTTTGGATTTTATTTTATTGTGCAGTGTAAGTGCACTTTAATTAACAGTAATCAACAGTAATTAAAATACAAATGTTCCAAAGGCAAATATCTGCAGTCAGATGTCAAAATATTACCTGGCAAGATGAAAAAAATCATACAGACACACACACCCACACACACACAAACACAATAATGATTATTCAACATTCTATTAAAATGTAAATGTGCCAGAATGAGCCAAGATTGACTTATTTTCATCTTCAGTCCCTCGGCAAAATGTTAAAATGAACCTAGTTGCAAAGATGAAGAGTCTAACAAAATTAGGTTTAGTTGACACATTATAGATCCTTTACAAATAAACCTTTTTTATAATTATTCAATTTGGGTACATTTGTCTGCATGTGTGTATTTACGTGTACGTAGGTTGGTTTAGGTATGAAATCCATGTTACATGTTTGTTGTATGTTTGTCTTTTTCTGTTTCTTTCTTCCCTTGTAGGGTACTTTATAATGGCGATGAGTGCTGTATAAACAAACATTATTATTATTACACACTGTAGAAAATGACAGAATAAAACATTTAACAACACGTCGAATAGAGCAGCGCTAGAAAACCTACTGACCTACATTGGGACATGGATCATTAGAGACAATGACAATATGTAAAATTATATTCCCTAAGGTGTGAACAGCAGAGGAAGTAGTTTTCAAACCCTTTGAATAGTAAAAGTAAAATAAAAATGTAAAAATACTCCAATACAAGTCGAAGTCCTGCAGTCGAAATCAAGTGAAAGTACAGAAGTATTATCAGCAATATGTACTTAAAATATTAAAAGTAAAAGTAATCATTCTGCAGGAAATTGCACCCTGCAGGTGATGTATTATTAATTTGATTAGTATTACTGATACATTAATGTGATGTGTAGGCAGCGTACTACTGCTGGAGCTGGTCAGAATGGAGTTGTTGGATACTGCTGGATATCTTAATCTACGATAACACATCATATTTTATAGGCCCTACCGACGTTTTGTATGTAAACTCAAAGTCAGCCAGGTAATTGTAGCTGTCAGATTAATGTGCTGTAGTCAAACGTACAATATTTCCCTTTTAAATGTAGTGGAGTAGAAGTCTAAAGTAGAAGAAAATGCTACTTAAACATTTTGCTTGGCTACAGTTCTTCAGCTGGCACATTGCACTTTACTGTTATGTTAGATTTTGTCTGTATTACAGCCACCTTAGTATATTTCTTCATGGACCAAAACTGAAAATCAATAAAGATGAAACCATCAAAATGAAACACAACCAGCGTTCGTGTTCTCAGTCTGAGGCCCTCCGTGTTAGGTCTCACATTTTATCTTTTGCTTTAAGTGCATCTCCACCTTTTTCCCCATGTGATAAAAGAGTAATCACCTTAGATACTATTTACACTCAGGGCCGAGGACTACCATTACCCTTCCATCAATATCAGCACTTAAAGTTCATAAAACTGTGAGGTAGACCTCTAGCCTGTAATTTTCGTAGTCCCTAATTCACGGTGAGAAGAAATAATATTACAGGGTATTCAGCTAAACAGTGATGACAGTCACACGTAATTGTGAGAAGCAACAAGAACTCTCACTGGTTACAAAAGCCACAATACATTGACGCCTATTTACATAAGGAAGTGTTTGCGTCATAACAATGTAGTTATCAAATACATTCTGTGCTATGAAACCTAGGTGGGTCATGACAGACAGGTTCCTCCTTTGCATGCATACGCTCTGGCCACTTTATTAGGTACATCCTCCTGTTTATACACACAGCTCGATCCTGCAGACACTGAGTCAGCAGTTAGTTTCTATTTTACTAAATGTGAGAATGGGTTAGACGTGTGATTTAGGCAACTTTGAACATGACATGATTGCTGATGCCGAGTCGTGGGATTTTTAAGTACAGTGACTTGAATTTGCCAATTTTGGTTCAATAAACATCCAATTAGTGGCAGACTTTTGGATTAAACCGACTGATGGGAACTCTGAGGACAATATCAGCTCAGTGATGTGCAGACAGCCACTTCAGGACACACAACTCAATGAACTTTGACGCAAAAGGCTGCAGCAGCAGGCGACCATGCTGGCAGGAGTTACACTGCTGCCAGTGCAGAGTGAGAATTTAGCTTCGTGAATCCAGTTTCTGTGGTGGAGGCAGCTACTGGTGATTTAGAGGAGCTATATTCAACAAATGTCAGGAAATAAACATCGCTGTTGACTGGTTGCATGCCTTAATGGGCAAAAAACAAAACTGTGACTTTACTTTTACTCTGCTGGCCTGCACAATCCCGACATCTCGCCAGAATACTATGACTCAGCACAGACAATCCCTTTTAAGCACTCTGTTGAATCCATGATGGCGTATCTAAAAAGCATCTATTGCATGCATATATTAAATCTTTGGAAATTTGAACTGCATACTAAATTACACCACTAAAATTTCTGCAACTGTAGAGCTAACATGGTGAAATTATTTTTACTTGACTTCACATTTCTAAGAAATGTACAAAGAATCTGTGTCTCCCTATTATATCGTCATAATCTTATAATCAAACCTTACATTTCTTTCTACTTTTCTTCCAGTTTGTAATTGCTTTTACCTCTTCAGCCCCACTTAAATTTTCCATTAAGTTAGTTTGATTAAAAAAAGAAAACATGTATGAGAGCATCATATATACAGTATATTCAGTATCAACTTCTTCCAACTGATGCTAATTGATGGCAGTAAAATTATTTTGTTTTTATGGCAAAAAACATAGATGCCACATGCATCGTTTAACACATATTTCCCCAGTTCAGACTGACTAGTCAGTATTTCTGGGATTTCCAGTAGAATTTAAAACTAAATTCTGTGGGTCTGAACATTGCTTAACTGCATAATGTGATATGTCAGAGATCAAGAGGTTAAACCAAAGGATTTTAAAAGGACCACTGTAATGTTGGCCAATCTAGTTTTCTTTAAAACAAAGAATTAAATTCTCATGTTGGGTAGTTGTAAAAAACAAACTGTCCACATCCAACACTTTCCCAATTGCATTTGGGAAAGGAGGTAGAGGGCAGAGGGGACACACAACCTTGTTGCAGCATCAATTTGTGCTCCAGGTTAAGTGTAAGAGGCGTTTTATTCTGTAGAGAAGGACCTCTAATGGTGAAACGACTCCTTAAGAGACGCATGTGTAGCCTTCCCTCCTTGTAGCATCTGATGGAGTCTGTTTTACAGGTTTGCAATAAACTGGGATGAAAATCTTGTATGTTACAGGCTCTGACAAATCTCACAGGAATGCCTTATTGATCCCAAATCCTGGTGTGTTAATTAATAACATCTCAGATTACACTGTAGTCACTGCATGCAATATATTGTGATTTATGTAGGTCTAATGTATTTTAACTGCAACAGACTGTTGAGCGGAAAAGAAGCTACTTGGCCGAGAGTGTGTGACCTGAGGCGATTTGAAGAAGTGTGAGGAAATGCTGTCTGTTTGCTCACTGATCTGACTGATGATACCACAACGTAATTTACAGTTTGTGTCTACTGATAAAATGTTATAAATTCACTGCTCAGGTTTAAATGGACTTGAAATCTCATTTTAATGACCATAAATAACATTTGATACACCATTTGGTCCTCCTGGATTTCGTATTTTATTGTCGCTGTGTGAATTACTGAGAGCTAATAAAAAATACTACACTAGCACAAATTAGTTTGGTCAAGTATATACACTAACTTTATAGAAATACTGACTTTTTTTTTTTTTTAAACTTCAATTAGAAGAAATCTGTCTGAAACATGAGAGGAAAAGAAACATTTTATACACATATATTCTGGTTGCAGCCAGTTGTTATTTTTTTAAGAAGTAAGAAAATTGGTATTGGTTTTAATAATATCTTTGTGGGAGTGTATTTTGAGCTTAACAATACCCAGGCAGTGAGGTTCATCACTGTATATTTTGAGAAGCAATTTCTTGGAAGTCATAGGGTGTAATTGTACTTTGGCAGGCTCATTAGCAAGGAGAGGTAAATATTTGCTGCCCTGGACTCCAATGACTGGAAATTCATCCTTATCTCTTGTGTAACTAAACTACATATGGCCATGCTGAGGTGCTTCATTTCCTTCTCCAGCTCTGTAGCAGAACAGATAAGCATGAAGGACACCTATGAGGAGAAAAACATGTTCTGTTCAAACAACATGGTTTGCTTAACTTCATTTTTTTTTAATTAAGTAAAAAGACAAAGAAATGAGAGCAAAAGAATACGGACAACGCTGTTTTTTCAGTCGTCCATTAGTCAACTTTGTTAATATTTCATTGACCGTTCTTACAGATATGATACTTGAAATTTCTTCCTCGCAGTTGCAGCACAGAGGCGCCTTCAGACAATAAATAACCTTTTGTATAGATGATATATCTCCGGTTGTTGATATTGTTTGTCTGTTTGTTGTCAGGTTTTTACAATAACAGACTTTAAGATATCCAATTATAAAACTACTTTGACACCTGAGCACTGAAAGCATTTTAAATGATTTACACATGTCATGAGTAGCATTTATTTTTGCCAGCGCCTCATTTTAAACATGTAAGAACATATCAAGAATGTTTAATACCCGTAAGTGTGTTATGAAAATAGAGGCTGATACTTTCTTCCGACCAGTGTGAAAACAATGGCCCAACTACAACATTTCTCTCCACCATATTCAGTGATTTTCCAAAGCATAACATTAATTATTGAGATGTGTTTTAGAGGAACTAATGGAACTCTTTTCCCCAGACAGATGTCGATATGGAGGATAGAGAAAATAGATGTTGCACTATAAAACTGTCAAACAACTCTTCAGGGGATATAATTGCTTCTTCCTGCACCCTGGTCTTGTCATTCCCGCCCTGAGTGTAGACACATTGAAAGCTTCCTCATTTCCCCCCAAAATCCACCAACTTACCAAACTCCTCTAGACTATCCTGAGATACTCATTTTCCCCCACAGCGTTACACATGATTGAAAAGCATCTGCGAAATGATAAAAGGCACCGTCGCTGCCAAATTAGCACCACATTCAAAAGTTCTGAAAGGCTGCTGAATGTCAACAATGGAGGCTGAGCAGCAAAAGCTTAATTATCCTAAATGTGTGTGTGAGTGTGTGTGCGGTCGTGTACAGTATGCACGTGTGTGTGCGTGTGTGTGTGTGTGTGTGTGTGTGTGCTCTATACCCAGGTTTAGTACCGATGATGTAATATCATATATCTGTATTTGTCTCTGGATGTGCATTACATCATTGATACCTCTGGCTGCCAGTGAGGTAGAGATGCAGGATCTGCTCAGTCTACCAGTCTGCAAATTACACAGCAAAACTGCCTCGTATACTAGGAAGGAAACATAAAGTTGCCCGGATTACATCTTTTATCAGCATAATTAGAAAACGTCATTCATTATTATATTATTATAGAGTAATTTATATATAATTTGGCAAGTTGCGAAATATTACAAAATATAATACTGAAAGTAGCAGTAAAAAATTCACTGCCAAAAAACAATGTGTTAACTGTAATGACATTTAAATAAAACCGGGATTTTGTTATCTAAACCTGCAGGATGCAGTGATGTGAGGAACAGAAATGTAGCACTTCCTTCACTCGAAAAACACGTTGCTCGTGAACTTAATCGGCTGGCAGCGATTACAGTTATTATTGGAAAACAAATCATTTCTCGGAGACCCTAATTCCCAAAGTGGGGTTCAAAGTATGTCAGGAGTGCTCGAGAAGACTAAACACAAAGGCCTTACGGTATTTGCAGAAATGTGTTCCCCCAATTCTTTGTCCAGTCTATTTGACCCCAAACAGCCACCGTAGGCTCCCAATTGTGTGACTGATCTATGAAGTTCTTTCTGTTCTTTTCCGACGGTCGCTCTCTTTTTTTTTTTTTGCTTGTCTCTGAAACTTCATGAAGTCGTTACATTAGAGCCGTGGGATAAGGTGAAACTTTTTCAACTTGTGCAAACACGTCTTGTGTCAGTTTGTGCTGTCCTGGGCGAATTTGGGTTTATTCACGCTTACTTGCGTCTTTCAATCGACTTTGCCACGTCTGAAGTTTGCTTCACGTTCTGTCTGAGCAAACCTTGAGAGACATCCACCCTAAAATATGAACCACGATTTCAAAAATCAGCAAGAGTAACTGAAACGATCAGTAAATGTGCAGTTTGAGTGAGGGGTTCTTTATAAATTTACCATTTTATACAATATTCAGAATCACACCCAGAGAAATCCGTGGTCAGTGGTCAGTGGTACCAGTTTTGCAGCTGACTGTAGAAGAAATACATCCTGCAATGCAACACAACAGGATATTTTATGTAAAGAACACAACTCCCTTTCTCTTGCTACAGCTGTTGCAATGGCACCTTTGAAGATTTAAACCTTAAAATACTCCATCATAAAATATCTCTTTTGATGATAGATAACATTTATTTATGTTTTGTTTATTTGTATGGGGACAAGTATGTAGTATAAACCGATTCCACACACCACAAAATTTAGAGCCTAAAATGAGAGATTAGATTGTCACAAAGACTGTTCTGATCACAGTTTTTTAACCTTTATTTACCTATTTATCTCCTAATTTGCAGTGTGTATAGTCGCAGTTCTGTCCTAAATCATTACAACAAAAAAAGTAGTTCTGAGTTCTGAGACATAACCGTAGGCTTTATTTTATTATACGTGAATTTTGGGGCCTTTGACATTGAAACTTTGGGAGTCCCACTGTTCGCAAGCTCGCAAACAGCCAGCTAACCAGCCTCTCAACAAATCAGGCTACCAGGCTGCTTCTTCATTTTGGCTCCAGTCATTCTGTCAGGGACTGACAACCACATTTACAACTGAGAATGACTCTCATTTCATGTTGTACCTATCACAGCGGCAGGTAAACGGTAGTTAATGCAACATTTTTCGCTCACTTGACAGCTCACACAACCAGAGGCATAACTTCATCCGTCACGCTCGAATAAACTGACACGGACCGTGATGTCGTCTGCTTTTCCTCCTGACAAATGCATTACTTTTAAGTGAAGCGCTTAGCACAGCGCGGCCTTTGATCAACACTGGTGGAAAGACCGGGTTTGGAAATGAGCGGATGTCACATCGCTCACACTGGATCTCCATTTCTCTGAATTAAGGCGCAGAAAACACAGACTGTTCTGAATCATGTTAGTGGCTAAAGTCCCCTGATCGGCTCAGTTGCCTAATAAAGCAACAGCCAATCATGTTATGTAAGATTCATGGCAAGTTTTCTGAGCAGCTCGGAGAGTGTCACTGATTTATTTTCCACAACTTTTTAGTATTTAGGTGTTCTAGGAAAGCATTAAGCATTGCTTTTTATTGTTTTAAAGGAGGTTTTAGCTAATAGTGTTATTGTGAAGCATTTGCGGCACTGATTTAATCATAACAGTACATCTTCTTAATTGTGAGTATTTCTACTCATCATCATTTCCCTTTTAGAACAACACTTGTACACAGTCTAGAATAAATGTGCCTAGAAATAAAGATCCATCACAGTTAAAACAAAGTTCAAGTGCATTTCTACCAAAGCCTCAGAGCTACAGTGATCACAGTCAAACTAACCTGCTATCACAAACAAATTAAAGCTTCATATGATACTGATAGTTTAATGATCTTCTCACACTGCAGAAGTAAAAGTCAAAAAGCTGGTCACATCTCTTTTATAGTCAAACATTAGAAATTACCAGGCTTTAATATATGAGGAGTGACAAATGTGTCAAGTTTGGTTCTCTTTGGTATCATTAAATGTCAAGAAAGATAGCAATACAGAAAATCTGGGGGGAGGAAGTTGTGTGTTTAATAGCTAACTTTCTCTTCAGCTTCCATATTGAGAGACATTTTAAACAACGTTACGAGAAGACTCTACTTGTGGAAAAGAAAGTGCATTTATATCATGCTTTTTTCCCATATAATGCCTCTTACTGACATGGGGTCTTGCTCAGGGACCCCTCGACACATGGACAGAAGGAGCCGGGAATTGAACCAACAATTGCAGCCCATGACTCCACACAATGCCCTGACTCTACTTCCTGACCATCACCTGCTTTGATCCACTGTCAGCATCTTGCAGGAAATGAAAAGGTGACGGGTGAGCTCAAATATCACTTTACTGCTATGAGGCAGACAAGACATTAAATGACAACAATAAGTGGATTCAGGAAAAAAATTCCCCCATAAACAAACACGCACACACAAGCTCAAAGTCAGACTTACTCCATTGCAAAAACTGCTTTGTCATTTATTATTTCTGCAATTTATAATCCTTAATATACTTTCCTCTTTGGCAAAGGCAGAGCAATGGGTTCAACCGAGGCATTTCTGAATTATGAGCCAAGCAAAAAACGGTTTTAGAACTTGGCTCAAATTAAGTTTGCTTCGATGACCTCATTACATAATTTAAGTAATCACTGCAACTGAGTCACACAGACATTTAGAATAATGCAACTGGGAATGTAATATTGCAAAGTATTGATCTTTCATTTTCATTATATGGTAACTTTCCGTCGAAGCGTTTTGACAGACTTTGGATGAAAATGGCTTTGCCCCGAGTTAATTACTCGACTTGGAAACACATCCTGTGTTCAAAGGTTGCAGCAGAGAACATAAAAAAAAATCAGACATGATCATCTATGTAAAACTTCACAGTGGCCCTTCATCTTCGAGAGCAGCCAGCTCTACTTAGTAAGCCACAAGAAAGTGTGGCTGACAGTGTGCAGGAGCCCTCCTGTAATTCCCACTGATACCTGTGCATTTAGCTACCTCTCCTCCGTGGATACATCAAAAGGAGATTAGAATTAAAATTAAAAACAAGGTGAACCAATGTATGGTTAAATCTGCAGATGATAAGCTCTATCCGGAAATTTAAAACAAAAACAGAGACTTGAAAATTACCATAAAGTGAGCTGCAGGGTTTTTTTTCCCCAGCGTTCTGCAGGTGCCATAAATGATGCAATGTGGACAACCACAAAATATCAAGTGACCCTTTCATCACAGTGCACAACCAATACAGGATTCAAAGATGATGTCTGTCTGTTGTGTCACCCTAACCAAAAGATCAGAGAGAAAGAGGAAGGGGGGGTCGGCAACAACATGTTTGTCTGGCGGAGTAAATTGATGACCGTGTGGATGTCACATAGCTTGTGTTATTCCCTTTTGGAGCCACAGAGAGGGTCATTGTTGTATTGTGAATACATGAATACAGATTTATGGCTTTCTTCAGGATTTTCTTTAGACCCTGAATGCATCAATGCAGACTGTAAACATGCCCGGTCCTGCGTCTGAGCTCAAACATACAGGAATTATGAAGGGCAAAACTTAAAATGTGCTGCCATGCTGATACCCCCAGACACCATTCAACCACACAGCCATAATTAATACTTTATTCCCCAGCAGTTGCCTTCATGAGGAGCAGATGCAGGGAAGATGACCTGAGTTTGGGAAACCACATGTGAAGAGGCAGCATGGAAGCGAGGTATCATGTTTACTTTCATAAATATGGCAATCCCCCCCAATCATCCCCCCTCCCACACAGCCGTTTTCCACCTAGCAATTAAATCCAGTTAGAGATTACTCTCAGCTACATCCCGGTCTTCACAGGAGTCTCAGCCTCCAGCCTGGACTGATAATAACTATGGTCTGCAGTGCTTCAGCCATTCATTTGATAAAGTGCTTTTCACCTTGCAGCTTTCATTATCCACACACCAGAAAGTGTGTGCATGTGCATGTGTAGGTTTATTTGCTTGGCTTGGAGTGAGTTGATTAAACAAGTGTCATGTCATTATTCTGTAATCAGCTTTTCAATTATGATTCAGTCTCTATAACGCTGTAATGGAAGGTGAACACAGATCTATACCGGAGCAGCGAGGTGATTAGACGTCGCTGGAAGCTTTCCAGAATAGAAAAAAAAAAAAAAAAAGAGGGAGAGGCTTTTTTTTTCTGAGCTAGATCGATCCTGTTGACTGAAACGGCCTTGGTTCATAACAGACCATGTCTGCTAGCAACAGCTTAGCTGGTCCACTGAGGCGTCTGTCCGCACATCTTTTGGGGGTGTTCTTTAAAGACGGTGAGTAAAGCAGTGTCTCTGAGAAGGAAGGGGAAAAAGATGTTTATTGTGATGACCCCGCTTGACACTGTGAGGCTGCTTCCATGGTGAAAAAAACATGCTACTCCAGGGCTAGATTTTCAGAGGATGTGCCTGCAAGGACTTTTGAAATTATATTAACATATCCACGAAGCAGATCGCCCGATTTTTCCGTTCACGATATCCATGTAAGTCCCTGTAGGACTGAAAAATGTGTCATTAGAACAAAATAGTTTGAAGGATACTTCTTGTTTATTACAACATGGATGGCATTTTCTTAGTTTTAACCATGTCAGTTATAATAACATTTTACCTATTTTAATAAATCATATTTTAATAAACTAGAATTATGCTTAAAGGCCCCAAAAAGTTATTTCCTCAATCAGCTTCTTACTCTAGGCGATGGGATCCTACACTAACAAAAGGTTTTTGGTCAAAGTTTGAACAGTTTTTGTTATTTCATTTGAGAGATTTTTACATTTGTGTTTTTTTTTTTCTGCTTTTCTCATTGGTTTGAGGTGGGCGGGGCTTAGTTGAAAAAAAATGTGATGTCATGCATTTCTATGCAACATTTGAATCAAAATGTGATGAAAGTTGCTGGGTTGTTTGATTATGTTGTCAGTAATGTCAATCAATTGATTGTCAAGTAATAGAGAAATACTTAAATTCAAGATACTTTCAGTTTTCTTTTACTCCTGCTAACCTACAATTCAAACAATGCATCAATATTCATATACTCATACAATTTATTTCAGCTATACTGTAATTTTTCTGAATAGGAGGGATCTGGAAGTACAAAGGTGTGACCAGATGTCAGCAAAGTATAACACTATCATCCCCCCACAGACACACACACATTCACATCACACGTAACTTGTTCCTCCTGAGAAATATTGCTCACTATACTGGCATGAGTTAGCAAATAATTGCTAGTCAGGGGAGGAGGTAGCTTATAATATGCATTGGGAATTTTAATCTTGACTTTTAATAAGCTTTTGACCTTCTTGCGTCTGCAGCCTATAATTAGAAATTCTGGCTGGGCCAGATTGACAGAATGCTGTGTCTTAGGGGAGGTAAAACCTTGTGCGACTGCGGTCAGCAGACCTTCTAAATCATGTGGCTGCATGAGAAATGTTTAATCTAACAAATTGGTTTCTGTTTCCTCTCCTTTTTTCATTCTTTCATGCAGTAGGTATTCTGAATATGGAGGTGATGTCATCGTCTCATCCTTTTAAGAGTGACTGTGGACCATATATTCTGAGGGGGAGGCAGAGAATCAGGACCTAATGGTCTTTCCTCCTTTAGCCAAATCTAATTGTGCCCTTATCTTCTCCAGGTTTAACTGCCCCATTGAAGAGGATTGAGCTGTCTGGACTTACTGTTGACTTGCCTGTGTGTGTTTTTGCATACGTGAAGTTCAAATCAAATTGAGCTGCAGCACTCCTTGATATTTCTGCTATTGATAGCATGCAGGTAACCTGGTTTGAACCTCCTCAAACAGCAGCAGTTGCAGTTTTCTTGTATCAGAGTCAGAAATGAACTCTCTCTTCTTCTTTGGGCTTTTGCATCTGTCAGGCAGCACTAAATTTAGCGGCTGGCGTTTATTTACTTTATGTCCTTGCTGGTGTGTCCTTGCTAAATGAAGGCGAACAGGACTGTCACCATCCAGAGGACAGCAGTGCCCAGCCCCTCGGGAGTTGATGGATAACATGGGGATGTATACGCTTGTGTGTGTGTGTGTGCATGAACAGAACAATAATATACATGTGTGCAAATAATCTATGCACGCCAAAAAAAAAAAATCCCCTTTTGCACAATTAATGTTTGCAGTAATCCACTCATATCATACAGCACAGGAAGCTGAGTGCATGGCCAGCCATCACAACAGACCTGTGTGCCTCCAGTTATACAGGTATTTGAGTTTGCAGCCTCTGAAGGTATTCGGGCTTCCATGTGGCATAGTGGTATTTGCACCTTTGCTGTTTCAGTGTGTCAGTGTTGAGCGCTACACAGTCCTATGGATCAGTGCCTCTGTATGGATCTCCTGGAGCAGCCTCTTGTTCCTTTAACATTCCAGGTACATCCACGCCAGCTCCTTCCTGTCGCTCCCCTTGTGTGGCGTTGATTGACAAGCGTCCGCTTCTCTCAGGCGCGTAATCAATCTGCTAATTGGTGTCGGAGGGTCGGTTGCTGTTGAAGCGTCCCCCGCTCTTTCTTTGGCTAATTTATCTTTGTCACCGCCAGACTCGCAAAGTACATTAGTTGGGAAAGTTCAGTTTCTGCAGAGCCTCGTCTCTCTCTCTCTCTCCCTCACACACACACACACAGTATGCTACTGTGCTTTGTAAATCTTTTTTTTTCTTTTTACTGCAATACATCACACAAAGGAGTGAGGGTAAATGTTACCCTTGCACTGTTTCCATTGGTAACCACAGCTCATGAGGTAGAGAAGGAGAGCAGGTCAGTCTCTCTATGCAGGATAATTGGTGACAACAATGCGCTTCATCATAATTCACTACAGCAATACATCACAGAAGCAGAGTACAGTTATAATTAGTGGGAAGGCTTCACAAAGTTGTTGAATAGGGTGAATACAGTCTGATAAGTCTGAGCAGATTCTCTTAAAAAATGTTTAAACTGCATAGTGTATATATGTAGAAAAAGGAACAATATTAAATGCATGTGATTCCTGATGGAAGCAAAACAGCAGCATCTATACTTACAGAGAGCTGACTGAGCCCTTGAAACAGCACTTCACATCTGATTGATTTACAGGCCGTTTCTTCCCAGGGTGCCAATCAAGCCCTGATTAGACATCACTGACTCGTTGATGATGGTTCAGACAGCAGCAGCCGTGTCCGTGGTCTCGCCGAGCACAGAAGATTGATTGCGCGAGGCCGCCTTGCCCCAGATTGATCTCCGCAAATGACACAAGAGGCATGAAGTTTTCATCTCTCTCAGTTTACCAGTTCAAAGTAGGTTCGGTGTAATAGTGGGGAAGTAAAAGGAAAGGCATGTGTGTGATACATGAACTACTGCTTGCTCCCAAACTTTTGGATTAGGCCCCCAGTGCCCCCTATTGGCCCCCAAATCATCTGTTGATCCTCTCACACACACTGATCCTCCACATTCATGAGGAAAAACATGTCAACTGTGAATGAACTGTGAAAATGTATTATTTCAAGTGCATCACAACACATGCACAGTATATACAATATGTATGTATGTCCATTTGGTATTGCTATATAAGACAAACTAAGAAAGTATAATGCTTGTATGCATTCTTATTGTCCTCTCCCTCTTTTCCACCTACATCTTCTCTTTTTTAGTGTCTTTTCTACTTGCTTTTCTCCCTTTTTTCAGGTGCAGTGATGTATAGGTGCAGGAGTCTGGTAAGGTGCTCTGATGGGAGGAAATTATGGGGAGCAGCAGGGGAGAAGTCCATATTCTAGCCTTGCCAGCTTACTCGCTCGCTACACGACAAGAACAGCGGCTGCACACTGATCATACCCTCATTAAAGTTGTTCACTTTCTCCTTTTTCACTCTTTTTTTTTTCTTTGATGCACTCGCTGCTCTTTAAGTGCTTTAAGCACTGCGGCAGTCGCCTCTCTAAAAGTCTGTCTCTGAGCTGTTAACAACCACCTTTTCAACAATGTCAGGACTATCAGAAGATGATTTTATGCAAACTTCTTCCGGAGATCGATCCACCTCCATTACCTCCACTTTTATTCACTTGCTACTTTTATATTAGTGCCTTAAATGTCTTTTCAATGCAAAATAAGGCTCTTAACATAGCTTAGGGTTCAGAACGGCGCTGATCTTCACATTATTATTCTTCACGGCTGTCGGGTGAAAGTCTCCAGTGTTGTTGATTTTTAAGTTTGTTACTTTTTGACTTTCATTACTTTATGACTCTGCGTACTTACGTAATTTTTCTTTTTTAAACTGGATAAATTAATTTTGGTAATTCAGACGCCAACATGATATCCTATATCCTAAAACATCCCATTTTGGAGATTTTCATTAAATTTGATGCCCAGACTGTAAATTCTATCTGGAAAACATGCCTATTTGCTGTGTGACTGTGATTGTTCCTGTTAAATTATTGACACACAGAATAATCTGATGGAAGAAGTTGACATTTATGTTTTATGATTTTAACAACTAAAGCTTAAGGTACAGAGTACAATAAGATAAGACTGAATTTTGTTTTTTTATAAGAATCTACAGTCTGATTTGAGTCATTTTAATGAGAATCGGGAAGACGTCAAGGTGCTTCTTGTTCCACATCAACGGATATAAACTACCACAGACCCCCGATGGGTCATGACCAATGCAATGAGGCCAGATAGCTTCAAGACACCTCTGATCAGCCTATCAGCAGGGTTGCTTCCTATATCGGCCTGCTATGCGTCACACAGCACGTTGTTTCAACCCTGACCCAGACATCTAGCCAGACATACACACTGACAGGGACAAGACCAGTGGACAAGCTGAATGCAAATCAGTTTTTCCTCCTTTTATGCAGGTCTTGTAATTGTTTCTGTGAATTCTAGATTCTTACATAAACTAGATTATGACAAACAATCACAATGCTGTCACTGTCAATAAGACATCATTAAAACCTCCCTCACTTCTAATGCTTATTGCCTGTTTGGACAATAACCCTTCTCTCTGTGTGCCTGACTTTCTGTATTTGAAGAAAAAGCATTCAGGGCAGTAAATTCAACACATTTTTGAGCGCCCAGCTCCAGTCTTTTCGGCAGCGTACTCGACAATGTAGCGAGCGGGTGAGTTTTTACACACTGCCCTGTCAGTTTTCAGGGAGCTACGCAAGCAGAGGATGTGGCGAAGTCTCACACCGGCCCCGACCTTCCCAAAAACTCTGCGGTGGAAGCCGGCCTCTGGTAGTTTGGTGAGATTATAGAGAAACAAAAGAGGGTCTAAATTGTACAAAAACCCTTGAAAAGAGGCACAAATAGCAACGGTTCGACGTAGCTACTGGAAAATATCCTATAATGTGACCATAATGTGGAATTGTGTTATGAGAAATGGTGTGAGGTGAGGTTATTCGAGAAACAAAAGAGGACCTAAGGTGGGAAAACACCTTTTCTGCAAGAACAGCATAAACATCAATTTTGTGCAGCACTAAACAATAATCAATCTGTGCTACTATTAAATAATAAGAGCCTTGAGTGAGATAATCTCTGTGAGATTGGCTGTACTGCAACCACCATCCCCACTCTGAGCAAGTCTGTTTCCTGTGCTTTTGATCTGCAGAGAGAGCACTTCTTCACAAAGCTGAAAGATAATGTACGATGTGATAATATGTTCATATGTACACGGTACTAAAACAGCCTTCAGTACACTCCTCAAACACCTGCACAGTCTCCTCTGTGATCCCCTCACCTGTGATCTAAGCCTTTTATAAACCTCTCCACCCTGCAGTAGCACAGTTAAAAAAAAAAAAACTTTCAACCTGTAAACTCCTCCCCTGTGCTCCTGACGGGGCAGCCGTTCTCTCAGGCAGTAAAGATAAAGGATGAGGAGTTTCCCATCTCTAGACAGAAACTGGGGAGAAGTTCACTCACAGCCAGGGCTGCCAGACACAGGCTCGATTGTACTTTCACCTCTTAGACCTTAGCCTGTCCAATTTAGAATATAAACCAACATCCAGGACAACTGTCGGGCTAACGATTAAGTCTGACCTTCTCTGATAACACAAAGAAATATGATGTTTGGGACTTGTTCTGACATGCCCACGCAGCCCCTTCTTCCCCACATATCCCACCTGAAGCAATGTTCCAGTTCCTTGTTTGTATTAGTGAAATGTATTTAGTTCTTGGAGTTTTATTTGCAGTGGCAGGACGGGATTAGTCCCAGCTTAACAAGCTGTACACAGACGCACCCGAGAAAGAGAAGCACTCGGCTCTTTAGACTGTGTGAACCCTGGTGGAGCATGAAAGAATGTAACCGGCTTACATTTGTACACATTTAGCAGCTAAAGAGCCAGATACCTCTGTCAGGAGCTGGTGGAGACCAAAACAGAGTTAATGGGGGTAATATTAACACGACTCCAAATGGGTACTAATGGAAATGCTCAGCTGCATGTGTTAAATCGGCTACTGTTTGCTAACACGTTCACCATATCAAAACGGTACACAGTCCACCAGTGACGCTGGTCCTCCACACGCCCAAATCTACCAGACTAAACGACTAATCATTACAATATATTGTCATATTGCCCAACCCAAGGAGAGACAGACAGATTTCCCCTTTTATGAGGTTATTGTATCCATGTGGTAAGAGGTGTGAGTCTGTCTTGTTTGTTTGTTTCTATCTGTCTGTCTGGCTCACTTTTTTGGTCTGTCTGTCAGTTTAATCTGTCTGTTACTGATCAGACTTCAAAGGAGTTTTAATGCAGGTCAGTGCCCCACATTTTGTTTCAGGGGACACAAACAGAAGCTTCTGCCACGTAAGATAATTAACCCAGAGGCCACACAACCACGCCGCCTAAACAAATCATAAAAAATAGGTAGGAGAGCCCAACAGCTGATTGTTTGGCAGCTTTTTCTGAAGCCCCATTAAGGGATTCGATTTATCTTACGCTTCTCAGGGAGTTTCTGCTTGTAAAAAAATGAATGAAGATGTCTCGAGGTGGATTTTGTTAGTCAGGGTGTCAGTGGAGGAAGGGGTGTGAGAGGCAGGGGTCATCACCGAGGTGCGAGCGAGAGGTGCAATGCAGTCTGGGTGCTAATCAGACTCGTCCCACGGAGCAGCGTTTGACATTTCCCATCAACACCGACTCGCTCTCCCTCCTCACCTGGGCTCTCGCAGATGCTTAGCTCCCAACCAGACTGTCTTCCACACTGTTGACACAGGCAGGCTGCTCCGTCAGTCACTTGCCTCATTAACTCCTGTTGGGCTGTTATTCCCGCCGCTGTAGTCAGACATGCACATACCCTTGCATATGCACACTCGCATACATCCACTGAGTCAAAGTTTCCCACTCGGAGGCAGTCGAGGGTTTGCACATTTTGACATGTTTTGACGTTTTGCTGCTCGTGTGAATTACTACAGCTGCAGGATTCACTTTCTGTCTGTTAACCTCTGATCAGATGAATTGATTTTGGAGTGTGCTGACAGGATAAGTGTGTACTTTCTTTCCATGTCTGTTTGGATTGAAGCTCAATAGATACATCACTGTTCACTCACTGACACAGACAAGGAACAGTACAAAACTTATTAGAAAGGGAGGACAGTTCAGAAAATAGGGACGGTTATCTATTTTTTCCTTTTGACAAATCTGCCTCAGGTGATGTCACCTGGAGTCAGCAGTGGTTGGGGTTACTGTCCATTGTCGAGTTGCATCGTGGGTAATGTAGGTGCCAGTTTTGAAAAGGAAGGACAGAATGCATGGAATAAAAACTACATTGTCTCTGGTTCTGCTGCATCCATTTGAATCTTTTTTTTTTTTTTTTTAAATGAATATCCATTATGAGTCTAACAGTGTCATAAGATTGCAGTGCTAAATAAATCTTTTTACATTACACGTTATTAATGAAAATTGAACTGTACCATTTCCATATTGTTACATTACTTCAAGATATTGTAGGGAGGGTTTTTTTTTGTGCATTTTTTCTCTTGGGTCCAAAGAAAATATTAAGAACGCTGAGGAGGGCATTGCTTTTTAAAAACGTGAAACATAATATTCAGCACCCCTCCCCATCCTCATAATTTCTGTAAAGTCCTTAACTGAACCCCGGGAAGTAGCTTGTTCAGACTAATTTGTTTTTGTACTTGATATTAATCAGCCAAACAAGGTGCATTTACAGTAATCCATTTGATTTGAGTAGCTGGATGTGAACTATCCACACATTTCAATTAATCAATAGATATAATATGTACTCCAGAGGAAAATAGTTGTATGATTGGGTTTCTCATCTCTATCATTTCTGTTGCCCACAAAGAGGATTGATCATTACATTAACACAAAATTAATTGCCACTTTCACTTTGAAACAGCATCAGATATCCAGCTGATAAAGATCTGTGTCCATCCAAAGCCACAACTCATAATTAGATATGAGGCAGTGTCAGCTTCCTTGTTCCTTCCAGGCAATAAGTTTGATCAGTTGCAGCAATTTCCTGGATTAGTAAAGTTTGAATGAACTCACAGAGCGGGAAGGATACCAGTTGCTGTGGAAATGATCGCTATCAACTTTGATTTAACACAAACTGTGACACCACGGATCATGCCAACACTTCCTCTTTTTGATAAATGGGCATATCTGCAACAAATCAACTTGAAATTGGTTTAAATTAAAAGGGAACATTTAATGCTAGAGCACAGGAAATGACGTTTAGTGATGCAAAATAGAATTATCCTTACTGAGGAAATAGGAAATAAGCAAGTTTTCTATATTTAAACCAGCCAACCTAACAAATAACAACTGTGTCAGTTTGATGACAGACACAATGTTTTGCAGATATGATTATGGCAGATGAGAAAGAGCTGATTGAGGAGAGGAATGCCTGAGCGGCATGTTAGCATATTATAATTGACTATCAGACACACAGGTGGTTACTGTGGTTGGCATGGGTAGTGTAGTAGCCTGCTAACGGGGTGTGATTAAGCTTTCCTGCTGTTTGTTGTGTTCCTACACCTCATTTTAGTCAGGAGGGAATTATAACCTCCATTTTCGTAGCCCAGGGTGAAATGGCACACACTCAAAGCACTCAGGGCTCATTAGAGAGATAGAATCAGTGTCCTTACTTTAATGAAAGCGAATGCTGAGGAAATCATGTTGAAGCAGATTGCTTGTCATTAAGAAGTATATTTGCATAGCCGACGCTCTCACACCAGTGTGATTAAGTTGGTACATCAGCCAGTTGTAGACTGTTTCACAACTTTATGTCTTTGAGTCACTGGTGGTGTTTTGATTGAAACTGTTTCTTACTAATTCCACCAATATGGTGAGTGATCTGTCCAGTCACAGATTTTCTAGAAATGCGTGTCAACATCTCGAAACAATTTTTTGGAATATAGATTGCTGTTCTGTAGTGTCAATAAAATGAAAGATGCTATAGAGTTGCAATGTGGGAATTGTAGGAACCAGTGGTTTTACAGCACTAGTCATACGAAGGACTAACAGTTCTCAGCCTCTGCTGCTGCATTTTGACCGTTCTGTCTTTCATCTGTCCCTGGTGAGTCCTCCAATCCATTAAAAAATAACATTTTACAGCTCAAATAAGAGACAAATCAACATCAGAGTTCATTCTTTAGTGTTTCTCTTAAGAAACTCTAATTTATGAATACGGAAGTGTCAAGAAAATATAAGTAATACAAAACAAAATAAATGAACCATCTCAATTGGTAGCTTATTTTCTCTTCCTTTAAGGGAAAAAGAAGAATGACTTATCAGACAAATTAATTTTTAAAGGATTTTTGGGAAATGTGCCTTCTTTCCAAGCATTAAGATGAGAAGATAGATACCACTCTTATCTGTACATTAAATATGAAACTGGAGCCAGGGGACATCTAGCTTAGCTTAGCACAAAGACTGGAAAGAGGGGAAACAGATGGACTGGCTCTGTTCAAAGGCAACAAAACCCAGAACCTCAAAAGTTCACTGACTATAATACTTTATTTCTTGTTGGTCTAACTTGTACCAAAACTGAGCTGTAAAAATGCCAGGTTGTGGTTTTTAGGGGGGTTATATTTCTTGGCCTGAAGCAGTGACTTGCTGGAGTCTCCACTGGTTGCCTGGCAACCTCACGGTGACAAGACATCCAGTCCTTGTGCTAAATGAAACTAAGCACGCTTAGACTATAGGTTCATATTTACTTTACAGATATGAGAGTGGTCTCAATCTTCTGATCCTCAGAAACTTCATGTACATTTGTTGATAGAAGTGAACTGAAATCAGCCGCATGTACTGTCGAGAAAATTAAACTAACAAGTTGAGTTTTTTCAGAAAAAGGTAAAATAATCTCAAACCAGTTGCAGTCACTTTTTATGTACTCAAAAAGACAGAACAACCTGTTTAGATATCAGATCCTGACAGGGTATCCTAAGAAACGTTCAGTACAGTTAGATCTGAAAGTAAACAGCCACATGTCAATGAGCCGGAGCCCTTCCCTTCTCCGTCACCGTTGCCTAAGACTGTGATGGTGTTGCACGGATCCCAGCGCTGACTCACCTGGTGGAGTATCGCACACACACACCAGCCCCCCGCTCACCACTCACTCACCTCCTTCCCCTCCCACTGAGTTCACCCTGCACTGCAGTTCAAAGTGGTTTTGCCTGTCTAGCCTTGGCGTTTAATGTTTAAGTATTGGGAGCGGCTGGAGAGTGCAAATAAAATGCCTTTACAGACTCCAGGGCACGCTGAGGGCTGTGATTCCAGATACTGTATTGTGAAATTTCCATTGTGCTTGACAGAGTAGCTTCAGGGCACCTGAATCTGTTTAGCTGAATTTTGATTCTTTGCTTCTTCATAATGCTTGATGCGTGCGGCTTAGATAAACCATTTAGAGGAAGATTATTCAACTTTATTATGCTGACAAAAGAGTACACATGTTCACGGGATAGACGGCAACGTGTCCGTGCTATAAATTGTTTGTCAAAAGTTGAGGATAAAGGTTTGAATGCAAACCCCACCTGCAAGAAAAAAACCACTATGAGTTATGGCTTTCTGTTGGGCTGGAAGAAAGGAAACCCTATTTGCAGCAAAGGAAAACAACACAGAAAGCCTGACACTACTTATATGTTTGTGCGTGATTATTCTGTAGTTCTAATCCGTCTAACAATGTTACAAAACATTCAGACAGGAGGAGGCTTTAAAGCAGTAATTGGGGGGACTTATACTGGTAAAACTCTGCTCAACCACTTCTAGTTGCATCTCGCTCGTGCTTGATCGAGACTGTGGCACAAGAAATCAAACATGGGTGTGGATTTAGTCTGATTCAAAGCATATCTCTTAATTCCCTTGAATGTCGGGCTGAAGAGGGAGCTTTTTAAATAAAAAGTGTAACAGAGCAGATGTAGATGTGTCAGACTCGACAGAGGGAAGTGAGGTATGTACATTTTGGGGGGTAAAAACTGATGACTCATTGGCCATTTTCACGCCTCACGCCGGATTAGCCATCACATGCAATAGGCTTCTTAATAAGAATTGTGTAATGCCCTCAATCCCTGCAGAATTATTTCACAAAATCAACGTCTGTTTTGCTGTCACCTTCAAATGCAAAACCAAGGTCAATGTAAATAAAATGGTAACACAATGTCACATTGCAGTACACATATGGGATTTTGGAAACTGTTAATTTAGTAAAGACCTTTGTTCAGACCCCTGTTTATGCTTTTAGAAAGAAGAGGTTTCCACAAAACTTGGATAATGTTGTAAGGTGAAAATATTCAGTTTGCTCGTTCTACCCTAAATTGCAGGATTATGTGCTCCTTTGTGGTTTAGCTGTTGGGCTTATAAAATCCTTTCCAAACCCAGTTTGGCAAACTGAAAATGTCTATTCTGAAGCTGAAATGCAAACTCTGAATTGTCCAAAGGTGTTTCAATATATTATTCTTGTCTGTTTACATCCCAGTATGCATTCACCCTGAACAGGAGTAACTCTGTTTAAGTCCAGGTAATACAAGATGTCTGAGGTTTTTCTTTTTAGACAGTATCAAGATAAGTTGTCAATCAAAAGTTCATATACTAAATTGACCTTAGATACTTTGATTAATTGTCTAAACTGTCTGCTGTGATTTCCATTGCCTTTAGTTGGAAACTCCACCCATCTGGCACTGGAGGAGGCCAAAACCAAACAATGAAGTGTAATGTTTGCAAATACTATTTGCCCCAGGTCGGGCTGATAGATGGTTGGTTTTCTCTGTGGGAGAAACTCAAGTTCAAATCGAGTCTCTCACATCAGCACACCTTGCTCTTTAGGCTGCATTATTCATCACAATCTCTGCATTATTCATTTCACTTAGCATCACATTTTGTCACTTGGTTCATTTACAAAGAACCCCTTAAAGTCTCTATGATAATCATAAAAATTATTATTGTTTTCACTGCTACACTCTTATCCTTTTATAGATGTGGGGACTGAAGCTTCTAAGGACTCTCGCTGCCTCACCTCCTCCCGTCTCTGTGGTTTTGAGGCGTTTGTGTGGCATGCCAGGTTTTATCTCAGAGCTGTGACACCTGAACCAAGACCCTGACCTGGGGCCAAACAGCGCCTCCGGTGTCCCTCAGGGCACTCCAGCTGCTGTCAGCTCTGTGTTTGAACAGTACCTCCGCAGAAACAACTGCTGAAATACGTCTAGTAAAGACATCTTGAGAATCTCCATGACATTAAGCAAAAACAGAGGGAATTCAGGGAAAAGTAGCCATCACTGGTAGGGAGAGTATCTTGGTTGGGGGTTACACAGCAGCGTGCCAACTGCACAAGCCATCTTTTGGCCAAGACTTGATGTTCATGGTGGCAGCGAGCTGCAGGTAGTCTCACCTACCCTGGTTGCGGTGCCACAAGCCTGGCACAGACTGAACCAGACTGGAGGTCAGCCAGAGTTGGGTTTAATGAGACTGAAGCCACACCAAAGGCTGGCATATCTGTCCTCACTTCAGAGCACCTGTGCCACACTGTCAGTGTGATGAGAGCTGAAGTTGCCCCACAACAGCCCCTCTTCCTGTAATTACTCTAACAGTTGTTATCACACAAATAATTTGCCTTCCTGAAACATTTGAGATATCTGTTTTTGTCTGAACTGATATAACTTGAATGCGGATACAGTGATGTTTCATGTGTGATGGTGATGCAGTTTTTAATCAACAACACCAACACTAATCACAGGAATATAACTATCAGTGTGTATTTTGGGCTTAAAACAACTCAGGAAGGTTGGTGATTGAAATAAAAATCAATTTGAACACCAAAGCAACTGGAATGTCATAATACAGGTGGAGATAAGTGAAGTGCTTGGTGTTACAGCTTGCCATGAGTGCAAGAAGCCCCCTCTCCCCTTCTCGTGTAGAGGAGGGACTACAGGAGAAACTTACACTACTATTGCCAGTAAATACAGTGGTAACAAAGACTTAATCTGTCAATGAAGTGGACTTTGGAAGGAAGACAGTGTGTAGGCGAGCCTATGGGTGATCCTTGGCCCATAACAGATGCAGACAGAACCTTTTACGCACTAAGGCTGGTTCCGGTATGAATTCGCCTTGGATGAGCCGAACAGGCCAAGAATCTGTCTCTGAAGTCTCATCTATATTGTACTTTAAGTCTGTCCCGTTCCCCTCATTCTTAAGGAATCTGCTTCACGGTGTGAGTAAGAGCTGTCACAATATGAACTGTTATTGGTTTAACGTAGACTTAAATGAACTGGATGAAATAATCATTTCAAGAATAAAACGCCTGCTTTGACGCGTAGAAAGGGGGGGGGGGGGGGGGGGGGGCACAGTACAGGCGCACAGCGCGCGCACTGCACGGATGTTACTGCAGGTTTATTTTCCAGTTTGACGAAAGTTTGATAGAGTTTGAGTTGGATCAAACCACAACTAACTTCCCGTTATGTTTGTTTAGACTAAACTAAATGGTACGAAACGTCTCCAAAGTCATTTTCGTGCGTAAACTCACGTTGGTATCTGGCTGTTTTACAAGGTAAACTTTGGTTAGAAGCAATTTTGAACTTAAATCCACCAATGTCACAATTTGCACAGTAAATAAACTCTTTACTGTGTTTATTCATTCATTCTGTGGATACGGGGTCACAGTAAAACCACCCGGCACAGACGTGCGCACTGCGCGTCCACGAGCGGTTTTTTTTTTTTTATTATTATTCTCCTGGGAAATGCATCCTGTGCGGAAAGTTATCCCAGACGCGGTTCAATCACCGCACGCACGCCCGAGATCACTTCACCCAACTCCACCGCCTCAGCTTTGAGCCCAGCGCCGTGCAAGTGCTCCCGTCTGTCCTGCCTTTCCTGTGAAATCTGGAAAAATGGGAGGGTGAAGAAAAGACGGTTTATAATTGATGTTTTCCCATGGAAGAGCCCCTCCTCCCCGCGACGCAGGCTAACCCTCAGGTGGAAGAAATCTTTTTAAGATTTTTTTTTTTTTTTTTTTTTTTTTTTTTTGTGGGATAACATCAGGAGGGTTTGTCTAGGCGAGCCAATCAAATCCCTCCCCTGCTATAGATCGGTGCTATAATACAAAGCAGTAAAAGCGGTCGCCTCACACAAGCGGCTGCAGCTCGACCAGAGATCCCGTGGCTTTTAATTCCCTCACTACTTTTTTTTTTTCAAACCCTCCTTCGATGTGCCCCGTTATTACCGTTTGTCTGAGGCGTTCATTTCCGCACCTGCCACAGTAGAGACCGGGCGAAGGCGAAGAGTAGAGGAGGAGACAAGGACATTTAGCGAGAGCCGGGAGAGGCAGGCGGCAGAGACAGCAGCGGCGACTCGTTTGAGATCTTTAAAAAAAAAAAAAAAAAAGGACCAAAAAAAATTGAAAAAAGAAAAATGCTGCTCTGGACCAGAATCGCGTTGGTCGGTCTCGTCTGGTTGTCCTTGGCGTCCTCGGGGATGGGATGCGGACCGGGCAGGGGCTACGGCAGGAGAAGACACCCGAAGAAGCTGACACCTCTTGCGTACAAGCAGTTCATCCCCAACGTGGCGGAGAAGACCCTCGGGGCGAGCGGCAGATACGAGGGCAAGATCACAAGAAACTCCGAGCGATTTAAAGAACTGACTCCCAATTACAACACAGACATCATATTCAAGGATGAGGAGAACACCGGTGCCGACCGGCTAATGACTCAGGTAAGGAGAGAGAATAACCTTTTTTTTTTTTTTTCCCTCTCCCCCCCCCCCTCTACTGCCCGTCTCCTAACGCACCATCACTGCGCACTGCAACAACCTCCTTGTCAGACCGATTGCGCACCTTAAGTGAAGTGTCTTTCTTTGCCCGCCGCTGAACTCTTCACACTGAGCCTTTTAACTTCACTGTAATGGCAGATGCGCTTTATGCACCAGCATGGGAGTTTTTTTTTTTTTTTTTTTTTTTTTTTTTTTTAAAGGCTGCAGGCTTGAAGCGAAATGTAAAACAGAAAAAAAAAAAAAAAAAAAAAAAAATCCAGCTGGAGAAGTGATGTGCAGGCGGACAGTCAGGACACTCGGCCTTCATGATTGTGACAGTGTATTTAAAATATTAATGCGCCCCTCTCCTCATATCTATATTTGTATCTTTGTGGGGGCTCTGTTTGTGGCTCTGCGGGCGCACCTTCGTGTCGCCCCCCCCCCCCCCCCCCCCCTTGCATCCCGTGGACACGTTCGGCATTTGTCGCCCGTCTGAGCTGAACGCCGCGGCTTGTTTTAAGCGCCTTTTCCTTTATTCTCCGCCGTGAACGCAGAGAGCCGGTGATGCGCACCGCTTCCAACAGCCGGGCTTATTCAGGCATGGCGTGGCTCACTCAGACATTTTTCCCTCGCACAGGCTGCTGGTAATTTAGCCCCTCTCGCACGGCGTGCACCAGTGCGTGAAACCAGTGACATTTCTTTGAGAGTCTCCCGGACACTGTGAGGACTTCACATATGGGTGGGTCAGTTTACAGGAGCGAGGCGCACAGGGGCGATGGGCGCCTCACTTGCACGGATGATGACATCTTTTTTTTTTTTTTTTTTTTTTTTTTAATTTATTTATTTTTTTAATCTTGCTGAAACACTCCATCCTCACGCAGGCTAGTTAGTTGTCAAAAGCTTCCCGGCTCGCTCTGTGCGGATCAGACGAGGCTCAGAAAGCACCGGAGAGATGCAGCCCTGATTTCTGTCCAGGCTGCAGGATGCCGCGGCTCTCCTGCATGACTTTTAGCACTCAGATGCTGGTGAATTATTAAAAGCGCTTGGGTGATATTGGCTCAGTAATAATAAAATGCCGGTGGTGGTGGCGGCGATGAAGCCGGGCGCGCGCCGGAGTCCCTGAACCCGTGCCTCGCACCATGCGTGAGCACGAGCTGCGATGAAATATTCACAGTGCGTGCGGTCTCGGCGTCCCTCTCACGCCCCCCCCCCCCCCCCCCCCCCACACACACACACACACACACACACACACACCGCCCCGGAGATACACCTAAAGCTTCTCATACACACAGAGCGTGAAATCACAGGCGCGTGGGGGATGCGATGCCCAAACTGGGGTTCAGGGACACCCCCCCCCCACCACCACCCCTGCAGATCCTCGAGGAGGGTCCAGGGTCTCCAGCAGAAAAGGGGACTAGTTTGATTCCGCTGTTATTCTCTGTGTTTCTGAGAATATAGAGTCACATATGTGTGCCAGGCTTTCAATCTGAGTAAAACACCCCACCTGCTGTATAAACAGTTGTGTTTACAGCTCTGTGTGGAATCCTACGAAGGAGGTGGGAGTCCCCTCAGATAAAAATGTGATTATATGTGGCATCTGTGGCCGATGTCTGTCTATAGAGGGGCCTTAAAACAAAATGTTTGGGGGCTGCTTTGTGTTTTATAGATTTATTTATTAAAAAAAAAAAAAAAAAAAAGGTGAGTAGTTGTGGCTTCTGGTTCCATCCAGCACCCGAGCGTTTATAGAAAAACACAACAACAGGCTCTGAGTGTGACATGTACATGAAAGGGCTTTTTAGGAACCCCCTCACTTGGGCCTGAAACGCAATTTGAACTTCTGACCTTTGGTCAGCGGGAGGCCATAGTAAGTTAAAACATGTGAGATTGTCTTCATCGTACATGACATTTCCGAGTCATCAAATTAGGGCATGTGAATCTGAAAGAAGGGGACTGTGGCTGCCACTGACATAAGATTTATCACATGGGGATTTACGCTGTGCCAACGGTCTTTGCGCTGTTCCACCGCTTTACGCATGAACCTAGTGGGTTTTTACGCACAGAGTTTTACGCACGAATCGAGTGGACTTTCCTTGTTATCTTACGTTTTAGAAAAAAAAAGTGTGTTGTATTTATCCACGAAACAGGGCACGTGCCTGGAGTAACTCTCTTAGGTGTGTGCACTACATGTATTAATCAGTTCGCTGAGGTCTGGCCAAGACTGTAATACCTAATACTTTGCTTCAACAAGCATCTACTCCCTTAACTATTAAGACACAGCTCACTTCCAGGAGAGTTGCCAAGAGAGGCGTTTTACAGACATTTACAGATAGTGTTTCTCGGAGTGACGGGGGCCTGAGAGGAACAGGAGCACCACTCTCACCATCTAACCCACAAATTATAGCTTCATGTCCAGTCGTAAAGTATTATTTGTCTCGGTACAAGTGGACATTTTCTCTTGTGGAAGAGTGAGATTGCTTAAGCTCTTCAGTTCAACGTGTTTCCAGTGAAATTTCATTCGTTTCAAGAATTTTTCAGAGACAACTTAAAGCAGAATGAGGTGTTGGATAGATTTGGTGGTGATGAAATGACGTTGAATTCAAGAAATGGTTGATTTGCCCTGTGGCCTCATGCAGTCCACGCTGGCAAATGTCACTTTTAGAGAAAAAGGTCCAGTGGATTAGACGTCTTTGACATGTGGATTGTCTCGCAGTGAGTAGCACTGTTTGGAGACTACTGTCTCTGCCCACAGTGCAAACGCGTCGGGAAAAAAAAAAAAAAAGAGATGAGCTGGCGGCTTGTTTGCGCTGACAGGTAGCTGATAAGTGTTTCCTCTAACCAAATCATTTGTGAAAAGATTAAGAGGGAGGCTGTTGAACAACTTTACCCCGAGAACACAAAGCGCCGGTCTGGGGCGCCCTGCTGGGCTTCACGGTGGCTGAGCAGAATTTGGCTTGATTTGCGGCACACGACCTAATGAATTAATAAATAGGTTAAGCTTTACGGCTCTTGACTCCGACAATCCCACTCAGAATGTGGGAGGGTTTGTTTTTTTGGGGGGCCCCCGCTTTTTATCAACACATTCTACAAGTGTGATATCCCCATAAAACAGCCACTGATGTATGTGGATCCCAACCTTTGTTTTTATTTCCTTTTCTGTTAAAGAAGTTTTAGGGGTCTGTGTGAACATTCTTGCGTTGGGACACACGGGCTGTCCATGAAGGGGGAAAGACAGTGGGTCACACACATAGACGCTTCTCTGTGCGCCCATACCACTCCTGGATATTTCACAAGTCTGTCAGTCAGCGGCCAACACATCTCCACTTAAGGAGGCATGTCACGTTTCCAAGACTTTGCAGGAGAGGAATAATGAAAGTTTCCCTCCGCGGCTGGACTGAAAAGACTCTTTGTGATGTTTTATTTGACATATTGGTCGAGTGTCGAGAATAGTTGTCTTGGAGAAGGCCAAGCATCTTCATTGAGAGCGCAGGAGAGGTTTGGGGCGCGACGGTTTATTTATAGGGCAAACTCCAGATATTTGAAGGCGGCAGCTGCTCTTGAAGATCATCTTCATATCATCTGCATATCAATTATTGATTTAAAGAAAACAGACAAGTTGCAATCCAACAAAGGGGACTCGCTCATTCCAACGGCCTAATACAAACTCATGAATTGATAATGCACGCATGGTGTGTTTCGATGCAACACTTTTTTTGATAGAAAAAAGGGGGGGGGGGGGGGGGGGTGCTCGCACCTTTCCAAGACCGGAGACCCATATGTTATAGGCCAGTGAAGCGAATGCGGTGCCTTATCAATATTTCATCAGCAGCTTTCTTATCCGGGATGTGCCCTCTGACGCTGCTGCTCACACTGAGGAAATGTGCGCTCACGTTGAGGACCAGGGACGCAGTTCGGTCCCAGGGTTCCGCCTCAGCTGGGGGGGGGGGGGGAACCCGGGGCGTCAGGTGGGGATGGAGAGGCGAGGGAGGAGGCCTCAGTGGGTCCGGGGTTTGATTTGCGGTCGTTATGGCTGTACGGGACAGCAGGGATCAAGCAAAGAAATCCTCTATTGGGAAGCGTAATTTCTTGGGGGTTGGGGTTGGAAGGGGAGAAAATCTGCCATGTGTGGCTCAGGCGGTTTAATGCTTTATTTCTCTGACCAAAAGATGATGTGTTTTTAGTCACTTTCTACTCTTGGAAAAGGAAATTGTGTCAATATAAGAGAGACTCTGGTTGCACCTGCTGTTCTAGATTCAGTCTTTTACCCATCTCTGCGCGCCTGGACACTCTCCGTCTGCAAGCTTTGGCACAACAGGTGACTAATGGGTCTCTTTCTGCTTCCCACAGAGATGTAAGGACAAGCTGAACTCTCTGGCCATCTCGGTGATGAATCAGTGGCCCGGGGTGAAGCTGCGGGTCACCGAGGGCTGGGACGAGGACGGACACCATTTCGAGGAGTCGCTGCACTACGAGGGCAGGGCCGTGGACATCACCACCTCGGACCGAGACAAGAGCAAATACGGCACCCTGTCCAGGCTGGCGGTGGAGGCCGGCTTCGACTGGGTCTATTATGAGTCCAAAGCCCACATCCACTGCTCTGTGAAAGCAGGTATGAACGCAAGATGAGAGGAAAGCCGCCTGGCTGTGTCCAGAGAAACTCTGTCATGCGCACTGTGGCTGTGGGAATAAAAAAAAAAAAATAAAAATCTGCCACCAGTGCGCATTTCCCGCCAGGTGCGATTGTAATCATCTAAAAGAGCAGGTGCAGATGTGGGAAGCTGCTTTATCTCCTGGAAAAGTTTCATGCAAAATGAGAGTTTTTCTTCAGCTGCAGCTGGCATGCGAAGGAGCAGCCAATGTAGATTAGACATGAATGTAATGAAGGTGTCCACAAAGAGAGGGACACAAATGATGCTTTTTTTTATGCATGAACTCAGGAAAGTGCCAAAAAAAGAAAAAAAAAAAGAAAAGTCCAAATGGCTCCAAGAAACCAAGCGGACGGTGGAAACACAATAAAATGTGTCTGAATATCTGTTGATTCGTTCATGCTGCAAAACTTTAAATTTCGTGACAAATGAAGCCCATTTCCATCCAATCAATGCTTAATCCCGAGAACATGGGCTCGACATCTATCTAATGAGGTTCTTCCAGTGCAGACACCAAAATGTTTGAGTACAACCGTTCATTTGGACGGTGTCTTTGTGCTCAGATATTTATTTCCCTGCGTGACGTGCGGGCACATCCCAGCCTGTGGCGTTATGAGCGTTTTGCCATGCAGCGTATTTCTTGATCTTACATCGCCCCACACTGTCTCCTGGTGGGAACCACGACCACAATCTCACAAGGCGCCTCGGTGTGACCTAGAAAAAGCAAATCATTTTGTTTCTCTAGATTCTTTTTTTTTTTTTTTTTGCACACCAGTGAAAGCCAAAATAAAATGCTGGAAGTTGTTTAGTTTTTAGGTAATAATTCGGATTTGATCATATAATGGAAACCCCCCCCCCCCCAAGAGACACGTTCTGTTTTATTTATCTCAGCTTCCAGATCCAGTTTTTTTATTTTAAAACAACCTTATTTTGGCTCCTTTTTTGGGGGTTAAAATAACCTTACAGGCTTTCACTGAGCTGAGGGACACCTATGGCGCTTAGAAAACATTTTCTTCTCACTGATTGATGAACCATGGCACTTTTTTTCTTCGCTCAGACTTTATTGATAAATCCCTTACTTGTCATTCAGCACACACGTTTCGAGATCACAGTATGGGCCAGGCCGACGTGTCATTAGGGGTCATGCGACTTTACCAAAGGGATTTGGCCGAACAATGTTGAATTGGTCGGGGCAAATCTGGTTTTCAGTTGTCACCTTATTTCATGCTCGGGAATCTTAAAAGAAGATTAAAAGCCCCCAAATTCGGAGCAGGAAACCCCCTTTTCTGTGTGCAGGACAGTGTGATCCTAGGGACTGGTATGTGAAGAGCTGCACCAAGGCCAAAATTATTGTCATCAGGGCTGACAACAAAGCAGGGAGAGGTGGTAGAAAGAGGGGACATTGATGTTGCACAACAGAAAGCATTTAAGAGTCCGGGCCCTCATTTAAATTCAAATCTACAACTCGAGAGGCTTGGAAAAGTGGCTCCACTGGGTAAATAGTAGTTGTGAGTCGCCTATTTGTGTGAATTGTCACATAGAGGTTTCTGCACCTGAGCAAATATGGGAAGAGTAGCTGGGAAAGGCGTAAGTGTTCTTTACCGAGAGCAGCTCGATCCACAAGCTGATTTAGAATAACAATGCCTGCTCTTTATTGGGTTTTTTAATTAAGAATAGATGAGCCAAGGCTTTCAGTTTAGTTCTTCTCGTCTCAGACAACGTGGGCCGAGCCAATACGCATTTGGCATGGAGGAGCAGACAGGCATCAATATGCAAAATGCATATGGCCCACCATGATGTGTGTGTGTGTGTGTGTGTGTGTGTGTAGGCAGGAAAAAATACAAATACGAGCAAAAAAAGAAGGGAAGGTTCTTGAATGGGCTTTTGAATGGGGAGGTGGTCCAAAGCACCTGTGATTTATTTCTTTAAAGTCCTAAAAGTGTTTAAAAGTTTTAAAACCTGCTGTCATGAAGAATAATCTGCAGCACCACAATAAGTTCTGTCACGGTGGGAGAGTTAGTGGTACTTTTTTTCTCTGGAGAAGTTGCACCGAATATTAGATTTTAACAAGGCAATCTTTTATTTTAACAGAGAACTCGGTGGCGGCAAAGTCCGGCGGCTGCTTCCCGGGCTCCTCCACGGTCACCCTGCAGGACGGCACCCAGAAGGCGGTCAAAGACCTGCGGGCCGGCGACCGGGTGCTGGCGGCGGACGACGCCGGGAACCCGGTCTACAGCGACTTCATCATGTTCATGGACCAGGACTCGGCCACCCGGAGGCTCTTCTACGTGATCGAAACCGACTCGGGCCAGAAAATCGCCCTGACCGCCGCGCACCTGCTCTTCGTGGGCCACAACGCCACGCGGGAGCCGCGGATGTCGGCCACCTTCGCCAGCCGCGTCCGGCCGGGCCAGACGGTGTTCGTGGCCGACGCCCGGCGGGGTCGCCTGGAGCCCGCGGCCGTCACACGGATTTACACGCGAGAGCACCGGGGCTCCTTTGCGCCGGTGACCGCGCAGGGGACCGTCGTGGTGGACCGGGTCCTCGCGTCCTGTTACGCGGTGATCGAAGACCACCGCCTGGCGCACCGGGCCCTGGCGCCCGTCAGGCTCGCCCACTGGGTGTCCTCGTTGCTCTCCGGCTCCCGGGCTGGAGGGAGCGCGCAGGGCGACGGGGTGCACTGGTACTCCGAGATCCTCTATCAATTAGGAACGTGGCTCTTGGACAGCCGCTCGATGCATCCGCTTGGGATGTCGGTGTCCCCGAGTTGAAACCTCCGCCGCAGGAGCGGGACGAGACTGACACGTAGGACACACGAACTATTCAGTAGATTTAAAAATAAAATAAAAAGTAATAATAATAATAATAAATAAAAAATTGAAAAAAAACAAAAAAAAAACGAACGAACAAACAAACAAGACAAAGGCCCCAGCGGAGTTGGGATATTTATTTCAGTGACTTTTCCAATGTGTCCCCTTTCAAAGAATGAACGGAGCCTTAAAAAGTTTCTCTTTGAATAATTTATTTCTCATGTGAACTCGCTGCTGTCGCACGACATGGATTCTGAGACGGTGTGAGCGGCAAATTGTGCATAATCTATTTTTGTATATCTCAAATGCAAAAAAAAAAAAACAAAAAAAAAAAAACAAAAAAAAAAAACGAAAGAAAAAACGAAGCAAAAAAAAAAAAAAACGAAAAAGAAAAAATATCGCCAAGAGAAAGAAGACCATGTAGAGAGGAGCTAACTTTGACAGGTTGTAATGTTCATATGTGCATATATGTGCAACTGACTGTTATATTTTGGGGAGAACAAACTTCGCGGGGTTCCATAAATTATATTTTTATACACAGAATTGTAAATTAGATTTTGACAGATCGCTACCGAATCACATTTCGTTATTTGAAATAGTGTAAGATATGAGAATATATTTTAATTTAAATACAGTAGTTGGGAAAGTATTGGAAAAAATCTTGTACTGCTTGGTTTATTAAGAATTTTATTATTTTGGAAACTGTTCGTTTAAGTTGTCGGAGAGGGACAGATATTCTGCCTCATGTCTGCATTCTCTGCTTTTTATTTTGTTGTGTTTCTATTTTTCTGTTTTCTTCTGAGAAAAATATTAAATGCAGATTCTGACAATTCAGTAACAGTTAACGTAGTACTGAAACAGTTTCGTTAAATAAATTAATAAGTAACTCCTGTAAATGTACTAAAATGTATTTTTCTTTTCATATTTTGTAATAGGGAAATAGTTTTATAGAAATGACCTGCGGCAGATGCAAAGTTTGGATAGTCTATATAGCCAGACCATACCAGTTAACTTTCATAACAGGGCGATGCGTCAAAAATGTCTAGAGTTTATTATTTATATGTTTATTACAAAATGAGATAAAGAAAATCTTCAAACTTGCAGTTGTTACATGTCTTTGTCTGCATGAGCTTCACAGGAAACACAAGGTGGGACATTTGATCGACATTACGAGGCATTTTACTGCCATTTCCCCCATTTGGTCCAAATATCTTTTGTAACGAACAGATCACTCAGTCCGGGGAGGTCATAATTAACACATAACAGTTGTTTCACACGGTGACTGGGAGAGCGAGCGAATAATAATAATAAAAAAAAAAATTAAAAAAAAAAGATTTCTCTCTGTTTGCTCGCTTTCACAAAATGGAGAAAATATCGCGCTTTGAACTATCTCCTGCTCGCTTGCGAAATGTTGAGAGCCCGTGTCACATTTAACGAGGTTTGCCCTCCGCAAATAACTTCGGGCTTGCAGGCAAAACTAAACACGAGCGTGTTTGTAGAAGCTGAGGGGACCAGGAAGAAGCGCAGCCCCCGTCTCTCACTGAGGCATCTGCCGCTCTGATCCTCCCGCAGTCTCACGGTTGACTCGCGGTTGACGGGCAGGTTTTCAGTCTGACGCATGTTTGCGTCCTCGCTGCACGTCTCTTGAGGTTTGGACTACAGCCTCGGTTTCTCTGTTGGGTTGTGCGAGTGCGACGCCACGTGGTGAGATGCCGGAAGTGCTGGGCTGGCAACGCTGTCAAATACTTTGATCACTCGACTCAAAAAGGCAGAAATGAGTTTTTTAAACTTCTATTTATGACTTAACTACTGAATCAGTTAATTTGTGGGATGTAGAAGAAACTGCAGCGGCTCTCAATTTGGCTGTTTTTAAGGATTTAAGTTTGATGCCTCAAACTAAATAAATGCAAGTGCAAATTAATAACAAAGTATATTAAAATACTTGTGAATAATGTGAATCTATTATATTTTTGCAATCGAAATCACAAAGAAGGCCCCATCCTTCACCCCCAGACTTATCAAAAAGGTTTTGAACACTGTAGCAACATGAGCAGGAATTCCGTTTCCTTCCACATTGTGTTGTGTTGTTGATACTGTGAGGTGGAAACTTTGTACGGGGGACAAAGCGGCCCATCTCTGCCGGCGCTGTGACCTTGGGTCCCTGGCGGACACAAAAGCGTCCGCGCAGGGCCGCATTCCTCGGAGCAGGTAAACAGAGGCTCCTCTAATCCCCCCGGGGGCCCTCAGTCTGCCGCGGCTCAACAGCGGCTTTCACAAATGTTGACATTTGCAAACATGAACTGTCTGGAAAAAAAAAAGTGGTAAGTTGGAGGGGAAAGACCTTTTTTTTTTTTTTTTTTTTTTTTTAACAAGGATCTGGTCTTAAACGTGGTAACACACCTTTACTACTACTGCCCCCCCCCCCCCCCCCCCCCCCACCCCCCCCACCTTACTGTCTATAAACTGAAGCAGAGCTGAACTATTTAAGACAGATAGTTAGATACATGTAGACTTGGATGGACAAACACAAAGGCTACAGTAGATGGAAGAAGTAAATAAGGATAGATCTTAAGACATATACTCTACAAATGATTCTTTATATTTTGGTTTGCAAAATCTAGAGAAACAATCAGGGTTGCCAGATGAAGTAACAAACTTTTGAATCATGTGGTAGTATTTCGGAGAGTTCTCCACCTTCCCTGTTGGTGCAATCTATGAAGAAGACTTGGCGTGCTCAAGTGTACAAAGTCTCAAATCTCTTCAACAGCAGCACTGTTTTCAGTTTTATCTAAATATCACACTCAAAACTTCCACATTTTGGTCATTTTAAAATTGTCTTAAGATATTGGTCTTCAATTTCTTGTGAAGACCGCATGACACCAACAGAAAAGCCATTATTGAGTCTCTTCTGTACCGAGAACAAGCAGCATTATGAGAACAGTGCAGTTTCTTTGGATTTTAGAGGACATACCTTCAGATCAGTGGTTTCCCCATGCAAGATAATTAATAGTACAGAAAAAAAGGAAAATCGTATTCTACTACTCAAAATGTTCCTTTTTTCCTGACTTTTCTTAAACCTTTTCTTTTTTTCCTTGTACAACACTAGAGGCTTGAAGAAGTAAAACTAACAGTCAGTCTGAGAGGTTTAATCACTCTTTGGTTGGCTCACAACTAATAACATAGTAAACCAGTGATACTGCAAACACTCAGTGTCACTGCTTCATGTAAAACGCTGAGAAAAGAGAAGAACCACAGCTTCAGGTGGTGCCCACATGAAGTTCAGGCATTTGCCCCTGACTAAAGGACCTTGGTGGTTTTGATCTGTGAGGAAGCAGTTTTGAACACTTCCAATTTCACAATAAAAACAAAGATAACACCGCGGCTGTGTGTATCAAAACGTTTATTTTTCTCCAGTTTCTGGTATAAAATGTATAAAATTCCATCTCTTTGAGAATTATTCACTTTCTTTTAAAAACATTCAATCTCTTTAGAAAGTCACATCATGTACAGTATCAGGACAGACTTCACAGTGATTTCAGAATTTTCCAACGCAAAACATGATTACTTCGTGTTATACATCAGAGTTTGAACACACATGACAGGATGGATCCTCAACAGTTTCAGTCAATACTCGAGGTTGGATTTCATCAGTCATTATTTGGGGCACCATAATGTTCGAGGTGGTGGAAACCACTGTAGTGTCGTTTTTTCAAAATCCAACCAAACAAAGCATGTCAAGAAGTTGGGATGACCTTTGGTGCAGTGAAAGCCATAAAGCGGCTTTAGAGTTTACGTGTCTGCTCTGTGAACCCGGCTGTCGTCACAGAGATGGAAACCTCCATCCACTGGGCTAACAAACAATGGTAATCCAGGTAGGCCACCCTGCTTGATACAGAAGTCTTAAATTCATTCAACAACGGCAGCATCAAGGAAAAGATGAGCAACTGTCAAATATATGCAGGGTGAAAGAACAGCAATGGCGGGAAAAGCAGCAATGGAAGGAAATGTGGCGGGCCGAATACTCTGAATGCGGCAGCGTGTATTTAGTGAAGGAAGTAAGCTCAAGTACAATCTTCATTCCAAGGCTGGACACTGCATGACTGTAGAAAAAAAAGTGTTAAGTGAGTGAGTTAAGGCAGGAAAAGTGACATAGCCGTATCGTGGCTATAAAGCTGGTCAATGGCTCCTCGCACCAGTACGCTGTTGAGAAACGTATGTGTTAATACTAGATGTCGTTCTGTTTTGGAGATGTGGTGACACCTTTCGTTTCTGTGCAGCTACAACCTCAAACAGCCTAATGTGTTTAAGCCGGGAGCACCGCAAGTGTCGGACCATGCCAATGGTTTCGCATGCCTTTGCGCAACCTGTTTGTACCTCGCATGTAATTAATACTTCTACTTTTTATACTTTTGCATTAATGATTTCATTGACGTTACAGATTTAAGCCACTGATATCCTCAAAGATAAATACAAGGCAGATAAAAACTGTAGGTCATTTGGCAACGTTTATCGCTGCTTTTTGCTGGTACAAAAACTATTCCATCTGGTATACAGTCAACTTAAATAAACAGGGACCATTCCAGGACTATTACTTGAACAAATATGGAGATGACATACTGCGTCTTTCTGGTTGTTTGGTACAACTTGAGGACGAGTTAGATAAATAAACCCGATAATGAACTTTCAGTTTGCATACAAATGCAGCAAATTAATTATTTTTCATACCAGCAGGATAGAAAAGCCTTTGACAAATACCTAAATGTCTCGAAAACAGTAGCAAATGGTTTCAAATGCCCTGCTTCTGAAACCCATAAATTATTACATTGGAGGGACAAACTTTAAACTACCCAACTCAAATTTCAGATGTTGGAGCTTTGCATAAGCACCTAAACGCATCACCAAGGAACCAATAACACCAACTGCCTTATCATGCAAACTTTGACAAAAAGTAAAGCCAACGATTAGTTCAATGTGATGGATTACTGATTCTTACAGTGCAGGCATGAAAAAAAAAGAAAACTTAAACCAACAGCTGCCTTTAAGTTGGGAAAAATTGAAGTTATAATTTGTAAAGCGGTCAGTAGTAAATTATAACCCATTTAAAACCCAATTTATTGATTTGCTGCAACATGCTCAACCCTTGGTATGGTCCCTCAACTTTGCTTTTGGGGCTAGAAACCACACAGATGTTCTGTTGAAGTGGATGTGACCTGAAGAAAAAGGAAGAATTGTGTCATTATTTCAGCCAGTCTGCACTGGCTCAGCACCGCAGACCACAAAATGGACCTGTTGGAAAAAAAAGGTGTAAGTTAGTGTTGTGTAGAAACCAACCCAGCTATTGTTGCGTATTTGAGCCGAAGCTCAATAACCTTCATAACCACTCTGATGCTCGACGTTAGCAGCCATAATGAAGGTCTCTTATGCAAGCACAAGAAAGCCCCATATACCCTATACTGCAACCATATAAGGTGATGAAGTTGGAAAGCTAACTGTAAATCAGGTCGTAATAGAGCACCATTTTTCTCAAGAAAATTACTTAAATAGATATAGAACATCATATCTAGAAGTTCAAGGTACACATATGTACGAATATCTTAAAATTAAGGTACAATAAGATCCAATATGAATCTGTTCTGTCATTACAAGACCAGATGTCTTGCAATAATATAACTATCACTGGCATTGCCGATACTTTTTTCAAATCCACAGGATTTACCACAGCACTCAAAGTCAAGTGCGACGCACAACATGAAAGACATTAAATACACATTATTAGGGAACAAAAACCTCTACATCAGTTCAACTAAAAACAAAAGGAATAAAACATAAAGAAGTCAGTTTAGAACAACTGTACAACATACAAAAAGACTTGAAACCACGCTTCCACTTCAAGTTTTACAAGAAGAAAGAAGGAATTTTAGGAGTTTAGACATTTTCATACACCCCATTTGTCCCAATACTTTTGATACTTAAAGCATGTTGAGAATCTATTGACCTTTACTGGCAAGAATCACGCATGTGCAGCTTATTTTAAAACTGTGGATTTTGAGTAATTTTAAGTAATCGCTAATTTAAGGGGAAATACCACTAAATGTATTAACTGGATTCAGACATGCAGTCAAGGGCAGAAGCCAATAAGTACTTGTGAACAGCTATTTCTCAAGTCTTAAAACCAAAGAACCAAGAACTTAACCTGTGATGTCATCCAGATGCACAGCAGGGAGTTGATTTACTAACAGTAATAAAAGATACTGAATGTCTAAATGTTAACCCTCCAAATCATCTTTGTATTATGGCTTTCTCCAACCAAAAAATTAATTAAAAATCCAGTGAAATCATTTAAAATGCTGCGACATTTACTTTTCCTATTGCTTTACTTCTAGCATGTCAGGGCTGCAGGGAGCTGGACATTAGTATGACATCACAGTTAAATGGCCAGGACAAAAATTCTTGTGTTTCTGGTTATGAAGCAAATAATTTCAATGCCAAAATTCAGTGGCATCCCCCTAAATCTCTATGAGGTAGGATTTCTTGCCATACAAGGTGTTTTTTTAAGTATATATGAAATGTTGCAAGTTGAATACCCAGGAACTTACAGAATACGCAAAGTATAAATGAATAAAACGCAGCAAAAATACTAAAGATGATTCACCGTAGAGGCACCAGACACATGGACATCACAAACAACCACACATCTTTGGGCTAAAGTTTTAACCGGCTTCACATACCTGCATGCTCACGGTATATTGGCCATGTTTTTATTTTTCTTGTTTTCCCTTAAACTTTTTGTCAAATGTCTTATCAACAGAAATGTGGTCCAGTCACTCTTCATTTTGGCTCTAAATTAGAAACAAAACACTTGTAAAATGATTTATGTCTGGACACATCAGCATATCCTTACATATAAAAATGTTTAACTTGATAGTACAACATAAGTAAAGAAAGACTCAAAAAAAAAAAAAATGTCACAGGATAAATATTGAGTGAAAGTTCTGGTCTACTTATGTACATGATCACGACATAGATAATGGTTGCCCCCTCAGCTTCCCATATCACATTCCTGCGAATAATGAACACAACATTCACTTCTGAACTGCAGTTATTACTTCACATGGGTAACGATATATATGATACGAATATTTAAGAGAACTGCTTTTGTTTTACAAACATTGAAACCCGAAATAGACAAAAATGTTGTGTTGAAGATAAAAATCATGGAATTAAGGAAAAAATAAATAAGCCTAACTTGTTCACTGTAATAATGGTGTCTAATGAAATCAAAGACGAAGACATGGAAATTATGTATTTAGAGAATTTAAGGTTTTCAGTGATGTGGTAGCACCCCCTTAAACAAGGGCACGTGGTCAGAGAAAACTCAAGTAAAGTGAAGCATTAGAGACTGTACTACAATATGTCACACATCTGAAGAAATTTATCTTAGTGTAGGAGTAGGATATCAATAAGAGCCCAGAATTTACAGAGGATGTCGTTTTTTATAATAACGGGAATTCAATTTATGGTGCAAATAATTACGGTGAATTTATTTTACTTTTTTGCTCTACTGCCAAACATCAACATTATCGGCTCAGTGTGGAGGCACACTGTTCAAAGTGCTAATCCAGGTCCACTATGCATCTCAGTGTTAAGGCACCAAATTGTCAGCCTATAGTCATGCAGATTTGGATCAATTATATAAGAGCGGAGTAAGCCTAACCTATATCCCAAAAGTTCACATAACGTACGTGTATCCTGCAGAGAACGGTAAGCAATTCTCTTTGATGTACAACATATATGATGAATTTTAACTTCAACAATGTACATTTAAAGTGTAATTATAAAAAAATCGCAAAATAACCCTTACATACGCATTCCCTCAACGCACTCGGCACAAATAAGAAACCTAAATCTAACTAGTCCATAATCACACATACAACTAAAATATACATCCAAAAGGCTTGAGGATTATTCCAAAACGGATTCAATGTAACAGTTAAAAGACCTAATAACATTTAGAACAAGGAGCAACGCCAAATTAACTAACCTAAACGAGAGAGGATCTGAACAATCTGCCCCAGAAGCAGCACCACAAATCTACACAAGAGTCACAATATCTACAATTACCCAAACCACTGGGAATTTCAAAAAAACTGTATTGTATTACATCCTACGCCAATTTGGTCCCAGTCACAGCTATGTGTCAAATTAAAATCATCCACCTCTGTGCCTGCATTCAAGTTCTCCACTAGGTAGTGCCATTCACCCAAAAGCTGCTTGGAGACTCATCTGTACCTGAAAGTGGGCTTGAGTTGGGGGGAAAATGAAGCACCATTAGTGATGAAATACTGCCATCTATAGAGGGGGAGGAACACTGCTACGTGAATAGGCTGGCCACAGTCTGCCACAACCATTTCCTGCATACGAACCAAACAGCCAGCCACAAATAATAAAAAAAACTACTATGAAGCCGTCACATCAGAATTACAAAGACTAAGTGTTTTGTTTTAGTAATTAATCTAGCTAAGGAGGGGAGCAACCATTATCCCATGATAAGTTATACTTAGTGTCCATGTAAGATGGTCAAAACATTCTACACAAACTACATTAAAGTAGGATTAAGTGTCCAGTGTCTCTCCAGTGCCATTTTACAACAATGGACAAATTGGTAGACAAAGTCAAACAATGGCATGCTCGCAGCCAAGGTCTTTATGGTCACTGTTCCGGGTTGATAGGAGATGAATGATGCTTCTTTGCAGAGGCGTTGACTGTGTAAGGCCCCAAAGGGCTGAAGAAATATTCCTATGCCGGGTTGGAGCAGCGCACGAGAGGCTCCCACGTTGGGAGAAAGTGACTCCTTATACCAGGTCTCCCTGGCTCTATTGTGCTCCTCATCCATCAATCAGCGACACATCAATGTGGGACAAATCAATCATGTGCCTGTGTAGTAATTATGATAAGAACGTTTGAACCATTGTCTAAGGGGCAAAGATACTAATGAACACTTAAGTTGTGCTGCGTACAATTTGTACGGCAGCCAAATTCCAAGACGATCACACTGGCAAAATGTAAAAGCGACCAACCACAGTATGTAATAATTTAACTGGCATCTCTACAAGGATGATGAAAAGAGGAAGGAACATTGATTACCTATGGAAGCTCAATTGAAAACTCGCTGCGTGCTGGGGACTGGAAAATGTGGCGACTGCTTTCCTCTGCTGGGGCATCATTTTGAACATCTGTAATATACAGAAATAGGAAAGTACAAATTGAGTACAACTAGATTCCCCTTTTATCCACAAGAGGGAGTGAGGGTGGTGGAGGGAAATGATGATGACGAAATGATTAATTCATTCACTTTCTCTACCTACCTAATCACTACGACAGAGGGCGCTATGGGATCACACTAAGAAAATGTCCTTACTGCCTCTCTAGTAGGTTCAAATAAATATCTGTTTTAAGTTTTCATTATGAGGTACGCAGATAAACATAAAAATTACACAATTACATATGGCATTAGTTCATTAGTTACAGCTTTGACTTATAAGTTACTGTCATATTATCATTTTTGCCAATACATTGTTGGTCTTTACACAAACTGGATCTTCACAAACATATTATTAGGTCATAAGAGAGGTACTAGAATACAATAAAAAATGCTCATGCAAGTATCAAGCTGCACTAATCCTGCACCTACCTCTATTGGGCCGATGGACCTGAGCAGATTCTTCAGCTGAATGTCAGTTGTGGATGAGGACAGGCCCTCTATGGACACAGTACACTGTTCGCTCTCTGCAGCTCTTTGGCTCTGTTTGGTGGACACCGGACGACCGCGACCCATCTGACCAACCCCTCTACCTCGGCCCCGGCCCGACACGACAACCTACACCAACGGCAGGTGCGAGAAAAATTGCCCACATGAGGTTACAAATATGGGGAAGGGTTAAAAGAAAGACGCCGAAAACACAGACTGAACCTTTCACTGCTTAAACAGGGATGTTGATGTTTTAATCCTGCATTCAACCAGGTGAAGAGGATCTATACTGTTTCTCAGCACAAAAGAAAATTTGAAAACGCTGTGTGTTTTCCTCTCGCACCTCTCAGACATGCCAAGCTTTCACATGATTGACTTATCATATTTCTACATAGAACATCAATGTCAGAACATGATGCATGTGGCATGGCATATCTTTATTTGAGCTTGAGAGTAAGAGGTATGTTTCTTCAGCTGCAGAGGAAGAGGAGGTGGGAGAGATCCCGAAAAGAGAGGAGGTAGAGGGAATATGTGTGTGTGTGTGTGTGTGTGTGTGTGTGTGTGTTGGGGGCGGGGGAGCATAAAGGGAGAAGAGCCATGCAAGGCGTTATGGTGAATGCCTTACCCTGTCAGCGTCAGTGAGTATGGTAACTGTGACAGCAGCCTGGTGGTGACAGGCGTGCAGAGAGGCCAGGGGACCTTGTGTAGCCCCCCGTGTTACACTGCTTTCAGCTTGTCAATACTCCTGCACCTGGCATACTGTCCTGTCTTATTACCACTACTGCTCGATTGGTATGTCTACTGAATGCCAGGGTAGCGCCAGCGGCACAGGACAACTTTACAGGAGACATTTCAGCTTCTTTTATTTCAGAACTGCCATTATCCCACAGTCTGCACTATTAATATATATCTTTTAGGTGAAATGGTTGCTGGTGCCAAAGCACAGAAGAAGGGGAGTGCTCATTTATGACATACCCTGTTTTGCTGTGGGTTGCCCATGCCCCCACGGCTAGCCTGTGGTGTTCCGCCTGGTCCCTGCTGCTGCTGTCCTGTCATGGTGACTTTCCTTTGGACGACCTGGTTGAGCGGGGTTGCCGACCAGGTGCCTTGTTGCGGCACTGGGGCGTCGGCGGCCACAGGACCCTTTCCGCTCTGGATGGGGATGATGGGGGACAACACTAATTTAGCACCTCACACAAAATTCCAGCGTCTATATCCATTTGCAGGGATAACAAAAATCCTATTCAAATTAAGCATTTAGGCAAAGAGTTTATGGACAAGAGGGAGATATGCAAGGCCATATCTACAAAGCAAACAGAAAATGTGCCAGCATTGGAGCTGGATCCCTATCAGACATGCTGTGGGGAATAAAGATCAACCCAACAAGGTGATGGTCTCATTATCAAATAAAGTCACAGCTCAACTCTGTTGACATGCGGGGAGGAATTGAAGGTCGTCTCTTCTCCGACTCTGCGGAGAGATGTGACAGATCAATACAGGGGAAGAAAAGAGGCGATATCTCTGACCTGTCCCCAGTTGAGAGTAAATGGATTAATCCCTTCTATAGAAATCACAGCTCCTGATTGCACCCATCAAATGCTAAGCTGCATTACACTGGAACGACAGCAGCTCGATGTGTACCCCATCCCCCTTAAATCCCCCTCCTCCCTAGCTTTTGTGTCTTGCGCTGCTTTGTATTATCCCTGATGAAAATATAATTTGCCTCTTATCTGTGTGCCTAAGCCATACAAATCCAAATCCTCAAAAGTGGCAACTTTCTTACACAGGTATTATGTTGCTCCCCCCGTTCAACCAAGAAAGATTAATTACAAGGGTCTTGGATTGGCATTCTTTTGTTGCCTCGCACCTGAGAGATGGGTTGATGAAAAAAAGCAACCGAGGGATGACAGAGAGGAAGAGAGAGAGCGCAAGAAAAAAAGAGAGGAGAGGAGATAACATTGTCAAGTGCCCGTTGATGACAGCAGAACAATGTGGAAGAGGGAGCATCTAGACAATCTTCTTTTCAGCACAGCTACAGGCCTTAGCTGTTTCTTTCTGTTTTCATCTCTCTTTCTCCACCTCACATCCCACTCCCCTTTTTTTCTCAAAGATGCAGTACATCAGATAGCTCTGCGCAGGTTTCCATTAACGCACTGACACCCAGTTATCTTCATCTGCAGCCAGCCTGCGATTTTGGCTCGGCGACTTGATCCTCTGAGATGGAGTCGGAAAGCGGCTTATTTCAAATACTATCACATCCCACCAACATGTCTCATCAGTGACAAGTATGAATGTTTAACATGCATGCCTTTGTGGTTTTTCAATAAAGATTAATGTGTAATTAAGGCCACAGCAGTAACTTACCAAGTGAGTATGAAATAGCCGGCAGTGGTAATTCTGGACTTTTGTTGGCGTTACTGTCATTCTTGTTTTACCCTGTCAAAGACCTCTATCTTTAAAAGAATACTCTTCTGCCCTTAAAAGAGGATATCAACCTTTAAGAGCAGTGATGAGGTGTCCCCAACTCTTCAGATAAATGTCATACCGCTCTCTTTAATGCCTACAGCCTTTCTGTGTTCTAAAGGTAAAATGTGCGTGAAGACATTGTGGCTTAAATACCACTTTCCAAAGCTTAAGAGAGGAAACTCTTGACAGATCAATTTTGCCAAAATGACACAGACATCACCTTGTCATTCCCATAGGTTAGATATCTTTAGATTACAAAATAGACAGTGTGAGGGCAATCAGTGGCATTTCATTTCAAAACTGTCGTTTCCCTTGTGGGTAAAATCTTTTTAAGAGTATCAAATAAATGTCGGACCAAAACACAAAAGGTGTCAGAGAGAAATGAAATTGCAAGCTCACCGCTCCGGAAAGTTTGACGACTCTGACTTTTTGTGGCACGGGCTGGCCTTCGAAATCAGAATTCTTAGCCCGCTGCATCACAGTTCTTTTAGCCCCTGGTTTAGCTCCTTGAGTCTGAACCTGTGCCTGGCCAGGGCCCACAGAGGGAGTTACAGGTATGTTCTTTTGGGGGACCTGATTGGGCTGGATCTGAGCACCAAGTCTGCCTACGTTCTGCACAGCACTGTTCCTTCGCTGTTGTTGCAGCTGCAGCTGATTTTGTTGGGGCGGTTTCCACTGCTGGTCCGGACCAGGCCCGGGGGTCTGTTGCTGCTGCTGGTTGTTGCCTTTTACCATCTGCAGGCGTGTCTTGACATTGGGACGTGGTGTAGGGGTCTGAGCGCTGCCGTTGGGAGGGAGGGGGGTGCCTTGGTTAGGATTCTTTAATGATTGATTTAATAATTGTGGTGTTCTCTGAGGAAACTGTCTCTGCTGTTGTAGCTGCTGTTGAAGCTGTAGTTGTTGCTGCTGCTGCTGCTGTTGTTGTTGTTGTTTCTGTTCCTGCTGCTGCAGTTGTGGTTGTGGTGGTGGTGGTTGTTGCTGTTGTTGTTGTTGTTGTTGTTGTTGTTGTTGTACAGGGTGTGGCGTTATTTGATTTTGTTGTGAGGGCTGAACCTGCGAAGGAGCTGGGACTTGGCTCGGAGTGTTTGGCTGGGCATTGAGCCTGTCCAGCAGCTCCTTCTTTCTGACACCAGCCTGCATCTGCCGTCGCAGCTCCTTTCTCTTTAGAATCTCCTCTCTCAGACGCTTCTGCTCCTCAATCTTCAGACGGTACTGCCTTGTCTCCTCATCCTCATCAGGGTCCTGTGGCACAAAACATAAACTGAAATATGACTGCGTGTCTCCAGTGGAAGTGGGGCTGTGAGAGACTGTGTCCTATTTCAACCATATTACTTGGTTTGACAATCAGATGCAATCAAAGGCAAAACCCAAGAGAAAAATGCAATAGTATTGATCTGTTCTTTGAAATGGAATGAGACTGCTGTCATTAACAACCTTATGATTGGTCTTTTAATATATGGGAGTCCTTCTCAGCACACTAATAAGCTCAGCTTAGTTTACAATATCTGGGTCACTGAATTTAGCAGGAAAAAATACCATTTCAGAAGAATATGAATTAAAAAAAAACAAAAAAAAAAAAAAACAATACGGATTAATCTGGAAATAATTTGTCATTATGCCAGCAAACTGAATATTTTTTGATTCCTTTGTTGTTGTCTTTTCATGTTAAAAAAAGTGTTAAAAAGCTGACCTGTGGTGCCGTGCTGGATGGTGTGCTCGGGATTTCCTTGCGAACCACCGTCCTGCCGGCAAACCCAGGTTGTGCTTCGGTCTTGGCAGCAACTTGGCCTCTCCCTCTGCCACCGCCAGGCATCGGCTGAGTGTTCTGCCCAGGACGCACCCCCTGTGTTGCCTTGGCAACAGGCCTAACGTTGGCGGCGGGGCGGCCACTGTTCATGTTCGTGTTGCCAGGTGCTACAGGGAGCTCCCGTAGGTTGCTGTTGCGCTGCTGCATTTGTTTGGACACAGGTGTGTTCTGAAGAAAGCGCGTAAATATAAACATGTCATGTTGTATTTATAATCATTCTGATTTTAATTGATATATATTTAGCTTTATCAAATTTTCACATGCCATTTTTTTGTTTATTGAAGAAAGTAGTTACAGTAATTAGAATAACAGTGATCAAATATGGACCACATTTTAATGCCTTTCATCAGTTAGAATATAAAAGAGTTGAGCTAAAATGTTAATCTCTCACCATCCTCTGCCTGTTGGACATGTTTCGCTGTTGGGGGTTCTGAGGGCGGGGAGTCATCTGCCTGGGGCTACCATGTGCCTGCTGTTGATGGAAGAGATTCTGGCCATGGTGCATCATGGGGCGAGGCTCATTGACATTTAGCTGCTGCTGCTGATGATGGGGTACCTCTTGCCTATGATGCTGCTGCTGCTGCTGCTGCTGGTGCATGGGCTGGTGGGGTGGCATGGGGTCGTGACGCGGAAGCTGGGAGACAGGAGGACCGTGCATTAAGCCCTGAAATATCAGAGAAAGAAGACAAATTACAACATGAGTAAACCAGCAAAATCATTACTTATTGTTACATGTAATGTTTATTGTTCATGCCATTTTAATAATGTCATTTAATTTACTAAAACAGCAATAACATCACTTTTTATGAACAGTAATCTAAACATTTAATCTTGCAATTCCTACATATAATTAACCTCCTACTGGTGTCCTCAAATATCTACATAGCAGTACAATAATAGTGGTTCAATCACTAGAGGGAGCTCTTGCCTATGTCTCTTGACAAAATGCAGAGGTGCCAAACAGACGAGTCTTTTTCCTTAACGCTTCAGTGGCAGTGAATATGATAACTAGTCAAGTTTATTCATGTGTACTGTACTCTAGTCTAGTCATTGCTATTGCCACAGCAATTTTAATAATCTAGAGCAAAGCCGACAAAAATTCATAAATTCATGTCAGAGAAAGCATGTGAATTGTATGCTAGAAAAAACATCCTGATACTCAGATCAAATTACCATATTTAGCAAACAAATCCAAGAAACAATTGAGGAAGAACTAGAGAAACAGCACACAATGGCTGCACAACATACAGACACAAACACACAGACATCTATTGGTTATAAAAATCACTTACTCTCAGTCGTACCTGCATCCCAAACTGGACTTGTGGAGGGGGGAAAAGATTCCCCTGCTGACCAAACGGCTGACGAGGGCCCATGAAGGGTCTGGGCTGATTGGGGGGGCCGCCTTGTTGATTCATGCCGACCATCCCCTGGTGACCTTGGTGGGGAGGGAGGTTGGGTCTAGGGGGTTCTCTCTGAAAAAGTCCTAGCGGACCCTGGCCCGGCTGGTTAAAGGCAGGTCCTGGTGGGCCAAAGCCCATGTGGCCCTGACTGGGCAGCTGCTGCTGATGGTGGATGTTGTGGTTGGTGTTCATCAGAGGGCTGGGGCCCTGGTGATCAAACATGTGCTGCCCTGGGAACCGTGTTGACTCTGTGCGCTCTGTGCCCAAACAAGGAAGACCAAACAACAACACAACAGAGATGTCAGTTTTTTGCCTTGTGAGCCTATTTCAATACATCAGTAACTCCCTCTCCAGATGTATGTTATGGCAAGGAAAACAAAAACAGACAACTCTATCAAGGTGAGAGGGTAAACAACCAAGCGGGTTGTATTTAATTCTGCATTACCACTGAATGAAAAATATGAATTATAGATGTTTAATGCAGTTTCCAAAGCTCATTCAGATGTATATATACACACGTGTGTATACATTTATACACACACGCACATGCATTTAACATGAGCGCTGCTAATAGAGCAGCACCAGAAAGCTACCAGCATACCCTGTAGGTATACCGCCAGAGGTGATGTCGAATAGGATTAAATATGCTAAGAGAGCTTTGTAACCCTCGTCAAGGCTGGATGTGGGACTCACCTCCCATAAACAGGGGCTCTCTGTCTTGGGGGCCTTGGGGTGGCTGGTTCCTAAAGGGCTCCATGTGATGAGGGGGCCGCTGGGGCTGACCAAAATTACCAGACATGTGCTGCTGGAAGTCTCCTGGTCCCTGGGAAAACACAAAATCCTGAATTATAGGCCACGCTGGGAACTCAATAATCACAAACAAATTAAACTAATGAAAAATGGGAATATGTTGTGGAGTATTGCATCAGGCAGGGAGTGCTTGTAATTGAAAGGTTTGGGTCATTAAAAAGACACAGAATCTTGAGTTGTAAACATCAATATGCATGCCGATATTAAAGAAACCCTTCAGCTTGAATTTGTGAGCAAACCTGCATTAATGCTACTTGGGGCTTTGTTTATAAACCTCCTAAAAGCCTGTCTCTAACAAGGAAAGGGTATTGCAGGAGGGGATATCACCTTTGTTTCAACCACTTTGTTTGTTCGACAGCTTTCTACTCATTGCATGCAGGTTACTCCCCATTTATCTTCCAAGGAAAACTAGATAATAACCCTTTAATCCCTCTTTGGAATTCGAATCTCCCTCATAACTGTCTCCTTTATTCTTTTAAACATCCATCTCTGTTGAAAAATTAACCTGCTATTCAACACGTGGCACTTCCACAAATGGGCTGCTTGCCTCCTCCAAGCCTATTGTAAATTACTTAAGATGCTATCAAGGCTTAATCCATCTTTATTCCACTGCCGTGTGGCGGTATTTAGTGAGGAGAGGTGTTAGAAAGCTAGAAGGCCACAGTCCCAAAAACTTGCTTAACAGAAAGTTAATCAAAGGGGCTTACAAAGACAGGGGATCACAATGGGGGCGCAATCATACTGTTCTAAAAGGTCAGACAGGCAGGTTTGCACAATGAGGACTCTGGTGTCCATATAATACCTCTCAACAGCTCATCCTCTCGCTTTTAATCCTTGATAAACAGGCTGCAGGCTGCTCAATATGTAACTGATGCGAGGATAGTTCTCAGCAATGAGGGGATAACCAAGACATATATAATGGAAAGGGGTCAAATGTCAAAGTATTTAATACAGAGTGGAAATTTGACTTTAAAGAGATGTTTTGTTTCTGGCTTTCATGTTAACTTCTTACAGCTCATACCAATACAGACTGTTGGCATTGAAGCATATTCTTTGTTTTCAGGATATGGTACTGGTCACATGAGAGTTAACGTGCTGGGACTGCAACCAACTGCCATCAAGGAAGAATTTAATTACCAAAATGCGTAACAAGAAATAAATGATTTCAAAAATATATTCACTACTAGAAATTACAGCTCTTACTGAAACATTTCCAAGTAGTGTGGCTGGTGGCATCTTTATTTCATTGTTAAACTGAATTTCATTGTCTAAACAGATTAAATATTCTAATAACTTTAATTGGTGCTGAGATTAATATTTCAAAACCAGTCTCCACCATCAAAAATGTAATGCCGTAATACTCCAGGCTATGACCCCCCATTTGCCCGGTCTTTTAACAATTAAATTTGATGGGATGATAATGTATGATAATCATGAGTAATCAGGTGCCCACTGGTAAATGGAATGTTGCCGGCTGGTATGTCACCTGCATTTCAAATTGTGTCCTTGGCAACAGCAGCCTAAACGCGATTGACAGCTGGGGAATCCAACACTATGCTGTTCATCAGCCCAGTTGTCTGCATACCCTTCCAACCCCACCTTCTACTGTCTGATAAGAGGCAAAACAGCTCCCTGCTACTGTGCTATCAATATCTAGCACAATCACAGACCTCGGGGAACAGGAACTGCACGATACTGACATTGAAGGTTGAAAAAGAGGTAAATAAAACGATTGACTCCTATGTGGAAGCTTGGCTCATTTGGCAACAGGGTTGTAAATCCACATGAATGCAATTGGATGCAGCTATTTTCCAATGGCTAATTTGCATAAATCCATATAAAATGCACTTTCCAGGAAGATGTCAGTCAGTACCAGCACCACCTGATGCCCGGGCATCATTAACTAGAAGGACAGAGTAACTTAAGGCACTTTGGCTGACTTGCTGGCCAGCCATTTCCCTCAGTGTAGTAATTACTTTAAAGGCATTTCCGTCATCTCTCGGATGGGTACTTTGAGAGTGAAATAAAGGACCTTTTCTTACAGGAAATCACTGACTTAAGACCCCTTTTCTCCGACGTGAAATTAAGCCTTTGGAATATATAGTGCAAGAGGCTCACCCCACCCCCATCAAACCACCACCATGTTTCATTAATTCAAATACCGTTCAGAAAAGGTCTCCGTGCCTTTGGGACACAAACTTGTGGAAAGTGAATTTTAACTGGCAGTATATCCCAGTTTCACAATTCCATTATGTGCCAAGCTGGCTAGTCTGAGCCCCAGCCCATCCATGAAGAGTTGCTAACTAAGTCCCGCCACTGCAGCCCCGACCTCCAAAAGTCTACCGCCTAAAGCCCCTATCACGCATTTCCAGTTGTGCAGCCAGACTCGTATCAGTGTTTACAGATTTACTTTAACAGTATTTGGCCAGGGCAGGCGGTCTAATTGCCGTAATGATATTGCCCTCACAAAAAGGGACGCCAACCGTGTGGAGAGGGAGAGAAAGTGAGGCGAAAGGGAGGGAGAGGAGCAGCTGCTACTCACAGGGAACCTCTGAGGACCCACAGCAGGTCTGGGCTGGCTCTGAGCAGGAGGCATCAAGGGCACTGCAATGAGAGAGAGAAGGGGGGGGGAGAGAGAAAGAAAAAGAAAGGGGGTGAGAGGGAGGAGGGGGAGGAAAATGAAAATGAGGGGCAGTAGGCAGAGAGAGGGTGGTGATAGTAGAAAGGGAGGAGCCCATTAGACATCTCCATGCAAAATTTTATATCAGGTTTGCTCCTCACATCTTTACACAGCTGGGCACGGACCAGGGAGCTCAAGTAAATGTTAAATACATGACTAAAATTTGCCACATTCAACACAAAAAAATACATTTGTGCAATGAAATTCGATGAAAATGGATTTTTACTTCAAAATAAGGGGAACTGTAATCGTATGTTTGTATGTCAACATATACAACTTGAAAACATTCCATTGGAATCTATCACATAAATAAATATATAAACAAATAAAGATACACACACACACACACACACACTTACTTAATCATAACCACAGGCAATCCCTGATTTTCCAGAACACATCTTCCTCTCAGGAGCAAAACTCAAACCCCATGCACATTTGCACAGTGATACATACACACACATGCACACGCAGGCACACACACACGCGCGCACGCACACACACACGCGCGCACACACACACACACACACACGCTAACATGCTTTACTAACAAAATTTCAATCTTGGCCTGGACAGACAGGCCAGATAAACCCATCTCAGGGAATGAAATGGTGATGCTGCCAGAAGAAAAATGGAGGATAAACCCATTACTGGCTGAGAGAGCTATTCACTTGTCATTCAACCAAACAACAAAATGACATTCTAATCCAGACACCTTTCAGGACACTGTAAGGATAACTGCCAGCCATAATGGCATCATGCACATCAACGGAGCATCTTCCCAATGAACCGGGGCTGCATAATTTTGGATAAAATGAAATGTATGATTTTCATTGTCCAAATTAAGATTATGAGTCTTGGAGAAATAATTTTAAAAATAAAAATATTAACTGTAGTTTTATTTGTATTCATGCAAACAGAACATGTGTGATTGGTATGTGAATGTCACATGAACTTTGCACAAGACAAAGGCCACACTCATGTTATCTTAGACAACTGCTTGACTTAAATGCTGAAGCAAAATAATAAACTTAAGACAGCACAGAAAATCTTTGGATTTTTAATTAGACTTTAATTAGACAAAATACATTTAAAAATGGCGTACAGAGGTTGTAATTCAGTGACTCAACTAGATATATACACATACTGCAATGGTTAAAAGCAGCATTGGCAGCAATTATGGAAAAACGTTTTTCCATAAATTATGTGTTTGAACGTCACCCTTAAATCCCGAAATTCTACACAAGAGACCCTTTTCTTGTCTCTTATTTATAACATGGTTTAAACTCAGTCTCGTCATTTGTAAAGGCAACTTGTGTATAATAAAGAGAGCTTGGTTTTGGTTTGTGAATGCATAAGTGGCAGAACTGTTGCCATTTATAAATGAGAACATTTTAATACTATTTATTGCATAGCACTCTGGTGAATCCAGAAAATCACTACAAATGATGGGACATTCTTTTAAAGCCACTAAGTGATGGCGAGTAACCTACCTTGTACAGAGGATGACGTGGGCCCTCTGAAATGGGGGTTAATGTGGATGTTTTTGGGCTGCGGTGGCTGCTGGTGATGCTGGGGGAAATTAGGTGGCGGGGAGCTCATCATTCGTGGTGGCGGCTCCATCTGGGGCCGCAACGGTGGGGAGCGGTGAGCCATGTGCGGGGGGATGAGAGGCTGAAGGGGCTGCTGGACCAGCGGGCGCCCATGCTCTTGGAAGGGAGGAGGTCCTCTTGGACGGGAAGGGTGGTGCTGCTGGGACTGCAGTTGCTGCTGATGAAGCTGATGAGGAGGAGGCATTCGGGAGGATGGCTGCTAATTGGAAAGAGATGGAGAAACGGAGAGGAGGGAAAACCAAAACAACCTGTCAAAACACATTTCTTTTTGGGAAGATTCTGATATCACTGCTTGCAGCCATGCGATGACACACAAACAAGTCAATTCACCCGCACGACTGAAGATGTTATCTTAAAGTAGTTTAAAGCAAGGCTCCCCTGAAGATTAAAAGTACATATGTTCTTTAGAATTTCTATAAGTGACATAAAACCACAGTAAAATTTTTTAATTTGAGCTACAGCCATTATGAAGAAGAAACAAAGACCAACAGCCAGCTGTCTACTAGCATTTGAATATATCAACCAGGGAAGCACCAACTGATAAATGAACAATAATTATATCGTCAAGTGATGTTTCAAAAAGGTCCTTGATAATTGGCCAGGCTATCTGTTTAAGCTACCAAACAAACAAACAAACAAACATGCCAGTGACCAAATTAGTCAAGTGGTTAAACATACAGTATGTTGTAAAAAGTATGAGCTCATTAATAGCAGTCAGCAGAGTGTTTGTGGTGTTGGCATGTCATCCATCTGTCATTAAAATTTAATTTCTAGTGTTGATGTTTTTTTTTATATTTTACAGCTTATTAACATTAAAATTAAAAAAAAAATGTAAAAAATAATGGAGAGGTGGAGTAAAATGTCATTCAGACTTGAAAAATTACTTTAACACAATGGTTGTTTTAGTGCACTTTTACACAACGTAACCTGGGTGAAATGCATAGTTTAATTCAGTGTTTAAATCAAAATTAACTGAAATTTGCTGTCTTTAACATCATGATTAACAGGAAGTAACTACGGCAGTGACTAGTTCCGGCCCAGCTCCGAAATCAGATAATTGCCTTGTGTTACTGAAGATCATCTACACTAGTTTTTTTATTTATTTAGGTTACATGTTCGAAGTGACTTTTTCCCTAGACCTTCAGAGGTCTTGTATCTACTGAGCCATGCAAATCAAAGGATTAAATGCTTGGAATGATATCCAATAATAAAAGCCTACAAGAAACTAAATCCTGGGCAAAGAACAAATTTAATTTTGTATAATACTGTCTAAATGGAATACTGCCAAATGATTTGCTATAATCCATATATCAACATTGATGCGGGGGAGCAGAATGTTTTGACTTTTAGATAGTATAGAGAGCAGCAGCGGACAAAACACATGTCAAGTACAAAGCCTTGTGGTAACTGTGACGAACACAAGAAGGTAAAAAGTCAAGCCATTTCTAATCATCTTATCCAGTGAAGCCCAAACATGCTCCCTTTAGCTACACTTCAAGAGGAGTGGTTCAATATAAGTGATGCGTTTCTCAGTGGAGCCAAATAGATGATCCCTTTAAAATTGTTCAGGTGGATGACCGTACAATGGCTTACCTGCATTCCCATGTTTCCCATCAGGGGGAGCCTCTGGTCATGCATTCTTCCTCTATTCCCTCTAAAATCTACCATTCCAAAAGCTGGGAAGCCTCCTCTTCCTCTGCCCCCTCGTCCTCCTCCTCCTCCTCTGCCTCGGCCACCATAACGGTATTGTTTCTTTTGCCGTTCTTGTTCCTCAAACTCCATCAGATCTTGCTTGGCCTTCTCCGACAGTTCTAATGATAGGTGGAACAGAAAACAGAGCACTTGTACATTAACCGTCTTGAAAAGTCCATTGTAGTGTACACTACCTACTGTAGCGTAGAGAAGGAGAGATTCAACATCAGAAAATATATGAGAATTCACTTTAGTGGTTTCTGAACGAAGGAGAAATGATGCCAAGCAGGAATAATTTGTACCTAGTGTTTCTGGGATATCCCTCCTTTTACTGACATCACCCAACCGCACAACAGCGCTATCCTTTCGCTCAGATTTGAAACGTATGCGACCACACTCTTCATCTTCCTCATCCTCCTCATCCGATTCCTCCTTTGCTTCTTCAGGCATGGCGTCATTTTCAACCTGGGGACATTTTCAGAGGTCAATCACAAAATCTCCTCTCCTGTACTGTTGTCTAGAGCTGATTCAATAAGAAAATTAATCCATTCATTGATCCATAGCATTTTAATACGCCACAATTTTTATAATCAATATATAGTAATTTTTAAGCAAAAAAGGCCAACAATTCTGTGGCTCCAGCTTCTAAAATGCAAATATCGTTGGGTCTTGGACTGTGACTTGGACAATAAAAGACATCTTCAGTTTTTTACTATTTTGAAACACACCCCTCCCCCATTTTACACCTAACAATTAGTTTAATGCTGGGTTTCAACAGCAGATTCTGAAAAGAAATTCAATCAATCCAGTGCAAGATCCAAGTGTAACATGCTTGGTGTGTATGGAGGGTCTCAGCATACCTCCTCTGTGTCAAAGACCTGAGAGCCCTCGGCTGTGTCTTCCTCCTCCTCTTCCTGCTGCTCTTCACCCCCTACCTCCTCCTCCTCGGGGGCCTCCTCCTGTTGGACTCCATGTTCATCTAGAGGCTCATCATTATAGGAGGTTTGATATTCATCATCCTTTAAAGATCACATGGATAATACGTATTGATTAGTTGAAGTGGTAACAACGCTTTGATAAAGATCAGCAATGGCCGACTGTATTTCAGCCACTACTGGAAAACAGTCTATTAGTGTCTCTATTTAAAAATAAAAACATCTATTTATGCTTAGCAAAGCTGTTATGATATACAGGATGCATAAATATATAGTTCAACTGATATCCGCGAGCACATTTTATGGAGTATGGACAAAAGCATGGATGTACATTTTTTATCTAATTTGAATAGCTAAAATAAATGGACCAATAATGATATACTTGTGAATATTTGCAAATAAGACAGATTTTACCTTTTTTTTATGAAAAAAGAAAAAAAATCCTACAGAGCATAAAGGCAAACATTAAAATGTCATGGAGAGGATTTGGGGGGGAGACACCATGTAACCCCCCACCCCCCCAAATTACCATAACAGTGGGAGCCTGGCTTCATTACTATTCCTGACAGCATTTGAAATTCAATGAGATGTAAATGTTTGACATGATATACAGAAATGCAGGCACAGATAAAAACACTCCTCCCCAGTTCAGTGATGGTGAAAATATCATTGACTGATTCCTCGCAAATCAACCCGTTATTGGCCGCACTGTATGTTCATGACTCCATGCCAAAAACATCAAACAGACATAAACATTCTGGGATATGACAAATCAGTTTTTACTACTCCATAAGAAAATTCCAGTTCAACTCATGATGCAGTCATTCATATAAACCACAAACACACATCTTAGTCATACCAGCAAACCAACAAGCTGCGGGTATAGGAGTTGCGAGTAATTCAAACATCCTATCTGCATAACACCATCTAACAAAAACTCAATGCTTCGTAAGGTCAGACTGTAGGTCACACTGTGGTGTTTGGTGTTGCGCTCCATTAACCTGCCAAACAGCAGCACATATTAATGCAGAAAAGAAAAGAGAAAAAAAAAACAATCAGCAAACCAGACGGATGGACAGGCTGCCCCAAGGGAACACAACAGCTTAATCCTTTAAACTGTTCCACATAGTACTCAATGAATACCACGGCGAGCAAAATGTCAAGGCCTGGCAGTTCAGTGACCTTGTAAATAGTTACTACACATAACAGAAATACACATCCACACTTGCAGACATTTCCCAAAATCCAAAATAGGCATCCACTTGTGCTGCACACCCCCAGTAAGAAGGTCAACATCTTATCTTTGTTTGGAGAAAGGGGGCAGGCTAATATATCTCTGTCAGGTGCCAAACACCATCACACCTTGGTAAATGGACCATAACGGACATTTGCACATGGATCTGGTCTTATCTTTGATCCTCTTAGTCCTGGCTAAGAGGGAAGGGAAACGAATAAAAGAGAAACTCGCATCAATCATTAGAAAACTGTATGGGGTGTCCTCAGGAAGGTCAATAATCTTTTCACCTGCATGAGACTTTATCAGATCCAGTCTAAAGCCCGAGATAAAAGCCCCCCACATTAACCTCCGCCGATTGGCAGCACATCTCCCAAACACAAAGCAGCTTCTTACTCCCCCAAAGATACAGGGCCCAAGGTCACAATGGCACGGGGATTTGGAGGCGACAGCAGAGCATTACCTCATGCCAAACAAGCTGTCAACACCAACTTTGTCAGCAAGATGGAGAAATTAACTGGCAGGAAGTGATAATGAATCTAATCCTCCCCTGCCCAAAAACGCCAACCGACATCTCCTTCTCCTGAATAGATTTTCAATCCTGACTGTCCCCTTACTGAGACAAGAAAAACTGACATTATCTCTTGGACACAATAGAGTCAGACAGAAATGGGAGTGGGAGGACGTGTGTGTGTGTGTGTGTGTGTGTGTGTGTGTGTGTGCATCTGTAGGCTTTTACGTGTGAGTAAGCATATGTGAGAACTCACTTGAAATTCACCATCTATGGGCTCATTGATTTGGATGTCTAGCACTTCATCCTGGTAGCTATCGTCACCCTCAGCTTGCTCTCCAGTGTAATCCATTTGGTCTTCAGGCATCTCTGTGTTGTTGTCCTGGCTGTATTCCTCTGTGTACTCCACTTCCCCCTCTTGCTGGTACCCCTCCTCCTCTACATCACCTTCTTCGCAGCCCTCTGCACCCAGGTTCACAACATCATCTGTGTAGCCTGCTTCCTGCGAGTTGTCCTGCTGGCCATAGGATGGGCCCAAGCTGTATGTGGCATGGATGCTCATATCCTGACCACTGAAAACAAACAAAACACTGGTCAAAAAAAAAATAAGTATGATGATAAAAAATATGCAAAATTTTGAGCTTAACTTCGTCAGATCACCAACTAACAACGTTAAAAAAAAATGAACACCTGTCACTTATGTACCTCATGTTAATATCTTCATCATCACTTTGTAGAAGGTCATCATTCAGCTCTTCATCTGACACTTCTGAGGGATTCTGAAACAAAAATAAAAGGAACATTATGGTGTGCTCTTTTAAAATTGTACTCTGCTCATCCTCAGTTGTGTTTGTTTGTCTCTGTGTAAGGCGTGGGGGCAGGGGACCACCTCCAACCCCAGAGGATGCTCTATTCCCATGTGGTGAAGGCAATCTGGGCAGGTCAACACAGTTCTTTTTTGTCCAGTGTTCTTCCTCTTGGTTCCCATCAACAGTTCCCCCTGTGGAGGAGCCACCTGCTACAAGCCAAGTGTTCACTTCTATTTTCTAAATCTTCTACCAACACTAACACCCAATGTTTAGGATATTATTTTCCGCTTCCTGTTTGTAAGCAGAGTGTTCCAAGCACAAAATCTAAATAAACAAAACAGTGAGACTGTGTGAGATTTTGTTTTATCTTACCTTTTTACCTGACAGCCAATCTTCCTCCAACAATTCCTCTTCCAAATCACTTTCAAGGACAAAAGACAACCAATAACAGGTTAGCTGAGTCAGATAATAGTGCAGAGTGTTATGTCAATTTACAAATGATTGAATGCTGCAATAGTCACTCTCCATATTCCAATTTCCCAGAGTCTCGTATTCAGGGTAAATTAAGCAGCTGAAATACGTTACAATAACAAATCATTGATCTTGTTTTTATACTTTTTGGGCAATTATTTACAATATTCCTAATTGATTACCATATTTTAAGAGTAATAATCATGTTATTATGCAATAATAAAGTGCTTATTTTCACTGTATGTCCCTGTGAGTGTTTTTATCAAGTGCTTTCTTTGTGTGTGGCCATACTCAATCTTTAACAGTAACTTGTTGTGACTACAACAACAGGTAAAACAGTTGAAGTGTTGCTGCACCAATACATCTTGCTAGTCAATAACCTGAAAACTGACTATCACATCACTGAAGGTAACTGGCTTGACTGGGCAAATTTTGCTACAGCCATATTTTTGTGACCTTACAACATAAATCATGTATTTGTACTTTTTATGGATACAGATAAACTTGAAGATTACGGGTTCTTTTGTGTGTTAAGAAATTATTCTACTTCCTAAGTTAAATAATACACCATTCAACCCATTGAATTATCTGAAAACTGAAACTGAGCTGCTTTTCTTAGCTCATTTAAAGTTCATGTTTTGTAGGTTTTCACTGGATAGTGACGTTTTGTTTATAGGAAGAAAGGAGTATTATGCTGCATTCAATCTGTCTTGATTTTGACTACTCATATCCCCATAAACGTAATTTCATATCCAGTCAACGATACATATCACAATATAGGCTTGCACCTTTTCTGTAAATTCAATGAATAAATAGTTTATATAAAATTACCACGAGGAAAAGTCTATTTCTTATTACATTTTGAATTATACTAGTAAAAAGATACTTACTCATTTTTTAAAAACTTTAATTTAGAACCTGTGTGCATATTTTCAATCAAGCATTTCACAAAATATATGACAGGAACATAATATATGCTTGGAAATACCCCGCTATGTTTCACATTCACTCTCCTCCATGTTTGTTTGTCTCCGCGCCGTGTGGAAGAACGCAAAGCGCCATCCAAACAACGAAAAACAAATAGACTCAAACAATAGAGTATAATATGAAACAACTGACATTCTTCTATCTTCACAGGGTATATATTGTCATATTACACAGCACATACTACAGCACTCTTCCCATAGAGAAATGAGACCATGACAAGATGATTTACCTCTCGAGATCGTCATCTTCACCTCTTCTCCTGCGTGACCTCTCAGCACCAGGTTTGTCATATTCATCAAAGTCATAATCTGCAACATAAAAACAGTTTTGCTTACAGACTCGCTCCCATCAGAGCAATGGACTATGCTACTAATATGCACCTTCCTCAGAGGTTGACATCAGTCTGTCCTACTGGCCATGTGTACCAACAGCAATGTGAGACTGAACACATCTTTCTCATGGCTGAATGCAAAGGTATTGTACTATTTTGCCCAATGTCCAAACATGAAACTAAAGTTTGGCCAGTATTACAGTATAGCTGTATAAGTCGAAGTTTCTAGAATTTCTCCTATCAGATATTTATCTGTTTCTAGCTTCTAACGTGATCCTCAACAAGAATTTCTAACCTTGACACTACATTACATCTGGCACACTGGTTCTACCAAAGGGAGCACAGTTACTAGGACAAAACAGCCCTCGATTTCAACAAAAGTCAGCAAATAACATTGACTCCAGACATTCTCTAAAAAGTATTTCAAATAATATGACCATGACCACATCTATGACCACACTATGTTGGAAACAATGACAAACTGAAAACATTAACATCCAGGATGGGTTTGACAATAAGAACTCTGCTCCATTTACGTCTACAAAGTTGACTGCAGTGATATCGACTTTGTGCTTTAACTCCTGAGTTTAGTTCCTGGGGCTCTTTGGATCTGGGCATGGGCCTTTTTCACGGCAGATATTGTCATGACTTGTCATGGCAGGGAAAAACACAAGCGTTACTACTACCACTAACAGCTTTGTTTCGATTCCACTGTCCCAGCAAAACCTGTTGCATGCTCCTCGCACCGCGATACGCAAACACGCACTGGCAAACATTCGTCATTACATAATTAACACCTGTGCTTTTCTGCTGCTGCTGTGACATGTCATAAATGTCCTCAGTGAAAAAAGGTACATTACCGGCTTTAAGATGAGGTTGTGCATCTGGCCAAGATTTAATCTAAAACAATCTCTGCACTTGCAGCTCTCGAGCCTTTCAAGACATACTCAGACATAACAGGATGACAAAACTGCCCCATTACAAAAGCAGCTAGGAAATGCAGCCTTCTGTTGCATGAATATAAAAAGACAAACTTGATGTCTGGTTGGCAGACCCAAGGTCACAATGGCACAGGGATTTGGAGGCAACAGCAGAGCCTTACCTCCTGCCAAACAAGCTGTCAACAGAAACTTTGTCAGCAGGATGGAGATCACAAACCCACACATTTGGCAAATATTATCTGACCATGCCATATTTAAAGTTTTAACAGTCAGGTGATAATCAATAACTGGTCAATTTAGCATATCACCATGGATAAAAACCATTGCATGATGTAAATATAGGAATACCAATACATTTTGCTTGATAGGAGCCTGAATATGTCTTTAAATCACGGGGCGGTACAGAAAAATATTTGTTATATCGACATATTACCATAACCTGACTATTTGTTGTTGTCATGTTTGAAGTTCAAAGATTAAACTGTAAACTGGTGTAGTGTTGGGAAACGCGCTCCCATTTATTACTGGCATTCACAGTCATTTCAGGACAAGCTTCTGTTCAACTGGGACATATTTAACTGCATGGTTTGATGAGGACTACCCCAAAAACACCATGAGATCCCATGTGGGGCAGAGGAGGAGGTCCAGCCTGGCTCCTCTCACCTCCACAGGCCACATCCAGCTTCAGACACACAACTCAACACCAGTGATGCCACATGTGTAGACTCAGACTATAACCGACGTGAAAAGCAGAAGTATGTTGCGGCCTCTAAATTTAAAAAAAACGACAAAGCAAATGTGGAATATAAACACCAAAGAAACTGCGCCACATATCCCTCACAGTCGTGAGTGCACTCCCAGCCCTGGCGACAAGGCCAGATGATAAAAAAAAACAACAAGTTAGATAAGTTAAAACGACAGACAAAACACCACAAAGTCTTATCCAAAGAACTGCGTGTTCTTTCTGGTCGATTGGCTCAAGGATGGCTCCTATCGGCCATGTTGTGGCGGCTAACGGTAGCTCACACCGGAGCCCAAACACCGGGACATTACGGCGCTTTATTCACTTAAAAACAACATCACGTCGGCAACTTTAACACCCCGAGAGTCACTTTAACACGACCGACAGGACGACAGCGGAGCTCCGGGTCAGATATTCAAGTTTTAAACGTTTTCCCACCAGTCCAGGTACGAGCTCGCCGATGCTAACTAGCTAACAAGCTAACCTGCTTATGATCTCTCTCTCTCTTTCTTCTTTAAAAACAAAGCAAAAAAAAAACCCTCAAACTTCAAATCTGGACTAAAAACTGTGAGCTCGCGTTACAGCACACGACTCGGCCCCGGATCCGCCCGGTTGTGGCGCTGATGCCTCCGACCACAGCTCGGGTTCAGCGTGGGGCCTTCCAGCCAGCGGAGCCCGCTAACGCCGCTCCGCCGCGGCCGTGCGGACAAAAGCCCGCCGCCGCTACTCACCCTGCGCGTTGGCCGCCATGTTGGTCCCGCGTAGAGGCCGACTGCTAAACTGGAGAGCGCATCTAATCTTCAGCAGTTCACCATTGAGACAGTGTTGGGAAAACGGGGGACGGTGTTGGAAAAAAAAGGGGGGGTAACAGCTTCTATGTGGCGATGGCTCCCATCCACGACCAGAGAACAAACATGGCAGAGTTGTGTTTGCAGCGGTGATGCATTGTGGGTGGGAAACACCAGCTCCCCCCCCACCGATCGGTGTGTTGCACAAGAGCTGTCTGACAGGTCAGGTAAACACACCGGCTGGCCCCGGTGAATCCCACATGTATGTGCCCTCCACAGCTACATGCAGTGCGTTGCAAGGGCTGGTTGGTCATGCGGTTGATTCAGCATCGCTTCAGTAAACATGTGGCTCATCAACAGGCTTAGATCATGGAGGAAATGACATGTACTGATGACTCTCCCTTTGTAGGTTTAGAAATAGTAGACCTACAGATCAGAATCAGAATTGGGTTGATTGCCATTGCCATATTTTTCTATACATACAGTTCTTTGCACTCAATTTTGGCATGGCCACAGTTAGTTGCACTATACACAAACAATTATACCTCTGTGTGCAATCCTGGACTTTTGGTGAGAACTGTGTATGGAAACCTATTTATATTTGACTTATGATATAAGAAGATGATGGACATTTAATAGATCAAAATAGAAACTGCATTGTCTTTAGAAGTTGCATACATAAACACCAGGGCACAAGGGTATCATAACTGAGCTTTCAGGACATATTCTTGCATCACGAACAGTATAAACAGTATAAAATGTGCAGTTGTTGTCACAGAATCACAAGAGATTCAAACTGAGAAGGTAGGTCATATGGATAAAAGACCATGCAGATAAAACAGTGATCGTCATAATCTTACAATGGAAAAATATAATTACAATAATAGTATAACCTGATTTAAGGGGCATGCTTCTGTGACATTTGCATTTTACTTGGACACATTATAACTGATATGGCTAGTTCTACTTCGTTCAACTCGTGCAGCATTAGGTTGAGATCATCATCATCATGCTGGGTTCACTGGCATTAGTCACGGTTCATGAATGATACTGTAGGTTGTTCCTACATCAGGGTTTCTGATCTGCTTAGCAGTGAGATTTGTCTGGAGGTGACATGAGTTTAACACATATGTAAGGACAGACAGTAACTCACTCTAACCAGTCCCACCTTTCTTTACCACTGGAGGCAAGTTTAACAGCACAACAGATTTCTGCACATACCAGTGCCTAGAACTTGGTTAACGTTCAAAAATATGACCAATTTTAGTACTACAGAAAACATGTAATGTGTTTAAATTCTTGTTCTTTTCAAATTTTGGTGGATTTGGCTGAAATTCAAAATGGTGCTTAATCTTTATTCAAGTCACTCCTTTGATTTTTCTTCCCTGTAAGGTCAAAGCCTTTTTTTATTTTATTTTTTTTTTTTTATCTCTCACCAAGTTTTTTCCTCTTTCGTGCTTAAGTCCGGGAGTCAAAGTTGTTGTCTGAGTCTGCAGCTAGACTACAGCAGAATTCTAACCCCCAAATTCCTCCTGGGCTGACAAACGTCAACAAAGACCCCGAGAGACACCAAAGAGAGGTGAGCAGTGAACTGAAGCGTCATTGTATTGGCTCATTATGGGGTCCCGCAGTGAGGAAGAAGCTATTTTGTAGCACCACAAGGTCAATATCTGAAAGCCAGGGCGATGGAGGGGATCAGCCGTGAGATTTTTAATTTGAGAAAGCGTAAAGGGGCTTTCCTAGTGAAAGACAGTCTGTGAATTCTAATCGACTGTGGGGATTGTACAGACAAGATGTTGAGTCGGCAAATGTTTTTCTCTTCGCTTTAAAAGTAGTATGAAATGCAGTTTATCCATAGTAGTGCAAGCTCCCAGACTCCCTTGTATGTCATCTGCAGTTACTGTTGCATTCAAGGTAATCAGGCCAATATTTATAATAGTGTACAAGTTAAAACAAAAATTAAAAAAGGCAAGGACCCAGTGCTGCTGCTCTTTTATAACATGTTTACGAAACTCTCAAACGCAGATGTTTCAGTCTCCCAAACTCTCATTTTCATTATGTATGTACATGATCAAAACTCATGTATCCGGTTTACTCCCTGAAATGTATGCAGGTGCAATTCATATCAATATGTATTCCACGCCTTATTAAATATTCACTCTAAACAGCTGTTTCCAAAGTTGTATGAGATATTTCTATGCTCCCTGGATTCACTTTCCCAGGAATTTTGATTTTACTTCCAAATACATGTGAAAAGGGGAGCTGTCACACTCTATTATGGTGACCTCAATGATTCTGTGCCCTATCCAAATCCAGCGGTTTTCCATAACAATACAAATTAAAGGGTGCAAAGCCGAAGGAGACAAGACTTGTTATTTTCCATCCAAAGGACAGAGGTTCTTTACAACAAACTTGTCTGTACGTATTTTGTATTCTTTGACAGAATTTAAATCCAACTTGGAAGTTGTTTTGTCTGAGACAATGAGTTTTTGCTGTCAGTTCAGAAGGATCAGCAACTGTCTTGAGAAAGTGATACTGGAGCTGTGGAGAGGGAGTGTACAGGCCTGCAATAGATTATTTTGTAAATGAAAGAACTGTAATCAGTCCATTTTTTAAAAATCATTATGTATTGTGTTTAGCTGCAGACTAAGCCTGTCTGAGACCTGCTGAAACTGATTTGTCCAAGTTGGGGCAGTTTTTGTAATGAAGGGAGGTCAAAGAAATGTGTCACCATGTGGCCATACTTGAGAACTATTAGCTTTTGTAAGATTTGTGGATGTCTGTTTCAGTCTCACATGTGAGACTGGGGTTTGAATGCTTTATCTTTCACAGCATCATTTTTTACGCAAATCCATCTACTGTATTTCATGGTACAGCATTATCTATTTGACTTTCACAACTAATGTACAAAATGGACACTACCATTGTACAGTAATTTTTTTTTTTACAATTCACACAGATAAATAGATGGCGACCCGGGCAGCTGGCATGAGTGCAGACATCTTGACTTTCGTAACGCCTACTTAAATGCTAAGTACTGTATGTAATCATGGGCAGCATTGTATGTATTGCATGTACTGACACAATGGCTGCCGCATATGTCACTGGCAACTGTACATGGTGTCACATGATTTATCTATTTCAGTCTGAAAATCTGTCATATTCATATGCTCTCATGTGGTATGGAATATGGTAGAATATATATATATATATATATATATATATATATATATATATAAAAAGCTACATTAGGATTCTCTTAGTCAATCGCATCTAGTCCCTGTGATATACAATCAATCAAATGATTTATGCACATGTCTGAGGTGATGATATTTCTCTGTAATACATTTTCCCATAGGCTGCAGCCAGTGACCCACATCTCGGTGCAGTGAACTGCTTCACTCAGACTGTTGTTTTATTCAGCGCGCCGTCAACACACGGCTGACGAGGGGGGAGGGGCGGGGCTCGGCGCGCACCGGCCACCGCTGATTGGCCGCCGGGCTCCGCGCCCCTCCGCCATTGGCCGCTCGCGCTGTCACTCCGGACCCGCCGCCGCCGCCGCTTCCCGCGCCATTCGGCGTGCACGCGCGGGACGAGCAGGCACGTAACCGCTCGGAGACTGTCTGGAGTCTGTCTGAAATTGATAAAATTGGAGATGGAGTTTCGCGTCTCTTTGCGCATTTACGAGGAAGCCGCGGGTCGGAAATGGGATTTTTCTTTTTTTTTTTTTAGGGGGGGGGGCTCTCCTCCTCCTCCTCCTCGCGAGCCTTCGCCCACGCGTCGCCACGCTCAGCCGAAATATTTTGGAGACAAACGCTGTGAAAGTTTCTTCCTCTGCGGTCCGTCCAGCAGACGGCTCTTTATGCACGGCCAGGTAAGGCGGGCGGAAGAGCGCAAGTAGTCTGACGTGCGGTGGATGCTGCGGCGTTACGCACACACACACACACACACACACAAAAAAATCTGTTATTTGTGAATGTAAGCTGTGCGTTTTTTGTCGGGAAAAAAAAAAAAAACCTGCGTCCTATATTATAATATTTTAATATTTTTATAATTTTTTTTTTTGCCGTTAGAATAACTCGTACGATGCTCGTGTTCTTGTTATTTCGCAGAAGCTGTTTTGTTTTGGAGGCTTGACCTCGTCCTCACTACTTCAGGAGGATGCGCAGGTGACGCACCTTTTGCTGACGTGAGGGTTGTTGATTAACCCCACGCGCGCTTAAGCCAGGCTACCTGTTACTCAGCAGACACAGGAGGGGAAGACCTGTCCCCCCCCCCCCCCCCCCCATGGACTCCTCTGTCCTCCCTTTAACCCTTTCAGCCACACCAACATAACAACAGACGATTACAAAGCGCCAAACAAATCCCCCTATCAGGCCGACGTGCAGTTAATTAATCCAAACTAATGTATGTGGCCCTGAGGTGAAGTAATATGAATCCTGTGTGAAATGTTGTTTTTTTTTCTTTCTTTTTTGTCTTTTTCCTGTCCTTGTTTGTGTCCTGCAGGGGATCAGCCATCAGCCCTGGAGTTCAAGGGGAGTGCAACATCCAGCAGGCAGCAGCTCAGAGGTTAGTTTCTGTGCACGCTGCAGGTTGAGAGAGGGGTGGTGTGTTCACTTTTTGAGGGTTAGGGTGATGCAGGGCGATGCTGCGCAGATTTAATAAGACCATTATATATCAGACCATTGCACTTGTTTATTTGTCATGATTACGTCTCCCAACAACAAATACAAACAGTTTTAGCCGCGTGCACTCTAAACGTTTTTCGTATTTACCTTAAACTTCCCTCAAGTAGCTTCAAAGTACAATACAGCATTTTTCCACGCTGTCTGACAACATCACACAAAGTCTATGTGTCCGCTGTCTTTCACACTATATTTAAATCTATAGCTGTAACACAGATATTTTAATGTTATTTTAAATCTGGCTGCAGCGTCACTTTAAATGGAAAATCCTAGATGTTTTGCACACTTGTTTGTGTCTTGTACACATTTTCTGTGGTTGAGCTTGGCGTATATGATATATTTTGAAATGTTGCGATCTTTGGCCTCCAACAATGATTGTCCACACTTTTTTAAAGAGGTTAATTGTCATACTATGTCTTACCCGAATAGATGAGCTTTTGCACGTCATTGTGCGGAAATGAAAAGAGGGAAAATATGGATTTAACTGAAAACAATGTGGAAGTCAAAGTAAGTTGTGTGCAACAGTGCATGTTTACCTGATCTGCTGCTGCCTCAAACCCGTCTAGACGCTTTTGCTCCGTCACTGCAGTTGTCTGCAGACAGCGCGGTCATATGACTTGGGGGAGCCTTCCTCCCTCCTCCCGGTGTCTACTCTTTTTGGGCAAGATGGCTGCTAAAGCATTGTTGTTACCCATGACGTATATGAATTGATGTGAGCAGAAAAAAACATGGGAAATATGGTGATGCATTGTACTTCAATGAAACAGACCACAGCTGCTCAAGCATATATTGCACACAGAAGGGACAGTGAATGTTAACTCTTTAACGGCTCTTTTGAATTTAAATTTGTTTTGTTTAGTCAATTAGATTAGATTATTTAATTAGTACTCGCCATTCTTGGGGTCAACGCAACTCAGGCTCTGGACAGTTCCAATGTTGTTGTATAAGTTTTGACTTGATGCAAGTTTATTTCTTTACTTGTTTCTCTACCACCACGTATCTGTCTGTTATTGGGACGCTTGGTAGCCATTTTGTCTGATTCATCACTACCAATTGGTACGAAAAGCTTCCAGGGGGACCCAGAATTTGTTGTGAGCTTCCATGGTGTATCTACATATTAGATAAATGTCAGCAATTGCATCTGATTTTGAAATATTTGGACTTTTATTATAGCTTGTGTGGAAAACCATCTACTTGTGAAGATTCCATTGCATATGTTGACTATACTTAGAGTATCTTACAACTACACATACTTACAGTGGGTATCTCTAAGATAATTACAATATCTTAAAGGCAGTTTGAAAGAAATAAAAATTAAATCTTATTACCCGTAAATTCTCAGCACATTGGAAAGACAACAGTAAACACAAGTATCATTTTATGCAGTGTGAAATCATGTATCATAACGGTTTTGATAGTGAAATTAGCAGCTCTAAAAAATGTAAGAAATGTTGTTGTGACAGGTTACATTTTATTATCATGTATTATAACCTTGTTTCTTTAGACTCAGTTAAGTGCTGTAATAATAACCAGTGAAACCTTATAATCATAATATCATCTTTTCTATTGTGAAAGTGTGCAAGATGATTAAGTCTCTTATTTTCACAGAAGTTCGGTTTTATAAACCGCAACTTGCCATATAGTATGTGTGAAGTGAAGGAAAGATTTGATATAAATTTTTTTTAACTCTTAAAAAGTCATATATTGCACCAAGCAATGAGATTTGTTTTTTAAAAAGTCAGAGCAGCTGCAATATTCTTTTCACATACCACTTTTTCAGTGAGGGAGGGTACAGGCAATATTAAGTTTGGCTTCTAAAAGTGCTCCCAGCCTCCCTCTGACATTACAAGTTACTTTCACCCAGTGAGTGTGTGATGTTTATCTATTTGCCATATCAGTGACCAGCCTGGACAGATCTCTTCATTATCACCTACTTAGTGCATACTCGTCGGCTGTCAGACAGCTCCTTTAGTCTCTTCTTGTCATATTGCTTAATGGTTTTTGAGTGCTTGTTGATTATGTTTTCACTGGAGCGTACACCCATACTTAGAACATGCAGTATCTTTGCAGGCCTGTCCCAGACCTGATCCAGTGTCTTGACAAAAATGATTGGAATTTCAGTTAGAAAGGTAAGAAAAAGTGGAAAGCAGAGTTTTAGGACCATACTTTTTTCTTGGGGTAACTTGTTGCAGTTTGTAATTGTAGTTCTAAATGGGCATTTTATGACTGCTCTGCTAAATATATATATGATTATGCCTTTTTGAAGGTATGTCTCGCAATATTGTTATTGTTTTCGAAACATAAAATGATTATGTATGACAAAATCACAATTGTCAGTAATGCTCAGTATATCGTTTTGTTCGATGTTGGTGATCATTTGTTGCAATTTATAGTAGTGACCACAATACTAAGTGGAGAAGGATTTCTTTGCTTCCTGCATGCAGATTATAAATTAATTGATGCATCACTTAATACTACCTTAAAACAGTTACTATTCCCAATTTTTGTGGCTTGAATTAGATGTCTTCTATTTTAAAGTGTTGTTATGTTGTTAGAACAAACAACAGCTCATGCATTTTTTAGTATGATAAACTACTGTTAACAATTATTGTTTGCTTTCAAATCATTTCAGCGATATTTGTGACCTATGCAGCATAGTATTTATTCATATATTGTAACTTTTTGACTGCAAATTTAGCTTGAATGTGTTACAAGCCAAGTATAATAAACAAAATGAAAATGAAAAAGCTTTTAATTGTAAGGCTTGTCCTTTTAGTTTTCTTTCAGTTTTTTATTTTCCCTGTCTGTGACAACATTATGTGTATCTTGACTATTACCAAGTTGCACAGTTGTTTGATGATGGTTTTGTCTTTCTTAGTTTTCACAGGAAATCCATGGTTTCTTGGAGCCTGTCATGCCTTCATGTTCGCTGGAGTCTACGCTGGAGCGTGTCCGTCCAAATGGTAAGATCTGTGTTGATCTGTTCATTAAAGCACATTTGGGCATGTTAAAAGTTGAGAAAAGCAATTCTAGGAATGCTTTAAGGTGCTGCAGTGAGTGAATGTGATTGCCTGAGGGAAATATCAGTCCGCTGCACAGACCAGTGTTTACAGAGGTTGAGCTCTGGCTTGCAATGCCGAGTCTACATGATATGATTCTGCGAAATGGCTAATCACATTCAGTGCTGTCATTCACTCGTCAGAAGCAGTCATTTTTTATTAACACAGATTTGTGATCTCTTCATAAGATAATCATGGATATGGATCTCATAACTTTCACTTGAGGCTTAGCCGGAAAATGCTGATGCAAGAAGGGCTCTGAATCTTTATCCTGTTTTTCTATTGGCTCATTGTCTCCACCCACAGTGCAGTCACGAGGTCCAACATCATGATGATGTCTGGAGAAAACAGGCTTTCATCTAGGCTCTAATGCTGCCTGAGCTATAATGAAAAGATTTCTTGGGTTATTTCTGTGCACATACAGGGTAAAATTTGAGCATGTTTCAAAGCATTGTTCTGTACAGCAGCAGCACCTGCCATTGTCTGTTTTAAACGGTGGGTTGTTTATCTCACCAGCCTCTGCTGCGTAATGACGCAGTTTCCTTTGACATTGGTGTGGCATATTTTAAATCAAGGCCTTCGCTGTATTTTAAGGAGTCTCCTGGCAGCCTGCCAAAACATGGATTCATTTGCCTGTTCCCTCCTAAGAGCACAACTGCACAGCTGTGACCCTTAGCTGGTCCTAGCCATCGATAACTCAAAGCAAGCAGCGTCCATTTTAGGTTTAGGCAGTGGCGAAAGAGATGAACTATAATGTAGCTTGTAGAAAAGGAAATCTGCACTCACAGCGTAAATCCTGTAAGGAAACTGCACGACTTTGTGGAGTAAAGAAACTTTTTAGTGGAACAGATTTGAAAAAAATATTGATCAGACGGCTTCCTGTGAAAAATACTTGTATTGAATTGCGGTTAATGATTTGTAGCCTTACATTTTTTTTTTTTTTACATATTTCTTTTTTACATTTTCAAGTGCATCGCGATTCATTTTTATTTGGACGAGCATTTTGATTTTATCATTAAAAAAAATCTTATTTTATTTTCGTACTTTTTAAACTATCTTACAAATGCTTTTGATGGAATATTTTAATATGATTTACTAAAAATGTAAACCAATAAAGACTTAAATAAAATGTTGAAGCGGTGATTTAATTCCAGGTGTATAATAATATACTAGAGTAATGTAATATTAACAGTATTAAGTGAAATTATTTACTGTGAAAATGTGTGCGAAGCAGTTTGTGCGTTTTATTTAGTATTTTTCATGGCAAAGATGATCCAAGCTACAAGTTGATCATAAACATAAGGTGATGAGTAAGTCTCTAATGTACCTGAATGAAAAAGTATTTTCAAAAGCAATGAAAAGATCTAGTGATTTTAAATTTTCACCGGATGAATATTAGAGACATTATTAATTCTCAACGTAGTTAAATTGTTTTACAGTATTTATAAAAAAAACAACTAATCCAAATATTGTACACACATAGAATAAAAAGCGAGTCGGGGATTAGAAACATTATTTAACACAAAAATATTTTTTTTATATTTCACCTGAGTAGTTAACTTCATTAAAATGTCAGATAGCTATTTTGTGTCTGATTTGTACGATCATATTATGCATATTATTCAAATTATTTAATTTTGCAAATATGGACGAATTATGCACGATGCCATTTTTGTTGTATAAAGCGAACTATATACACATACATTAAAATATAAATGATGTAATCAACAATTTTACTATTCATGTATATTACGCTTACTCAGAATTAAAGCGATATATATTGCTGTATTATTTGTTCTGTATTAATTGAAAATTCTTCTTGATATCTTTTTATAATAAAGCTACAGAGGATGTAAATGCACTTTAGATTTAAAATCTGCCTACTGCAACATTTATTCAAAGCACTGTATATTGTGATGTAGTTGAAAGGTTTAAGTGACCTTTACCCTCTTGAATACTTGTTTTCGTCCCCTGTTAAGACCTCATGTGAAAGCCAGACTGTGTTCTGATGCCACGTAACACAACAGTGGCTGTCAGTAACATATTAAGCTGGGCCTCTGCTCTGTTTCCCCTGAAAATGGAGAAAGAAAAGGCAGTTTGGGTTTGTGCATGTGTTGTTGTTTCAAGAGGAAATGGAGACAGGTCGGAATAATCAAACCTTTTCGATTTTTTTTTTTTTGGTTTATTTTTTTGCACACTCAAACCTGTTGACATTTTATAGTGAAGTTTACTTCACTATGTTGCAAGTTTCCCTAATCCAAGCAGGCAGTATAGACATTTTCCAGCTGTAATCCTGTACGGGCAAACTGAACAATTTCAGCTGTTGTCAGATTTAGAATTGAAATCTTGAATAGATATTCATATCAATACAGTTCACCACAAACACTTTCAATAATATGCTATATTGTTTTTTGTTGTATCAGTATAATATTCGGTTTCCTTTATTACTGTTTTCATGATGCCCTTATATCAGAATAACAACATGAATGACTTGTGCATCGGCTGGATTTTGTAAACTATCTTGTTCTCTGCTCAAACACAATTTCTGAGGTATGAAATTGATCTTGGGTAAACAATAAGATCTTTGCCTGTAGATAGCAGACGTTTTGTTTATCATTAACACAACCATTACACACCCCTCGCTGACTGAGCAGAGATTTTGAATTTCAGGTGCAGCCACAACATCAATATCGACGTCACATGAATATTCAATCCTCATAAGAAGAGGGCTACCTTTCTGAAATTGCACAGTGACTATACTGTAAACGTCAGTTGTTAAAACATAAATTGTGGGCTTTGTGAAAGGTAAGTAAATAAATGCGATTCATGTGACTGCAGTGTTGTGTGTTCCTGTGTGCCTGCATTTGTTTTCCACTGTTTGTGACGCAGCCAGTCTTCAGATGTGCAGATGCAGCATGTCCGTTCCCACTCAGCTGCGTAGCATTGACAGCTTCAGCAATACTTCCTGTTTTAATTCGACTGCAAATCCACCACTGACTTTTAAATGGAGTGTGCTCATCTATAACACCCTCATAAACGGTACAAAGAAGGCTGTAGGCCTGGGTGACCACTGTTTGACTGCAGTGGAAGGCTGCATGCCTGCTTAAACTGAACAGCAGCCTGAAACAAGCACTTACTTTCTGGAAGGAAACTTTTGGCCTGAGATGAACTTCTGTTATTTCACTTAACTCTTAACTTTCCTCAGCACATACCGCTGGATTGAGGCCTTGCAAATGAAAAGTCCAGTCTAAGTTACCATTTTCCAACAAAACAGTTACACATAAGCATTTAACATACTGCACAGTGCTTCATGAAGATTGTAATGAATACTTGTATGTTTGGACTTAATTGTCAACTAAAAGATTTTAATGTTTTTTCACCCTTTTACAAAAAATCTGTGGTTGCCATTGGTGAGAATGGGTCAACGGCAATGATTTACCCCAGGTCTACCTTGCTCTCAGCCGGGGCTTTATGCAAGCCAGCTTTGGTATGACAGGTCGAAGGTAAAGTACATAGTGTCTTTGTAAGCCTGTAGTCACTATATAGAGCTTGACCAATCCTGGATTTTAGAGCTCAATGCAAAAAAGTAAAAAAAAAAAAAAACATTCTGTTGACGAGAAATCAGCAGATATGTTTTCCTTGTATTCGTTTTAATCAGTGATCAATTGAATTTGGTTATCAAAGGTATGGTACAGTTCAACAATAAAGTAATTGTTCTTACCAGAGTGAGTGCAAACATCTGGTCAGACTGTAATATGGTACTCTGAGAACCAGGCTGAAGGAATAGTAAAACAGTTTGTGTTGACTTCTAGTCTGCTCAGCGATACTCTTTTCTTCGCAACCCAAAAGATACTTGAACAAAAGTGTAACATGTTAATGTTGTTATAAATGTACTTTATATATTGACTAAAAGAGAAAAAATCTTTTGTTTAAGCTCTCATCTAGTTGAATCTCAGATGTAAAAATAATATTCCAACGCCTACTTTTAATGATGGAATAACCCTTTTAGCAGTAAGAGATACAATCTACAGTTGTGGACTTGGTCTTGTGTAAATGCTGAAAAGCCATGTGACCAATAATTTTGTGTAAAAGTTATTTTCTCTCTATTGTTCTCATTTCTCTCACTTTATGTAATGAATATGTAAAAAAGTAGCCTAACATGCCACAGCATTAAAATTCCCCCAGTTCAGGAGCTTTACTGAAAGTTTCCTTTCAAGTTGGATATGTGAGACTTGAGGGTGCGCTTGCATTTTTCCCTAATTGGGGCTTATTTTAACACACCTGGAATACCTGCTTTCACTTTGCCATTTGACCTTTTGTGAATTAAGACGGCAAGGCAGAGTTGGAGCTCGTCAACCCTGCGGTACATCATAGCGAGGGAAGGCTGCACCATGACTAATTAGTAAATCTCCCTCCTCTCTAAGGTGAAAAAAATGATTTCCTTTGCAGGGAGGTTGGGGGTTGATGAGTAAATACCCACCTGCACCAAGTTGCAGTAACCTAATAAGTCTCCTTGGACTTTGAAAGTGAATATTTCATATTTCACTGATCTCTAACAGCTTTTCTGCATGTCTCATATTTGACTCTCCATAAGCCATCTAAGATGGGTAAAGGGGAAACACAGACTGCAGGGTCTCTTTCCTGTCACACAATGGCGTGGAAAGGTCAGGCCTAATGAAGTCGGGGGTGTGACCCCTAGCATTCAGTGACTTTGCATGGGCCCCCATCCTACCGCTGCAACCATGCCAGTTAATCCCTTTTTGATCCTAATTGATAGGCATTAACATGATCCTTATCCAGGAGCTGTGTTTTGTCTTCCACAGCCCTTCTCTCTGGGTGTCAGTGACACAAAGTGTGAAAGCGTTAAACCAAATGTGAAATTGATATTTTTCATGTTTGTGTGCTTAAATTCTGGCTGTGTTTCTAAACACTCACACAAGAGGTGCTCAATGTTCAGCGTTTGCCCTTTGAGGCTCTCAACAGGACTTAGCACATGACCTCTAGAATCCGACTGTGATGTGAATGGTACCAGCCCATTTCCAGTTTGTTTTCCTTTGAGTCCTTTTATCTTCATCACTTGGTGATTACTGCCTTTAAACACTTAACTAATTACCCTCTTTAAAATGTTTTCACTGACTTTAAGTCACAGCCCATGTCACTTTTATGAAAGTGCAGACACTGCATGTTTTCCACAGTACAGGTGTTGTACTACTTTCCAAGAGTTTTATCTTAGTAGAATTTTTTGTAGTAGTAAATTTTTGTTTACATTCTCTGATACTTTATATATCAGACCGTATAACCCTTAATCCTAAATTAAATTAACAATTTATATTAATTATTCATGTTTGCAGGTAGACACCGATGAAACTTTTTTATTACTTTTTATAGCTGACCAGTTAAGTTTCATTCTAACAATTAGAAGTCGTAGTCCACTTTACTGAACTATATTAAACCTCCTTCGTGTTGCAACAGCTGTACTAAAGTTGTTTTCTTTTCTTTTTCTTTTATTGTCATTTGCACAACAATTACAGGGAGCAGTCGTTGGCAATGACATTTTTGAATCTCAAGATTTTGGCTTTGTTTTAAATTTACACTGTAGCCAGGAATTGCTGTAATGTGCCGCTTGACTCTGTGTCGAAATAAACTGGTCTTTATTTATTTGAACAAATTCTATCATTGTGAAATGCCTGAAACTGAATTCAGCCTGAGCGGTGATTAACTGACAACAATGCAATGATAAATAAATAATAATTCAGGATATTTAGAAATACTTCATAAAATGAACTTTTCAAAAACTCCTTACATATTTTTACGAACCAGTTACATAGAAATCATTTGATTTGCAATGAAATTACTAGTGTTTGCTTTGGCACAATACGAAGGTTCTATCAGAAATTAAGAAAGGATTCATTCAGGTATTGGGATGAACACAATGTTGCAGCTTTATCCCATGATCAGTTTGTTCGATCTTAACACTTTAGTACACACCTTTTACTTTTAAAAATGTATCGATTCAACAGGAAATCATTTAAGTTAACAAGAACTTATATAGTGTTAAGCCATGTTCAGTCTTAAAATGATTACTACATTGAGAGACAGGTCCAACCTGCGAGCAGTATACCTTCAACAAGTTTTTTTGATTCAGTCACACTGAAAATAACAGTGAATGCCTGACGCCCTGCAAAATATTGCTGATCAATGGATTGTTGTGATTTTTCTTTAACCATACATCCAAGATTACAGCAAGGCAAGTTGTGGAGTTTGTGTATAGCAAAAATACAGTAATGATTATTAGAGCTTATAAGTAATACTATGAGAGAAAGCAACAATTTGCCATTTTTGAACATACTTGACTCCCCCTCTTTGCATGTGATATTTATGTGTCCTTTTTTCCTTATTTGTGATTTGATTTTTCTCTGATGTTTTGAAATATTTTTATACTATTGAATGCTATGGGGCGTTGCCTTTTACAATGAGTAATCACTGTACACAAACACTGACTGAAGAGCTGCTGTAAATTGGCATGATTCACATATTAGATATACCCTTGGACCGACACTAAGCCACCATAACTTTTGGTAAATTGTTTTGCTTTCTTTAAGATGTCCAAATACATGTTTATCAAAAAAAAAAAAAGCCGCAGGTCTGTGAGCCTTTACACGGACAACCATACAAAACGTGTGATTTTTTTTTTTAGTTTTTTCCTCAGTACTCTCAAACCTGTACAATTAAGAAGCATGTCTTGCCATTGTGCTCGGCAGTGTGCAACAGCCCGCTTTAGCTGGAAAATGCCAGGTGTCGTGTTGGTTCTTGTTGGTTTCACACAGCGACTCGAGTCCCTCCCTGGAACGCAGTTCTCAGGTCTCCATAGGATTGAGTGTTATTTCCAGCTTGTTTGTTGCAGTGAATAATGAGTACTCTGTAAGGCCTGATGACATAATTTGGAGATTGCTATGGAAAAATAACTAATTATGGAGCTAAGAAACTACAGATTGGGACTACGCTTGTGTACTTCACTTGACTGCCACCACCTGCCCTCTATATGTCACACTTACTTCACTTATCCCACAGTTGTGAAACCGAGCTGTTGTCTGCCAGTTATGTGCAACCCCCAGCAGACACACATGCAATGAATCAGTAGTGGGTTGGACTTGATAATGCTGTTGTTATTTAGATTTTATTTACCCATTAAAAAAAAAAAAGAAATTAGAAGTAGATGGCGTACAGGATTGAGAGTTTGATGGAATAAGGATTCACTGAGAGCAATATGAAGAGAACTCCCTTTAGTGTTGCTGTCTTAACTGACACAGTAGGAAAGTTGAGGAAGTCAGAAACAAATACACTATTTCCAGAACTTTCTCTCCAATGCTCTAAGCACATAGTAGAACTTGTGGTTCACTGGACAGTATTTGTCAGATATTGTGGCTTGACCTGCTGGTGGAAGAGCTTTGGTTTTCTTGCATTTTGCCTAAAACATTTTTCTTATAGGTTTGGGAATAGACATTTAGCAGGGCAGGAACATGGTGTATGATCATATGCAGTACTGTTTGAGGGGTTATCTTCAACTCTGGCTGTGGCTGGCTCATTCCTCCTCATAATTTTTTTTTTCCTCCACACTACCCGCCTGAAAAACTGGTAAACTTGTTTGTTTTCTGTTGATGAGACTTGTGTGGAAGATAAAAAAAGCTTTATCAATTATGCCAGTGTTGCACTGGTATAGCAAGTTAAAATACACCGATACATTAATACATAATCAAGCGGGGTTAATAACAATTGGCTGATACCTACAGTGAACATCTGACTCCCACATGTTTAGAGTAATATTTTACTTTTTTCATCTTGCGGCATTCTCACCTCCACATAACTTCACAAACAGTTTGGCTTTAGCTTCGCTGGAATTTTGTATTCTCGTCTGGTATACAAGCCTCTTTTCTGACTGGTTTTTTTTTTTATCAATAATTGCAAGGCCAAAAAGTTCTTCTTGAGAAAACAAAGAACAAAGAAAAGCAACATCAGTTTGTGTGTGTGTGTGTGTGTGTGTGTGAGAGGTTTGACTTTCAGTGCTGAACTGAACTAAAGCAGGGGCAAGTATGCAGCAGCATTATAAAGGACAACAATATGGTTGACAACTTACTTTTCAAACCATGTTAATGCATTTCAGATCCTTGTTTGAATGCAAGTCAATACAGCAGGTCTTCAGCATTAGAGCAGTTTTATGCCTGATCTCTGAAGTTTGGAACCTGTACTTTTATTTGGTACTTATTTTCCTCTTGAGCTTATCACAGGAGCAGCAGACAGATCACAGAACCTCACCTGCTGCAGTTTATTCTCTCCATATTGTTTTTATATTAACTGCTTCTCTGAGAAATGACACAGATGAAAAAATCTGATGTAAAATACTCGCAGCATCAGAGCAGGGATGAGAAGAGCTTGTTGTCATGTTTGAAGTAGGTCTTTTAAGATATTGAAGTCTACAGTAATTTCCACTCTTCTCAGGATATAGCTGTCAAAAATCATACCAGTAGACTGTCATTTGCATTCAGTTAAGAATCAGCTTATTTATCTGTTCCACTTGGCCATTTTCAGCTACTTAGATTTGCATCCTTTGGTGTGTAACCACAATTATTTTGCTTATTTATTTACTCATGTGCTTCTTTTAATGCTTTCTTTTTTTTTTTTTACTTGTTTATATATGGTTTAAAAACAAACAAACAAATGAAATGTTTGAGCCTGGATGTGATTTTATAAAGAAGAAGAAAGCAAGAAAAGCGGATAGAGAAAAGGTAAAAAAATAGGACCTGTAGAATGAAAGCTTGAAGGTAAATGATTCATCAAATTGCTGTTTTATGTAATATCTTACATTAAACGTTTGTAATATTTCAGACTTGGGATACTGTATATTTAATACTTTTACATTTAAGGATATATTAAAATTACATGAAATTTCAGTACTTAGCTGCATAATTTCTCTGGCATTTAAAGCTAATAAGAGAATCTTTATCTAAAACCGTCTTACGGTGCACAAGTTTTACCTTGGATATTTTGTATGTCCTAGCTCAACCAATAATATGCATATATATCATGATTTATTAAGACATCGTTTTGTTTTGGCAATACTATTAATTCTTATTTCATAAATCCCACATGTATACATTCAAAGTTAGGATGACAGGTCTATCTGAAACCTTAAATACGTACATTCATTAAAAACTAAATTCTGTGCTGTAGCTTGTTATATTTACTGTAATCCTGCTGCATGCAGGTATAGACAGAGTTTAAAGAGATGACAGTGAATTTGTTCATTGTCCAAGCTTCCCTCTCATGATTGGTGGACACATTTGTTGGACAAACTTCAAGATTTTGTCCATCCTTTAATATCCGAATTAGGCCTAAAGCACATTATCCCTGTGATTTGTTGTCGCTAAAATTAAATAATATGTGCAAAAATATATGTTTTGGAGGTAATTTTGTGCTTGTATATGGTACTTCTGTCCACATGCTTGGCTTGTGCCAGTCAGGAGCTGAATTTAGATTTTTAGCTTTGTTATGAAATCAGTTTTCATAACAAAGCAGGTAGTCCCATATGAACAGGCTACCCAATCCAACTTTACTTCTCAATGCTGCTCATTCACCTTTCTCCTGACAAAACCATTCGAAATCAAGGGCAGCATCACCTTTCCTACTAATGAGGTTGTTTATTTACTAAATTTCCTTGTGGACTGTGAAAGAAAAACAAGCCATGCATAGCAGAGCATATAATCAGCATTAGCAAAACAGAGCTCCAAAAGCCCCAAGTTATACATTTTGTGACAGTATAACACCATGTAGCTTACCTGAGGTACCTGCATGTTAAACTTGTCAACCTTTCAAAGAGTCTGCTGAAGTGAACAGACCACATTATTATAACCTGAACAAAGTCATGCTGGATTTTAAATTGGACATAATCTTCAAAAGAAAGAAAGAAAGACTTCCGTACTGGTCTTTCCCTGCGATAACCACGTTTAAGACTTTTATTTAAAATGAGCTAAATACCCATTTTGATAACATTTGCTTCTTCATCCTGTCAGGTTTTCACAAACACAGATGATTACAGGATATCAAAATACCACAACTCTGACAGCAAAGATGTCCTGACTCATAGCTTTATCAGTAATGTGTTTTACTCCTCATTTGATTAACGTTATGCTGGGTTGATGTTCTATAGTGTCACTCTAGTTACACTGCACATACAGGAGATAATCAAAACGGTGATAAACACTGCATGAATATGAATCTCAACTCTGAGGTAACTTCATCGCAATTGCAAACAATGTTACAGATGTTAGTAAGATGATGTGGAGTGCTAGTTAACAGCGGTTTTAATTAATCAGCACTTGGATTTTGGGGTGTTTTCAAGGCAATATGAGTTGCAGTTAAGACACATGATTTGCAGCTGCATCGGTTGTAAAAAAAAAACAAACAAAAAAAACATCACAAATGCCATGTAGAAAATACTGACACACAGCTTTGATAAAGTGGAATGGGCACAAGGTGAAAGTAACCAACAGGGATATGACAGACATACTGCATGCAAACTGTAGGAGGTACCAAATACTGCTCATTAGCAAGCAACCTGATGTGACGCACCTGTGCAGCAAAAATGCAGATTTAGTCAATTCTGAGCCTTTTGGCTACAATATACAGGCGACCGTATACACATATTTAAGTGTTTTTCTTCTCATTTCCATCACAAATCTATCCACGTTGTACAACATAGATTAGTTTTAACTGATAAAGAGCCTATGGGCATTGATAGTTTGCTATAATAATGATGTATGTGTGGCACAGTTCTCTATTTGGTGCACAGCAGAATTCCATTTCTGCTTAAATCCGTCGATGATTTGCAGACCTGCTCATCAGAGCCCATGTACACTGCTTTATTTGCTGATGTAGATTGGGTTCCAATCTCTGCGTAAATGTGTGAAGCTTTACTGTATGTTTGCTTATCTGTCCAGCCATCCCATCTATTCAAACAGCACTCCTTTCATTTAAGGCTGTGTGCTGGCAGGCTTTTTTTTTTTCTGGGACCTTTTCTGTTATTTTGGGACCAGATGGCGAGGGGCACGGAAGCGCCTCTTTTGTCCGGGCGCCCCAGTGAAAGGAGGCTGTCCTCCCTAATGTAATCAGCAGCACCGGAAGGGTCCATTTTGGGCTGTGAAAGAAGACAATCGGGTCTGGACACATCTAGATTACAGAAACGCAGAGTTCATCTCCCGACCCTGCCCCCTTTGACCGAAGCCCTGGCATGGAGGATCCTCATCTTTGATCAGTGGAGGGTGGAGGTGCTCATTCGACCTCACAAGGGCCAAAGGCCGCCACCACCCCCCATGCCCTGTTTACCCTGCACTTGGCTGCTGCTGACACCTCCTTCCGGAAAGAGCCAAGGGGTGGTGGGTTGGTTTGGGCATTGGGGGGGGGGGGGGGGGGGGTTACCATGACCTGTCTAGACACCGTTGCTTGTTGCCCTGGTGTCGCCAAGGGGACATAATGAACTTTGACCTCAAATGTAGTTGGTTAGGAGCCACTCTGGTCATCCAAGGAAGACATTTTTTTTTTCTTTTTAATTTTCAGGGTTGGGGGTGGGGAAATGAGGCGGGGGTATGGATGTGACCCACATAATACACAATCTGCTTTGAGGGACCACAAGCATGAATTTCCTGGCATAACATCCATTTTTTATTTTAATAATTCGGTGACAATTTCAGTTAGGTTACAACACGTCAGCACAGTTGTGCAAGATGGAGAATAGTATTGCTGACGAATGAGTTTGCCTTTCAACTCTGAGACGACAAAGTTACTTTCCTGAGAATTTTTTTGGTTTACTTTAGTTCATCTGATCCCACAATGACACTCTTCGAAGGAGGACTGATTTTTTTTTTTTAAGTTGTGACATATTCTCGTAAGTTGTGCTGTTTTTGGTTCATGATTGTTATTTTCATTTTGATACATTTTTGGACATTTTATTTCTCATGCGCAGTAAGTAATCTTTGAATTTGTTATCTGTTTTATCCTGTTAAATATTATATGCAACAAGCAGTTTGTAGGTAAAACAAAGAAAAATATTCTTACCTTGACTCTCATTGGTACATTTTAACATTGCTGACTAATACTTGTCTTCCTGAGCTGTTTTTATGTTATGTTGTTGAGCCAAAGACCGTTTTCTACCTTGGACAGACGTACAGTAATTTTGCATTCTATTTTGTTCTGTTTTATCTTTATGGAATTGTGATTTTTATATTTCATTAGATGAAAGTATTGTGCAGCATAAATGCTTCTCAGTATGCAAATTTTTCTTCATTTGTATATTTACAGAGTTTATATATTAATGATTTAATGAAAAAGATTTGAAAATAATACAAATGTAAACTTGGAAAATCTGAGTCAAAATCTTTGTAACAAAACAAAGTAGACACTCACACTGACATACAGTATTGATATATACTGAGTATTGTGAATTTAAACACATGCAAATGTCAAAAATCAGATGAGTCTAGAATTTTTATAAAGGTTTTTTCAAAGGATTAGGATTATTTTTTTTCTTGTTCTTTTGAAATTGTCCGAATAACGTAATTAGTTGGCTGTGTTTATTCTCTAATGCAAATGTTTTGCCGTGCATGCAGTACGATGTTGGTGGTATTCTTATTTATCACATGCCATTCTTCGTCCTATACCTGGAGTCCTTGGTTATGGCCTGAATCACAACATAACGCAATGTGCGAATTGACTTTGATGTTGAGGCTGTTCCTCAGGAGTGGGTGTAGCGATTCCACCATCATGGCCGCCACTACCATCCCCGCCCTCTTGCCTGCCACTCAGGAACAGTTAAAATGGCAGCATGCAGCAAAATGAGTGAGAGGGAGAAAGAGAGAGACGCCCACTACTGTGAGCTGAGGCACGGTCGACTGAGCAGTAGCCTGCCTTGTATGCCAACTCAAACTGAGATGATTATTTTTGGTGTATTCAGCGGTCTGAGTACAATGTAGAATCTAAAGTCTAGACAGGTAGATGGTGCTGAAATCAGTGAAGGGTTAACCTCTTCTGTCACCGCTTTATCCAAAATCAGTAGTTCACAATGGCACTCTATTTCTCACCACAATTTGTCCGGATACAGAACTAAATGTAAGCCGTATATTCTCTGTTTTAAATAATTGAATCATGAAAAAATGAAATTCATGCAAAACATATTAGCGAAACCATGGCTACACTATTTTCAAAGTACAAATGCAGCCAAATAGAAAATATTTATGCTAAATATGCTTTTTTGGATTTACGGTGGCCCTTACCACAATATAATGGTTATATTGTAGTCAAAGTGTTAATATGTTGTGAACTCTTCAACCAGGTCTTTGGCAGGCTGCCATTTTATTCTCCAAATTATCGCTTGCAGCCTGGCACAATGGGAACAGAACAAAATTTTCTGCTCTGTAGCAACTAAGATGCAAACACAAGCTATGTTACTCATATTCTGTATATTTATCTTCGTTGTAATATATCTGGGTTGTCAGCATTGGCCACAGCATCATTTGTATTCTGAAGCGGTGCAGTACAGTATTTCAGCTACTATATTCATTTTTAATGTAGAAAGAACAAAGTGCTATGATCAGTGATCATTGAAACCCTTTGCTCTTAGTGAAACAGCTCTATGCGTGTGCTTATTATGTCATCTAACTAATACCAATTAAAGGCTGTACGGTACACCAACCCAACGCTGTTTCATTGAGCTACAGACCCATTTAGAATGGATCACAGAGCGTAGATGTGTGTATCCAGTCTCAATAAACTGTCTGAAATTAAGTATTACACCCAATCATTTTAAACCTTTGCAGGTCTGGCTGCTACTTCATAACATCTCTATTGCAAGGTACTCTTCACCCAAACCTCAGTGTGGAGAATTTTAAGGTAAATGTCCAAATCTTCTATTTTTAGGTCTTCCTACTCATACTGAATGACATATTATTATTGGCTCTTGGTGTGAATGTGTTTTTTTTCTTCCTTCCACAGTGTAGAGAGCTGGTGGTGGACTAGGAGGAAGATGTCATGCTAAGGATGGGTTTTGGTGATGATGTTGCTGCTGTTGATGCAGCATCGAGCTCTCACTTTGTGCCTCTGTCAGCTATGATGCGTAACCACAAAGTGAGTGACAGGCCAGTCCCCGGGGAGAGCAGGGGGCCTGAGGTGAGTCAGATGTATCCTTGACCCTGTCTAGCTGTGTCAGCAAGCAACACAAACTCAAAAACAAAGGCCAGAAATGGCATGACTGTACATTGTACATCTTAATTTAGTATGTAGAAGAAGAATGTAAGAGATACTAAGAAACACCAAGAAAATACAACCACCTTGACTGTTTCTGTTCAGACTTACTTATAACAACTTATAAATTATGGAATTATAATTCAGCATATCACATTTAACTGATATCTTTGGTAACTTTGCGTGCATTTGTATTTCCACGAGAGTACTGAATATTTTACTCTTGGCTCTCTGATATTGTTTCGAATCTGTCTCAAACATGGACTTGGTACTTATTTTTGTACATATTCAACATTGTTTAATTCAGTGCATTACAGATGCAGTATTAAACACCCAATGCCTGGTACAGAAAAGAACACAGACGTCAGAGACAGGTATTATTTCAGTGGAGTCAAAACTTCTTTTTTAAACCTGTTTATCATGACGATTTTGTTTTGTTGCGTACCTATTTTAGCTTATATTTCAAGTTAAAATGCTTTCAGAGTTTCATGGAGCAGGAAAGTAAGCATCTGTAAAATGTTCAGTACTAACTTAGAAACGTTATTATGGAATTTGAGAAAACCTGGTATCATTAGTGTTCACCAGCAAATCAACTACAACCCAAGATGTTACAATACTCAGACGTGATCTAACTTTATGGATAATGTAGTGTGATTAGAATGAGAAATTTTAAATGTTTTGTTTTTTCTTAACATGACTGATCCAATGAATCAGTGCGAAATAAAACTTTCTTTCCATCAAAATAATTAAGAAATTTGTGAAGAAATTGTGGATTGTAATATATTAGTTTTATTCATACATTACTCATCTCGGTTTTGATTGCCATATTACTCATACTATATGGGAAAGAACATAAAGTTTAAGAGTGATGCATTTTACACAAACTATCGTTGTATTACTGGTATTATCATTCTATCTAGTGCTGTAACAATAAGTGTGTTAATAGATTTTTCGGTCAGCAAAACAATTACCTACAATTCTGATAATCGATAAGTCATTTATCAAGCAAAAATGCCAAACTTTTACTGGCTCTAGTTTCTAAACTGTGAGGATTTGCTGCTTTTCTCGGTTTTACGTCGGTATAAATTGAATATCTTTGGATTTTTGACTGTTGGTTGGACAAACCGGCAATTTAAAGAGGTCACCTCATGCAATGTTTTATAGACGTATCGGTTACTTGACTAATTAAAAATGGATGAAAAATCAAACAGTAATGAAAATATAAATTAGTTGCAACCCTTGTCATGTTACGCGTAAACATAAAGTTTAAAATAAACATTCTGTCAATGTTTGATGGTTTCACATTATTTTTAATTGTTTTGTTCAGTGAGAAATATCTGCTTCCATCCAAAAGATAACATCGGTATATCATGTTGAAAGTTAGTGTTAGATTTCTGAATTAGTGCTTGTTGTGATCTGTTCAGTGTTCAGTGTAAAAACAAGCAGTTTTCCCAAAGCCGTAATCAATGTTCAACACATTTCTAAATAATCATGATTGAACTGAAACAATTTATGTAATCTGCATCATCCCCTGAAATGTATTGTAAACTGATTCTTTTCTAAACTTATATTTCCGATTGTGTTCTCTTGTTACTGTTTCCCCATTTTATCCCCAAAAAAACAATGAATCTTTTTGTGACTCATCATGATTCCGTCAGCTTAGACCAGAAGTACTGCTGGACAAACCGCGTTATAAACAACTTTGTGAAATGTAATGCAAGATTTTAATGTTTTAAATTCATTCCCCTAAGCAGGAAACATCTACTCAAGAAAGCATATATGGTGGCTACATGGGAAAAAGTACAGAGATTTGTTTTTTCTGAATTTCGTCAAGTGAACAAAAAGAATCTTCATTGAAAAGTCTTGCATCTTTTTTCAAGGGTCGCTCAAACACGGTGTGTGAAATGAGAGTTGCCTGGGTGTGACTTTTCCAGAAAGCATCCGCTTGCTATTGTCTGCCTAGTCAACTTCTGCAGGCCCCAGCGCCCTGACTTCCATACATGAGAGATCAAGGGTTACCAAGGTGCTTTAGAGAAAGGAGGGCTCAATGTGAGAGGGGACAAACCAGTCCACAAAATACTCATTTCCTTTGCATGTTAGGTGCCCTAGTGGGGATTCAGACGGGGTCACTGACACAGCCACTGGGGTTGAGTTTTTTTTTTTAATTCCATCGTTGTTCTTAATGAAAACTGTTGCTTGCCTCTTCAGTGGCTTGCGACTGCTATCTGCTGCCTGTACAGTATGTGGCTTGATAATATGCTGAGTTTGCCCAAAAGAAAGTTTGTTCAGACTCTGGCTGTTTATCCGGGTCCAGACAGAGGCACCTCATGTAGAAAAGGTAAAAGTAATTCTGTCCACCTCTCATTCTTGCCAAAAACTTCAGTCACTGAGCCACGGCATTAACTTGTATTCTAACAAGATTAAAATATATTCGTCCTGGGGATTAGCATAGTTAGGTGTCCTTTTGCCTCTTTTTTTCCTGCACTGGTGCGATGACAGTGGGCTTTGATCTGTGTTGCGAGGCAAGAGTCCTGGCTTGGACCTAGCCATTCGAGTGCCAAGTGTGAAATTGGCCTGATGTCATCCCCATTCTTCACCTTTTACATCTTTCACCACTTTAATTATGTTTCCGCCACAAAGCCCAGGCACCTCTGAGCAGATTCCACTCTGGCACTAGGAAGCATTTAGAAACTGTGGGTAAATGACACAGTAGGGGAGGGGGAGGATGGTAGGAGAGGTCATAGCAGGATGGGGCCCTTTTGTGTTTAGAGGTAGACATTGATACTTTCCTGATGTACCCTGTTCTCACTTCCATATTTATAGCATGAGAACTTTCTGAAATTGTCAGCAATACTCCAGAAAATAACTTTTATTCCAGGATTTATTATTTATTTTTTTTACAAATCCTGCATCCCATTCCAGAAGAAATGTTCATTTCTCAGTCTTATCTACCCAGATTACTGACGATTCACAGTCATACATTATGTTTTCACAGCAATGCAAGACTTCTGTTGCGTGAAGCAGTTAGAGGCCCCAAACAAGGACCACTTCCGGTCACTTGACCACCTGAATCTCACTTCTACACATGAGACAAATTATTCTCCGATAAAAGCTTTTGTTCCAGGAGAATGTGCCCATGCAGCCTTACAGCTTCAGCTATTGTTCATGCATTGGTGTCCCTATATGAACTTCAGGGAGCTTCCCTGCCTGTGAATATTTTGATGAAGGTTCCTATTGATGCGCTGAATGAAGGACCAAAACAACAGGGGTATGTGTGCATGTGCATGTGTGAGGAGGAACAGAAATGAATGAAGTGTGTGGGGATGTGTGCGTGCCAGGCAAGAATAAAATAAAACCAAGTGATAGTAAGATATGTGTGTGTGTATGTCTGTGTGTGTTTGTGTGTGTCTGTGTGTGTGTGTGTGTTTGTGTGTGTCTGTGTGTGTGTGTGTGTGTGTGAGGGAGACAGTATGAGCTGGTGAGTGAGAAAGCTGTGTGTGGAGAATGGGTTACTGAGGGGCGGGAGGGGGGAAACCAGCCACCTGCAGCCATGACAGGCTTTGACCTTCATTGCTCTCTCTCTCTCTGTCTCTCTGTCTCTCTCTCTCTCTCACCCCTCCCTCCCTCCCTCCCTCCCTTTCTCTCCTTTCGACTCCTATTTCTGCCTTGTGATAGAAGCGCAGGCTCTTTTCAGAGGCGGCGAGGAAGACTGACCGTCGTGAAGACAGTGCTGGGAGCAGCCCTATCTGCTCTAATGCTAGTCACTGGCCGTTAGACATGGCGTTCAAAGACTAGCGGTGCAAGTATGGAAATGCAGATAAGGCATTGTTGAGGAAACATGCCTGGGAATTGTTCAAGGCTTTCCCTTGCATAATGTTTGGATGCTTTTGCAAATGTTTTAATCTCAATCCATGAATTTGATCCTTCATGAATGTGATGCTGAACCACCCATAGAATGAGTGGGCGTTTGCATGGAAAGGATTGTCATGCTATGCAAATTATTAATGTTTGTAATTACATTTGTGAATATTTGACATCTGGCAACATGTATTTAAAACTGTTATTTTATATATTTCTCTTTTCTAGACATTTTTAGCCAACAATGCATTTGTTTTTTTCTCTATTTTTATGCCTGCAGAAGCTCAGCATTGATTGAAGGTTGCATTTACTGCTTCAGCCAGACCTCAATTATTTTCTTCTGTGTTTTTATGGAGCTCCCCTTCACATAAAGATGCTAGAAAGTTGTTTGTGTATAATCTTCAAGGTTTATTTACTCTTCTTTTGCAGTTTTCAGGAGGCAGTTAATTACACAATTAATACAGGATACAAATTATGTACATTTATACCAAAGGATACTTCCAACATAAAATAAAAAATAGCATTGTATTCTACAACTCTGTGTTGTAATTTTATTTAAACATGTTCATATATAGATAGATATAAGCTGATGAGTAAATTCATAATGTCGTACCAGCAGTTTTCATAAAGGCATTAAACTTGAATAGTCTGCATTTGAAGTAATACTGCTTCTCTGATTCGGCACAGTTCTGTTTCATAAAAAGTTCAAACTTGAACTTTAAGGCAAAGTGTGTTTCTGTTTGGTGGATTTTAATTCACACACACTTTTTGCAGATACACAACAAAAACACTTTGAAAGGCAAAAAGTCCACAATTTGGTATGGATACAGTCTAAAACTTGATCATACTTCTGTCGATAAGGACCAAAGTTTATAAACACAGTTATTTGCCCAAGTACAACAAATTGCAGCTTTCATGCAAAGGCCCCATAAACTATTATTCATTCACAAAAAAAGAAAACAAAAAGAAGTTATTGCAAGATAAACAAGCAGTGTAAACACCTCAGATATCTACTCTAAAGCAACACTGGTCATTGGATAGATTTTTTTTCTCAATATAATCTATATAAATACACATATGAAGTCCTTTCAACAACGATAAGAGATTTCCAATATTTGTAATACAGTCACTGACGGATTTGCCTTCTTTTTATGATATATGGATATGTAATAAAACTGTATATAGAGAAAGATTTAACAAGAACATCCAATAACCTGCATGTATAGTCTATACTCAAGAGTGGGCAAAATGGTTGTCATCATTGTCTTAATGCTACAGAGTTGTTTCTGTGTCTTCAAAGGCAGAATTATAGCCTTCAATTCATTTAGCTACAAAAAAAAGGATTTATATTGCTATTTAAAAACTATAATAGCTGCACTGATGCATTGGTATAACGAAGGGAACACGCACATAATATTTGTTTAAAGGCTATGAGACGATCACATAGGCTACATATAAGCAAGGCCTAACTCAGCATTTTAGTTAAGTGGCGTGTTAGAAAAAGTCGCTACCTCTCAGTCACTTATAATAATAAACTGTTCCTTTTTTCTTTTTTTTCTTACTGTTTAAAAAAACGTATCAAAATTCATTGTCTGCCCAATTAGGTCTGCAACTGACACTCAAAAACCTTCTTCTGTCCAGTTTACATCAAACACAACCAAGTAAAACCAACAAGCATGGAAATAAAATCGTGTTAGCATTTATTTAAATTCACAGTAGCCTGGGTGCAGCAGAAAAATATTCTTTGGACTTCAGTTTGTTTACTTCCCTGGCAGATCGAAACGTCAAATGCCAGTTAGTTTGAATGTAAAATGATGACAATCATGGATAGCAGTAGGCCTATATAAAAACGAAGGGTGTAAGCATTTGTACCTCCTGGGGTTGGGGTTGGGGGGGGGGGCGACAAACAATGAAAACATACCTTTATACAACATCTTTTTATAGACGTGATATTGCAGAAATATCTCTCTTTTTTTTTAAAAACAATTTATGCTGGTATACTCTACACACTGGCCCTTTTATTCGATGAAATTATTGCATTGTAGGCTTGACAAAACCTCACATGTAACGAAAAATCCCTATAATATTCCTATAGGAACCTATAGAGACCTCATTAAATATTCCTGTAGGGACTCTTAGGGGTCCAGTGACCTTATTGTTCCTTTGTAGAATTTTATTTTAATTTCCTGTGGTGACCCATGGTATATCTGTAGTGGTAGAGATAGAACTTTGTGGCATTTTATCTGCTGTGGTATCATTAAATATTCCTGTAGGTAGAGTTTTGCAGTGGTATCTCTATAAAATATCTGTTATAGGATTACTATAGGTTCATTTTCGTCAGGAGGCTGCTGTGACTTCTCTGGAAATCAATCGCTGTCTGATTTTTCGTCTTTCGACGTGACGGTGGCATGATTGTACAGTCCCTGTGCCATCAGGTGCAAGGCCAGACTGTTTTTAGCGCCGGTGGCCTTCTTGATTTTGGCCCTCTTGTTCTGAAACCAGATCTTGATCTGGGACTCGTTGAGGCCCAGCTCCTGCGCCAGGTTCTGCCGCCTCTGCTCGGTCAGATACCGGTTTGTCTGAAACTCTGATTTTAGTCTTTGCAGCTGTTCTGCTGTGAAGGCCGTCCGTGGTCGCTTGTCCTCTTTGCTGGTCGTTTTCTTCTTTGGTTTGCGAGATCTTGGCCCTGTGGTGTGGGAGATATGGGGGGTGGGGGGTGGGGGGGGGGTCACAGACACATATAGGCTTGTCAGTATCAAATCAGGGTTTTGAATATGGGCGAAAAAAATAAGAAGATAGGTCAACTTTCACGTCAGCGATAATCAGGAAAACGGCTTTATAAACAACTTTATAAATGAAAAAATATGAATTTAATGTTTTCTCATTCACATACTCAACCCACGTTTAACTAGTATACTATTCTACTACTTCACATTTTAGGATAGAGCACCCGATTTAGATTTGTTGACTTATTTTATTCTCCAAAATTGAGAAATAAGTAAAGAAATGGCTGTTGTCACCAGGCTACTGGGTCTTCGGAAGCTTTTTTGTTTCAAATAAATCACAAAAATACGCTTTACTGATCCCCCAAAGCATTTTTTGGCAAACTTGTAAAAAAAAAAAAAAAAAAAAAAAAAAACGAGGAGTGTTGTGTAAAATGTTGACACGTCCACTGAAGAAAAACACCCAAGAAGCAAAACCTCCCCTCCCTCCCTGTTTCTGTCCCTCTGCACACACACACACACACACACGCATACACACACGCACACACACACACGCACTGACACTGTCTGTAGTAATAAGGAATTATTAACCGATAGGACTGGAACATCACTGACACAGCTCAGCCACTGTTTTGCAGGTGAGCTGAAATACTGGAATCGTTTCAGTGCAGCTACTTTACATTTTTTGGGGTTTTTTTCGTGGGCCACTTGAAAAGCTCCTCAATGGCCAAACGTGAATAGAATTGGAGCAGCACACATTACAGACACATTAATTTCCCATCTGGACAGAGGCCTATTTGGTGGCGCTTTGGACTCAGTGTTTGGTTCCCTCCTCCAAACAGAGAGGGAAACATAATACGGGCCGAACCTTTATACTGTTCAATCAGCTTGTGTGTGTGTGTGTGTGTGTGTGTGTGTGTGTGTTTTCTCCAAGCAGCCCATATAAAAACTGTGCAGCTCTACAACTCGTAGTAGTCGCCTACGCCACTCCATACAGCGTTACATAATGCATGAGAAGTTGTACTCCACTTCTGATAGTCTTAAGAAGAAAAATAAATAAATAAAAAAATACACGAGATATTAACCTCACTGCAGGCTGAGAAGTCGTATCCTGTGTTTTTTTTTCTTATGAATAAAGACCAGAAATAACACCGACAAACTCACTACTGGACGGCACATACATGGGGGGCTTATGGGAGCGTCCATTGTGAAAACAGATGCATATTTAATCCATCCCAAACACAACTCGCCTAAGGCATCGCAGGAGCCCAGCAGCCAGCACAAGAGCTCCAAATATTATTTTGCAGGACCAGTCAGCGCGCTAATGTCGAGTATATGTAGGACCCCAGTATTATCATATTCATAACCCGGGGAAATATGCGAGAAGACTGCCTGAATGGGAACATTTCAGGGAACACCAAATCTGTGCGTAATAGCTCCAAAAGAAATGTAACAAAAAAAAAAAAACAAAAAAAAAAAAACAACGTGTCTGATTTTTAGGTTTTGGTGTATTTTGGCGAGTGGTTAAAATATAAACATTTAAGGGAAGTTTGAGGGTTTGAAAGAAATATTTATTTTCATCCTCGCCAGCGTTTTTTTTTAAAATAGGCCCACTCGCACCGAAAAAAGCCACATTTGTATTTTTGTTTTTCTGTGGCGTGTTTCCCCACATCGCACAAGGACGTGTCGTTCCTGTGGTCTACCACGGGATTTGCGTTTTGCAGTGAATAATATTTCTTTAAAAAAAACAAAAAAAAACAAAAAATTGGGAATGCATTTCGCCTTTCTTTAGTTCATCCCCTCGGTCTGCGCTGCGCAGGACGCTTCGCTCCGCTCTGCTCGGCAGAACTCGGTCAAGGCATTCGGGGTCAGTGTTACGGGGTATTTCAGGTTACCGGGAACACGGTATAGAGTGGTAAAAAAAAAAAAGAGAGAAAAGAGAGGAAAAAACGCATGCACGGTGCCACCAACCTGACGAAGGCCTGTCCGAGTATCTGGTGCAGTAGACCCAGGCCGGCCACAGCATGGGCTGGGACTGGGATGGGTTCGAGCTGGCTTGGGAACTGTCTGAGTCTGAGCTTAGGCACTGGTCTCCGCTCTCCCCGCGGCTTTTCAGGGGCTCCTCGGCGGCTATGGCGGGCTTCTTGGTCGCGGTGACCGTGTGCGGGGTGGAGGTCCCCTCCGCCGGCACCGTGCTCCCCACCGGCTCGGTCTGAGGGGCGGCGGGGCTGTCGTGGCTCTCCCGCGACGCGAGGCTGCCCTCGTCGCGGCCGGCGGCCCCGTCCTTTTTGCGTCCGAAATCCGGCCGCAGGATGTTGTCGATGAAGAAATTGGTGACCCGGTGAGGGAGCTGCAGGTTCCCCGGCGCCTGCAGGAGGGGAAGGATGGCTCTGTTTGACTCATCCGCCGACTCCTGCCGCTCCACCACGTCTCTGTCGCCGTGATCATTTTCTTCCATACTGATTCACTTTCCCCGCTTTACTCTCTTTAACCCCTTTATCGCTCGCTCTGCTGCAATAATTTTTTTTTTTTTTTTTTTTGCGAAAGAACTTCGGGGAAATTAAATTGCAAAAAAAAAAAAAAGAAGAAGAAGAAGAAAAGAAAAAACTGCACGTAAAATAAATTAAAAAAAAAAAAAAAGAAAACTCAAATTCTAGTGAGTGCCTTGGACACCATGCAAAGCCTTGCGATAGTGTCCTCTGAGAAAAGCATACTTTTGGACATATATTCCCTCAATCTCGGGTTACAACTGATATCGCAGAGCTCAAACATGTGCCATTTGCGCACCATCCAATTTATTGTTATCCGATTTTCAGCGTGCTCGGTAATGCCTACGCCTAAACTAAACTAAGGGTAAATAAAGAGGCTCCTAAACTGATGCTCTAATACTCTCACTCTGGAGTTTTGTTCTTATTTTCAATACGAGCCCCCCGAGTGACGTTTTCCCACCGTCCTCCCAGACACGTGCCTTGGGCCAATGGGATGGCGGGAACCGGGCCACGTGACGCGGGCTCCGGAGCAGTCCACAAACGCCCATCCTCGCCTTAGTAAAGGGGAAGAGTCCTGCAATAACGGAGGAGAAGCCTCATTTAAATCCAGTGCATGCTCCCAGATACTCCCAATAATGCATCTGTGTTGATGAACCTGCAACTGGATTTTTTTTTTTTTTTGGGGGGGGGGGGGAGTTTTAGTTTTGCGGAGGATAATAACATGATGCTCATCACATTGTTTGTGGTTATTAAAACAATGGGCGATTGGAGCGTCGCTTGTCAAAGTGGGCTGCGGGGACCCCCGGGGTTCCTCGCTCTCAGGGCAGGGAGGGATTCCCAATAAAACGAGGAATAGTAGGTTTTTACCACGTTTTAATGCACCATAACAGGTTGGGTGTAAGGAAGTTTAATGCTCGACACTTGTAGATCTCAGTTAAATAGTTTAGTTTTAAAACAACAACAACAAAATCTGCTCATATGAAAGCAAATTAGACAAAATCCTGTCAAAATAGGGTAAAATGGCCTAATGTGGATGAATTATTGTGAAATATTTGGGGATCCGTGACATAAAAAAGGCTGTGAGGCAACATGTGTTTAAATATAAGAAAATACACCTTTTAGACAACACTGAAAACACTATGAGGGCCCATGTGTTGGAAATATATCATAACAAATCTGCACTAAAGGTCATCACAGCTGCTTTAAGGTCAACTGGAGTCAGAGTAACTTAAAGTCAGTTTGCCAAGGTTAAATGCGGAAAAACAGCACTGCTGCACGTCTATATGCTCAGGTTAAGAACTGAGGCTGGAGTTCCTGTGTTCCCCCCTTGAAATCTGAATTTAATCTCAAAGAAGCATTTAGGCCCTTTCAACTCATAGCAACACGACGTCCCCCTGCTCCCACCATGAAATGCAACCACTCTGATTTACAGGACGGTCTAACGTGGCGCGCTGCTCTCAGTCGCCTCATAATTGGCGAATAATAAAAAAAATAAAATAAAAAAAAAAATGCATCAAAACAGAAAATGTGAGTCTTCTGATCCCAGACGCAGGGCGGTGTGCTCAGTGTTCCTGATGTTCTCGTGTCCGCCTGTCGGGACGCTGCGCTCGACCGAGAACTGGGTCCATACCCCTTTAAAAGAAAATCAGTGATGCAAACAAACTGTTTTTTTTTTTTTCTCTCTCTCTGTGCGCGGCGCTCGGCGCTGCAGAGTCGCGCCAAAGACAAAACTTTTTTTTTTTTTTTTTTGTTGTTGGAGGAACTTCGCTGACCGGCGCGAAGTTTTTTTTTTTGCCTTCCTCCTCCCGGGGACGCCGCCGGGCTTGCGGGGGCCGCCTCCGCCGCTCCTCCGCCGGCGTCCGAGCCGGCACACAAAAACAAGGAGGCACCGAGGAAGGAGCAGAGGAGCAGCTGAGACTGAGTGAGGAGCCTTTGAGCAATTCAGTTAGAAAGTCAGCCGGCTGCCTTTTCTTTTTTATTATTACAAGCATGCATTGTCTGTTCCTCTAGGTTTTCTGGGGAGGGAGTGTGAATAACTTCCACATTTCTAAAATGAACGCACAACCTACTGTGTTGTATAATGTGATTATTTGTGCACCCCAGGCCGGTCATCCGTTATCACAGCGTACGAGCAGATTATTCACATTTATTTGAGCTGTGGCGACGTTTGCCATAAAAAAAACAAAAACAAAACAAAACAAAAAACTGGGTACTACTTTTTGGCTGCTGTGCAGGTTGCAGCGATAACCTGCTGCACAGAAGAGTGCTTTAAATGTGTATTAGTGGCACTCGTGATTTAACCCCGAGTCCAAACCGTCCTTCCCCTTGACTTTTCACTTGTTAAATGTGGGATTTTGTCCCTAGAAATATTCGCTTGGGGTTCATGTGCACACGCTCACATTCCCACAATGACGCACCACAAGCTCCCAACTCATCTTCCACTAGAAAGTGAATCCCTGCTCTTTCACACTGGTGCATTTTGGAAAATTCTTATCCCCAAAAATCTACCTGCTCTCACCTCTCCTGCCCCCCCCCACCCCCCCCACCCCCCAGCACAAGGGCCCAAAACGAGCCCTGACGTCGGGCCGCGGAGGTGAAAGTTGGGAGTGAAAGATGTAATTAGACAGGCCACTCTCATGCTGCGATTGTTTCTCACTCGCGAAGGGGAAGCGCAGATTAATGTTGAGCGCTAAATAAGCGGCAGACAATGGGGGCACAGACAGGCCGCTACCGCCTGGGCTTGGCCTCTAACCTCGCAGCGAAACAGGGACGTCTGGAGGAAATGACACCATTTAAGGCTCTGAATTATAATAAGAGCCCGTGTGCACTGCAAAAAAAAAAAAAAAAAAAAAAGGGGGCACATCTTTAACGCGCCTGCTATGGAGCCCCACAATCTTATTTTTCTCTAAAAAGTGACACATCTGGCACTTAGTTCCTTTGTTTTTCATTTTGAAGCGGCGTTTTAAACCGAACGTGACACTGGGTTGATGGTGGCCGATCGGGAATAGTGATTTGTACGCCTACATTTTCAAGACAATTCTCCAAATAGCAATAATAGCAGTGTGCAGAAGTCATCTCACTCTACTGCAGTTTTCAGCAGGAAAACAAGCCTTTAATACTCAAAACTACACTATATGTGTATTTTTTGCAGTGTATACCTCACAGCCACAGAATCACACTGTTTTGGCGTTTTGATTCACTATTGTTTGTTCACTTCTGACTGGTTTGTGGTGGTAAAAAAAAAAGACAGAATGTGTCCTGTTTTAGTAGAAAATCCGTCATTATCATCGCTATCTTTACTTCACTTCCGGAGGATTTCTATAGTTTGACATGCAAACCAGACTTTCTGGTTTACTTTTCAGTTTGTGAATGAAAATACATTCTAGGACAGTTTGTCCTGGTTGGTTAAGGGTTAAAACGGTGCTGTGTATTCAGTTGATTTGCATATTATGATATTGTTTTTTTTATTTTTTATTTCCATGTAAAGTCAGTAGTTAATCGACTCATATGAAACTATTAGTAAGTCTGTTTTACAAGCCTGCCTTATTATTGTGTTTGGCTGTTTTTGGTGCCATGCTTGCTTTGTAGTTTTATTGTCTTACTGTTAATCGGCTATTAGATGCTTCAGATAGTGAAGTCCCTCCATATTCAGTCTGTAGGATGTTTGTTGTTTATTAAAATATTGATTGATGCAAAAGGAAAAGGTTTTTTTAAAGGGAAAGCTTTTATAATGTTAGCTCACCCTTGAACAAAATGTTGTTTTTTTCCATCTGTAGATCTGGGCCTGGGCTGTCCAAACGCGCTGAAAAGGATATATGGATCCACAATAATATTTTATTTTTCTTGCTTGTAACGTGATCAGAAACGATCCATATCAGTCTGTAATAGTGGCGTTATAACGTGCATGCACGTGCTTATCAAGCAGGCCACAGTCACTTGCATTAGAAGCGTGTCTAGTTTTTATTTACAAGGGACTTTAAAACCTGTGCATGTGCTGTTTATTTTCCCCATTTTGGTAAAACATTGTCCAACGACCAAACAGCCTTGCGGTTGCAGACGGATATTCATGAAAAGGGACTGCTTCCAAGCAATCCTGATGAGTGTGCGACTCAAATATGTGCAAAAAAATCGAAGCCTGGTCCGCCATCCTTTCACATGTTGAACACAAATGCACCATTTTCATGTTAAAGTGTTAATTTGCTCCACAGCAGTCTGGCACGTAACGTCCAAATAGCCACCAGCAGGCCCAAGTCGAATCAATAATCGATGATGTGACGTTTTGGAAAATTGTTGTTACCATTATTGATAATTTGCCAACATGCAATCACCTTATCATTAACTCAGCCTGTTTTTTTTTTTTTTTAAACTATTTTTAAAGTGTAGGTTGAGTGTGCTGCCTTATGGTTAAAGCATATGCTGGATACAATTATTATTTGCCATGAATATATTGTGTTCTTGTTCACGGAAGCGGGAAATATTGATTATCGCACATGTCATGTCTGTCAGCTTCTACTAAATAAGTGAATGCTTCAGTTTTCCTCTCTCTGTTTTCTTGTTCGTTTCAAAAAGCAGCGGAGAATCTCTTATAGCTTTGCAGGGAAAGCTTCATATTCCCTGTTTTTGCGATAAAACCCAAGGCTGGTATCGCACAGTTCGAACCTCTGACTGTGTTTCTATGCAGCCTATAAATCCAGCAACTGGCTCTATTTCATATTCACTTATAGCTCCACACCCCCTCCCTTCCTCCTTCCTCCTCTTCCTCCTCACACACATATACACACACCCCGCCTTACTACTATAATAAATGGCATGCATTGTGCGCATGTGCCCTGTCCTTGAGTTCCTATAACCTATTTTTTTTATTTATTTTTTTTTTCCTTCTGTATTTTCCTTGGTAGGATTGTCTTACACGTCACCAGCGCTCAGTACTATGGAGTACTACAAAAGGTGACGCGCAGAAGGAGGATTTGTGAATGGACGCCGTGATGTGTGCCAGCTCACAGATCAGAGGGCGGTGGGACCTCTGCAGATGCAACCCAGAGCCCCCCCCCCCCCCCCCTCCCCCTTGCACCCCACCCCTACCCCTACCCCAGCACCCCCCCTCCCCTCCCCTCCCTTCCCCCCGGTCACCATCCCTCCCTCCAGATGAATGGGGGTCTCTAAGATATCAGCTCTGTCACCATGCAGGGGTCGAACCAAATCCTCCGGCTTCCTGTGCCTTTCAAAACCTGAAAGCACGTCCCCGCTATTTGATGATCCCGTATGATTTTTTTTGTTGCGCTTTTGTGGGCCTGGAGGCTCGCTGCCCCCTGTTTTTCAGCCGGGGTCAGCCGAGAGAGCATGGCAGCCGAATTAGAAAAGATTAGAAGCGGGCCTAATTGCTGTGCAGTCTGCACTGCAAAAAGTCAATCAGTGTAGAAATACAATGTATCTAAAATACATTTTAAGGATTTGATAAGGGAGTTCCGCGTGTCCCAACGCCCCATTGTTTTCCAGGGATCTCCCACGACGTGTAGTGTGTTGAACATCGTAGATCATAAGGAAAAGGGTAGATTTGGATTTAAAACAAATAGTTATTTTTATGGCATTCGTGCATTTCATCCACTTCAATATATGGAGATTTTTGCAGTGTAATATATAGGAACCTCTTCCTGCTTAGTAGGCAATTATTGCTTCATTTTACCGGTCAAATCCTGCTGAAATACTGTCACCTAAATGTAAAGCTAATTTTGACTCCCAAATTACTGCTTATTCTTTTAAAAGTCATAACGTTATATAAAAAGTTATGTTTGGCTTTTTTTATTTTGAGAGAAAACGTGCAGTGAGATGGTGTCTTTCTAAATTATTATTTTTTTTTGTTTTCTATTGATGAATCACCCTCCAGATATCAACCTTTTAACTCCACTATTTATTCATCATACAACACTGTATGCAGATGATGTCTATATAAATTTCCCGTGGTGTGAGTGTGTTTACAGAGAAATCCTCTGGCGTGGCCACGCCGCGGACTTCGGGGCTGCTGAGTCTTCTGGTTTCAGCCCTTTATAGGTTTTAATAACTCTTAATCCGTCTGATCGCTCTGGCGTAGATAAGTCTCATTTGAATTGGGATTGTTCTTAAGGAGCAGCTCTTATTCCGCCACAGAAGTTTCAAACAGAGCTTAGCACAAACAACTGCACCACCCTGAGCGCAATTAAGGCCTCAGCTAAATTAGATGAAGGCTAATTGAATGCAGCTGAGTTCCCATCAGCAAACTCTTGAATGCTTCACTAATATGAGAGAAAAAGGTTTGTTGGAAAGTCACTGATTTTCTCCCCCCCACTTTTTCAAGGAAAAAATATTTCTTAAAAAGGTCATAAAAAAGGTGATTTTTTTTTACAGACAAAGCGGCAGCACTCCTGTCTGAATTGACATCCTAGAGAAAGAAAAAACAACGTTTTTTTTTTAAAAAAAGAGACATAAAACCAAGTAGAGAAAAAAAAAAAGTTTCTGTAGCTGTGGTTAATTGAGTTGTGTTGGATGCAGAATGGAAACAGATGAACCAGACGAATATGAAAGTCACTGAAAATAATGATTTATACCGTGGCAAGTTTATCAAATGTAATATTGATTTCTGGCCTTGTCCAAGTCTTGCGGTGGAAAATATAGTTTCAACAAAGCATAACATAAAAATAAGTGAAGAACATGAGGAGTCCGTTTGTTCGATTTCCCCAATCTTTTATTGACAAATCAGGAAGCTTAAATCGAACTTCAGGGAGAGCCCAGGATGAAATAGTAAAATGGAGCTAAAAAAATAAAACCAAGCTACCCAAAAAGAAATTAAAGTTATACTAGTAAACCCAACACTGAAAACAGGGTATAAGAGAATGAAACAAAAATGGCAGCTCTCCCCTATACCTACAGTCATTTAAGGGAATTCATGCCAAACGTGAGTTGCTTTGGATTTAAAATCGCTGTCAACCTTATTCCTTTTTTTTTTTTTTATTTTGAAATTGTTACTTTAAGACCCAAAGAGAAAGGAAATAAAGGGTTAAAAAAAGAAAAAGGAAAATCATCTCAGGGAGGAAGACGCACACAGAAACGCAATAAGATGGTTCAGATTTAGTCTCTCCTGGGGGACAATGCATGACTTTTATCTCCAGAGTTCCCTCTCTGTGACCACCATAACTTTAACTTACACTATAATCTAGTGTCAAAATATGGGCGCACAGGTCATACATAAGTTTTATTTTGCTCGCAGAGATGCTTAAAGTTGGCCCCGCCGTGTGCACCAGGTGGATCTGGTGTCATGTGCGTGATGCTCCGCCGGTGTCGGGCCCTCGGTGCTCCCCGCGCACGGCGGCGGGTTTCCAGCTGGACTCCTCGCACGTCGGGACGTCTTACTTGTGACAGCAGAGGATGAACTGCACGTGGTGGCTATTTCCGTGAGGGTTAATGGGTTTACATTCCCACTCATACAGAACAAACAGGCAACCATGCAACATGGGGGGAGCTGAGAGGCACAAGAGGGGGGGTGGGTTGGAGGGGGGGGGGGCATTTATGAATGAAAATGTGGCGCTGCACACATCTCAAAGAAAAGCCAATGCAACTGCAAAACGTGCACCAGAGCTGCAGAGGTCTACCTGACGTCCAGAGGGGCCCCCCCGCTCACTCACCGAGCCCGGTGGCCCCCCGGAGGTTTTCGGACCTCGGTGCTCCCGTGCAGGGAACGCCCGGCATGCTTGGCGGGGTTTGCGTCGTCCAAATGCCTGGCGCACCTGTCCCGAGTGGGGGAACAAGTGCGGGGGAGACAGGTGGAAAGCACTTGCTGCGGGAATGAAGACTCAGACTCTGGTGCCGTGAGAGCAGGTTAAAGCTCGCGGGCAGGGCGGTGGGATATCTGGCAACCGTCACCACAGCCGAAATGTAACCTGCGATATTTTAAGCTTTAGTTCTTCCAGAGATCTGCACGTGGACTGCAACGTCCTGCAAATCGAAGGCAGAACAGCTGAGTCTGCAATCGCCGCACCTCTGCAAGCAAAGGTGCATTTCCCCCAAAATGCATGTTAAACTGGACTGGTCAGGGCAACAAAAAAAAAGTTACATACTCACTTACTTATTCATGTTTAGTAGAGTCCACCTGTAGCCTGGCATTGGTGGATTTATTTGTGTATGTCCAGACAGTTAAAGTTGTCAAACCAACAAAGCAGAATTTCAAAAGTGACACATTTAATTAAAGTGGTCCAAAAAAAAAAAAAAAAAAAAATCCAGCAAGTTTTTTTTCTTTTTTTTTTTTTTTCTTGTCCCGTTTATTTCCGCTTTCAGATCGGAGTTCATTCTAAACAGGAGAAACAATTCGTGTTATGTCTGCGGGTCCGGCTTCCAACTTTAATTATAGTGGAAGGAGGTCAGTCATAAGCAGCGGTCCGACCCCTCTCCCTGTGTGGCATCGCGCCCTGCGCCGCTTAACTCGCCAAAATAGTGCCGGACTCCCCTGGAAGCTCCGTGTGCGACGCGGTCCCTTTCACCCCCAGTGCACCTCGGTTGTTTTTACCCCCCAGTCGCGGGTATGTTGTGAATTTGTCACTTATCGGGGGGCAGGCTGTCAGAGGCCATTTTAGGCGCAATAACTTTCCCAGATGGATTTAGCCTGCCAACTTTGTGCGTCTCTCAGCAGCGAGATGAATAGGCCGCATGCCTGTTGCTTCAGAAATGCCTCTTACGCCTACTAATGAAGACTAATTAAAACATGACAAACATCGACCTTTAGTGCATCCTAAACAGGGCTGCGAGCATGATTTGGATTATGTAAATGAAGCCTCCATTCTTTAATGATATTCACGTAGGTGACGAAGGACATATTTCGTGGACGCGTGTGTCCATAAGCAGATCAGTTTGTTTAGGCTGGCGCAGATCTGCCTGATTTCTGCCTCACAACAGGTGTGTGATCTTTATGATACATAGTCTGTATGATTAATTAACTGTTTTTCATGTATGAAATTTTAATAAACATGTGTTTCAATCTTAAATTCAGTGTGCACATTTGTTGAATCCAGTTTGCCCTGGCATCTCCTCATATTGTAATTGTTTCTATTATTTATAGAAAACAAAGGAATGAGATATTGACCTGTGGTGTACATGTTCAGCCTACTATTTCTGAGTTTCCATAAAATGCAGAGTTTCTGTTGTCTGTCTCTCAGGATAGATCATGCAATGGAAATGCTCACCTTGATTTATTCCATTACCTTTTATTCAGTTATTCTTATTACCCTGCCCGATATACAGAGTCTGATCTGGGCTGTAAGATGCACTGGGTGTGTTTAATTTACACTGGGAAGGATTTGTTTGGATGGCATGCATAATGTGCCATCACCTGAGGTTTAGGCTGTCATTTTTATTATTGTCCTGCGGAGGAAGAAGAGGAATCAACAGTAATGGCACACAAGGCTGAGCATGCTGACTGAACTGATAAATCCTACTGAGACATGAATTGTTGTTTACACTGTTAAAGATGAGTTTATTCCGTGTTTTTGTGCAGATGCTTTGCTTTTATTCCTTTGCTTTTACAATGATTTAACCTAGAGCGGTGGAGGAATGACCACAAAAAATATAAATGAGTAAATGAAGGGAAAGGCGTGATCATTTCACCCCAGACAGGAATACGTAGAGAAGGCAGAGAGCAATCAGAGACTGCCATTTGAATGGGATCTGAGAGGTAATTTGAGCTAAAATGGAGTCCACTTCTGAGCCACTCACTCAGCCCCCCCATGGCATCCAGTGTAATTCATTATTCCTGGCCAGCACTGGGAGAGGCAATGGGCGAGGGCAGAGGACAGGAGTGGACCCAGCTCTGGTGTAATGAAGACTCAGTAGACCTAAACGACTCACACACACTTGCACACGCATGCATGCACACACGCACACACACACACACACACACACACACACACAATATCTTTCATTATATATCAGAGAGCAGGACATTAATGCCAGTGAAGACCTTTTGGCAGAGAAATAAGAGTGTGCAATGATTTTCTCCACACTCAATCCATTTCATTGACCTTTTCTATCATGCATGTGACTCTACCCGCTCACTGCAGTGTGAGATAAATATTCCAAGAATAATATTCTTGCCACTGTTTAATAAATTATCTTTTTGAATTTTTATGTTCATCACATGTTTTGAGAAGCTTTAAGCAAAATCAGTATTTTTAAAAAACATTTACTAATATGATTTTCAAAAGTTTTTTTTCCCACTTTCAATGCAACATTTGCATATGAACATGTATTTTTTAAACGCATAGAGCTCTCAGATCAATAAATACATTCTATACATCTGTTTTTTTATATAAAGACTCAGGAGATTTGTGTTATCTAAATGTTGTCTTCAAAAAGTAGTTGGATTAATAGGTTAACCCCTTTTGCATTGTAAGATTGAGCCCTGCAAGACATAGCTGTTCCTTGTCCCGCCACTAGGGGTCCACAGATGTCATGGTAATAATGTCCAGACAAGCTCAGAGGATAAATACTGTCATCTGGTGGTAACAAAAGCAATCACCATTAAGTAGACAGCACTGTTATACTGCATGATTTACTTTTTCGAGAACATATACCTTCTTAATAACTTCCCACTCTTCTGCTCCTCATCATGTTTTTGCTCCAGCATGCAACATGGTTTTGATGCACGCATTCAACTTTTGTTGAAGTTTTTCAGATTGACCTCAGTCCAGTCCAGGAGGGCCAGACATCAGTTTGACACCAGAGTGGGAGCATGAGTCAAAGCAAACACTTGTCAAGATCGTCTATGTAAAAGCACCCAAGAGACTTTTAAATGTGTGGGACGGGCAGTGTGAGGTGACAGGAGCAGAGTCAGAAACTGCCGAGGGGCCCTAAGGTGAGAAGAAATGGCTATACAAAAGTTTGAAAAAGTAATTTAAAGTGGAAGTGACAGACATCGACTAAATGTATGTTAGCTTCGCTTAAAAGTGTTAATGGTGGGAGTTTTGAGGGCTGGCATCTTTGTTTTTAGTACCATTTATATGAGGCCTTCATGGTGATCTTGACACAGACCATTTAATGCGTATCTGTTTTTGTGTTACAATGTTTCTGATCCTTTCTCCTCTATCGGTTTCATATGGCTGTGCAGGAATTCTGATTTTGCTTTTGTTTTGGGGTTTTTTTGTGTGTGTGTTTTTTCTTGTGTGTGGACAGCATACTTCTCAACCAAACAAATCAATAATTGTATATACTTACCATTAGCTTACAGTAAGTTAGGTTAACCCTCTTTTTTGAGATTTGCTACATCAAATAAAAGTCTCAAAACAAAATCCATTGGGGGGAAAGCTGATTTAAATCACCAAAAGGACACAACTGTCCACTTATTCTGATGTAATATTTCCCCTTAAGTAGCACATACACAGTATTCTGTATCAGCCTGTTCCAAAGCTATATGACTTTCACACCTAATACTTCATGTTCTTTATGCTGCACCATTCCTTCAGATAGAGATATTCTAGATGTCTTGGACATATTTGGTATCTTTAGGAAATTAGGGATCTCTGCTATAATTTAAAATAAACTTCTTTGGATTTGAACAATGTTTGACTCTTCTTGTTATTTTAACAGACTTTTATGTAGTGTGGGCCTGTTATATTTTAAGAGTTGTTAAATGTGGACATCACTGTCTTCATGTTTACTGGCAGTTGACTCGCTGCATCAAATTATAGGCTCAATAACAGACATTTCAAAGACACTATCAGAACACAAAAGGTGCTCCAAGGAGATGAAATTGAACAGTCTGCCGGGCGAACCTATAAATGGCTCAAATCAATAGATCAGATGGGCCCAGGCCTGTCTTCTCGCCTTGAAGGAAGGAAAGAGAGGGGAAGAGGAAGCGAGAGGGGGTTCTTTTGGCAATAAGGAGGCACCCTTAATGGAGTCTTTCAGTTTGCTGTGGCTGGAAATGAAAGGAGGTTGAAGCCCGGCCAATTATTCTGCCCGAGAAGAGGAGACTGAAAGAGGAGGGAGGGAGAAGAAGTGGCGTGTGGCGCTGGATCGTTGGCCTGTCAGAGAGAGAGAGAGAGAGAGAGAGAGAGAGAGAGAGAGAGAGAGAGAAAGAGAAAGAGAAAGATGGATAGATAGATGGATAGATAGATAGATAGAGAACAGATACATAGATGTATAGAGAAGCCCCCAGAACGAGGGGCTCATTCAGAATAGCCCACAGATATTGGCCCCACTCCCAGAAATTTCCCCCAGTGCAAAAGGTTAACTGTCAGTCCCCCGCTAGGTATAAATAGAAGTCTGCCCTCCAGAAAGGCGTGTTCAGAGAGAGGGGGTAGACAGGGGAGGGGGGGCAGTTCCTCATGATCCCAGTGACACACAGGAGGTGGGGGGTAGTTTCAGGGTTTTTTTGGAGGGCGGGGAGGGGTCTTGCAGAGAAGAGGAGAGGGAGAGGGAAGATTCAGCCGAAGACATTATAATGGCTCTGGAGACTGACAGAGACCCCGGACAAAAGAGTGTCCTCATCTGTTCAACTTGGCCGTGACAGCAGACACAACAAATGCCATCATCAGCACCCCAGAAAGCTCTGGTGCAATTGAGCTGCGGCTGCATTTGACACCCCCCAAAAAATCAGAGGGCTGTTGTTTTACCGAGGCTGTTGAGATGTGTAATTAGGCTGGTGTCCAGTTATCAGAATGAATGGCTGGAGCCCAGTTGCATTATGTATGTTGGTTTATATCACTGAAAGGGAAGCTGGAGAATGTCTAGTTCCTGTTTTTCTTTCTGGTTTTAAGGAGAGTACCAACACGTCAATACCATACACACACTTCTTATATTCATCTCCTTTAATAAACTAGTCCCTTAATCCATTCCCTTGTGTGAGTAATGACTATACGCAGATATCCTTGTCAGGTGTTTTTATTTTTCACTTAAATCCATGGTAGCAAAAATGATACACAGCTGAAATTTCAGACACCCACAGAAACTCTAAAACATCGAAACAAAAGGTGCTTCACCACCTCAGTTCCTCTTCAGTTTAGCACACCTGAATGTGAGCAGATTCAACCTGAAGGGATCTGCCACAAAAAAGTATTTAAAAAAATAAATCAGGTTTCCTTTGATAATGCTACTAAATGAGATTTCAGAACAGTTTGACACAATATATTTTTTTCTGTTGTCTCTCTGGTGAAAGTCATTGGTATTGACTCTGAAAGGCATGTAATCTCTGACAAAAATCTTGTTCACAAAAAACATAGATGTTATTGCTTTTTTTAAGTATCCACACTGCATAAGTTTTTTTTTTTTTCTTTTGCCATTGTCAGAAATAATAATAAATAAGGAAGAATAATCGGCTCATGTATACTCTGATTGCACTTGATCCTCTAGACCCCCAAACACTAACTAACATACTGTAGGTCTAGTATGGAAGTAATACCTGTCTGATTACATAGGAAAGCCATCATACATACAAGCAATAATGTCATTATGTTTGTACAAATGATAAAACTAAACTGTTATAGTGACAAAAGCACTACATTCTATAATACACAGGCAATCACAGATTGCAAATCTTAAGCAATAATGTCCTGCCCTCTCCTTCAAACTATTAATGCTGGTTTGAAGATACAATTTGAAGTGGGAAATGTGTACGGTCACAGTAAAATGTTTGTCTCGATGGGAATCACAAGACATTTAACACCTGGTCACTGAGGAAAAATAATCACTGGGAAGTGTTTTTAAACTGGTTGAACAGTAACCACAAATGCTGGCAAATTTTCTTGTAGTATACTCCTGGTACATTCTTTCAAAACACAGTCCACTTACTTCCTTACTAAACAATCCTGTTTGTCTCAAACCTGTCAAAACAGATGAAAAACCAACTGAAGGTGTCAATGTAGTTTTCCCAAAAAATAAAATGTGATCTTGTGCTGACAGACAGCCGTCAATATGATACTATTCACAGCTAAATACAACTAGTGTCCACCGAGGAACCTAAATAGTTTGCATTGTCTGCTCCAAATAGTTTAAGACTTGTATTATATCTCATGTCCTCATATATGCAATTGAATATCAGCCCATACAAATTGGTAGTTGGCACTCCTGTTAAATATTTCCTGTCACTCCTCATCCCATCTACTAACCTTTTAGAAAATGTTTCAAAGTCACTTTCGAGAAATAGTTTAACTTAGAGGAGAAGATCGATGTCGTATCTATATAGAAAATATGTAGCCGGCGCCAGCAGCCGGTCGTCTTCGCTTTTTAAGTTTGAATAAGATACAACATATTGATTAGTGAGCTTAAGCTGTTTCCCCCCATTTTCAGTCTTTTGTGCTAAGCTAAGCTAAGCGGATGCTGGCTTTGGCTACATATTAGAGAGTGATATTAATTGTCTCATCTCACTCTCAGCATTTTTCTCAAATACGTCCCAAAGTGTGAAACTTTTCCTTTCAAAATGGGACGCATCATTCTTTCTCAAACATACATTTGGTTTGGGGTCATTCAAGTTACAAAATAAATACTTAATTTGGTTTGACTGGGAATGAAGATATTCCCCCGTGTCTCAGTGATGCAACCGAGGCAGCTGAATACATTTCTTTACGAGAGTGAAGACATTTCTTTTTTTTTTTTTTTGCCCACTCATACAACATTTCCCTTTTATGATCGTATTAAATTCATATTAAAAAAACCTCACACACACACCCACACACACACACACACACATATATTAGAGCACCCTCCTCATGTCTTCTCTGCTAGGACCAGGCAGGATACATCCACACTAAAGCACACGTGCACGCTTCCACTCCATAAACTGCGGGAAAAGATACATACTTCCAGCGTGAAAAATAAAACCAGTCAACAGCTCACTTCAAAAACAACAACAAAAAAGGCAAACGCCGTCCTCCCATCTAGTGTGGAAGGAAGCCTTAATGCTAATGGAGTACAACAGAGGTGGGAGGGAGAGGTTGTTTGGCCACAAGGAGGTGCAGAGGACATGGCACGTTAGATGAGGGGCTTTTCTGACCCGCACTTTGTTATGAGAACAAAGGATGAAGTCAAAACAATGAGTCTTTTCTCCTGTTTTTCTTCTGCTCCTTCACTTAACTTGTCCATTTTTACATCGAGTGTCCTTGTCCCGGTTTTCTGCGTTTCCACTGTTCAGTCCATGTGGGGTTTCTCGACACCACCCTGAAGGGAGACAGTGAAGGAGCCCGGTGTTAGTAACACATCAATCAATCAATCAATCAATCAATCAATCAATGTAATGCAGCAATTACAAAAACAGTTAGAATATCTGGGGTGTAAAGTCACACAGTTGCTTACAGCAGAAATAAAGTAATTCAAATTGAGCTTCTTTATTGTGTCCGGTTCGTGGCACTGAAGTAGATTTATGATCCTTATAGTGACATTAATCATAGAGAGAAATGTCAATCATTGAATCCACTCCTCACTCAAAACTATTTTCATGTTCTGAAGAGATGAGTCACAGATGAACACGTTTCAGTTTCCTGTAGTTTCAGTTTCCTGTAAACTCAAAACTGCTGCTGAAACCAAATTCTGTGGACAATTTCCACAGAATTGCCACAGTTGCCACTTTAAAGAACAAACTTTTAAGTTTTAAGGAAGGAATATTTTATTTTCAGTTCCCTCTTTAGGGTGAATTTGTTTTTTTCCAAATGGCAACTGAACATTTTGTACAAGGGAAGAAGTACTGCTTGCTCATCAGGAGAACACTGCATGCTGATTTTCTCATTGCTCATTTTACCCACCACAAAACATTTAAAATATATAAATCTCTCACAAGTTTGTGTTCTGAACTGTGAAATCATTTTGCTCCAAAACCACACATCTGACTGTGACTTCAAATAAGATGGTAAAATTATTAACCGTTCAGCTTTAAAGCAGATCTAGTAAGTACAACAGTTTCAAGGAGCAACGCTTGTTTTTTATTCTGCATGGTTAATGCTGTTAACCAGATTGTTTTACCGTCTTTAACCCAAAATAGAAAAAAATTAAAAGCCGCCAAAAAACAATTTGGAGAAACACAAACAGTGTAATGTTCCTCCTTCTCATAAATGACTCACTGGAGCGAAAGAGAGAAAAACAGAGAACAAAACCATGAGGGCAGACTTGTGCCAACATTCCTCAGGCCTCATCACAAACAAAAACAAGTAGCAAATGACCCTCTGGTCAGCCGAGTCCTGACTGGCTCTGTGTCTCGCCACGACTGTGAAAAACAACAGCCCTTAATCTGCTTTCACGCTTTCACTGAGTCAAACTGAGGGAGTGACGGGACTCTTACTTTACAGACAGAATGAGGTGAGGCTTCTGGGCACAAGCTTAATGAAGACATCAAAGCTGACTTGATGGGATAATTATGAAGGCAGGGGGACGTCTAATGCACTTTGCGCAACTTTAAACCATTTGAGATTGTTATCAACTGTTGTGGTTCAGCTAAATAATTGCAAATAAAGCATGTGTGGTGCAGAGGAGTCTTTTAAAGTCATTGTTTTCTGTTCAATGGTTTTGAGTGAGTGCAGAGGAGTTTAACAGATAGAGATGTTTGGAGGCTGATAATGATAAATGTAGGAATATTCTGTGTAAATATGAAATACTTTCAAAATGTCACACAGAATCACAAGTGTTAACTAATTATAATCTGGGCAAATGGTATCGTGTGACTATAAAACCTTCCACGTTTGATAGCTGTTTAAAGGAATAGTTCACCCACAAGCTAAAAGTGAAAATGCGACATTCTCCCTGTTTAACTTTTAGATGTTACACATACAGAACTTCAAGCTAATAAACGTAAATATTAAGTACATAATGAAGGCAAATGTTGTCTTTTGCTCATGTGGGGCAACCCAAGTTTGTACCACTGGGTTCACTAAGATCCATTTTGTCCATGAAGGCATCCAGTTAAATATATGACAAGCTATATTCATGACTTTCAAACAGTTTTTAAGGAACCCATTAAAACATAGCACATAGCAATGCTCGCTCACTCACTCGCTATATATATATATATATATATATATATATATATATATATGCATGCTTATGTCAGTTTTTTCACAAATTCTTTCAAAAGAAACATTTTGTTGTTAAGAATTTCGATAAACATTAATGTAAAAAAGATAAATTATTACCTAACGCAGGGATAGGCATGTTTTATTCCCAAGTTACAGACTGCCACCCTTTATTGCTGAGTGAAGTTACATCCTCACCATAGTACCACTGATCAGCTGATGTCAGATTTTCACTTGAAAGAATAGAATAAACTGTTCTATATATCTTTAACCCTTAGGTTATAGGATTACATTTTACAAACAGATGCATGACTTTACCATGGCAAGTTGGCGTCCGATGTTTCCAACAGTAACACCGCCTGAGAAGAATATGCACGGGAGCCAGGAGCGTACATACAAGAAGTCTGGAGACGTATACCTGAAAGAGAGAAAAAACAAATCTTACTAAAATCATTCTTCATAATGTAGAGCAGATTAAGTGATGCTGTTCTGTAGCTGACCCCGACCGCTGACCTCTTTGGTGGAGGTCAAAATAAACCACAATTCCCTCCAAAGCTAAATAAGACGTCGCATGATAATCAGATCACAGTGTCATGTCAACGGGATAAGAAACACATCGACTCTTAAACACACACCGAAGATTGATCTCTGAGGGGAAACATACAAAACCTGTCATGCCAGAAAATATACTAATCTTCCCTCTCTGTTTCCCTCTTAGCACATTGAGCCTACACCTGGCATATGAAATAAGCTATATAAATAGACTTGACTTGATTCTACCTTGTAAAGTCAGTATGAGCTGTAGCTGCCTTTTGAACCTAGTCCCTTTTCCTCAGATGTGCTTTTTTGATGATGTGCCACTGAAGCCGGTAGGAGGGCCTGCTAATTGGGCTCCCAGAGACAAGGGGACTTCCCAAAATACAACTCAGCACTTCAGGTGTTATCTGCCACGTCTTTTTCGATGGAAGCATACAGATTGAAGTACTTCCAGGTACTTTATCTATCTCATTCGCACCAGGGCAGGGTTTACTCTCTCAGTTATATAAGAAAAACAACATAGTTTTTGTTGTGTGTGTAATATAAGACCAGATACTGTTGATGACAAACCACTCGTGATTTATCACCATAGACGGCGTCAAAGACGTTTGTTCCCTACAAAGTGAAAACCTGAACTTCTATTCCACTTGCACTTGTAGGCTACTTACTGGTAGACTCCATTGTAGACCAGCAGCTGCGTGATGACCGTAGCCAGGAAGGCCGTGGTGATGCCCAAACCAAAGCCGCTCCTGGACCTGTCGAAGGTCCACCACAGGCCCAAGGACAAGGCTGCCAGCGTTAGGGAGAGCTGCACGTTGTTGTCAAAGTCTAGTTTCTGTGTTACGGGGGAGTTAAGGACAAAGTCAAACAGTATGACGCTAGTATGGGATTAGTTCTCAAATATTTGTATGACCTGCTTCCAAAAAAAAAATTAAATAAATAAAAAAGCTTTTTAATGGAAACTCAAGGCCGATCATCCTGTTGCTTTACAAACTGTCAAAAGTAGAGATGAATTTTCCTGATATTTTGACCATGACAAACTGGCCTTAATGAACGACAACGCTGAAAAAACATCTACATTCATGAATGTACAAGGTGGGTCCTTTGTGAAAGGATACAGCACTGGCGTGGTTGATCCCGACGAACACTGCGATGCACCTCATGACGCTGGCCCACTCCCTCTTGAACTTATGTGGCTCTCCCAAATGGCTGTCGAGGCAGGGATACAGCAGGCCGACAACAGCTGTGAAAAGGAACAAACAAACCCGAATTACACAAGATAAGCAGAAATTCTGTGAAACGCCAGAGGGCAAATCCTGTCACGAAGCTGCTGTGTGGGATTATTTCATTTGCTGAACATGCGCTTCCATAATTAGTGACTCACTGAGACACCTGCATACACTTAAATTTAATACATTGTTGTGTTTTTAACTTTTTCTTTTATGTTGTTTAGCTAGTCTTTTGATGTAATTCCTGTTTTTGGTACTCTCTAATTTTGGTCAATGAAGTAAAAAGCCTAAGCCAATAATTTATTTCAGCTTTGGAAATGATTTACATACTGTTGTTAAATCATTTATCAGTCAAAGATGCTTGTTCCAGCTTAAAAAAATTTGAGAATTTCCTGCACTCTTTTGTTTTAAAATTCTTATAAATTGAATATCTCTGGGTCTTGGCCTGCAGGACGTTAAAAACAAGCCATTTGCAGACATCTCCGTGGAGCCTGGGAACTACTGATAAACCGCAACACACCACAGTTAACCGATTCGATCGGTTAAAAGCTGAATAACTGTTAGGTGCAGCAGTAATTGAGACTACAGAACATAAAAACATCCCAAAAAAACTACAATAAAGCCACTGTAAATGAATGATGGAGCACCAAAGGCACCTCGTTCACAAAATGAACATCTCAGACAAGTTCCTACATGACACTGAGAGACATTAATGAGGCGCAGACTGATGTCAACAGACTGTTAGATCATGAAGGTGTGCTCTCTCTCTTTATCTGTTTTCTGCAGCACATGGGAGGAGGAGGAGCCGACGGAGGATGATGTTATTTATTCACCCCCCCCCCCCCCAACCCCAGCACCTATTTCCTGGTTCCTGGAGCTGTAAGCACCGCCCCCCTCAGCTCACCCGTTATGACACCAGCCAATGAGCGCGCAGCTCACCTCGTGTCCGGCTGTCTCGGCCAATCACAGGCCGAGACTCTCCACCATCTGTAACACGTCTGTTGTTTTTTTTTTGTTTTTTTTTGGCGTGCCAGACAAAACCACCAAGACTAGTACTGTCTGAGAGGGGCAGGCTTTTATAACGCCATACAAAAACAAAGCCGGATGATGACTTATTACCACATGATCATAAAGTAGCTGATGGCAGGGGCAGAAATAGAAACATTTCGTTTTTCTGCCTTAAATGGTTTACAACTGCACCCATTCACTGCTTGACATGGTGCGATCAGAGGTGATTTCCAGACTTTTAGCGCCCACAAATGATTACCTTTCACTACCATGTGCTTTATATGGTAAAAGCGACTGCACTGCAACCCCCCCCACCACCACCTCCCCTCTCTGCATTCCTTTGTCCCAAACTTAGCAGCAAACTACTGATAACTTAAGGGGCCAAACAGTCCCACCATAAAAAAAAAAAAAAAAACACTAATGGACCCCTCGTGTTCGTGTGAGTCGTAACCACTCACCGGCTCCGGTGCCGCAGCACGGCGGGATCCACCAGGCGGACGAGAACAGGGTTGTCATCACCTCCTCGGGGAACAGGGTGACATTTCTCTGGATCTGCAGCAGGTTGAGCACCAGGGCGAGGAAGGCTCCCACGGTGAAGAGGACGAGACCCCGGCGGATCAGGTTGGCCGTCCGGACGTCGTGCAGGGAGCCGTAGGCGTTGCTGAGCACCGAGGTGATGATGGACATCATTTCCTCGGCTTTGGACGCCAACCAGTTGGCCTCGGATGAATGCTTGGTTTCGACCCTTGACGCACAGGAGCAGCTCCAGCAGTGGTCCTCCAGTCTGGGCATCTGGCACTTTGGGGCTGCAGGGAAAAAAAAAGGGGGAAACAGGATCGAAACGCGTTTTGATAGATACATTGTTGCAAGATGCAAGGTGGAAGATACATTAATGGTTTTCCGGATTCTGCAACAATAAGTTAAGACTAGCAGTGAGAAAAGACCGTGATCCTCGGTCCTTACCTTGATCTCCAGACGTCTCCAGTGTCTGGTCCGAAGAGAAACCTCCACTCCTGATCACCCGCGCCTCGGCAAGCGATTTTTTTTTGTTTTTGTTTGTTTGTTTTTTTCTTTAAGCCGGGATCCCCTCGTTGTTTCCCCGCTCGTTACAAACACGGACTGCGATCACGTCGCTCGTTCACATCATCGTTCGCCGACACACACTGCCGCTCCATTCCTCGGCGCCGGGCTCATACCAGGGGCGAGAGCTTCCTCTGCAGAAAAAAAACCAAAAAAAAAAACAATCACAGCTGTGTCGGGTGAGACTCGGCAGCCAATCGGAGCGCGGCGGCTGATATGACGTGTCGCCGCCCCACCGCCCCCTCGTCCGGAACAGACGCGCCAACCAGGAGGCGAGAGTGTAAACAGAGAGCTAGACCTTAAATGGCAACAAAATATATGAAACTCTCACTGTAAAGAGCATTTGAAGAGCTATGATAAAAAAAAAAAAAAAAGCTACACAGTGTATTAGAAGATCAAAATGGGATGTTGTGTAATGGAACAAAATACAATAAAAGTAGCAAAGTAAGTCATGATAAGTCCAGGACTGAAATCCACAGTTGCATTAGAGATCAATGGACTATGAACATATGGACTATTGTGAGAATATAAGTGTTCTAGAAAAGGAAATATGTGTTTACCAGGCAAAAAGCAGAACCTTCCTCAGCTTCCTGAAGCTTTTTCTCAGCAGGCTGCACCTCCACAAACTAGTTCCAATTTCCTGCACAGGTGACTTTATATAGGCAGAGAAATCAGTGACACAACTTTTTCCCTGAAGTTGGTGATAAGTTGTTGGAGTTGGGGGTCAAGTTAGAGGAGGTGTGGCATGTGCAGGGTAGGGCCCCTGTAGGAAAAAGGTTCAGTGCCCGCATGACACAGTCTTTCAAGGACCGACAACAACATGGAAACATGTTTTGCAAGAACCTGTGTGTGGGTGTATATAGGGCAATGCGATAACAAACCTCCACCCATTATATACGTGCACATCTACAGGTATATGTTTTGCTTTTCACTGTGCCTGAGGACATGCATAATGGAACATAGTAACAACATTTTAATGAGATGAAACTGCATTGTTAATCCAGGGAGTTAATGAAAGTTTACAGTTATTTATATTTAACTGTCAAAAAGTCCCAGACTTAGTCAGATTTGCTTAATTTCAGCTGCTGGCACTTAGTCGAAAGTAATACCATGGATGAATCGTCTTTTTTCATGCAAATTTGCTTGCAAAATTAAGTGATGCTTCATGACCAACAGCAAATTTGGAAAACAAAAACAGAGAGCATATCAATCAGATAGCATTCTTTTCAATTAAGTTTAATTAAAAACCTTTTTTGGTGTAATTATCTGTGGAGCTGATGTCTCAGGGTATTGTATTCATTGTTTTTTTTTGGCAATTATGTGCTATTAAAATGCAAAACCAAAAATGAGTTCTGCACCAAATGAGGGTGCGATATGGAGACTGGTTTTTGGTTGTCACCCAGTGTTCTGCTTCAAAGCTTCAACCCAACTGCTGAATTTATTTCTTCTTTTTATGGCTGATTTGATGTGCCATGTGGAGAAAAACAAAGCCCCAATTACTGGGAATATTGAAAAAAACATCCAATAACTCTATTTATGAAAATAGACATGGAAACAACAGACTATTTAGCCACAGCAACGTGGCTCTGGGAACGAATCAGTCTGTCGGTTAACCACTTTGGTTTACGTCTGAAATAGGTCAACAACTATTTGATGGATTACCATGAAATTTTGCACAGATTTTCATGTTCCCCAGAGGATGACTTTGGCAATTCCCTGACTTTTCAACTAGCACCACCAGTGGGTCAAAGCTGTCACTTCTCTTGTGAAATATCTCTTAATCTACTGGATGGATTTCCACAAAATTGTGCACAGACATTCATGGTTCCCACATGGTGTATCCTAATGATTTTTAAATCCCCTGACTTTTACTCCAGCTCGACAATTATTGGTCACGGGGTACTGTACTAAACACTGTAGGCTACTGTGTATTTTGCACGTTAGCACTGTTTCTGTGAGTATAGTCTCACAGAGCTGCTCGTGAGGCTACAGACTTGTACCTACAAGCAGTGAGGGCAAATGTAGCAGAGGGAAAGCTCCTTTATTCCAAAGACTTTCGTATTATAAGTGACTTACCATGTCATCACACAATTTAAAAGATAAAGGAGCTTTTTTAGTCCCACTAGAGCAGTTTCAGAATGAGCCTTTGAATGTTAGTATTACATATGGATATATAAGTCATCTTATAGGTATTGCGGTTTCCAGACTGCACATTCAAATTGACCGAGTTCAAATGGTTCCACTTGAATAGAATGAGGAAATGCCATTTCTAAAATGGCAGTGATAACTGAATGGTTAAATATAAATGTCACAGCTGCACTCCACTGGAGCTGTTTCACTATTTTGTACCAAACAAGTCAAGCATGAAAGTATATTGAGGGTTGGAAAGTTTGCATTTGTCCCCCGTCTCATTTCTGAGTGCTCAGAGTCGTGTTGGTGTGTGCAGAAGGCTCGAACAAATACAGCATGTCTTATTGGAGGAGAAGACTGTCTAAGAGGATATTCCGCTTTTTAGCCATCTGAACAGGTTTCTTTTTTCTTTCTCACTCATTTCATAGCTCGAATATAATGGCAAACATCCTCACTCATGACCTCTTTACAAACACGCCGTTGTGGTCTGAAACCAACATTCATTTTGCTGCCATCCATAGATAATGATATCAGTCATATTTACTCTATCCTAATTTCAGTGGGCCATGTGGTTAACACAGATAAATCACCAGAGCTTCACAGTCTCACAAAGGGGGAAACAAGGTCAAAATGAGAAGGGGTGCACCTACCGGGAGCTCCCCAAGGCCCCAAACCGCTACATCACCCCAGTAATCGAGCAGTAGTATTCTTTGCCTCAGGACAAGTGTTTTGAAGGCTTGTCTCTGGAAAGCAGTGTGTATTTTCCCCCAAATGAATAAGTTTCTCTTTATGTAATTCTAGGCAATCCAGGTGCCTGAGGATAAAAGCCTACAGCAGTGAGTGTGGGCGTCAGTGTGTGTAAATCTCTGCCTTTGCTTGGATGTGTATGTGATCATCTACTAAGAAAAAGTGTATTGTTAGATATGTGTGACCTGAGATGACTTCAACACAAGAAGACACATTAAATATCCTTTAATATTAATGAATGACGGAAAACAAGTTTAACAGTGAAAAATAAGGAGATTCTGTGGGATTTCTGATTGCTCCGTTCTACTGACAGTAACATGTGCATTAATGTGGAGGCTGAAATCACAAGTCGTATGTTAGCCAATACGGGGCCATAATAACCATGAAAATTACATATAGCAAATAGCTCCTAGCAATTGGCAGAGCTAGTGCTGGTGTGGAGGATGTCTCAGCCACATCAGAAGATAAAGCAGGATGCGACGACACTTCAAATGAATAGCAGATCAAGCGTGTCATAGATTATGCTGTTAGACTGGGAGGGATTGAATTATAGCTAAAGGAAAAGCCTGCTGGAACAGCTGGTAAATTGATCTATCAAACTTGAGCTTGACAATTTCTTTCCTCAGTCCTGTGTGAAATTGTGAAGGGAAACATCCTAATCCGTCCTCTCGGATAGTTAATTGTGAGCAGTTTCAGCTTCATCCTGTCGATTCCTTCTAGTTCAGGTGTCAAATCATTGTATTTATTCCTCTCTAAGTACTAAGAAAGTGCACATTTAGAGAACCTTTGAAATGGTTTAACCCACAAAATTATTAATTAAAGATGGTATTTTCATTTAAATGCACCATAGGTAATCGCAACATCCATCCTTTTTTTTTACCACTAGGTTAATAATCCACAGTTTGCTCAAAATACTCCAACCCTATCTTCTTCTTTTCTCCAATAACACTACTTCAGTGCATTCTGGGCACTCTGGATGCACATAACCTTTTCAGTAGCTCTCTCTCCCTGTGCCATGAAAGATGAAAGGGGATTCTGGAGTATAGAGTGTATCAAGCAGCTCAACAAAGGGTGCCATAAAGGCCCTGACTCTACAGCCCGAGGGCGTGGCACCAGGATGCAGTCCTTTGTTCTTTAGCGTTCAGCTCTAAAGTTGTTTCAGAGCAGCTCACCTTTTTTCCTAGCCAGATCCTTCACTTACTCCTGCACAGCATGCTTATTTTCTGGGTGTATAACTCTAAAGCAGAGAGAGTGTGTTGGGTTTAAAGGGATGATAAACATATCCTGAATCAGAGCCACAAGCCAAACAACCTCTGCTATTCAGTGATTAAAAATGTTTCTATCCCACCGGCTGCTGGCTGCAGCCTTATATTTAAGTGACAGACGTGAGAGTGGTATCATTCATCTCATGTAATTCTCTGCAAAAAAGCAAATGAGCGCATTTCCCATGTCCAACTATTCCTGTAAGTTGATATACAGCTTTTGCTCTGTGTCTGTTATGATAAACTGCCTGCTGTTCTTATCTGCTGTTGTTGACCTTTTAATAACCATTTTACTGTAAAGGAAAACACTTGAGTTTGTTATCTCTGTTTTAAGGAAATTGCACCAAGGTGATAAGTACCTTATCTACAGTGGTGGCTGTGTTTTTAGTTACTTTATGGTTAATGTACAGTCTAGTAAACAGTTGAGTAACACCCCAAACTCAAAACAATGCTTACTGAACACCTATCTGACAATCTAGCAAAAACAGAACATTATAAGCTCTACAAAGGTACTATTTTGTTGCAGGGCTATTGTTTTGGACTGGGTTAGATTGCAGCATGGGTGTTCGTGATACTGTTCCCCCCCTTGCCTGCATACTGTATGTGGCATATTTACACAAAAGCTCTATTCAAGTCAGCTACACTAGAAGTGCCCATGAACAGCATAGTTTCAACAGCCAATCAGCATCCTAAATTATCCCAGGCTGTCCGCTCAGGTGTCATTCTGGACCAATCATATCTGTTCCCTCAGTGGGTGCATTTGCGTTTGAGAGAGAGAGACTAAGAGAGAGGGAAAGACAGATTGAGAGAGTCTGTTTAAAGTTGGGCAATTCACCTCATGTGTTTTTTTCTGCAGTATTGAACAATGGTGTTTGTATAAGTGTGTTTGTGTAAGTGTATCCCCAAGTTGAACAGCACAGAGACAGAATTTTAACGCTGACGTAATCCATACACAAATCCTGTAGCTGCTTCACAGACAGTGAATAATAGGACAACTCATTATGACAGCACCCATCCGTGATGACTTTACTGGGATTTCAGCTCATGACTAATAGCTAATAAAACTCATTCAGTGGAAATGTCTTCAACAAAAACTCTGTCAGTCATTAACGCCAGAAAGAATCACCATCATTAAATCAAGGGACATTGACTTTACTGTCCAAAATCAGTGCAATGGGAAAATTTAAATACATTAAATTTAAAGGAATGTGCTTATTTTCTTTCTTGCTGAGAATAAGATGAGAAGATCAATACCACTCGCATATCTATATGGGAAATATGTATCTGGAGCTCGTGATTAGTTAACTTAGTGCAGCATAAAAATTGGTAACAGGGGTAAAAATATATCCTGCCTACGAGCACCTCTAAAGATCACTAATGAACACGCTAAACATGTTATATCTTGTTTGGGCGGCTGGCTCTAGCAAAATATTGGCCATACAAATATCACCACTGTAAAACGGCTTATTATACACAAGTTTTTGTATGGATTAAACAAATGAGACATTACGTGTTAATCAGTGAGCTTTATAATTGCGGGTAGGTGGTTTTCGTTACTGTTGAACTGAGGCATGCTGGTTGTTTTCCCCTTCTTTCCAGTCTTTGTGCTAAAATAAGGTAAACTAAACTAAGCTACCCGGCTTCTGGCTGTAGCTTCACATTTAACTGACAGATATTAGAGTGGTATTGATCATCTCATCTAATCCTCTAATGCCGGAGAATGAATAAACTTATTTCCACAAAATGTCAAACTGTTCCTTTAACTGTCCAAAATGAATGGCACAATGTTAAATCCATTCAAGGGCTAGTTTCCCCTTTATGGACGTTTTAGTGATGGTCAAGTCCTCTGTTGAAGCTTTTAGGCAGGTTGCTTTGAATGAGCGTGGCAAGTTTACAGCCATTCTCTTTGCTAAGCACCTGTTAAAGGCTGTTTTTGATCACACCACCTTTACCCGAGGTAACCTGAGATATAAGCTATAGCTTAATGTTTAACATAGCAAGCTCATATCAGGGCAAGCGCCAAGCAACCTGTTGCAAAAGAGGATTAGTGTGGGAAAAAAGTACATAAAAGTTCAAAAGTAAACTTGCCTTGTTTACTGTTCTCAGACGATTTCCACTTGACCCTGTTATTTACAGAAAACCAAAACTTGGATAAGCTGTGACATAGGCCTACTTTTTTAAAGCGGAGAGATATTATGTTAGGGTTTTGATGGATAAAGAAAATAATGGAAATGTAGTAATTCACAAAACAATAGGCATATTTTTCAAAAACAAAAGAAAACAAATAAAACCTGTCTAAGTTGTACAGTAGATATGAAAAAGTTAAACAGAAAGAGGATTTCAAGACATTTTTCGATAATTCAAACAAATCCTTTAAAAAAAAAAAACAGTCAAGGTAAAAGTGAACAGAGAAAAGTTCACACCAGAAAATGAATTCAAACTGCTGTCTCCTTCTGTTTCCTCAGTCCAAAACCTTGATTTCTTACTGTTTGATTGCCACATCTAACATCCAAAGACTCGCTGACATCATGTGATACTGAAAGTCACGGGATTGGCTGGAGATTTGAACAGTGTGTCCCGCACAACTGTTCGACTATTGTCCTTGTTGGCCTGCCCTGCACTTGTCACAGATAAAGCCTTGATGCATTGTAGGCATGTGATTTTCTTTTGTTTTAAATCGTTTCTTCAGCCTTGCATCACGTCACTGCCAGTTCACACTGGGGAATAGATTCTGAAGTGACCATATTTTAAGGTTTATCACAAAGCATAAAAGATATTCTCTAATGGTATTCTTTGACAAATCGTATTTTCAGAAGGAATCGTGGGTCTTGAATAAAAAACAAATATTGGTTGGCTGTACTCAATACAACACTGTGATAGCAGCATATATATATAAGATATATATATATATATATATATATATATATATTATCAACATACAGTCAAAATGCACACTGTCATTATTTGTTAAAATGTCATAAAATGTCCTCTTAAGAGGTTTAATGTGTAATAAGCTATTTTTGCTGCTGGATAATATGACATGGTATCCTAATATCAGTGATTATGATGATGCTTTTTATGACATTTGAACTAGTTATGTTATCACTGTGTATAGTGTTCCCTATCCACAGATACATGTTGTTATTGTACTCTTTTATAACTGATAAAGGGCAGCAGTTATTGCAGGCGTCACTATTGGGCAGAGCCAGGCGGCCTGTATGGCTGATCAGTTAGATAGTGCTGGAGCATGCGTAGCTTTATCTGTGAGATAACAGAAACAACACACAAGACTTTATCTGGAAAAAAATAGCTCCAAATAATACAGGATATGGCATTTTATGTTTTTATCAAGTAGGCCTAATTGCGTTTTCAGTCAGTGAAACAATTTGAAGCCCTCACATTGGCTCTCTTTGACACAGCACATGCAGTAGTGCAGTGTCCTCCTAGTGGTAGAATAGAGTAAAGCAGGGAGAAAGCTTTTTGCAAAAGAAAACCAGCAGATGGCACCCACACAACAGTCAACAAAGGACAATTTGAAACCGGATTTTCTCTCTTTCATTCTTGCATGCTTTCAATATTCTTCCAACCACATGATCAAGTTTTACACTGTAAGATCACATGTTTACACCTGTTTCAGACTGGGGTGGAACATCCCTTTCTTAGCATTTTAGTCAGTAGTTTTACTGGAGAATTAAGTCAGGTGATGCACATCCTTCTCATAATTTCCACAATATATGCAAGACTGTGTTTCTATGGCACCACAGCAAAAACAAATGTTTTTCAGCTTTTGTTTGTCTGAGACAGTAATTTGACTTTGACCCCCCGATGCAAACTTTCTGACACTCACAGACATCTAACACACCAGCTAATTAAACATTTGTATGCTTGCTGCAGTACCATAAACTGGAAATTAAAAAAGCAAAGAATGTCACTGAGGGACATTCATTTTACAAAAGATGTTTATTTTTTCAGTGTAAATGGAAACCGGCATTTTCAATTTTTAGCCGAGATCTCCCTCCGCTCATTTTAAAGATTCCAGCAGGGTCCACTGAGGCGACAGACGTATTTGTCGATAACGTGTGATGGCCAGAGGGGTCAGAGAAAAGTGACTCTTCATTTCAGTGCTGGCTCCAGAGTGTATATTACCTGTGAATGAATTCATTTGACAAGGATAGCATGTTCTGAAGGCACACATATATACTCTGCTATTATTGTTAAAGTCTTCCCTTTTCCTTACATATTGTTTTAATCAATACAAGTTTGTGTTTAGTTAAATAAATCCTGTTTATACTTTACATAATGTACCATGTTGGAAAATAAGATGTGTCCTGTTTTCGTTTTGAAGCTATGCAGACACAATTGTGATGTTGTTGCAGGAGCAGGTAAATTGTTTTCTACTTAGTCTGCCATTATCATCCCTTTAAAGGTAATTGTTCCTCGTAGATCTATTACAGTTGGCGGTTTACAGGGCACTTTTAAATCATGAAACAAGCAAAATGCTAATGGGCGCCGGCTATCCAATAATTGCAGGCAATTATTACAAAAGTTCTCTTTTCATCTAATTGCAGATAATGAAATCATGAGATCTTGAAACAAGGATGATAATTTCACTGAATATACATATCAAAAACCCTTCTGTGACTGTCAAGGGGGCCTGCTTGACGTCACCACACTTTGAGCAGGGAAATATCCCATCTCAACATGACCAGACTGAAATAATGATTATTTGAAAATCCGTTGTGAGCATCTAGTGAAAGGTATTTGGTACTTTTTCATCAGCTATTACATCAACCCTCACATGACATTTATAGCAACTCATTTACATTTTCATGCTGGGCATAAATGAAAGATATCATAACCGAGAGCTTCACATTTTTCTTTATGTTTCATTGATAAGCCAGCCCAGCTGCCGTGAGACTCTGAAAGGAGCACGACTTTCATCAACGCCTGAGTGCTTGTGAGCTGAGCCGAGGACAATCTCTTTTGGTTAGTAAAACCCTGAAGGTGAAACTGAATCCAGCAGGTCAAATGGAGACTCAGATGCGTTAGGTTTGACACTCACTTGAGGCATCTGAATGTACATGAGGAGAAATGTACAAGCCAAGGCTCAGAGGGGAGATACATTATGTGTGTGCACAGGCTGTCATTAATCATCCCGAGCAAACAGAAGGAAAAATGAGCTGTCAGAAATGTCATCAGTAGTTGAGACGGAAGAAGGTGCGAGGAAATGACTGCTTTAATAGATTAAAAAGGAGTAAAGATGATTATGCTCTTTAATCAACTTAGAGGTTATTAACAGATCTGGGGAATTAAATGATTTAAAGAACAGTCATTGGAAAATTTAAAATAAAGTTCTACAGGATTATAATGCTCTGCTGATTAAAATGGATTTTCAGTCAGAGGTATGACAATAGTACAATCTGGGTTGACTCGTGTTGCCTCAAAGCCAACCCGGTGCTGTTTTGAGAGTTGAATGTGCATCAGTGCCAAGGAGGTCAACTCCAGCAGGATGTAAAAAGACATCCTGTGCTGAAGTTTTCTGAACACTTTTGCTGAACAAAGTGTCCCTGCATTCAGAAGCTTTTCAAAGAACATTTGATCATATTGTAGTGAGATGAGGTCAGTCTGCCCAACAGAGATGTGATTAGAAAATCTGTTCTGACTTTCACACTGGCCCCTACTGTCAGATTATATATAAACCTAATTTACCCTTTTTAATGACTGTTGTCACCATTTTCAATATGTGTGAATGATAACGTAAACTAGATTGTTAGAGGATGTGCATATACAGTTTTGAAAATATATTTTAGTGCAAAGGTATTTTGTATGAATACATTTATATCATAATGAAAAATCTTTGCAGGTTCCTTCATATACATGACAGCTACTTATTGCACAAAATACACAAGGAACAACAGCATCGTTGGCAAGAAAAGCATGGAGCTGAAATTATTCATGTTATTATTTACACCTGTGCTTTTCCTGCTGTCACATGTTGAAATGTCGGATGTGAAGAAGGTCTGTTTAGGCTGACCTGAATGTAGCAATAAACAGACCTATATTAAAGCCCCAGCGCACTCATAGCCCACCCACACAGGTGTTTTTTTGTACTTATGTTGCCTAATTATACCTCTTCTCAAGAGTGTGTGTGCAGGTACAGCTTCCTCACTTTCCTGTTTTTTGGAGCAGGACATTTTACACTGTTGTCATTTTTAGTTGTTATTAGTTAGTTCATAGAGTTTGGTGGCACCGTATCATTCCCAGCATAGCGGAGGTCTGATCAGCCACAATGATGCTGCATTGACACGATCGCAACAGAATGGGACGAACAGGAAAACCTCCCTGTTATTCTGACTTGGGAGTGTTCATGTACCCGCTGCTGGCCTAATAGTTACACGATTGTAGTAGTCTAAATTAGCTACTTTTGTGGAACGTTTCTTGGAACGGTTCGTTAACGAGTTAAATCAAATACAAGTATTGTACTTGATTTTATTTCACTGCCAGCCAGTCATTATGGCTTTGCTGCCATTTTTCCAGTGGTTTGTTGACAGCATTTTACAATGTGCATCTAGCAAACCATTTTATGTGACTGTGATGAAAACTTCCAACAATGGAACAAAAATAAGTGGTGACCTACATTCTGCTAACAATCCCACTATGCAATGTGTTGTATATTTTAGATGTGAAAATTGCAGTCATGGGACACTACACCTACCTGTCAGTAATGACACAAAATGATGATGATTCATAAGTGTCAATCTATTGAACAGGGGAGTGATTTTGGACACTTCACGAGTGTTTGTATTTTCTGCACCAGCACCAGCACTGTGTTCAGTTCCACACAAAAAATGGCATGCCCCTTAAGCCAACTTGAATTAATGGCTCCGTATAACATGCACACAAAATACTATGTGTACCAACACTACAGACTAAAAAAGACATGTTTCACTTGGCTTGCAATGTCTTGCACAGTCTATGCCAACACTGAAAAGCTCTACGAAATTGATAGAGATACATAGCTACAGAAAGAGTAAAGGTGTATGGGACCACACCTTCGAAAAGTGCACGAAAACTAACAGGAGAGTAAAGTAAATTTTATATTATAATTTTTTTATAGAATATTTTGAAATGTTGTATGTTCTTGGACAATTGAATCATGTCCGTGTTCCTTTATAGGATAAAATAAGAAAAGAAACAGATCAGAGTAGAGCAGGTACAGTCAGAGTAAAGGAAGATGTTTAGAAAAAGAAAATAATACAGAGATATGTCAATACTTTCTCATACAAAAGCAATGAGCATCATAGATTTGTCATGTGTGTCTGAAACTCCCAAATGGCAAAACCTGGTTAAGATGTCAGAGTTCATGTGAGAGGACACTTTCCAGCTCGCCATTTGCACGCGCATGATTGTGTGTTTAGGATGTAAGACATCGCACCCATGTGATGAAACACTTCAACACATAACCTCAACAAGAGTTTTCATTTCCATATGTTGCAATCTGTGTCTCTAACCTTCGAAAAACGAGATGCTTACCAACAAGACACATGCACAGTGTCATCAATCGTCTAGTGTTGTGTTAGGGTCCTTTCAGGACAGGAGGTGTATTCCTGCTTCCCTCGGTGAGCCAGCCAACCTCGACAGAGACACTGGCAGGTGCTGAAACATTCTACTTTTGATCTTTCCACAGAGTGCCTTTCTATGATTATCTCAAGCTCACTGCCTTTGAGTCATTTGCTGCTACACTGTGGAATCCATCTATTTTAGTCCAAAGCGTGGTTTTTCTTGTGTTTTCAGATGATTGTGGTGGAGAGCAGACAGGCACAGCATGCCAGTGCTAAAGAGGAGTACACCTACACTGTTTCATGCAAAGAAATATATTGTGGAGAGTGAAAATAGCCATTCATGTACGCACTTGTGACCAATGTTGTGTTTGAGTGGGTAAATGTACTGAACTTTCCAAAAAACATTTTTAATTTCGAGGCAACCTCATCTTCACAGCTGGACATGTTTGGCTCTATGCAAAACATTAAGATTTAAATGGGCATTGTAATCCAATCAGGATCTAGTATTGTAACTGTTCTGCATACGTGTGACTTTTCAAATTCATTCAACAGTTATGATCAATTGATATTTGCCTGCAAAACATCATAAAGAATTTACTGATTTCCCTGAACCACAGAATATGTGAGTCAGTTAAGCCTGTAAAAACATAGGGCACTCAATATGTTTTTATTGATTGTGGTGACCGAGAGGCAGAAACAGATCTTCTGAATTTATTCACATAAAAAGAGGATATTGTATTGCTGGCACCTGAATCTGGTGTGGAGCTAAAAAATATTTAGATTACGACTGTGGTAAATTTTTGCAGATTAAAAGAAGCAGTCAGAACCAAACAAGGCCAAAACCACAGAGGAGGCACTGAGCTAGTCTCTGCTTTTTGTGGATTTTGCATTTGTGCTGTTGGCAGTGGTGAGGGGTGTTTGTGTGTGTGTGTGTGTGTGTGTGTGTGCATGTGTGATATTTGTGTTTTGCCCCCCAGTCAGAAAGCACAGAAGTCGTTCTGTCATACAGATGAGACTTCCATCCTCAGTGCCTGCAGTATTTACACAGTACACCACTGAATAACAATATAAAACACATCCTGTTAAGTTACTTTGTCAGCAAATGTAAAGTTTTATTATGCTATTTTCATCTATAACAATGTGTTATATAACAACACACAAACCTGAATATACCTAATTTTAACCAGCACTACATAGATGTGAGTCTGCCGGATCGTTTTTTTCCCAGCTTCTGTTAAAGATCAATAATTGCCCTGCAGTTAATCACATCAAACAGCCTCATTAGAGCTGACACAGATATTGGCTCTGGTGTGAATCTTTTTGCATCTTCAGTCTCTCTCAACCCCGAATTTTAAGGCACCAAGGAAATATATGGACAAATATTTGTATATATTCTGCAACAAGTCTGTATTTTGTTTTTTTTTTCTGAATAGGTTTCAGAAAAATTAAGGAGGGCTCTTTTTCAGTTAATTCTGACCGGTGAGTTACCATCCAATAGCAGAATGCATTGCTGGAAGCTGTCAGAAGTACCCTGTCTTTTGATCTTCAAATGTTTTGTCTTTTCTTGTGTTGCTCTGCTCACTATGCTTACACCATTTGCAATGAAGCAAAAACCTTCTTTGACAGGCCAAATTAAATACTTTTTTGTGAACAGAAGCAGAAAATACTATTTTCTATATTTATCTTTGTTACTGTGAATGTAGAATGAAGAAGTTCTGCTACGGTCAGGGTCTGTGATTTCTATCAATTTTTTTTTTTTTTACAAATTCCAATATGAAATGGCCAGACAATGCCAGATGTTAACCGGGGCACCGTGATAGTATTTTAGATTGTGTCTTCAAACATTTATCAGTTTATTATATATATATATATATATATTTAAAATGAATGAGCTGAAAGTAAAATTAAATTTCTTCACAGAGCATTTGCTTGTTTTTTTTAAAAATTAGACTCCCATCACTTAAAAATGTCTTCATGTTTCCTTTTACTTTCTAAATCACTTCATCCTCCATCAGCTCTGATGTGTTGTGGTGTTTGGGGCAGCACTGTTTTTTACCTTCACTCCTCAACCCTCGTTCATTTTTATGGACACTGGAACATTTGGGATAAATGTATCAGGATAGCTTGTATGATGTCCATGAATAAGTTGACACACATACATTCACAAATACATTTCCATTTAAAAATGCTAAGTTGATGTACAAATGATGATTTATGAGTGGTAAATTAGAGGCACAGATACAGATTTACAGATACAAATCGATCTTCATGTATTTGTGCATTGTGTTTTACGACTTGACATTTGTTTGTTTTTAACTAATGTGACTGTAAGAATCCCATAGTCATGTAACAGAACCCTGAATGTCTGTATGTAATTATTTTGCCAATCCATTGAGTAGATGTTTCTGTCTGGACCAGAGTAGTAGACCGACTAACGGAATGACATTGCCGTCCCTGGTTTCCTGAGAAAATATTCTAGAGCCCTTAAAATCCATTTGCTTAAATCTCACACCTTAAATAGCACTGTTGTAGATTTATTTTCAATCCAATAAATCACTGTTGCTCCAACAAAGCCAGCAGCTGAAAGCACTTCATTACAGCCATGCACTGAACCTCTGAATCAACACTAGGCATGTATTAAAAAGCATAAAATTCCCAAATCTCATTTTGCATTTCACACAATAAAACATTTTCACATGATACAAACCCCATTGAGAGACGTAAGAAAAACATTGTAACAGATGAGATATAGCACTGGACTTAAGTGGAATTTATTGCCCAGAACATGGAGCACAAGGACGCTAATTAAGATCGCTGGCTACAGAGATGGCAACAATGTGGGGAACCATTATCCAGCAAGTGGTGTCAGTGACATCCCGATTCACGTTGTTTCACCTTGTGAATGGCGTCTGCGTATACACACTTCTATCTATCTGATATCACCTGCTTTCTACATTTTGAACACTCCACAGTGTTCAGTGGGGAGTCAAATTTGTCCTGCCACCTTAAAGAAATATGGCTGTGTTTAAGGCTCTAAATCAATAGTGATAAATAATGATGAGCCCTGCAATTACACAGACACACACGGATGACTGTGACTGCTAATGCTGCAAACCCTGGAGACACACATGAATCCACATATGGTGCTCTAAATTACATTGTGAATCTCAATTAAACTACACAGCTGGGGTTTTTTTTTAGTCATGCAGCACACCATGTTGCACTTTTTTGAACTTTTTGGGGGAAAGGCAGTGGACTCGCTTTCATGTTGATGCTCTCATGAGGATAGCTGCATTATCATGAAATTACGGGAGGGGACGGGGGTCTGGACACCCTCCTCCTTTGAAATAATATAATAAGCATTGAAAGCAGTTGCGCTAAAAGTGTCTGTAGAGAGAAGAAGCTCTGGAGTGAGCCAGTGGTGGCTGATCTCACAAGCTACCTAGGAAAGGTTAAGTTAAAACAAAGGATGTGTCAGACCAGTTTCCTTTCTTCTACCACTGAATAGGATAAAACACATTGTAACCCAGACTGCATTTTGTCCGGGTCGCTGTCCTCTACCATTCATATGTTCGATCCATGTCCCCTCTCTGTCTATGAGGGTAACCTTTGTATTTGACGTAGTCTGACGGGTTTGTTGTGGCAAGTGAGTCTTTCACAGTGTGTGAGAGAAGAACCAGCGTGTTGCCACAGCCACAGAAAAGTAGGGGGGAGTTAAGTTGCTTTATTCAGCCATATAGTGTCTAAATAAACTCAGGTTGTAGCATAATTACTGAAAGGTCGTGTATTGTGTTTACTGCCACAGAAGAGAAATAAAAAGTCCCTGTTCAACTTTCCTATGGCATCTGCCTGCATTCAAACATGCTCTTACCACCCTTACGGTATTTATCACTTATCCAGTATATATAGTAGTAATAGGGTTTCCTCTATATACATTTAATATATTATTAACTGTTACAACAGTAGATGTGTAGGCACCTTTAGTGTCCCCTTCAAGAATTGCTGTGGAGAATTTTTTATGTTTATTGTCCAATTGTAACAGTGAAATGAAATATCCGCCCTTGTGCATTATCACCAACACACATGAAGTACGGACATCTCTGGGAATCCCTCTGATATGTTCTTCATGCTGACAAGCTTATAAATGGGCAACAAAAAGGATACTGAAGATGTGGCTTCTCTGATTATTTTTACCACTGTCAACACTGTCAGTAGGAACTGCCATCAAATAGGGCTAAGAAGTGAAAATGCACAGCAGGAAAACAGGATCTGTGCGAGCATTAATGGTAATTAGGCTTGTCATGTTGAAGACAGCATCCCAATATAGCTATATATGTCCCTTTAGTATTATATGTGAGAAAAGAAAATTTAGAAGCTAGTCATGGTAATACATTTGAGAGACAATAATGAGCGTCCAGCTCATCATCTCTCATATTCATCAGAGGCTGACACTGTGCTAAAGCGATAATGCATGCCAGGAGGTTTAACATATATCCCTTGGGCGTCCTTGCATGTGGCACGAACTGGTTTCACACACCATTGTCAATGCACACAAAGCAGGTGATAATCACTCTGCTTTGAAGAAGATCATGTGCTTGTCTATGCTTTGGTGCCTCGTGCATACATTTCCTCTGAATCAGAGGCTGTGATGAAGGTTCGATTGGCCCCTGTCTGGCACTTCCTTCCTGCCTTGATGATGACAAATGACTCACATGCATGAACACACAACACTGGACACTGAAGCACACAAGCATACAAAAAATACCCACCTGGAAAACGAGGTCCAGTCAACTCAACACATCTGTTACTTGTTGACATTCAATGTATTAATTAAACATGTTCTGTTTTCATTATTGTGTGCATTAATTGTGATCAAGCTTTTTTCCCCTCTTTTTGTTAATGACAGTCATTTTTTTTTTAAATTGTATGTCAATAAATCGTTCGCTAAACCCCTTACAGCTATTGTCCAATCATAGCTTAGCAACCGTAACTAGGCACGACAGGCCTGGCAAGCTCTGGATTTCTCTGCATGTCGTGACAGTATCCATGAGTCTCCAGTAAGAGGGATCCTCAGCACTTAAAGAGTTTGGGCGTGGTGTAATTTTTTTTATCCTTTCCAAAAACAAAAATAGAGCAAATGTGGATGATTGGAATGGTTTAACAGTGTTGTCTACTTGTAGTATTAACGAATCACCAAAGCCAACATGCACGTTTAACCCGTAACATCAGTCTTTTGGTATTATATCATGTATGTGGCCGTCATGTGCATATTTAATGATGATTTCATGATTCAAAGTCGCCGGTTTGACATAGGAAGCGTTCTTCTGTCTACCCCCGTGTAAAATTGAGGAGCCATTGCGTCAAACATTGGTTGTTGCTGGTACCCCATACCATAATTGAGAAAATAATTCACAGTAGGATTATTGTTGATGTTAGTGGAACATTGTCTATGATAGATGTTTTCCGACACGTGTTAGAGGCTCCACTGGACGTTTTCCTCTCTACATCCTTTATAATCACACCTGCTTTTTTTTTGATACTATTCCCACTGATCGGCGCTACACCCACCCACACAACACTTATTTCTATGATCAGAGTCCACATGCTTTAGCTGATTGGACAGCTCGCTCCTCTTGAATCTGCCACTTAGCACATTGCGATCTGCTAAATTGAATAATCAATAATCAAATGAACACTGCAGGCTGCATTTAGAAACTGCTTAGACAATATACTCATGTATGAGTAGATGCAGAAAGAGCTGTGAATAGTGACTGGCCAAGCAGTGTAAGATAACACCTTATCTACAGTATATCATATTATGATAATACTCTCTTCTTGATTATAGGTCCTTAAGGAGTCATTCTGTCCCACTCGTTTTCTCTTTTGTTATCTCACTTAATTCCGTTTCTAAAGCAAATTATTCAAATTTTATCCCCCCCGGGTGTAAAATGATCAAACCTTTTAATTGGAATATTCTCCGTTTATAATGCGTACCTGAATAGTGCATTCATTTGGTGTTCCTTGTGGAGAATTTGCTGTTCATTTTAAGTTAAGGTCTTATCTCCTCCATGATTAAGGTGGTATTGAGTCTTCCTGGGCTGGCAGAGAGAACATGTTGCTAAGTGCTGCAGCCCAAGAGGACATTTTAAGTGAGAAGTGGGCTGTGTGGAGTGGAGTTGGCGTGGACCAACTATGACTATAAAAAACCCAAGGCAGGGTTAGACAGTGTTATTAAATACAAAGTGCCTTGTAGTTTGCCAGCAGTCAAATATTTCCAACTGTTCTGCATTTTTCCATTATCAGAAGATGTTCATGCTGTTTCTGTATCAGCATCATCTTTTATAATGTGTACATGTTCATTGATTATCTGCAATTAGATAATCAATGAACATGTACACATTATAATGAGATTTTTTGGGTTTTGGTTTATAATGCTGGAGAACATCACATCAGAAGTGAAGATCCTGATCACATACAAATCTGGGGTTTACAAATCTTATTGAGCTGTTTTATCTATATCCAATCTATTATTTATCTACAGTTTCACAGTTTAGTTTTGTGCTTCAGACAGCAATTATATGCTAATTTAACATTTCCTCTTGCAGTTGGAATCTCTCAAAAACAGCTAGAGCAGAAGTGGAAACAAACAGGCAATCTTCTGGCCAATAAAGGTACCTCTGCAGGCATTTCAGCAATGCACAATTTGTCAAAGACCCTAATGAATATGCTAAAGTGGCGCATTGAGATGTTTTTGCATTTTGTGGAGCTCGAGTGTGGATACGAATTCAGAAAATGGAGATATCCAGAGAATCTTTTATGTAAGGGAGCGAAACATGGGTTGCCAGAAGTGGGATGAACATGGCATCATATTTAGATTTGATCTCAAACAAGGATTTATTGATGATATTGCCACTCGCACATTACAAAAGGCAGCAGCTAAGCCTGTACAGATGAATTCCTTCCACAAAATACCATGGCAACAAGCTCAACAAAATGTTACAGTTTTCCAACTGTGCTCATCTTGGGAAAACACCAAAATAGTTATGTTTTCACCATATGAAAATTAAGTAATGGGTGTTTAGGGCCATGTTCAGTGTCTGCCAATGTACCACAAGCATCTCCTGAATATGAATGCACTGCAACAATGGAATGCAAAACAAAGGCTGTGTCCCACCCCCCGGGACATGTTGTGGTGCTAACATATGAGCTATAACACAGGCTCTTGTTCCAGTTGCAGAGGTTGGGTCATCATGGTTTCTGGCAGTTCTAGATCCTTGTTAGGGAACACAACCAGGGGATTTCAACTATAAAATCCTGAGTGGGCAAAGCTGTAGCTCACGGTAACATTGTTTTCGTCATCATTATGATCACCAGGCAGGCAATCAAACACATTTTGTTCCCGTGCAATAGATCTCATTCATATTGTAATGCTTCTTCAAAGGAATTCAGACCAGAAGCTCTCACATTTGGGGTGTAAATTGTGAGCAATGATAAAATGGTGCCGAAATGCACATCATCAGACATCAAAGTGGTGCTTGCAAACATCCTCTGCTTTGATTGAGATTGCGGGTATCTGCATGATTAAATCAGCTGAAAAAATGAACAGGAAGAATGACAATACATATGCTGTTCTTTACCAGTACCACATAGTTCTGCCAAAAATGGCATCACCCCATTCTCGATCCTACTCTCAGGCTGGCTTGCCTGCCAAGAAAAGTGCATTCACTCAGCTGCAATGTTGCAGTTACTGTGAACTCTGCTGGACCTGCATGCAAACTGTGCGACACATTTTTAAACCTGATACACACCTGAGTAGATCGCACAAAACAAAATGTTTGTGAGGTATGCAGAAGTCTTGACGTGTAACCAGTTTTGAACAGGGAGTTCTTCACAGTCTTTCTCTTGTCTTCTCTCTCTCTCTCGCATTTTCTTCTGAATGGATTTGTGCTATAAAGAGAATCATCTATAAGTGTATGTCAAAAGGCGAGCAAACTTGTTGAAGCTGTTTCTGGACTCTTGGAGTCTTGGAAGAAAAACAAATCAAATATCATCTACTTGCCTCCTTTAACTTTAGCCTTTTCAGGCGTCTATATAACCTGGTTTATTGAGAAGCTTCACAGACATGTGCAGAGCGTTCTTTCACTGTCTTGGTGCCATAGCAACAGAGCATGAGGCTGTGTTGGTTTATCTTTATGGTACTGAGGAAATGTTGAGCAGGGGAATAACCTGTTTCTGCTTTGACTCCCCTGCAATGGATGACAGAATACTAGTACTATAACCCCTTTGTCTTTGTATTTCTGTATGAATTTGTCCGTATCTTATCTGTGTTTATATGCATGAATGTCTGTGTCTCTCTACCTGATGAGCACATGGTGAGACTTCCCACAGCTTACCATTTACCCACTCTGAGCAATCACCTCCTGAATTAGTTTGCTTGTTATTTCCTGCAATCTCGAAACTACAATGCCACCTGCCTAATCTCAGCGGGAGCCATTCCTCTTGCAACAGCATTTAGACTGATCTGTCTGCGCACCACCTTTTTTGAAACTTCCCTCAAAGGTCTCTCTGCTCTCTCTCCGTTTCTGCATTGGTTTTACCAAGCCGACTGAGGCGTAGAATTGAAATGTAGACAGCCAGACAACACATGAGATAACAGTTTTTTGTCGTGTATGTGTAGATACATACTATAGCATGTCACTGTTATCACAACAGAATGCATTACTATTTAGAAAGGCTTCAGAGGCTAATAGAGGTACTCCAGCGTGCTTCCATTTCAAATGTCATAGGCTTATCCTAATTCATGAGTGGGACTGTAGCACAGCAGCATCTGCTGAATCTGTTTGAGATGCTTCCCACATATTTGTATTAACTATTCATGGCCTGGCAGAGTGAGTTATTATAGTGAATGACAGTGCGGGGGTCAGAAGAAAGACGAAGCACAAAAATAGAACATAAGCAATAGATCAATGTTCAGAGCAAACAGATGACATTACTTGTGTTTGTGAACTCCAACAAAAGACTGATGAATTTTAGTGGTGCTTAAGAAGTTTTGATGACAATGCTTCCATCAGGTTTCAAATCCTGTCTTGTTTTTCCTTTTGAGGCTCAAAGGAAACTGTATTAATGTAATGTTTTATATTAACATCCCACATGCTTAAGACCGTAACTCCATTATTGACATGGCTATGTTGGCTTTGCGATCTGTCAGTTGGCCCACCACTTTGGTCCAGATTCCATTACATTTTCTACAGACATTCATAGTTCTTATACTAATTATCATATCCTACTTCGGTGATCAGTTGAAATTTCCTCCAGCGCCACCATGATGTTGACATTTGTGGTTTTGAAGAAACTGTCTCGACAAATATTGGATTGTTTGCTATGACAGTTGGTGCAGACATTCATGTCTCAGGATGACTTATAACGATGAACAAATGCCTACAAAACTAATCATATTCCTGTCAACATCAGCTGTCCTTGTTTAGTGCTAATTATTTTAATCTTGTGAGACTGCTGTCAAATAAATAAAATTAGCAAATTCACATTTGTTCATGTCTATCAATGCAATGTTTTGAGTACAGTTTTGGATAGCTTATACCGGTATTTAGATAAAAATAAAAAACAATCAAGAAAAACAGTCCTCAATACATTTTTACTTTTTGGTGTTCAGCTTCAATCCAGGAAGCAGAGTTCATGTATTAAAATATGAAAGAAGAAGCTTCGTCTATCCCAGTTCTGTCTCGAGGCAAAGAAGAATTTTTTGACTTGTTACTCCGGTGGAGTATTTTAGAATTTCCAATTTTTTTATTCTTTTACAATCACCTCTGTCTTGCCCTGAGAACCTGAATTAAAAGTAAGAAAAGAGCCTAGCATAGGTTGAGAAATTGAGAGTGATGCGCTCATTCAGATCACATACATGCACACTCACTATCCTCTTCTACACACTCCTGCTGTGCAGTTTCTATTTGGATAAAACTGAGCTATTGCAGAATAACAAGTGGAACAACAACAGAGTCACACAGTCGACGTGGCCTCAGACAGGAAGAGACTGAGCCTACTTTGTTGTCAAGATAAGAGAGACGACGCAGTGGAGGACATCTGGTACTTTCTAGTCCTCTACACTACAAGTCTCCGCCACATGCACTTCACCCATTACATAAAACCTGTTCCACTGTCACCAGAGGCTTGTGTTGGAAAACTAGAGATATCTTTGTATACATGTAAGAATGTACTTGGCAGGGATATTACAGAACATATGTCTTGTACAAAAATCAATCAATATACAAAAAAGTGAAGAACGATGCAGATATGTGTGCTGTATTGCATATTGAATAAAAATGTTAAATTTTTTAAATCATGTAGTTGGCCACATATTCCATTTGTTGTCATATTTTTCCTTTACTCAGAGTGTTGACATAGCACATTATATCACTGTACATGCATGAGGCTGCTTGTTGAATCTATTTCTGTAAAACTCAGTTGCTAAAGCACAGGTTTGCCTTGCCAGAGGCATCTGGTTCTAATCCCAACCCAGTTTAGCCAAGGCACATTTTCATGCATGCTGTCTTCCCTGAAAGCATGGATGGATGTGCTTCTTTGAACAGAGGCAGGCTCACTCCTGGCTCTGTAATGTGCATGCTGGCAGCGGCACCGTAGAGAGATAGAGAGACACGCCATTGCCTGTTCATAACATTACCTCCAGTAGTTGGGCAATAATCCTCATAAAATTTGAATTACTATCAAAACTAAAACACTGAATTCTTTCTCCCTTTCATTTTCCCCTTTGTGTATGTGTTGGTGTATGCAGGCATGTGTGTTTGTGAACAAGTGTGTGTCTGTAGCCAACTGTTAACAGATATCTAGCAGTATGCCTTGTGGCTCAACCTGAATAGCTCTTACTTTAATAAGCTTTTTTGTCAACGTGTCAAGCCTGACGCTGTGTATCACAAAAGAAATGCTTGTTTATTGTCGATTTTTCTGTGGAAGGAAACATGCACAAACGGAGCAAATGTGAGAAGTCATTTAAATAAGTGAATGCGGCAGAACACCACTCGCTCAAGTCAACCAGCAAGTCATGCGCATGTAAGAGGTGCTAAGAGAAAATGAGCCAGTTTCACCACCACGGTCATTTATTTTACCATATCTGAAAGAATGTATAATAATGATTACTGTCTCTCTCATTGTGCCATGCATTCTTTATTTACCACAGAATACTGTTATCACCATTACAATTAGTGGGCTAATTTTATTTTCACATATATTTATGTTTTGTGATGACATTGTGAAATATTACCCTGTTCAACTTGTTAATGTCTGAATTATTTCTTTACTTGACTTCATTTTTACTTTGAGGCTATTTCTATGAAGGCTATATCAAATTTTATATACCTTCTTACTCATAAACCATGTCATTTGAAGTTGCATTTTTAACATACAGTAAAATATTATGTGAAAGTACAAATCAAGGTAAAGGTCAGGTAGAGACCACATACAGATATATTATTTTGGTGATCCTCTGACTTTTCCTCTAGCATCACCAGTAGATTGACATTTCTGTTTTTCAGTGAATTTTCTTGAAAGGAATAACCGTGAAACTGGAAACCCTCCGGATGAGGTGTAATAACTTCAACCCCATCAACAAGTCAAATTTTTAATTTGTCGTATATGACCGAATACCTGCAAATCTAATGTTTTTCCAGTCTTAGTTGTACTCTGTGTTTAGTGCCAACTAAACACGGTAAACATTAAACCTGCTAAAAATCAGCATGTAAACATTGTCATTGGCCCTGTTCCTACCCAGCATCAACATCGGTCTGCGCCTCATATTTATATTGACATAAGTAAAGATGCCGCGCTTAGGAACATACATTCTTTTGATATGTTGTTAGCATGGTTTCGATGACCTGTCTCTGAGTAGGGATGTTAGTAGCTACCTAGTTTGCCAAAGGCCACACTGATTCTGAGGTAAATTCTGCCGTTTTAAAGTGAGGAACAACGACCAGCCCTATTACAGATGATGTGACTAATATCGTCAAAAATACTTTTGTTTTGAGCCAGCTAGTTAATGTTAATTTAGTTTTCTTTGCCTTTTCAGCAGACATGGAAAACAACAGTGTTACAGCACTACAGCAAAATCAGTTTTTTATTGGCTCTATTTGTAATCGAACAAAGATCACTATGTAGAGTAATCAATCAGTACATAGATTCACGAACTAGTGTAAGCACAACGAGAATACGGATGAAATGCTCTTAGAATATGTTCAAAGAACAGCAAAACAAGTCAAGTCAAACACTGTTTACATCGTGAACCTCCCACAGGTTTAAGAACAACAACGCAGACCTTCGCAAATGAAAAATGTACGTGTTTATTTGCATATAGAGCGGGGAAGTGAGATCCGGTCACAAGTGGTCACTCAGGACGAATGTGGAGACACATTCTGGTGCCAGGTGTGAACTGACTTGAGCTGCCAACTTGTGATTGGTTTACCCAAGATGTATGTTAATGCCAGGTATGAACTGTGAACACATTGTGAGCATGTTATCACTTTTATTCTTGTTAAATGGTTTATATAGCTATATAAGAAAATGAGAAACTTATTGCGCCATACATAACACTTAATTCTTCAGTTTATCTGAAGAACTCCAAATCTCCACATTTGGAGATACATGTTTTCCACGGCTCAGTGACGACAATTTGGACTTAATATCATCCAAAGAATTTAACATTTAATGAGATTTGTGCAAGAAACTTGGATGTTGCTCTCCAACAGGATCTCACTTACATATAGCACAACTATTTGCTGAGGATCAATTTCTCATGCTTGATTCCTCACAATACAGTGTATCACACAACAAAACAAGGTTCACTTACTGATTCTACAGTGCTGAACACTTTCAGTAGAAAGTGGAAATCTGTGCAGGAAACGGGAGTCATAAAAAACTGATAAAGACCCACAATAGGAAAATATATTATTTGTATTGTATTTGTAATATTTGTATTGGTTAACATTAGCTTCTCTTACCTCAACAATGTATCTTTTCAAAAATGATGGAAATAATAATTTGTTCTGCTATTTTTAGGCAGACATGAGACTGTGTAGGTGTATGTGCAAGGATAATTAGTGTATAGCTAGCCAGGATGTACATTTATGTATGTATGAATAAATTGCATGTGGAGGCAGGTAGTTCACGCATACCTTTGTATAAGGCAGAGGTTGCTGAACACTTGAATTGCTTTACTGGAGGGCTTTCAGGTTCCACAATCCCTTTTTTTCCACAATCAAACCCATTCTTTTGCTTGAAATGTTATCTCTGATGATGAACATTTTTTTGTCTTGTTCATTGAGGAACCAGCCGTTTGTCCTTGGTTTATTATGAGGTTCTTTTTGTTCAGTTATGAAGGATTTTTCTTGAACATCTCTTCCAGCTCTACTTTGAAATTATCCCCAACAGCATCACATATGATGATGAAAGTTTTTACGAGGGAGTTAACATGCCTTTTTCCTTAATAAGCCTGAAACGGCAGAAAGAAACCAACATAAAGACAGCACTGTATCCCATACTGCCACAACACAAGCAATTTATTCCTCTATTTGTAGATACAGTAGCTCAGACATCCATCTCAGTCCAGCTGTGAGGTTACCTCAGCATGGTAATACACAAAACAAGACATAAATCAAAACGAAACACATTTGTAAAAACAATTTTTCAGACACTTTCCCGTTATCATCGATCTGAAGGATGATGGAGTGACAGATACACAGGTTTGTCCTTTTCTGTCTGGAGGAGTAACACTGTGGAGTGCATGCTGGTGTAGAGTGTCTGCTGGGCGTGCAGAGTGGCTCAGCGCTGCCGGGAGAAGAGGTTCCTCAGGGCATTGTTGTAGTTCTTATTAAAGGCGGTGTATATAAGTGGGTTAAAAAAGGAATTGGAATAGCCCAGCCACAAGAAGATGCTCTTCCAGATGGGCGGGATGTCACAGGAGCACAGTGGAACGATGAGCTCGGTGATGAAGAAGGGAATCCAGCAAAGTACAAACACGCCGATCAAAATGCCTACCATCAGCGCCGCCTTTTTCTCCTTCTGCTCCCGCCATGTGTCCCCGTCTGTCTGGAAGGTCACAGTGGCGTGGCGCACAGTAAACACCATCTGGGGATGCTGTGTTTCCTCCTTTACCTGGAAGGCAGCAGATCAGAGAATACATCAGTTACTCCATTGATTCATTAATCTATCAGACCAACCTGGTTAGCATTATCAATAGAAAAACAATATCTTTAACAATATGGGCCAAAAAAAGCAATTGCTGAAGTAAAAATGTTGTGGCTGCTCAACAAAAGATGGATTATGGGCTGCTGAAGAGAAGTCTGAATCAACAGGTGGATCAACAAGCGAAAGCTTATTATTTCATTTCATACACACATACATACACACATACACACACACTCACACACCCACACACACAAAACAGAGCATAAAGCCAGAGCCGTGTCTTAATCTGCATTTTCTAGCAGCCTGTTTTGTGCCATTTCACAAACATACTGCACAACCGAGAAAAGGAAAAAGAAAATGTCAGCATTAATCTGCTGACTTTCTCCTCTCTTATTCTTTGCCTAGCACAGCTCAAGGCTGACTTTGTTTTCCGTTTATCAGGTGAAGTCGCCCAGGTCATTCAGCAGTCTAACAGCTTTTATAAAGATGAACCATCCATCCAAATTTGTTGAAAAATAAAGTGCACAGACTAACACTCTGAACTGTTCTGGACGGTTCAGTGTTAAAACAACCACCTGCACACAGATGGAGAAACTTGTTCACTCTGTAGTAAATTTTGTTAAATCAATACGGGTCAGCGCTGCCTATAACTGATAAGATGGAGGAAGCAAATCCATTTGCAGCAGAGGCCAGAGGTTAAAAGCACAGAGCTGTTGGGAAGGTTTCAGACCTCTACATTATATAGTAGATGGTGCAGTAGCTAAAATGGGCACTTAACTGCAGATCCTCCATCATACAGCAGATCAGTATGAGGTTATGATGTCCTTGCGGACTAAGAAGGTGAGATTCACCTTAAATAGCTCACTTAAAAAACTAAATCTGGTTTACCATAATTAAATATATGGAGATCGTATCCTTCCCAGCTACCTAAGAACTACATTTGTATTAAGCAGTCACCCTAGTCTATTTCTGGTGTTAACAAACCAAAACATAAACCAGTAAACACAATTTTTAAACTACTTGCTTAAAGGACATGTAAAGATTGTGGTCAAGTCAAGAGGAATACTTTGAATTATGTGCTGGAAGTACTGGATCTAAGCGAACAAGAATGACCACGTCATGTAATCACTGTGATGTTACCAGGCAATCAGCACAACTTTACATTCTTACTGTCTGCATCAATTCAGTGTGAACTGATGCCAACTGAATGTTCCGTGTCCGTGCAAATTGAATTTTTCCCAGTTTGATCTTAAATCAAATTAGACCAAAATGATCCAGCTTATCATCTCATGGCTCTAACTTAACACTGACTTTTAGCAGAAGGGGCGTGAACCACAGTCTCAAATGGGAATGAGTGTACAAAGTCACATACTTTGTGACTGATGCTGTTTTTTTCTCTAATTAGGACAATCTCCCACCTGCAGATGTGGATGGCTGTTTTTTTGTCTTGTTGAGAAATGTTCACCTGCTTCTTTCATATGTAAAAAGGATAGAAGTGTTCTAAGAAGAAAGACAAGTCTACACAATGTGTTGAAAGTCGGGTTATTGAGTCAGCAGGTGAGCAAGACTGTTTTGAGGTTTTATGGAATCTAAAATGTAAAATTAGTCAGTTTTCATATTCACGGGGACATTAATTGTTTTCTGAAACTGTACATTTTATGGCTTTCAGTAATCTAGTGTTAGTTGTTATTTATGCATCTATGTCAAGAATCTGCACCCCTTACACATCAGTATACTCCATTTTTAGTAGCATGTGTGTGTATGTATTATTGTGTTTGAGTGGGTATTGTTGATGGATGAGTGCATGGGGTTATTATCTCGGATGTTGATGCCATCGCTCACATCACAACTCCATGCAGGCACTTTGCAGGGCTCGGTTCCTCGACTCTACGATGTACTCTGGAAAATGATGAGAATAAACTCTGGCTGGGTAATGAGACACGTATAATACAACCTTAAGCTGAGGGAATGTCTGAGGAAAAGCAAAATGACTAATAAAACATATTTTTCGTTTAATTGCTATAGCAACAAGAGTGATTGCCTGTGTAATGGAACTTGACATAAAAGTGGGTCTATCAAAGCAATAAAAGACAGGGCTAATTCATGTGACAATTGGTCCCTCTTGACCACGAGCTTCTTATTTTGGACCAACTTATGTCACACTTGCATAACTAAGGGGTATCTTGAGGATTTGGGGGGAATTTCCAAGTACATGCATTACAGAGATTAAAATAAATAGGCCGCCACTGTGTATTTTCTGTGAAACATTTCTCCCGTCTGTGATGTTTTTGCTAAGTTCTCAGAATTTTAAGACGCTGAGTGATTTTTATAAGAAGCCTTTCATAGGTAAAAGAAAAAGTTGTCCGCTCTAAGATGTCTAAAAGTTAATGTCTAAAAGTGGCGTAATCTCCATCACTGAGGTCTTTTGGGGGGTTTTAAAATTGCATTTCCCACCATTATGACAGGTGATAAGTGGGTGCCGACTCAATTTTCACAGGGAAAATTTGCCTGATTAAATGTTTGCTAATGCTTGCGGAATTGATCAAGACCTTAGTGTCTGCTGATTAGAGAAACGCCACAGTCAGGAAGGTGCACTGGCCCATTAAAGATGCTGGAGGTGGCATTTATAACCTTCTACCTTCTGCCGACTCACATTAACAAGATGGTGGTGATGAGCAGGACTGCTTCAATTATTTGTCCGTATGCTCATACGTTTGCCTGATTGCTGTTGAATATCTCGTCTACCAACACAATAAATAATTGCACAGCAACCCGTATTTGTGGGTCAGGCGCATCAGCCAGTTGAAGAGGGAGAAATATTCATCATCTGATATAGGAGAGGTGTCAAATAAGCTGCAGCTCAAACAGCTTATCTGTACTCAGAACATGTGGTTTATTAACACCACAACAGCATCGCAACATGAGCAACCAACCTTACTGATTTGTGTATAGCTCATCACAGTGTATCTCCTTCTTTCTAGCTGTCTGATTGGTTTCAAGGAGTGTCCATCAACATGTATTGTAAAATACTATGACAAATCCCCCTCAAATAACCTCCCTTTTAGGTCACAGGGCTATGCATAAAACAATAATTTTTTTCTATGAAAAACTAGGCATTTCTGTGTTACCTTAGCACTGACACCTTAATGCATCCTACACATGACTTAAACTGACAGTTTAGTCGTCAACAGCTTAACTCTACTGTGTCAAGACAAACAATCACATTTCTGATTTCTCTAAACCTTTTTTTCTTAGATTCAGGACAAAGTATATCATAATTTCCAATGTACCTCTTTAGCTGGATACTACATTGCCTTTATATATCAATTCTAGTCACAGGTTTACAAAGTCTACCAGACCTTGTTACTGTCAGTTCTTCTGGTGTGTTTCTTTTGAGAGCATTACTTTCACTCTGTCCATGACCAGAGCCCTGATATTGTATTTCAATTCCTCCTGGCTCTGAGCATGCTTTCATAGTCTCTGTGTTCCCAGTTTCAGCTCTCCCCGATGATGGCTGCTGGTCCCTTCCATGTCTTGTTCTCATCCAACTTTAACAGGGCAGAATGTGAGATTTGCAAGTTCTTTAATGGAGTTGAAGTAAAACCGCTGCTGTTGGTTAGCCTCTGTGTCTAATAAGGGCTGTATCGTGCAACTTAGGGACCAGTTGTGGTTCTGATCTTTTGTCCCATGAGCAGTTCTGCAGGGCTTACACCAGTAGACATCATTGGTCTTGCTCTGTAGCACATTAATGCTAATAATGGATCATCCTGTTTGAGTATGTGTTTTGCTGTTTGAACAGCACGCTCTGCATGTCCCTTTCCCTGAGGGTTGTGAGAACTGGATGTGTATGGGGGGTTTTTCCCTATCTTTATTCAAGAGCCTCGTCTTTCAATTTGAGAGCATATTTTGTAATGATTTCCCTCAAAACCCTGCGCTCACACTCAAATAACACCTGCTTGCTCTTAAAATTGCTCTGCTGCTACTCAAATTGTATGCTTGCACATGGATTTTCTGCGCGGCTCTTCTCCTTGCACTCAGACTGCTCTCATATTTCAGCTCTGCTCTTAGATTTTTTTTGTGCAACAACCTTGTCAACCGATAGAGTAGCTGCCTCCTTGAGAGGCACGTTTGCTCTATTTCTATAGCTGCTTTGGCATTGAACCGCATCCGGAGTGGCTGACATTGCACTGTTAATCAGTGCCACAAGAGGCTTGTGATCAGTGATAAGCTGGAATCTGTCCACGCCTACCAGGTGCTTTTGGAACCTCCCATAACTCCTGCGATACATCCTCAATTTGTGTATACCTCGTTTCATCTATCAGTCTCTTGGAACAATATGCAACTGGCTTCACGCTTTCTCCAATCTGACCCAAAGCAAGTGAATGAGAAGTACTTCTTAGAGTCGCCAGAACGCTTGTTGCTATGGCTGATCCCATGTCCAGGCATTGCTCCTTTCAGAAGATTATACAGGGGACCTGCTACAGTTGACATGTTGGGTATGATAAGTATGATAAATGTTGTTAGGAAGCTACTGTCTTCATGCAATTGTATCTGCTGACTGCAGAACTTAACAGCTTGGCCAATGTCTCCTTTGTCGTTGGCAGATGGCTCTTGACTTGGTCTTTTTTAGCTGTCCTCTGCTGGTTACTAGCTGCACTAACCTGCTGTACTCTCTAGACCAGCCCCATCTCTACTGCTGTCTCTCTACCTAACAGGTTGCTGATCATACTTGAAAATATTTTCGGCCCATTTAAATGTGCTAACCTGGATCATGGCGTCTTTGTTTTCCAACTTTGCACCAAACCTGTACTGGGTGAATCTCTGCCTCAAGGTACACCAGTCTCCGGGCTGTTCAAAGTTGAACTTTTCCGGCGGGCTGAACTTCACCATAGGATCGGCTGTCACTCTCAGAACATTTCTGATGACATGTCAAGTAAACTGCGGGCTGACACAGTTTATTTGTACTCAAAACATGGTTTGTGAACTCTACAACTCTTGACATGAGCAGTATACAAAGTGCTGTCAACCAACCTAGGAAGATAGGAGGATAATGATATGGTGACATTGGGGTTATTTTAAGAAAATGGATTTAAAAAAGGAAAATGAATAATCACCTCAGCCATGGGTGTTATTGTGTTGGTCTTGCGGGAGCCAATCCGAAACTTGGCAGCCTTGTAGATCTTCCAGTAAACAAACAGCACCACACAAAGCGGCAGGTAAAATGCTCCGAAGGTGGAGAAGATCGTGTAAGATGGCTCCTGGCTCACCTGACACTTCATACCCTCTGAGTAGGTCTCTCCCCAACCAAAGAGAGGCGATAGGGAAATGATGGAGGACAGCAGCCATGTGAGTGCGATCATCACATTGGAGATCTTTTTGCGAGTCTTGAGCGTGTACTGCAGGTGTCTGGTGATGGACCAGTAGCGGTCCAGCGCAATGGCCGTCACGTTCCAGATGCTGGCTGTGCAGCAGAGCACGTCGAAGGAGATCCACACCTGGCACAGCACGCGGCCCAGTTTCCACAGCCTGCCATTCAGCTCGTGGACGAGGCTGAGCGGCATGACCAGGGCGGCCACCATCACGTCGGAGATGGCCATGGAAGCCACAAGGTTGTGGGGCACCCGGTGGAATGTCCTCACCCTCAGGATGGTCACCAGCACCAGCAAGTTCCACACAAAGGTGGCCGCCACCAACATAGCCAGTAATGTAAGAGTGAGCACGCTGAAAACGGAAAAAGGCCGGTAGATGTTTCCCCCGGAGTCATGGCCATCCAAAGCTCCACTGAAGTTGGCTGTTAGTATGCTGGTGTTGGGATACGTCATGGTAGCTGCTCACGGCCCCGCAGCCAAGGGCCAAGACGATTAAGAGACAGTTTCTGCAGACAGTTGATGCATTCTGCAGTGGAACAAGAAAAGATGGACAAACTACTTTAATGTGAATGTTATAAATACAGGTCTCTAACCTATTTGGTATCTATGAAAATTCAATGAAATTCAATGCTATACTAAAGGTTAAAGATGCAATACTCACAAAAAATTGTAGCTTTTACTGTTGGCTTTGCACCACTGCGTAAATGCACTTCTATACATCAGTTCAAAAGAGAGTAGGTACTTAAGTGATTTCCTCACAATAGTAAAAAGTACTTGAGTTTCTCACAGCTGTCAAGCAACCTGCCTACAACTTTCAAGTGCAATTTCATCTGCTGTTAAAAAGGCTCAAAAGTACTCTGGGACATCTCTGGGTCCCGAAAAGACCATAAATATTCAGTTTCATCATCCCACTGCTATCCTTTGATTTGCATTAAAGTCAGGCTTTTGTTGCAAATTGAACAGTTTTCAGTGGAGTCTTTGTTGTACACTCATTCAAGAATATCTGACTTCTGTATCCAATCGAGAGATCCCTCTGATAAACATTATGTAGCTATGCATTTTAAGTGATTGCGGGGAGCAGCATCTATTTTCACTTTAAATAAGAGAGTCTGTTGGAGAGATACTCTGTATTAATATGGAATTTTCTCCGTTTCAGATTCACAGAAGAAAATATTTGACATGCCAGCTCTATCAATATATTCACAGGAGAGGCTCCGCAAGTTGCAGAGTCTACACTACACAATGTTCAACGGTGCAGAATCATTGAATCTCAAATCACCAACCACTTTTACTGTCTGTCAGCTGGATTTTGTAAAGTTTGGTATTGATCTTTACAACATACAACTGCTATATATAGTATAAATTAATATGCCAACTTAACTACAATGGCATAATTACATAACTCAACTATTGTATGGCTTCAGTGACTACAAACTGAAAAATACACAGGAGTGGTTGATATTAGAAATGCATAATTATTGGTCCATAATACATTGTTATGATAACTAAGATACATCATAAGAATAATCTTCAGCAGCATCACTGGGGGCAATAATGATTTCATGCCTCAAGTTTTGGAAAACATAATCAGATGTGCCTGATTAAACAATCTCAAAATATGTTAATTTTAATAATTAATCATATTTTTTTTATTTATAAGTGCACAGTTTAAACTACTCCTCCCGATTTAACCTATTCATACGACCTACTCCTTCTTCAAACAATCCTCTCAGGCATTTTAAAAATACAAATCACGGTCTCTCACCTTGACCCAGTGTATCTACCAGATCGTGAGTCTTTAAGAGTTTTACCCATATTCTTGAATATTACATATAATCATTAATTTTGCATGACATTGTAATGATGGGATCTGGATGACTTGCTCAGGTTTTTGCACAGTGGCAGTGTCCTTAATGAGTACAACTAATGGATATAATTCATGTGAAATAAATAGCCCTAATTGAGTTGGATTTAAATTGGATTGGATTTAATCAATAGGATCATATTCCGGTGACTGTTTGGTCTGTAATGAGATAACTTTTGGCTGCATTACTGAGGCATTAATCTGATGAATGAATCAATCAAACGTTTCTTGAATTTCCACTGACATGTTGATTTTTCTCCATGAAAATCAACAGGAATTAAAAGATTAAAACACAACAGAGATCTCATGAAATGCTTTATTCATGTATGTTTTTACACCCAGTGGGTTGTGTCAGATTGATCTGCTTGTTATCTATCACTGAGTCTCATCAATAAGTACAGACGGGTAATAACAATACGAGCCATGTCCCTGTCAGACGGTGTATTTATGTGACATCTGACACTGTCTCTTAGCATCACAAACCATGCCCTCTAATCAAAAGGTCCAACCAAGCAGACCGATAGGCCCTCAGCTCTCTCTTCTCCCCGCTCCTATTAACAAGCCTAATAGCCATGAAATTGGACAACCCTTATTGAGGGAACAGGCGATAAAACATGCCTGTTACCTCCCTCAAACAGCAGCTGCCAGTCATTCTGTAAAAGACAGACACACAAAGCAGAAAGATGCAGAAAAACACATGCAAATGTATAAATGCATATGTGAGAGGAGTGAGGAGGGAGACAGGAATCACGTTCTCTGACAGCAAAGGATAATAACTAAATACATTTGAGTCTATATTGTAGAGGGTTTTTCAGACAGGCTGTGTGGGTAACGTGGCAATTCAGGTCAGTCACTGTCTTGAGACTTGAGAAGTGAAAGCTGTTTTTTTGCTGTGTATTTGCTCAAGAGCTCCAAGGGGATTTTACTGTGAGACATTAAACAGGGACATCTCATTACTTATCAAACGATCAGTATGCTTTTACTTTTAAATGCCAGTAGGAGGGCAGAGGTGAAAAAGACAGTTCTAGCAGTGAAGAATTTTCATGTTCCTGACAGAGCTGCAGCAGGGAGATGCCACATATATTTCATTATTTATTTGAAAATGAGCAAATTAACCAGTAACTAAGATCCTTTCTGAACTACACAGGCCTTTGCAAGAAAGCCACACTGTACCTGAAGCAGCGGAAATCAAGAAACACACTTAGATTAATGTGTTTTGCATGTTTCTTTTTCTTTGCTGCTATTATTTATAGACCATAAAAAATTTGAACGTAATTTTCTAAGCAAAAAGAATAGTCATTTGCAAGACCTGCACTCCTTTGTTCTCTCCTTTGTCGCCATTTGTTTCTCCTGTTTCTAATTTATATATTTTTTTAACCCTTCTGCAATCAGCCTGCTGATAAAAAACAATTTACAACAAAGCATTGAAGGCTGCCGGCTGCAGATTCAGGTAAAAAGTACCTTGACATCTCAGTTTTCTTTTCATCTGTGTGTCCAAACACACTGTCACAACTTTGTGATTAAAACTGCAAGAGCGTAAATGGCGTTCCCTTTGCGTGAAGCTCTTCATTCGGAAACAGTTGTACACTCATTTCGTACACAATCTTCACCGAGGAGAGTTTCTCTGAGGCTCCTGGTGCTGACATTTGCAGCTGATAGGGTGGAATTTATGCAGATGTGTCCTCTGGCTTGGGTGATACTAAAATGATAAGGCAGCATAAAGCAAACCCCTTAACATGAGTGGGATTTCAGCTGTGTATTCAGCAGCTTCAGCCCTTCATCCTTGGTTTGGTAGAAAATGTTTCAAAACCAATGTGATGTAAGCTGTTTAAAGCATGCTCCTTCTACTCATTGAAAACATTCACGTGTGCATTATTTATTGAAAATTTACAGTTTCTGAGAAATTTAGCAAACTCCCCAGAATAATAACTTTAAATATTTAGGATTCCCCATGGAGCTCACATGTCCCAAGAGGTCTCCTGCTTTTTTTTTCCTCACTTCACTCCGGCTGTAGATGACTATCAACCAAGACACTTGTTACACACCATCTCAAGGACACAGCCTCACTTTTGAATCCTCATCCAAAACAAAGAAAAAACGGTGTTTCTTCTTAGAAAAAAAATAAATAAATAAATAAAAAATAAATAAAAACTCGGCGGCAGCGGCTCACATCCAGAGAAACAACTCACCCCGTTACCAGCTGAGCACAGAGCAGTCCTGCCCGCGGAGATCTCTGCTCGGTCCTGATCTCCCCATCGACACATTCACTTTGGGGCTCTCGCCGGCGGACGCGGCGGCAGAAACGCGCCTCGCGCCGAGGACACGGAGGCGCTGGAATGAACCACACGGTGGTCGGAAGGGGGAACTGAGTCCAAAGACACTGCGTTTTCTGGGCATGTGGGAGAACCGTGTGCGTGCGTGTGCGTGTGCGTGCGTGTTTGGCGTGCACTTGAGGCAGGCGGCGCGGCGGAGGACGGTGCCTCCGTCCCGTGCGACTGCCCCCCCCCTGCAGCTCTGCAGAGCTTCCCTCGTTTTAATTAGTCTGCTTCCGCGGCGATCGGAGGCTTTCTGGAGGAGACGCGGACCCTGCTGCTTTATGATCGATGATACTTCCATGCAAACGCCCTTTAAACTCCCCTGGCGTTCCTCCCATCTCCTTCAGACGTGATTAATCGTAAAGAAAAAAAAAAAAAAGCCATTCAAATCTCACAATATTGAGCTTTGTACAACTTGTAATCAAGGTTCTGCCGACTGAGCTTTATGTGGAATTTCCAATGGGACACTTCCTTTGTCCTGTGAAAATCTCCCAGGATGATTAATTTAATTAAATCATCATTGTCTTCCTGTAATGACACTCTGCTTATACTCTGTTTCTGTTTAGCAAACCATTTATCTATTAAGAATCTGTTTTTATGATGTTTTCATTTTTAAAAACAAAACTATCTTGCCAATATAAATTACCTTCACAAGCAACAGATCTGTAGCTATAGGAAGACATGGAGTCCGATTCCCAACAGACTTAATAATATTAGGCAACTACTGTGAAGGTAACTCATATCTAACTGTCCTTTAGTATAGTGCGGCAATAGTACACAGCAATGCCCTGACTCATAAACACATCATGCATCCCCACAGTAACTGATAATAAATGAAGACCCATACAGAAGTTATTGTTTCAGACCATAATCAGCGCCATGGGAGGCTTGTCCGTTGCCATCATAGAACAACAAGCCCCTGCTTGTGACAGCACAACCTGCTTTGGTCTCATGTTAAAACGCTGCATGTACTTGGCATTCCAGCTGCTACTGCAGTGTATAATGTCATATCACACACCTTCCACCTGTCTTACTTCACCAACCGTGGAGGGACGAGTGTTTATCTAATTGTTGCTTGTGCTAACTCTTACTTCCTCCTAATCCATGGGATTTGTCTGAAGCACCTGTTCAAAGAGGGTGAGTGCGCTTCAGTAACTAACCGTGAAATATGCCGCTGCACACGTGTATAGGCACTCCTGGCGTTTATCACATCATCCCCTGCTCAAGGAAAACATTTGAGTAGCTTTGGTGCCCTCTCCCACCCTCCCCGCCCCTTGGCTCCCTGCTACAGGTGATGCTGATGCACGAAATCAAATCAGCTTAGCAGTTGCTTGTGCAGTCACTGCTGAATAACTTGCTTTGTGAAAGTGTGACTTGCTAATTATAGGGCTATGGCAATAATGCAACCTACTTAAAGTGTGAGTGTAAAGTGCTCCTCATTAAAACAGATGGCATACTTGCACATCCAGCTGTTTAGCTGTTTAGTCTCCAGAGCTGAGGAAAATACACTGCAGTAGGCTTACATGGAAACTCTGGAAGGGTTCATATCATGCAGTGTAAATGTGTGAGCACTACTCAAGCTTAACATTTAACTCAGTCACCGGAAAAATCACACTATTTCCTGTTTTGAGCAGCTGCGACTTACCTCACTCATACTAAATGCAAACATCACGCCTCCTCTGCTCTGGTCCCTTTTTCCGAGGCAAAAGGTTTTTATTTTTCTCTTTGTCTCTGGGCACATTATTGTAAATCACATTACTGACCTTGTCCAGCCAGACTCGTTTCATCTCCATAAATAACCAGTCATCAATTACTCCCATTACTGCCAGAATTTAACACTGTCAGGCACTGTAGTTATAGCTCCTGGAAAATGACCAGAGAGAAAAATGTGATGTGGTCTTGATTCAGGGACTTTGCTGGTAAACCTGCCACATAAATTTAGCAGTATGTCTGTGAATGTGGCCTGCAGTAATTTTGCAATGAGTGAAACATGGGATTTCATATTAGCGCAACTTCTATTTGCCCTGAGATTCGACAAGGTCACGTGTGAGTATGTGTAGATGTGTTGTACATGGTAAAACATAAACTGCCCTGTTGAAGCTGTGTCATGATTTATTGGGTCTTTAAGACTTTTTTCTTTTGAGGAGCTCCACACCCCCTGGGTAATTTCGAGCCATCTAGTAGCTACAATCATTATTTTTACACATGTTCACATTTCTTAATTTCACATGCCCACATACAGTATTTGCTGTAGTAGGAAAGCCCATGTGTGAGTGTTTATTTCATTGTAATGTTATCCAAACAACAAACTTCTGAAGATGATAATAAATAATGTGACAGGCTAAATGTGCTGTAGAAGATAAAAGGCTAAACCTTTTAAACTTGAATCACAAATTCTTCTCCTATTCTGCCGACAAGGTTGATACTGTCAAGCTCTGCTGTCATGCGTCCCTGAAAGTCAATGATATCTGTCTGCACTGTACCACCCACACCTAATTACAGCATCACTGTGAGCTTGGCAGGATTGGGCCCAGACATGCAAGGTGTTAGGCTGTGATGTGCTGAGGCAAGCAGCACCGGCCCAGTGGATGAAGGAAAAGAAGAAGTGATTCAATAAAGTGTAAAAATGGAGGTGTGGAGATCCTCTGGGACGGTATTTTGGCAGAGAACACAGGGAGGACAAATTCCTTAAAGATTCTCCCAACGTATGCTTGAAAAAATCAGGGTTGACTCAATGTGTCAGGTACTGCGTGCATGCCAAGACTGCAGCAAGCCATGTTACGTCAATAGGATTTTTGTTTACCTCCATATGCAACGTTCTATATACAGCATGTACAGCTGTGGGCAAAATAATAGGAACACCTAACAATATAATGAGATCTAATGCAGTAGGTACAGAAAAAAATAAATTTTTTGTGATTCAAAGGGATGTTTATGCAAGCATGTTGTAATTATTGAGGCTGCAGTATAATGGTGGTGTTCTATTGGATTAAAACATGTTCCTTTAATTTGTTCCCTTGGAAAACTTATTCCCCTGCATATGTGTTTATTTATTAAGGAGAAACTTTACTCTTAAATTAGCACACATGCTAAAACTAAATGCTAAAATGTAAATGCTATATTCTCACAGTGACAGCATTACATTTGCACATTTTTACCCAATAAAATGAAAAGTGGTCTTGTTGTAATCAAGAGATTCTCAAAATGTTTTTTAATGAAATGTCTTGACAACTGTCAGAGTGCTTGCTGTGACATTTGGAGCAGAGATTCATGCTCCACATCATCATAGTTCATAGTGCCATCATCAGGCCAAAGTTCCAGTTTGTCCAATACTTTGTACCTGCAAAACCAATGACATTTCCCATCAGCCTCAGCTGCGCTTTGTGTGTAGTGCTAATCTGCGTGCTAATTTTGTGTGTATATCATGTGGATATTATGTCATTCTACTCGGCTAAGTTACTGTTTAAGTGAATGAGCTGCTGCATATCGTATGTTCAGTGTCATCATGCAATTGTGAGTTGTGTGTAAATGTCCATTTGTATCTTCACTCACTAACCATATTTTTAATCAGTCCCAAGAAGAATGGCTGCAAACACATAAACACATTTTTTTCACATTGTTTTTTTAATTGGTTGGTTGTGATATTTAACAAAAACACCCCTCTCAATAGAAAATGTTCTTCCTTTTCCTCTCTTAAGTTGTTGCTGACACACACAGTCTTTCAGTCCACCTAGGTGATCTTCCCTGAAGCGTTTGGCTGGTTCTTAGTCGTTGCGTATAATATGGGGGACAGAGGTGTCCTTATTGTACAGCAGTCATCTTGATAAATTGCCCTGACCCTGTGTGGTGCTGTGAACTTGCCAAGACTGGAAATACTTTAGCAGCCTGCTATGTTACAAGAATTTCAAGTTGCTGTAAATGACAGAATGAGGCTCTTGTTTTCTTTTGCCCAAAGACACTTTTCAAAGTAATATAAGAAGAATGGCCTGATTGTTAGTGCAAAGCTATATGATGTTTTGCTGTAAATAACACTGTCAGTATGCAGTACTTTTTCTTCCAGCACTTTTTTTATTTATGACTTTTCACACAAGCAAATTGACTGGATTTGAATCTGACCCAGAGAGCCTTATTCTATCTTTAAAAGAAATTTTTGAGGGAATAAATACGTCTTTAAATCACAATTTCTTCCTCTGGTTGCTACCGATATCTGTCAATTTATATGAAATAAATACATGCTGTATATCAATCAGGGAAAGGATTTTCTGGCCTCTCTCTTTTCCTCTGTCATTTTGGATGACCGCAATGATATGTTCAGTATCATTCGCACCTTTCCAAAGATCACACATTGAGTGCAATGCATTTCAAAACAAAATGAGTCAGTGCATGAATTGTTAATCTTTGGTCATTTAACTCCCTGATTGAAAGGCATTGTAGACGTCAGTCAAAATGTGAATCCACTTCTTTTATCCTAAAATGAACCCAGTTCCTAATTGACTCTCTCCGGGGACAATCTAATTGTTCCAGCTGAGTTTATCATCTTCATGAATATGGTTTTTATTTCAAGTGGTGAAATGCCAGTTAGTGTAAAGCACTTTTCAAAGCATCTAAACTTCAGCATAGGATTATTCTGCATGATTATCTGTTCTCCTTGCCCTTGGGATTAAATTTAAGCATTAATCTAGCAGAGTGGAATGGACGGATTTATTGCCATTTTAAATGTTAAAACAATTCTGATATGATTGGATATTAACCAGACTCCTCTCACTAAATACCTTAAATAATTACTGTCCTTTGAATAATTGAAACGAGTATCTTACGCATAAAATAAAAGCTAATTTGATCATTTTAATTTAATTATTCTTCAACAAGAATTTTTAATTGAAATAGTTAATGAACTGTTGAGGTCTTTTAAACTGGAAATTGTCTAATTTCAGATCCTATGCCTCAAGTGATCCCCTGACTCATCTTTTAGGTGAATAGCCCGAGGTATTGCCCTAAAAAAATAAGGAAATTAATAAAGCACTCAAGGTCATGTGCCAGGAAACTTTGAGAGGAGGCATCCATCTACTGCTCCTAGGGACCGTCCAAGGTAAAACAAGCTGAGGCTTCATATTTCTTTAAAATGACATTAGCATTTTCAAGTGCAACAATGAAGAAGTGGGGCTTAGAATTACAATAACTCACAATGCTGTACTACAGCTCTTTGAACTTACACCATGAGGCCGTAGTCTAACATCTTTTAAAATCTGTTGACGCACATACCTGTACAGTTTGCTGTCAGGGCACGCCAATTTCCAAGTCTGGCGCCTTGGCTGCTTTCCTCCAATCCTCCTCTCACCTCGCTCAGTTAAAAATAAATAGTGCTTGGAGGCAATTGAACCCCGACAACACACACACACATTCCTGCACACACACCACACCCCAACCCCACGCATCACATGTCATCTCAGACACCAGCCAGTGTGTCGGGAGCACTTGTGTAACAGTATGGAGGGCCCTTTAATCTGCAATTTGCTGCAATCAAAGACCCTGGACCTTTGGGGTACAATGAGTCAGATACTTGAAATTGATCCCTTGCCAGACACCACACAATAGGGTATACTGTCCTATTTTCTGTGTCTGAGCTCCCTGCTTTGCTCTGTTGGTGGACTTAATATGAAGTTAGTAGCGACACATCAACAACAATTTAGGAAGGTGAGCCTGTCCTCTTCCTCAGTCTAACTTGTGGATTGGAGCTGAGGTTTTGATCCTGGAAATGACTAGAAGTCTATAGTTTCATCACCTCGGTCCTTCCTTTATTGTTATCCTTATTTGATTTAGCATAACATAGAATTTTAAATTAACCACGATGCCACACTGACACAGCTTGGAGCAATATTTCAAAATAACATTTGCTTACACAAAGTACTTACCATATTTTTCATAAACAGATTCCAATTCCTTCGAGCTGTAGTACAATTTCCCTTGACATTGAAATGGATTTTTTAACATTTAAAAACCTATCGAGCACTTAGTGGAAATACATTTTACTTACAGTTGGAATAACAAGTCCAGTCAGAAAAAGTCTCTCTGATTTAATATATAAAGTTTACTTTGCCTTCACTCAGACATTTTCCTGCCCAATCAGAAACCAATCTCACATTGGACAAACAAAAACTCTCAGGGGGAGAGTGGGAGCAGCATAATGCTGTTGATATAGACAAACAACAAACAGCATAGATGAGGCATGGATATGAACCCTTGTTAAAACCCTTGTGAATGTAATGTACCTCACATTGATGTAAGGTACACTAACAACACAAACTGCCATGCTATTTTCACATCCAATCACTGTAACATACTGTACATGTGTATACAATGCACCTTTTGAAAAAAAATAAATGTTTGGGCCATTGGAGGACAGCACAAAACAACCGGTATAAACAACATTGGCACATCATCACTTTATAAAGTGGATATAGTGAAGTATTTGGTTTATTGACACATCTAGCAGACAGAAAGTAATATTAGCATTCATTTGGAGTCGTGTTTCTGACCACCCTGGGAATGTAAGCCCAATATCCACCAACTTCTGAGGGGAAATATCAGACTCTTAGCTACAAAATCTTCCATTATATTCACCAGCTTAATTACTAGCTTTGTCCCCATTTGGTGCTGGGCAGGTGTCATACAGTTTATCATTTATTAGCGTTTTTGCTGAATAGGAGGTCCCTGCCCTCACTTTCTCTTTGTTATGCTGCTGCTGTGAAACTTGTTTCTTTGGTTGTGGTTTGGCATGTGAGTTATGATGCTTTTACGCTGTTGATTTGCAAATTGCTGAAATATGAGTGTTGTGAGTAATAATTGGCTGAATTGGTTTAGCTGCATATTTCCTTCTAGGTTATTGTCATTGTTTTAAGGGGTTGCCTGAAGGCTCACTGCGAGCTTGGGCCTCTTGTAGATAGTAATATTATATCTTGAGGGATGTAAACATGATTGTATTGCTCACAGAGCCCATTTTGGTTATTATTTCCCTGTAATAATGGCTTCTTAATGGAAACTCAGCAACGCATAGATAGCCAAATTCACATTTTCTCCACACACTTCTTATTCAGCCAAGCATCCGAGAAACATTTCAACTCAGAGCAATGGGTTTATGCTCAGCTTGCTTTACTGTTTTTTTTATATCATAATTACATCTGAACCGTTGGGCGCCTATTTTGTTGTTAATGCTGTACTGATGGTCATCTGCTTATGATGATAACATTTCATTACTACAGAATGTCTGATTTGTGACTTTAATATTGATAGGTATGTGTTATATGTGTGGAGGTTTAGATTTATCCATATATAGTCATATAAGTCATAGTTTGATATTTTTAATAAATATAATTATTCACTTTCTTCCTGAGAGTTCAATGAGAAATCTGATACCACTGCATATATCTGTGTGCTCAATATCGAGCTATAGCCAGCAGCACCAAGACTGTAAACAGGGTGAAACAGGTCAGAACGTAAATAAATCAGCCAACTAGAAACCCCAGAGCTTACTAATTATCATGTTATCACTCGTTTGTTTGTTCTGTTCAAAAAACGAAGTGTAAAAATGGCATTATTTATGGGAGCTTATTTGTTGGACTATTTCTTTGCTCGAATCAGCAACATTCAGGAGTCTTGTTATCACCGTGCAGTTGCCAGAATCTTTGGTGTTAGACTTGCTACTTTATGCCAGACAAACATCATAACAATTACAGAAGCAATTAAGATTAAGACTTTCAAATTGGCATTGAGTGATCATGGCATCTTCCATGTTATTATCAATTTTAGGTCTGTTGCAATCTTGATGAAATCGAGTCATGGTGATTCTGATTAAACAGTCACACACAAATTTGTGAAAACACTTGCATGAAGAGGCCTTGTATTTTGACATAATTTCAATACTTTAGAATGAAGTATAAAACTACTGCTGCACTCCGTTAGTTATTTATTTTGCAGTATTTCAAGCACAAGCCATTTTAAGTTTTTTTTTCCGCCGGCACTTTTGTTTATGCATCTTGTTGACATGCCCGTCATAAACACCTGGGTGTGTATGTTCTTTTTAGAATCTTACATTTCAGAATCAGAATCAGACTTTGTACAATGGCAGTAAAAGGAAACAGGCTTCGCTAATTTGTGTTGACATATCACAAGACAGCTATACAATACAGGATTGACAAATTTGGTGCACACAAGTCACATTAAATGCAGGTAAGATTGACTGTGAACCAGTGTAGTCAAAGTATTGTTCCAGAATTATCCAGTAGTGCAAGTACGTAAAGTGACAAATCACTGATGTGGAAAGCATCTGTGTAGCCATATGACTGAAACTTTTCATCAATCATCAGCTGTTCAGCTTTTCAGACTGGTTGTAAACATGTGAAACTGATTCTATTTCTATCTTTTTAAAGTAATTTACAGACCACTAGAGAACCATGTTCCCTATAATTATTACTCCCTTAATTACGACATGAATTAAAGTCTATATCTTTTGATTAACATCAACAAGTTCCTTGTTGGTTTGCCTGTGTCCTAGAAGACTAGATCTGTCAATGCTCATCTGCACTGACAGAAAAGCACCACCACTAATTAGTCAGATTTAGTTTTAAAAAAACATCAATTTAAAGTAATAATTATTCCTTCAGATTTCACTCTGTATCTCTGCGTCTGCTGTCCCCATATCTGGACTGAGTGGGTTTGTTTTAAATATGGAGCAATAGGAGTCAGGGATTACCAACTAATTAGTTTAACTGTGCCATGGGATTAATTAATTCAAAGCATTTACATATATATTCTAATAGTTTAACCAAGCTAATTGGCATCACTGTGCCACAAATTGAGCATCGCGTTAGTTCAGGCAGGCCACGGAGTCAAGCTCAGCTCAATATCCCAGCTACATCAGCTGACCACTGCAATCCAGGAACCACATCAGCTGACAGATCAGCTGATTCCCTTCCACGCATCTATTGGCAATCTCATTCAGGGCGCTCTATTTAAGCTGCTTCAGCCTGCCTATCCTGGCCGCTTCCTCCGCAAGCCGCTTCACAACCCACCTCCACCCCAGCTCCTCCCTTCATGCTGTGTCTTACTTATCGATGTCATTTCTGTTGTCATTGACGCCCGCTCTGTTCTGTACCCTACGGGGTGTTCTTGCCGCTGCTCTCCCAGCTCTCTGGAGGTCCCAGAACAGAGCATACTGCCAAATATATCTAACTGCAAATAAATCTACTCCATGTAGATCAAGTTTCTTTGTCATAGTGGTTCTGACTGAATTGTAATACCGAAGATTATTGAAGTATGTTTGCTTCGATTGAAAGAAGGTCCAAGATACACTGTACTTACTGTAATGGAAGTAATGCACTGACTGTATTGTTTTTGTTGTGTTGTGGTATTGAAAGTTGTCAGACTCCTGAAACCATAATTAGTTACTTAAAGTCACTTAATGAGTCATAAAATATGATTTTGGATTAAGTTAATCTGTTACTTTCATAAGAAACAAGTTACATAAACCAAAGATGGTTACAATTTTCATCATTTCTGGTGGCAGTTCAGATTTTCAAAATGGTTTGATCTTTTTAATTAGTTCAATTTTCATTTTATAAACAAATCCTGCAGACTGGGACTCTTGGGGGGCATTTTGATGTTATGTTATTTCTCATCCTACAGCCATGTTTGAAATCCCATCCATATTATAAAGAACGTAAAGCAATGACTTTCCTCAGAAAATGTAATTGAGTGACTCAAAGAGTGAACCAAAATAAATAATCGTTTATTTTGATCTAAAATGATTTGCTGTAGTTAAGTTCTGTTAAAGAACAAACATTTGTCCAGTCAAGTCAATAAATCCTTTTTTAAAAGAGCTTTTAATCAAACAGTCCTTCCATGCAGCTGATGAAGCGTAAAGTGTGCTGAGGGACACTTTTTAACATAACCAGATCTGAAGACATAAAGGCCAGTGTAAAGCTGTATTCTAAATTAAAGCATTGCGATGCACTGATAATGGGGTCATCGGGTCATGTTTACGCATTTAATCCCTACATTTAAACCTCTACTCGTATTGATTACTACCACCAACTTACTTTTTGTTGATTCCAAAAGGCTGAAGACTACTCATTAAAATGTCAGAGCTAATTGATGCTCATCTGTGTGGCCGAGCATGCTTCAATATGCCAAGCTAATTTAGCTGTACCCAGCAGAGTGAGGGGGCTTGTGTGGGAGGACAACTTGGCACAAGGTAAGCCTTCTTTTTCAACCCAATCTCTTTTCTCTGCATAATTATTTGAATTAAATTAATTGGGAATGCTTATTTGCATATCTAGGTTATTTCTCTTATGGAGAAAAGGTCTTTGGAGAAAAGGCCTATAGAAACAATTACAAGCCCGCCAGACAGAAAACACCTCCAATTCTTCCTTCATGTCTGTCTTTTCTCCTTAGTGTTTTAGTCCAGGGAGGATTTGGCCCCAGTACTCTGGAGAAAAAGTGTGATAACACCAGAGTGAAATATGTGCAGGAGGCACATCCATGAAGTAATTTAATGGACTTTGCAGCCACCTTTAACACACACTATCACCTGACATCTTTAAATTACGTTGAGCTCTTGTTGGTATTTATAAAAACTGTTTTGCCAGGCAGGGAATACTTGAAATTAAGTTGTTAAAGAAATATGATTGGACCTTTTTAATCTGATACTGGCTGGTAAATGGAATGGGGGGATCTAATTCTCTGCTCTTTCCAAATAATTTTCCACTGCTGCATTGTAACCATACTGAGCCAATGTGGAATAAAACCACAGCTATTTTTAATAAATTAAGCTGCTGCATTATGTCTGGACTATCCTATTTAACTGGAAGTTACTTCCTACTGGAGGTTCAGAAAAAAACTTTCGTTTTACTCTTTTGTTTTAATATTAAATTTCTCCACAAAAGGGGCAATATAGGGTTTTGACTGTAATCATTTTCATCCAGTGATGCTCTATTCTTATACCTAGCTCTGCAACTAACGCCAATTTTCTGATTAATTGGATAATTGCGTGTTCAAAAAAATGCCAGAAAATGACCAATTATAATTTCCCAGAGCCCAAGGTCACATCTGTCTTGTTTTGTCCAGCTAACTGTCCAGAACCCAAAGATATTCAGTTTACTATCAAATAAAACAAAGAAAACCAGAAAGTATTCACAATTAAAATGCTGGAACTAGTAAATTGTTTCATAAAAATGGTGTAAATGGTTAAATTCTTTATTAACAGTTCAATCAACCAATCAATTAATCGACTTGTTGTTTCAACTTTACTTAAAGTTAAACTCTCTAACATTCTAGAAAGTTAAACATGTCCATCCTTATGACAGCAAATAGGATTAACTAAACGAAAATGGGAAATTCTTCTGATTGAGCCACAACATCAGGAAGCTGTGTAATTCCTGCATTTCCAAACATAGCAGAGTGTAATATTCAATCAATGTTTCTGGATGCAGAAAACTAAATTACAGAGATGTGATTTGTAATTAGTGATTTTTCACTCCTGTGTGCCCTAACTCTGCCTCTTTTGGCAAAAACACTGAAAGTGAATCAGTTCTGCATTATGAAACCAGATATAATAACATTTCGCAGAATTTTCTCCAAATGAGGCAGTCAAATAAATTGCCAATGTGAGTTTATGATGAGGGTCATAGACATCCACCCACAACAGAGGGCACTTTTGCAATCTAATGTCTGTCTGTGAACACCAAAATAACACTAACAACAGCAGGGAAAGCAACATTCTGGCTTCCATGTAGTTTCTTGTAAATTATTCATTCCAAATAATAATAATAGGACATACTGTGACCATATTGCATTTAAGTCCTTTATTTGTCCAACTGAACAAAAGCTGCATATGGAGACCAATTTGCTCAGCTGTGCGGTCAGCATGTCCATCCATGAACACATTCATTGTATCCCTATTGTCTTTTTTCCCTGCTTCTTTCATGCGACGTTTGGTTCTATTCAGCTCAGCGTCCTCATCAAAGGTCGTGCTGCTCTTACCCACAGCCAACGGGCATGTTTGATATTCCATCCTTTAAGCTGCATCAAGAAAGAGGGCACTTATAAACTTGAGCATGTGTGATTATCTCTGCAGTATCACGTCACAGACACAGTGGCAGAGGCAGAGAGGGGCTGGGAGTGGGTATAGAGGTTTTTAATGAACTTTGTTTGTTCACCAATCTAGAAATTTTCATCATCATGAGTAAAAAGTGTTGTTTTTGGGGGGGTTTTCTTCCTGAAACCTCAGCCTGGTTCAGCTTATATTAAGTGTTAAAATTTACGTGGCCTCGAAAACTACCAAAATGTGGCACACTGGATAATTATTTTTTATTTGTTTTGGATAGTTTGGAATTTCCTTATTAATACAATTCCATTTTGAATCATTTACTCAATATAGTGAGATTTTCCCTATATAAAAGCTTGAACTACTGTGCCATCTTCTGGTACAACAGAGCTTAGTTTGTCATATCACATTCTCAGTGTGATATGAGTATATTCTGCCCCCTTTTGGTAATTAATTTAAAGTGCACATTTGCAAAGGATCACTGCTGTATATTACAGCAAATACATTATTTTATTTGATTGTTTCATTGTTTAATAGTCAGATTTTGCAGGAAACTTTATTGATGTCATCCCTTTTTGAAGTATGTGCTTGTTGCCTTCAGGTTGGCACACTGTCTCACAACCCTCAAATGTCAGATAGGGCTCCATGGGAATAGGTTTGCTGGACTTATCTGTGTGCAAACATTCAGAGATCAAATGGATCAAGTTCATAATGGTCATCAGGAGCATAAGGAACCCTGAAAATAAGAGAAGATAAGGTGAGCGTCCAAGATAAATAAACAAATTTGATTGTTAAATGTGCATCTGCACTGTAAGGTGACATCGTACCACAATAGACTGTGTTTGCAGCAAGGTCATGAAAACGATAGCTTCTGGTGAACATTGCACCCAGGCCCAGAATGAGAACGGCGTAAACGCTGAATGTGTGGCTTAAGTACTTGTTAAACAGGAAGCTCTGTAGGATGAACCTGAGGGGAGCAATATTTTCAATCAGTTCTTTTAAATAAAATCTTAACATAATTTCACTTTACAAACAAAAGGCAAAATTAAATATTAGGCATTCCTTTAAATCTGCAGTACTTTTTCCCTTACCAGGTTATAGTGCACAAGGCGACTATGGTGAGGACGATGGTGCTGACCAGTGGGTCTGTTACACCAGCTTTGTACTTGAACACTATGCCAAGACCCACCACAGCATTCAAGAGAGAGTACCAGGCAAACATCGCCAAGCCGTTTTGGGTCTGCCACAAATGGTAAAGCATATGCGTTTATGTAGCAATACATATCAATTCACAAAACTGATGATGGCGAAATGTTAAACGTGACCAATAAAATTAATAGGAATTTAACTTTAATTTTCATTTTTGACCTCTCATCCTACGCCGAATATTACAGAATAACAATTATATTTTGCTACAGTGATCTTTTGGTAACTAAGCAGCCTCACCAGGTAACGTGTCCATAAAATCATACTAGGGTTGTTGATGGCTAGCCAGGCTTTGTTCTTGTTGAAGTTAGAGTAGGATATGTAGAGCATGTTGAAGCTGAGGACTGGTAGAATCCATCTGAGTATGACGGCTCCAAGTATATCGCTGTAGAAAGCAGCAGCTTTTATTACTATTGCACACGCATATTTCATAAGTAAACATTTTGCTGTAGTCATGTGTGCTATAGTATAAGAGCACTGACACAACTTACTGTCTGTCCCACAGAGACATGCTGCACATTCTTGCAATGTTAATCAAGGTCCACATCAGATAAAATACTGGAGGGTGGATTTCCGGATTGCAAATCTCAGGGCCGAGTACATTTCTACAGAAGGAACAATAACAGTCTTAACTATATCACATACAGCACCTTTAAGTTATAATCCTTGAAATTTTCATGAAGTCAAATCCAATTATTGATACTATTTACGGTTGGAACTTATTTAGCAATAGGCATTCAATGTATTTGCATTCTTTAATTACCTTTCTATTGAGTAGTTTTCATCATTAGTGGCGGGGTCTGCCATTCCCACCCTGGATTCCAAATGCCTATGCATACCTACAACACGAGTTTGTTTGGTTGCACTTTAAACAGATACAACAGTAACCTAGATAAAGTGGCATCTCAAGAAATGTTTGCAGCCCCAGAATTCTGGGATGTAATATTAAACTAAATCAAACAACACTGAAATTTTAAGGATTATAACTTTAAATTACCACAGAAATTCTGGTAAACCACACTTTATTCTGGCATTGTATAAAGCGGTAAAGACACCATCATGCTACCTTTTACAAAGAGTGATCACTGCATTCAAGAGCCAAGCCTTAGACCAAAAGTCAATTATTATCCAGTAACTTTCTGACCACCAGTCCATAGTCACCTGCAGGGGAAAGGTCTCAGACACATTCCTAGATGAGGTCTGAAACAAAGCTGAAGGCCAAGAAAAAAAAAATCACTTATCCTTGATTAGTTTACAGACAGTGACATTAATAGAATAATACATCTGTAATCATAAGTTATAATCACTTCAAATATACTCTCCTAAAAAAACAGTAATAAAATATCCTTTTTTATGTTTTGTCTAGATTGTGGGGAGTGTGTGTCTTTTTATATGACCTAGTTAGTTTAATTGCCCTCCATCCAGGTTAATAGCTTGCAAAAATTGCATTAAATTGCAGTCAGGGCAAAGGTCTTTCAGTAAGAAGTGCACAGTAAAACATCCATGTTGGTGTAGATGTGAGTCTGCTATATCTGAAACATGCTGACTTAAAGCCTTGGCTTTAAGTTAAACTTGGCTTCAAATCTTAAGCATTTCTCCATAACATTAAATTTTTATGACTAAATATGCACCAATCAAAGTTGAAAAAAACTTTTCCAGGTATTACTTATTATGAGTTAAATCAAATCAACCATAAACTGGATTAGTGCATAGTGTAGTTACTTTTTAAAAACACACACGAAAATAACATATCACTATGAGTAAAAAAACATCTTATTGATAACATAAAATTCTCAAATTCTCATGCTCTGAATGTTACCTTCTGGTATGATTACATGATTGAAATATTCAGTAGATATTGTGTCACTCACCATTGGGCACGCTGCTGTCCTTTGCCAGGTTAAAGAAAACATCTGAGATCACCTGAGTAATAACAGCCAGGACAACACTCGCAGCATGTATCACTAAATGGTCACAGTTTTTCGCTGAGAGGGGAGCCATCTGGAACCTTACCATAGTGTCTGACTACAGCTCAGAAAACTGCGAGGCACAATATTTGTCACCACAATCTAATATTTTGGACTTTGAATCGCTGCATGAACTGTGCAATTTTATGATATTGCTTTGATTACACCTCTAATGCCCTCTAATCCCTGTAATTAAATACCACAAGAGGTGTGTGTGACAAGGCAGGGGGGAGTATTTCTTCCCTTTCTCCAACAATCAGATGCTGACACCTCAGTTGATATAATTGCATACAACAGGTTTGACTTGGTACGAAGGGCTGCTTGTCACAGGGATAAGTTAAAAAGTGTGCTGAATTGTTGAATAGTCGATCAACATAAAAATGTTAACTGATTAATAAAGCAAAGATGCATGCTTCTGAAATGTGAGGATTTGCTGCTTTTCTCAGTTTTATATGATTGCAAACTGAATATCTTTGGATTTTGAATATTTGGTTGGGAAAAACAAGCAATTTGAAGATGTAACTTTGAGCCCTGAGAGATTGTGAGGGTCACTATTTTTTAACTGATTAATTGGTTATACAAATAATTGTTAGTTTCAGCCTTGAATGTGTTTTTTCTTTTCATTTATTATTTTGTTAAGCCAGAGGTCTTATTATATAAATGTGTACTTTCTTAATAAAGTTTTATCATATAGATTTACAAATGTTTAGGTAAATCAAACAAGAGTTTGCTTAGAAAATGCCTGAAGGTTAATTTATAAAATTCTTTTACTATTTGACTCTCATATTAATAATTTATTTCAACTTTACCTCTACTATTATACATACTATTGTCATATTATTTCCATGGTGGAATAGATGCCTTTTGTTAAATGAATAAAAAATGAATCATGACTTTCTTTTTTCTTTCTTTTTTTTTAAATTTAGGCTATTTGTTAAAAAAAAGCTGTAGATTCACTTTTTATGTGAGGTGTGTAATGGGCAAGTGTTTTAGTTTCAATATTCTATTTATACATTAATTGTAGTATTTATTGATATACATTCACGGTACTTTTCAAATCGACTGACTGAGATTGCCATACAGAAAAATACTGCCAAAAACAATAAATTCCTGGCGAGTAAAACCAGCGACCACTTGTTCTCTAAACTAATATTCCAAGAAAGAGTTTTCTTTGTGTTAAGGCTATTTCTACTGGTGACATACTGGGTCCACTGTCATTGTAAAGCGGTAGTTTATGATGCTTCCATGTGACCAGAGCAATGCGTGCCACAAACATGATGCAGGAAATCGCCAGAATCACAGCTGAAGAGGGAAGAGGAGATTAAATATCTGTTTGAATCAATGAAGAGTGTACAGAGAATTGAAAAATGTTTAATTGTAAAAGGTGTGTGGTTCTAATTTTCTAGTGTTAAACAGTACCTGTAAAGATGTAAATGGGACTGTCAGAAGAGTCAAAATTGCTCAAGGTGCCTGTCAACCACAGGATTACCACAGGGTAGATGGTCACAATATAACGCACATGCTCATCAAGGTAGAAGTTCTCTAACAGAAACCTGGGAGCAAATGGAGACAAAAGATTGGGATTCCTTTGCTCATGTGTCATTTCTCACGAACAGCAACAGCTAAATGACAGAACACAGCAGGGAGTCAGACTCACCAGGCTAACAGCTTCATCAGAAGCAGCACCAGTGTGAGCATTGCACAGTCACATCTAGATGTGTCTGTCTGATGCTGCAAGTATATCGTCAGGTTCAGCAGAGTGCAGAGAGTCACCCATGTTGCATATACTGCTACTCCATTTTGCACCTGATTCAACACAATGAAAGAAGACTTCAAAGCTTGAATTATTAGCAGTGTAGATGTCTATTTAGGCAACATGTGATTATCCTTACCGTAGCGCCTGAACCCAGATTGTACATGGTACAAAGTCATTAAAAGATTAGTTTTTTAGTGCAATCAGCTTGGCCTGAAATTACCAGTCATTGTAAAAACAAATTCTGTTGATTGACTACAGGCAGGCCATGTAAAGCTATGACCAACTTCTACGGCAGCTAGTAATATCCTAATCCTGAAGTATGTGGCAGATTCTCTGTTCGCTTCAAATCCAGTTTTTTGTACAGGATGCTGGTCTGTCACGTGACCTTATCTATCACCTCTTCTTTAATGTGAAGTGCAAGGAAAGGAAGGACTGGAAACCAATCTCAAGGTTTTTGCTATGGCCTAACTCGGCTGCTTCTAACTTCCTAATCTCAGACCACAGTTGCCTTGTGCACAGACTTTGCACAGCCAGTGGGACTGGGCATTTTGACGATGATTCACTCTTTAGATATGGGTGATGGAAAAGCCAGCAGCTCTGGGACCAGTGGCTGGCTTCTTTTACCTTATAGTGTGTCAGCAAATAGAAAGCCTCTGACTGACTGATGTGCTTCTGATGTGTTTTTAAAGGAATAGTTTGACATTTGCTGAAAAAAGAGAGTTAGATGACAGAATGGTCACCACTCTCATGTCTGCACAGTACAGTAGTCATTTTTTAAACTTGTAGTCTTCAGCTCCGCTAGACTCAAATGACATCAGTTGAGGCAATTTATCAGCTTTCAGGCAGTTCCCTTTGAAGCCACAAAAGGCTTTATGCAATTTCTTTCACATGTGCATATTACACCCCAAGACCTGTAAACAAACTTTGATGTGTGAAATTGGTGCAGTTTCCCTTTAATGAGCTGAGAAAAACAACATTTTTTTCAGGTTGGTTTCACTGTATTTCTAAAATACCCCATGAGTTTTTAAGTAGGTCATTTAGCTTAAGAAAGCTTAAAAAATCACCACATTGTGAGATACACGGTGACAGCATTTGACTGTTAAAGCATGTGTTTACAAATACAACTTTCTAAAAACGTTGCTTGTAAGGATACATCAGGTGGATGGTTTTTCATGCTTGTTTTATGTTTTCCAAAGCAATAAGAACAAGAATAGCACCTTCTTGCTATAGAATAGCACAAAGAGAATATGCAACAAAAGGGAAATGAAAAGCAGCCAATGTTCAAGGACAGTAAAGGTTCAAATGTGCCCTGATAAAGGCCATGACTAAATTGCCATACATAAAATGGATTTTTAATTTTTACTGTCCTCTGAGTATTGGATTTACCTTATTTTGCATATGTGTAGCCCTGCACTCCAAAGAGCACATTGATTTGCTCAATGTATGAATTTATTACTGCTTTTACAAGCTTTTTACTTACAGTGCCTGTAAACCAAAGACTTCTTCCTTCTCTTTTTTTACGTGTTATTCTCTTTGAAGCCAAGAGGAGGGCAAACAAATCATCTCTTTCAAAGTCCACAAAGAGCCTGTGATATGATTTTACCAATATTCTGATGAGCCAGAGGTCTGTGTTGCGATATTTGTTCAACCAGGCTCCATAGATCTTCAGTCCATGACAGGAGAAAAATAGGATCATGTAATTGGTGAGCATCATTAGTGCTGAGATTATCAGCACGGGCAGCAACAACCTATACACACACAGAAAAGCAGATATTTAAACTGTCAGGAATGACAGCAAAAACTACAGCTTTTAATCATGTTTTTTCGAAATAGTGGCTCATGTTTGGGTGGCCAACCTGAACTCACACACTTACTCTCTGTCAAACAGAAACAACCATGTAATGTTCAAGCAAATATTGATGATAATAGAGATATGAAATCCATAGGGTAGCACCGCAGGCGTGGTGTACATCCACTCATAAGCAGTCCTGGTGGGAGCAAGGATAATATTGTTAGATACGGGAGAGAAAATACACCACAGCAAAAAAAATTGTGCCTGTGGGGAAATAATCACACTCTTTCATACTAAGTCAGAGCAATCTGCAACATGTAAAGAGAAAATGACAGCACAGAGGATGACTAAATTGCCTCTGGACCAGGTGGAGTAATTTGCTGCATGCAATAATACAAGAGGATGAGATAAAAATATTAAGAAATAGACACGGTTATGCAGTTGGATACAGCTATTAAGCGTTATCATCTTGTGTAAATTATGTATGAAAATATGACAAATGGTGCAGAAGCCTACCTTCTACAGAGCCCCACTATAAAGTATATAAACATGGCAAAAATCCAAATATATATGAAATCCCAGACAAACAGAGCCCACTCAGCAGGGGTTATGGGTGTTGTATACTTAAGTGTCACATCCTCTGTAGTCTGCTTGAAAATACCTGTATCAAGATAAGTTTATGATTTATTCCATAACATATTCTTTACAAAACCTTCAACTGATTCGATGTGATTTATCTAACAAATATTTACCTGATTTAGCCCCGAATCCTGATAGAGAGTTCATGGTGATAGCGGCTAAAAAGGTTAACAATCCAACAAACATGAGCACAACGCGGGCTGGGCTGTGGGCTACCATGGTGATGGTCTAAGGGTAAAAATCCACAAAAGGATATAACACTTTAGGCAAAAAAGCCTACAGTTAAACCCCCCTCTTCACAAAACTGCATACATATGTTCTCAATCTTAGTTCTTCCACAACAGTGGATTCCAGTATCTGCAGGTCTGAAAGACGGAATGACCGTACCTATCATAACCTGTCTTGGCATGATATACTATTTATTGTGCCATCCCTTTTATTGTCCTGCACTGAGCATCTGTTATCTGTTTTCCCCTATCATAAACTATCTGCTGTTTGGTTGTTAAAAGCAGGGTAAAGAGTAAAGACAAGATTGTGAAAAGAAAATCATAATTAAAGGAGGGGAATATTTTAAAACAAAACAAAAAGCTGTAACCATTTTTCGAGTTATAAAAGTTTCCCTTTCTTGCTGGCATTTAGTTTGAGCTAGTAGATTGGGTGTGTGGATGGCAGGGTTCAGATTGACTAGGCCTCTCTACAATGTATTTAGAACAATGACCTGGAAATCATTACTTAAATTTACAGTGTTAAGTTTGTTTTATTAACCTTATATATGTTTCCTTTTAGCAATATTATTAGGAAACACTTCTTAACCTTTAACTGGTATGCAGATGATACTCAATTATATTTATCGATAAAGCCAGATGAAACCAATCAGTTAGCCAAACTTCAGGCATTCATTAAGGACATAAAAAACTTGACGACCTGCAATTTTATTTAACTTGGCCCCAGAAAGCAGCGAGACGCATTATCTATAGTTATACTTACTCTAGATGGCATTGCCCTGGCCTCTAGCAACACTGTAAGGAATCTAGGAGTAGCCTTTGATCAGGACATGTCCTTTAACTCCCATATAAAACAGACTTCAAGGACTGCCTTCTTTCATCTACGTAACATTGTAAAAATCAGGCATATCCTGTCTCAAAAAGAGGCAGAAAAACTAGTCCATGTATTTGTTACTTCTGGTTTGGATTGTTGTAATTCTTTATTATCGCGCTGTCCCTCCTCCTCTCCCTCTCCATCCATATGTATTCTTATTCCATTAATGCATGTTACAAACTGTACATCTTCCCCGTAGTTTTTGTGCTTTTTCACCTTCTCACTTTCTGCAGGTATTTCTGCCTCTGGAGCTGTAAAGTCTGGATCTGTGACTGCAGGCCGTCTACTGCCCCCATGTTCCTGCTCCACACTCATTGCTACAGTTATTATTATTAGTCTGATTATTGTGTTGTCTCTCCTCCTGCTCTTTCAACCCTCTCCCCTTCTCTCTCCCCCTTTCAACCCAACTCGGTCGAGGCAGATGGCTGCTCACCCAAAGTTTTTCCTCACCACTGTCACCTCTATGTGAAAAGTGTCTTGAGATAACCTTTGCTATGATTTAGTGCTATGCAAATAAAATTGACTTGACTTATGTGATTTGTCATGTGTATAATTGTTTTTAACATTTTGTTCAAATTAAATTGAGCTACAGACAGTTTTTCCAAAAATATTTTTTTTCTGTTTTGCTGATTTATATTGTATGTAATACACATTATGTAAAGTCACTGGAGGTCTTGTGTGTGCAGCTTTCTTCCACACAGTGGCACCATTGCATGATAGTATGGCAGTGTACTGAACTACTGAATCACATGCAGCTTTTTATTTAAGGATATACCTCTGCTTAAAGAAACTTCACACCTACTAGCTGTGGTGGAAAGTAACAAGTACATTTCTTCAAGTACAAGTACTTAAGTACAATTTTGAGTTACTTGTGTTTTACTTGAGTTTTTCCATTTTCTGCTACTTACTTCATATGTCTACTCCACTCCACAGAGTTAAATATTGCACTGTTTACTCCATTACATTAATTTAATAACTTTAATTACTAGTTACTTTGCATATTCAGATTAATATTACAAAATATAAGTAACAAATAAATTATGATGCAATATAATATACATCATTCTGCATAATAATTACTTTTACTTTTGGTACTGAAGTATATAAATATAACATGACTTTTACGTTTAATAGTATTTATACAATGTAGTTTTGCTACTTTTACTCAAGTAGAAGATCTGATATATATTGGCATTCAAAATCTCATATTGCGTGAATTTCATGTAACACTAATAATATTAAAAATAATAATAATAACACTCACAAAAGCTACATAAAAACTGTTTGTGGTCAGACAGGCCATGAAACGGCAGCACAGCTGAGGTTCAACCTTTCTAAGGGGAGCACTCGACCCAGGAAACCTTCACTGCCATTTTTCTCACCCGGCACCAGATGTTGCCTTGTTGCCTTGTATATTGTATTTAACGCTCTACAATAATTAATGGAGAGCTCCTCAAGGAGAGCTTGGATTAAAGGTTTAAATATAAATCTATACATTCATATACACAGGTATGCACACTTACTTATACACTCAAAAAGCACAAACACACACACACACATTATATACTTAAATTGAGTCATAATGCCTGATACATGTGGGAGAGGATAAAAGCTCTATATTGATGCTTATAAGCACTAGAAGTTCCTCATGAACATCAAGTCAACAAGCTCTTCCCAGTATATGAGGCTAAATTTATCAAAAGAACCCTTGACATTTCTGTTGACTTTACAGAGACGTGCACAACAGTATTTTGATGTTGTAATCCCACATTATGTCTGGACGCCTTTTTCAAGTTGACTGACTGATTGCTGTGACCCGTACTGCTGGCAGAGGACAAGGCCCAATTTGTCGGCTGTTCATCATCTAATGAATGAAATCATATCCAATTACACGCCCGCCATCTTTGATCTCTTACATTATGAGAGATATGTGCATGATGGGTATTATAAAGGATCACTGTCACTTTGGTAATAAATTATGATTCACTTTATGACTCATGTAGGTCTTGGCAACAGTGAGTTCTCGTAAGCTTTCTGCATAACACAGCGATTACATCCAAACACTGTTTAATGTTAAAATATTGTCAACATTTTTAACTCTTTTTGCCAGGATGCCAGCAAAATAAGGCAATACCTTGAACTGATGAATAGAAAACAGTTTGTGTCTGGAAATCTTGATCACAGAAGTAAAATAAATAAATAATTGAAAAGATCTTTAATTCAAATAGTTATGCATGCCAACAGCTTCCCTGGCATCATTTCTGTGCAGACTAGATTGGACAATTGGGACATTCCTACATGAACCATTTGGTAATTAGGGACCATGACTAACAAGCTCTGTGTATTTGGACTGTTTATCTCTTCACAGCCCAGGCTATGTGACTTTCACGCTGTATTTGTGGACGACATTTGCAGATCCCTCTAGAACCAAGTTGCCTCCTAATGTCACAATTAAACTGCCATGACCAATAGTGGTGGCTGTGCCAAGTAGATTACAAATGAGGATGGCAAAGGACAACAAGGTGAAAGTGGAGGATATTAGCTTATAAATGCAATCAACATTTACTCACAGATGAAGTTAGTCCCAGATCTATAATTTAGACATAATTAGGAAAGTGTTGAAGCTGTTCAGTTGGCAGAATCCAACATTTAAAGATACAACTTTTTAAGCTCTAAAAAACATTCAAGCATCACTGATTGACAAAATAATGGTGTTTGTTAAGAATATAAAAATAAATCACCTCTTTTGACCAGCTGTAGACACCATATTTTCAGCTTTGACGGGGGGGGGGGGGGGGGGGGGGATCCATCACAGGCATCACATCCAATCTTACTCCTTCCTATCCCCACCTCTTTGCCTCAGACAAGCCATCACAAGAGATAAATCTCCACATATGAAACCACTTTGGTCTGTAAGAGGCTGTCAAAATAATATTTTCTTTCCTCAAAAGAACCCTGGTAACCACTGCTGTCTACTGCTGTGCTGTATTATCACCTAACATCGGGTCTGGAAACACCACATAGGATTTTTTTGTTTTGTTTTAGAACTCAGGATGTGTACAGTATAGACTGTACAACCTTTCTCAATGCCACTTCTTTCCTGTCATCCAAACCCTGGGTGCTGCTAGTGAAGTGTGAAGGCTGGAGATGGGGCATCACAGGACCCTTCAGAAAAGCCAGGTGATGTTAGACGGATGGACATTTTTTATAAAACCAGTAACAAGGGGTTGCAAGTAGAAATGGCTTTATTTTGAGGGGCCACAAGCCCAAAAAATTGAGAACCACTGTGCTAGACAGCACCCTCTACTGCCATCATCAAAACACTAAATTGTGGAGTTTCTTCCAGAAGAATGGTGTTCATCCCTCAATTAGATTTTCAGAGATTTGTATAATCTCATGATCTCAGCAGCACTGAAACTGTTCTGGCAGCTTCTGGTGACCTGTCACCTTACTAAGACACACATGTTGGTTTTTCATTTAATTTGTCACCATTGTATATGTGTGCAGTCACATGCACCTTGGTTTGCATATGCATCGATATCCCAGCTGATTTTAAAATTCCATTCCTGTCATGCAGCTGTTCTGTTTCTCACATGTTGATTTTAAACTCTCGAGGCATCATCCATCATGTTCAGTTTGGAATGGAGAGCACAAACTGTATCTCCTTAAATTACACAGCCTGCATTACAAATGATGTAAAATTGAACCAAACAAAAAGTTAAATGGAGGTAAATTGAATGTTTAATATGCAGGAGACAAAATGGCGGCCTCACAAATATGACAAGCGTATGACAAGCAGTAGCTGAACAGAGACTGATGTCAAGAGAAATAAGACTTGATGTACTTTGCAGAAGCTTGGCCCCTCTTGTCTGTGAAATGATTAATTATTCTTATAAGAGGATGTATCTCATTAAGGTACATATACTGTAACTGTGGTTACTGTTTGTGGTGGAAATAGAGAAATGATCCCTCCCTGACATCACCCAGCATCAGAGCTTTCCTTTAACAAACCAACGTTTACCAGCACATGTCTGCCCGCAGCAGCTTGTCTCTCATTCACTAGCTTGCTTTCTTTCCATCCTCCATGATTTACTCTCATATCCCCCCTCCCCCGCTCTTTCATTTCTGAATCCAGTAGTGTCAGAGCTATAAACTCCCAGCAGCAAAATACACGGCGGTTTGGTGGCATTGTTAGAGTGTCTCAGCTGTGGAATTGCTTGATTCCGGGGAATGTTTGCATGGTTTTGTTTCTCACAGAGACATTTTTTCCTGAAACAAACATTCTCAGGTGTTCTTATATTGTCTCACCAATTTGTGTTACTTTGTAAAGCCATGTCTAATTCTACTACAGTTAGTGATTCACCACATTTACCAGCATCCATTGTGACTTCCATCAGAAATGTGGCTGCACTTGTTGCCGTATAAAGCAATTAGATTGACAAGGTGAAAAATATAGTACAGTACATTATGTTCTATTGAAGCCACTGTCAGTAAAGAAATAAATGTTTTTCTCTCTTACAAAATGGTTTTCAGTGGATTATTTATTTATTTATTTATTTTTATTCAGCTTGATTGAAATTAATTGACATTGCCTGGTGGCTAGAAAAGTGTGACAGCCTTTTGTAACCAAATTTCTTCATTACCTTATTATGACTAATAATTTCACCTTCAATTTGAAGCCTACACACTTAAATAGCTGCTTTTTTTGACTGGTTTGGAGAGAAGAGTTATGTCATGATGAATGCTGACTCTTTTCCAAGGTGACTTGGTGTTTTTAGTCCATATGAGAGGAGACCTTCTGACACCTGTCACTTCAGTCGGGGCATAACGAATTAAGGATTCAGAGAAAAAGAAAGTCAGAGGAAAAAAAAGAGAGAGAGGGAGAGGGCAAAGAGCAAGAGAAGCGGAGAGAAAGCTGTGCAGTGAAGCAAAGATAATGTAGTCACTGTTTGGTTCTCTCAGCACCTTCTACCTGTCAGTGAACAGTTCAAGCAGGAATTGCTCCTGCCTGTCTCTACCAAAAGGACATGGCAGCTACAGAATGACAACACAGTGGCAGAAAGTAACAACACAATGCTATAGTGCCAATATAAACAGCTCTTTCCCAGGGACAGGAGTTCTCTCACAGAAATCCACGGCTCTGTAATAAAAGCCTGCTGGAATGTATAAAGCATGCTGTGTCAAGGCTGAACATTGATATTGGAGAGACCATTCCCGAGTCTGCAGGGTCAACACTTGAATTTGTTCGGCAGCTATGTGTTAATCTGCAGTTGTGTGTCCTGCCATAGAGTCTCTGAGCTGAATATTTCACCTCAGATTGCGTTTCTTAATTCGCTCACTTCTAAACAATCGACAGGTCGTACTGAATGACAACTTAGAACGGACAGAAACATTTAAATAATCGTTTGGCTTTATGGAATATATTTATTTTGCTTTCTTGTCATGAATAAAGCAACAGCCAGGAGCCTTTTAGTTTGGCCTTGCACAAAGAAAGGAAGCAGGGGGGACACAGCAAGCCTGGCTTTCTCCAAAGGTAAGAACTTTTGCCTGCCAGTACCTCACTAATTGACACATTATTTATATACATTATTTATTTATAAGTTATTTGTTATAGTCCAGCACATAACCGGAGAGATCCAGGCTAGCTTTTTTCCCTTGCTACCAGTTTTTATGGTAAGCTATCTGGCTTCTCATCTAACCCTGGGCAAGACAGGAAATAAGCGTATTCCCGTAAATAAGCAAAAAAAGTCGAACTATTCCTTCTATCAACAGAAAATGTGTTTACATCAGATGGTATTATTGTTTAAGTCATTTATCCAGCAAGAGTGCCAAACATTTGCTGGTTTCGGCTTCTCAAATGTGACAATGTGCTGCTTTTCTCTGTTTACTATGATTAAAACTGAATAACTTTGGGTTTCAGACTGTTGGACGGACCAAACAAGCCATTTGAAGACATTTATGGGCTCCAGGCACTTGTGATGAAAAATGTTTCACTATATTTTTACATTTCGTACAGTGGACTTAGTGATTCATTGATTACATTAAAAAAACGAATTGACAGATCATCCAATGGTGAAAATAACTGTTAGTTGCAGCCCTAGTAAAATGTATCTCTACTAAGAGTATTGCTGATCATTTAAGATAAGGAAAATCAGATCTGTAGAGTGTGTTAACATCATGTAGCACTGATATATGTACAGCTCTTACATTACAGCTGGTTCAGGGTTCTGACTTTCGCCTTAATCCACAAATCTTGTTCCATTTTATTCATCCACTGTACTGACAGACGACCGCTTTAACATTCTTGTTTGAGCTATTCAATATTTAATACTTCACTATGAATTTCTTTTGTAAAGTTTAGGGAAGTGTGAAAAGCACAAGTCCCATAGAGGGAAATGGGGGGGCTAAGGAGGGATGAAGGAGGGCAGTTGCATGAATGTGGGAAATAAAAAGTGTAAGTGCTGCCTGTTCTGTTCAAGAGGATGGAAAGTTAGATTTTCAAAACCCCAATGGGTGAACAGAGTTGTTTCCACCCGTTCCAGCCTGCATGGTCCACATGGTTCACATTAAAATATGGACTTTTAGACTGTACTATCTGTAAAGCAAATGGAAAGTGGACCTTGGGCTGAAATTGCTTTTACAAATTGTACATTGGTGTATCTCTGATGTGATGATATCTGAATAATTCCTCAGACTTCATCATTCATCAGTTATTCAGATATAAATGCACTAAGTGCATTTGAACGTACTCCATAGAGGACTGTGATATGATTAGATCCTTGTGCAAAGTGTCTCTTCCACGACCAGAAAATTACCCCCACACACACACTTAACAAATGAATATGTCCACATACAAACGGGCATAAAACACACACAGCGATGGCAATATGCTGTTGTGATATCAACATTTCTATGGCTATGTTTTTTTTTGTGAGGACTCATGGAAAAACTTGTTGTGTATTCCACCCCCTGCGTCTGAATTATTCAGCTTCAATGCCATTTCTATTCTTAGTACTTCTACTAGTGTTTGGATGGCTGTAGAAGAACCATGAATATATAGTAAACAAGTAGCATATACTGTATGTCTCTTAGTCCCTACAGCTCTGTTCATTAGCTTGACTCTTTCATGTGAATATTGGGGTCAAGAAGGTTCAGATATGTGCATGAGCACATGTAATGATTTATGATTTTCTTGGGCTAAAATATGTATGACAATAATTGAGCAATTAGAAAATGCAACATGTTCCTTAACTTAAGACATGCTCACACCATCTGCTCTTTACATTAAAAATGTGCGCATACTGCAAGGTTGAAATGAGATAATGATGTTTACACGTCACTTTTCAGGCTGGAATTAATTTGCTTCTAGACAAAGAGGCCTGAATTAAATCAAGTCGAAAAGCGATAGAGTCTTCAAGAGAACATCAAAGGTTTGCAGACGTCCCTCTGGGCCATTTCATGGGCATCGATCGAAAATCCTGGGTGGGAACGTGCTTACGGTCTCCCATCCAGTGAAACTGATTTCATCCAGCCACGCCTTGTAGCTGAGATCCACTAATCTCTCAAGTCTGAAATTGTGTTGACAGAAGCAGCAGAAGAAGGGTGAGTGGAAGTAGACGAAAAGATGGGAAGGTAAAGCTGAGTCTAGATGACATCTGCTGCGATCAATATGCTGTCACTAATAAAAATATGATTTTGTTTTTATTTGAGATTTTATGCAATTCAGATTCCGTTTATTATTCTGACATTGTACGTGCAACATTCATCTCCATATGCAAAAAAGTGTTTCTAGAGTTATTTGATGTTTTGGTATAATTTTAGACATACTTATTAAGCTTTTCACTGTCACAGGGCTGCCATTGCTATGGCAGCATCAGCACATTTTTTTTAATGATGTAGAATGATTAATAATTTACATTAATAGGGCTTGTGCTTGATCTGCCAGCACCATAAATGTGATTCATCAAATAAATTGCAGTGTAATTATAAACCACAAGATTACTCTGTTGACAGAGTGTGTGGAAATGCATATATAACAAGCATGAAATACAGAATAATGGCTTCTTCTTGGAGTTCTATGAAAGCGAGCTGAACAGTTTGAGGCTCTGACAAACAGTTTATGTATGACTTAATGGTAATTGTGACAACAAAGTAATGTAATAGTTACTTTGCACTCTCTGTGTCATCTTTCATATGTTTTGAACTACCTCCTTTGGTATGAATTATTGATAAATAGCTGGCTGTTGCATGTTGAGCCAGAGAGAGGGGTAAAACATGGACTGGATTGAGCCATAAACAGGATCTTCAAGTGGTCTGACAAAATGAATACATTAACAGTCACTCACATTTAATCTGAAATATAAAATGGGTTAGAAAAAACACTGTTGTTCTCATGCTTGAAATATATAGTATATCTTTTTTTCAGTTACATTTTTCAAATAAACATGACTGAAATTCCAATCTTCTTGTATTGCGTTGTTGACAAGACTCAGAGATCATAGGTTTCAATAATCATATCGGGGTATTTTTCTGTTGCACAGCCTTGAGACAAATTTTAAGAGGGCCAAGCTATTTTACACACTTTGATGTGTAGGCCTGCATCATGGGTGTACTGTACTTGCAAGATGCTGTGACGCAAATAAGATCACACATGCCCCCCGAGGGACTCACTGCACCAACACAAGTTCCCTTAAAGACACCACACACAGAAAACATCTTAAATTTGAATACAACTAACGTTAAAGACACTGTACTCACGTCCTCCTTGTTTAAGCCTGTGGAAAGCAGTGCTTGTTGTGCTTTAAGGGACAAAGATGTTCTGTCAGCTTTTGGTGACAATTCAGTTCACCCCTAAGAAAAATCCGTCATCACTGGATCAGTCGGGGTTAAAACAATACATTGACAATTAAAGTCAAAGGGAGAATGTAAGGGAGAAAACTCGCCAATTTGGTCAGAATTAGCACAGTTTTCTATGAGTAGTGAATCGTAAAAATCCATTTCACTTGAGTTCATTCATAATGGCCCACTGGCAACACAGTTAATCAATCTTATTTGCATACAGTGCAAGTGTGGCCACTCATTATACTGATTATTTTGTCTCTCCCTCTCCCTCTCTCTCTGGGTTGTGTGTTGTGTCACGGGGAATATCGATTTCACTGACACTTTCAGGGAATGCCTTTATCGACTGACTGCCACCAATAAATTGTTGATTGCTGAATGATGAAAAGGATTCAGGCTACCATAAACCCCCTGATAATGTCTCAATTTAGACATTTCCTTATGCGGTGTTGCATCCAAATCAGAGCCGTGTACCCTATTCTAAATACATAACTGATTTGGTTAAAGCCCGATGGCCTATAGCAAGTTCAATCTTTGCTGCTGCCGCTGTTGCCAGGGTTATGCCATTGAAGTATGCAACCTTGTTATTAGATCTAGGCTGCCTGGCAGGCACAGAGCAGAGGCAGGGCTGCTTTGCTGGTTCTTGCTCTCTCCCAGCAGAGTAGCCCCCAGTCATTCATCAGTATCACTGCTACAGAGAGACAGAGAGTGATGGAAGAAATCTGTGTGATGTGTCTGTGTGCACTGTGTTGCACAACTGTCTCTCTCTTTCATTTTTTTTTGTGATGAGTGTGTGTATGTGTACAAAAACTATACTCTCACCACATGACAGAAATGTCACAATGTTCCATTATATGTATTATTTTGCAGTGTATTTTGGTTAGGAATACAAGATATCATAATTACATCTGAACATTTGCCCTCACCTAAATACAAATAAAAATTAAAAAAGTGAATGATAAGGGTAAGCTGATGGAAAATAAATATAATATATATGACATAGCCTATTTTTAATTTGACAAAGAAATAGGGGAAAAAAGCTAATAAAAAGCATCTTTAGAGTAAAAGTTTGTGCTTGACCTTCACATCTCAAGCTGGGGTTGTTTCTGGTTGTAACTGTAGAAGTTTACGTTTCTATTTTATGAGCTCTTTTCCATGGAAAAAATATAAATAAATAAAAATAAGTAAATATTTAGAAAAAGTCCACTTACTAGCTTTTTCCTGGGCTTTCTTCCCCAGGTGGATTTCGCTCAGTTGTCATGGAGATGACGTGTGGCTGATATATTTGAAAAACGCTAAGAAATGGCTGAATTTCAAATATGGCGTTATATATATGGCTATGTTTTAATATTTCCACGTGGCTGATTAAAAACATGTGACCAAAAACACATTGGCCCGTGCATGCACTGTAGCAATATTTAAATTGCTGATTTTGTGTAGGAAATAACCAAACCTAACACTTGCCTACAGCCTTTAGCCTCAACCTCTACATAAATTAATCATGAATTAATTATATAAACCTGGGGGTTCTCTTTTTTTTCTCTGATAATTTATTCACAACAGCAATTTAAAGAGATTATTTTCATCAGCCTTGCCTACTATTATTTTAAAATGTTGCAGCTCCACATTGTCTGTAAAATGTTTTGCAGGATCGTGTGGACTGTGGAGTGTGGAGGACTGGACCTGGAGAATCCGGAGGACAGACTCCACGTCGCACTTTGCCGCTCTCCGTTCATGTGCAGCGCTGTTTCAGACGTTCAGTGATGCCTCTGCAGCCCACAGCCGGAGCGATACAGGAAGATACTACAGTGCATGGGACCTTACCATCCAAGTGACGTCCTGTGTGATCAATCCCGACTTGTTCTATCCTGAAAAAAAAAAACAAACAAACAAAAAAAAAAACAAACAAATAAGCGATTTCAGCGACAGTCAGAGGATTACTCCCGGGGCGACTGTCTGACAGCCCGGTCTGGCAGTGTTTACAAGGTAAGGGGGCAAATGCGCAAATTGTTTTTTTTTTTTCTGGTTTCATTCATTCTGCAGCGAGTGTTTGTTTGCACTCGTCGTCACTGATAACGGATGCATCTCGTTCACCAAAACGTGTTCTGTCAACCACTTTTTTTTCTCCTTGAATGTGCAGTCCTGAACGTCATGTTGTCAGACGTTGTGCATGACAGGCTGCATTGGTTATATGCATTTCCATAACTTTCTTATGAAGCCCGGACACTTCGTTTTGACAAAGTTGTTGGATTGCATTTCCCCCCTCTGACACGTTGACAGACGTCCCTGCCACTTGCCGTAAGTGATAATGAGGCAAGGGTATCCAATCCCCCTATCCGTGCGCCTTGACGGAACAACCGCGTCTCCATTCGCGGCTTTGGCATTTTAACATGACGATGGGATGCTGAATTTTGCTCCTTACATACCTTTGTTTTTTATAACACTGGAAGCAAAAGAAAAATCAGAACAGATTGTCGCCAATTGTGGGACCAGGACACAGCTGAACATGTGCCGTCCTATCACTCTCTGTGTCGAAGGCTTCCAGGTGTTAATCTAACCGCATCTTCCTTCTATTAGGCTGTAGACTCTGCAGCCTTGCAGGCTGTAAACACTCCAGTGATGGGTACTGGGGCACCATGCCTTATTCCTATTGCGATGACAATCTGCTCTGTGGTTTCATTCAGGTTCTTTCATTCACCCAGTGTCCTTGTAAATTGGCTTGGTGCTGCATGTGGTCCGCACAGACAGCACTGAATGTGTGATTCAAGTCATTAAAACACTGCCACAAGTTGTAGCCCGTGAATCAGCCGGCATAAACGAACAACATTACATCTGTAAATTACTCTCTAGACTAACTCCAGCTGCGATATCAATGGATCACTTGTCTGATGTAAATGCACAACCAGTTGGTCTACCAGAATAAAGATACGTTAATGGCTCCTAGTGTAGATGAAAATTATATGCTATTATAATAGACTCTGCAATTATTGTTGTGGGTTTGGAGGGGCACTGAGCCAATTGGGAAAAAAAGGCAATTGTTATTCTGACTCCAGCTGAGGTAGAGCAAGATTCAAGGACATTAGGAAGGGATCAAGGCTAAGAGGTCAGTCAAGTATAAAGAAACCATTAGTAACCTAGAAAAATGAATGAACACTTAAATGAGACAGGAATGGGAATATTGACTGAAAGCTGCAGGTCACAAAGATCCTCCAGATTTGAGGTAATGTGCTACAGAATTAGAGGCATATTTAATGATTTCCTCCCGCTTGTCTTTATCTTCCATTTCTTCGTGAAAGGCAACTGCAAGGCAGACATGTTTTGCAAGCGCATTCTCTTATCTCAAAGAAGCAGCGAACAGTCCCACAATCTGTCCATCTTTCTTCGGTGCCTGTGTCACTTCCTTAAACCGTAAATGTGCCCGCTTTCCTTGTTAAGGCCCCAGCATCTGCTCTCCTTCCCATCCCCCCATTAGAGACCCTCTGCATGTCGCTCGTATGACTGATTGCAGTGGCTTCATACGACTGTGGAGATGGAGTGTTGGAGTGATCATTAGCTGCCTTGCTCTTTGACTGCCAGATAATGATGGACTCTGGGCTGAACTCTCAACCTTGTGCCTGTGCTTCATTAGCTTCCTTTTTGTCTTAATGCTGTTATCAGCTGTGGTAGCTTCCTCCTGTATCATTTTCATATATCTCAGCCACCTCACAGATGATGAATATAAGAATATAAGAAACCTCCGTCTTTGGCATCCTTTGTGCCTTTTTTAAAATTCCAATGTCAATTAGCATAGGGCTTATCCTGCTCCCCTCCGTGTTGTGCTGTTGCTGAACTAAGCAGCACCAGTTTAGTTAAAACACGATGAGATCTGCTCTGCTACAAAATACCTGTAAACACTGCCTCAGCCGCCTGCTTTGCACAAGCTGCCTGTGGAATATTAAGGATGCTTTCGAGGGGAGATAAGGGCTGTTTAATATTTTAAAATCTCTGTATATTTTTCACACTTCTTCCATACCCAGCAAGTCTCGCTTTGCCATGTAATTATGCAGATAATGCTGTCCGGATGTAAATGTGTCATCGCAGACAGTCCAAATGGCCTTGTTTGTGTGTTTGCTGTTCTGTTTTGAGCTTGTCTTTGAAGCCATGGAACCCTGAAATTAAAATGAAAGGACCATCAAATTTGAGCAGCCCGAAGGGCAGAAGGAGGCTCGGACTAGTTGTGGCACAAATATTGCTTTCTAACCTCCCAAGGGTTTACAAAAAAAAATAAGGGATGATGACATCAAAGAAGATTTTGCAATACACAGCGATGACATAGCTGTTACTCATAACTTGTCCCCCTCAGGTTTTATTAAGGAAGGCCAGAAGTCACAGTCGTGTCGTAATGATGGTTGTGGATGACAGCAATGATGAGTCAGCTATAGCGGTATTCTCTGATGTGCTGTACATCCAGGCTGTGCTCTTTTTTTGGTTGTTGAATTTTAATTACACTGCACTGTTCTACTGAGCAGAGGCCCGTCTGGTCCTACTACGTCTTGCTGCTTTTCAGTGGTTCACTTATGAGAACAGGACATCTTCTGTGTCCGAGGCTTCTCTCTTGCACCAATAAGACTTACTAGTTTGGCATGAGGGGACTCTTCAAGCACTCCTGCACTAGTCCTGTAATCTTAGCCCGTGCACTTCCCGGCGCACTTACCTGCTGAGATTGGTCGTATGGGAGCCGTCAGCAGACCAATTTAATTTCTTCAGTTTTTCTCCTGTGGATTCTTTTTCAAAAAGCAAGGAGAACAAGTTGTGTGCTACCACGGGGAAGCCAGTTTGTGCTCCAAACTGTGAGTTTTATAGAGAGCTGGACTTCTTTATTATGCCTGTATTCACCGAAGACTACAGGCCCTCTTGAGGAGTGTGTGTGCCTGTGAAACAGGCCTCACTGTACCCGGACAGAGTGTTACTCACACTGAATGAACATAGACACGAATAAATTTACTAATCCCGCTCCTCTGAGATTATCTGCCTTTTGAGGAGTTTTAGGCTGAAAAAAATCACTTTGTGCTCCCTGGGATTTATTCTTAATAACTTGTCTAGTTTTAAAAAAAGATTTTCCCACCCTTGAATGTCCGCAATCGCCATAACATGTTCATTTAGCTGTCCCATTTACTTAATTGACAAATATAATTCATTTGGAGGTCAAACCTATTGTGCTGCAAAGAAGTGTGAGGCAAAGTACATTACACTTACTCATGATGTGACTTTGCTGTACATACAGTATTCTGCTGAGGGATTTCTGTGTGTGCAGCAGCTATTAAGTCACAGCTATTGAATGTCTGATGAAGACGTTGTTTACCATTACAGCATCCCTGCATGCCTGCTCATGCCTGCAGGACTTACTACACAGTCTGTGCCTGAGGCTTTCTCTCTGTGTTGATAGTGTGTGTTTCTCTACACACACTTTAAACACACAGTAGCTTACAGTATGTCTTATCACCTCATTATCTTGCCATAGTTCTGTCAAGCCTTCTGTCTTGTCCATCTTTCATTGGTGAGGAGATGCAAACAGCCACAGAAGTCTCACCTTTTTTGTCTTCACAAACATGCAGTGACACTGGGTCCTGTTCCATGTGTGATGCCATTCATGCCACAGCACGCTCAGTTAAAATGCTTTGGTGTGATAGCCTGCTTTTTATTTGCCTCTACACCAGAAACTAGGGCACTCATTTGTAGATACAAAGACATACTGTAGACCTGCATTTGCCAGGGGACAATGTCAATTCTGGTGGGAGAGAGAGGGAAAGGGGAAGAGAGGCATGTTTGTATGCCTTCCAGCTATTGGAGCATGCTCCGACTGTGAAAGGCCACTGCCATTGTTGAGTAACATAATCCACCAGGGAGGCCTTCGGCCAGACACTGGGGAGGACTGCCTGTACACACTCTCCCGCTCTCTCTCTCTGTACAGATGCATATCCCTTTCTGTGCTGGAATCAGCTGCTGAATGCTAAGCAATTTTCAAGTGTTACTGAACTTGTGTGTGGGGTGACAGTGCACACATCCTATTATTGTTGCCACTCTAAACATAAACTCTCTGCTAGTGACTGGCTTGTTTAAACAGTCCTATTAATAGTGGTATATTGTGATATTCTCCACTGAATGGAGAAATATAGACAAACAAATGCCTCCTCTGGGAAAGAAGTCATCCCAGAGATAACTCTCTCTCTGGATGGTTTTAATGAAGTATAGTTGTGTGTGTGGTCACCTGCAGAACTGATACCAACAATAATGGGTTTGTGAGCAGCAGATTTGTGGTTTAATAGTGCAATCAGTGGGTCACAATGGATTATAGCCAGGCTCATGCTTCAGTATCGGATTGGTTGCAATCTAATAAGTATAGACATTATTTCCCATCATGGAGACAGATATATTGTAATAAGCTATGTACATGCACGTAGGCTGCACATGGTAACAAACACACATACACATACACATACACATAGAGTAGATCTGTAGTCTGTGTGTAAGGCCTGGCGTAATTATATGGAAAACATTATTTAATACATACAGAAATATGACTACTGGAAATTGTTGCTTGTTACATCTCGTTCTGACTACATTTCAGAATTCAGAATCAAGCTTATTGACCAAATATGTATGCACATACAGTATAAGGAGATTAACTCTCATGGTCAGTAGCTCTCGGTGTGTGTACAGGCAGTGCAAAGACCAAATGTATACAAAGAAAGTTTATTTGTTAATTTGCATATAGAAGTCTAAAAAACCTGTGGAGGGATCTTATCTTCCAGACTACCTTCGAATCTATTAAGCATAGGCTCATAAAAGGTTATTTCTACCATTACATTCACTCTGTCCTTAAATCTGGAGCTTAAGCTTACTCCAATGGCTTAAAATAACTATTGATGCTGTAACCATACTCAACATAAAAACTGAAAATGTACATTTTTATATATTTGGTATTTGAGATCAGGAGTCTAAGGAATTGCTGAACTAAACTATCCTCCCATGAAAACCAAAACTTTGATACAGAATGACTGAATAAGGTACATTCCCATATGCAATGTAGTTCCCCCACTTCTATTTATAACCATGTCAGGCTTATGAAATATCATCAAAAGTCAAATAGTAGTCATGCTGTTAAAATTACTTTCCATAAAAGGTTTATATGTTCACTTTTCTCACTTACCATCTCCTATTCTTTGTGTGTGAACAGCTCCTTGCAGCTAAGTGAAGCCCCTCATTGCCTCAAGTGTGAGGACTCTGCATGTGAATGGGTCGTAGAAATATTTCTCGTTCAAATAGCTTTTTTTTTTATAAAGCATCATTTTGATAGCATATATGAAAGGCACATATCCATTATAAAGCAATCATGCCTCAGAAATGGCAATATGCTAATGTTTGTAAAACATCAAGAATATTTCTAAACAGGGTTTTCTCCAATAATTCCAAACATCATTTATAGACTAATCTAAGATCTGGAAAGCCAGTGGCAGAGTTGATGTTAATTCCTTTGTACCACAGTCTGTTAGCATGTGTACACAGTAAAGCCAGAGAGTCTCATTTGCATGCAGACTGAAGTTTTAGGAAAATCTAGATAGGTTCAAGGTTCAAGGTTCATTTATCATTTTACACAGGGTTGCACAATGAAATGAAAGCTGTAGCCCCTTCATGTTACACACACATAGAACATATATACATTTAATTACATTTAAAATAGAACAGGATCAAATATTAGTAGTATATATAAATATATAATAAACAATATATACAGTTATGTATATACATATACATGTATACACCCAAGAAATTATTCTGTAGTGCAGTTTCTGTCATTTTTTGTCTTCATCTTCACATTAAAAGTTCAACATCTGGAAAACATTGTCCATCAGCATTTGAGCATCATTGATGTAAACACAGTCTGCCTCTTTTAACACACAGAGCCCATTTGAAACCGAACTTATATTTAGTCCTTTTTTTTAACTAAATAATTGGCAATTTTTTTATCCCCCCCAAAAATCAATTTTATAACAAAAATTGCTTGTTATTGAACAGATAGACACTCATGACTTTAAGAGTTTGAGTAGACAGCAAAATGGTTTCTGTTATCATCACAACATTTTAAAGAGGTGTCTTATTCTTGAGGTATCTAGATAAATTATTTCATTGGGGATAGAAATTTGCGGTGATCATCACGCCGTAGCTGCATGGATGGGATGATCGGTGGAACAGGAATGGGCTGCAATCAGTGTCATGTCAACCTATTTAACCTCCACACAGCACAGGTGTCGCATCCTGTAATAACAAATTAATGTGACATTTTCCCCATTCCCTGACACTGATGATGGATTTTGTCATCTAACCCAGATGCACGAGAACTCCCTTCACTGTATTTCAGTTGGAGCCATTTTGGCATTTACGAAACTGCATAATAATTCTGAGTAAGAGAAAGAGACATCCAAAGTAGTATTGATGTGTTTTTGTCACTAGCACGTCATTGGTTTGAATTCCTAATTATTTGGGAAAGAGTGGTGGGATAAGGTGTCCTTGAGTGTTACAAACTAAAGATATAGAGTTTTAAAGAAATTTAGGAGGGAGGGGACATCTTTTGAACGATGCTATTGAGTATCATTATAGGAAATGTGGGATCCAGTGTTTCTGGAGCTTGATGCAAGTGAGGATATCACACCCTCCTATGGTTCGATTTATTACCATTCTTTCTGTCTCATAAGTCTTCCAACATTATGGAAGTGAAATACTCAATCACTGGATTGATCGTTGCTCAGTGACGGAATATGAGATGTAACAATAGTTAACATTAAAACCTAATATTATAAAATAATATACAGTGAAAAACTATAAATACTACTTATGGTGTACCTTTACAGGAAAAAATGCTTTTTTCCTACAAGGTGAGTCTTTATACTCCTTTATTCAAGGTGATGGAAGTCTCACTGATTAAACTTTAAATTAAATTTCACTGTGGCTGGTCCGTTTTGTTCCATTACTTCCTGCATTATTTAAAAATGATCGTAGCACCTCAGTGACAAATACATTACATTTGCTGCCACTGCTTCACAATAAAAGCCACCACATGTTTCACTCGTTGAATGCTTCAGATGTGAAGCAGCAGTATGAAATCTTGGGTTTGCATTAGCAGGAACTAAATACAGCTCTGACATAGTGTTAGGAATGCAAACAGTACACAGCGAGGCTGATATCAATCAGATAAAAGCAGTCATGCTGGATGACATGCTGCATGTTTTCCTGTTAATACCTCCTTCTTAGTCAAGCAATTTGAATCCCACGTGGGAATGACAATTAAAATACTATAAAAAGAGATAATACAATAACAGGATGCAAATACACTGAATGGCTTTGCAGAAAAAAATCATAATTACTCCAGTTTTCCTTATATCATATTTTCCCCTGGATTGTGAAGCACCCTGTTGCCCGTAGTGTCAGTTTGGTGGGAGTTGGCTTAGTGGAGCAGTGAGGGGGCTTCTCTTGACCTGCCAGCGTCCCTCCATGCCACAGCTTTCTGCAGTGCCTTGTAGCAGCTGGCCTGGCTGCATCTCCGTGGCTGTGACAGGAGAAGGAGGATGACGATGAATCAGGGGCATGACGAAGATCTCCCCAGCAGTGACTCCTCTCTGAGTTGCCGGGCAGTGTCACACAGTGAAAGAGTGTGTGATCACAGTTACATTCAGCCATTTTAATGCTCATAGGCAAGTGAGGTTCCGCAAAGCTGGCGCACATTACTGATCGACAGGGCCAAGTTTTATATGTCTCTTAAAAGGTTTTAGGGAATGGTGAAGTATTTTGCAATCTGCTAATGAAAATGTTTTATTGAAACTCATCAGAATTCCATCAACTCCTTATTTATTAGTGTCTCTTAAATTAACAAAATATTTTGTTAATTTATTCTGTTAATACAATACACAGGTGTTAGTATTAGCATGTACGTGCCTGTCAGAGTCTCCATGGGAGGTCCAGACTGTCATGTGACCCAACATCAAGGAAAGCCTTTGTGAGCAGAGCTCCAGTTTATTTAAAGTAAGGAGATTTATTTAGAGGCTCATTACACAAGATAAGCTGCAAAAGGTACAGCTGTAAATGGACTAGAAGGGCCTATTTGTAAATGTCCACAAGTGCCAGGCTTTAAGTGCCTCGCTGAGAGATGAATAGAGGCGATAAGCAAGAGAGGGTCATTTCAACAATAGGTATTTCAAAGGGTAGATATTTTGTGATGACAGCCTTTAATTGATCTCATCACTTTTGAATAGAGTATAATATGGGGTTTTTATTGAGCTCATCTAAATGCTGACGGCATTCTGTCAGTTCAGAGAAAGTAATAGTTAGAAGGATGGCCTGTGTGGCCTGAAGACAGGAATTCTGATGAATCAACGGCTGGATTTTCTCCCTCCTCAAGCTTTAAATGCTCAGTACATGGGCTTACTTTGATCCCATATTTGACAATAGGAGCCCACAAGAGATGGTCTCAGGCAGAACTGACTGAGTAGGGAGGTTTGACACAGTTGTTTTGGATCCAAAATGGCGTCAGCGCAGATCGAAAGCCCCCTCGTGTTTTTGACTTTAATTGAGACAGAGCCCCTCAAGCGTACTGCCAATCTTCCCTGTAGAAGAAACCCTACAGGGAACTTTTCCTGCAGTGAAATGTTCAACCACTCATCGTCCTTCTGTGCCAGCATACAGTGCTGGGAGCTCTTCTGTCTCCTCCTGCTGTGAGAGAGTATCAGTCATTATTATTTTAAAGACATAAATCATGTGATTGATATTTGAGTGGCGAGATATGTAATGGCTGCTTAGACATGAAGTCCTATTATGTGTATGCACTACATGCATACAACATGCAGTAATCTTGATATGGTTGCATGATACATACAGTAGGATTAATTTAGATGTGCAAAGCTATCCAATCGTGTTGGGAAAATATTTATTCTCACATGGAAGTGACTGCAATACTTTTGAGCTGACACTTAAATAATTGATAAAGAAAAGAGGCGGGGGGGGGGGGGGGTCCAGAGGTAATCATAACATGCTCGTTTTATATAGGGCCCATATACTGTGGAATGTCCATGTGGGGAAAGGCAGGGCCCTAAAACTCTGCCAGATTTCATTTCACGCTCTGCAGAGCACAGCTTCTGAGACGGTGACATTTACATGGCCCTCTATACCACCGCCAGTTGCTGCAGGCCCAAGGCACTGGCTAAATCAGGCACAAGGGCCAATGAATGAGGAGGCAATGTGAGCGAGAGAACAAGAAGGAGATGGCTAATGTGCTGTGCAGAAGAAGCACAGAGCACATGGGTTTATGGAGTATATGTGAAATATGTGAATTATGCAGTGATAATTTATCATCTTTGTCCGTGCATCAGCGCTAAGATGTTACATGATGTAGCCTCTGTACTGACCTTTGTAAATGACTATGGCTGCTTTGTGCAGCACATATGCAAAGCCATGATCCCCCACAAACACATTAAATCAGTTAATTTAAGCAAAACCCATTACACAAACAAATAGTACTGTATGTGCAGCAATAGTATTGACTGTTTGTGTGTGTGGGGGAAGGAGACCATTGTTCAGTCAGTAAGACCAGCTTTTCCAGGGATTATCTGCTCCAAAGACCGACTGGTCATCTCCTGACCAAAATGTCACCGGGCTAGTTTGAATGCTAGTTAACCCCTCATGCCCCGACTTCAACATACTCACTCTATCCCTCACTAATCTGATTGGGTCTCCACCTCTAGTAGCTTACCGCTTCACCCAAGCCTGCATGAGTAGATCAGTCCTTACTGAGCTCCATATTGGCTCTTTTCTTCTTGATGGTGCTCCCCCTGAGAGGTTTCCCAGTAGGTTGAAATAAACATGCAGAGCAGCTGCATACGCTGAAATGTTTCTGGCTGCATTCAAAGGAAACCCTTTGGCAATAGGAGAATGTTTCTTCCTCTGAAAACCATTACAGACTGCTTTCACAGGTCTTCCAGTAAGCTCTTGAAATTGTATAAAGACAATGCACATTTTCCGTATATAATAACCGCACAGGACAACTTGGGCATCATCTCCTCATGCTGTATCATCTCAGAATATTCTGCCAGTTTGGCATAAATTCCCTGCTCCTTTCAGTTTTCAAATCCTGGCTTTTGCTTTTGTTTTTGTTCCCTGGCAAGTCACTTTGCTATGATATTTTTTCCCAGGTGGTGACAAACTATAGAGCTGTGTGTGTGTAAACACATCAATCAGTGTGTACTGGGAGACTGGAGTCTGTTCAATTCAGAAAGCTGTAGACTTGTACATGACAGCCTTTCATTGTCCACAGAAATATTTTATTTAAGTTACAACATATTTTACTAAAATGTTGAGCCATAATTGTTCCTGCAATATAATCAGATGTAGAACGGGAAGAGGCAGATGGACATAATGACGGCAGTAGCTTGAGAGCAGGTGGAGGTCAGCATTGCTACCACGCAAACTCAACTGGTCTGTTCGTCACGGTGCAGTGAATCAATACGGCTGTCAAGCAGATGAGTCCACACTGCTAGTCCATTACAAAGTGGTAAATCCAGCTATGGCGCTTACTAACCGCCATAATGAGGTGGTAACAAAGTTATGGAATCATTAGTGAGCATGTGTCCCGGCAGGACGGCGAGGGAAAGCGAGCTTGGGGAGTTTACAGCATGACAGATGGTGACTGTGTGTGTCAGTGTGTGAATGAGTGAATGCTTGGTGCTGGTGCTCAGGGTTGTTTTTGCACATAAACAAATGAAAGAATGACCAAATATCGTTTTCAATTTGATATATCGTTGGTAGGAAGGCCTTGAAATAATAATAATAATAATAAAGTTTTGGTTTTCACTTGTTATTTATAAGTAGCCTTTCTGCCATTTTGGTACAATATTGTCAATGTTTTTGTACCATAAAAGTAATGCTTCTATTTAGCATCCTATTTGAAAAGTGGTTTTATCCTGGGCAAAGTCTTTTCTTTTCCACAATCAGTTTAGTTGGATTCAAGGCTCCCCAATCAGTCACATTTTATGAGTAATGATTCATCTGAAACAACATTCAAATAGAACTAAACCAAATGTCATGTTTGCATTAATTCCTGGATTATCTCTTGGTTTATAGAGATAATCATTTGTCAAATTAAGTCTATACGGATTACAGGAGCCAGCTAACAAATTGACTTTTATCAGCATTGTTTTTATGATTTCACACGGGACCCAGAATACGAGTCTGTAAAACATGTCAGTGAAGTGGTGTAAAATAAACGCAGCTCCTTGTGCAGTGTTTTTAAGTTCAGCCATAAATCACCATGTTGCTTGTTGGGAGCAGGGAGAGAAAATGGGGAGAGCGGAGGCAGAGGAGGGAGGGGCTGCCTGTGGTACAAAGCCAAAACACGACTGATGCCAAGGTGGCAGGCATGGAAGAGGTGGGAGGGAGAGATAAAATGAGAGGGAAAAACCATCTTCTCAATCTAATAACCTGCATGGATGGACAATGACAGACAGGGCCCTATTTATGGCCAATCATCTAGATTGCCCCTCTATTTAAGGTTTACATAGTCAGAGGTATTAGGGTGTATTTTTCTGGTTTCACATAAGGCCATTTTCTTCCATTAATTTTTTTACAGTATAAAAACAGTTTTCATACAGACTTGAAAATGGCTGAAACTGCATAACAGTCCACAGTAAGTAAGTCACAGTACTTTTGATGTGCATGCATCATGCACAGTAACTAACCGTTTGACACCCACAGGAAAAGACAAAATTGGTCACATTCATTTTTTGCTTTTGTTTTCAATCAATGAAAAAGTAGTAAAAAGATGTTAAAAGATGATTGGGGGAGCTCTAAACTAGATGCAGACAGAGGTAAATCAAATATGATTTTGAATGATGCTGTTACTTAAAGAAAAAATTGAGATTTGTGTCCATCTTGCATTTTTTCTTTTGCTGAGTGGCCTTGGCAAAGCCACTCAGCAAGTGTTGTCTTTTCTCTCCACAGACTTTCGTTAATAATTGTAACATCAAAGTGTGAAACTTTCACTTTTGCTTGAGTGGCTTTTTTTGAAATTCCTCTTGTGGCTTTTTACAAGCTCAAATTGTCCTGAGTGACAGAGAATATTTCCCTGCTCCCAATTTTCTGTCTGCAGAGGGGCCAGGAGGGGGATGAATCAGCAGACCCCTCCATCGATGTCGCCTTCATTCTGGCTCATCTCTTCTGTTGACCTCCACACCCACTCTTTTGTGACAGAGAAATTTAGCGTCTAGATGTATTAGTTATTTAATTAGCGGGGAAGAAAAAGGTCACAAGCGCTGAGATCTTTGCACATGTGCAATAGAGAGAGTTCTTTGCTAATTGAGCACAAAATGGACAGACAGCTGGAGGTCAGGCATCAGTCTGGCCCCGTGGGCTGAGTGATGGGGCTGCTGTGGAATTAGCTGGCTTCTCGTCATGCTATTGGTCGCCACTTTTTCAGGTCACCACTTATGCCTGTATTCTCGCTGAGCCTTTTCAGGGACATGCCATTTTTAGTATAGATAATCTAGATATACATAATAAAAGTGGTTTTGGATTGAATTCAGGACAGCAGATTTGCAGGGAGATCAAATATGTTTTTCGCCTGAAACTAAGTGTGTGCGTGTGTGTGCGTGTGTGTGTGTGTGTGTGCGTGTGTGTGCGTGTGTGTACGTGTGTGTGTGTGTGTGTGTGAAACAGAGAAAGAAAGATGAATGAATGTCCCTGAGAACAAGTTAGTGCAGCTTGGAGGATGACTTCAGCACCACGGACAGCGTCTCATGCTTCATGCCTATCACAATGCTCTTTTATCTGTATCGCTACACTCCCATCTGTTCACACACACGCACACATTCAAAACCAAATGTACGTTTATAGATTAATGAGCGTGATAAGCCCAGCAAACACAAGTTCACAGCCCGGAAAAGGAACTGAGGTTAATTTAGCATTATCTTTGATACGTGTTTGTGAAAAAATAATGCCAAAATAGATACTATATTTAGTTTATTTAATTAATAATAATGTTTCCATTAGTATATGGATTAAGCCGCATCAGTTTGAAGTGCTCATTCCATAACCTCTATGGTTTCATAACCCTCGATATGAAAGGAATGTTTGTCTCATTTAAACCTCTACTGTATCTTGGCTGGCGGTTTTTGTGCAACATGTTTGGTTCAAAAGCATGCCTGGTTGAGCGAGTGTGATGTTCACCATCAACTCCTATGTAGGCACTGTCCAACATTAAAGAGCTAAGATGTAAATGATCAAACCACTCACCCACCTGACATCACTGAGAGAATCTGGAGACTTCAAGATGTTTCATCCCCACTGTAATTGAATATTCATTTCCCTCTCACTTACTTCCTTGACTCCATTCAGACAGGCACTTTATTCATAGTGTGGATAAGATGGTTGTGGCCCTGATTATACTTTTAAAAGTTTTGGTCTCTTTCTAAGAAATTCCGGTCTTGTTTTCACATCAAAAAGAAGATCCAGTGGGAAATGCAAACAGGCACCCATTTTACTCACTAATTTGAGATCAGAAAGCAAATCAATTAATGGCTTTGTCCCTTCTTGCAATGAGATGTATCTAATGCATTATGGACAGCAAGCAAGCTTTTGTAGTGTAATTAGCAAGTTGTCGAGAAGAGGATGCTGTTTTTTCTCTCTCCCTAAATGCTTTCCACACTGCCAAGCAGACAGACAGCAAAAGCCTGCGTGTCGAAAGCATGAAATACTGGCATCTGTGAGGACACCCAAATCTCCTTGGCGGTTCTGGCATAGAGCGAGAGGGGAGTGCACAGGCAGCAGAAAATGGCTTAGTCAGGGTCATCACTAGCCAATAGCTTTGGATAGCTGTGACAAGCCAGGGCATTTTCTCAGGCTTCAATAAGCTAAGTGAGAAAAGATCTTCTTGATGCCCCGTTGCCAACCAACACTCTTCTCACGGTCTATATCCGCCATAATTATCATACATTTTATGTAGTGGTTATGATTGTAGTGTTTATAAGACACTTACAGAGGCTTTCAGAGCCACAGCAGCTACATTTTGCAGATATGCTTTTTAAACAGCCTCTCAATGATCTCGTTTGATAAAAGAAAAAAATCTGCACCTTTTTTTTAAGGGAGAAATTTATTAGAGAAATGAATGAAACCTTCATCGTTACTTTATTGGCTGATAATGACAACAACCAGACAGCATACTACACCATAACACACGAAGAGCCATAGACTTTGGGTCGCAACCCATATTAGTTTTTTCAGCTAATGTCTCCTTAATGTGAACAAGCATGAACAGAAATCTTGTGTTGCACCTTAGCTTGCTGAATAAGCTTTTAAACAAACACTGCATGAAAGATTTTCAGTAATAGATATTTCAATAATAGATATTAACAATACATTTGTCAAATTACATTGACATGATTTTGGACTGCAAGAATCGGACTAAAACTTAATTTGGTAGATTGTTAAAGTAATGCAGTTGCCAAACAGAATTGTCCTTGATTCAGTGTACTGTATCCCACAGAGGCATTGCTATCTTACCTGTATTCCATGTGTACATGGCTGCAACCCACTAAAAAGTAATAATAAAAGCCTGATAGAATGTTGTTTTCCATCGTACATGAATAGCCACAGCAGGGGGGACGTACCTCAGTATGGCTGAAGTCAAACCGAGTCACGATACCTCCATTTGCTGCCGCGTAGTGGGATTACTCTTTGCATGTCAGAGTGCCTGGATGCTCTTTTCTAGCTGACTCTTGTCACTGGAGATGCATATAAGCATATACGGCTGTTGAAGTTCAGTAGCCCGCAGAACAACAGATGTACTTCCTGTGTTGCCAGACACGCGAGCAGTGTCTCTAAAGCTACAGTGCACTTGTTTAGTGTGACGAAACCCAGTTGGACCCTCTCTGTTCAACCATGCTGAAGGTCTGTTATGTTCAAGGTAATTTTTGTTATATGATGATTTTTCTTATAATAGTTGGGTTTTTTGAGAGCTTTAAAATGTACAAGCATGCACAAATGCACATATGGTACATAGAGCGATAGATACTGCTCTTACAAAATACAACCAAGTATGCACACGCACAAAAACACATACACTTGATGATGTAATTTGTATAATCTGATGGAATCTGGGCCAACGTTGAGGAGGAGGCAGCCGGCGGGATGAGCAGTCACTGTCATAATGATTTGGTGTGTAGGAGGGGAGGTATGGGGAAAAGTGTGTGTTCCTGTGTAGAAGGGAGGGGTGTCAACTTACAGACGCAATTCTCTTGCTCATTTGCTTTATGCGAAGGTTGTAACAAACAAAATGTACTGAAGCATGAGTCATTATACCTTGTATTGTTGAATTTATGCAGTCACTTAAATTAAAACAAAGTGGTTCTGCTCCATGTGCACCATTAAGCCATTAGTCATTTATGTTTGGCTGATGTGAACAGGTAAAGAAAAAGAAAGATCACTCTTATTTCAGATGATGCAGCACTGTTCATGTGCAGTTGGGTTTAGTAAACGCTGTAATTAACTTGACGCATTTACACCCAGCTGTGATAAATGGCAGATTTCCTTCAGGCCCAAACTCAGTCATTAAATTTTTTTGATTGTACTCGCCCTTTAAACGTTCTTGCTTTTGGAATCTCTCATGTTTCCAAATGCCAGGCAATTTTAAGGCGTCTTCACTACACAGTTTGATGAATTTTTTTTTCCATTTGGTCTTAAGCCACACAATAAATTCTTGGAACAAATCCTGTAAAAATTACACCAGGCATTTAGACATCTAATTAAGCTTCTGCTCATTGCCAAACATTAATAATCAAAGTTGTATACTCATGATAGACTCAAATTTAATAAAGTAGTTGAATATTTACACAGCAAATGAAAACACTTATGTCTTAAAAATTTTAATTAATGATTAAGAGACTAACAGCATAATCATTGTATTCATCAAAAAATTAACCATATCTAACCTTTTTTAAATGACCTGTGGAAACTACGCCTGGAGCAATACAGCTAGAGTAATAGGATAGCTAACAATCAATATATGTCTATTGATTTGTACACAGGCCAAACAAACTAGACCACACCATAGTTATGCGTCAACATCCTCTGACTGCCCCAAAGCAAACGTCAATAAAAATTATTAAATGACTGCTGTGTATGAGTATAGGAAAGAGGGAAGATATGTTACAGTTTGGGCCACAAAAGCTTTGTTGTTTCTACATCTGTGACGTCTTCAAGCTCTGAGGTGATGTTTCATAGACTAGTAGATTCATATCTTACACATGATTAATGTAATTTCTCTCTAATTTTTCTTATAAACGTAGATCAGTTCCAAGAGTTTTATTTTGCTAGATTGGTTCAAATGCTGTAACCAATGATCTCTGTGTTTGATCTGGGAAAAAAAGAGGTCCATCTTACAGTGCATCTTACTCAGCAGTTTCTTTATTTTTGTTTCCTTCATGGCTCAGTGAACCATCTTCTGTTTTGGAAGTATTAATTTCTGAAGGTCATATTTCACTGTTTTTCTACACTTACTCAGTATTTATTTGCACGTTTAATTTTTCACATAAGTGTTTGCACTGCTCTGTGTTTCTGTACATGCATGAATGTGTATTAAGCCAGCGTTCAACCTAATCCTGTATACATACGCTTGCATGGCTGTGTGTTTACGTGTATTTATGGTGCTGGATGCATGTGAGTGGGCGTACAGGCATGTTTCATGTCTGATTTAGATTGGTGTGCCACTACCCGCAGCAGTCGTAGGGGATGGAGTAAGTCTTGCCTGTCAGTATGGTGGTGCTGCCGGTGCTGCTGGCTGCTGACCTCCCAGCACCAGATTCTCCTCAGGTGATGACACTTACTGTAGGTCCTGGCCGATGATGTAACCACTGTACTTGCTACCAACTGTAACATACACTCAACTCATCTTGACTCTCTGAACTCTCTCAGCTCTTCTGGCACACAGTATGTTTATGTGTGCACACACCAGGTTGTGTAGTATTCTGCCTAAGCCAAATTTAGTGTAATCCCCTTAAATTCCCCACTGATAGCCTGACTACCTTCACTTCATATTAGCTGAGGTAGAGATCAAGAGTGCGTCACTCACCAGTACTGTATGTAGGACAACACAGAGGGGCATATGGCTTGTGATAATAAAACCAGTTTCATTAAAAATGCTGCTATGGATTTGGTAGTTCACGAGATCAGCACAAAATTTGTACGGAAAATGAAATACATATGGTGTGTGATGTAATGTTTATAATCCTTTTCTGCAGTCACATCCTGCACACATTTACATTCACTAATACACTGGTGCTTATGATTCTAAACATATAGACATCAGTTTTGCATTCATGCAAGTACTCTCATATAATACCCATATAATACATTTGATTTATTGTCTCATAGAGATATCATCTTTTTATCACAGTAATATGCCATAAAGGCCTCATAAACAGGTATCAATCTGCTTAAGCGGCCCAAGAAACGTTTTTTCTGATGAATTTCTTGCTTATTTTACGTTGCAACATATAACCCACAGACTCTTGAGAACAATTACATACTAAGTAACAAATTAATGGAAGATAAAATATAGTTTGTACAACCTTATTTAATTGCTTTATATGTCTCTTATGGGATTGCCTCGAGGGCTACCTAGTGTCACACAGATATAGGGATGAGTGTTCAGGTTTGTGTTTCAGTCTCTGCACAAAAATGTTTATATAGTTTCTTTCATGTTTGTGTGGATGACATCTTTTATTTATCTGGTTAAACTGTCTGATGCAACAAATGTTCAGGAGCTGTCAAAGGAGTGAAAGCTTCTGTGAATTTCAAAAGGGTGTGTGTGTGGGGGGGTAACCTAATGAGGCTCTGTGATAGTGGAACATTAGGATTACGCAAGCATATCCCATGTCTCTGTAGAATTATCAAAAACCTGCAGAAATTAGAAATCAATTTGTTTTTTTTCAGTTTATGTGCAGTGTGTATTATGAAAGATGTTTAAAAGAGACAGCTGAACTGTGTCTGTGATGACTTTAGCTGTTTCAATTCAGTATTTAGTAATAAGTAATTCACCAAGTAAACTATTAAGAGATTAGTTTGACATTTGGGAAAAATTGCTTATTCACTTTCATGCTGATAGTCAGATGAGATGATTGAAAGCACTCTCATGCGTGTATGTTAGCTGTGGAAGTAGAGCCTTGAGGCAATAAAAAACTAACCGTGCTCTCTCAAAACCATCCTAAAACCACAACTTGTCACTTTAATATTTGCTTGTGTATGGATTCAACAAAGCGTATTTTTTAAAATGTTGAACTATTCCTGTAATTAAACGAACAAGCTAACAATGATCAATATTATTCTCATAAACAGAATGTTGCCATCTTTAGTCATCCAGTTTAAGGGAACAGTATTGACTCTGTATGTGTATTCAAGCAAATATGGTACAGTACACAGTACACATGCAGCTGGGATGGCGAGTGTCCAGTGGTGCATTGTAGCAGAGTAACATTAAAGTTCAAGTGAGTTGAATGAAATGCAAGAAGTGAGTTTTATTAGTACTATGGAACAGGAGCATGAACATGGTGCCTGAGGCCAAATGAGCTACTGTACAAGGACGTGTGCAGAGTAGTGCAAAATTATGCAAACAATGTTGCATAATGGTGACAGTTTATCACAGTGAGAGAACAGATTCTAATGTCACCAGCGACACACACATCCCCACCTAAGCTGGCGCACTATTCACAACACTTCGCCTCCTCACTGTCTTCTTAAGTCACATCATTACTACATCCTGATTATTCTCATATTATCAGACACAAATCACCAGGGGTGTTTCAACACAGCATCAAACCACATTTCAAATATGACTTCACTTTGTTCTGTAAGAGCCAGAGATGATGCACAGGCTTTATGTAGACTATTTTACTGAATGTTGGACTTATTATTGTCTTTATGAGAAGGTTAAACCATTCCATAAATATAATGGACTTCACAGTTACTAAGAAGACAATAATTAATCTACTGGAAGTAGGCCTGTATATGTGATGTGTTGAAGAAACGTGAAATAAATGGTCAGAATTAATTACTTTGTAACTTTTTAAATATGTTTGAATACTTTTCATTTTACTTTTACTTATTTTTGTTTTAGGTCAAGGTCAGTGTAGCCAGATCGGGCAGTTTTCTGTCCAGCTGGGCTACTTTTCATTTAATTTGATGGGTAAAATATGGGCTTCTTTTTGTACCATATGGACAATTTTAATCAACAAAAGGTTAGGCTATACTCCAATAAATCAGCCCTCTAATTAGTATGATTGAGATTAACTCCATTACAACTAGGCTGACTATACAGTATATCATATGTGGGTTGGACAACGTTTTTTTGTCAAATTTGGTAACACTGGTCAAGGTTGTACTTCACTACATTTACCTGATTTACATCTATTACACAGTATAAAGTTTGATTTCCATAAATTATGTTTCAGCAACTGACAAATTATAAATTGCATTTGCACTAAGCCTGTGCAAGCAGGTGAAATAGACCCCTTTTTTTACAACAGACATTTTGGTATGTTGTAGCAGGAAAACCAATAGTGTGATTAAGAACATTAATAAGAAGTCTATTCGTCTTAAGTGAGCTAGTTCAGGTTATTTACAGTCGGTCCTTGCCAGATAAATACAGAAAATATTATAAATTAATAATTATAAGTATAATTATAATTAACTGTAATTTTGTTATTTACTTGGTTGTTTGAACCATTGTTGTAAAAGGCTGTCAATAAACAAAACCAATGCCTGAAATAATAAAAAAAATACATCAATAGTGGCTTTAATTGTAAGAATGAATTGCAATCTGTGCTGGCATGACAGTGCATGGAGATATTGTTGAAGTCAAGTCTTAAGGCCTGCGTGTTTTCTAATGCTTGTGTCAGTTTTATAGCACTATTATTTCGTTCTTATAGCAGAGGATTCAAGTATGTTTGAGTTATAAAGGTTAGTTCTGTGTGATGAGGGAAAGACAGACTCCACAACCAATGGATCCATGAGACAGTAAGAGTGTAGCACCTGGTTTTATTAGACTGTATTCAGCCAGCCAGTGACAGTAAAGCTGTCTCTGAGAAATGTGATTACATGCTACAGAGTACTTGACGTATACCGTAAGAGCCTTAGTTCGGGTAGTTCTCCACTTTCTGGTCTTATGACATTCAAAAACGAAGTTGCGCTTATACTTGCATTTTGTATTCCCTGGGTTTAAAAAACACTCATAATAATAATAATACATTTTATTTTATAGAGCTCTTTTCATGGTATTCAAAGACACTCATCATTATCCTTTCTCATTTGTCTTGTGTTCTTTCAATTTTGTTAAAGATTATAGACAGTCTGGCTCTCTAAAAATCTGGACTACATCCCTCTTGTGAATTTCACACAATCCTCATTTTGTCTCCAACATGTTCTCTTTTTTCCCTTTCACTTAATCTGTATGTTCCTTTGTTGGTCCTCTGAGCTGTACGATGCATCTGTCTCTCAGCTTGAACTCGTCCAAGTGGCGGCCTACAGTAGATGCTCATTCAGTCCGACTTTACTTGCTGTGGATGACATGACTCTCTCCCTCTCTCTCTGCCCCTCTTCACTCCATGTGAGGGTTTAACGGTGTGTGTTATGATAGGTTCTGCTTGCTGCCCTGCACTGTAGATAGAGCTTAGCACACTTACTGGCTCAGTAATGGGATATCTGCTTCCTTCAGATTGTTAAATTTGCTGTATGAGTCCCGTCTATCTTGTCTGTTCCTCTGTCATCCACATGGGTTTTTTTTTCCTATACATACATATTTCTGTTAATTTATTCAAAGCAGCTGAAACCTTGAGGTGCATAACCTTAAAACATTTCAAGAAAATATCATTGAATTATGCTTCCCAAGAGGTTTTTGCAGTTACGCAAGCAGTTTTATAAATTCTAAGGATTTAGTGTTTTCCAAATAACCACTCTGTCTCAATTTAAGTTTGGAGTTTAAAGGAAAAATACAGCATAGAACACTTTGACACAGTTACATAAACAGCTTCTGGCAATGAGGCACATTTTGTTGTTTGATGGTGGTTTGCTGTTGTTTCTGTGGATAACTCAGCCTGGCAATTAATTTCCACTTTGCTCTTTGTGGTCTGGCAAGGCCACAAATACATTAGCTTGAGATACAAGTAGTTAAGTGTTAAGTAGGCTGTACAATAGATGATTGTCTGTTCACTCCTTCAGTCGGACAGCAACATGAATTAATCCTATATCTGATTGATGATCGTACCACTCACAGGGCTGGCATTGGTCTTTGTCTCTGACTTTTTAACTGGAAAAACATTGAAACGTATCCACCAAAATCATTGTGTCTTGTTAATTTGGAGGCAAAAATACAGTAGGACACACAGATGTAAAATCCTTCTTCACTTTATATTTAAATACCTTGTTTTAATAGTTGGAGGGGTGCGAGTAGCCAATATTATAAGAAACATTTTCTGCTTAAGGTTAACCAACTATTAAGGCATTGTGATATCCAACCCTTCGTGACATGAGGGGTTGGATATCACAATGCATTTTCAGCAGCTACTTTTAACCACCCAAAATTGTTAAGGGGATATATATATATATATATATATATATATATATATATATAAAGAGTTCATATTTTGGAAAATTGTTCTATCACACGATTGCCATCTGTCTCTCACCTTTTTCTCCTCAGTTGTTTTTCTCTTGCTCTGGGCAAAACATCCACGTTGAACTTCGAGCTTGTGTCTACATCTCACTCATCATCAGCCTTCCCGTTTCCCTTTTCCCAGCTGGATCCCATTTATCATATCGTCAAAGTACTGTAGAGCATTGAGCTACGCAGCAGATACATTCAAACACTTTAAGTCTGACCCACGTTCAATTTAGTCTTGGATGCCAAGAGCTGTGCCTGTTAAAAGAAAAAGTCTCTCATAACTGCATTCTATCATTCGTCTGGCTTGTATCCAGCACTTTCAATCAATCTTTTCACAGCGAGAACTCAGAGAAAGAAATTGAATTAGGTCCTGGGCGTTGAACCACGGTTTCTTAATTGGCACAGGATTAGTTCACATTGATTTGGCCTGATGTGAGTCCCAAGCTTGTGTGTCCACTTAATCACTGAGCACACCCTTCTCTTGAACCACTATTTACATGCACCCTTCCCCTCAGCCCATGTCAGTCATTCACAGTCCATGGCAACCTTGTGAATTTGCATGAAATCACTGGCCTGGACTGTTGCTGCTTCACGATTGCTACTGCAGCATACACACTTTGCTGTGTTAATCAGATTTCTTGGTGTTATTATTACAGCAGTGTCTTGGTACAGTATAGCGAAAGGCTGATGCTCTGCCAGGTCTACAAAATTGCCCCCTGGTTACAGAAAATGTTCTGATATATCGCTGCTGTTATTCTGACTGAGCTGTGGAAAGCGATGGAGTGAGAGAAGGAGCCAGGGAAAGATAAAGAGAGATTGTCTGCAGGGGAAATAAAGTAAGGACAGGAAAGAACACAGATTATGCATGAGAGAGAACAAAAGAGTGAAAGAGAGCAAAAAAGATCACAAATATGGTTGTAGGACTAATATACTTGGAAAGGAAGCAGCAGAGAGAAGATAAGGGAGAAAGATATGAATGGAGAGGGAGACATAGGAGTGGAGATGGACTGGAGCTGTGACAAGACTGTCTATTAACAGTGCAATCTCTGCTTTCGCCTCTCAAAGCTGAGACCTTGAAGGCAAGCGTCCCTGTAGGATTCGATTTATTCGTCTATATTGTATTTTCTGTGGAATTGATAAGTGGAAATGTGCAACGTTTTGGTGCCTTGATGTTCAGATTAGTATATAGGCCTACCTTGACTTGAAATTTCACTTTATGATTAAACCTTAGCCCATCGTCAGTCAGAAAATGTGGGTAAACGTTGATATGATGTGTGGTTGTAAGGGTGTGCACTTGTACATGCATTCAGGACGCGTCGTCTAGTCACTGACATGACTGGATTTGATTATAGGATCTCTGACAGACTACAGATGGGCATTTCTAGTTAGGTAATCTTACATTGCCAGACCTGTCTCTCACAAAAGAAAGGTATGAACACACTGTCATTTTAGATAAAGAAAACAATCTGGGTTTTTTAATTTCTAAGTCAAGGGGACGCTGAAAGAGCATAATGCTGACAGGAGTGGAGGGGTGACAGGAGGGGTGAAATATTATTGACGAAGAAATCAGCATATATCCGTTGTGTTTGGTTTGACTCGTGTAAATTGTAATTACCAAAAAGATACATTGTGGCTTTTAATTTATTTTTCTGCCGCATTAACACCCCGTACCTTAGTGATCTCCAAGGGGCGTGAATTTTTTGTTCCGACTGACAATGTCGGTGCTGTAATTTGATTTAAAAAGCTGGCACTAAAAATAGTTCATAGTATCACTACAGTTCCAATGGCCACACAGGGAGTTAACAAGCTGTGACCTTGTTAGTCATTACTTTTTACTGTTAGTCCCATCTGTGATTTTAGGACTCCAAATGTTGCTTTGTTACTCTGCCTGGACTCCTCAACCAGCTAGACCCCCCTCCTTTCTATAATGCAGAACAAACACAACGCTGAGTGTACAGGAGCTGCCAGTGACTCAGCAGGTGTTGAAATAATATGAACAAAACAAAAAGTAACTCGAGCAAAGTGGATTAATTAGATTTGACTTGAGAGTGGAAGCTAGTTAGCCTAGTTTGCTCACTTCCATATTCTGAGTGAAATACAAACTCCCGAGTGTTTTCTGTTGGAAAGGGACAGATGTCTTAAATCACTAATCACAATACATTGTACGTGAACACAATAGTTGCAATATAAGTTTAGTTTGTATTTCCTTATACCAAAAGCGGAATTCAAATTTTAGTCAAGCTTTATGTTTTCCATCCTTATCATACAGCTTGATAGCTAGGTTAATTATATGTCGTAGTTAGTTAATACTGAAAATAGCAACAGATAACCCCAGGGTGAATGAAAGGAAGCAGAACGCAATAGTCAGCCAGTAGGAGGGCTTATCTGAGCCGTTAACATCTATTGAGTCAGACTGTAAGGTAAGAAACTGTATAGAGGGATTCTTATGATTCTTAATATGATTCTATATATATCATGTTGGTATTCATTTCGCTTTCCGACTCAGTAACATTCACACAGTCAGACATAATGCGCCATATGTCTCCTTTACTCTTCCACTACATTCACACCACAGGCCTTCGTGCTCGGTGCCAAATTTGCTGCTCGTATCTGATTGTTTTGGCTGCTGTTCATATGTATTCTAGGATATAACCCATATCCTAATCTAATATAAACTGACAACGATGTCAAAAAGACACATGTGCATAGGAAGACAGTGACAAAAGGTATCACATCTCTTGTTGTACCTTCAGTATGCTTCCCCTGCTCTCTGCAAAGGTTAGTCGACTTGCTAACACTGAAGTGAGTCCAATATAGGATCTTATCTGCAAAAATCCTATATATTATCTAGTTTTCTTTTCATTGTTGTGCTCACTGTTTCCCAGAGATGGAGAATTTTATTGCCAGGGATTGACTGCAAGGGAAGGGTGTGGACCTGCTGGTGGTTGGAAGCGCCAACATCCGCCTCTTGATTTGACAGCATAGGTCAAGTGTTTTCACAGTACAGTCCAAAAATCACTAGTTTGTCTGAGAGGGGTTTACAATCTGTACAACACATGGCACCCTCCAGCCGTAGACTCCCTAGTAAGATAAGGAATATCTCTGAAAAACAAGCTTAACAAAATAAACCTGCACAACAGCATTGTTTTCATATGTGTACTTTAGATCAGGGAAGCCTTTTTTTCCACTGTGTATAACTGCACATTAATGCATTCTCTTACAAACTTTTTAATTAGTCCATACTTTCAAATGGATTGTCATGCAGACTTTTGAAATAAAGAAACAGACACTTTCAAAAATATGCTGATTTATCTCTGGATCACATATGATAATATATCAGCATGTTTCAGATGAAATCAGATTTTTGATTTTACAGTGCCATCAGCTGTCCTTTTAAACTCACTCAAACCTGCATTCTATACTCACAAATGCAGTATATACACACAAACACCTGCTTTTTAATAAATGAGTACCTGTCATCAGTGTGTGGTTCTCACATTACAGCACTGTGAATTCATTAAGTGTGCCCTTTGGAAGTCTAAGCAGCCAGGTGGGGTGCCGTCAACCCCCCTGCCTCTGAATCACACCCTGCATTTCAATTGCAAATACTGTAGACATCTCAGTGCCCTTGTGAAAACCCCCAAAACACACACAACCACACATTCACAGGAAAACACACTAGTACAAAGTACACTTACAGACACAACTGATGTTCTAGTTTTTTTGAGCAGTGCAAGAAGTTTAACCTACTTCAGTCTGACTGGACAGTAGAATAAACCATATTTTTCTGTCTAACCCTCAGGCCTAGAGATATATTTTTGTACACTCTGTCACCATCTTGAAATGCTCTCTGAGTAGCTCTCCACCACTATCATCCTCTAGAGCAGTTTCTTCAAGTTTTTTGTGCAGCAGGAAAAAGCATAAGACCATGATTGTAGCTTCAGATGGTATCCTGGTGAATTTAATCACCCACGATTTATTCAAAATCTGGAATTATTTTAATCACACAGAGATTTGGGTATGTTTTGAGTCGGATTAGTGTATGTTTTTCTGCGGATAGATGAGATTCTACAAGTCCTTATGACTCTGTGTCTGCATTCCCTTATGCATTATGTATTACACTGGTCTGGCCCCCAGGTTTTTCTAGGTATGCTACTATATGTGTGCTGACTGGGTTCACAGTGATGGGATTAGGCCTAATAGAAAAAGTGGGGTCAGAGTGGGCCACAGCTTGGATTTATAGTTTCCTGAGCAATGCCAGTCAAAAGTGACCTGAGACAGTACTGAGTCATCACTAGTTTATGTGTAAGTGTGTGTATGTAGAGGGGAGAGGGGAGGGGTTAGAGGCTGTTGTGGACTGGCAGAGCTAAATCTAAATCCTCCTCTTTTCCGTCAATAATTCTCTGCCTTTTCACAGCCCCTCTAATCCTCTTTCTGACGTGACTCACCTCTATTTATCACCAGAGTGTGCCCGCATGCCTCAAACAATCAGGCAAAAGTGTGCTAACAGTCCATATGTGTGTATGTGTACTTGCGTGCATCCGCATAAGTGTGACTTTCAATCTGTACTGGTTTTGATTTTCAACTAGATAAAGGGTCCTTGACTGTGTGTGTGTGTGTGTGTGTGTTTCAATGTGCTCTCTGCTGGCAGTTAAGGTATCGCATGACTTACTACCTACTTTTGAGTTGATGTTATGAGCTCTTGCTCCACAAATTCCATCTTTGTCCAAACTCTCCACTGGTGTGAAGTCACGCTGCTGTGAAAATGTAATAAAGCATAGAGATAATCACTGCTTAAGTTTGAATAATGGCTCTGTATAATGGATCTGTGCTACACCAGTGTAGAGATTATGCATGATGCTGGCCAGGCAGGCAGCCCGCTGGTGCTGCTGCTGACTCAGTGCAAGCATAGCTGGGGCTTGGGGGGTTAATGCAGCAGGGCCACGGGCTGATCCACAGCCCATCCTCATCTGCCAAAACTTCAAAGGATGCCCTGACAGAGTCTAAATCGCCATCTCCTCCGGTCCAGGCTCTGCAGAAATGCTTCCCCTCCCCCTCAGTGCACAGGTCAAACTCTGCCTCATCTTTTATGTATCGCTTACCCCATTGATTGCGCTATAAGAGATTCATGAATACAGAGGGACCTATTTCCGTATCACACTCCAGCATATGGAGGGTTTTTTTTTACAAGAGAGGAAATTTTTCTCCCGTTTGCACTGCTCTCATTTTATTTCTCTCTCATTCTTTTCTTTGTGTTTCTGTTTCCGTTCCCCTGTTGTTTTTCATCTCTGTCTCATACCTATCTCTCACTGCAGATCGCTCTCCCGACTTCCACTTCTTTTGCATAGAAGGTCACAGTCATTTCCCCTTTTGACAGACCTTTTTTTTTCTCTTTTTGGTATTTATTGTTCACTCATGAATTATTCAGATTGCAGATAGTGAATACAGTGAACTTGAGAGCTGCAGTTGACTTACAGGAAGCTTGCTGGAGATGGATACTTATTGAACAACTTCTTCAAGTGGACACATGTAGTTGCTCTAGACTGCTTTGGTTGAATTAAATGAAAGGCTACTTGTTCGCACTCACTGTTACACCCTAATGAAGAACCCTTCCTAATCACTGACTCTAATCAGATGGACCCAAGAAATTAATTTAAAGATTAAAATTAAGGTTTAATATCATTCTTATTTTTTGTGTGCATGTGCCTGTTGTCGATTTGAAAGTAGACACAGCTAGGAAATGGCCATTGGCTCGGCTTTACTTATGTTGCTTACTTTCACTGAAAGCAGTGGTATTGTTACTCACAAAAGCTGTATTAGCATGCCATCGGTATGTCTCATGTATTCATTTATGTTCATCCTTTGGTTGTTTACTCATTCATGAATACATATGCTGATCCATTTTTTTAAACAGGCCAGCCCATCTTTCTGTTTCTGTACCTGTGTTTAAGTGATGTGTGTGTTATGCACCCCAGCAGAGTGTGAAATTGAAATTCTTCCCCACAGAGGTGACATGATTGATGGAGAGAAAAGGACACATGAGATGTGAAATCACATCTTTTACTGAAGTTGTCATTTTTCAATTGTAACTATGAAGCGGCTCATTTAAAGATGGTATTACCACTCATGATAATATTTATATTGCCATGCTGTCACATCTTTATAATTCTATCAATATTCCTTACAGTGAAGGCTGGCGTGTGGTATAAAATATATATAATTTTCATCATATACATTCCTCAAACTGAGTGACCTTGGGATTATCGGGTTCTATCTACAATCTGAGCGGTTTTGAAATATTAATCTTCAAAGTTTGTACATCCTAGATAGCAAAACAGCATGCAGTGAAGTTTTCTATTATTCTTCAAAATAACAGGCACTTTAGAGGTATTCTAAATGTAAAAAAGCACATTTAATTTTTTTTTTTAGATCAGGTGAGTTGCAGATATAACCTTCTAATTTGAGAACGCATCAGATCGCTAAAATGACCAATAATTCAACAGCTAGACAGCTGAATTTATCTCAGATTCCTACATATTAAAAGTTTGGCCTTAGCAAGAAGTAATGTTAGTTTTACTAATTCAAAGTTACTATCAAACATCAGCATTGGTGGTGTAGTTATCCTAAGCAAGTTAGCTGTTCAATTTCAAACAAAATAAAAACAGTGTCATTTACAATGTTGTCAGTAAAATCATTGTGTATTTCAACACTTGAGATTATGATGGTAAATGAATAGTAAATTAACTGTTTGACGAGAGTGCCGTATACAAACACAAACAAGTCAATTGGAGTTTGAAGACAGAGAACTGATTAACGTCATCCAGGCTTACATAAAATCATATTGTGAACATTACTGTCCATGCTGGCAGTTATTTGTCATCTAGGAACGCTACCATGTCTTTTGTCCTTTTGGTCGACATTGTTGTTTGTTTTGTTAGCTGACTACAGACAACACTCCATTTACAGTTTTCCCGGCCCTCGCCTTTCGTGTTAACTGGCGCACTGAAATGGAGACTGACTGACTCCATTAACCCCTGTTTCAGAACAGTGAGGCAAAGTGGTAACCTGGCAGAAATTGATTGGTGCTCCTTTTTATATTCTGAACACTGATTGGTTTCACAGTTGGAACCTTATAAAACCAAGCTTGAACCTCAAGCCTTTTATGAGAGTAGCTATCAAACTAAAAATGTTAAAACTTGTCAAAAGTTAGTTTCAGGTAAATTTCTGAATATAGAACCATATATTTTGTAAGACCACAAATGATAGGTTAGGTGCATAATTTTGTGTTTTGTTACAATTCTGCACCAACTTTGCCTGAATTTTACATTGCAAGATTTATTGGTATTATTGGTATCTCTGCATCCTTGTCATGTAAAAAGGACCTGAAGTCCCCCTGGTGTATCTGTGCCCTCCCTCTGACCTGTGTGTGTGTATGTGTGTGTGTGTGTGTGCAACCTGTCCCAACCAAATCCCACCTGGCGAGCATCGGACAGACCACCATCTGTTCTGTGCTAACACACTGAACTACCTGCCACCTCCTCTTCATCACCTTCATGGGGTATCAGGAAATTGATGCTTTTTAGAAAACTCATTTGCAAAGTGTTTCAGTGTTTAAAGTCTCAAAAGAACAATAATGAATCTGGTTTGATAGGTTATTACAAGGGATAATTATGTAAGATGTGTGTCATAAGCCTTTTTCCTGTGAGAAATCCTCAACAACATGACAGGCCACTGCCATGTGCTTTACGAAATGGGAGCAGAGTGTTGGTGATCTGCTTTATTGTAAAGCAGTGAGTCATTGCCCTGAGACAAAGACTGGTTTCACCCTCCCTCAAAACACCTCAAGGACTTAACACGCTAGATTTAAAGAAGCTCAAATAGGCTTAAAATGAATTTCCTCTCCTCATCTTTTTTCTTGCCGGCAATGAATTCTGCACATGTCCCCTTCCTTCTTTCGTGCTGTTTCCCTGAGATGTTGCTTCCCAAAAGACAGGGTTTAGGAATTAAACCAACATGTTTGTGCTGTTTTACTGCTAAACAAACTGGGCTTAGCTGATTATGCACACAGCCATTTTAATATCTTTTAATCCACCCTCTCTGGTCAATGAAGATCAAAGTTTTCCATTTTCTTCTGGGGTGTACTTAAAAGCAGGAAGGGTTTGTATGTTTCCTTTTTTTCTTCCAAAGAAGAATTGTGCTGTACACCATCCCCCAGCATTTCAGCAGTAATTGCAACACTGAAGGGTGTCTAGAAAAAGCACAGGGGGAACAGCACAGCATGAGCACATGGCACATGGACCAGCACATTAGCCACCAGGGCACCACAAGAGTGTTTTGATATGTTGTGATGAGTTCTCAACCATGGACAACATGTCTTTGTTCACTTCAAGGTGGAGAAATGTGCACGCACGGAGGACGAGGAGCCTGGAATTAAGCACAGGAGAGAAAAGATGCCGAAGATGAGACAATAAAAAAGGTAAGTTACACTTGTCTTAATCTTTGTTCTCCATTGGATCATTATACCACCTACAGTGTGGCTATAAGTAGCTTTGGATGCAACTTTTATTGATGCAAAGGTCAGAGAGTGCCTATAAAGTGGGTTTCACTGAGGTAAAGCAGCCCATTAGGTAAAACCATGACATAGCCTATGTAATAACTATGTTAAGTCTGCCTCTGAATGCTGTCATTTATCACATCTTCACACTCACAATTCACCTTTGACCTTTTGAATGCAGCTTTCCGTATACCAGCTATAACCTTTTAGTGCACCCTTAGTGGAAAAAACTTCTGTCAAGGTTGACAGCCTATCAACGATGGCAACAGAAATAAGACAGAAAAAGTCACAAACGCTGAGCAGAGTGACAGAGGGGAGAATGGCAGGAAAAGACGGATGACGCAAAGAAGCGAAGATGAGACGAACAGACAAAATGAAATGGAGGTTTCACAGAGGCTGTTTGCATGACATGTTTTTTTTTTTCCTGTTTGTGTAATAGTAACTGGTGACAGAGCAGATGGCGGTGTTGAGATAAACAGTTTAAAAAGTGTGTTAAAGTGCTTAATAGCAAGTAAAAGTGCTGAACATGTTTACTGTGCCAGGCATAAGTCAAAGCACTCGAGCAATGTTGTGCAGACAGCAAACAGAAGGGAGGGCAAAGGATTTCTAGTTATTTTTGTCTCAGTACACAAATGAAAACATTACTAGTGTTATAATCTGACATCATAATCCTTTTACAGCTTTCACTTGCTGATGGATGCCATCTTCTACACTAATGATCTATCCATACACCCGGTGATCTTTGAAAAATCCAGAGGGTTGTTTAAACATTATTATTTATTTTTTTAATTGTTCCAGAGGAAAAAAAAAAAGTGTGTTCATAATAATTACAGCAGCTGCAGCTGAATTAGGATGGAAATAGTGCATCGTCATTGCCATGGTTAATATATAACACGCATGGGATCCCGTCTCAGGCTCAGCTCTTGCAGACGAGCCAACTCTGAACCCTAAGGCCTGGGGCCACTGCCAAAAAGCTGGATTTACAGCGAGCACAGCTTACCATTTGAAAACGTATCATTGCACTGGCTCGGGTCATCATTGAAGGCCATTTGGAAAGAAGTAATGTGGTTTACAAACAGACTCTAAGCCAATGTGTTCTGTATCACAGGGAAGCTCGGAGAGGGAGGGAAGGATTCGGCAGTGGGATAAACAGGTTGATAGCTGAGGCTGTATCATAGAATTCCCGCTGTGCAGCCACACTCTTCAATTTAACAATTTTTAAAATTCTGAAATCTTGATATTATCCTGTGCAAACAACGTTTGGGGTTTTCAACATCAAGCGGTTTTCAGTGGAGTGTTTTTATGGAGATTAGGTAGCGAATGAGTGTGTAATTAGGGACGATCAGAAGAGGTAAAAATCTTGGCCAGTGGGAGGAGAGCTGTGGCGCTGATACTGGCAATCACAGCAGAACAGAACAGACACCCGGGGTTGGGTAGGGAAAAGATAGAAGAGGAATGATCAAAGAATAGGGAAGGGTTATAGGTAAGGTAGAGAGAGAAGTGAGGAGAGTGTTCTGTATGTAACAGAGAGGGGAGAAAGGAAAGGCGACTGGACATCCAGCTGGACATTACATACACTACTGACAGTGTGGAAATGTGTGGGAGCTTCTGCTCATACCGCACTGACTCAAAGGTGCTTGTCATCGCTACTCACAGATTAACAATAAAGTGCCTGGACTGAGTTAATCTACTGTAGTCAGCGTGCAAGCAACACATTTGTTCCGCTAGGGAGCTTCCAGGCAAGGTGTTGTGATTCATTTCTTAATTTCTTCCACTGCAGGCAACCAAAGAAGAGGTTTATCGAGAATACACATTGGCATAAGTAGGTTGCAGCACAGTAGATGATACTAACTCTAAGACTGACAGTGTTGTGTAACAGTGTGATGTGATCATAAAGCACTGAGCACTTAAGAGAAATCAACAACAGCCTTATTCACAATTTTAACAACTGTAAATGTGACATTTAAGTGGTAGTGATAACAAACATTTAAAAATCCATCCAAGCTTTCAGCTACTCTATAAATGGTTCAGTGTTTCAAAATGTTTTTATGATTAAGGTATTAATGAGGCCTTAATATATTTTAATGTAGAGCACCGTGAAACACTCAGCTAGAACTTCCTTATCTTAGAGCCTCCCCAGTTCATTAATTCATAATAACGCATTTGCAAACTACATTTCAATTCTTTTTTTCTACTTTTCAAAGACTAATTTAAGATTTTATCTCTTTGTTGCAGAAATGAGACTTGACCATGGTTCTCATCTTTAATGTTGCCCATGATAACGTCTTATATTCAAAAAGTGAATGTTATTTAATGTGTGTCACCTCAGTATACCAGTAAGTTGGAGGCTGTTATCTGTGTGTACTTGAGCAAATTATGAAATGGGAAGCTAATTTAACTTGCTCAATGAGTGGCACATTTCACAGTTCATTTGGCTGTTTATGAAACACTCAACAGCAAATCACCTTTACACCCTCAATGCTTTGTTTCTAATTCCAACACTTAACGTTGCTAAGGAGAGACATTTATTGCATGTACTTTTTAGCACACTATAAAAACCTACAACTCAATGATCATATTAACATGAATCAGTTATTGTAAGGTTTCACACAACACCATGTTCAAGCATGAAAATGCATAATATTTTACTTTGCACTTTGACAAATGCACTTCTTCCCTTTCACCTGAATAATAGATAACTTTTCAAAATTGGCAAGTCACTTACTAATGTTTTAAACATGTTTATATACATATGACAAAACATTGACTTTCACTAACCTGTGTACTCCCTAGTCTCAATGGAAAACCTGCCTCTAAAATCCCTGTCTATTATCCTTAAAATAACATTATTAAATGAATATTGTTGAAACAAATAGTGGAATTGCTCTGAAAAATCTGAAAAGTAGGGGGGGTTATATACAGAACTATTGATTTAATTGACCTTGGATGCACAAATAACATGTTTTCATTTTGCTTTTAGGTTATTGGCTCATATAATTCTGGCCAGTCAGAGAGAATCATAAACAAAGGACAGTTAATTAGATGCAGACATGAACATGCATCTGAAAAACAACTCTATGTTGCACTAGCTTTGTGGTGCATTACTCAATTCCATCTCATGTCTCTTGCTTTTTTGATGTCTCTATTTTTTTTTCTCTCCTCTTTCATTTTAATGCAATATTATTTATTATAGCTGTTGCTGATCATCGGCCCAGAATTACATAACACGTTGACCACCGCTACCTGCTCTGGGAAAAGAAAACAGCCACTGAATTTCTGCTGAGGGGAACCAGTCTCAGTGATTTGAGTTTAGCAACAAGGCTTCAGTCTTGGGTCTTTTGATAGATGTTGGCTAAACCTGGGTTGACAGGAGACATAATTGAGTCCATTTTGATGACATAAGCCTTGCTGATTCCATTTAGTTGGGAATTCTCATGCCCTCTCTGCGCTGCCAACTTTTGATGTGAGTTCAGCTGGGAGCTAGCTGCAAACTGTCCGTGCACAGCGCTCACCTGGTCGAACACCTGCTCTCTGTGCAGGCAGCATGTTTGGTTGAGGCTCAAATCTCAACAGTGAGTGCAGGAATTATGCCTCTGTGTTAGTGTGCGTGATTGGAGTGTGTGTACGCATCTGTATTTGATGATTGCTTTCTTTGTGTATGTGTGTGTCGCATTGGATACGCGTCCGCCAGCACTCATGCGAGAAGACAGCGGGTTAGACCCCCCCCCCCACCCCCACCCCTCTTGCTCAGTTGGATCTCACTCCCAGATCTGTCAGGCGTCTGTTGACGTGTCCTCGATGTGACATGCCACCCACAGTGAAGGAAAGGCACAAATCATCCAGCTTTTTCTTATCGTTTTACCCGAGTACCTCCCATAACCAGCCTGTGACCTCTGCCCACAGAAGTTAAGCAGATAGCCTCCAATTAGTCTTAGAGATGGAGTCGAAGTAATCTCATCAAAAGGCTTCAGTTGGTCATCAGCCCATTATGTGAAGTGTTTCCCCAAATGAAACGTATTGCTAAATCTGCTTTTTTGCAGTTTTGTTGACTTGTGTTTTCTGCAAGCTTAATTCTTTTCCGAGTTGCAGGTTATAGTGCAGTTATTTCATTACTGAATTATATGCAAATCACAAATTAGTGTTTGGTATTTGGCTTTGCTGGCACTTTGTTAATACAGTATGTAATGGTGATTTGTCCTTAAACTAAATAAATAAACGGAAATAAAACACAAAATCAAAATCCAACGGCCACTGAGGCACCTGAGGAACTATTGTTATGCAAGGAAAATAACTCCATTGTCCAGGTAAGCATAATGTATACTGCAGTTTATTTTACCATTTCAACATCTGCATCCACGACATGAAGCTTTGTGTTCCTCAGATAAGACCATTTTACAACTTCAGCCACACCAACAGTCTCTGTTAGTGTTACCAACCTTTAAGCAACTGAAAAATTCCATTGTCCTTTATGAAATTTATCTTGTCCCGTTGCAGCTAAAGTGTAAGCATTTATCCAGTGAGTGACTGTTTTGTTGGCAAACTAAACAGCGTTCGAAGTTGCTTGTTGACTGTACTTTAGCTGTTAGATTGTAAATCCTGAATATTACCAGAAAGTGGGTCGGAGGTAATTTTGACTTGTTTCTCAACAAAGGTCAAAAGGTTGGTGACCACTGCTCTGCATCCCCTCTGCTCCTGCAGATCACATGAGACATGTCTCCATTTGCCCATTAGCTTATAAGGACGTTTCATCAAAATGTTTCAGAGGTTTGACGGCATATCCAACTCCTTCATGTACATGATTTGATGTGTTAAATTGGAGCAACCTCGAAGAAACATAGAAAATGATTGCAGTGCTTTAACATCCTCTGGCTTAATGAGGGGCCATTTAAGAAATTTGTCCATGTAAGCAGAAGCAATTTCGTGCTCATTGCCAAAATGTTCAGCAAGAAAAGATTTAGCTCTCTGGTATCCCTGACCAGAGGGTAGATGCTGAGATCTCTTCACCAGATCTCTTGGCTCACCCCTGGTGTACAGCTCCAAAAAAGTTCAAGCAGACTCTCAAGTTGTTGGTTTTTCCTTCTACACAATTAAAAAAATTCTAATAAAGGATGGAAACTGAAGAGGGTCACCATCAAACACTGGATTATTTTTCATCCACAGAGCAGATGCTACATTTTGCTGAACCAGCTATGCAGTGATGTCATGTTTGTTGAGCATCATGACCCACTTCTGTCGTTTGTGCTTGGATTTTACTTATTACTGGTCTGATGTCAGTTTGTGTTACTGCCAATTATTTAGGTCTGACAGTCATAGCCTTGGTCTCAGGGTGAGATTCACTCAGAATATTATTTTTATCACCTTTTTATGGGACAAAATTATCAGCATAAGGATTCAGTGGGCTTGTTCTTTGAGCATTGTTCCTTTCAAAATATGAGTGCCTTCCACTGGATCCTTTAAAAGCACACTTAAAGCAACAAGTTCAGTTTCCAAAGCCAACTGTTCCTTATCCCTTCTTAGTTTCTCCTCTTTGACTTCCAAAAAAATGTTTCCTTCTTAATGTAGCCATGTGCTCCATATGTGCTGCCTTATCAGCTTCTGCTTTTATTCTTGCAGATGAGTTGGATGATACTGTGGATAACTGAGAGTGTGATCTGGAATGATTCATGTTTGAAGGAGAATCATCACAAACATGAAATGTTTGAAGGACTGTCCTCGGGAGTTTCGATATCATTGTAGTTTGATTGCACATATGGGCGACCAGCATCAGATAACCAACCCTTAACATCTTCAGTGAAATTGTGAAACATGGTCATTTTTGCATGAAAATATTTATTTTGCCTTTCAACTTCACTCGCTGGCAAATTCAGATTTAATTAAGATGCATGCATGTCATTAGCTTCCTCATAACTCTTAATTAATTTACCCAACTGAGTTAACATTGTCAGTGGAGTCCATCGAGACACGTACTTGTTCCATGGACCTCTTAGCTTGTTTACATTTCAAGGACCTCTTTTCTTGGCAATTTTTTGCATAAAATGCCAAGCCTTTTTATGTAAACTTGTCACCCCGTTTTACAGAGGGCATGGACAGTGTGTCACTCTTGGCTTTTGATGCAATGTCAGACATTGCAACCTTTGTCCCAAACCCTTTTAATTATGTTTAGGGAAACATAATTTGTTGAACAGGCACGGCTCCGCATCAAAGATCTTGGGAAGAATTAATGGATTCATGTCTTTGGTGAGATATTGCTCAATCACTATGTGAATCAACCAAAGTCCGACAATTTTTTTAAACTCCCAATATTAATCAACATGCAGTGAAACACTAGTGCAATCGTTAAGCCATTTTCCAATTCAGCCTCCAGAGTTAATATTTTCACATACCGATGCTGTCCGTAGGCCAGTGGCTCTCCAGGCTCCGACGTGTCTTTCAACGTGATAATCCAACAATCCTCGTTCACATGTGAGCATTGCAAACTTCCACAAAGTCCTTCAACAAGAATGTCCACTTTAAGGGAGTTTTTTTCACTTGTGCAGTAGCGATTTGTCCTCAAACTAAATTAAAAAATCAAACAGCATCTAAGGAACAAATCTTAAGCAGGCTAAATAAATACATTGTCCAGACCAGCATAACGTTGGTGCGGTTTATTTTACCATTTCAGCAAGCAAACAAAGAAGGAACAATAGCGTATACAGCCCTGGTGAAAAATCGTGAACCCTTCCCAGTGCCTGCTGGTTTTATACCTGCCTATCCATATATGTAGATTTACATATATGTAATCAAACTAATTCAGCCATAACCTTAAAAAAAACAGCAACAAAATAAATAAATACATGTTTAATTATTTAATATTGCACAACAAGGAATAGCTCCAACACAATATTTAATCTTTATGGACTAATAAATGTGTAATAAATTGTTCGGCAAAGGACAGTTGTAGGTATTTAGACATCAGCTAAAAGCATATTAACACATTAGCTGTGTGCATTTAAGGTCAGCTCTGTTTCCTGACATGTAATTAAATGTAGAATCAGTTGCTTGAAATCACCTGACTCCCTGGACGCCTCTGGCAATAGTTTGATGCTAATGCTGCCTGACAGTGGCAAGTGACTGTACTGTGCATACTGTACAATCAAAGGCCATGCGCACAACCACACTACTTGTTCCACCTGTTTTTTCATTAAAAACAATATGAATGCTTTGCAAGTCACATTCAATAATGCGTCACATTTTTGGTGAGTAGGAGGAGGATTAAAAAACAATGATCACGTGAAACACACAGTGACGCAGCTGAATGTACACACAGTTTGTTTTGTAAAGTTTAATTGTCCATGTTCAGTTTATTTATGCTGCTCACAAGCAACTGCATGCCTGAATATAGCAGCTCTAATGAAGAAGCAGCAGCCCTCTTATTATCAGCCACAGGCGTACAAATACAGCGGAGGAAACAGTGAGCCTTTACGCTGACATTAACAGCATTAGCAACTTCTTCACATGTGGGTCATGACCATGGCTGATGGATGAGGATGCAGTGTGTTTTGTAGAACATGCACACGTGCACGCACGCAGCCTGACTCTACCGGGTTCCACTAAGTTATTGCTGTCATAAGACACTATGCCACTTCCACATAGTCCAGGATTAGGCGCCCCAGATTTCACAGCTCTTAAGAGAGAATATAAACATGAAGGTTATTATTCTGTGTGAGTACAGATAGAAATGTGCATATCCAAACATAGGCGGATGTTTTTCACCTGATGTTTTATTAGTGTGTGCGTTGGAAGGCTCAGAATATCCTTTTTGAATGTTAGGGTGTCCCACTTTGAGAGGAATTGTGATAAAATGCATATTAAGCAAAAGGATTGAAGCACGTAATTTTCATACCGTATAAACTCATGATTAAAATAAAAAATGTTGTCATTTTACGCAAAACCACAAACGAAAAAGGAATAATTTGGAAATGTTAAAGTCTAGCCCGTATTTTATACTTACCCTTCATGTACGAATTGAAAGAAAAAAAACACTAATCGTGTTAGTCAGGCAATAGGCTACAAGTAGCCATCAAAACAGATCCAGTATTCCTTAACTTAGATTCCACAAGTGTGTGGAGCCACTGAAGGGATGAACACCATTGAGGACAGTGGAATTAATTGCGTACTTTGCATACTTTGCATTGTTTCTTACGAATCGCTGCATGAAATGGACGTGTTAGACAGATTGTCAGATTTGGTGGGTTACAAAATTCTGACATTGGAAAGGGAAGAGGGGGTTTCAGATACTATCCGACCATCTGACAAGAGAGGATCATACCGACCTCTTAACAGGTCAGTTTCAAAATCTCCCATAGGTGTTTATTTGGGTTGAAATCTTGTGTTCTGTGAATGCCATATGATAGCAGCGTATAGTTGATATAATTTACATGCTCATCAAACTATTCAGTGACCTCTTGTGCCCTGTATATTGGAGCAATGTCATCCTGGATAAGACATCCACCAGGATTGAACATTTTCATTATAGCATTGAGGTATTTTCTCAGAATAACCATAAAAATGTCCCCCACAACAAAACAGAGCCAAGGCACCCCATCGTTCATTGTTTCTTCACTCATTTATTCAAATTATTCAGATTCTTCTCTAGTACATACTGTATGTGGGTTTTATTTTCAGTTTCATTTGTTCCTACTGGACCCGCAGCTTTTTTTAGTCCATTAAACAGTTCAGTTCAGTTAATGGGGAACAAATCCAGCTTTGCCTACCTAAAGTATGTGGGCAGTCATTAGTGAGTATGTAGTATTTGTCTGTGCTTTCATATTTATCAGACATAATCCATAACTATCTTTTACTTTTTCTTTTGTGTTACTTATCAAAATGTCTAACCTCTAAAAGATAGACGATAAGACTGAGGTTGTTTCATTTTCCAGTTTTTTCTTGCATGCCCTACGCATGAAGATGTGAGGCACAAGAGATGGCGACTCTGTTGTTTTCCACACATATGATCCTAGAGCAGTCGGTACATATGAGTTCTCATTAGCTGGGGTGAAAACACATTGTTTTCGACCAGAAAATCCATTTGTTTCCATGGTGATGATGTCCCCCCTTATCCTATTTCCTTGTCTGCTTTTTATGGATAGCTTTATTGAACTTTTTTTCTTTCTTTCAAAACTATGTTTACTGGCACAACATTTACAAAAACCCCTTTTCTCGTCCTCAACAACATAATAACATTTTTGTAAAAAGAAACTAATAGTAAGTAAAAATAAGTAAGTCATTATGGAGGAAAACAAACAAATGTAATCGTATGATGTAAAAATATTTAAACAGTCAAAATTATAGAAAACAATTATTTCTAAAAAACTGATAAAAAATATGAGGTGTAGAGTCAAGTCATCATCCTATTCTCCCTCCTATTCACAACCATGTTTCTCTTGCTGTTTGTACAAATTAAGAGCTGCCTTGGGGTTACGGTGGTAACACCAGTCCTTGTATGACCATATGCTTCAACACAGGTCATTCATAAAATGTAAGGAACCTTATAAAATTACATGGAAGACATCTCCTTAATCCATTGACTAAAATGAGGTCTCTGAATGTCCTTCCATTGTAAAGCAATTACTCATTTGGCTTGTAACAGACAGAAATTAATTAGTTTGAGTTTCCTTACATTTACTGGAAAATCTTTAGGGTATATACATAATAAACATATGTTTATGTATTAATGATTTTTTGTTCTTATTTAATTTCATTTTTAAAAAGTAAGTAATTTCTCACACAGCATTATTGTCTTCTAAAACAGCTACTTTGGTTTGGTTAACTGACATCCATAATCAGTTATCCCTGATATGTGTATCACTCTTGTAGCTTTTTGTCCTGTTTGTTTTATCTATTATTGAAAACAGAAAAATATAGCCTTAAACTCAGGAAAATCCTTAATCACTGGATTTAATGTTGTAGTACGCCACAAGGAACACTGCAGGTGATTCTAGGGTTAACAGCCTTACTTTATCCATGATTTTTCTATCTATAGTGTTGAATCCGAAATACTTCCATACATTACTTTACAGATGATTTCTTGTCATGCTTATTTATTTTCATTAGCAAGAGAAAAAGAGCCTAGTTTAATGATAGGGCTCACTGTTAAAGTACAAGGCATGGTCTGTTGTGCTTACATACTGGGATTTTAATTCAAATAGATCATTATCTATTGAGTATTCATTTTTTTTTGAGAAGTAGATTTTCCAGCCCTAACATGCTGTATAAGGCAAGAAAAGAATATTGTTAAAATTATAAATATCAAACTAAAATCAATATTGCTTTAGTTTGATACCTCTGTAAGGTTAGTCTCAGAATTTGGCCAATTCCTTTATACAGAATTTGTATGATATCTAACTGTAAATGTTACCCTTTAAAGTGAACAGACAGGGGCTGTTTTCTTTATTCTTGATTCCCCCTGTATGCCCATGATTGATTCAACCTTAAGCCATACAATAGTGATCTCAGTGGAGTCATGGCCTTTTGTTATGAGTCAAAGCCAAGTTTCAGATCCACTCAGTTCAATATTTTTCCTTTAAAGATCAAGGGATTCGTGAATGAGAGGATTCATCTTTATGAAAAAAGGAAAGAAGGCTTTTCAGCACAGCAGTGTTATAGTCAGAACTTTTCAAATATATCATTGCAACTAATGTATTTCTACATGGAGTGTCTGCATCAATCCATCATATAAGATGTCAGATGATTCATAGATTTATTGCTTGAAATTATGCGAGGTGCAATTATTCCAGTAAATGAAATGTTTTTCTTGGAAATAAAAATGAAACAAGACAAAATTAAAGATCAATAAGCATATCATATACGACACAGAAAATAATTGTAATTCTGAAATGCTTTTGCTGAGCTATATATAGAAATGCACATTCAAAGACTAGTGACAAAAAAATGACCTCCAAGTCCAGACACTTTTCTGCGTTGTTGAAGTTCTGCGAACAAGTGAGTCTCAGTGACAGCTCTGCCTGAGACAAACAATACCAGGATTTTTTCTAGACTTAATGTCTTTGTTAATTTGTTTACCTTGATCAAATAGCCCTCATCACTGGAAGAATTTGTCTCCAGAATGTGTTTGGCGGGTCCTGAGCTATAACTCAACACAGTCACTCCATTTGTCAGAGAGAGCCCTGACAGTCAGCCTAATTAGTTTTGTTGTGACAAAGGAGCTGTCTTGTGGAAACGGGAAACATCAATCCATCCATGAAGGCATGTGTTTTCATAATGCGGCAGAAACACGCCTATTAGGCATCGGGTGAAACTGCACCTACCACAAGGTCTAATGATCTTTGGTTAAAAAGGAAGTGCTCTAAAGATGTGCTGTAAATATGCATTTGTTTGTCAGGTTATTTAGCAAGTTTTGATAAGATGCCAAGCAGTTATTTCCTTCCTGGGTTGTTTTTTTTTTTGATAAATCCTGCATACAAATTACGATGGAAACATGTTGCATAAGCTGTCATTTATTATTCTTATCTTCCTGAATGTGAAATGTTGAAACACCTTTGATAAACCTATAAAAATTCTTATTTCATTGAGGGGCATATTCACCCTTCAATACAGACAGGTAGACATTCATAAATTTTATGAAGCACATCATATAATCCAAAAGCAATAATTTGCAGCTTTTCTTAAAAATGTTGCCGTGCTGCAGCTAGACAGGTCAGTCAAGGGAGACCGTCATCTATCATTTAAGAGTCATTTTAACAGTAAGACATTAAAGTTAGTGCTTCTCAGACTCTCCTGACATCCCTAAAAGCCACTTTTACATAATCCGGAAATACACAAAAATTACCAGTTCCCTCAACGGCTTTTTTGCCCCTGGCTGTCTTTAAAATGTTCTACGACATCATTGTCTGGGGGATTTCTTTTTTTTTTTAAAGGCACTGTTCACACATTCACAATTAGAACATCCTCTCTGTCTCTGTTACTGCTTCCCATGCCAGCTGCAGCTCTCCTTTGTGTGTTTCATTTTGAAATATTAAACCGTCAAATATTCATGTAATTAAATATTTATAATTACGGGGGAGTTTTGTTAAAGTTGCTGTTAGTCTGTCTGTTAAAGTGGCTCTACCGAATAACTTAATATACCTTGTATGTGTATTTATGTGTGTCTGAAGCAAGGTATGGCATTTATGGCCTTTTTATGTAACTCAGTATTTTACAGGGAACATTTTTATTTTTTGCTGTATTGACTTCTTCTGCTGAGAAAATCAAAATGTTAATCTTATTTTTAAAGGGTCAGTTCGCCCAAATTACAAAGTAAATAAATAAAAAGTGAAAAACATGTTGGTGGTATCTCATCCTGCAGATAGTTCTGGGTTTTATGTGACAAGCTTTTGAGATATCCATCACTGAGACTTCTGCCACGACCCCATTAAAGTGGATATCAATGTAGTTCAGTTTTGTTTCTTTAGTTCTTTCTTAGAACTCAGCTCAACAAGGTCTGTGTAAATGTCACGTTTAAATGCTTTGAGCACCACAAACCTGCTAGATACCACCAGCAGTGAATGGACATCCCAGTTCATGTGTACACAAATATTGCCCCAGAAAGAGGGAAAGATTTTTGCATGCAAACTGAGAACACAGTGTACAGTATAACCTTTTTCCATTCAGCATGTTTTAAAAGTGGAAAGTAGGCCACATCATGCAGCTTGCCTGTTTTCCCTTATTTAAGTACGTAGGTACGATGCAGTAAACAATCACAAAGGTATAGGCCCACTTTCATCCGCTTTTTCTATCTCACACGTAGAAACCCATGAAGAAATAGTCACATTTGTGTGTGTACAGTATCTTCACCCTTATATTCAGTCTGTGCAGTAAAATCAAGCAGTAGCCTGGGACTGCAAACGTTTCCAGGATCAAAGGCACAACTTCACTTGACCTGAAAAATTGGGGTAAAGTGCTCCACTCTTTCTTCTGGTTCTTCCACACAAACATTCAGACACCTGCACACCCTCAAAATGAGCATCCACTGAGGTGATTTGATCCCCTATGGAAGGGAGATTGGTAATGTTTTCAACCTTTGGTGAAATTGCTGCCTGGTTTGAGAGAGAAGAGGAGACCTGTTGTAGCCTTGTGGCCTCTGAGGGCCTCAAAGTAGCTCTGTAAGCCCTGAGCTCCGTCTTGCAACCAGCGTTTGATGTTGATTGAGGAAGTTAGACTAACTGCAATCCGTACAGCAGCCTTTTATTTTCCCAGCAAGAGAAGCTGCAGCAGTTCTCTCACACTAAGGCATATTGATTTCACCACTTCCTACAAAGATGGTATGCAGTAAGTCGATGTTACTTTACATTTTAATACCACCTTTGTTTATTTGCTTTGGTGTGTCTCAAAGCTTAGGGTGAATTAAGGAAAATTAGTGTACTTATAACAGTAGATTTGACCACTGTGAGACTGTGTCCAAAATTGGCTACTGTGTTAGATGATAGAGAGGGAAAAATCCATTTTCAATTTATCTCATCTCAGCCCAAAGAAGCATGGCATCTAAATAGAATTTAGCCTGCTGTGCTGATACAGCGCAGGTTCTAATGGGCATTAACATTCATAGCCTGACTTGTTTTATCTACTCCTGCATTTTGTTTGCACACCTTGCTGTTCAGCACACAATCCCTTTAAATGTAATGAAGCCTCTGTGGTTCTCAGAGCGTGTTCACACAAAGTAAAAAGAGCAAGTTGTTTGGGTCTTATTGATGTTTTCCATTTGTTTGCCTGTTGGTTTTGTGTTGTCACCACAGATCATGGAATTGTTGTACTCCTTTTAAAATTCACCATTCGCTAAATTCCTTCCACAAACAGCAATTGTGCAATCGAAACTAATCACTTGTCACGTAATTTTACAAAAGGCTGCTCTAACCTGAGCTAGAGAATGTAAGCTTGGCAGCCAAACGTGGTTATATTTGAACAAAATGGTCTGACCTTACATTTGTCTTTATAATATTTAGGACTAACTACTTCTACACAGCAGTACAAGAACAATGATTTTTCTTTCTTTATGTCTTCTACATGGATCATCAGCTGGTGAGAATGCTGACTTTTTGGCTGGGACATGTAGCTCTTTTGCCATGATATAAAGCCATCAAGTGCATATTTGACAGGTCCTTGTTTTAAAAAAGAGTGAGCTGGAACATTAAAAAGTCAGGCAGTGACAGGGTTTTCAACCAACTCATGCAGATAACGTTACCTTAATTATCTCAGTAGCTACAGCTGATAAAATCTGCTAGAGACAGTTGTCATATCATCCAAGCCCGCTTTTGTCCACTCCTTCTGAAATCAAGGAGCCATTGAAGAACTACTAAGAAGCCGTAACAACAGTAACTAAGAGGGGTGTGGTACCACCAAGAAATGATTTTCTTCAGTGTTCTTGACTGAAATATTTTATTACTACTGTGTCTGAGAGTTGTAATATAGCCTGTCCAGTTGTTGGTGTTCTATAATGAGGTTGCCCTGACCAGACAGGTAGAGACATAACTGGGTCAGTCAGCTACGATGGACATGCAGCATAATACATAACCACAGCTGTCTATGAGCTTTCCCCATGTCAGTGTGGGCCGTACCTGACAGACACGGCAGAACCAGCAGATCCTCTTCTCCTTGTTGATAAACTGCACCCAGCTAGCAGCATCAGAATTCAGCATGGATATGCAGCCTGTCAGATACACTATGTATTTGTATGTCAGTGTGTGTGTGTGTACGTGTGTGTGTGTGTGTGTGTTTATGTGTGACTAGCGGGCAGAAAGCCAGCGTGACCCAACTTCAGCTTTTCAGCTTTAGTGCAGTGCTGCAGACAGCTGTGCCACAAACACGCTGCTGTGGATCACCGCGAGGGCCTTTTATTTAGGTCACATTCTGTGCTTCAGCGGCCAACAGAAGGGATCTCTGTCAACTGCAATGAATACCTTTAGTTGGACACAGCCCACTTTTAAAGTGCCCCGCAAGAAACGGACACTGTGCGTGTCTGTGTGGTATGTAGTGTGCGCTTTGTGTGGGTTCACTCTTGTGAGTATATTGCGGATGGCTGTGGGGATTCACCACTCCATAGTTTTTCATTTTCACTCTAACAATACAAGAGTAATATACTGGCTTAATTCTCTCCCAGAGTCATTTGAGCCCCTAGTTTAGTGCAGACAAGGAAATTGCATGAATGACTTCCCCAATTTTTAAATTAATCCAGCACCCAGTTTACAACCACACAACATAGAATAATAAATCTGACTCACTCTATATTCATGCCCATAAATGCATCCTGCTTGTGCCCTACACAGTGTCCTCTAGTTATGTAAAGAACTGACATGATATTTCATCTTGCTGCTTTGTCTCCCTCATTTTCTCTTATTATGTTTCCCCCCTGGTTTCCTCTCCCCCTCCTCCTCATTTGACTTTTCTTTTTTTTTTTTTTATTTACCACTGAGGCCTTTGGTAGTGTATTATAAATCGCAGTAATAAATTCCCCGCGCAGGCTCAGCCGCACTGCTGTCACAGTGCTACACCAGGGTGCGTGGGCTCTTATTATTGTCTCGTTAGCTTCACCTCCAGTCCATTGGAAACAGTGTGGGTTCAGCGGATAGTCAGCCTCGGCCCCAGATGGGTAAGGAAGGCAGTTTAAGGGCGCTGATGGATGCCATTGTTTTCATGTCACCATGTAAGGGGAAGGTCATTTATTGCCGCTTGCCTCGACCAGCCCAGAAGCTGTCAGCTGGGTTTTACTGGCCAATTAGTTTGCCCGTAGAGGAGAACTAGAGGTATAGAGAGAAAGTGGAGAATCAGGCTGTGATCATTTGTTGTGTTTGTGGGTGGGGGGATGTGCGCGCATGCACACTGAGCAGGTGTACTGTAAAGCAAAAAAATTAAATATACTTTTTGAGTACTACCCGATCTGTTACATAATCTGTTAAATCATATGAGGGATCATGACTCAGTAAGTATGCCCCTGTCTCTGTATTACTATCACCAATTTCTCATTATAGTTTTTGTTTTTTGAGTTACACTGATGCTTCATTTCGAACACTACCCCTAGAACAAATATAGCACACACTTGAGCTGGAAATAGATTTGAACTCTTCTTGATACCTCTTCTTCCTTTGTTTTTCTGTTTTACTCGATCCCCTGTCACTTTTTCACTGAAATCTACCAGAGCAAACGGAGAAGTGGAAAAGGAAGCTTGAGGACAGATTCGGATGTCAGGGACCACATGCCAAGTGGCTGCTATATTTAGAGATTCTCCTTCTTAAGTTTTCAAGGACAAAAATAAAAGAATAGGTCCAAGTCCAGTCAACATCCTCCAGTTTTCTCATCTGTGAAGGAGTGCCAAAAAGCATCTTCTTCAAATTAAAGCAGATGCAGACATTAAACTGTGCTTTGAGTGTATGCAAATATGAGATATTTATAATTTTCTTTTCTGTGTCTCTCTTCTTGTTTGTTTGTTTGGTTTTTTTTTTGTTTGTTTGTCTATTCCTCCTCATGGCTGGGTGTTTCTTTATAGAGCCTGTGCAAACTTCCCGCGGCAGCAGTTGGATGTGCACGTCGACCCGGCCACGATGACAATGAAAGGCCTGTCCAGCAGCCGTAGTCACCACCACACGGTGACCTGCGACCCCTCTTACGACTCCATGACCCTGGGGCACTCGGATCGCCGGTCCTACTTCCTTAACCCTGGGGAGGCTCATCCTGCTGACCACCCCTGCTACACCCAGCGCAACTCCTTCCAGTCTGAGTGCAGTGCCTACCCTGATCTGGCCAGCTGCACCTTCCCTCGCAGACATTACAGCTCTCACCATGAGCTGAAGGAGGAGTGTGGCACTCTGGTGCCTTATACGGGACCAACAGGGAGCATTAAGGGAAGTGGAGGAGGTGGTGGAAACAACAACCGCATCCCTTCTAACCTGCTGGAGCAGTTTGAGCGCCAGGCACCAGTGCGGCGTGAAGGCTACCACACACTGCAGTACAAGCGCACTGCAGTAGAACACCAACGTAGTGACAGCCCTGGTCGAATCCGCCACCTTGTTCACTCTGTCCAGAAGCTTTTCACCAAGTCCCACTCCCTGGAGGGGCCCTCAGGGTCTGGTGGAGGAGGGAGCGGAAGGATGAATGGCAGCAAATCCAGTCCTGATGACCCACCCTCCTCCTCTGGCACTCTGAAGCACAGCAAGCGCAGTAAGAGCAAAGACCGCTCCAAGTCGGAGCCTAAGATGCGCACTGCCATCTCGGGCTACTGGAGCTCAGACGACACCCTCGACCGGGAGATGTGCCTCTACCACCATCACCACGGGGCCAGCAGTGGAGGCCTGCCTTCTGGGGTGATGACCATGGGGCGCCACCCGGAAAAATCCCAGTCGCAGTACTTCATGGAGTCCTACAACACCATCAGCGCCCACTCTCTGAAGACGTCACGCAGCAACAACGATGTGAAGTGCTCGACGTGCTCCGGGGGCAGCAGCGGAGGTATGCCGCTGGTGGGCACCCTGGATGGCCAAGTGCAGCTGAAGAAGAGCTCATGGTCCTCTACTCTGACGGTGAGCAGAGCAAGAGAGGTCTATCAGAAGGCCTCAGTCAACCTAGATAAAGCTCTAGTGAAAGCAGAGCAGGGACGCACCTGCCACTTCCTACAGGTAGGACTGTCACTACAGCTCCGCCTCTCGCATGTCATGCGTCATGTGTCATGTGTCATGCATCCTGCGGTGCCAGCTGCTCCTCCATCCTTCTGTACTTCTGCATGTATCTGTGTTTGTTTATGTCTGTGACCATAGAGAGGATGACTGGGGAAGCAGTGTCCCAGACCCCATCCTTTCATTTCCTGTGTCTCAATTAATTATTGGTCTCATGTTGACTTTATCCCTGGTATTATCGTAAAACATTTTGCAAAATCATCACTTCATCGGCTTCTCTGTGTTTGTTTCCATGAGCATGGAAATATTCATATGTGAGCATGTGGATGTTTATGCCATCAAAAGGTCAGGTTAATGTACCATTACCCCAGCATTTATTCTTTTACAGTTTACAAGCACAGGAAAGCAGACAAAAATGGCAAATTGTCACATGGAACTACTTTTGCGCAGCTGCTGAGACTGTAGTGGTGGTGGTGGTCATAGCAGTGTTGGTGTGTGTGAGTGAGAGTGTGTATATCTTATTCACGGAGCAAGAGTAGGGTGCTACTATGAGAGCAGAGAGAGCGAGAGGTGAGCAGACAATAAAAAGAAAGATAAAAATATAAAAATGCTCAAGATAAGTGGTCACACACACACAGACTTTTTTTCAGTTTTGGAAAAGATAAAGGTATATATATATATATATATATATAGTATATATATATTTCCTGTAAATATAAGCTAGATGAGAGAAATGGAGAGACAAGTCAAGGATAATTGCAAGGAGTGTGCGCGCGTGTGTGTGTGTGTGTGTGTGTGCGTGTGCGTGTGCGTGTGTGTGTGTGTGTGTGTGTGTGTGTGTGTGTGTGTGTGTAGTGGAGGAAAAGGACCAAAAGAGAGCAAATAAGGGCAAAAGAGGAGGGCGTGAACGGAGGAAGTAAAAGACAGAGAGTGAGGGAGCATAAAAGACAGAGTGGAAGTTCTGTGTGGCCGTGCATTATAACAGCCTGAAAAACGGAGCGAGCAGATCAAGGAAGGATGTTGTCACTGCAGTACGGCAACATTTCTCCCAGCTTAAAAGAGCCATTGCTTTTTTCTAAAAAGCGAGACTGAAGGGAAAAATGTGCTTTCAGGGACAGCACCCTGACAAGTTAGTCTGCAGACGTTTTTTGAATCCTTAAAACAAGAAGTTGACGTGCCATTTGCTTCACCTACTGGGATGGGATCCTGCAATCCAATGCTAGATGTTCACACATATATGTACGCACATGCACACACTTAACTTAATGCCTGACCTTTTCATCAACTTGTGCAACTCACAAGTTAGAACATTTTAAATATGCCTCAATATACTGTCAAGGTAATACAATCCAAAAAATTACATCATTTATTTTTTGATGGCTTTTTCTCAAAAGCAATGAGTTCTATTGACGTCATCACAGATCCGGTCTTTCCCAAGATGTTAACACAGTCTGTAGTTGCCCCTGACATCAAAGTCAGCTTGGTTTCCTAGCTACACACCAGTCTGTTGAATGATTCTCGTGCACTTTTTTCTCGCTCTGTATCTCGTTCCTTTCACTTCAGAGCTGGCGCTCTAACAGCCACTCACGTTGGGACTGCAGTGGTTCTGCTGAACAAAACCCCCTTTGTTTTCTCTCTCTCTCTACATGTCTGCTGTCTTTGACTCTCTCTCTTTTAGATTAGGGCTGGGAGATAGCTTTACCCCCTTATTTTTACCTTCATTAGTGTGTGTGAAAAGTCAGGAGAGCAGACTGAGGCCAGGGTACTGCAACGTTTTGTCAGAACAATTAATTCCCTGCATTTGAAATGCCGCATGCAACACAGGACAGACAAAAAAAGGCCTCCAGCACTCAAATGGTATGATAAAGGCAGACCCTGCATTGACTGTTACAATTGAATCTGATAAGGCGTGAAGTGAACTGTGTGATGCAAGTATTAACGTCAGGCCAGGCTAGTAAATGTTGCAACCTTGTTCATATGTAGGTGCATCTGTATGAGCTCTCATGTCTGGAGGGTGACCTGTGTTCGCTCCCTCTTTACCTTATCTCACCTCCTCTCTTCAGGTGCCTCAGGATGACTGGAGCGGTTTCTCTCCGTTGGGAAAGGATGACGAGATCCCGTGCCGCCGGATGCGCAGTGGGAGCTACATCAAGGCCATGGCTGAAGAAGACAGCGGTGATTCGGACTGCAGCCCCAAACCCTCGCCAAAGGTCCAGGCACGACGAGCCAGTTATCTGAAAGCCACGCAGCCATCCCTCACAGAGATGACCACGCTCAAGTAAGTGTATGATAGGGCTGAAACGATTATTTTCATATTCATTATTATTTTTTGATTAATCGATTTATCGGAAATATCTGAAAATCTTACAAAATTCTTATCACTGTTTCCCAGAGCCTAATGTGATGTGAACCAGTAGACCAAAATCCAAAAATGTTAAATTTACAACTAAATAAAACAGCAAATCCATACATTTGAGAACCTCGAGTCAGTGAATGTTTGGCATTTTTGTTTGAAAAATGACTTACAATTAATCAATATGCAAAATTGTTGTTAATTTTCTGTCATTTACCTAATCACTTAATTGAATAATCGTTTCAGTATTGATGTGTGTTCATGTATGGTGTAACTGTATGCCTGCCTGTATATTATGTCTGAGTGCGTATACAGTACATGCTTCTGAACAAAAGTGCTCACTGTGGTCATACTTCGCAGTTCCATTGAAACAGATGGAAGCGATAAAGGGAATGAAAGACAAAGAGAAAAGTCGACAGACAGAAGGAGATGAAGGCGGTCAGTGTTACTCAAGCGTTTGCCCGGCAGCAGTCTGGCTTATGTGCGAGTCCCTGACTCTCAGTGGCCACAGCTTAATTACCTGTTCTGTGTTTAGGACTCAGACACACACTTCTATCTTCATAGCTGGCCTGTATATCTCTACAATCACACACAGACATTAAACAGACTGAGCCTTAATTTAAAATACATGATGCCTGTTCATGTACTGAAGTCTCTAAAAAATAAATGCCTTGTTCTCAAGAAATGCATTGTGGGTTGAGAACATGCAAGGGACATTCTCTGTCACCAGAAGCAATTCTTTTTGAAAGATCTGAGGTTAAAAGCTGAGCTTCATCATTTGAAGATTTTGATTAAGTTGTTTTTTGTTGCATAAGGCCTGTTCTGCTCAGCAGGACATTTTTCACAGCGTGAGCTTATAAAGTATTCAGCGATATTAGAGTACCTCTAGAAGAGTTCTGACTTGAAACACGTTGAACTGACAACACTGTCCCCAATTAAGTCCACACAAGACACTCAGTGGCATTGCTTTCTGACTTAACAGTTTCTGAAGAAATAGACCATTTCAATTTCAGAATTACAAATTGGGAAAAAGAAGAATGTAATGTGTAATGTGTTTCTAGTTACTTTGGTGAGTACAACGTCATCATCACTGAAAAATGATGGCTAAAACTATGAAAAGACACAAGTCATAATAAAGCAGAAATGTCCTTTAATCCATCATAATGACCAACATGTATGTCATTACACCATTTTCATTACTGGAAAACTCATGACCTAACTGTTTTAATATAATTTGAACTCATACCCGGTGGAAATATTTTCCATCATATTGGCTTGAAACAGTGAAAGAATTGAGGACACAAGTCTGATGTTGCGGCACAGAGCTGTGACTGATTAGCTGTGTAATATACAGAGATGAGAAGAACACCAGTGGGTGCTCAGTCACTGTTGCTGGCTGCACAAACACAAGCACACACATACACGCCCTTATGTAAGTGCAAGTGGCGCAGCTTGGGGCCCTCTAATGACTTGAATTTGGCCCGGGGAATGCCATCATCATCTGATGGAACCCAGTGGAACAAACCAAGCTGCAGTGCTGCACATTGGAGATAGACAATGAGGCGGGAGCGGCTGATGTCTTGTTTTCATACTGTGCTATTGGGAGCTGGCACAAGTCTGTTATACTCCGCAATGATTAAATAATCAGCTTTGTTGTTCCGTATGTTTCAGAGCCTATTTTGTTACCACTGTGTCCTTGACTAGTGAGGAATTGCTCCTGAGAAGTTGTGGGATGTTTTTATTCTCACCCAATGCTAACCTTCCTCCTTATTAAAAGACATAGCGCAAAGATAAAGCATGTATTTAATAATTCTTGATTTTTCTTGGCAGACAAACAAGCTCAGAAAAAAATGACATCCTTTCTTGTTCCCCTCAGTCACTAACAGTCGTCCTTTTTTTTTGCCGCATATTCGTTTATTCCTGGCCTAGATTTTATCATATTTATTTTTTTATGTCTCAGCCAGAACAGACATCCTGAATAATAGGTTGCAGTAATCGTCTTTCTGTCCTTCCATCCCTGCAACCACAGTCATCACTCTGAAGACTTTATTCAGACAGTGACTAAGAAGTAGGGAAAGAGAAGGTAAGAGGAAATGGAGGATAGGGAAGTTGGACAGAGAAAACGTCTCGACTCAGGGGAAAGAAAGGTGAAGCAAACAAGGGGACAAAGTGAGATGGGAAGACAGATGAGGAAAAAACAGATCCAGGATTACAAGAACGCTCGGTAATGCAGTAGAAATCAACAGAGAGCTTTAGCCAGTCCTGATTCCTGACTGGCAGACAGGAACATGTGTTCATTAATGTCACTTGTTCCATAGAGGGACACCCTGGGACAGGCTGAACTTCCCCCCCTTAGGTGGCACTGATTACACGCTAGGTCTGCCATTCAAGTTGCCACAAAAGACATCATTGGTTCTGCCTATAATCAGCCCACCAGGGAAATCAAGAGGAGATAAGGATAGAAATAATGGTGTGGGTACAGTCTTTCTTAACTTGATTCCTTTGTGCATCACCCACAGTCACAGACTCCAGGTAGCTGATAGGGATGATTCATACCCATGTCTGAGTTTTTGGGATGTTCATTAGATTTGTTTTCGTTGGGTGAATGATGTATCTTTTCATTTTTATTATCAATTGACCCATAAGAGTATGAAAGAAATAATATTGGAAATATTGTGAGGAAAATGGGAAATGTTGCATAGGAAATTTAGTAAAATAAACAATTAAGACCAAAAAATAGGAAAACTAAGGAATTCAAAGGTAGTTAAAGATAAATAGATGAGTAAAATAATTTAAAGGTGAGGTTCTCAATTTTTCAAGTCTGTCTGAAAACAATAGTCAGGTGCTCATTATCAACATTGAAACTGGTTTTGCTTGCTGTAATCATTCAGCAGTGGCAGCGTAAATAGCACAGAAGGAGACATACTGTATAACCTGGCTTACAAAATAATAAATTAATCTTCTGCTTATTTCCATGATTAAATGTCAGAAAATAGTGACAAATCAGTTTCCCAAAGACAATTTGTCTCATTCAGATCGCTTTTTTTGTCTGACCCAACAGTCCACAACTTAAAAATATTCAGTTTACTGTTATAGACAACAAAGAAGAACAAAGTATTCACATTTAAGCAGATGTAACAATTCCACGTTTGGTATTCTTGCAAAAACAACTACTTAAAATAAAAATTGTTGCAGATTTCTGTCAGTTGAGTTAATTGAATTGTCAGATAGCTTATAACAACTGTGTGTCACTTTTGGGGCTCCATATCAGAGAGGGGTGAATCAGTAGTTTTGGTACACTTTAATATCCAGCTTGATTCAGGTATGGCCATGGTGTCGGACAAATGCTGTTCTTTTAGGTCCTCTGTCCTAGCAAAATAGTACTTTGTCTGTGAATCTGTGACAACAAAGCACATCCCGCTTTTCCTGACAACCCCACAGATAGAGAAACACTGGTTTAAATATGTATTAAAAGCACAGTGCTACTGCGAAACATCTCAATGGAAAACCTCAGATTAAAAAAGAATGAACTGTGTTAATAAAACGAACTGGCAAGTGTGAGTAACCACTGAAAGCTTTGATACAGTAGCTTTCATTAGATTCTGCTCAATATTAAAACACCTGGAGGAAAGTGTGGCTACACGGAGATGTATTTTAAAATTAGTAACTGTTGTTCCAAAATCATCACCTTTATTCCCATCTCAATAGCTCATCTGTCCTTTCATTACCCTGGCTCTCTCCACTGTCCTCTCCCCTCCATTCTTCCATCCAAGAATGAGTAATCTAGTTTGCTTTGCTGTGGTAACCACGCTCTATTTTAAGGAACAAATACATAATTAAAGCAGACCTGACCTGGAGGCAGAGTCGTAGAGTTGTGTGTGTATATGTGTACAGTATGTCTGTGTGTGTGTGTGTGTGTGTGTGTGTGTGTGTGTGTGTGTGTGTGTGTGTTTGTATAAATGTTTTTATATACTCACAAGTGAAAATCAGAGACTGAGTGTGAAATAAAGGGGGTATTGGACCACACCCCTCACAGATGATTTGAGAATAGACTTTCTAATCTGAGATGTATTTATTTCTCTCCGTTCACTTTATTTTATGGAAGTTGGTTTAGTAGGCCACGATTTCAAGAAGAGGAAAACAAGTCAGCTTTTTAGGTTTTATTCCCCTGATTAATGAATTGTTTAGCTGGCATCCAACTGCTGCGTAACCTACACACAGACGTTTTCACACGAACAGAAACACATGCACATAGGCGCGAAGCATGCTGAGCAATCGGATTGGAAGCAGGTGAGAGCTAATGAGACACCTATTCATCTCCCTTGACGGGGATATGTTTGTGCATGTGTGTGTATTTCTGTGTCTATGATATAGATGGATTAAATCTACCTCACAGACACAAACAGTTCGTCTTCTGACATATGTATGTGAGTGTTCTCACCGTTAAGTGTTTCAGAAAATGCTTACAAGGTGCTTCAAGGACAGACTGCCTAAGCTACTGCGAGTGTTTCTCAATACTACTGCGCTTGTTGATTAGATAAGGGTGTCTCCTGAAGCAATTGTGGATTGATCTGTATCTTTGGGTACATACACACTGCCAAGTACTTTGCAAATACCTTCTCACTCTCTTTACATTGCTTTATCTTTCCTTCTGTTTCCCCTGCTATTTTTTTCCACCACTGTCTCACTTTGTTTCTTACCTCTTTAACCGAGCTCCTTTTTCTCTTTTTCCTTCTCTTGTGGCAGGATTTCCACAGAGCACTCGCCCAAGCTACAGATCCGGAGTCACAGCTATCTGCGGGCGGTGAGTGAGGTTTCCATCAATAGGAGTCTGGACAGCTTGGACCCGGCAGGGCTGCTGGCCTCGCCTAAATTCCGCTCGCGAAATGAGAGCTACATGAGAGCCATGAGCACCATCAGCCAGGTTAGTGGCACCCAGGGGCCCATGCCTCTCTGCCGTCGGGCCTTACAACCCCTGTACCTTCACTGCTATGTCCAATAAGGTCGTGCAGGGGGGAGGAAAACCCGTCCGTAGTCGTCCTAAGGCCTGAATTAACAATCAGGTCACCATCCGGCAAAGTCTGAACAGAACGAAAACCCCCAATCTCCCAATTAGTGTATACGTCTGTGTGCTGTTTTCTGGAGCTCAGATGATTACAGGCGTATTCAGATTGGCTAATTAAACAGGAGGGCACGCAGAACCCCCCAAATCCCCTCCTTTACCCTAACATGATCCCTCTGCCTCGGCATACTTTGTGAAGCAAAATTAAGCTAAAAATGTTCTCTTCAATTTGGCATCTGTTATATAAGAGATGAAAAACAGGAATTAACAGGCAGCCATGTGAATTTGATGAATAATTGTGATTGGGATGGATTCCAGATGATGATGGACATTTGCCTTGTTTTGGTAGTTATTGAATATATTGAAGATTTGGCCAGGAAATACTCCACAGTGGACGTCTGTTATTGTCATGGCTGCTCCAAAATAAGATATTAGTCATGTTGGATTTTGAGCACAGCTTCCTACTCTACATTATTTGGAGTGACAGGGGAGCTTAGCTTACCTTTTTGCCTGGGGTAAACGGGGATATGTGCTCCCCTCCAAGGCCCTGGGGCAACAGTTTGCTGAATGATTTACCCTTGAGACGTCCCTTCAAGTCCTGGCATGTAGCAGGCCCAGAGGAGAATGACACACTGGACCTGGCATCTACAAAAATGCCAGTGAATAAAAGAGGTGCTGCTAGGCTCTCTATCTCACTCACTCACTCTCATATTTGCCATGTGTGAACTGACGCAAACAAAACAGAGGTTTAACATCAGTGGATTGAATTGAGGTCCACAAACCTTTCTGACTCCAAGCTCTACAGGTTATACTCACACTCGTCTGACTGTGCACTCTCTTCACAGAGAAACACCCAAAGCAAATGGTTTTGTCCATAGCCACATCCCATTCCTATGTTTTGCTCCCTGTGCAGACATCTTGCAAACTTTTCTTTATTTGGACAAGCTGAACAAGGGCAACTTCAAGGAATGGAATGGAGCTTCATGTCATCCGCCCTAACACAACCCAATGTGTAACACACACCCATCTCACAAGTCTGTAGCAAGAGTTTTCTATATTTTATTTTTGCTTAAGACACTGTTTTGAAACCCAAACTGCACTAGTGGATGATGCAGGTGTAGTTAGATTTCCTCTAGTCACATCTCAACTCCCAGTAGATTCTCACCTTTAATAACAACACTTACAGTATTTCTCTCTGTTGTATGGCCCTTTGAAGTTTTACCCCACAGTGATTCCTCCCCCTCGTCACTCCTTGGATGTTCTTTTATTTTTCTTAAATATGTTTCTTTTTTTTAAGTTTATGTAAATTTCTATGTATGGCTTAAAGCTTTGCAAGGCAGAGAGGAGGTAAATACAAGTTTGACCAATTTTAACTAACAATTTTTTTTAGATACTCTGTGTCTGTGGGTCTGTAATGCTTCACCAAGACCAAATTACACTGTTAGTCTGAGAACATAATTCACTGCAAATTCATATTTTGATTGCTTTTTCATAACGGATTTGAGTCAAAAAAAAAATTTGTCAATAAGAGCTTTCTCATGTTCTTGTTTAAAAGACCATTCCCAGTCATTTGTTATTTCTCTGTGAGCAGAGAAGTGTCCATATCAAACAACAGAATTTATTTTTGGCAAATATGGTGAATCTGCCAGCCTCAAATTATGTAAACACTTATTTGTATTGCAGAACCCAATTTCTGATTTAAGTGTGTTTGTATGTAAAACTCCTGCCAAGTGAAGCTTCAGTCAGTGGAATAGCTCTGTAACATTGAATCTCGCAGCACTTAGAGATGCTACCCTGGCTTTTGTTTCTGTAATATATTGGCCATTCTCCTTTATGTTGCACTAAGCTGGTGGGCGACGTTTTTGTTTTTCGTGTTTATTTTGTCCTGTGCTTGGGCGTGCTCTGGGTGTTTGCGTGCACGTACTGTATGTCTGCATGTGTCCCCTCCTCCGCAGGTGAGCGAGGTGGAGGTGAACGGGCAGATCGAGGCGGTGTGTGAGTCAGTGTTCAGTGAGATGGAGTCGCAGGCAGTGGATGCCCTGGACCTGCCCATGCCCGGCTGCTTCCGCATGCGGAGCCACAGCTACGTGCGTGCCATAGAGAAAGGCTGCTCGCAGGAAGAGGAAGAGGGAGGTGTCACGGTGGGCAACAGGAGGACCAACTCACCCCCGCGCACCACCACCACTGTCAGAACCATCCAGAGCAGCACAGGTCGGTGGGGAACATGCACTTAACACACACAGACTCATGTGCTCATGAACATGTGTGAACATACATAATTCATAGCGCATTATGAATTGATACATGTGCATAGAAAGTATGTATTATAGATGTGATGTGAGTCTAAGTTATGCAGCATGGGTATAGTGTCAACAGCAAGAAAAATAAATGAATTAGCAGAGAGAGCGATTTATCCTTGGCTCAAGGACCTTTAAATCAAATTCTCTCTTTTGTAATTATTTTCTGTTGCAAACCAGTCTTGCACTGAGTATTTTTCGTAAAGGAGTTGCCTGTGTTAGCTGACCGGGGAGTAGATTCACTTTGCAGACCCAAACCCTCAGCATTATTATCCATCTGACCCAGTTTTCTTCTCAGATACAATATGATGAATGCAGAACAGTTTTTCCCACATAAGAGCTTATTTGAGCTGTAAAGCTCAGTGGCTGCTGGGTCTTATTTTAGCCTCTTGTGTTCCTCATGGTCTGGAGCGTTCGGCTTTCTAGCATTACTGCATGCAGTATTGATGCTGAGTGGTGCTGGCATCCAGCACTGGGTGCTTCTATGTTTCCAACTGCAAATCCAAACGTCATTTCCTTACATTGTGCACGTTGAGTCACCGTCGCCTGACGCACACTGGCTTTTCTCCTCGATTCCTTTTTAATTATGCCAATTAAAAGACAGCATTCACACAAACTTGGCCGACAAGGTTACACTCAGCTAATTAAACACATTTACTGCAAATTGGAAAATTGGCAAAACTAGTTTAATCAATTCAAAGGGCTTAAAATGGACTCAAAGCAAACATTTATTTAAACTGTTTAAGATTTGCTGCAACTGACATCCTCCAAGGCTATAATATCCTTCTCCAGTTAATTAAATTACTCAAAATATGAAGTTGCATCGAAGTATTTTTATCACTCCACATCTATTGACAATTCAGACTAACAGCACAATTAAGGGCAATAGAGGCTTCAGTTGATTGTTCTACCGTGTGGTGGTAGTTATTGATCTATAAAAGGAGACTGAAAAGATCAAGACAGGGACATTTGGAGCTCCTTCCCCTGAGGAAGGAAGAGATAATGAAGACCATCTATCAGGTGAAGTGTTGTTGGGATTAACTCTGGTTTTCAAGCTGGACAGCTGCTCCGTAGTGCTACATACACTGCTGCTACGCGGGAGGTTTTTCTTTCTATTTCTCCCAGGTGTCAAGTGTCTCTCACACGCTTTGTAGATGCGGCTTTCTTGATCTGCAATCATTTGCTGAAAATGTAAAGATAACACCTTTAAACCCCTCTCAAGTAAAAAGTGACTAAACAGAGGTGTCTGTGTGTGCAAGTGTGTGGTATGTAGCACACACGCCTGCAGCAGTAGCTTCAAAGCCGTTGGCATTTTAATGAACATCCATTTTTGGCGCCTGAGTTTGTCACATGATGAATGGACGTTGTTGGAGTTCATAGAAGAGATATTCGTGCTGTGTGGTCACTGATAAGCCAACATTATGCTGCTGCTTCCAATTGAGGGCAGTCCTCTGCCTGGCTCGCATGGGTCTATGTGATTGGCTGTCAAATTCTTGTGAACCTTGACCTTCCCTTGCTGCCGACCTTATTGTATCTCAGAATCAGCTGCAACTGAGGCTCCAACAAAGGAGACAGGGAGAGTGGGTACGTGTGATATATTATGAGGCAATGTGGAGAGCAGTTCACCGTGGTTGCTTGTGAAGGTAGGGGATTGCTTCAGTTTACTGTCATAGTTGTGCTACAGCACGATTCATCACCTCCTTAGATCTACACCACTGAGTCGTCAGTCACTGTAATTAATTAGCTACCTCGCCCTTTTCTCCTCCTGGGGGAAAGGCTGTGATTGAAGAGGAAGAGGAAGAGAGGGAGATTGGAGGGAGAATGGGAAAAGATGTCAGTCTGACTGCATTTTCCATATCTCACTCTCCTCCTTTTTAACACGTGCACTGCCGCCGCTTTCACATCATGTGGGAGCAATTAGGTTTTTCTGAGTTTTACACGCTGTGCGTGAAATACAGGGACCGCAGGTGGTCTCGGACCCTTCAATTTACAACCCGTGAAAACCTTAAAATTTGATTGGGGGGCTGGCTTGGGGGGTGGGTTTCATATATAAGCTAATTAGTTTATATTTGTCTGTGATGTAAAGTTTTTTGCATGTTGAAATGTTTAAAGGTAAGGAGCAGCACAGAAAATGCAACTTCAGCAACTGGTAGAATGAACATAAAGTGATGCTGCCCTCACAAATTAATGCAAACTATGAATTCAGGCTGATCAATTGGCCCTGCTCCTCTGCATATTTGAAAAGCCTAATATACGTCCAATACACATATAATATGATTTGATATGACATGATTTATTTATAGATTAAAGATGTTAGAAAAATTCCAAGGGATAACAAAGTGAAAACATTTTCCAACATGGTCCCAAAATGTTAAAAGACAAAATACAAGACATGCAACATAAAATTAAACAATAAAATCCTGAAATCCAAAATGACATCACCACAAATTAAATAAGAAAAGCCCACATCAAAATACCTAAGTGCAACAAGGAGTGTTGTGTAAAAGAAAGCTGTTCTACAACATGGCACCAGTGTAAAAAAAAATGGAGCTTTTTTGCATGTTGAAAAAATGATTCTATATGCAAATGAAAGTCTTTATTTATCCATAGAAAAGAACAGTACTTGAACTGTCCTTATCTCACTCACCAAATGGCATATAGGATGTTTAATTGTGGTGCTATTTGGATTCAGTCCCCCCCACACACACACACACACACACACACCCCCACACACCCCCACTGCCTTTACACTGCCTGAGAAAGCAAACAAACATTGATCCCTTCAACCAGCCAAAGTCATTCAATGTAATTAAATGCTAATTTAATGGATGTACCGTTATATTGACCATGCACAGTATGTTTTAACCCCCACTGCAATCATATAACTGTCGCTCAACATTAACTCAATGTTAACAAATTATGTTATTCATTTTCTTCCAATTACACTCACTGTTAGTAGGCATTAATATTGTTATCTTGGTAATATTTCTTTTGATATACAATATTGATGCCAATATGAGTCTTTTTTGGGATCAGAACAAGGAAGGATGCCTAGACTGTGCAATAACGATAGTAATAGTCAAAAGAACTGACTGGCAGCTGCCATCTTGAGTTGCACGACGACGTGAAACATTTTGAAGTCATAAACATGGGAATCATTTACATGGTTACCTCCAATCCTACATGATGTCAGTGTGGCATAACATGGACACGTAATGGAGATGTGCTGTAGCATCACTTTACACCAACGTCTTCGCAGTGCTCACTGCTCACTATAGCCTTGAACAGTATGCATTATATAAGCGTTTGAAACATTCTCTCTCTCTTTGCTCTCACATATATAAACTATACACAACCGATGGTACGGTAACTTCTTGCCAAGTAAACAGTCACAGCTTTTTTTCTGTTGTTCCACGATGCAGGAGAAGCCTGCATCCAGACACACACACAAACACACACATATACACACACACACACACACACACATACACACACACACGCACACACACACACAAACACAAACACATATACACACACATTCATTCATTTCACAGGAAATCGTCTGGGAGCCCAAAGTGAGAAGTGAAGACGTTGTTGTGGTGAATATTGCATGATGTTTCAGAAGGATGGTTCAGGCAGCAGTTCCAGAAAAACAGCCCGTGCTTATGGTTTCTGCTCCCATTTGTCCCCGCGGCAAGCCGCAAAAATATCACTCACGTACACACAGGTGAGAGACCTATCAGCTTCCGCTCATGCATTTCTCCAGTTTGCCCACTGTGCAGCCCCAGCCCATTATTATTGATGATCTTTTTAATCCTGTGGAAGGAGACCGAAGTAAGGGGCTGTCCTTTGATCTCCTCTCTTTGAACGTCAAGTGGCTGCTATTGCCTGCCTCTGTGCCCACTCAGACTGGCATGTACGCACACACACACGCTTACCCGCGCATTCACTCACACACACACGTATTACTGTTGCATCGGACAGACATGTTGGCCTAGACATCAGCTCCTTTGGATCGGTTTAACAAAATCTGGAGCAGATCCTCTTTCTAAAGCTTGGGAAAATCCATAGCAATCGGTTAATGTGAGGATTTTACTGCCTCTAAGTCCAGGCTCCTCCACTCCGCGTCGTCTCCAGTTAACATATTCATCACCTCTTCACCCTGCTTTGTCTTTCGCTTCCTTGGCCTCTTACACAACAGCTAGATCCCCCGCCTTTTCACAACAGCAGTTAGGTGTGTGGGTAAATCAACCTGTTGTTTCACTAAGAAGACAAATTGACCTTCAATTTGAAAAAGTATACACACAGATCTTAAGTCTTGGAAAAGTGCCATAGTCTCTGTTCTCTCTCTCTCACATTTCTCTCTCTTCCTCTCACCCTTGGTTTCCGTGCCTCACTGACCTGCTGTCAATTATCCAGCCTCATTTCCCAACATCTATTTTTCAGAAGTGCTGAGGGATTGGCTGAGAACAGTTGCTTTCCACCCCTATCTCCTGTAATAGGCTACAGGACAATGTTTAATTTGATGGCTGTGAATTTCCTGCAGCCCCAAACAGAGGCGTCGCGCTCCATAAAGCATTCCTTAAGTAAGCTTTTGAGGGCTGCTTGTGGCTCATTTTGCTGATGGTCTTATCATACCACCTATTCATTTAGTTTTCTGAAGCAGCTCTGGGCACACTGTTCTATCTGTTCTCACTGTGCTCATACTAACCAAAATACAGAATTATAGTTTCAATTGCCCACTTTCTTAAAGATAATTTATGAGTAAATGTGAAATAAATAAACAACAACTAATGATGTATATTAGCATGTACAAATAGAGATGAAGAAGTTGTTTCTAGTGCAACCCAATATGAATATTGTCATAAATAATGATAGGAAAAGCATTCACACTCCGCCGGGGTCTTTCTTCGAGCATCAATAGGAAATAACTTGTTTATCCATATATCTATCTATCTATACATCAGGAAATCTACTAATACGCAAAACATTTAAAAATAAATTTACTCCAAAAAAAGGACAGAGGCATTGTTGCAGATTCAACAGGAAGAGGTGTCAGGAAACAGTAAGAGAGTCAAGTTCATAACAATAGAACTGCAAGAAGACCTCACATTCCTTATCTACTTACCAACCCACACCTAAAGTATATCAAAGTTCTGTTGTATCTCATTTCATATGTCCTGCCTGTAATGCCGTACATATCATGTAATGAATTCAAACATCTGACATATTGTATTGTGAAACTCAAAGCAAGAGAAACAGAAATAATTGACCAATGTACATATTGGGACATCATACTTCTTAAAGGAAAGGTTTGACATTTTGGGAAATACACTTATTCCCTTTGTGGCCGAGAGTTAGATGAAAAGATTGACACCACTCTCATGTCAGTAACACTAAGTATGAAGCTACTGACAGCAGCCGGCTAACTTAGTTTAGCATAAAGACTTGTTTTTACACTTCTAAAACGACATATATGAGTTTAAAAACATAACATATACGTCTACACCACAATGTATGAAGTTGATCACATTACGAACATTACAGAAACAGAATCTGTTTTTTTTTTTTATATTTCCTGATGAATTTCAGAGAGCAGCATTTTCCTAAATTCAATATATTGCGCTAATGAAATTCAATATGCTCTCTTCAGTCTGTAACGGTAACCCTGTCAAATCAAATTCACTGCAATGATGCAAGCTTTACTGTATGAGATCACGTGGGGTTAGTGTATTCCCAGCTCTATCTATAGTACATTACTACAGGCTCAAATGAAGCCTGTGCAACACTGCCCCCAGGGGCTCAGTGTAACACAGCACTGCACCTCTGCCCTTTCTTCCAACTGTAGCTGTGTGAGTGGGTGGATGAAAAACTACCTGACAGCTTGACCCAATTAATAACAATCACTGCCACCACTGGCACGTTTCCAAGAGTTCTGTTTTTAGAGAGGATAAATATCTTTGGATCTCCCAGTGTGCTAAATATAAGTGGTAGGGAAACAGACCAGTAACGCCCGGTTGAATCAAGATCAAGCCGAGCGTTTCGTCCAGATCTCCCCTCACACCTCCACCAGCCCACGCAAATTTCCAAGAGCAAGGCTGAAATTTGTTTTTCATATGTCAGGATGACTCATATGTTATAAAAGCAAAGAAAAATGCCGCCCTGGGGCTCCCATTTTGTTCTCCTGTGTGTTTTGAGAAGGTTCCCTCTTCAGGTGGGTTTGAGGTGAAAGGCCCCTGTGGCAGCGTTAGGTTTGACAGAACTATTACTGACCTGAGTTATGTATCTTTGCCCCATGCTGCTGCAGTCAGTTACTGTGGATTTGGCCATCTGCTTTGCCTCTTGTGTCTAATAACGGAGTGATGAGTAAAGGGCAAGGTCAGGAAGGTAAACAATCCCTACGCCTGTATGAATAAAGTCCGATCGCTATTATATTTTATTTGCATGTAATCTATCTGCTGATCCATTCTACAAGTTCATAATAAAAAGGATGATTTAAGAAAGGATTAGATACAGATCTAAATTGATGTTATAAAAAGTGTAAAAAGCAGATCATAACCCCACCAATCCCCACCGTAAATACATATCAATGTTATTCTTAAACGTAAGCACTGTATGCAATAACAAGGGCTAGCCCAATGGGTATGAAAGTGCAAAATCAACTACACCACGCATTACTAAACCACAAGGTGGCAGTCATTAGACTATCTAAGTTTATGAATCACATCTGTTTGGCTGAATATGTTTATGTATATGGGTTTTAAAGTTAGCGAGGCGCCAACTGTATTTAATGTGCTGAGAATCAAAACGATAAAGTGTATCGTCATATAGTTTTATGGTTATATAGTTTTATTTTGTTATATATAGTTATATAGTTTGATTTATAGTGCAAAATCACTGCACAGACAGAAAGTAGGCTAAATGGCCCGGGAGAGGTGAGCAGGGGCCGGAGACAGGGACAGAGAGTAGTGCAGAGGGCTGGGGCCCGGGGAGGAGAGAGTGTGGCTGAAGGGAGGCAATGAGGAACAGATTGTGACACTGAGGTTAGGAGGGGTTTTTTTTTTTAAATCTAGTTCCCTAGTCTTTCCAGACTAAAAATCTATTATTAATATCAACTATTTGGGGGGAAAAAAAAAGTAAAATAATGAAGATATTTAGTATTCACTGCCACATACCTTGCAGTGCAGAAAAAGCCTTGAAACAGAATTTAGTTTGAATAAAACTTCTGGACATTTAAATGAATTAATAAAATGTCTATGTGATTTTTTTGAATCACACATGGCTAACCAGTTTTTTTTTTTTTTTTTTGACAGTTAATGTACTTGTGTGGTGGAGGGGTAATCTGGACTCATGCCCTGAGTAGTCCTTGATATTGCTATGGCCCTGTTATTAAGAATTTTTACTTCTGATAGCAAAATAAAGAAAAAAAAGAAACGGTCTCCAGGTTTAAGCTGCAACCTCCAAATGCTGAGCAGAGGATAGAAAACAAAAATGAAACACAGACGCCTGATAAGTCAGAAGGGGGATTTCTAGAGTGTCAAGTTTTTTTTGGTTGCACTGTGAGCGGGACCGTCCCACCCAGCGCGCAACGAGCTCCTCAGTGTTTGCGTGGGGCGGGGGGGTGCAGATGAAGGCGCGTCCACATCCTGACACAAGATCCAATATCGTCAGAGTGGAGAAGGGGAGCGAGGGGGAGAGAGGACTCCTGCTGTGTCACCCCCCCCCAGGCGCCGCGGACCCGCAGCCCTCATGACGCTCCTCCGGGGTTTCTACGGCGCGCTGCTCGGCATGTGCGACTGCTGGATCCGCCTGCGTGAGTAGAAAAGCCGCCGCTGTGTGTTTCTCCGCCGTTTGACGGCGAGCGATGGCGAGCTGCGTCAATGAGAGCCGCGCGCAGGAAGTCGCCTTCAAAACAAAAGACACATTTGTCGGGTTGGATGGGGGGGGGGGGGCAACAAGAAGCGAAACGCCGAAATTAAATTGCATCGGAAAACACATTGCAATAGGTGCACCTCATATAAAATAGATAGATAAGGATACGTGTAGGCTGGCGGAAACTGCCCGCAATTAAAATTAAGTCGCCGACGTCAGGGCAGCAAAAACAATGGGCCGTTAAAGTGCGTCACCGGCTTTTACTTTGAAAGTGCCGACGGAAGTGGTGTCTGTATCGCGTGGCGCTTGACAGTGACACGATCAGCGCCCATCCCAATGCTTTCTGCTTATTCATGCTTCACATGACAATGGACGAAATGTCTTAAAGTTGTTAATGTTAAATGGAAATACAAATAGAAATTCAAATAGTAAAGAAATATAGATAGCTGATGCCATAGGGATTACAAAATAATGGTTTTATCCAACTTCAGCTTTATTGGCCATGTATGTGTTCATATACAAGGAATTTATTGTGATATTTCTTAACAAATTATAAACCGGTTGATTTATTTTTAATGACATTAGATCAAGTTGATAAAATTTATATTGCAAACTAAACTTTTTCAATATTTTTCCCTCTGTGGAGTAATTTATGGCCCATGGCTGCTAGTAAATATACTTTCAGCTATCTCCCAGGCCCTATGCAACGTGTTTTCCCTCCATACTGGACCTTATGTGAGCACACTGAGATTAACCTATAAGCCATTTGCTTTCCCCTCCACTCATGGTAGCCGGGAAATGTTGAACACCTTCCAGCTCCCGGTCTATTTCGGTATCATATCTCTGACGGGAGAACGACAGGTGTGGCCTGCATCACACAGAGCAACGCCTGGCACACCATCACAACACATGTCTCTGCAGGGTCCAGTTATGTAGGTCAGACTCAGGGCCCCCCTGGAATTGGAGTTCATATGGGTTCATCTCAGACTTCTGTGCTTGTTAAAGTGAGCATCCAGAGGGCAGGGGAGAAAGATGCTGAACCCCACAGGCCTTATGGGAAATGAGATCACTAGTGCCACTTAGCAGCTCGGGCCTGCTTGGGTAGATAGAGGGCCCCTAACACCCTACTGTGTGACAGACGAGCAGTCTATGGCCCCATGTCTCCAACCGACCATCTGTGTTTCAGTGAGTCATGCGCACACTTCAGTTCATGCTCGCCACTGACGCCAGCTATGTCGCCTCCCTGCTCACCTTCCAGCTTTCCGCTTTCTATTCTCGGACGAGGCTCCAAGACCCTCCTGAGCACGACAGGCCATGAACACACACATACTGTGTCACTCTGGTGATCCAAGTAGGCCTTAACCATGTGGGATTGTGTTTGTATTGTGTAAATAACCGAGGCCATCCTGAATATGAGTGAAGGAAGTCTCAGCTGTTTACACATTAATTCAGGAAGTCTTAATTACAAGCTATAAATAAAACAAATGCAAGTTCAAGTGTGAGTTAGTAGGAAATAGTTGTTTTTTTTTACTTCTGTATGTAACAGCTTTAAATCAATTAGATAGTTGAACTATGATAAAATAGTTTACACGCTACACAATTGATTACTTTTCATTAAATTGTTTTTCTGTATTTCTGCTCATGCTGTACAGTCATTTGTTTCCCATTACTTCCTTTGCTTTACCTACTTCTTAAGTTTCTCTCAGTTTCATTCACAAATAGTTCCAACCCATCAGTGCTGACTCTAAATTTATCCTGAAAAATATTTTCTCAAGGGCACAGATACACAACCATATTTTTGAAGGCTCTGTCCAAAGATAAAAAAAATCCACACTTTCATTCTCTCTGTGTCTCTCTCTCAGTTCTATTCAGTGAAGCTTTATTCGAGTAAGACAGTATTGCCAAAGCACATTCCCATGAGCCTCTCCCTCTCCTTCTCTCTCTCAATCATGCACATGCAATTTTCCGGTTTATATTTTCACAGCAACGCTTATCAACAGGCGCTAAGACTTCAGCTGCCCCTTGCCGTCTTTCACGGTGTCTTTTAAGAAGCAATTATCATGTTAAAGCTAAGAGTATGAAATACTTCCCACGGGAAAGGCAGACACTTTTACTTCTGTCATCTAGTGAAGGTATGAGGTGTCCACATTTACAGTAACTGCGGACAGAGATGTGATGACAGGTGACTCATAAACACAGTGTCCGTGGCTCATGGGTGCTAAAAACAAAACGGCGTAAGAACGAGGGTCAGATGTGAAACAGCAACAATACACTGTCAATACACTTTGGATCTGATGTCTTTCACAAAATTTCCCCTCTGCATATTTAGTGTTTCTCTCACTCACCAACTTTTTCTTTACTCACTTCTCGTCTTTCATCTCCCCTCTTTAAGCAGCCTCGTAATTCCTCTGTGCTGTGGGGAAAGTTAATTCCAGATTTCTAGTAATCCACATAGAAGGCAGAACAGAGACAAAAGAACAAAGATAAAGAGGTCAGGTGAAAATATAGTCGTTAATTAAAACTGTTTCACTCTCAGCAGTGAAGCACTATGGAGCCTCAGAGAGGAGGCTGTCCTTACTTACAGTACCAGCTCCTAACCAACACAGTTATTGGGTCCTGTCTATGAATACGCATTGCAGGTTTTTTATGTTCAATATTTTGAAAGGCATGCTCTCTGCTTGAACAAAACCCCCAGTTTTTCAATAACATTATTTAGTTTTTGTAGTTTTTGTAAGAAACAAAGACAAAATGCAAAATGAAAATACTTTACAGGGTGAGTAGCGCTCATATGGTGCTAACTAAACTACTATCATGGATAAATCTGAGCATTTTATTTTTGACTTCCCATTTCTCCTTACAAAATAAAGACCATTTGGATGATACAAGCAGTCTGGGTGTTATGAGCCAAAAAAAATGGCTCATAAAATGACTAGACCCAAAAAAAAAGACAACACTCAGAGACTTAATGTATATTCTGAAGTTAGATTTTATTTTGGTGTCATGCCAAACACGTTCATCCCACATGGGTTTAGAAGACACCACTTCAAACATCAAAAAGACATCTTAGTGTAACACATATACAAAACCAATGGAAATACCTAAATTTTAGCATGATATACTGTTTCATACAGTGTGCAAATTTTCAAATGACTTGTGCACCGAACAACAGTTAAAATCGGCATTCGGCATTCTGAGCATGCATAATGTTTTTCCTGATAAGGGGCTTTTTTCCTCATCCCCCCAGATTTGTCCAAGTGACTGGCTAACTTAAATGTTTTGCATGAAAAAAGCCAACTAACTATCTATATTTAATCCGTTTCTGTTAAAATATTGCATGGTTCCCTGTAAACAAATCCACTATTCCTCTTTCATGCTGACATACCATCCAGTTTCAACACCTAGTGGTAAAATCCCATGTTAGTGGACATCAGTAAAACATGACACATGAAATAGTGTCACCAGTTCATCCCAAAAATAATTTCCTTAGTTAAATGTAATTTAAGTGTGTGGATATCTGGGAAATTTATCTAAGAGGATAAAATGCAACAGATTAAACAAGGATTTTAAAGATTTTTTAAGGTGGTCACATTGTTAAACCAGGGTTTATTGTGAAAATAGATATGCTGTTGTTTTTCTCTTGAACGTTTGTATTTTTCAGTTTAAGGACCTCAATTTTGGTTTGTCACCACTAGAGGGAGTGTAATCCCCACTTTTACAATAAATCTAGCTTTTCTTCTGATGCTTCTCCACAGCAGTGGGTGTCAGTATATGGGACAACTCGCAAGTTTTAACTTGTTTTTAAATTGTCAGACATTATTTTAGGCACAATGTGTGTCCTGTCAGCACTTCCAATGTGTTTGTGTGTGTCTGTAGAAGACAGAAAACAGGTAAAGATAGAGGAAAGCGAGGAAATGAGTGATCAGTGTTTGAGATACTGTACCCGTGAATCATGACTGACATTCATGCAGTCCTTGAGATACATGGAGATCAAACGATGTTCACTGAGGACATTGCCCAGGAATGCTCCTTTGAGCTCCATCAATCCCTCCTGCCATGTCTGTTCCTCAGTCACACACCCAGATAGTTTTCTATTTCCTGCTCTGGCGTTAATTACAGGGACAGATAAAGCCCTGCCTTAGCAACGTATGGCTCTGCATGTGAAATACACCTGTGTGTCAGTGGATCAAAGCTGCCATCCTCTAAGGTGGAATTATTATTCAAAGAGGGGATGTAAATTAAACAGGACTCTGGTGTCATCTGTCTCTCAGATTCTCTCTGCTGCTCTCTCTCACACACACACCTGCATAATGCAGTCATTCCACACACTTTGATGGTGCAAGTAGGTGTGTTTGACAGGAAACCAGGGCTGGGTCGAGGCATGTGGTGATACACTAGCACACCCACCGCACACATGGGGAATAAAAAGGAGAAATACACCAGTTGGAGCTTTTGAGCATGTGGGTGTGTGTGCACGCATGTGACTGTACAGTGTCAAAGTGTCTGTGTGTGGCTTCTCTGTTTGCAGCTGCGGAATCAAGCCCGAACTGGGAGCTCGATGTGGGTAAACTGTGATTTGGCTATCTCTCTTCCTGAAGGAGATAAATCCTCGCCATGCTGGTGTGTCAACCACTCAGTAATTACTTCATCCTGTCATGACTGTCTGAGAATGCAAGCCAGTGGGAACTTGTACTGTCGCTCTTTCATTGACACGAGGGAAAAACACTCAGCATCTCTTTCATACGGTTCAGTGTCAGCTTAAGGGTGTTAGTCATCAGATGAGCAGATGCAGAGAAATTTAATTTAGTTCAAAAGCTTTGCATCTGCAGATTTACTAGCTGTTATTCCAGCTTGTACAGTTGCAGCTTAATTTGCTATTATATATTTAACCTCCGGTCTTCCTGCTGAACTTAATCATCTAATTTAATTTGAAGTAAATCATGTTCTTGTTTTCCAGATGTAAGCAAGGAAAAGAGAACATTCTTCACCTGCAATATGAAATCTTTCACTAGATGTCATCATAGCCTCAGCTGCTTTGAAGCATGTGCCAGTCACATTTGTACAATCTGGTCCAACCTGTCAGTGTTGAATATGGCCCAAAGATGCGTAACATGACGCTCTGATGCAATTTAATCCTAAGTAACCTATGCAGATGAATTGCACCTGTAGGCACTTGCTAAATATTTGTGCAGAAATTGCTATATCATAATATCAATCATGTGTAATTATAGTGTATTGCCGTGACCTGGATCAACAGTGATTTCCTGCTTGGACATGCTCTAAAGCAGAATAAAAGGCAGTAGGATAAATCTGCAGGACATAAAGCTTTGGTGTGTGGCTGTTAGGTGTTTAGATTTACTTACGACCTAATTGGTCCCAGCTTGTTATGGCCTGGAATGCTTTGATTATAGGCATTTAGGGAGGAAGAGTGGCGTTTGGATATCTTTTGACACAGGAAGTGCAAGCAAGAGAATGTCATTCATTCCTCTCCTCCTGCTCCTGGTTTCAAAAAAGACAGGAGAGAGGGGGGAAATGAGAGAGGGGCGCAGGGAGGAGCTGACAGGGCTACGGCAAACACAAAGAATGGCTGCGGCAGTGGACCCCTGCTGTCCCCCACTCTGCAGCAAGAACACATACACCAGTTTGCTGCTAAAAAAGAAGGGACCTGTAGTTTACTTTGAGGATTACTTTCCCAAATGTCAGGATGTAAATAGCACATTTGGCGTGTCTGATCAAGTGGACAGGGGCTGCTCTGTCAGGTAGGGGCTGTCCCACTCCTCCCTTTTAGCTCTTCCTGTCTGTGTTTTGGCATCAGAAAGAGCAAAGGAAAAGCAAAGCCCCGAAAGGATTTCCTCAGTGTTGACTGTGGATGATCCTCATGGCTCCTGCATGCTAAAGCTGGGCAAGGCAGGGCCCGCAAACTCAAAACCCCGGATGAATGAGAAACACTGCTGGAGATTGTTGTTTTTTCTTGAGGAGGAGAAAAAATAAAGAGACAAACACGCCTTTTGCTCTGTTCTCTTAACCGAATATTGAAGTTTTTAGACTTTACTTGACAGCGAACATTGTGTGGTTGAGAGTTCATGTTGCTTTCACTGTTCGGGATGGGAGGGAATATGTTGGCGTAACTCTGAGGCTGTAAGTGGGTGGTTTGGGCTGTGCAGTGTGGGAGGCCAGGCCCCAGTGCAAATTAAAGACTTCTCTGTGAAAGTCCCAGACTCTGCTACAGTAGTGTGTGTGTGTGTGTGTGTGTGTGTGTGTCTGAGTAACTGAGCCTGTGTGCAAGTGGCCGGCGGGGAAGAGACCCAGCCCTCCCTCTTTTATTTTTTTTTAACCAGTCATTAAAAATAAGCCACAACTCACCCCCAGTACACACTGAGAGACAGCGAGAGGGAGAGAAAGAATGCATCTCCTCTTTCTCCTCCCTTTCTTTGAGTTTTGCTGCTTCACTAACCAAGTAAAACGGGGAGGAAAGGGGAGGAGGGGGAGGTTGTGTTCAAGGGGGACTAATTCCACTCAGAGGTTTTTAAGACGCACACTCAGACCCCTCCCCCGTGTAAAGAGTAGCAGGAGTTTTTTTTTTTTTTTCTGTCCAGGAGGGGAGAGGGAGAAAGAGATGAATGGGCAAAGGAATGCAGGAGACAAACGAGTGCTCTCGGCAGGAGAGTGGGAATGTTGGAGTGACCATTGTTCCTCCCCCACGAGATTCTGCAGGGAGTGGATGTAAACACGTAGGAAGAGAGGAAAAGAGGGTTGTGAAAAATCACACCTGAGAGACACAGCTCTGTTGTATCTACCCAGATATGTAAATTGACCCTGTTACATGCTGTCTGCATTACCCGAAACTTTGGACACACACACAGATGCACACACATGCAGCCAGAGCCTATAGCTGCCATCTCGACTTTCCCCACCGCCTCCTCCACCCCTTCAGCAGGATGTATAGGGTCAGAGGGTCAGGACTGGAAACCACAAAAGACAGTATACGTCAGTGTAGCCTGGTTCTTGTTCCAAATCCCCCTTTAGTCCCTCTTGTGCCTCCTACCTTTCTGTCTCCCCCCTCTTTTTTCTCTCATTTTCCTCTTTCTCTCGCTTACTTTCCATCTCCCTCTCTCCACCCATCCCGTCCTCCCCCGCCTGCCCTGTTCCTCCTCTCATATAGGAGACGCAAGAAAGCCTTACGTTTGGTTTTGGGCCCAGATGGCTTTAGCATGCCTCTGGCGGTGGATTAAGCCGCCAGTGTCTCCTTTCGCCTCCATGTGCAAGTGGTCAGGACAAAGAACGTCAAACAGGGGGAAAGGGGGAAGGAATGCGAGGGAAAAAAAAAACCCAGGACTGTGAAACAACACTCGACGCTGATGTTTCACGGCATTCCTGGAAGAGTAAACTCAAATGCTTGTAAAAACTGTCAGCCAGCTTTCCTGTGACTTCTTGTGCCCAGTCATTTTATGAATCAGGTTATGACTTCTTCTTTTTTTTTTTTTTTGCCTCTTGGAGTTAATCCCCAGAGTGCTCGTTGCATGCAAGCCAGGGAGAGAAGAAGTGAACTTTTGACCACATTCTGCTGCATTTATATGTAAATAGCAGCTGCAGCAAGCAGTGATCCTTCATGTAATGACATGACATCGGCATTGTGTTTCAGCCCTCTCAGTTAAGACTGATTCCTGAGTGTGTGTGTGTGTGTGTGTTAGGCTTTTTTTCTTTTTGTCTGTCTCGCTGTGTGTTTGCTATTTCGTCTATTACTCCCTAGGCTTGCGGTTATGTTTTCCTGTACTCTGTGGTAACTCTGCGCTTTCAGTTCTTGTGGACAGTCCGTCATGTTTTATCAGGGAGCCGTGTTTAGCACTTGGAGACAGTGTGGTGGCAACATTGCTGTGTTGTTGTGGGTATTTTTAGCTTAGCAGTCTCTGGCCTAAGTGGCCTATATTATCCACTTAGCTACACAAAAGGCCACCATCAAAACTCTGTCCTCCCTTCTTCTTTTTATGGTGTCTCTAACTCTGTGGGCTTGAGTTTAACAAGTTACATATTCTGAGATTTATGAGGACCCAGTCAGTGCTCAATCGCATAGCCTGTTTCGTTTTAGTGACTAATGTAATCCCCTAACCCTAACCCCCCCCCCACATGATTCTGTGTTAAAGTATGCCATGACTTGTTGCAGTTGCCCGTGCTGTCATTGCCGACACAAGCGATGTGTCACTCCGCACAGCGAGCCAGTCTACTCTTTAAGGCTTGGTCAGTCGGTGAGCAATGCTGTGGGAAATGAGTGCAGTGAAAGCATGCGTGAGATGTGTGGGCGTGTTAGTTTTAGTGTTGGGGCTAATGCTCAGGTTTATGCCCCACGAAGCAGCTGGAATGTACAGGAACTGAAGGAAACAGCTCGGCAAATGTATCCACTGTCCCACCCTCTTTTCTCTCCTTTCTTTCACTCCTCTTCCTATTATCCTTTCTTTATCTCTCTCGCTCCCTCTCTTCTCCTTCTCCTCTTATGGCTGTGCTCTCTCTTTCAGCCCCCTGCAGGTAGGTCTTTTGGACGGAAACAAAGGACTGATGTGTCTCTTCATGTGGTTGTGCACTAGTCGGGGTAAGGCCCTTGCCAAGGAGCAGTGGAGAACAATGGAAACGGCCTAGAGCCGTCACAGGGCAGGTCTAATGAGAAAACCCCCTTCATGTAAGAAAAGTCTTCAGGAGATCAGCTCACGTGCTCCAGTACTGCACAGGGCGGAACTTTGGGATTATATATTTATACCAAATCCTGGATGATTACACCTGCCAGTGCAACAAATGTCATCTAGCGGCTATTTACAGTGTTGATGCTGACAATTACACTGCTGCTAGAGTAGATGTTAGTCATTTTGAGATTTTGGAGGGGTATAAAACAATCAGCTGCATATTTCAAGAGAGAGCTCCCCCCCTCAAAGGTAAACTTCAAAACACTAGATCTTCAAGGCAGTGGTGATCTTGGATAAAGAACTCAGTAACACTGAAACGTGTTATAGACTGTTTTGAAAATGAACTCTCGATTTTTATTTCCTCAGCATGTCTCTCCCTGCCTATCACTGATTGACAGGGTAAATAGTGCGTCAGGCCATAAAAGAGGTATGCAGGTAACCAGGCTCTCTATTTGAACTTGAAGCACAGGAAAATGGGTTAAGTGAAGTGAATCTATTGCCTAACAGGGAGCAGCTGCCTGCCAGATTTAGCGGTGGCTGACAGTTGTAAACACACTCTTATCTAGTCATTCAGGAGACACAAGCTTTCCAGAGCCGTTACCCACTGTTGACACTGGTTTCTGTCAAAAAGGGCACACTGAGCACACTGCTTTGTTGATAGCGCTGTTGGTCTGAGGACACCGGAGGCATATTTAACAAATGTTCCGTGCTGATATGCATGCTTATGTTTAACTCAAGGGGGGAAAAAAACAATTTGAATGCTGCAGTTAGTGCAGGATGTTTACAGCACTGTTAGCATTTGCACTGAAAACTCCCTCCCGGACAAGCAATCACACATGCTAAATATACTTCTTTAAAAGGCACTCACACACTGCCACCTTCCCCTCATGCTCAGGCGCGCACAGTGAGCTATTGTGTCTGCGAGAGTTCAGGCATCTGGAGAGCAGAAACCCTCTCTGGTGACCTCTGACCTCTGGTGGCTGAGAGTTGTAGACTGACATGATGGTTTCTGGGAGACTCTCGGGCGACACAGACGGCCGTCAGAGCACTTTTAAAAGAGCCGTGGTATTCTGTGCTCGCAGGGTTTGTTGTGTCTCTGCGATATGAGCTGATTAGAAGGGATAAGTGATGAGCAACAAACCTGCTACCTTAGGTTATTTTAACACATCAAAACACTTCAAGGTTGTTTGTAATTCTTTTCCATTTTTTTTTTTACAGTTACTCATGGAAACCTAACGGAGGCCATGTCGAGTCATTTAGGATGTGCCACTACTGCTGCGTTATTGTTCCCAACAGCAGTGTAAGATCACATGGTGTGAACCTTTCAGGTTATTGTCATCTCGTGACCCAGAGACAAGCCTTTTTTCTGAAAAGGATCCGAGACAAACTGGTCGGTGGAGTTCAGTATTCAGCCGCACAAAGCCGACGCTTCAGGGCGAGAAACAATATTAGATATTCATTTGCAACACAGTGGCACTCAGTTGCTCTCATTACGCTGTTGTCCTGGTGTCCATTTGATTTTTTCTAAGTCGAGCTAGCTGTTTGGTTTTGCTTGTTGGCTGGCGTTCAGGTGGGTGTCAGTGCAGCTGCAGTGTACCCTGTCAAGGTAAACAAATGGCCAACAGAAGCTCCCCTCTGCTCGCTGCTGGTACAAAACGCCAAGCCTCCCGGCAAACTTCATGTTGCTATGCGTCACCATGGTGACGCTATCACAAAGGACTCCAGCTGGTTCCCTGTGCGTGTGTGTTTGTGTATGACGGAAGGGGGGGGGGGGGTTATAGACGGACAAATGGACAGAGAGCAAGCAGACGGAGCCGGGCAGTAGCTCTCTGCTTTACCCTCGTCCCTCCTCCTCCTCGTCCTCCTCGTCCTCCTCCTCCTCCTCCTCCTCCTCCTCCTCCTCCTCCTCCTCCTCGGTCTTGTTCAGCTCCTCTTCTCTGTTCACTATTCTCTGCCCTTTCCCCTCTGGCAGACCCTCATCCCAAACACGGTGCAGCTGGGCTCAGCTGTCAATGTTCCCCCACACTGACCGCCCCCTTTCCGGGCTTTTGTATTTGTTTGGTCGGTGGTGGATTTGCCCTTGGCCCCCGCGCGGGGGAGCCCGTTCCTGTTAGCTAGCCTCTTAAACCGAGCCGTCTGCTCTTTGAAGTGGCCTATCACACAGATACGCAGATTGGAGATTACAGGGCAGCTGCCTGCCTTCAATCTGTCTGGTTACATGAACGTGATGATTAAATAAAGGAAACAGCATACACCTATGCAGACGTGTCTGCAGACACACAAATGGGACACAGTGATCAGCAGAGGCAAAAAAAAAGAGGTGGCTAGTAAGTCTGTTTTTGTTCTGAAGGCTGGAGAACTGAATGGAGACTTTGCTTTGTCTCAGGGGAGGGAAGAGGGCTTTCTTTGATATTATCAAGCCCAGAGGTGGGAGGAGTGGTCTACCAAGAAGAACTGCTATTCACACCAACTTGTCGGCGTGGTACTTTTGAAGCATTTGTCAAAAGAGGGATTTGGCAGAGGGCCACTAGAGTTTTGTCATTCACAAACTCTTGTCTTTGGGATGACAATGCTCGCAGCAGGCTGCACCTTCCTCTGTGAGGGAAGACAGATGAAATTCCACAATTCCATTTCCATTAAGTGGGGAAGTTGTTGCCGGTTCTTGTTGCACACAAAAGAGTATGATTGATGTCTTTCTCTTTCTGTGATCAAAGCTCCGCTAACCTGATCTTATGAAGTGAAACATTTCCACATTCCTCCTTAAGGGTCTGATAGAATCCTGTGTCACATTCCTACTTTACTCTGTCCTTGACTGTCTGTGTGTGTGGGAGGTCCGGCCAGTGTAGCTGTCTAATGCTTTTATGGCTGCAAGAGGATCAAACTACTTTCTTATCATTTCTGTGGAAACTGGAAACTTGGCTTCTGTCTTATCAGGACAGTTGTTTTGGTCAGATGTTTTTCCCTCACTATTGTCAGGAATATTCACTTAGTTTTTCTAACATAGGATCTTAAATCCATTCATTTTGCTAAATGTCAGATGACACATCTTTACACACACTTACAACCAAGTCACCGGCATGGGCCAGGTCACTGTGGACAGCAGCTCCTGATGGATGGAGAGCATATCAGTGGCAGGAAGTCTGTGGTCTGCCTTGATGTGGAGAGGTTGAAACGTTAAGCTGGGTTGTGTCAATGTTATTTGTGTGCCTCTGTATTTGCGTGTGCATGTCTGCAGGCCTGTGTGCGCATACAAGTGTGCGTGGGCTTGTTCCAACTCCTGAATGTGTTTACTTAACCTGTCTTGGCATTCAAAACCCCCCTGTCATTCTCCGGCGTATCTGGCTCTCGCAGTGACAGCTAGGTGGGACGCGGCGCGTCGTCTCCTGTTTCATACAGCGCTTTATTGAGCGGATGAAAACCCTCTGTTCTTTAACCCTCTCTGGGCCTAAGAGGATCACACACACATATATACAGACATCCAACATGCACACACACACACACACACTAGTGTGACTTTTAGTTGACTTCAGGGGATAGTAGCTCTGAAAGGGGTTGACATTCTATCCTTTGAACCTCCACGGTTGATAGGGGCAGGGCCTCGCCCTCTCCCTCTGTGTGAGTGCATATGTGTGTGTTCACTGTGTATGTTTTGTTCTCTTGTGGGTCTGTACTCAGTGACCTTTCCGAAGATTAGCCCTGGATGTCTATCATATTCCCTAGACATCTGTGAAAAGTCGAGACAGTGCTGCATATCGTGGCATGCTCAGATTATTCCGGTTAAAATAACTTTGGCACTAATTCCTGCATATACAGTATCTTTCAAAAGAAACACACATGACATCAAGCTGTCGAAGGAAATACAGTAAGTCATCTTCTTTTGTGTTTCTTGTGGGTTGTTACGCCACATCAAAGACTCATATTAGCAACTGTGATCTAATCTCAAAACGGCATTCATCCTGTCTGAGGACTTCCAGCTTGTCAAAACCTGACTGAAATCTCGTCTGGAATCATCCAATCACCACTGGTGAGGCAGGAGGGATGTGGGAGGGTGGATGGAGGGCGGCAGATGATTTTGACAAACCAAGAGGATGAAGTCAGCCCTCTGTTCCCCTCCAATATGTTAGGGCCTCTCTGTAGCTGTCAGTGAGATGGCAAGACACAAAGCAAACAACATCCGACTCTAATAGTTTTAGACATGGCTGCTCGTGCTGGGTGTGGTTGGCAACAGTTGTCTGCCGCACACAGAGCGGCAATCTCGCCACGGTAGGATGTTTGTCTTTTGTAGGGATTAAAGGGATCCAGGAAACCCGCTGTCCTAGTTTTGCTGCAGAGCAGAGCGACAGCGACCTAGTTTTGATGATAGCACCAGGCCAGGAAGTAGATTCCAAGGCATAATGTTGTTAGGAGGTGGCCGTTTTTGTCTCTCTTTTTTGTCTCTTGGCATGTTTCTATACACAGGCTTCTGAGTCAGTGTGTGTGAGAGGCTCCATTGTCTGTGTAGAACCTGTAGCTGTAACCTGAGAGGGAGAGAACTACTGAGCAGCACTATGATGCTTTTTAAAATCTATTTGCTTGGATTTAATACAGAGCCATTGGAGTGCACTGAGCTCTCTAGCTCAGTCTTCTACAGTATCATTTAACTGCTGTGCAATTATGCATGCAAACAACAGCAAGGCACAATCACACAGGGCTATATTTGGCAACACCAAATTGTTCTGGATGTGTACAGTAAGTGGGTAGAGGGCTTAACTATCTAGATCAGTGGGTCAAGTGGCTGACATACTAATCCTATTACTAGACGAGACTCTGATTTGTTAAAGTTGGCCCTAATCTACTGTCCATTTTGACTCCAACACAGAGACCCAAGACTTCTGGGTAAACTGTCAGGGTGTCAGATGTTACCATTTTCCTCTCAGGCAGTGAACTAATTTATATTTGATAGATTTGTCTCTTATTTATGTTTTTTGATTACAATAGTTTCATCCACTTTCTTCCGTTCATCCTATATTCTATATTGCATAACATGCATGCATGCTGTATTTTTATACTTTCATTCACAAATCTCTACTTCTACTATTATGTTATCTACCATTTATATTGTAGTGCTGGAGTTGCTGGTTATTGTATGTTTATTATCCTCCAAATACAGATTAAAGAGTCTTTCAAACCTAACACCTCCAGTTTGTAATGCAGATTTCCTATTAGAAATTTTAAGTCTCAAGCCTGATGACATCACTATGACATCATCTGGCTTATTTTTTCAGAATTAAGAAAGCCTGGTGGATGCCTTGCTTAAGGCTTCAATTTATCTTGCGTTTTTTGAGATCTATACTTTCATTGTGTAATCGTTTGTTATCTCTTTTCCTCTGTCTCCTCCCTGCAGTGTCATCATGCATCACCACCTACAAGAAAACACCTCCCCCAGTCCCACCGCGGACTACCCCGTCCAAACCTTTCATATCCATCACGGCCCAGAGCAGCACCGAGTCCGCCCAGGACGCCTACATGGACGGGGGCTCTGGCCAGCGGACGGGCATCAGCTCCCAGCCGGGCCTGTCCAACTCCACGGAGAGCATCGACAGCATGAAGGCCCTGACAGCAGCCATAGAGGCTGCTAACGCTCAGGTGCATGGCCCCGCCAGCCAGCACGTCACCAACAGCACCATCACCATCACCGCCACCGCCACCACCTCTGCCGTCGCGCACGTCGCCGCAGACAGCAAGGCGCAGAGGGAAGCTCTCCGCAAGTGCCTCTCCATAGGGATCCAGGTTTGTGGATGAGCCCAAGTTTCTCATGAAGTTCTGAAATAAAACTCGGGCATGCGGTTTGACAGTTTCTCCCCTCCTCTTAGGTGGACCCAGAGGAAGGAGGGCCAACTGAGGAGCAGTCTAAATTCCAGTCGATAGGAATTCAGGTGGAGGACGAGCGATGGTGAGTAGAGAGAGAAAGAGAAAGAGGTTGCAAAAGTGAAACTGGATAAGTCTGATGGGAGGGATGATGCAGAGATAACACGATCAGGAAGAGGACTTGTGGAGACAGAGAGAGGCTTGTAGTGTGCAGTGCAAGCTTTTGCCCCCCTGCACTGGCTTCCCCGCAGCAGCTGTGGCCAGTTCAGGGGAGGTTGGCGTCAGAGCCCCCTCAGCCAGGGGCCCCAAGTGACAGCTGGGCCAGAGGATGTGGTGCAGGGAGCTGGGAAGGTGGAGGAGTTGAGTTGACAGCCATCTGTTGCTCCAGTCATTGTGATTCAGGCTACTTTGAGGCTGTGTGTGTGTGTTTGTGTATGTGTGGGAGGGAGGGAGGAAAGGGGAGGGAGTTTTATTGGGTTTGTTTAGTTTTAAAAGCACTGAGAGACTGCTGTGCTGTCAGCTACAGCCTCTCATTCTGCAACATGTTCCCAGTTTGAGGAGAAGCAGCCTAGTGTGCATGCTGTTTCATCAGCTCACAGGCCTGCCGAGGCCTCTGGTGGGACACGCAGGCATTTATGGTTTCTTTGTCTGCTTTCGTTCACCCTGTCAAAACAGTGACCTTCTGTTCGGTGAGGGAAGTTGACAAATTTAGCCACGGTACTGGTTTTGCGCTGAAGCCAAGGCATGCCTCGGGAATTCAAAGAGACATCACCTTTAATCAAAGGTCACAGTGAGGGCTGAGTCCAGCACTTGAAAACACACACTCACACACTGTCAGGGAATGTGAGGGGCTTTCTGAAAGAGGAGGTCTCAGCTGATTGACCAAGCTCTGAGTTCCCTGAGTTGCCAAGCCAAATATTAACTCATCCAGACACCTTGTAGTGTGCTGAGTCTTGGATGCTAGGCAGCACAGCCTGTGCTGTGCATTTCTGTGGTTAATGTTTAAAGTTGGTGTGGGGTAGTATTGTTGGTGCATGTTTGATTGTTTACCTGTTGGCATGCATCTGTGTGTGTGTTGGTCCATGTGTGTGTGTGTGTACCTGGGAGGTCTGGGCATGCTGCCCCCTACATTAGATTCCCAGACAGTGAGAGTGCCAAACTCCTACGGCCTCCGTCCAGAGATCAAACTCCCTTTTTGTGTGTGTGTGTGTGGGTGTGTGTGTGAGAGAGTCTGTGTGTTTTATATGCAGCAGTCACAGGTCATAACCTCGCCTTGCTGTTTGAACTAGGATTAACTGAGAGGGAGTGGAAGAGAGCTGTAAAAGAGACGAACAACAACAAACAACATGCTTGTCTGTACACAGACTTCTTTCTGCTCTGAAATATGCAAATGAATGCTGATTTTATCCATGTATCATATTTATTTCCCCAAAGATGACTACAAGTCAACTTTTAAAGTTTTTTAATTCATTTACTATTTTTTTTTCTACTGTACATGATAGTTAATTTATAGAAATTAAGAAACTGCAAGTATCTTATCATAAACATGCAAAAAAAGTAAATGGTGATATACAATGACTTGCTGGATTAATTGATGGATTTTAGGGCCTTTCAGGTTTAGGGTTTTGGGTTGGTGGTCACCAGATGGCTTTGCAGTCACAGGGGAAGTGGCACATTGCTCGTGGCCCTAGTGACTAAAACATATGCACAACCATCATGAAAAGTCAATTTAAGGGAGAGCTAGACCTCCCTGTCTTTTTGTTTTTGTCCTAACTGACTAAAGGTTTGTCATTACTGGCATAACACAAATAAACAAGAGGCCTCAGGTGCATGTGCAAGTTTTGAGTGTCAATTTGTGGTGCATAATAGCACGAGTGGCAGTGTAGTATTGGGTTTTCTGTCATCCAACACATGTTCTGGCACTCCTTTTTATATCCAAATCAGACATCAGGCTGTTTTTGTTTATAGGTGCTTCAGTATTTCCTCATGTTTGTGGTATGGACCATGTCCTCTGCAGATGAGAGGGAAATTATTAAGATTTAAAACAGAGAACCCAGAGGTATAAAGGCTAAATTCCACTGCTGTAGTGATTTACAACTTTCTGTCACGTTCGCCACATGAATGTAACAAGAACATGGACTTTTTTCACGTGCTCTTTTTTTTTTTCTTCCTGCATACCTTTTTCATGTTTTATACTGTCTTCTCTCCATCACGTTGACTTTTCTCTTTTAATACCCTTCCTTGTTCTTTTGCCTCCCGTCTATTGATATGTCTGTCTGTCTGTCTGGGCTGTGTTTGGCCTTGCCCGTCTCTGTCCCTGCAGGAAGTTGTTAGCAGGCTGATAGAAAGCTGGCTGAGGTCATTAGAACTGAACACCTGCTTGGAGGAGTTACTCTTTAACTGCTCTTCACACACACTCACACTCGCTGGCTGCTGGTATGCACACATGAAGCACATACACACTGTGTTTGATCTCCCCCGAAGCCACTCCCTTGTTCTTGCTCTCTCTTTTTCTGTTCACGGAAGCGGAGAGATGAATGAGAAAAGGGGAGGTAAAGATGAATGGGTTGCGTCGAGGAGGAGTGTGCGTCCGGAGATGGGCCAAGGCAGGCGTGAGGAGCTATGATCATTTGTGTGTGTGCCTTGCTGCAGGCAGGTCAAGCCGATGTTCATGTGTGAGAGGACTGTCTGTGGGCATGTTTTCATCAGAGTACAGGCTAGCAGTTCAGTCTCATTTCAGGCTCGGCTCATGGGGCTAACCCACGTCTAACAGTAGAATAAAGCATGCTTGGTTTACCAAAATGTAAAAGTTTGCATGTGGACACGAGTGATGAGTTCAAATGTGTACTATTCTGCTCTTATTCGCTCTTTGTTTGTATCTTTGGAGCCCCTGTCCGTGCAGGCTCTTGTGCATGTTTATCAAAGGTGCCTCGTTTTTAAGTGACTCAACGAGCAGCCCCCTGGTACATTTTTGTATGTGTTAATAATATATGTGCTTTGAGTTGTGTACCACTTTGAGCTGTAATCTTGCAGTGCATAAACTGCTGGCTCGTCCAATCACTGCACAGTTAGCTGACCAGTCCCCCCAAACACCCACTTCCCTCAGGCGTCCCCATCCATTACTGGTGTTGTGAGCTGCTCTATAGAACGTAGCCAAATGCGGTGTATGTGTTGATTTAGTCTTTGCACATGAGTGTGTGTGTTTGTGTGTGTGTGTCTGCTGTTGCACATAGTGTGGAGGGACTTGGCAAAGGCTGCTCGACAGCGACACAAAGCCTCTGAGCCAAATACGACATGGCACATCCAGCTGCAGAGAGGTATCCCAGGTGTGTGTTTGTGTGCACGTGCTGTTTGTGTACGTGCATCAGCCCCAGCAGGGCTTGTGGTGTGACAATTGCACACTTTGTTGCTTCTGAATGAGCCAGGTGACAAAACACACACACACACACACACACACACACACACACACACAAAAGACGCTCCACATTACAAAAGCTATTCATCTTTATCAGTGATGAGATGCAGTTATCATTTAAATTTTTTTTCATACCGGGACCACCTCCAAGAACTGTGTGTAAACAATATTATCATAATTACTGCTAAAAGGGAGAAACTAATGTCGTATTACTATACAAAATGAGTATGTGGATTCAACCACTTAAAATCAGATCTTTAAAAGGTTCTCTGCTTCCTTTCATAGTTACCGCAGGATGACCCGCTCCAACAGTGTAACCACGGCCGTGCAGGCGGACCTCGACGACCCCACAAATGCCCCAGAGCTGCCGCCGCGTCACTGTGCCACCATGCCACGCCAGCACTCCCGCGATGCTGCTACCTCTACCGTCAGCATCCAGGGCTCGGGGAACCACTACCACGCTTGTGCCGGTGATGACTACGGGGAGGTGGGGTTCGACCCTTCGATCCTGCCCCCTCCAGACCCATGGATGGACAGCGTGGCCGAGCCAGAGGTGGGGGCTCTGGAGGCTGTCGGACGATCGGTGTGCCCCCGAGACGGCCGCTGGTTCCTCAAGTTGCTGCAGGCCGAGACGGAGCGTATGGAGGGCTGGTGTCGACAGATGGAGCAGGATGAGATGGAGAATGAGCTGCCTGATGAGAGTGAGTTGAGTCACACAGCCTAAATGCCAAGATATGAAGACAAGAAAGTCTGTTGTACACTAATATTAGCTCCATTTCTCCTCCTCTCCTCTGATTTAGAGGGTGCTGGTATTCATGGTATTGGACCACAATAGCTGCTTGTTCCTGTCTCAGGCCCTCTGGCCTCCACAGACATACCGTGCATACTTATCAATAGGCCGCTGCTGGCCCCAGCCACACATCTGTCCTTTAGACACACTGTATAATAATCTCTCGCACAAACACAGTGAAGGGGTTTCTCTCTGTGCTTCTCCATGCAACTATTTGATCATGGGGTAACACACACTGCAGGTCATGTCTGTATACACACATCTAGATATATTTTATAAACATACACACACATGCATATACCAGACTAAGCAAACAAGCCTCAGGCAGTAGGCACTGTATTCATACCTGTCCTTGCTGCGCAGCTGATTTCATGTCTTACAGAAACTGTCATTGCGTATGCAGCCAGTGCGCTGTTATGGTTCCAGGCTAGAGATTTTCTCACAGAACGTGCAGACCAGGGAGCCTGTCTCAAGGTTATATTTTCCCAGATCCCACGCTACCATGTGCAAACACACACACACACATGTACACACATATCCTGAAGGAGTCGAAGACATTGTATCTGTAGTGCAGATTGACTCATTACTCCCCCTCTCAGTTTCTGATCCCATTTTCTTCATATAGACTAATGTATGCACTGACAGCTCCTTTCCATAGGGATATGTGAGTCAGTAGGACTGACCATTGGAGTCAACTTATTCAATACAACCTTGTATATCTTATATATCACCATATACTTGATTTTTAAGTCTCTTTTGACACATGATAGCAACTAAAACATCTCTTATGTGCTGTAAATATGGCATTTTGAAATATGTGTTCTTGTAGGATTTCTATTTTTGGATAGCGTTTCTTTGGATTTGGAATTTCACTGCATTTCAGTAATTATTTCACTTCCCTGAATAAAGCTCAGATAAAAGAGGATTGCAGGGCATCCTTTTCTGCATTACAAATGCACCCTCTCTGTTGCACCGCAACAACATGCCTGCAGTATGCGGTTCTGTGAGTAATTGCATTGTGAATTGTGTGTGTGTGTGTGTGTGTGTGTATGTGTGTATGTGTGTGTGCATGCATGTGCGTCTGTGTCTTTCTGCAGTCCTGGGGAAGATCCGCAGTGCAGTGGGGAGTGCTCAGCTGCTGATGTCCCAGAAGTTCCAGCAGTTCCGGGAGCTGTGTGAGGAGAATCTGGTATGTGTCACCTCATCCTCTGCATGCTCCCCCAGCCCTCCCCCAACACTGACATCATCCTGCACAAATCATCCTGACAGGCCAAGCCACCGCTCATTTACTATGCATGTAGTGTAGTGTGTGCTTCTGCGCACCCTTACTGTCTTTCACATATAAAAAATAGAACTTGCTGTGTGAAATACTGGAGCCTGGAAAACAGGGATTTTTAGATGCTGATAACTATATATATATATATATATATGTGTGTGTGTGTGTGTGTGTATATTTGTATTGAAGCAGACAATACAAATTATTATTTTTCTTGGGTGGGGGTATTCCCTTATATTTTACCTTATGCATGTCCAAATATTATAAGAACCGGTGTTGCATAATTTACCCATTACATAACAATGAAACCCACCATTTGAAAATGTTCCCTTTGAATGAAAAGGTAACTTATAGTCATTATTGACCCTAATTATTCATTTTAGAATGCATAATAATAGAAATTGTGGATTGGAGTCTATATTTATAACGTTTATGTAGCAGTGAACCACTGGTGAATAAAAGATGAGTACTAAACAGATAGATTGACAAATTGATATTTTTTGGTTTAACCACGGTGTATGTATGATTCAAAACAAAGGGTAATGAAGAAGTCAAAGGAATATTCTATATACAAGTCCCTGGTATTTACAGAGTGGTGTCTGATTTGTTGTGTCTTTCCAATTTCATATAACTTGCACCTTAAAATGCATTTGACTCACACTAAATTCTGTTATTTGTGCAATTGACTTAAAACTTAATTATCAGATAGTAACGGCATCTTTGCAAAAAATGTGTGATGAGCATATAAACGATACGTATTTGTCTGTGTGTGTTCATGTGGACATGTGTGTATCTTTTTTGTTTTTGTGTATCAGAACCCAAATGCACACCCACGACCCATCTCCCAGGACCTGGCAGGTTTCTGGGACATGCTCCAGCTGTCTATCGAGAACATTAGCCTGAAGTTTGATGAACTGCACCAACTCAAAGCCAACAACTGGAAACCTCTGACCCCACCCGAAATTCAGGTACAGCCACACACGGCAAATATCATACTCATTCGAGTCCATTTTAAATTATCAAATTCATATAACCTCAGTTTTGTTTTGGAATGCTTTACTAACCCGCATGTTATCTGCTGTCGTTACTGTCTACTTTGAATTACAAGTCCTAATGATTCATGGTTGAGCTTTGTTGTAGCATGCAGATATATGTGTTGCGTACTGTCATGTTGCCTGCCTGACGTCACCACTTATATTTGTGTCTTGTTGTTGACAGTGAGCTGCTTTTGAGAAGCTACTCTACCTGCCACGCACCGTTGGGGCCTGTCCGTCTCCAATGGTCACTTTGACCTCACGCAATGGCCACCACCGTGCTCTCTTACCCCACACAAACGGCTGCCACCTTGAACCATAACCTCATTCAGTTGCATGCTCCGACATAATGCCGACAGCAAGCTACAGCGCTCTTTCTAACCCTTACTCAAACTGGCTGCAGTTGTGTTGCTCCTTACTGTGTTTAGCTGCAGTTTGCCATGAGGAGATCCGTGGTCTGTCATTAAGACTATTTATCATTCCTGTCCAGGAGAGAAGGCTGCCCCCTCCTGTGCCAAAGAAGCCCCAGAAGGGCCACCCTCCCCTGGCAAGGGACCGCTCACTGGAGAGCTCTGAGCGCCAGCGTCTGGAGGCTCGCAAACGCCTGCTGGCTGCCAAACGTGCCGCGTCGGTCCGGCAGAGCTCTGCCACCGAGAGCGCGGACAGTATCGAGATCTATATCCCCGAGGCTCAGACCAGACTATGAGACACTCAAACACACGTACCTACACACACGCCCAATACACCGTCCCATACACACAATAGCACTGAATGGTAAGGCTAGGGTGCTAACATAACATCATCACATTTTTTTGCCGACTTCCCAGATCACTCTGGGGTCAGTCAAGATGGAAGCTGTTTGAACAAGAATTGTATATTTACAGTATTTATTTATTTATTTATCTACCCCCCCCCCCCCCATTTCCTTCTCCCAGCTTTGATGTAGCAGTCCCTCCTCTTCCTGTACCCTCATCCGCCCCACACTCACAGAAGTATCTAATAAATCCCTTTTTTTAAGTGACCTGATATTACAAAGTAAGCCAGGTGTAGCACAGTAGTGATGCTTCACGTTCATGTGTTTTCAGGTGCTGAGAATCAGAGGAGAACAGGGAGGGAGCATGCATGTCCATGTGGAGTGTGTGTATGTATATACATGCAAACAGACACGAGTGATGTATTTGATCTGATCCACTCAGATCAAATGTATCAAATCAAATGGAGACACCAGACCAGACCTTTTATTTTTATATTTGTATAAAATCCCATGATCTGATTCTGAAAAAACATAAGCTGGGAGGCTTTGGTTGGTATAATGAGGTCAAACATTAGAAAATAATGGTGAAAAAACCAGACAAGGAAACTATAGTCTCAGTTAGTGACACAATTTGCCCTCTGTCTTTCCAGCAACAGGAGGCCGACCCTGTAGGAAAGGTCAAGAGGTCAGATTTTGCTCCTCCAGGTGAGGCAAAGTGGATATTGAGCCGGGAGCAGATTTTGGGGTTCTGAAAAGAGTGAAATTCAGTGAAAGAATCACTGTTCAAAAATACCACAAACCTAATCTGTGTGTGTGTTAGTGAGAGAAAGAGCGCGTGTGTATTATGATTCAGATGTTAATTTCAAGTGCTTCCTGTTTTCTAGGTCTAAATGGTCCTAGTTGTAATTGAAGATTAAGGTAGCAGTGTCAACAAACTGTAAACAAATCACCCATCTTGTCACATTTTAAACTGAGCAGAACATGTTTGTATAAAGAACATACAATATAATGACATGACATGCATGCTGACACAAGGTAACAAGGTAATATTTTTGTCTTTTCTAAACCGGTTTAATCCTTTCTCATGTTGCGTTCAAACTCTTCAGTGTTACAGACAATTCTAAAATACTGATATTTGGTACAATACTGGTAGTTGTACTGTATTTTATTATGTCACTTTTAGATAAGAGAGGTTTATTGAGACAGTATTGAGACTAAAGGACTGTAAAGGGACTATTTTCTCCTCACTGTGTGTGCACTATCTCTGCCTCCAAATGAAACGGTTATTTGAAGGTCATACAAAAAAATCAAATTTGTAATATTTTGTATTCATGTTTAATTTATTGATTAGGAGAACAATGACTGTTTATTGACATTGCGATTATTATTATGCACTGACAACAAGGCCCTTATACTGTGTTTATGTTTTATTTATGTTGGTTCTTTTGCATGACAGGCACCTTTTTTTGTCTTTTTTGTTTCAGTGATCAGCCTTAATTTCTAATGATAGTCGAGCACAACAGCAGTCTCAGGGGAAGATGTGTGTTTGTGTGTGCAAGTGTGTATGAGAGAGAGTGTGTAACTGACTTCATGTGACTGTATGTGACCCATGGCTTGGTCTCTCATTGTATATAACCCCAGCCACAAGGATAGGCCATGATCTTAAACAAGGGAATAGTATCCATGCCATCTTTCTAATGATGTTCTTATCGAACAACCCAGCCCTAATTACTTCAATGTAACAAGGTATTTCTGTCAGCTGCTTGAATGTGGAGACAATCCTGTGCCGGTTTAGCCATCACACAAATATTTTGATAACTGAATACCAGGACTTTGATTTCCAATTCTCTGTATTGATCTGACAAAGTTTTGTGCCATTGGATAACTATAGGTAAGGATGTATTCCTGCTTTTTGTCCCTATTGAACAGCTACCTGAAGTTTTAATTGAGAGACGTTTGTGAAGGAATCCAAGTGATGAAGTAACCGTACAGTATGATTTGTATTTCCTTTAGTTGGTCTATATGAATTTTAAAGACAATGCATAAAAGTAACAATAGTTCAAACTTTTGCCATTTTATGTAGATGAAGCTCATTTTAGTATTTTTTACTTTGGAACTTGTATTTGAATTGAATTGTCCGTCAAATGATTGACTTCTTATTTATGTTTATTATATTAACATATCAATATAATACTCCTGATATAGCAGGGAGTTAGAAACCAGAATGTTGGATTGTGGTTAAATACTAAACTCAAAAGACACTCCAGCAATCCTGGCCATTCTGATGCTTGTGATGTAGTTATATTAAGAGAAAAACATTCAAATAAACATTTGTACATAAATGAATGTTTCCCTATGTAAATGTACACTAAAAAACCCGATCAAATAACATATTAAGCAGATATACATTTTATAATTAATGTTATTACACTGTTGATGTTATGGCACGTGTATGAGCTCTTATCAGCATTAAAAAAAATATCATTGCCATAATTTTGTGGTGTTCATTTTTTCCCTCTGTCTCCACATGTGTTTCCAATTGGAATATAATTAAACAGATTACAAGGCCAGCATGGTGTGTTTTTAGGGCATTTCCCTTCCGCAGGGGCGGGTCCCCATAATTAGACAGCACTTTTGGCCTTGGCTTAGCCCCGTCACTCCTGTACATGCTGCTTCTGGTAATTCGTCATTCACACATCAGTCATGCTGACGGGAGGCATGCTGACCTCAGTGGCCAGAGTTCAGGGGTGGTGGGGGTGAAAGAGGGGGTGGCGGAAGTGGGTGTCGCCTTTGTAAAAAGCCAGTCCCTGGGTCTGTCTACCTCTCAGACGGCCCGCCAGGGTGGGCTTCAACTACCCACTGTGTGCCTGGAGGTCTGTTTAAACCCTTGTTAGTGATTACATCTCCAGGTTTTGGACCCAGCCTTCACCACAAGAGCTGTCATTTGTGACAGGCAACATCTGACCAAAGGTGGAAGACTCCAAATTCTGAACATTTGGGAATGACTGGCAGGGGCAGGCTTTTTGTTGCAACGCTCTGGCCACTGACTAACCAATATAATAATGATTATTTAAATGATTACTTTGATAGGCCAACTGCACAGTGAAGCTGGCTGATCAGTGAACATGGAGTACTGATTGTTCCCGGGGTCCTTTTTAATGAAACAAATGACAACCTCAGCAAAGGCTTTCAAATCAGAAAAAGATTTGTTATGAGCCTCAGAGAAAAACTTGTGATAAATGAAAGGATGATTGTCTCAGCAAATACAGACGAGTCCTATTGAGGCCAATAGAGAGACTTTAACAGGACCAGAAGAGAACAGCCGTCCTCCTAGCCTTGAACGAGCCATCGCACTCAGTTGGAAGCTGCCTTACATTGACTCTATTGAGACGCAGACAGACATAAAGCCCCGCTGGCAAGAAACTGTTGACGTCTGCTGTATGCTCGTGTTAATTTATGCAGGATTATGCTAATTGGCAGGAGCTGTTGTAAACCTCTCACACACAGGAATGTCTCTGAAAGCCTAACGGTAGCCTGTGGAAAGACATGAGCGCTATACTATTTCTGTCCTCCAGTACTCCCTCCTTTTATTTACTGAACATTCTGACTCAATACACTCTCCTTATCCTTTAGGGATAAATCTGTAATCTTCACAAAGTTCAGTGGGATTTACAAGAATCCAACCTGTATAAATGCCTGTCAGATTAAAGTGACTAAGTGATCCGCAGGAGGGAAAATACCAAATGATAAATTCGGGGGATGTAGAAAAACAAAACTTTATTTGAATCCCATGTGACCCCTATTTGCCACAAACATTGCACAGTATGAAAAGAAATCACATCATTGGGCATCATGTCACATTAACTATACACATGGTCCTATTATACATGAAAATGCTTTTTTGGTGATTTCAAAAATGCTGTCTTTGTCAGGTTGTAAAACAGCAAATGCAGAAAAGACATCTGTAGTGTTTAATTTTCCAGTCCACTGGCCGTCGTTTTCGCTGAGTGATGGGATGAAGGCTCAGACTAAGAACCTGCTACATTGGTCATCTGAAATATCCCTTGGTTTGGGGAAAAAAAAAAAAAAAAGAAATAAAAAAAAAGCATAGAGGTTTTCTTTTAAAATAGCTAAAAGTAAATTACAAAATCAAAACTATACTTATACTCATGAAAACACATAACATTACTACAGTAGTGAATAAGTTTGTCATAGATGCCAAGAGCAAAGTATGTTTAAGACACTGAGATGACCTTCCTCTGCCTTTAGTGTGCAAACAAACGAGGCAGACCAATCATAAACTGATCTCTGAAATGTATAACAGTAAATGTGTGTGGATGCGACCAATCCGTGCGATTGGTCTGTGAAGGAGGGCTGATTCTAGCTCTTGCTTCGTTCTCTAAAATGATATACAGTATAATGGAAAGACGTAAGACAGGCAGCATTTCTCTGATAACATTTTTGGTCCCTGTGTGCAAATAAGATACACATGTAGATACATACGCATGTATGTGAAATGAATAAACAACTTACAGCCAAGGCACCTTGATACAGTTTTTTTTCCCATAAAAAAACATCCTCATCAATTTGATTGGTATACCAAAAATAGAAATGATCAGGCTTTCATGTGGATTTGTTCTCTGTTGCGTGCAGACAAGTCACTGAATTCAGAGGAGTTCCATAGTCGAGACATAAAGTCAGTCTCTATTCCCTCCTCTTCTTCTTCTTCTTCTTCTTCTTCTTCTGTCACTTTCTCCCTTTAGGAGACCAGCTGCTTGGCTTGCAGCTCCATCTCTGCAGCCCGTTTAAGGGCCACGTCCACCAGGAGCTGAAAGCCGCTGAAGTCTTGTGTGAGGTCTGGGGGGGTGGGGGGAGGGGTGTTGAAGAGCCCGCTGCGGGGGCTCAGGTTGCCCTCCATGCCGGTGCTGCTGAGGATGGTGGTAGTGGTGGGGAGTGGCTGGCTGCCTGGCGCTTCATCCCGGCACCCGAGCAGCGCCTGTGCGGACTGCAACAGCTCAGCTGCCCTGTCACAGTTCATTCCTGGCACCGAGGGGTGGGAGGCTGTCGGGCTGGCCTGCATCGCTGTGGTGACAGTGGTGTGACAGATGACAGAGGGGCGGGTGGGCATGAGCCCTGGAGAGGGGGACATGGAGGTCGGGGAGGGTATGGAGGGAGACACCGCCTTCCTCAGGACACCGGGCAGGGCGGGCTCGAAGCTGGAAGGGTGGAGAACACGTTTGTCGTAGCTGTCCTCTGTACCTGCTGCGGGACTGCTGTGTTTCGGGGACTGGGAGCTGTCGGAGAAGCTGTCGCCAGCCTTGCTACCTTTCCTGGATATGGTGAACTGGTTAGGATCTTTGCCATCTTTCCTCAGCATTTCTGGAAGGAGTCGCCGCCGTGCGTTGATGAACCAGTTGCACACCTGGAAAAGACAATAACAAAAGTCCATGCTGTGAGAAACCGCATCACATGGCTCACTTATGTTCTGCCTTGCAATTTAAAAGAAAATCTGCTGGTACACTTATCCCCAGGTGCAGCTTGCACCTGTGTTTTCAATAGAGAAATCAAAACGAAAGGGTAAACAACACCCATCACACACACTGCCTCACATCAGAGGCTGTATATTCCACACCATTAGCATTTCCTGTATATCATTCCAGCACTGCAGAAATGAAAAACCGGACCTCTAAGATTTACTCCGACGACTGTGATCACGTCTCAAACTATGGAGAAGCTAAGCACTAACTTTCATCAAAACGTCTAGTGTGGAATTCTTAATCCTGTATTTAAAATAGTTTTCAATAAAAAGTAATCTCCTTTGTCATAGCAGTAATCACGGCCATCTCTCTTCTTTTTCCTCAGTCCTCCAGGCTAGTCGTAACTGGCTCAGGGAGACTTGCAGCTCTAACCATGTAAATGACTCTGCATTGTTCCCAGACAGCTGGGATGGAAAGGGGCTGGAGGGAGGGAAATTCCTGTCCAAGTGCCTCAGCCAAGCCCACAGCACACAGGGAGTGAGTTTACTCATCTTGTCTTCGGCTTTAATGTTGCTACATCAAGCTGGATTGGAAGACCTCACTGTTTATGTGTCATGTTTTGTTTGCCATCTAGACAGGAAATGATTCAGTCATGCTGACACTGGCTTCCTCTTGACTGTTCTGTTTTCACGTTTACTGGTACACGTTTTCAGGCTTTACTGGTAATCTTGTGCTTTGTGTCATATCTGGGTCCATACCTGCAGTGTGGAGAGCTGAGTCTGCTTGGACAGGAGGGCTTTCTCCTGTTCAGAGGGGTAAGCGTTGTAACGGTGCTCGTACAGCCAGTCCCGGAGGATCTGGACTGACTCCTTTGGCAGATTCCCCCGCCGTTTCCTCTTCCCGTTACTCCCCGAACTGGACGACAGATCCAGAGGGGCGTCCACGCTGTCCTCATCGTCCGTCTCGCTCCCCGACAGCATCGTCAAACCTGCGCAAGCGGGCGCAAGTGAGGAGGGAAAAAAAAAAGGAGTGCGTGTGAGAACAGGACAAAGAAGAATAGGTATCCTATTATGTCAGCCACCCTGTTGTCGGTCTCCCAGCCGCTCTGCCGCAGCCGCTTACCAAGCGCAAGCTGTCTGGGAGGCAGCTGATGTGTCAGAAGCAAGCTGTCAAGTTCAGCCATGTGATTCATATAAGTAGCGAGGGAGGGTGTGAGGAGGAGGAGGAGGGAGCGAGGGAGAGATGGAGGGGGGACGTCACAAAGGCTGGTTTGATGCTGTGGCAGTTATAAAACCTGCCTCGACAAATACACGCCGGGTCTGTTGCACAGACTGCGAGCACACCTTGCCTGCGTGGATAAGTAAAGTACACTGAGCGGACCACAAGAACAATTAGTGTATGAAGGGAGATTTTGTTTTGAAGAGCGGCAACAGTGCATTTGCAAAGATTACAGAGTTGCTTTCTTCTTTTCTTTTTTTTTTTTTTCCTCCATTTAGCGTTTCAGGCATGTCTAATCAAAGTCAATCATGATCAAACAGGATTTGGGCCTTTGAATTACTGAGGAGTTTTAGCCATGGGGAAAAGAAACCTGCTTATAAACTGTTTGTAAAACCCACTTTGATTAGATTTTTAGTATAGTCTATATTTTTAAGTCTAGTTTTCAACATATGTTAAATCAAATAATAATAATAATAATAATAATAATAATAATAATAATAAAGTTGGGTACAATTGACACAAAACATGAACACGAAGAAGCACATCTCATTTAAATCTGACCCTGGCAGTTCCTCAAATGATGTTTAGGTCTCCACTGCCACATGAACGCCAGCGGCTTGCTGTGCAGGCCGCCCAGACGCCATTGAGAAACTGCAGAGACTCGGAGACTCGGAGGCTGTGTGATCCCCAGCCCCTCTGCAGTCCGCTCCGGGGCAAACCAGTGGGAAAGGAATAAGAAAGTTCCCAAGTCTGAGCGGCCAACAGGATGAGGTAATTACGCAGGCTGGGGAGAGAGGGGGGGAGAGAGGGGGGGAGGGGAGACCTGTTGCAAATCAGCGTCTCCAGACTAAACAAAAGAACCCAGGGCTGCGTGCTTCTTTGTATGCAATTTTTAAAAAGTTTCTACGCGCAAACGGCGAACCCCACTCCCTCCCCCCCAAAAAAAACACCGCAGCTTGACAGCGGGCGGGTGGAAAGTACGTTTTTAAGGGCCACGAAGACGCCGCTTTTTGTGAGTTTAAAACAACTTGTAAGCGGGTTTCTATTGTGTGTGTGTGTGTGTGCGTGCTGCACCACGAGGTCCGTGAATGTAACAAGGCAACAGCAACTTCCCCACGACGAGGTCAGAGGGAACACGAGCCCGAGATACAGTTTAAATGAAAAACAAAAAAAAAAGAGGTGTTGTGCCGGAGGTGTTTCCGTTTCAGCGGCAGACTGTTCAAAGACCGTGTACGTTTCGGGAGCTCGCACGCTGCCAAGAAAAAAGAAACAGAAAATGCCTCACTTCAAACTCCCCAACTCTCAGCAGTCGCCAAACTTTGACTTGCGCCATCACCTTCGCTAAAAAAAAAACAAACTTCGACACAAACGTCCGTCATTTAAACGAGCCAGCGTTCAAACTACATATATATATTTTTAAAAAAAGGAGTCTCGTTTGATTCGGTTTTGACGTTTTTTTTAGCGAGCTGGAAAGTTGGCCGAATTACACGAGAAGAAAGAGAGAGAGAGAGAAAAACACAACACATGGCGGAACAGCCGTGTGTTGTGTTGTGTCAAAGACCCTTTGAATTAAAAAGAAAAAAAAACACACCGAGCGAAGAGACGAGCGACGGGCAAAACCGAGAGAGCTCTGTCGACTCCTGACACCGCGCCAGCACATGGCGAGAAAGCCCCCTGTCATGTCTGGAGAGGAAACAATAGACTGCGTGGTTTGCATATGAGGGGAAACCGTCCCGTACGCTTCCCCCCCCGGCCACCTCCGACTTCACGTTTTCTCCCCTCTTCTATAACAAAAAAAAAGCATCCAACCTACCTTTTTTCGTCTTCATCTCCGTCCGAAAATGCCCCACTTTCCTTCCTCGTCAAGCGCAGAGAGGTGGTGGTGGTGGTGGGGGGGGATACTGCCTTTGTGTTAGTGCGGTGTTTTTCTCTTCTTTTCTCCAGATATCCCCAGCGTGTATCCGAATATCCGAAAATCCTTATTCATCAAAACCCGCTTCTTTTACCCCTTGTTTTTTCTTCTTTTTTTTTTTTAAGGGGGATTTTTTTTTTTCTTCCTCTCCTCTGCTCGTCCTTGTTTGGAGACTTAAAGATTGGAGAGAGAGAGAGAGAGAGAGAGAGAGGAGGGTGGTGGTGGTGGGGGGTTTACCTGAGATCTCTGCGTCCCTTTCGGCTCAAAGCCCTCTTCTCATTGACTCAGTGCGTGTGTGTGTGTGTGTGTGTGTGTGTGTGTGTTTGATCCTGAAACTGGGTGACAGCTATCTTTGACAGCTGCGTGACTCAACGCACGGAGATCCTCCCACCGCGCGGGGCAGGGGCGAGGAGGAGGAGGAGGAGGAGAAGAAGAAAAAAAAATCTCTGACATCAGCATGGCTTGTTCCACTGACATGGATACAGTCTCGCTCGGCTTTAACTGCTGCAGACCCCCCCAACACCAACACCAACACCAACACCACCCCCCCTGCAACAGGGCCAAACAAACACCGGCACCTTGTGTATGAAATCATGAGCCCGCAGTAAAAAGCGTCGGGTGTTTTTTTTTTTTTTTTTTTTTTTTCCGGGATGACAACAACAACAACAGGCTGCCGGAGAGCACTGCGGACCTCGTGGTAACCCTCTCACAGGAAACAAGAACCCCGAATGAAAGATCACAGCGTTATTGCTGCAGGCGACACATTTTTATTACTATTATTATTTATTTTTTTTTTTGCCAGTTTATACTTGTGGTGTGTGTGTGTGTGTGTGTGTGTGTGTGTGTGTGTGTGTGGTATTCGGCAGTATAGTAAGCCTGCCTTATCGCACCTTGTGGTTTTTTATCTCGTCTGGTATCACTCCAGCATTTTGTATAACACATCGCACATGTTTGTCTGCGGTAGTTAACTGCTTGCCATAATGTATGTGGAACCTGTGTGGTCCTGTTGCACTAACTTAAAGACACATTGTATCTCCTGATTATCGTGCATGACAATAAGGGACCCGCGTGATGTTTATGGCAATACCAGCAAATGCTGTGTTTATTCTCCTGCACTTTTATAATAGTAGCTCATTCTGTTTTATTTCTCGCGGGAAATTTGTAAATAAAAAAATTAAAAAAAAAAAAAAAAAAATACAGTATAGCCAACACGAGGGGTGTATTAGAGGCAACCGTGTGCCAGCTGGAGGTGAGTGCACCAGTTGGGGTTACTAGAGAACAACAGCGCGGAGAAGGAAACGATCGGTGCTCTCATTTGTATGCGGTGCACAGCCTTGCGACAGCTGCTGCTGGAGCGTCGCCCCTGTGTGCACGCGTTCGCTCCCGGACGGGCGCTCGTCTCTCCCCCTCTGAAGCCAAATGTCGCCCCCGCGCGTGTGTCTCCGGTACTTGAACGCAACGTCATCTGTCCACACGGAAGGTCCTCGGACTCCCTCCGGTGGTTCAGCGAGTCCTTCCTCAGGAGGAAGAATAATTATTTGGGAAATTGTTGACAAAGAGCTGTTACAAGTTATAATATTTTAGCAAATATAGGCCGATGTGACAGAGGCATTAGAAATTTAATTTTTTTTTTTTTTTTTACAGTTTTAGGTTAATAATGTGTATTATTTCATGATTTTTCATTCTAACATGTAACTGACTGCTGTGAGGTAATACTTATATTAAGGACTCACGTTCTTACCGAACACAAGTAGTGGGACTCAAGCGGACAAGCTGAAACAGTCTCTAAAAATAGAGATATGAGCAGGTTGGGCATGCAGCAGCAGGCTGCTGTTGCCAGTAAGTCAATATCAGCCAGGTCCATTATTACATGCTGTGTGTCACATGATGGGAAAGATCTAAATAGTTATTATAATAATACTGGTGGTAAATAATGTGTTCCAATACATTCATTAAATAATAACTGAAATCCAACAAGTAAGCTCAAACTTTCTTCTAGATGTTGTGATGTGAAATGTAGGCCTAAATCAAAAAAGGAGAACATTTGGCACATTATCACTCACTCAAAGTATTTGACTGTGACGCATCAAATCCTTTTTTACATTAGTTGACTTGTGGTCAAACACTGATTCAATGCTTGAGTCAGGACCTGAAAGTGGAGAGCTGCGTCAAGCTGCCTGCAGACAGCACGAACGATACCGGATGTTAGGCGACTTTCCCTTCAAAATAAAGTTGTAATTAGCACTTAATTATGGGACTAGTCATCTATCTATGTTGCCTTAGTTATTAGCCTACAAGTGTAGTGTCCGCACGTAGCCAGGGTTTGTTTTGCTCTTTACAAATAACTTTGAAAATGATCCCAGTTATTCGTGGCAGTAAACATTAAGTCTAGTGCACTTGTGTTTTCTTGGCATTTGTATTGAACAGAAACCAAAAGTGAACACATGGTTGCACATGTTATCCAAAGACTACAGCTTAGTGTCATGTTACTTCAAGGTATTTATTTGTTCTTCTCAATGGTTGAATACTCAGAAAAAGATATATGCAAAAGTTAGAGACATTAGAAACAAAGCAGAAGCATTATTAGATGAATTCATTCTGAACACGTTTATGTGCAAGTAAAAGTGCAAACACACCTTCATCTCATGCTCGGCCCCTTTTTTTGTGCCTAGGTTTGTTTTCACTTTGAAATTTAAGGGTTTTGTTTTCTATTGATCAGTGTCAAAAAAGTTAATTATTTTACTAATGAAAAATTCCAGTATTACTTTCCGAATTACATTTTATTTCTTTAAAAAAAAAAAAGAAAGCTTTGTACTGCTTTGTTGGTCGGTGAGGATTTTATTCTGAAAGTAGTTAAACGGAAGGCGTGCCGGCTTCATTCCGCCGGCCTTGACGCGGCTCATGCAGACCGTGTCCTGTAACAGTTTGAAGTCTAAAATTAGGGAGGCACCCCAACAGCAAATGACGGAAGAAGACTAAACTGGACAGTCGACTCGTCCCTGCGTGTCAATGGTAACAGGAGCAGGGCCATGGAAACGTCCCCTACAACTTTGCTGTTGTTGATGACACGGAGGGTATTTTTGGATGTTGTTGTCATCTTTCCGTAACACCCCGGCCGCGGCGCTCATTATAAAGGACCCTTTACAAAATGCATTTGTACAACAGTGCGCTCACACACTACCCGAGGTCGTCTCGCAAAGTTACGATAACTTTATCGGCCGGTTCCGAGCGCCTGAACGGGACGACGCCGACTTCCTCCGGGGCCGACAACGCAGGGTTTGCACAACCGAGCGCAACTTCAGCGTCCAGCGGGGATCCGGCGAGAGAGACTGCTTCTTCCGCAAACATGCCTGCCTTTTCATGTTACGAAGCCTCATCCATGAGGCCAATTTACTTCACGTCGACCGCTGAAATACTAATCCGCAGGCCTGATGGAGTGGAGAGGTCTGTCCCCGTCCACATCATGAGGGAGTCCAAGACCAAGCCGCCCTCCCCTGACTCACACAACGGTGAGAGGGTCCTCTGTGACGACTGTGACTCTGATGTTATTGTGGACTTGATAGATCATCTGAGGAATGGGACGGATGAGCTTTTCCCTGGCTGCCCAGAGCTGGCTGGAAATCAGCTTTTCAGCAGCAGCAGCAGCAGCTGTAGACCCAGAGTGGAGGAAACGAAGAGGATGGTTGGAAATTCAAGGGAGGATGACACGGTTTCAGTGACTGACGCCTCCTTTAGAAGCAATGGCTGGGCCTCGTTACACGAAGAGGAGCTAGTCCCCTCCAGGGCGGCTGAGCCCGAGGACCTCACGAGGGAAGATTGCAGTGATCTGAGCGGTGACAAAGCTGCGCCAGCGTCAGACGGGAGACGGGCCTTTGAGCTCAGCGTTCTGCAGGAGTCGCCTCCACAGAGGTGCCAAGAGAGAGAGGACGTCAACGACAAAGTCGCCCGGTACCTGGCTGAAGTGGAGAGACAAAACAAGTACCTCCAGGAGAAGCATAAATACCGCTACCACATCATTCCAGACGGCAACTGTCTGTACAGGGCCGTGTGCAAAGCCACGTACGGGGACCAGGCGAGGCACGGGGAGCTGAGGGAGCAGACGGTGCACCACATCGCCGACCACTTGGACGAGTTCAACCCCATCATCGAAGGGGATGTAGGGGAGTTCCTGATCAACGCGGCGCAGGACGGCGCCTGGGCCGGGTACCCCGAGCTCCTCGCCATGAGCCAGATGCTGAACGTCAACATCCACCTGACAACGGGCGGGAGCCTGGAGAGCCCCACCGTCTCCACCATGGTGCACTACCTCGGGGAGGAGGATGCTTCCAAACTGGCTATCTGGCTGAGTTGGCTCAGCAACGGCCACTACGACGTGCTCCTAGACAAGTGTCTCCCCAACCCGGAGTATGAGGACTGGTGCAGACACTCCCAGATGCAAAGGAAACGGGACGAGGAACTGGCCAAGTCGATGGCGGCCTCATTATCCAAAATGTACATTGAGCAAAATGGATCGGCGTGAGAGAGATACTGTTGAGAGTTAAAGGAGGCACGCTGAACCAGAACCACTGATGGTGTTCGGTTTCTACATGCTTTAAATTATTTTTTGTAAGATTTATATGGCGAGAGAAAGGAAGTGCAGTGCACATACTTTGGTTTTTGTATATGCCAGTGATGCCAAATTATTGGCAGTGGACTCTGAAAGTGTTTGAAAGCGTGTGAGCATGTTCTTGTTGATAGTTTGGGTTATGTTGACATGATTGACATTCTTTAATGCTGTTCAATCACTGTACATGGAATAGCATTTCAGTATACATTATTTATTTGCCTTTTATTGTCAGACCAGTTATTTTTCTATAATGTCTGTGCTTTGAAGGCCTTTGCCAATTAAAGAAATTTGGTTTGACATTTTCCACTATAGCTGCATAGTTTAATATCTGTATAGCTACTCTCTTTTGCACAAAAGTCCTATCCGACAAGTCCAGAGAGTTTTGTTTGTGTCTGTGAGAACAGTTCAAGTGTCTTTTTTTCTATTATTCCAGTTCTTTTAAGGCTTTTGACAACATTTTTCAAAATAAAGTTTTGAAGAAACCTGATTTGCGATGGCCATTGCTTGATTATCTTCCTCTTGCGCTCTACCTGCACAGAAACTGTTATCCAGTATCATAATGATAATGTCAGCTATGTCACCTTCATCTGCAGAATTGTACTTTCCTGTGATGGGATCCATCTATTATATTGCAGCTATAGGCAGGCTGGATGAAGTGATGTGTGCAGTAGTCATCCTCCACCCCCTGCTGTCCTGAAGTGAAAAGTGATGTTTGGAATGTATTACATGCAGTGACCCTGAAGCCTGCGGCCTCTCATTTAGGTCAGGCTGCAGAACTTAGTGTATTAAGTGACTGCGGTCTCAGTACACAGATCACAAGGGACCTGTGGTGTCTCAAATTTGGGACAAGAAGTCTTTGGGACAGTATTACATTAGTGCACTGTAACTTTTTCCCCCTTTATGTTGTAATATTTACAAAGTTTTCCCTTTCAGCATTACATTTTCTCTGTTTTCAACCTTCCAGAAAATATTTTCATGTAAAACTTTGAAAGAACAATTGGAGAGTTGTCATATCTGATGGGGACAAGACAGTATATGTAGCTGCATTTCTCTGTATTAAAGCAGTGTATTGTGGGTCAAGAAATATATATTATAAAATGCAGCTCAACGTAAAAGTTTGTGAGGGAGACATAAACAGTATATGCAAACATTAGAATATAACTTTGTGTTATGGAGGCTGGAGGTCTGCAAGTTTTTGAGATTTTTCCACAGAAGAACTGACTCAGCTCTTTTGTGACTTCTGAAACAGCATGTGAACTGCATTTATGAAACAGCAGTTTGCCAGATTGCACAATATTACCGGTGGTATTTCGTCCACCCCCTTTTTCTGACGCTGTCTAGGATGCCAGCCCGATGATAACGTCGCCCTTTTGTTCCATTAGATGGCGCTGCAGCCCCCCATAAGCACCCACAAAGTTACTGTACTGAAGGAATCTGGGTTTCTTTTCTCACAGATTACAACATGGGTTTATTAAACCTGCTGCACTGAGTCATAGTCCTCTTTTAAAACAAAACGTGAAATGTTTCAGGATTAGTAATGGATGATGGCGGAAATTGTGGAATACTGTTTTAGAAAGTTTTAATTCATTATTAAGTAGACTGACCAGCTAATGACTGGTCAAAAACTGAAGACTTTGTCTCAGCTTCCTGATTTAAGTACATGTGTCCCATGTGGTCCTGCAATAGGCCACACACATGAAACATCAGTACATTTATACACCTTTCAACTTAAAACTTTATTACAAGGGTTTAATGCATCCCCATCCCATATGATGACGTAACCCTGCAGTCATGTGGACATAAGGTAAGGGGGGGGGAGTTTTTTATTCTTTATTTTTAATGCGTGGGGGGGGGGGATAGTGGCTCCAGTGTCAGGCAGGGACGCTGGAGTCTCGGGCTGCAGAGCGGAGGGCAGGTGAGCTGCACCGCAGTACTGGCACGCAGTCAGCGCACAGAGCGGCGGGGCGCGCACACACACACACACACGCACACGCACACGCACGCACACACACGCACCGGCGCGTCCGCGGAACCGTTCCCACGCGCAGAACGCACGGGGACGCGGTCGCCTCCACGCAGCCGCAGCCGCGTGCTCCGTCAAGTTTGCCGGGTAGTTTTCTGAACGGAGCCGGAGGAGAGTCAGTCGCTGCGGGGCCCGGAGCTGGCATCGGACATGTCGGGACACCGGGTGCAGTTCGCGGACCTTCCCGCCGGCGATCACAGAGGAAGTCCCAAATCTCACAGTAAGGAGAACCACTGACCCGTAATCTCTGCTGCTGACCTTGATTTCACCGGTAACTCCACGAGACTAATGTCTGTGGAGAACTCTTTAGAAGAAGTTTTTTTAATTTTAAGGGGTAGGTGCTGTTTTATAGTAAGTTCATAGTTAGTAGTTCTGTAGTCGTATAGGAGAGGAGGCAAGAAGAGTTAAAGGCAATCTTAATGGAATATGTGTTTCCTTTCCTTTCCTTCACATATGGCTCATTGGGAATTATACAGGACGCCTCAACTGTGTGAAGGAAAACAGTTGTGCTCCATAAACCTTGGACTAGATGATTAGACTCTATATGTTAACAAAAAAATCTCTCTCTCTCTCTATATATATATCATTAAAAACACAATCAAGGGAAAACAGTTCCATCTGCATAAATGTAAGCTTTCAAAAGCTTTTTTCTTAATCATGTCCCCCAATTTTCAAGCAAAACTGTAATTATTTGCTGTCTTTCGTCTCTGAGGGACTGTGATAATTATTTTAGACTCATTTCCACTGCTCACCTGACATGTATGTTGCTGGTGATACTGCATTCATGTTATGTTCCTTATGCGTGACTGTGTGCGGAGGTTGTGATAACCCGCTCTGCATGGGCATCAGTGGCGTGATCCCATTCAGCCCCCGCTTAACACACTTATCTGAAGTGGCAGTTGCCCTTTACGTGCCGCTGCTAACTTTTTATCCTCAGTGAGTGTAACACTTCTCATGCTCCGTCTTTGTAAGGTGACACTCACCTTGAGATGCATTCAGACACCACTTCGCAGCATCCCACACTCTGAGAGCAGAACACATGAATGGCCGTTAGGAGCAACGCATTCAGGGATTTTGTGCCTTTGAAGGTTTAAAGATTCCTGCCTCTGATTGCACGTGAGGGGCCTGCCTCTGCTGCTGGGTGCTGCAGTGTATGCACTACAGCATGAGACACAGACAAGCTGAGCTCATCTCCATGGTGACACGTTGAGTGACAGGACACGTGAGCAAGGACGCAATGGAAAATTGCCAGTTTGCTGCAAAGCTTTCCAGAGGGGTGCATCTACAGTACACTGTGGGTCCATGAGAGCGCATGTGCACGTTTGTGATATATTTGTATCTATGATGGTAGCTGTTCTGGCAGTTTGATGGGTTTTTTTTTTTCGCGTTTTGTCAGAGTCAGTCAGTAACATGCATGTGGGCAGCAGGGTGAAAAGGGCTTGCTGGGCACGCTGGGTCGGTTTGCGGAAGGACAGAACGGCAGCTTCAGCAGTAAACCACATATTCTGACTCAGCCCATCCCTTCCTCTGTCCAGATGCAAGTGACAGTGGGGTCAAGTTTCAGTCTCTTCTCTTTCTCCGGTGTACACTCTCACACACACGTACCACTCTCACGTGCACAACCTCACGGTCATTCTTGGTTCAAGGCCAGGGACCGATCGCCAAGTTTAAATGCTCACTCACTCATCATATTAGACACGTGAAATACAAATAGCACCTGGATAGCAACAGAACAGTGGCTCATCCATTACTCAATTCATTTTCAGACTGCTATAACAGCTAAGGATCTTGACATCACCTTAAGAAAATGCTACATCAGATGCGACTGGTTAGTTGTCTTAAGGAGGAAGCCAGCTCTGATGATGCTGTTCTTTTTACTTGGGTTAAAGCAGTAATGTGCAACATCTATGTTGTCACATTTCTGAAGAGACATGGTCGTCGTTGTGTTGTTTCCGTACTGCACTTCAGAAGCACACATTTATTTCTGTGTGCCAGAGGACGTTTTCCAGGAAAAAAACCCCAGTAAAGCAAATGTAAAAAAGCTTTAATGAGCTGTTCTATACGTATAATCTTGTGCTGAGCCAGTTGCATAGCAGCAAAAGGATGCAAATAACAGTGTGACAGATTATTACTTTAACCTTTCACCCCTCAGTCTGCATTAAAAGCTATTTTTTAGAATTGTAGAGGGAGAAATTGGTGTGAGTAATAGTGTTTTACTTTAGTCGTTTAGTTATTGCTACATGGAAGTACTGACATGTTCGTGAAACATTGACAGTTGTATGTCAGTACTTTCGAAAAGCCAAACTCATCCACTCCATCCTGTATGGGCCTTCTCAGTTTTCCTCTGCAGAGATTCATTGACTTATTTGACAGGGCTTGTTTCTCCCTTGTTCCTAATCTGTTTTCTTATTTTACAGTTTGACCCCCAGCTGTTACTTTACAGCTCACCATTGTCACAGTGGGAGTTTTAGAGTCATGTTTTCCTTGCAAAAGGCCAGGACAGCTCTCACCTGGTTCTCACCAGTGATGTCGTGGACCTAATTACCATCGTCATTACTTGTAGTGTTTTTTAGAGTTTAGATTTATAGGAATTCTGATTATTCTTTGATCCTTCTTATAGTGAGGTGAATATATAGGCTTCATTTTATTTTGACACACAACAGTGATGTGTCTTTCAGCAAGCTGCTTTACATCCTGGACAGCTGCACTCTGAGCCATGATGTTCGTCATCTCAGGTTTCCAGTGAAATTTGAAGATTATATCAACAGCTTGTGGAGAAGGATATGCAGTCTTGATTGGATATTGCCTTATTTTCCCCATCATTCTGGTAACAATTCTCATGAAGAAATGGTGGAGCACTTTAACATCCGACCTAATCACTAACATAATCTTCGCAAGCAGCAGTTTAAAGCTCTCCTTGGTTTGCTCTCTGCCAAGAAGTTCTGTTAAGTGATGTTGTTACTGCAGTTCATTCCATAGGTCTTTCTCCATTCATTCAAGTATGTCATGTCTCTTTGTCCACGAGCCAATTTAATCAAATAGACTTGTTGTGAGTCCAGATTTTACATGACAGTCTTTCCGACTCCCTTTCAAGAGCCATATGCTTCTAGACTGTCATATCATTGTGGGATGCAACATCACTTTGCCCTTTATACACATGCATTTTCTATGTATGAGAAAATGTTATTATTTAAAAAAGATGATATTAATAATTTAAAGATGTCACCTTCAGCTTGGAACAAATTGTTATGGACAATATTTTCTGATACTTTATAGACCGAACAGTTACTCTAATAATTTGTTGAGATAGTTTTTTTTTTGGCATTTCTGCCTTTGTTTTATAGCTGCACATGGCGAGAGAGGGAGGTACGACATGCAACCAAGGTCATCGCCTGGAATCACCCTGATTATGGAAATAATTGTTAGTTGTAGCCTAAAATTTAGTGATTGAAAAGGTAAAGGGATTTAGCAGTGAACATTTTTTTTATGTTTAAACGCTACATGATTGTATCAAATCCAAGCAACCTGCGTGGTATTGAGAAATGTTGTTGACTGGCAGTGTCTGGACACACCTGTCCAGCAAACAACTCTTGTCCCCTCTTACCTCATCACCACAGGAAATAACATATTTGTGCGTATGTTATTGATAATGACAACATTTTCACCGCATACCAACAACAGCCACTTTAAACAACTTGTTTATGCAACACTTATTCTCTGCTGTAGTTACAACGGGTGAAAAGGTTCAGATTGCAGCTTTAAATTAACACAGCTGGGTGGTATCTTGGGTGTTTTCAAAATGAAAGGTAATGCATATTCAAACACAAAACCTTGCCTGACCTTACTTTAATGAGAAGTTCTAAAATAATAGTCAAATGCTTAACACAATAAAGGAGTCAAAACAAACTAACGAACCAACAGTCTATCATAATAAATGGAGACCTTGCAGTCCTGCTGACTCCATTAGCCCATTAACACTCACGTTGGATGAGTTTCCATTTGCCCTTGTTAAGACTACATTGCTGCAATCACTGTCTGTTTGTCAGGATGTGCAGGAGACACAATAAGCATTGCTGCATGATATCATACTCGGAGTCCCTATGTGATTGCCTGGAAATAGCAAAATGCTGTGCTGGAATGATAATCACAGAATGTGCTTCTTTACCAGCCCAGGAATGCAGATGGTGTGTCTATGCCACTGTCAAGCTTTAGAAAACAGGGGCGGGTGCTGTCTTCACAGCTTATAAATCTCTGCGAAAACATATCAAATAATTGTGAAGGTGAGGATAAAGCATGGCCTTAATTTCCTGAGACATATTTTCTATACATAGCTCACTCACTGCTATTAATGTAATCTTTTTAGTGAGTTGCCGTCCGCTCGGGTAAGGTGTGAAATGCCATGTTTGGTAGGCTGTCCCACTGAAGATGCTGATCACATTGAATAGGCTCTTGAGATGATCCTTCTGGAAATAGTCAAGCCCTTGAGATGCTAAACAGCTGTTTTCACAGCGGATTAAAAGCATGTCCCTTAAGGGCTCTTAAGTTCCCGCAGAGTTAAAACACAGAGATTTAAGGGTGCGTGGTGGCCTTCTCTGCCCAAGAGCAATATGCTGTTGTTTTTCTAGCTTTAACTTGGGATGTTGCTCTCTGATAAAAGGCAGTAACCTTGAGTTGATATCCACTTTGTTTTTTATTGCTCGAATACTTTCAGGCCCGACACTCCAGTGAGAGCCTTGGTTGCAAAGATACTTTTAAAGTTATTAGCTCACCAATATTTCTTTCAGCTTTTATACATATTTACTGATGTAAGTGTTGATTTATTTTTATACTGTAGTTTCTTTGTCAAGGCACTTAATTTATTTAGACTAGCGTCCTGAAAGGGTTATTTATAATAGTGAAAATATAACTCAGAAGGCTTAAAGAGAATAATATACTGTAGGACCATCTTTTAAAATATATTAGTGTGTATTTAATCTTCGGCATTCTCATATTTCATCCATTTTCTGCTGACCTTTTCAAAACTTTACAGGCACTTTATTCACTATATCCGACTCTCTTACATACTCATGAAAGTGAAAGCACTCTGCTTCCCTTTGGCCTACTCTTGAAAAAAATAAAAATAAACCATTCTATACTATTTTGCGACTTCTGACATTTTGTCCCTTCATGTAGAATTTGTGAGAAAGGAGAGTTAACATAAAGGTCGTTCTTGAGAGGAGTCAAAGGGAGATGATATTATGAAAAGACCAAAGAAAAGATGAAATATCACAGACATTTACAATGAGAGTGTAACATACTGTACAATAGATGGTATCTTGTGGCTAGAATTACTCCTGGTTGAGTCATCATCTCTGACTCACTGAATGGCTATACATCATGAAACTCTGCATGCCTAATGAATTATCCACCCTCTCCTGATTTCTCTGTCTCTTCAGCAGCGGGATGCCAGTGCTATGTGGAGAGGAACCAGATGTTTTTCCTTTTTATTCTGTTTTCTCTAATTGATTCCCCCTCATGAGTCCTTTCCTGAAAAGGACATGATGAAGTATGTATAGTTTTCTCAAAACTGCAGTAGAACTAAAGCAGCGCATGATGTCTGTGCAAAATTTTACCACCTCTTATGCGAAGAATAGGGAGATAATGAAGTTCACCTGTTTCGGCAGCTACAAGTGACACACGGACCTCTCAGCACCAGGCACTTAAAGCTTCTTATTGGCTCCCGCAGCCGAGCTGGAACTCAACTCACAGCGCCCGTAGACAACAAGACACCACAGCATCGTCATTCCCACCGCTGCTCTTTTGTCGCCTGTGGAATCAGCGGAGGAGTAAACAAACACTTCTGTCTTGTTTATAGTCATCTTAAGTCTGGAAGGATCTAAGGCCTGATAATACACAGATGGGAATGTACACTGTTAAAGTGATGGCTCCCAAAGGGTGCCACAGCTCTCCGCACAGTTGTCATTCATCCGCCCAGAGCAGTGGTTTTGAAATATCTGTGCTACTTTATTGGTGATTAGAGACAATCTGGCTGTATTTCTGTGCTGCTGAGATACAGGGTGTAATAACATTCTCTGCATGCGCTCCCCAAGCACTAATGATGCATGAGGCCAGCCCCGATGACATTGTTTTTTTTTAAAGGAGCAACGGCAACAAAAAATTGATTTGGACACAGATGAGTGAGAAGTCAAATAGTCTCTCCTTTGATGTTGCAGCGAGGTCATGTTCAAAGGAAAATATCTAATAGGTATGTGGGGGAGAAAATGAGACAGTGTTTATGTGAGTAACGCTGAGCGCTGATGCTTGATATTAAGTGTGTGTCAGTGTGTATATATGTGTGTGGGTACCTGATAATTAGGCTTATCTTAGGCTTATCTTCAAACTCCGTGCTGACGACATCGAGTCTTTTATTCACCAGCTGTGATTTTAATGACTTTACAAATCAATCAAAAGATCTGGGTCACTGCCACAGAGGTCGGCCTAGACAAACAGACACACGCACTTTAACAAAGGAACTCCTGTGTTTGCAGTCCTGATTGTTATCACTGAAAGACATTTTTAGCCTAATTTGTTCATGTCAAAGGAATCATTTTGACATTTTTTGACCTACGTTTCCCTTCTCGGAGAGAATTAGATGACGTGATTGCTGCTCCTCTCATATTTGCTAAGATTGCCAGCAGCTGGCTTTGTGCAAAGGTAAAAATATCTGCCTATCAGCACGTCTAAACCTCTCTAATTAACAATGTATATCTCGTTTGGTAAATCCATACAAAATAGTGTAAAAACAACTATTTGTTGTCTTAATGCAGAGTTATGTGTAGGACTATTTCTTGGCCAGGCACAGAGGTTTCTTGGAATGGCAACCTCACGGTAACAACAAGACTCTGGGCAAGAAAGTGTATAAGCGTATTTCCCAAAATGTTAAACTATTCATTTAAGTTAAGAAATGTGTGTTACCACCGCAACATCTGTATGTTTGTGTGTGTGTGTGTGTGTGTGTGTGTGTGTGTTACTGTTTGTGATTGAGCCTTGTCATTATGTTGTTTTACCATCCAGTAATATTTCGTGAGAAGTATGTGTTGCTTCGACACATAATCTGTACAAACAAAGACACCTAAGACAGATATTTTGACATAACTGATAGAGGTATAAGAGAAACCAAAAACACACACACGCCTGAAAACATTTTCTCTTCTTAAAACATACTGTATTTGATAAGCACCTCCTGATTACAAGTTATTTATGCTCACTTAGCTGAAAACAAACCATCTGACACCACTCATTTAACATTCCAAACATTTTGCTTCAGTATCTAATTTGATAACTGAGTTCGTGGATGGGAAAATAATCCACTCCCAGTCAATAACCGCAAAGCCACTCCTGTCAATGTGATAAATGGGAGGTTTAGTGCGAGGATACAAGTGGGTGTTTATAAGTGGAAGGGACGCCACTGATTGGGTGCGGTCACAGCAAGAGACTGTGGGAGGAAAGCATACATCTAGAAACTGCTGAGAAGTTCTGTGATGACCCTGCAGCACGTTGTACCAGCTACTTTCTCTTCCAGAACAGATGAAAAACACCTTCAGCTGGATTCGTACTGCAATTATCCATTACAACTGGTCCCAACTTCTATTTTTGATGATAAGAGAGAAAAATGAGTGGCAGAATAAGCAGGGACCTATTGCTTTATCAGCAAACTTCTTACAAAAAAACTTTATCAGCAACATTCCCCATGTGAAAATAAGGAAATGAATATAGTCATTGCTGTGTGCAGTACATTCTTTGGCACTTCCTGTGAATTTTCAGGTCAAATTGGGCTAATCCACTTTACTCCCTGGAAAGTCTATGAAATACCAGCATGCCAATAAGTGTGGTGCTGGCATCAGCAAATGTTGATCCTTTGATCCAAACTGTAATCTGAAGACAAAGGATTTTTTTTAATTAAGAGGTTTTTCTATTATATTGAGCCACCTACCACATTTAAATCCAGTCTCTATGTTATGGTCAATCTTTTTGATTGTCGAAGAATGAATGAATAAGGCACTTACTGGTTTCTTCTCATGTTTTTTCCCCCAGAAATGTTAACAATTAGAAATGAAAAATCAATTTGAATCACTACATAGAGTCTTTCTTTGTTATGATTGATTACTTTGATGACTTTGTCACATCGTCTAATTTTCCAGCCCTTCACAGCTTAACATACCTTTCACTTTAGCTTATCAGAGTCCTTACAGCTGCTGTGGTAGAGGTGAGACTCAGTGATATTTAACAATCAAATATGATGTGCCGTCTCTCTGTTATGCTGCTATGTATGTGAAGCTGAACACCGTGATGATGCAGACTTGACTGTCAGGAGCCACTGCAAAGGCCAGCAGTTGTGTAAGAGATTTAATGGCCGAGCCTGGCAGTCTAAAGAGGGGGCAGCAATCAACAGACCTTTTGGCAAGGTCAGCAAGGTCCTTTATTCTCTGCGTCTCTTGTTCAATCACTCTGTTAGTCAGCCTAAAAAATACTTTGGTTCTCCCAACCTCCAGATGCTGTGCTTTTCACTTTTGTTAGTCAAAAAATGCTTTTAATAATCTTCTGTTTTGATTCATAGTGCTTATGTTGCAGATAATTTTTTAGCACAATTAATAAATGCTAGAGGATATTTTTGATATTTCAGTTTGCTAAATAGGAATTAAAGCATGTTTTTTGTCTGCTGTCCTCTGTCTGAACTGTCACCTCTAACCACAGCATAACTTCTTGTAAACCTAGATAATGACAAACAGATGCATGTGTGTTTGTAGGTGCATCCGTGCATCTGTCCATTTGTGTGTACGTATGAGCATCATGCATTATCTGCAGTTTATTTAATGTTGTTTTCACTTTAAGGCTTAAGAATTAAGCCCATTTCACACATGCAGTCTTATCCTGAAATGTTAAGGAACATTTCCTCCATGTGGTCACGTGTGAATGGACATAGTGAACTTCTTTACACTCTCTACAAAAACAGATCACACGTTTTGCCCATCGAGAGCGACAGCTTGATCCGAGGCATTGAGATGGAGCTAACAATAGGTCTCTGTAAAGATGTGGGCACAACAGTCTCTGATTTACTGTTGGATGGACAGCCTGACTTCCATTTTGTCCACCCCACCTTCCCGCGACCGGACATTAGCCAGGCCTTAACCCATGCTGGTTTATATTAGCTCTTATCCCGGCTCTCTTCCCTCTTCCCTTCGGGGGGGGGGGGTTGCACCACTCTCTGTGACTTTTGATCTGGTCTGGCTGTGTGGTCAGAAGATGCCCTGGGCAGCGATCGTGTCAAGGTGCGCTGCTCTTAATCCAAAACCTATGCTTCATTTCTGCTTGTATTTCTGCCGTAGTTAATACGTGTTTCAGCAATAAAACTGAAAACAAATAACATTAAAAAAGAAATGTAGCAAAGTAATTACATGTAATGTTTGGCACTTACATTTTATTCTCTTTCCCTTTCCCTATCTATTCTGACATTGCTATGGCATTTGTGAAAAGATGCAAGACGGAAATGTTCCTCAATGTAACTGCCTGTGTGAATGGTGAAAATCACCAGCGGTGCCGGAAAAAGGTAATTTACAGGGAACTACGTGTGAAAGGGGCTTTAGTTTTAAGCCTTTGGGCGTTTCAAGCCTTCTTTTTGGATTCATGCTCCAGCACGGCTAGATGAAACAGGAGTTATCTATGTATGTTTGATGCCTGCTGTGTCTATGATAGAAACAGCCGCTTCAGTCATCCTGTGCTGTTGTGACATGAGTCTGCCCAGCTGTAGCCTACATTTTGGACCACCAGGGTGGAATGTATACTCAACATTTATATTCTCCTTAAAATGCAACCAGGTGGTGTGCACTTTTTACATCCCTCTCTTGAGAAAAGGCTAAAAGTCAATTTGTGCAGAGAGTTGACTCAGTCTCAGTTAATCAGAAAGGGGATTTACTTAAGTTTTTTGTATAGCAGGTTTCTTTTTTCTTCTTGTTGGTCCTTCTGTGGTTTTCTCACAAAGGCCAACATGCTATAAAAGTTTTCACATAAAGTTAAATAATGAAATCACTGTTCATGATCACAGTGCATCACCCTGCACTGTAAAAAAACTACTTTTCTTAAGTAGAATCAACTGATTTTTTTCTTTAACTTAAAGCTGCACTAATCAATACTTTCATATTAACAATAGATCAAATGACAATGTGTAAAGTACAGGGCATCACTCACAGTGACGAACCCATGGAGAATTATCACCCGACTCTGGAGGACAGGAGGCATTTTTGAATCTTTCAGCTCATTGTTTTGGTTTTACAGCCTACAGTTTTACTGGTTCATTGTCACTGCTCTCATCAACCTGCTAGATGTGTAAACAAGCAACTGTTTGCTAACATGTTTGCAACAATTTGGGCTTTATAATATGATAGTGACCAAATAATGCCCCCAAGTGACCAAAATAATTGATTAATGCTGCTATAACTTAATAAAGGTTATGAATATCAAGTCAATTTACAAGTTTTGGTTATCATTATGAGGGGTTTTTCGGTTCAGTAGTTTAGCGTTTACGAAACTCACCAAATTATGTTTATTGAGAAACACTGTAAGTGATGTACCATATTTCCTAGCATGTATTGTTTTAGGGTTAACTGTCTGTAGGCCCCCTTTCATTTCATGAGAAATTCATATCATGTTTTGTCTCTGCTAAAAATGAAAACGGACATAACCATGATAAAGATTAGTATGCAGTCTCTGTGCGGGCTCCTTATTTCAGTGATAAGGTGAGAGTTCCCTTAGATGTTCTACCTTCATATTAGCACTATATGAAAGCGACTTTTAACTTTACTGGAAGAGCTGAAAGGATTATGTGGCATATGAAGAACTGACCTTGATACAACTTCAAAGTGAGAGGGTAAATGTAACTGGAAAGCAAAGCTGACCAGTGACCCTTGCAAATATGCCTGAACAGTTGTTGATTGAACTTAATGTTTGAAGTTTATGAAACTGATTACTTCCAAGTTAAGTAAAGTGAAAGTAGTAATAATAATAATCATGGTGATAATAATAAAAATAATGATGATAATAACTCTGAATTAACAATGTTTTGCACCAGTTCACTTACCTCCCACTTATGGGTCAGAAGGGAGTTTTTAACTTTAAATAGTTTTAAATGTTTTACAGTGTCTCACAGCTGCTAGTTACCATTATCTACCAACAGCTGCTAGTTATCATCGGATCCTATTTTTTTTCCTCAGCAGAAACCTTTTTCAGCAGCACCCAATTACTGAGGTGAGGAGAAGTTAGCACAAACTTTTCATTGACCTTCAGGACCTTAAAGTCCCCCAACCCCTGAGTCAACCGAGCCCCTGCGCCTGCCTCAGAACTTGACACTGACTGGCGCCTAGGAGTTTTAATATCATGGGGATTGTGGGTGCTCCTGACTGATAGAGGTTTGGGGTTGCTCTTTGATGTTCTTTGTGCTTCTTAATGAGGATCAGACTCCTGGGTTTTTGGCCAAAGCCCTCCCCCCTCCTCCTTCCACTCAGAGCAGAGGGACAGCAGAGATTGAAGGACCAGTTCTACATTTCTTACCCCCCCCCCCCACCCCTTCTTCCTCTCCCTCCCCTTCTCTCTTTAATCAGCCTCTCCGGCACCCAGAGCGTCTCTGCATCTCAGAGTGAGTTCATCAGTTCATTAAGAAGGCCTTGGCCCAGATGAATTGGGCCTCTGAAGTCTTTTCATCAGGACCTTGGGGAAGCGGGAGGTGTGCTCAGGGAGACCGAGAGTGTGACACAGCACAGGAAACACACCCACGGGGGTCCAGCTCAGTCTCGACTGGACATGAACACTGAAACGTGTGTACACAAACCTGTGACAAAGCAAAGGGCAGATGTCAGACAAGGGGTGAGCCCGACAAACCCCTGACCCGAGTTTGCAGGGCCAATCAAAAACATGTGTGCCGGTGCTCTAGTTAGGTTGCTTTTCCTGTTGAAAAGACATATTTGATGAATTAACTCTGGGAAACAAAGACCCACTGTAGTGTCATTGCACTCCCTGTTAGCAAGGAACAGCAGAGTCTTGTTGGATGTGATTGACTCTTGTCAAGCACAGCCTGGTACTCTTTGTCAATCAGTGGTTATGGAAACTTTCACTGGCACTTATAAAAACCCCTGTCTTTTTCCCAAAGTCAGATTAGATCAGTTACGGCATGAGAATAAAACTCTTCCTACAGTAAAATTAGATATAATTCTCCTTTTCCCATAGGCTGGGCTGTCAACATTTTCCTGCAGCTATTTACTGTGCCATATATTAAAATTAGCAGCGAGTCAATGCTATTTCTAGCTAAGGAACTGGACTGTTAATTTGTGTTATTGCCATAGAGGAAAGGCATAAAGATTGGAGATAATTATTCCTGTAGGAACATTTAGTCCATAGCATAATGAAGAGAAGTGGAGCTAAAGAATCTGTATCTTTTCAATTGAGAGATGACCCATAAAGCACGGCTTCATATCTTGCATGACTAGTTCCTCCACCCATTTATTTTTACACCTCTCCTATTTCAAGTCTCATATTTAGTGCCCTCATGCGCCCTTCTTTGTGTCTTCATCACTTTGTGTCCCTTTCCATCAGATGCGGATCTCCTTTGTTTGCCCAGGACCTGGTCCGTTCTGTTGGTTCAGCGGATCTCTCCTGCTGACTGAAACCTTGTGTGTTTTTGTGGGCGTACATGTGTGCATGTGTGTATGTGTGCCTGCCTTCTTGCATTCATGTGCAGTCGGAGGACTTCCTGTTGTGTTGTGACATGGATGCTGATGTTTGCTGTCACTGCAGTTCCCTTGTAGCCTTGTCCCTGCTGTTGCTCATTTGCTATTGGCACTTTTGGAACTGCACACACAGATCTGTATATCTTTTCTCTTTTCTTAGGGCTCCATCACTCGAAATCTCTCAACACACTTTTTCAACCATATATGTGTATCTTCTATAGCGTTAGACTGAACGATTTTGCTCGGCTGACATATCGGCTGATATTAACTTATTCCAGTTATAGGTAACAAGAAATTGCGGTACAGAAATGCTAAAGATGTTGATAAGATGAGATAATTGATAAACAGTGGCACTTAAACATAGTTTGTCCACCATATATTGGTCACAATCACTTAATAAACAAATGTAAAGGAACACAGTTTCACAGTGGTCCTACATGAACACACAATTTTCCCGTAGTTCGAACAGTTATTCTTTTTTAGTTTAAAAAAAAAGACTGTGAAACTGTCACTAATATCGATATTCTTATTTTCTTATATTTATTTATAATATCTTTAAAGTTTCTGGGGAAGTTGACACTGGAGAGCTTTGCCGAACCGTTCAACTTCTCCTGGGACATGTTAGAGCATTTTTTATGAGCTTCATTTTACTGGAGGCCCGCTCGCCTCCAGCCACATAGTCACAGTCAGAGACAGGAAAATGCGCAGCAGGATACATAGGTCTCCTTGAATGTTCTGTATAAACTTTTTACAAATATGTATTTTTGACTAACTATCCCAGCAGATTGTTTAAAAGTTAGAGGGGCCCTTGCTCTCCCTTGATCCAGGGCCCGGGACAACTGACCCGGTGTTCCTCCGGTGTCGGTGGCCCTAAATGCAAGAGATGCTCAACAAGGAATAAAAGAAATTCCACACTGATGAAGATCTGTAGATCACTGCATGGCTGGCCGACCTAATCTATCTTTCCTGTGCAGACATAGGTTACAAAGATTTAGAGATTAAACCCAGCTTTGAAATTAATTACTGGTTTTAATATACCCTGTTAAATGGCAACACAGAATTCATTGGGGATGAGGTCATACTTTGAATAAACCAATATAAGGTTCACAAGACTCTCTCCTGTGAGTTATGAGTGACATATTTTTTGCCACTGTAAAATTCCCACCATGTGTTCCACATAGCTCAACTCAGTCTGATTTACAACATATGATATAATTGTAATGAGTGGTGCATGTGTGATGTTGAGTGGAATGATATTCACCAGTGAAAGTATGCAAATTTATGTGGATGATAATCGGTCATTTGAAAGCTGTCAGCTTGATTTAGAGACTGAAGCCATGAAAACCTCCAATGAAAATCTACTTTCTTGGCAAGCATGTGTACACGCAGACATGCACACACACAGATATAGACACAGACACACAGATTATTCACAATCCCCCTGAGAGTGCTTAGACAAATGGCATTTTCACATGTTAAAGGTCAATAATGAAATAGCCGTTGTGAGCATAAATTTAGGTACTCTACAGCTCCTACGGTATAAAGGGAGTCGTCAGTATAAAACATTACTCACTTCAAGTTGAAAAACCACCAGACTAACTGCTGAGGAATGTATGCTTGACCACATTAAGGTTGTTATCATTCAGGGAGTAGATTATTGAGCAAAATGTTACAGACAAGATGGGCTGTTTCTCTTACATTTAAGATATATTTTGTGCTGTTTTTGTCATTTGTTTCCCTCACACTAACCTTAGAAGAATCTTGTTTTATTTATTTTTTGTTCCTTGTTGTTGATCCTAACCTCAAATGTCCAATTGAACACTCAGAAATAGATGAGTATTAGAAAAGAAAGAAAATGGTGAGAGAATAAGTTTAACCAAATTTCAAATACTCTATATTTTGAGCTGTAATTTCAGGATTTCAAAATTCTAAAACTGGTCTACAACATCAGCGACGACAAACTGTGCTTTTTCTTTTCCACTATGAATTCCTTTACTCTCCTCTGTAGTTCTAGCTGTTGACTGTTCCCGACTCCAGGGTGCTATACATAATAATGCTATACATAATAATGCTGCCTCCTAGTGGCTCAAATCATAGGCCAGTTTTGCTCATGTTCTAAACAGGACACCAATCTTTATCTGTTAGACAACAAGCATCTAGACTTGAATTCTGCACAGGCATGAGGCTGCTTTTATTGAGTATATGCAGGACCTCATGGTGTATATGTTGAACATTTACTTGAGAATATATCTCCTTTTTTGAGGGAGGACGAAACCAAGGTTGCTGCTGTTCCTGCACAGAAAAACAAAATTTTTCCTCTTCCATAATATATGAGTCACTAAAAGGCTCCTTTAACTCCTCAAGCTGTTTACATGATGCTAACAACAAGATCGAACAGGTCCTCATAGTGTGGATGTGTGTGTCTGCTTGGGTGTATGCATTAATGCATGCTCTCATGTATTTGTGTTTTTGTATTCACGTCAAATTTAGCTCCACTGAAGAGGTGGGAGATAAAATTACAGATTATTTGATATTTGATCTTTGAAACATTCCCTTTCTTCTCATGCATGGAAAGACTTCAGCATTTATTTTAATATATTAACCTTTTTCAGTTTCTTTAGCTAATGTGAATGTTTTGGCTGTGAATGTATTTGGGCCAAAAGCAGCCTTTTAATTTGACTTCTGAATGAAAAACAGCCCAGACTTGACTCTGGAAACATTATCTCCTTAATTCTGTCACTGTAATACTAGAATATTGTTCAGACAACATGTGAATAAGTTCCTTGTGTTTTCCCACCACATCTGACAGGAAGGTTCTTACTTTCACTGTTTTGGTTACTTAACTTGGGGGGAAAAAAGACTATACGATGTCAAAACATAAAATTCTGACAATATAATTATCTTACAGTATTTGTCTTAGCTGTCTTTTATAGGGGCTCTGATTTCATTATGGCACACTGGGCAGTTTGTGTTTGTATGTTTGTATGTTTGTGTGTATGTGTGTGTGTGTGTGTGTGTGTGTATGGGCAAATACATATTTTTTCTCACATATACACGTAATTTTTATGAGCTTTATTGTGTAGGAGTGCAATTACTGTGGCACAGCTTTTGTTCCCAAAAAGATGCTGCTGTTTCAGAATTCAGTAACTACTCTCTCTGTCTTCCTTTCTATCTCTCCTTCCCTCTTTTTTTTCTGTTTCTGTCTGCAGCCAGCCATCGAACTAAAAATCAATAAACCATAAAGAGAATGGAGAAGCCTCTTATTTACATCAGTCTGAATGGAGAGGTGGTTTGTCTCTCCTCATATCCGCTTGATACGCTTCAGGCAAAAGCATTCAGTTTGCCCCCAATAACACACTTGACAAGCTGTCCAGATAAGAAGCAAAACTCTCCTAAAATGCTGAGGCGTAAAGGATAGGACGAGGCTGTGAGTTTAATACATAGCCAGTGCCTCTGGGGTAACTGGATGAAAATATGAGTTTAGTGGTAGATGTTTCCAAACTCTGAGTGTGTGTGTGTGTGTGTGTGTGTGTGTGTGTGTGTTTTTGATCATGTTAACGCTCACATGTTGATGCCTATTGAGGGTAAAGAGCAGGAGTGATTCATAAGGCCACAGGGGGGCCCCAGAGACAGGACATACGGAGGAAACATTCATGATGACATACACTGCGGGACTGAATGCTGAAGCCCCTCTTACTGAAAGCTGTAAAACAGCTCTATATTGAGTCTTCATTCATTATAATTTGTGCTGTTTGTTGCCTCATGTGAATCATGAGAACATTTAAGGTAAACATTTTCTATTTCAGCATCTGTTACAATAATCCTCTTATTGGTCCATGTTAAGAAGGGGTTCTACTTATTTCTAGGGACAGGAGCTCACCAAAATGAGATGACATGACTTTGTTCCCAAAAAGGATTTTCCCTCCATTTGAACAAAGTCGCTTTTAGAGGATACTCCATCTTTAGCTACTGTTTTTCTTTTCGTTTTTTGTGAGCCTGTTAACCTCAAATTTCCTACTATATAGGCAGCCATTTGTTTCTGTTCATTTTATCTCATAAAAATAAATTTGACCATCAGCTGGCAGACAAACTTGTTTAAGGTAAATTATCCACCACAACATATTATTTTAGGAATTCCCCCTTATTGTTTCATGGTGCAGCAGTTGCTTGAAAGCACTGTTTTGCAAACTCTCAATATTGACTTGTTTGGTAATGCTCAAAATATCTAAGATTTGAGAGTCCCATCTTCTATTATAAAAAAACATCAAAAAACATCTTGGCTCATTGAGTTTACCAAGGAGTTTACGTTTTTTGTCATGTTTGTTTATCTTTTTGTTAGCATAATATCTAAAAACAAAAAACAGTGCTCAGTTTTTGGTGTGGGTCTGAATACAAATATTTATCTAATCATTCTTCTTAATGTATTTGTTAACATTGTGACATTGTCTTTTTGGCTCTTCTTTCATGAGCTACAAAATGCGTCCCATTATTATCCATCACCATGTGTATTTTCATGTTGATCAAGATCCAGATACAGACTAAACATTTCTCTTGTTAGAATAACAATTTTAGATGATCTTGCAGCCTTGGCTAAGACACGCACTCACTGAATGCTTCTGGATTTGAAATTTCAACAACATAGTTTGTCAGTGTAATGCTTTTTGGCAACCAATTATCAATTCTTGGACTTGGGAGCTTCCTTTAAGTCTTTCGAAGCTGATTTCCGCAGCATACCAAAATTAATCAATGGGGAAATAGGAAAACTTAAAGTATGTTTTTGCAGAAATCCTTAAAATCCTCTAAAAGCTGTTGTATTGTCCTTTAAATCTCGGTATGGACCTGTGACAACTTTAAAACTTCAAGCCATGTTGCCTGATTAATTAGAGTGCAGGCGAGTCGACAGTACGGCAGGCGAGTCTTGATCAATCTTGTTTGTTTAAGCGACAGTTGATGATAATGGCAAAGACAGCTGTTCTCCTGACTGGGCCACTGTCTCCTCTGACCAGTTGAATGAGTGGCAGCCCCTTTGCCATGATCAGTGCTGCATTTACTGTGACTTAATGCAGCAGATAATGTGACATGTTGGGTCGCTTTCCCCAGGGAGCAGCTGAGTGTTAAGACTAATTGGTCCCAACTGTCAGCGAGTCTCCTCGTCTCATAGACTTCTTTTCTGCCTTTGAGTCGCTTTTCTTCACCCGGGAGTCGGGAACAGTCAACAGCTAGAAACTACAGAGGAGAGTAAAGGAATTCATAGTGGAAAAGAAAAAGCACAGTTTGTCGTCGTTGATGTTGTAGACCAGTTTTAGATACAGTATGTGTTCCAGATAGAGAGTCAGATTCAGATGTTCATTTCATGCGTCTGTGAACTACTAAAAAGTCGCTGATGAAATATTGATTGTTTACTAGGGTGAGAAATTGTTATTATGAGGAACATGTAAGTTTTACTGTAGCCTCGGTGCAAGCTGGATCAAGTTTGCCTCGCAGTGATATGCTTTTCTAGGTAAAATCAACAAAATCTATTCTAGATGATGCAGCAATTTCCAGTAAATTGTGGATTAAAAGATTATTTAACAGTATTTCTGCTCCGACGTGTAATGCATCATGGAGGATAACAAAAAATCCAGAAGAGGGAGAGTTGCGACTTCAACCTGTGTTTTTTACACATGGTAGGCACCCCAACCTGCTGCACTATGGTCCTCACATGCTCAGTGCTATTGTTGTGTATGTGTGCATTTCTGTGGGGCTTGTGTGCCTTCAGTAACTGATTCAGCGGCTGATACTGAGTGAATGTTACAGTCAGTAATGACTCGTGATATGGTTGGGAGGGAGCGCTGAGGTGGAATGTAGGAAAAGAAACAACCAACCCCCGAAGGCTTGGAAAACATACTCAACCTTAATCCTCAACTGAGAGGTACACATCTCACCCTTCCCCCCGATTGCTTCTCAAATCCCCCAACCCATAGCCCACCATCAGCCCTGTATAAACTTGGCCTTTTTATTAATTCTGCTGTATCGAGAGCCAGGCAATGGGTAGTTAAAGCTGTGATAATCAATATTTTTTTGTTAACAGTGGATCAAATGTCTATGTATATGCAAAAGGGGTCCCCTATAGTGATGAATCCACAGATAATTACCAACCAGAGTCTTGTGGTCCACAACTTTAATGTTTTGGTTCACTCTCATCACTCTCATCTGTGTTGTTTCCAGCTGCAGCAGGCAGCTGTTTCCAGTGCAAAAGCTCTGATAAACTCGTGGTACACCACCTGCCCAGCACCAAATGGCAGACAGACAGAGTGAGCAACTAGCTGGTGGACATACTGGAGCATTTAACAGCTAAAGAGCCAAACATTTTTCTAAAGAGTTGGTGAAGAACAAACCAGGCCAAAAAAGGTGAGTGAATATTGGACTATACAGGCACGGCCAGAAACATTACTAATAGCTACTGTTGCTCCATATTTGCTGGATGCTGCTAGTTTATGCTGCCCCCAAGTGGCCAGAAAGTCAGTTAATGCAGGATAAATGTTGAATCTGCAATACAAAAACCTTTTAAGTTGCTATGGTGAGTCCAATATTCACTCTTGTTTTTAAGCTCTGGTAGGGCTCCACCAACTCCTGAGGGAAATATCTGGCTCTTTAGTTCCTAAATGCCCCACTATATTCTGCTGGGCAAGTAGTGTAGAGTCAGTTTTAGAAGCCTTTTCGAGGAAAATATCTGCTGCTGCTGAAAACGGCACTATGAGAGCGGTGAGCAAAAAAAATGACGAATGAGCCGGGAAACCAAAACAATGAGCTGAAAGATACTATAAAAGCTCTGACGGGAACTGTAGAGTCAGGTGATAATTCTCACATTTATTTAGTCTATTGCTCTAAGATTGAATGACTGCAAGCATTGTTGTGTACATCAGAATATACTGTATATGTTGGAAAGACTATTGGCAGATTCTGCTCAAACAGCACATACAGCAAGCCCAAACTAAACTGGCCTCAGCTCATTTGGTGGGGAGGGAGTCATTTATAACCTATGACCCAAGCTTAATAATAACCCTCAGACAGAAAAAGTCAGTTAATTAGAGAAATACCACAGAGGCACCCAGACAACTCTTGCTGAGCCTACCACCCTTCTTTAATATGTCATAAAGCCCCTCCTCTGCACACTTATGGGCCATAAGCAGCTATACCAAAACTTGTGGGATTTTCTGCACCATCGTATTTCCATAACCGCCCATCCCATCCTGCTGTTCCACATCTTAAAGTTCTCAATCCCCAACTGCCTACCTCCTGCTTGATAAGTGAAACAGTAGTTTGGCTCGCTGGCATTTGGACTCATGGTGCTAGCCAGGGCAAGCTGCTTAGACAGCTGTGGGTGGCAGTTTTGTCATTCATGCCTTTTATTGTCAAAGCCAATTTCAACTCCTCGGATAATAATCTTTCACAAGTTTTGTTTTTGAAGTTGAAATACTTGTGGTTGGTTGTTTTCCACTTCTAGTTTGAAATGCAAATTGATGCCATGCCTGGATAGTATGTCAACATCAGGGTTTGTTATTTGATACATAGAGGTACTTTTTGATCTATCACATTTCACAAAATCACAGGCTTAATTAGGAAACTGAAATTATATCCATCCCTAAATGCTATGTTATTTAAAGTCTTTGAACCAAGTTCCCGCCGTTTGCCTACTGTACAGTTATAGCTGGCTAAAAGCCTGGGAGCCTTCCACTCCACACAGAGGGCTTTCATTTACTCCCAACATGTACACTACACACACACACACACACACACACACACACACACACACACACACACACACACACACACACAAATAGCCAGAAAACCATAGTATGAGAGAGTTACGATTCAGTCACTCACTGAAACCTATATGGAATCTGTGTTTTTTCATAGTCAACTTTTTTTAGGTTTGACGTAATCCTTAGTACGACGAAGCTGTAAACATAGTAGAACTCAACCAAACTGGTGACGCACAAAAATAATCTGTCAGAATTCTAATATTTAATCTTATGGAAATGTTTCTACTTTACTACAAAAATCCACCAGACATGCAGCAGTTCTCATGAGGTTCTTAGCCCCTCCAATTTTGTCAGCAAACTATTCATTGGGAAAGTATGTAGGTCAATCTGCTTTGCTTTTTATCTAAAGCCATACAGATATGTAGCAATATGATTAATATTTCCTATCTATACAATCAGTGATGGCTGTCATCATGTTCAGAGGGCTTAGTAGTCTAAAAGGCAATCATGGGGTGGGAGGGAGCCTTCGTATGGAAGAATTGATCAAATCATCTGCACAGATTGTGCACATGTGAGTGCCTTTTTCTACCACTAAATCCCTATGTAAACTAAACTAACATGTACGTCATGTGTAATCATGCCATGTAGTTCCAAGCAGAGCAGTAAATAAAACATGGCGGCTCATGTAAAATACCAAATCTGGCGTTTTCTATAGTGGGACTTCTAACTGGGATGTTCTATGATATCTGAGTGGCATACCACCTGTTCAGAGAGAGAAATCTTCACTGTGTAAAACAAAACCAGTAGTCCAGTACGTGTGGGACGTTGCTCTTTTATAATGTGTTGCCTGGACACGGTTGATCCTTTTGCTCACTGTAATCCATTTTCTGGTGTTGAGTCAGTAAGCACACTAGGGCGTCCCTGTGCGTTATATCACATGTCCTTTTCAAGTGTCACAGGCTCTGGGCTCAAAGTAGAGGGACCTGTCTGCAGAGTTGATGAATTAGAAGTTTATAGGGTTGTAGTTTACTTCCCAGAATCGGTCCGTGTCAGCAAAATGTGCTTTTACACCAAGAAATTGACTGGTTCTCACTTTTTAAAAAATGGCCATAAAATCTTTCTTTAATGGTTCAAAGCTGTTGTGTTTGCTCTTTCTGTGCCTGCCTCACCAACAATGATTCATACTTTATTGTGCTTGTCTGGCAATGATCACTGTGTACTTTAGACAAAATTTCTGTGGGTCGGACGATTGTTCCAAGCACTTTGTCAAAAGAGAAGAAATGTTTTTGCTTCATGAGAGAAGTGAGTGTTTCTGAGGATGAGGAGTGGATTTTTTTTTTTTTTTCAAGTCAGAGGGCCACAGAAAGAGAAGTGTCTAAAAGCTCTGATCTTCTCTTCCTTGCTGTTTCTCTCCCAGCCAACTTCTGCTGTGTTTTTTTCTTGTCACAGCTGATGCGGGAGATCAGACGAGCTTCACTCTGTGTCTCTTGTACACACACACACACACATGCTGTAACGCTCCCCTCCTTTGCGCTCTTTAATTCTCTGTAAATTCCACCAGTGAGTGAAGGGCTTGGGCTGTTGTGTTGTGCATGTGTGTGTGCATTCCTTCCTCTGGTAGTCTGAACATCTCATCACATGTGAGGAGTACAGGCTGTCTGGACTAGAGGGACAAGAGACGGACAGAGAAAAAGATGAAGAAAGAGGAAAGTGGGGAAAATAGGACGAGGTGAAGCCGGTGATTGTACCAGAGTGTGGCTCTGAGCGGTCGGCTGATGACGTGAAGCGCTGCACACACATCTGGAACAGCTTGAGCAGCTGCACCTGAGGAGAAGGGCTCCTCCGCAAAGCCTCTGCCGGCACTTTCTCATTCTCCCTCGTGCCCTTTTTTTTTTCCCCCTCTTTTCTCTCTTGCTGCCTCTAAATCTTTCTCTCTCTCGTTTCTGCCTGCCGGAGCGCTGGAGTGGTTACCCGCTGAGCATCAGCAAAGAAGAGCGAGTGAACCGAAGCAAAGGAGAAGAGGAGACAGAAGGCACAAGAGGACAGTAACATGGGAAAGAATTATTTGGCATGAGGTAGGAGAGAGAAGTTGACAACCATATTATGAGTGCAAGTGGAGGAGAGAGGGCGCATGAGAAATTTACACAAAAAGAGAGGACTGGAGGAGAGCGTGTGAAAGACGGGGAAAGAGGGGCAGAGAGAGGATTAAAAAGCCGGAATGCGCTGACATTGGAGACTTCTGTTTGCATTTTGCACCGCTCGTTCTGTCACTCTACAAGTTTCGCCACACATACTCCAATTTACCAACACACACACACACACTCTCACGCACACTGTTTGCTTTGGAGAATGATCCCGGGAGGCCACGCCAGAAGAAGAGAGAACACCTTCCAAGGAGCTATTAACCCCCCACCACTCACCCCCAGCTCGCCTCCCACTGTGCTTCCCAAAAGTGCCCTCCCTTCCTCCCTCTGGCCCCCTGAGCCTACCTGCACCAGTCACAACACGCCGGAGCTGAGAGTCACAGGAGTCACACTCACTGAGAGCTGAGAAACCCTGGATTGCCCACGGGACACAGCTACAGTCACACTGGCTGAGAAAGACTGAGGAGCTTTACTGATCCACTGACCTGCAGGATGTCCAAAGCCTCCAGGCTGGCCCGCCCCCCTTCATTAGGGGCTGGATCCAAGCTGCCCTCCCCCAGGAAGGAATGCCCTGGCACGGCCGCTGCGGCCGGTCGGGTCCGGGTGCTGAGCGTGGGGGAAAAGCTGATGAGGGCAGGTAGCGACGGGGTCCTGAGCAGGCAGAAGTCTTTAGCGGCCGCTGTGCCACAGAACAAAGCACAGAGCGAGACCCAGACTGAGACTCAGGCCCCAAGCCAGAGTCCAGGTGAGAAGGGCCAAAATATGGAGATGGTCCCTCCCAAGAGCAAGATCAGCCCACCTAAAGCCTCAAGTCAGCAGCAAGGCTCTGTGCACAGTAAGTAATGAACCAAACGTTAGAGTGGAGATTTCAAAGTTCAGTTGTAAATCAAATGTCAATTTCTTTTCCTAAACTGGGTAGTGTTATATGGTTTATCCTCCTTGAACTCATCCATCATAATTTGTTGGTCAGTTCAGCATGCAGGGGGTTAGGCTTTCTCTGCTTGTTGTGTGTCTCCTCTAATGCTAGTTCATTGTGTTGTGTACTTTATGGATTAGATCTTCCTGGGTTATCTGGGATCTCTTCCTCCCCTGTGGCAAAGGATTTGATGCTCATGTCCTGTTTGAGTAATACATCCATTGATTTGGAGGTTTTATCAGGCACATAAACATACTTTATACTATGTGTCACACGATTTTACAACTCTGGAAAGGTGTCACAGTGGCAATAATTTTGTTTTCCATCCAAACAATCGAGAGATAAAATGTGGAATTTAATTGTTTATTTTAGAAGGTATTCTATCAGGAATACACACTTGCAAAACACTTGATTGGCCAAAATAATGCCTTGCCTAATGATGTTACAATGAATTGTGGCAAAATGTTTTTGCTGGTCAACCTTGCATTTTTTAGCTGGATGATCCTGCGTTGTTCCCCCTGTGCCTTGTGCATCCATAATCCTGCCGTGCCACTGCATTGGTCTCATCGAGATGAATGAGGAAGCTTAATTTTTTTGATGCAGGAGAGAGGAATAACTGCTCATGGTATCTGTCACTATCCCACTGCCTCGGTCTCTGTTGGGTGCAGATTAAGAAATGGGGGCCGAGAGGTTAAGGGAAAGTGGTCTTATCATTCCCATTTGGCCTTCTCACTAGATTCTCAACTCTGCAGGGCGCCAGCTTTCATGGTTTTGTCAGGTCACAGTCATCTCACGCTCTCAAAGGCAACTTGAGCAAGCTTGTTGAGAGGATGACTTTGTGTACATATACTGTTAGCAGCTGTTAAGCGTCTGATTGACAGACCTTTTTTTTCCCATCTGTTGAAATGTTTCCTGTCAATCACTCCTGCATCACATTGACTGTTCAGCTTGTACTCAAAGACGGCAGTTGGGAAGTGTAAGGGGGGTTTAAGTGTGTTGATGTAGGCAACAGGGGTGAGTCAAGTGAGAGAGTGACAGAAGGAGGTCAGGAATGTGAGCAGGGCATGCTGGGAAATCAACAGGTCTTGAGCTGTGTCTGTGTGTGAATCCCTCCCTGCAGTAAAGACAGGTTATGGGTTATAAGGGGGCAAGTTTTTACTGGAAACCAGATGTTCTTGTCTGTGCAGCTTCCAGTGTCTTCTTTACACAAATAAATGGTCTTTCTACAGAGCTGATTCACCTCTCAAGGTTAAGGGTCAGTGTGCCTTCAGTTCATTTGGTCCTAAATGTGGGTTGAAACAACACGGGCAGAGTTAAGTAAACTTCCCTTCAAAAAAGAATCTGAAATTGGACCTAAAAATCTCAATGGAACATGCGTCTTCTTTGAGGACATGGAAAGCGAACCCTTCTTTTTACAGTCTATATTTGTACTTCTTTCTTCTTTTGTCTCCTTTTCTTATGTCCTCCCTTGCTCATCGCTTTTCCTTTCTTGCGTGTCGCTGTCTTTCTTCTCTCTTAACACCCTCTCCACTTTTGTTTCTCTCTGCGTCTTTCTCCTCTTCGTTCCCTTTTTTTCCCTGTTGTGTTTTGACAGCAGATGAATCAGTTATTGAAAGATGCCACTGCCGCCCGCACACACATACACATAAACTCACAAAAGACCATCAAAAAGAATAAATGAACTGTGTGTATTCTCTGCATTTCACTTCTGTTCTGGTGTGCGAAGTGTGAGTTTGGAGACAGCGAGAACTCTGTACATTTCTTGTTATGGACAGTAACTTTGAAGTTCTACATTGAAAAGGCAGTGCTCCAACAGCCCAGTCTCTCTAGAAACTGGCTTTACAGTAGACTGGTTCCACAGCCCTTTGATATATAACACTTTATTTTTTCATGGCATGCAAGGTCTTCACTTTGGGGAACTGCTGTTGGCTACATGGAGTCATGTGCTGCTTAAGTATTTGGATTTTAAATAGGCTAATGGTCAGCTTATCATATTCCCTATCCACTTATGGCTTGTATACAAACAAGGCTGGTTAATGTGGGGGGTTCAGACCGTGCGAGGTCTCCGTCTCCCCAGCTAATGCCAGTTACAGGGCTTGACGGCAGCTAAAGCACAAGCCCACAGGGTCAGACAGAGCTGATGCACACTGCACTGGCGGACGATAAGTGCCTGTGACAGGTGACATTTCTACTGTGTGAAAGCTTCAGAGCTGACTGCTGTTCGCCAAAGGGCCCAATTTCAGTCTTAAAGTGGCAGTTTCCACTGAAAACGAAATCCGTTTGACATTTTCTGTCCAGAGAGGGTATAATACGAATCCCAATACAGGTTCAAGTTCGGCTTTCTTTTGATACTGTATGACATTGCATCAAACCACTGTTGAGCAACATTTTGGCTCATTCCTTTAGGCACCTTTCATCCTTGATGTAAAACTACATGTACGGTTTATTTATTATTATGTACACTCCATGGCACAAACGTGGACCCCCAAACATTACACCCATATGTGATTTTTGAACATCTCACTCCAGAACAGTCTTCACCGTTCTGAGAAGGCTTTCATCAAGATTTGAAACCTGGCTGCAGGAATTTGCTACCATACCGCAACAAGAGCATTAGTGAGCTCAGGCAACGATGTTGGCTGATAAGGCATGTCCCACAAAATTCTTTCCAAAGGTGTTGGATTGGCTTGAGGCCAGGGCTCTGTTCTTCCACACCAAACTCTGAAAGAAACGTTTTTTCCTGGAACTCTTCAGTTGCTTTAAAGTGAGACTACCTGCATTTTATTAGACAGCAACTGCTGGGGCCAAAAGTATTCATTATTATAAGATAATGATGAAGCCTAAAACATAGTGTAACATAGCATAAGAAGAGAAGAGCCAACAAGAAAGTGAACTTACGCTGTAATGTCATCTACACAGCAATGTCTACCTAAATTTACATTAGCCACATAATATAATTTAAGATACTGTTCACATCAGACCAAGTCAGGTTGTATTGGCAAAACCCCAGTGTATTGAATGAATGAAAGTAAGAGAAAGAATGTGTTATTTCTTCTCTGAAAAGTTTAATGCTTTCACTTTCCATCATTAAAGAGCCAAATGTAAAAATCAGCACAAACTAATTGTTAAAGGCTAACCAGTCGATGAAAACATCTGGAAAGGTTAAGCACTTAACCTCCCTCTTGCTCTATCAATCTTTGCTATCTCCAAATGTCCCAGACTCTTTTCTCCCTTTGTGTCTAGATCAACTTGAAAGTATTTCACCTCTTGTGTAACCATATTGGTCCTTTGAGCTCATGCCCTATCATGCAAGGATTTGTTTTCAAGATGCTCTCAAGATAAAGTCACTTCTCAGATTTTTGGGTGACCTCACCTTCTGGTGATTAAGAAGGTGAGTCAATTAAAGAAACAGAGAACCGCGTGATTGGGGACTCATGTACTTCGTCTGCATTTTCTTTACTCATACAGACACAAGCACTTGTGTTATGTTGATTCTTGCCTGATATGGTTTAGCAAGATTTGTTGCCACATCAGTATGTGCAGAGTTGCTCCAGCCTGTTTCCAAGTGTCAATGTTGCCCCAAGTGTATATATGTACATGAGTACTCTTGCCTGTAGACAACCGTGTTAACAGCATATAAATATGAGTGATTGACAAGAGACTTGTTACATGCTTCTACATGGTCACTGTACAGTACAAGGTGTCAGTTTTGCCCAAATACTCACTGTTGGTAGTCTGAGAGGTGTGTATCTATGACAGACTTTTTTCACAGACGCTGCCTTACTTCCTTTTGCAAAAAAGTTGGAAAAACAGCTTAGTGTAATGGGAATGAGTTTGAGGATTGGGATGTGATCACCCATTTCTTTGACACTGGAGCCAAGAGTAGGGATTACATTAATTGCAGCCTCTCGTGACTCTTTAAACCCCCAGTTGTCTCTCTGGGTTTTTTCTTCTTTGATGACCATCAGGCAGACCGCAAGAGTTATTAAGATACAAAATACTGTCCCTCCACATCATTTGGCCCATTAAAGGTTTTGTAGTTCTGATTTCTCAGAAATCCATTTTAATTACCTTTTTCTGTAAATATCTGTAACAGAATTGGATCATTTATTTTTTGGATCAAGTTTCTGACACACTGTGCAGTGTCTTGAAAATGCTTTTCTCTCTGCCAAAAGGGAATTTGAGAGAGCGAGTTCTTTTGTACTATCCAGGCTTTTTTGTGATTGAGCTGACAAACTGAAGTCCCTAAGTAGGGGGCTGATTTTAAGCAAACAAGCAATCACAAACTTTCACTGTATAAATTAATATTCATATATATTGACTTACCATTATGTCAGATAATTCTTGTTTAAATCCTTCAAATCTGTTGCAAGAGAAATTTACCAGGTGACCTCAATAGAATCCGAAAGAGGATCAAACACTGAGAAAAGTAGGAGAGCAGCAGCAAAACGCTAGAAATTAAAAGTTTTGAAACATAAGTCTAAAGGGACACCATTTATTATTTATTTATGTCTGTTCCTCTAACTCACTCAGGTATTTGTCTTTGTTATGGTTTTTGCAATTATTTTTTTTCCTCTATTGACTAAAGTCAATTAGGAGTGTCTTAAAAAGTTTTAAAGAACCTATCTCCAAATGCCACTAGGGAGGAAGTGACAATGCCTTGATTTTTTCTCAGCTATGGGAGACAACTCACCTTTGTCTTCGGCTTTTCAGTAAGTACTCGATAACTGAAGAGAAGTCCAGTGAGTCATTATGTAGCATGGGAGTCGGTGAGTTAATGGTGTGTTCATGGACCTGGGGTCTGTGTTCAGAAAAAGAGTGGATGTGACTCATCTCTGAAACAGAAACAGACAATAATTGGGCCACTGAGCAAGAAGAAAGAGCTTTGGTTATGTGACTACTCATGAGTGTCTGGTGTGTGTTTTTCTTTGGGGGGGTAGCTTGGGGCAATGTTGCTTCTTCCTGATTCCTGAGGCTGCGGTTCTCAAAGAGAGACAGCAGAGGGGATTGGCTTTCTCTGCATGTCAGATTAAGGATAAAACAAAGGCCTTAATCTCTTTAATGCCCACCCTGACTTCAAATCCCAAGGTTTTCACTTGTTGAAGTTAAACTGATTACAATGTCTACATCTTTTGCATATTTATTTTCCGGTGAGACCTGTTAGTTTGGCATGATTACACGGCAAAGTCTTCAAAGCTAATACTGCAAATGTGGCATGAAATTCCTTGAAACCAGACATCTCACTACTAGATTGTTTTTTTCAATTTAATGTAATGCGTGTGTGTGTTCTAGCCCAAAGCATAAATGTGGTTAATTCACCCAACTGAGGGGTGTAAGCGGATGCAAGGCCTCCCCCAGGGTTTCCTCTCAAAGAGTTGACAGAGAAATCAATATGTCTCCACCTCCCTTCTTACACCATTTTGACCTCCAGACAAACATGCTGTGGAATATGTGTGTGTATGTCGGTCTACCTGTTTTTCTGTTTGTCTGTATGGACAAACTGCTAAATATTCACACACCTTTTTTTTTTTTCCGTAGTTAGGAATGTACAAATAGAATCTCCTGCTGTGTTTATATCCTTCACATCAAGGGAATAGATTTTTTCCTTAATACGTTTCATTAATATTACATTAATATTGAATGTTGAATGTTGCCGGCAGTACCCATCTGTGATCATCTGTTAGAAGAATATTTAGTTGAGGTCATTAAAATAATGTTGCTTCCATGTAGCGTACAGATTAGAAGAGATGTTCCACCAGAATTGAAAAAAAAAGTGTAGGCTGTGTTCTAAAACGTTGAACTGTTCCTTTCAATAAAACAATGTTGAAAATGAACATATTAGCAGACTAATGGTGTCAACTTACTGTATGACTGTAGATGTGGCCCACATGATCCACCATGGGGAAGCTGATTAGTCAGATGATTAGGACATTCATTGTGGCTGAACACAGGGTTGAATGCAGGATAAACGCAAAGTGCAGGTTGTACTGTGATATTACAATGATTTCTAGATTCCTGGCATCAATTTGTAAGCTTCACATTACCACATTGTTACTGCTTTCCATTAACTGCCATTATTCTTTTATTTGTTTTTATTTCTGGGTCTAAACCACAATAGAAATTTGCCATTCCATCTGGGAACTGATTTTCCTTCCTTGTATTGTCACTTTCTAAGAGACCGAGAGAGTGTTTTCATTACCTCAAGCCATGGCAGGCACGGAAGTGAAACTCTGAACTCCTGGGTTAGAATAGTTTAGGACCTTCTGACCTTTAACTGACACTGTGTGTCCAAGTCCTCATATAAATGATATCTGAAGATAACAATGAAAAGAGAAATCAATCACCACCCCAAAAATGTGTCCAGAGATTTTAGTTAAACTACATTCTTTGTCCAGGGTGTCTGTGTACTTTGGGTAGTCTGTTTTAAAGAATATAGAATGCTACTTTTTTTTTCCCATTGAAATATCACTTTTTGTTAAGGTCACGTCAAACAAAAACTTTAGTGATGCTCAGTAGAAGCACTATCAGAGTTTTGAGTTCTCCAACAGGGCATAAAATGTCGCTTTTGAGGGCATTTCTTGAAAGCATAGTTGTGGTTTATGGTCAGGAAAAGGAACTAGAATCAACACAAAACAGCCATGTCTCTATTTGTTGCTGAGGACAGAAAGGGCGCTCAGTGTACGGGCACTGAGTGTTGACTTCTTGGTTGATCTCTGAACTTCTTAAAAGGAAATGGATATGTCATAAGTCATATCCACATTGGAATAGAATATATTCACTGTCTGCTCAGTAAATGCTAGTTATAAATTCAAAAATAGATGCATCATGCATGTCTGAAGGACCATTTTGGATTTTCCTCTTGACTTTACTCTGTTGTCTTCTGTGCCGCTTTACTAAAACAGCAGCTTTTAGTGCCTCTAAACTGTCCCTGTCTGTCCCAGTTTCCGATACAACCAAGTCAACAAAACTGACAAGAGACTGTGCACATACACTATCTGGTGTGACAGTCACACAGCTCAGCAAATGACAAGGATAAAAGAAAACTTTCGGTTTTTACAATACTGCAAATCTTCATCTGTGATCCAGTTATAAGACTATAAATGCAAGCGTACAAATAACAGATACATTTATTATCTTGTGGTCAATCCGTGTCAAAAATGATGTTGCCAAGCCTTATTCTGTCTGCCAGAGATGGATCTCTAAGCCAGCATCCTGTGTTTGAGTATCACTTTTCAGCCAGAGAAGCCTATTAAATTCTCAATGGCCTTTTTTAATGTTGTGATGCAATTACATGCAGGAAATAAAGACAGAAAATAAGTTCCAAGATGCCTGGGTTGGGAGTTTGTGGTTCCAACAGGAGCAACACATTACCCTTGTGTTTTAGCCAAGGCACTGGCTCGTAAAGATTATTGATGATGTACACCATGTGATACGAGTGCTGAGCAGGATGAGGCCGCATTAAATCTCACTGATGTATAGTCCTCTTTTTCTCTCTCCCGCTCTGTCCGTCCTGGGAGAGGCTGACGGATGAAGAAGAGAAATTAAAAAGTTGCAGGAGGAAAAAATGTCAGGCAGAGCTGGTTCCTGCTTTGCTTTTGTTTTTTTTTTCTTTCTTTTATTTTGCTTCTGTTTGTTTTTTTTTGGATGCATCATTGGCATTTCTTGGTCTCGGTTCATCTGTGTGTCTCTGTGACAGTGTGTGTGTTGGCTTGCAAATGCAGTGCTAAGGGCACAGTTTACACTTCAGACAGGCACATGTATCAACATGTATTTAATCAAGGTGCGAATGTGGAATGTTATATGAAAAAAGTGTGTTTACCCACTGTTGTAGTTACCTGTGTGGTTGTAATACAGGTTTTTATCAACCCCTCTGACAGTATCAGTTTCCCAGCAGAAACGTGTGCCCTATGGCTGCTATACCTCCTGCAATGCAAGGATAATGAATAATTGCTCAAGTAGCACTGAGTGAGCAGTCTTCAGGTTTGCAAGATGAGACTCATAAATTGTATTCACGCTAAGCAACTGTTGCTGTGAGAAAAAGAAGCCCCCCTCTTTTTCAGTGTCTGTGTAAATATGAAACTGATAACTCAGGCATTCCCCTAGTACGTCAACTCTGTCAGCATTTGCTCACCCAAAAACTCTAGACTGTGTTTATTTGCAAAGGCAAACTGTTCCAGTTTCTCCACAATCTCAGTAGATCATGTGTGGTTATTCTTTTAGATGCCAGGAGTCAAGAGAGTTTAATTTTTGAGGGAATCTCGAAGTGTTTATGAGCAATGCTGCTTCAGGCCTTCGATATTGAGTGTAATGAACAGAGTATTCATAACACTAAAAAGTCAAAAAGACTTTTCATTGCCAGTGTGATGTATGGGTGGTATAGTATTGGATTTTATTAAGGCAAGGCAAGGCAAGGCAAGGCAGCTTTATTTATATAGCACATTTGAAACCCAGGGGCAATTCAAAGTGCTTTACATGGGCAAAGAAAAGACAATAAGCAGTAAAAACCAGAATAAAATTAAAGTAGAATACAATGAGATTTAGAAAATTAGCCCCAATGTGGGCCTAAAGCCAAAGTAAACACATTCATTATAAATAAATTAGAAAGATAGAGATTGAGGTCATATATCATGGTGCTCTAAATCAACAGCGAAGCAGCAAAAGGCACAGCGGGCTTGTTCTTAAAAGGTGCAGTGCTGATATCAGATGCTGCATCCTAGCTGTGGCTAAACCAAAAATAATTGAGTCAATTTTAAATGTACCTCATTTGCCAGGAGAACAGACAGACATTGTGCTGTAATTGTCATGTGCTCAGCAGGGTCTCGGCCTGTCATAGTTAACATAATGACAGATACAGAGAACGCCCTCGCCTCGCTCTGAAGCCATTAAGATCACCGTGACCCATGTGCACTGAATTATAAATTCCTGGTTGTGTGTGTTCTGTCAAGGTAAAAAAAATTAAGGGGACAAATTCGTAACACAGATACCTGTTTCCACCATTTTATCCTCAATTATGTCTCTATCTTTGCCGTTTAACTTCTCTTTTGCCTCTAAGTCAAGAGCTAATTGCATTTTTACATCCCTGTTTCTAAAATCACGGTTTCTTTGACCTTTTTAATAGTACTGACAATCCGTATAAGCACCTGAAAATTTAGATATTCAGGGTGCCTGTTTTTCAGACTGACATGTCTATGCAACGTGTGGAAGCTGTAAAACATAGAGCATGTGTGCTGTTTAAAACAAAAACAAAGAGAGAGTAAGATTTATTCCTGCTTCACTGCACTATGTACTTATTGAAACTAGAAATAAAACAGACTTCCTGGCCACATATGGAATCCCTCATCTTTAGCTTTTGATTGGTTTCCTACCACCTCACATAATTATACCTCGCAAACACTTGAGTCTTTGACATCAGCGAAAGTGTGGTGAGTTTCTTCCTCTCTGTATTGGAGAATTCAATAGCTCTTGGCGTGTAGCGCCCCCAGCTGTACAGCTAATAGGATTTCAGGTTGAACTTGATTCATTATGCCCACAGTGGAGTTTCAGTCCTCATGTAGGTTTATGCCTCTCATGCTGTTTTGTCAAAGAGTTTGATTCGGCGTTTATTCATTGTGTTCCTGCTTGCACAGCTTGTTCGATTAGGCTGTGACTAAAAACTTCAAACTTTTTTGCCAAGTTTCTTTTCCCCCAAATATGAAACGCAGAGACGGGTTTGACAGCCGCCCTGTGCCTCTGAGCATCTTTCGTACATTCTTACAGTATTAAACACTAGAAACATTGAATCAGGGATCAAATGCACTCCTCCCCCACCCTCTCTTAAATCTGGGGATTTTTCAAAAGGAGAATAATACAGTTTGACTGTGTGATGAAGTCATTGGTAAGACATGCAAGCTTTCCAGCTAGGCAGCTAAAGCTATCATGAGACTGACGCAGCATTTTATCCTGAGCTGCGGGGAGAGAATTTGTGGGGGGATTTCTGCTAAACTGATGTCAACAGCTGGAGGTTTAATACTTCACAGAAAACTGGGATGCACGAGAAAAATTTAGTGACAGTCGATTTCTCCAAACTCACCAATTTGTGTTTGAGTTTTATCTCCAGTCTTGCCACGCTTATTCCAATTCATCACAAGAATTAAATCAAAAAGGGTGAATATGTTATCAGTTTCGGAGCAGTGGAAGCTGGATAGGAGCAAATTTAATAGACCATTCAACCGAGTGACAGGATAAAAAGATTTAATCCCTTTATTACTATACGTTTGATACTGAGAGAAACAGTAGAAATACATTTTAAATCAGATTATTTTGACTGTGCAAAAGTCAATTGTTTGCATCCATTATTTGTGGATTCTGTTTCTCGGCTGCAATTGTCTCCTTGAATTATACTCAGCCGAATAACCATTTGTCATGATCCTTTCCAGCCAATAGCTTTGCAAGACGCCCAGCAGAAGAATTTATGGTTTGTGATAGGCATCAGAAAGTCTTATCTAACATCCTTTGTTATGTAATATTTGATTTCATATTACCAAAGAGACAGGAGAAAAAGACAATGTAAGGCAGAATAGGCAGGACCCATTCTCGTGTTATACAACAGGCGGTGAAACAAGGATAAAAATCAAATGTGATCATTTTGGAAACAGGACATTGTGTATTTTTCGCATGGAAAGAAAGCCTTGTAGTACACCAGTGTCATATGTTTCATCTGTGTCCCACCTCACCCAGTTCACAAATATATCAACACATGCACAGGTGTATAGTATCAGGACAGATAATGCATGGAGGTTCCTGGGTGGCAGTGGTTACACTGTGGATGTGTGTCTCTCCCTGCAGGCTTGTTGTTTTCAGAGAACAGATGCTGGGCTTTGGTGATGGCACTGACCCTGCGCAGCTCCCTGCAGACTGTCTGTCTAAACCCTGTTCAAACATCCTGGAAGTTTCAGCACCCCATACTGACAACACCCAAGTTTATTCCCTCCAAGGCTCTAGAGCCCTTTCTTTCTCTAACTTGCCCCCCGTCACTATCTAAAAGAAACATGCAATAAAAAAACACTTTATTTCATTATGAGAAGCTAGAAGATAATGAATTCTTCAACACTTGTCAAAGAAAAGATTAATTTTTTTTGCATAACAAGATTGTTTTTTGTCCTGCTATGATTACAGCATTAAGTGTTCTTCACCTTAATTTACATTTCCTGTCTTATTAGTAGATGCACTTCAACATAAGTGGAGTTGATTTGACTAAATGTTGCTGTAAATAATAATGGCAATTAATGAAAGAGTGTAATTTGGTCATGAAAGATTCTAATAATTAAATTACAGAGATGGAAGTGAAATTATGGGGTAATATTAGCATACTAAAAGCAGTTGACTTGTAATCTATGAATTTATGTAATTTCAAAGATTTATTGTTGATGTATAGATGTGGCCATATGTAGCAACAGAATGCCGTGGATGTAATAAGAAAGCAGTTAAAACATATTTTTCTTTTTACTTCTCCTCTCATGCTCTCTTTATGCTGTTGGAGGCAGAACTTTAATTGTGATTGGAACCAAATGTTTCCAAGCACTGCATATTTCATAACACATTTGTTTGTTGTTGTGTAATCCCCTGACATCCTTTGACAGACAAACAGGGAGCGTCTCTCACATCAATGGGAAGTCAAGAAGGGTATGCTAAGTTGCTGATTGAGGCCCACAGTTCACAATGCGACAGCTGGCAGTTAATGTAATGTGCAACCAGCAATCATCAATTATTCATTCTTGAAACATTTTCCAGAGTAGCAATAAAGGGTGCTTTTATCGATAGGCAAATTACTTATATATTTATATGGCCGCTTTATCTCTGAATTCCTTGCAGACAAGTATTGCATAATAAATATTTTGAAAAAACAGATGCGGCACTGCAGCTGGCTATAACCCTTGCTTATGGGGAAAGCATATTTGTTTCTTTTTGACATTACATAAAACATCTGATAAACATTTTAGCCTCATTATTCTTGGCCATTCTAAATGCATTATATTAGGACTAATACTTCTTACATTGCACCAGAAGGCACTAAAGTGCACTTATGGGCCAAATACACTTAAGCTAAATGCTTTGTATTACTCTATAAACCTGATTAGGAGTCACATTTCTATGACAACAAAAAAACATTTTGCATTTACTGTCATTGTTTGCTGGGCTGCAGCTGCAATAATTTGAAAGTGTTACATAAAAGAGGGGAAGTATGAGAGGCAGCGTTAGAGATGGAGTGATGGACAGATGTGGAACCAGGTGGGAGAGAAGAAGAGCCTGACCTGACAGGTTCACCGCCTAAACCAGCTGGTGGCACAGCATTAATGCCAGCCATTTCACACACTCTGACTATCTAAGGGTCATTGACAGTTGAAAAATTGTCCTACAAAGCACTGTAGTTTTCTAACACAGAGCTGTGGAAGCATGGAAAGCTTTATTACAAAAGTGCATAGATGACATGTCTGTGTTCATAACAAAATCGGGACCTAGCCGTTCGAGGTAAGAATCTTGTGGATTTAAGGTTTCAGTGTTCTTACAAAAACAATTAACTGTTTTTTAAAAATAATCCATTTGTTTCCAGTTATTATTACTTTGACCTTACTGGTCTAGTATTATTTTAGGTCTCATAATCGCAATTAACCAAAGATTGCACCACAGCAAAGCCTCTTTTTTCAAACACTTCAGTCAGAGATTATGTGATATCAAGTGTTGTACTAACAAAATCATGCAGTAATGAGAAGAAATGTCTTGTGTCTTTTTTTAAATTGGTAGATGGTCGACCGTGGTTGTATGTTAGGGGTTTCAGTGAGAACCATAAAGACGTGGTCACATAAGCCAGTGAAACCATGATAAGCTGAAAACTGCAAAAAAACTACAGAGGTGTGTTGATTCACAGTGGGATTTGAAGAAATATCTAGCCTTTTCATACAGTGTTGATAACAAAAATATTGCTTATAGTGTGAATGAGTATGTGTGCATGAATGTTTGTGTGTGTTGTATTTGTAATAGTTTGTTATATTAAATCACTGCTTGAGTTGCCAGATCACAGAGGGCCCTTGGTGATTTTTTTTGTTACATTACACATATATATGCACATTAGCCATTGTCCATGTAACAGGATAAAATAGTAACTTTATTTTAAAGTTATTTAAAGAAATTGTTTTATTGTCATATTAAAATGAAAGAAATGTTAGCATGTAGATATAAACCTGCTATCAACCAGAAAAAGGAATGTAGACACATTCCCGTCATGACACTCAACTCAACCTATCATGATGTTTTAAACAGTGAAAACTGTGCTGTGAAAAATGAAGATAATTCCAGAAAACTGCACATTGTGTTAGTTGTAGGCAATGCAAAGTAGGCATTTTCTCTGCGTTACGTGTCCTTTTGTTCCCTCTGTAATTTAATTCTTGTAATAACTGATAGCCTTACTCCAGGGCATCTTTACAGTAGTAGTAGCACCGTTCTGACTTACTTTCATAAAATATTTCTTTTCTAAGGTATTTCTGCTCAGTCTGAGATTCAGACCTGTGAACTTCAGATCACAAGCCAGCTTTTCAAACCCTGAAGCGCCTGCAGCCCAGCTGGCTCCGAAACTGGCACTCAGGCTCTGCTTTGTTAATCTCTGACACCTTTGTTGGCCCAGCCTTGGCCTTCATGTTCTTTGCTTTACATTTCTGAAATTGTCTGACTTGAAAAGAGAAAAAAACTAACCAGTCTTCACCACAGAATGATACACTCACATTCTTCCTAGGACGTAATCTGTCTAACCACATCTTTGCGGATGCTGCCACTTGTATTCAGCCATGTGTGTGTGCCCATCCAGAGACAGCCAGGCCAACAGTCAGACAGGCAGGCAGACAGACAGAAACACAGTCATGTGACCCCTATAACCCTCTGTGCTATGTTCTCTGGGTGAGTTATGTCTCATTGTTCCTTTCTGTCACTGCTGCAGCGGGCCACAGGACAGTCAGCCTGGCCTCATAGTGCCAAATTCACTTCTCCAACCCGGATCTGATCTCACACCTCTCACTTCACATTCTCATTACTCCAGGCTGTTATTAATTTATTTAATCAATAGCTGTTTAACTTCTCCTCCCCAGAAATCCATAATGGCAGGCAGATTCACCGAGCTGCTACATCAAGTTATGAGCATGAGTTGTGGTGTCTCTGTAGACATGCATTTTATTTGTGACGGGTTAGATACAGGTTGTAACACACATTGTTAGGCATCATTTTGCATAATGTAAGAATGCTCATCATCTTCAGACAGTACTCAAATCGGTAAAGTCATGAACTTAGAGCTTAAGTAAGATTCCTCTTTGTGCACTTTTGCAGTGTTTGACGCTGACTCAGATCATACTAGACCAGTGGCTCCATTGTTGCCGTCGGCTAAACTCTCCAGCCTCCCCGTTGAAGATTATGAAACTGGCTTTAAAATAGAGAGCAGCAGCTCACCAGGGCTTTGGATGATTTGAGGCTAAATATATGTAAAAGGCAGCTTGGTCCACGGGCTAGAGTGGGATCTGGGTGGATGGCAGCCAAGGTTTTTTGAGCCTCTTTTTTTGTTTTTTTGGACTTTGGACCAAAACCTAATTTGAGCCAGCAAGACACAGACTCTGAGGTTATGGATATTGAAGTGAAAAGGACTCTGCAGCAATACCTTTGACCGTCAAACCTGTATGGTATAGTAGTTTTTTAGTTTATTAAAAACTAATTTAAAAACTCAGAGGAAGTTATCAGCATAATTCACTAACATCCCCTATTTACAATTTATAGGCAGTATATAAACAATGAATAAATTGTCTTCAACACACTATAATGTAGCTGTAAGTAGATAAGAACATTTCATGTGTGTTTTAATGTATTTGTGTCTGTCTGTTTAGACAGTTTAGGCTGCTTCATTGGAGAAGTTATTATTGTTGACATATATGAATAAAAAACATTAAAACGTCCTTATACCTTGTTCAGCATATCCAGCAATAATGCAACAGCTGGATTCAAGTGACCATGAGACAAGCTGTCATGTTGAATAACAGAAGTTGTCACAACTCATACAATTCTTCTTTTGTCTGATGACTCATCTTTACCAAATTTCTATGTGCCTACTACTGTTTTTTCCCCAGTCTTTTAAAAGTTTTCTTTGAAAAGCTGTCTTTGAGACCATGAAGCTACTGAATCTCTTTTCCTGAATCTGCTGGCATTTGTGTTACTGAAAACAAACTGCCTGTCATTTCACTCTCTTTACTTAAGTCATATTATGCCAGCGCAGTCGAGTTCGGTCTCTTCCAAGACACACAGGTGGCTCATTCACTGTGCGACTGCAGGATCGGTTCCTCAATAACAGACTGGCACATGCTGAGGCTCCAAACTGAATAGCTTCAGGTGTAATCCTCACCTGCTCCCTCACTGTTAAATCCCAAGTGTTTTGATTTATTTCTTCTCCCCTTTCCATTTGTTTGGGTCTCTCTTTTCAGCAATGGAAGGATTTGGCACTAAGGGATTAGTCAAAGTGGGCTCTGTTTATACTGTTCATGCAGGAAGAAAGTGATGTCAAGGCATTTCCTCTTTCACGTGGCATCATGAGTCCAAAACACATTCGTGAGCACATGCACATACAGTCTCACATACGCACAAGTATACAAATACTGCACAGTGTACAGTTCATTGCACCTGCTTCTTGTTATCTGCTTCATAAATGACTCTTTGCTCTGAGTCAACATCTCTTTTTCATTCTTTATTATGTTAATAAAGCAGCATAAGAAATAGATGCTGACACACCTGAGCCACAGAGGGAGTGACCGAGCATTTTTCTCTTTTCATGTTGGAGCTGTTTTGTAGTAACTGCTGCTTTGAAGTGCTGTTGCTTTGTGCATCTGAGCCCCTAAACAAAGAACCACAGTAGTGAATGTCCAGATCGTGTCTGTCAGTGTGGGGTTTTTTCTGTGCTTGTATGCACAAGAAAGTCTGCCGAGGAGGGCGGCCTCCCTGCTTCAACACATGGTGCCCAGACTAAACAACAAGATGAATGTTTCCTGAATCCAGCCTGGCACGGAAGCACCCCAATCTGCCCGTGTGGCTTGACGGACTGACTGAATGAATTGCATTCAGAGCAGAGGAAAGGACAGGTTATAGGAGAGGAGAGAGGAAGAAATTAGTTGAGAGTTGATAAGAAGGCAGGAGAGAGAGGTTTAGCATGTTCATTTCAAGTTTGGATTCCACCACAGTAGCATCAGTTTAAGGATAACTGCAGTTTATCAGCATTAGCATTTATTGGCATTAAGAAGTCAAACTGGGCAAAAAATATAAGCAGTCAGACTAGATTTAAAGGGGTTACACAGGATTTAAAGGGGCATTACACTAATTTTTCACATGAAGTTCAGTTAACTCATCATTAAGACAGCCTGTGAAAACATTTGTATAATGTCTTCTGTGGCTCTCGAGGGAGCACCTTGAGTTTGAAGGACATGGGTGTTTAACAGGCATGGCGAGTCAAATGAGAGATGCTGTCAAGTTGCATTATGGGAAATGTAGGATCTGGTGTTTTTTGGCATTTTATTCAGTACTAAGGCCCTGTTCAGACCTGGCATTAACATCCATCCTGGGTGATCCGATCACAAGTGGACAGCTCTGAGTAGCCTACAGGCGTGAACGCGCCCAAGATGGATTGAGGACACACTGAGATCCGATTGCTCAGACCACATTCAGTGGTGTGAACGCGAATGTGTCCTGGGCCACGTGGAAGGACCGCCCACTCAGCTGACGTCCTCCGTATAAGAGGAAGTTAGTCCCGTCACACAGCGCTCATATAAACATGTCCATGTCTGCTGAAAAGACAAAGAAAACAAAACAAACATTAACTAGCTGGCTCACAACAAGAGTATTAATATACGCGCCTTATATTTAGAGTGTCATAAGTAAAGATGCCGTGCTTGATATTTATAGTGACATACATTGTTTTAATATGTTGTCAAACACTGTTGACAACCTGAACCTCCCACTGGTTAAAAACATAGACTGTATAAAAAAAACAAAAAAGCATTCAAGGCTTATTTCAGAAATTTTGGGTGTCTCACTTTTGGTTTTACCTCCAAATTAAGTGGATAATCTGGCTAAACTTTTGGCTTGTTAAGAACCAAAAAGTCAGATTTTCTGATTATTTGTGTATCCAAGACTTCACAACAATGTCACTATGTTCCCAGGTCTCAGTAAATACTTTGGTGAGTACAATGTTATCATAACCAAATAATTAAAAAAGCCCAAACTGTAATAAACCAGAATTATCCTTTCCGCCTATCCACTGTCTACACTTCCTGAAGAGATGTTAGCATTTTAATCCAATACATATATAATCCAATTCCGCTAAACAATTCCGAACATATTTTTAACTTCCAAAAGCTGTATCTTGAAAGTGAAACATGTGTTTCGAGTTATACCACATGAATGTCTTCAATTTGGCCTGAACTCCTCCACAACCCACAAGGTGTTACCGTCATGCGATGATGGAACCGTTAACAACACCAAGAAAAGCTCAGTGTGTTGCTGTCAACCTGTCTCCTCCCACACGTCACCTTTCACCATGCCCTGCACCCCCACCTCACACCTCCACCCTTTTTATTTCACCCGAAAGCCTGGAACGAGCTGGCCTGGCTGTGTTCAGCTGGCTTAGTGAAACAGTGAATTAGAGGCTGGGTCTTTGGGAGAAGGGGTTGAGGTAACGTGGTGAAAACTTTTGGCAGACCATGGGAAAGGCGCCTTGTTTTGGAGAGAGAGCCCCGAGGCTCTCTGGGGGCTACGCTGGGCTGAGCCTCATTGCGGTTTGTAACAACAAGCTGTTGGATTTGGAGAGAAAGCTCGAGACACACCCCCCCCACCCCTTACTTAAAGCTGCTACCCCCCTTTTTCCTCATGCCGGGAAAAGTGAATCAGTCTCAGTAAGACATTCAAGCAGGAAGCCCCATCCATGTGTTTTTCTTCAGCCTACCAGCCCTAGCACCCATCCTCCGTCTTCGGCTCGTGGTTTGCTCCTTCCTCACTCTTCTTCTCCCGATTGAGGAGAGCCAGACGCCGGGTAGTGGCAAGAGGTTCCCGCCTAGTCAAAGGGGAACACACACACACACAGACGTCTACATGTGACAAGCCCCCGCTTAACAATGGCCGTTGGCTGAGGGAGAGGAGGGGGTGGAGGGGCAGCGGCAGTTCCTTGGATGGCCTGATTGGAGAATAAACAGCAGCCCAGGAAGTGCTGAAGTAAAAGAGAGAGGGGAGGGGGAGAGAGAGAGAGAGAGAGAGAGGGAGAGTAAGGGGAAGTGTGCAGATCTGCCGGGAGAGAGCAAAAAGTTTGGGACTGCGACAGTGTTAGCGACGGTGTGTTAGTTAGTTTGTGTCACTCTGGTTGTGTCCAAGACTTTGTGTTTTTTTTTCTCTATCAGGACACACTGTATTGCCAAGAGATAAAGGTGAGTAGCTGCATCTCATACAAGGACACACACACACACACACACACAGACACACAGACACACACACCTCACACAGATGTGAACTTAAAAATGGACAGATGCTCAGACATGCGAGTACAAACAACACCCATTTTCTTCTCTGTCTTGTCCCTCTGTGGATTCAGACTGATGTATTCTAAGGCAAACATTCGTGCATGACTTCAGATGTGGCTCGTTATTATTACTGCACGCAATGTCATTTGAAATTCCAGAGGGTTTTTGAATGGTATTCAGTGTAGTGTTCTTAATGTGTGTGCTGTTTGCTGATGGTTTCCCCTGGCTCTGAAAGCTGCTTGTTTTGCATAGCTGTTTTTTGTGATGCCTTGAACTGCAGCCAGCCATTCAGTGAGTGAAGCAAAAAGGGGACCATCTAATGTGTGTGTGGCTGTGTCTAATTAAGCTAATGGGGGAGATGAGTGGTGAGGGTCAGACCACGAGAGGCTGGACTTGAAAACACCACGGTCACTTTCACGAAACACAGTCCTTACGCAAACTGTCTTCTACATTTTACATATCTTTTACATCGTTACAGATTCACACTATGTGAAACTTTTCTTAATCTTTTCACTGCCTCTGATTCTCCCTTTCTAGTTAACAGATGAATTACATTTTTAGATGAAAGTAGCTGATTGTAGATCAGATTTGCTGTAGATTTGGCCATGTATGGTGCTGTTTGCTCTCTGGATCAAATGTACTGTTAAATTTTCCCACTGGGGAGATACTGCATTCCTCCTCTCAAAGTGAACATCAGTGTCAGTTTGCAACTTTAAAGACACTGCACTATGTCACATAGATTCATAGGCAGAGCAGTAAACTGTAGTAGCGATCTCTTTTTATCTGAGATCTATGCCTCTTAGAGATTACTATTTCACTAGTTTGTCACTACACTGCAAAGAAAGTAGCATTTAAGTATTTTACTGTCTTAACAAGCCCATTTTCCTGTCTGGAGTTCTCTAATAGCACTGGAATTGCTTTAACATTTTCCACTGTTGAGTAGATTTACATCTGGAAAAGAGTGGCCTGCCCAAGCACAGACAAATGGAAAAATTAATTTAAGAAAAAAGTTAATTTCACAACCATTCACATGTAAGTGTTTGATATGAATCTCACTTAATGTCATACTTGGTTTCTTATGTCCATAAAATAGTCAAAAATCCAGATAAATCTAATTAATAATCACCAAAAGCAACATCCTATCTGATTTTACTGCTTACAAAGTAAATAACATCTTTAGGCATTGTTTGGCTTCAGCAGTGTTTTGTATTTAACGCTGGAGTAATACAGGTAGGCTGTATGAGTTTCCATAACCCTGCCTTTTACTAGTCAGGCGTTCAGTGATAGGTGTGATTTGTTGTGTCTCTTTCAGCAACGAGTATATCAACTTCAGTTCCCCCGCTGGGAGGGAAGGTAAACAGGGCGGAGAGGAGTGCCTCGTCAGAAAGACAAATGAGCTTGCACCCTTGCACCCCCCTTCCAGAGCCCCCGAACCCCATCCTTCATCACTTGTTCCGGCACTTTGGCAGCTTTAGACTGTCTCTCGCAAGTTTTTCTCTGTGCTTTGCTGATGTAGCAAGTTGTCAATTTCTCACAAGACCAGGGGAAACTGTTATTAACTGTAAGGCAGTGCTTTGGCTGCCAGTTTAATTCAGCCGAGCTATTTGTCTAAGTGCTAGCATATGAGGCGCGGTGATTTTGGCAGTGTTTTTACAAGCAAAGGCACACAGTAGCTCCTGACCATATGCCTCCATTTGTCTGATACCATTATGAGATGCTAAGGTTTCGTCCTGACCACTTGATTACCTGGCTGGACTACTCTCTTGCGTCAGTATCCAGACATAACAGATCCTGTCTGGATCTGAGCAGGAGATCAAGCTCTAACCTGGGCCGTATGTGTTTGCTGATGCAAATCTGGCCTGTGGCGTTTGATGGCTGCCACGGGACATTGAGCTCAGTGGAAACACACCTGGGCCAGTGGCATGTGGCCGAGCAGCGCGGAGGCCCGGGGAGGGGGCCTGACCAGGTGTTTCTCCTGCGAGCTGTCTGCACTGTCATCCCTCATCGGGCCCCGAGCCAACTTGCGCCACGTCTCATTGAGCTTCAGGGTTTGATCAAACCTCATTACAGGGCTTTCATTTTAGCTCCTATTTGTGGTTGAGTTATGGATATGATAAAACATTCCCACCGAATGAAGCTCCCCGAAGTGCATTTTCTTTTTGGATTGTGTTTGTAAAAAAAAAAAAAAAAAAAAAAAAAAAAGGCAGAAAAGAGATGAACAGACAGAAAGTCAGAGAAGGAGAGAGAAAATTCTTATGTTGACTTACAACAATATTAAAGGGTCAGTTTGCCCAAACTACACAAAAATGCTCATTTTAGACCAGATAATCAGATGGTTTCATAATTTTTTTGAAGAAAGTTCGGATGAAAACTCTTCAGTGAAGTGTGTGGATTATTCAGAGTAAAAGGGATACTGAGTCTGGAAAGAAATGTTGATTTTTTTAAATGTTATTCCAGTGATTACGGCTGAAAGCTCTGGAAAGTTTTCCGTAAGTGGAACTTGTACTTAGAATTTTATGTCAAAATGTTCAAGATCCTTTCAATGCTCAATGTTTTTTGTAATTTGGGTAAACTGATTCTTCAAAGCGAAACCACTGCTGATATCTTCACTCCCAACCAAGTTAATCACAAGCTACTTCTTGGATTTAAGGTTTATATCATTCCTGACTTCCTTCACAGGGTCACTTCACACCTTTGCGAGAAAGTAAAGTGTCCACTGCTGGTGTAATTTTAACAGTTTTGTTCAGTAAACTCTAAGATTTTGCCTGGGGCAAATTATATTCTCAATTAGCGAATAACTGATCTTGTCCTCTAGGAAGATTTTCTATCGTTCCAGCAGCTTAGACCAGAAGCTGTGCTTATGGCCAAAACAACTTCAGCCTAATAGAGGTGGGGATGATTGCAAGGTGTAATCAGACAAAATCATTATCACATTAATTGACTTTTACCCGTTGTAAATTGACCTAATTTTGAGGCAAATCATTTTCTGTGGAACAGTTTTAGGCACTCTTTGAAAATCTTTTATTTCTGCGATCAAGGTAAGAATGTACAGTATATAACACATTATCTTGCCACCCGTTAAAGAAGCAGAAGATAGAAGAGAGAACAAAGACAGACACATGTGACAGACCAGCAGAAAATGATTTGATAGGGCAGTGATTTGTTGTTCAACTAATAATGATTCATTAGTGTCAGTTTTTCATCTTTCCATGCGTTATTTATTTGATAGTCAGAAGTGGTCGTTTCAACCACTGGAAGAAGTCCTGTCCAGTCCTGCAGAGTTCTAAAACAATGCGTGCACACAGGAAGCAGTGATTGCAAATATGTTTCCCTCATGTTGTCTTTTATTGTTGTGTTGTTGGGCAATGGCAGGGGCTTATGTTGGACCTCAGCATTTGCTAGAGTCATTGCTGTAGGCTTTGCTGTGAGAAGGATTATCCACAGAGGAAAAATCATGCTTCCTGTCGTGATGTCAGATGCTGGTGGAGCCAATTCATAAAATTTGATTTTTTTTTTTTTTGTAGGCCTCACTGCAAAGTTGGGAAAGTCACTTTAGGTTAACCTACAAATGGGTGGACCTACCAGGGGACAATTGTAAAACATCAGGACATGAAAGTGCATTTTGTATTCAGGAAATAAGTCTCCCATACTTCATTGACTCCACCTATTCAGTGAAGTCATTTGTTTGACCATCTCTTCTGTCTCTGGCAGTAATGAGAAGGGGGGTAAAACAAATGTTCCCCACCCACAGGCTCAGACAGAGACGGGAGAGGCTCAATCGGACACTGCTCTGACACTCTTCGGTCGCTATTAACCCCCCCAGCTCTTTTCTCCCAGTGTAAACATCCCTCCACCTCTCCCATCAGTCCACTCCTTTAAGCATTTGGTTTGACATGGTGCCTCCCACAACACACAAGAACATACCAAGGCTGTTTTTGTCCGGTGACGGAAACGCTTTGTGTTTTTGTCCACTGGTCCACAACCGCCTCTGCCCTCTGAGCAAATTGATCATGAGGCAAAACGAGAGTGAATGACAAAGAATGTGGCACTGATAATTGTAATGTGTCTCTACAAATCTACAAATGCCCTTATGTGTCAGGCCTTTAAAACTGTATTTGCTTACGTCATTCTCACTCGTTGAAAGTGTATAAAGCATTTCAAGGTTTTACTGTCCCAATAAAGCGTTGTTAATTAAGAAACGTCTGAATTTGAGTATTAAAGCTGCCTAATCCCAATAAATATGGATGAGACTTCTGTCCAGAGCCCTATTTAACAACCTGCTGTGTCTTGCCCTTTTTCCTTAGATGTTAGCTCTTTTTATGTTCCCTATCGACCAAATTGACCGCTTGCTAATGAGTCATTATCGTGGCATGATTTCATAATTACCCCTCAGCCTGACAAACTCAATACACTCTCATTTAGCCACGGTTAAGATTATAAAACTCCTGTTTCTGAAAATATTCGGTAAAGCCTGTGACACACAGGATGTTTTCGTTAAGCCGGGCTATTCTAGGAACAGCAGCTACCTGCGCTCTGGAGCTGAAAGTTTTGAGGAAACCTGTCTTCTACTTCTACATGGTCTGTTTAAAGAACTCCTTCCTGCACTGACTGATAAATAGACAAGGTTATGTAAATACTGGAAAGAGGCCCAGCAGAGCAGTTTAATGACTATCAAAACCATTTCAGGACAAATGTAATGACAGATATACAGGGAGAGTTGTTATTTTTGTACCGTGTATGTATATCTGAAGACATAGAATCAAGTCTGTTTACTCGAAGGACTTTATTTAAGTAGTAGTGGGATTACACAAGTGTGACACCTCAAGTGTGACACCTCAACTTCTAATCCGTACTACAGTTGATAACAGATTTTGTCACACGTGATAGATACAGAATTTGGTGGCAGTGAAGTTTCTGTAAAACCAGTTTCTGTGGCTCTCAGCCACAAAGCACATTCATTCCTACTGAAGAGAAAAATCTTTTAAAACAATTCATGAATATACGCTTTAAAGGTTAAATAATCTCCTAAAACAGCTGGGCACTGTAGTTTTTAGCAAACATGTAAGTAGTAAATTGTGTACTAAGCTATAGTGCCCATATTCATCATAATGAGGGAGCATATCACCCAGTGCAACAGTGTGGCTCATGTTTGTGTTATTGGACAGCTTTTGGACAACAGTGGAGGTCTAAGACAGAGGAATAAGCTAGACTTTGGCTATATGGGCAATCCTTGTCAATAAGAGCTGTTATTATATTGTATCATTGGTTTCTGCCGTTTCATTGGATTTGTTGATAATAAGAAAAATATAGAATATTTCCAGATGCAATATTCTATCATGTATGTCCATTTTCAGTTAATAAATTACCTGAAAGTTATTTTAGGTTTTTTACATCTGGTCCCGACTGCACTCCTGTGGGTCAGGCTCCCCTCAGAGTAATGAAAACTATCTTGTAAAATCTGACATTTTCAATGTTGTAGTAAGTTTTTTACCTTTCTGCCTCACCTCGGTACCCTGAATCGGTTTCAATGGTATTTCCAGCATTAATAAAAGCTAAATATCTCCCCAGTGTGAAAATATTTTAGTAGTATTTTAGCAGTCTTTATGACTGAAAATCATAATAGGCCTTAGGTATTTTCCATTTTAGCCTGCCCAGTGGTGACGGGGTTCTCGTCTGAGTTTTTAGCTTAAAAGCTTTTTCTCAAGACATACTGAGAAACATTATATTTTAAAGCTTGTCTGTACAGATATTATCTATATTATGGGCCAGTCATAAGGTTCACCAGTCTATCATTACATTTCCCAAAAATAGGGGAAAACTATGGTTAGTAATTGGTTTGCTTAGAGTTTCCATTCCCCCAAGATCCCACTCTGCTTCTACCTTAAAATTCAAGGCCACAGGACATTCCACGAAGTTCCAAACATTTCCATTAGTTTTTATAATGGCAGGAAGAAGGGAAACAGCCCCTTAACACACACGTTCACTCACACACCAACACACAGTTCCGTCCCCTGTGTTCTTTATCACCTTTTCTTAAAACTTTGTTTCGAAGTTTCCTTCCCGTTTTCCTTTCACAAGAGTGTGTATCCTCCCCGGGAGCAGCACAACAATGCCCCGCTTCATTTCAGCTCTCCAAGATCTGAGACCGCTGGAGCCAATGGGCTGCAAGGCACATGCTAAAGCCATTAGGTGGTGGATGACGGTGGTTAGCCACAGAGGCATCACAAAATAACCATCTCACTACGTACATAATGAAGCAGAGGGAAGGAATGGGGTACTGTATCAGCTATCTGCATGTGTGTGCACGTGCAGCTGTGTTGAAATGTGGCATATTGCCCGTCCAACCAGTGGACTGCCAGTCACACAACAAGCCTCACAAAAGGAGGACTCTGCCTTACATGTCTTCACATATTTAGACATCAATTCATATTACCGTCTGTTAAAGCTTCCTGCATTTTTGCCAAATGCTGCTCAGTATCTGCTCAGGCGGACAGATCCCAGCCATAGTTGAGGAGGCCTTTTATTATTAGACTCAGACACATCCCATTTGGTCTCTCAGTCGGGCTCAGACAGTTTGATGGAGGACTCTCTGTGGAGCTGGAGAATGACTTAATTACAGTTACTATCTCAATCTGAATTTACTGGGAGTGCATTCATAATGTATGTCTTACTTGGTATCAGTATGCCCCAATTAGAGTCGACCAATAATCGTGACTGAACTACGAAGTTGAGTTTTTCTGCAGATGTGCCGCAAGGCTTTATGCGAATCATTAGAAAGCAGTGTTTTCACTAAGGACTTTTGATTTATTCTGCTTCATTTTGTTAATGTGTTGTTGTAAACTCTGAACCAAAAATGTATCTGTATCATGCAGGGAAAATCTCTCCTTCGTGCTTTTCATGAAAAAAACAATAGATTCTCTTTGGAGTCCAGTCCAGTCTCTATGGAGCAGCTGCATGCTTCAAACTTGATGACAGCACTTAGTTTGAGTGTCAGTTCTCTGATTTCCATTTGTCTAGACGATAAGGAGGACATACAAGATTTCTTAATTTGTTCCTATTTCAAGGTCTGTACTGCACTGCAGTTGTTGGTCTATGGGTTTTCAGCGTGTACAGTATCATTTCCATGGGGGTTATGTGTTACACAGTATGTCCCAGTAAGCTGGATTCTGTGCTGCTTTGATCAGGGTAGAGTCCCTTCACTAATCCGCTTGAGCTCTGGATGTTTGCCCAGGACGCGTATGTACACACACACACACACACACACTCTTACAAATTGTGATTAAAAAACAGATGTGAAGGCCTAGCCAAAAAGATGAAATGGTCTGAATATATCAAATGGGAACAAACTGACATAACACTGTAAAACTACACATTTGCGTGTACTTACGTTTGCTGTGCTGCTTTTTGTGAGTTAGAGGTTGTATCTGTGGTGAAGTCTATCCCATTACACACTTCTAGTTGTATATATCTAATTGTACAGAATAGTGCTTGTGCTCTTTAGCAGTTATAACTACAATCTAATGATGTCATGCCAACTTGGGTTTTTATGTCTTTACTCACAACTTGTCGGGAAAAAAGGCCATGATCTCTGATCCATATTTTAATTACAGCTGCAGGACACAGACCGGATTAGGACATGTGAATGCTCTCCTTCTGTCTTTTCTCCTCATATTTTTAGGAGCCATTTAAAAGCTCTTAATAGCTCTGGGCTTAACTGCAAATCTCTATGCCCTGTATTTGAGCGCTAATAAACAGGTTGGAAGGGATTTTTTCTGGATGCAACTGATGAGCGGAAAGGGCGTAATGAAAAGATGGAGATGGGAGAGAAGAAACAGGAAGAGAAAAAGAGAGGAAGGCACGAGGAGAAAGAAGGGGAGCTACTTGAGCGTTTGTCACGGCCCTCCCTGCATTACATCACTGAGATGCTTCAGCACTGATGACATCGTCGGGCTGGGAGGGGGGGGGACTGGCCCCAGGGATGATGTCATTAATAACCAATCAGAGAACTCAGGGCCGGTAGAGTCTGGCCGGCTCCTGAGGCTGAACTAGTAGGATCTCTGAAAATGTCTTTTCCTCCTCTCAGATCATGGAGCTTTTGTCATGTGTGCTTTCCCCCTGAGGTTATTTTTAGACTTTTAGACTGTTAAAACAAATATATTTCAGACCTGTTTTCTGCCTCTGCCACAGAGCAAAGGGTAAGTGGAGCTGACTCTCCCAAAGAGGACAGAGCCATGTAAATATAACCCTGTGGGAATTAGCATGCAACTAACTTAACAGCACATGAAGGAACTGCTTTGTGCCTGTCCACATGAATAGACGAGTTTCTACTTTACCGTGTTTGGTACTGACCATGTCAGTGGGGCATTTTAATTCGCTTTAACTGTTGGCTTTAAGAACTGTAACAGTGACCTTTTTCATCACTTTGCACAGCCTACATATCATTGCTCTAAATGTGTAATACACTGGTTGTAAATATACTTGTGACCTCAATGCCAAGCAAACTTCGAATGGATGATTATTTACATCCAGCAAACACAGAGCAACTTGGCCGCCTAGCGAATGTCCAATTTTCACTCTCCTATCAGCTCTGTTTTGGTCTCCCCCGACTCCTGAGGGAAATATTTGTCTCTTTAGCCATTAAAGGCTTTGTCCGTCTGCCATTTGGTGCTGGGCAGTTAACGTACAGAGCTTTATCACTGATAACAGCTGTCTGCTGCATCTGGAAACGATGTTGATGAGAGTTGTGAGAAAGATCCAAAGCAGTAAAGTTGTGGGTGATAAGCTGAAGGACTCTCAGATGATCCTTGGAACTGAGGGGAACTGTTGAGTCTGATAACAATTATCTGTGGGTTCGTCACCACGAGTGACCCCTTTCACATTACATGTAATCATTTGATCCATTGTCAATATAAAAATATTGATTAGAGTAGGTGTAGTTACGACTTTAGATGTCTCCACAATAAGTACTCCCAATGCCCTACCTTGCCTGTTGCATCTCCTCTTATATTTTCATAGTAACTGTCATTAAATTTGCCTGCTGTGTTGTAGGCAAAATGAGTTTGAGTTTTAGTATGGTGTTAAATTAGGTCTCAAGTATGAAATTCTTCACAACTGTTGCAGAAAAAATTAAAGTACAAAGGCCAATAACACTAGGAGGCAATATGATGACAGGTAATAGTTACCTGTCGTGTTCAGAGAGTAAAATCAGTCGCTGGCACTGCAGTGCAGTTAGCATTGTATCCACTTAGAAACAGCTCTGCCATCCATACATCCTGTGACCTGATCCCTGGCTATGCATTATGGCCCCACTGCGGTGAAACTATTAAACTTTGCAAGCGCTCACTTTTTCTCCTCCTCTCCCACGGGAAAGCTGCAACTTTTCCGTGGTTGCAACCGCACTATAATAATATAGCTTGTGTTGTTTCTTCTTTTACTTACTTTCCCTCAAGCTGATCACCTGCATTCTTGTGAATCCACTACGAAATCCCCTCTTACAGTTCTTAAACATATTAACATACCCTATTTTTTTCTGTTTAAAGTGAACTACAGATCATTAACATTGCCATTTTATACACAGAACATTCAGGGGGAAAGAATGCACTTGGACTACACTGTTACAGTTTAAGCAGACTTTATGCATTAAGGCATTTTCTCACTCTCTTTGAATAGGTCTGGCCAAGCTGGTCCACATTCACAAACCTTCCAGCCCCTTATACTCCACAGAGCCTTAAGCTTGGCTACAGTCCACCCACTGACCCACACATATCCCTACCAGGACACACAGCCGTAAACACACAGAGAGCATACAGCAGGTTTCACAGATAAAGACTGGGACAGAGGCACTAGTGTTCCCTGGATTCTCAGAGTGGCTCCCCCTCCATGGGGCCCATTTCACATCCCTCCACCACCTGCATCACTTATCAGCTCCAGCAGCACTCACCTCTGAGAGCAGGACGGAGCCCCTCGGCTTCACCAGCTCTCTAAAACACACATGATGTAAACACTTTGTCTAGTTGGAGGATATAATGTAATCTGAGTAGTTTTTTTTATCTTTATTTGAGCAGTACATTTAAAATAATGCACCTTTATCCTCAAGCCTAATGTCATACAGTCAATTTATTGTGTGACAAATGCTGATTTGGTATTTTTTGATTTAGTAACACATACATTTTTCAATGCATTCCTGAGCAGTTGGGTAGCAATAAGCCTTAACTTTACACTGGTTATGCTGTGCTAGCATGCAGAGAAAAAGGGAGGGAGAGGAAGAGATACGCAGTGCAGAGGGGAAAGTGAGGAACACATGATTGACTGGCTGGCAAAGTCCGGGCCCTAAGCTGCTTATCACTATGAAGAGAGTCAATTGCAGCGCAATCACTTTTTAATAAACTTGTGAGAGAGCAGGCATATTGAAAGACATATTTAAATGGGAGCCATGTGCAGGCTGAACGCATAGTTAACTCGCTGCAGCAAAGGGGACTAAAGTTGCTTTAATTTGCTTAGGACGTTGCTGTGATATCTCCAGTGCTTCGTCATAAACATCAGTCTTAAAATATGTCCATTTAATTATCATCAGATAAAACGAGCAGTTGCTTCCCCCTGTGTTTTTAGCCTGTTTGTGCAAAGTAATCCCACCATGCACGTATATGGGCCTGTGCTGATGTGCCTGTGTGTGTTTTTGTATGTATGATGATATTACAAGTGCATTTCTGCTTTGTGCACTTGTTTTGAAGTTGTTGACATAGAAAACTTGCCAAAACAGATAAGAGATATTTTATCAACAAGCGCACAGTTCGCGAGAGGCCAGAGAATTCAACTTTTCCTCACTTCATGCAGTTCCTGTTGCAATACTTGGGCAACATTCTGCAGGCTGATGGACAGTCTGCAGTAAAACTCTGCAGGCACTCTGTGTCCACAGTAAAATTATCATCACATGGCCAGAGTTCAGCAGACAGATGATGGAGTCCTATGCAGCTACAGGCTTAAAGGATAAGTTCTCCCCAAAGGAAAGGGGAAATAAAGTCAGCTGCAAGTTTATTCAGTCCACCTTGCCATAACTACGGACGTCTACATACACACAACAGCACAGCATGAAGGTGATAAAGTTCAGTTTTTGTTTAAACTGTTTTAGAGAGGTGTTGATTTAACTTTATAGCCATACTGGAGGCTGTATTTTGTTTTGCTGAGTGGAAATTCTAGTATTTAATTTTTTATTTTATATTTATATATTTCTATCTAGTGAGGGTAGAATAAATATAATATAACTGCCGTTCCAGTCACTGGCCTGGGAAAAAGTATGATTTGGTATTGAAACCCAGATACTAGTATCAAACATTTTCAAGTGATATCCAGCCCTAGTCACACTTCGTAGGCTGTTAAACAGATGAGTCACCCACACTGGGGATTCGGTGTGATTAAATTAACTGCAATGAAATATTTTCTAGCCCAGTGCACTCTTATGTTTTATCCAGGGAGAGAGTTCAGGCTGGCTTTCCTCCGGAGATTTTGGTCCTTGGGTTGCAGCAGTCAACCTGTATTGAGTCAGTTGCCAAAGAAAAGGTTTCTCTTAGGCAGGGGAGAAGAGGTAGCAAATGGCTCCTCTGTGGCTCCTGGGTGGATGTGCTCCTCCCAGCTGCAGCTGTTCTCAGCATCCCTCCCCCTCAGGACGCCACCGGCGTCACTGTTGGCCCCGAGACGGTTGTCACGGGAGACCAGCAGACATCTGAGCCGGTGGCTAGGTTGACTTACACCTACTCTGGCCACGAGTTAATGAAGTGTACACACTGCTGGGGTTTACTGGCAAACACATGTGCACTTGTGTGCGTACACACACATAATTGCACACAGAGGCACACTAACAAACACACCGGTTCATTAAGCAGCACTTAGTGTCTCAGTTAATAAATGACAAGGGAAATATTCTAGACCTTATTTCCTTTTGCAGGATTGAGGAGGCACACAAACACACTATCCTCTTCTTATTTTCTCTTTCACACTCTCACACACTCTATGATTTCCTCCTGATCATTGCGCAACACGCCTGGTGCATGTTCAACAGCACCCCCTGCTGTGAAGAAAATGCAGTGCATCTCAAAAGTAGCAAGAACTTGTTTAGGATAGAGAAGGCCATGGCCGGCTATTTGCTTCGCATTGATCCGGCCCTGATGTGTTTAGGAGGGGCAGGCAAACACGGTGTTTGTGCTGATGAGTGGATCTGGTCAATCAACAAAGCTGTTTGTTAGAGGGAAGTATCAGAACTAACAGGCCTGCTCTGCCAGCGGCTCCTCTCTCTACTCCTCTCTCTACTCCTCTCTCTACTCCTCTCTCTACTCCTCTCCGCTTGTTTGCTTTGTTTGTCTTACAACTGCAGGAGGGAGAATAAGGGGAAGGAGGGAGGGAGAACAGAGCAAGATGATTGATTTGCAGACACATGAATATATTTTACCCAGGATTTTAGTACTTTTATGCTGATGAGTCCATTCAGTAAGAAGGCTATAACTTGAATGAAAGATCTTCACGTCTCACCCACTCAGGATAAGCAATTCCACTTAAAAAAGCAGCAGTAAATTCAATTTGCCATGCTTCATTGAGCCCAGCTACAGTAAAGAACCTTACTTGAACATGCTGGGATTCTCCTGTGTGATAGATACGTATTGAACCATTATTTTGTAATGTTAAGCTGTCAGATTCTCCGCTGTTCCATCGCTGTTTTGATATCACATCTGCTCACCCCACCACTGCTACTATTCCCAGCGCTGACGCCCACACTCACACTCTGGACCACATGTCTGTAACTCATATCTTTTGGCCGACTGCCTGTCAGGTTGGCAGCCACGTCTGTTTATAAGGCTTCACCAGAGCGGAAAGTCTGGACAGGCCTGTGTATCTGACTTCACACACACACACACACACACACACACATTCTTTCTGTACATATCCATTCATACACACACGCATTTTAATTAAAAGGTGCAATGCAATCAGTGTATGTACCACAGAGCTCTGGGTGTGAAGTCTGAGCAGAGACAAATGTTACAGTGGTCTTAACAGGGTGGGGGGCAACGTTCATCAACAGTGGCGTGGCAGCTGGGAGATGCCTCATTAGGTGGGACAGAGAGACAGAAAGATAAAGAAGAAGAAAAGGAAGAAGAGGAAGAAGAAGCAAATCCAGTCATGTGCTGAGGAGTCAAGAGAGTTAGAAACTTCAGGAGAGAAATCTGGCATCTGAAATCCAAGTGATTTTTGTAAGCCACTAATGAGATTTCATTTGTCAGCTTCATATGTATAATTCATATGTGTTGGTGACCGTTGAGAAACAGTGGTATCTGTTGACTGTGCTGTAGTTTAAAGTATGATAGTGGCAGTGTCAGGAAACACCATGGCTAAGGGTGAATGCTCTCACAGCACACACAAGCATTGTGGACTTCACCCTTGAATCAACAGGTCACATAAACACACGGAGGAGAAGGAGGTGGAGATTCAATCAAAGGAATAAAGAAAATTAAAAGAAAAGAAAGAAATGACACGTAGTACACACAAAAACTATTTTTTACTAGTGTTTCTGACTTATCTGAAAACTCAAAACCATATTTAATTCCTTATTGCAGTTCTGTGCTAAGACAGCCTAAAGAAAGAAAATAATAACAGCCTGTTATCCTCCAGTTATTGTGATATTTTGACCTGAAACTCATACAATGAACTTCCCAAACAAAACAAAGCACCACTGATCCACAGCCCATTGCAGGGAAGGACTTGGGGTTAAAGGTCGTCTCATTCACAATGGTCCCTCTGATTGGTGGATTTCGTACGTGGACAATTTTCTTCGGCTGCGAGCCTTAGGCTAAACTAGAAGTGAAATCCCTCCTGTTTATGAAAGGTTTCTATTTTCCCCTTCTCTTTGTAAGGAATCACTTTCACACAAGGCATGTTTTTCCCATTGTGTGCAAAATTCGAAAGTGTTGACGTGCCTGAAAATTTTAGTTTTTATGACTTGAACATGCAAAGAGTGAAACAGATACCCAGATAGGAAGTCAGATATTTCCTCCATGTGAGTGTTCGCGCATTAATGTCTGTGTCTGTGTGGATATGTGTGCATGTGTGTGCATTTAGTGTGAAAAATGTGGCCGGGCTACATTGTGTGGGCATTCTCCAACTCCGGTGTCAGTTACCTGCACGGAAAGGGCTTGTCTGTCGGATCAGCAATCAGTGACAAGTCGATGTAGAAATCGGCTTCTTTTTCTGAGGGCTTTGAGCAGGTCACCTCCACAGACTCTAGCTTTCAACTCCAGCTTTCAACTGCAGCTTGGCAGGGTCAGCGTGCAGTGCTGCTGGTCCGGAAGAAAGTAACGTGATAAGTGAAGGGCACGGAATCAGGTGGTCTGACACAGGAAGGATGACTGTTGGGAAAATGAAGGTTGTTTAGGCAAAAGATTCAGGGAAAATAGCCTACTGTATGTCGAGCTTTCATCAGTTTTTACAAGCAATCATTGTAGTTTTAGGCTTTAAACTGGTCTTAAACTGTATATTACATTTCAAACAAAACTGAATGGGATTAGAGTTATCTAAAAATGGGACAAAAAAATGATGATACCTAGGAAGTTATCTATTTTATTGAAGGACATTGTCACTATCAAACAAGAGACCACAACCAAACTAGAGGCTGAACAGGAGTGCTTTGAGCTAAATGCTAACATTCTTACAATGACAATGTACTACTTCAATGAAGACAGTCAGAATTTTTTCTAACCACATTTTAAGCCTCAGTAACAGTCCAAATGACTTGTTAAATCGGATATTATTGCAGTGTATAAGAAGCTTAATTTATTCTAATCATATTCAGATAAGATCCTTTTTTTACACTAGGCTCGGTTCCACATTCAAGGATCATCTGATATCCTAAATCCGATAACTTTTACATTGTAAAAATACTGTCAGATACTCTACAGTGGACCGCTGCTGTCATGTGTACACACTATGCATGGCTTCAGGGTATTGCTATGTGAGCCCTGCTTTTATTGCACACAACAGGGCTTTGTATCTAACTGCATAGTTATGGGACAGTAATAGTAGGGGAGAGTGGGAGTGCACACAGGGATACATTCCTCCATAAATAAGTGACAACCAGAAAAGTAACTGCAAACAGCACAAGGTCCTGCTCCTGATAAGACCTGGGTGTTCATGGCAAGTGTTTCACGGTGTCTTTAAACTGAGAGTTACATCATTTACTCAACACTGGAAGCTGTGAAAGAGAGTGATATTCTTGAGCTATTGGAGTGAGACACAACTTGTGATCCCTTGTGACACTCTGCAAGAAGGAGGTCATCTTTTGGCCTGGAATGCTGACAGTAAAAGTGCAGCAAGGCAGGTTGTTGCAGACCACGGCATGTAATTGTTGGTTTGGAAGAGCTGCTTTAATTATGACTTTGGGTTGGCAAAGGCTGACCTGTTGGTTGGTTGTGATGATGTATGTTTCATTGTCAGGACCACTGACACTAACTGCCATGGATAAGATGAAAACTAAAGATTGCGGGCCATATTTGACACACTTGGAGTTGACTTTGGATTATATATTGTCAAATATTTAATGTGAATGTTAGAGCCAAAGTAGTAACCCCCAAAACCATCATTAAATTTTAGGTTTGCCTTGAGTCTAATGTAACTTCCACTGAAACATTATAAAATATTTAAGGATAGTTGTAAGTTTGTCAAATGAGTGGGGCATAAAATTCAACAATAAAACATAGTTATTGGTGACTTTGGGCTCATTTAGTTGTTATATGTCAGTCAATATAACATACAGTTATATAATTATTTTCAAAGAACCTTGAATGTTCTGTTGAGTTTTAGTCTAAAGATTCTGCTGAAGTTTAAGGTTAAGTAAGTTCTTGTTGCTGGACTCTATTTTGCCTGCTCTCAGGAATTATACAGGGAGAAATCTATCAGAAAAAGGATGAAATACCATTTTAACTATGCTGTAGCTGTTGCTCTCACCATCTGCTCATGTTTCAAGCCTGTTCTCTGGGAGTTGTTGCATATATATTCCTGGGAAACGTAGGAAATCACTCATTTATGCACAAGCAGATGAGACGGCTTGAGGTAAAGTTTGCCCCCCCCCCCAAAAAAAAACAACTATTGGAATTGAATGACGATTATAAATAACTGTGTAAAGAGTGTTAGCATAGCATGAAGCTAACCCAGTTCCACAGCGTAATTAAATTACGCGATTGCTGTCTATTGGCCGGGTAACTGTTTGCCTATTGTGGCTGAGCATGTGAGCGGGCGAAGGCGGCCAGAAAGTGGGCGGAAGCAGACTTGTCTCCATATGTTAGACATTATCCGTCAGCTGCTGCATTGTGTTTGTTCTTGCGCTCACCCCACCACTTTCAATTACATGGCCCACAAACTAGGCCATTGATCCCCTCACGTTTCCCTGTTGAGGTATGTCAATTTGCGCCTTCTTCTTGCGCATTTAACTCAGGTCACTTACATCGGCAGCTGCAAAGAAATAATCTAATGCAGAACTGCAGCCCTCCCCCCCCCTTTCCTTTACATAAACACAGGTATTTCTGCTATGGATATGTACCTACTGACATGTTTGCACAATATATGAATCCAGCGAGCATGTTTGCTGACTCTCAGGCAAACAGTGTTGCTTCTCATAAACCCCATAATAGGAGCAAACACAAAGACGGCGGTGTCTCCTGTGCGGTTCCTAATTGGAAACAACACTGCCTTCAGGACTGCCGCTTGTCTTAGTCTGTCGCGTTGATCAGATAACTCGATCACATATTAGCTGGCTGCCGCGCGCTGAGAGCATTCTGGATGTGGCGCAGAAGTAGGTTATGACACATTTGGATGCGTGCTCGTGTCTGGTGGGCCCCTCTGCGGGGACAGAGAGTCAAACAAGAGACAGCTTGCAGATGAAGTGCTGATAAAGAACAGACTCTGTTTATGTGTGCGTGCATGCGTGCGCGTGTGCATCTTGACTGACAGCTGTTAGTCTTAGGGTCTAGTTTTTAAGAGGAGCGAATGTTTCTTGTCAATTTTTAAGGTGCACTACATACTCTGTCTCTCGCCCGCTTTTACATTCAGTCTATAACCACTCCATGGTAGCAGAGGATCTTTTAGCCTGAGGGTGAGGGGCAAGTTGCTCTGTGTCCTGGAATGCAGTTGACTTTCTAAATCCCCACCAGTCTATCCTGGGGCTGTGGGGCAGGGCCTATCTCAAGCCCCCTTTTCCATGTGAGCTTCGTCTGGAATCTCTAAGCAAGCAGTTAGCTGATTCTCCCAGCCTCACTCTTTCACCGTCACTGTGTGTCTGTGTGTTGATCCCAAAGTGCAATGGAGGAGGAAATAGCAGATGAAGACAAAGATTGTTCACTTGGGGAAGGTAATGAGCTTTCTGACATGCCACCCGCAAATGAATTCAGATCCTTTGGAGGTTTGAGTCTATTCTGTCTGCTGAGTGTAATTTGGTTAGCGGTGGGGGAACTGTGTTTGGAAGTTAAAAATAGGATTGGAAGTACATGAGACTACTGCGGCTCTGAACTTGAGCAGGGTGGGGGTTTGGGCTGATGGTGCCGGTAACGGGGCTTGATCGTGACGCACCTCCACTTAATATTTCTCAAAAATTACGACTGCTTTTTCTGTTTGTTGATCAAAGCAGGTTTGTGTTTTCTTCAAAAGATTTGCAGGGAAAAATGAAACAGACAAAAACTGTAGATTGAAATACTGGAAGAAAAGATCATGGCACAGGAAAACAAATAGAAGTTGAATCATTCCAGCTACTAAACATGCTTATTTTCATTCACCAGTTGTTGAAATAGTTAAATCTATGAAGCTTACCTTGTGTTGGTCTCAACATGTCTCTGAGAGGAAAACACAAAATTCCTTTTTCTCATTTGTGGCTCACAGCTTGCTTTTAAGTGTTAAAAGAAGAAAAGGAAAGCCATGTTAATCCATCCACAAAATAGTGGGAAATCTCTTGAAATATCCTCCTTCAGCTGTTGAAGAGCTGAACTCTGTAAGAGGTCCTTTATTTTCTGCCATTACCCTCTGAAAGGTACACATTATAGCTCTACCTGCCTATCTAGAAAACAAGGGAGCAGATCAGCTCACTTTATTGCTTCTGTCCTCTCTGTTTTCACACTCGAGCAGCTCTCTTCCTTTGCTGCCATCCATATTCTCTCCTTTATTTCCCTTCTCTTCTCTTCTCTTGCAGAATATCATGGGATAGTTTCCAGATTAACGGATTATAATTGTATTCCCCAGGTCCTGATTGATTTAAGACAAGAGAACAGAGTGCGAAAATGTTTATGTGCCAAAGGAGATTGTGTTTATTTTATCTCCATTCTGCCCTAAAAAAACTAATATTAATCTTTAATGTCACTTTTTTGTTGTAAAATGCATTTTCATATGTGATAAAGGGAAAATGTGCCAGTTGCACTATGGCTCAAGCCTTCTTAAAAGCTGTGCGTTTTAATCAGAAACATGCTTAATGTCATGTTACTGTAGATATAGTGTTGTGAGCAAACTAGAGATCTATGGTGTTCAGTGAAGCACAGTTGTGTCACACAATCATCAAAAATAGAAAAAGACATTGATTAATTAATTTAGCAAGGCTCTGGATGAATAAACAGATGCTCTGGATATCCTTTCCAAGTTTCTCTATTTGTGCCTTCTTACATTAATGGACATTCTTGGCTTTTTTTTTAAATGAAAAGAAGCCTGAACAGCTGTTTCAATTCAGTGTTTTCATCGCCAATATTGTGTCTGTCATATTAAATTGTGGATTTATTGCTGAAATGTAAAACACCGTGAATACATAATGAACTGGGCTGACTGCGTATCAGACTATGTTTATTTCAGCATTGCTTCTGGAGAGAATATTAACATCCTTTTGCATATGATGTCAGTCATTTTTCTCCTTTCCTTACTTTCTCACAATGAGTGTGAAGAGCTTACAGTCTTAATATCTTCCATTTTGGCAAAGTTTTAGGTCTCAGATGGTTGAATTTGACCTGGCATGCCCTCTTCATGACCTATGGAAGAATAACATACACACACGCACTTGTTGTTGATGTCAAAACATCAGCACAGCACATGTTGACCCCTTGTCTCTGTGTCCCCTTTGTCCCCTCAGAACAAACCAAAAGCAACCTGAAGGTAACCTCCCCAGAGGACGCCCAGCACGTAAGCCGCAGACAGGCCTCCCCAAATGGGACGGCCCCTTCAAGAGGGGACGCCAAAGGCAGCCGCACTGTCCCTCGAAGGCACACATTAGGGGGAGCGCGCGGCTCCCGAGAGATCCTGGCTATGCAGCCGCCAGACATGGACAAGAAGAGGGAGGCCTTCCTGGAGCATCTGAAGCAGAAATACCCCCATCATGCCTCGGCGATCATGGGCCACCAGGAAAGGCTCCGAGAGCAGGTCAGTGGGTTTGAGAGAGGCCGCGGTGTGCAATGTTGTTGTTTGTTTAGGCTCACATTGTTAGGGATAACCTGAGTTACAAGTTATACAAGTATAATGTTAAAAGTGTGGCTTGTAGTGACGAACCATAGACTGTGTAAAAGAAGTGGACGTAGCCTCCATGACGTCACTCATTGGCTTTGTCTAAATATGACCATAATTTACAAAATTAACATACTGAAGAAGACTTTAAACTAGCGATTACGACCATAAACTTATTCGAGGAATCTTTACTGAGGTAGTAAATCAAGTGAGAAACAGGGTCATTTTCTCATAGAATTCCATACATATAGACTTCTACTTGCAGCCAGTGGAGTCGCCCCTGCTGGCTTCACTTTTCAGACCCGGTGGTTGCACGTTTTAGCATCTTTCAGCCCATTGTTTTTGTTTTCTCATGGACCTTGTTTCCAGTAGGAGGCAGATATCTTTATCTTCTTTATCTTATATATTTTTTTTAAGCCCATTTGCTACCTGCCCAGTACCAAACGGTTGACAGTTTGGCACCCAACTGGTGAACAATGAACACAAAACACGACTCTGAACGGATGCTAATGCTTCACCATGACAAAATCATAATGTGTCTGAGGTTGTGTTTTTAGTTTATTCCTCTGCCCCACAGTGGGCAAAATAATCTATTAATGCATTTTTATTGTCAATTAAAGACCTCCTGAAGCAGCTATATGTAACATGAATTCATATTTTTCTGCTTAATCTTACACAGATTTATCCTACATCTGGTAGCCTAATAAGAATAAGATGAAAATATTTCTTAAAGGAATCATTAGACATTTTGGGAAATACCTTTTTACGTAGAGTTAGATGAGAAGATCAATACCACTCTCATGTCTGAATGGTACAAATGTAGCTGGAGATCTCATTACAAAGACTTTAAACGCCACATTACCCCCTGTAAAACGGCAAATTGTTGTTTATACACTTATATGTTTTATATAGATTAGACAAACAATATATAATGTGTTAATAAGTGAGCTTTGAGGTAGGCCTGTACTGGTACATGGATTTTTTTTGCCTTAACAGACAAAGCCTAGCTATCTGCAAAGAAGCGAATTTCATAAAAATGTCAAACTAATTCTTAAACATGACAACGAAGATTAAAGAGGGACAACAGTGGGCCTGCAGATGACCAGAAGAGTAATTGTGTTTATGTACTGACAGATTCACAAGTGCTCTTGTCCACTCATGGAGTTCACAGGTATTTTCTATTTCGCTTTGCAGACTGAAGCCACAGTGCAATTGCAGAACTATTTCCTCCTCTCTTTTTTTGCCGCAGGTTAAATGTGAAGCCTATCCTATAAATCTGCCTGTCACGTTTCCCTCCCACAGCTGCTGTGAAACTGCGAGGTGGTGATTTTGTGAAGCAGTAGAAAACAACAAACAGTTCGCACACTCTGAAACCTGTTTTGATCACCATAATTGGACTTGCTTATAGCTTTCGGACTGGTTTGTTGACTGGTTTTACCACAGTAGGATGTGTAACGTACACACGTCTCGGCTGTTTTGAAGCTTTTACTGATAATAAAGGCTCCCTGGGCCTCAGCTTTTTGAGGTTAAGTAAGTTTGCGGTGGGGGGAGGGGACGGCGACACGGAGGGAGTCACTGGGTGGACATTTGGCTCACCTGGTCATTGTCTGTCTGTTTGCTCCCGGTCAGGGGAGACAAAAGGGAGGGGCAAGCTGGCTTTGTAGCCAAAACAATCGAGGTAATGGTGAGACTGGCACCGAGCCACATGGGGAGCTCCAGGCAACGGTACGAGGCATTGTGCAAGAGGGATTTTGTGTGCTGTTTTTCAGACCAGCCCACACGGCCTGCCTGCATGCAAAGCAAGCCCTCTTCCATGAGGCGCTGCTCCAACCCACTGCGCTGATCGTGGACTGTGTGAATTTGCATTGGTCACATCAGTCAGCCTGTAATGATGGTGTTGTGTGTGAGTGTGTGTGTGTGTGTGTGTGTGTGTTTTTTGGGGGGGACACACGTGCTCTTATCTATCCGCCCGGCCGCCTGCAGATCCTATCCGTGCAAACCCTGTGTGCATCTGCTGCTGTAACCCAGTGCACCCGAAGGAGGGAAGAGTTTTGTTGTGAGATGTGAGGCAGTCAGACAGGTAAGTTCAGCTCCGGACCGGGGTGGAGTCAGAGTTGCCATGGTGACTCGTGATGTCACCGCTGGAGGGGCTCGGTTTACGTGTAGGTGCCTGCTGGAGCGAGTGCAGGAGAGCTCCTCGGCAGCGATGGACCTGAGGGGTTGTCCGGGGGAATAGAAATAAACTTTACGCGCGGGCGGAGTGAAGTGGTCACGTCGGGCAGAGGCGATCGAAAAAGGTAGGACACCCGCCGGAACATCTGCGATCATGTTAAGGCAGCCGGTGCATTCCCAGACATTTATAAAAAAAAAGAAGAAAAAAAAAGCATCGTGTGCCATTGCGAGGGCTGCCGAGCTGCCGCATGGATTATTGCGCTCTCAAGCACAGTGTTGTGCGCCCAGGAGTGTTTGTGCGTGCGAGGGTGTGTGTGTGTGTGTGTGTGTGTGTGTGTGCAGGCTGTCATGTGCCGCAAACTTTAAGAAGCGAATGCAAAACTTGGGAGGGGGGGAGGGGGGTGCGGGTGGGGGAAGGAAATCGACCCGAAAAGTCTCTGAGCGCAACCGATTCCTTCTGCTCACTGATGTGTAGTCGGGGAGTCAGCAGTAACTCATCCGCACGGTACAATCACCTGCAGCTCCCCGTCTTTTTTAACGGGAGGGCAGTTATTTAGCCATAATTGCAAAGCAAATTGTCCACTGTGGACGGAAGGTAAAGGTTATATCATAAACTACCATCAATATCAATGGTGGTTATGATTATGGAGACAATATGGTACAATATAATGACTGGTTGTTATGTTGTTACTGCTACTGCACGTTTTTACGATGGCATAATATTAGGATTAAGGATTTAAAAAAAAAAAAAAAAAAAACATGTCTGAGATTTTGTGAGTAATTTTATATTTCTTTATATGTGTTTTAGTGTCTAGAATGACTTTTAAAATCTTTCATCTGTCAAATGGAACTTGTAGTGGATATTGGCTTGGTTTTACTTCAGTATAACTTCATGGCTTCTGTTGAATTTTCAGTTTTTATATTGCTTTTTCACTGTCATTCTTGGCATCCAGTGAATGTGTTATTCCATTGACTAATTTTAATGGACTCTGGGTGTTTGCTTGTTTGTGGGATTAGATGCCATTATATTGCCTTTGTGTCCAGGATTGCTGGATTTGTTCAGTATCACATATTTTGCATGTATTTACAAGGCTAACTCCTGCTTATACACATACTGTTGCAGGGTTATAAGAAGCAGCAAGGGGAAGACTATTTTCTTTTGCTTGTGTATGGACTTTATGTTTAAATTATCTTTGGGGTCACTCCAGATCATGGAGAATTCAGTTTGGAAATGTCCTTAGCAGTAGAATATGTGACTTGTGGTTTCTTATTGGTAGAGTCAATGTAAAAAAATATGACTGTTGGTGCTGATCATCAATTTGTAAGACATGACACTTTTAAATTGACTTTGGAAGGAAACTCCTCGTGTTATTCAGATGATGGGAGTGAGGTTTGAGTCGTGATGGCTCTTGAATTTATTATACCAAGGAAGAAGATATAAGAGGCTGTCATAGAACAGACTGGTTTGAGCATGAATTTCTGGCAAACGTAGCTGATAAATGACAAAAGATGATTGAAAACCGTACTTGGCACAATCTAATTTAGGATGTCTACAGGAATGCAATCATTCACTGCTAATAGAAACAGCAGAAAATTAAAATGCAAGAAAACAAAAATGACAAGTTTATTGAAGTGTTTGTCATTTGGTGTCCTGCGGAGGTATTCTAAGTATAATTATTCTGCATTGGGGAGAAACAGCAAGAAAACAAGTAGTTTGGTTGTGAAATCTGTGATAGTGTGGGAAAACTCCACCGTTCTCACGAGGGTGCAAAAGTGCAGACCATACAGGAAAGGCAACATCGGTGGCAACAGTGCATGCTTCAGAGGTGAGAAAGAATTGTCTCCAGAGGTTTGAGTTACAAAGGCGGAGATTTATCAAGGTCAAGCGGAGGTTGGGAAGATGATATCGCTTAAGTCTGAAAAGAGGATGACCCCACTCCACCCGGCATGACCGCACGTACATACACACACACTGACTCATTCTTACATAAGGTACCCCCTCAATTCTTCCTCCGTCTCCTTCTGTGATCCTTAAACCTGCAACAAAAGCGAGTGGTTTAATTTCCTTCTCCCCTCATCACGCCTGCAAAGACCTGGATCCCACCCAAGGGAGATGAGATAATATCCCATTGGCCTGACCGCCACCCATCCTCTCGCCCCTCTCTCTCTCAGCCCAGGGGCTTTACAAGCACAAACTAAACCGCTTGACCGATCACAGCCACACATACACACACACCCGATTCCCTCCTTCCGCCTGTGTGTCAGTGTCTGTGTGTGATGAGCTGTGACTTGCTAGGCCAACGGTTTCTCTCTCGAGTGGAGCCATGTTAGGACAGCTGTCTGCAGCTGTGGGCACCAGACAGACAGACAGACAGACAGACAGACAGACAGACAGGTCCTTCACCCCCAAGCTGTGATAATCCATCGGTTGATAAGAGCACAGATTATGGTCAGTATGAGTGTCAGGATAGGTAAATTGTTTTCCAGTGCAATTTCTGACAGGCGCTCACGCAGTAGTTTGCCTACAGTATGTGGTTTAGTGTGTAAGTGGGCTATGTCGGAAACAAGGTGATGTCAGGTATGTCTATGCACCAGTCAGAATTGTAATTGTACAGTACGAGAATCAGATGCTGATAACAGTCTGCTTCTAGTGCCAGGGAGATAAGGAGATACGGTTTAATAAATTACGATTTGATAAGTTGGCACCAATATAACTTTTGAGTTCTGTACTTAGCCACAGGTATGTCTTGCATTTGCTCCAGACATTATAATGAAAAGTGCTCTCTGGTAAAAAAAAAAAAAAGAAAGAAAGAAAAACACAGTGCCGTGCAACTCTTGAAACTGAAAGCACATATTTCAGTGCATTGAATATATACAGCATATGTTTGAATCCATCTTTTTTTTTTATTACTTGACATGTTCTCTCTTTATTTGCACATGCTCTATTGTAGGTTTGTCTTGTAATACATCATGTATTGGTTATTGTTGGGAGTAAGTATCATGGCAGTATTGTATTTTGTTATGTTATGATTTCCACAGTCTGTAAGAATGTAACTCCATTCATTTCCTGTTATATTTTGTGTACAAACAGGCAGATCCTCTCTTGATTTGTTTGCTCAGAGTGAGTGTGTTTTGGCCTGCAGGAACAAAGTTTGCCAACAAGCAAAAGCAAAAGACTGTTTATAGCTGAGATTATCAAAAAAATCTCAAAATGTTACTCGCTGGTGTTTTGATGACCTTTATTGCTTTAGCCATCAAAGTCAAGTTATACCAACATGCTTTCGCTTGCCAAGTTGGAACTAATTCACAAATTTAGAAAGCTATTGGGGAAAGGGATGTATGATGATAATAATACACTTTTTTACATTGTTATCCTTTTTAGATTGATTTTTATTAAGTGCTTTACAATGTATGACTGTTTTGATCATTACACCCCCCGATGGCTACAAAAAAACATTTGATGGTAACAAAAAACTGCAAGAAGCTTTGGAAAAGGATCACACAGGAAGAGATCCCCTTTCAGAACTAGTAGTTGGGCAGCAAGTCAAAAGCAAATCAGTGATACAAATTAAGCATGGGAAAATGCTGCATTTGGTAACAATATCAACATCAATAAGACGGCAGGGTGCACAATATCTGCATCCTCCCACCAATTCACGTTGAACAAGGCCACATAAATACCACTCATTAGTCATTATGGACAGTAAATGTACTGTAAACTCTCCCTCTGAGTCTTTTTTGAGGCATTGCAACATTTGGCCAGTCCCCCACATACTTCTCTCTGTGGGCTCCTGGCCCTGCTACACTCTTGCTCCTCAGAAACAAGGTCGGCTAGATAACACTGGCTCCGAGCATGCATCAACTCCCTGCGAGAGATCTGACCGTGATCAGAGAAAGAAGAATAGGGAGGGAGTTTGGAGGAGTATTGTTCCTGTTTTTAACTAAACTGCACAAAGAAAAAAAGATAATTCATTGTCTTGCACCCCCTGGCACAGTACTCCTGCTGCGATTAGAGTATCACCAGAGCTAACAAAGATGATCTGGTAAGCAAACATGCAGATTATTGCATACTGAAACATTTATACCCATGTGATATTTTCACAGAACACGCCTTTGTAATAGCCTTTATTGCACCTTGTGTCTGAAATCACACAATCAGACACTGTGTGCAGCAGGTCTGCAGCAAAACATCTGTTTTTAATCATCGCACCTCCTCCACTGACCATCAGGAGCTGCACTGTTTTTTTTTGTTTTTTTTATAGCACCTGCCACCCCTGCATGAAGTGACACGTTGAGAGCTACTTTGAGTAACACAAACAAGAACCACAAGGTTTATGACGGTCATGCGTTGACCTGCCAGTTAACGGGGGTTACGTGGCGGGGGTTTTGGTTTGAGGGGTGCAGCTCCCCAACTGAGAGGACAAGTGGTCCGTGGAGTGGCGCCAAGGCTGTGTCTAATCCCGAGTGTTGTGGGGGGGGGGGGGTTAAGCCTCTCTGACAGAAGGCCCTGATGGACCTGCCTCTGATCACTGCTGATAATGAGTCAAGCCAGACAGAATTTTACACACTGTCTCAAACGCAACGCCAGTGTGTTAATCAGACCAGCTAATCAGGTCTGAGCTCTTTTCAGTGCACTATTCTGCATCATAACAGAGCTGTATTAGCCCAGGCTTAAGTTAAATACAGGACTCAGCGTTGTCTTGTTGTTCCTCTGGTTTAACAGGCAGGTAGTCGTTATGAGGACCCTAAAAAGTTCAGATTTTCTTGACAGATTTGCAGACAATGGAGGTGAAATGTCCAGGACCTTTTTAACCTTTTACATTCCTTTGGGTACAATTAAGACCACTTGTCAATACAGCAGTTGCAGCCGGAGGAGCCATTCCTTCACTTATTTCATCATCTTGACGGTTTTCTCGCAAAACTACCGAGCAACTAAACTATAATAATACAGAGAAGGCAAACCAGTAATTAAATGTTTCAACAATGGACAATTATAATATATGATCATACCAACCAGTTAGTTAATTTCCAATTTGCAGATCTCACAACAGCATTAATGGATAACGCATGTTCATATCAATGTTTTTGCTGGTTAAGATAGCTGTGTGACTAGAGGCACAGTATCTCCAGGTCTTCCTTGTAACCATGCATGGTCAGATTAGTACAAAAAAAACACAGCTGATGTTTTAATCTATTCATATGATGCTATTCAAAAAAAAAAAGATCGACATACATGACAAGAAAAAGCATTTAAATCTGTATTTACATAGACTGTCAACTAATACCATGAGATTAGTTTCTTTCAATGTCAGTTACTGAACAGCCGCTCCACCCTCAAATGTCATATCTTTCCCTGTGTATTTACCTCTTTAGTCATTTGTCTAATGGACAAAAGTGACATGTCACCAGTCAGGATGATGAAATGCACATGCTGTTGTGTTGATGCTTCAAATGTCTGGTGTGTATTTGTGTTGCTGATGTTTAACATGCTCTGTCTTCAGCCTGAAGTCATGGTAGACAGATGCAAGTTTAAAAAAATCATTTCATTTTGATGGATCGCCATTACTGGCACAACTGTTAATATTTTTGATATATTCGCACAGAGATTCCAAGCTTTATGACTCCCAGAACCAAACGGGGAGCAAGAGTAAGAGGCTTGTCTCCCCTTGTTTTCTCTCTCTCTCTCTCTCTACCTCTGCTTTGCATGCAGCCCAACATCTGGGCTCCACCTTGGGCCAAAGGTATGAACCTAACTTCAAAAGGCAAAGCCGAGACAGAGGCGCACCAGGATGATTTCACCACTGACAGGACCAGCTCCAAGCATCTGGCCTAAAACCTTATTTTTGATCTCTTGTGCTTTATTTCCGGTTGGCCCTTCTCAGTGAGGATAAAGGGGAGGAGTGTGAGTGCGAGACAGAGAAAAGCATGGCAGCAACTTGGCTCAAAGTTGGTAGAAGCGCTTTTTAAAATGTTTAAAATACATTTTCAACGGCTACAACGAGACACAGGTTTTCCTTTTACTAAACAAGATGACATAGATGACAGGAAACACCTGGAATATGAGCATAAGTATAGAGTGGGAAAGTATACATTTCAGGCATCAGCAGCTAATGGTATTGGTAATAAATTAGACTGTTTGACAGAAATGGAACATGTGCTGCAGTTTATCATAGCACCTCCTCCTCAGGTTGACACCATAATCTACCTCAACTATGGCTCATGTTTTACATATACAAGTATTTATGTTATATCCATGCAACTCAGCTCTTGTCATGTTTTGTTTAGTTTGCTGGTTTACACTACACTTGGTGTTAACGTGGTGGCTAACAAAACAAGTCAGTCATGAAGCTCAGTGCAGGGAAAACTTGATTTAGCACCTTAAAGCTCCAATGGGTGCTGTTGTTTATTGACAGAGCTGGAGTTTCAGGACTTATCACATATGGTTGACTAAGTCATCTAGAGCTGAGAGTTCAGGACTGTGTGTGTGCATCTGTGTGTGTGAGCGATGTTTCTCATTGTGTCCGTCAGAGGTCAAAAACAGTTCACTTGGGTCGAAAGTGGTTAATGAGGAAAATGCCGGTTACTGCCGGTCGGTGAGAGGAAAAAAACAATGGACTGTAATAAAAATAGGCATAACAGATCGGCACAGAAAACAGTCAAGTATGAAATGAACTGTAGCTGACAGTGTTAAGATGACAGTGAGGTGTAGTGGATCATGTTTTCAGGACATGCAGAAAAATTGGCTGCCGTTCTTAAGCTTTATAAAGAACTTTATAAACCGTTTTATTACTGATTATCTGACTACTTTTCTATACACACGAACAGAGACGCACAGAAACTCTCCTGTGGGCAAATGGGTATAATAAATCTTAGGCTCAGTGGAGGAGCGTATGTGGTCCTCAGTGACTTGTTAATTAGGCATAAATAGCAAAGCCACTATCAGGGCTGGTTTCATTACACAAAAAGAAGACTTGACACTTGACAAAATACAGTGATTTAACACCAGACTTACAAGTCATTGTTAGCGAATAAAAGTGCAAAAATGTCATTTAGGCAGAACTAGAATAATGTAAGTTTATGTGTGCTACATGATGTAGAGGATGCAGGACTCCAGTTTCTCTGGAGAGAAGAAAGCCCTCTTTGTCTTGGTGACCACAGGCTCGCAGCCACACACAGATCCACACATTCTCAGATATACACCCAGAGAGGCTCAAATTAGACCTGGAAGGTCCTTTATTTTACCTCAGGAGAGAATCTCTCTGGAGACAGACCAGGTTCATGTGAGGACGTGTCAAATAAATGGGCCTTCCGAAATATGAGCTTAGCTTTGTCCACCGTGTGTATATGGATGGGTGCTCTCTTTGAGTTTCACTATGAAGGGATCCTGTGTGTGAGTTAATCAAACATTTATTGCGTTATTCTGGGATGCTGTAAGTGTTCATAGCTGTAAAATGTGTCTCGCTCTTGATGAAGTGATATTAAAGAGCAAGTCTGGACAGTTCACTGCTCTGCCGCCCCGTCAGCAAATAGTTTGCATGTATTTGTTTGGAAAGAGAGACAGTGAGCGAGAAAGGGTGAGAAACTTTGTGTGCGCACACTCGTAGGTGTGAGCGAATCATTGCATGCAAGACAAGTAAATGATCTGCCAGTCTTAGTTTAAGTCTAGACCTGTAAACTTATGTACCAACTTGATTAAATGCATGGCTGAAACTTGAATGTGTGGTTGAAACCTTTCCACTAAAACAGTGTATACTTAGCAGCACAAATTCCAACATAAATGTATTTTAAATATGTTAAGAATATGAATGGCAACCATGCATATGTATGCATTGGTGTTGGGATATTGGGTGTGTGTCATGCTTTGGGTGTCCAAATGTGTGTGCGTTCCATTGGACGAAGGCCTGCTGAGTATATCTTGCATAGGCTTTCAGGATCCCTGAGGGTAGAACGGAGTCTTATCTCCTCCGGACACAAGTGTCATCTCTCTGTTTCCTGCCACAGCCTCAGGGTAGTAAGATGGAAACAAAGATTGGACATGGGGATTAGTGTTGGAGCTGCCTTTTAAGATAAAATTTACTTTTCAACGCTAAATGGAAACTTTATGGAGTTTTAAAGCTGCTTCAGGGATCAGATTCTCTACTCATACGCTGCTGGAATAGCCTGCAAATAAGAAAAAAGTTGAACGTCAGGATTCACGCAGATGTCCCTCACACAGTATAATCTCGGTCTGACACATTGGTGCACGAATGCAAAACGCAGACGTACAAACAATGACTTTCCCCTGCTGTCCGCCCGGTGTGGATTGTGTTTGTATTGTGCTGTTGGATAGTTTGGGATGTGGGGCGGTGTGTGCATTGGATGGGGGGACATCCGTTGTGAGGTAGAGCAGAAAGGGAAGAGAGCAGGACAGAGCAGTTGTGCAGAGCAAGTGCTACAAGGGCTGAAATAACACTGGAGGAAGAGACCGTGTTTCCCTTAGACCAGGGAGTTTCCAGTCTCACATGGAAGTCACTCCTGGAAGGAGATCGCCACAGACCTGATATGGTAAATACTGTATTTGTTCTTTTTAAGATAATTTAGAACATGATGTTTTTGCTTGAAATGTTAAAATTTGTATTTAACACGACTCATATATTCATACATGCTTTGAAAACAAATGAGCTTTTAAACCTGGCTCGACAGAACCAGCTCAAGACAGCGTTTCGTACTTCATAAAACTCCCACTGGCTGGATCTGATGGTTAGCAAAGTTGACTTTTGTAACCTCACTCATTCAAAGGAGGGGGTGATGTCTGCCGAAGATAACCGCGACTAACTCATGTATGCGTGAGTGGATAAAATCAATTGGACGGCGCAGCTCAGTAGTTTGAAATGTCACAAGTGGCGGATGAGATAGTCATCTTACCTCCTCTCTGCAATGGGTCAACAGGCACAGTATTGTGTCAGCTGTGATTATGCACCTCATTTGCAGTCTGACAGATTTGCTTGATTATATTTTACTTTGCAATGTAATATTTTATTAATGAGATGGTAACAGTTCTGGCATTGTTTTTTTTTTTTTATCATAAACTTGTAGATGGCAGGTCTTGAACGGCCACAACTTCTGCACACAGCTTCACCTTCACTGTCATCTTTGACTGTGGATGCTATAAAGTCATCTCCTTTTAACAGACCAATTAACAAGCGAGCCCATCGCTGAAAGGTCATCTGGGGATTTGGATGAAGGGATTAGAGGAGGAATGCATCAGAGGAGGGAGGGAGAGAGGGATGTGGTAGCAATGAATGGGAATGGATGACTAGGGGATTTCGGTATAATGTCATTAAGGCTAGGGGAGACAAAGGATGATGGTCTGTCCACAGACAGCACACGGGCTGAGCGCTGACTGGTTGATTGACAGGGGCTTTATGCTTCAGAGATGAGCAGAACTGCAGTGGTACTGAGTTTTAGACTCAGACAGGTGTTTTCTAATGAACTCTTACTAGGTTTGTGCCTGCTTTTTGAACTTTTATTTCTGCGGAAAAAAACTGTGACACACTAAAAGGGAGGACAGTACTGAGTCAGCGTTTTGCTCAAGGGCACAAATAATAAAAGCAATTTTGACACTTCATACATCAACCAGCCAGACGAAGTGCTCCAAGTGAAATAAAGTAAGTTGAGCAAGGGGTTAAATGTCTACAGAGCCACCGTCTTCTGTTTATGTGTTTGCTATAGTGATCAGGCCGGGTAATTAACAGTTAGCTCTATTTCCGCTCCCCAGAGCCACAGCCAAATTAGCAACTTAAGTGGAAAGCTGTGCTCACAACACTGGAGTCTGTGTTTAAAGCCGCACAAGCTTCCACCTCCACTCTCATGTTTACATTCTTTCTCATCTGGAGAGACAATATAGAATGAGTGAGCGAAACTTGTTTCTCCAGCTACCATGTGTGCACAAGAGATGGTGCGTACATGTGCGTTGTTTGAAGTCGGACCCTGGTAGCGGCTGCTGCTGTAGATAAATACATCTAGAAAAAAAGGCGTCTTTGGCGTCTGATTAGTGAGACTTACAGTGCCTCGCTTGTCACAGTAAGGTGGAAAAAGATCGACATGATTGCAGAGCTGTCAGGAGAATGCCCTCTTTTTTTTAATGTGAAAGCCAGACTATATTATGAGAGAGCTATTTTAACCCCAACTATGTTGATTATATAAGAAAGTAGGCACCAATCAGTTGGCTTTGTGTAGGCTGGCAGCAGGTGTGGTGCATGACGCTCTGGCAGTTTCTGAGGCTATGTCTATACTTAAATCTCCATGAGTGACACAGCAGGCTCCTGGTGGGAGCTGCCATTATTCTTAACAATCGTGATTTACTTTAATCGGCCCATCTCACTCTGGATGTCAGCCTGTCTGGCAGGAGCTAAAACAGGGGCCACATGATATAACACAATCTGTTCTGCGTGGTGAAATCATGTCAACAATGTCCATTCAGTTTAAAATGGCTCTTTAATATTCAAGAAATAGCGTTGCAACAAAATGCTCACAAGGTGCAGATACAGTGAGAAGTGAAATGTTGCCATGAGAGTACAATGTACTGTATAACACCTGCAATGGCACTGACCTATAACATTTGACTACATATGTTTTGGGAATGCAGACACACACAAACACAGACCTGAGCTTTTCTCTCTAATGACAGCATACTGTTTGTCAGACCACTGTTCCATAAATGTGTTCAGGATGTCCTGGGTTCGGGTCAGATTTTCTGGAACAATGGCCTGACTCACTCATGCACGCACTCTGTCTCTCTTTGTATCCCTCTTTCTCTTTCTTTCATACACAGACACACACACACACACACAACACACAGGCAGCGCACGTTTTAACTTCTATCTGTTTTCTTCGCAAGCATGGTTGTTTGCCTAATCATCGCTTGTCCACATTACATTACACTTGACATCCCTTTAATGTAAAGCAGCTGCAAGCGATGTTCAAGACAATTAAGAACCTTAAGATACACAGTGAAGTGCCTTTGTGAAGCAGCGGCTGACAGCCTGAGGAAAAGGTTTGCTGCAGCAGAGCAGTTTGCATTTCTAAGCTACACAGCAAGAGCATTTAGATGAGGTGAATTCCACTGAGTTCTTTCTAGACCCATTCTAACATACTCTAATAGTTCTGGACACAGGTCTTATTATAACAACTCACCGACACTGAATAAAGCACTTCACAGACAACACACCGTCTTTGTAGTAGACATCTCTTTCCTACACACGTTCTTTCCAAGAGGCTCTCTTCTTGACTTTATAACTTGTCATATTTCTGTGTATAAGCTGTTGTCTCACTTTCACATTCATCATTGCTGTCAGAGCAAATGTGGCGTACGGGGGGAGTCGCCGCTAGAAAAAAGCAGAATCACAGGCTGTATGGTTTGGACTGAAGCAGGGGAAAATCACTGGTGTGGAATGGACTGTAGGTGTGAGCGGGTTGAAGCAGGTTTTACGGTGCTAATCAGTGGTTGGCCTGCGGTTTTCACATCTTAAGCGGGAAGTGGTTAGCCGGGACAGGAAGTGGCTTTTGATGCGAGGCATTTCGGTAATATCATACTGTACGTAGCCGCAGTCAGGATGATGATCGTGTGCGTGCATGCATGAGAAAGAGGGAGGGAGCGAGACGGAGGAGTTCATCTGAACTAAACTGTTGACCTTTGGAGAGGACACCTCATTTGTCAGATGTGGACTAGTGTGGAGTGGTTTAACTTAATTACCCCTTTACACCGGGAGGTAGAAGGTCTCATGATTTGCAATTTCCTCCACTTTTATATGCGACTGCTTCCGCTTTAACCATCCGTTTCTCCTGTGCAGTTCTTCTTCAGCCGTCTCACTGTGTCTTTTGTAACATTTTCCTGAAATTTGGCAGAAGTAGAAAGCATCAGTTTTAGTTGGCGTACTTAAAGCAAGACTATGTCAAATGTAAAACACCTTCTTGAAATTGTATATTCTCAGGGGCCCAGCCCTATCTGATGGCTAAAGTATCCAGTTACTTCACCAAGTTTGTTGTTTTCATGCAAAAAATACAATAAACTCATCAAACACGATAGTTAAGTAAACTTTTCTACAAGTTAAAGATTGATTGTAGGTTGTTCATCCTCTGCTTTGGTATTTCAGAAAATATTGGATTACACTGCCAGACCAGTCTGATACAATTACTTCCTACAGGTGATGGAGGAGGCAATATGATTCAGTATTCCCAAGGGTGACACAGTAGAACAGGAGAAGATAGAACAGCAGTGTGGGAGGGCTGTTCGGACCCACCACCATTGAATACGCTCATAAATCATTCAGTGTTCAGATTAAATTCCCCAACACATGTCTGGTTTCGGGTGACATGTCAACTCCATGTGACCCTTCTGTTTTAAAAGGTGACTATCATCATGTATTAACCGTATAAGGGCACATTTTTATTCATGTATTTTGAATCTCGGGGTGTTGCAGCCTAAGCGTATTTTAATGGAATTACAGGAGTTGAGTGATGCCTCAGCAGTTTTGCCTGCTGCGTTAGGTCGCTCTGAAGGTGCATCACATAACTGTTCGCACACTTTGTCTCAGCAAATATCACATGTGGATGAGAACAGTGATGATAGAAAATGCTCTAGGGATATTGCATAATATTGATTATAGCAATTAATGTATTTAGAAATTATATCATTAAGTGGTGGGGTTTCCAGGATTTCTATGTCAGCAGTCATTCGATTCAAATAAGCTTATAAAAGTGGTAATAAGTTATAAATTAAATACTCTCTGTTGTTGAAGATACCTTTGCATCTAATTTCTCCTTTTAGCCTCTTTCTACTTTCCTTGGGTCTGCTGCTGACATTGATTTGTTTCCATGGTTTCTCTGTTTTGTTTGATGACCATTTCTTTTTCCATCTGACCCTCCCACTGGCATTTCTGAGCCATTTGCTTTTTGTTTTCTCCTCTTCTCTTCTTTTCTCCCATCAGTCTTTACAGGGCATGCTCTCCTCTCTTCACTCTGAGCTTGACATTCAGAGGTACTTGATGAAAATCCAGTTGCCCCACAGAGTTAGTCAGACTTTTTATTGTATCTGCATCATACCATTGTGTGTGTGTGTGTGTGTGTGTGTGTGTGTGTGTGTGTGTGTGTGTGTGTTTGTGTCAGTGTGTGCGGCTATGTTTGCATCCTCACTAACATCTGCTGTGTGACCATGTTCCCAGCCCCTTGTGCCCCCGTGTCTCTTAGCGTCTGCCCTGTCTGTGCCTGCCAAGCACACTTGGCTGCCGGGCTAAACCAGTTCTGACCACGAAAGCTCCCACAAATGTCAACTGCACTTAATATAAGACGCTTAACTTCTGTATTTGTCTGTATGTGTATGAGTGGGAGAGAACGGGCAGCGTGTGCATGTCGGTGTGTTGAAGATAACCTGGTGGACCCGCCCTTGTGTCTCTCAGCTCTACAGCACCACGCTTCTGCCGGGGAAGAGGAGCGTTTCATAAAGAGCCTAGTGTTCACTGACCCCTCAGTTTTAGTCTCGCCATGTCCCTGTGAAACGGATCACCTTACAGCACCGAACAATAGCTCAATGGGCTCTTTAGTTTTGTCACACATCGTCTTATTGTCGCTGTGGCTTGAGGATGCCACGTCATGTAGATCTGATTACAGAATAGCCAACTGATCTTCAAGATTTGATGATAAAATCCCTGATCCTTACTCAGTGGTTGAAAAGAAAATTCTTCTCCCGTATTTCAGCATTGTAGGATTCTCTTTGATCTCTTTCAGTGTGTCATCCTGCTGGTTTTGAATTGTTTGAAAACTTCTCTTATACACTGTAAGCGTCATTATTAAATCCCATATAAAATTAAAGCATTGAGAATCCTGTAGTTTGAATAGAAGCTCCCTCATGCTTGATAGCTTTTAGTGTTGTGATGTGCTTGTGGGACAGTACCGAGCAGTTTTGGCAGTGTGAGCATGTATCAGTGACATACAGTATTAACACTTCTGCACTTTTGCATGACTTCAGTCTTTTGGTTTATTTAGTTGTTGTGCTGGAGTCAAGCTCAAAGTCAACATCAAAGGTGCTTTATTCTACCTCGCCAAGGAATGAGATACACTGTTATTTTTCTAACTCCACCAAATGCATCATATCTTAAAGAGTACGTTTGGCCCTCATTGGACAATTCGAAAGAAAGCTTTGTCGTGGCATTTCAAGAATAAAAAAAGTAATGCATGTACTGTGTCATTTTGTGTACGATGTGTCTATGGACTCCCCTTTAACGTGTTATGTTTCTATGTGCCCCCCCCCCCACCTCCAGAGCAGAAGCCCGAAACACGGCCCCAGTCCGCAGCCCAGCGTCGGCGACCAGGTTGACCACCTATCCCTGGCTTCCCTGGAGTCGCTGGAGACCATGTCTGAGGCCGACGCGCCCACAGCCTTCACCCGTGGCAGCCGTGTTCGTGCTAGCCTGCCCGTGGTGCGATCAACCAACCAAACAAAGGACCGCTCGCTAGGTACGATGTGTATTAGGCTTTTGGGTCGATGACGGTTAAGTCAGTTGAGAAAATAATATTATCTGGATTAAGCTTTGTTCCTTGTTGTCAATCAACTGTCTCAAAATCTTAAAACTGGCAATATTTGGCCACAGAGAAATTCTTTTATCTGGTCTATTAAGAACTTATTGAGAATAAAGGTTGTATCTCAAATCTGACATTGACTTTGTGAAAAGACTGAGGTGAAAGTGAACAGGCATTAATCCTCTTCGATAACCTACATTTTGCAGCTCTTTTAGCGTAATCTTGGCATAACTTTAAAACTCTGAAATAACTCCTAACCACACCATGATCTCACCATTTCACCTTGTCCAAGTCTTTTCCTCTCACTCCATCTATCTTCTCCTCTCCTCCCTCCCTCCTCTCTCCACCTCAGCTCACAGCTCCATTTTAATTAGAATTCATTTCCTCTGTAGTGGAAGATTAGGGAATCCATCCACAATATGCCATCGTGTTATTGACAGGATTAGAAATGGGTCGTCTTATCAACACACATTGTGCTTCATTTGCATCCATACGCAGAAACGCTGTAAGTTGTGCAGAATTGGGTTGCTGCATTAGGGTGAGAGTGATGGATAGAGTTTGAAAACTCCCCAAACAAAGTGTAGAGTCTGTAATTTTTTTTGGAGGATAGTCTTCAAAGGTAGCTCACAACTCAGCAAGGCATCTGGTGCTGGATAATAGCAAAGCGTCTGAGTAGCACGCCTTTTGACCAAAGTGAAAATGAATGAAACTCTAGGGTGCCGTTTTCCACACTTTGGGTGCCAGTAGTGCCTCTTGCTTTGCTTGAGAAGCAGAAATGCAAAAACACTATTAACAAATATGCTTTACCCACACATGCATGCACACACACACACACACACACACACACACAGATTGCATCTCTCTCTTTTTTTCTCTGTCAAAAACATCAGAACAAAGAACTTTGACAGTGGGGGGTTATGGTGTGATGAAAGGGGAGGAGAGAAAAAGGGGCACCACTGACTAACTACTGTGTCCCTCCCACAGTCGCTCTCACACACACAAGCACACACACACAAACACACAGGCACAAACTTTGCTGGGTCCCAACGGACATTTGGGGCTTCTTCTTGGGGCTCAGTATCTTCAGCTTGTACTGTAGGAGTTGTTGCGTGGTCTTTTCCAGAGACTCATAAGACTCAGCAGAAAAAAAGGAAATCCTTAAAACCTTTAATGTGAGTATCAGATTCAATCTAGAGTGTGGGATAAACTGCATTGTATTTCAACTAATTTATTCTGTGGTTCCAGTAGTATTTTTCAGCTTTGTTGTTGCAACTTCATAATAATATTAACGGACGCAGATTGCTATTTTACACGATTACGCTTAGTTTAAACTTTTTTTGTCTCACTGGAGAAATGTGGAAAACTTTTAAAGTTCTGCGTCTCACTGGAGAAATGTGGAAAACTTTTAAAGCTCAGACAGTCTGCAGTGCTGTGCCCATTTGGTCAGGAAACCCACTTGCCATTTGCTTCCAATCCTGAGTGAAACCCAGCGCTCAGGAATGTAACACCCCTCTTTGTTAGAACCGAGCTATTCAGCCTTGGTGCAGCAAATAAAACTGATGTTAAAGAATTCAAATCTTCATAATGCATGCTCAATCAATGGCGCTTTGTCATCAAACTCATTCGCTTTAATTGGTAACATCTGGATGAAGCCGACTGTTAACATTACAGCTCTCGAGGGGGAAAGATGAAGTTATTCTGCAAATGGGCACTTTGTTAAGTTATTACTACCCAGAAACCTAGACAGACCAGAAAAAGCAATGATAGACTCAGCAATTTTATTTCCTGGATTTGCCCTCTCTCTGTCTCACTCCGTCTCGTGGAGCATGTAGGATCTTGTATAATATTTCACCAGCATCTGGTAGCTTTTACTGGCTCTGTCCTTTTATGGGGTTACACCAAGTAAAACCATACCTCCTTTCCCTGAAACCAGCTATTTTTGGTACAAAAATGTAAAAGGGACTTGAACTGACTGATTTATGTGTATCACAAGTCTTTTGTTTCAGCATTATGGAGGATTCTATTGAAATATAACACAACATAATTAGACGATAAACACAAACTTATTCAATCTTTGTTCTTTTCATTAAAGTTCTATTGCTGCAGATAGCCCCTATACAAATCAGTTCCACGCTGTTTGGAGCAATGAATCAGAGAATAGAAAAAGTTTTTTTTTTTTTTTTTGCCTGGCATTGTTTATACAAGTGCAGTGTGGGTGTGTCCATAAATTTTGCGGAGGAGACATCTGTTTTTCTAAAGCACAGTACAGAAGCCACACCCAGGGTTCAGAGGTTCAGGTTTTGATCTTTTTGATGCACAACTTGTACTGTTCCACCCACGAGCATGCAGCCCTGCTTCTGTCCCTTATTCCTGCCCTAACTCACTTTCTAAATATCAAGTAATTTGTGTGGAATATACAGCATGTTGTTCTCAGATATGTATAGGAGTTGAGTGGCAGGTTTAGTACAACACATTTTAATCTGGCTAAATATCTGCACTGGTCCGGGCACTGAGCAGCCATGACCAGACATTGTGATGTGGGCTGGGTGCCCACTGTGTTGGTCAGGAATAGGAAAGGAAAAGGTGATTTTTATTTAGATGTGTTGGAGGTTGTTTGAGGCTTACCCAAACTGCAATAAGCATGCCTTTATATTTGACCGTTCTGTTGTGGCATTGACTTCTGTTCCTACATTCAAACATAAAAGATAAAAAATTGCAGAAAAAAATGTTTCAGATCCAGATTTTGACAAACTTTTATTGATCATATTCTTAGCAATCAGTCACAGACCTTTTGGTAGTCAATACTCTGTGCTGCAGTGTAAGACTAAAAGCCCTCCAGTGGTTTGTAATGTAAGTAGTCCAATACAGTCCCTATTGTTAAGTAGCTGCATGAAGTGTTGTATTTGCATTAACAGATTAGCACTGCAGGGAGGACTGGACTTCTTTAGCATCTGAAAAAACAGTGAGATTACAATCCGGAAGAAAACTCATGCAAATTGTGGAAACCACATGACTGTGTTAGTCATAGAAAAGATTTTCATGAACTGAAAAGAGTTTACTTCTGGTGAATGACCCCACTCCCCTGCTTTCTGTCTGTAGGAGTACTGTACCTGCAGTACGGGGACGAGACCAAACAGATCCGCATGCCTAATGAGATCACCAGCATCGACACTGTCAGAGCTCTGTTTGTTAGTGCCTTCTCGCAGCAGCTCACCATGAAGATGTTGGAGTCGCCCAGTGTCGCCGTCTATGTCAAAGACGACATGAGGAACATGTACTACGAGCTCACTGATGTCAGGTAAAGATTGTATGTTTGTGTGTGACAAACATAGATACAGAATAAGGTATATACTGTGTTAACAAAACATGATCCAAGATTCATAATGCTCCATAGTTTCAGTGTTTCTCTGAATGTCCTTTCCTTTTCCCCTCCCTGAGAACTTCCTGTCTAAATTTCCCCCTGCTCAGGAAGTGTCACTGGCCAGGAAAGTTTCTCGCTTCCTTTTACCCACATGTTAAAACTTGGTAGGAAGAAAGTTATTTGGAGATGAAGCCCCTATGGCAAAATGTCTCTGATATACCCAAATGAACTGAAGAGCACTCTTGAGAGACTTTGAGAACTTCCCTGCCTGTTGTCCTCTCTCTTCTGGTGAAAGTTTGACTCCAGCAAGTTTGAGCAATGTGAGCTTTGTCTTGTTACACTTCCTGAGGTCCTTTATACTTTTCAGCGTGTAGTTTCCAAAGTTGTGTGGTGTTGTGTGTGTCATTTACAAGCACACCAACACACATATACAAGCTCACTGCTTTTTCTTGTTCCTTGTACCTTCCTGTTTTGGTATTCACCAGCATGTCCTATCAATAATACAGCACATTCTGGGTGCTGAGACAGTATACAGCCATTTGTTGTAGTTGTTTTTCAAAAAAACATAACAAAAGCATTACTCTTGGAGACATAAGTAACTTTCCCCCCGTTGTCTCCAGAGTTCCTGCTCAAGTGCGATGTGTACTTTGTGACTAATTCTTTATCAGGGCTGTAAAGAAATAAAAAAAAAAAAGGTCTTGTGATTCCTTAGGGTTGGTACAGGTGTCCAGGGTGCAACACCATTGTAAGAGTGATACCAGCAAAAGAAAGAACGAATTGGCTCTCCGTTTACGTAGTCGAGCCGCGTTTCAACACAGTATTAGTAGATGTTTTTATAGAGTTTTGAGATTTAAGGGGAAATGTCATATAACGAAGGACTGTCAGAGCCTCTGTCAGGGTATGTGCCCTTGGCAGTGCTGCTACACAGATCCAGACTGAGGCAGAATCGGCCGCTGTCTGATGGTGATGTCTGGGCTGCCTATTTACCACCGAACACCTCTTCCCCATACAGGAATATTACAGATCACTCCTGCCTGAAGGTCTACCACAAAGACCCTGCACAGGCGTTCAGCCACGGGCCAAGACCTGCCAATGGCGATACCAGGGTGAGTACTTAACTGACACAGTGAAAATGACTGTCTTGTTAACAGCAGCTGCTGCAAGATGACGGCCAGACTTTTTGCAGATAGAATAGTGAGCCACCCTCCAATTCGTCTTACTCTCACATCATGTTTGCTGTTAAGGGAAGGAATGTCCCCCTGCCTCTTCTTAATCTGTTAAGAGGGGGTCTCATATTGTTCTCCCAGGGGCCTGCGATTGGGCCTCTCCTGTACGCTCTGGTGCAGCTTGCTTAAGGGACAATTGAATTCAAATCTTAGGACTATTTTCCTTGTTTGTTCTTCCCCCAATATCAGCTCTAATCTCTTTCTCTTGTTCTGATTCCAGCATGTTTGTTTCCTGCTGATGTAACAAAACTAAAGCCCCAAAACACCTCCTTCCTCAAATGTTCCTCCTCAAATCCACCCCTCTAATCCGCCTGACCCTTTATCTAACCCGCTGCTCCTCTCCGCCTGCCGCAGATTTCAGAGAGGCATTGCAGCACCATTGTCGTACTGCAAAAATTACATTAACCTTAGCTATAATCTCACTGCCAGATACTGTATGTGTCACACAAGTGTAAAGTGAAATTTACAAAGTTTAAAGGAATGATGAGGCAAACATGATGATGGTTTACAAGGGCTTGGTTCAGATGGCATGATGACTTTAGTACTGCAGGAACTCTTTTTATTCTCTGCTGCTGACAGGCGAGTTGCTTTGGCCAGCTCTCTCTGATGGGGTCCTTCAAGGCGAAGTGAACAAAAGACATTTGCGAGAAAAGATGGCAAAAAAGATACAACTGAAAAAGTGAAATGGGAATTTAATAGTGCCAACGGTTTAAGGGCAGCAAAGGTAACAAACGGCAACAGCAGAAGAACATTAATTGTCTCCCTTTTTTCTCATCTTTTTTGTTCATTTTTTGAACAGAATTGCCTCTTTAACAAATCTGGTACTTGCTGAATCAGCAGGATTGAAAAATATAACTCTTACTGGATGAACTGAAAGGCATTAAGCAAAGAGAAGAAAGGCAACTTTACAAGGACTCTTGTGCAAACATTGTGAAATCCAAGCATGAAGTAGAGATATGCTGAAGAAGATTGTTGTCATGACTAGTTCTGTCACTGTTTGACCAAGGAGCAATTGACACAAATACAGAGCTTGGACGTGGGTGTGGAGGCTAGGTTGGTTCAGAATTCTTTTTTTTATTAGATGACATTTGTTGCATTAATCCAAAATGTCTTATGGCAAGCTGCCCTTTCCCAACATTGGCAAGTTTTAACCCTCAGACACACACACAAACACAGACATCTAAGACTCCTGTTGTAAGCAGTGTCTTTATTCTTGGCAGCTGTAAAGCTCGGACTGAAGATTTTTTGTTTATTTTGCCTTTAAAAGAATGCTCCAGAGAGACAAAAAAAAGTCTTTCTTGTTTGTTTTTTTCAGCTCTTTTCTTAGAAACCTATTTTAATAATGAAATAGAAACCCTGGCACCCAAAGCAAAAGGGCAAATACTAAAACCTAATGAGCTGTACACCTGTTGAAACAATTTATCAGGGGGGGTATACTTCACAGTGTTTGGGCTACTGAGTGCCCTCTTGTCTTGCAGGAATGCCAGGCCTCGGATCAGATTCAAAGTATCCTCTGTTATTGATCGAAGCTTTCTGGCCAAATAGAGCTGTCTCTGGTTATGAAAACAACTCTCTTGTCCGTCAGTAATTATTTTAAGGTGGACAGATGTACACAGTAACCGATAGGTAACTTGATAAGCAGAATATGCAGCAGGCTGGAAAAATAATGTGGTATTTTCTTGCGTCTTAAGCTCATTTTTAATGTTCCATCGAAGGAAAAACAGCAGATATTTTAAGATATTAACCTGTACTTATGTTTGGTATTATGCCCAAAGCAGTGCTTTGTATTCATGGAACAGTCAATAGTGGATGTCAGAAGTTATGTTATGTACACATAGTTGGAAAAAGATATTTTGTAAACAGAGGTGAAGTTATTGGCTTACCTCTGTTCTCTTCAGGGCAATCTGCCTAATTTGGGTATTTTTTCAAAAATGTAAAATCAAATAGTTTGTTAAAATTGTTTTTACTTTACACAATTAGCAGCAAGCTCCCTTCTTCTTTTTTAACACCATTATGTACACAGCAGCATAGTACATCCAGCCATAGAGCCAGCTACTTAAGTGTTGACACACTGCTGCATGAAAATGGCTGCACAGCTCCTCTATATCTGTCTAGCTTGGCTGCCTCTGAGGCTCTGCAGTTTGTGAATCAGTTTAGGAACCCTCTCCATCTCCAACATGGCATGAGGTTGAGGCGACTTTGTGCGCTCCTACCAGACATGCTGCCCTCATTATTGGAAGCTCAAGAGCACAGTGGAAACAGAGACCAGAGTCCACAAGTCAAACTCAAACCAAATGTTCCTCAACACGGCTTCTCATTTGCCTGACATGGTCGCTCACGTGTTTATTTTTCAAGCCTTCACTCTTCTGTTTTGTCTCAAAGCAGTAATTTATTAGCATGTTGTACAGACAAATACAGAATGTCTTTATAAAGTCAGTGTATTTTAAGGATATTTTAAGAATATCTAGTCTTCCAAAGTTGTAACATCTGTTTGGGATTGACATGATCCCTTTTTCCAAATTGTTCTTATAAGGCTGTGCTGGAATTGGCAAAGCACTCAGAGATGTTATTTAGTGCTCCAGAGAAGTTCCTGCACAAGAGGGCAACTTTTCTTTTTATGTGTGCAGGCACCTTGGATAATGAAAGTCATTAGGGTTTGATGATGGTCTGCAGTGGCTCTGTGCTTCTTAGATTTCCTATTATATGTTTAGTTGCTTGGGCAGACATATTTATGGTCTGCGTGTGCTTTCACTGCCAGCAAGTTTCATTCTTCTTTTCCTTTGTTATCACAACCAAGCCTGAGTCCTTTGTTACTCTACACTTTGAGCAGTTTTTGTTTTCCAGTTTGTACACGCACACACACATACACACACCTACTCTCTCACACACACACACACACACGAGTCACACCCACTTTATTGTTTTCTTCACTGTATTAATCTGTATCGGCACTGGGGGAAAAAATAAGTAAAGACGACACTGAAAAAGCACAGTGTCAAACACTGTACCTGAAGTTTTTGAAATAACTTTGCATTAGGCTTTGACTATAGCTTTATGTAGGTGTAACCCATGAGTCATACCTCGAAGGAACAATAGGTTGTTTGTTTGACAGGAATAGAGAGTTAACAGGAAGAAAGATGGACTGGACTTGGCCCTGCACATGACACGCCTCAGCTTATCATACCCAACACATCACATATCCACGGGTTATATCACTGTTTACACTCTGTATTTTAGTACAGCTATGCTTGTTAGCACAGGGAAATGTTTACTCCTATGGAAAATGAATTCAAGCTTGGTATAAATGAACTCACTATATTGCAGTCATGCCTGCATGTTCTAAGCTGGTATAGTTTGCACTGTTGCCTTTATGAATCCACAAGTTTTAACTCAAACTAGTCCATGCCTATAAAGTGGTAATTGTGAAACAATGTAACTTTTTTTGGACAACAGCCACTGTGGCCACATAATAAAAAACTTCAATAAACTTTATTTGATGTGACAATATTAAAATAATGGTGAATGATAAAAACAGTTACACAGTAGTAAGGCATAACAAAAGAGCCATAAATTTGGCAAACTGACTCTAATGTCAGTTACACAGCAATGCAGTTAATGTTAACTAATGTGAGCTACCATTTGCCACCACGAGCTACTGCAGCAAAAGTGTGTTTAATTGAGAAAAGGCTTGTTTTGCTGTTATGCGGTCAACTTTTCATTTGTAAAAGGTACATTTGTAAAAATGTGTCACTTCGTCTTTTTAAAGTAACAGCCTCACTTTAAGTAAGCATGAAAGGACAGAAGTAATGCAAAGAATTGTGAAGAACTGTGATATGACACCTCATACTTCACACATCGGGTGGTTCACCACATTAACCAGATTTCCTTTGACTGTGTACCTGCAAGACTTTCACTTCCTAGTTTGTAGTTTCACCACTTGAAGCCTGAGCACTCATATATTTCCCCTCAACCCGGAAAGCCACTCTAGTTAAATGAGGTTGGTTTTATTGTATATTCGCCCTCAAGGCTCCTTTATGGGTGTTCGGGCTAAGGAACAGCGCCCCAGATTATCTGACTCTTTAAATAGGCTTTGCCATGACAGATCTTGTTGTAAATTAACCAACTACCTTGTAGCCCTGGAGGTGCACATGTGAACTATTTTTTGATAACCACAGTCTTATCTCCAGAATAGCAATCACAGTTTGTTTAAAGCTGAAACAAGTAAATTACTTCACCTTTATAAAAGCTACAGACTTTCCATCCAAGAATGAAATAATCTTGTGTTCATGCATTGTAATAGTTTTATAGAAGCCTGTGGGTATAATATCCTGGACTTTGAGTGAAATGCAGTACTGTGTAACCAGGGATAATAGCCTTGCGAGTAACTATTTTCTGCTTCTGGAAAAATTGCTGACAGTCCATTTTCTTTGAAAAACAACAGTGTAAACTGAGTTAGATGGCTGTTTTTGTTTCAAGGGCAACTTCAGTCCAGAAATACAGGATATATAGAAAGTAAACAGTAGCTTAAGCTCTCAAGCGAGCAGAAGTATGCCGTCTGCTTTACTGACCAATCCTTAAATTCAGTGATTTTCATTTTACATTTTTTATGCATTATTTGAAGTAATACCAGCTCCAGTTTTTATGTTTGGTAGCGTATAATAAAGTTTATATGCTTTTTATGCTTTTCCAGAGGCACAGCGAGATGGTGCATGCCGGTCGTGATGGCCCGCACCCTCTGAGACAGCCCCCCATGGGTCCTCCGCCACACCACCCCATGCATGGACCACTATCCCCGACCCCCCACTCCATGCCCTCATCCCCCTCCAGAATCCCATTTGGCCCGAGGCAGGGCTCTATACCTGGCAGCGCCACTATCCCAAGGGACCGACTGTCGAACGCCAACCCTCCAGTCCGCTCCATCTCACCCTGCCCCAGCGCCATCCTGGAGAGACGGGACGTCAAGCCCGATGAGGACATGGGCGGTAAAAGCCACAGTCTGGCCAGGGGAAGTGAGGGGTTGTATGGAGACCCACACTTGCTCCAGGAGGGAAGAATGAGCATGGTTACTGCCCATGGACCACACCCCAACCAGGGGCTTGAAGGTCCAGAACATGGCATGGGGGGACTTCACCGTGCCTCCATCCGCTCCACAAGCTCTTACAGCGGGCCCAGTCCCACAGACACTATGGATCACCCCTCTCTGTACAGGCAGAAGTCCAGAAACAGCCAGCTGCCTACTCTGGGCTCTAAGACTCCTCCCCCATCCCCTCACCGGATGGCTGAGGTACGGATGATTGACATCATCGGTGGGCCTCCTCATGGCGGCCCTCCTCATGGCATGCCACCTCATGGCGTGCCACCTCATGGGGTGCCACCTCATGGCGTGCCACCTCATGGCGTGCCACCTCATGGCGTGCCACCTCATGGGGTGCCACCTCATGGGGTGCCACCTCATGGCGTTCCCATGGAGAGAAGCTCACCTGTGCGCCAGTCCTTCAGGAAGGAGGAAGTGACTGGGACCAAGCCCCGGAGCAACATGGGATCACCTGTAGTTGCAGACCTCCAGGGTCCCCTCCAGGGGCCAATCCCACCTGCCAGTGACCATCAGACACGGTAAGCACCAGGGGTTTGGGCACTAAATACTGTGGGCTGGGGGGATTGTTAAAATTAGGATTAGGACATTGCATGGGAGCATGGACTAACTCTGCATCCCAGTTTCACCCTAACCACGAGCTGCTGGTTTTCAACCCCTGGCTCTGACTCTGTTTCATCGTCCATGACTGAAGGCAAGAATATAACCTGCCCTCTCACTGCCTTGAGCATCAAGATCTGCACATTAAGAACAGCAGACTAATGCACATGATTCTGCATAAGTTTGGTTTGTGTACACTACCAGTTGTGCTTATCTGACCATTGTTTTCACAGTCTCTATTCAAACTCTGGAGCTTACAGTGTTGATTATTATGGAGCGTGTAGACCCAGACATAGCTACCAGCACTGAAACAGGATAGTATCTGGAGACCCCATTAACCCACTGTATATTTTTCCTTTACTAGGTGACTATTGTTCTACCAACAATTCCTCTGTAGAGTCTATTCAGTTTGGATAATCCAGCAGATATTTTGGTACCTGGGTTAGGTTTGTCCACACTGACTGAGAGCACATAAACAGAAAGAGAGCAAGAGGGATGCTTGCCACGTAGCCAGGCAAATGTGGTTTCATTAAAAGGGAGGTTACAAAGCTACATGCGTACCTAGGAAAACCAAAGAAAATATTGACCAGGTTGAATAAGTATTTGAAATGGCCGAATCAGTCAAACAGATCAGGCTGGACCACCTGGGCAGCTCAAAACCCCCATTAGAAATGCCCTGGGAATCTTGGAAAAGAGTGTAGGAATTTGAATGGGAAAGTACTGTACTTAACTTTCAAAATAAACATCCCGTCACTTAGTGCTCTCATAGCTGTCATGGAAATTATTCATGTGAAATATGCTGTGACACCGAGTTTAAGCATTGTTGTGTTCACTTAGACCTTGTGTCTGTCTATTGTCTATAGCACAGCCAAAACCACAGTGCCCCCCGTGTCCTCAGCTGGCCCCATATCCTTCCTCAAGATAAATAATGACACCTGAAAACAAAAGTTGCTCTCTTTTCCAACCTCTAGGCTTACCAAGCAATCACAGTGTAAGGTCACCTATTCACCCCTCTGGTGTTTGGCTTTCTTATGGCAGTGTCATTTGCAAATTGTCCTTTCATTCTCGTCTGAGCGGACACCACTTGTGACACACTCTTATTTTATTTAAAAAAAACAATATGACTCGAACACCCTCTGTGTCGACCTTAGGGTTCTTTTCTTGTCTTGAGTCGTCCATCTTGTTTATTTCATTTGGACTCAATAGTTCTGTTTCACTGCTGTTATTCAGAAACTATTTATTTGACCAGAGTCAATATTTACTCAGGACATAATTGCAAATCAATTGCAAAAAAATCTCCACTGTGTAATTCCACGAAATAACAAAAAGATTCACGGTCAAGTAATTAAAAACAATTGATTATTCTGTTACCCTGCCCTCCCGTTTTCATCTGAGCTAATATTTGCTCTAGTGGCAGCTGTAATATCCAATAGGCCTCAGTGTTGAAAGTAGAATTTTCTGATGTTTCTGCAGAGTGCGAATGAAGGCTATGGAGCAACAGATTGCCAGCTTGACTGGTCTTGTTCAGCATGCACTTTTAAAGGGGCCAAACACTAGTGGCACCAAGGAGCCTCTAAGGTAAGCAATCACAGTATAGGACAGAATGAGGCATCAGGGGAAATGGAGTTTCAAATGAAAAGCCTGGTTATCCAACCAGAGTGGGAAAGATAAAGTATCCCTTCTTTAATGGCCATATCAAACAGTGAGGTTAAATAGCATCTGGTGAGGAGGAAATAGGTTTGACTATGAATTTGATATTGAAGTCATTTGCTCTCTAGATAAATGGCCACTATGTATGGTTTATCTGGCTGCATTTCAACTCTTTGCATTTCGAGCTTCTCTGTGGAGACCCTCTATTAATGTTTGCTTGACAGTTTATTCTTTGACTGCAGTGAATTTGTATGTTTCTATGCTATGTTAAACACTAATGAAGCTCTTTAACATCATTAACATCATTTTAACCTCTCTGGTTTGTCAGTGTTTCCCATCAGACTTTGTTGTAATATGTGTGTTCTTACTAATACTAACGTACACGTCTAAAGTGCCCCAAAATACTGTTTTTTTTTTTCACAATCAAAATCCTGCTCTTATGAATGTTTCTCTGGCTGCAGTGAGAGACCACCGAAGACATCATCTCCAGCCCACAGTGCACATAGCTCAGGTTAGTATCACTGTTATTCTGTTCCATTTCATGACTCCTTTTTTTTTTTCCAAACAAGAGATTTAGCGCCATAATGTCTTGTGCAGACAAGCCCACACATCAGTGTCAGTCAACAGTCTGCAATGAGCAGTGCTGGAGGGAGGGAAAACAAAGTCAGCCGTCTTTGCTTGTCATCGGTTCATATTTCCTGACAATCCTTCACCCCGTACCTCCAGTTTAATAGGAGATAAGAGACGAGGACCAGCAGAGCTAACGCAAGCTCCTTATAGCACTACTTAAACAAGATGCTATTACTTCTCAAGCTTGCCAAGATGATTCAGCGATTCAATCTCGATTCAGGCTCTGAAACGGTCTGTAGCGAGATCTAGGTTTGATAAAAAGATCCCACAACCGCACCAGTGGCAGAAAGAAAACACAACACAGTGTATGTGTCTTGGGAGCCAATCTCACGTCTCATGACACATTTCATGTGTAGCATTCGGAGGGATTTACTTGTCATGTTGTACTTGAGTGAATCTCCAAAACATGGGAAAAGTTACAGTGTTGGCTTTGATCTCGACAGACAGCCTCTTCATCAAACATGGGAAATCAGTGGCGCTTTTTTGTTGCCATCCCTCAAATGTTTCTTTATTGTCACCACACTGACTGCACTTCTTTTGATGGGCATTGTGTCCCCGAGACCCAAAACACAACCAGCAGTGTACATTGTAACCTGTACTTCAGGTCTGGGCAGCTGTCAGGTAGTATGTCAGGAACAGGAGTTTTGGGCTTATGAAGACAAAAGTTTGTTCTTTTACTGTCTCAACAGAGGGTGAGTTTCTGCGTCAAGGGAGCTTTGAGTGCACTCTGAACATTCTTTCACCTATTGTGTAACTCACGATCAGGGACGCTACTTTCTTTAATGGATCTAATGTTTCTGAGGTTATAGGACTGATTCTCCTAAAAAAGGTAAACTGTTCTTAGGGGTAAATTATTAAAGTAATTTAGTAAAATTATTGTTGAATTGTTCAATTCAACCCACTCTGAGGAAACATGGCTTAGACTGATTTATTAACTGATATGAAATGAACTCCGTTATCTCCTGGATGACAATCCTCTGTTTTTTAGATATCAGATGAAGATAAATGAAGGTCATTAGAGTCAAAACTCATGCTGGAGTTTTTTGAAAGGATTGAATTATTGTTGTTGACCATTTAGGAACTCTCACCAAAACCACAAATATTAGCTCCCTTGGTTTCCATGGCTTCAACCTCTTCTCCATCTCTAGCAGTGACTGAAATGTTGAAAAAGCTGACAGACATTTCAGAGGTGCAGCCAATATATGAGTGTCGGTATATCAGTGCTTATTACGCAAGGAAGAAGACGGCCACAGAGAGTTACAGCAATCATTACTAAACATCAGGAACATGAAGTTAGACCACTGTGTTGCCAGAGAAATTAAAGTAGGTTAAGTCAGACAGGATGGGTTTGGAAAAGAACAACTCTGTCTACTCCCTCCCTTTAAGGGCAGAACTATATTTTAACTTGTATGTGCCTGTTAGATGATTTTAACTGCAGTGTAATGACAAGAGCAATAATACAGTATGTTTTATGTATTATTTAAGTACCATTTTTCAAGTAACCAGCTGTAACTTGTTACCAAATACAGGTGGTTCCCCAGTCTTGGCTCCCAAGAGCAGTGCAGCCCCACCAGACAAGGGCTCAGCTCCTCTCAAAGTCAACCTCCTGCAGTTCAGGAAGAATGTTTCTGACCTCAGGATGCAACTCCATCAAATGAGACAGCTGCAGGCAAGACCTCTTTCTCCTTTTAATTAAATTCAAGTGTATTCACAGCTTTGTACGTCGGTCTGCTAGTTCGGGTCCTCTGGTATCTTATTCCCTCTGTGTGCGTCCCCTCAGCTCCAGAACCAGGAGGCATTGCGAATCCAGCTGAAGCGGGCTGAGCAGGAAATCAGTGTTAAACTTGCAGAGGCCATGCGGGTTCTGGAGGACCCTGTCCAGAGGCAGAGGGCTTTGGTAGAAGAGGACAGGCACAAGTACTTGGGTCTGGAGGAGCATGTCCTAACACAACTCGGGTAAGGCTTAAAATTCACTGATAAACAGTTGTATATAGTCTAAAATGGATAGATTCGGTTGTTTGCATTAATTACTGGACGTTTATTATTAGGAGACTAAGGAGTCTTCCACAAGTATTTTGTAAACATCCATGCAGCTCTAGTCAAGGTGCTTCCATTTATAGGAAATCCCCAAAAGGCTTCATTTTTATCAGCTCACCTATGCTATTCACTCCGAAACTCTTTGGAAAGCCAACGCCCTCCAAATTACAGCCCACAGGTTTATACAGGCATGCGGTGCTTGCCTCTCAGAGACAGCAGGCTAGAACAATGGACCCAACTGTGGAGTAACTACTCACTTCCTTGTTCTTATTTTTAATTCTCTTGCCAACAGGGAGCAGTAGCTGAATCCTTTTATTTGGATGTTTACAGGCAAGGTCAAACAGTGTTGTCTTAATAAACACATTGATAGCAGCTCATGGAGACTTGGAAATGAACGTATGGAATTCAGTGGATTAAGCTCTCTGTTACCCTTGGTGTCTAGCCAGTTGTGAGTCAGCAAAACACGGTTGCTGGCACTTTAAGTAAGGCTCGGTAATTAGGGATTCTTGGCTTTAAGACCAGTGGGAGAAAGTAGTGTGAAAACCACTGCCCTCTCAAGAGGAGAACTAAATCTATCATGACCTATAAGGGCTCATTTTGCAACATTGTGCACACTCTTTGGCAACAGAAAATGCTCAGTACTTATGAAACTAATTATTAATTATGAAACTGGTACTGTGTGGAATACTTTGCCAGCAATCTAAGGACAGGAATACTTGAAAAAGCAATGAAAGAAATTAGTTCCAGGAGTTTTAAATAGGATAATTTATGATTTGAGAGTACTGATGGTGATGATGGTGACAAAGCTTCCACAGAGCAAAAGTACATAGCATTTGTCCAATCAGTGTGCCATAAACTAACTCCGTTTTCATGTTGACAGCTACAGTATTTTAGGCTATTCTTGTCACATACTTGTGATTCCATACTGTAAGTTTCAGATGATACCAGTAATTTACAGTATATGAAAGGGAATATAGTCTCGTACTCTGACACACAGATGTACATTATGGAGATGTACTGTATCTGTTTTTGTCTGTGGGAGGCTTGATTAAAAAAAGGAAATTCTGTTTTCTTTGTCCTCAGCTGGAACTTCCCATCATCATTCTTATTACCAACAGGCCTTGGCATAGCAGGGCATTTAACACACTGTCTCCTTATTGCCTTTCCCACTCCCTTTAGGGGAGTTCTATAAAAGAGTGTTTCTCAAGGGTACCTGACCACAATGAAACACCATTTTCAGTCCCTCTCAAGCAATCCAACACTGCACACAATGTTATCATTTGGCACATTTCCCCCTGGAGTAGCTATTTTTCTCCAGCACTGGGGTGGTTGTGAAGCAGCATGATGTTTTTTCTATGTGAGGAAGTGCTCTCTCAGAAGTAAGCGTAAACATTTGTGGTTTTAGGATGAGATCCAATCCAATCTAGACTAAGCAATCTAATGGAGACAGGAAAGTGAACTGCATAGTGGAAATGTTTATTGTCAGCGTAAATCCTTATCCATATTTTACATATGATCCACTGTTTTAACCTTTTTTATGGATCATGTCTCAAAGTTTGCTTTCACCTTTGCCCAGTCAGTATCAATGTGTGATTGACAAATGATTGTGTCCTGCCCCCTGGTGTTTTTAAAGCGTAAATGAAACTTTAGTAGTGTGACAATCTGTCTATTCTTCTGTCTATCTCTTAATCAAATTCTGCCCAAGTAGATAAATGTCAGTATAACAGAAACAAATCCAAACAAAGTTTGTAAAGTGGAATGACATATACACATTAAAACATCTGATCATGTGCTTCCATTCATTTCCATTCTATTTACTAACCAATTGTTGTAGAAAAAAACTGGATTGTCTTGCTCAGCTCTAAATTCTTCACCCTTTCCATTGTGCATTTTGTTTGTCTCTGCAGTGAGCTGGAGCAGTATGTAGTTTCACTGCAGAAAGAGTCTGCAGCGACACACAGAGTAGTGACCCTGAAGGACGTGGAGGAGGGAGCTGTGACTCTGAGGAAGGTGGGGGAATCTCTGGCAGGGCTCAAAGGTAAGATAACAGATACTATTCTCACGACTGGGAAGGATGTTGTGTGTAACCCTCTGTTCCAAACTGTTTTTAGTTAAGTTTATAGTTACTGTGATTAAATGACTGTGACGGTGAAATACATAAAAAAAAATAAAGAAAGAGGCTTGGTCCTGTGGATCTTCTAAGTGATTTTCTTATTGAAATGATATTAGGCTGGCACTGGCCTCTTGTTAAATATTGGATATAAGCCAACAGGGCTGGGCAATATGACTGAAATAATTTTTTTGGGCTATTTTCCATATTAATATATGAATATAAATATACGCAAAGACATAGTAAAATAGTTAAACTGATGCTCAAACATTCAATTCTGTTCCACTATGATGGATTACATGAGACCAAATTGTTGATATGTTTAATAACTAATTTTACTAGATTTTAATTATAGTTTCCAATTCATTTTTTTTTTTACTTGGACAATAAATTTGGAGACTAATGTCACAAGTAGTTCATATCACTGCTATACAAATCTGCTGAAATTTGCTAAGTGATCATATAATGTAATTATTCAATTGTTCAAAAAAGGTATTTCTGTTTAACCTTTTTCAAAGGTAGTAATATATTCCATTGAACATGTATGGCGACTCATAGTACCTTAATAAGCTGCTAAAACATTTTTAATGTGAGTTTCGCCTGGATGTCTTACACAGAAATATTTATTGAGGCTCGATCGAGGAGAATAGGGAAAATCACAACACGTGAAACACAGCGTGCTGCTACCCAGTTCTGAAGATGGTGTCCTGAAGCACTGTATTTTAACTACTACTACAATTTGCTACCTCCAAATAAGGTTATTTCTATCTCAGCTTTACATGTGTGAGGATTCTACTGGGTATTGGATCCAAACAAGGAACTATAACCACCTTAGTTTACCATACAACAGCATAGCCTCTCTACAGCCTCTCTAATCCAGCGCCTCCAAAATTGGCGCCAGCCTGTTGAGCCTAAAACAGAAAAAATACAGAAGATTTCTAGCTCACCTCTGTCTCCCAGAGGCCAGAGCCAACCCCGGCCTTATCTGCTACACAGAGACAGGCAGTTTGAACTGACGTGTGAAGCACAGTCTAAATGTACCTTTAACTTACAAGAGGGATGTTTAACCTACAAGAAGGAACAATACTTCACAGTAGGCAGCTATAAAATTAAACTGATATTGGCCAAAAAATATTCTAAAAGAATAGCAGTTTACAAAATGTGTATGTGTTTCTCTATGTGTTTCTTTAGGGGAGTTTCCAGCCCTACAAACCAGAATGCGGGCTGTGCTCAGGGTGGAAGTGGAAGCTGTCAAGTTTTTGAAGGAGGAGCCTCATAAACTGGACAGCATGCTGAAAAGGGTCAAGAGCCTGACTGACACACTCAGCAGTCTGAGAAGGTAGGGCAAAGGTGGAGAAAAAATGTCTGTGGAGATAAAATAGGGATCACGAGAAGTGGTGCTGGGATATGTGGGCTGAGAGTGAGAGTGGGAATTGGAAGATGAAAACAAAAAGCACTCTGCAGAGCTTCTCACAGGGGCCTATGATGTGGGAGATTGTACTGTTTGATTATACTGGCAAGCCAGCCTTCATCCCATCAAAGAGGTCATTCTGCGTGGACAGAGGAGTGTGGCGTCCAGCCTGATTTACTTCCATCGCCTTCACTGAACCGATAAGTGAATTAATGTGGTGGACACTGCAGCGCCTCATTTCCATTTTAATATGTCACAGATACCAAATTCACTTTTGACTTTTCTCTCACTTTCCCTCCACGACTCTCTTGTCTCTTATGCCCAGTTGCCAGACCATAAGACGTCACATAATAGCTTCTGGTGGTTTTTACCCCTCAGAATTAATCAACATTATTATAGGGTCAAAAAGACCATAAATACAAATTTTGGTTGTGAAATGGATTTCTATAAATGTTAGGTATTGTTTTAAAGTGAGTGACCTAGTGTAATAAGAATGTAAGTTGTTGAGCTTGAACAAGTTTTTTACTAGTGTTTTCTACATGGTTTGTATCAAATACTGTTCCCCTCCTCTCTGCAGATGTGCTACTGAGGGCCCTCAGAAAGGACCTGATCCTTCTGCTAATGTCCCAGTGGACAACATCCCTTCAGCAGCAGCGGCAGAAGCCCCTGCCGAAGCTCCCCCAGCTTCAGTCCAGCCTGGCGCCACATCGGCCCCGCCGGAGCCCCAGAGCTCCACCATCAGATCAGAGGTGATGCCTTCCTCTCCGGTGGTCATCCATCATGTCCAGAGCTCCCCGGTCCACATACAGCAGTCCCAGCAGTCTGCGGCGTTGACAGCTCAGCCTAGTCCACCGCTCACCCCCAGCCCTTCTCACATCCCCAGTCCCAACCCAGGCAGGAGTCAAGGCCGGGAGTCTCCCAAGGTGGCAGCCTTGGATCCACCAAGTCCCACTCGTCAAAAGAAGACACAGGGGAACCCAGTGAATAATGGCAACGGCACTGCCAACCAGGGTCTTGTCATAGAGGAGCTCCAAAACAGTCAGGACAAGAGCAAAAACAGAGCTATGTCCATAGAGGTATGTTTAGGTTTGTTTTCAAATGTAATTTTATCCAGCATAGTAAAGCTGTGGTGATATTCAGTTGCTCTCATTAGCATCCTGTAAATGTCAGTTTGGTTCCTCAGAATGGCATTATTTTGCCCTTTAAGACTCCTAATTAGAATTTCCCTTGTTGTTGTTGCAGGAAAAAAAGTTTCTCAGTCAGCTTCCTCAGAATCAGAGAACCTGTTAGGAACTTTCTCTCTGTTCTTCTTCTCTCCCTTGTAGGCAGCAGAGAAGGAGTGGCAAGAGAGGAGGCAGAACTTGGGTCATTATGATGGGAAAGAGTTTGAGAAGATCCTCCAGGAGGCCCAGGCAAACATGATGAAGGGCATTCCCAGTCTAGAGGTGGAAGAGAACCCAGCACTGCCCCCTTCTGCCACTGCAGAACAAGCAGACATCCACAACCCTGTGGAGTCACCGTCAGGTATACAAATCTAACACAAATGTAACTTTAAGACACAAACATAAGCTCCAACTATAAATAATGTACAACACATTTTACATTTTATTGCTATATGAACACATTTTAAAGTATGTCCTCTTATATAACTTAATCTCTGTTATTTTGTATGACAGAAGAGCCCCAGTCTGAGCTTTACTCTGACAAACCAGGCAAGAAGGTGCCTGAGAAACTCCAAAAGCCTGTGATGGAGAAACCAGCAAAACCTGCAATGGAGAAACCCTCGAAGACTGCCACCAAGCCAGCCATCACAGAGAGTTTTACCAAGCAGGGGTCTGAAAAGTCCAGCAAGTCCCCACCACCTCCTCCTCCACGGAAGACCTACCCCAGTTCGAGCTCAGGCATGACCACAACACGCTCTGGCGAGGTGGTCTACACCAGCAGGAAGGAGTCCGTCTCGGCTCAGGTTAGTCTGATAGGAGGTTGCCTTATGAAATGTGTTCAAACAGCAGCTCCAGCTTGTAATCTCGTTACTGAGGTTTTAAAAGAATAACGGAGAAAAAAAACAACCTCTTTAATTATTGTTAATTTTTAGTTTAATGCAATCCATTTTCTGGCATTTTCATAGTTTCATTTGTTTCAGTGTATGGTTTTTTTTGTGTGTTAAAACTTCAAAAATTGCAATACAATATCAGTAACAGTGGAGCTCTAGCATTACTAAAGGTTGTAAAAAATACAATATATTTAATCCTTTGATTAAAATAACAGCTAATAGTAATAAAAGTTGAAATTTTTGTAAATGTGCTTATTTTGCTTTCTTGGCTTGGAAAAGTAATGACTAAATAATTTCCCACTCATAAATTCTAACAGGAGGGTGAAGATGACACTCCACCTCCCACTCCACAAACCAAGCCCACCAAGGTTCCACCAGAGACCAAGCCGAAGCCAGCCACCCCTCCCCCTGTGACTGCTTCTGTTACCACAGAAGAGGAGGATGAAGGGGACAAGATCATGGCAGAGCTTCAGGTAAGATGCATGCACACTCCAGCACTCACACACATATACAAACACGTGAGAAAAAACCAATCAGTGGGTGTGACGTCTGTTGGATTTTTCTGATTTCTGCATTGTGGGTGTGGGTGGCCTATCATTGCTTCTCATGGTGGTTGACTTTCTCAGAAGTGGCAAAGGATGAGCACTGACAGCTGCCAAAGGAGATATTTTCTTAACTTTGTCACGTGTGGGGTTTTACAGCTGTGGCAAAGTTACTTCTTCCCTCCTCAAAATCCTTGTCCCCATTTCCCCTTCACTTTTCTCCACTCTTCAGGTTTTCCAGAAGTGCACAGTTAAGGATGTAGGGGTGAAAAATTTGGTAGAACCCACCACACGAATTGAACCCCAAATCAGAGAACTAAGACCAGGGGCCTTATTGCCCCTCAAAGAGAAAAAGGTAAAATATACGTCGCCATGTAGCTGCCCAGCTAACTGCCTGCCTCTGCCAACTGTCTGATACAATCGATGGCTGTGTCTTAACCCTTCTACAACTTTTGCACCCTTGCTTTGGCTCGAGAGAAACCGTAACAGCCTCCTCCAAAAAGCTCCTTTCCTTGCTGCCTCAGTTTCCCTTCCTCTTGTGATTTTGCTGGATATCACAGCTTGAATATTTCAGGATTAAGTCTGCATAAAATGAAGCCTCTGAAAAGATGCTGTGTCTTTTGTGCATCTGGTCCAGACAATGATGTGTTTTGCCACTGATTTAATTATCACTTGTCCTTTTCTCCAAATCAATAAAGACCTTGGCACTGTATTCTACAGGCAATTAAATCGTCTTGTGTCTTTCTTTAATTACGTGTCTTCATACAAAACCAACAGAACAAATATTTCTTAAACGATTGACAATTGAGAGAAACCTATGGTAGTTAAAACTCACTTTGTAGACACAACCTGTTTTTGCAGACTTGGTTCACTAGAGGTCACTTTGCATGCAACTCTCCCCCACTTTTCTAAGGAATTACGTTTCTGTTTCTCTGTGTCTTTGCACTACTTTACTTCAGTTTGCTTCCCTGGCTTTACACCTATATAACCAGCTCAACCGTATAATTTCACATTTAGGTCAAACAATACACACATTTAATGATTTTGTCCATCATTGTGACAAAAACGGCAGGTATGTTCAAGTGCAACAAATTTGAATAGTTCACAACCAAGTTTTAAAAAGTGTTCTAAATCTAGGTATAAGCTCTCTCAGTGTTTAACAGTGAGTAGATGGTAAGCTATTAGTTACTGTAAATAATTCAGTTAATAATTAGGTAATGTTGTAAAGGTAATGGCCCAAACTATTACACTGAAGTGAAAATAGTGTATACATGTTACTAGAAAACCAGAACTAGTTTTAGACAGTTTAAAGAACCATAAATTAAAACTTTATTGACATATTATCTAAATCCTAGACCAGACAAGTTTTAGCCATCAATAAGCAGCTGATTTGGCTGTTGGATATTGATAATGGATGGATGGATGGGTGGATAGTCTTAGCTTTTACAACAGTAATATTTATGAATTTTCCACATTTTGACATACAGCATTTAATATCTCATTCAAACTCACTCATTTAAAAGTGATGTTATAGGATATGAAACTGGAGTCAGTCTGAGAAGTACATAGGAAATTCCCCAGTGCAGTGTCGAAACAGGGGATGCTACTGCAATAATGTATGTGAATTCACAGTTAATCCACAGCAACCTGACACACCAGTTACACAGTAATATTATTCCCTCACACACTGTCCTAGCAGAGCTCAGAGCCCAGTCGAGTGGATAAAGATCCAGACACAGATGAAAATGGGAATACTACTGTACGACAGAGCCAAGGGGTATGCATGATTTTCAGTTATTAGCATTATATTCATATATAGTTAATGTATGTTTTAGAGATTTTAAACAGCTACTTCTTCATTTCTCAGGTCATATACTATGTGACAGGCCAGATTCCCAAAGAGCATCCAACCCTGTCAGGAACGGAGGAAACCCCCGAACACCGAGAGCCCACACAGCCTCCATCACAGGTGTCAAATGTCAATGTTAATGACAATTCTCCAAGCCAGCAGCAGCAGCCACCGTCTCCGCCACCCAAATCACCCCCACCTATAACACCTCCACCTATATCACCTAAGCCTGTGGGACTGAAAGGATTCAAACTTCCAAGGAAGCAAGTTAAACGCTCCGAATCCTTGAAGACCAGTGCAGAAATGGAGAAGGGAAAACTCCTCAACAAAATTAACACTGCAAAGAAAAGTAAAGTCAACCAGCAACATGTTTCTTCTAGTAAGAATATAATACCTGAGCCCGAGGCAACCATAAGTACCGTAAGAGAGGCACCTAAAAGTTCTGTTGCTCCACCAAAAAAGGCTCCTAGTGAGGACAGTGATCCACCTACAGCAAACTGTGAGGATGATCATGAGGAAGCCAGTCTTAGTCCTGATTTACCAGGAGAAGAGGCACCTCCACCCCCTGACAACATAGCATTCATGATCACTAACACCAAAGTCCAGGCCCTGTCCTGTGGTGAGTACCAGGAACTGGTAAATGCCAAGAGAGGAAGTGTCCAGACTGTTACTGTAGGTAGCGCCACTAACCGAGGGAACACCACAGCGGATCCCACTGCGCCTCAGGACAATAGCTTCAACAAGAAGCCCGTCATTATCATTTTTGATGAGCCCATGGACATCCGTTCAGCTTATAAGCGCCTGTCCACCATCTTTGAAGGGGAGGAGGAACTGGACAGGATGCTGGCGGAGGAGCGCATCGAGGAGGAGAGTGAAGAGTCAGACACGGAGAGGAGTGGTGGGCCGCAGATGAAACCTGGAGGGGCCGAGGTGGTTGATGGCAAAATGGTCAGCTCTTCACAGGTCACTACAGACCACGCAAGCTTATCATCCTCATCTTCATCTTCAATCTCTGAGCTGACGGACGGTGGAGTGAATTTAGAGTCAAATGGTGACGCCAAGCAGGATGGTAAGAAGAAGTTCAAGTTTAAGTTCCCTAAGAAACAGCTGGCTGCACTGACCCAGGCAATCCGCACGGGCACCAAGTCCGGCAAGAAGACATTACAGGTGGTTGTGTATGAAGACGAGGAGGAATGCGACGGTACTATCAGGCAGCACAAAGAAGCAAAGAGATTTGAGATTGTGCGCTCAAAATCCTTAGCAGACACTCCCAAGGTAACGGGATCGGCCGCGCTAAAGAGGCAGAACTCTGAGTCCCTCGACAGGACAAATGAGATCCGGAAGAACACCTACAAGACACTGGACAGCCTGGAGCAGACCATCAAGCAGCTGGAGACCACTATCAGTGAGATGGGACCATGCTCACCTGGGGAGCCAGTCTGCACAGAGGAAGCTAAAACAGGGAATGGGAAAAGCTCAGAAGGAGTGGGGCTGAAGAGGTCTTCCTCTCTCCCTACCTCCAGAGGGTCAGGCCCTAAGGTACCCAGCAAAAAATCATTGCAGAAGAAGACTAAACCTCAGCTCCTTCCTCGTCCTATAGCCATCCCTACTACCACCACCACCACCACCACTGTCCCCAGTGCCCCCACCATACAACAGGTCTCTCTCTAGCTCTTGTTGCTCCGCGAGGCTTTGGGTCCTTCTTTTTCAGTCTCCAACCTACCTTCACTCCAATCCTAACCACTGAAATTACAAAATCATTAATCCACTCCACAGGTGTTAAGAAATGTTGGAAATGTCCCCCGTGGCTTTCTCCCTCTGTGAAATCATGGTGACATGATTGGGGGTGGCATTTTGTTGGGTTTCTGGCTACTATATTTCTCCTTCAGTTCATTGCTAAAACTCTGAGGTTTTTTAGCAAGTGGCAAAATTCATCACCAAAGACACTGTTGTGATGATTAAGCTCTGATATATTCCTTATTCTTGACTGCATGTACTACTGTGTATTGACTTCAAGGATTGTGGTCTCACTGGGTGCATGATCTTTCACTGGTGTTGATCGTTGAGGTGTTGAATGAGCAGGTTATTTTACCTGTTAGTGCCTTGATTTTTCATACTTCCTATATGGTGTGTGTTTTTTTTCTTTCTTTTGTTTTATTTCTTGTTTTGTTTTTCGTTTGGATCCCCTTGCAGAACACCAGTGTCGCTTCCCCTACTAGTCGGATGCCCGTCCCTTTGTCTGCGAAGTCCAGGCAGTCGCCGGGTACTACTGACAAAGCAGGAAAACAGCAAAAACTGCAGGACGCTCAGAGGCAATTCCGACAGGTAGTTTTACTGTAGGGCCTTACCAGAGACTAGAGGAAACAAACCTATAGGGATCGAAATCATGAGGCATGTATATTAGGGGAAAAAAGACTAAAGCTGTGAGATTTCAAGTGTTTTGAAAAAAATAAAGTCACCATGGTGACTACTGTGGATCTGTTAATGTTTCTCTCGAGTCTGCTCTGACAAGAAGGCATGCTTGACTCTTGACTGTTACCCCATAACATCACTGTACTGTATGCTTTTGCATGTCCACACTGCTCATGTTTTCACTGTGTTGGTGACTAAACAAAACAAAAAAAAAAGGAAAAATGACAAAGAAAAGTGGAATCCTATCCTGTCATCATCTGAGTTGTCATCACATCTCCAGTTCCCATCACAGCTGAGTTCTTAAACAGTGTTGCCAAGTCCCAGGATGCTTATGGCTATGTTAAAAAACAAACCTAACTGACACTTTGGCTATGCACCTCCCCTCTTACAATGCACCTCTGCTCAAACCCAACATTACTGCATAGCTTCTTAACCTCACGGTGATATATTTCCTTACCCTCAAGACCTTGCCACAACTCACCACCTTGCACCGTCAGTTTCAGTGGAATACTGGCCCACATTTCCCCTGTTTGCTCTCACTCTTCAAACTTCTAACCCTGTTATCTAATTCTCTCAAGCCTTCCTATGCATCTCTGCCTTACAAATGTTCCCCCACAGCCCCTTTACGCGGCGTAACAATCCCTCTAACACAGGCTGTAGAGATGTCCTGTCTGCCATCGCACTGTCTAACCTTTGCAGAATTCTTTGTCTTGGAAACATGTCTCTCAGTTCAGTGTCTCACCTTTCATGTAATCTAGTAACAACAGAGCTTCTGCACATGTTGTTTTTGGTGTCTTTTAGTTGTGTCTTAGTAATATTAATGTTTGTGTAGTCATAGTGTGTTTCTATGTGTGTAACTTGTAGTTTTTTTTAACATCGTCTTGCCTTTTATATGTATTATTTGACCAGATTTATTTTTGACAACCAGTATCTGTTTTGGCATCTCTGTTTGCAGGCTAACGGAAGTGCTAAAAGAGTGGGAGGGGATCATAAAACTACTTCCCCTACTATACCCATCTCTAAAATCCCTGCTTTTTATCCTAGCTCTCCTAAAGGCTGTTCCCAGTCTGCACAAAACTCAGATGCTACTAATCCCATTAACCCTTCTTCCTCCTCTTCCTCCTCCTCCTCTGTGACAAAGTCCTCCATCCTGTCCTCTCACACTTCTCGTTCCGGTTCCCTACCCTCCTCCCACATCCCCTCCTCCCACATCCCCTCCCTGTCTAACGGATCCCTCAAACTCCCTACATCCTCACAGCACACAGGTAAAGCTCTCTCGTTCCTCTCGCAGACTCAGAATGGTCGAGTGCACTCCTCCTCCTCTTCATTCTCCTCCTCCTCCTCATCCTCCTCCTCCTCCCCCTCCCCTCTGTCGCCCACACCTTTGGGCCCAGGTGGAAAGAGTATCCGCACCATACACACCCCCAGCTTCACCAGCTACAGGTCCCACAACGGCAGCAGCGGCAAATCCTGCATCCCAACAGCCACAGCAGCTAAGGACACTACCTAGCCCCATTATAGCCCCTCTGGCTTTACCTCATAGCAGGTAGATCTGGTCATGTTTCATTTTATATAGTTTTGGTTTGTTGTTTTTTTTTTCTTCTGTTTTTGAAAGTTTTTGTAAAAGTATTAAGTGATGCACTACCCCAATTCATGTTTTATTTGACACTGGCATTCTCACACCAATGCTTTTATCTCCTTTAAGTTGCATTTTCCAATTTTGAAAAATACTTACTTGGATTCTGATTCTTTCTTGAAGGTGTACCAGATGTTCTGAAAAAATATTTTATAATGGAACTAAAAAATATTTAGTTTTACCACTTTGTAGTTAAAGTGGAAGGCTCTCATGGTGTTGAAAATCTATTTTTCTTGCTGTAGCTATGAATAGGAAATATAGAGTTGATGTACAATCACAATGTACCATGTAAAAATGTTGTTTTATTTTTCAAACCAGAGATTGAATAACCATAGTATATTTAATCTTCTATATTTCTTATGTTGCCAGACATTCAACACAGCCCTTGTAAATGCCTTTTATGAATGTATACATAATGTATACAGACATTTTAAAGTTGAACTCATTGTTAACTTCTGCTTTCTAAGAGTATTTTCTCATTTTTCATCCATATGAACTGCCAATTTCTTTTACAGATATTTGAAACTGGTATCATGAGTAATAGAAGTTTTTATTTTAGTGGTGCCTATTTGCCAAAGTTGTTGTACAATGACTCACTTCAGGCCTAACCCAGTCACAGGATTTAGGGAAATTTAAACATGTGATGGCTGAAGTGTTGACCTCAGTGTTTGTACTGCTGGTCTTGGTTTGTTAAGTTAACATGTATTGTTGTCTAAATGTAAACTGTACTAAAAACAAAGTGATGAATTGATTCTACCACATGTACATAGATGCTTCTACTAAGAAAATAAGTAGTTTTTTTTAACATACCAAAGTTTATTTGTATGCATGCCTTTCAAATACTTTAGGAGAGTGGTGTAAAAGAAGAATTATGTTTGCACAGTTAGATTTTGTAAATATCTGGTTTTCTCTCATTTTTGTAAAGCTTTAAATCATACTATAAAGGAGCAATGTGGTAAAGACAAAACTGTGTTGGAGTAGCAAAAATAAAGACTCGCATGCCTGTAACGCATTGAGCTTGGTGGCTTTACTGTCTGTTTCTGGCTTCCTGTGTGTGTGCATATGTGTATAAATATGAAAGTTGCGAAGCACCACACAACAGAGCAGTTCTCACTTCCACTTCACCTGTCTCTTATTGTAAATATACAAGAGCATTTTGCATTCTGTAGCTCTACAATTACAGGTAAGAATATTTATATTAATAATATTAATGATTATTGACACAGTGCCATGTGTGAGGGCTATATTCCCTAAATTTACTCTTACAATCTTGCAATGGATTGCATGATTAGGTATATAGCGAAGTACGAAAATTAGAGGTGCTTTAACTACAAATCATGCTTAAGCATGTAGCACCATTTTGTAAGATGTAGCATTTAAACTGCCTATAATATTATTTATATGAAAATCTTGTTTCATCAAACTTTTGTTTCAAGCCATTAACGAAATGATTAGATAAACGATAAACATTTGATTATATTGGTATAGCTTGGTGATACCTCAACTAAATGCACTCCTGCAATCTGGATTTTGCAGTTCATTATAAATCTAAATTAAGGTGAACTACAACAATCAGATATTGTTTTCCATTTTTCGTTATTTTATTTATACAAACGTATCCCACTTGATTCAAAAACGTGTTATTTACATTTACATTCTCAATGTTATTTACAGCCATAGGATTTGTTATGTATAAAATTATGAAAGTAGCCTACGCGATTAATCTTTTTCTGGTGTTATTTGTATCCTCTACAACATTGGTTACACTGAAGGCTTGCAAGGACAGTTCCTGTTTCTAATTAACCTCATTCACACATGATGTTGCACGTAGATCAATATTTTCTCACGATGGTCCTCTCGTCTGTTTGTCACACTCACCTCTTGCATTTTTGTTGCATAACTTGGTAAATCACACACACACACAAAAAAATCATATGACATAACTGTTAATCCTTTATTTATGTCTATGCTGCACCAGGCGGATCCTCTCCACAACAACAATGAACATCTCCGAGGAGGAGATAGAGGGCTTCTATGGCAGTGACTCCCACCAGGAGAACATTATCTTTTCTACATTTTACATCCTGATTTTCATCATTGCAGTGCCTGGGAACGCATTGGCGCTGTGGGCCTTCTTTCACCAAGACAGCACATCTCCATCTAAGGTCTTTCTGAGACACCTAGCAGTGGCAGACATCTCTTACATCCTCATTTTACCCATGCGTATAGTGTACCATCTGTCTGGCAGCCACTGGCCTTTTGGACATGTAGTCTGTCAACTAGCAGGCTTCCTCTTTTACTTGAACATGTACTGCAGCCTATACTTAATGAGTTTCATCAGCGTGGACAGATTTCTGGCGGTTGTTCTACCGATGAAATCACAGTCAGTTAGGAAGGCTATGTATGCAAAGGTAGTTGTTGGTATACTTTGGGTGACAGTTATTGTGTCTATGAGTCCTATAATTTTCTCTAGAAAAAATGTGACCAACAACTCAACTGGCATCTGCAACAAGCTGTACTTAGAAAAGACATCACCCAAAGCTTTGGTCTCCACTGTTGTGGCATTTGTCATTCCCCTCACCACCATAGTGCTTTCCTACGTTCTGATTCTGTTGAAACTAAGGGCAGTCAGGCAACGGGAAGAACGACCCGTGAAAGACAAAGCGATAAAAATGATCATACTGATTGTGATGAACTTCCTCTTTGCATTTGTGCCCTACCATGTGAGCAGAGTAATCTACATCAAAAGCCACAGTCATAGTGGCCACATGACTGCAGAAAGCCGCGAGGCACTGGGAAGAGCCAATCGGATCACATCTGCACTGACCTGTGTTAGTGGTATACTGGATCCTGTGATGTATTTCTTCCTGAACAGGGCATACAGGGACAAGTTGCTTCAGCTGTTCTGTAAAAACAGAGAAGATGATCATTAAGCAACAAATATCATGTAGACAATAAATATTTTGAAACAAATATTCCTCTTTTTGTGTCATTTTAAATCTAATTGTATCATTTGTAGAGAGAGTAGAGAGTCAACCTCGGGTTAATGGTGTTAACATATTCATGTGATCTCTAAAATGTAAAAAAAAAAAATCAATGTATTCCTCCTATTTAATAATAATAACAATGATAATACATCTTATTTATATAGCACTTTTCAAAACAGAAAGAGACAGCTTCTTCCATTTTGTATTCTGACTAATGTGGAAAGTCAGTGTTGCGCAACACAGACCTGCAGATAGAGAAGTTGGTTGATAACATCATTTTCTTTCCACTTTTAGATCACTAAACTCTTTGAGGAAGTAAAAACCCTAATCACGCAAAGGCACAGTTTTCAGTTAATCAAGATTTGAAACGAGGGTTAAATTCGCTGTAAAACTGCCACAATTTCTTTTTTAATTGCAGACCTCACAGGACTCCTTCACAACTAAACCATTCCTGAGGGTCTTTTTTTTTTTAAAAGTGTTGGTTTTTGGAAAATGCAGGCCACCACAACAGTATTGCACGACAGACTTCATTAAATATATTTCAGTTTAAAACTATATATACAGCATTTCTCACACCTCATGAAGCAGATATCAGTCGTACAATAATCTGATACAGCTGCAATAACTGCTGCTTGACTACCACCATAGCATAATAATTTTAACATAACATTTGAGTGTTGGAGGGGTTCAGTTGCATGAATGATCAAGATTGTGTCCCTTACTACAACACCTCCCAGGAGGGCCCCACTACACTGACCATACTTTCCAGAAAAAATTGACTTTTACCCAGATTGACCTGTGCGAGCACCCGTATTCTCGACTTGTTACCAAGGCAGCCAGGAAGAAGCTGTGAAGCGAGCGGACCGTGAGTGAGTTTCCTGTTTGTTTAACCGAGCATGGTGTGTTTTCACCAAGACTCCGGGTTCAACCCAACATTTTGTCGAAGCCGAAATATGCTCGGAAGTTTCTGTGTCATTCCTGTAGTCTCTACAGCATTAAATGTCGCGACGGGCGTGTTAAACAGCCTTTTCTTGAATGCTAACTAAGTAAAAGAGTATTAACTAAGTATTAGTCAGGCTGGAAATAATTAACTAGTAAGTCCAAACCCGTTAGTGTCAAGTTTTTTTTTGTCTAAATATAATTTGAGTTGGCTTTTGTAGGTAGTAAGTTAGCTTTGTGGCTGTAACTATAAATTGACTTAAGTTAGCTGTTTTTCGTTTATGATGCAGCACGGAGAAACCAACTCAGGGCACAGATATGCCAATCACATCATCTTAAACAGCCTAAGTAGATAAAAACTTCTAAATACATGTCACCAAGCACCTCTGTCCTGTCTTGTCATCGCACAGGAGCAGCTATGGGCATCCGAAAAGGTTGAGTACTTTTTTTTTTTACAGTTTGGGCCGCCGCCATGGGCACCGCGTCCTCTTTGGTCAGCCCCGGAGAGGTGATTGAGGATGGATATGGGGGTGAAGGTGGGGAAGCCTGTGAGATCCCAGTGGAGGTCAAGCCCAAAGCCCGGCTCCTGCGCAGTTCCTTTCGCAGAGGACCTCGGGTGATCGGGGCCAGTTTCAAATCCACCGGTTCTGTGGATCTGGAGTACGCTGCCGAGTATGAGAGGCTCCGTAAAGAGTATGAAATCTTCCGTGTCAGCAAGAATAACGAGATCTCGTCCATGCAAAAGAAGGAGGCCAAGCTGGATGAGGAGAACAAGAGGCTGCGAGCAGAGCTACAGGTAATGAATTAACTGGAGGCCACTATTCAGAGATTCAGAGACTTCCAGCCTATCATAGCACAAACCTTTTGGCTACAACATGTGAGGTTTGTTAACAGTTCTTATGATGGTTTTCATCATTCTACAATGTGACACCAGGCTCTGCAGAAGACCTACCAAAAGATCCTTAGAGAAAAAGAGAGTGCTCTTGAGGCAAAGTACCAAGCTATGGAGAGGGCTGCCACCTTTGAACATGACAGGGACAAAGTAAAAAGACAGTTCAAGGTAAACTACACCACATGTGTTACTGTGTAGCATTTCACTCCAATACTGATGATTGCAGCCTCAACCAATTGGCTAAATGACCACCAGATTTTCCGGGAGACAAAAGAAAAGGAGATTCAGGATCTCCTGCGGGCCAAGAGGGACTTGGAGGCCAAATTGCAACAGTTGCAGGCTCAGGGCATTCAGGTCTATGACCTAAATGATTCTGACTCAGATGACAACCAAACCACAGTCACTGGTAAGACTCAGAAATCCACAATGATGGAGGACCTTTTCTTTTCTTTGTTTTATTAATCCGTTCATCCTTCCAGTATTCATTTTCATTAGACTTACAAAATCTAAGGTTTTGTTTTTTTATGATTAAATCTTCAAAAACATTGTATTATTTCTTCACTGTATGTCTTTAGCTGAAGGGACACAGTGTGAGTACTGGTCTGGTGGTGTACTGGGAAGTGAGCCCTCTATGGGTAGCATGATGCAGTTGCAACAGACCTTCCGAGGACCAGAGTTTGCCCACAGTTTGATAGATGTGGAGGGACCCTTTGCAAATGTGAGCAGAGGTAAGCAAACATGTTTGCCTCCTGGCCGTGGGGGCTACTATGACACTGGAAAAATAATTTTACTGAAATTCACCTCTACATACATTACCTACAATTATAACTTTTTAGATGTGTATATTTATGTTTGTATACAGATAGCTTTTGAAGTATGTGTTTACTTATCTTTCCATGTGTTTGTGTGTTTGTGTCAGATGACTGGGATGCTGCAGTGGCCAGTCTGCTTCAGGTCTCCCCTCATGTGCCCCAGGCCTTATGGAGTAACACAGTGCGCTGCTACCTAATCTTTACCCAGGAGACCAAAGCTGAGCTTGATATCTTCATCAAGGTTTGTTAAATGGGCACTATAAGTTAACAAACTGTAAATGTTCTGTTTACATATTGGTTATGTTTTGTGGCACTATGGGGTGGTTTCCTATACATGTCTTAAAGTAACCCAGGGGTAGGACTAAGGCTAGAAAAGTTCAATTTTTGACTTTATTAATCAATATTTTTGAGATGCTTGCTCTTTGTCAAGAAATGTTTTTTGATGGTCTTCAATGAAATAGACAACATAATCAACAGACTCTAAGACTCTGAGAAATCCATTGTGAGTTAACCTGGTTTAAAGTGCAACTTTTGTAGGGAATTGCCATTCATCCTCATCTGGGAAATATTTGCTTCATGTTTTCATTACAGAAACACTCTCCTTTGTTACGGAGAATGTGTGAAGGTCTCGGCCATTTCTACCTGAATGTTTGCTTCCCAGAGGAGAATGCTGCCTCGTACACTGTGGAGCGCAAGCAGGAGATTGAAAGAAGCTCTGTGTGTGTGCTTCTTCTCAAATCTACTGTCACTAGGTACAGTAAGTCATATACCTATCCTCATTAGGATATCCCCATGTAGTTAAGATTGTACATTAATTATATTGTTTATTTATAAGTAAATGTTTTTTCCCTTAATATATTCATTCACATGTGTAGCTCCGTGGTGGAGGATTGTGAGGAGGCTTTTGTGAAGAATCCAGATGGTCATCCACTGGTGCTCTACCTCAGGACTGCAGAAGATCACAGTTTGACTGGACCTACCAGGCAACTGCTAGAAAGGGTCAACGCTGCAGACAAGGCTGCTAAAGTCAAGGTTTGTGTGTTAGATATTTCAAAAAGTATCCAAAGTTACGTAAAAGCTTATATTTTACCATGTTTACCACAAAAGCTTGTCCTTTTCAAAATGCTGGGAAAGTGCATTCTATAAATTGGTATGACATTTAAAATCATGAGAAAATGCGTGTGCTTTTTGATAAATAACCTTTATTATCCCGAGTAGATTCACTTAGTATAAAAGCTCTTCTGCATTTTCCTTCTTTACACCCAGTTTCACACAATCTCACACAGTACCTGTACAGTATTTCCACACTAGTAACTGTGGGGAAAAAAGCAGATGTTGTGTGTTTATTGCCTTTAAAGTTGACATTCTATATTTCCCTGGTTACTAGATGCCACACAGTGCTTGTGCTGACATGTTTTGGACATTAACCCAGGTGGTGGATCATAGTGGTTCTGCAGAGGAGGGGGCTGACCTGATTTATGCTCAATTAGAGAAAGTCATCAAACAGGTACAGATTTTTTTCTCAGCAGTCTTTTTATCAATTCATAGAGCCTACAGTGTTGTGATTTATGTTCAGCCATCTTGTTCCTGACGGCTTTTTAACTTCTACTTCTACCCCCACCATATAGGAGCTGCTGGGTCTTGAAGGAGCAGATGTTGACTCGAAGGACTCTGGGATAGAGGAAGGACGTGAGGAAGATTCAGGAGATGTGCTGTGGGACCTGCACGATGAACAGGAACAGATTGAGTCCTACCAGCAGGCCTGTAGCAGCACTACTTCCCAGTTGGGCTTCCAGAAGGTAGGGCACATCTTCTCTTAATCTTGTCTTCCAATCCAATAATTTCTTCTTTAATTGAACTGTTTAAAACATCTGTGTTGTATCTAATGTCATCTTCAGTATATAGATCGTTTGAATGACATGATAGCGGCTCCCCCTCCCACCCCTCCTCTGCTGGTCTCTGGTGGTCCAGGCTCAGGAAAGTCTCTGCTGCTCTCAAAATGGTGAGAACTGGTTGATTCAGTTAAGTGTGACATGTCCTCTAACTGATAGACTCTTCTCAACTCCAACTATTGGATGACCATTGTAATGTAAAGCCTTTTGTATGCTTTTGAGGGATGTAGAGTTCTCCACACTTTAGGCCTGTTTTGATCATTTTGTCACTCTCTCAACTTACTAGCTCTATTGCAAAATGGCACATGGCTCTCAGTCATACTCGAAGACTTTGCTAATTGTTCTTTAATCTTTTGCAGGATCGAGCAGCAGCAGAAGCAGTCCCCCAACACCTTGTTCCTTTATCATTTTGTTGGTCGTCCACTTTCTACAAGCTCAGAGCCAGTTCTCATTATCAAACGCCTCACAGTCAAAGTAAGGGGCTCTTTCTCATTGGCTCTTCCATAAACTTAGTACCAGTGAAGACACTCAGTCTTACTGAATAACTGTGGGAATGTGTTTTCTGTCTGTTGTAACGTAGCTGCTGCAGCACTTCTGGTCCATTTCTGGCTTGTCCATGGAGCCAAGTAAAATCTTGGAGGAGTTTCCCCGCTGGCTTGAAAGACTATCAGCACGCCATCAAGGAAACATCATCATCATCATTGACTCCATTGACCAAATACAGGTACACTCCCTCTGTATTAACCTAAATTAGACATTTATTATTTATTTGTTTTATTTATTTTATTATTTATATTTATTTATTTATTTATACATTTAGAATAATTCTGTCTACTCTACAGTTTTCATCTATTTTTTCCAGAATAACTGTAACTCTGCAGTTTTCCTTCTTTTTTTCAGCAAGCAGAAAGACACATGAAGTGGCTGATTGACCCCCTCCCTGTCAACGTCAGAGTGGTGGTGTCAGTCAATGTAGAGACGTGTCCTCAAGCTTGGAGGTGAGACATGCAGTGTGTCACTGCTTGAATTTGAAATATTCCAGTCAATATACTGGATATGTGTTGTATAGATTCAAAATGCTATTTATTCATGCAGTGGTATATATTTCTAAATATGCTCCTGTAGTATTGCCATTTGTATATCAGTGACCTTGTCTGTTTAGGTTGTGGCCCACACTCCACTTAGACCCACTGAGTCCCAGAGAGGTCAGGAGCGTTGTTAATGCAGAGTGCCAGAGCATGGATCTCAAATTTACCAAGGACCAGGTCAGTTATCATCCTACCATCCCCCTTTTTAAGAACATTGAAAAGATTTGAAATGTGGAAAGACAGTTGGAATCGTTAGCAGATGTATGTTTTTTGGGAGAATGCCAACCTTGAATGTTGTATCTTTGTTCCAGGAGAAAAAGCTGGAAAGGCACTGTCGAGCTGCATCGACCTGCAATGCATTGTATGTCACACTACTGGCAAGGATGATCATCAGGTTAGCCACCTCTGGTTTCTAAATGTATTGACCCTTTGAAATTTGGTTATAGGTCAGTCAGCTTTTTTACCATCCTTTTAAAGCAACAGCAGTGCTTACATTTTCTTTGTGTATTTTCACCACTTTTTAAGGGAAAAGACCCAGGACACAATTTTTCATTGCAATGAAATGTATATAATGATACAGTTTTCTGTAACTTGCTTCAGAGAACTTGGGTAGGGTAAATGTATTCCAAAATGAGCCTTAAACATGGATTATCTGGGTTAAAAATGGTCTACTTCTCTTAAGTCTGATGTTGATGTCTCTGAATGTGTGACTACATATTTATTTTGTTTTAAATTTTGTTGATTGGATTGTATGCCGTGTTTTGTTACTGCCCAGCAGTATATCAGGTTGGTCGCTGGAGAAGAGCCTGGAGCAGTGTCTACAGTGTCAGGACACCATGTCACTCTACCGCCTGGCACTCAAGATGACGCTGAACTCCCTCAACACAGACCGAGAGCAACACATTATGAGAGAGGTGAACTATGCACAGACAAAACAACAATAACTTCTCTCCACTTAAACAAAGAGTTTTGTCATCAATATTGCATTTAATGGCAAGTGTGTACTGCAAACCTACTTTTAGATATTCCACCATGTTAGTTTGCTATACAGCCTCATGATGCAGCATTTTCTTTTGATTAGTAATTAGAAAATTAGAAATTTTTGCACTGTCTTGTTTCATTTAATTTGGCCTCACAGAGCCTTTCAGGGATTTTTTTCTCTGTTTTGCAGAGGAATATATGCTTTTTCTTTGTCTCTCCTTAGATACTGTGCCTTGTATGTGCTAGCCATAATGGGGTGAGTGAATCTGAGGTACTAGACCTTTTCCCAGAACTGGAGCTGCCTGTCCTGTCCTCTCTGCTTTACCGTCTGAACAGACTCTGCATTGTAACCCTCCGTTGTGGGCTCATCAGGTTTCAACACCTGCAGGTAATTGGGCTTTGGTCAGTAGAATTTTATAGAGCACAAAGCCATTAAAAAAAACTAAATGCATGAAAAAATGATGATGAAAATGTATGAATAGACAAGTTTTTAAGTTTTTTGTCTGTATGTGTGTTTGTTTTTCAGGCTTGGGAAGCTGTGAGGTCGGAGTTCCTGGGTGGAGGAAGCAGCTCTGCTGCTTACAGAGAGAAACTCATACATTACTTCAGTCAGCAACTCAGGTGCTTGAGAGCAGTCATCTTCTCCTCATACAACACAACTCACATTCTTCTGTTAGTACAACTCATGTCATTGTATGGTTGTGTGTGTGCGTGTGTGTGTGTGTGTGTAGCCAGGACCGCGTGACTTGGCGTGTAGCAGATGAACTGCCCTGGCTGCTCCAACAGCAGGAGGACAGGACTAAACTACAGCTCAGCCTCCTGAACCTGTTTGTCTCCCAAAATCTCTACAAGAGGTACAAAACATGCATACACACGAGCTGATATTACAAGGGCTGCCACATTTATTTAGGGATACTGTAGTCTTACAGGTGTATGTTGTTTTTCTTTTTCTAGGGGTCATTTCTCTGAGCTCCTAGCCTATTGGCAGTATGTGGGCAAAGACAAAAGCTCCATGGCCACAGAGTACTTTGACTCCCTGAAACACTATGAGAAGAGCTGTGAGAGCGAAGACAGCATGACCAAGCTGGCAAACCTCTATGAGACTTTGGGACGTTTCCTCAAAGACCTGGGTCTCCCTAGTCAGGTAATATACACGACTATTGGTTTTGAAATGTCTAAAAAGAGTTCGTTGTTCACCGCACATTATTGTTCTGCCTCACCTTGTCTCCTCCGTTTTCTTGTTTCATTTGCTTACATAGCCTAAGTAAGTCTCCTTATTTCTACCTTATTTTCTGCTAGGAAAGTGCACATACTGACAATTGCATATGTATCTGATTGTGTCTCTGTTTGTATAGGCTGTAGCCCCTTTACAAAGGTCCCTTGAGATTAGGGAGACAGCCTTGGATCCGGACCATCCCAGCGTAGCTCGCTCCCTGCACCAGCTGGCCGGGGTTTATGTTCAGTGGAAGAAGTATGGCAACGCTGAGCAGCTGTACAAGCAGGCCCTGGAGATAAGTGAGAATGCCTATGGAGCTGAGCATGCCAGCGTGGCACGAGAGCTGGAGTCACTTGCTATGCTGTATCAGAAACAAAACAAGTAAATGGGTTTTCTCTTGGCGTTCACATGCATGATGTTATTTATAATTGATCATGTAGTAAAGTTAATTGGTTGTTCCTGCCAAGCATTGTGTTAAGAAAGAGGCATCCCACCTGTGTTGATGATGTTATCATATTAAAAGTGGAGAGTAACTAAAACAGTCATTGACACTGTGTCAATGTAGGATTCCATTTAAAATACACGTTTAACGGCTTACATCTGGCATTTTTACAATCAGATATGAACAGGCAGAAAAACTCAGGAAGGTGTCAGTGAAGATCCGTCAGAAGACTGCTCGCCAGAAAGGTCATATGGTAAGCATGTTTCACAGATATTCAAATGCTTAGTCATACTCACTTAATCAGTTATGTTATACATGCCTTTCGTCTACTCCTCCTTTCAGTACGGCTTCACTTTGTTGAGGCGCAGAGCCCTGCAGCTGGAAGAGCTGACTCTGGGAAAAGACTCTGCAGACTGTGCCAAGACACTCAATGAACTCGGTGTCCTGTACTACCTCCAAAACAACCTGGAGTAAGGCGCACACGTTACAGCTGGCATGCACACAGACAAAGACACTCTCTGCATTATGGACATTAATTGTGTGATTCCAGTCTCCCTCAAATTGCACCTTCTGCCTGATGTTTTGTGTTTTTAGTCTTCATTTCTGTGTCCACCAACATATCTAAAATCCCTCTCTATGCCCATCACCAGTGCAGCCAAGGTATTCTTGACCCGCTCTCTGGAGATGCGTCAGCGTGTCCTCGGTCCAGATCACCCAGACTGTGCTCAGTCCCTCAACAACCTGGCTGCGCTGCACACAGAGAGGAGGGAGTATGAGACAGCTGAGGACATGTATGAGAGGGCGTTAGACATCCGCAAGAAGGCCTTGTCCCCAGACCACCCCTCGCTGGCATACACACTCAAACACCTGGCCATGCTCTATAAACGCAGGGTGAGACGTGTGTGCCTGTTGACGTTGACACTTTAATATTTTGCCTGTTGAACATCTCATTCTGTGTTGGTCGATAGAATCTGGTCTCAAGATGTGTGTGTTGTACAGGGGAAGCTGGAAAAGGCGGTGCCACTATATGAGCTGTCTCTGGAAATCAGGGAAAAAAGTTTTGGGCCTAAACACCCCAGTGTGGCCACGGCACTGGTCAACCTGGCTGTAATCTACTGCCAACTAGTAAGAATGTTCATCATGCTTTATTCAGTCTGTATCACATGTTCCTGACTTGCATATTTCTCTAGATCTATTCATAAATATTTGTTTTTATTTTAATGGCTGTTATGAGCACATGCTGTATTTTTGGTTGCATAGAGCAAAGCTCACTGTGAATTTATTTGTCTTTGGCAGAAGAAGCACAGTGACGCCTTGCCTCTTTATGAACGAGCACTGAAAGTGTATGAGGATAGTTTGGGACGCTCACACCCACGAGTCGGAGAGACCCTAAAAAACCTGGCTGTGCTAAGGTACTGTAGTTGAGGTTACATTTGACTTTCAGCTAATCAGAAGATTAGTCATGAATGTTTTATCACATTTAAGAATTTTCTTTCTTTTTTGTTTTTTATTCCTTTTGTAAATAGCTACGAAGAGGGTGACTTCGAGAAGGCAGCAGAGCTTTACAAACGTGCAATGGAGATTAAGGAGGCAGAGCCATCGTTGGTGTGTGGGAACGCTCCGTCCCGCCATTCCTCTAGTGGGGACACATTCAGTCTGAGGGGACCTGCTGCCCTCCCACATGCCCCGAGGTGACTCTGTTCAGCCACTTAGAGCCACAGAACAATAACGGCTGTTTGACAGCTCTAACTACCGTAGAATAACCAAAACATCAGACCCCATGGTTTTATCAAAAAGGGAATCATCCGGGTCATCACACTGTGACTGTTGTCTAGATGGAGGTTTTAGGATTTGGTCAAATATACTGTACCTGCCAGGACGATTATGAAGTCAGTCGTATTAGTATGTGAAACCTGTGTATTTGCCAAAAGTATTTATTAATATTTCTAACATAATCATGTGTGTACGGAACATTGAACTTCTTTTAAATCAGATCAGTCCTTTTTATGGGCCTGGAACTCAGGTTTACACTTATGTTAATATAGACTCAAACACACACGTTCCTATTTAAATGCCTCAGAGGGTTGGGTTTGGCAGAACTTGTGCTTTCCACTGTACAGCAGATATTACTTTATGAACTATTTCAAAACCTTTCCGTTTTGTGAATTAGGGATTCATGTATGAAGAAAATCCAATTAATTATTCTTTAAATTTGCTTTTAAACAAATAACCCTAAATGTTTTTTAAGGAGATGAAGTATTAACTATCAAACATTTCCGCAAATCAGTCTGATCATGCTGATATCTCTTAACACAACTGTTCAGACCTGAAACAGATTTGATTGCCAATTCTACATTCCTGATTTTCTGAATGATGAAAGCTGCTGTAAAATTATGTTTCAATGATGTTAAGATACAATTTATGTTTACATTCCATAATGTTTATCTACCAGTATTAAGTATGTAATCCAAAAAAAGAAACTGAAGAACCCAAGATAAGTGTCCAAAAACAAGATTAGACCATGTCTGAGGAAACGTCACCTCTGGTACTCATTTCATGCTGCACTTATGCAAAACTAAATGTCTGTTTATTTATTCATTTACAGAAAGGATTTTAAGGGATTTGACGAAACCATGATGGTGCCACTTGAGTGTCCAGGTTAAAGTACAATAAGGCAATGAATTATTGTCTTAATGTACATAAATCCAAAAGGGACACGGTGTACCAAAAACTATAGTCTCATTGCCAAATACACTACATACAATGTATCGTAAGTGTTTTATATATTCATGTGTTTAATGTAAAATGTTAAATCTGTAAAAGCTGTACAGGACAACAACAAAAATTACAATCAGTATATCGAGAATATTGTATTCCATCTAATAAATACTTTATTGAGACAACTTAAACATTGTTCATCAGTACTGTTGCAGCAGATATTTTCTTAAAGCTGAGTGAATGACAGAGCACATACATTAAAAGGTAGGGACACTCATTCACTAATCAAAACCGTAGAAAATACACATTGTGATACATGTTAACGCACTAGAGTGATATTATTCTAGGTTTATAGACATTTCATTAGAGGCTGTACCAATTCCAAGTGCTAAACACCTTCAACCCAGAAGGTGTTCAGACTGTTTTGACTGCTTTTGCCTTTTTTGTGCATTGTGTGAAATGCCATTAGCAGCAACTTTTCATGCATTTCCCTTGGTCAGCTGTTAATAGAATTCATTCTATAATTGTTTATTTGACATGAATTGGCATTGTCATAAGGATGCTTGTTATCAAAGAAAGCTATGAAATAGTTTAAGAGAAGGCATGTCTTATCTGAATAGTAGAAATGCATCTTCAGATTGCTGCCTACATCTTTCTCATCTGAGCCATCAACTCTTCTAGGCTCTGTTCAGTCTCCTCCACTGTCTCCCCGCTTGCTGCATTCTGGTTCAAACATGAGAAAACAAAATATTATCAGAATTTTGTTTAAAAGGCCTCTTAGTCAACAAAAATCCTCTCAACATAAAGTAGTGCCCAAATGCTAGGATGCCAATTACATACAGGTCTATATACCTTACATTACTGCTGACCCCTTTCCACAGCATCGTGATTTGATGACTTGATTTCCTACCTTCCAGTATCAGGCAGTAGTCCTCATTTTATATCAGTAAGGAATGAAAATAAAATTTAAAAACTTGGAAAAAGGTCAGCAATAATCTCTCGTATAAGTATTTTAATGAGCTCAAACATGTAAAACCACCAGTTCAGCCCTTCAAAGCCGTGTTGTGTTGCAGAATACTAACCTCAGCTGGAATGGTGTAAGCCACAGTGATGCCTTCTGGGAGGTCAGGCACGGTGCCTATTGCAGCCTGTAACTCCGCGTCAGTCACCTCTGATACTAGTTCAATACCTGCATAGCAAATATGTGTATTAACACACAAAAGGCGATATAATATGTTGTGACAAATGTGTCAAACTATTGCAGATCTGACAATGTTAGCTGGAATGGTTGTTTGTTGCTCACCCCACTCATTGTCCTCATGTACGACTTCCTCCTCCTCTTCCTGAACAACTTCAACCTTTGGCCGCTCTGCTTCTTTCTTCTGAAGGGGAAGAAGTCACACAGATATACACCGTTAGCTGTTCCAACGGGTACAGAAAGTACATTCTGTATTCCAATTAACGGGGCTTTTTGTCAGCCCTAAATCCTAAAACAGCAGACACGCACCTTGTACTCCTCCTGTTGTCTTCTGCAGTAGCGGTCATTACACTGGGGGTTGGCTTTCATGGCCATGGTGGGGAAGAAGTCCTGCATGGCATTGTAGCCGAGATAATAACTGACAGTGCCAAACTTTAACAGATACCTGAAAAGCAAAACCATTTTTTTTTTTTTTAACAATAAACAATTTTTAACATATACAGTATATATTTAAAGAACTTTACACCTTTAGGTTTCCCACTGGCCATAAATAATGATATCTTACTTGAGGACATTTTGCACCAGGAGGCCTGCCACCACGCCCATTGTTGTTGGTAAGCTGGCAGCACACACACCCTCCCTCTTTAGGGTCTTCTCATCGATGTTGGCTGCCACCACCAGAGGAGGAGCACACTAACAAAGGACATGATACTGTCAAGTATTTTAAGAAGTGAACATCTTTTCAGCGCAAAGAAAACTACAACTGTGCTTGTGTGTGGACGTACAGCGAAGCACGCCGTCTCTCCAGGAATGATGAGCTGGATGTGTCCTGATACAGCGTTCTCACTGACACCAGACTCCATCCAGATCTGACCTAGTTCATTACAGGCCTGAGACAAACATGACGAAATTAATATAATCTCCAGGAGTAACATGCACACAGTGTATAACAGCTCTGTTTTTTTGTGACAGTGATACACTTACTGTATTGATGGCCATTCTGGCCTCAAAGTTGTCCACACAGCTCAGGATCAAATCCACCGGCTTCCCTTCTTCAAGCCCTCCATGACTGATAAGACACAGAATAATTTGTTGTGAAGGGCTGTACCACAGGGGAGAGAGAATAGTAAAACTAGAAACTGGGGAGTAGGAAGGCCCACCTGATGCGCTCCATAAAATGTGTAAAATTTTCCATTGTGGTGATATTGTAGTTGTGGGTCTCAAATGACACATCTGGGTTGATGTTCCTGTTGGGTAAATTGAGTAACGTAAGCAAAAAGAAACCAAGTGTGTTTTGGGGAAAAAGTGGATTAATATAAGCAACAGTGCACCTGAGTGTGTGTTCTGCTGCTTCCACTTTACTGAGGCCTGCCTGGTGAGGCTGGAAGAACAGTCTGTTCATATTGGCCAGCTCTACTTTATCATAGTCAAAGAGGAGCAGCTGTGATGGGGCAGGCAGAGATGAGATTGGGGTAAGCACCGGCAGACAATCGAATGAACAAGATGAGCATTTAGAGGGTGATGTAGGAGAAAAAATGTTAAAAGTTTGCATTACCTTACCAATGCCACATCTAGTGAGCATTTCAGCTGTCACGCTGCCGACTCCCCCAACACCAACCACAGCGACTGTGAATGTCCGGATTTTCTGTCAACAACATTTGAAGTTGATTATTCATAAAAAATAAAATAAAAATCCTTTCATTAGTGGAGCACTGATAGCTATTGTCTAATCTAAAAATCCCTGATGTGTACATATAATTATCTATTTTTCAGTGATGACATTTGGTCATCTGTGGAATTCACTTTTTAAAAAAATCCTTTATTGTGAATTTGGGCAGTTCATATTTTAAAATGAACAGCAAAAAAGTCACATGGTCTTTAAAAAAAAACAACAAACAACCTTAAGGATACCCATGTGGGTAAGTTTTACACCTTCATTTGAACACACTAAAATGCATAATAGTATTAATATCAGCTGACATGGGTGTAAAGATATTGGATATAAGTATAGGCTTCAAAAACGATATCAGTTCTGCCATACCTTTAATATTTCCATATACGAATAGTATTATGATTTCTGTTAGGGATAGAGCAGCAACCACAAACTCAAGTATTGCATTGCATAAAAAAACAACCCTTAAACATCATACCTCATAATCATCCACGATGCCCATTCTCTTTAAAGCCATTAGACGGCTGCAACAAAAACACAGCCTGGGGTTAGTGTGAGGTCTGAACCACCACCGTACGGGATGAATGACTCATAAGGCGTAGCCTCTCGGCGCAATGAGCAGTCCTCACAAAATCTTATCAAAAGCCAAAATAATGCATTTAATAAAAATAAAAAAAATAAAAAATCACCTGTACGGGTTGGAATCCACAACCTCGGCGCTCATCTTGTCAATCCTGGGTCTGTGGAGTTCCTGGCTCGGAGCATCCTCCACGGCACACTGCCTCTGCTTACACTTTATCAATTCATTTTCCAGCTCCCTCACCCGCAGCTTCAGCTCCTCCACGGTCGCCATTCGTATGAGCAACTATCGCTCAACAAGGCGAGGGAACTGTAACGTTGTGAATAAAAGTGCAAAGCGAACTATGCGGACGGCTGAATCGGCAGAGAAAGTACACGTCTCCTCAACTCCGACCAGCTGTCAGGATGTGTGCTCCCGTAAACAACGTCCGTGCAGAAAACGAGCACAAACACCACAGACTGTTCCTATATCAATGGCGGATTGTTTCAGGGATTGAAATGATATTATCTGACTGTTTAATCATGTCTGTCCATTATGTCCAAACTGCACAATTTCTGTAAGATATAAACATAAATAAAATGACTTTTTTTTTAGGATATTACGTGGGTGTGCGCAGCCGTAAACGGTCCGACCACTGACAACACCTCGACAGTTGGTCAACAATGCACCTGGAAATTATTAACCCGCTGGTTAACCGAGACATGGACGAGGCGACAACTCCCGTACGACTGCAACACAAACTCGACGTTGGCGGACTTCAAAGATACCTGTCTGCCAAGTCGCTCGTGTCGAAAAATGACACGCTCGCTGTCCGACAGTACAGGTGAGGTGGATAGTGTCACTAACTCTCGGCAAGTGAAAACTTGATATTGTGCAGGTAACTGAGAGCACTGTATGTAACAGCTCCCTGTTGTTGTCCTCAGTGCCGGTCAGTCAAACCCGACCTTCCTAATCCAAACCCCGTCAGACAGCTATGTTCTCCGGAAGAAACCCCCAGGTGAGCTGCTGCCGGGCGCTCACAAGGTAAGACGAGGCTTGACAAACCAAAAAAAAACTTCTCGGGTCAACGCGGTTGTTGTCGCTAGACTTTGTTTGCGGCCCCTTCAGGTCACTTCAGGAGGGAGAAAAGTTAATTTGGTTGACTGAGATATTCACATGTTTAGCCGCAACTATCAAGTCATAAATACTTTTTTCTAAAAAAAAAATCTTAAAAAGTTTCCTGGAAAGAATTACAGTATGTCATTTGGTACTAATTATAAGGCAAAATAAAAACAAAGCTCTTAAATAGTTATATGAATTTAAGTATTGCTTTGTTGAGTTTATAAGCAGCTGTTAATTTCCAGAGGAATTTCCTTGCAATAACTATTTAAATCTTAATGACCCAAGAAAATATCACTTTATTATTCAAAACTTTATTCCCCATAAATATTCACTTGTGTGCTTTTCTGAACATAAGTTTCAGGGTGTTAGGATAATGGTGATGTTTTTTTTTTTGTATAGAATGATGGATCTTTTTGACTTTGTTTATAGGTGGACAGGGAGTATCGGGTGCAGAAGGCCATGTTCTCAGCTGGCTTCCCCGTACCTCAGCCTCTCCTGCACTGCACCGATGCTGAAGTCATTGGAACAGAGTTCTACTTGATGGAGCATGTGAAGGTAAGTTTGTGCTACCAAGTATGGAGCCCTTGGATCTAATATATTTATTGCTGTTTTGCTTGACCTTTACTCTTTATTTTAATGATAATAGATGACATTTGGACCCACCTGTTTTTGCTCGCTGACACACGCTGACGGCTTCTAAATATGTACTTTACTATACAATGGTCACCTACCATGAGAAAAGATACGTATTGTGAAAAGATACTCTTCTTTGTCTATCCCTATTGAGCAGGGGCGTATATTCAGGGATCTTCGTCTCCCTGGAGTGAGTGTAGCAGAGAGGTCAGCTCTATATGTGGCTGCAGTGGAAGTGTTGGCAAAGCTACACTCCCTGGACCTGGCATCCCTGAACCTTGACGGATATGGAAAAGGATCAGGCTACTGCAAGAGACAAGTGAGATAACACATTGTACTCAATAAATCAAAAGAACTTCAACTACACATCTCCTCTGGGAAAAGGAGTTAGAGTTGTGACATTCGAAAGTGGCTTTCCCTCTCTAAAGGTATCTACCTGGACGAAGCAGTACACCGCAGCAGCCCACAGAGGCATTCCAGCCATGAATGAACTGTCTGACTGGTTGATGAATAATTTGCCAGCCAATGATAACGAGGTCACGCTTGTCCATGGAGATTTCCGATTGGACAACTTGATATTCCATCCAACAGAGGTACAACTTCTCTTACAATTACTCTTACAAATCTGCTTCATGTGACTGCAATGCTTTACAAAGTGTGTTTGATATCATTAGGCCCGTGTGATAGCAGTGTTGGACTGGGAGCTGTCCACCACTGGGCAGCCCTCGGCAGACTTGGCGTACTTCCTCATGCCTCACTACTGGCCTACAAGCCTTGAAGTCGTCAGCACAATGGGCAGCTTGAAAGGAATAAAGGGTAATGATAACAAACAAATAACAACTCTGAACAGCATAATGTATGTAGAAAATGGTTCAAATAAATGGATATAATGTGTTCTAACATCTTCCTGTAAACATGTGTGTGTAGACACTGTATCTGTACCACTAATTGTTGTGCCTTTTCTGTCCCCTTGTCTTTCCAACCAATGAGCAGGGATCCCAACTGTAGATGATCTGATTGCCATTTACTGCCGGTGCCGGGGTATCCCATCTGCTTTGCCACAGTTGAATTTCTACCTGGCCCTGTCTGTCTTTAAAATGGCAGGAATTGCTCAGGTTTGTACCTATTTATATACACGTCAACTGCAATTTTATCCCTATTACCCTTTTTAGATATACATACATTGCAATTTAAGTGCACAGAGCAGGTAATAATAAGTAAAAACAATAATGAAATAACTGTGGTATTACATTGTAGGGATACTTAAAATATCTGATAATGGACTGGTATTGTCTTCTTAACTACAGAGGGACCCAGATGGGTCTGGGTAGATTTTAATCTAATATTCATCACTATCCTGTGTTCACCATTTTATCTATCAGGGGATCTATGCACGCCACCTACTGGGTAATGCCAGTGCTCCCAATGCCGCTCTGTTTGGCCAGTGTGTGGAGCCCTTGGCTAAGGTTGCCTTGCAGCTTGTGCAGAGGTTGGTTGCAGTTGTGGCTACTAGAGTTACGAAAGTTAAGAAAATATCTGTGGATGTTATTACATGGGTTGTTGATCAATACAAGTGACTTAACAGTTACTTTTAAAAGATGGTACATGTTTTTGTTGGATCTGTGAATGAATATCTGAATCATACCTACTTTGCTGGTGTAATTTTATCTGTAAATTGTCACAGATTCCCACTGAGGTTGATGAAAGTCTTTTAAGGACTGTTTAGTAGGCATTCATTTTAGGAATATGCATTAATGTGTTAATATAGGCATTAATAAGGTTTGATATAATCAGAAAATCCAAACATTTTGTTATTAATAGAATATTGTCTAAATTAACTGTTATTGTAGGCCAGAAAACAGATTGATTCCACCTGCTGACTAAACTTAAGCCAGCAACAGTTGAAATTTGGCATCCAGCTGCTGCTTCTGATATTCCCTGTTGACTTTTTAATGTGTGAGATGTGTTTCTTGCCAGGTCTGTCACGGGTCTTACAGAAGACGGTCTGTTCCTTCAGACGGCTAAAGGTCAGGCTGTCCTCCAACAGGTCAAAGACTTCATGAAACAATACGTGCTTCCTGCTCAGGAGGTCAGTGCCAAGAGCTGGCAAGAACAAAAGAGTGATTTGTTTGCCCAGACAGACAGAGGGACTTTCAACTTGCACATGAAAGGATTTGACAGAGCATACCAGTTAATTCATGCAGTCAGGACTAACTCATTTGAGTGAAAGAACAAGGAGTCTATTGATTACGCAGATTATATTGTGTTATGTGTTATGCTAAGAGATGGAATTGCAAATCTTGTTTGCTTTTATCCGTGGGAGCAGTAGGCAGAGTGGTGTTTTAACACACGTAAAGTAGGAGAAATATTTCTAGATTTTTTGTTGAAGAGGGTGCTGAAGTGAAAGTAGATTAAAATTGGCAACACTTTGTGAAATTTTTTTTATGCAGGAAGTTGCAGATTACTACTCCAAACACGCTCAGTCTTCCCAGAGGTGGCACACACCCCAAATAATAGAAGATCTAAAGGTTTGTTAGGATATTTTTTTACTAAAATTTTTTATTAAAATTTATTTTTTAACAGAGATCATAAACGGTGCAATCAAACAACATATAACAACACAGTAACTCAAAACTCAATAAAAATGCATAGCAATACAATCTACTTTGAAATAAGCATTCAGTTTGCAAAGGCATACACACTGTATAATAACATGTGTATCTGCATGTCCAGGTGAAAGCCAGGGAGTCAGGACTCTGGAACCTGTTCCTGCCTGCAGTCAGTGGTCTCAGTCAGTTGGACTATGCCTACATTGCAGAGGAAACTGGACGCTGCCTCTTTGCCCCTGAAGTCTTCAACTGCCAGGCTCCTGGTAAAACATCCTACATGGTGTCAAATTTTTTAAGTTTGTCAGATAAGGTAAAACAGTATGATTAAAGTCCTGGAGAGCATATTTTTTGCATAATGTACCTCATGATATCCTGAAAGACACTGTGTGGGATGATGTTTCTTTACAGACACGGGAAATATGGAGGTGCTCCACATGTTTGGCAGTGAGGAGCAGAAGAAGAAATGGCTGGAGCCTTTGCTCAGAGGAGAGATCCGCTCCTGCTTCTGTATGACAGGTATTTCCATGACTGTGTCCTCCTGCGTCATTTAAAGAGTTTCAAATTTGTGCTTCATGTGACGGATCACTGTGCTTTACAAAATGCTCAACAAAGAAAACATACCATTTTCTCTAAAGTCATTGGATATATGAGTGGTGAAAGTGTAAGGGATGTAATTTAGCTAACGTGAAATAATTTAACATGTTTAGACTTAAGAAAGCTGTACTGTAAGCAGCTTTCAGAACCAAAGTTCTGCCTAGTTACAAGGTACTGCTAAAGTTCAGTCCTCAAAATATTTATTGTGGTTTTCTGCCAAACATTCCAGTGATGGTTGTGGTCTTAAATGTGCCAGGTTACACACGCAACTCTGCCTGTTTTGAAATTCAACATGTTAACAGCAAACTGTAGCTCACTATGAGTAATTTCTCCCTGTTTTCTCCCCTTTGCTTTCCACATTGTCTGGAAACAGCGACATGTTGTTCCCAGAGGTGATTACAGTGGGTGTGAACCTCTCCATGGTTTTTTGTAAACACAGATGGTGATTAGTAGTGTTTGGAGCAAGTTTATTTTGTCACCAGTTTGGTTAATTTATTACACAGGATGATGAGGAACAGATACCTCCATCTTGTGCTGATAAACAATTTCCACTTCTGATGTTAAACGTCCTTTTTGTTAAAGTAGGAAAATTGTATGAGTGTGTGGTTATTTACCCATTCTGCCTGTGGGTTGAGCTGGAATTTTGGAAAAGAGAGCGCATAAAGCAAAGGCAGGTAACTGCAGATGTGAAACTTGTTAGTAGTTAGTAAGGCTCATTGCTTATTATCTCTTATTCTGTGTAAAATTTGTTTGTTGTGAGTTTTAAGTTGACCTGTGCCCTTTCTCCAGAGCCCGATGTGGCCTCCAGTGATGCAACCAACATGGAGTGCACTCTTCGCAGTGATGAAGACCACTATGTCATAAACGGCAAGAAATGGTGGAGCAGTGGTATGTCCATTTCTATTTTTATTAGTTATACAAGAGAAAAACAAAAGTATTAGCCCACCAAGAACACTGAGTAATTTTCTGTTTTATTTAGGACTGAGATACCATTAGAGAGCTTAAGACTAAATAAACAACAAGGAGTTGTTTTATGTCTGCCAAGTTCAACTTGCTTTAAATCATTATTTGAGGCAAGTCCTCTTAAACCAAAGAATGCTTTTAAAAGAATAAACCTGAAAAGCTTATTGTCCTTTATGGACTCAAGAGCTTTTCTCAGAAATAGATGTTTTATATGTAATCAAGATGTTGCACTAACAAAGCACTACAGAGATAAATATTTACCTACTGCTAACATATGGACAACAAAAAAGTGCAGATGACTCATACAATAAGCATTATATAACAGGAACAGCTTTTTAATGAACTTGAAAATTCTTGGATCCATTTTATTCTGGAAAATATGTTGCAGAGTGGTTTTGGCTTGCCAGCTGGTTGGACCAATAAAAGGTCATGGATTCAAACCACACCTCATAGTCAGTGTCATCAGTTGACATTTTATCTCTACTTGGTCAGTTATTGTAAGTGATTCAAGGTGACAAAGATGGCTAAATTCCCTTAAAATATATGTAAATTCCCCTAAATGAATCTCACTGTTGATGCTCCACTGAATTGACTGTATGCACACATTGTATATGTTAATTCTCTGGACATTAGGACTCGTGAGTCGGTATTCTTCTGGTTTATAGTGCCATTTAGTCTCTGATCGGCTCTATACATTTGTTTGGTTCATATTATCTTAAGTTAAGCCTTAGTATTTAGGATTTAAATGACAGTTGTCACTTAAATATCCAAAAGTCATATTACTGTTTTTAGATGTTTATGCACCTCCTAAATCTCTGTAAACTGAAAGATATTCCAGATGTTTCCTCTGACACAGATGTGGTCTGAGGTTTTGATTCAGTTTAAAAGAAAACAGTGGCCTGTTGTTTTTGTATTTTTTCCGAATCTGCACAGAATTCCTTCTTGTCATCCTAAAAACTTAAAGCACTATGGATTACCAAAACTGAGCAAAATTTCCACTTTCAAATGATTGCCTTTATTAAGTGCACAGTTCATGCCTGTCACATAGATCTACGGTTAGTCTTTTTTCTTAATGTTTTGTTTTCCCTGGAAGTGAAATTTCCATCAGTAGAAAAGATCATCTTGTGACAATGTCCTCTGCCAGCATCAACTTTTGTATTGAAGAGTGGAAATTGGAGGTGCTCTGCAGTGTGTCATAATGTCCAGACACTCTCAATCCAATTTTTAATTTACGACAAAATGGAAAATAAACCTAGACAATGTTGTTGTTGTTGTGTTCATGGAAATTACGTTAAAGGGTGAGCTTTTGCTACGGTATCTCATTCTTTCCTAGTATGAAATACAAAATTACTGACTATCAAGGGTGTTTTTCCCAGCATGCTGTCCAAAACAGATTTGATTATATTCATATAGTATCTTTTCCTGTAGAGGACAAAAAGTAAAGACTTCTCATCTGTGGTTTTTATGCTGTGTTTCATTATGATAATTACACAGCAGTTCCTACCTCAGGTTGTAGTGGCTTTTTTTTTAATCACCGCTACGCGTCATGGAATAACCCACCGTAATTAAACTCACTGGAAATATGGGTCTGTCCACTTACAAGAAAAAGTGTTGTCTGTAATCCACATGCACCACAGAATACTGTAGTTTTCTTCTTTGCTTTCCCCTTTTCCGGGAAAAGTTGAGTAGCTAGATGGGAGGGTCTATAGATGTTGTCTGGGCAACTCTGTGGTGTGGAGGCTATACAAGACTGTCCCATAGGCATGATAATGTACTAAAATTATTACCAGACTTGCAATCTTTTATGTTTAAGCCGTAGGCTTTTGTATTTGCATATACACTCACACAAGCACAGATGATGTACACATGTTTAACATTATCAGTAGTTGCAAGTGGAATGGAATTGTCACACAAGTCATCGTGATTTTGCTTTTTCCTTCCTAAAGGCAGTGTTTAACAACGGTTTATTGGCACATAACTAAATGGAGTCACACTAGAATGAAAACCTATTTACTTATTTAGTCCTGTGACATGCAGCTTAATGCTTGCATTTCCCGGGGACCCAGTAATTCCTCTGCTTAGTTTAGACTGTTGAAACTGTAGTCTAAACTTTTGTTTCTCTTGTCAGACACACGCAGTTTGTGTATTGTATCCAGTTCCCACGCATTTCAAGCTGTAAGCCATTACATTGGAAAGAGGATGACTAACAGGTACTACAGATGGAAAGAATGGTAAACAATTAAATAATTTTATATCTAAAGGTCTTTATGAGCTGTCTGTGGTGGATCTGGTCAGGAGGTTTTGCGACATTAAGGTGACCCCTCTCTGTCATAGCTGCAGTAGTGTAAACTGGCTTGAATAGCGCACCATTACCTCTCGGCTGTGGCCATCCAGGGCTCTGAGTGAAGATTTGATATACAGTGAATGTATTAGGGTTAGCTTGAGCATAATGTTACATGATGGCATTGAGTAATGTCACCATTTTTAGCAGCTTGGAGGCAGCATTTATTTACAACTAAAAGTATAGTCATTAAATAGAACAATGGATTGTACTCCCCTGCCAACAATTTTCTCTTTCAAGGTCATTTTATTGAAATAATAAAAGATAAGGGAATAAAAATGTGTCACGCTTAATGCTCCTTCAAGGAACATGCCGCTTTGCTGTTTCCCAGTTTGATGGCAAGGAGGGTTTCTTCCCGCTGTTTGCCGTTCTGTCTTTGTTTGCCAAATGTTTTTCGACTCAATGGGTCACCCACTGTGCAATCAAACCATCTATCATCCCAACCAAAAGCCACGGGATGTAATAAAATGAGATGCAGATGATCTCATGGAAGGCAGTGCAGACTGTAAGGTTGAATTGGATTTGTCGTGAGGAAACAGAGAAGCACTCAGCATCTTTTTAGCTGCATTTAATTGCAACAGATGTTGGTAGATGCATTTATTTTATTTAACAAAATACTTATAGTGCAATAGTTAGTGCATATAAACTCACTGTACATATACTTACAATAACATTTATGGTTATTGATGTCTATCTTGTATGATAGTAAAGATGTGTAAAAATATATATATGTAAATATATATATGTGTGTGTGTGTGTATGTATATATGTGTGTGTATATATATATATATATATATATATATATATATATATATATATATATATATATATATATATATATATATATATATATGAGAGAGAGAGAGAGAGAGAGAAATACAATTTTGTACATAGAAGGAGCTTAAAGGAAAAAAGATACACGTTTTGAGTCTTAAATAGTAAAGGTGCTGGTGTCTTGGTCTTCTGAACCAGACTGGGATTGCGTTTGAGTGCGTGCGTTGAGTGCAATCTCCACCGCCGGCTCCTCGTTAGCGTGTGTCGGGTGTCTCCCGAGGCGCTGCCCAAGGCGCTTGGCAACCTTGAGGACGTGTCCCCTGAAGGAGGATCCGATGAAGGCATAGAGGATGGGGTTAATGCAGGCGTGGGTTAGCGCCAGGCTCTCTGTCACTTGGATAGCATGATCCAGGCGCTTGCTGACGTCACAGTCGGTCACGAGGATGTAGATGATGTCCATCGCTCGGCACAGCTTGACCACGTTGTAGGGTAGCTGCGTGAGCAGGAATACAGCCACCATAGCCAGCAGGACACGCAGGGCACGCCACTTCCGGTCTCTCCGCACCCCAGCTGCCCGGCTCAGCGCCCGCCCTACCCAGCAGTAGCACACCACAATGACCAAGAAAGGGAGCAAGAATCTAAGGATCACCTCCAGCAGCTCCAGGGCAGCCTTTGCAGGTCTGGCCATGCTGGGCGGGTAGACGGCTGTACAGGCCTTCCTGTGATGGGAGTGCTTCACTGTGGAGAATATAAGTTCGGGAAGGCCAAGAAAGCTGGCTACAGCCCACAACACCACACACACCAGCAGCCACTGTCTCCTTACCCGGGAACCTGTCCCAGTCCTGCCTATTTGGTTTTGGGCTACGGCGCGGTACCGATCCACACTGATGCACGCCAGCATCAGCATGCCGCAGCTGAAATTGGTACTGTAGAGGAAGGAGGTGAGCTTGCAGGCTGCCGAACCCAACTTCCAGCCATGGACGGCATCAGCCGCCCAGAAAGGCAGGGTGAAGAGAAGCAGCAGGTCCGAAATGGCGAGATTTAGGATGCACACGTCCGTCAGGGTTCGCAGTCGCACCTTTGATGCGTAGACCACCACTACCAGGGCATTCCCAGCCAGGCCCACCACTAGAGCCAGGGCATAGATCACCGGGAGGAATACGCTGGCAAAAGAGCGCACTGCCTCCTTGTCACAAATAGAGTGTTCGTAATTGTAATCATAAGTGTCATTAAAGTCCTCATTGTCATGATCATAGAAATCTTCCATTTTTTGCTGTACAGAAAAAAAAAAGCAGAGTACAATTTTTAGTTTTTTTAAATGGGGGGACATTTTTCAATTGCACATGTGATATATGCGCTATATAATTAATCCATTGCATAAAAGTGTAATTTGTGTGTTATTTTAACAGAGTAAGAGCAGAGTGCATTTGTAAATAATTAGCTGCTTTTCATCAGAAAACAGGAAAAGGAGTTCTTTCTGTGTTCCGCATCAACGGAATCTCTCCTGCATGGTTTCCCTAATGGTTTAAGTCCTGTCTGTCTGAGCTGTGTGTGGGCTTGAATAACCCCAGTGAGCACATCTCTGAGGGGGGAAAAAAGCAGACAAGAGACTTGGAAAGCAACTAATTGCTTTTTGAATTCAGTTAGTTAGTATTCTGTTGGATACCGAGTGATCTACAGACTTCAGACTCTCTCAATCCCTGATCATTAAGGGAAAAAAAATATCAGTATTCATCATAAGTCATCTTTTCCCAAGTGCATAACCGTACAAGCTGCAAACTGAATAACATCTACTATGCAGCTTGTAAACCTTATCTGATCTGTGAAAACACTGATCCACATGAACACTTCCAGTTTCTTTACTTTCTCTTAATGATTAATGTAATTTTGTCTGTAGGAAACAGTCCAAGGCAAGAATGACAGGGAATATGTGTGAAGAGAAATGAGACGACAAGTGCAACCAAGGTCTCTTGCCAGATGCTGCTTTTACTGTATATGGTGTGTGCTGCTTCAACAGGACATCCCGTTGAAGTGACACTTTCATCCACATGCATTGTTAACAACCCCCCCCATTTGTTCACTCCAGATGGAGATGTCGTGTCTACTGAGGACTGGTAAATACAGTACTATGTGTATGTGGGTGTACATGATGAGTCTTACTGGCTCTGATCAAACACAGATCATTCTTGTTGTTTGGAACATCGTAATCAAACTGAGTTGGAAGTACTCATCCCACAATGTTCACATCGATATTAATATCATATATACTTCTTATTTTGTTCAATTCACTAACAAGTGAAATCAGGAAACTGTGAAATCCAACAGCAAAACCCATTACGTGATGGCGGATATAATTCCTGGCTAAGGACCAGAATATTGTGCATGGAATATATTGAATCTCAGGATCATTTTGGAAAATCACTAACTGCTAAGATGACAACATTGTGTCCAAAAGTGTCCAGGTTTGATATATAGTAAGTCATTATTTCGTGGGAGGAGCAGAATTTACTGAAACAGATGTCAATTGGAACATTCAGAAATATTTCAAGTATTCCAGTGCTGTCAACAGCTGCGCTTCATATGTAAGGGTAGCATAATAGGTCGATATAAGTTTGTCTTCATATGCCAAATAGGGGGGGAAATGTAGATAAAGGCCAAATGACATATATTTGTATATATAATAGTTTAGTTTAGTGATGAAAAGTAATAATTTTGCTTGTAACTGATCATAATTGGAAATATAGGCTTGTTTACCTGCTGTTTGTACAAACATTACTGATGTAAAGAAACCTTTAACAGCACCAGAAAACTTTATTCTGGTTGTGTGATAACCTTTTTGTTTACATTTGAATCACACATTGTGCATTTGATTTATTTTATGTGGAAAACAGGATAAAAAGATTAAAGCAAAATCACTGAGACAGAAGTCCTGTTTATGCCAAAAAGTGCTGTGTAATCTACATTAACAGTACTCGTAGCAGTAATAATAAACTTTGGTCTTATGACCCTGTACGAAAACAAAGTTTTACAAAGACGAGTAACACTGAGGAGACTAACACAGTGTAGCAAATAAAACCCAACAGAAGTTTAGCTTGTTATCATTACCTCACTGTGGTTATAATACTGTCATAAAGTATCCCGAGCAGGACTTTGACTGTTAATCTACCAAAGTGAACCTTCGACTAACGGAAAAACAAGGCACAATATTTTTCAATATATGTCTTGGTGTAGTGAGTAAATGTAAAATATAGTTGGCTAGTTTATTGACTTCAAGTTAACAATACCATCATATCAAATAGCATTACATGTTCAGAAAAACATAAGGTCCAAGCAATATAGTAAAGAAGAAAAAAAAAAAAAAACACATTCCAAGATTTTTTATATCTTTGTTATAGTTTGACTTGATTTGAAATATTGAGTAAAGTGGTAGTTAAAGTTGAAAAGATTTTCTTACCTTCCTTTCCTTCCTGTTCCTTTTGTGGGATTTGTAAAGCTGATAATATGAATCCTTTTTTAGTCACACACACACAGCTGGTATATATCCTGAGGAGAAAAGTTGTGTGCACCACAGGACTGAAGTGAGTGATCTCTTAGCCTCAGCCCGCCCCACTCCCTTCGCTGCTGACACTCTAGGAGCACCTCTCTTCACCACGTAGCTCTCCGTGTACGTGTGCATTCGTGTCTTTAAGAGTTTGTAATGTTGTACAGTAGGCAGATAAACAAAAAATCCTTAAGTCCTTACAAGTCCTTTGTGTGCTGTACTGTGCAAAGCTCCATACAAAGAGAAGCTGTTTTTCAATCTCAGATAAATTGTCAACTTAATCTCTCCCTCCCGATATCAAGCAGGGAGTCCCTTGGTGGCTGGCATTTGTTGTCTGCCCAAAAAAAAGAAAGGATACAATTATATGAAATTACATCCCATTTGGATCACCTTTCTATCATTTACAAGGCTTATTGTTAATTTTGGTTTCTGGAATGCAGCCATTACTGGGTTGTTAAAGTGTGTATGTTGTGTGTGTTGTGTGCATTGTTTACCCGCCTCACCCACATAAGCAAGAATTCAGTGGAGTAAGCCATTCTATTTTAGATACTTTTAACTTGAAATTTATGAATGGCAGTGGTATTTTGATTTCCTTGGGGGGTTTTTTTCTCATGAATAGTGCTTCCTTATTTCAGCTTCCTCAGAAACAGTTCACTTGTTTCACATCCGAGATCAGCAAAGCAACAGGATAGTTTTTAGGAATTAAAAATAAACAAATAAAAGTCTGCTTCCGTAAAATTCTAGTCACACTAGAAGAAAAAAAAAAGGCATTCACTATCGAAGTATGTCATGCTGTGGAACGTTTTTTCAAAAAAAGCCAACATAACACGTTTGTTGTCACGTTCTCAGATATGCTGGGCTTGAAAGGTTTATTTTCATTCCAACATGTATGGGCATGGCTGTTGTTTGACAGCAGGACTCACCTTGTATCATAAACCCCGAGACTTATGTTCACAGGAAAACCCAACCTGCCCCCGAGCCAAACAGGCTTTCCTAGATGTGGTTTTGGGTGGAGTCTAGTGTCATTTTTTTGTGCTTTGTTACAGTTCAAGCATAATCATTTAATGGTTGTTTAAATTTCTGCAGTCAGAGTAGGAGTTTAAACACTAAACATCTGTCAGGTCGTGTTTGTGTATGTTGACATGCACTGATGCTGCGATTCTCATATTACGAATTCAAATACAATCGATGTCTTGTCTGTTGCTGTCTGGTGTCCATATGTCCTTTCCTTAAGGGGCAGTTTTTCCACTTGGACAGAAATATAAACAGGAAGACAGACCATTGGTCACCCTGTCTGTGCCTTAGGGATCTGAGGCCACATGGGGGACGGATTGTTTGAAAGTATTCTGCATTTGGTCTAGCACTCTGTGCACTTCAGCCATGTGATTATCAAACAGTTCACATCACCTCATTTCCACTATCTAGTTTGTGTGATATCTTTAAAAAGAAAAATCTATATAATATTGCCCTCTGGGTATTTTGTAGCCATAACATAAAAGTATTTATGTTTTTTCAGCGATTTTTATCCAGCAAAAGAATCCCCGGTTTCTCTACAACAAACAAGATCTGTTTAACAAATAAACTAAATATTACTCAAAGTGAAAGAATCCAACTCGGGGGGGTAAATAAACCCATGGGTGTCCCAGCTGGTCGTTAACATGCCATCAATCTGTCACTAGCTCCAGCCGCATGTGCCACTTCCCAGTCGTGACACACGTTTCCGAACAGACTCGGGGTTATGGAATGGTTAAGGACATAGTCAGACTGTGAAAAGTTGCTTGTCCCTTTGTTTGCTGCACCACCACACCGCAACAAAGCATGAATTCAAATGACCCGCAGCATTTGTGACTGTTCCCGGCAGGTGCTGGCAATCCCCAATGCAAAGTGGCCATTGTGATGTGCAGGAGCAGTTCTCAGGATGTTAGCAGCAGGTCAGTAGAACAGTTACTTCATGAACAATATTGCTGTTAGTTTCCTCTCCTGATAAGTGGTAATACTTTGTATTTGCGCAGTCAGGCTTATGATGTCATGTTCAAACCACAGATTTTATTATTCCAGGATTGGAATGTGTTTGGTTGGTAACATTTCAGTTCTACCAGTAAAGCTACTCTTCAATGTTCTATATAATTGTTTTATTTTAAAATGGCTCCGTGCTTGCCAGTGTACCTTTTGGACTTTATTTTCAATGCTGTTTTTCCCCATTAGCCTTCCTCTGTGCCACTATTACAATGGAAATGGACTTTGGTTAGGAGGCAGGGTGCACAAACATGCAGTTGTATTGTAACACCCCTGCCTAGCCTTTCTGCCTAAAGTTATCGATCACATGGCACAGTGCGTCAGTTTAATCTTGGTATCACTCGTCTTCAGTTAAATCTGACCGGTACTAATCTTCTAATCTAACGTTCATCAGTAACAAGCATTACAAGCATGTTAATATAAAAAAACTTCACAACAACCACACCCAAGATATGTCATGCACTTTCTTTGTTTTGTCAACAGCGAAACAAAGCACACACCCAACCTTATTTCCAAAGAAGAAAATGTATTTTTAGAGAAGCATGAATAATTTGGTCAGAATGGTTATTGTGGAATTATAGATTTAAAGAAAACAGTAAAATTGTGCTAAAAGTCAAATGTATTATTCTTTTTAAAACGTTGCTTATAAACCTGTTTCTTAGGCATGACCGACACAGTATGATCCTCGTCCCTTTGGACGCACCAGGTGTAAAGCTTGTCAGACCGCTCACCGTGTTTGGACAGGATGGTAGGATTATGTCTGTCAATACACCTTCATGTGCTACTGATGTTTTCCTGTTTTTCCACAATACTGATTTGCTCTTTGCGTGCAGACATGACAAATGAGCTTTCCTGATCAAATCTTTTAAATGCCCTTGTTTCTGTGCTCAGATGCCATCCATGGTGGACACTTTGAAGTGCACTTTGAAAACGTGCGTGTCCCTGCCTCCAACATTATTCTGGGTAAGTATTGCTGTGTGCTTTATGACTCACATTACGTCTTCTTAAGAAGCGTGCTACGCCTATAAATCCACCGTGTTAAAGTCGGTTTTGAGTAGGACATTTGATATTCACTGTGAAACCCGGATGCATCTCCTTCCTCAGTTTCGGTTATCTCACCTCCAAGAAGTGCTAAACTCCTGGAGGCTGATTTAGGAACCATCAATAAATGACTGTTTAATTGACAATAACAATGTAATTGTGATACCTTCATGCAGGCAATATTAGTGAATATTATTTAATTAAAACTTATACTAAGTGGATTTCATGTAGCACACTCATTTTGATTTCTAATGTGCCATTTATTTATTTTACAAATATTTTAATAATAAATAATGACATAAAGGGGTGTGCACTATTTGTACAGTGTAGAAATCCTTTCTGGTATTTATTTGGAGTCACTTCATCACATTACATGGAGGCTATTTCAAAAAGAAAATCATGGATTTTCCTTAAATAAATTTATTCTTAAAAGATAAAAGAAGCACTGAAATCCAATATACAGAGGTGTGTCCTATTTGTCCAGTTTTGTGATCATTTCTGGTACTGCTTTGGTGTCACTTGGACACATTACATGGACTGTAATAAAATAAATAGATTAGATATTAGCAATCATAAATGTGCTACATGAAATCAATTTAGTATAATTTATCAATATTTTTCACTAATATTGTCAAGTCAGCATGAAGGTATTGCAATAACATTGTTTTTGTGTCAACAGTAATTTATTGATGGTCCCTAAATCAGCCTCCAGCAGTTAGGCGTGAGGTCCTTGGAGGTGAACTAACCGTCCTCCTGCTGCCAACACCGGGGGAAACTGAGAGAGAAGACCCCGCTGGGTCCGGAGAAAAAGTAAAACTAACTTCCCCCGTGGTTATAAAGCCATAGAAATATATTGTTCCCTATCATTCCCTTTCTGTGTTTGGACAATAAAGTAATACTGGCGTGACAATTGTGTGGATGAAGTCACCAGGCCAGGGATATAATTTCCCTCCTGAAAGGATCCATGGTATCTCTTTCTGTTTCGTCTCTGGTTTCTGTCCCACTGTGTATTTGTTTCCAGGAGAGGGCCGGGGATTTGAGATAGCCCAGGGCCGTCTGGGGCCGGGCCGGCTGCACCACTGCATGAGAGCCGTTGGTCTGGCAGAGCTGGCACTGGAGCTGCTCTGCCGGCGGGCTGCCTCCAGGCACACATTTGGAAAAAAATTATACCAACACGTATGTGAACGCTGACCCGACAGATTCCTCTAACTTTAATTTCAGGGCTGTGATACTGAAGCATGCGTTGAGATCTTTCCTGCTGTTGACACCTAGTGGACAGCCGGAGTAAATATGCTCTCCTTCCTGTGTGTAGGAAGTTGTGGCTCACTGGATAGCAGAGTGCCGTCTCACGATAGAACAGACCCGCCTGCTGACTCTACATGCCGCTCATGCCCTGGATACACTGGGCAGTCGGGCTGCTCGCAAACAGGTAAAACTGTCAATAGTTATGTTGTGTTTTGGACATAGTAACATGCTGTGCCCCAATTCTATACTATATACCTGTATACTACATGCTAATCTTTTAAGTATACTGTTTTTGCAGTTAGTATACAAGAATATTAAGTAGTAATTTAAGTATATACATTTTTGTAGCAGTAAGCAGCTCCTTTATTTCCTTGGAGAATTGCATCATGGGATAATAGTGTATATTAACAGTACACTCAAATCAAGGTTTTTTTTAGTGTGCATACTGACTGTTTTGAGCGTACTTTTTTTTTTGTAACATACTTTTCCAGTGTGTACACACACTTCATTAACAAATCTGTTCAGTATTAATTTGTAGTATTGATTTGGGACACAGCCAGTGTTTTTCAATTTACTGTTACTGGCCTGCTTCCTAGATTGCTATGATCAAGGTGGCAGCAGGCAGGATGGCCTGTAAGGTGGTGGACTGTGCTATACAGGTGTATGGAGGGGCGGGTGTGTCTGGAGACGTCCCACTAGCGCAGATGTAAGTCCCCCCCCCCCCCTCCCCCCCCCCCCCCAACACGACTAGGATGAGCATTAAATCCACCTGCTATCTGATGCCAGCATTACATTCTTCCTCAGGTATTCATATGTGCGGACTCTACGCATTGCTGACGGTCCAGATGAAGTGCACCTGTCCTCCATTGCTCATCTAGAGCTGAGGGATCAGCTAAAGAAAACACAGGCCAAGCTGTAAAGTAACGGACATCACATGGCCACAGCAGCTTCACTAAATTCTGATTTGCCTTAACAGGAACTCTGCCTTTTCAGGTCCCCAGAACTATATGCTGGGAAGGAAGCAGATTTTAAGTAGCATTCTGTGAAATAAGTAATTTTGCTACCAACATACACTTGCTGTAAATAAATTACTTATAATTGTATATATATATATATATATTTTGCTTTACTTAAAATCATTCCATTAAAAGTTTCTGAATGTCCAGATTTGATTTAAAAATGACACTTATTTATTAGGAATTCTTTTTATTGTGAACTACAAAAACAGAAAATGACAGCATGAATATGACTATTGTCATCACACTCTGTACGGGTGTGGTCTACCACATGGATGAATTCCATTGGGAGGTGATGGGGGATCAGGACACACAAGCACATTATTATTTTTGTACAATATAAAACAGCAATGGCCCCATCCATTTGATACACCAGATGGTAACCCATGCAACACCCTCCATTGTCTATACATCAACAATTATGCAGAGATTTTCAGCTGCCAAATCAGTCAGTCAATCTTTTATACAACACGGCGCAGAAAAGGTAAGAATGGGGAGGGAGGGAAATAGGCTGGTTTGGAGGTTGAAGGAAAAGACGTGTCAGTGTTTGCTTTTCTTTGATTTTTTGTGAGACCGGTGAGGCGACCTCGATTTGGAGCGGGACTTTTTAGTTGATTTCTTGGGCGTCCTGGAGCGCGACCTCCTAGATCGTTTGGGTGTGCGAGGTGAGGGAGATCTAGTGGGACAAACATAACATTTCAATTACGCCTAAATGTTTCAACTCGTACACCCACTGCAATTAATAAAGAAAAATATGATTGTACGGTAAAATGTAGGGTTAACCAAAGCATGGCAGTAATGACATCATCAGGAGAAGAAGATGGTCTTACCTCTTGGAGGACTTCTTGTTGCTGGATCGTGGTGAGTCTTTATGCGAAGTGCGGGAAGATGTGTCTTTAGAGTACGAGCGGTCAGAGCGCTCTGATCTTTCTGACCGCTCTGAACGGGGTGACGATGACCGGCCTCGTCTGCTGCTACTCCGCGTGGGGCTGGGTGACCCACTGTGACGCCGCTTCCTATCAACCGGGAGGGACAAATATCTGTCAGGTGGGAAATTAAACAAATCCCATGTTTTATGAAGCCCACTTCAAAATACTAGACCTGCACATTTACTGACTGATGAACCCTGCCATGACATCACAACCTGCCAACTGGTTATCTCACCTCTCCTTCCTGTTTGGCGTGTCCTCCTTCTCTTTTTCCTTCTTCAGATCTTTCAACCGGGCCTCAGCTTTTTCCTTGTCTTTCTTCTCCTTCTCTTTTTCCCGTTCAAGCTTCTCCTTTTCTTTTTCCTAGAAGGAACACAAAAAGTTACCCCAATTTTGAATTTCAATTCTCATATTTAATATCATCTTAAAAATCTGCAAACGCCCAACTCATTACCTTTTGTAGTAGTTTGTCCCTGTAGTGCTCCACCTGCTCCTGAATACTCTGCCCAGGCTTCTTGGGCCTTTTTCCAGACTCCAGCTCATCCTGGAACTTCATGACCTTAACCTGGGTGAACACCACAAAAGGAAAAAAGTCAAAGCAATGATCTTAATTTGCATACAAAACACCACATATGGTGATGTACACTAATACATGTAGTATAGGGGTTTGTGGTAGTTGTAATGTACCTCTATCTCTCTGAGCTTGGTGCGTTTCTCCTCATTCATTTCAGACATCTTGGCCTTAAAATCTGGGTCATCTCTGGTGGGGTTAGAGAAGCTTTGATTATCTTCTGAGCAAGGGCTCCTGTCATCATCATCACTGTCATCCTCATCCCTTCAAAGTTGGGAACGATTTATAAAAACAGGTTAAGGGTGCACTGATGTATTTGCAGAAAAGAACAGGCTATCCTCAAAAGATAGCACACAAAACTCACTTTTTCGTTTCTTCTGGCTGCTCAAAGATCTCCCATTTTGAAGTTGTCACAGCTACGGGGCAAACAAAAGACAGCATAACTAAGAATGCATACAACAGAACTGGTGACAAATTATTAATGTACAACTTCTCATATAATAAAACACAGCTTGATGCCACTGAAAGGTCTCACCTTGAGCTTGTAACTCCGCCTCATCTACCGCTTCCCATTTCGAGGGTGCTACCTTGAAGGTTGCCTCCTTGGACTGATCGACTATAAAAACCAGGAAAATAACAAGAAACTTGAGCCACTGTACAGGATCATCATTAACAGCCACCTCATACAACATGATATGCTAGTCTCTGCACCACTCACAAGGTATTCCATCTATGTCTTCTTCCATGGGCTTTATAGGAACACCGTCTAGGTCATCCAGGAGGACTCCGTCAATAGGAGCCCCATCAATGGGCCCAGCGTCAATCGGCACACCATCCACATCCTCCAGCGGAGTGCCATCTACATACTCCCCTATTGGAGCCCCATCAATGTCCTCTGCTGGCTCAGCCTGGGACGAAGACAGACACACACACAAAAAATGAAGCTCGGATTTCAGTAACTGATGGGATAGGTTTTGAAAGCCACGTTATTTGAGAATTCTGAGTATTGTTGCATCATTTACCTCCACAATGACAGCAGGAGGTTCCTTCTCCACGGCGAGATTAACTAGACCCAGGAAGATGTTCTGCAGCTTGATAAGGAAGGGGTCCGGGTACACAGCCCAGTCCTCCCATGCCCGGAAACATGACATTACTCGTTGCTGCCACAAAGAGGAAAAAAAGACAATGATGGTTGAGAGACATACAGTAGGTGACAAACTGATTGCATAGATAATATGTTTAGTTTATTTAATGGGATTCGGACGTTTGGTACCTTGAAGTTCTCGCACTGAAGGTGGCCCTGTATCGTTTTGTATGTCGCGTTAAGGTCTGAGAAAATCTGGCAGAGCTTTGCCTCAAAACTGTTGAATAGAGGGTAAGAGCATTAATGTGAATTTGAAACAGAGGTAGTGACTTGGATATACCAATCTTAAACTTACAGTGCTTTGTTATATATTCAAACGGTAAATTACGCAACTTACTATTTTCTGTAGTAAGACGCATTGGTTACTTTGGCAGAAGAGTTGTACAGCACATCAGAAACTAGATACAACCGTGCAATCTAAAATGTAAAAGAAAATATGAATAAATGTTACATATTGTACCAAAATGTCTACCACAGAATTTGACACTCATGGAAGTTATTTTCCTAACAGACAGTCAGCGATATATCTTGCCTTCTTGGGGAGAGGGGTCTTGAGGATGGAGAGAGACTCTGTGATACACTCCACAATCTCTTCAGCTGCTTCGGCGTGGCTGAGACAAAACAGCATGGCTTCTGCTATGTCTCCCCTTCTGGGAGACAAACCACGCAGCATCTCCTCCAGTTTGTCCCGCTCTCTGCAGAGATGAAGGGCAGTTAAGAGTAAAATCGATCCAACTCCAGGTTCACCAAACAGCAAGGCATTTTACCAGATTGGTGAACCATGAGATGATACAGTTTATGAGTACATTTTTAACTGAATCTATGCTAAAATCCACAAGGAAATGGTCTTACTCTTCCTTCAAGCAGCCTTTCTTGCTGGCGTCCTCCTCTTCCTCCTCTTCCTCACCATCATCATAAGGACCGTGGAGGTATGGATTAAGAGGAGGCGGACGCCACAAAGAGCCATTCTTAAACATCCTAAAGTCCTCTGTTCGCCATTTGCCTGGAGCTTCACCCTGAGCAAGTAGTAATTTACAGTTAATATCACAACAAAACCTGCTGGACTGTGATCTCAGAACATTGTGTTTTTATTTTCAATGGGGCTGAAATCCACTGAAATTTGTGCAAGCAATATGTTAAACATAGAAATCAAACCTGTAGTATGGAGTAGAGCTTCCACCGGTAGTATACATGCGCTGGGCTCTGGTTCTCAAATAAAAACCTGATAGAAAAAAACATAAACATGAGCATACTCATCGTAACTTTGCAAAAACTACTACATGAAGGAAATACATTATTGATGTGAAGCTGCACTGACCTGTACATGGGATTGTTGATTTCTCTGTTCATGATCATCGCTTCAAACATTGGGCCTTCACGCACCACAAACTCGATCATTCGGTGGATGAGAGAGAGTAAATTCCTACAAGAAAAACACAGTTAAAGCAAACGGATTCAGACTGGCCGGACCCTTCACCACTACAAATAGCCTGTCTATTAGTTTAATTTATGCTTGGTGGTTTGACACTCAGAATAGTTGTCTCTCGACAGACACAATGCATGTTTTACAACAAATTTTGCTGGGCAGAACTGCAGCTGTCACGTACAGTAGGCTGCAGCTTGCTATAATGTACCTGGCAGACGATGTCACTTAAATGACTCAGTCAAAGATATACAGTAATATACATTTACTACTAATTTACTGTGAATGATGAGGTAAGATATATCTCAATACAGAGGCAACTGTCAAAAAGTGTCACATGACCAGGCATATATTAAATGTAACCGTGACTATGTCTCAGAGCCTATGTATAACATCAATGCTGCCAAAAATTTTAACTTAAAACAACTGATGTTGTTACAGTCAAATGATCACATTAATTAATTAAAAAAAAAACTAACAATTCAGGCAACAGTAGAATTTCTTTTAATTTGTGCGTAGATTGTTTCAAGTTCATGCCTGTGTTCTTTATGGCTGCGGTGCAAAAGGTTTTAATTACATTGCACTGCCTGGACCCTTTCTTTGAAATCTTCCTAGATTCAAATTTCACAAAAGTGAAGCTGAAGAACTTGGGAAAGTAGGAGAGAGACATTGCTAAGACACTGCATTAAATGAAAAGTCTGTCAATACAGTGCCTTTCAATTTCCACTCATCTCCTGTCCAATGTGAAGTGAGGAAGAACCAAAGCAGTATAGGATTGTTGGCCTTAATAGGCCAAACATGTTATCTGGTGGAGTTGGTAGCGACTGAATACAGTGCAAATGGGATCACTAAAGTTCTTCTGTGACAATTTTGGGGAGATACATGGTGCAGGCTGCATACAATTAGCCGAAAGTGGCCAACAAGACAAAGGATGTCTTTCATTTGACAACACAGATCACATTTACTTGTATTGGAGCCGATCGTACCAATGGCAGGGTAAAATTCAGTATACTTTCCCAATCCATCCCATGAGGCTTTTCAGGTCCCTCGCTGCTGCAGACAGTTCAACTTGTGCTGCTCACCAAGGCCAATGTCAAAGGTCATATATAGACTAATGCTGGCAGGTTTGGATTTGTTGGCAGGGGCCAGATTTACTGAGCTCCTGACAGTGTGACAGAGGCCAAGGGGGTAGACGGTCTAAGTGAGCAATGGTCAGAGAGCAGCGTTTCACAACTAGACAGCTAGAGTCATTCGACTATTTATGTGGCAGAGTAACATGTTACTGAAGTTGAAAAACAACACAATTAAATGTTGATGTATGGAGTGGAACTGTGATGGACTGAAGTCATGATGTTTGGCTCCAAACAGCACATTAAATAAGCACTATAATGATATTTTTGCTACACATTTGAAAAATAAAATATGAGTGATGGTGGAGTGTGAAAGAGCAAGCTACAAAACAAAACTTGTCAGTCAGTATTATTCTATCTACTAATAGGATGACATTATACAATAGCCTCAACCATTGCTCACCCATACTGACCAGCCCCCTGTAGCATGCAGTGATCAACTGATCAAACTTTTAGCTTCATTATGGGATGTTTTTTTCTAAGTTTGTACACCAATTTAAAAAAAGAAAAACATGTACCTTTCTGTTGGGATAACCACTTTGACTATGGCTTGCGACAGAGTCTGTATATGAAGTCACATCAGATAATAAACATAGAATGTGAGTATTGTTAAAAGGCAACAGGTGAAAAATATAAAAAATGCATTTAAAAGTGCAAATAGACAACAACTTTCCTTCACTGCTGTCAGTTTTACTAAAGGCCAAACACCCCTGACACTGTATTCATTAATGATAAACACCTTTCTGTACACTGAGCATTTTCCACTCACTAACATTTCATATACCCACACTTGGGTTGATATACAGTGCAAAACTATTTTAACAATTTTAATTATTTGTCAACAAGACAAAAAACTATCAATTACAAAACTTGGATTAAAACCTGTACTGACTGCTCATTATAAAAGCTAACATCTTACCAGGTGAATTAACAAAACACTGCCATAACCCATGTGAAAATCCTAGGCTGACATGCTAAGTTACCTTCTCAAACTCCTCCTTGTTTTTGGGTGGAGGAAGCATGGGAGCATTGGGGTTCTTTAGCCTCTCCCGGGGCTGTGCGTTGAAGGGTAGGCCAGAGGGAGGCGGGGGGAGTGTGTGCTCCATCATGGAAGGAGGGATGTAGATGGGGTGAGGAGGAATGGGCACACCTTTGCCCCATCCTAATTTCATCTCAAAGTTCATTATCATCTTTCCTGTAACAGGAGTGAAACAATTTTATTTACAAAGACTGGAAAGAAGCCACATATGTCATTTATTTATTTAATATTAAGAAATAGAGCTTTGTACCATTTAGGTTCTTGAGTGCTCGCTCTGCATCCCTCCTGTTCATGAAAGCCACAAAGCCACAGTTTCTCTCCCGAGCCCTCTCTTCGTCGGTTCTCGGCCACATGATCTTCACACTGGCCAGCGGGCCGTAGCGTCCAAACTCTTGACACAGCATCTCCTCATTCATCTATAAAATATCAATGATATACATGGAAATAATTATTGCTTCATAAATGGACATTAGGTAAATATCTGCACAACAAAACCACTTAAATTTAAGGACATAAGCAGCACATTTCCATTAAGAATTTAGAGTCAGCCCATAGTAGGTTCAAATTAAACCCTCTCTTTCACAGCAAAACTATGTCAGTCAGTGCTTTACTGCCACTGTTCTTCACTTCATAAATCTTTGTATAAAAATTCACCTGTGGATTGATGTTTCCGAGGTACAAGTTAGTAGTCGACGGGTCTCCGACATCATGGGAACCTGGCGCACAATCATCCAAAACTGCAGAGACAGAAAAGAGAGAAGAATTTCCTACTGCTGTCTGACAGGACAACACGTTGTCTTAGCAAGATGAAGATATTCACGGCCACTATATTAAGTCACAATTACCACTGGACGGACGGTTTCTTCTTGAAGAACCATCCGCTAAAAGAAGCAGAAAAGCAGTATAAATTTTGTTTCAGGGCAAAGGTAGACAAAGGGTGTGGGGAGTGGAGTAAGGCGCGCAGGACAGGGCCATTTCAGGCCAAGTTAGTACATGGAACACAGTCATGCAGCTTGAAGACACTTACATGAGCGTCTTCCATCCGTGCCTGAGAGAGGTTCGAAACGACTCACACGTCCTTTCATCTTATGTCTTTCATCCCTTTCCTCCTGTATTCTGCAGGAAACAGAATGTAGTACGATTAAGCGTTCATTTCCAAACTGCACCATTCCACACCATAACACCTGGGACCCGCAAGGTTCAACAACCCTAAACACTTCAAATTTTAAACAGATTTATGTGTTAAAACTTACTGTTTAAGTTCTTCTTTGAAGAGCTCCAAGTTGCTCTTCTTCTTTTCCTTTTCACTGCTTTTCTTAACAGACTGAAAGACAGATGTGAAAATATTAGCATCACAGTCAAAACAAACCATTCTTTACTACAGCAGTAAGAAGAGAGGCTACCTGACCATGATCATACTTACATGTCTTTTGTCCAATGCTAAAAACTGAGGTGGGGTTTCCAAAGGCAAGAAGCTTTTTGTTTGGTTCTCAAAGCGGGACTTAGGTTTGTACAACTTTCCTTTCTTCTCATCAGCAGCTGCCTCCTCTGAAAGGAGAAAGAACATGTTTTCTCTGAATTTCACTACAGTTACATTAGTATTTCACTTTTACAAGACATGGATGGAGGATGTTGTGAACTGTGCTTGTGCCCTACCATATTATGCAATCCATATGGGAAATACATAATGTAAATAATAGATATGTTGTACCTTTAGTTGCATTTGCAATGCCACCACGGACAAAGGCCTTGACTTTGCCCTCCCCTCCTCCTTCAAAAGCAGCAAGAAACTCCTCATAAATCTCAGCTGCTGCCCGCTCATCCTCCTGAAAAGAGAAACCAGTGTCAAAGTAAATAAATACACATACTTAAAATTACGGAGAAGCATCTTTACAAAATGTGTACCCAGTTATGGCAAACAGTGTTCTCGAAAAAGGACAGCAAGTCTTACTTTTTTCTTTATTTCATCTTGTTCTTTCTTGCTCAGGGTCCTCTTCGCCACTGCCATTTTGCCAATGCTGAAAGACTTCAGTTTGCTCTCAAGCAGCGCCTGTCGATGTAAACAAAGCGTGGTTGGCTTTCAACAGGTATTTCAACAGTCCGGTTGTATATAACACATTCAGGATATTACTCATACACCATTGCAGCTGCAAGTAGTGTTAATTATTACTCAGATGACTGTTAAAGAGACAGTTATCGTGTTGACAGCTAAGATAAGCGGGGGTCCATTGCCGTAGCACCACGCAACTCACACTACACCGTAAAGTAGGTTGTGTCCTCTGGTACTTTGCGATCATTGCCCCTAACCTTTGCTGGCCGCTGCATCCAGTGCATATTTTCTATCTAGTCTCGGCCGGACATCAAAGTAGTAACGTAAGCTTTACAACCGAGGCCTAACAAGCTGGTGTCTGCAGCGGCGCCACCGACTGAGCGCTTTACGCGGCGAATGACTGTGACAACGAGCTAAGGCTGAAAACCGTAAAAGGCCCGAGCTCCCAAAACATCGGATCCTACTAATCCTAAATCCAAACACACATCAACTAAACCTCGTCGTGGGGACTAGTTACGTCGGCATCCGCTGGCTACCGCTGTGAACCGTCTCCCTTCACGGGTCGAGCCGCTGTTGCTGTTTGTGGTGGCTAAATAAATAGCTTAGCTTAGCATTAGGCAGTGTGGCCGGAGAGACGAAGGTTAGCTAACAGCGTTGCGCAGACTCGTCACTTTTGTCTCTTGTGGGCCACAAATGTGCAAATACTCGAAGTTACGCGGGCGCACCGCCGTCTACATCGTTTCCAGCACAACAGATATGACCTAACTAATGCAAGTATGAACGGTAAATTCACCTTAGCGCTGGCTTTCTGAGAGCCACCAGGCGCTCGGTCCGCCATCTTTTGTGGAACTAATGTATATAATCGATCGCCGATAAGAAGATAGCGCCAAATGTGAAACTGCAGGCGACACAGTCGATCGCAGAGTCAATGATGGAAGCACTTATTTTGCCCTGCCACTCTTCGGTGGTCGTGTTCACGTTTACACGGAGCCGTGTATGAACATTGCAGTGATGTTGAGAGATAAAACGGGATTTTGAACATCTTTTCCGATTGATTTATTGTGTCACAGTTTAAATATTTGCAGCTTTGCATTGGCCGGGTTGCTGCACAGATAGCCTAATGCAAGGGTTTAATTAGTATCCAGTGGGTTCATTGATAAGGTTAAGAGAAAAATAAGATATATTTGAGCTATAATGAAATATGTACCTACTAAGTATTTGCTTGTACCACACTTAGTCCAGCAGGTGGTGCCATCGCTCTCATGTTATCTCCATTAAGTACAGTCAGTCTCTGTTACCTGTGCATATTATTTGGACAACCCAGTTCACGGCGATTTATAACACCTAATGACATTTCAGCTGGTGTAAAAATCTACATTCCTGTTAGAGATCAGTCCACATCTGCAGAGTAAACTGCACATGTAGGTCGTAAAGGCAACCACATTGCAGCTGTGTGCTCTTGGTTACATCAAGCATCTGTAGCCTATGTTGATGATTCAGATCACCCATGTATGACTTCTTGGGTCAAGTTTGTCAGTGCCACTTCCTTCCAGTTGTTGCAGCGCTTCTTTTAATGTTTTTTTGTGTGTGTGTGTGTGTGTGTGTGCGTGTGTGTGTGTGCGTGTGGGGGTAAAAGCAGCAGCAGCAGCAGCAGCCCGTGCTCCCTCCCTCCCTCCCACCACGCAGAACAAACGCTATATTCATCTGCTCCGGCTCGCAGTCACCGAAACTCCCCGCAGGAAACTCCTGGGCACTTCTCCCCCCGCCGGCTCCGCTGCTCCACACCATGCCCTCCGTGCCACGGGGCGAAACCAGGCGAAGCGCCTGCTCCGTCCACCCGACAATGTGGAGAACATGCGGCGTTTTTTGCGCATGGAGTCTACTGTTCTTGACAGAGGTCTGTGCGCAGTCTCAGCGGAGGTACATCTCTTTTTTTATTATTATTATTATTATTTACATTTTTTCTTATAATTTCAAAGCTTTATGAGTGAGTGAGGTGTGTTGGGATGTTGTGGAGTGGGCTGGAGTTTATTCAGAGGGGGTATTCTGCAGGCTGGGCTGCCTCCAGTCAGGACATGTGGCGCATTGAATTCAGTCTGTGTTAAATCAACCGCGGGCTGTCGTTAAGGTTTAGGCATGTGTATTGTTTTCATCATCATTTGATATTTGGAAAATAGAAAAAAAAACATTCTTCCCCCCCTCCCCTAGACCAACCTTCACATGCGGCGGAAACATTACAGGGGAATCAGGAGTGATCGGGAGCCAGGGGTACCCGGGAGTTTACCCTCCAAACACCAAATGTGTGTGGAGAATCACAGTGAGTCCAGTTTTATATTCACATGTTTTTGCTGTTTTTTTTTTTTTTTTCTGCCCTAGCCTGGAGTAATGATGCTGGTAACAATTTAGATTGTTAATTAGAAACACACCCAACAGCTGCACAGTGACACTCTTCCACTAACCCCAAACCTCCTAACTTCCTACCTAAAAATGCTTCACCACAACCAGCTTAAGGCAGTTTGTGGCAGGCTGTTACATTTCTGTACATTTAAACAGTCAAGCTGATTGTACCCAGCAACCTACTCCACATAAGTCAGGCTTGCTGCTAAAAATATGTTGTATCTGCAATAACATAGAAAACATTATTTAAGTGATGACCATGGGAGGTGTATACCTTTCATGATATTGTGTTGCTCTCGGTAAAGAGTAATGACGAAAAAAAATACAAAATTGACCCGTAATCCCCTGTGTTACCTCCCACCCAGGTCCCCGAGGGAAAGGTGGTGGTCCTGTCATTCCGCTCTATTGACTTGGAGAGCGACAACCTGTGTCGCTATGACTATGTGGATGTTTACAGCGGCCATGTCAGCGGGCAGAGGCTCGGCCGCTTCTGTGGGACGTTCAAGCCAGGAGCCCTGGTTTCCACGGGCAACAAGATGCTCATGCAGATGGTGTCTGATGCCAACACCGCTGGGAGTGGCTTCCTGGCTGTTTTCTCTGCTGCCCACCCACATGAAAGAGGTAGGCAAACAGGGGAAGAGGAATTGTTTTGGCATGCTTGCTCTTAATGTTGCTGTCTTCCACAAAGGTGCCAAGGCTGCAGGGGTAGCAGCTGTGTAGTGAATATCTCGCCGCTACCCAAGCATGTAATGCAGAGCCACGTGGGACTGTGTCTCAGCCATGACTTCACCCCATAAAGGAATCTGATACTGGCCCGGGAGTGTGTCTGTTTGTCTTTAAAAAGCCAAGTAACAAGGCTTTTTAACAGGAGTCGCTTCAGTGAGGTCATTGCATGGTACCCCAATGCCCAGACACAGAGAGAGAAATGTCACCCTGCTGAAGTAGAGTTCCGCTTTTGGATAATACCGTGAATCGCTTTCAAGGCATGCAGACACAGTGTAAAACAAAAGGAGGTTTAGTGTTTTTTCTGCTCAGTAAGAAGTCATTGCAAAGTCGGAGACAAGGCTACAGGTTTATGGTTCCAGCATGAGGACAAAAAGGGGAGGAAGATCTTAACACTTCTCACGGAATTATGTGGAATTTCTCATAGTCATCAACATTTTTCGGACCACTTAAGTTGAAGGCGCAGGTCACAAGTATCACTTAGAGTTGAGCGAGCCTCTTCCTCTGTGCAGGGTTGCAAAGTGTCGTCTACTGTTCTTGTGGAATTTTAATGGCTGGTTCTCTGTACCCAAGGAGCTGACAGCTGTAACGAACAATGTCTATTAACCAGCCTGCCAGGCTCTTAAACAATGGATGGTAGCAGATAGACTTCTGCCTTCTGTCTCTGAGCGTCGTCATGCAAGTGTCTATTTTTGTCACTGTACTAAATTGTACTTCTTTTAGACATGTTGGAAAGCAAACATCCATCTAAGTGTATGTTACAAAGAAAACATGTCTTCAAGAGATTCATTTCTCTGACAGCCTGAACAGCTTGTATGGTTATTGAACTGATGTTTCTCAGATGCTTGACATTGGAAGCATGTTGTTTTTAAACTGTTCACTGCACAAGACTGATGAGTGACTTACTTTTTAGGGTGCACATATCGACAAAGAAAGCAATGTGAGCACCTATTACAGTAGACAAGTGGTTAATTGCAGGATCCTATGATGTGCATGCTATTCCTGCCTTTAAAAGAATGATAATTAAGATCTGGATCACTTCCTTCAAGTAACAGGAATTATATTTTGCAGATTATTCCAGATGACTATCCAAGATTAATTTAAATCATTACTCTACAGGGGACCAGTATTGTGGAGGCAGATTGGACAAGCCCTCAGGGACTTTCAAAACACCCAACTGGCCTGAGAAGGATTACCCTGCTGGTGTCACCTGCTCCTGGCATATAGTGGCACCAAAGAACCAGGTCAGAGTGTTCAAAATGAATGAATCTTTTTTTTTTTCTTATTAAAGGGAGGTGTTATATGTAAAGTTTGGATAAGAAATGACTCTTAAAGGAATACAGATGTAGGGGGAGTTGCCTACTGAACCTCAAACCAGTTAATGGGTGTGGAGGAAGACTACATCATCCCACCAATGATGGAGTACCCTGGTAGCCCTATTAAAAGCTTTTGCTTGATGAAAGAAGATTTTCCTTGTGATTTGTCTCCTGCTGCAGATTATTGAAGTCAAGTTTGAGAAGTTTGATGTGGAAAGAGATAACTACTGCCGTTATGACCATGTATCCATTTTCAACGGGGCTGAAATCAACGATGCCAAGAGGATTGGCAAATACTGTGGAGACAGCCCCCCAGCGTAGGTGATTCTGTCGTGAAGATTTTATTTTTCACTAAAAAACATGCATCCTATGAATTCCTCTCAGTTTATAATCTTGTCTGCGTTTCTTTGCAGGCCAGTGTTCTCGGAGGGGAACCAGCTCCTAATCCAGTTCCTGTCAGATCTCAGTCTAACCGCAGACGGCTTCATTGGACACTACAAGTTCAGACCAAAGAAATTTCTCACCACCACGATACCACCCACCACTACCACACTGCCAGTCACCACCAGGCCCATACGTAGGTAGCAACTTTTATCCAATAAAAACCTCTAGAAGAACATCTAACATCTGTATTTGTTGATGTAGCTATGATACATACTGGCTTGTGCTACTGGATTCTCTCGCGAACATGTGGGGTTTATCTTTCACTTTAACAACAAGGAGAATCTGGAACCTGTTTCTGATAGCAGATCTGGGCAAGAAAAGAACTAAGTGAAGTGTACTGCATGAGTAAATGTTAACTCCTTCGTCAACTTTACACTGCAAAAAACAAAAAAACAAACAAACAACAGAAAAAGATGAAACTAAACAGTGGCTCTTCATAATGTGACATGCAGTTGTAATGCATCATTCTCCTCTGTACAAAGGGTGAATAGAACATACAGTACTGGAGACTGTAGGTTCTATGAAAGATGCAGCCAACAGCAGCATATGTTCAAACACAACATATGCTAAAACTGTGTCTTTAACCCACATTTCTATTGTGTAAACTCTACATAACACATGCACAATGTGGGCATGTGTCCGCACCGGCAATCACAGCTCATTTTCATACTCAGACTTGCATTCCCACACACTGTTGTTTTTTCCCCTTAGTCAAGCCAGGTTATTTTGGCGCCTCCCTGCCATGATCACATACTGCGACAACACTTTCTGGTTGGGTTATCTTTCCCGACTCTTTCCTCTCCAGAAAAAATAAGATTTAGACAGTCACCTTGTATTTTCTTGGTTCCTTCCTTTATAGACTCTTTACTGTCTCTAACTCCAAAAACAGATGTTCACATGTCACTCTATCTTGCCGTTTTACATACTGTACATTGTCTCTGAGGCCGACAGCCGTTCATTTGGAGAGGCTCTTGTGTTACTGAGAATACTCTGCAAATAAACCACAGTAGAAGCAGATGCAACCATAACTTACATGCTTGCATCACTGACAGGCAAAATTAGAGAGATTGAATTTTCTTGTGTGTGTGTGTGTGTGTCTCCGCAGCTCTGAAGTACTCTGTAGCCCTGTGCCAGCAGAAATGTAAAAGACGAGGAACACTTGAGAGCAATTACTGCTCCAGCAATTTCGGTAAGAACATCATTGCTTATTACAATTTATTTAAACCGCATGAGCTCCAGTCACTGATATGTTCCAGCTTTGCCCATGATATTATTGAACTCACCTACTGTTACGTACACACTAATCCTAAAACCTACACAGTGCAGATTCTTCAAAGATTTACGTCAGCACAGCCCACATTAACATCGGCGGCCAGATCTCCCCTAACAAGCAGTTTACAGTCCTGATCATGTCACTATCTTTGCTCCTCCGATTTCTCACTGCGCATCTCAAAGACTTCCTTGATAGCCTGTCAAGAAGTGAAGGGGTGTATACAGTAGGACACAGTTACTTTCAGTGTAAACACACACACACACACTCAGGCGCTGACTGGGGGTAAACTGTTGATAAATGAATGTGTTGATTCAGGCTCGGCCTCCGTTTGCTACTCTCCTGCTCTCTGATGTTTTCCTCTCGAAGATGTTTACCACATGTGTTAGACTGGCATTTCAAAGAGTTCACTGGGATTTTGCATCAGGAACTGAGGAAAGGCAAGCGGTGTGGTGGTGCATGTGGAAAAGTCGCCCGTGTGATGTGGCGGCGGAGTCGGCGCACGTTTCATCACATTTTAATGTGGCGAGACAGTAGACCGCAAATAGTTTAATCAACACTTAAAGTCATAACTGTTGGTATTGTTTAATTAATGATGTGATGTATGCACTTTGAATTGTCAAAAAGTAGTCCCCTGGTTTATGGAACAGTAGCCTCAGATAGAATAACATTACTGAAACAGGCAGTCCTCTGGCTATTCTCATCCCTCTCAGGAAATGAAACAGGCAGTATGTGAAGTCCAGACATATTGGTACCATCAGTGTAAAGAATCCTGTTCATGCTGACGTGATTCCCTCTCGTTCAACTGGCTCCACTATCACTCAGCTGTCACTGCTAAATGTCAGGTCTCTTTCATGGTGAACAAGTCCAAACAACAGAACTGTTATTTTTATGTGCTTTTGGAGACCTGGTCAGACTAAACAGGAAATGAAACTTCACCCTGCACATTTTTTAGTAAAATAAGTCAGAAAAAAAGAACTGGGAGATGCAGTAGGTAGCAATTGTGTATTCTGGTAAATTAACCTGTAAGATAGGTCCTATACAGTTTGTTTATCAGTGTCCAAAACCCAAAAATAAATGTTATAGATGATGTTTACCCTCTATATCAGATTGTATTGTTTGTAATATTGAGTAACCTCTTCTCCTCTGACTCACATGCAAAACATTTAAGATGAACAATTATGATATGACACATTTAACTTGGCCTCGTCACAGTCATGGTCATATCCTGGAATTGCATATCTTTGAAAGTCTTAAAATTACAGTAAAAGATATCTTTGATGTGTTTTCTGAGTTCTTGAGAAGGAGCTATTAGCCAATGGGTGTATGAGGGAGCCAAAAAAGTTGTTGACTGTCGACAGCCTGAAAGGAAATGTTGAGAGACTATGCTGTTAATTCACCATTACATCTTTACCAACTGGCTCACTCAATGCACACATTGTTCACATTTCTCTTTTTTATTGATGATGGCAATAAAAAAGCAGATTCCCTGCACCACAGCTGTTAAATTCCCCAATGTAAATTCCAGGCTCCCTTTTCTCTGATGATGACATTTGCTGTAAACTCTTTAACATTACACATTACACATTAGCCCTACATTTATAAATTCTATTGTGATAGAAAAACCTAGACGTCCCTTTGCTTTAGCCTGCAGTGTGCTAAACTGAAGTGCTGTATTCATTTATTTTGGTCCAGACTGAAATAACTCAATAACCTTTGGGTGGTTTGACATGAAATTTTGTACATACATTCATGGTCCCCAGACGATGCATTGTGAGCGTGTTAACGTGCCGATGTTCTCATTAAGCTCAAAGCATTGCTTTGCCCCTCACAGTCGCGAGCATGGCTGTAGAGTCTTAGTCTTGTTAATTGTCTGTTTGATATGAGTCAGTAACATCTTCTTTTACTTTATGGTTTTTCAACTAAACTCTCATTATCCTTAAAGCTTTGGCTTTTGCTCTACCGCAGCCGAGGAAACAGCACTTGCCAAAGTAGTGATGATCTTGTTCATATAAATTAAAAATGACATGTCTGGATCCTTGTCTAGGTTTTACTTATGCTGAACTATGTGAAGAATTGTGTACAGGCAGTGTTTCAACTTTGAATTCCAGGGAAAGACACATATATTCTCTTTATGTGATACACTATTTTAGAGTTTTAGTACTTATGTATATTTTTATTTTATTTCTCATGACCTGTGTGTGTGTGTCTGTGTCTGTGACAGTGATAACCGGGACTGTCATTACTGCTGTGATGAGAGGAGGAAGTATGTACGCCACGGTCTCTATCATCAACGTGTATAAGGAAGGCAGTCTGGCCATCCAACAGGCAGGGAAGACCATGAGCACCAAGATCATTATCCTGTGCAAGAAGTGTCCATTCATCAGAAGAGGTGAGTTCAGAGTGCTGGTATCAATTAAATTGGCTCAATGTCCTTAAGAATACTTTTTTGATGTATAAAACCACTGTAAAAAAAAAAAAAGAAAAAGAAAATGATCTAAATGATGATAATCGGTATGCAGTTCCTGGTTGACTGTTTTTAATAACCCATGGCTCTGAGTTTGCCTCCTTTGCTGTGCCGTCGTGCTCAGTTGATAGAGCTCGCCCCAAAGTGTGAGGTGAGCGGCAGAACTCACTGTCCAGACAGTCAATTTAACAATAAATATGTTTATATGTATGCATATAAACATATGGTATACAGACCTGCCATGTGGAGATTCTGATATTTGGCCTCCCTGAATGTCTCTGCCGTTCCGCCACTGCATTCAGGTTTTTTTTGTGTGACCTCAGGCTTGAACTACATATTCATGGGCCAGGTGGACGAGGATGGCCGGGGGAAAATCGCCCCTCACCACTTTGTTATGGCGTTTAAGACAAAGAACCAGAAAGGACTCAACGTTCTGAAAAACAAGCGGTGCTGAGTTCCCGTAGCTCTGATGTTCTCCACTGGACAGGTTTGCCTGAGGCTCAGCTGTGGATGGAAAAACTTAAGCAAAAAAGGATCTCCATCTCAACAACACAAATATAGGCCTCAAAAACAAAACAGAATCTGGATGCAGCACAGAACATAAAGTCTACATGATTCATTCAATTAGGGGCGACTCAGATGTTTTTGGAATAAACAAGAAGACACTAAGTACTTTCACACGGTCTTCTATTATAAGACCAATCGCTTAGTCTGGTTGGCAACCTCAGATTAATCAGCAACATAATTAGTCAAAATTTCAACCCCTATTGTCAGCTCATTTTCACTCCGCCTATTCACATTCCTATCATCCCTTAGCAGGGAATTATATTGTAGCCAGTAACAGAAGCCCAGAGTAGGGACTATAGCAATTCACAGAGACGCGTTTCCTAAAACAAACGTTAATCTGATTTTTTTAAATTCCATTGTTTTAGTGTGCATATCTTTTCTTGCACTATTCATTTCTAATTAATTATGCATTCAACAAATATATCTGTCTGGCAGAATAGTCTTAAATATCACAAGCCTGATTAATATCCATAGGGGATTTGTCACAGCTGATTGTTGTAGTTAGATGGTGTTAACAACCTGCAGTTAATTTTTTCTGTTTAATTTCAATGGACAGGATTAGGATGTTTTTAAATGACAAAACTAGTGGTGATAAAAAGTGCAATATTTAATATATACATGATTCTATTTTAAAGGATTTTATGCCGGTTTTATGTGAAACAAATGAAGACCTACCTAGTTAAAGCTCTTTTCTTCACTTTGTTTCCAGATGCAAAGCACCGCCATCAGCATAATTAAATTACTTACAGTACATTGTTTTTAAAGGCAGAGGTATGGAATGAAAACATATTTTCATATGAAAAAGTCTGTGAATATTATTTATATTTAATTGTTTTCATCTGCCCAAATAAAACTCCTTTACCATTTTCCTTTTGTTTGTCTGTCTTTGTACAAGAACTTTCAGCTGTAACCCAAATAATGCCAAATAAGATTGGAATTGGTCTGTTGAGAGCGGTTAAAGCAACTTTGCTCTGCTAAGCGTGGGAATGGATCAGGTGTGTGTAATGTGACTCTCACGTGGACTGGATCGCTGTGCAGTCGGCTGAACAGTTGACAGTTTTCTGGCTTTCAGATGTTAGCGGCCAAAGATCAGTTTTGAAGGAGAGAAGTCAACAAGTAACTTCAAATCTCAGAAGCAGCATTCAGCAAAACCTGCTCCCTCTGCCATTAAAGCCCCAAAAGGTCAGATTTTTCCATAAATCTTTATTTGTCTTTCTATTGAAAACAATGGCTTTCTTTATTTACAAAAAAGGTTGAATAGCTGAATAATACATAGGGGGCCTGAGTCTGGAGGCTTTGGTGGAGAATATATATTTTTCTAGTTAAGTTCCAGGTTTAAAATTTGCCTCTGTGACTCAAAAGAGCAGAGTTTTTGCACATGCTCGGGTCATATGGCATCCCAGATAAACGAGAAGCAGAGGTTTTGTCAAGAGGAGAGGGGAAAGGGGAAGAGATATCTAGTCTTTTTTTAGCTCCTTGGGTAGAACATGGCATATTTGGAGGTCCGGAAGCCCAGCAGGTCCCTCATCTCATTGCGAAACTTGGAGAGGTCTTGGCGCAGGTCGTTCAGATTTTCCACCGTGGCCTGGTCCGTGCTCTGCATCTTCTGCCGTGTGGAGGTCAGGTAGCGGTGAACCAGACAACACATGATCTTCTGGTAGTTCTCATCATGCTTCTGCTTTAGATTCTTCCACTCCTGGATGGAAAAGGCCGTAAAGGAATTCAGATCGATTACAAGATATTAACAAAAAGCACAGCTGGCCATTTGTTCAAGATTAAGGGGAAGGGATTGAATTTTAACCTTCCAGAAAAGAATCAAATCACAAAAATGCACTGGCAGCCATCTTCATACTACAATTTAAGGTTCTGAGAGTTATATAACTAGTTTTCATACCTTGAGGCTGTTCTGTCTCTTCACCTTGCCCTTTGAGGTGTGTGAACAGATCCACTTGCTCATGCTGGTCAACAGGTAGCAGACAGTCTTTGGGGAGGGGAGGATGTTGAACGGTGGAGGCATGGTACACTTGTCATCAAAGTAGCTAAGCCACAGTTTGGCTCGGGCAAACTTCCACTCCTTATCCTCGTGATTCTGCAGAATCCCAAAAGCCAGCAAGAACATTGAGAAGACAGGAATGTGAGAATTAATGTTAACTCGCTGTTCTCCATTTAGAGATCAATTTTAAAAAGCACAAAACCTTTTTTTTTTTTTTTTTTCGGAGATCCTGGAGGGGACAGATTTTTCAGGACATGGAATTGTTTTACTTAGCATATTCAAAATCAAACAGTTGTTCAAAAGAAGGAGAAAATGTGCAGTGGGGTTCCAAAGTATTTTTAACATCTGTGCAAAATTTCAGGGTGGATTAGAGAAAGATTTAATCTTAACAGTAAATGAAAACAGTTGCAACTTTCGGTTCGAAGTTGAACTCAAATTACCCTTAACAGCACTGAGAAACAAGGTTATTTTTTGCCAAAAGTTGTTTATACTTACAGCAATTTGTCTGAAGCTTTTATGGAGCATGGCCACCAGCAGCTTGGTCAGCACAATAACCACCACAATGTTGTAGGTGCCTATGATCATGGCGCCCACAAAAGAGCGCAGCTCCTCTGTGTAGCTGATGCGGGTGACGAAGAGCGCAACGTGTGCCAGGGAGAAGATATACCAGAATAGGGCATAGCAGGTCCCCATAAACCTGTGAAAGAGCGGGAGAATTTGATGTCAGTGGGCATTTAGGCAATATGTCTGTCAGATACATTTAACAATATAACCCAAAAAATGAAATTCTAATGACATGAAATACAGTTAAATCGTGAATGAGCATCACTTTATCAGCTGTATTTATACAGGCCCATATATAATCTCTAACATCTCTCATCAAACATTCTGAACATGCATCTCTGTCGTCATCGCTGTCCAAAATGACGGATTGAAGTTGGCCCATACGTGTGGAATGCATCATTGCTCTGCTGCTGGCAGAAAATGCCCCCGCAGTCCATGGGTGGATTCTTGTCTGGGTCTTTCTGGTCCTTTCCATAAAGCTGGGTGAGTCCAATGGTGAAGGAGAACAACACCAGCAGGAAGAGGCCCAAAAACTTTCCAAACTCCTGCAGCATCTGACCCATGGAGATCTGGGGAAATATTGAGATTGGTCTGTTAATCCTGTGCTGCCTGATCTGATCTAATCAAGTAGACATGAGTTTTTTTGTTTTGCCAGCAAGCCTCATTAACCACCAGTGGGGCTAGCTGGGGTCAGATCTAACAGACTGGGAGTCTGACCCTTTTAAAAAAAAGTTGTATTTCTTTACAAATGAGAAGTTAGAGCATGATCTTTGCCTCAATATTTTAGGATGCAAATCAAATTCACATTTGAGTCATGCATTTGAATGTGCGGGTGATGTGGTCTGCAGGTTGATGTAACTAGATTTTCTTGTTACTCTAATCAAGTAGTTTTTGTGCACGCGTTTGAAAATTAGCATTACCATTACTCAAGAAACAACATTTTTCCCAGCAGACATTGCAAGTAAGTTGCATAAACTGGCATAGGCACAGCATTAATGATGGAAATATTCCATTGAAGTGTGAAGTCAAAGGGTAGACATTTTTATTTCAGTGTTTAATGTGTATTTCTTCTTTCTAATCTATAGTATGTTTAGTATTAGCTATATTTCCGTTTATTTTAGCAGAATTTGTTGCATCTTAGGTTTCTTTACTATACATTTACACCATTGTTTCCTTCTGTTTTTTTCCAACTCTAACAAGGTAGCTATATTTCTACTTGAGTGTGATGTCTTGGTACTCTTTGAACACTTCATCCTGTGTAAGAAAACTTTCTGACCACTTGTAGCTGGTTTTCCCCCCACGTTCTTGTTTAGCATCCATCCCCGGAGGGAGTGGAAAAAGCAACATTTTCCGGCAGCTGAAATGCTCTCACGCTACCTGAGGGAAGATGGACAAACATGGAAGAAGCCAAAATAGGGGCTCGAAGACAGAGAAAGTCTTCTCAGATTACTGGAAACTGACTATTTGTAGACCTAAGTGGCTTATCTGTTTACCAGGAGCTAGAGATGCTCAAACAAGGTCAGAACATGCTCGCCCTTGAAAAAACACAAACACACACACAGTGTCCAGTGTGAGGGATGACCACTCTCCCTGCACCTCCAGGTGAATGGCGACTGAGATGTTTGCACACAAACCCAGACTGCTTGTTTGAGGAGAAGCGGTAGTCTATTAGGGTGATTCATTCTTCTTGTCATGTCCAAGTCCCTCCGGTGTATTCCTCTGCCACTTTGTACGCGTCTGATTTAGGAGCTGAGTGTGTTCCCTGCTTGCCCAGCCTGACAGGTAGCCTAACTTAGTTACTGTACAAACAGAGCAGGAACGCAGCAGGTCAGGTGCTCTTAACCTTGACTGGGGGGGGGGGGGGGGGGGGGGGGGGTCTGAGGCCTACTCCATAACCAAATTAAGCTTATACTACATATTCATTATCTTTTTCCTTTGTTAACTTTGGTTTTTATTATATATTTTGTTCTATGAATAAAATGACTGGACTTCCAATTAAATGTAGCAAACAGAAGGCAAAATGTTTTGTTTACCATGTTCCTGGAACTCTTTTTTTCCAGCTGGGAGTCTCTTTGTGCAATGCATTTTGGGACAACAGCTTCCTCCAACACAACGCTTAGAAATCAAGCAAATTTAGTATGCAAATTGATAAATCTCTAAGTATTTTACACTTTTACAGCGTGAACGCACTACAATAAATACTCAGAGCACAATTAGAATTTGTATGTAGTGTAGAACTGGGGCACAACTTGTGTCTTTTTCTCTCAGACACACTCATACATTCCTCCTTGGTGTGCCATCGGTTATTAATACTGTCAGTGAGGTTAAGTCTGGGCCATGAGTGAGCTCATTGTATGCGTACTGGTGATAGTAGATGCACACAGACACACACTCACACTCTCAGTCACTCTTTCCAACCTCAGCAGGGGGCACCACCCAGCAGAAACGTGAGCTGGCCTCTTCAGGAAGGAACGAATCAGAAAAACCTTGCTTTACCGCAAGCCACATAGCACTGCCCCACTGTCTGTGTGTGTTTGTGTGTGAGCAGGGAGCTTGTCTGATTGCAGCGTGTGAATTGTGAACTGCACGCTCGCATATGACAAGAGCGTGGAAATGTGTGGGTGAGTGTGCATAAGTAGGGAGGTGTGTCTGCCATGTGAGTGTGAGTGCGGCCATGAACACACAGCCACATCTATTTCCAAAGCTAATAATCTTTCCATCCTGCCAAGCCAGACAGTGATGTCACAGAGCGAGCGGGTGAAAGCGAGGGGAGAGAGGACAGGAAGGGAGAGGGAGACAGAAAGATGGAGGAGATTGTAGCTGAACAAGTGCTCATTAGCAATCCACAGGGCACCCTCAGTGTTTTATGAGTCAACCGCAAACAGCACCTTGACTTAACGACAGGAAGGCATCCCCACAAATACACTGACCTCACTGCATACCTGACGACGGCTTTATGTAATAAAGTCATGCAATAGATTAAAAGTGAAATTCTGCCAGCACAAAGTCAGACGTTGGCTGGCTTTACAATCTCTCTCTCTGCCAGCTGGCTGGATGATACGCAATATCATGATGCGATAAAAAAGGGACACCTATGGCACTGAGATTGTTGAAAAGCCTGCGTAGAAATTATGCAAACCAGATTTTTGGCTCGTCTGGGAACGTGGAAAAACAATGACATAACAGAAGAGTTTTTGAGCTGTTGTTCAATAAGTTTATCCTTGAAGTTTCTGACTGTCCACTTGAAATTGCTCAGTATAAAGAGATGAAACCTATGCAACTTTAGGCTTTTACTGGCACAGTTTTACAGATATTCACCATTTACACAGGTAGTTCTCTTCCATCCAAAGAAGAAGAGAACAAACAAAACCTCCACGAATAACAGCCGTGTTCAAGAAATGGCACAAAGAATGTCTTGCACTTATGTATGAAAGTATTAAACAAACTGGCAATAGTTAAATGTTGAGTCACGATTGAGAAAGGGATAAATAAGATGTGAAAAACACATGACATGCTTGTTCACATACGCACATTAATGCACTGTTGTACTTCCATGTAAACAAATACTGTATACTAACAAAGGGGAGACCCATGTCAAAACCACAGAAATGCCCATTTTTGTCAGATTAAATGTTGGCTGTTTACAAATGTAATTTATTTTGTGTTGTGTAAGAGGCATAAAGCAGATCAACGCAACTGTACTGCTAAACATTTCCATAACCTTTTGAGAAAAATAAGCAAAGAGATTCTGAAAATACTTCATGTATGCTAATTCAGAATGACACTGCCAGCTAAATCTGGGGATTATTCAATGGTATCCAATGCATCTTTTCCAGGATTTACAAAAGTTTACTAAACACTTTTCACTTCAAATCCCCAAAATTTTAACTCTTCAGAAAAAAGGCCAAGTTGTGAGGCTGATGCCAATGCATTTTTCAAATTAAATTTGCTTAGCATTTAAAAAAACGTAAAAGCTTTATTGAAAAAGTTTTCAAATGGTTTTCAACTGCCACGGGCTATATAGTATGTAATGACTATACTTTTCCCTTTTCAGTACTTAGTTCCCATGCAGCCAAAATTGTTAAGATGGCAATGGATAAGACTTGCTGTATGTGCCAGATTGTGATAGAAATCAATCTGGGTTCCAATGAAAATGTGTTGTGGGTGTATAGTCAGCTCATCCAGCTTTAAATACACAGCCTAAACTGAAGTTAGATTGAGAAATCAATTTTGTGTAAACTGAAGGGCTCTCATTCATGTAGATGATAGAAATGATGATAGCGGTATGGGGATGCATATGGCAACTAAGCTGAAAAGCTTTATGATGTTGTGTTCAGTTTATTATGAGCATATTATTACAGCAGAAGATATCCATCCATTGCCTGAGTTCACTGTGCTTATACTTAATGCTTATGATGATGGTTATGATACCGCTGAGCACAGCTGGTGTGATGTTTAGTGTGGGTTTGTCCTTGAGTGTTCACACTACACTGAGAGCGGAAGAGAGTGGGTGGTGTGTGATGGGGTTAGAGCGAATGATAGGAAGGGAAGCAGTTTTATAATCATTATATAAGAATTTGGTTATTTTGTTCTCAATCCAAAGTGTTTCACCTCAAATCTTTTTGCTGCATGTCTGGCTCCACTAGGAATCAAGCTCTGAAAATGTCACAGCTGCTTATGGTGCGTGTCACCACTGCTTCCTACCTGTAGCGGGCCCAGTATGGAGCTGGTGGTGTACATGAAGAAGAGTCGCAGGTAACTAAGAACGTTGGCAAAGGCGAACAGGCCCTCAGCCACCAATATGGGATGGAAGGCATCCCAGTTCTTCCTCTCTGTCTCCTCCACATTCTTGAACTGAAGAAGAACAAGCAAACATTCAGAAGCACATACATCTACACTTGACAGCTCTGAAATAGTCAAATGTGATACTAACTTATTAAAGGATAGGTTCACCGCAGTTAAACAACAGACTACGATTGTGATTTATTTACTAGTATAGCTAGCTGATCATACTATGAGGTTCCCAGTTTTGAAAATGAGATTTACAGTGGTTCTTAATCTTACCTCTGGAGACCCCAAGCATTGCATATTTTACATCTGTATGATAGCTGTTGATTGGCTGAACACACCTGATTTACACACCTGCCCTAATGGACTGTGTTTAAAAAGACGCTTCAGCAGAGCGGTATCAAAAACTAAAGCTGCTGTATCTACTGAGTGGTGACAGTATGTATAATATACAGTATGCACAATCATAAAAATTTTGGGAATAACCTTTAATATCTAGATTGGAAAACGGCTAAGAGAATAGAGACTGGCTTGACAGTTTCAGAGTCTTTTTATACATCAGGCCTCCTTCAGAATAAATTATTCTGAAAAATGTAAATATTTATATTTATTATAAATATAATTATATTAGAAATATATTGATATCTACCCTCGTATCTAACCATTGGGCAAAAAAGCCAATTTAAAAAAAAGTGTCCGCTACACCTTTAACTATGATATAATAAAAAAAAAACACAACATTTTCGTAATAATCTATGCAATGTACAGTGTGGTGTTTTTTAAAATTAAATTAAGTAACTGAAGTTTTTGTCAGTAATGTAAATTACAGTTATAGACTGCTTCCTTTGCATAATCAATGGACCTACGTACTCATGGTCCACCCACATGGATGCTTTCACTTATTTTGCCTGATTAGACCTCTTCCTTAAGATCGTGTGGACGTGTACAGACTGTGCCTGATTGGCAATCTCCTGTAGTCCCTGCTAAGGTACGGAAAATTACACCTTGAGTTCAGTAAACTCATATAATTCCCAGCATACCTTTTCCCAGTTCCAGCTTGAGCTGAAGTCCAATCAATCAGAACAACTGAAAGCACCTGTGTGGGTGAACTACTTATGTTTTTCCCAGAAAATGGATGTATAGTGAAATGAGTTCACTTTATGAATCCAGTCCAATCTAGCAATCTTTTAACCTTTCAAGCGAACAGTACAAAAGAACATACGTATCTCTAAATATAAAGAGTGAGTGTGATGTGTATATACCTTGCTGTGAGCAACTATCTTAAGGGCAAAGGTGGCTAGGTAAAGGGAATTCATCACAAAGCTCAGCTGGTTCCTGGACTCATCCAGAAAGTCTTCCAGCCCCTCGTACCACAGGCGCTTCACATCCGACCACACCATCCCTACAGGAGAGCAGGAATTCACCATCACCACACACACATATACACACACCAATGGAAAAAGGCATTCTGCTGTCATCCCCTAAGATTCAGCCATAACACATCTCACAGAGGGAGCCCGGGGGGAAACAGGAATGTGTGAGACGCAGGAATCGGAGATTAATGTGCTGAAAATGTGTCATCTGTGGGATTTAGGGAGGTGTGTGGAATTTAATAAAAATAGGCGTCCAAGTAGAATTTCATCATTTCTGAAATCTACACTAGGGATACTAAAATTAAGACTGAAAGCTTGACTCCAGCAAGGCACAGTGACACATTATCTATGCCTTGATTCAGAAATTATTGCATTAGATTGACCCTGAATGATCTGTTATTAGTTTCCATGGTTTCAACAGAAATAAAGCAGAGAAGGGACTGGCTTTGGTACAGAAATCCCTGACGTATTGTATCACACTTGAGTTGTTTCAATCTCTGGATAAATTCTATTCATTTTGTCTGGTTCGTAGGACCTTGGATGCTGGAAGTTCTAATGCGGAAATCAAAGTGCACACACTCGTGGACAGCGAGCGATGCATTGAGACACACGCATGCATGTCCAGCGCACAGACACACTCACAGTCTCAGCATCTGAATTCCCCATTAATGTGAGGCTTCTGGCTCAGGGGAATAGCAGGATGGAGAGAGCAGGAGAAAGATGAGAGGAGAGGGGGGTAGCGTGGGAGAAAGAGAGAACAATGGAAAGCAAAGGGATTGAAAAGTTGCTTGTTTGACTTGTGAGTGCTGTCTGTACACATGCAGCACATGTACGGCAGTAGCTTCAACAGCTCCCTTTCACACCCTGAGAATCTTCTGCATCACATCTTGCAGTGAAGTGGTTTCGCAATGAAGGAGCCTTGAAGAAAAAAAACTGCTCAAGTTATTAAAACTGATCTTTGATGTTGCTCTTTTGCAGTACTTAACGAATATTTCCCTCTCTAGTGGGCCCATGGAAAAAACCCATTATACTTCCGTCTAATGACTCAACCACAGATTTCACTCCTGCAATAAACAGAATAAACTGCAAGTTACCCCAAAACCATCTTCGCAACATTGTATAATAGACGTACATTTTTTTTTCTACATTCTTTTATAACCTGTCAGGTGCAGTAATTGGGACGATTTATCAATCCAGCCATGAAAGCGACGAAAGCCAGCCCATTGAGCTATGGTTGCGATGCTTTGTGTCTGTCGGAGAGGGGTAGGATGCTGCTGAGAAGAAGGCAGGGCCATTAAAGCGATTGAATGATCATGCTAATGGTTTCTTGGCAGAAGAGGAAGGTAGAGAGGCCCTTCCCCCAGAGAGACAGGGTCAGTTTCTAACTGTCACTATCTAACCTCATCTGAACAGATACGGCTTGTGCACATGGGTTTGCCTTTGTGCAAATGTATGTTCTGCATGCATGTGGGCTGAGACCAGTGATAGCAGCACTCAGATGGACCACAAGGGAGAGAGGAGAAGCTGCGGTTCCTGTCTGTAGAACTCAATTAGAAGCTGAACTGACAAGTTTAATCCAGTCAAGCCAGGCTTTCTGTCGTAAAGTATAGAAACAGCTGTTTGTCATGTTATGCCTGATAGGATTATGGATACTGAATACTGGACTTTAGCCAGACCATAACAGGAATCTCTCATTTTCACTCCACTCAATATGCAATATTCTATTAAATTCTGTTTTTTATTATTGAATTCTTATGTTTTTAGTTCTATTGTGTCCACTAGGGGATGAATGATTATTCAATTATCGAAATTTGCCCACTAACCACAGAAATATATGTTACGATTGCAACATACATGATACCCCTCTACACACAGCACACATACATTAGTATGTTATTTACTGCATAAAAGCTGAGTTTGCGGTGGGGTAAAAAGCTGACCTATGATCCAGAGGATGAGCAGGTAATCTATCATCTCCAGTGCAGGGCCCATGGTGTTTTTCTTGCCCTCATTGTAGACCAGAGAGTACAGGTTGAGCAGCAGCAGGAAGGTGAAGTAGGAGGCGCTGTGGATGATGAACTTGACGAAGGGCGTGTGGATGATCTGGCCCACGCGGGAGCGAGGCACCAGAAGGTAGCAGACAGAGAGCAGAGGCCAAAGCATCGCCACGCTCAGCACTGTGGCCATCTTTAGACAGGTGTGTTTGCGCCGGTAGCTGGCCGTCTCCCCAAACCAGACGGTGTTGAGGAACTGTTGACAGTTGGACTGAGCCACAAACTGTAAGAGGGGCATGAGGAGAGAATGACGTGAGGATGTGAAACTGTTGAGTTCATTTTTAGGTCAAATCTGTTGAAATTGACCTTCATGAGCTTGAAGGAATAGAGTAGTTCAACATTTTGGAGAATAATGCTTATTGAAGCCTTAAGAGGAACTATAATAGTTCTATTTCTCCAGCAGGAAACAACGGCATGCCACCAGCTGTACCGTGATATATGAGTCAAACTTTTCACACTGAGCCATCCCAGTTGTAAATTGCCCCACAGCTTCAAACAACCAGATTTAGTTTGCCTTTGACGGCTGTTGCCTGGAGGAAGTACTTTATCCTGCCAAACTCATATTTCACAATGACAAGCACATGGTGTGCTGGAGCAGATGAGTCCGACATATAGTACATTAAATAAGAGGTCATTAGTAATATCATTTTCTCTCCACTAATCTGTGGAAAGTTATTGTTATTATTATATATCAAATTCATTCAATTTATATTGAAGATTGGCTTGCTGATGACACTGCGAAGAAACCATGAAACAGTTTGAAGCAGACTTTGCAGGTCTAACCTCTTTTTGGTTGTACTTAATGGCAAGCTTGAGTCGACTCAGGTTCATGCGCTCCTCCAGTAAGCCTCTCTTGTCAACATGATCCTCACTGGATGTGTGGTTGAGAATCACTTCGAGCTCTCGAGAGTTTCGAGCCTGAGCCAGCAGGTCTTTGGCAAACATCTTACACTGCTTGGCCAGCTCCTCGTAGTCATTCCTGGAGTAAGGAAATTAGAGACAATCAGACCACATGAGAGGTTATGATTCTTATCTCTTCCATACTATAAAGGAAAGAAGTTAACAATATCACTGTGTGCGTGTATGTGCATCCTGTATGTTTCTCTGTCTTTATGCCTGAGCTTTTATGTGCAAGGCAGAGGTAGGTAGACGTGCGCTGACATGAAGCACAGACATGCAGAAGTTGATAGCAATCGTACCTGAACTCCACCTCAACCAGGCTGAGCTCCCTGAGGTCTGTACTCAGCTCAAAGGCTCTGAGTATGGGATCTTCCTCAGTCAGCATGATCAGAGAGGGGCTGGCCAGGCAGCGGTAGATGTCCAGGCGGAACCTGATCCAGAAAGACCAAGGTGGATGAGGAGGAAAATGTGAAGTTGAAACAGATCAGAATACAGGTGCACAGATGAGAAAAAAGGAAATCTACAAACAAATTCAGCCTTCTGCTGTTGCTGTTTCATTTGTACCTACTTTGACCTCTATGTTGTTTGCCAGCCAAACTGCAGACTGATTAATTTTGCTTGTGTGGGAGGCTACAGTGCCCTGCAGAGAGAATAAAGATGCCCAGCAGAGGAGATCAGCAAAATCTCATCTGCAAGTCTAAGATGGTATCAGAAACCTTGTATCGCTACTTCCCAGAGCAAACACTGCTGTTTTCTGCAGCTTCCTCATAAATTAGAGTTTGTAGGGGTTTTATATTTCAGTATAAAGCCACCACTTACATGAAAAAAATAGTATTTCAATACTGAAAAACTGCCGGCTCTCCTAATCTAGATGCGTAGTGCGTGTTTATAACAGAGCATTAGGACTCCTTAGTGCTGTAAGCATTCATGGTACTGTAAAAAAAACAAAACAGGAGAGAGGCATTAACAAATGCACATGATACTAAATCATTCCTTTCCAGATGCTTAAGGTGACATTTTCAAGCTGATGGGATCATCAAAACAAGGTGCCGCAATGTTTAACAGGAACCCTTCCTGAACACTTTGACAGACCAATTGATTCATAGCTGTTTTTATGCTCCGACATACCAGAGCAGAAGTCCAAAACAATTTTAACAACGTAAAACTACACAGGCATCATCTGGAAGACAAAAGTGATGTTGAGCATTCCAGGTTACAGTAATTCAATGCAACTCTAGTCTTCTGGTTTAGATCAATGGGAGCTTAGTGCAGCCAACTGGGGAGAGCCAACAGCATTTATAGTGTTACATTTTCTGTGTTCTAGATTACCGAGGTGGCCTGTACCTGGAGTGCCGTAAACTGTCCTTCTTGTTTTTGGCGTTGCAGAGCGTGCACTCGCATCCGACAGCATGGGGCCGGGGGAGCGAGATGTCCTGTTTCAGCAGCATAGTCAGGATCTCGTAGTTGTTCCTGTGGGCGGCCAGGATGACTGGCGCCACGTCCATGGTGGTGGAGTACTCTGGGTTCTGAATCCGCTGCATCAGTTTCTAAAAAAATAAAATGGAAAAGACCAATTACATCAGCCTGTTAGCTTTTTCTTGAAAGAGGATTTATAAGCAGTAATGAGAGGAGACTTACAGCAATGGAGGGCTTGGAAGATCGCCTCGGCCTGTGGTTGAGGAGGATGTCCACAGCTCCCACCACCTCAGAGTCTATGGCCACCAACAAGGCATCTGTCGCCTACACACAAACAAACATTTTTGATCAGATAGCAGATCACATGCCAAAACAATAAAGAGATAACAATAATACTGAATAGTTGATGTTTTATTCAGTATTATTTTGTGTTTTGTGTGTGTTTACTACCTGGCAGCCATATTCCAGAAGAAGCTGCAGGATGTCTAGATTCTCGTTCTCGATGGTGATGGTGACGGCATCCCGGCCCAGCACGTCCACGCAGTTGATGTTGAGCTCGCCGTGTCGGTTCTCCTCGAGCAGTTTCTTCACCATGTAGTAGTCACCTGAGCAGCGCGTCGGAAACGCAAAGCAGCGGGAATGGAATCCACTTTAGGAAAATTCTTGCAAAGTCAGGTCAATAAAAGCAGTGAAGTACTGTCCGTGGACGGCGCCAAACAGACACACACACACGGCTGCAGACCTGAGGCAGACACTCGCATAGTTTGGGCTCAACTCCAGCAGCCCTCTTAACTTCGGTCACATATAACAATAACATCTCCCTCAAAGGACAATTTCTGTTGCGGAGCCATGTTTAGAGAGACTTTATATGGTCACAGCGGCAGTTGCAGGCCTGTACACCTAAAACAGCCTGTGCCTGTGCAATGTTCTTAACTTATCAATGAAACATTCTCCTCCCATCTGATGAGACGCCTCTTTGCGATTTTTTTACGTCTGCATCTTGTGTAGTTTCCCCTCCGTTTGTTTGCATTGACCCTCTTTGTAAGGAGCTGTCGAAAAAAAAGTCAGCAGACCAGGGAGAGAAACTTTTCACAGGAGCAGACTTTCATCTAAATATATCTTAACCCCTGTGGGCAAATTTCCACAGCGGCCCACATGTAGGCAGCTGTGAGAGGTATACACTGGAATAAAATGTGGTATAACTGCACAGTCTGCTTGCTGACCCTGCTGGAAATCTATGCAGCTGTTAGTCATTTTACCCAGAGTACATGTTATGAGACATAATGCTTCAGTAATATCTGAACTGATCAATATTGTAAGCCCACAGCAGTCATTTGATTCCAACATTAACATGAGCTCCTCTATGATCTTAAACGCATCATACTGGGTATAAAAACAATTCATTTTTGATTGGGTGGTACTCTGGGAGAAACAAGGGACGAATAACAACAGACCTTTCTCGCACGCCAGCAGGAAGAGCTTCTCATCCAGCGTAGTTTCCTCTTTCACCTCTCTCACGTCTTTCAAGGCCAGAAATTTATCCGGAGAGGAGGCGTCCGTGCCCTGGTACAGAGCTGCCATTACGACGGAGAGCGAGTACGGCCAAACACTGATGTGCATCCCACTAGAAACCGGCGACCATTACACAAGAAAGTCCATCATATGGGGTGACATTGGAGGAATTTGTTTTTGTTGATTTTTTTTGTTTGTTGTTGTTGTTTTTTTTTTTTTTTTGGCTGTTGTGTGTCGCAGCACGGCGGAGGATTAACGCGTCGTCATGAGGCTGAAGCAATTTCACCAAGCGCCGCTATCGCCGTCGCATCGCCGCTGCGTCCGCTTGCGCGCTTCTTCTTCCGGCCGAAAAGAGGCTTTCTTTTTTTTATTTTTTTTTTTTATTTTCGCGCACTGAACGACTTCAGACTTCGGGCTCGTACGCGCAAGCGGCGACGGCGGTCCGGCGGAACGACGCGGTCATCTCCCTCGGCGTGTTTACACGCACCATCTTCTCGGCTCGCAGGCTCCCGGGGATCTCTCTGGTCCTGATGCTGCCGACGAGGCTGCCACTGCGCATGTCTCCTCCTCCACCTGCTCCTCCACTCCGCAGGCGCAGAGCCGCTGTGCCTCGCGGTTGCGTAACACGGCTGTCCTGCGCTGCGCTGCGCTGACCATCTCGGCTGCGTGTGCGCGCGTCCGTGTGCGTGTGTGCATGTGCGTGTGCATGCAGAGATACTGTGTCTATGCATTCTTCATACTGCACAAATATCTTTTAGAGCTACTTGCAAGTACAATAGAATTAAAGCAGATTATATTTATTATTAAGATATATATATATATATATATATATATATATATATATATATATATATATATATATACTTAACATCATGATTCTCTGTATATTTTATAGCATAAACTCTGAAGCTTTACCTATGTGAAATATATGTTTTAGCAGTATGGTTTCGTGGTAAAAAAAAAATTGTAGGAAAAAAATCCCACCTATGGTCTGTGCATGATTGTGTGTGCCTCCGAGTGGACAGACTTGCTCCTGCTGTGATGTGAACGTGTTCGTGTAATTGATGTGTTTGGACACGCGTGGGTGATGTTTACCGCAAATGGATAATGGGGAAGGAGGGGAGGGGGGGGGCAGATCTCTGGGTTTGTGTGTAGTCAGTGGCAGACTGTGAGGGAACACCTCTGGGAGACACACACAGCTGTCCTCCTGGCTCTGACATCCATCAGTCCTTCACAGTCAGTCTGTAACACTTATCACAGACCAGTGAACACCTATTGAAATGATGACAGGGAAAAAGAGAAACTGACAATAGAGAAAGCAAAGCAATTTGCAACGAGTAACACTGCACAGTTTACAATATTTTACATTTGAGTAAAACATGTGATCACACAATACTGTGAGTTCTGTGCTGGGAGGCAATGAAGCAGTTTAATAAAAATAAAAATTGTAAGAAATCAGCGTGTAATTGGCCTTTTTCACAGAAGACATTTAACTTGTCATAGTAAGAGCACAAGTACTAATAACATTAACAATAGCTCTGTTATATTCAAATATCCCAATAAGTCATGACAGTGTGACAGCGAGTCAGAATGCACAAGGACCCCGAAACTAATTCCATCTCTAATTTTATTGTTTACACCAGTGGTTTTTCTTCTGCAACGTCAAAATGTTTTCTGTGGGAAAGGCCTATTGAGGAATTGTTTGTATTAGACAGCTGCTCAAGTTATTGGCAATTCAAAATGTGAATAAGAATACAATTTTCCTTATAAATCTGGCATTCAAAATGTAATCAAAATCTACTGATCTTTTTTATTACAGATTAAGAATAATTTGATAGGCTGTTGCTATATATAATCCTGCATACAGGCGACTACATGCATGTAGGCTACTGAATATGTAATAAAAATGATACATTAATATTCTGTGCTACATTATAGATATAGCTATTATATTATATAGCTCTCTATGATGTCGAGGTGTCCTCTTACTATTCATCACTTTTCATCCACCACAAAAAGCCCACACAGAATATTATAAATCTACTCTGAGAGTTCAGAGAAAAGCTCAAAATAGTGCATGTGGAGTCTTGGCCCCTAGTAATTAACATTCATAGAGGAGCTGTTAAATTTGATGAGCATTTTAAAATATGCTTCTCCCCATCCACTCCATTTCTAAGCAATTATACTTGTAAGTGGAGAAAGGGGTCCTGTAGCTGCACTTTATTATCCAGCAATACAGCATCCCAGATTGGCCCTAAATTCATCAACCAAACTAAATTAAAAAGAAACAAAAAGAACATTATGTACACTGTAGGTGGGATACAGTACACTGTGCCACATTATCAGGTTTTCAGTAAGTCATTCCAAACTGAAGAAGACAATTAAGGAAAGGACAATAGAAACAAACCTGTTCTCTTTCTTTAATGCGACTGATATAAAACCTGAATGATTAACAGTTTTTCTTATTTTTCTCCATCCATTAAAATTACATATCGTGACTATTTTTTATAAGCTCAAGGAAAGCCAACTACAGAAACGACTATTCGATACTCCACCTAAGGGCTTTATTTTGATTACTTCCCACTGCCTGCTTAACATTTTAACCACTTGTTCAATAGACCTAAATGTTAGATCATGTACATATATGATGCATAAATGCTTTGGTAATGTTATGTCAAGAAAAGTCTGTTTCTTTGTCTTGATTGGAAACACTGCGCTCCAGCAGAGGGCAGTCTGCACAAAGGTTTTGTACAGTAAACATCCGCATTGGATGAGTACTATACAATGAACACTTATGGAATAGAAAGATCAGCAACTGCTGCAGACTTTACATAGTATAAAGAGTAATATTTCCCAGTGTAGTCCAGTAATCCAACCTATATCTATTACCTATATGCTTTATATACATAGATTTATAAAATAAACACAATAGGGTCACAAAAAAATCACTAAACAACACCATCAAATCTCTCAATCCCAATCTGGATATTACAGGCCCAGGGATTTCTCATCAGGGGTCAAAGGGCCCAACCCCTTTCACTCAACCATTTGTGGCGTTCAGTTGTGCGGGGCTGTAATCCCAAACTGGCAAGCCTCTTAGGAGAGATGATTTTCAATCTGCAGAGCATGTGGTTTCCTCTGTTCAAACACATGGCCTTACAGCTTCCCAGGACTTGTCAGTTCCTGGGGAACAGCTGTCACATGTCACATATCAGCTGATTCCACTTGAGAGGAGTGTCACTCACTGTTTAGCTGACTGTTTAAATACAAAACACAGTCAATGGAAAACCCACTGCAATATTCCTACTATACCCACTGTTTTTATAGTTATCTATTTTAATCTTTTGTCACAAACAATGTCCCCGTGGTACGCACACAGGAACATCTTTTGCTGCAAAGTGTGTATGGTACACGTTTAATTAATAATAAGATTTTTCCTTTAGGGTAGGGAGCTGGGAGAGTTTTTTCTTATAGATCTGGGCTATCCTCTTGAGGCTGTAGTGGGGAAAAACAAACAGGCTATACTTAATTTGAAATATTGATTCTTCTCTGTAGTCATGCAATATGAAGAAAACATACATAATGGGGAGGTAAAGACAGAGGACTCTTAAAAATGTAAAAACTTTTTTTTTTTTTTTTAAAAAAAAGAGGGATTTAAACTAAAGAGAGGTTAAAGACAATGGTGAGGTTGTGACGTTTGCAGAAAAAAATAAATAAATCACCCTCAAACTCCTGTGAGGCACGTGCACCCGGTGGAGGGTGGAGCATGGTTACAAGGATGCAGAGAGCGAGGTAGACCCCCCCCCCCCCACACACACACACACACACACACACCCACCACGAAACACAACAACAGCATCATTTCCCACCGTCCACCGCTGCGCTCAGCGGGGGCCCGGAGCGGCGGGACGGGCGTGCGGCACGTCCAATGGCGCGGCTCGCCGACGCACGCACGCCGCGACGCGGGCCAATGGGCTCCCCCTGTGGGCGGGCCTCCTCCTCCCCCCCCCCCCTTCCCTGCCTCCCTCTTTCTATCCTGATTGAATCGGTCCAGTCTCCGTTAGTTGGACGAGCAGGGGAACGGGAAGATCGAGGGAGAAAAGAGGAAAAGGGGGGGTTGTTACCGCGCGGCAAAAATCTCGTGGACCGCGGACACCGGCCGCTCACCGCTCCGCCGCGGCAGATGCGGACTGCGACGCGCTCCGGCCGGCCCCGCCACACCGCCACCGCTTCCGTCGTCCGCCCGGACCAGCGCCGGAGCTCCTTCCGCCGGGACGCGCCGCACGGCGACTGCGCAGGGATGCCTCCGCCGAGCGCGGACGAGCGCGGGGCGTCTGCCGCCACGGTGAAGACGACGGCTCCTCCGCTCTCGCTGTGAGGACGGGCTGCCCTGCGGAACCACTGCGACGCTCGCCGCGCACTGCCCGGGCGCTCCTCGCACCCGCCGAGCCTACGAGCAGCATTGCGCAGTGCAGCGAAAACGGGGTCTGCGTGCGGCGGGTTTCGAACTGGTGGCGAGTGTATACTGCCTGACAGCAAGCGGGTGTTCGGCTGGGCGTCGATTCCCGGTGCGGGCTGCGTGCGATCCGCTGGTGCGCGGTCAATGCGAGGGGCTTTTGTTCGGTGGTGAGAGCCACTCTCCGGGGGCCCAGATGAGAGGCAAACAATACCATCAGCCACTGAAGTTGACAGCGCCCTGGGAGAAGGATGCTGGTTTCGGGAGGAAGCTCAAAACCTACAGGAATCATACCAAGATAATAGCACAGCCGGGGATCGTTATGAAAGTCCTCCGCAGGAAGAGGATTGTGTTATTTATGGCCTATTTCTTGCTGCTGGTGCTCACGATGCTGAACTTGGCTAATTATAAATGGACCAAAGAGCCCCAGCAGTGCAATCACCAGATGAGGAGCACCACTTATCAGAGCAGATCTGACATTCGCTTCCTGTACAGGCCCTCCCTGGCCAAGAAGAGACAGCTCATCTATGTTTTGACCACATGGAGGTCGGGCTCGTCCTTTTTCGGGGAGCTTTTTAACCAAAATCCCGAAGTGTTCTTCCTGTACGAGCCCATGTGGCACATCTGGCAGAAACTCTACCCGGGGGATGCGGTGTCTTTGCAAGGGGCGGCCAGGGACATGCTCAGCTCCTTGTACCGCTGTGATCTGTCTGTTTTCCAGCTTTACAACAGCCCCGGGGGCAAGAATTTTACCTCCCTGGGGCTTTTTGGGGCCACCCTCAATAAAGTGGTGTGCTCCTATCCCCTGTGCTCAGCCTACAGGAAGGAGGTGGTGGGGATGGTGGATGATAAGGTGTGTAAAAAGTGCCCCCCTCAGAGCCTCAGACTGTTGGAGGAGGAGTGCCTCAAGTACAGCACCATAGTCATCAAAGGGGTGCGCATTTTGGACGTTAACGTGTTGGCCCCGCTCATGGAGGATCCCTCCTTGGATTTGAAGGTGATACACCTGGTCAGAGACCCGCGGGCAGTGGCCAACTCCAGGATCAAATCCAGACACGGCCTGATAAGGGAGAATTTACAGGTGGTCCGCAGCAGGGACCCTAAGCTTCGCCGGATACCGTTTGTGGATCCCGGCCACAAAGCCAACAAAAAGGATGGCTCAGACTACCACTCCATAGGAGCCATGGAGGTGATCTGCGACCGCACCTCCAGGACTTTGAGGACTGCCTTAAACCCACCCAGCTGGCTGAAGGGGAAGTACATGGCCGTGCGCTACGAGGACCTGGTGGAGAATCCGGTTAAGACTCTGCGGAACATCTACCGCTTTGCCAACCTCACCTCCAACCACGACATCGAGTCATTCGCGCTGAACATGACGAGCGGCTCCAGCTCCTCCTCCAAGCCGTTCATAGTCTCGTCCAGGAATGCCACACAAGCCGCAAGTGCATGGAGAACAGTGCTCAGCATTCAACAGATCAAACAAGTGGAGGACTACTGCCACCATTCCATGTCTGTTCTAGGTTACGAAAGAGTCAGAACAGCCGGGGAGGCCAAGGACTTGAGCAAATCACTACTGACACACTCCAAACTGTGAAAATTGTACTCACCACCAAAGACCTTTTAATTTAATGTTCATTTTGCATCGAGTGCCGTTTCCTCTTATTGTGGAATTAAAGCTTTACTTTTAAATCAGTGTTCGAGGAGCTCCGCTGGCCACATTTGGAATGTATCATGTTTCCCTCAGTTGAATTGCAGTGGTGTTTGAAGGGACCACTCCTTTTATACTGGAATATTGGATGTGTTTGACACTGCAAGGCCTACGAACAATGACTTAATTAGTGAAGCTGCAACAATGAAAAAACAACTGTATAATTCATGTATCTGGTTATGATGACACTTCACAGTGGATGTTTTGGGGTTATTTTTGAATGTTCAAAATCTTACAAAAAAATCTGTTTTTTTTCAGTCTCCATACTGTCTGTAAAAGTGAAAATAGTGGATGAAAGAAAAAACAAAGAACTGATATAAAAAAAAAAAAAAAATCTCATTGCTAATGTTTATTTGTAAGATCTGGTTGAATTCAGAGACAATCAATAAATTGGTTTGTTGATGTGCCATAGGTAGAGGTGTGATGACTAGGATACATCAGAACAGCAGTAGTGCTATTTCTAGATTTAAAAAAAAAAAGGATGTTTTGATTTGTGTTACCAAATCGTTGTTGGATGATGTCATGCACTGTGGACAATGTCATGGCTCTGGAGCTGAAAAGTCTCTCTCAGTGTGCAGTCTGTTCTACCATTTCAAATGTTTACAATTGCTTGCTCTTATAAAAACACATGATCTGGGAATATTGCATTGAGTAAAGTTCACAGTTAACAAGACAGTTTATGCATCTGTGTTGAACAACCCGCACTGCTGTACATGTCAAAATCTAGATCAAAAACTTAGACACTAGTCAGTGGTTCTCAAAGTGTGACGCATGAGGCAAGGTTCCCTTAAGAATGAAAATAAAATAAAATCAAACATGGTGAGCCACTGGACTTAATCAATATTGTATAAAATATTGTAAAAAAAGATATGCTATTAATATGTATTTTTAATTACATATAGGTTTTGTAATAAATTTGTTCATCATATTTACGAGCTGTTTCAAGGCATACTTTCAGTTCAGTGCATTATGCACCTCTGTGCCTTCCCTTACCATTTGAGAACCATTGTGCTGGAATAATGTCACACACTTGTTGCTATTTGCTGCATAACTTAAAGATGCCCTGTGGAGAGTTCTTGTAAACGTTTCTGTTTGCATTCAAAATTTCTCACCAAAACACATTGCGTGTGTCTTTGAGGGCGAGCTAATGTGTTAAATGCATTACCTTCCTCATCAAACACCTGCAAGGCTCTTCATTCTCTTAAATGTGTTTCTTGGTGCTTTACCTAGTCTGAAACCCTTGGCAGAAATGTGTAGCCCATCATCCGCATGCATGTGTGTCCTTGTGCACGAGAACAAACAACGGGGACCCACACTTAAAAACTATAGAACATTACTAGTGATCAAAAACTCCACAGGGTACTTTTAAGTATGTGTTGGTAGAAGTAATGATGACAGTCACTTGAGAACTTCAATTAAACACCACCTTGAAGTATCAAAGAAATGGCTAAAAAGTGAAATACAATAATATTAAATGACTTGAATACAAAGTAATTTAATGCATTAAGTCTAAATGTTAAAGGGACACTAAATGAAAATCACAACAAAATAGATTTTACTTTTACTCCATCCAGATTTTGATGTCATCTACCAAAATGTGGCCAACAACTACACTTGGAACGCTCAACAGGCAGCGTCTTTCCTCAACAACAGAAAAGTTGTGAGACTTTGTTGTGAACAGTTTCTTCCTCCTGCACAGAGATAGATACTGTACCTGGTGGGCTGATGCCAATGAGTATTTTTCAATGAAAACACGAAAGAATAAGGTTTGTGGATCATCAAAAGGAGCTGTCATTTCTGAAAAAGGATACTGCTATTGAGTTCGCTAATGTCAAATTAATGTTTTGATTATTGAGCATCATCAATTACACGCACTACAGTGCATTTTGTTGGGGTGACCTATTGTACAGATGATAGCTCCAAATCTCAGCAAATAACACCACAACTAGTAAGATTATACTTTGAATTAATTAAAAAATAAGCTTAGTTTTTGGGTGAAGTGTTCCTTTAAGGATAGAACTAAAGTTTGAGCATCTCCACCTGAGGACTCATGGTTGAAGGCCACCGTTTAGTCTCTTCTGTTCAGAACAAAACTGAATTCAAATATCAGCACAAAGAAAAACATTGTATTTTTGTATTTTTTGCAGCAATTGAGAACTCACTCAGGTGCATTCCATAGATGCACAACATAAAATAGAAAGCCCTCACTTCAGGGACAATGGCTTTATTAAAATTGAGAGAAACAGTGTCCATATTCACAAAGCCTAACCTTCACAGATTGTATTTGTGCAGTACACAACACCCTACCTCACACAAGGGGAGCGGGGCCCTGAGATTTATAATGATTCACTCAGAAAGCAGCGAAGTGCAATCTATAAAGAAGTCTCACAGGCTGATAGTCTCTTTTCCAAATGCTGTTAATGTACTTAAGCATTTGGAAGTATTCTGGCCCACCGCAGATTAATAAGCAAGACGTGGAGGGAGTTGAGGGGGGTAATAAATTCAGTCGAATACATTTTGAATGAGTTAAAAAGGATTGCAAAGGAAAACAGTGCAATAAAAGTTTAATAAGGAGTTTGGGAAGAGCAAAGCAAAGTTGGCCCACAAATACCATTTTAGCTTATTAAGGGGAAATACTGTAGCTTCAATCACAGTGGATGTTTATGAGCAATTCTCCCTAAAGCTTGTGACCAAGACATCAATGTAACCAAGTAGCATGATGCTGCTCCCCTGGCAATTCATGTGTGACTTAATATGTTGCAATTTCACCAGCACTGTCCCGTTACAATTTTGTTTGCTGTGTGCGAAGAGCACTGTGCTCACATAGGTCAATTTCTGCTTCCTGTTGCTTGTGTTAGACATTAGGCACTTAAACTGTACAGGATTAACGATTATATGTCAGCTATTAAAAATCCTTGAAACTGGAGCAAAACAAGCCAAGAAAATCATCAGCAGAGTAACAGAAAGAGCAATGGCCTTTGTAATGTTTTTTTCTCCCTCTGCGGGTGTGTCTTTGCATGCATGTCGGCACAAGGGGGGTGCATGACCTTTCGGGAGCTATTGTAATTCTGACTCCCGGTCGACTCCTTTCAGATGCCCAGGGTCAGTGACCCCATTCACTGTGGGAGGCAGGACTCTAGCCTCAGGGTAGCAGGGGCTGATACGCTGGGGTCAGAAGTGACTCCAGGGGCTTCAGGCCTCCCTGGCGAGAGCTGCAGCAGTGCCAAGACCCAAGTCTCCCTCCAGCAAGTCTTCCTGGTGTTCAGATCCAGAGTCGCCTCCTACAGATACAAGCTGGTCCTCCATTTTCTCCAAATCGAAGGTGGAGTCATCTGGTTTAGTCTCAAACAGCTGCTCCTCATGCTGAATGTCAAGTGGGAAATTACAGTTGATAACTTCAATTTCTTACTAGATATTTACAGTATGTAGCAACTCAAGGGAAGTCTTACCTCCTGGACATGGGGGCTGCCGAACAATCTGGCAAATATTCCACACCACTGAGGCAGTGAGTCGGTCAGTGAAGGGGCACAATGTGTCAGCAGTGGCTTTAAATATCTGTGACCTTGTTAAGGCATGGTGGCAAAGGTGTGGAAGTGTCAACGATAGTAAACAGGAGAGAGGAAAATGTTTTGTTTTTAGCTTTTCCCAAATCTGGCCTCAGGCCACCGAGTCATACCTGTAATCATTTTAGCATAACCAAAGCACATCCCACTAAGAGCACATTTTGCGATTATGTGTAGAAATAAAAAGTGATTGCAGTGCTGTTCTGACATATTTTAGAGGGTTCACAAAGGTTTAGAAGATCCAGGTCTAACATCATAGTTGTATTACCATAGCTAAGTAGGTTAATTATGGTAGGGACCAAGGGATGGGGTAATTCAATTGTTTTAAACATGTGGGAAGGCAAATCAGAGGCCAGTGACTATGTTAGAAAGAATGGGCTAAAGTGAGTCATTTTCTTCTGGAGAAAAACATGCCATACCCACATCCAAAAATCCCCAATATTTTATACAGCAGTGATACATAACAAATGGGAACTATAACTGTGGAACATTTCCTTTTACTTCAGAACTAGTTCTGTTTAAAGATCCTAGTCATTGTCATACTGCATATGCAAATACACGCCACACTACAATCAGCATGCCACTCAAGTACTACGTATCCAAACAGACTTCCTGTTCTTATTTTTACTATACAAGCATAAAAAAATTAAAATACAACAGAGACTGCCTCACTTCCACCAGGCACAGCGCAGTGAGAGACTGAACAATGACACAGCCATTTTCAGATTTCACTGACATCATTGCACTGAATCCACACAATGAATGTTAAAATGATAAGCATCTATGCAGTTTTATAAAGCATAATATTCCCCTTATAAGGCCATTGTCAGCTTACAGGTATTAAGTCCAGATGGCTTTCCATTTTCAAACATAACTTACTGCAGAGAGCTGGCTTTAGGTGCTAGTGCTATTTTTGTTCCAGATTGCGAAGTTGTTAGCATATTTAATATACAGTACATGCACCAGATCTTGTCTGCTGGGTAGTTGTCTTAAGTAATAAAAGCCCACAATAAAATATGCAACAAGGAAAGACTTTCCAGGAGGGAGCGCAGTACAAGAGCAGAATTACATAGAGATAAAAATAATTTACTCATAGAAAAAAAGGTATGAAATGGGGTGTTATCTTGTTTCGGGCAAGGTGGGTCAGTTTTGGACTTGATTGAAGCCAGAGGCAAGGTCAGAGCTGGTTTATAAATGTGTTGATATAAGGCAGAATAGGCAAGGATATGTCTCATCAGTGCTGAGAGCAGGAGTAGGAAAGGCTGTTTTCGGATGCCAGATGTTATGGTCCTCTGGAGGTGTGATAGTAGGTAGTTACTTGATAATAACAATGACATATTATATACCCATATTAAACACCTCTTTTCAGGCCGGATTTCTGCATACAGTAGCTGGGTGACAGCCACACTTTTAATACACTCGACTGTGCATCCTCTCGATTTCAGACCCTTACAAATGACAGTACATTTTCTAGCTATTAGCTGTACAAAGAAATTGTTCTGATTAATAATTTACCTCCCGCGAGTGTTCATACTTTGCTCTCCTTGTGCCCAGGAAAACCACAAAACCAAAACAACACTTCACCAGTCTTATAATCTTTTTCTGGACGAAAGTGACCTTTGTACCTCAGCCTGTATGAATAATGTGGGACAGAGATGTGGCACACAAGTACACAATCCCCTGGCACAAGCACAAAAAAACAAAAAGGAAGAGGGACATGATCTAATATGGTATTTGGCACCAATTCTTACGTACTGGTGCTGTTATCAGCAATACGCAAGAAGTGGGAATAATAAGCACAATTCTGCCAGCTAACAGGATTTATTTATAATTGTCTGAAATGAGGGAGAGAAAGAGACAAAAGAGGGCGGAGGATGAAGAGGTAGAAAAGGGGGAATAATGACTTCCTTGGGAGCAGCAGGAGTGAGTTGTCTCCTTGTCGGCTGGTTGTCCTCCTGTTCCACGCTGGCATAATTCTAGACAGCGATGGTAATTATAACTGCTAGAGCTGCTTTTTGCGACACAATGGTGTGGAGTTGTTTGTGTGTGTGTGTGTGTGTGTGTGTGTGTGTGTGTGTGTGTGTGTGTGTGTGCGTGTGTGCGTGCGTGCGTGCGTGCGTGCGTGCGTGTGTGTGGGAAATGGTGCTGAGTGTGGGGGTAGAAGCCAAACTGCTGCTTCAGCCATCATTGCGGCAAGCTCATTCACTTCCTACATCTCCTGCACGTCACCTTTTCCTGACCTCTCATTAGTGGAGGAAAGTAACTGAGTACCCAGCTACTGTACTTTGGTGCAGTTTTGAGGTATTTGCACTTTACTTGAGTACTTCCAGTTTATGCCGCTAGACAAAGAGAAAGGAAAGTACAAGTAATAAACGAAAAACGCATACACATTTAAAGTAGGAAAAAAATAAGAAAATAACAATATAATAATGTAACAATATTTATATTAATAACATATTAATATTTTGTTTAATAAACAAGATATGTGTTATTGAGCTTTGAAGTTCCTGGTACGCTGATTTTGTTACATTTCAATAAATTGCAATTTGTGAGTTAATGCAGTTAAATCTGTTAATTTCTAAAAATCCAACAATATATTGTATATATAACACTCTGAAAGAGGTCATACCGCATAATGACTACTTCTACATGTCTCTCTCACACAATACAAACTGTCCGCAGCACATATTTACAATTGGTGCCACCGCCCTCTGACTGTTACTTTTTTTCTATGGTATTGTTTATCTCTGGCTACTGTGGTATATTATATAATACCATAAATACAGGTAACACGGAGACATTTAACTACCAAGTCACGCCACAGATTTATCCAGAGACCTTGCCAACAGTATAATTCAGCCACCCTGGGTCTCTTAAACATGGGTGGCCTCCGGGATGCCGGAGTCAAAACAAAAACATCGGTTGCCGGCGCTGAAACCACCGTCTCCAGACCACTTCAGCAGGAAAGATCAAACGGGCTTTGATGTCCGTCAAAATCTGTGTTTAAGAGTAAAACATTTGTCCTAATGAGCCTTAAAGCCAGGCCGACAGAGGAGCGGTTAAGGAAGCAGCAGTGTGCCTTTAGGATGAGACACGCGGCGAGCCAACTGGAAGCTCAATTACCTGGCAGCAGGATCCAGGCTGAGGCTCCTCTCACCTGGTCCACATCAAAGCATCTCCATACTTCCCTTTTTTTTTCCCCCATCAATGGGAAACACTGGCCAGGACTGCGCCTTTCATCCCGCTCACGGCTTCTTTCATCCCCTCTCTCCCTCTCTTTCTCACATTTACATGCATACACAGATTCACTACACGCACACATTCAGTCAAATGTGCAAATTAACCCACTATGTAGACTTCTAACTATAGCCAAAGGGTATGGGTATGTAGTTACTATGGTTACACAGATTGCAATGTTGTCTTGCAAGCAATGAAAGCAAGTATCATGAATCAAATGTCACGTGTGTTTGTCTGCTTGCACATTTATCAACTCTCTGGCTGTCTTGGTAGACACTGGCGAGCGAGGCTGGCTCTATCCATAGGGAAAAAACCAGGCTGGTTTTTAATACACATTTTTGGACGAATTAAACAAATATGATTTAAGACGTTAATTAGTGAGCTTTACAGGTGCTGGTTGGCTGATTTTGTTACCATCATGCAGATTCAGACTAGTTGTTTCCCCGCATTTCCAGCCTTTATGCCAAGCTAAGGTAACTCGCTGGTGATAGCCCTATATTTACTGTACAGATGTGAGAGTGGTATCAATCTTCTCATCTAACTCTTAGCGCAGTGAAAGCATATTTTCCAAATGTCAAGAAAAAGACGACTTATGCTCAAGTAATCTTACAAAGTATGCTTATCTAGCTGGGTTTTTTTCCTATCCTGTCTAGACTGTTGTTCAGTGTGTATTGTTAAAAATTATGTACAATTCTATGGCACATTATTCCATCAAATATTGACTGAAAAAAAAAACTGTTCAAAACTGTATTGCAGAATATATTTCAGCAAAGACTTGCTTTATTTCTTTTAGGCGGTAATTGTGACAACTACTAGTCGGATCTGAGAAAAGTAGTGTTTGAATCAATTTTTCGCAAAAGCTTCAAGGCTAACAATGTAATGTAAAAAATATATATATATCAGGAAAGACATTAAGTCATATCCAGTTCTGTGCTTTACAAGGATTTCACAAGGTATTCAACCTCATTTATCTTTTCTGTACTTTGTGGTTGAACAGCCGGAACTGAAAATGGGTTTGATTATAAGCTGTGTCACTAAGCCTTACACAACAACCCGTAATGTAATCCAGTAGAGTTCAAAAGTAAAGCAAAAGAAAGCAAAGCAACAAAATAATGCATTTGCAATGATTTTCCATGATGAGGTTAAATGTATTCAGTTACATTGTGACGCACAATGTTTGGTGGAAACTTTTACCTGGTCTAACACCATCCGGTGAAAAATGGCAGGCGCGGCAGTATTATGTTGATAGCAGGCTTTTCAGCAGCGAGGACATGGAGACTTGTGAGGAGCCAAAGCAACAATGAAGAGGCACTTCTCAAGGAATGTTTCAGAATGTCAGACATTTGAGCAAAGCAACGATATATGAAAATATCCTATTAAATATCTAAATATTACTTGAAGGTTGTTGTTCCCTGCTCAACTTGATTAAGTTTTAGATGACAAGGATCAATATGAAGAAAAATCTCCAAACCTAGTGGGGCTGTACAGACATAACCAGAAAAACCTGAGGCTGTAATCACTGTAATCGCTGCCAAAGTTGTCTCAAGAAACTAATTAGTTTGGTTGAAAAGTGAGATTTTCTTTCACATTTAATTCATTTATAAAAGGTTTTGTCAGTCATTTTATTGTTTTTTGTGTATACTATATTCATCTTGAAACATAAAATAAACATTATGGGAGTGAAATACTACCTAAAGACGCTGTAAATACAGATGCCATTACCACATAAACTGTGCTCTACCTAATTAGAGAGTAAACTGAAAACCATAACATGATTCAACAAGCCGAAGAATGTTGCCTGTTACTCATACTTTCTGGCAGTCTGCTGGCAACAGCTACAACTATGAAGCTTAACTAGTAGATTTAGATTTTTTTTTGTAGACCTAAGAATGTGTTGTTGCCACAGGAGAGATTTATTTTCCATAAACAAAGCTCAAGTTTGTCTCATCTACAATCCTGAACCCTGCTCTTTTTGAGCTTTTTTTTTTTTTACCTTTACTATAATTCACTTCGAATGTAGCCTATTTCTCTAAAAAACATAAAATAAATAAATAAATAAATAATCTAATATGAACATTAGCACACTCATGCATTAAATGAATACTTAAATGAATGCACTGGCAGACCTGCATCTCATTGTTTTGCAGTGGAGCTAGAATCCATAAAGTAAAATGATGTGCTCCTTACCAAGCACCGGGCCGGGTCACAAGGCCATTAAGTGGTAAAATTAGATTACCTTAAACTTAATGCAGTCCTCAGGAAATTCCACTGCAGAGGGCAGGACCATTTTCTTACCGCCAAATGGTTTAACTACATTCTCTGCTTACAGAAATCCAGTTCACCTTGCAGTCAACAACAAATACATTATAGCAATAGTTGGACATTTTTGGGAAATACAATTATTCACTTTCTTGTTAGATGAAAAGATCAATACTACTTTCATGTTTTAACGGTAAACATAAGTTACAGGTAGCAGCTTGTTAGCTTAGCTTAGCATAATGACTGGTAACGAGGGAAACAGCCAGCCTGGCTCTGTCCAAAATGTCAAAATGTTTCTTTAATGTGCATACATAGATGCATTTTAATCTCCTATTAGGAATTCTAATAGGAGAACATGTATACACACTGTTTTGATACCACATAGGCCTATATACTACAGATGATACCTGCCATAGATGACTTCCTGTTTATTCTGCCAAACAGGGAGTTCATGAACTACTTACTTCTAATACTTCACTTGCACATACATGCATACTCTAATGTACGTACATACATACAGTACACACACACATACATACATACTCACACTCATATACCCTCATACTCATACACACATATTCTCACATTATGCATGCATGTGTATACATATACATGCAAGCCTGTACTGTATGTATGTGCAAGTGAAGTATTTAATTCTGGCCTGGGTGGCTTTTTAAACATAAGGGTCTTTCTTCACATTCCCTGAAATGAAACACTCTGCTATGTTCCCTTGTACTCACTGTATAATACCGCTCCACAGACCAGTGCATTAACCATTGTGAGTGCGAGCAGATGTGAGAGTGCTTTGGAGAAGAAAGCAGTGAAAGGATACTTGTAGTCCAGACGGTGCCACAGGCCCCGTGTTGTGTCTGGCCTCCCTGTAGCAACCTGCAGGCCATGAGAGAACCACTGTTACACATCCACACACAAAGAGAAATGCTGGAAACCTGCAACCCTGGATGGTCAGCGGGAGCCATATCCAATGACCTCCGCTTTTACCGGTGGGACCTCAGGTCATGAGCCTATATAGGAAAATCCTGTTCTCCAAGTCCCTAGAGATCCCCTCCTGCGACAGTAAGAGCATGCCCCCAGCGGTCCCTGTGCGGACTCTCACTCTGGGCAAGGTTACATTTAACCATTTCCATAAGAAAGAGCCCTTGAGCCCTGCCTCACCTCTCCCCCAGGAGCCTCCAACAGCCTTACTGGAAGCCACGCTGCCCATTTTGTGCTCCTCTGGCTTCATAATGCCAGGGAGCTGCGCTGCCTGGACCTTGTCCCATTCACAGCGTTGCGATAAGGGTCAGGTCAAATAAGAAGATGAAAGAGAGGGGATGGAGTGCTGCTGGGAATTAGTGATGGTAGGATGGGAGGGGTGTGAGTAGGTGGATGTGCCTGCACAACAAAAAGGCACACTCAGAAGGCCTGTGTGCCAGCAAGGATGTAATTTAGTAGGAAGCAAAAGTGCATTTCCTCCTCTTGACCATTGTCTTCCCTTTGATGTCATGCAGTGTTAAAATAAATAACGTAGAAAAGATCAAAGGGTAGAAGCATGTTACTTGTCAGTGGGAGAGGGTGGCAGGACATAATGTATAGTATGTGCAAAAAATACTGCCACTACCCTATACCAGTGGTCAAACGTACAGACTCAGACTGTGACGCAGTACAGCCCTGCAACACTTTTATGGTGATTAAAAATAGCTCTTAAGCAAATTAAGTTTCATTGTCTTGGTGACTTGGAATCTGCGTTACGGCACGTAGCCGTTTGGCAAGGATAGGACCCAAGCGCAGAGAGGAGAGGAGACCGGCAGGTATGCGGACAAGTTACTAAAATCCAGAGCAGGTAGGTGACAAGAACGAGCAACAGGGAAAACAGGTAAGGCCAAAACAGGCAGGTGAACAATCCGGTAGCCGGGAGTCCAGAACTGACACAAAAACATTGAACCACGGAATGGGGAACAGGAACCAGGAAACAAGACAAAACTCACCAGGAACAAGAACACTCACAAACACACACAGAAAGATCTGACACCTGACAAAGAAAGTGAACTTGTATATATATGGTGGCTGATGACTGAGTAGAGACAGGTGAGGGAACAGGTGAAAGGAGTGAGGCTGATGAGGAGATGGGGAAGGAAGGAAAGACAGAGGGCAACTGGTGGAAGGTGAGGGAATGGCAGGTGAGGGGAACAAAGCAAAAGTCCAGGCAGTGAGCGGTGAACCCTAACAATCTGCTCTCTTACTTTCCACACAACAGTGCAACTTATTATTATATTATAAGTTTTATGAATAAATGAATAATATAAACTGTTAAAGTCATCTGAAAAGCAAATTAAGCTGCGTAGTTTCTTCTGAATTATAACTTTTTGGCTTTCTATAAAGGTATTATCATTTATTAAGGAATATGGTATTGTTTTAATTTTCGTGAGCTGTTTCTTACTGGCATCTATCATTTTTCTCTCCATATTTTGGAAATTTGCTCCTCATTTTTAAAGTTTAATGCATACTGGCAGGGACTTTTCATGAAAAATGTATCCCATGAATACCTAAACTGAATCATATAAAACTCTATGTAGATCATTAGGGCTACTGGGATTGGATTGATGAGCAATACCTTTCCAATAGCTCAAGTGCAACTAAATGGACAAGTAGTTGAACCACAACAGTTCTAAGAACGCTTTTTACATTGGTGAAGAGACTTTCACTGCACATCATATTTTGTATGCATTCCTGTAGATGGAAGCTGATGACGCATGACACTGACACAATTTTGTCAAGTAGTGGCACTGCAGTTTATATTAAAATACATTTTACTGCCAGAAAGGACAAACACTGCGACAATAAACCGAGAGGATAAAATATGCATAACAATAAAGCGTTTTTACCTCAGAACAAAGGTCTTCTGGGTTTTCCTCTGCATCCACTCCAACTCTGCAGAGAAGAAAAAAGTACAGTCAAACCCTGGCTCAATACAATACAATTACAAAGACACAAATCCCAAAGGTTTGAGTCTTCACTAGATGTGAAGCTATACCCATTCAAACAGTTATTCTAGCGCTGCATTCGACTTAGCAATGAAAGTGAAAGTCAGCGTATAACTCGGCTCAGTCTGAACATGACCTTTCAAACAGTTTAATCAAAATCAGCTTTGCTTCCCACATCACACCAAGAAAATGTCAGCTGGGTAAACCTTTGATAAATGACAAACAGTGTTGCAATTATGCTTGATATTCTGCGTGGCTTGCGATCATTAGCCTGTCGAGGTGTGGACCTCACTTTGTTGCAGGCCTGCTTGAACAGCAGGGCCACGAGAAGAGGCCGCCTGGCTGCTTGCTTGCTCTGAATTGAAATAAAGTGACTCAGCACCGGCCAGTGACAGCCTAGTGAGCTGCTTCGTCGGGAAACAAGGGTGTTATCTCAGCATGTGCATGCATTCCCTGCATCTACACATGTACTGAACCCCCAGACTGCAGCACCACCACCACCACATGATTTTCAACTCTGAATCTGATATCAAAAGAGGATGAAGTCACATGATGATATATTTTCCTGGCATGTCACCCAAAATCAAAATTGTTTACAGTTAAACAGGGCCAAAAAACCTCCATTCAGTACACTGTGGGTGTAAAATTTCTCACAGAGGTTAGAGTGATGCTGAGAGCGAGATGGCTGTAAATTCTAGTTCCTACAGGTCAGCAGTTAACTCCAACAGCCACAGATTACTGCTGCAAGGCTCAGGACATTTTGAGATAGCCCACCACTATCGCAGTGCGTTGTGTGTCTGTGTGTGTGGATTTTTGGGCACTTTGAATGTGCTGACGCCAAAGCCTTTCACTGACAGGCTCGTGCAATAACATAAGAGAGAGGAGATTATCATCAGAGCATTAGAACACTGGGACTACTTAGGGGTTGTGCAGATTTCGGTCTTGGCTGCCTTCCCTCTACGATCCATCTCCAGTTTTTGTCTTCACAGTGATTCAATTTCTCTCTTTCTGATCATTGCTCCTCTTGTTATTGGTTCTCACATACAGTATGAATAGGGGGTATTTTGCACTGTGCTTCTGACAGGTCCGGTCCTGTGAATCTCTTTTGTGTTTCACCCAAGAAAACATCCTGGACATTATTGTGCTTGGTAATTAATTAGATGTAGATCCTGGCTGTGGCCTATTCCAACAAACCATCCATCATTTAGCAATTTCTCTTTGTTTCCATTTTTCACTATCTGTCCCTGTCTATTCCTCTATTTTATCCACCCAGCTTCTATCTCCTCTTCTTTCTTAGCGTTTAAGTTCCTCTTTACACCCATCTTTAGCTTAACCCCATCAATCTTACATCCAACTCTCTCTCTTGATTTCCCTTTTCTTTTTTATCATCTCAACATCCATTTCGCTCCCTCAGATCACTCTTCCTGTCTTTATCACCTCCTACATCCTTTTAATTCTGTTTCTTTGTCTCCTCCTACCACCATCTCCCTGATTTTTCTCGTTATATTTTCTGCCCACCACATGTATCAAATCTTCTGGTCAGAACAGTAGAAAGAGGAAATAAAAAGGGGTTGAATTCTTTTTGAAAATTTGAAAGTGGTGAAATTGCAAATGTGGGTAAAGAAAGTGCTGCTTGAGATATATCTTGTTTATGCCAGGTCTTTGTGGGCCTACACTGGAACAAGTTGTTTTGGTGTGGAGCAAAGTGCTGTGGCTGTGACAGGCTCAAACAGCCTGCAATGCACATGAAGCATCACCTTCAACTGGCAAGATACATTCTATGGCAACCGGGTCTGTCACTGAGCTAAGCTGATAGAAAGAGGAAAGGCCAGATAAGGTGTGAAAGGAAGAGCAAGGGAAGGAACACAAGCTGAGGGTAGAGCAAGAAGAATAAGGGAAGGGCAGCGGAAATAAAAGAGTGAGTTCCGGTTTCTTGAGCATGATGGTGAGTGAGATAGCCTGCGGTGACATGGGAGTGACAGAATGAGTTGGCGCTGCTGGTGAATGCGAGAGGGAGAGAGAGTGAATTGGTGAGTGAAAGATTGAATAGGAGACGGGACGAGACAGCCAGGGAGAGACAGAGAGAAAAACATAAAAGAGAATAGAGGAGAGTGGAGGTCTCTCTCAATACCGATGCGAGACAGGAACAAAGAGATAACGAGGCAGGGGGTGCTTGTGAGTACGATGACGGTCTGCTTCGTGTCTTGGAGAAAATATTTTGTATCCTGTCAGCCAGCAAGCTGCTCTCACAGTATGTATTGATGTGATCCCTGTGCCCTGTTACCCTTATCTTCAACACACTGACATTCACTAAGGACAAGCCAAGTCCATACTGATCAAACTACTCTGTGAGTTCACGGAAATAAATCTGCAGATGAGTGAAACTGGACAGTCGGAGGCACACACTGGGAGAGGGATGGGAAAATAACGGGGGAAGAAGTGAAAGTCTGTAAACTATGCATACATGTATATCTACTGCATGAAATAGGCTCCTAGACAACAGCTGAGTCACTGATGAGCCTCAACGGGAATATGCAATCCTCCTATGGCCTAGTTATGTCCCCAAATGAGGTGGAGTTCCCCATTCACTGCGCAGGGTGTTAATTCCTTGTCGAAAAAAACAGTCAAAAAGTAATACAAAATGGAGTAACTCAATCTCCTGCGATCTGGAAAGATTGTAAGATTGAGTTGCAGCTGCTATTCTACCAGCCATCTGCAGCTTCCAAAACCAAAGTCTATGCTTCCTTCTCTGTTAGTGGGCTCATTATGTGCTGATAAGATCTCAACTGTCTTGGGCTGAGCTCCACTGTGACTAAAATATCTCTGGAGACATTCCAGGATGATCTATCTCTCTGCGCAAGGCCTTCACTGACGATTCACTCAGGCTTTTGAGGGAACATTGCTATTAATATGAACATGTTGTGAATTTTCTGTGTTTGGGCTGTTTTTTAAAACTGTAAGAGAAAGTAACTGATATTTTACTATATCTTATCCAACACAATTATAAGCAGAAAAAAGGCATAAATTCCACAACAAGATGGATGCAGAAAGCACCCACGCTTAAACACCTCCTTAAAGTACAAGCTATTTCCACTGTTCCTCATAGAGAAGAAAAAAAGCTGAATAACTTGGCCTTGAGCAGTGAAGCAGTGTGTGTGCACACATACATGTGTGTCTCTGTAGTGTTGTTATCAAACTGGCTGACAGTAGTGGCCTGACACAAGTGTGCTTGCTGTGCTGCAGGCACACTGTACACGAGGCTTCAGGAGAAGACACTGCAACATCACAGAAACCTCAACTACTTTGCACATATGGCTCATTTGGAATATATCCTCCTACCTTGGAGGCAGTCTAAAGGTAGTAGTTAACTGTGTTTACATGCAGGAAAAACATTTTTCTTGCAGTCGTTTCCTCAGGAGGAGAATGTCTCCCCTGGATGTGATTAACAGCACTAGTTAATAAACATTTGGATGATTTCCTTCTTGAGTTCAAGTACTCAAACAGCAAATACTCAGCAGGCAGGGAAAATTAAGTTACAACACTCCTCCTCTCTGCTGTGCTCACTCTATGCTATTTCCTCTACTTGCTGCTCTGACAGAGACGGGATGAGAGAGAGATAGACGGGGGAGCACAGAGAGACAGAGACAAAGACAGTCAGAGTCTCACAGGGACTGTGTTTGCTTTATACTGAGTTTGGACAAGAGGAAAGCTGTAACTTATCCTTCCAGTTTCCTGTTTGCAAATCCCATTTGGGGGTTGTTCTCACCAGGGATTCACATGTTTCCCAATTCGACAGTGTACACTCTTCCAAACAGAAAATTGATTTTGGAACAAGCATTGATATGAACACCATGCACAACACACATATACAGTGGGGGAATAACTAAGTACATGTACTGTACTTAAATTTTGTACTTTACTTGTACCTTACTTGAGTATTTCCATTTTCTGCTACTTTATACTTCTACTCTACTACAATTCAGATGGACATTCCACTATATTTCTTTTGCAGATTCAGATTATTATACAAAATATAATCGACAAATAAATTATTAAGTATTATTATGGATTCTTTATTAATCCCTGGGTGAAATTCACAAGCTACCCAGCAGTATATAAATCATACAAAAAAAAAGCCCCACCGTTACCAGCTGCAACATTAAAGTAATGTACTGTACATATTAGTGCATCAATAATTCTAATTCAATAATATAATATAAATTATTGTGAAATGGGCCATTCTGCATAATGAGTACTTTAACTTTTTGTACTTTTGTAAGTATATTGTCATGCTAATACTTTCTCACTTTATACTGCGGTATTGCTACTTTTACTTAAGTAAAAGATCTGAGTACTTCTTCCACCACTGAATATATTTACTATATATATGTGTATATATATATATATATATATATATATATATATATATATATATATATATATATATATACATATATATGTGCATATATATCTACATTATACATGTATACAGTACATACTGTATATATATACACACACACGTAAATAAGGGACAAAGGATGAGTGGTATAACTGGTATGACTCATACACATAGATTGTAGATTTGTAGATTGATGCTATGATATGAATTTGACTATACCACACAATGTGGATTTCAATTGTCACATCATATAACACAACCCCATGTTGACCGGAAAGTGTACAGTACACTAGAAACAAACCTACACTTGTATAATGAGGAAGCTACAGCTACAGTGCTACAGACGCAGGACCAAATGAAAAAAAAAAAATGTTGGAAAAAGTCGTACTTCAAAAAGAATACATTTATCTGCAGACTATGTAGAGAAACAATTGTTCCCATAGGCAACAACACAAGCAACATCTTTTATCAACTCAAAAAGGAAACATGACAGTGAGCATAAATAATGTGTGAGAATGTGCTCTGGCACAAGTAGCTCTAGCAGTCATGTAAAAAAAAAAACACACACACACAATGCAGACATCAAAGTCTGCAGTGCCTGAGATGCTGACTGTAAGATCTCAGTGTATTGACTGAAAGATTGCAGTGGTGAGAAAAAAAACAGCAGTGGCAGGACTTAATAAAAGCTAGAACTGTGCATTAAAGTAAAGACATGGCCCTCATCCAAATTGCTCAGAGAGATGGCTTTAAAGGAACAATCTGTAATTTTTCATGTTTGTATACTGTAAAGTGAAGGAGAGAAGTTATACGCACATAACGTAGGTGCACATCAATAGGCTGACAAGCTTGATAATGGCTGGTGTGGTTAACCTTACAAACCCCTCAGGGTGATAAACATCCGAAAACGATTAGCAATCAAACACAATTCAATCAAATGCATAGAAAAAGGAACTTACAAAAACATAGTAAAACAAAAGCCATACCACGAAGTATCAAACATTATTTCAAATACATCATCCAAAGATATCTACATCATCGAGTTTTTGTCTAAACACACTTCTATAAAAAGTTAGCTATAGATCAAATAAGAATAAAGAAAAAATCACAATAATCATTTTTCTTTTTTATTCTTTCTTATTTAAAATGATGTATACTGTCAATTACAAGTATATTTGAATATGTAATTAACCAGTTTGTTTCAGTGATGAAAAAAAATTAAATTATTGGGCTGCTTCACTTTTTTTTACATTTTATTATTATTTACAAATTTAAATTTTTGACAGCATCAGAAAACATTTCAAGAAATATCCTACAGTATGTATTATAAGAGCTTTTAATCAAACTGGGAGTCTTTGCAGTTTCTGATCTTGAGATATCCCAGAATTTATGGTATAAACAAAATCATGAAGTAGCACTGTAGATGTCGTGCGAAAGGGGAGCAAACATGACTCACACACACACGCACCCACACACACACACACACACACACACACTCACCAGCTGTGCAGCGTGATAAGCTTTCAACTTCCACCATGTATGAAACTGTCTCCACAACCACTGTCAAGTATTTCAATAGGAAACAGATAATACCTTTATCTCTTGGCAAATAATATCCCACAATCTTGTGTGCATTTAAATCACGTTCTCCTTCAATTATATGAGGAGAAAATGAAGGCTGTGTTATATATTGTTTATATATATATATATATATATATATATATATATATATATATATATATATATATATATATAATCTATATATGTCTTTTGACCGCAGTATTTAGGTCAACCTACTACAGTTTAAAAATCTAACCTAAATTTCACATTACTGAGCAGGTGTAAAAATAACATTAGCAGAGTAGAGTGTATGTTATCACACATACATGCGTATCAGTGATATCAGTCAAGCATTCATCTGTAAATGTTGCAGTGGGCTGTGCTGAGCATTTACATAACGCTCTGTCCATTGTCTAAGAGATAATTTGGTGTTATAATTTGGTAGATAGCTCATCTAACCAGGAAAAACTTTTCGGCCATATTGCACACTGATGAATGATCACCCACTCAACAGATGTCCGAATATCATGTTGTCTTGTTCTGTAGTTTAATCAAAGGATAATAATAGCCAGAAATAAGTCTGCATATTATGTAATGCCAACTTGGAAATCGCTGCTCATCATGACATGATGCCAACTACTCACAAACCCAGTAACAGTCATCACATTGTCATTTTCACTATGTTGAAATGAACTTATAATGATGATACAAGTTGTAATTTAAATGCAATTCTTTCAGTTAAAAGTAAAGGCTCTGAACACAAAATTTACCTGCAAAATATAGTAAAAGTGTAGTGTATCATGACCAATGCTGACCGTCTGACAGAAAGGCCGTACATATGCAAGAATGAGCCTATAAAGATACATTTTTTTTCATATTCATTCTTAAGAAATGCCCTTTCAGTGAATATGTGTTAAATTATTCATGTGTTAATGTGTGCACAAGCTTGAGGGTTAGATGAGAAGTTCGATACCACTCTCATATCGGTACTCTGGATATAAAGCTATTGCCAGCAGCTACCTTGGCTTAGCATTAATACTGGAAACAGTGTCTCTGATTTAACTACTTCCCTGTTAAACTATCGCTGTACTGCTGCCTTTTGTTTTGTGCCTCTCTCACATATTGTCACTGTGTCAGCTGCTGAAGAGAAAGACATCTCCCCACCATGGAAACTGACAGCCATCAGCGTTTCAAACAGTGTCAGCAGAGGAGGCTGTTGGGGCCAAAGATATTATCAAACAGAATTCACCCTGCTTCCCTTCCAGAATCTCTTGACATGACACAGGGACGTGGCCTAAATATAGTCTAGTGAAGTTAGTGGGATATGGAGCATGGCGAGAATTGGCTGGATGACAGTCACTGCCCAAGAAGATATAATTTAACATCCAGATAACACATTAAACTAGTGTCACATTTTCTTTATTACACATTTGTTTTATTTTTGGGTGGAAAAATTTGTGATGATTGGCCTGGAATGATGATTGCTTTATTTAGCTAAATTATCTTATTCCTTTTGTAATGTTTCCAGACTAGGCTAGCTGTTTTAGATGAAACAATGTGAAAGAATGCGTTACAATGTGAAAGATTATCCTCTATAGACATCAGTGCTTCTTTCATTGCCTGATTGCTCACAGGAATGCGAGGTGAGTTATTACTTTTGAAGAAAAGCGCTCTAACCACCAGTTTTGGGAATATTTAAGGAATAATAAAATTACTTTTGACAAATATATTACTAATATATTACACGCTCTGTCCACGTAAAATGTCCACTATTGACACAGAAACAAAGCCATGCAATGCAAATGTAAAATAGCTATTCAAATGCTTTTCTATGCATTGTAATTGGGAGACAATGTCACAAGTGACATACGGGAACTATGATTGTGTGAGAGTGTAAGCTGTGCACAAATATGGACATCTATGCCAAAGTCTCTCACAGGCCCACTCAAGTCCTTGCTGAACTGCTCTAAAACCTCAAGCTGTTTAATGATTGTTAATGACCAGCTAAGTATTTGCTGAAAATATAATAATAGCCTGTTGCATTACTGCTCGCTGGTGTGTGTATGTGCACGGCGAACTGGGAAATCATAATAAAAAGGGTTGCGGTCAGAGAAAACCATCCAATTTCAAAAACAAGGTTGTTGATTAAGCTTTCAATAACTGGACTGGTCTAATGGCATTTGCCTGCGGGTCTATTTTAGCTGCCAGATCATTCATAATTGTAACAAATCCTTTTAAATCGCTTCCTTCCTTCTTCTTTTCTCTCACTGTTACCAAAAGAGCCTTAACGATATGAGATCAAATGCCTCCTTTTGATATCGCTGGTAAGACTCTTTCATGGCTCAATCTGAGGGGCGTGTTGATGCTGTGTTTAGGTGTCACTTTTGGACAGCACCATCTTTTTACTGTAGAGGATCAAGGCCGGTGTCTGCTGGCACCCACTAAATATATCAGGAGAATCTCAGAGAAAGGAGTTAGTGGTATGTGGGTTAACACAACAAGGCTGTTGCAACAAAAGTAGCCTGTTTTGTATGTTATATGTGGCACTGGGCTAATGGCTTATTGCTTCCCGCTGCAGAGGCGCCCGGAGGGATTTCCTTGTCTTTTTACGGGAAAATGGACAACACTGGCCTGCTTTTGTATTTTTGTACTTCACCTCAGGCTTAACAGAGGTAGGTAAATTAAACCTGCACTGGATGGAGACTTTAATAAGGACACTGTGACCATTGTCTACTACTTTTTTCAAGTGGAGCTGACAAAGGTAAGGGGTGAGAAGATAAACAAAGTGTATTGCTGTGTGTCTGCCGCCAGAGCAGCCAGCTGGTCTGCTTGACCATTAGTCGAATCTGCCTGTCAAATCAGATGAACTGTCTCACGCCCCCGAGGCCTGGAGCTGGTATACTCATCATCACGTCATGTTTACAGATGCACAGATGCATGCGTTGCAGCTGCATAAGTGGTCCGTAATAGTTGATTTTGGGATCGGACAATCACCCTATTATCTTCCACCTGCTCATCTGCTGCCTCATCACCCCCTCCCTCTCGTACGCGCGCCTTCTTCACAATGCTGCTGCTGTGGGGGATATTGTACTCTATATGTAGGTGCTGATGAAATTTTGAGGGTGAGTGGTGAATTATTTAGGAGGGAGGATTATGAAAGCAGCTTCTTGGCGCGTTGCTGGCGGGTATGAATCGATATGAGCCACCCCACCCCCCGCCCACCACCACCACCTCCCCCTTTTTTCTCCCTGAAACCGCAGACTCTCTGAACATAAGTCCAGACACATGGCCACGGGACATGGCAGACTGGACAGCCAGATGCACTGTGCCTGAGTGTGTAAGAGGCTTGATGAAATACAGTACATGAGAAAGCCAGTTAGAAAGAGGATGGGTTTGTGTCTCTGTGTGCGTCTGTGTGTGTGTGTGTTTGTGTGAGACAGACAGAAGGGCCTAATTCAGACTGACCACATCCACAAGAACAGATGGCCAACTCAAGGCCTGCCAAGTCTATTCTTCTTTTCCTCTGGTTCTGCCTGCAGGCGGGGGTCTACAGGCCAAGTCGGAGAGGTTAGAAAACAGACAGGAGGCCACACACACAGACGCAGAGCATGCATACACACAAACCTACATTTCTGTGGGTGACCCATAGCTGGGTACCAGTTACATAACAGCTTCACAAAGTTGATTTCATGGACTTGATTTGTGCACTGCCAATGCTTGGAGGCTTTCAAGACTCAATAAATGACCATCTTCCAGCACTCACTCGCTCGTTTCATTTGATTGTCTCATAGTGAGTTAGTCTACATCCATTTTTTCTGTCTGTGCCCCCGTCCAGCTCTCTTCTCTGTACGTGTGCCCATTCGGCTGCTGAGCCATTAAATCTGCCTCTCTTTTCTCATCTGTGTATTGGGAGTCCGTGTTTGGACAACGCTGTTGTTCACTTTCTGGCCGATGATTTCCTGCCTCAAGAACAAGCAGTTGGGACCAAACAAGAACCACCTCCCGGAGCTTGGGTTTCACAGGACCGATTGAAAAATAATGGACGGGTTTCAACCTTGCGGTGAACTTCACATTCAGGGCAGAATGGATCATCTTTCACGAGATGGACGGAAATCCTAAATGGCTCACAAGGATGACACAGTGTCACTTTTGACGGGTACTTTAGTTTGCATGGGCCTTAACAATGACAGGGAATGGAAAAAGTCAGCAAACAAAAAAAAACAACAGATCAGTGACTGAAGACATGAAAGCATCCTCTCAAGCTGTTGACCTTAAAGGTTTTCTCACAAACTGGGCCCTACATTTTTCTATTGCAACAACAAAGTCAAACAGGGAAAGGAATACCAGAAATACATGTGACTAAACAAACTCCCAGTTTTACCAAACTTAGTAGGAAGTCAAAATAAACGCAAACATTAAAGTTATTACAAAATTTGTTGGCATGTAGATAAACATTTTGCAAACCATATTTCTCATTTTTTAGCCATGTTAGGTCCCTGGCTTCATGGATGGAAGTATGGGTCAGTCGGTCTGTTTACCACTGCACTGTCCAGACCGAAATATCGCAGCAATTATTAAATGGATCGCCATCGGATTTAGTACACACATTCATATCCCCCTCAGGGTGAATTGTACTAACTTTGATGATCTCTAGGTCAGCTGCTAGTATGGTTGTAAACTTAGTCTTATTAACTTTTCAACAACTTTTTTTTATTCAATAACATTTTATAACCAACATTTTGGGTGAGCTAAGCACCAAGTGAATGTTTTAGATATTATAGCTAAACTTAAGAGTCTACAACCGGTCTGACCTTTAGTGTCTCTTTAGGGTCTTAGAAAGTAACTTGGTGAGTAAAATGTTTTTCATAATTGGTAGGAATGAAGGACAAACCTTTGGGAATAAAAACTCCTTGAATTTTCTTTTACGAGTACAAAAATGAACTTGATGCAATGGATTTTTCACCGTTTTCATCTTTTGAGGCTGTGTCTCCAATTTTCCGTCTCCATCTTTCCTCCAATGTTCTTCCTCTTAATTCTTCAAGAAGCAGAGGGCTGAAATTATAGAGGGCTAAAAATAATGGCTCTATAAATAAGAGGTGCCCATTGAGAGTGATTGAGAGGCGAGGTCGCTAGGCAGCTAGGAATGCTGGGTAAGCTGTATTCATTAGCACTCTCCGCTCCCGAAGACTAGCCCCTACAACTCTCCCACACAAACACGTGGCGCGCTTTCCTCGTAAACAACGCGCACGCACACACCACCACACTGATGCAGCGTTGGGATCCAGAGTGTTTCGAACACACTTTCTATCTCTACCTCCGCAGCCCTCTGCAGTGCTGCAAATTTAGCCCCAATGGTGCCATCCATCAACCCGCATTACCAATTTCCCGTTCCCTCACAGGACAGGCCACATTCTTAAAGCATTGTTCATCCACCAGCAGAGTGGAAAATGTGTGCATGTGCATCTGTGTGCGTTTGCATTTATGCATGTGTGAGAGAGTGCGCAGCAGAGGCGCCCAGTGTCTGTTTTATTATTCATACTCATGTGTGGATCCTCTTTCAGCCCACAGACACCTGCCAGAGATACACACGGCACATACTGATGTTCTCTATATATTTTTCCTCTCCAACCTCTCTCCCTCTTTGGTGCTTTACTGAGACTTTCTTTAAACAATAAACTCAAAAATACTCCTCCACATACTACTTTGTATCCGTGTGTAGCCATTTGCATACGGTGTTCATGCCAAATTCCCTGGCTCTGCATTTAGACCATCGCTCTGCCCTCATACACCCACACGCACACACAAGTGGGTGCTTTTATTGCCCTGATGCTCTTTTTAATGGCCCTCCTCCTCCCTCTCCGCATCGACGTCACATCCATTAGGCCGTGCCTCGGGGCCTTTTTAGTGGAGGCTGGAGCACAGGACTCCAATGTGCGAGACCCCCGCCCAGAGTCAATCTCCACCTGATAAACTCGCCGTATTGGCTGATCTGACAGACACTGTTACCACGGCAATCTGTTCAGTCTCTCCACGCACCGCCATGACTATCAATCTACTGCGAGAGGAAACCCATTGAACTGTGTGTCAGAGGGGAGAGCGGTGCGTTAACAGTGGCACGTGCACTCCGTGAGCTCTCAAGCTCTCACCTGTTTATTGTCACACACACACACACACGGCTCAACTATCAATGGACATAGGAGTGTTGATAGTTGAGCTGAGAGAGGACTATCTGTATCTGGCACAGAGAGGCTAATGGGAAGAGATAACGTTTCACGTCTGATCAGAATCATAATTCACTGGCCTCTCCCGTGATGCATCTCTCTCATTACGTTCCCAACAGCAACATCCTAACTTGGGTTCCTACTTATCCGGGGAACAAGACGGTTTTCAGGCCCTGAATATAGCACTTACGTCTCAGCAACACCAGTCAACTCTACAAGTTGCACTGAACGACTCTTTTCCCCTTCATAAATATAGAATGAGTGTGAAGTACATAGGCGACTTCAGCCTCAGCAAAACAGAGTTAGCTACACCCGAGTGGTGACAATGCTGCATTACCTGGCATAGACAGAAATGGCAAATGATGGCTTGGGGTCATGCCGACTTGGAGCTGAGAGCCACTGCCAGGCAAGGGCAGGCTGAATTTTGATGGCAGAGCTTTTTCCCTGACTGAGAAAAAGCGCCGTCTGAAATGTTAAAATGGAGCTTGGTTCTTCAACGCTCAGGAGACGTAATCAATGGTCGGTGCGGCTGGCTGAACTTGCAGGGCTCCACTGTGACTTAGTGCTGCACATCGAAACCCTGTCGCCAACTGGAGCTGAGCTCAATGTAATGAGAAATGAGACTTTTACTTTCGGTACAGCAAGGGAGGGGAAATCCCCCAAAGAGGTACAGGGGTGGAAGAAAAGTGAGTAATAAAAAGAGTAACTGAAAAACAGAACTGCAGGTTGTTTTGATAAATAACAGCGACAAAGTGTTCTGGGAACAGTATTATAGCTTCAATCTATCACTGGATCATCAGGCTAAATTAATAATGAATGTGTTTTGTAGTCATAAAAAGTTCTGATGCATTTTGCTTGACAAATCAGACCAACACAGAGACAGTAACCTGACACCTCCCCCCCCTCCCCCCCATCAATTCCTGAAAAGACAAAAGAAAAGATGGTTAAAAAAGGTATTGTAACAAAGATTGCTTTGGAAAGCACATTTTAAAGAATGTATTAAATTTTTAAAGCAAGAAAGAAAAGCTCCTCATTCCTCGTATAAGTTCCCATGTCATCCCTTGCTATAGATTGGTTTTCTAAATCACACTTGTCTTATATTTTCCCATTTCCCTTTGTTACAAAGCAGTCACTTTGACTGGACAGAATAAAGAATATACCAATGAAGGAGAACTTGGGATTTAAGCTTTTTTCCTCTCTCTTAATCTGTCTCACTGTCGCCTTTCCTTATCAGTAGGGGCAAACCTATGCAGGAGCTATTCATCTTTGGAGTCCTTTGAAGTATCTTCCATCCAATCAGGTTGACATCTTTTTATTATGGCCACTGTGTATTTGCCTGTGTACATAAGGATATGTGGGTGACTTTCCTCTCTCCTTCAGTCTGCTTTGCCTATATATTATGGTGGGGGTGTGATGTGTGTGTGTGTGTGTGTGTGTGTGTGTGGCCTTATTCTTGTATTACACCGTCCTCCCAATTGGATTTTTTTTATCAAAGCTCTACAGGCAGATGGAAGTCAAAAAGAGAGTGTGAGATTGAGAGAGAGAGAGAGAGAGAGATAAGAGGTCAGTGGGGCATGAAGGAGAGCGAGTGACATCAGAAACTGGTTTTCCAGCCGTCCATCTGTCCACTCAACACAAACAGGCCAGCCATTAGGCAGGCTCCAGCTGTTACGTCTTAGCCTCCAAGTTTTGAACACTGCTCATTTATACTGTATGTGCACGTACACATACACACAGACGGTGACGGTGTACTTGCAGCCCTCAGTAACCACTATGAAATATTTTGAAATGACATCATTTAACAAAACTGCAAAGGGGAAACAGTTTGCATGTGAGCTATTTTTTCATCTCGCTCCATCTTTCCGTCACTCACGCTCCGTGGATCATGCAAATTAACAAGACGAATGTTAGCGTGTTAACATTTACTTATTACCACTAAAACACAGTATAGCTTAGGTGGATGGGAATGTCAATAATTTTGGGCCAAACCGAATTGGCCCTGATGACGGTGCATTATGAAAAGTCAGGGGATCATTAAAGTCGTTAGCATTTTTCCTCTAGGAACCTTAAATATCTGCAGCAAGCTTCATGGCAATTCATCCGGTAGTTGTCAAGATAATGCACTCAATGTGAGCCTGCTGGTGACGCCAGATAAGGGTTCATCCTCTGGGGACCATAAAAGACTGTACAAAATTTAATGGCAATCTGTCCGATAGTTTAAAAAATATTCTGGTCTGGCCCAAAGTGGTAGACCGACCAAACCGACCGAGCTTGACATCCACTAAAGTGCCTCAAAATCTACATAGAACACAGTGCCCTTTTTGTTAAATAAGTATGGAAAGCAGAAATGTTGTTGTGCAGTTAACGCAGAGCAGAGGCACATAAAGTCCATAGATCTTGTGATCGCTACTGTACATCGACAGCTACGGCTACCACTAATAAGATAGAAGCACAAATGCTAAAAGTAAAATAAAACTATTAGTCTGGACTGGGCTGAGGAAAAATAATGATATTCAAACAGAAAGGGCTTGAAGAGGACATAGCTGGCCATCATTCAAAGCTTAGGGGCCCCACACTACTCACTGTGGCTGGGTCTCAGATCTCCCCAGGGGTGCCCTGCCACCTCCAGCCCTCGTCAAAGTCAAGGAGATAGGCAGAGACCGAGGGAACCAGCAGTGTGACACTGCGTATGATACTGCTGGGGCATAAAGTTACATAGGAAGAGAAAAACAAAGATAGAAACAAACAGAACACTAAAGAATGGATTTTAAAGACTTTGTCATGGCATAATTTGTTATAATCAGTTTGTGACACTTTATGCGTTTATATAGTTAATTAGTTTAGTTGTGGTAGTTTAGTTTTGTGTGGTTTAGTTAGAATTAGATAAAAAGCATTTTGAAAAGTTTTCATTTCAGTTTTTTCAGAAAACAGTGTGCCTAATACTACAGTACTGTTAAGACTGATAAAACCTTAAGGGAAGATCATATCAACATGTAAAACACTATTGACCAATCCCAAATAGTGGTTTTGAATACAAAAACAAACATAGGGCAATCTTCCAGGCTGGTGCAAAGCTGGTTGAGGCAGTGTTGGCAGATTGCCAGTTTCATCAGGCGCAAGGCAACTTTTTGCCCTCATGGCCCTGTTAAGTTATTGCATTTAGCACAAACACATGTAGTCGGTGCACACACATTAACCTTTTCAATATCACATAATCGTCCTATGTATGTTGCTTCCCATAAGAGAAGCTAACTTGGATTATTCTTCCAAGTCTTTTCCAAACTATTAGTGTAGTGACGTGACAGTACACCAATTGGATGTTTGGCAAAAACATATAACATAATAATAATAGATATAAAAATATAGATATAATAATTCATAAAAGGAACAAAGAAACTCCACAAGAACCAACTTGAACTCAACATGAAATCTTTCTTAAAACATGAATATTGTGGAAAAAACAGCCAGTAATTCAATCCAAGTGTGGAGCACCACTTACTATACACAAATAAACCCAGCCTACATTGGTACAACTCATTGTATACAGTAGTACAATTCAAAACAAATCTCCTAAATTGTCACATATACTCTAAAGCTTAAATTAAAGCTTATTTACATACACAACTTTACATATATTCACATTGCTCTTTTCAAGACTGTGCTGCACTGCACCGAGGTTAAACTTTCCTCTTTGGGCACCAAAACTTGGTTCGTTGGTTGAGCTTGCATTTGCACTGGAATGATAATACACCCCTTCTGCTTGTTTTACCCTTTTTTTTTTTCTCATAATTTTTTCACTTTAAATTTTTCTCCTGGATGGGTATAATCTTTTCCAAAGTTTGTTTTGCCTCCCGCAGAGTAAAACTACCATTAACTGACAAGTGTGTGGGTTTGTGCGTCGGAAAGCGAAGGTCCCTGGAGGTTGGGCTTGGTCAGCTTGACAACGCAGATGACAAAAGGAGAAATAGAGATAAGAAAAATGACTGTTATACAGTTTCATGGTAAGCTGTGTTTAGATATATCAATAATTACTACTAATTTCACAAAACAGGGAAATAGTATTTTCATTTCTGTATGCAGTTTAGTGTAAATAATCACTTTATTTTGCAGCGGCATGATGAAACTCTCAAGAGTGAGCAATAATGTACCTTGAAATTGAGACTTAAATGAAGAGTAAAAGAGGGGCATTGGCGAGAGGAGGAGAGGCAGACAGTCTAGGCTTTAAAAGCACATTTTGTCTCGTTTTCTAAAGGTCTGATGTATGACTGAACAGTGAGCTGACTGAAACCTGAGGCGTTTTTTTTTTACTATGCAGTTCTCCACTGGTTTGAGCCTTAACCAATCCTTCTAAACATGAAGCACATGAATTGCACATTGCAGTCTGATGGACAGCTCACTCGCTCGGCTCACCCCTGCATGGAATGCATTTTGGAGTGTGTGTTTGAATAAATGTGTTTGTGTATGTGCATACTGGCTGCTTAAGAGAGCAGAATCGTGGAGCAAATAATGCCATCCTATATTACCATGATGTGTTTTTCATTGGAGAGTCAAATACAAAAGCTCAATTTTCTTTCCTTCTTGAATTCTGGTGCCTACTTTGTAGTTGGAAACTGTCTTTTCTTGGACTGTTCTTGATTATTGGGTTACACTGGGCAGAGGTGATAGTGATAAGTTCAAGTCAGTTTGTCTGTTTGGATATCTGTCTGCAACACATGATCTCTTGCTTACTCATCTGTAAAACCCGATGACTGAAATATCCCTCTTCAGTTCTTTGTATTAGAAATCACTGGCAAAAAGATAAGTCAGACTGAAGGAGATAGACAGTTATCACCATTTCCTGTCTGTGTTAAGTGCAGGCCGGCCTACTTTATTGCACCCACACACATACTGTACCATACAGCGATACCAGCTTTCTTGGAAACAAAAGACATTTTACATCCCCTTTTTTTCTTTTATTTGAGGCCTACGGTTGTAGGTCTTGGGAGGTAGCTATAGGGGTAATATATTTATATATATATAGAGAGAGAGAGTGAGAGAGAGAGAGAGAGAGTTATTTCACACAGAGTACAACTTTCAAAGACTCCTCCACAAAACCATTTTAGAGATAGAACGGAAGTAAAATTTGCTCCAGGTGAAGAGATGTAATGTATTATTCACAGAAATGAAGTCTTTCAAAATTGTTTCTTGTCCCTTCACTTCATACAATCGGATGAGGGGAGGGAGATGAGGAGGGAAGTAGAGATGGCAGTTTGGGAAGTAAGGAAAACAGAGCTATTCTCTGAAACATGACAGCCCTGAAGGCTTGACGCAGTGTACTGTAATGGGCTCCAGAGATGGAATGACTAAACACAAAGACAGAAGTCTCATGGGGAAACAAAAATGCAGTCAAAAGCGGGTGCATTATTCAGGACAGACATCCACAGGTACATATGCATACACACACGCACATACATGTGCACATTCAAGGAGAATAGATATGAAGTTTCCCAAAGTGAATAATGTGAAGATTTAGGCTTATACTGCATGTCAGTGGCTGGTAAATGTTTAAAAAAATTTAATTAAAGCAATAAATATATTTGTATCATTACATTATGCATTTTCATTATTATTTCAGCTGCACAATCAGGCACTATGTGCTAATTTAAAGGCCCTGGAAACTGGAAACCTCAATCAGCTATTACTATAAGCAACGGATTCCTACATGATGACACATGATTTTTTGCTTATGTTAGAACACTGCCTGCTTTTTCACATGAGAAATGTCTTGCTTTGAGTATTTTAAAATATCTTAAAACATGTATGGAGGGGATCTTTAACTTTGATTGCTACCCATATAGTCAGAAATATTAAATTTCAGTTAGAAATGCTTAAAGATCTGAAGTTTTCATGTGATTTAAAGACAAACAACAAAAGATCATGAACTCATCATGAAGTGAAAGTCTGGACACCAGGCCAATCAGCATTTAGAGAGACTGTAGAGAGAATGTAACAGTAAAAGCATTCATACATATTGTTTTGAGAATGACTAGCTGCTAATAATAAGTCACCCTTAGGATTGTTTCTGCCAAAAACACCAGCATTTGGAAGTGTGCAGTCTGAGACCCTGAATTCTTCAGTTCAGTCTTGGTGAAGATAGGATCTAGAAACAACAGAGCAAAACTCCTTAAGCTGCTCAACTGAAACACAACAAGAGACCCGAGTTTGTGGACACAGACCAGTGCCCAGGGGGAATTTACAGAGATATTGGTTCTTGAGTTCATAAACGTTTGCATGGAATAATGGAATGAGGCTTATTTGGCTGTAAAAGCTAAAGAAAACAACTTGGCAGATTGAATCATCGAAGCCAATCTGCAATCCATTAGCAATAGGGCAGCTCCAGGTTTTGTTTCACATCACAAATTGCTTCATTGTCTTTGTTTTGTAGCTCGGAGAGAGAGGATGTGATCACTGAAAACCACTGGAGATTCAAAAGCATTGCCTCGAAAGACTGTGGGAGTCAATTATACCACTGTGATCCAGGCCATAGATTACACTTTAATAATGTAAGTATCTAATTACTGCCTCGCATCCTTCACGCCTCTTCTGCACTCCTTAATCATTATCGCCCACTGGCCTCGAATCACAGACAGCACACAGTACTCACCATGCCTTCCAATTGTATAGCTACGGTTTGTCTTTTTTTATATACACAGGTTTGTGTGTACAGTCTGGCAAGCTGCATTTGAATACTATCTCCTCTGTAACATGTTTCCAGGGACCTGTAGACCTGCTTTGCCCTGCACACCAGCTGTGCAAGTCACTAATAGAGGGCAGAACCGGAGCAGACACACAGAGTTAACTGCCTGTGGAGGAAGCAGCGAGGGGAGGAGGGAGAGGCAGAATTCAAACATGCAGAGAAAAGCTTTACAAAGAGCTGTTGCATATGAGCCGAATACTTAATGTGAGAGTCTAATTCAGCTGTGTCAGTCTGTGTGTGTTTGAGAGACAGAGGGACCACAAACGACGGAAAGAGACGGACAGATGGGAGCGACGGGATGAGAGGTTTGACTCGCATCACGCTGACTGTGTCACTCTGCGAGCTGTTAGCACTAACCTGATGTCCAGACAGCGCAGCATGGGATCAGCAGCCGTACCCAGCACCCAGATGGTGAAGCCAACCAGCAGCAGAGTGGTGGTGAGGATGGTGCGCCTCACTTCTGAGGACGTGTCTCTTACGGCCAGGCTGAACGCCACGGCCCCTCTCAAACCTGAGAGCAGAGAAGACATTTCTGAGCAAACTGGATTAACGCCATCCATCAAACCACCAGGCAACCACCTACCAACCAATTATTTGAAAAAGGCAGGGGAGCGATATCCAGTTAATAACCCTGTCTGTCTCTGGGTAACAGATCACACGGTGAATCCACTATCATTGACAAACAAGCATGCAGCCCCCCCAAAAAAATTCTAGATTGCTGTACTGTGGTGACACAATACATAAAGTCAATACAATTCCCAGCACAAATCCTTTTCCCTGCCATGAGAAACAGCTGGGGGAGGTGGTGGGGGAGTTAAAAAAAAGAAAAATAGCAAGACAAAGGCTTTTTACAAAGAAACCTTCTTACGTAAGAGGTAAAGTGGGTCAGGCAGGCAGCGAAACATGCTGCTGCTGCACCACCCTACATCACTTCACATCAAACATTCCTTTCTCCTGCATCATCAAACCATTCAGAGCTTCAACTGTTACTCTCAGACACTAAAATGCGGCGATGCTTTATTTACTCTTCTCCAAAATACAGCTACAAAAATAGAAAAGGCCAAGAGTGAATTATTTCTGATGATATCTATTAATGCAAAAAGCCTTATGCAATGAGGGTAGTGAATTATTATAAAGCCTGAATTCAGCGGGCTTTATAGTAATTCAGCAATAACATGACCCATCCAACATTACTCAAAAAAAAAAACAGCCAGAGATGTGGTCATAAAGGTATAATGATCATAAGAACATTACCTGCAAACGTCATGAAGTGCTGTACGGAAAGAGGTATCTTGGCTGTGCGTCCAAGGTTTAGGAGGAATGACAAAGGGTAGATGTTGCAGGCTCTTGATATAAAGATGGAGAGCTGTTTGTATTGAGTGCAGATTAAGGACAATACTTATGAGTGAGACACACTCACAGGTTGAAGTACACTTATGAGTCAACATGTTGTCATGGAAATTGTTTTTTCTTTTGGAATCATACTATATACTTTATATCTTTATGTTTTCAGTGTAGCTGAGTGTAGCTGTCATGGTTAGGGTGAATTATTGATAATTGAAATTAACATTTTGCTTTATTCATTCTAAAAGAAATCCTTCTGGTTGACTTCACATAACCGATCCTTTTAATATATATCAGACAAAATACACGAGCTAAGTCCATTCTGAAAACAAAAGAACAAATTATTTGTGAGATCAGGATGTAAATGTACAACCATGAATATGAACATATATGCGCATGCACACACACATGCAAAAATATTCTCTGAATATTTTCTATTTGGAATGCAAACACAGCAGTGTGGCACCATGCCGAGGCATGAAGCCGATCAGGCTCTACCAGCTGTCCCTGCCCTCCACACACACTTTGATGTTTCACATAGGATGGGACTGAATGCTAAGTATCCTGGACAGCAGTTAATGAGAGGATATCTGTACAATCATGCGACATACCTTGGATACACTTAACATCTTTTGTCAAACTTTTAGAAGACATTACTGTAGCCATATAACCTCCTACCCTCACATGAGCCTAAGTACAGCCTGAGATCTGAATTAAGGGTATAAACCAGAGGAGGCCGGGCTGGAGGAGATCAGTCAACCTTTTTACTCTTTTAAAAAACAAATTTTTTAGACCCTTTTTGGATTTTGCTGCATAAAAATCATCTATGCAGACAGGTATACCTTCTTTAAAATCATGGGGAGAAGGGATTCTAGCCATTCTATAGTAAGTCCAAATATAACGCCTGGAATAATAAAGGGACCAATATCTTAGGCAGGGGACCTGAGTCTGACAGGGCTATTACTAAAACAGAGCTCCTTCGCACCCTGCAGTCAATATCTCATGCACCCTATGGATTTTCAAAAGCAATATCCTGCTCCCAAAAGCAGTCATTTCTCTTTATCAAAGGCCTCTGAGCTATTTGAATGGAGGTAATTAACCACTTTCATCTCAGCCTCATTTCCAATAAAGCCCATCTCCATTGTCATTGGCAAAGGCTGCAAGCTACGGCGATTAAAATCTACTGCGTAACCAAAGAGCGATTAACAGGGCTGAATCACTGGGGTTATTTCATTTTTATAGACACTTATAGCACTGTACAAGAGGACTCTGACCTCCATTTATTCCTGTTTGTACATCCGGGTAAGCTTACGGTTGGGTGTAGTTAGTCCGATTTCTTTCACTCCAAGCTTTCGTCATGGAAGCACAATTGAGGACAAAGCTAAACAGGCTCAGTGCTCAAGTCAAACACTTTCTCACTGGCAGACCCTCACACTGACATAAGAGCACTGGAAAAAGAATCTGCTCAGTCGACTCTTTCGCTTGCTCTTTTGACCCTACGGTGGAAGATGGATTGTAATAATAATTTCTAGCCATCTGGGCACTGGACTGTGAAAGAACAGCTCCTTGGAGTGCGGCCACTAGAGTCTCTCCTCAGGCATACGCTATGGTCATGCCAGCTCTCGGGCAAGGACAATTGTAGCCGGCTCTCCCTTACTACCCCTCCGTTCCTCTCACGAAGTAAAGCTGAGGGATACAACAACAGCTGTGGATATGAGACATCTGTTATGATAACATGTGATAAGTATCATTAAGGGGCTGATGGAGTTTTGATAGCGTGACATGTATTGTGGCTGCGTTGTATTCTGGTCTGCAGAGACTCCTGTCAGAGGACAGACTTATTTCTGTCTGGATGGTTTTTGAGTCTAGATGCAAAGCGTTAAGTCTAAGAAGCTCTTGCTCTTTGATTCTGAGAAAAGCAAATTGGCTATACTGTTGATGTTTTAGATGGCTGTACATTTTTCTTCTGTCAGACTACATTGAAGACACACTGGAAATATCTGGTTGTAATGTCAAACTGTCTACTAGGGCTGCAACATATGGTTATTTTCACTATCAATTAATCTGTCAACTATATTTATGACTATTCAACAAATCATTTAGTCAATGAGATAAAACTGTGAAAAAATGCTCATCCTCACAATTTCCTAAAGCTTAAGTTCTTCTAATTGTATTTTTTGTTTGAGGAATATAAAACTAAGAAAAGCAGTTAATCCTTACATTTGAGAAGCTGGAAGTCCTGAAATATTGGCATTTTATCTTAATATATGACTTTATTATTAGCTATCATAAAAAAATATTTCTCAATTCATTTTCTATTTCTAAATCTGGCCAGTAAATGCAAACAATATCAATATACCACCAAACAACAGACTGCATTTCTGGCCAACAAAAGTCAATATGCATCACAAACAGTGTTAAAAACATTTCAGAGTTTCTAACACGATTTCTCCTTTAATAAGAATACCATAAAGAACAACAGGAACCTCTTTCACTGGAGTTTCTAGAACTAATAAGATTTAATCTTCAACTTCAACGGGGATATGGTGCTTAATCCACTACAAATTAAAGTACTGTAAGCTTATTTCAAACAGGCAAACATCTTTATTCCACTGAGCTTTGCTAGAGAACAGAAAACAAGCAGCAGTAACAATAATTAAAGACCTATTTAAATTTCTGTTTCATAGGCATTCCTCAGAGCAAACGCTGCACTGCAACATCTGAATCTGCAGAGATGGAGATCATGGGAGACCGGCTGAATGGCATTTGCAGAGCTCACCGGATCAAACCTGTACAATTTAACTGCTAAGGTATTTTTTAAAGGACTGGGGAAATTACCTCACTGCACTGCAGCAGCCAGGCAAGATAGAAAAACAGGAAAACCACTCTGGTCAAGTAAGTGGCAGATTATTGTGCAGATAAGGATTATGACAGAAGGTGGAAGAGTCAGAATAAAACAGAACAGAACACCATTTCTGGGGTCTGAGCGGGATCCAGAGGCTGCACAGCAGGGAGTGACGATGCTTCATCATGTAGCAGAAAAGGATACAAATGCCCCAGAAATGAAGAGGGCTTTGAAGACATGGCAAGGAAATATCAACAATACATATCCCATGTAGCTGAAGATGAAAATCTCCCCAAGGAAGTTGAAGACTTCAAAGAGCTGCAAATTATAAAAGGGATTGAGAGGATCATGAGGGAGAAGGTCATCCGAGATGGGGAGGGACTCAGGGTGCATGGGGTGTGTGTCTGTGTGTGCGTGTGTGTGTAGGAGGGTGAAAGTGAAGGACTCGGATCATATCAGAAATGGATAAACAGGCTTAGATTTGTACAAACACGACAAATCCAGTGTTGATGTTATTCCCTGATCCTTTGAGGTAACAAATGCAAACATCTCCAGCTCAAGGCCATAATGGGGTTGCATTTAGCACGAGATGTGTTTTTGCCATCATTTTCTTCTTCATGAACGTTATTTGAAACATGCTGTTTGAGGAAATGTGCAAAGGATAAAAGAGTAGCTATCTGGACTTTTTTTTTTTAAAAAAAGCTAACAACTTGTTCCTTTCTAATGATACTTCCTGGTAGAGGAATATTACAACTCGTCAACTCAGTCTTACAGTTCCTGTAATGATCTAGATCATATCAAAGACCTTGGATGTCATTTACTGTAGATTAAAATAGAATTTAAATCAATTTAATGAGGCATTTCTGCATAAGAAATCAAATATTAATTAAGGTCCTTATGTTGGATCTGGATTAAATTAGAGCAGATGTTATGATTTCATTAATGATTTATTAATTTCAGTTTTTACCAGTTGCCCCAGCTTTGGTTTAAAGCCTTGGTAAAAAGCTATCAAATCCCTAATTGAACAAGTGTACCTTTTCATTAAAGAGCCTTGCATCACAAGGAAAAATGATCACACAGAAAAATATTTCTCCTACTAGCTATTCAACTAGTGTCTGCATACACTAAATCACTTTGTCTTTTCCTTTGAGCTGCAGCTGCATGTATAAATCATAAAAATGTAGATAAGGGCATTCTGCCAGGTAAACATACTGAACCATACACATGCATTGACTACTGCATAGCCAATCCACTTTATAGGAAAAGGCTTCAACTGTGCTGCATATTCCTCTAAAAGGCTTTTCTGTGATAAACAGTTAGCTCCACTGTGGCACCGATAATGAATAATAAATGCATAGATGAGTATATGTGTGTACTTCTGATTTATTTGCTCCTCTGTGAGGCTTGCCGATACAGTATGACAGTGTGCTGGCCTCCATCTGTGCTCAGCCTTTTAAGCAGATAGCTGGAGACCAGCCTCCCACACAGACACCCACTGGACAACCAGAGCACTAATGGCAATTAATAATTGCTTGCACAGGCATGCAAGACACAAACATTGGCATCAAAAGGCAATATGAACAAAGTGAGTAGACTGAAAAATGCTGTTTGAAAACATCAGTGAAATAGGTCTTAATCATCCTCCATATACCTACCTGCTTGGTCCTGGTCCGGCCCTCGGAGGATAAATTGTGAATTGTGTACCTTGCTTGGCTCAAGCCACAAAACAGCATCGCCACAATACCTGAAAAATAAAAACAAACAAAAAAAAACAAAAAAAAAACAAGTGACATAAATGAAAATTTAAAAAGGGGAAAAGCACGTAGCCAATAAAGTGCTAAACATTTGTGACATCTGCCAGTCGTAAATGTGAACGTCAACATTTTGTGGGAAAAACCTGTAGAGGAGTGTTCTGTAAACAGAAGGGAGTTAAACAATGTGCTGTATCTAATTAGTACAAAGTATGCAAAATCGCTTATACATGCACATATTATGTAATCAGGCTGGGAGAATGTGTATGTTTGTGTGCTGGTAAACACACAGAGCTTTGGGGGTTGTAATGTTGAGAATGTGCTGTAGGAGGTTTTTCCTTCATTGGAAAATGATTTGTGAAAGAAGTGTTTATCTGTGTGGTTCAACCCAGCATTTTTAAACTCAAAGCAACAACGTTCATAAGCCAAAAATATAATTATTTCCAGATTAGTTCAAAAACATGAAATATTAGAGAAATATTAGCAGATGAATGCATGTAAGCATAGTACAAGAATCCAATTCAATTCTCCTGTGTGCAGCTATTTCTGTATTTGAGTATAAAGTATGTGTCATCAGATCAGACTGACCCAACCCTGTACCCACCCATTGTCCTGGTTCCAGTGTCCAGCTGTGTAAACAGCCTAATCAAAATGTGCTGTACAACCCAATTCAAGCATCCACGTGTTTCTGGACAAAGACGTTACTTCTATTTCAACTTCAGAGACATGAAGCTCTGGGAATGATAAATGCTAAAGAATTACATCACCGCTGCAGATCTTGCCAGATGCGGAGGAGCAAGAATTAACATAAGGCAAATAAATGACAAGCCAAAGTACAGAAAGAAAATGCAGACAAAGAAAGGAAGCTCCGCAGAGAGAAGAGACAGGGTGAAGGGAGTGATTGGGGCCCCTGCTGGTAAACAGGAGGCTGGCTGGACCAGAAAGCTGGAATTTGAAACGCAAAGCATGAAAGGTGGGTTGCTGCCTCACAGGACATGCTTGCTTTGTTGCAGAAATTCAATTTCACATTTTTGCTGCCTCTGCTTTGAGAGAGAATCACAGAAGATGGGAAAATGTAAAATTACTGTGATGGGATGCTATAGTCAGAGGACAGAGCTGCCAATAATAAATACGTCAGCAGAGAAAAGATAGCACCTGTGGTTCATGATGCTAAGTGAAGCCAGTCCATTACTCTCTCTCCACCATCCGCCTTCACACTAGGATGCTGACCTGTATCTGCACTGTGCTAGCTCCAGTACTCCCTGTTCACAGTGTCCTTTCCAGCACTGTTCAACAAAGTCTAATGGTGCATTCCAGCATGGCAGCTCTCATTTTGGTTCCATTTGGTTTAGGGCATCGCCATCCTCCTTGGTTTACATAGCACCGACAGAGGAAACACATCATCCTCCACCCGCAGAAAGACTCTTCCACACAGTGCATCCCATAATGAGCGGCGTAGGATTAATGACAGCAGGACTTCCTGCGAGGCTGAGGGTCATTAGGCACACCCTCACTAAACTTCAGCAATTAACAGAGACAGAAAGAGCCTTGATTACCAAAGGACACCAGGGAGGACTCCCATCACTCACTGGGTGGCTCTCTATGAGGTGCAGCTTCACCCCAAATGGACCATTAAAGGTCTTTGAACAGAGCAGCACTCCTCAGATTAGTTCTGTAGGCTGTAATTTTGTACCGAGAATATAGAAATTTGCAATAGGACTCGTTTTTTAGATTACTGTGACAAAACATCAGCATCAAAATTGGTTTTATAACACTGTAGGTTTGAGGTCAAAATGAAGTATTTGACTATTATTGTTACTGGTAATACAGTACACAGAAGTTGTATCCGCACTAAAAATACCCGAGGCTCCGCATCAGATATTATTGAGAATCACTGCCTAGGTTTTGCTGCGGTGTGCCTCCCACACTGGACAGCATTCAGAGTGGTGTACTTAACAGACAGGGCATCTGGGTCCAATAGACAAAGGTTACGCTATTTCATTAAAACCGTCCTCTCCTCCTCCACAGGCCACAGGGAGTACTGCCAAGTAAGAGAGAGCTCTACAACCTCAGCTGAATGAGCGCAATCCCTCAGATACAATCAGGGCAGGAGGAACAACAACAATAATGTGTGCAAATGTACACCACATTCATATTTCAGATTACATTACAACTGGTCGACGAAGAAAAAGACAATTCCAGGCAGCTGAGCCAAGTAATTTTTGTTTTCCAAAAGCTACCCAAGATTTCAAACACTAAGAATCAGTAAAGGGAAAAATCGAACAAAATAATAAAAATGCAACCTCCCCTTGGTGATGGGTAAAGACATCAAAGGGAAGAATGGTAAAGCAGCTCATTTTGAATTCATTTATACATGAGACCTGAGCATTTCCTGGCTTCCAGTGAACCTGAGCAAACAGCAAAAGGCAGGAATGCTATCATGCTATTATGGCTTGCTGCTATCTGTGGTGCCATCTCCAAACTAAAGGTGCGGACATGCTCAGACAGAGGAGGGTTGACACCTTTTTAAAATGACTTACGGGGGTTTAGCCCAGGATGGGATTGGTACCTGCAGTTCCCTGTAGAGAGGAGATGGCTTAATACTTTCTCATCTGTACATTTTACATTATTATTGACTCGCAACAATGCCAAAGGAGGGTAAGGTACACTATGTGTTTGTATGTATGGAAAAGGCCTTCTTCTAATGCTGTTGTGGGTTGAATGAGAGCAAAATGTCATCTGTTCTTGAGCAGGGAATTGTGCAGATGGTCATGTCCAGACAACAGAGAATGTGCACATGTCATTCCCAGGTTTTGTAGTGACAGTGGGCACAGAGACGCCTTGGAGCAGCAGAGCTTGCCAGTTGAACAGCTGCTTGGTCCACTGATATTGTGGAGCAGAGAGCGAGTCGGCGCATGCAGTGGGGAAGGGATGCCTGAGGGGAAAAGGGCGGCAGTTCACTAACAGGATTTGTATTCTGTCTGACCTCCCCGCCACCCAGAGCAGGCCGACGTTGGTCACACACTCATGACATATAAGTCATACAGCGCTCACCTGAAAGTCCGACGGCTTCAGCAGAGAGGAAGCTGCTCCAGGACAGCAGGAAGAAGACCGATGTTTCCAGCAGTGGATTCTCACACAGCCGGGTGAATTTGGTGAGGTGGAAAGAGGGTTAAAGATATACAAGAAGATAATTATACAGAATTTAACACTTTGCATCAGGCTAATACACGGTCGGAATTGCAACTGCAATACATATGACTGTTGTGGCAGACTGCATGCGTGCGACAATATGCAGGCAGAGAGAAAAAACATCTGCAAACAAAAAACAACTGCAGAAGGTGCTCACTAAGCCAGGGGATCTGCCATGTCGAGTAACCCACTGAGTCTAACTGAGATCCTTTCTGCGAGTTTGCCAACAGATAACAGAACCCACACCCCACTCCTGCTTTTTCGCTGTCCCACATCGCCTCTGGCAAAGCTTCCTTGTAAACCATACAGTAAGTCTTTGCACTGTTGGAGGTTTCTGTATTTGTGATAGTCACACAGAAAGTGAATGAGTAGGTTTAGGCACGTTAAATACTGTAAATTTAGGACTACTATTGTTTACTAACCCCCCCTCAAATACTCTGTTGGCTTACAATAATGAAAACAACTTCCCAAGTCTGACTGTTGTTGTAATTAACATGGACAGGTACAGCAAGTAATTAAAGCATAACTGAGCAAGTCAAAGGGAATCTCTTTATAAGCTACTGTTTGAAGAGCGAGCACAAAAGAGCAGGCTGTTGCTATGGTTAGCATCAGCAAAATCTAATAAATGCTCAATTTGCGCTTTGCTCGCACCCGGAGAGATTAGTCACTGTAAATAAGAGCTGAGCTGTGCCCCAAACCTCTCTTGACACATACTCATTTTTCACCCTAAAGTCTTATTACTAGAAGATCAGAGAGAAATGCTGGACAACAGTGCGAGTCGAAACTTCATCAGAGGCTATTGGCTTGATTGACGACCTCTCTGCAACCATTAATGTCGCTGGAGCACTTTAGTCTTAGCCACGTTGCTTTTGTTGATAGAGGTGGTACAGTAGGGGTTTGTTAGAGAAGCAATTACCAAGTTGAGGAAGTGGATAGATTGCAGCGGATGCTGAGGTGATAATTGAGTTTTGGGGCGCGGCGGCAGAGATGGGAGGGGATGAAAGGATATGAGGGCTGTTATGACTGTGAATATGAAACCCAAGAGGAAGGAGCCGGCAAGCACTCCAAGAAAACAACCCACAGACAGGAGTACGGCGGAGGGGTCGAGGGCGTGTCCTGCACCCATCTGGCTATAGGTGGTGATGGCACTGCAAGACACATTGACACAACATTCTGAAAAAAAAAGGGGTTACACACATGAAAGAAAAAAAAGAAACAAACTGTTATGGAACAAAAAGAAGCCCATAGCACAATTACAACAGACATAAATATGAGTGTTACAAATGCTGAAACATTAAAGCAACAACATGGTTTATGGCTCTGAAACAAGTGCATTTGGAAGAAATATGGCCCACTAGATTCTTGGTGTAAACCAGTCTGGAGCAGTGAGCATAAATTCACATGCTTATTATGCTGAGCTAAGCCTTTAAGTGCAATTTATTGCAGTCAATCCTAGGAATACATTGCCTTCTTTAGAAAGGCCTGAAAAACAATCCACTCTGAATTATTTGCCGCCAAAGACGTCCCCCTAGTAGTTAGTGGGAAACAGGGGAAATACTATTGTAGTTCACAAAGACAGCAGCATCGTGCTATTCACACTGCTATAAATATTTACTTTGTGGGGGGAAGGGAGAGCCTTCCACATGGAAGTCATTGAGTGCAAAAGAGGCCTCACAGGGAGGAGAGAGGAGGGGAGAAATTGGGGAAATGGAGAGAGGGCCTGAGGTGAAGCAAGCAGAGACAGGCACCCATGCGCGTGGCTGATGAAGCTGGCTGCCTTTGTGGAATGACAGCATTTCTCTACCAAACACAGACCCTCCCACGTACCCCCTATAGACTTTGACTGCCCTAAATGAATGTCAAACCGTTCAGTCAGAAAAAAAATGTGAAAATGGTGGTTGTTGTTTTTTGCTTTCGACGTTTAATGGGACACAATTAAATCTCACCGAAACTTACTTTACACTCCGGTTACCGTGAAAATGGTTTGTTGAAGATCGCTATAGTGATAAAAAAAATAAAAGTCTGGCAAATGAATCCGTAATGTATCACTCCACTTGCATGCTGGCAGGTTGAAATGAGCTAGCACACACCAGAACATGCCTAATCTCTATAGCAAAAGGGGAAGAATCTATCAAACTGTCACTAATGAGCTCAGCAAGCTGAAAAAGGGAAAATCTATTATCCCCCCTGTGAAAATAAAGACTCCAGTTGTGTTGGCACATTACATTTTGCTACTAGTAACTTGGTCAGTGTGACACTCAAGAGACTGTATCTTCAAGCATCTGGGGCTTTTAACTCCCAGTCAAAAATCTGAAGATGTCAACACAGGACCTGGTTGAATGGTGGCTGGGTCAGGGCTGCTGGAGCAGGAAGTTTAATGCCTGTGAGAGGGCACATCAGCGTAAGGTTGAGCTGCTCTGGGAGCTTGTTAAAATTCCAGTGCCAGGACCCCGCGTGGCTCACTAATAAGGGTCGGCTTTGTGTGTGGAGCCAGGGCGACCGGCAGGCTAGCGAGCCAGTCAAGTGACGGGAGATGGCATGAAGGCCGGTCACGCCACTCCAGGAACAAACACAGCACTATCTGACTGTTTGTCCGGGGAAGACGTGCATGCTCCCTCCTCCGCACTTCAATGTACACAGAGACAGCAGCCACGGCGTGAACGCGACAATCTGCACACTCGCCTCCTTTTCTTCCCATCTGCCTGCCAGTCTGGGGCCATTTGTACGATCGGAGAGGGAGATGTCAGAGTGTGCAGGTACTGTACATGTGACGTGTCAGTCCGTCTGAATACAATATGCAAATATGGACACATATCTTATTCCTATCATCTCCCTTCCAGTTAAATTTTTTTCATCTGCCTGTGAATGTGGACCTATGTGAGTTCTCTCCCCTCTCTGTCTCTGCTTCCCATCTTGCCATCTGTTAGCACATCTACTTGAATGGCTTTGTTCGCTGGCAATGCGTAAATAAAGCAGACAATGACTGCAATGTGTGTGAGCAGGACAAACACGCATATTTGAGTGCAGTGCTGGAGAAAAGGGAAAAGTAGAGCATTATTGAAATGCACGGACAAGGCTCGACTGCATCATGGCTCCTTCACTAAGCTTCCGAGGATTTTATGCTGTATCTTGTCTGAATTTGACAGTGGCTGTGTTAGCCAAGTTCGTTAGTTGGGAGTGTGCCTCTAGTCTGGCAGTGAGTCTCTCCACTGAGTACCTTAATGAGATGCTGACAACGCCAGGGGCAACTCGCTTACGCAGTCCACTGCATAGCATCTGAGGCACTTATGCGGTTTCGCCAATCACACCCTTTCTTTAAAGCTGGCAGCATCCATCCAGCCATCCTCCCCCACACATCCGCCCCCATAATGCCAATTGGAAAAAGACTGAGCTCCCACACAATTAAACCTAGAAATATATTGCATTCTGAGGGCAGAGACCGATCCTGAAGCGAGACACTCACTGTGTCAGGACGATGGCCACGGCGTCATTCAGGACGCTCTCGCCAAACAGCAGGGTGTGCAGATCCAGGTCCACACGCAGCTCTGACAACAGGCCAAGGACTGAAACTGAAAAAACACAAAACAAAACAACAGTTTATGCTATTGAAGTCTCCAGGAAGTGCAATAACTCCGCTGCTAATCACACAGCAAAAGCGGTATACAAGATCACCTCTGCTGCTACAAACAGGAAATACCAGAGGAATTAATGTTACAGTGTAACAATGAAAGCTGACAGAAAATGGCAGCACACTGACAGCAGTGTGAAGAGGATTTTGACACAGCCAGAGTAACTAAACCAAGTAAAAACTTGTTCAGCCAGAGCTGGAAAATACATAATGCTTTGGAAAAGACAATATTTATGTCTGCAGAGAGAAACAGAACAGAAATGCTATAAAAATGTTATGGTTATCATTGTTCTTTTTCAGTCATTACTACTCTTTAGGTAAAAATAGGGACTAATTAAAAGTTTAACTGACAAAAAAGTGTTTTTCTATCCAAGATGTACATATTTGAAACTGCAGTAGCAACATAAATAAAACCATGATATATTAATCACATCACTGTAGCAACTTGAAATAAGTATAAATGTTTAACTCAAGATATCTGGGATTGTATTTGTTTCTCTCCGTGTGTAATGTGATTGTCATGCAATTGCACTAGAAAAAAACACAAAACATTAAAATAAATTGTTGGCCTGTATAAAGTATCACTGAATGAATTAACTGTATAATGAGTCACTCTGTGCCATAAAGAAGCACAAATCAAATGGACAAATAATTTGACGCAAAAAAGCTTTTCAGGTTTAGAGTCAAAGTGCATCAACACATTTTTGAGTAAACAAAAAAAAAGTAAAATCTTATCTGAGTATGTGATTGTGTGTTTTACAGGGTTCATTTTGCATAAGAGGAAATGTCATAACATGACAATGTGAGTCTAGCTGGCAGCAGTAGCAAGGACAGATATTGTAAATCATCTGAGGGAAGTAAATTACTTAACTGCTTGATATGATTTGTATATATTTGTGTGTTGGTAGTTACAGTCTGCAACAATTTCCTCATTGTTAGTGCTGCAGGTGTTTCTGTTTCATATGAATTCGTGTTCGGTGAGCATGAATATACAGTATGTGGGAGTGTGTTTATTAGCTTGGGGCATTGCTGCAGTTTTCACTATAGAGGAAGATAACGAATAGGATTCTGGGAAAGAACACTGATGGGAAAAGGGGGAGATTAGAGCTAAAATGCTACAGCTGATTAAAACATCCAAAAGGAGCCAATTACAGTCTGATGTGGGGGAACTGCAGGCAGAGAGCCTCGTGCTTTAAATAATGTAAGAATCACTCACTGCTCAGCAACACTAAGTATTCCTCCTCACATATTTCAGTTTCTCACACAGGTGCCTCTTGCATAATGATTTTAATTGGATGTGGAAGTTTACACAGACAGTGCCTGTTGTGCCAGTTGTGAGTTTGTGTATATTTAGATGTGTGTTTGTAGGATATTTGTGCAGAGTGGAATGCAACCCATAAATGGTATTGTTTGCAGTGTACAGCAAATCTAACACAGAGCAGGCACACAGTGAAAACTTGATATGGGAAAAAATAAAAAAATGAAAACCTGTAAAACATGGTAAGTCTTTCTGAAACAACCTTTTTAACCACAGCTATTTCTAACTATTAACTATGATACGAAACACAAATACGGAAATTTTTAACTATGATGAGAAATAAACACTGCTGTTTTGTGTTTGAACCATAGTTACAAATTCTTGGTATGATCTGGGGTAAGCTGCAAAGTTGGACTGATTTTCCCAAAGTTTGTATCACACCCTCCATCCAGCTTAGGAAATTTAGTTTGAAGATAAATATGGCATTTTAAACTATTTCTTCATTTTAATGAAGATGCAATCTTTAACTTGCATCCCACGTCATGAGTAGAAAAGCAATTTCTCAGTTAATTTATGATGAAATTCATATTTGTGGTGAAAATACAAACAACTTATTACTCACGTATTCATACAGCTGAATCTCTCAACACACTGCATCTGCTGAGAGCTGCACTCCACGGTGAGTTCACCAACAGTAAACATCAAGCAGAAGATGCTGAGCATATGAATGAGCGCATGCACACACAACATGCTCGGCACCACAGGACGGCTAAGCGTTGACACTGAGTGACAAGGAGAATACTGACATTGACGAGGTGCTGACGTGCCTGTCAGCTCCGCACTTCGTGTCACCTCCAGTATCTCTTTCTGCAAGATATCGACTGTAGCATTGTTGGCTCTACGTTTACTGATAGTGTAGATTGGATTACATTCGATTACAATAGATAGATGAACTGGTAGATAAATACAGTAGATAGGAAAACTCTACTGGCATAAATCCTTATTATAAACGCAACAAGAAAAAACATGCGAGTGTCAAACAAGCAAAACAAAATTACCATGTAACAAAAAACAATGTCAGCTATGGAGGAAGACAACAAAGATGCACACTCAGAAACACACACACATTAATAAGGAAATAGGAATGGATAGGACAACAGAAACTCAGAGCGGTGCCATTCTGAAGGCCAGCCAATATTATATTCAAAATAGTAGCAGCTCCTGGTAGATTCCTATTTTACCTATTGAGACCAAGATGCAAAAAGAGAAGAAGAATCAAAGAAATTAATTTCAGGGAAATCTGTGATATGAATAATGAGTCAACTTTAATAGCCGTATTTGACCCTGAAGTGAATACTAGCCCAGTGAGGGCATCACAGCCAGGATACGACCAGACTGACAATAAGAGCAGTGGCAAGAGAGCAGCCTCAGGACTTGTTTTGACAGATCTGGCTCCTTGGTCTTTGACAGGTTTAAAGCTCTTCCTGGTTGGGGAAAATACTTTATCTGGAGAGGATGAGGTAGGCCCTGGAGTCAGGATCATTCCATCTCCCCGCTCCCATAATGCCTGGCTGATGACAGCATGTCGTGCACCAGTCGCCCTGCAAGGCTGGAAAAAAAAAAATAGCGCCCACCCCCCCCCCCACACACACACACACGCGCATGCACACACAAGGGTGCGGGTTGGCTGTGTTGTCATGGCAACTCCGTCCTACAGCTGTCAAGTGTTCATCAGTTTCCACAGCAACACCATAAGGTGGAGAAAGTAGACGATTATTTCAGACATAATACAGTTGAAAGGGTCGAATGGAAGCCTTATTAGGTCAAATTACCCTGCTGCAGAGGTTTAGCAGAGGCAGGGATCATTGCCATCTCAGTCAGAGAGCACAGGATTTGCTCGCTGATTTGACCAAATTAGGCAGATATAATACCGAAAGCGACGCATTAGGAAAGACATAACGGTCAACAGGGAATTACTATAATCTCTCCAGCTCCGTGTAAAAAGTGCTCAGTGTTTTAAGCATTAACAGGTTCACAAACAGGGTTTGCAAGAGTGCGGCAGGAAAAACCTTCCTCACAGTTTGAAAGTTGAAGTAAACACTTTAGTCACATAATTAGTGGTTTTCCAGTTTATTTTTGTTTACTCTGAATCTCACAGTAGGTCCTTGGTATGTCAGGAAAAGGTCTCTTTAAAAATCTCCATTAATTACCTTTTAAAAGCCAGTGGGAAAAGTAAACCTGCCTTTTTTAATTATAACCTTACAGAAATAGAAGATATCAAATACCATAATGCTGTGCATGCTGGTCTTTCTCTAGTTAGTGGTGCAAGTCTTGCACCAAAATCTTCTCTCTTTTTTGAGGCAACAGTGTCCGTCACAAGTTTAAAAATATCTGACCTAATGATCTAAATCAAGTATGTAATAAAGTATGTAACTATGGTACAAACAATGGTTACAGTGGCCGAATACACAGTCAGGTTGTAGAATACAGTCTTCCAGCAGTAAACAACGCCTCCTAGCTCTGTTGAAACTTTCTTAACGTTCTTAACTTCCATGTTTGAGCCTATTATATATTGCTAATAGGGGTGCTTAGTACATAGTCACTGTGGCCTGTCTGTGTTTTCATTTCTGCCTAAATGTTCTTTGTGCATTGTCCACGTAAAGAGAACTCCTGAAAAAGAAAATAAATAAATAAATAAATAGAAATTCAAAGATGAAAACAAAAACCGCTGTCTCCCTAAAAATCATATTTCCTCTGAGAAGTTAAGTGAGGGTTTAACTGACCTTTTGTAACCATCCCTGAGGCTAGAGGATGCAGCACAGCAGGCGTTCCACTTTGTGACCTGAACTATGTGTCTTATTCTGAGTCTTAGAAAACAGGTTTCATGGCTACAGAGCTTCGGGGGCTTGTATAAAACCAATAATTTAAAAATCAATAAATGCACACATTTGTGGCTCATAGGAATCATATATTTTCAAATGAATATCAATAGGGATATTAAATGCTAAAAGACTCATTGGTTGTCTTCAAACTAATTACAAAATCCACAAATGCTCAGATTCTGTCTATCAATCTCAGGAAAATGCAAAAAAAAAAAAAAAACTGCAAAAGAAATGTTAACATAAAGATGCTGTATCTACTTTTAGATCTGCTGGTTTCACCACTAGAAATGTTTTCACACATTTTCTCTACCTGCTTAATCTCTTGAATTTTCAGCAGGGAGAAATCCTAGTCACATTTAAAGATATTGACTCTAAAAATATCTGAAGAAATGGCAACATCCCCAAATGCCGGACTACTGTTGCTTGATATCTGCTGCTCTCAGAGGAAGATTTCATTGAGTCGTTGAGAACCTGGCCTATCGAATATATCTGTTACGTTCCAAAGTCCAGCACAAGCAGCCTGTGACAAGCAGGTGTTCTCAAGATCTTCATCATTTCAGTTAGTACGTGACATAGTTGCACTTACACAATGAGTCAGCGACACAACGAGGGAACTGTCACACAAGGGTTATGACATGGACAAAAAGCCTTACAGTGTTTTGCTGCTTAGGCCCCGTGAATACAAATGTACAAGGGAGAGAAATGGACAGGGACATTTTAATGGCTCCCTTTCAGAAAATCAGAGAGCCGGCGCTATATTTGTACAGCGTAGGCGGCCTAGGGGTCTTGGTGTTTGGGCCATCGATGCATTGCAGTGTGATTCTAATCAAAGTGACGAGGGCGCTGGGGTCGGAAGGGATGAGCACCGCGTGGCATGGAAAATAACGCCAGTTAGAGTGACAGCCGCACCATAATTTACAGCTCCTCTTTGACACTCATCTAGATCAACCACTTATTGGTATACATAATTCATTACCAAATGAAGACATTAACATTGCCACTGTTGCAGCGTCGCAGGATGCCTTATGACATCCCACTTGACTGCTCTTGAAGAACACAGATTATATTGTGGTTCCACTTAGGAAAAAAGGTGCATTGAATTCAAAGCAGTGACATCTACTGAGAGGGCATTGTGACTTTGTTCCTGCATATAGGCTTGGCTATCAATCTCAGTTATCTGTCATTGTGCAAAAATGTGTAGACAAAGAAAAGAATGGCTAGACATAAAGCAAGAACAGGGTGTTTTACTGAGGTAGAGATAAATGTGTATATTAAATTGGTTGAAATATCATAGATGTCCAAGTGAAGTAACATCACAATGTTAAATTTTACATTTTATGTGGATAGCCCACATTTACACCTGACAGTATCATGTGTGAAACAGAAAAAGAGGTACAGAGAGTTGAAAGAACAGCATGAGCCAGGTTTGACCTTTTTACAAATGTTATCTCATATGTTAACTTATCATGTTGTCTGATACCGCAGAGAACCAAATCCACAACCAAGAAACTACAGAAATGAGACAGTTGGTTTAACAGTCTGAACACGTTATGCATCTTTGATATTCTTTTGACTTGGTGTTTTTTCTTTAACTTATTCAAATGTGTTTACCTAAGGCAGATCCCTGCGATGTGTCTGTTAAATATCCACTGAGAAAGTGCCAAATATTCTTGAGAATATTTTGTGTTTAGCTTGTGTTGTAAAGGAATATAGTGTGAGTCTTTTAAAGGAGAGTAATATTCTGCAAGAAGAATCAGAGGTTTATATCTATCTAAAGCCAGTAGTGTTTAAAAAAATCAATGTTTCCACTATAAGTGATGAGAGTTCCTGTAGGAGCAGCTACCTGGGTCAGTGGCTGACATAATGGCACCAAACAGGAGGCAATCAGTGAGGAAGAAGTCTCCATCTGCTGCTAGGCCCAACAGCACCATCAGTCTGGTGAAACCGTAGACGCAGGCCCTGGGATTGAGGACAAACAGACAGAAGGACACACAGTGAGGTCATCAGGGAGCGCTAGCCAGAGCAGGCCTATCAGTCATCCCTCTAACCACAGCAAGGCTTCCCCCAAAGTAGTCTGGGTAATGGGGCCAGACACTACCAACAGATGAGTTGACCCGCTTCCAGGCAGCGGCTGCTTAGCACAGGTGGACACACCATGCTGTGACTACTCTGGGTAGCATTACATTTAACCACATTTATGTGTGTGTGTGTGTGTGTGTGTGTGTGCGTGTGTGTGTGTATAGATCTGCATGAAAGGGTTTGTGAAGGGCATTGTGACAGAAATAACACAGGAGCCGTATTTTTCTTATCAGCTCTGGGGCCTGGCAATTAAACAAATCTATAATCGAACTGTCCCAGAATGCACCACTGTACGCACCTCTTACTGTAAATACTGTACACTACCGGCAAAAACTTGCTCACATGCCCATTCAGCATTCAACACTGCAGTCCAGCTTTAACTGGTAGCGGATGTGTGTTAAGTACTAATCCTGTTACTGTGAAGCATCCCATAATAATCTGTATGCCAGCGTGTCCTCTTGGGAACCTTTCTGTCCGCTGGCGTAACTCTGTTACCATGGTGACGGCACACGACCTGTCCCCAAGGCCAGGATTTTAAGTACTGCCCTCAAGTCATCGAGCAACTAAGCTGTCTTTTTCATGTATCTTAAAGGGAGATTTGAGGTTATGGTAATGACGTTCAGTGTGTGTGTGTGTGTGTGTGTGTGTGTGTGTGAGAGAGAGAGAGAGGGGGATACAGAGACAGAGGAAAAAGGAGTGAGACAGGCAGACACAGACAGGGAAAGAGAGGAATGGATGTACTTTGTCAACCTTACTGAGGCAGTAAGGTTCCCTCACTCCCATGAGACTGTCTTCTCCCCACAGGATTTGGCACACTCACTAACAAGCAACAGGATTGGTCAGGTCTGGTGCCTTAGCATCAAAGAATGCGCACGTGACCCAACATGTCAAACCCTGCCCATGCGTCCCGGAGGAATTGGGGAGAGTTTGACGAAGGGCGTTCCTGGGGAAGGACTAATGAATGGAAGAAAGGAGGAAGGGAAGCGACAGCAGGTTGGAGAAGCCCACTCCCGCTATAACATCTAAATGGCATGAACCTTTTCCATGGATGTAAACATCGTGAATCAGTTAACAATATATGACAGCGGAAATAATGTCATGAATAAACAACAAACACCCTAAGTAGCCTTTAAACCCAGCAGCAGAGTCTTAGAATATGAGAAAATATTGACATGACATTTCATATCATCAGGAAAAAGAAAGCAAGTAATACACTCAGAGGCCACTTTATTAGGTACACCTATAAAACAGCCGCCACATCTATCTTTATGAAGCTCATGTTTTTGGTAGCATTGCCAGAAAGGTAAAAATGAATTATGTTTATTATTGAGGTCATAGTTAAATGTGTACTGGACTACAATAGATGCATCATACAGTAAAAGTAGACTTTATGGTAGAACAGTTGTATTGGATTGCATTATATATTATTGCTCTGGGTGAAAAATAATTTATTGTTTTTAGTGGAAACCTTAAATCTCCATAATGAAACCAGAAAGAAAAAAATAAACAATAATACTAATAATTCTAATTCTTTGAAAGATTTTCAGAAACTCAAGGGCTGTATAACATGAAAACAACAAAACTGGAGTTACTAGGTTTTCACACAGTCACTGTTTTTCAGCAATTAGTGCATCAGTAACAACTGATTTGCGACGATCTCAATTTCCTCCAAAGTCTAAGAGTGCCATCTAGCGTTTGGAGGCCAGAACAACAGTGCAACACATTAGTAGCTTGGTCCCAGTTCCATACTACATAAAGCTAAGCAGGTTTTGATTATTTAGTGCGTTCACACAAGAAAAATCACAAAATTAGGATAAATCTGCTTAATTTTAAGTGTATATGTATGTTGATGTGCACTATAGAACTGTTTATATCAGACATTTTGACATTTTAAAAAACACAGTTGTTATTAATAACCTGGCTCTGTTTCATGTGTGTCACTCAGTTTCAGGTTATCTTGCATGCTGGCTCACTGTCACGGCTTACTGAAACACTTGAAATAGTGCATTAATTAATGTTAATAGTTACACCTGCTATGACAAAAAGGCCCATTGTACCACAATGCAATGAACCAAGGAAATAGAGAAGCTACTCAGAGCTTGAGTTAATTGCAGATGGGATGACACAGCTCTTGAAAGATCTTCATTAATTCTTTGCAAAAATAGTAAATTACATTGATTGTATGTTGGCCTGGGAACCAGACGAATCTGTCAGCTCATGTTTTATTTGCTCTGGCAGATACGTCTGGCCCCTATTCCATTTAAACTGATTTCCTTGGTACTGGTATCACAACTGTTTATCTAGTATGAAGCGGGTTTAGTACGATGACTGACAGAGAGGACAGCCGTTGAAGGAACTTTGTAAGTATCCAAGATGGCGGCTGCCGATACAAAAGGCTCAATGGCACTGGGATATAGAATATGAATTTACAAAAGGTAACTTTTCCAAAAAAATTGAATTTTAGATGACTGAAATGAGCACAATTACCTTCTAATATTTCTTAATGTGACACTGAATCCCTGCGTCCATCTGGAGCTATATGAAAAGCCACAGTACCCAGCTAGTCTCTTACTTCTTCTGTGCAACTTAACTTTGTGTGTGTTACTGTGTTTTTGATGTGTCCATCTGTGTGAATGCTTACCCTATGGTGACACAGCTGATTATGGTACCCAAAAAAGCAAAGGTCAAGACGGATCCAAGATTCGCGAAGAATCGTTTCTAGAACAGAAATTTAAACTGAAACTGAACACCAATTATACATATTGCAAATGTCATGGAACAAACAGCAGCACACACTGTAAGGCAGTGCCTTTTCAAACTGATGGCACACCCATATAAAAGGAACAGGCCTTTCATGATTTTCCCTTATTTGGAGGCATGTCAGGACAGCAGTCTCACCTGATTAAGGGTGTAAGCTCCATGGAAGATGATGGGTGGCAGGAACAGATTGAAAAGGACCTCGGGATCAAAGGTCTCCTGTAAAAGACAGAGCTGTTGTGTTGGTGACTGACAGGGCTCCGTGGGGAGCGAAAGGACCCCGTTTACTGAATGTGACTGACTGACAGACAGATATTACACACACATTGTTCACTTTGGCAGCTCTGTTTTGGCAGGTAGGCACCAGTTCTCTTTTGCTCTTTGAATCCCAATGTCACAATAGTCTCCAGGTACCAGGACAAATCTTATCTGTCATCTCTTCCTAAAAAATAAAAATAAAAACTACTGCAAGTTGTTAATAGGAAAAATCGGGAAAGTGTGACACTCCAGGCTTATGAGCCAATGTTGAGGCTTTTAGTTAGATTTAGCTACCAAAAGGTAGGTTTTTAGATCATTAACCATGCTAATGAGTGTTTAAGGGCTCTGTTATAGTTCAGAAATGCTAAAAAATTCTTCTCAACAGCAAACTTTGAACCTTCAGTAAGGCTGCTAGATTGTAATCACCTTATAGCCCTCAGTTGCCTAAACTATAATTACTGTGTGCTGCACTAGCATTATTTCTGTCCAAGTGCTGTGACTCAGACTTCCACAGCTGATTAAAGAAAAGCATAATACAAAGTGAGAAGTCTAAGTGGTTGTGTCAATCTTCACTATAGAGGCCCCCAGCAGTCGTTGGAATGGGAATAAGCAACCCACTAGTATAGCCACACATGGTCAGACAATAAATGGATCAACAGTAAACACAATTTCAAGCTGCTGATCACAACATACATTACCTTGCAAACAGTAACCAGAGTGCAAGGCATTTTTTTTAAACATACCATGCACGTTCTCTGTCTGTTTCTCATCCTAGCCACTATGACGCAAGCTGCTCAGAAAGGTAGCCTTTCATGTCCTTCATCCTTGAATCCTTTTTATGTCTATTGTGGGTATATTCTGAGGATCAAACGGCAGTGATATTCAATTCGGATCAAAATAATGCTACTTGTTCCTGATTCATACACTCCACAAGGTCTTATTACATTGCTAAGAATTTAATTCCAATTCAATTAAATATCTGTCCAAAAGGAGAGTTGTGATGGTAATGCTTGCTGAAATACAGCTATGGTCACAGACCTTTGAGAATGGCCTAGATTTTGCTTTTATAATAACAGAAAAAAGGTTGCAGAAGCCTGAATAGCATGAATATTTGGACAAATAAAAATAGGCCTGCTTCTGTAAATGTCTTATTTTGAGGACACATTGCATTTTGGTGAATATTTACACATGTATGTGTGGCTATATGGAAAAATGTATTTTTTTTATTTTTTTTTATTAGCATTTCTAATGCTGGAAAGCCCCCTATACGGTTTGGAGAGCCACCATGCTTTCTCAGTTATTCACACTTGAAATGGTTGCTAGAGCTACAAATTGCTCCTATATTTCTGCTATCACCCGGCTCAATATAAATTATTTTTTTGCGGCTGCAATTACCCACACAGCACAAAATATATGTATTTTTTCATCTGCGGAGGCTGTGCATGACAAATACAAAACTGCATTACAGAGACTAATACAGATACTGTAATCAATAAATTATGCATATGCTGGTGGTTTTACTCTAAGGGCCACCTGCACCACAGAGTCGAGGATGGAGGTGTGTTGTATACACTAATTGCCTCTTCCGCTGAGCAGCACTAAATTTAATCAGACCACAAACTTTAATGCCTTTCTCCCCAGTGGAACATAATGGACTCAGTAATGCAATGAAATCCTTATCTCTACCTGCTAGGTCCCCATATGTATCAGACTTAATGGCGTGAAGGCTACACAGAATGGTAGGACTGATGTAATGGCCTTTGGTGGTAGCCTCTGCTGGTTTGCTAATGAGACCCCAGCATTCGAAGGGGGCAAAGAGTCCAAGCCATTAGTGAAGAGTTACACTTGGCCTGTATGATTTGCAAGGTTCATGGTTCACTTACTCCCTTTCTCTTACTCTGAGATTAAGAAATACATTTTCAAACATGCTCATTCTACATCCTCTCATGCTTGTTGGCCATCATGTGGCTGAATCCCCGGCTCATTGGTTGGTTTCTCCAACATGACAAATCTCTCTGATAGCACTGCTAAAATGTGAAAGCAAACCAGAAAACAGTAATAATACTAATGACAAGCGAAGGCCCATCTCAAGGCTTAGGCTCTTCTACTTACCAGTGATATTAAAGTCTCTGGCTAATTCCTTTTTAACAAATAAATACTGTGAGTAGTTTGCAGCACTCTGGCTTCAGGGCCAGCTGTAACGTTATTTCTGTTGCACTTCAGTGAGAAAAAAAATACAAATATACTGTACTTTGATAAATTGTTGAAGGATCCTTGTATGTAAAATATAAATGGGACTTTCAGCATTAAGAAAACATAAAACTTTTAATGATTAAAAGTGATAATAAGAGCTCTAAAATATTTTGTTGAGAACCCATTTTTGATTGGATGTTTATTACTTTAGAAATATACAAGTATATTAGAAAATGTATAGCTAACACTGCAGTTTTCACATTAACATACCAATACACTGTATACAATAGAGTATATCATAGTATTTTATATTTATGTTTTATAGAAGTGTAACATAAATTAGAGCTGTTCAATTACATGCATCAAACAGAAACAAAATTATAAAAAAAAAAAAAAATTGCAATTCAACAAATGTTCTGACCAAACCTCTATTTGAGTCAGCAGGTTACATTAAAGTAATGGATAAGCAGCAGTACACCTCTACTGCAGTAAAAAAACGTCATTGATACAGTATGCACAGCATTTTGCGATTGGGAATATTGTTCACAGTATCACAGTTCCCTCTGCTGTTTAACAGATGGTAGATATTCACATCCATTAATGTGTTCTGGGTCACAGGTTGAGATGGCTATCTCTATTTAAGAGGAAAAGGCTGCCGTGCCTGTTGAGATTACCCAACTATCTCATATCTTTCCTGCAGTTCGGAGCAATCTGGCACCAATACCACTTACAAGACTATCTCATTATGGGTATTCTGCATGTAAAAACACAACCAGGAAAATGTCTGGGGGAGAACCCCCATTTCAGGAAAGAATAAATTGGGTTTTCTAATTGTATTCAACAGTTAATGTTTGCAGTTGTTGGCAGGAACATACTTTAAAGAAAATGTTAGTATAAAGTCTTTTGTTTGTTCATTGATCAGACCATTTGTGTTGCTTTATCTACTCTACTAAAGTCTAAGTGTTTAGTTTGTTTATTGGTTTCTGTGTTTAGTTGTCTTTTCATTTCCCCTTGCCTGCACAGCACACCTGAAAATGTAATCTCCTCTATCTATTCCTTAATAAATCCTTAATATAGGTTAAATTGCTCTCATGCCCTCTTTTTCTCTGTACCACTCTCTTGCATCCCTAATAACAAACAGACCATGCAAGTAATTTAGAGGAAAACCAATAACTAAGCAACATTAGGACTGTTGATGTAAATAGGGACCACCAGAATACACAAGGGACAAAATATTGATGTGATCAAAGGAAAGGCAGTAAAGAAAATATTGTTATTTCAGACAAATAAAAACCTACATCAGAGAAAAAGCAAGCATTTTGTATGATGCAGTTTGAATTTACAGATTTTTAAAGCAAATGTTTTATTAGGACAGGTTGTTGCACTTTTCACTAGTGCCTATGTTGTGTCACTACCTGTAGCACCAATCCACACAAAATATTAATTTTTTAACATGTATTTGAAGTGCAGGTCAAATTAAATTGCCATTCTTACCATATAAGGGGTTAAGACCGGTAGACATCTTTGGGTAACATTTCCAACATGAGAGGTGATGTTGCCCGTAAACATGTGAGGAGTGCTGTTGAGACCACCACAGCTGCACACAGTCTCCATATTGTCCATACATTCTCCCCAGACTAGTGACAAGCATCTCACTATTGCCCCCACCAGCATACCTGCAGATGAGTACCAAAAAGAAAGAGAAAGGTTTGCTTTTTTTAAAAACTATGGCAATCCGATAATATCTGAGGCTTAGGAAAAAATGGTTAACCCTTAATAGCTGATGACATCTGGACCTACCTGACAATCAATGGACCCTATTTGTGATGGTAGCCTAAATGAAATGGTTGAGTCCTATGTCATTTCACCACATCGCCATAAAGCCAAACAACCATCCACAAATATATAAGTCAATTGCATATTATACCTTAATATCCCTAATTATCCTTTATCCTTATCCTTTATTTGTTATTTTACATCAGATTGCATTTCCCACATAAAGATTTATATGTCTAAACTCTGCTCTGCCAATAGAAATGGTGGATAAAACTAAATTACATGATGTGGCCCTCCACTGCATTCCTATTAAGGCCCCAAATTCGACAAATTGTGGCCAAAATCGACTTTATTTTGTTAACATTCTGATATGTTATTTGACCTGTGAGTGCAGGAAGTGTTGCTGAATAGCGGCTTCCGTACTCTATACTCTATAAACCGCTAAATACCCGAGGCCACTTACCATAAAACATTGCACCTCCGGTCTCATTTATGAGTCTATATTTAAACTGTTTTAACCTCCACACACTGAGAATGGTCAGAAGCGCCAGGCCGACCGGCAGTGCCAGTGATGCTGCGGTGTTGGGTGCGCGCTGCCCGGCGCCCGTCATCTTCAGAGGCTCAGGTCAAACTTATCGGAAACAACTTGTTGTTCCTGTGAATCAGTTCAGCAGCGGCGACATCCGCCCCCCGCAGCGCTGCCTTCACTGCCGCTTGGAAATCTCAAGCTTCTCAATTCACAGGTGAGACTGTTTTTTTTATTATTATTATTATAAATTAAAGCTCTATAAAGCTGTGTTCTGCTGCAGTTCTCATGCAACAAATAAAATCTTTGAGCAGTCGACTCGACAAGGTCTAATTACCAATTTTGGTAATTTTTCAGCCTGTTAGTCCTGTTTAAAAAAAAAAATAAGATCAAATTTACCGACTGACGCATGGCATTATGTCTTTGATATGCTTTAAAACAAGTCAGATGTTTCACAAATAACTTTTGGTGTCACACTGTCATTACCCAGTAGATGGCGGTGAATACAAACTAATGCACGCAGAGCTCCTAGGAGCCCACCGTGAGGGGCCGGGACATTGACTCTCCTCTCCCACCGTCCCTTAGCTTTAAGTGAATCAATTATGGGCCTTAAAAAGCTGTTGATGATTTAATTAATCGTTTGGTTGTAATGAATTGTTTTAATCGTTCATTTCAAAAATAATGAAATGTAAAGCCAACTTAAAAAAAAAAAAAAAAAGCCCAGGTATCAGTAGAGGCCCAATGGTGCTATTACACATGCAGCTGATACTGTATGGACAGGTCTAGCTTTTAATGAATTACGTTGTCTGATAAAGAAAAGAAGAGGCAGGTTTTTCACACATGAAGATGCTCAAATTTTGCAGCATTTTTTTTTTTTTTTCTGGTCACAATAAGCTGCACCGCGAGGTAATCTCAGTTAAACTTTTAATTTTAGACTATGTTGCTATTTTCCATTAAATAAAATAAAATAAAATAAGCTTCTACGCTGGCGCAGACAGTGAGCGAAAAATAGAATGTTGGGCAAACTTCGCAACGGGGGCGGCGTTCCAGACGAGACAATATTAGAACAATCGCTTAGCAACCGCGGCCGTAAACCGGCGGCGGGTGTCGCAAAGAGCAAAGAGGCTGGTGTTGAAAAGAGTCGAAACAGAACCCATTGTGGTGTCGGAGCGGAGTGAGCTGCCGCCGGAGAGAAGAGAGAGAGGGGGGGCGAGAGGGGGAAAAAAAAGAGGGCTATTCCGCGACCACAAAGGGACCCATGAGACGCGGACGGACATGGACGTTTACGGGCAACGCGGACGCCGTGGTCCTTCGTGAAGAGGACCGCGTCGTCCGGTTCGGGGGGAGCCGGTGCACGAAGAGTTAAGACTCGACATCCCAACTGTTTATTTCAGCAGCTAGCAGGCTAGCTGGCTACACACCTAGGAGCTGGAAACGTGAAGCCCGTGTGACTTTGCATGATAAGAGGGTCTTTCCGTCGCGCTGTGGAGAAGCTGTTTGCCCTTTTAGGTTTTTGGTCGGCGGCGATTTGAAGTGTCCGTCGCCCGCCTCGTGAGTAACCGCAACTTTGAAGAATGATATCAACTGAGCGCTAAGCATTTCACTACTACGGACCCCGGAGAGGAAAAAGTCATTCAGGTTTGTTTCACAGTTATTATTTTTTCCTTCCCCCCCCCTTCTTGTCTTTTGCAGTCTGCGTTAGCATTGAACTATGCCTTTTTAAAAATCATGGGAATAGGCACGGTGTGAATTTGAGGAGTCGCTTTCACGTTATTTATGTAGCCTCGACTTGACCGGGCGAAGAAAGAGAAAAACTAAAGCGGTTTTCAATATGTGCAAACACAAGAGGATGCTCGACGCTCAGAGCGTCACTGTTGCTACCCGAGAAATGATTAAATGATGAGATAAAACACACGGACGAGTGTGTGTGTGTGTTTTTTTTTTTTTTCCAGAAGCAAACTTATCAGATGCCCACATCCGCTGAAAGATCACAGGAAGTTTATTATTACCACGAATAGAGTTCATGGTGTTTGTTTTGTTACAACAGAACTGCTTGGCATCTCTAAATGACTGCCTTATCTCTTTGATAGTTATTTCTTTCATCAGAGCACATTAGTCATATCCTTCACAAACACAACTTAATGTCGACTGTAGACTAATATAATTCACCAAACTGCAATAGAGTAGCCTGTCATCATGCACTACTGTACAGCCAGGCACAATGTGTTGTCCCATAAACCTCTATGGAGATATTTTCTTTGTGGATATTTGGATGCAGAACATATTAAATTAAAGCAAGATCATTGTTGTTAAGAAGGTAAATCTTTACTTGAGGTACCATTAACATTTTTAGATTTGTTAAGTATTTCTTCATCCAAACATGTTTTTGCATCGGTTTGCATTTATTTGGCGTTGTAGTCTTTTGATTACTCAAAAAACAGTTTACCTCAACAGGTTTCCACTTGGCCATCGTGATTTGGATTGATTTTTGTATGTATTTGTCTTGCTTGTCGGTGTGAGCAAACAGCAGGCTGACTCATTTGTCCATAAAACAGAAAGGCTCAGGCACTGGAAATGAAAGCGTAGTTTGCAATAAAGGCTAAATTGACTTGACCATGAGATTTCTGCGATTGTACGCTCTCTGCAAAATTCTGCCCTTGATTTCTTCAAAGGAAAAATAGATTACCACTACAGTTCTACTGTTTGGTCCAGGCAAAGCCTATAATAAGTCCAAAGGAATTTCTTTTTACAGTCTAATGAATAGAATGGGCTGCTTCGAATTAATTTTTCCATATCAGGAGACTAATTGTGGAGCCTTCCTGCAAGGTTAGTCGGCAAGGGAACTATGAAAATAGGGCGATACACTTAAGGCTTTCTGCTGGTGGTTGATTTGAATGTTTCTCAGTGCTCAGCAGGGAAATGTCTTGTAATTGTAGCCTAAAAGCTCCCTCGAGCAGTATATTTTGGTTTTTGACCTCCAAACTCACCAAATCTTATTGGATAAAGCAACTTCTACAACAGAAGGAGCTACGTTAGGCATGAGATGATGAATGTCTGTGAGGTAATCAGTTTTATTTCCCCCTCACTCCAAACATATTTCCCATTTGTTTAAACTGAAGCTTGTTTTGATAGCTTGTTTTAATCAGTCTAAGTGTAGCTTCACTTAAAGGACACATTTGTTTTGCAATAGCATTAACATGAGATTTAAATGTATGACAACTTTTCAAACTCCTATTGAGCGATGCTGGCTTGTGAAAATGTGCAGCTGTTTAAATTAAACAAAACAAGCATGTTATCCGTCGAATCCAGAGCAAGTCTTCCCAGTTAAAGTGTGTCCTTCCAAACAGCTGCGGCAGTTTGGCGCAAAATAAATACCATTGATATTCTCATTAAAACCTCTAGCATTTGGTTTGGGCCAGAGATGAATGGACTAATGTTCATGCGGGGATGCTACTAATTGGTGCCTATATTCCGAGGACTCAATTTTCCATTAGGCATGCAAATGTTACTGTCATTTGTATCTATCCATCACTGTCTACGTGTTTGCTGTACTGAGGCAAGCCGGCTGTGGCTGAATGTTTTTGTGATCAAACATTATTGACTCCCTCAGTCGATAACCTTGGCAACAGTAGTTCCTCTCTGCTGCTACAGCCGCACATTGCAAAGGAAGGGGGTGGGTCAGAGGAGGCTTTTTCCGAGCTTTGAGTAGGGTTTGGTGGTAATGCCCGCGGTCTCCGGGGGTAGACACGTTCGTGTGTGTGTTGTGTGTGTGTGTCCATTCAGAGATGGAGAACTGCTACTCTGTATTCAAGTGATCTTTCCATTCATTTCCATCACAAGAGCAATAACTCAAAGTTTCTCTCACCTTGCCCTCCATTAGCTATACACTGGTTATATCTTCCCTCTCTTTTTTTTTATTTCCCTCTCTATTTTTCCTCCACTGTATTCCGGTCCTTTTTACCACTCCTTCTTTGCACACTCTTTTGCATTTCCAGTGGAATTAATCAAGCATGTTCATGTGTGGCTTGACTTCATTATATCATAATGAAGTTTAGCCTCAGGTGCAGTGAAGGCACTGAGTTAGCCCGAGAGTAGCCATGCCCTCATACACCATTATCTGAAACCAGTTTTACACAATGAGCTGTGGAAAAGATTTTTCAAGAAAGGAATTTTGATTTCAATCCCCTCTTTCTTATCTGGGTTATTCTGTCAAAATTTAAGTTTAATAAAAGTTGAAATATTAGGATATCAGGATGTCATCTTCCTCAGTCTCGACCTTTTGTCATTCTGTTTTAAGCCAACATGGGGCCTATTGCTTTATCTTGCGCCTTTTCTGTCCCAGTAATGAGCCATTTTGCGGCTCTTAACATCTGCCAAACTTGGAACATTTTCAATGCGAGACTCATCTCCCATGCATGAGGAGTCAGGCATCCTTTGATTTGCCCTCTTTTCTTTGCCTCTCTTTCGAAGCGCTCACCGCAGTACTTTGTAGACTGAATACGCTGAAAAACTTTCTTACCCCAGTTTTGGCAGCGGCTGTGTATGATGAGAGGTAATTTGGTGCTTATTCTAAACAGGGTCTTCCTCTTGGTATTGTGCATCCCTCCTTCTCACAGAGTGCAGAAGGAGCACAGGCACCGTGGTGGGGAAATGGAGAAGGGGGGTAATTTAAAACACACGTTTTCTGTGGGCACAATGAGGTTTGTCCAAAAGAAAACAGTGCTTTAAATTTCACTGCCCTTTTATTCCGGTGGGTAACATCTGTTAGAATACAAAGCATCTGGTTATAATTTAGAGCTTTAAGTGAACTTTACCCTTGTCAAAAACTTGAGTAGGCAACTTTGCCATAGAACTCTCCATAGTCTGCCTTCCTCTCTTGTTAAATAACTGTTTTTGCAGGTGTAAAATTAAAAAGCAGCCTAGTGGAGTAATTACCAGGGAAAAATATCCTTGTTTTAAATGACCTTGCCATCCTCCCAATAAAGCTGAATGTTTTTGCTCTCATTCACACTATAACTGTGTGTGTGCAACAGCAGCAGGTTATAAAAACTCTACCCAATAGCATTTCAATTCTGATAACTTCTGGTCCGTGCAAAACAAAAGCACAGGAACGAGGATAAGCCATTGGTGGCTGATTTCTACATTTCATTGTCAACATTTTTAAGCATTTTAGCACCTTGGTTGTCTGTCATTAAAACAACAAAAAATCCAGTGTGTATTGCATCCTTTCACTCAAGGAATTAGTACGGTCATTGACATAATCCAGGTAACGCTCCATAGGCAAATGAGGCCTAACACTTTCTCTGGAGAAGAGGAAGAAGTAATGTATCCGCCCTATGTTAGCCACCAGCTTGTGCATCTCGTTACTCCGCAGTGTCCAGGTCGTGTTCGGGCCTTGTTCCAGCTTGCCCTGTCTCTTAGTCGCTTTCTCTAAGGGATGAAGAGGTGATCATCTTCTCGGCTGGCCTAAGGTTTTGTTTTGTCCTCTTTGAGCCCTTTGCTGATCCTAGTTAAATCTCAAATCTGCTCCGAAAGATCTAACAGCCACGTCCGTGCCGTAACTGCCTTTGTCAAATGCAGAATGGCACTTGAATCTTATAGCAACAGGATATTCAGTTTTACCCTCAAACAATCAGCATCCTCTCGCTCCCTGTAGTAGAAGGCACAAAGCACACATGCTTTTGACGCTTACTGAAATTATTGTTTTCTGGGGGGGTTCTTCATATAGACTTTTCAGTTTCTTTATTTCCAATCTCCCAATCCATCTTCTTTTCCAAATATTAATTTGAATATCTCCCAGACACTATTAAATTATTGTGTTCCTGTTTTTTATTCAGCTTATTCTGAATGAATTTTTTTTATTGTTCATTTATCAAACAGGAGTCATTTTGTTGAAGTCAGCTCGGTGTGGACCTACGGTTTCTTTATTGAGCTTGCCCTACGAAATGTCGTTTCAGACTAAATGCATGAAGAATTGTCTTTTTGTACATTTTTGCCTCTGAGATATCACAGGTCAATCTGGGCATGAAGTGGTATGTACGAAAAGTGTCCACATAATTGTGACACATTACCATTAAGATTAACATTAATACTGAGTTTCAATTCTTTTTTTAAGATTGCTTCTATTTAAATTATGTAAAGTAGTCACTCTCATTATCCCTATGTTATTTATGGTACACTGCTCACTGTTGAGTCACATGCTTGAGTTTTAGATTTGTGGTGAGAATAGAAAAAATGCATGAATCATATTTTTCTTTTCCTTTAAAAAGGAATTATGTAGTGTAGCTGTCTGTAGTCCTTGTATTACGATATGGTCTATTTTTACATTACTGATGTTGCCCTGATCTGCTCAAGGTATTTTCAGACAGAGGTGTGAGGTAAGAACTAGTGTATTCCCCTTCTTATCTGAAACTCCAGAGCCACACATCTCTCACAACCGCTGCTCTCTTGGCTGCCCCCAGCCCCCGTGTCTTTCCAGATCTCAGCCATTTCGATCTGAAAGCAAAATGCAAGAAACCCATCGACATGCACACTAATCACACTAGTGTGCCTGCTTGTTAGCCATGCCCTCTCAAGTCGGCTGTCCTAATAGGCATGTCCTAATGAGCTCTAATTAAGGATGGCTAATTTGCATGGCCTGAGTCATTGTCTTTCTTAAAGCGACTTAGAAGACTTACAAGACTCATTGCTAAAAAGCTGATTGGGGGGTCTAACATGGCTTCATCATGGGCAGACTATGGGGGGAGTTTTGAGGCTTCTGAGAGTTTGTTCTCCTACTGTGATCCCAGATTGTCTCTTTTTTCCATGCTTAGTTCTTACCATTCCCTTCTCTTCTGACATCGATATGCCAAATGGAGGTATTCACAGATTCTTTCCCCCCCTCAACCACAGACGTTATTTTAGTGACACCAGCCATTTTCAAAGAAACAACTTCAAAGAATGATTAAAACGAAGCAGGGCAACTCTGATCAAAGGTTAAACTACGCACAGCGTGACTCTTAACAATGCAGGGAGATTCATCCATTTGAAGCGAGAAAAAAAATCTGAGCTTGGTGTAACTGTTGAGGTATGCAGACAGTGGGTTATTTTTCTGTGCATCGGAGGAAAAGTGATGGATACTTCTGTAGCTGCAGAGGGAGGTCCTCCGAGGAATCATCCTCGGAGTACAGCACATTTTATTTATACTAGGAGAGGATGTTGTACATTTCCTCTTAATTTGATCACTGACACTTTATTTTCCCCTTTTCCATACTTTTATTTATCTTTCTTATATTGGGGGAGTATACAAGAAATGATTTCCCAAAGAGAGAGAGAGCTCAAACACGCACAGGCAGGTTTATTGCATTGGCTGTGGGCCATCTCATTTCTGCTCAAAAAGTAATGAAATCTCTCAAATGACCCAAGCAATTCAAATTTGTGAGAAAATTTCATATGCCAAAGAAAGTGCTTCTTTGTTTTATAGAAAGTATCGCATGCTAGGATTTGGTGTTCAAGTTGCGTACCAGCAGAAGAAAACAGAAATAAACCTTTTTCATTGTTATCCATGACCAAAAGGGCCAATTTTGGTGTTATGAAATGTAGCTTTTTTTTTATTAATATTTGCCCTGATTTAATGAGTTCTCTTCCTTTCTTTCCTTATTTCCTTCCTTTTTTCTTTTCTTCCTTCCTTCCTTCCTTCCTTCCTTTCCTTGATTTCAGGCCTGCTGGCTGGAGGTTGCTCACACACACCAAGAAGAGAGAACATGACTCACTGGCCTCTGCCAGAGACTGGCATGGGGCAGCTGTGCCAACCTCGCCCCTGTCTGCCGCTTTAGAAGGTACCCCGGTACACCATGACGGAGAGGCATTGAGGTTAGCTCCCTGACGAACATCTCAATACCTCTCCTCCTCCCTATCCCTCAAGAACCCCCACCCCTGCCCATCCCAATCATGCTTCGCTTCCTGCCTCTCAAACTTGGCCGCCTGTACCGCTGTCTGAAGCTCTTGCTGGTTGTGGGATTGTTTGTCATCTTGTTGATGAACACCCACAACCTGTTCGCCTCCTTCCAGAAGAATGAGCTCACTGACAGACGCTTCATCAACCTCAACAAGTGTCCCGCCTGCTTTGGCACCAGCTGGTGTCGAAAATTCATGAACGGCCAGGTTTCCTTTGAGACCTGGGGTCGCCTACGATTCCTAGATGTTTTCAATGTCAAGAATGTTTACTTTGCTCAGTATGGTGAGCCCAGGGAGGGCACCCGTCGTGTGGTGCTGAAACGGCTCGGCTCTAACCAGGAGCTGGCTGAGATAGACCAGAAAATCTGCAAGAGGGCCACAGGCAGGCCGCGCTGTGACCTCATCCAGGCAATGTACAAGACTGAATTTGCCCGGATCAACGGGGACGTGCGCCTCCTCACTCCAGAGGTGGTGGAGGGCTGGTCAGACCTGGTGCACTGTCCCTCTCAGAGGCTGCTGGACCGCGTGGTCCGCAGGTATGCTGAGACCAAAGACTCAGGCAGCTTCCTGCTGAAGAACCTCAAGGACACAGAGAGAATGCAGCTGCTCATGACCTTGGCATTCAACCCGGAACCGCTTGTACTACAGGTACTGTTTTTGTTTCACCTATTTTCAGTGAAATTTGACTATGACAGTCTTGTGAAGAAAGTATGCATCTTGATTAAAATATGTCTGTCAGCTGATCTGTCGTACCGGGTGTTTGCAGTAGTAGTTGATAAGCCACAGTTCCTGGATTACCTTTGCTACAAAGAGGATAAGAGAATCAGTAGAAAGGAAGCCAGGGTGTTGGCCCACAGAGCCCCCAGTAAATTACAGGGTGGGAATCCTCCTTTTCCTTCCTCTTCCATAGATCTGAGACGAGCCATTACACCCTCCCTAAACTCTAGGCTACACGTCGGCTATGTGCAGCACGAATTCCTCTTCTTAGAATAGAGAAGGGTTTAAGAGCTGTGGCCTCCCAAAAGATGAGAGATTTTGGCTGGCGGCAATACTGCATATTTAACACTATATGTAGGGCAGATTTGAATTATTCAAGGATGCATCTGTAAATGGCCCAAGTTGTTTTTAATTTTAATATACGTCCATGTCCACTGGATTCTCGTCATTTGTGGGAAATAGCACGAGGAAGGATCTCTTACTGGGCTTCAAAGTGGCATCAGCATAGATATTCTTGATCTTTATCAATCTTCCAAAGTAAAAGCTTTTTTAAGCTTTTGACCTATGTTACTGTCTTTGTTTCTGCTTTAGAATACAACAAACAAGATTTCGTTAATTTATAACTTGAAGGAACTGACCCAAGACATTGTTGCAAAAAATCACGCCCTTTAGAGGCTTCTTAGTGTTCAGTTTTGAAGAGACACATTTTTGAACAAAGTTATGCTTTTACACCAGGTTAAGAGTAAAATCTACTCCGTCATCCTGCATGTAAAAGCAGCCATACTATATATCATATAAGCACTCCCCACATCCTTTTTGTCACTGATTTACAAGCAGCCAATCAATTTCAATTTCAGCTGGCATTGACTGTGTCTCGTGAGGGGACAGAACAACAATGGTCATGGCCTGTGTAGACGTTCAATAACTTACGCTGACCTCCAACCTCCTCCCCACACATAGTGCCGCACACCTCCGGGCATTTCGGAGGACAAAAGGCGAGATCAGCCTTTTATTCCAGTCAATCTATAAAATCTGATTAGCCATGTGTGGTCGCTTGTCCTCCCCCTTCCTTCCTTCCTTCTTTCCTTTCTCCTCTTTTTTTTTTTCTTGTGTCTTTCTTCTATCTGTGTCATTCTCCCTTACATTTTCCTGACTGCTTGTTTACGCTCCACAAACTCTGGCCAGATAATTCCATCAGTGTTTTAAATGCCATTAAGCCCCAGTTCAGAGGCTCTGTGTATCACCCTACTCCCTATTCTTATTTTGCACACAGCTACATCACACACCAACACATCATGCATTGTCCACAGCTCTCTTTACTCCTTTCTTCCTGAAGCCTTCGCATGTTTACAGGGACTCATGAATTTTTGATTTCATCCTGAACTTGTGACCTGTGGGCATAAGAAAGAACTGAAGGGTCTGTGTATGCACCAGACAGGGGTTAACAGATGGTGAGCATGGATTGTGTGGATGGATAATATACAAAGAAATGCACCAGACATCTCAGAGATTCACAGATCCGGAGTGCCTTGACTGTTCGTCAGCATCACTGAGCTCAAAAGATGAGGAGAAAATTTGCCGAGAGACTGAGAGACCCTACACACAAGGTTGGGCAGCAGTAGACCATAAAGAATTAATGACGTCTATAGAGATTGAACGGGAGACGTGCTGTACTACAACACCTTGGTCTCCTTTCTTGCCAGAGGTTAGTGCTACTGTGTGGGGACTGGTTTTAACAAAAGCTAGAGGAATGTGGGCTGAGTTTTATGACCAGGTATTTAATGAAACCCGATCCTTATTTCAACTATTTATCACTTGGCCTTCTCGTCATACCTAGAGCGATGCTTCATTTTGCCTGGGTTAAGTTGAAACACCTCTTCAGTAAGTTGGAGAGGCCTCTGTCACTCAGTGTATAATTTAAGCTTCCTATATTTAGTGTAAATGATTACTTACTGTCATTGGTTGCCAGTGCTTTTTCTCTATCTCTTTCCTCTGGCTTTATATAGTTGAATAATGCCAATAACATTTCTGCTGTATGCTCAGTGAGCTGCACTCTCTATGAGAATGGCTTCTGTTTCCAGTCTTTTGAAGCCACAGGCAGTAAATCGGCCCTGTTTCACTATGAGAAACCAGACCTTCTTTGTCAGTGGGAAACAATCTGCTGTGTTGTTTCGGGGTCTGGCCAACAATGCATTTTCTGTGTGCTCTGCGGTACACAAGCACGCAAACACACACACACACACCACCCCCACTCCTCTGTCACGTGGAAGACAATTTGGCTTTGGGGAATAAATATTTTTAGAAGACAAAATGACGACAGCCAAACAAGAATATCGTGCAATGAGAGGCACCTTATGCAACTTCATCTGTTTCCTCTCTAATTTCCTCTTAACCAATGCTGTTTCTTAAGGTTTCATAAATAAGTTGCCCTGGAAAGGTTTCTCCGTCACTGTGATAAATGGAATTGTGTCAAAGGGAGGTTGCCTCTTTGCCAACCAGAGAAATTACATGAGGCTATTTAATTTTACCTCTTCATTGACAGTAACTTGGTTTGCATGAAGAGTTATAAATTATTCTCATTTTCCCCCTCCCCAGCTAAAACCTTACTGCCGTCCTTGGCCTCTGTCCCTCAGCTAAATTGACTCACTGATTCATCAGGTGCTGGTTGTGTTTGATGGAGGACATCTGGCTCAACCTTAAATTAGTTAGATACCAAAATCATTAAGCTTGGTGAGTTACCCAGAAGCATGTGACTGCACTCGCACCCTTTTTGGTCCTCAGCCCTGTCTTGCTCAGTGAAGCTGAGAATAGGATGTGACAGCCTGTGGGGTTAACTCTGTCATCTCCTCTAGAGTCAAATCTGTGCTCTTCCCGACACCCCGCTTCCTCTTTCTTTTACCGTCTCTCCCCGCCTTCCACAGATCCACCTCATCTTTCAACAACCCGCCCTCACCTGACACAGAGACATATTCCTCAGAAGGCATGAGCCTTTCACGCAACACTGTCTGTTTTTTTCCCAGAACACAGTCTGATGTCTGACACTGATACTAAATCGGAGAAAAGACAGAAGAGAGAGATTAGATGGATGACCTTATCTCGTCTTCCTCCTAAGATTTTTGACAGCAGCATTTTAACGCAAATGTGAAAGTAAACATTCACAGCGCTTTGAGCAAACACACTAGCAGCGTGGATGCCTCTTTGGTAGGCTGTTGATTTAATGAGGCTCTGCATAATCTATTACGACGCTCATCCACTTTGGGAAAGTAAGCCAAAGTAAATGTTACAGCGGTTTTCCTGGCGCAAAGAGAGGCAAAAGTGGTACCTCAACAGTGACCTACTGAACCTTGATTTATTTTTATAAGAAAATATATTTCAGGTCATAAGGAGATGTGCAACCTGCCAGCAATGAGTCAGACAATCCTCTAATTGTATAATTGGGGGGAGGGGAGGGTTAAATTAAACAATAAAAAGGCTAAGCAAACAATAGTTATTACAAAGAAATTATTTTTTATATAACACCTTATCTGTAACAAAAGCAATTATTTGTACATTATGGTGCATAAAATATACATACAGAGAACAGGAACACCTTTACAATCTAATGCATTACTATAACACAGCCCTGCAATAAGTCTTCAAGAAGGAGTCTCCTGTTGGAGGCTATACAGGTAGATTGTGTTAAAGGTGTATTGGATTGCATATAGCTAAGAAATATTTACAGTCTACAGTGATCAAATATTAAAAACAAACAAGTGGAAAATTATACTTACTTCATATATGGAGTGGTCACAAAATGTCTACAATGCATATTAAAAAAAAAACTCTCCTTATTGCCCATATGGCTATGTCATGGCATTTGGTGCACAGAATTTGAGCCTTTACATAATCTATGCAGGAGAACTTTGTAATCTTATGGCCTGGCTTTCTGGGTCATGTCTCTTTACAGAGGATCAAAGCCTGTTTTGTTTTTAGTTTTATTTATTTCTTTTCGTTTAATCACAGACACTGCATGCTATCCCGGCTTAAGTGAGAGCCTTCTGTCTCTAAGGCCGGCTCAGTGGCTGAGGTCCACCGGTAAATAGTATTTAAGTTGCTAGTCTGTGATTAGAACCTTTGTTTTTGGGTCTGGGGGATTGTGACGCTCTTAGCACATAAGAGAGGAGGTTGTGTACGCCGCTTAACCCTGCTTCAAGTGCTCCCAAACCCCCTTTCATTATTCTTATAGGCCTTTGTGTACAGACTGAATCCTGTTAGGATAAGACAGGGAGTTATCTGGGCCCAACTCCCCTCTTTTGGCTGCCCTCGCTGGATGGAGGCCCTGGTGGAAAGGGGAGAAGAGGAGGAGTGGAGGGTTTGTGTGAGAGAGTGTGTGTTGTACAAGCCAGAGCCTTGTGGTGTTTTCCCCCATTTGAATGAGCCAGACTGCTTGTGTTACCATAATCCTTTCTCTCTTTCCCCCTCTCTCCAAACACACACACACACACACACACACACACACACACACACACACACACACACACACACACACACGACAGCTGTGTTTGGTTAGGTAAATGCCTGTGGCTGAACCCCCTCCACCCGACCCCACTCATCCCACCCACCAGCTCTTTTTTTAGGGCCCCCGTCCCCCCCCCGTCCCCCAGCTTCCTACTGTTACAGCCTGCACCCCAACCTATCTTATGCCCAGCTCCTGAAGACACAGTTCTGCGACGCTAGATAGTCAAACCCCATTCATAACCCTCCATGGGCCCCTTAAGATGGCTAATATGGATCGGTAACGAGTGGCTCTTTACTGTGCTGTGTCCCCTGGAGAGCCTAGGGCCTAATGTTACAGCGAGAATATGCCTTTTACCCGATCAGCTTATCTGCAGTAATAAAATTGTCCACTGCATTAAAGCGTCAGGCACCTAGTTCCTGTTAGAGAAAATATGAGAGGTCAGGGATATACTGCAGCATCTTCAAGTCTTGAGCATTTGCACCTTTGCAGCTGGTAAAACAACTTTATTTAATCAAACGCCCCACTGGTAGTGTAGATTTTAAGGGAAGTGGTCATAGGCTGGCACCTGTTGTTTTTATGTAAGATGAAGATTTTTTTTTTAGCATGTGAAACTTCATTGCTCCTTGTAGGGGAAGTTCTATCTGCATTCGCCGTGTTCTGCAGAGAGGTTAGAGTGCAGGGTCAGGGACAGCAGTCTGCCTGCTTGCTACACCACCCGGTTGCCCCAGAGATAATTGGCGTCTGCTCTGAAATACACAACCCCTTGATGTCGGCCTCAAACCCACAGCCCTCAGGTCTTAGGCCAAGCTTCACTTGGGTTCCTCCCCAGCTGTGTGGGCGGCAATACCACCTAGACTGAGTCAACACCACTGCCTATGACTTAATACATTCCTCGTCTTCCAGTGGAGGGGATTTATGAGGTGGCTCTGTGCGCAGTGGCTCAGGTTCAGGTCGGCAGAGGGTTTCAGCTATCAGCTTGCGGCGGAGTGTATACTAGCAACCCAGAGCTGCACTATCCTGTGCCTTCATTCCTCATCCTGCTCTCATTCTCTCTACAGAGCAGAGGCCTGCAGAACTCAAAGACCTAGCTAACCCATTTCTATCACTGCTTGGCGGAGCTCACTGAATCATGTGCACACTCTTCCCTTCTGTGCTGCACAAGCCGACTGTACACAGTCTTCCTCAGTCTATCTACCTGACCTCTTGGTTTTGATTCTCACTGGAGCTCAGTGTTTTTTGACCTCTTACTTTCTTATTGGCTCTGACTTCTCCACACACGCACGGACAAACACATGCACACACATTCGGCAGTCCTTTCTAGTTTCAGTCTTCTTCGTTCAAGGATTTTCCTATTTCCCAAGACTGCTGCCAGCTCTACACACTGTGACTTTACACTCTTTGAACCGCATGTCTGGTAAAGAAAGAGGCAGGGCCTATTCTAAATTCAGATACATACACTTAACAGTCTCTGTCTCTCCCTACTCTTCTTTTTCCTGACAGACACACACACAGTTCTCAACCTCGTTCTCTGACTAGGCATTTCCTCGCTTCCATGTCTGGAACAGACAGCATCATTGCCCTGTATTGCAGGTTTAGGGGGTGGAACAAAGAGCGAGGGGAAAAAGCAGGGTTAGCCGGGGAAAAAGCAGCAGGAGACGAGAGAAAAAGAGAAGAAAGGGATAGCGCCATGTGTGCCAGGATGAGGAGTTAGTGCCGGCTCCCCTGTGGGGCCTGAGCTCTCGCCGTGGACCAACCGACTGGATTTTAAACTTAAATGGCCAGCAAAATGCCAGACGGGGCTCGCCACACATCCTCCAGACACACAAGGTCAACGGGAGAGCTGCACAAAAAAGCGACGTGTTTTTTCAAGTCCATCTTGGCAGCCTCAGCCTTGCAGAGCAGATGCGATTCCTTCTTAGAGCTAAGCTCCTTTTGATAAACAGGCTGAATAATGTTCATTTTGCAACATCAGGATGGCAAGGGTTTTTTTTTTTTTTTTTAACTTTTTTGCTGTTTTGTCTAACTGAATGCATCTGTAAGTCACGCTTCCTCAACTTTACTGTTTGATCCCCAGACTCCTGGCGAGTCCTGTCCCAGCTTGTTTGCTATGAAACGGTTGGGTTTTGTTGAGGACAGAAAATGTTGAGAATTTACACCACACCCTGCTCAGGGCTTTAACAAGCTTCACACATGAAACACTTCTGTGGCAAACTACTAATTTCCTCTTTGCTGTAAGTAGTTGAGGTTGGAGGATGAAGGCAAGTTTCCGCTAAATTTTGCATTTATAAAGACAGCTCTGTGTGTCTGCTGTATTTGCGTGTGTGTGTGTGTGTGTGTGTGTGTGTGTGTGTGTGTACATCTATGTATGTATATGTGTGTTTGATTGACCAGTGTTCTTTGCAGGCAAGCCAAGGCAATATCTTGGGAGCCGCTCATGTTTACTCGGGCCCTGAATAGAGGTTGTTATCAGCCCTGGTCACGTTGCATGTTCTCATTCACATGCACTTGGATACTGTTTCACATAGACAGATACACACACACACACACACACACACACACACACACACGCGCACGCACGCACATGCTCGCGCGCACAAAGAGCCTCTTTCGAACTCTCTCGCACACGCACACACACACACACACACACACACACACACACGCACCCACGCCCTCCCCCGAGTGGCCCAGTAGAAGGGCATGCCTTTGTCAGCAGATGTCAGGACGCAGGTGTGTGTTCCTGTGCCTCTCGCTCCATTCGTTTCATCCTCTTCTCCAGAGGCTGCCCATTTGTCTGTGGCCCTGTTTCATTTCAGCCCACTCCAATCTCTCCCCAAGAGGACGCCAGTGTGTCTGTTGTATTACAGGGAGGGGAGTGGAAAGCCCCACCCCCACCCCCACCCCCATCAATGCTACTGTAGTACACCAGCACAACCTTTAAGATTAGAACAGTCAGACTTGGGCGAAGAAGTCACTGTGAGGTTGTCTTCAATGAGACGATTCTGTTTAGGTCTACTTTCTACCATCGCTTTCATTGTTTCGTGTGCTAGGCTCATTATTTCTGCAAAAAGAAGAGAAGAAAAAAATTCTTGCAAAGCTTTTGTACAGAAAATAAGAAGAGCGTTTGGCACCAGGTTCTGATAGTTAAAGGTTTTGCTAAGCAGGAGATAAAAAGGTTTTTATCCAATGACAGGAACACGAAGTGATAAGACCTTTTTTAAGAAGCATTAAAAGTCACTGGGATGTGTCAGTGGCAGTTTTGCACCCTCAGCATTTTCCAATAGCACAACATTATTGGGAGACGACTGGTAAAATTTACTACCTGTGCAGTACCCACACATACAAGCGCACACACATACAGTATCTCCCAATTCCGCTCCGAGATAGTGCAGTGGATGTAGCATTAGGCCGGGCTTTCCAATTTATTTCGTCCCCACCCACCAACCCCCCTCAACGCCTCATTGCAGACGTTAATGACTTCTGCAGAGTAACCGTTTAAAGAGCGCTAAGGGAGAATGATTGGTGGGACACGTGGAGTATTTATCAACTTCTGCAAAAGGCGAGTCTGAATCTAAAGCTCAGGTGCCTACTTCCATGTGCCTGCCTACACTGTTCAGCGGTTATCACCTTTTAGACTAATTACATATGAAACTTAAGTATAGGAAGCCCATAAAAATGGCACCTAGGTATGAGTTGTCAAGACCCCGGTAATTGACGGAGCACAATGAGCCTGTCAGTGGAGAGCAGCGAATGAGCGACATCTATGTTAAGAACCGCGGACGAGGGCCAGACAGACATGAAGGCGTTCTCATAACAGCCGTTGACAGTGTCTGAAAGTAGCCTTAGGGCATTCATCCTTCTCCTCCTCCCTCCCATCACCCATCTCCCCCCCACCCCCATCTGCCGTCGCTCTACTTATGCTCCCATTCAGGCTGCAACCTGACAACAAAGAGAGAGATGTGTTTAGCAGGCAGGTCTTTGCTGGTTTATTCCTCCTGTCCACTAGAGCGGAGAAGTGAAAGACAGTCTGTTTGTCTCTTCTGTTTGCTGTCTCCCATCGCATTCTCCCTCTTCTCCTCTCTTGCTCTCGGCCTCCCCCCCCCCCCACCTCTTTCACACATCTCTCCATCCACCCTGCAGGGGTGAGAGAGGGAGGACGGTGTTTTACAAAGCAGGTTTAGCCGTAACATTGGACATGCTAAGTTTTGTCAACAAGACCTAGAGCCGCTTAGATTTGCACCAACATAAAGCGATCTGACGTTTGAATCTGGGTCAAAGGGAAGCAGGCCTAATAGGGATGCACCACCAACTGATCCAGCTTCAACCTAATCTTTCTATACCAACTTCAGAAATTAGAAAGCCATTTTAGATATTTAGCCTGTTCAGTCTCTAATCCTAAAATCTCTTATGTAGGATTGCCTGTTGGCTAGTAACATCTCAATAGTCTGGGATTGTCTCCCTTCCAGCGACTACTCAGTATTTGGGAGTGCAGTCATCCAACCATTATCCTTTGTTTCCTAGTAATTGCTGGAATTTTTCACTTTTTTAAAGACACGTCAACTTCTTCAGATTCCTCTTCCTGTCAAGTTTGCTTTATCAGAAAATGTTGAGAAAGGCTATTAAGCCAAAAGTTTTTGGGGAAGTCGGGGTGAGTCATTGCCAAGTCTAAGGATGACAGGCACATACAGACAGACAGACAGGCTGCTGAAAGCCAGCAGTGCTTCCTGGACAGACTTTTGTCTGGCCTACAATTGATTGGGTCACCTCAGGGAAATGGGCTCGACCAAGACTGCATTGCATGCAACTTATCATTGTCCTCCCCCTTGGTTGTGGATCTTTCTTAAAACTGATGGGAACAAGATATACAACTGAGGTATAGTTTTTCACCACTAAAGCAGCCTGTGATCTGCCTTTCACTTTCTGTGTATTGTTAAAGTTTGTGAGTCATAGTAGTTCCATCAAGATGGTTTTTCTGTCCTCAAGATTATTCCTAGTAAAGGAATGCAATAAAGGAGCCTAAGAGCAGCATAGTTAGGGGTTTTTTTTTGTCCAGTGCGAAAGGGGCTTAAGACGATCCTCTAACACTGTTGCATGCACCCCCTCGGTTCCATGGTCTCTATGTGGCAGCGGTCCAGCTGTTGTCTTTGAGATACAGAAGCGCGTGGCTGGTGGGGAGGGGTGGCTTGAAATGTATGTTTTTAAATAATTTGTATTTCATTAAAGTTTAAAGGGAGTTAGGGTGGCCATGTATATTTAAAATCCCCCCCCCCCCCAGAAAGAAATTGAAAGCTAGTGAAGTACTGAATCACAACAAGCGTAAAGTGAAACACATAACAGTAATAGTAGTTCACACCTTACCTGCAGTGACATGGTGTGTTTGCTGCCATATCTCCGATGCAATTGGGTTTCAGAAAGGGAGGGCTACTGAGGCTCCTGTGAAACATGAGCGCTTCTGATTCTGCGTCTGTGTCTGTGCGGCGGCTGCATGCCAGCAGCAGCCCAGGAGAGATTTGTTACATAGGAGTTGTGGGCTATCATTAAGCCAGCATATGGCCGGGTGTTTATTGTAAAAGATGGGAGCTTATCACAGGAGGCGGCAAAAAAGTGGGATCTTATTCTATTATTTTCCATTAATTTGTCCACCCGTTGTGATAGCCTGTGGCAATGAAATGTAGCAGGAGTGATGTAGGGAAAGTGTGAGACACCAGAGCTTATGGAGAGAAATGGAAGCAATAAAGAGACATACAGAATCCAGTCCCGTAGCCAAATGCAGCTGCTTCACACCCGACTCATTTAAGTTGTCTGTACGTATGTATGTGTGTGTTTGCCCGTGCAGATGTTACCACTTGACTCTGAGTGATTGCAGATGATGTCGATGTGTGCCTGTTTTTGTTTGACCTCAGTAAAGCTGAGTAAATCTGAGAGATTAAGGTATTGTGATACTACTTCCTGCTAGCGGTATTACCTTGTTATTATTATTAATCAGTTTTAACCCGTAATACACAGTGATTTCTTGTCAGCATGCCCAAACTGCATTAACTCGGTTAGCCAACATCATGCAGCAGTTTAAATCGCCCCACTGCTGCATCACAACACATAACGCTTTCCCGCTAACTGCTTCTACCACAAATCAGCTCCTATCAGTTCTCTGGAAGCACTGAGTATAGCAGCGTACATCAGCTCATAGCTGTAAGGCTTAAACACAAACTGGCTCTTTTCTTTTATTAAATCTAATCCATTATACCCACTGCTGGCTCCGTTTCATGTGATCCTTTGGCACATTTTCAACTATTGTGCTTAAAATTGTGTATCAAAAATGATCCAAGTCTGCACACGGCAACTTGGTGTTAGTTACAAATATTTTCTATCAATGTGAAGGTTCTCGCAATAATGGTTATCCTCTGCTTTTCAAAGCCTATGGGGTATTTCTGATTTTCTTTCAGCCAACTCTACATTACACAGCCTGACTTCTTTTTATCTATGTTTTAAATGCCCGTTTTCTGTTCTCATCTGTTTCTCCTTCCCAGAGCTTTCCGTCAGATGAAGGGTGGCCATTCGCCAAGTACCTGGGAGCGTGTGGGCGCATGGTAGCTGTCAACTATGTGGGTGAGGAGCTGTGGAGCTTCTACAACGCACCCTGGGAGAAGAGGGTGGACTTGGCGCGCCAGCTGATGGACATCGCCGAGCAGCTCACCAACAACGACTTTGAGTTTGCCCTCTACCTGCTCGATGTCAGCTTCGACAACTTTGCGGTGGGCCCACGCGATGGAAAGGTCATCGTTGTTGACGCCGAGAATGTTCTTGTGGCAGACAAAAGGCTGATCAAGCAGAGTGAGTGGTAGCGTCCATCATTACCTGAACACATGTACTCTGTGTGTGTGTGTTCATTTGTCTGTGAGTAAGCTCTCAGTTGCCATGACAATTCCTCTTTTGTTTGCAAACATGCAGGTGTATCACACCTTTAAAACGTTGCCACCTCTAGGGAGCTACATAAGAAGAGAAATGCTGCTCTGTTCCACAGGATGGTATTTACATTATCACTTCAGCTACTAGTTCACTCAAATTTTGGAGTCGCCATTGGTGGTTTCATACTTGTGTGAGATTGGCACTTCTCTAAAACTGTAAAAAGTGATAATTAACCCTGCATTTTATACATAAAATGTCTACTCAAGCAGTGGCTGTTCTTCCTTTTTATCCCCTAACTGTTTATCACAGACTTTCTCAAAAGCCAGAGGGTGATTCAGACACTGACCACAGCTTGGATTTACTAGACCCCGCGCTTTATGTCACAACTATAACTGCCAACTGTAGCTTATGAAGCAGTGACGAAGGCTTTGAGGAAAGGTCTCAAGGGACAGATGGCTGTGGGCAAATATGCACATGCTCGAAGCCTCCTCTCTTCTAAGAATACACTCCTCTAGCAACCCTTGTGCCTCCAACACTCGTCCCTATCAAAGCAAAGATCTTTTGGATAACAAGCCATCTCCGCTGCCCTAGTTTTTATGCTTCTTTTAGAATAAACCTCATAACAAGGACAGAGGAAGCTATACATCACACACTCAACAGTGTGGTTGTTTCCTACCCCTCGGGCCCCCCTCCTCGGGCTACTTCAAAGAGGGGGACGACCACCAAGTCAGGCTCTTAGATTTGTCCCTTCCTGCAGAAATCCTATTAAAGTGATAAACTGTTGTGTCGCTAGGTGTTGAGGTTCCACCATTGTGCCCTGTGACAGATATGAACTATAGTCTGTGTGTGTGTGTGTGTGTGTGTGTGTGTGTGTGTGTGTGTGTGTGTGTGTGTACACGTAGTTGGAGGGGAAGTATTGTGATGAATTAATCCTGCGATAAAGTCCCGCTTTGCCAAATTACAAGATCTGACGGCAGAAAAAAGAAAATAGATGTACAACATGTCAAGGTACTCCAACGTGCCCTTTAGTCTTTCCCCTTGAGTTTGTACTTGAATTCCTGTGCGATTATGTTGGGGGGGGTGTGTGTGTGTGTGTGTGTGCGTGCCATACATACTCAAAAGTGTGTATATTCACCTTATTGCCAATAGCTGCAATTTTCCACCCTGTCACAGTAGCCCTTTGCAAGTCCCAAAGCACAATCCTGGGTGAGACTCCCTTTGTCTGGACGACACATTTAGAGCTTGACAACTCAAACTGCTTACCCTGGCCTTTCAGAGTTTAAGCCTCAAGAATGTTTACGTGATGCTTGTGTGTCGGATCTGTTTGTTTGTGTGTGTTTGTGTGTGTGTGTGTGTGTGTGTGTGTGTGTGTGTGTGTGTGTGTGTGCGCCAAATGCCGGGGCACAGCATGAAGAACAGGGATGACGGCGGTAATGAGTATTACGAGGTCACGGCCATGTATTGGACAACAGTAGGAAACAGGCGCGGTAACCTCCCAAGGCTCCACACGCAGAGAATCCAATCCCTACAATTAGAGCCTGAGATTGAAAGCGAGTTAAAGTGCGCGGTGCGAATCTCCTCAATCTAAACTGAGGCCAATTGATTTGCAAATCAAACGCGCAGAAAGCCACGCGCAGCTCCACCCTCTCGTTAGTGGCATCCATATTGATGTGGCGGGGTTTTGGCGAGATAAAACGCATGCCGCGTTCAAGTCGTGCCGTGCGCCGTGTTTGCACAGTCCAGTGGTCCGGAAGGAACCATTCCCCATCATTGAGTTTATAGTGTTTGAGGATGGTTTCACCCCCAGTGGTTTTTGGAAACACATGCTGTATAATGTAACACACACTTCAGTCACTCTCATTCTCTTCTCTCCCCGACACGGTCGCTCGCTGGCTTAGACAAACACACACAAATGCAACAGCACTTGAAACAGTCACTCACACACAGTCTCTCTCTCTTTCTCTCACATTCAATAATGCACTCTAACACAGGCATGCATTGTTAAAACCGGCTCATACTCTTGAATGCCACTAGTAAGGCCGCGCTAACAAGCATTTCAGGCCCAATGTCCCTTCTCAGTGTAGCCCTGGGAAGGCAGAGGAGTGAGGTGAATGTATACAAGTCCGACCTGAGCTCCTTAACATGGAAGGTACCGGATACCCAGGAGACGAGAGAGGCTAGGCAGCCTATCCATCCACTGCTCTCCCACTCATTTGAATTGGAAATGATTTCGTTTGCTTTGGAAATGTTCTAGCTTTGTTACTCTCAAGCCTGCAGTAAGAGTGGAACAGAGGGGATTGTGGTGCAAGTAAATAGGCCCTCAGACTTCTTTTTGGCCTTTAGTTGAGTCTCTCTTTTTTTTTTTTTTTTTTTTGCTGTGCTCATCTTCGTCCTTGAGTATGAACCTTTTCCTCCTGTCTTGTCCTTCTTAGGCGTTCTGACTGTGTGTGTGTGTGTGTGTGTGAGTGGGTAGGTAGGTGTCCGTTAGTGCAAGTGAACAAGAACGGGACACTCTCCTGATGCCATCTGTCAATCAGTGCCGAGGTGTGATGCATGGCCAGCTCTGAAACATTAATTGCTTTCAGCTCACCTTGCTGCTTGTGCGCGTACATCTTTTTTTATATATATATGTGTGTGTGTGTGTGTGTGTGTGCGTGTGTGCGTGCTCACGGCATGCATATACAAGCAGATCCATCTTCATCACCGGCACTGATTGAGGTTGATGTGCCCCTCCTCTTCCGGGGGCCACAGGGGCCCCTTGCTAACAGGGCAGCGCTGGATGTTTGATTGAGTTGTTCTGATGAGCCGGAGGAGAAGTGCATTACGTCGCTGATACACTGATTATGTGTTTGCATCCTCTGGGTGTGCCCCCTCCCTACAATGTTATTGATCTGCTTTTTAATGCACAAACCAATAGCTCTCTCATCATTCCAGGTTATTTTCTTGGCTCCCTCTTTGCCCAGCACAATCCTCTAAAGAGAAAAAGCAACATGAAATGAGCTGGAGAAGGAATTTTATTTGCTCAATAAATCTGGAAAGTGGTTCATTTCTGTCAAATGAAACGGTAGATGAGTTGTTTGGCTGTGTGCTTTGAAAAAGAATTTCCTGTTAGTGCCCATTGGATGTCAAAATTGGCACCTTTGCCTTGTCAATGTCTGATGAGGTGGATTTCTTGGGTAATAATTTGCACAAACCTTTGAAATATAGTTATTTTTCATTATCAGATCCAGTCAAACAGTTGGTTGTAATCACTTAAAATCGGTTATGCCTCAAATTTCCCATGTACGGCTGTTTCACATCAGCTATCTTTGTGAAAAGAAAAATGCTCTTACTACACAGTTAGAGAAGCCATCTAAAATGTACACTGCAGTTTGGTTGGAACTCCTAAGCTATACGCAAGAAATATATAAATGCTTTATAATAACACCAGGACATTTTGACTGATTTTCATCAGACAAAGTTTGCACTACCTACATATCACAATCTTATTACAGTCACCTCATGAAGGCTGTGAGAAACAAGCTTATGACCCAATAAATGCTTTTATATATTTGAAATGAATGTTGTGCACCTACGACTCTATTAATATTATTGAGTAGTTTTATGATCAGTATGTTTTTATTGCGATGTGTTCATCTCTCTCTCTCTCTCGCTCTCTGTGTGTCTCTGCAGACAAGCCAGAAAACTACGATGTGTGGTATGAGAGCCGTTTTGAGGAGTGTGACAGGGAGGCCTGCCTGTCTTTCTCCAAGGACTCCCTTTGTTCCAGGGTCACTGTGGACCACAACTACTATGCCGTGTGCCAGAACCTGCTGTCACGGTACGCTACGTGGCGGGGCACCACTGGAGGCCTCCTCCACGACCCCCCCGCCCACATAGCCAAAGATGGACAACTGGAGACCCTGTTGGACGAGTGCACCAAACCCAAAAAGCGCTACGGCCGCTTCCAGGCGGCCAAGGAACTGCGCGAATACCTCACACAGCTAGCTGCCGCTTCATCCTCTGCCACGGCCAGGTAATGAATGGAGTCGGCGTTCGCCCGACGCACTGACAGACTGGATCCCGTACTTTGTATCTCCGGACTCTTGAGATCCTGGTTCTTGTACATGATGTCATTCGCTCTCCTTTGTGCACGGGAGTGGGAAGGTGTTAGAATAAAACTTCAAAGCAGATTTGTTAAAGCTCTAGCTCTTACCTGAGTCTGCTCCTGTGTGAAAGACGAGTGTGACGCTAAGATTCTGGTTAGAACCAGGATAGAGAGGGGATAGAGGTAAAACTCTCCTCTCCCAGGGTGGGCTGCCATCCTCGGGGGGGGGGATTGAGAAAGGGCTCTGGTAAACTCATCCTTCGCTGGACCCAGACTAACGCAAACCAGAGCATCCATGCAACAACAGCAGCAGCACCGCACAGCCCTGACCACACCAATCCTCCAGTTCACTCCCCAATCCATCAGAACTGTTGTGTTTCATAACATTCAATCCTAACACCCATTTCATTTGGCCCCCAGGATCTCTTTGTTTTTTTGTTTTGTTTTTTTCAGGGCTGAATTAAAGTAGATTGGTGCGTTTACATTTTTGCTGTGCCATGGCTTTGTTTCTCTGTAGCATGGCTGCAGGGAAAGCGAAGGTAGCATGAATCTCCTGCTGTCAGGCAGCAGGGAAGGCCAAGCTACAGCAGGTAGAGAGGAGAGGCAGGGGGTTGTGGCTTTGGCTTTTATGCAGGAGAAAAAGAAAAACCCTTGATGGCTATATAAGTCTAATTTCCTGCTACTCCAATCAATCACTCAATTTCCAGGTTCCAAGATTGTGGCAATCATCTTTTGTGTGTATTTTTTTCCCCCTTTTTAATAGGAAACTGAGAGCGTAAGACAGCTGCACATAGGAAAAGGAAGGGAATAATTGGACAGCGTTGGTCCCTTGATGCAGATGTGCCCATACCAAAGAGGCTATATATAATATTAAGAACCCTGAGCAGTACAGAGTGACAGCACCTTTCCCTCCAGTTGTTCCCCATTAGAGCTGTCCAAAGGAACTGTAATGTGTACACAATCGTATATGAGCTGACAGGCCTGCATACTGATTTTTATTTTTTCCAATAAGAGCCAAATCCAGAGTTATGCGAGTCAGAGATGGGCATACTTAATGTCACATAATCCCCTCTGCATTGTTAACCTCCCGTACAATTGATAAATGATGATCGGATAAGCCTGGACATGGTTTTCTTCAACAAGGTCAAAAAATCTTGACTAAATAAAGGTGGGAAATAAAGTGATCCTTAAGATGCCTAGAAAACATAATAAAACAGCATAGTAGTGGTCACCAGTGCCAAATTCTTTTTGAATATTTGTAATTGGTAAATTAATCCTAATATGAATCGAAAGCTGCAGTAAGAGCTATCAAGTAAATGTAAAAAATAGGGAATGAAGATATCCTAAATGGCTTCCTTGCTCCAGCCCCGGCTCCTGACCTGCTGTTAAATTTTGCAACCCAGAAGTTTCTGTTGAATATTTAAACACTCAGCACCACTTAGAGGTTGGGTTGATTTTACACCCAGTGGACCAAAGTATTAAAGAATAATCACAAATATAGGCTCATTTGGTAATGGATTATGAGAGGTCTTACTCAGATAACCTTAAAAAAAATGAAAAAAATAAAAAAATAAATCCCTTTTTGGCTTATGTTTTGTATTTCATCTGTCTTGATATTGTGAATCAGACGCTAAATGCCCAGTGGAGTGTTGTGTAGCACGGTCAAAAGACAGGTTAATAATCAAATAAGTATGAGCTACTCCATCTACGGGGAAACTAGAAAGCACAGCAGTTGCTTTTTGGCCTTCTGCAAGACCCGGGGAGCTGACATGACCCCTTGTCAGTTAAGGAAAAGCAATAAAGAGAAGTTTGGCTAATGGATTTCTGGTTTCAAACCTTTGCTCCTTTATTGTGTCGGATATATTTCTGTTTCCCCTGCCTGGAGGACGTTGAACCTGGAGGGATTTGTACGTGCGTAACTAACTGTCCACTTTTGTACTGTAATTTTTCTTTTGAGTATTATATCAGCATTGTCTGATTTTTCCTGTGCCTTTCATTCAAAAGTTGTATTTACAACTTTTAGTGGGTTTAAATATGAAAATAAATGAAGATATATATATATACACATACATATATATATATATATATATATAGATATATTCATTTCTGCTGTGTGGACTCTTTTTGATTCTGTCTCAATCTTCTTTTCATTACTTCCCATATAAGTAACAGGCGATTTGGCTCTAGTTCCTATTGCCTTTAAAATTTGATTCACTGTGGCACAGCTGGATGTCAGTGTTTGCCAATTCCTATTCCTTTTTTCTCCTTCCTCCTCCTCGGTTTTGATCTTTCGTATCTTCATCTTTCCTCTAATTTGGAACCTAGCCCGAGTTCCCTTTGTTGTGCTCTCCGCTCATCTAGGATGCGAGTCCTTCTCTTTCATCCATATTTGGGGAGATCATTTTTGAAACGGTTTACTGTGGCTGAGCGTGATTTTAATTTTTTTTTTTTTTTTTTTTGCAAGTACATTAGATTAAATTTTAAAAGACATTCAGAGGAGCTTGAATTTTGACAATACAAGACCAACAGCACTGCGTGCATGCAAAAATACTCATCACTTGAAAATTATTTTTTAACAGAACTCTAAACTCTTCCTACTCATTATTGGTGTGTGTGTGTGTGTGTGTGTGCGTGCATGGTATTTTTGGTGTGTGGTGGAGTGTGGTCTTTGCTAATTCAATAGCTCTTCTGTCTGTCTCGAGCCAGCTCGTGTTCGTAACATAAAAGCCCGTGGTGGAACAAAGTAGTGCTTGAGCCAGAACCAAAATTAGAAGCTTTATGACTGACACTCTCTGTCTCTTTTTTTTTTTTTTTTTTTTTTTCCCTGTCGCTCTCCGTGGTCATTCTCCACCTCTTCCCTTCTCCTTCTCCTCTGTAATTGCGTTTCCCTTTGACACACCCGCTGGTTTGTGTGGAGAGTTGATGTCACCCTCGTTGTGGTGGAGTGCTGTTTAGCCCTCTGCGCTGTAGCTTACACTCAGCCCCGGCTGATGAATGGCTCCGGGGTTGGCTGGCTATAAGAAAACACCACCGGGAAAAAAAGAAAAACGAATGGGGCACCAGGCACTCCGCTGCCCCCTCTAAGTTTAAATTAACATGAGGCAATTTCAAGGGGCAGCCACTGAAGTTTGTGCATTGGACATAGAAAAAAAAAACTAAAATGAGACAATAAGGTTGTGGAGGAAGACCGTCTGGGAATGTGTAAACTCTAAACTATGGCAAATAAAACCCCAGAAATGTCCTCACTGCATTATCCAATTTGCTGCAAGTAAGTTTTTGCCTCCATAAATTGCAGTCTAAGTTGTCAAAGCCACAATGAAGGTGAGAACAGCTTATTTTAGCATATTGTGTTTTGCAGCTTTGCAGCCACTACCCAAGGCAAGAGTGGGTGTTGTTGTAACTCATCTGCCGGTGGTTGAGGGGATGGGTGGCGTCGCAAACCGGTGGAAAGTAATTGTGTTGCCTGTCACGTGACCGCCTTCGCCATATCAGCAGTCGCTTCGCAGATCCAAAGCATTTTGAAATCCACCCCCGAATTCCCGCTTATCAGCGTGGAGGGAAGTCTGAAAGGCAGAGGTGGAAAGCATTGTAAAGTGTTCCCGCAACCATATTATCTAAATCTCTACATGACTTCAGCCTCGCCTGTCATATTCCAAACCTGGCAAACTGCTGATATCTTATTCGGGTCATAAACTGAAAGAGAGTGAGAGAAGCGCCATATGTTAGATTACAGCAACAAAAGGGGATGAAAAATGAGCAATGACAAAAAAAAAAAGGGAAGTTTCTTCGTTTGCTGTTGCTTGGCTAACGTGATGTAAAGTCTATTTCATGCTCTAGCAAGGGGGGGGGGGGGTACATTTGGCCAGTGTTGAGGGTGGTAACAACGTGCGAAGCTGTATGAGGCGGCGCTCGCCTGTGTGCACATGGCCTCTTGTTTTGGGGCTTTTCCGGGTTTGGCGGAGGCTCAGGAGTGCGCTCTGAAGACTCTTTGTGAGCGCCTCCTGGAAAATCATCACTAATGCAACGCAGGAGTTGCTAGAAGCAATGTTCCTGTCAGGCTGCTTACATCCCTTCAACATGGTTATGTCACTCTCACATCTATTATGCCTCATTTAGATAGCACTCCGGTTCTGAGGCTTTTTTTTTAAAAAAAAAAAAGCTGTCGTACTCCTCAGACCGACACAAAAATCCACAGCTGAAGTTATTTGTTGTGTGAAAATACAGCGGCAGAATGCTTGACAGGGACAAAAAGGAAGCATCATGGGAGTCAGGTTGTTTTGAATTTTTAGTAAGTTAATCTGGTTTTTAGTTTGATTTCCTGCACATTTTGACACCAGAAGGCACTCTCGCAGGGAAAGGGAGTCCGAGAAAGAATTTCATAAAAAAACAGCGTAAAAACAATTGTCACCAAAGGCCAAGGACATTCACTCAGGAGTGTCTTCATTATGGGGGTGGGAACCCCTCTCCGCTGAAGTTATCAGCCAGTCATCATTAAAAGCTCTGGGCAGACTGATATGAATAAAGCCTCGAATGCATTCACTGCGCTGCATTGGCCGTCTTCACTTCACTTTATGAACTTTTTAATTCAAAAATATTACTTTATTCAGTTGAATGCTGATTAACGGCTATTGTCAGCCATTGAGGAGGTCGGGCAATCAGCAACACGAGGAAACCATTACACAGTATGTCAAGAAACTGTCTGGGAAATGATTACAACACTGGTCAGCTGACGCAAGCTGCATTTGCAAAGAGGAACAAATGTCTAAAGTTGAAACTAACCAACAGAGAGACGGCAGACACAGAGAGGAAGGTGGTGAAATTTGAATTTCCGCACTTATTTTTATTTGCTCTTTCCCTATACTTTCTGTGCTGGGGGAATGTGCCCACCTCCAACCTTTTTCACCTTCCCAGTGGCACCCCCGTTTGTCTCATGAACGATACCTGCAACCCAAACGCGCACGCCAAACCGGGCGCCGCGCTGGGACTCTCCGTCCCAGTCCTCGCGGAGGAGGTCAGTGGCGCTATCAGGGGAGCTTATCCAGCAGGAGACCAGCAGCGTGCTCACAATCCCATTACCCACCCATGCAGCAGTTTAGACCCACATTATCATCTGCCTTGGAGGGGCTTGCTAGGACAGATGATTGGAACTCCTCATATCCCCACCTCCCCCCCCCCCGTCTCCCCGGGCACATTAGCTCACACCCAGGGCTATGATTATAAACATCATTTATTCAGCAGGCTCAACTCATCCTGGCTTGTATTCATCCCCGCTAAAGACAAAATATTATCCGCCGTGCGCCCAGATCAGTACGAGCACCGGCGGTCTGAGATGGCAGGGGAGCGCCAGTCGCACGTCCCCGCTCCATGAATCAAATTCTGATGTGCACATCTGCTCAAAATCTTGATTTCAATGCAGTCTTCCGGGGCGTCTGCAGTGAAGACGAGATAACAATTGTATTTTTTTTTTTTTATTTTGAAATCTCACCACTTGCCATATGGTGCATTGTGACTCAGACAAGGTGTAATTAGCATTCAGCAAGTTGGAGATGATACTCGGTGACATTTGCACTGATTGTGGTAACGGTTCACGCTTCCACTTCAGAGGCCGGTCGACGGAATGTCGGCAGGGGAAGGACGCCACCACCGCCGCAGCGCTCAAGATAAGACAAATCATACAAAATGTCCATAGGAACAGATCGAAATTGCATGGGTGGAGAATCCTAGAACCCCCTATAGCTTAAGGCCCGTGTGCTCGGCCTTCAACTGTCCTACATGGTCGTCGGTGCTCTAATGATATGCTTAGTTTCCCTGCCCTCCAGAGCATGGAGAGGACGGCACATCTGACATGAGCCTGGACCCAGACCGAGGTCTTTAACACCCTCCCGGGGCTCTATTTACTCCTCTGTGACCTCACATGGCATCTGCACCATGGCTGTGAAAAGCAGTGCTAAAATCCTCGCTGCTTTTCACATCTGCCCCGCAGACAGCTACAGAAGTGGCGCACTCTGGAGGCGTCCATCACTTAGTGACACTCGAGTGGACAAAATGGACCATCGCTCTCTGATGACTGTCCACCTCGCTGAGCGACATTTGGCTAAAGCCGAGAGCACGCTGGGAAGTTTCACCCTGGATTTTTGTCCCTCTTTCTAAATGTACCACGTGTGCTTGGAAAAGGAATGAACAGTGCTCAGGTAGTACTGAAGCAGATACCCTGGATACAAGTACAGTTCAGCCTCTCTCACAATGAATCCACTCTGCAGACAACGTGATAAAGATACCGGCAGTCAAATGTATTTATTTTCAATAGAGCAAAGTGACCAGGGCCAATGGGAAACATGCATCCTACCTTGTTCTTCTACCACTGAGCACTTGTCTTAATGAACAATAGTTCCCCTCTGACAAGTGCAAAAGTGATGAAAAGTTGATTACAGCTATTCAAAGATGCCCAGCTGTCTACATCTTTGATTTGAAGTTCTACGGGAGTAAACATTTCAGAAACAATGCCCGAATAATCAGTAGGCACTCACATCCATCATCGGAGTCGATAGCGAGCTCCGAGGCAATTTTATTTTCCTAGTTTTTGATGAATGCTTCGGATATGTTGACTCAAATAAAATAAAAAATCCAATGTGAAAAAAAAAGCTAACAGCAAAGCGGCAAAAGGTACAGCTGCCGACGACGTCGTGAAACGTCACCATGTGCACCGCGATCAGAACCTTGGTCACCGTCAATCGAAGTAGAGCAGTTCCCCCCCCCCCGATGCAGCTTTGCGCGCTCTAAACGGTAACAAGTGCTCGGGTGGAGAGCACAGTTTGCCGCTGTCTGGGCGTTTGGCCTGCCTCGGAAAGAAAGTGCAAGAAAAAAAAATTAAAAATCTCCATTCAGGAACTGTGTTCTCCACCTGCCGGGGTGTCAGGCCTGCAGCCATTACGCTCAGCCTGCTCCCCGGCCCTCCAGCCAGTCTGATCGTGGAGCGCGCCGCAGACGTGAGCTAGCAGGTAGCCGCGCGTCCACGCCGCGCCACTTCCTGCCACTCTGACAGAGGCTTCAGACGGCTCTGTTAGTGCACCACAAAGGGATTCGCGCAAACGTCAAAGCAGCCAACAAGGAGCGACAGACAATTATTTCCACAGTTTCCCCCAGTCAGCTGCTGCGGCACAGAGATTGTGGCGTTGCATGTGCAAGCAGAGCACTCCAGAGAAACTGCATAATAAGCAATTCAAAGCCGTCGTTCGAATGCTGAGACATGATGCACGCAGGCCTACAGCAGGCCGGACAGCAATTTATAGAGTAGTTACGGTGTTTGACTGCCAAGTTTTGCGTTTTGCTTAAGTGTGTGTGTGTGTGTGTGTGTGTGTGTGTGTGAGTGAGACAGAGAGAGTGAGAGAGAACGAGAGAGGTTGTGTGAGTGCATCCACATGTTCAGACAAAACACAACCCCTGTCTTCCTCCGGCAGCCCACACATTCATTTTATGGCTCTCTTTCGGCTTTGAAAAAAAAAAGATCCTGTGAAGATGAAGAACTCTTTACATCTAAAATCAGTCCTTCCTCAACTCGATAATGGACGCTTCTTTAACTGCTTATCTCCGGTCGAATGTGAGTTCCAGATGATCAAATTGGTGTTTCATTTCGCCATGTTTTTGCCAGTTGGTGTCAAAAACAGCGGGACAGCCAGACTTAAGGGGAAATGAGATTTGAGCAGGGAAGAGCAAAGTGCAAAATTCTGACCTTGAAAGTGACACACTGCATGAATTGGACGGTGACTGGCCAATCAGAGGCTTTGCAGCAAACGAACAGGAGCACAAAAAGGTGTCGAAAGTAACTGCAGACTGCTGAGGTGAATAATTAGGGCCATGAAGGATGATACTCTCGGTGGTATTTACACCCTGTTATGTAGTAGGCCTAAATGTTCTGCATGTCGTTTTTTTTTGCACTGATTTTTAAATGTCATCACTCATACACAGAACTCGCAGCAGTAGTGTAATGGGTTCAACTATGGAGGTGAAATTGTGATTTTTTTTTTTTTTTCCAGTGGTATCCTAGAAGGAAAAGAACTGTGTCAAGCCAGCCCTCACTGCAGATTTAGATTTAATGATCTTTTTACTCACAAAGGACAGAAGCTCCAACTTGTTAGTCGGATTTTAGAACTTTACTTTGCAGTTGGCCGTTTGCTAAACCCCCATCCCAAACAGTGAATGTCCAATCATAGCTTAGCAACTGTGACCAGGGGCAGGCCAATCAAGCGTCGGATTTCTCCACGTGCGGGAGCGGTGTGGCTTGGGGATCTACTCAGAGCGATACCCTGTGCATAAATAATTTGGATGGTGGTGTCTTTTTTTTTTTTTTTAATCCTTTCCAAAACCAAAAAATTACAAGAGCCAAAAACTGCATGTTGATCTGCTCTGCTGAGCTCATGGACTGTACGGCTGAGCTGCACAAACGAGCATGTCTGGTTAACTAGCTCACTCTCTACAGTAGTTACCTCACTCAGCCTAAGTTAGAGCCGCTACATTATTTTGTGGTGTTGGAAGATACTACATGGGTTTCGGTTTTAAGAAGAGTCCGATGAAAAAACACTTAAGTCAGCCAGGGACAGTGTTTTCAACCAACTCATGCAGCTAATGTAGGCTTAAGTAACTATCTACAGCTTATAAAACATGCCAGGGATAGTTTTTATATATATATTATATTATATTTTTTATTAAAAAAAAATAGATGGTAGCGAGCTAGAAATGAGAAGCCTGATTTTGTCTACATCTGAAATCACAGACCCATTGTTGAAAGATTTACTAAAAATTTGGAGTGATAAATCTGCCACTGGTATTATTATCTCATATATGTATATGTGTATAAAGCTTTTGTCAAATCATGCCACGATCCATTAGCTGTGGCTGCCACATGCTGTGCACACTATATTTAATAAAACTGTAGTCGAGAGAGAGTTAAAGTCTGTGGAAGTAGCTTCACTTCCTTTGGTCATGAAAGGACAAAGAAGAGAGAAAAAGAGAAAAAAAAAGCATTTCACTCCCAGATAACAGAGCAAATAGCGGGAGAAAGATATAATGTAGGCTGAACATTTCAGAGGCTTATGAGGGTGCGGTTGGTATGCTGTGTACTTCTGTTTTAAGGTGACAAGTATCCATTGTTTTTGGTGTCTTTAATCTTGAAGAGAAAAGACTGCCGTGTATTTGTGATTATAGTGCACATAGTGTAATTACTATGATATTTTGCTTCTGGTTTTGCTGTCGCATCAGTATTTTTATGACCAAATCAGTGTGTGAAGTATAGGCTACAAGTGATTCTTCACCAATTTAAATGATCTCTATAATTCATACAGTTCAGTATAGCAGTGGTTTAATATGTAGCTTTATCTCCTCCATATGTCCATATTGTATAAGTTCATGTATAATAGATGCAGAAAGCTTTATTTATTTATTAAGGCAGATACAGTTCTCAGTTAGTTGTTGAGGGGCTCCAAATGGCTATAGGGACTTTTACTAATTAAACTCTTGGTTGTGTGTGTATGTTTTGGAGCTTGTTTGTGTGTGTGTGTTGTGTGTGTGTGTGTGTACGCACATGAGCAAGAGATGAGAAAAAATATGGCCTATTCTTTTTGTAGTATCATTAAATCATTATGTAAAAACATTAAAAGAACATTAAACCTGAAAGCCACCATGATTTGAATCTCCATCAGTGATGTAAAATCCAGTCAGGCCAGGACAAGAAGCCAAAATATTTAAATATGCATCCCCGAACCTGCCCTTTCATGAGGAGAAACAAATATGTCAACACTGATGTGTCACACTGTATTAACTGTTGTATTGAACTGATCAATCAATCGATGGTGGTTATTGTAGCGTGGCACATTTGTTCTGACACTCTGTGTCTGTCTGGAGTTCATAGGAATCCAATTTGCAAAAAACATGTTGTTATGGAACTTGACTTGAACTTGATGCACATGTAACAAAGAGTTTTAAGAGTAAAATCTAGAGATTCACTGTCTGAACCAGATCATGGACAGTTTCAGTTAATCAACAGTAAATATACAGTGAGAAAATCTAGCGCTATATCCAGCATAATGATTGCCTGTCCTCTAATCTGATGTACTCTAGGTGATAAGATGATGATGAGATCATAACATTACACTTCAAATTACCAGCACTCCTCTCTCTTTCTTGGAACCTGTGGCAAATACAGATTCAATGCACATCCAAAACCAATTGATGAGGGGAATGAAGGGTATCATCAGGAAGACGCTTGGATGAGATGAAATCTAATGCTGAAATAAAGCAGCACAAAGGATTAGATGTGGCTAGGTACTCAGAGATCGCAGGAACAAAAGGATTAGCCGGAGAGAGGGATGTGGGTCACACACGGCAGATAGTGAAACCAGCCAGTCAGCCTGCCCAGAGGCCTTCCCATAATCCACCATTGATGGAGAGGGTTGTGCGGGCCGTGGGCCGGCAGGAGCGCAGGGGGGAGGGGAGGGTGAGCGGTGGGGGCCACGTTTGGGCTTGTCTGTGTGGCTTTCACGGCGAAACATCTGTCTGTAAAAACCAATCAAGCGTTTGTTTTCACACACCTGTAAATGGCGCTTTTTAAGAAATGGCCACATGTTGTGACTCCTTCAGGTCTTCATGGAGTCGCCTGGAGGGTGATGCTTTTACCGGGCTGTGCACTTTGACCTGTGGCTCAGGGGATAAGTCACTAAGAGGACAGTCTGCCAGACTGACAGTCAGGATTACACTATTAAGCTGCTTGTTAACCCTGTGGCATGAAACAGACCTAAGTGTCACAAGAGATGCTTAGAGGGACGCATGTTAGGATATTCTAGTATAAATATTTAGAGGGAGTTTGAGCAATACATAATAAAGCACCAGCCACGATTGTCATCACCTTGTTTATTTCTAATTTATTTATAAAGTCTTAATTTTCATAATAAAATCCTGTCACATTCAGGGATAAAGCACATAAAGGGAGGTTACAATACTGGGATTTAGCTTTTCTTGCCATTAGAGGAGAAGTGGGGGTAGATGATATCATGGTGCGGTAATTACTCTGACATGGCCTCTCCAGCAGTATCAAAAGACATGGATTTTCCTCAAACATAGGAAGTAATATGGGGCTACAGATCTGATAGGGTGTCATGGCGGGAAGCAGCCTTAGAAACAACCTCCTCTTTATCTGATGGAATCAATGGGAGCACAGGAAACTCAGTGACCTACATCTCCTCCAGACAGACATCTGTTACCTTCCATTCCATACCCTGGGCCAAAGTGAAAAGCGCCAATTACTTTGATAAACCACTTTCACAGCGGCCCCCCTCGCAGCTACTGTAACTTTGAACGTTCAGGTGGAGTATTACATCCTGTTGTCCGGAGAAATGGGTTACAAAGCGTGATTTTTGGAAAGGATTTTAATCAAATTTTGCCATCTGCAGCGCAGGGATAATTACAAAGATCCATGGTGGCATGTGGCGTAGGCAGGGGCATGGGACGGGAAGAGGAGGAGAGATGATTATTATTATTGTATCATCTGAATAAGATTGGTGTGTTCAGTCTTGTGTTCTAAGCCCTGGAGGTCAGGGTATAAGAAAGAGGATTACAACCTAGGAGCCAAGTAGATTAAACAGCGGCTGACTCTACTGTACTCTGCTTAAACTCATTCCTTCCAGACTCAGATCAACACACACAGTGATTACAGAACGGTTACACTGATTACTACAGGTCATATTTTGAAGGAGTTGTAGGGTATGAATTGTGCATGTGTGTGTGCGCGTGCAGCTGCGTTTTGGACTGCGCTCACTCTGTAGCAATCACCAGAAATAATCAAAGGAAACTAGCAGCTCAAAGAGAACAATCACCCAATGCAGTTCTGCTACATCGGCACGGCCTGGTTGTGCCCTCGTGATCATGCAATCAGCGGTTATAAATAGACCCTGGTCGTTGCCGGAATGTATTTCTAAAAATATGCACAGAAATCATCAAAAGCAATTTTTCATTAGGAAAAGTAATTCCAAGAATAGTTGATGAGCATTATGAAATATTAAAAAACATATGACATGTTGAAAAACTATTTTTATTGGTTTGTCATGCTTTTTTGTGTTTTCCAGGTCAATCATTCCCACCGAGAGATGAGTGACGGAAGGATATTCTGGTGACCATTTTAGACTTTAGACTGGGCTTATCCGAGTGGGAGTGTGTGTAAAAATGAGGCAGGTTCACAAACCTATTCCTGCTCACTTGAAAAAAAAAAAAAAAAAACCATTTCATTAATGAATAACTAACATGCTCCATTTTGCTCGTGCACTTTGCATGGCCTCCTCAAAACAACCTAAATGCCAGCTATCACACTGTGAGTTATGTGCTGGCGTGAGAGTCGGAGATGCGTCTGAAATAGGAGGTGGATCTGGCCTCTCGGAGGACACGAGAATCACACGGAGGATGACATTTTCTGCTTTGCATCATACACAAAAGCGATTCGCAGCGGTCTGGCTGATGGGAGAGGCTATCTTTCAACTCGGCAATTTAACAGGCTATGATGAAATGGCAACATGGCCTATGGACACTCAATAATAGACGGAATGCATAAACAGAGTTGAACTGTATGCCTTGAGGTTGATAACAAGGTTAATAATAACAGAAAGAAGAACGCCAGTTGAACTACTTCTTTATCTTCTCCCTATTCATCTTAGGCCAATCTCCCCTTAGGTCATCCCTGTGTTACAGTGGCTACCCTGCAACTCTATACATGACCGACCTTAATACTGGCCATGACTGGAATGAAACATTATCCATTATGTAAAGGATGAGTGGTATTAATAAAGGTAATAGTTTATTCACTGAAGCAATGGATTTCTAAGGTTATTTCTATTTATTTTTTTAAATCCAGAATTACTTCTAAGTAAGTTAAAGGGTTAAGTCATTTGGTGGGGGTATTGTGTGTATGGAAGGCAAGTCTGAGCCATGGTAAACACTTCAACACACTCAAGAGACTCCTTATCTAAGCATGGCAAGTGTGAGGGTTCATCTTATTAGACTTTCAGAAATAGACTGGAGTGAATCTCTCCCCTCATATGGAGAGATTGGCAGTGCAGTCAGGGAAGTGATTTCAGCACTGCATAGAATTGAATTGCTGGGGGGGAGGTTGGTTAAGCAAGGGGTTTAATTTGCCCTGGAGTATGTATTCTCATACTGATATGCCAAAATGTAATTGGAGTCGGTACAAGAGCTGGTCGTTTCCATTTGAGATTTGAGGGTGTTCATTTGTGGTTTGAGATTTTTTCCGTGTGAATCGCATCGTCTAAACAGTATGTTTTACCCTGCCTATACTAGATCAGTGTGCATGGTGCAAAACGGGCAAAATGTAAACTTATCTGGTATGGAAAGTAAATGGACTGCGTCTGTTGTGATAGAAATGTCTGGTGTGATAATAAAGGCGTAACATGCAGCTGCCAGAGGAAGCCGAATCTATCTCCTCCCCCAAAACCAAAGCAAAAATCCAGAGTCCATAGTTTTGTGATTGGATGGGGTCGTGACATATGAAGATGAATGTCAGTAAACACTGGTGCACACACTGAGTCACAGCCACGTCCCACACACCTCTCCCAGTGTGATTCCTGTGTAATGATCTGGGGAGTCTGGACAGCCGTCTGCTTAGCTTTGCCGCGCTGTAGGGTGCTGAGCCGAGTGAGAGGAGGAGAACGGGGGGGACACAAGACAGGAGGGGAAGGTTTCCTTTTTCATCCCAGCAACACTCGCCGTCCTGTGCAGAGATGTGAGAAATTAGCAAACACAACCTCCTGCGGAGACGAAAAAAGGTTGTAAGTAAAAATTCCTAATGAATGACGGCGGTTCATTGAACTCAGAAAATTCAGAATCTACCGCAAAGATAAGAAACCACAGAGAATCGTGTCACTGTGACTTATATGTGTGATTTCATTCGGAACATCATTACAAATAAAAATAAAGCTGATTTGTTGTTGGTGATTGTAGTTTAAACCTGTTACATTATGATACAAATCCCATTAGATGAAAAACAAAGAGGAAATTCCTTGGGTCTACTGATGCAGAAACTTGAAGGCCTCTGTAGCTGTAAGTCCCTTTATGAATATTTGAAATGCATTGTTACAGTAAAACCAAAGACATTAAGGATAAAAAGACATCAAGTTGATCTTTTTGTGAGGTCTGGACCCTCAAGACCGTTCAGTGGGGTTTAAAAGCTAAGTCTTCCTGGAACTTGCAGTTGTGAAATCAGTCAAACGGAAGCACATCCGACTGCCGTCTTAAGTAGGCCACTCCTGCTGAGTTGTTGCTTTATTTTTGTGCTCTGGCCTCACACATACTGGTGAAGCTGTTGGTTTAGCAGAGGGAGAGATTGTGATATAGATGTGCTTCCACTCGGCACAGCTGCATTCCGAATGCAAAGTGTAACCACTGATAACTATGCATGGCAGGCGTGCGAATCCCTGAGACGTCGGAGATCTCGACCCTTTCGCAACATGATCCAGGGCTGCATGGAAACCGGTTAAGTTACATATGGACTCCTTCTCCTGGATATTATGAACTTCTTGCTCCAGTCACGAGGACACAGATAAAGATGGAGGTGAGGGTTTGGGGTAAGAGGCTTATTGGGAATAGTGGCCTACTATCTCAGGAGGAAAAGAAAAACAGGAGGAGGGGAGGATAAAGAAGACAAAGTTGAAGAGGAAAAAGAGCGGAGGCGGGGTTTGCAGAAGAAAAAAGGAAAACAAACCCTCGAGGGCTCTATAATCCAAAAATGAGAGAGCTGTGACTCGGAGACACTCAATCTGACAAGATGCATTAAAGCAACGGAAGAAAGGGAAGAAGCAAAGGCAGATAAGAGGGCTGCTTTCAGGGGGGAAAAAAAAGGAGAAAGATGGGATGATGAGCTGCAGATGTGACAAAGGAGATTGTGCTGGAAACCAGCCATCAACAGATCCATGAAACAATGGCACCATCCTGGGCAAAGCACACAATCACTGGGATTATGCTGGGTGACACACTTTCATTCAGTCCATCTCTGTACTATGAACCTTAAAAGAACGTGTTATGTCTCTCCATTACAGCACAAATCCATTATTAAGTAACTTTATAAATTATGGGTCCGCAAAATAGTTTGTTATTGTGTCGCTAATATAAAAATCTCTTTGCAGTCCTCATATGACAGTAAATTGATAAACAGCTTGGCTTTATATCAATTGAAAACACAATGCAAAATTAAAAAACTAAACTTTCAATTTGATTAATAAAAGGTGTCAAAGGCCCTGTGTCCTTTGGTTTTCAGCCTGTCCCTTGGAACGTCCTTCCAGAGGATCTCAGTCTGGGGGGATAAAAGCTCCAAAATATAGGGATGGGCCATCCCATGCCTGGCCTTAAAAGTAATTAAGAGAATTTTAAACTGAATCCTAAAATAAACAGTGCAAGGTTGCTATATACCAAGTTTGCCATCGTAGTTTAGTCTGTAGTATGCAAACATTTGCCATTTTCCCCGAAAGACACAGAACAGCAGAGGCCGAATGTAATTAATTTAGTAATTTCCATTTTCCAAACATGCAAGAAATAATCCGGCGCATACCCCTGTAAATCCAAAACTTGACATTTTTTCTTTGGCTTTTGTACTGATTAAACAGACAAGATTTAACATGCTAATTATCTAACTTCTGAGGAACTGGTAGGCAAAATCTTTTTTACTCTTAGACAGAGCCGGGCTAGCTGTTTCCCCCTGCTTGCTTCATAGTCTTCATACTAAGATAAGCTGCTGGCTGTGGCTTCATACTGTATTTAATAGACAGACGTGAGAGTGGTATTGATTTTCTCATCTCACTCACAGATAAAAGTGTAAAACTATTCCTTTAACCCGTAATAGCATGGTTCTGTGGTGTTACATACACTACAACACCTCCACTTGCACTGTGGTTGAATTACTTGAATCCTTAGTTGAGGGCTTTATTTTAGGTCTCTTATTTAAATTTGTAGGATTTCTTCTTACTTTTGGTATAAATTTTAAATATTCCAGTTTTATAATTTTAGAGCTGAACATCAACATTAGTACTTACAATTATGTAAATTTTTGTCAGACTGCACTAGTGGATTCAAATACTAATATGAATGGAACCACAGTTCTGATGTAATTATTGTGTCAATCCAGCCATTGGGAGGTTTTTTGTGTATCCCAAAGGGGAGCCTGTGCGCTGCTGAGCAGGATATCACAAAAACAAATTTGTTTGCTTTGGTTTGAAGTTAATTCTGGAAAGAAAAAAAAATACACATATAGGCTTACAAGAGGAAACCGACAAACCAAACCTACGCAAAAGTTTGCAGGAAAGGAAAACAAGCACGCCGAGGTTGAGGGTCAGGCTAGAAAAGCCGTATCATTCTGTCAAAGCGTTTTATTCATCCTGCCCACATGGTAAGAGTTGTTGATGTTTTAAGTGGGAGCAGAAGGATTTTTAGTCCCTGTGAAAAGATGACAGTAGAGACTCATTGCCCAAAGAGCAGTGTCTGTTTATTCCAGATAAATCTTGCCCACCCTCCGGCATCATTTTATATTAATTTGCAGTGATGATTTTTTGTAAAAAAAAAAAAAAAGAACAAGAAAGAAACTGTTCAGAGAGAATGTGAGAATTAAATTGCTGAATATTTAATGTCACTCTTCTGTTGGACATTCCAATTTATTATGCAATTATTTGATATGAAGACTTTCTTTTGAAACACAGCTATTTCATTTCGATATTGTATAGTAGTCGAGTACAGAAAATTCTTGTCTTGGTCCCATATCTTATTACAGAAAAAAAAAATACAAATGACATATTGACATATAGAGGACTTTACAGGTGGATGGAAGGTCTCTACACTTTAAATGACGGGTAGTGGAAAATATAAGGTTAAATTAAGTTTCACTGGATGTTTCACCTGAAGTGTATTTACTTATAATATATTCTAAAAATCAAACGATATGTATTTTTCAAACCTTGTATTCAGACAGATGGAATGGGAACAGTTTTTGAGAAATGAGGCCAGACAACTTGCTGCTTTACATCAAGAAAAAAAGTAACAAACTGTTTGGATGAGTACACTCACTGAACGCACACATCATCAGTGTAATCTTTTCCCCAACACAATGTTGTTGATGCAGATCGGGTTGTTGGTGACATGCAGAGAATGTTTTGCATTCATTCCTGTGTGAATTGGTGTCAAAAAGCCTTGGAGGCTTCGTAATCCTTCTACATCAAAATAGGACACGTTTCCCATAAATTACAATGGTGTTCTTGCATAATTACTGTGGCCCCCATGTTACATAAACAACTGGATGATGCTGATGAGTTAGGATCCTCCACTACTTGAGTGAATATGTATAAAGTTTGACTTTATAGTGGATTTTGAAGGGTGTTGTCTCTCTGATGACCACACACTTGCTGTGTGTGCATTACACTTCCACTACACACATGGGACTTCTGTTATGAGAACGCTTTCTTAAAGTGGTTCTAATATTTTTTTCTTTTATATTAACAATGCATCACGTGACTGCTTGTATGTGAACGGAGTCGTTTGTGTGAACCCACAGAGAATCATCACTGGACTCTGCAGTGTCTCCCGGCTCTAAGGAGCATGTCAGCTCATAAATCATTGTTTTGGTTTAATGGGCCACAACTTCACTGTTTTGAGTCACTCTCACTGCTCTCGTCCGCTTCCTTTTTGGCCACGGCAGGTGGCCAACAAGCTCTGAAAACCCACGGTACGCTACCTGCCCAGCACAAAGAGGCAGACAAATAAAGATAGCGACTAGCTGGGGAACATGGTGGAGCATTTATCTGCTAAAGAGACAAATATTTCCCCCAGGACATAAATCCAAATTAATGTTTAGGTTACTCCATATCTGATGGTTGTATAAACAGTCAACTGTTTGCTATCAACTTAAAAGGTTATAATATTGCCAACAGACATAAAGAAGGTAACTACAAGCAATTATGAAATAGTCTGACATAAAAAATATGTTTCTATCCAATTATTTTCATATTTTATGCTTATTTTACCCTTACCGTGGCCAAGCCTTTCCCTATAGCTTCAACTACATTGTTTGAATTGTCTAACCCTATAAACTAGCAGGACTGGAGGTGGGGAAACAGCAACACTGGCTCTGTCCAAAGTCTGCCAGCTTGGACCTTTAAAGCTTACTAAGTTACAAGTTGTAACTCATCTGTACCCAAACAGAAATGTAAAATCAACAAATTGTGTTTTTACGGGGAGTTATGTGCTTTAACTATTTCTTGGTGAACTGTAGCTGGGAGCAACGACAGCCTGAACACCGAAGGTTGCCAGGCAACCAGTAAAGACTCCATCCTCCGTCCTCCAAGACCGTCATATAGCAATATATGACCTTTTATCATACGATCAAATTCCATGTCACATGATAATAACTAAACCATCTCCATCTGCTGAGAAAGGCCATGAGATGTGGTTGAAAGATTCTGAAACACAGAGCACATTTATCTTGTCTTGAAAACATTTGAAAACACAAATTTGTGTTATGGCAAATACTGCAAAATGCCATATTGTCAAGTAATCCTTCACATGGTGGGACACAGTCTGTATTTACACATTTCATGTCTGCAACATCTGTACCTCTGTAGTCTGTACTTGCGTCTGAGCCTTTTATCCAAATTAAAGGGGCTTGTAACCGCACAATGTCAATGTCAGCGCACAGCTGGAGCTTTTTGAGATTAAGTCATGTTCAAAGGAAGTCACTGGTTTTGTAAGATCATGTGCAGTGACATCAGCAGTCAGTCAGTCTAACACTTCTTATTAAAGTAATAACCACCAAGGTGAAATAACTTGCAGATTAGTTTATGTCTTCAGAAATTAGTCCACTGCAGATATTTCAATTGAGGGGGACTCTGCTGCTTTAATTTATCTTTCTACAAGAAGATGTTCCCCTTTAGAGGTGTCAGGCTGGAGGGATTAATCTGTTTTATTTTTGATATTTTCCCCTCACCTCACGGCAGCTGGTGTTATATGTTACTGTCATTCTTAAATCACTCATTTACACAGTGTTGCGTCTTACCATGCAATGTCAATCATCAGGCTTCCCTGGGGACCTGCTAGGTGTCCCTCTCTCACCAGCATTATGAAAATCACCCACAGTATAAGCAATGCAGAAAGCATGACAGATTTTTGTATAATTACTTGTATACAAGGAGGAATCCAGAAAATGCTGGCATGCATCATTAGCCACAGAAACAGATACAATCTCTGATTCATAATTAATGTAATAATGCTCATCAAAGTTTTTTCTACTGATTAATTTTACCATTTTTACGGATATTGAAACTAATCAACCACAGCATATTGAAACAAAGGATGGTATGTCTAACATTAAGAAACCATGACGAACAATAAATGTAAAATGTATATTACAGCCTCTAAGCTTGCTCAGGATGGTCTGTTTTCACCTGCTATTATCTTTGTAGTAAATATCATTAAAACAAACAAGGTGAATCAAATTCAGTTCACCAGATATATCAACTATGCTTCACTAAAATTGTTTCAAGGAATAACAAATGTATGGAGTTGGTATCTTAAGCAGTTTTACAACTCTGCAGGGAAGGATCATAAATATTTTGATGATTTTCTGGCACCGCTGAGAACATCTCATGACACCACGTTGAATAGTAGGATAATGGACACTTGTAGTTGGCTCTTAGATATAGATAGGGGCTTAGTCACACTGATGCAAACACCCATCTGCAAACAAAGTCCATACATTATGTCTAGTCAACACTGACACACACACACACACACACACACACACACACACACACACACATACTGTTTTTGCGATGTACTAAATTTTAAGCACTTTATTTATATCCATCAAGCTAATTAGTGTGCACAGGATCCAAATACTGAGAGGTTCTTACAATGTTTGGACAATTATAAATACATAAAGCGCCATCTGCTCGACACTGCCAGGCTACCAGTGGCAGCTGAGATGGAGCAAAAATTTTGCCAACTACCTACTTAGATCTGAGTTATCATCATATGAATTTATAGGCCATTGAAAAATACAGAGATTTATGTCAACTAAACCTTGGGAGTTACAGTCTCCAGACAGCTGAAATAAGTGTGCGTCGCTTCTTGTGGATACTTTCTGAATTAAGACTTTAACAATAGCTGAATCCCCCAATGTTAACCTGTTTATTAAACTATGGGAAAGTACACAATCTGGCTTCCTTAGTGCTTAATAATCATTTCTCTCATATATAATAAATTAACTTGTGCGGGGGGCAGCGACACAGGCTTTAAGCATTTTATATTGTGAGAATACACCAGCATTTTGATGAGCAACGAGCAACAGTTGTTCAGTACAGACAAGATGGTGTGCTGCATCTTATTTAGCTCTCAGGTTACACTGTCGTGGCGATTTTTTCTAAGTTGCATCGCATATTTAAGCTGTGGCAGGTAACTAATATCATACCTTTTTTTTTTTTTTTACCATTTACATTATAATGTTACATTATTGTGGCATCAAGCCACCTCTCAACCACACAAGACTCACTTTGAAATAACTGCGTATATTTTGTAATAATTTACTCTGTACAGTTTATTGCTTGCTTGTTATTATTTGTCCAAACAAACCTGCTGGATAGTGCAACGACACTGTACGTTGTTGTACAGACTGTTGTGATATCGCATCCGGCCGCCAGGGGGCAGCACAGAGGACAGTGGCGCGGCTCATACGCAAAAGAAAAAGAAATTTCAGCGCCATCTTTGAATTTGGCAAGTGCGTCGTCGGCCATTTGGTTTTTCCTAAAATAAAGTCTTGTTTTTTGTTACTTACCTGAAGTCGACATCGACGCGAGTTCCGCCGAATTGTTGCTGAGACTTACACCTTTCTTTTTACTTTCGACACTTATCTGATAAACAGCTTTTCTGACAGACAAAGCCTGAAACTGCCGCTTCGCTCGAAAAGCCACCCGGGACGCATGCTAAGTAGTAAAATGGAGATAAACAAACTGTGTTTTTCTACAGTGGATATTTAAAAGGACTAGAAAAGTAAACGCAAACCCAGCCGAGAGAGGACATATCTTACAGGGGAAGACCTCTTCGGCTTTCAAACGGACGATATCATCCACAGCGCCAGAAGTGACGACATTTTGAAGGAGGACTGGCACAGAGTTGACTTCCTGTAGCTGGACCTCCAAGAAGCTCTTCAGACAGTAAGAGCATTGTTAAAGTGACGCTTGTGTCGGTGTCGTTTGGGCCGCCGTGCCGCATATCTATCACATCTACGCGTGGCTTACTGTTGCCGGTGCAGCTGTAGCCTGCAGACCTCCTCTCTCTCTCAAACTGTTGCATATTGCCATGTTGAGTTGTGTTTTTCTTGTGGTGGGATGTTTCTAGGCTATGTCTTTGCAGTAAAACCTGGTGCACATTCTTGTTTTTTTTTTTTTTTTTCATTTGTGTTGGTTATGTCACATCAGTTGGCGTCAACTTCCTGACAGTAAGGCCAAGTCATTGTTTGCATTATGCCTGTGTTATGTAGTCCTGTTTGTATTGTATTGGCCAACTGTGCCATGACTGAGCCTGAGTTGTGACCTCTGTTGTCTGTGGAGCTGTAAACTAACAAATCCTCTCGCTGCTCTTCCTACTATACATGTAGGTCACATGTATTGTGACAAATCGATAAAGGCTGATTTAAGTTTGTTGAACACAATAATGTTTACTGGTAATTTGGGGGTATTGGCAAAGGTAGCCAAAATATCTTAATATTAATATTCTTTTTACTTTGTATTGAACAGCTTTTTCCATGACTAAGATTTATTGTTATTTCTGTGTGTATTTAGTTGTAAACTGGCTTTCATAGCAGCCAGTACCTACCCAGCTGCTGCCTTGAACTCCTCTCTCTTTAGCTGAGTAGCCTCAGCCTTGTCTCACCCTTATTGTTTGCGGTTACCAGTGGTAGGTGGTGGAAAAGACAAAACAGCAGAAAAGACCGAGTGGCTTGTCTCCACCAGCAGATGTCTTTGTGTTGCACACCAATATAAATCTGCTTTTGTGATTTCTACGCATGGGCTCGGTCCTACAGCAACTTTTAGTTTACCAGCGCAAACTTCCCTTTTGCATGGCTGTCGTAATTACATAAGTGTGCTAAAAATGACAAGGAGAGTTGGGATCTTGCACAAGGCTGAGTGCCACCTGATATTTGAAACAATGTTGATGGTGCCAAAATGTCCAGGCTGGCCAAACAAAGAGAAGCTGGAAGCATTCACTGATTGCAAAGGGATTATTGTTTTGTCTTGTTGAAGAGGTGCAAAAAGCATTTGAGATTTTTCTCATAGCACCACTACTGGGGATTTCACACACACATATGTACTGAGAGGTGTGAGAATGCCAAAGTGTACATAAGGCAAGTCTGCAGCCCAGGCCATATGGTCAGTACGAGCCAAGTCTTGGTCCACACGTCCACTTAGGAAGCTCCCAACACTTGACATCGCTTCACTCAAAATTTAAGATGTTCCAGGGGCATGTAAAGGGTGCATAAATTTCCTGATAGTGCTGTTTCTAAATTAGATTTGGACTGCTATATCCTCTCCGTCCTTCACCAACTCCCACAATTTCACAGACTTTCTTCCGTGCTGCTGCATGCCTTAATTTATGCCTGTGCTTAAAAAGACGTGTATTGTAATAATTGGGAAAACTGCAGGCAGCAAGAATTATTTAGTCTTTTGTGATGATTTTTTTTAATGTTGAAACTTTAGACTGTGGGTGCAGCTGGTGGAAGTTGAACTGGGATGTTTTATGAGCAGACGTCAATCAAAAAGACACCTGGCAGTTCATTAGTCAACGGTTCTTTCAGACTGCTTAAATTTGCATAGGCAACTTGAGCTCTCCTTTCAACGTGTCTCTCTCTCCGCTTTGCTTGCAAATGTTCAACGCTCACCTTCCCACAAGCCTTTGCAACATAAGTACACGTGTCCTTGTCTAAATGAATAAGGGTTGTAACTTTGCATGTGAATTTTGTTGCCAGTGGTCTTTCACAATTGGGTTTCCTTGGATTTAACCTCTTAAACCCTGTTGGACCCACCGGGGAGGGGTGGTGTTTATCATTAAAAAGCATAGTGCAAGGACTGCACTGTTCAAACCCACAGAAGTTTCTTTGAAATTCTAGTCACGACACAAACAATTCCAAAAACACCAAATGTCAGGCTGGATTACAGGAAATGGGTAAAAAAAAAATGATGCACAAGGGGAACCTGGAGTTGAAATACGTCACTCAGTGTAAGCATTATGCAGCTTCAGTGAAGATGTAGAACAGATTCAAAACATACTGTATTTGCTGCATCGTACAGTAACTCATAACTATTTTTATTATTTATTATTGTTTTAAAGATACTAAATGGGACATTTAAAGCAAAGTAAGGAAAGTGTTAAAACCATTGTACAAAGAAACCAATAACACAACGCACAGAGCCCAGCCTTGGTGGACTCTGAATCAGACCTTGGATTTTGGTAGATTAATTAGCACATTAGGAGGAAGTAGGTACATTAACCATGGGCCTTTTGTTAAAGAACATTGTTTATTGAACATCCATAAAGGTGGCATTATACAAATGGCCAACAGTATATCATACATCACCATTTTTTTGTACTGAGCACACAACCACAAAAACAAGTGTGCCCTTATTTTTAGTCTGAATCTGGTCTAAGTAACTATAAATAACCATAAGTAAAATAAACATCAGTAACCAAAGCTAATATAGGCTAAACATCACATCACAAACTATATAAAATAAAAAAACACATTCTGCATCAAAATAAACTAAACTGTTTTCAGTTATCTCATCATTATTTGAAGCTGTCACAACAGTGTTTTTGTCAACAGTGGTTTTGACTTGACTCAAAGGTTTTCACTGAACTTCAGTTAAAAGCCTTAAATGACTGGGGACTCACCAAAAATGTCTTTTCATCATTCAAAAACTTAAACAGTGTGTGCGCTTTAATGCAACAATAAGACTTTGGGGAAAATATCATTATTAAGGTGTTGTTTCCATGCAGATATTTTTGTTATTACAGCTCATTAATGGATCAGCTCTTATATTGGGAGCACAGTGAGGTCACAGTGCTTGTGTCTCTAGTTAATATTAACAGCTTATACAATATGTATGTCATATCACAAACATACATAATAATATACAATTTGTACATTTCATGTTTGCCATTGTAAATACAATATTAACCTTACACAGTAGCCCTATATGCTGTGTATTCAATGCAGAACATATAATGCTAAATAATAGAAGAATGAAAAAAACATAGAAGTACCGCATAATTTATTCAGTGTCATAAAAACAAAGTGAGATACAAAATGAGGATTTAGGGCTCTTCCTAGAATACCTGTGCATGCTGGTGCAATCAAAAGTGTATTAGAAACATATTTTGCATATTTTATGCTACAGTTGTATCAAATAGGCATTTAATACACTTAACACTACAGTAAAGTATGAAAATGCGGCCTCATTTTTCCATTCTTTAATGAAAACCCTGAGGATTACAGTATTTATGTGAAAAATTAGAGCTAAGACAAGCTTAGATGTGAAGATTTATAAGTTCAAATACATTTGCAATGATAATATGACCTTTTTTATTGATTGTATAATCCCATAAAAGTTAATCACAGTGTGCCGTTCAACATCAGCCATCCAAAATGTCTCCTCTTGACAAACTGACCTTTGTTTAACACATGTGGTCAAAATTGATTTGTTTCAGAACTATTTTCAAACACACGTGTGAAAAGCTTTGAGAGCATATTTTAGTAGAAGTGTGATATTAAATTGTTTCTTCACAGATAACTTTCGTTGAAGGCAGAGGTTTAAAATGCACAGCCCACGGGTGACTTACTTACTCTGTTATTTAAAAAGCCATTTTGAGTGTTATTCATTTCTTCGGCTTACACTCCATCACCGATTCTAACCTTTGAAATTTCACACATAGTAAGCACAGGCACCCACAGCACACACTCGCACATTTTTGGAGACACTCAGGTTAAAATGAGACTTTTGTCCTGGAATTTTACACCCTTCCCTGTGCATTTTGATGCATGGTGAGTAAGCGAGCCAAGACTGACAGATGCTCTGTTGACGAGACAGCTGCCAGCACTCAATCCAGCAACTGGGTCAAGTCCTTCTGACATCTATGACAAGTCCCTGCCACGAGGGCTGTACCACTGTCACCCCAGGCTCTGCAACTTACCTATGTGTCACCTGTGCTCCATGTAGGCCTCTGAGAAGACCGTAGGGACCTCGTAGATTCTCCTGTGTTTCAGATTTGGCAGCCACATGCCCACGGTCAAGAGATGAGGCTTTGTCTTATAATTAGGCTCTGTGGCAATCGAACGGCATACAACCTACGCCTGCCGTTTAGGGATGAAGATGACTGCTCCTTCCCCATCCTTGCTGCATTATTAAGGGTGACAGGACTCGTTGCTGAGTGTCTTTACCATTCTCTTTGTACTGTTCCCCCTTACCCGCTACCCCCCCGAGCCCTTCTCGACATCCCACCGCCACATGTGTCCTCTGTGAAATGGAAATGCCGCCCCATTAAAAACCGTCAACCTGAAGCAGATCACTGCTGCACTTATGCTAATGTAGACACAGGAAAATATCACACAAGGAGAGGAAGGAAAAAAAAAAGTTAGAGGGGGGAGCAAATCGGATAAAAAATTACCAGTTTTACTTGAGGGATGAAAGTATACTGTCTTTAATTGGAAATGAATACTGTTGTAGTGTGTAGTTAGGAAATATTCACAATTTTACGGAAGTTGGGCTGGTTTAAAAGTGAGAGTTGAGGACGAGAGGGAGATAGATGGGAAACGTCGACAACAGAGAACTTTGATGGGAGATAATTAGGCCCACAGTTTGCTCCTGCATTGAACAGTAGAGGTATCAGCGTACATCAACACTTGCAGTCAGCCCTGACGCTGTAGTTAGCGAGCATGCAGGCTGGATTAACAGCTGTTGATACTTTTTCGTGATTTTCATTTATTTTTAGTTTTCAGGCTAATGTTTAAAGTGGTTTCTGGATAAATGTCCACTTCTTAAACACAAACACAAAGTTGTAAAATGTAGCCGTGGCTGCTGGGAAATAAGCCTTACAGTAACTTCACAATTAAAACCTAACAAGACTTCAGTGTACAAGTGATGCATAAAAGTACATCAGAAAATAAGGGTCCTCTTACTAATCTGTTTGGTTGCATCTTGGCGACCTGGGATCAGCCCCTCTGTCACCACGGAGAGTGACAGTAATGATAAACAGTAATCAAATCTGCTCCCGCGAGGGTCCGCCTCATTCCTCACTGCACATAATGGGGAGAGGGGAGGAAAATTAAGTGTCCCTTTGATCCATGCGGCTGAATACTGAGCATGTAGCAAATTAAAAAGAGATGCCTGCTGCACCTGCCGATGCGAATTGCTTTCAAACAATACGCTTTTTTAAATACTCTGACATACTTGATTGTCGATCTCAGACCTGAATTTTCTCTTATCAGTCCAGAGAAGCATTTGTGTGTATTATCGAGGGGGAGGAAGTGGAACCCTTATGCAAGGACAAACTAGCACACTTTTCACTTAAAAGTCTGCAGCTGCAAATATATACAGCAATTATGTTGTGTTTTCCATTTACTGTGACTGTTTGACTCTTTACCTTACGGTTAGCTGTAAACCGGTACTGATGAAGTTCATCACAAATGCACTCACATATGCAAACATCAGTGGGGAAATTTCCATATTATGCTGTAGCATTGAGATGGAGGAAAAAGCAATGTGAATGCTGAATTTTACTCACAGCACTTTATGAGTGCAAACATCTGTGCACCTCCTTTGCAAATGCGGGACATCTTGATCAAATGTGTGCCTCATTGTAAGGCTTACCATGAATACGATGTGGTGCTAATAGGATTAAGTGATTGCAATTCGCAATGTGAATATCATCATGTCACACAGGGTGTTTGCCATTGGTCTACTATTCTAAAAGGGCTTCTTTCTTTGGGAGAAGTATGTGGGTCTTGATTCCTTTTCATGCTGTACACGTGATGATGATGATGATGATATGACAATGATTATAATGATGACGTGTTGATAACTGTGGAAAAGATAATCATTACAATAACAGCTGTCTGTTCCCAGATGTATAATTCTGGATACTATAATTAGATTCATGCCATGGCTGGAGAGAAAATTCATTTCAGATCTGATTGTTGTTTTTGTAGATTATTTTTATAGATAGCTTCAGTTAAAGGCACAATTTCCAATTGAATTAGCAAGGTTTGAACATGTCAGTGCTTCACTGCTGAAGTCCCTTGATAATTTGAGGTACAGTGTGGAACGTATAATGTAGCTTCCCATCAACGAGTTGTCTTTGATAGAAAAAAATAACCTGAATTGAATTATTGTTGCAGAAGTGTTCTCCATAACACAAAGCTTTATTCACCAAATGTTTTCAGCTATCTTACCTTCAGAGATTCAACCTATTCATCCATTATTTTATGGTGAAATAATGCATTTTGAAAAGTTGGTTGTAATATTGAATATGTAGTGTTTACAATAATTTATTTTCTCACTTAAATGTTTTTTTTTATACACAATAAATATTCTATTTTGTAAAAGCTACTCTTGTAAGATAATTAGTACGTATGGTGATATATATGGAATAGATGGATAGATGGGTTGTGTATAGGAAAACCAGAAACAACTTCCGCCTCTAAAGAAGGTAAGATCGCTGGAGATGTTTGACAGATCAGTCTGCACGTCACTGTTTGTCCTCAAAGTTTGAAAATGAAAAACCTTTAACATTAAAATTTTTTGGAGATTGTTTGGAAAACTGTTGAATTCCTTAACCTCCTCAACTGCCAAAGCTGAAAACAGCGTCACCATGAATAATGAAGTTGCGATATCAACTGTCTGGGCTCACGTTCTGCTGACTTTGAGCCCTCCACTTCAGATACTTCTTAACTAGAGTTGTGAGTGATAGCATGGTTAAGTATCATGGCCAAGCGTTGTCAAGCGGTCAAACCCTTCAGGGGGAACAAATTACTCAGAGAAACGTGGGGAGTGATGCCCAGCCATATTACAGATTACACGGGTGAAAACAAATGTAACACTGCACATGAGAGTCATTGAGGCAGAGTTTTAATTATTGTCAGTGTCAGACTTGAGCATAGCCTCCACTCAGGGAGGCAAAAATAGAAAGGGAATTAGCCCCTTTTCACTATCCCTGACAGCTAATTACATATAAAATGGCTAACACCGCAAAACAAAAGCAGCCAGACAATTACACTTGGCTGTAGCTGAGCTCTACAGACTGTAACACGGATGCTTAAACTTTGATTTTGAAAAGGACTTTACACATGGATTTTGTGAGGATTCTGAATGCAGGAGACATCATCTGAATGTTTGCATATTTCTTAGGTTGATCAATACAAACCTGTTAAGTCTGGTAGCAAACGGGGTGTATACTCGCAGTTTCTACTTGGCCTTGCTTCTTGATGCAGTCTGAGCAGATGTCAAATCATAGGCTTGTGAAAAGTCAGATGCAATGAATGCTAAACATGAGTTCAGCCAGGAGGACTGTTTTATTGGCCCCTCTCCTGAAGCACGTTGACTTCTTTATCTATTTGATACATTTTTAACTCCTCCTGGGGAACTATTAAAAAGTAGCACGACTTCGGGGCATCATGAATGGATGATTTTTGTCGCGTGAGTCTTATTCTAGTATTTTCGATGAATCATATTCAGTATGGTGTAATCACTCTAATTGGGGGTCAGTTACTTTCCCCCTCTGCTCCTGTCCCGGATCTTGGCAGGCTTTTGGCTGACTGGGAATTGGTTTGAAAGGGAGAGAAGGGTTCTGTGGTTGTCAGGGCTGCGACTTTTTATCCTTTCCCAGCCTGGCAGAATCCTCCAAGTCAAAAGCCACCTCACCAGCCAGAGGTGGACAGAGAGAGAGAGAACGATCCTGGCCTAGTTTGGGCTCTAGGATACTAAGACTCCTGGGCCTTTTCCTGGACTGTCATACATTTTGTGTGTGCTTGCTTCTGTGTGTGTCTCTCTGTGTTAAGATGGGTATCTGATTGCTCCTATCTTTGTTGTGGGCTTAGTTTGCTATGTTATACTGCACGTGTGTTATCTGGCCAATATGAGTATACGTGTGCATGTGTGTTTGAGAGGAAGAAGCCCAGGAAGCAGCTGTATTTATGTATGCGTGTGTGGGTTTGTGTCAGCGATCCCAGACCAGCTGTATCACCACACCGTTCGTCCTGGCGTAAACAAGCAGGAGCTGATCTGCGACATCCTCGCATGACAGCTTGACAAAAGGAGACAAACAAAGCGTGTGTCGGCCTTGACGACAGCCATTCGCACCCTACCGATGTGCTGGCTGAATCATATTTGCCCATGAAGCAGCAAGATGGCCTATAGCTCCATGAGTGCTTCAATTATTTCCAAAATGTGTTTGGTCTGACCTAAGTTGAGTCCACATTTATCTGGAAGGTGAAAGCATTGGTTCCTTCACATATTGTTTATTTAGCCAGCTGGACTCAAACAGCTTTTGTTCTTTCCGAGTCTTTGTTCTCATGCAGCTGTTTACCGAGCTAAATTGCTCAGGTTCGAAAGTATCAAGGTAGAGGCGGCTGCACAGTCGAGACCAGTGTTTAAAAATCACATGGATTAAACGAGTAAGACTTTGGCACCAGCTGATCTGCTGAAACTTGTTTTGAGAGCTACGAGGTATTGCATGCTGTGATGTTCTATTTCATTTGTTGTTAATAAGACTGTGCTTGTGCCTCAAGCTGGTCCTCTTGCGCCACCAATCCAAACAACCTGTGACTGCGCTTTTAATAAACAGGATTATTCTGTTGCAGAGAACCAGGACCCCTTTATACTGGTAGCCAACCTTGACAATTTCTCCTTTCCTTGATTTTAAAACTGGTGGTGAAGTAATACATTTTACAGCCATGATGCATGAAGTAGTAATGATTGACATCAATCCCTCATTGCTAATCTAAGCTTCCTATGTTAGAGCGTGAAATGGGATAAAGACATAATCATAAAGTTTGTGCAAGTACCTCTGTTCTGAGCCAGTTTTCCTTTTTTTTTCTTTTGCGAGTCTTCTGGGCTCTGGATAAAATTGTAATGTAGTTAATGCACAGAGCAAATGTTTCGAACTGATGCAAAGCAGCAAAATTATAATGCTTGAAAGCATTGGCAGTGATTGAGGCACAGTAAAGTACTGCTAAATGTGTTCAGCTGATAGACGTTTAGGGGCCCATTAATTTGAGAAGAAGTAGTTGTGGAGGTGGGAAAACGAATTAGACTAAAAGCCCTTTAAAAGTGCAGCTCTAGGTGACGTCCAGGAAAAGCAGAATAGTCTTTCTTATCATATCTCCAGGGAGAACTCACACCATACGGGCAACGGTACAAGAGAAAGCAGTCCTAACACACAATTCTGTTTTTCCATGTGGTTTTGAGCTGAGAAGACGTCTCGTCACAGTAGCATCTGGATGAACAAGCACAACGGGGGATGAGGCTCATTACAAATATCAATCAATGGCAATATTTTCCTGGCTGTGCTACACTTAGTTCTCTCATTTCAATTTTTTCCTCTGGAGTATACAGTTCTGTTTCACTGGTGACAGATTTCTTAAGGGTAATTCTTTAATGTTTGTCACTGTATCCAAACACAGCCCAAATTTTGACCTTTAACTTCCCCGAAATAATAGTCCACTGCATGATCCAAGAGCTTTGTACAAGACCAAAAACTGTTCACTAAAATAATTCAGGGGTGACATCAACATCGAGTCACGGGAAATATAAAAAATATCTAATAAATCTAATAAATTATGGCAGAGTTTGTGGAGCGACTTATGCTGATAGTTACCAGTAATTTTTAAAATATTCATCTAAGGGCGAAATCTTATGAAGTGAAGTGTGGAAAATAAAATTACTAATATGTTTTTCTATTATAATAAGAACTGACTCTGCAAAACCCTCTCTGTTTTCTTTCTTCACTATTTATCTGTGGAAACAGGAAATTGTAACAGTGTTCTACAGCTCAATACAAAATGTACAGAAAATTGTACCGCTGTGTAAACTTTTAGGTCAATAAGGTTATCGCATCATCTTTAGTTGCATCCTGAGATCATTACCCAGATGATGCAGATGTGCCGACTGTCAAATGATTATGTTCTACAAAGAGATCCTCATTTCAGTGAGTTTATAGGAAAACATCATCATCCCAGGGAGATGAAGCTCAGTAGGTGAGCAGCAGTTGTGTGTGTAGCCAGGTATGACTGATGAGGTGCAATACAACTGCTGCACTCCTGCTGAGTTCACAGGGCACTGCTCCAGTTTCAGTGTTGCAGGATCACACCAGGATTGCACCACAACAGCCGTGCATTTCTTCCCCTATAAATCTGTGGGTGTAAGCTTAATGGCGGAGCATAGGCAGCAGACCTTAAATAGAGGTTACTAATTCTTCTGTTGCACTTGGCCTACAATTCTTCCTTAGGCATTTATAAGAGTGTGCAGCTGCCAATACCTGAAGAAACAAATGTATTGCTGGTATTTTAGTCACCATTTAGCAGGAATTAAAGCCCCAAGCCATGACTGGTTTACAGTGTCATTTATTAGACTGTACCATCCTTGGTGTTCACACAGATGGGTGGAAACAACAAATACAACAATTGCATACTGGGGCTTTGAAGGATAAGTTTGGTGATATTCTGTATTTTTGTTATTCAAATCCATGAAAACACCATAACCAAAATCCTACTAAAAAGTAGCCTAACCTTGATAAAGCTTATTCCTATTAAAAACACATGTCAGTAAGCCACAACCACTGCACTGGGTAACATGTTTACTCATAACAATGAACATGGGCACTGTATTTTAAGTTGATCCTGAAAACACAAGAAGGTCGTTTTTTGGTCCTTTCATGGGATTCGTTGACAGTAAGAAAAATAGTAAATATTGTTATTATAATTATTAATATTATATTAATATTGTTGCATTTTTCTTGAAGGCTGCATAGTAGTTCTAGGTATATCCTTTTATAACTGACAAACTCACACACATTTTCAAAATGTACACAGGTTTGCTTATTTGCTCCTAAATTTATTTTTATTGATTTTTTTTTTTTTGTTTTAGTCTGGACTATTGCTACAAGTCACTGTAAGTCCAGAAGCCTATAAGCTTTTTGGAAATAAAAGTCAAAAAGAGATAAACTAATTGGGCAAAGTTTACTTCAGAAAGCTCCAGTGAAGTTTGCATTCATCTTCAATAGCTGTGAGATGAAAATGTTGATTCAGCAATACCCATATGGATGACAACCTCATTCTATTCTGTAGCCCTTTTCTTTCATTCAGAAGATCCCCTCGTGAGTTTTGAGGTCCACACTCCCTGGCAGACCAAGAACTATTACTCCTTCTGGGGAATTGTAAGTACCCGAGTCTATATATACAGTATAAGTGAAGCCCAAGGCAGGAGCATACCTATTTGCCATGGCTTGCTTTCTGCATCCCATGGTACCTTCCCATCTCAGGTGCCCCTCATACATCATCTCTGGCATTTCTAATCATAGCATGCAAAACATTTTTTTTTTTTTGCATATTCTGGTGACTGTTATTTCTGGTCTTCATTTTTTATTTTATTTTATCGGATTCCCATCAGTAAATTATGATAGATTATTCAGAGTGGCTTTATGTAAGTGGCAGATTGCGATAAGGAGGTTGACACTACGGACAGTATTGTTTGCTGTCAGTAAAGAAGTGACTGATAAAGAGTTCCATTTTTCATACTATGTAGCATCTAATATAGCTGGTTACATTTTTACTGCCCCAGCAATTTTTATACTCTGAAAGACTATTAATTCCCTTCAACCCAGCTAATGAAAATGCACCTAATTTGCATTTTATTTTTCTGACATTTCAAAAGTACAATTCAGATTCTCTTGACAGTTGGATGGAAACAGTAATAGAGTCACCAACTGAGGGCAGCATGCAACTTGCTGGCAGTTCAAAAGAACAATTAAACCTGTAACGAGTTGGAAAAGAGAAATAGGCATAAAAATGAGGAAAAAGGTACATTTTATGATAAGTTGTTAAGCTCATAGTCAGCCTTAGACGGATGAATTCAACCTGACGGATGTGAGGAAGATGGAAAAATGGAACATCAAAGGCCTCTAGGACTTCACCATATGTCAATACTAAAGACTCAATATTTGTGCAAGCAAAATGTGTTGTGAACTCAGACACACACTCAGAGTGTCCTGAGGAAATGAAGTTCCATGACAACTCAGAGGAGTCAATTAATCGTAGGGCCTTAGTTCAGGCAGAATGATGAGGTGGGGTTAAGTCCGCTGGGCCACTAATTAAAAAGAAGCAAAGCTCATCTCTGTCTCTGCAACACAATGGTATTTTAGATGGATGCTTGTGCTCGGTAATACACACACACAGACACACATACATGTACATGCATATGCACACATAAACAAACACTCACAAAACACACACAAAATTGAATTCTCATTAGATTACACCATGGAGAGGCTGCTGTTGCACTGCTGTGCAAAGCCAAACCAATGCAAGAGAGTTATCATCAGTCCCAGTTCTGAAATGTAGTGTGTAGGATGTTAACAGCATAACAATCTCAATCTAGTAAAATATATATGATTATCTTAATCAAAGAGGTGATGGAGAGCCACGCTGATGTTGCCTAATAAACTCAGTTAATGTCCAACATTAATTCAATGGCAGTGTAAGACATAGTTACATGACATTGAGAAAGCAATTATCAGCGAGACAATAATTTGGTTAATAAAGATCCCATTAACAATCATTATGCTACTTTGCTGATTCTTATATCTCAAGGCGAGCAGGAGGGAAAGAAGACAGATGCCCTAACTGCTGACAAAGACCTTATTTCATTCCTTTTGTTTGAGGGAAAAGACTGTATTAGAGATAGCCATGGTTTTCAGCCCTTTTATAATGTATCAGTTGTGTTCATTTTCTTCCAGGGTAATAAGGCTTAGAGAAGGACACTGGAAGAATGGTTCACCCTTTCCTCTTCACCTCAATTTACCTTGTCCTCCACAAGCTCTGCCTCAGAGCGCCTGTGCTTTGATTTGCATTTATGCAGCTAAATAATGAAAGTGTGTGGTGTAGTACATCAGCGGAGAGCCCAAATTGCATTTAGGCAGGTGAGCTGAAATGCAACCAGGCATCATAATATGCTTGGTTACATGGAATCCAAGCACTGTCCTGTCAGTCATGTAATGGACTGAATGAGCACTTTAAGGTACCATGTGGAGATCCTGACCACTAGCAGTACGAAGGAGCAATGTTATGATGAGCAGGTCCATGTTTCGTTTGTATCTCATGCTCTACTAGCAGCCCCAAAAGCATGTGGATACACATTCTGGCTGCACGTTTGAAACTATTCCCCCGAACAGTGACAAGGTCAAATGCCAATAAACGTAGTAATGCTCCAGTAAAAGGTAAAGAAGATAATTTCAAAATTATCAAATATTTTATGAGGAATGAAATGGATTCACACAAGGGGTTTTGGCATGAAACACTAAATATAAACATAACGGAGCAAGTTTACACGAAAAACTCCACAGGATGCCTGGGTGTACTTTTCAGTCGGGCTGAACAATATGCAAAAACAAAAATCATATTGTGATTATTTTGACAGACATTGTGATATGAGTCACAATTTTAGTGGGAATGGTAATTTTTTGCATTTTTCTTCCACTGAAAAAAAAATATGAAAATGATAAGTGTTGGATGCGTGCCAGTGAAATGTGTCAGAAGTCGTTTTATTTTATTTTTGAATTAATGTTTTAGAAATGGCTCACCCAGTTTGCATATTTCATTTATCCTCTCATAGTATGTATAACTTTATTTGTATATCACCTTTTAAAACAACTTCACTGAGAGCTTTACAATAGAATCGCACACCACCATGCAGCAGTAAAAGGCGCTTTAGAGTTCAATAACACAGCAGGTAACAGTCAAGCTATAGGCCAAAAAATAAATGAGAATAGACAGAAAGGTCAGTGAAGACACAATTAACTAAAAGAGATTAAAAGAGCATATACGGTAAGACAAAAGAATATGTTATTGAAATGAGAAAAGAGATAAGGTGTTTCACTGTGTGCTACTTTAGAGGTTTTTCCACCATGTTACAATTAGGTGGAAATTATGTGAGTATACTTTTAATTTTTTGTCTAAATATAACACCCACCTCCTCCGTCAACCAGCAGCACCATACTGAAACACACAGGCACACGTACACACAGACCGCGGATAATCTAATTTCCTGTGTCTTCATGGATGAAGGAGTAGAATCGGAGGTACAGTGGCCCGCTGGCTCTCAGAGACCGAAATACCGAGAAAGATAGAGGAAGCACAGGAGTGGAGATAGAAAGAAGAGAGCTATTATTTCCACAGTTCCGGGAAAGACACTTCATCTGAGCATCATCTGTGGTTTTCTCCTGGGGGCTATAACTGGCTGGCTAACAACAATAACAACACATCTCTCTGGAAGGGAAAGCTGCTGTCTGGAAAAACCACATTCTTATCACACACCAGTCATCTTTGTCCTGTAACTAAAAGGCGTGGTGTATTGTACTGTGTCACATGGGAAACAGGGAAGTGTTGTATCTTTGTGTTGTCGCCAGATTGGGAAGTAAAGACTGCATCGGGTAGTCTGAGTTAAAAGTTTAGAGTTAGAGTTAAGACTTTAGTGCTGAAAGAATCAGTCAAGTCATTGATAAATAGTTTGACAGGAAATTAATTGTCAACAATTTTAACTATAACTAAATTTATTGTAATTTTTATAATTTATATAGCAAAAATGTTCTGCTTACAGCTTCTAAGATATAAGTATTTCTAAATATATTTGGGTATTGGACTGTTCAGGGCACAAAGGAACCAATCTGGGGATGTCACCTTGGGCTCTTGAAAATTGTAATGGGCATTTTTTCACTATTTGCTGACATATTACTGATGTTAACTGACTAAACAATTATGCTGTTAGTCAAATAATTAAAAGATAATCAACAAAATAATCAAAAATGGAAGTAATTGTTTGTAGTAGTAGATTAATTGTAAATCTCTATCTAATCTATTCATCTGTCTTTATCAAGTATTCACAATTAGACCTGTAACATCGATGGTCTCCACAGCCGCTCTCCTGACTTTGCCTGGCATCCCTGCAGGGAACAGTTACAGTGATGTGGCTCCCTGCTACCTTGGAGCCGCTGACCGGGGTTAATTTAAACATCTTGATGGTGTTCAACCCGCGGGGGCCACCTCCCTGGCTCACAACTGGGTGCCTCTCTCACATGGCTGTGCTGTTGCCTCTCAGCAAGAAAAGACCCACGATCAATACCTTGATGACATCTTGTTGTGTTTCTGTGACGTAGTCTCTTTTCCCAAGGCAAAGACATGCGTCTTAGGTGAATTGGAGACTTTATTGTGTAGGAGACCTTGAATGTACCATATAGAGCTGAGGAATTATTTCCTATGGTGCCTTATTCTTACAAGTCAGGCACTAAAAATGTACTTTGCGATGCTCAGACAGAGACAAATCAACTAATCGCAACTAATATAACTTTATTGTTCCTTTCATGGGTCTCTCCATGTTGCTTTACAGTGTCTGAGTTGTGTCTGAAATTGGCTAAATTTCACCAAGTCTGGAAGGGGATCTGTGTGAAGCAATCGATTTAAAATTGCCACTGAGCGGGAGAGTGCAATTGATGTCAAGGCTGCTCAGAAATGAGTTTTCTTGGCTTTCCGATTGAAATGACGTGGGGCCATTGTGACTGGAGGCAAAGTGGAGCCAGGCAAGGACCCATTATCGAGTGCTCCCCAAACCAAACCGAAGCCGTTCAGATTCAGAATCAGCTCCCACTCCACTGTCCCCCTCGCCTCCCCCCACACTCCCCCTCACACACATAATTTCACAATAGAGGGTAAAGCACATGACTGGAAGCTGCTCAGGTCCTCATTTGCCCTTTTTGGGCATGAGTGGGTCAGGGCGTCTGTTTTCCAGAGGTCTCCTCACTGGAGACAGCCAATTAGAATGCTCTCCCGTTGCATCGTCCGTGGGGAGCTCGAGGAGGCGCCCAGGCGCACCTGTCAATATTTACTGTTCTAACAAAATACATCATTCATTGCCATCTGCTCTCCGGCAGCACACGTAGGGGCGCTGCTGCTGCAAAATTAATAGCACTTCTAATGCTCCTTTCCTAATGGGCCTAATCAATTAATCAGCCCTTCGCAATCTGGAGGCACCATTAACCAGTGCATAGATCCCTAATGCTCTCAGATATGAGTTTGCTCCACTGCTGTAACCAACTAAAAGTGAATGCGTGTCTTTTTGCTGCATTTAAAGTTATTTTGTGTTATTAGTATATAAACATGATTAAAACCACCTCTGCTCCTAAGAAATGTTCAGCAGCAAAGCATCTGTAGCTTTACTGGTGCCATTGTTGTGTGTCATCAGTGCTTTTCCAGCTATGTGATGACACATCAATGCAAGTGGAAGCCGTGTACTCAGAAATATTGCATGGCCAGCCTGAAGCTTAGGCTCAGAGGCTGGATGTGATCGTGCATTTTGATTCTACATTCTCTTCAGCAGCAACCAAAATGCACCGTTCTTGGACCAGTGTGTCTTTTTTTTCTCCACGTGTGTCTATCTGTTTCAGCACCTCTGGTCCCCCCTTTTCTCATGCAAACACACCAAAGCGGGAGAAGACGGAGATGTAAAATTATGTTTGACAAACATTCTTCTCAGGAGGCATCTCATTCTGATTTCACGACCTCAGGCACCTGGAGCAACGTGGGTCCGTTTCAAGGCCGATTCCCACATTGGAATTTTCAGCACACTTTTTAGTCTAGCATGTAGGGCAAACAGTCTGGGGATTAGTGTGTATATCTGAGTGTGAGTGTGTGTGTATCGTGTTAGTGGTGAAGGTGGGTGGGCGGTGTATATGTGAATACAAAACTGTCATTTTATCCGTGCACTCTCAAGCTATCAACAGTATGATCACGCATCAAAGTGGCTGCTGTGTCTGACTGCATAATCACTGGAGCAAATCTCACTCCCATTCAGCCCAGAGTTATCAGAGGGGATATTGTTTTAACCCTTTGTTATGTGGCTCTGAGTGTGGATATGGCTTTGCGGCGAGCTGGTTGATACAACTGTTCCACAGCTCTGAATGCGGGCTGATAGCCTAAAGCATGGTTGAATTGTGAGGGTGTAACTCGCGGACGCATGCATACACATATTTTAGTATTCCCACTGTATTATTCGCACATACAGCTTGTGCTCTTGCATCCCCCCACCTCAGTTTTACACACACATAAGGAATCAGCTACTGCTAGCTCTCTCTAGAGTATATGCGCACATACACGCACAAATACACACCCAAATCTCTCACATCTACCTTTAGTACACTTGAATTCCCATAGTAAAGCTGTGTCTCTCGCTTAAATACACTCACAAAGACTCACATGCAGCTGGATATCTCACATTTCGCCTACAGCCTAATTCACATGCACAACCATTCAGATATTGCAATATCATTTGTGGCTCTCACGCACACACACACACACACACACCTTTTGCCAGATGATCCATCCCAGGGATAGCGTTCAACATCTGGCGTACAGGGTTTTGTCTCCTGCTACATCTCCTGGGTTGCCCTTTACCGGACCCCTGCGTGTCCTGATGGATCACCTGCAGACCGGGATGGATGGCGCCTCATCCCCCCCTGCACCTTCTATGCCATTTTATCCTATCTGCGCCGCTAATCTATCATTCTCATAGGCCATTTGTTACTGCGCCGGGGCTGCCGCGCGCTTTACATATGCGTGTGTGTTTGCATATGCCCACACAAGTGATATCCTGACCCCTGCTCACAGCTCCAGTTGGGCTGCCACCCCTACACGCACCCAGGGGACGTGCTCTCTCCTGTAGCGATTTGTCTCATCTTTTGCCGTTCTCCATCATAAATCGCCTCATAACAGAGCGTCTCTTTTAAACACATTTTGCAGGGTTATGCTCTGTGCTTGAAGCTTTTGTCCTCCTCTCTTATGAAGGAAATTAAAAAAGTGGATAAAAAAGTGAAAATTGGATGAAAAGGTGAAAATTGCTTTGTTTGCTATGGTGAGAAAAAAAGCATTCACATAGACTGTTTAATGTTTATTTCCCATCTTTGGACAGTGTTACATGTAAAGTAATCATTTGGATAGTGTAATGGTGCTGTTTCATGTGAGAAAAAAATTATGCTTAGCTAAGTGTAACTTGGCTGCATCCTTGCAGATGGCATACTGTATTGTAAACAAGACATTGCAGCAAATATATATTTATTTATATTATTAATAGTTCTGCAATTGTATAGTAATTATTAGAATAGGCTACATGAAAACCTATAAAAAGAAAAAAAGACTTGACAAAATCAAAGCAATTCCCCTCAGTTTTCAACCCCTTCAAGTTGAGCCAGACTCTCTTCTGATGCTGCACAAGTGAGTGTTTGTAGGCAGAAAGGCAGATACCATGGCCAGAGGGGAACCTGTCCATCAGTCAAAAGCCTCAACTCTGAACCAAGGGACCTCCAGCATCACACTGAGCTCTGCAACACAAACACATGTTTAGCCCCGCAGCTGTGCAGAGAGGAAACTAAATAGAAAATTCAAGGAAACGGTAAACAAAGTTTAGCCGATCTGTGTCAAACAAAAACCCTTAGCCTGGGGAAAGACAGCACAGACCTGTCTTGCTCCTTGGCCCTGAGTATAAACACATGAAATGGATTGCCTGCCTCGCCCTGTCCACATGTTCCCAGGCTGTTTCCATTCAGTAGCTTATTACTTAGGGTGCCTGGATGTGATTTTAAGCATAGGGCTCTTCATCCACTGGAACCTCGGAGAGATTTGAAGCTAAACCCCCCTGGAGGTGCCTATGAAAAACATTTTTGTTGTGTTTACACAAAAGTTTCCCAGCTTTTCTCATTTTATGGTTCACGTCGGTCAGCAAGCCCCGTTTCATCCACTTTTGCTACGGTAGTTAGCCTCCGGGCAACGTCTTGGCCACTTATTGGAGGCAGCAGTGGTAGCAACAGTATAGATTGGCAGAGCACCGGGGTGGATTGCTTGCAGTGTTTCTACCATCTAAATCACTCCTCCATTGCTTCCAAGAGGATGGAAGAAGAGTGTGTTTCTTCCTGCTCTAGTGTTATCAAAGCAGAGGACCATGTGTTCCACAGCCTCTCTCAGTGCTCTCTGGCAGAGTGCTACAAATCAGCAGTACACACAGCATTAATCAACTGTCTGGGAGGTCAGCTAAGCATACCTGTCCCCTCACGCTTCCTTCTGGTGAGTCCTTGAAAATCTAGGCTGCAGCAATCAATCACAGATAATTCCCACGTGACTGTCGGATGATAAGCCACTTTTGGTTGTGTGGAGGAAAAATAAATGAGGAAAACGTTTGCGACTCAGTCTCAGACAGGTTTATTTTGAGCTCTGTCAGCCTCTGCTTCTGCAGCAGTACCCGTGGAGCGCCTTAAGTGTGGGGACCTAAGGTCAAGGCGCAGAGGCTGTCAGAGCTCTGTTCCAACTCCCATCGAGGCTTTTTCAATTGTTTGACAGAGTAATTAAGTCGCTTGGCTGTATGTTTGACAATGAGATGTAAATTATACAGTGACACATCTCACTTAGCTTGTTTTATGTATAATGTATGTCTTTTTTTCCCTCACTTACGGGCTATATTAAGGCCCCACAGTTATGATTTTAAATCTTCCCCTGTGCCCAGGAAACAGTAAAGATGGGCATTGATTGACATCTTTTAAACACTTGACATTTACTTTATCAGTAAAATAGGTGCTTTTCCACAAAATAGCTTGATGATTCCTGCCATAGCTGTCTTAGTCCTTAATTAAATCCGCAGGATATTACAGATATATTTGATAAGAGAAGGGGAAGCTTAAATGTAGTTTTTCTTAAACATTCTGTGTGATTTTATCAGTTTTATTTTTCCCCACCTGGCAGGATTCTTCCCTTTTGATTCTTGATCTTCTGGCCAGATGTTATCACCAGTCTTATCACAGAATTGCACAGCACTGGAGGACAGGACCCTGAGGACGCTGGGACCAACCTCACGCTAACAATATGTGGGAGGGTGAAGAGAACTGTTGGTGTTTTAGCACTGAACAAATTTTATTCAACAGGGTAGGTGTGTGTTGCAACACTGCTTGAGCTTTTATGACATGTTTTTGTTTCTTTTAGGGAGTGTATTACATATTGGAACTCATCTCTTGTCATTAAGGTATAATGATGCTGCATGCAGCTATGGGGACAGAGGGCATTTTTTAAACCATTAAATATCTGTGTTTTATTGTGCATTCTATATTCCAGATACATTTTCTCAGCTACTGAACCTCAAGCCAAATTTAGCACTAGTATTTTTTGAGTCTTTGTTGCCTTTGTTGTGCCAGATTGCACGACGTGAAAGAGGGACTTGTATAACTTGAAACAGGGTAAAATCACTATTGATTTGTGATACTTGGTCTCCAGAGATTAAGAGTATGTAGATGTTTCCCTTTTTTCTCCACAGTTGTTTTTGATTGTAAGGGATTTGTTTAGCGTGAGGAAAGGCTGCAAAGACTAAACAGTAAATACTGCAGTTGTTTCCGTTTCCCATTGGTAACAGAGCGGGCGAACAGCCTCAGCCTGAGCCTGGGCTCCGGTTTCATATCACAGCACGATGTCACACTTTTAAAGGCATCAAAACCCAGCTGCAGCTGTGACTGACAGGTGCAGGCTTTCCATTTCCGGGACCAATGAAGGGAAAAAAATATCTTCTAAAACAAAAGCCGGTAAGGGGAGTGGGGAGGTTGGGATTCGAAATCGGCAGCACAATTTGAGATTTTGCAGCAGTGATGCTCTGGATATATCTCTCCTCTTTCCAAAGGTGATGTAGGTGGAGGAAAATGGAGAATGTGGTGCTCTGCTGCTTTCAGTCATTAATCAGTGTGGTGACCCCCATCCTCCACTTCCCACCACTCCCTCAACTCTTTCTCTCTCAACACCTGCCAGGCATCTAATGCAGATTCAACACATCATACACCCTTGGGGCTCCGACTGATGAGCAGAAATCTTCTTCTTCAACCTAAAGCTGTTGATACGGACGGGAAGCAGGAGAGGAGGCGAGATAAGGAGACAGTCTCTAGCTGTGATCGTCCATCTGTGAGCCCAGAGTGTAGGCCTGATGAGGCTGCTGCTGCTGCTGCTGCTGCTGCTGCTGCTGCTGAGGTGGTGGTCGTGTCACTGGTCTGATGGGCTAAGCTTAATGCATTCTTACCGAATGCAAGTTTGATGAAGACCAAATGTATGGAGCACACATGGGGCAAGAGAACCGAGATAAGCTCACCACAGCCAGTGCAGGGGGACGAGTAGAGCTAGGAAATGGGAAAGGAGAAAAAAACATGGCATCACTACAAAAATAGCTCTTTCTATCACATCATCCTTATTTCCCAGTTCCTTCCTTAGCAGCTGCTTTGATGGATCATTTTGTCTCCCTAATAGCAGCTCCAAATCCCTGGATGCTCTCCATTTATGTTCCATGGGAGACTATAACAATTTAGCTGAATCCATCTGAAAGATTAGTGCAGGAGCAGAGGAAAAAGAAAAGACAAAAGTCTAAGCTTTACCCAAGAGGAAATCAACTTGTACTTTATTTAGACTTTCCTCTGCCTTTAATTTTTTTTTTTAAATCAATGCTTTGTCAATATTAACCATAGCTGCTGCTTGCCTCTTGATTTTTGAAGGAGCCTGGTATAAATGATGCAGTCCTCCAAGCTTGCAGAGGCCTTTCAATCATGCATGAGTGGTGGATAAGTGATGGAAGCTGCTGTGGCCCGCCACTCTCTTTTCCTCCCCGTCTGGTTTCCATTTTAACTTGGGGGAAAAGGATGAGAGAGATTTTCTATCACACCCACCGCTTCATCACAAATATCAAGAGCGGAAAAGAAAGCAACTGATGTTTTGAACAGTAGTCTCTGCCAACCACAGTAGATATATTTACAGTTTCAGAGACATATCAGCCAGAGTGGATCATGTGCAGCCTGTCAATCGTGGCGGCGTGTGGCTAACTCTTAGCCTTTGTTCAGGGTTTGCATAGCACATAACTAAAAGACACATGACATGTTTCTCACTTTCTCGACATGACAATTTAACATTTATAACGGCCTCATTACACATTTATACAACATTTATTGGACATGACAGTGTATCACATTTCAAATTAAAATTCCACAAAAAAATTAGGATTTATGTCTTTTTTTTTTCCTTTTGGCCTTCTCCACAGGCTTGTTGTGTTAGTCCATTTCAGTAATGTGTTGTGAGTAGTCTATCCATAATTTTTTAATGCAAAAAGCTTATCATTGTATCATCACAAAATACAATTAGCAACTAGTGACACCATTAAATGTCTGTGAATATTGTGCTATAAGTGCTAAATCAAGGCAACTTGACGTGCTTTAGGTTCTTGAAGACGTGTCACCTCTCATCCAAAAGGCTTCTTCAGTTCTGACTGACACTGAATAATGATGATTAATTATACTTGTAGTTATTATTATTTGTAGGAATAGTAGTAGTAGTAGTAGTAGTAGTAGTAGTAGTATTCTGTAGGGTGTACTTTCTTTTAGGAAACAAACTAAAATACGACTGTGTTAATAACCTTAAAGCCAACAAAAAATGTAAGTTACTAAACACAGAGTTGCTAAACTGCATGAAGGCTCTGTAAATACATGGATCAGCTCATCAAAAAAATATTCTCATCATAGCATAGTACAATGGTACAGCACAAAGCAAATTATAGTGACCAACACAATGTCTCTATAATAAAAAAAAAATAGAATTAGATCTACTCTACTGTTATATTTCCCTTTCTTCATGAAAACCTTATCACAGCCATGGCAGTGTACATAGCCCAGAGGTTAATCCCTCTCTGCCTACCTCTACTATTTATTGTAACATCTTATACAATCCATGTTTCTCCACGATGTCCTTTTGAGACCAGATATCCCCTGCTGTCCTCTTCCCAGTTTAGATTATGTTCTTCTTTGGTGCATATTCCCTGATTCTCGAAGTCAAGAACGACAAACATAGGCTCCAATTTCAGGTTTTGTCTGTCAGCATCAGAGCATGTTGCATTTTTTTCCTCCTGGACTGTTGACTACATCTATGCCTCGTCCCTGTGGACTTGACCCTTTACAGAGACCTGCTGAGACAGCTAGAAGACACCTGAGCACTGCTGCTGTAAAAATAGTTGAAACCCATGCAAACTGCATCCATACCAAATACCCAAAATTATTATTATTGAACATTTTCTATAGTATCTCTATGTATAGTAGTTACATGCCCAACAGCTTGTTTTTTTAGGAATTCTCCCTTTGACGACAACCTCTGACCATCCAGACCGAGAAAAATCTTCTACAGGACTTCATAAGTGCAATTGAGGGCTGGTGAATAGGATATCATGCCAAAAACAAAAAAGAAAAGCAAACATGATGCTCACCATTACACTAGTCATCTCAATGTTTTCCCATCAGGACACCGATGCCCTCTGGGTCAGACTCAGGCTCTGTACCATCCCTCTGTATGACACACGCCACAACAACTTTGCTCCATGGAACTGTTGGATTAACACACATTCTGTAAAATCTGGTGTGACAAAAAATGACCATTTTACAAAAAATAAAGACTTATTTTTTTTACAGAGGATCCTGTGAAAGTGTGAAAATAGAGAAAAGTAATAGAGATGCATTCCTAATTGAAATTTTATGTATGTACATCCCAGTAAGCATTTTCATATTAACTGGGAGAGAAGTAAAGGAAGAAGAGACAAAATATAATGAATGAACTACAAATTTCAGCTGCTGAGACAGACCGCATGTATGAGGCTTCCCCCCCAAATACTCCATGTGTCACAGGGTGCAGTTATTTTCATTCTGACCAAACTTTTTTGCTGATGATCGCAGTTTCAGACAGAGCTGAAGATGCATTCAGTTTTTGGTTTGGTGAAAATCTGATTACTCTTTACACACCGTGGTACTTTTGCCTACCGTTCAGTAGAGTGATGTAGGGATAGACTGGCTAACCCTAGGCCTGTATTATATCCCAGATTGACCAGTGAAAGACCTATATCAAAGACACTACATAGAATACACAGATAGACATTACACATTCAGAAAACATATGTTAAATTATTGATATTACGTACATGAACAAGAGTTATATTTCTTTTCTGTGGCAGTAAACACAAAACATGGGCCTACCGATAACTGCTGCACTATATCATGAGATTCTATAGACATTTATGGCTAACCAGCAGCAACGTAACCATTTTAATAGGCACGTATTTTACCGTGGCTGAGACCTACACCATGGCACATCAGTTCCACACATAACTAGGGGAGCGTCTCTTATAGCAGAGCCACAAACCTGGCTACAACACAGGCACAGGTTTCCCGCCACAACTCCTTCTTAAAGGGGCTAGGAATAAACTGTGGGTAACACTCTTTTCTTCTTCATGAATTAAATACTTTAACACAGCTTTTAATCACTAGCAGTGCTGGTGGAGTTCGCCCCCAATATTTTGCTGAAATAGGTAGCAGTTTATTTTTCTGTGTCCCTCCTTCCCTCGCATACCACTAACAAAGTTATAGTTTTTTAATGGGGGGGCAAGTTAACATTAACGTTACCTGCAGTGTAAACAAAATACATTGGCACAGTATTATTACCTGTGGAAATAGTGAGTAACAAAACTAATGCTTTAGGGAAAACTAGTCTACTGGGAAATGGCTAATCTACTTACAGATTTTTATCACTCATCCTATTTATTTAACTCACAACATTCACATATATACCTCTGTATATTAATTACTTGCACTTGATATCAAAGATGCCAAACAATAAGATGAAAATATTCTTGCATGTGGTCGTAAAATTTGCATCCTTGAAAAGTCTTGTTTCTGCGTCTAGCAATTTGCTTTTTTTTTTTCGGTGTCCTCTGGAGCATGCACAATATCTAACATGGTCAGAATCATTGTTTTTAAATATCTATATAACCATGTATGTCAATTTAATACATCAGAATTTTATTTGATTCACATTCAACAAACATGAACATTTAATGAACATAAACACTATCAATTCTCTTAATACTAACATTCGTAGTTTGTGAATCAAGCACATGCCCCAGTTGATTTCTTTGAGTGTAGGCTTAAAAAAATATTGGTTCATCACCATCTCATCAAATTATGATCTCAGTATTTGACAAAAAATAAAAAATAAAAAAACAGTTTAGATAGGTAGATTTAACTCTCTAAGGAGAATGTGTAAAATGGCACTCAAGAATAACTAGATAGACTGAATGAGTTTGTTGTTAAAACAATTAGAAAAGTTAAAAGTGTGGATGATTTAATTTGACACTGCTACTGTATAAACGTGATAATTGGTGTTCACTTTCAATTAGTTGTTGGTTCCCTCGCTGTATTTGACACAAAATATATCTCAAAATAACGCTTCTGTTCAAGTATCAAAGATGTGTTACCCCAAAGCTGAAAGGTTTACAAGCCAACAGTCCCAGTTTATTGTCGGGCCAAGTTAATTTTCACTAGACAAAAGGGGATTTGGATTTGGTAAAAATCTGGCATCTGTTTAGTTTTGGATGCTGCTCCATGGTTTGTCTTTGCAGGGTTTCCGCCATAAAAGTTGTTGGGCCTGGTGGCGAGTATTGGCTGAGTTTTTTGACGGTCCTCCGCCAAGTATTTTATTCAACACACATTTAAAATAATCAACAAGTATACAGAGTCTCCTGCCTGAAGTAAGGTTAACTCGGCTGTTCTTTTTCTAACGGCGTTACTGAAGACGAGGTGCTCGCCAGCTGCACTTTGTCGACCCCGGGCTGGGTCAATGTTGTTGACTAGATGGCGCTGCAAACGTTAGCAGTCTCTTCCTCTTTGCCATCACCTACGGTATTTGGCCCGTCTGACAAAAACCTGTCTTCAGGTGTTTTGGCTTTCACCTTTTGTCCTTGAAATTATCCCCAAATGTCACAAAGAAAGTATCTGTGTTATCTGACTGTTTGGCTAAGGGTGTGCCAGCTAAGGTTTGTAAGTAACATTATCTTGTTGTACTAGGAAGTGTCGAGTGTGCGTCACTACGCACAATGAGGGTCAAGAACACTGATCTCAGACTCGCTGTTTTCCTATAGTTCGTTTTAACCAACAGACGTCACTGATTAACTTTCCAACCATTATATATATATATATGTTTCCAACTGAGCTGCCCCACTGTACCTGTAGTTTAAAAAAAACATCTTAAACATACACTAAAAAAGGCTTGCAGTACATTGGCAAGAACCCTTCATTTAAGTAAACCTGTCTCAATTCTGAATCTCAGTGCACTTAATATTCAAATAACACCTGGTCCAGGAGCGCAAAAGACTTTTTATTTTTTATTTTTTTTTATAACTTCACACCCCAATGAAAACAGCTTTAGGTGTTGAAGAACATCACAGCTTGGCTGTGTGGGTGGGTGGAGACATGGGACATTGTCAGGCCTCTCACATCGAGAATGTTGTGTGGGACACCACATCGTCACATTATATTATAGACAAGAAAGGAAATGACAGGACAACATCAGCTGGGAAATCTCTTATGCAAGGGAACATCTTGTACAATGCCAGGAACACTGATGGCATCTGTCCCCAATGGACCAAAATTGCAAGAGAACAAGGAGGCAAAACTCATCTTCCTCTGTCCAGGGAATACATTCTAGTATACTGTAAACATAGTGACAGATAACGCAGGTCATGAGCAGTTCTATCTGCTTGCCTCTAAAATGATCCACAATCTCAGTGGATATGTTCAGTGACTAAGTATTAGAATAACCGTGCAGATCTTTAATCTTCATAATTTTACTATTAGAGAGAGATTTGGAGTGCTTTGTGTACCTTTGAGACAGCAAAGCTGTAAATTAGTTTTTACACTTACATTGTTTTGTTTAGTAAATCATTGTACCCTGTGGTTGAACAAAGCAATGGTTTATGGAAACTGTTTTACTGAATATGCAAGGAGTGTTCCCTTTCAAATATCCTTGTCAAATTACCTCCTCCGGAGACACCCAAGGCAGTGTTAGGAGTAAATTGTGCATTTCATATAGCCCAGTCTTTTAAACCTCTGAGTCTTTTGTGTGTGACAAATAACAAAATATCCCACATTAAAATGAGTGACTATTCTACATGTAAAATATCCAATTTGTTGGGGAAATTATGAATGTGTCTTTTCAGTTAGTAGTGCTGTAGTTTACACCAGCAGATTTGATACACCTAAACCAGAAAAATGAAATGTTCAACTTCACTGAAATAACAAAATATATTTTCTCCCTTGCCTCTAGTGGTATCTAGCCATCCAAATGGTTTGGTTGTATATGTCTAGTTTTGAGGTATCTGTGCCCAAGAATTGTGTTTGCCACCTCCATAAAATAAAGGTGAATGGAATTTTGTTTGTGCTGCTGAAAGCACTGAAAATGATATTTGAAAAAAAATAGCAGCAGCAGTGTATCCTTCCAGAAACAATGCTCCAGGCAATTTCTTGGACTATTTTTTTCTTTAGAAAACAATAAAATCTGTTTACAGCAAAGTCTGCGGATTAGCCGCAGTAACCAGGACCTTATTTCTGCAAAGAAATGTTGCTCTTGAGCTTTTCAAATGTCATTTTTGATGCTTTGAGCACTGCAAACAAAATTCTATTTTCCCCCCATTATTCTGTGGTAACGGCTTAAATATGTAATGTGTGTATCTGTAAGTCTTTCCACGTAAAAGGAAAACTATCTCCATGGCTACATACCACAGGAACAGGTGGAAAACAGCTATATTTTGTGATCTGGATGATTTGATCCTTTTTAAAAAAGCATCAAACAGAGGCTCTGGATAAATAGCATCATTTACACAAAGTCCTCTTCCTGAGTACTTCCTGGAATACAAAGTCAAAACAAAAGCCAAGCCAATTTAGGTGTTCACTCTGTGCAATGACGCAAACAAAGCAGGAAGTAAGGGTCACAGGTTTGAAGTCCCAGGTCCTTTCCCACAATGAGTAACTGCATTCTGTACTCCCACAACCTCTTCCAAATTAGGCCATCACCCTGGTAACGCAGGGAAACTGCCAGAAGTGGAGGGGATTGTGAGACGCAGCAGGATAGAGTGATTGAGGTCAATTCAAGAGGTCAGCATGTCATTTTCAGAGCAAAGTTCCCGATAACCTTTAGCAAACAATTTCTCGTCCCTGGGCTACCAATCCAAGTACTTTGTGAGCCCTTTTGCTTCCTTCAAAAGTAGCCGAAGCTCACTTAGTGTTGAGCCCTTAGAAGTTAATTAGAGCTAGTGGTGAAATTGACGTCTGTCACATTTCCCCTTGGAAAACTACTTCCTGGACTTTACAGGTCCGTGTAAAACCTCTGAGACCAAGATTCTCTGGGCTCCCTCTTGAAAATGGCAAGATATAAAGACTAAGCATGTTTTCAGCCGGCCCTTAGTTTTTAAGTGGCCTCATGGGATAGTGATGATATATCTGCAGTTGCAGTTATTAAAAAGCTGGAGAGTGGCATTTAGGAATGACATAGGGTCTTGCCAGTGGTAGGGCCTTTAGCACCTGGTTTGTTATTTGAGAGTGAGATACACTCTGCTGTCTGAGCAGAGTGAGTGGGAGCTTGTGGTATAACATGGGTGCAGGAAGAAATTGTAAATATTTCATGGCAATAGGTCAGCAGGATGTTAATCTTGTTTTTCTTTTGTGCTGCTGCCCCCTGGTAATCTGTCAGTGACAGATTAAATGCGCTTCATACAGTCTTATGTCATGATGTAGGCCAGTACCTGCCACATATTAAATTCCGATGAGACCTGTGTGATGGTTGGTTTGAGTAATATAACAGACCTGAAGGAACGCTAGAAACACATACAGCATGTCATAGCGCTTTTACCGTACAACACTATTAAACATTTACTGAAGTATTCAAATAAGTATTATGAAGCCCCCGGATATAATATTCTGATTAGACTTTTGTATTCTGGTTGGTTTGAATATTGTGACAGACCCGAAGGAACTCTAGAAACACGTAGAGCATGTCATTGCTATGATACTTTATTAAAAATCTACTAAAGTATGCAAATAAGTATTATCAAGGCCCCACATTTCAAAATCTTATTAGTTTTGTCATGTTTTTGTAATTTTAATTTTGCTCATTTTTCATAAGCATTTGTGGCGTGTTTGCCTGTGTGGCAATGCTGGACTCAGCCACTTGACCATATTTCTGTTACATGTGAAGCACTTTGCGAATTAATGTGATTGTGACCTTTTGATTATTTGAGTGTGATTGTGAAATGAGGGTGGAGGGTTGTGGTGGCAGGAAGCGAGTAAAGCAAGATGAATAAAAAACAAACCCTTCATAGAAGGAAACAAGCTTTCAGTGTCCACCCAAACCTTTTAATTTTCCGCTTCATTAAGAGCTCCAGTGCTGCTGCTGTGAGCCCAAGGCCAGAGGCCGCTTGAGGCAGAGGCAGACCCTTTAATAGCCTGTTTACAACCAGACATGGGCAGCGTAGAAGGACTGAGCTTGTTAACAATTTAATGGCTGCAGTGACTGATTTAAGGATTTGCATACTCACAAAGGTCATATTTGTTAGGTTCTTCACTGTGCAAGACTTAAAGCCACATTCATTGAGGTTTATGATCCACACTGATCGTTTTCAGGGATGGGTGGTTGTAATGAAGCATAATTGGAAACTGCTTCCCTCCTTTGTGGCCACTTGATAGGTCAGAAATGAGTGTTCAGTACAGCAAACAAAGACAAAGTGTGGTGCCAATGTTTTACTTTACTGTCAAAACTAATCAATGTGTGCATGTACTAGAATGAGAAAAAACATACATACACTACAAATGTTCATGAATAATTTCAATTTCAAACGCTTATCATTGTCAAGATATTCATCTTTGCAGATTTATGGAACTGAGAACAACCTGAAAAGACCCACAATGAGAGCTGATGGTTATGGCACTGTCTTTACGGCATTTCTTACATTGAGTGGAGCTATGAATAATGCAACTGCAATACTTTCTCATTGCTTTTCAACTTACAAACCAGAGCTGATAGTAAAATAAATCAGTCAGTTGACTCAAAATAATGAATTAGGATCTTGTCAGTTAGTTTTCATTTGAAGGAAAAGCCTGACCTTTTTAATTTAGATTGTGGATGTAAGGAGATCTGATTCTTTTTTTAGGCAAATAGAGGGAACGTGGCATACATTAGGTGCCCCTGATTTCTTCAATTCAACCTTATCTTCAATTCAACCTTATCTCGTGTCCTTTTTTTTGTATTCTGCAAAAAAGGAATGGAGATGGTGACATTATGATTTAAGAGTAGTGCGTGTTTTAGCACCTTACTGACTTTTGACAGCTCTTTCTTTCTCCCTCTGCCTTCTTTTTTTCTCACTTTCAGCTAGACTCTGTCAGACCATGTCATACATGCAAGGCTACACGTTGTCTGGACAAGGACTAAGGGCATACAAAGTGAATAGACCTTGACTGAAACAAGTGCAAAGTTGCAACAGAATGGGAAAACCAGAGCTGCCGAGTGTGTCCAAGGCTGCTGCTGCTGCTGCTGCTGTGAAATGAATTTATGTCGACCGAATGTGTGGGCTGAACATGCAGACTATAAACAAAGGTGGAAGACCCACTGAGTACTAATATGCTCCAACATCAGATTATATACTTGACCCAGGGCACAACTTGACCAGTGAAGGTGTTTGAAGGGTGGTTGCACATGCTTCATTGCCCTACCAGCAACTGCCTCCCCTTCTTTGTCATTTCTGTCCTATTCTTTTTATGTTACTCTCATCAGCCCTTCCTATCATGAATTAAAAAAGGCCAGCTGCAAACATAGCTCTCAGATGACCTGGAAGGAGGCCAGGTCACATACAAAAGCTTGCTTGTGGCCCTTTTGAGATGTGCTGTTGGTAGCTTGTTTTGTTGCTTCCGACTGGTTGCATGCCTCCACCAACGCAATTCGGCATTGAAAGTCCTTCCAAATCACTGGTCATGACAGGCTTTCCCTGGGCTCTTTCTGCTGCCCGGGGGTGACCCTAATACCCTCTCATACCTCCATGTGGAACTGAGGTCACATGGCAAGGGCGAGCGTGTTGGGTCTGGGGGGGATTCTTGACTGTGGATTGTAGGAGTTTGTGAAAGGGATGGAAAGGATGAAGCATGACCAAACTAGAAAATTTATAAATTTTGAGTTAAAGCTTGGAGCAAAAGGGATATGGGGTGATATTGGGACATATTGGAGAATTTTACTGAGTTGCAATGTAGAAAAATGGTCAAGAGATGCTGCCTAGAAAATAGAAATCATGAGATTGTCAGGGAGACGGGGATACATTGTGAACTAGGGAAGTGGTGAAGCAGGACTACAGAGATACGAAGCAGCTGTACCCTTGGCGTTGGCCCTTGAACCTATCATGCACAGGTGCTCTGTCTGTCTGTCTGTCTGCTGGTCTTTCTGCCTCCTGTTGGCTCCCTGTGAGACTCTGGAGTCCCAGAGGAAAGAAATCCTGACCTCCCCCAGCTGGCTTGCCTTTCGACGGCCTACTGTCAGCATCCCCATGCACAGCAGCATTGCCATCTGGAGCGTTCTCCCTCCCACTCTCTTTATTGTTTTCTCTTGTGTGTTCACATAGATACTGTCTCTTTCTTTACTGCGCAAACACACAAGTACGTGTACAAGTGCACACACAATGCATTGAATACCCAGTCTGAACCACAGCGGACAGCAGGTTTTCACTGATGCACACCCAAACAACTGGAAGGCAGATTCATTTGTTTTTGTCTAGAGATGAAAGCCCCACATGTGATTGTATAAAGTCTGTGCACGGGACAGTACATATTAATAATGGATATTTATTCTGTTTGATATTCTTTTCATGTGCTCGAAAAGACCATCAGCCAGTGGATTCATTTCTGTAGCTGGCTGGGAGGACAACAGCCTTTTACAGGTCAACGGACCTTTATTTTAGTTTTAGCTGCAGAAAATAAAGTTAGATGTAGATAAAAACACAACCATCCTCCTGTATCCTGCCATGTCGGACATTGCTAAATTTATATTAGCATAGTAAAGGCCAGTGGTGCTGCTTTTCATAATTCCCCTGTCTCTGTGCGCTGACTCGCTTGTGTTAAGTAGATTTGGACATGCATTTATGCTATAGGGCATTTGCATCCAGTCCAAGGTGAGCCCCTGTCTTTTCAATGTTTTGACATTCAATTTAGGGTTCCCGATTTTCACATTATGCTTATTTTGTCTAATAAAGTGACACTGCCATTGCTCAAAAAAAGATTCAATGCAAAATACCTTGCATACCCGATTGACTGATATCACTTCCATCAGCTAGAAACCCATATGATGGCAGTATTTAATCCACTTGTTCTTACATATTGGGCGCTTCATACAGCTTGCCGCATTGTATATTGACTGCATGATTGAAATTCCAATAATTGCCAATCCCTCAGTGTCAAATCCAATATTCAAGCAGGAACAATCACTTGAACACAGTCATGGCTGCATGACTAGTACGCTAGCTATTGTTGTGCTGGGATTTCATCAGGATTCAATAGCCTGTATCTCCAGTGTGTGAGCGATGGAGGGACGCGACAAGAGGGACAAGTGGAGGAAAGAATAATTACTGGGCCTATTTCCTCCCCAAGTCATTCACGCACCAGCAGCCCCAACAAAAAGGACTCTCCCCCTGCATTGTTATTATGAAATGAAGAATGGGCAGCAGATCAGTACAGTGACAGGCCGTTTGGTGTATTTACCTGTCATTTGTCTCCTTTTGGACAGGAGTGGACACTGTGCAGTTTGAGGCGGTGCCCACTGATGATATCAGTTTCTGAGCCCCTGCTTTGTGTTGTAGATGGATGTGCTGCACTGTAAGTGTTGGGTGTAATCTAGCCACATGCTGGTTGTCGGACACAGAGAGGAACACAGTGTATTTCAGATGTAATACGTTTGAAAGCAGGCCTAATTAAAAAGCGAACAGGCACTTGGCAAGCATTGATTGTTTGTGTACCTGCACATTGAGGATAAGGACGAGACCATTCAACTGCAAGGATACTCTGTATTAATTAGTGGCTTGAAGCAAAGGCCACAGTTGAACATGGAGAAAATGGATTGGCATGTATTGTCACTTCTTCTCCTGCACTTATGTTACTGGATGAGGTGGACCCCTGCACGTCTGCTGATATTGGCTGTAAATAATGATTGAATCTTTAGAGGAAGGTACACTGAGCATGCACATCAATACACATCAGCTAACCGAAACTCTTTTATTAGCTTTAAAAATGGTCAAGTTAAGCCATTTCCAATTTTTGTGTTTACTGGATCAATTTGCACCAGCTGTCAGGCGTATGAGGACTAATGGACGTGTCATGCTGAGATTATTCATGAGTTTAGAATTATATGATTCTATCTGCCTTCATGACAGTTCTGAGTTATTGAGCTTAAATGTTTCCACGTCCCTTGAGTTAAATGGTGGTTATACACTCACAAATGATTCCTTTCATAAAATTACACCAGTGACATTGATTAGTATTCATTGACTTGGTTGATGTGAATGACTCAGCTTTAACAAAAAAAGTGAGACAGAGCGTTGAAACTCCAAGGATACTGAATACAGCCCGAGTAGCCAGTAATCTAATCTAATCATTCGATCACTGTCAAAACTCTTTTCTCTGGGATTGATCAGACAAAGTTGTTCATTTCCATTTACATATGTCACTTACAGTATAGATCTCTCTGCATCTTTTTAAGGCTCACAATATTCATGTCCCCAATGACCTTTGGACATTTTGAACTCAAAGAAAATATATAAAAAATGCAATTTGTGTCGTATCTGTCAGTTAAAAACTCTCACATTTACTTACCGTCACATTAACGCTGCTTCCACTTGCCTCAGGCAACCACTGTTTAATGTTTAATTTTTTGAGTAAGAAAAATGCTGCTTCTGTAGAACATTGTCAGAGAGACAGTGATGTATACAATGCAGCCACAGTCATAGTCAGTCAAATGGCTGTAGTGACGTTTTAATAATGGACTGTAAATTCATTCCAATCCATCTACACCAAATTTACTTTCACAGTCAACAGCAGATTTGAATGCAGCTGGACACCTCCTTTGGTTATTGGCAGTGTGTTATCTGTAGGATCAGTGTTTCACCTACATTGTGGCTGTCAACATACTAATAAATGCTGTTTGTTACACCAGCAAGGTAGGGCTGTCTTTGATGGTCTCAGAAGTGCACCCTGAGAAGAAAAATGTATGGATTAAATTAAACATACATATTGTGTCCGTCTTATTCTGCAGTATTGATGTGTTATGTGTTTTTTTGCTATTTATTTTTCTCCCTCCAACATCTTTGCAAGTACTAGCCACTGTTACCCTTGAGATTCTCACTGACTGGTTACAGGCAGGGTTGTTAAAGCCTTGGGCCATTTTAGAATGCTGATCAGACATGGGGGGAACTGATCTCTACATACAAGATTACCTGCATCTGTCTGCAAAAGCTTTGCTGTCAGAAGTACATTCAGAGCAATCAGTCCGTGGCTACACTCAGAATGACACACTGCCGTTATTTTCTGGCATGGCTGGAATGCCGAAAATCATAGTGCTATAGGCTCTGAAAGGAAAGTCAATTTGCCCGAGCAATTTGCAGAAACAGATCATGCCATTCAGCCAATGCAGTGTTGACTTTGATGTCATCAATCACAGCAGTGGAGAGACACGTGCTATGAACTCACTCCTTCAAACTCTCGTTTGTGATGTTGGTGCTTACAGGTTTTCCCTCTCTCCCTCCCCCCTTTACCTCATCTGTCAATGCACTCCCCGAACGCATCACTGGCATTCTCTCAGCCTTACGAAAAACACAATCATTAAAAAATAAATACATAATGCCGATAGCAGTGGAGCAGGTGGGAGTGGTAGCAGTGTGAGCCTTCAGACTGACTTAGACTGACTCAGACTGACTCATACTTCTGCCCACTGACTGAATGCATTTACTCAAAACCACAGCCGACTTTATGGATTCTAGGCATTGATTTTCTTATTTTAAAACTTAATGAACTGTAAAGAGAGAAAAAAAAAAGAAATAATTCCCTTCATCTAGTGGACTGCGTTTCCTTTGTGGCTGACATTAATAAGTAAGTTTGCCATGCATAATTGAACGCTTTATGATTTCATTAATGGATATGGTGGCTTCACAGAATGCTGTAGTCATGATATACAGTGAATGCCCACTCTCTTATACTTCCTAAACATAGAAGCTCTTACAACAAGCGAAATCAGCCTTATAATTATGCCATTCTCAACTGACCGTACGCTCACTAAATGGCAAAACTTAAAGATGTTTTTTTTTTGCCTCTACATCTGCCGTGGAAAATTTTAAAATACATTATAATTAAATACAATACATTTTTTACTTGTGTATTTATTTGTATTGCTCTGTGAAATTAAGTTAATTTCCCTTATCTGTACTTTTGACTCATAAAATACATCTGAACGGATAAAAACCTTTACCAACAATCTCACCTGTAGGTCAGTTTAGTAGCTGTTCTAGAGCTTTCAATCATGTCACAAGGTCTTCATCAGCATTTGCTGATCAGCTTTTTGCATTGTAAATGCTTTTTGTACATCTTTGCTCAAAAGAGTTTAAAACTCCCTTCTTGATCTTACAAATAGCAGTTGACCAGACAGTCTCACCTTAAGCTGTCTAATAGCTGTTCTGGAGGATTTGATCATATCACATGGGTCTTAAGCCAACATCCTTAAATTGGTCAACCCCATTTGGTGATGAAGATCATGTGATATGGTCAAAAGTTCCAGAACAGCTCCTTGATGGACCATGATGTGCGATTGCTTTGTTAAGTGCTGGTCCAAGGTCAATAATGAACAAATACAATTGCAAAAGTATTAGTTAGGTGATGTAGGCATTGCATTGTACTGTATGGTATATTAAATTTGAGTAGTAGGAAGGATGAGGATATAATACATGTACTGCCTGTATGTTGATTTTCTTACGAAGTACTCAAAATGCTAATATTTTGGTGAATTTGAAAGGAGAATTGAGGGGTTGTCACTCAACCTATTTGAGTGATGTGGAAAAAAACAAGTAAACATGATTACTACAGGTGTAAGGCACTTAGCTGATTTGAAAAATCATAACAGGTCACTCATTTAATTAAGTAAATAATAAATTAATAGATGAATACCGTGTTTGCTTCTGGTCTTTGAAATTAACATCCCATTTGGAGATTCACTTTACAAAACAAATTTAATCAGGAATAAACTCAGTGTTAACCCCTCTGTAGAAACTCTGCTTTAACCATTTTATTAGTGATGTGCTGAAATTAGATTGACAATAATAATGCCTTGAGTCACTTCAATAGTCACAATAATTCAATTGTGTGCATTGTGAAAGAACCAAGTAGGAGTATTCAATCTCTTTCATTGTCAGACATCTTACTGAAGAAACAGTTGTTCGTATCCCTGAACATTTTATCTAAGCATGTAATTTTTCTCTCAACTTTCTCTCTGAATATCTTTTCGTGGCCTCAGCTAGTCCTAATTATTGTATTCTGAACTGAGCAGCATAGACGCCACAGGTTCACTTCTGGTGTTTATGCGGGGCCTTCTAAATGATTTTGCTCTGCTTGGCTGCACACTTTAATGAAAGTGTAAATGCTTTTGGAACGGTGGAATCAGCTGAGTTGGGCGGATTAGCACTTCCTTTTTCCACGGCCTTGATGTTTAATTACCACAAGTTTGTTGTTTTCTTATTCATCTGTTACTTTTTCTTTTTCAACTTTTAGACAGCTCACATTTAGCCCAGGGCCTGAGTAATTGGTGTATTTGGAAGGGGTGAAGGAAAACGCGGTGGAACAGTCTGTCTGGCTTCTGTCCGCCAGACAGACGATGTGTAAAGGTAGTTTCGTGGCAGCCAGTCGTTTTACTGCAACTGAAACGCTTTCCCCACAGACACCGCTGCAAAACACAGCTGAATAGATATTTCTATTCACATTTTTAATTTCTCTATCTCCATGTCTCTGCTCTCTCACCCTAACTTCTGTCCTACCCATCATGCATCCAATCACCCAAACACACACACACACACACACACACACACACACAAACGCATCATGCACACATCGTCTCCTTTTCTCCTGCGACATCAGGTTCTGTATTATCATTACACCCAGCCGGTGGAGTATGTTTAGGTCATTGGTTGGTTTTGACCTGTATTTAGCATTTAAATCAGGCCAGGCTTGGCTGTGATCTCATTACCAGGCCACCTGACTGTATTTGATGTAAAGCCTTGGCATTAATAAAGATCCCTCAAGGGTTGAGGGAGGGAAAGATGAGGCTTGTCCTGCAGCCCAGGTAATTTACTGCAGCAGAACAAGATAGAGAGACTGTGTTATTATAGACTTGATCGCTTGGCAGGCCGGCTTGTAATTGATCTGTGCTCTGCAGAAGTGCTCGGTGGTGATGGAGGGTGTGGTTGTGGAGGAAGAATTCGATGCAGAATGTAATACATATTGTGTAACAGTGAGACAGATCTATAGTTTGAAAACTGAGAGGGCAGGCAGAAGAGGGTTAGACAAGTGAATATTGATTACAAAAATACTCCCTGTGACATACATTTAGCAAATTATATGAGGGTTTTTTAGAGTTTGGCACCTGCTCATAACTGCTCATCCAAAGCCTCACTCTGATAGAAATAATGAATTCAGTCATTTGGAAATGGAGGAAAGAGCTCAACCCAGTGCTGTAGTAGACAGAAATTAACTAAATATGGAAACAGTTAGTCTTAAGCATTTATCTCTTACCTTTTGTCAAATCTGAAAGGTCATTCTCATATGAAGATGAACATCGTATATTGATAGAATTTCCCCCCAACCTCTTCACCAAGAGTGGTGACTATATATTGCTCATATTGGTCATTATAAAATATTAAAAAAGGGTTCCAATTATGGTGAAATATATTTCAAAATAACTATATTATAGCTAATAAAATCCCACTATGTCCTTTCAATTAAATCTCAAGCTTTAAAAGCTGGTCATAAATCAGGTTTCATTGTGTTGATAAGTGTTAGTGCATGTGTTCAGGCCCACTTCAGTGAAATATGACCCACATCACCTCTGTGTCAGTAATTATTTTCCATTTGTTGGAGTTAATTTTAATGTTACCATGCTGACATAAAAACAAAGTAATTAAGATGTTAAACAGATACAGACAAAAAAATAAGATGATTCACTTTTTTCACATATTTCTGTTTAACCACTGCGCATGGTACAACACCATAACATGTTTTTGTCATTCTCATCAGGAAAATGTGAAATGAGCTGATTCAAAAACATCTAGTCCATCCACACACCAGGGTAATACATCTTGCTCAACAAAAGCACAGATGAATACAAATCCTAAAGGGCTCTCTATAAAATTGCATATCCTGACCGCAGCCACTCTCATGCATTTTGTTTTGTGCATTTAAAGCATTGTCTCAAGGAAGCAAATGAATCCTCCCTCAACGTTTACCAAACCATTGTTTATCGTCTTCATTGAAGAAAGCAGAAATATCCGAAGCCTGCAGTTGATATCAGAGCGGTGGCACAGCCTGAGTGCAAATCTGGCCAGACAGTCCTTTCTCTCAGCATCTGCAACAAGGCACTATTGATCGTTGTGCTCGAGGGAGTCAAACCTGCAACAAATAGAAAATCTTCTAGAGGCTCATCTGAGCTACTCTAAATAATTTTGCTGTCTTCATCATGGCTGCTTACAGCAGGGTCCTTTGGGGAGCACAGAATCAATCGTGCACTGTGGAGGTCTGCTTATTATCTGCCAATAGAAGGTCCAAGAGTTATTTCTGGTGCAGTGGAATACAATGAAGTAATTTAATATCTAGGGGGAAGATGGGTGTAAAGGAAACGCAGTTTTTGATAAAAATAATGCTCAACCATATCAGAAGAAAGTTAGACTTTGAAGTCTGCGTGCTGTTGGCACCATGCTGCAATGTGAATCGCTTCCTGCATGAATCACACTCAGTATTTGAACAGAACAAGTAGCAGCAACAGAATTTGGCGTTAGCCGTGGTGAGGCAGCACTGTCACTTTGTATTTGTCAGCACAGTCGAAAATGTTTTTGGAAATAAATAGAGATGTCTTTTTACATCAAGTACAGCTTTGGCCCTAAATTCAATTTATTCCCTCCCCTTACATCACCACCACCACCGCCTCCTCTTCAGTCCTCTTGGTCCACTGCTCTTGCTGAATGTCTGGCGAGGGTGCAAGGAAGGGTGACATCTAGGTCAGTATGAGTGACTCAGATCACAGGAACACAGGGAGTTTGGGAGGTGAAAAATACTCTCTGAACATGCACGCACAAACACAGACACACACAGCCTCCATTGCCATGTTCTGTTCTTTTCTGAACATTAGGCATGAATGTTCTCTGACTAAGGATGCAACGGAGCAAGGACACATACTGTAATGTAGACAGCCTGTACTGAATCTATCTACGGTAGCTGGGCTGTTTCAGAGAAAACACAACATAACTCCAATTTATTTCATCTTTATTACAAAATTCAAAACCCCGTGGCCTTCCATTATTGTCTGTGTTTACTTAAATTGCCACTGAATCTCACAAGTTACTGTAAGAACAATATTTTGTCTTATTGTTGCAGAAATTCATTAGTGATGGGTTTTCTGCTCATCTGCTCTCGTTCTCAGATTGATTGTTCTATGACACTCTCCATTAAAGCCCCATTAGCTACCATTATGCCAGGCTATTTTCATTGCCAACAATAACACTCAAGCAGAATGCAATCGGAAAAGAGTACAGCATACAAAAGCAGTTTGACAGTTACAGGATTGTTCATCATTAGCTGACATTGTCTACGAGACACTAGAATATGTCATTCACTAAAGGGCCACGGTGCGTCCTTCCCAGTCGAATGGCTTTACATGACAGAGGACATTGCTCTCACATTCCTACAGGGTTCTCTATCAACACTGTCAATAGGGGGAGGGGAACAAAGGAGGACTCGCTAATGACAAAAGACGCGATTCATTTAGTTTAAGTGCAAAACATCCATCCTAAATATCCTCTCCCGCACTGAGGCTTTGATTAAGAGATTCAGTGAAATCGCTTTAAAAGGAGAGTGTCAAGAGGAGAAATATAGGCCATTTCCCCAGTGCCTGCAATCCTTCTCTCTCTCATTCTCCCGCTGTATGATAGATTAGTAAAAGGTGGATAGATGGTCATTACGTGAAGCAAAAAGAAAAGATTGAAAATAGTTTCTTTCTGAAGTTGCCAAAGTTACTAATGATTTGGTAAACCTACCTATTAGCTGTGAAAAAGGCCACAACTCATACAGTGTATACATGAATAATTAAACCTGAAAATTGCCATCATATCCAGAAGATTGGCCATTATTTTAGCAATGTGTGAAAACACTTTATGCTTTTGAGAGGTACTTGTTTTTCTCTCTCGTTTATTTTCAGGTTTTCCATTTAATCCACAACAAACCCCAGAATATCAATTTATGTGTATCAGAGTTACATTACGGTCATGGAACCTGGATGTTGGAGCTTTCTTTCACAGGCACCACATTTGTGTTTTATCTCCAGAAGGCATTATGATTGCTGACAACAATAAGAATAATAGCAATTAAATTCAGTAAAATCAGAGTGTAGATCAGAATGTAGAAAACATCCTTATCATGTGTTACACTACGTGCTACTGTGGAGGTTATATTGTGAGAGGACAGTTTAATTTAAAGAAACCCTGTCTGTATATCTTAGTATCCTTGCATATATTGCTATACGGAGCATATAAACTATATATATATATACATATATATATATATACATATATATATATATACATATATATATATTTTATTTATTTATATTTATATTAGTAAATTGCAGATATGACATGACCATATGCTTCTACTGAATGTTGCTGCTTTAGCTTTGGTGAATTTACCAACACGTGTGTATGTGTGTTTTCAGGTTTGCAGTCAATCTTGGGAACCAGATGACTCTGCAAGATCATGTTTTATTTGCTCTGGCAGATACGTCTGGCCCCCCTCCCATTCAAACTGTTTTCCTTGGTACTGGTAGCATTTATCTTGTATGAGGGGATTTAATACTATGACTGACAAAAGGGAGAGCTGTTCAGGCATCTTTGTAAATATCCAAGATGGCTGCGGCAAGTTCTCCAGCCGGCTACGGCGGCAGTATTAAAGGGAGTGGACGGTAAATTTTTTCAAAAAGAAGAACAAACAACTGCACTTTAGGTTGATAAGAAATTTGTGTTTGACGAACTTCTGACGGCGTTTCGTTGCTCTGATTGGTTGTCTCCGCCCGTCGATAACGCCGCTTGGAAATCGAAAATAAACTGAGAGGTTCCAGACTAATACGTATTTGCGAATCAGTCTTGCGATGCCAAGCTAAGTCAATCTACATCATTTAAAATGTTTAAAGTAACTGTTACAGCATTAATTCTCAATTATTTCTACATTGGATGTGACGACCAGCTTTATAGAAAACAATTTAGAGTTATACACCAAATTTCTAATAAATAAATAACCTGAGCATAACCCATGTGACTGCTGTGATGCCCGTGGTTTCAGTTTGTATAAGACATCACATGTGTCTCTGTGAGTACTGTGGGTTGCTTGGCCTTAATGGGTATGTATTCGCACATTTTGTGGGAGGGTTGAGTGCCATTGAGTCGGCTCCCGCAGTATGTAATTGCACTGCACACGTATCAGTGTTTAATATGCATTTAATATATATTTTAGGAGAATAAACGGGGAATAACAATGAGCCATTAATTACATGGTGGGTGGCTCCCTCCCAGCATCTGTCATTCCAATCACTGTGTTGAATATCATTGTGTCTGTTCCGTTTCTCACCCTGAGCAGAGACTGAGAATTTTAATTTGCATTGTGTCCGGGCCCGGGCACTCGTGCTCATTGACAATAAGCCAATAAAATTAGAATTTGGAGACTGTCTAGGGGATATTCAGGAAAAGTACATAGAAATCAGAGGCACAAGTCCCTTATGATCAAGCATTAATAACTTTCTGAATGAATGTCTTAGTGTAAATGGCAACAAGTCACCCAGGGAAATGAGCTCAGTATAGATATTGACATTTCGATCAAAGGAAAATGACAGCAAAGATGACAGGGGACAAGGGGAGCAGCTAGAATTGTGGACAGTGGGGATGTACTGGGAAATGAAAGTGAATTCTTATCACTGCTCACATCCATTGTGGATGACACAACCGCTGTCGTGTGTCACTCTGGTATCTGAACTCACTAATATTCAAAGATGATTGCAGCTATAGGTCACTCTGCAAGAAGCTTCAGAGTAGCAGAGAAAAATTCAGCATTCTACAAAATATTGCCTACACACAAAATGTAAGCCAGCAGTAAGATTTCCATTTACTTTTACACAGGTTTAAGTGGAGACTATACATATTTGATTAGTGTTCTGTGATGATGTAAATTCCTTTATGCACCATTAAAACCATAAAGTATTCCTCTAACAAATAGGCTAGTCATGAATCTCTGATGTATGCTCAGTACTTAAACTAATTGTGTTTCTCTGTGGTGAATAATAGCAAAGAGCCATTTACAATAAGAGTGTGTTCATGGTACTGCTGAGTGCACGTGCTGGTTGGGGACTAGGGATGACAAATGATGCAGCGTTGTGAATTTATTGACGTGTGATACTGACTTCAGCACTTCAGCAGTCGTTGCTACACGGATAAACTTCAGTGCAGTACTCATGGTTGTAAACAGGGTTTGATTTGCAGAGCATTGCCCTGGATGGTGAAATGACTATAACCAATTCCTCTCTCGGACTTTTTGATATTGATGTTTCACATGCACTGCTCCCCCTTTGAAAATAATTGATTATAGATGGCTACAATGTGTGTGTGCACATTGTTTAGCAGTGCAAGTCTTTTATTTAGGTCAGTGTTTTATTTCGGTGATTACCTTCATACATCTTAAAACACTGTAATCATGGTCTGATGTCATCCAACTAATATGCTTAGCATTTTGGCGGCAGTATTATTCTGCAATGTCAGCAAATTAATGCATATGGAAATTTATGATTCGAAAATTAAGATTTTTTCACGGAATTTTCCTGTTGGGATTTATCGATGTGAAAGATTAATGTTTGGAGTTTAACATACATTCATTTTTCACACAGTTGGCCTGGGTTAAGCTGTTATGAAACCCAAGGGTTCAAGATGAATATCAATGAGTGAACCTCATGGTTCTGATGTAATCCTTTTTTCCATTTTTCAAGTATTCCTTCACAGTATTAACATATTTCATCAGGGCAATTGACAGATTTCGCTAATGATGTACATGAAAATTATGAAAATGATAAGTGGAGGTATTTGTGATTATGTCCTGTCAATAGATGCTCAAACAGAGTTCATAGAATTGCATATTATGTTCATTTAATGCGGTATGATTAATGCATAAAATATGTTACAACAAACTTTGTTCTCAAAACCACTTTGACTGTGCAAAACTCTGATATTGAACAACTATATAACAGAGACTGCTGGCATATATATTAGCATCCGCTCAGCAGGCCCAGTGGAGACCTGGCACTCAGTGCCACTTCTTCTAGTGCCGAGAAAGAGATGCCAAGCTGACTTAATTACACCACAACTGGCTGCTGACACCCTAAACTGTTATCCACTTCTTCTCTTTCATTTTTATCCACTTGAATCTATGCCTCCTCCCCACTCAGCCATAGAAGCCGTTTTTCTGTTTTAAAGCCACATTAAGCGAAATTATTGACGTTAACATTATATCAATTCACTCCCAGTAGTGTGAAAAGCTTAATATTTAACAGATAATTCTGCATCTCTATTCAGCTCATGGCAATGAGTCCTTGCATACGTGACAGACCACACTGACATTTGACACAGACACATTTCATTGGCATTTGATACTTGTGATCACCTTGTGCCTAAATTTTAGCAAATATCTGAGCAGTTTCATAATATAATATACAGTGCGAAGAACTGCCAGAATGGATTTTTTTTTAGACTTTTTTCTACAGCAGTCTAACAAACACATCCTGTATTTACATAATGGCACTAATTAGATCAGCTAGTCATCTTCATGTTATAATCGTCATGCAGACTGGTCAATGTGTTGGTATTGATGTTTGATTTATTTATATAAGTATGTCTTAATAACAATATGATATCATAACAGCATTAGTTGTCTGATTGTGGGCTTTGAAAACATGTAGTAATGCTGTATTTCTTCATACAAAACAGTCACAGTGAAGATTAATCTGATTAGTTACACTATAGCACACAGGCCAGTTTTCCATGACATGCTTATTATTTTCTAACAAGCTATTCTTTCCAAATTATATTATCATCGATAATAAAACATTATATACAAAGATGTATTTTAATTCATGTTGATAAATCAGATTCCAGACCAACAAAGTCAAAAGTATCTGGTTTAGTGATTGTTTGTGAAGAATGCAAATAATGTTAATAACTTAATAACTTGCATCACCATACTAATATGTTAAGCTTCAGAGCTGAATGGAACTTTGTGCCAAATATTGTCTTTTTAATCTGATATCTCTGGTGGATATGGGCTTATCAAGCCGTGTGACATCCTCAAAAATGTATTTATTGCACAGAATAGCACCTTAAATTCATATGCATATAAAAGGGGACACATGACATATTGGTCGCACTAACAGAAAATAACACTTACAGTAATAATCACATGCATAATAGAGAGTAACACAGTGAAACAGTGCTAAGTGCACTTAAGCACACTCATACTGTACTCTGCAGCGGCGGCTCAATGGCTCGAGCAGTGGGCTATGACATGTATGATTGTTAAGTGATCAAAAAGCTCACAGTAGTATACTTAAAATAGTGTAATACTTTGGTAGCCAGAAGCATCCAAAAAGACATTTAAAAGTTTATTATCAATATTTTCTTGCAAGCCTTAGACTTTATTTAGACAATGTTGACATGTTTCCAGATTTCAGCGATTTATCTCACAGAAATGATGACCAAAACTACTGTAGGAAAAAATTTGCATCATTTGTCCAACAAAAATGTAAAATTGAGCTCAGTTTGGAAAATATGGCGTTAATACACTACAAAAATAAGACCCAAGTTGTAACCACAATTACCCTTTAAGCAGCTGTAGATATTGCTTATTGGGTATGCTCGATTATGCAGAAACAGACAGACAGAGATGGCGAGCAGTCACAGGGGAAATAGTGTGTGTGTGGGTTCATGCACAACTGTTTGTTATTATTGGTATATTGTGTCAATGACTGAGTGAGTTAGCTTGACTAAGAATACAGTTAACACGCTCAGCTGAACCCTAAATGCACTTAGGGCCATGATAAGCAACGTCATGGGCCATTTACTTCATATGCAGAAAATGAAATCTACATTTAAATCCGACAAGTTAAAAGGTAGCAGTAATCCGACTCGCTGTGTCTATGTAATTGAACAACAGACAGTAGCACATCTGCTTGCAGAGATATCAACGATCCCCATATTTACATTTGTTATCCCTCGCCTTGCACTATAGAATTAATAGGGAAATTTAGGATCCTGCCCGAGGCAGTAAACAAATAATTAGATATCAGAGCAGCACAGGGCTTCTGTAAAATGTTGTCAAATCTCTTCTGAGAACACAAGTGACACAAATTAAATTCGCTTTATCTTGACACTCTTTGGACACTGTGATGTCAAGGTACTACCAACTTAAGTGAGTACTTTCAGCCGTCTTTGTATCATTACAATGTGGGTAGTATATGCAAATGAACAATGTTTAACTTTCCTCCATGTACCCGGCATCTAGAGCTCCCTGCAAATTTGCCAGCAAAAGTCAGCTCTATATGCATACAGAACGCATATACCGAATGCTTATACAAAATATATAAAATGTGGAAGTACAATCTGTAGTTCGAACACAGCCCTAGAGCTGGCAAAAGTAATCCAGCAGACCTTGCTGGCAAATGAGCATGGAGCTATGTGTGCAGGTCAGATGGAGGAAAGTTAAACATTGTTCATTTGCATGTAGCTACTACCCACATCGTAATGATACAAAGTACTTCTTAAAATACGATAATTTATTTTCAACATTAATGAAATTATTTATTTTACTGTGTTGTGAAGGAAAATCTCTTCTGGATACCTTGGTTTGAATGACATGTAATAATTCAAGATGTTCTTTTCCTTGCAAAAAACTGTGACCCTTCTCCAGACAGATCCTCATGTCATTTTAAAGGAGTTGGTTTAAAAGCCATACCATTAAGGTCATTTAGCACAAAAATGTCCTCAACCTGTGCCCATAGATAGAGTTCATGAGTGATTAGCTTCCCCACTGGCCTGGGGGTGAATTCCACCTGAGCTCTGAGTAAGTTGGCAAATGTCACCAGAGGTTCTTTAATTTCTTATAGAGCTGAGCAACCGGGGAAACTTGACCAGTGTGGAGCATATTTAACAAGCTGAAAAAAGTTGTCAATGACTTAACTTTTTACTGGCCAATCAGATTTGTGGGCTTCTTGTTTTTCCTACCAGTGTATTTTATTCATGAAGCCCTGTCTTAGATGTGCACCATGGATGAAAAATGGACTGCAGCCATGCAAAGGTCCCCCATTTTTTATTTTCTTGTTTAATTTTCTGTTTACTTGTACCCACATTTTGCTAGTAACTTCATGAATGTCAACATCGAAGATGAAAACAGGATTTACCTGCATGACACCACCCTTTAGATATGTGGAGCCTCTTATTAACTATCAACACAGAACGAATGCAAGTTGAGCCAGTAACCTCATCACATCACATGTAATGCCAGTTACTCTCAGATTGGATTGATCATGTTAATTGAATGAAAGACCACATGTTTAGCCATTTAGCTATCTTCTCTGCACAATGAATTCATAATAGTAGAGTTTTTTTTTTTTAATGATGACCTAAGACACTACAGATTATCTACCGTTTGTCAAATAATTTTGAAATGTCTGCTGATGTATTCCACTGCCACAAAACCTTTTAAAGGTTAAACTGAAGCAGCAGACATGCAGCCTGTTTACTCCCTGGTGCATTTGTCTAATCAAACGTACATTATTTTTTCTGTCCTGCCAGTCAGTTGAAAATTGTGTGAAACAAAGGTCTGATTTCCCAGCACTTGATCTGATTCCTGACTGAGACTAGGTTCATTGGGAAATGACTTGATTTTGCCACAATGTTCCCAGGCTTTCATCTACCAAAATTAGACTTCAGGCACTCATTTTATCCACAAGCCTCGGTATTTCCTCTATCTATATTCCCGACTGACTGAAGTCTTTTTTTGTCCTGGCTGGGAATGAGAGAGCTTTTGTGGAGGTGGCCGGAGGGCTTCCTGATTGATTAGAATTCTTCAGAGGGAAAAGAGCTGAGTGGTTCTGAGGCTTGGAGTTTGAGTGTGAAACACTGGGTGACATAGGCCACGTAGGTTGCAGCCAAAAATGCACACCTTGAAGATCTTGTTTACTGAAACAAGCACAAAGTGTGCTGATTTGGGTTGTGTTGAGGGAAGCATTTCACATAAATACACAAGGGATCTCTGCAGGTGTCTGTGCAGGTGCTTTTGAATCCACTGGACCAGTGCATTCTTCCACTGGGCCTTGGGACACTCACACTAAACTATATACTGAGAGTTGGAAACAGCCTAATATAAACATTGCTGACCTGTTATTTTTTTGTCTGTGTAAGTGAGAACAAAAATGAATAGTTTCTGGAGCATGTAGGTTTCACTTGTACCACAAACAAGTAACTGTACCACAAAGCAAAACACCATACATGACTCAAATAGGGACAAAGGGAATAAATCTTCGACACTTCTAAGCCTACATGCCCCAAACAATAGCAGTGCCATCAATGCACAAAGGCATCTAAGTAAGTTTAATGATGTTCTTATAGTTGCTAGAATCCCTGCTAGTACATGCCTCAAAATCGGAAAAGACTACATAGCTCAGATTTGATGCTTCCGTTGAGGCCCCATGCTGGCCCAGAAAAAGCAAACACAAAATGCCAAACATGATGAAAATGGAGCTAGTTACTAGCAGACAGTGTCAGAAGTGAGAGATAATTTTGCACTGAGATCACTGGGACATGATATGTCAAGAAGATTCCATATTTTAAGTACTGTATGCAAAGTCAGCAAGCAGCCCTTGTGTTCCATTTGCACAGTCGCATTAGCCCACATTTATAATTTGTGCTGACAGTGAGACTTTTTAGGATGTTCAAAATGTATCAATGTCACCCGAGTGGAATGGCTCTAGAGATGGCAGTGTTGGTCTGTTGCTTGGTCAGTTGGTCAGTACACCACTTTGGGCCGGACTGAAATATCTCAACAAATACTGGATGGATTGACATCCAATTTTGGTATAGACATAGTTCCCAGAGGATGTATATATGTAAGGCTTTGGTGATCCCCTGACTTTTCTTCTTGCGCCACCATGAGGTTGACATTGTGGTTTTTAGTGAAATTTGTCCTGTGACAAAAAGAAATTCCAATTTACCAATCTCCCAGTCAGCTTATATCATTCCAGTCTGACAAAATTGCGATCCCTTAGGCACTAATCTGTCACTGGAGGTATCGACCCAAAGTGGACATTGTCAGGCCAAAAGGAAAATCCCTGACTACATAAACTGTGACAGCAATTCTGGCATGTATTCTGATTCTTTTGTGAACTAGTGCTGACCGATAAATTGCATTTTCATCGTCATCACAACATGGACATGCGCAATGAATAAGACATTTCCCCAGCCGTAGCTGAGGAGATCTGTGAGAAGGGCCCGGGGCGAGTCCAGAGTCGACGTTAGTTCAACACTGTATGATAAGTTATGTTTTTGTTGAGTTTAGAGGAAAATATTTTAAAGGGAGCAGAGGAAATTGAACTTTATTTTCTTATAGTTATAATTTCTTATTTAAATGTCCCGTTTAATTGGTTCGGTATTCATATGCAACTTGTTCAATGAGAGTGTGTGTAGTATTTCTTTATTCAGTGGAATATAGGCCATGCAATGTTAGGGGTGTACGTAAACAGTGTACTTACTGAAGCAGAAAGACAGGAGTTGTATAGTTAATATGCACACTTCAATATTTGTTTATTTATAGCATGTTATATCGTATGTTATCGCACATCGCTGATTTTCCTCATATCCTGCAGGCTGTGAACCATATTTTAGAGGTTCACTTAGGGGTGTAGCAGCTGCTCCAAACACCTACATTGGTCGTTGGACAAATTACTTCATGTCGAATAATGAGGAAGAGCCACTGTACAGGAGAATCCATAGCTAATTAGAGTGGCTGGCTTTTAAGCCAGACAGTTTGACGAGGACATCAAGAAAGCATGTACGCTTTGTGTCAATACTGTTTATTTTGCTCCCTCTTGCACTCTCACACCGTGCTCAGCAATATTGGATGGGTTTCATCACCTATAAAACAGACTGAGTGAACGATGACTGAATGCCACATTGCGGTTAGGGTTGGAGGCTTCAACCTATCTGTGGCCAAAATGATTAAAGTAAAAGCAGCCTATTGTAAAATATTTCATAGATGTAACATTTGCTGCTCACTGCACTCCTGAAGAATCTGAAATTAATTTCTATATCAGCAATAGAGACCATGTGTTGGGCATCATGTTGATTGAGTTTTCATCCTCATTTAAGTTGACATGAGGGTTTCATGATATACAAAGGAATAACCACCGTTAGTCATGCTAATTAAAGTGCGTTATTTATTGGCATCAACTTGAATGATGGATGTAATTACTGTGAATGAACAGGGAGCTTCATTATTTTAAGGAATTGGCTAATTAAATTTTAGCTATAACCCTTATCAATATATATGTAATGAGCCACTGATGCTCTGCCTGTAAAATCACACTGATCAATGTTGACATTTTCTCGCTCTGCTCTGATTACTCTGCGAGAGACCGGCTTCATTGTGAACATACCTGAGCATACAGTTACATCATCTCCAACATTAATGTGTTTTTGATTTGATTGCTATAATGTGTTTCAAGCACTGTAAAATACTTGGATAGGTCTCAGAATTATTTAACTGCCATGTAGCCTGGAGTAAAATTCAGAGGCTGTAAAACTCTTCAGTCTGTTCAATAAATAATTTATATTTTCTCACCAGGTCTCGTGCTCTCTTCTTCAACAGCATCACTCTCATTAAACCCTAATTTTCCATAGCATGTTGTGTTCGCTGTGTGGTTGCAGTTCTCAAATAGAAGGGAGATGTTAATTATGAGGGATTAATACAATCTTTAATTAATCATTAATGTTGTTTTACATTTCTGTTAAATTGGACTTAGCAGTAGACTGTTCCTACTCAAAAAATTATGTATCCTTCTTACAAATAGCACGAGAGGAACATTTTTGATTATTAGTAATTACTTAGGACTGGATGATTTTCGCTTTAGCTTTACTTTCATTTACATTCCTGTAGGTGGATTTCGGTACTAACATGCAAATATAAATATTTCACAGTTACAGTGTGTCTTGATGATTATCATTTTTGAGTGCTGCATTAACAGTGAGAGTGCTGATGGTGATTTTACAGGGAATGAAATCGTCAACTAATCATGTTTACAAGGTCTGTGGCACGAGGAAAGCTTTTCTACTATCACACATACGTAGAAGCACCTTTTGTAAAAAGCAGAACCCATGTGAAGAAAATGAAAATGCAGGAGGAAGTGCAAGTAGACTGACCTTGATTTAATGATGCTTTTATCGACAAGGGACAAAATAACAAGCCTAACTGACCAGCCTTCCACATCATAGCCATTTCTGTCCATTTTGCCAGTCTTGCTTCTTTTTTTTTTTTTTTTTTCAAGACCATGAGAGGAGAAAGGGACGCTTTGAAGGACACCGCTGTGAACTTGGGCTCCAGTGCAAAAAAGCACAAGTCCATCTGTTTCATTTCTCCAGTTACAAACTGAAGTAGGTTTCCTCTCCCCACCCATTGGTGTGAGATTCGTAACTATCGATTCTGGCAGCTAGGCAGCTCCCGTAATTAAAAAATTCTATGTGGAAGATGGTAAACACTGCTCAAAGCCAACTGTGGCAGGGCTCTTCATCCTTAATGAGATTTCAGTGGAAAAGCTAAGCAACCAACCCGAGGAATCAATAGTTTCTCTCTCTTTCCCTCTCAAATGCTTTTGATAATCTTCTCTAAGGCTCTGATCAATTTGGGCTGATGCAACTCATTAATAATACTTGTCCAGGCCCACTTAAACTATGTTTAAGTCTTAGAAAAAGATCAGAAACAGTAACTCACTTATATTACATTCCTTGATCTTGCCATAAGGGATAATAAAATAATCATTCATTTAAAGTTACTCAACTACCCGGAGAGGTGAAGAAGATCAGTTTGTGGGAACTATAGTTGAATGCATCACCCAGCAGGTGCTAGACAGTATACGTGTCATCTCATTAAAGCTTGAGTCTTTATTAACTTCTCGTTTCATACCATTATGTTCTGTCTGAGGGAGGGGCAAAATCTATAAACCATTTACTTCATTTTGTACTTTGTAACAGTTAATCAGTACACGGCTCCCTCTGCTGTGACTTCAAAACTCAACTGTACATTAAAGAGTGTGCTCTGGATTCAGCAATGCAATGCACTTTTCTATAGGCACCGTGTATCTATTTTAGACCCATGGATGAACGCTAACATGTGATATGGCACAAACATATGGACGGGAAAGGGAAGAAAGTGTTCCACAGTTGCTATCCAATGCTTACTCTGTCACCATAATGAGCTGATCACACTTCATGTACCTGTGTGACTGACATTATCTCTGCAGGGAGCTCCTCATCATGATAAACAGCCCTGTAAAAGTGGAAAAACCAGGATAAAAATACATTCATCATCTTTCTGGACCATTACCTCTCTCAAACTTACCCTAAAATAAAGATTGTGACACTGGGATTACATTTCATTGTTTAACTCTCCTTCCTGTGCCAGGTGCATTTTTTTAACAAGGTGAAGAACACTGAATATCTCTGGTGCCTATAATTGATGAGCATCCTCACATATCCTTAACAATGAAAACAAATTCACTCATTTTCATGTGGGTGAGACATAATTTCCCCGAGGTTAAAATGCAACAGACAATGATTAACAGAATTCCTGTTCATTTAATTTACAGACCTCAAAATCATTTTCAGCATGACAACATGCATTTATTACAGCAGGAGTGATGAGGGAATATTTTTCCAGAGGGATAAAAGGAGTGTGACGTTGCATATTCCTGTGCTATATTTAAGCCTAACCATGTATAATATATCACGCAGAATTTGCATAGTATTTGTACGAGAGCAACTGTGCAATAAATTGCAAAAGGTAACGGAGGAACAACAGAAGGAAATCCCAGAAGACCTTAAGGCTCCGAGGCAGAGTGTGGAAAAAGTACTGCAGCCCAAGCAGCCCACAGCTGGAGATAATATTGTCAGTAATTACTTCCATCCCTACTGGGCAGAGGACCTCGGTGTTGTCTGTTTCTCTGTCATATCTGGGCCAGCCGCTCATCTCATTCGAGACTGCATCGGCTCTGTCAAGCATCAACGAGAAAGGGGAGGCATTAGTGGACCCTGGAGAGGAGCGGGATGAGGTGATAAGAACATCACAGGGAATCCGCCTCATTTAATACTACACACTGCTGAAAGTTGGGCTTCTCATCTGTATAAACAAGAGGTGCGCAATTCTCTGTTTGTGCTATGTGTGAAAGAATTATAGTGTGTGAACGTGTTTCTCTTAAATCCTATTTACACTATTTTGTGCAATTTCTCACACACATTTCAACATCACAGTAATAGGACGTGTAAAATAGTGTTTATTGGCAAACGCTAATGCAAAACAGGCTGTGTTATTAAAAAACGATCAACAGATGAGGAAAGAATGATTAACATTAAAGCATCCAGTACTTCTAGTGATTTATTTTATTTTTACAGCACTGGTTGAAGAAAATGTTTAGTAGCCCTTTCAATTATATACATTTTAGATTTATCTCATCAATTGATAAGAGATAACAAAAAAGGATTTTTAATTTTTACAACTCACTGAAATTATTTTACTTTCAGTACCCACATTTGACATTTGTCGTTTTGTGGGCTCCATATGTTTCTGAATCATGGTAGCAAGGTATTTCATTAACATTACCCAAACGTAATCATTTTAACATCTGGTAAACAGCTCAATCAAGTTGTACCAATAATATTTTTGCCAGCATAGAAAAGACACTGCTCATAGAAACGCACATCAGTATGAATGCTAATCGAGAGGGCTTCACTCAATGCATTAGCACTTTCATTAGCAGTGGGTAGGCGTAATAAATTCTCATCCTGATATGCACAGAACACTTTCACTTGCTCATTGTATTTTTGACTAAAATATATATTTTATAAAATTTCTCCTAAATGAGCCACCTTGGTTGCAAAGTTACACCTAACAATGGACTAGCCAGTGTGAAGAGAGAGGGCCTAATTTGATACTGAACAACTGAGTGACCTGAATTTGGCTTATGAACAGCTTGTGGCCAGATACTGCTGCCTTATGATTTTACCTAATATGAATGTGTCTTTAGGAATCAGATATAAACCTAATTGCCTTTCCCTTGTACTTTACCTTTTGTCACGTCCTTCATTATGATAGGTGCTTCAATACTTGTAATTTCATTTCTGCTGCTAAAAAGAACTTGTGGATCTCGCTCATACAGCACACCCTCTATGCTGTAGTTATACTTACAGTAGCTCCCCCGTGCTGTGCTTCAGATGAGGTTACTCCATTCGGTTTTAGCTCAGTGTTGGTATAAGTGGCATAATAAGAACCAGCTTCATTTTTCAATCTGCCAGGTGAAACTGAGGGATTTTTGACAGCTCATCTTAAATTATTGAGTAATTAATTCATAAGAGGCAACAATTTCTTCGCAGATGGGTGTTTATCAAATTGATATGGAGGATTTTCAGAGCACCCAGTCCTAAAAGAGGAGGAGGGTGAGGTGGTGAAGGAGTCTCTTTGCTATCTTCTAGGGGAACCGCGTTCCATACATCCTTGACCCTTTTTCCCCTGAAGCCAAAGTTTCTATAAAGCAGTCTATCAGATAATTACTGCAGGCTTTGACAGAAGTCCTGAAGCTCATGCTGTCGATACGATAATAGCTAGGATGATCGAGCAGGGGGATTTATTCTTTTTCTGTAGCAAATGGAGCCATACTATTCAAACATCATATAATTTTATCATGTGGTGGAAATAATAAAACAGAAAGGCAATATTTGCAGCTTTGTTGTCCCTGATTAGTAATAGATTGTAGAGGGGTTGGTGGGAGTGGATGATCCCAGAGCTGTTTGCTTCTTCGGCTTGAGCGCATGAGTGAATCGATGCATTGACACCGGGGTAGTTCTTGCACCATCAGTCAGCCAGCCCATCTCATCACACTGTTTATTCAACCACGGTAAACAATAACAACCTTCATGCAGCCCAGGCTTCTTCCTCTAATTACTCAAGCATATAGGACGAAGATATATGCACCTGGAGAGTGTCAGTTTGCTCTGGCGTTCACAGAAGAGCAAGGATGCTCCAGAGCAGGTACTGTAAACGGATCCTCACAGAGCTGCGAATGAGCAGATAATGGGCTCATATGCATAATACTGACAAGAGGGTTAGATTGTACTCTTCCTGCTCACCGACAGCATGTTGTGATCCGTTAAGTAGAAGCCTAGGACTCAGGTGAAATTATTCAGTGCTTCTTGCTTAAAGGGCATGGGGCAAGCTGAATATATCAAGCTTTGGTTTTTGCACTTAGACTTGCAAAATGACCTATGTTATATATTTTAGATAATAAAGTGACTGACAAGCAAGAATGCAAACTATATAAACTGGTGTAAATTAAAGTGAAAATCTCTTGATCAAGTTAGAAAGAATGCACACAGAAGCCCAACTAAAACCAGAATAAGAATTTTGAAATACAGTTGGTTTGTGCATTTATGTCTCTAAAAGATGAAATTTAGTCCATTTATAGCAGGGTTTGAGTAGATGGTCATTATAGTAACTCAGACGTGTCAAACGTGAAACACTGGATCATTACATTGGAATGGTGAGATTAATATAGACAGTGAGATAAGTTTAATGGGTACAGTAGTTTTCCCAAAGGGAGAACATGTGACATAAAGTCAAGCAGGTGACACATGAAGACCAATTACAGGGCCTGTACTGCCCGAAACTCGGTGTGTTGCGCCTTGGAGTGCTTCCCTAATTCAGGAGCGAAGATCTGTTGCTATTAATATTGCACTTCCTGCCGAACAGCAAAGGACATCACTGCCTCAAATTGACAGAGGCACACAAAGGCCAGTAATCAAAAGCCCTTCTACTGTAATGAGGCAGAAATATTAAACAGTACATCCTTGCCTTTGATCCAGGGTATCACCTTTGGGTATGGTAATAAGTTGGATGCTAATGTGTGAAGTGCTAACAATAGAGACTGACTGCTCCTGATATGGGATGAATATGAATTTAAGATCTGGTCGCACGAACTTGTTGTAGATCATCCAATCAGATATGAGAGACATGGTAGAGCAGGCCCTCAAAATACTGTGATGGTTGAATAAACCTTGAATAATTTTACTGATCTGCAGTGTACCTGGGGAAAAAAAAAAATCATCAAGGCAACTGTGAGGACTGAAATGTTTTTTTTTTTTTTATTTTATTTGTGTAAACGCACAAATTCATTGCCAACCAAGAGATGAGTCTTGACATACATGAGGAACACTACTAATGAACCATACAAACATTTTGGCTACGGGCAAATATCAAAAGATGCTGTTGTCAGCCTCCGTCATCTTTTCACCACACTGAGCACAACAACACAACAACAAGTCGTTTGCCACTGTACTGTTAAGCTACAAAGGGAACCAAATCATCTGAAAACACGGCTGCTTGTTGAGTTTACGAGGTTCACATTTCAGTGCTCAGGCTTTAATATAATGTATAATACAGCAGGGCAAGATATTCTTGTACCCATTTACAATGAGATCAAATGCAATTGGCTGCTAGGATACACGGTTAAATGGGCCGATACTGGTTTTCAGTCATGTGCCTAATCCAATGCGTAAGGCAGTCAGACTTCCTGACAGAAATGCACAAATATCAGCTGCAACATGATTAAGCATCATCCCCTTATTTTCAAAAGCCAGCTCAATTTTGATTGACCCATGCCTCTTTATATTTAGGTACACACAGCAGGTCCTTTGATCCTTCACTCAGCCCTGTGTAGAGCCTTCAGCATGAGAAAAAGTTGCTCAAAGTAAGACCAAAAGGATGTTGGAAAGGAGAAAAAACCGACTGGAAGTCTGTGCTTGACACTTAACTAATTCTGACTATAAAAATTCACCTGTTCGGAGAGATTATTTGATAACTAAAATTGTTCAGAGTGCCTGAATGTCTGTTTGGGGACAGACATTTTAAATGATTTAAGTGCCAAAACACACGTGTCCTCATTTTGCTGCTAAATATTCTGAATATAGTGTTTGTTGTGTCGGATCAAAAAGGTCCAGGCGTGGGCCAGAAAAGGTCTGGTCTTCTTGTTGACTGTTAGTCAAAAATCCCCTCTCTCTAGCCTGTTGGAGTCTCAACAATACAATAATGCAGCCAAGTCAGACAGAATCTGATGTGAAGAGTTTATTGAGTACAGGCATGTAACAGCAATAAACTTGAGTGAGGTCCTGGAACCTGACTGATTTCAGCTCAAATAGCTCCTCTTTATATAGCCTGTGAATCGGGGGAAACCACCTCCTACATTTTTAAAAACTGCCCAAACTATGCCCAGAGACAATGGTGTGAACGCCCAAGAGGTTCAGTTTCCTTCAATTCTATTGGTGTGTTTGTCTGACTCCTTCCTGTGGAAATTTACACCAGTATCTCTGGGACTTTCCAAACCCACCCCTTTCTGTTCACCTGTGTCCTACTTTTGATTCCAGTAAGTTCTGTTTTTTCCAGAGCTCTTTTTTTTTTTTTTTTTTTTAAACTGACAGTTACAGCAGGTCAGATAACGGTCAAGCAAGATCTCCCACCTGGAGCTGCGTCGCCAGTCCTGGGGCCGCGTCGCAAGTCCCGTGGCCCTTATCAGTTCATTTTACTAACCACCAATGTTCCATTGCCTAAGTGGCATGGCCTTCTCTGCAGTGGCGGGGCCTACTCTGCTGCCCCTTACTCCATCAGGTCATCTGCAGGCCAACCATGTTTTTTTCTACACAGTTTCTCTCTGTTACACATTTCACTACAACAGTTGGCTGTTGGATTTGTGCACAAACGGACTGTCTGGTCTGTCTCACTGTTAGATTGCCTGATTCTGGGTCACCTGAAATCAAGCTTTTATCAGCATTCAGGACTGTTTGCTTTAAGCTTTTTGGTTCTGGGCTGGTGAGAACAAATCATCAGCTGTTTCGACAGCCAGCTGTTTGCTGGTATAGACTAGCTGCAACCAGTTGTTAACCAGGAGCTCTGCTACTTTCCTACTTCTTGTGTTGCCATAAGCCAGTTCGTGTACCTTCGTCTCATCCTGGCTTTGCCTCCACTGGAAAGCCCGCTCTTCACACTACACCGGAGGGTTGAGCACACTTCTTCAACTCACTGACTTCAGCAACCTCCCGGGTCGAGTGACATCATCTGATGATCCCCCTGGCTTGATACCACCACTACTCGAGGTGCAGCAGTAGCCTACTACTATCTCTTGTTATTGTAAAATCTTCACCAGCTTTCAGGAAGGATCTCTGACTCAGGCTGAGAGCTAAATTTAAGCAACTGGCTTGCTTCGTACCTTCTCCTCCCTGGTTTGCTATTTTCTCAGTGTTCTAACAATCTCATTCGCCTGGAAATGGCACCAGCGATTTAACAGAGCTGTCCGCCCCAGGAGCTGATGTATGGTATGGGGTGGCTGTGCTCCACTTCGGTTGTCCAGGACTCCCAGTCTGTTGTCTGCTACAGACAAACATATTCCACCCCCTTTGTTTCTCTTGTGTGTCTGTAGTTCATTCTCCTTGGTTCAGAATTTCAGTGCTTATTTCTTTCACCACCTTGCTTATTTCTTTCACCACCATTTTCTTTTGCTCTGTCACTTTTCTGCAAAGGTCTCATTTGCTATTTGTGCTTTAGTCTTGGGAGAAACCCTCACAGTACAGGATTAGTGCAGGCCATTTGCTGATATTATAGTAGTGGTCCGTCCTAATAATCACTTGATTTACCATCAATAATCATTGCCAGTTATCCGTTCCAACCCTTCCATCAGGATTTTCCCCTGATTTTGGGGATAGACAAATCCCCTTCTGGCGTGAAGCATGAAAATAACTAATTATTTCACAAAAGCACATAAATATTTCTGCAAATATTTAATAACTTAAACTAGATTTGTGTCATTGTGCAATGAAGTGCCCACTCATATTGTGACCCTCTAATTAGGTTGTCGACTGGCTCCATCCACTGTTAAGAATAATTGTTATTCTCAGCCTGCTCCAGCTTTCAGCCAACAAAGAGCTATTATAAGACTTACTTTGATGCTGTCATGTGACTGTTGTTTGGAGGCCTTTGTAGGTTAATGGAAGGATAATCGGGAGTATTTGATCTCAGCTGAGAAGTAGCTGGTATTAGCCTGTGACAGACGTGTTTTGCCTTTGCAGTGGTCCAGTCTGTTTTTCACTTAAAATCTGCAGCAGTTTTATTATTATTCTTCAATTACGGGTCCTTATTTTTTGTTCAAAAATTTAATGAAATTCCCTTCTGAATGATAAAATGTTTTCACACTGAGCTAACCTTGAAGATCTAGTACTGGCAAAGGCTGACTGATCATCCCTCACCTATGTAATAGAAGTTTTCTGTTAAAAATATGACGTTGCAAATTCCCAGGTGGCTTATCTTTGCTGTTAATGTACATTCAGTGTTGCGTCCTAACACATTTGTCTATAGTTCAGTGAGTATTGTATGTGATTTTAGCGCTTTGCCATGGTTTAGTTTAGTTTCACAACCATGAACGTGTTTTAAAAGTCGCGTGTGAACACACATCAGAGTGAACCAGCTGACTGCTAACATGCACATATGCTCTGCATGGGAGGAAATAACTTATCAGCCTTTATTTTTAATCTAGCGAAACAATATAGAAAGAAAGACCCAACATCTGGCGGTGATGCTGTGAAATCGTCTCCTGTCTGACAAACAGTTGCAACTTGCAACAAATTTCTGCTTTGCTTTACACTTTTGTTGTCAGCTGAAGGTCTAGAGCTTGTAAAACAACAACAAAAAAAGAAGAAAAAAATAAGGTCTTTGTGTTTGCTGAACAAACTCCTGTGCTCATCTATTATTATTGTTATATTATTATATTTTCATGCAGTCGATGTATTTTTCTGCCTCTTTTGTCAAATTTTTGGCCTGTCTATAATTTCTGTGTCCCAGTTCCTGGTAGTCATTGTAAGCCTCTCACTCTCCCTCTGTCCATGATGTGCTGGTCACGCACAGGAGCACCTTTCTCCCGCTATGGATATATCACTCGATTGAATAGGCATTATCAGCCTCATGGATATGGGTTAGAAGGGGCCTGCTACACCTACTAGTAGGTTCAAAAGACCTTTATCATCTATTCACATGGTTGACTACCAAGGTCCTTTCTGTAAAAAGTAAAAAAAACAAACATTTTTTTTGTTTTCACAGAAATAAACCTGGCTGTCGCGTGACATGATACACTGTCTCTGCACGTCTTCTCGTACACGTATCAGTGATCAACCATGTGAAGAGATGATAAACGCCTTCTGAACCTACTAGTAGGTGTAGCCAGGCCCCTTCTAACCCCCATCTGTGAGGCTGATAACCACTGATAATTGAGGCATGTTGTGCTGAGATGGCTCCAGCCTCCATTTCAGCTCTATTTTTGCTCTGTTCATTTAAATCTCTCTCTTTCTCCGTGGATTACAATCATTACAAGTTTCTGATTTATGGGAAATAATGGAACATAATGTGCCATAATGGGACATTGCGTGCAATATCATGGGCACCATCAAGAGCATTTCAAATCAACCATATACACTTACCTGTACTTCAGATTTAATATTGTACATAGCTCTATATACCACTTCTCATACATATCTATATGCAACCCAATACATATGTATATGCAACCCACCAAGAAAGATATTTTTATATTCTTTGTATTTTTATGGTCCTTACAGTTAACCACTTTATATTTTTATGATTCTTACACTACTGGGTTTAGAGATGGAATTTCAGCTTCGTGGTTCTTCCCTGGTTGAGGAACATTTCATCTAATTGCTCTCCATTGTCTTAAAAAATTCCTGCGGCTTGCACAGAGTATAGTCTTGCTAGTTCAGTCAATCCTGGTGTGGCACACACCATCTCAATTACCCATCATGACCTTCCAAGTGCTCTGTTGACAGCAACGCATTTTAATGAGTTTTTCACAATATGTCTTCTCATGCGACTCCCATAAATCTTCAGTAGAAGTAAGAAATCATGTGAAAATGTTTGTTAAAATGTTTTGGTTGAAACAGGATTGTTGTTGTTCTTTATACAGGGAATAAGTAATTAAATGTAGGTTTTGCTGTTATTCTGCTTTAATCATCCCAGCTGATGGGAAATATGGTCAGATGTCTAAAGTATTTCTCCATCATCTGTTCACATGCCAATTTAAACTTTTTTGTGTCTATACAGTACTGCCTAACCTTTTTTTCTAACTCCCAATTGCAACCTCTTATGTCTACTTCTGTTTTTTATCCTATCAGGTTGTTTGTATTCATCCAGCAATCCAGATCTAAATCAGTCCCTATTAGATGAACAAAATGAAATACTTCAGGTCCATGCCAATACAAAGAAGTGTTGTCATAAATTTAACCTAGTCTTTTTCCAACTCCAAAAAGATAAAATGAATATTGCAGTATGCTGTTTGAAACACTTGTTGTAGCCCTTTTACAAGTTTGTTGAGCCATTCCTGCCAGAAGCAAGTCTGGGAGTGAGAAGAGTTCCATACATCATTGTGCTGAGGCATTACTGTGGGTAATGAAGTGTGAACTAGGAGCAGCACTTCGTTTTGTCATAAAGAGTGGGAGGGAGCTCACTGTAGCACAAAGAGATTGTGGACAGTCTTCAGGCGATCAAAGCCAAGTGCCTCAAATTACAGTTGTCAGTCAAATAAAAAAAGTAACTCTACATGCCCTGCCATTGCTTTACATTTCACATGGAAGTCAAAGGAAACATGGTTTGTGTCTGTGGAAGATATCCCAGGATGAGCTTAGAGTTAAAAAACGGTTTAAATAAATTACCTTTTAGGTTAACTGTCATTTCACAGTCACTTCTGGATAATTTCAATTTATACAATTGTGTTTACTGTTTACTCTTTACCGTGGATGTAGTGCACCAGAATGATAGACAAGTATATGGAAAAGAAAAATAGAAGAAAAAAGAGAGGTAATGAAAGAAGCCCAGCCTCTCCTGATAAATTGTGTTGTTGAGCTGTTATCAAGACCTGGGAATGGCATCTTTCAAACACTGCTTATTTCTGTAGTTTCATCTTGGAGGGGTACAGATTAAGTACACAGCTTGGAGTAAAGGCTCCATTTACACCTTTTTGATATCTGATTTGAGCAATGAGGTAGTAATATATTTGTAATCCTTCTTAGTTTTTTTCAATGTGCTATAGGACATATGAAGTAGCTACAGTTGATGTATTACATGTCCCTCTCCAGCTTTAGCTGTCTGTATGTACTATTTAAAGCAGACTGGCCTATTTGACAACTTACTTACAGTAGCTGCTGGTTTCTTTTGCTTTATTTTCCCCATAATAAATAGTGGTGGCCTTGGTCCAGACCTTTGAATCCACCCTCTTCTGAATTGGAGCGTAACAAGTTGACAATTCTGTCCAATAGTGGTGAAGAAATAAATGGTGAAGTTTCACAAAGGTGATTAATTTGTAGGATTACATTACTACTTATTGCATATCCAGCCTGTTTCCTTTTGTTCTGGTCACTCAGTGTATGTATGGGAAACAACAAGCGCAAATAGTTGCGACCACGTACACTAATGCATCTACGCCGCATGCATTCACATGCACACAACCTCACAAACACTTGACCTCCATATCAAATTTCAGCCTTATAGGTAGAGTTGCGGTTGCTATAGCTATCTACAAAGTTTGGCCATGTTACGTGAATCTGTTAGAATCTGTTTTGTCTGTTTTGTCGTAGGCCACACTTTTGATTTCATTTCTCTGTCTCTCTCTTTTTCATGGTCCTTTATGAGCAACCAGCCTTTTCCTGTAAATTCAGTACAACCCCAAGAAAAATATAACCTGCAGGCTGACGCAAGTTTTCTGATGGAAACATTTACAGGCTCACATTTGTTTCTAGGCTGGCACACATGATTTTACAGCATGATTTATTGTCCGGGCAGACAACATTGCCCCAGGATATGTTAGATAAGTGCACTGCATTAACAAAAAGGAGCCTGTGTTTTAAGCAGCTGCTTGTGTAGTTGTCAGATTGGATTCAGGGATCACTGGCAAGGGGGGATTTATATTTAGTGACATGTATTATGATAGATGAGTGCAAGAGACCATTTTGTATGATGAACACCAAACATGTTGCGATGTTATGAAGGCGCTTTCTGATACTGTCGAATATTGGACAAGCAAGCCTCTACCAAGGCTGACAGGCTACAAGTCCTACATGTGACTGGATTTAGGCCAACCTCTTCATGCAGTGTTTAGGCTAATGTGACATATAGATTTTTTCCTTTATTAACAGTTTCAATTAAAAGTCGCCTTTTAGTGTAAAATGTAAAGTCTCAAACACGCACAAAAAAAGTAGCTATAAAAAAGACTACAGAACCTAAAAGTGACAATACAGTAGGTGACACAGGTTGGACTGGGACTGCAGGTCTGAGACTGATTGAGACAACTCTGTGCTTTGCATCAGTGACCTAGTGTCTCATTTTGCAAACAGTAAATTGTTAATACTTTAAATCCATAAACATCACTTGTGTAAAGATAATAGTGACCGTAGGATAAATTACTTGTTGATTCATAGGTCATCACACACAAAAAATATGTACAATTCAGATAACATTGTCTTTTTTGATACAACCTCAGGGGGCACCAGTGACAGCAATTCTACTATTTTGGAAATTTTGTGCATTGGCTTTTTTACAGTTTGTGTTTATAAAATATATAAATTATATTATGACTGACCTGCGTTGAGCTGAGCTTGCAGCACTGAAGCCATCAGAGATTGCATCTCAGTTGCTTGTCATACTTAAAAGAAAATGGTTGGCATCAGAAGAGCCCCCCCGGTTACCTTCTGCACTTTATCTGTCTTTTGGCTTCCTTTTGTTACCAATCTATGGTTATAAGCGCTTTTTTAATAAAGATGCCCAGTTTTTTTTATATTTAATAAGATGACATTTCTTTCTTAACGGCTGCAAGGGAACAATTCATGTAGAGAAAGTTGGGCTCTACTAGGTTATGGCTTTTCCTTCTTACATCCCTTTAGTACAAAAGAATCCCATACCATCATCGGTGATGAACATGAGTGTCCTATGGGAGATTTGCTCACATGAACAGTGTGATTTCTGAGTATTGGAGTTGAACTTTGATTTAATTGAAGTTTCACTGCCTTGTGGATCCAGTGTGTGAAGTTTCCTGGGGCCTCATTTATAAAACTGCGTAGGATTCACGTCAAAAGGTGACGAAACACAGAAAGTGCTTACGCACAGAAATATTCAGATTATCAGATAATCATGTTTTATCTTTGTGCACTCCAGGGAGTATCAGTCTTTCTCCGTTTCATCCCTCCGCCATCCATGTCGCTGTTTCTCACTTCTCCCGTTTCTGTGGGTCAGACTTACCGTGGAAGATTGCACATTCTCTTCAAGTTTGCTTTTTATAAATTCCAAAGTTGGCTTAGAAAGTGGCATACGCCTTCTTCTGTGCTCATGCAATGTTTATAAATGAGGGCCCCTGGTGTCCTGTAGCTCAAACACGTTACAATGAACAATCACTTTCTCCTTCCTCATAAATCCTTAACAAACCGTAAGGAATCTGTTGAATTCATTGTCTGCGCCATTGTTCCAAAGGGTCCAGAATTTATTGGTTCCTTAAGCTGTAATAATTGCAATTTGCAATTTAGTTGAAAGAAATAAAATGCATAGACCTAGGGGAGTATATTAATATATTGTTTGTTGTTCAACACAGGGCAGGTCATTTGTTTTTATCAACGTGCTTAGCACAATGCATTTATTCTTTGTATAACCATATATTAATATTTGGCATTATTATCAACCATTTGAATCAGCAAGTATTTTAGCAACTGCCATTCACAACAGTTTACAGGGTTAGATAGCTGTTAAATAGAAATTTTTTTTTTCTTTTCTCTTTTGCATTTGTTCAGTTTGCAACAAGAGACAAAAACTTTCCTTATATGGCATTTGATTGTACATTGTTTTAGCAATCAACTTTGAAATAGCAAGTGAAGTTTGGTACCAATCAAATTAAATAATAGGATTTGGAGAGAAAACAGCACTATAGAAAAAGACTGCAATGGACTCGACATGGCCTTTAAATCCCTATATCACCATATATAAATTCAATGAATGTTTCAGGATTTCTGCATCTTATTCTGATGTTCAAACTTAACCCAAACCTACAGAGTATTATGGTTGTGAGCTTGCGTAATAGCATAGGCCAGGCAAATGATGGAAGCTGTCGATTAGAGATATCAATGTATCATATAGTCAGAATTTCAACATGGGACAAACTGAGAACTTGCACTTGCTATTGATTTGTTTATGCCCTTAATAGTTGCTGTATTTCAGATGTGTTTTTGTGTTTGGCGAGCCAAGCTCAAATGCACAAGTCAGGGTTTACTGTAACAGCTGACACAGCAGACGGCAGCCATGCATCTGGAGTGGTACACAATAGGAAATCAATCTAATATACTGAAAACAAATAACTTGTGTCAGTTTAGGAAATAGACTGGATGTTTCTAGATGTGGTTCTGCAAATGTGTACATATTTCTGTGTGTTTACACTGGTTCAGTATAAAAGTATAAATGTGTAAGTGTTCGGAGGAACTATTAGTGGTATATTTCTAGTATTCATATTTAACGTTTCAAGCATATATTATCAGGTGTGTGTGTGTGTGTAGTAGTATCATAGTAGTAATATTGAGTAGTATTAGAAAAATATTATAAAACCGACTGAGCTGTATTAGCTGGGTGCTTCTGGCTTTCATTCGTTTGAAGGCCAAGCTCATTGTATCTTCCATTTTCAATCACTCACAACAAAACAAGACAGTGAAAAAAAAACCTGTTCTCTTGGTTGCATCTGTAATTATAATCAAAGATGACCATGGTGTGAACAGATCCTGTCCTTGTGCATTGTAGTTGCCTTCAAATTTAAACAGGACAATCAGTGCACAAAACAGCCTGATTTGCTGGGTGACGGACAGATGTATTTAAAATGAATAGTCTAAACCTGTTTTAACCCAACACCTTTTTTTCTTTCACATCCGCCATATTACACATTTTCTCATTGCCAGATGCTGTTCACTATTTTTGTGCATTTGTTCCAATGTCTTTTTCTGGGTTTTTTAACACAATGATAACTCTTTCCCAGAATAATATATTTATTCATAGTCGTTAAGTCGACAAAAGCCCATTGTAATGGTGCTATTTGTATTGTGTAGATGTACTGTAATTTATGACTGTTTTGTTAATTTATTGTCTTTCTCTATATCTATGTCTGGCCTAGTTTCATGTTATTGAATCAACATGGTTCCAAATAACTAGCAACTTAATCTAGGGAATAAAATGCTATAAACTGTCAGAAAAGCAGAGAAAGAAAAATCCTATGAAATATTAAATGTAGTATTTATACTTTTTATGATGAGTCTATTTCCCTTTTGAACACACAATACTACAGTACATCATGTTCAGAATGTGCCTTTTTTATGTGTAGATCCAGAGAAGACAAAAAACAAATTGACATTTAGATGTATTAATGGTGTATTTTACATTTAAAAGTGTATATAGTTGTTGTTTGTTTTAGTTTAGTGATTCCAACTGGGACTATGTGCGTGTTTCCTGACAAGAGCATGAGAAAGTAATGATATCTTCTTCAACAGCGTGTTGTTTATGTCTCCAAGGGGCTAATTACAATAGTGGAAGTGTGAGGCTGTCAATTGAAGCCAGGATCTCTCCACTATACTCAAGTCTTGACTTGTCTCTAAAGAAAGTCTTCACTCAAATATAGTATCACTGAGATCTAATATATCATAGCAGTTTACATTTTCTAAAAGTATTAAATATACACATCATCAGGATGTTCACGTATATTAGCACACCAAAGCAGATTAATACAGAGCCTTTATTCTATGAACCGCAGTGAATGATATATTTCCTTAGCAGCCAAAGAAGGGATAATGAAGTCCTTATGATTATATGACAGCTTTCTCAGACAGGTAAGTATCAATGTGTGAAAAAATGTTGCATTCTGTGATAACCAGCACAAGGCCAGATGCTGTGAGCGTAGACAGTGTATCATAATCGTGTTCCATCTCGCATATGGTGGATCCAATCTCCAAAAATGTTTCACTTGAGGGATGTGCTCTCTTAAGGCTTGGCATATCCCCTGCTGTCAACATTTGAGCTATTGCACTGACTGACTCCAAACATTCCATTTTAGCTGCATGTCTCGAAATGTCACCCCTGACATCTGTACAAAGAAAGCCATCTCCACCAATCAGGTGGCTCAGGTTGAATAGATAAATGGCATTCTTTTGGAGAGAGAGTGCAATCTAATATCTACAGCATCCGGAAGTTGCACAGCCCTGATAGCCTTGCACATAGCTGTATTGCCTCTGCCCCTTTGGGAAAGCAGACCATTTTTCTTTTTGGCTGCAGAGTAAGAGCCGAGCAGGAGCCAGCAGAAACGAGATTGGCAATATTTATCTTGGTCTGAAGAGGGACCGAACACAAACATTCAGGGTAATTTTAACCTCTGGAAAGACTGCAAGGGAGGTGTGCAAAGATTTGTATCAATATCAAAGAGAAAAGAAGGCATTTCATGACCATTCGCTGAGCTAGCTTTTCCAAGTGGACACTAGAAAAAAAAAAGAACATCAGCGGAGAATTTGTAATGTGGGGATTCACTTGTAATACATTAGTTGAACTAGGTTACGTTTTAGTGAACTGGATCGCAGACTGTTCGAGCAGATTTATGCCTCTTTTTGCCACAGTGAGCGAAACACAGTATCCACATATATACTGCTTTGGAAGGCACAGCTGTTGGAACAAAGACCTGTTGGGAAATGCTTTGTTTACCAGTCCCACCAGACTGCCAATCAATGAAAAAACTCAGAGCCTATTAGCCTTCCTGAACTATTTAACACCAACTGGCCCCTATTATTAAGACTAGTCAATGATGTTTGTCACTTTAATGCTCATTGGAACCATTTTCTATTAGGCCTATCACAGATCTCTACCTGCGACTCTACGGGTCAGTGGTGGGCAGCTGTCGTGCACTTAACCAACCTTTGAATGGCTAATCCCCCGTCGCTTCTGCAGGGTCAATGTCTAATTTAACATTAATTGGTTCTTACATCCCCTCATCTTGCTCTCATTATTGGCTTTCTTGTTGCACAGTTTTTTCCTTCTTTTTTGGCCATCTACATTCTCAGTTTTTCATTCCTATTGTCTGAGGTTAGTTGAGGTTTTTTGGCTACTTGAGGGCAGTAAGACAAGCTAAAAATACAACACTGACATAGTATCACCTTGTAAAGTTGGCAAATAATTGCCTATTTACACATCCAGTTGACACAAAGCAATATCAGCATTTTTTTGGAGTTGTGTTTTTTGGCCACTTAACAAATTTTGTTTTGTCTCCATGAACATTAGATACAAAAAAAATATCTAATGTAATATTCTCTGTGATGTTGTCAGTGTGGGCGATCCCATTGACATTACACCTAGTCATTTGATCCATAGTTAATACAAAAATATTGATTAGTGCGCCTTTAAATATTAATATAGTGCTTAATCCTTTTATGACACTGGATGTGAACCCTGACCACCACGCCCTGGCGTTACACTAAAATGTCACACTGTAGACACCCACACTCACACCCAGCATACTATAAAAGTGCATGCTTATCAGAATAACAGGAGTCCTGAGTGACACGGGTGAAATCAGTGAAGGCAGACACGGCGGCTTATACCTGCAGGGATTACAGCAGGCCTACCACTGTACATTTTTTATTAACTTGCAACCTTATAATCTTCTGGGTCTTCACACATCCAAAAAAAGCTACACACACGTCAGTATCAGTTGGAGCAATGATTGTGATTGTGTTCCACAGTTTTGAAGACAGTGTAGTCTGACCTGTATTCATTCAAATACGCTTTTGTGTGTTTGTAGAGACAGCGTTGTTATGCTTCACACTTAAATGTAATTTACCGGTCTGATTGAGTGTGAACACAATGGTATCGATGACTTCCTTAGCTTGATCAGCCAGTTGTAGAGGTGGGTGAGTTCAGACGCCAGCTTTGCTATTCTCCTGTAGACAGAAGATAGAAGAAGGTCAACGGATTGAGTTGAGATGAAGCAAACAATTCAATTGGGTGGCCAGTCAACCAAAGAAGCCGATCCTCTTTTTCCTTTTATTGTAATCACGGCTCTGTTTGCGCCCATGGGGAATAAAAAAAAAAAAAAAAAAGATATCAATTGATACCTTCTGTTGTGTGCATATTGCTTGTGGTGCTGCTGGCGCCATGAAATGCTCCCTTTGTGGATTTGTGATGAGATGTTAAATACAGGAGGGATGCTCTCCATAAGCAATGATTTATACATGGCCCATGATTCAATGCAAGCAGTTATATGCAGTAATTGCCACTTCTGAAGGGCTTGAACCATTTAAAGGCTGACATTTGTTGAATTAATATTTGACATTTCAAGCAGTTTTAAATTAAAATGGTGTAATTAACAGAAAGTCATTTTCATTTTGCTGAATGGATTTGAGACAATTACAATATATTAAGAAATTGTTGCCCATTGTATACAAAAGATGTTTTCTAGTTTAGCCAGTATGTTTTCTAGTATTTTTCAGTTCCTCCACTTTATATCTGGCAGTACACCATTTTGAGCTCTCCACTTTTTCTTGTTACAACATTATAGATAATACTAATTTTCTTTTCACCTTCCAGCCATTGGAACCAAAACACTATTAAATACTTTCTCCCTTCCCATTCTTTTCTTCCTGCTCAGTTAAGCCCATAGGCCAAGATGTACGCTTGTCACAATTCTCTGAAAAACCACATTAATATTCTGCCCACAAAGTGTTCTACGTAGTGTATGCTAATGAAAATGTTCTACGCTCCTTCTACATAGTCTGTTTTTACCAGGCAATGACAGGCAGCAGTTGCTTCGAATGAAATGCCTCTTCTGGTCTATATTCTACTGCAGGTGTTAGGGTACAAGAACAGACCTGAATGTCAACGTCATAACTAATACAGGAGAACAAATAGCTGTTCTCCTGGGAAATGTTTGCAGGGCAGAGGCCAGTGAGTGCTCATGTCCAGAAATATCTCAAAAATCTTGTTGTCTGACAGATCAGACAGACTTTTGGACATACCATATGTTTTCATCTTGTGTTTTTTTTTTCACTGTTATGTGCCTTGCCAGTGTGAGTTGAAAAAGACATAATGATCCGACACGTATTATAGGAAAAGACACATGAGATAGCATGAGCAGTGTTATGGGTGTGTAATGGTCTGAAGTTTCTTTGTTTTTTGGGGAGAAGAAAGGGAAATGAGAAAAATAATTTGACAGGGGCCCGTTGTTACAGTACTTCACTTGTTCTAATTTTCTGTGTGTTTTTTAGTTTTAAATGAGTTTTCTCCTGAAAGTTTGTAATGTATTGCCCATCTAACCCTGTTAAAGAAAGACAAAATAAAGTAATGTAAGCAAAAAGATGTAAGAAAAAAAAAGACTATATGATTTCACCACAAGACAAACATTTTACAGCAGTAAAATGGACCAAACAAACAGTAGTTTTTATATTACTCAACATTAAACACATATACATAAAGTATATATACAGGTATTTTGTTTAATGACTGGAATTGAAATGTCGCCCCTGACCATTCACACATTTTCTGTTCTGTTCAGGTCAGTGCCCTAAAGATAGCAAGACACAGTTAAAGCATAATGCATCTACACTGGTTTTAACGTATTTTGCTCTCCTTTACCATCATCAAAGTGAACATTTCTATAGAGGGATTTACAAGTTTTCAGTGTACATGTTTTCAAAATGTTGCCTCTCCCAGTGTATTCATAGGCTTGGTATCTTTCATACCTTTATGTGTTTTTTAGCACCATTTTACACCTAAGTGCATTCAGACAGGCAGCTACTCTTCGCCAGCTTAGAAAAAGCAAGGAAGTGCTAAAGCAATATACAGGTAGAGCCAAAACTTTGGACGAGGAGGCAAGTCTTTTTACTTTTCAATTACACCTTTTTGCTGATGTTTCTTATCACAGAGTGGCTGACATTATGCCTTCAGTGTCTTTGGAATTGATTTTTAGAGTGTCTGTTGGCCCTGTAGGATTGGATGGTCCCACATTCAGGGAAGCAGGATGCAAGTAGCTCTGTAGTGAAGCAATTAATGAGATTTTGGTTGAGGATCGATCTGTATGCTGGAAGAAGAAGAATGGGGTTCAGCATCAAGTCCTTAGACATCAAAAACAAAACTTTCTGTTCTGATACTGAATTGTTGATTAGCTTTGTGACCTCCTGAAATCTTTGTTCAGTTTTAATGTCCACATACAGAATTTGACAAGCAGGACGAACAAACAGGTGTATCTCTCAAACTGAGACAGCCTGAGTTTCTTAAAATAGTCCAGATAAATTTAGTGTTGCCATGGGACTGTCACTTTTTAAGCATGTACTGTCTCTTGAATTTGTTCTAGGTTGTAGCGCAGTTCTTTACAGCCCTGTTTCTCTTTAGCCTACAAACTGCTCCGCTGCCAGTAAGGTGACTATGCTGACAATAAGCCGTGCCGCTGGAGAGAATGCTGAGCAGACAGTGGAGCATAGGTAATGCATTTTTGATGCCCACAATGGCTACCATTTCCTTGCTCAGGGAGTAGTGTGACTGCGCCAGGAGGAACCAGGTCTAGCTTCTGAATAAGTGTTAAGTGTCCCATTAAAATGGATGTCCAAATCAGCAGGGAGAAGCAAATTCTCCTGCAAGCTCCTAATCTCTCCTTTCAGCCCCGGTTATCTGCACTATCTTAGAGGGAAGTTCTCCAAAGGTGGCACAGTTTGAAGTCCTTGTGCCCTGCCCTTGAATGCTCACATCTTTTTCCCCCAGGCGTGTAATCAAAAAGTTTGCTCCCGATCACTAGTGCGCATGTCATCTCTCTTCTTTCTTTGTACATAGTGGGCAGTGGGCCATTTTCAGAAGATGCAGCATTTGCATGATGATTCACTGGAACCTAAATTTGCTAGGGTGCTTTCATAAATAGGCTATATACGCTAACTGACTCATTGTGGTATCACACCCACCATGGCATTTTCTTGTATACAGAATAATGTTGCTGCTCTCTCATATTGATTTAAAAAAAAAAAAAGGTAATTCTATTAATGACCAACACATAATCGTGCAGACCTTTTTGCATTTTCTATCCGTTTAAGTTTAATATATGTTGTTTTTTTAGCTTATCTTCCGGGGTTGAATCACTGAGAAGTGCCCTCTTCACACTGACAGTTATATATAATCACGAAACCGAGGCAGAGCCATATAGCAAAAGCCCTGCAATAGAAGTACAGTTTTATTTTCCCCTCACCTACAGATGGTTCCATATGCAGTCACACCACTCATGAAGCCTGCGACTTTCGGCTTTAATAGCAGCCCACTCAGATCCTCGGGGGCGGGTCCCTGTCATTCAGGCATTGAGCGGACATTATTGAAGAAGGTAATTGGCAGGGAGCCTCATCTCTGGAGGTTTCCCTGGGATTCAGCGATCTTTCAAAGGACTGCGGGACTCTGCCATTAATCAGTGCAGGGATAAGAGAAAGGAGGGATGTGCCAGCATCGGCACAGACCCTTACCTTTCCTTCCCCCTGACAGAAAAATCCTTACCTAATCAAACTGCCCACTCTAATCTACACTTAACATCTTCGTGGATGTGGCAGCACACAAAAGGAGGATAACTCCCTGTGCTTAAATGGTTCTGTCTTTTTAGTGGATCCAGTTGTAATAAAGAGAGAAACTGTGTAAGTACACAGAAATGCAAGTTTTAGTTAGACTTCTTTCATTTCAGATTTGAATTATGCCAGATTTTTTTTTGTTTTGTTTGGTGTATTAATAAGTTTGAGACACATTTGTCATACTCAGATCTGGCTTTAGTTAATGGAGCCAAGTGCCAAGACACTCATAGTTTGGAAAAAACAAAAGTTGGGTTGTTTTGTGTCTGTGTGGTTGCATGTTGTATATTTATATACCAGCTCTATTTCCCTAGGACTTAAGTCCATATTGGATGATTTCATGCCTCATGGTTTATGTCCAGTGCCAATAATGTTCAGTGTCAATGCAGGAAGTAGTGTGCCCTTTATGTGTTGAGGTGGAAAATAATTGTGTTGATGTTGAGTTGGTGGATGCCTGTCAAGCAGGAGACCAGAGTTTGCGCTCTGTTACAGACCTGCAATTAAAGTTCACGTTCTAATTAGTCATGAGTGCAATATTTACCTATTTGTAACCGGGTGTTTTAGTTACCTAACCCTAACCATCCCTTAAACATGTTTTTGGTATAGTAAAAAGCGAGAATTTTACAAATGTCGGCATTTGAACATAATCTGGGGTTTCGCAGAATCATCCAATATTGTCATTCTTGTCTGGCGTTAGGGTTCAGTTGGCTCATAGCATTGCATTCACATGCTGTGTTTTCTGAAAATGAAACCTGGAAAACAGCATTAATGAAACCTAGACATCACTTGGGGTAATTTTTTAGTTGAAGACGACTGCCACAAGCTGGATGTTCCCACCGCAAAACAATAACAATTTTTGGGTATGCACACATAGCAGCGTGTAGCAGTGGATTCTTTCAACTCAAGAAGATAAAGCATGCAAAAAAATCAGTATGGTGCTCGAACTTCATTATGAAAGATGCAAGAGTGAAGAAAACAACAGCTGAGCACTGTTAGGAGGGAGTTAACACACCAAGCATGGGAAACAATGCACCATATACACTTATGTTCTTTATTTTGTTCATGTTTTCAAGAAAAATGCAGTGCACTATTGATCCATAGTATGTGTACAGCAGTTGTATCTGGGGAAAAAAACATTATTTCCACCAGATACAACTATTTTTCCAAATAATTGGGTCAAGTATTTGCCAGGAATATAGTGATTGCAATTATTTTAGAAGAATTTCTCTCTTTTTCTCATTCAGGAAGAATGAGAGGAACAATATGGCTCAGATATCAGATAAAAAATGTAACTGTAAGACTTACTGCCTTATTTACCTGAAAGTTGAAAAAACACTGAGAACAACAACTCAAAAACAAATTGGTGCCCTCTACACCTAATCTCATATGTCATACTGATTTTTTACTTGCTCAGTGCTAGATGGATGCTGCATGAACATTGTTTTGCAAGTCAATAAGACAGTAATTGTGTACGGTAAGTAGGTATCATCTTAGTAGAGGTCAGGGTAGGGAAATCATTCTGTGGCTATTTGACTTTATGTTTTGCTCAGGGGAGACATACGCCACAGAATGCAAAGTGGCCTCTTTTCTCAAACTGATGGGGAGAAGATTGTAGCAGATGTCTGACCCCTCCCAGTGAGGTTACTTCTAATTTGTTTGTACCCTTTTCTCCCACGGGGCACTTTGAGAGCAAAGGAAATGACTCAAGAAAAATCTTACCCAACATTTCTTCATCCACTATCTTTTTCTCCAAAAGCAAATTACTGATTTGTTGCTGAAATAGCAGTGCGGTTGTTCACTCAAGCTTTAATCAGACTGGCAATCTCGGTCTGTGTCGTGCTTTTGGACACAAATGGCTGTGAAGTAGAAAGATAACCCTCTGGGCTTTGAGATGATCTTCTAAAATGACCCACAAGATCAAAACGAAGGGCAGACATTTGTAATAAACAAAGTTCAGTTATATGAACTTCAAAATGCCTGACCTTAATTAAAAGGCTAGAGCTGATTGGATAAGTTTGATCTTGAAATAAACGCCATTTCCAGTGGCTTTAGATAGAGACTGTTGGAACAGATTACTTCCAACAGAAAACAAATTATAACAGTGGAACCAGAGTATAAGGGTTTTAACATATGCTGGTATATTCACTGATATATACAGTGAATTTCTCTGCATTCAGAATCTGTCTTTGACTTTTCAAGAGTGACCCTTATAAGCGGCCCATGAGGGATGATAAGCAGGTTCACATTTTGCCCCATGTCTATTGATGAATACAGATGTGATTTTTCTGACAACGATGATAGATATTCTGACAGGTCCCATTCCTGCTCCCTTTGCTGATGAATTTTGGAGGGGGGGGGAATCAAGACGCTGGGTATATTTTTTTCATTTTGGATTTGGACTGAGTGAGCGTATCTATTCATGTTTATCCTTGTGAATTAATGTGAGATTTGGTCCAAGGTGACATGCTGGTTTCGGGGCAGAGAGTGAATAAACACAGTGAAAAACAATAAGCATGGTCATCATGAATCATCCAAATAGGAGCTCTGATGCTGTTTGCCTTTTAAGATTAGATCAAGCTGTCATTATTGTCATATTCCAATGAAAACAAGTTTAAAAATATGATGCTACACATTATTTACTCTATGGACTATGAGTCAGAAGTAGAAAGCCAAATGAAACACAGCATGCAGTACTGAAAATGTCGGGTTTTAGTATTCAACTCAGTGCCATCAAATCCCTGCTACAGTAAGCCAAAGTCTTATCAGTCTTATACCATTGCTGTTATTACTATAAAAAAAAACATTGTATTTCAAAGCACAGCCCGTTGATGTCTTGTTTATAAAGGAAGCCATTACATTTGACCTTGAGACTTGTGTGTGCCTAATTGTTGTTCCCGCATAACAATTTGAAAAGCACTAACAGCACTGAGAAAAACAGCATCCATCAGTGGCAGGACTGGCAACTGGCTAACAGCTTTGTATACACGGTGGACAAGGAAAATGTCATGCACACATGCAGCGGGGTTTTCTGGAAATACAAGACTGGGGAGAGAAGAGGAGAAAATGAATACTTAGAAATTGGAGGGTCACATTATCTACTTGCTAGTTGTTTTTTTGACTTCATAGCTCTATAGATGGTAATGTTTTACATACTGATATTTTATATATAATTTAGTTTCTCACATATTTCCTTTAGGATTGTTTGAGATTGGCTCTTTAAAGGATAAGGCTAGTGATTAAAAAAAGGCTAAATAATATCCTACAGCAGCTTAACACTGTAGTTTTTAGCAAACATTACTGAAACAGAAGTAAATAGTGTATTTGTTGGGAGCTATACTCCCAGCGGGTTTGGTGCGTTAGTGAATATTTATGGCAGCAGGATGACGTATGTGGGATAGACTCAAAATAAACGATGAAGGAACATGCCACTCAGGGCAGTGCTGTGGCTCACTGATGTGTTTTTAATAGTTTTTTGACAACAATGGAGACAGAGGAAGAAGCTGTATCAGGCTTTGGCTATACAGGCAATACTAGGATCGATTCATTGTTGGTTTTGGTCTTTTCATAGGATTTGTTTACCATAAGATAAATAAAGAATATTGTTAGACCTATCCTATTTAACACATACAAACCATCAAGATTAGAATATGCTCAGATATCATGGCCAATATTGGTGCTCAGCTCAGAAATTACAGCAAAATACTTTGAGTTAAGGTTGATATATGTTGGCTTTTTAACCAGTATGAGATATCAGCAAATCGTGTGGTCTACTGAGAGTATGATTGAAATTCATCTTGATCTCTTCCCGCAATTATGCTTCATTAATCATGATCTAATCGTTATGTCAGAAGCTTTTTTTTTTTACCCCTCAAAAGAGAAAAAACTGCCACATGTAATTTTTTTTTTAAATTTTTAACAATCTAATTTAAAGATACAGGATCTTGAGTTTCAATTTAACACTCTTTGTTGGTATCGGCTTGCAAAAACCCAGAATGGTTCAACCCTGGTGAGAACAGTCAATTGAAAAGTCACTTCCCCATTATGCTTTGATGTTCTTAACTTAGTACTGAACGCAAACCTTAATCATTCTGCACAGAACATCGATAGCTCTAATGCATCAGGGGCTCAGCACTGATACATACTCAGTGTTGGAATGTGGACCTTGTAAATTTGACTTATTTATGTGAAGTGGGAGAGAGGTGTTCTTCTCTGCCTTGGCTTGACTGGCAGTCTTTTTGAGTGATTGCTCAAATACATCACTCCAAAGGGAATGTGGCTTCGTGTGCTAATCAAGTGTGGTAACAGCTTAATCCTCAGAGATATCTCTCCTTTAAGTTTTCCTTTTTTCAAATCACATCGAAAAAACTATATTGCGAAATAACTATATATATATTTATTTTTCAACAAAGTGGAGAGGATGGAAATGTGTATAATAGCAACAAATGGAGGCAGCTAAATTTTCCAATCACATTTTCTTGTGGGTATGATGGGTATGACAGATTGGATTAGAGAATCAGTAATTATAATGGCCAATGGGCAAAAACCCCCGGTTTATCTTCATTCTGTGAGGCACAGCACCTGTGCCACATATACTGTGTCAGATTAATCATACCCATCTGCATGAGCATAATCACTCGTTCTCCCTCTCACTTTGTCTTTTTGCCTGCCTCACGTCCCTTTTCTGACATTCATTACATGTACAAAAAGACAGACTTACAAAGTTGTGCATCTTATGGAACGTTGCACACGCGAGTTCTATTTGTAGAGACATGTCTGAATATGTGCCATTTGTGGATAAAGGTTGACGGCGTCATAATGTGCCGCAGTGCTGAGAAAAACCTGTTTGAATGCAGAATGGGATTTTACCTGTAACTGGCAGAGAATGTGTAATCGTTGCTTTTTCTTTTTCACGGGCGGTATGATCCATGGTTAGCAGTAATCTATATTCTTTGCTGCACATAATTAGCTATCATAACCAACAACCCTTGGTCTATTACACTGTGTTTAATATGCATCACAGAGGTAGAGCAGCTGACAAGGATTTTAGTGAGTTGTAGCACCACAGTTAAAAGTAAATATCTGGATTGTTCCTTGAAGGGATTTCTTAGACTACTTTGCACTTTGTACTTCAGAGGTTGTAGAAAAAAGGGAAGCGTGCATGTTCTTGTTATAATGACACAGTTTGTGGGAGATCAGACTATGGAGAAAAAAGTGAGGCAGAACCGTATGACAAAATTTCATCTCTTTTTGCATTTCAGATGGTGACAGTTTTGTGAATTGTTCTGATGCTGTACTTCTGTGAGGAAATTGTTGCACATGCTGTAGTGCTGTGGGTCTTGGTCCTTTTGGTACTCCAGAGAACACCACAGTATCAAACTCTCTGTTTTCTATTAGGTCCTCCGGTCCCATTTCTGCTAAGTTGTGAACATCATAGAAAATACAGAAAATGCTTCTTTCTTAATTTGATTAAAAGACAAAAGCAACATAAGGATCCTATTGGTTGTTCACTCTCATTAACATCTGTCGTGTGCCTTAGCTCTGCTGTAAATACAACAATAAAAGACATGGAAATTTGTGAAAGGAGCCTGGATCTAATCAGTTTGAAGTGTCGACAGCAGTAGGAGTGACGTGAATGAATTGAGGATTGAGATGAGATGGATGCAGTATATTTAGCTTTTGTTTTGAAAAAGTATGACTATTTGGAACATATCAAGCATATGTATGGACAGAACAGAAACGGATTATGCTACAGGAGAAGCGACGTCTGTTCTCCACGAAACTCTGTTCTCCAGGCTACATACTTTTTAAAACCACCTTTCAAATAGGTGTCACTTTAAGACTTTTAAATTACAGTATATTTATGTCTTCATTTTCTCTGTTTTGGACATATTGATCATATTATGCAGCAGCAGACATTTGTATGTTGTTTGTGTTTCCTCCGGACACTACGAGGCCTTCATTGTAATAATTTCTTGTTAATGCTCTCCAGCACTGATATTAATCATTGGTGTTTTTTGTAATACACATAATGTAACCATGGCTTTTAAACTAAGCTCTGGCATTATCCCGCTCTCCCCTTCACATCACACCACCACATGTCACACAAATGTATTTATTTATTCACTGTCATTGCAGCATACAGAGTAAGCACTGTAAGCATATCCGGTCTATATGAATAAAGTAAGACATTCTTCAACGTCTTCATTCCTTATTAGAGATGCAGTGTCAATATGAGTTTTAACTAAGATGCAAGAAGCAGCATGAATCTGATTGAGAGAAAAGTTTCTTGGATTGCACAATAGCTTGTCCTTTAGCATTGGCTTTCAAAGTTAAACTGATTAAGAGGAATGAATATAACACTGACAAAAAGACTTCTCGTTTAGTTGCTTTGCATAGAAAACAGAAAAAAGAAAGAAAAAAGTCTACTTAAGATTCATGTCTCTCTTCTGTGACTGAATAGATCCAGACATCAATATTTTACACATCTTTCAAAACATGAAAGATTTGTTGTGTCCAAAATTTCTTTCCCTAGTGAATTATTCAGTCTCTTTTGAAATATAAAAACATCATGGATTTATTTGTTCTCATAATTAGCTGAGAAAAACACAACTTTTCATAAAGGGATCTCAGATTTTCTGAAACAGCTGTCAAGTCATTTATGCATTTGAACAACTAATATAATTCCTCTTTAGAACTGCATCCACGTCTACAGTACACACGTAGCATGTCAGTATTCAGATCAAAGAGAAACATTACACAGCTAAAACACTGCCATTTATATAACATTACAAATGTTCTATTCATAGTTAATCTAGTTTATTGCACCTATGACATCTACCCTATTTGGTCACAATCTACAGATCACGACGACTACGTTTCCATGCACAAAAATATTCTGAATATGAGAATATTCCGAATTTGATACGGGTAATGTAAATAATTTGGATATTATTAGGTCTTAATCCAAATGTAGCATTTCCAGGTTCCGACGGCACAGCCATAGGAAGTACATCATGGGGTTGTTTTACGTTAGTCAGCGTTTGCACGGCTGCATGTTAACAGGAATATTAGTGGAATTTTCATTTTCAGTAGCCATGTAAACAGCATAGAAAGAATATTGTCTTTTCCGGAATAAGGGAATATTTGTGCATGTAGGCCAAACGTAGTCTGTGAGTCACAATCGTAGAGCAAAAACCCAAACCAGCATCCTGGTTGAAGAACAACGTTAACATTCCTGTTTATATCTCACTCTCATCCTCAATCTCAATGGTATAATGACATAAATTACTTTTGTAGAGTCAGCTTTTCATTATTAATTCATTTTCATGTGCTGAGAAAATGTTTAAATGGTACATATTTTATTTACAAAACAGGCATCATGTCATTGGATATTTCACCCTGTGAGAAAATACACTAATGTCCTATTGTTCACCAGTCACTGGAGGTGAGTTAATGGTCATGGATGCCCCAGTGTATTATTTTTTTTAATCTTTGCTACTATAAAGGCATTGTGTGGTCACAGAGATAGAGATGCAGAAAACCAGATGTATTACAGATAAGAGGATTACAGGCAACGCTCCTTCTTGGTCCTCATTTGAGGTTTCAAAGCTGCTGCGATGCTCCAGGAGCAGCAGCTGGGTCCTGGTTGATAATCTTGTCCCACCAAAGTCAAAGAGATGGCTTTCAAAGCCTTGCTAGGTCTCTTTGCCATCATCATTACTGAAGCTACAGATGGTCCCAGTTTTGCATGGCTACCGCGCAGCAGGGGGTATCGAGTGAGGCTGCTACTGAAAGGGAATAGATGGTTTTGGTGAGAGTGGTTTGATCTGAAGGAGAGACAAAATGTTGGAAATTAATTTGTTTCTCACTGCCAAGAGTGTTTTGACCATAATGGATGCTTCACTCATCTTATATCATGGATGTTTTTCTATTCCATTCTGCATTGGCCTTGACTGCAACCCTTTGCTGTCTCTCCAATGTTCTTATACCATTGTCCTTACTTAGAGGACCACTCAATAACAACAACAATGACATAGTAATACAAAGTTATTCTAGTCTATAGCTGTTCACATCTATCTGTTGAGAAAAATGTTACTCCTGATTAATGTAAACAGGTCACAAAGCGTGGTAAGCTTACTCTTGGTTTCATGGTTAAATAATAATTGAAAGCTATATAGGAAGTCCATCAACCTGAACTGCACCACCTCACCACCAGCATCATGCTCAGCAGGAGCAACAAGGTTACCATGGTGAGAGTGATTGAGAGCCCATTAGTGAACTGTTAGTGTTGGTCACAGACGGGGTTGATGTGATCTGTGTGGAAGGACCGGTGACATTTTTTATTTTAGTTTTCTTTCCTATGGAGGGATCAGCAGAAGATGAAAAATGACACTCTTAAAAAGCATTGCAATTACTACTTGATAGAAAACTTAATAGCTTCTGATTTAATAGTTTCCTCAAGCAGTTAGCAAATGTTGGAAAATTAGCCAGCAGACCTTTTGTAAAGGAGAAGAAAGCATAAAGCAAATGGCATCTTCAGCAATCTGTTTTTGAAAAACTTTAAACAACTTTCATCTGATCTATGAAGCACCTGGGCTAAAATGAAAAGTGTGAATGTTTTTAAATGTCACCAAGGGACAATCAGCAGGTCTGAAACCCGCTATTACCACAAAACTGTCAGAGTTTTTGGGCTAGGGCTGTCTTTTCATCCTGTGGGCTTTAGCACATGTAGATAACTGGAACACTGACTACTTTTACATGCACTTAATATTCCACTATTATTCCAATTATGTCAATATTCTGAATTTGATACTGGTCATGTAAACATTATATTCTATTTGGATATTCGGAAAGAGGCATTAAGAAGTGGGATATGCCGGTATTATTCGGGTTTTAGGTGCATTCTTTGGAAATGTATACAGCGCATTTGGAATATGAGTCTCATCTGGGGTTTTTACGGCAGTTTGAGACACACAGTGTTTTGCCTGTTTGCAGTCGGCTCTGTTCGTTGTAAACAAACCAACTAACCAAAACAGTTTGCAAGCTTGGGCAGAGATGCATGCCCAAAAGAAAAGCCCACATTTCTCCTCGGAAGGAGAAACACACCTACTTTTAATCATTTTGAAGGACTTGATGTCAACAGGTTTTGACTGCGTAGCCATAGGACGTACGTCATGGGGTCGTTTTACGTTAATCAGAGTTTGTACAGCCGCATGTTAACAGGAATATTAGAGGAATATTAATTTCCATTAGCCATGTAAACAGTTTAGTAGGAATATTGTTTTTTTCGGAATAAGGGCAAAAAACTGAATATTTTTGCATGTAGACATAGTCATTGACACTGGGCCTTTTATTTTTCTTACAGTCGCAATCCTCCTACAATTCAACTCCAAAATCCTATTTGATACACCTACACAGTGCCCACATACAGTAGCTCTAAGTTGAACTATATTAAAAGAACGAAAAGTAATTTAGATATACTGAGGCATTAAGAAAATATAACCAGTATCACAGCTTTCCATTAAATGGTTTCTTAGAATGTTTTGTATAGTATGTGAGAGGAATAATAACATGGATCTGTTATGGCTGGTAGCTGTGGGCAGGGTGTTTACAGCCTCTTTTCATCTCCACCATAAACAAAATGCAGACGTTTAAATGCAGTTTTCAACCAACAGTAGCCCTTTAGAGGCATGGGCAGGTTACAGGCCATCTGCAAAAAAGCAAAGTTGCAGAAAAATGACCTCTTATTATTTTTTCATTTGTTTATTTCCTGAAACCAAATCAGCTCTGTGCGCATCACTTGCACACTGTCAGTGTGGACTTTATTAACTGAATTGATACCTGCTGATATTTGTTTCTGTTCTGTGCGGGTCACTTACTTATCATTCTTTGCATTTAAGGGGCCCTCCACCCGTTTTACACATCAAAGTCTGTCTGTAGGTCTCAGGGAGTACTAATGCACATGTGGGAAAAATTGTATTATGCTTTTTGTGGCTTGAGAAAGAGCTATGCAATTTCTGATAAATTCCCTCAAGTAATATCACTTGGATTTTGGTTGGGACTGAAGACTACAAGTGTGATAATTTAAAAATTCTAGGAATGTGGAGTTAGAGAGAAGAGATCTTACCAGACCTCTGTAGCATTCCCCTCATCTCTGCTTGAGGCTCAAGGCTCAAGGCCTAATTTCAAATGTGATCTGTCTATACTCAGTTGTTTCCTCATAATGCTGATCTCTTGCAAAACTTTAGTAAGTTGGACCTTCTTAAACACATTGCCCAGAGCTGGGGAGACAAAGGAAATAGAGTCATCTAAAAATAGGGAGCCTCCAAGTTATCACAAGGAGGTTTCATATGTCAATGTATCCAAGGTCTGTTTTCTTTTTTCCTGTTCCAGCCTGAGATCTACCGACTGAGGGGCGAAGGGGCATTTTACTCAATGAAATTTATCCCGCAGGGATCAATAGAGTAAGAGGGATTATTTTTCCAGTGCCTCTGGAACTGTTTTCACGGTTCCTTGGGCTGCACAAAGTGGTCATTTCATTATTATCAGATCACCAAATCAATTCCTGATTCTAAACAGAAGTTTGGTCCCAAGATTTAGTCTTCTGTAGGGAATCAGTATATTTCTATTAGATAACTGCTGGCTAAAGATAGATGTTTAATTGTGTCAACTAGGTTTCCTCGAGGGAAATGTTGCTAATTGGCACTCTTAAAATGTGACTCTGATGGTAGGCGCAAACGCCTGCCTGTCTGTCTGTGTGTCTGTCAGTCGGTTCTTTTCAGTTGTCCGTGCATCCATAGATGTAGCCACTTATATTTTTAAACCCTTAGTAAATTGTTACTGCATGGTTTTCCAAACTCATTTTTGCTCTTCACAAACCTCACTGTTACTTGGTCAAATCAGCAGGGAATGCTGCTGACATGCTCAATGTACTGTAATATTGCCTTGGTCTCTCAGGATCTCTTGAGCATTACAAATATAATACAAAATTCATATTTGCAAGCATCTGAAGTCATGACTCTCAATCCACTATAATGAACAGGCAGAAAACATTTGCTTTGCATCTACATGGATATATCTTGTGGGAGTATTTGCATACCAACTATCATTTGCATGTATTTATTTATTATTAACAGAGCTTCCATGATGTGATTAGTTACCCAGCCTGATGTTGTGTGGACAAATAGTAATGCAGTGCCAACTTGGTCTGCAGGTGCCTTTAGCGTGTGAGACAACAGCAGCGACAAACTGATGGTAATTCCTGGCAGTACAACCTTTCAACCACCCACCTCACACCAATCCTTTCTCTCCCGCTCCCTCCGTGTGCCCTTGTGATTAATGTGTCTCACTCCCCACATGCTGCCCTTAAGACAAGAGCAGCTTACTGCTTCCCTTACGCTGCCAGAGGTCCCAAAAATGACAGTCAAATAGGATTAGAGTTCACATTTGGGGCGGAGGGTGTTTTTGTGCGCGCGTGTGAGGGCACAGAAGAAACATCCATGAAGTAGTTTGTTTTTTTAGCCAATTTATGTCAGGAGAGAAGAAAAGGTGCAGCAGCTCGGGTGGGTTGATGCCTTGGCAGTCGTGTTGTTGCGAAAAACAAGACTGGAGGGGGTGAGATAGGGATTTGAGGGGGTGATTCATTGCAATCTGCCACAATGGTATATGTGCCCAAAGCTGAAATCTCAGCCTAGGTTCTGCCTTAATAAAGCCTGTTGGCGTTAAGCCTTATTACTCAGCAGTCAAATGCCAAAAGACATCTCATGTTCCACAGTGAGACTACGCCATTCTCTATCTGGTCTTCCATTAAAAAGAAGCTTGCACTTTTTTGTACAGCAATTTATGGTGTTTTTTGAGGTGAAATATACTCAACAGATGTTGATTTTTTTTTTATGTGACACCTTTCACATTATAATTTCTACCAGTGCATATCAAACCGATTTTAGTCTGAAGGATTTATCAGTGTTAATGCACTATGGCTAATTAAAGAACATGCATTACATATGTTGAAGTAAAATGTCTATGTAGAACGTACAGTTAGAAGATTTTAGTACATTTATACTTTACCTTATTTTTATATTGAGGATGGCCTGTAGGAAACAAAACAAAAAAGCAATAATTTTGTCATGCTCTTAAAGTAAAGAAGGCGTCTCATTGTCAGGTAATATACTTCTCTACTATGCAAAAAATAGAAAAAGCATATTCAGCACATTTATTGCTTAAAGAGATTAAACAAATGACATTACCACTTGAGGCTGATGCAACCTTAATGATTATAACAACTAAATATGGATGCTTTAAAATCACAGTTTGGTCTGTGCTGAACAAGGAAACATCTACATTTCTATTCTGTCTTCCAGAGATTGGCCCCGTCAAGGTGATAAGAATGGTCTGGGGCCTCAATGGTAGGTGATGTCAAAAACTCAATCCATTGTCACATTTTTTGTTGATTTTCATCAGCCATCCATTGCAACTACTGGCCCTATTTGCTAAGAAGCAACATCGGAGAAATCGCTGCCTGAAGGGAGAGTGCAGACTGTGCCTTTTTTCGCCTCATCACCCACTCTATCCCCCAGACAAAAGTTACAACTTTCAGACAATACAAGGCCAAGAACACAGATGTTAAGCAATCTGGGTCTCAATAAAACGTGTCCCTGGTTTCAACTGCAAATGGAAGGAAATCGTAAGGAAATTCTTTTGCTGCCAGTAAAATCCTCTGACATATCAAGGGTGAATCCTTCCTACATGACTGGAACAACAATGAAGACCCAGTGGCTTTTTTGTTTGTTGACACAGTAGATGTGGTTTCTGACCGTATTATTCAGTAGTCATATACCTTACAAATGACCATCACCATTTTCCCATTTCTTGTTACTGCAGATAATGGTTTTGTTACTGTATGATGAAAGTAGAAGATTGGAATTGGTGGCAGATAAAAAGACCAATCCCCATAGAACTGTCTGACTTGAACTGAATGAGATTGAACCTGTCTTCTTAACCATCGTCCTGTCCACCTGCCACTGAGCGCCAATTGAGTTGATGCAGGTGCACGCTGAACCCTGCTGTCAGTCAGCAGTCTAAAGGCTAATTCAGAACGACACTCTCTGTCCATCTGTACAGGCTCAGTCTCAGTTTATTTTGGAAAGCACAACTGGGGGATAGCTAGCTTTCTTCTAAACCTACTTATCCTAGAAATGTGTGTTGCATTTTGTGTATGATGGCATATTTCTCAGTTTTGATTCTGCTACGCATCAGCTGAAAGAGAGTGCTGCAAATGGGAGCCATTTTCTGCACCTTTCTAATCCTCTTACACGCCATCTTTGACCCCTTATCTTAGTTTTTTCTTAAAATTACAGAGCCTAATTACGTATCACCAGTAGAAATTCAGCTGGATGGAATGCAGTTCTGGGCCATATGTGATGTAACAAAATTTGCTGTGCAACTTCTGGTGCTGAAGCTAATCCTATCAAATGAGGATAAGTACGACACAATCCCAGGTCTAACACAACCACATGGGCAGCTGATACAGATCCCCTCACATCAGCCTGCTAGAGCTGATCCGAACCAGAAGGATAAATGTTTTTACAGCATAGACCATACCTACTCTTAATACCTCTGTTGATTTTAATATGCTTTAATCATTGGTGTCATGATTTAGTTTTGGAGAAAGTATAGGATACTTATGCATAAGAGCCACCTCTATTATGATTGACAAAATATTATTAATGTACTGTTTTTTCTGCCCTGTACACTAATACAAATTGAAATTGAAACAAAGTGACCGCGCAAGAGTCAGGCCATAAAGCAAGAAAATATGACTGCCTGTTGTCACTGTGCAAGGTGTTCTGTTTTTGCACCGAGCTGTCTTGTGTCAGCACACAGTGACCTTCTTCGCTGATATGAATTACAGTTACATTTGGCCAGCAGACAGTGGAAGGTTTATAAAATCTGTCTGCCATATCCTCTCATCTAAGGCAACAAATACAGTGTTATTGTCCAAACACATCACGGAGGAAGCCTGTATAGCTGTGGCCTCTGTAAAGCTGCCAAGTCAGGCTGCCTTCTCCGTGGGAATGCTATATATTTGCTGTCGGGGAGTGTAGTCATAAACGAGCAGGTCTCTGTCCATAACTTTCCCCTTATTGTTTATCATCCTATTCCAGACCACAGTCACCATCTGCAGACCCCCACATAACGGGTCATCTCTCATGAACCATGGATCTGAATTTTGACACCAAACCTGGGATGGAAAGGGGGAAAGAGCAGCAGAGTAGAGAAAAAGGGCGTGCTATATTTCAGGATTGACAGACTGTTCAGAGGCATCTGGCAGCAGTTGCTCTCACCTGTGGTCTGAGCAGTTGTGTCATGAATCAAGCAAGTTGGGCAAACTATCACATATAGCAGAGGTCAAACTTTATCCTCACAAGCTCAAATTAGATTTACACTGACAATGATAAGGCAGGATTGGCAGGCCTCTAGAGGCCTTTGGACATTAAAGGGTTGAAGTGTAGGCTAGCATCCCTCATACTGTAGATTGATGGCGATCTGACTAAGCCTGGGAAAACATTGCGGCTTCAATGACAATCTAGAACAAAACATAAAAGGGAAAGGAGGGGAAGAAAATTTGTGATATTGTAATTCATGTAAATTTTGACCAAAGTGGCCTTAAGTCAATTTCGGACTTCTCATGTGTTCACACTGCAACCTCAAAGGTTAACACAATTCGGACTAATTATCACCATCACAAATAAATTTACCAATTACATGCATAAAAGGAATTAGTTTTGGTGCATGGGTCAGTACAATTAAATAAAAACAGGATCAAAATAAAATTGGGTAACTTAAAGCAGCAATAATTGATTTTTTATCCACTTGGGGCAGCAGAACGAGCTGTTAAACACATCACTGACATAATATGTTATATTGCAAACAAGGATGATCTCAGCTCCATTTAGGTCTCAACCAACTCCTGAAGAAAACACCTGGCTCTTCAGCAGCTAAATGAGCAATTTTGCAGCTATAGTTGTTTACTTAGTCCGTCTGCTGTGTGGTGCTGTGCAGGTAAAGTTCAGTTGGTTTCTAAGAGATTTTTTTTTGTTGCTGAAATCTGCTGCCTGTTACTGCTGGAAATGAGGAAGATGAAAGCAGTGAGAACCAAAACAGTGTTTTTTTTTTCAAGCCTTGAAACCAAAACAATTAACTTGAAAATGCAAAAATGCTCCATTGAGCTGAGAGGAACTGCAAAGACAGTTATAATTATCACTCTGCGCAACTCCTCTCACATTGCTTAATGAAAAAATAGTAATAAGCATAAAGATAAAGATTTTGAAGTGTACTGAAAAGAATACTAAATATGATTGAAGTGTAATATACTAATATACAAAAACAAATAGTCTCAACTGAATATACAGGAGAAATAGGGTTCTGTTAAATCTACACAGAATGCAAAGATACCAGGAATGTTAAGAGGTTAGTGCAATGCAATCAATAATTCCCAGTAATTTTGCATAGTTTGTGAATATGCAAAGTAAGCAGAAGTACTGAAGGAAGATGGATGATTTCAGTGAATGAATATAATGGGATTGTGCTACAGCTGAATTTGTTCATATTATTACCTAACTGTGATGAGTTAAGATAGTTTAGGTAGCAAGTAATTAAAATAAATCAATAAAAAAAACACTGTTGCAAATGGGGTGAAACACCAGGTGCAAGCATTTTCTAAGCACTAACTTAGACACATTCACTGTAGTCAAAGTAAATGAATAAGAATAAAGAGCAGAGAAGTTGTTTCACTTCAACACCTTCTCATCCATTTCACGCTTGGCAGGAGGAATTATCTTTCATTTCCAACCGTTTTTTGGATGTCTGGTTACTGCTTGATCCTTTTGTTGGAAGTATGAATACATAGTAAGTCCTCTTAAAGAAAGACCTGTCTCACCCCGTGGGAGAAGAATGATCAACAGTCCTGCTCCTTCCACACTGTAATTACCTTTAATAACAGTATATTTACTGTATTAGTCAAGCTCATCTGGAAATTATCTCTCTAATTGCTCTATTAGTATGTGTAACATCAGCCCCCACAAAAGCTAGTTCTATCATTATGTGAAGTTATCTTGTAAATGAAAGACTGCACTGCATGGAAATTTGCTATTAATTATTTTATTATTATAAGTTATGCAAATGTATCATTTCTGGTTTAATGATGATTACATGTCAGTGTTGTCTCTCCGTTAGTCACGAACATCACTCTTGGTTTAGGGTTAATGTCATCTGTGGGTTTTCTTCCTCCTCTGCACATTAATAGAGCCGCCGTGAGTTGTGGCTTTTATGAACTGAAGTCAAACACCTGCAGTATCTGTATGCTCACATTTGCCATCATTGATGGTAAAAGAAAGCCAGAGGACCAGTGATGTTTTGCAATTTCCCTTCATACAGAGAGATAATTAGGAGAAGAATTTGATTCATTAGCCTATGGAAAGAAGCGTACCTTCCTCCCTGAGCGGACGGCCCCTCCACTTCAAAGGGAGCACAGGTTCTTTGATCAACGACCAAGAGTATAGGAGATGGGTAGAACAGTACAGAGTACCACTGTGATTACTGTGCACTTCATGGCTTCGCCTCTGCCTCTGGACACCAGCTCTGCAAGATGGATGGTGATCGTCAGCCACGTTTGAAAGATAATGTGATCTGATTCCAGGAGGATTTGGCCCCTAAACTTGCTTGGCCCCAGCTGTCGAGATTAACTTTGTGTCATGTCCTGTGATGTCCCCCTTAGTTTTTCCTACATCGAGTATCTTTCTTTTCTTTATTTCTTTCATCCCTTCTCCACATGTGGTCTATTTTACAGCTCAGTGACCTCAACACTGATACAGTCACACACACTCGGGGGACAGTTGTGTGTGCACAAACATGCACTTTCTTTTCTCTCAGTCTGTTCTTTGAAGAGAAGGACAAGGTGATATTCCAATTTACTTGGTGACTTTGGTTCTCTCAATGTACTAGTCACCTTCATTTCAATTACTATCTTTCTGCTGCAATGGCTGCTGATGCAAAGCTTGTAGCAGCCTTTTCAGAATCTACTTTTTTCATTTGCTATGTCCTATCTTCTATTCTTTAAAAGCTTTTCTACAATTCCTATACAGATAGATGCACTACTTTTGGGCAGAGAGAATCCCAATTAATTTAGAGGTCGTTTGTTTAGTCCTCCTCACATCAGATCAATTTTATGCAGGAGGGAAACAGGGAAAATCGTTACACAGCTTAAAAGAAACCTAAGTGAATTACAGTAATTATTTAATGCTTGGTCTTGATCAAGCTAAGTGTCTGTACAGGCTTTTATTTATTTCCTTAATAGCCCCTTCATCTCCCAAGGTCCCTCTGTGGCCTGTGATAAAAGAAACATTCATGAACAGAGGACGAATCCAACTGTAAAGAAAAGGAATTGCATTTAATGTTTGTACTTACGATTTTGCTTATAAACCAACTTTGAGAAGTCTCATCTTGCTGGAGATGCTATACATAGCAATATATAGGAGATAGTAATTTCTGTGCCTTGAGATGTTTACCATCTTCAGCAGTAATGGGTGGGTGGGGGGGTATTTACGGGTAGTAGAATGGAACAGTAAGAAAAGAAGATATTAAACAGAGTTCACATAAGCTTTTGTAAGATTTTCTCCCAGAAACCTTTTTAGTGAATGTGTGGATGGATGAAATGGACTGACTTGGTGGTTGACTTGGTAGTTCTAAAGATTTCAGTCCTGGTTGATTTGGTGACACTGTGGTTAAAGGTGGTAACTGCAAGTGCAGTTTATTACTAAAGCAAACACTCCTTGAGCAACTACTTTGACAGAAATCAAACATAAGAGCAACTAGTATATCTGTCTACAGCACAGCCAAACAAAATTATGTAATTTCAATAAAGAGGTCAGTCAATAATAATTGCAATTTTATTTTCTTCTGCACATAGGATGAGTAGTTTACCACACACCAACAGAGCACGGTACAGGTAATCAGAGTAGTTTACCTTGCTGAGAAGTTGGAGGTGTGCAGTCTGTCGCTTGCAGCTGTCACTTTGGCTGGTGCTTATTGTTCCATTCCCTTGCAAAAGAAAAAAGAAAAAAAAAAAAAGAATCCGCAGATGAAAAAATTGCCAATAATAACAACATCTTGTATTGTAGACACATTTTGGACGGACCGTCATGGTGCATCATTTACAAGGGATCACTCGTGCACATGAGGGCAGTTTGAATCTGGCATGGGTATGGTGGACCCTGCCACTAACAATTTAGAATAATATATAGATTGGTAGTTTCAGAATGTAAATACATTTAAAGGCCATTGCTTAAAAATGCAGACTAAAAATAGTATTAAAAAAAATATAACCGGACAATGAAATGTATAAAAAATCTACTTTTAGTAGTTTTCAAGATGCCAACAACCATTGTTTGGTTCAAATCAAAGTCACGACCACAGCTACAAAACCATGGAACCATGTCGTTCATGAAGCATAGAATCATAGCTGCCCAAAAATTACATTAAGGTTCATCCGATTGTAACTACACTATTTAACCAGATTTAGTTTTGTTTTTGCACACAGTGAAATTACATCCTGCCAGGTGGAGTTTCACTTTAAGCACACAGTATTTTTGTGTTGTTTGTGGTGCTTAAGTCAAAATTGGTGGATTTCTCTGTCAACACCTCTCACATACAGTGCACAGAGCTTGAGACTCTTCAGAGAGTAACAAAATACTCAAGTACAAGGAGGCAAAAGGAAGGTTGGTTAATGATTTTGTGAGCCATAACCTTAGCAAAAACTCTGCTTCTTTAAAAGGGCACTGCTTGGGCAAGAACAACAGTTTTATATTTTTTACTTGGGAGTGGAGTATGAGAGAAAACAAGACGATAGACAAACAGTTCAGTCCAAACAAATGAAGATAAATCTTGCACCACATTTGGCAGACCGTTTGGAGCTGAATGAAACCCACCTGCTAATTCATATGGTTGCACAATCTGATGTGGCTGCAACTCAGAGAGCAATGTCTCTGCTGCCTTGTTTACAAGTTTAATTGCCTCTTGTTGTAAATGTGCATCGGATAGAAGGAAGAACAATTTAATTGTAGAATAAAATTGGGGAAACATTGTACAAGGCCAGCGAGTGTATAAGCTTTTATTTGGACTGTAAAACAGTAGCTTCACTAAAGCACTATCAATTGAGCCAATAGAATGTAGCTTGTAATCATAGATGACATGAAAACCCGTTTCATGATTCTGTCATTTAAAGAATGAAATATGGGTGTGCAGTGTAGCCAATTGGGATAATACTTAGGAATGAAACTTTTTTTTCCTATAATGTAATTTCAATTTCACTGTGTCCTTTGAGGTCAGTGAATCTTTGTCTGACTGTGCCCTGGGAAGGTAAACTTAATTTACTGCTATATCTCTTTCCACTACTAAGGCGCAGCATATCCAATAGTGAACCTCCTAAACATAATCAATTATCTGAGCTCCAATGGCAGAGAATGCAGAATGCTGATAAGACTTTGTAGACTTTTTTTTTTTCTAATGAAGAGAGAAAAGACGATTTGGTTCAATACCCTGGGGGAGTTTTTTTTTCCTCTCCTGGTAAAAGAGAATTATTCATTGCATTCTCTAAGGGAAAAGTCGATCATTCCCAATAAGTCACCAAGTTGTTGTCCCTTTTTCGGTTGTGCTGAGTAGGACCCTAGGCAATGTCGATTTTATGTCATATGCTTTGCTCTGCTGTTTCTTAAAGGCACGGTTGTCAGGCCGACAGTGAAGTGACTTTGACTTGGTGGTATTATACAACTGACACTCAGTGATATTTATCAAGGTGCAGTGAGACTGTCATGTTAGAGATGCTGGCGTAGCCTGAAATCAGCATCGCCTCTGCTTTCAGTGCAGCCCTCCTCCCTCAAACTCATCTTTTTCTGTCTTGTACTGTTCTGTACTCCGAACAATGAAGCATGGGATTTATCAATAGCCACATACTGTAGGTGTGTATGTGTGGGCTTTTTCAGTATGATTGCTTTGACTCTGTCCCCTTGGCTATAATATTTTGAATTCATGTTTCTTTTAAAAACATTTTTATTTGGCCCCTGGGTCAGGTTTATGAGGGGCCAGCTCCCTAATGCTTTCTATTGATCATTTCATCCAGCTTATTTGCATGTGAAGAGCTTGTGTGCTGAGATGCGCAATGTTGCACATAGATAAAGAATGACACTTCACTGAAGATCAACTGTATTGATTTTTGGTCTGTTTTTTTTTTTTTTTTGCCAAGCTTTGTTGACAACCTCAGGCTTGTCTTGAAAAATGCTACATGTGGGGCTAAACAAATGAAAACAATGGATTAGCCTCTTCTGTCTTTTAATTTTTAGTAGTAAAATGATTCAAAGTCATGCTGACCTTTTACAGGCAGCATCTGTGGGGAAATAGAATTTATGTTCCGTGGGCCAGGCTTTATGCCAACACACTGGCTGCTGTTTTTCTACCATTAAACAAGAGTTATGTCACACTTCCCATTTAATCACAGGCTTTTTCAGGGGCCTGGGCTGAATCAGAGCACCCGGCCAATGACTCACTGTGAGGGGCCCATTTGACAGATTACACCTGCAGTCACACTTAAAGGTAATGTTAGCAGGCCCTTGGTAGAGGAGGAGGAGACCCTAACAATTTCATTAAATGTTTTCAATTGACCTTCATGGCAAATGAACAGTCGAGTTCAACATAGTCAACATAGTCCTTAATGCTCATAGAAGCCACAACATTCAATATTCCTATTACAAAGCTGTCCATCATTATTTCTGTCAAAGTAATGTTTGCCATCATTGTGTAAAGTCTAGCTCAACCCTCATTGAAGTCAAATTTTATATCCTAAAATTACTTAGGCCAGAGTGTTTTCTCAAGGATGTTCCAGCAGCTTTGAGGGCAAACTTGGCAGTTTCATGGTTCAGTGGTCTGCTGTAAGCTCCGTACCGCTGCGTAGGACAGTCTCGGAATCATCTAGACAGCAGAGTGACAAAGTGTGGAGCAGAAACCTGTTTAACACTTCATCATCACTGTCATAGACATCCAGAAGGAGCGAGGCAATTCACCACATACAGGGAGGGAGAAAGACTCCCGGCAAGGTTGATCACATCTGTGAAATTAGAAATACTTTAGGTCTAAATGGCCAGCAAGTGTGTTTGCTTTTGTAGTTATCTGCAGCTACTCGTTCCCACTTTCCCTTTTTCCAGAATAATGTTGCATGCTGTACCCGTGCTGCATACATACAACCTGAATTTGTCAAAGTCAAATAGAATTTTAGAGCAAATCTCACAGCAATGAACAGACCAACACACTCTATTTCATGCGCTGTTAGATTTAAAGAGTATTATAAGCCATCCAGGAAGATATATCTTAAGGGTGTTAGGTTTGGGTGTGTTACACAAAACATACTGTAGGATGTTATAATAGTGCTTAACTGGCTGAATCAGTCCATGATAACACACTGGCTCGATAACATCAACAGTTGAATAAGTTCAATAAAATCACCACAGGTGACCTCTCCAGTCTCTGAATTAGAATCTGCATTTGTGTGGGATTGTTATATTTCTTATTTCATATTTGGAACAGGGATTTTGTTGCAGTATATTGGTGTTACTACTGTACCATCGAACGTTTTTTATACAAGTATGGGAATGTTTAACCTTGTCTGATGTTAAATATCTAAGCACTACTCTGAAATTCAGATTGCTTTCTGAAGCAGGGCAAGTTCCCTGCCTTATTTTAGATAATAAGTGCACTATATGCACATATTGCCCCTACTAGTTTTACTTAACCAAGCATGTGACCCTGCCAGCAAACTGAATGTTCCTTTCAGTAATGGGAATTGAATAGCAAATACTTTCCGCCTGGCACAGAGCCTGTCTTTGTGTATGTGTGTCTCTGTGTGTACATGTCTATGAGCACTGCAGGGCCGTGGTTTTCTGTCTCTCTTTATGTCAGTGTGAGCGAGCCAGGTGGGTGAAGAGGATAAGAGTTTGGGGGGGTTAAAAAAAAAAAAAAAAAAAAAGGAAGACAGGAAGTGATGTGGATATTGACCCACATTCCCTGAGCGTGTGGAGGCACAGATGGGGTCAGCAGAGATACTGCTCCTGTTAAGGCCACATGGGGTGAGGGATGAAGACTAGCTTTGTGGAAGTTTAACAATTGCTAGCCAGCGAAGCTTCTGCCCCGGAAAGTACAATTTAAAGGCTTTGCTGTGAAATCTGGTTCAACTTTTTCTGCGAACTGGCTCCCTTAGAGCTGTTTTATGAACAGCCCAATCCATGGGTCCTGTGCCCTTTTGTAAAAGTTGCTTCATCATTTTTAAACTTTAAGAAGACCAACTTGTAAAAAAATAACTGGGGAATTGGGAGTTGTTAAAAGCAAAAGCACAATGAAACATTTACAGCTAATTCAGTTGACATCCAAATTAAATTCAGGTGCATATATTTAAAAGTTGTTTTGGAAGATTTTGAAATTTCTCATTAACTAGACTTATTGCACTTCATAGTTTCTGAATATTTTAGATTTTGATCTTTCAGGGGGCTGTGTGTACATGTGGGTTTGCTGGTGTGTAAGAGTGTGTGACCAGAACATAAAACAGAGGCAGAGCTGCTCGATGTTATTGAACATTTACCAATTAGGATTCTCAGAGAACCTCACCACAGGCTTCATAGTGAGTTAGCTGAGGACTGCTCAATATGGGAAACGAAAATGAATTACTTTTGTGAGCTTTCATAGTGTTTTAGTGCACATGGCAGCTTTTGCTTAGTGATTAGGGGTCTCGAAAATATTTAGGAAGGCCCGGCTAAATATACAGCCAAGGAGACGTTCTCATACCTTACTTAACCAAGTGTGAAATAGCTTTGGCTAAGTAAGGGGACAACCATTAATACTGATAAAAATGGGACTAGGTGCTCTCAAGGTGGAATGTGAGTTCTCACTAAGAAAGTGATTTATGTCACCTTCAACTGAGGTTAAAAAAAAAAAAAAAGCTGGCACCCTGAGTACAATTTCTTCAAACTCACACACGCACACACACACACACACACATATGCACATACACACTTCCTAGACTAACTAGGTTGTCATACTCAATCATTGAAAGTTAAAGTTGTGATATTGCACAACTTTTACAATACATTATTATACATTGTTATTATACATTATAATACGACTTAAATACAACAAAAAAATGATTTAGAGGTAGCATTTACTATTATCTTAAAGAAGAAAAGTTGTGTCAGTTGTGAGATGCTTTGTATACTCCTCTATGGCTTTATGATGAGTAGGTAATAAAATATTCCTTTCCTGCTAATCATGTCTATTCTACCTGTTAAGCTCATTTACAATACTTCCATATACAGTCATAATATCAACACAGTTTTTAGGATGAGTTGTCACTGTTGTTTTTGTTGTCTGTCATAGTCATGGCAGCCAAGAACAGCTACTGCTCTAAAGTCACAACCATGCACAAAGAAAAAGGTTATTGTTTTACTTCAATATTAGGAAACACTTGGCAACAATTATTTTTGGTGTAACAATCTAAATCTTGTTACCAAACCCACTGCTAGCATGTGGTCTTTTGATTACAAATTCAATAGCTGTAGCTTTGGCCTGGAAAATCTGGTCCATGAATATAAAGAACCAAAGAATCTTGCACATTGTCAATAATTTGTACTCACTTTATAAACTTTGTCAAGTAAAATTCAAATTCTTTATCAGGTAATTTGATTGTTTTTTTCTGTTTTAATAAGAGAAAATGAACCAGATTACCAAGCTGTTTTATTCAGGCTAATGCAATGCCCCCTGGTATTCATTTATTTCTTAAGTCACATAAGGAGTGTTTTTTTTTTTTTATGTCGCTCGACCTTCAAGTCGAGAACCTATGGAGGAGACAGTGGTTGCTAAGTATCTGTCAAAAATACTGCCTTGAGTCCAATAAAGAACAAGTAATTTACTCTAATTCAGCTTTGACAAAAGGACAGTCCAAACGTATAGCCCTGCAATATCTTTCCCATTGTTATCATAATACATCCTTTGCAATCTGTCTGTGACCTAAGAAGATGTTTGAAACAAGTGTCCCAGATCAGATTTCTGTTTAGCTGCTCATGCGTGGTAGTAGGGTTTCTCTTATCCTTTTTCAAGTCCAATTTCAAAATTCTCCCCTTGCATCATTATCATAACATGAGATTCTGAGTGTCTGCACAAAGAAAACGTCCAGGGTTTGTCACCTTCCTAATTGGCCAAATCAACGTGCAGTACATGCCTGTGGATATGGATATGCTCTATTAGCCTAATCAGGTCTCTAGAGGCAAGACCCCCAGCATAAGACCCTTCTAAAGTAGTTAATAAGGTACTTGGTTGAGATCAGGTTGTAGCACTATAGTATGCCAACAATATAACTGTGGGGAGAAGGTTGGTGAACACTCTGCGTCTTTCAGAAAGGATTAGGGATTTATGTGTGAATGCTTGGCAAGTAATATATGCAAGTGCATTCAGCACTGCTGAAGCTTTTTTGTGCAGAAGCCTTGGCTGAGCTCAGCCTTAGCTTGAAAAAGACCATTACATTAGAAATGTACACTCAAGGCTGCAGCAAGGGCCCTGGACAATAGCTGTGTGGAATCGCTCCTCCGCTATCCCTGACAAGAGCCTGTGCACTGAATTACTATTTACTGGTTTAGTCCCGAGCTAATGCAAACGGTAGCCTAAAAAACAAAAGCACACAATGCTATATTTTCACCAAGTTGATGTAGAAAGGCCTAATGGCAGCACCCTTCTTTAATGTTTGGTACAAAGAAGCTAGTCCCTGATAGAGTGCTGTAGGAATGAGTCCTCAAACCTGGATTTTTTTTTTAAGTCAGTGGGTTTTTTTAATGGGTTTTTTGGTTAGATGCCTGACATAAGGTCTGTGGTTGACAAAAGCTTAAGAGATGTTCATGTTTTGTTGCACAACAAATATACGTCAGTAAATACCTAAATCTTAAAAAAGGTGGTTGCTAACAAGTTGCCAAATGAGACTACAGATGTTGTTGGGGAGATTAAAGACCATCACAACAAACATGGAAACTCCTCCACTAGTCCGCCTTTGTAGCCCTCTTGCAAACTATTCTATTCACGCAAAATCAAATTACAAGGTGCAAGCTTGGTGTTGGTGACCATGCGTGTTGTTGGTTTATAGCCTAAAGTTAGGTTTTTACTTCTGGCCATTGCATTAAAAAAATATAAAAGTGGTGTTCAATCATTATCATAAACTTTTGTTTGCCACAGAGTTTATTTTCTGCAATAGTCCAAAATCCAATGGGAAAATCCCATTGGCTTTTTGTCGAGGGAACCAGAGCAATACTAACTTCCGGTATAGCCTACAAAAATATGTCCTCTGTAGCACTGTATGCTGTTTGGTATCCTCCTCACTGAAAAGCCTCCAAGTAAAATAAATAAGTGCTTCTGTTCAGCTGCAATGGCTCAAATACTTCTGAACTGCTTAGACTATTTTTACTCTGTGCCCTCTTTGAAGCTAAATCAGAGTATATCACACGAAATTGCAAAGCTCACTAAATGGTAAAGGCATGCCTATATTCCAGAAAGCCTTCAATGCTATTGTAACTAATGGTTGTCAAGTGTGTCCACACAGGGATGACAGAATTCAGCACCATGGACAGTGATTTATGCTGCATCTGCACAAAAGGCCACGGACAAATCAAGAGCATCACTGCAGGAGGGAACACTTAAGTACCTTGTTTCTTTGTCCACCCTTTCTGGCTTTCACAATCTTCAGAATACCAATCTCTTACTCCAAGACTGCATTAGTTTAGTGAACAATTTCACAGCTGACAAGAAAATGAAAATACCGGTACACTTAACATTTTGGTTCACAGTTTACAACACAAAATTGTATTCTTTGTTAATTGTCATAAATTAGTTTCATAACTGTAAAATCTGCATAACTTTAAAGTTAACAATTTTACCATAGCCATATACAGTGTATATGTAGGAATGCATGCCTGTGCTGAATGTGATGCAAATGAAAAAAGCCTGTGCATGCTCTCATTTTCATGTAATACTGAAGACAAGATTTGATTCATAGTTACCGTGTCGGACGTCATTGTTGGTTGTCTTCTTAAGTCTTCTTTATTTAAACAACATGATATTAAAGGTATGAGCCATGATGTTAACGGATGCACAAGTTGGTCTTCTTAGCAATAGTTCAGCAATATATAAATTTTATGTGGAATTGTACCTTGAAGTTGTGAAACAAAATGAGTTACAGGAGATTTTACTTTATATTTCTGAAGAATTTTGTCCAGTATTGTGTATAACAATCGTCTGAACATCACTTTGATTATTTTAGATATTTTGATATCTGGTAAATATTCATATTAATATCTTGATAGTGACTTCAACCATATTGCCCAGTACAAGCTCACAGTATTTCACCTGGGCTTATCTCAACACTTATGGAGGTAATTACTATCAAATTAGGAGAGCAGAAAAGTCCCACGGAGTCTTTGCTAACTATGTGAGACACTCTCTAGCTTTTTGAAAATATATTATATACTTAAAAGATTAAGACTGTTTCCAATGCTCATGAGTCTATGTAAATACTTGGAAGCTCTCAGGGTTAGTAAGACCAGGGTCGCTCTGATTCTTAATTAAACATTTCAACTCCTTATATTGGTGCATTTTAACAGGTGCACGTACCCATGCACATCCAGTTTTTCTCACACACTCATCTTGTTAATGCACAGTTCTGCAGTGATGTCCACTGAGCAGGACCTCTGCCCCATGACATAGGCAGCCCCTGGCTCAGACTGGCCTCATGTCACTGCTGCCTGTTCACTGCCCGCCCGCTGGCTTTTGCCTCTCCCTGCCATATGCAGCTGTCTCACACGCCTCCTAGCAACAGCTAGTCTCGGCCCCAGCTGCATCATAAAAACCCCAACAGAGGCAGAGAGACACACATGTGAATAAACATGCAGGCTCACTCGTATACACCCTTGTCTTTAACACTGTATTTACACCCACTCACACTGTCACACAAACATATACAAACATGGATGTAACCATAGATACAGTAACAGTGCACATGCACATGGAATCTAGTCTGCCTGTTAATGCTCCTGTATATACATACTGTGAATGAAAGCATCTGCCCTGGTCTTTCATGAATGCCATCAGTGACAACAAGAAGGTTAGCAGTTATTAGCCATTATACATAAAGAGCAGTCTCATCCCACTGATAATATCACAGCTCTGCCCTCCCAATGTGCCAGGTTGATGTGAATGACAGACCTGGGAAACCCCCACTGCCCCCCTATAGTGATTTGAATAAACTATACAGAGCTTAACCTTTATTTACTTGAATTCCACACATGATCGGCCAGTCTGCTAATGTGTTTGTGTGGTGGGCCGGGATTTCTGGCATACTATTCATGGTGTTGATAATGCAGCTATTGCAGCATTTGACCAGGATAAGTAATGTGGCCAGGCTGTCTTTTGTCTATCACAAAAAAATAGCCTGTGCTGTCCTGTCATATTAATAATTTCATTAGATCAGAGATGTTTATCACAAAGAGTCCAAATATTTCTTCTCCAATGACAGCCTCAGAAATCTGACATGTCTGGTATTTGTCTTCAAAAAGACTAAATTATTTTGCTTCCATTACTGAAAACCTAATTTGGCTGATTACTGTTGTAGAATGAGTCAATACTGAAAGCACCCTTGGCTTCAATACCTGTCATGATGTCACTGAGCAATCTGAAAGATGTGCAACTTGGAAGTGGCAGTGTGGAGTTGCATTTAATGAGCATTGAGCCATAGTGGTCTGGCTGATGAACTAATATAAAACAATAACTTAGCCTGTTGTTGATCATTGCCAAATGGATAACAGTCATATCAAAATGTCGTTAAATTCACGGTCTTTAGTCACCTTGATCAATTATGTATAAACAGATCAATAATCAGTGACAAACGATGACATGCTGACGACCAGCAGGAGAGAGGGGTCAAAGGAAACACTGGAGGGTCAACAGCACTGCTACTGCCAAATTAGATCCCACCACTTTCATCATTACTTATTTATTACTTAACTAACTAATTTCATACATGCATTTATTGAGAACATAAATGTAACTTGTGTGGAGGTTACAGCTGTACACACTGCGTTATGTTGCACAGATTTATGTCCGTCCCTGCTCTGTTATTACCTCATCCTCCTTCCATTAAGATTGGCCTTCTCTACAAAGAAAGGAAAGCTGTTGTGGCTGAAACTTTTTGGCAAATTGATCATCAAAATTGGTTACATAGTTGAAGTTATCCTAATTGAGTAATCTGCCACCTTAATATTTTCCTCACAGCAAGCCAGTGTTGGTGACCTGTGGCTGGCAGCTGAATACAGGAGCTCAAAAGAAGAAGGCAATTTTGTATAGAGCAACCATTTTCCAACAGTAATTGAGCCAGCATAGGCAGTTCAGTGCTTATGGAGGTTGCACCAGTAAATTGGCCACACTAAACTGTACTCTTGACATGATTTTTGGCTTAAGGGCCTTTGCATTCTATTACTTTTATCTAGGCTACAGAAAAATATTACTAGGTCACACGCTTCAGTAAATGGCATGTAATGATGCAACAGTGCAAAGGGACCTTTGGATGGGCATGAAAACTGGTTTATGAAAATTCTGAAAATGTGTTTATGAAACAGACTTTTTATTTCTTGTCACAATATTTGAGCTTTTTTTCATGCCTTGAATTTAATAATTCACTCCACCAATGTACAAACACGGCCATCAAATGTAGCACTCATTGTCTATTTCTTTTAATGTCAATGATGTGGCATATATTGCTACTTTGTCCTTACCTGCAAAATGATATATCTTGATGACCTGTGAAGTCAATCCACAGTTATAGTGATTCTTCCACCGTCACCACAGAAACACTAAGTCTGTGTCCTGTGGTGTGTGATGCTAGTAATCAACCAACCAGTGGGTTAGATAGACACCAATCAGCCATGGTCTCCATCTCACCCAGCATGACTGCCCATATCAGAGATGGCCGGTACCACCCACAGGGTGCCATCTGCTCTACATTTCATGTCAAAGTGCCTTTACCATCTATCTGCTCACTTGGTGCACACTTGGGGAACTTTGTAAGGAGTCTTGGTTGCAGTTTGAATGTGACATTCTGTGGCTTTGGTGTGGGGGAATATTCTTGTTACTTTTGCCGCGCTAAAGATGTCAGAATTATTTCAGTGCTGTAAAAAAGTAGTACCATGTGATAATGGACATGGTTGATATTTCACTGTTAGTTAAAGAATATGGCTAACATTATTATGTACTTCTCATTAACAATAAACAAATCCTATAAAAAAAGATTAGAACAGATGATGTGTTAATGTTGATGTTTCTCAGTAACTTCCCTACACTTTTTGTAGCCACAATCACATTTAATCGTATTGAAGACATACATTTTCAGGTAACAAAAAAACAGTATATACATGGTTTCATTTTGTAATAGCCTCAGTAATATCCTAAAATAGCATAGCACTGTAGTTTTTAGCAAACATGGGAATATATCGCATTTGTTGGGGACTATTTTCATTTGTGGATTAATACCCATATGGTGCTCTATAGTGTGTACTTATGGCAGCAGGACAATGTATGTGGAAATTACTCAAAGTAATCTACTGTGCCTATATTTATGGTAATGAGCGAACATGTCACCCAGTGCAACGGTATGGATTGTTGATTCAAATCACAGTAGTAGTCACAGTAGTAGTAATAGTAGTAGTACAAATATTTTATAGTACAGTCTGTAAATCACATCGTGTATGTGTGTTTTTGTGTGCGTTCCTATGCTCGAGATTGCTCATTGCTCATGTGCTCATTGATTTTTTACTGTTACTGCAGCTTCGACACACATACATTACACTGACATTCATTCTCATCTTTGTCATTCTGACTGAGGATTATGTTGTACAAACCAGATCCAATCAGCATGCAGGAACAATAGTAACATTGTCTGCTGCACTCCATTGTGCTGAAGATTATATTATTCCACGGCAAACCTACAGCAGCACAGGAATACCTCAGAGTCTGCTGGCGGCCTTGACACAGGAACCCTTAGATCCATCATGCCATATCTTTGTCTTAGGGTGCTTTGTTACATTTTAGTGGGTTGCTCCCGGGTGAAGATAAATGCTGTAAACACTGCTTTATGAATGAATAAATTCCCTCCGTGCCGACACTGCTCCATGGCCCACCGTTAATAAACTGATTCATTGCGTAATCCACTCTCTCAAGCGTTCACAGCCCCCTTTTATACCCCCTATTTATGTTTGCTGTTATTTCAGAGAGTCAGCTGAAAGGAACCACAAGAGGAAGTAGATAAATCACATTTCCCTCCTTTAATTTATGGAGGTGAGTGGGTGGTATATGAGCAAATGCTATCCCACTAAACACCACTGGTGAGGAGCAGTGGAGGGGGACCTGAATGGGAAGTCCGACTCAGGCACAGCATCTTTCTCAATAACCTGCAAGCAGGAAAAGTGAGTGAGTTCATTACAAAGCTCATTGTCCGTAACCATGACAAAAAAGAAAAGTTAGTCCAAAAGCGAAGAATATATTGCACTTCAGCCCTTAGAAAGAGCATGTCTTTCATCATTGTTATCCACAGTCATGAAAAATTGAAGGCCTTTTTTTCTAAGAAGTGAAGTTATTTTGCAGAAATGCTGACAGAAGCATCATGATTTTAAGAGCTAGTTCCTTGGGAAATATTTACGGCTTTAACAAATTTGTCAGAACAAATGACCGTTCTGTGAAACCTCTTACATTGGGTAAATGTAGTATGTCCGTTAGATTTCTCATTTCACATTGGATAGAAAAGTACAGTTTGTGACAAAATTGATCGTGTTTGACCAGAGGAGTACAGCTTACCTTGACATGATTTTGCCATTTTGACCCAAGCTCAAAGAACACACTGAAACACTTAGTAAAGAACAAGACGACCTGCTCGCTGTGTACTGATGCCACTGGAAACTGATGTCAACATGCAAACTTTACACACAAGGCTGGGGTTTCCTTACTGGGTGGGAGGTAAAGTAACTGTACAAACTACTGAACCACAATGCCTCCTGTGGGGGTTTTTCTTTTCAATTAATATCTGGGAAAACACTTTTTTAATACACTCAACACTCATATACACATATACATATATCAAAATATACCAACTGCTCTGAGGACGAGTGAAACAGGTGAGTGCAAGCTGAGCGACTCCTGCTCAGAGAGTGATTTGATATGCAAATAATGTTGACCTGTTGTCCAGGTCTGACAGAGTGGCCATCTGTTAGCAAGCCACGGAGGCTGGCGGACGAGACCTCCGACGGTAATCCCTTTGCCTTCAGCTCCCTAAAAATAACCTGCGTTCCATTTTTGTTGTTCTATTAATTCAGCAATAATAATCCAAATGTGTTTTTCAAACTGTATTCTTAGTTGTTAATGTTCTTCTGTATGTGTGGACTGTTTGTAATACATATATCAACACATGTCCAAAGGGCACTTTCAAATATATACACGTGGGTCACATTAGCACCTTACCATATGTGCATTGCCTCATTACTGTGTTTTGTCTCAAAAACATTTACTTGACCCTCGTAGACAGTGGTAGAGAACAATATCTGCCGCCAACAACAATTAATAATTCATTATTATCATTACTTCCACCGTCACCTCTGGAGAATATCTTATTATGAAACTTGAAAAGCAGTGAACACACTGAAAAGTGCACGATGAATATTCTCACAAATAGCAGGATAGTGTTTTTTTCATGAAAACAGTGGGAACTGGCATTGAAGTCTATCTATAATGACCCACTGTGCTTTCATATTTAAATTTAAAAGGCACTTAGATGTGCAGAATACACCTGATACAAGATCTGGCAGAAAAACCGAAAAAGAGGGAAGGTGTGAATAGTTTGTGAAACTAAATTTTTACTGGTCTCATATTTTACACCAAAATGTATACTATAAAAAAACTGAGCAAATGCAAATACATTGAACATATTATTACGTAGTTAATTGGCTAATCATGTATAGTGAGTAACTGTATAAGTGAAGAGTTACAGTATGACAGATGCAATTATAGAAACCTGGAACATGAAGAACAATGATTACGCCGCGGACCAAAGTCGGGTCAGCTGCAGGGATATTGATTACAGACTACAAGATGCACAGCTGAACACAATCAGGCTAATTAGCTATTCCATTACAGCCGCTGATTGGCCGCGTCTCCAGGACTTGAGCAGAGCGCCAACTTGGTTGAAACGGGGACTTAACCATGTCTGACCGTCTACTGTAGCTGACAGAAAATTCAGTTCAGAGGAGAGGATTCAAGTGTCGGGGAAGCTTTGTTAAACCAAACATTAAAAAATCCATTATTATTGATTTGGACCTAACACTGTATGTGCAATAACCAAGTAAAAACTGGCATCCACACAGTGGTTTTGTGTGTTGGATGCTGAAGTATCAACTGGGGAGCTGAGATTCAAAGCCCATGATATTTCTGAGAGGTCGAAGCCAGGAGAAATAGAAAAGTTTATTCAACGACTGACTGAACCTGTAAGTTTAGTCCGTTAATTAGCATTTATTTCTATAAGTCTGTAAAACTGTTACAGAGATACAATTTGCTGTTTACCTTACAGAAAGACTTGAGGTTGCCGGTGTTAATGGCATGAAAATCAGAGAGTTATGGTTTGCAGTGGATGTATGCCTCTGAGGGAGGCACAGTGAACTCTCACTCCACCAGTCCTGTCTGCAGCATACAGTAACTTGATATGAAAGCCAAAAAAAGAAAACAGAAAGAAAATTAAATGTTTCCATCTATTCTGCTACCAAAGAAAAACCTTATGCCCCTCATTTTTCCGCATTGTGAAAGGAAGAAATAATGATTTCCTATTTGGTATGCATTTTCCTCCCTCTCTCTGGTGGAATGCTGATTCTTTGGGAGCAGAAAGGCAGGGTGGTGCCCGTGCCTTATTAAAAGTCAGCTCTGTCTTCGGTATCTTATCAAATACAGAGACAAAAATTACGAAAACAACCCACCATGTTAGATTGTCTGGCTAAATGGTAAATATCAGGTGAACAATTAGTTTCCCCTGTCGCTGTTTCCCTCTTTTGTAATGTAAAGTGGTTGAGCACCTCTGAGAGAAGGGTACTGCTTTGCTTCTGTAAACATCATTTCCTCCATTGCTCACATCCCTGGGACATCCACTATCTCAGTGGCATATAAAGTAAACCGCATCTTCAGTAAACCCAATTATGGGAAAAGTTCGATCAGCTGATCCCTTGTTGAATAACCTATGCGTCTCACTACCATAGAGGGAATTACTGTAGACTATGGCTACTGCAGCAGAATAGGCTACGCGCCACTACCTTGTTATCTGTGGATAATTACAGTCTAACTTCATCAGTTACACTTAAATTAATGTGTATAAGCCTTGTCAAACCTTACATGAATCACTTATGATCAAACAAAACAATAGAACGTGGACAACACTATCAAGATTTGCAGCTGAATTGTACATGAGTGACAGCGACAGTTAAAATTTGCATTGATTGAATGATATAATTGAAGCAATTAGTAATAAACTCTATTCATCAATATCTAGTATTATATATACAGTTCGTGTTTGTACCATTAAACAATACTTAACTCCTTTAAGACATATTGTATGTATCTAGATTTTGTATGTGTGTATGTTATATGTATAAATATGAATTGTTCCATTGCTCCTATTCTAAAGTTGGATTTTTTTGCCAAAAAGAAATTTTGACTGTTCATAATTTAAAGTACCTGAGGTTAAAACACATTTTCGGCATCAAGTCCTAACAAACTGGCTGACTGCATTTTGAGACCTAAAAATATGAATAAAATTCTTACTTTAATCTTTTCAACCCTGCATTACTTATATTGTATACCATATCTATATACCATGCGGTCTTCCGACAGAATTCTTCCATTGAACTGGTAATTTCTGTTCTTTTCATGATCATATCCGCAGTTTTTTATTATATTATTATTTTATATAAAATTGTGACATTTGTATTTTTTATGCTTTTGTCAGAGAAACTTCCCTTTTGATTTAATATTTTATTCTTATTTTGTTATATCCTTTATAAACCCTTTTAATTAATTGAATGCTAATAAACGTACCTCACCCTCCACAGTTTACAGTATAGACTGAACACATTTGATATGCACAGTGTACAGTAGCTGCTCATCGTGGTCAGATCTTCTACCCATAGCACTGATGACTCTTCCTTTTTTGAATAGCACTGCATTTTCTAATGATTGTGATATCTGTGGAGGAAGTATAAGCTTACAACATCAGATAAATGAATACTGAAATAATTAATTATTAATTAATTAATAATAATTTTATAAGACCATAAGATCTGAATTTGAGTCACCAACATATTCACATTGCCATTATGTTTACAATCTGTCCATGTGCTGCACCTGCTGTATGTTCACATTCAGTTGCTCTTTTCTCAGGTCTGTGATCACTGCTTGTACCTTACAAACTCAAGGCCTTTTTGATGTTCTGTGAAATTAGTCAATCGATGTCACAGTCATCAAGGAAGATTTTAAAGAAAACATACCCAGCTCTCACAGCGATGTGAGTAGTGACGTTGCGCTGGGGATTTTCTGCCCATGATTTGTATTCCCTTTGAAATGTCGGTGACAGGACTCATGCCATCTGTTACAGAACTACCTTATATATCTAATACTGTGCTTGAGTGCTTTGATGGATTGCACCATAGATCCTAAAATCCCACCAAGTCCAGTTAGAATGTATGACAGGGACCATCTTGGTTTTTCTAGCAAAAAAAGGGACAATCAAGTTAGTACATGTAAGTAACTTGGAAAATCACAGTACATTTTAAAATGATGTGACATTATTTCTCTAGTGTGGCAGTTTGACCCATTTGAAGCAATGGGGTAATACCCAAGTTTGAGATTACATTAAACAGGTAGTATATAACAGTATTTCTGTTTTTATTAATAAATCTAACTAAAATGTTTTAGACTGGAGAATATGTAATGTGAGCACACATAACTACATTTGTAGCAGAGAGATGTTATAATAAAAGCATGTACTATGAAATAGTACAGCCCTTGTTTACAGAATGGTGGTGTACATATTAACTTCATAGCAAAAGCTCATACGTTGTTAGAAATGCCTCATAAAGACAGCAGTTATCCCTTATCAGTGTCAAAGGATTTACTTCTAGATGTGTTCATAGTCCATAATTGGTGTCAGTTTGGTTTATGTCATTGTGTGCAGTGCTGTGGTTGTAAAATGAAGATGGTACACTACATTGGAGATCTTCTGGTCATTATAATGTTATGCTTTCTTTGAAGGCCAACGGCTTGAACACTCATCCCACTTTTCTTTGTGACGTCACTTCAGTTAGCCTTGCAGAATTTATGTATTAGAAATCCATTATTGCTGAAAAGGAGTTTAGCATCCATTTTTTAATTTTATTCTTTTTTTCAGTGATTCACTGGTGAAGACTGATTTTCACATTTAAGACTCTCTTAGGGCAGTTATGCTTATAATGTGCTCCCTTTTTTTTTTATCGCACCCACTAATCTCACAAATGCTTCCCATTGTTTATATGTGTGTGAGAGATCTCACTATATTATCTTCATCAGCTGCAAAACGGATGTAATTGAAAATCTCAATTACAACAATATCAACACAGGCCTCAGCAGCAGTATGCTCCCAACACACAATAACAAGTTTATCATGGCATTTATATCCTTGACAGCAATAGAAACCTAGTAAATTGCACTGTGAAGTCTTGTCATCTTGATAGCTTTTGTACTTGTGCATCTCTCTTTTTTGCCTCCTCTTGCTGAGATTAATTGCTCCTGCACCCAGCAGTGACAACAGCGTTTATGGAGGGAGGGCTACGGATATGGGATGCCGGTATTTCAGGTCCTCTCCCTCTCTTGCTGCTTTTATTCTCCCTCTATCCCTCTTATTTACCACTTTGGTGTGATTCACCAGAGGAAAGGCACAGAGGGAGAATGTAATGGGAATATGGTAGATATGGCACTACAGGCAACTGCCTGCAGGGGTAGAGGAGAGGTGATGTCTCACTTTATGATCCACCTCCCACATTTCTCTTAAATTCATCACCCGGATACCACCTGCTGCTGCCCCTCTGCCACTACTGATGTCGTTTTCACCCACAGAACTACACAGACTACAGTACTCTAGAGAAGCAGATAGACGCAGGCATTGCAGTGTTCTTACTAAGAAGTACAGACAGTACACACTACACTAAGTGCAGAATCTTAGCAGCCCGAATGTTTGCACTTCCCAACCCACATATTTAAAACAGAAGGTCATACTTATTTGTTATTCTGATGACATTGACCTCATCTTCCTGACAGGATGGTGGGAAATCAGATTGGCACTCTATGGACTCAATGGATAGAGAGAAGAACCACTGTTAATAATTCATCTATCTTTCCCACATGTGGAACTTCATTGAAAGGCGTCTTTGGAGCTGAATAGGTTTTATTCTCCGATGAATTAATTCACCTTGTACATTGTCCTGTTTTACGGTTCTTGAGAAGGTGTAGGGGGATGAGCACTCTAAAATGCTTAAAGAATTCAATGTGCTTCAACATTGAGATACTGGCATAATGTCTTCAATAGCTATTGAACTGTGTGTTACAAGATGACTTAATAGACAAGGCCTTAACTCAATTGACCCTCACTGACTGTCAGCTAGACAGCCATTGACAAACTTTCCAATACACTGAAGCAGTCTCTACACTCATTTCCACCATTATTTTTGTAATCAGTTTGTCTTGTCATATGTTTTAGAAAGCTATTGAGGGTAAGAAATAGTAAAAATGATAATAATGACAAAATACATTTCTTTACTATTTTTTATGTATTCATTTTTATTAGCAATAAATCTGTAGATGTTAATAAATCAAATAGTCAAAAATGACAATGAAATCACAACTTCCAAGATTTCAAGATACGCCATTTAGATCTGAAATGATAATGATGATAATAACAAATAATAATAATAACAATAATAATAATAATTGTTATTATTATTTATTTTTTAATGAGGCAGGATCGGAACAAAGCCCTGCCTGAGGATCTGAGGCTGCACTTTTGCCCAAAGAGGAGCAGCAATTCAGCTATATAACTAAGAGCTAAACCATGAGGTTCAGTAAATCAGTAAAATTTTAAAATGTGTTCTAAAACTTACTGGTAACCAGTGAAGAAAGGCTAAAACAGGAGTGATATGATCCTGCATTTTCGCATTTGTTGAAAGCCAGTACAGCTGTATTAACTGAAGGCACAAAGTCGTTTTTAGGCTTCACCCTCAATAGAATTAATTAAACAAGAATATAAAAAAAAAACATTTATGAACTTCTTCAGATCAGGCCATGAGAGAAAAGAAACGATTTTTGAGGTGCTCCTGCTGATAAAAACATGATTGAACGACTTATGTAACTTGTTATTTCAAATGAAAGGTCATTGTCAAAACTTACACCTAGGTTTCCAGATGCAGGTTTGACATTTGAAGACAGAAAAGCCAATATGTTTTTGTAAAATTGGCATAGACTTCGGAGGACCAAATATAATGATTTTCAGTTAGGAGAAAGTTTTGGAACATCTAGCACTTTTATTTCTTACAGACACGATAATAACTGATGAACATTGCCTTCTTTGCTGGTTTTTAATAGGACATACATTTGTGGGTCATCCCCTTAACAATGGTACTGAATATTGTGTTTATGTATGCTGTGTCCCAGTTGGTATACAGAACAACAGGGAAACAAGGATGTAGCCTTGGGCAACACCACACACCGAAAAAGTTCTGTCTGATAATAAGATTTGAACCAGTCTAGAGCAGTATCCCTGATGTTAACCCACTTTGCAAAGCAATCCAATAGAATACTATGATCAACTGTGTCAAAAGCTGAGCTGAGATTGAGAAGTATTAAAATCTAAAAATCTCCAGTATCAGCTGTAAGTAAAAGTTTGTTTGTCACTTTGATGTTCAGTTTCTGTGCTATAACTTGAATGGATACCTTATTGTTTGAAGTTTTTATTTATAAGATATTATGCTTATTCATTAAAGTAATCAACTTTAAGTGAACAACCATCTATACACATTTTAACTTACACATTAAGTGATAAGTCTATTGACAAACACTTTATCTGCAACAATCTTTTATGGAAAAAGGACTGACATTGTCTGGTTCCAGCCTTTCAAATGTGTCTCATATTGTTTGTCTTTTACATTATGATTGTTAACTGAGTATCTGATAAATGACAATTAATTCATTATTCAAATTGGTGAAAAAGTTTCTCAGGGTTAATTAAACACTTAAACATGTCAGCCCTAATAATAATGTCTTCATTGTTTCTTACTCAGAATATGTGTGGCTCATGTTTTACCATTCATTCCCCAGGATTGTAATAATGTGAGAGCAAAGTGTTTGTGGTGCCGTCATTTATCAGACACAAAGAGCAGGATGAGAGCCAATCCCATTCCTTTGCCACCTGATGTTGTCTCTCAGGACCGCAATTTTGGGAGATAAGTGTCCTTATCCTCGGGTGATACGGGACCCACCTTGAGAAAAATCCCTCACATTCTATTATGCCTTTGCCATCCAGACAACACCTAGAGTTACGGTTACTACAGACATCCATCATATCTCCCTGGACACAAACGCACAGAAGATAAACCAAGCCTCCTCCATGACCATTCATCTCTTCTTCTACTTGTGCAGTCTCCTCTGATCTTCTATAAAGCTGGACGGTCTGAATAACAATTCTCTTTGACAACACTTTCCAACTCTTCCCCCTCTCTGCTTCTGAAAAGTCTGACACCAGTATTATAGTTTGAATGTACGAGGGGAATATGTTGCAGATTTAAGTTTATTACAAAAGATATGGCCCATTCAATTTTCTTTATGAAAAGAGAGCGGAGAATAAAAGCACATCATTTTTTATGCTTTTGTCAAAGACATCAGTGATTCCCAAATTGTTGCTGTGCCTCATAAAAACATTTACTTATACTTTGGGAAAGAAGCTAATTTCTGATCACAAATTCACTGAAGGCACAGAAATCCGCCAGGCTGCCACATTAAGCCGGCGAATGTGCACTGCTGTGTTTACCCCCCCCGCTCCCCGCCTCCCCACCCCGACCCGCTTTCAAGCCCCAGTGGCATTCTTCTATTCAGCTGATGAAAGAGATTGCTTGGGTCTTGCACTAATGAATTGGCATTATTATTAAATGATGTTTGTAAATTATGACCCAGTTTGCTCCCAATGAATGGCGCAGAAACTCAAAACCCACATCGTCAATTAGGAGCTCACAGCCACTTCCAGCAGTTAGTTGTGGAGTTAAACAGGAATTTTCGATGCAGGTTGGAGTTTGGAAATTCCATATGCAGCTCACTGGCGCTGCCTTGTGGTCTGAAGACAAACATTTTTTTCCCCTTTAAATAAATGCTCCTCTTGTAGCAATGCATTCAATCATTAAACATTATTGTTATTGCCTTGTTGATAGAAATTGGAATGAATCAATAATGCAGCAGGTTGTATGTTTAAAAAAAAAAAAAAAAAGAATTTTTATATTCATATAGAGATCACATTTCATGAGAATATTTTGTCAGCCAAAGTATCTGAAGGCAAGGATTAACACATTAAAAAATACGTGCATGAAATTCTGATAGTGACTCCATCATTAGGACAGATTTTGTGTCCCATCCTCAGCCACAAGGGGGAAGAAGAGTGGAACAGATGCAAGCTTCTCATCTCAGTGATCAAATATTTCTTTTTCATTTGAAATTCTGCTTTGTTGTTAATGATGTTGACAGCAACTTCAGTCAACTTTTGATAATTCTGATGAATGAGCATTTGACAAATGCAAATGAGCACATGTTAATTAGTCTTTTGATCCAAATGGTTCTCAGAAGCATATTTTTTAAATATCTCCCAGTAATTTTTGGTTATCTTGCATAAGAATGGTGAAATTTTAGACTTGCAGCACATCTGCTGTGGGCCATTCTCACAGCGGCACCTTGTGGAGGTTGGCTGACCAAAGCAACATCTGACGCACATCCAAACTTTTCTTATAAGATAACATTTTAAACATTCTGCAACTCTTATAGTACAGTTTTAGTTATTTCACTCACATAGGTTACAAGGAAATATAGGCACTTGAGAAATTCCCCTCTGACCTTTATTATTTCAATTCCTAGTGACATTACAGAATATTAAATATCTTTGGCCGTTTTGTGGTTTCAGTTATGTCTTTTATGTATCACATGAGATGCATTTGAGTGACCGTCTAATAAAGTATGAACTACAGGGCATCTCAAATGTTTCAAGACACAAACTGGATCGATGTGGATAGAATGTGCATCGCAACAGGGGTGAAGAAAGTCCATCTGTGTTTCTTCCCTGGGCCTTTATGAGTTAGTTTGCTTTGTATTATGCAACTGGGACTTTTTTTTGGTCTTCTTTTCACATGTCAAAACATCATCAGTGCCATTAAGTAATTGAATGAATCATGAAAATACTTCCTTTGTGTGCGAAGAAGATGCTCCTGCTCTTCCATCAGTCAGTTTAAGATAGTGGATATGCATTTGTAAAACAACTGTATAAACTTGCCTCAAATTTAAATTACCATAATCTTCTCTGTCCACCCTGGATTTCAGAAACACCAAACCTCCTGCAAGCGAAGGTTCAGTCTTACAGTGTTGCATGATTGGATATATTGCACTCACATACTTCACTGACCAGATGTCTGTCCCACGCAGCAGAGAGGCTACAGAGCTCTTCCAGCCATAATGACACTCCCTGACAAATGATTTTAAAATACCAGAGAATTTATCCATCTTTACTCACTACTTGGGTCACAATATCAGTGCAGGGGAAGTATTTCTTAGGAAAAAATGTAATTCTCAGGAATCTTTTGGGCCTCCTTATGAATATATAACTACCCAATCCCTTCCATGTATTTCACTCTTGGTATTCATTTTCAGTTTTGCATCTGTGGCACGTCTCCATTTTAACTCCATAGTATTTCATCAGATCGCAGTAATAACACCATTCAATTTGGCATTTAGCTTTATGTTCCTTCCTGCCCGGGACATAATGGAACAAAAACTCACTTAATGCCTATTTTTTGTGACACAACCCTGCAATTTGACGAGGCTGGATTACAGCTCATCCCCGTAAATAGCAGTCGAGAAAATATCCGTCATTTTAGGGCTCTTATTATTTAATGTATGCTGCTTAAAATGCCTCAAGTGAAATTATATTATCATAGCGCCTTCTTATCTGTGGATCCCCATGAGTTGCGAGGTCTGCTTGTGTCGTATTTGACTTTCACTCAGTGGTTCGGGTGTCGGTGAACCCTGACTGTCTCCACTGTTACTACATTTCAGAGCTTTGTCAAATCCAGACACAGCAGCAGTGTGGGCTGCAGGGGGGTCACATTCCAGACCCACTGAGGCTAAAAGGAAATGATGTCACCTTGCCCAGACTACCATGACTCATTAGTTTCAGGCTGTGCTTTATTAATGTTGCCCTACATTTGGACCCCTGGCAGTTACAACTGTTTTGGCAGTGCCACGGTAACTCTGTGAGAACAAAAAAACACCTTGGACATTACATTTCTCTCTCAACACCCTTTTCCGTGTTTTTTTCTGCATGAAAAATGAGCCAAGGTTTTGATCAGGCTTGTCTAGGGTGCAGACTACAAATGTTCTCTCTCACAGCTCTCTAAAGCAAATTTTAGTGCATTTTAGGCAAGCTGTACATTTTTACTTCTTGCAATACATTTCCTATCTGCAACAGTGGAGTGTGGAATAAATTTAGATTATGAATTTGGCACAGGAGGAAGTCCTGCAGGCTAAATGTTTTTTCATTCCATCATGGCTCGCTTGAGAGCCATTTGTGATAATTATTGTTAATGTACATGTAATCTTTTTGAAAATCTCTGGATATTTGGATGTTTTGAAGTGCTAAGCTTAAGTGAAATGCATACAAAAACATAAAAATGAATAAATAGTCACATATACAAACAATTTAATTATAATTTGCTAACCTGAATTATTTCCATTTTTACTCTGTACGATGGACCATGAGATCAGATAGACCAGCAAACCGCTAAACCTAGACAACATACATGCAGCAGTAAGGAAATTCCTCGAAGTGTGGGCGTAGACTGTGAGATTTCAGTAGCAGAATCAGCACATTGTGGGTGGGACAGAAGGCAATCAGCACTCCCAGCGTTGGGTGGCCATATGTGTACATTTAACCGGCTTCCTGTGTGAGTGAAAATCATAGGAAATTGTGTGTGAATGTGCACGTAGGCAAACATACAGCAACCACTGATTGACCCCAGTTATTACAGCCTACTCTCTAAATCAAATGAGTGCCTTGAAATAGTCTGTGTACGTGAGTAGATGAGTGTGAATAGTGTAGTATTCCCTGTCCGCAGCATGCTCTTGCAGATTATCATGCCTGTATCCATCCACGTATGTAATCCAATGATTTGCTCAAAAGAGTTACAGTGTATTCGGTACATTTTAATGTTTTTTGCACAAAAAAAGATCATGTAGTTTGAGTTTGATAATCTATACATCTAAAATATCGGCTAAATCTTTCAGTAGATTAAAACAAACTGCTTCTTATTCACGTGTTCTTTGTACGTTTGTTTTCGGAATTACAATGCCATGGTAGTATTCTCCCATGAGACTTATAAATTATATTTTCAAATAAAGTCCTGTTTTTTTGCTCATTACATAAAAAATGATCTGAAAATGACAGCTAGGCTCTATTTGGAATTATTATAAAGCCCCAAACTAAAATAAAGAAGAAGTACTCACTCCCAAATGATTTGAAGTGCACATGGGAAACCTTGTTTCTGCAAGACATATGAATGAGGCCAAGTAGCCAGCAAAGAAGATGTATGATAAAGGTGTTTTGGGTTAGTTTGTAGATGACAGATGTTCCACTGCACTTTCCAGTTCAAATCTGGGTTGATCACCTGCAGCTCTGTCTGAAAGAGAAGCCTCACCATATACAATGTGCAACAGCTGTTTCGTAAGTATTCATAAGCATGCCAGTATAAACACAAGCAATGAATTGAGACCTCATGATGCATTGCAGGTGGAGACACTCAGTAGACATACATGTATGAAACTTAAAGATTTTAGAAAAGGTCTGTTTTTAGTTTTCTGCAAGCTGATTTTCCAGTAATCTGTATGACTACCCAGTATTTGTATGCCTCATTGGCCTTGTGCCTGTAGTCTGTAAGAGACTCTGAACAAAGAGATGTAGCAGGCTGAAGTGATAGTATCTCTAAACAATGCTGCCAAGTTCCATGGTACATTTGGGCAATTCCAACTAATCCCCAGTAACAGAAGGATTGCGTGTTTATAGCTACAGCATGCTTGAGATTAGGAGCACTGAATGTCAGGCTTTGCACATGTAAAGCTATATGTATAAAAGTGGAAACATGTGTATGTCTGCAGTGTGTACGTTTCCTGCAATAAATCATAGATATTGTGGAATTTTGCCGCATGAATGAGCTCACTGGCTACTCCCAAGCCACAGCGTAAAATATCAAGAAATGCACTGACTATTTTCAACATTTTTAATCTGTGGTCTCATATAATGCTTTTACAGTTCTAGTTTAAGAAGAGAAAGTGGTGGAGAAGGAAGACACAGAAAGAGATCTGAGAGGGAGAGAAGAGAACTTTTGACCTTGTGAACCAGTCTCAGGCTTTGCATTCCTGGGAGGTTGCTCGAGTGATCTGTGTGATTTCTAACTTTCACAACTCCCCTTGGTTTCTAACCTCTGTGTTTATTTGTGTGTTGGGTGAAAAGTGGAGGGCGGGCGGGGGTGGGGGTGGGGCTCCCATATGTGCTCCATAATGACCACCACTTGACTTTGGCCTTGTGCTCTGCACTTGTTTCTCCACCAAACCCTGACCTTCAAAGACTAAATTTACTCTGCCTTCTTACAGAGTGGGCCCACTGCTGAGTCCAGTTTACTCTGTAATTGTATCAAACCAAGCCTAATATTACACAGAGCAGCACCTGACACACATAGCAGCAATGCAGTTTATCTACTGCCACCAGAGACAGCATGAAATAACTAATATAGACAATTACGTCATTTTCAGAATTTTCATTATTATAAAAGTTTAATTTGCAGTTCTCAGATGTCATTTACTGTAATACAAAACATCTGCTTTCTGATTAAGAATATGGTGGGTACAGACATCCTTGCAAATGTATTGTACTTGGTCATGAAAAGGTCAGACCTGGCATCATTTTATAATCAATAACACATAATTCTAATTTGTTGTTCACTTTGATATGATGTTGGCAAAATGTGTAAAGATGCAGTAGACTTGGTTACTACAACAATTTGCTCTTTAAATTGACTCATTCGCCTTGTCAGTCCAAATCTTTCGCTTTTTTAGCAATGCTGAGAACGGCAGTGACAGTTGGTCGGTCTACCACTTTGGGCTTTAAGTAGCTTGTTGGTCAGTTTCAGTCTCTGTCACCAAAACAGAAAACAGCTATCAAACCATTATGCAACCTTGAATTATTTCTTACTGGTAAAGATCCTCTTATATTGTCCTGGAGGTGTCCCTTATACTGTAATATACAACATATTATTATTATTATTATTACATCATAGGAGGGGTCCTTGCTATTATTTTTCTTTGCCATACTTGGCAATAGCAATGTTGGTCAGTCAGTCTGTCCACCGCTTTGGTCCTGACTGAAATATACAACTACAGGATGGATTGCTTTGAAGTGTGGTACAGGCATTCATGGTTCCCAGAGGATATGTACTCATGACTTTGGTGATCCCCTAACTTTTCTTCTTGCACCACAATGAGGTTGACATTTTGGGGTTTTGAGTGAAATGCCACAGTAGCAACATAATTTATTTATCTTGAGAATATGATCACACTATAACTACAATGACAGTCTGCTCAGGTTTCACCCCTTTCTTCAACATTTTGTGGTAAAAACCTGAAACCACTCTGTGGTTGCTGTTCGTTTTCTTGCTCTGTTTATGGAAGAAAGAAAAACTTGGATATCTGTTTGCATCTTTTTTTAGATTCTGGGGTGAAATCGGAAAAAAAAGGAAAAAAAAATACATTGCATTGTCTTACGGAAACCCACTCCCTCAGTATCTGCATGCGTGGTGTGTGCATTTCTAAGCAAATGTCCCTCATGAAATCTGATATTAAAGTGCTGCATGGCTAGTTACACATGACCCAGATCATGACTTATCCCTCTACATAAACTTCTGAAAGTCAAAACAAAAAGAGGGTAATGGCAGGGTGCCCAGACGGAGGCAGAATGCCACAACACTGAGCTACAGACCACAACGTCCAGTGTGGAAGGTTTCCTTTGTACATGCAACAGAGGTATCCAAGAAAAAGAAAATGCCTCACTTGTGGTTGGTCTTTTAAACTGGAGCCAGAGAGCCAATTAAATGGATTAGGGTGGATCACCACTGGTTTTGTCTTGATGTGCTGTGGTCACCAGATTGCCAGTCTGCTGCTGTATTGCTTCTGGCTCCTCAGAGGGCAGCAGGTTCACATGGATGGCTCAAAACAAACACGCCCGTACTGCGGGCTTCTTCGTCTATAGTATCTGATAGGACTTGAAGAAGAAGTGCTAACTACAAATCCAACAAGAGCCACACAACTGAGAACATACAATTATATCATACCAATGGATAGACAGGCACTGGGAGAAAGCTTTCCATGGCATGAGGTCAAGAGCAATGGTGGGAATGCTCCTCATCTCACAAACGCTACTAGAACGCTGCTCAGTGAATGAAGCACGCATCCACGAAAAACGTGGCATAAATATAGACTTAGACACCGGAAAAGTTAATATGGATGATTCATTCTGTGCCTTCCAGATTCAGATTAGTGAGATATTTCACTCACAGTCTTTCATCACAGTAGTCACTATGTGTGTGGTTCAAATCCACAGTTATGACAGGTGGGCCTATGCCATGATGAATAAAATAACATATTCATAACCTGCAAAATTCTTTCAGTCTTGGTATACTTTTTATTATGACGTTTTGGCCCTACACATCTTGTGGTGTGTGAGTTTATACCAAAACCTTATGCTAGATTTTCATTCATGATCCATGATCTACCCGAAATCCTTCCTCCTATTCAACATAGAAACTAATTTAAAAGTATCAAACATTTTATATATGTGTATATATATATGTATGTATGTATGTATGTATGTATGTATGTATGTGTGTGTGTGTCCAAAAGAAACCTGAGCACAGATATTTCCTCACTTTCCCGTGCATGTCAAAGGGTAACATTTCACCCATTTCAAGATCATATTTCTCTATTTCTTAAGTTAAGTTTCTTAAGTTATTAAAATGGTAGTGAGATATAAATAAAAGAGCGCACCCCCATCTGTACAACTTGCGTAACGTTACATGTACATGTTTACACTGTGTTTGTGTATATGTATAGTACAATTTTTACTCACAGTCCCCAAACACCAGATTCTCGCGATGTATCATGGACATGGCGAGTGTGGGTGGCCATCTCCAACACTGTGCCAAAAATCACAAGCTTACACGGATGAAATTAGAAAGGAAATTCATGAAGTTCATGTAAACAAACATAGACAGAGTTTGTTGACAGACATCAACAAACACTGCAGCACGTAGCATCATGTGACGTCTGGCCTGTTCGCTGCCTGTCCAAAAGAAACCTGAGCACAGATATTTCTTCACTTTCCCGTGCCTGTCCAAAGGGTAACATTTCTCTATTTCTTAAGTGTAAACACTGTCCCAAATTACATAATGAATGTGCTCAAACTCTCACTATTTGTGAACAGAGTTGGATTTAGAAGCCTATACATTTGTGCTTATATAGCTGCTTAAATGCAACTACAGTATATAGGCACAGGCAGGTGTAATACCTTTTTTCTTTACTTTAGCCCTTTCTGACATGCATGCTGAAGTTACTTGTGGTGCAATGAAAAGACAAGAACAGTCAATGTCATTGTTGGAACAATCATTGTGAATCTGTACAAACAGTGTACTGTATTTTATTTGCCCGACACAACAGCCCAACAATAACCAATCGAGCAGCAAACTGTTTGACGTCCACCTTAGAAAGGGCACAGACAGTCTGTACCCACATGGGGGCTCTGGGGGTCTGAATACTGGCCTCCTGTTGCTCCTTCCTCTACACCCATATTGACCTAAGGCACGTAGCCTCAACATACACTAGGGCACACACACCCTGACACCAGAATACTTTACACCCCCATTCTTTCATCTTCAGTTCAGTACTGATTGAAGGAGTAAAAGCAGACTAAACACACTGAAGGATCATTCAGAAGACCCCAGAATAGCTCATAAAAGGCACGTTGTGTGACTTATATTTTTCTCTGCTTACTATAAACAGAGCCTCTGTGGCTTTTGACAACTCTCCATCCTCCACCCGTCTTCCATTTCACTTTTGTCTTTTCCATAAATCAATATCTGTCTGGGAGTGTGGGTCTGCTGATTGTTTTTACAGAGCGTTGCTGTGTAATTTGGCTAAATGGTACTTGCACCCAGTTTACTCTGAGATGGTAAACAGTCTGGCTGGTAAAAATGCAGTGCGCTGATGGTCTCAAAGCATACAATCAGCTATAATTGGTATTGTGGACTATGGACATATTTGATTACTCACCTGGGAGATAGGCATGATGGCAGGCTTGTAATAATAAGTACTATTTTGGTTAAATCATATAATATGGATCACGTTCACTACATCATGCTGTACCTGACATGTCTGAATCAATTTTTCTATCACATATTGGATAATCAGATCAGAGTTCCCAACACAAAACTGAATAGGGACTTTGCATACATAGATTCTCATGGCCATTTTTAAAGTGCCTAATAAAGTTCACTTCAAAAAAACAAAAAACTTTTACAATGTGTTAGAGCTGCAACTGTTGCCAGAGAGGGTGGTTTGAAGTTGTTAAAATTAAAGTATTAAAGGCTCTTTCTCTTCAGCTGGTAAAGCACTTAAACTGGCTATAAGATGGTAGAAGCATGCTGGTTTTAATCAAAAAGCAAATGTATACAGAGTCTGGTTAAATATAAACTCTTGCATCTATCTCCAATCAGAACTGTATATATAGTTTTGTTTCTTTAACAGAAAAAATGTTCCTCATATGCAAGTGGGGCTGATCATAAATAACCAGGAGATCATTATGAAGCTGTAATGGTGGAACTTACGTAAATTGTGAAAGTACATGGCCTTAGCGTTAGGGTTAGGGTTGCCATTTTGTTTTCTCAATTTCCTTTGGTTTGATGCATGTACCTTTTTAAAGAACAAGTATCAACACAACAGAAGGCTTCATAATTCATCATCTCCATTTTTTAAGTAATATCAAAAATGAATATTCTCTGCAGAGGTCTTGTACTGCCGTGTTGCCAATTCCACACAGGGGGTCTTGTTTCAAGCTTTCAAACATTCCTGTAGTAAATGTATCTTCCGCTCACACAGTTCCTAGAACGCTTTGTTCTCTGAGGATTTCTGGCTAAAGTCCAATTTGTGTGAAAAGTAAAGTCCTTTAAAATGCTCACACAAGTAAAAATGATGGACACGAACTGACAAACACACACACACTCACAGGCCCAGCTGTATTGAACGTGTCATCACTGTCTTCGTGTTCTGTACCAGTACTTTTCCACTAATGTCTGACTCACAATTGCACTGTGCCTGAACCCGGATAACCCCCACCTCTCCTTCTCCCCTCCAAACATAATTTGAGAAATTTAGAGTGTGTTTAGCCTGCAGTACATTTTACTGTATATGTCAAACACAAATAGTTAGCTCGTTTCATATCTCATATGCTTTTTGGATCAACAAGTTGCATTGCATTCTACGCAGACGGCTTACTCCTAAGGAATTACTGCGTATGTTGATTTAGACTAGATTTCAAATGAGTCACTTATTTATTTAACACACAGTATAAAGATAAGGCTGAAGATATTCTATATTTTTCCTGGTGACAAATCCCACGAAAAGACAATGAATCAATCCCATGACCTGCCTGCATAGCTGAAGGCTGATACAGTTTATTTGTCTGTTCCATAGACCTCCATTGTGTCAAAAACGATTAAAAACCCATCAATGAGCTACATTGTTGCATTGGGTGGCTTCATTATGATTATCACAGACAGTGTTGTTTATTTTGATTCAGCGCCACATACACCATCCTGGTGCCAAGAGTACTCAGCAGTGCACAAAAAGTCTATTAATGTGCAGCTAAAAATCCTAACAATCCCGTCTCACAAACTTTGGTAAAAACAACACTGCCCAGCAGTTTTAGGAAATTAAAAGGGAAAAAAGGAAGTTATCATAAAATGGAGGAAATAATAGTGGGATAATACGAGACAAAGAGGGGAGGGGATGTAGAATGGACTAGTTATTTGCCAGTTAACAGCTTTCTAAAATTCCTTGTGGTACATACCAGGTCACAAAGCTGGTAATCATGGATTAATGCTTTGACCCTGACTAGGTCAATAGTGCATTGTGTTTCTATCAACGTATTTTTATGCACATTTTGAAGTGGTTTTTGCCTTTTTCGAGAAAGAATTAATGCGCAAAATGGGAGATGGAATCAATAAGTAATGATGTTGCGAACATTTAACTCACATGACTGATTAACTGTTTCCGCGGCCTGCGTCTTCCCGGATATATTCCCATAACATGCAAAACATGGCTACAGTGTCCTCATGGCTCCACACAGAAACAACAGAAAGTCATATTTCCATCGACTTTTTTACATTTTTTTTTCTTTTTTCCACCGGCTGAGGTTCAACTGGCGCTCTTTTAATTTTGTCATCTTGTAGCGCTCTCTTCTTCCGACTGGAGAATTGGCGCCACCTCATGCTTATCTCAATGAACCAACTCCTAATAATTGAATACCAGTAGTGAATGGAACCAAGCATAATTTTCCATTTTTTTTTGCCAATTTTCCCGAAATGTGGTTAAAATTTGCGATGCATATGGATGAAAACCTGGCTAACGGCAGACAAAAAATGCTGGAAACTGCTCATGACTCCAAACCATGGGCACCTGATGTGACCACACATTGACTGACCTCAGGCACTTGTATTCTCACATTATTGCAAACACTTAATTTGAATCCCTTGTTTAGTCAGGACCAGAGTGTATGCCGCAGTAATGGCTAAATCACTATCTGTCACTGGGGCACCCTGCAGTTAGTGGCACGCTTGAATTTACTTTGGTATAGGATCACGTTTCCCGTCTCTAGAGCCATTGAACCTTAAGCATGGGTATATAAACAGGGAGTTTAAGGCCTCCTGGTGTGCTCAGCTTTGACTATAAAAACATGCACTCCGGAGTTGAATCTTCTTATAATTCAAAGGTGGCAAAGGATCTAAAACAACCTTCCTTTGCATTTCAAATACCCACTCTGCTTTATTCTCCATTCGATTTTAGAAATAAACCAGGCTTAAGAAATTTACTCCATTTTTGCCTTTTAATAAAGCCATTCCTATGAGAACCTGCTAGTTTAGTAGGTATGCAGGTTTTCCTGCACGCCTGGCTGGGATCAATGTCACCTTTCAGAGGATCTGAACACAGGGCAGACCAGGGGAAATGATGGCCACAAAGGGCTCTTTCAGCAGGAGAGAGCCTTTCCCCCATGCTGACCTAAATCTCCTCCTCCTCTCCCCCTCTCCTCTCTGCCCCATAGCAGCTACTCAGACATTCAGCCTTCATCCAGGCTTCACAGGTTGCAGAAAGTGGACCCAGTCAAGGAGTCAACCCTGCAGGGTAAAAACATGGGCCTCAGGGGGCGAAGCGAGTCTCCAGAGTCTTTGGGTGCTAAAAAAGTAATGAGATTTGATTGGATGGTGAGACATTAAATTACGTTTCATAAGTGAACTACTGATCTAAGGTTGAGATGTATATAGTTTCTAGATGAAACACATTTAGAGACTTGTTACTGCTCACAGTTGTCTTGTTTATCCGTCTCCAGTTGGTCAGGTTTCATCAGTTTGTCCGACTGGCGGATTAAAATGGTAGTGAGATATAAATAAGAGAGCGCTGACGCTCCTTTTGGAAGGATGACAAGTTTTCTGTAGGGCCCACCTTCCATACTTCCCCCCTCTGTTCTGTCATCAGTCTTACAACCCCCATCTGTACAACTTGCGTAACGTTACATGTACATGTTTACACTCAGCCCCTAAGGTCAGCTGAACTACATTTGCACTGATGTACATCATCACACCACACCCCAAACACTCCAGTGCTGCTCCCTGCAGCAGAGCAGTACTCTGGGCCAGACCAGGCCTGATTGTTCCTACATGTGACGTGTTCAGTGGAGACCAACTTGACAGACTTAGATGATGAATGGATACAATGATAACACATAGAAAGGCTGTCTGCTGTGGCGAGTGATCCCTTCCAGACATTGCTTTGCTTCTGCCAGAAGAACGAGCAGAGAGGATTGCATTTCTTGATGTTGATTTGTTGAGTATGTGAAGTTACTGTGTGCGTAGACAGAGGAGTATGACTATTAAATGCAAAATCAATTATGTTTTAACGATGCAGATAATCAGAATAAATCAATAAGAAAACATTTAATTTTTTATAAAGACTTTTATTAATTTTTGACAATAAGTTAAACAACTTAATTTTCTGAGTTTCAAAATCCGTTCACACACATCTCTCAGAAAAATATTGCAGAAATGTTTTCAGGAAAGCAAATGAATGTTACCATTTTCAAATAAAGAAGGACGACAAAACCTTTCAAGTAAAATAAAATATTGAACTTCAGAATTCATATTGAGTTCTGCTGTCTTGTTTTTGTGGTGTGCAAAATTCCAAAAATAGATTTCTTTTTCACTGGGCACATATCAAACTTTAATTTAACTGAAATCACAAGTGGAATCTCAACAGTTTCCGGGTAGAAAAACACTCGCACTCCACCAAATATGGAATTAAATCTCTAATGCAGAAACATGGGTTGTTGATAAGCACCAGTAGTCATTTTTGAAGCAGTGACAGAAGTTTTTACAGTATAAATGCGTTCAGTGAGATTTTACCTGAAATGCAAGAAAATAGACACACAACGGTCATCTGCATGCCAGCATGAAAAGCTTAATGCTAGCAAAGCTACCAGTGTGTATTACTGACGGCTACCAAGACAATGTTAAATCAGTATTGTAAAAATACAAGCAATAGTACTAATAACTCCTGGTAGGATGTTGGTTTTTAATCTAAAAATAAATGGTTTGGAATTGAAATGGCAGTGTGGCACAATTGTGTACCCTGCTAACAAATGTTTAAGTGTCAACTTTTACTTTTGTAACTTCCCTTTCCATGCTACACTCTGTTTGACAGAGATTCCTTTAATGCAATCATTTATTCTTTTAAAGCGATTGCTTTGAAACAGAATTGCATCAGCATCAACATCATAGGCACAGAAGGTCAAATGACAAAACGAAACAAACATGACGGAAAAAAGCGAAGCAAAGCAAAGTCAAAAGACTAATTTACAGTATAATCAGATGGTTCAAGGGTCGATGAAGGACACTGCAATGTAGCGGGTGCCGTTGGTGGTGGGCAGGCCTTCGTGGAGATGAGTCAGTCGTCCTGGGTGCATGAAGCTCCAGCCTTTCCTTGGTGAATCTATGGAACAGTTATACCTATGGAAACGACAACCCCCACCCTAATAAAAGGAATAAAGGAAATTGAGAAAGTAAGAAATGAAAAATAAAAATGGGTTAATAATTGTGAAATAAGTCACAGGGTCAACAAAAATATTGGGAAGACGATGTAAGTGGGCAAATTCCGATTAAATCAAATTTGATGACATCTAGATATTCATTATGACATTCTACTCCTGTATCAGCGTAAGTCACGCCCCTGAACACAACCCCTTACCTGAAAGTCGGTGTCTTTGTTATTGAGGGCGATGTTGATGGTGAAGGTGGAGGAGTCGTGATGGGGTCTTAAGTACGCTTGCCTTTCAGGCGTGTACTTTACAACAAAGTTCATTACAGCGTAACCCTGTGTTGAAAGCACAGATATACATCAAGTTAACTGGCAGTCAGTGTATCTTTGAACATCATCTAATGGAAAACCTGTCAGCCAATGTTGTAGCCCACATTTCATAGAAGAATTTCACACACTTTACATGTGAAAACAGGTTCCATGAAAAGACTTTTTTCTCCAGTTTTAGCTTTTGGGCAAATAGAGGTGGGGTTCACTGTTTATCTTTCTTTTTTTCTTTATTTCGCCATGAGGTCACACTAACCTTAGTGTAGTAGCCAGAGAAAACTTTTAACGTGACGGGCGATATGAACTCTCGGATGAAGTGTAGCCACTCTTTGTCGTAGCCGATTTGCTTCATATGAATGTCATCCGTCGGCACGGTCTCATAGCCGCCGGCGATCCGCTTGTCCTGAGAAAAAGGAGAGAAAATAAAGCACACTGCAGTGTGATTAACGACGGAACAAATGACCCACCGTCCTCGGTGTGTGTGAGCACGGTTTTTAAAGAGATGATGATCATGATGTGTGTGTGTGGGTGTTTGTGTGTCTTTAAAACCGCAGGCTGTACTGTTGTCTGCCTGCATGAGGCTTAATGACCCATCCAGCTCAGCCTTTTCCCAAACAGAGTTAGTCAAAGTATCTGTACACATTTAGTCTCCCAGGCAAACTTTTAGCCATGTTAATTATCAATTTCAAACTACATAAAACAGGCCACATGAGTTAGACTCCATAAACATAAAACACAACATCATAACCATTTACTTGGCTATATTTAAATGGCAGACCTGGTGAGAATGGTACTTAAATTAAGCATGTGTGTAAAAGTACCCTGAACACCAGTCATGTGTCTGTGTGTGAGATTGTGCGTGTCCTAACAAATATATGACATAAAAATTCAAAAAGTAGCTAAAGAAGACTTATTGCCCTCTACATCTGGCTAACCACAGATGTAGATGTGGGTGTGAAAGGTATCTTGAAAGGAACAGCTCACCCAGCCATCAAAGACAAGACAACAAAGACATAGCTGTTACAATAAAGTTTACAAGGCAACATAAGGGATCATTTTCTTATGTATACACTGTCATTGGTGTCTGGGTTTGATTAATTACAACACACTCCACACCACAATGAGACACTGAGGGCTTCATCTTTACTGTGATAATTATCCAACTCAGGCAATTTAAAAGTTTTCGTTCATACTGAATAAATTACAGCAAATGGCTTCTTCTGAAGGTTAGAAAATGAGCCCTGGGTGTCTCCAACTGTGCTGACTGTGCTGAAATGATGCCAACCTATTGTCACAAACTTTTGGTGGTGTTATTTAGTACTAAAATAATTAGTTTACTGAAAGAAAAAAGGCAATCATTTTAAAAAAGAAAGCTTTAGCTAGTTTATCAAATTAAAATTGCATCTTTTTTTAATCTAATATCATTAACTGACTCCCTTCGGATTTTTTTAGTCATGCCAGCGACTTTATTAAATGGGCATTCATCCATAATTGTTTGACATTTGCAAGATGGAACAATTAATTGATTAATCAAAAAATAGTCATTTGCAGCCATACTAATATTCTTCACACATTGTAGCTCACAAAGATGTGTGAATATAACCACAGAAAAAAATGTGTGCCCGCTGTGTGTTGACTACAGCTCGGTGTTCAGAGAACCTGAGAAAAAACAGTACTGACCTCATGGCTGCCTCCAGACCAGGATCCGTAGTGCTCCATCTCCTCAACTATTTCATCACAGGCCTTCTCGGAGAATACTGGGAACCAGAACACATCTGGACAAGGCTGCAATACACACACACATGCACGGGCAGACTTCTGTGAATAGACTTGAGTCACACCTTCACCTTGAGCTGTAGTGACTGTAATGTAATACCCAGATATGTTTAAAAACAGATGTTGGGATTTCTGTGCCATGTTATGTCATTCTCTTTCACTGTGTATCTTGAACACATGCAGATACACACACACACACACACACACACAAATACAAACCTCCTCCATGTGGTTCTCAGTGAAAATTCGAGTGTAGTTTTGGTGGATGTACTTCTCCTTCCAGTCCTGCCAGGAGAAAGAATTTCGGATTAGTGGCCATTTTTGACTGTTTGCTGACCTGCATACCTCACAGAGCTAATCTCCTTTCCCACAGGGCAGGTTCCAGCGTGCCAAATACAGTACTAAATCACTAAGCCTTATCAGTCAGGAGTCTTATCACACTGAAGTCATTATTTCAAAATCATCCCACATCAGCAATCCTTCCATTATGGCTAATAACCTTTACAGGTGACTGCTGTTTATCTCAGCTATATTGAAACATTTATTTTTTTTGTGGTTGAAGAATAATTAGAGCTCATAATGACTTACCGCAGGGTTTTCAAATATCTGCCACAAGTCATTGTTATAATGAGAAATGTTATAATTGGCTGTGGAAATGAGCCTCCCAAAGTCGTGACGGTTTGTTATGTACATGAAGACTCCCTGCAGCAAACAGGAAAAAGTTCAGTCAGTTTCACAAAAGTTAAGTTTGAAATATCTGTAATGTCTTACTGGCAGGATTTCTAACCAGGATCCATATCTACATAATACATGCACATTTACAGTCGCACTGCAGGTAATAATTATGGTGGCTGTTTATGACTTGGAACACTCAATGGTTGGCATTGGCATAAAACCTGACAAACCATTACTTGTGGCAAACTACTTCAAAGCTTCATTTGCAGGAAAATGAAAATAAAGTCTGATTTCAGTGTGTTTTAACACACTGAAACCAATAATGTTCAACTTCGATAGAACCAAAAGACACACATATAAATAATCTATGATTATTTATGGGTGGGGGGGGGCTGCAGGATGTTGGTGGGTTGGGAACAGGACAGGGTGGGGCAGTAAGGTGAGAGGAGTGGGAGAACAGGAACAGAGGGGTGCTGGGCAGCTTGGGACAAAGCAAATCCAGGAATGTTATTCCCTCTACAGTGAAGCATGGGGAGGGGACTGTGTAGGTGATGTATTTGGACTCACTATCAGACTAGGCTTTGTAGATGAAGAATTAGGTTTGATTTAACAATTTCCTGGTGTAAATTTCCAAAATTGCTTAAGTACACAATCATCTTGTGAAAGCTATGATTTAGACCAGGCAGTTTACACGAGTGAGAAGTATTGTTGAAGCCTAGTCTGAGATCAGTCAGTGTGCTTAGAGGGAGCAGCTGGTTACATGTGTTTTCTGTGAGGTTTGGCTGTTCGGGGTAAAGCATCAGGACAGGGGACCTGCATTGTGAACTGACTCTCCAACCTTCCTTCTCCTCCTTTATCTCCTCTTGGAAGGCATTATAAAAACAGGACAGACAACAGGTATTTCTCTCTTTAGCTGAGACAAATTTTCGGACCTAAACTCAAGCAAAATATCAACATCAATTTCCAAAAAGCTGCCAGACATCCTGATTTTCTTATGTGAGGATATAGGCAGCAACATAGACAGCAACTCAGTAATAAAACATTGTTTTCTATAAATATGTAACTGCCAAATCAGAAATAATAATTGATAATGCTCATATAAATTTCAATGGAGGACACAATGTTTTACTTTATTCAATACCTACACATATACAGAATTTAACTCAGCAGGGCCAAGAAATCCTAAATCAAATCAGCTACAAGTCTTTGCCTAATGAAACAAAGCTTGGAATGGCTTCTGAGTGCTAACCGATTGGAAATGAATGTTTCAGAAAGCAGAATAATCAAAACAAATGGAAACCTTTGGGGGCCTGAGCATATGGAATGATTCCGGAGAAGGGGAGTCTTTTTCTCTGTGACTGGTCTAAAATAAAGGAGAAGCATCATGTAAATAGGATAACATAAATTATTGTTTCAGAATAAGAGACAGGGTGACAGTTGAAATATATTTGTCACATACATAGCAACTCAGGAGGAGAGGAAATGTGCCTGCATGAAACAGAAGCAAGGTTCCCTTCTGAGGCTGATGTTTTTTTTGTGTGTTAACATGGGAGGAATGCATGCTGGGGAAAAGGCCAAGCAATCCAAAAGGACACTGAGTTTGGATCAGGCATGGTAGTTGTTGTGAGGAGAACACAGGTGACATACACAACACGGCTGGATGAACAGTTCACACATTTACAAGTGGCAAGCAAAACACGTGACAGGCGAGACGACTTCTGTCAGACAGCCAGCCGGGCACTGCAACTGGTTGCACTGTCTGTGTTCACATGACAATGACGGCAAGAGAAAGTGAAGGATGATGGGATACAAGTGGAGCAGAGAACACTATAGCACCATAGAGCAACCATAAACAGAGGAGGTTCATGCCTTGATGACGGACAAAGACATTTCAAACCGTTTATACTTGCCAGTGTGGTTTCCGCTGAGCTGTTGACTTTAGTCACGGTTAAGATTCATTGCATTTTTTAACTAATAATACTGAATCCTTTCTATATGTAAATACAGAAATGTCTAGTATGAATATCTTTTATAGTGGCTATCCCCTGCCTACACAGTGTAGAATATTAATATGTTACAACATTGAGACATGAATCCCTTAAGACGGAAATGAGTGTTCTTACCATTTCTCTGGCATTTCTACACAAAGCCATATCTGGGTCTAGTTTCTCCAGAACAAAGTAGTTCCTCTCTTTCAGTTCATTCCTCAAGGTGCTGCCCTTGACAAGGTATACATGTGCCATGTAAGGAATGTTCCACACACCCCTAGAAACAACAAGACATAGAGAAGTCACTGTTATAATTAGCATTGTTGGAATGCTGGAGGAGATTTCTGTATAGTAATCCCGATGCCATGCATGACTACAGGTGTGTTGTAGGGGTTTTTGGAGACTGTGAACCACAGTACATGGTAAAATAAGGCAAATGTGGTAAACAATGTTATTTATTCGGAATATTTTGACTTTTGGGTTACAATTACATAGCAGACAATTCCACTTGCACTACGGTCTTTGTCTTTATGCTATTTCCAGATCCACACCCTCGTCGCCTACGCACCCTGACCAACTAGTAGGAGTTGCTTGTGCAGGGACAAGGACCTGATCCCTCACTCTGTCCGTCTGCCTTCCTCCCCGCAGGTCCATGGGTGATTAAACCTGGGTTTCTACTGTGGTGGGTTAATGTTTAATCCTTTTGCACCATCTGGTCGCCATTTCAACGTATTTTTAAACACATAAAAGGTGAAAGAAAGAAGTAAATTTGACTACAGCTTTTTCCACGCCGCAGGCTTTGATGCTCAGCACTACATCACTGCTCGGGTTAATTTTGGCTTTAATGACTGTTCATATGTGTATTCTGGGATGGAGCTCATAATAAAGGCATTGTATGTGTCTTGTTGTTTAAGGCTAAACATCACTGAGAACTGTTTCCGCACAATAGGACAAGATTTATATTAGCCATGGACATGCTGAGCGATCCAATACTGGCGTGAACCAATGCAAAGCCATTGCTGTGTATCCTTATTTCACTTGTGACTTACACACGTTTTCTCTGCACAATGTCGACATAATCCTCAGAGCGAGCATAATAACCATCCAGACTCAAGGCTCCCCAGAAGTTGGACCACAGCTTGCTGTGACGAGTGACAAGGGGACCAATTATTTTTCTGTAGGGAAGCAAGAGGCAGAGTTGGAGAGATGGTAATTCTGTCAGTACAGATAAAACTCAGTGACATCTCACAGAAAGCCAACCACCTAATGTGCTGGGTCTGTTAGTGGTAAAGTCAGCGTGCTACATCGAGGAGATCAACCCCTCCGTGGAAAGATATGAGCGCTGCCAAGTCACTAACAGATTGTAGAATTGTGTAATGCAAACCAGACCAGAAAACCATGCTGGTCTATTTCTTAGAATTTGCATGAAATACGGTAACACAGGCTTTTCCCACTACTGTTATTTTAATCTTACAAACCCAAACCACAATAAAGATTTTTTCTACAGTATAAAATAAATTGGGCAGTCTTAAAATGATTGAACTGTAAATCACAGTGTTGGGTGATATGGATGCACTACAGTACTGTGTACTAATGCTAAATTTTAATTTAAATTAGTTAAGATGGATTGGCATTTTCCCCCCACGACTTAAGTGCCAGCAGAGAATTCTCATGCTGTCTTTAAATATCCTAGAAGGGCTTTTACTTTACAAGCCTCCAACAAGTCACAATGCCATGCCACTGCCATAATGACATCTAGTTTATGGGAAGGGTTTTTCACAATCATGAGCTGCAAAAGGGAAGAAGGGTTTGCATGTTTGTTTTTTGTATAATGCAAAATGGCATTTCTGGGTTAGTGCAATAGACTCTTTCACTGTTTCCATGTGGCCAAGCAAAAACAGGAAGCCAGAGCAGCTTATTTTTAAACTTTCATTCCCTCTGCTCTAATCTTCCTGTTGTTTTGCCATCTGAGGGATAAATTCAGTGGTTCAAGAATCACAAAAACTACCAGCCTTGTTAAATGGGTTCCAGTGTGGCTTCTGTTCCGGTTACTATATATGATTACCTGTTTTGCTCGATGAGGAGCTTCAGTGTCTGTCTGTTGGTGAGCATCACATCTGAATCGATGCTGAGGTAGTAGTCACAAGTAGCATCCTTACGGCAAAGATCCCTATGAAATTAAAACACCAGGACATGCAGAGAAAGTAGTGATTATTCAATCCAGAACTGATTACAGTCAATGAAATACTTAGAAGTAATCCAGAGAGTCAGACTGTCACTGACTATATTTAAGCTTCCAGTGGATAATCTGATTTTAGGAAAATTAGAGACTGCTATTAAACCTTAGACTTATTCAATATAGGGCTGTCTTGACCAATGCTTTTAGGCATGCTGAGCTTTTAATAGGATATCTGTGATGGAGCCTCACATAATTGTCACTCTGACAACAGACTGAGCAATGAGAGGGCATATATAGGAGGAATCAGGGAGAAATACTGCACCTTTTTGCCTGTTATGTTGTATATCACATGCACAATTCTGTATGATGTAGCCAAGAAAGGACACATTATCACAAGTCTGGAGAGCTAACTATTGAGCTAGTATATTTCAACCACACCACCTACAATATATATGTATAAAACATTTAGTTTGAAATGAAGACATGGGAGCCAAGAAGAACAAATCATGATCACCTGGGAAACGCATTAACACTGCTGGCAACATACAATGACTGTTTGCAAAAATAGAAATCATGCAAGCACCATTTAAAGGTCTAAAAGTAATTTCTAGGACAGTTTTTATTAAAATCAGGGCCAACATCATCTGGTTTCATCAATTTTATTCTTCAAACCAAACGCTCTGAGAGATGATAGATTTGGAGAATGGTTAGGGGCACACATACATGCCCATGTTCCTGGCCTCTCCTTGGCTCAGATTTTCTTCTGGTCCCACAACCTTGAAACTGTTGAAAACATTCCTGTTCTCTTCCCAGAATTTCTGGATGTGCTTCTCGTGGTAAACCTCCTAAGTAGGGAGCCAATATTAATGGATTAGAAGCCACATATAAGGAGCTGTGCATGGTAGAGATTTACCGTATAAGAAAACCTAAGAGCAGCTGCAGCTGCAGTTGCAGCTGCATACACTCACATTGTTGTGGACAAAGACTTTGAGTTTATCCTTTGGATAATCCAGGGTCAGCAAGCGCTGGAAGAATTCCGGAAGAAATGGAGTTGGCTTCTCAATGAATACCCCGATCAACACATTTGGATACTCCTGTTTAGATTAGAAGAGAGACAAATTACTTCTATTTTAAACAAAACGGCTTAGTTATGGAACATTGTTTAACATAAATCATTGATGGTTTTGGCATTTCACATCAGTCATAAGCAAACAGCTAAGTTGCTGCAGACTATTTGCTTTAATGTCACCTACCTACTCTTAATTAACTGGTATGATCACTGTTATTTTTTTCTCTTTAGAAAATGAGTTCAACTGTTTACATTTACGGTTAGCACTATCTGTGCAAATTATTGGACATCTTTTGGTTCTCCAGAGCAGGACAGTTGATTTTAGGGCTCTAATAAACTCCCACTAGGTATGCACTACTTAAGAGGAATTCCAACTTCTAACCAAGATTGCCACGTATAACTCTATTCAGAGGACAGCCCATGTTCAAAATTAGACAGACAGATGGGGCAAAGAAGATATAAAGAGAAATAAAGCAAGAGACACAGAGAAGAGAGGAGGAAACATTTTCCCATGACACTCCAGCTGCAGCCCACACAGTGCAGTCTGGATTCCTGATCCTCTTGACCAGTTCACAGCAAAGGTCTGGGCCAGGGATGAAAAGGGATCCGAGCAGAACCATCTAATTTGCGAGTTCCGCAATGACTGTGTTTCAGGCACAAGAAGGGGAACTCACGCATCTTGCCAATATGAGCTTAAATTGTTACGGACATACAGTGGACAGGCAGGGAAAGAAATTGGAGAGGGAAAAAGGACAGAGAAAAGTACAACTAAAACATTTGTTAAAAGCAGACAGAAACAACACCTAGACTTTCATTTGAACAACTAGGCAGTAAAGGGTCTGGCTGGCTCAGTATAGGGTTTTGGTAGTGTAACACTCACACTGTCTTTGCAAGGCCTAAGCTCATTCCCAAAACCAAAGTACACAAAGAACCAAGCTACACTGCCAGTAACCTGGGTTCACCACAGTATGACCAGTGTTTCCACATGACCTGATGTTCCAGAAGTCTCAAAACAAACACACACAGTGGTACAGTGGAATGGACCGCTTTACTAACTTGCCTATTATTGAGAAGTAGCATTTTTCTCCATTCATTGTGGAAGGTCACTGAGAGCGGCTTTCATAGTGATGCCTTTCATGTAGCTGGGTTTGTACTCAATCAGCTTCAGTTAAACTATTAAAGCACATTTCTTTATGTAGCCTACAGGGTAACAGTAAATCTTGAGGGATTCATGTCTCAGTATTACATTTTGTGAAGGACATTGTGCAGTTTGTGTAGTGAGTAAACCTTTGATGTTATTTAATTCCAGGGACATATTTTGTTGCACTTATTTGCAGAAAAAACAAGGATAATAGAATATGTTAAGTGGGATCCTGTGTATGCTTCAGTGATATGCCCGCAAAGAGAGAAGTAAAGTTCAGTAACATTGCTGACAGATGCAGCCACACAGCCATTCCCTACTGCCTGCAATTCCTACTGTCTATATGTCGCCAGCCTTGGCTGATCTCTGCGACAAATTTTCAGCGTAACCACTATAACTTACTATTGCGGATAAAACCCATACTGAGAAGCCCACTAAAAGGCAGGCTGGTCGACAGTGACACCCCTTTAAATGAGCCCTTCTGAAAACCCCAGAAGCCATATCCTGCACCACAGCAGTGCAATACTTCCTCTTCCCCAAGGAGTTCCCCTGGCACTTACGCTCTTTTAAAAGGGTCCAAAAGGACCAACGGGCACATAACCTATTATTGCTGGAAAGGGAGTGTGTGCAGCACCAACAGTCTTGCTTATCTGTTGAAATAGGACAGGCTTGGCTCCACTCCTACTGTCTAGACAGTCAGTGATGGATGGTTCATGCTGGAAGACCAGGAAATGTTTCATCCTTTCATAGTTCTACAGGGATGTGGCTTAATACAAACTTTTCACAGCTGCCTTTTTAAAAATGGACTAAAAAGGAAAGCAAATAGGCTTAACTTAAAGCACTTACTTTCAGCTGAGACAAGTCCACAACATCGTCATCACAGTGTCTACAGCCATGTTCATAGTTCCATGTATCCGGAACATAGTTTGCCAAGTAGTTCAAGTAAATCTGTAAAAGAAAGAATTCACAGCAGGTCATCCAGCTGCACACCCTTTTATCATCCTGATGTGTTTGGAATATCCTACCTTTGAATATCATTGTGGATATTCAGTCCACTGATTTATTGTAGGAATTTGGAATAAGATAATATAGAATCACTGGACAAAAATCACTCAAGACTGAATACCATGGGGCTATTAATGTCTCTTTTAATGTAATTGAGACATGACAGCCCGGTGTGATTATTCTTTTTTTTCTCAGTTCTCTTGGTTCTTCTTGGCTGCTCTGTATTTAGTTTGCACAAAAAGTCCAAATTTATAGGGAACATAATAGTTTCAGTGCACTACTGTTTACAATTTCTTGTTGCAGACATTAACATTGTGATCATGTATTTGTAATGACTGAACTTGGCATGATAACTGGAAAGTAATAATAAACCAATGGGCAGGGATCCTTCTAGGCAGCTCCAATGGTAGAAACCACTGCGAGGATAAGGATTCTGTGATCTGCCATTTACCACTTCTCCTCTAGATGGTGAGGTTTCTGGGAAGAATGACTCAACATTTTGGGTTTAGTTTATGACCAAAGAAGACAAGAGGCAAGCAGCTGGTGGCTGAGCAAGACTTGTGAAGAGATGGGGGAAGGATTAAAAAAACTCCACAGAATGATGATAGTATCATATGGACATCCTGCTTTTCAACTTAATGAGCCCCGCCACTCTAATATATAGAGACTGATGCCCAAAAGAAAATGGACACATGGACAGAAGACTTATAGCTTAGTTTTGGACAGAGCTCTACCTTCAACTAAATAATGAGCAGGCTTTTATGGCCAGGGTTACTGGCAAGTATCATAGGAACAGTATGTACTATATATATTTCCCGAATTTATGCACTGAAATGCAATCTTTGGTAATTAATGTTAGTTGGACAAAAATCTAAAAGGATTGGCCCAACAGAAACTCATCTGCAAATGGGAAATAAGAGTTCAATAATTCAACCCAAAGCTAGTGTCCTAGATGAAATCGATTCACTTAAAAGTATCTATGCAGTGCCATAAGTACACTATATTAGGTGTGCCTGACAACAGGCACACCTAATATAGTTACTCACTTTGGTGTTTCCGTTGCCATGGACAACCACTGGCAGAGAGTTGTACGCTGTGTTTCGGACTCTCACGCGGTCTGTTCCAAACTTGAGAAGCACTTCATCTGCCAAAAAGAGAAACAAGAGAGATTTCAGACCAGGTAATGAAAATAACAGGAATTCCAACTTGTAAAGGTAAAGGTTTATAACTTACAGGGTAAAAAGCCGAGCCTACAAGTTTTGTGAAACAGGACAATGTTGGTTTAAGTTAGTGCAGCAAAAGTTATTAAATGTATTTTTAGTTTTTTCATTTTCAAGTGCCAGTATAAAACTGGGGTTTTTACTAAACGGAGCGACGCCTGCCAGCTAGTTCAGGCAACTCGAGCTGCGCCGCTTCATGCACATGTGACATGCCTCACACTCCACATCATCAACCCAATTTGGCTGTCTATTTAAACTTCAAAGTTTCCAATCTCGCCCTCTGCCTTGTTTATGTAGCTGCTGCCCTGCATCATCCTTGCTGCCTGCTCTTTCAGCCCCGCCACCACCCCAGCAACCACCTATGGGCTCCGGCTCAGGGGGGAGATATTTTATCATCACTCCCCAATATCTCATGTAAACATGTCTGCGGCGAGTGATGAGGTCGGAGCCTAGACGCCAAACTCTAGGTCTGCTGTTTTAATAAACATTTCAAACTCGAGTTGTCTGACTGAATGTGTTTAAAATATTTGAGAAATATTATATACAAATTAGCAGGACATTAAATTATTGAATTCAGTGTTTCTGTGATTTCTCACCGACGGCCCCATTCAGGTTCTGGAAAATCTGGCACTTGTGGTCCAAGGTCATGTTGAGAGTTTGCTGAAACACACGAAAACATAGAGTGTCTTAGCCATCCAATATGTCTTTTCTAGAGATATATTTTCACATTAGTTTTGACACAAGACACTTACTCGCTGTAAAGGATCCAAATATATTTTAGTGTAGAAGAGCTGGTCGTCATCATTGTCATGGAGGTTCCACTGAGAAACAACTTTGTTTATGTATGGGGCGTAGCCGATTATACCTGCAAGTAATAAACAGTGTGAAACACATATCCAGCGGGAAAGTATAGGGCTGGGAGACATTTACAAGGTCATATACAACTGGCAGCCTGTTGGTGACAATTACACTGTATGTACTGGCTCCTTGGTCTAAAGTCTTCTTCCTCTAGGAAGCCTCAATGCCTTAGACAAAGTGTGATTTTTGGCAATAATCCCAAGCACACAAATATGCAGTGACTTCCCACAGTCTGTAGACAGAAACGAGTGCAATAATGGGCAGTAAGAAACAGTCTCACAGCTCACTACTAGCAGAGTTTCTGGGACGGAGCGTGCTAGTATCTCACACCCTTTCTAAATGTACATTCTCATGGCTCAACTCCATCTCCGTTTCCCCTGTCTCTGTTTTTTCCTTGCTCAAGGACACTGACCACAGTAACAGATTGCAGGGTTTGGCTAGGTTGCTGGCTGTTTCGCATCCCATCATTTAAAAAAAAAAAGCCTTAGGCACTGTAAACAAGTCGATGGATAGACATGACATAATCTAAATGGCTGGAGCGAGAAAAAGTTAAAAGGGAATCATGACTTTTTATGCAAATCGTATTGTCAGTAGCTCATCCATAAAATGATGGCTTCAAAATCAACAGATCCCGGAAAGTGCTGGGAAGTGCATGCCTTTTTGACCCAATCCATTTGGAAAAATGCATTGTTTGGCACTGCTCCACTGGAAAACACAGTATCTGACTGCAAATTTGCAAGAAAAAAAAACATGTAACATGATTTATATATATATATATATATATATGTATTACCTTTTTTACAGACTGTTGAAAATAAAATAAACAGTAATTTACAGCTGTTGCAACTCTGCAAACCCTGGTTTTAGGCCCCTAGTTTCAACCAGCATTTCTTTTGTGAGTGAGTAGATTTAATATACTTAAATAAACACACATAGCAACACACAAACACAACCCTACTGTATCTTGATTCCATCCCTGAAACACTGTACTCTCTGTGAGACAGTAATGTGTATCCAGTTGCTATAAAACATTTCCCAATGGTCATTTGGGCGGTAGCTGTAGGAACACAAACAAAACCTTCAATTTTATACAAACTGTGGCACATTCTGGGGGCCAAGACAAATCCACATGTCATGTCAATGACAATGAATGCTAAAAACAGTCTCTGATCAGTCTGAGGGAAGCGAGGCTCCAATATGGGAGGTCAGACCAGACTGATGACCACAGGGAAAGTAGTAATTCTCTGTCCGGAAGAACTGGCTGCATGCATCTGGCTATGCCATGTGGATTATGCATGAGAACATACTGTTACTGTTCCTTTCTTTAAAATGTCTGCACATATTCAGTACTTTTTTCCCCATTCAGCATCATTTGTGTACTTGATGTCACGTTCACATTATACCTAGAAACGTCTTTATATGTAATGTAGGTGCCTGCCAATGCAAAATTAAGGAGGGTGATCTCAAAAAACAAATTCCTTGAAAAGGAAGAAAGTAAGCAGTTAATATTCACATGAATGGGCTTCTGTCACCTCCTGTCCACTTGGACAGGAAATACCTCAAGGACCCGGTTTACAGGGAAAATATACTTCCATTTTATAGAAAGAGATAATAATTAAAGTCCTGTGGTTTTATATTTTAAAACTAACACCAGTCTGTTGTCATTCCCTGAAGTCGCTCCACCACTCTTTAAACCAATAACACTGAGGGTGCACTGTTGCTTAGCGCGCCGAATTCCAACTAGGCCTGCAAGTCTTCAAAGTTCGACAGCTGATGGTGGAATGTGTAAACCTATGCGCACCCAAAGAAGTTATGGGTTCATGGCCATGTCACTCAAACACTAGTATACCCCATACATAAAACATGCACAACATGAAATTGCTGTGCACGTAACATAAATAAATCCCTTTTCACAACTTTTAGTTTGTGAAGCAGTAACCTTTGCTTTAATGACCTCATCTTTGGATAATGCAAAGTATTCTTTTTTTGCAATGTCCCATATTGACCCACATGGGTAACCATTACCCTAAATTGGGATTATTTTTCTGTACAGATGAGTGTATGGGTTATGGTTAATCTTCACGTTAATGCTAAACAAACTGTCTGTTAGGGTTAGGGATACACTGTGTTGACACAGAAGGCATAGTGTGAGCAGCACCAGCACCATCTGTGTCTACACAGGATGCGTTCAGGCACAGTATTGAGTGCAGGTCACCCATGTTTTGGCAGAACACTGAGCTCAACCCACAATTATTGTAGCTACGCGTGTAAAATGGAAGAAAAAAGCTTAAAAATATACTCAGGTGCCACCAAATTCAGTTGAACCAAACTTTCAAATCCAAGCAGACACATTTTTTAGCAGAAAAAAACTTTTTTCAACGAGAATCTATGTGGTTATGTGTACAGCACACAAAGTGTTAACACGGCATCATGTCAGCCATGACCGAGATGATTCAACGGGTTAGAACATTTCAGCATTTTTTTCAGCATCATATTTTGAATTTTTGGAACCCACCTCCAGAGTTGAGGTAGCGCTTGCCACTGCGGACTGAGGGGTACTTCTCAGCTAGTTGCTTATCTGGCCATATTAGTCCCTCGGCAGAAAAAAGCACTTTGTGATTGGCTTGCTGGAACTTCTTGAGAATCTCTTCTGGTCCCCCAGCAAAGATAAGATCATAGCTAAAAGGGAGGGGTGAAGATGAAATACGACAGATCATTATCAGTTTTGTTTTTCCTGTAGGGGTTTTCTTAAACAAGTGTGTTTTGTCTTTCATCTGACACACAACCTAGGCTTCTACTTGCTTGAGGTAGATAGAAATCTAAATGAAAACAAACAGTGGAGAGTCTTCGAGTGCGCATTTGATTAGGCAAACATTCCTGGATTGTACTTGTATTTTCTTGTATTTCTTTTAAAAGACTCCTGCTTGCCATAAAACACCTTCTAGATGTGACTGATTCTGGAGGTGTCTGTGTACTGTACACACTAAAATTGTCCAATCCAAAAATAAATCCTGGTCTGTATATACACCAGTTTATTGGTGGTTGGAAAAGTGAAATACATCCCTTCTTTGTTTACACCCCCCGCCCCGCAGTTACTTATATCACCTACATACTATGTACATTACTCTGCACTTTTCTGCTTTTTGAACTTCTGGTTAGATCCTAAACTGCATTTCACACTCTCAATACTCAGTGCTCTGTGCAATGACAATAAAGTTGAATCTAATGTAATCTTTTGGCATGTAATGTGAGGGAGAGAAGACTAACGTGGGTGAGGAAGCCTGTATGCTCCACAGTATCCACATCTGGCCGACACATGTTCATTTAAGTGTCCTTTGTCCCTTCTTAAGTCATCAATCATAGTTGTTGCTGCAGTATAAAATGACCTGCAACCCAAGACAAAACATTGATGACAATGTTTAAAAAGTAAATTATATGAAAATAAATTTAGGACTAACCTTGCCTGGGAATTAACTGGTCTGTTTTACATTCTCTGTGTGGGTGTTGCCTGTATTATCACCTAAGATAATTAATTAACTGTCACTGTAGTGAGATACTAAATTGCTTTTCTGTAACAGAACTAAAAGGTGCAAAGAATGGTGAGACTGTGACACTTTGGCTTGATTTTAGATCATAACTCAACACTAAAAGTAATTAACAAAGACATCTGAAAGCCAATGTTTAAATACATGTTTAATGATGCACGAAAACACTCTAGTGTTTAGATACTGTATGCAACCGTTCCATATGGTTTCACCATTGATGTTTGGGGTTTAACCCTAATCACACCCACCAAACTTAGCTGAAAGTGCTGTGCAACAGTGAGAGAAACCATACCTCATGAACTGTGTTTCAAAATAAGGTAACCTCACTAACTAGTTACGTTTTCCATTGCAAAGCTCAAAAGTCATTACTCTACACATGACAAATTTCTGCCAATTCCAAATGTGCACAGAGCGACTGATGTATAGCCAACTCACCTAAAAGATTCTGGCTGTGAGTGGCAATTGTGGTCTCCATTTAAGGTACGTTGCGTTTAAGTTGCATGAAATCGTTTTCTTTTCATTTTGGGAATTCCACACACAGAAGCTCAGCAACACAGAGAGTGATTTCAATTTCACTTACATTTCAGTAAGCAGAATACATATAGGAAACAAAATTTAAAGCTGTGACCGAATCAGAAGCAGAAACTGTCAAAACAGCCAAGGTGGTCCCGCAGGATTACAGATTTTACAATACACTTGAATGGCTCATAATCTTCTCTGGAGTGCAGATGCAGTTTCTTACACTACAATCATTTCCTTTAAAGAAAAAAAAAAACATTCCAATTACCTGTTTGAAGGGTGTGACATCTTTACACAGCAATTATAGCTAACATTATTCATGTGACATGCTGCAGTAAGTATCATCATCTTCTGCTCTATTTGAGGAAATATGGCATGCAAAGCTGTTATTATTCTAAACCACTCACATTAACTCAGTAAAACTTTCCATTGGCCTTGAAAACTCATAATTCAGCTACCTGCATGTGAAAATTACTCTCCTCATATATTTGGCGATGCTCTGTAATAATGCCTTCATACGAATGAGTGGAGGGCATTTTAGCGCTACATAAACGTGCAGAAAGACCTCTCACTGAGGAGGCATCACTTTGAAAGCAATTATTATACTCTGTGATTGTGAAAATTGGTTTAATTTCTAATGCACAGGCTACATCTACACAGTAATTAAATGTGTTTTGTATCCCTTTCTTGTTATGGAAATGTTTTATATTTCTAATCAAAGCTAAATCAGAACAAAGCTCAGTCAAACAGTAGAGAAGCTTTACTTCTGTACAGTATAGTAAATAACATATCTCAAGTTCATTTATTCGTCATTTAACAACAGAAAAATTGCAGTTGCACAGTGAAACTTAAGTTGTAGCCCCTTCATGCTACATATGCATATAACATATATACAAATAATTACATTTACAAAAGAACAACAATATATATATATATATATATATATATATATATATATATATATAGTTATTTATATACATAAACACGTATACACCCAGGAAATAATTCTGTAGTGCATTTTTAAAATGTGCATCTGGGGGAATGTAAAAAGCAGCAACAAGACAGTGTTGATAATATGCTCAGCATCTTAACATCAAAAATGATGTCTCTTAGTAATATCACTTTTTCAGGGAAGATAGTGAATATTGAAATAATCCATCTGAAGGGATCACTGAACAGGGATTAATTTAGGCTTTGAGATATATTTCACTACTAAATAAATGTTCTAACTCAACAAAATACTGAATCTGAATTATTTAAGAAAAGTCTGACTACAAAGCAAATGTACAGCAGTGTTGGTCTGAACTTACCATGAAAATGATAAAACATCATACTGTCATGTGAAACTAAATCAAACACACACAAAAAAGGAAGAAAATAGCTCAGTTAACAATACCTATCCACGGAAAGGACAACAAGATCCTCCTGGTCAGCTAGAGCCGCCATGGCCTCTTTCAGTAGTCTGACTTTCTGCCCTCCACCGATAGAGCGACCCACGTCACCACCCTTCCATGCTTCTCCCATTCCCAACACCTGCGACGAAACACGTGACAAGGCGAGATGTAGAGCCCAACTCATTTTTTCAGTCTTAATTTTTTTATCTCTAAAAATCAGTTAGGAAATCTGCCAGTGGGAGGAAAATGATGTCTCTTGTCTTCCAATATGCAAGAAATTTTGCAAGAACTTTTCTAAAATAGGGCAGAGTAGGGTGGGTTCACTAATATTAAAAAAGAAAAATTACAGATGATTTGAGAAAATTGATTAAATAAGCTTCCTTGGAATAGGGGAATTATGTTATTGGCAGATTTTCCTCCCACAATCTGTGTAACACAACTGTAAATGAAAAAAGCACACAGCTGTAGGGGGAAATGTACATAAGAGTGTGAGCCTTAGAGTTTAAGGCAGCCTCATACTGATAATCCACATGGGCTCAGTTACCTGCAGTACTGAGGTAACATCTGAGATGCAGTCAAATTGTCAGGTCCCTGTTATTCTTTGTTAACTAATGCAGTCTCACTGCGTTTGCTGTACAGAGATGGGTGCACATAAAGCCTGAAGGAACAATATAACAAGGCAAAGAATAACAGGGAATTGATGACATTAACTAGTTTAGAAAAGTTATCTTACAAGAATCATCTTGAGTTTGGGCAAAGATGTGTCTGCAGGAGATGGAATACAAACTGGTACAGCAGGCAGAGAGGGCCAAAAAAAGCTTTTTATTTTGTTTTTTTGTTTTTTTTTTTTACTGCTGGCTTCAACCACAGAGGGGAATTCTGGACCCACATTGGGGAGAGTCCCTTTAAGATGAATGTTTTCACAGCTTGTTGCACTTCATTGTTTCCTTTTAACTGGCCTAATCAATCAAGTGTGTGTTTCAAACGTTTGGCTGTGTGCGTGAGTGTAGTGTCGTTAACTGGGACAAACTGCACATTTTCTGGACATAATATACATAATGTAAGACAATCTTACCTTCACAGTGTAGTTGAAATAGTTTACAGACTGCATAAAGCGGAGGAAGCCATCTGTTTCCTCCGTCGCAACAGTTAGGACGAGCAATTTTTCTGAAAAAAGAAAGAAAAACACATTTCCACAACCTTATTTGACTTATAAAGTCATCACATATCTTTGGCCAAATTATAGGGATGTGGGGATATACTCTTGTAGCTGAAAATTGTGACATTTTAAGTTGTGAATTTAGAGCTTTTTATAGCAAAATCTTGGTTTCCTTTAAAAGAAATCCACAGAAATATTTCTGTTGTTTGATGCTTTTATTTATATATATATATATATATATATATATATATATATATATATATATATATATATATATATATATATATATATATATATATATATGCGCTAAATAAGTATTGTCCTGGTAAACCAGTAACTATTGGTAACTAATGGTAACTACTATACAAAAACAGAAGCATATTTTTATACATGGACTCAATCATTTCTTTCTTCTTGGGTTAAAATAACTCCCACAAACCTCCAGGACATTTCCAGTGGCCATGGGTGCTGAAGTCTGAGGTTTGACGAAGGGTTAGACCATATACAAATTAGCACCATAGCCTCATGTGAAGCTAGAGGGAGGCAGACTAAACCCACTAAGTCAGTTTTCACTTGTTCTATTATGTTTTGTAAATCCAGCTGGGGGTGGACTTGATTAAAGACTGCAATCTGTGATTGTGAGGCAGTGAAGGGAGTATCCTGCAACTTTAGATCTGGTTCATAAAACCGTGTTCCTGCCTGTAGGGGGAGTATTCATCCATTTCCAGTTTCCAAAAGATCATATAAACATGTGAGAATTATAATTTTCTTTGTACTTTTTGTACAGGCCAACAAAAACTTAATTACACTTTAATATGCTTTTATAAGGCCGCTTGAATACTAATCCTGCTGTTCATGTCTGGAGAGCCAATCTGCCTTCTATTTTAATATACGGCATTACATTCCACTAAACCCTTGCAAATTATTTACTGGCAAGTAGATGGAAGTGTCCAAGAGAACACATGGAGTGCACTCAAATCTCACCATGCATATGCCATGACTCAAACTATGATACAAACCCACTATGGTTGCCATGAAAGGCAAAAATTAGGGACATAAACAAACCCTAAAGGCCATCTGAATCAAAAATGACGCACAAGGTACCGGACAATCAATGCGCTGTGGACGTTGAGAAGTTGTACAAATTAAGATTCCTGACATCCATTGTATTGTACTTGACTTCTACACTGGAGAAGTACTAAAGAAAGCCTGAGGGCATACAAAAGCTTAAGTCCTATTATTATATTTCAGCAAAATCAAACTCACCCGGCTCCCACCCACTCATCCAAAGCTGAAGTACATTACAAGCAGCCTCTTTGCAGCTCTTTTCCATCCATTTCCTGTCAATGTGACTGAGCCATTCTCTCATCCCAGTCTAGTCTGTGGCCCTGTCATCGCTCTAATAGCCATTCCAGTACTCCTCTCACACAAAGGTTCTGCTAAAGGTTGGAAATAGTTCCCTGTCTGCCTCTAACCTAAAAGCGTCAGATGACATATAGCAAACAACTGGGTTTCAGCTTGAGCACTGGACAGGGGGAAAGGATGCCGATTATGAGCCACAGGTGTGTCCCCGTTCTTGTTCGTGGTTTGAAGGTTTCGGATGATCAAGCATACTGCAGGGAGAGGGTGGTGTCTTCCACATTTGGGAAGCACATGTTCAATGCTATTCTGTAAAACAAGTGATTTTAAAGGTTTCAGGAGAGGTTTAAATGTTTCCTATTTCTCTACACCAGACTATAATAGGCAAAGTTGAAGCCCAGGTCAGGCAATTAGTTATGCTAGATACATAAATTCGTTTTGCAAAAAGATGTACTACAAATCAAATTAGACATATTTTCTTCTCCATTTTTGCTGTGTGATGCAACTCTTTTTTTCATTTTGTTTAAAAATGGGGATAACGGCACACACTTTCAGACAATTTCTCCTGGAAACCATTCATGGTGTTACACACATGAAAAGCGCCAGAAATAGCTGTGTAACAAATGAAAAAAAGAGAGCTTAAAATTCAAACCCAGCTTACTTCCTCACCCCAGTACAGCTGGCCAACCACAGCATGACGTACGTGTGAACGTTGGATTGTCAGTTTCGGAAAGTTACAAAAATGGTCGGACGGACAGGCGCCTGGTTCCATGGATGCTCGGGAGCTACGATCCAAACACCCACCGGGAAAAAGTCCAATCGGCGCCTGTGGTCATATGGGGGGGGAGGGGAATATGCAATATTGGCAATATTTGGAAATCTCCATGAAAATTCTCTATTACATAACGCTGTGATTACAGCCGGGACATATGTTTTGTGTTTATCTCTTGGAATAATCTAAATTCATTTTTCTGTTCCCTTGAATTCATCACCAGTAGCATCGTCCTGTGTTTGTATTTGTGCAATTAAAGCTAGTCATGAGCTGCATGTTGTGATCCCTGCTCTATTAAGTTAGTATGGCTTATCTATTTCCTAACCACTGAACTATTAAGAGCTGGGGTTTTTTTTGCCTGGGCTTTAGCACACTTATTTAAACCAAAGAACACTGACTTGCCTTGCCTTGCCTGTGATGTCAGGGAGACATTTCTCAGGATGAAATAGGCTGACAGCTTACACCAATTACCCTTCTGTGACTTTGCCCTGACCTGATGGAACCACGCACTTTCCTCTCGTCGTAAACATACAGGCCACATGAGTGCATCTCAACAAGCAAGCTTCCAGTTAAGTACAGCCTGGGGATGCAAACCACCTTTGATTTAAAATAAATGAGACAGACATTTTTATTTCCTACATTAAAAAAATGAAAAGTCTTGTTCATGGCTTTTACATACACAATCCCTGATGAAAAAAAAATCCCTTAGGATTCACAGTGGTCTCATGTGAACTATGGCTGGAAGCCTTGGCTTGATATTATGTTATTGTCTCCAAATACAACACTAAGCGCCTAAGGAAGAATTATGATCTGCCAATTCTATGCCAAGCCAAGGCCATTCATCTATTTTTTATATTATGTTAAACTGGGGGTTGTCAGTGGGACTTTTTTTGGGCCAGATTTTTGGCTATTCATCACTTAACTGGTAATTTTCTTGTAATCAGTTTGGCACAATGAAAATGCTCATCAAACTATGGATCGGCGGCTTAAAGTGACCAACCCTACACACTTGTGTGTAAGTGTTGATGTGCTGATTTTATACTGAGAAGGAGGTTAACTCTTGATCCCAAACTGTTCAGTTTTGCTTTCACTGGGGTCCATCATCCACAAGCATAGTTTAACCTCTACGTGTACTCAGATGACATCCAGTTTTACACGCACTTATTCTTTGAATATACATGTTACCAAGTCAAATCTTAGGTGAACAACCTGGGAATTACTCGTGGTGCTGATTTTAATTGTGATATGTATATTTAAAATATTACAAGAACAGACTCATATCATTAAAAAAAAAACCTTGATCCAGGCTAGGTAAGTGCTATGCTATTCTGTGCATGTCCGTCTTGCTTGCTGTAAACCTTCCCCTATATTAAGGTACAAGGGCACTGTCTTATCAGGTTAGCTCATGATTCCCTGACTGTGCTGGTTAGTGCTTTGCTTAGAGCCTTAAATAACAAACATCAACCAAAGTGAAATAGATTCCCATGATTTAAAGTAATGATTCAGTCACTCGTCTGGTGCAGCCGAAGTGTCTCATTTGATTTATCTTTGCCTACGGTTTAGAAATAGTGTCAGAAGTCTCGAGGCAAATCTGGACATTTTCCCTTTTCATGCAACATTCAGACTGTAGATCATTCAGTCAGTGCGGATGGCTTGTCACATATTGCTTCATTGTTCAAATTAGGAGAGAAATTTTTTTAAGGCCAACAGAAGTATAACTCCACCTTCCAATCTAAATACAAAATCGAATCCTGGGCCAATTGTCCTTTGATGTGGTTTTTATGTAAACACCATAATCGCACTGATAATGAAACGTAGCTGAAAGACAGATGGCAGGACTCAAGAGGAGAGGTTCAGACCGAAGTGATTTTGGAGGATGGGTGTGTATTCAGAGTAAACACAGCACACTCTCATGTCAGTTCTGTATGAACAGCCCACAGGAGGAGAGGAATGTAGCTCATACAGTGCTGCTGTAACTGTTCTCCAAGAAAGGCATGGACACCAAGTGCTCTCCCTCTCACTCTCTCTGTGTACCACATGGGGCTCAGCCGTCTAGGTAAACTTTCACACTTGGATGACGACGACGTTCTGACTCACTGGCTGGGGCTAAGTTTAAGCATTTTTTGCGGAACGGGAAGAGGTGTAATGGGAATGTGCCCTGGCTTTGCATATAAGGATAACAAGATCTTTCCTCTTTGACGAGACAGTCCTGGCCAGTGGACACAAAGCCCTGTTCTTTCTATTTTGGTCATCCAAGTAAATAAACAGTGTTCAGTGTTAACCGTCTGGCAAAGGAAAGTGCAAGTAGTTCAGTTAATAGGCCACACTTTTTTGTCCTTGCACTTATTTGACTGAGCATGCTTTTAATCTCCAGGTAAGGCCGGAAACTATGATATTGGTGTGAAGAAAAAGGGTCGCTCACTACCATGCAAGGATTGCACAGTGATGCTTAGTTCTGCTTTTTGGAGTGCACCCCAATGTGCCATTCCTGAACCTGGAGATTTGTCTACAAAGCCAACCCTTATCATATGAAATGTGAATTGAACATGTGATTTTTTTTGCCCACTTGGGGCAGCGGGAACAGGTTGTGAACATTGACAAATCATCCCGTTTTAAGTTGATACGGCTAACTTGTTGGCAAACCGGTGCTTGTTAAACATCCAGCAGTTGCGAAGCAACATAAGCATACATTTGGAGTCATGCTTCTTTCCATCAGACAAATATCCAGTCCGATATTCTCTTTTAGCCTTGTGTTTGGTCTCTCCCAACTCCTAAATACTATACTGTGTTCACCATCTAGTCAGTAACTGTGTCTGTCTGCCGTTTGGTGCTGAGCTGGTGGTGTACAGTTTTTTGTTGATTATGGCAGCCTGCTGAGAACCACGCAATGAGATTGGTGAGAGTGAACCAGAACAGTAAAGTTGTGGCCCTGTCAGCAAAACAGTGAGCTGAAACTCGCTATAAAGCTTTTTTCAAGCCGAGGAGAGCTGCAGATTCAGATGATAATTTTCTGTATATTGATCACTGCATGGAACACTTTCACACATTGTCATTTGATATATTCTTATTATAAAAATATTAATCATAGTCACTTTAAGGTCTAAGGGCTGGGATATTGTAGAAAAGAAGTGGTTCGTACTGTGTTGTCCAACCATGGTGGAAATCAAATGTGTTTATACCTCCGAACGGCCTCACCCAAAGGTGAAAAGCCAGCCATCATATAGGGGAGAGATCATTTAAATCTAATTTAAATAAAGGGACGAGACAGAAAGTCTCTCCTGGAAGGCATTCATTGTGTTGCACTCGGTTGTACACATTAAAAGTGACAGAAATAGTTGGTTAGATAAATAGAAGAGTGGAAAAAAGAGAGCTGGAGAGAGAAGTCAAAAGTTTGCTCCTTTGTCACCTCTGCGCCGCTGGCTAATCACTGCGTGAAGTGGGTATGAACATCCGATTGTCAGATTTGGAAAGTTACAGAAATGGAAAGGTGTGGAAAAGGTGTGTGGGGAGGGGGTTCCCGAAGCTACTGACCATCCAACATGCACCGATGAAGCATACTAGCTGCTTAAGGACAGAGATCTCCACAAAGATTTCTTGAACACATATGTAGACTGTGTATGGCACTGAATGTACACAGACACAGACACAAAAATCAATGCATCTAGTCTTTTTAGACATTTCTTTAACTTTTAAGTCCTCACATATTTAACTCTGCCATTCATTCATTTCCCAGCCTTCAGCTAAACATACGTAGATGCTACCCAACCGTTACTTTTAAAGGTTTCTAAAGGCTTTAAAACACATTACAGTTTTAATGTAACTACAGGCAGCTTCGGCAAAGAAGTGGCACTTTTGAAACCAGGCGCTCCTAGACATGCATTTTTTTTCGCTTCCTAGGTGAGTACTCCATGTGTTTGTAATTAGTGGTAGTCACCCAATTTGAGGGATGGATACCCAAGGGACTAGAAAACTCACAGGTTGGTCAGTTGGACAAAGTTTTAACTGTCCACAACTTAAATAGAGTTTATTTTCTAGTGACGTTTCAAAGTCACCATAATTGATAAAACACACCATTTTCATAATTCAAGAGCCGTGTAGGGCATCTGCAGAAAAGGGCTGTGTTTTCAATTACACATGTCAAACCACAGGCACTCCAGCCTTAGGCTATGACATGATGTCACCAGTATGCGGCCAGGAAACAATTTTGTAGTCTGGTCACACGTCATCTTGAATCAGGAATAGTTTATTTATTTTACTCTACAAAAACAACTATAATGTCAAAACAATAACTAATTTAATCTGGTTTATGTCATGCAGTGCTCTTGTCAGCAGTAATGATTACAGTTAAGACAGTCATTTCCTCTGTTGGCCACAGTCCGGTGTCACTGTAGAGCTTTATATCCTCCATTGTTGACAGGAACACACACCTAGTTTAATTCAACCTAATGCACTTAGAGGTTAATGAAGTTTAAACACTGCGCTTCAATCAATTCATTCATTTATTTTTGTGCTGAAAATGACTATGAGTGTAAAGCAGAACACACGATAATTGAATGAGCTATAATACTTTGAAAATATTTGCTGTGAAGGGGATACAAGCCAAGCTGCTCCGTGAGTGCATGGTTTGGCATCTGCATGTTCTTCTAAGCTAACGGATTTATTTTAACATGCTTCAATAATTGGTAAAAATAAACTGAAATCACTGGCTCATAAAAAGACGTTAAAAAAAGCAGCCTTTTTTATTTCTATTACTCTATTACTTTGAAAATTTCCCACTGGAATACCGACTTTGTTAGTGCATCAATTAGGCTACTTAAACACTCACCTAAAGCAATAACCTAGAACCTTTTCATTTAAATAAATGTCTGTTGTTTTCTCCCCAGTATGAATGTATTATAGTTGTGATTTGACCAAGGGCAAATTCCCAAGTGTAAAGCTTAAATTCCTTGTCAAATTCCTTGTATGTGTACGCATACATGGCCAATAAAGCTGACTTCGATTCTGATTAAAGTTGGTCGCTGTAGCCATTTCTCTCTTTACCTCGCTATATCACAACTGACTAATGTCTACAGTTTAAATCAAAGTTTCTACGAGTTTGTACAGTTAATGGCAAGTTGAACAGTACTCTCGGTCAGCTGTATCAATACAAGATTCAGCCAGCATAGCTCTTGCGAAAGATCAACAGCTGCTCAATTCCCACTATAAGACCATCATCATTTAAATTACTTGCTAGGTAGAACAATGGGATACTTGTAAGATAGTTATAGTCCTGACAACACAGCTGAAATGTTATCTGTTTTCAGTACAGCCTAAGAGGAAGACCTTGTTTCATGGGAACTGTCAGTTTAGTATCCTGCTGCTCTTATCTGTTAAATAGTTGGCAGAAAAATACCTCAGACACAGCTAAGAAAAAAAGAGTAAAAACGCAGACAACACAGCGCATACTTGACTGAAAAGGAGGCACAGAACCAACCTTGTGGTGATATAGTGACAATGTTCTAAGGCATGATTACATGCTTGGCCTGCCAACAGGGTTTGTTAGTTTGTTGGACTGGAATTACAGGCAATATAGAGCACTATTATACAGTATAATAAGGCATGGACAACTTTAGGTGGAGTTTCCTTTTCTTCTCTTCGCTCACTGTTGACACGTCAGTGATGTCTGGGAAAAGTCTAATCTAAAGATGCCTATTCCAGTGAACCAGACCAGATTATACTGAGTAGTGGAATTTATCTTACACTCCCACACCCCCCCCCCCCCCCCCCCCCCCCCCACACACACACACACACACACACACTGTCAGGAATACGAGACGTTGTTTCCAAGTAAATAATGTCAACATCTCACTGTAAAATGTTGTTGATATAAAACAGAACTCCTTTAGATCACTAAGCTTTGCGAATAGTGGCATCTTTATGTTCAAATTTAACAGATTACCAAGCAGTTGGGCGAAGGGCACTGAAAAATCTAATCTAATCAAATTAATACAAAAAGAAAATATTCAAAAGATTGGTTTAAATGGTTTTATGCGTTGTTGCAAACTATTCAGTCTTGGATGGAGTTGGATAAAGGAGTCATGCACAGAGATATGCAGTGGCTTGGACTCACACCACAAGAACTACATGTTAAATCCACTATATACTCTGTCAGAAGTGCTGTTCACACAGTCAGTCAGAAATAAAGTGAAAGGCTCCTTTCAGACGGCTGGACAGAGGGGGTCTACGCCGCCCAGGTTTTGTAACTTTCCAAAACCGACAAACCGACAAACCAACAGCCACGTCCGCTGTTCAGTGACTGGCCAGGTGTGCATAGGTGAGAAATGGGCAGAACTCTGAATTCGTACTTCTTATGCAGTGAATGTATGTTTCACTGCTAAATTGCACCGCTGTGTCTGTGTCACGACAGATGGAGAGGCAGAGTTGGAGGAGAGGTATCAGAATTAGCATTAACTCTGAACCAACGGAGAAAACCCCCTCCCGACTTCTTTAAATTGCGCTGCTCGCATTCAACACAAATTGGGAAATATGACAATCTGTATGCTATCTGTAAATGCAATATTTCTTCTGTAGCCTTCTGTAGCCCTAACTGCTATTTCTGCTCAGTAATACCCTGTCACTATGGCGATCAGCATCTTGCCCCACCTAAAAAAAGGAGTTCCTTTAAAACTATATGTACGACGTGTTCCTCTTGACGTGGTGGACGACACGTACGCCTTCGCCCAGCTGGCCAGGGCCAAACATGACTTCCACAAGTAATCAAACTTATTTGCTTCACTTTTCACACCAATACTCTGCACCCTTCTTCCTACAGGAAAGAAAGGGAGTGTAAACTGTTTGACTGTGAACTTGAGGGGAAAAGAATGAGTCATCAAGTTGATATTCCACACTGTTAACACATCATTAGATGTCAGCTAGATTGTTTTATCACTATGTCCCAGGCAAAATCTTCTATTCAGATTAGAAAAAGATTGTGAAACAAAAGACCTTCTGGGCTACATATTGAGCAATGCAATGTGTTTTGAGTTTCAGGTTTGTCTTTTTGGCTTGTGCTTCAAAAAAGTTAGATACTGTATCACTAGACAGAGTAATTTGCCGAAACTTCCGTGAATGGCGTCCCTTAGGCAATGAACAATGAAAAAGTCAACAAAATGTTGTTCTAAAAAAAAATGTCTGCTTTTCATTCCTCTATTGTAAAGCAAGGTGGCATGATACAAAAATCTAATTATTAATAAAGGCAGTGCATCATATACTTACTTACATAAATATGGCACCTGGATAAATCTATGGGAATACAACCAAGAAGCATGAACAAAATGAAACCCAACCCAATTAATATACCTTGATATAATCACGCGTTAATGTCATTCAATGAAACGTTCATATAAAGTACAAAAGTTTTATACTCCAATCATGAGAGATTTACAGTAGTAGATTCAGTGTCCAAACCAGCTGTATCACTTTCATGTCATGCTGTGATACCGCTCAGGTGCACTGACAAGGCCTTCATAAACAAACACTGTAACCTGCGTAAAGTTAATGTGGCTACTTTGTGAAAGACACCCAGTTAGTCCAGCCCAGAGGACAAAAGGAGCCTGTGGAGACTGAAGGAAGCTGTTGTGCTCTGATAGTTGACTGCCTCCCCCAGCGAAATGCATCATTAGAGAAGTACCAGATTTCCAGACCTAACTTACAGTAAACACAAGCCCGCAATACTTACGACACCAACACTGGTATAAAAACACATATGTATCCATTTAAGTTGTTGTTTGCAGGGTTTTACAAGATGCCCCATGACTGTGAAAGGAGCTCTGTTTAACTGAAATGATTCTGGGGCAATTTAGAACAATTTGGTTTTCAAACAAGTCTATAAAGTTGTGAAGGTGGGGGGGGGGGGGGGGGGGGGGGGGGGAAGACCATAAACCTATACATGTACAGTATATAGTTTGTCTCAACAGCTGAGCACTTAAGCAGGAAATACTTTTTCTCCACTCCATGATACTTCAATTCTAACAGGTTTACAACTGCTTCTCTCTTTGAGTACATAATTGCTTGTGTACTGTTAAAAATCAGCCACTAATTGATTTCTCGCGCATCCTGACCTGCGGTAAATCCTGGCTAATAACTGTCTGACGGATCCGCTTTTACGCTCCAGCCTCGACGCGCGACAAGAGACAACAAGGCATTTTACGGCCCTGACGTCTGTGCATAAAAAAAAAAAAAGCCGCTGCTGCACGCAACCGAACAACACGAAGTAAAAACAGGACTGTGTGAAACCGCAGACGGTTCTTTTGTGTCGAGCGCAGTCGTGTAATTTCACGCTCCGACGTCGTGCGCGGAGCGCGCACGGGGAGCCGCAGGCATGCAACCTGCAGCTCCTGCACAGCACCATCATGCAGCCGCTTAACCATCTCCCAAAACGGACAGGACCTATTTGCGCACTTGGCATGACAGCTCTGAAATGCAGCGGGGAGATTTGTGACTTAATAGTTCGATCGGAAGCGGGGAATCAATAAAAAAAAAAAAAAAATTTAAAAATGCGTTTGCGGCGACCCTCAAACAGCAGAGCAGAAAAAAAGTTTTTACCTTTAGGAATGGGCGCAGGCGCTTGGGGCGCTTCCGTGGAGGAGAGAGCATCGGCGAACTTCAGCCAGCATGAAAACACAAAACAAAACTTGAGGTACTCCATGGCTGCTGCAGAGTGCGGCTGACCCCGCATGGATTATCACCTCCCCAGCCCGAGAGCGCGGCGGACGGGATCGGCCGTGGAGGGTCTTAATGCACGATCTCGCGATAATAAAATAATGAAGAGAGGAGAGAGAGTGGGGGCGGTGGGGGGACAGAAAGAAAAAATTCCTCTAAATGAAAATCAAAAGTTCTGTGGACGAGCAGCTCTCCAGGCGGCTCTGTCGCTCCAGGGGACGGAAGTATAAATACTGCAATTCAGGGGAATTAGAGAGCAACAGGCGTGGTTCCTTAATTGCGACAGCAGCCACTCGGAGCGCAGTTCCAGCCAATGGAGAGAGACACAGGGTCGTCCCGAGCGAAAGTGTGACTAAGCACAGCTGTATTTGAACCCCCCCCCCTTTACTGTTAAACATCCCTCCCCTGAACACCCAGCGCCTGTCTGACCGACACTGCTTCCTCCTCCTCCTCCTCCTCCTCCTCCTCACAGCAGACTTTTCATCCAGCCTCGTTAGTGTAAACCGGGGAATAAAAGTACAAAATCACATTTCAAACACGGCGATGTCCAACATACTGTACAGGGCTTTATTCAATATAGGCTTCAATGGAGCGATTTTTTTTTTTTTTTTATCCATTATTTCCCTTATTATGATCACATGGACAAATCCAGTACACCCCAAGCTCATTTTTATTTTTTCTGTTATGTAGTTGAAACTATATCAATACATCATATATTTAAAGACTGTCATATTATCTATAGATTGTCATGTAGTGGTATAACATTTCCCATGTGAATTGTAGTGGACTAAAGGTATAAAGTAGGATCCAGTGGAACTCCTCGTGTAAAGTACAATTACCACTTGAGTACTCTGCAACTGCCTATTATTTCCGTGATTAATCGATTTATCATTTCATCTGTAAGATGTCAGAAAATAGTGAAAGATGCCCTTTCGGAATTTCCCAGAGCTCAAGGTGAAACCTTCATTTGCTATTTTTGCCTGACCAAAGCCAAAAATATTTACTATCCAAAATAAAAACAAAAAAATCACATATGAGAAACTGGAATCAGAGAATTTGAGGCATTTTTGCTTGAAGAATAACACACGGTTAATTAATCAATTATCATATTTTCTGCTGATTTATTTTCAATTAACCAACTAATCACTTCAGCTCTACTTTCCACCATTTCTCTTCACAGCCTAGACAGAAGTAGACTAGATAATCCGATGACCTCATCTAGCCAATGACAGTATATGAAACAGTTAACTGATGCTGCAGATGTTTCAGCTTCTCCTGCTTCCCCTCAGCAGTGTAGGCCTACTGTAAACACACACACGAGGGAGAAATGAAGTGGAAAAGCAGAAACCTAAAAATTTAATTCTGCTTCCACTTACCGTCGGATTGTATCCGTGTCTCCCAGTGTCTCAGCTGACCTTGAAACCAATGCTTTGTCTCATTTGTGTCTATCATTTCTTATTAGGAGTAACAGCCTTGCCCCCGGCACAAACCATTCCTGCCTGGAAAACACTTTGTATAGCAGTTGCGATGACTGCCAGTGCCCAGATTGTTTTACTGAATGACATCACCGGGTTCATGGTTTTGCATGCAGAGGGAGTTGAAGTTGAACTTTTTTACGAGATAAATTACTTTTTTACAGCGAGGCCCTGATAAACCCCTAAAAAATGTAGAGCCAGTTTTCAACATATTAGGAGTACTTGACTTGGACTCCAGCCATTCTTTTAATGTAGTTCAGCATGCAACTGACACTAAAGTGAGTGCTGGGCAGGCGCGTTTATGGAAATTAGTGTGTCATGAGAAAATGACCACTTCAAATCTTGCTGTCTAACTGTCTCTCAAAAACAAACACTGAAGACAGTCCTCCCTGCTGTGAAACTCAGACAAACACGAACCAAGTTAAAACAACACAGCATTTCCAAAGGTACAAATCCTATTATTTGCAATCAAAATGAGCCTTAAAGAATGTGTGATTTAACGGCTCAGTGACAAATATCTTACCGGGGTTTTTGCCCTGTGGGTTTTTCGAGGGAATTCTCTGCAGCTGGAAAATATGTTTGTGGTGCAGAACCTCATGCTGCATCTTGGCAGTGTGTGAAAGGGAATACACCATGTCTTGCTTCAATTCACTGGCTCAAGTCTGAACCCCCACCAAACATTTGGAATAGCCAGTGAAATCTCCTCTGGCTTTGATTACACCCTGACAAAATGTCCAGAAGTTATATGAGCTATTTAATATCCCATCAGAGGCCTGTGCTTGGAGATATGAGATACTGTAGAGCCTATTAAAAAAAACATGAGGCCATTCATAGTCTTTTACCTTCCTAAGTCCGGGCTTGCAGAAATGTGAGACGTTTTAAGTGCTCATGGTGGCAGTGGCACTGGTGCCATATTTAAATTTGGGATACATGTGGTGTGGGTGAGAAAATTACATTTAATTACACGATAATTGGCATATATAGAATACAGAAGCTGGGAGAATCCTGTGGTAAGTGGGATGAGGACAGAGTAGAAAGCCAGAAACTCATCAGGGCAACAAGGCATACCTGCACATAATTATCCCACTCTATAGCTGCCTGGGTATTAGGAGAAGGTAGCAGACTTTGGAATGCAGTACAAATGGACATACAGCTAAATACAGCTGTTTATCAACCTTGAAATGGGGCACAGACTGTGCAAAACCCTTTAACAGCACAGGTGGTGTGTGCCTTGAGCCTGCTTTTTCATTTTGGCTTATTTCGGTGCCAAATAAAACATGCAAGCCTTCAGCCTCCACTGTCCTTGCAATACTAAAAGACTAAACAGGGTTGCACCTTCCTGATGACAGAAGGCCATGCTCTATTTTCAGCACTGTTCTGCAGACAGTGGGTTTACAGGCACTGTTTAAATTGAATCAAGCCAAAAGGAGAAACAGATGATTCATTAGGAGGCAGACTGTAGAGAAGATGTTCAATATTGAATATAAAACAAAAATTTCCTATGAGGATAAAGAAAACTCAATGAGAAAAGGGACGAATGGTAAAATAAAGCTGAAATTGTTCCTCTGTTCATTCACTGTTTTGTTTTTTTTATGACAACCATCAATAACATCTGGCATTTAATCCAAAAAACAATGTGTTGTCCCTTTTTATTTAGCTCAGTGTACTCCTTTAGGCAACATCTGCACAAAAATCTGTCAACTGGTTGGGGCATACCTTGGCTTTTTCTTTCTACTTTCGACTCTATTTTTGACGTAACCCTCTTTTGGTGGTACAATCAGATGGTTTTGCAATTGCACTGGTGAGTCACTTGGTCCCCTAATCCTTACTTGAGAACCCACAATTGCACCATGATTGTAAAAGAATGGGTTTTATTTTTATCCCAAATGCTTTGATCACTCCACAGAAAGTTAAATTAGTAGTCCAGATCAATGTAAAGGGCAGCACTTCTTTCCCCCAGTCAGCTCGTCTTCCCTAGAATTTATCTTTTACGTCATCCCCTGCTCAGTTCTGTCTATGTTGTTCCCACTTATGAGGCCACAGGGCATCCATTGGCCCAGGGTGTGGTCCAGGGGTTGCCGGGAGGGGGCAAGGAAAAGGGTTTCATCAACGCTGCACTTAATATAAGACCAAAGAACTTTAACAAGCACAGCAAGTACATTTTTAATGTCACCCCAGAGTCTGCCCAGAAAGGGGAAAGAGGTTCGACATGGATTAATTCTCTTTGATCGTGGGCAGTCTTTCTTTTATTGTCTGAAACTACAAACCTGAGTTTACCGTATAGACCTGAGCAGCAATTTATATTAAAGCACAGTTGAAGATGTTTGCAATTTTCAAACCTGTGTTATTTTCAATCATGTAAATTTGCATTTCTTCTGGATAGTCTGGGGTTTTTGGGTCGTGTTACTTGAAAATTAAACGTAATGAGCTCTTTTGCCATCCTTTTATTTGAATGTCATCATTAGGCAGGCAGCCATGTTAAAAGCAGAAACCCCTAAAAAAATATTCCAGAGGTAGGATGAGGAGAAGAGAATTAAGTTTAGTTTTAAACATGTCCTTCCAGTGCCACTTTATTGCCTTAAAAAACACTGTTGTACATCTTTTCCAAACACAGTTTTGAGAAAATATAGTTGTTGCCTGGATTCCATTCACTGACAATTATTTTTCCAGTCCAGGAAGGGTGACATCTTTATATTTCCCAGAAGTCACAGGGAGGAGGTCAGGGTTGGTGGTTAGATGTACAAAGCTCAAGACTTTCACACCATAGCCTCGGATTGGAGTCCTGTGTCCCACATGTTGTCAGGACTAGCTGCTTAAACACTTAGTAAAGGTTAGATTTTGGTTAAATATTGTAAAAAGTCCCGTCCATGTGTCCAGTCTCATGCCACAACTTTGTGCTGACTTTTTCAATAACAAAAACTATAATCTTACCTACCATAACCAAATGCCTTGAGTTGCCTAAACATATTCATAAAATCATTTACAATGCTTTAATTGCCTAGGAGCATGTATTGTATGTCAAACAAATGAAATACTTTATTTCCTCATTCACAGTCTGTTGATAAAAAGTGTAATCTAGATGGCAATATGTTTTGCTGCTGATGCAAATAAGTTGTGTATGAGCATCACTTTTAGGAGACAGTGTTGGTTTGTTCTTAGGAATGCCAGTGTGAAAGTAAATAACCATCCCCCATTTTATGTTTTACATCGGCTCTCTTTCCCTCAGTTGTGTGTATATGGTGTTTGCATAGGCTGCGTTTGCACAGATGTTGCTTTAGCCGTTTGTTTGTCACAGTGGGTTTAAAGCACAGATACCAGAAATTCCAGATACTGTATGCTGTCTGTAGTCCGCACGCTACGCTCTGTTTAGTTCTATGTGTGGTTTGGGCTCCAAAAGTAATCAGAAGAGTATATTTTTTGTTCCATGATGGCCAGAAACATAGTTTCCATTAAGACCCTGGTTTCACTGATTTGTTATCATAACCCTGACAGAAAAAAGTCCCAATCAGCCTTCGCGATGCTATTTAAAGTTCATTTTAAGGTCTTTCACCAATATCCACAATGTAGGCAGTACTTCAACTCAGCAGTTAAATGAAACAAACAACACAAGAACCTCAACCCGCAGCTCCTGAACATGTCAGTGTAAACACATTACAACACATGTCTGCTCCAATCACAGAGGTATGAGAAAGTTGTTGTTTGTTTGCATTCCCTAACTTCCAGACTTCAAATTCACTTGTATAATCAGTTGTGTCATCTTGAAAGACATGTGACAAGTTTGATGAATAGGATGTTGCACAAAAGAGAACCCCACATACTGTAGCTGGAGAAAAAAAACATCTGTTTTTCCCAGCAAATCACTGCTGCATATCAACAGCATCACTTGTGTGTGGTCTGGATGTTTAATTCATGAGAAATGCACAGTTTCTTGGTGACATCATATCTTGCAGCAGAATTTCCACAAATCCAGAAATGTAGTTCCTGTTACAGAATATCCCTAGAGAGGGTGATTTCTAAGGAAGAGAACACTGCAGAGTTAAACATTAATCTTAACAGAACACAGCTGTTTATGTACTTAGTTCCCAGTGAAGTTAATTGAAATGTGGTGTCACTAGGAGTGAGAGTTTAACTCTTTATGGTACCAACCAACCATAAAAATTACAACGGCAAGTAATGTCAGGCCACAGCACCCATGAAAAAGGTTGTCAAGATACAGCTAAAACAAGGGAAAATGTGACTAAAAGGAAGATGTATGTAAAACAGGCTGAAAAGTACTACAAATTTACTTTTAGGCTTGTTTGTTTGTTGTTGTTGTGAAAAATTTAGGGAGAAGGGACAAATGGTTACTTTTTGCAGTGACTTGAATGAAAATCAAGCACGTCTCCCATGACTGTCTATCCTAATGACCTGAATCCAGATGCTGATAATACATCGAAATTTACATTCTTTTTCTTTGCTTTAATCTTTAATCTTTAATCTTTGCTTTACTTTTCTCAGGAAACAGCTATTTTCTCATTATTTCAAAATGCTTTCATCTTAAGGACAAAACTTACACTGATCACAAAATGAGAAACAGTTTTCTGGTGATCACGTACAGTGAAGGATTAAACAGGACTACAGCCGTGCTAGTGGCACAGCACAGCAGGTCCATGAATCTCTCTACCAAACGTCATGACAATCAACCAATAGTTGCTGAGACTTTTCAGTCTGGACCAAAGTGGTTGACCAACCGAAAGACAGACCGACTGACAGACCGACATTGCCTTCCGAAGGGCCATGCCGCTAACACGACAAAACATTTTTTAATGATCACGAGGAAATAGAAGAAGAAATCATTCCTGTCCAGGTCCTCTCTGGCCCTCCATGTACTTGCCTCCACAGATCACATTGTTTTCCAACCACAGCCTAATTAGCTATAGCACTCTGCCTTACAGCTGCGTCATATATTCCAAAAACTCATGCCAAGCAATGTGAAAATACTATATTTATCACAAAATGTGGTATTTGCCATGACATTTCTTATAAAAGTCTGAGATGGTGCAGTGTATTCATGTGATAATTTAAATGTAAGACACCTGTGGCCTTAAATGTGTTGGATTGTAAGAAAAACCACTCAACACAGTGGAGTATTGACAATGTCCATGAACACATACACGAGCCCTACCAACGATGTTGGAGAATATTTCCACAGTGGTGACTTTATAATCTTATGTCAATCAAATGTCACATCATTAAAAGCTAATAAAAAGGTGTAATAGTTTGTGAAAAAAAAAACACTATATGAGCTGTTCCAAACTGCTCCAGAAACTGCACCAATAATTTAAGCGTAACCCTCTATCTGGAGGCCTTGCTCTTTACTCAGCCCCAAAGTAGTTCTTTTCATTGATGTGTGATTAAAAAGGTTTAGAAAGGCCATTTTAAATGAGAGTTCTTTAGGTTACACCCAAGGTTAACAGCTTCAGGTTAATGGCTTACTTGAAAAGGGAGAAAATTAAATGTTCTCATTTCCCTATTCATGTTATCCCTCAAGGACATCGATGTTTGACGTATCGGCCCAATCAATTACTCTGTAAGCCAGATTCTTGCAGCAAAAAGAAAAATTAACATTCACATTTCACAAGGCCTGTTTCGAGAAAATTGCTTAAAAAGGTGAAGGTGGCAATTATAATAGCTAGTGAACTCAACTGATTAACAAGGCTCAGTGGTTTTACATGACCGTTTACAAGGTCTGACTATTGTAACCTTCAACAGTTGTAGTTAAAGGACTATAGCCCAAAAGGTCCTTGATGGGTACTAATGTTTGAAAAATGTTTTTTGATGATCATTGGGTTTTCATTGCTAAATGGATTTGTTGGTTGAAGAAACAAAAAACTACTGCACACAGCACAATATAATTTTTTTATTGAAGTGTTTCCATGGATATTTGCACAATTTAAGCTTAGCTCACAGAGTTTGTCTGCATTCATTGCATGACTAAATGATTTATTAGTTCACAGTATTAGTGCAAAAGTAGAAGAATAAGTACTTAAACTGTTTAATATAGAACTGACTGGGAGCAGCTAAAATCCCTTTGTATCACATTCTGACTTTCATTTTTGGCTTTTAAACACAATCAAATAGCCTCCAGAGGATGTACCAGCATCTTATACTATTAATTCATTCAACCAAACAAGACATGCCGAATGATCAGGCTAACTTATTGGCAAGAATGTAATTCAAATGTACTTAAATTGAGCAGTTTCTCAACAACCTAAAGCAATGAAAACAGAATAGACTCTAAAAAACATCCATCTTAAGTACTTACTTATGTATTTAATCTTAAAATCAAGTTTTAAAATATGCTGCTCATAGAGGATGAGATAAATTCACTTAAGGTACTTCTACAAACAAGAGTCAATATATTAAAGGCAGAATAAAACACAAGTCTATACTGGAAACATTGGCTCTTAAACTGGCAGTTTATAATACTTAGCTGTTAAGCTTTTAAGACTTTTAAGAAAAATTGCTTAAGGTGGACATTTTTACCTTTTTTTCAGAACCACAAAAACATGCATGTGGAAAAAAATACTTTTTATCATGATGCTACAAAATAGCTCTTAATGGCCTTAATTATTTTGACGTAGCACATAGATAATGGCTTTGCTACAATCTTTTACTTTATACCATCCCTAATCAGACTGATTGCCATACTCATTCAATTATATTTGAATTTTACAACAAAGCATGGTGCACAGCGGTATCAATGGCCATTTGATGGAGATTAAAGTCTATTTAACTTGCATTTTTAATGCATGTGGCGCTGTCACAGCATTTGTAATGTAACAGTGAGAAAAACCAACATTCAAATTGATACACCAGGAAATGTATGTAAAATATGGATATTTAGATGATTTAATGTATAAAACCTCCTCCAAAATATTAGTCTATCTTTATATTCATAGTATCAGGCGCAGGTGTGTAATTCCTGGAGCCAGCTATAGCCAACACTATAATACAGTAGCATGCATTTCAACCTGAGTTTGTAAAAACAAAATACAATGTCATCAGACACTAATATTTGAATAAAACCATGGCATAAGCAGGTATTGAGTTTGTCCATTCGGGCTGTGTTGGGTTATTCTTAAGTGAAAAGCTAGCTCCCTCTTGTGGACAAGAATGGGACCATACAGCAAACTATAACCCATCTGTTCCCAAATAAACAACCTCTACAAATGTAACAATGCATCGTTATTAGGGCATCAGAAATATTTTTGTATCCTAGATAGTTAATGCTTCACACACACAAGTACACTCATAGCACACCACACGCACACAACACGCACACAAAGCAGTGCCCACACACATTTCTTTGTTGACAAATTGTTAAACAGACCAAAATATAAATCAACAAGTAAGAGCATTGAATATCTGAACTACAAACTACTACATTACATGAGTCCTGCAGTGCTCACACAATATAGCTACACACATAGTGTTCTATTTAAATTAACATCATGACTATTAATATGACCAAATTACACAAGTGCTATTTGGCTGACCTCTTTTGCATACTCACCATAATGACACCATCTTTCTTTCACAAACTGTATAACAGCACTTGCCTCTAATAGTGGTCCCTTTTCACTTACTGGTATATGGATGTTATCCTTCCATTCAAGTTTTTTTTCCTTTTCTTTTTTTTTAGTAACTGAAGGTTCTGTATGAGCCGAGCAACCATATTGTAAACACAAATGAAAACTTCCTCAAAAACATTGTCTAAAAACACTGCACTGTGCGCTCACAGCCTGGTAACGTGTTTTAACAACCAACCTGAGCAGCTAAGACTAAAACAAACCTTCTATATCATTGTTCATGCAAAATTATAACAGTTAGGTACCTTTTGGTACTTTCTTTAAACAATTTGTTTGAAGGTTGTTCTATGTTAGGGCATTTGGGACTGATAATTATGGCTTTATGGCCTTGTTCTTCCAGGAATGTTGTATGCTTACAAGGATATCCTGTTTGGCTCCTAGTTAGTAGTCTCAAAGAACATGAAATCCTGTATAGAAAAAGAAAGTGTTAACAGAAAAGCAAAATCATTAAATTGACACAGATGTAATGCCTAATTGCAGTTAAAATATATCTGAAAAGGTGTAGAATTTATTCACATAAACTATGTCACTGCCAAATCTACTGAAAACCTCTTGAGATTTAAGCATTTAAGCATTTTAGCCACGTGACTCGTGCTACTACAGAACGTAGCTCTGACAAGCTGTTTTAAATTTGTGGTGATTGGGGTGGTTTCAGGTCACATTTCCCACAAAATGTAAGCCAAGTGGTACATTAAGTGGTAGGTACATGAAATTTCCGACTACCAGTCGAGAGAAACACATCATTGCTCAAAGCTGGGTCATACGAGGTTACTGCATCTGTAACAGCCACATGTTGGCAATAGTTTCTCTTATTTTGCTACGAGGGAATCATAAAAAAGAAATGTACAGGAATTTAATTAAGTAATTGTGTGACTTTTTTGTGACATGTTGATTTATAACTAAAGACACATAAAAATGCGTATTATTTTACTTACAATGAGAAAACATGCCCCGATCATTACAGCCTTCATTCTCACATCCAGATCCATGGGGAACTGGATACCAAAGTTGTCTGAATCTGTGAACGCTTCCCGGAGAAGTCCTGTCCACTGCTTGCTGATTTTCCCAATCTTACTGACTTCATCCATTGTCACAATCTGCAGAAAGAGTCACGGAGAAGAAAAACTGCTGACATGTGTTGCATTAGGATGAGGATCAGTCCCTAAACTTGTTTGGTTTTATTGGAGGGAGATCATGGAACACTTCATAATCCCATCCAATTTCATCTTTTTGGCCGCTGCCACAGCAATTTGAGTTTTGTATCCCCAGTAATGACTTCAAAGCAGCTAGGGAGGAACCAGGGTGGTAATATCATGCTTCAGTTACCCCTCCTCTGGGTCTGGTAAAAGGTCTGTATCAGTGACCCAAATCCCCTTCACAGCTCAAATCTAATAAAACCAGCTGAGCTGTGGAACAATGGCCACACTGTACCACACAAGAGCATGCCCTGTGCGACGGCTTCATCCAAGCTACAGCCCGCTCTGATTGGAAACATATTTCCTGCTTCAGTGCACGAGGAGGATCCCTTACAAAAAAATGTCCAGAGGGCGAGAATGTTACCGTGTCGTGTTATGTTTTCACAACTTTAATGGATTTCTGTGTTTAGATAAACCCACCTCAAAGTCAACATCTGGAAGGCAGCTCCATCCACAGAAGGGCCCATGGATCTTCAGCACAGGCTCGTTGTGTTCGTTCGCAACGATGAATTTAGGGGAGAACGGGTGCCACTGTTGTATAACGTACCCCACTGTGTTGCCGGGGGGAGCCTGCACCTCCAGCTGCGTGAGGGATTGTGGGAGAACAGAGGGTGATTTGTAGTCATATCCTCGCAAGAAATTGTGTTTTAAAGGCACATGTAAACCGAGACGACGTCAAGCGTAAACACTAATAAATATGGTGAACGAAAAGAAAAAAACCCACCCGGAACACTGGAATTTCGTGGTGCAAAGGTGGCGTCACTCACCTCTTGTAGACAACAAGGGAAGAAGCAGGACATGCACTTCAGTGGCCTGGTGACCGTGATGACCTCTTGTCCGAAGTTGTCGAGGACGTGGATGCTGAAGGAGCGCATTGGACCACAACACTGTCGACTCAGGCAGTCGTTCTCCTCGACGGCGTAGAAAACGTTCTGGCCCATGACGTTACGGACCTCATACTTGTTGTTGCTTTCGAATCCGACGAGGGCTGCATGGACGAACAACACGCATGAAGACGTCTAAACAGACCCTGCAAAACCCTGTACAAAAATCTGCACTAAACAGAGCCAGCAGCATAAATTAGATATTCTCTCGGATGTCAGGGCAGGTTTACATACTTTACCTTCAACAATCTCAACTTTCTGTTTGATGAGTAGCTGATCCACCTGGAAAAAAACAGATAACCACACACATTGGATTCAAATGTATGCTTTTTTGTCTTTTAAATGCAGCGGTTCAGTGGAGTAGGTTGTTTTTATGTGGACATATACTTCATGTACTTGGTCATGCACTTCCCAAGATGTGTATAAATGCTCCAACACAGAGGAATTGTGCAGATTGTACAGTTTCTGGGCGTTTGATGAACAAATTTACAGCCTGGATTAAGTGTCTCTAACATGAAATACCACATTAAACCTTTGCAAGTAAACCAGAATAGTCTTATCTCTTACCTGCGTCAGGTATTCTAGTCCTGGTGGACAGCCTGGTATTCCCGGGCTGGGCACAGCGTACATATCCATTTTGTCGGGCCGGAGGGAGACCTGTTGATGAATGGGATTGTTTTAAACGAGATGTGGCGCCATCTTGTGCTTACTCGGGTGACGAGCACAAACAAGTGGAGATGAGTCGGACGGCGCTTTATACGTTTTCTGTGTCTGTGTGCTTTGCTGCTTTGGTAACGGGACAGCCCGGTGCACACGTGTCCTCCCTGCTATAGTGTTACTGTCTTTGTTGAGGTAGTGGGGGGATGGGGGGGCTGCAGACCCACATTGTGGGCGACACAGATAATCTCGGTTGTAGCCTTTCTGGAAGTGACGGGACGACACCACCGTGAGAGATCCTCTCGCTCCGTTTACACAGCAGGCCTGAAGCCCGTCTGCAACCTGCACCCCCCCCCCCCCCCCCCCTGTCAGAGCAGATCTTTCTGTCTGTTTAATGTTAAAAGTGGGATGTTTACTGAATCTGGATCATCGGCTGATCAGCTGCTGAACGCCGAGGTCTGATCTCCCTTACTTTTTCATTCACAAGGAGCCGCCGACTCGTTTAAAAAAGCGACGAGCTGCACCGTCAAAACTTCGATTACAGCCTACGAGGGTTACATGAGCCGCGAACAGGACAGCTGTTTTATCGGAATCAGGAATACTCACCGATATTTCACCTGCTACTTAAAATAATAACAGGCCACTCCGGAACCAAGCCTGTGGAATAAAGCTATAATCCCATTGGTTGACGTCATCGTACTTCCCATTTCCATGAGCCAATGATAAGACGGGAGTGTAGAAGAGACCTCAACAGAGCGGAGGAGAAGAGGCCAGAACTAAATATAATAGATCATATCACACTGTCAGTATTTGCATAATTGAACAGACTGTAGTATAGAGAGCATGCACAATGATTTGTTTATTTTACAGCAATACTTTTATTAATTTTTTCCCTGGATTTTCTGATTAATATGCACACGTTTGAAGGTTAAACATGGCTTTACTGCGCTGCTGGAGAAATATTTATTGATATATTAACTGATTTTAATTTACATTCTCCAGAAGTCAAAAACAAGACGGACAAGCGCAGCAGAGTGAACGTGTGTTACAGCATTATCTCACATTACCTGCACAGCACAATGGGATGTTCTACAAAAACAATGTCTATAATAAACCTCAACATCTACATCATGCACTGTATTTTATTTCAGATACAGTAGGGTCATGTTGCTCAATGTCTATTGTTGTGATTTTGTTTTTGTATCTTAAAAAAAAAGCATATTTTTAAATAAAAAAATTGTTTTCATTTTCTGCTAAAGAATATAGTGTACGCTATTGTTAAACAAGGGATCTAAACTGAAGATCAGTTCCCTACCTCCCAATACCTGCCCCACCACAAGAATCCAGACATTCACTCACACTCATGCGCACATTATGCTTAAATTACACATTTAAATATGAAAAGAGTAATGGAAAAATGTCTGAATGTGCTTAAATGTATGGTACACCATCTTGAATGTAGGTCAGGTCAGGATGCCGATGACACATGCTGTTGTATACATATGCACATCAATATTAGCATGGAAAAATCACTTAAACAGGCTTCTAGCCCACTCATAGTATTAATGTCCCTGTAGATATCCTTATTTCCCATCCTGACAGCCAGAATAAGAGTCCGTGCAGATTATTTGGACACATATGTCAATAACAACAGCACATAAAATTCATGATTCTGATTCTGATAAAAACACACATTTGTAAGTTAAAACAATACATGTGGAATATGTGTCGATACAATACACTGTCTTTCAAGAATAGCATTGCTTTTATGTTTAGGTTATATTTATGCTATCTGATGTCAAGCAATGTTTATGTTGCATCTACTGTATTCTAGCAAATTGCATGTTATGAGAGACACTATAGTTTTCCTGTCCCTACAATGCTGTGGGAGAATAATTGTCAACAGCTGTAACCACAAAGCTGTACTCTGTGTAACTCAGCTGCACACATGAGCACTAGAGACATGATGGTAAAAGTTCTCTGGATGTGTTTGTGCATAGATCAAGGTTACACTCATCATAAAATGTAAAAACAGCTGGATTTCCTTTGATATAACTAGGGGAGAGAATATGGCAACGCAACTTTATAGGGAGTTGTTAGTTGTGATGATACAAAGTGTGTTAATTAAGTTATGACTCACTTTTCTGATAAATTCAGTGCCAGCACCGTACATAAAACCCACATGTGAAATCCATGTTTGAAATGTGCCAGGTGAACTTTTTCAAATGTCCCTATATGTGAATTTACCTCATCTGAAATGTGATTAAGTAAAATAGCTCTGACTTGATGGTCTCAAAACTGCAAAATCACACATGATACTGTAGGTAACTGATCAGATTTTAAGTGAAAAACAAGAAGCAACCTAATTGTAAAAGTTCAATTTTAGTCTTAATTTTGCTGCACTGCATCACACATAATCTGAAACACATTAGTGGTTTGTAATAGTTGAAATAAGTCATACTGTCATGACCCTTAATGCAGCAACAGAGCTACATCTTAAAGAGAAAAACCCTTTAATACAACTGATTTGCACTTGAACTTTATGTGTGCGTTATTCTACTTTGTGTCCACTGGAGAGCAGTGTTGAGCTAATGATGCTCCACCTCATGGCCATTACTAAGACTAATGCAGAAATTGCATTTTCATTGTAGAACAAAATGGTCACAAATAGACACACACTGAAATACACAGCGTGCACACACACACACACACACACACACACACACACATAAATACACTTACTACTCTGTTACAAATTACATGACATTGGGTCGAGTATCCTTATTTGCGAATACAAATTACCTGATTTGCTCAAGCACTACTGATTTCTCCAAGAAACACTAATGAGAACAAATGATGACTCGCGCACAGATCTGCTGACACTTCAGGCGCAGACAACTAAAAAACAGGTTTTAATTGATTCATGTTACAGTAATTGCCTATAGTGACCTGACATAGCCTAGAAAACACTGCATACACAAGTGGGTTTTTCTGCTGTACAAATAAACAAATGTATTAAATAAAGCATTAATATTTGCTTTTTTTTTTTTTTTTGCAATAGGTTTATATGTTTTAAAGTTTAGGTATATACTTAATCAAGCTCTAATCACACTACATCACATGTGAAATGATGGTAGCGTCGGGGGGGTGTTATATTCCCCTAACTGCCAAACCAGAACACTGAAACTTATGTTCTTCATCAGTGAGATCAAAACAAAGTAATGCAATGACTTTGAAATGGTGGCATTCTGTGCTCCCATCTGAATAAACAGACAGGACAGTCAGGGGTCTTTGAAAGCCAGTCAGATTGTCTTTCTGACTCCAAGAGCCCAGTTACTCCCACCAGGGGTTTGTGTGTGTGTGTGTGTGTGTGTGTGTGAGAGAGTGTGTGCGCACCAATTGTACAGTCCCTACTCTCTAAATTCCTACCTGTGTTACAATTTTTCTGTGTGTTTGTGTTTTGTGTTTTTTTTTTTTTGTTTTTTTTTTTGCGTGAAGGTGGTGCTCTTTACCCGCATGGGTAATCTTTCGTGCACTCCTAACGAGGTTGTCATATTCTGCGCATAATGAGGAGCCTAAAGATGAATGTAAAAATGCCTCCATTACACCGCTTTCATCCTCTTGTTCATTAGGTTAGCATAAGGTTACAATACATTACACCAGTCCCAATGTTCCATGCACAAAATTGCATGTGTCACTGAGGGCTTGTGTGTTAGTTTGCCATGATAATGTTCGTTCATGTACACACACACACACACACATAGTGTTACTGTACCTGCCTAAGTTAACCCTTAACTGAACCTCAATGTAGCACTGATTCTAAGCCTAAATCTGACATTTTCTATTGATGTTTGGCGAACAGGTCTTATGTTTATATCACAAAGACTTTCTAATGCAGTCACACTCACACACAAAAAAAAAAAAAAATGCAAATTTGTTGTGTATGTTTTTCATCATCTGTGGATGTCCAAAATTGCCACATTCACCGCTTTTGTTATTCCGTCTCTGTCTCTTCACCTCTGCCCATCCCTCACCTCCCTCCCTCTTTTTATTTCTCCCATTTCTGCACCCCTGTCAAGTGCTTTGTTTGCTGTGACTTTCCATGCGGTTATCTGAGCGGAGACAGTATGCCTCACCCTGGCACAGGACCTCAGTTTCCACGGCAACTTTATAATTGTTTTGGATGCGTTCCAAACGCCACTGGATACCGGGGCATTATTGATGTCAAAAGAAACATGTATGAAATGAGGAGATGTGGAGGCGTCCATATGGTTCTGTACACAGCCTCATGCAAAGCCATTTAACCGTTTTTCAATGGGAGTTTTGTGATACCGCTGAATAGATCCCACATGTGTCGCATGATATTTCATAATTTTGATCTTTCTGTTCCACAAAGGGATAATAGCACGCAATACAAGCCACTGAACTGTGCAATATTTCCCCTATTCATGTCATTAAGTCATTGTCACAGTATGCACTGCTGGGTTGAGTATGGCGACCTTACTGAATACAATATGTCCATCATGATGCATTTTTTAAAGAATCTGAATGGTGAAGATGAGAATGAAGTCCATCAGAACACATGAAGGAAGATAAAAGTCAGTGGCACCCAAAGCTTTCTTCAGTACGTCGCTGATGACCCCATTCACTTCAAGTAGTCTTTGTTTTGACAGGAGAGGCGGTATAAGTTATCCCAGTGCTTGTCACCATAACCATATTGTGAACCCCCCATCCCCCACCAAGTCTCTGTTTCTCTCACACACACACACACACACACACACACACACACACACACACACACACACACACAGCCCCACAGCACCAAGAGCTGTGGCCACATTAACCACTACGCCGCAACACTCAAAATAACACTCAAAATAACATATAGTGTCAACAGCAGTGTGGCCCCAAGTGGATAACCCCAAAACACTCTTACACTCACTCAAAACTGTCTTAACTCGCAAATCCACAGACTTGTCTTTACATCAGAGAATTGCCCTCCAAGCAGCAAGTTTGCTTCTTACTGCTACTTATGAAACTTAGACTCTTTCTGCACTGTTATACCACAGAATATCTGATAAAACTGAAATGAAATGAGGTCATGACTGATCTTTTTTCTCTGATCTCAAGCCTCCCCTCCCTCCGCTTAATTTATGACCTGTGAGGAGGAACCCAGGGAGTGAGAAGTGAGTGAGACTGGTGTGAAAGCCCTGAATAGAGCAGGGGCAACAGGCCCTCCAAATAACACAAAAGAGGCACCACAGCTGTTTGGAGGCAACACAAGCCTTCATGAAGCACTGTCTTCTGCTCTGAGCTCCCAGACTGGCACTCATGCTGACTTTGTAAGCTGAGTTGTTATATGAATACTGTAACACAATCATCACATTAAATTTTGGGATAGAAATCCTTCTAAGATGCAGCCTATGTGAATAAAGTTTTAAAATAACTAATATTACCAAAACAAGTTTGGGTATTTTTCTTGAATAAAAAAAATCATTTTTGTCACTTATTCAGTCATTTATTATTGGCCGTTAACTGGTCACTAAAAAAAAAAGATTATTCACACTGTGACTTTTGCCTTTGAATCATTTGATCTCCAGCAAACAAACAAAAAGAGAGAAAGAGGTAAATGAGGTGGATCAAACCTGCTCCATTCCATAGTGAGAGCCAAGAGGAGGGAAAGAAAAACAGTACTAGCAGCCCATCACCTTTGCAGAGGGCTGATCATTGAGGCCCCCACTGAGCCGCGGGAGAGTGTCACCAGCTTCCGTGAGCTCGCTGTCAAGCACTGACTGTCAACTGCAGCTAAAAATGATTTCAGAATCCGGGGTTACAAGTTCAGCGAGCTGTTTTCTTCCCCCAGACTGAGGGGAAAAATGCTGTCACCATTGCTGGGCCCGTAATAATTTATTCCCCCCTGTACAAAACACTGTTGGCTCCCCGTTCCTATGTCTGCTTCTTAGTTTTTCACTCACGCCCATTAGCTAGCCACATGCAGGACACGTGTGAACTTTCAGAATGATGGCGGCTCTTCGTATAACTTAATTGCGGCCTATATTCATCATTATGACTGTGTTAGAGGAGGCACTATTGTAAAACTGCTTACTGTTGAGCATCTTTGAATGCATTTACAGTATTTACCAGCTCTTCAGTTTTGTATTTCCATGTGTTGTCAGGACTGTTGTCTTTTCAACCTTCTGCTGAAGCACACAATTTTTTTTCAGTTTTTAAATGTACAAACTTGACAATATAGTTAATTGTTAGAATAAAATAATAAAATAACTTAAATACTTGACGAGAAGAGATAATATTTAGAAATCACATTATTTGTAAACTTTTTGGACATTACAGTCCTCAGATTCCTGAAAAACATTTTTCTCAGATACAAAATGAATGAGAAAGAGCTTAGTCTGCTCTCTTTCTCCTTGTCTCTCTGTATTTCCCAGCCATCCATAGAGAGAGTATCCGGAGCCATCTGCAGACCACGATCCATCCCCAAACACTGGGGATCACAAAGGTGTTATTTTTCAAAGCTGGCCCTGTCCACCTCCTGCCGAGGGTGTGCGGCTGCAGTTCAAGGGAAGGTGGGAAACTTCTGAGGCCCTGTTCCCCTTGTACCCCCCTCCCTGTCGCCTGCCTCCTTGGGGGCAGCCCTTTGAGGGTGTCATAACTGCGGCCTGTATAACATGGGTTACTGCTGACGGTGGTTGGTCACAGTTGATGAAGCCTTTAAAGAAGCCTCCCCTCTCATGGTTTCTGTTAAAATTCTGGGGAGCAGGAGCAAAGCCTGGCTCCCAGACAATTACAGACGTAGTAATGGGAGGACCCTGGAGTGGGCCTGCATTTTGGCTTGTGATGGGTAGAGGGTGCTCCAAGTCCATGTTTGAGGAGGATGTTGCTTGGTGCTTTGCAACCCTACACTACTGCCTTTTCTTCCCCCTCCAAAAAATGAAATCCCCCTCTCCATTTTAGTTTTGTGCCTCTATGCTTGCAAGTTGCCTACACAAAATGAGTCCTCCGTGTTTTGTGCTACAAGGCGGTCTCCATTTCACTAAACTAAGGGGGAGAAAACACATGAAGACTATGAAATATGCTGTAAATGGACAAAGCTGCAGAACATGCAGCTGTTGTGGTGCCATCCTGTTGTCGGGTTGGGGGAGGGCGTATGCAAGGTAAAATGGGACAGAAAGCCATGACAGTGTGGTGGTAATAGCATGAGAGGGTTCGCAGCACCTGGTACTCACCTCTTTTCCGGAGAGTCCCTGTGGACATGGTGTCCTGCTGGCACACCGTAAAACTTGATTGTGGAAAACACCATCACGCTGAGACTGATAAAAGGAAAAATGGGAGATATTTTTATTTTCAAATTTTGGTTGTAACAGCAGAGGAGGAAATAAATTGTTGTGCAAATAACATTTGTATTTTTATAGTATATGTTTGTTGGAGTCCAGGGACTTAAACGTCAGTTACCCCTTTTTTCCGAAGTATCAGAAGAAAACTATCAACTTAGTTGCATTGTCACATGATCTTACAATATGGACAAAGGTTTAGTCATAACGTGTTGTTTCAAAAAATTGTAGGTGATGGGCAGTTATGGATATATAGGTGATTAAAATATTTTTTTCTTTTTTTTTTACCTACCACAAATTTATTTTTGTCTCTATATATTATTATATTATTATCTTTATTCTAAATATTGAGTCAGGGTGTAAATTATTGTCTAGATAGATCAATAGGGACTTTATTTTAAAAGAAGAGTGTGACATGCCAAGTACCACAGATGCTTAGACATGTTCTAATTAATAACATTTGTCATCTATTCTGCAGTTTGCAAATGCAGTGCAAGTTGAAAATAATTGTTTAATAGTGAAAGTAGATTATTTTCAGTTTAATGTTCAAAATGTTTTTTGTCTTTTTTACATTTTGTGTTTTTTATTTTTAGTGTGTCGTTTCCATATTTTACTACAATTGATTGTATACATTTTAAAAAAACATTCTTAGGACTTATCAGTTTTAAATATAAATTTATATAATTTCATTGTCCATATCTGTGCTGAAAAAAGAAGATACATGTGCTGAGGATAGTGCACCAGTATTGCATGTTACATGAGAAAGAACTCCACGCATACAGTGAGTGTGCTGTTTCTCCACGGCTTAGGGGAGTGTGTTGAACCGGGCCTGGCCAGACAGATACAGCGAGGCGGCCACCTTGCCCTGTGTGAGTCAGTGTCAGTGCAAAGTGCAAAGGCCAGTGCGGTTCAGGACTTCTCCTCGGGCCGTGCTACGTGAGCGGCAGCATGTGGACAATGTGCTCGGAGTGGCCCTGAGGAGGCTCAGCACCGCACAATGCTCCTCTGTTCTTTGTGCTGTACTTCTGTCTCGCTCTCTCTTTGTCTCTCTCTTTCTGTCCTGCAAACACACACTCTCTCGCTCTCTCTCTCTCTCTCTCACACACACACACACACACACACACACACACATACTCATGCAAGCACGCTGAAGAGTTCTCTCCACACAGTTGGAAAGACAGGGGTCACTGACTGGATGCTCCCAGCTGAGCACTTCAGTGCAGCCCTTCTCTGAAACACACACATGCGTACAGGCACACACCTATGTGCACACACACACATCCACACGTGCACTGTGTTAATGTCTTTTTCCATGCTGGCACCCTGTACAAAGCTTTGGCGGCGTTGTAGTCTGCATTTCTCTGTGAAACTTGAGCATTAACTGAATGTTTTTCTCATTCATCATATAATCAGTAAAAATTGTTTCACGAAAGCGCTTCTTGACTTTGTTGCTAAGAACAACAATCTTGATTGTTAAATATGTTTCAATAATAACCCTTTAACAGAGCAGTGAGACATTCTCAATAAATCTGATTAAAACTAAAACCTTTTGTGTTTTCTGGTGTTTTGTGATTTTATTGGGGACGTTTTAGTCTCAGAAAAAAACAGATAATGGTTTTTAGGTAAAAGAATAAAGTGATCAAGTCATTCTTTAAGTTCACTGTCATCTTTGCTCGTACACAGATGCTGCAGGATATTCTGAAGTCTCAATTAGCACACTACTGAAATCAAATTCTGTCTGATTTCAAACCCCAGAGTAAAGCAACCTTCAGCCTGGAATCTTACTTTGGGATCCTCTTAAAATGAGTGAGATCTCTTTTTTATTTTACAATAAGGTTACCATTAATGGTTCAGGATAATTGAAACCAGACACACAAGATATTCGAAAACAAGGTTTGTGCAGTGACTGGGTATTTCATTAGTCCTATAAGGGATGTCCTGCAGTGATTAGCTGGAAAGCCCATAAAGGTACTGAGTTTCACTCTATTACAGGGCAGCCTTTTCTTATTATAGTAGATTATAATAATGCGTAATAAAAATAATGTTTAACAAAAAAACAAGCAAAATGTTGGGAGGGAGTAATTGAATTATACATGACTAATAGACTTTACTCTCACAGAACTTTGACTTTTTTCTGAACTGAAGGACTCTGGTTGGCAGATGATTCAATCGACAACCTCTCAATGCTCCACTGAATTAATTACACCCATAATGCTGCAGTATCGATCAAAAACACAGTAATCCTCTGCCCGTTAATCATTTGTGTCAAAATCGGAGAAATATAACCCAGCCAGGCAGTGCGGGGTGGGGGGGGGGGGTGCAGAGGAACTGGAATGCATGAGGAACAGGGAGGCTGATCCCTCTGCCGCTTTGACGTCAGGCATCCATCTACTGGTGTTATTCCTTAATCTGATTCACTTGGCTGCTCAGCAGACCAGTGTTGCCTGTTGGAAAGGTTTCACGTGTGTGATGGATGCTATTGTCAGAAATGCCAAGGTCAATATGCGACGCAGCAGCAAAAAAAAAGGGGGGGGACTTTCTTATTTCAAAAGTGCTTCCCATGTATCATCATCTCTGCAATCTGACCTTGCTTCCCTCTGTAATAACATTCAGAGGGAGGACAACTGCTGGGTGCATGCTCATGGGCTGGCGTTGATCTTTAAAACGGGTCATGGTGCGGCGGAGAAGAGGCCCATGTCACTCATGACAGTATGCAGGCGTATTACTTACACTATGACAGATTTGGAAATGGAGTTGTACTGGCTGGCGCGAATGCTGGGGGACAATTATGTCTTCATTTGAGCATCCTAATAGAGACGGCACGCTTTCTGTACAAGAGCAATTAGCTGATATCGAGACACATCGTCTCATCATCTTGTAAACAGATTTAGAGTAATGAAATGTCGATTTTGGCAAATGACGTACAAAGGAGAACTTGTCGCATAAACAGATAAGAAATTCAATCTAACAGTTTGTCAGTTTGACTGACAACGTCAGCCTTAGTTACTTTTGCTTCACATTATACGATTTACTCAACCACATCACCATTAAAACTTTATCTTAGCATTGGCAGTTTTCAAAACCACATGAGGCAGTGGGCAAACTTCTTGTGAAATACCAAAGTGGGATTTTCTTGTCAACATATCCTGATGCAGCAACTATATGGGCTGATGCAATCCTGGGCATATTAAAGACCCCCCTCTTGACAGTTTTTTTTAAAAGCATATAAAAATACTCTGCTCGGAATTATAATTTGTGTCTCATATGGTTCAATTAACGCGTTAACATTTCTTACAAAACATCTACTGGCTCTCCCTCATTGAAAAAAATCAAGAATCTATGAATATGGAAATATTGTCCATTTCAAAGTTCCACTATGAGACTGCGGAAAAGTTCATTCTCAGTGTATGTGAATTAGAGGCTTAAAGTTTCCACATCACACGTTCATACTGAACAACGATTGCCTTCCAAACAACTTTCTAGTGTCAAACTCTGCGCACACATCATTCTGAACAGTGAAGGTCAAGTAACAGCAAGCAAAACACATTGATTGTAGAAGGACAAGTTAGTAGTACCATTATACTATATTCAAACAATCAAGTGGTTATTTTTACCTACCACTCAGTTAATAGCTTAATTACTGATATAGTTTTAATGGGATTGTCTGATGAGAAGAAAAACATCACATGGTGTGCTATAACAAGGTTGTTATCACCCAACAAGGTGGACATCGCACCATCAAATCCCCTTTTCTTTTTCCCAGAGTGATGTAAGGAAATGGCTGCAAACCCGAGTGGTGTTTCCCCACTGGGCCCTCATCACTGATTCACCGCTCCCACAGGGGAGACTGACCTCCTCAGCCACCTGGGGACGACCCCCCTATGCACAGTTAAATATGCTCACAGGAAGGAACCGGAGAGGAGAAAATCATGTCCTTAAGACCCTACACAACGCCCGCTGCGTCCGCTCTGTCCGGCTTTTTTTTTTTTTTTAAGGCCAGGGAATAAGAAATACCCCAAGTCTTGGAAAATGACTTCAATTAACCATAATGTTAATCACTATTGCTCAGAACAAAAGTCAAGCTGAGAAATCCCTTGATGGAAATTGTTATAATTGCCCTAACAACGGGAATGGATATTTCTCTCTGCTTAATTACATGTGACTTAATATTTAAATATACCATTTACGGGTTTTAAAGTATCTTAATCACAGCCATTAATTTTAAATATCTAGCATTTGGATTGGCGGGGGATCAGACAAACACCTTTTACAGTGTGACTGGTTACATGTGGCAGGTAACGTTAGCAGAATGTCAGGTATGTATTATGCACGAGGTGCTGCTGACAGGGCCTGTGTGCCTCGACAAGAACAGGTAATTGTGCTTTCCTCGTACAATAGGAGGTAGGGAGCAATCTGTTACTCACTGGCTGGGGTCTGACTTGTAGCTCTGACCCATCCGTGGTAAACAATGGTACTTTTTCAGACAAAACTCTGACTGAGTGTCCATCACAACAGTAGAATAAGATAGGTTGTGGGAATGTACTGTAAATTGCCAAACATCAACTGATTCCAGTTTAGAAAAAGGGAGAATTTGCAGCATTTTTTAGTTATACATAATTGTAAATTGAATATTTTTGAGTTTGCGACTGTTGGTCGGACAAAACAACAATTTGAAGATGACACCGTAGGTTCTGGGAAATTGTCATAGCCATTTTTCACAGACGCTTTATTGTCTAAATACTGTCAACAGCCCCTTTAGGCTTCAGTGTGAGCAAGAAGCTAATATTTTGCAAAAATAAATGCAATACTGGTCATACAATGTTTATTTTCTTCTCTCCCCTCGCTGTGGTCATTTAGGAACTCGTGGCAGGGCTTCAGGAGGTTCAGGGGTGGCAACTCCAGTGTCCTGGCCAGTAGCCAACAGTGACACTCCCAATCTGGCCACCTAGATCATCGCCTCATCTAATTGGCCAAATCGCCTGCTGTTCGTAGACCCCTGTTGCTGTGTGGCAAAGGCCTTCTGAGGAATCAGACATGTTTGCAAACTGTTAATGTTGTGTTTGGTCAGTGTTCGAGGCCACTTCCAACAGTTTGGATAAGGTCTAGAGAGCAAAACTAAGGATCAGTGTAGAGTTAAACCTCATTTTTCCATTTCATTTTTGAATTTCCACAGTGAGAATAAGTTTCCACTTTCAGAGCGATTACTGCAATATACACAAATCAACCAGGCACTGGGATGCAGCATTCCCACCATGCTGTCACTTATCAAGAGTTGACAATAAGCTGAAATGCTGCAGGGCTAACAAACACACAGACATACATAGAAAAAAAAGCACACACATCAACAGACAACTGTGCGTACACACACAAGTTAAGCAGGCCTTTGGGTCACGCAGTGTGAGTGAAAAACAGAGAGTGGGAGTGAGCGAGCAGCTGCAGGAGCCATGGGGTGGGTTGGGCCTTACGGCGAGCAGCGAGGGGCTGGGGGAGGCTTAGGGGATGGAGGAGGCTGAGGAGGCTGGGGAGGGCTGTGGGGAGACCCTGAGCTAGGGGCCGCCTGTTTAATTGGAGCTCATTTACACAGCAGTGGAGCAGGAGACACCTGAAGGGCCTTCCCTGCCTTATCAGCTAAATGGCTCCAGCTCTCCATCTTCCGCAGATTCCTCCTCCCTGTTTATTCACTTGTTTTTCTCTCAGAATACCATTTCTGCTTTTGATATTCAAGCTTTTTCTCCAGCTAATGGGTTTCTTGAACTGTTTGCCGCCGCAGATATTAGACTTTGCAATGAAGCACATAGTAAAAGTAATCATTAAAAACATAGAAAAAGACAGCAGCAGTGAGGGAGTTGCTGACATGCCTCGTAAACTGAATTATAAACGATCTTTGCCTTCACTATATTATGCTGTTGTAAAATAATTAAATCAGTTAGTGTTGACAAAGAAAATACCCACCATACCATCTTCCTGTAGTTTTGAAAAGAAGGTAGAGGATGGCGAGGTGGAAAACAGGAGGGAGTGGTGAGGGGGAGTATGATGAGGAGGAAGAGTAGGAGGAGGAGAGGAGCCAAAAGAAGGAACAACTTACTGTAATCATAGTCATGTTCAATCAGACACCTGCTATTAAGTTGATAAATACACTTTTCCCAGTGTGAGTCCGGATACACTGAGTACCCCTAAGGCACTGTTCTGCTCTTTAACTACCTACTCTGCCTGGCTTCCTCACTCAACCACTGACTCTCTTCCCATTAACTCACATTTCACCCAGTCTCACAAGATGTCCCGAAATCCATTCCTTATAGGGAACGGTATGATTGAATAAATGTAGTCCTCAACAGTGAGACTGAGAACAGATTTGGAGAGTGGTTTTTCTGGCTGTTGGGGAGTGAAAGGGTAGGGAGTTGGGGACATTTTTAGTCCATTAGTAAGTTCTTTTTTGTCCTTTTCTCCCTTCGTGCTTACGGTAATAAGAAAAAATGGGAGCAGAGTCTATGTATGTGTAGTGGGGGGGGGGGTGAGGGAGGGTGTATGGAGAGGTTGTTGTGTTTGAGGCAGGGAGGGTGCACAGACAAAGCTTCTTCCCTCCTTAATCTCTTGTCTCGCCTTTTCAGCTCCCGTCGGTGCCCACATGCTGGTGACGGGGCCAAGAGGATGCCTCCTGTAGAGATTCTTACTCAGCACGGTGTCATGGCCGCCACGACACCTGATAAACATTAAGTACAGGCTGTGATACCTAAGTGTTATTCTTGTTGTTTATTTATTTTTATGTCCCCTTAGTGGTTTACAGTCTTCTCAGCTTGTCTGCAGCTGTTGTTTGGTAAGATAAGGGAGCGATACGGGGGCTTGCACATCTTTAAGATGACATTTCTCTGGACCAGAAGAGAAAGTAAAGGAACTCACTTTAGCCCAGGTTCCAGATGTAAGTGTGCTCTGGGATTTAGTTAGACAAATTCTCCAGATTACTTGTGATCCTGCTTTGTGGGTCAATTTGTACTACTATTTTAGGGACTGTATGATAATTATTGGTGTGGTGAGTGGATCATGGCCGTCCCCAGGGTCATTAATGATTTGGATTAGAAAAAAAAACTACACCCTTCCCACAACATGTCAAAATACTATAACAGTGTTAAATTGGTATGACTTGTTAAATTGTTTACCCCAGTTTAAACCTTAATATCTTAATGTAACTTCTAATGTGGGCCACCAATGTACACATTATTAAAACCCTGATATAGAGACGAAACTGTTGTCCTCTACATATGGTAAGGTGCACCTTTATGAACAAGTGCAAGTTGTCTTTTCGATGTAGTTAATTATATGAATTACTTACTATGTTGGAAAGGAAGGTTGAAATAAAAGGCGCGTTTAGGACGAGAAAATGAGGAAAAAAGACCCCTCAAAAAGAGCATACGCTTTGACTATATACAAAATGCCTTCCAGCATCTTTGGTCTTCCTGGCAAGTATTACACCCCCTAAGTGGCAGCCTCTGGCATGATCACAGGCCATGGGGATGTGGTGAGGCAAAGCCAATCTGATCAATAATAAGAGTACAATTTGCAAGCCTCTTATCCTCTGCTTTGCTGTGTTTTTTGGCAAAATAAAGTTGTGCAAAAAATATATGTCAAATATAATCTCCTCCTTACTAAATGAGCTAATAAGCATCCAATGATCAGTAATGTAACAATATTGTATTTGGGTTGTCTAAACTCGTTGCATCAATATTATGAATGTTCTAAAGAATGAACAAAACAAACTTGGGAAAACAGCATGGTCAAAAGCCCGGCTTCCCAATGTTATTGAAATCTAAACTTGCTTTGAAACATGAATATCCTGTGTACATTGTCCCGAAAATATTTTCCTTAAGTTCCTCTGAGCTTTAAAAGAAAATTCATAACTTTGTGGTCAAAGTTCAAAACCATCCCCGGGTCGAACATCTGAAAAAAAAAAAAAAAAAAGAAAGAAAGAAAGTGGCATAACATACAATTCCCCTCTTAAAATCGCACATGTCACTGATTGAGTTGCAAACTGGCTGGGACGAGATGCGTCTGGAGGCATCGGAGGGGGGTCTCTCTCCATCTTTCTCTTACTCTTCCATCCCTCTCCCTTCCTCTATCTATCTATGGCTGAGTGGAATTCATCATCTGTTGCGAGGGCGCGGCACATGATAAGCATGCAAGCGGGAGAGCCGGGCCGCTATATCACTGGGAATGAATGAACAACCTCACTTTGACCCGACCAGGGGAGGAAAACACATGTTCTGCTGGTCTTGGCTGGCTGGCTACCTGCAGAGAGGGTTGGGAATTCCTCCAGCAGGAGGGTTGGGGAAATGGAGGGATGGAAGAGGTGGAGAAGGAGGAGGAGGAGGAAGAGAGTCGGTCTCCATGTGTCTGCGGCGCCCTGACATTAACTTGGAGAGGATGTAGACATATTGTCCTTTTGTCAGACATGGCTGGTGTCTTGGTGAAAGGGTTGAATAATTTAAAATGTATGAAACTTTGGTGATGAGTTTGGGTGAAGAGGGATTCTGGGGATTAGAGGGAGGGGGACAAAACATGTAACGTGGATTTAGGTTTGGTGCAATATATTAGTGGTACATTGAACTTGTTAGGGTGAACAATGTGTGAGAGTGTTAACCTCTGCAACAACTGTAGACTAATAGACATTTAACATGACGTTGTAAAGCTGCTAAGCTCTCGTAGACCCTGCTCACACTGCAAATCCTGTGTTTCCTGCTATGAGCTCAGCAAGCTCTGTGGCTACCTATTGCTTTTTATTACGTGTAAAGCATTTTTCCACTCGCTAAATCTATGGGGGAATGGGAACTCTTTGTCCAGCATCGCCTCAATTCAGAATCACTTTCTATACTTTTCTCCACCCATTTTTCAATGAAATGCAGCTCTGGAATTCATTACTGGTGAGTTTGTGTGTGTCTGTGGGCACATATGTTTGTGTGTTTTTACACATACCTGCATTTGTGTGTGCAAGACGGAGTCAGCCAAACTTGAGAACTTTAAGGTAATCCGGTGTGCAAATACCTGCGTGCACTTGTGGCTCCACACACATGCATGTGATTTGTTACAAAGCATGCTCATGTTTGCATGCATGTTCACAGTTGCAATGTATGTACATGTGCAGCTGTAAGAGAGCGCATTTTGTATGCTTGTGCATGTTTATAGAGCAATGCGTTTGCATTTGTGAATATTTTACGCATATGGAGAAACGCTGTTTGCACCACCACCAGAGCCCATATACTGTAGCTACCCGACTGTGTTTCAGTGTCAGACTGTTACAAACTGTGGAGAAAGGGCCTTGGCCTCATGTCTGGACATGGAGCTGGAGAATGTAGAAAAGGCGGCATGTGGCAGTGGAGGTATGGATGGCTACAGGAGGGAGTGGTCTGTGGATAAAGAGACCGATTCCTGTTACTGGGCTGTGGGATGTTGGGCGGAAAAGGGGTTGGTAAGGGGGTTGCTGGAGGCGGCCCACGTCGCCCCTTTATTTACTTTGACCCCAGGTCCACGGGAGGCCCGGGGAGGGCACATGCCAAACTCCCCAGGCGGGCAGAGCTGCCCTGCCCTCTCTCTCACCTCTCTGCCCGCCCCTCTGTCTGCAGTTAGATATATGTCTGTTTGGAGCCAGGGCTGCACCAGCAGGAATGATACTCCTCTTCTCTTTCCTTACATTTCTGGGTTAAGACAGTTGGTCTCAGCTGAAATAAGGGTTGGATGTGAGTGTTCACTTGAGAAAAGCGTTCCTCAAAATGCTGTTTTATATTAACACTGAATGAGTGATTTAATTGTCAAGTTTCGGCTGTGCACCTTATGTTAATGGTAATAGTTTTATTACTCTTTTAAATGGCTTTATTTTGTCTTTCTGTCCACAGACCTCACTGTATTTCTTTTTTTAAAGAAAAGACTTCATCAACAGTTCATCCATGTCTTTATATTTCTAAATTGGTGTTAATAATGGATCTAAAGTATGTGAATTGGAGTGATACTGCACAGTATTTCTCTCTTTTGCATTTCACCATAAACAAACTATGATTTATTTGAAAGCTTCTCTACAATAGCTGGAGGATATTCTTAGACAAATTAATTTCTCAGTCACAACCAACAAGACACATTAAACTTTAATCTTAAATAAATGTGACACGTGTTATTTGACGATGCAATTTTATAAATGTGTAGAACTAATTGGTAAATTATGCGTAGGCCTCATCAATCCCTTCCTTATTAAACTCATAAGTAGTAGCATAAATGGAGGATGATAGGGAAAAATGGAAAAGGAGAAAGAGCAGTGGCTCTTAAGATGTTAATTATTCAAATGAGGCAAAGTGTACCTGCCTGATGTCAATGTCATCACAGTAGTAATTATTACCATGGTAATGCTATTGCCTTGGTGAATCAGAGTGTGATTTATTTAGTTAAAGCAATTAGGCGGTGCAATTAGAAATACAAACATAATTGCAAATTTAAACTGATTTTTCACTTTTAGTGGCCGTTTTCATTTTTTGGTGCACACGCACCCTTAGCAACCTTTGACACGGCCCTCCACAGTCCCCAGCATTCATGGCAGCATTTAAATATCTCAATAAAAATGTGCACAGAAAATAAAATCACATTTAGTCACATTTCTTTAGATTTTTATTGGCAAAGAAAAGCTTATAGACTCAAGGAAATGTATGCAGTCAAAACAGAATGTAACAATCATGTTGGCACAGCAGCGAATATGCCAGTTGAAAAACAATAGTGTAGTATAATAGTATAATACAATTATATATATATTTTTTAATAAAAAACATACAGTACTTTTTCACCCTGACATGTCTGACAGCACAGGTTAGCCTGATGTTGACATCATGGACTGACTGCTTTTCAGTAGCGAGAGATTTGGAATGGAGAAGTGTTGTTTAGTGAGGGGACGGTTAATTGATTGTCAAATCATGTCATAGTGTAGAGGGTAACTGAGATGACTCCGGGGCAAATACGTCCTCGTGAACGCGGTGCCCTCCCGCCCGGTGAGCTCAGCGGAGTCAGTCGCAGCACAGTGGCAGTGCTGAAAATGTCACCCCAAGATGACAGTCATATTCCATTACAGCTATCGCTCAATATCTTCACGCAGGGCAAATTACAGCATTTCAATAGAGCATAAAGTAACAAAGGAAATGCCATATGGATATAAAATAAACTGGAATTATTTTGGGAGGACTTCAAAACTCTCAAATTATACTTTATTTGTGGATTTGATAGTTAATCATGATTTCACAGTTGCATTTATGCTGTACAAAGAATAAAGGGGGGAAAAAAGTTCACAAATGAAAATGGGCATGTTTTGTGTTGAGAGTAACATGCTGTGACATATTGAATGACCTATTACTCTACTGTAAACCGCTTTGCCATTGAAAGTTGAAGCCAGTGACAAAATCTATCCAATTCCAGTGGTTGTAAGTACCCAGAATGTATTGGACTTCTATGGGGACGCGAATGAAGCTGCTGGGCATCCAGCGAATTTCAGCTCCATCTTGTTTCTTGCCGAAAGGCTCTGGCGTGGGCCTGTGGTTGCCAGGCGCCTCCTGAGGTGACTCTATCAGAGCCAGTCAAGCCTGAAATCAATCACTCACACCCATCAAAGGCTGCCCTGCACCGCCATTGTGACTGAGCCATCTGGGCCTCAGCACACTGTCTACATTTATCTCTATGAACTATATGTGGCTCTGTGTGCATGCTTGCTTGTGTGTGTGTGTGCACTTGTGTGTGTGTATTTGCATGTGTGCATGTATATTTGTGTGCTTTCTTGGATATGAGTATTACTGCAAATGAGATGAAAATGGAGTAAAAATGAATAAGGCATTCTGTATTTCTTTCTAAACCATCTGCAGTTGTGAATGCAGGAGGAAGCAGTGGCAGGCCTTAGCATCCATCATGAGAGCATGCTTCTTTACACCTGTTCACAGCCCTCCACTACATGCCTCTCCTGCATGGCATCATCTGCTTGAACTAGTTTTCCTGTGTGGAGGCCTTTCTCCTTTGGCCCCGCTTTGGTCAGTCTCCTGGTCTCCAGTCCATCCTCTCGGTGCTGAGCGCTAACTGCCCAGCACTGGCAGGCAGAATGGAGTGGAGCGGCGCTGAGGGGTGTGTGGCAGCTGCCATTGGAGGGCAGTAGAGCACCAGCACATCCATCTCTATCAAAGTGGCTCCCGTAGCCCCAGAGGGTGCCCGAGTGTAAAGCACTACTTAGAGGGATGTTGGGAGCACAGAGACAGGCTGGGGAAAATGTGGACAGGTCAGGCCAACATTGGACTCCAGTGGCTCTATGGACTCCGTACAGTATGTGCGCTCACAGCTTTATATGAAGAGACTGAAACAAGTTTATGGAAAGGGGGGAAATGAATGCACTTGCACATAATATATTAGAATAGATATTAGAAGTATAGTATAGTAGAAAATAGTAGCAATTAATGCTACTAGGAAATGACTAATTTACAGTTTTGCATTTAGCCAGTAGCTCATTAGTTATCATATGTTACAATATGCCTAAAGTGTAATATCCTCATAATGTATAATATTGAGTGTGGTCATTAATGAAGAATTTTTGCACATGAAATTGTAGATTATGCACTTTAAAGAGCCATTTACCAACCTGTCACAAAACATGATTAATTCTAAAATGATATGCTAACTCTCAGATTTTAAAGCATATCCATTCTAATCATTAAATTATTCTTTAGGTCCTTAGAGCAAATAGCTCCCTGCCACTTTTGCAGAAGGACATACAAGGTCAGCACTATTCAGCCAAGACCAGTCAATGCACTTCAATACCATCATTTGAAAGCCTTCTAGTAAAAGAAAAAATCTGATGTACCATTTTTGCCAGGACATACACCCTATAATCCCTTTTTCAATAACAGTTCAATACTGTAAGGATATTGTGCCGATATCCATCAGCTTCACTGTTACATGTATTATTAAAATCCCCTCATATGCATTTGCCCAGTAATCTCCTTAAATTTAGCCTTAAAACCCCTTTAATGTGAATACGCTTCCAGATTGAAAATCATTTTTCAAATCTGGAATAGCTGTTACAAACGTATTAAGAGAAATTAAATATATATTTCTGAAACTTCTTGAAAAACTCAAAGTTTATCATTACTGCGCTTTATGATTGTCATTTCTGTAAGATGAATATTATTTTTCAAGTCACAACAAAATGATGTTTTGGTATAAATTAAAGACAACTCAAGAATATTTTCTAAATAGTCTACACAAGAGATATTCATTTCAATGATGATTACAGTTTATTTCTGCAAAATTACGTTTACATGATTTTTCTAACAGTGCCATTAATTGTGATATCCTTAGTGGTAGTTTCACCAATATTACATACATATCTTATGTAGTTTGCTTTTGAATATTCATTTTAATTATAATAATAATTCAACACCAAAGATTTTACAGGTTACATATTGTTACATGCATGTATACTGTTTAGAAATATTAATTTGTTTCACTAAATTAATTAATAGCACATTTTTAAAAGGAAAAATTAAACATTGGATACAGTTAGAACATCCATAACTACTTGCATGTAAGGAATTAAGACAGATGTAATGCATAAGAAAAAAATAAAATAAAATCAAAAACATCAGGTCCAGCACATGGTGCTACATTTATAGCTCTCAATTCACTTAAAACAAACCAGCCTGGAAACTTTCATCTCAGGAAGAAAACACATGTTCCTTGTTTTCTGCTTTTACATTAACGTCCATGTTTTCTCCATTCCATTTAGACAGAGAACTGGGATGCCCCAGTCCCGAGTGCAATGTCCCAGACCTTGGCCGGCTCTTTTATGTAAACAGAAACTCCTTGCTGTGAAGGGGTCCCATAGTTAAGAATTCCACTTAGAGAGCACGTTGAACTCTGCAGCGATATGGGGAGATTCATGTTCTTGCCCTACGCTTTAAAGCTACTTCATGTAGCTCTAAATGTAGCCTCAATACCCAGTTGGCTGAGTATAAGTACAATAAACAATTCAGCTTAAGTCACAAACTTGTTTAGTTTTTATGATTTTATTCATCTGTGAATTTTAATTATGTCAGAACATTCATTTAATCCACACAAATAAATATGTGTCTGTATTTTAGAAGCCTGTTGATTTAATCAATTTGTAAAGACATGGTTTAACTAATTTTACTACACTTGTGTGGTATCAAGAAGATGAACTTTGAGAGATTATGTCGCTGTTGAACTGTATAAAGAAAATAATTGAAATAACAGTAAGAAGTTCTTTCTAATTAGTGCATTCACAGCTTTAATTTCTGCTTTGTCGAATATTCTTACATAGAAGTTGTGTTAATGTTAAATATGCAAATTATTGATTCCTGATAGTGTAGCAATTCTAAATTAGCAAATAAGGACTTTATAAAGCTACACATTTTATGTTGTGGATTTAGTACCGTTGACCCAAATATGTATGAATAATATACAGTTAACACACTTGCAATGTATTTATTTATTTTTGTTTTAATCTTAGAGTTTTATTTTTTTGTTGTTGTGTGATAACGTTGGCAGATACAGCAGAAAACAGAACTTTGCATGATGACGGCAGCATTTTCCAAACACTGTTACCGTGTTTACAAGTGCCAGAGGGCGAAATAGGACCTTTTATTTCCCTCCTGCTAATTGTTTGATTTCCTGATGCCACTGGAGAGCTCGGCATACTGTAGGGGAAGAGAGAAGGCCCAGGTTGGCACAGGAGCTTGCACACTCTCACTTCATTTGTCTCAAACACTGCGATGGCTCCAGGCTAGCCTCTCTCTCTGGAGCTTTGTAGAAATACCAAACAGTGACATCTGACGTTGTCTGTCTACGGTTCCTTTTTTTTTTTTTTTTTTTTTTTTTTTTTTTTTTTACCATCTCCGTTTTTTTTCCTCTCTGCCATCTCAAGCTGTTAGTGACACCCTTGCAGTGCTTGTCATTGTTTGTTTTGCTGCCCTCACCTCACTAATAAGGTAGGAGCATAACTCTAGATGTCTGTATGTTCATCATACAAGGAAATCCCTAAAACCATGAAATGCTAAATCATAAATCTTAATCTCAAAGTGCATATTTTAGTGGGAGGGTCCCTACTCCGCTTGGTGTTTTGATTTCTACCCTGTCACTGTGTCTATCTGGCACTTGTCATCGGTTAGTTTGCATAGAGATACGATCCTCTCATCCCACACTGATCCCAGTTCTTATTCCAGCAGGTGGTGGGCTTAAAAGTTCTTGTTTGTAAGCTGCCGTGGGAGAGATGACACATTTACGACGAGCAGCGCTGGCCAAACAGCCTGGATACAGCCAGGCAGGGAAGATTCCCCGCTCGTGGCGTGCAGCGCAGTGCAGTGCATTGTGGGCTCCCTTCTGGCCATAACACCACATAGGGCGCTGGACTCACCTACCACTGTTTAATCACAGAGGACTATTCTCATGTAAATGCACGTTAATCAGGACACAAGGAGATTGTTTTAATCGGATTGCTGGTTTTTGTTTTGTTTTCCTCTGCCTTCAGAACTTGGGAGTGCATCAGGAACAAAAAGTGCCATTGTCAGGTGGCAGTAAGCCAGTAATTCCTCTTGCAGCTTTTTGACGTTAGCACAATCCCACCGACAGACAGATTCTCTGCGGGAATCTCCACGGTGATTGGGCTTCTGTGCAATCTCACCCCTGAACCTGGGCGCTGTCCTTTTGAATTAACTTTAAGAGAGGCTGCATAGTTGGGCTGCAAGAGCTCCCACATTTGAAACGGAGCCATGAGAAGGGCAGCTGCAAAGAAAATAAAAATAAATGTTTTTAAAAAACGAAAACGATAAAACAAAAAATGTTTTCGGGGCCAAACCATTAGGCAAGCTCGCAAGACAAACAAAGTTGCTGTGCAGTCGGAACATAGCTTGATGCAACTTGAGCTAAACTTCAGTGCAACCACCTGTACTATCTTGAACAAACAGATACAGTAACCAAATGTCAAGCAAAACAAAGCACCTTTAAGATGAATCTAAATGTTACTCTCTGCTTATTAACCCAAAATTGCTTTTGCATTACAATATAATGCTGTAAGAACATGGATATAAATAAATTAAAATCCAAAATTAATATACATTTTATGAAATTGCATTACACCATCATATGTGATTGTGATGAGGAGAACGACAGCGGCTGTCAAGTGACTGACTTGTGCCACATCGCCTTGGGTTTTGTGTGACGGATGCCCCTGCCAGTGCCAGTGCATTTCTGCCTGCCAGCAGGCCTTTAATCCCTCCTAATGGGGGTTGTCATCTCACCGCTAATTTAAATGCTCAAACCACGAAGCTCCCCCACCTGGCTAAGCTAATCCCAGTGCGAAGGGCCCCCTTCCCCACAGCTAGCCGCCTCGTTTTGGGGCCCAGGGGCTCGGGGGCCTCACCACCCTCCTACACAACAACAGCATCTTTCAATCATCTCTCCCTGATTGTATTAATCTTATCTGTGTTTAATTACATTTTTTAAGATTATTGCTGTATGCCATCTTTGCACACTGTGGGGGCCGCAGAGGGCTACTCATTTCGGATGCATTTTCATTTGGGCACAAATCCCCATCAAAGACTGCCAGAAATTATAGGAGAGCCATTTTCTCATGGTTGGGGGAGTTTGTAAACTTGATCCTATAGCCTGAAGTTATGTGGTTTATGGTTTGGATTCCATTGTTTCAGACTGTTTAAATTTTGGTAAGATTACCAATTATACATAGTATTTTACAGATACAGATTTAATATACATTGAAATCCAGTGCTGGAAAGAAATATTCTGATTGTTTTAATGTAAAAATTGTAAGGAAATAGCGTCAAAATATTCCGTAAGCGTAAGTACAGAAGTATTATCAGGATATTTACTTAAAGAATCAAAAGTAAAGTATTTATTATCCAGACAGATGACCCACTGGATTGTTAATGTTGTTAAGTATATTATTGGATAATTGTTATTGATGCATTATTGATGCATTGCTGAGGCCGCATTCTACTGCTGTAGATGGTTGCACTAGAGCCAATTTTAACTACACTATATATTGTTAGGTAGTACTTGTAACAGTGTGTCATATTTTATGAGCTCATCACATGTTATGTATGTGAAATAATCGGCAAGGTAAAATAAATGTATTTTAAAAAGTACAATATTTATATGTATTGAAGTAAAGTAACATTGAATGTACTTATGTAGGCTACAGTATTTAAGTGCTTACGTTCTATCACTGTTAAGAACTTATTCAATTAAAGTAGACTATATGTTCTCATCACTCATAATATTATTTAGTGGCCATTTTATTTGTATTTGTGTGACAGACTGAACCTTCTTTTCCCACAAAGTGAACATGAAACATTCAGGTTTAAAAGGTTCATGTTATTCAGGTGTGCACTGCGTTATAAAAAATTCAGAACTCTCTCTTGTACCAACAGTAAGTCATTTTGTTTGTGTCATTGTGTATTATTTACACAGAACCCTGCTACAGTAAAAGGGGAGAATAGCTGAAGAAAAACATTAAATTGTGATGTTCTTCAGTTTTGTTAGTCCGGGGCTAAAGGGTTGGAGGGCGTTGGGGGATGCTTCAGCAGAGGCATTTAATTAACCAGGGGCTAATTCTCCAGTGTTACAATGACACGTCTCCAGACTTCATCTTGACATGTCGGGAAGATGCACACGGTCCAGATTAACATTAACAGTAACTAACAGGTGTTTCCGCATCTACATCGTCATGATTTCCCAACTCTGCCTAATGAAGCTGCAATGGTTGAGAGTGATTGCAATCAGAGATATGCTTTTTTTCACACAAGTAAACAATCAGCCATCTGGTCAGATGAGGAGTTGTTGTTGTTTGATTGCAAACTCTGTACTGGTTTTCTTGGCACTGACCTACTGTGCTCAAAACACACTACAGCCTTGAGACAGGAACGGAACAAATGCAATATCTGTGGGTAGAAATATGTGTTTTTATAAATAACTTAACTGTTGTGGACGTGCTTCAGCAAGAATAGCTGCTGTTCTACGGTCCATCCTACTGCACGAACACATTACAGCACTCTTTCACTGCTTGTGTTTTGTCAATAAAATGTACCATAGTAAATATGAAAGTGTTACAAACTGTGTGCCAGAATATTTACATACAGTAGCCATGAAATCTATCTTCAGCCCAGCACATTCATCTATAATGGTGTTATGCTGTGACTGTAAGGCTTGTAGCAATCAGCAGGATGTTGTGTACCACTTTAATACGGAATGTGGGGGTGACGGCAAGCACACACAGAGCCTGTTGATGATTTTTTTTCTGTGCATATTTCCGGGAGTGATCTGAGGTTGAATGTGTGTGTTTTTCTATCCTTAGGTGTGAGTTAAATGCTTGTGTAAGTACAACGAGGCGAGGGCCGGAGGGCTTCCATGTAGTGGCTCCCCCTGAACCCGGGATGCCAGGTTCAGTGCCCAACAGGGGGCAGTGGAGCTGATTATTAAAACATTTTCAAAAAAAGATTTGATGTTCAAAGGTGCTGTACCTGAAAAGAGGTGACACCGTGTGCAGCTACATCACATAGGATTACATGCACATTATTCTTAACGCTTCAAGTGGTGCTGTAAAATAAATGTGATGGCAAGCTCGGCTTATTTGAATAATTTCCAGAGTGCAAAGACAGATATGGGTTTTTGGGCAGAGGGGGTGGTGTTCTAAAGGGGACAAAGGGATAAGACTTGGCAGCACATGAAAATGATTGTGTGACTTCAAACATCCCCATTTAATCAGAGACAAGAAACGTGTGATTTCATATTCTCCAACGTATTTGATCTGTACATGTCTCTTTTCTTGTTGAGTGGTTTATACAATCAAAAGTAAAATACCCAAATCGTCCCAAACGCTGATTCGCCATAACATCCCCACACCTTACCGAGGCCGAGATTCCAGGTTAATGGGGAAAATTGACACACGACAACATTTTCTTGATGTCATTATCCTGCGAGTCTACAAACCTCAGATGTGGTGTGTAATTCTCACAGCACAAAGAGAGTCTTTGTAGCCATCACAGATCAGATCACTTCTGAAGCTCTATTACCATCCATTCAGCCCTAACAGTGGAAGAGGAGCACGAGTCCATGTGTGACACTGGAAGAGGAGCCCTGTAATGACTCCCTTCAACAAAGCATCACTGATAAAAGGATTAACTAATTAAATTAACAGAGTAAAGTACTTTATAACTGTTAATTATGTGGTTCCCTTGGCTGCTGTGGGCCACTAGCACCCTTTGTTTGAAAGCCCCTTGTCTGTACTAATTGACCTCTGGGGAGCTTTTGGTGTGTGCGTATGTGTATGCGTGGGTGTGTATGTGTGTGCATTGGAGGGTGCCTTACACAATCAAATGGCACGTATAAACAAACTGACAATTTACTTTGTAGTAGAGTGACACTTTGTAGAACGTGGGACACTTGCTTAAATGACCTTGAATGTGCCACCAGAGAATAGTGCCTCTCTTGGGATTGGGCCCCTTCAGAGGCCTCGTCCTGCTCTCTGACGGGGCCCCATTTAAAGCTGCCCTGGTTTTGGGGACATAGAGGTTTGAGTTTTTAATATTTTCTGTTTTTTGATTCCATTAAAATCAACTTAGAATCATAGAATTATAAGCAGTATTTTTGGGAGCATGTACATGTGTACATCAGTTATCAACCAAAATCTGTCGCTTGCAGCGCAGTGCCAATGTGCAACATAAGGCTTTACAAAAAACTATAAGAGGCTTTTTTTTTTTAAAACACACACCAGCCTTTAAACTTTTCATACCATAGCAAGGAGGCAGAAGTAGAGACTTTTTTCTCCTTAATGGTGTCTCCCTTTAACGTGTGGCCAATCATATTATTAATCTCCATGGCTGCAGTCAAAAGGCTGATAGATGTGACCTGGTCTCCCATCCATCCATTCCCGCCCGAGCCGGCTCCTTCCTTTCCAAGTCGTTCTGTTAAGCCCTTCTCTTCTTCCAATGGGCTTGGTCACCAAAATCCTAATGACGTCCATGACAAGCGATCCATCAGTTGGCAATTACAACATCTGTCGCCATGACAAAGCTGCCCACAAAGATGGCTCTGGCACTCTCTTTTGGGGCACCTCTTCCTCCCCCGTGATTATGTCTGGGTTTGGGGGGAGATGCAGAGTTGGTGGGGTCGTGGGGGTGGGGGTGAGGGTTTGGGGCGAGGGGGGTTGGCCACTTTGTGCATTAAAAAGGGGCCGCCCCACAACACAGACAGACATGTTGACAGCAAACACAAACATAGCAAAACAAATGGTTCACGCCTACCTCTTTAGATTTCCATTCAAATGCACTCCACAACTCTGTGAAAGTGCTCTATCTTCTATAGAGGGAAGAACCTACCAGCTGCCATCGTCTCTCCTCACTATAAAGAGGACCTTTCACTTGGGAACAATGAGAGGGCTGCTCTTGTCTCTTGGCCGGGAGTCTCCGCCGCGCCATGTTTAATTTCAAAAGCCATAGATCAATGCAGAACAACACTCCAGAAGTGATAGGGCTCATCTGAATCACCCAACAAGACTTTTGTTAATGTCAGCAAACATGCATTCAAATAGTGATTCAGCAATAAGCTACAGTTGCCGTTGTTACATACAGCATTTAACCAGCAGGCATCTCTTTTTGAACACCTACACACTTTTCAGCGAGCTCCCTAATCTGTGAAGGTGTGTTTTATGAGGAATAAATCCTGTTTCAGGTGGATACATTTGCAGATGATGCCTTTCATGCTGTCTTTTCTGTGGCTCAGTGGGAGGAAGGTGTGGGACTTTGCCTTGCTTTTCTTTCGCCCCTTTAAGTGGAGCACCGGATAGATGGCATGACATCACGGGCCAAGCCGGCAGCACAATGCAAAGGTCATGCGGCCCATTGATCTAGGGGGCCCCTGATAGAAACCCCCTGTATTATGGGTCCGCGCACGCGGGGTCTTACACACACTGAGCCATAGAAACAGACCACAAATGGAGCCTTGTTGTCTTCCCATTCAGGGCCTGCAATCAGCGGATTTACACTTTGATGTGGAGCTGAGGAATAAAGCCCTTTCGAGCACTGACCTTTATCGACTGACGGATTAAAATCCATAGCCCTCTCTCTCTCACTCTCCAAACTACATATCTAAGTTACAGTCCAGCTAGCTTGCCACTGAAGCTGAGCATTTCTAAAGCCAGTCCTTTTCTTTCCCTTTATTCTCTTTGCTCTCACCCTGACTTTTGTGCCCGGCTGCTAAAACATGGAAGAAGATTTATTTTTCTTGTCAGGAAATGACTGGTTGAAGATTGGTGGCTGTGTCAGAGCTGTTTCAATGATCAACCTGTGCAGCAAATGTGGACAAAAACAGGGTTTGACATTAAATTTACAAAAAATATTCTATTTTGGGATGCGCAGAACATTTTTTTTATCTTCTAATACCTCAACTCTGTGAATCTGTAGATGAGTACCAATCTGATACAAGTGCTCTATACTTCCAAAATTTAAAATATGTGTACCTCAGTGTCAGTGGATTATGTTAAGGTACCATGAGGCCAGTGATAGCTGTGGCATTAAAAACATAGTCGGCAGCCCACCAGGACTGAGTAAATGTAACTCATAGCAGAAAATTTTGCTGAATCTCTATCTATCCGAGTTAGGGATATAGTGTGAAAAACACCTGCAGTTGTTGCAGATATTCTCTGTGTCTCTGGGGGGCCGCTGCAAAATCTGTTGTTCTTCCGGCACCAGCGCTGTCATTTGACGTGTACAGTGACGTAGTTGGGGGCAAGACAAGAACTACAGGCTACTTCAGGGGCGTGCTCTAGATGCTGCTCAAAAACAAAACTTCCTTGTTCTCTTCGCTTGTATTACATACCAGCGGCATCCCAAACTATGAGTGCAGAGGATGTTACGGTTGAGGATGTATTTTACAGTGTTCTGGCCGACTCAGATATTCAGCCGTATGTTTTTCGAGCCAGAGTATACGGCCAAAATGCAGAGGGTGTCAGAAGCGCACGATGCATCCTGGTACATGTAGGCACTGCATGCATGGCTCCGTGGGCAGGAGAACTCAGCTTTCTCGGTCAATATATCACGCTTTGAGGACCAGCATGGATGTCCAACGCTGATTGAACATCCACATAGAAATTTCCCTATAATTTTTACTAATGACATTGACAAATAAATTGTATTTAGTGTGAATTGGTTGGTCTTCTTTATAAGGTCAGTATTGGCACCGATCCAGTTTATCTGATCCGTGCATCTTCATTACTTTAATTGGAGGAGAAAAATACATTTTTTACACACTGGTCACTCACAAAAATACAGCTCTCTCTTTTTGGCTAAATGTGTCTTACAGATGTACAGTAATGGGCCTTAAGGCTTTATGTATGGAACAGTTTCTATCAAACTCTATGGACCGAACACAACCACACAGCTCCCATTTTATGCTTCCTAACGCCTGGCTTCCCATCTATTGTTTTTAAAACCATCCCTGATGCCCACTTGGACATTTCTTTGTCTGCTGTTCTCCCAGAAGGGCCAGCTTGAACCAATCGAACAGAAACAGAATCTATCACTTCTCCCTCCACTATCAGGTTTTGATGGCCCCATTCTGCTTTGTCAGAAACATGCCAAAGCCAGCTGTAATCCGCTAAAGAACACTTAACAACCAAGTAATGTCACGGTAGACCAGCGGTCTGTATGCTGTAACGCACTTTAAACATCTCGCAGCCATATCCACTTAATTCAGCTAGTGCTTTAGGAAGGCCCACCTGAGAATTGCGAGACTGCCTGCAGAGAGTCAACCATCAGCATTAGGGAGCATTACCACCGTGCAACAAAATAACACTCAGGCTATTTCTCACTTGAAAATGCTGGCCCACAAGCCTTTCCCAGAGCTCCTGTAAGTGCAATGAGAATTTGAGTCTGTTTACTGCCAGTGTCACAGGCCCACAACACCAATTTGACTGCTGATACCCGAGTTGTATTCAAGTAATTACTGTTCTGTTACTGTGAGCCTTTGTGAGACAGTCATTAATTTGTTAGCTAAACAATCATGGTTTAAGCACTCTGCGAGTTTAAAAGGTTTAGAGTCGCATAGATCATGAAACCTTTCTTTGTTTTCAGCACGCAACGTGAAAGGTCTCAGAGCAAAACAATTACATCACACAACAACAAGGCCCTGAGTGTACAACAATGACAAGAGAATTGTGCCTTCAGGCAGAAAACACTTTACACACTGGAGATGGAGAATAAGGGAGGGGGGGGGGGGGATATTTTCTGGTTGATGAGCATAAGGTACATGGTCCATTCAGACAAATGGGGAGAAGCAACGAGGTACACAGAAAGAAAGCTGCAACACAAAAAAACAGTTTCATGAAATATTAATGGGATATATTTACTGACAAGCTACTAGAACCAACAGCCCTCTTCGGGGACGTCGGGGAGAAAGAGCTTGCGCTTGACTGACAACCACTAGGTGCAGAGGTACATGCACATGACCTGCACACACAGACACAGAAACACACTCATACACGCACTTGTGAAATTATGACTGGACAGGAGCGAGGACAGCCCCTCTCATGCCTCCAGAGGACACCGAGAGCCGTCTGTGGGTGTATTCTGAGAATGCCAGAGACATGAGAAGAATATCTATGTGGGGTTGCGTAAATTCACTCACAATATTTTTTATTTTCCTGCGCAGGGAGAACACACCCAGAATTTGAACCAAATCATCATAAGTTAACAAGGTAGAGGGAATTATGTAAGCATAAGATAAGACTCCTGCATGCAGTGACACACACATTCCATATCCTCACCCTCTCCTCGCTATCTCCCTTGGCCTCGCTCCCAAAATCTTGCTCCGTCCCAGAAATTTCCAACTTTGCTTACCTCATTTTTGCAGCATATTTCTTTGCCACAGGAGGTGGTTATGACAAATTAGAAGTCTACAAATGTTCTGATGGTGTAAAGGCTCCAGCTGTCACCAGGGAGATGGTGATCAGGTTTCCAAGCTGCATGGTCTCTTGGCGCCACAAAGAGTTCCATATGGTCATCCAAATGCTGCACCTAAATCTGCTCCCAATCTCCACCCTGGAGCTGAGCACTTCTACTGAATTAGTCACAAGGCTTCTGAGCATATGAGGTACAAGACAACAAAAATTATGTGTCCTTCATGGAAAAAAAAAATGGGGGGGGGATAGTGCAGTAGTGCATGAAAAATAGGAGTTTATTAGCAGACATAAACATGTAAACATATCATTCATATTTTCTACAACTCACTGTGGCAGATGATCTCCAATGCACAGGCTGTGTTTGTGTGCGTTTGCATGTAAGTCTTACTTTGGGATTTTTGTAAGGGGATAATAAACTGGGTGAGCTGATATGCAAAAATAACAGACCAGGCTTAGACAAAGAACATCACAAAGCAAAGCTGATTGGTATTCCTTCACACCTTGGATCATATAATCGCATCTTTGACCACTTACTAAAAGAAAAAACAGAGGCTGCATCTTTTTATTTATTGGATCTGTTTACCAGTGAGAGTTTACCAGTAACCACTTAGCTCACTTCTTAGTTGTGGGGAATGTCATTGTTAAATCATTGTGAAATTAACAGAGTTGGGCGTGGCTGCATTGCAATGCGGCAGCGACGCCGCCGCCTGAGTTGATCGTGGCCACGACAAAGCTTGTGATTCCACCACACTCGCCGCTGTGCTTTTCAGAAAGTTTGAGGAAAGTATGATAGCTTGTGTTGGAACTTGTCCTCCACTGCTTTCAGCCATGCTTGTTGTTGCTGTGCGTAGCGGTATAACTTAATAACGTCAACAAGTCAGAATATTGCCATAATAACAATATTAATTTTATATTATTATATTAAAATGTATACCGGTGTTATCATGAACAATATGATATGACACACCCCTACTTGTGGTGTCATGTTCCTCACCAAACCTGTCAACCTACCTCAACAGAACATCTCCCCCACGCTCCTCTCATGTGAACAGTGAAGAGCAGGGGATTGGTGATCTATAATTAACCAGTGGGTCGGTGTTGATGTCATTGACACAGCGTGAAGGTAGAAGGTGGCAGTGCCAAGGCACCTGTTGTTGTGGAGTGTGGCATCTGATATCATTACCTACCCAGCCGGAGCGCCAATGTCCCCGCTGGGTCGCGAACTGTCCAAGCTACCAACCACGCTCACCTTTCACGCACACACACACACACACACACACACACGCACACAAACGCACAAACACACACCATCCACTGTCATCATGTCCTCCTTTACATAACTAACTCTGACGGCCCTAACACCTAGAGGGCAGAGATCCACAGAGAGTTTCAATTATTGTTAATGATATTTTGATGGTAGCTGGTTAACTTATGCAACCGTCAGTATACAGCTGTACAAATATTTGATGGTGAAATCTTCTAAATCTACAGTATGTGGGTTTATAGCCCAAAGGATTTAAAGGGACAGTCTAATATTTTGGGAATGTTTGCGATCAAACCCACAGTCTAATGAGAATGGCGTATTTAGCTACATTAGTACAAAGGCTTGAATCATAAGGAAACTGTTTGCCTTGCTCCATCGAAAGGGAGGAAAAATGTTCCTTTAAACAACTCCAAAGCTTGAGTAAATAAGAGCTGGAGCTATTTCCATTTTATATGCTACTTTAGTGCCAACAGTTAATCCCCAATACATCCACTGCTACTTGGCTTTGTTCACGGAAGGGTGGAAGTACCACAGCTTAAACGCTGTGTTATGGTCAAGTGTGGTTGGCCAAAGTTGAAGCAGTTAGTCTGTGGTGCAACAGTTTAAGTAATCATTTTACCACTCACCTTTTGCTTTCTCTTCCACATTTTGGCTGTCGTGAGGGTTTGTTTCAAACCTGTTTGACTGCTTGTAGCTCTTTCCCCACCTGACTTCTTTGTAGCAATTTTCATAACCAAAAGAAAAAACAGTCACAATTACAAAAATACAAGTATCATCTTTTACATGATAAGACAACATGTAAATATACAGAATTGGCAACTAGGCAAACTGTTTCCCCTAGCTTCCAGTCTTTTTGATAGCTGAACCTACCTCTGTTGTGGATGCACAAATGAAATCTATCATGTTTTTATCATCTGACAAATGGGCTTGACATGTATTACAAAATGATCGTTTTATTGGAAAGATAAAGGATTTTCAGCCAGTGGATCGTGCAGCTGATGTGATGATCTGGTCACTGATGATTTCCATAAGAAAATATTGGCGAGAGCTGGACTGCTGCACATAGAAGTATGAAAAATGAATAGAACATTTACAGTGAGACAATGTGACCGTTCCGGGTAAATGCCATTTATTGGTGTAGCAGCTTTCCCAAGCAGATCAGAATGCCTAAGCCCTGAGCACTGACAGGGATTTCACAGCCCAAACTGATTTTCAGGCTGGCAGGGTTCACACACACACACACACATACTCTCTCACTCACACACACACACCCACGCACACGCTCACCCACGCACACACTCACCAACACAAACACACAAAAAAAAAAACTAGAGATATCATGACATAGTGATTGGGACATGGGACGTTAATTTGTTAGTGTGTTGTAGTTTTGATCTAGCTGTTGTCATATTTTCTCTTATCACAAAATCTACAGTATAGCTTTGATAATTGTTCCATTTTTAAGTTAAGTGGTTCTACAGACACTGCTGTGATTATGTGTCATTTCTTCATAAATTCATATCTTTACTCTTTAATGAATCGTTACTGTAGATGCATGCATCAATACATTTCCAGACATATTTACAAAAGACTTTGATGTTTGACATATTTTTTTATTTCAATAACCAAAACCCCTGGGCAAGCATATCCCATAATGTAATGTTTTTTTTTTTTTTTTTATGAATCGGTAGCTCCCCAGATATGCAATAAAGACACAGCAGTGCTCTACATTATTGATTCAGTTTCATAACAACCTAGAGTGTCTTTATTCACTGCAATTGGTGAAGCAGGAATCACACACACTTATTTAAAAAATCATTGCACCAATTAGTGAAGTTGGGGCTTTTCCTTTTGCTTTAATAAGTCCTGTGAGACCTGATTTATAATAAGAACAGCATTGTGTTCACCGTGGCGTTGGCTTATTGTTAATTTGAAATAATTTACTATATTACCGAACATTCAGATTCAGTAGGTATATTACATATCACAAGTATACACACAGGCGGTCTTGCAGGTAACTGTATGTGTACAAGGGCAGAAGAACAGACAAGCAAAGATACATCTTGTTGGGCCAAACCTCTATGTTTAATCATTAGTGATAGTTTTTGCCAAATACCACAGTCACTACAGGAGGGGCATTGGTTTTCTGTCAGGAATCTGTCTACACAAACAAAATCATCATGATTGTCTGTTGAACACTTTGTTTATCAGGTCTAGCTACTATGAAATTTTCATGGTTGCTTATGTCAGATCAGTAATAATGATGACTTCAAAAATGTTTGTCTTCAACTTTTGCAAACTTTCCATGTAAGAAGCAGCCCTGCTTTTAGTCTCTCCTCGCCAGGATCTGGTGCATCGCTAGTGGATTTTCTTCAGGGGGCTGGTTGCCTTTTCATTAATGTCCCTCAGACTTAAAGCCCGGTGTCCTCTGGGACTGCTTGTCATTGGCTGACAAGGTTTAAGGATTTGAGTGAATTTTCCTGCAATAATGGAAATATCCCGAGCCCCTGAGACAAACAGACAGGAGACTGGCAGGAAATATCTTAATCTGCATTGACCCTTTGTTGGCACAGTCCCATACCCTTAGTGAGAAGAACATGTGCATGTACACCCAGCGCACGCATACCTGCACACATCCACACACAGAGTAGAGTACATCTGGATTGTGTTGCAGTGACCGTAGGCCCCTGAGTGTGCAGCCTCAGTGGCAGTGCGTGGGTGAGAGCCAGGGTCCAGTGCACCATGGTGGGGGCTCTCCATCACTCTGCCTCCTGGCTTGACAGGCCCTGGCTCTGGGGCCCGTCAAGGTCTTGCGGAGTGCACTCAAACTGTGCACTGCTGAGGAAGGGATTCTGTATCCTTCTAATGGATTACTCACCCACATCACCTGTCTGAGTGGATTCTTTTGACCGACAGACACACACTGCATGTACTCATGCAAGATCATGCGCGCATGCAACTTTAAGGAAAGTTGGAAGCGTGCATTACGCAAAACATCGCACCTTTATCAAATCATCATCACCGTCAAGTGCAATCTAAGCACAATATCGCCTTTTCTTTGTAAAACCGTTGGAAAAACAGATATTCCTCACTTTGTCTTAAAGAAAACAATGCGCTACCCAAAGAATCAGCCTTTTCTCATGCTGGATGGCTAGTAAAGGCGTTTTTTCTTTTAACTAAAAAGGTCACATCCATGTCATTTACTCTTAATTCAGACAGAGAGAGAGAGGCTGGTGTCATGCTGCTGGACACCTGCGGGCCCCGGTCAGGGCCGCAGCCCTAATCAGCCTAATACATATGTGTCACATCCAATGACCCACTGGCTCTTTTCATAATAAAGGTCACTCGGTGAGAGATACTCTGTCCCCCCAGGTCCTCCTTAATGGGGAGCCACCGTAGCTTTTATAACCAAGTGCACACTACTGATTTAGATACTCTAGCATGTATGTAAACCACTGCACAGACATCTTGGCCATTATTAATTAATTCCATATACAGTAGAATTTTTTTAATTTATTTAACAATCAAGCCATTTCTAACTTTTGTGATTTGGGCAATATCTTTCTACAAAATGATAACAACATTAAAATAAACCATTATTTTCCCCTTAATCTTCCACCCCTGACCTAGCATGCAAGGAAGAAACATTTTTACAAGTTTATTTTCATGGTGTCATTGATCCTAACATGCCCCCTACTTAAAATGTGCTCATAATATGGAGAAAAAATGCGTTTTCTGGTGTTGTCTGGTGTAGTATAGGCTTCTATGTACAAACCCACAGTATAATGTATAAATGTATAAAGCTGAAACAATTATTTTGATAATTGAGTAATCATGTGAGCGACTTTTCAAGCAAAAATGCCAAACCTTGGCTGGTACCAGCTTCTTAAATATGACAATATTCTTTTTTTCTGTCTTATAATATTTTTATATTTAAATTGAATAACTTTTTGTTTCGGACTGTTGGAGACAAAATGTGCAATTTGAAGTCATCAGCAATTTCCTGACACTTTTTATTAATTATTTACTTTTTAAGTCGAGTTCTGGACGTTTTTGTCTGAAGAGAGTATAGAAAAAAACAGAGGGAGAGAGAAGGGCAATGACATGAAACAAAAATCGAACCGGTGACGTTAAGATTACAGCGTCTTAACCACTAGGCCATCAGAAGCCCAATTTTCTGATATTTTATTGACAAAAAGATCAGTCAAGAATATAAAAATAAGCATTAGTTGCAACCCCTATAAATGTAGTCAAAGAAAAATAGGAAATATATACATTTTTTACACCTCTTTATTTCTTCTACACATCAGTCTCAGCAGACTATTTAAGCCTATTAGCTTAAGGTGAAGAACAATGTGTCCTTTTTCCTCTCAGACAGATACTGTAAATCATTTTCAGAAAAAGGTGAAATGCTATTGCCAGTAAATAATAGCTATAGAGGTCAGCTATTGATCCAGCGCTGAAGGGGACCTTAGGGGCATGTTAAGAAGGGCCATTGTTGCTTGTCAATGATCCTTTTATGGCCTTGGACTCTGCTATAAATCAAGGTTAAACTAGTCCTCTAATAGCAAATCAATGACAGTCAATAGATATTATCATGTGATTATTATTCAGTCGAATAAACCATTAGTCAAAACTTAAATAGTCTTTGTAGTGTGTTCTACAGTCCTCCAGCTAGAGAGGAGAAAGCTGCGGAGCCTTTGTGAGGGTCATGTGTTGATGCGGACTTGCAGTCCTGCCTCTTAGTCATGCTATTGTAAAATGGCAAGGTCTTCCATTAGTTTAACTGAGGAGGATGCTGAGATTTGAGAGAACCATGTAGAAGTTATATTGAGATAACCTTTACACAAGAGTAGATATTTCACCTGCATTAAGATTACCATGAGAGTAACCCACTTGTTATTTAGCTCTAAGCCTCTTCTATCAATGTGCTTCTACCTATTTGAAAGCAGCATCAGTCAAAAGTGTCTGCTATGCAACTAAATGGGGCACAGGGACATATCTATCTAACTATAACCTTTGCAGTACTGATATTTATGATAAAGACCATTAGGCATTTGTGAGTTGCTTGCGCAAGGGCTTTAAGGCTAACAACGATCGTGAAGCGAGCCAATATCCAGGGGTTTACATGGGTGTCTGTGTCATCCGTCTGCGATGCAGCACAGCCTGTGATGGAAATGTCATTATACCTGGTGAATTTCTGTGAGGTTATGATACAAACATTGTCTCTAAAACCTCTGTTATGAAAGCACAAAGGATAATAGGATCAGTACATAATGTTTTCTCTTTTTTTTCCGTCTTTTCTATCTTTCTCTTTCCTTGAAGAAGGCACATCTTAGATGCCAGTCCCTTTGCTCCACTCATCACAGGCTGGACAGCTCTGTACTCACCTTGCTGTCTTGAAGGACAGTCTGTACTCTAAGTAATACTACAGGAAAGAAAAAGAAAGGGGGAGGCAGGTATGCCCAAGTTACTTTACTTTTTCTTAAGTTTGGAAAATGCATCGCAATGATGAAGTGTGTGGATAACAACACTAAATTTCAAACTTATTAAAGTATATTTTACATTTCTGTTCCCTGTATTAATCTAATTTATTCTCTGTTTAGGTTATGCCCTACTGGTATGCTTAGGTGTGTAACATGCTTATTTCCACATAAAAATACTGTTAGCTTTAAACAAATTTGAAAAATAAAAGTACAATATCATTAATTTAATTCAGTAGATAAACCACACATGATCAAGTGGAACTAGAATTCACTGTCTTCGGTTGTGCATCTCAATGTTAATGTGCAAAAATGTACTCCAAACCAAATCAAATTCAAAAATGTCCTATCAATTGCATCAACACAGCAGCGGGAAGTCCTGTCTTTTATTTTGCATATTCATATGATTACTCTTCCAAGGGACAAATACATTCACGTCAACACCATTGTCCTTTGATTCCAAATGATAAAAGACTATCTCATTTCATTCTTGCACCTTTCTAGTCCAAACCTAGACACTCTGATTTGGTAAAATGTAATTCTAATTTATCATTTTTCTGCCTGAGGCAAAACTCTCTCAAGCCTGGGGCTGTTTGAAAAGCAGTTGGACACAAAGACGGACCCTGGGAACTTTGCCCATGCAGTCAATCAGTCAGACACCCCAGAGTGCCCGGACCCGAACAGCTTGTTTTTTGTCCACGGATATCAAACAACTTCTCCTCTCCCGTTAGATAATAAAAACATGTTAATAGGAGTGAGTTGTTTCTGTCTTTTTTTTTGCTCAAGATGGTTGGTGGATACGCGGTGTCTCTGTGGTCAGAGGCTGGGCAGCAGAGCGGACATCAAAGACCGGCAGAGGTCTGTGACGGTGAATGCAGCTGGTGTCTGAGTCTCTGTGCTGGACAGAGCTACAGGCAGGGCCTCAGCTGCCCCACAATAAAGACACACAGGGGAAGGCAGAGCCTTTAAAGGCTAGACAAATACACACTTAGCCATACACAGACAAATACACACACTCATGAACACACATGCAAACAAGCACATGAACACAAACAACTATGTCCCCTGAAAATGATTTCCTCCACCAAAATATCACGCAGTTTTTACAGAAAAATCATAAAATCATGCTGATTTCCTCCTCCCTCTTCTTCTTCTTTTCGCTTAATTTCTCCTGATTTTTTAAAGTAACACTGCTTCTGTGCCAATGTTTTGGTATAAAGGTTTTCTTTGCATCAGTAAAATAGTTCTTAAAGTGGGGTCTTAAAATGTGGGCTGTCTGGGGACCCCCAGGGCCCCAGGGAGATTTAAGAGGGTCAACAGTAAAATGACAAATAACTTTAATTTACTGTTGACGAATACGTTTTCCATCAGCTGTTGTTTCCTTGTTAGAAGATTCACAAATGAATACACAATAGTAAAAATATTTTCATGTAGCGTGACAAACTGAAATAGTACAATGGAATAATCTTTTCTTCCAGGGGTAGAAGAGGGAAGCATCTGAAGGACAAAGAGTGAAATCCTGCTGGCATGCTGTGGACAGCTTCATGTCTGATGTGGTCCTGACTTCACAGTGGGACTCTGTGTCTATGCTGCTGACAGCTTTTCCCTCGTGTCCACTTGGGAAAGCATCTCAGAGGTTCTGAGCGTGATCCAGTAATAACACTGACCACTCTTCGGATTTTGACTCTGGTGAATGCATTTCAAAACAAAGGACAATTTGAATTGTTGCAATATTGTTTGTTCATTTGAATGTTTCCTTTTGATTAATAATGCCTCTGTTCGTACATCTTCATAGTCATTTTTGAAAAGATGATCTCAGAGGACAGTCTTCCACTTGCCTGTGGACTCTCAGTTCCAATTTCAGCCTGTAGAGGGCATGCCAAAACAGCAATCTGGTCAAGCCCAGTGGGGAGCCCAGAGACATACAATATCCCCACCGAAGAAAAAGCACAGGGCGACTTTCATCTGTCTATAAAGGGACGAAATGGTTTTGTTAGATAGAGGAATACTAATATAACAATACAGTGAATATGAAGCTAGAAGCTGTGCTGATTTACTACATAACCATTTTGCATTGACTTTGGATTTTTTAAGAAACTGTATTTGATTTAAACTGAAGAAATATTACCTGAAATCACCAAAGGCAACTTTGTGCAGAAACCCTGCATAAAAGTGTGTATAACTTTATTAAGGCCATAAGATTATTAAACTGACAATAGAAAATCCTCTTTTGTCAAAATACCATCTCTTTACTTTCACTCAGAAGGAATTTAAACAAACGACTCATTAGAAAAACGTCCTCTTTTCTCTATAAACGGGTTAGAGGTCCTGAATAAAACATGCCTTATCTATTGCGATCACGTTAGTCGAGCCATTATTCATTTAACCATTTATTTATTACTCCATTCATCTACATAAATATTTAACTATGTCTTGGCATCTTTATGGACTGCTTGCTCTGCTGCTCAATTACAAGGAGCAGTGTCCTACCATGGCCATATGCCTTCTATCTGGCGACACTATATCTCCACAATTTATGGATGCCAACTCTGAACAATATCATTCTGTTGGGTTGTATGTATATCCATGCAAGTATTAATCTGGGCCTAATGACTGGCAACAATATGTTCCAGCCTGTGCGCCCAATAGGACCACTATTGTATACATATCATATAGCATAAAATAAATGGAGTGTTCTTTGTTGTTATTGTATAGATTAAATCGGGAGCCCATATGGGGTCTTCATGAGAGTCATGTAGAATATGTCTGGACTCCAAGTAGCTGACTTGAATAAATGTATGGCTTATTATTTACACACCATACATTCACACCATATATTATAAGCCCTTACAGGTTTTCACTTCCCCTCCTACAATAAAAGATCCTGCTCGTTTGGCGAGGGGCATGGAAGCATGCAGAACTGCGGGGGAAGCGAGGAACCGTAAACACCCGCCATGGGTCCTTCTTTAAAGTGATGAACAGCAATAAAAGCAGCACTGGTTGTCTGCTGAGAGACAAAAAGAGCATTTGACCACCTGGGTGCACATCATTTTCTCATGCCGTTTCTCAAGCATGACTATCGGGAGATGTCCCCTTTAACATTATATGTGCCTAACTTAACCCAATCCCCAAGTCACTCGCTCTGTCATACCTCCTTCTTCTGCAAAAGAAAACTCAACACAGTGGTGTGACCTAAGAGCTCTATGACACTTTCACTTGTCACTTTTCCTGCCAGGTCACCACCAACCACAGCTGCAATTTGATCAACTGAGCTCCCCATTATCACCTGAAAACTGAGGGGGGAAGCCAGGGTGACTTCTTGCGGTGGCTGGCGGAGACTATACGGCATAACTCCCCGTGAACAGCATTGCATCACTTACTTTACTTTCCCACGCATGGGACATCCTTGAAAATGTACTACAAATCCCTAAATACACTTAAATATAGGGTCAGAATTCCAGAAAAAAATGGGGCTTTTCTTTCCCTCTCAAACTCATGGTTCCCAAAAAGGAAAAAGCTAAATCACCTCTAGATGCCTTTTTGAGTTCATGTTGCTGATTTAAATTGCGGGACTCTGCAAATCAACGGCAAATCAAACATCCAACCCCCATATAACCCACCCCCATATCCCCAAAATGGGCTTTTTGTCAATTACAATCAAAGGCACTTTCGCTGTTGTCTCCCTCCTTTCACTCTGCCTTTTTTTCCATGCGTTTCCTGAAATCAAAAGAAATCCATGCACTGGGAACAATTTTTTTTTTGGTTTATGTTTAAGGGGGTGTGTGTGTGTGTGTCATTACTAGCGAATGAATATGATCTTAGGACCATTCATGCATCTACACACATAGATGCACGTACACATACAGTATGTATGTTTTCTTTCTTTTAGTCAGTCACCAGGCTATGACATTTCTGTCAATAGAGCAGATGTCTTGCTGAATCTTGGATAAAATCCAAGAGGCAGAATCCACAGAAGACCTGTGAAAAATTTCTGCAGCCTGCTCAGCTACAGCACATTTCTGATTAAGAGTTTTAAAAAGAAACCTCTCATTGCCACTACCTCTTCGTAAACATAGCCTCTCTGTATCTGCTAAAGTTACCAGTGACCAGTGGTGTCCTGCTGGCTCAGCTTGGCCTCCAAAGTCTGCCTGGCGCATGGGTGACATGTCTGGCATGCCACTGCTGGCTCTTTTTGATACCACGGAGAGTGTGTGACTGGCAGGCCATGTTTCTCATGTCTCCAGCTCCTGAAACAGCCATCACTCCGAGAGGATGTTTTCAATCCCCCCGGCCCCGTACCCCTTGCTGCTCAGAGAGAAGGTCAAGTTTGGCCCATCAGTCACTGACCAAAGGGCGGGGCCTAGCAGCTGGTGGCCATCAACGGCCGTTAAGATGTTCAGTAGTCCTAGCCCTATCGCATGTCTGACCTTTTTCGCAGTGTTTTATAGTTACTGTTTCGTTAAGCCTAAATGTAATCATAAAAATAAAGGTTTAAATAAGAAAAATAGATGTCTCTCCTTAACTAAACTAAAAAAGTAAACTTATACCTCCTTAAATCACGGCGATATAAGGATTAGTGATTGCGTAATTGTCATAAAGTTTAGAGCTTTTGTATCTTGTATTATTATCCTAAACTTTGAGAGTCTTACGTATAAGACAACTTTAACATCATGCTTTCATGTAGATCTATATAAATAACACATTCGACCTCACATGAAGAATGCTTCGCACACACGGGTCATGTGTTTGTGCGCTGACACATTCAGCTGCACGTCACAGGAGTTCAAAGAAGGAAACCCATGAGGTGGTCATTCGTGTGTTTACCCAGGTTTGGGTCAGTGTTTTCAGGTGCATATACACCTTTACATGCCCTTCTTTCACCACTCATAGACGCGCGCACACACACACACACACACACACACACACACACACACACACACACCATTTACACCCAAAGCCATACTTATATTGACACACACTTTCCCTGGTGTTGTTTTAGCAGGGGGAGAGCAGCAATGGTCTGGAACAGGCCTGTTTTTTAGTACGGGTCAAACTTTGGCCAGGCCTAAAGGCTGCAGCCATCCGATCCCTCCCGAGGTGCCTCTGGTCTGGGACCCGTTTGAACCTCCACCTGCTGGGAGAACTTCACTTTAGATACATTGTTCAGGCCTCTCTGAACATTGCGGAGGGGAGGGCGGGACATTATGTTAAAGTCAACACCGCAGGATCAGTCCGCTCTTTGTACTGGGCTTTGAGGGTGACCTCCATTCTTGGACCATGTAAAGTGAAGATGAAGTGCAGTAACTCATGTGGTCACACACTTGGATCGAACAGAATGGGATAAGTTTAGCTACTTTTTAAACTGACACCGTTTGACTACATTTGAGCTTTATTTCTTTAGCTGTAATCAGTCAACGGGTTACTGTACAGTCAACATAATACAAGGGTTGGACGGTATCACAATACATATAACAGCACAATAGAAATTTGTCAACTGTCAAGATGTTGCTATACTGATTTTGCAGGTATACCGAGGTAGTTATAACTGAAATATCACTGGGTTATACTAACATGTAATTCATTCAATTTACCTTAAAATGAGATTAAATGTTCATTTATGGCCCCTCCGCTGCCTCACTAGTAAGAGGCATAACATTACTGAAAAGTAGGTGCACATTTACTTAAGACTTAAGTCATTTTTCCATCTATGGTATCAAATCCAAAATGCCTAAAAGTCATGATTGTCCTTTCAGCTCTCTGACTCGCTCACTCTCTCGGTGTTGCATTACAACATTGTATTTAACTATTACAGTAATAGTGTAGTTTAATGGTTCATATGGACAATGCATTTTAGGAACACACAATGCTGGGATACAAGGCCTGTTGTGCTTATACACTCGTAATTACAACTATTACAATTGTAAAAAAAGTTTTCTCACATTCAAGATTAGTTTTAATTTTGTATTGTGGCAAATCAATTATCAAGACTGATCTATGGCAATATTGGATTTTCAGTGTTTTTGCATTAATGTGATTAAGTACCTTATCAGGTATTTGCTTCACTGCATTATCTAAAAACAGACTCATATGGTTATTTTTTTCTATAAATAGTTTTTAAAACTGAATTCTCCATTAATTTACAATTCACCCTTAGTAATACTTGAAAATAAAAACAACCCTGATTGTCCCCTATGAGATGAAATGTGGGCAGTTGGGGGGTACTACATCTACTATGCTACTATATGTGTAGTGGTTCATTTTTATGTTTGTCAAAATTGATATTTCAGGGGTCTCATTGTTTTGGCTAAATGCTAAATTATTGTAATCAAAACAATACAATTTGTTATCTTATCTCATACACTGTCTTAATCTTTAAGGTGATTCACGCATGTGATTCACTTCATTTTCCATTTCTTTCATTTTTTTTTTCCCCCCAACACAAAAGTCATGCAGCAGAGTGCACTGTCTACTGTATAAATAAAGGTGCTACTCCTGGCTGCATGTTCGGGTTTTCTGTGTTGTTTTCTGCCTGTACTCTCTACTTGTCGTAAGGGGCAGGATGAGAAGTCATCCATCTCCAGCTAACAGCCACCAGTCTGGCCCCATGCTGGAGCCCCAGAGAGAGGAAGCGATCGCTCACAGCACAGGAGCACATTCCCCCTCAACACAGGGGGGACAAGGCCATTTAACCCATCAGGGCCCGGTCTACTTTTCTCTGCTATCACGTGCAACCGTGTGTCTGCAGTAGTGTATGTTTCTGTCATTGCATGTGCACGTGTCTGTGTGTATGTTAATGCATGCACATTAGTGCCGTGTTCCATTCTTTCCTGCTTGTGTTGGTGGGCTCCTCGCTACACCGCGCCTGCCGGTAAGTACTTAAATAGCCATCCTGGGGTCAGCCCACAAATACAGTAGCATGGTACATCCCTCACATCCTTTCACCACTACCCCCTACCCCCCCCATCTCTCCTTGATCCCCAATATATAATTCCTACAGCACCCACCCCCCCGTCTCTCTGTCCTACTGGCATGACGATAGCATCCTTGGACACACAGAGACTTGCAGTATAACCAGCCTGAGGAATTGACACTCCAAGTGTTTCTCCACACTTTTTCTAATGGCATTGTGAGCCCCCCGCCACTGCTGGGATGGAAGGTGTTTAGCACCTCACTGTTTTTACTTTGACAGAAGAGGGGCACTAGCACTCCCCTGGCTATATAGGCCTAGACCAGTTCCACTGTTATCATTTCCACTGTGGGCACGCTTCCTCCCATTGAATCACTGGTATTTATGTGGGTGGCAGTTTAGCTTGGCTAGCTGTACCAGCTCTGTAAGCCAGGGCTTGCTTTGAGGTCTCAGACAGGTGAAAATGCTCTGGACATTGCAAGCCTAGGTGACACCAAGGTGAAAAGCTCAATCTGTGTATGGGCAAATGCCTTAGACAGACAAATGTGTGATAGAGAGATAATGGTTGACCATGCACCATTACAGAAATAGAACTGTCGTGAAGAACGAGGCAACAATGAAGGGAACACTGGAAATGAGAGAGGTCTTGCGTGGTGAATACATATGCACTGAAGCCATTGAGTGAGAAGGAGACGAGAACTGAACGGGTAGTTAGGTCAAGAAATGAAAGAAAATGGAGTCAATAAAGGTTAGGGAGAATGACTTTTAAACAATAAAATTGACGATCCTTGTCTGTAGAGGTAAAGTGTGGATGTTGTGAGCCATGACCAAAAAGCTATTGTTGACTAACGTCAACCGAGTGCGTTATCTTTGACCCCTGCAGCTGGAAATGGGAAAAGAGAGTGAAGGGAGGAAGCAAATATGAATTACAGACAAACATGTCATAGTATGACAATGGAAAGAAAAGAAATGAGTCTTAACACATTCAGAGTCAATTCAGTAAATGACCATACCGTAGTAAGTATCCTCATGTAATATATTTGTATTCACAAAGAAAAAAAGCAACACTTTTTTTTTTTTCTTTACAAGCAGTGCTCTCCATGACAGAACGGCATTCTGGGAGAAGACAGACTGCAAAGGTCATAATTATTTGCGGTCATGCTGCTCCTCACTTAACAGATGGAGACAACCTGAGTCAACATTTTTCAATTAAAAAAGAGAACACAAACAAACAGAAGGGAAGAGAAAACACACACTGACGCGCTCACACAAAGACGTACACACAAGCTGGAAAAAACGGAAATGACCTTGAGGACCTGATACCTCATTAAAAGTGATGCTCCAAGCCTGCAAACAGGCTAATTACACAAATCCTGCTCACACTTAGCAGTAGTACACATGGTGGGGGGTGCAAGAGATTGTATCGGGTTTGTGTGTTGGTTAAATGTTGTAAGAAAGCAAGTTTTTTTGCCAGATCTTAGTGCAAATATCTGAAGTCAATTAGGTCTGTGAAACAGGAGGGCAAACTGATACAGAAATACACTGAATTAACACGCCAACACATGAACATATGGGTGCATTAAGTTTTAGATATGGATGGATGATGACTTAAGTCACTGAAAGAACAGCAACACCCTATGAGGGAAGAATTAAAAGGAAATCAAAATTAAGTATGTTTCCATGGCATTTTGTACACAAAACGTTTATGGATCTTTTTGGATTAAGGATTTATAGTATAACACAAATAAGGTTTAAATGGTCATAGCACACCCAAATCAGTGAGACACATATTCTCTCATTTACACTTAAGTCACATGAATATCTTATCTTTTATTTATACGTCTTGGAGAGTAGGGATGCATATGTGAAAAAAGCTGCACAAGGCCAGTTATAAACAGCCCTTTTTGCCTGGGGAGCAGCAAGTGATGTCACTTGAGTCAGCATCGGTTGAAGGTGAAGACTACATGTTTGGAAATGAAAACAATCTGGGGGTGCAGAGTTGGAAAGAAGTAAGCTCACCACACATATGTAGCCCACTCCTGAAAAATGTCAAGTAACTTGAATCCCTCTTGAAAGTTGGTTGAAAACGCTGTTTTAATGGGTATCCTGTCAAAGGGGTATTAAATATGCAAATATATGATATTGTGCTAGAAAACTGAAGCTAAAGCTGATTGGGCCTAGAAAAAGTCAGCGTCCCCAACAGGTGATGATCCACATAGAAGGCATGGAAATAAAGAAAGAGCATTGTTCTTGTATCATCAGCCTCCACTATGTCACTACGCTTTCTGGAGAATGTTAACCCAAATATAGTGCATGCAGGGAAGTATGCTAATAAACTAATGATGTCTCAAATTTTTTTATTTGATGAGTTATCAGTATCATTTCTATGTAACAAGACTTGAACTCATGATTAGACGTTTAAAACGGTTCTGAATGTAAAAACTACACAATTTAAGTTGACCTGACTCAAAACTTACAAACATATGTAACTGCATCGAATTGATGATCATTTAAATGGATTCAAAGATTTTAAAGTGTAATGATATCCAGCCATGCACACTTTTGGTTGAATTTGCCCAGGTTTAAAACAAATACCCACCTGTAAAACAGTTTTTCTTTTTTGTGATTTGGGCGGACCAACCCTTTAACAGCAAAGAAAGATTTGCAAAGCAATATCAGTATAGTAACTTTTCTGATTGACAGTGGCATCCTGGTAAACATCATATCAAGCTGACAGCCCTGGAGAACTTAGCCAGAATGTGACAGCCATCACAGACCCGCATCCACACATGAAAGGGCTTTGTGTTGTGAAGCCCCTCTACTGAGACAGAAGAGGACATGTTGTTCTCAGTTAGAAACAGACATTCAGAGAGACTGGAAGGGAGAGAGGGAGAGGGAGAGAGAGAGAGTGTGTGTGTATGTGTATGTGTGTATGTATCCTAACTGCGATAGGACAAGGAGTGCTGATTTAGACATAGCCAACCCAAACACAGATGCCCCAGTCCTTCCTTCCTGTGGGTAACAGAAGGAGACACAATGTGTTCAAGAGGCCGGAGCTGACAAAGGGATTAATCCGACGACAACAAATGCTGCAATCTCTGGCATAAGTCGCGGCAGAAAAATACATATCATATGGTCGCAACAGCACTGACACAGACAAACATGCGCAGAGAGCCAGAAATGTCAGAAAATAAATAAATAAAAATCATGAACGAAACTGCAATTTAAAAAAGAACTCGATAGTTTGCTGTCCTAGATGTATGAGTGTCACATATTTTAGCACCAACATTACCTTCAAAAAACCTATTTCTTAAACTCTGGGAATGAATCTGTAGCAGCAATTCTTTTTTATTGACATATACTATCTCCCACTGGTAATCTGTCAATCTCGCTATTATCTCTTGCTTTCTCACCATTGTTGCTTCTCACATCTTTCTCTCTATCTCTTCCTGTGTCTGTCTTTTTCACTCACACCCTGTCTGAATGTTGTTTCGGGGGCTGATATGAACCTGTGAACATCTGCCTGCGATACAGTGGGAGGAACAGACGAGAGACTGAGATGAGGTTGAGTTCATGTGAACCACCCATGGCGCCGGACTGTTACGGCCATCAGTAAATCTACCATCTCGCTGCTATCAAAGGTTCACTCTCTGCTTCTGTGTCCGTTTGTGTATGTGTGTGTGTGTGTGTGTGTGTGTGTCTCCATGTTTTTCTGTGCAAGTCCTCGTCTGTCTGTACGTGTGTGTTTTCTTCTCAAATAACATAATCCCATAAGAGGGTGGGAGAGACATTTTTTGAGGATAAGGGTAGAAAAGAGGGGAAAAAATGATGGCAGTGAGGAGAGAAAAGGCGATGAAGGGGGGGGGGGTAGAGTAGAGCAGGAGAAAAGCATTAGTAGTTCCAGCCAGCTGCCAAATGATGCCCTTGATTGCCTCTCTTCTTGTGCAGAAACAGAAGGTGTGAGGGGTGATTAGGCCTGGGCCCGATCCCTGATGAACAGATGTTAATAACAAAGCCCATGTTCATTGTGGTTAATAGCCAAGCGCGCCAGGGCTGGCTGCTGAGGCTAGGGGAAAATCTGCCTCCATAGCTCTTCTCCTCCCCTCTCCCTTCATGGGAGAGAGATAGGCTCCCTCTACTAATGTTTTGGCTGTACACTAACGTAATGAGCATGGTATTTGCAAGAAAAGGTAATGATAATCAGTCACGGGGGCAGAAAAAAAACACAGCAAATGATGGCGCGTTGTATTCAGGAGATAGAGGAGCTCAGGGTTTGTGCTGTTAACTTTTAGTTGATGATAGCCTTTTGATGATATCAGAGATAAGGGGATGTTAATAAAGCTGGGCTGCATAGCTGAAATCACTGTTGCCTCATTTTTGATCCTATTAGGCCATTGTCTTCAGGCAGTAATGACAACAACTGTAATGTGCAGAGGAATTGTCATAATTCAGTATCATCAAAGTCAAAATCATTCAATTCTAAACAATACAGAGAAATATTCAGCATCTAAAGCTAAACGATCCAGTGCTAACAGGTTCAAAGTAACATTTCAAATACGTGTTCTGTCAGTAAATATCGTAGGGGTTAGGGGTCAAGCCAGGAAGGGTTACCGGTGCAGAGAAATACATTATCATCCCATCCATGTTTACGTAAGACAAAGCCAAGTTACAACAGCTCCCACTACAGTGCCACATCCTCCCTTCAAAAGATTACACAGTTTACTTATAAAACATTCAAATGCAATGAATTATTGAAGTGAAGCAGATGTTATAAATTGAATACTTTTGCTCGGTTTCTATTGGTGAGGAAAAACTTGCTATTCTTCCTAAGTATGTATGCGCCGGCACCAATTCTCTTTTCTCTCTGTGTACACAGCATGGAAGGAGACTCATCTCGCACTCAAATACCTCCGTGGGGAATGGAAAGATGGCAGAGATGCATGCCGAGGCCACTCCTTTTCTTCGGGCCATGGAAAGAGAAACATTGGCACCGTTGACAGGGAAAATTTGACATTTTCTGCACTGTGATACCTCACATCTTCAAATTGATGCTTTGTCTGAAATAGACAGAAGGAGGTATAATGAATGTGCTTCGGTGACACAAAGACATGCCACCAGGACATTGTGGGATCTCAGCTCTGGAGCATGCTGACTGGCTTGCTTTTTAAAGCACAGAGGGCCAGCTGTTGGTTATGTTATTCAAATTGAGATGGGTTCGAGAAAATGTGTGTCCATCTACTGTAGCGGGATAATAGTTTGGACGAAAGCATCCATTTCTAAAACCGCTCTTTATGCTATTTTAGTCAATCAGACTACATTGAAAAGTATTTTCCATGACACTGCTTGAATTTCTCTTTATATACAGCTGAAATTTGGACAAAAGATTAAAATGATTGTCATTCTCTTCAGTATTCACGCTGTCATTCCCACATATCAACTGAATCATTTGTCCTTTATGTGAAATCTTTCACTGGTAGGAGACCATGTTACTGTATGTGTGGCGTACAAATAGACTCATGGGAGGTCATGGGAGTGCTGAGCTGACAATCACGGCACCAGCTGTCACTCATAGCCCCATCACCAGCCGCGCCACGTCGAATCCTGTGACGACCACATGACTACAATGGCACATTTCTGTTCTTTTTTTGACAGGTAAGTATCAGCTTGACGGATTGGCTTCACAGAAAATCTTTCATCAAGACCCAAATATCCTCTGTAATCATCCTCATTGTGAGACATGAAGGCACATGCACGTTTTTCTTATGGGTTCGAGTGCCACCAAGGAAACCGCTCAGTTCAGAAAGTCACATACTGTGTATATGTATATCAGTGGTTTCAAACCTTTTCTGTCATACAGCCCTGTCAGATTAGGTACCACCCGTCGTTACGAACATGTTCATTTCAATTTATTTTAAAGTGGATGTTAATTAACACTATTAATTCAATATAAATAAATGTATTACTATTATTAAATGTATTCATATCTTGCACTACACTGTAGCTGCACTGTAATTTTTATTCTGCTGTTTAATTTGTCTTGTCCTATTTTAGATTTATCTTCCATTCTATTTTGTTTTACTCGTTTTTAAATCCTCTATATATGTGTGTGTCTTCTTATATAGGTTTTTAATATTGCCTTATGCTTCTTTTATATCGTAATGCCTCTTTGTCTTATGTAAAGCACTTTGAATTGAAAGGTGCTATACAAATACATGTGCCTTGCCTAAATGAAAGTAGATATTACAGTTCATACTGCTACCACTTGTTTCAACCATTTATCCGTTACTTTTAACTTTTTCACCATTATTCAACACTTCCAGCTAACTATTTCAACTGTTAATCCATTACTTTTAACCAACAGTTTAGGCTTTTCTGTTCATGTGCCAACTACTTTTTGCGTACTCTCAAATTTCCTGCTCCTAACCAATCTTCGCTGATACTTCCTGAACAATCTTTTCAAGGTCATAAAAACCTATGTTTGGCTGGAAGGGGCAGTCATACATGCTCACATTGTGCCGGCGGAAAAATCCCTGGCCACCAAAACTAAATTTGAATGCTGAAATTCAGTCCTCCTTTTAAAAAGAAAGAATTATATAGATGACAGCCCTGGTTCTTCCTTTAAATTGAAAGGAGACAATGCTAGTTAAGAGTTATATTCCCAGCAGTATGCTTCCTCTCACAGGCGTCAAGCACCGCTGTTTAATGTACACTCATGCCCCATCTACCTTCTCTTCCATTATTCCACTCTCCAAACCTCCGTCTCATGCGCTCTTTCCCCAGGCCCCATGCTGTCCCTCTCTATTTATTGAATACATCTTTTACTCTGCAACATTTTTCCACCTGAGCTGGCAGTTGCAACTTTTATGGGGGTGGTGCACACAAGGCCGCGGAGAGAAGAGGACCCTCGTATTTTCATTGCACGCATCATGCTCCAGCGATCGAGGGCCATCTCGGCTGAAATGAACTAACAGGGAAGATGACTTAGACCGTACCTTTTTTTTTGTTGTTCTCTTGTTTATATTATTTAAGAAGGAGTGATAGCAGCACTTGGTATTGCCCCCACTTCACTTCATGAAAAAATAACAACAAGCCAATAGAAGGCCACCAGCTGAGAGGAGACAGAAGAGGGATTTAAAAGGGTAAGTAAACAGCAACCTGATCAACAAAACAATCTATTATTCAATGCCATTTTTGGCGAGATCAGTTTTTACATGGCCCCAATTTATCAGGCAAGCCAAGCAGACATAACAGATAAACAAGCTTTTAGTGTGCTAAAAAATAAAAAAATCACTGAGGCATCTTTGATGGTGACATGTCGCTTATAACCGTTATCAGAAACACACAAATAGAACTACTTAATACCCATCAGGAGTGTTTTCAATACAGCTACAGCACAAGAAGGTAATATTGGCTCTTACTTTGCACATTGTTAATTATATCTCACCCCTTTACACATGTGTATTTGTATGTCAGGTGTGTCTACATTTTGCAAGACACTATGTAAGTTCTGTCAGGTGCAACTTTCCAAACATGATGTAACCCTATCAGACGCAGGTCGAAACTGGACGAGTGTTGATGTGAAATTTACTCCATTGGAGTGAAGCCCGGCTTTGTATTCATGGCAAAGGCGAGGCTTTCCAGCAGAATTACACCAGCTTTGTGTAAATAATCAAGGGCTGACCTGTGGGGTTAAACCCCGTAATTGAAGTGATACTTCAAAGAGACGACTACCACCTTCTCTAGGCGGCAAAACGCTGCATGGAGCAAGCAAGACAGACGGGGGGGGGGGGGGGTTCTCACACACACACACACACACACACACACACACACACACACACACAGACCCAGACACTCACACACGGGGCAGAAGAAGGGGGTAATGGGGTGCCCAGATTGGATGACACTGTGTGAGTGCCTATTCTGTCATACAAGTGCTTTCTCTGTCTCTCCCCTGTATCTCAGCCACAAATGAATAATGAAATGAACGTGTGAATGTGAATGTGATGTCTTCACTATTTCTTGTCACATGTGTGTGTGCAGCCAACGTCATGCTGCAATGGAAAAGGGGAAAGTTTTGAATGAGTTTTTTGGGCAATGTAGCTCCACTAACATTAACTTTTACAAAAGATTTAGAATATTCATTATGCATACGTGAGTGTCCAGTGTCTGGAAAAGGTGTTAATGGGGTCAGAATCAAAACATGTATTATTTTGCATACATTTAATTTCTCTTTTACAGTATTCACACAACCATTTATCATTATTCATGACTATTTGTTTCAACTGACAAATGGGGTCACGTAGGTCACTATGATGCATCCATTCATCATTTCTGCTACGAATATCATATCATTAACATGTCGTGATCCAAAATTATCTATCTATGAAAATAAAATTACATTGTATAAACAGTATTGCTGCTTTGACTCTATCAAACCCCCACTGATACAGAAAAGAAAACATAAAAATCCCACTGACCCAGAAAAAAAAATGAGAAAATCCACAAAGCAATGGGTGATTTTGCAAATTTCCCTCTTCGGTTTTTGGCAGTATCAAGTCCCCATGGATCCAAAAATAAAAATAAATGAACAATAAATGTAAATAAATGTAATGTAATAAATCTTGAACATTGAGCTTGTTTTCAAACTCCCTCTTTCCTGCTTTGACAAAATCAAAACCCTTGTGACCCAGAAAAATCTCAAAAAATCTTAAATGTAATACATCCTGAATAATGACTAATAGGGCACATTTCCCTCTCCCTGCTTTTGATCTCCCCCAAACTGACCTGAAATTTCTAGAAATGAATCTGCAATGCAATAAATCTAAAAATAGGGGGGAGCAAATTTCCCTCTTTGTGCTTTGACGCAAAAACCCCTATCATCAAGAGAAAAAAAACCCAGTGACCCACAAAGATCTTGAAAAATCTACAAAGTAGAACACCCTGAACAATGAGAGAGTTTGCAAATTCCCCTCTTCCTGTTTTGACAGCATCAAGAACCCCTTTGACCCCCAGCCATCCCCATGGCGACAAGAACCACATGCAGACCAGATGCTGAGCTATTTGCTCTAAACTAGCCTCGCTCTGCCACAGCACAATCGTCACTGTACCGCCAGCGCTCCACGCCGGCAAGCTCGAAGACATTTGCCCCACTGCAATTCAATTAGAGGCTGTAAACAAGTGACAAAGTCAAAGACAGACAGACGGGCAGCCAAGACTGAAAATTAATCAGTAGGGTGGTGGTGGGTAAGGAACTGCGCTGTCTGTCAGGGCTGCGAGGAGTGACTGGCACTGCTGTAATCACTCATTTACAGTAGTGATCACCATAGCGCATTGTGGCTGACGGATGCCCATGCGGTAGAAGGGTACAGCCCACCATCTCCCTCATCTCACCACCCCCTCAGCTTCACACACACACCTCCAGCAAAGAGTAGCAACCAGCGGAGAGAGGCAGATTGATCCCTGGATTCTGCGTAGCTACGGGCCTCCTTCCCTCATTAATTCTGCTGATTCCACCAGATGGGAAACAAAATATTAATTTTATTCAGCCCTAGGCATAGGCTCTCTGTTAAGGTGTTCACTAAATCACCAGGGTTTCATCAGGATGCTCTGATATTGCAGCCTAGCTGTAAAATTGCCAGGCCGGTAGGTGGGACAAAGGTTCAAATTGTCATAAATGTAATTAATTGTATGGCAAGAATGATTAATTTATCAGAAATGGAGGAGCTGACGTGACTAGCCAAGATGCGTAGCCATGCCTTCAAAGTGGCAGTACATGCTCGTTTGAATTATGCAAATTAATTGACTCTTTCAATGTGGCATAAAATGCTAGTGCAACTACACTGCATGGTACATTAGTCTGTTCATCCAATAAAACTGCATTCTTTACAAGTGAATCCTTGACTCAGAGGGCTCTGGGATACAATTCATTTTCGGCACAGATGTGAGAGTCTGGCAGCATTTGGCAGAAGGTTTCAGGCGGAAAGGGAGGAGAGGATGTAAGGGGTGGGGGATGGTGGTGGGGGGGACTTAGAGAGAGATGTACAGTGTGGATGTATACATGTGAATGTTTGGTGTTTGTCTACTGACCCCACTGAGAACCGCACTGGCATGAAACCCTGCACATTTGCGATGTAATCTTAGTAGCTTCGGTGCACTGTGCTTTCAGTTTTCCCCCCGTCACCCCTTTTGTTTCAGAATGAGATGACAACTTAGTTTGTTGGTCACATCTAAAGAACCATGGATCATTGATTTCATTGCAATGTTGCAGTGCTGCCCTCCCACCCGCCGAGCCATAGTGGAAACTGGCAATGACAAGGCATGTGCTCAAATGCACAATACACATGCATGCACACACACAAACAAACACACGCCTAATTATAAGCACCGCTTTGCCACAGTCAAACTCCAGTGAAGGATGATGATTTACTAAAAGGCAGAGAATTACGGACAACTACACAATATGAAGATTTCCATTCCAAAATTAAGCATCCACCATGTGAAAATGCAAAAATAATCACCATCCAAAGCAAATTTTCATATCATAAGAATAAATCAAGACAGGATTCACACAGTCATTTATTTTAATCAGAAGGACAAATATCTTGCTTCACCTGTTCAGAATTTGAAGATGGTTGACCTTCAGTTCAGCATCTACACCTTACCGGAGGCTAAATGTCCCCTTATGAAATCAAATGACACCTCACCTGCCGTCCACTTAGCATAGGGGAGAAGGAAAGAGTATCAGGGCTACCTTGCCACCTAATGAAAGCCCAGCATACCACTCTTACACCACTGCCCTCCACCTCCCACTCCCCCCTCCGAAGGCACCTCCTCACCGCTGCAGCCACTCTCCCCACCCCCACTTTGATATACATGTGTCAAGGCAAAGTGACAAATAGCACATATTAATTAGGCACTAGGCCGGGCGAGATTGCTGTTATTAACGGTGGAAAGGGGTAAGGTTGGATTTAATTGCCTGTGACATCAAAGTCAAGTGACTGGTATTTCAAGCATCATTTAAAATGTTTGATATTGAGGCCATTGTACTCACATAAAAAACATCTAAAAATATAAAGGAGACTGATGGGGAGGAAAATACCTACATGCTTTTGCTGCAGCTATCTGGAAGCTAATAACATCCCTCCTCTGATAAATTGACTAGATCCTGATGGAAAATATATTGTGGTTGCCCCTGACTGACTATCACTCCCTCTCTCCGATTTGCCATCTACTCTCACGTATTTCATTCGCTTTTTATATCACTTGTGTGCTGGGAGAAAAAAAAAATTCATTTCAATATCAAGTACAAGCGTGGAGAGAGTAAATTTGCTTGGTTGGTTTGGAAAGCAAATGTAACGGTGTTTTTATTACAGAGTGCATCTGCTAAAAGATAAATGAGAAAAGCCAAATGGATAAAGCTATTGTCCTTGTGTTATTACTTTGTGATAGTGTGTGAATGCTAAATAATAGGAGCTTTTGTAGAAGAGCTGAAGATAAAAACAAGACTAAGCTTGAACAAAAAGGGATTAAAAATGTATTATGTGCTACTGTTGGGCCATTACATGCTGAACAGAAGCCACTGCATCTTATAGTGTTGTGTAACTAGAGTAAAATGTTTAACAGGTCAAAAACGGAGCTTTAACGTTTACCTAAAGTTTGCATGTTGCAAAAAGACTGCTATAATCGGCTGTGTGTCGTGATGACTGATTATTTGGGGCCCCTATCAGATTGTAGACAGTGCTTTTAGCTGTTAACTGTTGCCATGGCAATGCTGTCCTCCTGTTGGGCGTTCTGCTAACCCTGAAATTAGTGCAGAGGTGTGGCGCCACCCCAAACCGCGCTCTACTCCTTCACTGAGCCTGCCCTGATTTGCTGTCCACAACAGCCCAAAAACCTGTTGAAAAGATAAGCTCTCCGCGCTCCCCTGGAAGCAGTCGGCGGCTAGACGGCCCGGCGCTCCATGCACGACAGGTGAAAGTGATAAACAGCAGATATACTCCAATAGTCAGAACCATAACCATCACCCACCATAGTCCTTTTAAAGGTTTTAGAGCTTTTCTCGGATATGGGACAGTTGTAGATGCGTCTAACATCTGCATGTTGCAGCCATTTCACTTTTACCATCAGGCGTAGGCCGTCTGAAACAAGCCCCAATGGGGTCCCTACAGCAGTCCATTCAGACCACTGCTGTCACGCTCCTGTCTACATTAATCTGAGGCCCCGCTCAGTGGAGGGCTTATAAAAGCTGAAGACTGGCCATTACAAGACATGGTGGCCATGTTGAAAGCTCCACTTCCTCTTTATCTCATCCTGCTCTGGTCTCTCATTTAGCAAGGCGCAGCAACTTTTCGTGGCAATGACTTCATCCTTCTTCATTTTAATGGCCCGTTAATGCTAACATCGTCAGTACCTCCGCTCTGCATGGAAATAACCAAACCCAGTAGATAGAGTGCCATTTCTCGGCACTTGTGCACGCAATAAGACACACCAGGTGCGCTCAGTCTCAAATTAGCCGATCAACAGGGAGGCAAAACTGGCATTCTGATGATCCCAGGCACCAGCATGGCACATCATTTAGAAAATGGCCTATTATTTTTGTGCAAGCATTAAAAATAATTTACTGTCTTTAAAGTCTTTGATTTCCCCACAGACATGACAAAACGTACAACAACTTGACATAGGGTTTACTGTGTTGTAAAAAAAAACAAAACAAAAAACAAAAGAAACACTGGAGGGGAAACTTAAAAACACCTACTAGTTATGTAGTTTATGAAATGTGGATTTAATGCACGTGGTGTTAGGTAAGTCTTCAATGGGCGTAGTCTACATTAGAGTCAAGGTAGTGGATACGCTTTTCTGTAGATAATCTTTATTACAATATTGTGTTTCTTTATCATGTAAATTTGAAAGGAATCTTACGCTCACACAGATATCTGCCGCTTTCTACTTTCATCTAAATAATTCTATCTCTGCTTTCTTCACCTTCACATGATGTTGCTATAGACAACAGTGTTACAGTAGTTTACCCCTCCATACCCCAGAGGCATCACACAGTTAACCTGATTGTGAACATGGGAGTTTCTATGGTAAATATTAAAAATACACATCAAAAAATGTCCAAAGTGTTAGCAAATATGCAACTAAATGTGGATATGAAATTCTGTGCACAATTAAAACCAATTTTTTTTGACACCCTTCAAGCCTTACAACAGCACTCGTCTTTTGTCACAGGTTTGTGTCATGTTTCCTGCAATGATGAGCTGGGTCCTATATACTGACAAAGAGACGCAGATAAGGGAGACAGGGAGAGAAGCCAGTTAGCCACAGTGCAGTCAGGGGCCACTCAGAGAGGTGAAAAGGGGGGAAATACATATTGATAAGATGCGGCAGTAGGCCCCTGCAGTCCCTCTCCCAAGACAGGCCACAGACTGGAATTATAATGAGTGGGATTAACACCCCCTACCACTGCCGTTTCTAACCCCTCAGCCCCCCCACCCCACCCACCCCTCAACACACACACACACACAATTTGTTCCCCACAAGCCCTCCTACACCAGGATCTGCCCTGCGCAAAGGACAGGAAGCCAAGCGCCAGCGAGGAACATACTGACATTAATTAACAACATCTGACACAGATGCCAGGCTTGTACTCGCTCAAGAGGTGGTCCAGCACATTATTTCATTTTGGTTATTTCCTTTCATTATTTTCTTCTCCCCTTTTTTTTTTTTTTTTTTTTTTCCTCCTCTCCTTGCTTGATTCACTCCTTAATCTCCTTGACATGCTGTCCTCTCTCTCTCTCTGCGTTAGGAATGCCAGGTCTGTGCCGGCTTTGAATGCAATTAACTTTCCTACTTGTTGGGCACTTTTGTTTAATTCTGAATAACCCTTTCCTCGTAATAAGGGAAGGTATAAAAAAAACATCTCATGGCGGAGGTGCGTGTGGTGATATTCATTGACGTTCACACCTTTGCTTTGCTCTAATCTATTTGCTCTCTCTGATACCCCAAATATTGTGACACCGGACACAACGCCGAGGGCCCCTCCCCCCCCCCAGCATCGCGGCCCCGTCCCTGTGCGCGCCAGCCAGACGCAGAGTTCACAAAGACAAACCGTTTCACAACAAGGGGCAAAGGTCAAGCTTCCGATCAGAGGTAGCGAGAGAACGACGCTTGGTAATTAGCCGGAGCTTTCTACTGTGCCGGAGCTGCACCGTGCCAACAAGGAGGGTGCAAGTGACACATGCGCTCGATCCCGTATCTGCACCACTAATCAGCCGGCCTCGAACTAAAATAGACGTGTGACTTGCCAACCTGTCTGCAGACGTGTTGATAAGTGGCACATATGTCAAGCCAGTATTTGCGATGCAGCTCCGAGGGAAGGAGCCGCGCGCGCTGCGCGAGGAACAAAGAGCGGAGGTTTCAGGATGGGTCACAGTCCTCCGCCGTCTTGGGGGACCGTTCACCCACGATGGGGGCCCCCCTGTGCGCGCTCCCGGAGGAGGTTTTGAAGGAGACGGGGCATTTTTTCTAAACCAGCCAGACGCTTTTTTTTCTGCCTCCTCCGCTGTTTCTCTCTTTGGTGGCAGGAATGACCCGGGCTCCCTCCTGACCTGCCTCTGGTAATGACCGTCGTACATCATGTCTTAAGTGCCGCGGCCCCTCGTCGGCCGGTGTCGCTGGCCTGTCCGCCGCTCATTTCCATCTGACCCACCGGGCCCTGGACCGGGGCCACGGCAGGGAAATTAAAAAAAAAAAAAGGCACCGTGCGATTCATCTTCTGAATGACTCCCACCGCATTAGGGGCCTGACCACTGGGGAGAAGTCATCACAAAGGACCTTGACGGCCAGGGATGCTGAGACTTTGCTGTGATTTGTTCAACAAGCAAAAAAAAAAAAAAAAAAAAAAAGTGCTATTGTCAAACTAGACATGCGAGTGCAGAAGGTCTGCAATTCAGATATGATCATTACTGACCAAAGACGGTGTTTTTTTTTTTTTTTTTTTGTTTTTTTTTTTAATAATCAGCTCAAACCTTCCAGACAACATGTAAAAAAAAAAAAAAAAAACAGCTTTGAATTTCACTCATCGGTGATCAATAATATCATATTTGCTGACATGTTGACAGTTTTAATTTCTCCTGAGCTGGAGGATAAAACACCTGTCAATACCACCAGAAAGTCCACAACCCAGAAGCTGGAGGGGTGGGGCTGCTCAAACGTTATGCTGCCGCCACCTGCTGGTAAGCAGCTTTTGAAGCCGTCTCCCCCCCCCACCCCCACCCTCCCCTTCTCTGCCATTCAAACTCACCAACCCCCCAAAGTAACCAGCAGTAAAAAAAAATCTCCCCTGCTTCAGCTCCACTCCGCAGCTTTTTTTTTTTTTTTTTTTACAAATCCCAAAGCTGGAGAAGTGTTTATTTTTTTTTAGCCTGTAAAAAATATTTCCTTTCACCTTTTTAAAAAAACTTCTCGCGGTGCGTGCACAATCATTTTGAGTGGGAATCTGGGGCCCCCGTGTAATTCTATCGTGCACGGGGGGGGGGGGTGTGGGCGCAGACAGGGTGGGGCTGCAGATATGAAGGTCAGCAGATAGACGAGCAGCCAGAGAGGCTGGAGGATATCCGGTTTCGGGTCGTCCAGCGTTAATTATTCTGTGGGCAAAGGAGCCTCTCTCGCACCGAGGAGGCACCTGATGAGGAGGGCCAATTGTGCCCGCACAAAGGCCACGTGTTTTCCCCTTAAATCTCCTTTAAGTCGCCCCTCAAGACACTCCCGAGGCGTATCTGCAGCAGGCCAGAGTCCGGGCGCAGACAAAGACAGGTCTCCGCCATTTATCTTAAAGCTGGCATAAGGCACCTCCGCCACATTACTCCAAACACTGTCTTTTCAATCGAATAAAATAAATTCTAGTGCTCTCGCTAATGGTCACGCCGAACACTGACCGCGGGAGGTAAGTCTAACAAAATTAGTATGCAAAAGACCTGCCCTCGCGAGGCCTATAATTTCCTTGCAAATGATTTCTGTATTTGAGGATGAAAGGGGGAAGAAGAAAAAAAAAAAAAAAAAAAAGACAATGGCATTTGAGCGTGCGTGCGTGCGTGTGCAGCCTCCCAATGGAAGCCGCATTTAAATGACTTAACCCCGCGTCAGCAGGTGGGACTGGATGAAATAAGGTAAAGATGCAGAGTGGGGGAGACGCGACGCTCGACGCCCCGGCGGTGGGAGCGCCTCAGAGACCGTCAGCTCGGAGGACGGGCCCCGGCCAGGAGTTTTAACCTCGCTGAACGTACATCGGCCTTGCGTTGTTTTGCCCAGACAGACCTTTAACTCTGGAGGAAATAAAAAAAGGTCTGCCATGACCACGCGACTGCCTGTCACAGAAAAAGTTTTTCATTTTCCAGCAAAAAAAAGCCCAAAATGTAACTAGTTATAATAATAATAACAATAGCCTTATAATAATAATAATAATAATAATAATAATAATAATAATAATAACTCTTAACTAACTTAATTAAAGTATCTCGTCATTTTGCTGAGCTGCAGGCCTATAGGCTTCAAGCAAGGCTGCATTTATTCAGACCAGTCTATGAATGTTAATTGCACCGTTTCCAAATCATAAATACTAACATAAATCATCGGACTATACAATATTATGCTCTACTTTTTCTTTTTTTTTTTTTATGTCCCCTACGTGGTCTGCAGGAGTGCACCCTCATCACTATAAATCACATTCCTGCAGCTTCCAGGACTGTGGCAAGGACCGAGCAGCGCCCGCGCACTTTCCACAGCTTAGAGACCATTTCATGGTATTAATTTTAATGTACTTAAAAGATGGAGCTGTACTTCCCATGTTCGATGTCCGTTTGGCAATCAATCATGACTTATAATGTGCATCCCGGTATATTAAAATCCGGCCTGGGTAATTGTAATTTCTGTGATAAGTCAATGAAATAAACGACGGCAGAGTGGTTCGTTAGAAATGCAATAAAATATGAAATAGTATTATTATTAATTATTATTATTATTATTATTATTATTATTATTAGACTGTAAAATCAAATTCCATTTAAGAAATTTTATTTCAGCTTTAATTTTAAAAATGACTAATCGACTATTTATTTAATATGCAAGAATTTGACAAGCAGTCAAAATATTGAACAAGTGTTAAAACGTGTAGACACTGACTGTGATGGTTAAACATTTCATGGGGAATCTCAACCTTTCGCACATAAGAGTTTTGCAGTTTTTTCCAAGTGTCTGACATCTTGAAAATTCAAAATAAATTAGTTAAATTCCAGCTTCCGTTGTATTTTTTATTGTTTTTAAATTATATGATTTAAATGTGATTGAAGTAGAATTTCAATCTTTTAAAATTAATTTTGGGGTCATAATTTATTAATACTTCATAAAACCAAACTGTTTCTCACATTAATAAGAACAGAAAACAAAGGAATTCAGCCTGCTTTGAACTTTTTAAAAGCACAATGTCTGTGGTTCTATTGTAAGAAACAATATGAGTATTTATGTCTAAAGTCTATGTGAAATCTTATCAATTCAAAGAACTTCACTCATTTTTGGAGCAATTAAACATTGATTCTTGATGCACAAATCACTTAAAGAAGAGGATTTCAAAGATTTTACCAATTCAACAACAAATTTAGAATCAGAGAAACAAGTATTAATGCATTCTGACCTCTACATTTTGTAACACTTGAGATAACATGGATAAGCTTTTCTGCAGCCAAACTACATGGAAGTTTTCTGTCCTCCTGCAAACAACAGCAATGAGTACAGCAGAGTGGGCGCCTTAGCCCTCCAGTGTACACATCTCTCTCTGTGTCTGTGTCATAACCTCCATCAGGGTTTCATATTTCCCTCTTCCCTCATCTGTCCCAGCATGGTAGCCTTAATATGCATGTCTCCGTACCGACACGCTCTGACTAAATGGCCACATTTGCACATCTTTTTTGCAGCCTATGTCCAATCCCCTCGCTCCGTTAATGTGAGTTAATTTCTTCCTCCAAAATAATACTTTGGCAAATCATTCTTACAAAGTGCTACATCATTTATTGTGAGGACTTCGGTGAACTTCTTTGAAAAATTAATGCATTTAATTTTGGTTGATGGCAACATCAGTGCAGCTCTGTAAATTGCACTTTAATGAGATTTTGCTACAGGGGATAATCTGCAACTGACAGAAAAAACATCTTGAAAACATCTGTAGACCTATGATTTCACTCCGACGATTCTACCCCCTGTAAATCTCGGAGCTGAGGGATGAGCACAAAAATGGTCACTTGATAAGTACAACTTTATGATCTAAACTGTTCAAAGTCAAACTATAAGAAGTAAACTTAAAGTAAAGTATGTCTGAATGTGCAAATAGGACAAGAAGCAGAACAGGGACAGGATCTTCAGTAAGATGCTTAATAGAAGGGGCTTACTGGAAAGTGAGGAACGTTAAAATAATATTCATTATCAACTTGTGTCCACTGTAACATGCTTAAATAAGCGTAACTGACAAATATCCAAGTTTAAAAACATCAGACACAGCAAGCCCTGTGCGAAGTTGCTGAAAAAAATCATAAAAAGAACAAGAATTTACAGTCTGATGTCGAGATCAAAAGATTGTCCGGGCTGATCAAGAACCAGAGCAGCTGGCCAACTTTTGAATCTGATGATAAAAAAAAAAAAAAAAATTCCATGCAGATATTTAACATTTGATCATTAAAAAAAACTGCAGCGCTTCCATCCTTGCAAACAATCCAAATTGAGCCCATCTGAAGCACTGTGGTGTAGATTGCCTTCCTTGGGGTGTCTGGACAAAGTCCCATGGCCCAGTAACTCTTCCAAGGAGACAGATTTGGACGCCGTCCAGCAAAAGTATGGACCAGATCATCTGCAGCCCAAGCTAAGCCAAAACCCCCCAAATTAAAGCTGACACATTCAATCTCGTCAACATGGTATTCTTTAATGTGTCTTTCTCACACTGTCACCTGATCTCTTTGCAGCACCATGTGAGTGTTAATCTCATCTCTTTTAAAGTTTGTTTTTTTTCTCTCCTCTCTTTCTGCAGCTTTAACCCCACTGCTCTCAATTCAGAGGAGAGAGGAGTGGCACTGAGAGTCTGCAAGGTGAACTGTGAATGTCTCATTACTGTTTTATAGATGTGTCCAAAATGTCCACCTGGTCTGTATTTTCCTCATTCTCTCTTTATTTCCCTGTCTATGTTTTGTCTGCCTCTTGCTTGCTCTTGCTGTCATGGAAACAATAGCTTGCCTGAGCTAATTACAGAGCAGACAGCAAACTGCAAGGTGGGATGTGGTGAGGAATGCTTGTTCTCATAATGAATGCAGCACGGGATTGGAGGCAAGTGATGGAGTCCCACTCTGTCTGATTTGGTCCTGCTTTCTGGAATTCCTGACATTTATTGGCCCATCCTTATTCAATCTGCAAAGAGCTTAATGTTTTCCACGTGCAACCTCACAACCCTGCAGAGGAGAAAGACATGTTTCCAAATGTTTCATGGTGAGAGTTTGTCTATAAAAGTGGTTCCTTTACTCTGTTTCCCATCTACTTCTGATGTGAACAACTTTACACCTATTGGAGTACAGACCAAACCTTGACAATTTGAGAAAAGACAAAACAGTCCCTACAGGAGGCTGAGGGGAGATGTTAGAGTTGTATTAAACTAAAGGTGTAACAATAAATATATTGTGTTCATGTGTTTCATGTGGTAGAGCAACCATGCCTTTCACTTCTGTTTTCCTCAACTTCTTTTTTTTCCCAGGAGTGACACAATTAAATCAGCTCCAGTGATTGGTGCTGTGGTCAGTGCCAAGTTGGGATCACGCTCCCAGCACGGTCCTGGGTCTTCTGCGGCTCAAGCAGACAACTCTTGTCTGGTTGGTGGCCTGAGCCTCGCTGTCGGGATGGCAGCACCTGTCAGAGCCAGGCGCATCATGCCAGCATCTCACTAGGAGCTCCTGAACCCAAAAGGAATGACGGCCTTGTGTTGCATAAATGTGGCATCTCTCCCCGCCGCAGACACTTCAACCCGAAATACACAGAGCTCAGCCACTGAGAGCATGTGTGGAAATACAGTGCAGTGTGTACTTGTGTGCGATGGCGTGCCCGGGTTGTGCAAGTCGGTCTTGCTCTCTTGCTCTCCCTCTCTGTCTCTCTCCATCTCTCGCATGATTTCCCTGACTTGGGCTCCCCAGGGGTTAGTCATCTTGGTCATCAGCTCCACTCGCAGGTCAATTGTAGCAGCAAGTGGTCGGCCAAACAATGCAGAAAAAAAGGGGAAAAAAATGTTATAGCCATGATCCACCACCGCTCTCGCATCACCGGCGCATGACAAGATCAGACCAGAAAGCTGGCCATAAACAAGCCAATGATGGTGGGAGAGATTTGCTGAAGCACTTAAAATGGATGAAGAGAATATGTTAAAAATGGGGAAACAGAAACCCGCTATATATATTTGCATCAGCGTGCCTCTGTGAATCTTTGAGTGACTGCGGCAGGCTTTTTTCCTGCTGATCTCCAGTAGGGAAACAGTCCTGCCGGGGCAAATTAACTGGAGAGCCTTTGCACACAGGCCCCATAGACTAATGAAGAGGCCCAGAGGATATTTGCAGGGTCACACAAAGGAGGTGGTATAGATGCTGAATGAAAATTGGGCATTAAGCAGGATGCCATGGGTAGCTTCAAAGTACTGCAGGCCGTGCTTCTGGGGGACCATCACTGAAAGAGGATTGCCGTACTATCTTTTATTATTAAATTTCTTTCAAGAAATGAGATGATTATTCACAGAATATCTGTATGTTTAGTAGAGAAACTGTCATCATTTCTCTTACCCTGCAGACCCACAAAAAGAAAAATTAACATTTATTCAGGGCCACAGGACTTTTATTGGCTCCGTATGCAGGCTGCAAACCCACAGGAAATTTCAATTTGAAGCCACTTAACTTCAACACTATTGCAGTCATCTCCAACAATGAGGCATTTAGGTTTTAAGTATTAAGAGGGAATCCCAGAATGCCAGTGTCAAACGCTGTATACCAGTCAAGTGCAGTGGCCACAAGGCATCAGTGTGAACGCTGGCATCCATTCATGCCTTGCAACACTGCTAGTTACAAAGGGAGTCCAACTGTTTGCCCAATATGTGGTAAAATGAAATTAATAACACTGACCCTACATTTTGCGTTAAATCCCACAAGCTATTGTGATTCAGAAACCTGTGGTGTAATATTACAGCAATTCTTGAGTTACTGTATTTGATGAATATTTAAATCTCATTCTTTTCATTTTTGTTTTTCATCTAATCTACTAATAGTACAGTCATGTGCAGCTATATATCATTTGAACTAAAATATTCTTTACAGTTTAGTTTTCACCATGAATATGCTGTGTAGTCATTTTCCAGTGGAGGTATTATTCAATTGTTCATCAGATTTTGGATCTCTGTTCTTCTTTTTTTTTTTTTTTTTTTGCTCAGCCGAAGAAGAAGCTGCAATTATGGAATCTAACTATCCGTTTACTTGATGAATTCTGTTCCACTGTGTTGTTTGATAAATAAGGAAATACGTCAACGTGTGCACTACATATAGTAATTAAAGTGAAAAATACTGTCACAATGTAAATCCTTAATTGGACTCCCAGAGAGATATTGAAAATTTGTCTTTAATAATAGGTGATGACTGGGGACAGAAAAACAAAGCGTGTTGAAATGTGGCTCTGGAAGTTCAATTAATCACAACATAGAAAACCACCAATTTAGCATGGCTCATTCAGGGAATCACCGGGCCCAGGTAATGCACTTTTAATCATCTCACTTCAGCACCTCGGTACACCAGTAAAATAGAGAGAAGTCTCACTCTCTGGGAGGATAATGTTTCTCCGGGTGTTGCAAAATGTTTCATTTTAATAGGACACAATTAATAAAGAGTCAGTAAGAGGTCTGCCATCCCTGGACTACATTTGTGCTATTTGTTATGCAGCTAAAAAAGCTGGCGAGCTGTTTGTCTGGAGACTGTAAATACCTCCAGTGCAATGGATGTCAGTGAGTCCATAAACTGCGTGCTAAGTATCCGGGCAGGACCTTATTAGCAGGGGTCGATCAAATCGTGTGCGAACTGACCTCGCATTCCACTGCTTTTGACAAGTCAGAGCCGCGCACTTGGTAAAACAATCTCGCATCAAAGATAAAAGTTTTCTGGTGTTTACTATTCTCTCATTAACAACGCTCCCAGCCATCTGTGAAGTGCCGCAAACACACCTGCTTCACCCTGGGCTTGTAATGGCTTTTCTCAATGTGCATGTGAGTCTCCAACTATCTCAAGGAGAGAGGGCTGTTATAGACCTGTCATTGCAGGATCATCAACCAGACGCACAGCACCTTGTATTCCACTCATAATTATGGATATTGTAAAGCATTCAAAATGATCAATTTAGCTGGCTCTGTCACCAAAGGAGTTATTAAGCCACTTTGTGTTGCTTTCAATGTTCATAATGTGGTGTTTTAAAGCACATCCAATTGCGCAAATTTGGAGCTCTGTTGCAGAACGTGGACCTGTGCAGCTTGAGGCAGGAAAGGCAAGCATATTTGTTAGCAGAGTCATTTTAAGCAATATCCATTTTGTTTGGTTTGCGGGCCAAAATCAACAAAAACCTTACCACGCTAACACCCAAAATTGTCACGAAATTCAAATTCTTCTCCTCGTCTCATAAATCAATCGATGACAAAACCAGAATGAGCTCAGAAAAGTGGTGTGTAATATCTGAAAATAGGTTTTTGCTCATTATTAACAGCAAAATTGGGTGGTCCTTAAGGAATCTAACTTTACAAAATTGATGCGGTGGTTAAAAAGACATCTAACTGAATGCATTGTAGCAGAATGACTAATTTTGAAGAACAACTCTTAATAACGCTGACACCTTTGAAGTCTCACTCTTTAAACTGAAATGCCTCGCGAAACAAGGAGCAGTGAACCACATCAGGTGCTGAGATGAATGAACTCCAGTAAATGAACTTTGGCAAGGCCCCTTTGGATCCTTTGAACTTGCTATAGGGTCTGTTTCTGGTCTGTCAGGGGAGGGTGCAGCGTTGTGGTCACTCTGTGGTATGGTCATCAGGCGTTTGGCCCCTCCGCTCCGCTCCGCAAATGTATCTGTTTCCAAATGGGACTGACGCAGGCCTGAGACGTACCCTGCTGAGGTCTTCTGAAACCGGAGACCCTTGAAGTGGACGTCTGCCTGTGTCCAGTCTGCTCCCAGAAGCCCCCATCGGATCCAGGGACTCCAAATGTGGCCTGCCACGCGAAGACATTCTGGACACCGCTTGGTCGGTCGGTTATGTCCCTGCCCCCGATGCCTTGGCCCCTCCGCGCACCACCACGTCTGCCATGCTAACCACCACCAGCCTCTTGCAGACCAGGGAGCAGACCACCCTGGGCTGGTCAGCAACCCCTTCTTGCACCTGCCATAAAACTTAAAAGCTACAGTCTCATCCCCCAGCTTTGAAGTGTTCAAAGCATAGCTTACTGACCTTTGATGCGACTTTGGCCGCAACACATGTTTTGCACCCATGTATAAACGCAGGCCTCTCAGTAGACAAGGCGGGATTGTTTACCTACATGTGCAAAACGTAAGGGCCAATGCATGGCAGCCATGCATGGAGCCTCTATTCCCACACGTCAAGTTCCCCATGGTGGGAAACTGACATACGTCGAGCCGGATACTGCTTTGAGCCAACACATTCAGCCACCATGTGTTCAACATTACTTAAACCACTTTCTCTCTGCCCCCACACTGACCACTAGGCCACAGTCTTTTTAAATGCAGCAGTTCGGTCACTTGGACCTTGCCTGACGCTACACTGAATATCTAGAGGTGAAAAGTAACAAAATACATTTACTCATGTATACTTGTTTGTGGAGGAAGTATTAAGATCCCACGCTGTAAAATACTCTGTTACAAGTAAAAGCCCTGCATTGAAAATAAAAGTAGAAGTATGTGACTATTATTTGCAATATGTAAAGAGGCTAAAGTAAAAGTATTCATTTCAACATAATGGTCCCTGTGAGTAGTTTACCATTACATCAATTACACCAATACATCTTTATTACTGATGTGTTAATGTGTAAGAGCTAATTCTACCCATTTTATATACTGTTGAGTAGTTGTATCTGTAACAATGCATAATTTTGTAAGCTTCTATTTTTTTCTATACAAAATCTTCATTTGTAAAATAAGTAGTTAAACTACTAAAATGTAGAAGTATAAAGTGGCATGAACTGGAAATACTCAGGTAAAATACAAGTACCTCAGATTTGTGCCTATGAGTGGCACTTGAGTAAATGTACTTGGTTACTTTCCATCACTGCAGTTAACATTTGAGAACTTCTACGTCACTTCATTGGAGGGGAAATACTGTACTTTTAACTTGACATCTGCACAGGAAGCTACTAGTTACTTTATAGAGTTTAAAAAATGTACATTAAGGCATATGATAAGTTCATAAATGCATTGCTTTTGACTTAACTACCCAACAGTGTATTACGTGGCAGTAGCTCCTCTCGGATCAGATACAATATAAAAATGATCCCTACACATTTATTAAAGAATGATATAAAGCTCTGGAGGAACCATGTTGCAAAATTAGTTATTTTACTTTCAAAGCTTAATGTAAATTATGCTGCTAATAGTTATACTATACTATATATATATACTCAAGTAAAGGTTTGTGTGCAAGACTTTTACTTGCAATAGACTATTTTTACATTGTTGTATTGCTGCTTTTTCGTAATTAAAGGATCCGAACTCTCCCAAATGCCACTGTATATATCATTTTCAGGGTGCAATCACAGCAGAACCATGCTGCAAATGCATTTAATTAGGTAAAATTGTATTCTTTACTTCTGTGAAATGGAGCATGCTTTGCTCCGCTGAGCTCCATAATATATGGTTGTTGTTTTTTGAGTCCAAACTCAAGTGTGATGAGTTATTGGCGTCTGCTGGCATCTTAAACTTGTACACACTTATGACTATAATCATGTTTACTGTGCACATGTCAAGGATTGTATTTTATCCCCTGCCTCTTCCTCTCTCACAGATAGCACCACGCTAGTCACTGTACATTATAAATAGCTGGCTGTTTTACAAGGCATTAAATATTTGACAGAACAGTAAGCTCATAATTACACAACGACCATGGCTGTGTATAAATGTCAAACAAAGCAGGCTGATATATTGCCGGCCATGGGGTTTACATGCTTCACATGCTAGTGTCTGAATGACAAGGCTCAAGATGATGTAATTATAACACGAGAGGCTTTATAAGTGCGTGAACCGTCACAGTATGCACACGGAGTTAAAATAGCACAGGCTTGAGTCTGGAATAGCAACACACCGGCTCTCCTTTATTTACACAGTGTTTCTGAGGCCTGCTGTGCGTAGTGTAAGTACACCAACAATGAATCTCAATTACAGTTCAAATAGTGCACATAGAAAGAGTTGAAACATAATCAGGCAGCAATGCTTTCTGATTTTGCCGTACATTCCCTGCACCAATCAGAGAGCTGGCTGTGCTGATGTCAGTCCTGTCCCTGCTCGGTGGAGCCAGAGGAGCTGGCCTTTTGCTAACTATAGACTGAGAAATCCCGAGCGTGTTGCTTTAGGCCTCGGGGCTGCGCGGCCCACACAAATGTTGATGAGGATGAAACGGCGCGACTGCGTGGTGTCTGCACTGTGACCTATGGAATGTGCCTTCAAAGAGGATTCTCAGGCTGCGTGGATTTCTCACAGGATCTCGGTCCCGTGGCACTACGTTAAAACCAGCATTTATTCACTCGGGGTTTGCCCTGCAATTTATAGTAGACTGTGACATGGATAGTGCAGTATGAAATGTCATACCTGGTCTGTGCTGCTTTTCATTGCCTTTTCATTGCACAAGGAGCAAGTTGCATGAATCCAAAGTCGCCCACGTCCCTTTACTGTTGGTTTCAAACACCCACTCAGTTTGTCCCAGCCACCATTCATGGAACCCAAAGCCTGAAAAGTAGCAGTCATTTCAACTATTTGTTTGCCAAAATATGGTTTGTAAACATTCACGCGGTGCATGCACAATGACCCAGACAGGAAGTCCAAGCAACACGAGCGACAAAACCGTATTGTTCCTCAGCCCAGAATGTCTGGACACGGCGAGTATACAGCAATGCCATAACACCAAACATTAAAACAGTATGAGGGAGAAGCTGTCAAGTGTGGCTGTCAACACCTCTATTTCAGCAGACATGACAGGCCCTTTAAACCTTGATGGATATAAATCAGGAGGCCATTTTGAAACAACAGGGTCATATTCAATCCTTGTTGAAAGTGTGTCTGTCCACATAAACCCTGCCAGCATGGGACTCCCCGAGGGCAGCTGGCCTCCCATTCCTATCTCTGCCAGGCAACAATTTAATATCTAATTCTTCTAATTGTATCCAATAATCCCTCATTACTGTTAATTAAAAAGACTGGCTTTAAACTCATTTCTGCTGTTTTGCTTAACTTTGAGGGGTTGGCTTTTGGATTGGAGCAGTAATATACAGAAATATGAGTTATGAAGACAAATATTTTTTTTTTATATCTTGGTCAGAAAATGTTGTTTGGGGCCTTAAACACCTAAATTAAAAGTGACTCATGTCCCATAGACTAGACAGAAACCATGTTTTCCTAAACCGCTTTCTTTAGTTCCAGTGATACAGATGACCATATGGCATGGGCAGCAGAAAAAAATGAGGTATTAAGTAGTACTAATAAAGTAATAACACACTTTAGGCGCTGCTAAATATATGCAGCATAAAATTCAACCCTGTGTATCTATGCCAGGCTAAACAGGTGAGCAAACTCTTTTCAGCTTATTAAAAGGTGAGTAAACTGAGTTTAAGTGGGTTTATCCATCCACTCCATCCCTAGTTAGGAAGGGAAATCAAGCACAACAACAAAACTTCCGTTCTTTCTCTAAATCCTCCGACCCTCTTTTAGAAATTTCCAGCCCCTTCATTCCTTTCACTCCAATAGGACTCTACGGAGGGCCTTTGTACTCCGCAGATCAGGCTGTGTCCACTACTCCCACTCTTTTCAATAGAGAGTAAGAGGACTGCTAAGGGCTGGAACGACAGTGTTACCCATGCAAGCAGAACATCCCTCTCTTTTTGTGCAGTGGGTTGGTGAGGGGGCAGTGGGAAGGATGCGGTCAGTCTGCTCCGGGATAATGGAGGGCTGGGCAGCTGCCTTTGCCACAACAAAGGGGCCAGTCTCCTGTTAGTCCTGTTTACTTTAGCGTTGTTTCTATGCCGCCTGCGTGTCAGGGCACCTGAAAGGGCGTATGGGTAAAAATGTGCGTAGGCCCCGGCCTACAATTGAGACGTTTCGGCCATCAGCTTCCCAGGTCCTGTAAGGTTTACTGCGGGCAGAATGAAATGCTGCTGCAGGACGTTTAACAAACCTTGATTTCTATTCCAGGTGTGCTGAGGCTATTCTCAAACCACGCAGTTTGATCATATAAAAGGGAAATGTTCTGATTATATGAAATAACAGTGTGTCCCAGTCCGTGCACAGCGCGGTCATTTATAGGGAGCAGGTCATATAATAATCTTATTGTGCGTAAATCTGCACGGAGGTTTGGGTCTACTTCTCTAAAAAATGTGTATTTATCTTTGGATGAGCAAAAAAAATTGTAGAACTGACCTGTTTTAGAATATATATAAAATATATACATATATAGTTGGTAAAAACATTTATTAATGCAAAAAAACGAGCAATAACTCCTGCACAATGCTGCTTTTACAGTAAAGAAACTTTAGTGAAAAGTGCTTTTAAAGCCACTTCCAGAGACACAGCCTGCATGAAATGGGTCTCCAAAATGTTGCCTACACTTAAAAGTCAACACCGTCCATCTTTTCTCCGCAAAAAGCCTTCTTGAGCCGAGCCTTTGATCCCTTTTATTTCCCCCCTTTTCCAACGCCAGATCTGTTATGCGCTAAAATTCTTTAGTTTCCCATAGAAACGTATCCTTTCCGCGGGGATATTGATGTTTTTTTCCTCGCAGGGGTTATGATATGGTGAATCAGAATTTCAAAGCCGGGGACAATACTTGCATTCATGCTTGTTTTTTTTTTTTTTTTTTTTTTTTTTTGGGGGGGGGGTGCCTTTTGTCGGGTTTTGTCTCGTTGTTCAAATCCTCATTTCTCAAATGAATACAAATATTTATTCTGTGAATGTCTGAGCTCCAGTCACTTCGGATGCTTTTCAACCATTAGAGTCTTTGTTGGAGCAGCAGGTTGCAACGCCAAGACGCTCCGGTGTGCGGACGCAGAGAGGAGCCCCCCCCCCCCCCCCTTTCCTCTCTCTCTCTCTCTCTCTCTCTCTCTCTCTCTCACACACACACACACACACACACACACACACACACGATTTGACCCATTAGGCCTCTCTGTATTTGGCTTTAGGCACCGCACTTAATGGAAAAGTTTGTGAATTCATCAGTAAGTCACCAGATGTCATGTGATCGTGGTGATTTCTCTGCAAACCGGGACGTAAACGCTGAATCTTTCCTGTCTACAAAAACGCTACAATACCAAATTTGGACTCACTGATGCTGTTTAAGACACAAAAGCGCCTTGTTGTCGCCATGTTTAGCAAATATGCCCCCCCCCCCCCCCCACCAGACATGGATCACAGATGCTCACTGGAAGAATACAGATGAGAAAAACCGACTTGGCCACAGCTAAAAGCTCCAAATTCCTCCAGTTGGGGTATTAAATCGACACCCAGGCCTTTCTCAGCCTCTCCTCCCTCTCCTTTCTGCGGGCTGACATGTCTGATAGACCACGCTTTCTCTCCGCATTGTCGCCCTGTCATCTCAACAATGTACATCTTCGGGACACCAATTTCAGAGGCCTTTGATCTGCAGACCGAAAGGAACAAAGTTATGGAGAGGAGGAGATGATAGGGGAGTTTTCTTTTTTTTTTTTCCTCCTCCTCAGCTCATGTTTGAAAAAAAAAAAAAAAAAAAAAAGCAGGGCCAGACATTGATTATCAGCACAAGCCATAAAGAATAAGCGCAACATTTGCAAGGACTCCCTCACTGTCATCTCCCATAAAAGATAACTAATAATTCTTTTTAAAGCAGCTCACATACTAAATGTATTAAATTATCTAAGCACGCAGCTACTGTGTTAACAAATGTCCTGCAGGAGACACACACATGTAATATGTTTATAGTAAACTCATTATTGAGATTCTGACATCTACTGTTAACATAGCTCCATCTTCTTAAGGAGGTATAACCTGTAATTATTGTGCAAAGAGGGAAAATAGAGTGAAACTATTAGTGAGAAAGTGGGGGACTTGAGCAGTAACTCAGTTTGCAGGTCTTTCTGCAGGGTAAATGATAGGCATATGAAATTCCACACATTCGCTCTGTGCCCTGAAGGCCGTCAGAGACTACATTTCAAATCTGCCCTAACCATTAATTATGATATTCTGCAGGTCTCGTGGGAGCTTTAACATTTGACACAGTCCGGGTAATCCTTGTTTTCACCTTCTGATCTTCACCTCTGAGCCCTGCCATGAGAACAGCCAGGAGTGGATACAGTAAAAGGTGCAACAACTCCACTTTGGGTGAACCTTCATACCCCTGAATTGTGTTGGAAGGCTGCTGTTGCAGAGCCCAAGTTAATAACAGTTTACTGGGGACAAAATCTCACAAATTCACCGTTTGAAGGCACTGCATCAATGGCAGAGACATGAATGTGAGTTAAGATATCACTCTGTACACTTACTAGACCAAAAGTTCATTACACTGAAGTACCTGCATTTTAAAGCTGGAACATTAGTAGTCAGATGTTTTAAAGACAGTTTTTTATTGTTTTATTTGGGCAGGTTTACAGGTTTACTCTGTGGATCTGGGACTCTATTTCTGCTTAATTCAGGATTACAAGGCCTACTTAATATTAATACTTTAAGGAGGAGGCTGTTCAGTGTCAGAATAAAGAAAGTCTATCTATGTTAACCCTCAAAAAGTTGGAGGAGCCTCCTTCTTCTGGTGCAGCACACTTCCCAGAACCTCCAACATCACATGTACTCCACCATTACATCGTTTGTATTATGCAAATCCATACATGCGTGAACAAAGTCAGCCGGAATGAGCGCTGACAGTGAAGATGGCAACACCTCCGACACTCTGCGGTGTAATTATCATCGTATAGAGTCGTTTGATGAAGCTTTATGACGGAGGAAAAAAAGGGGGCTCTGCTGTCTCTGTTTTCCGTGTCACCTCGCACGCTGCCACTCATGATAAATGAACACGTCCCTGCTCCCCTATAGGCTGCGAGCGACGCGATCACGTCCCTCCTGTCATAAACAGCGGTCGTTCACTGGCTCCGTTAGTATTTCTATCGCTCCCAAGCAACTGTCCCGCAGTTTACTGACGGAGTGCTGAGAGTGACTGCAGCACAGAAATAAAGATACTGCGAGAAGCTGACAACTACAGTGTTACAGCGTGTCAAAAGCCCGTTGGAAGGAGGGTCAGGCCCACTATGCTGTTAGTGGGTGCATCAGAATATCTCCCCAAAGTGATGCCACACATATCTGCGTGCATGTAGCGGTTTCTCTCTCTCTCTCTCTCTCTCTCTTTTTTTTTTTTTTTACTAAAGTATTTTAGTGTCTAAACGCGACCCATATTTCTGGAACAGTTTAATCGCGTTGCAGTGTTAAGACAAACTACTCCTCCACAGCACATATGTAAGCATATTGATTTTGTAGCGGGATGATTGACAAGTCTTGTATGGACTAAGTTAAGTTGTTTTCTGAGGCTGTTAAGTTGCATTGTTAGATGAAAATAAGTGTGTGTGTATATATATATATATATATATATATATATATACACACACATATATACATATACACATATACATATATATATACACATATACATATACACATATATATACATATACACATATATATACATATACACATATATACATATACACATATACACATATATACATATACACATATACATATATATATATACACACACAAACCTTTTATACTTTTACACACTATACTGGAAATAATAAGCAGCATGCTCATTTACGTAAGCAGTCAAACATTACAGATTGCGCCTTTAAAGTGAATTCTAACAAAAATGGTGTATCCTCCTTTAAAAAAATTAAAAATAAATCTTAATTCAGAAGGATGCTGTGAGTGAAGATAAATGTTTTGATATTTTGGTATTTATTTAGGCCTATTATTTTGCAAATAGGGCTTCGCCCATTAGATCTTTCACTATAGCTTTTGAGAATTTTATTTTAATGTAGCCTATTTTAATAAAAAAATAATCCTTTTTCAATTTGTAATGTATTTTATTTACATTGTTGTTTATATTCCTTACAGTTACACTTTCGCTGTATGTAGGCCAGTGAGTGTCCACAGAGAGCAGTGACAGAAACCTGGAGGACTCCCACCTCCGCCTGCTCCACTGACCCGTGTGTCCATCCTGCAGAGATGCAGGTAGACCTTTGCGGTGACATGAATGGTAACAAGTTTATCCCTCCCGCAATATGAAGCATCGCGGGGGCCCTTCAGTCATTTTAAACGTGTTCACAGCACACAGGAGCGAGGAATTAATGTAGTTTCGAAACTAGCACTGGCCTATTCCGACTCTTGCAGTGCATTTATTTATTTACAATTCCTGCAAGGTTTCTTTACTCACTGCCATGCCATTTTTTCTTCTTGATCCTATTTTAGTCTTTTGGGTTTTTTTTTTGTGAACAGATCACCAAAAGTTTACAAACACCTATGGGCCATTGACGTCCTCTGCAGTCTGTCTGACTGCGAACATCCATCCGCTCAATAGGACGCGTCACGGCAGCGCATGTCCCCGCACAAAAGACAATTGTGATTTAGACAAACATTGGGGAAAACATAAAGGCAAAGGTCAAGTCCTCTTTCAGTTCAAGTGTGCTCCGATTCACCTACAACACAACGGGGACAAAGCGTTGCAGCTACCTCCGTTTCTAAAGGGGATGTGATTACCCGCTTCATGGCGGAGGAGGAAGATGCTGATTCTCAACCTGATTCAGACGGAAAATAAGAGGAAGAGGATTTCTCCATAAATCAGCAGCGGATTCTTTGGGCTCCTTAAAGGCACCCCCCCCCCCCCCCCCCCCCCCCACCACCCCCTCACCCACCCACCCCTCCCCTCCTCCCCCCTCCTCACCAAACACACACAGAAAGAGAGGAAGACAGAGAAATTACAACCTGAACTCCTGATAGGACATATAAAAAAAACTAATTATTATTATTCTAATTATCAATCCCACGAAATATGCATTTTGTACAATTTAGGCAGTGGGTTGTGCGTGTTTTTTTTTTGTTTTTTTTTTGTATTATTATTATTGCAAGTTCAATTATTTCTAGAACAGAGGGATTAGAAGAATAAGTAGTGTTAATTGCGCGGCAGGTATAACGAGCAGGTCTAATCCTTCTTCCCCCCTCTTTGTATTGAGTTTTTGTGGGCTTAATGAGTGGCAGGTAGGGCTGCTTCCTGCTTTCTCACATGCTCAAATAGGCCTCTCGCTGCTTGCAGTCCTGGACCCTGGCTGTGTACAGGAAACAATTGATTTTGAGCATAAAGTTAATTATGCCTAGAAATTAGACAGCCTTAACATTGGGTAAGGACTCAGAGGTTGATTTCCTGACAGCTCTTAACACACTCTCACATATCATTCACGCATGTGCGTTTTTACTATAGACTGCAATAATGGGAGGGGAAAACGACACTTACCTTGTTTGCTCCTGCACTGGTTGTGCTTATTTTAGCATATATATTCCTCATAATAAAAAATAAAAATGGTGCTCTACTAGCTATCAATTTTGTCCAGCCCTTAATGGTGAATTTGGAGAAATAAATGGACAAAAATCCTTTAAAATCCTTTGGGCTTGCTTCTGCACTGGTCTGAGTAGTTTCCTAGGCTACACAAATCAGTGTTAGGAAGATAGCCTGAGCTCAAAGAATGTCGCAGTGGTTGGCTTATTATTGAAACCAAGAAAAAAATCTTATTGAAACTTTTCCTTTTGATGAATTAACTCATGGACAAGGAGGATAAGCCTCGCATAGCGTCTTCTGCGCTGAAGTAGGAATAATTCAAATTAAAAAAAAAAAAGAGTCCTTCTTTGTGTTTCTTTGGAGAGAATCAAGTGCCTTTAATTCTTCTGTGTTTTTGAAGACTCTCCAAAATAAGAGTTTTTTTTTTTTGTTTTTTTTTTTACCCAGCATTATTGCCCAAAATGTTTTATTTTATTTTATCACTGATGCTGCTGAAATGAAAAGTGGCAATAAAGTTTTCACGGACAGATAAAGACCCGCTGACCTATCTGAGAGGGACTTCAGCCCTACATATGGTTTACGCGTCAAACTGAAATTGCCTGCCGCTGAAAGGGTTTTTCTTTAATTCTATTACCGGACGTGGGCTCGCTTTGTTTCAATACTGTCGTATCAAAATGATTGACAAAGTAATAAACGCGTCATGCTGCTGCATCTGATTATGCCGCGGCATTTGCATTGGACATTGAGGGGAATATGACAACCTTGACACACTGGGGATTTGCTCTGTCAAATAAACACGTCTCCAAGGATCTATATTGTTGCGGTGACAATACCTCCCATTCATTGAATTTCAAAGTATTTCAAGTTGGTGTGTTGTGATCAGCGCTGGGACGTGCAGCATTAGCGATTGTTGGGTCAAAGGTAGAAAAAAAAAAAAAATAATAATATGAACGAATGAATAAATAAATGCTGGGCCAGAGCGGAAATTAACTCGCCACTGGCTACACTCTTCCATAATTAATATCTTCGCCTCCTTCCTCTTCCTCCGTTTCACAGGTTTAGTCCTCCAAGTGCCTCTTGACGCTGTAGTGGTCACACAAGCTGCCTGCACTGCAAAAATATCCATTTTAACAAATCATGCATTACAGCGATGTAATGTTATTTTTTCCTCTTAAATGAAGGAGAAATATCCCAGTTAGATCATTTTAAGCTGTTTAAATTTGCTCCAAAATGCACGTAACACATTTTTTTAAAATATTGAACTACTTGTAGAAAATAAATAATGTATTTTTTTAGGTATTTCTTTAAAGATTTTTGTGCAGTGTAAAGCTGCTGATTTTTAAAATAATAATAATAATAATAATAATATCACTAAAATGTAACACTTTTTATACAGGCTATACTGGCATTATACGGAGGTCATTTATATCCCATGGCGTGCCCACCTTCAGCAGGTGATCCTGGTGTCAGCGGTGGCCTGACATAAGTATAATAATAGTTAATAGAGCGTGATAGACAGAATGGTATTAAACCTAACAAAGATGTGTCAAAAGCGAAAAAAAGTCTACGTCTTCATTAGCCTGATCTCCAAGGACCGTCGAACATTTCATTAGTTTGTAATTTATGAATGTTTGACAAATATTAAAGAGTATGTAAATATGAGAGGCATAATGTCTTTCCTGCGGGAGATGGCGAAATGACCCAAAGTCCTCGATCCTGCTAGACTGATCACATGCATTATGATTCTTCTCAAACTGTGCATTTGCTTGTCTATTTGGAACATATTTCCCATCTGACGTGTGAAATAGTGCAGATAAACCAATGATTCATAATGTTGGCAGCATTTGCATCCCCTAATACTCTGTGTTATTTTGATATATGATGATATACTGTCGCTTTTATCGAGTGTATAAATGCACTTTTGCCATTATGGCTTTGGCTAAATCAGTAGGAGGGTTTTTGTCCTAAAACGGTCCATTTCCTTGTTTGTGAACCAGTTCCAGACCAGGAAAATCGTTATTTTATTTTTATTCCAACAGCACTGGCTATCTCAACTTGTGAAGTCACATACATGGAGTCGTGTTGTTGGCTGCTGGAAGGATAAGGCCTCTGGGACCTGAACATTTCTGTCTTTAGTAGAATTTAATGTTTTTGTGGAATTTCCACGACGTCCCAACACACCTGTTCGCCACGAATGCTGCTTTTGTCAGATATTAGTGTCACTAAACCCTCTCTCAGATCACACAGAGGTCGGCAGAAGATGATAAATTCAAGTTGTGATAAATTACTGTACGTCAGATCGACTTAATCGCCAAAGGGCAAGTCCTCAAATTCAGAATCATTCATTCTGCATGATGCATGGCCCTCTTTTATGAATCTGAAGTTTGAGCAGCCTATACGAGCCTTTTGGAGGGGGGGGGGGGGTAAGCTCTCAATATTTGCATTCACAGTGAGTTTTGAAATCTTGAACAATTTGCTTTAGTTGTGAAATAATGAAAACTCATTTGGAGAAGGTGACTCATGTGTTCCTGTTGCAGCTCTGCAACTGCAAGAAAATGAGCAGGAAGACATCTTGATTGCTGTTTATATACTGTGCTGTTGCAAAAAAAAAAAAAGAATTGCACGTTTTTTAATTCCCCACATTCCCCCCCTCCCCTCCACGTGCACGCGCGCACACAATGTCTGAATGCACTCCGGCAATATTTAGATCTATATGTTTGCAGCAACAAGTTCTCCCGCATTACGCGAGACGACCCTGCACTGATGAAGGAAGTCATCACAGCTCCCCGCTAACTAGATAGTCTTCAGTTCAGACTGCGAGATCAAATGCGAGAAGGAGGTCTCAGATCAAAAGAGACCAAATAAGCGGGTCGCTGATTCATTCATGCAGCTGCATTGAGACCAAGGCCAACAGGCGTATCATACAGTGAAAGGGAGCTGCTATTCAGAGTGCAGGTGTGAAGTATGTGGCACATTCTGCCATATAATATGGAGGTTGTTAGAAATCCGTGCCCGGGCCTATAGGCTGCTAGGGGGCTGATTCGCATAGGAGGGAGCCCGCTCATCTATGAAAGTAGAATAACTTCGTTTCCTGAAATCTGCAGGATGACGGTAATCCTCAAACCTGGGGAGTTGGGGGTGGGGGGGTGGGGGTGTAGGCAAAGGTCTTATTGGCACCGGTTTTTTTTTTTTATTTTCCTTATTCTAGGTTCTCCGGATAGTGACTTATGTGAGGTTTGCCTGCTATATACAAACGCTGCCGCAGGGGTGTAGCCTTAAACCTGCCTTAACTCGGCTTGCTCACCTTTTTATATGCGGAATACAGTTAATTTAGCTTTAAAGGTTGTCATAAATCTTTATGAAGGAAGCTTGTGGTAGCCTATACATCATTACCACGTGATCTTGTAAATCCCCCCCCCCCCCTCTCGGAAACTAACCCTGGGTGTTATCAGAATAAAATATTCAATATTCATGACAAGCTTTATGGTTGCAGTTAACTTGTGGGTGTGCATAGTTTGCCTTTTGACCTCACCACTGCACACTCGATCAAAGTGCCGGGATATAAAGTGCAATGCTCCTTTACGCAGAAAAACAGAATAATCCTATCATAATGTTCAGCTGCAGGCGGGGAAGAATTAAACTGTAAAACTGTGGCGTTGAATACACAGCCATCTAAAATCTGTTTATTTGTGTATAATAAACAGTCAGATCAATACATGCTCTCCCTCCAGTGCGTGTCAGCTCCATTATAACACGTCTGCGCTGCTCTTCCGGTCTGTTTTTGGTGGGTGTATTGCACCTGTCTCTCCGTCTTTCTCTTTATCTGCCATGCCAATTTCGTCCACTTCATTCCTGATAATTATGACCTGGTTGGTGTTGGAGGTGCTGATGGTGGTGTTGGAGCGTGGGGTGGGCGTGCAGGGAAAAGGGGGGGGGGGGGGGGGGGGGGGGGGGGGGGGGGGGTAGTGATGAGGGGTGGTGTGGAAGGGGGAGTGAGTGAGGCTTTTACTCCCAGACTGCTAATCCCCCTATTAAAAGGGTTTTGTTCAATAATGCCGGACAGTTTCCGGAAGTAGGATTACCGCCTCCATTATTTTACAAAGAAATGATATTTCACACTCAAACGAGCCTCAGGATGCAGCAGTGGTGGTGAGAGGGCCTTGGAAGAAATGAAATAGATTCATTTTCTCTTTTTGTTGCACTTTGGAAGTTCAAAACCTCCCCCTTCCTTTCTTTAAAAAAAAAAAAAAAAAGAAAAAAGAAAGAAACCCCCAAAAAACAAAACACCATCTATTCTGTAATTAACGTGAATATGTATGGGGCTTATTTATTGTGGAACTGCAATGCAGCCGTCGGTTTCCTGTTTGGTTTCTTGAAGTGGACTAGCATTCAGAGCACACACACACACACACACACCACACACACCACACACACCACACACACACACACACACACACACACACACACACACACACACACACACACACACACCTGTTCTTGATTCTTGACCCCATAGCTGATATCAGATCAGAGGTTGTCGTTCAGCTGAAGCTGGGAACCCACCAGGATCAGTTGTGGAGGATCCTCTCTTACAGTTTTAACTGCCTGTGGTATCCAGTGTCTGCGCGCCGGGAATTTAACTTTTTACAATAAAAGCAAACAGTCACATTTTATCTCTGCCGTGGCACAAGCATGCGACTTCACTTAACACTTTACTCAAACTCTTTGGATCCACTTTGCAAGCAAACCTTCTGAACCCACTTGCGCCATTTTCTGAGTGAAGATGGGATGTTTATGTTTGGTCAAAGTCATAAATTATGAGGCGGAAAGGTCACTAAAGTATCGCAGAGCAAACGTCCTGCAGCACTGGTTTTATTTTATTTTTCTGGCTTCTAAATGAATTCAGGGCCATTTTTCTCTTTGATCTCCGTCTGTAGTAAAGAGCAAACTCAGAAATACTTTGCCAATTTTTTATTATTTTTTTTTTTTAAATAGAGTTTGCCACATTAATGCCACGCGGACCTCATGTTTTAACGCTCGCTTCTTTTTTTTTTTTCTTTTCCTAATGAAACAACCCTTTAAATGTTGCCTATCCTTTACTTTCAGCGCTGAATGGAAAATGTTTTTACGCGACTCAGTTAGTTCTTGTCCATTTTGACGACTGGAACTAAAAGCTTTAGACGGCCCAATAGAGAGGAGCCCAATAGAGAGGAGCCCAACAAATCGGTGACAAAAGGCTTTCCGTGTCATCAACGTCGTTCAGACGACCTAGAAGAATCCCTCTGATATCAACTTCCACTTCAAAGACTCCCACTTTCAATTGAGATCCAACTATCTTGTAGTTTTTTTTCTTCTTTCCCCCTTTGTTTTTTTCTTTCTTCCTCTATACGCACAAGAGCTGGTGCCAAAAGAGGCATCATCATCATCATCTTCTTCCTCTGTTTGGCTGGTTTAGTGTTTATTCTTCTCTTGCAGCCGGGCCTCTTCCACAGAGCAGACTGTCATGCACTTAACCAAACTCTATAAACGTATCAGGGACTTGTAGCTATGTTGTTTCCACCCACTTCTGCCTCAGTCAGGGCAGGAGTAAAAATGTAACCCTCAGCCAAAAAGTTTTCCCAGCACAACAGAGCTCTTCACATTTTTTGGTTGGTTGCATTTTTATTTATTCCCCCCCCCCCCCCCCACTCCTCCAGATAATTTTACATGTTTCATTTTATTTTAAACTACTGAGAAAAAAAAAAAAAGTTCTGAAAGCTGAAATAATGAATTTATACATCTGTCAACAACATGTGCAGTTACCATTATAGGCAGCAAAGCTCTGATGGTTTCAGATATTTCATGTATGGAGCCTAAAATATGATTATGGTTAAATGTATCCATTGACGGTTCGGCCCTCTTGCAATGCAAGTCTATTATGGTGTGGGACAACTGCGTTTCAGCGGCTTCTCCTTTGATTGTCGTAAAGTAGGCCTGGAGCAAAAGAATATATTTTTCCTCTTTATACTGCCCTCGTCTGCAATATAAAGGACATAGATTACCGTTTCCTACCCCATGGGAAGCAAATATTACATTCTTTAGAGCGGGCTTTTGAGTCCACGGACTTGGCCCCATATCATTTGAGTTTGACTTGGCTATTGCTATAGAAATCTTAATTCACCATGAGGATTCACCGTCGTGAAAAAAAAATGGCTCTTTGTACAAAAGGCTCTTTGAAGTCTGGATGAGAATATTGTAGCCCTTCATCACACTCTGCCCACGTCTGCATCAAACCACAGCTCAGCTGAGAAAGTGAGAGTTAAGACAAGTGGAGCACAATTTAAGTCGCCCCCCCCCCCTCCCTTTTTTTAATTTACCTTTTTTTTTTTTTTTTTTACAGAAAAGCACTTTAGAAAAATAAAGAAAACACTTAAATATAACGTTAAGGATATTTTAGTACATTTTATTTCTTTGAATTTAAACAGTTTTATCTGAATCTGAAAACTAGACGTGGGTATGTTATTACTGGAGCCTGTGTGTAAAGGTAACACAAGTTTTTAAAAATGTTAATATTATTTTTACAGACAAAAATAGAGACTTGCAGTACTGATCACCTTGATGTCAATTTTTGCAGGTATTCTCCTGAAGAATGACCAATTTTAAGATAATTGTTTGACCGGATGTAAATTCCATATAGACCCGAATGGCTCAGCAGAGTTTTCACTTTAGTCATACAAGATTTATTCAAAATACTCACAAATTACAAGGCAATTCGGTAACCATTTTGAGTGCTGCTCGATTTCAGATATTCAAAAAAGGGAAAAAAATATATATATATTGACGACAATGATACAAAATCACAAAATGCCCACTTTGATAAAACATTTATAATTTCACGGTCGTATATCAAATACTGCAGGCGTATGAAACAGTTCAATTGTTGACCCTCTGCACAAATGGAAAAAAAAAAAATGCTGTAAACATAAAAATGTTTGTACAAAGAACTGCAGTAATCTGTAAGAAACTGCTTTGAGACAGATTCCTTACAAAAACTATCAACATCAACACATCGAAACGTACAAAATTTACAAATGTACATTTTTGCCCTAATTGAAACATGCACTTTGGTTCGATAATACAAAATCCCTCAAGATCAGATTGGAAAATAAATAATAGCCTAACATATTGAAGTCAAAACTCAAATTTACAAAATAATTTTACACCAACATGCCTAGCCTACAATAATGCACCACATAGTCTAACGGATTTACACGACTCTCTCCACAAGTGGACCAGTGGGCCGTCAGGGCGTAGCCTGTGGGCACAGAGCCAACCATTTTGAATCGCTGAGGTTTGAAAATATATTCTTTTAATGTGCATGGAAATTAGCACGTCTTTAAAGGTTTTTTTTTTTTTTTTTTCACATTTTCCTTCCAATGTGGTTTCAAATGCGTCTCTTGGCCCTGGGTGTCTGTTTGGTGGCTCATCCCAAAAAAAAAAAAAAAAAAAAAAAGGGGGACAAGTGGGGGCCTTCACGGACGTAGGAGCACCAAAAAGCCAAACCAGTCTGAAGAAAAAAAAAAAACAACAAAAAAAATGTGTTCTGTCACCTCTGGCACCCCCACCCCACCCCACGTTTGAGTCCAGGCCGGGGCTAAAACGCGTCCCTCGGCTCTGGGTCTCTGTAGGGCGGCTCGTCCGTGGGGTCGGGCGTGGAGGGCCCGCTGGGCGGTGTCTGGGCGCCGCTGGCACCCGAGCTGTGGCACACGTACCACTCGCTTAGATTCGCGGGCTGGGAGGCTCCCACCGGCTCCGACAGCACCGAGGAGGCCCCTGGCTCCCGGCCCAAGTCCGAGGAGGGGGAGACCAGGGACGGCGTGGACGACTCGTAGCCCGAGCTGGGCGGGGGAGACTTGCAGTGCACCTTCATGTGCTTCCTCAGGGAGCTGGGGTGCGTGTAGGACTTATCGCAGCCTCTCACTTTGCAGTTGTAGGGCTTATCGCTGGTGTGGACGTGGGAGTGCTTTTTCCGGTCGCTGCTGTTGGCGAAGCGTCGGTCGCAGCCGTCAAACTCGCATTTGAAGGGCTTCTCACCTGTTAACAGTGGCGGTGACACAGTGGGATGGGGGGGGGGGAAGAAAATTTTTTTTTAAAAAAAATCAGGAAATTAGGGAGATTCAGAAAACCGCAATATATTTGTGTATCTAGCTCTCTTTTCGTTTTATTTCACGAGACATGTCCTCCCAGTGTGCGGCAGTTTGATAGTACAGAGAAATCTCTAATGTTTTAAAACACACTAACGATGTGGGTGACCCCCCCCCTTTTTTTATGGGCATGTATGGGCTTTTAAAATAAACTAAGCAACAAGTATCCAACAATCTGTGACCCCCCCACCCTTCCCCTTAAAAATGAAACATGTTTAAATTTAAAGAGCTGGTACAATCACTTTGGTTATTTTAGCTTCACTTTCTCAAATATCTTTTTGTATTTACAGTAAACACAGTGTGCCCCCCCCCCCCCCCCCCCCCCCCCTCCCCCTCCACCCCCAGTTGCACTTTGGAAAGTTTGCCTGTTTGGACAGACCTGCCACGAGTGTCAATCGTGCAAACAGGAGGGCTGAACCCCTACTGTCCTGGGTCTATACCTGCGTCTGCATGCATCAAGGCATACGTCAAAACAGACAAGCTATGAGCACAGACATAGCAGGCCTAAAACCAACTGAAAATAAATGATAAATGAAAGTATCGCCACCGCCGGGCTTCACCCACTGTGTGCCAACTCAGCTTGTCTGCTGTTTGTAATCCCGCAAATGGCCACGGACGGGGTCTAATTTTGCGTCTTAATAACAAGTATTTCTACCTGATTATGTATGACAAGGCAAAAAAAAAAAAAAAAAAAAAAAAAAAAGACAATCTGAATAAATTACACGGAAATCATCCTCTGCTGATTTTTCTCCTCCGATTAAAGCTTTTGAGAATATGTAATTGCCTCTGTCTAATTACACTTGCGGGTTGAATATCAATTTGACCTTCAGCTGTTGGGTTGAGAGAGCCAATCAAGGATATTAGTGTAGTACAAGAAACCGTCGAGGAACAGACCCCAGGGGCAGCCCCAGTCATAACCACACTTTCGGATAGGTTTTAAACATGATACCAAAGACCAGGCCCCTTGGGAGTCAACACACAGAAATAATTTAACAGATTTGTACTTAGGTAATGTGAGCAAATTATATGAATAATACATAGGGTGCAGAAACGGAGCAGAGGGGGAGTGTCATGCAGCCACCGGAAAAAGGAATGTAATCATTGTATTCATTTACAAGTCTGACTCGACATTTCGAGGCCGTTTTTTTTTTTTTTTTTTTGTATAACCCCCCCTCACTGGCTCCACAGCACGTCACTGGGTCACGGAGGCGAGCAGCCATATTGAACCATTGTATGTTTTTAAAAGTTAAATCAGAGCTGCTTCGACTCTGCATTGTACAGCCGTCAGTCATCACGGACGCACTCAGCTCTGCCACCCTGTTGGTGAATTATTTTAGCACGTCTGCACTTGTCAACTTGTTGCTTTGGCTAAGGGCTATCGAGAGCTGATCATTCCAGAGGCATGCTTATTATTTCAGCATGCATATAAGTCACATCCTTTTGTTGCAAAATACAGTTAACATAAGGCTGCAAATACTTAAATGTGAAATAAAACTGCACCTTTCTTTGTAGCTCTAAATGTACTAAAGCAATGAATCCAACCAGCTCTTCTTGTTATTGTTATTAGAATTAATTGAAATAAAAGGAACATGCATTAACAGCTAATCACTATAGGCAACAACAAAAATGAAAATAAGAGCATCATCACCACATCATCATATCAGTTACGCTGAACGTGAAGATGCATCTTTCTAACTTTGCTGCCAGTCAGGTCTGGCATGCACTAAGCTACATGGACAAGACCTGACGTGGGCCTCAGTCTTTGTGCTGTGGTGTAAACAAGAGGTTGAACCGTCAAACGCCTGAGTGAGCTGTACCGTAATCCCCAAGCTCAACCTTTGTAAAACTGATGCAACTCATAACAAACAGGTGGCCAGTAGCTGTTGCGCGCTGATGTATCGGCAGCACAGATTGATTAATCGCCATGGCCAATCAGAGTCTATTTTAAATGCGCAAAAGCAATGGAAATATAAAATAAGTTAATTAAAAAAACCTGACAATTATGCAAAACATTATTTAACCCGGGTCTGGATACTATGCAAAGCTTATATTTGAATTTCAACATGCGGCGTGAAGATTTTCTGCAACATATTATGGTGAATTTTCAACATTTCTACCACATTTCCTTTTATGAATTTATAGCCACTAACCTGTGTGCGTCCTTTTGTGAATCTTAAGATTCTCGGATCTTGCAAATACTTTTCCACAGCCAGGGAATGGGCATGGAAACGGTTTCTCGCCGGTGTGCACTCGAATGTGATTTACAAGTTTGTACTTGGCTTTAAAAGGTTTGCCTTCCCTCGGACACTCTTCCCAAAAACATATATGGTTCGCCTGCTCTGGTCCTCCGACGTGCTCCACCGTCACATGCGTTACGAGTTCATGCATGGTGCTGTAAGTTTTGGAGCAAAGTTTCTTCGGCGCGTGCTCCGGCTCCAGCCACTTGCAAATCAGCTCTTGCTTTATCGGCTGCCTCATGTAGCGGAAAAAGGCACCGGCTCCGTGGTGGTGGTGAGCGCTCAGATTCATGTTCAGATTCAGCCCACCGTAGCCATGCAAAGGCGAGGCGGAGAACGGATCAGCCCTGGAGCTTGCCACTTGACTCAAGTGATCAGACCTAACATACATTTCTCCAGGTAGTCCTAACCTTATTTGTCCATTCAACGCTTGGCCACCCGGTGATCCGCTAGAAGGCTGGTCGTGATGGAGTCCGGAGAAGAGGGTATGGTTCCCAGCGTCAGGGTGATGACCATAGTGTCCGGGATAGCTACCTGTTGTTGAGACAAACATTCCGTGGTGAGAGGCTGAACCAGCAGTCTGGTCGGACAGTACTGGCATGGCTTGAGCTGTCAGATCTCTCCGGATGAGGAAATCCCTACCTGCGGTCAAAGCCTGGGCCGTGTGAGACATAGAATAGGGCACCGATGTCGCCTGAACCGGGCCAAAAGCTCCCGTTTGACTGGAGACCACTTCACTGTGGCCTGCCATATGATGATTGTGGTGGTGGTGATGGTGGTGGGGATAATGATGGGCTGGGCTGATTTTGAGGGCCGCGGAGTGCCCCATGTGTTCTGGCCCGAATGGACTCGGCCCCAGGCGGGGTTCCGCAGTAATCTCCCCAGGGTGCGAGTGAGCCATTGAGTGTGGATGGCTGCTGAACCCCGGGAAGCCTGTCACGCTCTGAGGGGTATGGTGGTGATGATGGTGATGGTGGTGAGCCCCTGCCAAGTCAACTAATCTCAGCGCCGTGTTCCGTTTGGAAAACGTAGGGTCCATCATGGGGCTTCCCAATGCATCCACGCTCATTACTTCCTAATTTTAGAATAACTTGACAGCAGGCAAAATAATAATGATGATGACAAATATATTTTAATCGCAATGAAAAATAAAGAAAAAAGACTTTTTAAAGTTAAGTCTATCTAGACTACATGAAATCCCATTCGGTTGAGAGGCAGCAGCAGGACGCTTTGATACTGAATAGAGATTCATGGTAGGCGCTGCAGCCCGTGGAGCTAAACAATCACCCTGCGCTCTAATTGGTCAGAGCTCAGTGATTGACGTCACCAGTGACAGTTTCCAACGTGAAGAAAAATGTCTTAGTGACAGCAAGCATCCAGCGCGCATGCGCAGTGCCTCCGGCAACGCTGGAGAAAAATAGTTGTTATGCAAAGGTTATTGTACAATAAAACTCCTAAAAAGTTGATCCAGATATACTGTCGTCTCCCTTTTGTCGCAGCGAACAAAGGCTGCGCGGCTATGAAATAGCAATTTCCCCACTTTGATTATGCAATTACAAAACAGACTGCCTCGCCAGAGTATGCATATTGTCACTATAAAAGTTGTGAGGATCATAAATAATGCAGTGATATCTTCATTTTGCCCTGCAACGTATGAAGGACCTCTTTACGCACAAATTACGCACAACTTTACGCACGTAAAAAGATCGGCGTCAGCGGAGAAAACCTGTCAGCTTAACCAAAGGAAAAATCCACGTGCGAGTTTAAAATAGTCCGGAGCGGGTTTACGTACCATTAATATGCGCTTTGATAAATACCCATATTTACATATCCAGTCGTTTGCCCTTCAGCGCGTACTGGAGTGTTGACTCCGCGCTCTGCTCGGTGGGATCCGTGTGTGTAGTAAGTGTGAATGGGGCGAGCTGCGGCCATTGTCCCGAGGAAGAAAAAAAAATGTAATGGACGGGACCTGTTGTTATGATCCGGGGTAATTTTGCTTTAGACCCAGGACGGCAGCAGATGAGGGTCACAGGAGGTGGTGCCGTTGCAGACGGCAAAGTTCAAAATAAAAAGTGTGTGTTCTGTAAGTATCGGTTACTACAATATTATCCTACAAAGTATATACTTTATCTTAATGATTAGATTTCTGCTTTTTGTTTGAATGCTTAATAGAAAGATATTAGTTATGCATCATAACAACTGCCGTGTAAATGATCTACTCCCTGTTGATTATTTTAACCACGGACTTTGTCTTTTTAAACCACCAGCCGACGAACAGGACTATTTTAAATAATCCAATGTGTAGGCTACTCATTAAAATATAGAGTAATGTTTGGGTGTCACTGTTTACGGATTGTAGTCTTCAACCCGGATTACATTGTTGATCTCTGTTACAAATATGAATGGCATACATTTTAACTAATTTACTTGAATATCAAAACTAGTGAATTTAGAATTTTTTTTTGTCTTGCCTAATACTGTTATAATTACCATTTGTTGCTTTAATAATGATGACTTTATCGTTTTAAGTTTTTTGAGTTATGTCTTGCGTATTGCAACCAAACCGAACGCTTCAGATTTTTGAGGGGGATGATTGGACTGAAAGCTTAATCTTTGTAGTTTCATATAAAAATAAATTACCGCGCGAAGTGACCATAAAGAAGGTCATATACAGTAATGATCACTTTGATCTCAAATGTGTAACATGTTAATATGTGTTATTTAACTTCTGCGGTGACCATAAGTAATTTGTGAAGGCTGTAAAGCTAGAACCAAAATTTATTGTCCCAGGCGCTCGTCAGTATCTCAACCTCCTCACACTTTTTATTTTCGTTGGTAAAAAAAAATCGACCGGACATAATATGAACTTGTGTTTTAGATGACTGAATGTGTCGTTTTCAGACATAACCCAAAGTAATTTACAGAGTATGCCGAATAATAGGGCACTCTAATAATTTAAAAACTATATTCCTCTTGGTTATTCTCTGAATTGACTTGTCAAAAGCGATGCTGACAGCGTCATATCCAGCACGTTAGAAATTGAGTCAATATTTTGAGACATGACGGATCCAAAAGATGTTTATTAAATGGCCTTTACGCATGGGGTTCATGAGGCTCACAGCTGTAGCCTTCAGAGGCATCACAGCACCAGCGTAATGCAAAACTTTGAAGTGCTATTTCTGGTCCAAGTTGTGCATGCCCTCTCTCCTGGAGACGAGTGAGCAGGGGAGTTATTTAAGATCCCAAACAAAAAAAAAAAAAAAAAAAGAAAGAAAAAACACAAAACAAAAAACAAACATAAAGCTGAATATTGCACAGAGGTCTCATTAACGTTGCTTTTGCTGTTTTGGCTTAGTGGCTTTCTGTTAATCCTAAATAGCTCCTGGTAGCCATTTTACATTCTACAGTATGACTCCAGGATCATGACACTGAACGGTTATTGGTCTTTTAATTAGGAAGAATCCTTTAAGCATTTACGTTAAATGTGTTAGAATCATTTTGATGCACAGCAGTGGCATATGAACTTTAAATTAACTTGCAAAGTTGTGTGTGATTCCAGCAACTCTTGTCTTGGCACACAATTGCATATGTAGCCTCACTTGTTGCAAGCATATGACCAGTCTTGACTTTTTCAATGATATGCCATTCTTACCGTTTTCCACCTGTTGAAAGATCCCTCCAAATTTTGCATAGAGGAGTAGTGGGCTACCTGAAAGGCTGGATCAAGCTGTAGGTCTACTTGTTAACTTGAGAACAACAAAACTTCCCCTCTTTCCTTGGTCTCTTATGACTGACTTGGATAATGCCTTGTAGAAACTAGCCTAGTAGCCAAGAAGATATTTTAATGGTTCGCATGGCACGTCTGTGCATGTGGCTTTGAACTCTTGCAGCCGGAGGTTCCTGCAGAGAGCGCCGCAAATCCCACTTGATAACTTCGACAACCCACAACGTTCTGCACACAGGCCATGCATCACTGGCCTGCACAAAATGAGTAAGTTGCACAAGCACAGCCAAACCGTGATGGACACATTAGGCATACTAGGGGATCCAAGTTAAATACTGGCCTATATATTCAAGGTAACCTTTGCGAACGTGGGGTGCTGGGGAGCATGATGATGTGGAAATCTAAAGCACAGATGTTCCACTGGCGTGAGCAGAAACATTGTGTTCGAGTGGGAGACAGAGCCACAGAGTGCGCACACGAGTCAGACAACAAAACGTTATGTGGATCCCCTTCCAAACGAACGGGATAAGTTGATAATAACAGGGCTTTAAAAAGGGAGTGATGACAGTGGGCAAACTTTATATCAAACATCAGGGTTTCCCACGGTGTTTCCACAGAAGAGACTCGGTTCTGCATACCTGTACCTGACGCACGTTGTGAAAGGCCCACCTTTGAATGGTATACGATTTGCTTGGGTCTGTCAGTCCAGCTTTTCTTGCAGTACATTAAATAAATGTCATCATTTATTGTTCTGGCCTCGTCTCTGTCGCCTTCATCGGACAGACAATGCAGATAAGCGCTCAGCAATAAACGGTCTAATTCCAAGAACAAACGTTACCAATTACGCCACCAAGGGGTTTGCATGGTGATCTAATGCCCCCATGTTAACAAAGAACAATCGGACACATTTGGTTTATAAGCGGTTTATGCAGTATGTAGCTGCAAAACGTGCTCTGACTCTCTACAAGGCCAGTTGTTGTCTCGTGTGTCTCAACTTTTGTTTTGCTGTTATTCCGCCTTTTAACCAAATTCACAGTCAGCAATCTCACAATATCTGGGATTGATGATGCAAAGAGGCCAATAGAAGTGTGGGCCCTGCACCGTGGATTGTTATTTGGTGAGTGGATGTTATTGGGGGGAAAGGGGCTCCGCCAATGAGCGCGCAGCTCGGGGCCACGTGACTACCCCCCTCCTCTCCCATTCATCAGGGCTGGACTGTGTTGTCTTTTCAATTCATTTATCTGCAGGAATGATTGCGACTATCAGTCTAGAGCTCACCGCCTGACTGAGGAGGTGAAAGTTGCGCCACAGGAAGATAAACCGCAAAAGACAATATTGCATGTATATGATTTTGCGTCTGCATCGGATGCGCGGTATAGGGGAATTCCTCGCGTCTTAAAAAGTAAACAGAAAATCGGTGGATTTGAGAGTTTGCTCAGTCGAGTGAGGTTCAAGAGACAGAGAGAGAGGGGGAGGAAGAATATCTGCGCGTGATTTTTTGATTTCTGCTCTCAGTCGTCTCGGCGAGTCTAGACTGAAGATGCTCTTGGACGCTGGACCGCAGTATCCCACCATAGGAGTCACTACTTTCGGCTCCTCACGGCATCACTCAACAGGCGAAGTCACAGAGAGAGAAGTGGCGTTGGGGATAAATCCGTTCGCGGATGGGATGGGCGCCTTCAAAATAAACCACAGCTCCCACGACATCGGCTCCGGACAAACGGCGTTTTCCTCCCAGGCGCCCGGCTACGCGGCTGCCGCCCTGGGACACCACCACCACCCGACCCACGTTGGCTCTTACTCCACGGCGGCTTTCAACTCCACCAGGGACTTTCTCTTCAGAAACCGGGGTTTCGGGGACGCCGCCGGGGCTCAGCACAGTTTGTTCGCCTCCGGAAGTTTCGCAGGGCCACATGGACACTCGGATGCGGCGGGGCACCTGCTCTTCCCGGGGCTCCACGAGCAGGCGGCGAGCCATGCGTCCTCCAACGTGGTCAACAGCCAGATGCGGCTGGGCTTCTCGGGGGACATGTACGGGCGGGCCGACCAGTACGGCCACGTTACGAGCCCGCGCTCCGACCACTACGCCTCGACCCAGCTGCACGGCTACGGCCCCATGAACATGAATATGGCCGCGCACCACGGAGCAGGGGCCTTCTTCCGATACATGAGGCAGCCGATCAAGCAGGAGCTCATCTGCAAGTGGATCGAGCCGGAGCAGCTGACGAACCCCAAAAAGTCGTGCAACAAAACTTTCAGCACGATGCACGAGCTCGTGACCCATCTGACGGTGGAGCATGTGGGGGGACCCGAGCAGACCAACCACATCTGCTTCTGGGAGGAGTGCGCCAGAGAAGGAAAGCCATTCAAAGCCAAATACAAACTTGTAAATCACATCAGAGTACACACCGGAGAAAAGCCCTTTCCGTGTCCGTTCCCCGGCTGTGGCAAAGTATTTGCCCGATCGGAAAATCTAAAAATTCACAAAAGGACTCACACCGGTAAGATCCGCAGATTGACCGCTTTTTTTTTTTTTTTTTTTCTTCTTCTTTTTTTTTTAACTGCCCAAATCCATGCTGACAATACCCCATCCAAAATATGCATGCGATCCGGGTTATTATTTATTAGGCAGCTGGAGTCTCTTCGCTGGCATGCGATTCAGTGCAGTTGTCAACAGAAAATATTTCATGCTCTTTTTAAAAGTCTTGTTGTTTTATGGTCGTTTTTTTTTTTTGTGATGCATATTTAAATTTAATTAAATGCGTTAATTCACGAGCATAAGTGGGTTAAGTCAAATCAATTTGCAGCCTATAAGTAAGTAGACTATAGATGTGTGTCTGTCAAATTTAAAAGTAAAAAACAAAAGCTGCCTTTTTTATTATTTGCCTTTAGCATTATGAAGTCTGTTTTACCACGTTAATAATCTTTAAATACTACAATGTGTAATAGGGAATTTTTGAAATCCAGTGTTAAACATTGTGTTCCTTTTTTTTTATTTTTTTTTTATCTTTATTTAGGTGAGAAGCCTTTTAAGTGTGAGTTTGAAGGCTGCGACAGGCGATTTGCAAACAGCAGTGACCGCAAGAAACACATGCACGTCCACACGTCGGACAAGCCCTATCTCTGCAAAATGTGCGACAAGTCATACACACACCCCAGCTCCCTCCGAAAACACATGAAGGTAAGGCTTTTATTTTTTCAGTGTCTGAATAAAAAATATTAAAATGTAAAACTGCAATTTCACAGCTTAAAAAAATATTTTTCTGTAGCTCGTCTAGATTGGAAATGGGAATACAAATATTTATAGTGAGTGGTATTATGAAAAGAGGTTGCAGCTTCCACTGCAGGAATAGAGAAACATAAGTGAATTTGCCTCGACTCTTTTCCTTCGACCGACAAATGAGATTAAGATCTTCACGATAATAATAATAACGTTTTTGGTAGGAGAATTTAGCAGATGCTCGAAACAATCGCACCAGGAGTTTTAATTTGTTTTGACAGATTCCTTATGTCTTGCATTTGCGCACAAACCGACCCAGGACAAACCCAGCCAATGCAGGATGCTTTTTATAACATTTCTTCTATTGTTGAAGGTCCACGAATCCACCAATCCGGGACCGCAGCCATCTCCAGCGGCCAGTTCAGGGTACGAGTCCTCCACACCCCCCACCATAGTATCACCGTCCACAGAGAACCAGAGCAGCAGCTCCATATCACCAGCAGCCTCAGCAGTACACCACACAACCAGCCACAGCACGCTGTCGTCAAATTTCAATGAATGGTACGTGTAAATATTTTTGAAAAAAAAAAAAAAAAAAAAAGACTGCAGAGTTAAACAACAACAACAACAACAACAACAAAAAAACTAGAAAAAAAAAAAAAAAAAAACTGCTTGGACTCAAAGACTTTATAAAGTCAGCCAGTGAAACATGGACTGAGAAAAACACGGGAGGCCCAAACGATCAATTAAAGGCTGTCTTAATGTCAATGAAAGAGAATGCATGGACAAAAAGGAGGCAAGGACAGCCACCGAGTTTAACTTTTTTCCCCTCAATATTTCTTTGAGTCTTTATTTTTACTGAGAGACTGCTCAGAAGAGATCTCAAAAAGCATGCTATCTGCGGGTAGAGGCCTGAATTTTTGTACATAAGGATTTCACCAAGTTGGAAAAAAATGTAATATTTTATTTTGTAAATAGTTCTATCACAGTTTAAGGGAATTTGTGAAAATGTGGTCCCTAGATATATGGAAAAATGAGATGGTTTTAAGAATATTGCGATGAATAGACTTCATTGAAAAGAATGTTATAGTTGTGAACCAAATGTGAATTATTCAGTATTACTACAGTCTACACGTCGACCTAACCGACTCTTAGTATAAATGTGCTTTTGTAGCCTATTCAGTGCAACATTTTCGTCCAAGGTCCAGTTTGAGTAGCACAGTATCATTGTTGTTATTTAATGTCATGTCGATAAATCGTGTAGTGAAAGCCTGAAATTCCGTGTCAATCTGTTTATGTACGTGATAAATATAAAATCTCTGTCAATTGCTTTGTCTGAAAGGAAGTATTATTACATGTAAGTAGCTCAATTTTCCATATTTATCCGCATGTAAAGGACCGGTAACATGTTAGAAATGATCGGTATTTATGGAGAAATGCGCTCGTATGTAAAATTTAGTTTACAAAAAAATGTTTGGATACATTTCGTACTATATTAAAGGATTAAAAATACAATAATGCAATGCGTTGGAGGTTATTGGTTTCATTGGTGTTTGAGGTTGATCTCAACATGGGTGCTGTGTGAAACTAATGGGTTCTTTTTATGTAGGGTGCATGAAAAATCTTATAATTGGCTGCAGACTTTCTTTTCAGCATAATAATGCATTTAGCACGGTTTCGATGAAAGAATTATTGCATGTTTAGTTGCACAGATAATTTTAACTCTTTGTGTGTGTGTGTGTGTGTGTGTGTGTGTGTGTGTGCATGCTTTTGCAAGTGTGTGTGTGTGTGGGTGTGTGAGTGAGTGTGTGAGAGAGAGAGACAACAGCTCATTTAAAGATAAAGGTTATGTTTTAAACGTACTGTCACAACTTCCCCGACAGTCCATAATAACTAAATTCACTCCCCCTGCTGCATCTTCTGTTTATCCAAAATTAACATCCAACACTTTGCCCTCCAGTAATGTGCAAATTAAATCGATTAATCACGGCGGTTGTTCCTCAGTGCAAACCGGAATAGTTTGCGTTACTTAATTGTTCGGGAATCTAATTTTCAAATCTAATTTATTTTCTTTTCCGCGTTTGTCGGATTTCATAGATTTGGGGAGAGCTGAGGAGTCAATGTGGCCCCTCATTGTTCCTGGCTGCAGCTTGCTTGACCGCCCCATTAGGCAGAGATCACATCAGCAGCCGCCAGTGATCATGGTTAACACTGCCAGTGTGCACGGAGCCACGATCTGTCAGTCTGCAGCTTTGTCAGAACTGCTGCACATACCCCCCCACCCAAAAAGGACCAAATAGCATTTTTAATCTTAAAAAGCATCTACACACATCAGCACAAGAGGTGTGTGTTTGTGTGTGTGTGTGCGCGCGCGTTTATATCAGCCAAAATAAAAACATCCACCATCTCCCACCATCTTAGATGATTTGCTGAAATGTATTGAAATGTATTCATATTTTCTTTTCACGGACTATTAAATTTGGAGATAAATGAAGGATGGTAATAAAATGACTTTTTCGAGTCTATTTAACACTATCTATCTGGGTTGCAGTGCTGATGCTTCACTGCTATAGAAAAAGACGCACTCCACGTCGTGTGAATTCGTTTGAGAGGAAAAAGTCAATTCGCAGCTTTATAGAAAAATGTTCACATGTAACTGGAAATATAAATAGTTTAAAGTGGGTGTGTTAAAACTATCTCATGTGGTTTTTCAAGGCTGGCGGGATATTCCACACGTGCGCCATATTTAAATATAAAGCTGATGCCAGTTTGACATATGTAGAGATAGAAGCTTAAACCAGTTTATTCAACATTTGAACTTAATAAAAACCCTTTAAATGTCAAAATGTGCTTTAGAGTCCAGACTAATAATGATGGAAAAATACTTTCCTGGAATACATTTGAGTTTTGTTTGGATCGATGCTTATTTGTCTCATTATGGCCACAGACTTGAGTTTACCCCCCCCCCCCCCCCCCCCCTTTTTTTTTATTTCCCTGCACATGTTTTTACTGAAGAGAGACACTACGACCTTTTTAGCTCCAAACAGCCAGACGCTGCTCATTTGACGTGCCTGTACGACTGAATGCAAAGCATGAACCTCGACTATGCTGTTTTAATTTCCACTCCATGCCTCTGTCGTATTGGTTTCCACTGAACCTACACACGGTGTCGAAAATAAAATGCTCGTAAAAAGAGGAGTGGACCACAGGCTGCAGCGCGCCTCCTGTCAGACTACAGGGCTGACAGTGACTCCAGATCAAATAGGAGCGCAGGAAAAACATCCACTTTAAATGTATTTACGCTCAAGTCTGGAAATGACAAACACTCAGATATCGGGAAAGCGCAGGCGCCAGCATCATGAATATTTATCACCAGCACTTGTGGCCAGTAAACCGAGCCTGACGTTTGTGTTACCAAGGTAGACACTCTGCAGCTTAGCTGCGCATCAAATATCAGAAGGAATGGTGGTTCAACCTCTCACTTCATGTTGTTTTTTTTTATACCTTTAAAAGTCAGAATTGTCTTTTTTTTTTCCTGCAAACAACACAGATATTCAAATCGATGTAGTATAATGGCAAAAGTTTAACATTAATACATAGCAGGCTTGTTTTTTCTTTTTTTAAAAAAATGCAATAGTGGCTGCATTTCTGCAAGCTCTGCTTCCTCTTTTGGACCTTTCCGACACAAACTGAATATATGTCTGTCCTCGTTTTAAACATTATGTGTGCAGATAAATGCAACTTCTGGTGGGACTTTTTTAAGAACTTGCAGCCACTGACACGCGAAGTATACAGTCCAAGATTAAAAGAAAGCTATAATCCGTGCCCCTTGATGGATGAGGTGCCCGTGCCTCTGCCAGCACTCTGATCTGCATGCCCAGCTGCCGTCACTCAGTGAGAACTAAATCGATAAGTTAAACATTTGCAGTTGAGTTTAACTATTAGGTTTCCGGCTAAATTTCCCTGTATGCAAGAGAGAGGGAGAGAGCATGGGGTATCTATTTTTAACAGCTCCAAAGTTTAAAAACTTAAGAGGCTATATGCCCCAAATTGCAAGTCATGAAATATCTTGCAAAAAAAAAAAAAGGCATCCTACAGTCTCCATCTGCTGAGCTTAAGAGTCCTAATACAAAAAGGTCAAATTCAAGTCAAGGCCACTTTCGTTTATTGGCATGCAGACATTTCAAAACGCCTCCAAGAAACCCTGTCGTATTTGCAGCCATAAAAAGGGTTTCATTGCCAGACTCTGGGTAATGGAGCAATCCATCCCACAGCGAACGTCTAACTTTGCATACAACGATAATCCAGACATTGATTTTTACAGAAAATGATTTATAATCTCCATGCATACATGAGTGGACGATATGAAGAGCGCCGGTTGGTTATTTTGTTGTTTTGAAGTTTGGAAATGTGACTTTTATTTGTATTATTTTTTTTTTTTCTTGCCTTGGCAAGAAGCTCAAGACCAACAGTAAAGACAGGAAAAGGAAAAACATATATATTAATGTAATGCATTATTTAATTGAAATAAGCCTATATGTAAATATCCCATTCTACATATTGTATTTAAATTAAATCGTCTGCTCCAACATCAAACTGTCTTAAAAACGGATTGCCACAATTTCTGACTCATCCTGAATCATGACCCAATATTTAAACTCTATTTTTAAATCCTTAGTATTTGCAGACATCTCTGACCTGTAGTTAGAGTTGGTCACATGTCCGTCTGCACTGGCGCAACTCCCCCATTTTTTATTTATTTATTTATTTTTATCTGCGAACACATGGTTTCATCAAACGTGAAAAACTGGGGCGAATTTCATTTCACTTTATTTGTTTCCATTTCCTTTCAGTCCAAACGGTGGCAAACGGTTTGGCTGCTGCATGATAATCCAGACTGGAGCTCATATAGTTCACAGCTCTTTTTATTTTATTTTTTTATTATTTTATTTTTATTTTTTTTATTTTTATTTAACCACATGCCCTGATTGGGACATTAATCTCCGCTTTGCCAGCTCAGCCCCGGAGCCGGGTCGGGAGAGGGTTCGTTATAGTGAAACATCGGCTCACGGTGACCCCCGCCGCATCAGTTGTGGTCTCTGACACGCCATTAAGTTGAGACCGTGCAGGAGATTTGTGGAGGCGCTGACACGGTGATGTCGCGTCCTCCCCCCCCCCCCCCCCCCCCCCCCCCCCCCCTCACATCCCTTTGACGTGTCGCTAAATGAGGCCGGTCCAATTAGCTCCCGGCGACGGAGTGGCACCGCCGCGCACCTCTGCAGGAGCAGCCGCCGCCGCCTCCCGCGTCTCGTCCCGCGGGGAGAGTCGGGCGGTTTCGGCGCAAAGTGTGTTGCGCAAGGGCACTCCGGCGGCAGCTGCGGGGGAGGGGAGAGGGGCCCCTCGGCGCAGGAAGTGGAACCGGCCACCGGCGAGCTTCCGGTTCCAAAATCTCACTGATTTAACCCTTGTGCAACCGCACATCAATTAAAGGACCAATACGTTGTTTTTTTTTTTTTGTTTTTTTTATTATTGTTTAGTCACATACAGAAAAACTGAGCAAATTGACTTTTTGATGAAATAGTAACATTTTGTGTGCATGCTTCAATTTGATGTTTAGACAGATTTTACTCGTGTGCTTACAAACATTAGAAATCATTAATAACGTAAATAAAGCTGTTAGTGTGTGTATTATGAGACCTGTCAATGAAATGAAGAGTGATGGCAGTTCCAAAAATGTTGGCAAAGGAGTTACAGCCTTTTGTTTACATTTAGACGCAAGTGCAGCTGATTTTCAGGCATAAATCTAAATTTAATAAATTCATTAGCCGGGATTAAAACAGCCCACATTTAGATTTTATGTGATAAAAAAAAAAAAGGCGATGCATATGGTGTGTTAATGTACTGTTTCAGTGGCGAGGTCTTCTCGCTTACAGAGCAGCTTGTCGACATCTGCTTATCTGATGACTCTGGTAATGACTTGTTATTTTCACAATGAGGATGACCAGCCAAAGATTATCACTGACAGATTTGTCCTGATCCATTCCACGTCACAATGTTTTTGTCAAAGTGCATCATAAGGTGGCCCCCGAGGGAAACATGGCTGGAACCATATGAACCCCAAGTTTTTAATCGTTTATAGTGACATTGAGCCTGATTCGAGCTGATGTTTGGGTTTCGTCCTGTTGCATGCTTTGTACTCCCTCAAATTTTACAATGGGTCCCAATTAACCTATTTAATGCTGTTCTGTATATTTGGCATAATAGACCAAAATTATTTCTCACTGCTTGCAATTTGGACATCATCTTAGAAGCGTATATGACCTTGATCATCACCAGTTCTACAAAAGAAAGAATTTCAGAAATTAGTTTCTGATTGTCAGGGGAAGATTTTCTAAAATAAAACATATACCATCAGTTTGTTTCTAATTTTAATACTTCTCTTTTACTCTCTGGTCTGTGCTCAGGGTGGTTTCAGGGTAGGTTAGGGTTTTAGTGCATCTTTTAAAAAACTTGATGTAGTTAAAGATCAGAACGACTGCTGCTACAGATGGTGGTCATAGTCAGAAACATAAAAATGTAACTCTTGGCTGAATATTTTAACATCAAGCAGTATTTGTACACATTAATGCCATGTCAGCAAATCTAACGAACTCACTAGCCTCTGCACAACCACTTTATCTTTGGGTTGCCTGAAATTCATTGTTTTTTTCCTGTTGGGCTGCAGCCCAAAACCTTCAAATATTTTTCATAGACAAGAGGCAATAAATACAGGTTGTTTTGCTTGGCCGTTGTTTTGAGTGCAGATATTTTAACTAGAAATGGATTTCATCTTATTTCTTTCCTCACGAGTTAATCATTGTAGAAAGAAACATGTGCGCAACGAAACAAATTGGAATCATAATTCCCCTGGTTAGTTGGCTTGGGCATGCAGAATTGCAACTATTTTCAATGCTATGTTAATATCCACACTTTTTTTCTGCAAACATTTGGTGCTTTGTAATTGCTTTGGCTCACTGATGTTCAGTTTGATTTTGATAATGGAAGTACATCCATCATTAGAGTCCAGTGCGCACTGTGGGTGTGTTTGTCATGCAAGTATGTGCATCTGTAGATATTTTCCATTCCTTATTACTGAAGCGTTTCTGACGTCAAGCCTGTACAGAATGGAATAAAACTGTGGCTGTCATCGAGCCAAAACCCTAAAACCTGTAGTAAAATGTTATAACTCAAAGGAAGCATGTCGATAGACAGAAACATGTCTTCTTACTGCACATTTTCACTGACCTTAGCAAAGACCTACAAGCCATTCTGACATTTTGTACCTAGTATACAGTAGGTATCAACATCACACTGAAGCATACATACCGACTGATGCAACGCTTCAATCATACCTGATTTGTTCCAGCTCTCTGCATTCATTTATAATTATACTGGCATCGCAGAAAGAGAGTGATTAAAAATAAAATTTGGCAAACAAAATGTGGTATCTAAGGTATCATTATAACAGTGCGCTTGGCATGTTAATATTTTTCACCAGCTGCATCAGCAGGACACAGGTGGAAATGCAACTTGACTGGTGATGGAAGCCAGCAAAGATCCAGAAGCTCAATGTGCCCGTGTATCTGTCTGTGTGTGTTTGTATGACTGTGCACGAAGTGCTGAACGCTAGTAGGCAAAGAATATTCACTACCTAATGTTGCCAGAGGATAGATCTCATTTTATTTTCAATTGCACAATTCATGGTCGGACCCGTGTGCAGCAGCTGCTCCTGTAAGTATCTCACAGTTCGATTTTATGTCTTTGACTCTGAAATTCATCGATATCACATTTAACCGAGTGAAATTATGTGGTTTAGGTGAGAACAGATGAGATAACAGGGTCGCATCACTTCCGGAAGCTGCTGTGACCTCCGTGCTCCTTTTAAAGGGATGTGAAGAAACTGTGTGAAAGCACCTCTCTAGCAGTATTAAATTAATAAATTGTTGGTTTGGTTGGTTTGAAATTGTTTAAAGCCATGGAGCTAAGTTTAAAATGCAGAGAGGTGAGGTAATGCAGTGTTGACTCTGATAGTGTATTGCTTTATGAAAACATCTTGGCAGAGAGATATATGATATAGAAAATCCAATATCCAATACAGAAATCCATCTATTCTAACTGAGTGACCAACCAATTGACAGTTGCAACTGTGATCATTCAATTTGTTCACTAATAATAATTTCTAAATAAAATGTCACACATTTCCAACATTATAAGGCGTGTGTATCCCATTAATTCCAATTGCTCCTTGCTCACTCATGCTTTGATTGATAATGATTGGCCCAAATTTGCTTGCTCCAGGTGTTTGCCGTTTATTATTTTTCCACCTCTTTCAATTAATCACTAATTGGTGTTTCCACCTGCAATGGAAATTGTACCACAACTGTGGCCAAAAACCTCACACTGCCAATCTTTGTGGCAAATGTATCACAATATTTAGCGTCAAAATGTTTTAATGTTTACATAATGAAACAGAAAATATCCCAAACTAAAATACAATACTAAAAATACACATTTTCACTGTTGCAGTCAAGGATTTTGAGATTAATGACAACAAATGACCAGAGTGGATTTCAATGCTTGCCATGTCAGGGATTATGTCTTGGTTTAGGTAAAGTCACTGTGTGGGCCGTAACATGATATTTGATGGGTGCATATGGAAATACTTCATTGTCAGAGTGGAATGTGTTTGGATAATGTTGCATTAATAAAGACTTTTTTTTTTACAAAATGTGTCACTGCAAATCACTACTTCTTGCCAAAAGTAAAAACGCAAACTCAGCAGATACTTTTGTTTTCTAACTTTTTCTCTAACAATGCTGCTTGTAGTGCTTGAACACTCTATGTAGAGTTCTGCTTTATTGAGGTCTGGTAAAAAACCACTGTACTCCACTGAAAGGGCAAATGAAAGCACTCACAAAAGGTCAAGTCTCACCAGAAGGTCAAGTTCTGAAAAACAGCAAGGTTTTATCCGACTAATAACATCTAAACTAAAAAAAAATGTAGGAATGAAGACTGAAATCTAGATGAAAGTTTGTTTCTGGAGCACAGAAGAAAGCAGCATTACAACTAAATGCAAACCCACATCAGAACATCAATGTTCGCATTGCACAAGTAATTTTGCACTGGTGGTTTATGACTTACTGGGAGCTTGTCAACAGCTTTTGCAACTTAAAAATGAATGTTGAAGCTCTGCATGCGCTGCAAATGTTCCTCTGTGGCAAGACTGTAGTCCAAACAGTGTCTTAATGCTTTTATTATAACTATCATATATTAATTTATAATTCTGGTTTCAATCCACTATGAATAATCTGTCTGTTTACTCATAGCAAAGCAAAGAGCAGAACTAGTGTTTAAATGTCACATTTGTCACATGATTTGTCTGCGACCACTTGTTTGTTTAAAAAAAAAAAAACATATGACAGCCCCCTGCACTGCATCCACACTCAGCTATTTGGTATAAAGCCACGCACAGCAGTGGTTTGTGTCTAATGGACAAGTGTTGATAAGTCCTTAAAAAGAGTATCCAGCTGAACTTCTTGCTAAAGGTTGTTTCCAAACTTATGCGACGTAAGTATCCATCTGTCATCGCTTCACAGAGAACTGCAGTCCCCCATCAGCAAACAGATAAATGGCGGCCTGTTGCTACCTAATTGCAAGTAGAATGATTGTTTGAAAGAAGCTATTTCTGCAAATTATTAAAAGAAATCTTTTTTTTTTTTTTTAAATCTGTCTTCAGTTGTATGTATTTTCTTTTTTTAATAAATAATTGGTTTATGCTTAAAACCGCAATCTATAATTGATTCTCACTGTTGAAACTGCACCACTCGCTTTGTTTATGTTTTGATTTATGTGGTTGAGGATTTTCTTTTTAATGTAAAAAATGACCAGCTGAGGTCAAACAACAGATTTTAATGTTCTGCAGTTTTTCTTCATTTTGGTTTTGTAATAATTTTGGGTTTCAAGTTAAATAAACATATAATTTGTTGGCTCTAGTCACACAATCTCATCAGCCCTGTGCTTTTTGAACCTAAACGTGTTACCTTCCAGTGCTTCATGAACTGAACCCAGACCTTTCCTTCATAAATGTATTCAACTCATAACACCCTATGATATTAGGTAGTGAACTGATAATACAAGACACAAAGTAAGGAGAGTGTGAGCACAAAAAGTACAAAGCCATCCTCTTCTTTTTTCCTTTTAGTGCTTTACACAGGAAGAGAGATTGAATCAGGATTAGAGTCCGTAGAAACATATCTTTAAAATAGTGTTAGCATCAAGCACTGCAAGTTAATTATAACCAAAGGGAGTGCGGGGGGATTAGCGTTTTGATCCCTAGCCTTGTTAAACAAAATGGTGATGTACTGTAAGGTTTGAACAGTTTATCCCACTGGGTTAGGGGTCGATTCTTTGTACAAGAACACTGCGTCCTTTGTTCTCTGAGCCTTTAAGAATAGACAACATATCACACACCTGCTTATGTGTTATATTAATATATAGGGATGCCAAAAGTATTATACAAAAAGCAAATCTGTGTTACTACGAGGTTTCAAATCAGCATTCACGACTGTTTTTGACTGAGCCATCTTCACCTCTGACTCAAACCTAAATGACAAAATGAATCTTTTGACATACACATTATTTGCGTGCCTATTTCGGGAGGCCTAATTTGAGTGACTGACTGATGATATGTTGTTGACTCATAAATAATTTCAAAGTTACATCACTCCGTGGCTTTAAGCTGCTTCTGCTACAACCCAACCCAACCTCACTGCCACGTGCGGTGTTTCAATAGATCACTCATTTCTGACACTTTTGCTGATGGTGTTTGACTAAAACCTCAAACATCCATTAAAAAAAAATGTTTTTTTTCTTCCAAACATATGTTTCAAACAGCAACATCCAAAGTTAAAACTATCATTCTTTGTATTTTCTAACTCTTAAAAGTGTTTTTCCCCCCCTCTTCTGCAATTAAGTTTATTCAAGTTGAGGATTGTTGCATGTGCAGATGGTTTGGAGAAGCATCAATCTCTGTCAGCAGTGTAATAATGCAGACATTCCATACTGGGACACTTCATGAGCAGAGGAGGCACATGAGAGGGGGAGTTCCCCAAATCAAATAAAGGCTTGTGTTCTGGCTGAAGTCTGAGAACCAGCACCCCGGTGAGGATGCAGTGGGAATGAAATTATACGCAGCCCCCTGGTTACACTGTCTGCATTTTTATACATTACAGTTATAAAAACTGTGTTAAGGTTTATCAAATAAAATTCAAATGTAACATGCAATAACATTTTAATCTTTGTGATGTGGATGTCTGAACCTGGTTGCTTTATGAATTTGAATCATAATGCATTTAGAAAATCCTTGCAGTTTGATTAAGGTGGTATTATAAAAAAAGACATTTTATAATAGGCAGATGTTTGGTTGAACAAATAATAATCAAACTAGGGCTTTTTAAATGAATGGTTTTCCAGATCCCATGAATATTATGAACAAAAAGGTGCTTCGAGTTTCCCAAATCTTGCCAATCTTATCCCACTTCATCACACAAACATTAAGCTACATCTCTATTTAGGCTATTTCCCTTGCGTTCTGGCATCTATCTCTTATAGTGATCTTTCATCTACTGAACAATCTGAACATGGATTCCAAAGCCATAAAATGCTGGCAGCACTTCTGATTCAACCCCTTGTACCTCCCTTGACTTTGGGTCCTGGCTTGATGTTGACATCACATGTAGAAAATTCTCAAGCACAAACTGGAAACACATGGAAGGTATTGGGGCTGCAGGGAGACATGGGATGGAGAATGATAAGACTGGATGCCCTTCATCTTTCTCTCTGAATACAGCCCTAAGTCAATTTTGCTCTCAGCATGAGACTTTCTCCAGCCCAAGTTTTGAGTAAATCCAATCAGCTGTCCACAGGATTGAGATGTAGTGTGTCAGTGATGACAGAGTTCGCTGAACAGGGAAGATGCAGTCCAGCATTTTTAATAAGATGCTTCACTATAAGCTCCTCCTAAAGGAGTAATTATCATTTAAAGGGAATTACGCTTTAAGACTTAATGTACATCAATAAATGATCAAGTATTCTTTTACTTTAATTTTACATAACTTGCTCCCCTGTGTCAGACAAATCTGACACATTTGGTTATAAATTCCCCACTCTGGATTCTATTAACATTTTGATACATTTAAATAAATCAGTAACTTAGACCATACACTTTCTGATTTAGACACCAGCCAACATTTCCTCAAAGTTGCCCGAGACTTTTTCTTTTTACAATCACATTAGCAAAAGTGTGGGAGCTTGCCATGTTTTTTGTGTGGCGAACAGAGAATTACGCTCTGAGTTTAGCATGGCATTGCTTTAGTGCTTTGGCATAGCAGCATAGTATGAAATCCCTCAGTCTGCCAGGTGCGAGTTCCCAAATCATACTTCCCCCAAATGTGCATCAACAGTTTTGACAGGCGGACTGCACAGTGCTATTCTACACTCAACAGCACTGCTGTTCCAAGAAGACAGAGCACACATACATCACGTATACATGCAGCCCACACACCCCACATGCTTTACTTCTTTTCTTTTCTTTTTTTTTTTTTTGGGCACCTTCCCATCTCCACCCCTCTGTCTTTCTTTTCTCTCATTTTTTGATTGGCTTGATTCCATGCTCATTAGCATGTCCCATTATCTTCTGGAATATTCAGGGGAAATGTTTCCAGTTGCTGCCATTCCAATTATTATAATATACAACATGGTTCATGACTTTCAAGTTTCTGGAAGTGCTACAGCTTTTTGTCAAGGTCCTCAGTCACATGTGAGGGCTGTAGATTTTTCAAGGGCATCTGTTCCAAGCTGGCCCAGAAGAGAGACAACGCAGCAAAGAGGAGGTGGAGGGGGTGTGGGGGGCCCGGAGCAAGCTGGAATGATCCACCTAGAATTTGTTGAATCAAATCCTTGCACCTGGATATAATTGTCCTGCTGCTGTGCTGGGAGTTGCTCTTGCTACAAAGAGACCAAATTAGTGGCCCGAAAATGGCGACCTGTCAAGACACGCAGCCTCACCTGGTATCATATTTTACCAAGACAAAACGCTTTACTTGCATTGCTGGTTAATGATTATTTTGTTTACGGGCTCGGATAAATACACCACGCTGAATTGCTGAGATGATGAGCATGAAATCAAGCTGCACAACACCAAACAATACTGCAGTGTGTAATAGCTTCTCAAAGTGCTAAATGAATCATTTACATGTGAACTAAATCAAGTGCAAATGGTTTTGTGTAGTATTTAAACCCTTTACTTTTGTGTGGATTTATGTTTTTGGTTCACTTGGTTTTTAAAGAAAAGATCAATTGTGTAGTTCAGATAAGTCAACATCTCGTTTGGTATCGAAATGTGTGATTCACCATATGGACACATGATAAACAAAGGATTTACATAAATACCCAATCATCTAAGGAATGAACAATGGTAAGTGTTATATCTATCAGACTCTTGGGTGCAACCAAACTTTAATCACTTCTGGTCTAAGATCAGGGGTGTCCTTTCATTTGTATTTTTTCAAATCTATAACTTAAACACACTAAGCCATTACACGTGTAAACTCACTTATGTGTGGCTGCTTTGGGTCGGCCTGATGATTGTGTGAAGGGAATAGAATTAAATCTTCTTAACTAAATAATGCAGTTTACAGAGATGGCAAGGATAAAGAATTACAACCATGGGGGGTCTGGACAATAACTACCAACATTGATGAATCTTGTGGAAGAGAACACCAGGCCTAAGCATTCCTAAGAATATTAATAGAATACCCTCTATTTATATTCCTTCATGAATTCCAGCTGTATGTGAAGTTTATGGTATTAATTTTCAGTCGTGACAAATTAGTGTTGTTACACTGCAAAAAAGATTATCATCTGTTTTTTAATTTAATTTTTAATCTTGGCAAGTCATCCAGTACAGAAAAAAACACTTTTCTTTATAATCTGACCACCTTGCAATTTGTATCTCATATGGATGAAAGATTAAACAAAGCTTTAAAATAAAAGGATTCTTTCAGATTGTAATTGAAATCAGATTTTAGAATTAGAAACCGGTAATAGTATGCAGTTTTATGGATTGGAGTGGAGGAAGACTTATATTCTTTTTCCATGAATCTTCATGGGAGTGTTATTTTGGGTTGGACTTGGCAGGGTGTTAAAGCAGTGTGGTCAGAGTATGGTTAGGTGTATAATGGTTGCTGGGTGAAGCCATATAAGCAATGTGGTAGCTTAGTGGCCTCTAAATGTTTTCAGTGGGAGAAGGAAACATGTTTTGGAGCTTGAAGAAAGTTGACAGCGAAGTCAAGAGTGGTCCTTTGTTGGTGTTTGCATTATTATTTTCTTTCATACTCACATTTTTTGGAGTGGAGGCAAAGCTTTTCAAAGCTTACTACACTTTCCAACTATTTTTACAATGTAAGAGTCAAAATTCTAAATCATGAAATAATGTTTCAAGTCAGTATAAAAACATCACAGTCACCTCATTTGACTTTGACACATGCTTTCTAGTTGAAAACATTCCTAGAACCATTTATTGTAGCATGAAAACAAGAGAGTTCCCAGTAATGCACAGAGAATATGCATCCCGTTGCCTCATTCACAGACGATAAAAGAGGTTTTCGAGGAAGCAATTGCTAAATCTGGAGTAATCCATCACGGATTCTCCGTCTTTGCACCTGCATGGTGAGGGACATCCTCAGGGGACCGGGGCTGTAGACAGTGTAGTGCGTAGTCTAATGGGTGAATCAGCTGGCAGGTGTGCCCCAGTAGTTTTCTCTGCCACCTGTACACTGGACAGTCCATAAATGGTGTAACTGTTGTATTGCTTAGCTGGACAGAGAGACACACCTGGACGAGGCTGAATTAAATGCTTAATGGGTCTGTCTTCTGCTGGAGAAAAAAAATATATAACATCCTGTGATTCTCTAAGAATCTCCTCCATATTTTCAAGCCTCACAAACCTTGATGAAGATGAAATAACATGTGGAAAAGAGGATACATTTCTGTTTTGGTCATCATCCCATCAGATTGTCAAGGATGCCTTATGTGCCTAGAGGATACTTGGTTGCAAACCAAGATGTGAACAGTAGAAGGTAAATGTGGTATTGAATTGCTAATCTAATGACACACTACATGGATTGAACAGCAGCCTAAGTGGCTTTGAGCTAACAATGATAGAGTCGAGCGAAAAGCTGAGGAACACCAATATTTTCTTGTAAGTTGGAATAAATTGACCCCTTTCATCCCCCAGAGTCTAGCTGTGGAGCTTGAATGGCCATTAGTGCCATCATAAAACAAATGAATCCAGCAGAAGATCCAAGAAAGCTGATGCTAATTTCCAACTACAAAATTTAAAGTAAGCAATTACAAGAAAAAAGCTCCTGGTAGTTGTATTCCCTCTGCTAGCCTTGTTTGTCATCTCTTTAGATGTTTCTTACCTTTTTTTTTTCCAAAAATGCAACTTATCAGGTCACTACCATTGTCACACTGTGCATATCTTTGATTTCTTTTAGGTTTTAAAGATTCAAAAGAGACACTGTTTTTAAATACATAATATATATAATAATAATAAAACTGTGGACAGACTTTCCGTTCCATTCCTTGCTAGCTGTTCTTGCTTGTGCCCTTTCACCTTCTTTGGCATCGCTCTACGTGCAATTACTGTAAAGAGCAGGAAGACGAATAAAGTCAGCACTTGTATTTATACAAGCAAATATGGATTTCAATAAATCGTATGTTGCTAACTTGCTTAACCTTGTTGCTGTCAATTGCAGCAAGTCTGTGAAGATGCCATAGAAGATTTTGGCCATACCACCCACCCCTACGCAGAAACCTGTAGAATATTCCAACACTAGCCTGGTGAGCAACGTTCACTGAAATTAATGGGGTGCCTCATGTAACACAGTATCCAGTTCTCTCCTACCTTATGTACCTTGCAGGATTAAGATTACCATGAATGGTCAAATCAAGCACCAAGTATGCAAACTCAACCCGATCAAATCTTCTTCTTGATGCACAATCTAAAACACTTTATTAATAATAAAAGTTAAGTTTAATACCTCACAACACAGTTTATTATCATAATCCCTCACACAAATGCTAAACATTCAGTATTTACAGTAATTACAGTATAATTGCAGTAATTGCAAATCATTATATAAGATTGTAATTTGTTCTTAATTTTCAACTTCAACAGCCTCATCACACAAATGTAACACTGTCAACAAAAACTTGTAACATCCAGTGACTTCAACTATTAGGCTGGTTTTCAGTTGATCTCATCATTAAAGTGATAAATATGCATTACATCTCACAATTGTTTGTTTTGATAATGTCATTTATGATGTTTTGAAGCTACTTTTACTGATTATGATTATCTTTAAATAACAGGTGCCAAAATGTTAGTGAGTTCTAAAGAAGATAAAATGAATGATCTCCCTGTCTTGTACGTAAATGATGCATCAGTCTTATTACTAATGCTGTGTGAGTAATTTGGTCTTGTCACAGCCGAGATGTGTGATTTAAGAAAGTACAGGCAGTTGAATGGGAGGAAGGATATTTACTGTGTTGATGGCTGCAAGCTTACATAAAAAAGATTTGATGTTTATCTAGCCCATAATATCAACTACTCTGAGTTGATTTTTGAACTTAATACAAATAGAAACCATTTTTGCTTTCTACACAGAGCTCCCAAGCCAGCCAGAGCTCCCAAGTGTACTCTTTGCGTGGGCCAACCCCGTCTGCGGCACATTAGTTTCTAGTTCTTGAGATTTAAACTGTGGCAGCAACACATAGTGTAACAGCTCCCCAGAGAGAGTTAGTGATTGCACTCCAGTGCATGAGGTGATATGATGTTTAATGTGTCAGTTTATTCCTTGAGGGGTTCCCAACATCTGCCGTGCTTTTATTTCTTGGGACCCTCCCACTTCAACTTTTCCTGAGTGTCATAGATACAAAACTTTGACTGCATAGGTTAGGTTGTCATTTTCAGTTAGGCAAAGGAAAGTACCCATTTGCTGTTGTATCTTTCCCAATTTCCGTTCTTTCCTGCAACTTTTTTAAACTGAATATGGTAACACAGACAGTATTTTTACTGACATCTTAGGATATTTAAAGTTTCAGTTTTACCCAGTCTCACAGATACCTAGAGCGGCTCGCTGGAGGTCCCCTCTGCAGCCATCCCTTAGATAGCCATCCCATATTAGAGGCCAGCTCCCTGCAGTAAAAGACCCTGCCGGAAACTGGGTTTGATTTGTTGATGTAAGTGCACTGAGGGCAGAGTGGGGGCCAAGCATTTATGGGATCGAGACAATAGGCCATCACTAATCAGAGACCTCAAGGTTGCCATGAGGTTAATTGTAATGCAGGTGGCACTAGGGGAGGGGGTGAATAAGAAATGGTGACTCCTTTACTGCCTTGGCGGCCATTGTGTTCTAACATTAAGCCCTGGGGCTAGGATTTGGCTTTCTCTCTCGCTCTTTCCCCTGTGTCCTCTTTACCTTTTAATTTCTTATTATCCGCTGATTCCCATTCAACCTCCATGGGTTAAAGAAAACCTTTTGCCACATGTCAAAAGGAAATGTTAATATTGAGTCTGTCCTGGCTGTTGTGATGCGTGGCAAACCATTGTGGGGCTCCACTGGTGATTCAACAGTGCATTTCAGATTCACTGGAAGCACTCCTGTTGCATCATTGTTATTTGTTTAAACTGACAGAAACAGCAGATCCTGCTTTTGTGTCAGTGAAAGACCATCTCGGAACAAGAGCCCGGTCATGAATACACAATAGGACAGTGTCTTTAGAGTAGCATTTGTTTTAGGTTTTGTTGTTTCTTGTGACCATTTTTCCGGGAGGTTGGACTGAGCTGCATTTACCATGCTCATGTTTTTCAGAGATTTCCTGTGAGCTGTTTGAAATGTGGTGGAGTTTACAGAGAGGGACACATCACTGAAACATTGAGTTTATATACTACTCTCACAAATGTAGGCTATGTATATACGTGTGTGTGCGGTTTGTGACAGAGGCTAACCAACTGTCCAACTCTCTATACTTTTTAACCAACATCATTTTTTTTAATGATACTAAATGTATCAGCAAAATATTATGTGACAATTTATATAATTTCATACAATATCCGCTGATTGCAACTACAGCATGATCAAAAATCTTTATGCTACGTTTAGGCACTCGCAGAACTTTAGGGTTAGGGAAAGATCGTTGTGTGGGTCCAGATCTTTGAATCCGCCCATTCCAGTTGACTGCTTCTGGTCTGGCATCGTGACATGAAACAGTGTTTTTAAAAAAAATAACTGGTCCAATGAGCGCCACAGGGGAATTAATAATTAGCCAATCAGTGGGACTAACGCCGTTGTCAAGCTGTTTAAGCATTGTCAAGGGGTCTGCCCCATTTCAGTGCCCCGGCCCATCACTTAACAAGTAACGGCAAGTGCCGGGAAAACAGTTTGAATGGAGTATAATCTGTCTTTAATCTGAAATTTAGCGGCGGATCCAGCGTATCTGCCGGCTTTGAATTGTCAAATGGTGTGCAGACTCCGCCTACTAAGCAGTACACCACAGACGTATGCCGGCGTGGTAATTATGCGGATCCAAGATGATATTCACACAGATTCAGGTTACGGATACTGATACGGATACAGATATAATGGTCTCTGGTGATTGGTACGGGAAAATTAAATCCCCCCTACCCCATGGAAATCAGTTAGTGTGGAGGTGATGTCAGACTGAAGGTGTAAATGGAGTGTAACGAGTTGACAATTCTGTCTCATATTAGGCAAGAAAGATCGTGGTCTTGGTTAAATATTGAACAAGCCAAAGAGTCAGCAGCCATGCGAGGGACTGTGTGAGGCTGTATTAAATGCTAATGTCATCACGCCAACATTCATAATTTTAGTTTCTGCTGACTATTTTGGCATTTACTGTTGTTAACTGTTTGACATAGTTTCCTTTTTTTTATTTTATTTTATTCTTAATATAATTCAGCTAACAGGTTAATTTTCAATTGCATTCTTACTTATCTTTGTTTGAAGGCACATACCAAAACCACAATCTTTCCCTAAACCTACCCAAAGTGCTTTCGTTGCCTAAACATACCTCAGGATCCCTTTGTAAGCCCACCATCCCCCGAGACCACCAGCTTCGCTCTTCGTTCCTTGGAAAAGAACGTTCTCACCAAACATAATCCAGGCAGCAATTACTTTTCCCACTAAACCAAACTGGCAAAACAAATTAGTAGTATATAAATGTGATTTCTAGAGGACAGGGTTGGGGCTTCTATATTATTTGATGAAATTATTATAATCAAATATCAGGGTTCTTTATAGATGTGTAATTGGTTAATTAACCTGAGTATCAATATTTACTTTTGATTTTAATCTGTGTCTCAGTTTGCAGATTGGATTTGTTATTACAGTGATTAATCATTCAAAACCATCTCTTTCATCCTATTTGATTTGGTCCCTTTGATATAACGTCCTCTAAAGTTTGACATTTTTTCTCCGCTAATACATTGGCCCTCTCACAACTTTAAATTTTGACACACGAAACACCATACATGATGCAGTCTCATGTCATTGAAGTATCTCATCGACCCACAGCGGCTCTCATACTAGAGATCAGGGTGACTTGTGACAGTTGTAAGCTCTTGACATCTCTTCCCCTTTGCGTTTCAGAGGGAAGGGGTCAACTTGAGGAAAGGGAGGGAGGTGGATTGCCTTGAAAGACAAACATCTCAGTGGCTGCCAACCTGTAAATTGCCCCTGTGTTTATTCAGCTGAGGATTGGACAGCAGCCAGAGCATCACTGTAGCACACACTTCTTCTACAGCATATGTGGGGGCAATACGTTGAAATTTGCGTTTGATACATGACAAATGAGACGGTATTGAACAGCAGGGATGCTGGTAAGGCATGGCTGGATGAGGTACAGCCAGTATGGTCGAGGGTAAGAAGAGGGACGGGGGCATCGTGTTTCTGCCAAGATCCTTCCTCATCAAACTATCGTGTTGGGGGAATTGCTTTTACTGATATTTATGTCATAAAAATGGGCAAAATATGAGAAAACCAAGGGTAATGTATTGTTATCTTCATTACTGTACAATAACATGGCATTACTGCTGAACAAAACTCCTATTGACCAAAGGCTGGATCTCTACACTTGTCTGTTCTGATCACCTCTGTCTGTGTCGAAAATGCTAATTAGCCTCAAAGCAGCCGCCTTTGGTTTAGAAAGCATTTGCATCTAGCATGCAAAAATATGCATTTCAGCTTTATTTTTAATCCAAGAGTTTCAAACTTGCACCATCCAAATAGTATTAACCTGGTGATTATACAGTACACTGGCTTTAAAAAACGCAAATGTTATATACACCTTTCATCTTTCACCCACTTCATGTGACCAAGACCTTGGTCTGACAAAACCAGATAAAGTGGCACTATTCCAACTATGGGCTGATATTTACCACATTTATCCGGATATGTGACATTGAGAGGGACAAGCAGAACCAGCAGGGCGATTAAGGCCCTATTATCACCTGTGCCTCCAAGACATCCGTGACTTCACCACATATCTACATGGGCAGGAAATCTGTCGAGCTGCAGACTAGCAGTGACTTTGAAATCAACCTCTTACGATGAGTTGCAATGTAAAGCACTTTGAAAAGCAAGATGGTGCTTACCTGAGCAGATCATCTGTTGTCACTACACGTCTTTGGGGGGTTGGTCGATCACATCCGTCAAAGTGTTTAGGAGGGTTCGTATCAAGCGGAACATTCTTTCATCTCGCTTAAGGAGGAGTGTGGCGTTTACGCCTCCAGCTAAGCTCTGAAGTGACACCTCTGTCCTGATCAGTTGGCCTTAACTAGGGGTTGATCAGCAGCTCTCACATTCAATCAGAGTGGAACCTCACGTCAGTGTCGGAGCAGGTTTTTAATCCAAACCTTTTTGCAACTTCTCATTTCCGTGATGTTTTTCATCTCAAATCGCAATTGCAAGAACGAAGCTAAAGAAATGAATCTGGATATTGAAACTCTAATTTTGGGGGTTTGTGTTTGGAAAGTCACATTATAGCAGTATTCTGTTGTCGTTTAAGAATCAGAAATAACAAACCTATGTATGTTTGCGGCTGAGGCTTGTGTCAACGCAATGTTTTGACTCTTTGAGTAATAGTAATTCTGCCTTGGTCACATGGAATAACATTTTTAAATAAATACATGGTAATTTTGGACATTTATTATAACTTATTTATACTTACTTATAGCTTATTACACCATATAATTGCTACTTCATGCTGTGTTTGATGCAAACACCTCAAAAGGGTTTTTTAATGGTTTGACAGGAAAGCGAACCGTAAATTGTTATAATTGATGGTTTACAGATAGATTCAGGAATCACTTTAATGTTGAAGACCTAGATAACACAGTTTGTACATACTGATTGACTAATAATCACACACATTTTCAATGTCTGAGGGCCTAATCACTACCAAGAGTCAAGTGCAGCAAGTCTCGTTTTTAAGGAAACTCTAATTGTTTGTTTCCGGGGAGGATCTAGTGTTTAAAGTGCCATCTCATGCCATCTCTCATCTTAGACATAGCACCTACTCGGAGGTGTAGACTGTTTTAATTGAGACTGTGAAATCCCTTGAGGCTAAGCGATGGAAAATGTGTCTAAATTCCCAACTTGACACCCAGCTTCTGCCACCTCTGCTACTGTGGGATCCAGTGTCGTTGGGTGAAGGGGATGTCACAGGTTACGAACCGACTTCCTTGTGGCTACTCAAGCATAAACACAACAATGTCTTCATTAGGAGATGTTTCCATTTAAGGTATATAGGTTGATACAAATACACAATTAACCGTCCCCTGATGGGAGAGTGTTAAATACAAGAGGAAATTGTCGTAGGTGGATAATTGTGTGCTTAGTGGATAAATGAAGTTGTAAAAGCCATCTGGTACATTTCATTGTAAAATTAAGGAGCACAGAGGTTTCTTTTTGCTACCATTTACCTGAACAGGAGTGAAATGCTTTCAGCTTGTACTGGCACAATAAAGACATCTCGCATGTGTATTTAGCACTTAGCCTTGTTTAATTATGTGCGTTTACATTACGTGTAGCACTGAATTATACTATACTATACTATAAATGGCCCTGTAAGGGGAAAATGAAAAACTCCTGTCTCCCTGCCTTCTTTCAAGGAACCAACCAACTGGGATGGTTTTAATGCCACAACATGATTTGTATTTTTACATTTGCTTTACATATGATTATGTTATTACATATTTTCAGTTCGCAATCACAATCAGGTTGCATTACAGGGTTAGATGTAATCCCAAAGTAATACAAATTCAGCTCAGAGCTAATGATATTCATGAGGTGCAGCGTGCCCCAGCGCTATGCCTGTAGCTTGTACCTATTGTTAAACCTTCCCATCTTCCCCTGAGGTATAGGCTAGTGGTAACATTTAAGGGAATGACATAATCTACACTTAGTGAAGAAAAGCCGTCATTGAAAATATTGGGGGATGGTTTGTTAATGTTTGGATTATATCGAATGTCTTCCTCTTTTAAACACAAATGGCTAGGGAGTAGAATTTCACTCTTTAAATTATGAAGTCTTCCATGAAGTATGAACTTACACTTCAAAATTAGTAGGAAAAAACGACTTATGACATATGACAAGTATTTTCTTTTTCTTTCAAAGCATCAAAGCGGCTCAGTCCGTTGTCATCCTTCATGACATTATCAAGAGCTTTTCTAAAGGACATGAAAACTTGCAGCCCTCGTCTATGTCACTGCCTGCCATTTAACATAAGACAATAACCTCCTTAAATACGAGACAAAGTCTCAGCTCCGCCTGCATTAGGCAAAAAAAGCCTTGTGTAATTAGTCTTGCACTATAAATCAAGTGGTGTGAATCTATTTCGCCATGCCCTAATTGAAAGTGCTCTCTTTTTTTTTCTTCGGTGCTGTAGTCGGACACAGAGCTCCATCGGATGGTGATAGATGTGGAATCCAGCACAAACAGTTTGAACCAGTCAGGCCGTGATTGATCAGTACCCTCTGGGATGTCGGGTGGATCTTTCTCCTTCAACCAGAAGATAAAAGCCTTAACGACTCTCCAGTCTTGTTGTACCTCCCAATTGTGTGTTTGTGTGTGTCTCTCTCTGTGTGTCAGTGTTTTATTATTTCGCAGTGTTTGACCTTGAAGGTTCTGTGTGCATTTGGGCTGTGATGTCTCAATGATTTCTCTTTTAAGTGCCAAAATGTGCCTTTTATGCGCTATTGATGCTGCTATACACACACTACATAAATGCCCCATGGAGGAGGCCATTTGCATGAAAATTTAGTTGATTTATGACTGGATTCTATAGCATTTTCTATAATCACCCAGCACATTTTTGCAGGGGCTTAGTAGTGGCCGTAGTGATGCCACAGTACAGTGCTGTAACCCAACTTCAAAGACCGTTTTGTTCACACGCACCCTCACAAAAACACAGGGTGACTTCACTGGCTTCCAGTGGCAAAGGTGGACCAGCTGGGTTGTTTTGTTCTCCACTTGTGTTTTTTCCCCCCCTTTCTTTCTGTTTTCCCTCATTTCATCGTCCCCATCTTCTCCGATCTTTTTTTCTCTGAGCATTTGCTCCGGAGATTTACACATGCTGTTGTTGATAGAATAAAAAAAAAAACACGAGCAAGAGAGCAGGCGATGCTGATGATTCAGGTTTGTTGTGTGGTATTTCAATGCGGTCTAGGCTGATTGTCCTATAGTGGCGATGGATGTGGCTTTTTCGAAGTGGAGGTGCATCAGAGGGGATCACTCGGCATCTGGCCCAGCACTCTTGTGTCACCGTGACCCTCCTGTGGGGGAGGCAGTGAGGGCCACAGTAGGGGGTCCCACTGAAAAGCAACATAAATTTCAGAGGGAGAATCAATAGACTGTGAGAATTGTAAGAGATGCATTGGTTTGGACTCTCTGACTGTGAACCTGGTACTTTACTATATAGAAGTCGGCAAGGATGCACCTACAATCCTCAACAACAGTGAAAATAACAACATGATAAAACAACAGCATGTATGAACCACTAAGACTAGACAGTTTTGTACATCTTTCGATTATCACACTAACTCAACTAACCCACACTCTGCTGTGGGTGAATTCTAGGGATAGCCTCAGAAAAAAAGGGGGAAAAAAAAAAAAGTCTGTTACGTGGGGGAAACCTATTCTCCCACAAGATGTATAAATAGCTGCAGCCATGGCTCTCTGTGTCAAAGTTAGGACACTCAGTGGGGTGCAGACTTCAAAGCAACCAGGGATTTCTCCAAAACAACTGCTGGCAATTTCGAATCAGCATTCCCTCTGAAAGAAATGTAACCTTTCACCTGTATTCTGGCATGAGAAAACTATAGGAGAAAATGTCAAATTCAAAAATATACAGTACAGTTTTCCATAAAAAAGGGAAAACTGTTTATTTAGAACTTGAGAATGTTTTTTTTTTTTTTTTTTTTTTTTTACATTTAATGTCCTTAAAATGATAACACTGATTTCTAAATGGTGTTTATGCATAGATATGTCATTAAATGCCACTTAGTGAGAATAAAAAAATGATTTTTAGTAGGCTTTGGTTAAGAGACTGAAAATGCAGCTGATCAGGCTTCAAAAGACACCTCATTTGCCACTTGGTGGGAAATGAAAATGACCCAGAAGGGTTAAAGGCCAAAAAACATGTCAAGAATTTCCCCAAAATATATTCAAAGCAGCAACATGGCAGTGAAGCTCTTAATTTTAGGTTGGACAGATACATGTGTGTTGTATTTATTTATTTTGGTCTTCAAACCAGACATTTAAATTCATTGTAGGCTTAAAAAAAAAAAAAAAAAACAGAGAAAGAAAGAAAGATAGCCTTAAGCCTATTCAATGAAGACATGGGGTTAACATGGTATTGTGTCTTTGATGGAGTCGGCCTGTGATGCATTGTGGGTAGTGGGGTGTTCTTTGGCCGCAGCAGGATACTGGCGGCTCTGTCCGGTTTTCAGGTGCCGTCGCTCTCTCCTCAGTCATATTAATTATGGGATAAAAAAAACTCTAATCCCTCAGCCTTTGAAGCACCAGGCCACTTTTCAGGGCTACACTTTGGAATAGAGCTACAATATCACACAAACACACACACACACACACACACACACACACACACACACACACACTTTTATACTACGTGCATTCAGCTCAAGTCGCTAGTAGGACTATGTTTTTGTGTTTATTGATATTCATGTGACATTTTATAGCTACTACAACTCTCTCTTTCTTTATCTGGATGACTAAACCTATATAGTATATAATTTCCTCCCAGGATTAGCTCACCCAAATACTTTTGCTTTTAGTCATTTGGCATCTGCAACAGCAGCTATGAATGAAGATAATATTGATGTTTAAGTTATTTTCAACAGTATCAAGGAGCACTGTATTCACGTTTCATCTCCCCCATTGCAGGTGAGTGTTCCACAGAGAGCAAAAAATCATTCACAGAAAGCTTCGCTATGAACATTCTCTGAATTTTACATTTTTCAACTCATTACCCACAATCTTCTCAAAGAATGATGTCAGCATAGCAGAGGTGATATGAGGATATCTTGTCTTTTATTAATTTGCTAATACTGTTTGTTATTATGTCTGAAAACACATTCATGCAGATGGAAAGTCCTCTCAACCAAGATCAAAGAGGAATCCCTGCTGAACGGTCACACAAGACTGTCACCCCCGTCTCTCCTAAGCAGACTGTGGTCCAGTTTTCCCTCTGTAATCAGATCTCAGGCCTGTGCTTCATGAAAGAAAACAGCCACTGGAGATTGGCAGCCTACAACAGGTTTTATGGCTGTTGTTTCAGGTGGGAGGCAAGTTAGTCGGATGGATGACTGTCAGAGGGATTTTACACTGCCCTCTTGTGCTCTGACACATACTGTACTCCCTCTCCCCTGTTCACGCTGACTAATTTTTACTGATGTATGTCCCTGCAGCTCAGACGGCATAGCAGCAAACAACAAAAGAGGCAACAGTGCAGTTAAATATTATTCAAATATTATTCAAAATGCTAAGGGATAGGAGTTTTTGTTGATCTGTACAGTCATACTGTTCATTCTTTGGGATGCTTCAGGTTATAAAAACAGGCATAACCACTGCATTCCTGGTTTTAATACCTAGCCTTTGAATGAGCTTACTTAGCCATCATACAAAGGGATTAGTGGCATATTGCTTTTGCATAACAGTTTTACTTACACCTCACAGTGCTGCTTGGGTAAGAAATAGATTTGTTTTTTTCAGGCTTTAATAAAAAAAAAAAAAGCTGACCTTTCACTTCAAAAGATGTGTGTATTTTCTGTCTCTTAAAAAACATTTTAGAAAACCGATTCTTTTTAAAAATAAAAAAAGTATATTTTTGACAAAAAAAATAAAAAAAAGACAAAACCACCTCAATGTTCTTTTCTATTAGGGCTGATTAAAAATGGTCGAAATTCTGAGCTGCACTCTTCCTGCTCTGCCACATGTCAAAAGGATAGAGAGGAGGAATAATTGTTTGATCTGTCCTTTTGCCTGTCGCTGCCCTAATCACTCAAGACTGATTCAGAAAATGCAGGCTTGAATGTCAGAGGGCCTCCTGTGGAGAGGTGGAGCATTTCAGCGGCTTTGGACAGCCGTGCCCCGGTAATCACCACTCTCAACCTGGCCGGGCACTCCAGCACTCCCCTGATTGAGCACCTCAATCTAACAAGGTGCTATTGCTGGAGCCAGAGATTCTGCCAGGTTTTGACAAACCAGTGGATTGTCCCTGATCATCATGGGACATTGCTTTTTTTGCAGCTCAGCCATGCATGCTGCAGGCAGCCTCAGAGTCAGGCACACCTGCCAGTGCTCTGAACGTGAGCGCTGCACGGGAAATTAAAAATGAGCTTGAAGGTTATGTTTGAAATCTAATAATTCCACATCATTTGAAGGATAGATCACCAGCGATTAGCTCGTTTCCTGTCATGTTGTACTCTGGAGCCATTTTGGGGAATCCAGTTTACATTTCCCCTGTGATTTCTGACTGCTACCACGCTTCCTCTGACCTTGTTTCAGACTGTGACACCAGGGCTTGCCCTGAGGGAATATACATCCCGATTTTAGCTAGATAGCAGCATGTTTACAATTACCTTTAACCTTAAGTTTTTACCTCTAGAGACGTAATTGATAACAGTAGCAAGCTGCAGTCTTAGAATTCAAGACTAATAGATGCAACTAACAATTACTCTTATTATCATGACTCTCACTATTATTTTCTCAATAAATTGACTAATTGAATCTATAAAATGTCCCAAATTATTTTTGAGAAAATGTCCATCACAATTAACCAGAGCCCAAGGTGACATCTTCAAATGTCTTCTTTTGTCTGACCAACAATCCAAAACCCAAAGACATTCAGTTATTATATGAAATTAAGAAAAGCAATGCATTTTGCAAAGAAAAAAAAGAAGAGGATTAGGACAATTAATCACAATTTATTATCAAAATAGTTGGTTGATCTACTCTAATTGATCAACTAATCATTTCAGCTGTATAAACACCAGTGTAACATTTGTAAAGTATGTTTAGTGACACACGTCTGCATCTTGCAAAAAATCTATGCAAATAATATGCTATGGACCAACAAAACTATATAGGCCCATTGATATGAAAATGAGCTTTGCCATGTAGGAAAACACAGCAGACAAAAACAAACCACTGCTGAACAACAAAACACAAAGCAATTTTCTCTCCAAACTGTACTATAAAATCAGTTGTTCTCCACATCAAGTATATAACACACCTCATCAATACAGCATTTTAACATGACTAATATTAGCTTCTTGGCTTGTAGAAATGGTTACTCATAAAGAATTCATGTATTTTTCTTCAACAGGCTGGGCCAGTCCAATGAATATTTATGCCAGTGAACAACTCTCAAAGCAACTGTAGATGTAAAACTTGCAATGACTGGTAACTGATTTCACACTCCCATGACTTTTGAGTTTCAACAGTCAAATGGATTTTTGCCTTGAAAATCTGTCTGGATCCTCAAAGTGACTGCAGCTATAACAGTACATCATGGGTTCACTTGTCTAACTGGGCAAAGGTACATTCAAAGCTTGGCATTTTATATAAAATGTAGTAGGAAGGAAATAAAAGCAAGTTTTGCTCAAAAAAGTCTTATACTCAACTTCTAACTTAACAGACAAGGTGATTCAAAATTAATTTAAAGGACTGTGCTGATTTCTAGAGTTATAACCTTTACAGTTAAATTAGGACAGATTAAGTGGTACTTCCTGATAGTTTCAGCCTGCTTAAGAGGTTAATTGTAAAATCCTTCACATAGCATTTTAATACATCATAACACAGCTGCGGAAAAAAGACTGAGTACTTTTGAAGGGTTCAAATGCATTTGGAGTAACTGCTAGCTTTAAGATTTTAGGCAATGCATTCAGAAATTCTGATCAATTGTAGTTTTTACAAAGCTGGATTTAAAGTGTCATAAATGTCTCCATTCAGTGGGAAATAATAGCCTTGTACAGACTTGCAAGGGTTGAAATTCATTGTAGCCTTGCCTCCAGTTCTTTAACCTCTCATCTGTTTTCAGCTTAATATAATATTGTTGATTTATCTGTGATATATTTGGAGCTGCAGGCATTTTTTCCCACTCCTGTTCTAAAATGAATAGATGGTCTTCAAGGGTGTGGACCGGTGTTTCATTATTCTAGTTGGCTTGACTGTGAATTGTGGCAAGAACATGGCGGTCACTCCATCAAAAGGAATTATGTTCAGTTTCTCACAAAGACATTTGTCTTACGAGACAGGAGGTATTACAGCAATGAAAGACTCTTAACTCCTGTTAAAATCAGCACCTTGGACTTCTTGCTACAGGAGCCGAGGGAAAACAGCCACTTGCTCTCCTGCGTTCCTGGTGGCATTTTCAACGCAGATCCTCATAACTTGATGCTGAAAGTTGATTAATAGTACATTTAGCACAACTCACAGCCTTCTTCTCAGTAATAAATTAGGGTCATTAATCAATAAAGAGCACAGCAATTCCAGGAGACAGGGGACATGCTGGTTCCTAATAGAAAAAGAGAGGAGTGACGCTTAGGCCTTTCCCACCATTGACCACCCTGGCTGAGGTGTTCATTGTGCACCTGCCTAAATCCAATTAAATGACATAATTAATGAACATCTTTCTCAACAATAATGGGCTTTGCCTCTCTGCCAGCCTATTGATTTTTTTTGTGACAAACCAGTTAGGATAGCTTGTCACTGTCAAGTTGAAGACTTACTGGGTTTATATTACTACATGGCTTAAAAGTTAGACTAAATCTCACATTTTGGGGTATTTTTTTTATATTAAACATGGAAGGATTTCCTCATTATTGAAACGCAGATTTTGAAATGTCTCTAGCTGCTGAAATGAAATGTAAATGTTTCAAGAGGCTCAGCAGTCTTTAGCTGAAAGGACTTAATGGCTGATGCAGATGGTACCAAGTGGTAGTGAACAACACAAAACAGTCCAACAATGGACCCAAAAGGGACTGAAGATTGAGTAAATCTACACAATTTAATTAACAATAGTAAGGGAAGTATGGGAGATAACATTTTACACAGAAAACAGTTACATGCTTGAGTAGTGGATGAATGACTCTCAGGTTCGCCTGGCTACCTGAAAAAGCGCCTTCCCCATCCAACGCTGTCCAAAGCTGTCACGCTGCCTCTGCTTCATTCAGCTTGATTAATGATAAGCTGTGGGGCACAGCTAGAAGGTCTAGTCTCAATTATGAAAAAAGCAGTAACTAGTCCATTGTGCTGATGCCTTTATTCCACTGACAACGCTGAAAAATAGCAATATTTCTAATCAGAGTTGAATCATTTATCACTCAAGTATTGGCGTTCTTTGACTCCCTGCCTCATCCATCCAAACCTGGCCTATCCTTTAAACCATTGAGCTGCATGCTACACCCTTTTCATTCTTTATCGGTCATTCCTGTGTTGAAACTATTTTACTCTATCCATAGCTGTTACTCTTTCTAATAAGAAAATAAAATACTATGTGTTTGACAATCTCCTTAATGGCTATTTGCATCTCTAAAGCATTTGCCGGTGTCAATTTTGCATTGTAAATAAATTTGCCTGGAAATGAAAGAGGTAACTTTCCCTATCTCACCATTAAATTCACAACGCCTAGAGTTTATAGGGGAAGATAAGTGAGTTTAATATGCACTGGAGGGTAAAGAAAATATTCTATTACTGCATGTAGTGTAGAAATTACCCCATAAAGAAACTAATATGGCAATTTGGGGAGCAATTTTTAATATGATTTTTATGATGCACAGTTCTACTTATGGTAATGAAGTTGTCATTGTACTTGTTCACTGCTGCTAATGCAGAGCCCATCTTTCAATTTGTACGAATTAGACTAAACTGTTACGAATGAACTTCATTAATGCTGGAATGAGAAAAAAACATGTTATTGCATTTCCGGACCACTGGCTCTGGGATTGTATGTTTTATATTGTTTTGATCTAATTTTGGAGTTTGAGAGAAAACACTCTCTTAGGTATATAGGACTCCTCGAAAATACAAACAAACAGCAGGGGATCATTATCTATTTTGAAATGGATACTACACCAAAGTCTCATTGAGAAGAGCGATGGTGTGGTTTACGATTGTTACTGAAACAACTGTTTATCTAATTTAATTCTAGTATATTTAGTGTCACATGCGTATCAGTTGAGTATAACAAGGTGTTGCTGTCATAATTTCTGAGCCTATACGGGTCTAAATTTAATGTGGTAGTTTCTTATCATTATAAAAGGAAAACAAAGATGAAGCAAACCTAAAATCTGGAATAAAATTTAAAAAAAAACACCATTCAGGACCAGTGTCCACTGTGGTGATCCGTGTATTATATCCTTTTATTGACTAAATAATATTATCTTGTCTGTCAGAAGTAATTGCTCCATTTGTCTTCAGAAATGTAGTCAATGTAAATTGGTGCGAAAGCTTTCCTGGAAAATAATATTAGATGCAGGGACTGAGCCGCACCTTGGGTTTAGTACATTGTCGCCCCTGATGTTATATCATGTCATGATGGTTTTTCTGTCCCAAAGGCACAAAAATTAGATGTGTGACACTTACTGGACCCTAAACTAAAACTAAAACCAAAGACTGGATTCACAAGAATTAATTAATATACACATATGCACATAAAATGATTAGAAGTTTACAAAATCACAAATATATGTAACTAACTTTAGAACTAAGCTATTAAAAAGGTAAAGGCTTAACTACAGTAACTACACCACATTTTGATTAGCATGCTTAGGTCATTATGTAATCACTCTACCCCCTTCTTACTCTACCTCTGGATCTGCTGGAGGAACATAATATACATAATACATATAGTAAAAATGCATACTTTTCAGGAGTTCATTTTCATATTTATATTCATTTTGGATGTTGCTAGCAGTCTCAGAATGAGTCCCTTTATATTGTATACCAATAGGTTGTCCCCAGTGATCAATGTTCCCAGACAACAATCAGAGAAATCTCAGCTTTCTTACTCCAGTCTGGTGAGTGGAAAAATCAATGTCCAGTGTCAATTGCAGGTGGAGTAATTACCTGTTGAGTCTTCATTCATTTCAAAGTGAACACTGAGCTTGGCTCAATGAGTACAATCCCTTAATCTTATTCCGTTCGCTGATTAAGAAACCCGGAAACAGTCAAATGTGACTGGACAGATGTTGGGAATCAGGTTTGATTTTTTTAATTGCTTTGTACTCTTCAGGCACAGTTCACTCTCTGCTTCTTTCATTCAATTTAACAAATGGATAATGCTGAAATGTCCGTTCAAGGTTTCTGGCAGACAGTGGTGCAGTTCATTGTTTTTCAAGAAAAATAGCAACAACTGATGAGCATTGGTGTAAGGCTGACCAAGCAGCAATCAGGCACACAAAGGCATCTATTTAGCAGTCTGAGTGTTTTTATTTTTATAGCAGTGGAGTGGCGCAGTGTATTTACAGTGCAGGTTTGGCCAAAGAGGGAAAGAAAACTTAAGTTCCACTCTCAAAAATTTGTTTCACCTATAGTTACTTCACTTGGATGTTTGATGATGTATGTGCAGAGTTTGACGTTAGAAGGCTTTTTTCACATTTATCAGCTTAAGAGGCATGTTAAAGACGTGTCACGTGTGTACGAGCATGTTTTTGTGACATCCCAAGTAGTTTGGAAGACCATCGTTAAAGTAGTAGATTTATTTGTGGAAAACCTGTACCAGACACAAATTATTTTCCAAGCAAATCAATTTTATATGTCTTAAAACATGTCTGGGGGGGATATTTAAAAAGGGAAAGAAACAAAAGAAAACTAAATAGGGTTGCATATGGCTGGGTCCCCTTTAACAGAGTACTCCTAAAACATTATCAAACTCACTATAGACATGTCTCCAGAAAAGGAAAGAGGATCACCTGGGTCTGGTTTGGCAGTTTCTGGGTCTTACACAGAGGATGGGAAAGTACAACAGAGAGGAGATGTAAAATCAGTTTAGATGTGATTAAATAAAGATGTTAAAAATATGTATCTAAATCTCTGTGGTTCTTCTGGCTATAAGTAGCAGCAGCATCCAAAATGTGAATAGGTTTGTGCTAAAAATTTGCCACAAATGACTCTAGATGAACACGACTGTTAGCTGACCATAGACAGAACAATAGTATCGATATAAAAACCACATCACCAAGCAACCAAATGTCAGCTAAATGTTACAAGACATGCCGGCAGTAGTGATGTACATGTGCATGAGTGCATCTTACTTTGGAGGGCACAGGATGACGATCTGTTTAGCTCATTCCTCTCTTTTTTGACTTCTCTCAGTCTTTATCTGACACTTGTGAAATAAGGGTATTCCAACTTGTCTGTAAATGCTGTGACATCTGTTATTACACATTTCAGAGGGTTGTCTTTGGTGATTTATTTGCAGGTTTGGAAAATGAATTTAACATCACGGGATTAGAAAGCATAGGATTTATTATATCCATCACCATAGCACTGAGTGACACTAAGCTGTATTTCAAGCATCCAAATGATACTCTCAAATTTAATGAGATCTTAAGCCCTGCCAACATATAATTAAAAACGTCGACACAGAGAAATAAGAATGCAAAAATGTCTCGCAGGACTCTGCAGTGAACTTCAAGCCACTATGCTTCGCAAGTACTATTCATTAACTACATAAATAGTGCAAGTACAGTATGAGGCTATCCATTATTCACTGCTGTCTTGCAACTGTTTAGAGATGTCTTTATTTCTGTTCTGTTCTCATAAGTATGTCTGCCTGTTATTTCACTTCCTGCCTCCTCTTTGTTTTGAGTCAAGTGCTGTTGTTAATAGATCCTAGTGCTGTGATTTGATCATTAATTGGCAGTCTGTCACTGTGTAAACTCAACAAGGCCTTATTTTTGAAGGGCAGCAACTGTGTGATGTGTAAGATACAGGATGGCACCCCATTTTTATTTGGTCCTTTACTATGACAACGCTAAGCTGCCATCAACTGCTGCTTTAGGTATTAACACCAAAGTAACTCGGCTAAAGTCTCCCTTACTTAGCCCAGTTTTCTGTCCAAATCTGAAACAAACAATCTTACTATAAAGCAAGGAATCTTTGTCTGTACGTACGTACGTACGTACGTACGTACGTCTGTCTGTCGCAGATCTGGAGAACCGTTGATCCAATCGACTTCGCAGTTGGCGGGTGTATTGCTGAGGACCTAAGGGAGTGCAGGGTCGAGTGTGAAGTCAATCGGATGAGCGGTACCGCGGCCTGCAAGCCGAGTTCTAAATGGCCATGCCCCGAACAGGCACGACACAAGTTTTTAATTTTAAATAGCCCTTTAAATTTGGTCCTACAGTCTTTTTGTAGAACCACACAATCCGCTGGCCTACACTGTTAAAGTGAGGGTTTGAAAAATAAGTGAATGCACTGAATTATTGTATTTCTGGTGTGTCCATTAATATTATTATCATAACTAAATTATCATTAAATTCAATGTTTCCCACCAGAACCTATTGTGTGTATCCTTGATGTTTAAACAATTCTGCTAAATATATTTCAATCCTCATAAAATACTGCAAAGCCAACTCTTTGAATATTTGTATACATTTACATTGTTTCCATCAACATTTACTTTGCGCATCACCCCCGCCAACTGTTGATCGGTGGAATAATGTGAAACTGACTGCAGGTCATGTTTGCATGTCGCATCATCCCCATGCTCGCGTACATTCATGATATACACTAAACATTGCTGGACTTTTTCTAAAAATCCACAGTTTTCCTTTAGCGAAATAAAGTCACCCCACCATCAAACATAACAACATGTTTCTCCAACATCCTCACCATGTATCATTTAAAACAGCTTCTTTTCCGTCTGTCAGGATATCTACAGCAGTGTCCTTTTCTTAAAAAACAAAAAAAAATCTGTTTTCTGGTTCAGGACTCCAGCTCCTGGATTTTAATAGCTTCATGCAGCCTTCTGCTCCCAGCAGGTGAGGGTGATGACAGGGTCTGGTGGCAGGCCAAAGCCTGGCTGGCACGTGTTGTGCCTTCACCCAGTCGCTTCCTGCCATCGCGAGCATATGGGTGGAGACATTGCTATCCATTGGCTCTTCACCAACAATCTATCACCTTTGCCCACAAACTGAGCAAGACCACACCGGACTGGAAACTAAATCCATCTATCAACGTTTTGTTTGAATGACACTACTGCATACACCTGTTATGAACAAGCACTGTTGCAAAAGAATACCTGATTTATGATGCTTGTTCGTTTCATGACTGTATAGATTATTCTTAAAAAGTATTCTTTGTGACTTTTTTGGCTTTTGTTAAAGTTATGCTGTGTACGTGTTGTGCTGAAACTTCAGCACCTTTGTCTGACTTGTGAAGTCGCCTTCAGAAATGATTAATTAGAGCCCTTGAACTTGGACGATGATCATGCAAACAGATCTTTCCGTTCTCTCAATGCCATGTTTTCTCACTTACGCTTGCAGTGAGAAAGCAATGATACACCAAAGCTGGCTCAGTGTCTTCGCAACTGTCGACCTGAATATTTGTTATGGCGCAGACTGCAAAAACAGCATATGGTGTAGGCATTCATACAGCATTTTCCAGTCATGGTGGTAGCAATGCTTTGGAGCGATAGCTTTGCCGCAGTGCTTGCTTCTGCAAAGCCTTTTCACCTTTGTGTTGTAGCTGATTAAACCCAGATAATAATAGAGGCAAGGAGTGGAAAAACCGACCCCCACCCCAGAAGCCCTTGCTGGACTTGCGGTCTCGCTTACACTTTGAGGAGCTGTCGCTTTGAATTGGCAGAAGGCAGCCAGGCTGAAGATTTCCCACTGACTGGAGAGGAGTCGTTGGCCAGGCTTTCCTTGTCACTGGGAGTTAAGGCAGTCACTGATCCTAATGCTTACACTGTTGTTGCAGCATTCCAATTTTTAATCACTGCGTGACTTGTCAGACTTAATGAGGGCAGTCGGGTAAGAATGATCAACATACCAATAATGAGAACATCGCAGGCTGAGGACAACTGCCTGTCTCAAATATATATCCCGGATGGTGCGTAACCAAAAACACAGTTTCCTTCAGATTGCCTGGTTGCTAAGGTGACTGTGAACACTGTGGCCATCTTCTGCAATCATAGCTCTTTACATCAAACTTGCCAATACAAACTCTAGTGGTCTCACCTTTTCCACAGATCATGCAGACATGTTTAAGACAGGGGAAAATAGCATCTGTAGCATTGATTTGTCAAATGTGAGCCAAATTCTGAATTGATTTATAATCTCCAAGTTTAAATGAGATGTAGGTTTTGTTTTAGTCTTAATACAAATTGTATCCTCTGTGTGCATGTGTGTGTGTGCAGGCACCTCTGTTTGTGTGTGTGCATATGCAAAGAAATCCAAGCCAAGGCTGAGTGTGGCTGGCGTGTGTTCTGTCAGATGTCTCTCCCCTCTTTAATCCTTTGTGTGCAGGAGGGTCAAGAGGCAGGCGAGCTCCTACTGTAGTGGCTGGGTGAAACGCTCAAGGCGAAAGACTCTCCAACTCTCCACCTTTAGTCGTTCCTCTGTAGCACAGAGCTTGACTTTGAAAAGCCTCCAGCTGGAACTCCAGCATGAGAGAGGAAGTTGTCAGTTTTAGGTTGACAAAACAAACTGAGAATATCCCAACTTTTAGGCGCTTTATAAATGCATTTATTAATATTAATTGTGCAAAAACTTTAAATTGATGCTGACTTTATAATATAAAGTTGTGTACAAAGTTGGAAAGGAATGGAAATGTATTTATGTCTTGTTTTGTCCAACCAAACAGATATTCAAATATTTTCAGTTTACAATTGTGTTAAGCAGGGCTCCAGACTGCGACCATTTTTTGAGTGTGCAAGTTAAAGTTTCATGTGGTCGCTTTCATGCGAGTGCATGACGATAATTATCATCGGTGCCCTTTGCTCAGCACATAGCGGTGCACAGCGTGTGCTGCATGTGAACTTTACAAAAACAATCCATTTAAGCTGTTGTCAACTTCACTGCTAACTTTTCCCTCTGCTCCGCCCGATTCACCGCCACTTTCTGCCGCTCTCACTCAACCACACACGTGCTACACACTGCTCGGAAGTACATTACTCATTACAGGGGGTTCTGATCTCAAGTTACAGTAAGAAGAGTATTGGAGAAATGCAAGAGTGCACAGTAGCAGCACCAGTGCTACCAGTGGAAAAGTTAGTCTGGAGCCCTGTTAAGACAAGGAAAAGCCACAATTTGGGGGATTTTTGCTTGAAAAATGAAAGAAACGATGAATCTTTTATTCCAAACGTTACTCCTCTTAATTCAACTCAACTCAGCCATTCAACTCATCAATAAATAAAGTAATTGTTTTGGTCTAGTTCAGTATTTCCTATTTGTGATCATATTTTTTTAAAGTATAGAAAAATATCAACAAATATTCAGCCAACATAAGTAAAGATATAAACATTTATAGAGGGAGTTATATAGCGTGTATACAGTCTATATTCTGTTTATTTAATGCATATTTTCTTTGTAGGCATTAGCCACATGAGCCAAAAGTTAAGCCCCCAAAGAGTGAAATGGCAAACACCAGCAACAATGATAGCAATTTTAGGGGACACAGTAGGGGTTAAAGGTCGACTAGGGGCGCCAATGTGTTGCTGTCTCTTTTATTAATAAACAACATTCATTAAAGGAGGACTGGGGAGCACCGTAACTGAATATTACCACATCTTTCCCTTCCTTTGTGTGATAAGAAGAACCCTGGTGATTCCTCACATCGCTCCAAAAGCTACAGGGGAATTTCTCTCAGAAGCTGCCCCTTCAGCTCAATTCCTCCCCACATTTCCGAAAGCTTTTCATTCGTATCCCCTGGAAACCGCTCCACATTCTTTAAACTCTCCTTCAAGAAAAAAAAAAAAAAAGGAGAGGACGAGGAGGAGGAGGAGGAGGAGGAAGGGAAAAAGGCCCTTACACGTTTTGTTATGCCCTTTGATCACACGTTTATCTTTAAAACAGATGGCTGACCACCGTCCTGTTTATATCAACACATGCTCATTTGAAAGAGGGGTCCAGAAATTGGGTTTAGCATCTCTTGAAACCCATGAATCACAAATCATATAAATAGAAGGCTCATCTATTCTCACCCAAGCTGTTACGCTTTAGAGAAAGCTTAACTACCCCCCCCCCCCCCCCCCGCCATTACCCATAATATCTAATATCTATGTCTATAGTCAAATGCTTTACTTGCTATTTCAGTTTATTTCAGACTGTTTTCATTTCCAACAAAAGATAATCTACTAATATGATTACTGTTCAATTAGACAACAGAAATCACGTACTGTAATTTGAACTGGGTTGCAGGTACTGAAAGGTGTGAAGAGCTTTTAGCAGTGAATCTAAAACATCACATGTAATTGTATGTAATAATGCAGCAAAGCAAAGTGCAATGTGACGATTTGAAATGAGGGGGCCATGTTTAATCTTTCAATCCATATTTATCTGAGGAGTCAAGAATGCTTTGCAAGGAGGCTACAGTACATCAAAAGGCTGTCAGATGTCCTCAGAGGCTTTCAAGTGAACTGACATGCTCTTTTATGTTCTATAAAGTGGTCATTTATTGCATTAGCTTTTGTAACTGCTGGGCTCCACGTCTGCCTGTTTTGTTGCATTTTAACAACTCAGCCCAGGTTTTAATTTAATTTTCAGACTTCTTCGCCATCAGTTTGAAATCTTTCCACTGATATAATCACAGGTCACATTGGAAACTATCTTTTCTCTCCTCAACTTCTGGAAACGGACACTGCAGTCAGCAACAACAGGTTAGCAACCTCTCATTAGTCGGTGAGCCAGATGCATTTGCGAGGTCATTTCTGTGGGACAGGGGGTTATGATGATGAATGGTAGCAAACCTCTGCCTAGACACTCTTTTCCCATGCCGCCGTGTGGTTGCTATGGTGGACGTGAGGGCAATTTAAGCGTCACCATATCCACCAGGGGGGCGCCCTCTTGGGTAAGTGGCTTTGCGATAGAAAGCTGACGCCTGCCACTGCCATCAAGGTTGTTGTCACAGGCAGCTCTTTAAGCACTGAGTCGCCATGTTAAGAGATGAAAGTTGCTGTGAAAGAGTGACGGCGAGGACAAGAATTACAGGGGGATAGGCGCCTGGAAATGAGTTCTCAGAATGTTGCTTACACGAGAACATGCAGGAATATTACCTAATCAGTCAAATCCTCCCAAGCTGACACCTCTTGCGAGACACCCGATGATACCCCACAGCACCCCTGTGCCCCCCACCCGTGGCTCAGCCCTGAGGGAGCCCCCAAGAGAGAAGCTGTGGTTTGGAGGTTCTCCTTGACAGACATTCTCAAAATTACCCAAATGGTTTTGCATACAGTGCAGTATCTATCTACCGGAGGCACTTTACCCTCAATTAAAAGTGTACCGGTGAAGCTGCATATTTTGCATTTCGTAACAATGTGTGTGTTAAACTGAAGGTGATCTTAATAGGATTTACTGCGGTTGGGAACCAGAGATTAGGAGCTTTATATAGCGGAGCTCGAGTATCTGAACAGGGGAGTGTTTTAATCTGAACTGGATTAAAAATGCCAGACTAAAAAGTTAAAGGACAAGACATCAAAACGAAATGCCCATTACCTCTTCGTTTTAAAAAAGGTGTGAGCTTGCACATTACATGTTAATATCTACTGGAGCTCTGTGTGTGGGTGTGTGTGCAGGGCTTTTTTTCATCTTCTTCCCAAAATGTTCAGTTCAAGATTTAACTTTAAAACCACAATCAGCATGCAATAACTTAGTTTTGTCTTGGTTGTTGTAGCTCTTACATTGTGTATCTTTTACATTCTATAACCTATTTTCAATATTTGAAAGTATTTTGTCACGGTTATCATTCTTACAAAATGTTATTTCAGTCCATACAATAATTCAAATTAGCTATGTAACACACACACACACACACACACACACACACACACACACACACACACTTGCAAATTGTATGCTAATGACTGACCAGAAAACATAAAAGGAAAGCACCGGGATGTGGTCTACCTACAGCTGTTAAATATATAATCCATCTGTAATCAAATTTGACAGTTAATCAAGTGAGGCATTTGTAATGCAGACGTTTGGACAGACATAACTAACCCCATCAGCTTCTGCATAATAAATGTATGATTTTAATGATGTTTCTATTAAGCATCCCTGCTCACTTTACAAATGATTTGATGTGTCTGCTGTTTATTTGTTTTTTGAGGAGCTATAGGTTGTTGCTAGGAGCAATAATTATGATGGGGTGTGATGTGAGGTGGAGGGGGTCAGCAGAAAGGGAATTTAAGAAAAAAAATGTAATTACTTATAGATTGGATGAATTCATTTCTAATGATATTCACTGGTTTTGCAGGACAGCTGCCAAGACCCATTCAAGAATGGCGGAGAGTAAAGGAGTCCTTTTGATGGCAGACAAAGGGGTCTATCATTTACAGAAAGTGGGTTTCAACACACCAAGAGGGGAGAGGGTGCAAGTGACACATCAACAAAACACGGTGGGCTTCCTGTATGGGCTCCTGACATCTACAAAGCCTGGGACATGTGTTCCATCTCTTCAAGCTGAAAGAGCGGAGACCCTGTCTGCAAAGTGGCAATTGTTCCTCCCACGTCTGCATCTGAGTGTGTATGACTGAATACAAAATGGTCCATGTGGTTGTTTGAATGTGCATGCACATGTGTGTTGATATGTGTAAACATGTGCATGTGCTCATACTCTTGTGCATGAGTAAGCATTACATACGTGTGTATACTGCAGTATGTGCATAATAGTGTATGGTTTTCTGTTTGTACATGCATGTTTACAAGTGTACACTCATGCATACATATTTTTTATCCTCAATATGTAAAGGAGCAAAACTATAACAGCTAAGATTTCCTAGGTTAAACCATCTTTTTTTTTTTTTTTACTTTACTTTATTGTATTGGTTTTCTGTGAACAGTTGAATCCCAATGATGTAAACTGCATACAAATACTGTACTTTAAAGCAAATGTCCTTGGAAGAAATGCATATATTAATAGCAATTGCCAGTTAATACTGTATAGTTCACTTACCTTCCAATCAAGATGCTTGGATTTAATCTGCCACTTACAATATAAGTCTGCTTTTACATGTCAGTGATGTAGCAGAAGGAGCAGACACCAAGACTGTAATTTAGAAAAAAAAGTAAGAACAAGTGAATGATATTTTAAGGCTTATTTTATTACCTGTTTTCCTATTGCCTTTACAGACAGCTGTGTCCTTGTTCTTTTGTAGAGGAAAGCCAAATAGTGAACCATATTTCTATAGAGAGCCATTGTTTTAAAAGAAAGGTTCAGTTGCAAGCAATCTTAAAAAAAAAACATAAACTGATCTTCATTTAACTTCCTGTGGCTGCCACATCAAACAGAGATCTGTTTTTTATCTGGGACTTCATCAAATAAAGGCCACTTCACTAGCAAAACACAAAAGGCAGGCTCACACAATTTCGTCTTTAGTTTCAAATCTCGACTCTTGTGAATTGCTGACAAGCCAGTCTGTGGCGTTTTCAAACCGTTAAACTCCCAGTCTCTCTAGAGTTGACAGTACATCTTGTTGTGTTTGTTCTAAGGATTAAATCCTCAGTATATCCACACACTCCTTCCAGACATGGATCACAGACTATTACAGACTTCTTCTTCCGGATGGATGTTCCTGTATCTGCCTGAATAGGGGAGTGCCACAAAAGGTTGGCCAATTTAATTACATGTACACACAATTGTCCCCTCCTCTCAAGGCCTAACACCTAATCATGATACTGGATGTGCGTCTGCATTTCCACTGTGTCTCCCTGGCTTTCCAGGAGGGTCAGGGGCTTCACCGGTTAGCCGCTTTGACGAGGTACCCTATATTGTCTCCTGCCTGGGAGAAAGAACCCTTCGTCTCGTTTCAGTGTCAAACTTTAACCTTTCTCAACTTTAATTACACTAAGTAAGTTCGGAGTGTGCCGCGGTGCTGTCTCGCCGACTCAGCTCCATCCCTGCGCTGATGGGAAGCCTGCATGGGTGCCACGGCCCCCGCTGCCTCTGACACACTGACGCTACACAGCACTGACGCTGATGCTGACGCTTGCTTTGGCCTGCTTCCTGACCACGCAAACACAGGCACATAAACACACACACACACACACACACACACACACACACACACACACACACACACACACACACACACACACACACACACACACACACACACCACTGAAAAACTGTTACAGTCCATAGGAGCTCTATTCAAACAACATTTAGATTCCCTGCTTCTATGTTTATTTACCGATCAACAAATTCATAAAATGTGTTTATCTACATCATGGGATACCACTCAGTTTAATGCGTGTGTGTGCTTATGTGTACATAAATGTATATGTAATGATAAAGCCCTTAGAAACGCACTTCTTGACAACAACCACTGGTTAATAAAGTCATATTTTAGCCATCCTCAAACCGATGAAGACAACATTCCTTCCTCATAGCATAGATGACCTTTTTATACAGAGGATTTGCACTGTGCCAATAACACCATTTGGTATTTTTGTTTGTGTGTGTGTGTATGTGTGAGAGAGGGGGAGAGATGAAGAGAGACGGAGCTTGGGTATGTTTGCTCATTACTCATTCCTCTGCAGGGGTGAAACGGCTGCTTTTTCCTGTTATGTCATCAAAACTTCCACTTTGGTAATAAAGCAGATTTTCTTGTAGAAGTACCTTTGCACATTTAACAAAATTACATATATAAGTATACTGTATTTATTCATGTTTTCTTCTTTCTTGCACTAATAGTTCAGTGACATGATCTGCATCTGCAAGTGAAACTGCCCATTCATCACTGGACTACTGTTGAAAAACTATTCTAAGCAAGTAATCCATAATCCTATAACATGACAGAATGGACCTAAGAGTAAGAAACCACATTCAGCAGTGGTTGTAAAAGAGCAATATAACACAAAGCAAGTGAAATACGGTGCAATATCTGAAAATCTGGCATATTCTCCTCACACTTTGACCTTATTTAAACACACACACACACACACACACACGTTGAGTGCTTGACTCAGACAGTTCGATCGATTCACAGGTAGTCGATTGCGCCACTCACATGTGCACCCTTATGATAATAGGCCCTTTTAGAGTCATCTAAATCTGATGATGAATTGGACTTCCATAGAAAGCCAAAAAGGAGTTACTGTGGTAACCGCATGGCCTGTCAATCACTTGCAATCAGCCTTTTTTCCTCTGTTCATTGCTTGATGCGTCAAGATTAGGACCTTCTCCATGGGGGGCTTCAAAACACTCAGAGGAAATGAAGAACCGTGTGGAAGTTCTACGGCTGATGTTTGGAAACTTTGCAGAATGTGACCCTTTGGCTTTGACTTACTTGCAGCTGAGAGGAACTGAAATCTTGACTTTCTAGTGACATGGAGGTACCTTACTCCAATTATAGACCAAGGGGACACACACGCACAAAAAAAAACAAAACATTCTTCTTGCAGCTGTAATAAAATTAATTCTCAAAAGTATGACCGCTTGCTAACCTTGTGTTCTAAACCTCCAAAGTGTCTGTGCTCTGTCAGCTACAGAGACAGCATGTGTTTCTGACCACAGAGGCTTATAATGAAATGCCCACATTAAGAATAGAAGTCCATTTAAATGCTAATGCTTACCATGTATAAGTGATAGGCAAGGGTTGAAAATGTCATACTGTATACCACGCCTGTATTTATAGATAATGACACAATCTTTAATGCTAAATATTAGAAGTTGCTTTTAATAAAAATAACATTACATGTTATGTTTGTGTTGGATGGTTTGCTTAAGCTTTGTTTCCTTGTCTTTTGTGGTTTTTTGGAATAACTGTGGTCATAAGGGAGCAAAGGCTCTTTTAATTAGGTTGCATTTTACCATAGCACACTGGTAGCGGTTAAACATTTAGGGGAAGTGCAACTAATTCGCTGGGCAGGACTATGAACTGTGGCATTACATCCTTGAAGAAAAGGGGAAAAGCCATATAACAGAAGCACACAGGCTCTAAAGATCTTAATTCCCCATTAGTTCCTTATTCTCTCCGGTGACAAAGACGGAGCCCTTTCAGTGTTGTGTTCCCTTGCATACCAAAGTCATTCAACAGAGGAGACCTTAACCAAGAGCAATGCTCTATTCAAGCCATGTTAATTACAATTTTAAACCATTATTTGTTTCAACACCTGGTTAACCTATTCAGACCTGTTTAAATCCTCTTTATTATCCCAGGTGTGATGGGAAGGCACTAAGGAGTGAAAGGGTCCTGTGTGTACCAGGAACATAATCAACCCAGCACTACATACTGCTGAATAGCTTTTGGGATAAGATCAGATGTTACACACTCCAGTCCTCAAGTAAAATGGTGCTAGGTGGATTATGTCTGAAAAGAGGATTTTGTCAAGGATGTGTCCTCAACTTTTCTTTTTCGGCAGTAAAGCATCATGAATAGCACACTGCTTCTTCAGCAGCTGTATTAGGACTAGAAAACTCAATTGCGGGCTTAAAAGCAATTGGCTTTGTTGTGCATTTCTGTGCATATATTTGTGTTGCAGTTAGAGGCTTTGAGACCAAGAGGCCACGCTGCGCCGTGGGGATGGATGGTGTTTCTATTAGAGGACGTGGTCATAGAGAGGTCTCCTCATCTTCTAAGCTTCTTTTCTCTCTCCATCTCTCACCTACTTTGAAGTTGTAGTCAGTAGTTAGACCATAGTCCCCCATCCATTATGATGTCATTAACAAGGCTTTACACGGGAACTTGACCCCTGTGGAGCCTTTGTTACCATGGCCACTCACGGCTTACCTGTCTTAGGTACTTGTTTGAGGATGATCCCATTTCAATAGGAAATATCAACAGAGTGGCATAATAGGACAACATGATGGAAAATGGGGAAAAACACATGAAAAAGAGAATATTACACCATCATGAGAGCTTTTTTCTGACTTCACTCAATGCCTTTTCTAATTTCCTGGCCCAGCACCTACATCCACAATGGCTAGAGGCTGTTTGTATACACCTCCCGCTGTGTGGTTCAAATATAGTGCAGACTTCAATATAGTAAAAGATAGCCACACAAAGTTCTGATTAACGAATTAACACCCCCTAATAGCCCTTCACCATCCTCCCTTAAATGGATTAAGACTCCTCTCTAACACTTTCTTTTGCACAAAATTTAATTAAGATTTAGATTTGGTTTGAACATGCCAGGACAGATTCGCACTGCATTCATGATGTACTTCAATTAAGGAGCAAAGCAACTTAAGCTGCTTCACCAATAATTAGACTATCTCCTTTTTTAAATGGTATCTAATTATGCTTTATCCCTGTGTAATTCAATTTCTTTGTAGGTTACAGCGTGGATACAGGGACCATCTATTTACATTTTAAAGGTCATCTTCTCCAGTTTTGGGGTTGTATTTAGTGCTATCCCTTTAAATACATAGCTTTTTATGGCTTTGTAAGGCAATCGCGCATTAAAGCAACAGCAAATATTCAATTAGACGCCACTTTAATCCTCCACAGTCTCTGACAACATACTCTCAGTTAGCATTCAATCAACAGCTACTAAGGAAAATATGTAAAATAAATAAAGCTTCATGGCTAGTGTTTACATACATGATGGGTTTCCAAATAGTATTTTATTTGTCTGTGTTGACATTTGGCCTCCTGAGGGTGTTGCCCATGTATTTGTATAGTGATTTAAAACAACAGAGAATGTCCTGCCCAGTGTTAATTTACTCAAAGCAGCAGGGGTTGCTGGCCTGGCCACTGACCATTACACAGTAGGACAGGGGTGTCCAGCTGACTGTCCTTTTAATCGACAACAGCAGGCCTAAGGAATTTAACAGCATGGGATTCACCATTTTTTCCCCAACAAATAACGTTTATGGAAGATTTACGACTTACTGGAATTGTCTGGGCTTTCCTTCCTTTCAGTTCATTCAATTAGCGGCTGTGAATGTCTTGGTTAAAGGGGGTGACGAGACAATTGAAGGTGTCATCTAATTATTTTAGCCCAGCGCTACGCAAAACCACTCCCGTGCTGGAATCCCTGGCCTTGGCTTGGTGATATGAAGTAAGTGGGTTAAAGCAGCAGGGGTGATGCAATATGTGGCTCTCCTGGAGATGTTCCTCAACCTCTAGCATCTTTAAAGTGAATCAAGGACCTGCAGGACTGCAATTTGATTAGATAGAAAATATACGCAGTGTAAGGTAAATCAAATCACCTACTTTATATGCATGTTTATGAGTAGACTGTATCTTGTAAGGTCAGATACTGTACAGGATTCACTCAGTGTGCTTCCACATCCACTGCTCTTGATAGCGGGCCAAAGTACACAGGGCTGTGGCAAGTGATCCCTGTCTCAACTCCATCAGCCCATATGGAAGTTTCAAATGCTTTACTTTACCCCAAGCCGGCCAAGGAAAACTCGGATTGAGAAGTCATGTGGACGGTGCAGAGCGGTAGCAGGAGGCCACAAGCTGAAGTCTGTCCTGCAGCCAGGTTTTCCCTTGTTTGTAAATTAGCTGTGAGTAATGAATTCTGGGAAGCTGCCCTGCTGCAGGGTTGCTCCCTCGCTGCCGGACCCTCCCATGCTCCCCCGTCGACATTGCCTTCCCAAATCTGTCCTGATGTTCCTAGTCTGTCAGGCGCCGCCCCAGGGGGCAGTGCGATAGCCCGCTCAGCTTGCCCCCTTCCCTTCTCTGGGCCCAAGCCAGCTGAACCGTGTAAGTCCCTGCCATTGCAAACATGGTGACCCCAAACGGGATTGACAGATCGCAGACCGTGGATGCTAGGCCACCAGTCTAGTGACATCAGTTTCTACTGGTGGTAAAAAAAATTAAAAAAAAATCATGAAGCTATCATGAAGTGCTCACATTGACAATTTGGGGTTTGCATTGATAATCAGCTACAGAACGCCAACAATGGAGGAGCATAAAGAAAATCCAGACCATGATGGCTTAACTTATGTGTAAACAACTGTTTAGCTGTAGAAAATGCTTTTGAATTCAGTTTGCATGAGATTTCTACTGAATCAAATTCAAGGAACATGCTGCTGTTTCCCTGTTTCCTGTGTACTGCTACACTTATCCTTGTGTCTGTAAAAAGCCTTGGCTATGACTACCACATGGGTCCCCAAGCGCACATTAGAGAGCCTGGGGGGTCCCTAAGTGTCACCCATGAAATCAGGATGTTAGGGTATGAAAAACGGGGGAGGGACCGCTAGTAATTCTCATTATTGTTAAATGTTCATCGTCCCTGGTGTTGACTTTGCCTTAGTGTGGCTCCGCTGCCAAGAAACAACATGACTACTACACCCGCAGTCAGTTTTAAAAGCTGCAAATATGGGGAAAATCTTCTTAAGTCTGAGTATGACCCTAAATTAATTAGAACAAGATCTGGCCATTAAGGGTTTCACATTTTCCTCACCACTGCTTGCCTTATAATTGTCAAAAAAAAAAAAAAAAAAAGCCCAGTTCAGCTCTTGTGAAACATGAATAATTATATGGTGATAAATGCCAAATTTCCTAATATTAATTCCAAAAGGTCAATAGCAATTTGTCAGCAATTAATGTAAAGGAGGAACTGCAGGGTATCCACATCATTTACACTGTGGCCCTGTAGAATCCATTCTGCAGCGCTGACTGGCAGAGAGAAAAGAACTTCTCAATGGCAGATTTTTGACGTCCATAATGGCTTAATGTCTGCATTTGACAGAGATATTGGGGGAAGAAGAGTGACTCTTTGCGCATTGGTGTGGCCCAGAGGCTTTTGCTGTCATAGCTGATGACAGTAACTTTCTCCATGCAGATTAAATTGGTGTTTACAGATTTGCCCTGGGTGTACATTTTTCCCCCTGCTGGGCTCCACTGGCTGATGATGAGTCGCAGATGAGACCAACCGTTCTCGACACTGATGCTTATGCTTCCATCACACAGAGTCTGTAGTGGCTTACCAGGCATCCAGCACTGTACTGCCACACAGTGCTTTCCACTCTGGCGCAGTAAATGGTACAGCATTACCAGCTATTTACATTTGCAGAAAATGTGAGTGCCGCCGCTGCCACTTGTGTCATGCTGTACTTGCTGAATGCCAGAGCTGCTTGGAGTAGAAAGATGAAATGCCGTGGAGAAAAAATTAAACATCAGTCATGCTGTTGATAGCAGACTCCAACTAAAGGTCCCATATGTTACAATAGATATCTATGACTTCCTAGTGTTGTTGTACTGCTGGAGTTGTTACAGCTGGTCAGTAAGAATGTGCTCAAAGTTTAAAGACACAGTGTGTTGTTTTCACAGATGCTTTTTTTTTTTTCTTGAGACCCCACTTCAAAAAGGAATGGAACTTGGCTAATCGCAGAGAAAAGTTTGGTTTTATGTATGTTAAACACTTAAAAACTGAATAGAGACATACAGTTTTTTCTCTATATTGTTAGATTACTAGTGAAGAGGAGGATCATACAAAATACTCTCACAGAAACAGTAGTATAATATTTAGTTTAGAGATTTCTTTTGGGAAAGCACTAGAAAGAAAAAAAGTAAAGAGAGTAAACAGTTGTATGGTCACGTGGCCTTCCGGCTATTGTCCCAATTGTGCAATACAAAGTAATAGTTTGTTAGTTGTAATTCGCTGATTGCCTGAAGTGTTTCATGCAAGGTATTTACTCTAAAGGGCACTTTGTTAGTGCAAATTAACTGCACTGAAAAATCTATTAATAGTTTTGACTACCCTAGTCATAGCAACAGAGGTAAATATAGTGTACAGTATGTGCTCCTGACTAATATTTCCGTAGTCATCCATATTTGAGTTTATATTTTTGTATTTTTATTTAAAATAACACAACTGGATAGTATAGTGGTGGTCAGCTTCCAGCAAAGTTATCAAACTAGTCATTATTTAGATATAATTTAACACTTGTTAAAAATGTTAAACCATCTTCAGATGCAAAAGTGTCCATAGATGAGTAGTGAATATACAGTGCAGCATCTTTGTGTGTATTCATTTCAGGTTGTAAACAGTAGTCTCTGACACTGGGTTGTTATCGAGTTGTGGCCCCCGGCGTAGGATTGATCCACTTCAGTCCAGCAGCAGGGGGGCGGGAGCTCTGGAGGGGCTCAGCAGGGCTCCAAATCAATAAGGTTAATAGATGTGGGGGCCACGCAGTCAGAGGTGTGCAGCCTGGCATTTTCTGTGCCAATGAGGAAAATTCCTGATGACGAGGTGTCTCTTTTGGAGCCTACATTAATGTCAGTCTGATTACCTGGAGCCAGGATGTCAGCTACTGTGGGTTAGTGGAGCCTTGTTCCATGGCCATTAACTGGAATTAGCTTTTACAAGGAGCCCCTTCAGATTGGAGACTTTAACTTGCCACCTCTTCATCCGCTGTCCATTGAGAACAAATTGCCAACCCCCTCCCTCCTTTCCTCCTGACTCTATTCTTTCGCTCTGATTTCTATAATGCCAACAGTTTCATAATCACTTGATGAGTAATTTCCTCTCATTTGGGATTGGAGAGAGAGGTTTCATTAAGAAGTTTTTTTTTTTTCCTCTCCCACTCTCATTTTTACAGTATTTCTCACATCACATTCACAAGAGGAGAGGGTTAGAGGGGGAAAAAAATTATGACATGGTGCAAAAATTAAACGTTAAAAAGAGTAAAGACGAAAAGTGAGTGTTAAACAAGACTAAATGGAAATTAAAGCTCTTCGTTATTGGATTTGCTCTCTCACATTTTCTGCTGGACTTTCCGTTTGCCATATTAAAACATCTCCTTCAGGAACTAAACAGAATTTCCTCCTTTTATTTATTTCCAGGACAATAAGTTAACAGTTAACAGTAAGTCTTTTGTAAATTTTCCTCACACAGAAAGTTTGTGCTTAGCTTTCCCACACTGTGATACCCACTAGACTATTTTAAGATTTCTGAATAGGGCCCTTCAGTTTCTCTCAGACTTACAGCAGAGTTTGAATGGAGAAATGCAAATGAGGTGCTTGCTGATCTATTCTCTCAGTACCTGGCTAATGTCTATACAGAAAGCCAAGTGTCTGAGTGTGTGTCTCCATGAGGATATACAGAGAGGTAGAGGCTGGCCAGTGCCACACCTGCAATTAACCATGCACCTGCATCAGCTAAATTAAAGTGTACGAGCAGAAGTCATGCTGGCTTCACTACCCACAGCCCCCCTAAACAAAACACTGAAGTCATTTGCAATAAAAGAATCAGTTGTCTCCTTTTCCCCCCTTTCAAAAGGTCCCTTTGCATAGGAAATCAGTTGTCTCTCCCTTCATGGACATCATGCCGTGTGGGCTCCCATGGAAATGAGTTTTGGCATTGTTGTGCCGAGGCACTCCCCCTCTAATAAATTGAGGAGGATTAAGGGAGAAGAATGTAATAAAAGGATAGTCATTTCATCATGACAGCCATTTTTAGAGGGGGTTGGGGCAGCCAGAGATTTAAAGGATAATCAGCCCCGGGTTTATTTCCATAACATGCATTACAAACTGCTTCTTTGAACTTGGCTGCCACTTAGGTTACTAGACTTGTAGGAGAAAAAAGAAAAAAAAAAAAAGCATTATTATCAAATGTTTAGTGTTTGAGACTTGAGTGACATATTAGAGACATCTGAGTGAGTTATTAAACCGTTATGGCTCTTGGAGATTATTACGCATTAATCTAAGCACTTTGAAGTGTCTCTGTGTGTGTGTGTGTGGGGGTGTGTGTGTGTGTGTGTGTGTGTGTGTGGGTGGATGTGTGTGTGTTTCTACAGTGGAATTATAAGTATACATTTTGGCTCAGAAAATAAGGCCGTCGCTGTAAAATGTTATTTAAGAAAGAGTCTTGCATCTTCTCACTTTGAAATGTACTGCGGTTCCTTTCCTTGACTCTTATCCATATGCAAAGAAATATCATGTTCAAATGAGAAGCAACCTCAAGTGGCTAAAACATTTTGTTTAGTCTGATCATGCTGCCAAAATTTCTCCACGCATGGTTTTAGTTTTTATTGATCATGAAGTCAGCTTCCACCCTGCCCCTCCTGACTGTTTGTTTAGTCTCTGTATGGGATTGGAAACACTTCAGAAATGGTGACCAGCAGCAGGTGAGGGGTGCCTGGGCTTTGAAGTCTGTGCTCCTTATTGATCCTGTGCATATTCTAAAAATCAAAGAAGGCATCAAAGGCATAGCTAAACTCTTAAAGACTCTGCACGCACCAAAAAAGGGCACCAATGACAGCGTGAACAAGCAAAGCAGGTGGTGGCTGCTGGTCGGAGCAATCACCCCTCCAGCCCCCGTCACGCCCCAGCCAGACTGCTGAAGGCTTCTATTTTAATGTTGGACAGCAGTGTGGCTCCCACTTTGACTGGCACTTGTCTCTCATTAGAGGAAGGAAAAGCAGCTTGGGGAAATCTTTGGTTCAAATTAATTAGTCTGCTAAGCCAACACACTGTAGACACTTGGCTGCAGAGGATAAATGATTGGAAAATAACATTTGGAGCAATTAGTAGATACAGATATGTTTGACAGCAGGATTTGTGTCACCGTACCAATACTATAAATGATACAGGTACTAATATTCATTGTGTAACATTTTGGGAGTTAGTATATGAGAAATTATTAGAGCCTGGCCAATATATCAGCTGTTTCATTGCAGATAACTATGTACCAGTGTAAATGTTGGCCGATAAATAACAATAAACTGCAGTACAGAAATGCCAAAGTCACTTAGTACATATCTTGGTCATAATTTTGTAAAAAAAAATGTAAAGGATCTTTAACAGAAATGTTTATGTAAATGTTGTGTTTATGTAGAATGATGCTCAATGTCTATATCTGTGTTATGCATTCTAGGTGTGAACATGAAATCAGTATTTAGTTTGAAATTGTATAACAAAGTGTTTGCTACACCTAGCTTTATGGTAACCAATCTTCGTGACAGCAAACAGTACACAGAGCCATCAGCTGCAGTCAATGACTCCACCATTGGCAGAATTGATGACTCTAAAGCAACTAGGTGGATGCTGCAATTGGAACATCTCTCTGAAACTCCAGGATAAATCCACACTCCTTCAACCTCCAGCTCCCCCTCTGATGTATGCCTGTCCTCTGCTCTCCTTGGGTGCACATGGGAGTTATTTGAGCCTTTCTGGGACCAGCGGGAAGCAGCGCTGCCACACCGGCTCACTGTTGGATTACCCTCATTGCGTGAGTCTTTGGCCTCTTTCCTCTCGTGACGACACCGGGTCGAGTTCACAAGAGGCTGATTTAACTCATTCACCGCAGTCCACTGCCACTAGCCACATGCCTGCCAGCCCAGAAATTATAATACAACACTAAGTGTTCCTGAAATGAGGAGACAAAATGCCTCTTTGACTCGATTCAAAAGATTGAATTTTTTTTGGGGGGGGGATGATGGGTTGATTTATGCCCACCGATCTCCAGGGAATTAATCATAAAGAAATTTAGCTTGGTGCACTTTGAGGTCTTGTTTGTAGCTACTGTGTCTTATTTGTTTTCCTTCAAATTTGGTTTGGGTGTCCTTTGGGGAATGCATTTGTAGTGCTTTTTATAGATAAAACTATTAATTGACCATTCGATTGACACAAGAAAAAACTAACTGCAACTACTACTCAATTATCAGATTGTATTCTGATAATTGATTAATGGTTTAAGCCAAATGTTACATGTTCCAGTTCTGTTGGGAGAATTTGCTACTTTTCTTTTTCTTGTGTGAAGGTAAATTGAATGTCTTTGGAGTTTTGGACTGTTTGTGGCACAAAAACAAGCTATTTCATGATGTCACCTCGAGATTTAAGAAATGTTTCACTATTTTCTGACACATTATAGATCAAATGATTAAGCAATTCATCAAGAAAATCTACAGATGACTAGGTAATTAAATAGGCTAAGCGTTTTTGCAAGACTACTTCCAAATCCACGTCCAAATCCCGAGTGATAAATTGATGCAAGTACTGTAAAAAGATAAATATGATGATGCACCCACACAAACCCCCCAACATATCTATTTTCTTATAATGGATTTCAGGCCACAAAGTCATGTTTCTACTCGCAAAGCTCCTGATAGTGGCTGCTAATGTGCTTTTCTCAGTTTTGTAGATCAAGTGTTTCCACCTCGGCCTTGATGGAGCAAACAGAGAAGCATATAAGGGCACCCTACATCATTAATTTGTACAAACTTCCTTCACAAAAACAACAATTTAGTACCTTTTTTTGTTTCTGGTGCAAAGATATGCTTGTGTATGAAACAGTGTTTTGTTGCCATTATCACCTGTGGCATGAAGGATATCCAGAATACAGCTTTGCAATTATGACAAACATGCATCACCACTGACTTAATCAAAACTTGCACACTGCTATGATTACATGAATGAATATTTATGTATTACAACATACACTGTGCAGCTGGATATTGTTTAAGTCTGACTGTCATCTGTTTGCTTTGGCAAGACATTTGTTCACAATGCCATGACAGGGTAAATGTATACTTGAAGTCGGTTAAGTGTTAATCAGACTGTTCACTTAAATTTGAATATCTAGTAAAAAAAATCCAGAAATAGAAGTATACATCCAGTAGGTGTTTGCCATATCGTATCGTTCACGATTAAACCGGTAACATTTTGAATACAATTTTTAAAAGTTCATATTACGTCAACAAGTCGCAATATCGCCATTATGACCATGATGTCATACCGTTGAGCACAGCAACATCAAAAATGGTAAATTGCAAGCACTTTGCTCAAACTTGCTGTCATTCTTTACTTAACACCTTAATTCCACCGGGCACGGATCTATAACGTCACATCTGCAACATGGTTTAGTTCTGTCCTCTGCGCTGCTTATTACGCACCGTTAGCATTTCAAAAGTGGAGCGTTTGGTTGCCCGATTTTTTTGACTTGCTCAGATTTGATTGATTTGGACATTTTCCCTTGGTTTTTGCCTGTCTACCATGGGTAAGTAATTAAATGGTTTCTTTTTTTTTTTTTTTTGTCGTTTTTTACGGTCGGTCATCTGCACAGGGTCTTTTATTTTGAATAATGACCTGATGCTCTAAAAGCGGCGTCTGACTTCCTGCCCAGCTCGTGTTGTGACAGAAGAGATAGAAATAGAGTTGGCGTATTAGAAGTGGAGTACAACGGAGATGCTCCTTCTGAAAACGCGCTGCGACGTGTGCGCTGGAATCAGAATAACCGTCTAGAACGGCCGCCAGTCGGCCGATTGGCTCAGCTGGAAGCAGCATTCCAGTACTGATGTGGATTACCATGGCAATGGTAGAAACTTTGAATATAAATAGGCTTTAAATACCTGAGAGTTCATTTTTTTTAGTTTTTACTGATAATTGAAGGTAAATTGTTACATTTATGCTGACAAAACCACTTATTTTGTTGCAAATTGTATGCTCTTGAAATCAATAATATACTTTTCAGTATATTGTCATATCGTCAAGAATATCATCACAAAAATACCCTGAAATATCTTGATATTAATATCGCCCAACCCAACTTAGTGTAAAACATCACACGAAAAATAAACTTTTCTTGAAGTGAATCCCATCATTTTGCTGTTTAAAAACCTCCTAATTGCGAGTGGATTATCTATCTCGTTTCACGGGATGTTGTCACTGAGCTCAAGAAAAAAAAACAAAAAGCTTATCCTGCCTTTTCCCAAGAGACTTAACAATAATACATACAATGGACCTACTGACCCTTGAAACCCTTCTTCTTAGTCAGTGTGAGGATGTCGTGTTTTTATTGGCTGTTTTTTAAGTGCTCTGATTTCTGTAAGTAGCCTGTACAGCAAATGTCTTTGGCCTCCCTATCTGAGGCATCCCGTCATCTGAACAGAAGCATCCCACTGAAGTCCCAGGAGACACAACTTGAGTAATGTTCTCACATTAATAGGGCAAACAAGGGATACTCTTTACTTTAGGGCTATTAATTCAAGATCCTGGAGTGTTCTGGCAGCATATTATGATGGATCTCAATTGATATGAGATGATTTTCATTTTTAGTTTTTCTTCCCGAAAAACGTTCAGCCCTAGAGGTTGGGTAGAATCTTAGAGTTTCAGAAATGGCATCACTAATTCATTAGCAGGACAAGTGAACATCAGCTATGGGTGTGGAAGGACGTTTCCTCTGCTTTGGTGTTTGTGATCCGTGTCATGTAATTAAATCCCAAACATACCAAGTGAACTCTTTTGCAGGGAGGATACACGTTAATTGACATCCTTTCAGAAAGTTTATGTCAAATCAGGAAAAGTTCCAAATGAGCTGTGGATTTCAACTTTGTTTGACATAATAATGCACTCCGACATATTTGTATTTCTTAACATACTTCTTCCACAGTGTTTCAGTGAGGGACAATCAGAACATTTAGAAAGGGTGTGAAAAAGTCTGCTGCCTGTGGCCAAAAGAATGAACTATGGCAGACTGGAGATTGTGAATAGGCCTTTTACAGGTCACAGAATCCATTCAGCCCACTGACATTGTTATTATCTGACCGTCATAGATGGGCCTAATTAATATTCTCATCATAGGCCTCCGGAACATTGTAAACAAAATTATCCACTGAGTACCATTTGCTTATTCAGTCGCTCGTTGACTCTGTTAGTGAGAAACAAGCACTCTGGAGAAAATTAACACTAAGTAAAGGCGAGTTTAAAGACAAGAACATTCTCTTTTCATAGTTGAAATGTCTTTTGACAAGAGAAGTCTATCAAAAGTAAGGAAATAAATATTTAACCCTAAATGTGTGAGTTTTAGGCAACAAATATGGAGAATTCATGCCTTGATATAAGAATTCTAAAGTATTTGTTTAGTTTTATCAATGAAGGCATAACAGAAATCTTAAGTAGGTAAGTAAATAAATACCAATTTTGAGATCTTGTTGTTAGCTACCACTGACTTTAAGTCATTTGTCCTACCTATTGTCACATATATAAAAAACAATAATGTTAAGCAACACTTTTTATCTGTTACAGCCAAATTGTATTTGAATGTGCACGTTTACATAAATCAGTCTTGATGAAGAGCTACAAGCAGATATAACATTTAACATATCATTTAATGATATTTTAGTGTCTTACAAGTCTTCAAACATTCTTGCAAGTACCCACAATATGCAGAAAAGGCCTGTTTGAGCTGAAAGTGATGGATGAGTGAACAATTTCATATATTCTCATCTTCTTAAAAATGTCTTATGGTAAGAAACCGAGCCAGTGACATACATGGACTGTTATATTAATGCACATAGATCAACCAAATTTAAATATCATCTTTGCATTGGTGCCCAATATTGGAATTGTATTTTAATAGTCAGTTGTTTATGAAGTGCCTATAAAAGCTGTGCTGCAAATCTCCGTCCTTATTGTTTCCTGTCAACTTAGAGATGTCTTTCTCCGTGGGGTGTTAGGAGAGTTATGGAGTGTCGTGACGAAGGAGACCTGAAGTTGACAGACATCTTTTCATAGCACACAGTCTCATGACGGAGCCCCTTCAGATGGGAAAGTGAACAGACTGAAATGCTAATTTCCACACGATGATAAATCTGCAGTATGAAATTGTCGGTACAGAGCTCTCGCCCCGAGGCTGTGCGTTATTGCTTTATTCTATTAGTCAGTTATTACCAGCAATCACAGTCAACCCCCACTGCCCCCCGCACACAAAGCCCCTTTTACATTACATTTATCAGGCGTTGTACAAACGTTGAAAACATATGATGGCAGCCCTCAGAGCTGTGTTTCCTCCGGGGCTAGGGGGCCTCTGCTGAGGGAGGGGACCTCCAGCTGGCCCATAGTGCATCTGTTCACTGGGCTGGGCGGCAGTGACACCATGAGGGCCCACTTACATTCTTCTTCATCAAGCTCTCACACATTCTCCTATAGATTCCAGTTTTTAACTCATGTTTATGTACATTTAAGGATCTCTTGAAACCTACACTGGGTGAGGCTCAGAGTCAAGTGTTCACAGTCAAGTGTGAATGTTGCTGTCAAATATATGTTTCTGGTAGCGCCTGTGTGATGTAGCTAATCACCTGACTATACACTTCTAATTGTGCTACCTCTTCACCCAGATGTTCAGCCCGGTGCCCTCTCTCCACTTCCTCATATGGGAGCAGCAGCCTGAGGCTATTTACATCGCTATCTGTGGAGTAATTACCATACTGTTTTATATAATGCCAAGGCAATCATAGGGTGATAACATGCAATTAAGCAGTGTTCTCGGATTTGTACGTATGCAATCTTGCATCTCTCCAGCCCTGAAGATAAAGTGCCCATCTCAAAATGTCAGATTGTAGTGGCTTAATCTGATTATTTTCAATTAATATGCATGTCTCTCTATCCTGGGATTGCCGCTGTTAGTGACATTGATAAATTGAGCTTATTCCGATCCAAATTTGGACCATAGACACCCCATTTGGTTGAATGTCACGGTTTTACTTTTTCTCCACTCGCTTCTTTCTTTGTTTTGCCTCTATCTTCAGGCTACAACTGTTATCCTCTACATCAGATTCATGTTAGGATTAGGGAAGTCTTGAAAGGAGCAACATAATCATCGAGGGGTGTTGGGATATAATTGTTTATCATGTCATTTCTGCACCTTGCATATTCCCTGCGAGGCCTGTTGGAAGGGAGCAGGCAGCCGTGGATGACAGGTGCCAGGGGGCCTAGGTGTTTATAGTGTCACCCAGGAGAGTAGTGCCGGACTGGGCCTCGAGAGACAGCTCCGTCTGCCTGTCTTACCCAAGAAGCTCCACATTACAGGTTTACAATCTAAGCTACAGAGCTTGTGAATTTCATGGAGGCTTGAGGAAAAACAAACCAAGAGCTCTGTTAAAATCCTTTGATTTTTATGGTTGCACTTGAATATACATTTATTTTGGAATAGACATCTAATTTTCTAAACATTAAAAAAAAAAAAAAAAAAAAAGGAGGTCTGAGCTGTTGTAGTGAGCAGGCTGTCCAAACGGGAAGGCAGCTCCGTCACATTTGAGCAGATTCTTCCATCTAGCCTGAGGGAGCGTGGTGCTCACCGTTTGAAGATTAAAACATCCACTGTCATTTCCTGCTCCAGTGGTTGCTTTCCCAAGAAGAGTGGAGATATGAATTGTATTTTCCACCCCCTTCAGAGCTGATTATCAAGAGCCAGCCTTTCAGTGGCCTCCATGTTTCATGGTGGTCTCAGGAACAAGCCACCAAAGAGGTGGAATCGGAGGGGTGCAGATCAGCTGTGTGTTGTATTTGTGTAAGCCATTGTTCCAACCAAATACAAAAGGTGAAGCATGGCTAAATCCTTTCTACTTCCTTGTATGGTTCTTGTGTCTGTGTGTGTGTCTCTGTGTGTGTGTGTGTGCGCAGCCGTGTCCATGCATCTTCCTCAACACGCATGAGCCTGGGTCTGTTTTTATGTGTGTTGGTCTATTGGTGCGACTCTGAATGCGGTTGTGGTTAGACCCTCCATTTAGTCTTCCCCTTCAGCCCATCAGTGCGTTGTCAGCAGCACGTCCAGTCCGGAGAAAGGCCCGGGATAGGACTAGGTGCCGTGGTGGGGGGCTCTAATAGAGCCATCAGTCAAGTGCCTGTCCAGCCGACCATACCACAGGGCGTTAACGTTAATGCTGAGGCACATGGCGTAAGCGCTGAGGAGCAGGGCTGTTTGTCAAAGTGCATCCAATGTGAAGGAAGTTGTTAGTTAAGTGTGTTCACACGGCTGCATGGCTATCCCACTGGAACATGTTCTGTGGCTGCTTTGGTTTTTTCTCCTTTTCTTGTGCTAGCGGTATTTCCGTGGTTATTTTTGATAGTGTGGCATTTTACAAGAAATCTCAACCACAATTGTAATTGTTTACGATACAATAGCGCCTGAAATAATTAATCTGTTAGTTAATTGACAACGATTTGGGCTGGATTGGTCGTTTATCAAGCCACAATGTAAAACATTTGCTGGTTCCAACATGAATGTTCTGCTGTTCTCCATTTTACACAATCAAAAATTTAATTTCATTTTGGACTGTTAGTCAGACAAAACGGGCCACATAAAGATGTTATTGGCTTCTGGAAAACTATGAAATGTCAGAAAAAGGTGAAAAGGGTAATTAAATGATCAATCAGTAGAGCTATTAGACATATAATATTTCTATTTGAAGGAGCCATTAACACATTGGGTCTTGGGTTTGAATTAAGTTTAAAAATCATATACCTTTAATACGTGTTGGATCAAGGCAATATCATATAAATAAATAAAAGATACTGTCAGAAAGTAAGAGTAAGATGATTTTAACAACGTTAAAGCTGCTTATGGCAAAACCAAAAGGGCAAAACTGTATATTAAGGGCTTAATAGATTATGAAAATAATCATTATTTTAACAAAATTACAATCAGAGCTAGTTTACTGCGTAGCAGTTATTTATTCGCTATATGAGTGGCTTGAGCCTAAGACCTCTATAGCTATTTTAAGAGGTTGGACCAAAATGTGTGCATGTGTGTGTGCATGTGAGCAAGCCACTTCCTGTGTGACCTTCTGGAGTGTGAGAGGAGCCACAGTGAGACACACACCGACTCTGCATGGAGCAACAGCCCACTCTGCATCATCAGATCAGCATATCACTACAGTTCTGCTGCATCACACATCATCCCTCACCACATTATTTTGCTATTTCTGCATGCTATTTTAACCCTGACATATCCAGCTACTGCTCCTTTCCCCTCTCTAATAGTTGTAGCATCTTATTTAAATAAAACAGTAACAACACAATTTGTTACTAGGCAGATATGAAAGTGCTGAGAGAACAGGAGTGTGTTTTTTTGGAGTCCATTGCCTATAGCTTAGAGCTCCAGTATAGTGATAAAACCCAGAGCTTCGCAGTCATTTTTATCATAATTTCTACCTCTATTGTTTTTCTACAAATACAGACTTTCAGTAATTAGGACATGAATCACATGTTGTGTGTGAAAAATGTAGTAAATATACATATTTATACCTTTTTCGTTACCTCCACTGAGACACCTTGTTTGACACCATTTCAAAAAGTAAACAATACTTTTATTCTACAGATTTGGTAGTGTCAAATAGAATACAATTCAAATTAACATAAAAACATTTTTTCTGAAAAATAGCGCATTTACACCTTGGGAAGCTATATTGAAAAATAAGCGTTTTTTTATAGGAAATAATACTGACACATTGTATGGTGCATCTAGACACTTCTTTGAGAGGAGAATGTTGCCTCGGGCTGAAATTGAAATGGTTCAGCTGTTTCCAATACAACAGCTCTCTTTTAGCAAAAACAGAAGTCGAGATGTAAAGATAGCACATGTTGGAGCATATAGATCTTATGTTCACATGGGACTTGCTGCTTGTTTAGAGAATCTCTGATCAAAGACACCCCTCCTGAGAATGGCTTTATTAGATTTCACACTTTCCCCCTAGGAGCCGGGGAAAAACACAAAGCATACTTTCCTACATCAATAAATATTAATTTTTCCTCTCAGATCCATCCCTTTAAGTTTATCATTACATTGCAACACATTACGGTTTATCAGGTCAGGGTGATGACCGTTTTGACACAAATATTTAATATATAAGCCTTCATCCCATATGTTCTGCCACTCTGAAAAAACAAACCTCTACCTTCCTGGTGATGAACTGCAGTCTCATCAGCATAATGACGGAGGAGGAAAAGCAACACCATCTTTTAATTGGCTGGGATTAAGTTCGGATTGAGAAGACTTTTTGGTTGAATGAGATCTGGGCACGCTGCCAAATGAATAGAAAATGGTGTTCTCTTCCTCTCGACTAGCCATGGCACTCCCTCGTCATTAGGAGGGGAGTGCATGTGAGCCATTCCAGATTTGATTTTAATAATACCAATGTCTTCATTTTGCCTTCCAGCCTCTTTAAATTGTGGTTTTTGGGTAAATGCAATACAGCCTCTTTTCACCATTTAGGGACTTAGATAAAAACACCTCTCAGTTCTTTTGATTCCAAGCTCGAGGAGTATCAGGTGTGTCTGGCAGGAGTGTTTGAGGGCAATCCTCTGAAACTGAGGAATTGTATTAGCTTCCATGAAATAGAGTTTGCTTTCACTGAGGGGTGTAGAAATAGGTGAACCTCCCTCTGCCTTGTGATGATGTCGTATCTCTTTGTTACGATAAAGGTGCTTCAGTGTTTTTTAATAAGATCTACTTAATAATTTCTACACTGTCCATATTGCCACTTAACGTGTCACAGATTCCTCCCATATGGCCTCATGGCCGCTACATAGGGTTTGACAGATAACGCCATAATGTCCCCGTTTCACCTCTTCAAGTGCTGGTATTGTCAGCACACAAACAAACAGGCAGAGTGCTGTTTCCTGCTCTCCCCAAATGAACCGTCTGGCCTGGGAGCCTGCAAAAGCCAGAGGTTAGAGCTCCATTTTCCTCCCTCCTCGCCACATCACCATGACAACGGATATAGAAATCACACTGTCTCCTGGGAAGAAAGCCTGGGTGACACCACACAGTGGCACTTTTGTGGTACATGAGGAGAGCAGGGTTCATTTAGGCAAGCCGGTCAAGGATGAGTATTCAGCTCTCTGAAGAGGAAAGATCAGGATGGACAGAGAGGGGCGGAAAAAGAGGCCTTGGTCAAAGAGCTGTGATGTGGCTCCAACCACTGAATTCACCAGCCGGAAAGAGAAAGGTGACCGATTAATTTATTCCTAAAATAGCCCACACGCCTGTCAAGTGCTAAGGCTTTTCCTGGGGTCTTCAAAAAACACATAAATCTTGTGTTTTACTCCTTTTCCAAATAGTTTGTGGCACCTGTTATATTAGTAGTACAACTTATATAATTCAAAAACGTCTATTTAGCTTTTACTCATGCAATTCTCTAACTTCCATCAAGGGTTGTATTAGACATGAGAGGCCTCTACTGGCTGCTGAGGTCCTAACATCTGTCGCATTAGTGGGAAACAAACCACATCCTACACAGGGGACTATGACATAAGGGGCATTTGGAGGAAGTAGCTACTGTAAAATAAGGAGAACAGCAACGTCTGAAATGCAAGCGCAGCTTTGTATAGTGTGGCTTGTAGTTGTGAAGCTAATTAAAATTCAACGCACATATATGTTTGATGGATTAAATCTAAGAACTGAAAAGTCTTCTCCCTCTCTGTGTTTAAGAGCATGTGTCTAAATCCGTTCAATAAACCAGTCAAAGTCTTCACACTGTTCAGTGAACAATAAAAATCAATACCATTAAACACTTCTTTAAGAAACCTTAAGTGTTTCCCCAGTGGCTTTGTCGGTTTCTATGTATCATATCTTTTTACAGTCTCTTGTCAATAAAACATTCGGAGGATCTTAAATTCTTCATTACATCTCTGAGGCAGAGGTCTCCACACGTCTTTTTTCTCCCCCTCGCCAGCGTTTTGAAGATTCAGGTAACTGATAGATCAATAGACAATATTTTTAGAGGAGTGAACGTACCTTTCATGCAGCGCTAACTTGTTTCTTCCTGCGCCCCAGGTGTCTGGGGCGTCCGTCCAATCAGAGGATCCCATAAGAAGCGGCCCGACCGACCACAAGCCTGATCATTCGCTTCCTGAATGCATTCCAATTCCTTCACAGGCGTATAAGCAATTTTTACAGTAGTTAAGCAGAGGTGGAACTGCTTCACATAATCTCGCTTAGACCGTCTCCACTGTCGGGCCAGTGACAAATCATGTTAAATCCCAGGCTGAGCTCAAGCACAAAGTGGAATAAGCTTTTTTGTGGCAATAAACATCAGAGTACGGACAGCAAAAACACTCCTGCGATCAGTGTTATCCATCCTTTCAGTACACCAAAACATCCCCTACCCAGCAAGTCACAGCTTGTGGTAATGGATGTTTAATTTGAGCCTGTTTTTCCTGGACTTATTGTGCCTTTTTCAAATGTAACTAAACTACAATTCAGAGCTAAAACAGCATGTTCTGACAGCATTTACAGTATGTTATGCTGGATTTGATCAGTGATGTTAGGTTGTGGTCTCAAGCTATTAGGGGTCATGTTTGGTGTGATGCCTGAGGGTGAGCAGGTCAGTTAACTATTAACCAAGGCGGGTTATTTACCTTTTTTTCTCTCCTCTTTTACTAACTCCTCTAACCACTGGTTTCAATGCCTAACTTGACACTAACTTGACTCTAGGGAGCAGCTTCAATTGTTTAACCTTAAGCTGACCATGACAAAGTAGCCCTTTCAAAGTAGCCAACAGGCTTACTTCCACTACAAATAACAACGTTGTGGCGAGAAAAGCATTCATGCTCAGAAAACACACACAATGACACATACCACAAATATAGTATGACAGAGACGGGACACTGACAGCATCACATTTTAGGACTTTTAGTGGAGAATGAAATATAAAAAGGAAGAAAAAAAACATGTTTGTTATTTCTGTAGAATGGTATGGTTTATTGTTCATTTTGTACATCTTTAGTATAATTAATTCATCTTTATATTTATCTTTATGCACCTTTTGGTTAGATGCTAAATTGCATTTTGTTGTACTAGTGACTCGGTGCAACGACAATTCAGTTGACTCTAATCTAGTCATTACTGACTAATCTACCCATTATTTTATCCATTATTTTTTCAGTTAATCTGTTACACGTTAATTCTATTAAAACATCAGCAGCACAAAACGCTCATCACCGTTTCCCAGAGTCCCAGGGGACGTCTTCAAATTGCTTGTTTTGGCCAACCAACAGTCTAAAACCCCAAAGACATTCAAGATACAACGATATAAATTAAAAGCAGCAAATCTACACATTTGAGAAGCTGGAACAAGTCAATATTTACCATTTTCAGTTATCAAACCTGTGGTCAATTGATTTTCTGTTGACTCTTTTCAACTCTAATCTTTAACACTGCCATTTGACAGAAATTATATAATAATAGCAATATATATAAGTATATAAGTATAACTGAGAAAGACCCTAGTAACAAAGAGGACTAACCCCTACAAAAACTAACCCTAACCCATAAAGGGCAACAGTAAAACATATGTTAAACTTCTTAAACTGGGTGTTTGTGTTATTAATGCTATGTGTACCCACAAACCTTGTTTTTTTTTTACTGCTGAGACTGACTCTTGACGCGTCTTGGTCTTGGGGCCCTCTGAAGACCATGGCATGCATCCCACCCCCTGCCTCATCACCCGTCCTCCCCTTCCCTTCCTCTCCGCCCTTCACCCCATCCCGTTTGAGCTTCATCAAAGCAAAAGTAGCTCAAGGATTGCTAATGCTTCAGATGGTAGCACTAGTCCTAACAACCCTGAGGTTGAGGAATTCTTTGCAGCAGACTAAGGTCATTTTTTTTTTCCTCCATTCTCTCCCCCCTTCTCTCCCTCACTTTCTCTCTCCATCTAACCCCCTCTCTCCCCCAAAATGCTTTTCTCTATTAATCAGAGCTCACAGCTCAAACTGGTCTTCAACTTCCTCCCCAATCCTCGCTAAGCCTGTCATTTCTGGCTATTATTTACTTTAATGGGCTTTGGCTGATCCCTGGCGAAGCCTTGGATCTGAGAATAATGCGGCTGAGGGTAGCAGGCCCAGACGCAAGCGCGGGGCTGCCTGTAGATTAGCTATGGCAGATGGGCTTTACAGGGGCTTCCTGTGAGCAGGAGTGTTGATTGAGAGGGCATAATGAGAGAGGTGGTGTCCTCACAATGGACCCAGCCACCTCGCTGCACCTCTTGCGTCCAAACAACCTCTGAGCCCCTCAGCGCTCCCTCTCTCTCCCTCCGTCTCCCTCCGTCTCCCTCCCTTCCTTTCTCTCTTGGTCTCTCCCTCGCTCTCCCTCTCCCTCTCTCTCTCTCCTCTGTGTGGAAGTCGAAGTGCAGAAACAAGCACAAAAGCAACTGTAAATAACCATGAATGTTAATCCAGCATTAATTGGTTCCCTCTTAAACTGGGTGTGCACTTTCACAGGCTGGGCTCCCCCGCGGGTCATTAAAGGCATAGACCCCTTCTCATTGTTTACTTAACTAGCTTCTTCTATATTTCAAGAGACAGACTAATAAAATTGACCATGGCTACAGTATCAAGACGACCTCTCTTGATTGTGTTTTGTCTGAAAGCGAAAGCGTCAAATCTGAGCAATGATGTGTGTTTTGTCACAACACCCAAACGTCCTGTAAAATAAAAAAAAAATAAAAATGTTCTAAGCATCCCCCCCAGGTTTCTATTTTAACACTTTTCTCTGCACTTCAAAATGTAGATTAAACTGGAGCACTGTCATTGTTGTCATGACTTGATCTCCAGCATTGCTCCCTCACCTGTTTTTGTATACACTGCGGTGTTGACACTGAGCCCTGGGCCACACTGGGGCAAACACTCTGCAAACGGAGTGTGGAAAAGCCTGCAGTAGTCCCGGGGTCAAGTTTGTATACAAGAGTTTAAATTTTGTTGCGTCCGATTCTCTATGTCTCCAGCTCTGGAAGTTTCCACACAAGGGCCACTACACAATCCACAGACTCCAATTATCCCCTTCCTCTGAGCGCCTTAAGCAAGTTTTTCTAAACTCCTTTCACTTCGCTCTTGTCAAGCAATGAAAGAAAAACTAACCACCATGTCAAGAGAACTCAGCTGCCTAGCAACAGGGCCACAGTTTAATTCTGATTTGCTTCAGGTTTTGAGTAATGGGAATTGACAATGTTAAGCCAGTCACAAGTGTTGTTTGTCACCTCTGAAATGCAAACAAAAATGCATTGTTTTTCCAAAGTATTGAGCATGATTGATGTTTAGAGACCACAATGGTATCATTCATTTCTCCCTTGTGTTTTTGCCAGGATTGATGTCATATCTTTTCATGGCAAGTTAAAGGTTTTGAAGGAGCATGAAAATGCACAGCTTTTCATCTCGCAGCAGACGGCAGCGCGGCGCATGCATTCCTATAACTGGTGAAGTTTAATGATTCTATTCAGCCTCTGTTCATCTCACCCAGAAATAATTTAATAAGAAACTTTGGCCTTTAGAAGTCTCTGTGTCGTGTCACAATAGTCAGAGGACAGACAAAAGACAACCTGAATACAACAAAGAGAAAGTCCTGAATATGAAAGCCTTTGATACCCTTCATTTGTTTGTTCTGTGACTTTTTGTAGGATTTGTTTTTCATGACAGATTTTGATGCTAAAATATTTTGAATTGCAGTTTTTGCAGTTTGAGTGTCAGTAGTAAATAAGTAAAAACATTTTAAATTTGGTTTAGAGCAGAAACAACTTTAGATCAGAAATGTTACATTTCACACAAACTTTTTTGTATTTTATGTATTATGTACATTATGTTTTATCATATGATACTGTATACTGTCCTTACAGTATGATACATTTAACTGATTTTTGTGAGATGATTTCTTGTATTACTCTGTGACTGAGCAGTTCAACTATATCAAAGCTGAAAAAATCGTATTGTATAATTGATTGATGCGTTATAATAGAAATTCACTCAGTAGAACAGAAATCCAACATTTAGGTCTTAAAATTTCTCTTTTAATCTTTTCCTCAGAACATATGACACACAGCTGCTCTGAAGTTATGTTTTAGTTTTATGGTTTTAGTTAATTTGTTTAATTTAAAGCAATAAAAGCATTTTTAGTAAGTAACATTTCTTCTGTAATCTAGACCATTTTACATCATCTTATGTGTCCTATAGACTAGCTTTTTTTTTTTTTCCTTCCAGAGAATTGTGCTTGATTGTATGATTTGGAAGCTGGTAATTTCTTCTGCTCCAAGGAGCATTTTTCAAAGGCGCAAATGACACAATAAGAAAGCCATCCATCACAAAGGAAAATTAGTGTAGAAATAAATGGCAGCCTTTGCCTCTCTCCTCTGTGTCCCATGTGAAGCTCAGATGAATATTGAGGCAGACAGCAGAGAATAGTCAACAATAACCTCAGTGACATCAAAGGCCCAGACAGTGGTACTGGGGAAGCCCACAGAGGGCCTAAGACAAAATAAACATTGGCTATGTCAAAGCCCACATATCTCCACCCAGAACTCCCCCTTCCGACACGTTACTGTTGCAGGTCTGCAGAGTGAATCCTGCGTCCATGCTGCTGTGTCTATACTGCCATCTGCAATAGATTGTAAAGCTTAATCTTTGCTGCAAATAATTTTCTCCCACCCAGGGATAACACTGGCCTCAGTGATAATTGCACCATCTTATCCGAACCAGACAAAAAAAAAAAAAAAAAAAAAAAAGACTTAATTTTATTAATTGTGAAAAACCCCACTGTTCAGTATTTGTGTCTCGCATGTGTTGCCATTTCAAAGAATGTTTTGCTATATGGAAACTGTAATCTCTAACAAGCATTTAGGTTCTCCTTTATATGCAGTTCCATTCATGTTGTATGAAGACACAATGAAATGCATGTAATATCAGTGCAAAAGTCATGTATATGGAGCATGTAATTTCACAAGCTTACATCACAACTGCTTCCACTTTCCCATCTATTTCAGTCTCAGTGATCTTATCGCAATACATGCTTCTATATTTAACATATTGAAGCATGCTTATGCTTTGATCAAACATACATACTTTTGTTAAAAGGTCTTGTAGTGATAAATGCAATCATTTAACAGTAAAGGGAAATGTTGCAAGATGATTAAATGTTACAAGTCTGTCATCAGTTAAACAAAAAAGAAAATGTATATTCTAACAAATACAGATCTATATGCCACAGTCATAACACATTAAGAAGTCTCTGCCTCATCTTTTATTAGAAGTAGCTCATTTATAATCATCAACATGCTGAAATAATCAAGAACTACACCACCACAACAAATAGTGCTTGGTGTGAAAAACATATCTGGTGTCTCTCAGGTTCTGACATTGAAATGTCTTCCTGCATCCATAACAAATGGCTTTTAGCACTCATGCCATCTGTCCTTAATGAGTCCATTTTCTCTCCAAGCCATTTCCATACTGTATTGTGCATTGCCTTACATGCATTTGCATAATTGTTCAAAGATTTTGCGCCAAAATAGATATCCATGCTGGGAGTGAGTGTGAGAGGATGAAGCCGGAGAAGAAAAGAGAGGGAGAGAAAGAAGGCAGAGTGAAGATGTTTGTGAAATAATGTGCAGGGAAAATTCATTTTTTTCTCCCTCTAAGCCCCGCAGTAACCTAATCAGGAGTTGCTTTATCTGCTAATCCACATTTAAACTTTAACCTGTGGGGGGGCTCTTTGTGTTAGTTAATGTAAGCATAAAAGCAGAGGCCGGCCTGAATGACTAATCAGATCCATCATACATTGTAAAACTAAATAGCTTTTCCAAAAGGAAATCAGAATTAGCGTGACTTCCATCTAAGGAGAAGCAGGGTAAACTTTAAATGAAACAATGGCCATATAACAAAATGGTGGAGTGGAATAAATTAGTGTTCAAAAGGCAACTTCTTAATCAGCTCAGCTGTCTAAGCCTGACAGAAACGGGGATGTTGGGTCATTTGGTAAATGAAGGCATGGAAGGGCAAACCTCAAGACGCAGATAGGCAGCTGCTAATGGAGCCAAGTTCAAAATGAAATGCGAGGACAGGCATATAAACAGGAACAAATGCTGGCAATTTAATAAAAAGTAATTTGAAGGAAATCTTTACAGGCCCACAGGACACGCCACAGCTAAGATGATAAATGACAGGCATGACAGATGACATATTAGGCTTTTAATATTTCAGTATATAAAGAGAATTAGAAGTTTGAGCTCAAAGCAGGACGTAAATGAGATCATCCAACAACAATGGTTAATTCATTGCAGTATTTAAAATGTATCAGCTGCTGAAGTCGACTTTCAATTGAACAGAAGCGCCAGCTGAACAGAAAAGGGATGTTGAGGATTTGTTTTTGTGCTTAGAATTACTTTTAAACACCTTTTTTTTTTTTTTTTTTTTTAAATTGGATTTATCTTATAATGGTTGAAAAACAAACTTAAACATATAAAAGCATTTGTTTAATGTCTCTCAATCAACATAAACCATGCATATTCATAAAGGCTTTGAAACAATGCATTAGTTACCATGACACAGATAGTCCTCATCGGATTCTGAAGTCAATTACCTGTCACAACTGCTACATGCTAAATGGTGCAATTCACGTGAGAGATCAAGAGAAATGGTGATTTTTCCCCCCCCCCCTTTTCACAGCATTAAACATCTGTTGACAGAGTTCACGTTTACTCCTGTGGGACTAGCACTTAAATTTGTGGCTTAAACCAGTGTCTGTAGCACAACAGTGACATATGGAGCTCTAGACATTATGTACCTAATATTCACATAAATGTAGTGATGCTAAAAGAGGTCTTCTTTGTACCTAGACCAGTACAACCTACACCATTTTAATATTATTATTCGTTTAGAACAAAATGTACTGTTCTGCTTATATCTGATGAACTGGACTAGTAATGCTCTCTAATTATAGTATTTTTCTGCTTTATTCTCCACTAACACTAAAATGCTACTCTTGAATTCAAAGCAGAGAGAGACAGGATAAAAAAAAAAATACAAAAAAAAGACTAGCATGTCACTTTCCCCTTATCGATGTATCTGACCATATAATTTTCTCTCCATTAGAGACTGGGACATGCTACTGTATCAACATTATCATATCACAATGTAAAGTCATCAGCTCATTTCATGATGCATTTGATTCCTTTTTCCCCCCTCCCTCTCTTTTGCTCCATCCCTCCCAAAAAAAATAATGTTTTTAAATCACCAGAGTCATGATAATGATGGAGATTCATCTCACAGAAAACTCTGTAAAATTATAAAAATACAAGCTCGAAAATGGTGTGGATTTGACCCCTTTTGTTAAATTCACAAACTTGTGTAGTCTTTTAATCTGGAAGAAGTTAAGATGTTAGTGTGTTTTTCAGCAGCACTTCAAACAGGGAGTATGCAGGTGTAAAAACACAGGTCGTCGCGGTTTATTTTCCAAAATCTAAAGTGAGAAAACACAAAGTCTAATTCTAGTCACACAAAGCCTCCTTACATATAGCTGTATGGATAATCCAAAACACTAGCCTAGGTCCTTAGCTCACTGTAAGAGAGAGGTTGAAAGCTGGGGGATGCACTCGAGGTGATTATCATTTTCATTTTAATAAAAGGTAGCTGCTCCCATGGTATGTGGGTGTCTTGAGTATTTATGAATCATGCCTGCTCCTAGGATACTCAATAAGACCGGGCCACTGGAAGATTGTGCTGTGGTCTCTGTGCAGGAAACTATGCATTCTAGCTTCCCAAGGTCTGAGCACATGAAGGGGCTACGTGTCCTCTGCTTCACTTCTGCTGTTATTGTCTTGTTTCTTCCAAGGTCCCAAAGCTCTTCTGTAGGATCTGACTCCATCTAGTGGCCTCTCTTCAGCATGCATGCATGCCACCCCAAACCAGACTCAACCTATAGCTGTGTACACACACACACACACACACACTACTTCACCTCCTAGATCCTCTAAACTATGTCAAAAATATATTTAACCTTACAGGACATGTCTATACTTGTACAATCAAATGTTCTTTGCATCTTCATACCATCTTTATCAAATATTTTGTATTTTATTCCTCTCTTTGAATAGCTAGGGCCACTGTGGTCGTGCTTCTGTAGAACCAGTCTGCCAGAGGCTGGGGGTAATAAAACAATTTCTCCGGAGCCACCACTCGGAGCCTACTAATAAAAGAAGCCATCTCAAGGGACATGTAATCTTTGCACATCCTCTAAAGCTCATTATTACCATAATACCACAATAAAGTTGTCTCTGTCATATTAATGTTACCCACTTTTTTCAGAATTCTAATGAAGTTGTCCAGTCCATTTTCATTTAGAAGATTACGATATGTAAAGAAACAATAAGGGAGGCCAAGGCTTTGCGACTGTAATCACGCAATTTACCACCACTCTCAGGTCTTATATGACAGGCCAATTTCCACACTTATTAAGCCTCTGACACACTTGAAATAATCGTATTAGCGTTTTTTTGTGAAATTAGCCCAATTTCTGGGAGACAGTCTTGAATTGACGTAATAGACTCCTATGCATAACTTGTGATGTCTCTATTGCTGCTCAGCACCAGGCAGGGGGTGGAAAGGCCGGTCCTTAGCCAGAGCTATCAGTCAAACCTGCTCTGCGCTTGGCCTGCTATATACTGCACTTTAAGTTCCTTTTTTTTTTTTTTTTTACATTTCTAATCAAGGATGTGGTGCTAAATGATTTCATTTGCTCTGGAATGAACGATACGGAATATTTTAACACTTCCAGCGACTCCATGTGGAGGAGGTCAGAGGCATGTCTGGGACCTCTACCCCAGCTAAAACCGAAAAACAACTTCCCCACTTGCTTTTCACCCGCTCCGTACATGGATGACATTTTGCCTCGGTGCCACTGGTAAACATCGCCAAAGTAGCAAGCACAAAAGTTGTGGTGTCATAATTCACCACCGCAAAATGAGGCCGCTCACTGGGAGCGGTGGAAAGAAGAAACACAAGGCACTCTGCTCATGGCCCCCCTACAGTGAGGAATGCACACACTGCAAACCGGTTTCTAGTTGGGGGTACGCCACATCCTGGTACTTTTATCTTTAACCCATGACCCCTGGCACATCTGGAAACGTAGTTGGACTCAAATATGAGGAAGTTTTCTTTTCTCTTCGCTCAAAGCGATTATGGAAGAGAAGCTTTTAAGTTTTTCTGCAACACAGTAAACAGAGCTTTCTCAGAGTAAGGATGTTTAATGGCTGCACTAGCTATGAACTCTGGGATATTGACCATTTGAGCAGTACAGTGAGCGAGCACAGGACACTGAGGTGATGAGAAAATACCATTGTTCTTTTTGGCTGGGATGCTTCAAGACTTGGAAGCGGATAAACATCTCGGCTGGAGCTGGACGTCTTTGATGTTCAAGGATGATGATCTGGACACCGAGATGGAGCCAATGCAAACATGCCAGGCGGGGTATTTTGAAGTAACACATAGAAACACCTTTTTTTTCTTTGAATCAACTGTTTCCAATCAGCTCTTTATTTGTTCTTTTATGACAGAGCCTGAATAGTGTTTTTGCTAAGTGGTATGAGGTGGAACATTCTGATCTTTCTTGCTGCGTGTTTACGTTTCATGGTTTCTTAGAGACAGACTTTGTTTGTGCATCCTCTGCATACATACAGTGCATATTGTCATTCTAGTGTAAAATCATCTCTTTATAGTGTGTGTGATTGGGCCTCTTTGACAGCGTGAGTCAGCCTGAGGGTGTCTCAGTGATACGAAAAAAATAATCTTTCCCTCTGCTAGCCTTCTCTGAATCAAAACAGCAATCAAGTAGAATACAATTAGCAGAATATATGCAGGTATTTATTAGCTGTTTATTATCTACACCAAGAGGGTGCATCAGAAATGTCCTCCACAGTAGACAATGCTGACTGAGGAGAGGAAATTATTTTCCCATCAATCTCTCTTTTGGGACTTGTCAGCAAGGTTATGATTTGATCACCCAAGTCTTTCAGCAGAGATTGGTAACCTCTTCAGGTTTTATGATCATTGTTATTTCAGTGTTGCCAAGGGGGGGGTGGGGGGTTAGGGCCCTAATCCTGGCCGTTTAGTAGTGCTGACATTTACTGGAGCAGCGATTTTATGTCACTGCCTTCTGCTCCTCGTCCAGCCGCAGCTGCTTTTTTATTCCGTATAAAACGACTATTTCCGAGATAACACCAGATCTCACAGTGATACGGAAAGACAAAGTGGAAAGGAAAGGGCTATAATAAAAAGAAAAGTGTCTATAGGGAATTTTTCATACAGTGTTTGTCTCAGGAGGAAATCTGTGAATTTTAGATTCCCCAAAGAAGTATTTTAATACCAATCCTTGACTTTCTCAAGGGAATAAAAAGGTATCTCTAAGGTAAATCCTCCATCCTCATCTGCCCTTTCAAGCATGAACACACACACACACACACACACACACACACACACACACACTTCACATTTATTCATGTTTCTTCTTTTAAATTTTCCACTGAGTAATCTTCCACAACTTTGAACATGACATCAAAAAGCAAATGCGACATTTGAAGTATCAGTCATTTAAAAAAAAAAAATAAACGTTGAAAACAAAAACGCCCTTTCTTGTAGAATAAATAAATGTATTTAATGAGATATGAAATGCTTATAAATGTCTTCTCACTGCACGGTTAATTGCAGCTTGTCACCCTAAAGCATTCAGTGATATATTGCATACACACACAGCAAAGAGTTTTTGTTTTCAGTGTATGACTTTTATATCACATTTATGCTCTGCGCCATGTTTTCAAATGTATACACAGTGTCACTATTGTCTGTTCAGTAATTTAAAACATGTATAATCATATTAATCACTGGAAGTTTAATAGGTAGGCTTACATCATTTAGCATCACAGACACCAAATCACACCCAGGGTTATAGTTTTGCAGAAAATCAAAAGGGAGCAACGGTATAAAAGCTTTTCTTGCTTGAGAAAAGTGAGCAAGTTCCAAGTAAGGCAATCGCCACTGCCATTTACATCAAAAATTCACCAATAAAGTCAGTGTGCTGTAAAAACAGGCCATATTTTTACATCTGTGGCCCTTGCTGAGCGAGGCTGCACAGGGAAGACCATTTCACACATCTTACCACCCCGTGGTTTCCTGGCTTACAGTCTCGAAGTCCATGTTCTCCGCATTTTCCTGTATGCTCTGCCTCGTTAACTCTTACTCAGACCTGATAGTGTGAAAAGACATTTTGCTCTGTTGTTCTTGATTGTTATCTGTCCAACTTTGTTTCCCAATTTACTTTTTCTGAAAGAAAAAGAAGTTACAGAACCCAAGTTGCCTTTAACCAGCTGATATCTGAACTTACATGCTTCGTGAGAACAAAAAGAAATCACTGGTATCTCCAAGCTAAACTGGAAAGCAGTTTTAAAGCAATTGATCACTCATGCATATGTTGGATAAGTATTTACTATAAAAGAACATGCTAAATGCCTAATTCTGACGTCCCTCTTTCTGCAGATAAGAGAAAATCCCAGAAAGAGCAAAGAGGGTGATGGAGAGAAAAATAGATTGAATCTGGCAGAAATAAAAAGATGACAGAAGTGCTGGCTTCATAGCAACTCTCCCTTTTACATTAGACTTGTTTGTTCTATCAGTGGGAACACATCAGCAGTCATCACAGACCGGTTCACCAGGCAAGACGAGAAATCCAGTAAAAGAGTCTGGGAGGCAACAGATTAGAGGAGGTCACATCATGCTAATGAGAGTCATTACTATCACATGATAGCAAATAAACTAATTGCCAGCTTATTTACGAGACAGAGTGTCCTAAATCAAAAGGTTAATTACATCTGAGACAGAGTCCTTCACTGGAAATCGACCTTTAGATTTTCTGTTTTCGTGCTCTTTTTATTTTTCCATCCTCCTTCCTCTTTTCTGTACGAGATACAAAAGGCCGTATCCAGATAGAGTTGCCTGCTTGTTTTTTGATAAGCTTCAGGCGCAGACCCTTGCCTATTACTTTTTGTGTTTTCCCAGGAAGTGCCGGGCTGCATAATTAGCAAACATCATCAGACAAGACTTGGTGCCACCAAGGACTTTATTTTTCCTGAAGTTTCTGCGCCCTGAAGCTTTCCCCCAGCCACCAAAGAATGTTTGTTCTTCCTGAAATTAGATGGGTTTAATTGCTGTGGAACAACAGCAAAACAGCCGCCATCCCACCCTCCCTCCCCCCCCACGCCACCCCCAGCACACACAAACACACACACACACACACGCATACATAAAAAGTCTAAGATCAGGCTGGCTAATTATGCTAATAGCCAATTGTTCAACCGTGGTGATATGTTTACTGAGGGAGTTGATGTGTTTCCTTTTGCTTCGTCATAAGCAGCCTGTCTACGGGTCCTTTGTGAGATCGCTGCACCTGAAGGCAAGAGGACTGTGCCCTCATCTATCCTGCCTAACCCATTACCCTTGGACAGGGAAGAAGATAAATATTGTTGCAGATGCCTAACTCTCTGCAAATGAGATTTTTCAAGCCAGATTTATCAAGCCTTGGCGGGGTGTTTAAGACTCCAAAACTTGGCCCTCGGCATGATAAAATGGCAGCACATGTTTCTGAATCACCCACCACAGTGTTGTTGCCAAAGGGTTATGATGATATAGTCAACTGCTTTTTTCCTGTTGTGCATCATAGCCTTTGAGGTTCTCATATTCTGTTTTCTCGAAACCTCCAAACTAAAAAAATCTGGGTAGAGCGCAATGTTAATCTTTTTTTGCAAAAGTGTTGCTTTTTAATGCTTCCATGAACACAATATATTTTGTTTATAGCAGGCACTGTGCGACAGTCTTTATACAGTATATTGTACTGTATAGAAATGCCTCTACCTTCCTGTCTCCCATCAAATATATCCATTCCTGTTTAAAGGATTTTTAAAAAAGTTTGATTTATCAACATAATGCACTAGCTTTATATCCCTATTTTGTGGCAAAACTTACAAAAGAAAAAAACTCTTCTTGATAATGTGAAGTGTGAATACACAATGTTGTCTAGAACTGAGTTGAGAAATTAAGTTGAATCAAGAGACATGGGCACATCTGTTCTAATGGTGTGTATTACACTGTTTTTAATTTTAAATATCAAGAAACACAGGAAGAGTAGGTGCTCTCCCCTGTATTTAAGCTCCAAATCATCTCCCATCAACATCAGAAATCAAAATAAATGTTTTAAAGCATACACAGCATGCGGCCTCTGCTCACACCCAAAAATGCAGCGAAGGCATTGATAGGAAAAATTCATAGGGCCTGCAGTAAAAAAGTTGTGTATCCAAACCTGTTGCTGCCAAGCCTGTGGTCTTAACGACCCTCCGTGGAGCATCCCATGGTGAAGTGCCATATTTATGTTGGCAATATATGCGAAAGAATTAGGATCATAAAACTCTACGGCCACACAAAAGCTCTCAAAGGCCGCTGTTTTGTGCGGCCGCCTTTATTTATGCAACTGCAGGCTGAAGTGAAGTTGTCCGCTTTATCTTACGTTCAAAACAGTATTTCGTGTCTTGACCACCTTTGTAGCTAGAATGACTGGATGAGATTTATGACTTCAAAAAATATTTCTTTACTGCTACCATCATCACTGAGTAATGCTTGTGTTTTGTTTCACCTATTTTTCCTAGTGTTAAGTTTATTTTTTGGTCCACTGGCAGGAATCCAGCCGCACAACACTACACAGCAAGTGTGTGCAACGTGGCATGTCTCCTGCAGGCTATCATGCCTGGAGGACACAATAAGCTGAAAAACATATACCTAAAAATGTGCCTGTTCTGTTTTAAACTCGTGTAAGACTCTATTTCTATTTGAGCTAAGGTAAGGGTAGTTTTTGTACTAGTATAACAAAAAATGTATCTTGGTCAATGTAAAACCGAAGGTCAACCTGTACTGTATGTGGGCTGTGGAAAAAATGACCACTGCACTGAATAATGATCTCTGCGCTCAGATTGCACCAGTTACCCCTGAGCCTCTTGGGTGACTCGTGGCACTTAGGTGTTGAAAATGACAAAGTTCACGACCAAGTAAACCATATATCATATTTCCTTTTTCTAGGGAAAGAGGTGCTTTGAAATTCAAACACACATTTCTATTTGTGTTTGAGCACGCATTCTTTTGTATGAAATGTCACTACATTTGGAGAATGTAGCATCACAAAATGCAGCTGAAGAAATGTTAGAAAAAAGTGAAGCACCTTTATTTAATTCTTATCATTTTTTCAAAAGAGTCTGCTTGTCATAAGGGTGCCGCTTCACAATGACTGACAGTGCAGGAGGGAGGAATTACAGTAGAAAACTAAGACCAGAGTCAAAGAATACTGTAACTCTAAACTGGAAAACACTCCATGGCTACCCCATCTTCTCCACCTCCAGGGGTAGCTCTAACCAGCAGCAGCAGCAGCAGCAGCAGCGGGGGACGCTCGTAAAATAAACACAAAATTCAGGCTGAAGACTTTACCTGCCCTTTGAGCCGGCAGAGGAAATGCAGACAGGAAGGCTGCTTTTTACCTCTTTTCCCATCTTCACTGTGGGTAGGGGAACCAATAACATAAAAAGAGTATCATAATGTCAAAACCTGAAATGAAAATCACAAAATAAAACTTTTACACACTGCAGATTAACCCAGGACGGACACTCAATTAAAGGGTAGTGCCGGGTCTTCATAAAGGTGACCTTTGACACTGCATTTTCACTCCAAATCAACACTCCCCTCACACACTCCGCTCAAGCCAACAGGGAGCCTGGAGTTTCTGCAAATGAACGATCTGTCAGGAGGCTGTTTATATCCCCTCGCCCGCTCCTTTATTTAACACTCTGCATTAAAAGGGAAGAGCTTTTTAATTAGCTATGGACTCTCCTATTTTAATCAACTCACAAGCGGAGTCCAGCTGTGACAGCCTTGACAGGCGAAGACTGGTGACGTTCCGACTGCTGACTTTCCGCCCGAAAAAAAAAGAGGACCACTGAATTTGCAATCTCAAGCAGTTTAGCGAGATAGATGGGTTTTGAATTAAAGTGTAACAGCCTGTCTCTTTCCAGCTAGAAGACTGTTTGTAGTAATTTTTAATTGAGGTTTTTTTTTTTTTAAAGTTCTTAAATATACACAACTTGTCATAATGTTTTGGACTTCTGCTGTCTGACTGGATATAAAGGTTTGCCACTGCAACAGCACTGTGAGTTGATCCGGTAGGTATAAGAAGACACGGTTAAAAGCCCTATGCAATATATCGTGCTCCTGACGGCTCTCACATTAGTGCATTAAAGCCTTTGAAAACATTTGATTGTGCTGGACATTGTGCCAAAATGTGCAGAATGTAGCGCACCTGGTATGTTAATCAACTTGCTTCATCAACATCATTTGCTTCATCTTCGCTCACTTCCGTCACTGAACTGTCTTTTATCCCTGGAGTGGCTTTAAGCTGTTAAGCAAAACACAACAAACAAAAAGTATAACAGAGGTTCCTGTTTCAGCCATTTGATGTAGCTGCCAGGCAGCCAGTGGGATGCTTTAAATTGAATTTCCTCTATTCAAGATGCAGCTTTTATTTACATGACAAGACTGAACAGATTGCGTCGGCCCTGGAAAAGATAAATGAAAGATGAGAAGGAAAAAAAACTTGGACAAATTAAAGCAGATATTTGCCAAACAATCTAATGCAATTAAAACGGAAAGAGCTGTCGAGTACGTAATGTTAGTCCACTCACTTCAACCGTCACTGACTTTTTGATCTTTTATTACACATAGGAGAGTAGCCTACTGTTAGACTATGATGTGCAATCTGCTCGCCTCTCATACTGTCATGCAAATACATTAGCTTAGGAGATGGGTCCCTCCACAGTACTCTCGGTGGACAACACTCATTAAACTAATTACACATTGAACCTAAACTGAGTGGAGCGTAATGAGGTATGTGATATTCACAAGGAACTTATGCCATTGGGAACACGCCAATGGAAATTTGTGATGCCACCATTCCACACCTGCCTGAAACCACCCAGAGTGAAAACACGATATACTTTTTCAGAACTATTTGAGTTGTTTGTTTAATTTGGTATATCTGCACTGCTAGAGGCAGCATAAGGCTGAATTTTCTGTGTATAAGTTTAGATTTCATGGGGATTGTGAATACTGTTTTACAACCATTCCTGAAAGTTACATGAGAAGACTGTTACCACTCTCATGTCTGTGCCTCAAAAGGTTAAAAAAAATAAATAAATCTGCCTCCCAGCAACTTTAATGCTCAGAAATTAAAATGTTATATATATTGTTAGGCAGATGTTTTACCTTTGGACATAGCAAGGCACTTAACTGAACTTTTCTTGAGTAGAACATAAAAAAAAAAGAAAAACTTAATTTAATTAAAGTCTTTTGTGTATAGGTCTACCCTTCCTGAGAACAGTCCAAGTAGGCTGTAGTACAGCACTATATGCATCCTGGTCAGAGGTCAAAGGAAAAACCAGAGAGTTGCAACTTAACAGATGCCTTAAATTCAGAACAAAGCAAACACCACATCAAGATGAGGAACCATCGAAACATGGACAAAAAAAAAAAAAAAAGTTCCTTCAAAGACAGTAAACGGGGTGGCGCATCAGCAATTCAGTGTTCAGTGGGCATAAAACCAGGATGCAGCAATGCTGTCACTCCTGATAAAACTGAAGGGCAGTGAAGGGTAATCTCTGTTGCAGTAGATAGAAAAGGCTTCCTGCTTCTTCGACCATCACCACCTCGCCCTGCAATAAGTGTGTGGTTTCAACTTACTGCATTCAGGAGGAGCGAAGGGATGACAAACACAGGAGGGTCAGCCTCCACAGCAGGCTGGTTCTGGTCCAGTGCTGTGGTACAGGCAGAGTGAGAGTCCTGTGCTTGTCATGCTGCTCTCTCATCCTACAAACCTTTGCTGTTGGTATACAGGTTGAGCTGGTGCTGGTCAGGAAGCAGCCTTCTATACCGGGGGCAGGGGAGGTGCCATTTTAGATGGACTCTCCTTTATTCCAAGACCTAAGAGTGGGGATTATTCAGTGGCCAAATCCTTGACCCTCTGCGAACTGATTAACCTGTCCAGATATCCGTAAGATGAATCTCTTCGGCTGAAGCGGCATTCATGTTTGTGTCACAGCGTTCAAGGGCATAACAGGATTCACAATCCGAGCTGCCAGGAGGAATAGTAGGTTATGATATTCAACCGTTTCCTAGTCCCTCTGCTGTAGAGAAGCAGGCGTCTTGCTCTCAGCTGGCAGAAGCAGAGACAAAGTGGGTGGCTACACTGTTATCCAGTTGTGGGATACATGAATGCCAAAGGGCCAATTTTCCCCACTGCTGTGGCAAATTCCAAGAAGGTTAAAATGGGAAACTTTACACACACAAGGACCACTGCATGGTGTACTAGTGACACACACAATGCATTCGCTGTACATGTAAACGCAGTGAGTAACAAATCTGATAAAGAAAACTTAGAAAAATTACAAGAAATCCTCTCTTTTCTCAACCTTTTTTTCCCCCCATTAGCTTCATCCTTTTTACAACTTCAACATTTGTGTGTTTGTCTGGGTGTGTGTGTGTGAGAGAGTGAATGTGAGAGCATTGGGGTGGAAGGAGGAAAGCATTTAATTCTTTGTGCACTCCATGCAACCTTCTAAGAAGCATGAAGAATTAATTCATTGCTACTTTTATACATTGCTAATAAATTTGCACTGCTATGTTTATTGCATCTCACACTGAGGAGAGGGTATCACATTTCATTTGGCAGCACTGTTTGTTAAAATGTTTTATTTCACTACAAACTCTCTAATTTTCTGGCTTTAGTTTCCAAGCCACCCTGCCTGCTTTTGTTCACCCTTCTATTTTTTTCCCCCCTCCTCACTTCACTAAATGTATCCAGACTGGCTGTGATGGTGTGTGCTGGAAGTTTTCCATGCATCATAATTGTTTCGCTAATTTACTATGCTAATTGAGTAATTAATTCGGGAACAGGAGATTAGAAGGGGGCAAAAATACAGAAATAAATAAACAAGTAAAGCGTTGAGCGTTACCGCCGGGGCTACCGTTTTGTTCTGACATTAGGGATGCAAACTGACTCAAATACTCGAGCATGTTTGCTTCCTTTGCCCAAGGCTACCTAGTTGATGTGCTTGGTGTGCAGGCACAGAGTTCGCATCCCTAACTTCTCACCATGGGACTTGCAAACATTCAGCCGCTAACTGCATGTTACAACACATCAATTGAACTCCAGTGGGGTGGTCAAACCGTAATCGTTATCACTGCGCACACTTCCAGTGATTTAGCTGCTATTTTATTGCTGAGCACTTATATACTGAGCACCTTGAACTAAAACGCATAAGGAGGAGGTCATTTAAGTGTCACAGGAATTTCAAGAATCCCAGTTGCGGAGAAATGTCGTGAAGCAGAAAACTAGAAAGAAGTTTAATGTGTAGGGTGAAACCCTAACCCAATGTAAAGAACACAAGGGAGAGAAAAAAAAATGTGTATGTTTCACTGCTGTCCATAGGAAGAGGCAAGAAATAATGAATATAACTAAAACAAACCAAACAAACAAACAAAAAAAAGGTCAGAGACTGTCTAAACTACTAATGGCAATAACCTCAATTTAGCACAGCCTTCAGGAAAGTGTTTAGGGTGTCCTGGTGGTTCAGATGCTATACTATTAAAGAGAAATTTAAGTAAACTTTAACATTACAAGGCATTTCATCAGAAAAGTCACCACTAGACACACACGTACACACACCCATACTTTGCACCTTGCAACAAATTAGGTGTAAGGGGAAACAACGGTTAAAAAAATTAGTTAGTACAAGCCAGACCAGCTGGACATCCTTTGTGACCAAGGAAGGAGTGGTCATAAGTGCATGGGGGATAAGGTGCTCGTGCATTATTTAAAAAGTATAAAAACGTAATGGCTTGTGGGACGAGTGAAAAACTTGGATCTATTTTTAGTGAAAAGAAGAGGGCAAAATAGTCGCCCAGATGGCAACAATTGCAATGAGGAGGTAAGGGAGGGCCTCTGGTCACCCACAATGTTGTTTGCCTTCTTCATCGCTCTATCTCTGTAGATGCATTCCATACTTAGTAACGTGATCCCTAGCAGCTTACTGGCCGTTGTTACAGTTTTGCTGACAGTCTTTTACTGTGCCTAAGTGCCTAAGATGATGCAAAATTTTAGAACACTTTCAATAAAAGTAAAGTAAAAACATTTGGAGCATTTGTTGTGGACATTAAAAGATGGCAATGTCTTTAAAAAGTACATTCTTTGTTGTATCTTAGTGCTTATGAAGTTAGTCCACAGGTCCCATTCAAGCTTACGGTCGAGCACAAAGCCAAGGTTCCTGTAATCTACAACATCTACGACTGTATTGGCCCCCCATTGATAAAAGGAGGTTTAGAGGATTGCAGCTTTCTAAAAGTCAACGGACATTTATTTTGTTTTAGTTTTACAACAATTTAGGAAGTAGTTAAGCACTGGCCCATGCATGAATGAACCTGCTTTATCTCAGGGGACAAAAACAATCTCTAACTACACTGCTGCTGAAGTGAAGTAGATTCAGTTTCTTCATTTTATAAAATGATCTTTCACTGACTGGATCTTTTGTGTAATTGAGATGAAAAACCACAAGATGGCAGCCAACCAATTCACATCTCAAATTCGAGGTCTGCTTTGCTGCACACTGAATAACAATCTGCTGGGATGTCTTAATTTTGGATAAAGATATTAATCCCCTTATGAAAGCTTGTTTTCTTTTATTTATTGATTTTCAGACTGGTAAATCTCCACTGAGCCAAACAAAAAAGGGTTTACTGCACCAGATGTGCAAGGCTGCAATTAATGGGGTTGAATCTTAATATTATCCCAATAATTATTATTATGAAATGATCATTCTGAAATATTGTAGCAAACAATGTCTAAATGATTACACAAAATTTACCTCTAAAGACAATTGTTTTCAAACATGCTAGAGATCTATTATAGTTCCTTTTCTAGGGAAAGTGGAATTCAGGATTACTATTTCAAGTTAAGTTTAAAAGAGTTACTGAGACAGAATTCCAAAAAGTAAGCAAAGAGAGGCTCTTTCGGTTGTTAATTCATGCGTCCACCATGGGGCAGAGTTGAGCCATGGGAAAGACTTCATACAAGAAGTGTTCAAGTGGAAAGGAGTCAAACCGCTTTGTTTTAAACTTCACTGTTAAATATCATTGTATCATAAATATATCAGCTGAACATACAAAAACAAATAAATTAATACACCACATCATGTGTATAAAATACAAAATACATTTTCCAAAGCTGTGACCATAAAAGTTATCTTTCCTCATAGTAACAGAAAACGCGCATAAGCACCCATATCAAACTGGGCACATTGTGGAGAGTTTGGAAAATTACAAATCTTATCAGTGGAAACAAGTACAGAGTGGTACTGCCAGCGGTGACCGGATGTGATCTAGTGGCCTACCACGCACCTATCAAGCAGTACAGAGCCTCCTTTCTCCAGGAACAGTGTTTTTGTGTCAATGAGCTGTAGTAGTACATCCTCTGCAGTGACATCAGCGCAGCCCGGTTACGCACAGTTAACAACCTGCCTGGTGACGCGTTTGTTTCTCTGTGGTTCAGCGGGCTCCAGATGAGTGTCCTTAATGGATGTAAAGCTTGTGAAAAATGGTACCGTAAGGCCCTTTCATGTGCCTGACTTTGAAGGCCTTTAGATGACGTCAGCAGAGTCCTCTTTATTATTGTGTGCATGGTCTGAGCAGATGGCCTCCCTGGTGCTATATAATGGTATATGTCATGGCTAAGGTATGGTAGTGTTTGACAGTTTTTGACACTGTCTTTTAAATATTTATCCAAGCTATGAAAAAGTAACTCCAAAATAATGTATGTAATCTAGACTAATTCAGTGTACTGAAACAGCCAATTAATCACCATGTGTGTCACAGTACATGGTACAGTATCAATGTAATTTCCTTCCTTTTATTTCCTCCCTGATTCCTTCTTTCCTTCTTGATTCCTTAAATCCTCAATTCCTTCATTAATTCCTTCTTTGCGTGATTCCTTTCTTATGTAATCCCTTAATTATTTTCTTCCATCCCTTTCTTCCTTCCTCATTTTCTTCCTCAGTGTCTTCCTTTATTATCTCAGTCTTTTCATCCTTCCTTTAGTCCTTGATTCCTACCTTCATTTCTTAATTCCTTTTTACCTTACTTTATTCCATTCCTTTCTTCCTTCCTTCCTTCATCAATTTCATTATTCCCTCCCACTTAATTCATGTCCTCCCTAGAGTTAATTCGAGTCTCAAACATGAAAGAGAACACCTGTCTCAGTTAAGATTATACACTCAGATTGTCCTTAAAATCACACGTGTTTGCTACAAACATGACAGCCCTTGCTGGTTTGAGACACTTCAAGCTAATGTGTGCAATTGTCCATGGTGACCTTCATTTTTTACAGACCAGTGCAGACTGGCCAGGCTCTTGTAAATCAGTAATGATCATCAGACTTTATATCGTGTAATGTCTTTTTGGCTTTTGGCTATTACAGCATTCCTAATAAGAGATACCTAAAATACATTAACTGAATCATAACTAATCATGAAAGTCACATCTCATCTTGAAACATACTGCCTTGAATTTCTGCAATTTACAGTTCGTCATGCAACCTGTTGGGAGCATGTGAAGCACATATCCAGACGAGATCTGTTTTCTTTGTACAAATTGTGTTGCACAACCTAAATGAGAAACAGGCATGGGAAACTGCCTCTTTCCAAACAGGCTCAAATGTGTAAACCGATGGCCAGGGAACCCTAACTTTACAGTGGAGGGAAAGTCTTCTCCTGTATGTTTAACATACTGTTTGTCCTTGACTAAACACAGAGGTCATGATAACAAAATCTAAACGTCAGTTGCTGAGAGGAATATGGGAAGATGTCCCTCAAATGTCACTCGAACACAGTTATTGAGAGTTCCCTCAAAGTAATTTGCCCTGGGGAGTGTAACTTATGCTATACATAATATGAAACAGATGTACAGTAAAGGAAATGACCCATGAGAGGAAAGAATAACAGATTTTTTTTCAAAGTTTGTTTGAATGTAAAGAATCCATTGAGTTTTGCTGTACTGGAAAATGTGAATGTGATGTTAATGGAGTTTGATGCATAGCTCTATTTTTAACTCTGATTATGATTTACACATTTATTGAACAGGTGAGCTCTTGACTCCAAGTCGAATAGGTTGCCTCTCAACAAAGCAGATCTTGAATACTGACAAATAGTGACTAGTTGTCAAACAAAAAAAATGATATAACGATAACGATATGTATTAATGGCTGAAGGCTTGACTGAAACTCCTTGGATGAAGATGTTGTTATGAAACCAGCCCTTCGGGCTGTAAAAACTGACTGGATGGAACTGGTTGAGAATGAAGAAACGTGTAAATTTAAGCCAAAACAAAAAAAAGTTGGTTTTCTACCATCAGTTTTAAAAGGGAAGTCCCTAGAACTGGGACTACAGAAATGAAAAACAAATCATACAGGAAAACAGTAACTTATTCCACGTTCATTCTGTTGTGTTTAGTCAATGTTCAATTTGCTTTAGTCAAAGAACGATCAACAACGCCAAGTTCCAGACAAAAACGATTAAAAAAAAATAATTTGCGCAATTATCAGTGGCCTTTCTTTCCATTGTCTACCTTGTTAGAGCTTTTAATGGGTCTGAGTCATTGTAAATTATCATTGTTAGCGCTGTTGTCCTTTTTCTGATGTAATTAAGCAGGCGACAGAGACAAGGGGCTAATGAGCAGCATCTGTTGTGAGGGAGGTCAGTGACAAACTAAACCCTGATATGAGGAAAAAGTGAGAAAGCGTGTGTGAAAGAGATAGGTTTGTGTTTGTTTGTGTCTGTATGTCTGTGTGTGTGTCTGTGTGTGTGTGTCTGTGTCTGTGTGTGTGTGTCTGTGTGTGTGTGTCTGTGTGTCTGTGTGTGTGTGGATCTGAACAGTAGGGAAGATGCGCTTGGGGATTGATGTACCACGGTGTCTCATGTCCAAATCTATATGGCCCTTTTAATCCAATGAAAAATGAGAAGTGTGCCGTAACTTTGTTAGAAGTGGGTAATGCAGCCAGGGGAAATGGAACAGGGGCCAGATTTGCAGGCCTCCTCCACATTCAGTGTAAGAGCTAACCTGATTTGCACTGCTCTAGCTCTGAGACCAATATCTGCCTGCATCACCCAAAGCCCATCAGGAGTGATTAAATAAACATGATGGACATTTTTCTGAGAACCTATTAACTGGGACGTCTGTTGAGCTTGTACAAGTGTGTCCTATTACCATCAAATTTGGCGTTTTACACTCCGAAGGTGTGACCCTCGCTTGCACCTTTCCGTGGGTTACTTACCTAAATATGAAATACAGATACTTTTAATGAAATAAGTCATTTCAGATAAAAGAGAAATGACTACACTTTTGATACTATATAGAATATAGAAGAGGCTGGAAACTATGAAAATGAGATGAGCGGTTTCCTTCAGGTATGATGAAGACCAACATGGTATCCATCTGTGGTTTGGCTTACTCAAAGTTACTGACACGAGGCTCATGTGGAAATTCAACTTCATCAATCAGTATTACAGCCATCAGTAAGTAATGCTTTTCAAATAACCGGGATGACTGAAGGAGTTTGGGCCGTGCAAAAGTTTGGAAAAAAGACAGATTAAACAGTTTCCTCAGCATTACTTGCGCGTCTCACTTGTCAAAGATGGATTATATGTATATATATGTATATGTATATGTGTGTGTGTGTGTGTGTGTGTGTGTGTGTGTGTGTGTGTGTGTGTGTGTGTGTGTGTGTTCTACAGAGAGTCCAAGTATATATCCCGAACAAAGTAAGTGTATTATTTCAATAATGAGTGCAATGATTCATCTTTTACAATAATAAAATCTGGAAATATTGTGTTTCAGTGTGCAGTTTTATAATGTTTTTCTTAGTTCTGCCACATCCCCTGCCGCAGATTAATCTTTAGCAGAGAAAACAGCCCCATCTAATAGGGAGTAGTATTTCCCCTATGTGAGGCCATCAGCAGCGTATTGCTGTGATAATTGTGGCTATTGAGACAATTAAATATTATAAATGCCTGTTTGGGAAAGAAACTAAAACAAGATTTTTAATCTCAAAGCAGCATGTCCTTAATAAATAGTCACTGCAAGACATAATGTGATTGGGTGTTAAATAGAAACGGTATGAGTATATACACTTAACATGAGAAATAGATAGAAATTCTTCAGTTGTGAAGAGTTTTCTCGCTACAGTTATACTGAAGCAGTAAAACTTTCAATATCTATGGTTGAATAAAGTATTTTTTCAAATTTTGCTAATTGATGAACAGGACTGCTGTATGGAAATATTGTATTTATGTGTTAAATGAATGGGATTTAAAAAAAAAAAACAGAAGAAAGAAAGAAAGACAAAGAAAGAAAACACTCCTATCTGGTTAAGGGTATCTGACAACAGTTTCTCAATTCAATTTTCAAAGGATGTATGGACAACTTACACCCAACCTTTTTACACACACACACACACACACACACACACACAATACATTTTAAGTATTTACTTTAAATCAGACACGATTCTTGCATACAGCAAAAGTGTTAAGATCAATGTTTCAGTTTCTGACCGCCATTTTAAAGTCACTAAAAGGATTAAAAGGGCAATCCACACTAAGAAATATAAAAATAACTATACATAGTTTTAAAAATCGTACAAACTTAAGTGGATGGAGAAGTCCACACCACAACTATAACGACAATGACAATCATTGGGATCATTTTCAGAGCGATTTGATGAAAGACAAACACTGACAGCCAATTACAATCCAGCTGAATGTATTATTATCTAAAATATATGGAAGGACCAGAGGATGGACTCACGTAACGGATCATCAAAAGGGTAAGTTATTAAAAAAACGTAGGCAATAGGCCGCCGTGCCAACTGATTTTGTTCTGACCTCCGCTGCGACTGTTTTGTATATGTTAAGGTTTGTTTGGGAAACTGACTGTAATCTTGCACAAGACAATCTGTAAATTTAAACACTCAGCGGTCATTATGCACATCTATACATCCATTTTATCCATCAGGTCCATTTTCCAAAACTGCTGACACAGCTGGAGCGTGCAGCGCGTGTTTGGCGCCACTGTTTACAGAACGTTATCGTTCATCAGTGTGGACGCTGACATCGTTACCATTATGGTTATCTTTATAGTTATAGTTGGTGTGGACAGCCCTTAAGCCATATTGATCCCAGGTGTTTTTAATTAGGACATCACTTAACTCATTGAAGGTGTAATCTAATAGGATCTGATGAACACATTACTTATGTTTAATCAGCTGAGCTAACTGACAAGAAAGCTCTGATAACTATAGACTGAAAAGTGATATTAATGCTGCAAGTTAAATCTTTCGATTATCTTCTTGATTAATTGTTTGTTCTATGAAATGTCAGGAAATTGTGAAAAATGCCCAACACAACTACTTAAACCCCAAAGTTTTGTCTTGTCCAACCAACAATTCCAAACCAAAATATATTCAGTTCACAAATAAGCAGCAAATCTTCTCCTCTGTTGATTAATGGGTTAATCAATTAATCATTTCAGCTCTAGATACAATGTCTGCATTAGGCTAAATTTATATTTATTTTAAATGCCTTGCCACCAGTACTGTTGAATACATACGATGGGCTATTTTTACCTGCTGTGCACATGTGTTTAGATGTGTATGTGATTAGAAGACAGGATAGGGTTGCATTCAGGGTGTTGATGTGGACGGTTTCCGACAACAGTCGTGTGGCCGCTTGTCGAGTTCCTCCCGTCTCAGTATCTCTCCACTCCTCAGTGATTAATTAGGAAAGTGAGTGGAATTAGTCTATCAGCAGGCTGAGGGAGAGGTTGAAAATATTTACAGAGCTCCCAGGAAGGGATTTCATTAGGAGTTGACTAGTGGTGAGTCACCTCCTCTCTCTTCATGCCGACATAGAGTGGGAGTACTCTAAAACTTGACCCTTAATGTCAAGTCATGTTGCAACTGAGTTAAATGCCATAATGACAGCGACAATACAGTCATTCATCAGGCAGGAAATACGATGCTCATTTACTTATGTATTTAATCCTGACCAATACAAGAGGAATCAAACATAGCAAATATAGTGATGGGATTTAAACTGCCTCAGAACATGAAAAGGCCAAATTTACGGTATAAAATATCCAAGGAAACACAGCAAACCCCCTGAGACAACATGATTCAAGCTATAGTATGCACATTAACCACTCTCTCCTCTCAAGGGTAAAAACATCTACCCACACAGTCTTGGGAAATCGGTAAGCATCAGTCTTCTGGCTAATGTTTCTCACTTTGCTGTATGTTGATTGGCATGAGATACCCCGCTGCTGTGTTATTTCCTCTAGCTCCACTCCAGCTCTCTCAGTGGGCATTAACTGACCTCAGAAATAGACAGTACGAGTACCCATGGGGCAGCTGAATGCCTCTGTTATTCTCCCCAGATAATTACAACGTACATACATCTTATGACCAATTTAGGAGCCTTGGACTCCACTCCATAATAATGGTAAAAAAAAATTAAATATTTTACCTTTTTGAACTATTGTGCTAGCACATATGGTTATTAGTTTCCTCTGAGTCACTGATTTACACAGATAACAGAACAGTTTGATGAGCTGTCAAGGTTAATGACAATTGAAAGTGAAACAGTGAATTTAAATTCCTTGGGTTGGTTTCCAAACCTTTGACCAAGTTGACCAAGAGACATAATCAAATATGTTACAAAACAATGTGTGAAGTATGTCATTATGAGTACACTATTGTACCACCTGTCCTCTGTCTTGTGGTTGGATGCTAATTAGTACAGACTAGAGAGTGCACATGGGCGATTATTATTAGATTAAAAGGACTATTGTTCCTATCCCGTGTCCCATCTTTAATTATTCTGCTTTCTCTTGGAATGACGAAAATGAAAAAAAAAAAACATTACACATTGTCTACTTTGTCGTAGACACTTGAGGGAAGCATCATTGGTCTCAGCAAAGAGTTATTGTTTCAATGGTTCAAGTTAACGTCAGCCCTATACTTTAGCCACACACCTTTCATAACTCATTAACAGTCTGTCGCTGAATCCTGTGGGAGGCATCATTGGACTCGGCAGAAGTTTCTTTTTCAGTGGCGTGGGTTAGCACTGCCATCTCGCTCTTTTGTCAGTTCATTGGTCCACAAAAATCTATCCATTCCTTGGTCCACAAAGCTGTGCCCACCCCATAGCAACCGCAAAGTTCACAATATGAGGCCACCCAAACGGGCCATGTAGTGACCACTGTCTATGGTAGTGACACTCCACCGAAACAACCGTGCGCTAATCGCAGCAAATGCAAAGATTGTAAACTAGCAATTGAGATCCATAAACTCATTGGATTAATGTTTATTGAGGCCATAAATCAAGTGGCCATTTTCTAAGACTTCTATACAATCGGACTTCTTTTTGCAACCAGTGGAGTCGCCCCTAGTGGTCATTAGAAAGAATGCAGGTTTAAGGCACATCTGCATTGGCTTCACTTTTCAGACCCGGAGATTGCCACTTGATAATAATACACCAAAGTACTGATGATTCAATCACCCCGATTGATAACCCTTGAAACTGAGAGAGGAGAGCTGAAGGAACGGTCTGCCCCTTCACCACTACGATCTCCGCCAAGAGCTTTCATGTGTGGCGCCAATGTGCGCTGCGGCACTTCAGTGATTTAATGACCTTCCTTTCTTTATAGTTTCCTCAGTTTAGGGTTTCTCAAATTGTTCCTGAACGATATATTTACATCCCTCCTGAAATGATCCCAAGCCCACATATTTCACTTTACTTGGAAATACGTCACATTACAGAAGCCAGAGAGTCATTTCTCTGTATTTCTAAGAACCCAAATAAAACAGGATAGAAATTAAAATTAGAAACCAGTATGAGCTCCTCCTTCCCAGGCACTATGTGCTGATTACAAGACCTTGGTGCCATCCACTAACTGGCACTCCTCTATAACATGGCCAAGACAAACTCCCTTAGCAAGGCCAATTCAGCAGAAAATGCTGGTGGGAATGGGCAGTAAAAAGGTTTTACAGAATGTTCAAAATGCCTGGTCTTTAGTAGAAAATATAGCGTCGGCAGACACACCAGGGAATTACACTGCTGCGTCTCCATCAAAAGGAATTAAGATCTATTGACTAAATACATAAGCACAAGTACTATATTTTTGTGATCTGCATCATAGTGCACATAAGGGAACTGGAGGGGTGGACAGAAGACTGTTCGAGTTGGCTGGAACAAAGTTCTTGACCTGTTATTTACTTTGGGTCGAGTGAACTCAGCATCCCAGAGTACGCAGCAAACATGCAGGAACCTGATGACGAAGAGATGACTGAACAAAATGCAACTTGATGCCTTTTAAAGTCTGTTTTTTCAGATTATAAATTGTTGTTTGCACTCAATGTCAGCAGTGAAGCTCATCTGAGAATTATGTTGCAGCAATATGTTCTTGTAAAAGGTTAATGCCTCCATTTACGGAGTCATGGCCCGTATAACACACAAGGGATAATGATCTAAAGGGGAATTACAGGAAAATATACCAGTAGCATGTTTACAGAGTTTATTGTGCATTTGCAATTTAGATTCCCATCTGTCCTCCCTCGTCTTAAACTATTGACACATCCCACCACTGGATGTTAATAACAGACATTGCTCATTGTCTCATGAGGCTGCTTCTTCTCCTTTTTTGTCTGCAAGTAAAAGAGACTCACATCACTACTTCACCTTGCTCTAGGATAATGAAATAACTTCATCACAGAAAGAATTCCCAGCTTGGTGAGACTATCAAAATGTTACAGCAATTCAATAGATGTTGAAGAGTCATGTGTTCTAAATATTACACACAAACATGCCACAACTGATTGTTACATTTCTTAAATAATTTCAGTTACTCAAGTTTGAGATTAAACATGAATATATAATTGTCATAATTATATTAAATAAATATGCAAAGATTTTTTTTACAGGCAAAATGGTTGAAACTGAAGCAGTGGCACATAAATCCTCTATGCTCTTAGCAAGGCTACAAGCGACAATTTTAGTGAGTTATTCAGCCCATCAGGGGGAAAGTGAGGAATATAAACTTATGTCACAGAGATAAAGCCAGAGATGTTGCATGTTTTGCCATTTTTGCAGAGTCATTCCAGGTGCACCATATGAAACTAAATAAATTCTATTAAAGCACTAAATAAACTCTAGCTATTAAAGTCCAGGAGTTTATAAATTAATGAATGTATGTATCATTGACGTGAATTGGTGCCTCATGCACATTTAAGGAGGTTATTTCCCCAAACAAAAGACATTAAAGATGACAGAAGATCATACCCACACTTGTGTTGACTCAGCAGGGACATTATAACATTAAATGACAAAAGTTGATCTACAGGAGGATATTTGAAAAGTAGTACAGACACCTGAGAGCCTTACTGCTTTATATTACACTATATTTTCAATTGTCACCTGGAGCCTGAATTTTGCTTGTCTTTTACATAAATAAACACATTTGCACCATAAATTGATGCAGAAACGGCACAAGTTGGTGCATAACAATTCACCAGAATGCACCAAATTAAGTGTTGGACACTCACAATTTGCTGAGGGAGGACTACCTTGGTTAACCGGCCAGCCAATCCTAAATCATCATACTTCGGTCCATAATTTAACATTCACAGTCCTGTAATGTTTCATTTCACATACAAGTGATCAAAATTATACAGGATCGGCTCTGCACTGAAGAGGTCATTATGCTAACAGGATATTTTGTTTGACTTGATTTGAATAAGAATCCTTCCTGTATTGTTTTCCAAACTGCAGACTGATAAAAGATTAACCTAAAAGTCTTTTAAGACAGCAGTTCTTTTGACCAATAGAAGAGCAGAAGACTCTTGTCACATTGGCTGTGCACAAGACAAAAGCTATATATTTAGTATTTATTAGTAGCGATATGACTGTTTGGAACAGATTGAATAATGGGTGGAGAACAGAGAAGTGGATGTTACTTGTGTTTTGAAACTTTTTTCCGTCATGAAAAAAGCTGTCGCCATTTTTCTTTGTAGCTGCCATGAATCCAAGCAAACCCCAGCCACAGTCCTCTAAGAAAACTACAAACTGAGTCATACGAAAAGACTTGATTTAATGTTTTCATATTGTTTCAGCACCACAATCTGCCCTATTCAGAGTAAGTAATAAAGTCTAGCGTGATTTGTTTTAAATGCATTATATGGTGCTCCAATTAAAAATCATGTTATAACAAAAGAAAGCCTGTTTATTTGTGATACGACAGGGTCTTCAAACTCCAAACACATCTGTCAAAGACTAATCTGTTTGTTACTACAGAGATGAGGACATGACAAAACATCGCCAGCATGGCGCGAGTCACCCTCTTCCCGGAGGAAGGGTGTGTTTATATGGTCTGGAGGGCCTCGGGGCTATTGACTCAGCTGAGCCAAAACTCCCCAGCAGCCTCGGCGAGTAACAGCGTGGCCGAAGCTAAGAAACGGTACATACCCTGTCGGATAGATCGACACACAGCTGCATCTGGAAAGCACAATTTAGTGTCCAGATGTTATTTAATGGTTGTTTATTATTAATATTTGTTTTATTTTTGCGCTTAATTGGGGCTTCCTTGACTTCAAAACTCCTTGGTAATGTTTCCATGTCTGGTTGTGGCTCTTTTACAAGTGAGAGGGTCATGGGTGAGAAACAAAACTCAATGTTGTTCACATGCTGTTTACATAAGGAAAGCCTGGCTGGGGATAAGAACAGGTTCCAGACCCTTAGTACACCAGTGTGTGTGTGTGTGTGCGCGTGTGTGTGTCTAATGCACACACGTTCACATGCAGACATGCGTACACGCACACCCACTGATTTTACAGCAGGAACACATACAGTAACAAGAAGAGAACATTTCCAACAAAAGAACCTCTATTTACTTTAAAGTTAAGTGACAATGGCCGTGTAAGAGCAACAATGAGCATTTGACCCAACACATCGTCACTGACAGCCCACTGCTGCCAATTAAAATGATTAGAAAATAAGAAACTTTTAGAACTGAAAGAACATAGGAGGAAAATTTATTTGTTTATGCTCTTACAATCGGTGTCTGAGATGTCTGAATGTAATGACAAATCTCTTTAATAAACGGATCCAAACCTTTAGCGACATGCTCCCTTCCGTGCTTGAGGGCAACATTACCTCTTCCTCCATTATCTTAGTCTATAATGCTCCTTTGGCTGAACAGATAGTGCCTTAAGGAAGCAAAATATGTCTGCATGACAGCTCACCGTTATTGAATTAAAATGTCATCCTATACTGATAAACCTCACAGGACTGGAAGGAAGTGCAAATGCCTTTTTTATCCTTCAAAGATCTAATAAAAAGCTTAAAAATATTCATGGGAGAGGTTACACTAAAAAGGAGAAGTAGCAAGCCTCCCTCAGCATCCCCCTCAGTATTTTCCCATCCCTCCCTGTGTGTAGATGTAAAAAGGCAACCTTGGGGAGTCCAGACCTAAACAATGTGACTCTTGGAGGCCCGTTATAGGCCTTCCCACCACTTTCCTCCCAATCTCTTGGACGCTTCCTGTTTGTGTAAAAGATTTGTTGTCTTTGACATATCTGTTCTTTCGCTCCGATGCAGAGGAGTGTGATGGCCGCATAATTTTACATCTCCAAGGTCAACCACTGGGTTAGTGATTTCCGTGACGTTGAGCAGGATTGAAGCTCAGGGGCCAAAAGGTCAAGCCAAATATCTGTGTGCTTACAGGTTGTACATGTGCTTCTGACTCCTTGCAGTACCAACTAAAAAAAAAAACAACAACACAGTTTGTGACAAAACACATTTCTGCCCGGTTACTCTTTGTCCACGTTCCTCTTGTCCTCCCACACAAACACAGCTTTTGAGTCCAGCTCATGCGGGTAACAACGCTAACAAGGCAGGTCCATTCAGTGTGAGAAATGCAGTAAATATTTTCTGAACCTTGACTGCACCTGAGGGATGGTGCTAGAGCTGTCCTTGACACCTACACAGCACACAGAGAAAATAAAAGCCTTGTTAAAGTCACATTGGACGGGTCCCTTGTGGGCCATCCGAGGGTGATATATGTAGTCCTGGATGTTTAGGACTGTCAGCAGCCAGAAATTAGTTCTGTACAGATGGATGTTTGTTATGTGCCTATAAAAAGCATGAGAGTGTTGAGCGTCCATTCAATGAAAACACATGTTATAAAAAAGGTCTGTTGGTGGCTTACTGGAGTCCAGCCTTCCTGTCACATTATCTACACTACAAGCAAAAACACCACAAAACATCTTTTTTAATAGAATATATTTCATAGCCTTTAACATCCCAGACCAGATGTAAATCAGTTATATTATTTGCTACTGTCAACAGAACCACTAGGATCCCCTCGAGGAAAATCTGTCTTAAAACGAGGCTCATATGTTCTATTTATTGTAACACTATAATCACAGCAATATTTTAAACATAACTATTTATGTTAATGAGGCGCTAATTAAGCTGATAAATGTCTTAATTAACATTCATCTCTATGTCAGCATGTTCTTCACATAACAAGGGATTTATCACTATATACTTAAAGTACAGTATTTTTCCTCAATACCAGAGTCATACGGCTCCAAAGTGCTCCAAATGTTAATCCTTGGTGTACAGGAATGTGTCCACACATTTCAGACAGACAGCACAACATGATGCCTCCCGTACATATCATGGTGTTAGGGCACTGAAATGGCAGATATGGATGGTTCAGTCAGTCAGTACAGAGTTGATGTTTAACATCAAGACTCTGACCTCATCACTCCCCGCAAGCATTCACCAAGTTCAGCACAGCAGGAATTGGGGAGCAATGATAATAAACTTTCCTCTTCACAGAATCTACATGTGGACACTGTGGTGGAGGTGGAGCTTGTGGAAATGCAACAAATATATATATATATATATATATATATATATATATATATATATATATATATATATATATGTGAACAGCAACAGCAGCCACTTTTTGCAGCAGTTTGTAAGCAGAGTTTGCAAATAAGCAGCACAGCAGCAGCAGCAGAGCAAAACAGAAGGTAAAGTGATGGAGCACACGGTCTCTTTTTACGAAACGTTATGCAGCAGTGGTAAGCAGAAAACGGTCATTAGGACATGGATGTAAGATTAAGGTAGCGATGCAGAGAGCACAGCAGCAGCATCATAAACAAACCACAAAATACGACTTCAGCAGCACAAATTAAAAGAATAGGAGAAGAAAAAAAGATCAGAATAAAGCAAGCTGTCACATAATAGAATTGAAATATTTCTGTAGTTTAGCATGTGACAAAGGGCCATTGTTTGGTTGCCAATTAAGCCAATATTACAAGGGAATACCTATGTCAACATGCTGTTTGCAAGACAACACTTCCATCCCAAGTACAAAACACATAAGCATCTCCTGGAGACCCAAGCTTGCAGTGAGACACGGAGAAAGACACCATAACAAAGCAACAGCAAAGGCCTGAAAGGAATCACACTGCAGACAGCCAACACAAGAGTATTCATGTTTCACCACCATGCAAATCAACAGCATGAAAGCATCATAATCCACATGCGAAAACAAGAAACCAGGCTCAGAAAAACAAACAAACACTGCGTGTAAGTGGATGACAGCAGCAGCAGCAGCAGCAAGGGACAAGACATACAGGCCACAGACATATCTGTCAGCCGGCAGCCATGAACACCACCGGAACAGAGCCAAAACACCTACTCACAACATATACCTGCAGGCAGGTCCTACCTGGATGGATCAAAGCGTCGCTCCCGGTCCGAAGGTCCAGGGTTCGAGGCCGAGGACGGATCCAGTTTCTGGGCCAGAGCGCCAAACAAATGTTTCATTAGTAACAATAGCAGTGAAATGTTTGTAGCATTTATTTTTTTTTCGGGGGGGGGGTGAGCAAGAGCGGGGGGCGGAACGACAGTTTAAATAGTCCGCCTTATTGATCAGGGGTGCGTTCAATACACGCTGCAGAAAACAGCGTTTCACCCGTGACTGGTGGTTGCTTTTTTTTTTTTTTTTTTTTTCTCCAGCCTGAACGAGCTGCTCTGCGTTACTTTCCAGCCTTGTATCAGCTCGGCGTTAGGTTTCACTTTGTGCCTCCCATGTGTTATCATTACATTCATGTGGCAGAGTCAGAAACCCTGGCAATACCCTTAAAAGGTAAAGTCAACCCGGCTTTTGCGCTCCATGCATTTTTTTTCCCTGTCGGAGGCAGGTGTATCTAATATCATTATTAATTGCTGCACTTCATAGCGGTGATGGCTGGAACACAGACATCCTCCGTGTTATTAGTTCCACCTGCGCTTTTCCTGCTGTGACAAGGGAAACTGTTGTGAAACAGCTCTATGAATACAATTCATTTGGGAAACGATGAGGAAACAAGTTTCACAGCAAGATTTTAAACATGCACAAGTACAAGATGGACTGATTCTTCTTTTCTTTTTTTTTTTTTAAAAGAAAAACTGATGATGCTTGTTAAGACAACATGGCAAGACAGGCCTGTCTGGCTCTGCAGGTCGGAAATTTGTGTCTTGTGTAAAAACTGCCAGTTTAACTTGCAATTCTTCTGCAGGAACTAATGACAAACAGCTGAGGAAAGAAACATGCTGCTGGTGTTGTTGATCATTTAATTTTTAATGAAATTCAACTTGGCCCCTTGTCACTAGTTAAAAAATGCAATCAATTCACACATGGGTTTTGGATGGAAACCATGCAGCACCAACCGGTAAACATGTCAAACATATTTAGAGAGGTAAAAGAGATGACTCAGCTTCTTGTCACTCAGTTCTGGTAAGCGGTTTACAGTAAGAGACTTCACAGAATATTGTCTTTCTTCGGCAGGTGGCTACGTGATGGTTTGGCATTTTAGTGCCTGTGTTGTTCTGGTGTAAAAGGTCCGCCGTTCCCCGCAGTGCTCTGTGCTACCAGTAATTACCTCACTCATCAATTCATTCTACTACAGCTTAAGTGCTAACACAGCTAATCTTGTTAAGAGTGATTTGATTAGCAAGAGCATTGCCCACTATCACACCTCCCAGGGTATGAGCACTTGAGATGAAACCTCGTCCTCTTTCTGGCCTTACTCGCCCAGAAAATGATGTACTATCCAGCTGATGATAAATGAGCGTATCCCCTGGATTTTACTGTAGTTGCATCAGATTCCTAATTGTTGCACAACATGGATTTAGAAATAATCTTGGGAACGACCATGCTTGTGTGTTTCGGAGTTCATATAGAGGACATAGAGTTTCACTTTGTAAACGTACCAGCCACAACCTGACATAAACACCACCCATCTATTCTAAAAAGGTACTGTCCCATAGAAAATTTCATTTCCCACCTAATCTTCTCCTCCCAGATGTCTATTTTTAAATCATCAACATCTGTTTCTGCTTGTACGCGAGGAGTGTAAATCAATGTTGTAGTGCAAGGGTGTTGCAACATCCTGTCCCCACCGAGAATTATTTGTTTTGTGGAAAATACAGTACAGATCCAGAGCTTGATACATAACTCTCTCCTCACTTCCTGAGGGGTCTCATGGGTCAGATTTTGTTTGTTGATAATTCTTGTGGCACCAAGACCATGCAGACGATTTGATACCATGCGGATGCTCATTGCTGTGACAGGATACGCAGTGAGATAACATTCGCCTAATGGATGATTCTTACCATTGACAGTAACTGAAGACATAAGGGAGCCTGATCATAATCCTCTAGAGGTGTAAATGGCTCTGTTGCTGTGCTTCAGACAAAGGGAGATGCTGTCCTCCCCTTTACAACCTGCCCTTCCTGAAAAATGACAGGTATGAAGACTGAAGAGAACACTGGTGCATGTCATGTATTTTCAGAAAGTTTTCCAGATCTTTGTACCTGTTGCCTTTTGACCCTGTAGGACCTCAAAGAGGCTGTGATCCATATAAAGCTTGGTAAATGTTCTCAAATGACTTAGTCATAAATGAGTGAGCAAAAGCCACCAAACAGGACCTCCACTTAGCCCAAAGTGTTTGTTTTTCCTTTCTTTCCTTGTTTGTCTTTAACCCAGGTGATGGCTTTCTTCACCGTCAACACTGCAGACACAGAAACTGAGGGGATTTAGGGGATGACAGCCTAGCAGCCTCATCCATCACTATCCGTCTCCGTGACAGTTGCGATAGCTGCTTGAGACTGAGGCGGAGAGGTGAGGATGTGACCCACTTCTCAACACCTGTCAAGACCTTGAGAAAGAGAAGAATAGTGAGAGACAAATATCTTTAGTGCCTAGGTGTGTCAGATGGATGTTTTTGCAGTTGTTAAAAATAGAAATCCCACCTATTACAGCTGGATTACACAAGTGTAAAGTGTGCAGACTTCAAATCCCTCCTATTTGCACCAATCAAATTCTTTTATCGCACATGAAATTATCCTTTTGTAGTACAGTTTTACTAGTCACATTCATCAGCAAATGCCTCAATCACACTTAAATAGCATTGACAAAGCCACCTTGGCCACGGGGAGTTGTCAGCCAGGCCCCCCGACACACGTGCACACTCCAACAATACATCCAGCTGTCTAAAAAAAAAAATTGACAAATGAGTGGCAGCTGAATCAAACTGGAAAATAAATGGGAAATGTTCTTAGGAAGCCCAGCAAAGAGTGAAAGAAAAGCAGTAACCCAACTCTCTGGCTCCACCCCACCAATTTTCCCCCCTCTCCTAGCCCCTGATACACCCTGATCCAAGCCAAGGGCGAGCTTGTAGCAGCTATTAATATAGTGTGTCGACAGGTCCAATCACAATCAGAGCCTGGCCATTCCTTTCATGCTGTGCAGAGGACAAGGGACAGGGGACTGTCATAGGATGAGAGATGATCTCTAGTGGAGGAAGAGAGGTGGTCAAGATATTAAAGTAGGATTAACTGAAGAGCTGCCTCTGCAAGTGTGCGTGTCTGTCTGGTTAATTAAACTGTAACGCTGAATTGAACACCCTCAAAAGATTGTGCAACAGGCCAAGATCTGGCGCTTTAATCAGCTGTACCTGTCAAAAGCAGCAATACATTTCACATGAAAGAGAAAGTGAGTGATTAAAAGCAGACATTAAGAGAGAGGCAAGAGATACGGTGCTTGGGGAGTAGGATGGAAAGAGGGGGGTGGGGGGTGGGAGGAGGAGAGAGGGGAGAAGGAGGCGGAGGAGAGGTGCTATTGTGTAAGATCTTGTGTGTGTTTGTGTGTGCGCAGGCTGTTGGCCACAGAGAGAGATGGGTTAGGACAATACGTAGCTGACTAGCTCCAATATAATTCATTCATCATTGTAGTGTGTGTGTGTGTGTGTGTGTGTGTGTGTGTGAGAGAGAGAGAGAGAGAGAGTAGTGGGGGGGAGTGTGTGAGTGTGTTTGTGTGTCAGACGGTATTCCTGCTCGTCTCGCTCCACCAGTTAAGTTAAATCAGAGGCAGTCACTGGCACACTGCGGTGGTCTCTCTATCTCTCTGCCTGTCCTGCTCTGAAAGCATCAACAGCTTCCTGATTCAGCACCACAGGTAAGAGCTCACATTACCTCATTCTCAGGAAGATGCTTTACCAACTTATTATTTGGCAGTCTCAGTCTGTAAACTCTTTAATTGTGACTTTCTGTAATAGCCTCCCTCCCTGGATAAACAAATCTGAACTCATTAAAATACAGCTGCTTTTATGCGTTTCTAATGTTCCAACACCAGCGCAAAAAGGTTTCAGTTTCTTGAAATATTTATTTAATAAGCTCTTTGTTGAAAATTGCTGATATTACCTGGGGAACAAACACATGTAAGTGAATGCAAAGAACAAAACGACATAATAGATGTATTCACTGACTTGAATGGGGCTACCTGTTGTTGCTGTTCAAGTTGTTCTTGTGAAAGTCCTGTGTGTGCAGAGCCTTTAAGCAACTACTGTAGCTGTGCGGTAGGGATGGGAAGAACTGCAATATGCAAACTTTACGAAGAGAAGGATGGAGTCTGTAGTAAAGTTTACATTGTCACATATCCCCATAGATAATTGGATCTACTTCCTGATAAACAGTAGCTCTGCGCTCCCTAAAACTCCCCACTTATGAAAATTTAATCCCAAGACCAGGCAGGAAGATGGTAAAGAAAACAGAGTGGCTGTGGAATAGCAGGGAAAGGTAACGTAAAAGAAGAGAAAAACAGGTGAAATTTAATGTTCATCATTGTCAGTGAGAAAGACCGGTATAATTGTTGAAGAAAAAAGATATAGAGTGATGCTGGACAATAAATATGTTGAGGAAGAGAGGAAAATAAGTCAGGACTTCCCTCCCTGAAGGCTGCCCAGCATCATGCTCTTAAACCAAGAGATTTATATGGGTTTCACTTTTATAGGTGCTTACTTTCCCCCCTAATGTTTCTATGCTGGAGACAAAAGCTAATCTGAGAGCCAGTAAATGTGTTGTTTAATATAATCTCACCTCTAACAGACTATCTTGATGATTGAAAAAAAGTAGCAGACAAAAAGGATTTATATATATATGTTTTGTTGTTGGACGTAAAAAATGCCAATGGCATATTTAATAAAATACAGTACAGGAAATGAAGGGGAAGCTTTACAGTCTGAAGATTGTGTTTAATTATGCAAGTCACATGAAAGGGCAGTTTTATAAACAGAAAAATACAGACATGGCTTCTGAAGCCAATATTTCCATTAGCTCAGAGAAGTCAAGTCCTCATTTAGTTCATGGACACTGTCACTTTCACTCTCTCTCAAACACACACACACACACGCTTAATCGAAATCTTCTGTTCTTTCTCTTTCTGAATATATATGTATAAAATGCACTTATTTTGAATGGAGAAGTGTGTTGGTTTGGTGCAGTTTTTATAATTGCAGTCAACTCCATTGGTTGGCACTACCGTACTTAACATTTAGTTAAGAAACATGAGTTTCTTTAGCAGCAAGTGTTTTCTCTCAGTCAAGTTTCCTACTTTAAAAACTCTCAACTGAAGTGGCTCCCTGTAAGTTGAGACAGAGGAGGAAGGGAGTTGTAAGAGGCTACGGTTGAGGTGCACTACACTTTTAGACATTATTACTCTACAAGAAGTAATAGTGATAAATTAAGCTGTAGTGTTAAGACTGTCATTTCTTGGTGGTGGGTAGCCGGGTGTTAAATTTGTATTCCTAAAACATATTTGGAGAGTTACAACAACAGGAAGCACCCGTTGTTGCAGAACGTTCTGTTGACCGAACAGGCCTGAAATGAGGCCTAAACGAGAGGATGATCATGAGCTCGGTGGCTGAGGTGGTGTGCTCCTCGTAAGATGAACCTCACTTCATAATGGGCTAGTATAAATCATTAACTCCATCAACCAGACATTTTACTGGCTCTCTCTATGAGCAGCCAGATGGTGGTGCTCATGTCGGAGCAGCCGTGCGCTCAGGCTGAGGGCAGCCTCAGATAGCTCTGTTGATGGGAACCACGTTTCAACCCAAACTAACCCGGGCTGTGATTTCATCTTTTCTAGGTTTAGCTTTTTAAGAAAATTCCCATGATCCCAGCAAGAGGCTGCATTTAAATACCCCGAAATAGGATTATAAGTGGAATGTTGCAACTACAGTGTCATTCAGGAGTCAGCCTCTGCACTGTGGCGCAAGAATGTCCCTAAACTTCCTCCTAATCCTGATTTTATCAATCATTGTAAGCAGCTGCGTGTTTGCAAACAGTGGAAGGCCCTGCAGCCCATTGTCGTGCCCGAAAGGATGCAGCTTGCTCTTGGACCTTGTGAAGTAGGTGTTTACCTTCCTGTCTGTGGTCACCGAGGGTTTATGGCTGTCATTCAGTAATGTGCCATCACACTCCGGGCTATAGCTCACTGGACACAGCCACACTAAATCACCTGCTTCCGAGTCGCCTTCTGTTTGTGCCACCTCACCTTTATTATTGGACTCACTTACATACATAGGCAGCAATAACTTTCAGGCTTGTTTATATTCACTCCCCTTATGTCCCCGTCGCCTTGAGCATCTCTCTCATGGAAAAATACTGGCGGTTAAAATGCCAACGGTACTAACGATGGTAAAAGGCACGTGGTGTCCATTTTCTCCCATATTACCTTTTGTGGTCATCAGAGTATCAAGAGATTGCCTCAAACGGTTTTAAATCCCTAAACTGTGAAACTGATGTGTTTTGCCGCTCCCTTCTGTATAGTTTAAATTTACAGCCACCCACTGTTATAATCATTAAAGAAAGAAAACACATGTACAGTAAATCCAAACAATGACATCTGTGTTGGTGCTTTACCCTACCTACTACACCAGTGTCTGTGCAGGAAACTCGCAGAGATATTTCATTATTCTGTTGCCCTTGGCACCCACACATCTTCCACACTCAACAATCCCCACATCTGCAACCGATACGGTTGTTGCTTTAGTGCACCGAGGAGTTTTTTCAAAGAATTCATCTACTGAAACCTGATGGAAAATGAGGAGATATTTCACTTGGAGATAAAATTGTTCTACTAGAAGGGCTCAGACTGTCTTAATGCCAACCAGAGGGCAATAGGAATGCAGATTGTGAAGGTTTTTAAAAGTCCACAGTAGGTGTAAGAACAACAACAGCAACTGGATTTCTGCAAAAGGCAATTTTTCAAAACATTTTAAATAGATATATATGGGTTAGCTGAGGTAGAATTAAATTCATCAATAGGTTTTCCATCATGATATCACTGTGCTGTGTCAGATGTGAGATGCAGAGTCAAATATTGAAGCTTGAATGCCATCTTGTGGCAAAACACCGGCTTAGTTTAGTCAACTGGTAATCAGAGGATTTCCATTTTTATTATGGCTGCTTATACAGTAGTGTACATTTTATCTGTATCATACAAAATTGTCAACTTCATATTCTAAAAAACACTCCATAAAATTGTTATTTTATTATCTCCTATATGCTCTTTGCCCACTTTTGAGTTACATATTCAGAGCATGTTTTCCCCTGGCATCTGTTTGGTTTTACTGTAACCACAAACACGTTGTAATTTTCACGTAATTTGTAACAGAAACTGTCTCTGCAGCTTCAGGAATAGTATCAGCATCAGGCCTATGCTAATATTATCAGATCAGCCCCACTAATGATGCTCACTAAGCAATTCTATTAAACATAAAGACACTCAACAAAGGGGAGAATTTGTTTTTTATTCCCATTTCACATTCTGCTTGTACAAATGAAGCAAAAACTAGCCCCGAGGCAGATTTTCCGCAGCACGCAGGTTTGATTTTCTCACAGAGCAAAGTTTCCACGGAGCCGAATCCCTGCTGTCCTGTTTGTTTAGGTGTGTGCTGATTAGAAGTTCTCATGCTGGGTACAATGTATCTCTGCACACCAAGGGTTTGAAACGTGACATGTCTTTTACAGTGACTGGAGCCTCAACCCGCTCTTTCTCTCTCTTCCCTGCTCCCTCAGTACCTCTGTGTTTAATGGTGTTGTTATCCAAGCTCGCACTTTGCCATGCAGTCTTCATTAACACAGGTCGTAACACAAGGCATAAATGTTCTCCTTCCGGGTGCTGACAGTCCACCCAGATGGACGGACCATTTGATAAATACTGTACAGTTTTACTGTTGCCATTCATTAGCCAAGAGACGATTTAAAGGAGAGGGGAGAATGCAGACTGTCTGAATAATGATGTTTCAAAGGGCATTTTTGGAATATTGAATAACATACAACATCTGTTTTTCATGGCTTATTTTACAGAAATAACATAAAGCGTCAGGATGGCTTTAATGTGCAGGTCTTTAATGAGCTGGTGTAGGGTGAGCACTTTCATGGGTGCTCATGTGGATTAGCGTTTATGAGCCATGCCAGCGGTAATGATGGCTCTTCCCCTAGACTGCCTGTGACATTTTTGTTGTGTTTCTTTTATAGGACTCGCTGAGGCCCTCGCCCAAGGCCCGTATCAGTCACCAAAGACGCACCCTGCCGACAGGGCCCCCCTGTTTAAACGTCCCTGGATCTGGCAGTAAAAACGGAAAATGCAGAATAGAACGGCAGAAGCAACAGAAGGGATAAATCTGACATGTGGCATGTCTGGAAGCCATGAATTCATCTTCACCCTGATACCCATTGTCTACGGCTGTAACTTTGTCATCGGCATTGTCGGGAACAGTATGGTAGTGGCTGTCATCTACTGCTACATGAAGCTCAAGACGGTGGCCAACATTTTTGTGCTCAATCTTGCTGTTTCTGACCTAACCTTCCTCATCACTCTGCCCATGTGGGCCACCTTCACCGCCACAGGCTATCACTGGCCCTTTGGAGGATTCCTGTGCAAGGCCAGTGCAGGGCTGGTGATTTTTAACCTCTACACTAGCATTTTCTTCCTCACCGCGCTCAGCATTGACCGTTACCTTGCCATCGTCCACCCAGTGCGATCACGCAGGTTCCGCACTGTTGTGTACGCACGAATCACCTGTGTCGTGATCTGGCTCTTTGCCTTTGTTCTTAGTGTGCCCACAGCAATGACCAGGGATGTCCACAATATCACAAACTCTAACACAACAGTGTGTGGTATTCTGCACCCGAAAATTAAAAATTCCATGAGGTTGAAGGAGCTCCTGCTGGCCATCAGCCTGATGAAAAGCCTGCTGGGCTTCTTGGTGCCCTTCGTCATCATCATCACCTGCTACTGCCTCATCGGACGGGCACTGGTTGGGGCGAGACAAATCCAGAAAAGTTCCCGTTCCCGGGATGACGAGGTACTGCGCATGCTTGCAGCAGCTGTGCTGGCCTTCTTCCTGTGCTGGGTGCCCCATCAGGTGTTCCACTTAATGCAAGTGCTCACCCAGCTGATACTCGTGGAGAACTGTGCCATTCTAGAAATCATTGACACCGCCATGCCCTTCACCATCTGCATTGCCTACTTCAACAGCTGTGTCAACCCTATTGTGTACGGCTTTGTTGGGCACAACTTTCGCAAAAACTTACTGCGTCTGTTGCGTTGCTCTCCAGGTAGAGCAACTGGGCCTCACCCGAGCATCAGCTCCAAGATGAGCGCCCTCTCTTTTCGTGCGTCTGAGGCACTGAGCCTCACAGCCAAAAGTAAGGCCTCTTCTGACGTTAAGTGAAAACAAAAAAAAGTTTACACTCCCCGCTCTTTTGGTCTGTGGTTAACGGACCGGGGATGGAGACATTCCATGCTTTTAAAACCCCAACTGTATTACCAAGCACTGAAGCATGCAGAAAAGTTGAAATGTTATATTCATGTCCCTATATAAAAAAAGTCAGAGACAGTCACTACCTTGTGCAATGCCTATCTGCTTATCTAATTATTCATAAACTCTCACATGTCACACAAACTTAACGCTTGTCACATTCATGATGGTAAATGTTTCCCTTCAAGCCTGTGAAATGTGAAGTGACACTGACATCAATGAAGTAAAAATAAAAGAAAAAGAAAATCAAGGAATTAACTATATCAACGGTATTGCCCTGCTAGTAAACACTATACATAATTACACATTGCTTATCCCATTATTTATAGAAGATATGCATGTACTGCAGGATTGTGTCACCATTGCGCCTCAAGGATACAATGCAGTAATATATTGTCCAGTGATAATCATTCTGTGTGCTCAGCAGGTCTTTCACCAGTTGGAACAGTGATCAAGTGCTCAGCAAAGATGCCTAGGCTAAAAAAAAAAATCACAAGCCTCCCATGCATGCTCTGCCAGAGGCTGTATACATGGAACAATTGCAAAAGTGTAGCAAAGCTGTGATGTAAGTTTATATCAGTTAATAACATATTTGACTATGATAACTAGTGCCTGTATGCTATATGTCAAATGATGTGCTCCTTGTGAAAATGTATAATAAGTGTTTGCATAATAAGTTTGAAATCCTGAAATATTGCCTATCCCTGGAGAAACATGCTGTATAAATAAGAGTGCTACACAAACACTCCAGGTAGGCTGATCATTGTCAATATCTCTGGTGGTTGTCTTTGTGGTATTTAAACATGTTGATAGATTATTTTTGTTTTCCTAATCTGTAAGTGTACAGTTTGTGAATACATGAAAATACAAATAAAATAAAAAAAATCCACAGTCCTAAGTTTTTTATTACCTCATAATAAAGAGAAACAAATCATCCTGATTAGTCATGAAAATGTGTCATTAGTTACCAAAACATTGAGAAATAACAGTTGATCTGAGAGTAAGTAAATAACCAAGTAAGTGTTAGGAATCAAAATCAAGTGACCTTGACTCAAAGCACTTCTTGCTTCTATGAATCATTGACTATGCATCATGAAGGCCGTCTGTTCCTCCACGTAGCACCTAAAAGTAAAAGGTGCACAGTATGTTTTTTTTTGGGGGGGGGGATGAATGACATGTTGCTGCATCACAGATGGGGATTGGTGGATGGGCGGCAGGTCAGGGTTATAAGTGCGGTCAAGCGGTGAGATCAGCCTCACTGCCAACATGAAGGTCCTCCTGCTTTTCGGATTGGTGGCTGTTGCCCTGGCTGACATCACTCGCTTCCAGGGGTAAATCTCTAGTCTTTGTCGAAGCGACAAGACATAATATATATTTATATCAATTATGTGTAACACTATTGCTACTGTACTATGACTCATGACCTGTGTGCTATGTATATTATGAAACGTTTTTTAGCCAATAACTAGTGAACCAAGTGAGTACTGTATAGGTCAGTTTTCTGGTTTAATGTAATCTATTTGTTAAAGCAGGAGGTTGTCTTGTTTATGAAACAGGTCTTATCAATATTTGTCCTTTAAAAAAATGCAGTATTGTACATTGTTAGTAACATGGCTCAAACCAATAACCCTTCAACTACTATAAGGCCTCCCAAAACTCTTCAACCATTGCAACTTTTTGCAGCTACAATTTAGTAGTACAATTAGTTAAGAAGTGGAATTTTACTTATAAATAAAACAGTTATTGCCTAAATCCTCGTTCAGATTATGGTGGGAAAATGATGCAGCAGTCTGGTTTTACCATTTAAGGATGTTTAAAGATACCACCCAGATAATGGCACTATGGCAAACATTGAATAACACACTAAACAATCACAACACATTTCCTTCTTGTAAAAGGCCAGGACTTGTGCAATCTGCATTTTCTACGTTTGTGTCTCACAAGATGTCAAGTAATGTGAAGCGCAAAACTTTGGCTATTGCACTGTATTTGTGATATCATTATCTTTTTTTTTTTTACTAGAGAGAAAGTCTTCCGTCTGAAGCCTGTATTTGATGAGCATGTGAACCTCATTAAGGAACTGGCCAAGAGCATCGAGGTAACTTGCTGCCTTTTCTCTCTCTCTCACACACACACCCAAACACACACCTTATGAAGCTATCCTTACTCATTAACTGGGGTTTAATTGGTTTGCTTATGGTGGAAGAGGCTAAATTGGACCTAGTTTTTGGGATCTCTCTGATCATTCCCATAATGCCCGTTAATTGCACTAATTTTTTCTTGCACGCTTAGATCAAATAGTGTCTTTATTTGCATGCTCTTTGGCAAGAATTTCTTTCAGCTTATCACAATTAGTCAAAGGAGAGGCTGAAATGCTGTGTTCCGATGTCATGTCTGAGTTGCTCGAGATGCTCAAGTGTTTGGCTTTGGCGCCATCTGCAGGTCGACTTCTGGAGCCCTGAGAGCGCTGAGCAGGTGACCATTGACATTGACGTGGACATCCGTGTGCCTGCCATCTACCTCGACATGGTGTACACCATCCTGCAGCAGAGTGACATTGAGCACGAGTAGGTGACTACACAAATGTCCAAAATAAAAGCAGTACTCATGAAATTAAAACATCTCAAACACTAGGTTTTATTTTTTACGTGTGATGTTTTAACACTTTTTTAAACGAATTCCTCCTCAGGATCCTTATTGAAGATCTGCAGGCTGCTGTTGATGGCCAGGCTGACAACAAGCCCTCTCCCAGAACCCACAGCTACACGAAGTACAACAACTTCGACAAAGTAAGACGCAAAAAGATTATCAGTAACAATCTCTACCCTGACGGGACTGTTATTTCTGTTCTTATGTGTTCTCCCTTTCACTTCAGGTCCAGTCCTGGATCGCCTCCATTTCCTCCTCCAATCCTAATCTCATCAGCAAGCAGGTGATTGGAAGCAGCTATGAGGGACGCCCCATGACTGTTCTCAAGGTATTTCAAGATTTATTTATCAGTCCCTTGTGTTAAAGAATTTTGGATATACTGTATATATACCAAAAATTACATCTAACAAATGTTTTCTGATTACTTTTAACAACCACAGCTTGGTAAGAAGTCCAGCTCCACCAAGCCCGCTATCTTCATGGATTGTGGTATCCACGCAAGAGAGTGGATCTCTCCTGCTTTCTGCCAGTGGTTTGTTAAGGAGGTAAGAGGGGCACCTGGATGGGCATGGCAAGCACTTATACAGAGGCTTCCGCCAATTACAGCACAGATTATTTTTCCTATCTTCCTCAGGCTCTGTCCACCTACGGCAGTGATTCTCAGATGACCAGCCTGCTCAACCAGATGGATGTCTTTGTCCTGCCCGTCTTCAACGTTGATGGCTACGACTACACCCACAAGAGCGTAAGTGACAGCTTGAAGCCTAAGTTTACGGTCACACCTAGAGATCATCATTCTGTCCTGTTTATCTTAAAGAATTTGTTGATTTGTTCAATGCATGTCTGACATGTTTATTTTGTCCACTTTGGGGACTTTAGAACAGGATGTGGAGGAAGACTCGCTCCAGGAAATCTGGATCCAGCTGCATTGGAGCTGATCCCAACAGGAACTTCAACGCTGGCTGGTGCAGTAAGTGTAACATATACACGATTATAACTTCAAGGGGTACTCCAGCGATTTCATATTGCTCTTCTGTAAAGATGGGGGGCTTATATGAAAGAATGGCCAAAATCTGTGCATCAGAGGTGGAGATATCTTAACTTTTATTGACTAGTGTGAGTCGTACCCCAAAAACATTGAATCCTACATTTCCCATCATGCAACTTCTAGCATCTAAACACCCACATTTTCAACCTCCACAACTCCAATTTGTAAGGCAGGCTTTCTTTTATAAATGTTTGGTCTCAAGCTGAAAGAGAGGTCACCCTGACAACATCATCAGGGTTATTTTCTCAGACTTCAGAAAATTCCCACATTATACAGATTTTTTCCAAGGCTGAGTAGTCCTCCCCTTACAAATAAAATGAACTTCATGTGTACAATCAGTGAAGTGCACCTTTAAGCATAGTCACAATCCATTTGAATAAGTAAAAGAAAAAGATCAATGAATGGTTTTCCATAATGTCATTGTCATTGCAGCCCTTGGAGCCTCCAGCAACCCCTGCAGCGACACCTTCTGTGGGTACAGCCCTGAGTCTGAGATCGAGGTCAAGAATGTCGCTGACTTCATTCGCAGGAACAAGTCCATCATCAAGGCCTACCTCACCATCCACTCCTACTCACAGCTGCTGCTCTTCCCCTACTCCTACAGCTATGAGCTGGCTGCAGACCACAGTGAGCTGGTAAGTCATCATTATCTGCCATAAATGTTGTATTATACATACAGCTGAATAAGGACAGTGACAATATTAACTGACAGGCTTGGTCACAATGACTATATAATTATTCATCATGGCAGTGTCACATGCATCACTATTGTGTGGCAGCCTTGTGTATACAGCTGGAAACCTATGCACTGGGAATGCAATAGCAATAGATTAATTGCATCAGACGTGGATTTGTTACATTTTGGATCAAGATGGCTCTTCATATAATGATCGTCAGACAAGTAATAAAGTTTAAAGGTAAAACGCAGCATTTCCATTAAGGTGTGCATCACAATTCAAAGAATAGCAGCAAATCAAAACTTTCAGAACAAATGTGAATATAATAGAGACTCATTATAATAGCTCCAAAGGTGTATCTAAAAGAATTCAACCCAGTCCCATTATGAGTCATATTTAAAGGCCACATTTAGCTGCTGCAAATCATTTACTCCCAGTTCATATGTCTCATTCTCATGGCTCTTTTACCTCTCACTGGGGTGTCCAAGGGCTGCACAGTTAACACTCACACCCTTGCTCCAGCTCTCACACTAACTGAGGCAGATCACACGTCTCTGCCTCTCTATTACTCACTTGTAATTTAAGCTCTCTTCTGACACTTTACAGAACAAAAGAACTCCGGGGATCTGTCATAACTCATCTGTTCTCCTAGAAATATCATATCCTGCTTGTGCATTTCTCTGGGGGTTTCATTTCCTGCTGGAACTCACTGAAGCTTTTTATTATTTTCTGTAATATCAGTAAAAATGTCTTGTTTGAATTAGCTGGGTAGTGGATGCTGCAAGGCAAAAAACATATATTTACTAGTCTTACTACCAGCTGTATTTTAATAGTTGTTTGATTCTGTATATTATCTTTTAACACAATTGCTCAGTTCATTACACTCTTACTAAAATTACTTGGTCTGGTATGACAAGTATACAGAATATATCTCTATTGTAAATGGTTAAAAACCTTCTGATTGTTCCTTTAACACATCTGACTTGTGTTTCTTCTCTGTACTGTAGCTGAAGGTTGCAAAGGGTGCCTCCGCTGCTCTGCGTAGTCTGTATGGTACTACCTACACCAGTGGACCCGGTGCTACAACCATCTGTGAGTAGAGCGAATACTGCAGCTGCAATTGTCTCCATTGGGAAATAGTACCCTGAAAGTCTATTTTCCACCTATAATAATATGCATTATGATGTGTTCACAATGCAAAAACCTATTTTGAGAGATACGGCCTCCAGAGGCAACAAAAGGCAATGCAAATCATGGGAGAAAGCTATTTCTTTTTACCCCCGAAAGCAGTGTTTGTCTGAAAACACATCCAAGCAGTCCCAGGTCATCAGCATATCCCACTCTAAATAATCCCCCTCTCTTTATCTGCCTTCAGACCCCGCTGCTGGAGGCTCTGACGACTGGGCCTACGACCTGGGAGTGAAGTATTCCTACACCTTCGAGTTGCGCGACACTGGTCGTTATGGCTTCCTGCTGCCCGAGTCTCAGATCAAGCCCACATGCGAGGAGACCATGCTGGCCGTCAAGTACATTGCCGCCTACGTGCAGAAGAACCTCTATTAAAGAGCCGAACTGCTAGGACCCCTGCCAACTCAGCTCCTCTGTACCAGCCCCCAGCCCCTCCAATCTCTCAGCCATCTCCAGCCCGTATCCATGGATACGGGCACCACCCGCCATGTTTCCTCGCTGTGCTTGACAGAATGTCAAGATGAGTGCAAACAATAAAATCAATGATCCATCCCCACATGCTGAATCAATTTTTTATGTGTATTATGATAATATAGTGTTTGATGGACTGAGCCTTTGTCATTTGTATGAAAATATACAACAAAACAGTGATGTATGGCGAATAAAAATAATGCTCACACTTTACAGCCCATCACTAATAGGCCAGAAAACTTGTCTGCTACCTTCATGGTCCAAGAGAAACATTAAATTTAACAAAGCAAACCATCCGGTTTGTAGCCCTGAACAATTCAGTGTCTATACACTTAAACTAGGCAATACTTCTCAATCCAAAAACGAAACACAAGACACAAAAGCATCCACTAATTTACTGTATCAGCCCCTTTGAACCCTGGGGATCCCTCTTGTTGAGCTGGCGCTGTTCCAGTGGTAGAGGTTGGGCGGGTGGGGGTATTAGTCTTTTAAGGATTTCTGTCCAGCAGCACAGTACGTGACAACCACAGAGTGCTCCTTGGCAGCGGCTCCACTCTGCCAAGCATCTGCCTGAGTGGAGAAAATAAGGGAGTCAAAGATCAGCAGGGAATTGAACTGCACACATTTCTGTAGAAGGTACACATTTCAGTGATTGCCTTTATAAGAAATGCAATTTTGTTTCATACGGCTCATGTGCAACCTACTATAACCTGTGTAAATAAAGTGCAGTATATAATATTCCATTACGTGTGCATTTAAAGTACGCTCACCTTACATTCTTTTTTATTTAAATATACAAAATAAATAGGTATTAGACCCATCTCCAAAACTGCCACTACACCACTTGATCTGAGAATGAACTCTACTGAGACCCCTCAAAATAATCCACCGTTGTGTAATTCAGTCCCAGAGGACCAGGGGCCTGCACAACCGCCCGTTTGTTTTGTCCCCGCCTCTGCTCTGCCGCCTTTGCTCCGCAGGATGGCGACAAAACACCGGAGTACAAACTGCGGAACACGTCGTCCCTGATCTCAGCGCCTCATCACAGCATCACCGCCGCCAACCCATTGTCATCACGGCTGAAGATGACACCAGCCACGGGTGGGGCCCACATGGCACTTGTTAGAAAGGTCGCGGCTGCAGAGTGGGCATTGTGAGTTTACGTCTGAATCAAGATAAGATTTTTTATTTTTGCTGTCCCCCTCCATCCCTCCCTTGACACCAGCTGTAAACAAAATCCGACTCACAAAAAAGAGCACAGAACAGACTCTGAAACCCGTCCAGAGACACCAAACTTGTGACTCCACGTTTCCACGCGTAGCTTTTACACGCGTGAATAACTGAACTCCCTGACCTGCGGGACAGTGCGGGGGGGGGGGGGGGGGGAGCAGGTGGGTGTGCGGGGAGCGTCACGTGGCGCCGCGCCTGGCCGCTGTCACTCTGGTATAAATCCACCTCTGGACGTCGGGCCGGTCCCTTTCCTCTCCACGCAGAGTCCGCCCGCGTCCTCCGGTCCAGGCTACAAAGTAGCTTCGACTCCTTCTTCCTCTTCTTCTTCCTCTCCTTCTTCTTCCTCAGTCATGGCAGGTATGTAACACTCCGTCGCCCCTCGAGGAGCTGCAGTCACGCCAAAAAAAAAAACAAAAAAAAAACCGTGTGAAGTTTTGTGAAAGTTTTAGTGTTTAAAGTGCCGTCGCGGTCGTTGGAGTCGCTCGCTCCTGTGTAGTGTTTTTTTTTTTGTTTGTTTGTTTGGTTTGTTTGTAAAGCAGCAGGTTCCCGAAGTGAGCGCAGTGAAAGTACACCGTGTCTCCATCTGTGCCGTGCCGTGCCGCTTCAAAGCGTCGAGCTGTCAGCCATGTCTGAAACATGATTACCAGATATGACAGCCATAAATGTCATTTGGTCCGGCACCGTTTGTCATGATGATTTTTATTTAATTTATTTTGTTTCCCTCTTGCCGGCCACGTCTAAGAACATTCTGTTAACCCAAAGGCGTGTGTTCCCTCCTGGTGACAACCTCCTTATGAATGACAACAACAGCAGAATTAAATCATTGAGCCCGGGAGCCTTTGGACCATTTTCAGGTCCCTGGACCTTCGTTTTGGAAACCCTGTGCTACTGTATGTCATGGTCCTCCATAACTCATCTCCCACTCCTGTTATAATGTTACTGGGGAAAATGGAAGTGTGTGTGTGTGTGTGTGTGTGTGTGTGTGTGCAGCCTGCAGTGTGCATTCACCGAGCCTATAGGCTGTGGTTGAACTTTTCTTTTCTTTGCCTTTTATTATTCATCATGTGTTTCATGTATAAAGGCTACATGCATGAATACCACAGCACCGGCTCTACCAATTGAAAAGGGGGTGTGAGAGGAAGGAGGTGTGGCGCCCTGTACAGCCAGTGAGGGAGGACTTCTCCTGGCGACTCTGATGGGAAACACTGGCTCAGTTTTTATAGAAACCTCAAGGCCAATAACATTTTACACTAACTGTACCTACTGTTTTGCTTTCTCTGCCCATTTTTGGTGGCACAGCACCAAGAGGTTAGTATACAGTCCCGGGGGGGGGGGGGGGGGGGATTCATGTTTGGCCACATGCTACAGCCGCACAAGCTCGCCAGCGGCCATGCTGACTTCATCGCCTCGATTTATATACGTCCTCTCACAGGCGAGTCATTGTTCTGAGACATGACTTGGCAGGTAGCTGACAGATTTTCCTCCCTGCCGTTAGAGCTGGTGGTTCGGAGTAGGCACCACACTGCAAATAAAGTTCTCCTTTTTTTATTGAAACATTTAATCTGGTCCTGGCTTCTAAAGTGTTGTTTTTCGTGAAACAAGTGAGAAGTCCTCCGCTGAAGCCAGACCATAATGCTTGTGGAAATTATGGATTGATTGGAACATTAAGTTGCCAGATGTTTTTACTTGTTTCAGGCATCGGAGGATCTGCCTAGAAATACTTCTACTGTTAACTAGAGAGGGGAAAAATCTATTGCAGCATCACTTTGCTCAAGTTTGTTGTTAATGTTCTGGTGTCTGAGAGTCAAATGACAATGGTTGCTTTCTAGACCCAACATTTACCCTCATTGTGCTTTATCTCTCCTTGAGCTCCCTTCTTTGCACTTACTGTGCTACTGGCATTATTTGACTTGCGTAGTGTACTTTCCCTCTCGATTTTGTTGAGATATTTGGGGAAACTTCACTAATTAAACAAAATATAGAAAAAGACTTGGATGACTCAGAAGATCAGCAAGTGTGTGGTAGACAAAGAGTTAGACATATAATGCATTACATTATATGTGTGCATAAGTGTCCAGACATTTCTTTCTCTACTGTAGATGACTTTTAGCTCTCCAGCATTAGCCAGATGAGCAGTAACCTTTTTTTAACAACAAAAAAGTGAATTATTTCAATAAAAGATAATATTTTAAACTGTATTGTAATATGTTAATTTTGAACCCTTAGTGTGTTTCTTTCCTTTACAGACCAGGCTTTTGTGACGTTGGCTACCAATGACAGCTATGCTCGGGGAGCCATGGTTTTGGGCAAGTCCCTCCGCAACCACAATACATCCAAGAAGCTGGTGGCACTCGTTGGACCACAGTTGTCAGAGCCATGCCAGTAAGAAACCTTATGAAACCTTCTGAATCACACCTCATAGCATTCTTGTCAGGTCTTGTTTTCCACCTGGATGGCGATTCATTCCATAGTATTGCGAATCATTAGGTCCGTGCTGAAGAGAATCTTTGACGAGGTGAGGGTGGTCGATGTGCTGGACAGCGGCGACACGGCACACCTGGCCATGATGAAGAGGCCTGACCTGGGCGTCACCTTCACCAAACTCCATTGCTGGACTCTCACACATTACTCCAAATGTGTTTTCATGGATGCAGACACACTGGTGATACTAACAGAGCGTTTTTCTTTAGCAAGAAAAAATTATAGATGTCGTACTGTAACTATACATGTGTGAACAAGTTTGTATTTGTTTGTTTCTGCATCCTAGGTGCTTTCAAATATAGATGAGCTGTTTGACAGAGAAGAGTTGTCAGCTGCTCCCGACCCTGGCTGGCCTGACTGCTTCAACTCTGGTGTGTTTGTTTTTTGTCCTTCCATGGAGACTTATGGCAAACTGCTTCAGTATTCTACAGAACACGGCAGCTTTGATGGTAAGTCGAGACAAACACATTTTGATGCTTTAGTTTTGTGCTGTTTTTCAATAATATTTCCAATGATATTGGAAATTAATTGATTTTGGACTATTTGCTGGACAAAACAAGTTATTGGAAGACATCACCATTGGGATATACATGTATTTGCTTTCATGCAAAGAGTAAGATTAGAAGATCAGTACTAACATAGCATCTAACCATGATAAAACCAAAACTTCCCATGTTTTTGTATGAATCAAACAAACAAAATATGACATTAATTGGTAAGCTTTATGGGTGCTGGTTGGTGGATTTTAATTTTAATTTTTTTAAACCTTTCCCCATGATGAGCCATACTAGCCCCCCATGTTTTAAGTTGCTGTGCTAAGCTAAACATCTCCTATCTGTAGCTTCATATTTAACGGACATATGCTAAGTAAGAGTAGTATTAATCTTCTCATCGATCACTTGACAAAAAAAAAAGTGTATTTCCCAAAATATTTCCAACTATTCCTTTTAACTCAGTGTACCTTTTTATTAGTTATCCTTTGAACCCATTTCTACATGTTGGTATTAGATACAAATTTGTATCATTTACAAGTTTCCCCTCAAAATAGACATTTCACATTTCATTGCCAAAAGCATTACAAGAAAGGATTTCATGTCTAGAATTGCAAGCATTTCTGGTTAACAACCACAGAGTTTTGATGTCAGCAATCTTTTTTCAGTCATTCCCAAACATTTAGGCTTTGACCAGCTTTGAGTAACACTGAGTTCTTGGTAACATGATGTTAAACCGAGCATGTTTATCTTTTGCTTTTAGTACGGCCTTTATCGAGCCCGGTGCCCGGGCACAAGGCTCTCCTGTCACAGTCTGTCTAGCTCTGCTGAGTTATTCTCAGGGGCTCGCTGGGGTGGGGTGGAGGTTAAATTTGAGAGGCCCTGTTTTGCACAGAGCACTGGTTGACATTCAACAACTTCTCTCCGTGAGGCGTACTGTAACTGAATTGTGGCCATCCCTTTGGCTCCATATCAGGTTTACTGAGCAGCCCTTCTTCATTCAGCGGCTTAAAGAGATCATGGGTCCATACTTTTAAGGTGCTGTGGTTCTCGTATGTGGCAGGTTTACCACCTTCTGCTTTGCGGAAAAAAAGTTTCTGAACATTACAGCTAGAATCTTAACATTTGAATCAGCCGTTACCATTAAACAAAGAAATGTTCCAAAAGTATCCAGTAAACATTTTACCATGACAGTACACTCATTCATGGTAAGCTATATTAATATCCTTTTAAACACTTGGACCTGCTTAAGTATACAATTACATCACTTCAGTCAAGCTTCACATACCTTTGGAAATACACTAAGAACTATTGTACAAGGCTGAGTACTGCAGCTTTCACCTATTACCAAAAGTAAAACCAGAACCTGGGACTCTATACTAACAAAATATTACATATTTTGATTTATTGTCTGACAGTGTCCTGCTTCTGTCAACCTTTTTATTTTAACTTTAGAGAGATGCACAAAGGTTTTTTATTTTATTGTATTTTTTTTTTTTTTTAAATATTGTGAAATTTAAGATTTTTTTTTTACTTTTTATCTTGAGACTATAAACTTGCCATGTTAGATTATTGAGATGGATATCAATAAGAACATAATGTACTTAAATATTTTTTGATTAAATGGCTTAAATTTGTAATTGTTGTGACCAAGATGTGAACTGAAAGAGACATTTTACAGAAAATAAACAAAATTCACTTGTCAATGCTCTCTGCTGGACAAACTGTGTAATCGCAACACTGTTTAAAAATTACCCCAAACTTATCTGACATTTCACTAAACAACAACAAAAAAAAAACTTAAGTCATGCTTTACTTGCATTTTTTTCAGCGCTTTCATCCAGATATCACAGTCTTAATCACATGACCAAAATTAACATGAAGCTGTGTGATGTTAACACCAAGACAACTGAGAACTCCATTCAGTGTTGAAGACTGTGAGATGTGGTCGAAAGCCCTGGGAGGAAAAAACAAAAAATAATAAAATCTTAAATTAAGATTTTTTTTTTGTCAAAGTACATTTTCCTTGGTCTATAATGACCTTCCATGCTCTTGATAATCTAAAATTACACTTGCCTATATACTGTTAGGGCTCTAAACAAACTCATTGTTTCCTCAGGGTGCTGTGACCTCAAAAAATGCTACTGAACAAAGGCAACAGTTGTGGGATAAACGCAACAGGAAGCAACTCATAGTAGGGCTCAGAAGAGCCGGGGTTTGTCCTTGTTGGTAGCAGTGAATCTTTTTAACATTAAATGACAAGCTGTTGTCCCTTGTGATACTGTGAAAGAGATTCCACCAGGGAGAGTTTATTGGAAAAACCAATTAGTTTGCTTAATAGTGGCCAATGATTCCAAGTGCCAACTCATTCTGGCTGCCACAAGTGTTTGTTGGCAAGAATGATTCCATCACAACCACAGACAAAAGACATTGTTGTCTTAATTTATTCCAGGAAAGACCCCTCTTTGTGAAATGAAAATTCATATAATTTTCGGGATCCTTTCTATTTGTATTCTTATATCCAATATTTCAATGTGAAGCCAGCGTCTGTATGCCTGATGGCATGCTAATGAATTAAGCTGTCTTATTTATAGCTATGGATGGTCTTTTCATGTGCACTGGGGCATGAGTAGAAATTGCTCTGACCTTTAGCATTTCACTTCCACTCTCATGTAAGGAATACATGATGTACATGTGCAGCTCCCTGTCCCTCTGCACTTCATGGATGATATTGAAAAATTTAAAAAAAGGAAAGACAACAAGAAAATTTCTGTGGTTGAACCCAGAGGCTCTATCTCCTCATCTGTAGCTCCAGTGTTGTCCGCTGCCAAGACAAACTGGCAGAGTTGGATGCACATTCTTGCTGAGCTCTGCTCATCCCCTCAAAATGAAGATACTCAGCCCCATATTAAGTTTGAAATCCCCAGTGGAGGTTGTGGGTTCGGACAAACAGCAACTATGTGTGTTATTTTAAACTGCAGCAGTCTGAGGTTTCACAGACTGTACTGTCCTGTGCTTTTTAGGAGCTACATGTGAAAGTTTTATGCAACGCCAACATCTCATGTTGTCAGTCCAGTGACTTACTATATCGCAACAAGGTGAAGCAATTCAGCATGAATAGTCAATGAGCTTGTGTCATGTTTTTGCTTGGCTTCAGTATTCTGGCTGGTCACTTGCTTATTCGATGATATAACACAGGAGAAGGCTCACTGAAAAAAGAGGTTTTGATAGGCTCAATTCAGATCTGATTGTATACTTGAAGTGTAACTGACCTACTTAACATCAAATGTATCCCTGCGCCCCAACTGTCCTCTGGGTTTTGGGTTTATGTAAGACACCGCCATGACAATGCCTCAGTTCTAACTTTGCCAAATTAAGCAAGGGCGAGTGACCTGAGGCACTTCATGTGCAAACTTTTTAAATCAAGTGTTAACCCAGAGGACGATTTTTAATTCAAGTCACCCGCATAGAGAGAGACCAAACATTCTAAATACTTGTGTCTAGTTGTATTATTTAAAGTTGAGTAGTCAGGAATAGGGCTAGGGAAAATTCAACACAATCGCAGATACAATACCTGAGTGTCAATACGGATACCAAAATTATGAATGTGAATGTTTTTTGGTTTATTTTTATTAAATGAAAAAAAAAAAAACTTTGTGTATTGTGTAAGAACTATGCTAAAATCTAAAATTGGTATAATTATGATTCAAATCAGAAGCTGTCTATCAAAGAATAAGTAACGACAATACGAATCTGACCAGACATTTGATGCCAGCTCTGGGTACTATGGACACATTTCAAAACACAGGTTCGATACCCAGCTTTTGTCATGATCATATTATACTCAGCAATAATGTTCCACAAGTGCAAATATGTTGCACGATATTATGCTGTACCTCTAGTGTACTTGTGTTGCAAGTTAAATGCCGATATGGGTGCATCACAGAGATGCATGATCTATGTGAAAGTACTTTCAATGGATTCTTATTCACTCTCAAATCAAACTAATTTTTTCTGAAACTGGCAACAAAGTGCTTAAATTTTTTCATAAGACGATTGGATAAAATAAACAAAATTCACAGCAAAACAATAAAAGAAATGGAGTTTCTACACGTCCAGGGTGCACCCACACAGGTGTTTCACTTGAGGATGATTAGCTTTCTAAAGACTCAGGGTGTGTGCAGGCTGTGCTTGACTGATCGATCACCCTGACTCATTTACTTGTATTGCACCTCAGGGCAGGAGCACGTCAGTTAATATTAAAAAATGCTTGATATGAAATGTCAGGTGAAAATTAAGCAATGAACTGGAATTTTGAATTTGCGTGAGTATTAAACTGGATCAATCAATAGCTATGTCAACAATGGATTAAATTACTTTGCTTAATGCAAAAAAGGGTTATCGTACTGACAAACCCAATAAAATGTTCTTTCAGTTCATTGTTTTTATTTTGTGGCTCGCAACCTAACTGTTATGGTTCAGTCTCGCCGCTCTCATCAGCTTTGTTGCCAGACACAGCAAGCCGATGTTTTCAGCAAAAAAGCTCTGATAAACATGCTGCCCAGCACCACAAGGCAGTCAGACAAAGCTGGCGACTAGCAGGTGAACACAGTGGAGCATTTAGCTGCTATAGAGCGACCAAAACAAACACCATATCAGCTTTTTATATAGTGATACTATGATTGCTGTGAAGTTCTCACAAAATTTTAATATTATTCACACTCAAATATTGAGACTTTTCCTCATACTCCTGCATGTTTCTATTCAATTATGATTTAATTATGCTCACTTAGGAAATCTCTTACAGACCTTTTTACTATACTGTAGGTCCAGGTGTGGATTTTACTCATCAAGCGCCATTGATTGACAACAATATGAAGGATGTACATGCACAATAGAGCAATCAAACCAGCATTGCCGTCTGCTAACAGGCTATGACACCGCAGCCTATTGAAAGGCTGCTGGTGTTGCCAAGCAGATTTTGACTTTCAACTGAGCTGAGTATTTGCGGTCAGTGAGCAGACAGCAGGCAATCAATCTTTGTCAAATATGAGATGAATAAATTCTCACTGCTGTCGTGGATTAGCGAAAAGGTGTAATACACACACACCCCCTTGGGCATTTGTACAACACACTGATCTTTGATATTTGGCCATCAGTGGAGAATAGGGTGTCAGAAGTAATGCGCATGTGACTGACATGTTCTGTACATCATGTCTCTGAAACCCTCTGTGAAGCCACTGTGATCACTGTAAATCTACACTTTGAACATGCATTGCTTTTATATTTAATTTTTATTTCAAATAATCAGCACTTTGTAAAGGAAGTAAATCTAGCTCCATGCTCTGAATGTTTGGGAACATTTCTCTAACAGCTTGTCTGTACTGATTTCAGCAGACTGCTGACTAACGTAAACCAAGCGGACAGACAAATTCATCTGGCTGTCACAGGTGTGCAGATCATTTGACTGCACTCTCTCTCAGCTTTTCCTCCTTTCAAAAACCTATCCAGTCATACACTAAACCTGTCAAAGCATTATGCAAGCTGCATTACGTAAGCTAAGTTGGCTGTTATGCCACCATAGCAGCCCACACTAGTAGTGCAAATAAATTAGGGGAAAAAAAGGACACCTACTCTCTCTTTTGACCTTTATATTGACACTTAAAGTTACCTGAAGTTTTCCATCCCAGAAAACAGTTTTTTGAATTTTTGAAAATGCCCTTCAAAGTGAAATTTAAAATGCAGATCCTAGTTGTATCTCACTGGCATTCTGCAAAAGCACAAGCCATATAAAAGATCCATCTAAAGATGATACAGTATTTGAACAGTAATACAGATGTAATTACATCTGAAACTGCAGATATGTACAGATTTTAGTACAGTATGTTAGTCATATGTTGATGTTTCTCCCCTCTGTTGCAGGAGGAGACCAAGGCGTTTTGAATGGCTTCTTCAGCAACTGGGCAACAGCTGACATATCAAAGCACCTCCCTTTCATCTACAACCTCAGCAGCATAGCCATCTACACTTACCTTCCAGCATTCAAGCAGTAAGTGTCTGTCGACTGAGGAGGTCATGTTTCTGAAAAACATTCAGTGTGTTTCACTCTTTAAGATCCTAGTGTGTTTGTATATACTTCCACAGCACAGTTGTATTATACTACAGCAGAGAGTCTGTCAGTGTGACTGAGGTGTTGCGATTTGGATGCAAAGTCAAGGTGTAAGCAGATACTTGATCACATGAACGTGTAGTCACATCGTGACATGACCTCAGGTTACGAGTGAGATGAGCAGTAAGATTCCAGCGGCTCTGCCGGAGCATCCCCCCAGCAGGCCTCAGCGCTGGGTTGGATATCCACCCTGAGCTCCCAACAGCTGAAACCAGATCCTAAAATAGAGCGGTATATTTAAAGACCTTTATGTTCGCCTCTAGGGCTGGTCATTGTGCACTCCATCTTAAGCTCCCCCTCCCATCCTCACTGCTTCTCTGCGTCCAAAACCCATCTCCTCCATAGAAACAAAACTCATCAACAAGCTCTTATGTTTGGCATTTGCTGGCAGCCAAAAGGATGACTGGTGATAAACGTGTTTACTTGTTGTTAGTTGCAATAGTAGTGCTTAAGAGGTCTGGCAAACCCAACAAAACAAACCCCTCAGGACCAGATGCAGTTTGCCAGAGCTAAGAAGAGAGCCATATCTGTAGGGGTTGGCATGGTTTGTAATAGTCACTGTGTTATTGTTGTAGTGGTATTAGCTGGCTTGTATTGGACTACATTATATTAAATAAAGTGCAACCTTATTTTAAGATGACCGTTTCATATTGTGGTATAAATGGAGACAGCAGAGCTTTCCTAAAACTCCATGTGTTCTATTACAGTTATGAAAATGGGTTTAATTTACTTTTGTTTGCTGACAAGATGTAGAACGCAACTTTCTGCAGACTGGAATTGCTATTTTTTTGTTTCATCAAACCAACCAAACAATACAGCTTCAGCAGTATAGAATAAACTGGTGTTTGGATTGAAGGTGCTTGTGCTCACAGACCAGGAATCACCATTAATCTAAGTTAGCAGGTAGCATTTTTCACCTTTCATTTTCTTTCCTTACATTCATCTGTAAAACGGAAACGGAACTTGAATACTCAAACAATCCTATTTTTAAAGCAAAACTCTATAGCTTTATAACACGTTCCTTTTCCAATTGAACGGGTGAATTCATAGGACATTAAACGCACCCTTTCTCAATTCAATACACTCAGGCGTTTTGCTGCTACAGCCTAGGTTGTTCTGGTATGATCACTACCTTTCTTATGTTGGCTAACTTTAGGAAAATATTGTTGTATAACAGACATTACTGAATTTTACATAGTGTTACTTTAAATGTAGGACCATTTTATGATAACAATTGCAAATATACATGTTTCTTTCTTACAAAATATTGTTTTCAGAACGAAAATCCCATATACAAGCTACAATTTTAAGGATACAATTCACTAAATCTAACCATAAAGTATCTACAATAAAATTTTTTAAGTGTCATTCTAATTCTTATTTATTATATTAAACATTTCAGATATGGTGGCAATGCCAAGGTGGTCCATTTCCTAGGGAAGACCAAGCCATGGAGTTACACATTTGACCCCAAAGCCAAACAGATAAAAGGAAGTGTGCATGAGGCCACCACACATCCCACCTTCCTCCTGGACTGGTGGACCCTGTTCTCCAGCGCTGTGGTGCCCATGCTGCACGAGCAATTTGGAGACCAGCCTTTCTTCTCCGGATGTGTCGAGGTGAATTAACACATTTGTCTTATTTGACCTGATGCCCTGCATTAACACTGCAAGCAACTTGGTATATTAGTCTATTCCATCAGTTTATAGGTAAAGCTGGACATTGGAAACCTTTTTTAAAAATTATTAAATGATGTTTGGTTGATTTTATTTATTTTTGGACAATATCACTTTATGGCATTTACATTAATATGGTTATCTTGCAAGAAAACTAATCAAATTACTTTCAGAGCCGTAGCTTGACAATTTGTTTACATGTATACAAGAAATGGAAACTCAGTCAGTCTAACAGCTTCATTAGGATTTCCAAAGTGTGACATAACCAACTTTGTTGACCACTGACCAAGGTTTCCTGGTTGACCAGCTCTATAAAAAAAGGATTTGTTGATTTTGGTGCTTGCATCGTTAATGCAGGAAAGTACTGTATGCTTAGAGACGGGTTGTACTGTATTTATGTAAGCACATGTATTTTGTTGTCACATGCCTGTTCATATTTTTCACCTTTTATTTACCTTACTTTTTCTATTTTGCTCCGATTCTGGATGATATACTTCATTTCTGTCTTCCTATTCATCTGGTAAAGTGCCAGTACAGTGACATGGTCACTTTTGAGAGTGGACAGGTATGGGTTTTGGTTGGGTTTGGCTTTCTTATAGCTTAGCAGTCAATAACAAGTTTGGTTTAACGCTATTACTGCTTTTCCTCTAAAACCACCTTTTTTTGCCATTAATTTGGAAAGGCTATGTATGGCGAGTTCAGTGTTTTCAAAAAACAATGAGTGCAAAGGATGTGTTATGTGCAGTCTGCGTCTCGTCATTTTCCTGCTTTCCTGCCTTTTTTTCATTATTGTGTATTCTTTCATATTTTTGCCTAGGATGAGAGCCTCTCTACACATGCACAAGCACTTGCACCCCAGATGTCCTCAGAAGAACGGAGGGAGAAATGGGAGCAAGGTCAGGCAGACTACATGGGAATGGACTCATTTGATAATATCAAGAGAAAGCTTGATACTTTTCTCAAATAAAGAAGCAATGACGTGGGATATCAAAAGAGCACTTGCAGTTTAACAAACTATCACAACAGGTCTTTCAAGAAAATACTGTAAAACAGGTAGAATTTTCCTTCCTACCTGATTAGGTTGAGTCTCACTCCACCAGCACTACCCTCTCCATACTCCAAAGACAGCGCCGTTTTAAATGGGGAAATAAAAAGTTAAATAATCTGAACGGCTTTAATTGTCTATGCAAGACCGTCACATTTCAGTGTACCCTGCCACAGGTATCTGTTCTGCTACACTGTGAAGAAAATCAGGAAAGATTTATCATAACACAAATTCACTTTTTTTTTATTTTTATTTTTTTAAAGATACTTTGCAATATTCTTTTTTTTTTTTTTTTTTTTTCTTGTCAATGCTCTTTATTTGAAAAGGAAATGGCAACAAGAGTTGACCTGGGCCTTTTGTATCTAAGGTTAGCAATCACTTACATGAACATTCTTCATTTTTCCTTTTTCTTTTTTTACTAGCAGTCTTCTGAGCATTAATATTTTCTTTTCTCAAAAGTGGATTTCTGTTGCATTTGAATTAAAAAAAAACGGCTCTGTTTAACATAGATATAAAACATGTTTACAGCACTTCTTAAGGCCATAGTATGGTCCTTTAGCCATACATATACAGTAGATCCTTAGTGCCTTAGTGCCTTGCGCTCTCTACATCTGTTCTTGAGTAGCAGCTTTTCTGTACATGATTAGGTTTTTAACTTTCTTGTGTTTTACTTGATGTTGGCTGTACCACAAAAACTTTCATCTGGAGATATTAAAAACAACTGTAAATGTTTCGGATTTGTTGGGTTTTTTTTTTTTTTTTTTCCTCTTCAGAATCTGTGAGGTCTTGGTGGAACTGATACCACTCGGGACGGTTTGTTTAAATCATTCTAACCTAAATTTACACACAAATATCAGAGGCATATATTTAACTCATTGTGCATGCATGCATACCCAAGCGACCTCTTTGGCTTCAGGTGTTACCGTTTTTAAACCAGTTTTGACACTTGAGCTGTTCTCTCGACATGAGCTGCAGGATCATTATTGTGCATACTGTAAGTGAGGCTACTCCCTCTGTCAGGTGGGAAATATCTGATCTCTGACAGCAGCTCATCCTATGAAATGAGCTAACTTATTTTTACTCTCTCTCTCTCTCTCTCTCTCTCTCTCTCTCTCTCTCACACACACACACACACACACACACACACACACACACACACACACACACACACACAAAAAAAAAACTACAAAAATGTGGTGGAAACATTTACTCAGGTACAGGTTTTAGGTCACTCTGGACCCAAAGGTGTCTTCTTACTCCATGCTTACCCTGTTGGCAGTAGGAGGGTTAACTCACCTCTTTAACTGCTGGAAGCTGATTTAGAGACTGTCAATAAATTACTGTTGAATTGGCACAACAGTGTTATTGCAATACTTTCATACTGACTTAACAATATTAATGAAAATTATGATTAAAAATTTTAACTAAATTGATTTCTGATATTTATTTTACATAAATATTCTTATAAAACATAATGGCATTTTTTTTTCAATAGCTTATACGTTTTGTGACTGACACCAAATAAATACCAGAAGTTATTACCACACTGGACAGAAAAGTGCCTCTGACAAAAAGCTGGCGGTAGAGATTTTCTCACCATGTCTTTCAGTTTTCATATCTTTAGTGAGGTAAATGTTACACCTCGGCAGTGGTCCTCCTTTACACTTGCTGCGTTTCAAAGCAACAACAAAGTTAATCTAAAGTGGCTGAGGGTCATCTGGTCTGAAGACAAACGTCACATTACAAGCAAGTCATTGACAAAAGCAAAACATGGAATTTTCTACAGTGTAGTAATAATTTCTGGTATTGATTTGGAGTCACTGCCTCACATTACATGGAAGCTATGGACAAAAATGCCAATATATTTATGTAAAATAAAATAAAAAAATACACATTAGCAATCAAAATACATATTGTCCATGAAATGTATTTATTATAATTTGTAATCAGAATTTTCACAAATATTGTCAGGTCAGCATTAAAGTATTGAAGAAACATTGTATCTGTTTCAATTAAACAGAAATTTACTGATGGTCCCTAAACCAGCCTCCAGCGGATGGGCCCGGGGTCCTGGAGGCGAGCTGACCGCCCTCCTGCTGCCTTCACCGGGGAAAACCGAGCGACAAGACGCCGCTGATATCCCGGAGCGACCGTCCGACGAATTACCAATTAAAACTACAGTAACTTCCCCGCGGTTTAAGTCTATTTCCCATCGGACCGTGCACCTCACACACTATTTTCTAACTAACTATTACCAAAGATGAATCTGCTCTCTAAACGAACAAAGAGTTTTTGCGGCGTCAAGTTTCACTCGCGGCCACTTCCGGTTTCGCCCCCACCCCGTTGACAGCCGGACCGGACTTTAATAAAGTCTAACAACTACTTACATTTCCCACCAGAAGCGACCTCCTCAAACCTAATGACCGGACACTGACAACACTGACTCAACTTAACTATTTACTCATCATTTTGTTGCGGTTGAATTGAACGCTACACGTACGGACGCCCGTTAAACGGCGAGACAGCGCAACTGCCGCACGGTTTATTTCCACTAAAACACACAGACAGCAACAAAGTGCGTTGGCCGACAGAAATCTTAGTAAATAAAAAAAAAAATAAAATTTTTTTTTTAGTTTTCTAATTAACGTATTTTCTAAAAACCGAATTTGCCATTGTGAACGCAGCGCAGGGTGGGGGGGGGGGGTTTGGATGCAGGGGGCGTGCCGTGACCTCCGGCAGGAAAGTAAACACGCTACTCCGTCAAGATGGCTCCGCTGTCCGTGTTCCGAGCGGCGCTGCTCGTCTCCTCCTCCGTGGTCCTCACCGTGGTGCTGGGCTTCGGGCTGCCGGCCCTGCTCAACGCGGCCATGAGGACGCTGGGACTGCCGGAGACGAGCGTCACCGAGTGCATAGTCGTGCTCTATTTACTCTTCGTGGCGTACGTGGCGACGCCTCGGATTCCCAGAGGACTGGTGGAGGTAATGTGACAGTGCGGGCGGAAAAAAAAAAAAAAAGGGGGGGGAACCGATGCCCGGTAGATGAGCGATGTTGTATTTGATGAAGGATGCAAATAACCCAGGTTCAGTTTCACATGTCACGCACTTCCCACAGGTGAAGATTAATACATGAAAATAAATAATGCGTATTATAATAGTGAAATAGTGCTGTTTGATAATCAATAACCTAATTGACGTCTTGTTAACGTTTATGCACGCTGTGCTGTAAATATTTCCTTGTGCAATAGTTTTATTTTATAACATTAAATACTATAGATATTAATGCGTGCAGGCCTTTTTCTGTGGTTCTTCTGTATATCTTGGGGAAATGAGGAAAAAGACCTTGTTGTGCCTCTGTCTCTGCAGGTGAAGGGGAAAGCTGTGTTCATCACAGGTTGTGACCGTGGGTTTGGTCACGCACTGGCCAAACACCTGCACAAGCTCGGCTTCACCGTCTTTGCTGGGTGTCTCCTTAAGGTACGGATGAATCATACAGTAACTTCTCATTCAGCTTAATAACAGCACGGGCTTATCAGGAATTTATAAAAAAAAAAAAAAGCAAGTGAGCAAAAAGACAAACAGACCCCTGGTTCTGAGATCAAATGTGTGACTTTTTCTGTTCGACACAGTACATTTCAATGTGTTTATCCATTAACAATCACTGACTTTGACCTCTGATTTCCCCGAAGGGGGGCAAGCAAAAAAAAGTGAGTTCCCTCGGGTCGGAAAAACGTATTAACTTATTAAGTTTTTGCATTTAATGTCATAAGTTGGTGTAACTGAGAAGACGTCGTCCTTGCAGGATAAAGATGGAGAGGGTGCCAAGGAGCTGGAGGAGTTTCATTCAGATCGCATGAAGGTAGTCCAGCTGGACGTCTGCAGTGAGGAGCAGGTGGACAAGGCGGTGGAATATATCAAGGACACCCTGGAGGACTCAGAAAGAGGTGGCGTTAACAAGTCACCTGCATTCACTAACTGAGATTAAAGATCAGTGTGTGTGTGTGTGTGTGTGTGTGTGTGTGTGTGTGTGTGTGTGTGTTCATTCATTCACAGACTTTTTTTTTTTCCCCCCCTCTCTGACAATCTGTAACCGGTCGTGACCCAGGTCTGTGGGCTGTGGTGAACAACGCTGGTGTGTCGACGTTTGGCGAAGTAGAGTTTACCTCGCTGGACACCTACAAGCAGGTGTCAGAGGTCAACCTGTGGGGAACCATCAGGGTCACCAAAGCTGTTCTGCCGTTAATCCGCAGGGCAAAAGGTCAGCAGCTGGAAAAAATAACACTGTATGTTACACCTAATGGCTTTGTGACATATTAACAGGACAGTCCAAAATGGCAGTAGCAAACAGCAAGCATCTTAAAGGGACGAGCACCTTGGACTTTGTTTGGTTAATTTTGGTTACCAGACTTATTTCCCGTTGTTTCTCTATGAAGGATTATAAGAATTCCTCGAATTCCTATTTGAAAGAAAAAGGTGCAGCCAGCCAACGCGTTGTGTCCCGTGATTTCTGTGAGGAATGCTCACGATGCAAAGAAGCCTGAAAGTGAAAGACAAATTTAAAGCCTTTCCACATAATGGGAAATCGAACTTTTTAATATTAATAATACATTTATCTGTTTAGTACTTTTCTTAACATAGCTACAAAGTGCTTAAACAAAAAACACAGTAGAGACAGTAATAAAAATGTACAATGAATAGGATAAATAGAAAGTTATCGTTTAAAAGAAAATGCTGAAGTGGTGGTGTGGACTGAATGGTTGTTTATTCCACAGCTTAGGTGCAATAACAGCATGATAGATAATGTTTAACGGTGGTGCAAATAGAAAACCTGATTACTTACTCTTTCAGAAAAGGCAGATGTCAAAGAAGTTGTCTGACAAAGGTTATCAGCCATTTCTTTATCCATGCACAGCTCCAGGCCGTGTTCTTTTTAACATTGTCTCTGAAGACAGTTGAACTTTGGACGTGGGGGTTTATCAGGCTTTTACTTTGAAGCTGCACCAAAAGAAGTTCCATTTCACATTATTTCATCACTGGTGGTGCCGCGTTCAGTTGTCATTGTATCATACTATTTATACAAATTAAACATTTGTTTTAAAGAGAAATACCCTCAGAAGCCTGACTGTTACCTAATCTCTGCAGGCCGTGTTGTGAACCTGGCCAGCATGTACGGGAGGATGGGAAATGTCCTGCGGTCGCCTTACTGCGTATCGAAATACGGCGTGGAAGCTTTTTCCGATTGCCTCCGCTATGAGATGAAGGCCTGGGGGGTAAAGGTGTCCGTAATCGAACCAGGGAACTTCATCGTGGCCACCGGCATCCTGACCCGTGACATCGTCGCCACCACGGCCAACAAGCTGTGGAACGAGGCGCCCTCGAGCGTGAAGGAGGATTACGGGAAAGCCCACTTTGAGCACCACATGGCCCTGATGCGCTCTTACTGCCACGGCGGACAGAAGGACGTGGCGCCTGTTCTGGACGACATCACCGACGCCATCACGTCCAAGCGTCCGTACACGCGATACAACCCCATGGAGCCGCACTGGTGGATCAGGGTGCAGCTGATGACGCATCTGCCCAGCGCCATATCTGACTACCTCTACTTCTAAAAGAGAAGCTGCTCCTGTACTAGCTCCGTCTGTTTCAGCCCTCAGTTCACAGATAGCGGCATATTTTTCCAACTATGTAGCGCGACGCAGATCCACAGATTTACCCCGAAGAGGGGTCTCTGCTATGTATTCCTCAGCACTTGAAATCATTCACTGATCAAGCCTTAAACCTTTTTTAAACTCTAAGTTAATTATTGCACTTTGCTTTTTCTACACTATGTCTGGCAAGAACCATAACTTTATACAGATATATTCCGTGATAAGTAGTAACTACTTTGCGTTGGGCTATGATATACTCGTAGCTATAAATACTACATCCTTTTTTTTTTTTTTTTTTCCTGATACTTGTAATGTTTTGCCTTATGGGAATCTTTTAACGCCCCACTGGCACGAGGACCAAAGCTGGTAGAACTCAAGAGAAGGCTCCCGCTGTTTTTTTTTTTTTGTGGCTGACGCCGGAACAAACCAAGGTCAGCTACTGTAAGGCCGTGGTGAGATTTGGCTCGACTCGCCCCCCCCCCCCCAGAGTTACGTAACAACAACACAAGCCCACTTTGTCTGACATGCTCCATGAGATCCTGCGTGCTACTTCGACGGCGAGGGTTGATTGATGTGATTAATGGGCATGCTCGAACAAAAAGGTTTCCCCCCACCATTTTGGAGGAAAAGTATTTTGTATGTAGAATGTCAATGAATAGAGCATTTTATTTTGAAAATATTACAATCACAGTATATTTGAAAGAATGATTTGAAATAAAGTGACCAAAATGTGATCGTGTTATGTTGGTCTTTAACTTGAGATTAGCCTGGGTGGTGCAAGTAAATGTAATGATAGAAACGGCCACCAAGTGGCATACATGCATCATACAAAACTAGCACCGCTGTCCTCATGCATGAATCATCTGCTGCCTATCTGATAATGTTAATGTCCCAATTTAAGTGGCATTATAATCACATTATAACAGAGCTAAAAGCACAGACAACAACAAAACATATAAAAATATAATCTCATAGTTAGGATTAGACAATCAAACACTACATTCAGTCAACTGCTGTATTTTGTAATTCAGTAAAATACTGCTTTAAGAAAAAATGAAAGTGGAAGTGCCAACATTTAACAGTTTTCAAACATTGGGACAGAGAAAAACAACAGACCGGTCGTTTTTATGTCGTTTATTACGTCTTTTGAACACTCTAATAAACTCTTCTAAATTATTACACCTGAAGACGATCTCCCCTCCATAAAAACAGTATTAAGAGCATGACATTAAATTTCACAGCACTGCCTTTATCATTCCACAGCATGGATCTGTTTTCTTCACTCTCTCTCATACAGAAAAAAGCTTTGTGAGACAAAGAACACCATAGAAATGTAAGCAGCACAAAAGCACCAAAGTTTAACACGGAGGTCATTTGATCTGATTATTATCAAGAAATCAGTCTTAGGATCCAAGATAATCTCAGGCTTGTTTAGCAGTCAGGAAGCAAAAGAGTTCCAGCTGCAGTGTAGTTCTTGATCATGAAAAATAGTTTGATAAACAATCTCTTGATAATATCCGTCACAACTGACTTCAATGTCTTCTTAAGCAGATTTAAAATCATTTCTGTACAGCTACAAGGCTCTGCTCATGCGGCCTCTGTTGGTGTAAAATGAAAAAAAGATCCCAGTTCATAACAATATCTATGCAGGGAGATACTGTAGTTCTGTATTTGAATATCAAGTAAAACATTTAAGTATTGAGGATTTTTTTTTTTACATATTTAAGTGGCTAAACTGCAAAAGTGAATGTCTTACACTAGTCTTATATGAAATACATACAGACATTAAAAAAAAAAATATTTCCTTGGAAACCATGACAGTTTCTTCACAACCAACAATGTGTGATACCGTTACTTGAGGTGCTCATACATGAGATTCAGGTCATGATTACATCACACCTGGGGTTATGTTTCTGAATGAACATCAGCACATATTTTATACTGTACATGTAGGCATTCACTGTTCAATTAAGAAGTTATACTTGATGAAGTCAGCAAAGGTAAGGTCACTTGAAACTACACACAAGATCACCTAATGGGCATTTTATGCATGACAAAAAGAAATGTTAGACAATGATATCTTCAGCCTACGTCAACAAAGTGATCGCGAAATGAGGAAATACCCCAACACATCACTTGCCAATCAGATTAAACTGACGCACATGCAAAGCTTTAACCAAATAGCGTGCGGCGGTAACAAGAGAAGTGGGAAGAACAAGATAAAGGATAAAGAATAAAAAAGAAAAAGGGGGGGGGGGGGGGGGGGGGGGGGGACACTAAACCTTTGGTTGACAGAAAGCTGTGAAGGCACATTAAAATCTCCTCCTAAATCCTTCAAACTGGGGCACATGGCGTTGGCGTTTGTCACTTTAATGCTGCGTAATATTGCAGATGCTGTAGAACTGGAAGTCAGGGAGGAAATTGCAACCCAAAAAAAAAAAAAAAAAAAAAACGGGTCGCTGATAGCAGGTGATTACCACTGTAGGCAAACACTATCTCACATAAAGTGTCAGAAAAAAAAAATAAAATGGCACCAATACAGCCAGGGATTGGGCCTAATAAATGACATGTAACAGGATTCCTGTAACCCAAATACTTATGTGGTTGACTGACAACACAGAAGCCAAAAGGGAGATAACTAAAAGTGAAGGGAATACAGGCACATGTCCTACACAATTTGAAATAATGGTTACAGGTTAAATTGAAATAAATCTTGGGACCCACAATTAACAAAAACTCATTACATTTTGAACCATGTAGTCATCAATCTGTCTGTATTAAACAAGACCTTTCGAGTCGTGACAGAAGCTTTTTAATCCTGGAATGTTGTTTTTGCAGTTTAATAAGATGTAATATCACTTAAATTAAGATCTCGACTGGTGCTGTAGGTGTATAATTAGAACTCGCCACTTTTACCCCCCATAAATTAAACTGAAAGGTAATTGTTTCACTGTTTATAATTCATCTTTTGCAGCTCCAAAACAGAGCAAACGCTCAGTCGTCGCCCAGCTCTTGTATGAATAGCTCTGTCAATCACCAGGGGAATGGAGAGAAAAAAGGTTCACACCCATGTTTTGTGCTCTTTGTGGCATGACTAGACCTTAAAAGCCCTCCCAAAATACTGCCATCCAAAATCCTTTATTCTCTAGTATGATACATCAGCGTTGGCCTCCGTTCATTTCCCCACCCGTAAATACGACTGGGAGCGGTAATCCAGATCCTCTATTCAGTGGAACAGATTCTCCAAGTCTCCTCCCTAGATCCTACTTTTGTTTTTTAGGGTCCATTTTTCCATTCCTCCTCTGCAAAGTCCCTCTTCCTCACTCTCTCTCTCTCTCTCTCTCTATTTCTCTGCACTCGGGTCCAACTGGCCACAGCTGGAGAACTCATCATCGCAAGCATCGTGATCATCAACATCTCCCTGAGCCCACTGCTGGAGCGGCTCCCTGCCAGCGCTGCTGCAGCTTCGATCGCAGACGCGGGTACTAGCTGCCCTTCAACATTCAAACACTACTTGGTCCATTTTCACTCAAATACCCATACACTAGAGACCCTAAACTGTAAATATAAATGTGTTATCCTGAAAACATTTAGGTGCACTGTATTCTAACTTGACACTGACCATACATTTGGAAAAAAACAAGCTGGATTCCCCACACTTCTTAGACATATTGGCCATGAAAATAAAGGCCATGTATCAAAGAAAACATCAAGCATATAAACCAGTTTGATTTTCCTTTACCAGTACTTAGCCATAAGGAATTGTTTTCTGAAAACCCTTTGTGCCTCCTTGAGGAAGAGGGCGTCTCTTAGCCTCATGTATATGAGCTGCAACCACACAAACACGACCCCTGAGTGACCCTCGAATCCTCCATTCCCGCCAGTGATCGCTAATTCAGGAGCAGTGACATCATCCTCTGAACCGCCCGGAGTGGTCCTCCACTTCCCCCTCCCGGCTCCACGGAAACGGCGGGTTTGTTTGGAAGCCGCACTGCTGTCAGTGTACGCCCCGCCCCCTCCGCCCCCCCTTCCTCCTCGTCTCCAGAGAAACGGCCCCTTTGGCATCACTGGGAGGATGCATCAGCTGTCAGTCACACTGTGAGGGGGGAAAAACGTTTGGACTCTGCACACACATTGATAAACCCCCCCATCACTCATGTGTACTGTCACTTTCTTTTGGAGATACAGTGAAGGTGTGAGCAAACTATTCTGTCTGCATGCATGCAAAGTTGTGGGATTTTGAGCCCCCCCCCCCACTGTCTGTGATGCCTCGGCTTTGTAACATTCACATGATATGGATACAGCAATATGTGAGACAAGCAGTTCGGTTGTACAAAAAGAAAGTTGAACAACTAGTTTGACCTTGCACAAGAAAAGGGAATCCTCCAAAATCCTCAAAAACAGATGCGTGCGAGTGTGATATTCCAATCTCTACAACCATGATCCTAACAGAATTGTATCAATAAATATATTTTGGTCACTTAATTTTTATTCACGATTAGCAGTTAGCAGAAGTTGTGGATTAGTGAGTCCACAACCATAAAGAATGAATTAAGACAGACAACACATAAATGAGTTGCAGTGTAGACCTCTATAGGCTAGACTCTGAATTTGCTAACATCTGAAAAATGCCTAATACGGGTTGTTGTTGTGTTTTGGATACAGTTAAAAATCATCACATTTAAAAAAGAAACTGTTAAAAAGATTATATATTATCAACAAAAAAAAAAAAAAAAGGAAACTAAATGCAACGCTAATAGATATCAAGGTGGAAATACATGGCATTGCCTATGACCTAACACATCTGGATAATTTAAAATAGGTGACCAAGAGGTCTGTAGTCAACTCTCAGGAGTCCATAGTCTTTTTGTCTCCCCTTTCCATTCCTCCGTGTCTCTCCCATGCTTTTTCCATACCTCCTCTTGGAATGCTCACAAATCGGGCATTTAAGTCCTGATGATGTGTTAAGTCCTCAGGCTGGGAGTTTAAATGTTAGTGTGTGTTCTGGCGTAAGAATCTGTATGGATATATATATGTATATGCAGTTAACAATGTATAGGTGTGTGTGTGTGTGTGTGTATGTGTGTGTGAGTGAGAGTGTGTGTGTGAGTGTGTGTGTGTGTGTATGTATGTGAGTGAGTGAGTGAGTGTGTGTGTGACAGAGAGGGATCAGGAGGCAGCCAGGGCCTTGATCAGGTACAGTTTGTCTCCCTGCTCACTGGTGAAGATGGGGGCCTTTTTGTAGTGTTCAACAAGCTCTTCCATAGAGTTGAACTTGCGCTGTCCAATGCAGTAAAGGTTTTCCTTCAGCTGCACTTTGAAATGCTTGTTCTTGCTCTGCGCCTTCAGGGAGATGGAGAAGTCGTTTGGCTGAAAAGAAAAGGAAAAACAAGGTTTTATCATCAGTGTTCAGACTGTTTTTAAGATTAAAGGAGTAAAGACGAACTTTATTCAAAATTGGCGCTCACTAAATGTCACACTGGTCAGGGTGTTCTGCGTCATTTCATGTGGTAATCTGATTGGCTTAATTTAAACTAAAATTGACTTAAATTTAAATAAACAGGCTACTGACCGATGACTCGCTGTCTCGGATGAGGAAGTCTCCCTCTACGCCTCTCTGGTTGAGGGCCACCTCCGCCTGGTGGCGCGTCACCTTGCCATAGTACCACTCCTTCCCCGCGAAGCGCCCGCTGCCTGAGGGCGAGATGTAGTCACAGTCAGGTGTGGGCGGCCCGGCAGGTCCTGCTGCGGGTTTATGGGAGGTGGAGTCCAGCACAGTGACGTAGTTTTTAGGCACCAAGCCCAGCAGTCCGTCCCCTTTGCGACACTTCCACCACTCCGGGTCGTTCTCGGGCTTCTCTACGACCTCCATCACCTCGCCCTTCTCAAAGTTTAGCTCCTCGTCGTTGCCCGAGCTGAACGGGTAGAGCGCCTGGACCGTGTGCAGCACTCTGTTCCCGTTTGTGGTGCTGTTCACCACGGCCGCCAGCTTCTCTGTTAGCGATCCGGCCGGGTCTCCGAGCCCACCCATGCCCCCTCCCCCCGCCGTCCCGTCCACGTCCTCCGTCACGTAGTTGGACGGAAACCAGCCAGATCGCCCGTTGTAGCTGCCGCGCCACCAGCCGTCGCTGCACTTCTCCATCACCACCACCCGCGTGCCTTTCACCAGAGACAGCTCGTCCTCACGCTCTGCCGCGTAGCTGAACTTGACCAGGGCAGGCAGGTTGAGGTCGTACAGCCGCTCGCCGTTATCAGCATACATGTCTGTGTCTGCATTGGAGGCTGTGTCTCTCATCACCCCCTTTCTGCTCTTCACCTTCCCAATTCCTAGAAAGAAAAAAGCCAAGGACAAGGTGTAAGAGTTTAAAGAAAAAAATAATTAAATAAATCCTCATCATCTACATTAAAATTAAGTCCAGTGGATTAGGTCAGAAACTTAATCACAAGGCAACTGACTGCCTGAATTAGCAGACACACGGGTCTTTAGGTCTTTTGGAATAAATTAAAGCTTCAAAGTCACCACTTTACTATAACACAAGTCCCTGACATTCCAATTTTCACATCCATCCACTGATGTGGAACAAGTCTCAACACACACACACACACACACACACACACACACACACACACACACACTTAAAAACACCTCCAAAATTTAAGGGAGGAGAAGAAATCCCAGACAAATACCAGACAGCGATAATAGGCATTAAGGGTTGTGCTGAAATACAGGGAGGGTGGGTAAGTAGGGCTAAAAATCATTCCCTTTCCACATTACACTAACCCCCCACACTCCAAATCCAAATACATTCTTGGGGATTAGGCCTAGGTGCTGAGGAAACAAAAATGTTGGTGTGGTCAAAAAAGAAAAGAAAAAAATCAGAGTGGGATGAAAACTTGTTGTGGCATGGGACTATAAATCCTGTTGAGCCTAAAAAATGTACACTAGTTTATCAAACTACTGCTTCACTTGCCTTGAACTCTGTAGGCGAAAGGGCTCAGTCACATTTCATTGTTGCTAATCACATTGCGCTAATCACCTCGGCCGCCCTGACACCTGCGGCCTTGCTTGCACAGCAAACTCCAAACTCCATCCCATTTTCTGCCAACAATCTGCTCTCATTCCTCCCCTCTGACCACACAAACTCTCCACTCCCGCTGCTCTCCCATCCCCCAATGCTCCAAGCACCCCACTGAGCTGACCATTTGACTTCAGCATAGAGCGGGGATGATTAAAAAGGGCATATTTATCAAGACTTTATCAACTGTGGTCTGGCAGGGAACTAGCTTTTCCCTTTCAGTTTGCAGGCTAAATGTCAGCCAGTCAAACGGGGAATGACCACAGGGTGAAGTTTACCAAACATGCTGTCCACCTCTTTGCGTGGTGTAAGACCTGCACTCGGTGGCGCCATCTCTAAAACAGCCCAGAGGCTAAGAGAAGGGGGATTACCAGGGCCTTTAGCCCTTTCCTGGGTTATAGAGCCCCGAGGCCGAGCTTTGGCAGGCCTGTGGTCATCCTCTTACTGGACAAGAATTTCCACTTGGCAGCCTGGCATGCTAACAGTTGTATGAAACACATGTGTAGCAAGCAGTGGACGCAGTGGAGAGATCACACCTCCTTCCAACTTTCCAAGAGACCAGAGAGCAGAGAGCAGCTCTACTGCTCACAAAGTGATCCCTCTGTACCTTTTTTGCTGGTTCTTGCAAAGCTAAATGACATTATGGTTATTATCACAGATCTATGGCCTAACTGATGATGCAGGCAAACCAGACCAAAGTGGAGACGGACTCTGATACCAGACACAGTGAGCAGACCAAAGTAGTGACTATTTCTGATTACGTTTGCGGGGCTATTGCTTGCATAACCCGAAGTCAGCTAGGTGAAATTATACAGGAAGGCAGGGTGGAGTCTCCAGGACTGTGCTGGGAGGATTGTGAGTGTGTGAGTGTGTGTGTGTGTGTGTGTGTGTGTGTGTGTGTGTGTGTGTGTGTGTGTGTGTGTTTGTTTTTGCAGCGAGGAACGTGACTAATTTGTCACAACGCCATACTGAATCTGTTCTACCACAGATAAATTGTTACTGAAATGTGCCCGTGACTCAAGGAGTGCAGACAAATTTCATGGTAGTGCTGAGAGTCCAGCGTCAAATTGCTTCCAGGTAGACCCTGTTATTAGTCACACCACTGTACGTAACTACAGACTGCAGACAGGGTGTTAAGAGCTGATGTCTGCTCGAAGAAGGTTAGATCCAGTTATGCCTGTGTAAATAACTCAAAGGGAGAACTGCAAAAAAGACAAGATCAAAACATCTGTATATCTATAAATCTATATATAAATATACATATTTTACATATAAGCCTAGATGATATAGACAAATTAAAGAAGGCCACAAAACCCAGGTTTTAAGAAAGGCACACATACCATCTCACACAGCTCACTCCTCTTCAACGTTAAAAATGATACAGAAATGACACTGACAGTATATACAGCTAAAATATCACATGTGCATGTTGAGGAGGAAAACTTGATCGTGCAGGTGCAGGCCCCAGGATGTATTTTCTGCACAGTTGGAAATGACCTAGTTAGCTCCAAACAAAGGTTAGGGGTCAACCCTGCATAAATAAAGTATCTTTTAGCTCCAACTGAGAACAAAGACAAACAGAGCTTACGCTGTATCTCTGTGGCCAGGTGACACTGCCCTTTTCAGTGTCCCTGTCAGGGATTTCATTTTCTACTTCCTGCTACAGTCACATGAACACTTTGCATTAAAAAAGCACAGAACCAAAGACCACTGCATTTGACTAGATGCTAATCTAAGCTAATAAAGGAAATTTGGGATATGACTGCACAGTTATAGGTAGATGATACTGGGAGAAGATAAGGGGTTGTTATTGAGGGTATCTGCTTCTCTAAGGGCTCATCCGTCATGCTGTTGTAGGTTAATGGCAGAGAATTCACTTGCGTGGCAGGAAAGAACAACTACGAGTTTGTACTTCCTTTTTACAATTTAGCAGAGGCTCTTATCTTACCAGGCTTTTCACCCCAAACACAGCATGGTACCGCTTAGAGCGAGGCCACTGTCTTCAATGGTGGACGCAGCTGCATTCTGCTCAACTGATGGTAACTGATTTTGGCGGGCACTACGTTGATATTCCGCCAAGTTTTTCTGCCAGGTTTGTGAGTCCAGTGAAGCTTAACTTAGGGGACAATCTTTGGACCTTTAAACACCCAGATGTCCACAAGGCATGTCCAGTGACATTCTGGTATTGACAAGAGGCTTAATGTTTATAGGAAAAACATCTGACTGCAAAACAAGAAGGCAGGAGGAGTTATCTGGTGTATGGGATGCAAAATACACGGAGCAATAAGCGTAAAATGCCAAATCCTATCTCTAAAAAAGTATGGAGAAAAACTGTCTCATTCCGCCCAACTCAAGATCGTCCAGGGACTTGTACAGGAAATAAGCGATATATTTTTTCTTACCGGAAATTTCATATCATCTTTTCAGATGAGAGAGAACTAGCTGAATTAAGTGTACATATGGTTTCTTAATTTGGATGTACACGCTGTAAACTACCCATCATATTGTGAAAACACACAAAACTATTATTAAAATTATGTAGTTACAATGACTGGGCAGTCTGTGGTCAAGCACTTCAGACAGGACTTACAGTTGTTGTGACAGACACATCACTGGATGTTATTAGCTGCAAGCTGCAAATCTTTAATTATAGGACATCTTTACCAGGAGGCCACAGAAATGTCCAGACCTGCCAACTTTAACACAACCATGTGAATTGAATTAAAATACCGTATCTTGAAAAGGATAAAAGATGCTGCAAAACAAACAAAATAGATAAAATAACTAACTCCACAATGATTTGTATAAACATGCACCCATCGGCCGCAACATTGAACATCTTGTTACAATGGCACCTGTCAAGGCGGTGGAATATTTTAGGCAGCAAGTGATCGGTCAGAGCTTGAAGTTGATGTGCTGGAAGCAGGAAAAATGGGCAAGCATAAGGATAGGAGCGACTTTGACAAGGACCAAATTGTGATGGCTAGACGACTGGGTCAGAGCATCTCCAAAATGGCACATCTTGTTGAGTGTTCCTGGTAAGCAGTTGTTAGTAGTCTACCAACCACAAGTGGTCCAAGGAAGGACAACCGGTGAACCGTAGACGCCAAAAGGCTCACTGAAGTGCATGGGGAGCGAAGGCTAGCCCGTCTGGTCTGATCCCACAAAAAGAGCTAATGTAGCACAAACTGCTAAAGAAGTTAATGCTGGCTATGATAGAAATAGGTCAGAATAAAATGTTTCTGTTCTAGCGACACAAGGGGAAACTACACAATAATAGGTAGGTGGTTTTAATGTTGTGGCTGATCGGTGAATATAGTAATAGCAGTTGGTAGAAGCTGAAAAACTAAAAATACACACAATTTTGCCCCCACCCCCAAAGACTCCCCAAAGTCCTCCCAGCTGAGCGAAGCACAGTCCTCCTCTCATTGCCCATACTAGATCTCTCCATCTGAAGTTAACCCTGAAAAACTGCCTACTGCATGAACTTTGCATGTGTGTATGCAGATGTGGTAGCTGAGCACTTCCCCTGAAACCCACAAACCATGCTGCTACACCTACATGGGAAAAGTCTTAAAGACAGAAGAGAAATTAAAAAGTACCATGCACTGGAAACTTTTCTGTTTCGAAATCAGATGCTTTTTCCTGTGTATTTCCTGAGAAAAGGATGCGGAGGAAGGAAACCATGTTGCGTCAGATGGCAGTAAATCACTGCAAACAATGACAAAGATTTTTTACACGCATATGTTAAACCCCTCCGAAAACTTCACTTTTTGTTTACAGATGAGGTGCACCAGTGGGAGGAGAAGAAAGTGCTGCCGAGAATGTTTGGCTACCAGTGACAGACAGGAACTAGTTTTGTTTTTTAACTCTGGCCTCCCTACGCTGGCTGGCTGTCCATTGTCTGCCAGGGCCCTTTCGACCCCTCGGTTTCCCTCCATTCCAGGGCTCTTCCTTTGTGGACGACAACACCCCGCGTCAGGCTGTCTGACAGTGTCTGAACATCCCCGTACTTGAGCAGAACACGACCACTGGGACAACTTCAGCAGCAGTGAAACACAAAAGTCCCCATCAAATTGCCCGGCCATGGCAATTCAAAGTCTGACAACAATGTGTCACTCACCAGACATGTGACGCAACTTAGCAACCCTCAGCCATATGGTCTAGTATGAGACTTGCACATTACATGTAATGATACCACGTGCAGTCAGAAAGAGTGAGTCAAACAAAGTAAAGGGAACGCACACTAGAATGAGTTGGCGTATTCTTCAATGGGGATGGTTTGGGCTGCCTTTTACGACTACAGCTTCAATCAAGCTGCTAACATTGCTGACTGATGGCTGCACAGGAAACGTGCAAAGCTCTTTCAACTTCAGCCGTCTGAGACATCAAACACAGGCAGCCATCAGTCTCTGTGATGGAGCAGAGGGACGGTGCACCATTTGGTTTTTACAGCTCTGCACAGTGCAGCGTTACTGTCAAGGGCTACGCCAAGTAGATGTCTTCCTGATAGCAAAACAAACAGGTGGTTGCATTAATTACAGCAATTATTAACTTTGTTTCTGACATCCTACTGGTTGTGAATCAAGCCAGGCTATTGATATTTGTGTACTTTTGCATCACTATAGCAACACTGGAATGATTACCTCACTCTCAAATTCTTGCTGCAGCATTTTAAACTGTAAAAATGTCTGATGATTTAAATCAGAAAGTAACCCATAAACAAAAACAAGTTAACAAGATTGAGAAACAGACCAGACATGTGATGCCAGCTTTCAGGACCTGACAATTTTTGTGCTCCACTTCATTCAGTAACGAAGAAGTATTGAGGTGCAATAGCAAGCTCTACTTAAGAAAAAAACAAAACAAAAAAAACCTATGACTAAGGATACATATAGCCCAACACAAACTAATTCAGTTATTAATAGGAGGTTATTATTCTAAGGGAACCAACACATTCAAATCAGGAAATGAGACAATTAAAGCTGAAACAATTAGTCGAAAACTAATCTATTTGTAAATTGATTAATTGTTAAAGTATTTTTTTTCAAAGCAGGAATGGCAAAAAAAATCACTAGTTTCAGGTTGTCAAATGGGAATATTTACTGGTTCTCTTACTGATTTGTGATAGTAAACTGAACATCTTTGGGTTTTGGACAAGACTGTGGGATGGACATGAGACATTTTAAGATGTAAGTAAGATGGGCTCTGAAAAACTTGTGATGGACATTTTTTGCTATTTGTTTACATTCAGTAGACTAGGCCAGCAACTAACGATTATTTTCCCATAACCCATGGTTACATCTTCAAATGTCTTGTTATGGCCAACCAATAGCCCAAAACTCAAAAACATTCTGTTTATTATTATGTACAACAAAGAAAAGCATCAAATCCTCACATCGAAAAGCAGGAACCAGCAAATGTTTAGCAGTTTTGACAATGATTATCATTTAACAAACAGTTGCCGATTAATCAATTAGTCGATCGACAAATAATCAACTAATTGTTTCAAAATAATCATTAGTTGCAGCCCTACGGACCATTAGGTTCAATAGACAACGGTGTGCTGTACACGTTTCCACGGTTTTCTACTAACATGTTTACAATGCTGGCTAGTCTTCAACAAGTCCAGACTACTACTCACTTCCTCCTAAGCAATTTCTTAATGGCAGGAGATACAGGAAAACAATGAGCGGCTACTTTACAAAAGAAAAACATCTCAGGCCTAAGTGACGTTGACAACTCTCCGGCCAATCTCTTAATTATGATTATGTCTTGGTCATGGTCGGGTAACAGTAAAGAGTGGTTTGGAGAAAAGAAGCAGGAGTTGGAAAGCTGGAGTGAGGGACAGAGACTGCCAGAAAGACAGACCCTGCAAAATGATTCAACTTCCTTCTGACTTCTCACTTCCTCTCTGGCCTGCACTCCTCCAAAGCTCAGGGAGAAATGTGGCTCAAATTAGAGTTTCCGCTCGCTGGGGAGGCTGAGAAACAGGAAAACAGAGGGAGGGGAATGAGAGAAAGAGAGAGAGGAGACTAACAGCTCTCAGTTTACACAAGCAAAAGGTTTGTTAGCTCATCTCTGTGTTCTTCTCAGCCATTTACACAAGCACTTACACAAGCGGGCCAGTCAGCAAACTCGCACACATACACAAGTAAGGACGATAGGCAGAGACAGGAGATACCACTCAACGGTTACAAGGTGAGATTACAGCATGGGTGTGCGCCAGGGCCTTTTGAAAAAGTGTGTCAGTGTGGCTGTAAAGTATCCACGGCCCACAGAGCTGCCGAGGTAATGACATTCCTCTGATAACCGGGCGAGGTGCAGGAGATGGTAGCCCGGGTCCCATCAATCAGCAGAGACCCCTTCCACCTCCCAGCACAATGACTACAGTGTTCTACATGAGCACCCCGCGTCCCTTCAACTGTAGCTCATGACTGGTGGTGGGGTGGAAGTGGGGGGGGGGGGGACCCTCCCAAAATGAGCGAGCTCGCCCTGAGGGGAACATAAAAGAAAACAGACTTTTGCTATCTCTTGAGATATTCTTAAACAGGGTGGAGAAGGGGTCTTCAAGCATGATAATGTAATCCACTGAGTTGCAGCCCACTCACTAAGACAAATGTTAGAAGAAAAAAAAAATGAAGTAGGAATACTGTGTGTGTGTGTGTGTGTGTGTGTGTGTGTGTGTGTGTGTGTGTGTGTGTGTGTGTGTGTGTGTGTGTTTAAAAGAAAGACAGAGAAGGATTGCTGGGGCAATTACAGGCTTCAGCTCAGCAGAAGGCTTTTCAAAAGCATATCCACCCAGTCTTTGCAGCCGCTCACACAGACACAGCCTCAAAAGCTGTTAAGACACCCTCTCCCTTCCAGCACAACATGTTAGCGCAAAAGTCGGTTTCCGCTTACTCTAATTATGACACATCGATCTGGCCGACCTTAAGCTGAAACCGACTTGCAACCAATGTGAAAAATCAGAAAGGGAAGTCGAAAAAAAAAACAACTTGACAGCCGCTCTTACAGTCAGAGAGAGAAAAAAAGAACCGCAAAAACTTCACACAAAAGCTCTATACAGCGCTCTCTACACAAACAACAAACAAACTTTAAGGAGCTACAGAAGATGAGGAAAGTTGAAAACTCACGAAAGAAATGTTTGAATAGGTTAGCCATGTCCATTTTGGGCTCGCTGTCTCTCCCTCTCTCTGTCTCTTCCCCGGCCCCTGCTCGCTTCCCACTGCAGCTGTAGAGTTATTCCATGTGAACACCCAGAGAGCTGGGCGGATAGCGGAGCAGGGCGGCCCACTCCATGACCATGTGGTCAGTTATGGCCAATGAGAGCGCGGGATAGAGAGGCCTCCAGTTCAGCTCTGGAAGGCAGAGTACAGAGGCCTCATGGAAAGGGGAAGGAGGAGGGAGGGAAGCTCAGACTTGGAGAAAGAAAGAGAGATAAAAGAAGAGAGATATTGGGAAAGTGAAGGAGCTATTTCGTCAACATTTAGCAGCAGATTGGTATTTGTAAGAGGGTAGCGAATAAAAAAAAAAAAACAACTCAGTAGGGATATGTGGGGACTCAATGGCTGAGTGAGTCAGTGAGTGCTCAGTGTCACATGATTGCAGTTGTTTGTAGAGACGCTCATAACTTTACAACAAACCCAGGAAACATGAGTTCTCAAACACAGAAACACACACTCACACCGAAACACAGCCATCTGCAGACAGATCATACCCTCACACATTCTTTCAAACGATGACACCATTCCACACCCAGCAACAGGCTTGTTTGAAGAAAAAAAAAAAAAAAAAAAAAAAAAAAAAAAAAAAAAAAAAAAGGAAAGACAGCCTCGATTTTGTTCCTCCCACATAACATATGAAAGTGTGGTCATCCTGCTGCTTCTCTTATTGTTCCCCCACACACATATACAGGGAAAACATAAACACCCACAATCTGCCAGTTAAAATGTCTTCAATCTACTTAAAGATCATAAAAGAGGAGAAATGAAGGTGAAGTATTTACAAGCTTCTATGATTGTATTAGTTTTTAACGAGGCTCAGTTTTGCCTTAACTCGTGTTTTAAATTACTCCATGTTTTATTGGGTTTATGTGCGAGTGAGACCTGAGCCTGTGTGTGTGTGTGTGTGTATGTGTGTGTGTGTGTGTGTGTGTGTGTGTGTGTGTGTGTGTCATTCCTGCAGCTGTTCACCTGAGGTTATTTGATCAATGGATGTAGTGACAGGTGGGACGTAAGGAGGCACATGGCTCTGTTGCATGAGAACACATGCCCTTACAAAAAAACACTTAAACGCACACACGCATTGAACACAATAGACAGACAAATAAACCTAGACACTTGAAGGCAAAACAGACTGGACAAGACCAAAAACTACAGCAGCTAAACAATTTATATGCTTGAGTCAAGCAATAACAAATAGGAAAAGTCTTGTAAATTAAAATCACTTATCAGGAACATGACTAAAAGTGCAAGAAGCTAGAAGAGGCCTCTTCCTGTTCTTATATCACATTTCATCAGAGCATTTCAGCACACCGCACGGCCCGAGTGTCACCAATCTCTTACACCACACCACTGAAATGCACATTTAAAAAAAGAAAAACACTGCGCAGCTAACAGGAAGACAACGTTTGCGTGTCCAACAGATAAGTGTTTCACAAACACTGCAGTATGTGATAGTTAAAAATTGATGACACACTTCTGGTTAGAAGTACCCAGAACACCCCCATTCTTTCGGTCTTCTGTGCAATGAAAAGTCACTTTGGGGCCAAGGGCTTCCTCGCAAAAGTCACCCCACGCACATTCAGGAAATAATGCTACCTCTTTTGTCAGTCTCACAAGTTTGGTTTGATGTTATGGCCCATAAACACCAGGTGATGGCTACGTCTGTAGCTCAGCTTCACAAAAACTTGAAAAAAATACAATACACTGACAATGATTATAAAATACTGCGTTAATATCAACCACAACAACACGTAGCCTTTATAAAAAAGGCTTTTAAGCCTCTATTTAAAAAAATGCTGGTGTACAACCTTTAACCTTATCTAATGAGATCTGGGAGACAAACATGGCCAAAGGATCCTAACAAACAAGGTTATCCCATCATGCTCTTAATGATGCCCTGCAGAGCTGAACATATTGGAGATTAGAGTGTGAAAAGCATCAGAAACTAAAGACAAGACCTTCACTTTTCATAAAAACACATAAGAGAAATTATCAAAAAGTGAAATCATAGGCAAAACTAGTACCAGGCCCTCTGGCTGTGTTCCAGACTGGATGCCAGTGGTCAGAGTGTATATCCCAAATTATCATGAATGTCTGTCATCAAGGAGAATTAAGCGAAGACAAATGGTAACCTTGGCTTACATACACAGTTACATTTGGCTTGCTCCTGGCAGTACAAAGCCCTTGGCAAATGGCAATGCCCAGAAATATTACGGTTGTGTTGACAGAGCAGACAACACCTGTGCCATATCAATTCTGGCCGTGATTAAAGGGCAGAAGGATACCCTCTGTTGCGATTGCTCACACACGAACAGAAAATGGAGATATTTCGATTTGTTAACACAAAACAGACTGGCTGGTTTTCCTTTTTATGCCACAACCATGAAACAAAAATTCTAACTTTGTTTGCATCTGTATTTAACCTCCAAAAAACAGCTAAAATCAAATAAACATATTAGTGTCTTACCTGTCCAAATGCTTCAAGGTAAAATGGAAAAACGGCACCTTAGAATAGACACTACTCTGTAGAGACTCAAATCAGATACTAAAGCTTCAGTCTGAGTGTGCTTTGATAAAAATGTAGCTCTCTGCATTTCAACCAATCACATGTCAGCGCAAGACCATCTTCCTGTAGAGGCTGTTAAACAGTACATTAGATACCACAACAATGTGGTCAAAAACTAACTGTGGTAGTGCTGGCCTAGATACAGGATGCTTCTCCATTTAGGTGAAGTAACAATAACCAATGATGTATGTAACACAAAGCAGGGCTGGGACAATACACTTTTCTCTTGATTCGATTCTTCCACGATACTTGGGTGGTCGATTTGATAAGTATTGCAATTTTTAAGTATTGTGATTCTACAAGTATTGCGATTCAATATAACGATTTATTGCAATTTTTGTTTTATTTGATAATACTAGACCCTGGGAAAAAGTTGAATCATAAACTTCATACCATCACGTCAGTTACACTTTCTGACTTATTTCAGCAGCATCATTGCTATACTACAAAGAAAAGTGGAAAATAAAATGAATAATAATTGAATTAATAAAAAATACATAATTTTGTAAGTAGACTTAAACTGCTACATTTAGCTGTCCCTGCTCATCAAGCTCGTGCCATAAAATAAAATAAAATGCTGACTACCCAGAATAACAAGGTATATGATAAATGATTGTTCCTTTTGGCATGTGAGGGTGTCCCTGTGGACAGGTGCAGTTCTGTGTGTGAGCAGCTGTTGTGCTGTTGTTGCTTCAGTGAGTTACACAAAGGATGAGAGTGAGGCAGCAGTGTTACAGTCTGTGTGTGGTTTGTAGTCTGGAGCTACTTTGGGGACAGCACTGATCCATAATCTGCAATAACAGGGGGGTAAGTATTGGAGGAGGCGCATACGTCGGCACTGTGTTTGTCTGTCAGAAATTTAATTTTACATTTTTATCCAGTTTTAAGCCACATTTTACGCTACTCTTTTAGATCATGGTTGTTCTAGGTGTACGTTGTTAACAATAGAAAATATTTTAGTTATGGGACGTTCAGATTTTAAATTATAAGTCTTCTTTTCGGGAGAGCCTGCCACAAGTGGAGTCGCTGAGGGCTAACGGGGACTGCAGATAATTTACTTGGTGTCAAGAAGCTACCAACTACCAACTGAAGCCTAATGTCTGCAGCGGGTCCACTTGTCGGGCCCATGTCGGTAAGTATGTCCCCTCTGCTAAAACCACATCAACATTGTGGGCTCCGGGTTGGGGCCCCTGCATGTGTATGTATCATAGACTGTATATAAGCTAGTAGTTACCCGGATGTATGAGTACGTGCGGAGCTGCAACCGAATGTGGATTATATCGATTCAGGTGTTAAAAGATAGATTACAAAATTGTAAAAAAGAAAAAACGATACTTAAATGAATCGATTTTTTCCCCCACCCCTAGAAGAAACCAGAACAGATTTTTTACCAAGTGTGTCTTTGAGATTCTTGACAATAGAAGCTTTCCTGGCGCTGTTTTTCCTCTCCACATAGTTGGACGGCACAAAGCCTGTTTTGTTGGTGGCATTTCGAACCCTCCACCAGGACTTGGAGTCGTCGAGGAGCCAGAGGCGCTCGTTTTTCTTGATGTCCAGCTCCTGGTCCTGCTGGGCCATGTAATCGAACTTGGCGATGACAATCACCTCTTCCGTCATCTTGCACTAGATACACTGGTGGATAGAAGGGAGAAGACAAAGAATGGACGTGAGAGTGGCTAGAGTAAATATTCTAAAATACAGAAATTATTTACTAACTGAAAAGCAAAATGTCTCTCTATAATACAATGTAATCTGGGCCAGTGTTGGCTTATGTGCAGCAGCCGTAGCTCTGATTAAGTTCTGCTACTACTGCTGTTCTGCTCAGTTCTTGTTCTTTTGCAATAATGAGGAGTCATTATGTATTTCATTACATAAACATAACAAGGAAATTAACTAAAAAATTTATTTGCAACCCAATTTTCACAGAACCTCCCTATCTACTATGCCTATCTAGGACCAAGAGCATCTGTTTCCTCTCTATCTGCTCAGCCTACATACATTTTATTCTCCAACTGTGCTGTTTGCTCCACCCACAATGATTAGGTACTGCAAGATGCACACCAAAAGTAAATTTAGAAACTGTGTTTGGAAATAGAAAGCTGTACCTGTACTGCATCAAAGCTGAGAACTTCAAGGGCTCTGATACTTCTGTTGACCTAGGAAAAGAACACAGAAAATGCAAGAGATTTACAAATTGACCAAAAATGTCTTAATATTCAGAAACTTGTATCTGTATTTCTGTTTAGATTACTTGAGAGCCATTGTCCATGTGGTACTGTACCAACTGTATATTTGTGCCAAGATATGGACAGTGTAATCCAAATATAATATCCTGAAAAGATGCCCGCTACCATTTCCACAGTCTGTTTCTTCAGACATAATTTCCCCCCACCAATTGTACTCTTGAAATAACAGATATAAATGACTATTCTTTTCGGTTTTCAACACTAACAGCTGCCAGAGAGTATAGAGCCAATCTCTCAGTATCCACATTCTTCATAAATTTACAGAAGGATGATTTCCTCTCAGAAGCAGTCCAACGATTGTCTATTGTGTTAGGCATCCAACATGAATCTGGGAGCCAGGAAGATGGCAAAGATTACTGTAACAGGGAAGTAAAGAAGAGGGGCACTGTGCGTCAGCAGTGTGGCTACGTCAGGGAGTGAAGCTCTCACTGAGCACTAAGGATACTGCTTTGAATTTAGCGCAGACCTATAAATATTCCTAAGTGTGCAGAGTATGCAAATGCTGTGATTATGTGATCTGCATTACAAGCATGGCTCCATTGTTTGTGATGTTGCTTATCACAAGAACGTTCAAGCTCCCCACTGGTTTTAAAATTATGATTTGGGAGTACTGTGATTCACAATCAAAACTTGTTTGTGTTCAACAATGAGCACATTCACAGCAACCAGTCTTATGACCCACGTAGCCATCAGCACAACTAGGCTATGGTTAGGTTAATACAGCAGCACTGAAGGCGTGAGGCACTATTGAAGCGGCTGCTTAGCTGCTCTGATGTCATGGGAGTGGATGGAGTTTCACCTTTCCCCCCTCCCCATGACTGACTTCAGGGACCAGACACTGACCTCATTGATCGAGTGGTCTTGGATTTTATTTGAAGCAGTAGTGTCTAAGTTTCAGCTGCAGCTGGCCCTGAGATAGGCCCCGAACCTGATCTTAGGCAAACATAAGGAGCACAGGGAGCCAAGCCAGCTTTCAGCATGATTAGCAAAGAGGTTTAAAACAAACAGTAAATTAGCATCGGCCAAGAGCTGAGAAGAACTTTACTTATGCTTTTTCTAAAGGAAAAGGTCAAGATCTGGATGAGAGGGTTCATCATTTCAGAAAACAAAACAGTGGATGACAGGGCAACATTTCATTTCCCCCTCTTCACTGGATGAAGACTATGACAGGAGCCTAAAGCTAAAATGTGTAATACAAAAGATCCCTAACTGCTCTGCATTTCATATAACACGTTTTAAAGGGGACACCTGCAGTCTGGGATATTTTTCCCCATGTTGGGTGTTGTTGACTAGTTTACCAAAAAACATTAAAGTGTGTGGTGTGGTTTTATCTCATGGCATGTTATTGCCTGCTCCTTTTCCATCTCTAATTAAATTAATGAACACCGGGAGACATGTTAGGGAGCGGCACACAAAAACAAAGAGCTGATTTACTCTCCTCGAGTGCTGCCTCTTTCACCGAGACAAAGGCAACAATCTCTCCACTCCCTGGGCTGGGCTGGATAACTGTCTGCCAAAGTGGCTGTCAAGTGTGTATATGTGCTCCGTCTCCATTTACAACATCCCACCCTTACTATCTTTTTTTCCACTTAATTCTCCCTCTACCAGTGCATGAAAGAATCATGAATGTTCCTAGTAATCTCACATTTTCAGAAAGCACCCAGCTTCCCAGTTTCACTTCTTTTAACTGCCATCACCCCCCACGTCTATGGTGGCTGAGCACTAAGTGCACATTAACACCGCAGTGACTTTGGACGGGTGCAGATGTGAGGGAGGATCAAAAAGTTGGGCAACAGATGCTCTGAGCTAATCGCACAGCTCCAGACTGAGCCAAGGCCACACGCCACTCCAAAGCACTAAACACAGGGTCAGACAGGTCAAACTGCTCAAATGGTGTCATATCCACAGTGGATCTCGGTTTACCCTGCTGCCTGGCAGAATTAACAGGTATCCAATCCATCATCAACCCCACAGCGCACATGTGCTTCCACTTGTTTGAACTTTGTTTCTCATACATAATCAATACTTCTCTTAAATCAAACAAGTTATTGAAAAATTGTACCAGAGATGTTTATATTTACTGTTGAAGACAACATACGCAAATCTGATTTTGAGCAGCCTTTTTGGGCTAAAAAACAGACCATGGTAGGACCAAATATACAACAAGTGTGGGACATAAGGTCAATTAGATTAGTGACAACCACATCTGCAATATTGTCTCCTATTTGACAATTTTAACATTTGAAAGACATTTTTGACATGACACATGTTGAGTGATTATTGTTAAGATTGCCAGAGATGTAAAGATGTAATGAATAACTTCTCCCTATCAAATAGTATATGAACTTTGTAATGAGTAACAAGTCATATAGATGTTTTGAAGAAGTGTGTCCAACTCTGAAAATAACTTGGGTACCAGACATAAAGCGAAAACAGAATCTGTATGCACGAGCTTTGCGGTTGTCAACAAGGGCGACCAGACCACATGGCATAGACAGGTGGTCAGATCTGATGGTCAGTGGTAACTTCAGGGTTTTCCCAGCTAACTGTGGCTGCTACTTCTTCTAGTGATATTACTCCCTCGCAATATTCAAAACTGATGTTCTGACAGGAACTAACCAAAAGAATGTCCCCATCTTGATTTTGTTTTTAAATGAACATAAAATTACAGCAATTTAAGGTAGCACTTCCTGTAGCTGCTTTATAATAAGAGCTTTCCTGTGGTTCACCAGCACTTTAAAGCAGCAGAAGGTATCCCATTTGCATTAATGCCACCTAAACAGCAGTTGACTTCATTACAGCTCCCATAACACTGCAAATGAGGGGCCCACCTACTGATTACTATTGTAGGGGAACACAGAATTGGGCAACTTTATATTGGATTGGGGCTGCAACTAATTGTTATTTTCATTATCGATGAAACTCTGGATTGTGTTTGATAAAGCAATCAATTGTTAAGTCTACAAAATGTTAGAAGATTGTTAAAAACAAACATCACAATTTCTAAGAGCCCAAGAGGACCTCTTCAAATTTAATATATAGTGATATAAATTAGAGCAAAGCAGCTAATCCCCAAATTTAGGATGCTGTTTGGCATTTTGCTTCAACACAAATAACTTAAACTATCAAACAAATTTGAATAATAATAACTTCAATTCACAACAATGCAAAATTAAACTCATTGTGCGCTGATAATACTCCATTACAGAAAAAGTGTACAAATTAGAAGGGAGACTTTTTGTGTCAAGTAAATATACTGTTAACTACTAAATACCAAGCTGATAGGGTGGGTCCATCTTATCTACTGCCATAGCAGCACTTGTGGGCCAGTGACAGGTCAACCGCGTTACTATCAGTAATACACTCATGTTCTCAAGAGTGCCAACAACTGTTTCCCATCAGCACAAGACCACTAACCCAAACCTGGCACTGTTATCTTTAATACTTAAAAAGCATAGAGTTTGTGATTTTCTACTTGGAAAAAACACCTTTTTGCTAATCAATAAAATTTAAAGAATCTTAAAGCTGGAGTGCAGATCTTTTGTCTCCCCCCTTCCGGCAGTGAGTGTAATCTATGAATCACACAAACACTGTTGACACACAGTTCAACTTCCAATGAATGAGTCCTTATCTCAACAAACATCCCTCTACGGGATCCCAGGAAACAACAAAAAATACTCAGTTTGAAACTCAATACAATGAAAATAAACCTAAGCAAAGCCTCTTGTGTCTATTAGACAAGCGAAGTGATTCTCCACCAACTCTGGAGTTACCTCCCGTAGTCCAGCCAGTGCTGCTGTTGGCTACAGGGAGCCACCATCGCTCTGGCAAACCAATCATTGTTGGTTGACATAAAATGCATCACTACCGGTGCACCAGCGTGGGAATGTCGCCACAGATTTTAAAAAATCCGGTATACTGCGAAATACAGAGAGATTTACCTGGTGTTAAAAGGCTTAATCAGCATTTCGTGAACTCGTTTGCAAGGGCTTCGATGTAACGGACTTGCGTTGTGTAACGGTTAATTTATATGTAAAAGTCCCGCACTCCAGCTTTAAGTAGCACTGTAAACCACAAACCACAGCAACTGCACATCGGCGGTGTGATAAAGATGCAGGGTGCAGCGATGGGAGTTACTATGAAACAACAGTGACATGAGTTCACCACATCCTGCAGTCTACAGCTGCTGCCACAACCCCCTGTGTCTCTGTAGCAAAAAAAAAAAAGTGGAGATCTTGTCAAAGAGCACACCCAGTGGTTTATGTGATAATGCACGATATTGGGGATATAATACTTGAGATATGCTTAAGAAGGAAATGACTAGAATAGTGCTAGTGTTCAGCATAGATTCCAGTGAATGGTTCCGACTTTATTTACCAGGCTGACATTATGACTTCTTTGTAAAAATGAAGTCACAACAACTGGACACTAATGTAACTTGTGTAATCTAAACAAGCCTAAGAGAACAATTATGGATCCTTGTCTCCCTTCGCTGTGGGAGCAAACAGTGTATTGCTGCTCGACAGGATTGCTGAGGCACTGAGACAGCAACAGCATGAGCTCACAGAGGCAGACAGAGTAACCTAATCCCTGTGACAGCCTGCTAAAATCACAGCCTCTGCTGCCTTCTGGAATGTGCTCTGTATGCTCACTGCTCACTCAGCCCCTCTGGCACTGCTGCGCTTCCTCCAACTTACACCAAAACTCAACATTTTGGCCACGGGGACAGTCCGCTTCACCAGCGGACAGCGCAGGACGGTGGCTGACCGATGAATACATGCTTGTGCTCTTTTTTTCACATCGAAACCACAGCAGCTAAAACCCATGAGACTGCATCTCATCCCAGCTGTCCTAGATTCTCTCAAAACAAAACAGCAGCAGAGCAGCAAAGGGTCATGGGAGACTTGGCAGGCCAGCTGTGAGACAGGAAGTGCGGACACAAGGGTGACCGGATGATGGGAAAGTGATGCAATCTGACAGAGTGCAGGCTTGACCTGGGAGTTCAGATGAGTTCAGATAACTTATCTTTGCTTTGCATTGATGCATGTAATGTACCTCAATTAAGAGCTGAGGACCAACTTAAAAAGGGAGAATATGATGTTCCCCATTAGAAAACTGTAATGTTTTAGTATCATAATAAAACTTAATTAGGACAGAGGGGCATCTAGTGTTTAGGGCTAAGCATTTTGACTCATGACTTTGTGAAAGCAGTTGGTTATCCACCCCTCGGGATCACCCTCAGCAGTTGGGAATGGCCTAAAATAGACCGGGGCTCATGTCCTTTGAGAATTGCCAGAGATTTACTCTCATAGCAACAACCAACACCAAAAGTCTCAAGCTCTCTTTTAGGCCAACTTCACATCAAAGGCTCACTCTATGCTCAAAACAAATCTGTGAGAAGCGTACACAAACGCCACTGTTTGAAATATGTTGCATAGCAATTTAGCAACAAAATGCGAAACCTAGCCCAGCCACTCAAACTTACTGTCCAGACAAACTATTTAAGAAGACAAGAGTAGTATTTATGAAGCTTGGGGGAATCTTATCCAAATGATAATGTATAACCGAATTGCTCTAGTGCTACGTGTACTCAACTTTAATCACAGACTATTCCTTATTCAAATGTATGGTATCAATCTTTTATCAAACATATGTATTCTGATTGATGAGCCACTCAAAACCTGTTATGACATCCCTATTTTCACTTCCCTGTTAATTACAACTGCATATTCTCCACTTCACAAACGTGAGACTGAGTTACTATTCGAGCCCTCAGAGAGATGGCATTGGTGAACTGCCTCGCCATTTTTGTGGCTGGAAAACAGGATGAGATGCCACACAGCATGAAGCGGCTGATAAAAATCCTAATTCAGCAAAATATCTTACAAATTTCTAATGCGGTCATCCAAAAGTCCATTTTTGTGTCCTTTTTTCTAGAATGGTAGACCAGCCCAACATAGAAAGGGATGACAAACCTGAAACAAAAGTGGTGGCTTCACAGGGTCTCTTATATAGGTGTCTGAATACAAAATAAATAAAAAAGAACAAAAACAAAATCACCACAATAAAGTAAATCAGTGATCTGTATCAGCCCTGAAAAGCCTCATCAGAGCATCCCATCATACAACACAGCAATTACAAAACCAAAGTGCTTGTAGGAAACCTATAATAATAAAATTAGAAATAAGACCAGTGCATTAGAAATTGAAGAAATACATTGCATATAAACTCGACTCACACATTATCTAATTATTACCTCCCAGTATTTACACTAAATAAGTTTAATATAGTCTACAACTGGCCTGAACAGCATCCTACCAGCAGGAAAGCACTTAGCCTACTTCTTCTCTGTAAGCAAATACCCAACAGAACATAATACCTCTATGTAAGAAAGGATCTATTTCCTCAGACCCCACCTACATCAGCAGAGCCTACACATCCGCATCCACGCCCTGCTAGTTGCCAGTTGTTGTTCTGGGTGGCCTATTTGCTTACAGCTACCATGTCCAATGACGGCCACATCCAAGCAATCAGGGATCAAGGCAACAGCAAAATAAACCTTTCAGGTTACCTCACAAACTCTGAGAGCTCCAGGGGATTTCCCAATGACTAATCCAAGTTTACAAAGCAAGAGGGTTCCCAACATCAAGTACTCCAGTAGAACAAATCTGTTTGTGGCTTGGTTTTGTGTGGTGTCAGGCTACTTAAAGCTACTAGTAGCATTAAGGAGTCAGTACAAGAGATGATCCACATAAATTCTAAATCTGTAGCTGTACACCTCGCTGCAACTGCAGCCTTCTGGAAAAAGCTATTGTTGCAGTCAAAATAGCAGATCATTTGTAAACCACAAGATAATAATCCCAGACAGCCTGTGTCAGAGAGATGAAATGGATACACTGGCTTCCTCTTCGTTTTTGTACATCCTGGCAAATAAGAGCCCTAGGGTGCTGTCAAAATAGGACTAAACAAGCCACTTGGGACACAAGTCTGGGAGGGCCCCGACCACGTGTTGGGACTTGTGTATGAGCATCTTGAGAGCAGGAGGAATTCCAGATTGCACAGTGATGCCACAAAAATCTGGGGTCTGCACAAATGAACAAGATGTTTGATAGAAAAGAGACAAGAAAGAAACGGTTTACCACAGAAACCCGCACCTCTGGCTGCCTGACTGAGAAACAGCCTACACACATTTAAAACACTGGGAGGACTGTGCTTGATGAAAGTGGGAGTTCTTTTAGAATATTGTCGCATGTTATTTTACTTAAAGCCACCGCTTGTACAGTCAGAACATGCTACTGTCAAACAAGACACTGACAGACAATAATGCATGCTATTAACCTCTGCAAAGGATAAATGGGTTGTAGTCTAGACAGACTGCTGTCATCATCTTCAAGCCATCTGCATCTCTATATTTTTCTCTGTTTTTGGTCTTCTTACTTTCCGATCAAAGTACAATGTACAAAGTATTATGTCACTGGATATAACCGACCTGGGCTTCCATGTTTACATTTACCATTGTGAGTGAACATGTCACGGCTGGTCAATTGATCTGTACAGTGTGATGTTCTGGCCACGCAGAGACTTTACATGTTTTACTTAAGAGTTTTGCCTTATAATAGAGCGATACTGAAAAACCATTTGATGGTTTGATTGCTTCACATGGGACCACTGACTCAAAATCTTAGATATTTCCAACGCTGTGGTAGAGTGAGGTAGACCTGTAGGCTGCACCTACTGGTGGTTAAACAAATTCACACAAAATATCCAGAAGTTGGTATCCAGACTAAAAATAGCTTCAGTGAAAATGCAGCTGTACCTTATCAGTCTACTTTCATCAAAAAGAAATTTCCACTTCTAAGAACACATTTTGACAATATTGCTTTTTTTAGTCATGGCGACAACTACTTCTGTCATCACAATAACAGCCACAGTTGCAAGTACACACATCCTCATTTTCACACTGCCAAACCCACTGAAAGAAAAACCCCGAACCATAATGAACTAATAGAGAAAAACACCACTGAAACTTCACACTTCTTTTCTGCTACACGAGGAAGTCAAATCACTTACTCCAAATGAGAAATGATAGCAAATATCTTGACCGCACACAGATTAGGCCAGAAAGATTTACAGAAGTGGAAGAAACTTACAGAAGAAATTTCATCACACCAAACTCCATCAACTATGCAGTGTTTGACGTCTTTGCTTTGGCATGCATTAACAGTTTTTTTTTTTTTATGTATCCATGTCTACTAGATTCTGATAACAGTAAAGTGTAAAAAAAAAAAGGTGCACTTGTCATGCTCCTGCTCTTTGTACACTGACAAAGGGCTAAATTCCTTTTTCAGCAGGTGACCTTAGTTGACATATAGAAAGTACCTTTGTTATTGATGGTTAAAACATTCAAGCACGCATGGGCAGTCAAAGGAAAACATGTCAGACAGAAAAACACGAAATCAAACAAGAAAATGAGGAAATGGAAGAAAGCATATGCAATAACTGAGATTAGGGAGATAACAAAAGAGAAGAAACACAACCGACAGAGAAAACTCCCCAGTTTCTCAACTTCACTGGAACCCTAAAGTCACTTAACAGAGTAGATTCCTGGGTTTTTCATTTGACCAGGGACATTTTCAACCACATTAATTTTTTGGCTATCATGAAAATGCACAGTTGGTATTTCCCCCAAGGCTGTGGGGACATATTTGGATGCTTGAGGCTATTAGTAACAGGCACTGAGAAAGAGGCAAGGGCAGAATCTTAAACAAAAAGGGCCATCACTGAATAGTCATAAGATTATAGTGTCATAACATTCAAACAAGGGGCTTGTTAGAGGGTATGTGAGTCAACAGGAACAAAAAAATAGGGCCACATCACTGCAATATCAACATACATAGATGAATAGTGAAAGCTTTAGATTAGGGGGAGTCCTATATCCTGAATGTGACATTTCACATGTCTTACATATTGCCGTCAATGCCCGAGATAAACATAATATCAGCCTTCAAGAAAACCATGCTGTTAAGCAGGTCTCCACCATCTTTCTCCCTGCAAACTGTGGCTATCCCTCCCCTCTGACTCCCACTGAGAACAGAGATACAGCAGACCAAATGTCTCTCACCCCCCTCTCACCTCCCTGAAACCTTAATGAGAGACTGTGAAGAGGTCTGTCAGTGTGACAATAATTACAGAAACTATACTATTCAGCAGCTGCAAAAGACCCCCCTTTGGCGTTTGGAAAGGCACACATGCTACCCCCTTAAATCATTCAGATCTAACCAACCACATATCTCCAAATTAATATCTGTGAGATACAATGCCCACGCCAGATTGATCTGCTGACTGTGCCACAGTACTGTTGAAGTTTTGTAACAGGCTACACAAACATAAGCCACAAGAGCTTGCCAACAATTATACAGCCTTATCGCCCGTTGTGCTATTGAAGCATGACATTTAGTCTGGCTTTGGTTGTGTAAGGTAGAAACAATAAAGATAGTAAGGGGATAAACAGAGGGAGCAATTATCTAAAAAACAGAACGGTTACACTTACACAGTACACACACACCTATTACTGGTAGGTAAGTGAACTAGTATGCAAGTGTTAGTTCCCCTTCTTTGAATTTGAGCTGAACTTATTAATCCATTGACAGACAATGAATCAGCAACAATTATGGTAATTGATCCAAGTCATTTATCGAGTACACACAAATCTCCCTCTGCTGCCAGCTTCTCAAATGTGAAGGTTTGCTGTTTTACATCCCTGCAAACAGGTTATCTTTGGGTTAGGGGCTGTTGACCAGATAAAACAAGATGCCTGAAGTCCCTAACACCAGTGCATCAACAAAAAGGTCATATTAGTGGGCAAACAGACTGACTACAATAACCACGTATGTGTGCAATCACAGCTACCAGGTTTAACCCAAGTACAGGGAATCATAAGTTAATATCAGGGAATGCCTCCATCGTGACTATGACCAAGCTGGGTCCAATCAGTGCACCAACACCCAGCAACTTAAATGTGAGCATTAGTTAGGGCTACACACATAAAAACAAGTATCCGACAATACAACAAGACATTGCAAGGGCAGGAAATCAGCTGGAAACCCGTCTGCAGCGGCTGCCGTTAAGGCGTCCTCTCCATTTTTTTTTTTTCAATCTCAGAAATAAAAGCGTTAACGTGGTGCACTGCGCGAAGACGAACCGTAGCCAGATTTCTGGGTTGTGCGGCGGTTTTTTTTTTTTTTTTTTTTTTTATTACCGGAGCTCCCCATCCCATAACTTAAGCTCGACTGCGTGTCACGCTATCCAACTTGGTCAACGTCAACCTGGCTTAGAAAAAGCAGGAAGGTGGAAAAAAAAAAAAACCCACAAAAATGCTTTTCGGGGTCACGAACACCTCGGTTACAGCCGAACTAGCCGTTAGCCAGCCGGGTAACCGACCGTTGGCCATGTTGGCAGGGCGACAGGCTGGTTTCGTCCGGCTAGTCTGTTAGCCGACGTGACTTGTGCGGTTACTCGGTGGACCGGGGCAGGAGCCGGAGCCGGAGCCGGCCTGTAGCTCCCACGAGAAAACGTTAGTGCGGTAGCCTGGACCCGGATAGCTTCACCGCCCCGGCGGCAGCTTGGGCTCCAAACCCTGTCCAGTCCCACCGCGGCTTACCCGATCGCTGATGGTCGCCCCTTCTCGTCGCCTTGGTGGAAAACCGCGTAGAAGCGACGCGCACAAATGACATCCAGAATCGTGGCCGGCGGTTGATATATATATATATTTTTTTTTTGTTGTTTTTTTTCTCTCTCTCTCTCTCTCCCCCCCCCCACTAGCCTAGCTGATGAGCCGCTGTGCCCCGCTGGAAGAGCATTTCTGTATCAAAGCGTGTCATTGCTCAGCGGCGCAGCCAGGCGAGCGGGCGAGCAGCAGCAGCTTCTCAAGCCGTCGGGGCGCCGGGTCCCGCCCGCTCGCCTCCGATTGGCCGCGGCCGAGTCGGCTCTCCGTTGATTGGACGGCGGCACCGTCGGTCGGCCCGGGCCGCAGCTGCTGATGTTTGAGCTTTCCCCGTGAAGCATCCATCATGTTTCTCTGGCCTGTGAGGCTGAGGAGCTACCGTGGAAGACACGTGTGTGTGAGGAGAGAGGTGATATCTTATTATACTTACGTTGTGCTGTTTAATTCAAGTGGCTCAGAATCTGTTCAAAGGGAAAGTTGTACTCCAGGCCTTAAAAGCACTTGTTGTCATTCTGTATAATTTAGTTAAAGTGCTTTTTGCAACTTTATTTTTAATCTACAACTAGATATAAAAAAGGGTATCTAGTATATTACACATATACAATATATGCCAATATATAGCACTGTAGATTTGCACAATTATACCTGTTGGACCTGCAGTATTATTACTCCACAGGCTGCCACTTATGTATATGCTATTTTTGTTCTATGCACTTCATAATATTTATATAGTAATATGTCTGTATTATAGTGTACATCGTTTTTTATTTGTATATTTATGGTGTATATTGTTATTATTTCAATGCTGTTGCTATGCCTTTGGTACAAAATTTAATTCGATGTATACTGGTTGTACATTGAATGACAATAAAACCTGTCTAAGTCTACAATATTTATTACAGTGTGGACAATATGGTCAGTGAATTATACTTTCTCTTCCTAATTTATGATGAATGTTGGCTGCAACTACCTTTTTTTTAACCATAAAAAATGCTCAGTCATCTGTACTGTGCAGCACACATACAGCCATGTACACACAAACATAAAATAACTCATCATCAAATTCCATTCAGTCCTCTCCTGGGAAATGATGGTACTTCTAATAAACATGTCTGTGGTGAAGAGGGTTGCAGAGTAATTTGGAAGGTTGTGCAGCTCGCTGCAGGATGCAATCTGTTTCCTGCTCAAACAGATGGGCCTCCTCTACATGTATTCTACTTTCTGCATCAAAACCTCCATCTCAAAACAAGACTATTATACAACACATAACACAAACTAAACCCATGTTATCTCAGTATATTTTCACCCTTTTAGTTTGAAAAATAAACTTTAGCTCCCGACCATAGTGTTTTAAAAGAAAACGTTACATGACAGTCAGAATGTGCTTTCAAAGTAAAAGACAATTTATGTGTTCATGATGGTGGCGCTTCAACTTTTGGTCAAAAATGAATGGAGCGTGTAGTTTACTCACCATTTTATTCACTGTGACACTGATTGTAGATTGTCATCACACAGATTGATCTGATTTCAGCAACACTTCTGCTATTTGAGACTGTATGTTAAACAGTGTGTGTCATAAACACTTCAAGTGATACACTGTGTACAATCAGCCACAAATATGTCCAATAGTTCTGCTTCTGCTTCTGTGTGTTATGTCGTGTGTTTACATTGTTTTAATGCAATAAATGTATTTAACCCCTGGAGGGAGTTCGTGCACAAGTATATTTTACCACAAATTACTTTAGTAATTTACTGTAATAAAGTATTACTTCAGCTAATTCTGGCTGGGTAATAAAGTGGATTGTGAATGCCACCTGCTGGGCTGTTAGTGAAACATCCATGTTGTGTCAGTTTTGAACAGCAACGTGCAACATGTCCTCTTTCATCTGCTCTGCATCGTCATTATGTCTTTATTTCATTCCATCACTGTGGCTTTGCCCGAGGGAGAATCACAGGGCCTGACTGCCCCGGCTTGGTTTTCTAACAGAGAAAGGAAACATCGCTGGGAAACCACTGAATCGTCCACTACAGAAAAAGCAGACGGTCTCATGTTGTTAAAGGGAACTTTAATTCAATACAGTGTACCTGCCTCTGGGCATTAGGTTAAATGCGTCTGAAAGTAAACAGAAGCAGCATCCAGGGATGTAATCACTAGTGTTAAATATCAAGCAGCTGCTGGGGCCAGAACATAAGTGAGAGGCAGTAAGAAAGCACTGGAAGGTGCAGTTTGTGCACGAAATGCTGCTGGGAGAAAATACCATATGGAATAATACAGATTGCTAGTTTTCCTCTGCACAAAATAATGTTTGATCTCCCATAAACTTGAAGAGTCTACTTGTAAATTTAGATTGAATTTATAATCCCAGTTATATTGTATATGACATGGCCCTCTATCCCAGCACATAAAGTCATTATGTCCTCCTCTAAAATGGCATTTTATTTGACGTAATTACACAGCAACAGATTAAGGCTAAGAAAAGCAATACCAGTTATTTTATGAAACGTGGGTGGTATTTAATTTTATTCTTTCATTCCTTGTATGTAGTATGAACTGTTTCTGGGCTGACATTTACACAGTGTGACAAGTGTGGCAGTGTGACAACAGAGGGATACACCACACCTTGTTGATGTTCTTATTATAAAAGGGGCATACCATTACAATGGTTAGCTTACACTGCCACTCACAAGACCAGATTCAATATGGTTTAAAATGTTGGAGCAAAAATAAATCACAAAAAATAAACTGACTCTTGTTTTTTTGCTGACATTTTGGTCTTAGACACAATTTGACATTAAAGCAGTACTATCAGGGGGAAATGGTCACCATATTACATTTGTCTTTTATTTCACACACAAATATTAAGACATTAGTTACACAGCTGGCACCCTTCCAACAACACAACAATACAAAATCATCAGATGAAGATCCAGACATTCTTTAAATTGCACAACCAAGCAACATTGTAAACAAATAGACTGACATATCCAAACTCATTTGATGGGCGAGTCAAGGATCTCTTGATAATCCTGCCGAATGGCCCTGCTCACCCTGTACAGCTTGACTCCTGTCAGCGTGAACACACTGATCATGATGACCAGGCCTCCGATGACGTCATAGACAGACGGGACCATCCTCAGGACAATGAGCTGGAGGAACATGGCCACCACGATCTCTAGGTGCTGAACGGTGCTAACTAAGGCTGGATGAAACTTGTTGAGAGCATAGTAGACTCCGAGGAACGCCACGGTGGAGCAGATACAGATCCCAATTAAATAACCCCAGGTCTCCCCATCCAGAGGAATGATGGGCTCCTGCATGATGAACATGGTTGAGGCACCCCACACCGTGCCCGTCCAGCCGAAGGTAAAGAGTGCCGTCCACATGCTGACTCGCTCCTTAATGGCTCTGTAGACGATCATAGAGAGGGCGGCAGTCAAGCCGGCCATCACTGTCATTGTGTAGCCAAAGGCTTCCTTCCAAAACCCCAGCCTGGACTTCTCCTCGTCTGCTACATTTGGCACCATGACCAGGCACAGACCGAACACGCTTCCGACCACTGTGACCACATCTGTGTAGCCCAGCCTCTCATCCAGCCACAGGAAGGCCAGTATTGCACTGAAAACCGTGGTGGAGGCACGCCACATGATGGTGCCATTACTGGGTGGTACTATGGCAAAAGAGGTGTAGGCGCAGGTGATTGAGATTACGTTGCACACGCCGTAGAAGAAGAGACGCAGCCGGTAGCCCTTAGGGCCAAAGGGGGCCTCGTGGTTGTAGAAGACCACCAGGATGGACAGCACTTGGATCACGGAGCGGATGAAGAGCAGCTCGAGGGAGGGCACTTTAGAGCGGTCGGCTGCTAAACGGGTAATCAGCGCCACACAACCATGAGCCACCGCTGCCCCAAACAAGGCCATCCAGGTCACCCTGGAGGCCAAGACATTCGCCTCGCCAAAGCTGGCCAGCTGGCCCCCGACCCCCTTGTCTTTTTGCACATTTGGAGGCTTAGGCTGGGTCTCCATGGTTCCAAAGAAAGTCCTACCTCCTTTGCTGTCTGACACCAGTCTCTTTCCCACATTAGCTTCTGCGAAGGCGCCAAAGTCCTCAAAAGAGGGCGCATCATCGTACCCTTCATCACCAGGCTGGGGGAAGTGAGTGGCATATTTCACTGTCACTGTGTCTGGGTGAATCTTTACCCGCTTTTTCGATCCGTACTGCAGTGACGGTGAAGATACATCCATGTTTCTTTGTGCGTCAGAAGTGGTAATCTGAAAAATGACATATAAACCGTTGCAGTGTTATTGTGCTAAAATAGTATTCAAATATTGTTGCCTTGTGATCTGATTTAGTTTCCCTCATTAGTCAGGGAGAAATTTTGCATAATTCATCCCTTGCTTTCTCAGTGTCCACCCCTCACATCCACACACACACATACTGACACACTCACACACATGCAGCACACACTTATCCCCCCTATTCTCCCGTACCTTTTTACTCTGCCTTACACTTGCGTTGTGTTACTTCTATATATATCCCATGTGAGCTCATATAAGCCAAGCAGCAAACATTCTGAGGCTGATGCAGTCTGATGGGGATGAATTACATAACAAGAATCCACAGAGGGGACATACATGAATGTGGGCCACTTATGAGATGAATGGAGTTGCACACCATAAATTAACAAAGCCTGGAAAAAAAGACTACAGGGTAAAGGGTTAAACAGTGCTGAATAGTTTGAATGGTCCCTTCAGTCACCTGATATTTCTGATCCTTTAAACATCAATGGGATTCGGTTTAAGGGTGAGATTACCAAATGTTATAAAAACAAAAAATTATACAAAAAAAAAACAAAAAAAAATTAAAAAAATAAAAGCCTGTAGATATTGATAACAAACCATTGTTACAACCGAATATTTTCAAAATTATTATTACGACTACGTTCAATACAGTCAATTCTTTTAGACACAGCATGAATCAAAGCCACAAGGGGGCAGATAAATACTCTTTTTTCCCCCTTCTTTCCTCTTTCAAGCGGTTGCTCCTCCTTTTTGACACACAGGCTACATCATTATAACTTGATCCTTCATAATAAATGATGATAATATGGCGGTATAACATATAAAAGCCAACATTTGATCTTTTCAGTCTGAAAAGACACCTCAAAGCGATGCTGAGTGCACTTAAAGCCAATTCACGGATGGCTTAATATCTTAAGATGACCAAACCAGTCAAAATGATCATTTTCAGAAATTTGAAATGTCTCCTTTTAGCGTTTAAGTTGAAAGGCTAACTGCAAGATCTTGTCATGTGAATTATTAAAATTTAGTTCAGATGAGGTTAAAACTGATACAGATGGCGAGAGCGTGGATTCGCAGTCGTCTTTGCGTAAAATCGTTATCAGTGGACAATGCGTTTGCCTTGCAGTATCCGCCGAGTGCAGCAAGAAACGCATATTACCGGCAGTTGTCTTACCTTTTGGCCTCTGAATATTTCCTATTGATGCAGAAACCCCGGGTTGTATCATAAATGAAGATCTCGTTTGATTCCTTGATCCTTATATTCGGTCAACTGCAACTGCCATTTCCCCATCTTCCCCTTCCAGTGGAGCGCCTCTTGAAGATGCGTGCCGCTTATTTGTTCTACCACGCTGTCGGTGGACGCTTCTGCTGCTGCTGCTGCTGAAGCTGCTGTTGCTGAGGGTGATGATGATGATGAAGCTGAAGCGAGGGGAGGGGTAGGGGGGTGGGGGGTTAGAGAAGCAACTGTCACTGTCACAGCCAGTGGTTTCTCCTCCTCTTCCTCCTCCTTCTTCTCCTCTTCTCTCTCTCTCTAGACCCGCTCACATTCGTCATCTCTCAGGAGGGAGAAAAGGACGTGCGTCGGTCAGTCATCAACATCATCATCATCATCATGTTCATAAGATTAAAACCGATCCACTTTAAGAGGAGTTTTCCTGTCCGAATTAATTATGCTGTGATGAAGGAAATAGAAGATTGCAGCCATGTACTGCTTTTGTTTCCCATCTTCAACATGCATCCGTTTAATTGCACACACATCTGCAGATACTGGATGAAAAGGCTGTTTCTTTTATCCGGTGTCAAGCTTGAAGTGTTTGGGACTCCCACAAACCTCTCTGGGATCCTCTCATTAGCACTAAGATGACTCTCAGGAGAACGGTGGTTCTCTCTTGTGTGCAGTAGTCATTTCACTGCTTGTCCCTAACAGCCCACGAACAATAAATCCCTGCCTGTCTTTAGGAAGATTCACTTTAACCATCACTTCCATGCACCAAATGCAACGCTCCATTTTGCAAAAAGGAAGCCAAATGTGCTGAGCACTGATGTAAAACAACCTTAGATGAAGCAGGGTGACATATGTTGATGAAAGGCAGGCAGTCACTTCAAGATGGGGGAAGTTGAAAGCACTAAAATTAGATTGCTGAGTTTACCCCCCAGGCAATGCAACAGGAACCTCGGCTGGTAATATAGATCATAGTGCCACTAGCTGCCGCGGCCTCTGCAACATCACTGAGGTTTTAATTGATACAGAACACCATGGATGATGACTTGTGATGCTGTGGCAATTAACTCTGTGTCAACATTTACAGTAAGCTATTTACAGTCACCACAAATCAGACAGGACTATGAACTTTAAGGGATATCACTGACCTATAATGGGTGCAATAATTATACATTATAATAAAGAAATGTCACATTACATAGTAAAAATAAATGCTTAAGTACATTTTACTTTAATTGAGGATATTTCAGAATTATGGGATATCATATTTGTGTGTTATTCTGAGTAATAAATAATGAAAATGTCAATGAATATTGCATGAATTGCATAAACAAAAAGCGATACATGTTTATGACTGAGATGTTGTAGAATTAGCCCAGATCTGTTGCATTAAAGAAATAGCCTGTTATTATTTTCTTTCTTGTTAGATGTAAGGTCGACACCACTCTCATGTCTGTCTGTTAAAATAGCTTAGCATAGAGACTGGAAGCTCGGGGAAACGTCCAGCTGCCTGGCTCTGGCAAAAGGTTTCAGAAATCTGCCTCGAATGAAAAAAAAAAACACCATAAACTCTAAACTGCCTCACAGCTCCGGGAACCAAAATGAAACTGGGAAGCAATAGCGCCATGCCTTCCAGGGTGCATAACCTTGCCATACGAAATTCATGGCTAGTTTTCATGATTTACTTGAAGAGAAATTCCGACTGTTAATGGAGAGTTAAAGGAAGTGAAATGCAGGAGGTTTTTTATTCTCTCGCTTAACAGGGAACTGAATCTGCTCTATTAGATATCTCTAGGGATACAGACACGTTAAGCTTCCCTAATCCTGAATACACTCATTTTATGTCAGGCAGCTTTAGAAAAGGCTCCACTGGCAGATGTTTTCCTTAAAATAAAAGTATTGATTGGATTGCATATCAGCTAGTATATAAAGTACGAGTCTTTTGCAATATTTTTACAAATAAGTAGCTTATATATATATTTCCTGAGCTCATCAGCTAAATGTGTGAACAAGGACAATTTAAAACAGTTGTGAGCACATAATGAAGACTAATTGCTAGCGATATCAGGTCAAGTTTGTTATTTTGCCCTGTGGTGCAGAAAGTTTCAGTTCAACTTCTTTGCTTGACAACAGATAAGAGAGGAAGAGAAATCCAGCAAACAGAGCTGATACATTGAGAATTTGTGACAAGTATGCACAGGAACGACACTCCACTTGCACTACATGTGATTAATCAGTGGGAAAATCTAAAGTCATGTAAAAAAAACCTAATACATTTTCCTGCAATGAATCACACTCATGAGGTTGTGCACTGATCAGTACAATGCAATGGAAAAGAAATGGCAGAATCCAGAAATGGAGCTCTAGGTCGGCTCATTAATTTAGTTTCGGAGCCTGTCATGAAAATTTGAAAGGGCATCCTTTCTAATTATTTCTTGATCGCAAGGATTTTACACAGCAAAACTCATACTGTGGACTTTTGCTATAGGTTGACATTTCAAATATTTTCATTTCTATATCTGCATGCTGTTCTTGCTTTCACACATTTCAGTGGCGAGTCAACCTTTGCAGCCAAGTTACAACAAAAGGAACACAACCTATAATTCCTTACCTGTCTCTGCAACTGTCACCTCAAATTTGTCTTACTCTTTTCTTCATTTTCTTTCAATGAGTTATTTTCTACTGAAAACAGAATTTTGTATTACCTCTATTGGCTTTTTGGTGAGCATACTGGAGAAAATATGAGAGCCTTGAGTGTGTTTTGTATTGATGACCTGTGGGTTTTTTTTTTTGCTTTTTTCCTCTTAAAGGCTTTCACGATGCACATGTGGCTCATTTATCTTCCGTCTGGGGCTAAGGCCATCCGTCATTGATTAAGCAGTTCTACAGAATCTCAGTTTTATTGGCTGGAAACCAGAAAACAACAAACTACAATCCCCTCTATTGGTACATTGATTGACAGGCTTATAGTGCAATTTAAAGATTTGGGGAATAGGGAAGGTAGGAGCAGAGCTGTCACTGACATGGAGCAAATAAAGTGGAGCAAATATAGTGGAATAAATGGAAGAGTGTGGCTTAAATAGGCAATTTGTGTGTGGGTGGTGAGAGAAGAGATGTGGCTCTATTTTTGTTCACCTCTAGGGCTGAGGAAACCAAGTACCGTAATGAATATGATCAAGCATGCCTGGCAATTTTCTTATTAACCAACAAGACCAGTGTTAAATATCTACATGCATTTTTTGAACAGATTAACACTTATTTTAGCTTGTGCATCTGTTGTTGAAAGGCTCCTCCAGATAAGCTGGAGGCTGTTTGACTTTCACTGTCTAAAAGAACACACTGTTAATGTTCGCCCAGCTGTCAAGGACCAAGCCAGACTTTTTCCAACATGATGCTACCTGCAAACATTGCTCTGAGAATAGGTCATTCCCGTTGGAAAGCTAGCCACACATTTGTGTTTTGTCTCTTTGCTATACCCCAAACCAAATAGTGCCTCGTACTTCCATCAATCATAAATGGGCCAACTCAGCAGTTTGTTCTAAATCAAGCCTTTTTAATAATGTATGAGCAGTGGAGGATTCCTACTTTTGTAAAGAGGAGCTTCCTCTGGTTTTGATAAACTCTTCCACCCTGAACTGTCATCAGTCCTTATAGTAGTTTCAGTATCACAAAGTATGACTAAAAATAAACTCTTATCTCACATAAGTATCACTACAACTAAACCCAAACAAACACCAGAGGAAGACAGCACATGGAGGAGATAATTGACCATATTTCGCATCCATTTGAATCTGACAATACAATGACAATTCTGCCAATTCAATAAGCCATTGTGCAATAAAAGTACAGTAAAATCAATTGAAAGATCAAAAGAGGAACGATAAAATAAAACAATCATGCTCAAATACCTGATCAATTATTTATCCAAAACATATCCAAAAATATCAATCCAATTAGACTGTGCCAAGGCTATTATTAAGGAGAAAGCAGTTCAGACCTTCTCAACGGCCTCTTAACACTTCTGATCAAACTTGTACTCACTGTAGCAGATGATGAATTTTAACACATTGTTTTTTCCACTTACTGTGATATTATTAGCTCCTCAGAGCAGCCGAGACTGAGCATAATTGGATCCTGAAACCCCAGCAGCTGTCGTTTTTCTTTCTTTCTTTTGTTTTAGCTGGTTTACTGTGAGACTAAGCTGTGAACTCTTAATAACTCAATAGTCAGAAAAGTTTAAATCAGAGCACCACTTGGGAGAAATGTGGTAGTCTGTCATTACTTTCAGAAGTCTCACAGATAGCTCGTGGCTGTACCTTGAGACTTTGATTAGCATGATTGAGTGTGAGCAGCAGATGGGTCACTCTGAAATTTGCCTAATTTATTTTCTCGGGGTAATTGGCTTGAGAAAAGTTGCGTCATTTAATGTGTGTGTTTGCCCCTATAAGAGTGCAGGTTTTAATGTTTTTATGTTTGACTGCATACAAACACAAAGACACCTGATGTGCATATTGGGTGCATGCATATGATGATGAGCCTGGCATGAAGGACCAGTGTTTAATATCAGTCTTACTGTTGGAAAAACAGTACACAATAACTGACGCACATGAAAATGTTACATAATGACCTGGAACGCTTCAGGGAGGGATCAGGAGCATCCATGACAACGTTTATGTCTCTGCAAAAAAACTTAAAGTCATACAGTGTCTAAGTTGGATTGTATAGGATAATGTCATTGCATTAGACACATATTTTGGGAATACCTATATATTTTAGCTGACAAAGGAATACATTAAAAGGTAAGACTGGAAATTATGCTCAAGGATCCAAAGATGCAGTTAAACAGTTGAACAATTAAATGTAGGACCCACTGATCATCAGGTTGAAAAGTAACCTTTACATGTGAATAAGGGATAAGGAAAGGTATTACTTTCCCATGTGTGGAAATGGATCTGACAGCTGACACTTTGTATGAGCAGGTGCGGCACACTGTGTTCAACACCTTTTTGCACATCTCAATTTGAGTTGAAAGGGGTCTGCTGACATGTCGGGCTCAGTGACATTTTGCGGTGAGGAACAGAGTCCTGGAATTACAGCCTGATGTGTTATTTTCTGTTGTGAGTGGGCTTGAAAAACCCAACTCCACAGCTTAAAAAAAACATCATATGAGAGTATACAAGTGGAGAAGGAGGGTACTGTACCTCTGTGTATGTTCAAGAGTGAATTTTTATAAGCTTTTGTTATACTGGACACCCCTTATTTAGGCTATACAAAATGAACTAGAAAAGAAAAATCTCTTCTTGTTCACTATTTTAAAATAACATCAGACAGACCATCTGGAACAGAAACAGCCAGTTTTGCCCCAGGTGCTTTGACCTTAAATCAGAGTCTGTGACATGGCCATTTCTGGTTTTGATTAGCCTATGCCTCAACCCCTTATGACTTCTGCCAAAGACCGGCAGCAACAGCAGCCTTTGTGTTTGTCTATGTGCTGATCCATAATGCATGTGACAATTTTGACTAGTCACCTCCTCTCATGAGAATGCCCTTTCCTTTTTCTGCCCATTAAAGCAATACACCTCCTCTGATCCCAATTCAATTCCAAAATAAATGTTCTGCTCAATTATTAGATTTACAACTACGCAAATGTATTAATGGATCATTATGCTGCCATGGATGCTGTTTTATTCAAAGTCCAGTCTGTTCTCCGGGATAGTTTGAAGCTAGAAAGAGAGATATAAAGACTGTAGACAGCATGAGCACAAGAGGTAGCTGTGTTGTGTTTAGTGTCATCACAGTGCAGCAGCTACAAAATCATGTTTTGAAGTCGGGATGCGTCATTCATGCTGTTATGGAGAGCCCGGAGGATGGGTCAGTCAAATTATGAGGTGCAAAAAAGACTAAACTGTCACTGCATACATCACACTTTCACTGTGTGAGAGAGCACGGCAGGCTGCAGTTGCTGTAGAAACACGGAGCAATAACAACATTCATCAAAGTGTTTTATGACAATAGGTGCTGCAAAGGCTGTAGCGCGATAGTGTACATCAGCAACTCACACCTGCAGTTCAAACTAGATCCACATCAATAGTAGGACTGATTGTGACGTCAGCAGTTGGCTCAACAAAGTGTGTCTGTGTCCAATACACTAATCTGAAGCCAGTAGAAATATGTAAACTGTTTAAATGCTAAAAAATGTAATTCTATGGGTGCATGCTTGTCTGCCATCTCTTGCTCCCTCTCTGAATTGCATTCAAAAGATGTCAAACATTAATTGCAACGACCACCTTTCATTTTTGATGTTGGAGATTCAGTGAGATTCAGTAGATATTGAATTAATTATTGATGTGTAGATGTACATAAAACTACATGGCTTGTTATTCTTCTTTTTACACAGAAGCGCTGAAACAATAAGCAAATTAACTGATTAGTCAACTGACAGAAAATATATTTTAAAACAATTAAGATGATCAATTAATTGTTCAAGTTATTTTAAAGCAAGAAAATCAAAGCGAGACATCGAATTGGCTCTTGGGTATTTTTCACGATTTTCTGACATATATTCCAAACAATATTTGATTCATCAAGAAATGAATCTGCAGATTAATCAATAATTTAAATAAATTGGATCCACAAGCGTATCAGAGCTTTCTAATATGATGAACTCTCAGTCCATTTTGCCCTTGGTCACTGACTCTAAGAAAGTTGCACTCACATTCATTTGATTTCTTGACTTGGGGAAAAAAAAACTGAAATCTATGTGAATGACATGCAAACACTTCTGACGAGAACACTTCACACACTAGACAGCAGCCAGTTCTTTAGTCACAGACATTATGATAAGTGTTTTTTAACTGAAATATTTATGCCTGGTTGCTTTATCTTAAAGGGAGGGATGGTGAGTCACTGCTGACTGCCTGAGACTATCTTTTAACATTATATTTTTTTTTTTGTTCAAGCTCATGATGAAGTTTGACCCAGGCCGGACATTTAGCACATTATTGAAGGATGTAGCTGTTCTAAACTTTTTGTTCAGATGTCATGAGTCTCTTACAAAGGTCACAGACACCTGAGGGATATTATTCCTGCTGTAAATGCATAGTGGAGAGAAAAAACACGGGAGCATGATAGAGTTACACTAGAAGCTGATTATATTTGACTGTTTCCAAATTGTAAAAATGACCCAATTTGTTACTTAATTTGTTAAAATTCTGCCATCCGCCACTGACTTTGTATGTATTCATACTGCCTTTTTGTTCTGTATTCTATCTGAATTAATTTCAGCTCTGGGGAAACTCAGATCGGCACCAAGAATCCTATTAACCTACTACTAGAAGTGAAACAGTAATATGAGATATTCTGTCTTACACCTCAGCTCTCACAGAAAGACCACTGAGGCGTACACGATGACCACCACCAAGGGCCTGAATAAAATCAATCTCAAACAACAGCAAATGGGCATCAGATTGACTGCTGCACCTGAGAATAAATCAAAGTCCTTTGTGGAATTCCTAGTCTGGTACATAACTGAAGGTATTCAATACATGTTGTGGTTTTTAATCAGACAGCAGAGAAAGGGAAAGAGACATGCAGCATGTTATGACATGTCGTGACTCCTTTCTCACGCTGGCCTATCACTGCTGTGACAGCACTGTGATACACACCAGTAATTACAGCAAAATCTGGGGGCCAAATTATCAGAGGAGCACAACCCATTATTTGATAGAGCATTAATCATCATCTGCATCATAATAGTGTTGTCTAAAGATGGAGTAGTGGGAGTGAGGAAGGTCAGAGAGAAAGATTTATTAGGGGATATTATGGATTCACTGAAGCCCCCATGTGAAGGAGAGACTTAAATCTATTCCTCCTATTCATCATTGCATGTACACTGCAATGCCACCCCATAGAATGAGAATATATGTTGATATAGCTCAGACACGCTCTTTTATGGGCAGGGAAAGACAGGCTTGGACTGTAAATGAAGCTTGTTGTCAATACATCATTTTGATTCCTTGCACTTGCTTGCTCTAGATGACAGGACTTGTGATTTTCTCATGATCCCATGAAAAGAGCAAAACCAACGATGAATTGATCCTATTTACAAGAACCTTGAAGATTTTGTAGGAATGATCATGGATAGGGACGTCAGGAAGTACTGAAGTACATTTTTTCTTTTTGTCTTTTCATGGGATTTGCAGACAATAAGAAAAACATGGAATAGCGCCAGACTTATCCTCTAAATCAAAACAACTCTACTGCTTTCTCTAGTAGTTCCCGTTCCCCAGGCTACTTGTCTTTCAGGAAAAATACAGTGAGGGCTGTCATATGCCCTTTCTTCATTACCCCTGACTACATGTATTTTTGATTCAGCTTTCAAATTCAGCAAGACTGCTTGCATTTTCCATTATGCCCTCAGACTGCCTCCTTGAAATGCCCATCAACATGTTCTCTCAGTGTATTAAACCATGAGGCAGGGCGATTTGTTTTGATTTTTGGTTGAAGGGAACGTTTTCTTCAAACACTCCTTGTCGCCAGATACCACAGGATATTGATTTGAGTAATCGGGTCACCCCATTACATTTATCTCCACAAACACAGTTGCCATGACATGAAACCTGTTGTGAAGCTAATTTTGCATTTGCGCTGAAAAGGCTGACAAGAATCAGATAATGAGAATGAGAAGATGAGGTAAAGGATGTGAGATAACAGAACCAGTGCAAATAGCATTGTTTCAATCAGGCATGTCAGGGATGCTGATAGCATAAAAATATTGTAATAAAATACAGCCACAAATGTCATCACTAAGTCAAGCCAAAACAAATTAAAATTGCCCTGTGCACTGATGCATTTTAATCGGTGAATAATGTCATAAGGGGAAGGACACATATCATACTGAGTAGATATTAGTGGGCTAATATATAAGTAGATAATAGCAGGGTTTTCGTGCCTTGAATTTCAAGCCGCAGTTTGAAACATGGTGAAATAGTGCTGCAGACTTAATCAATATCTGTACATTATATGAGTCTGAATAAATTGACACTGGAACCCTCCGTAATGCATCTTCTATTTTCTTGCAGGTATACTACCAGTCACTGAAGGGCCACCACAGTACACTGTACTTTATCATTGTTCTCATGCCTCTGCCTCAGAGCCGGCAGAAAACCTCATCGACCTGCAGAACAAGCTATAGCCCTTATCGGCGGGCTACCTCTCCCGGTGGCCATTATCTTTACTGCCTTGTTACCAGATGGAACCGGTCAGCATTGGCACACAAAACAACCTCATGCACCTCCTTTGTGTGAACAGATGGACAGTGAGGAGATGGGTGATATCACATCGAGCGAGGATGCACAAATTACAGAGGGAGGCTCGCTGAAAGTGCGCAACTAGGCAATACACTGACAAAAGGGGAGAATGGACGTTGGGCAATTATGTGTTCAGAAGAAAGACTGATATGATTAGGTCACATCCTGAGGAGGTGCACATCCAAAATAACAGGAAACACTGGCCCACTGAATTGTCCTCAACCAGACTTTAGTAGCTTCACCTTCGTGCTACTGTCTGATTTTTTCTGCTACTTTTTTAGAGTTAATGAAAACAGAAATATCATAATTTCTTAGAACATTTTAAACTTTTGAACACCCATTAACCCCCCTTAAACCTCCCACATTTTTTTTATGACAAAATACCTGTACCTGTACTTGAGATTCCCATCAGCCTCAGCTGTACTTTGTGTTTAGCACTAATTAACGCATGTCAGGGTGCTGACGTTAGGATTTAGCACAAAGCACCACTCTGCCTAAGTGCAGCCTTACAGAGCTGTAGACTCTTCTGCAGACTTTCATTGCATCTTTGACCACCTGTAATGAAATATCCTTCTCGAATAACTCCCTATTGCTTGCTAGTTGCTGTTAGTAGTTTTACGCTTCTTCAAGGTTTTTTTTTTTTTTCTAACACTTGCTCACAGGCTTTGGCCTTCTCACCACAGGATAGTCTGTGGCTCTGAAAGTGTGGATTTGTTACCTCCTACTCACTTGCATAAAATCTGCCACTGATCGGAAACAGTGCTTACAGGGAATCATGGCTAGATTACTATTTTCCTGACACTGTTATCACTGGGAAAGTGATTTTTAAGCGTGCATGGATACATAGAAAGAAGAAGTTTAAGGTCTTTCACACTGACAGAAGGAAATCCTACTGTAAGAGAGACACTGTTACTCAAGTTATTGTTAGTTAGTGTCTGCTGTTTGTGAGAGGATTTGTTGATTTATCTGCCACTTCATCCCAAAATGGCCTCATTAGAGAGGATTCTTCCGTGGTAGAGACACTTCTCCTCATACTGACTCACAACACAAAGAAGTGTTGGGCTTCACTAAAGAGATTTTTGTAGTACTGCCTGGCCTCATTTCTAAAACACCTCCTCTTGGTATCATGAAGCGACCTGAGCACGTGTGAAATTGAGACAGATCTACGCCCTACCAACTGCTATCATCCTCTTTCTCTGTCTCTTATTCTCTCACCGTTCTTCCTCTCTGTGGATCTCGCCTGGGGGAGCATATTTATGCGACCAGGCAGCTGTCAACAGGGTAGCCTGGCAGACTGCAGAGGAGCCAGAAATGTGAAATGCTATTTCTAGGACTCCACAGAATAAAAAAATGAAGCTCAGGAGAGAATAAGTCATGCCACATACTGAACAGCAGAGACACACTGTGGATGTGTAATCAGGTCATGCTGATTTATTTTACTTTCACCATCAAGCTTCCACGTCCCTCTGAAAATTTCAGTTGTCACATCTTCATCACAGTACATCCATTTTCTATAATTTTGTGTTTTGCCCTATCTTAGCTTATATCAAATTTATATATAGGAAAAAGCAATGGGAAGAGAGAGTGTGCATGTGTGTGTCGATGTGTGCAGTAATGTGTTTACAAACGTGCTCGTGAGAGAGACAGGGGCACACAGCGAGGAAAGAAATGGAGGGAGAGAGTGAGAAAGGGAAGAAGAGGAGGAGCGCCAGAGAGGGAGACTTGATAGTCACGACAAAGTGAGGCATGAGTCATGTTGATGACGTAGATGAATGGGTCAGGTAGGCAGCCCCTGTGTCATGTCATCGCTGACCCAGAGGCTGCAGGCAGGCAGACGGATGTGCGACATCATTTGAGCAATAAAAAGAGACAAGGACCCAGAATCGATAACTGCCGTAATTCGCAGTGTTGTGTCATTTTTATGGTACATTTTAATGGGTGTTTGATGTGGCGTTATCTCGCCTTGGCAGAATTTATTCGAAGACTCTAAACATAGTGACTCGTTGAAGGCTTAACTTTCTGCAACAGGAAGTGTTGCTTTGTAATTTTAGGTGTCCACATAGCTTTGGCCATATGGTCTATATATAAATTATCAGCTGAAACATTTTTATAATCCCTTTAAAAAAATATATCAAGTGTTCTGTGTACCCAATAGTATCACCTCCTCTCAGTCATGATCACTTTTTACATTTCAACACATTTTAATTTATTCTTGCCTCCAATCTTCAGGGATTAAGGAGGAAAAAAATGTATGAGTTAAAATGGATAAATGAAATGAGATTTTAAATGCAACTGGCTCATGCACTGGATTTAATGTACTGAAACAACGGCTAAGCACTAATTAGCTTATAACTGCGTGTTCTTCTGTGGAACAATTCAATTCTCAGCAGGATCTCCTCCTGTAGATCAAACAGTAATGGATCAGAGTTTTCGAATCCACATATAATTGCACTGACACTTTTGTTTGGACGTTTGTTTTGGCAGTGACCCATGTATGAATATCTTAATGTAAAGAGACAGAGCATGATAAAATTCTGCACTTGGTTGTAATGTTACTTATCGTCCTATAATGTCCACGTTTGTCAAAATAGGGACAATTTCTACTAATTTGGCTGTTGATATGTTGCTGATAATAACTACTGAGTGAAAAACTAACAGAGAACACGGTAATGGATTGAGGGATATTCTCTGACCTGTAAATACAAATATAACTGCAAAGCGATTGTAAATATGTGATTCAAAAGGCCAGGGTTTGTGGAAAAAGCGTGCCCTTTCAGAGCATTTCTAAAATGAGCATGTTCATATTGTTTATCTTTTAATGCATCAGATAGAAAAAGCTGGTCCTACCTAAGAGGACGAGCAGTGGGTAATGAAAATCATTAAATAAAATGTCATTATAAATTATAGAAAATGTCAATAAAATATCAGACGCCTTATCATACCCCATTTTTAACTTTTGTGTTTCGTAGATTTCTTCATTGTATGGGCCACAGATATGGATTATCTACTGTCCATGTCTGTGTTTGCATGTGTGTGGTGGTGAGCGGACATTACAGTCGTTTTATTATTAAATCAATAGGTAAGATAAAAGGCTCCTTTGCCCACACTGAATAGCAGACGGAGATAAAAAAAAAAAAACCCTGACAACAGTCTGTGAGTAACATTATCAGAGAAGACAAATCCAATCACGGGGCCAGTTAACATGTGGGACATATTTTTATAGACCATTATCTCTAGGCATTAGAAAGTAATATCTCTATTTGGTTGTTGGGTGTAAACATGAAATATCGAAAGCAGACTAAATAGTCCAGCTGCATTACAAATGACTTTAATATTTTCTCAGTTCCAGTTTTGTGTATACAAGGACATAACACGCACATTATCATATTGTATCACCAGGGAAATTAAAGCCAATTGTTGTGTCTTTTTGCATGTGTGCTGTAATATTTCAGTAACAGCTCTTTTTACTGGAATGTAAGTTTGAAAGCATGTTTTTTAAAGGAATAGTTTCAGTGAAAAGTGAAAAGCGAAAAAAAAAAAAAGACTGGAAACAGGTGGTCTGGCTCAGTCCAAAGGTAAGGAAATCCTCCAACCAGCACCTGCAAAGCTCACTAAGTAACAGTTTCTATCTTGTTTGTTTAATCCTTAGCAAAACAGAAGTGTAAAAAACAAATGTTTTCAGTTTTATGGATTAAACAGACAAGATATAACGTTTGAATTAGTGAGCTTTAGTGACGTTGGAAGGTGAAGTTTTGTTACCTTCAGACATCACCAGGCTGTTTCCGCCACCGGCTTGTGGCTGTAGTGTCATATTTAGTGTAGGATATGAGAGTTGTATCAATATTCTCATCCAAAACTTGGCAAGGAAACAAATCAGTGTATTTAGCTTAATGTTTTTTGAGAAATCTCTAATGAGATGAGACACTTGGACTTGGACGAATATTCTAGCACTCTGTATTTTCATTCCAAAAGCAAAAACTGACTGTGAATGTACACAAGCGTTCAGCAATCATACATGGCAAATTTCTAGCGCACCATTTTGGAAAATACCGAGCCCTTTGAGTCCACGGGTAGCTGCTCATGCTCCATTTTTAACTACATGTACAGTACATTTTGATGCAGCTGCAAGCATCCCATCCCTGAGGAACATGCTAAAGTAAGACGACTGCAATCCGTCAGAGGCTATTAGTTGAATGCAAATGGATCCTACTTAGCCTTTTCGATCAATTGATTGTTTCTGACTAGAGCACGGGCAGTTCTTAGAGGTTATCAAGGGGTTAACAGAGAAGGGAGGAAGAGGTAAACTCAGTGCAATGGCAAATCTGGTCAAGGATGGGATTAGGTATGTATTTTCAATACACCAGCACATAGAGTTTGATACTGTATTGCAGGTTATACACTACACATTTCCTTTATTCCCTGTTTTTGAAGTGTCAAGTCTGAAAACATACAGCACAGAACACAGATTAACTTTGATCCCTGAATTCACGCATGGGGATAGAGGTGTTATTTTATTTGAGTGAAGAGGAAATGGATCTTCTGTTATTCAGCCAGCTCCCAGACAGAGGAAAGGCTGATGTTTGTTAATCCACTCTTTTGTTAGTGAAATTGGTTCCACGGGATTGTGTGAATGTACCACACTGTCTGAATTTATTCTTGCTACATCTAATTGAACAGATGGTGTCTTCAGAGGTATGAACATATCACAGCGCTGTAACTGCCACAGAAGGTTATATATTTAAAGCTGCAAACACGAGTGGAGATTTTATTTTCACATCTCTTACCGGATTGCATGCTGCCAGAAATGTCATGACGTTAATCTAGGGCAGGGAAAGAGCAATGTAAAGGAAGAGAAGAATCAGCAGCTGCCAGCTGGCTAACTTCAGGGCATACTGCTATAGACACGCCTACACGATGAGCTACATTATGGTGTTAATGGGGGAAAAAAGCTTTGATCGTCGCTCCCTGCACGCCGGCAACACCTTTAGATTCGTCCCTGCCCCTGTGGTGGCATTTAAGAACACTGTGCACTACAGCTTCGTTCAGCCGGTCCCTCAGAAATCAATTGCTAAATCAATCTGAGCATAACATCAATAGAAAACAAGTGGAGGAGGTGCGTAAAAATGGAAGGTTCACAAAGAGATTTCATGAATTTTCAGACATCTTGCAGCAACCTGTAATTATGGCCTTCATGGTAATTACCAGTTGCCATAGGGACAGAGACAATGCAATCAATTAAAGTGCACACGGTGGTCTGCTGGAGACAAAAATGTTAAATAAATAATTATTTAACAGATTAAAGGCATTGTTTATATGACAAAAAATAAATAAATTATTATTTTTGCATTATAAAGCTTAACTTAATTTAAGATACTCGAGTCAAACACACATAATACATTCTTGTTTTCTTTTCAAAAGTTTTACATAATCAAGATGCGCTTATATAACTTTCCTGCCTGAAAGTATGACTGACGGAAAGACTCATTTAGATGACAGACAGTGATTTGGTTAATGCAAAGAGATTAATTAGCCTCTTCACCGTTATTACTGTAATGTCTTCCATAGGATGAAGCCCTGTCCACAGAGGTGTGTGCAGTGCATGCAGGGAACACAATGTACTGAGGAGAAATTACCATCTGAATCAGCGAAGCCGTGCCTCTGAGTCTTCATCTACGTGTTTGTGTGACACATGTGTCTGCGGGCAGCGCTGGAAAACTAAAGAGACTACAGTCACATTGTCAGAGGGCACTCGATGACCACAGTGGAAAATTGCCATCAGCGCTCTGAAAGCCAACCACGCACACACGCAGAAGCACACACACAGACACAGATCCAAACACACGCATCCAGATGCACGCATATACGCAATGCCCCCTCCGACTCTTGCGTCTGATGGGCTGGTGTTGACAGTAGGAGCTGCTGATGACTCACCAGCTGATAAGTGATCAGTCGGCCCTCTCTGAGTCACCTGAGTGTTCTGATCTCCATTTATCACAGTAATTGCAGTCACAGGTGGAGGCAGCAGCCCGGACCCACCTGCCACCCTCTGTTTGCCTCTGGCTAGGTACATAAAGTCTTTATTTCATGTGTTGGCTTTGCACTAAAACACAGACATTTCCACTTCCACCTCCACTTGCCCCCATGGACTCAGAAGCTGAATTACACTATCTGCCAATGCAAAACCTGACCATTCATACAATCATTCTAATTATGATGGACTGTTAATGGCGTCAACTGATCGCTGTTCACGTATACTCTAATAGCAATTTAATGACTTGCATAACAAATGGCCCCTGATTTCATGCCACATTTAAAGGTGCATTAGTAATGTGGATGCAGGCTGAATTGGAAAGCTCTTGACAGAGACCAGGCCATTTAAAAGCAGGAGGAAGAGAAACGTCAGGCTCTCACACAGCAGGAGAAAAGCACAGCTCCCATTTTCTCTCCCCCCATGCTCTGCAAAGTAATTACAAAAAAAGAATCTCAAGGGAAGGCTGAGTGTGTGTGCAGCTGAGCTGTTGTTGGAGAATGTGACTCTGGCCTAACCTGATAACAGTGCATTTGCACTTTAGGTAGACATGCAGTACATATTCCACCCACACCCACACACACCTACAATTTTCCACTAGGCTACTCTCATTTTGGCTGTTGTTTTCATTGGCTCTCCTGTGTGTTCAATTTTCACCCACTCCCTACTCTGTCTAACTATTATTACACTCTCCATGTCTGGGGGCTCAGGTTTTGTCAGAAGAATGTGTAGATGGAGGCAGTGTACTGAAGCTCAGCAGCAAAAGCTGGCTCTATCAGCCCTTAGATGTTTACATAAGCATCACTTGCCTACAGATGCTCCAATATTAGTCGAGTATAACTAAGGTTTTTGATATATTCTGCTTTCTGATCCTGTGTATCTGACTGAACAGAGCAGAAAACTCAAGGTCTTGTGGTCAGATTAACAATCAAAATCAGTGTATTTGCAGTCATAGTGCCTCTGTTTAGATTCAACATATATGCTGACCACATTAAGAGTTTCCATCTGCAGAAAAACACATTTTCACATCCTCTCTACCCCCTACCCCTTTGCACACCTCCAACTGCTCTACTGGATCATTTTTCCACATTTTATATCCATCTGCGCAACCGTTCCCTCTAATCCCCCTCTCCCCTGCTCCATGAGATGGTGCCTCCATTTTTGTCTGAAAAGCAGACACAGTTCATTCCCCTCCACCATGCTGGCAGTGCCACCCTGCACAAACACACCTCTTCAGGCTATCAGGTAGATCCGTTATTTTCTGGCTTGACGCAGACGCAAGCTGAGTGATGCACCTGCTGTGTTGTCAAATTCAGGCTGTCGTCTGTTTTCGAACACAAACACACACACGCACACACGCAGGGCAGAGCCAGCGCTGATTGAAGGAGCTACAATTGGAAATAAGTGCCGGAGCTGTTTGTGTAAGTGGATGATAACTCATGTGACTGAGGATTTTATTCATTGACAGATTGGTACACTTGTATTCAGGCTTTTCTCTGGGCCACAAGGCATTATGAATATGATACAGCAAATATCGCCTAGATTTGTTTTGGTCGGATGTGCTGTGAAACACTGACGTCAAAACTAGGATTTATGCAAATAAGACAGCATAATAATAGGTCTAGCACTGCAGCTGCATTGCAACATTTTCTAGATGACAAAAACATTACCCCGGTGTTTCTGTCATTCAGGCTAATCCTGCAAAATTCAGATTTTCATACTTTACGGGCCCTTTAGTGAATAGCATGCTATATTGTGTGCATGTTTGTACCGTATAATGACTGAGGATGACCAAATGCAGGCATGCAATGCTCTGCAAGGTCAATGGTTAACTGGTAAATGAGGTTAACACTAAGAGACAGCTCCCTATCGGGTCAAAACCAAGCCTGGGTAGTGGTGGGGGTGTCACAGCAAATATGTCAGAGACACAGGAAAACAGCAGGGAACATGCTGAGTTGTGTTTCTCCATCCACTCATATTCATTGCGAGAGGATGAGCCAAACCTTTATTCCTTCTGTCTAATCCGCTGCTTCTCATCAGAACAACAGGGCTTCCAGATCTGTCAGACAAAAAATTGAGAAAATTGGGAGAAAAAAAAAAAAAAGAACACGAATCAAGTTTCAGTGACCTGACATTTTTTGAGCAATCTGTATAAAATATATATAAAATGCTACAAAAAACAAATTTGGTTTTCCGCCATGATGAAAGCAGCAGCCTTGCAACGGCAATACAGTAGCAATATTTCTACACGTTACTATATAATTTCAAAGGGATGCCTCTGGGACCCAGTGGGCAGAAAAACCTTGCTTCCAAACTATTTGGGAAAAAAAATATAATGAGCATGCTAGAAAACAGCTCATGGCTAATCATCAAATTCATTGGCCTCCTAAATTAAGAAACCAATAATGAAAGCACCTGGGGGACTGAAAGATATTTAATGATAATTAAAAAAGATATCTGATTCTGACAAATTGCGTACCTTGTATGTTCATAAAGCAGTAACAGAAATATGGCATACATAAAAGTGAAGTCATTTTTTTCAGGTTAAGAGATTGTGAGTCACAGTAGCAGATGGGTGCAGGCTTGACATCAGCAGGGTCATCCTGACAGTAGAACGATGGGTGCTGTCTTGTGTGGACAGTTCCTCACCCCTGCAATAGCAAATATTGTTTGATATAAAGCAGGGCACCCTCACTTAACCTCCGTATTGGCTGCTGCATCCTATTTGCCTTATCTCTTGCTCTGTTGTCATCAGGAAACCTGCACAAATGGTAGATTAAAATTTGTAAGATTAAATGTTTTTTAAGGTAAGAAGGTAAAAAGGTATTTGAGAGTGAGAGATTGCCAAGATCCCAGACAGGGATGTAGCTAAGAATTCGGGGACACCAGCTTTCTAGATGAAATAATCATACTGGATGTTTTTAGAAGTCTATCTAGCCATGCTGGCAAAGTTGGCTGGTCAGTCCACCACTTTCCAGACTAAAACATTGCAAGTACTCAACTATTGGATGGATTGCCAAGAAATTTAGTACAGACATTCTTGGTTCCAGAAGATGAATCATAATGACTTTGGGGTGATCCCCTGACTTACATCTAGCGCCAACAACAGGTCAAAAGTTTTACTCATCCAGTGAAATATCTTAACATCTACTGAATGGATTGGTATAAAATATTTTACAGCTATTCATGATGATGTACCCCAATAACTTTGGTGATCTCCTGACTTTTCCTCTAATGCCATCATCAGGTCAAAATTCAAATCAGTTAAAAAGAAGCTTAAAAAAAATCTATTTTCATGGTTTCCTGACAAGATCATGTGAATAATGACTGTGCTCTCTCAGAAGCAAGGCGGAAGTGGCAGGATGTTGGTATACCACCAAAAAAACACCTAAGTGGTTGGGGTCAACAGTCAGTATAGTATAGTTTCTTTTAACCACAACCACAATATTCTCCTAACCTAAGGGAACCTAAATAGTCTTGGTTGCCTAAATTTAACCAAACCTCGACCATGGAAAAGGCAGATCAGAACATGTTCTGATGGGAGCTTAGGTTGCATTGAGCCTCAACCGCGGTGTCCCAGTTCGTGTCCGGCCACGGAGCGTTGAAGCTTATCATTCAGCTACCTATCAGCTATCTAATAAACACATAAAATGGCCCAGAAGATATTAAATGTAATTGAAGTATGACTTAACTGCCACTCAGTTGGGTTTCTAACATTCTGTACACAATACATTTGTAGGCCAACTAAGGCAGCAGCACAATAATATAGACTGTTTAAAGACATAAGCACGCGTTGAACAGTAATTTCAGAGCAAATGGTATATAATAGAAGAAAACATATAGCCAGCTGATTATGACTGCAGGAGATGAAAACAACTTCCTAAAGAATTCTGGCCTCTCGGAGTGATAGTCCTCTTGCATGAATGACTGTAATTATGGCCTGTACATTGGTGGTATAACACAGACGGGCACTTACTGAGATTTTTTCCAGACTCTGGTTTGCACACTGTGAAGAACACTGCATGATACTTGTATGCAAATACAGCTCCCAGCACTTCCAAATATAGGCTACTTTGCGCCAAGATATCTGTGGGATTAGGGTGGGAAGGTGACAAAGACAGAAAATGGAAGCTGTGAGTGTGTTGGGGATTTGTGCCCACACATATAAATCAAGAAATGGCTGTTTCTAGACTTTTATCTCACTCATACACGCCATTTAATTATGTCGGTGAATTTCTAAATTTAATTTAGTTTTACTTGGATATCTACACATGCCAATCTAACCGTTTCCTAGTGACATAGAGTCAACTCTGCACATTCACATCGGCCAGAGAATAAAAAGCAAGACGCGGTTTTATGTGGAGATGTGGGGCCACTGTGATTGAAGCAATTATGCGCTCATTTTTCAAAGCGCTCTTCAGCCTTATCTCTGTACCTTTTTCATGCTTTCCTTCCATTCACCACCCCCCCCCCCCCTTCTCCGTAGTTATTCTATTTCACAATTTGTCATGCTGCAACGACAGGCTGAGGCAATGGGCACTATGCTGGTGCCTGTGAGCCGAGCCTCTCAGGGGTTGAGATAGAGCTAAGCTGACAAGTGGGTTCAGCTGCGTCATAGTGTGCTTTGAAACGGTTTCAGAAAAGGAAGAAAATGAAGGCAAGGCATGTCCCGCTAGCGGTGGCCCCCTTTACACTTCACCTCTTGGCTCCTCGTGGCACGCAGCGGCTGGCTTTTGCCTCGGGCTGCTTCTTCAAATAATGCAATCTTCTTCATGTTGAGAACTTAACATGGAAGCAACGATACAGCATATACACCGAGATCATGACTGAAAAATCATTACCACCTCCCAGCGCTATACTGTGTTGATGTGACAAGCTTGAGGTTTTCATTTTTCTGCAAACTTTGAACATTGCCACCATTAAATTTCAGTGTGTAGGAAGAGGAGCCAAAGCTACTGAATCCTGTTACTTATTCATCTAAGAAATAAAATCCCCTATTTAACACACACACACACACTCACACAGCCCATTGAAGGTGTCTCTGAAAGTGAGGACACACACACACACACACACACACACACACACACACACACACACACACAGGTGATCCAGAGGAAGGATTCCTTAAGAGCACCACTCACTCTCTGGTGGATACAGACTAATACATCTCCCTCTCATCTTTCATCCCCCACAGTCTTTTCTTTCCCTGAACGCCCATCCCCCCCTTCAACTGAGGAGAGCCCTGGTAAATAATTGAGGCATATTCCCACTCCGCCACTGTAGACTCCCCGCGTTTTTGTTTTTTTTTTGCATTTTCTGGGACCCAATATTTGGTTATTCTGATCTAGAATTACACAATGATACAAGATATTGAGAGTACATTGTGATGTATTATGATTAATGGTTGAAGTTGCATATAGTCTATATTGTAGTATGTTTCAAACACAAGAATCCTCAAATAGAAAAAAGAAATGCAAACATAGGTCTCTTTATCATGAGAACCATCTTCTCCAAATCAGACTATCTTTGTATTTTAATATTTGATGTCCCCTACTTACGTCTGATTTAAAGAGGGATTTGTCAGCCAAGTGGGTTGGCCAACTGAGCAGGTACCCTATAGTGTATATGGCCAAAGCGGAATATATGCAGCATTGCATGATATGAATAGAACAAATGATACATCGCGTCACTGGGTCCAAGGGGAATCAGCGTTGTTAAGTTACCCTCACTAATCTGCTGCTCCTTTTCTGCTAGATCAGACAAATAAATCCCATAATTGTACTGAAGAGAGGAGATGTGCTTTTTGCAAATACACCGTACAGAAACACTTCAGGTCTCCGTTCATTATTAGAAAATTTGATACAGACAAAATTTGACAGTCTTGGAGCTGCAATGGCATAAAAACTGAAGCTTTTGTGTTTGGGTTCTATAATAAGGTTTTTGCTGACCCCTGCTGTTTCAAAGCATGAAGTTACACTTATATATGAAAGTGGAATGTGTGAAAATTTCACTACATTGTCACTACGTGTGAGCTATCACTGTGCTATCACTCTTCTCTTACTACACAAAATGCTGAAACTTTGCATTCTAATTGTGCACACACCTAATAGAACAAAAAAGACAGCAATTACACAGTTGCAGGTTTTTCTTGAGCATCCTCTTTTTATAAATATTTGAATATTTTTGTCCATCCATAAGAATCTAAAACATAATTTAATTAAAATCTATATAAAAGAGGAGAAACACAAAACAATCAGAGAGCTGCATCATACATGGCTCACTCATTTACACCAATCAAAAGTCAAACCTACACATAAGAAAGGAGGGTATTTAAAATGAGACATAAGGCAAAGAGGCTTAAATGGTAAATGCCTGAGATTAAAAAATGTGTACTTGTTTCAAACTCAACCCACGGGAAAATAATAACATCAACCCCAAATCCCAAAATATGAAAACATAAAACAACATGATGGATCTGTGTGAACTCCAGTTCACTTTCTTTTTCTAACAGTGTTTCATACTACTTAGCATGTGATAATGGTAAGAGCAACAAGACAAAATAATATTCACCTTTGGTTTTTTAGTGCAAACTAGGATGATTTTTAACAGCAAATAAGATTCAACTAAGGCTTCATCCTGCTTCATGTTGAGACATACAGTAAATTATAGAGTACATTCAGATTGTATTAACCATCCGACCTTCTTTCCAGTCAACTCACCATCCTTCTTAAATGTGCAATTCAGCATGCAGTAATGGCACATGTATATAAATAAAACTGTTAGAAATCTAAAAATAGTTTCAGTGATGCAACTTACAATCATAAGGGAAGCTTTCTTTATCATAGTGTGCTCTAAATCTCCTCTAATGCAACTAGCATATGAGTTAAACAGGTTACTCATGCTCTGGTACAGCAGTCTTCTTAACTGTCTGACGCGGCAGCCTCCGACCTCTCCTCCTCCATGATAACGGCTGAGCTCGAGGGCTCAGAACTATTATCTTGCACCTCAGGGATAGTCGCGTCAGTCAGGTTCTCCGTGGTGACTTCAAGGCCTACGTGATCACCTGCAGTCTCTCTGCTCGGAGAAGTGGTGGCGATCGGGTCAACAACACGCGCCCACTCAGTGTCCTGGGTGTCTGATTCTTCTTCTCTCTCTGGAGATGAAGGTCTTTGGTCAACAGATGAGGTATCTGTAGATGAATGAGTGTATAAACAAGTGAAGTTAAAGGAAAGTCCCCCCCTCAGGATACCCTATGCTGTTAAAACAAATTTCTGTAATGTTTAATGTGCACAAGACGCTATTTCTGACCATACACCAATGATGCTTTTAGAAATGCTCTACGTTTGCTATCTTAGTTGTGTTGCACATATATTCATCTGTATATCATTTGGGAACACTACTTTTATGCAGAAAGAATAGAAAATAATTCACAAACAAAGCAATTAAATGAACCCAGACAAGCAAGGCGTGCCAACAATAGCTGGTTTGTAACTGTTTTGATTTATTCTTTTCAAGCAGGGTGGCATTGAAAACATGTAATTGCTCTATTCTGCTGCACAATTCCATCACTTGTCACTTGTAGGGGGTAAAGGTACTTACCCAAGCTACACTGATCACCGGAGTCATCTCCATAATTAGCAAACATGGAGCTCTGACCTATGTCATTGGTGGAAACCATGTCTGACAAGTCTGGAGTCATCGCTTCGGGGATGTTGGAGATATCTGCAATTCACAAAGGAAAAATGTCCATTTTAATCTGATGTGAAAACATAGAGTATGTCAAAAGAATCAGAAACTGAAAACAAATGAATTCTTTTTCAAATTTGATCTGGTTACCTAAGTCTACAGTTGGCTGTGTGTGTGGGGTTACACACAAGTCCTGCACAGCTCCTTCAATTTGATTCAAATCTATTTCACTGACGCTAGAGGGGCTACACGCAGCCACTGAAGGCACCTGAGAACAGAGAACTTGCGTTTCAGACTTGGGGAAAAAAAAATAACTCAACAAAAGCCTCTACAAAAGAACATTTAATAAAAGAAAGATGTGATAACCTGTACCTCAGTGTGGTCACTCGCACCCAGCTCTTCACTGCTGCCAATCTCTGCGGATTGCAGATTGTTTTTGTTCTCGGCGCTGGGCTGAGCTGGACGAGTCGGGATTCTGTGCAAGTAGCCATAGCCAATGCCACAGCCTAGGCTGAAATTTAAAACAAGCAAGGGTGTTACTATAAATGTTTATGTTGGCTTGTACATATACAAGTGACATGGTGCAAAAATGTCACAGCTATTTAAAAAAAACTTTTACTTCAAATGGAAGACATAATAACCTACCTTCCCTCTCCTCCCCATGCTCCATTTGGAGTCACCACCACTTCCCTGCATTGGTCACTCTGAGTGTTGTACACCAGCAGCTTCAGAGGTTTCCCCTCATTGGCTTCAATCAAAGAAAAGAAATCTTCTGACTGGAAGGGTTACACAAAAAGAAAGGAATTTAAGATGAATGAATGCTAGTATCTTTTTATATCCACATAGATAAATAAAAGCCAAAAACAAGAACGCTTACATCTTGCAGCACCTGGTCAGCTCCCACAATAAAGTCGACGTGAGCAATAAGGCCAGCCCGAGCTGCCGGAGAACTGGCCTCCACATCCTGAATAAGGAAAGATGGTTATGAAGGGAATTTTTGTTTAAAACCAAGGTCTGAATTAAATGAATAGTTAACTATACAATGTACTGTTACATGGTAATTAATATATGAGAATAACACACCAACATTTGTCCATTTGTTGGCACATAATTAGGTGGTGCCAACCCTAGAAGAATATGACTTTTTCAATGGTTTGGTTTGGCAAAACAATTAAGTAGATTTGTTTTTTATGCTCCTTTGTCTTCTTTAATTGTTCTAATAATACTAAAAGAAACTGGGCTGACTACTACCCAAGAGTTCACCATATGCATAAACAAAAAAAAGTTAAAGAATAGCCCCTTTTAGGGCTAGACTTGACTTACCAGGACATGCCAAACATTCTCATTGGCTCCTTCAAAGCTGCAGAAGCGGACACTAGCGCCCAGCAGACCCTGACCACCCCACATGTTACTGGGTATCACCTCCAGCTCCCTCACCCGCTGGGTTTTAGAGTTGTACACTTCAAGTTTGACCGCTTTCTCCACATTTGCTTTTAGGAGGTCTTTCAGCAAGTCACTTTCTTTATTCTGGAAAGAGAGAGAAATATGGACTATTCCAGTTGTGACAGCACTGATAAAGCCTTCCTGCTTTCATGTAAAAGAACATGAAGTGAGATTAAAGCAGAATGTATAGCCACTTTTCCCCCTGAGGCTATAATTCAGACCTGATGTTCAAAAGTTACTGTGGGGGAAGAAAAGCTTGCAGTAAAAACACAGCACAGAAGTACACAACACAATAAAACAATGTTAAAAACATCTAAAAATCATATCAAAGCAAAACAAAATCCATAGCAAATCACCACAATATACACAAAGAAGTTAATCTTTCATGTCCAATGAAATATTATGTAAAACTGCAACTTCATATAGGACCTAATGCAGTTGACAAACGAAGGATAGGATTAAGGATTTACATGATGAGTGAACGTATGCAAATATATTTAACACCTTGGGATTCATTGTTACTTGGTTGCATGTTTCAAAAGGTTGAATGCAGCTGAATTGCAGGAACATGTAAAAAGAAAACTGATGACTGACTTATCACATAAATGATGGACATTTCTTGTGTTGTTCTGTTCAAATTTCCTCAGCCAACCTAATGATCACTTTCCTCTGGACTCATATGGTCCTCCCCGTGTTCTTTTATTTCACAATTCCACTCGTAATTGTAAAGACATAGCCGTTAATGAGACACTCCTTTGGGTCAAATACGCTCATCCATTCAATACAACCCAGTGTTTGCCATGTGGCAATATTTGTACATTCAGTGCATAGACATGTCAAGCAACCCGTGACTTAAGCATCATGGGAGACTACTCACCAGTCGGGTATTTCCTATAGAGAGAATGAAGTCAAAGAATGGCTCCAGGCCAGCCTTCAGAGCAGGAGAGTCCTCTTGAACCTGAAATGTGAAGAAGAAAAAAAAAAAACACACACACACACATTTGAGATTTGATTTGATATAAAAAGGTGCTTTTTTTTTTATAGTCGCCCCCGTGTGTCCACTGGATATATTGCATCCACCAGACTTTGGGGATCCTCATATCGCACAGCCGGTGCTCTTCACATGGCGACTGGGCTCATGTGCAACTTTTATAATGGACCCTCCACCGGCATGAGTTTCTGCAGCGAGCACGAAACAACTGCGGGTTTTTTTTTTTTTTCATAGCAACGCCAAATCGCTTGGATGTGAGCCAAATGCCACCTCATCGTGGGGCGGATGCAGTTGAAGCTGACCGCGGTTTTAACGAGTTACTACCACGTACAGGAAAAAAAAAAACCCTGACAATTACAAACCAGCTGCTGTGTTTCTTCACAGGACAAACGCAGCAACGACAATCTGGTCGGGAGAAGCAAAGTCAGTGAGCTGAAAAAAAAAAGGGGGGGGTAACCCAGATCGAGAAAGTGAGGTGTCGGGACGAGGACTGCAACCTTGCAAGAGCGCCGCAACGTACCCCGTGGACGTGGTATCCACTGTTAGTTCCCCCGTCCGACAAAAACGAGCTCTGCGGCAGCCCCATGGCCCTGAGCGGCTCCCGCGACGCCGACGCGGGACTAAAATGTCACTGAGGAGTCATCGCCCGAGAGCCGCACCGCCGGCAGAAAGCTCCGGGAGCCAGGCAGGCGGAGCTGATAAATAGAGATGCCAGAGCAATCGAGCCTGACGTTCCGCGTTCGACACGTCGAGCGAGCGGCGCTCGGCTAGCCGTCCTCGGGCGGGGCGTCGCTTCCGGGTTCCTCCCACCCGCCGCGCGGTTGCCCGGCGACAGACAACGCCGGCGTGAAAAGCTCAAAGGTCGCTCGGCGGAAAACACGCCACGCGTTGTCCCTGGCAACTTGAGATATTTAGCTCCACATGTGTTTGACAGTTTGTAGCCTTACGTGGACATCAAGCATATTTGTTTAAAAAAAAAAATAAATAAAATAAAAAGAATAAAAAATACAGTGTTAATTCTATATTTCTGTTGCACACTGAACATGGTGATAATTGATTAATTCCTGTAGACCTAGATCCTCTAACCAAATTAATAATGTATGCTGGAGGTCATATTTTCATCTTAAAAATATATATTGCAAATATTTAGTAATATTTTCTCATATTCTGTACTGTAAATTATATTTACTACTATTTAGTACTAGTACTTTAGTATTTTAATACTACTCTATATTTATGCGTATGTTGACTTTTGCACTACTTGTCTGTACTTGTTACGCACCAATACACCACAGCAAGCTCCTTGTATGTGAAAACCTAAATGGCAATAAACCTGATTGTGATTCTGAATCAGGACAGAGAAAGCAGGGAACTGAAAAAATGTCGATTATGTTTTTATATATGTATTAGATTTTATAAAATGCTGCCTCCAGATCTTTCTACGTGTAATTCGATTTTTTTATATGCATATACTTATTTAAGTTTGCACCACATAATTACACATCTTCCACCGACAAAAGAATATGTCTGCTTTTGGGGTCGGATAAAGACTTCTTCTGTAAACAGGCTGTGGGAAATTTTCTTCTTTCCACTGGTTGATCAGCTACAGCAGTTATCTGTAGGAAAATATGTTTGTGTCACGCTGTTTACAGGTGTTTTAGTTGAATTTGCCTGCATGTGAATGCACCTGCTCTTTTCCCACCATGATAAGAAATATAAGCTCTTTTTTTAAAACGTTCCTAAATTAATTCAAATCCAAATACAATGACTATACAACAATTACTATATATGGATATATATGGAACTATATATGCAGATTTTGAGAGATTTATATGGTTACTGACTACCTGTAAAGAAATCTAACACTTTTCCAGTGTGTTCCCCATTCCTCAGTACAACATGGCATTTGATCTGGATTCATTAACATAGATTGCTGATATTGGCAAGTAACTTAATGGTTGCCTAATACTTTCTGAAGGTCTTCCAGTCTCAAGCTGATATAAATAATCAAACTGCCACTGCTCCTCAGTGCTCCAACATGATTTGGCTTGTGGCTTTCCTGTCCTGCATTGGTAAGTTTTTCAAGAAAATATACAAACACAATTTACAATAGACTTTTTTTTTTAGTGCTGTTAGTGATTTTGTGAACATTAAAAACAACCTCACCACTGTACTCTCTGTGCATGTTCGTGTGTGCGTCAAAGGGCTGATTTGTGGTGAAACACCTTTCAACCCTAATGTGCTCAATGAGAGGGTCATAGGAGGCCACAATGCTAAACCCAACACCTGGAAATGGCAGGTAAAACCTACAAGTATTACTTTCTTTTCTTATTGAGCCAATTTGTTCAATATTGAGCTACTAGTCCTCACCGTACTGAATGATTTCTGAAATAACATTAAATCCATATCAGTGTGTATTTGTGTGTCTCTGTCTTCTCTCAGGCCTCTCTCCAGTATGATTCATACAATGACGGTTCATTCTACCACATCTGTGGAGGCAGTCTCATTGATAGTTTCCACATTATGACCGCAGCTCACTGTATCCTCAGGTTGGGTCTCTCACTGTTGGTATTTGTGAACATGTAACTGAATGCACCAAATAGTCAGACACAAATCCTGTCAACGTTGCTCTGTGGATATTTGGGTCTTTGTCTGCTGGATAAATTATTGTAAACAGTTTGTGTTTTTTATGTTCTTGTCAGCATGGATGCTAGAACGTACCGTGTGGTAGTGGGTGATTATAACCTGTATGAGTATGAAGGCACTGAGCAGTTCATCCGCGTGGAAAAGATAACCGTCCATCCCGGCTGGAATGGAGACCTTGCTAAAGGGTAAAGTGACAGCAAGTCAGACCACTTTTCTTTTAATTTAGCTCCAATTTAAACAGGCAAGCTGTTCAAAAACATAATTTTATTGACAGCGGATCAAGCGGATAGTTTTAGAGGTGGGTGCGTCACATGCATTCACATTTACAACTGGGAGCAATCCTGTTTTACCACTCTCTCCATTCTGGGCACAGAGCTGTATTACTTTGAATTGAGGTGCACATGTAGATACTATCGCCTCCTCTTCAAGTCAAAACAGTCAAAACTTTGCTTCTTCAAAACTTGGGCTATCATATAATAATCACTTTTTTTTTTTTTTTTTTACATGTGATACAATAGTTTTTTTTTAATGTTTTTTTTTTTTTTTGTCTATCAGAAATGATATTGCTCTCTTGAGACTGGCTAATCCTGTGTATAACAATGGCTACGTGAGTATCGCCGAGTTTCCCAGCCCTGGCGAGATGCTGCCTCATGGCTTCACCTGTTACGTCACCGGCTGGGGACTTACAGACTGTGAGAAGACACTCACACACACATATGCTATGCGTCCCATGCACACCATTTATGTATGTCTAATAAAAACAATTGTAACTACACTCCCTCTCCACTCTTTTCACAGATTTTGGAAGCGCGCCTGCCATCCTTCAGGTGGCTCCCATCCCTGTGGTGGAGCATTCAGTCTGCTCCCAGCCTAACTGGTGGGGCAGCATTGCTCTGAAAACCATGGTGTGCGCTGGAGGGGATGGAGTCATATCAGGCTGCCAGGTACAGCAAACATATCTGCCTAATGCAGGGCAGTTTTACCTGATGTCCTGAAACCAGTTTGCCTAAACCCCAAACTAGAATGTGCAAGTATTTTTATACAGTTTGGATTTCTTTTCAAAGGCACCAACTCTCCAACATCCGAAGCAAAACTCTTGTTTTGCTCCACTGATAATATTTTGGGTTAATCGACATTAACATCCAAATTTTCTTTTTTCATCTGTAATTTAAAGTTATAGTTTGGTGACTCCACAGTCAAATAGAGTCAGTGATCCTGCAAATAGTGACTTATTTTCTTATAAAAGATTATAATTCTGACAACAATGCCAGCTATTTCAGGAATTATCCTCACCACCCAGCAGAACTCTGGCTAAGGAAAATCTGTATAAAAGAAGCTGAGTAAGCTGTAATGTCCTACTTGTCATTGCACGGTCTTCAAACTGAAACCTCTCTTCTTGTGTCTGTTCTTATCGCTACCTGTCCCAGGGCGACTCTGGAGGCCCCCTGAGTTGTTTCACCGACGGAGCCTGGAGAGTCCACGGTGTTGTCAGCTACGGTCCATCTGGCATGTGCAACCAAGAGTTTAAACCCACTGTCTTCACCAGAGTCTCCTCCTTCCAAGACTGGATCTATTCAGTAAGCCTGTTACCTCTGTGATGTGATTCTCAAAATGTCACCATATTTCATCTGCATATTTTTAGCTAACTGACTTTTATTTCTTTGTTTGTTTCTTCCAGGTTATGTAAAGTCTATACATGGCACAGTGTTTTGTCCAAACTGTCAAATGAAACCTATAAAATAAAATGAATATGCATCCCAGTCATTTGTGTTTAACACACAGTATGCTTGCATGCTTGTAATTCTCTGTTTAGCCAAAGGGTGGCGATAGTGGTTCATGTTTAGACTAATTACCAGGTTGACTCCTCTCAGGCTTTGATGTGTTTCTTGGCACTCTTGTACTTTCTCACAGTCTAAGAAATGCATGGCTCATTGGATGCATTTTGTGTTGATGTGCAATGCTTACAAAGTGTCTGCAAATGGGGCCAAAGTTAAACGGTCACTGGGCAAATACCAACAAAAGTACAAATGGTGACAATCCTAATCCTCTGAACTTCCAAGCTGCAACCCCAGTGGATGGAAAATTCCTCAGGATGTTTTGATAGATGTTTTAAACCAAAGACTGTAGGGACTTGATTCTTGTTAGGCAATGTGGCATGGAGGTAAACCCTTTTAATGTAGTCACCATCAAAGAAAATCAAAGCAATTCTTGGAAGATCTACCTCCAGATTTAACAAGAAAACTAATTTTCTTAATGGTGGCCATATGTGAGCTATATGCAGTCACTGGCCTGTCTGGGAATTCTGGCAATATGTTTGTGGTGGTAGTCAGGAGACTGCAGCATGACATCATGTAAAGTATTTTTCTCTTAACCATGGAGACCAGAAGCCACAGATAAATTCCAGTGGTTTACACAAAAGAAAAAACACAAAACATCAAAAAAAGAATGTGTTTCAGTGTATCTAATGTGAGTGTACTGCCTTTAATATAATGAAATATAATGATTTTAGTATTTTAACACATGAAACCATTGGAAATGTTTTTAGTTAGGAAGACTACATAAAATATGCATAAGATAAATCAAAGAAAACCACTGTACAGGCATTTTTGCTTATCATCTGCCTCTGAATCTAAACTTCACTAAGATTTATTATGTAGCATTAAGTTTACTTCACACAAATCAGCATATTACAAACAACAGAGTCAAGCATTTAGAAAATGTTTTTTTTATTATTATTTGGAGGGACAGGCTGTCAAAATGGCTTAGATGAAAGAAACAGTTTTTGAACAGCAGGTTAAAGTGTGAATATGTAAAAAATAAAGCAGCTTTGTTTGCTCTGCAGGACCATTCAAGCAGAAATATGTACAACACAAAAGGCAAAAAGTAAGACACGTTCTTTGAAAATAAAATAAAAAAGCTGTACTGTAATACATTACATTGATAAACACTCACTGTTGCCATTTCTTCATGAGAATTGATGTTTTATACAAGAGAAACAAATGTTTGCTTGCAAAAATCAGTGCCCTCTTCATGGCATAAGAACATGTATCGGATGGATCTCAAAGTAATCAAAAAGGCAAAAAGCGAATAATACATTTCCAATGTGCACTCTGCACTTTTCAAAGTATACAATTAATCAGAACAAGTTTTAACAAACAGGACCTGCATGCATAATTTCTAAAGGGTCCAGAAAGGCTGTTGAAACAGCTGTAGAAAGGGTGAGATATGTACATCAACTCTCTAGTGTCCTCAACTGTTCACACATGTGACAGCAGAATCACCTTTGAAAGGTCTATTTTTCAGATTTCACGAGGCAACTCTTCAATTTTTAGGGTTTGTGTGTGCAATAAAAATTGTATAATATATGCAGTTTTTATTCACAAAAACCCTTTACATGTGTAATTTATAACATTATGTAACCCAAGTCACAGACTTCCAAGAAATTCAGAATACAATCAAATTGATCTTTGCAATTTACTTAGTTTTAGTGGCATTTCGCTAAGATATCAAACCATAAGACTGCCTATGAAAAATACTTCAGAATGCTAGAGAGCGATAACCTTCATAAGTATACATATTCTCTATAATTCATATATTACAAAGGTTGTCCCAGATTGAAAATTACTCATTTTTCTTTCTTAATAAAATATTCAATTTGTAAGTGATTAGAATTCTTTTGTAAACCTACATAAATTAGTTACAAAATATTAGTGTAATTTTCTATGGTTACATTATAGGCAGCAATACAATAGACCCATAATTTAGTTTCAGTGATTAGGGAGATTCCACAGTTTTCAGTCCCAAAGCTTAAATGGAAGCACTGTGCACACACCATCGGCAGGCATGGCTCCCCCGATAAGCAGGCACATCCAGTAAACTTCACAACACCCCATTTTATTGCCAAAATGTCTTAAATTAAATAACTAATGAAATGATGACATAATAAGTTACCAAAAAAAATTGTTAAATGTATAAGAGAATAGATATTAAATACTTTCTGATGGTCTTGTGGTCCCATTCCCCATAACAACACCTAAATGTGATATGGAAAAAAGGAAGGAAGATTGCACTTTCAGGTGAAAATATCAAACCACAGTGCTTCTTGAGTGAAAGTAGGCTTTATCTGAAATAAATAAAATAAAATCATAAAGGAAATAATTTAAAACAAAAGTAATAAAAGACAATACAGCTACAGCTTTTAATGGTATGAGTATTATTTCTAGTTACTCAGCTCATAAATAAGAAACTCCATAATTTAGCGTTGAACTGTTGAATCGACCCCATACAACCAAAACGATGCCTATTCATACGTAACTATTTTCACAGATAAAGTGCTGATCGAGGAGCTTTTAGAGGGATTTTTTTGTACCATATAAGACCATTGGGAGAGATCTTGAGGAGAAAGAGTCCACTAGCTTCAGGATTCAACACAGGGAGGATCCTACCTACTCAAGTCATCTAGGTGTAAGCCCAAAGGGAGGACATGAACAGGACTACGTCGTGATTTGACTCGGGTTTCATATGAAGGCCATCACAGCAATGGTCACCATACATTGCCTCCAAAAGCTAGAAAGCTAGAAAAAAATCCCTGAGGTGCACATTCAGCTGTGTTGAGATTCCCAACCTGGCCCCAGTTAAGGTTGATTCCTGTTTAGCATATGGTTGGTGATCTTGGTTTGGTTAAAAGAGCTTTCTTAGGAATTGAGAGCCATCATTGGTTTCTACGGGCCTGGTCAAATTGATCTCTATTTTGTATCTTTTCACTTTTAACACTAGCTGCCATCTCACACAGCAATAATCCCAAACTGCTTTTGCTAACGTTTTGAAGGCAAGTGTGGAATTTGAACATTTATTAGGCAAGAGGGAAATCACAGCTTCCTCCAAAATCACGTTGACATTGACTTCTTATGTGCATGTTCTTTCCCCTCCCAACCTCTGTTTTTTCTTGCACTGTCCAGACATTTTCACGTTTTGTCAAACTTTCACAGACTCCATCACAGACAATTTCATGGCTTCCTCCAACAGCTGATTGTCTGTAAATGTGGCAGGGGGTTCTGGGACGGATTCTGAAAGGCCAATCAGTGACTCCAGGAGGCAGGTCCCTGGGTCACTCGCCGGAGGGAAGCTGGGGTAACTAGGCAACTGAAACTGAAAAAAGTTGTCCATGTGTTCGTACTCCTTGAGGGAGTTGTAGAGCGAGGTGGGCCCCAAGCAGGGGAAACCGTCAAAGAACTCCAGGTCTGACTCCGAGGAGAGGCTCAGGTCCATGTTATAGTTTGCCGAGCGATCAATGGTGGGGGAGGGCGTGTGTGGCACACTACTGCTATGGAAAAGGGCGTTTCCCTGGTTGGCGTTCTCATCCAAAAGTTCTGAGATGGCTGTTGCTCGATTGTCTGTGTGATCGTCTGCCAACAGTGCAGCGTCTATATTGTCATTCTCGTCAGCAAAGTCCACCATGCTAAAGCTCGTAAAAGCCTCCGTAGATGGCTGCTGCTGTTCTTGCCGCTGATCCGGGCAGCAAGTGTCTCTACGGTCCCCTCCGTCCCTGTTAATTCTTGAGCAGTTCTCTGTGTCGCTAAAACTGAGAATGCGGCTCAGGCCTTTCTCGTCGACATCTAGCTGGGTGTGATGCTCACACGGGATCTCGCCTGCCTCGGAGTCCTCACTCTGACCCGAAGAGTCTGAATCCGTCATATCGCTGCTGCAACTGTTCTCTCCAGATGCCGCCAGGTCTGAGCTGAAGGGGAAGGAGGGCACTGCTGGTAAGGAGGTGGCCCCTGTTGTGTTCTCCTCCTCCTCCTCCTCCGTGCTAGACTGCTCCTCCAGCCTCTTCTCTAGCTCCAGCTTCATGATAGTGTGAATGTAATGCGTCTGTACCCTGGTGGAGTTGAACTCAATGCGACCCTCTGTGTTTCCACAGCCGTCCTTGGTACAGCCACATGGGAAAGAGGAATGATCCATCTGTGAGAAGCAGAAGAAAGTAGTTAAATTACCTGTGAAATACAGATAAGAGCAGTCCCAGTTGTATTGTGATTTGGAGCCCTTATTGTTGAACGTCTTATCAGCTCATACCTGACATTTGATGCCGGCCAAACTGCAGCTACACGTCTCAGGCTCGCAGAAGCCCTGGCAGTCGCAACCGCAGTTCTCCCTGGAGATCCTCAGCTCATGCAGTTGCCTCTTCTCCTCCTTGTCGATCTTCTTCACACCGGCTGATTTGAGCAGTGCGTAGCGACGTTTGGGCGGGTAAGGCTGGAGGAAAGAGCCCTCGTCCAAGTTGGCTCCACTGATGTCGATGTCCTGCTCGGGGATGTCGTCCACTGTTAGCTGCTCCGCCTCCTCGCTCTCTTGGGTTCCATTCTTAGTCAGCTGAAAAGAACACAAGGCATCAAATGCGAACTTGTTGCATTGAATTTGTGTAACATACTTTTTGGACTTTTACACATTATCCATTACACTTTGGGACAAGTTCGCTTACCTTCAGTTTGAGAGCCTCCAGTTTCTCCTCCCTGAGTCTGTTGAGGAATTTTTCCCGGCGTAGGAGGCGCTGCTCCACCGCAAACTCAGCAAGCGTATACGTGCGAAGCACGCTGTGGCGCTGCATCATGCCCAGAGTGCATCCTCCTCGACTGGGAACACTGGTGAAGCCCTGGCACCGAGGGAAGAAGAACACTGTCACCTGGTCAAAGGTCACGTTGCTCCGTCGTGCTCTCTTGGACTTCTTAAGGATGGATGTTGCTGTGGAGGAGAAAGAGTACATTTAGAATACATCTTGTCCAAGAAGAAGAGTAGTGTTTTAAACCTAAGAATATTTGGCTACAGTCTGCAAAAGCTGCATCAACTGCTTTTATGTGCCACTAGATGGCACAATGCCCCACCACTTGAAGCCCTGAGGTGTATGCAAGCCCTGCTGAACAGACTGTAAAAAGACACCCCTCTGATTCATTGACCTAGTCCTCAACCAAGCCTTATCATGTACCCAATTAAAAGACACTGCTAACAGGAGTCCAACGCCCTTACATCCTGTAAAGTGAAACCTAAACTACCAAGAATACATTCAGCGTTGTTTCTTGTCCTACTGTGCGACAAAAAACACCCAGCCCAGGAATTTCCCTTTGGTGGCCAACACAGTGGAGGAAGCAGAACGGCCAGGATCACAAAGTGAGTAAATGTACAGCCCCAAGTAAATGCTTGAGGCTTCCGGAAGCGGTGGAGGGTGGAAGTGTAACTCTCAGGACACGAATAAAAACTGCCAACCCTGGTCTCCCTGCTAGCTAACAATCCCCACAAATGGCCCAGTAACTGAAGAGTCAAAGGTCCTTTCTTAAATACGTTCAGGACCGACAGCAACCAGCCATCGTTCTATACCTAGACAAATATAATAAAACCATATGGGAATCAAAGTGGAACCATATGTGGGAACAAGCCCAGCAATTATTCAAGCTTTATTATAAATTCCACTTCCTCTGCCCAGGAATATTCATCACAACTTTTTCCTCTGCTTAAGCTGCTAGAGCCCATGTTTTTTTTTTTTTTTGTTGTTTTTTTTTTTGTGTATGTGTGAACAGAAAAAGGATGCTTAAACTCCACATGTGTTGAGCATTTCCTTTACTATGTGGTGGGGAATTCCTTGTAGATTCCCATTTTTTCAGCCAAGAAAACTTTTATTGGGACACACCCTGAACAACTGCTCTTGAACATCACAGAAGTCAAACAGGAAAATCTGTGTACTTGGAGTTCTAATTGGAGCCCAGAGGAAGAAAAGTCACCTTTTACCCCAGTGCAGGTACAGACAATAGCTGTAATCTGCCGCTAGGGGCAGGTGAAACAAAGTGCCCGTTTCAGCTTCACATCCATCAAATCCTGTCAGGCTTATGACACCTGCAGGAGACAAATGACACCTTCTCCGCTGCCTCTAAATGGGATAGCTTTGCTGGCTGTTTTTCCCCCCTTCACTTCACAATGGCAGGCCACTTTCTGTCCAACACAAACACGGGATTATAATGGTCGGCACAATCTGTTCTTCTAGATGTGTCTGAATGCCTTCTTTTCTTGATTGGCCTACCCCCCTTTTTTGTATCCCTTCACCCAGCCTCTTTCAGCACCTGTGCTGGGTGCATGCCCGGGCTTCAGACAAGGCTCTGTGTGTTCCCAGCCTTGGCAACCTGCCACGTTTCTCTTCCTGGCTCCCTGCCTCACCATCCTGGAAACCTCACAACTGTTTGCCCTTCTCCCCTACAACCCCTCTCCAACCCGACCGGTCCCCTAAAGGCCAGCAGACACACCCAGGTCCAGACAGAAACACCCCGAAGCTGCTCAACCCACATCTCTCAAGGAAAGGTGAGGCTCTGTCTGTCTGCAAGGCTCTGGGAAGAAGGTGGAGACAAGAGCCATGGTGAGCAGCCAGTGCATAATGTGATTAGCCATTTTGCTGCCTTGGGGCATGAAATCAAAAGGGGTATTCATTGCAGAAGTCTGAAATCATTTCTGTGAAGTGTTTCATGAGCTGCCAGCTGCCTAAATTCCTTAACTCTCTTCCATTTTTATGGGTTTGTTATCAGAGCCTCCACAGAGTAGTAAAGACAAGGCAAGAGAACGCATTAAAAAGCATGTACCATCAGCTTTTTCTATGATTTATTGTTGCTGGAACACTCACTGTTGAAATTTGTTGCTGGGGAGCTGGGGTTGCTGGGAGTGGAATCCAGGGTGTCCGAGTAGCAGCTCTCCCCCTCCGAGTCCCAGCCCGAGCAGGCAGAGGAGAAGGAGGAGGGTGAGGAGTAGCATGGGTCCTCATCCACCTCCTCAAACTTCCTCTTGAGAAGCCCACTCATGGCGTTAGTGCGAACAATCTGCAGGAAAGAGCAGAGGGAGGGGTTATTAGCAAATTATTCACTCTTATTTGAACAGCGTTGATCACCAATAGTTCAAGTTTTGTCTTCTGGACCCAAAGTATCTGGTATTACAACACAGCCAGAACCAATAAACATTATATGCATGTTGCATGGAAGCTTTTGTGCACACACAGGCTTTTCACAGTGTTATTGGTACAAGCGAGTCCTGTGTTCGGCCATGTGAGACTGTATGCATCCCAATCTCGTGCTGCACTCAGCTGAGAGTGGAAATAAGCCACAGCACAGGAGGCAATCAATCAGGCCTATTCGCATAAGTCAACAATTACTGGACCCTTCACCCTCTTCCAAATCCCATCAACTCAGCAAATGCATTGATTAGAGAAAAGGACCAAGCACAGAGGCGACCAAATCATCTAGCCATAGACATTTAATTTCAAACATTCCCTTTAGGCAGCCTTCACTATCAAATATGCAGGCCAAAGCCAGGGCAATTTGCCACTTGTCCTGTTTAATGTGTTCACATGGCCCTCATAGTGAATATGTTCAGCTATGCATAGTCAAGATGTTTTGTTATGCAACTCCTGCATGTATTCTTTCAGAGCTCCTGTGAGAGGGGCTGCTGGTTCAGCGATAAAAACAATCAATCCTTTGAGAGAGACAGACAGGCAGGCAGACAGACAGAGGCAGGAGAAAAAGATGATAACCAGTTCATGAGTAGAGGGAATGCCATTTACCCTCTTATTTTCAAAAACCTGATATCTGTGAAACCTCTTACATGTACAAGCTTTGTTGATATCTTTAAATCTTATTTTAGTCAATGAATTATACTCTCATTGCTCAACCAAATCCTGTCCCCTGTCTCGTCAGCTTGCTACATGAAGAAGAGAACAGAAACCACTGACATAAAAAATGAACGTGTTGGATGAGAAACAAGGTTTCCTCCTGGTGTGTTTTATGGTTATGGGACATAAATGCAGCACGTAGCTCTGACAAACAACAGACAATCTTCTTCACAACTTCTGGGAAGCGAGAGGCAACAGCGACCGCTAGACAAGACAGGTCATCATGGCAGTGCGGGGCCGAGCTCCTGCTAACTTAAACAAGGAGGGACGGAGGGTTGGAGGGAGGAAGGAAGTGAGGGGAGAGGGAAGACATGACTGGGCTCCACTCCAGTGCAGACACTCCCTATGATGATGTGGAATGGGAAAGAAGGCTTTTTTCTTTCCCCATAAAGAGATCATTTCACCATCAAACTGTTTACCGTCTTTGGAATCACAGCCAAATCACTTACAGCTGCTGCAGCCTGAGCATGTTATATATGCACTTCAATTTTTGGTTATTTTTATGCTGTGTTTGTTCAAATATTTGCTTGGTAATACATATAATTTTGTAAAAATGTTTAGAAGGAATTGTCAAATGGCATTTTGGCATTTTATTTGTTTTCTGGCTCTTAGGCGTTCTTTATATGAGTTAAATTTATGTCCCAAACATGTCAATTTTTAGACCGAGCATGGCTCAGACACACAGACACCATGCTGTCCTGCCAACGAGCTAATTTGTCATCACTACTCCCTTGAGGACATCTAAATGTGTCGCAGAACGCATCATTCCAAGAGATCCTCCAATGACTGTTAAGGAACTTTAACTCCATGTGTGACCTGCATGCCCGGTTTGTCTTATCAGGATGTTATGCAAGTGTCAGCAGTCGAAGAACAGAAAAAAAGAAAAGCCTGGGCAGGTATGCAAGAAGGGGGTCATTTTCAGCATGCAACAGGGAGCAATTATGCAAAACCAGTCCACCCGTTTGACAAGGATAAAAGAGAAGTCGGAGTCAAGGGCAGCTTTGTAGCTGTATGTAGGGTTATTGTTATTGCTGCAGTCAGATATTGTTGTCCCCATTGCACATATGATGAATGAATCACCTTGCACTAGGTCAAGCTGGCTCATACTGTCTCTGCAACAAACAAAAAGGCTTCCTTCACACTGTTACCACCTCAGTGCTACAGCGTGTATTATATTACCGAACCAGTGAAAGAAGCAGCCGCTTATTTGCCGTCCATCAACTTACTTGAGCAAGAAATAATCTCCAAATGTCTTTCACAGCTACTAATAATATCACACCATGGGATTTGCCTTGAAACACTTTAAAAACACCTGGGTGCAGCATCTGTTGCTTATATATTCACTGATCAGACAGGTGTGTTCTAAACGCCACACCACAGCGTACATGTCTCTGTGCGAGAAAAAAGGAGCACACATGGGTTCACCTTACATTTTTGCCATCACTCCCACCCCCCTTTTCCCTTGTAAAAAATGAAAACAAAGCTGTGAGGCATTCTCAAGGGAGTGCATAGCGCCAGCTAAGCAAAGTCTTTTTAATTAAAAGCTGCAGTGAGGCAGAAGGGGGAGGAGAGGGAGAGAGGTGGTGGGGGGGCAGTGGTGTCAGAACTGGGTCATTGTCTCTTGACTGCAGTCTACCTGACACATTGATTTGTTAATCCTGTTCAACGGGCAGAAACAATGGCGAGAGGTTAATCCTGGCAAGGGGACGGCTTGTAGTCAATCTGGAGCTTCTCAGCCTGCTCAGCCGCTGCACCCACAGAACAAGGCCAAGAGAGCAGGGAGAGCGGATGGAACAAGGGACTTGGGGTAAAAAGACAACAATCGTGCAATGACTCATTTGCAAAAGGGTGGAGGGAGGGGAAGAGAAGAACAAAGATAAAAAGAGAAGAATTCAGAGCCGGCTTCTCAAGAAAGCAGCGCCTGTGAATGTCTGCTCCAAATGGAGAATGGATGTGATCGGACAGCCGAGCCAGAGAGGGAGCACAGCATGTTTTCAACGCGCACTAAATTATGCATCAGTGTCATTCCATCAACCGCACACAGGCAGGCAGATAAAGGACGCATCCGCTGAGGTGCTCCCCAGCCAGTTGTCACAGAGTTGAGAAGATAAATCTCGGGCGAGGAGATTTGTCACCAGAAGCACTACACAGCTCAAGTCAGATGCATAACTATGTCAGTCGAATAAGATTATCTTGATACAAGCAGCTACAGGCTGTTAATATGACTTCAGAATCCAAATTCATTTCTATTTTATCTGCTGACAGCTAGTCAAGTTCTTATTAAGGAATCTTAAATTATTCAAACAGGGGAGAATTTTAAAATGTTCAGGTTTAATCAGTGGCTCATTAAGAACATTCAACAGCAAATAAGCTGATAACAATGCTTTTAGAGTATATTAGAATGGAACAATCCCTACCTTCCTGTCTAGTTTTCCCAATGCGACAGAAGAGTTGACAGAAGGAATTTATTTTACAGGAGAAGTAAAAAAAAAAATTTAAAAAAAAACTATAAAGACTGTGTGGAATTTGTATGTCTAGCATCTAAATCTAACATCTTAGAATCCTAAAGTAAAAAAAATTTAATATGCATCCCTGCATATGTAGAGACAAAACCCAGCAGCCTGTTTAAACTGCTCCTGTCTGCCCCGCAGGCCAACAAGACAAGTCACAGTTGACTTTGCCCCCTTGCACTGCTTGTCCAGCCCCTTTGCAGCTGATATCAGTGTGGGTGGGAGCGACAAGTCGCACTAAACTTAGCCAGCTGAGAGCATTTACATGGCACACTGACAACACTGTGCAGTGTCTGAATGACTGACTGAATGAGTTGAGTGCTCATAAAATGTGATAATGATGAGCTTGGGAGTCTTCCTGAGTGTGTGGAAGCGTGACCGGGCAGGCCGTCCCCTTCAGGCTTCAAGGTACTGCGCCTCTCACTTCCAACTCTGTCACTGAAAAAGACGGCGGTAATTGATCAGAGCCATCAAGGTGGCTGGATTCCAGCTCTTGCACAGCTGGGGAAACACTTGCTCACTTCTTGAGCTCAGCTGTTCCTCAGAAGCGCTCCACCTGCTGGAACAATGCAGGGAGAGCTCCTGTTTGCTCCTCTATGAGCCTGTTGTTCTCACTGAAGCCCGAAGCTCGCTGCGACTGTGCCACAGAAACATTCTGTTCCTCTGCCTCGACCCGTGCACACACTGATTCCAAAAAGGAGAGGTAGTGGGAAGAAGGAGGGAGGATTGTACAAAACAAATAAATAATGTCATGTTTCCAAGCCACAGGAATTCCATTCTGGCAGCGCCACTCTTGCTGTAATAGTGGGAGAGGAACACAGGCTCTATCTAACCCAGATGTGTTTTCTACTCCTAACCACTGGAAAGTCCTATTCCCATAAGGCAGCCAAGCAAGCCACCTTTCCTAGCCACACCTGACAGGGTATTAGCTTGCACGTGGACCTCACATGCCCTCAGCTGTCATTAATCTGCTATGCAGGCCAAACTTGAATGGCCAGGTGTTGCCTGCAGGAGTCAGTCTGTCTACTCTTACTGATAGTATACTCAAATTCTCAAACAAAAAAAAAAAGAGGGCTCAAAAACTGGTTTAAGTATACTAATTCTTAGGGAAAGTCTCAACATGCAGAAAGAAAGATAAAAAAAAAAGCAAAAATATGTAGCTGGGATTCTTGTCTGACAGATTTGCATGTATCAGAAAATGTGCAGTGTGTAAAAAAAAAAGCAGAGTTTCGAAACTCTCAAAAAAAGAATTCCTTTGCATAACAGTCTGCAAGCAGCAAACACGGAGCTTTGGGTGTGTGTGTGTGTGTGTGTGTGTGTGGAGGAAGGGAGGAGGTGGTTGTGGGTTCAGGGGTCGTGCTCCAGTCTGGGACACTTGCAGTATGGAATGCTGGGAGAGGACAAAGCAGATGGGAGCTCTCCACTGCTGTGTGGGAGACCGTCAGCAGACTCCCGGCACAACCCCCCCACCCCCCCTCCTCCCCCCACATCTCCAGGCACAAAAGCGTGGGGCCATCCTGCGTGACCAAAATGAAGCAGGCACAGGCAGCCTTGTGCGAACCCAGCTCTACGCTGCCGCTGCATCTCCCTGCTGGAGAGGCAGACACTAAAAGTGTGTGTGTGAGCTTCCTGCAGGTTGTGAAACATACACTGCACTGCACAGGAAGTGGCCATCCAGATTATCTATGCTGTGTCTGACAGCTGCAGGCGCCAGAAGGTTAGCTGAGTACAGGACCCACATGATGAAGATGAGGGAGTCGGGAGGCAGGGATGGTATTTAGGATGACTGACATTCCTCCAAATATTGCACCAGAGCTTTTGTTGCCTTTACATCATTTAAGTTAGTTTTTAAGAATAGGAAACAAACTGGTTGGTTATTATTTACAGAGGCATCAGGGTGTAAAATGTGAGCTAAAATGGAAAAAAATGTAATAATATAAGTGAAGATAAAGACTTATTTAACAGGAATGCACATTCCTGGGAAATGCATACCACACTAAAGGCACAGCATCAAGTGCTGTAGTCCCTCTCTGTAAACAAAGGATCATTCAGCTCTCTGTAGCCTAATTCCAGAAAATATGATTCCAAAAATGATCCGGGTGAGGTCGCGCTAGAGACGATTCATTTCATTCAGTCGCTTTATCCAAGACAGATAGGCTGGTGCGTAAAACAAGAGCCTCACACTATTTTGTCATTTCCGATCAAATGCATTAATAGCAGCCTCTGATAAGAATATTCAGAATAATATTGGACCATTTTTTTTTTAGATTAAATGATCAAACATTTCTGCATCATAACTGCTGGTTAGGAAATATATCATCTGCTGTTGTGGGGGATTGTTCAAACAATGAAGGTGCTATGGACACCTGGTTCGCAGCCTATAAACTGTTATCTCCACCAGGGGGAATGGTTAAAAATCTAAACCTGAATCAAAAATCGATCATAAAAATCTGTCCAAACGTGCGAGACCGTGCAGCGGTGCGTGCATGTGCGTGCGTGTGCGTGTTTGTGCGTGCGTGCGTGTGTCTCCCCGCTGACCCGATCGTTCCTCATGATTAATGCTAATTCTAATGACAGCAGCCCTGTCAGCTGTGTGCGCTCACATGTAGTGCCTTCAGGAGTCGCTCGAGTTACGAGAGGCGCACCAGCACCGCCGAGGTGAGCACGAACAACTCCTGCACGGGCTGAGTACACAAAGCCGACCTCATCAACAGTTCAGATAAATGAATCCACGGCCGGAAAAAAACACACACACACACACACCGCAATGTAAAGCGCAGCCCCTTCCCCCGTGTGCGAGCCGTGAAGTTTCCGATCACCGGGATTATCGGCGATCGATAGCCTACAGCGATCGATAGGTGAATGGAAGCGCGTCGCTGGAATCTCGCCTAAATCAACACATTATTTCATTTGTTGGCAGCGATCAGCCCAGGATCGGACGCGTGCGGACAGTCGGAACCCGGCGCGCGTCAATATTTACAACACAGCGTCAAGTTAAAAAAGGAGCGACTGAATGTAAAGTGTGTGAGAAGAGAAATCCAGCGCGGCGCGGGTCCGTCCGCACACAGAGCATTTATTAAAAGGACTCCCGACACATTTCAACTATTCGCCTCCCCTCCTCCTGCTCGGGTTAAACACATAACAAATAAATAATAATAATAAATAAATAAAAAAATAAATACAGCGTTCAACAAAAAGCCCAGCAGCGAACTCTCTCCGTCCTGTGTCTACTCACCACCAATTCGAGTATCCGATCACCATTAGTGGGGGGAACAGCGCTGGATGAACAGCCGACGGGATAACGGTGGAAGTAATCCAAATGGCACGAATAAATGCGGCGCTGATCCCCTGCATACACACGGCTCTCGGGCGCTATTGTCTGAGTGTGTGTCTCTCTCTGTGTCTGTCTGTGTGTCTCTCTGCCGCGCACCGGGGCTCCGCACCAGCTGAAGCGCTTCCCTTGTCTGTAGCAGACTGCCGAGAAGCGCAGCCCTTTTTCGTCAGTGGAAAACTCCCTCCTGGCGTCTGGTCTGACGCAGGCGGTGACACAGGGAGGCTGCCCACGCCGCTTCCTGCCTGTCCTCCTCTGTGACTGTACCCATACCTGCCTGAGAGAAAATAAAATAAAGCCTACATATGGTCATCTTTTGTGGGCTATTCTTATAATAATAACACTTATACTCATAATAGTAGTACTGACTAATAATGTGGTATTATTATAGGCCTCCTGAGCCCCTGGGGGTTGGATTTCACTGAGATAGATGTATAGATAGACAGATAAGAGAAGTCAGACATGAATCACCACACAAACAAGAAAGAAGAAGAAGAGATTATAAAAACACAAATAGGCTTGAGTAAAATGTTGACTTAAAAATTAAACTGAAACTAAAAACTAGGTCTATACTCTGACACGGTAAGTGAGAAATACTTCTCTAGCTAAATTACTTGCTGACTATTTGTTTATGAAGAAGACATTATCATACTGGATACTACTGTTTTCACAGGACAGTGAGAATATAGGCTACTGTATAAATAAGAAAGGACATGCAGAGGTGGTTTAAACAAGACAGCAACAACATACTTTGTCTTGTTATGTGGTTCTTAACTGGGTCTCTGATCATCCTCAAAACATCTTACACATTCACATAAAAATAAATGTTGGCAACCTCCATAAACCACTTTCAGAGGATCCCCAGATTATTCTCATTTAACCAGTGTGCAGTTAAAAGTAGTATCACAGATAACATCATTCCTTGTAGTGACGTGGGAGGTGCTCTAATGCTGTGTGGTGTGTCTTGTTTCCAGTTAAAGGAAAACACTGACTAAGACGCAAGAAATTATGACTCAGTTTCTTTTCATGAAACACAAAAGTGAAGCATAGTTTAAAAAGAAACGATTGCGCTTACCATAACAAACAATCAAAATGATCTAAATCTAAAATGATTCAAAGGAACTCTATAATATCTATAATCTATAATAGTTTTGCATCACAATGACAGTTGAGTTTATTAGTTGTGTGACAAAATAGTCTTAACTCCATTGACTAGTTTGGTGTTTTCTCAGTATCTGAGCAAACCACAGTTTGCTGTTTTACAGATTATATTCTGGACTATTTCTTTCTGTTGCCAGGCAACAGGTGGAGACTGCTGGATACATTTGTGCTAATGTTAAAATACTGCTTTTAATCAGACTATTTTTAGGCCAACAAAAACAAATAATTAAATCATTCTATACATTTACTGTGAAAATAAAAGTCTATATTTATAGGTCCCTTTCCTAGAAAGTTGTACAGACTTTGTTTTGGTGTGGGGGATCGGTGGGACTTTTACTCCTGAACGCAGCACTTCTACACTAAGGCCCTGAAACTACTGTTTCCAGGGCAAGAATTATAATTTTCACACTGAATGAATGATTAATCTGTAGTACTTTTCTCCAGAAGCAGTGGCGTCACACACCCTTTCCTGCCTCCACTGAACTCCTCTCAGGTATTTACAAGTCTTGCTGCTTTCGGCGAGTTCACTGAGATACTTTGCTTTCATTCTCAGCTGGACCTGAACACTGAGGCAAAGTGTTCTGCCAATGTCAATACAGGTGCTCGACTCAGATATTTGGGGAGAGGTCTCCTAAAGCTGTGTACATAGAGCTATGCTAATTGTCTCCTGCTAATAGAGGGCCCTTTTTCTCACTGGCCTGTTGAGCCTGATGGCCCCATTTAGGGCATCAGAGGCAAAACAAGCCCATCAAGCTGAATGACAGCAAGAGTAGTCCCTCTACTGCTCCTGTTGGGCCTAAAATACAGCGTGCAAGTGTGTGGATTTATTTGATTTCAGTCATTTGCTTTGGAGGTAGTAGTTTCACTGGAGCCATGAATTAGCATTTAATCCAGAGTGAACGGCTTTGGGATAATAAACGTGTTAGATAACAGAGATTATGTCACACAACCTATTTATGAACCCAAAGTAGACATTAAAGCTATAGTGAAAATGTAAGAAAAGCTGCTGATTAACAACACAAAGAGCATGCATTATATGTTGCTGCGTCAAGGGATATAAATAAATGTTCCACATGAAAACAACTCAGCAAGGAATAAAGTTATTGTTAACTTTGGTGACAACATTAAAGCCAGATTGTGACTGAGAAGCAAAAAATATGATGAGCAAGTTTAATAAAACATAAAGTAAAAGAAATCCCTAACAGTAATGTTTTTCTTACGTTTCCTCAGTATACCATCAAGATCAAAGTAAATCATATATCCATTTCATCACATACTGTTACAGCCTAATTATAAGGTGAGGAGGGAAGGGGCAATTTAAAGTGCTGTTGCAGCCTTTGCTTTGTTGCTGTTATTGCAACTAGAAGAAATAGAAGAAGTGGAAGAAGTTATAGAGAGGAGATCCCAACCTGGGGATCGATCTGAGGTGTCACAAGATGATTAAAGGGAAAAGGGAAGTTAAAAAAGAGAGAATTTCTTTGTTATTTTTCAGATTTTCCTCAAATTTCTGCGCCCTTTCTTGTGAAATACTGGACACTACTTTGGGTACCTAAAATACTTCAAAATAAAACTGAAAATCAAAACTGCTCACAACTAGGCATTAACATTAAGGTTAAGTAAATAAATAAGTAATCAAGTAAATAAACATTTAAAAGTGCTATCTGCATAGGGAATCATCGTTGCCATCTGCAAAGGCATTCAATGTTGTTATCTCTGATCAGACAGCATCTTGTAAAAATAATAACTGTCTAGGATTTGTTTTTGTTTTCATGCATCCAAGGTGTGTAATACCATAGGTGAGGGTGTTACGTGGTAATGCTCCAGTGTGTGCCTGGGAGTCTGAATGTCCAGACAGACTCCACCCAATTAGCTTCCCTGTCGCCCTGCAACTCTTGAAGACACAACAATGAACCATCCACGGCTCCGAGGACGAAACCGACAGTCACATGAGCGGCAGCAGCAGTCACAGCCATTACTGAGGAATTCTGCTCTCTTCACAAAAAAAAAAAAAAAAATACCTAATAATCACCAACACGAACAATTAGCCCTCTGTTTGACAAGTCCCAGAGAGCCTGGAGCCATTCTTGCTCACCCTGCCACTTCTGTGTGTTTGCTTCAGCGTAAAGCCTAATTATAGTAGCAGCATTGGCAAACATCAGATCACTGACACAGCTTCGACAATGTTGTTTCGACGGACAAACATTATGTAACAAACTTGGGTAGCATAAAGACTTGTCCTGAGTTCTTGCGATAGTTTGTCCTTCATGAAGTATTCTTGAGATAAACAGGAAATGTCTTGGCGGTAGAACTCATGCTTTTTATGTTGCCCTTTGAAGTCCCCTGTCAGGCCCATCAATTCCCTTTTTGATAAACAAGGAAAAGTTCCAGGGAACAGTGCGACTCACACATGTTTACCCTCTCTTCTAAGAAAAAGAGCTGCATGTGTGTGTGTGTGTGCGTGTGTGTGTGTAGGACGGGGGGATGGTAGCCCTAGTGCCAAAGCCACTGAATCAGGCCTGAATACATTAAGGCCACTCTCTTTAAAAGTGTGCCAGAGAGTTCATGGTGGAAGACGCCCCTCCAAGAGCACAATAATGGGCTTCAATGCTTTCCATCTGCGGAGGGAGAAAGGCCTGTGACTGCACGTGCTGCGTGGAGTGGGCTCAACAATGTATCAATTTATGGCCATTGGAGACATCATAAAACTGCACCTAAGGTGAAGACTGGGGCTGTGGAGTGAAATGCCAAAGCCATCGATGAATAGACATGACTCAAAAACGGCATGAGAATATCAGCTGCACTACAGAAAGCTCGTCCAGAGAGCCCTGGAAAGCGGCGTTTAAATTTACAGCAACATTCGCGTTTATAGAAGTCAAGAAGTGTCCCCTGGAGGAGCGACACACCAGATGAGACGGTCTGATGTTGTTGTGGCGGACGGACCGGGCAGACGGACACAACGGGGCTCGGGGGGAGCTGATTGATGGCTCCAGCTGTCCCAGAGGAGGGGAACACAGGGAGACAGCTGGTCACCTGTAGCCCCAGACATGACTGTGATAGAGGCGCATGGCATTGTGTTTCACTGCAGAGGGCAACCAGTGCAATGCAGAGTTCAGGCCGCTGTTCATCACAGCCAAGAAAACAAGCGGTGGAGCTACAGGGGATGAGACTTGAGGAATAAAAGAGCACTTGAGGAAATAGATTTAGCCGAGGAAAGCGTGCATAAGACCAATTTATTGGATTTTGTGCAGAAAGAGCAATTCAACACTTAAGTGTTTTGTTAATAAGATTATTTAAACCTTTGCAGAAAACACACACCTCCTCATCTTCTAACGACAATGTAGTGCTCTAAATAATCTTATAATAATCTAAAATTCTGTATGAAATTACTGGGACATGACTACATTGAGAATAACTGTTGTCTTGACACAAGTTACATGAGAGAGAAAGGAGAAGAGATGAACTCACTCAGGCACAGGGATTAATCCAGAAGCAAGAGGGAAAGAAAGAAAAAAAAAAACCCTCCCCCTCTTGCAGCCAACCAGCCAATCAGCATGCAGAGGAGCTAGTTTACTTGGAGACCAAAGAATCTGTGTGTAGTGATATGACATCATCAGCTGCCCATTAAAGGAGAGGTCACTTTTTTCTTTTCTTCCCTTTTCCTCCACCTTTGAGGATGAGGGAGGAAATGTGGTGCAGTTTTCCAAGAACGTCTGAGGAACAAAGACCCTTTCAAGCATCTACTGTTCCTGTTTTTTTTCTTTATAGAATAAGATTGTTTACACAAAAAGTGTTGATTGTTGTAGTAGTCGTCTATTCTCATTTTATCTTCCTGGATTGTCTGAACTGGATGCTTGAGTTGTATTCATGAGTTTTTAGTTGTTCAGCTCTGAGACAGGCACGATTCATAAATTCAGCAACTTGCCTCTGCTGTTTTCCTTTGTCGCCGCTACACTGAGACAAGAAATGTTGGGTTTTCAATGCTTCCATTCATACACTAACAAACAAGCACTATGTTTGGGTTGCCCTCACTGCATACAGTATGTGTGTTTGCTCTGTACTATGTGTCTTTAGCTTTAGGGGAAGAAAAGCTGCCAGTTTGTGTTTTGTTTACTTGGCAACGTCACAGGGCTGTCTGACTAATGCATTCTGGATTGTCTCTCTCAGGACGTTTGTTCTATGTTTTATTCATCGGTGTGATGTGCTATAGACTACCCCCTGACATAATATTATTGATTGCTTAATAGACTATCAAAGGAATAGCCTCACTCAAGGCATCAAGAGTTTAGGGTACCTTTTTTTTATAGAAAATCATATTTTAAATAAACTAGGGCTGCAAGTAACAATTAGTTTCACTATCAATTAATCTGCAGATTTTTTTCTCAATTAACTAATGAATAGTTTGGTTTGTAAAATGTCCAAAAATTGTGAAAAAAGCCTCTAAAGCGCACACTCCCAAGAGATTCAATTAACTACCACATACGACAAAGAAAAATAATGCTGAAATAACAATTTGATTAATTGATTAGTTGATCGAAGACAGGTAATAAATAAATGTTTTAATTTTTTAAGCAAAAATACAAATAATTCTCAGGTTCCAGCTCCTCAAATGTGAATATTTGCTCTTTTTCTTAATTTTTTATGATATTCAACTAAATATCTTTGGGTTTTGGACTGTTGGTTGAGAAAACAAGACTATATAATATTTTAAACTGAATATGTCAGTTTATGGACCAAATGATTAATCAATAAGAAAAATAATTGTTAGTTGCTGCCCTAAAAAACTGCAAATCCTCACAACCAAGAAGCTGGAACAAAGTAATGTTTGGCTAATTAATGACAAACACAGTTCATAATTTTCTATTAATTAATTGACTAATTGATTAATTAACCAATTACAGATCTAAAAAAAGAAATACACACATTAACACTGAACTTTTTATTCAAAAAGTTATTTTTGGACATATATTTTGTGAATACTCCAGTTTCCAAACCCTGGCACGAGACAGATGGCACAGACACCTAGAATATTAATATGCTGAATCCATTACTGCACTGCTTTGCACTGTGGAGCGAACAGGTAAGAGATCACCGAACAGCATCTCACAGAAATTAAATCCACAGGAAGCTGTTAATAAAATCATAGACAGAAGAAAAGAGGTGTGTAAATCTGTTGCTGAAAGGGTTAATGGTGAGTGACATGGGTATTAGTGAAGGGGTCCCCTCCAGTCACATCATTCACCAATACTCAGGGTCATTATTCACATGACTGAGCTAAACCTCGCTTCCACACCGGACCCTGCAATTGGCCCTTTATCTCTGCGACTTCATCATTGTAGACTTCTAAGCTGCCATCACACTCTCCTCAATTGCTGTGAAACTACTGTCAGTGTTCAGGCAGCAGTGTTGTAGGGAAACATTTCTTCCACAATTTACAGCTCTTGATGGCTGCCTGCATTGCCCAGAAATCAATATATGGCAGCCTGTGCTTTATGGCTACATAACAGTTTGAAAAGATGTAGTGAAGGAATGCAGACAGAGATATTAGCTCTGTTGAGTGCCAGACAACAAAGGCGAAACCCTTCATTTGCTTATTTTCCTTTTACTGCATCACTTCCTCATTGAAATGTTTACATGCAGCACACGTGCTTTCAAAGAAAAGCAGAGGCTTCTGGAGGAAGCGCTCTGCTGCAAGTAACTGACCTGATACTGATACAGAGCTCATAACACTGAAGTCACTCACGTGGTAAGATTCAACATGTACACATATAGCAGCCAAGATTGATGCAAAAATTATATCAAATATTGCCCCTTGACTAAAGTTTTTGCTAGATTTATAGACACTGCACTGTTGCAGTATGATCTGACCAGTAATAACTTCCTTCTGCTTACTCTGTTACGTTTTTACTTATTATTGTTATAAGTGACTCGGTTTACAGGAACAGATTGGCTTACACCAAAAATTGCGACGCTGTTTCTCTTCAACAGAAAGTGTGAATACTACTGAATGTGATGGAAGTCCCTTGTCACGTCACACTCTCACTGACACAAGGAGAAGGAAACCACACGCTGCCATGTTTCCCGTCACAGACTGAGCAGTTCCTCTTTTTTTGTTCTCATTGTCTGTGTGACCATTTCAAAGCGTACAGAGTATCATAACTTCAAAATAGGTGCTGGTGGGAAAAAACAACCTGGCCCGCTAAAATTTCCAGCAATAGCCGAAAACTGACTCAACAAACAAAGCTGAGGAACTGTTTTGTGCACATGCCATTGAGGTTAAATACACATTGGAGGCAAAGTAGCTTTTTGAGACCATTTGTGGTAGAAAAATAAAAAAAGGTTTTTGTACAGATTAAACAAAAACTTGTTAATTAGTAAGTTTTAGAGGTGCTCTTAGACAAATTTTGTTACCTTTGGACAGAGCCACACTAGCTGCGTAGCTTCATTTACTTTGCAGACACGAGAGTGGCATTGAACTTCCAGCTCTTGGCAAGAAAGGCCCACAGAGTCTTACCACTTTCTTTACACATTAACACAGCTATCGAACAACCAACTTTGAGCCACCTAAATGTAATCATTTAAGTTATTCTGTTATGAAATCCAATTATTTGTGTTTATGTAAACATTTAGTCTGAGACATGGTTTTGTACTGTAGTTAGTTCTGCTGTAGTTGGTTGTCGTCAAACAAAATCACCCCGTAACATCTAATGAGTGGCATTTTTTCACTTGGGGGGATGGAGGACAATATGTAGCTGGTAATGGGGGAACGGCAGGGGAGGAGCAGGTGGGGGTGGCTGGGGTATGTGCAGTCGCTGAGGCTCGGAGAATCAGCATCACAGCATGCTGCTGTTACCACGGCTACAGTGACATGCGGGCCAACTGCAGGTGCCAGGCCGACAACAGTGAGGCCCAATTAGAGACCCTGGGAGAGGGGAGATAATGAAATCCAGCCCCGGTCTGACGTGGGTTAACTAAATAAGTCCACAGTCGTTTAGTGTTAACAAAAAAGACAACTGAGTGGATGTCAGGGCAAGAAAAGTGGTCACAGACCCCTGGACCGGCATTCAGATTTATTGACTGAGAAGTGTTTTGGACTTGGGTACAGTGCTGTATAAGAATTTAAGGTTTAATTTCATCACTTATATGAGCTTGATTTGCTTTAAGACACTTCCCCCTCCTCTAACAAACTGTTATTCTCACCCCTGCTCTTTCTTCCTTTTCTTCCTCCATCAGTCCATTTCAGCTTTTCACTGTCTGTATCTCACTTACTCTGACACACACACACACACACACTTCCACCAATACACAAACACACACAAACACACACATACACACACCCACACACACATGCACACTACAGCTCCAACCTCCGGGCTAGGCGGTGAAGAATGGCCTCAGAATGTGAGAAAGGGACAAGTAGCAGTGTTTACCGAGCACTACTGTCCACACATCCGTTCCCACAATGGCCCCATTGAGGGTGGGCCCAGGTTAAAGCCTATTTAAAAGGCTTGTTTAACACTGAGAAGAGGGGCTGCATACCCAAACCGCAGGGAAGGGGAGGTGGGGGGAGGGAAAGGGATTCGCAGGCTCCTCACCCTCCACCCCGGCTTTTTCTTCAAAGCCGAGGCCGTGTTGTGCTGACAATTCACTTTATCTTTTTCTTCCACTGCACTTCTGCTTTTGCCTTTTTCCTGTGTGTTTTTAAAAATTGTTTTTCACATCGTGTCTGTGTGCACGTGTGACCGTACATGTGGATGTGCCACAGCTTGAGTTGAACAGAGGACAGGGGCCAACGGAAAAGGGAGAGGCAGGAGAAGAAGGTGGGAGTAGTTGTAAAAGTAGATACTTTTAGGAGGGAAAAGCAGGACGGATGGGCAGAGGGGAGGAAAGAGAGAGTAAAGGACAGCAAGGGAATATTTTCCCCTCCACCCTCCCTCCTTCCCGCCTTTCTCTTCTCCTCATGTGAAGGACAAGCCTGGCGGGGCTGCGGTCTGGCCCAGTGATTGTGTACGGCGCCTTGTGGTGCCTCACACAGGAACCCCATTAATCACTGGAGCAGGTCTCTCACTCGTGGACACAAAGACCCCACACACCGATTCCACTACATACACTTGCACATGCAAACACACAAACATTATGAATACTTGCACATCTGCTTGTGCATGTGAGAGGAGTTGGAAAAAAGAGCAAGAGCAGGGATGGAGATTCCTAAGCGCTTTCACAGAAGTACACGTAATTATTTCTAAAATGTTTTGGCAGCACTCAGCAGAGAGAACTGAGAAAGGAATGCCAAATAGTTTGGAGTCACACCAAGAGAGCAGTCTTGAATTGGTTTAGCATTTAGTCATGGAGTAAATTTGTTCCTACAACACTGCACAGTCCTGATATTTAAGACATTAAAGCGCCCTGATCTGATGTCAAGAAAGCTTATTTCATACTCTTCTGATTTAATCAAGCAAGCAAGCAAATAGCTAAAGATGACTCCGGTGTCTTGATAAATTAGAAATGAGTGCAAAGATGTGCAGGAGATACACATATTATCCCACAAGTCAAGCAGGCAATGTTTTCCAGGTCATTTGGTGGAGAAATCCCTGCAGCAATTCTATTTCCATCAGCTGCCTTGAGCGTGAGTCCATGTGTGCACAGTCCGTCTATAGTAGGAGCCGAGGAAAGGACACTGCTGAGGTCATTCCCTATATTAAGACCACAGGCTCCTCTTACCCCCAACATGCACTGCAAAAAAAATAAAATAAATAAATAATAAAAATTGACCTTAACAAGTCATTCCCTCCCACATGCATGTTTTAAAATTGTGTCATTGTGTCATTGCATGAAGTGATTATGCTAATTTCCTAAATTTGCATGCGGGAAAAATTGTCAATTATTTATTATTTTTAAAAAGTGACACTTAATCCAGGAAGAAAATTCAAACAAACAAGAAGATTTTAACTGAAAATAATTAATAAATAATAATTACAGAGACTAACAGACTTTTTTCACTTGTTTTAAGGAAAATAAGCATATTCATAGCAAAGTGTAGTACTTTTTACAAAGTTTGAACCTGCTTGCTATGATAAAACGAATCACACTCTCATCAACAAGTCTGCACATTCATTTTTTAATCGTCCAACATGCTGTTTGTTGTCTGCAGAAATGTTCCTCTTCAGCCTTAAAATGCATTCTGCATGTGTATTCAAACCTGTGCATCTGCAAACATAAAAAGTAAAAACAGCAAACAGGAAATTGGATTGATTGATAGCACAATCTGCAGGTGGAGGAGGGGGAGGAGCAGTAAAATGTGGAGTTGTCTGGCATACAAAGAGACAATCATCTCTGTGGGTATGTGTGTTTTTGAGTGTGTGTGCGTCCTCCACTCTCGCCTCTCAGACATCCCCCTCTCAGACCTAATCCCAGCCCAGCCACTATAATTTACTGCCCCATCAGTAACTAGCCATCGACATGGAGGAGATGAGGAAGAGAGAGGGAAAGGCAGGAGCCAGAGGCAGGCTGAGGGTCAATGGCTATATCGAGCACATAAACCCCCATGTAATGAGCAATATTTGTGTACCAGGAGGAAGGTCATCAGGGTGAAATGGAGAGGGAGTTGCACGTCATATGCAGACTCAGGACTCCATTAGTCAAGAGCTACAGAGCTCATGTATAATGCATTTTTGTGTATGAATATGCAAGCAAATAAACGGAAACTGAAGAGATGACAGATGCAAATATGTTTTTTCCCTTTTTTCTTTCCCTTTTTATGATATATCATTTATTGTGTAAAGTTTGTATTGTTTTCTGTCTGGCGCTAAATGTGCTGCTGCTGTGTTGCGCGTAAAAGAGATTTCAGATGAAGATGAAACTGAAAACAATAAAAGCTGCAGCTATAGGGGCCATTCATTTTCTTTTTGAACGCAGGCGTTAACTGTCATGTGTGGCAGAGTGAAACATTATTCTAATTATGTGTTATTGCATAATCAATGTGTTTATCGTGATGGAGCGGATGAGTTTTTGTCGAAACTCGTGCTAAATGTCCATCAGTGCTGTAAATACTTCTGTCTTAGCTTTAATGATTGAAAACACAACAAAGTGAATCCAATCAGTGCTGAGCAACTGACCTCAGCCTGTGTAAACACATTTTATGTTTTTAGAAGGAGTCTGAGTGCTTGTTTTTTTGTTCACCGAAAAAAGCCGAGCTTTTGTAGAGAGATTAAGGCAGCCGATCCTGTGTGGTTGAGATTTGATGCGCATTGTGGCTACTTTAATCATCTCAGTCCTAACATGACCTCGCACTGTACCAGTGTACTCTACAGATGTGTCCAGAGCCTTCAGGCCTGTTTCACCCTACGCTCATCCCTGGTGGTGAAAGCCCCGCTGGGATTGGCCCAACATAAGCCCCTTTCTAACTGATGGGGCTCAGGGACGTGGCGTGACAGCATGTGTTTCATAATGATTAAACACTGAGCGAGGAGCCCATCGGTGACCAGGCATCAGCTCGCTCACACCTCCAGGTGCTGTTAATCATCTAAACAATACACTGCCTCCATCTCACACACAATGGAGCCATATGCACGGGCAATCAGCCATGAACCTATCGGCCATGGTATCAGCAGTCGTTATGGTAACGACTGTGATACTGTGATGACAAGTGTTCTTTTAGGGGGGTGAGAATAGGTGTTATGGCAGCCAAATTGGGAGCTGACTGATCTACATCAATGCGCTAATTGCGCCCTGATACTCTAATTAATTAAACCAGTAAAAGCAAAGAGTGTCTGTTTATTTACAGCTTCCTGGAGTTAATTTGTCTGTAGATCAGGTCTGTGTTTGCAGGTGTGATTAGACAGCAACACAAGATGTTGATGGAATCTGACACCTCAGCACTGTTAAACCCTCATGAGCAAATATGTAACATATGCAAATGACCAGGGTCTGGAAGTAGCAGCATGGCAGATGTAGTGAATTCAATAAAACCCTTTAAGAGGACATAAGCATGAAATATACTGCCTGTAAATCTTTTATAATCTAATAACGAGCAATTTCGAAATCCTCTGAAAACCATTCAGACATGTACCCCTAATTCAGAGTGTTGTTAGAAACCACAATCAGATGAATACTCGCAGTTTTCCCAATCTGTTAAAATCCAGCTAAAAGAGGTGAAACTGGCTTACAAGGAAGAGTTCTTTTATTGTTTCTAGAAGAAATATATTTGCGACCCATGTCCAGTCTGCAAAATTCAACAACAGTGGCTTTAGATAAGAGGAGGCATTACAGAATAACATGTTTCCTTTCTGTCTGATTAATGCATCAGTGACAGATGCTGAGGGGATTAGGTCTAGATTAGTATCCTTTCCACTGACTCTGTTTTCCTCTGTTTGTCACATTGCCTTTCCAGTGGTCCTTTTGAAGAAATAAACAGGATCAGCTTTCCCTGTTTTTCTTCTTACTAGCCATTGCTGTTTTTATGTTGTTTTTGTTAAACATGTCTTGTAGACTACATCATTTTGTCCACTTTCACGAATTGACTGCTGGACCTCAGTTGCACATATTGAAATGTCAAACTGCTCAGCCAGGTACTGTCAAACAATAGACTTTCCTGCGTGGTGTGATCGGTTTCACTTCACCGCTCTGGCGCTCTCTGTGCTCTTGTTTTCAAGCATGACTCATTATTTCACCTTTATTAACCTGACTCATCAGTCTTGCCGACCATATCACGGCAGGATACAGGAAGTTAAAAAAATTTCTGCTGAAGCTGGCAATGGGAAGGATAGCTTCTAGGCGGATTTTTGGCGCCAGTTTAGCCACCCAGAGATAAAGCTATCAGCGACAGGGTCTGTTCTCCATTGTTGAGTACAACACCCAGACCCTAATGAAGTGCATGTAAGCGGCATAAAGGGACCAGGGTGTGTCTCTTCCTCTCTAACCTAAGTAACGCTGGTTTTCTCAGTGTTCCCTGAAACTGCATTCACAAGCAGATGTCTGCTGGCGGGGCCTGCCAGATAATGACAAAGGATTAAATCGCCTGATTCCCACACCACCAGCCCACTGTGTTTGTCTACCCTCTTTAGCCACAATTTATGGGCTCTGCAGAGCTGAGATAGATCGACTATAGGAGTATAAGCCTCAGAGGAATAAAGAGGGGCGCTAATCGGTGAGGAATAATTCCAAGTCAGGGCAGTGATTTGGGATTAATAAAAATGCAAATGTGATGTGATGGAATGATTTCCTGTGTTGATGACATGTTGTAGCAAAGAGATGACATGTTCAGCTCATATACATGTACACGTTGTTTAATCATTGATTATCACAGCACAATATTTAGTAAAACACCTTTGATAGAATTATTTTACAATTTGGGAAATATGGTTATTTGGTTTCTTGAGATAATTGACACCTCTCATATATGATGAATGTGTTCAGCTTTTTCCCTCTGCAACGATTTTCATTTTCTATACAGATATAAAAGTGTTAAAAACGCTCATGGTACAGAGTTTGCCTGAATCCTAACACAAAAACCTAATTCACCCCATGTAACCTTTCACGAGGTCACAAAAGCAACATTTTGGAAATTTTGGTTGTGATCATTTGTAAGTCAGATGAAGAAAAGGTAAGCATTAATCTGATATTCCCTTTCAAATAACCCATTGTCATAGTTTCTCCTGGTCCTCAAGGCCTTAAAAAATTAGAACTATTTGGTTCTTCTTTTTTTGCAAACAAACTGACTATCAGATAAAATGATAGTGAATAACTTTCACACATCTCAGTTTGTATTGAAAAGGGCATATTTTGGGTGATTTTGGATTCACTGGCTCTATATTAGAGAGAAAAACTCCCTGCAAACTAAAATAAATTGACTAAAATTTCATTACAGTTGATAAGAAAGATTCTGAAAAACCCAGTCAGGCTAAAAATGAATGAGCTATCTTTCAAAAACAAACATAAAAGAGACTAAAATAAACAGAACAAAACCTTCCACACATGATAACCTGCAATTTTAAATCAAAGCATACATTTTTGGGTTTATTTGTAAGATACTGAGGCAATTTTGTCTGAACACAAGAACACTTTGGATACTCACTGCTTATTTCTAGTGGATGATTTGTGCACCAAACCTGGCAGACTATCATTTGTGTGTGTTTTAATGCGGAGTCCTACTGACTCCTGCAGTTTTGCGGATCACCCAAAATAACACAGTGTGTTTGTCATTTAGGGGATAATGTAGCTGGCTGGCAAAGGAGAGCAGAGAAGCAAAGCAACAATTAGAGAACTGTTCTCTCTGGCTCTGGAACCGGAGATGAGAGGAGGTCACTGTTTTCATTTGGTCAGGTTTACTTGGCCACAGTGTAATAATCAACTGGCAAACTGTTTTACTGTAAAAAGAGCACTCAGCAGAGAGTTGAAAGCAGGACATGCATTCTCACTTCACCTCAGCTTCTTTGCTGGGAAATGTAGTGTGAAATTAAAGATTCAAATTTTTCTCAGCTGTTTACAGTCTTGACTTTGTTGATGTACATTTCTATTCATAACCTACCAATGCATGAATTTCCCCTTGTGCTTACACAGACACAAGAGGCAGCACTTTCCACCACAGTGTATGTGACGAGGAAAGTATCCTGACAATCCCTGTCTTTGTTTGCAGTAAACTACAGCGCTCACCTGTGACTGCAGTGGCATTGGCAGCTATCCAGAGGTGTGTGTGTGTGTGTGTGTGTGTGTGTGTGTGTGTGCCTATGCATGTGCGACTAAGTGTACCAAAGACAGAGAGAGGGCCAGTCAGGCGCCTGTGCATTGGTTTGCCTGTTTCCACACAGTCTGGGCCCCAGAGGAGGATTTGCAGGCCAGATAGGATTAGGCTCCCTCTCTTTACACAACAGTGATGGGGATAAGGAGTCCGCAGAGCTCAGGAGCACTCCAAAGCCCCATTAATACACAGCAGCAAAAAAACGCACAGATGAGTACCTTAAACAGCTGAGCCCACTCGGCCCATGTTTGGTTATCAATGCTCAGCTGCTGTGCCACTGGTCAATTATGACCACAACCGGCAATGTCCAGTGGAAAACTCACTAAATGCACCACTGAAGGGACATCTTCCAGTTACTGAACTGCAGCCACTTTTGATCACTCACATTCCAGCTAATTCCTGAAAAATCTCCCCTGTAGTCCCGGTTTTCATATCACCGTAGCACTTAATGAAAGTATGAAGGACCCTCAATATTTGGTACATCTGGTTCATTTAATCAGTGTGTGGCAACCTGCTACACACACAATAAAATGCCCGACAGTACCGCCTGTAATTACATCCCTAGATTAGTCTCCCATTCATGCACATTCTTGCCCTTCACACCTGTGTTCCTATCAGTAATTGCAATTTTCATACTGTAATTAATTCCTGTATTACAAAAATACACAGCATCTAAGTAAAAAATTACCATAAGTCGTATAATTATCCCTGATTATCTAACATGCCAGCTACAACAGCCCCAGTGAGTAGAATGAGACCAGCCCCAGAACGTCTTCCATACTGGTAGCTTACTGGAGAAGGGTTAGATAAGTGAAGGGTCCTCTCTGCCCTGTGAGGGTTCAAAGAGCCCTAATCACATTAAGACAAGCCACTTGCTGCTGAGTTCAATCCAACTGCAAACTCTCTCTGAGCTCAGATAAGACCTCCCGAACCATTCAGACAACACAGCAGCAGTAGTCCCTCATCAGACAGTCTAGTTGTTTCACTTTGATCCCCTTGTATCACTTCGATCAAATCTTTATGATTGGAATCATACAGCACATTGCTTATTTGACCATTAGTTCTACTTGTCATCGAGGCGTGCTCTCAGCACAAATTTCTTCCAGCTTCCTCTTATCCCTGTCTTCAGAGCGTTGACATCCCATCTCATCCTAAAGTCTCTTCCTCTTATCTCCTTCATTTGCTACCTCCTGCAGAGCGTATTGATCTCGCCACAATCTGCCAGCTACATGTCCCACAGAGGCTGCTGGGCCTCGTGTACAGTACTGGAAGTTAAAAGAGGACAAACTGCTCTCCTACACATATACATTTGATTATTTTGATGCTGGCGTGACTATGAATTAAGATCAATCTCTTTGGGACAGTTTTATTCCATCTTTCTTCTGCAATAAAGAAACATACATTTCCTATGAGACGTCAATAAAGGGAAACTACACCCTTTTTTTGTGGATGTGTAAATAGGACACTATTAGTTACTGGCTAATAAATTGCGATATCAATTTAAAAGGTGATAATTTGTCAATGTTGTGTTTATGATTTGTGTCTACTGCCCACAAGTGGCAAAAAAATCTGTTAATGCAGGTTTAAGTTTGGGAAACGTTTATAGTTACAGCTGATGAAAAGAGTATATTCAATTTCAGGTCTTTAACATGAACTCCAGCGTCCTGCATGAAAGTCAGACGTCCTACATGCCCGTCCACACCCTTACTTTCCGGGGCACAATACTTTCTGCACTGGCAATGAATATTTGCATTGAATCATCCAACATGAACATAATTCCTCAGGATACTGGACTGGGATTAAACTAATCATTTTTCGATGTCATGTTGGTGTAAATGATTTGAGTAATCTGTAATTATTGCTAACAGGTCTCTCAGCTGCCTGGAATCAGCCAAAAAAGGGTCTATTTGTCTGACGCTAAATCCAGAATTTCATGCCACCAAATTACTTGGTGGTTGCAGAGTGCTGATGCACAGTATTCTCATTGATTCAAAGGCGAGGAGATTGACATGCAGCCAGTTCGACGGCACTCTGCTGAGATTACTGCTACTCTCCCAGTCTGTTCTGGTGTTTAAGATTATAAAAATAACCAACTGTGGACAGTGAGGACATTATTAACCAAGGTGTTGGTACAGAGATGTGCTTCGGGCTCAATTTCACCACAAGTCTCTGTCTGCGTGTTAAAAGCTGATTAGCAAGCATTGCTCTGCACTTAAACAGGCAAAGAAAGGGTGTAACAGGGACGGCAACCCATGAAAGAAGAGGGAGGTCGTAAAGAATCCTGTTTCCTACACCACAGACCGGCTTTTCAGAGGGTCTCTGCCACACAGGGTCAGGGGGTCTCGAGTGAAGCTGTGTGTCTGTGTGATGATTGAGCGGTGAGCGGCGAGGTCAGGTCACGGCCATGGACGTTTTTCTGATACAAATATATGATCTCAAAACAATGAGTCGCAACAAAGTCTAAAACTGAGAGCTCATTAAAACTCACAGCTGTGGAGGGATGGAAGGACGGTGAATTAGCAGAGGGGAGGAAAAGGAGGCTACTTTCACTGTCTGTTCTCTGTTCAGCTCTCAGTTTGTACCTAATAGATGGAGGAGGGGAGGGAAGGGAAGGGAAGGGAGGGAAGGGAGGGAGGGGAGGGATGGGTGGGGTGGGGGGGGTGGGTCAGCTGTATTTAGCAGGAGAAGCTTCCTGTGCGTGGGCCTCATGGCGCCGAGCGGGGGACGGGATCCACAATCCAACTTGCTGTCTCCACAAAACACCCTTTGCTACAAAACACACACACCCTCTGGCACCGATTCTGCTCTCAATTTCCTGCCTGTAATTCTGGCTGCTGGTCAGAGAAAAAGCAACTTCCTAACAGAGAAAGAGCCCGGACAATCCTTCACCGCTCAGATCACGTGTAAATAATCATGCTTCATGATACAAGAAAGATGTTGTGTAAGAGCAGAGGAAAGGGCATGACGAGGAAATCTGATTAGTGACATTGACTAATGAAAATGTGAAGTAACCAGGAAATAATTATTACTCTCAAAATTTAGACAAATCAATTTAGGCTTTTACATCTTTATTTTGAGTATAGATGGATAGATAGCACAAAATGTTAAAGACATTTTAGTTTACAGTGTCATTTCTGTGTGCAGCCATGATTATTGATTGCCCCTGAATTATATGATCCGTATCCAATCAATAAAAGGAATTCCCTAAACGTGTACAAAGAATTTGACGCTAGTTTTTGCAAATTAGGTGGAGCAGAATCCACTCCTACATATTCAAATTTATTTCAGAATTCAAATGGCCTCTCAGATATATTTCCATTTGTCGTACAAGAAAACAAGACTAATCACTCCCTTGTTTATTCATTCACTTCTCCCTTTACGGCAAGATTTTAGACACTTATCAATCATTTTCATTTTGCATCATCACTGGCAGGTTTAGAGTTGCACAAGAGTCAGTTTCCATCTTTAAAATGTGAAATTGCATTGTGGGATCGTTAGCAGAAGTTGTGTACATGCCATGGACAATGCTGATGCTTATCATTTTTATCATGTTCACCATCGTGTTTTAGCATCTGCTAATGAGCCCTTACAACACTAAGTACAGCTGAGGCTGATGGGGTTGTCATCAGTTTTGCAAGTATAAATGCGGAACATATTAAAATTGTGACCTGATGGCAAAACAGGAAAAGTCAGGAGATCATCAAAGTTATTACAATTCATCCTGAGCGGAACATGAAACTGTGTACCAAATTTCATGGTAATCAATCCAACAGTTGTTGAGGCATTTCACTCAAAACTATAAATGTCAACCTCATGGTGAACAAATGAACGTCTGTAATAAATTTCATGGCCTGCTAAATTTCATGGCCTTTCATCTTATTGCTGTTGAGATATTTCAGTCTGGACCAAAGTGGTGAACCAACCAAACAACAGACCTCGCATTACCAAACAAACAAAGAACGAAAAAAACAACAACTAACCATTCAGAAAGATTACCAAAACAAAAATAGATGGAAGATGTATGTCACTGACACTGATAGCTTTATTGAGAGAGTTGTTACCACTGGCACAGATGTGTAAAGTGACACTTAAGAAGTAGGACAACAATGCTTCCCACAATGTGTTTACATCAGCAATCTATAGTCAAATCTAATGCCATGCAGACAACCAAACATGACTTAAGAAAGCCACAAGGTGCCGAACCTCTAATTAGCCTGACCTTTAGTTCTCACACATGATAATCAATCTTAGTGAGGACAGCCTTGTAATTAAAAACCTGAGAAATCCTGCGTCCACTTGCTGTAAAACAAACATTTATTCCTACAGTGTCTGACTTTATAGACCCGTGCTGGCCCTCTCCTCCCAGACAATTCCTAATTCATGGACATTAGAAGACCCAGAGGATGTTCCTAATTACAGGGCGTATGTAAACCAAACCAAGCCTGGTTACCCCTGGAGGGGTAAGAACACAGGAACATCAGGTCGGAGCCAGTTTTATTGTTGTTGCCAAGGCTGAGGAGAAGAGCATGGAGGAAGTCCTAAATCAATCCCACTCACTGAGGGGTTCACAGTAGGAAAGAGGCTGTCATCAACAGGAGGTGGATCTGTCACGATCAATTACAAAACCACAGGGAATAGCCCTAATGAATTTTGATACCATCCTTTGTCTCTGTTTTAATTTAAGGCATTTTCTGTGCTGATAAACTCTGAACAGTTCATTTCTACATTTAAAACTGACACAAATCCCTTCTTTTTCCAAAACATAGCATATTTAGGACACCAGATGCTACCAAAAGTTTTGTGCCTGTCTGAATATAGAGACTGGGAACAGATCAGCCACTTAATTACTATGTAAATATGTTAATACAATTATTTTTTTACGTATGCAATTTGTCTCTGGTTGTACAGATAATTAAAAAAAATATTATGTAAAAGTTCAACAACAATTTGTTTCCTGTTTTTAAGAATATTGCCTATTTTAAAGCATACCCATTATTAAAAGCAAAACAAAATCCTTAAACATCTGCTGTTTAAATTCAACCGGTCCATTAGCCACTCTATCTCTGTTGTCAGTCATCGGTGCTATCTGCAGGCACACTGGATACCACCTCTGACTCTCTGTGAGATGTAATCTGTGCAGAGTCATATTCATTCTCCTCCTTGCACGGTTCAAGAGAAGGGCAGGGCAACGAGCAGGATTCTGGGACATACATTGATCACAGCACAACTGAAGCACTTATCGGGAGAACAAGTACTGTGGGAGCCTAAATAGGTCAAAAGTAAACTTGAGAAGTTTGTTGTAGCCGTTCTGGGACACACCGTTTCTTTGAATTGTAGCTGACACAGCCACCCAGAGAGGACAAACTGGGATTGGTAACTAAACCCTCTATTGATGTTCAGAGAGCAAAGCCATGAACTTAAACAAACATTCACTTGAAATAGCATAAAAACGAGACATTTCAGAATAATCTGCTCAACTTTGCAGCGAGCCAACAGGTTAATAACAAACCCTAGACAGCCTGCGTTTATCCCTGTATACAGTTACAAACTGACCCAAAATGATTAACTTCCCAAAACATTAACAACAAAATGTATTCCAAGCGGACAACCCCAGTGCCAAGTGCAAGGACATTGTGGTGTATTGATTCCTGCAAAGCTTTACCAATGTTCTCCTCATATGTAGGTCAATGAGGCTGCAGACTTGCTCAAGTGCAGCTACAGTCAGATATTTAGGTCACACCCCAATTACAGCGAGGCAGAGAGATGAGCTCTGCAGGGGAAATATTTTTATGGAATACAGCCATTTCTTTGAATATTATTTTGTAGTTATTTTGAGACTGAGCCCTGGCAGGGGCTCGAAGCAACAAGCAGCGGTAGCAGAAAGATGACAGCTCGGGTGATTGGGTATGAAAGTGGACCTGTCTAGCCTCTATGCTAATGCTCTGGCTCCTAGACAGTCTTCTGTTGGCGACGCTCTCCGGCAAGCTCCAACCCTTTTCTTTTAGATGACATCACTATTCTTACAGGCATGTTGACATCATTGGGAGAGTATGTTTGGGAATTACACCAGCAGCATTAAAGCAGAGCTGGTGATTTATACCTTGTGCTGGTTCTTTTAAACTAGACAATTTCTCCATCATATCTGCATAATGTCGCTACTGATAAATCCTGATTCACATCCCAAAACAAATCCATAAAGCCGTCCTGAATGCCCTTAAACTCAGTGTGGGGTTTTAGGCAAAAGAATGTTGCCAACCCTTTTTTACTTCTCCAAGGGAAGCCCTGGGAGAGTAAGCAGACTGAATGTAAAGTCAATACCATCATGCACAAGCCCAGCATGTGGTCTGCGTCAGATCAGCTCTGGGAGCAACTCTCAGCAAGGGGGATGGATGGGAGCGCTCATTTGAAATCCTCTGAATACAAAAAAAGAATGGAAGCAGATATGTTGAAGTCTGTGGTGAAAATTACAAACATGCTACTGCAGGTGCTGCGAATGACACAGACTTTTTTTTAAAAAAAGGGGGGGGAATAGAACGAATGATAAAGACAGACAGTTGTCAAGGAGAAGAAGGCAGTAGAACAAGTGTTCCTAATTCACAAGATTGTGATTAGTGTGACAGATTTAGTGCATGGTGATAAGAAGGCCTTGCACTCTAATTGCAGGTTTTCAGCCCTGTATGTTATTTTAAACTAGCTTATGATGATTATGGCAAAGTGACACAAATGCAACTCCCACATACGCTGCTGGCAATATTCTAGTGGATGAAGAAATAGTTTCTTTATGTTTAAAATTAAATCTTGCATCATGTGCTTTGAGTAACAAAAAGCAACTCCACGCAACCTTATTTTCTAGATAGAAAGGTATCTATTAAATGGCCTCATCCAAAAAGATTTGATATAATACAAACTTGATATTATAATTGTGAAAAAACAAACACCTTGTGTAGAATAACTTATTTCATGAGCACAAATGTATTTTTGTTATTCACATAGAGAACTTCACCCCCATCCATCAACGAGCATTAGACGGTTAACTGTGGGTTTTCCAGTTGCTTCATTATCACCTGGCACTCTACATCACATAAACTGGCCCAGCTGCAGGATCAGGCCCTTCAGCAGAAATCCCCTGTGTGGTGTTGTGCATAAATGTACTGCTAAATAAAACAAATAACATGCCACAACAAGGAGACACTTCAGTGGGAAAACCCAATTTTCATAGACTGGAGAGTTGAACCATCAAACTTTCAAAATTTTCATAGGAAGTTCATACATCATTTATATGTCTCAAAAACAAATTTGAGGAAAGTCCCTGGGATTTGGTAACACCACAGAGAAGTTGTCCAGTCACAATTAGCATTTTTATATGTTAAAGTTTTCAACAGATGTTCAAGGTCCCAAGAGGATAGATTCTTATAACTTGGTAACCCCCAGATTTTTCCTCTAGTGCCATCATCAGGTCAAATGTTCAAGTTTTCCATCCACCCACTTTGTGTCTAGTGCTTAACCAAAATGGCATGCACAATACCTCAACACCTAACTGTAATAGAGCCTTCATTAAGGTTTAATTACACTTGTACATTTCACATAATTTCAGTTCTGAATTCATGGTGTTCCTCTCTAAGGTACTTAGAACAGAAAGTTCCCTGTTTTTCTCCCTCAGTAAAAAAAAAAAAAAAAAGATCATCTTACAATTTGGAAATGCTGTAGGCCTAATGTCTCTCTGCTTTTCTCTAAATCTCTTCCCCGTTACTCATCACCATCAACCACATTAAATATTTTGACTTCTTTCCCGCTAAAAAATTCCTGTGAGCTGTTACCAACATTGAGTGAAAGCAGAAAATATTTCCTCCTTAATCTTAAGCCTGTTATTGTAAGGCTCTTTCCTACTGTCAGAAAAGACACACAGGATGGCTTTCCCAGTGTTATCCCTTAAATCTTCCCCAAGTTATTGCTGGCATTAGTCTGGCTATTTCAGCTGTGATATCAAAGCAACACAATGGACACACCAGAACACATGCCCTACGAAAATACAGGAAGGAAAACCAGAAAGTCTGTAAACGATACATAATCAATTCCTTCAGCAGAAGCAGGCCAGAAAAGGTCTTTAAAAAGCCGAATTACATCATGTGGATCTAACGAGTGATGAGTACCTGGATTTCTAAACACCAGACCTGTGTCTCAAACACAGGGAAGCATGTGTGGATAGCAGATAATTACATGGTTTAGACGTCATCACACACACACACACACACACACACACACACACAAACAAGTGTGTCTGCTTCAGGAGGTGATTTTCACGAATGGAATGTATGATGTCAGTGTGTAAATGGAGGATAAAACCATAGACTGGAAAATACGAAACCAAGCCCTTAAAATGAGTGAGAAGTCAACAACACGACAAGGGGGAGGGGAGGGTTTCCCGATGGACACTCCCATGTTTTTTTTTTTTTCCTTCAAATTCTGCTGACGCCGTGGAAACTTCAAAGAAGTCAGAAAACAAGGAGAGGGAAAAGGGGATCTGTTTTGTTTTCCCTCTGCCTGCTACTAGGTGACTTGGCAGATGGCAAGGCAAAGGATAGCAGAAGTCTACAGCGCAGGAGGTAGCACCTCATCAGCAACGACTGCTGTACTGATCTTATCTTCTGACACCTGGTCAGTCAGCAGCAGCAGTATGACTGTAGGCAATCAGTGTTACAGATCAAATTTCTAAGCAGTGTTACCAGGCTGCTATACAAATAGCATTAGTCATGTGTCTGTAATGTCTGCTAAAGGAAATTAGAACAATATGTGCATCGGCATGTATTATCCTTTTCTCTCCACAATTTTATCTTTTAAAAAAGACACACAGGTTGGGTTAATTGGCGACTCTAAATTGCCCATAGGTGTGAATGTGAGTGTGAATGTGTGGACAGTTATTGACTGGTGACCTGTCCAGCGTGTACATCGCCTCTCGCTCAGTGTCAGCTGGGATTGGCTCGAGACCCCTGCAACCCTCTAAAGGATAAGCGATTATAGCTAATGGATGGATATTTAACACTTCAGTTACCCTCTAAGCAGTTACATTTCAAGATGTTCAGACAAAAAAAATATATAATTCAGTATGTGTGGAACTGTTGACTATTAAAACGTAAACTACTTTTAATGTCTTTACACCCAAAAATTCCCAGAAATGTTACAGAGAACCTCAGTGCCCTAAATGGTAGCTACAGTTCTAGCACCTATATTGTGAATTTAATCAAATAAAATGTGTGATTGTATCACAGGAAACGCTGTTTTTCACAGGTGAACATTTTGTCCCTTACAAGCATATGTGAAATGGATTTTCACATGTATTGTATTACATTTCATATGTTAATATATGAAATGTGAAATGTATGTCTTACATTTCTTGTAAGAGTTAGAGTGTCCAACTACAAAGGAAAGTTAAAACTTGAATAAATTACTGTAAAAACCTAACAAATGCAGATTCTTTAATACAGGGCACAAAGGGTGACTGTGATATGAATCATATGCTTCACAGTCACCAGATCCCGATCCAACTGAACACCTACGGGTGAGTTTTGACCAAGGTGGTAGGCATCGCTCTCCACCTCTATCATTGAAACACCAAATGAGGGAACCTCTTTTGTAAGTATATATGTATGTATGTATGTATGGTGTTCAAACTTCCAGTGGAGATACAGGCACTTAAATAATCTATACCAAGGAGCTTTGAAAAAAGTTATTAGCAGCTCTGGGTGGACCAACACCGTACTAAGACACTTAATCTGTAACTCATCTGTACGTACTTAGTCCATGACCCATGGTGCACAGCCAAAAGCTTCTTTTTACGTCCAGTGAGCTGAACCGTGCAGGCAGCGACTATTTGCATTTCCACAACCAACAAGTATGAGTCACTAGTGTTCATTCAAGGACATGATCCCGCACTGGCTTCCCACCTCCGAACACGGCCAATTGTGTACACTGAAAAGCCAAGCTGGAGGCACAGTTACAGGGACCAGACAACCTGTCTTTGCAATGGTGGGTGCCAACTTCGCCTTTTAGTTCCCCCTGTGTGCTCGGAGAGTTGACATTTGCCAATACATTTTCAATGTGTGTACTGTAAATGCCTTCAAATTAGATTTTTTGTAGGTCTATGAAGTGCCTTACTGCGGAGGGAAGGTAACACTAGCTATCATTATAAATGTTAATAGGACATGCAGAGCAATAGCAATTACAGAGAGGGAAATGGGAATGTCTTGGCTCCAACACTCACATTCATGTTTGCAGAGAAAACACTGGTGGCCTTGCTCAGTCACATCCTATTTCAGCCCCTTGTCGATGCAGCATTGAAATAGTGTGACATTCGAGAGAAGTCGTAATGACTACCTTAACGATAGTAACTGGTGATTATTGAAATGTTAGTGTGGCAGTTCATGCAGAGGGTGGCAGATCCACCAGGCAGCAGAACTACTGTATGTTAAATAACTTCTTTACGATGAGATCACTCCCCATTCATCACACACACACACACACACACACACACACACACACACACACTTAACACACACACGCACACACACACAGCCAGAGAGCACCTTCTGCTTTATTTGATGCTTATCTATTCATTCAGATCAAAAGGAGAAGACCTGATCATCCATACATTAGCACAAAACAGGCTCCTACACAGACTGCCTCCAGCATGAATGCATTACCAGGTTATTATTTTAATTAGCTCTTCAGCACCATCACCTTTCACCTGATTTCAATATCCCATTCAATCAAAAGAGGTTATGATTTACGGGGCTGCTCTGCACTCTGAGTTATTGTAACTTCACTTGGCTCACTCAACACTTTGTCAAATGACTTGCAATTCGGAGGTTTTGACTGGGTAACTAGACACACTACCAGCAAATACTGTAAGCAAAGAGGTTATTTAGTCTTTTCTATATCAGGCCTCTTATCTTTCCTTCTTTTCAGTCATGACAGCTGATTGCTCCTGTAGAAGAACAGCAGTCTGTAAAAGACCACAGGGAAAGCATGCCTTAAATGGTGAGTCGGCAGCTTGCAGCCATGGTGTCCAAAGGACACAGTCGGCCAAAGGTCACTGCAGTGCAGCTCTTAAATTACATAATCAAAGTTTGTTTTAGACTCTGCAGAATCTGTTGCTGACTTAAAGTCAATATTTGTGGAGAATGTATGTGATTGCAGCATATTTTAAAGTATTCTGGTGGCATATGATTGTGTTTGTAGACAATCCCAGAGAAAACTGGTGCAGTGGTGTTGTTTTCAGTCCATTCATCTCACTGCCCCTGGGTCAGCCCCATGCGGGGATGGGGGAGAGTATCAGCAAATATTGATGTCTGCCACAGTGTATTCTTTGTACTTCTGCTAGAAGTTACCAAAGCTGGACACATTTCAAACTCTCTATGTGGTGGCTTACCATCAATATGTCATCAAAGAATAAATACATCAACTATTAACATACCATAAATTATAAAATGTATTAAATTGTGGTGTTTCTGTGAGAGACACTTGTCAGATTTGACAGTGAATCTCGTTTGGTCATCCATCCTTTGTCTATCTATTCCTGGTAATTAGGGCCAAGAGGTGTTGGAACCTATTCCAGCATGCTTCAGACAAAAAGTAAAGGGAGCCCCCTGGACAGGTGGCCACAGGTGGCACTGTTACAGACGCACATTGTACCATGTACCATAAACCATTTGGTTAAATAGACACAAGCAAAGGAACTTCCCTTCCCTCAGCTCCGAGTTTTTGCGCTGAGATCGACGGCTGGCGTCTTTGGGTGGTCCTGTCCTCCCGCCATCTCTCCACACAGTGTCTAACACTCGTGTGACATTCCTCACGGGGGTTACCACAGGGTCTATCGTTTCTCATTGATGTTTGGGCAATTTTAAGAATTTTTATTGTGCTTTGTTGGGCTTCCTGCTCTTGGACAATGGGGAGGCATGGGAAGGAATGCACAGATCACTAAAGGGTCAGTTCACCCAAATCAAAAGAAAACATATTTTCACACTTACTCCTACAATAGCTGGTGGAATCTAGCCATATAGATACATACATGTTTTATTTACTCAGGTTTAGAGATATCCTCTGGTCAGACTAATGACACCACCCATATACAATGGATCTGAATGGAATTTGTGGAGCTCAAAGTGCTGACTACTACTTATTTGGTAGAAAGTATTCCAGATGAATGCCAAGGTATTGTTTCTGGAAAGACACATTGCTGGTGATTTCTGAAATTACATTTTGAGCACAAAGAATGAAATTCCAATTGTATTAAGATGGCTGCAGAAGTGTCGGTGGTTGATTTATCAAAACCTGGACAAAAAAACACAACTCTGTACATGGTTAGATACCACAAGGAGTAAATGGGAAAAAAGGTTATTTTGTAGTTTACACAATTTTTTAAAAAGTCATCCAAATGCTTTTTGAATTGCACAAAAGCAAATTTCAAAATGTGAAATGTCCACTGATGTTTATGGAGACTTCCGGACTTCTACTGATGTTATATAGTTTCCATATTCTTACCAGAGCAGATGCAGTCGTTTGTCTGCCTGGCAAAGACGTGTTTGCTCAGCTTTTCATCTGATGCCAGTGACTGCAAACCCCTCAAGGAGAACAAAAAACATTCTTCCAAATAAGAATATAGTTAGACCCCAGATTCTTAGAACCCTTAATGCTACTAATATCAGATGGGAGCAATTTTTATTTTCCTTAGAAGGCCGACACTCACTGGCACCCCCCACCATCCTCCCTTTGTCTTTCTGCCTCTGCGGGCTTTTGGCGCTCAGTGCGAAGTGCGAGGGCAGGAGGAGTCCCACTTGGCACGAGGGGAGGATGATTCCCGAGCAGCCTGTCGACTTCACTCCCTAATGCTCTTTCGCCTGCCCCACTGACTGAGTTTTTAATAAATGATGAGATGTGGTATAAATAAACCACAAGGCAGTGCAACTGCCAAAAGGCAGAGAGAGATACCAAGGTAACACACAAGAGGTGATGAATAAGTCAACAAGAACTCATTTGCACTACTTGGTTTCTATCACTGTCATTATGGCACTACGCTGATTGAATTGGATTGGATTTGAGAGTTACCAAGTATGCACGCATCAGTTGTTTTTGGAACAAAAGTTATGCAACACTTCTATTTGATTTCTAAATATAACTCAAAGGGCAAGTGCTTGGCTTTTTGCTCTTCAGCTTGTTTCTTTTACTACATCCCCCCATTGATAAGTTAGGCCATTTTACAACGGCTTTATTGATATAATTTACATTCTTAAATATGAGACATCTTTCATCTCATTATCATATATTAGTGAATAAGAAAAGTTATTGTATGTGATGCAGGATAACATTAGACTGTAACAACCTGTGATATACCAACCAAACAGTTCATATCAGACAAATATATTGTAAAAAATATTGTATATAAAAATATATACAAATAAAGGTTATAATCACCAATCCATTGCGCTATACCTCCATGTACATTAACTCACACACTATTTTTCCTGCACACTTGTAGGCTTACTTCAAGGTTATTTTATCATTGCAACAACTATGAAAAAAAAAAAAAAAAAAAATCTAATAATGTTACTCTGGAGTCTGCTTACTTTGCATTGGATAATGGGATTTTTGATAAAAGCTACTTATTTACAAACATTTACTGTTTGGGTTACATCCATCCATCCAGTATCTATACTGCTTATCCACAGAGGGTCGCGGGGGGGCTGGAGCCGATAACAGCTGACATTGGGCGAGCGGCAGGGTACACCCTGTACCGGAGGGATTCCATCATAATGATATCCAATTAAGAACTAAGAAGAGAATATTGCTATTATCCCTGGTAACTATTATAGATAGACCAACCTCACCAGCCACAGTCAAATTTATTACCATAAATGTAAAAATGAACACTATTACTAACAGTCTGGTTTTCATAAACAAGTCACTGAGTCATATGTCAAGATGTGGGGAAATCATAACAACTGTGCTGACCTCTTTATCTTTAGCCAACCGTTGAGAAAACAGTGGTATTTTGCAACGGAATATCAGCCTACAGTATATTACAACTCTGTCACTGCCACATTTGCTCCAGTTATGGTCTGCAGATAAAGACAAACCTTGTCCTAGATTCGGCAAGAGCTCAAGCTGGCACAGAGCGAACTTTTAAACTAGGTGAATCTATACTTTGCCAACTTTTTTTTCCCGGGACAGCCCACTGTACACCAGCTACAGCTAAAACATTGAGATAATTAAGATATGCATACTGACAGAATTTCAAATCACTTTGAATAAACTTAAAGCTAAGTTCTTTTCGAACACTGCAGACTCCAAAACAAACACAACCCTGAAACACAATCATTTTATCAAGTGTGTATGGCTACAGTGTTAGCAACCAATTTCCTCCTTCGCATCCAGCAGAGACAGAGCAACATCAGCATCCCACTGGAGTTTGTTGGATGCAAATCCAATATTCATTCATTCATTTTTGTCAAAATGCTATTAACAAGGAACAGCTCTTTCCAAGTATCACGTGAAAAAAAAGAAATGGCCAGGGAAAAAAAAACATTAATTTATCAGATTGGTCACTTTGATTGGAAAAAGGTAGACAAAGCCAAACGCAGAGATGAATCGAGGTGGAGTTAGGAAAGGCTGAAAGGTTGTAAATTACATGGCATATCAGGATCCAGCATTAGTCAATGGAGCTGGAGTGATGAAAAGAATGATGAAAGGCAGGGGTGTAAAGCTGAAATGAGGTGGGGGGCTGTTTAAAATGTCCTCCATTTCATCAAAGCGATTATTGGGGGTACTTAGCAGCTTTCATATTAAAATGATTAAGGTCTCTTTGAAAAACTAAGAGCTGGTGTGGCTGTAGTCGGTGGGAGGCCTGGCATAAAAGGTTCTTGTGGTAAGAGAAGAATGAGGCTTAAATACCTTACAGAGGACGGACTACGTGGCAGGTTTTTGGTCTTTTTGGTTCACTTCTTTCTGCTCACTTACAAGTAGCTTCTGTTGTCATGTTTCTGCAATGAGAATAATCAAATGTTACGAAATGGACAAACCAACGACAGCATGTTAGGATAGATTTTTCTTCTCTTTTCCCGCCTGTGGACATCGGCCTCACTTTATGTCTGTTAGCAACAGATTTACAATACAGTATCCTGCTATCCCAAGCAAGTAGTGTAAAGCTCGTCCCTCTCACAGATGGTCAACACAAAGCAAACAGGTGAAGACTGTCTGTACTGGGCTGCTCTCTTGACATCCTCAGGGGCACACACAACTCAAATAATCTCCGGAACAGAAGAACCTGTTCGGCAGTCATGGAGTTGAAACCTTAAACCACCATCAAATAAAAGAGACATTACTCATTTCTGCCTCACCGTCAGACCTTTGAGGACAAACTGTGCATATTAGCAAACACAGCAGTCAGCTACATTATAAATTGTTAGACTCACTTTGCAGTAAATGCAACAGAGGAGCAAATATTGATCAATTGATTAGCGTCTGAATGTGACTTTGCTCGGTTGAATGTTAATGGCGGCGAACAGATGCCTGGAGAGGCACTGGCTACAAAAAACAACAGCTCTCCATTTTGTCTGGATTAAGGGCTTGTGTCACAAAAATCACTGACTTAAGTGAACAGGAGGGGGGTCGTGAACTCTGCAGGGGCCAATCCACTTTGGACTTGAGATGGCAACTGGACAACAGATTTTTTTTTTGTAAGCTTCGTAAAAAGGTCAGCCTGTTTCCCAGAAATGCTGTTGAAAGATCACACGTTCTGAAAATGCAAATCAAATGTAGTGTTCACTCCACAAAACATGACATAATGTTCTTTTGTCACTGAAAAAAAGCATTATAGAGACAACTACAAACAGGGAGCAGGTTCATGTTAAGATATATCCTGGTTGAAAGTAAAAGTGTTGTGGTTGGGGTGTTAGGTAGGCGTGCACAAAATTGTCTATAATTCAACAGCCTGAAGCCAACTGCCAACTCATGCTGAGAGGCGGTCGAAAGGCTAAAGAAATTCTCTCTTTGCCACTGCCTTTTATTTAGTTACATTTGGGACCGTTCATTTAAATCATGCATTGCACCATAACTGCCCTGTAATTTGTACTATTCTGATTATTATTATAATTATTATTATTATAGTTTTTTTTCGATTTTAGCTCATGTTTATCTTCTATTTTATTTTACACAGTTAAAAGTTATTTGCTTGTCTTTTTTTATTGCCTTGTGTTTCTTTTATGTCTTGTCTTAATGCCTTGTATGCTGATGTAAAGCACTTTAAATTGCCTCGTTGTTAAAAGATGCTGTATGAACTTGTCTTGCCTTGGTTTACCTTTGATTGTAAAGTTGTGCTGTTTCGTTATTTTCTTTTAGTTTATTCTTCCGTTTTGACCACAGCCTTAAACTATCCAAAACATAGCATGCCCAATTAAATAAATTGTTACATAATTTAATTTGTGTGGAGTAAAGCACTGTTTACATTAGAAAAAAGTCACTGGCAAGGCTTAATTGCATTTTAATTACATTTTAATGGAAACCTTTGACCACTGGTTACAGTTGACCAAAGTTCAGGAAGACTGAACTTATTATCACAAGAAAAAATGTCATCAAACATTCCCATGAACCCAAACAGCTCGGCAGCCGCCCACACACACATATCTGGGGATATGATGTTGCTAACAGGGAGGTTACAAATTTGCCACCCAGTCGCCAGATCACTGTAAGCTGGACTGTGGCTGCTGCAGTTCGAGGGACAGTACGCTGCGTGTCATAAAGCTGGAAACCAGAGAGTTGCACATTGTCCTCACTTCACACACACACACACACACACACACACACACACACACACACACCCACCCACACACACACACACACACACATATTTTCCCAGGGGAGACAGAGACAGTCAATCAATCCTAGCAACTAGGGCATCTTATCCTCGGCTCACCCTCTCTGCTTGGACGATGGCTCATCTGGCTTAGCATCACAGGAGTGGAAAGATGGGGAGGGGTCCTGTCCTCAAATCACACTGACTGAAGGTAACACCAGGACAGAGAACAATTATTGTTTATCTTTGATACTTCTTGGAGCTGCTAAACAGCTGCTGTCACTTCACCCTTTAACAAATTCCCTAATTTTGGTCATACTCATACAACTAATTGTTTAATTTCTGCCTCCTTTTTTTTATGTATTTAATGATCAATAGTATGAAAACAAAGTTGTCAGCCATTGTTTCTGTTGTTTAAGACTTTTTCTCTTATACTTGACAATACAACTTAATCCTTATTTTAACCCTATAACCCCTTTCATCATAACGTGACCCATGCTACACTGCTCCCCGGGCTCATCAATAAATCAGACTTGCACTTCAGAATTTCAAGACGGTTCTGAAATGAATTTCCAACTAAAATGGATTCATTTGCGACTCCACCATAAATCAATTCAATTTCAGCTTTCAGCGGAAAAGCAGAAAAAGAAATGAGAAAAAAAAGTCTCTTAACATCTCATCTCTGCTGCTTTTCCACAGAGAGCCTCGGCATTGTCTAGAGACGGTGCAGAGATCTTCTACCAAGGCTTATTAATTCACTACTCTCATCTCCCCGAGCTGGCTATCATTACAGCCCTATATATAGAGTCGCGCAGGGAATAGTGAGGGATGCACACACACATTAACATTAATGACTTTAGGCTCTGCTCATGAGCCGTGTGTGCTCACAGACGCACTCACACATGCAACTGTGAAAAAAATTAACCAACTGTGCTCGCACCCCATGATATAAACACTCCTTTGTTTACAAACAAAAGAAAGACCGGTTTCCTTTTTTACTTCTATATCTCAGCATCAAGTTGATGTTGCATCTCTGGTTTCACTGCTGAACGGTCAGGTCAGGTTCGGCAACAGGCGAGAGCAGAGTCTAACCCGGGATCTTCTGTAGGTTGTCGAGTGCAAGCTCCTACTGAGTTTGCTAATGAACAATCATCAGTGCCTCCCCCAGTGGCTGCTGTAAAGGACTGGTGCACGGCTGCATTGTGAAAGCAGGATTACACTGTGTTGGCCCTTCCTTAGTAATTCTATCCTGATCTCAGCAGGAGTCTACACAGCCCATTACATTTTCCACATTGTGTTAATCAGGATCTAATGTCCAATATTGCAACTGCACGCTCTGGGTTTTGTGCACTGGTCTGAGCACATCTTTTCAAACAGAATCCTGCAGGATAGGATTTGAAGGAGAGAGCCAGCGCTGAGGCTACTTTAAGTCCTTCCTCCCCTGCAGCACCCCCAGCTGCCCCTCCTCAGGCCCCATCCTGGGTGGCTCAGTAGTGGGGTAGCAGATGGTGCTTGGGGGGGGGGGGGAGAGCACACACACATACTCCTGTCCCCCTGCATGAGCCTTGGGGGTGTTTGCGGCTCGGCAGGGGCAATCCAGTGGGCTTCCACCCAGCAGCAGCAGAATGTGACCCCACTCTCTCTGCCCTTAGGCCTGAACACGGTCAGCCACGCATAAACCAAAGACAAGGCCAATGCCATTCTCCTCTGCAAACACTCTCACACACACAAACACACCCTCTCGCTGCACACACACACACAAGGGCTACTAGGATGGGTCGATTCCCGGCTATTTCCCCCCATCGAAGATCTATTAAGTGTCTTGTGCATGCATGTTGTTCACACGTTACATTAACTGACAGCAGGATGAATGATTTATTTGGGGGGGGTTTTCAATTGTCAGAGATGGATGGCATCAATAGGGGTTTTCTCCTTGCTGATGAATCAGGCGGTTTGCCACTTTAAACAAATGTATCCTCATGCTGTTGTACAAGCACACTCTCAGAAAAGACTCCTGGGACTCCCTCTGTCTGTTTAGAAACTGGACTGAAAATGAAGGAGAAGCAGGTGAGAAGAGGGAAATTGTTAAGCAGGCAGAGACAAGAAGCATATTGCAGTTTTTATACCCTAAGCCCTGTGCTGCTCCCCTTCAGTCTCTTTGATATCTTTATGTAAATAGGAGCTGGCTGATTTGGGAGTATGGAGAGGATTAATAGCTCTCTCTGTGGACGCGGTGTAACACAGTAGCAGAGGATTGTGGGTCAGAGCGCTGAGACCCCTGGGCACAGCGGGCATCAGCTGTCGTTCTCCAGGTATGAAGGCATGGGGAAAGCTGTGAGTAGTGTAACACCTGGATACAGAACCATTCAATATTATAACAGCATATTTAGATTTACTGGAAAATATGTTTACCAATCCAAATCCAAATGAATGTATCTATTAATAATTTATTTATTCTCTTATCTTATGGTCTCAAAGATATCAGCTGGGCATATGTGTCCCCCTCTGGAATTAGCAAATAAATTAGCCCGGAAGCATTATATGCATTTGAATAAGCACCCATTTAGAATATTTAAGCCATGGGAATACTAAAATAACACACAATGGTAAACAATTAATGGGGAGATAAAACACCAATTAATCAAAATGAATGAAGAGGGATGAAAATGGCATATCACTTCAGCAGTAATATGATTTAAGCATGCAGGTTTTGATTAAATCTGCATTATTCTACAGTGAGCCCGCCACATATTAGACAGTGGGATATTGCAGTGGGGAATGAGTGCTGTGAAATAGGCACAATAGGCTGAGCTTGTGTTCTCCTGGAGGCATACTGCATGCTCTCGTGTCAGCCTCACTCACTGCTGGCAATGACCAAATCCATCATGACATGTGGACAACAAAGAGCTACAAGAATGCCTGCCTTAGTGTGCGCACACACACACCACACTGCGTCTTAGACGGCAGCGTGCAGTGCACTATCTACCCAGAACACAAGCCGATCCCCATGCACAGGGAGCATTACATGTCACAGAACACAGTGAAATCTTTAAGCACCGTATCCAAACGAAAAAGCCCTGTCAAATAGCTCGACTCGACATGAAATACAGTAGAGCAGTTGATGGTGCCAGAGCGGAACTAGTCAGTGCAGGGAATTTTCCAGATAAAGCCTGCTGGTAGAAAATTGGGAGAGTCCAGTCATCAGTATGTTACAGGCAATTCTTTAAATTAGCACGAGATTAGGGAGTGCATGGTGATTAAGCTCATTTGAAGTATTGAGGATCCGTCTGGGCATTGGCAACGGCCACACTTTAATTAATCTGGTAATGGATGAGAAAAATAAGCACTCTTACGCACATATCAGCATTTTGCTGAACAGGAGGAAGTAGAGGAGCTGGGGGGGGAGGTGGTGTGTGGCGTGGTGGGGTGGAGAGGGGGAGGTTGGCTTTTTAAAGGCAGACACAGAGAGTGAAATGGAGCACGTTGCCTACAGAGAAATTAGCACTGAGTGTAGCCTGATGAATGCGCCATTGTATCTATGTTATAATGGAAAAAAGGAGATTGTGGGAATTTTTTTTTTTTCTTTTTATCACTCCCTTGCCCTTGTCCGGGATTTCTCCCTGGAAACAAGGGATGTGAGAGGATTTCAGATCGTGCAAAGAAGGGCTGCACGCCACATTAAAAGTCAGTGTGAGACAGCAGTGAGGGTATAGCTGTTTTTACTTTTTGCTCTGTTCACTATGAATGATCTGAGTCAGACACTGTGACTGACCCACACATGACAGACACAGACGTAGTTGCTCGTTTTAACCCTGTTCCACCAGTCTGAAGCAGTGACGCTCTGGTGACAAATGTCTGTACTCGCTAGTTGAGTCATGTATATTGTAGGGCGCGACAAAATAGCCGTGTACGTATTAGTATGCACCGCACAGACAGCAACAAAAGTAACGTTTAGTCACACAGTCCCTGAACCAAGCTGGTGCTTGTTAAATAATTGAACCCTGGGAAAAGAGCCCTAGAAGAGGTTAAGAGAGGCTGAGTTACACAGGCGCTCTTGCTTGGTGGTCGGGAATCTGCCAGCAGGAAGGCTTCTCACCCAGGACTGTCCCATGAGTGGACTTCTTCGCCTAATTAGGCTTACGCCCCTTTAACATTTAATAACGGCCGGCTGGATCTTCAGTTGAATACTTAATCCAAGTCGATACTTAGGGATTTCACAAAGATTATGCGGATTATGAGACAAAAGACTGTCCCTTCCTGTTCCCCAATTCCCCAATATTTTACAAATGCATAATCTATTTGAGTGACAAGTTTAGTTACACAACTCCCACTACACGGTCAGCTGATACACAAGAAACTTTAATTACAGACATCTTTTTCAGTTTTCCTTTGTTATGCTATAGGAGCTGCTTTTTCTAAGGCATAAGCTATGGAACAGATGCATACGCTGTGTTATGCAGCAGGACAAATCTGTGCCACTCTAATACACTGAGCGGATATTATAATAAGCAGTAAATGAGAGATCTTCTGAAAGCCTCAACTAAAAAGCCTAATCACATATGGGGACGTCAGTGGACCATCTGGTGACTGATTGTTATCTTGGACAGCTCTCACCATACCTGAACATCAGCATACTGAAGGCATTCCCCGTCTGCTCTAATTCAAAATAAATCCACTCCAGAAAGAGAAAAATTAGGAAGCTCATGAAGAGGAAATGTTTGTCAGAATTTCAAAGAAAACTAAGACAAATATAAACATCAAAGGTCCAATAGATATAAATGAATAACTTCTTGTGTTAAATATGGAATATTTCAACAAATAGCTGCTCACAGCACTCAAAGGTGGCTCTATAGTACTTGTGTCTGGCAGGATTTTTAATACAGAGTGTCATCCCCCATCTCAGTATACATTAAGACATGTCACTGTCTATTTACCATCTCTAAAATACCCCACCGGACATGCAGCCCTTGTCGGCTTTCCTCTGAACCAACTTCACGGCATGAAAAACAGATAATGCTAGCGTGGCCTACTTATTTTCCCCTGCCTTTCCCTGTGTGTGTAATAAGTAGTGATGGCATGTCCTCTTAAGGGAATGTAACTCTGAATGTGAGGAGGCCCAGTAGAGGAAGGGTCAGTGCAAGGGGGGAAATGAGGACTCTCATCAGAGAAGCTCCCCTGCTCCCAAAACAGATTCAGAGTGATAATTAGAGGTAGGTAATATGGATACTTGCTGTACTGTTTATACCAAGATAGTTATGATTTTAATATCTCTAGTTGTATGAGGCCATTGCGGGAAATGCTTAAAAAACAATAATCAGGACTTCTTTATGGCTATATTGCATTTTTACGCTTATAATTCACAGGATTAGCTAAAAGTCATATATAAAATCACAAAAAAGTTCCATTGCACACACCCGATGGGTTTATTGTCAATTAACAAGTGCATGGACGTCATTTAGTATTTAGGATTCTCAGGCAGGCTACACTATTGAATTAAGCAACAGCGTGTTTTATTGCTTATAAATTCAACTTTCCATGTGACGGAGGAAGAATATGTAACTTTATCTTTCAAAAGGGACATGGGCTTGCTTTAAAGGGATAGTGAAAAGTAACAGTTATTATTAAAGCCACCCGTATAAGCTCACACAAAAGAAAGTGAGTCAGGTCTGAGCTATGTATGGGTCATCTCAGTAGATGTGTTAAGTCAATCAAATGGCTCTAGGTAGGACAGCCACTCTCAACACACAGGATTAGCTCTACTGACCCACACTGCCTGGTTCACTTACGTAAACACACCATAACACGCCTGTTGTGTAAAACATGCACACATCCCATTACCTAACTGCAGTGAATTACGTCTCTGTTATAGTGTGCTTCTGAGCTGTCTCCTTCGTACCGTATGACCCTGAATTATAAGCAGGATTTTGGTCTTGCTAAGGAGATGCATGTCTTAATGGTTGCATTTAGCAGCTCTGGATGCCATGCCCCTCCTGCTGGGACCAAGGCATCTTAATTCAGGATGTGGATCTTAGTCAGCAGGTGAATGCTGGTCTAATCAGCCAACCATATGTCCTCCTATCCCCTGGCTGATTAAGGTTTCCTCTCTCCCCCCTCACTGATTGCAGTATGGTTTGATAAATCATATCCCCTGTGAAAAATGCTAATGATATGGTAATGCAGGTTCCAAACTGCTGTCCGGCCAGATAAAGGCTTCCCGCTCGTCTGACCCTCATACTAAATTCCTGCCCATGTTAGAGAAAAGAAAACAGAAGTTACTGTCAATTCTGAGTAAACCGAATCTCTCTTTCTATTTTTATTTTTCATAAATCTGTTGCCCTTGTCCTCCCACATGGCCCATCTGTGTAGCCGGGTTAGTCACAGGAACTCCATGCGGCTCCCTCAATCCCCCTCAGTCTTTTTGTGGGTCACAGAAGCACTTCTACTCTGCTAGTCAATAGGCAGAGGAGAATCAGTTACCAGATCTCGGTCAAATCAGACACATTAAAAACAGTGGCCTGGTACTAATACCCCTCACACACACACACACACACACACACACACACACACACACACACACACACACACACACACACAGCCTGTTTTACAATTTCTCTCACATGTTACAGATCTATCTTCCCTGCTGTGGAACCAGGCATTGAATTTAGGTCATGACCGTTTACCTTGTTATCATTTGATTTTATACCGCAGCATGCAAATAAACTGCAGTGACGCCTTAATGCAGCGAAAGCCCCAATGAAACCAGCCACCGTGCAGGAAGAGTTCATCCTATTTCAGCAGCTGATGAACATCTGTTCAGCATTAGTGGTTACTGCTTTGCGGTCCGTGGTCCTGTGGGTGCAGTGCAGGACTCAGCTGATAATGTTGAATCCTCAGGTGCAGAATGCTTCTGTTCAGAGGTTAAGAGAGAGAGAGAGAGAGAGAGAGAGAGAGAGAGAGAGAGAGAGAGAGAGAGAGAGGAAAAAGATATAAGAACTAATTTCCTGTTTGCCTCATATGCAATCCAAAACCAATTTTAACTTCATGCAATCATATTCGATAAAACATGACAAGATTGCATAATTTCACATACACATATCCTGGTATTTAACTGATGCTTCCTACCTAAAATAAAGAATAGTGTAAGTTTTACATTAGCTGATTAGCATCAGCTGTTGGGTCATTCATCCGCTGACTGGAAACGTCCAGTCAAATTCATGCAAGTCTACAGGATCATTATGTTTATGTTTGTTTATTAAGGAGGAGAATAGCTCTTCATGATTCCTCGAGAGCTCCCTCAGAGAGCCGAGCCATTTCCATCAAATTTAACTAAATAACAATTTGCTGTAAATGGTCACGTTCTTGTCTCTGACTGAAAGGGACTTTGTTTTTCAATGACTGACACTGACGCATTCTTTACTTTTTGGGCTTAATGGTGGATTGGAAGTATTTAACTGTAAGCGCCTAACAGACATAAACACGTTGTCTACAGTAGAAGAAGCAGAGGAAGGTATCATAACACCAACTTTTCCACCTAAGCGAAAGCCCACAGCAAAGTGTAAAAAAGTTTTTTTTCATCTCAAATTAAAAATACATGAGTTGCTAATTGATTAACACTTTAACACACAAAGATATACATGAATATTCACACAAATACATAAAAAAAAATAAGATATTATATTTGTTGAGATAGTTAGTGTCAAGAATAAACTTTAAGCCAACATGGAGAAGTCTTTAAAGTGCTCCTCAAAGCGCCAGAAGAGCTGAATGGATTTTGTGGTGAGATGAGTATTTTTCTTTTGTTTGTGTGTGTGTGTGTGTGTGTGTGAGTGTGGGTGTGTGCATGTGTCCAGGGGTGTAGGTGCACATTCTTGTGCATTTGTGTGATTCACACATTCCACCGGCTTAAGGAGAGGTCATGATGAGCATATTTCTCCAATCGTGTGGCACTTCATTGTTTACATACCAGACGTGCTCCAGGGAGACAGAGTGACTGACACAATGAGCTTCCCTGGGCTGTCTGTACATCACAGCACGCCTCTAGCACATCACAATTTATCAACAAGTTTCCAGACAGAGGCTGATGCTCTGAATGCGGAAATGGTTGTAAGTTTAAAGAAATATGATGCGTGGAGCTGACCGCTGTTACCACTGTAAATTGAATATCTTGAGGTTTTTGCACAATTTCGCCTTGGGCTGTGGGAAATTGTGATGAGGATATTAACCATTTTATGACATTTTATAAACCATATGATTAATTAAAAGATCAAAACAATAATGTAAAGATTAATAGTTTAATTTTTTGCAGCCCTAGAGCTGACGTCACTGTTGCAGGCACAGTGTTGTGTTGTTTTTTCTCAGTATCCCTATGGCATGTAAATCTAATAGAAGCCAGTTGTCCCTCATCAAATAATCAATTTAGGAAACCAATTCCTTTCCCGCATGATAGGGTTTATTTAAAAGGTGGGATGGCGCTTGGTGGAGACGGGCGACCTTTCCCCTGGAGCCTGACCCCTGACCCGCCTCTCTGTGATCAGCTAATTGGGAATGAGCGAGTTAGAGGAGCCTAAAAGCTCTCTGGTAGGAGCCGAGGGGCCGGGACCACGACAGGCCCGCCGGGGAAAGGGCCGGTCTACTTGAGGAGAGGGGACTGAATAATGCATTTGTGTAGAGGCCAGTTTGTCTGTGTGTGTGTGTGTGTGTGTGTGTGTGCGCAGAAATAACAAGTCACAGGAACACCGGTCATTACAGACACATAAACTGATGGAGCAGACACGAGAATACCCGAGGCAGGTGTGGTGCCACAGACTGCACATGATGAGTCAATAAATCACACAGCCGATAGAGTTTTAAACAGGGCAGTCATCAGCATTCAGACAGTCTGTGCAGATTTATGAACCACAAGATTGCAATACCTTTCACAAGCAGTTATCTTATGAATAATACACGTAGACCAGATTTGATGAGCCCATCTACAGGCGACCATAAACTTATTTTATTTGCGACGCCCGGGTTGGTCTGTAGTGCCTGCTCTTCATAAAAAATGGGATCTTCACTTCTCCTGCTTCATTGCGGTAACAGCACCATTTGGGTAATGGCACACTAATATTTTACATCAGCTCGGGGAGATCTGATTTACTGCGGCAATGCTGGGAGAAATCTTATGCAATCAAAGCATTGTTTCACCTCCCACAGTGTTACTTGAAAGATGATTACGAAATCAGGAACCTTAACATTTGATATAGAGACTTTTAAGTACAGTATGAAGGAGAACCACACAAATGTCCCTGAATCAGTTTCATTGCTTGTTTTATTTCTGTAATTCTATGAATAGTGCTTTGACTCAGATTTCTCTGTAGCTTTTACTTTTTGCTCTACAGTGAAGTGTTATTAATAAGTTTATCCATATTTACTATAAAACCAGTTTGGGGAAATAAAAATCACAAAAGACAGAATCATATATATTTTGAAGCGTATAAGATTTATGTTAATATCATATAAAAGTAACAATTACTCTGTTAGTGGTTACACTGTGAAATGGCATGTCAGTTAAAATTATTACTCTTTCAGTCCTCACAACCCAAAATGTATGAGTTTGTTCTTGCGTGCAAAGACCTGAACCTTACTTTTGCTTTGATCCAAAGTCGAGTTTTATCTCCATGCTTACATTATACTTTTTAAACAATAGAAATAGCTTAGGTGGAAGCATGCATATATTGTTATTTTGTCCAAAGATTAGACTCACTGCCAGGGATGCATACAACCTTTGTTGTGTTTGTTTTTTACAGATTTTGTAGAAAGAAATAATAAAGCAATTATTAAACCGTAATATTTTACACCACTAAATCCTGGTTTTTAATAAAAAAAGTGCCTTTGGGACACAGAAAACAGCCTGACAAAGAAAAGCCTCGGTTCAAATATAGTTTTATATTTACTCTATATTTTATGTTTACTCTCATAGGTACTTTTTGTACAGTACCAATTCTAATTCTTTAGTTTGTAATAGTAACATACTTTTTGTCACTGAGTGACAAATATATTGGATGTGAGAGAGTGAAAGTCTGTTTTCAATGGAAAAGCAATCTGTCTTCTCTTCTGTTGCGTCATATTCAGCAACATGCAAATGTGCCAGATCTGTCCTTTTTGCTTACATCAGCAAACACAGCAATCTGAGGGTAGACGGGCCTTGACAACATGCACACCCACACACACAAACACACCCACACACACAAACACACACACACTGCTGATGATCGACTACGTGTATATTTAAGATAAACTGGCCAAAAAGAATTTGAATCCCTTGTCAGTAAAACAGCAAGCAGGCTGTTACTGGGCTGGTTCTGACATTAATTAACTAGACAACCCTGATCTCAGTAGTGTAGCACAGCGTGCAAGTGCGTGTGAGTGAGTGTGTGTTTGTGTGTGTGCGTGCACGTTTTGTACGTCACACTCAGCTGCAGCCAGATACCACTGGCCTACCAAGCTCTGACCTCTGAGCTCCAGCCACGTAACCCAACCTGCCGCCAGCATGGAGCACAGGCCTGCCTCAGGGTCCCACACACACACACACACTGTATGTTGGTCACTGCAGGTCTCAGGGTCTCCATTAATGTTTGTTTATGCTGTTTAATTCTAAAGGCGGAGGTGAGGTGAATCATGAATGGTTTTGTCTTGTTTTGTGAAATATACAAAAGATACAGTATTTATTTATACACTAATAAGTGTATAAGAAGTGTATAAGACTTCTTGGCCCCTTTGTACAAAATCTAAGGTGTTTTGTTAGTTGCTGAGCAGTTCCTATAAAAACATCATCATTGAAGTCGAGCTTAGGAACGTCTGACTCAAACATGAAAACACCCACCAGGAACACAGCTGAGAGCTGATTGGTTGGACAACTAGTAAAAAACTTTCCATCTCTATTTTTTTTGTCTATTCACACAGAGACACTTAGATATAGAACATAGCACAATTACACAGTACACACAAACACACATGCACATGCTCATATTCATGTACAACAAAGTTGAGACATATGTATATAAGTTGTCATGTGCACTTTTAAGATTGTATAAATATATTTAATATTAATATTTGCGTATTTTGTATAACTGTATAATTATGACTATGGTTATATACATTTCATAAATTATACTTCTTTATCAGACTTAGCCATACTAGCAGTGTGGCTCTGGGGACGGCAATATCAGTAGATCAGTCCACCATTTTTGTCCAGACTGAAATATAAAAGATAACTACTGAAAGGATTGCCATGAGAGATTTGTGGTTCCCAGAGGATGAATCCTAACACCTTTGAAGATTCCCAGATTTTTTCTTCTAGCACCACCAGCGGGGTTTTGGTTTTGAGTGAAAAGTCTTAATGGATACATTGCCCTGAAGTTTGGTACAGCCATCTGTCAAAATTTCAGTTTGTCCAATACTTTGGTTTATGACCAAATACTTCTGCCTCAGATTTACTTTGTGTTTAGTGGTAATTTACAAAAGTGAACATGCTCACATGGTAAACATTACAGTGTACCTGCTAAGCATGTTAACATTGTAATTGTGAACATATTAGGGTGCATAACTTTAGCTCAAAGCACCACTGTGCCAAAGTGCAGCCAGAGAGCATGTCTGCAGACTCTTAGTCTCGTCCCATTTTTGTACGATAGCTTTTATTAACAACTAATAAGTTCATATCATTTTGTCCTATACTGTGTTTCAGGCTCATCTGAACCTCTCCTTTAAATTAATTTTTATTCTTTTATATGACCTTTTACTTTCACATTTTTCTACTATGTTGTGTAAATGTTTTGCTGCTTGATTTTTCCTATGCTCCTACGCCCTGACATTGTTTGCACACATCGTAAAAATTGCTTTGCAAATACAATTCTTCATTATTGTTGTTACAATGTGACATGCATTGTATTTTATATACAGCATATACATTATGAGGAACTAAACAGATACAAATTTGATAATTGGCCATAATCATGTGAGACAAAAAACACATTGTGTTTAAAAATGTCTGTCACAATATACCCGAGATTCTTTTTTGTGTTCAATTGAGTCTGCAGAACAGTACATTCAAGCACAAGCACACACAGAACTGATGACAAAAGCAGGAAGGTGGCCAGCACTTGCTGAGCCCACACCACTATGGAGGAGGCATGTGCTGAGGCTGACTCACGGCGTAGCCAGAAATCATCAAGTCATGAATCCGTCTGTGTTTGGGCGTACAGAGGCACATATGAGTCATGACAGAGACGGAGAGAGAGGCGAGGAGAGAGGCAGAAAGCTGCAGAGACAAAGACAGAGGACAAGCAGTCTCAGGTCAACATTAGTTCCACATAGTCAGTCGTGGTGACAGCCGGATTGTCAGCAGCTCTGAAGTCAGCCTGAACTTGAAATAAACCCTGAGCTGAGCAGCAGCAGAAGCAGCAGCAGGGTGACACAGTTACTGTCTTTGTAGTGAAACACATAGATTCATCTCACCCTTATTCTCTGTGCCCTCATACAATCATACACTACACTCTATTTCTCAAATATCTAAATCTAAAATATATTCTTAAGATCCTGTGGATAAAGTCAAACTATAGGCAGAAACACTCTCTACTCAGTTCCATTAACTTTCGATCTAAAAAAAAAAAATCCTACTTGATCCGTGCCCTATATTTGGCAAGACTTGGAGGCTCCCTGGTCAATCTGTGTCAAGGCTTTTCCCTAGACTAAGCCACTAGTTGTGCGCAAAAAAACCTTGTACAATCTCCCCAACAATATTTGTCAGTGCATATTCTATCACCATGGTGACTGACACTCTAGCCAGGCGGTGTTGTGCAACTCTCCACTGATAGGGTGAAAGGGGGAGGCTACTGTGGGTGAGGGAAGGAGAGGTTGTAACAATCATTCAGGAGCAGCTGAGCCTTTTGTGTATTATTATAGGTTAGAGGCCTCCACCTTATGGTCCCACCTGGCGCCGTTGAGAATAAGAAGAAGGGTTGGTGACTTCTGTACAAACTGTATTCTTTCAGGGAGCTTTCAAAATGCATATTTGTTTAGAGTTGATATTTTTTGCAGTCGATGTGAATGAACTTGATTGTCCAATGTTCTGTACGACAAGCAATTGGAGAATTGTTTTTGAGTTGGAGCAACATTTTGGTTACATGAGTTTTCCCCGTGCTGTCATGGTAACCAGCAGAGAGGGCAGTTGGCAGGATGGTAGTAAGACAGCAAGGGCGACATGCTGTTTATTCTGCAGATGCAGCCCTCTGTTCCCAAGAAGTCCCTAGGTAGTGAAGAGTGTGGTGAGTGGTGTATCCCAGGGGGCTATCATGTTTCAGAGCGAAAACAAGTCGACCAGGCTCACTCATTGCAAAACCTTTCATTTGCAAAGGGTTCTGTAGCTGGAGGCTTGTTTCCTTTTCTAAGAACCCTTCCAAGAAGTCATAGAAAGCTGAACTAAATTTTGAAAAATAGTTTCAGGAAATATAATTCCTGTTTCTAGCTTCTGGAATTTCTGAGGGGGAAAAGATTAAACCCCACCTCTTTTTGCAACGCCACAAAACATGAAAAAATCAATACAAAAATACAATACAATACAAAATACAAAGCTGATATTTGAGCAGGCTCTACAATCATCACAGTAGATATCCAGTGGTTGAAAAGGTTTGTTCAATTCTATTTTGGGGTCATGTATTTATGGTCATCTGCAGCACATGCATGTGAGTCATTAAGTCCCACATCAACAGGCCACATCAACAAGCAATAACTAATGCTATGCTGTCTGTGGAGGATAAAAGGCCACTGTTGCTGGCATTGATATTAAAGGCAACACTTCCTATAAATAGGCTCACCCGAGGCCATAGGGATGACATAAGTACCTCAATTTACCACAGTGGCACAGCTTGTTTCTGTTTTTAACTTCTCTATTTACCCATTACCACATATGTGGAAAAGCATGTGCTGTCATGTGCCGTTTTCATCCCAATACAAATAGTTTAGTCCCTGATATGGTAGCCTGATGTCAGGATGATGAGCAACTTGTTTAAGGTGTCATTGTATTAGTATAAATAGTTTGACGTCTGAAAGTTAACGAGATGCATGTTACATGTGGCAGCCTGGGGATTTAATCATTGTTATTAAAACTTCAGCTCATACTGAAGCACCTGTTTGCATCACTTTTTCTCTATTCCAATCAGAGTTCTCCAAGTGTCCCTTGATTGCTTTAACTTGCAATCTCGCTATCTTGCAACGCTTTCAGCATCACAAAAGCATCACAGACTTTGTGAATGAGTGCATGATTCCCTTTTCTAATTAGTTTGATAATAACGAGGGTTTCTGACAGACTTCTTTCATAATGGCACACATTTCCCATAGAGTATGACTCATGTGCTCCACCAGAGTTAGAGGGAGAGAGAAGAGCACCTCATCATCCATTGTGAGGATGAGCTCATCGTGAGTCATAATATTAGTGCCTTGACACGTTAGAGCTCATCCACAGATCATAAATCCTACTCTCTCTGCCACCTCGCTCTCTGTAACTGTCACGGATGCTCTGCAAGTCATAAGTCTCAAGTCATGGCACTAGACTCTCAAGTCAAGACTGACAAGTCCCCAGTCGAGACTAGGTTTTGAGGCCTAAACAAGTCTTTATGCATTCTTTCATTTAATTGATTGATTTAATGCCATTTAAAATAGCAAAGTCTAGATAGTAGTAATAGAAAGGCCAACTAACTAGACTACCTTAAACGTTGTTAAAACTTTGTCAGTGCATATTATTTTAAAACTCTGGTTTATCACAACTTGGGTCTTATTTTCATAGTTTTCGCCATCATTTCTATTGGTTATGGTAATACTGTACACACTATAAGTTAATTTCTGAAATCTGGGAACATGGCAACATTGCTAAAAAAATAAGTCAAACAGTCAAAACATAAACATACAAGCAGTCAGATGGTTCTAAACAAACCCCCAGGTTAGTCAGACTTATTTGGGAATTAAAATGATGGTGAAGGTTTGTAAACATCCATCAATTGGTAATTTTTTTTCTATACTTGAGTGCACACATAACTTTCCTGTTAAATGAGGGATAATTATATAATAATAATAACATTTTGGACCTCTAAATAACGCAGTTTAGATTATCTGGCTAAACCGTTGGCTTGTTTACAACCTATCCAATCATCTGATTGCTGATGCTTTGACTTTGTTTGTTACCCCATTCCAGTTCTCAGCAAGTAACTTGATGAGGACAATGTAATCATAATCAAAAGTATGAAAACAGGTATCGAGTTGTAATAAACAAGAATAATCCATTGCATAATATGACATGTGCCTATTGCTTATTGGTGGTTGTGGTTATTCAATCGAAATTACCTAATATTCCAACAACATTCCTGTTGTTCTTTGTGCAACCATCTTTGATATTTTTCAAGTGTGTTTTGGTTCTTACAATTAGTGTTTTGTTGAACTTAGTGCAGCGTTTGTATTCAAATAATTTCAAATATTTTATTTTATCTATCTGCTCTGTTTTGGGAAATGAAACATTTTATCCAGAAAATTGAAGAGCTAAAAAACACACAGCAACATTTTTAACCTTTTGGAGAGAGTGTTAAGTCCTTCAAGTCAAAAGGTTCAAGTGCAAGTGGTGTCACGAGTCACTGGTGTGAACTCGAGTAGTTTGTTTGATTCTGAACATTTGAGCCTGAGGATATCATGTGACTTGAGTCTTATGTGGCGTATGCCTTCACCTCTTGTGCTTCGTTATCTTTATCAGTAGCTTGTATTTATGTCTATGTACTGTAAGATAACTAGAGTAGAATCATGGTGATCATCTAGTGAGCCATTAGGTTACAGACATTATTATAATAATATATTGTGAGATTCATTTATTTTGGTCTATTTATGTATTTACTTGTTTTTCTTGTTGAAATTCATGGACAAAACCTGTAGGTGGACAAACTGTGGCACTGTTCTTCGGCTCCAGCGTGAGCGTGTGGGGGTTGAAAGTAAGAGAGAAATAAGACTTAGGTCAAAAGGCAGCTTTGAAACATGTGCATGATAACAGCAATCCAGACTCACTGGATACATTTAATAACTGGAAATAAATTACAACGAAATTACAGGTCAAACAGTGTCTGTTGTGCACCAAAAATAGCAACACATGCAAAGTCAGACATTTTTTCCCGAAATAACACTGTCAATGCTTTAACGGTCGCCACATTAGTATTTACTTTCTCAGGACTTGTACATTAGATAGTTGATAGTTAGATAGGTAGTTGATACAAGATATGATGCTCAGATTGTCGGCGTGATGCACAAGTGTTTTCTCAGAGATCCAAACGGGAGTGCAGCGCGTTATAATCGGAGGGGGAAATAATCCCTCCGTTCCTCCGTTGAGCCCTCTGTTCACTCTGCCCCATGACTTCCCCGAGTTCAGGTCGCCAGGCAACCGGTCCCCTGCTATTAGGGTTTTCATGCATCACTATCTCCGCTTTGATGTCACGGTTGCCGGGGCAACCATATGACCACGACACCATGACTCTTTGCCACTATTAACAATTAACAATTATAAGCCCCCTTCTTCACGAACAAGCAGCAGCACTGATGGTATACAATGTCCTTTCATGGCCTCTCTTCTTTTCTTAAAACCCTCCTCTCCATTCTGAAGAACAACATCAACTTCAGCATTTTAAATTGATTAAAAAGGGATTAAATATGGGTGCAATTTGCAGTGATAATAAGGATGCATGCCTGTAATTTCTTTAAAATAGGGCTTGCCTCTAGACAGCAGCTCCTACAGTGAATGGATTCTCAATGGCAACAATCCAAAAATAATCCACATCTGAAAAAGCGAATGATTAATACCCATGACGTAAATCTACTGTAGACTGCAACTGCCAAAACCCAAGAATTGTGGTAATCTCGACCAGCCATTGCCTCTAGCAAATCAGCCACAAAGCCGTGGGATAGTGCTTTATTTAGATTAGGTCAAAGTCAATGCAGCGGGACTCAACTCCAAGGGGTTTCATTCAGTTCAACATCACACTGTAGTCCCATGTTTTCTTTCTTTTATCATTAAACTCATCAAAATTACCATGACCTCCCAGATTAAAAGGCATGAGAAGCAGTTTACAAATTTGAAAGGGCATACAAAAGGAATGCAATCATGATCACGAGACGAGAGTAACCCTCACACGTCCTGTCACCACTCTCCCCTCACACTCAGCCTAAAGGGGTCGTGACCTTTCAACTTAAACCACCCCAAGGCAGTAGCTGCCCTTCTTCTGAAGAGCAGACGCATGTCAATAATCACAGCGACAATGGCGAAGTGTGTTTTCTCCCTGGAATAAACGAATAAAATGCTGACAGTGTTAACACAGTCAACACTGTTGAGGTAAGGAAATTTGATCATGCACACTTTGTTTTCTGAGTCAGAGAGAATGTTAATGCTTTAATTTGCACTTTCTCATTAACTATTCATAGTTTTGTCCCGTTCCAGCAATTTATGTCTGACAACCAGAAATTAGATTATCAGTGTGATATGTCTAGAATGTGTCAGAGACAAATCAGTGGATGATCTCTGGCGTGCAACATCTAAATAGGGTGCCTGGGATAAACCCTTTTGTTGAAACTCTTTCCTAAGAGCATCCAAATGAGCTAACCACCGTATTCTGCTGATAATAATCTGTATAAATCAGAGACTTTTGTTGGGTTCCCTGGAGGGAGTGAAATACTGATGGTGAGGACTGTAATGCGATGATCTGTCTTGATCTCTTCCCTCGACAAAGATAATCCGTCTAGTTCACTGTGTACTGTGCTTGTTTGCCTGGGTGCCTCAGTCTGCAGGCTGGCGGTGGCCCACTGGAGCAGAGCTGCAGGGAAGTACGTAAAGGACAGGGAGGAATCTGTGCTCTGTCGGTGCCAGGGGCGATATGCCGACTGGGAAACATGCCCAGAATATGTGTACAGATAGAAAACAATCCGAGGGATCTTTTCCCTATACAGTAAGCAGGAAATGAGGATTATGGTGTGGTTTCTCTACAGGTGAGAGGAGGCAACGCAACTGCTTTTTTCTGAGAATGGAGGATCAATTCCGTCTGGATGTGCTATTAATGCACATCCAGACTTCTGGAAATTCATCCTAAAGAAAGCAACTCTGGGCTTCCAAGAGCTGCATATAGATTCTTCAGCTAATTTAGCTCATTTTAATCTGTAATTAATTTTAATTGGACAAGAATCTTTTACCTTAAGACAACAATAAACACTGTGATGTTATAACAACAAACAACTAGCCCTGTGAGTATATATTACAACATCTCCAAACCTCTACAATCAAATATTTCATGACGTACAATTTTGCTGACACACTCTATAGTTAGTATTACTTTGGTATGGATACAAAGATTAACAAATGAAAAAAAAAATCAATAGATTAATCATTAATCCAAAAAATCATTGGTTGCAGCCTTAGGATTCTGTCCTAAAAATGTTGTATAACAGTGTGTTTCTTTTTTTCACAAATGAACACAATTACTACTAATGTGATTTTTTTACTATTGTTTATAATCCTTCAAAATCCCTTTTTTGAAACTATGAGTACTACATACAGCTTTGTGTTACATCCCAAACAGGGCTGGCTTCCAGGCAGCCAGTTAGTTGTGAATGTTTATCTGAGGCTGGGCTGCTTACACCACCACAGAGGCAGCATGGGAGTCTCGCACAGACACAATGCTGTGAGCTGAAACTGTGACCGTGACGTCATGTGGGTGGCCGTTCCTATGTAGTCAGCACTTTTCACCCCTCCTCCTCTTCTTCTTCTTCGCCCTACAGCTGCACATCACACACTGACCTCTGGCCATACTCCATGAGGCCCAGGGGGAGGGGGCTCGACCAGGAGCCCTGCAGACAGGTCAGGGGAGACAGGCACAAAAGCAAAGGGGGAACAGGAGCCAAAGTTATAGGGGGAAGGGTGGCGAGGTCAGTTATATCCTCTTTCCTCAGCAGACTGACTGATCAGAGAACTGTCTGGATGTCTGTGTGGTAGTCTCGCGGTGCCGTCCAGATAGAGTGAGAGACAAAGGAGTGGGAAAGAGCGAAAGTGGCGACAGCAACTGAGCGCGCCTGTCTCACATGCTCCCCCATGTGAGAGTGAGCCAAGCAAGAACGGGAGCTGTTTTATGTAAGTGTCTCCCAGCAGCCTGTGGGACTGCTGGAGAGCCTCACATGTTTGTGTTGTGGTCATCCCACATGGGTGGACAGGGGAGGGCTCGGCACAGAGTGTCCGGTCTCGAACCGCTTATCATCTCTCTGTCTCTTTCTGAGGTTTTGCTGGTTTGTTTGTGTGTTCATTCGCTGTCTGTCTCTCTGTTGTCCACCCCTCCCATCGCCATCCTCCCGTTCCTCTTTCCATTCCTGCCGCTGCTCCCTGGTTCACCCCTGGCTGCGAGGGCTTGCAGCTGGGATGGGGAGGAACAGGAGAAGGCAAAGAGAGGGAGGGTGAGGAAAGGGCGGGAAGAGGAGGAGGAGGACAGCTCAGAAGTGCCGACACTGTTTCCCCGCCAGACATAGTAGAGATCGGAACCCATTCCAACACATAGTTTGTGGCCAAAATCCACCCCTTCACACAAGACTTTCAGACCTGTACCATAAGAGACACCTCTTACAGTACTGTGTGCACCACTGCACCAAAAGTATCTTTAACAAACAACTCATCAATTCAGATGCTATAAATAACATTTAGTGCACAACATCAACCATGGGTACGCACACCACACACATTCAGCCTTGCAACCCCCACCCCCAGGGCAGCTGGCAAAATACAAAGGAGAGAAGTGTGCAACTGGTGCGATAAAGCTGGGAACATCTTGCTATTCAAGCATCAGCATAATAAACTGGAGGCACAATTAAGGAAAAAACAAAATCCCCCTAAACCACAAAAACAAGTGCTCGGTGCTGCAGCAGTGTTCAGCGCTTCAGTCCAGCTGCGGGTTGTCTTTAGGACACAGGAAAAAAGGACAGAGCTTTTCTGTTCCCTCCTTTGGGGAATGCAAATGATCAGACAGTGACATACTGAGCGACTACAAAGCATGTGTGTTTTAACATCAGATGTGCTGCCATGATACTATTAGGGAGGTCTGATATATCAGTGTGTGCAAACATTACTCCCTTTGTCTAAAATGTACAAAAGCTGCAATTCCTCAGCAGCTACAAAACACAGTGGGGTATTCATATAAAGTAAATTGTTAAAAGGTGTTTTAAAACTTTATGGCTTGACAAAATGGAACAAAGAGTCCTTATTAAAACCTTAGATAAAAAAAGAAATTGCTGAAATCTTAAAAACACACAACTCTGGTAGAATTAACAACCCTAAAAAGAATCAAGTTTGGAGGTTTTTCCCTAAAGCTTTTTTAAAGACCCGGTGAGATTCCTCGCCCTTAAATCCTCCTCTCTGTTCTCAAAATCCCCTGAGGAGGCTGGTGCAAAGTCTGCCGCTGTCTGGCTGTTCCCATGGCAACCACCAGGTGAGCAGACAGGCTTGGAAAGCACGGCGAAGAAGCACGTGACTCCCTCCACATGCTCAGGCAGAGCACACACTCTCAGATAACAGGAGGCGAACTCCCTCCTTCATTCAAACTTGCGAGTACACAGTGTAGTCACTAAAAGGCAATGTTTGGGGAGTCTGAAAGCAGACAAGCAGATGACCAGTCTGCCAGTCCGTCTGTTTACCACTCTCTGTGTCTGCCTCTCTCTGTGACACATGCACACAAACGCACACACACACACGGCATTGTGGAGCGCAGAAGAAGAAGAGGAGGCTGCCCTGGAGGGGGGCAACTGAGACGTGTCATAACCACTGAACATCAAGTCCAGTTCTGCTACAGCGGCAAAAGGAGAAGGAGATGCAGGAGCAGCAGGGAGAGTTCGGCATGAAAAAGTCTCACGAATGACTGAAAGAGGAGAGGAGAGAGGAGGAGGCTCATCTTTGAACACAGATGCTCTGAAGAAAAAGGGAAAACAAACTTATTTAACTGTATGTCCATGTATAGTGAAGACAAAGAGTACAGCCCTCACAGTGACAAATATAACAAGCAAATGTTCAATATATTTACCATCTTTGTTCAGCGTGTTAGCGCGCTTAAATTTGCTGATTAGCACTAAAAACAAAGTACAGCTGAGGCTCATGGGAATGTCATTCATTTTGCAGGTATTTGATCATAAACCATAGTACTGGACAAATTCAAATGTGATAGTGCTAGATGAGAAGTTCAGCGATCACATCCTACTGACCATCATTGCGATCCCTGGAGCCGTGCCACAAACCAACTTGGTTTGAAGTTAACCCTTGTACATTTCCTGCATATGTCGTGAGTTTTAGGTGCAAGCCTTTACAAAACAAACTCTTGAGAAAAGTGACATGGTGACTGTGTAAGGGGACTAATAGGGTCTTTGCACACTGTATATGACCCTCACACAGACCCTTACATCCTCTGTAAACTTAGTTGTATATATTGCATTTGTGTATTTGATTATTATCATATAAGTTATATAAGTACTTGTTTTACTATGCTTTTTTACTATCTTCTTCAGCTCTCCAATCTTGTTTTTCTATTTTATTGCTATTTTATTTCTTTACTGTTCTGACACGTGCACTAAAACAATTTCCTTGTACACATGTAGTTGGGGAATAAAGTCTGATGAGTATGGGGAGCTTAAATAATAGTATTAGACACTTGTCTTTGCTATTATGCTGTATATACATTTCAATAAAAAGAAATGTACACAATGTTTTGTGTAGTTACAGGAAGAGAATAATAGCATGATGTTACACTGTTTATTACTGACTCTGTTTATCAGTAAAATATTGTCTGTGAGTAATTTGTGCTGTCTGTTATATTTCCTCCTTCTGCACGTGACACATGCTGATAGATTACTCCAGTACAGTGACAGGGCTTCAGCCTGTAGTTTATATCCAACAATACAAACTATCATCACGCTGTAAAGCTGCAGGCTGCCAAAACACAATAAAATGCATGTGCTGTCTGGCTGTCATATGCGATTAGGATGGACATGTTTTGGGATGGAAAGATTCCTAATTAGCCAAATCAAATTGTTTTGTTGGGACACAGCAACAAGCCCGGTGCCTATCACTAGCCCTTTTTATTAAAATGCCACTGGTGATGAATGAGATTACATCAGTCCTGCACGGGTCTCCACTGCAGATCTGAGGAGGGATGGAGTTACTGTACCTCTCCTCTGTCCTCCTGTCTTAGAGCTAAGTCTGGGATTTGCATAATCAGGCAGGTGACAGAGGTCAACGTGCAGCCATGTTGTTTTTATTATTCATCCTCCCCTGCCTCTCTGTTTGTGTCGAAATGACACAGGATGCCTAAGCCAAATGAAGGTCAATCCACCCAGCTGACCCGCCTCTGACACTCTACGATTACGCTCTCATGCTGATGGTCTGTGGTTCACCTTTATTCATGTCTGCTTCATATCTAAATGTGGTTGATTGAAAGCATGACCATGAAACATGAGCAAGGAACACCCACATCTATAAAGATTTGATCATTTTTAACATGTCCATACATAGTGAAAACCCTCAGGAGGTTGTGTGTCTGAAAAGGCGCAGGAGAATGACACAGAGGCAAGCAAAAGTGCACACCTACATGAATATTACATTACATGTGTTTTTGCCCTAACAGCCACATGTGTGTCTCTTTCATCTGTACACTCCACAACAGCATTCCCCACCCATAACTGCCACCGGCGCTCTATAAAAAACTCTTTCCCCGCCATGGCCAAGTTGTGCTCCCGGCCCCTGGGCTTTGCAGCTCCTTTCCACCGAAGCGATTTCTTTGGAACACGACTCCAGAATAGGCTGGATCGTGTTGCCGTGGATTCTGCCTGTCCGCCTGCAGGGTCTATAAATAGTGCCTGTCAGATATTTTCACTCCTGTGCTGAGCACACTCAGTGGCAGAGCAGTGTATTAATATCCACGGTGACCAGAGTCGTGCCTCGGGAGTATGGTGCGGAGGTGTCTGTGTGTGTGTGTGTGTGTGTGGAGAGAGAAGGGAGGTGGAGGGACAGCCAGAGCTCAGCAGGATTACACACAACCATCATCTTCCTTTCCAGCCTCCCTCTGCAGACTGAAGCGCCAACAGTACACCTCTTTATGTCTCACTCTCTGACGTCTCTCCACAATGTGTACACACAGTTGACTTCAGCTTAAGGAGGACGTGATCTGAGTCACATCACCTTTTCACCCTGATTACCGTATGCTGTAACTGTCTCCTAGAGCCACAGCGCTCTAAATAATGTCTGTATTACGCAATCAAAAGTGATAAACCACGCCAGAGAGGAGGGCCTATCATCTTGATCATAGGAGCAAACAACAGGTCATAGATTGTATCTGGATTCTGCAGCACATGAATTACATTACAGAAGTCTAATATCCCTGGTGCACATTGCTAATCAGCCTTGAGAAAGTGCAGATCTGCAAATAACCCCTGAGAGCTTCAGCTGTGTGAGATTTAATCATGAAAAATATATCAAAATCCACAACGGTTAAGCAGAGACGACTGGGTAAACAAGGTATATTGAGTATAAATGCAATAATCTGATATAAAATGTGTTGAATTATATGTGAAGGGGTTTTTTACCAGTTCGTGCAGCACACACATGCATGCACATACATGTGCAAATAATACTGTTTTCTATGAGAGAGTCTTTCAAAGCTACAGTAATTCATCATTTCTGAGCTGGTCGTGTGCATACTCACACACACACACATCCAGTGATTGCCTTGTGTAACAGGAGGAGGACTCTGCATGTGCAGTTGCAAAGCATCACATGTGCGACTGAACAACCTGAGGTCAAACACAATACTCATACTAACGCAAAATATAGCTCCTCATGTTTTGGGCAATTAAAAAATTATGTTAATTCAGGCCATTTACATGTATTTTTCTCCCGCAGCTGCTCCTTGTGTAAGAAACAAGCTCCTTACAGTCATGCATTATCACACCCTTGATCATTAAAAACATGCGCAACAAATGCATATCAAAGGAGAATAGATGCTGCAATAGTGTGACGATATTCAACATGGTTGCATCATGTGTCTACAGGAGTCTCCTGCCCTCCATGAACATTACTGTGTGCTGAGAGCCTGCAGAACACTGCCTCCAGTGGAGATGGTCGGCATAACCGAAACAGGTCTTAATGACAGTGCTGTAAATCAGCCACAGGGGGTGGACAAAATAACATGAACACCTTTGACTGTAACATAAGTCAATAGAGTATGAAGCAAAAAATAATGCTTTTGAAGACTTTACTTTTGAGTTTTCATTAAAACTGTTTCATAAAGAGTTGATTGGACTCTATGGTTATTTGTGAGGCTGCAGTTTGCAGTATGGTTGAATTGAGTAACATAATACTGCAAGATAGTCCTGTTATTTTATCCACTCCTGTATGTGATATGATGTAAAAGCTACAAAGAATATTGTAATGAGTTTATACTAATTTAAAGCAGCTCTAAAGTAAACATTTGTGTCAGTGAGGGGAAAAACTGTATTTTGAAATACTAAGTCCGTTACAAAGAGGAACTCGAGCAATTTAGTATAGCACTTCTGTGCAACAAAAGCCAAAATATCCGTACGTAGTCCCCAACATACTGAAGTCAAGCACAAAAAACACTGGATCCTACACTTACAAATTGCAACTCAATACCGTATTTTCGTTAGACCCACCCTGTCTGGTAAATACCCACGTCTTTAAAACTCCACACACTTGTAACTCAGGGTTTTTCTGGTAAAACTGTGTAGTTACCAAGCTGATATAACGCTAATGAAATCAGTAGGGGATATTTTCTCAAACTTCAAAAAACCTCTGTTCAAAGCCACAGAAGACATTCAGCATTTTCTTTTTTTGTTGCCCATAGAAAGAATAAGAGACAAAGATAAAGGGCTGCGAAAGTGTACTTAAAAAGTATAAAATTACTGCATGTATGGTGTCTTCACAAATTCACACGTCATATTTCTTAAATGTGGATTGTGAAAAGTTGTCTCCAGCTATGAAATGTTGATATTGTGGCTTCTCTCCGATAAATGGTGAAGATAAGTGCCTATTTGACGATATTGCAGTACAAAGTGTCACAGCCAGAGATAAGAGATTAGAGTTGGCCTCTGTATGAGTTTGTTCTGTCTCTGCGCAGGACATTCCAGGGGCTGCACTGTGTGACGTCTCACATATGGGATCACATTTCAAAAGGCACTGACTCCAGCGGGCCCACAGTCAAACCACAGACCTCTTTCCTGGTGCAGCTGATTACTTGCAAGCATTAAATAACTTCAGGACTGGCTTATTAGATAAAGGCAAGCGTACACACAGGAGCAATTCATTCTCAGAAACTTGGAGGAAACTGCACGGATACACCCTCTTTTTCCTCTCTAGTGTTGCATGTGACTACGCTGTGGTATTATGTGCTTGTCGTCTTTTTCTCCAGCTTCATAAATTTACTCTAATATCCTCATATGCTCCCTCTATGCCCTCCTCTACTTTAGTCCTCCTCCTCCTCCTCCTCCTCCTCTTCCTCCTTCACAGTGCCCAGCCTCTACTGGCGCCACAGCAGGGTCATCTGGGGTTCCACAGCAGAGGGGAATGCGTAGAAACAACAATCGTACATTTTTTTGCAGAATGAAACCATGAATGAACCACACACAAAGCACAAAATTCTCTGGCCAGCAAAAGCCTGGCTGCACTGACCAAGAATATCTCATTAAACACATTTAGGATTCATTGTCGCTCCTATGCTACCAATTATCCAAATGCATACAAAGGCTGTTTTAACTCCCTGTGATAATTATCTCCTGGCAACACTAAATCCACTGACAGCGTTTGCCAGTGGTTTGGTTGGTATATCCTTAGAGAGCAGCAGTGTCCTGATGCAGTGCTGCTGTGTGCTGACAGAGGAGGAACAAAGGTGAAGCTGTGAGTACAAACTCTGCACAAAGACAGGAAACCTGATATTCCAGCTCTCGACATGGACTGAATCTAGAGGGAGGGAGAGTGTGTGTGCTTGTGTGTGATATCAACAGCAGCGAACATTAAGTCCTGCACACTCTTCACAGTTGGGTGTGTGTGGGTGTGGGTGTGTGTGTGTGTGCGCTTCCTTTTTTTTTTTTTTCATACAGTACATCTGCACCACAATGAATCATCCGCGACTAAAGTAAGTTGAGAAACTGTGTCAGTGCCAGAGTTTAACCTGCTTTCCCATGCACTCACACTTGAGCTTCATGAGATCTGAGCTCCAAAAGCAACAAAGACAAATATTTAAATATATGTAAATAACTTAAATACATCAAATGAATTGCATGCACTTACAAAGATATTCCTTGTCAGTAAAAAAGCAGCTCTTTCTTTGCTAATCAAGCAAGGAAAGATAAATACTTTCAGTTTCATTGACAGATTAGTACTGTCACTTTCTTTGACTGTTGAACAAGAGCTGTGTTTGTGACCATGTACAGTTCAGTGCTGTGCCTCTGTGGGCTGCCCCTGACCCGGCATTGTTATGTGAAACCCTGGGCACCATGCTCCAGTGCTCAGCTATGCCGTCACCCCCTCTAGGCATGTAGCAAACACAGCCCTTTGAGTAGCCAGCGAGCGGCTGCCCTCCTAAGCCTCGCAAAGCAGCTTAGAGCTCCGGCTGCCTCCATGGTGGTCACACGTGTGAAACGTGCACTCTCGCTGACACACAAACACATGCAGGCAGGCTCCACGCTGCCCGTGCATGGCCACAGTGAGACGGGCGGGGCTTGTTCAGCTTCGTACGGACAGAAAGGGGACGGGTAAGGTCATAGTCACTCCCACTCAGCTGTACCAAAGCACGTTCCCCCTCAGGCACAACACACTGCGCACACACCTGCAGAAAAACATGCACAGGGACAGAGAATACACACACAATGAGCTGCTACTCACCACTGCTCATGTTCTCCCTAGGAGAGAGGGAGGGAGGATTGCTCCAACAAATCATAGCCATGTGTTGGGAGAAGCTGACAGTGTGTTCCTGACCTTTTTTCTTTTTTTTTTTTCCAATGCTGGAAAGAATACACTTTCCTAATGACACATAGATTCCCACTTAGATCCTTCCATCAGGCACTGAGAACAAATGAGCTGAGAAATACTTTGGGAAAACTCAGCTGTATTTTTGTTCTGTTTCTTTCACTGTTCTCCAAAACATGATGCAGCCTGGGTGAACTTAGAATCAATCATTATAATCAATTATGAGCTAGAAAAACATCCAAACAATCTAGTTTCTCTGACAATAGAACAAAAGCATGTTTGTCATATTATCTCTCTGTGGACATGGAAATATTATTAGGGTTTGTGTTGACTCCTTCTATCGGTTGCTTGTGATTTCTGTCATCTAAGAATATAAGCTTTTTATAGTCTTTTGTTATCCTCAATTAAAGTCAGTTAAATGACTAAAATCTTATTGTAAAATGTGCTGTAGCCTCAGCTCCGTATTGGGGCTTGTTCTTGCATAAAGAAAGCTTGGTGATTATTTTCAAGCCTTGGCTTTTCTCCAGTTGTTTCTTTGATTTGTGACTCAGCTAAAGGATAAATACTGTATATACACCTTTATATTGCTCCTTTCATTCCTCCTCTTCCTGTGTCTCTTCCTCCTCCTCACTGTTTTCTGCTAGGGGAAAAAAGAAGAAGTAGCCAGTAGCAAACAGCAGTGGAGGGATTTAACAAATTTGTGAGAAATATATTCTCAAATCTGGATTAAAACATTAGAAACTCTGTTTTCTAAGGCACAGTGTATAAAGTAAATAATCCAAGGGTCTTAAACATCTTAACATCACTGTATTTATTATTATCATTGTTATCATTATCACTGTTGCCTCAGACATTTAATTTTTTTTTCTTGCTTTTGGCTTGATCATTTATGTAGTCATTTGTAAGGCTGCAACACACTGGTGTAAGTTCTACTGTAAATTGTTTTACTTGATGCCACTGTCGTGATCCAGTAAGGTTTTGAATTTTCCATGTTCACCAACTTAAACAGGCAACACATTTGCCAATTATATTAAGTGTTAAGTATCAGCTCAAAAACCAAGGTTGAAACCTCACTGCCAGGTACTGCCATTGCAACTACAATATCCTCTGAGTCCTTCACATGCAGCAACTGTGAATCTATTAAAATCTGAATATGTGCCTGGTAACCAAAAAAATTGTTCTTTCCAGTCATCATCCAGTCCATCCTCCATATTTTCACATTTGGCAGTACACATCGGGAACCTTCGTCTGTTCTCTGTGTGCTTCTGTTTTGGATTCATACACTGAACACTTGTCATGAAGAACAGATGAACGCACAACAGTGCATATTGAAACAGAGCCGATGCGTTCATTAAAAACTGATAATGTGCAGTATATGACGTCAAGGATTCTGACTGTAAATTTGATCATCTACAGCACTGTAGCAAGAATTATTGGCATTTCTATTTCTATTTAAAACACTGAAATGTGTTGTATAATTCATGTAATGCATATGTATGATATTCAGGCAGTCAGGAGTTGTAAGTGCTGTACAGCAGACTGAAGGGATACATGGATAAGAAAATACACATTTACGTACGTTTGACTGACACTTCTTTCCAAAAAAAGCAAAAAAAAAGTAAGTAAATTAAAGTATGCTTCCTCTATTGATAGTTGTGTTGTATGCTTTCGCCTTTTCAGGGGGGTCTGATTCTAGACTACAGATGGGACATTTCTAACTAATTGGGCTTCATCTTGGCATCAAAGTACGCTGGCCAAGACATGACTGATGAATAAATAAGATCTTCCTACATGTGCCAAAAATGATTTGAAGAAGTACTTTTGCAGTGTGATTAGACTAATAAGCTAAGCTACGTCCCAACTGGTTCAGAGAAGTCTATTATTAACATTTTTAATAGCTATAGTATTAAATGATTTAAGGAATTTTTTTTTTTTTTTTTTAAATAAACATGTTTTCTCCCAAGAATGACGAGTATGTTTTTCTCAAAAGTCTCTGAATGAACACCAACTAGATTACCTCAATTACATGTTGGACAGTATCACTACTAGCAGCAGCATGAATCACACACACACACACACACACCACTGCTGAGTCACACACACTCTGCCTGCCCCCTGTGTTATGATGCATGGACATTATCCATCTGAGCTAAACTCATGACTGCTGGCCGTGCGGTGCGTGGTGTGTGTGTGTGTGTGTGTGTGTGTGTGAGTGTCACTCATGTCCAACAGGCCATCCAAGCTGTATCACAAGCTCTGTAAAGCACCGCAGACTTCAGGTTGACATTCCTGTCTTGTAAACAGGATCCTGTAGTCATGCGAAATTTAAAACTGTGACTGCAGCAGGGTTAAGTGAGGCAACACAACTTAGATGACTATTTCTCTGGTAGCCTACGTGCTGAGACAGATTAGGCCTGCATATAAATCGATTTCACTCTCTGTGATAAAATATGCTTATGTATGCATCACTGGCCAAATGTTATTAAGCAGTTCTGACCTTATCTTCCTCAACTATCTGGTCTCTGTTCTCCCTGCTGTACATTCTGGGTTATTTTGGTGCACTCAAATAACCTAGTATGGCCTTGAATAGCCCCACTGTAATGTTCCCACATAACCCGAATGTTGGTAAGACAATACAGAGCACTGTGTTTTTGTGGTCTTTAACTCCCCCTGCTGGACTACCTTCAAATGGAAATTCATATTCATATAGGCATGAGCATTATGAAAGGTCAAACCCTTCTCACAGATGTTTTTCATTCAAGAAAAGCATGTTCGCACACATTCAAACACAGGAAGCAATTTGTCTATGAGTCTGTTCACGCTTTTCCTATTTCCAGCGCTTCAGCAGTCAAGGATTGTAATCCGCAGGTATTTAAGTCTCCTTCCAACCAGCCGCAGATCCTCCCTCTAAAACAGCTGGCTGGTGTAAGCAAGTGTGTTTAAAATGCAGACAAGGCCAGTAAACTTCCCCTAATAACACTGCACAGTTCACAGTCAAAGGCGGTGCATTGCATATTCCCTTTCATCTCTCCAGCGCCTCTGAGACAGAGACAGGAGTGGGTTTTGAAGGGAGGGATGAGGGTTGTAGTCAGAGGAGGGGCAGGGGAGGGGGAGACAGCCAGGCTGAATCTCTCATTTTTGCCCCAGGGGTGTGTGCTGCTGCTGTTGCTCTCTCTTTGTCTGAAGTCTGATTAACAGAAAGCAAGACTAAAGAGAGTGAATATGAATTGTGTGTGCTGACAAAAGCTTCCATTGTCTCAAACCTCTTCTGCATTTTATAAGGGTGTGAAATAGAGGGAACCCCAGATAAAGGATACTACAATGATGTGAAAAAATAGAAATACAACAATGTAAAAATACTCAATTACAAGTAAAGGTAAATAAATGTATGAATATGTCTGCAGTAAAATGAACTGAAAACTCATGATTCAGAAAGGCTCCTCTAAATGTTGTAATGTTCTTAATGTTTTAACTGGGAGCTACTTGATATACTGTTTTTAATATTTCATGGGTTAATTTCATGCTTGAAGGTAAAATCTTAATATCATAAAATCATAACCATCTAGACACTGGTTTACTAGTAACTGCAGCCATCATGTAGTGGTGATAAAAATCCAGGACCTCAAATTTGTAAAAACATCAAACAATGTACTGTACCTGAAGATAATGTGTCAGTGTTGTATTTTCAGATTGTTCTGCTGCCCCCAAGTGGCCAAAATCAATGATTGCAGATTTAAGATAAGCATTTGAGTAAATGCACTTAGTTACAGAACTTTCAATGTATAATCTCTGGGGTGTACAATTGAATTCATGACAACCTATTGAAGGAATAATAACTACATTTTTGGGTTATTTTTTTATGCCAATGCAATGGACCTTGTCCAGGTCTCTATGGTTGTCATTTCACATAAGGAAAAAGCTGCTATGTGTACATATGCACTGTGATTATACAATGCAGTACCAACCAGAAACAAAATAATAATTACAGCTGGAATGTTCCTCACAGCTAAACTTCATGACTGGTAATGTGTATTTAGTACCAATGAATACATTTTATAATGTGCCCCTAAAACACATTTCCTGTGTATCAGGGGCACTCTTGTTGGGGGTTGGGGGTCAGTGTTGGTGTCGATGATGTCAGCGAGGTCATGAGGGAGCAGAGCTTCCTCCTGCTCTTACTTGACCCCTGAGGGTCACCAGGTCTTGGAATTCCAGGGTGGAGACGAACTTCCGCAACACTTGTTCCCTGCTAGATGTCTACTGTAGGACGACTGAACCCCAGCCAGTAGAAAGTTAATTTAAGAACTAAGAACCTTAAAAAGAAGCAGTAAAAAATAATTGTTTAATTGCGGTGTTTCCAGGCTATTTTGAAAAGTTCAAAGTGGAGCACAGATGTAAAAGAGGGTTGCACTAACCATGGCATTTTGTGGTCAAGCCATTTCAAACATTTCCAGTAAAGTGTGCCAGATTTATTAGTAAAGTGCTATAACATTAACATAAGTGATGCCTATCAAGAGCACAAAACTGAAAGTGAAGATGCCAACCTAACAGGAGCTTGAGCAACAATTCAGTAACTAGGGCCTCTAGGTGTGCTCTAAGTTTGCCAGGGTAAGCAACATTTATTATATAAACCTATTCTAGTTTTCCTATTAGTTCCTTAAAATGATGGTTGAAAGTTAAGGTATTTAGGGATATTGGAAGACTGCAAACGTAACAACCCATCTTGCAACTTTTCTATTAACTTTGTACGGTTGAACTGTTTTCATGATGCATGCAATTTCTTAAGCACGACCATTGGCTGTTTGTCCAGTAATAATCTACCTGCATGTGACCATTTACAAATGTTTAGGAGTTAATTATTATTCCAACAGGCACATTTCTCCAAAATAACGGAAGCATTTTCCCAATATTGTTTAGAAATTCTCCTGATACAATACAAAAATGCACACTTTGAACATTTACACTGTAAATTAACTCTTGTGGACAGGTAGTATTGTAAATTCACTGTGCTCATATTGTGTTCATCACATGTTCTTCTATTGCATTGTAAATGTGTAAATGTGTAAATGTGTAACCTGAGAACTTCTGTTAATCAGTATCTCAAAACTCAACCCACACAAAAATGCTCTCAAAGCAATAGAGCTGCGCATTATCATAATATTCTCATTTTCAATATTTTATATTTGTTGTTCTGTGTCTTCATTCTACTCTTTGCTGCTGTAATGACCAGCCATCCCCCCAGGATCAATAAAGTTAATCTAATTTCATCTTAATGGATAGTGTGTTGCTGCTCAAAGATCAAGTAATTACCTCGGCGCTTTGGAGGTTTGACCTGACATCAAAAGGATTCTCCTGAAAACTCAAGTAGGAGCCAAAACACATAATAATGAAAAAAGCTGCTTGATAAAGGGGGAAATGGAGGTTTTGGAAAAATTATTTCTGAATTCATCAGTTTCTGTATTTCATATGAAAGCAGAAGATGCAGTTGGTACTACTGACCAATGTTTTGGGGATTTATTTCTAATGTTTGCTACCCTAGACATTCTCATAGATCATTTTACACAGTCTGTGGTAATAAGGAAGAAAAGGGACTTTGCACACAAACGCTTCACATCGTGTGCAAGTCTTGTGATGTTGCGGAAGTGTTTTCTGTTTCTGACTGTCACAGGGAACAGACATCGACTGACATCTGTAAGGTAACGATTCTACTCAAAATTTAATTTATATGTTTCAATGCCTTGTTTTCATGACACTTCAGTTTTTATCTCTAAATCTAGTAGTTTCTGCATTGTGCTGTTGAATTGCATTGCATTTTCAAAATGGTTGTACATTGCAACATCTTATTAATGAAGGGCTATGCCTCATTGATGTTACAACCTGCCATTTCTACACGTTAGTGGTGAAATTCTTTGATTTATGAGTAGATATGCTCACTAGTGGTGTATGAATTTATTGCCGAGCTTAAAGAATTAACAGACTGTGACACCCAGGGTCGGCTGATCCTCCATTCATTGATTATCCGTCATGTATATTAGGTGATATAGTCATTTTCAAATGGTGTGCTGCTGTGAAGTCATTGGTCATGGATTGGAAGAGTAACCTGAGGCGCGCCCAGTCGCTGAGGAGCTTCCCCTCGTCATGTGACAAGCCCACCTGGACAAAGGCAGGGCTGCAGGGCAAGACAACATCTGTGTCCCAGCTAGTTGCCAGGTGAAAGAAACATCATCTTCCTCACTCATCTGTGCGAACTAAACACATACCCTCTATAACCTTCTACATGCAGGGCTTGTATGTTAGTAAATGATTAATCTGGCTTTTGTGTATGTAACAGGTATCAAACTACAGTGGAAGTAAACACATCCATTCAAGAAACTTCAGTAAATGATGGTGAAGCAAAGCCAAAGCAGGTGTTAAAAGAGGTAACCTCAGACTTTTTTTCCGACCTGTTGGCAAATTCAAACACAAAGCATCTTAAGCGTGGGAAAAAAATGTGTCTCACTGTGTGTTTCATCGTCAGATAACACCATCTCTTCCGGAGAGTAAAGAGACTCATCTGGAGTCTCTTATGTGGAGAAATGACAAGAGGGAACGGTCTCGAGCCAAGACCAGTTTGACCCGCAGTAAGTCAGTGGGGAGCCTTCAAAACAGCGCTGGGTCCATAGACGCCCTGAAGGCTCTGTTTGAGTCAAAGGCTGCCAAGAGCAGTGTCAGAGCTTTGAGTTTCCCGTCCCCTCACAAGGCAGCAGACATCGTGCCAGTGATGAATCGAGAGGTTAAAGAGGTGCAAAGCTCTGCAGAGGAAACGAAGACCAAAATTCCTGCTGATGCTCCAGTTAATGATGCAAAAGAAGATCACATGACTCGAAATGTAAATACTAAATACTAATACTAAATCACTGTTTTTAGCTTAAAGGTCTGATTTTAGGCCGGGTTTAAAACAAGTATTTTGTGTGTTTCAAGGTATAACTGATGTAAACAAGCATCAGAAAAACATCAGTAACTTATATTTAATTAACATTTAGTTCTCATCTAGTGTCTAGTGTAGTCTGTGTATGAAGATAAACTGATGGACTGACAGCAGATTCATTTTCAACACATACTGAACTTGAAACCATCAAGTTTCTATCAAATACGTCATGTAACTTCCTACTTACAAAAACAGAATCCAGACTGCATATTGTACCATAGACAGACAGTGACAGTTCATATTTTCTCTCTCTAGGTGGTGAATCAGACCCGGATGCAGAGGAGAAAAACAATAGGGGGTATTGATTTTGCAAAAATTGCAGCCTCTGAAGTTGGTGAGTACCAAACAGCATTTATCAAAGTGTGCTCTGTGATGAACTGCCAACTGTGCAGTCCTACCTACTGCCCAATAAAGCTGGTATATAAATGTTCAAAGTGTAATTCAACAAGAGAGAAAAATCATCACTCACTTATCAGTAGAGCATAGATTGTAATTGTAAGATAATGTTGATTGGAAGACACAGTTTAAACTATTTAAAAAACACAACAAAATGATAAAAAGCCCATTTATAAACTAGATATGGCAATAATGAAAACAAACTTCAATACATTGTCAATGAACAATTACGTGAGTGTAAATGGAGCTGTTCTTTCAAGAAAAAGTTGTTTTTTCCCTTTATTTGGTACTAACTTACATAGATCTATTTTTAAAACATCCAAAGAAATTATCAGAGAATTACCGACCTATAAAATAAAGTATTACCCAAACATCTTTTGCCTCTGAGCCACCAAAATAACAAACAGAAAAACATGTTTAGCTTCTCATATCAGCCCAATTCAGTGTCTAAATTCTCATGCAACTGAAAAAAAAAAAAACAAAATGCCGGCTCCCCTGGTAAACATTCCCTGGAAAGCTGTCCAATGACTCAGGTCAAAACTACAGACGGTATGAATGAAAGGGAAGAAGTGAAATGGAGATGAATATCAGCACAGTGACTGTGCAAGAAGCCATGATTGACTCAACCTGGTGTGGGCATAGTAAGCCACTCCAGAACAGGACAGAAATAGCCAGCATGCTACAAGTCCTGAATAAGTGCAGGAGGGTGAAAGGGTCAGCTGTCACTAGGGCAGGAATGAGACAGAGAGAGGGAGCGACTGAGAGTGGCCAAGGCTCCATTACGAGGCTCAAACCTACAGGATTGAAATAGAGTGAAAGAAAGAAAATAAGAAGTCCAGAAGGTCAGACGGAACTGGGAGCTGTTTACTTTCTGTGAGTACAGATTTGTATTTTGATTGAAAGGGCAACTACAAAATAATAACCTGTCTGCTGAGTATAAACAATCTTACCAGCATGTTATATGGCTTAAACATGCTCTTGAAAATCTATGTACTTCTTTAAACCCCAAAATCTTAATACAGTATATTGGGGCGGCTAATAATACCTATGATTCTTAAATATTAGGGTGCTGAGACTTTAATATCCGTAGAGGTTGACCTAAATGTTGCAGCCAAAATTAATCAAATCCTTATCCTAAAGAGTTCTCGCTTTATACTAACATCACAGTGTCTGTTTTTTCCATTTGTTCCTGACTGACAGCTGCTAGTGGGCTATTTATTTACTACTTGTACTTCTAGATACAATTTTAAGAAAGTATGTGTGTTTACTTTTGCTCTTCTATGCTTAGTCAACTGTAGCTGCACTGACTTGCCTGTCCTTTTAACTCTCAGTATTTGTGTCAGTGGAGTCAGGTATCTGTCCTGCTCCACCACAAGTGGTACATTTATAACTCAACCACATGGCAGCTGTTAAAGATCCGCTTAGAGTGTTGTTACACATAACTATTAACACAATGTTTGGTGACATGGATGTGAACAGAGAAGTCACCTGTATGCGCATTTATATCACAGCAAGTACTTGATACCATTGTCAACATGGATCTCAAAGAGCTCTAATTAGGCCCTTTTACTAGTACTACACAGTTTAACTTATGTCATAAAGAAATTTATTATATTAAAACTGCTGTGTCTTATGTCTCTGCAGATGAAAAGAGGAGGTCAATTACCAATTTCAGAGACAGCTCCTTCATCCAAACTAAGGAGAAACCGTGTATCTCGGTCAAAGCTATGTCTGCTCTCTATCTGTCAAAGGTGGCACCTCAGGAATCAACACACAGCCTTTTAAAACCGGTAAAAAAAACATCTTCTCATTATGTGCTCTCTTCTTTTCAGTCCTGAATTTGTTTATAAAGTTATATAGTATAGGATGTTTATATAGTTATATAGTATAGTATTATAGTATATTCTCAAAGCTGTTAGGCTTTTGTACAAGGTAAACAAGCTAAATATTCTAGAGCATAGCATAGAAAGTTGACTATAAATGCATTTGAGCTTATTTAATGTCTAGCCTATTTAATGTGTGCATTAATTACACACATTAAATACTACCCTATATCAGGATTTATTTAGAAAGATATATGATTATCAAAAAATGTTTTATCTGATGTGACCTTTAAACTTCACTGTAGAGAGATGAACGGTGGACAAAACTACAAAAAAAAACCAACTATAATTTGTAACTAACAAATATCCAGTCCACCAACACACGTACACTAAGGCAACATCTTTCACGACATAGATTCGTAGCTACACATTGCAGTTTGTTATCATTGACATGGTGTCATATAACACATTGTACAATATAACACTAAAACATTTCAGCTAAGATCAAAACATTGCTTATGATTACAATTATTATTTCCACCTAGGCACAAGATCCGCTATCTGAATCTGGGAAAAGAGTGAAACTAACCAAGGTAAGGTAGAATTTTACCAGACATTTTGCATGATGGTGTGCATTGGATTTAACATAATCCAGTAACATAAACATCTTCCACACTATTTTATGGCTTAAGAACCAAATGCTTGCGTTTCCTGAGAGTAGCACGATTTTCTTCGAAAGAAAAAAGAGATACTGGATGTCATCCACTCTGTCTTTTATTTTTTTTATTTGTCATTGCGGTTGCATTTGCTGATTGCTTTGGAGCTCAGCTAACCCACTGACACCTGGCATGTGGAAAGCATATCAACTGGCATGATTTGGAAGGTAACATATCGCTCTCATTGCTGTAAGCATGTCTGCACACTCTGGAGCATGACTTTCACCGGATAGCTGACAAAGAACTCAATGATGAGAACGTTACTTTGTTCTTCTAAGATGGCTGAAGACTCCCAACAAAGGGAAAATGACCTCCCTCCACGCACTTCAGGCAGACATCAGCCAGGACCAGAAGACATCTCTGGGGCACATTTCCAACAGTCGATGCCATCCCAACTCTCCAAAGAAAAGCTCTACCAACAGCGGCAGAAATGTGAGCTGAGAAGGCTGCTGAAACACACAAACCCAGAGCTGAAGATGTTGGATGAAGTTGTGGATGAGGAGCTTGCTGAGGTTTTGAGCTCAGAGACTGAGGTGACAGCTGGTGAAACTGGATATGAGGGAGAGGTCCTTTCAAGATGTTTGATATTTGAGAATTGTGCCCTGAGTAACAAAGTATCTCCTTACACCCCCAAAGTGCACATGGCAGAGGAGACAGTGGAAAGAGGCGATGTCAGTAAAACATCAGCGGTTTTTGAGGCGCATGGAGAGAGGCCATATAATGAAAGTGTTAAAGGGATTGTGGAGGATGACAAAACGCCTGGTTCTAGTCCAGATCCTAACAGAGAGTGTGAGGAGATGATAAGAATAGATGTTCAGGCTACCAGAAGGATATTTGAGAGTCAGTCTGTGAAAACATTTAGACTAAATCCAGATAATAAGTTCCAGGGGAAAGTTTCTATTTCTGGGGATGAGACAGGGACAGTCCAAAAACGAAAACAGGACTTTGAAATCTGTAACAAAGACAATCTACACAGCGAAAACCAAAGCAATACATGTACCAAAAGTGTTGATTTGCGGGATCAGCTCGATAAACAAGGGCCATGTGTTAATATCATTGGTCAAAGCACTGATCGTGAGTTTTCTGGTGGGGAGGAGGTTTTTACTGCTGAAACAGTCTTTGAGGATGAGCCTACAAGTCTTCCTGGTGCAGACACATTTGGGGAAATAATAAAAACAAGTGCAGCTCTCTTCCAAAACAACCCTTTTATCCCAACAAACATTGAAAGAGAGCATTCTTTTGTGCATACATTAAACCCTCAAAGCCCATCAGAAGATGATGGGGCAGCTCACGACTATCTGATAGCTAATGTCAAGAACAGAGCCCATTTGTTTGAATCAATGCCATTTGACAAAATTAGGCATCAGAACAAGGATGAAATTGAGACGATGGTAGAAAACATCAAGGAAACATTAAATTCGCTTTATCGAGTTAATGCCATACATTCAGGTGGCTCAATCATTGAGGTGAATGAGACAATGATAGCTAAAAAGGCCAAATTCATACTGTCAGAGAGTGGGCCAAAGATAAAATACGATGAGGTGGCTGAAGGTGGTGCGCAAAACTTCATAGTCCAGTTGCTACCACGGGCAAACCTTAAGCCTCAGATCACTTACCTAAAGGAGGGCAGTAAAGGAAATATTGGGGCCACAGTGGTGAATGTACCTGTGCACCACCGTCAGTTCACTACCAACCAAGACACAGAGTTTAAAACTGCCAATGTGGTTCAGCTTGTAGAGGATATTCTCAATCAAGATAACTCTCTGAGGAAAGGAGTGATAATCCAGGAGGATGTGGACAGATGTGCTGAAGTCATTGTTTACTCCCTCTATAATTATTTTGATGAGGAAGATGTGAAAAGTTACTGTCCTCCACGTGCAGAGTATGATGACCCAGAGCCAGAAAGAGGTGATGTGAGTAAAACAGACAATCAAGAACTAAGAAAGGGCTCTATTGAATCATCCATAAGCTGCCTTCTACAAACTTCTAAAGACCAAACCCACAAAGGATCAGGCAGACCTGAAATCACAGTAAAAGGAAATGTAAAACTGTTCAAGAGTTGTATTGAAAAGGGAGATCTGGAGTATTTGAAAACTCTTCAGGCTGAGCCAACAGAGCAAGAACAAGAACTCCCTCCTAACCAAAATGTGGCTGGACAAGACATGGAGCTTCATCATGAACAGAGAGGTGATCAGACAGAGGAGTGTACCGAATGGGTCCCAGTGGATGTAAAGAGACTGAAAAACATGTTCTCTGGAGATCAAACACCAACAAACCCAAAGCTCAATGTACGTGAAACTCTTACCCAGTCTATCACCATTCCTTGTGCTTTCACAGGTAAAAATGTGCCACCTGGAAAGAGTCAGCCCTCTATAGAACGCAATATTGGGGTATTCCCCCATGGGCAAGTAAAGAATATCTTTAGGGAGTGTGGTGGTCAAACACCAGAAGAAGCATGTAAGACTGTAGTTGCACCACAGGAGTTGTATCTTCACCTTCAGACACAAGACGAAGGCAGGGTCCACTCTGCTGAATTAGTGGAGGTAGTGGATGACAATGACGAGATGTCTAACCTCCAAACTGCCATACATAACCTCCAACAGGCCACAATTGATGCCAAATCTTTCCATGACTCATTACAAGAAAAACAGCAATTCATGGTTCAAAGATCTTCTAAGACACCTGTTGTCTCAGTTACAGCAGGTGATGACAAACACTCAAGAACAGAAGCAGAATTGTGTCACGAAAATGAGGACCAAAAAGAGGGCCGAGACCCGAGCGCTGTGCCAAGATGGGATGAACTTTCATCAGCCTCAAACATTGCCTCAGAACATAAATCCGACCACCAATACAAGAATAAAGAGACATGCCACAAAGACACTAATTCTGAAAGAGTACAAACTACTGAAATATTCAGCAAAATGTGTCAAAAGGGCACAGAGGTGGTCCAGGAAAAACACTTTCAAGCTGCTATGGTGCCTGCACACAGTTCAGAAACAACAGCTGCACAGCAAGAGGATGAGGAAGTTGTTTTTCAGGGTAAACTTCAAGCAGCTTTGGATTCCCTGGGGAGATCCAATATTAATGTCACTAGAGGAGATTTCAAAGCAGCTATGATATACAAAAACTCTTCCAAACCTCACAAAGAAATATCCCAAAATATGGATGCAATGTCACCACTGAAACAAGAGGCCTCCAACGAACAAGTGACTGCAGCAAATGCAGCACCCCAAAGTGAAACCCTTAATAAACCAGGTATAAGTGCTGTACCAAGTGGAAGGCCTGTTGGTCCCAAACCAGTCATCCCGCCTAAACCTAAGCATTTGAAAGTGAAACAAAGAGACATTCACTCGGCCACCACAAAGAATCTTGAGGCAACCCAAACTAATACTGTGAGACCTGAGGAAACGGTACCACAACCATTGCCATCAATGACATCAATGTCACGTAAGGATGAACATGAACAAAACCAGTTAAAAATGAATAGTGGTGTGAACTCAGGACCTGATTCAGTGGATCAAGGTTCAGTCGTCACCTTGGAAAGTGATAACAAGAATAAAAATATCATTAATCAACAACAGGAGATAAATGCCACAACAGAAGAGAAAACCACCCAGGATTTCCTAATCGAAGAGAGTATGAATGAAACAGATGAAAGCCATGTAGATTTTCATGAAGCATGTAAGAAATTTGGAGGAAAAAAGGAAGCTTCAGTGAAAAATGCTCCTATTAAGCCAAAAAGAGTAAAAATTGCCCAGCCCGACAATAAAAATCCAAAACACATGTCTGGAGATAAAACTTCCTCAATTCACACACATGTGGCTGGGGAACCACAACAGACTCTAACTGGTCTCTCGTGCAGTAACCAAAACACCTGTGGACAAACTGCTGGCAGCAAAGACAAGCATGGGAAAGAGATGAGACAAGAAAGCAAAGTTGAGATGAGGGAAAAAAAAGGACGGACCGAGACAGAGGACGAATGCCGACAGCGGCTGTCAGTACACATGGATGAGATCATGAGAGGGAACATAACAGCAGCCATGGACATTTTTGACAACTTGCGAAAGCAGGAGGAACTGCAGAGCATTCTCAGTCAAGTTGAAGAAATTGAAAAGGACACAAGTGAGGTTGATGTAAGGTCTCTGAGGGGAGTGTTTGAGAATGCCCCTGACTGGGTTGTCAGCTCTGACAAAGATAAACAAAAAAAGGTAAAAGTAGAAAACAAAGAAGAGAGGTTGCCGTTGATGAGAGACAACACTGAAAGCCAGTCCTCAATGGCACACGTTTTTGGAGATCTCGAGCGAGCCAGTGAGGAAATCATGAATCTAAAAGAGCAGACTTTAGCCAGACTCATGGACATAGAAGGAGCCATAAAGAAGGCTCTTTATTCTGTCTCTACGTTGAAATCTGACTCAGATATTGTTGGTTTGTCGTGCCTGTTCAAAGAGTCATTAGGGACCGTGCAAGGTAATTCTGGTAATATCAGTAAACTCAGCATTGGGTCAAGCAGAACAAAATGCCCTACAGCACAGGGAAACACAGCTCTGCCAGTTAGTCCAAGCATTGAGGTAACCTCTGCAAAACAACACGCCAGTCCTCCATCTTCACCTGCCTTCATCTCCATCCAGTCAGCTGCTCGAAAGACGGATAAAACAGAGTTGCTTCCACCAGAAACCACTGCCTGCCCAACATGTCAGCACAGCCCAAAGACAGAGGAGAAATTCCGGACAACGAAAACCCTGGCATGCAACAGCCCTGCTCAAAACAGAAAAAGGGATCCCAGAAAAGGAGGTCAAAAACAGTCCTCTCATAGCCCACTTAACCCTAAACGAGAGCTTAGTGTACTCGAGGTGCAGACTGACCGTGAGGGGAACAGTATTATGGGCACCAAAACAGTCACAGAGAACTATGAGAGGACTGATAACTTTGGAAACCGGTTTTACTCTTCCAAAACCTCCACTGTCGTCACTGCTCAGCCAGAAACTGCAACAGCCTCAGGTCAGGCCGTGGTCAGTCCGGCTACGTATCAAGTTACCAAGTACCCAGAAGTTCAGCTGCCGATCAATGAGAAACCTTAAATCATTCACAGACAGGTGCAGTTTGTTACATTTGAGCTAAGTGGTGGCAGTGTTTTTCATATTCTGAATTACAAAAGTTGTTATGTACATAATTTTATTTACTAAAATATGAATTATGTTGGTTATTATTGCTTGCTTGTTTATTTATAAGAGGTTATTAATAGTTTGAGAATTTTCTTATTGATGTTTAAGGATTTATTTTTAGTTTGTATTCTTTAAAACTGTTTAGGTTTACATTTGAAATTAAATATGCATTATTGGTTTTCATTTATACTTTTGTGTTTGTTGTTATTAATGCTTATTATTGTTTTGTTTCAACTCACTTTTAGCTCAGTCTAATTTTTTCTCATCAGTTTCAACCAGCTTGTCGAGAGATGTGTTCAGCCTGTTTGAAGCCGGTTTATCCGATGGAAAAAATTACAGCAGACAAATACATTTTTCACAAAACGTGCTTCTGTTGTAAACAATGCAAGAAAAAATTAAGGTGAGATATTAAAATATTCTACTGAAAAATCACTGGCAACATCGATCAATGATACCCAATATTGATTTAGATACAGTTAGTTACTTTGATCTCTTTGATCAAATCACTTTTGATTGATAGATTACGTATCGTATTGGCCGAAATATAAGATAGCCCTAATTATAAACTGACCCATTCTACCATACAACAATTGTTTTTAATAGAAACAAATACTTCAGTACTTCAAAATATTCCATATTTAACTCCAGCCTCTTATATTTGGGCCAATAATTTATTGGTTAAAATAAACTTAATGTTGGCCAAATACATTCAAAATATTAAATTGATTGATTGGTTGAATGATTGTATGTAACAGAAGCCATGCTTTTTACAGAACATATTAATTACACAGTGTTACTTTACAGCGTATTTACATAATGTTCCTTCATAGAGTACTTGTTCCCACTCTGGGGTGCACCATGAACAATAAAAACTAGTAAACTCTAAATGTACCACCAAGCTACAGTTACCACAAAAATATTGAACTGTAACTGACAAATTGTGCTCATTTGTAGCATGTACAATTACGCACCATTGCATGGGGAATTCTACTGCATATTTCACTACCAACAACTGTTCAGAAGAAAGGGGAATTATGATGAGGGCTTTGGACATGCTCAACACAAGAACCGATGGCTTCTAAGGAATACTGCTGGCAGTGCGTCTAATGAGTCTGAGTCTGAGGCATAAATAACCAGTGACAACGTGAGTACAGCAGGCAACACTTACAGTTTTTTTATATGCATTCTTTCTTGTTATATTCATGATAATTCATTAACTTCCCTGCATTAAAACTGTGTTCTGTTTATTTCCTCAGCTGATGGGGACTGTGACTACACAGAAATCTTGCTGAAGATACGTTTGAGGCACCATTAAATTGCCAACTACTGTCCAAATCTTAAAAAGTGTTCATATACTGATTGGTAATGAATGAATGAATGAATGAATGATAACCCACGACCTAATTGCAACAATGCCTTAATCATTGGGAGACTCTGCAGCTGTAACTGCAACTGTGACAGATTCTGACACATGTAATCATCTCATCATTCATGCAGTTTAATTAAATTACAGTCTGCTATTTTTCTTGTTGTTCACAATTACTACAACAAATTACAGTAAAAATGTTTGTACAATCCTCTCTTGTGGACACAAATTGAAAACAATGTTTGTAAATTTGAATTTAACTTCTGAATGCTCAGGAACCTCACACCAGTTACATTTCTACCTGCCGTATTGATATGGTGGTCTGTAACGTTTCTAACTGATAACCCACTTGACACAACATTACTGTAATGAGTTAATTTCACACGAATATACAAATAAAGGCAAGCATTGCCATGTGATTCACCATTCATATGGTCATTTTTTTGCCCTGAAAATATGTGAATAATAATAATAAAAACATTTTAGCATTTATACTTTTATTGGACAGCTGACAGGAAATGAGGGTGAGACAGAAGGGGAATGACATGCAACAAAGGTCCCCAGACGGACGCAGACCCGGAAGGTTATAGTTCACCATTCAACGTCTTAATCCCTATGTCACAAGGGCACCCCTGAGCTTTGTACTAAAGTAAATTATACATGCATGTCAATTTCCAACTTCTGCAGTTTTCAGACCTGATAATTGGTGTGAATGCTGAAGGCATTCACAACATGTTATTCTACATACATTCAAAAGATGTATTATTATTATTCTTCAGACCGCTTTTTTTGCGAGTCTTCTCCTTCGACATTATTCAACGTAGAAACTTGCTCAATTAGGACATTATTGCGTGTATTCAACTTTTTTCATACTTTCTGAAATATTCAACGTTTTCCAGGAATTTTGCTCCATTCAAATGAATGGCCGGAATGTTTTGCTAAACTTTAGGAATCCAGTTTAGCGCCAGCCTTTCAACAAACATTCAACTATTCCACATCTTTCACATCACATCTTTGTTGTTTTTTGTCGTTTTTGTTGTTTATAGTGTCGTTTTTGTTTATAGTGTCATTTTGTTGTTGTTTTTTTGTCGTTTTTGTTGTTTATAGTGTCGTTTTTTGTTATTTTTGATGTTTTTTGTTGTTTTTTGTCGTTTTTGGTTGTTTATAGTGTCGTTTTTGTCGTTTTTGTTGTTTATAGTGTCGTTTTTGTCATTTTTTGACGTTTTTTGTTGTTTTTTGTCGTTTTTTGTTGTTTATAGTGTCGTTTTTTGTCGTTTTTGTTGTTTATAGTGTCGTTTTTTGTCGTTCTTGTTGTTTATAGTGTCGTTTTTGTTGTTTTTTGTCGTTTTTTGTTGTTTATAGTGTCGTTTTTGTTGTTTTTTGTCATTTTTTTGTTGTTTTTTGTTGTTTATAGTGTCGTTTTTGTTGTTTATAGTGTCGTTTTTTGTCTTTTTGGTTGTTTATAGTGTCGTTTTTGTTGTTTTTTTGTCATTTTTTGTCATTTTTTGTTGTTTTTTGTTGTTTATAGTGTCTTTTTTGGTTGTTTATAGTGTCGTTTTTTGTCGTTTTTGTTGTTTATAGTGTCGTTTTTTGTCGTTCTTGTTGTTTATAGTGTCTTTTTTGGTTGTTTATAGTGTCGTTTTTGTCGTTTTTGTTGTTTATAGTGTCGTTTTTGTCATTTTTTGACGTTTTTTGTTGTTTTTTGTCGTTTTTTGTTGTTTATAGTGTCGTTTTTTGTCGTTTTTGTTGTTTATAGTGTCGTTTTTTGTCGTTCTTGTTGTTTATAGTGTCGTTTTTGTTGTTTTTTGTAGTTTTTTGTTGTTTATAGTGTCGTTTTTGTTGTTTTTTGTCGTTTTTTATCGTTTATAGTGTCGTTTTTGTTTTTTTGTTGTTTTTTGTCATTTTTTGTCGTTTATAGTGTCGTTTTTGTTGTTTTTTGTCATTTTTTGTTGGTTCTAGTGTCGTTTTTTGTCATTTTTTGTTGTTTATAGTGTCGTTTTTGTTTTTTTGTTGTTTTTTGTTGTTTTTTGTCATTTTTTGTCGTTTATAGTGTCGTTTTTGTTGTTTTTTGCTGTTTTTTGTCATTTTTTGTTGGTTCTAGTGTCGTTTTTTGTCATTTTTTGTTGTTTATAGTGTCGTTTTTGTTGTTTTTGTCGTTTTTTGTTGCTTATAGTGTCGTTTTTTGTCATTTTTTGTTGCTTATAGTGTCGTTTTTGTTGTTTTTGTTGTTATTGTTGTTTTTTGTTGTTTATAGTGTCGTTTTTTGTCATTTTTTGTTGTTTATAGTGTCGTTTTTGTTGTTTTTTGTCATTTTTTATCGTTTATAGTGTCGTTTTTGTTTTTTTGTTGTTTTTTGTTGTTTTTTGTCATTTTTTGTCGTTTATAGTGTCGTTTTTGTTGTTTTTTGTCATTTTTTGTTGGTTCTAGTGTCATTTTTTGTCATTTTTTTGTTGTTTATAGTGTCGTTTTTGTTGTTTTTGTTGTTTTTTGTTGCTTATAGTGTCGTTTTTTGTATTTTTTTGTTTTTTTGTCGTTTTTTGTTGTTTTTTGTTCTTTATAGTGTCGTTTTTGTGGTTTTTTGTTGTTTTTTGTCGTTTATAGTGTCAATTTTTGTTGCTTATAGTGTCGTTTTTGTTGTTTTTGTTGTTATTGTTGTTTTTTGTTGTTTATAGTGTCGTTTTTTGTCATTTTTTGTTGTTTATAGTGTCGTTTTTGTTGTTTTTTGTCGTTTTTTATCGTTTATAGTGTCGTTTTTGTTTTTTTGTTGTTTTTTGTTGTTTTTTGTCATTTTTTGTCGTTTATAGTGTCGTTTTTGTTGTTTTTTGTCATTTTTTGTTGGTTCTAGTGTCATTTTTTGTCATTTTTTTGTTGTTTATAGTGTCGTTTTTGTTGTTTTTGTTGTTTTTTGTTGCTTATAGTGTCGTTTTTTGTATTTTTTTGTTTTTTTGTCGTTTTTTGTTGTTTTTTGTTCTTTATAGTGTCGTTTTTGTGGTTTTTTGTTGTTTTTTGTCGTTTATAGTGTCAATTTTTGTTGCTTATAGTGTCGTTTTTGTTGTTTTTGTTGTTATTGTTGTTTTTTGTTGTTTATAGTGTTGTTTTTTGTCTTTTTTGTTGTTTATAGTGTCGTTTTTGTTGTTTTTTGTCGTTTTTTATCGTTTATAGTGTCGTTTTTGTTTTTTTGTTGTTTTTTGTCATTTTTTGTCGTTTATAGTGTCGTTTTTGTTGTTTTTTGTCATTTTTTGTTGGTTCTAGTGTCGTTTTTTGTCATTTTTTGTTGTTTATAGTGTCGTTTTTGTTTTTTTGTTGTTTTTTGTTGTTTTTTGTCATTTTTTGTCGTTTATAGTGTCGTTTTTGTTGTTTTTTGCTGTTTTTTGTCATTTTTTGTTGGTTCTAGTGTCGTTTTTTGTCATTTTTTGTTGTTTATAGTGTCGTTTTTGTTGTTTTTGTCGTTTTTTGTTGCTTATAGTGTCGTTTTTTGTCATTTTTTGTTGCTTATAGTGTCGTTTTTGTTGTTTTTGTTGTTATTGTTGTTTTTTGTTGTTTATAGTGTCGTTTTTTGTCATTTTTTGTTGTTTATAGTGTCGTTTTTGTTGTTTTTTGTCGTTTTTTATCGTTTATAGTGTCGTTTTTGTTTTTTTGTTGTTTTTTGTTGTTTTTTGTCATTTTTTGTCGTTTATAGTGTCGTTTTTGTTGTTTTTTGTCATTTTTTGTTGGTTCTAGTGTCATTTTTTGTCATTTTTTTGTTGTTTATAGTGTCGTTTTTGTTGTTTTTGTTGTTTTTTGTTGCTTATAGTGTCGTTTTTTGTATTTTTTTGTTTTTTTGTCGTTTTTTGTTGTTTTTTGTTCTTTATAGTGTCGTTTTTGTGGTTTTTTGTTGTTTTTTGTCGTTTATAGTGTCAATTTTTGTTGCTTATAGTGTCGTTTTTGTTGTTTTTGTTGTTATTGTTGTTTTTTGTTGTTTATAGTGTTGTTTTTTGTCTTTTTTGTTGTTTATAGTGTCGTTTTTGTTGTTTTTTGTCGTTTTTTATCGTTTATAGTGTCATTTTTATTGTTTTTTGTCGTTTTTTGTCATTTTTTGTTCTTTATACTGTCGTTTTTTATATCCCCTAGTTCAACTTTATTAATGTAGCACTTTAAGCACCAATTTTAAAAACCACTTATTACTTATAATTTATTGTGGTTGAAACTATGGTGTGTTTGATGCAGCTCACCTTGTCCAGCAGATCCTCTGGGACCCTCCTCACGTTCACCCTGGCATCCCTCCAGAGCTCCTTTTGCAGGATCACCATTCTACAAAAAGCAGACTTGAAGGGATCAGTCCACTCCACCACTGATTGACAGCTGTGGATTTCACAAAAATAATTCATTTTCACTGTATAAACCGCTGCCTATCCCTATAGACTAATTCCCCAGCTGATTTATATGTTTTTGCTACCATAACTGTAGTGGCAGAGTTGAACTAAGCCATTTTCATTGACAGTGTAAATATAGACGTTTGGTGAGAAAGCAGCACACACACCAAACAATAGTAGTAGAAGAAAAAGAAAAAGAAATCTTTGTCATTGAGCACATTCACACAGTGCACACACAACGAAATTGCCCCACGAAGCATATTCACACATACATGCATACATATATATCAGATAAGGGCCTGTAACATGCACGGAGAAGGCATAGGGTGAGGGCGTCGCCATTTCAGCGCACCCGGAGCAATTGGGGGGGTCGGTGCCTTGCTCAAGGGCACCTCGGCAGTGCTCTGGAGGTGAACTGGCACCTCTCCAACCACCAGTCCACACTGCGTGTTTTTTTCCCCATCTGGACCCTCCAGCTCTCAACCCAAGCCCCTACCCACTGAGCCACTTTCGTCCCCATAGGATAAAGAGTGAGCGTACGACTGCAAATTGTCGCCCGAACCTACAGAGGAGAAAAAGTATTTGTTTTGTTTTAAAGGATGCAAAGTGAATGTACATACTGTTTATCATTCACTGTTTGCTTGTCAAAGAAGGGACCTTAAGGGGCTGGAGTTTAGTAGGGGCCCTGAGGTGTTTGCTTGCTTACCTCTGTCACAATGCAGGAAGCACAGATGGGTGCCTCACAGTCCCATCAATTGTTGCGTCCAGTTGCACTGTAAATCCCATATATTTCAAGGGTTTCCAAATCCAAATGCACAGGTGTCAACATTTTACAGCTTTCAAACCTTCCATCGTTGTTCACTGGGAGGGTGAGATTTATTTGTTTCTCATCTGTGAAGTGGGGCCCACGCTCCAAGATCTGGTCAATGTCACAGTGATGTGGGAAGCTCATGCCTGTAAATACCTGACCAATCACATCGAAAGCTGAAAACATGATGGGGATGCATCACAGATTTAACATGGACAATGAAAAGTAAATCAGCAGCAATATTGATACGTGTGATTGTTTCAAGAACAAGATGCAAAAGATTGAAGATTGTTTAATGCCACAATCAGTTTTATTTTTTTTAATTATTTATTTATTTTTTGCCTCATGGTAGCAGAACATTACACCTATACCATTACATACATTTGACAAATTATGGTCTTAGAAGGTTGATATGTTGCCTATTTACACATCCAGCACATTGGAGTTGTGTTTCTTGGCACCTAACTTTATCTGTGTCAATGACATTAAAGTTGTGCAAATCCGCAGGTCAAAAAACAAACAAAAGTGACTTCATGTACTTAGTTATGCTGCGCTATGACACATCTGCTTATTCTCCTTTTCCATAATGCTCTACAGGTGACTCGTGGCAACTGAAAAACATACAGAGGGAATACATTCATGAAAAATGAATAACACACATTATGCATAGTGCATAGTAAATATACAAAGACGATACATGATTGAATATATATAAAAAATCCCAGCTATCAAACAGTCATTAAAACATCTATACTGTCTTAACCTATTGAAATATTAAAAGAAGAAAATAATGTTTAATATTTTACAAGTTCAACATGATTCAGTTGAAGCTTTGAATGTAAGTAACAGCATGTCTTGTTACCAGTTATCAGTTGAGAGCAGGCAAACCATTATGTCCATATAAATTACATTTTTCTGCTCTTTCCTGATTTTTCCTCTCTAGTAAAGGACCCCTCCTCAGAATTTCTGAAATTAAAAAGAAGAAGATCAATATATAGAATTGCTTTGACTTTCCTGTAAGTGAAATAAGAACTCAGTTTTGAAAAAGTTTATCAACTCACATGAGTTCAGTGTGGTCCTGAAGTTCAACATTAAGGGTTTCAGGCAGTAGCAAACATAAACCCGCAGCAGCAATGGGTGCAATGCCATATATCAGCATGGGGATGGTGTAATGGTGGACGTCCAGGAGTCTGATCAGTGGAACGAGGATGCCCGCCACACGACCAAACACGGAGTTTAGACCTATGCCATTCTGCCTACCAGTACAGACAATAAACTCATCAGCAATCTCATAGCATGTAATATTGTAATAGCAAACATTTTCTGCCAATATTTAAGTGCAATTAAAAATGTTATGTTTCACCTCTGGGACATTACACACCTTACCTTAGAATGGTAGGGTATAGTTCTGCAGTATAAGGATAGACTATGGAGAGACTGGCAGTGGCAGCAGATCTTGCTATTATGGCCATGACTGTTACCACTACAGGAAGGTCTGATGGAAAAATTATGAATCAAAAACACAGTGTGTTGTGTCAGAATAAAAAATACATCTTGGGTTAGAAGATATCTTTGGATGTAGCAAAGATCACAGAGAAAATAAATATTTATTTATTTAATTTTTTATCGTAGTTCTCAAAGATCAGGTAAATATATGGTCAAGACAGATTACAACAGACTCCTGTTACTATACAACAAAGTACCTTTTGGAACAGCAAGTATTGCCAAACAAGCAAAACCTCCAAACAACAGGGACACTAGTTGACATATTTTCCTCCCAAAGTGCTCAATAAAAGGCAAAATGCCCAGATGTGCAGGAATTTCTACCACGGCAAAGATGAACTGTGTCAGGTAGATATCCAGACCAAAACTGCCAACATTCAGGCTCAGTCCATAGTACATCACACTGATTCCAAACCTATTAACAGAGTGAAAGAGATATCTTCAGTGCAACCATAAAGGTAGGTCTGTAGACTTGGCAGCAGGTTGTGGTTGAAGTGAATACTCACCAGACGTAGCACATTAAGAGAGCACGTTTTCTCAGATATGAAATCCTGAAGATGTCCAACATGCTTCCTCTTTTGGATGTACCCTCAAACTCCAGCTAAACAATGTAGGTATATCTTTTTAGTTAATTCATGTTTATTTCAGAGTTGTATTGTGTTGATGCAGTTTACCTTGTCTAGCAGATCGTCCGGGACCTCCCTCCCGTTCACCTTGGCTGCCCTCCTGATCTCCCTTATGGCCTCCTCCTTCCTGCCCTGGGTGATGAGCCAGCGAGGTGACTCCGGGAGAATCCTAATCGACATATTGTTCCACGATCACAAACTATAATGTACACTTTATTTTATTTTTCGTCTGGCTAAAATGGAGATTAACATCTAGAACATTAAATCCAAGTGGCCTGACAGGCTGCTGACCAGTAAAAGATTCCCAGGACAAGGACAAGAGGGCTGAAGAGCACAAGCTGTAGGATCCTCCAGTTGTGGATGAAATAGGCAGCGCCAGCCAATATCATTAGTCCAACAGGGAAAAAAGAGTAGCAGATAATGGTGCAGAACGCAAACTTGGAGGAATCACTCCACTCTCCACCTAAAAGCAACAATACAGACAGAATTGGCATACTTTCTCCCATGTTATTTTTGAAAGTAAGCCATATAAAGTGTGTGTAACTTGATACATACTACTCTTATTACTAACTTCACTATAATTATGATGAAATAAAATGTTGCCACTTTAAGAGCCAACTTTTGCCGCTTGCAACTTGCAAGTCAAAGCATCAGCCATCAGTGGCTTTCATTCCAATTTTACAAATAACCTCCTCGGCATGCACTTTGTGTTGCTGATTATCAAGTAAAACAGGCTGCAACAGGACGACAAATCATTTGTAAAATTAAAATGAAAGTGCCTTTAGGTCCAATTGGAAAGTACTGGTCTGAATTTAAGAGACCCATGCCCATCCCCAAACTGTAAAGAAAATGATTATCAACTTTATTATATCACCATATGCTCTACTCGGCCCCAGCCTGTGACTTTTTTAAGTTTTGTGTTTTAATGTGCTTTTGTTTGTTTGTAGTCAAATCAATCAATCAGTCAAAGATACTATGTGTGTTATTTAAAAATGTCTGACTTGATGTCCCCAGGTGGTAGTTCCAAAATGTATTTTATGGCAGCAATGCAATGCACACTATTCTAGTTGTGAACATTTTACCTACCTATCACAAATGCATTAACGGTAATGCCTGCAACAGATATGCCCCCTGAAAATTTGAGAACCATATAAACACAGATGTTGGGTGATAAACCAGCAGTGACACCAAACAAGAGTAGGAGAAGCAGTGAAAGCAGGACCACTAAGCGTCGACCAAACCTGCAAAGAGAAGAGAAGAACTGTTACATTTGCACTTGAGTTTTGTATGAATATGACACTTGTAAGAATCTTTCTGTACTATGAATTCAACACAATTTAGATCATTTTAACAGATACACTGTACGTATAAAATAGTTTCTATGAATGCAGAGTTGTTTCTGCACCCAGTTTAGAATTGTAAGTATGCATGTATTAAAGGTGGGAGTGAACGTCTACCTGTCAGCCATCTGCCCCAACACCAGCGATCCGACCAGAAGACCGGCCATGTAAATGGACTGTGATGCCTCAATCAAACTGCTCCTGTCACACACCAGGTTGAACTGACAACAGGAAAGATGATGTAAGGAGAAGACAAAAAAAAGTTTTGTTTTTCTTCGCTAGGTTACTACTTTCTGAGGTTGTGTTGCTTTTGAAAGGATGTAAATGAGAGTATTATTTTTCATGAATCTATCATTATTATTAGTTGTAATTGTAGTATTAACTGCTTTGTTGTGAAGTCTTAAATTGTGCTGTTTCAACTTATGTATTTTTTTATGTTTTGACATTTTTTAACACAAGTATTTGTGTTGTTGTTGTGTTGTTTGTAGTTTAGAAATTAGAAATAAATAGAGACAATTCAACAGTGATTTTCATCAATATGTTGAACAAACCAACATATCGCTGACCAGCAGCATGTACCATAACCAGGATACCAGTTAAGTAAAAAGTCAAAGCCAACTGATTTATCACACAGAACAGCTGCCACACTACTTAATACAATGGACTATCCTCCACACTAACATTCTGACAAATACTAATTATTTTTCCATAAATACGTTCAGTCATTTCTAATAATGAGTACGTCTTACCTCTGTCACAAGGCTGGAGGCACCTTTGGGTGCATCAAAGACTGATCCATTTAAGCATCCTGTTGTACTGTTAATTCCATATGCTTCAATGGTTTCCAAATCCAAATCCACAGGTGCGAACATTTTACAGCTTTCATATTTCCCATCTTTGTTCACTGGGAGGGTGAGATTTCTTTGTCTCTCTTCTGTCAGGTTGGGCCCACGCTCCAAGATCCAGTCAGTGTTACAGTGATGTGGGAAGCTAATGCCTGTAAACACCTGGCCAATCACGTCGAAAGCTATGAAAATGGTGGGGATGCATAATGCAGCCACTAAACGTTTCTGGAATAAACCAAACCCCCCAATCTCCTTCAGGATCTGCCCAAAGTTGCTCATATTGGTATCTGAATGTGCTCAGAAAGGTTTTACTTTAAGTAACGTTCTGCACAGTCAACTTGACTCTCGTCCCGCAAGTTAACGTTTAAACTGACAATGGCAGTGCTTTTATCACCTGCTAAACTGCTAACAGACTACCAAAGTATTAAAATGTGATATGTCAGGATCCCTCAGGCTGAAGTCCAGCTGAAGCCCGCCCCAATAAGCTTTCGGAGGAGAACAGCAGTTCATGTTACGTATGTTATATGGTCAATAACTGTCTGTGGACATGCTTTGACATATGTCATTAATTAAAACTCAATAACATACTCTATGCCTGATCCTTGCTAGATCACCATGATGGGTAATTTTTCTCAAGCAATTTCTGCACTTATAGAAAGAGTGGAGCTCAAAAGCCTCATCAGGAACTTATCAGGAACGCTCTTCAAAGTCTGAGTTGAGTGGACGTTTGGCCTCGACCTCCAAACCAGCTGCTCTTCCCTGACTGGTCACATGTGGAGCCTGATATATTTCACATACGGTGTCCCTGAAGTGCAAAACACACAGATCAACAAAATAGAAAACAAAATGATATGGAAATCCTTTTTGCTGCAATATACAGAACATCCTGGCTGTACTTTGCTTTCAAGAGTAACAGTACTGAAACCAGTCACAGAATCATTTTTTTCTAGCAGTAGATATACATGGCACAGAGATCAGATTTTCTTATTTTCTGTCTTACCACACCACAGGCTGCTGGAACAATGACGCTGCTGCAAAAACTCAACAAGTCTCATCTACTCTGTGTGTCGAAAGTACACAGTCAAATGTGATATATGAAAATAAATACCCAGAGGGTGTGAGCAAAGGCAGAAACTTGCTGCACAGGGCGTACACAAGAAAAACAAGTTGTTGTGGCCTTGTCCCTCCATTTTGTCGGTTTGAAAATTTGCACTTGAGGGGCCGCCATATCAACCAGTTGAAATTATGTGAAGAGTTGTTGAACGATGACATCACGTGAAATGCAGACCCTGCTGGCCACGGAGGCCAAAGACCCCTAGGGTAAGAGAGCATTTTCTAAAAATTCAGTCTCTTGAAAGTCCATCAACTTTATAAACATTTTATATTAAATGGGTTGAGTACCCCTTTAATGTTTAGAAAGCAGATAATAGACCTACTGAAACCAGTTCTTCTGGGTGAAAGTGTTGTAAAAGGACATTAGTAATCATATATCTGAGGATAGTGAGGATAGTAATAAAAACCTTAAGGCAGTGAGAGAACAGGAACAAATCCTTCGGTTTGAAACAGTGAAACAGCTAAAAAATAAAAATGGTTATTGGAGAAATATAACTTTAAAAAGGGAGAGAGAATGCCCAGGAAAAGAGTGAAGACCATATAATGAATATGTAAAGAATATGTAAAGATGGCAACACACCTAACGTTACTCTGGAGTCAGTTCAGTATAGGTGACTGGTTCTACCTGGATTATTCATTTTTGTAAACATTTATCTATTTACAGGAACAACTTACTAAAAATGACAGGTAATGATGTACTTGAAATAAACAGAAAGTGCTAACAGCTGACTGATATGCTAATTCTCTATTGATAAACACTTGGTCATTTTTAATTTAAGGCTAGCAAAAAATTGAACATGTTTAAAGTCAAAATACAAAGATTTCCTCTTAACATTTTATCTGTAAGCAAAAAATTCATTCATTTCCATTAAAATGGCTTCTGGAGGGTTATGACATTATCACATCGCCAAATTAAACAGTAAAACCTTGCTGGCATTTCAAATCTACATATTAGAGCAGTATTAAATAAACGTCGGTGCCAATAACTGTGAGATGCACTTCATTGTCAAACCACGTCACTGATGCACAAAACCATCCAGAGAGTGTTTGAAAGGATGTGACATCTGTGCTGATAACAGCCTTTTGCGTCAAAATCCAAAATGCGTTTTCTGACCATTTAAAATGTCTACAATCATAGCTGAGCTTTTTCAAATCTGGAGGATGTAAAATTATAATTTTTAACAAGTGATAAAGCAGCTGTATGGACTTCAGATGTGGGTTAAAGTAAGTACTGTAAACTGCCTCCACTTGGTATTATTAAGAGTTGGAGGCAAATTTGCTGTTACTCAGTTCAAAATTTGCTGAAATCTAAAGTGGACAGGCATTAAAGCAGTGCATCAGGACAGCTGGGTAAAATATATTCAAACTTTTCAAAGGCAAAAAATGAAAAACTTTATGAGTTAAGGTAAATGAGCGTCATACATGACATACAGTGACAGTTAATCCTGCAAAATGAGAGGATTCAAAGCCAAATTTGCAGTGTTGTCATCCTCCTTCACGCAGTGCTACAACCCACAATCATGTCATAGGACAGAAAAAAGGCCAAGAGTGAAACACCCAGTATAAAAACAAATCAAAGCCAACTGTCATTATTTACATACTAGAGATTAAATCAAGTACTTATGTTTCATCCACATGAACAAGAAAATGCACTTAAGTTGTTTTTTTAAAGAATTTGAGAAACTGATTCCAAAACAGACACAAACTATACCGACAGACATACACATCTACTCATACAACCCGTGTGGTTTCAGCTGTTATGAAATGTTTTACTTTACTACAATTTCAACATATAATCAAATTTACAAAAAAACCTCAGGCTACTGTCATGTATAAAATGAGTGGAGGCAAATTTGGTTCTTTGTAGACGGAGATCTGACCAGGACTATGGTAACCCCAAAACATAAATTAGCATAAATAATAAGACAAAAATCAACGTTATCTTGCGCTACTTTTGCCTAATCATTTAGGTTTTATAATTAAGTAAATTTAATGAAGAGTATATCAATCGAAGTACTGGAACAATCAAAATATGTTTAATAATTTAAATCCAGTCATTAAGTTGTCAAAGTTTTTGTTGGATACTTTGTTTCTAATTCTGCTGGTTGTATCAATACTTAAAAGGATCAACAAATCCCATGAAAACACCAAAATCAACAATGAACTGATTCTACTAAGAAGTTTTAACCGTGTATCCAAAGTCTGATATATTTTATTCTTCTGTGCCATTGACCTCCATTGCTGCCCAGAACTATTCAAACATCAGTAAGCCGCATTGTTGCACTGTTAACATGTGCCTTCATTATGATGAACATGGGCCCACGTACACCATCCTGCTGCTGTAAATACTCACAACAGCACCAAATCTGTATCAATCCACAAATGAAAATAGTACCCAATGAATGCACTATTGACTTCCGTTTGAGTAACATTTCATAAAACTACAGTGCCCAGCTGTTTCAGGAAATTGTTTTGCTTTATTTAACACTAAACTATATCTCTGAGACCATTTTTGAGGATGTGCGTGTCCCATAGGAATGAATGGGCCTGAGGCTGAGATCCACAGACAGTGCAGGGGTCTCAGAAAGTAACTAACACATTGTTAGTTTTGGTCTTTTCATGGCATTTGTTGACGAAAATACAGAATTAAACTAATCCTTTAAAGATTGTTACTGTTGGGAGTGTTCACATCCTTCTGAAAAAAATAATTAGGGCCCGAGCACTGAGTTGTGCGAAGGCCCTATTGTAATTTCACATTACATTTGTTGTGCCACATCACATCAGCACCCGTCGGTGAGAAAATGTTTCAGGTTTACTGAAGTGTGAAATAAAATTTAAATTCTAGTTGGCTTCGTAAGCTGCATCTTACCTCCTTTTAAAATTAAGTAAAACGTTTGACATGAGCAACTGAAACCACATTTGTACACAACATAATGCTCCATATGGTAACTGGGGACTTCCCCAAAACATGCATTCAGTAGTTCTGATGAATATAAGGCATTATTACACTTCAGGATTCAAGGGCGTTAGTTCAGATTGTGCAAATGCATCACATATTAGAGAGAAAAAAATAACAGAATGAGGGAGACCAGAAATGAAAACTGTTTGTTGTAGATACTTGCATCCTTCCACATATACGCTGTAAACTTTTTTGAGTGATTCTTACACTGTACGCTCTGATACTTCAGCCGACCACCAAATTCAACGAGGCTGCCTTGTATAATCCTATGGGTGACAAAACGGTACTGTTTTCTTTGGCAGTAGTGGTTTCTTAACAGCTATAGAAAGAAAAAAAGCATTAAACTATTTTTTTTTTTTTTAATTTTCACAATATTTAGGCAAGTCACGGTCCCAGGTAGAACAACAGTTTAACTAATGCTGAGCTGAGCAAAGCCCATCAATTTGACGTCATCTGGTATTTCAGATCCCTCGATTCCAGAAGCCTGTGGAAAAAAGAAAGAAGATTAAAAAGTAAGCAGTAACACATTAGATTAACTAAAATATATCTTAAAACACCCTGTTCACTGGTTTTTTAACATACCAATATTGAATCAACAATAACTTCTGCCATATTTTCTCGAAACACATTCTTAGGCTTCTCTGCTTTAAGGTGCTCCATCACTTTCCTCACTAGTGACTTTGCGACTTTGAGTACCTTGAAAAGCGCTATATAAATAAAATGTATTATTATTATTATTATTAGTGTGACCAGGGCTTTGTGGGCTTCTCCAGTTCACTAAAATGAAGCTATAAACTGGTTGTGTTACAAAGCGTATAACTGTAAATTTTAGTATTATATACTCCCTCTGTAGTCTCCTGTTACACCCAACACCAAATCAATTTCTAAGCAGATTTTAAAATATATAATGACAAAAATATTTAGCTCTGCAAGATGGACAGTTAATCTTAAATAGGGTGATTTTTGCTCTTCTAGCTAAAACAGGTTGGGTAAAAACAAGGTGAAGGTGTAGCACTGACCAGTTTGAAAGTGACATTTTTATTGGCTTGAGGCTCATCAACTATTTTCTTTGCAGCACCTTGAAAAGCAGCTGTGTCTGAAAAGAAAGAGCATAAGAGACCAACTTTGACAGGTGGACAAAAACAGTGTATTTGAAAAAAATCAAGCAAGACAAAAAACAGTGTATTTAAAAAAAATAAGTATATATATATATATATATATATATATATATATATATATATACACACACACACACATATACATATACATACACTAACAAGGCAGAGCTGTGGCTTAATAATTTCTTGAATTAAGATATATTAAGCCTGCGTGGGCTTGTTCATTTTGGTTGCTGCTATGGAAAGCATCACAACCGGTTTGTGGTACCTTATCAATCTGGCAGAGAACAATGGAAGTTGACCGATGTATACTGTATAATAAGTGCCTGATGATGGAATCAGTTGCAGGTGAGGAGGTGGGCTTCCCTTTTACTTATCTAGCTACCCAGATGGTATTTCATGGTCCCCCATGCATATTTGCAGTATTTTCGACAATAAAAAAGATAAACTGTGTAAGGTAGATATTCAGGCCCAAACTGCCATCATTCAGGCTCAGTCAACAATATAGGAAACTAGCGGAAAACCTAGTGTCAGAGTTGGGGCGAAAGTAGTGTCAGTTTAACAACCACTGTAAGAGACACAGTACAGGCTGAAAAGCAGTGTTTCATCATCTCCTGAAAGTCTCAAGTCTGTTGCACCTCTGACCAAAATCCATGAGTACATGATTTCACAGTGTACTGACACACACTTCTACATCACTGCAGCATTGTGAGAAGATAAACCACTGGAGGTCATCAAAAACAAGAATTTCAGCTGGTGTCAAGTTGCTTTTGACAAAGTTTTACCATTACAACAGTAGTTATTACATACAGATAAACATGGTGTATTTATGAAACAAATAGTGGCATGAATTAATTATCTTAATTAAATAAGGAAAATAAACACACACCAGTTATATCCCATTATGAGAGTACGTTTTCTCAGATACCATACCCATAATATGTCCAACATGCTTTCTTTTCTGCAGATATCCTCCATCTCTTGCTAAACAAAGAAAACAAAGAAAAGCAACTTTTAGTTAATAATGTGACTGAGACTTTTTCTCACCTACAGAGTTGGGCCCACGCTCCAAGATCCAGTCAGTGTTATATTGAATCTCATGCTGGTAAATAGCTGACCAATCACATCGAGAGATGCAAACATGGTGGGGATGCATAATGCAATCTTTAAGTGATTACAAACTCCCCAATCTCCTTATCTTCCTGAATTTGATCATATTAGGTGGCTAAGTCCATCATGAAAGTGCAGTGTGGGGATGTGCCAAGCTCAAAGTGCCATCTTGCTTATAAATGTTTAACCAAACCAAACCACAAACCAAGAGTGGGATATGGCAATCACAGTTTCTTTGGCTGTATCTTCTATAGGGAACAACAGCTTTATTTTTTTCCACCAGCTGTAAAATGGGCAGTAACACAGACAGTTCAACAACTCAGCTCTGCCTAGTTCAACACCCCTGATTGACAGCTGTCAATCAGGGGTGTATATATGTATATATGTATATATAAAAGAATTAACTTTCACTGTATAAACCGCTGCCTATCCCTATAGACTAATTCCCCAGCTGATTTATATGTTTTTGCTACCATAACTGTAGTGGCAGAGTTGAACTAAGCCATTTTCATTGACAGTGTAAATATAGACGTTTGGTGAGAAAGCAGCACACACACCAAACAATAGTCGTAGAAGAAAAAGAAAAATAAATCTTTGTCATTGAGCACATTCACACAGTGCACACACAACGAAATTGCCCCACGAAGCATATTCACACATACATGCATACATATATATCAGATAAGGGCCCGTAACATGCACGGAGAAGGCATAGGGTGAGGGCGCCGCCATTTCAGCGCACCCGGAGCAATTGGGGGGGTCGGTGCCTTGCTCAAGGGCACCTCGGCAGTGCTCTGGAGGTGAACTGGCACCTCTCCAACCACCAGTCCACACTGCGTGTTTTTTTCCCCATCTGGACCCTCCAGCTCTCAACCCAAGTCCCTACCCACTGAGCCACTTCCGTCCCCATCGGATAAAGAGTGAGCGTACGACTGCAAATTGTCGCCCGAACCTACAGAGGAGAAAAAGTATTTGTTTTGTTTTAAAGGATGCAAAGTGATCCAAGATCCAGTCAATGTCACAGTGATGTGGGAAGCTCATGCCTGTAAATACCTGACCAATCACATCGAAAGCTGAAAACATGATGGGGATGCATAATACAATCTGTAAGCGTTTACAAACTCCCCAGTCTCCTTTATAATCTTCACATAGTTGCTCATATTATGTGGCTAGTTCATCATCAAAGTGCAGTGTGAGGTGTGGATGTGCCAAGCTCGAAGTGCCTTGAGTTTAACACAATAAATGAATATATATCATCTTGCTTATTAATCTAAAATGGGCAGTAACACAACTCAGGTGTGCCAAGTTCAACTTTATTCATATAGCACTTTTAACATAACACCATTCATATAAAGAGCTTCATAGTGCAGCGAAACAAGAAGAAAAAGTTTATCATGTTTAACAGTGTGTACATGCAGCCAACTAACACCAACACACAAACAGCGCTGATCATTTGTTGTCGAGGATTCAGACTATTTGTTTGTATGGTGTCATTTGTTTAGCCATTAACAAAATAAATACACCCATGAAATACCTTTCATCAAAATAATAGAATTTTTGAGAAGTCCTGTGAAATTAGCTTGCACCTAAAGAAGGTTGTGATGTCACAGATTTAACATGGGCAATAAAAAGTAAATCAGCAATAATACTAATAAGAGCGATTGTTTCAAGAACAAGATGCAAAAGATTGCACAACATTGTTTCATGCCACAATCAGTTTTATTTTTTTATTTTTTATTTATTGCCTCATGGGAGCAGAACATTACACCTACACCATTACATACATTTGACAAATTATGGTCTTAGAAGGTTGATATGTTGCCTATTTACACATCCAGCACATTGGAGTTGTGTTTCTTGGCACCTAACTTTATCTGTGTCAATGACATTAAAGTTGTGCAAATCTGCAGGTCAAAAAACAAACGAAAGTGACTTCATGTACTTAGTTATGCTGCGCTATGACACATCTGCTTATTCTCCTTTTCCATAATGCTCTACAGGTGACTCGTGGCAAATGAAAAACATACAGAGTGAGAATACATCCATGAGAATGAATGAATAACACACATTATGCATAATGCATAGTAAATATACAAAGACTATACATGATTGAATATATATACAAATCCCAGCTATCAGACAGTCATTAACACATCTATACTCTTAACATCTTGAAATATTAAAAGAAGAAAATAATGTTTAATATTTCACAAGTTCAACATGATTCAGTTGAAGCTTTGAATCTAAGTAACAGCATGTCTTGTTACCAGTTATCAGTTGAGAGCAGGCAAACCATTATGTGCATATAAATTACATTTTTGTGCTCTTTCCTGATTTTTCTTCTTTCGTAAAGGACCCCTCCACAGATTTTCTGAAATTAAAAAGAAGAAGATCAATATATAGAATTGCTTTGACCTTCCTGTAAGTGAAATAAGAACTCAGTTTTGAAAAAGTTTATCAACTCACATGAGTTCAGTGTGGTCCTGAAGTTCAACATTGAGGGTTTCAGGCAGTAGCAAACATAAACCCGCAGCAGCAATGGGTGCAATGCCATATATCAGCATGGGGATGGTGTAATGGTAGACGTCCAGGAGTCTGATCAGTGGAGCGAGGATGCCCGCCACACGGGCAAACACGGAGTTTAGACCTATGCCATTCTGCCTACCAGTACAGACAATAAACTCATCAGCAATCTCATAGCATGTAATATTGTAATAGCAAACATTTTCTGCCAATTTTTAAGTGCAATTAAAAATTTTATGTTTCACCTCTGGGACATTACACACCTTACCTTAGAATGGTAGGGTATAGTTCTGCAGTATAAGGATAGACTATGGAGAAACTGGCAGTGGCAGCAAATTTTCCTATTACAGCTATGACTGTTACCACTACAGGAAGGTCTGATGGAAAAATGATAAATCAAAAACACAGTGTGTAAAAAATACATCTTAGGTTAGAAGATATCTTTGGTTGTAACAAAGATCACAGAGAAAATAAATATTTCTTAAAATGTACATTTATTTTTTATATTTTAATTTTTTATCCTAGTTCTCAAAAATCAGGTAAATATATGGTCAAGACAGATTACAACAGACTCCTGTTACTATACAACAAAGTACCTTTTGGAACAGCAAGTATTGCCAGACAAGCAAAACCTCCAAACAACAGGGACCCTGTTAGACATATTTTCCTCCCAAAGTGCTCAATTAAAGGCAAACTGCCCAGACGTGCAGGAATTTCTACCACACCAAAGATGAACTGTGTCAGGTAGATATCCAGACCAAAACTGCCAACATTCAGGCTCAGTCCATAGTACATCACACTGATTCCAAACCTATTAACAGAGTGAAAGAGATATCTTCAGTGCAACCATAAAGGTAGGTCTGTAGACTTGGCAGCAGGTTGTGGTTGAAGTGAATACTCACCAGACGTAGCACAATAAGAGAGCACGTTTTCTCAGATATGAAATCCTGAAGATGTCCAACATGCTTCCTCTTTTGGATGTACCCTCAAACTCCATCTAAACAATGTAGGTGTATCTTTTTAGTTAGTTCATGTTTATTTCAGAGTTGTATTGTGTTGATGCAGTTTACCTTGTCTAGCAGATCGTCCGGGACCTCCCTCCCGTTCACCCTGGCTGCCCTCCGGATCTCCTTTATGGCCTTCTCCTTCCTGCCCTGGGTGATGAGCCAGCGAGCTGACTCCGGGAGAATCCTAATTGAAATATTGTTCCAGGATCACAAACTATAATGTACACTTAATTTCTGGCTAAAATGGAGATTAACATCTAGAACATTAAATCCAAGTGGCCTGACAGGCTGCTGACCAGTAAAAGATTCCCAGGACAAGGACAAGAGGGCTGAAGAGCACAAGCTGCAGGATCCTCCAGTTGCGGATGAAATAGGCAGCGCCAGCCAATATCATCAGTCCAACAGGGAAAAAAGAGTGGCAGATAATGGTGCAGAACGCAAACTTGGAGGAATCACTCCACTCTCCACCTAAAAGCAACAATACAGACAGAATTGGCATACTTTCTCCCATGTTATTTTTGAAAGTAAGCCATATAAAGTGTGTGTAACTTGATACATACTACTCTTATTACTAACTTCACTATAATTATGATGAAATAAAATGTTGCCACTTTAAGAGCCAACTTTTGCCGCTTGCAACTTGCAAGTCAAAGCATCAGCCATCAGTGGCTTTCATTCCAATTTTACAAATAACCTCCTCGGCATGCACTTTGTGTTGCTGATTATAAAGGGAACTGTAAAATAGGCGGCAATGGGACGACAAATCACAGCCTAACTCAAATGCCACGTTATTTGTAAAATTAAAATGAAAGCCAGACAGAAGTTCCAGTTGTGAACATTTTACCTACCTATCACAAATGCATTAACAAGAATGCCTGCAACAGATATGCCACCTGAAAATTTGAGAACCATATAAACATAGATGTTGGGTGATAAACCAGCAGTGACACCAAACAAGAGTAGGAGAAGCAGTGAAAGCAGGACCACTAAGCGTCGACCAAACCTGCAAAGAGAAGAGAAGAACTGTTACATTTGCACTTGAGTTTTGTATGAATATGACACTTGTAAGAATCTTTCTCTACTATGAATTCAACACAATTTAGATCATTTTAACAGATACACTGTACGTATAAAATAGTTTCTATGAATGCAGAGTTGTCTCTGCACCCAGTTTAGAATTGTAAGTATGCATGTATTAAAGGTGGGAGTGAACGTCTACCTGTCAGCCATCTGCCCCAACACCAGCGATCCGACCAGAAGACCGGCCATGTAAATGGACTGTGATGCCTCAATCAAACTGCTCCTGTCACACACCAGGTTGAACTGACAACAGGAAAGATGATGAAAGGAGAAGACAAAAAAAAATTTTTGTTTTTCTTCGCTAGGTTACTACTTTCTGAGGTTGTGTTGCTTTTGAAAGGATGTAAATGAGTGTATTATTTTTCATGAATCTATCATTATTATTAGTTGTAATTGTAGTATTAACTGCTTTGTTGTGAAGTCTTAAATTGTGCTGTTTCAACTTATGTATTTTTTTATGTTTTGACATTTTTATAAGTATTTGTGTTGTTGTGTTGTTGTTTGTAGTTTAGAAATTAGAAATAAATAGAGACAATTCAACAGTGATTTTCATCAATATGTTGAACAAACCAACGTATCGCTGACCAGCAGCATGTACCATAACCAGGATACCAGTTAAGTAAAAAGTCAAAGCCAACTGATTTATCACACAGAACAGCTGCCACACTACTTAATACAATGGACTATCCTCCACACTAACATTCCGACAAACACTAATTATTTTTCCATAAATACGTTCAGTCATTTCTGATAATGAGTACGTCTTACCTCTGTCACAAGGCTGGAGGCACCTTTGGGTGCATCAAAGACTGATCCATTTAAGCATCCTGTTGTACTGTTAATTCCATATGCTTCAATGGTTTCCAAATCCAAATCCACAGGTGTGAACATTTTACAGCTTTCATACTTCCCATCTTTGTTCACTGGGAGGGTGAGATTTCTTTGTCTCTCTTCTGTCAGGTTGGGCCCACGCTCCAAGATCCAGTCAGTGTTACAGTGATGTGGGAAGCTAATGCCTGTAAACACCTGGCCAATCACGTCGAAAGCTATGAAAATGGTGGGGATGCATAATGCAGCCACTAAACGTTTCTGGAATAAACCAAACTCCCCAATCTCCTTCAGGATCTGCCCAAAGTTGCTCATATTGGTATCTGAATGTGCTCAGAAAGGTTTTACTTTAAGCAACGTTCTGCACAGTCAACTCGACTCCCGTCCCGCAAGTTAATGTTTAAACTGACAATGACAGTGCTTTTATCAGCTGCCAAGTTTCTAACAGACTACTAAAGTATTAAAATGTGATATGTCAGGATCCCTCAGGCTGAAGTCCAGCTGAAGCCCGCCCCAATAAGCTTTCAGAGGAGGACAACAACAGTTCATGTTACGTATGTTACATGGTCAATAACTGTCTGTGGACATGCTTTGACGTATGTAATTAAATAAAACTGGTAATTTCTGATTACAATAACATACTCTATGCCTGATCCTTGCTAGATCACCATGATGGGTAATTTTTCTCAAGCAATTTCTGCACTTATAGAAAGAGTGGAGCTCAAAAGCCTCATCAGGAACTTATCATGAACGCTCTTCAAAGTCTGAGTTGAGTGGACGTTTGGCCTCGATCTCCAAACCAGCTGCTCTTCCCTGACTGGTCACATGTGGAGCCTGATATATTTCACATACGGTGTCCCTGAAGTGCAAAACACAAGATTTCCCAAAACAGATCAACAAAATAGAAAACAAAATGATATGGAAATCCTTTTTGCTGCAATATACAGAACATCCTGGCTGTACTTTGCTTTCAAGAGTAACAGTACTGAAACCAGTCACAGAATCATTTTTTTCCAGCAGTAGATATACATGGCACGGAGATCAGATTTTCTTATTTTCTGTCTTACCACACCACAGGCTGCTGGAACAATGACGCTGCTGCAAAAACTCAACAAGTTTCATCTACTCTGTATGTCGAAAGTACACAGTCAAATGTGATATTTGAAAATAAATACCCATAGGGTGTGAGCAAAGGCAGAAACTGCCTGCATAGGGCGTACACAAGAAAAACAAGTGTAGCTAAGATTGCGGGTGCCTACCTTTATCAGTTTGTAAGATGTTTGTGGTTTTGAATTTGATTATGGATATGTTGTGGCCTTGTCCCTCCATTTTGTCAGTGTTAAAAAAATTTGCACTTGAGGGGCCGCCATATCAACCGGTTGAAAACTGGTTCCCTGACCCTGCTGGCCACGGAGGCCAAAGACCCCTAGGATAAGAGAGCTTTGTCAAGGTTAGGAAAGTAACCCCTGGTGACATCATCAGGGTATCTGGGTTTACATATTACAAACTGACAACAGAAAGCCTGTGTTACAAACCGGGGACAGTCGAATCCAGGCTTTGTGAAGCCTGATCCAGACTAGGGACTAAAGGTGAGGATAAGTGTCCCCCTGCTTCACATATTTTTATCATTTTCTAAAAATTCAGTCTCTTGAAAGTCCATCAACTTTACAAACATTTTATATTACATGGATTGAGTGCCCCTTTAATGTTTAGAAAGCAGAAAATATATACCTACTGTAACCAGTTCTTCAGGGTGAAAAGGTTGTAAAAAGACATTAGTAATCATATATATATATATAACGTTGCTCTGGAGTCAGTTCAGTATAGGTGACTGGTTCTACCTGGATTATTCATTTTTGTAAACATTTATCTATTTACAGGAACAAATTATTAAAAATGACAGGTAATGATGTACTTAAAATAAACAGAAAGTGCTAACAGCTGACTGATATGCTCATTCTTTATTGATAAAAATAATTGAGAAACATGCTTTGAACTCCAAAATCAAAAATAGAGCAAATGAAAGAATGAAAAAACAGAAAATAGGTGGAAAATTCAAATATATTACAGCCTTGATGAGTAATTGCCTGGAAAAATTTTTTTTTGCCAGTCATCTGTTCGGTTGCTACAGCTTTGTAAGACTACGTGTAAGCAGGACAGAAGAGACTGTTGGAGAAAGGGTGAAAACAAAAGTCGTTAGACGTTCAACTCCGTTAGAAGCAGGGTTCAAACTACGACACACACACACACACACACACACACACACACACACACACACCCAAACACACAAACACACAGCTGTCAGTTAGAGACTAATGACAGAGAATGGCACCAAATACTGCACTTCTGAAACTTTAGAGTAACATTGGTTTGCTGACTTAGTCGCTCCCTTTTTAGGAGAACACAGGGTCGACACACCTGTATATTTTTATTTCAGGTATCTTTACATGTAACAAGAACTACATTTCAAAGACACTGAAAATCTGGGGAAAAAAAAAAAAAAAAAAATTGACATTAGGCCAAGGGGGGGGGGGGGGGGGGGGGAAATACACTTGGTCATTTTTAATTTAAGGCTAGCAAAAAATTGAACATGTTTAAAGTCAAAATACAAAGATTTCCTCTTAACATTTTATCTGCAAGCAAAAAATTCATTCATTTTCATTCAAAATGGCATCTGGAGGGTTATGACATTATCACATCGCCAAATTAAACAGTAAAACCTTGCTGGCGTTTCAAATCTACACATTAGAGCAGTATTAAATGAACGTCGGTGCCAATAACTGCGAGATGCACTTCATTATCAAACCATGTCATTGATGCACAAAACCATCCAGAGAGTGGTTGAAAGGATGTGACATCTGTGCTGATAACAGCCTTTTGCGTCAAAATCCAAAATGCGTTTTCTGACCATTTAAAATGTCTACAATCATAGCTGAGCTTTTTCAAATCTGGAGGACGTAAAATGATCATTTTTAACAAGTGATAAAGCAGCTGTATGGACTTCAGATGTGGGTTAAAGTAAGTACTGTAAACTGCCTCCACTTGGTATTATTAAGAGTTGGAGGCAAATTTGCTGTTCAAAATTTGCTGACATCTAAAGTGGACAGGCATTAAAGCAGTGCATCAGGACAGCTGGGTAAAATATATTCAAACTTTTCAAAGGCAAAAAATGAAAAGCTTCATGAGTAAAGGTAAATGAGCGTCATACATGACATACAGTGACAGTTAATCCTGCAAAATGAGAGGATTCAAAGCCAAATTTGCAGTGTTGTCATCCTCCTTCACGCAGTGCTACAACCCACAATCATGTCATAGGACAGAAAAAAGGCCAAGAGTGAAACACCCAGTATAAAAACAAATCAAAGCCAAATGTCATTATTTACATACTAGAGATTAAATCAAGTACTTATGTTTCATCCACATGAACAAAAAAATACACTTTTGTTTTTTTTAAAGAATTTGAGAAATTGATTCCAAAACAGACACAAACTATACCGACAGACATACACATCTGCTCATACAACCCGTGTGGTTTCAGCTGTTATGAAATGTTTTACTTTACTTCAATTTCAACGTATAATCAAATTTACAAAAAAACCTCAGGCTACTGTCGTGTATAAAATGAGTGGAGGCAAATTTGGTTCTTTGTAGACGGAGATCTGACCAGGACTATGGTAACCCCAGTACATAAATTAGCATAACGTAACATTAAAAATGAAGACAAAAATCAACATTATCTTGCACTACTTTTGCCTAATCATTTAGGTTTTATAATTAACTAAATGTATTGAAGTGTATATCAATTGAAGTACTGAAACAATCAAAATATGTTTAATAATTTAAAACCAGTCATTAAGTTGTCAAAGTTTTTGTTGGATACTTTGTTTCTAATTCTGCTGGTTGTATCAATACTTAAAAGGATCAACAAATCCCATGAAAACACCAAAATCAACAATGAACTGATTCTACTAAGAAGTTTTAACCGTGTATCCAAAGTCTGATATATTTTATTCTTCTGTGCCATTGACCTCCATTGCTGCCCAGAACTATTCAAACATCAGTAAGCCACATTGTTGCACTGTTAACATGTGCCTTCATTATGATGAACATGGGCACTGCAGTTTATTTTGAGTCCCACGTACACCATCCTGCTGCTGTAAATACTCACAACAGCACCAAATCTGTATCAATCCACAAATGAAAATAGTCCCCAATGAATGCACTATTGACTTCCGTTTGAGTAACATTTCATAAAACTACAGTGCCCAGCTGTTTCAGGAAATTGCTTTGCTTTATTTAACACTAAACTATAATATTTTAGACCATTTTTGAGGATGGGCCTGAGGCTGAGATCCACAGACAGTGCAGGGGTCTCAGAAAGTAACTAACACATTGTTAGTTTTGGTCTTTTCATGGCATTTGTTGACGAAAATACAGAATTAAACTAATCCTTTAAAGACTGTTACTGTTGGGAGTGTTCACATCCTTCTGAAAAAATAATTAGAGCCCGAGCACCACGAGTTGTGCGAAGGCCCTATTGTAATTTCATATTACATTTGTTGTGCCACATCACATCAGCGCACGTCGGTGACAAAATGTTTCAGGTTTACTGAAGTGTGAAATAAAATTTAAATTCTAGTTGGCTTCGTAAGCTGCATCTTACCTCCTTTCAAAATTAAGTAAAACGTTTGACATGAGCAACTGAAACCACATTTGTACACAACATAATGCTCCATATGGTAACTGGGGACTTCCCCAAAACATGCATTCAGTAGTTCTGATGAATATAAGGCATTATTACACTTCAGGATTCAAGGGCGTTAGTTCAGATTGTGCAAATGCATCACATATTAGAGAGAAAAAAATAACAGAATGAGGGAGACCAGAAATGAAAACTGTTTGTTGTAGATACTTGCATCCTTCTACATATACGCTGTAAACTTTTTTGAGTGATTCTTACACTGTACGCTCTGATACTTCAGCCGACCACCAAATTCAACGAGGCCGCCTTGTATAATCCTATGGGTGACAAAACGGTACTGTTTTCTTTGGCAGTAGTGGTTTCTTTACAGCCATAGAAAGAAAAATGCATTAAACTATTTTTTTTTTTTTTTTTTTTAAATTTTCACATTTTTTAGGCAAGTCACGGTCCCAGGTAGAACAACAGTTTAACTAATGCTGAGCTGAGCAAAGCCCATCAATTTGACGTCATCTGGTATTTCAGATCCCTCGATTCCAGAAGCCTGTGGAAATAAGAAAGAAGATTAAAAAGTAAACAGTAACACATTAGATAAACTAAAAATATATCTTAAAACACCCTGTTCACTGTTTTTTAACATACCAATATTGAATGAACAATAACTAGTTCTGCCACATTTTCTCGAAACACATTCTTTAGCTTCTCTGCTTTAAGGTGCTCCATCACTTTCCTCACTAGTGTGACTGGGGCTTTGTGGGCTTCTCCAGTTCACTAAAATTAAGCTATAAACTGGTTGTGTTATAAGGTTATAACTGTATATTTGAGTTGTATATATTCCCTCTGTAGTCTCCTGCTATTCCCAACACCAAATCAATTTTTTTTTTTCAATTTTAAAACATCTAATGACAAAAATATTTAGTTCTGAAAGATAGACAGTTAATCTTAAATAGGGTGATTTTTGCTCTTCTAGCTAAAACAGGTTGGGTAAAAACAAGGTGAAGGTGTAGCACTCACCAGTTTGAAAGTGACATTTTTATTGGCTTGAGGCTCATCAACTATTTTCTGCAAATTTGCAGCAACTGAAAAGAAAGAATATGTTTCAGTCCAACGAAAACAAACAAAAATGTGTATATGCTGTTTATGTTCAGAAAGACAGGAAAATGTGACACAATCAGGTTAGCATATGATCAACAGAGAATCGTTAACCTTCAGGTGAGGGTGTGAGGGATGTTTCTTTAATCACTGACCTATTACTAAGTCCCTCCCATCCACCAGGCCTGCTGACACTAGCTCCTGGGAAACACCATCTGCTGTGTCTGAAAAGAAAGAGCATAAGAGACTAACTGTGACAGGTGGACAAAAACAGTGTATTTAAAAATATATATATACATACACACACACACACACACACACACACACACACACACACACACATACACATATATATATATATATATATACACACACACACACACATATACACACACACATTAACAAGCACGGACATCCAAAGCCTAAAGAAGTTTTAACCAAGTTTTTTTCTACTTGTTGACACATGCAAACTGATGTTAGGTTTCAATTGATACAGTCCTAAAAAATAAACTCCACTTACCTCTCCCTGGCATAAATTCAAAGCGGATGTCATTTAGCTCCTTCTTTGAATTTCTGAAGCGACGAAAGAAAGAGAGACCAGATCAGAGGAGTTAAGGTTATCATATGATGGTCTGTGTAAGACTAATTAAGGTGGTATAATTCCACTCAACTGAAATTCCAAAAATAAAATGAAGATATCAGGTATATAGAAATGGTGGAAAACAATGGGGTAAGGGGGGTAACATACCTTAACCGTAATACCAAACTAATGGGAGCCTTGACATCCCCTGATGCAGTTAGAGCCTGTCAAAACACAGGAAAAGATCATTAATCTTGGTAGAATGAAAGTTTAAAAAAAATAATTTGCATATCTACAGGAGTAGAAGGAGGAAGTAATATCATAAAAAATATGTGGTTAACAGATGACAGACAAATTTAAGGTCTTAAAAAAGAGAATATGATGAAAAATATTTTACAAGTTCTATCTAAATTGGGTCAGTCTGACCTGTGTGGGAGCAGCAGCAGCGGATACGCTTGGTGTGGGCGATGCAGCCTGGGCAGTGGATTGAGTGTTGACTGGTGTGGGCTGCAGTGGAACCTGGCCTGCAGCCTGAGGTAGTTCTGCCTGACCTGCGGCCACCGGCTGGAGTTGACTAGTTAAAGGCTCAGGAGTCTGGAAAACCTGAAGGAGAAATTTCATTAAAGTCACATGTATCAAAACCTGTTTTTCCATCACAACCGGTTCGTTTTACATTTGCTTCGTTCAGGCTTAAGATGTAAATAAATAAACACCACAGTCATTAAACACGACTGAAAGGAGAGGCTGGTTTTATTACCCATGAAAGTCTCCAGGGTTGCACATATTCATTACACACATCATGTTAGATTATGTAGGTTAAAACCTCAGTACTTCGTCTGTACAGACAAAGAGAGAACTTTTGCAACTCACCTCCGAATTCTGTGATCCCTCCTTCACTCTTGGTGACTGTTAACAGATAAAGGAAGATAAACTGTCAGATAAGGATATCACTGTGATGGAAAAAACAGCACACACGGATGCAAAGAACACACAGAAAGCAAGAGAGGTAAACAGATTAAAACAGCTCACTCGTTTACTTTCCTCGTTTATCATTATCTTCTTTAAGGTGAATACAATACATCATTAGAGTGGGAATAATACTTCAACTACACTTCACTAACTGGTGGCGATATTGTTGGAGCGATATGACAGTATTTAGTGAGATGACAGAAATATGTCAACCAGTAGAGATTTAGCAATCCCTTTAATATTGCTGGTTGTATGAGGCTATTTCAAACAATATTGCAAATCAATAACCAGGCCTGATTTATGTGAATATTGGATTTACAGAATTTTTACATCAATGTGATTAAGTACTTTGATTTGTAAGTATTTAATTAACTGGATTAGCAAGTCAGTTAAATTTCCTAAAAAATTACTACATCATTACATATATCATGACAAAAAAAATTACACTCACGGTGATACAAGATTTTACAGTAAAATCTAGGTGCTGGTGATTGAGTTGTAAACGAGTGAAAATACATATTTCAGAAGCGCAGTTTCGTTTTTAGCTTTAGATTTGAAAAGCAGAGAAGCAGCATAAGTGAATACGAAATCAGGAGTCACACTGTTATATGGCCAAACTACAAAAAACAAACAAACAATTTAAACCAACTCCAAGGAAGATAGAGTCAGACGGAAGCCTTGCAGGTCCAATTGAAGACAAACTGACTTGACTGAGAGGATGTGATGTGGCATCTGGCTGATGTCAGAGATCACATCAGCTCAGGAATCTGCTATCTGATTCAGACAAAGAGACTGCATAGTCAGGCTGTTACTGTGAGGAGACTGTATTAGTCTTTAAAGCACACAGACATCACACAGGCCAGGCTCCAATCTAACAATATGAATCTTTTTTCTGGGCGGATAGAAATCATTTAATATATTCACAGGAGTTTTGAGATATAACATCCAACAGAGCTGGTGTGACAATTTAAAATTCAGTTTGCCAACAAGTAGCCAGTAAAGCAGCATTAAAGAAGCAGAGATATTGTAAAATTTGAATCCCTTGATGATCATTAGTGCTCTAATTGAAGATCACTTATAGGGCTGATAAGTAATTTGCCTCGTATTGATTAAATGTGATTTGGTCAGTATAAATAAAACATGATTTAGAAAGAGAAATTAAAATACAGATGGCTTCCAGGAAGGGTAACTCTTCCCTTAGATTTATTATAACATATTAACCAAAAAGTGGTATCTGCAATTCTCTACATTTTAAGAAATAACTGGGGAATATAAACTCATGTATGTAAACTCCTTTACAATCTCTGCTATATTTCAGTAAAAACCACCCATTTTCTTCCTTCCCATGAGACACAAAACATCTCACTATTTAAAAAGAAGCTTACTGTACTGACTAATAAGTTCTGACAAGGTTAACTTGTGAGTCAAATTCTACTCACATGTGGTCCACAGTGTGCACAGATTTGTGCTTAGAAATGATGTTGTAAACCTTTCCTTAACACCCATTTCATCACTTAGTTTGGTAATTAATAGTTGTCTTCTAATGGCTTACTGTAAAGTTATATGATGTGAGAACAAAGTCACTACTATCTGGAAGATAAGAGCTTATCTGTGTGCAGATTTACTCCGGTAAAATCAAGTTTATGATTCCTACAAAGACCTCTAAAGTGAATGCGTATTTAATCAAAAAGTGAAGATGAGACCTGATGATGTGGTTCGTCATAACTGTAGAGATAAACTGTGTTATCTGAGTACCTCTACACAGTATCCACAGGCTTTTCCTGATGTATATCTACAGCCTTCACTCTAACAACAAAGGTTATCTGCCCCGTTCTCCACCTTCTTGTCTCCCTACAAGGTCTTTCCCACCCTTTCTAGTGGCCTTATGCTCCCTAGCTAATATGGGCAGAGAGAGTCCTTCCTTGTTAGTGGAGTGCCATCTGTATTGTGGTGGCAAGTGAACAACCCTGGGCGCAGGCAGCTCGAGTGGGTAGGAGAAGCGCACTTGTCGCCTGGTGGCGCTAACAGGCTTCACCTGCTGCTCCTTGGCCGTCAGACAGAACATACACACATACGGGAGACTCAGTGGAGAGACAATGGACAAACATGCTACTGCACAGACATGAGAATGACACTTTAAACATTGTACAGCGATTAAAAGACAAGACATGTGGCGTGTAACAAAAGTGTTCATGTGGGCATGTGAGGAAAAAAAACGCGGCTGTACCCTTAAGGCAGCAACAGCTGCTTTGCCCTCTTCACTTTCTTCATCCAGCTCATCATCACTCCATTCCCATTCGCCGTCCTCCGTTTTATGCAGCCGGCCACTGGAGCCTGGCACTCGACGTACCTGATAAGACATATGCACACAACTGAGCTCATTTTCTTAGCAATAAAGAACAAAGTGTAGATTTAAACCTTTGCCATCTTACCCTTTTTGACCTCTCTGTTATTGTGGGCGCCCTCTGAAGTAACTTCTCATGTAAATACTCGTGGTTCTGAAGAAAGAAAGAAATGTCTGTCACTACAAAATCCTCTATATCCATTTATTCTGTTACCTGATTAAGTCTTGCATTATTCAGAAATTGAACTGCAACCTATAAGTGGGTAAGTACTAAGTAAGGCTCACTTTACTGGCTTCCTGTCTAGCTTAGAATTTAATTCAAAATCAAATTACTTTTAAAGCTGTACACAACTTGGCCACCATATTCTGACCCCGTCCAGGTCCACTAGGCCTCTCAAGTCATCAAAACAAGGGCTCCTGCTCAAAGTGCAAGACTTGTGCTGACTACGCCTTTGTTGTCCTGGCTCCTAGGTTAACGAAATCTCATTCCGATGGTCAGGTCAGTCAACGTTTTATCAAGACATATTTACTCTTAAAGGCCTTTTATTAATGCTTCCTTTCTTTTAATAATTCTTGCTTATTTTTATTTGAACATTAATTCAAATGCTTCTTACTGTTACTTTTTTCTTTTAACCCTGGTTTGATAAATTAAGTTTTACCGACTTTAAACCATACATTCCTACTACAACCGTGTAAGTGTAACATTTAATTTGGGAATAAAATTTCATATACATTATTGACAAGCAAACTCTTGGAATTAAACAAATGAGCAGATTTCATCAGCCGAAAAAGCAAATCACTAATTATATGCTTGCTTGATAGCCCTCCTGCAGGCTCATGCAGGCCCAAAGCTTATTTATACCAGAGGTGCATCTGTTCTAAAATAATGACAAAGCCTGCTCTCTGCTGTACATACAGAGTACTGCTGACCAGAGTCCTGTCCAGCTAACCAACCAGGTTGTATTTGGGCCGTGTGACATGCTGAGTCAGCACTATAGTTGTTCTAGTTGCTAGGGCAATGGGCAGCCAGAAGCTGGAGTTAGACTGCTTATCCATGCCTTTGTTAGAAACAGCTCTGCATGCTCAATAATGAGAGGAATGCTGCAATGGCCTCAGCTTGGGTCAGACACACTGGCAAGTTGAGCCAAGTGAGAAGTAACCTGACTCACACAAACACCTCAGAGATGTTATTGATTCATTTTCAATTTTGATGCATTATAGTTTACCTCTTTTCCCTACATTGAACCCAACTTTAATCATTTCAAAACTTCTTGAGCTAAATAAACAACAACCAATCTACAGTCATAAGGAGCAGCTTAATTTTAAACAAAGGCCAAACTCAGGCCATTCAGATCCAATCACTTCTGCAGACTCAGACCTTTACTCATCAACCAGCTCAACTGGTGCCTGAAACAGAGATGATGCTGACTCATCGGGTAACTGATTCATTCTTAAGCCCAGAGAGAGCTCAAGCACCTACCTTTGCTTTCTGAAAGAATTTATGCTTCAACAACTCTGAGGATGTTGGCCTGAAAAACAGCAGAATGACAATAAATGAGTTCTGTTCAATTGAGCTTTTTACACTCCCAATAATAGAAATACTTGTTGTACAACATATGTAAACATCTGCTAAGCATCGTAAATCAGTTCCACTAACTGTAAATGGACTGTCTGTGACTGCACATATCACATGCTTTTTATATAATTAAAATAATTACCATATTGCAGGTGAGGCTAAAACACTGATGCCTTTGATTAACATATCTACTGGGAGCCACTGTAAAGCAGTATGTGTTGTATACACATTTACACACGTTGTAAGACTTTGTGTTAAGGCATTACGATAAACACCTTTTCTCTGGGTCCTTCTGTAGACACAGGGAGACCATCTTCCTGAAGGATTTGCCATATTTCTTTACCATCTCCTTGTCTGTGATGCCGGTTTCCAGGGATGGAGGGTCATTCTGCAGCGTCAGCATCAAGACCTGAAGACACGACCAACATATTTAGTCAAAGTCAGAGCAAGTCACACATTTCTAGGTCAGTCAGATTGCTCCACAGTGTTCTCACCTTCATCGGTGGGTATTTGTGATAAGGAGCAGCCCCTGTGGCAAGCTCAATGGCGGTAATCCCAAAACTCCAAATATCTGCTTTGAAATCATAACCCCTCACCTGTGGAAGCAGAATCATACGTCACCTTTCACAGAACAGCTCGGCCTTCATCTTGTATTGAAGCCACTAATTCACAAAACATTAACTGTGTTGAGGGGCAAAATGTGTTCGCTAAAAGAAAAATTGCTGCTTTGTGACCATTTCCAATTAATATTGAATGCCTATTTTTTTTTTTCCTGCTAAAATGAAGCTGTGCCTAATTGTGAGTTTTCTGTTGTTATGGTTACTTCCTGGCGCCGTGCTTATGACAACCAACCTGCTCCATGACCTCCGGGGCCATCCAGCATGGCGTTCCCACAAATGTCTTGCGCACTTTATTACGAGTGATATCACCACCTGTGGCTAGAAAGGCACTGACGCCAAAGTCTGAAGCAAGGGAAGAGAGAGGAAGAATAATTAGACAACACACACAAAAAGACCTAATGCAATAGCAAATAATGATATTGTCAAGAAAGTTAATTTTTCTCCACAGACTAAGCCTTCTTTGCATAAATACACAGATATTGGAACAGAGTTGGCAGTCTAACAGGGATAAATGAGGTTACAGCACAACACAACTACTTTTTCACACCTAATCTGGATCACTAGTGACAGGTGCTGAAAGGTTGTGTTGCCTCGCGGCCAAATACCTGCAATTTGCACTGAGCCATCATCCCCGAGGAGAATGTTTCCAGCCTTAAGATCTCTGTGAAAGACAAGACGAGAATTTGTATAAAGTTACTTCGCACACAGAGCTGTCAAAATAGCTCAGGTAGATCAAACAGTGAACATGAACAATAAAGACATTGAAAGTCAGAAAAAAGAAAATAAGTTATTAATTTGTTAGCTACTACTTTAGTTCTAACCCCAGTTAAATTATGTCTCAGACTCAATGCAAGCTTAGGATCTCTTCTTTACTTCATTTCTAACTGACAACATGTCAAGAAAGTTTGATTTTATACATCTTGGCACAACAAATAGGCTTCAAAACTTTCATCTTTCTACCACTCTGGATTTTCTATATTTTTTAGACTTTATTAGCAACACACACAGTCTGTAGTTAATTTGTTCATCCCTGTTCAGCCTCCCCTGGTGGTGATAAGAGGATTCAGCAGGGACAGCAGTCTGACTGCCTGTCTGCCTCCGTGCGCACTCGCACACAGTCGCACAGAATGCCACACAGAGCGAATACTGCCACATCACCAGCCAGACAGAGTCGTCATAGCAACAGACTCTCCGAGATTAAGCCGAGGGGTCAAGTGAAAGGCGAGGAAATAAAAAGTGAGGATGGGAGCAAGGTCATAGAGGATAACAGTCAGCTCTTTCTGCTGTCTAGCCTTTAAGGAAATTATTTTTAAGAGAATAACGGGAGAAAGACTTTGACAGGACAAAGAACACCAAAGTGGTACAACCCCAGAACGTTGTCAGCCATAACACCACCTTGACGGCTTCTAACAGATTTGCACAAATTACTCAGACAGATTTTTAAACTGTACCGACAGACAGAGAAAGGATTTAAAAGACAGCAGCAGTCTCAACAGCTGAGCAGTTCACCTTGCTACCAGATGGGGGCACTGGAGTGAAAAGCTTGCAGCTTTAGCTGAAGGATAGACGCTGTTGGATCATTCCAGCAGACAAATGGGTCTCAATGAATGTAAAAATAGACTGGTCTTTGGAGTACTGGTTTGGAGATGAGACATGACATAGCTTCCAAGAAACAAAGGCCCACTTTACCACTTTAGTGGGCATATAATTCAATCCATATAGACTATAAACACACCAAATAGCAGATACGTGGGGGGCAAATGCAAATGCTGCAGAGATAATTGCGGTGGTTGGAAAGTTTCTTGTGCTTCCCAGAAAAGAATACTGTTGAATCATGGTTACGACTTGAAAAGCATGCTGAAACTTCCTCGGGATCACAAAAAAAAAAAAAAAAAAAAAAAAAAAAAAACATCACCTGGATTCCCGGACTCTTCCTGAGGCCCCAATGTTGCAGCAAAAAAGTGAAGGAGGTGGAGTCAGCAGTTGGGCTTAAGCACCCCTTCTCCTATAACTGCAAGCTAGAGGCACAATCTTTACAAGCAACCTACTGAAGACACACAATGTGCTGAAGGGACAAGAGTTTGCAGGTCACGGGTCAGATCTTTGTTCAAATGCTGCTGAATACTCGAGTGTAGAGGCCTCATTTGCTAAGAGTGCTCCAGTAAAATACCACACAGACAACAGATCTCGTAGCAGGGAGTGGCAAACAGTGAGCCAGAGGGAGGAATGCAGCATATGTGAGATATTAGGACCATTGGCTGAAAGCAAAGATGGGGATACCCCCTCCAGGGCAAAATGAGTGCTGGGGTAATTAAACTATTCCAGAAGCAGACTTGGATACTACACAGGACAAGGTAATAGTTGACTGTATCGAAAGCCTTTTTTTTAAAATGGTTTTCAATAATCAGCTCAGGCAGAAAGCGCTGTCCGTGTACTACATGTGGCAAAACATTGATGTGCTTTTGTGTCAAGATGAGTTCATTTACGTAACTGTCACACTGGGGACGATGCAGAGGAAGGGAAAGGGGTGGATGAAAAACGGATATGACAGCCTTTGCTAGTGGCTTTGAAAAACCACCGTTAGAAATGTCTGCTGCAGTACAGACGTCTGTGCTCCGCGGCTCTCTGGCTTGTCCCACTGTCACTTTGCTGCCCTGACATAACAGCTAGGTGATATCAGGTCACAGTATCTTCCAGTTTCTTGCACTCACTGCTTCTGCTTAACCAAGAACATGCTCATCCTCCACCTTGGGTACAAACAACAGCGATGATTTACGTCTGGAAATTTGAGATGTTGCTTTTTAAGGATTAGAGGGGAGGCGCAGGGTGTACCACCGGAGGCTGAAAGGCAAGTCTGTGAGCATCCTAAAATACTTTTCCTTGTTTACACAACCACTGTCCGTCTCTCGTGGGTCCAGTCATGTCTTCTAGCGCTTTTGACTCAGGGTTAAGCCTGGGCTTATAAATTCTTTATTCGAATGGGTTTGTGGGTTCAGTCTAGGCCAATTAACCACTCTGGCCGTGTCACAAGAACTGCTAACTTATCATCTTCCTTCTAAGACAAGTTGTAGGAATGTACTCTGCTTTCTACATCTGGAAACATCCCAGCAAGTTAATTGATGCTGCTTGAAGAAAAAAAAACACACCCCAATGGATAATTTACACTGAGCTGTCTAAATAATTTTGGATCAGTGAACCTGTACTTGTGACAGCTATGCTTTGTGCTAAATGTGAATATATATATAAAAATATAAATATGTGTATACACACACACACACACACACACACACACACACACACACACACACACATATATAGTGTTTTAGCCTTTGCAGGTATTTGGCTGTAAACCAAAGTTTTGGACAAATACATTTTGATCTGATAATGGTGCTTGATGAAAAGTTGAGGGATCACCAAAGTTATTTCAGTTCATCCAGAGATGTCTGTACCAAATGTCATGGCTATAAATCCAATAGTTGTTGAGACACAGCACATAAAACCACATGAACCCCGGGGTGGCACAAGAGGAAAGGTCAGAGGATCACCAAAGTCAGTGGGATGCATCTTTTGCGAACCATGAATGTCTACAAAATGTTTGTGCCAATCCATCTCATAGATGTTGAGATATTTCACTGGATGAGGTGAAAACTGCGACTTGCTGGAGGCGTTAGATTAAATGTCACAGGATCACTGGAGTCATAGGATTCATTCTCGGGACACAATAAATGTCTGTACCATATTTCATGGCAAGCCATCCAATGGTTGTCGATGTGTTTAAAAATCATGACCAAAGGGATGGACTGACCAATAGTATGGCCAAAAATCAAGATCAAAACTTAAATGATAAAGCCATGAGAGGGCATTTTTTAGAAGTTGTTAAATTAGTGAGTTTGAGGGCTCAACGAGTTTTGTTTCACATACTATGTTAAGATTAGTTTTTAGGTTCAATTAATCAGAACAAATTTACTCCAATAGTGTCCGCAGAGTTATTTTATTACTCAGTCTACATTTGACTATATGACGTCATCAGCTTGTTCAAATTCACAAACAAAAACTAATCTCTGGGAAATAACATGTGAAAATTATTTTAAGTGGGATTTTCAATTGATTATGCTTCACTCTGATAAAAGACAACCCATCAAGCTGCATCGTTCACAAAGAGTGATCAAGGCCGTCTGATTGCGGCCCTCCTGCACTCGTTCGAGAACCATGGAGGCTATGGTTCACTGCAGTGGATTGTAATGCTCTGAGAATAAGGCTGCAGAGTGCAGACGGTCATTAACATTCACAGGAGAGGAAGAGGAGGGGGGAGGGCAGAGGAGGTGGTGACACAATGCACCATGCAAGTTCAAAGAAATATTGTAACGGAAAGGAAAAAGGCAACCTGCGGTTAAAGTCCCAACTCCTACTAGTGACCATATGTTACAATATTAGGTGGGTTTGAGCCAGAGGGATAACAGACTTTTTATGCCTATTTCTATGTGTTAACAGACATTAAAACTAATCAAAAATGTTGCCAGAAACTAAAATTATTGAAAATTTAACAAGATATGAGTAGTCTCTTCATATTTATGACCTACTGAAATGATAGCCAGGCAGTAGCCATGTGGGAACAGCCACGGTATGAAACTGTCAAGAAGATTTATCATTCTCATCTGGCAGCTCTCGCACCTTGCAGCTCCTTCGGGTCACCTCCTGTGACATCACATCCTGGTGCCAGGCTCACAGTGCCCCAAACAGGGCCGTAAAAGAGGGTTTATGAGACACCCCGTGGGTCCACCATATAGATTACATACCTCCCCTCTTTTAACCCTTCCCTTTGCGTCACTATTTTGATTTCTTTTTCCATATTGCTGAATTTCATTCTCATCTGTTTTTTCAAATCAATTTTCATTTCTCATTTTTTCCATTTTCCTTTAATCCACAGCAAGAGACTCCCTTCTCCCGGAAGCACCATAACTACAGCCATTACCTGATCATTACTAAACCACATACAGAGTAATTTGTCAGACAGAGCCCACCCATGCACCCACAGAAGACATTTGAGGTTTCAGAGATGAATAAGGCAAAGAGCTTTCCACAACAGTCAGATCACCACTGTCTCGGGTGCTTTCCAACAATTACCTTGCAGGCTGACTTTCTAAGATTTCACTGACTGACAAATCTAGGCTACAGTGGTATTCTTTCTTGTCATGTGCACAATATCTACTTGCTCCTCAAGTTAGAGGACAAGTGTCACCTTGAATCACTTACTTTCCGAGCTGCTGTGAATGTCGAGGTGAAGAAGTTCACTGTCTTGTGGTAAATGTCTCTGACTGAAGATACAGCTCAGGCCGCAAGACTCTAATTGCTTTTTTGCCGTCCCGGGCTGGATGGAACGAATCATAAGACACTTTTTCTCTTTTTCCCTCCATGTCGACCTCGTCACCCCTTTGCCTCGCCATCACCCCTGCCCTGGGGCGCCGACTCATATGATCCAGCTTACACAGGAAGAACACGCAGGGCCATAAGCACACGTTTACATCAGCAGACAGTGATCAACGGACCCTGGCACCTCTACTCTCTGCTTGCCTGTGATTTTCAGTCCTGGGGGATTACCTCACTTTTTTTAGAAACTTTTTTTCCAAGGTTTTCTTTATCACAAGTCACATCTCAGAGCCAGAGGTGGACAGAAGACATGAATGAATGATCTATTCATGATTCCCATGTGTGTCTCCTTAGACAGGACAAAGAGTTGAAGGCATGTTTTACTCAGGAAAAACATTTACCTTTCTTTAGCACTGACCGTTAGCCCTGTCACATTTTGCTGAAAGTGGAAACTTAAATCAGGGCTATACGTTAACTTTTTTTTGCACATAGCACTGGTGCTCCAGAGGTTGAAAGTTTTGTAACACAGGCCACAGAATTGTAGCATGAATATAAAATGTCTGTTGCCACCTGTAAAAACAACCACAAGTAGAGCAGTCCATCACTTGCACAGGCATGTGACTGGCAAAGGACGTTAATGTTGCATACAGGGCACACAAAATCCAAACCCTAACAAGAAATGTTTTCAGACAAACATTTTCTTTATTTGCCCATAATGTTTAACTGCAGGGACATAACACCTCTTGCTATATAAAATATCCATGGACTATGCTTAGTTTTATTATATAGGCTATGTGACAATAAAACTTGATTGTATTTGATTTTAATTGATTAATGTCTGTTGGCAAACATTGCTTAATAAAAAAAGTCTCATTATATTGGCTATTCACTCAATACAGAACAAGCAATATTTCCAAAAATTTAAACCAATACGTACGTATGTATGTATGTATGTATGTATGTATGTATGTATGTATGTAAGTAAGTAAGTAAGTAAGTAAGTATGTATGTATGTATGTATGATCAAGTAAGTCCACTATAGTTTGAGACTATTTTTATTCTGAAACTAGATCAGTGTGTGTGTGTGTTCCTCGTCGAAGGTTAGCCAAGGAAAATCCTTTTTCCACTTGGAGTTATATTGACACATTTTCCCCTTTTGTTTCACCCTTACTTTTCACAAATACTACTTTGTTTTCCTCATGTCATCTACTTCGACTCGCTAAGGAAATGACGTAGAGGCAACCGCATAGGAATTATTGGAATTGGTGTTGGATGTGTGGCCTCTACACTGCAGTGATTTAATTCATCGCACAGACTGATTTTTCATAGCACGTGCAACACATGTCGCACTGTGCAGCCCTGCTTCAATGCTGCAGCAGAAGTAAACTGCAGTGGAGTTTCTGTTTTATTAACACAGTAATTTAAACAGCGTTTACGCTTATCCCTTACATGTCTACTTATAGTTTCTACAGGATACAAGGATATACAGGTTAAGGAGCTGAAGCTTCATCGACACGGCTGAACAAAAAGCAGTCTTCAATCAAGCCTCTCTCACTGTTTCCTCTGAGGCATGCTTCACTGGAAGCTGCTAAGCATTTAACCAGGCTGAAGAGCTATGCATTATTTACACATGTAGCCTGTCCCGGGCTATGTGTGTGCTAGAGGCAGAGGAAACGTTTGAAAAAGTGACTAATGAATATCAAATGCAGAAAAGGTAGTGTGAATGACTTCTACAGCCAGTGTGTCGACTGGCCTCATTGTAACAGCTTAAGTGCAGGGACTTAGCCAGGTCTTGAACTGGCTTAGAAGAGAGCTTTCAGGATCACATTTCCTGTGGCACACAAATCTGCCATTCACACATTCCAGTGGAATATGCATTAGGGGAATGATTCCACTAATGCATATTCATATTGTAACTCTTAAACATTATCAGCCCGGAAGGGGTGGTCTACTTACAGATTTCCTGCAGAGGTTTTTAACTTAAAGTTGTTGTAGTTTCATTGAAGCACTGACGGCTTGTATCATGTTTAGAGCTTTAAAATGATCAGTTAAAATAGAAAGTGAATGAACTTCATTCATAACCACACTTTCGTGGTAACCCATAAACACTTCATTCCTGCTTCTTCTTCTTCTTCTTCTGGAACACTTGTCACAGTCCCATTGAGGAAGTATGCTGCCTTATCGCCGTACAGATCCCAACGACAACCCTGACCTTCAGAAGTGAAAGTGGAAAATGCCATATCCATTGTATGTAGTCATCTGTCTAATCTCATGAAGAATACCAATCACTTCCGTGTATTCAACTTTGCATTAAACCACACAAACCCTTTGCACAGGTCAATCACCTACCACAAAATTACTGACAAATGGAAAAACTATGAAGGCAACAGATGCCACGTAATGATAAGAGGCACATAATGATACGATTAGTCACCGTAACATATAAAAACAGACAGTTATAATAATAAGTACATTAATGAAACCAATGACAGTAGGCATTAGCAAAGTTTATATGTAAAGGTGTCTCCATATAATACATGCATTCATTAATATGAAGTATTAATATTAAATCTGTATATTAAAAACATTGAATTATGGTAGTCTCAAAAAATAATCAATTTCTCATTAAAATGCTTATTTAATCCAAAAAAAATCTCATGTTCAGCAATCTGTTCTATAGTGGAAACCTCAAGATATGAAGCTTTAAGATTCAATAATGCACTGTATTTGAATTACTGTGCTCACAAAAAAAGTGTCACAGTAATGGACACAGACCCCACTATAATAATAATAATGTCCCTTGTAGTCAAGGTGGGGGACATAATTAGTATGACACATTTAGGGGAGCAACAGAGAAAAGAAAGTCAGTGGCAGAGTTCCATATTTCTGCTCCACAAACCCTCAAGGTGAAGACTAATAAAGCCGCTGTGCTTAGTGGTAATGAGAAGTCATGTGTCAGTTTTATTGCAGTACCAGAGTGGAGGTCCATGAGGCTTTTTTTTTTACCTGTGGATCTGTCCGTTCTTGTGTAGATACTCCAGGCCCTCAAGCACGTCTTTCAACACGGTGGCTATGCTGGCCTCGTCCAGGACGCCTGTCTTGTGTTCGCCTCGCGAGATGATATGCTTGATCACGTCCAGCACGGAGCCTGGATAATAACCACAGGACAGTGGTTGATAAAAAAAAAAGAACTTACACTGTCATGCTTCATTTTTCTTTGTTGAAAACTACATTTGTGATTGTCAATATCAATGTGAGAGAGAAATGAAAACCATCCAGCGGTCGACCCCTTTAGAAATAGCTGGGTAAATAGATTGTCTTGTTTCTGATGATCTAGCTCCTGCATCAATGAGAAAGTCACCTCGGGCTACCCCATATCATGTGTTAAGCCTACTCTAAACCAAACCTTATTTATGAAAACACATACTTCCTGGTGAATTGGCAGACATTCAGTCAAGATAATTAGTGTATAATCTTATATTGTTTGGATAAATTAGATTGTGGGTATACAAAGACCTTTTGTCCCGTTCCAGTAAAATGGATTTTATTGAAGGAAAAAACAAATGATTTAGCTGTGTTCAGACAAAGTCCTCCAAGCATAAACATCACCATGACCTTTTAATTTGGCCATGGCAAAACAAACCAATGGTGGAGAGAGAGAAATCAGAACATTCATTACCATGCTTTCTTTAAAGGGTAAACCCGCCTTAAACATAATTTATGTTGTCTACGATTTTAGAATTGTTAGAAAGTTAAGTCAGTATCTACAAACACACACACACACACACAGCTGTCTCGGTGACTAAACAGCAGTAAGACTTTAAACCATGATGTCATTCGGGGACGTTTTGTTTGGACTTGTTCCATTGATTTTAAATTAGATTGACTTTGTAGGCTCCCAGGATTTTTGTTTGAGGTTTTCCATCCAAATTACTTTCATTTGGCTGTTGAGCTCACAGCTGGCAATCAGAAAATGTGCCTGGTTAAAATCACCATGGCTACTGTCAGAGTCATGTCATTATTCGCTGTCCATAGAGCAGCTCCGTGATTTGACTCTCGATGACATCATCATTACAGTCTGTCTCTCTGCAGTTTAGTTTACCATCAAAGTCATAAATGCAAACTGAGCTTTACAGTCTTAAAAATAATACAGTGTAAGTAAATTCTATTTTAGGGTTCATGTGCCTATTGTCTTTGGAATTGGCCAGAGATCTGCATGAGAGATAAGTGTGCATGTTAACATTTGAGGTTATAAGTCAAACTGTTGCTTTGTCTTTAGTTGCCCAGGCTGAATGGAGAACTAGTGTTGCTCTGCTCACTGACCTGGCAGGTCACCATGTCTCCCTCAGCCTGGCTCCTGCTGAATAAAAGGAGCGCTCTGGATGAAAAGTCAGACTGCTGTCAGTGTATGATTTCCTTTGTGCGACTTTCCAAAGAATAAAGAACATCTCTCTGAAAAGAGGTTCAGTATTTGCATTCGGTATGACAGAAAATTGGGTGACACTGGTGAATGGGGACAAAGCAGAGAAGCAAAAAGAATGCCACTTGCCTGACAAGCTGCATTGTGCTGCAGCGATACACAAACACAAACATCACACTGCCACACTGTCTATCTGTCCCTCCCTTTCTTGCTCACACACACACACACACACACACACACACAGAGCAGCACTTGCAAACAAAAGCTGGAAATGGCCTTTTCAAGGTCCCGAAATACTGTCCATGACACAGTTCCAGGACTAAATTGATTGTGTTTTAGCAACTGTGCCAGGTTTCGGGTGCAAAGATTTCTATTTGCTCAATCACTTCAGATGTCCTCGCCTGCAGCACTCAGTCGAGTACCGTATTACCCAGAGGAGCCGACGATGACTGGCCACCTGACACTAGACAGTGTTATTGCAGAGAGTCTCAGACACAGCGAGACAGAGAGGCAGAGTAAGAAGAGAGAGTGAGGGAGAGACTGTGGGTTCAACGGGTTCCTCGCGCAGTGACGGTGCGCAGCAGAAAATGTGATTCAGCAGTGAAGAAAAGAGACAAACCCCATTCAAAGAGAGGACAGATGAGGAGAGGCGGGAAAAGCAGCCTAGATGTGTGTCTGAGTGTGTGAGATAGCAGCCGTATATGTGAGCGAGTGAATTGGCAAGGAGCGAGAGGAGAGTGTAAGAAGAGTGCAGCCTCGCGTCTCTGATGTGACAGCTCTTTGAAGCTCATTGAGAAAAGGCAGCCTGTTTTACTTTTTTCCTCCTCTCTCAATGCTTCTGCGCCTAGTCTGATGCTCATATCCTTGTATGAAATGACCGGAGGGAGGAGAAGAAGTGACAACAAGTGACAGGTGACAATGAGGAAGGCGCTGAGGGAAGGAGGGTGACTGAATAGAGTCACGTCCAAGTTGGGGGGGGGGGCCAACCAATTAAGGTGTCATTACATGAGAAAGTGACAAAGTAGCTAAGATGCAGGGCTTGCCCACTCAACTGAATATGAAAAATTACAGCCCCGTTTTGTCTATGCACCATTAAAGGAATAGTGTGACATTTTGGGAAAGACACTTATTTGCTTCCTTGCCGAGAGTTAGATGAGAAGATTGATACTAGTGTCTGTAACTAAACAGGAGGACAGCTAGCCTGGCTCTGTCCAAAGGTAACCAAACTTGCCTACCTCTAAAGTAAACTAATTAACACACTGTATCTCAATTGTTTACTTGGTACAAAAGATTGTAAGTGTAATAACAACAAATTTGTTGTTTTTTTTTTTTTTTTTTACAAGGGTTTACGTGCTGCATTATTTCTTGGCCAGTGCCAGTGAGCAACCAAGAAATACTCGTTTTATTTACTGTATAGATGGAAGTGGTATCGGTCTTCTCATCTAACTCTCGGCAAGGAAGCAAGAAAGCTCATTTCCCAAAAATGTCAAAGCTTTGCTTTAAGGAAATAGAAAAATGTTGGCAAAGACAGAGGAAGAGGGTAAAGCAAGGCAAAACACTTTTCCAGATCATAGATTGGTTGATCTTTTTTAAAATGAGGTGGTACTGAGAGGAGAACATTTTTAAGTGCACACACACACAGCATGATGTAGCCTTTGGAGGATCACTAAATGCCAGCCTTGTCAGCCTCTTTCCATTTCATCTGATTGAACTCTTCATGCCTCATTAGGTTGTTTCAACATGCTGACACTGACTGCCATGTTAACAATCCATGGGTTCATTTTGCATGGGAAAGACTACAGCTACCAAGACAGATGACAACTGTTGGCCCGGTTTGAACGATGCCTGTCCAAGTCCCCAAAGGAAGTACAGGGAGTAAATTAAGTCTTGACATTACAGTGCACTGTAGAGCAGGCAAAAACTGTCAAATCATCATTTCAGTTACATGCTGGATTAGCCTAATCTCTCTCTTTCATACTCAGGATTTCAGAAACCTGCGAAGGTATAAAAGCCAGGACTTTAACATAACCCTACTTAACTCTTCTTCATTCAGCAACATCACTTTCACAGTCTTTTCCGTTCTCCTGGTCAGAGCAGGGGGTTTGAGACGGTGGGAGAGGATGAGAGAGTAACGGGAGAGGACAGGGAAGTGGACGTAGGAGATGAGCGCTGGTGCCAACTGTGCTAAAGGCCGATGGGGAATGCCAAGCAAAGTTGGAAGGGCAGCGGGAGGGCGGGGCATGAGACGGGCTGTGGAGAGACATACTGTAGGTGGTGTAGAAGAAAGGTGAAGAAGAGAGTATTGTTGGCTCAGACTGAAAGAAGCCTCCGTCAAAATGTTTACTAAATTGTACAATTTTCTAAGGGGAACACAAACATGGACAATGGTAATTTTGCATGTTCTTTCATTGTTTTAATTCTGTGAACCTGGAGTCAGCGTCAAAGCTCCCCTGGCAACATTTTGGCAACAGTTGAAGGCAGCATCATGATGGGACAAATCCACTGGCTCCAAACTTGACAAAGTCTTTTCATATGCTAAATTCAAACCGTCAATAACAATCGGCCTTTAGCTGGATTCCACTCTGAGTGGCATTCGATTGAGCTCGGCAGCAGTGACTGTGGGTCGGTGAAGGCTTCACACTAATCTCCTGGGAACACATTCCTCTGCTTGCTTTGGCATGACTCATATTCTGTCCCTGTGGGTTTCAATGTGAATTCAGTCACTGACAGGTTATGCAGTGCGCTAATGAAACAGTTGTTCACATGTCACATTCAGGAACAGGAATTTCTTGAAAAGCTCTGCGCCTGCTGCGCACCTACCTCTAAACTCAGATCTACAGGTCTGGCCTTGAATGGATTTACCAGAGAGGAGGGCAGTCTTGATTGAAGATTAGGCCTTATAGAACTCTACTTGTTTTTAATGAACAACATATGACAGGAAGTCTACAATAGGACACTGTACCGGGACCTGGGATATACTGTACTATTTACTGAATTACAATTACTGATGAGGCATTGCCATTAACTTAGTGGTTTCAAGAGTTCAACGGTCTTAAAATGAAAGTACGACTCTTAGCTAATGGATTGTCAAAACTTCACTGATGTTAACGTTTTTTGTGGAACATGTATATATGCAATGCATTTTTTGGTGCATTAGTAGTTTTTTTTTTTTGGCCAGTGCAAGACCAGTGACATGCCGTTTTTATTGGCCATATGCCAGGCAGAAATTAGTGACATACCACTAGTCAGAGTGGCATATCACTAAGACTCGGCATACACACTAAAACAAGAGTGAGGTCCGACTGGCATCTGCCAGGGGAACACAAGTCACAAGCCATTTATAAGACGCACACTGCAGTGGAATATGTCATTAGGAATCGACATATTCTAAATAACTAAATGCGGTGTTAAGGTCTTAATCTTCCCTAAACACAAATATGACGGTCTTTGGGAATATCTGTAGATTGTTTAGCAATTGTTCTCCAAAAGAAAAGGTGCTCTATACTGTAGTAACTGTCTAGTAACTGTGAAAATATTGCTAAACAAGCGTGATCCAGTTCTATGTGGTCTGACAACATTGTTCTCTATTAGGAAGACCTGTATGAATGTACTCTGCTGCTTCATTGTATTCTACAAACAAATACTGTGGATAAAAACATTTCAAGGCTTTGTCAGATCAACTGTTGGAGTCAGAGGGTGGAGGCTTTCTTTTTGCTCCATCAAGCCCGAGGAGCAGACAGGAGCTAGCCTTACGCTGGGCTGGTTCGCTCTGCCCTGTGGAGTGATGGTCTATAAACCTGACCTCATTTCAGTTCTGTCTCCATGGCAGACGTCGCCATGGCCATCATTTAATTACTCCACACAATAAAACTCAACATCAAGGGCCTCTGTTTAACTAGGATAAGGGGGACGAGAGAGGCCATCTTCAGTGGTGTCTGCTCCCGCTGTGAGGCTGGCCGCCTGCTCAAGCGTCGCTTGGCGGGCACTGTGACCCGAGGCCCAGCTGCAAGGCGTCTGCCAAGCAGCTCATGGCTCGAGTGTATCCGAGGGAGCCAGGCGTGCCACCTGGGCACTATCCGTTACAGTGAGGCACTGTTTACACAGGGGGCCGGAGAGGAGCAAGGGAGGGTGGAAACAGAGTGCAAATGTTTATTGTGTGGAAGTATCTGTGTATGCTTGTGCTTGTATAATTAGGTGTGTGAGACTGAAAGCAGGATTTGGAGAGAGATGGGTGGCAATTTTTTTGCCTGTTTGTAAACAGAAGGCCATTACCTCAGGCTGTCTTCATCTCTGAGTTAAAGGAACCCACTGTTTCTTGCTTGTCAAATGCTTGGTACAGAACACCTTCATCTACATGCTGTTTGTGTCTAGGAGCCCTCACAGGTCTGCTGTAAAAGCTCTTCTCCCTCACAGGCTGATTAGATCCTACAGCATAATGTTGCTGGTGAAAATAAAAACGAAAAAAAAAACAAAAAAACAATCAGAAGCAGATGCAATCGTTGCATTTTTGAGGTCTTTCTTTCCATGGTGGCCTCCTCTTCATGTTCCTCTCACTAGTTAATTGCAGCGCTGCCACATGGGTGCCATGATGCCGGCCTGCGGGCTGTTATTACCTCTGCCCTGTCATTAGCTCCTGCACTGTACTGGGTTAAAGCCCGGAAAGAGCTGCAGCTCACACGGGACACAATGAGGATCAGTGCTGTCACATTCCCTACAATCACAGTTAACATCACCAGCAGTAAGTAGCCCAGCTCTTCCTATTGCCCCTCTCTCATCTCAAGGGGCCTAGACAAATAACCCCCACCCTCCCGATGTCCTCATAAAGCTTACTGAAGAAAAGATTGAATACAGTGGTGCAAGCGATTGTTAGTATACTCACTGCAACTCAAAATCTGCTTATTTAACCGCTTATTGTTACATCAGAAATGAAAAAAATGTGTCTGATATTTTGGGCGGCCCAGGAACTAGACATTTAGATTGACAGGCAAAAGTCATGGGCAGCATATATACTGAGAGATTGGACAGATGATGAAAGAAGTAAGCGTTGGGAGACATATGCACTTACCCCCACTGAGCAGCTTCATGACCAGCCACAGCTCATCCTTTACCACGAACGAGGTGTAGTAAGACACAATGTTGGGGTGGTGGCACTGGCTCATGGCCTGAATCTCTTTCTGTTAGAGGGGAAAAAATGAGACAGAATACAATTAATTAAAATAGTACAAAGCATTTAGATTGATCTCCTGGCTGTTTATTTGCCATAGACTTGATAGAGCTGGTGTAATCTGTTAACACTGTGTCACATCATCATTTGGTGGGAATGGATTACATTTTTCTATCACAGCCCATGTATTTTTATTAATGACTTTCCATGCCTGAAGCAGCAAGCAAACAATTTTTTTTTTAGAGCAGCTTTGGTGATAGTGAGATGAACCAACACAATCTACCTTTCTTATGTTTTCATCCAAGACGAATGGTGCCTGGTAGCTTACTATTTTCATTTGGCTCCCATAAAAAGGTATGAGGAAAGCCTGAAGGAAATAAACTGAATGCATTTTGCCTTTGATGCTGCAGCTATTCTTGAAATTTAGTGCGATACTTAAGATCTTAATGACGTCAGTAGTCAGAAGAGAAATAGGCTAGGTCAATATAATGCATATCTGTGCAGAAGCGAAAAACCATCGGTACTCAGCCATTTATACAGCTGTAAAGCTCTCTTTCTGTGTGTGTGTGTGTGTGTGTGTGTGTGTGTGTGTGTGTGTGTGTGTGTGTTTGGGAAGCAGAAGAGTTGAGGTAATGCTGGCACAGAGGTCTAATCCATCACTTCAGCAACAGTCCTAAAGTCATTCGAGGATAGACAAGCTTCCTGAGAAAAAGAAAATCTAGGTGACTTCGGAGTTGGGACCACTGATTCACAGAGGTTTTGCTTCTGTTTCTGCACCGCATATCTGTACTTGTTGTGATAATTGCGCATATAACTGCTAAGGACCAAACTGAAATGAGAATATTAAGATAGTAACACAACCAGTCCTGAACTTTTCAAGGATGTCTAAGAATAATACTGTAACCAGCCAATCTAAAAAAATGCATCATTTACAATCATTTAACTAATTATTTCAGTAAATTTATTGTTTCTCTTTTTAGTTTTCTATGAGTAAATTTAATTTTTGGGGGTTTTGAAGACGTCAACCTTGGGCTTTGGGGAAGTTGTGATGGACATTTTATCTCAAGGAAATTGAATCGAACGCAACTGGACTTGGTTATCTCATCTGACTAGTCCCAGCCTAGTCAGACGAGCATGAAATGATGAAGCCTCTTGGATGAGAGGTGAAACGTCTTCAAAGACATATAACCAAGTCCAGTTGTGTTCAATTCAATTTCCTTGAGATAACTATGACCTGGATGAATGAGAATATTCACAGGCCTGTGATGGACATTCTTCATCATTTTTTGATATTTTATAGACCCAACAATTAAACTGATTAAACCATGAAAACAATCAGCAGATTAATAGACAATGAAAAAATCATAAATTGCAGCTATAGTTCAATCATGAATGAGATCCCTGCTCAGTGACACTCTTGGATGACATAAAAGAATGTATTTTACAATAGCAACCTTTCATCGATTTTTTTTTTTTACAAAAAGGTAAGAAAACTATGTGAAATTCACCTATATGTGTTAAGTACGGAGGTCCAGCGTGTGTCAACACATTGCATCCTTTTATGAATCTTTTCACTGTTGATAGAGCTAGGCGAGCATCCACCCCCCCGCCAGTCTTTGTGCTGAGCTAAGCTGTGCTGTATCTCTGTATTGGATGCACAGAGGTGAAATCAGTATTGACCTTTTCATCTAATTATGGGTTTCCACCACAAACAACCTTATTTCCTCAAATCAGACTGTTATTTAAAACAGATATTGACTGTTGTAGCATGACCTGTCGACTGAGAAACCTTAACACTCGAGCTGAGAGCATCTGTTAAATCAATCAATACATGCTTGTGGGTCAAAAAGTAAGCAATCAAAGCCTGATGTTCCATCAGCATAAATGCTTAGCTTACACAATGCGCATTAGCAGCAGCATGCCTCTGCTGCAGAGTCATCACTATTGAGCCTTCAGTGAGTGCCTCCGCAGGCAGGTGATATGATTGTGCCATTAGAAAGCACTTGACAGAAGAGGGTTAAGAAAATGAAATGAGTCATAAAAAGGGTGGATACAGTCAAGATCATTGGGACCGTGACAGGTACAGGCGTGTTTAAATGCACACAGAGGACAGTAGTAAAGTGTCAGTCAAAACCAGCAACAATCTTTTGACCAACAGGTGAGCCCACACACCACTCGGCTTCCAAACTGAAGCCGTTTTTGATTATCAAGCAGTCCAATAACTTCCAGTCTGTCGGGCCAGACGGCGAGCTCTGTGGGTCGTCTCCCCTATCATTCTTTCTCTGGATACTGCAGGCTGAGAGAGAACAATAATCATATAGCCTGTTGGCTGCTAACTGGCTTCAGTGGAGCCTAACACCCCCCCCCCCCCCCCCCCCCCCGTTCTCAGCACAGTGGAAGAGGCAGGTCACCACGGCTCTGTGGGACAGGGTAACCCCAGAAAAGAAAAACAATGGGATAACAGGGAGGATATCGTCCTCTGGCAGTTGGCAGGTTTTCCCATCTTTTCCAGCAGACAATGTGTGAATCAGAGAGACTCTTTGTTGCGGGGATTAGGTCACTGCAAACCTATACTGCGGCAAAGACAGTGGAAATGTTCTCATCGCTCAGATCCATTCATGTTACTTTTTTTCTGCGTAACCTTCGACATTTGAGGACATTCTGCATCGTCAAAATGTTTTTGCAGGACACCTCAATGCCGACTGGAAAACAAAGATAAGTATTTCTGCATGATGACATAGCTAAGCGCCATACAGTCTCTAATTCAAAACCATACATGAACATCACGCATGTATCTAGCTGCATATGCCTTTATTGACTAGACTTATATGCATAAGTCTAGTCAATAAATGCCTTCACATACAATTAATGGGTATATCTAAATTGCTTTTGAAACTCTTTTTGTCAAATTATTTTTTTAACCCTTGTGTTGTCCTCTGGGTCGAGGTGATGTATCATATGTTTGTGTCATCCTTTTCCTTTATTCTGTTTCTTACTCTGTTCCTATTGTCAAGAAACAAACTAAAAACAAAAGATAACCGCTTCAAGAATCACAAATGTCATGCATAACAACATTTACATACACAGAAGGACATTTTCGGCCACCGGGTCACCTTGACCCAGAGGACAACACAAGGGTTAAAGACGCAACTATGAACAGAAAAACAAAAAAAAACAGAAAAAAAACAGGGAAATAATTCCCCCATACAGTCTTTGTCTCTGGGTGTTGCAATGACTTCATCCTAAAACACTGGGTTTCAGAGCAGTTTTATTCAAACCATCCGACCTGCAACCACAAGTGACACACCTCTTGGCTGTCACACACAAAGCCTCCGGCAACACAAATGGTTTCACTATGCCTGCATTCAGTTTCGGATTTAAATATACAAGACAGTGATGACAACAGATGAAGCACTTATGGAAACCTGTTTAGGACATCATTGTCAAGTGACTTTTAATAATGACCATCTGTGTTAGACTCATAAGCTGCATACCATTTGCATTGTATATTTCTCCCTCCCCACTGCTTATGCATAAGTTAGCTGTATACCATCTATGAACAATTAAAAAAAAAATCAGGTTAATACATGCTCTAAATACTCTTGTACTGTTTTAGCCAATATTTAAATAACATTTTATTAATTTACCTTATAATGGTAATGATCATAACATTATACACTTACACCTGTTTAACAATACAGGTTTACATATTTGCTCTTAATTTTCAAGCAAAGCCTTTGACATGAAAAATACAAGTATGGTTTAATGAGGGCCAACAGGCAGGCCAAAAATTCTGATCAATAACATCAGACCGCTCCTACATCCACTCGTTCCACCCATCTAATAAAACTGTCTCTCTCCCTAATGGAATTCACATTAGTTTATACAGTCAGTAGCCTTTGACTCATACCTCCCAAACATGTCAACTCAAATTCCTGTTTTTACAAAAAAGTGAGTAAAACAGGGCATTCATTGTGAGATGAGTGATGTCTCTTTAGTTTATTTAATATACAAAACTGGACTATTCAATCTTGTGATGGGTCTGTAATTCTACATTGATGCCATGCAAAGTCCAAGCTAAACACTAAATCCCTTGAGTAGGTTTAGCTTACAAATGATACTCCAGGAAATAGACCAGTCCACCCCAATTGTAGTTTTCTTTATTAGCCTGATCTTTGCTGTATTTGGCGTGTCTGAGGACCTTGAAACTGAGCAAAAAAATAAATGACCTATTGTCACAAACTGAATACAGTGCTGGGTCACAAACTGGTGCCACAGAATTGCACTGATGGCAGACACACAGAGAAGCCACTATAGAAGCAATGTTACGTCACTATCAGTTACTCAGAGCCTAACACACACTCGCTATGACCCAATCTCACTGCAGCATGCACACATACACACACGAGAAACTATTGAGCGAGACACAGCCGATTGATGGGAAAACCTACTAAAATGTAAGAACAGAAATATACCTCCGAATCAATTTATTTTAGCTCAAATTCCTGCCTCCTTTCTACCTCACCACTCTAAATATTTTTCTCAGGTCACTGTGACCTCAAGGTATTTTAAGGTAATTTAAAGCCAAAAATGTATGGTATTGTGTTTTAAACCAGCTTTTACTACACTCTATCAACATTATTGTTGATCAAATATTTCTCACAAGTTTCAATAAATAAAGTAAAGTTGTACTTGTAAATAGTTGTAACAATTGTGTAATTATGTAAGACGATACTCAAACTGCTCCACTGAAATTGTAAACAAACGTCCGCCTCATCTGATCTAGCTCGAGTCACTCAAAAGCGCCTGTCCATCAAACTGTGCCAGGAATAACTACAACATACCACTGCATAAGGAGACGGAGACATGACAGATACCTGCTTTCCTGACATTAAAGAATTTCACAGGTGAGATTAAAGACCTGCAGGCTTCTTTAAAACTTGTGGCATGCTCTTTTAAAGCTGCTTCTTTAGAGAATCAATCTGGGTTCAATTTAATGCTTCCTCACCGTTTAACTGGGTACCCAGCAGGCTGTGGAATTGGGGGGAAAACCACAGGCAGGAAATCCGACCTCGCTGTATTCCACGTGACCGCCTGCTCCGAGAATCCGGGAGTAACATTCCCCTGATTCATCCTCCAGAAATCAGGGGTGGGGGGGAGGGTTCCTCTTTGGTTTAGTATTGCCATTGAGTAGTGAGAAACCTGCCAGTAATTTCGAGCCATGATCTTCCTTGCACACTTACAGGCTTACACAATATTCATTTTTCACAGGTTACTTTCACAGACTTTTGGATGAGAACATGGAGAGAGGACTGGAAAAACCCATCAATCAAGCTTGGTCTTGGTTAACAACACTCATTTCCCAATGTCAGACTAAAACCTGACATCTGGTGTATGTGAGTGCTCTGGAGCAAAAGGATAACTGACAGCTACCACGCAATTTTGCCCTAGATTGTGCCCAAGCCAAGTAGTGTGACATCTTTTTCCAATTTACAGCTATAATAAAAGCCTTATTTAAACTAAGCAAATCTCATGCCTACTGTAAAGTAACCCAAAAATAAATCATTTCAGAAATACATATTGTGGATTAGAAACTCCTTGCCATCTCCAAAGCAAGAACACAAGCCACAAACAAGCACCTGATCATCTTTATGTGCAGGGGAGCTTGATATAATCCTTACACCTCTCGAGCTAAATCGTAAACCACATGTCATACAGTAAATTATGTGCCGGGCTGCAGTACGAGATTGCATTGAGGGCATAAAGACACAATACAGCCGTCAGGAAGATGTCCCACGGTGGTCTAATAGTTTCCTGGCAGAAAGTGGAGTCCTCCTTCAGAGAACAACCAGACCAGTGTTTGAAGTGACAGGGGTGATTGGAGGAGGGCTCGGAGAAAACGAGTAATGAAAAGCAGGTGGAACTAACTTCATCCACACACACAGAGACAACAGAGACAAAGCCCTAAATGAAATCTTGTGCTGTAAGGGAGTAGCTTTAATCGCACATAAGAAGTAACAAGGTCACAAGAAAGTTCACTGAAATCACATAGTCATCCCTCTTTGTAGTAAAAAATAATGTTAATGTGTTTTTAAATTATATTGTTAATAGGGGAAATATAAGAAATGCTCCTTTTCTTCTCACCCGGCTGGAGGGGCACGTCGGTGTCTTATCAAAGTAAACTAACTTGCACTGTAGCCAATGGGCAGACAGCGTGTCGTTAAAACTATTGAAGAGTAAAGGACCACAGCGGCGTCTAATTTGCAGGTACGCTCACATGCTGTTTAATGTGCTGCAGCTGAGCGGCTAATTAGCTATCCAGCCTGCAAACAGACGAAAGCCGTGCACTTTTCCAGGGTGGATGTTTGGTTGGAGATTCAACGAGCTATGGTTCAGGACAACATGTGTGTTCATGTTTGTAGATTAGATAAGGAGGAAACTTTAACAGGAAATCTAATGTGGGTTGTTGTCCAGATTCCTTGGCTCTTGTGTTGTGTGGCTCAGTGTGATCCGAGATAGAAGATAAAACACTGATTTTACTGCTTAATGCAAGATTCGATTGGCTGTATAGAAATAAGGTCTCCATCTACAGTACGTAAGGTGTTATTATGAAACCATAAAAATATAAAATATAAATGTCTCCCTTTTGTAGCAAACAAAATAAAAAAAACACAATTTGGATTTACAACACTGCTAAGTAAATGCATATTTGGTTGAGTGTGTCTTACCAGGAGTTCATCCATACTAGTCTGGCACTTCTCTAGGTTGATACGTTTGATGGCCACCTTCTCCTTACGTGGTATACAGTAGGCTGCCTGAACCACTGCTGTGGCCCCACTCCCTAAAACAGACAGAAAAAAAAAACATTTTCACCTTGATTATGAGTCAATATAATATGAGTCATTATAATATTAGTCATCACAGGCAATACAAGGGTTATTTCAGGTTGTAGTCACATCCTTAGGCTGCCCAGGCTTCTTTCAATCGTTTGCCCCTTCCCTAACCCCTGTCTGCAGCCAAAAATATAGACTACTGTCGGATAATAAACCTAACTTTAATATTACCTCAAAATCCTCCTTAGTTCAAGAAGGTTAAGTACAGTTCTGCTTTGACAGTTGATCTGATTTCTCTTTGGTACAGCTTAACTGTCTGTTCATCAATTATGAATCAGCTTTCCCAGTTTCTGGCTGATGGAGCGGGTCTGATTGGGGCCAATGACTCTGCTAAACGAGGCACATCCCCAGGAGGCTTCAGTAGGATATTAACGCCGGAGAGGAACAAAGTTTAAAGCGTTTTAAAACCTCTTAAATCCATGGCACAATTTGAAAATTTAGTTCCCCCTTTACAGCACCAAATACCACATCCAGAAGATGACAGTACCTCTAAAACTAGGAGGACTCGAGGATCCTTGTATATGTTTATTTCTCACATATACAAGTAATGTATGTAGTGAAATGCAATGTGGCCAGCTCCTACAGTTGTGCTAAAAGATGAGTGTGAAAAATAAGGATGAGAAAGAAGTAAAATAAAAGGAAAAAACTACTTTAACACCTGGAAACTTCATGCTTTCATGGCTTGAACCTTGTCTAAAAGTTAGATCATAGCAGTAATGTCTATGCTAGTTTATACCACCACAACTACTATTTTGATGTACAAACAAACAACACATAGATTACAGTCTGATTAAATATTAAAATCCTACAACAGTCAGCTAATCTTTATTTTGAATAATGTGTGATAGAGTAAAAGCTTCTCCCTGGGAGAGGTACGCCTGTTGTTGTTCCTCTATCGTGTGAGGTAATTTCACTGCCCTCTCGGTGCTCTTATTTGACGCCATGCACACACACACACACACACACACACACACACACACACACACGGCTGTTTCCACAGGATCTCTGGAGTATACGTGACGCTGAGCAATGCTGGGAGCACATTCTCCTCTGGCAACAGGCTTTGGTGAGTGAAAGAGTGAGAGGTGAGTTGGTCCGCCCTCCAGTAAGCTTTTCCTAACCTCCCTCATCTTAGCTTTGCCCAAATATTAACAAAGTGCTCATTGTTTGGAGTTTTCATTGAGCCAGTGGTGTATGGAGGTTTAAACAAGGCTCATATTAAAGAGAAAAAAAAAACAGTTCCCTGATTTTAATTAAAAAGTAAAGCTGTCCCTGAAGACGTGACCACTTTTTATTTAACTGTTTTCATTCAAGATAATTATGACTTCAGGCTAAATTACAGCAGCAGAGAATAAAACATCATAAACCTATTCAATATAGCTGAGACTGAAATAAACCAAACTCTTGCCCTCTAAGATAATCCAATAAAATTGCAATTTCCTTACAAATACCAAAGATTGATAGACAGTAAAGTTTACGTTTATCAACATGCATACATTGTATGTGAAACGTTGCTTCCTACAGCTGTAGTGGGTGCCATCTATTGACCGGCAACCTCTGATAGTGTGTGGCTGGCCTCGTTCGACTCTCCAGCATCCCAAGTAATCACAGATCACTCCACCATTGCTCAAAACTAAGAGTCCGAACAGCGCCGTAAATATATCCTCCGGCCCCCCTCCCACCACCAGCAATACCAAACAAACCTCTGGAGGGTGGCCAGTGATGAGGAAGCTCAGCCCAGGCTGGACCACAGGGAGCCAGTTGCCCCATACACAGTGGAGTGTAAATTCCTCCACACAAACAAACAGCCAGTCGTCAGGGGTGGCTGGACAAGCTGGAGAGCATGTGTGCTTGTATGTGTGTGTGTGGAAAGGGTGAAAAGGGGGGAGATTGTTGGGTTTGCAGCAGGCAAGGTCAGGGGGCACCAAGGCTCTACAAGCCATTTAGACTAGAAGAAGCCCAATTTAGCGGCCGGTGGGGACCTTCAGTTAATATAGACCTGATGCTCTTTGATATTTGGTTCTTCCAAGCTTAGCACAAGGTTGTTCTGCTCAGAATAGTCATGTCTCTACTATTTGTATCCAGTTACATGATTATTCAATACTTCACGAGGCCTTTGAGGTTCTAACCAAAGCTGTGAATTGAGTAATTATAATATGATGCACACAAGGGGAATGTAAACCATTTCTTTCATCATATTCATGAAACCAAAGTACCGGTAATCATCATCCTGTGCAGTCCTTATAATGAGGCATTTAATACAGTCTGATTTTATAAACTAAGCCACGCATCGTCACAGCTCTGTCATTCTCAAAGACAACATCATCACCACCGTTTCCATCAGAATGTGAGGAAGCATGCACAAGGGCCATCCTCACAAAGGCAAGCACTGCAGTAGAGCCAGGGCTTTGAAAATGTCAGGCCAGCATCTAATCTGCTAAACAGTCTGGCACAAACATCAAAGCTGCATATCAAGCAGTAGGTGTGTTTTGTCTTTTGAAAATTGATTAATAAACAAACAGATTATGAACAGAGCAGGAGTCTGCTCTTCACAAATAAAAAAACTACTTCAAAGTTTTTCTGTCTGTATTTTCCATTTTCCAGAGGCACAACAACAAGATTTAGCTTGTTTTGGAAGTGGATGGCTTAATCAAATCTATATATTAAGTTACCACATTAGGCAGAATCAAATGAAGATGATCCAGCTGCCAGCTCAAAATGTGGCGTGTTGACGTGGCTGAAGGACACAAAGTTATGGAAAACTTTTTACTTTAGTTTGTTGATTTCCATGTTTGATTTTTTTCTTTCATAGTGTCACATTTTTTTTGCATAACTGCATAAAACCGCCTAGAGAAAAATATCGCTCAACTAACTGCGATGATGCATCTGTTTTTTTTTCTTCCAGAAGTCAAAAACCCCCAAAACGTGTCAAGGAACCCTCTAAAAACCGTTAAAAAAAACACTTTCTCCCCAGCAGATATAATGCAGAACATTTATAATTATTCCAGCAAGTTTTCTTAATTGATGTGGTTTAGTTTTATAAATACCAAGACCTCCATTTACTGTGAATTTGTCTGATACTTAAAATACATTTATCTGTAAGTTCAGGTTTCACTCTGTAATTTGGGTTTAAATGTGACTTTGTTTAGATTTATTGCCTTTTCTCACATGCACTTGTAATACACTCTATGTGCAACAATCTGTTACAGCTCTAGATGTAAAGGTCAACACTAAATAGGGAAAAAAGTAGCAGGTAGGGGTAAACAACTTGTCCACTCCTGTGGGGGGGAAACATTGACAAAACAATCATGATCTTTGAAAAAGCAGCCAATGTTTTCTGTAAGCATGTTTCCTCAAAACAAGTCAAGTTTGGCATGGGAAGCGTTATGAGCATTACACCTTAACCTGGTGATGTATGAATGGGGCATGCACGTTTTTCTTGATACTGAACTGTTTAAGCCTAAATACTCTCGTAAGGGCTTGTCATTAACCTGTAAGCTTACATGTTTGCTCTTTAGGGAGTTGACTTCTGAGTATGCAATGTTTGCATTCCTCCTCTTTTGGTGCATCTATATGAAGTTTATTAAATAAGCAAGATAGCAACACACAAAGGACTAGTAAACAGAATAATATGCTTGCTTAGGACAGAGACAAAGCTACAGCATTACACTTAATTCAAATTATTAAAGCGGGTCCAGACCATTAATATACAAAAGAGGCAATTTAAATCTCAAGGTTTCATTAAAGAAGATATTACTCATGACATGTAGCCTGGGACAAATCTGGGAGCTCATGTTTTGTTTGCTCTGGCAGATGCCACGGCCATACCATGGAGGCTGCAGGACATGACTCCAAAATAAAACGATACCTCACATTACGGTCGAGTTCACTGTTCCAGTAAAAAAAAATAATTACCACATAAAAAGTAAATAAAGCCCAGTACAATAATATCTTATCAGATTAGCTTGGCCTTGAATTAGTTTCTTAATAGAGTGGGTCACCAGAAAAAAGGCAGCAGCTCTAGGTTTGTCTTTCCTGCACTCACCAGGCCAGTTTGGTGCCTGACGTCAGTCATCTTCTATTACATTTCCTCTGCATACCTGGCTGACATTCCACACATTATTCAAAGATGAGAAACCGCACCAGCAGCCGCTGCCTTTTACTGCGTATTCTCCCAATATCCTAGTGTGCAATTTTTCTAAAAATCCATGAGCCCTAAACCTTGAAGTGTTAGCCTGGGGGTTGCTTAATACATTATAAACATAATCATACTGAAGTTTTAAAACCATCTGAGGGACAGGACAAGTAACAGGGAGGAAACATGGTTGCCAGTGGATACAAACAGTGGGAGCAGAAAGTTTCCAGTCCAGATTTGCCAACACGAATGATCCAAAGTCTGATCGAGAATGAGAGAGCAAGCGGTCCTTTTTTTCCTATGGACTCTGTCCAGTATGATCCGATGCTCAGTGGGCTGAAAAGAGTGGGTGTGAACCATGTAATAACATGTCCTCTTTCCCTGGGGAAGTAACCAAAACAATAGTTCTGCTGGGCATGCAGGGCCATCCTCACAACACCAGGCTTCCAGCTGAGCAGAGGAGATGTAGGAAACACCTCTCTGGAATGAAACAGTTCATACAGTATCACCTTGGGCTTAAGGCTTTCGTTTTCACTATTTCCTGGCATTTTATTTAACAAATGATTAATCAAGACAGTACTCGGCAGGTTACTTGATAATGAAAACATTCATTAGTGGCAGCCCTTTACTCGAGTCTGTGTGCATGTGCTGTAGTATACGCTGGGGTGGGATATTAACTGACTGTGAAGAAAATTACCAATCTAATAAAATCCACTCTTTTGATTAAATCAATGATATCTTAAGCAGTTAAAACATCTGTACCACTGCAAGTACTGATGGAGAGACACACATTACATGCTACATGCTGCCTGAATTCTAATCTAAATTCAAAAAGTATATATATATATATATATATATATATATATATATATATATATATATATATATATATATATATATATATATATATATATATATATATTAACTTTGTAATACAAACAGTAGCCTGTGATCATTTGGTAATTTGCAGTACTCAATACTTCATTTGTGTTTACTCACCCCCCTCCCTGAATCCACACTCCAAAACACCACCGCAGCCGACTGATTGAGCAATTTTCGAGAATATGCCATCCAAACATGTTTATTCAGAGTGAGTTAATTCTCTACTGTGATTTAGGAATGGCCAGTGTGTTTAGAGAAATCCTGACGGCAAATGTCAAGATGGTAACCAGAGGAAAATGTGTCAGGAAGTGACTCCAATTCAGTGTGATCCATCCTCATGGTAAGAACAACAAGAGCGCTTCAGTGTGTTCATTTATAGTGGAAGTCCTATTCCCCAGTATTTCCTCATGGTGGACTAAACAAGATACACGATAAGGAATGGAAAGTTGACTTCGTTTTTAACCAATCACTGAACTCAACTAGTAACTAGCGACTCAGACCTGAAGCTCAGCTTTTTAAAAGTTGTATTGGTAATATAGTTATCAAGCAAAAGACTGAGAGCAGAGAGAGAGAGAAAGACAAAAAGCTCCACAGGACTGCTGGCAAGGTTTCATTTTGAAGAGACGCAGATGCCAAACAGGAGCAGTTTTCTTGTTTAACTTGTGTTCACGAGGAGCCAGGAAACACAGCCTCACACAGAGGGTTCTGCTAATTTAGGTGATATGCAAGGTAGACCAACGTCCACAGATTTAAGAGCACAACTGGTAATCAGCTTTCAGTAATTTATAAAAAACCAGGGGAAGAAACTAGGCTAACTGCACAATTCATTCCCAAGTTGATAGTCATGATCTATCCCTTGCCCTAACCCTAAGTAAGCATGCTGCAGTCCAACCTTGAAATAGCCTTACAAGTTTCAAACCTATGTTGACAATTTGTGTCACACGCTGCGAAGGAAAATGCCACAGAACTGGTTTCTATACAAGAGGGGCTTTATCTCTGTGTGCATGCTAAATTGCAGGGTGTTATCTTGTGGGGCGCCCCAGATCAAATTTTCCAAGAAACTGAGGGAGGAAATATAGAAATTGGTTAAAGCGAAATCCAAGTCTTTAAAAAAAAAAAAAAAAAAAATACACAAAAAGGTTAATTTAGGGCCTGCAAAATGGACCCTCTATAAACACACATTCCCTATAGAGGAAGTAAGCACCACTTAGGTAAAGTAAACCAGAGGCCCAAACTAGCTGATTTTAGAGGACAATGCTTTTACTTACATGTTACACACACACATATTCTTTTTTTTTTTTTACTCCTCAACAAAGTCTGCCAAAGGTAGGACAGGGGCAAGTATTTGTGGGGTGGGACATTTCCGAACCTCACAAGTAAAAGCTGTCATTCCTCAGGCCAGCCAGCCGGCTTGTAAGCCGTTCTCAGTCAGGACTCACTGCACAGGAAAGGTGTAATATGCCTCCTGGTAAATAAATGTGGGCATAGATACAAAGCTATTATTGTGTCGTACAAAAAAAAAAGATGTTTAGACTAACAGCAACAATTTACATGCGTGTATGTTCAATCCAGACTGGTTTGATCGAGGTATTCTTAAGGATGTTACCCAGCAAACTGTCAAGTGACTTCTCCCCAGTTTTCTGTGATGGGACGCGGTTAGAAGCCCCATAACACAGATTAATCCTCTCCAAAGAGCCCTCGCATAACTGGATTAATTCAGGCAGTAAATTGCCCAAAACAATACCCCACTCCGGGAAGGAGCATGAAGCATAATCTCTGGACTCTGCAGTGGAAACACAAGTGTTTTGGAAAAAAGTTCTGTGCTTGAATATCCAGTGTATTTTAATTTGAAATGGGCGTGAACACACACACACACACACACACACACACACAGTAGAAGTTAAACATGGTCTCTGCTTTACCTACAGTAACATTACATGGCTGATACTTTGTTTAAGCCTTTTCAATGCAGTGTCTTCCCCAAAATAACAAAGATAACTTTTTAGAACATGTTATTTGTAATGCCTCTTGTGTTTACCCTGCAGGTTGGCTTGTGTCTAAAATACCAACACTGACTAATTTAAATAAGACACAATTCACATTCTTGTCATTCCCTACATACAACACCTTCTATCCAGGAAGTACATGCAACAAAGTATAAAGCTGGTTGTGCATGTGGACAGTCGTACTGCTCAATGAAAGCGGTTCTCCTCCAGCAAATAGTCCGAGCCTGACTAGACAGTAAAGTCGTAGCGCTCGTTTACCGCCTCGGCACAGCCCCGGCGGACGGGGCCGCCGCGCTCGCTTAGAAACAAAGCGCAGCACCGCCCGGCCGGGACCGCCAAGTGAGCAAACTCAACGTGCCTCCAGAGAAAGAAGGTGCCTTCAGCTCGCTTTACACTCCAAACATATTAGGGCTTGTGTTAGACGCGACGAGGCCCCTTTTTAGTGAGACAACGGCAGAAATTATCAGACTGTTAACACATACGCTCGGCCGACAAGCTCCGGATCACATACCAATCACCTCGTGCAGCTCGTAGTCATCTTTGTTGATGGACCAGGGCTGGGAGCTCAGGTCCTCCGACATGGCTGAGGAGTCTGCGGAGGGGCCGTGCTATCGGCAGAGAGCTGGCGGACCCGGAGACTGTGCGCGGAAAAGCGAGTCAAAGTAATCCAGGGAGCACCCACACGAGCGACACTTCCCCCTTCCTTGCGAATCCTGCAGCGCTCCTGTCATTCCCAAAGTTTGACACTAGCCTAGCAGCCCCGCCTACCGCATTCCTGCCGAGCAAATGTGGACCTTCCCGGCGGACATGTTGGGTGTGGGACGCCGGACCGAGGAGCCGCTGGTGGGCGGCTAATGGGGCTGAGCAACAGCTACAGAGACCGTTTCAAACATCTGGCTGCAACTGTGAGGACTTGTGTACACAGCTGTGTCTCTGAATTTTACTTTTTAGGCAAACCACTACAGCGAGTGTTTAAATATGAGATAAAACAGACACGGATCGAGCCTGTGGGTTCCGCCACACTTTTAATGGCGGACTGCGGGAGGGGGTTGTGTTTCTGCCCTGCGTAAAACCTCGCAGGAATTCCTTCTCGTCTTAAAAAGAACAACCCCATCTTTTTATTTTTGCTCAGATTAGCACGCTGCACTCCCTGTCCTCCCCCTCTCCAGAAGAATTTGATTGATGGAGCACGTGTAAGTATTGAACAGGCAGGGAAGCGCTACCTGCCAGGCTTCACACGGGGCCCAAAATATCCCAATAGCTCAGCGTGTGAAAAGGGGCGTGTCCCTCCAGGAAAATGCTGCCCTCTGATTGGACAGTAGCGCGTACGCTGCTCGGTGGTTGGTCGCTCATGTGTTAACTGTAGAATAACAGGAAGCGACGCCTCTGGTGGGGCATTTTATAACATGCAGGACTTGGTCAATCGCGACGCATGCTGGACAACTATTGCACATATTGTGCTTTCATGACTACAAACCACATGCTTTATAAATGAAAGAGAACTCCCCTTGGAAATGTATTAAATTTATTCAGAGGAAATCATATTCAGACCATTTAAAGTAGAATAAATACACTTTCTATGAAGCTGTTTTAAAAAGACCATATCAATAGTACAAAATAGAATGTCACATCATGGTTACACATAGAGAAAGTGGGAGAGAAAGACAGGTGTCAGCATTCAGTAAAATTGAACATGTGGAAGTATCACATTCACAATATCTCTTCCTCTTATGCTTCAATAGCATCTAGAAGTTGACTCACAAAAGGGAAGTGGCCAGCACACGCAGAGCTTTTACAGAGCATTTAGTGCGCGCTGCCCCAAATACAAACAAATCCTCCTCGATAACTCACAGAAATACATAACACACAACGCATACAGTGGCAAGCACAACCTATGTTATTCTTGACACTGTAATAATAATGGCTGTGTGCAGTGAGAACTTTGCTAAATTTGTGGCATCCTTTTGCAGCTCGAGTTTCATAATGATACACGGAAATCACTATGCCATCTTCATAGGAAACACAAATAGTAGCATTGTAATTATAGCCTGCCGTATACACACCGTAAATGATAAGTGTATTCAGAAGCCAGCAGGATGTGGATCACAAGCAATAGCGTCTACCTGAACCTGTTATGCTTGATCAATGTCCAGTATCCCCTTTGATGGACTAAAGAGGCACTTTTAAACATGATTAACTGCCTGGTTCATGATTATGGCAGTGAGAGCGCTTTGGCCAGCCGTACCCAGAACCAGGCCTGTGTGCAAGGCCGGGTGTAGTCACAGACGGTGAGGAAGCGTAAGATGCTCGGGAACGGCTTTGTCATCGACTTGTAGATCACTGGAATCAGCCGTTTATTTCGAGCTCCTGAAACAGCAAAAAGAACAAAGGTAAAGTCATGAACAGGCATGTGTCAGAAAAATTGACAGAGTGCTGTTGAACATAACAAAAATGGAACCTACCGGGACTGAGGCTGAGAGCAAACTTGACCTGAAAGTCACAGGCATCGCTGTCAAGGTATTCATCAGAAATCACCACCACCATCCTCTTACACCTGCACAGATGGTCACGTTATAGTCATTGCAAAATGTGAAAGGCAGAAATTAGGGAGATTTTCCAGAATGGGTCGTCTCAAAAAATCAGTTATTTCTTGCTCTCAGGTGGCTTTCTATATATTAATTTAAAATGAAACTGCAAATAGGCAAGTTTAGCTTTCTACCATAACTAAAACATCTGTGTCTTTTGTATCTGTGAACTTTGTATTTCTATATTTTGTCCACACAGATTTATTAATAGAGCTACAGATAGTATATTTTGTTGTTAATAAGCAGCACACATTCTGTGCTTATAATACATTCTTGATAAGTGCAAACAAAAGTGAGGGCTTTGGCTGCCGTGTCTGTTTGTTGACCTATTTAGAGTTAAAGGACCAGACCTGGACCCAGGTGCCCAGGGTCTAGTTAAAATTGAACTGAACAGCCAAATCAACAGAATAGACCCGGTCATGGTTAGCGTGTGTCGATATCTCACCTCCTCTCAATGAGTTCGCTAGTGATGGTCCACACACAGGAGCCCGGGAGGACATCTCTGTCGAACACGCACAGCTTCAGCTTGTAGTCCGTCTGTTCCAGCTCCCGGATCATCTCATGGACAAACTGAAAGTCGCTCTGGCAGTAGCAGATGAAGGCATCAAACAGCTCGGGAGCACCTGGATTCAATTCAGTTAGGGTTAAAATCAATAACACAACTTTACGTGTCCTCATGAGGCCAGTATTATGCAACCCAGGACAACGCAGACACACAATCTTGGAAAAAACAGTATTCCACAGAACTGAACTACGTTGCACAGAGGTAAGAAAAACACAGCATAATAAAGGAACCATAAGGCTGTGCAGGGAAGTGGAACGGTGCAATGGGGCAGACATGTGATTGTAGCTTCAGATGACTTGTCAGATCAAGAGACAAGCTGGAGCTTTTCCTGTGCAACACCTTATCGCAGAAAATAATGCCGCTATCACTGTCTCAAGATGGCTTGAGCAAATACACTGGCTATTACAACTGCGTTACAAAGTCACACATGTCTAATGCTAAGATGTTGACATTTAGGGGTGATGTTTGGAGAGAAAACAGCAGGCAGCATGGAATTAAGAGTGTGATAATGTTGTATATATTACAGGATTGGATTTTTATTACAGATGTGTTAACATTTAACGAGCTGTTGTAGCTGGTTAGGGTGGAGCTAATTTGACCTACTTAATCATGTTTTGTGTGTAAAACGTTAATCTACAAAAGTACCAGGAACTGTAGCTGTTTTATAAATGTAGTGGCGTAAAAAGTACAATATTCCCCTGTAGAGGAGCAGGAATAGACGTTTAAAGCTGCATAAATTTTAAATACTCAAGTAAAGTACCTCAAACTTGTTCCTAAGAACAGTAGTCTTGTACATGTACACTTTAATTTTCAATTTTCACTACTGCTTATTATGTCTGATTGATGTAATTAATGCTGACAGGAGTTGGACTGTAGTTGTTGTTGTTTTTTTTGTTTGTTTTTTGTGATATGTGCATGAATAATGCATGTTTAACCAGTGGCCCTGTCTTCTTTTTCTATAAATAAAAAAAATAAATAATAATAAGAAATGTGCAAATACAGACCTTCAGGGTCATCCTCCAGGGTGATACCAAGCCTCTCGGTGGTGCGGGGGAGACAGCTGTCAACCTCATCCACCTGAACCGGGGGCTCAGCCTTTTTCTTCAGACTCTCACAATACTTCCTCACATCCTCATCTGGCACAAACAAACATGCGTATGTGCAAACAACACACACACACACACACACACACAAATAAATAAGTTTGCACAGAAAGAGGATTTAATTATCTGACATGGATTTTGAGCACAAATTTGCAGAAATCCTTGACTGAAATGTTGTTTTCAGCTGATTAGTACATAAGCAATTGCTCCAATCGGGCAAAAGTTTCTCAATCATCTGAATCATGTGTGTAAATGCTTTTTGCAATGTGGGAATTGAGGCATGTGAATCATTTCCTGAAGTACAGGGACAGGACGGGCGATCGAAACAGGCTTCAGCTACAACGACTAAAAAATAAATAAATAAATAAAAAAGACTAAATACGATGCACTCGTAAGAACGAAGTGAGCATTTAAAGGGGGTAGAAAGGCAAAGGGAATTTCCGCACCTATCAACGGGCGAAGATCCTCCACAATGTCTTTCCTCTCCACCTCCGCCAGGATTGACAGCAGCTTCCCCACCGTGGCCTCGGCGCAGCGGGCCTGCCAGTCCTCCAGCACCACCTTGGTGGGGCTTTTGCACGCCTCGTAGTTCTTGATCTCCAGGTAGGTGAAGTCCATGGCCTCCGCCACGGCCATCCAGTCCGCCGCCACCGTGTTCCTGGGGTTCAGATACAGTCCCAGCTTCTTCCGCACGCTCACGTTCAGCGCAATGAGCGGGATCGTGCCCAGGTCGACCTCCGGGTCGACGCACGCCGCGGTCGAGAGTTTCCCGGGGTCAGCGTGAGACGACATGGTGCGGTTCAGTTAAAGGGTGGGAAACATCGCAACTGCAGGTGCCCGCGGTCCGATCCGTGACTTTCCCCCCGCAAGTTTACCTGACGAGGCAACGAGGAAGTGATGTCGACTGCAGCGTCACGCACGGGCGGGGAGGGGGGTGCACCGCTCACTTGCATAACTGGTCCCAAGAAATGCACTTCCACAAAGTTACAGTTGTTAATGTACTGGTATTATCACTTCGGTGACCAGAAGTGACACAAGATCCTCTTTTGTTGATGAGTAAAATGGCATCCAGCAGCGGGCACCGCAGGAGAAATACAGAAATGTTAAAGGCGTCAGAAGTGTTTGTTCCCTTTTCTTGTCAACTTTCACAGCTGCCCCCTCCAGAAAGCTCCCCCCCATCCCATTGGTAACCTTTAATATAAAGCTGAGATCCAGAATTCAAGATTTAGAGTCATGCTGTAAAAGGTGTAATTTACTGCACTGCATGGCAAAAAAATAATAATAAAAAAAAAAATCACACAACAAAAACTCTTCAATTGAGCAATTTTATTGTGTAGCGGCAACAAATTCATAAAAACAACCGTATATCCGATAAGACATAAGAAACTTCTGCACAAAACATCGGCAGGCAGATTGTAACTGATGTACTGCATCAAAACTAAAAACCACAATGTGGCTTAACTGTCGCTGCAGCTTTACAGGAAACATAGCAATGAGTCCAGGAAAAGACCTTTATGTGGCCTATTTTTCTAGAGAACTGATGGCAATGGCATGCATATATATATATATATATATATATATATATATATATATATATATATATATATATATATATATATATATATATAGATATAAATACGCCAAGTTCAAGTATTTAAGTATAAGTAGGAACATGCATTCCTCAAATCCTCATCTGACAATGTCCCTCAATCATCAGGTCAGTGTGCACCACAGATTTTACAGCGACAACAGTCCAAGTTTGCATCACTGCAGCTTCCGTCAACGTGCTCAGTGTTTGCTTTGAGGCAGATCACAGGTTTTTGCTTTTGGAGAAATAGAAATCTATGCCTCTGTCCCGATGCTGTTTTGGAGTGTGAGATGGGCCTTTCTTTCCTCTTGGTGAAGGCCCTGTGCCACTCTGGAGAAAGAAAAACAGACACTTGCCCTTACTGTGATGGTTTAAAAGAAGACAGTGTTTAATAAAATGCCTTTTTTTTATTTTTATTAAAACCATTAAGTGTTATTTTTGCCAGTGGTGGAAGAAGTATTCAGATCCATTATTTTAAGTAAAGGTACCAATATCCCAAAGTAAAAACACTCAATTTCAAGTAAAACTCCTGCATTCAAAATTCTTCTTACGTGACCTTTACAGTTAGTTAGGAGGGTCGCAAGAAAGCTCCTCAAAAAATTTAGAGCCTGGGATATGAAATCTCACTTTGGTGAAACTGCTAACAACTTATAGACATCGAGACAAGGGGCCCAAATCACTTGGGCACTGCTTTTTTGTATATGGTAACGAGCAAAAAAGGTTGGGGAACCCCTGGTTTAACGTTTAACAATACTTACATTCCATTACTTTTGTTAACAGTCATAAAAGTATAAAAGAAAAAAGCTATTACAGCAGTACACAATCAAACTACCCACTTCCCTTTTCTCAAACACCCACCGGTTTCTTATGAACGTGTCTGTTCCATTCAGGCGCCATGACGATGGGGGTGGGGTAGGTCTCATCAAGGGAGACATGAGCATGTGACAGGACAGCAGCGCTCAGTGTCCAGGGCGTGTGCACGTCAGCTCCCCTGATGCCCTGCAGCTCAGGAACCCACTGCCGCACATAGTCACCCTAAAGCAGACGCGTGGGTAACCATGCAATTACTCAATCAATAACTGAAGTTTCCATCTTACAGCTTTCGGAACTGGTTTCATCACCATCATGTGACGGCAATACCATCACAAATAGTGTGACTCAGACATTTTATGCTGTAGTACAAACAAGGGAAAGTTCCAAACAATTCAAAGGGAAATTAAACCAACAATTCATGCATCTTCTCAAACGTACATTATTGTCGTAGTCGTGGCCTTGCTTGACCATGTTGAACTTCCTGTTCTCTCTGGGGTCATTTCCTATACCAGCGCTGTATAGCCAGTTGCCATAGTTGCTGCAGACATCGTGGTCAATCTTTGGAGGAAAATATTAAATGATAAGGCCAAGGTACTTGTGAGAATCATTATCTATACAGAAATAATTTAAAAAAAAAGGACTGAAGTGCTGAGCACAATACTTTATAAAAAACTTGTTATTCTGCTACTCCACAATATGGCAATAATTCAATCATTTACTAGATACTTAGTTATGTCCTAAAAATACTAAATAATAGCATAATTTAAGACCTGGCCTTCACTGCTTACCAGAAGGTATTCAAACCACTCAGCTCCCATCCTCCAATCCAGGCCCAGGTCTTTCGTGAGGAAGCTGGCAACATTTTGCCGCCCCCTGTTGGACATGAAGCCTGTCATTGCCAACTCTCTCATGTTGGCATCCACAAAGGGCACTCCTGTTCGACCCTCTGTAATTACAAAAGATACATATTTTCAGCTGATGATACATATACTGTACATGCACCTTTTAAAGTCACAACTTGATTTTTATGAAAGAATATTTTGTGACCAATTAGGAAAAGAAATGGTGCAAACCTTTCCACGCATTGAAAAGCTCCATGTCCTTTTTCCATGGGACAGATTTGTCTTGAAGTCCTGTGGTAAAATATCAAGAGCTTTACACTTGTTTATAGTTTATTCAAAAAAAATGTGTCAGAAACATGAGCTCATTTTACCTTTGACCTGAAACAATCTGTTTCCGTACTTGACAGCTACAAACTTGAAGTAATCCCTCCACAAAAGTTCAAAGATGACCCTGAAAAACAGCAGTGAAGATTGTCAGAAGGAAATTTGTATTATTTGTGACTAAATAGTGGCCTATGATATAATGTATTTTATTATTATAGCTTTCTATTATTTACAGAAAGAGCACCAGAACAGTTGGTGAGCTTTTTTATGTACCTTACCAATTGTTTCTAACTCATATAAGTATTTCGGTCATTTCTAACTCCAGACTCACCAGTATGTGCTCTGATTCGCTGTTCGCTCCCTCTCATACTGCTTGATCTGATGATAAATATACCTGGGGGAGATGCAACCCATTGCCAGCCTGCAGAATTAGAGCCCGGTTAGAGACGACATATTTACAGGAATTACTTCCATGGAACATTTAAATCTAGTAAGCATTCAGCAGTAGGGGAAATTGTACAATAACACTCACCAAGGTGCAAATTTTGTGGAATAATCCACACCAATCAAGCCATTACGAGTCTCCTTGTAAGTTGCAACTGCATCCTACAAAACAGACAACATAAATATATTTTTTTCCCCATTTTATAAGTTGCAACTAATGTCATTTGTAATGGAAGTTGTACTCACAGTGTCCCAGAAATAGTGTTTCAGTCTGGCCAGAGCCTGACTTTCACCACCACTGCAGGGGAAGGCTGAGCGAGGATCAGTCACAGGCTCTATAAGAGTAAAACAAGGGAAGCAATTCCGCATCAGACCGATTTCATACATGTTTAACACCCCCTGATGTATATTGAGACACACAGAATAATGAAAGCTTAATCATATACATGGAAATCGAGCCTGTCTGCTCTCTAGCTGGCACTAAATGAGTAAATCTGTGCTCAGCAGTTTGCCTATTGAATTCCTAAAGTAGCAGCAGTGGGGATTTACTTAATAGCACTGCATAAAATGAGCAATTTGTGCTTCCTTATTGCCAGCAGCATGTAAAGACATTTACACAAAAGTCAATTTAATAAGCACATAAAATAAATGATACTGACACAGACATAATTTTATCATTTCTGCAAAATCACAGAGTACAAAGACACAAAAGCGAAACGCAAGATATACAGCATGAACTAAACCATCTGGATTGAGCAAGTAAGACATTAATATTATTCACCTGTCAGTTGCAGGTCCTCCGCTGTAGGAATGGCTCCTTCCTCCAGCCCAGAGGGGAGAGATTTAAGCTGTTCAGGGGTTGGGAAATCAGGCCTCACCCTGCTCTGGGTCTCCACCGCCTTCCTGAACTGAGTGTACACATCAGGCAGCCTAAGAAACCAGGAGGAAAATGTTACAAGCATTTGGCACTCCTAAAACTACATCTATCATAAAACTGCCAGAATCAAAAGCAGGACGTTAAGCGGAACTGGGATGTTTTGTCCCCAACAAATATATATCTACTCTCACCTGGATATGTGGTGAAAGGGAAGATCATCTCTGTGATACAGTGTAGACCCCCAGCAGGTGTGAACTTTGACCTTCATCCGTGCACAGACATCCTTCACTCGTTTCTCGACATTCAGTTCCTCCGAGGTTACCTGAAGACATGGGGGAAGAACTAAGTGAACAGTGCAATAAAGTGGTGACAAATACTATGAGAGACAATAAAAGCCGTTTAAAACTACCTCTTCATGGAAAGCCACAGTGCTGACAGAGCCCAGCTGCTTGATGAGGTCGGCGACTACCTCCTCTGGCTTACCCCGTCTCACCACGAGGTTACTGCCACACACACACACAAAAATAATAATACACACACACTGAATCCCCAGTAAACACCATGCCAGGCAAGCTGCATCCTGGGTAGAGAGCTAGTCACCCCCCACCCCTCACCCCTCACCCCCGAACGGAAAAAATGATAGGAACAGGGTGTGCAGCACACATATTAATGTAAACACAATCCCTGATGCGCCCAGGTGTGTCCTGACCTTGTTACATCTATATAATTAAATACTAGAAAGCAATGTAAATAAAGCAGCAGACGACACTTCCGCACACAATTTAGGTCACATGCAGGAAGACCAGTCAACGAACAACAGTTTTGTTACCTGCCCTTGTTCAGCAACGTGTTTCTGAGGTCCCTGATACTCTCCAGTAGGAAGCGCAGGCGGAAAGGCCCAGTCTTTGGTAGGTTGTAGTTGTACGTTCCCACATAATGTCTGGGGTCAAAGCAGTACAGTGGGACAATGCACTCTGCATTTCTTTGAGCCCAGTGGAAAAGCTGCACGTAAAGAGTGAAAAATATGGCTCATACCATCATCTCTTAGAAAAAGGGATCATGGCGTGAATACAGTTGCAGCAAACACATATATATATAAAATGGTACAATTGAGTCTATAAGCAAACTGTTTTGGAACTAAAAATATGGCTGTTGTAAGTGCACTGATATGGTATACAACGAAACCACGTCAGTTAGTGCTGAAAACACATAAACCTTAATCTTATTTGATGTTTCAGGGACAATGAAAGTCAGCAAATTCATTGCAAACGCAAACTGCGTCTTTTATTTTGAAAAATCATGCAGCAGTCGTACATGTTGAAAAGCCTAGTAGTAGTTTATGTCTTAATAAGTAAGACATGAAATGAAAAGTCTGGGATAATATTTTGAAATATATTCGGTGCACATTTTGTGACGAATTGAAACGATCTGGTCATCTAACTTCGAAGCCGAGGCTTTTATTCTCAAAGATTTGTACCGGAAGTGACATTGTCGCTAGCTTCCGGCGACACAAAGTTAGCCTGATGCTAGTGGCGAGCAGACACAATGTGCTCAAAATGTTTTAATTGTAATGTAATGACGGGAACAAAGAAAAGGCTCCACGCAAGGTCCACACCGTCAAGCGGACACGTTTATTAATATGTTTGATATTTGCTCATGAAGTTGAGTAACGTCGGGTTTCATTAGCAGCTTTGCATGCACTCGTCCCAGATTTCTTACCTCGTTGTCGTGGAGACGCAGGTCGTTTCTTAGTAAACATATGATTGTACGGGAGGTGGACATTACGTTACTGGTTTTCAACGTGGCAGCACTAATACTGATACTAAGTTCCGTTCCGGAGAGGCGAGTCCGCCGGTCTGCTGGAGTCTGCTGGTCGTGCCGAAGCGAGTCCGTCACGTTTCCAGACGCGACGTTATGAAACGTGAGGTTTTGTAAGGTGGTGGTTGTACAACAGCTGCTCCGAGCTACAGATCTCACCAACAGTTTTCACCGACACAGCGCCTCTCAGTTAGGCGCCTTTACTGAGATATTTACACACACATATATATATATATATTCTTTCTTATATTAAAATAAGTGTATTAATGGATTGGGTTTGGTATATTCTAACTTTAGTAGGTATCTAATGCAGTCCAATACAACAGCTCTGCCATGATTTCTACTTTAACGAGGCTTGTGTTTCTAATACCCCATGTATTGATTTTATGTAAATAAGGTGGACCTAATAAAGTGGCCTTTTATAGTGTATGTAGTGCAAAAATAGATATTAGCTCCAATATATAAAAAGTGAAATAAAATGAGAAGATTGGATGAAACTGCAACAAGGGCAGAAGAAACATGATACTTTTCATAACACAGTCTGAATAGGGCAGTGATCTCAAAACAACACAATAAAAAAAAATCACACAGGAAAATAGTCTTAGACCTTGGATTTATTAAGTTAAATGTACAAAAGATCGATGACTTGATACATTTCATGTTTCAAGGCTTTGTCATTAAGACAAAACAAACTGTCCCAATCGAAAGCCTCCCATCCTTTTCATACTGCCTGCCAGCTCTCCAGGAGACAATCATACATACTCCTGTCTAAATCACAGTACAGTCTACTGTATAATGTAGCTATTTCATCAAATAGATTTGTATATAATGAGAAATTTCATACAAAAGTGCAGAACAATATGTATTTACAGTATAATCTTTTTTTTTTTCCATATAAAAGAACTTCAGCAAATCCTGTGTGTGCTCTCTACTGAACAGCTGCTCACCTTATTAAGAAGCTTGCCGCTTTGGCAGTGAACATTTGTGTTTACGAGCAGAATTCAGATAAGGCACTGACAAGGGTCAAAAAAGATTTGATCACTCCTTAAGTGCCACTGTACTACAGCGAGCTACTACACCTCCAACATCGATCTCCCCAGTTTAAGTTTCATCTCATCTCCACTTTAAGGAATACAGCATTTAGCTCCGTCTTTCCAACCTGACCCTTTTTTGGCGACTTGTAATATTTGTCTCGCATGACATTGCACGGAGCGGAGTGTGCTGTCAAGTGGTCATCAAGTGACCCATTCATAAAGTGTGGAAAGCAAAGTAAAGGCATGGGGTGACTGGATTCATACTGAAGTTACAACAAAAACGTAAATGAAACGCTTACTTCTGATTTCATAATGCTTTTCCATTCAAACACAACGTGACGTCAATGCATCTGATTTGGTCTGTGCAGTCTACTGTGCACGAAGCTGCCATAACATAGAAGAGGCTATAGGGCTCTGAGGTGACAGAACAATCCAACATGACTAATACTGCACATTAAGCTTTAGCCTAAAGTTGTTTTAAGTTTCTGCAGCTTTTCTTTGGCCACTTTCTCTGTTGACCTAAGGCTCACTGCTTGGGAAGCTGGAATGGATGTCACAGACGCCAACAGTATTGTTGGTATTGCTTAATAGACATTGCACACTAATGCAAAAGTTTGGTTCTTTTTTTCTTTCTTTTCATCGGAAAAAAACGACACAATTCTCCTTATGAAATTATACCCCCCAAAAAATTCTTCAAATAGAAAAATATCTTCTAAGTTGATTATCCTGCATGTTGTAAATGTTTCAATGCATGTTATCAAAAGTGCAATGTTGACAATCCTTGTAAATGGGCTTGTGATTGCTATGAAAGTAAGGTAATGCAACCCTCTAAGATGTTTAAAAAAAAAAGACATTCTTACTTACAAATTGTTATTGTAAGGCGTTGACGGAAATACATTTACATTTTGACTTTGTACGTGTTATTGTCTGTTGTATAAAAATAGTTTACCATCTTAATTTCACTCACAGCTAACTTAGGCTGGTGAGTAACTTACAGTACTGTCAGATGTGATCAATGTCACCAGTCAGTCACGATTACATAGTGTCTGGCCAGACCTGGACACTATTCTGCGGCAGAAAATGAGTGTAGAGACCCAGAAAGCTTGAGACGTCACTGCTCTAACTTCTCTTTTCCTGCTCTTGTTAAAGGACAGCAGCCGGTAGCTCGTGAGACTGCTAAGTGCTTTCTCGTCAGTCCCCTCCTGGGGTGGGTGGGTGGGGGGGGGGGACGCACTGCGATACCTCGGAGGACTCTGGAGGTCGGGCGCAGTCACTCTGGTCTTCAGCGAAAAAATCCAGGTCGAGCTAGTCGGCATGAGATGCAGGGGTCCTGACGAGGCAGATACTGGTGATAGATGACAGCGCAGGACGTTGGAGTGATGCTGAGCCCTGGAGCCTGGCGACGGGGGGCCCTAGGGGGCGGGGCGAGCCGGAGAGGAGGGGAGGTGCCGGGGCGACGGAGGCCTCGCAGGCAGGGGAGGGGAGGGGGGTCCGCAGGCTTCAGAAGCTGCCCTGAACGAACGGGTGGCTGAGCAGAACATCCGCGGTGGGCCGCCACTTCTCCTCCACGAACACCTGCCGCAGGAAGTCCCTGCACGCGTCGGACACGCCCTCGGGAAGCATGGGCTTCGTAGGCTGGGTGGCAATCTTAAAAATGGCTGCCATGGCCTCGTACTCGGCCCACGGGGGTTTCTGGGTCAACATCTCCACAACAGTGCAGGCAACACTCCTGAGGAAAAACAACATCCAGCAGAGTTAGTTGATTATCAGAACACCTAATTTAATCATACTTTAGTTTACATGCTGTTTAATAGGTTGTTATGTGTCTTTATGTCTATATTATACTATACTAACAACAGTATTAAAACCTTATCATTCTTTTCAGCTCCTTTTCTTGTTATTTGTCACAATCCAATCTCACAAAACTGACCATTATAGGCTTCCAGTGAAAACCATATTTGGAGATTAGACTATGTCGAAGAATCTGAGAACTAATGTAAATTGGTCATTTTAAGCTTTTCAGATGAACTGAAGGGTTAAATGCCCTTTTGTTGGTTTGGACAATTCTCTTATGTCTAAAAGAAATCCCTAAAAATGAAGTGAAATGAATCTTTAAAAATGTATTATCACAAAACTTAAAACAAAAATAGCCACTTTTTCATCAACAATTGACGTTTTAGAGATAAATGGTTTGAATTGGACAACAACCAAATGTAGTATTTACTGCAGGGCTATTGCTTTGGATTGCATTATATTTTACAGGTTTTCATGCTGATGTATTATCCCCAGTATTTCTATTATTAATGAACATTTCTGCTTTGTAATCCAAGTTGAAGACAGCATTCACATCTTGGTGACTGCTATTATGTTCTTCTGTACTTCCCAGAAATACAGTTTTAGAGTGTCACCAGAAATTGCTTACAAACCGTACATACCACCAACACAACTGTTTACATTTTATTGCTTTACCTCCTATTTACTGAGGTAACTTTACTGCTTTTACTGCAACAGTATATTTTTGTGCTGCAATAGTCTAATATCCCCTTTGGGCCTCATTACAGTACCATCTGATCTCATCCTTACCATACATCGGCTTTGCGGCCATAGCCCTCCCCGTTGATGACTTCCGGGCTCATCCAGTAGGGGGTGCCAGTGACAGACTTGATTCCTGTACCAGACATGCAGATGGTCTGGATACGTTTGCTGGCTCCAAAGTCTCCCAGCTTCACGTTCCCTGATGAGTCCCTCAGGATGTTAGCACCTGGTGCAAGGAAACAAAATGAGCTCAGAGTTATTCAAGAGTCTCCCGAGGACGGTCAATATCCTTTGAGGGATACCTTGACAGTTTGGAGGTTGGATTAATGTAGTCGGCTGTTAACAGTGTGGTTACAGAGGGCCTGTGCCAGCACTTCAACTGACTAAATAACCTGAGGGGAAAGGTAAACTTTTCCTATGGCCTGAAATGTCAGGTGATGGAATGCTGACGTATTATCAAAATATCAGTATAGCAATCTGTATATAAATACCACACTGACTCAACTCTACAAACACTTGTGTTTTCACTTTTCTCACATTGAAGAAATGCTTCTTTGGATTACACAATTCAGAAAATTAAATATTGGATGAACTGTCCGCTTCCCATGGATCAAATCACCAACACCCTCTCTCTCTCCTCCTTTAGTCATTTTCCAACTTGTAGCTGTGTCTATCCCATTTCCTTCAGGCGCTTCACTTGTTTGATCAGTGACTAATGTACACCACTCGCCACTCACTCTCCACACCCACTGTGGGATGGAGGGCTGCAGAGAAGAGATTGAGAAACTAAAGCCGTGACCTTGGCTTTTAACGTCTCACTTCTTGAACCTGTTTCCGCTGCCTGTACGTTTGCTGTGAGGATGTGAGACTCTCCAGTAAATCAACCATCTAAGGCTTTATTTGGCTCCCTCGGAACATTAAAACTCACAGAAACTCTATAGTCTAATGTCATAGCTGTAATGCCAAGCTCTATCCAAAAAACCGCATGTGCTGACAGCTCTTTTACTGCATACAGAAGAGCTCTTGTGTGGTGAGATGAGCAGACACCGTATATTACACATGAAGAGAAATTCTAAGTGGAAAATCCCACCCACATATCCCCTCATAGAGCCTGCCAGTGTCCTGTGAGACCTACTATCTTTTTTCCCCAGCAGACAGTATATTTGGTATATTTCCCTCTTCTTGGCTGTGGCTGAACGAGGCAGTGACTCCCAAAGCTGCGGGCAGCCAAACTAAAGGCTTTCCATCCGGTGTTGAACATTTTTAGCCGGACCGATTTCACCAGCATGAAGCCTAATATATCTCAAAGGGGAGTTCAAAATAGCACATTTTTTCCAGGCGACTTCTGTAGACAGTGAATAACCAAATGAGGAAATGTCAACCAGAATAAAACGAATGACTCTGTGGTGTTCTTAGCAACAGCTGCTGCAAGATGAACCATAAAGCAGCCTCATTTGCGGTTTACACACCGTCAGCTGAGTCTGTGTCTCAAGTGTGGGTGTTCACTGGTTACAAATCCAATTAAAGTCCTATGCTGACCTTTGCTGGCTTGCTGTTTCAGTTACCTTTGATGTCTCTGTGTACAATCATGTTGCTGTGCAGGTAGGAGACTCCTTGGAGGATCTGTCTGGTGTATCTCCTCGTCACCTTCTCTGTCAGGGCCCCGTAGGCTTTTAGCTGGTCCTTTATTGAGCCCTGGAGAGAGAGCATGAGAGAGAGAGAGAGAGAGAGAGAAAGAGAGAAACAAAATCAGTGAGAGAATTTGTGGAAAGGTTGAGAAATGCATTTGTGATCTATGTACTGGCTGCACTGTTAACTAATATTATTGTCACAGCTGTATTGTATACATTTATAGAATATCTGATGTGGAAGGATGTGTATGGTGGATGTAAAATGGTTCGGTGTCTGATATAACAATGATTTTAAGGAAAATGGCGTGCATACTTGCACCAACATTTCCAGCTGAAGTGGATTTATTTAGTTTTATTGTGAAAGCAGCCTGTGAGCCAATTTTGTAAGTATATAAACATGCGACGTGCCGAAAGAAGTCTGCTCGATTCCCAGATCCAAACACTTTCAATGTCCTGCATTTCCTTTCATTTCCTGTTTTCAGTTCCTCATGAGGAAATCGCAGGAGCAAAGACCTGATCCAGTAACACCTGTGACGCAGTTTTGGACTCACACAGTGAAAAAAACACCTCTCCCTCTTCACTTACAGCTGTCAACAGGACACCTCAAGTTCTCTGGCTCTCAGATGGACTTGCCCCCCCCCCCAACGCGGGCGACTTAAGTGTTATCAGTCAGCCGCAGCGGTGCAGCCGTGCCGAGCAGTCACACACAAACTTGGCTTTGTCACCTCGCCTCTGCCAGCAAACTCCAGAGAAACATAAACATTTCCAAGTTCCAGACAATGTGTGACTAAGACGCTCAACGCCACTCGGGGGAAGAAAAATAGCCCAGGAAATATTAAAAACAGGCGCAGGGACAGGGTCCACAGGCGACAGCAGCTCATTAAGGCGTTCATTTAGTGAGAAAATGATCTCATAAACTGAGCTGTTCTGCTGACATCAACCACTGAGGACATGTTCGTTGACAGCTGGTGACATTTCAAAATTGGTTTTTAGCAGATGTGGCCGGTATGGGTTTGATTTGATGTTTGTCTTAAAACGTCTGGGTACCTCATCTCTGCAGCCAAAACAACTCAAAATATGACATTCTCAGACTTATTGTACCTCAATCAAACTTTAAGGACTGTTTGTACTGCGTGTGGCTTATGAAGTACGCACCCCAGGCATAAACTCAACAAAAATGGTGAGTTTCCTCTGTTCAAGGTCCCGAAGACAACCATAGTACTGAACAATCCGCTCGTGGTGCAAATTCTTCAGCAGCTGAATCTCACACTCCAGAGCATTCACCTCCTGCAGAAAAATGAAGAATGAAAAAAAAAACATATATAGCATCTTTATTCTTGAATCATAAAATCACTTTGTCTTTTGCCCTAAAACACATGCACTCAGTGACTTATTGTGTTCTCTCTCACCTTGCTGGTTTCCTGACAGTCGGTGTCAAAGGGCACCTGCTTGGCGGCCAGTTCGCGGCCTGTGTCAGCATCATAACAAAGGTAGACTTCCCCGAACGCCCCGCGGCCCAGGAGCTTTCCTTGACGCCAGTTGACTGGCGCCCGCGGCGCTGCAGAAACACAACACCAGATGATGAAAACCCAACAGTATTTCATTATGTTACTAAGCTCCAAGAGGCAGACAGACCCACTGTGATATACTGGTTTGAGCAAACACTAACACCGAAGCATGCGTCAAAATCCACCGCAAGACCTAGACCGTAAATCGCACAGTGTCTTCATCAAAACCAGGCGTCAAATCCACCGCAGGGCCGTTAAATAATTCCAACCCCAGTCCCTCTCTGACGGGGAAACCCCTGATATCTGGGTCAAACCGCGCTCAGCCAACAGAAAGTCGTCAAAACCTAGAGAGAGCATTTCGACAACTCTCATCTTCAAAGGCCCAGACTCTGAGACTTTGTTTTGGAATTAACAGCCTTCTTTGTGGCCGGGTTAGACAGTTTGGTCGTGTGTGGGTGAGCGGGACACCGGAGACGCGACCACAAACTGCTGAGCTGAGCTTTCGGTTCATGACAAAGACAATTTCTGGGTTGCGCATACTGTGGACTGAATGGGGACAGATGTGAGTCTGTCTGCTGTGACGTACAGTATTACTGTACGTTATTTCTACTCCCCCTTTATACCTATAACTTAGAATAAAAACATGACGTGATGGCCACTGTCTGATCAAAGAATAAGTTAACAAGATTCTGAATCTGACCAACCCCCAGAATGTGACAGTTTTTGACTGATCGATTGATTGATACATTCAATGAATACAGTGGAAACATGGTTGTATATGCGCACATACATTATGAGGTTTACGGCACTAAAGCACTGAGGTTTGATTACCCAGCCCTACTCTTGACAAGCAGAAGAAAACAACTTTGAACTTTCTTCATTCATCTCTGGGTTATCAGTGAGGGCCTATTTGTCTCATTATCCACAGGAACCAGACAGATACAACAGCAATCAACAACAAAGGCCCAGAGAGACTGTTTATGTGTTTGGGGGGAAATTTTCCTTCAGTGCCCCCTCTGACCCCTTTATTTCCAAACTACTGCGATTTTAAGGGCTCCACTTACACTTGGCTGTGCCGCGCTGGCAGCTTTTGTCGGCGGTGCGACCCAGGGAGCGCAGGTCGCTGTACTGCAGCGTACTGTCTCCATTATAACTGCGTGTGCGACTGGAAGGAACCAGCTGAAACAGGTTCTCCTGCGGCATGAAGCTGCGCGGAAGTGTCCTGCGACCTGAAAACACACATTTAATAGAAAAATAGACATGTTAATGACTTTACACACACACACACGTACACGCACACACACACAGGCCACTGCATCTTTTGTTTGTACTGATGTTTTTTTACACCGTGTTCACACAGTTACTTTACAGGTGCCGTGCACAGAGCGGGCTCTTGGCCCGAGACTTAGGGCCGGCCAGAGCGGCCAGTGCCTCTCGCCACTCCGTCCCACTTCCCCTCAGACAGGAAGCGGGGCGCTGTGTTTTTATACAAGTTCGGGTTCACCACAGGGAAACGTAAATCACTACTAGCCAAGGTTAGCCTCTGAGTAAGCAATTACTAGCAGCTGCCTTGGAACAGCAAGCCAGCACTTCATGTACCAAATCTACCCGGAGAGCAAAAAAAAAAATGCAGGATCAGTCATCGCTATTTAAAATGATTTGATCTGCAAGTGGAAAAAAGTGGTGAAAACGTGAGGCACTGTAAAGAGTGAGATCCTATATTATCCATCTGAAGTTAAAGATGGGAGTGTTGTGTGAATCTGTTGTGCAGTAGACATAGTAACATATCAGCTTGATCAGTGCAATAATAGTGTTGTTGTGATTTCTGTGGGTTTCTTACGGTCTCCGTAATCCTTGCTGCGTTTGGGCAACTGGAACTGGCGAGGGAAAGTCCCTCCTTTTCCGTGGCGACCTGAGGAGGGAGCAGTGAGACAGAGCTGTCAGTCAGGGGGCGATCGAAGCCTCAGCAACTGGCCTCGCGTCAGGACTGAATTCCCATTTCACAGTCGCAGCACTTGCGCTCGTTCACGTCAACAAGTTCCGTAACGCAGCTCTGATTGCTGGTCAGAGACACACCACGGCGGTGCCTGATCAGCTCGGCCGATCACGTCTGACGGGCACCGCATTGCTTTTGCTCAGCCCGGCGTGTCAAGTCAAAGTTCAAAAGCAGCGGGGAGGAAGACGGCTTTTTCACACACCGGGCCGAGCTGCCGCGTCGCCTCGCTGCAGCCGGGGGAGACAAACTGAAAACAGCTCATGTGTGATAGCTTAGCCTTAGCTCTGAACCCAGTGGAGCAGTAACTGAAGGCAGGTGGGGAGCACTGCTGACGCAGGCGAGCGCTGACACTCACTCTCACTCCCTCACACACACACACACACACACACACACACACACACACACACACACTGAATGGAGAGCAGCGGAGCCTCTTGCAATTGAAAGCAGCTGTTCTGTCAGATGACTGCCTCCCCTCGCGCTGTTTTTGTGGCCGTATCCCATGGAGACGGGAGTTATTTTTTGTGTTTGGCAGTGCGGGATGGAGGGGAAAAATCTACTCACAGGGAATGGTAAACAAATACTGTAGCCCTCAGCAGGAAGGGGCCACACAGCTTTACATCTGGGAAGGGAGGGCGTGTGTGTGTCTGTGTGTGTGTGTGTTTGCAGTGTGTAGGCACGTGCATGCATGCGTGCCCATGTGAGTCTTAAAATACTGCTGCAGCTATATGAAGCTCCCATACTCCCCGTCTGTGTGCACAATGTGCAGCACTCCCTTTTTTAATTTACAGCAATTGGGTGGTGCAGGAGAGAAAGAAACGACCAGATTGGGGGAGCTGCTGTAGTTCCTCTGTTCATGGGGATTAGTGTGGCGTTATCTGTCATCCTGCTCTATTTGATCTGCTGTTCTGAAGGAAAAGGGACAGACAGGGAGCCGAGGGACAGGGACTAGACAACTAAGGGGGGGGGGGGGGGGGGGGGCATCAAGGGGCGAGGGGACAGAGCAGGGAAGCGATCATGAAAAGACAGGAAAGCAGCAATGTCTATTAGGAACTGGAGTTTGAAAGAGGGGCAGACAAGGAGGGGAGATGGGACAAGAGAGACAAAAGGGAAAAGGAGACAGACAAAGGGTACACAGAGGAGAGTGTGTGCAGGAAGAGTTATGATACTATCACGCTCTCTTCATCACCTCCTGAGGCACAAGAAGTACAACCAAGATATTAAATATCTTCACAATAACCCATTCCTCATTTTAAGTATTTACTTCCAGATAAAACCGTCAAATAATATTATCTCTCAACTCATTAGTAATGTCATGAGGGCCTTTTTAAACGGGGAAACATTGGAGGTAATCAGGAGCATGAACAGACTTTAGTTCTTCTTCTGTGCGGCTGCTTGTGTGGCTTTAATTACAACAGAACCAAAAGTAAGAACACACAAAACTTTCTAATAATGAACAAGCTTTTTGCACCTCTCTTTATCTTTCTGGGGTGTTTGAGTTGAGAATTAACTCAACAGCAAAGAGGCAGTTTTTAGAAGCGCAGCAGATTTTGCCTCTCTTACCTTTGTATTCATAGTTGAGGTTCAGGTAATTATTGTCACGGTTGTTCTGCGAGAAAGGAGGACTGAAATGAAAAGAGAACAGGGGGAAAAAGTTGAAAAACCCCCCTTATCTTCAAACAGAGTCTGGCGGCAGCTGCTGGTCGCAAACTTCAGAATAGCCTCGACTGTAAAGCAGCACAAAATGCCTCAAAATGACTCATGCATGCAAACTACTACGCTTTCAGTCACAATTGATTTTAAACAACAATATGCTGAATTAGAAAAGACAAGCTGGATGTTGAAAACCTCAATGCATCAACAATAAGAAAGTGAAAGTGAAGTTTGTGGTGCAAACGGGCAGTTTCTATCATTAAATGTGCCCCCCCCCCCCCCCCGTCCACTTCCTACCCTCCCCGGCCGTCTGTGGCCAGCCCTCCCCCCGACGACCCGACAGAGAGTGACGTCTCTGTTGACCGCAGGGCGGCGCGGGGCCACGAGACCCTGGATAAGGGGCACGCATGCCCGCTCCAAGGGAAAAGTTCCATGCACTCGTTTCCTGCCATTGTTCTGCAGCCTGGAGCCCAGATAAGCCTCGTGCAGGTAGAGCTGTTTCCGCCCCAAGCTCTCTCTCGACCTCACTCTTGCTCACTTTTCTTTTCCCTTTGATTCACATTCAGTCTTTTCAGTCCCCCCCCCCCACCCCCCCCCCCCCCCCCCAATCCACTTCACTCTCACTCTTTCACCACTTTTCATTTTCTGGCTCAATTTTTCCTCTCATCCAGCGTGTTCTCGCTTTACTCTTTTACGTCTCCCACTCAGTCTCTGTTTCTCTCTCATGATAACGAAGGAATCCAGGCGTCCAGATAAGAGTTTTGTCGCCATGGCAACGGCAAAGCGAGCGGATTCCTTTTCCACATAGGCATTGCAGGCAGGGTCAGGGAGCTCTGCTCGCCTTTAACACCGTTTACAAACTTTACTTTACTGCCTCTGGTTGCTTCTGTCTGTGTGTGTTTGCAACATAGAGATCACATCCCACTGTGATAACAGGTACACTGATACAAATCAAGTCCCGTACCTTATCCTATAATCCTGGTCTGCAATATGAATGCGTACATCGTAAATATAAATCTACTCAGACATAACTCCCACACAGCATGATGACTCACCTGTCCAGTGCTTGATCTATTGATTGACAGCTGCTCGACAGTGAGTTGTCCACGCTCCCAAAGGGATCCAGCATCTGACAGATATAATAACCCAGGGGGTTTGAGGGTCACACAGCATGCAATCATGTGCAAGAGAATATAAAGCAGTGCAGATATAGTATATCACTGCAGTGCAATATAAGAATGTGACCGGGCATGATTAGTGCAGGTCCTAGACAGGTCTCTTCCCAAGCTGCATATACATGTAATACGCAGCTACATTAAAAACAATTCTCAACATTAACTTATGCAGTCCTGTACCACTACTACTATAGCTACTATTAATAATAATAATAATAATAATAATAATAATAATAATAATAATAATAATAACAATATAACATACTTCTTCTCGTTATTTGAATAACAAAAACACACTTTCAAGGATCTTTTGAGGACAAAATGATTGCCCCATTTGTTGTGCTACATACAATAATAAATAATGGGAAATACAATTTTAATACAAGGATAAAAGGATACTCATTCAGCCAAAAACATTTAAAAATGAACTATCTTCTGTTTTTATTTCTTTTAATAAGTGGACCTATCAGGCACTCTTTAGGTGCCCCTCTTAAAAGTAATGGACTAGTCAGAGGCAAAGATGCACTATGTAAGGCAGATTCACTTAACTGAGTTCAAGAGAGGAAAAGAGCTCAAGACTTCAGACCTATGTTGGGTCTAGTGTATTATCTTGTGTGGTTGATGGACAAAAAACGTGGTAAAAAAAGAGCCAAATTAGAGGTTTATGAAGCCTATGCTAGTCATCCCTTTGCATTAACTGGAAACAGAAGAAATAGTCTGGACTACAAAATCACTACCTTGCAGTTAAATAATAACTTTCTTAGCCAAAGTATTTCAAAGAGATGTCCCAGTTAAAAATAATGGACAAGGCAGATGCAAACTAAGTCACTACAAAGCAAAGTAGTATTCCTTTAAATAAGTCCAACAGAGAGTAAGAACTCAGACCTCTGCTGTGTTAAAAAAAAAAGATAAACGAGTGTTTATCCAAACCCTGGTAGTATAATGAGGCTTTTTAATTGCCCTAATATACAGTCTTTTTCCTCTGGACTGGCTCTTACATTCTGGTCGTGGGTCTCGGGGATGAACTCTCCTTCACTGTGGATGCTGGTGTAGGAGCCCTGGCGGGCGATCTGCTGCTGCTCCTCGGGGACGCTGCCAGGAGGCGGGGACGTCCGACCTGTGTGCAGGGAACCTGGGACGGTGGCGGTTTTTCAAAGGGTGGAGCGAAGGGAAAGAACAGGGGGCAGCAAGTAGGAGAGGGGAATGGAAGAATTAAGTGCAAAGAAGGAGGAGAAATGTCGAGAACAAAAGGAGAAAGTGAGTGGTGGAGGCGAGAAGGAATGGAGGGAGCAGAAGGTAAAGACGATGGAGAGATGAAAACAAAAAGGGCAGAGGGGGGAAAAAAATGGCGTCACGGTGTTATTCATGGGTACAAGTTCAACAGTGCCAGGACTACGAGAAATGATTTACTAAACCACACTGCTGCCACCTCTAACCTCAATTACTGTGACAAATGCTCCCCCGGCTGAGATGCTGCGGAGACTGAGCGCTCGTCCTTGACACAGTAAGAAGACCTACTGAAAGTCTGACTGAGCTGACGGGAATACTGAACAGGTACACAGAGGCCAGTAGGTGCCAAGATGTATGGGGACGGGCAGTCTGGCTTCTGACTGAAAGCCAAAATTGCAGCTCCCTTTTTTCTATACAGCTCAGTTTCTTCCCCTCTCGCCACCGTCTCCTCTCCCCCTGCGGCTATACGTCATCGAGGTACCCGGGCTCACATCACGTCTCCACTCAACCATCCACTGTGACTGCTCTCCTGTCACCTCTCATCTGCCACCACTCCCTCCATTTCTAGCCCTCAGCCTCTCTGACTTGCGGCTGGCGGGGTAATGGAGAGAGAGAGAGAGAGAGAGAGAGAGAGAGAGCGGGTAATTCTATACAATTTATATGACTTTATATGGGATGGTGACAGCGCTGATGTTACTGGGGCTGCGCGAGAGAGAGAGATCGGCGCTGACAGCGATCATAAAGCGTTTTCGGCTGCTATGCGAGAGATGGATAATGCGACACAGAAGTGAGCGCTGGTCGTTTCTGCGTGTGTCTGAGCTTGAGGTGTGACTGAAACGTTGACCTTTCTGGATAGACCTGGTATAAGGGGAGTGAAACGATTCAGACATGGGAGACGGGGGGGGGGGGGAGAGAGCTCAATATTTCACAGAGCAAAATAAACCTTCACGCTGTGTTACCAAACAAGCCAGAAGGGACAACAGAACTGGAGTGTATCGTGTTATCTAGCCGTGGAGCGTGACATGACAAAAAAAGGGCCTTTGTGTATCTTAAAGGAATAGTTTCAGTTTTGGCTTTTTTGCTTTCTTGCCAAGAGTTAGATGAGACGACTGATACCACTTTCATATCTGTTAAATAATCTATTAAATATAAAGCTATAGCCAGAAGCTGATTATCTAAGCCAGCTGGAACTGGAAGCAGGGGGAAATGCCTGGGGATAATGTTTGCCTACCAGTGCCTCAAAGTTCACGAATGAACATGTTGTACTACGTTTATTTAAAATGTAAAAAAAAAAACAAAGTGTAAAAAGTACAAGTTGTGCTCTGCCACAGCTCAACTTCCTTGTTAGGACAAGAATCCACAAAGTCAACTAAAATAAAACCACAATATGCCTTTAACATCCGAGTATCCAAACTTTTAACGTAACGCCTTCAGAATAAAAGCGCTAACTTAATCAAGGCGACGATGCAGGGGGACAGGTGCTTGGTATTTCACATGCCATTTTTCCATTCTGGAAATTCCAGCATGTCCCTCATCTTGCTTTTAACATTCTTGTGACTGTGGCATCTCTCTGTGTTGTAAATTGACACTGACAAGAGGTGTACAAGAAATCCTGGCATCAGCAGGATTTTCGTTGTAACTTTCTGCTCGTCGACATAAAGGGAGAAATTACGTTTTAACGACACCTCATAGAGCTGTGATGGCATTCTGATCGCTCCCATAGCCTGTGACTAGGCATTTCTGTGTGCGTTTCTATGTGTCGGCTCACCTGTCGAGTGTTTGCGCACCCTCTCTGAGCCCTTGAGCAGGGAGCCCTTCAGATCTCCCAGTGACCGCGATGACTTCATCTCACTCTGTTTGTCCCTGCTGTTCACCTGTAGGTACTAGAAAGAGAAAACACATAAGAAACAGGAGGGGGAGCAAGTGGAGAAAGAGAACAGGATCAGGAGAGGAAGTTAGGACAACATTACATGTCCAGTTACATCATCATATCAGCTGAGGAAATTTCAGCAGTTCAACAGTGACTCTGATTCAGTTGACTCAACTTAAAAATGACATGGCTTAAAAAAGAGAATGACCTAACACAGCTAAATTCCCACTTACTGGCAGCAAGTTGTTAGGGAGCATGACATGCTGTATATCAATGATCAGTTTCATGCCTTCAAGAAGTGCACGATGTTGGGAACTCACATGGTTGTTCTTGGGGGTCTTGAGCAGTATCCTGAGCAGCCCGTTGGTCCCCGAGCTGCAGCCCAAAGTCAGCACCGCCTGGTCCAGGTCCTCCTGGGTCTTAAGGGGCAGCAGCAACTGAAAGGACAAGAAAACATACAGCTCGTGACCTTTAATTACCCATTGTGCCATAATGATGGCATGTAAAAGCATTAGTGCATGCATTACGCACTGTAGATGTAAAAAATACGTTTTTTGTTAAAGGTTTAATGCACTTTGGAGGATACACAAATGCTGAATTGGAACCCAGATAAGGTATTAATTACTTTCTTATTTTATAAAGCTTGTGACATTCTTAATCACATTCAAAACAGCAGTCAAGGGTCCTAACCGCATGTCCACTTTTTGCTCTTGTACCTCTTTTTCCATGAAAAACATGTCCATTTGCTGGCCAAAGGCCTCGGTCACTTTCTGTAGCAGCTCCTTGATCTTCAGCGGCCTCTGGAACGGGATGATTCTGGGAAGCACAGATCGGGAGCAGGGTCAGAGGTCGGAGACAGAGGCTCGTGTTGTGTCTAGCTTCATGAGCTCAGACCCTGAAACCCAGCCTGAGGTGGGATTTTCACAAAAACCCGCTCATAGTTCACAAGTTTTTAACAATGCTCAAGACAAAAGTAGTGGTAGAAAGAAAGACAAATTGAGTTATAGATGTGATGGATCCAGTTCTTCCCTGTTCCTCGTAGCTTTTCTTGTTTTTCTAATGTGTGGATTGGACGGTTGTGTAAGAATCCCTTTCTAAGGCATTTTATGACAGTGTTTCTATGGTAACAAGAGGAAAAATGGACGGGTCAGCTGGGTCAAGCAGAAGAGCGAACTGAGCCTAAAGGGCCATCAAACAGCAAAATGAAAACAGTAACTCCCCCCCGATGTATAGGAATGTCTTATCTACTGTACGCCTACGTGTATGACTGAGGGTGCACACTACGTCTGTCTGACGGAGTCTGAGCTTATCAGCGCGTGTTTGTAGTGAGTGTATATTTTGATGCGTGCGTGTTTGTAAAAGTCTGCATGCATGAGTGTGCTTCGCAATCAGTGTGCGCATCGGCCACTGTTTCAACACCACTGGGCCTCTCTGCACTAAGCCAGCACAAAGGCAGATGGGAAACTTCCTGAGAGGAAAGGGGGGAAAAAATCTGGAGCGACAGCAAAAGCAGCAGGATGTGTGTCTTTCCCTCCTCTTTTAAAGAGTGACAGAGTGAAAGATACAGAGACGCGGAGATATTTACAGACTGTGAGAGAGAAAAATAAAGGAGACAGCCTGACAAAATAAAGGAAAGAAAGAGAGACAGATTCTCTCCGCCATTTCTTCTCCTCTCTTTTCCATCTATCAACCCTCACTCTCTGCTTTTGAAGAATCTGCAGCCCACTATCTCTTTATAGTATCCTGATAAAAGGAAATGTTTTCATCCCATCATTTCCTCATCAGAGGCCAAAGCTCTGCCTATCTTAATGACTGCTCATTGGTTCCCTCATTTGAGGAGAGGATTCTGGGAATTGGGAGGCTTGCAGATCAGAGGCGAGCAGCAGCACAGCTAAACGCTCTCCATCTCTGTTTATACTTGGCGATGATGTCTCTGATAAAGAGCTGGAGGGATGTGGAGGAGGAGGGTGGGGGTGGGGGTGTATGAGGATGCTGCTCCGACAGATATGGCTTTCCTTCCTCTGTGCAGGCATGTGGACGCACAGATTTGCAGGGTAAAAAGAATGCTTTCACACGTCCTAGCACACTCTCCTCGTCTTTCCCCTCCTCTCGTGGACACAATCACAGTCACATACACACAGAGAGAGAGAGAGAAAAAAAAAAAAAAAACAGGTCTGGCTCTGTTCCTTCACTCTCTGGCAGGAGACCCTGAGGCAGAGCCAGGGGGAAGAGAGAGACACAGGCTCCTATTTCCTGCCCTAAACCTTCAGCGCTTGCCAATGTAAAGAGAGACCGTCCAATTAGATTCCACTGTGGACAGACAACACGGTTATCCTGACTCAGGGACTCCTAATACCTCGAGTTCTGTGGACGACGCTCAGAAATAACATGTAATTCACACTGGTGCTGTAACTTGGATTATGATCGTACATTCACGTTTAAATTACAATTTTTTGTTCATGAAAAGCCAATAAGATCTTACCTCTGTGTTCTCAAGAATAAAAGTTTTAACAATTTGATCATATTAAACAAAGTCATAAGTGCCTGCATAATTAGGTTCAGGGGTTTCTTGAGGAGAGCTCATGTAATTCGGTTTCCTTTCATTGGGTTTTTCTACAGGATTTTTATTGTATTACTGCTTCTGCTTTGTGTTTTGTGTATGGCTTTTCTTACTAAGCTGTGAGTGTTTGCAGTATTATATATTTGTATACTTGGCCACTTGGGAGTAGCGGGAACAGGTTGTAAACACAACACTGACATTTTATCAGATTTTTTAAGGCGGTATAGCCGACGGTTTCCCATGTACACATCCAGCAGATACAAAGCAAGCAACATCCATTTGGAGTCGTGTTCATGTCCACCTGATGAATGCACGGTCATTATCCACTCCCCTTGTAGCTCCGTTGCTGAATGCTTAACTACATTCACTGGCTAAACGCTACCTTTGTTTGTCGGCCATTTGATCCTGACCGGGCAGTGTGCAAATAGCTGCCTGCTGATGAGAGCACGTGTACAAAAAAAGTAAAGCTGCAGACCAGAAGACCAAAACTATGCTGGGAAACGTAGAGTCTGATGGTAACTGTTTGCGGGCGACCCCTTTCACGCATACATAATAATGTGATCTGCTGTTAATGTAAAAATATTGATTTGAGAAGATTTAAATAAATAAATACATAAGCCATGTTAATGCTGCAATGTGATGTTATTGTTTTGCCGCTGGAGGTAACAAACTCAGGATATCCTACTGATTTCCAAAACAGGCCCTAAATCAAAGTGGAATCGGTCAGAGCTCAGACAAGCATAACATGGAAATAGCTAACAACATGACCAAAAAAAAAGAAAAAAAAAAAAAAAGAGCGAGGAGAAAGAGAAAGAGAAAGTGGGAATTCAAAGGACAAACAAACAAAAAAAAATGCATATAAAAGAGTTGCTTTTGAAATCAGTGAATGGTGTCTTCCAGAGTGAGCCGTTGTCTGTCTTTTCCGAGAGAGCGGTGCATTGTGAGGGGAGCTCGAGAGAAAGAGGAGAGGACTCTGAGACAGAGGAACAGAGGGAGGCAGAAACGCGAGGAGACAGGGACATGAAAAACTCATCTCTTCCTCAGCAGTAGCTAATTAGGCTGTGGAAAAAAAAGCAGAGAGGCCCAACGTGAAGCCGTAATCTGCCGGAGGAGCATGCCGCTTCCCTTCTCTTTCTTACTCCTGCGAGCCTGTGGGTTTCTAATCAAAGCCTTGCTGAACCAATACCTGGTCGATATTCTGATGTATCAAGGCAATTATTCTAGTGGGTTCTGGCCAGTCTCCCTCTGATGTTTTTTTCCACAGTAACAGTAAACTCTGTGTCATTGTCATTTCCCCCCCAGAGGAGTTGTTTGGAGTTCAGACCCTCGGTTGTTTATAGATGGTTTCATGGGGACAAAGTCTGTCTGGTATTGTCTTGGACCTATACCAGGATGCAGTGCTAAACGCCAGACAAGGACCTGCGAGACTCACACAGCGTCCATACATGGAACGACGACGCTGCGGTGCCAGAGTAGACGAAAAGAAGCTCAGCACAAAATTCGGCCTCAAGATCTGTTATTTATACTGGGCGCCTTAGCTTTCAAGGTGCTCCAATGTGGTAAACAAACTGTGAGGCACCTTGGTGGAAACGCTGCTCGTGAGACTGTCGCCAGACGGAATGAGTGTAACCATGCGTGGCCTCTTGAGTAACTCTGAGGCTGGTGGTGTGAGGGAGGACAGATGGCTGCAGGGTGAAGGATGTGGAGAACGGAGGGAAAGCACAAGAAAACACAGATGAAGTATTAATTTGGGGTGTGTCTGGAAGACTGGACACTCAACTGAAACACTTGGCACTCTCTTGTCTTTACGCTCACTCCCTCTCAAACGGCCTGTCCGAGTCTGAGACACAAGGCTGCGGCTAAATGTCAAAGCAGGAATTTTCCCTCTCTTTATGCTACTCTGGCAAGTAACTGTGATTTCCCCTCGACACAAAATCCCAGGCATAACAAAAAAGATCCGAACCGAAGAGTTAAAGCTTGGACAGAGGAGAAGGAAAAACAATACAGAGGTTCCAACATACCGTTTTTCTCTCTCATGCTCCAGCTTGACTCTTAAATCCTGTTGAGAGGAAAAATAACAACAGAGGGGAGTTATGGAAGTGGAAAGTTAAAATGATTCATGGATGTATGTGGGATTTGGGCTGCCGAACAAATAAAAACACTAAGCTGGACAAGGAATTTAAGTGACAAAAAGCATTATAGTGACATGTTTTGTACTGCTGTTGTTGAATTTTTGTTCTGCAATACAAAGACAACATTGTCCTTCAACTTGACGCAAAAAAGATGGCATGACACAATGTAAGTTTTCTATTTATAAAGTCATTACCCCACGGAGCAGGAATCTGGAGGAGCCTGCAAGTCTGCATGAGGTCATGGTGATAAACTAACACTGACATCATATCAGTGTGAGCGACCGGTTTCAAAAGTACGGGTTTACCCCCAAGTGACAGATGACTAAACTCTCTCTGCTCCACACTGTTTGTTTATGTCTTATCATAAACATTGCTGTTTCAAGAGGATTTGCCAATTATCATTCCACAGAGGGAACAAATGCACAAGGAAACGACTTCAGAAAGAGTCTAAGTCTAAACTCATCTGCTATGCCTGTAAACAGGTGACAGGCCATAAAGTATCCCATACATAACTCAGAATCTTTGTTAGTGATGACTTTGCAAATGTAGGTGTCTTTTTTCTAAATAGTACACTTTAAAACCAGATTTTGGTTTGTTACAAAAAACCTGTCAGGACACAAGCTGGACCTAATGCTCTAATTTGCTCTGTTTGCAAACGGTCAAATCTGCTTTTTTGAGTCAAGTTTAGAATTCCCAGCGCCCATAAATGTGAATGCAGCACAGTGTCACATTATCATCTGTAAAATGTTTTGGAATTACACTCAGAATAAGTTTCTTTCGGTCACAGTACAACCTTCACCTGACTTTGGCAGCCAGCAGCTGTAAATCCAGAATACATTCCAAAAGGAAGGTAGGCTCTGGTTTTGTGTGTAAACCCAGAATGACAGTAAAGGTTGAAGCCACTGCTGTGCTTATTGTGTGTATGATTCATAAACTGTAATTGAGCAGAATATGTGACAGCTTTAATGTGGTGCTCAACCGAAAATCTACATTCACCCCCTGTAGGCTTGAAAAGTGACTGTAAAAAGTTTATAGTTTACTCCGTCATGAAGAACAGCAGCTGTGACGCAAGTGAAATCATGTCTGTTACAATGCATTCCAATGGTAGGAAGGTTTTACAGCTTTTCAAAAAGAAACTATTCATGCAACATAATCCACTACTTCTCTGTTCTTAAGTATACTCAGCATGTCCAAATCATTCACTGTGATGGCAAAATAAACTCCTTGCATTCTGCAAATACTCCACTTAGGATTGCAGTTCTGATGAAACTGTGTATTTACACATATTCTGTATACAACTGACTCTTTGGAATATGTAGAAGAGGTTTGGGAGGTTTCTGTGGATGTTTTGACAATATTTTTCAGCTGTGAAATAGATTAGAATCCAATTTTACATACAAGACTTGAACATAGCTGCTCATCTCAGTCAGTAAAGAAACTACAAACCTTTACAGACACCATTTAAGCCTACTAGAAGTGGTCAGAGGTTGATGTGGGTGCTTAGGAGATGCATTTAAACTGTAGTAACACTTTAAATGAAGTGTGACTGGATGCCATGTGTACCTGTTTGTAGAGTAAGGTTCTGTTCCTGGGCTTGTGGCTGTTGTGCTGGGTGTAGCAGCGACCCAGGGCTGCCAGGTCCTTCATAATGGAGTTAAGCGCCTCCTCGTCGTCTAAAGACAGAAAAAACACATGAGTTATGAGCAATCACTCTCACTCCTTTAAGGTTAAATAAAAGAACTGAAACAGTCATATGCCCTATGACCTATAGCTGTATAAACTCATTTTATGTGGTGAAATAAACAACCCATGTGACCATTAGAGTGACATTTAGAGCATCATGGATAGCCTTAAAAGATAACACAGGTCTAGTTTAATCATCAGCTGATGGCTAGAATTGGAGCTTGTGCTGGCTCAAACTACGCGATGAGGCAACACCTGGCGAGCTACACCCTGTTCTGATCTTATCTGTGGAGTTTCCACTAATAGAAAGATATTCTCAATGAAAAGTGAAGATACCTGTACGACCTTATCGGCCAAATCTTTGTCTGCCTTGATTTCTATCGCTATTCAGGTGTGATTAGGGTGAGGAACTCTGATGCTGTGGATAAAACCTGGCAATGCCGAGCACTCTCAAACTCTGTACTCTGCATACAAAGGCTGTGAGAGAGCAACGGTGTTTAATAATGCAGCATGTGTGTCTGTCGCAGGGGGCAATGTGGTCGCGAGTGTGTAGCCGGGAGCTCAGTTATTAAGCACTTCAGTGTTTCATTTTATATCAATGGAGAGATTTCAGGAACATAATAGTTCAGTTGAAATTTGGTCTCCTGTAATCGGATGAAGATTCATCGTTTCTTTTGTCAAACACTGACAAAGTGGCTGCAGGCTTAAACAGGAACTGAGCTTACTGACTTTGTTGGAGAGATCGGAGTCAAATCAAGCGTGTTTCAGACGCATAATTCACTCCTTACAGGGGACAGGCCTATAGTGTTCATTAAACCTTTAAAATTCATTTAGCAAACCTGCAAGTGTGATGCTCGGCATCTAGCTGGCTCTCCGTTTCTCACTTCTCCTCTCCCACTTCACAGTTTCCGCCATACACACTCTCAAACACACTCTCTCATGTGTAAAGGGGCCAATCATGCAGATGAGCATGTCAGACATTACCATATCAAGAGACTTTAATAGAACCAATTATCTGAATGCGGTGATTACAATATAAAGAAGAGGTCGTTGACCTCAGCTCCTGCCTGCCTCTCAGATGAGCCTTGGGTGCATTCATTATAAACTCACACACACACACACACACACACACACACACACAGACCTCGTTCACCGGGGAAACCAGGCCAGGTGTGTGCCACGCAACACAAACAGCACCTGCAGGAAAGACCATAGTCTTTAAAATAAAAGGGGATCTTGGTGTCTGTCTGGGAATGTCATTCACATCGCAAGTGTGATAGCAGCGGGGGGAGCAGATGGGGTCCGAGATGACATCTGATCTTGTTCCCACTGTACGGCTCTTGTGGCCAGCTGTTCGCCGACAGTGGGCTAGTCCGTTGGGTTCACCCAGGGGACGGAGCGCACACGCAAAAATAGATTTACACACAAGTACACAAATTATGGATGCACCGCTTCAACTTTTTTTTCTCAGCGCCCACTTCAACCCAGGGGTATCTGCCGACGCCGATTCCCGATCCGATTCTACCTCACTGTGTGGAACTCAGTGGACAAGTATGTGGCTTGTGGATTAAACTTTGTTCCTGATGAAAAGGAATGTGTTATTTTACTTCAAAGGTTACATAATGTCGCTTTAAATCCCCCATTACCTGGAAGTCTCTCCCGGATTAACCTTAATCAATATTCTGCTTTTCACTCAAAGCTGTTTTTTCAACCAGCCACTCCTAGCAGCTCTCTTGACGACCACAAATGTTCCCCTCTGGCCCAGTCAGCGAACGAACAAAACTGAGGTCCAACCACATCAGCAGTCGACCACAGAGGTGCACATCTTGTTTGACAATCCCAATATAGCAGCGGGAGAGGAGTGAGCGACGACATAACTCTGCTCTCCACTGACTGGCACACTCCCTCCACTTACAGATAAATAAGGTGTGATAAGAAAAGGCACACCCACCAAATCTCAGCCCACAATGCAAACAATAAAAACTGTGAGAGAGCGAGTGGTGATATTCTTGAAATGAATGATGCAATTTATTGGACATTTTGTCAAAATAAAAAAAAATTTTATGTCAAAACACCAGATAGAGATTACCTTTGATTGAAAGGGAAATGCCCTTATGCCAGATATTTACAAGCTGGGCAAATGCGGAAATTGAGAAAATCAGGCAAGGACCTTTTCAACTTAAGGTTTGGTTGTTCTACTAATGTAACTCAAATTCAATAACTGCACACTATGCCACTGGTGGCCATGTTGGAAAGCAGCCAGCATCACTCTTTTACAAGCTGGCAGAAATATTTCCATTACATTCCAATACTTTCCATTACCAGCATATTAAAAGTATTTAGTCTATGCAGGACACATGTCGGCTACACACTGTATAAACATCCAAGTCAGATTGATTCTGGTATATTAACAGAGTCCTCTCATTGCGCAGGGCATGGCTTCCTTTTGATGGAAATTTGCCTATTTCTTTGTCTCATTTTTTTCTAACTTCTCTGATTCGCATTGGTTGCCATTTGTTTTATAGCGATGCCTGATGAAGAGTTCATAAACAGATTGTTGCTGGTGAAACTGATCTATTCTATCATATCTATGTTCAGGAAATAATCATTTCTGAGAAGCGTAAGGAGAAAAGCGGATAAAATAGTAGGCTGGGCAGCGAGCGATTATGATATTTTGAGGTGATCGATACCCTCATGTAGATAAAAATAATAATAAGTTAAATAATTGTATTAAACAGAAACATTTAAATTAGATATAATCAATATTAGAAACACAAGGTAACTTGTACTTTGAGTAGTTTACTTACCAAATACTTTATACTTTTACTTGAGTAGGTTTGTCAAATGGTGATTTTTACTTTAACATGAGTAAAGGTTTTCAGTATCACTGGCTGTCAGGAGCGGTGGATGACTAACTGCTCGACCGGGCCTGTCCTCTCCGAACAGGAAGGAACTGAGTCACTGTCTCTGTTCAGAATACGGAGCTGGGTTAACCGTGTTATTCCACATCAGGAAATTAATGGATTTTTGATTGAATCAGTCAAAGATGGACACGAGGGAACAGAGCATTTGTCCACGGCCGCTCGGTGACCACATCGAAATGATTCAACATGCTGCTGTTGTTCTGCATTCATAAAACAGGAAAAGTGTGCAGGATTTTTGGTTTTACTTTTTACTCACTCAAATGATCCATAAATGTTGTCAATTGATTTTCTGTTGATCGATTAATAGACTACTATTAATTCAGCCCTACTTCAGAGAAAAAAAACACACCAAACTGCTAACCTAACAATAAGGTAACTTGACATGTTGGGTCATTTTGCAAACCCAACACTACCTCCATCTTTATTTTCTCATTATTGCTGCCTCTTTCTCTGGTGACATGTGTTGTTTCAGTCCTGCCTCTACAAGCTCAGGGCTCACTGGCAGTCAAGGATACAAAACAAACAACAGAGGCCTGCATTTGTGAGTCTGTGTCTTTATGTGTGTTCGAGGCCTGCGCTGTGACCTGCGGGCAACAGCAGAGAAGGAGGAGTGGGAGGGTCGGCCGGCGGAGGGGGCCGCGAGAGTGTGAGAACTGCGTGGTGGCGTACGGGGCCGGTCGCGATGGCCGCCTATAAATGAAGTTATTACATCACTGAGGCCCGGATCCCCGGCCACTGCCAGGCCGAGGCCAGCCAAGGCTAACCACCAGCACAGTGGAAAGCAACCAGCTCCCACATCCCTGCCAGGAGCAGCCACACAAACCAACCACAGGAACCTGGGGAGCCTTATGTCAACGTGACCGAGAAATGGTTGATTATGTATTCTGGTATGTGAATTCTTTGGGATACCTGCAGCTCGTTTCCTGATCTTCTTATTGTGTCTCGGGTAAAATGTGACCCGCATAATGAAAGGGGGGAATTCCAGGAAGCTGAGCAGAGACAGCAGCGTTTCACAATGGAGGCTGATTACTGGGCATTGCATCATCACGCTGCATTTTCTCAGGCCAAAGCTGGGAACTGTGCAAGTGGCAGTGGGTGAAATGGAGTTGGAACTCCACTCCAAGACAGTTTCCACAAAAAAAGGAGTGTCCTGTAGCTGTGACTACTGCTCGAGCATGATTAAAAGAGTCTGGAGTCGAAGATGAGCACATTCCTACCTCCCCGAGCGTGTTTAAAGAATAGCGCTGGCTTTGAGGGGCCAGTGCTGCAACTTTGCAAGCTTACAAAGTGTGTGTAAGGGGCCAGCGAGGCAGCGACTGCCTGTGTGTGTGAGTGTGAGAGAGGCAAGCTGCCTGAATGAAGACATTGAGGGGATTTCCTGGTGCCGAGAGACACATCATGGCAAAGGCATCCGGCAGGGTTAGCAGCTGGAGCCAAGCGTGTCCTCACTCTGCAGCAGCATGGGCCGAGCTCTGACGCACAGCAGACACACACACACACACACACACACACACTGATGCACACACCAGCTATAAAAAGCAAAGCACGCGGTAAACTCTCGGCTCTACACACCTTGCTGCTTGTCGAAACAGCTAATTTGACACTCAGTGGGTGTAACGTTGAAACCCCTGAAGTTAATCTTTCACTAAGAATAATGACTCTGATGTAATGCAGGGTATTGTCGGTGTGCGACAATAGTTGCGCAATTCATGTTTGCACAAGGTCTATGCCGAAAGTCTTTTCATTGGGGAATGTCTGCAAACATTTCCATTCAATATCTAAAGGCTTTGACATTCCTTCTCTTTGTCTGTCTACGCTCGTATTTCCACTGTATTTCACTGTAATCGAAATATAGTGAGCTCTTAAAGACGGCTTTGTGTGTACTGAGTTTATGTTAAAGAAGTAGTTTGGGAAATATTCCCATTCGCTCTTTGGCAGAGAGTTATTTGCACTACTCCAATGTTTTTGCATGAAGTATGGAGCAAGCAAAAAGACTGGAGGCAAGGGGAAACAGCTAGCCTGGTTTTCTCCACAATCTGAAAATACAGTCACCAACTCCTCTGGCGCTCAGTGATAGACCCGGTCACCAGAAAAAGTGTATACACCCGTCATCTGAGACTGAGTTTACCTTGTGAGTTTCTGTGCTGTCCGGGTCCATTTTGGAGACCGTCATCTGTGGAAACAAAGGCAACACGGTTTTGGATCACAAGAGGAAAGATGGTAAAAATAAAGAGCCAGGGGTGAACACTGCACTGCAGTTGTGATGCATAGGGCGTCGTGTTTGGTTTCGAATGGTACGCAATAGCAAAAGGTTGAGACAGCAGCTCCCCCAGAGCTACAGGTCCCCTGCACATGCAAATACACCACAGGAGACTGTGTTGATTGAGTTGTATTGTATGGAGGAGCTGAGTATGTGTGTGTGTGTGTGTGTGTGTGTGTGTGTGTGTGTGTGTGTGTTCACAGGCCTGGTAGGTGTGAATATAAATAAATGTGCAATGCTGGAATCGTGTATATTTTGAATTTTCCGAGGGAGATATGTGTTTGCAAAATGATGTGTCCATAAAGTACGAAAATCAGGAAAACAACATTTTTTACTAACAATGTAAAAAGACCAAAACAAGTACAAAATGGTCCATCTGGAGCTGTTAACAGTCTCCTCACACTTTTCCTCTCTCTCACATGTGTTATTTTTCTCCGCACTGTTCCTGCCAGAGGATGTGTGAGAGGCGTTTGTTTGTGTGCAAGTTTCTGTATGTATGTGCGGTGCAGCGACCTGCTTTCGAATACTACTCACCCATGTTTACTGTCATCATCAGGAAGTGGCCCTGTTGAACTCGAGCACAGAGCTCAACTTCTCTCGGCGAGCGAAGATTTCGTCCTGAGAGCAGAGAAACAAAAACGCCGTGGTTTCAACATCCAATAACTGTGCCACTTTCCCTCCGCTTGGTGCACATAATATTTCTGTGATTGCACAAAAACAATGACAAAACAGGACGCAGGTGGTAGTTTCAACACAAAGCTTTTTTTTTTTCCAATATCAGTGTCACCGCTTCTGTTATTTATTTAATCTTTATTTAACCAGGATGGTCTCTTGAGATTGACATATCCTTTTTTGAAAAGTTCTGGCAAACAAATAACAACATGACAGCCAAGAGCTGCATTTGATCCTGGTAACTCGATCCATCTAAATCCTCTCAATGCCCTGATGTCTCTTTATTGCCGCTCTGAGAACTACAAGCCAGCCGCGGTGGCGGAATTCCTTCGTGTTTGATGATGGAGGAGCCTTGTGCCCTTGAGATCCCACGGTGCGGCAGCGAGGGCGGCGTGGGTGTTTGCCTAAACGCCTGCCTCAGGTAAAGACCGTGAGCACTTCAAAGACAAAGCCAGAGCCTCCTTTATGCATTAAGTTGGCGAGCAGAGAGCAGGAAAGCGGGTTGTCACATCTCATAATGAGGTGATACAGAAAAGAGTCTTTTACCTCTGGCAGTCGTTCTTTTGTTCCAATGATGAAGTTAGTAAAGAACGGAGGAGAAAATGCAGCTGGTCTGCAGAATGAACCACTTCCCAAAAAATCTACCACACATTGTCTATACACCAAACCATCATTTCATACTGCAAGCCAGTGAACTTTTTTTTCTTCTTAAAGATGATGATCACATCCTGTATTTCACACACCCATACCTGTTTTATCTTTGAACGCAGCCTTAGCAAAAGGGGAACAGGAACTAGAGAAACAGCTGCAGTTCAGTATGCTGTGATACTAGAACGCGTGTGGTGGTTGTGAGCTGGTTTGGTCCTCCACACAGTATCAATCACAGAGCCATGTGAGGCTGACCAAAGAGAAGCTGCAGGGTTCGAAAAGGCAAAAAAAAAAAAAAAAGAAAAAAAAAAAAAGGCTTTTCAGTGCTAAATGTAAGACTCATTTAAATCTAACCTGGGTTTTGCTTAACATAAACTGTGGCCACAAATGACAATTGTAAGGTAATGGTAAAAGCTTAAAGTCAGTAGTATAAGCACAGAAAACACAACAGATCAGTTGTACAGCGATATCTATCCAAACAATGCAAATGTAAGTTAATATTAGCCACCATAAGCTACTGGTCATACCAGACCAAATCAGGTTGTACCAGCGAGACCACTGAGTGTACTGAAATTAAAGCAAGCGTGCATTCTATTGCCTATGAAGCTTCGGCTTGTCATTTGTAAGAAGAACAATGTGCTATTGCTTCTTTCTTAATCTCGCTTTAAAATGCAAAATAAAGAGGAGAAAGAAAAAAAAAGCAGAAAAACTATTTGCATGGGAACTCGTTTCGTGAAAGAGGAAGTACGAGAAGACCAACAACAGGACATCAGATAAATGACAGTACTATTTGTACGCCTATTCCTCTTCTGTATGAATGAACACATGCATCACCAAGGCACACGTCGCCGCGCGAATAAACGAAGAGCGGGTTCACACCAAGAACAAGTCTTGGGCATATTAAGGAAACCATGCGACTTTTATTGAAAAGGGTTAACAGGTTGTTACAGCTGAGTGATCTGAGAGCTCGCAGCCACCGACTGCTTGTTGCTACACACAGACAAACACAGAATCACAGCTCCTGTTGTCAGTGGCTACAGTCTCGCGGTGTGTCAGCCCCGATGACAGAGCCAACATTTGGTATCGGCGCTGCAGTTTTACAGGATTTCATTTGTGCAGTAAACTAAAAACGCCATCACACGTCAGAGGCAGCTCAGTTACAATGGGACTGAGTATCAGTAAAACATATTAGTGTTAGGAGGAGATAATATACTGGGTTAGCAGTATGCATCCCTACAAGGCTTACAGGGAAAAACATAATAAAGAGATAAATACATAATACTGTATTAATAAAGGAGGGAGGGTATATAAACTTGTATTTAGTCTGTGGGAGGCTGACAATCAACAAATTCCAACACAAAATCTTTGGAAAGAGACTTAAGAGTCTCCAGAGAGATTAATAGCAACACTCTCCAAATAATTCCTGAGTTCTTGTGTTCCTAAAGCACGCGCCAGTGTGTGCGGTGTGTGTCTTGTACCCCAAACACACAGCACAGACAGACAAACGCTCCAGCCTGTCTGCAGAGACACAAAATGCTTTTTCTCTTTGTGTCAGCCAGAAAAACTTTTCAGAAAAGCAACACAGAGGGCCACTAGAGCAATTTACAGCCTGAGGGGCAGAGTCAGGGGGCGCCGGCTGAGTCTGAACACGGGAACATGCAGTATACTGCTGTCAGTGGCACAAATCATAAGAGCTCATGGACTGGAAAGCTAAAAGTTTAAGGCATAAATATGTAAAAAAAAAATGTTTCAAATGTTTCCACTTATATTAATCCCCAAAACATACTCGTTTTTTTTTGTTTTTTTTTACAGCTTTGATATAAGGTAGCGAAGAGTGGAACGAAGAGTGGCATGATGTGTCCCAGCAGAGCTCCGTGTCAGGCTGTGCGAGTGCGGTGTGCTGCTGACCACACATGAAAGAGATGAAGAGCAGCCACGAGACAGGTGGTCTCCTAACGCCACGTGGCCCAGTCTGTTGATGCCCGACGCGCACACACACACACACACACACACACACACACCGACACACGCGTGCACACACGGGAACAGAACAGCCCCTGTCCTGTGCCAGCGAGTCACCAGATGGCCCATCTGCTTCGCCCCTCTGCCCAGCGGGACGCCGGGCGAGTGGTGCCCACAGATCGCCGGCCCAATTCTCCACACGCTTCTTGGCAGGCAGGCGACGCGACAGCCCCGCTCGTTGAAGATCAAATGCTAATCGCCACTCGCTCTTGTTGCTCTGCAGCCCACACGTCCTCCAAGAAAAGACTGTGTGTGTCTCTCCACCAGATCTTGAGACAAACCGACAGAATGCCGTGCACATCCAGAAGTGCTCGGGACGCGCTTCACTTTCAGATATGGGTAACACTACCACTCGGGCCAATGCTGCACTGGCAGGGGCCTCTTCTTTGTCACAGTATGAGGACTGTGCTAAAATGACAGAGGAAGTTAATTAAAAAGATGGGATTTCAGACGAGGGATGTGGGGAATTGTCACAGCCAGACAAAGCAGCGCCGTGCTCCTCAAACCACACACTGCAATTTTATTTTTATTGGATTGATTGAAGGGGAATCACAGCCAGGACTATGCGGACAAGCACGTAGATGCATGTGCGCACATCTTTCAGCTCTGTTGCATCACTTTCTAACCAAGAAACAGTGTGATGTTGGCTGTAGGTCTCCAAGGGGGGAACTCCCCACCCCCCCCCCCCCCACCTCCAGAAGTGGAAGGCCTGCTCTCCAGGTGGTGCTGGTGGCCCTGAGCAGCACGACCGGATGTCTGAAATCACTCTTGTGGAGTCCCAAATAAAATCGCCATTGCAGAGGTCAACTTCTAAACTTTGCAACAGGCCTGTCGGGCTCACCGGGTTTGCGTTCTCCAGCACAGCTTGTCTGTAAAAGCCATCAAATGCCAAAATAGACAATCCATGAAGAGAATCACAGAGATCAGTAGGCGGAGAAGACAAGACATCTGTGGGAGGTTGATCATTGAGGACATGCACTGTGGCCAAAGCACTATACCGGTGGAAGACATGGAAAGGATCAGAGCACCCTGGTCCCTCGCAGATTTTTATTGGTTTAAAGGAAAATCTGCATATTCATGATGGTATGACATGACTGCTTAAACTCAGAGACTGGCAGCAAGTTTTAAAGGACCATATCAGAGTTTGGTCACATTTTAGCCCCTTAAAAGGACATCCTGGCTTCCTTTAACATTTGCAATTCAGGCCAATATTGCTGACATGACAGCATAGGCTTTTAAATGCCGTATCCAAAATAAAAATGAACAACACACATCTGCACTGTCACAGTGAGGTCACATATAATGCATCACAGGCCTGATATCACGAGGAGACGGTGAGCTGGTCACAATACCGGCTAAGCTGTCTGAATTGCAATACGGGCCGGAAGTGAAGGGTGATTAGTGAGCCACGGGTATTTAGGTGACTTACTCTTTTTAAAAGGTCAGTGGCGGGGGTGTCCTGTCCGCTGAACGCTTGCCAAGACTGTGCTGTGCCCACATGAGTCACAAGCATTATGCAGGCTGATTCTGGGAAGTAAGACAATACAGTTTGTCCTCCTGCACACTGAGCAAGCCCATGGTTTTTTCTATGCAGGGACACACGTGGGGGCTTCTGGGTGGTTGCAGGAGTGCGGGGGCAGGAGAACGTTACTCGATGTGGGGCCTCGGCACTCATTTATCATAACCTTGGCTCCCCATGCTTTGTCTCACAGGAGTTATTGCTGAGAAGAGATCCAAGCTTTTTCAGGAGGGACACAATGCTTAACAACTCCTTCCTACAACACAACAAGAGTATTCTTCCTGTCATCTGGCACTTTATCTATGTTTTATTTCAAATAAAGGAATTTCCCTTTTGATTTGATGCCATTATTTACACATTTGTTACTCTTATCTCAACTGTAAATGCATGCTCAATTAGAGGAGCTGCACTGGAGTGCCAATTATTCAAGGGGGCTTGATCTATTTATTCTGTAGAAAACTAGTGACTTTCCTTTAGGGTAGAAATTTAGGATTATTTTCATGATAGATTAAGTCTCTAAACTTTCCTTACAAACACATGTCCATCCAACTGATCAAAACACAAGTATATTCAATGTAGAGGGATATAAAACAGCGTAAAATAGCAAATCCTAACCACTGCTGCAGTTAAATACATTCTCACAGAGCCACCAGCATGGCTGTAGCCTGTAAGCCTCTTTTGTGGAAGGTTTTATAAAAGGTTTTTGTAGAAAAACATGCAATATTCCCCAATGTACCTTACAAAAAAAGTCCCCTATAATTATTTTTTGACATAACATGAATCAGGAAAAAAGTGAAAAAATGCCAACGCAACTTTGCAGAGTACAAGCAGACTGCTTAAAAGTGCTTGTTTTGTTCAACCAACAGGCCACATTTCAAATATTTATTCAGTTTATAATGGTTTAACACAGACATAAACAGCAAATACTGACATTTGAGGATCTGGAACCAGTGGATGTTTAGAGCTTTATTGCTTGATAACTGACTTAAATGATTCATTGGTTTCATTACTTCCGCTCTGAACCAATGAAATTCCAAGGACACAATATTAGTCAGTGGAGAGAGTAGTCTGCATTATCAGGGCCTGGAGGGGCATATAAATAGTGGAGTTGGATGTACTATGTTCACTCAATCCACTGGTACCAATCAGACCCCAGTGTAAGAGGATCCTCCTCAGTGAAAGTGATGGCTCTATTAGCTCAGAGATAAGTAGATCTGTCTGCCATTATCATCAACCACACAACACTGGCTAAAAATAGCCAAATGAAGGAGTGATTCTCTTGCCATCCACGATACATCCACTCCCCGGATCCCCAGAACCATATTCTCCCCCGAGAGGAATCTAAGCACAATCTGTAAAGTAAGCTGTCTTTTCCATTATGCGGTGACATGCTATTACAAGCACATTCATTCATTGTGTTTCTCCACCCAAATGCAGCCATGCAGAGACAGCTCATAGACTTCAACCCGTTTTACGAGACAGAATGTCAAACAGCTGTGGATCAGGAAGAGGCAAGAAGGTATTTCTGCTTCGCCACTGAAGGTTTATCCCCGATGAGTGCCTCGGTTCTGGGCTTTTGTTACTCAAGAGGCTGAGTGAGTGCAAGAATGAAAAAATCCAAAACGAATTTCATGATTTCATTTCAAGAGTACCCCCTGACGATTTCATTTAACCTTTCTGCAACCAACTACAAACCGGGCCTCACTTCTCTACTCTATACATTTTAATACATCAAATACAATCAAGAACAAGTATGCATGACCACGCATAAAGATTTTACACAAACTTGTCCTGTGTTATTGTACGAGTCGGGTCTATCAGTGTGCTGACTATCTGGCTGTCCTTGCAGCCTCGAGCTCTGTTGATGGCATTGTCCTTACGGTCAGACAAGCTGTGCAGACAAAGCTCAATCAGGACAACTTCCTCTTGGTTTCTGGAGAGGAGGGGGCTGGACCTTAAAACACTCTCACACATAAACAAAGGCAACCCAGACTGACTTTGGAAAGCAGTCAGACCCCTTCACTTACTCTGCATTTTGCTTTTCTGTAGGCTTACTTCAGAAGTGATACAATTTGTATTTTCTGCCATTAACCTTCACAAAATAGCCCATAATGACAAAGCAATAACATGTTGTACTTTTTGGCAAATTTACCTAAAATTTCACTCATGTAACCCGACTATTACCGCACAGAAGCACCACTGTCAGCGTGTTACTGCTTTACGTCATCTTGGGTGTGCCGCAACCAGCTCTGCACACCTGTATTTGTGCAGTGTCATTCTTTCTTCATATCACATGAGCTCAAACTGGGTCACATTGTTTAGAAAGGTGTTTTAAAACTGTGATCTTTAGGGTCAATTCACCGATCCCTCATAGGGTTCAAATCTGGCTTCGGCAAAGACAATCAGAGAATAGTCTTGAGGCCACTCCAGCATTTTCTATGACATTCCCTCTTGGACTTGTCAGCTCACTGTTTCCTCTGTCCTGACCTGTCTCCCAGTGTCTGCGGCTGAGAAGTACGATGCTGCAACTCCCTTGCTTTACCACAGGGATGGTGCAATCCAGGTGGCTGGTATTTGGGTTGTGCCAGATGCAGTGCTTGGCAATCAGGCCAAAGAGCTCAATTTCTTGTCTTGTCAGACTAGACAATCGTTTTCCTCTCATGCTCAGAGTCATCTGTGCCATCTGGCAAAGTATGAGAGGGATTTCTCTAGTGTTTTGCTAAAGAGTGGCTTCCTTCGAGCATTTTATCTACCGCAAAGCTCTGATTGATGTGATGAGTGCCTGCCTGGTTCACGAATCCCTGCAGAGGACTGAAGCTCTCTTACAATGGTTACTTGGTTTTTGCTTACCTCCAGGCCTTTCCTGCCCGGTTCCTTTGTTTGGTCGGACTGGCAGCATCAGGAAGAGTCATGGTGGTTGTGCCAAACGTCTTCCATTTTGTCCCAATGGAGGAGCTCCTGCACACTTTCAGTGCTGTATCAAACTTTGAATGGCTCTATGCCTCAACACAGTGCTATCTAAGAGGTCTACAGAGAGTCCCTTGGACTTAATGGGTAAGTTTTGACACATTGTGGGCCTTTATTTATTATGTCCTTGAACTGAATCTGGCCCACGTGGACTTAAATTCCACTGGTATATAAATGAAAATTGAAGGAAATCATGAAGGTCTAAGCTTTGTCATTATGGGTTAATGTCTACAGACTGATTGAAGCAAAACATAAAGGTGCACTTCAGCAATTTAGTAATGCTCTTCCACAAAGTTATGGGGACAGATTGGGGGAAAAAATATCAAAAATCAAAAGCAGCACAAGCCAAGATATTCTGACTTTTGGCTTGTAACATCCAGCCCCTCTGGTCAGTGGGCGTCTGGCAAGTGATCTGGCTTCTTTGAATTCGGCATATGACAGCACGACTTCACCCTCCTCGCTGAAGCGACGTCGAGAGGAAGAGGAGGTCGCGTTCGCTCTGATTGAGAAGCTCAGCTAATGACTCGCAAAAAAAAAAAAAAAAAGGAGCCAGCATGAAATTGTCCTGAGAGTTGGCAGCAGGATGTTAAGGAGAGTTAATAGATGAGCACTACTCTCTCATAAGTGGGCTGCTGAGAAATATGCCCTGCATGAGTGAACTCTGCAGAACATGACATACTTTATAACGCTCCTCTTAAGAATGACAACACAGGCCACGGATGATCTCTCAAAACCTTTCCATCGGAATGAAATGAGGCGCCTTGGAACTCTCCTTAAGCCCACAACAAACTATATCGACCTTGCGATAAACTCTTGTTTCAGACCCCTTTCCTCATTATTCCCATCAAAACACAATTAGTAACCCGTGGCTTCTGTCTCTGGCTGGCATTTTTTACTGTGGGATCCTGTCCCGTTATCAGCCAAATGGATTGTTTTGCTTGAGGCACACCAACCGTATCTGTGGGCGGTTTCCACTTGACAGTTTGACTCTCACTTTAAGGCTATTTCGGAGCCCCCAGGGCACGCCAATGTGCTGATAAACCCATCCGTCAGTTTGCTGCTCAGACTCCTGTGAGTGCAGTTCATATTGATTTGATTTGATGAACACGATGGCCTCATTAAAATCTAATTTGGCGGATTGTCTCAGAGGTCTGCCATGGTAGGAATATGTGGCGGCCTCTGGATGGAGCTCATGGGCATCCTCATCACTTTTACACCACATAATGGCCCCCGCGTGGACTCAAAATACTTTGAAAATGCATGGATAGAAAACCAGGAAGACGGTTAAAACGTGTCAAGGACTTTTTTAGGACGAGAGCCGAGGATTCCACCTTTCGAAGAAAACACCGGCTTTACTGACCACTGTGAATCACAGAGGACCGCAGAGGAAAAAGGATATAGACCATGAATGAGTCTACAAGCACAGGATGACAATGACTTTCCAGAAATCACTCACACCTCCCGACGTGGAATTTATGCCACTGATGATAAACAGAGTATTATCAAAAACCTACAATAATATTTACATATGATTAGATAACAAAGTAATCAAATGCAAACCTTTATTCTAGCAGCAAAATATGAATTCATCAACAAAATGTATCTTTTTACAACAAAAAAATGGGGCTGATAATGGGCCTGTACTTATCCAAATTAAAATTGAGAGATTTAGAGAGAAGAAACAATTGCACAGAAACAGTTTCCACTTGCAAGAAAAGACTATCCAGTAAGTAAACACAATGCACATGCTTGTGATTTATTAGAGCTGCGATTTAAACTACAAATGAGAAAAATTAATAATAGCTGCGAGTCGAGTCTAGTCCAATGTCCTGGCATTTCCTCTGCAATAAACAGGAAATAACAGTCTAAAAGCAGTGATCTCGGTAACTGGCACAAAACAAACGGAGGAATAATCTCACCTTGTTACCCATGTGTCTCCATGATCTCTGCGTGTGGCTGCAGGATTTGTGGAGACGAATTAACTTGCGAGCGTAAGTTAGGGCAGACAAGCGTCAAGGAAGAGCGGAAAAATCCCAGAGAGATGCGGAGCGAAAACCTTCCCGAAACACAGCGGGGCTGGTATCCGGAAACTGCGCTTCTGGACCCGGAGCGCAGAAATCACGAACACGAGCTGCGTTCAGGCAGAAAGCAAAAAAAACACCTCCTCCTCTCCCCGGTGCATAATCCAGCGCTCCGCTCTCAGACGGGACCGAACTGCGAATGTGTCTCAGAGTAAAGTTTCCCTGCACACACGCACACGCCCCCCCCCCTTTCACCCCCCCCCCCAACACCGCTCTTGCCTCCACACGCACGCATGCGCACGCACGCACGCACGCGGCCGAGTTTCTCCTCTCGGAGCTGCGCCTCTGACGTCAGCGGCAACGTGAGCTCCAGGAAGCGGTGACGCTGCCAACATGGATGTGTTGTGGTTTCCACGGCAGCGGTGGAGGGGGTGGGGGGGGTGGAGCAGCGCCCCCCCGTGGACACGTGGAGCAAGAAACCAGCTCTGCCCCTGAACACCCGTCCGAAGTTTTATTCTAAGTGTTAGAAATAAAACGACGTAAATATTAACACGTCACTGATCAGATGAAACGATCTTATATATATAAATTCATCTGCCTTGGAGTGACAATGTATTTGAATACAAGATATTTTATGTTTTATGATTAAAAAATGTTTTTTTTAAAGAGTAACTTTTCATTGCTAGGTATATAGTTTTATTCTACTTTTTTAATTTTATTTTGGAAAGTACAGTCAAATCTACACTGTAGATTTGCACAATCATACCTGTTGGACCTGCATTATTATTACTCCACAGGCTGCCACTTATGTATATGCTATTTCTGTTCTATGCACTTAATAATATTTATATAGTAATACGTCTGTATAATACTGTACATAGTCTTTTATTTTATTTGTATTTTTATGGTGTATATTTTTATTATTTCAATGCTGTTGCTATGCCTTTGGTACGAAATTTCGTTCAATGTTCACTGGTTGTACATTGAATAACAATAAAACCTGTCTAAGTCTAAGTCTAAGTCTAAAAGGCCTTCAGTAGTCAGTGTGTCTTATTTTTATTATCAGAACAGTACAAAACTGATCATACCAGGATATGTACAGTATATACTGGGATTTTTTATTTAATACATGTCCATGAGGTTTCACAGTCTTCTTGTATTTATTAAGCACAACAGCAACCATCATTACATAGCCGTTCTCACATTGAAAGATAAAAGATGACAAATTAGAAAAAAAGAAAAATGTCTTACATATATTCTGCTTGAAGTCTTAAGATGCAGGGACACGTACTGTATGACTAATGATATGATGATGATCATTTTGCCGGTCTTGTCAGGACACCGCACCTGATCAGCTGCTGAGGACAGAGGTGGCAGCAGAGCCGGCAGATGTTGACTGTCAGATGAGCCACTCTTTACCTCCCTCCAGCTGTTAGAAGTTTTGTTTAAACAAATGAGTTCACCTACTACATGTGTAGTCAGTGCTTCACACAGTGATAAGCACTCCTCACTTGTGCAGCCACAGTGTTTGTGACTGCTCTGTCATGATCCCAGTGGGGTTTCTAGTAACTGTGCCTGTCTACTGTCAACAGGTAACAAGTCAACAAGTGCAAAATGCTCCCTTTACTGTCTGCAGGATCCATTAGGAACTTGGACCTCGTCTGTGGGTAAGAAACCTGTAAACACCTGTAAACATCTGTAAAATTTGGACAGAACCGAGAGCCAAGTCGCTACCTTTCTGGCAGCGTGGAGAGCATGTTGTATTCAATCAGCGAGCGCGTCAACGTGAGCTCCAGACTAATGGACAGTGCCAGTGAGACAGACCATACAAATGGAGTAGTATTGTAACTCAGGGAATGACTGACATCTTAACAGTGTGTCATTTTCTTGTCAGGCTGCTGGCTGTGTTGCAAGCTAGAAAAGAGGCTACCTGTGTACCTAAATTATTTATAATGTCCACAAAAATGTAAACCAGTCCCCCCCTTTTTGGCATATTAGACCAGACTATCAGAGTAACAAATACTCCACTGACCTTGGCCCCAGCATCACTCTCTTCACTACACAGCCCTGTTTTATTGTGATCAGCCATGCCCTTGCTCTGCGTAAGACTGCTTGAGTGCAATGAATATCAATTGGACATTTGCATCTCTCTGTGGATTTGCAGCATTTGTAGAAGTCTGTACTGCTGAACTGTGCTGTAGATGAACACCACAGGCAGCCGTTATGAACAATAACAGGCGTGTGAGTGTTTCTTTTGGGTTTTGCAGCATCACTTAAGAGAGTGTTTCAGGGAGATTTGGGGTCTCTGGGTGCCTTTGCAGTCAGTTTTATAAAAAGTAATCAAACTTTTTTTCCAATGTGTTTACAAAGTATATGATATGTGAGACATTATATTGTCATGACATCTGTCTGTTTGTCTGCATATCAACCTGTTACTGAGAACAAAGTAACTCAAACAGCAATTCATCATGTAAACTTCATGCTGACGACACAGCACGGATTTGGTTTTGGAGCACTTGGCTGCATAAATGTGCAAATTTACAAGGAAAATGATAATTTTTGCAGGTTTAATGGGCAACATTCCTTGAAACTACTTGAAGCTTTAAATAATGGACTTTATATTTGTTCCATTTATATTTCTTTAGTAGTAATGCTGGAATTGACACTTGAATGAATCTCTTGCAGCAGTTCACACACATCCAGTCTGTCGTGTGATGCATGGAGAGTAGCACCTGTGCCGATTGGTTGTGGATCTACAGTCAAAGCTTTTGAGTTTCCCCTCCTGTTATGTGTATTGAACCAGCCTTTGCCTTCCCTGCAGCCCTTGAACAAGTTTGTAAGATGTGTGTGTGTGGAAGCACTACTAGTGTTTATCCTTCTGGCTGTCTTTTTTGATCTTTACGCTTTGCTAAAAGGATCTTCAAGAAAAATCCATTTCCCCTCAGGGCGAACTGTGGCTGATATCGACTTGTTGGGAATCAATGAGGCCTTTGGCAGTCAGGTGAGCTCCACAGGAAAACCTAAAAGTACTGGGGGAGTGCTTTTCTAACAGATCAAACATTACAGTCAATTATGGATTTCCTGTGGGCAAAGCTGAGATTCCCAGTGGAGAATCCCAAGAGAGGAGCCATTGCTACGGGTCATCCCCCCGACTGTCTGTTGGGTGATAACTGCTCAACAAGCAGAAACAGAGGCAGAAGGTTTTTGCTGACAGCTTCAGAGCTGCTGTTCATTTGTTAAAGAAATACAAGCTTCATTTGATATAAACCCAGTAGAAAAATGCTTCCAGTATCAATGATCAAACCTTTCCTAGTATCCATGTCCTGTGGTCTCCTGTTCTGAAAATTGTTTTGTACCTATTGCATTATTTCCATGTGCACTGAGACTGGAATGGGAGCTGCCGCTGTCTTCGATTTCCTGGACTGACAGTCTAGTCTACAAATCAAGACTGACTGTTACTGTGATTACAAAGAGTGATTTAAAACATAAAAGAGATTTGATGATTAATATTTAAGTATTTATCTTAGGTGTAACATACATTGGTGTGTCCTATCAACTCACATTAATATTAACTGCATAAATCCTTCATTAATATCTTAACATATTACAGAGTTTGAGTGACTGTAATTCAATGATTTTATGAATATTTGATGTAAATTAAGTCACAACATATCTTTAGGTTGTATCTTTCTATTATTAATTGTCTTGTTCATGATTTACTGATCAAATGACGACAATGACAAATGGCAAATAATTCTTTAGATTTATTTACATTCTTACAAAATAACTAAATAAGTTGATTTAAGGAGTGCAGGTGAAAGAGCAGTTGGAGATTGTGTGTGACTGTGATGTTATAAAGAGATCTAGTTAGACCTGTACACTTCATCAAAGGATCCTGTTCCCTGGAGCTGCAGAGTGAGGGGGGTCTTCACCAGCAGAGATCGGATTACCACAGTGGCCCTGAACTCTCTGTCCTCACTATAACACATAATATGTGAACATATGAAACTTAAGCATGTTGTGAATATGGTAGAAACATCTTAATATTTCTTTTACTTTTATTAGTACATGTTTATCATAAACCCTGTGTAGACATCTGTAATATTGTTTTGTTACCTGGGAGTGAAGCTGATCTGAAGACACTGGCTGCAGCTGGTCACATGAGGCTCTTTGGACCTGAGCAGCCCAAAGTCTGGTGTCACTCTGAACACATTAGAGTCTCCTTCATCTGACTCTACACCCAGACACACACATACAGGGACACACAAAGGCAAATAGGTCAATTATAGGAATCTGAATCATAATTGATACTATGGGCATCTTTTTTTTGGTGTGACATAATAGACATAATTGTCTTGGCAATATCATGACTGCATAACAGAGGGCAATCATTTGATGTTAAACGCACTCATTCTATTTAACAGACTTTGGAAAAGCTCCAAACTGGTTAAAATAAAGATGAGTTAGACATCTGCCTACTGCTATAGAAAATAATGAGATAAGCAAAACATTTGTTTGCATAATTCTAGCTTCTAGGTCTGTTAACAGGTCTTAACAGGTCTTGAACAGACCCTAGAGCCAATGTCAGAGCACTGAAGTAAATGCCAAACTAATATAAAAGACAGTTCAGTAGTTACCTAATACTGATTTCCAGTAAGTGTGGGCTCCATGGCTGTAGAGGTGGACTTCTTTTGTCTGCATCTGCCCCAAGTAGCAGAACCCAAAGTTGATGCTGGCAGTGGACAGATGCATTGTAGCAAGATCCAAATGGGCACAGAGAGGCACTATCTGCACAGGGCAGAGAGAAATTAACTTTGTGAGGTCAATATTTACCTACATAGAAATAGTTGCTTACAAATGATTATACAGAATTATTAAATGTTCTCCCTTTAGACAGTAACTTCTATAGTTGACATTCACTACAGTCTCTGACCTGCAGGCTGTTGTTGCTGTAGTGAATCAGGAGGTTTTGCTGGAACCTCAGCTTCCTCTGTCCACTTGCACTGTGGATCAGCGTCACCCCAGGAGGGACTTCCTCACCTGCCTGGTCTGCATGGTCCAGGAGGGACAGGGAGCAGTGGAAGGCCACCTTCACCTGGTATTCACAGGAAAGAGTCAAATTTACTACAGATAACGGAACATCCTTTAGGTCTAAATCTTTCTGCTACTGTATCTACAGAATATATATTATCCAGAGCTCTCTTCATTGCACCTGCATGCTGTGTTGTGGCTTCAGCACCAGAGACTGACTGTCACCAGTAGGCGGGTTGCTGGAGGTGCTGGTCCGGGCTCGAGGCTGCGGCTTGAGCACTAAAAATGGAGGCTGAGTCTGCAGTCTGAAGTGTATGAGCATCTCTGAGTTGTTTTTCAGCCGAAGGGCCTGTGTGATGTCAAATTCACAAACTACCAGCTGTGGAGCAAAACAACCAGAAAAATGAGCACTGAGCATGACTGGACAGAAATATTGTACAATACCTCATGCGTGCACTTCGGTATGTCAGAGCACTGTTAATTAGAGTTGTAGATTTCTCAGACCGACCTCCTTCTCCGATTCTTCCCTCAGTAAATCACCGGCTGAGGCACGAAACTCTAGCTCCCCCTCGTCCTCCTCCATCTGCACTAACAGCCTGCAGCAACAGGGAGCCAAGAGGAAGATATGCAACTTAATCAGACCACCTCTGAGCTCCCTTTCCTAACCTCAGCTAATTTTAATTTAGGAAACATAAATTGAGTTGGATGCATTGAGGGTTTTGGGGACATAAATAGCATGATTGTAATTGCTTACACTGCAGGCTTAACGACTGCTAGTAGATCCAATCTGACAGGCTCCAAATCCAAACCCTGAGCTCTTCCAACTTTACCCAGGACACAGGCAGCCATCTGTAATCACAGACAATACAATAATAAGATAATTTAGAGTGCATCAAAATCATATATGGTTTGCTTTTTCCAAAATTTAAAATTAAAAGACAGTATTTAGTTTATTCCGCATATTACCTTGGCGTCTAGACTCATGTAGCCCAGCGCCAAGCCCACACATCTGGACTCACAAACTGATCCGGAAAGAGTCAAAGGAGTGAAAGACACATGGATTGTACCGCTGCTCTTTGCTGGAATTACCTTGAGATAAGCAGCAGAAAGAAAATACATCATTCTTCATATGGCTACAAGCAGTGATAAAGTGGTAAAATTGATGAACGTGGCTAAAATCTTAGCAACATACTATTTGCTGAGGTGTGATGCAGTATGGGTAATCCGAGAGGTTGCCCACATGAGGTCTGATGTGGACAGAAAATAGTTTCTTCTTTGCCGGAAAGGGATAAAGACAGGTTTCCTCTTCATCACAGTCATCCTCGGTTATATATTCCTCCCCTTCCCCGTTCTGAAATCAATGTGTGAGCAAAGAATGAAATGTGCATTTTATGTGGGTGGACTTACTGGCATCGTAGCCATAAGAATTTCCCACAGGCAATGTCATAAAAGTCATTAAAGTATATGTTTGCATATCTGTGGTTGTGATATTAAATTTACTCACAATCATGCTTTGGAGGGAGGCGCTCGTTCCCTCTGAGCCTGGGGTCTGATTTCTTTCCCAGGCTGTTTGAATGTTCCCATCGGAAATCCTTAACGCTGCAGTCAACACCTCATTGCCATCAGCATCTTTAACTGGAAAGGCGTCTCCATATGCCACCACAACATCCACCAGTTTTCGGTCATTCTGATCTACGTTATATGTTTCCCAGTCCATGCGAATATCTGGCAGCATATAAAGATTTGGATTAGGTAACTTTTTATTAACTAGTTTGGTTGTTTATACGTAGAGACACATAACAAAAAATACCCAATTAATGAATAAAAGCCAGATTATAAATGATGCACCCAATTCAGGACCAATTAAATTAGGCATTACAGATGAAAGGAAACTTTCAACATTATGTGAAAAACACAACCCTTATCTCAGAAAATATCACAGATATCACATGCCATGCCATGAAAAGTTTCACAACTGGGGGCACTCAAGACTTTCTAAGTAGATCTGTGGAGCATCTGGCTATCCTTAACTGCCCACTTCACACACTTGTCTCATTCAGGATGTTTTTTATGATTTTCCTTACCAAACATGGTGGGATTATTGATTCGAAGAGAACGAGACACCGTGTCACCTCCAGATACATGAGTGCCAAACCTAACGATGCAAACAGGAATGTCAAACCAAAACATATAATGGCATCGTTCAAAAAAATACACTAATTATGGTGGATTTTAATTGGAGAAATGGACAGTGGAACAGACTGTATGACTGGTCCCTGATTCTGGTCATCTGGACGTGGGCCTGTCATTTGGAAGTAGAGTGGGCAGCCTTTCACTGTCATCTGCATGGGAATGAGCGTGGGCTCAAGGTCCCCCACCTGCAGGAGGAAAATTACATTATTAATCATCAGTCTACATTTCCACAGTCTACAGTTATCTCACAGTAATCTTTAATCCTGAAATATCTGTCACATCCCATTGTATAGCACCATACTTTGCATATGAGGTGATCTCTGTATTCCCCCCACATGTCAGTGTAGGCAGTGACATCCACAGTCTGGGTCTCAAAAGGTCCCAGCATCCCAGTGTCTGGTAGGACAAAGAAAGCTGCACCTTTTCCATGAGCCAGCAGGCTGCTCATAAACTCTGCCAATGGATAAGAAAATATAGAAATATAGTCAGAATCTGGAGTCAGTGTACTCAATCTGCTAAAAAAAACGTGCTTACTACTGAAAAGTTAAAGCATACCATCATGTGCTTTTTCTTCTACTTTCTTAGCTTGAATTGAGTGAAGCGGCTTCTTGACGTATGTGAATCTGCGATTAAAATGCAGCCCATGTCATATTTGCAATGCAGAAAAGTACTTCTTTGATCCATTATTCAGATCAGTGAGCGAGCTTACCTTTTCTCTGACTGCTTATTTGGCTTTGAGGCATGGCAGGTGAAATACTCCGCCTCTATGGTGAAAGGGGCAGGGATAGCAGTTTGATTGGTCATCAATAACTGCTTGGTAACGGCTTTCTTCAAAACGACATCATCTCCAAAGTCGAGTAACAGTACTGAGGGCCTCTCATCGACTGGGGTAGAGCTAAACGCAAATAACAGTGGACATATTTTGAGTGGCAACGTATCAGCCTGTGTGATTGATTTGACAACACTTATGCTGTGGAGTCAGGGCAGCTATAAGGTGGTTAGATACTAGACTTTAAGCAAAGGTTACTACCGGACACTGGGCAGCGAGTAGGATACACTGAGTTTCTTGGTTTTGGAAACCACAATGCCAAGAACAAGAGGAGAGTTCATCCCCTGGACCTCACAGAGAGCAGCCACCTCATTCAGGTCCAGCTGGACAAAAAGACAAACAACATTAAAAGACAATTATCCTTTAGCTGCATCTTTTACTAGTATAATTTGCCTCAATCTTACAGACTCAATGACAAATCTTGTGACCTTCTGGTGTGTTAATAATAATACTTACATCTGTGTGAGAGATAATGTTAACTGTGATCTCCAAACTGGCATTAGGTCCCAGAGTACCAGATGAGGGCTCAAAACTGGCTGTACAGAGTTCAGCGTGTTTACCCTGGAGCTGAGCCTGATGGGAAAAATTAATACTTACATAACCAAGTAGTAACTGTCATAAAAGACATCCTAAATTTAGGCAATTTCGAGAACCATTCTCTAATTGACAATGTGTAAGAAAACAATCTTACATATTAAACAGATTACAGTATGCACCCCAAACTCGCATACAGACAAGGGATTTGTTTTTCGCATGATTTTAATGCAACATTTATTCTTCTTACATTAAATTAATTTGCGATAAAATGTTAACAGTAGTGCAGCCAGCGTACCATCCAGCTGAAGTGTGAAGGCAGCAGAGTCTGGTTGAAAAGAGTGACGGTTGCCTTGGCAGGAACTCCAGTGTAGAGTTCAGAGAGGAGCAGCTCACAGTTTATCAGACACACCTGAGGAGACTGCACATCTGCTTGCACCGACAGGTGACTGCAACGAACACATGGACAGTGTTACTTGTTATCAACAGGACACTGTCACTGAGTATGATGTAACTCAGTGACAGTGTCCTGTTGATAACAAGCAACACTTGCCTTATTATATTGTTGTCAAGGCTGGTCCCTCTGCACCACTTAGCAGCCCACATTAATATTTAAGGTTAATGTTAAAGAGAGGAACAGTGAAGTTTTATGCAGATGAGCATCCTTACCATCCTGTTCCGTTCTCCACTGTCAACTCGAGCTGTGTTTCATACCGCTGGCAGAAACGTGGCATAAATAGCACATCCACACTGCAAGAGCCCAAGGGGGGCAGCACACCTCTGCATGGCTCCACTAAGATCTGAGCAACAGAGATTCATATAGATGTAAAAAAACAAATAAATAAATACTGCTATAAACACATCTTTCATGTCATTTTTATCACAGATGTGTTGCTACATTAATCCCCTGCACAGTACCTGTGTGTCTTGGTGGTCCTGCCACTCTTTCAGCATCCAGGAGACCTCCAGCTGGGTGATGTTGGTGAGGAGCAGCGTGGTCTGCGTCTGCTCCCCAAGCATCATGAGCCCAAAGTCCACACTGGGCACACTAACAGTCACTATGGGACCCTATTCAACATCAAATGATGAGCATGAGGTCACAACTCACATCACTCTAAGAATGTCACAGCAAATAACTATTAATGTTGAATAGTAAAGCATTTTGTGAAGATTTCATGTTTTTTGTGATGGTGTTAAGATTTGTTCTTACCTTAAAAGAGACTTCCACGGCCAAAGTGACGGGCTCGTGGTGGTGCTCTATGTGGCAGGCCAGACTGGTCACCACCCTCTCTGGTTTCCCTCCAGTCACAATCAGGTCAAAATCAAAACACTCGTTCTCCTCTAGACCCATGATGGACAAATCAAACAATTATGAGCCAATAAATCAACTCTATGAAATGCTGTTTAAAATTTATGATGTACAAATTCAAGTGAACCTAGTTATAGGAAGTCTCACTCTACATTGCACTGTGTGACACACCGATTCTACCAGTAGAGGGCTCTACTTCCATTATGTGGCTGCTGCTGCTCATCCTCTCCCATTGAAAAAAGATGAAGGTTTTGCTGTGGTTCCACATCTGACAAGACATAGACATACACAAGACATAGAAACACCATGAATAACTGCAGTTGTGACACACATCGATTTGATAAAAATCTAATATATGTCAATTATGGGTAACAGAAGGAAAAAAGTGACTTAAATAACCTTGAATTGTCTGCGGGTGGTTGTGCAAATAAAAATCTCTCCAGGGATTACAACAGCATAGGGCTCCAGTAGGACCTGGTACGGTTCTGTTGACCCCTTGACCTCTATCTCCATGACAATGACATCGCTCACCTTGGAGCCTGTGCTCACAGGCTGAAGGACACTAGATTTCCACACCCACACAAACACAATCACAAATATTTATGAAAAGTATGCCAAAGGAGCCATGTAATGTTATTTTTACATATTAATATTTACCGTACGCACTTCTACCACTGTTAGTACAAAGTCACAGGAACTTTACCCATTGTCACTGGGCTCTGGTGGCAGCTGGGGGACATCCCTCAGGACTAAGTGACAGACACTGTGGTAATCCTTTAACTTAAGAACACATTTTGAACAGGACATGAAATAAAGATCAGTTAGAACTGTTTCTTTCTGCCATGTAGGATAATATGAAATGTAGCTTTTAAACTTGAGAATCAAAATATTAGAAATACAGCATTCTTAAAGCATAACTAATGATATTATAAATCCTTCTCTACCTCTTTAGGGCAGAAGGTGAACAGAAACTCTTCTTCCTGGCACGGGCCCAGAACCCCTGTTAAGGGGCTGACGTGGAAAACATCATCTGTGGCCAGGTGGAACTGGATATGGGAGCGCTCTAGGGTTTCCCCTGGAAGCAGAGGGCGCAGGTTGGGCTTCATGATCTGCCAGTGGAAAGGCAGCTCCAAGTGGCTTCAGCCCCAGAGAGAGAAAAGATGACAGAGTTACAGTATGTAATGTGATTCTTAATGATCCCTGAAGGGGAACTCTTTTTCTACTTGTGCCGCTGTGAAAAAGAGCAGAACAGGGACAGGTCAGCGACAGAGCAGCAGCTCTGGGTCTTGTAGTTAATCAGTATTTAGTTTCTTACTCAAGGACACTTCGAGTATGTGAAGGCTGCCAACAGTGGGGCTTGGATACCAGTGCTCCAGTTTTTCTCCCTACTACTCTCCTGAGGTCAAAAAGGCTAGGGACGATGATTGTACTTGTGGAGGAAAATTTCAAAAACATGAAACCATTTTACCATTGCACGTTTCGTAGTGATGATATATGAAGGCGTGAAGCTTACACATTGTTTTTTATGATTATTTTTTTCTGTTGCACCGACTGAGGGTTACATGGGCTGAAACGGACAAAGTGGTCTGCAGTGAGGTCATGCACCTCTCCCACCACAGGAGGCTCCTTCTTCCCAGATACAGACACAAGCTCAAGTGCAATCAGCTGGCCCTCACCTGGGAAACACAAACATTATAGAGACATTTTGCCCTCATGCTGGAGGAACTTCAAAGCATCGTTTTTTATAGACTAAGCTCTTAGGATGATCTGATCACTGAGAAGATTTACCTTCAATGGAAATGTCTTTCACCTGGCAATTGTCACATACAACAGTGAAAACTTCACAGCTCTTCTCAGCAGTGGTGGGAAAGAAAACCACCTGCACACACGCACATATTGGAAAGATACAAAGAATGTATAGGACTGCATTTCTCACACACAGAGTGATTTGCACAGAAGTTAAACCTTTGTCTATCCATCAAATCAAATAACACACATAGATGAAGCATTGCATTTACATATTTTTACCTAATTTAAATTTTCCTCCATAACAGACTCACCTCCATTACAGTAGCCTCTCCTGGCTGCAGTACAAAAAGAGACGGGCTGACTGCAAAGGGTGGCTTCTCAGAAAAATAGGTTTTTGCCACAGACTATATAAAGAAAAAACATGTCAAACCTTAAATATTTAATCTACTGGTGAGTTACCAATCACCACAATGAAACAGTTACTGTATCTTAGATAATGCGTCAGATAGACTTTTACCCTGAGGTTCGAGGCTGGCCACTGGTTCTTGGGGATGATGCAGAAGGTCCCAATGCTGAGACCAACATTTTGGCACAGGAACTCAACAAACTTTACTCCTCCAATCAGACAACAACCACAGTCCAGAACTCTTGGTACTGCACAATAATCAGGGGAAAACATATCAACAATGCATAACCAAATAAAGCACACTGATGAGCATAACAACAATTTGTAGATTGTAATGAGACTCACATGTGAGTACTGGAGGGGGTCGTCTGGCCGCAATGGGCACAACAAGCAGTTGTTCAACCTGGGTCTCCACCACAATGAAGTCCTCATAGTCCCTGAGGGAGTCTGGAGCGAAGCGCACTGTGTACTTACAACTCATCCCTGGGGCAACAACGCCGCCCTCACCAGGGAATCTCCCTGCCAAAACATATCTGAATATCAATCCCTTATAACATTGTACCAGTGTAATTCATTACATTCACTTGTGTGCAGTTTATCTTCTTATAATGTAGTGTTTGATACAGTAGGTGGTGCTGGTGTTCACATACAGGATTACAACAGCAACACAATGACAAAAACCACCAATTGCATTCCAGAGATGTATGACTATATTTGTCAAAACTCTGTGGTATTCGTTTTTGATACAGTCACTGGCACTTGACACACTGGTTGAGTTCCTCACTACCAACAGCAGCAGCTATAAGGAAGCTGCATAATCCAATCAGAACAAAAGTAGGAGCTCACCCAGGCCAATAGAGAAATAAGGAGTGGTAGGAGGGATCACTCTGACATGACGGCATGCAGAAGTCACATTTTTCAGCTCCAGTGTAGTCTAGGACAGGACAGGGCATGTTACCGCACATCATCTCATTGACAAACAGTTAGTAGTGGTGGATGTTATGTAATGTTCCCTTATAATTGTTCGGTATAAGTCACTGAAAATTCTGAAACATACCTCATAAAAATGTCCCACACTGTACTCCGTGAAAACCACCACCGAAGGTTTTGCTAAGAAGACTGGGACAGGATCATCAGTGGAGCTTTCAGGGAGAAAGAGCACAAACACAACACCTGAGTGTTCTTTCTGTTCTCAATAAACACAGTGTCACAGGAAGTGGTGAGCTGAGAAACAAGCTGACACCACCAGCATTAAATTCTATGTCAAAACCGCATAGCAAACATTTCTGATTTTATTCTCTTCGTCTGCCAAAGAAGAAATGTGTCTTTTACCTTCCGGTTGGATCAAAGCTTGAGCTGCACTGAAGTGAGTAAAGCAGGAAAGGGTTTTTGTTCAAGGAAATGAAAACCCTGTTGCTTACCTTTCTAACCACTGAACCTTGCAGCTGACCCAATACTGCTCATGATTACTCACAGTGTTTGCATGTATGTCAAATATTCATATTACAGTAAGAGAAATTACAGTTGCAGAGTTTCCCACTTTCCACACACCTTTGGTAGATCTTGCTGACAAAACTGTTGCCAAATATCAAACTATGTATCTTCCCACTGTTAGTTGTGACAGTGTTTGTATCCACAGGCAAATTATGAGTGAGATGCTTATGCCATGTTGAATTCAATAGCTATTTAACGATTTCTGAAGATGCATGGATACAGTGTTGTTGAGTGTTCACAATGTCTAGCCTTTATACCGGAATAAGCCATATGTAATAAGTAAATGCAAGCTTGCAAAAAACTTCTATGCACAATATGTAGTGACCTTAACAATTTCAAAGGCTTTAATGTTTTTTGTTTATAATCACTTCACAGCTAGTATAATTCACACATCATTACAGCTGAAATACTAATAATACGATCAACAAATAAAGCCTGGTAGATCAGCCGGGAGTATAAATTTAAGCATCTCTTGCTGCCAGCTTTGGCACAAAAGGTGCACTGCTTTTGGCACTGATGTACAGGGCACTTGTGTTTGCATTTCACATTGAAGAGGGATTGTCTGACCTAAGCCTATTGTATTTCCTTAACTATAACCCATGCAAGGTTTTCATACGTTACCCACTATGTCAACATCCTGCCTTTTTATATTTGCTGCCCTATGACACCTGATACCCTGTGATACCTTTGCTCCTCCACTCCTTTCCTCACATGCTCCGTCTTCCCCACTTTGGTTCTGGGCCGGACGAGGGATGTGCTACCCTGCTGTGCATTTGGAGGAAGGAAACGAGGGTTGCGTAGGAAGTGGTGTCGATCTTTCAGCTTCTGAAGTTTTCCCCATGCCTCTGCCCGATCCTTTGCACTTGGCTCATCCTTCCACTTTGGTCTGGGTTTGGGCTGGTTTGGTTTCTGAAACGTATTGGAGGTTATGAACATTATTAATTATATTTTCTATTGAATATTTATAGTACATTATGTAATCAAGTCTCCCTCCTTCCCAGAGGAATTTGGGCTTGCCAGATCAGAATCATCATGTATATCTGTTTTCAAAACTCAGAGGAAAACCTCTTTATAATGTTCTTTTTACATCCTGTTTTGTCCCTGTTGTCTCCTTTTTTGTTTTGTTTTCCAATGAGTCTTTTGTTTCACTAGTTAATCTACTCTTATTTAAGAAGATATGGTTAATCGAAAGAGTGTAGGCTTCTGACGCCTCACCTCCCTGGGTGTTTTCTTCCTCTTTGGGGTATCTGAACTAGATTCGAAGGTCAGGCTGAGATCCGACTCATTCACGATTGGCACCGTCTTTTCTGGACTAGGAATTAGAGTATAACCATCGTCCTGAGGCTCCATGGACACGTGCATGGTGTAGGCGACAGTGGGTTTGGCAGGATTCCATTTTACTAACAGGAAAAGGATAAGTTAAATATTGAGCAAAACATATGCCAGTCATTAATAACTGAAGTTGCGTCCCAAAGAGGGTCATGTACCTGCTGCTGGTGCTTCCACCTGTGGTTTTTGTGTAGGTAAGTAGTCCTGGGGGGAAATTAGGTTGCTAATTTCCATACGATCTTTGTCTACACACCAGGAAAAGGCTGATTTGACTGAAAACAGACAAATATGACAATGATACTGCGTACTTCAGTAAAACAGCACAGCACTTTAAAGCAGTATAATATATTGTATCAATTCATGACAATTTCACCTGTAAGGAGGCCCTGGTGGTCATAAACATTTCCCATCTTCTCTTTCATTCTCTCATAGGCCTGGCTTTCTGTGGCTGCAGCCCGAGCTCTGGCCTGAATTATATGACTCTCCAGCATGTCAGCCTCTTTTACACACCGGACGTATTCAGAATGAGCCTATGCGATCGAATTACATTAGAATAATAATACAGATTTATGTTATTGGGATATTTCTTCTGTTGACATTGGATTGTGAAGTATGCAATATATATATATATATATATATATATATATATATATATATATATATTCTCTTAGTAACAGTGTTGTTGTGTTACCTGTTCAAGCTCTTCAACATATCTGTCATGGTAGCTGCTTCCTCCATTCTTTGTCTTGATGAGGTTGGACAGAGTGTCTTTCCCAATGATGTCTTTTGTGTAAAGGTCCTTGAAAGTGCTCGCTAACACATGGGAAATGTCCTACGGTCACAAGAAAGAGAAGGTTTTTGAAACGTGAAGTCATTTGTGCTGTGTGTTTCACGGCAGGTGTTCACTACTGTACCTGTGACTTCCCTGACGCGGGTCTGTGACTGTCCACGGACGGATCAAACCGGGATTTGCCTCTTGTCTCTGGTTCCTCCAGCATGTTACAGGAGCAGTCAAGCGGCCAGCTACTTCAATCTGCCAGGACAGCTACGCGGACTAGACAGCGTTACGTTTACAAGAGCGTCGAGTTTATTAGCTCGTAAAGTCAGCGTCAAAACAGAAACAGACACGCAAAGTTATCATTTACCCCTCCAAATGTATACACAGAGTTAAGCTGTGTGGCTGAAAGTTAGTTTGGTCCCTCACTGTCCGCCATCTTTGTGTACACGTCGTTGCCATAGCGACGGCCAAAGCTACATCCGTTGTTGTTAATTACAGGTAAAAAAGAAATCATGCAGTATTTCACTTTTAAATGTTATTTTGTGCCCCCAAAGCAAATAAACAAACAAATATATCGCTGGCATTACACAGCCTTTATTTGTGAACCTTTTCACTGAGCAGTGTGTACACTGTTTTGGTATTGTTGTGGTATTGTGGAGGCAGTTATGTCCACTTTTAACTATATTCGTGTATTTTCCGATTTTGTAAATGTATTTCTGTATAGGTACACTACACCAGTGACTTTAAAAAAGATTAGAATACTATATAAATACATTAATATTGTAATAATATACCAATGGACATCTGAAATAAGCTGCAAACTACAAATGAAAGCCCAAAACGTGGTCTGATGGACCTTAAAGAACACACATTAAAGACCACAAAGAGGAACAGGGATTAACCTAATATTGTTTTAATTTTTTTTCAGAAAACACGAGACAAAGATACATAAGCTACATATATTTCCTTCAAGAAACTGAACTCCAATTAGACACAAGGATATTGTCCGGAGGGTTAACCCAGTTCAGTTTGAGATCAGTTTTGCTCTATGATCAATAAGATATTCACTTAACTCATAAATTGAAGTAACAAAACTTAAGCTCATGGCCCAGATTCCAAAGACACCCAAAACAAAATCCTTGACTGTGCTGATCATCTCATGCGGCGCTCAAGTGGGATTCTCAAAGAGGCGATTGTTGAGCTCACTTTGTAGCTCCTCGTGGTTTGCCAGACAGAGCTGTTGTGTTTTTTTTTTTCACAAGATTTGCCCCAGCGAGAGTTCATAGGTCTGAAACAGGCTGGCTGACACTGATAATAGAGAGGCACAAAGAGGGATCTGTCTAAGCCCTCATATATTAGATTCCAACAATGAGCAAGAGCTTGTGTGTCCAATGTACACAAATACTATTTACCTACCACCACTACAAAGTATCCTGGCATATTAATGACACCAACAACAACAGAATAATTCTAAGAGCTCTCAAACAATTCACCAGAAAGTGCATTTTTGAGATTACAAAACTAGGGCTTGGCATGCATGACAGGCAACACCTGCACGTTTAGCTCTGAGTTGTTGGTTTACCACATATTTCAATTTGAACACCAAAGACTGGGCTGAACGTCTACTAAGAAATCGACGCCTTTAGTGCTGTTAGTAGGCCTACATCGTGACTTTAAGCATTACAATAATGATCAGTATGGTGTCAGTCCCAGCATTAACTATGCAGTGCAGAGGGGTGAGGCAAGAGCACGCCTCACACTATAAATGGCAGGTCTGTACCAGCCTAGGGCAACACCCTGAATCAAATGAAATCACACTCTAGGTGCCAGAATGCCACAAAATAAATAAATAAATAAATAAATAAATAAATCCCACCACTGAGTCAATGCATGTACAGTGAACGCTCAATATAACATTATGTTATCAAGTTTTTACATTGGACCTTGTGCAAGTGCTTATTTTCAGTCTGTGTTGGTAGAATTCCATCCAAAGGTGTAGTTTCCACTGGCAGGGAGCTGAATGAAAGTCAAGAGCCAAAACAGTGTTGTACTTGTCAGACCGGTGTTGCAGTGGGTGTGGACTGAGGGCGCACAGGATCCTGATGGGCTGGCAGTAACTGCGCACTGCGTGGGTCGGCACAGAGGGGGACACAGGCTGGTTTCTTCCCCACACGGGACGAGCAGACAGTAAAGCCGACACCTCTCTGGAGGAGAAGAGGACTTTAGCAGGGCGCATGGTGGTTTCATTTTGACTCACATCAGAATGGAGTCCAATGGCACAGCCGGGAAACATGGTGAGTTGCGGATTTACTGTATTGCCTATTTAATGCCACGAGGCTACTACTGTATCCAAAAAGCTCACCTGTTGTTTTCCACCAAAGGATGGATTGGGGAATATTCCGTATATATAAGTTCATGGGTAAATTAAGAGTTGTTTTATTTATTTATTTATTTTTTTTGTGACATTATCAGAAAAATCAGAAAAACAAATCCATGTTTATATTTGTGGTTTTGGTGCCGGATGGGCGTCATACAAATACTTCCCAACATGGACCCAAGTTAATGGCTGCTGCTGGCACAACACCGGGCAGCTTGTTCCTTTATACCAAAACGTGTCGCCCGAATATTCAGGGTGGAGGCGGTGGTGTTGTTTGGTGACACTGTTTCCAGGACAATATCACTTTTCCTGTTTTACCTAGTATGAGAACACCAGATACATGCAGGTGTGATGTGTGACCGCAGGCTGGGGTGCTGAGTTAAGATCACACAGATTTTAAAGGATACGGTACAAGTGCACTATATGTTTTAGCGTCACCCTCGTTTTTTAATTTGAGTTTTAAATCTCGAATACTGAAAACCAAAAAAAAAATTCCAATCAAGCCAATCAAATCACGGTCCCGTGTCCCTACATGCCCACCGTGGGATGGCGCTATTTCACGGTTCACTTGGGATTCAACAGCATGAAAAGATTGAAGTTTAAGACTGATAGAAGCACGCAAGCAAAAGACTTGTTAACTGCAAGCCAAGACAGTGCAATGTGAATTTAAAGCCGTCATATACCCTAATAATGTCATTTTATCCTCTTAACGCGGTGTGGGGGGATATAACCCCTGGAGGGAGACTCGCTCTGCTGCGAGGAGCAAAGATTGACAGTGATTTTTCTAAAACTCAAAAACTCATCGGAGGCATCCCGACACACTGGCAGCGACACGTTGTAACACGACTGGGAACTTAAAACTTAATTTACACCCCCCCCCCCCCCCCCCCAAAGCGCTTGCAGTCCTCCGCAGCGCGCCCAGCTGTGGACGGCCACCGCTGCAGGGACTCCACAGAGCAGCAGATGAGCTCGGACCCGCCCCGTGAGGGCTGCGCTACTTGGTGCCTGCTTCTCCTCCGCACCGAGCACAGATTTCATTTTTTATTTTTTTATTTTTTTTTACTGTAAAAAGTTATTCCACGATGTCCTGTCTACACAAACGCCCGAAAAGGACGAGCTCCGAGGAACGGGCCTTCGTGGAGCAGGTGAAAAAAGTTGCGCAGGAGAACGGAAAACGCCTAGGTGAGTCCTGCAGAGGCGCAAATGCGGCGCGCACTCGCGTTATTTTGCCAACACAGGCGCGCACACACACACACACTCAGGCAAACAAATGTTGAGATAACCTGGATTTAGGACGATCTTAATCTTCAACATAAATCCCTGATCATGTGTGACCTTGCAGGATAAATCGCATGTTTTGTGGTGCTGGGGGTGGTAAAGAGGCTTCATGAAGGCTTCCTCGTTGCCCGGAGCGCTGAATTCTTTCTTTCTTCCATAATGACACCTCAGAGGGGGGAAGCTGAAAACGACATGGCTCTTTCTGTCTTTCAAGCAGGGGACAAACACAGGAAGGCGTTTAAACCTTAAAAAGAGCCTGATGACTGGAGGTGGACTCTACTGTGGGGTTTCCTCTTGTCAACGTGCCTGCTGTCTCTCAGTCTGTCTCCTTTGACGCGATGAAGAAGCTTGGTTTCATGAATTTAATAGTCGTTTTGAAAGAGAGTACAACAGAGCAATAACATGCAATGTGTTATAAAGCTCTCCAGAGCAAACAGCCACTGATTGTGGCTTTTACAAAACTATATATGAGAGAAATTCCCCCTTTTTCATTTAGCATTCTTAAATGGGACTTTTTGAGCATTTGTCCCAGTGCGAAGTCTCCTCGAAAGTGTTATTCTGTGCTCAAAGACAGGACACCAACATCCTCCCTCTCAGGTGTGAACCTTTTGCATTACCTAATTCCCTAGAGGTATCACTCCCTGTCATTTCACCTTAATTCTTGTCATCTTCTTGCCCTGTCTTGCCTAACAGGGAGTAGACAGCACTGTGTAGGTTCAAGACTTCTTGCACCTGAAACTGATTACTTTACAAAAAAAAAAAAAAGGCAAAAGAAAACTCATCTGACTCTCATTAACTCCCTTCAAACATACAGAGTGATTCATGTTTATGATTTGGGAAGTTTTACGAATCAGAGACATACTTGTGGCTGTTCTCTTTTCATAAACGAAAGCTGGCATGTGCACCTCTTCTTCACGGTAAAGCAGATTACAGGAAAAAGGAGATGACAAACAAGTATAGAGGCGTAGGGAGTTAAGCCGCCGACAGAAAGCCTGACTGAGCAGAGGCGGAGCTGAAGCTCTGGAGCAGCCTTGCCCAGTCCTCCTCCCTGTCTGCAGAGTGGCCAGAGGCTCATAAACAGACTCTGTGGGTCTGTGGTGCGATCCGGGGAAAAAATGTCCGTAATGTTGTGGTCCTGCCCACGACCCTGACAGTCCCAGCTGAGTTGTAGTGAACGCGTTATCCTCAAATGCACCGCTTACTGGGAGGACATTAGTTCCCACAAATCTTTACAACGGCTCTGTATTACATTGAACAACCATTTTAAGCTTGTGTGATACAAAAAGCTGTTCGCAGTTCGGTCCCACCCACATATACTGACAAACGCCAACATTACTTCTTATCTGCAGAAATGGAAAACAAATAAACTAAACGTTGTCTAGCCAACGGCGTCCTTTGAGGCTTATTGTGGCTTCTTACCATGTCGTGCATGAATTATGAATCATTCTTTCAACAGATGTCACACACCCTTCCCAGAAAGCCATAATCTGAATATTACTTCACCTGAACAAGGTCACTGGCACTGCTCATCTATTGTGACATGCTGTACTGTACACCACAGGGTCTTTTCCAGACAAAAATACATAAATAATACAAAATAAATGGAAAAATCAAACATGTTTGATATAATCATGATGTTCCAATAGTCCTGAAACCTCTCAAATTACAACTCTGGTTTAAACAGAAATGCAATGTATGCTTAAAGGGCTATGCCACGGATTTTACACATAAAGGTCAATTTAATCTAGGAGTTCTAGCCTGTGAAAAGACAAGATTCACCTGCCCTGCTGTTATGATCTAAATCTTCAAATAAACTTTCAACATTTTCCCTCCCTCCTGTAAGTAGTTGTTTGATTAAAGTATTATTAAAGTTGAATTGAAGAGTCAAAACTAAGAAAAAACCTAGCAGACTAAGTGGCCCTGGAACATCAATAATGGTAAAACAGCCATTAAACTTGACTTACACAGTGGAGGCAGGGAGGGTCAAACAAAAAGATGCTATTGGTTGCATTCTATGATATGGAGGTTGACCCATACTAGGGACTAAAAGTTAGGATATCACAGCCTCTACTGCTATGATTTTGACTGTTCTTTTTGTCTTTTTGTGTCTTTGAGTCCACCAACCAAATGAATCACTACTTCACTGGAGAATCCCTTAAGGAAATGGAAAAAGATTTCAGTGTAATGGAAGCTTACTAACATGTATTTTCCCTTAGTAATTAACAATCTCATAATTTCCCTCTAGAGAGACACTCCTTGGTAGTGTTTTGTGTATGACCTCTCTCCACCTTTCCCACTCCTACAGGTTTGGAGGGAGATGCAGATCTACAGTTCCTGCTGGTCGGTGGGGAGCTGGTCAAGGTTCGCTCGAGCTCCTGGAAGAAGAACCGCTTCTTCAAACTGCAGGAAGACTGCAAGACGTTGTGGCATGAGTCCCACAAAACATTCAAGCGAAACCAGACCTGTGAGTGTCATCTTCTACTGGGTTTCATTTACATTATGCACAAAAAGGGGAAGTTCTATGAAATGTAATGTTCTTTCTGTTAGTTATGTTACTTGGGCAAGTTCTTCCCAAGTTATTGTTTCAGGTTAGGCTTCACCTTTCAGATCTCAACATTAGCTTCTTGCTTCTTTACAGCACACACACAAACACACCCCTCAGATCCCACTAGTGCTCCAGAATATGTGAGGAGTGGTTGTGAAACGGAAACAATTACTGCAGTGTGGCCAAAGACAGACTGGAAAATACTACTGTGAATCCTGACTGTATGTTTGTCCATGTGTGAGAGAGAGAGATTATTTTCCACTGATTTCTAATTTGGTGAGCCACACTATCTGGTGTGAATGTATACGTCCTCTGGGCCTCTGGTAACTATGATCTCCTTCCCATCCCGGCGGCTGCTGCTACCAGACATGATAACATCTGCCCCGAGCCTGAGCCTTGAACAAACACTGAAAGACAGAGGAGTGCGCCTTATAGTCCCCATACCGACATAGAAGATACACACACAGAGGTGATACTGAGCGATGCGGTCTTGTGTACGGTCATGTGCCAAAGCTGTTTTTCGAATCACCAAACTCATTTAGAGATTGGCTTGAGTTTGCAGGCATTTCCTTGTTTACGGAAATAAGCTGCATGTTTTATTGCTTTCCTGTGGGCTTTAGCAAGTCACAAATACCAATCAGCTCTAAAGTGCTTTGGCTTTAGGTAAGAGAATGTGGGAGGACAGCACGTATTGTTTTTTAACCACTTTTTGTATGAGGTTTCTTAGCTTTCTTATCAGTGGTTAGTCCTATTACATATGGTCATTCCATTTCCCCAAATTGTAATCCTGCTACTTCTGTCTACATTAATTGTATACACGGGACCTATTGCATGTCTGTCTCTGTGCTGAAAGAGGAATCTCTACTCTGTTGCTCTTGCAGAGGAAGATGTTTTTCATTAAGCTAAGAAAAGAGTCTGTTATAGGTTTTTCATATTGCAAAGCCCTTTAAGACAAATCCACAGTGTAATTCTGGGCTATATAAATAAAATTGACTCGTCTTGACTTGACTTGTTCGGACATAAATGTTGAGGAAAATGTTCTGTATCAGTGCCACTGTGGTATCTGACTCTTGGTATCGAAACCAAAACAATACTTTAACAAATACCTTAGTGTGAGGACTATAAACCTACATTTTAAGGGCTTGTAATCAATATGTTTATATTAACACTAAATGACAGTTGTCGCTTGTAGTAAAGTGATGTAGCATCTTTCATCCCACTGTTTTGGTTTTATGGCCGACAGCTCTACTGTTCTGGTTCACCCTCACTGCTCTTATAAAGTTGTTTTCATCTGCAGCAAACCCACTGTAAACTACCTACCCAGCACAAAACTGCAGACCTAATGAGCCAGATACGTCCCTCAGAAGTTGGTGGAGACCAAAATAGAGCAAAAAGGAGAGTGAATGTTGGACTTACATTCATCATGTGGCCAGAAACACGACTCCAATGAAATGCTTGACACTATTGACTGCTACGGACAGATTTCAGGCGGTACTCCAATAGTATTGTGATATATAGTGCCTGTAAATCATCCACAATCTGTAACTAAGTGAGAGAAAAGCCCTCCACTCTGGATCATTTCTCATTCGTCCCAACAGACCATAAAGCTCTGTCTTTTTTCCCACACTCAGTGACTGTCATTTGCCTTGATAGCATTCACAGACACACAGATACACACACGTACACACTGTCAGGGTCATATGAGGCTTTGCATTCCACTATAAAGATGACACATACTGTTACTCATACTGAACTTCCCTCATTTTACTGGCAGTCTACTTTTGTGGATAAAAGTAAAGGTTCCTAAAAAGTATAGTCCAACAGTAGTAACAGATCAGATCAAAATTTGACTTAACAACATTCATGGGCTCATAATCAAACAAGTCTAACAGATAGGGTGGAAAGGTGGTTACTGTTTTGCATGCCTTACCACAACATTTATTTTGTGTATAATTTTCAGCTGTTAGCCTACACCTCAATCCCAAGATGAATATTAACTTTAAGGTCAAGTTTACATTCACACACTGACTGGCTAACTAACACAAATACCCTTTTCACTTCTAAATGTTGACTTTGAAAAAAAGTTTTAGAAACGGCGGCATGAACTTTGTCAAGGCTTTTACAATAATCTCATTGTGTGCAATTTTATCTGGTATTCAAGCAATGCCGGCATGACACGGATGACATGACTTGGACATTGTGGTTCGGTCCTCCAGATGGGACTCTTTGAATGTGATCCAAATTCACAACCAGAAACTCCTCTATAGTGGTCCGTTTTGCTGGGGATAATGTGCATTCACAGATTAAACAAACACTTCTCTTCTGGTGAGTGCTTCCAAGGTATTTTGTTCATCCAGCAGTCAGCTGAGTGTACATCACCAAGCCTTGGGTGTGTTTCACCACACCGCCCCCTTACTGTTGTGTTTTTCTCTTCAAGTAGTCTGACCTTTAGATTCAGTCTGCCACTAGGTAGTCTCCAATTCTCACAGGAACAATGGTCGCTCTTCATTAGACTCTCCAACCCCGGGATGTAAAGGGTAGAAACACTGTGATTGTAACCCAGCTACAACATATGACCGCTTAACTAAGCCTGTGGTTTTTGGTGTTTTGTTACAAGGGCGGTTGCTGCCATTTAGCGTGATTACATCATGCATGGTCGTGCAAGCTCTTCCATATATTAAGCTGCTCAACAACAGAGCTGGCCCCCAACTCATGGGTAAAAACCAAAAACTGTGTGTGTGTACAGACACCTTCAGTATATGTTGTCTTTGTGCGGAAGTCTGATACTGCACATTTTTAGCCTTAGACATGCAGATCATTGTATTTTATGAGTGCATGTGTTGCCCACGTGTGCCAGTGTGTGACGCTAGGAGATCAAGGCAGGCCAGATTGCATCAAACTGTTGTTAAGTGCAATAATTAAATCTCCATGGAATGTGTTTGGGTTGTTCACTAGACATCAACAGTCTCAAAGGGCTCTTAAACTCAAACTGTCGAGGTAAAATTACTCAATTCAGTTTTTGGTAAGCAAGATTCAGAATTAACACAGTGTTGTTATGTAACCTATCACCAGACAGAGCTCTAGAAGTCATTATTCATTTCTCAGATTTAATGGAGCAAACAACACATTTTGCATTCATCTTTTTTGGGATCCTTTATCTGGAAGAGAAATATTTTCAGTTGTACCGAACTTCAGTTTCATGTTTCTTTCAGTTTTATGTCTTTATGCTATTAAAGCTTCACTTATCAATATTTCACCCAACTCTACAGTTCCTCTCATCTCCACTGACTGTTTTAGTGTCTTTCAGCTCTTTGTTTCTGTCTCGCCGCTCTTAAGAACCTTATTTTAAGCCGCCGGCAGCTGTGAAATAGCTCTGATGAACCCACTGTAGGCTGCCCAGAACCAAATGGCAGATGGATCCAAATGAATTCTAGTGTTGCTACATGTCTGCTGAATGTGTAAATATGCAACAGTTTGCTAACACGTTCGCCACAACAACTTTATATGGTGATAGCCGAAAAAAAGTTATTATTGCTTCAAGATGAACTTCTTTGGGGTCAGACGCAGGAGTGCCAGCTTAGACTACCCTCCTCCAAACATTCAGTGTGCTAGTGGGCTGTTTCTAGAGTCATGTTTTTATTTTTGTCCTACGCCCTGTGAGTGAAGGCCACAGAAGCGAGTTACCACACAGACACAAAAGCCTTCCTGTAGATAAGATGTAAAAACAGTTTGTGGTGATATCTGTGTTGTTGTGCCCATCAGGACAAAAAGTCTGCTGCCACAAGATTCTTACTTGTCGAGGGAAGGATTATCAAGTTGTGCTTCAAGGGGCCAACTGTGACGGCCAGTTTCTTCATGGTTGTTCCCAAATATCACACTCAAAACTAGTATGGATCTAATAAAGCCATTAACAATAATTATGACCACTAATGACAAAAATGGGCCATCAATAGAAAAAGCACTTGAAGCCTTGATGGGAAAAAATGATTGTAATGTTTAATTTCTGCAACTGTTTTTCCTAAGGCTGGATTACACGAAAATTATATAATTTAAATACATTGCTAATGATTGCTTCTCAAAAATGTAAATACAATAATGTATTACTGTAAATATTTTTATAATTTAATATTAAAAATATATTATATATTTTTTGCATTCAAAGGATAACTTGATTTTACTTTGTTTTCAATCCATACCAGAAGTTTACACCATGGACCAATTAGTTTGTGAGACTCCAAGGGGATGTTGCATGTTAAACTCAATTTAACTCAAAAATTATTTGAATAGTGATTGTGATAGTATTGTTTAGTCTTGTTTAGGCTTCTCTCTTAGTGCATTCTAGTTTATATCTGCAAACTCCAATTATTACCAAACCAACCCTCCTTCTCTCCAAACAGTCTCCATTGATGACATTGATTCAGTGCGCAAGGGCCGTCAGTCTGAGGGGCTTAATAAACACACCGACCCCAGTGTTGAAGAGCAGTGCTTCACCATCGTCTTCAAGGGCCGCAAGAAAAATCTTGACCTGATGGCAGCCAGTGATGAGGAGGCGAAACAGTGGGTCAGCAGCCTGGAGAAGCTCATCAGCAACATGCGCAACCTCAGCCGTCAGCAGAAGAGTGAGCAGTATCCTTGACAAAGTCTTTAATTGGGAAATGTGTTTGAATGCATGTTCCTCCAAAGTTTTTTCTGTTGAACTCCTTAGAGGAGACATTGCTAAGTACTATTCGCAGTCCCAGACTTGTTGTTTTGTTCTTAATTAGTATGCTTGTGCACAAACTGAAAGAGTGCCGGAGTTGAGTTGCGTACTTGCGTGTAAACCAAATCCTTACATCTAAACGCCAGTTGGATCATCAACTGCATGCGGAAGGCAGACAAGAATGATGACAATGTGATGACCCTGAAAGAGCTGAAGCACTTCCTGCGACAAATCAACGTTGAAGTGGGTGACACTTACGCAGAGGACATTTTCAAGGTGAGAAAATTCCATCAATGACCCATTGTATCCTGCACGTCTACGTTTTGCAATCAATATATTATCTATTAAATGCATACTTTGTCAAACTTAAAATCTAGTATATCTGGTTGATTGATTGTCTCATCGTGTCTCATGTTGCATAGAAATGTGACACGTCCAATTCAGGCACCTTGGAGGGCTCAGAGATCAAGCACTTCTACGACCTGCTGACGAAGCGAGAGGAGATAGATGTGATTTATGAGAAGTACGCTCAAACAGAGGGCCAGATAAGCGCCAGAGACCTGCTGAACTTCTTGCTGAATGAGCAGAGGGAGCAGGTGCCTATGGAGAATGCTCTTAAGCTGATTGAAAAATATGAGGTGGATGAGACAGGTAGGGTCAACTCACTAATGTAGCATTAGTCTTATGGGGTTTTATGCAACACTACATAGGCACATGGTTTGTTACCAGGTGTCCATAACAATTATGTGAACATATTATCATTGTTTTGATATCGTATTCACCGTGCCTGTCTGTCTGTCCTATGTCCACCAGCAAAGCAGAAGAAGTGCATGACCAAAGATGGGTTCCTGATGTACCTGCACCAGGAGGAGGGCTACATCTTCAACCCGGCCCAGAAACACGTGTATCAGGACATGCACCAGCCCCTCAACCATTACTACATCTCGTCCTCACACAACACATATCTGATGGAGGACCAACTCAAAGGACCCAGCAGCACAGAAGCCTACATAAAGTAACTATTTCCACCAACATGCTGTCCATAACGTTTACTGAAGGGAACTGGAGCTGAATTCCTGATAACAGCTGGAAACAGCTTGACAGTGACGTATTTTGCTCACAGATGTTCATGCTGTTTTTGGATAGACAGATTGTTCTTTTCGACCAGATAGTCCCAGGAACTAAACTTCAAATCAGAAATTAAACCTTTTTACTTTTTGCACATTGCTGTTTACCTTTCCATTGCATCTAAACAACTGGAGATTAAGGAAATAAAATATAAAAAAGTAGTTTGAGATGTAATTTTTGCAGGATTTTTCCTCCTAGGGAGTTAGCTACATAATTTAGTTTAAATGTCAATATTTAGCACAAGCGAGTCCAGGCCTAAGTCCTATTATTTATACTACCAGTGTCTGCTTTCAGTCGGACTGAGTGATGCACACAAGCTGTAGCAACCTCAAGGCTTGTGTCACCCCAATAGTTCCTGTGCCTTCAGAAAGCACAACCTCCAGGGCAGGGACTTTTAGTGGGCAGGAACTATGACCCAGGAGCCAAAACTGACACTATTTTCCTTTGGTCGAAATGCAGGTGAAGTTCCTGGAAAGGGCAGGAGGGATCCCAGTGGTGTGCAGGTTTTCATGAAGGTTTTCTTTCCTTGCAGAGCACTGATGAAGGGCTGTCGCTGTGTAGAGCTGGACTGTTGGGATGGGGCTAATGGAGAGCCTGTTATTTACCACGGCTACACACTCACATCCAAAGTGATTTTCAGAGACGTCATCAAAGCCATCAAAGAGTACGCCTTCAAAGTATGTGAGATATTGTGTTACCCGTGCGGCAGGATGTATCAGGCTGCTAATGTCGATCATTCGACCATCGAGTGGCCGAGCTTCATCATCACTGAGTGATTGTTTCCTCCGTTGTTTTCCCAGACGTCGGACTACCCAGTGATCCTGTCCCTGGAGAACCACTGCACCGTGGACCAACAGAAGCTTATGGCCCATCACTTGATCTCCATCCTGGGTAGTGCTTTGGTCACCAAGCCTTTGGGCAACACCATGCCCACCAACTTCCCCTCACCTGAGGTGTGTGGTCTTTGACCTCAGCTCACTGACTCATACTGTATTACATAACATTCACAGTCTGTACAGCCTTGCTCCAAATACCCTCCCAAATAAACACCATAGGAAGATCACACCTGAAAATTATTTCAAGTTAATGAACTTGTCTGCCAGGTTTGTTGTTTTACTTTCCTACTTACTTTAACTTAGATTTGTCTGGGAAAGGAAGCTGATGAGATTAAAGTAACAGCCATCTTCATTATGTGAGCACCAAAGAACCTACTACCACATAATCAAAACATCAATCTCAAACCTCTGCTCCATGTGTTGATAATGTTGGTACGCAAGATCTTGAGTATTGCATTTTATCAGCTTGTCTTAGTGAACGCTGAGCGAGCCGTTACTTATTAACCAATAAATTGTTAGAAGATCCGACTGTGAGGCTTGGCAGTGTGTGAGAGAACACCTTGTTTGATAACAGAGGAAGTTGAACAGTGGAATTTCCTTTGCATGTGAACAAAGGTGGGTATTTGGTATTTGAACAGAAGGCGTTTAAGGAATGCACACGTTCATTTAACATTATATCAATGTGGTTTTGCCGTTTCAACTCTTCCTCAGCTACCTCTAGGGTATGTTTACATCTCTTTGAAAAGCCTTGTGGCCTTTGCTTGCATTTATTTATTTGGTTGTCTTTCTTTACGCTCTTTTATGTCCTCCCTCTTTTCCCCAAATCTTTTAAATTCTTCTTAATATATTTGATAGTAAGGACATCTATGACTCCCAGATGAACTGAAAAATGTTCTTGTTATTAGGAGCGAGAGATATTAGCACATCAATTCATCTTTCAGTGACATTCCCAGGCCCTTGTGGGAAGCCCGGTTCAAATGTAGCACCAATGGGATGAATGTCTGTGGCATTGTCAGCCTCAAATTAAATTAGAATTATGCATTACACAACATTTTCCTTGATGTCATTGGCTGTTGAGAGGGTGTGACTAGCAGTCACCAATAACACATGTTTTTTTCTGTTGAAAAGTAACAATATGCTTCCCTGCATTTAGAAATGTTGTGCCACATTACTGCAAAGTATGTATTTCGAGTTTTATGTTTATAAATTGCATCGCACAAAGACTCATTTTGTCTGTTTCTGTGCAGGAGCTGAAGGGCAGGTTCATTATCAAGGGAAAGCGACTGAACAAACTGGATGCTACCTTCAACAATAACAACACCATAGAAGAAGACACTGTGTCTGAGGAGGATGAGGCTGCAGACTGCAAGGCGAATGGCCAAAAAGCCAAACCAAACGTGTGTCAAGTGTCAATACATTTAAATGTACTAAATCTGCATTAAATCTTTGAATGAGTAGGACAAAACTGATCCACTGTCCTTTCTCATTTTAGAAATCAAAAATCAAACTTGCCAAAGAGCTCTCAGACATCGTAATCTACTGCAAGAGTGTCCATTTTAATGGCTTTGAACACTCCAAAGACAACCAGGCCTTCTATGAGATGTCGTCCTTCAAGGAGAGTAAAGCTTTAAACCTGGCTGAGACTTCAGGTAAACACATCACACAAACGCATCTGACTAACATTTCTGACAAACATGATTATGATCGCTCAAGAGCAGAGTATGAAAATTGTGTTGAAGTGGATTAAATCATTGTGTTTTAATGTGTTCCCATAGCTACTGCCTACATCCATCACAACATGGACAAACTCAGTAGGATCTACCCAGCTGGCTCCAGAACTGACTCCTCCAACTATAACCCAGTGCCCTTGTGGAACGTTGGCTGCCAGATAGGTATACTCTAATTTCCACATGCAGAAATCCAGCCTTTACTATATTAAGTGTTATATTAAGAGTAATTGGTTCCCTTCTCTCTCTGGTTTGGTTTTTAGTGGCATTGAACTTCCAGACTCCCTCCAAGGAGATGCACATTAACCAGGGTCGGTTTCTGCCAAATGGTGCTTGTGGCTACATCCTGAAACCTGAATTTCAGAGAAGCCTGTCCTCTCAGTTTGATCCCAACACACTTTCCAAAGGGCCCTGGCTGAAGAAGAAGACCTTTCATATCATGGTGAGAGTTATGTGAGGTTAAACCTGAAAGATTGATCTAGCCTTAAAGGTACCCTGTGGAGTTTTCTTTTAAACAAACTTCTGTTTACACCGTGTCAACAAGGTGTGTGTGTATATCCTTAAGGCCTAACAACCATTTTGAATGCTCATAAAACATCCTCAAAGAGTCAGAATCAAATCATCTTTATTGGCCATATATGTGTAAACATACAAGGAATTTGACAAAATTGTTCCTGTTGCATTCAATGTACTTACACAGAATAGATAAATAAGCTAAAAGTAAATATTAATAAAATAAATATAACTGTGAACAAGAAGACAAGAGTACAAAGAGCCTGAAATAAATATGGAAAGATTACTGTAGCAGGTTACTTTATATACATGAGGTAGATGGATATTATAGTATAGGAATGTACATACAGACTATACAGCAGGTTTGGATTTTTATTGACATGTTACATTTCTGTGTGTTTGTGTTTTGTAAATCTCAATTCAAAAGGTGATCTCAGCTCAGCAGTTACCTAAACTCAACAAGAACAAACAAAATTCCATCGTTGACCCTCTGGTGAGAGTGGAGATCTATGGCGTTCCAGCAGACAACGCCAGCAAGGAGACACACCACATTGACAACAACGGTGAGCATAACACACATAAACATACACAGATATGGACACACACTGAATTTTTACACGCATTCATTTTCAGTTTGTTCTCAGAGCAAACGTCACACACTTGGGCAGAAAATTAAAAAATATATACATTACTTAGTTGCACCAGCTGAACAAAAATTCATCCATGCAGGGTTCAACCCAATGTGGAATGAGCGCTTCCAGTTTGACATCCACGTCCCAGAGCTGGCCATAGTGCGATTTGTGGTGGAAGACTATGACTCAACATCCCAGAATGATCTCATCGGGCAGTACTGTCTACCACTCACCAGTGTACAGAACGGTAAGAAAGTCCAGCTCAAACAGCATCAAGCACTGGAGAAAACAAGATGGAAAACTTCTTCAAGCCTAGATGTTCTAAAATGTCAGGATATAAAACTAAGAGCTGAATGAATTAAAACTAAAATATAAAGGTGTTAAAACTATTTGATAGATAATAACGTACAAAGTGAAGATACAAATGATTATGCAGTTAAGCAGTCCAGCACTCTCTGGTTTTTATGTTTCTCTCACAACTTTCATGTAATGTATCAAGTGGTTTTGACCATGAGTTGCTGACATAGCTAAAACTCACTTCCTTTTTTCCCAGGTTATCGCCACGTGCCGCTGCTCACCAAGAGAGGCGACGTCATCTGCTCGGCGGGAGTGTTTGTGCACGTCATGCTCATTGACGCAGAGTAGACTCATGTTCCCGAAAACCTTCATGCCAGCAACAGCAATTTTTTGTAAACTCTAAATGACTTTGTCCAGTTTTAAAGCTAAATAATATAAGCTTTTAAGATTTTTCATGGCAAAAACAAAAATAGTCATCTGCCAAACTGCAGTTGCTGACTCACTGTTGTCTGTGTAGCACTTTCCTGTAGTTGTATAATTTTAACTTTTTAAAAACATCAGCTCTTGTATGGTAACAAAGAGTGAATGAAAATGTGAATGAAAGAGCAGTGAATTAGCAGTGTGGGAAATGATTTGAAGAAAGTCATTCAACTGTATTTGCCATATTGGGGAGAATTACAATAATTGGACGAGTAAGGTTTGAAGGTTTAAGATAAAGTGGCGGTGTAATTTCTGAATAGTGTTTGGATTTTTATGGATATCGTGAGGCTTTAAATTTTCCTTCAGGATCATACAAATCACGATCAATGTATTTGTCAAGCAACACAACAAGCACTCAACTATTTTAGTGTTTTATAACTAGAACAAGCCTTGATTTATGTTTTCTCAGTTTAAATGCCATAATGATGTAATGAGTACGTAATGTAATGTCTGTGTGCATGTGTTCAGGTGTCCATTTATTTTTAATGCAGACTGTCCTGTAGAGATGACTTCTCCAGAATGTTTGTTAATGTTATTTTAATTTTTAACAGGAATGCTTTATAACTTCAGTTTGACTATTGATGTGATAAGCAAATCAATAAATTAACTATATCATATATGAATCTGCTTTAAACATCTTTAAAATTGATTCACTTTATCAAGTATTTAGTGGCAAACAAATCCTGATATTTTAATACTTTATTTTTCATCCAGTATACTACAGCAGTTTTTCTATGACAAACTCATGACTATCAGGGTTTTCAGTATGTGACTTATCTGCATTTGCACTAGCTCTCAAATAAAACCAGCAGTCCCTGATTAAGGTTTTTGCGTATTTATTCATAATATAAGTGATTCAGCCATGGCAAATGATAATAATATGCTGAGAGAACTCGTTCATGGTATGATCGGCATAAAACATTGAAAAATATAGATAAATACAGTATACAGCAACAATTAATATAATATTAATTTAAAGTGTAAGTCACATCCTTAAAAACTGATTTTTGTTTTTATCACAATCATGTTAATAAGCTAATTCTAGCCAACATTTTGTAATCACTTTAACTTGGTTGATGGTTGAATATTGTTAGAAAGTAAAAAAAGCATTCAGGTGAAATGATCAAGGCCAATCCCATCTTCCTCAACAATAGCTAAAAGGCTGCCTTACATTGTTTTGCAAATAGCTTTCTGTGTAATACAGTGAGACAGGTTTGACAACATTTCCTTGAAAGCCAACTGAATGGTTCTCAGAAAAGTCCAGCTTTTTTCTTCAAGTCACTCTGCCTCCACTTAGGCAGCCGCTGGAAGTCTGGACGACTTGTTCCAAGCAGGTTTTCAAAATCCACATCAGACAGGTAGTCCTGAAATCAGGGACAGAGAACAGTCAGGCTGACCTCTACTGTTTACACTGTGTTATTACATCAGAATACACTTCTCACTGGGTCACAGTCATCCTTGCACCCACGGGTGGATTAGAGACAACGGGGCCCTTGGTAAAGCCATGAAAAAGCCCCTCCCAACCCCTCCTCACATAGGAGAAAGACACCCCGACTGAAAGAGATGCAAAACATCTTTAAAGACACACAGTGTCTCTTTGTGGTTGTTTTGTGTCTCTGTAGTCATTTTGTGTCTCTTTGTATTTGTTTTGTGCCTGTTAATCTTTGTATTTATTTTTTGCTTCTCTTTGTAGTCATTTTTTATATTTCCATAGTCATTTTGTATCTCTATGTAGACATTTTGTGTCTATTTGCACTTCTTTGTAGTCCTTTCATGTCTCCCTGTAGTTGTTTTGCATCTCTCTGTAAATTCTGCGGGTGAAGCAGGACTCTCAGGTGCTGCGGTTGGTTGAGAAACTGTACCTGAACTTCCATATTTAGTTCACACTACAGATGCTGTATGACTCTCGCCCAACAGCAGATCCACAGTGGCTCTCCTCTGCACAGATATAACACTAAATACTACAGTATACTATACAAAATATTATAGGAAACTAGTAAAGAAAACCTGGGATGCAGGTTCTATTTGAATAAAAGCACAGCTGTTCTGCCACCAAACTGATTTAAACAGGTTTGCCGTTTATCAGGACATCCCTACTTTTAACTGTGTACTGTGACTTTCCAACAAGAAAGTACGTTCAGTAAGACGTCCATGATTGCACCATTCACACAATTATTAACACCTAGCACATAATGATTTCCATGTTTTTGTGCCATCTGAACCGGATCCAGAATTCTGCACCCACCTCTCTCTGGCCTGGGTCCACTCCCTGCGGCAGCTCACTGGGAGACTTGTTGATGAGGAGTTTCGGGTCCAGATACATCCCAGAGCCTCCACCAGAGGGAGACACAGTGCCACCAGCTGAGTATGATGGAGAGAAGCTAGAGGAGGGGGACACGGTGACGGACGCAGAGGACTGGGCTCTCTGGGTAGATGGGCTAGTGGGAGTAGAGGGCCTGGGGGACAGATCACCTCCATGAAGCCTGTAGGCTGGAGGGGAGCTCATGGGGCCTCCTGGAGCCCTGTAACCACCCCCACTATTCCCAACAGGACTCTTATTGAGATTAGTGTTGTTCAGGTCCTGCACACATAGGACATGGGTGAGTGAAATCATATTTTTGGTGGAGTTTTACATGATATTTGAGAGAAAAAATAAAAATTTTAAACATTTATAGATTAGTTTTTATTATGTATCACATTAGAGATAGTAGTAGTTATTGAATTTGTGACATTAGTACATTTAGTTAATTAGTGTTAGGATTAGTGTCAGTCAGTCACTTACAACAGTGATCTGTGAGAGAGATGCTGCATCACTCAGCTTTTTTTTCATCTCCTCATAGGAGTTGCCTCCCTGTTAAGAAGATCAAGTGAGCCAGGATTGAAAATTAGTAAGCATGCAGGGTCGCCTTCATCTTCAAACAATCCATAAAATCATCCACGCGTGACTGTATGTTCCTTCTAATTTCTGAAACGCTTCGTTCAAACAAGATTAATCATAGTATTCATGTGATATTTGTGTCTCTTTTCCATAATCAGTGTTGATGTAATGGAAATGTACAGTCATGAGATACTATAATTAGTCATTTGTAATACCTTAATCATGCTGCATTGTTGTATTAAAAGAACTCTAGTGCCTCTCACTGAGAGCAAAGAGAGCCTATAACAAACTCACGCTCCACTTATGTGGATCCCATGCATTGAACCAGCCTGTGAAGGTGGGTGGTTCGTATCCCTGTTTGACGAAGATGATGGGTGTGTCGGGGTCGCGGCCTGCTGGGTGGGTCCTCAGGTATTCTTGCGCGCTGTTCCAGGCCTCTTTGGTCTCGTACTGGTTGGCTAAGTGTCCAACCCATAAGAAAATCTGAGGTAATTTTCAGAAAAAAGAAAAAGAGAGGTAAATTCCTACAGAGCCCTGTGAACTAAGTATATTTATATATTAGTATATTTAAGTATTTACTTAAGTACAGGTTTGAGGCGGGCTACTTATGCTTTACTTGAGTGTTTCCATGTTATGGTTCTTTATACTTTACAACATTTGAGACAGAAACTTTTACTTTTACAGAAAATTTTACTTTTCTAAGTTTTCAACAAATTCAACAAATAAAAAATCTACTTTTTCATAATTATAATGTTGCAACTTCGCTTATTCTCTCTCGCAGTCTCATTTATAGACATTATTTAAACAAGTTGGTTTAAATAAATAAAAAATGTTTGCCAGGTATTAGCCAGGTTAGCTGTTACCCCCTATTCCAGTATTTATGCTCACATTAACGTAACCAGCTGCTGGCTCTAGACTTATATTTACTAGACAAACATTAGTTGGGTATCAGCAGTACCAACTTTCTCTTTCAGGAAGAAAGCAAATACACCTATTTCCCAAAATGTCAAACTAAAGTGCTTAAGCTTATACTGGCCTTCCCACACAACATCTCTCATATAAACAAGTAACATTTTAAAAATGTTAAACCTGTTTACAGTGTTGGCAACATAGACTGTGGTTGGCACTTACATTTTCTCCAGAAATGTAAGATTTTTCAGTTTTAATACATGTTTTCCTCTTCACAGCTTGTCATTTGTTTCACAAATTCCACTGTTCAATTCCCAGTAGCTTGGACTGGGCAGAGGATGTATTCCTGCATCTACAGACCTCCACTTAAGGTCTGGCTGCTTTCAGCTCCTTTGACCTCTCACCTCCTCCCAGGTGTCCAGCAGCATGACATCCTCCTCGTCCAGGTCGCTCTGTGCGAAGTCATCCACCTCGGTCATCCTAAACCGACCGATCTGATTGGAGCATTCAAACAGCCGGGGACTGTGAGGAGGCTCCTCCCTCTGCAGTCTGAAACAACACAGCCATTTCAGCTGTATAATCTGACCTGTTTGTGTGTGTGTTTGTTTGTGGGGAGGCAGACTATATTTCATCCGCTTCAGACGACATTGGGCATATTCTGACCTTGATATAAAAATAATCCATGCAGATTTAAATGTAAGCTCATTAATGTTTCAAAATATGATTAAAGAGCCATTGGGAAGTCCTTGTTTATAGAACGTTGTAATTGTCATTTTTTGCTTTATTTACTGTAATATAGAGTAAAAAGCCAAATTTCTCTTGACATTACAATAATATCAGAAAAAAAGACCTCTTTTTTTACCTCTTGTCGCTGGCATAGGGAGCCTTTCCTCCCAGAGCTACCCAGAATTCAGCTGGCTCCTGGCCCTCCATCACCACCTGCTTGTCCTGCTTGGACAGCACATCAGACATCGTTCTCCCCATCACCCTCTCATCCCCGCTGCAGCCCTGGGGACGGACAGGGGCAGACATCAAACAAACACAGATTTATGTGGAAATGCAAGCACACACAAACACAAATACAAGTTTTTACTCCTTGAAGGGAGTTCATGTGAGGCTTTTTTCAGCTTGCTGTAGTGTCCCACAACAAAGCACATACCTTTCCATACCACAGGTAGCATATTTGGTCAGTCTTCAGCAGGAAGACATCGTTGGTGCTGAGAGACGAGGCCCTCGCCATCACTTCAGTGGCCTTGGTGTTCATCTCATTGGTCCCTCTCACCTGGAAGAGCCTGGCACCTCCGTCAGGGTTGACCACACCAGGTCGGCCCGTACCACCCTAAAGACACACACACATACATAAAAGGCATGCGGAGATTTGTACACATACACATATATGCAAAATATTCAAATTAATTTACTCTTTCATCTTTCTTTTAATTGTATTTTTTAGAGTGTTTTTGTGCATTTTTCTGACAGTGTAAGATTAATGCCTTTATCATGTTAAACTACAGCACTTCCCCCTTGAGTAAAACATTTTTCTTATTGTATGCAGTAATAATTCCTCTGGCCTTCTACTACAATTGCGTACAAAAAAAGGATATGGACCTTTTGTGCATTTGTTATTCAGCAAAAATGTGTCATCAGAGTGAGAAATCGCACCTCGAAGATGATGAGTTTGCCTTTGAATATAGCCAGGAAGTGGCGAGGCTCCTTTCCCATGACCACCCTGACCTGTACCGGAGCTCCATTGTACTTGTTATCAATATTGACGGCCTGGAAGGCGCAAGCTGTGATCTCATCTTTAGTGGCATGACGGCCCTGATGCAAGACAGACATGAAATCAAGTTAATACTGTTTTCAATTTATCAGAGCTAGAAAGAGAGCTTAAAAAACAAAGAAGATATTCCTTCTGTGATGATACTGACCTGCCACATGTAGAGTATGTATTGCTGCTGGTTTGATCTTTGGTATGTGTACAGCACCAAGTAGCAGTCTCCGCCATAAAACTGTCCATAAGTGCTTGGATTTACTTCGGCAGGCTCCAAGTTCTCAATACGCCACACCTGACACGGACATGAAAATTAACAACAATTTGAAATTTTCATAATTTTTCATGATACAGATATTAGCATTGTCATTGAAGTGAGGAGTCCATCTACCCTTTGTGTTTGTGTGTATTTTTCATGTTAACAGTGTTTTTTTTCCTTACCTTAACATCTCCAGAGGCGTCGTCCACCATGCGCTGCTGCGCTGCCAGTTCAGGACGTGCGTGGAGCTCCATCACATCAAATTTGACTTGGTCTACCTTTGCTGTGTGGAGACCCAAAGTGGTCAGTATTAGAAATGAACAATCATATGAATTATGTACAAACAGAATATATGATCAAATCAGGAAATTGTAAAATAACCCCAAATATTTTGAAATAAAAATCGCTGACATGAAATAAAAAATGACCTTCAGTAAGAGAAAAGAAGCAGGATGAAAAAACATTTCATAATGATCTGAATTTAAAAGATGGGAATTAATTAGGCTGTGTAGAGGTTACCTATCTTCCCCATGCTGTAAGTGTTACCCAGACCCTGAGTTTGCCCTTTATCTCTCCAGGATTTGAACAAGTGCTTGAACATTGCTGACTCTCCTCCTTCGGTCATCACGTCCACACTGGTGCTGGATGGGTAGTTCTTGGCTTTGATATAGCCCTTTTAAAAAAGATGAATATCTTTCATGACTTTGATAAATTAATTCTATTTAACTTGGTTAAAAAAAGGGAGTGAGAGAACCAAAATATTGAATAAATATAGAGTATAAAAGAGATTTATTAAGATTTATAATTATTATTAATTATTAAACTCACCATTGCCCTGTTGAGAGCCTCTCGCCGCTCTTCCTTGGAGGCCTGTTTGCCTTTCCACACCATCACTCTAGAGCCTCTCTGGTCCACAATATAACAGTCCTGACAGTGAGAGAAACAATGAACAATGACACAGGACCCATTTTTAAACAATATCTAAGGAACATGTTTGAAGGATTAAAAGACAGTTACAGAGGTGTGCAGCAGGTCCTGTGTTAGAGGCTGCGTGGCCACTTCTTGAACCACCAGATTCCCGCTATTTTCAAAAACGCTGAGGAGAAACACCAGGAAAAACAGTGTGTGATTTTAGCGAATGGCCAAAATGTTCCCAACTCGCTGCAGAAATTGTGCAGTGGATGGAAGCAAAAGAAGTCCTTACTGGTAGAGTCTGATGTTGGTGTTCTGCACCTGGTCAGGTTGGTCATCAGGAATGGCGTCCCTCAGCTGCCCACTTCTTTTGCCCAGCACCGCCGTCATGACTTTCATGAGCTCTGGGGAGTCCTGCTCATCTCCTCCCTCCACGACACCAATCTGAGCTCGACCTCCTCTCTCCCTGTCCCGGATGTCCTGAGCCAACAAGATTGCCTGCAAATAAGCGAGGAAAGAGAATTAAATTTAGCTTTCGTCTTATTTTTCTTCCTTCTTTTTCCCAACTACCACATAATATTTAGTTTAAATTATTAAACCACCTCCAACGTCCTCCAATTCTGCTTACGTTTTGATGCTTTGTGATACCTTTGTATTTCTTCTTGTTTTTCTACTTGGTATTTTTACAAGTAAAGCGTGTGAATACTTCTTTCACCACTGCTCTTTTATAACCCATCAAAGTGGATTACCTTGAGCTTTTCTCTCCTGTTGCTCTGGGGGCCGTTCCACTGCACTATGGCTTTCCCCATATCCAGAAGAAAAATATCTCCATTGTTAAAGCTGTTCCATGACACCTCCACCTGCACACATGCACACAAACTTTAACATGATGGAAAGGTATCACATTTTTCATTAGTATTATTCAAATGGACAGCGTAAAAAAACTTTCTGAGAATCAAATGTTGCTAATATAGGAAAATAATAATTAAACGCCACACCGTTATAGCACTCCTCAGGCAATTAACACCTACTTTGACAGCTATGACAACAAGCACGCCATAATTTGTTTAAGAGGGAGTGCCAACACTTCTTGTAGCGTGGCTGTGTGAGGCCTGTGATAGCTCCGGTGGGAGGTATTGGGCAGGCAGCATTAATCCCTGTCATAGCTCTTTATATTCTGCGTACCTCTGCTGCGGTGACATTCTTCCTCCCTTTGACGTGCAGCAATCGCAGGATGTTGTAGACATTTGTGTCAACGTGGTGAAAACCAGAGGCCACTCCACCCTTCTTGTAGCTGTGGAGGGATCAGTGTACATGACCAAAGTTCAAGTGTAATAAAATAACTACAGCAGACTGGAGGCAGGATGAATGCAAAGCACCTGAGAGCATTTCTTGTGTTGCAAATTTTGAAATGCACTTCAACACAAGCAAAAACACAACAAAAAAGGCAGAGGTTAATGAACTGGGCGGAAGAAAACTGTGTTTTTCTTTTCTGAGCCTCAACAAAACGAGTGCAATTTATGTCATAATGATTTCATGCAGAGGGATTACTGTTGTAAACCATGTCTCAGGAAGATTACAGCATAAGTGTGTGTGGGTGTGTGTGTGTGATTCCTTCTCTTTGTTTGGTCACCACCCTCTTATAGTCCACATACCAGCCCCCCTGCTTTGACTCACATGAGGCCATTTTTGAAGTAGCTCCTGAACCGCGGCGACTCGTTGCCCTGCACCTCCCTGTGCTGGACCGGGCTCCCACCCAGGTACTCGTCCAGCTGGGTGACGTAGATGGCCGCTGCACCTTGCTCGTCCTGAGAGGAGGAGTTTCCTATCCAGTAGTGGATGTCAGTTGACTGGCCCGAGTCCTTGTTCGGACTTATCTGGTGAAAACCACAGACAGAGATAGATGACCCACGCTTGCACACATACTTTCGAGGCATGCGTAAATCACATGCCTTCATTAATGTTGAGCCTCACCGTAGCCTCTTGGGAAATCAGCCAGTATTGTACTCACATAAAGAACAATGTAACAGTCTCCTTCAAAGAAGTTACCAAAGCCTTGAGCTGGAACAGGCACCATCTGCATGTTCTGAATAAGGAAACAACAAAAACATGTTAAATATTATGAATCTTACACAAAAATAAGATTTCATCATGCCACACCCTACTTACACATACGCACAGTATTTGTTTTAGGGCTGACTTACATTGATAGTCCATATCTGCAGGCCTGGCTTTCGGTTGACATTTCTAAATGCGTCTTGATTGTCATCATTCATCATTCTGCTGAACTGAAACACACGTAAGGCACGAAACAATGAGAATTGGCATTGTTTTTAAATTTTTCCATGCATTGAACACTGTTTACAGTTTCTAATACTGTGTATAAAGAAATATATACATAAGAACACATTTGAGGTAGGTGGGATTTATAAGGAAGATTACACAGAAATTAAAGAAACTTCAAACATCTTAGTGATGCTGAAGCAAATTTATGTAACATATTATAACTATTAGGATTTATGGTCAATGGTAGAATGTAATTTATTTACTGTACTTAAACGCAGTTTTATAGTACTTCTACTATTGTACGTTTTCTGAACTACAATGATTTGGCAGCTATCAATTCTTCAGTTGAAGATTTTACATACAAAACATATGTTCAGCTCATAAAATGTTGTAAAATGTTGTTACAAATGAAACTATTAACCACCATATTAAGTTAGTTACAACTAGTTCCACCTCATCTACAAATGCTGTAAATAAAACCAAAAAAAACATGCGCTTTACACATTAATAATAATCAAATAATGTAATCAATAACAATAACCCACAGAAGGGCCCTACTTCTGTAATGAGAAGTAGCCTACTTTTACATTTAAACATAAAATCCCTTGTTTTCCAATAGGAGACAACGGAACAGCTGTGAACACAACAATAACATATAACCCCTTGACAACTTAGCAAACAGCAGATGTGGAGCAACATTAGCATTCATTTGGAGCCTTGTTTCTGGCCACCTGACAGATGTAAGTCCAATATTCACTTTTAGCTTTGTATTTGGTCTCCCCCAAGGGAATATTGTGCTCTTAGCTGCTAAATGCTCAGTTGTATCACTTTGTCCGCTATTTGGTGCTGGGCAGAAACCATACAGTTGGTTTTTAGTCCGTAGGGTAAATTCTAGCCTTTATGTTAAATAAAACCCCAAACAACAGCTACCTGCTGCAAAAAGAGTGAAAGCAAAAAGAGTGAATCAAAGTTGGGGACCGAAAACAAAAACATTTGCTGGAAAACTTTGGATTTTAATACTTCTCTGCTCATGGTCTAACGATATTAAATGTATGTTAGGATCTTAAATAGCATATTATTAAACACATATTCAATTCTAACTCCTCCAAAGTACTTCAGTAAAAAAAATATTGGATTTTTGAAGCCTCCTCCTCCTAATTGCTCATCCTTACAAGTTCCCTGTCTTTTCACCGGAAACAGATGTCTCTAACATGACAAGTGAGCCATTTCAAAAGATTGGATATCTGACAGCAGAACACCTCTAATCCCCCTAATGAGTGTCAGCTTGGAGCCATAGCAACATACAAGTTCTGCAATCAACGGTGCTTAAACTGCCTCTTGACTCAGATATAGGAAACAACAGCACTGATAAGCAAACACATGTATCACCAGCTGAGCCAAAAATATAGACTTAGTGGTGACACGCTGTGTGGAAACTGGCTCGGTGGGACGCCACGCTGCCAGCAACAAATACAGCATCCATGCATACATGATGTGATTGTCAAATATCTGGAAGAACTGTGATTGCATTTATTCTCCAGAGAAATAACTCCATAATTCCTGGCTCATATACTGCACGAGTCTAATCTTTGCTCCAGGTGTAGGAGTAAAAGGTATTGCCTGGCAGTGATTGATGGCAGTGGCTGGTGTAAGGTGAGGTGAGCTAGGTCACCAGGATGTTAACCACACCCTTCCTTAATGTTATCAAGTCTCTGGTATTTTGGCGGTCAGATAAAGAAGTGACACATACAGAGCAAACAAAGAAAAAGGGTTGAGATTTAAATGAAATGACAGGGCTTGGCCTTAAGTTGCAAAATCCTTCTTCATCTGGCTGTAGTTGTCGGAGACTGGGTAACCTCAAAAGGTTTACATTAATTGGTGGACGGTGATGTCATCACAAAGGTTTCTTTTTTGCACAGTGTGCAAAGTTGCAACTTTAATAATGTTGTACAGTACGATTTCAACAGCAGTCTTTACAATGCACCCAACCCCTTTTCCCCCAATAAATAGAATTTCATGTAATCTAAGCTAATTATTATATTTTCCTCAAAAGGTTTACATTAATTGGTGGACGGTGATGTCATCACAAAGGTTTCTTTTTTTTTTTTCAATAATAAAGTGGGGTTTGAATGTCTTTAAGGATTATCAATTTACAGTCTCTGGAAAGGATCAAATAACCTAATTCGGCCACAAATCACATTGAATTGTAAACATCTTTGGTAAATTTAACAATTCAATGTTACTAAACTCAAAAGCAGGCTAGTTGGATACGTTTCAAACAAATATTCTTTTCTGTTTTCTCAGATTAAATGACATTTACCAATAACCAATTTCCAACTTTTTTAAGGATTTAGTTATTATCCTTTTGGAGATTTGAGTAAATATGCAGCATAAAAATGTGCACCCCATAACCCGACACAACAAAATCAGCACAGTAATGAAGGGTACTATCAGTAGCTTTAAAGTGAGACTATGTGACTGACTTTCTCCCCCCTCCCCTCCACTTCACATTAATTGATTCATTGTATTTAATTGACTTAAACTGACTTACTGACTAGTTCCTTGACTAAATGGCGTTTCTTACGACTTTGACTGTAGTGGCAACTCCCTGCCGTGAATGAAAAACAACCACTGCGCTCTGCAACCTGACCCCACTCAAAACAAATGAAAAAAACTTAAACAAACATTATAAATAAAAGATAAATTAAAGACCAGCGCTGCTTCCATTACTGTGACAGGAAAGACTGGTTCCACTTCAATTCATCTGCTGCGTCCATTGACCCAGCATACACAATGAGCTTTGTTAATGCTATAAATACACCTAATGTATTCATCTCCATTTAATATGAAATGATGTGTTTAAAACTCCACATAAAGTCTGTAATAAAGAAGAATTATGAATATATATAAATATATACATATTTCAACAAATATGTATATATGTATATAACTTTGATGTTGTTCTTTGCAATCTGCAGTGATTAAAAAAAAAAGAAATGGATAGAGAGATGTTCAAAAAGCTGAAAATGATCTTGTGAAATATGTCAGTGAATAAAAGTATGGCTCTTACCTTGTGTTCTGTCTGGCGAAGTGAAGGCCTGGATGTCTGCTACAAGTTGTGGAGGTAGATTAGTGAGATGCTGTCTTTATGCAATAAAGAATCACTGGCTTTACCTCCTGTGTGAAAATTGAAGTGTGTGTGACAGAGAGGGCTGGGTATATTTGTCTCCACACCCAGGTTTGAACACACCTGCAATTTCCTGTCTCCATATTTACACTACAACATCCTTAAATACGCCTATTTTTACATTGTTTCCAGGTCACCTGAAAAAAAAGGTGTTTTGATGTACAGATTCTGTCTTGTTACAAGGATGAATGAAGGAATTCAGACTTGCAGAATTCAACACAAAGTCAAGACGCTTGAGAAAATCATCTACTATACCTGGATTGAGATGGGCTCGAGCCTCACTCGAGGTCCTGATTGTGCTTTAAGTAGCCAGCCAGAGTTGTGTTTATGTTCGACTGAGCCCTCAGCAGCACAGCGGGCATTACAGGGGCCACTTGACACCAATTATTCATTTCACAACTGTTACAACTAGCAGATGGGGGAATTGGACTCAAGGAGCTCTGAGTGGTATTGGAAAGGAATCAGAGGCTTTCTGTGGCTAAATCTCTCATTCTGTGCCTACTCACACAGACACTCTGGGAGGAACGCTTGACATTATGGAAGGTTTACAGCTCTGGGCTTTGATCTCCCAACGGAGAAGGCATTGGCAGCTTGTCTTTACATTTATTTGCTAAATGTGGAGATCGAAACTGATTCTCACAATTTTTGAAGTAATAGAAAGGAAGAGTCTTTGACTAATCCTTAAATTCAAATACTGAATTGTATGTTGAGACATAAATAGAAGGTTAGTTGCTTTTTCAGCTAAGGATAACTTTGAGATCAAAAATCAAGGCTTTATTGTTTCCCCACCAAAAACATCTACTCTCACACCAAACATTTCCAAAAAATCTGTTAACTTCTTCTGTTGCACATTGCAGTCAGTGCATGAATCATCCGCATGAGCTCCCTGCTGATGTTTTCTGTTCAGGGATACATCTATTACACTTGTCTTTGTCTTGTATAGTTCACACAATCCCTGCCAGGGAATCTGAAAAACAGATTGTTACTTAACTAACCTGGTTTTCCTCTTAACCGACAGCTTAAGGTCAACAGGCTGAAAGTTTTTCTTACCTTTGACCACGGCCTTTCATTTTTAGATCCAATCCTGGACTCCATTATGAAAATATGATCATTTCAACAACGCAGTGAACTTCAGTCCCCACATATCTGACGGACGAGTGGAAAATTAAGAGAAAAAAAGAAAATACAAGTGTTCTTCAGGCTTGAACAATAGGCTATGTAATGCCTAATCCACTGCTGCAGTTAAAGTCGCTGCTACGTAAGTGGAAGCTAAACATTCACAATCAAGATATCACATGAAGCTAAGCTCCTTTTGGTTGCACATTAACCAGTTTATATCCATATTATTAAAGCACCTGCAGATCATTTAACCCTGCAGACAACAGAGTTTGAGCTTTGCAGAAGAAGTCAGTGCTGTCCTCTTGTGGTCCATTCATGTTTAAAATATTCTTAAATGCAAAGTTTATAAATAAGCAGATTATAAATCTATCTTAAGTGTATTCATTGCATTATCAAACTACTCAAAGACAATGCGTTTTTTTTCTCAATTGCTGTTTTACATCAATGAACTTTGAACTTATGACAATTTAAAGTAAAACACCTGTTTAGATGTTTCAAAATTAATACTAAAATATTAAAATATCAGCTCTTCCTATGTCACTTAAACATGCATCTGACATTTCTGACAAATAGGGGGCAGCAGAAGCAGGCTGTGAACACAACAATGACATATAATCTCATTTTAAGATGATATCACAAACATTTTAGCAAACATTTACCTATTTACACATCCAGCAGACATGAAACAACATTAGCATCTATTTGTTGTTTTAAGAGTCATGTTTCTGGCCACCTGATGAATGTTAGTCCAATATTCACTACTTTTACGCTCTGTTTTTGGTCTCCACCAATTCCCGAGGGAAATATCTTGCTCTTCAGCTGCTTATTGCTTTACTGGATTCACCAGCTAGTTGCTACTTGCTCTGTCAACTGTTTGGTGTTGAGCAGGAAGCATACAGTCAGTTTATCAGAGTTTGTTACTACAAGATACCCCTTTCACATTACACAGCCATTTGATTCCTTGTGAATATATAAAAATGAATTGTAGCAGCTTTAAGGTTTGTGAAAGTCATTACACCATGGTACAAATGCACAGTGTGCAAAGTTGCAACTTTAATAATGTTGTACAGTACGATTTCAACAGCAGTCTTTACAATGCACCCAACCCCTTTTCCCCCAATAAATAGAATTTCATGTAATCTAAGCTAATTATTATATTTTCCTCAAAAGGTTTACATTAATTGGTGGACGGTGATGTCATCACAAAGGTTTCTTTTTTTTTTTTCAATAATAAAGTGGGGTTTGAATGTCTTTAAGGATTATCAATTTACAGTCTCTGGAAAGGATCAAATAACCTAATTCGGCCACAAATCACATTGAATTGTAAACATCTTTGGTAAATTTAACAATTCACTGTTACTAAACTCAAAAGCAGGCTAGTTGGATACATTTCAAACAAATATTCTTTTCTGTTTTCTCAGATTAAATGACATTTACCAATAACCAATTTCCAACTTTTTTTTAAGGATTTAGTTATTATCCTTTTGGAGATTTGAGTAAATATGCAGCATAAAAATGTGCACCCCATAACCCGACACAACAAAATCAGCACAGTAATGAAGGCACTTCATTCTGTAAGAGAAGATAAATCACAGTTGTTTGAACAAAAGGTCATACGAGAAACAACAGCCTGCATAGCACAGCTCAACACAAAAAAAACAAAAACAAAAGGTCACCCATTCTCGAAAAAGAAACAAAAAACTCTTCGTTTTGTCTATTCGATTACTTTTGGTAACTAAAATATTACTTGATAGAATAGTAAAACCTCCTCTCTGATAGAAAAATTACTTTATGTATGTTTTCCTCTTAGAAACATATAGTATGTACATACAGTAATATAATCTTTTGTCAGTAGGAGTCCTGTACAAAGAGTCCCAAAATGCAGGGATGGTAAGAACCCATACAGTTGTTGTCTCTAGATGTCATTATGACTGGAACAATTGCCTGAGGTCCTCAGATTGGGGGCCACGCTGGGACTCCCAGCACCGGTTGTAGGACGGGAGCCGGGCTGTGGGGCCGTGGCAGCGACGTGAGGCCTCCGAGCAACGGGGCCGAGGCAGGAAGAACCAGCTGGAGCCGCCGTCTGCTACCTGTTCCTCAGGCTCTGTAACAGACTGTAAACGTCCTCCTCCTTACTAAGGCCCTCGAACAGAGGAATCAGGTCCAGCAGCTCCGTGTCCGTCATGTCGTCAAACCAGGACTGCACTGGGACCTGCGGAGAGAAGAAACAGAGAGAAGAACGACAGAGAATTTACTTGATCAAGGGAGAAAACTCAGCTGACAGTCGAAGTTAAAGTGGTGCATTATAGGTGAGGAGATGGTGCGAGTTTTGTGTAAATAATTAATGGGGGAAATGCATCAAAGGCATAAAGAGTGGCAGCAGCTCCACTGAGCAACTTCTCCACAGAGGAGAGAAATCTCATTCAAAATTGGGAACACTGCCGCTGGCTCAACACTTTTTCTAAAACAACAGTGCAGATTTAAACTGACAATGTAGTGTAGATATAATCATTTACCATCATTTTTCACTTTATAACTAATTTATTTCTGTTGTACCAGTGCAGTTTGACCCCATTTCAGTCAGGCTTTAGTTGGATCTAAAACCACACTATATTATGTAAAATCTCATCGTAGCCCCATTTAGATATGCAGATTCACCTTAAAAATTGTTATGTTCCGTGTTAAGTTGTCATGTAAACAGCAGATTTGGCTATTTCCTGCCACTTCAAGGTCAAGTGAATTTTTGCAACTCAACAAAAAAGCAGCAAATTCCCAAACACAAAAAAAGACTCAAAATAGCATCAGGCAGATTTGCTATTTTTTTGAAACCCTGAAAAAATTACATTTTAATCAGGTACCTAAACACAACATCCAGTCTCCCCTCACCTATCTCGGATGACCAGGATGCCACTAGTCCAGGATAATGGAGGTTTTAGGTCAAAATCACTACCTCAACATCAAGCAGAGGACTGACTTACTGCATTCTCAGGGTGGAAGATGTAGGAGGCAGGTGAGTTGTCTATGATGATGACTTTACTGAGCTCTCGGCCCAGCCGGCTGAGGTCTTTGACGTAGTTTCCTCTGTGGAAAACACAGGATTCCCTGAAGAGCCGGGCGCGAAACACCCCCCACTGGTCCAGCAAGTCTGCCACAGGGTCAGCATACTGATCGAACCAAAAAACATCAGGTTACCACAGTCCGCGTAGAGCCACGTTACTGTGGCTGCCGTCTTATTGCTACAACGCGTGAACAAACCTTGGCTAAGCTCGCTGTGAAGAGGATGCATTCAAAGAGCTCTCCCATCTTCTGGAGGAACTCGTCCACGTGGGGCCTCTTCAGCACATACACCTGAAACAAAGACACAAACATTCCTAATGTCAGGTTTGGCTTTCAAAAATTGACACACAACAGTTAGGCTTTGTATCAAACCTCAGTAATCTTTCTATGTCTTGCTGCCAGGCAACATATCAACACCTTTGGTCCTTATGAGCAAAATGAGTGATAATGTCTGGTTGTAACCCATCATTGTGTGTTGTTATTGAGGTCCAAGCAGCATGTGCACATAAAGGTTTAACTGTGTCCCAGTACTCTGGTTATAACACTTTTTTAAACTGAGCCAGATTTCACTGATTAGTTGGATTACTATATGTATTACATATATGTATTATATACAATATATATATAATTCATCATACATCTTGAATGCAATTTCTCACATCAAATATTTCTTAATTTTAAAATCCTGAAAATGAGTAATGTGCAATATATCCATATTGAAAGCGAAGAGACTTTGAAGTAAGATACATACAAGTATCTGACTTGGCCTGAGAGTGTACTCAGTTCCTAATTTAAATCAAAACTTTGTCAATTTTAGACTTTTTAGGAAATGTTCTTTAGGGCTTATTTAACACTCGAAAACGTTCCTTTGTTAAATGAAAAGAATGGGTTTTGTACCCAGCCCTTCACAAAGACATACATGACTTTGTGATCACATTAGCCCTTCCCGCTCGTCTTTGTCCTCTTCAGTACAGTAGGTCTCCATGGGTTAGCTGCTGTCCCCAAGTACAAGTAATCAAGCATAGGCCAAGACAGATACAGAAAGCCTATCCTGGATTACTTGAACCCGGTTACAGCTACAGTGTAGCTGCTTCTTCTTCAAACGGGACACAGAAAATAAATCTTTATCATCAATTTACTGTACAAAAACAGAGGCACAACAAGTCTAGTCACAAAGCAGGTGCCTCTGTTTCTTCCTTTCTGCTGTCATTTATTTTCTAATCAGTGAAGCATCTCTTCTGCTGCGCACGCAAGAGGATCTTCAACACGCTTTGTGACATTTGTTTTACCTGATGACACAGCCGCGTCACGGCCCATCCATCTTTACAGCGAGCAAAGACACAGAGAATAAAACAGAAAGCACTAAATTCAGGGAGAACTGTATGAGCTGTCCTCTTTGATGTATTTGTGAGATAATAGAGAATAAGCCACAGCTTCCAAGGGAAATCTTAGATATTAATACTTTTTTTTTTTTTTTCCAAGCCCACTTCTGGAAGTCGTCCATATCAGTGAAACTGTACCTGATGAACAGTCCCATCAATCTCCACTGGAACAATGAAGTCTGCATTGCTGATAGGCTGCAAGAAGACAAGAAACAGAGAAAGGATTCAAAATTTGTAGTATTTTTTTTTTTGCTCAAAACTGCACAGTCTGACAAGGAAACAGCTAAACCATAGCCCCACTTTTTTTGCTTAAAAAAAATAGAGGCAGGTAAAATACTCCTGTAAGGTGCCCCGGGCAAACTAGGAGGGCTTTCAGCTTAATGTGGTTCCCTCTGCTCCAGCGCTCTGTATCTCAGTGTTAAATAAAAACCAAAGTGAGACTCCGGGGAGAAACCAGGGAGCTGATGACAGACGCGAATGCGGACAGGAGGAGTGCCGGCGCTTTCTCAGCGCGACTTGTATCATCTTTAAAAAGCAAGAAAGGGGAAAGGAGAGATGCAGGAGGTAGAGGAAGCTAGATGCGGTGTGGGTGGAAGACAAGTGGAGGGCGTAAAGACGAGGATAAAAGGATTAGGTGGGAGGCACAGCGGTGTCATTTCAGAAAGGGATAGAAGAAGAGAAAATAGGTGGCATAGAGACGGAGAAAGAAATGTTTCTGTGAGTTTAAGGAAGCACAAAGGGAGCTTTTTTCGTAAGCGCTTCAGCTGTCACCTGTTTGGATAGTTTGTTGTAGAGACAAAAAGGAATAGCACAGATTATTTATAAGCATCATTTTATAAATTGAATTGACTGCAATTCATCCACTGATATTTAATCGCTCTTCAGTAAAGTAATGCTTAAGATGACTTTGTATGCTAGACTGGGATTTTTCAGAATTTCTAATTTACAAGCCCGCTGTACAAAATCAGACAGCAGTAACGACAGAAATAGTGAAGTTGAGACAAAAGGGTTTGAAGTTTTAAGGCTAATTAGTAAAGTAATATAAACCTTAACTTTATGCCTTTTTATGATACGTAACCCTCCCCCTAAAAAAGAATGAAAGTAAATGTCAAATAAAATCAAATGCTGTCCAATGTTTGGACAATCTAAAGCATGCTTAACCAGTGTTACTTTTTTCTCCATTATGATTATATTTAACCGTGCCTTATTTATGTGGTATAACAAACTCGATTACTAAGAAGTTTGAGCATCTGAATCAAATTTTCAATTACAGGAAACAGGTCGGAACAAGTCAGTAAATTAGTCTTAGCTAAAGCTAGCAATAAATAGTCTGTTACTGCAATTTGTTTTGTTTTTTTACCTATTTTGCACACTGTTTTTTTTTATTTCACCTTTCTATGGCATAATAATTTTTATATGGTAAACATTTTTAATGATTACTGCATTTTGTCAACATTTGACGTTAAGCCCCTCTATTTAGTTTGACAGACACGAGGCAGTATATAAACATTTAATAACTACATTATAATGTAGTAGTTGTCTAAGTAGATATAAATGTTTAGTAATCTATTTGTAGGCCTAATTTAGACGGATAGGCTAGTGAATGACAATATAAAATGCAGAGGTTAAAATGTTTGACAATTACTGTACATAAATTAACACATACAAATGTACTTATAGCTGTGTACAACTACATTATTGTGTTCTAAACTCTTTTTAAATGTATACTGCTTATAAATGCTGTTTTTTTTATGGCAGACTTGTCCTCAGGGCTTGAAATGATGCACTCCTGTTTCCATAAAACCCCATTTTTAAATTGCCTTCTGGCATAAAACTACAGTTAGCAGGTACAGTTCAATGCCATCCAACAGAGGGAGTGTTTGCTGTAGGAATACTAACCACAGCACCTCGACCTTCCACTTGTCACATGTATAATCTGTCTAATATAACCATTGTGGTGGTAACAGTGGAACAATAGACCTTCTGTAGTAGAGGTTTCTCTATGTGATGCAAGAGTAAGTCAATGCACAGTCAAAGCCTCCAGATCCCCCCGAAGACAGATGTGAGTGCTTCAGTGGATCAGTTTTGTGATATTCGGCTCTGGTTAATGTTCACACCAGAGAACGTCAAAGACTGGAGTCTCGACTGTCTAAAAACAGAACCAGTAATGAGCCAAACCAGTGACAGGCAGCATTGGTCCCACCTTCACAGACAGAAGAGAACAGAAAGAGGAGCGTCACAGAAGGAGGAAGAAATGTAGAGACAGACTTGGTCTCTGCGTATTGCTCTTCTGCTGAATCACTCCATCGTCTTAAGACTGAACACACAGCAGCTGCTCATCACGCTGCTCTGTAATGGGCCCGGATCCGAGACGGCGAGAGATATGGAAATGGTGGGAGGGCGCGAGGGGAATGTATTTGAGAGAAATGGAGGGAGAGGGATGAAGTAAATGGAGAGAGCGGAGAGTGTTTGTTTCATGGATCTCTGCTGAACCAACGTTGACCTCGACGGAGTTGACAGAGGGAACTTCTTCTAACAGTCTGGCTGAGGTCCAATGTTTCCTTTATTTACATACATATCGATACACTTCATCATTTGGTATTGCTGTCCAAATCTGCCTGTCTCATTACAGTAGGTTTGTCCTCATACAGTTTATCTGAAATGACGGGCATGAGGAGCTCATACTCACCATCTGTGTTCCATTGTTTTGTTTTATATACAGTGCATCTCAGATTTGTACAATATGGCCACAAGTATGCAGACGGAAAAATATATATTCTTTCTTTCTTTCTTTCTCTTTCTTTCAAACATATATATAAAAATAATAAAAAAATACAAAACAAAAAAACAAATTCAGTTTACTATCATAGAAGACTACCAGCAAATATTCCCAAGTCAGAGACTAGAAGCAGGGAAAAATGATAAATCAGTCATCAAAATATTTGCCGAGTAATTTTCTGTCCTAATTTAGTTTACTAGTTAATCCACCAATCATTTCAGCTCAAAGGCCTTTATTTAGTCGGACACATTGGTTTATAACTGTCAATTACGGTAAATCTCAGTTCTACAGCATGATGATTATATTTTAGATAGTAGTGTGTCTCACAACAGTTTCAACACAACAATGCCGATGTCGTAAGGGACCATAAATCAATGGTTTTCTTGACTGGCCTGCACAGAGCCTGACCTCAATCCCATCCAACACCTTTAAGACCAAGTGGGACGCCGACTGTGAGCCGGGCCTTAGAGCCCACATCAGTGCCTGACCTCACTCTCACTCTGCTCTTGTGGCTGGATGGGAGCAAATCGCTACAGCCAGGTCCCAAAGTCTTGGGGAAAGCTTTTGCAGAAATGTGGAGGCTGTTATAGCGGCAGATAAATGCCAAAGACTTTGGAATTAGATGTTCAACAATCACATATGGGTGTAATGTTTGGGTGTTTTTTGGCCATAAACAATGTGTTTTGACAAATTTTCTAAACTTTATGCCTATTAAATTCAGTTTTTATCATCTGTTTTCTGTAAGGTAGTTTGGTTTTGAGAAGTGTTACTTATATATAATAACATATACAGTGTATCCTTTCATGCACTTTTACACATCCAACACACTCTGGATCTAATTCTAGAGCAGGAACATTCTTGCCCACTACGTGAAATGTCCCCTGCCAGTTCTCGTTTTTTTTCTGCACTAATTGTCTAATTCCACTGGTAACTTGTACATTTTGATCCAAAATGACCTACTAACCCCACTTATAAATAATCTACAGGAAATCCTGCATGGTTCTGAACGGAACTGAAAATGGTACATGCATGTCGCTTGCTGTTTCACTCTCTTCCTCTCCCAACCGATTTGCCCGAATCCATTTCATACCGCACACTTATCTCTGAACTAAATGAATTTTGGTAGACTAAGTATATGGTGTGCGAAGGAGGAAAAAAAAAGCAGTTCCTGTTTTGAGTTTCTGACTTGTTTTGTCAGACGGAGAAAAAAATAAAACTCTTCAGACTATTAGAACAGATCCAGGATTTCTGCGAAATTCATCCCGCAGTCATTCAAGGGAACTGTACACTGTATTGGACACACCCTTGTGTGTGGGTGAGTATGTACGTGTGTGTGGCCCCGTACTGCTGGCATGTGACTGTAATGGGTGGGTCCGGTACAGTGTGTGTACATTTCTCTCTCTCTCTCTCTGTAGTTATTTTAACCAACAAATAGTTTTTTTTTTCACTGCTGAATAAAACTAGAGCAAACACATAATATTCTTCAGCTTCACCTTGAGCTATTTTGCCTATTTGCACTCCTGCTGAGGACAAAAAGCACACGTGCACAGATACGGTACACAGACGTAATAAGATCAGCTGGGGCCGAGGCAGAGCTGTGCCGAAGTGGGGCACTAGGTGTGCCAGGTGTGTCACTAGAGGGAACTTTTGATGGAGAGTTGCAATTTTGTAGTATTAATCAACACTATGAGAAAATATCAAAGATCAGATTTCTCCCACAATGGCTGAAAATAACTGTCCAGCTTGTTCTTATAATATATTTTATCATTATTAACCAACATTATAAACACAATAATATTTTACAGTCTGATGGGACAACCGAGGATTTATGGTGCATTGTGGGACGATTAAAGCACACACGGTAAAATTGATGTACTGTTCTTGAAATATCATGGGTTTGATTTGGAATTATGACCTTCAGTTACCCTCTACAACACCGTACACTGTCAAATGAAGCAGTGGTGCCATAAAAACAAGCATGCAAACGTTATTTTACATAAGTTGCTGTCCATGGAAAATGATGTATCCCCAAATTTAATTTATTTATAAATGCTCCTATGGGTTGAGAGAATTCTCCTACTTCTTGATCTAATAAACCCCTTTTACTCTTTAGAGTCTCATATTTTAGGTAACTGTGGTCACATTCAAAAAGAACGGGTTTAAGGCTGTTATTTTAGAGATAGTGTACATGCTTTTTTTCACAGGACAGATATGAAACAACCAAACAACCGGACCTTTCGAAGATAAATCCTAGACATGCCAATGAATATCCTGATTCACAGCTACCAAGGATGTATTGGTTGCCATGCCAACATAGTATATGTAACAGTTAGACCTCCTTTTCGCCTTCTCCTGTTGTAACTGGTGAATAAAAGCCATAATACCCTAAGGGACCTGTGATTATGTGTACTTCAGTGACGCTCACAGAGCTCAGGGATACTTGATAAATGTCACCATACTGTTGTACCTATATTCATAGCAAAGAATGGCATCTTTGGGATTTATTCCTGTATAATATTATTATCCCTCCAAGGCTGTGGAATAAGAGCACGACACAACTGAAACGATGAAAAAGGAACACCGCATGAGTGTCAGTTCACCTGAATGTGTACTCAGGTGATTGTGTGTGTGTTATGTAGACGTGGTGTGGCAAACTACCTTGAAGGAGCTGTGTACGAGGGTTTCGTCCAGGTCGATCACCACACAGTTCTTGCCATAGTCTGATATACTGACCTCTGGCAGGAGAGACTTGGCTGGAGGCTGCAGAGACAATACACACCAACTTTACAACAGAGGTTCATTAGAGGGCTGCAAGACACACTCACGCACACACACTCATACTGAGAGTGTGATGATGGCTCAGTTAGCGTGTTGGAGATGATCACTTGGCCGCTTTAGTGACACTAAAGAAACACTTAACAGCATAAAAGGTGTCACTTAGCTTCTGTGTGGGCTGAGAGATACTGTACGACATCAATACACTGATGAAGTGATATGATACTTTTCTGGGAAGTCTGTTGTTGTAGTATTGCAAAATAGCTTAATAGTCTTAAAAGTTTATAGTCTTTAGAGCTGACTAATTAAAACCTTTGTCGATGCACAGAAAATTAATCTGCAATGATTTTTCTTATGGATTATTATTAATTGTTTATCTAAAGAGCAGTCCAGCTTGTCAATTATGGGGTTTTTTGGAATCATTAACAGAATTTTGTAAAACCCTAAGCTGAACTAGTTAGGAGATATCATTTTATGAACATATGATCGCTCTACCTGAGTAAAATTAACAATGTCTAAAATGAGGTATAGTGGCGAAAGCATCATGGTATTTCATATAAAGCAGGGCTGCAACTAATCATTATTTTCATTATTTATTGACTAGTGTTTCTCAGTAATTTGCCAAAAACTAAAGTAAATACAAAGGTCCATTATAAATTTGCCTTAAACATGTATAATTTAAAATTACATAACAGCAGATCCTCATAGGTGAGAAGCTGGAAGGAGTTTGACATTTTCCAATGACAATTACATGTCATTTCACTAATTTCCGGTTAGATGCCTTCACATATCAAAACTACTTGTCCGGCTGGTAACATTACAACTAATTTGATAGTTCTTGTTGTGGTTCTGTGTGTGGTTTGACTGTACGAGTCCCTGCTGATATTTTCAGTATTACCTCATGTTGACTGAGCTCTGTGATTGTGCTGCCTTCAGGGTCAGAGGGGAAAAGTAAAAACACTTGCGTCCTCTGCCAAACAGGCCTGGGGTTACAGACAGGCACGGGGCAGATGGTGTGGCAGTAGGGGGCATACACACACACATGTATAGCCATGCATTCATGCACACACACACACACACACACACACACACATACATACACACACAAATCTATATAGAGGTGAGAAGCAAGGACTCTGTCAATCTTACACACATATACCAGTGTGCTGCTGCTCAGGATGCCAGACATTTTCTGCATGTATGTGTGTTTAAGTGTGTTTTGGCCAGGCTCACTGTATTTATCATGTCTTATCGCGGGACTGCATGCTGATGTATGACAGGAAGGATTCCCTGTGAGCAAGGACACTGAATGACATCCTGTCAGGCTGTGATGAATGTGATTTACACATGCAGGTTGCGCACAGAAAGACAGACAGACTTTTTCACCAGGGAGTGTGATTAAAAAAAAAAAGCCCTTCAACTGATGCCACAGCCAGGGGGCGCTATCCCAAACTGAAAACCGCTCAACCCCATGCTTACTGATATGAAATCATTTTACTTGATCACCATGTAGCAGACAAATCTAACCGACAGATGCTGAGAAACATGTTTGTCTGTTGGAAGTAAGCGTGACAACTCAAATTTTCTGTGTGTCTCCTTACGTAATATAGGCCGACATAATATTTCAAATTAATTACTTTGAAATACTGTATGTGTACTTCCTATAAGGTATAAGAATCCAGTTTATGTTAATGTCATAACGCAGCTTAAATGACTACAATATTTCTAGTATTTGACAAAAGTATGCGGTAAGTACGTTTCAATTCCAGTTTGTGTTTCATGCTATTTGGGGGCTCAAAATAAATCAAAATAGAATTAAAGGAACTAATTAAAGTTTAGTCAAAATAATATTTTTTTTGATATGTTTTGGATTTGGGGATTGTGGCAAAATTAAACGAATATGAAGTAATCAAAGTAAGCGATTGTATATTGAAAATAAAATTGGTGTTTATAATGGCTATAACACTTAATTCTTTATTTATTATAGTCATTAATAATGTACTTATTTATCATAAATACTTCTTCTTCAATCTCATGAAAACTGAGCACAGTCCCCCCCACGTGTCTATATTATGCTTAGCAATGCTAATAAAGGTGGATTAAAGTTTTTTTCTTTGTGTCTTTATATGTTTTTGATGAGTTTTGTTTTTTTCTTTGGTACTTTTTGATGTGGTGTTGTGGCAACACTTGGTATTTTAGTATTTTAGTATTTTTGCAGTAAGACAAATAACCTAACAACAAGTTGGAGAGATGTCTTGTTTGTCTACTCTCTGATGTTGCCTTTAACACTGCGTTACAGTAAAGAGTGACGCAGATGTGAACTGTCCAGGTCAGCTTGAGTTATTTAAGTCGCCCGGACCCGGCTGGGAATACAGAGAAGCAGACCTCATCACCACATGCACTTCCTGCCATTGAAGGGAGGTGTCTGCTGGGTGGTGTAGTTTAAAGCTTGGCTGCGATGTGGGATGCTGTGAGTGTGAATATTCTAAATTACAGCAAACCACAGGCACCACATAGATTCCAAAATAGCTAAATGAATTGCCGTTTCAGCACAAACAAAGCAGGGATCAGATAAATCCCCCTTTCTGGTGAATGTCTGACGAAGTACGAATCATTGGAACGAAGCTCCCTTCTAATGGACTAACAGTAGTTCATTGACCACTGAGTATATAATCACAATGTAATCTTTCTCAGTACAGACAAATACCTAATTTAATCAAGTGTTTTAAGGGCCAGTCATTCATTTGCTGATCCAAACTGCAGCTGCAAAAGTCTGGTGTAAGATTCAATAAATTTGATCTAATAAGAAAATCAATCACTTGTGCTGTTCCAGTGATTGGAGAAATGGACAGGAGGACAAAGCCACAAATAAATCATATGATAATAAATTGATTTGGATGAGTTTTTTACTACCAACAGTGTGAGATGAGGGTAAGTAGTGGAAGCAATGCCTTGAAAGCCGTATGATAATCAGAATGGGGCCGTGTAAAATTTCACCTGAGAGCAAAGAAAAATCACCTTTGTGTCAATATCCACATGCAGCTAGAATGATGAAGCGCAGCGAGCAGAGGGAGGAGGTTACTGTGAAGGAGTGAGATGAAGAAAAATGAAAGATAATAATACATACACTGGGGATGGGGATGACCTGGACCTGGTCACACTGGAGAAAATAAACAGAGAGAGAGAAAGAGAAAGAGATTGAGAGAGACAGGGCGGAGAACAGACAAAGAAAAGAAAAAGAAGAAAAAAAACGTGAAAAATCTTTGCAAGGAAGAGATCGACCACGTCAATATCCTAATCAACAAATGCATGGGGAGCGAAAGAGGGAGAGGGACAGAGGAAAGGGACGTATAGTACACACAGTGATATAAAGTGAGAACAACTCGCTCAAAAAACAAACAGAGCTGCCATAGTAACAAATACGGCTGGCCAGAAATCCAGCAACAGTGCACTGCTGGGAGGGACTGTGGCATGGACCCAGCTTGAAAATCAGCCTATAACAAGGCTTTTTATGGCAAGGTTCGCTCGGTTCACTCCAAATGAACGGGAACTCATTTGTTAAGGAGGGGGTCCGGAGCGGGTCAGCGCTGACCACATGTATAGTGTCTGTAAAGGGCCACACATTCCTCCCCTGAATGAGAGACATTTACAGGTAAACAGGAGTGGAAATGTGATATGATTTTGCTCCATTTATAGCCCTGTGTACCTGCCTTGGCAGCAGAACGCCGTGTTTGTGGAGGAGCTCGGGGGTTTGGCGCCCTTTCCACGGCGAGGAACGTTCGCTTCACACATCCTCACTACACTGGTCAGAGTGTGTGTGAGGAGAGGGGGAGGCGTGGGTGCCAGGCAATCCATCACACCGGACACACACAAGGCCCACTTTATGGGGATTAAAGAAGCAGCAGTATGTGTGCATGTGTGTGTGCGTACACGTGTTGCCATGGGTATAGGGTTGTGCAAGCTTGTGCGAGCAGAAAGAGCGAGCAAGTGTGTGTGTGTGTGTGTGTGTGTGTGTGTGTGTGTGTGTGTGTCTTTTGAGCTTCTCAGCATGCTGTGTGCTCTGTGTGTTATTTTGTGTGTGCGGTTGTGTGCGTAGGCAGATATCGAAGAATGCAAGATGGGAAGCGAGCCCGTATTTTCAAGCAGTGGATGGTAAACAACCTCTGGGTTCAGCGGGTTTGAAGCAGCTGGAAAAATTTGTGGAGGGAGCTCAGCGAGGCTGTACAGCGCCTCAGCCTCAGCTCTCTGCAGGAAAAGGAAAACCCTAACAAGCTCGCTGTAACAAAACCAAACAAATGCTACTCGTTACTGGAGTCAAACTAGGATTTCTGTCATATGATATTAACTAATTCCCACAAGGCTTTCTTTTTAGTCTGGTATGTAAATTTGGACTGCAGCCAAATATGATGTGAGAGAAAAATAGGCTTCACCTTGGGAGGACTGCCATTCTCCTCTGGCGGCGGCGGCAGAGAAAGTGTCTTGTTGTTGGCGGATGGCGGATCCACGTGGTAGTCATTGTAGTTGCGGAAGCAGCAGAAGAAGGGGCTGAAAATGCTCCGGCTCCGGTGCTTCTTTAGGCTGCTGTTGGACTGGGAGACTGCAACAGATAATACAAGAGGAGCAAGGTTAGGTTGCTTTGCAAATGGAAGCCAGCGGTGGAGGAAGTATTCCGATCTTTTCCTGAAGTAGCGACGCCACACTGTAAAAAGTCCTGCGTTAAGAATGTCAAAAATAGATTGGCATTTTAGGAAATACGCTTTTTTTGCTTTCTTGCGGAAATGTATCCAGTCTTTTGTGCTACGCTAAGCTTTCGGAAAATGTACTTGAGGTAACAATAGTAAAAGAACTCTGAAAAAAAAATAGCCCCTTTCAGTTTTATACCATTATATATTATATACTATAATTGTATATACTGTTACATAGTTTGATACAAATCCCTCAAAGTCCTGGTGATCATTCTTTTAATCTTTTGTGTAGAAAATAATACATTGTTTCATAAGCTTATTATGTTTTTTTTGTTATTCCAACAAATAACATTTTGTGAAACAAAAAACGGTTTCTCTTGACTTTGAATCAGGTGCTCTATTAGTGCCATTCCACAACAATGTCACCTGTTGAGAGCATCCTATGTTTAAAAGCCTTTATGTTAATGAAAAGATCCTCTGAAAGAAAAGGACAGAAGTGACGCTCTGAGCTGCAGACAGACTGTGTCTCACATGCATCATCGCATTATCGTGACAAAAGCAGCTGAGATGTATGTTGTACAACACAGTGAGGCATCGGTTCATGCAACAGGGAGCACAGGGACAAAAATAGCCATCATCAGAGTGCCCTCTGGGAAGGTAGTCCAGTTAATTAACATCAAGACAGCAAGAGAGATAGACGGATTCATATCTATATGTGAGAGAAAGAGGCAGAAATAACAGAAAGAGGATGAAAAGACCCTGAGTATCCAGTAAAGACTGGAAACAATGAACACATACAGTAGATTCTGTATCTTCAACAGCTTACAGTATATGCAAAATTATTTCTATTATTTGACTGTTTTTGACAATAATTCCTCCCTGTCTCTGAAGCCCATGGCCTACTTTCACACCGACACAAGCGGGCTCGATTGGTCTGTGGGCCTCTATAAATGTTCTATCGCGGATTATTATTTTTATATTTTCTGTCAGTGAGGACGAATGGATACAAATAGAAATTTGGGCAGCTCCACTACAAAGGCTAAAATCTGCAATTATCTGGAGGTGTTCCTGAAGTAGAAATTCTGCCAGTTTAATTGCTTTAAAGGTAATTTTTAGGCATGGAAATCCCAAATCTGCTCAGGACTTTGAAGTGTCCACGAGCTGACTTCAGCTGGAATCATTTCGGTGCCTTGGAGCGACCATCACACTGCCTCCCTGTTTGCTGCAGTCTTGTTAACGTGTTCATACAGCCGTGTGACACAGGCAGCCCAGTTAGCCATGCATGCTGAGGCTGTTTGCAGCCGGCTCCTGTTCTGAGAGCCTTCAGATTGATGCTGGGAACTATCCTTGGGTTGCTCCGACTGGATCTGACAGGCTGCGGGCAGTTCGTCTTCTTTGTTCTCTCAGTCTTTGTAGTCCAAAGCTCACTGTGGCTCTTCCTCTTCCCTGATAGATGTGCCAGAGAAGCAACACTTTGGTAAACAAACACAGCTATACAGTCGGAACAGGAAGTCAACATGCTGTGTAACTATAACCTGTGTAGTGATTGAAGGACATGTTCTGCCCTCCTACACTTCATGCACTCATGATAAAAGTGCACAAACTATAAGTATACACTCTATACTATATGTCAGTAACTGTGAATGTTTGCTGTGACATACAGACCAACGGTTAATGGTTGAAGCACGATAGGAATTCATCTAATTAGAGAAAAGGGAAACCAAACACACACCAAATGCATTAACCCCATAAGAGCAAGGTCACCAATCACACACACACACGCAGAGTTGAGGAAGTCTCATTAACTCGCAGGGACTTAGTGTGGTAGAACTAAATTCCATATGCCAAAGTTTATATTGTGGCGATATGGTTTGTTGTGCTCATAGCATTGAATCATTTTCTAATAAGGCACCTTTTATAAAGGTCTGTAAGCTGAATCTAATGGTTGCAAGGTTGTGGAAAATCTCTCTAGTCTTCATCCTCCTCTAGCAGGATAGCTGCTTTTGGAGCTGCAAAAATAAAATTGACAGAAAGTCATCAGGTGCAATTCTGATACTCAATTATTATTAATCAATTATCTAGATTATTATTTTTTCTACTGCTTTCAGCTTCTCAAATGTGATGATTTGCTGTTATTCTCTTCGTTATATAATTATAAATGAAATATCTTTGGGTTTCAAAGTGTTGGCCGGACAAAACAGGCTATTTGAAAGACGCCACCCTGAGCTCTGGGAAACTGTCACAATTTTTGAATATTTAATAGACTAATTAATCAAATTAATAATCAGTAGCAGCCCCTAGTTTGTCTTTTTAGTTATATAGTTCATCAGGTAAACCGCTGCAATGGACTGTTTGAGAATCTAGACCAAAATCCATTTATTAACAACTTACTAACATTGACAATTAGAGACTTTCTTTTAAAAAAAAAAACTTTTTATTGACTTATTAATATTCATAATTTCAGATACTTAACATTTTCTGTTGGCTTATTAGAAAGTGAGAGAACCTGGGATCCTAACGACTTACTAACATTTATAACAGCAGACTTGATGTTAACTATTGTTTATTAATGACTTACTAACAATTAGAAAGTCCACAATGCGCCATTGCCGTTGAATTGTTGAATTAACTTCTTTAATGTTTTTCAATGCTGTGAGCTCCACAAACAAAACTGCATTCACTTCTCTTGTATTGTGGATGGCACCAGAAATCTCAGTGACTCAGAGTCAAGACCTGGGCAAATAAAACCAAAACTTCCCTCCCTCTCCCTAAAGTTGGCCTCAAACGCTTTGATGTCCTCCTTCGCTCCTCCATTTTGAGACAGTCTATATTTTCCCGCCCTGGTCTGCTGCCCTGAGCGACCGCCCCGATAAAGCAGGTGGGAGTGCGCGAGAGGGAGGGGGAGGAAGGGGAGCTTGGAAGGCGAGAGAAGGGCGTAGAATGTGGGGAGAGTTACTGTGGCGAGACAGCCTATACTTGGGTCTGATTCTTACTCCACCCCCTCCTGCACCACCACCCTACACAAACAGAGCTTTCCTTTCTCCCTTTGACACAAACAACATAGCTGAGAGTTGACTGCTGCCGGAGACCTGAGCAAACACACACACGCAGCACATGTTCACATGTTAAGGCGATGGACCACGTGTGCAGTGATCAACAAACAGCATACTTCACAGACTGGCACACCTGAAGCAAACTTTTTTTGTTTTTTTCTTTCAACGTCCTTGCTCAGGAATGTGACTGGAGTCAGCTCGCCCTGCATAGTGATGCCGCTTTCGTCAGCCCTGGGAATAACGGCAAAAGGTTAAAGTGCAACATTTGCCATTAAGAACGCGGGAGACGTGGCCCAACTGCAACGACACAGCAAGAAGTTCAATCAGTGAAATGAGACACTAAAGCAAGTAAATAAGGGATACGCCTCACTGAAATCTAGTTAAAGGGTGGTGCATTCAAGTGGTTTTATCTAACAAAAGCTCCCTGGAGAGAGAGATAGGCCAAAGCTGTAGCCTCCTCAGAGCAGGTGCACATTATTTATCCACTGAATACACTTTATTCGATCAGCATATTCCCTTGATGTGAGAGCTGTGAAAACAGCCCTTTATGGCAGTGCCTGTGTCAATGCTCCTGCTGAATGTTAGGTAACAGTGATAGAAGGCTCTCTAGTCAATCAGAGCCAGCCGGGGCCCGGGCTCTCTGTCACATGTTCAGGCGCAACCACTAACAAGGCCGGAAGAGGGAGAAAATGCAGGAAATTCTCTGCATTCCTGACAGGAAGAGATAATCACCCCGTGACCCACAGCGTGGAATAATGCCAAGCTCTGAGAGGGAATATGATCCCCGGCTTAGCTCAAGACTTTTGAGGTGGCCTCCTTTACTGTTGCTTTAAAAGCACATAAAGTATGCAAGGAGTCAAAACACAACATGCCACATTTAAAATAAGACACTAGTGTAAGTTTAGCAGCTGGTTCTCCCTTTACAGTGGATACACTCTCAAAGGTTTATGTCAGGACACATTCATCACTCTTGCGCCAAATGCGTCTGGGGGTAGCTAAAGGTTAATTCAGGTTTATTACAACTTGGGTCTTAATTTCATGGGTTGGGCCGTCATTTCCAATAGTTATGAACATTGTGCTCACCACCTTAATTGCTGGGATCTGGGAACATAACAACACTGCTACAACGAAGTCAGATTGGGCAATAAACACCAGATGAGCACACTGGTATTAAACATGCCAACAGTTTAGCCAAATGATCTAAACCAGAGGTTCCCAACCCCTGGCCCGTGGACCTCGTAACATTTGCTAGCAGGCTGTGAGTAAATAATATGATTTGGCAAACAAAGCTGATTAATAATCCTATAACTTTATAGGCTGTTATAGGGTATTTTTACAAAATGAACTTCACCATATAAAGCACTTAACGTGAGCACACCTGAAATGTCAGTAATAAGCCCTGTGTGTGCACACAATTACAGCAAGAGCGTATGGAAAATTACTACGGGTATTCACAAATTTCACCATTTTCCTTAAATTTCACTTGCACTTGCTGTAATACGTGATTAAGCTTTACTGCCCAGCATTGATCCTGACCAATATGAGATATGGCCAAAACTGTAAGCATAAGACAGAGGTTGTATTAAACTGAATTTATCCTTTAATATATTAGTATTGATAGTGCCTGTGTGACAGACCTTGACCTGCACTCTAGCAGCAGTTAGTTGCCCAGCCAGGCAGGTAAAGTGTACAGTACTTGGGGGGCATGAAGGTAAATGTGAGAACGGTCCATGTGAAGGTGCAGTTTAAATAATTCAGATGGAAAACAGGCTGGTTTTAAATGGCGCAGCCGGGTACTTAACATACATCGAAATAAAACAGCCGGGAGCCAAAGGGATTTCCAAACTGTCTCTGCTATACAAAGCTACTGTATCACTCAAAAAAAGCCTTCATGACACAGTGATAACTTGACATTGTGCAGGCAAGGAGACACCAACAGCCAAAAAAATTCTAAAATCCGCCATGGCCTCAGGCAGTGGGCATGATTTCACAGATTATTCGCCTCCTCCCCTCACTGAGATTTTGAGTGTGGGGTGTTTGCATTAAAAGTAAGACCAGCTGTCCAGGCCTTATGTAACACCATGTGAGATAATATACTTATTCGTCTGCAGCCAAAATGAAGAACACTACTCTACATGCACACACACATACACCGACAGGTAATCCACCATTAGCCTGGAGCCCTGGATCTAATGTCTTGAGTTGTCAGAGGCAGAGTGAGCACCTGAAGATGAAGCTGTTCCTGTGCCCGGCTTTCACTAACAGCAACAGACAGCAGAGAGGGGGAACTCCTTGTTGTGCACTGTGTCAGCAAAATAACACCATGGAAGAAATCCCTGCAGTAACACACTATATCTACGAATGGGATGACGATAAGAAAGGAAACACTTTTATCTTCATCTTAAATTTAGACAAGATTAATTCTCTTGATACTCTTGACTATTCTTTAATCATCAAATAACGACAGAGAAAAGCTGTAAATCTTCACATTGGGGCAGCTGAAACCAGCAAATATTTGCCATTTTTTAATAGAGATTCTAGTAGGATGGCTCTGGGATGACAATTTTGGTCCACCACTTACACCACCATCAATATCTTGACAACTATTGGATGGATTGCCATGAAACACTTTTTTTTTTTTTTCCAGTTCTGCCCTCAATCATCAAAAACAGATTGATTGTTTCCACACAATAGAAAATCCCACCAAGAGAGGTGATGATAATTACAACAGATCGGCTTCCAAAACAATATTTACACCAGAGAGCATCTGCTTCACAATATACTTGAACATGTGTCTGCTTACACACACACACACACACACACACATACACACACACAAACACACAGAAAATCCAAACAGCTGAGTGGAGTTGGGTAGCGTCAGATGAGCTGAGCCTGACAGATCAGCCTGTGTGTGTTCACTGTGCCGAGGTCCATGGTGGGTTATGTGTGAGGCCATTAAGGCAATAATAGCACAGTGTGATAAAATAAACTCCCATTAAGCCTCCTTACTTCCCCACACAGACAGCTGAGGCCCGGGTGAAAATTACAGGCTGTGGGGGTACACTCGGTACTAGCAGATGCCTTTAGTCACACTGACTGACCCTCAGCTGCCCTTTTGGCTTTCATTCCCCTACTTATCCGGGAGGATTTATATATATGCATATGCATCCTACATGACCTTATGTAACTGACATTCACTCAATAACCCAGTAGAACAAGTCAAGGCACGGTTTGCTGAGATCAACCACTCTGTGTTGGCACCCATGTTGTGCAAGGTACTAATTCTCGCTGCTGCTGCCGTGAACCCTGACACAGAGACGTGGGCGGGTCTGCCCCTGCTTTCCTGCCTCCGTGCAGCGGCGTAGGCGCTGTGGCGGCGGTGCCAGCCTGCCAGCAGCCCCCGGGGGATGAGGGCTGCTGCTGCTTCTTGAAATGAAGGAGATGACAAGCGCGGGTAAATAAACCCACTGAGAGCTCAGGGAGAAATAATGAGGGAGATCTGACTATTCTGCGGGAGTTACGCAACCGGCAGCAACACAGCCCACGTTGTTTGGGGCTGCGGCAGTTCATTATTTATATATCTTTTTATATTCTCATCCACAAGTGTGCGCTCAATGCCAGAGGCTCGGTGACTGATGGGAAATCCTCCTTGCCTGTCAGTTGGTTAAAAAAGACACGTTAAAAGAATTAATGTCAGATGAAATTAAAGGCCCGTCTTCAGGCTTCTCTTCAACATGGACATGCTCGTACACTTGGTCACCCCAGAGATGCAGCTGTAAAACTGATCCTGAAACTTGATCCAGTGAGCAGTTAGAGTGAAATTCAAAAGGGTGCTCCAACTGTGCAGTATTGATCTTCCATGAAATTTGGGAACTTACAAGAGGCGGTTTAAAAATGAATGTTCAAAAGCTCCAAAAACACTAGATCCTACATTCCCCACAATGCAACAAACAACATATTTTATTTAAACCCTCCCTGTCTGCTGAATGACCACACCTTTCAGACTCCTCGCCCCAGTCTATAACTCTGGCATTTGGTTGAAAAGCTGAGACAACCCTGATGACATCACAATGTCATCATCAGGGTTATTTTTTTCCAACTCCTCCAGAGCCACAGCAGACACTACACAACTGTTCTCACACTGAGCTGTACTGTCTATTATGAGTCAACTAAAACCAATGTGTTAAACCAGTGGAATGCCCCTTTAAGATTTGTTCTGAAATACAAAAGCAGGCATCAAAATAACAAACTGCATGTTTTTCAGACTCATACAGAGTAAATCAGATTCATTAAAATGCTGCTTGCTATGAATAGAAAGGAAGTAAACAAGTAGGTCATGTATTTGTGTGTGTGTGTGTGTGTGTGTGTTAGCATGTGTGTGCCCTGCTTCTGTATTGCTGCTACAGTTTCCCATGCCTCTGCTCTGTGAGAGGCGTTCATCTCCGCATTTCCACACACAGCATGTCCTACTTAGTGCTCTTTGAGATTCACAGTTAAACAGTCTTCAACTTTACCTCTGGAAGGCAGAAAAATGCCTCTTTGTCTCTTCTACAGCCTCCGCACTCGCATATTTATGCATTCCTTGCACCCCTATTTAAAAATGTAGAAACCGGGTATGCTCTTCTGTCAAATATCTCACAAACTGCATCGCAGCATAATTCAGAAGGGGTGACAGAAAATCATTATGGGCAAAACATGATCTCCCTTTTAGATAGCCAATTACTGGTGATGAATGCCAGCCAGAAGAGGGCAAAATATGCAGAAAGGCCATCCCCTTGTCAGAGCCAGGGTGGGTACCTGCCTGCAACCCAAGAGACACACAGATGCTATTTGAGCACGTCCTCCTGCTTTCTCTCTTTGACACACACACACCTCCACCCTTTTTTCCTTGACCCCATACCTTTCTCTGCCCGTATTGATCTGTTTTGACAACGTCCGTTTGGCCGAATGGACGCTCAATTAATCCTCGCTCGTTGCCTGTTCCAGTCAGGCTTTAGAGCAGCAGCATCAAGGGCCGCTGCGGCCGCGCGGCAGGCGGCCCTTTTGCTCCGAAGCGATTGTGGCTTTTGGAGCACTGATAATGGTCTTCGCTCAATCACAGCCATTGAATGCGGATGTGTCAAGATATTCAGGAAGTAGGACAGGACAGGGCATTTAATCAAAGTAACCATGCACCATGTCTTCTGTACTCAATTAGGAGAAGTTTGAAGAGCTGAAAGTTGCTGACAGCTGCAGTCAATTATGCCAAAAGTTGAACATGGACACAAGACTATATATAGCCGCTTAGCATGAATGGAGTTCTTCTGAGATCTTTCACTAAAAAGTATATTTTCTCATTATTATAGAGCAATCTCAACTGATCAGTGGTCAGGATGGAGGTCAATTTAGCAGAATATTATTTTATAAAGAGTCTACTTGAAATCCTACTGTAATAGTCTCTTCAAAGCCCATGGCGGACATTTTGAAGTAGTGTTTGCTCCAAAACAAGCAACCGCAGCATATGAGCTACACTTGAGACAACATAAAACTTCCCCGCAATGCCGTCAAACATACGGTCCAAAGCACACAGACATAAAAAGAGGCCCTGAAAAACCCAAACTATGCTATGCTGCAGAACCAAGTAAGGGGATAACAAAATACTTCACTTAGTACAGATAAAAAGATGATAAAACTGAATGATACAAATAAGACTGATGAATGAAAGTCTGGAAAAAAATGTTTTCTTTTATAATTTACAGTAACGTTTATAGTAATATTCTGTGGCAGTGTTCATTTACTCAATTACTGTACTTATAAATACGATTTTTAGGTTATTACTTGAATACTTTATTTTATGCTACTTTATTTTTCAACTTTACAACATTTCAGGGGAATTATTGTACTCCTTTACTTAACAAACAAGGCTGCAATTATTCTATAATTCATTTAAAGTTTCTCAATACTTTCCAACTCTCCAAAGCCCGTTGGCTGCAACAGAAGAACTAAATCCTAAAATAGTCACAAAAACATTGTTTCTTTTTTGAAAGGCCAGGTTGAATCTTAAAACAGCTAGACTGTGTAGTGTTTTTTAACTCAAACAGAAGTAAATAGTGCATTTGTTTGGGACTATTTTCAGTGAGTTAATACGTTAACTCAAAGTAAACTACAGTGGTCATTGTAATGAAGAAACCCAGTGCAATGGTGTGGCACACTGATGTTTTTTAAAAAGTTTCGGGACAAAAATGGAGTTGTATGTCACAGAGGAATAAGACAATGCTGTATAATATGAAAATATGAAATACAATCAACCTTAATCTTTAAAAGAGCTAAATACTTCTTCCAGCACTGGTAAAGCTAAAGCTACAATGATGACTTATGAATAAACAGCCCTCAGGTCAAAGCCCTCTGTGGACATACACTGGAAGCACATCAACAATACAGTCTGTGACAAGATTTATAAGCAAATAAAAGGATGTTAAAGCTTTATTATAAACTGGAAGCCAGTGTGGGGACTCCAGAGCAGAAGTGATGTGAACTCTTTTCTCTTTTTTCCAGTTAAAACTGCATTCTGAGTGAAGGTTTAAGTATTCAGAGTCAGCCAGTGTAAGAGTGAAGAAAGAGTCAACCCACATTATTTTCCCCTGTGGCCTCTCCGAGGACGGATTGCAGAGCGATTGCATCTCCTTCACTGTGTCTCACAATCCATAGATCTACAGGATGCCTCCTAATTAAGGGCCACTTTGCTGATTTTTAACTTGAATCTTTATTGTGAGCGGATGTGAAAATCTGACATAAATCTTCCTAATGCATTCTGTGTCACAAGAGATAATGCTCATTGGCCCTGGGAAAAACTCTGCCAGCCATTATAACACTTTATCATAGAATTGACATTTTTATAATATGTTGTCAGGATCAAAGTCCACCACTGAAGAAATGCACAAAAGAGAAGCAGATGCTTACAAGACTGCTACTCCACTAGCTTCCAGATTTCATAATAGTGGTTATATTTTGACAATATTTCAATTCTTTAAAATAAAATAACAGTCAAGGTTGACCCAATATAGTAGGCCAGGGTATCATTTTATCATTTTCATAAAAAAAATTAAAAAAAACTTTAGACTTTTAACAAAGGAGGAGGAGTGTCTGAGTTGGTCCAAAGATTTAGTTCTAATTATATAAATTCAGAGTTTGCAATAACATTAGTTTTCTTGATATCACAATAAATATTGTGGCTTCTTCTCTTGACAACACTTAAAAGATTTCTAACAGCTAACACTTCATCTTTGAAAGTGGAACTACTGGCACAAAAATGATATCATATGGATATAAACTATGATTTTTAGGCATTAGTTCCAAGTTAAAACAAGAGATTGATACGTCAACAAGCACCTAAGGGAGCCACTACAGGTGATTGACTGAGCTCATACGCAATGTGACATTCAGAGCTGGCAAGTCCATCATGGTTACTTACAGCGCAACAACACAAAGTTACTACAACAATATCCTGCCGCTTACAGCTGTAAAAACATTACTGACTGAATGAATGTAAAATACAGTCCCCCAAATTCCACTTCAGGCATGTTCATCCACACACTGAGACACGGTCTGATGCAGCACATACAGTAAACAAGCTTATCAGTCAAGGAGCTTAGGGCTGGAACAAAAACATTCAACTCTTCCCAATCACCAGTGCGGTACTGGACTGAAGTAATGAAGATATGTCAAACACTCCAACACGTCCCTGGAGGTGCAGATAATCAGCTTTCCTGGGCAGCACTGGCTGAAATAGGCTCATAAATCTGTAATACGGACCTGCACTTCAGAGCCAGCTTTCCTCTCCTTCGTTCTCTCAGTCAAAATGGAGCACTGAATATTGACTACACTGTACGCACGCAGCCGTCCAATGTGAGTCTCAAGAGAGGTGGAAGCTTTGGGAACAACACGCTTCAAAATATAGCTAAGAAATCCGCGCTCCACAGCAAAGTCCAGCACAGAGCCGAGTGGCAGGTTGGGCCGGGGACTACAGGGCAGCCAAAACCCACAGTAGCTCCCCTCGCTCGCTGTGCCGCACACACTCCTGCAGGTGTGGTCCACACATCATAAACACTCTGTGAATGTACAGCAGCGTGTTCCAGGAATAACCTCAAAAGCCAAGTGTGCATGAAATCTCAGGCCTTTCTCCAGATTAATATATAATTACAGCTTTAGTATTTTTTCCTCATGTTCTTTCTGGCAATGCAAAGGTTTTCCCTCAACCAGCTTTGAGGGAATCATGATATTTTAACATAAATCCCAGGGCCTGATGCTCCTCTTCGCCTGTGCTTCTACTGAAATTAAATACCTGGTCACCATAAGAGACATTCACATGTAGTAGGACAGACAAAGTACCTTGACCAGAGAGTTTTTAAAAGGCGAACGTTAATGGGCCATGTAAAACATACAGTTTAGTGTCTAAACTGTCTTGTTGCAGCCTTGAGCTGCCATTGGAGTAATTACATTATGTCTGTTCAGGAAAATGCATATTATTAAGCTTCAGCCAGGAAAACCATGCATACGATCAAAATAACTATAATTTCTGTTTGCTGTTTTTCCCCAATAAGTGATTTTAGAAAAGCAAACAGTTTTTTCAGGCACTCTAGGGTAAATTCTACAGAGCTATTAAGCAGTATGAAAGAAGCAAAACTGACAAACACACAGTTTCATTGCTGTGCGATCCTAGAAACACTAAACACTAGAGTAGAATAAGATTGGTGGTATTCCAAATCTTTCTTATTGTGAGTAAAACCCACGAAAAGACCAAAACCAACAACAAAGTATTGTATGTGTACTGAAAGCCTGATTTAGCTTATTCCTCTGTGCCATAGAGCTCCATTGTACTGGGTAACATGTTTCTTTATTACGGTGGAGGACGGCAGATTATTTTGATTCAATACACATACACCGTCCTGATGCTGTAAATACTCAGTAGATTACCAAATGTGTGTTCATCTGCTATTGAAAATAGTCCTCAACAAATTCACAATTTACTCTTGCTTGAGTAATCTCTGCTCAAAACAACAGTGCCTAGCTATTTTAAGAAATGACTGACTCTTTTTTTTATTGAAACTATATGTTTGTGACCTGTTAGAGATGGATGTTTTCAGTAGGAACAAATGGACTTATGCTTTATTGGCTTCCGTCATTAATACGAGTAAGCTATTGAAGAGAAAAAATGTTTTTTACAAAAATTGAATTTTCAGATATATGTTGCAGTCCAAAAACAAAATATACCTCTTTGCTATTAACAACTGTCTAATAACAATGTCTGTGTGAGGGCAAGTGTATGAGTAGCCTAATTATAGTTTAATGATTTAATATTATAATCATTGTTTAACTCAACACTTGTTACTGTGTCTGTCATCACTCACACTGCAGCAGTAGAGAGGTAAACTCAGATTTGACCTAATCTGATTAAGGTAAACTGCTCGTCCATTGATACCTGTCAGACTGTGATCAGAGCAAAGCCTCAATGATTCGAAGAGTGAGATGGAGGCTGGCCGGCCTGTGACTCCGTGCACGTTGTTAGTCCAGTCATTACATTTCATTGCATCAGATCCTGACAAGTAAACGGCTGCCAAATGAAATGCCTCATTTGGGTTTGGAGAGAAGGAACGCTGTTTTCTCAGCCGCCTATGTGCTTCTGCACTAGTTCCTCTGAAATATCTGGCATTAAATTAGAGCAGCATTGCTGTTTTATCAAAGAAAAACTGCCTTAGTCTTCTTTTTCAGAAAGCTCACATCCTACAGGCTTCTTAGTGTAAAATATAGCCTGGAATATCCTCCACAAGTATGACACGGTTACCAATACATGTGCACTGTCTTAAGGAAAAAAATCACCCACATAATGTTTCCAACCCTCACCTCATTTAACATAATCCATAATGCATAAAGATATAATCTCCACCTGACCAAAAGTCTAAAAAAACTTGGCTCTGATGAGTTACTACGTCTTTACTTGGAATGAAACTGATAGGACTCTGAAAATAGCCTGCCCGTGCTCTGAAATATTCAGCATGTGAGTGTATGTGTAATCATTTGTGGCTTCAGTGCAGCCGGAGCAGGTCAGAGAGTAACTGTCCTGGACAACAAGTGCTGCTTGTTGTCTGCTTTGACAAAGCCAGTAGTGAAGGCAAGGGACTCCATTCAGGAAGCTCCCTGGTGATACTTTGTGTGTGTGTGTGTGTGTGTGTAACAGCAGCCGTTTGAGGAGCCTCACTGTGTGTGTGTGAGTGTGTGTGTGTGTGTGTGTGTGTGTAGTGTCCTCTCTGGTCAGCGACTGACCCTGGATTTTATCCCGCCAGATTAATTGTCAGATTCCACATGTCATCTGGGATTTACTGTTCAAGACAAGCAGGATGTTGCAGGCATGAAAGTGTGGGAATCTTGTGCGAGCGTTTAAAAATGTGCTAAAAAGGGAAGACAAAAAACAACAGTTGACAGTTGTTATTTTTCTTCTAACAAATTTCCTGGACCATACTATGGTGATTCTTCCTGCCGCAGCACAGTCAGTGATGAAGCCCAATGTTTGCTGTTTTCATTGATTTGTTCATGACGGTTTTAATTATCAAGGCGGCGCCACAAGATGAGAGTAAGCTGATGAGGAGGGAAAAAAAAAACGTGGTACACAAATCACAATTGATCTGGTCGCCATGATCATGCAGGTCAGTCCTGGAGTAGTTTCAAGCAATAAGATGCATTATTGTAGTGAAACTAAAGGTTATGTCAATGCCTCACTTCCGCTCCTGAATTATACTTGGGTCCAATTATCAAAGCAAACAAGACCTGCTCTTCATTTCATGACTGCTGGCTAAGAGGTCAGTTAGTGTATGTCAGTGTTGCTCAGCAGCGGGCGATGCAGGAAGGTGACCTTTTCTCCACTAGAGCACCGGGTGTAGCAGGAAGATGTGGTCCCTCTGGCCTTCAGGCACCCTGTGGCTCAGTGGGATGGGTGCTGCAGGGGGAATGTAAGGCCCTGAGCTCCAAACGACCATGCCCTCCCGCTGCGGTCTCGCACTGGACACCTGTGTATCCCACGAGGGAGCACACAGCGTCCCACAGCCTCATTTTCTTGCCACGCCAAAGTGGCCTCAAAGTGTCACCGACCGGCACAGACCAGTATGAACCTCTCTCAAAAGTTAATGAAAACTGAAAAGCTCCTGACTCATGAGGGGGATTTGTCGTTGATGTCATCACCACATGGCGAAGCGGGGACTCTTGTGCAAAACAACAGAGAGAAAATGTGTTTTCGTTCAGCCTCTACAGTAATCTGTAGAGCAGCTGTTGGGCTGTTGTTGTCGGGCACTTTATACACAGCTGGAGGTTGACATTTCTGACTATACACACATACGTGGTCGATTATATGATGTTAGTTGTCTTATTATCAAGACATATCATTGTTAAGCACTGTTTAAGTGTACAAGCTGATGATGCTGATAAACAATGCAGTTTTTTTACTGTTAACATTGCTTCAGTGAACTGGTTTTATTCTAAAATGGACAAAATGTGCAAAATACAGGCTACATATGTATCTAATGTTATTTATGGCTTTTGTGATAATAAATGTGTAAATGCACCTTGTGTAACACTGATGAAGGGGTTTAAACCACAATTTTATATATCCCCTCCTTATATGTTTTTCTTCAAACTGTTGATCTGAGCCCTGTCTTTGGTGGTACTTGTTATTGGTAGTACACCAGGCATTTTACAGTGTCAGCGATGCACACAGGGATGTGACCAGTGCAAGGGGAAGAGGAGTAGAGTACCCGCCCCCTGTAGTAAAGCCAGGCTGCTCCACACACAGAGAAGAAAATATCACATTTTTTTTTTTTTGAGTCCAAAAAAAAATAAATAGAAAAAAAGATTTAAAACAGGTTCTAGTTTAGGCAGAACAAAGCTCCCGGCAGTAAAGTTACAGTGCTCCCCAAACATGATCTGTATTGACAGGCTGGCTGAGGGCTCTTAATGTTTCTCTGCCTCAGCTGAACAATGGAGGTTTTCCGTCGATACTCTCCGGCTCCCTGTTGCAGTCCGGAGCCTAGTTTCCTCTCCGCACTGAGGGGCTGTAGATCAGCTTTGGCAACCGAGCAACGCGAATAATCTACGGCTGGAAATAAAAATTTAAAAAATAAAAAATAAAAAAAAAAATCGGGCAAAATTAAAAAAATAACAACCGTGCCGTGCCCGATCCCTGCGCGCCTTACCTTTATCTTGACTTGAAGAAATGCTCTCCTCCTCTTTTGGATTTGCAACCTGTGTTATTATGGACGTGTTGTCCATGGAAACGAGATGTTGCGCACCTTCTCGGCCACCCCGCTTCTTTTTTTCTTTTTCTTTTTCTTTTTTTTTTCTTTTTTCTTTATTCCTCGGCGGACATCACCGAGCGCCGCTACAGTCCCCGGCGCTGCGCACAGGCTACAGCGTCCGCCGTGTGCGGCAGTAAAATCCCATCTCACTCGGAGCACGCAGTCCCGTTTCTCTCTCTCTCCCACCCCCCCCAACCCAACCCCAACCCCTACCCCACCACCTCCTCCTCCTCCACCTCCTCCTCCACCACCCCACGGGAGCTTACGAGCGGCGGCGAAATGTCACAGCGCAGTCCGGTCCCGCACCGGAGGTGACAGCCCGGCGCGCAGGAGGCAAACAAAGCGTCGGTCCCGCACCGGAGTCGTGTGTGTCCGCCGCGGTCGGTGCGGGCAGCATAGCACCCCCGCCTGCTCCTCCTTGCTCCTCCTTGCTCCTTGCTCCTGCTGTGTGATCAGTCCCACACGCTGCAAATATATCAGCTGCGCTGTTCGTTACAGCGTTGCCCAGAGATGGCGTCCGTCCTCCAGACCGTGCGGGCTCGGCCACAGCAGCGCGCCTCTGTCGTCCCTCCTCAGTCCGCGCTGGGATAAGATAATAAAACAAAAAAGAAAAAAGAAAAACAAGAGCCAGCTTTCTCTCTCTCTCTCTCTCTCTCTCTCTCTCTCTCTCTCTCTCTCTCTCAGTCCGCCCACCGCTCACCGGGGGTGGGCGTGTGTGTATAAACAAGAGTTTTTTTTTTGTTGTTTTTTTTTTAACAGTAGGCTCGGTGCAGATTTACAGAAAAAAAAAAATGATTCCACATTTACTCGGGAATGTGGTTGAAATGCTGAGGACACCGACCCCGCCCGGCCGGAATAAGAACACATGTGTAATGCTTTATCTTTTCGAGGCTGCATTCCCTATAATCATTTTACTGCCAAACATCTCCCCTTTTGCTTTAAAGCTGTTTCAAAGCTTTCCCCACAATGCCAGGAATAGAACAGTTGCACTTTTAAAGGGGCAATCCAGTGAAGTAGTGCTGCATTTAACAGGCTATCAGAACTAATGACTTTATCAATGGTTAATAAATGATTTACTAATATGCTATAGGTCAGTTATAAGCCATTAATATGAGCGTGACACAAGCTTTGGCTTTATAGCTCTTTAATTCATCAGTAAGATGGATTATTGTAAAAACCCTTTTAAATTACTTATAGACACATTCAACAGCAGGCTTGATTAGAAAATGAGAAACCCCGCAGGAGCTTTCACTGATGAGTTTCCAACGACTTGGCCACCAAAACCAACCTACAGAAAGTCATACCAACATATATATTTTTAAAAGAACAGTCAAAATCAGTGCATCAGTCATTTTTTTCAAACTCCATAATGCAGGTATTTAAAAAAAATGAAATAATAAATACTCTCCAAGCCCAAGCTGAGAGAACCCCGATGACATCACTATGACATCGTCATTTTCTTTTTTTTTTTTGTGATTTTCTCAGACTTGATGAAGCTCCTCCAGACTCACAGAGGACATTATACAGCTGTTTTCACAGGCTGAGAAGCTCTCCCAATGATGAAGAACATGATATTTACAGCATGTACACAATCAGTGAATTGGCCCTTCAATCTGTTGTTTACATCATATAGTCTATTCCCTATCTCTTGGAGTGATATCCACCTGTGCACCAGAGACCTACACCCCGCACATGCACTGATAAACATTATTCATGCTATTTCAGCCTCAGTGGAGCGTAGAACAACAACAAGGGAGATAAAGTGGTTTTCTGGTCTGTTGCCAGCAGTGACGTGTCTGAGTGTTCGTCCCTCCTCACCTTCGCTGTCACTTAAATGGAGCTGAGGCTCACACAGCCCTAAATGACCCCACCTGAGAGACAAGTGTATGATGGCACATGGACAGGAGGAAAACAGCAGAGAGTGTGGGCTGTCATCTGTTGATGCTGCTCATAATTAGTGGGCCTATGTAATCTCCTAGCCGACATGATGCTGTCAGTGTGGGTCAGTGCCTCTGTCCTGATGCTTACAATAATGTATGTGTACAATTGACACCACAACAAAGGTCTCCTGAGCCACTTTGCTCAATCACAATTGCTACTCAGCACTTGACTGTTGGTCTCAGGTTACTGTGTCAGTCAAGACTGCATGGTCTCTTGAAATTTGATGACACAGAACCTGCATCTAACCACAGCTTGGTTATCTTACATAAGATGTTTTAGAGTTTTACAGTGAACCCATCTATGTGAGGGCTGTTGACTACTTCCACAAGGGAATGATCAATTAGATCAATCAGACTGTGTCGACAAAACCATAAAGGTGCCAGTTTCTGTTAAGTCAGCCATTATGAAGATGTAACTAAAGGCTTCATCAGTGGTTAATAAATAAATTACTAGTGTTTTATAGATCAGTTATAAGCCGTTAAAACAACGTTTGGGTTGCCAGATTGTGAAAAATCCCTCTGCATGATGTTTATGCTTTTTATTTAATAATTATAAGCAGTTATAAAGGTTGGTATTCTTTCATATATTCATCAAGTCTGTAGTTATACCTGTTAAAGGTTAATACATGGATTTCTATTCACATTCTGCACCAGCTCCTCTCTGCTCTATGGAGCTTTTTATAGCATCTTTCAGCTCATCATTTTGGATTTCTTGCTTGCAACTTCACTTTAACTCTCATAGCATCGTTTTCGGCCATATCGTGCAGATTTCTTTCAGTAAAAATGCTAAAAAATGACTATGTCATACCTGCTGAGCACCAAGCTGCACACAAAGTTAGTGACTTCAACATACTGGAGCATTTAGCAGCTACAGAGACAGATATTGGCCTCAGGAGTTGGTGGAAACCAAAACAAAGCTAAAAGGAGAGTTTTGTGCTCACAGCTTGTTGTTGCTGTCCCCTAGTGGCTAAAAATCAATTACGTCAGGTTTAAGAGTTGCAAAAAATGTAGTGTCCTGCAGGGGATTTAACACCTGCCATAGAATTTTTTTTACAACCTGGCGACCCAAAAGTTGAGGACTTATAAAGTTATGTGTTACATGTTACACACTGTTTATAAAGCATGAATAATTTGGCAATGACTTCATTTTTTTCTGGTTCATCACATAAATATTAAATTAAGTTGTTCACTCTCTCTGTTATTTGATCTCTTGGATGCAAAATATCATATCAAGCTTGTTAAACATTCACTTTAATGAAACCCTGAAGTAGCAGGCAGCAGTCAGTTGAATGATTATATGTTTGTCACCTGGATGTTAGACTGAGCACAGTACTTTAGAGCTTATTGGGGACACAGATTATTACTCTCTGAAAAATCCCAGCTGCAGAGCACAGACAATTCCTCACCCTCTTGTTGGGCGAGGGAGTGGTGAGTGTCAAATGGATAAAGAAAGATCCACACAGAATGCACCAACCTATACCCAAGACATGAGGCTAAATACTGGGGGATCCACTTCTTGATCATTGACATCAAACATTGTTGGCCTCTGACATTTCTCTCTCTGAGAGAAACGAGTGGCACAGCCCTCCAGCAACTAATATCAGTTGATGAATAATTAAAATAACTATGGTCTTGATATTAACTTTGATAAGATGCAGATTATCTTTTTCACTACCTTCAAATACATCTGGTCTGCTGTCAGACTGCGGGGTCCTTGAATGTTTTATGAACGTGGGTGTAGTTCAGCAAGGAACTGGAATCACATAATCCTCTCTCTTTCTCTGCATGGGCCTCTTTCACGTTGTTTCCTCAAGATGTTGAACCTTCGAGGTCCCGCCTCCATCAACAATGACATGGAGAGGCTTGTTAAGGGACACAGTTCAGTATTATATCAATGGTATTATAGATAATTCTATAACTAGGAAATGTAACATGATTACACCAGTTTAGTTCCTGGAATCTCAGTTTTTAAAGGCCTAAACACAAATTAAAACACTGAAACAATAAAAGATAACAAAAGGAAAAAATAATACAAATAGGCATAAACAACGTGCACTGTGTAGGCTGATATTTATATAGTATAAACAGACTCCAAATTCTATCTTTTACAGCTTAAAACCATGCGCCAAACTATTATTTTACTGTCAAAATGTGTTTAAATGTTAAGACAAAATACCCTCAGACCACTCTTTGTACAAAATTGTCAATAAAACAAACACTGTAATTAGACATTTGTGGCCATATGATTTGCTTCTGTATTGGCAAAGAAAGCATTACTTTGCCTGTAGTGCCACCTTGTGAGATAGATCCAAACTGGCTAGAAACTATCTTCAAAGAACTGTCTTTGTAATGTAGACTCATTTAGAAAGATTATGTCACATATATCCTGTGTTTCTAATCAGTTATTAATCACTGCCCTAAAATATACATTCTTAATCACAATCCAATATATTAAAATTCAACATTTAATGTGATCAGCATGATGCAGTATGAGACATCTTACAAGCATTTTGATTTTGACGTTAATAGCTAAGAGCATGGTATTTCTGAATCCAAACACCTCTACTACAGAATAAAAAATCAGAAAATGTGCATGCATAACCAGATTTTGGACTTGTCACAGTATGAAAAGCACAGATGTAAATAATGAAATTATTGATGGCTAAATTCTATTTAACTGCTTCAGTCTTTCTGTCCTTGTATTGTGCATGCCGGCAACAAACAACTCGGTGTCTGCTGTGAAAAAGGCCTATTGGATCAATGGAATTTGCCACAGAATGAGTGAAACTGACCAAAAGCACAACTCAACACGACAACCTGGGGCTGTTTACTGTCAAGCACCAGACAAACAGACTCCCGCACTCATTTTGACAGAGCAAGAACTGACTGAAAAGACCTTGATAAACCAGCCATCATCAATCTAATGTCAGGAAATCATTCCATCAAAGTTCTATTAAACATTTTTTAATTCAATTAAATTCCTGTAAATCAATTTCTTTGTTGCAAATGTTTTTAATATTACAGGCGTGAACACCAGTATCAGATTAGATATGAAACTTAATTGCTGTTAAATAGCTACCAAATTGTTGCATTAGCCTATGTTTTAAAATACATTTAGACTATATTCAGACAATATGTTATAATAAAATTACAGCAACACCTACATGTAAGGCCTACCATGAGCATTTTATCTATTTTTATTTTTTTGTCATTTCTAACATTTCATTTTTTTTCTCTTTCTTGTACAGTCTGAACCAGGCTTCCATATAATTGTGACTCAGAGTGACAGACAAAAATAAACATTTAATTTAATTTTATTTAATTTTATTATTTCATTTTATTTTATTTTATCTCATTTTATCTCATTTTATTTTATTTTATTTCATTTTATTTCATTTTATTTTATTTTATTTTATTTCATTTTATCTCATTTTATTTTATTTTATCTCATTTTATTTTATTTTATTTTATTTTATCTCATCTCATTTTATTTTATTTTATTTTATTTTATCTCATTTTATTTTACTTTATCTCATTTTATCTCATTTTATTTTATTTTATTTTATCTCATTTTATTTTATTTTATTTTATTTTATTTTATTTTATTTTATCTCATTTTATTTTATTTTATTTTATTTTATTTCATGTTATCTCATTTTATTTTATTTTATCTCATTTTATTTTATTTTATTTTATCTCATCTTATTTTATTTTATTTTATTTTATTTTATCTCATTTTATTTTACTTTATCTCATTTTATCTCATTTTATTTTATTTTATTTTATTTTATCTCATTTTATTTTACTTTATTTTATCTCATTTTATTTTATCTCATTTTATTTTATCTCATTTTATCTCATTTTATTTTATTTTATCTCATTTTATTTTATTTTATTTTATCTCATTTCATTTTATTTCATTTCATTTTATCTCATTTTATTTTATTTTATTTCATTTTATTTTATCTCATTTTATTTTATTTTATCTCATTTTATTTGACGAATCTGCCGATGTATCGCCATCTGCCGGTCGCGCTCGTAACGAAAGTGCTCTCCCGGAGCGGAAGCAGCGTTTACTTGTTTCCAGAGATTTCATCATTCTCTCCTCTCGCCTCGGTCCATGCTTCGCAGCGCAGCATCGGCACTGCTGAGGACCAGCACTGCGATTTCCGCCTCCTGTCCGGTGTCCACGGTCCGGTCCGCTCGGCAGTCGCTCCGCTCCGCGCCCCGAAACAGACCGTTTTCCACGTCGCTCCGCTTGTGCAAGAAGAACAAGAAGAAGAAAAGCCTGTGGCTGCAGCAAGCGGAAGGACAAACCATGGACGGAAACATGGAGGAGATCCTCGCCCCTTTGAGGGTCGCAGTCAAAGAGCAGGTACCGCTTGTTGCCTCGCGGTCTGTGAGGATTAGACGTCGTGTTATTGCCCCGGACTCACGGGGCAGGTGGTGGGGGGCAGCTGACCGGGCTCACCGGCAGACGAGGGGCAGCCATTGCTGGATAGCTGCTAATGTTAGCTGGCAGTCATGTCTGCGCCCTTTGCCACGTTTCAGTGTGCTGCTGCTGCTGCAGCAGACCTGTAGTGAGCAGGGTGGGGTTAACAACAGATGCCGATTTAAGGCTGCTGCAGGGAAATTAAAAATTTTAAATTAAAAAAACCGACAATTTCCATGGTAAACATGCCCAGACTCAGGGTTTTTTTCTGTGTGTCTCATGCCACCTCCTGTGTTTTAAGGGGGACCTTGTGCGTCAAATGAAACAAGATGGAGCTCCTGATGTGGATGTCACCAAAGCCGTGGCTGAACTGAAAGCAAGGAAGAGAACTCTGGAGGCCAAGGTGAGTGCAGGTGAACTGTGGATCCGGATGCACTGAACTGAATCTGACTTGAGTCTGTTCGGTGAATCAGAAATCTTTTGTGAGTTCCCTGCCAGGCCTTGCATAACTTGTTGAGAACATGACTAATACGATTTGCAATTGCAAGTGCTTATTCACCACCACACTTTTCAGCTGAAGTAACCAGGCTGTACTGCAAATATTGACACACTGTCATTAAAATTTGCGCAGCGTGCCCGCACTTTTGTTGACTTTAATCAGTGCTGATGAGCAGACTTTTGTTGTATAAAACTGTTCCCAAAGATCAAGAAAGTATTGCTCAGATCTTAAACTCGCTCTGGCCTATGTGAGGGGGGGGAAAAAATTGTAAATATAATTCTCTTTCTTGCAGGAACTGTCATTACAACCCAAGGATGACATCGTTGACAGAACCAAGATGGAGGATACCCTCAAGAGGCGATTCTTTTACGACCAGGCCTTTGCCATCTATGGAGGTAAGACTTCAACAGCCAAACGTTGGGAAAATAAAGCTCTCGGTTGGTGCACAAATCGCCGTACGCATAGTCTTTTAAGCATTCTGTTACCATGCAGTAATGCTCTTCAGGTGTGAGCGGCCTGTACGACTTCGGCCCCGTGGGCTGTGCCCTGAAGAACAACATCCTGCAGGCCTGGAGGCAGCACTTCATCCAGGAGGAGCAGATCCTGGAGATCGACTGCACCATGCTGACCCCCGAGCCTGTCCTCAAGTAGGTGTCCTGTAATGCTTTTGTCCACTGATACAAATGTGTTTTTGTCACCTGTCATATCATGTCCTCTATGTCTGTGAACAGCTTTTGGCCTTCGTTTTATGTATATTTAATTGATGAAAATGTTAGAAGCTGTTGAATAGAGTGCCTGGTGGTTCCTAGAGTCAGCTTCCAAAGTGCTGAACTGTGGGTTTTTGTTAACAGGCGCATATCGATTCTGCAATTTTATGCATGGAAGCTGCCACTTCAGCAGCCTTCCATAGCCCGGTTGCAGATACATTGTTTGGAATTGAATATTAATAAGACATCTTTTAACAAGTCTTGGGCTAATCAGATGTTTCATTTGTTTCCTTAATTTTTACATAGGACATCAGGACATGTGGACAAATTTGCTGACTACATGGTGAAAGATGTCAAGAATGGTGAATGCTTCAGGGCTGACCACCTCCTCAAAGGTAAGCCTTTTTCTACATCCGCCTGTTTGTCTTTGAGTATATTTAGAGACTTGGCTTCCACTACTGTCTATCCCTCTTTCCCCAAAGCACCTCCCGCAGAGGTCTTCGTACATTTTTCATATGTCTTCATTGGGTTCTGCAGAGGGAGGGGGAGGACACGATCCAAACTTGTGTTGTCAGTGGCGGCTGCTGGTTGGCCAAGCTCGCAGTATCACTGTTGTGCCTGAGGGAGAATGGAAGTGGCCGGACCAGCAGAAATCACACAGAGCTTTCGTAGCAATACAAGCTGCAAGGATCACAGACACTGGAGCTGTGCCAAAAAGCTGGGGGGAAGTTTGAGGTTTAAGGAGAACATGTCAGTTCCTGAATGACTTTGAGACTAATTGGCTCAGATGCCAAAAAAGAAATGACCTAATGAAACTTGAAAATGTTAATCACTGAAATGTCAAGTCAAGTCAAGTCATGTTATGTTTGAGATATGTCAAAGGGACATCTCAAACTTACTCTAAAACTATGTGCATTTCATCCTGCTGAGCAGTTTCAAGCTTATTTTCACACTGTAGGTAGAATGAAATAAATGAAAACTAATGTTCATGTCTTGTGTTTGACTCTATGGTCTGTTAAGTATTATTCAGACTGTATGTGAAATCCTTGTTCTCGTGTTTCTGTGTCCTACAGCCCATCTTCAGAAGCTGATGTCTGATAAGAAATGCACAGCAGAGAAGAAGGCAGAGATGGAGGAAGTTGTCACTCAGGTTAGTGTTAACTGAGACAAAATGTCCCTTTTTTTTGAGAGAGAGATTATGTGGAAAAACTGTTTCTGACAGGGTTTTAAATGATTCACTGTACTTGTTTTTGTCTAATATTATGTTCAGATGGACAACTACACCCAGCAGGAGCTGACGGATCTCTTTGTAAAATACAACGTCAAGTCACCCACCACAGGAAATGACCTCACAGCTCCCATCTCCTTTAACCTGATGTTTCAGACGTCCATTGGACCAGGGGGGAACATGACAGGGTATAATGAAATGCAGTACTACAGAGACCTTTTCCCTTGATGTTGTCACATTTGTTGAGTGATTGATTTAATCTAAATTTGCAGCTATCTGAGGCCTGAAACAGCTCAGGGAATCTTCCTCAACTTCAAGCGTCTATTGGAGTTTAACCAGGGAAAACTGCCCTTTGCTGCTGCTCAGATAGGAAACTCCTTTAGGAATGAAATCTCTCCTCGCTCTGGACTCATTCGTGTTAGGTAAGAGATCTGCCTATTACATATAATAATTATTATTATTAATATAAGTATTTTGTGTCTGTTCTGGTCGATAGATGTGGCTCATTTAAGCAGGAATATAATTGCTCCACATTTCCACACAGAGAGTTCACCATGGCTGAGATCGAGCACTTTGTGGATCCAACTGAGAAGGTCCATCCTAAATTCTCCAATGTAGCCGACCTGGACATCATATTATACTCCTCCAAGGCTCAGACCAGCGGTCAGTCTGCGCAAATCATGAGGCTGGGGGACGCTGTGGAGCAGGTAGAAATAACTACAACAACTTTGACTTTTGGACTAAGTAAATCTGTCTATGTTTAGTTATAGTTCAAATAGAGGAATAAACAACTGTACTTGCAGCTTTTGTTAAGTCATAATGTGTTTGCCATACTTCCGACTTTTCTTTGCTGTGATTGGTTGTAGGTCTAACTAATTGCGTCCAGAGGCATTTTGGTCTGTGTCCATTTATAACGTCTAACCCTAACCCCTAACCCTTTAGAAATAAAAAATGGACTGAGGGGTTCCAAACTAATTCACATTTGCGAATTGAGTTTTGCAATGCCAGGCTAGGAGTTTTCAGAAGGTATTTACACAGGAAATGTCTGATAAATATCATCTTGAGTAATATGGATATGTAAACAAGCTTTTAGAGGAATTCACTGTTCACTTTATCACTTGTTGTGTCTGTGCAATCTTATGTTGGAAAATGACAAATAAATGACCTTAATGATTTCCAAATACTGAACACTGAAAGATGAAATATGATCTCACCTCATAGTATTGACACATATTGAAGGGAAGTTGATCTTCTGTCATCTTCTGTCTCATTCAGGGAGTGATCAATAACTCCGTCCTGGGATATTTCATCGGGAGGATCTACCTCTACCTTACTAAAGTTGGTATCGCCAAAGACAAGCTGCGTTTCCGACAGCACATGGACAATGAGATGGCTCACTACGCCTGTGACTGCTGGGATGCTGAAACCAAAACCTCCTATGTAAGTTCTTCTCCACTTTTTCTTTGTGGCTTATCTAGTCCACACACTTTTGCTCAAAGTAAACGTTTGTTGCTTGCAGGGCTGGATCGAGATTGTGGGGTGTGCTGACCGGTCTTGCTTTGATCTGAAATGCCATGCACGAGCTACAAAGGTCCCTCTGGTTGCTGAAAAGCCCCTTAAAGAACCCATATCCTTCAACTGTGGCAGCCCTAACATTGAAAAAGATCATCCATCAAACACATAAAAATTCTGAGTACTATAATGCGTCTTCATTCCTCAGTCATTCTCCTTAACTTCTCCACACAAAGTTGTAAATGTCGTCCAGTTTGAAGCCAACAAAGGAGCCATTGGGAAGGCGTATAAGAAGGATGCAAAGATAGCCATGGAGTATCTGTCTGTGTGTGACGAATGCTTCATTACAGAACATGAACAGCTGCTCAATGAGACTGGGTGAGTTTTGTTAACTGCAGTCCTACAGTTATGGGCGCCCGATGAAAGGCTGTGGTTTTGTAATTTCCAGCACAGTCACTGACTTATTTTTACTCTGCAGAGAGTTCACCATCGAGACAGAAGGCAAGTCGTTCAAACTCACAAAGGACATGGTCAGTGTGAAGCGATTCCAGAAGACTCTGCATGGTGAGATTTTCATGTCTTGTGTTTTATCTTTCAACATCTTAAGAACATGTCGGAAATAAATGTTTTTACTTTAACATATCGCTCGGATTTTCTTATGTCTGCAATCCATAAATATATCCTATAATGTTGGGATACTTGGAGCGACAACTTCTATAACAAACAACTTCTGTCTGTCTTTGTCGTCCACAGTGGAGGAAGTTGTTCCCAATGTAATCGAGCCCTCCTTTGGCATTGGTAGGATCATGTACACCATCTTTGAGCACACATTCCATGTCAGAGAAGGTGACGAGCAAAGAACAGTAAGTCGACAGTTTGGATCATCAATAATAATAATAATAAATAAATTGAGACATAAGCCAGGTGGTGAGTTTGGCTTGAAGGAACTAAAGAAGGAGTCAAATGTGTGCTTTGTGTTTATTATGTGGCTTCATGACCTTGAACATAAAAGTTACCTGTGGCTGCTAACTGACATATGTGTTCATGGTGCTGAAATTGAAATGGTTAACAACTGGTACATCATCTTGAATGACTCACATGACACAGTTTATGAAATTAGAACAGTTTAGCACTCGTCCCTGTTGTACACTATTTTGCATGTATTGTAGTCTTATGTTTGCTGGTTGCCTGTAATAACTTTTTGTTCTTCTTTTCTACAGTACTTTAGCTTCCCTGCTACTGTAGCTCCATACAAATGTTCCGTCCTGCCTCTGAGTCAGAACCAGGAATTTGTGCCCTTCGTGAGGGAATTATGTAAGCGCCCACATAATGATAACGTATATGTTCTATTTCTGTCTGTGAGGAGGGAAAACAGCATGCTCCCTGTGTTGGTTTTACAGTATTTTTTTTCTCTGTCTTCCCCTTAGCTGAGGCAATGACCAAAAATGGCGTGTCTCACAAGGTGGATGACTCTTCAGGATCCATCGGGAGGCGTTACGCCAGGACGGACGAGATCGGAGTTGCGTTTGGCATCACAATCGACTTCGACACAGTGAACAAGACGCCTCACACAGCCACTCTGAGAGACCGCGACTCAATGAGGCAGATCAGGGCCGAGGTAAAGCTCAAGTTCAAGTTTTTTGGGTATAACTGATCAGATACCCTTTCCTAAATCAATCATTCTTTAGTAGCTCTCACTATGGACTGAACCAGTAACAGGCTTTTTCCACAAAAACATACAAACATCATTCCTTAGTGAGGAGCTTGACACCACTTCAAAAAAGTGTTCATTAACCACAGCAGCGTTTCCACTGCAATTACACCATTAAACACAATCAAGTAAACATTTTCTTCTCTCCTCAGGTCAGTGAGTTGCCTGTGATTATTCGGGATTTGGCCAACGGCACATTGAGCTGGGCGGAAGTGGAAAGCAAGTACCCCATCTTTGAAGGACAGGAGACCAGCAAGAAGGACACAGTTGAAGAGTAAAGCTCGCTCGTCTGCCACTCACTCCATGAAAATCCACGGACTCACCAGGAAGACTATTGCAGCTGTATTGTGATAAGCTATAGTGGTGCACCGAGCCCTCCTTGTGTTCTACACCACTGCAATCACTAAAATGTCATGTATTCATCATATCTAACAGTTGTGGAAAGCTTGCACAGGACTGTTGTTTCTTCGATGAGCAACTTTTCATCCATGTATGACCATGTCGATATGTTTTAAAAGGGAGAAAATGTAATCAGGTTGCTCTCATCAGTGGAGCGAGGCTTCCACCATTCCAGTTTTCAGGCAGATTGGATTGAGATATTTAACAATTTCAATAAAACAGCCAGCACTTACTGGACACAGGTGTACAACTGCACTGTTTTTTATCACGATTTCAAAGCTTCTCTGGCTGAGCGACGCACAACCACTAAAGCCCAGTGGTCCCTGTCACAGTGATCACTACTATCATGCAAGTATAAAGTCAAACACAGTGGTTCAGTTGAAAGATTGAATCAACAGATTCCTTTTGAGCTCAGGTTAATAAATCATCAACTGCTGGTCAAAAGGCAAACTGGAGTTAAACCCTTTAGCTTTAATTATAAAGTTTGGGAAATGCATGCAGCTTTATCATGTATAATGTCCTGACTGCATGTAAGAATACAACATAGCAGCAGCCCTTAACTGTTGATTATTCATTTTGACCACTAGCTGGCGACAGATGGTTCATCATTACTGGGAAGCCCTCAGGGGAAGCCCCTGGCACTATACAAGACACTGAAGCTTTACATGATGTAATAGTAAAAGATGAAGGCAACTGTCAAAGTGCATATAAATGAAGTGGAAAAAATACTTAGATAATAGTGTGTGGGAATCCAGAAAAGCACAATACAGAAACAAACTTGTAAGCAAACCAAGTAAACAAAATAAAAGATCTACTTGATTGTAGACAGAAGGTATAATGCTTATTTTTAAGTTTTGAACCTTTGAACCTTGCAACTGGCAAGTATTTATTTGCCTTTAAAGTCTTTATTACAGACGGTGGAGCGATTACAGGAAATAACAGATGCAGCAAATGTCCTGTTTCATTATTACTTAATATTGTATGGGGGTCCAATGCAAACATCTAGTCTTAATATATTTGTTTCAGTTTATTCTGTGCTCACATGTGGCATATTTCGAAATACATCTGTGTTTGATCAAATAACCCAATGACTTATAATATACTTAATGTAGACTGTTGTGTGCACAAGTAGGAATGGGAGTAATGGGGGTCAAAAGTGTCGCAACAATGTATTTGTGCTCTGCAGCCACCCGCTGGGTTGATGCTGCCATGCTGGGTGCATGTAATGAACAGGAACCTAGGCTGTTAATGAAGACCGTTCACTCTCCACAGAAAGGCTGGACAGGTGCTGTTGTCTCACTGCTGGATGATGCAACAGAAAGCCCCGGTTTCAGACATACCAGAGTCAGGCTGCACAGAAAACATGCACCTCCCCTTCTCTTCCCCCGAGCTGTTGAAGAAAGCCTGAAGGAGCAGACTCCAGAGCAGATCACAGGAGCAGATCACAGGAGCAGATCACAGGAGCAGATCCACGGCTGGCTGCAGGAGGAACAGGGAGCTTTTCATACGTGTCAAGATGGAAGAAGTGCTGGCGCCTTTAAGGGAGGCTGTGAGGGAACAGGTGAGATACTCTGCCAGGTTACACACCTGCAAGCTGCACGTCGTCCGACTCCCAGCATGCACGGACTGTTGACTGGAGAGCTGGTTATATGCTTCAAATTTATTTCTGGGTTTGGATCGTGAATTTATCATTTAGATACAGAAATAACGCGGGCGATTCTAATATTTGCATCCAAGCAGGATTCAGAGACTGTGCATGGTTGAACAGTTTATGTATGTGAGGATGAAAACAGATGTCAGACTATTTTATGCAAAATGTGCACGTTGTCTGGTTGCATTGTGGCAACAGGTTTCACACTGAATGTTTTTCAATGGCTAGAAATTATACAAGTCTGAAAACAAAAGTGAAACTTGCATGGTCCAAACAGGCATTTGTCACTTTAATAGCAGATAGGACTTTATAACAGATGTACATAAATAGATAAAAAAATAAAAAATAAAAGATAAAATAAAAACAGCATTAATTACTAGAAATATACAGGCTATGTGTGTGCTTAGATGATTAGATGTTTTTTTTTAATTACTATATTTACAGAAAGAACAAATAAAATATAAAACAATTACAAGGTTCATTTCTAAGTTGTTTTTCTGAGGTTGAAAAGGTATTTTTCTGCAGGGCGACTTGTTGCATCAGTTGAAGAAAAAGGGCGCCACAGAGCAGGAGCTGAGCAGAGCTGTTGCAGAGCTGAAAGCCCGGAAGAGGATTCTTGAAGCTAAGGTCAGAGTCTCACAACGCCTGGTTAATCTTTTCCTGACATCCTCTGGTTCCACTTTCTATTTGAATAATACAACATTTACTATAAATGTAATTCTGGCATGTCTTTTAAATCTAAAGAATATATATTATTCAGTGATGCCCCTTCAATTCTAGGAGTTAGCTTTGCAGCCCAAAGATGACACAGTGGACAGGGTGAAGATGGAGGATACCTTAAAGAGGAGATTCTTCTACGATCAGGCTTTTGCCATATATGGAGGTAAAATACTGCAATACTACAAAAAACAGCAACATTTGAAGTGAAGTCCCAGAGAGTTGATTACGAAATGTGACGGTGACAGAGCATACAGGAAGATATTATCCAAAATATTTCAATGTACAGGCTAAATAACTAATTGTTTCTCAGGTGTGAGCGGCCTGTACGACTTCGGCCCTGTGGGCTGTGCCCTGAAGAACAACATCCTGCAGGCCTGGAGGCAGCACTTCATCCAGGAGGAGCAGATCCTGGAGATCGACTGCACCATGCTGACCCCCGAGCCTGTCCTCAAGTAGGTGCCAACACGCCTCAAAACATGTAGAAACCTGACTTGACTTTGATTGAGAGAGTGCAAATTAAAGTTGTACCTACATTGGACTTAAAACCTGTTGGCTCCCTGCAGGACGTCCGGGCATGTGGATAAATTTGCCGACTACATGGTGAAAGATGCCAAGACGGGAGAATGTTACCGTGCTGATCACCTCCTCAAAGGTGACTTTGTACTACCACCTTTACATCTTTTAGAGGATTAAAAATGGGCCCCACCTACCAGTTCCTCCCCTGAGCTTCCCATTATTTCCTTGCATTGCTAACAAGGTGTCAGATTTCTTCCCTCAAGAGAAGAACGACCTGTAGGCCAAACACTTTCCCACGGCAGATGATTACTAGCTGAGCTGTTAATGTGCAAATTATTATAGTTATTACTAGTTGAAAGTGCTGATGTGGGGCTTTCACACAGTATCTTATTCATATCTGTACACCAAAAAAGAAAGCGTTGCTTTTTATTAATTTTAAAACTTAAAATTAGTCATATTAACTAAACAAGTTGGGATAAAATCACTTTTCATGTCACTGTGTATTAAAAGTGAAACAATATTTTTTACAACCTTGATCGTTTCTATAGTAGTATTTTGAATGATTATCACTTATTATTTGTACATTTTTAAAAAGTTATATTTCGGGTTTCTGTCAGCTTTATATTTTGTTAGTCAGACCTGTAGCTGAGTTTGTACCGAAAAAACGATACCATGAATGTGAGATCAGTAGAGTTTAAAAGGTGCTAAACAAAGACAAAAATAAATGCAAAGTCAACATTAAGACAATTTGAAAATTTCAAGCAAAATGTCTTTGATTGAATCACTGTAATAGCTGCTGAATGAGGTGTTCGTTTCCTCACAGCTCACTTAAAAAAACTGATGTCAGATGAGAAGTGCACAGCAGAGAAGGTGACCGAGATGGAGGACGTAATCACTCAGGTGGGCGCTTGACGAACACGTCCACTACACATGTTCACATGCTGTGAAGTTGCAGGATACACTGAGATCTGCTGGTTGGGAAACAATCCTCTAATGTTTGCTCTCCGTTCTAGATGGACAACTACACTCAGCAGGAGCTGACGGATCTCTTTGTGAAATACGACGTCAAGTCTCCCTCAACAGGAAATGACCTCACACCTCCCGTCTCCTTCAACCTGATGTTTCAGACGTCCATTGGACCAGCGGGGAACATGCCTGGGTACTGATCAGCAACACATCATCTGTCTCAAGTATCTTATATATATAAAAAAAAACATTTTCTGTATTAATATTGTGTCAACTAATTGTGGCTTTGCAGCTACCTGAGGCCTGAGACCGCTCAGGGAATGTTCCTCAACTTCAAACGTTTGCTTGAGTTCAACCAGGGGAAGCTCCCCTTTGGCGCTGCTCAGATCGGAAACTCCTTCAGGAACGAGATTTCTCCTCGCTCTGGACTCATTCGTGTTAGGTAACCAAAAACTCTACTAGCTCTTTAATTACTCAACTGCACATTGTGATTACTATACAGTGGGACATAAACTTCCACTGCTTACAGAGAGTTCACCATGGCTGAGATCGAGCACTTTGTGGACCCGAATGAGAAGATCCACCCTAAATTCTCTAATGTAGCCGACCTGGAGATCATGCTGTTCTCCTCCAAGGCTCAGACCAGCGGTCAGTCTGCACAAATCATGAGGCTGGGGGACGCGGTGGAGCAGGTGGGAATCATTAGAGTGACTTATTATTATATATTGTGAGCGCATGTGTGTGCTGAAAACATACCTGGTCTTATGCGGACACAGTTACTGATGGTCACTGACAAATGTTTTAACCCTAATTCAACCTTATAAAGCATAACACAAGATCAAATAGCAGGAAATAGAGGATTTTAGCATAAATGTTACATTATAAAATCCCCATAGTGTGGTATAGAAATGTCTTTCTTGTGCATAATTATGATACTTAAACAACAAATCAATAGTAAATAGATAAACATGATTATCTGTTGTAATTACATTGTAGATTACATTAAGTGAAGTTGTTACATCAATAAATGCAATGAAAATGATCTTTAATTTCCAGATTTGTTGGTTTATTCAGTATTTAATGGACTGTCATCATGATAATGTCTTTAAATCTTCTTTGTGTCAACAGGGAGTGATCAACAATTCAGTGTTGGGTTACTTCATTGGAAGAATCTACCTCTATCTAATTAAAGTGGGACTGTCCAAAGAAAAAGTGCGCTTCCGTCAGCACATGGAAAACGAGATGGCTCACTACGCATGCGACTGCTGGGATGCTGAGTCCAAAACTTCCTATGTAAATCTTTTTTTCTGTTTTATTCACACATATAGACTGAGAAGTTTGGAACTGTGGCAGCAACTCAAGTTTGTTTTTCTCCCTCAGGGCTGGATTGAGATCGTGGGCTGTGCTGACCGCGCCTGCTATGACCTCTCATGTCACTCCAGAGCCACCAAGGTCCCTCTAGTGGCTGAAAAGCCCCTGAAAGAACCCATATCCTTCTATTCTCCCAGTCCAACAATCCATTGTATGATCTAATTTTAACTATTTTTTGATTATGTAGTGTGCTTATACTGCGAAAATGATATATAAGAGTACAAACATGAATGCTACAATCACTACATTTTTGGGCCTGTTATTGATGACACCAGCAGCATGCAGTGTTGTGATGCTACCAGTAGGAGGCGCCAAAGTGAGCAATGTTAAAATCTGGATCTTTAAAGTCCCCCTTCACTCAGAAATGTGTTCTGCTTATTGTCATGACATTTGTTGATGTTTGACTTTCACTGTGAAGAATGATGTAAGTGCAGATTTTCACACAAAAAAGGCAGTTTTTCCATCCATCTGCTGAAGAGGGAAAAGTTTCTCTGTTATCACTTAAATGTGAGTTTAATGTGTGTATCTACAAGTATTGGACATTAGAACAAGTTTGGAAACTAATCATGGTTCAGTATGCAACTTACTAAAGTGTGATGTGAAAATTGGAAACCTCCAGGCCACATACACTGAGAATGGACTTTTCTTTTGAAGTAGGAAACATGTTGTTTCCACTAGTTAAACTTTTGAAATGAAAATTATTTGGATATTCAGAAATTCTGTTTTTTTGGAGTGGACATTCAACCTATGTGTACAATCTAATTACTTGAGTCTGAAGACTCAATCTTGACCTTGGAAAAGCATATATGTGATAAAATATTCTAAACTCAAGGTTCATTTAATATAATTTTTTTGAGATTTTGATCCACTTTATTCTGCTAATTTGGTTTGGAAACTTGATTAGTTTCCATTTCCTGAAGAAGGCCTGAATCTCCTTAAAATGCTGGATTCCTCTGTTTTACTCCTTAACTTCTTCACACAAGGTAGTGAACGTTGTCCAGTTTGAGCCCAATAAAGGAGCCATAGGAACGGCCTACAAGAAAGATGCCAAGTTGGTTCTGGAGTACCTGGCTGTCTGTGACGAATGCTACATCAGTGATCAGGAGAAGCTTCTCAATGAAAAGGGGTAATTTCTGACTGCAGTGATCACTACCGAAGAAAATTAAGTTTATTTATGAATGTGTTTGTGCGTCTTTATATTCCAAGTTGATTTGTGTGTTGTATTTATGTCTGTAGGGAGTTTAGCTTTGAGACAGAGGGCAGGACATTGAAACTGACCAAAGACATGGTCAGTGTGAAGAGGTTCCAGAAAACTTTGCACGGTAAGAGGTGACACCAATCCTGCCTCGGAGCTGTACAGGGGAACAGTGAGTTGTTCATGTGGGAAAACAACCGTCTCTATTTTCCCACAGTGGAGGAGATTGTTCCCAATGTAATCGAGCCGTCCTTTGGCATCGGCAGGATCATGTACTCGATCTTCGAACACTCGTTCTGTGTCCGGCAGGGGGATGAACAGAGGACGGTGAGAATGCTTCAAAACAAGGAATGAGATCTGACTGAGAATCATCTGCTTTTTAAAATTGTTTCACTGTTCATTTTAATGGAAGAGGAATTCTTTCTTGTCCAGTATTTCAGCTTCCCTGCCACTGTGGCCCCATACAAATGTTCCATCCTTCCTCTGAGCCAAAACCAGGAGTTTACACCATTTGTCCAACAGTTGTGTGAGTGAAACCTTCAGATTTCAATACATTTAAAGAAGTTGTTTTACATTTTGGGAAATACACTCATTTCGTTTATTGAATATTGAATATTTAATGAGAGCATATTAGATTGTTATTTTGTTTTTATATTTATATGAATGTCCTTTCTTTGCCTTGTAGAACTTATCTATTCAAAGTATTCATTGTGAATTTTTGACTATTCCTTTCTCCTTTAAGCTGAGGCAATGACTAAAAACGGCGTGTCTCACAAAGTGGACGACTCTTCAGGATCCATCGGGCGGCGCTACGCCAGGTCTGACGAGATCGGAGTGGCGTTTGGCATCACCATCGACTTCGACACGGTGAACAAGACGCCTCAGACAGCCACTCTGAGAGACCGCGACTCAATGAGGCAGATCAGGGCCGAGGTAGAACAATCCGACAACTTCAGCTTCGATTAACTAAATGTAAGGCTTGCACAGTCACGTCTGCAGATAGTTTTTGTTCTAATAGACACAATTATATTGCAGGTCACTGAGCTGCCGGGGATGGTTCGAGATCTGGCCAACGGCAACTTGACATGGGCTGAGGTGGAGGGCAAGTACCCCATCTTTGAAGGACAGGAGACCATCAAGAAGGAGTAACAAAACTGTGACTCCTCTACTGTACGCACAGTTGTCAATAAGGATTTTACATGTCACCATAGCCTTATGAATTTTACCTTTTTACATAAAGGAAAAAGCTATTTCCTTTCATTGGGAATGTTTGTGATGGTATATATCTTTATCTGTATGTATTCAGACATGTAATATACAGTTGAAGTAAACAGCAGGATCTGGAGATTCAAACGTGTCACATAGACTGGAGGAAAGCTTATCCAGTCACAAACATCCTGGAGAGCTAACACAGTCCTCTGTGGCCTCCTTCCTCGAGTCACCTGAGTAACTCTGTTAACAGCTCCCAGTGGATGTGTAACATCTGATACTGTGAAGCAGAAAACATAGATACAACCAGGTATGGACTTGTGTTTTATAAATTTCTTTAATACTGTATGCCTTGGTTGACCTTTTCAAATAAAACACATACTGCACGGTTCTTGTCCCTGTGTAAACATGTCCTGCTATGTTCCAGCTGTAAATTCTGCGTTGTATGTTGTGTTGCTGTCACTAGACGGCACTGCATGTTGTTGCACAGCTTCACTGTAGAATGTGAGAGGGCGTGGACGCTTGGCTACAGCTCCAAATTGCAACAGGCTTAGACCCTCCCAAAACAGACCTGGCAACCCAGAAAATGGAAAATAGCAACGAAAGAAAAGAGGTGTTTTAATTTGAAAAAATGGAAAATAGTTACACAGCATTTTTTTTTTTTTTTTTTTTTTGAGTGTGTCAAAAAAAGACAAAAACTAATGCAAACATAAGCAAACTTAACAATTACACTGTTATGGTAATTAGGCTCTTTTGCATATAATGACTGATGATGATTTACTCTAATGAAGTTTATTCTGCACAGAACAGACTCACTGCATAGCCTCAGGAAGTGGTTTTAAACCTCTTCTGGTGGTAGGGTGAGTTAAAAAATGACAAAAGAAAAAAGACCCTAATAGACTCCCAACGTTGTGTGTCTTACAGTCTGGTGGCAGTGCTCGTGTTCCGCCCCCTGCTGCTTCAGTGGTCAAAGTATAAATACATCATGTCACCTTTAACCGGCGGCTCTCCCTCTCAGGGAGTCACAGGGACTCACCCTGCGCTCCGTAGATGCACAGCACATGAATTTTATTTTTTTTTTTGTACATTTTTTTTTCTTCCTTAACGTGACATTTTAATCTGCGTTTTTTCACCCCCTCCCGCGCAAATCGAAAAAGGTGCGTTTTATAGAAATTTTTTTTTGTTTGTTTGTTTGTTTTTCCGGGGGCCGCAACTGCTGCGTTCAAGGTCAGTATCACAGCAGGTGGTGCGGAGGACGAAGTGAAGTGCATGACCGTGTGGCGTTTTCACTCAGATGTTGTGAGGGAGAAAAAAACAGGGAGAAATTATGATACGGCTACAAAAGAAAAAAAAAAATATTGCGCTCTTTTAACTGGAAACCTGAAAAGCAACGCGGTGTTGATTTGATGCACAAGAAAAATAGCCCATGAATAACTTCACTGGAGAGAAGTTGTTTGGTTAAAAATAGCAAGCAGCTGCACTTTGTTGGGTGTTCATGTGTCATCAGTGGAAACTTGCCCTCCACTGTTCTTCCTGACAATCACAAGCAAATCAGGGAGATAAAACTCCCAACTGATGGTGGCTTTTAGGACTTAAAGCAATCATTGGACAGAGACCCCATGAATGCATTATTCGGACTGGTATCTGTTGAAAGTAGAAGAGAAAAGAAAACAGCTTCTTATTTCACAGAGGAGACATCAAAACAATATGCAGCATGAAGAAGTTGCAGAAGTGTATAAAACTCAAGTGCATTTACTCAAGTACTGTTTTTATTAACTTTACTTGACTATTTCCATTTTTTGCTACTTTATTCTTCCACTCCACTACATATCATACTGTACTTCGTACTTTTTATTTGACAGATATAGTCCCTACTTACTTAAAAAGAGCTGTACCCCGACTAAATAGTTACAACATGAAAATGCTGCTTACACATGAATGCATCACTAATAATAATCAATAACACTATCAAAGGAGCCACTTGAGTACTTTTACTTCTGATACTTCAACTAGACTTTACTGCTAAATGTGTTTTTACATGAAGGTACTGCTACGTTTATTCAAGGAAAAGATTTCAATATTTCTTCCACCATGAGAAGCATTGTCTGAAATCTAAAAACAAAGTTGTGATCAAAGTTGACTAAAACAAGTTGTAGATGGTCCAGGTAGTACAAGTATAAGAAGCAGAGAAAACTAGCTCAGGTTTGACCAACTACAACATTAAAGTACCGCTTACATGTTAATGCAACAATAAAATGATCCAACAATAAACACAGGGGCCATTTTGCATAATGGGTACTTTTACTTTTGATGCTTACTTTGCTTTTAATATTCCTGTACTTTTAGTTAAGTAAACTGTTGAGTGGAGAACTTTCACACTGTAACTGTATTTTTACATTGTGGTATTGTTACTTTACTTACTATGTAGTTGAGTAGTTTCAACTATTGTTAACCATCATAATTTATGATCTTGTCTCATTACGGCCATCAGATAAATACAAGTACAGTAAAAAAAAAGCAGAATCTCCCTCTGAAGTATAGTGGAGTAAAAGTATTAAGTGCCACAGAAAGGATATACTGAAGTAAAGTTCCTCTAGTGCAGTACCTACAGTACCACAGGAGGTAAATGTTACTTTGCACCTCTAATAATAATAAAGTCAGGGCATGTACAGTACTTGACACGGGACAGTGATCTAAATCAGGAATGATCGAGAAGGTGAGACGTCTATTTTTAGTCACAGTTGGAATACATGTCTCTCATACAAACATTGATGTTGCATTGTTGCAGTTTCCTTTTTTGTTTAGTTTTAAGCTCACAGCTGCTGGTTCAGGACTGTCCAGTGTGCTGATAAGCAGAATGTGTTCTCCTTTCTAGTGTACAGATACGATCAGGGTGAGGAGGTGATGACCACTGTGTCAACCATCAGGGTGTGTTTTTTGTTTGTACTGCAAGTTAAAGAAGCCCTGACATGCTGTAACACATGTTTAACTGGTTTAGCTGTACAAAATAAGTGTTGACTGGTTCGGTTTGGTGTGTTCAGGAGTGTCCAGAGCTCCTCCTAACTGTGTCAACATGGGGATCAAAGCTGCTCTCCCCAAATATGAGATCTATTTCTACAACACGGTGCTTTGTTTGGCCGTGTTCTGGGCCGCCAGCTGGATCTTTGAGGTGTCCAGTTGTGAGTATGAGAAAGTTCACACACACACACACACACACACACACACACACACACACAGCTGGGAAGGGTACTCTAATAACATGCTTGTGAACTACAGTTAATTCTGTGCAAATGAATATGACTCTGATGCAGTCTGACATGAACACAAGTAAAAGTTTGATCACCTGCGTTGAAAACGTGATAAATCAAATGTCTTTAAAACTACTTTAAAGGATAAATCTAGTGATGTCCCCAACAAATACACTATTTACTCCTGTTTGTGTAATGTTTGCTAAAAACTTCAGTGCCCAGCTGTTTTAGGGATTTTAAGGACAATACTAATATTAAAATAAGAATTTCAAAAAGTCTTCAAAAGTCTGATAGCTATATATGTAATTGTGTGCATTAATAATGTTAAATGCTTCCCTTAAACTTGGTTATTAAAGTCCTTGTACACCAGCACAAGGGTATTCAATGATTCTGGCTGATCAGACCTGTGCTGAAGTTAAAGTTGAGCAAAGCTATGTCACCAAACTCCATGTACCAATGAAAATGGAGTTTATGTACCAATAAAAATGATAAATCTGTTAATTGTCTCTCACTAACAGGTGCAGCAAAACTAGTGTGAGGGAGATGTCAATCAAAGCAAAGTAGAGCTTAAATGGTCAGTTGCTTAATCAATTAGTTGACCGGAAAATTAATCTGCAACTAGTTAGATAATTGATGTCATTTAATACATCCTCCATTTTATTTGAGTGTGAAATGTATGTTCTATATAGAGCCCACAAAAATTCACAGCAGACATTTTGGTTTGTCACAGTAGGAAACACACAGGTTAGCGTTAGGGTTAGGTTCTTTATACAGTAGGAAATCTCTCACAGATTATGTAACGTTATGCTAAATGTAGGCGACTCTGTAACACTTTGCTTCTCCAAAGTAGATAAGTGCATCAAAAGTCTATGTAAGTGAAAGTAAATTTAATGACAAACAAGCACATTAAATAAGGCTTCTCAAATACATCTTGTACTTAGTTACTTTCCACATTTACACACCTCATGCACATGTGAAAACACAAAACCATGCATGAACTTCTCAAATCTTATATCTTTAAAGAAATCAGTGCATTATTTTACCCAAAACTGACTCTGGCCTGTCAACCAGGCCTGATGTTGAGGCATGAGTTATAACTTTAGCCTTGTGTAGTGCAGCAACATACAGACAACACAATGTGCAGTATACATATAGGGGCAGCATCACTGTGTGAGGGTGAAGACTTGGAGCTATGCAGACCACGCAGAGGAGATCAGGTGTCAGTATTAATACCAGAGAGCAGAGGAAGGAAATAGGTCCAATGTTTGCCCTGAATTTAGCCACTTGTAACAAAGGTGTTTGCATCTGTATTCAAGGACAAGAGAAACATAATAAAGGAAAATATTAAGTGGCATACATTTTTTTCTCCTTTCCTATTTTCAGCCAGTGCAAACAGAAAGACATTCAAAAGCAGTGTGAAGCCAGGATGGCACTACTTTGGGAGGAAAATGGTGAGATAACATTCATGGTTTATCAAGAAAATGTGCCATTTACGTAAAAATGTGTCTAATTTTTATTTTTCTGCTCGATGACCTACAGGACACGGCTGATTTTGAGTGGATGATGTGGTTTTCCACCTTCAGAGAGCACATTCTGTTTGCTCTCTCCGGTCATGTGCTGTTCGCTAAGATCTGCTCCATGCTGGCTCCACAGGTGCTTCTACTGACTGATTCATTGATTACCTGATTGAGCTGCTGCAGGGAGAGGAACGTAGTAAAGGATGTAAAGGGCTCGGGTTTAATGATCCGAGCGAAACGTTGAGCCACTGTGAAATGAAGCGGAAGTGCTTGTTATTACAAGTACTCGGTGGCATTTGAAATCCTCTTTGTCACAATTTATTTTGACAACTTTGCCCGGCGGCTTTTTATAACATTAGCTAAACAGCAGATGATGAATGGGACCAGGTGGAGAGAAAAAGACGACTGTAGGTGAAGAATGAAAGAGACAGAAAAATAGAAAAAATAGCTCTATATTGAGCAAGATCACTCAGTGAGGTTAACCACACTGGGCCACATGTCATGTCTGAGCAGAGACTCGTGGTGAAAAGTCTATCCTTAAGTGTGAGATTTTATATCTGCCGCTTTGTGTCATTCCTTTGAGGTGCAACTTGCGGTGACACTACATTTCTCTCCCACAGTACCGGTCCCTGGTGTACATGGTGTACGGGCTGCTGGCTGTGTGGACCACTATGGGCTGGACCTACATCACCCTCATCCTGTCCCACTGTATCCTGCTCTACAGCATCTCCTTAGTGAAAATCCGTTGGCTTTGCTTTGTCACGGGACTTTGCACCCTCGCTACATTCAAGTGCGAGCCCTTCGTGTCCTGGCAGGTAAACTGCTGCCACTTAACAGAAGTAACACCACAAAAGTTGTGAATATTAGTGGGATTGTCTCATAAAACAAGAAGATATTTATGTGAGTCAAAGTGTCCAAATTTCCTTCAGCTCTTTCATGCTGCATTTTCCCTGTTTCTACTCCATGTAGGCAGGTTTTGTGGAGGGGGACTTTGACCTGCGTCATGTTCTCTTCTATGGAGGTTGTGGGTTTACTATAATGCGCTGCATGAGCTTCGCTCTGGAGAACTGCGAGAGGAAAGATGGAAACTACAACATCCTGGAGCTGCTCAAGTACAACTTCTACCTCCCCTTCTTCTTTTTCGGGCCCATCATGACCTTTGATAAGTTTTATGTTCAAGTAAGTTAAATTAGGTTTTGTATTATTATCCACAGTCATCCAGCAGCTCAGGCAATGTGGGACCTGTTTAATTTAGTGCCCTCCCCTAGATGGTATTGTATTCATGGAGCAGAGGTTCCCAACCTTTTTGGTGTATTATCCCTTAAAACTAAGAAATGTCTGCTTCTGATCCATGGTCACTGTTTGCATATGGATAGACTCAGTACATTTAAAACATTCATGCTGATTATTTACATTTATTTCTGCATCAACAGCAAAATCATTGTGCTCTCCATGAGCTGTAGGTAGGGATGTAGAGGTCTCTGAATTTGTGATGTGTGTCTGCTGCCCCCTGCAGGCCAACAAGTCAGACCTGACCAGGAAAGAGTGGGAGATGTGGAATATCAGTCTGCAGGGCCTGATTCACCTGGGAGTCATCGTTGTGGTGGACGTCCTCTTCCATTTCTTGTACATCCTCACCATCCCCACTGACCTGAAGCTGCTGAAGCACCTCTCCGACTGGGCTCTAGGTCTGTGACCTTTTGACAGGTTTGGCACAAAGTAACATGGTAACAAAACACTGGCTGACTAATGAGTGTGACTGCATTGTTTTCAGTGGGCCTAGCGTACTTTAACCTGGTGTATGACTGGGTAAAAGCAGCTGTCATGTTTGGAGTCATCAACACAGTGTCCAGGCTGGATCATCTGGACCCTCCCAAGCCACCAAAGTGCATCACTATGCTCTACGTGTTTGCTGAAACGTGAGTTGAGTTCACACATCTTGATCAGATTTGTCTTATTATACACACAGGGTACAAATGTGTAAAATGAAATCACTTTTTTTTTTCTCCTTTCATAGCCATTTTGACAGAGGAATCAATGAGTGGCTGTGCAAGTGAGTGTCTCAGAAAGAGCAAGAAATTGAAGTCTCATTAATCTTGACACATGTAGAGGTTCTGATGCGGTCTCATTATCCTCAGGTATGTGTACGATTACCTGGGTGGAAAACATGACAATGTGGTGAAGGAGCTGGTGGCTACGCTGTGCACCTTCGGCGTCACCATCCTCTGGTTGGGACCCTGCGAGGTGGTGCTGATCTGGGCTTTCTTTAACTGTTTCGGCCTCAACTTTGAGCTGTGGACCGCCAAGTTCTTCTCCATGGAGCCCTTTGCTTCGTTTGAGGTCCGTTAATGGAAGTTGCTTTAACATTTGAGTTAGGATACTGACACTAAATGCTTTTTGTATATTAATAATGTTTTACTTACAGATGGCAATGTCAGAAGCAATGTCCCGCCGGATCAGAGCCATCTTCAATACTTTCAACTTCTGGAGCATTGTGTTGTTCAACATTTTGGCTTTGAACAGTTTGGACTTTGCCAAGTTGGTCTCCAAACGGCTGCTTCTCAAAGGTGATTTTGGTTTTCTTATTTTGAAGAGGGTTCATTTTTTTATGGCCAACTTTCTTCACATTTACGTTTCTGTTTCCCTGCCAGGCTTCCCTATAACCACCATCATCGTCATGTTTGTGACCTACTGCCTGATTCAAGTAATTAAGGAGAGAGAGAGGAGGCAGGCCTTAATCGATGATCCCGATCCTCTTCCTCCCTCTCCCCCTCAAAACGCCGCCACCACCCCCGCCAGCGCTGCACCCACACCCGCTACTGCTCCCGCCGGTGCACAGCCTGTTGCAGATCCCAGCAAGGAAAAAGCAGAGTAGATATTTGATGCCAATAGTGAAGGATGTATACAGCCAACAGTATTATCAACAGTCCATAGTTTATAACAAGACTTGTGAATTGATGCTCGCTTTAATAGCATTAACTGTAAATAAGTTAACCATCATTTAACTGTTTATACCCAAATGGGGAAAAATGGAGCTTAATGAAAGACATTTACTCAAATATGATGTAATATACTGTATAATGTACAGTAGCCACTGAACATTAATAACAATAAAAAATATTCTTAACACTGTCGGGATGTCAAAACTAAATTCCCTTTTTTTTAAACCTTTGTCATTAATGCAAAAATTAAACTGCAAAGATTTGTTCAAAACATCATATTTTGTGTCTTTATGGAGAGTTTTCTTTCTGATGGAGCACTTTGAATATGAATGAGAGATGGGGGCTTTTTACAGTCCGTGAGTCAGAGTTGAATCTTGTCATTTGGGCTGTGAAGTATTTCTGTAGAGTTACATCAGCCGTTAGCTTGATTCCTGTTTGCTGCCTCCACACTGGAAAAACGTTTAACACTGTCCAGTGGAACGCCTCAGGTCACACCTGTGGTGAATCACTACCTGGACCTGAACAGTGTGATTAAGGGCATTTACTGACATTGAAGAAGCAACGTTTCCTGTTTCTGTAACAAAATTGTATGACTACTCGATGTCACAGGGGTGAAATAAAAAGAAAAGTACTTTTGTTTTCATCAAAACTCATTTAGTTTAGAGAGCTGCACGCTGATCTACTGAGAGAAGCTTTTTAGAGTTTGTTAATGTAATAATAGCATTTTTTTTATTGTCCCCCTGCTGGTTGTATTGCTGGCCCTGCCTCCTCTGCTGACATACCACATCCAAAGAACATATCTAATTATATATCCAAACATTGCAATGATAACCCTTTCTGAAAAAGACTTAATTATCTCCTACAACAGCCTGGCTTTGTCGTTTTTAACAACATTCCTAAAACAGAACTAAATTGTCTTTTTTGGGGACCATTTTAAGCCACAGATTAATGCACAATTGGTGTGCTGGTGGAGTATTTACAGCAGCAGAAGGTTTGTATGTGGGATTTACAAAATAAACTGTAGTGCCCATGTTCATGGTAACGAAGAAACATGTCACTGAGTGCAACAGTGTGGCTCATCAATGTGTCTAACAGTCTTTTAATGGGATTTGTTGACAATAAGAAAAATATAGAATATCACCACACTTAGCCTTTAGCCATAGTTAGACTTAGCCGTTCTATAATACAGTGTGAATATCATGTAAATGTAGTAATTTAACAAATTGACAGAGTGACACTGTTGCTATAATGACTCAGTTGCAGAGACCCCGGGGGGCAGCCTCTTATACCACCTACTCCAGATCCCCCCATGACTCAGGTCGGACATATTTCCCATTAAGCAATGTGTCAGCTGTCCGGGAGTGGGTGGATGTTCCTGGGGAGAGGGTAGAGGTGGGGCTGGAGGAGGCACAGGGGATTGAAGCGTGGATATTGCATTTCATGTTCCAGAATGAGGGCCCATAGCTCCACACCGAGCGCCCAGACTATAAATAACCTGCCAGTTGGAGCTCAGCTGAAGGGTCAGGACAGCTGAGGAAGTGGGCCGTCCCGGGGTTCAGCTGGTGAGGGCTAATAGCGGACTGACTGTGCCTCTGAATCCTCTTTCCAGGCTAGAAACCAAAACTACTGCCATAAAGGAGATCCATTTTGTTTGATTTGAAGCCCCTGAGAGGCTCTTCGAAGTCCCCCCCCTTGCCAGGAACGATGGCTCTACCAATAAACCCCATGGACGAACCCAGGATGTACCAGCAGACGTTGCTCCAGGACGGCCTGTACGACCTGCTGGAGAATGACAAGCTGGTCGACTGTGTGCTGAAGATCAAAGACAAGGAGTTCCCCTGCCACCGGCTGGTCCTGTGTGCCTGCAGCTCGTACTTCCGCTCCATCTTTCTGTCCGACCTGGAGGAGAGCAAGAAGAGGGAGATCGTCTTGGAGGATGTGGAGCCGGGGGTCATGGGGCTGATCCTCAAGTACCTGTACACCTCGAATATCAACGTGACGGAGCAGAACGTCCAGGACATCTTCGCAGTGGCTAATATGTACCAGATCCCTTCGATTTTCACTGTGTGCGTGTCTTTCCTGCAAAAGCGCCTGAGCCTAAGCAACTGCCTGGCTATCTTCAGGCTCGGCCTGATGCTGGACTGTCCCAGGTTGGCCATCTCTGCTCGAAATTACGCCTGCGAGCGCTTCCAGCTGATCTCCAGAGATGAGGACTTCCTCCAGCTGCTTCCCAGTGAGTTGGCAGCCATTTTATCAAACGACAATCTGAACGTAGAGACAGAGGAGGCGGTGTTTGAGGTCTTGATGAACTGGGTGTCCCGGGACGCAGAGAGCAGAGAGAAAGAGCTGCCAGGTTTGCTGGACTGCGTTCGTTTGCGACTGGTCAACGAGGACTACCTGAAGGAAAAAGTGGAGAAACACAAATTGATCTCCTTCAATCCCGAGTTGCAGCAGAAACTCCAGCTTGTCAGGGATGCTAACGCTGGGAAAATGCCGGAAGTTAAAAAAAGCAAGAGCCAGAAGGAGGACGGCGGAGCAGAGAAAGATGGAGAGAATGAGGATAAAGAGGAGGAGGAAGGTCTCCTCCCAGGCATCCTGAATGATAGCATGAGATTTGGCATGTTTGTCAGGAACTTGATCCTGATGGTGAATGACACCGGCGCCGTGGCCTACGATCCGACAGGGAACGACTGCTTTGTAGCATCAATTTCCACACAGATTCCCAAGAACCACGCCAGCCTGGTCACCAAGGAGAACCAGATCTTTGTGGCAGGAGGATTATTCTTTGATGAACAGAACAAAGAAGACCCCATGTGCTCTTTTTTCCTACAGGTAGGGAAGACTCTAAATAAAGTTTTAGAAGAAGGGAAGATGACAAATTTGCAATGACAGAAACTGATTTCAGTCCAGCCTTTTCTTAAATACTTCATTCTGTGAAGCCCTGCAGCACTTCTGCCAAGGATTAAGAAAGCAAAGTTTATGTTTTAGATTTTTGCAAAACCTCCTTTTAAAGCCCATTGTCCCACTGGTGGGTCACTCAGTAAAAACTGAACCAAATTTCACTCAAACCCACAAAACTTTCCTTTTGTTCTAATGGGGATCCAGAGTTTCCAAAGATACCGAATATGTCAGGGTGAATTTTGGGAAAATGTGAATAAAATGATGCAGAAGACATTTAGAAATATATCTGTTTGATGCAATAGTGGCGCCATACAAATCATGGAGTTATGGGATATTTCACTCTATGTAAACGTCATAAACCTTCAATGATGAGCTGAAACAAGCTGAAATAGAATACGTGTATATACCTGATGGTGTGGAAAAATAAGATTTTTCCAAATGTAGGCCTATACATGCAGCTACATAATGGGAAATACAAAGGGGGGAATTTGATGTTGTGTCTTTCTGCATGTGTATGTATACAGTACTTGAGATGGTATAAACATAACCCATTTACAAATGTTTGACCCTCGTGACCTCAGTATGACCCGGTCAGTGCTGATTGGCTAGGGATGCCTCCCGTCCCATCTCCCCGCTTCCTATTTGGGCTGGCCGAGGCCGAGAACTCCATCTTTGTGTTGGGAGGGAGGGAAATGAAGGAGGAGGAGCACACGATGGACTCGGTTTTGGTCTATGACAGAAAGTGAGTACATGTTAATGTATCAAATCTTAAGAGCGGATGATGAATGTAGTGAAATATTTGAATAGACTGTTCGTCTCAGGGCTGAATTCTAATTCATTTACACCTTCCCTGTGGTTTCTCATATCCAGATCTTTTATATGGGGTGAATCAGAGCCAATTCCTTACCCAGTCTATGGACATGCAACAGTATCCCATAATAATGTTATTTATGTGATTGGAGGAAAGGGAGACAACAAGTGAGTATTGAGCGATCAAAATATATTCATCTATGGAAAGTGTGAAGATTTAATAGGAATATTATTCTTAATAACTGTGGTCTTTGTCTCTCTTATGAAAAGGAGCTGTTTGAAGAAGATGTGCGCATATGACCCCATGAGATTTGAATGGAAGGAGCTTGCACCCATGAAAATAGCTCGTTCTTTATTTGGAGCCACCGTTCATAAAGACAAAATATATGTGGCAGCAGGAGTCACCGATACTGGGCTGACAGACTCTGTGGAGGTGTACGACATCGCTACCGACAAGTGAGTTCCTCAAAGTCAGTGAATAAGGCTGACAAAAGTAGATGAATCTGGGTGCCACATACAGTTGCTGGCCCGAGGCTTGTGCAAATTGAGTGGCTGCTTAGGGCATGAAGTCTCCAGGGGACCCCAAATTACAATTACAAATGTAATTTCTTGGAGAAGAAATCACGCCAAAGAGATATCGTTGTGTTAACAAGATAATTGCAGTGAATGTAAGTGAAATTTAGCTTAAAAAGGCCTGCAAAAAAAAAAAATACCCCAAAAATATCAATTTCCAAATCAAGCTACTTGAGTCCTCATTAAGTATATTGCACCTTACTGAACTGTGCCTGTGTGTGTGTGTGTGTTTACATTTTCCAGGTGGACAGACTTCGTAGCGTTTCCCCAGGAGCGTAGCTCTCTGAACCTGGTGTCTTTGGCTGGTTTGCTGTACGCTGTAGGAGGTTTTGCCATGATGCCTTTGGAAGACAGCGATGAGATCCTTCCCAAAGAGATGAATGACATCTGGAGGTGGGTCATAACAACAGACACGGTTCTTTTCATTCACACACTCATTCATTCATCCATAGTGCTCCTGGTACTTTCTTTTTTATCTATGATTAGAGTTAATATCTATAATGATAAAGTCACCCTTCTGTTAATAGAAAGTAAAACAGGAAGTCTAATTTTCAGCTGGTATTAGTACTTCAGAAATAATTCTGGCAGAAATCATATTAACCATTTGCTCTGTTATGTTAATATAATATTTATTTTCTGGTATGTTGTTATTCATGAGATATACAACAAAAAATATACTGCCCAATTGCACTGTTGATTTTTTCAGTGGGTGTCCGAGTGTTGCCTTTCATGACCAAAGTCTGTTAACCTCCTCAGGTATGATGAGACAGAGGGGAAGTGGAATGGGATCCTCAGAGAGATCCAATACGCTGCAGGGGCCACTATTCTGGGGGTCCGCCTCAACACCCTGCATCTCACCAAGATGTAGAACCCCATCCAGGTCCCTGCGTGTTAACAGAAATCTGTACTTGTTAAAGACTATCAACAATATTTCATAAGAGTCCAAGGAGCTTGGCTCAGGGTCACAGTGACATGTTTTTTGTTGTTTGTTGTATTTGTCACTATGCTACAGCAGCTCTAGTTATGTAGCTAATTGTAATTCTGGCTTAACATTATGGACAATGTTTTTTGATTGAAGACATTTTTTTATATATATGTGTGTTTCAGTGATTTGACAAATGTAGACTGTTGACAATTGTTTTGCACTGTATGGAATAAAATTATTATAAATGAAGTATTTCACACCAAAAACTTATAAGAAAATGTGTTGACAGGAAGTTGTGCATTTCCCAACAGATGGCAGCAAAGTCATAATGTTGTTGCCTTTAGTAAGCATGACTCCAACATTATACAGTTGAACAATTTTCAAACAAAAACACAGCACACATCTCCATTTGCAATAATATATCTATACTGTTTAATATTGAAATGATTTCATTACGCTCTGCTGTGGTACAGACAGTAAACACTAGTCAATAATACAATAAAAGACAGAAAATACAGTCTAATGTTATTAGCACCTCTAGACACTATCGTCCTTGTACGGTTTTTAGTATTTTAATATAGCTGAACTTGACAACTACTGCCTATATATGGTCTTTGTACACCAGAGTTAACTAAGACATAGTGTTTACATTATAAAGTAGAGAATCAGCAAATAACAGTACACATTATGATTTCTTTAACACAACTGCAGTATGAGTAAGTATGGAAAATGTAGAGGGTATGTGGATAATACATCTTTGAATTGACTATGGCATTTATGCCTCTGGTTATTATCACATACGTCTTTGCCCAAAAAATGGGGAAAAGTCATCGTTGAACAGCTAACCAAACTTTCACATGCAAAATAACCAACAACACTTGTTTTCCAATTTAGTGTGGTTTCTATGGAGCCCAGATACTGACAAATGTAGTAAAGAGTATCAGATGAGTCAGAAATACAACTAAACACTAAATAATACTGTTAATAGAAAACATTAAATGGGAGTGTAAAAGTAAATTTTGCTGTAATCTCAAAACAGTTGGTTAAAAAAAAAAAAAATCATGAATATTTTCCCTTTACCATCATTCAGTTTATAAAATAAATAAAAGCTAATTTCCATCATAAAACTACACCAGCCAGTACACATAATTCCCAGCACCCACAGTGACAGCTTCAAATGTGTTCTTTTGTCCGACCAACAGTTCAATACAAAAAGATTACTATCTATAGTTTACTATCACAGAACACTGTGGGACATAAAATATTCACATTTGAGAAGCTGATAACAGAGAATTTGGCATTCTTTCTTTAAAAAAATTTTTTTTTTCAAAATCGATTAATTTTCTGTCAGTCGACTAATTAACCTTTGACCAATTGTTGCAATTGTAATTTTAACACTCAATTTATAAATGTAACAATATTATTTATTGACGTATTCAGTTACATCTTTGACTCATCTGATAAACTTTTGTCGGTATTGGGCCTCCATAAGATTGCTCTCTAAATATGGGTAGATAGAAAAACAAAAAAAAAAAAAAAAAAAAACTGCTCCTCCATTCTTAAAAAAGGACTTGTTTTTCTTAAAACACATTTCTTTAAATTCTTACTTACATAAAATCCTTTCTCTCCAATATCGTCATAGAACTTTAGTAATTAATACTAAAATAAGATTCCTAACACTTGTCTTGAAGCTGAAGGCCACACAATAAAATCCTTTTGGACACACACTTCAGTTTTGGCAGCTAAACCCAAAACTACAAGTCCCAGTAGAGAACCAACTTGGCAATCCCATAAGCACTCTGCTTTGTACCAACTGCCATGCTCAATGCTTCATTATGTGACAGACATTTGCCTTGGGTGCAATGCAGAATGCACAGTCACTGTGGTGTCTAGGCACCCAATTAATCACTGACAAACCCTCATTTGAGGACAAGGGCAGGTCCACCTTTGCCTAATCTAATACAAGCCTTTGGCTGCTAGCCTTAGTAAAGGAGAATTTGGCTAATTAAAAGACATTAAGTCTACTTGCCTAGAATATAGGACTCCTAAACAATGTGCAAAATTTCCCCTCTCAGTTTTCTAGAGTCTCAGCTTTACTGCCATTTAACTTTATAACTTTACAATAAAACAATTTACACTTAAAGTTATATTCTTTTTTAGGATTTGGGAGATACTGGAGCTCATAAATGTTTGTGATAAATTTTAAACATACAGCTCAATGTCACATTTGGATTTTGTCTTGTTTGCAGCTGGATTTAGGGAAAACTTGTTCACTAAATAATCCAAGACAAAGGATTAACATTTCAATTCTGCTTTCTAGGGTGGATTTAGACTTTCATAGCCAAATCACTCTCTACACTTCCTCCTAACGCTGTGTCATGAACTACTGACGTCATATAAGGTGTAAAATGGGGTAAACTTCTTTACCATTTACCAATTGAAAAGAAATGAGATCATCTGATCAGTGTCTTTCACATCCAAAACGATGAATATGATGCGGATTGATTTAACAACAATTGATTAATACTACACTGGTTAGGAGGTCTGTAACTTAGGCAGATTCTAGTATAATATTTCAATCTGATTCCAAGCAGGTACAAACACTAGGACGTATTTTTGCAGGGTCTGAACAAACAGATTTGACGTCCATTTGTTCTAAACAAAATGTTGTTTCACAGGACTGAACACCTGCCAAGGACACATTTCTGTCAGAGACTGCATTTTTGTAAGTTCCTATAATCTTATGCCATGGAAATATAAAATAAACACACCTGCTGTCAGCAGATTTCGATTCAAATAACTGCAACTGTATCAGCCTTTATACCCTGCTAGCTGAACTGGAGTATAAAGTGCTCACAATAATTTCTTTCTCATTACTCAATTTGGCAACTGACACTTTCCTTTATATTCTCTCATGGCCTGAAATATAACAGTCACATATCAAGACCCTTCAATAGGAGCAAACTGGTAAGACCTAAAACTAGTTTCTCTTGATGACTGTAGTGATCAGAGAACAAACTAGAATCAGAGAGAGAAATAGCTGCACCGTACGCAACCTCAGGGAGGAGTCACAAATATTTGTTAAGGAGCGTCGCAGCGCAAAACAGTCAGACTGAAACCCAGAAACACCCGTTCAGGTGCACGGACTCCTCACAGCTGAGTTATCCACAGTGTGCAGGATGCCTCACCACACTGAATAAGTTATTCTAGGGAAGAAAACACAGGTCAGGCACCTTTCTGCAACTTACTCTGATCAAATTTGAATGAATAATATAAAGAAATTGACTGCAATTTGTTAATCATTTATGAGTATTAATATCCACACAGTACATTTAGACGTAAAATGCATGCCTTTGGATTTAGATTAGATAATGGAAATCAATTCTTCAGTACACATCTCTGCTACCTATTTTTCACCTTGTATCTGCATTTGTGTTCCCCATTATGGGCTAGTGTGGCAATCAAATTCAAAGTGCATAAATCAGTAGTATTAACTACTATCCCTCCCCGTTTACCATCAGCTATTACCACCATCCACAACACAAAAACATTCAAATCCCTCCAAGTATAAGGCGATTACACAAACTATAACCACAGTATCTCAGTATTGTCTCTTGGGCTAGTGCTTCTCAAAACAGTGAAGTGGGAAAATACTTGGTAAGTACATTTTTAGCCTTTTCTTAAGAATTATAATGTACTCTTAAGGGAGGCTTTTCTCTTTGTTAAGTGTAGGATTGCTAACAGAGTGCAGTTTACTAAGATGCCACAAGAGAGCAACAGTCCTTATGTTTGTGTGACATTGACAGGTTGCCTTTAGTCCTCTCCCTGCCAACAATCAGAAACCCCATCTACCAATGACCAGATCAAACCTTAGATGGGTATAAAACGTTGGCAGTTACCTCATCAAACTGTTCCAAATGTCTAAAATTGTAGCTCATTTCCTACCCTGGAGCTCACTGTCCAGTAAGGCGAAATTGGATTTATCACAGCCAGAATATATTCAACAATTTAACAGCTCTAGACTTTTCATTTAAAGGGCAGTCTCAAACTGGACCCTGTACAAAAGCAGCAAATCAAAGTACAAAATGTGTTAGACACATGAAGAAAAAAAGAAAAAGTACCATTATCAAATAACATCTGATGTGGCCCTAACCATTTAACCATGGCAGTTTAAGAAATACATGTAACTGGGGCGAGCTAAGACATAAGACTACACTAAGGTGCTTAACTTTTAAATAAAACAATGAACAGCTTATTACATTTACAAAAGCTTATCCACAAATTCCAACTTTCGGTAGTACCAGCCAAGACACACGTGGGGGCACATTCAGCTGACTCTCCAGATGTAAACATGAGGAATTAATCACAAGGAAGAAACACATCTTAACAATATTTACAGGTTATGCTTCACTACAAGTAGGCTACCTATAGATAAAGTGAGCGGGAGTGCATCGATAGCGCACAGAGACTCTTTTTGGATAGTTCATTGATTGAATTGTCAGATTTAAAGGAACATTTAGACGTTTTGGGAAATATGCGTCTTTGCTTTCCTGCAGAGAGTTAGATGAGATGATGGATACCACACTAATATCTGTCCATTAAATAAGAGACTACAGCCAGCAGCTGGGGAAATGTCTAGCCTGGTTGTCCAAAGGTAATAAAATCTGCCATATGAGAGCAGTATCAATCTCCTCATCTAGTTCTTGGCAAGAAAGCAAATGAGTGTATTTCCCAAAATGTCAAACTATTCCTTAAAGAGAAGAACTTTTTACTGACAGGGATTCGATTATGTTCTTTCAGTTCTACTCTGATCGGTTCATGACAAACAATTGTCAAAAGTGCACGTAGAGCCACACGTTTTTGAGCGGTATTACATACTGCAATTCTCTAACTTTGACCAGCTTCTACAGATCACTGCTATAAGAAAATGACTGGTCGAATAGTGATATAATCATAAAGAGCCCTTTTAGTGATGCGCTCTGTTGTGCCAAAAGTAATCACTGTCAGTGCTCTTTGATTTAGGCATTGCAATATAATGTTTATCATTTCACAATATACACCATGATGAAATGTGCACACTTAATGAGCTACATAAGCAGGGTTTTGTGAATATTATTATCCCTACACTCTTGGTATTCTGCAAACTAATTACACAGATCGGGTTTAGTTGGGAAATGAGCTGTAAGTTAACATTAACATTAGATTTTAAACCTACAAATATACTGTAGGTCTGAGTACATTAGGTTTTACTAACAAGTCACAGAAAAAAGTGCGATATTGTCTCAAAGCCGGATCTACAGGAGAGGAGCGCGCTTGCTTAATGTAAGCAAAAGATGAGAGACAACAAATGACTCCCTCTCCTGACTCAGGGAAGCTCAAGCGTTGATTAGCTTAATGTAGATCTAAAGATCCTCATCTCCCGTCTCTGCTTCACATGTCTCTCACACACACACACACACACACACACACACACACACACACACACACACACACAAACACAGACACACAAACACATACACACCATCACAAACACCAGACACTGCATTGCACGGCTGACTCGCCACGCGTCACAACTTCTCTTACATCCTCACGAACTGACGCAACGTGCCACAAATTACGCACTATCACAATTATAAAAATGAAGACAATTAGGAATACATTTTAAATATCACTAGAGTTAAATGTAAGGTGCAGGATCGATTATAAATGCTGTATAACATTATCTAACTATAGCAGGTGAGCTAACAGGATTTGGTTATTGGCAATGCCATATACATGTATATGCTCAGAGACAAATCAGCATTTGGTTATTGCTGGGTCAGACCCACTCAGAACCACTCGCTACATCTTGGCAGGGAACGATCAAAAATTCAACATAAATTCCTCATCACGGTGTGGTTCTCACTCGACTGATGACCCCCGTGAGAGTGAAGATTTCGGAAACTCTTCCTCCCACTTTGTAAAAGATGCTACAATCAATGCATTGTGCAAGGCTCTGGAGAGATGTGAGTGGTGGCGGAAAATCCCAACTGAAAAACCAGAACAGAGTTGTGAAAGTCATGAGGAGAAGCATGGTGACAACGCGTCCTACTGGACTCTGAGGTTATCTATTGTATTTAACAGAGTAAAAAATAACTATTTCTTATTGTGGTAGGTGTATGTGTGTTTTTATGAGGCCTCCATGTAGCCTTTACTCAGTTTCTCCCCTCCGCGTGAACGTCACTGAGGTGTATCCCTCTCCCGCCGCAGGAGTCCTTTTAAAAGCTCTAAGAAAAACAAAACAAAAAAGTAACAAAAGTGCTTTCGATGCTACAGCGATCTGTTAGTTGTTGGAGTTCATCCTACCGGCAGAGAACAGGGGAGGCGGTGGGGGTAAATGAGGGGTGGGAGGCAGCCCCCCCATGGAGTGCAGCAGGGGGAGAGACAGCTGGGTGCCGTGGAGGGGGTGTTGGCTAGAGGCAGCAGCGGGTGTGGTCGCCGACGTAGCGGGGAGCGCCGCCCCCAGCTGCACCTGACCGGAAGAGTCCACAGCGGGCGAGGCCAGAGGCTGGTCGAGGCCGAGGGGGTTGTTGCCGTCGGTGACCATGGGGTTGCTGACGCGGAAGCACTTCTCCCTGTGGGCCTTGAGCATGTTGGAGAAGCGGAAGCGCTGGCCGCACACCTCGCAGGGGTAGGGCTTCTCCCCGGTGTGGGTGCGGCGGTGGCGCTTCATGTTGGGCCGGCTCGTGAAGCTCTTCCCACAGATCTCACAGATGTACGGCTTCTCTCCTGCACAAAGAGCCGAAAAAACAAACCTTCTTGATGCATTTTCCACATTCGTTGGAACATTTAAAACAGCTATAATCAATTTTCTTTTTTAAAATCAATGTATAAAACTTTTCAAGGAGTTTTTACCTCATTATTTTGTTTTGTTTTTGGCTCCCAGCTTTACGGTTCTGATTCAGTCTCACTGCTCTCATTAGCAGCGAATTGGGCCACAGCAGGCAGCAAAACAGTTCTAAAAACCCACTGTTCGCTGCCTGTCTAGCACCAAATGGCAGTCAGAGAAAGTTAACAACTAGCTGCTGATCATGATGGAGCATTTGGCTGCTAAAGAGCCAGATATTTCCCTCAGGAGTTGGTGGAGACCAAAAACTGAGCTTACATTCACAGGGTCTTTAAAAAAGGGAATAATATGTCAATGTTATGTTTAAAGTTTTTTTTTTCTGCTGCCCCCAAGTGGCGATTCTGTGATACGGCACCAACACACTCTTGAAAAGCCTCAGAAGAAGTGCAAGAAGTGACTCACCAGTGTGTGTCTTCATGTGTTCGTCAAAGTACTGTTTCATGTTGAAGTCCTTTCCGCACCACTGGCACATGAACTGCTTGTGTCCGATGTGGATGCTCATGTGGGAGCGCAGCTGGTATTTGTACTGGAAGCGTTCACTACAGTTCTGAAATAACACAGTTAACAGTTTCACACAAAGTCTTAACAATCATAAACAGTGTTATAAATTGTAGTCACAAAAAGAGTACTCCTTGGGTTTTAGTCCATTCCCTTGTAATGTAGTTCTAAATGAAACTAATCTACAAAAGTAAAAACTCAGTCAATGTCTCTTGTGACAAATTTAATTCAAATCTCAGCTTGTGAGAAACCGTTTTTCTGTAAAACACACTGTGACAGATTTCAGTGATAAAATCAAGTATTTAATGTGAATGTGAATGTTGAGTTATGCAACTTGAAATATGAGAGTAGGTCCAATTTTGCAAGCAGGCCAACTGTTCAGAAAATGCAATTATAATGTTTCAAAACTTTAAATTGTTTGAAAATAAGAATATTTCTGCAAAAGTCTTGAAAGGAATAATTTGACATAGTACGTTAAATATGAAGCTACAGCCAGCAGCAGGTAAATTATGTTTTTTACTTTTTTTTTAACCCATGGACAGGGCCGGGCTTGCTGTTTCCCCTTGTTTCCAGACTTTATGCTAAGCTAAGCTAAGCCCTCGCCTGGCTCTACCTCCATATTAACTGTACAGACAAGTGAGTGTTATCAATTTTCTCATCCAACTCATGGCCAGAAAGCCGATAAGCGTATTTCCCAAAATGTCAACCTATTCCTTTAAGCAGTTTGCTCATTCAGTCAAATATTCCCACACTGCATGAATGCAGCCACGGCTACAGCCACACACACAAAGGGAGAGGGACGACCCATTTAACAGTGTGGTGTTGAGTGAAAAGGATGCCAAAAAGAAACGCTAATAAAATATAATATAAAAAATATATATACAGTTTAACTGCCTAATGGGGTTCACTCCCTGTGTATAAAGATAGCTGAATTATATGTTTATGATGCAGATTTTTCCTTGATCTGTTTGGATCCACATATCTGGATCCCTGTCTCATCCTCATTCCTTGACCTTAACATGAGTATTTTATTATACAGGCAAAGCCCATGAGGCCTGAAACACCAGGCCGTGAACACCAAGAAATTACAGGTTTTAAACCAGTGGATATCTCAGTCGCAATGAAACTCTTCACGTGAGTGAAGTGGATAGCAGCTGTAGCAGTGTATAAAGGGAGCTCAAACCTCACACTTGAAGGGTTTCTCTCCTGAGTGCTGCAGAGAGTGAACCTTCAGGGACATGCTGCGCTTGAACGACTTCCCGCACGTCTCACAGGTGAACGGCATGTCCTTCGTATGGGCTACAGACACACACACACACACACACACACACACACACACACACACACACACAAAAACACACACAGTACAAGTTAATGGTATTCAATATCGAGCCACTCTTGATCAAATAGCAGCAGGAGGACGACTGGCAAACTGCTACCCTGAAATAGTACTTTAAGAACAACACTGAGATGCCTTTTCATTGGCTAATTACAACAATGTGAGACAATGGATGTGTCTCATCTAGTAAATAAGCCATTTCCTCTGAAGTTTCCACATCGAACTCTCCAGTCTTTAGTAGGAAGGATAAATAGGACTCAATGATATTTGGTACTTTATACAAACCCTTCTTTTACAACTGAAACACAGGGAGTGAGGTAAACCAGCCTGGGAAATAAGATGCTTATCTCCCAAATAGTGTAAGAGGAAAGCAACACCCAAAACAAATCCCGCGTAACAATCAATGGGATGTAGAAAAGGAAGTCTAAAGTAACAAACGGGAACAAAGTGACCAACCAGCACCGTTGATTTCACTGCCACTCACCGACCATGTGCTTCCTGACGTGAGCCATGGTGTAAAACTTCTTCTCACAGATCTCACAGGAGAACTTCTTCTCGGCGTAGCCATGGACGATCTTGTTATGCTCGTGTAACGACCACAGCTTTTTGAAGGCTTTGCCACATGTTACACACTGGGGGGGGGGGGGGGGGGGACAAAGAAGAGAAGGCAAAATATAGTTATTACTGGAGCTATTTGGGTATGAGAAATTAAAAATATCATTATCAGGAATGGTCTTTACAAATACAATCCAGGTGTGTGAGCTTACACAGATACTTAAGCATGCACTGTACCAAAAAAGCAATTAGAGTCAGTAGATTAAAGCAGCAAATGATCTTCAAAACCACAGCAGGAGTCTGGCTGCTTATTGCGGGGTGGGTAATAGTGGAGGTGCTGACACATATGAGAATTTTTTATTACTGATTAGCAGTACACTGAATTACTGACTCTGATCAGTTTTAATATATTTAAACGACTGCAACTGTGAATATACTGCAACTACTACAATAACAAAGAACATTGGTTTGTGTCTGAAGTGAGGATGACATAATGAAGTCAGAAGTCACAACCAATTAAATAAACAAACAAACTGAAACCATATGAATACTATTTCTTGTAAGCTCTAATCTAGTAATCAAATTATAATAAAGTTGGTCACTGTGCCATCCGTTATTATGATAGTCTGGCAAATCAATTAGACAAGCTGTGTTAATTCCTGTATTATTAATGCTTGGATTGCTCTTTAATTTAAGCATCTTTTGTAGGAAAATATTATAACTACATATTGTCACCTCTAAATTTTCCCCTAAAACATGCAGAGGAAAGAAGTAGTGATTTTTTTCAGCCCAAATGAGTGTCTGCAGAGCTTTGTGTCAAGCTTCATACAGCCCGAACTAGTTCCACCAATCAGGGGGTTGCATGTGCTGCATGTAGCCTGGGAGGCAAAACAAAGGGCAGAAAATAGGCCCAAATTATTTGCTCATGAAGCACGAGTTAACAGCAAAAGGTGACACACACGATTGTGTCAGCACACAAATTTGTGTGTCAAAGCTCACCAAAGTTGAACTCAACATGAAAACTCCACATGAATTTAATCCATAGAGCACGGCTATTCCATTGAAATTAACTGATTTTCCTGCAAAATCTGCTGCTCTAAATACTGAGAACAAAAAGGTAGGATTTTGAAAAGTGAGGGGGGTGCCTTTCATCATAATCATGGATGGTACCTGGATGCTCTTCTCACAGTCGGTCTGTTGGTGCAGCAGCAGCTCGCTCTCCAGCAGAAAGCGTTTCCCACAGTTATTGCAGATCTGCATGCGGTTGTGAGTGACGTTCATGTGTTTTTCCAGGTACCAGCGGTTGTTGAAGACGCGGGGGCATTTCTTGCACGGGAAATGCTGCTTCTCCTCCAGCCTCACTTTCTGGCCCAGGCCCTCGGCATCCAGCGTCCTCTTGCCGCCCTGCCGCTGGTTGGCCAGCGTGGCCTCTGTGAGCGTCTGCCGCATGGAGGCGGTTGTACCCGCCATGGCGAAGGCTCTGGTGCCCCGGCGGGGTCGATCCATCATGGCTGGCTGCTCCAGGCCTGGAATGTTTAGGGTGTTCTCCTCCTCTTCCTCATCTTCCTCCTCATCTTCCTCCTCGCTGCTCTGCCCCAGTAGGTCCCCCCTCCTCAGGTCATCATCGTCCTCCTCTCCCACTGTGTCGTCGTTCTCCGCCTCGTTGTCCTCATCATCTTCGGAGTCTCCCTTGTTATCACGGCAATGAGCAAAGATGGTGGCCGTCTCTGTGGCGGACGATTTGCCCTCTGATCCCTTTGACACGTTAAGGGTCTGGTTGTTGAGGTTGACTTCAACAATGATCTGGTCTCTGTTGAAGGACGTGTGGCCGTCTACGGTCTTTGACTCCTCTCCATTGCCCTCGACTTTGCACAAAGCCGCCACACCTGTGCCAGCTCCACCCCCCGACCCGTCCTCCTTCTGGTAATACTGCTTCTGCTGGGACGCCGTCTTCCCTGCCTCCTCCACTCTGATAGAGAACGGGCTGCTGCCTTCCCTCTTGTACACCCTCCCCAGCTCTGACTCCTGTTTGATCTCCGCGTACAGCTGGCCGGGGGGCATCGCTACAGCAGCTGGGTCACCGCCACCGAGCCCTTCCTGATTGGCCATATCTGTGCAGGTGGTTCTCAGCGAGTGGCTGCTGATGAGGTCGCGACAGGAAGCCGCTATGTCGCTCATCTGAAGCAGGGTAGCGGCGTTGAGTACGTCCCGGACAGTTCGGCTGCTCACCAGCAGCTTGGAGGTGTAAATGAAGTTGAGGATTTGCTGCAGGCCCTGTGAGGTCAGGGCGTCCAGCGACAGGTCCACCCGCCGCAGCGGTTTGCTTTGGGCGAATAGGGAGTGGAAGAAAGGGCTGTAGGCTGCCAGGACGCCCTTGTGGGCCGGGAAGGTGCTGTGCTGACGCACCAGAACAATGTCGACGTCACACAGGTCAGGCTGGAAGAGGCGCTGCTCGTTCAGCCTGTCCATCAAACAGGTGAAGTGCAGAGCCACATCCTCCACCAGAGAGAACTCAGCAGAGGGGAAGTCTGTGGTCTTCTCCACTATGAGCTGGAAGAGAACGTGATGGAGGGAGAAAGGCAGAGAGAAAAGTTAAGATAGAAACAACTTTATTATCAAGTAGTATTATGAGCAGCTAAACTTTTGGAAAGGAAACCCCTCCAACATTTTAGATTTTAGATTGTTGACACCATCATGTAATTACTGGACAGACCAAATTATTCTGCTTTTACAAGACATGTTTCCTGTTATAACAACGTATCACTTTGTCTTTTTATGTCACAAAACTTTCTTATTATGTCTTTAAAACAACTATTTCTCATTATAGCATGATGTTATGTATGTTGTTATAACAAGAAACTTTCATTTGGTGTTAAAATGAAAAATATCGATCCTTGCCAGAAGAGACATTGTAAAAATTATTAATAAATATAAACCTGTTGATCAACACATGTGACAGGGTGCTTTTATGTATTTTTATGGCTGTCGGTTGTGTTTGTTTTGTCTGTGCGCCATTGCTTGCTCTTATTGTGTATCAACCATGCTTGGTATCAGTTATCATCACTGGCTTTGTCTCTGCAGTGTTGGCATACCGGACCACAGATGTTAAAGTATCTGACAAGAATAGACATCTCCTACCCTCCCACTGCCACCTCCTGAAAGCATGAGCAACACACACAGATACAGTAATTGACATTAAGGATGACGATGCGCTTAAATGTGCATTCGGTTCAGCGCCCCTCACCAGCACCGAAGCACAGTGTCCCAACCTGCCTACCCTTCATGACCACATACTGTACCTCACGAGTATATTTGCTATATATATAGCATATAGTATATTTGCTATATGTTTCAATGTATGTAGCAAACTGAATAATCAAAAATATTCAATGCAGAGTACCAAGTATCCACCACCACCACCATCACCATCACCCCTCCACCGCCACCTCCACCAGACCAAACAATGCTTGGGTCGTTTCATTTGCAACCTGAATGTGAACGTCTGAGGTTCAGAGTTCATTCCTGGCCTTGGAAACAGCAGTTGTTCTGAAGCTTTCAATTATATCACATAGTCTTGATAAGCAGAAGGATTTTGCCCAGTTTTAGATTTAAGTCAAAATTGATGACAAGTCTCTTTAAAGTACTCAGAAAAATGGCAATAAGAAAAACATCTACAATTTCTCTTAAAGGGGGCAACTCTATCTGCTTAATGAGATCATGTGAAAAGATCAAAAGATCCAGAAAAACTACTACATGGACTGAGGGTGACATTGGTTTCCTCAGTGAAATTCTGAGGTTTTATAATTCCATTAAATGTCATATTCAACTTTTTCATAAATACCTAATCAGGCCCTTAAAAGGTGCTCAGTGATATAGTAAAACCCCCTCGGGGTCTCAGTAACTTGCATAAAAGCTCATCTAGGGAGGGGTGTTTCAAACTATCTTAGGCTATAAATGCTGTGGTATTTGGCACTGGTAGATGCTATGTATCTGTTCCTTTAAAAATAAACATTAAAATAAATAATAGTTTGACAGAAAACAGTCTTAATAAGTTCTGCTTGCTTGCCTTGTTTTAAGCTTTCAACTACATCTTCATCTGAAGATTGAGCTTGGGAAATAAGATAGGTTTCTTTGTTTTTTGATGTTTGAAAAACTCTAAATAAAAATATCCTGACAGAGTTGTTATATTGTAATCTTTATGATTTACAGTCTGTTAAGTGTACTGCACAAAGTCACAGACTGCATGCATGCTGCACGATACGAGTCAAGAGGAAAATCAAAAGGTGTAACACTCAGCGCTCTGTGCAAAGTCCTCAACTTCCCAAGGTGGGTTTATTTTAGCACAGGAAGGGCAGGGTTTCGATCCAGACGGGATGTGAGTGGGGACAGAGCAGCGAACAGAGCAAACACAAACACACACACACACACACACACACACACACACAAACAGAGAAACTCTCACACAGAGAAACACTCACGCATATGATGTGCAACCATGCACAAACCATGCACACGCACATAAACACACACACACACATAAAGACGCACACAACACACACAAACACTGTGTCTGGTCTCTGCAAGGACTGACTGGTCTGAGCATTGGTATTCAGTGCCATCTCCCTCCCATTAGCCGGCTCTCTCAGCACACCCACTCACTACACTGTCCCCGAGGAAGAGAATTATGCACAAGACAAAACACGTCGGGAGAAATAATTAGGGAAACCATGCCGAATAAATACTAACTAACCCTCCAAACAATTAATGGAATTTATCATTCTAGGCGTCTCTTGGAGGCAGAATAGGACGGGTATTGATACGAGCCTTGTTTTGGCTAACAGGTTGCTGGAGATTATATAGTGAGCCATAATTACATTCCTACATCTCTTATTTTTCAGTATTTACAGTTGCATGTGCAAGACAAGTGATGGGACACATACAATATAAGAAAAAAGGGCCATAGATTAAATTAATAACTCATTTCGGGACAATACCCATTATGGCAATTATGGTAAGCTCTGTAGTAAATTAGTATGAATAACAATACAGAGACTGTTCATTGTTCTTTACATTAATAATGGGTCTTTGACTTTCCCAACGTATTTTGTCTTTAAGATCAATGAAAATGAATTTTCATTGTTAACGCCGGAGAATGGATTTGCATTTGGGCCTAACCTTGAAAATCTGGCCTGTTTGAAGAATTCAATTATGGCGTGTTAGATTTATTCATAGTTTTGAGCTGCTAAATTGGACTCTGAGCCAGAGAGGAGAGGAGATCGGGTTATCTCTCTCCGTGCAAGGCTACAGACATCGCCCAAGGGCAAAAAGCTGCAGCCTTAATCAGATCAAGTATAAGTTGCAGACTGGAAGTTATGCTCCTTTAGCGATAACGATCGGCTTCTTCTGCTGGGATTCAAATGGGACAATGCAATCCAAGATTAAATTCTGCAGGACGAATACCAAGACATTCAAAAACACCAATAGGATAGAGTCGAAATAAAGTAACCAACAGCAATCTTAGAGGTTAAATGTACAGTAGGGTGTATTTCCATGACATGTTACTTAAGTTGTAGGTTTAGTTCATATTCCTTTAAACAAAACAACTGTGTGATCACTTTAATCCCGTGACGCCTCTTCCTCTACCTCTTCAGGATCATGAGTCTGAGCCATCATTAATGGGTCTGAAAATGTGATCCTAGGGATTTGAACACTGGCTTTAAAATGCAAAATAACGATGTTCGCCATATGCACCTGTAAAACCGGACTCCAGATGAGTTCCCAAATGATTTCACGACTGTCTGTGAAAGTGTTCATGCTGAATGGCATTTTTTGTAGTCTAGAAGTAGTAGTACTAGCAGTACTAGAAGTGTCTTTCTACAGCAAAAACATTCAGATGCATAAGTTTATCTGTGCCATGCTGAATGATAGACGAGCAAATAGTTGTAGTTACCATAGAGCTCCTGTGTCTGTTACAATATGGAATAAAGACAAAGCAATCTCGTCACATTTCATCACATACTGCAGCCAAACAAATTGAGTGAGTACTTTGCATTTAAAAAACGCATCCAACTGATCGGTCTGTCATTATCTCTCTCCACCTCCCCCCTTTCCTTGGAAATGTCAGGGAGAGCGCTTGTTTGCTGTCATTAGAGGGAGCGCCACCTTTAACCAGCCTCTCAGTCAGATGTCTCCCAATACATTATTCATATCTGGCCTGACCCGTGACAAACACGCAGCGGGGGGATTACTGACGCACCCGACAAGAGGTGTCATTTAAACAGGCTTCAATCAAAGCTCTGTACACCACACAACATGTGAGAGGATCCTCTTGCCTCAGAGGGCCTTTTTCACAAGGAAACTCTTGAGGTTATTTTACTGTCGCTGTGCTGTGCCCTTTACATGTTACAGGAAAGGACGGTTCCGCTTGTAGATAAGTGCAATCTCACCACAAATTAGTATATGTTTCCAAGCTTTTGATCACGACATGATCCTCATCAGCAGACACAGTTTGCCCAGTTGTCAAGGAATTGCCCTCTAAGGACTTCTGTCAACGTTGGCTGAAAAGCTGATTCTTGACCTCGGAAACAAGTGACCACAACGTCTATTTAGTAACTGTTCTGGAGCTTTCCAACATGTGACATGGTCTTCAACAGCAGAGTTAATCACGGATCCAATCTGATCAAATTTAGAGGGAGGATGCGCTTTTATTCTACTTAAAATTATACTAATTGGTCTGAATGCATTTTAATTAAATGTCAAAATTACAGACTCTGAAAGGTCACAACTGACACAAAACCAGATCTACCTTTCCATTGTTTAACTGGTCTAATGGGGTCTCACTCAAATGCAATACGTGTCACATAATCAAATTCTCACAATTTTGGAAGGCTGATGCATTTTGGGAAGATAACAAGGCATTTAAAAAACATTCCCCTGATCAGCCTGATGGCAGCGCCTTAATTAAAATTCAGAGTTTCAAACTTTGAAACTACTTTACTGCTAATCCAGTTTTGATGAAGCTGTGATGGATGATGCACAGGATTACTGTTTGGCCCAAGAGGAGCCTGCATCAGTCATGAGAGAAAGAGAAAAATATTGCTGTTGAACAGTTGTTTCTTTAGTTATCTTCTGGGATTGTCAGACTCGCTGATGCAAGTCAAGCCCCCAGTCAGGGTGTCAATCATAGCTTGTGATAAATACATGGATGTTGTGAGTAACTGGTGAATCTTCACCCAGCTCAGCCATGCCCGGGTCCGTGGTATGCACTTGGCCGAGGCCCAACTCCTGGACCGGAGCCAGACGGAGCAGAGTCTGAGAATGAAATCCCTCTTTCTAATTCGACTTTCACCGGTGAAAATGCCCGTTCTCTCCCACACCTTTGCTCTGGACGGGTCCTTGTAGATTTACTACTCTGTAAAGTCTGCATCTCCGACGCTGTGCAGCTCAGCTACAGACCGGGGATGTGTCGTGCCCTCCACAGAGCTGCCATTTTAAAAGTTCCCTTGTCTGTTCACTGTAACGGTGTTGATGCTTATCTGTAAAAATGACTGTGAGGCGACCTGTAAGGGGCAGCGCATTTAAATCTCAGACAGTAGCCTGAGTAAAACTGAACAATGTCTTAATGCCGAGCATGTTATTTCTCAAAAATATTATCCTGTTACTATCTTGCACACACTGTGTATGACAGCAGATTCATGAGCAGGGAACTAAACAACATCTACCTCGACTGTCTTGTTTGCTTGCCGACCAGTGAACAGACTGAGCCATTAGCAGGGGCCAATGTCAGAGCACAGCACAGAGTCATGGACACATCAATAGTGCGAGGGAGGGCAGGTTGTATTCAGGCAGGAGGGAGTCCCAGGGGGAAAACACTGCAGGGGTTAAAGCTTTCTCTCTGCCTGCCTACAGACTGTTCGGACTGAACTCAGTGTCCTCTCATATTACCTTCTTTATCTTTTTTTAACTGATATATGCTTGACTAATGCTGGGAGGTTTGGCAAAATTAATATCACTTTATGATTGTGCATTATGTTAAAATACTTATACCTTCCAAATTATTTGAACTTATTTGTCTGAATTTTGGATTGCTCACCACCAAATATGAGTGCAGTGGCTCTTTCTGTGAAATCATATTGTGAAGATATCATTTTATTGTGTTATTGTTGTCCAAGTAAATGATTCTGACCAATCCACTTTAAAAGAGCTAAAAAGTCTGAGTTACTGAAGTTGATCTATTACACATATGTGGAGTTTAGTCTCACATAATACACATTTAATAGCTTTTAACGTCAGTTTAAATATTTCAAATGTGATTTTTTTATAATGATGTCTACCATATTGCTCAGCCCTAATCTCTATTATTATTTGACACAGTTATATCAGATGGTCAAATTACTTGTTTTTTCTGGAGTTTACAGCCACATCTCATGGCCTTCTTTATTAATTCTATATTAAAGTCACATGATAACAAGATGTGGCTGAAAGATCCAGAGAAACCAAATAAGCACCTTGAGATAATAGTGCTGTTTCCAAGGTCTCGAATTAACATTCAAACTCATCTGTTTCATTATCTAATGTATTTCCGACCTGATGTTGTTTGATAATTAAATTAGAGATTATTATTTTCATTATTCATTAATCTGTTGATAATGTATCTGATACCAGATGTCAGAAAAAATGCGGAAAATGCCCATCACAATTTCCCTAAGCAAATTCTTTGTTTAACGTGACCAACAGCCCCAAAGATATTTGATTTACAACAATTTTAGCACTAATGTCACTTCACTACATCTACTTGTAATTGACCATCAGCATCAAAAGGAGATCACCCAACCATCCACAGTCATAAAGACAGCAATCCCATGAGCTCATGCCTCAGCCCTCTTGTCACCCAGCAGGGTGGTAGGGGGTTCTGGGGCTGTGCCCCTTCCACCCACAGAGCACTTCAACCTACAGTAAAGAGCACACTCAGCAGCCCTCTTCACAGCGAGACCTCCTGCTGAGGGGCCCCGCACAGGGCTCGACGTGACTGACACCCGGAGGAAGGAGAGTGGGCACCGTGTCAGGCCTCATCTCACTCACTGGCATGGAGACGGTAGGAGAGCAGCGCCCTCCCCTACACACAAATACACACAGATCCCTGAGTCATCATTAGTGCAGACGAGAGCAGAGCATGACAGGCCCGAATACAAACTCTCCACAAAGGGATCACACGGTTACAACAGCAAGTCACAGTAATGTCAAGAGTGCTTTTACGTGGCGGGAAATGGCTCAGATCACGCGTAAACACAACCAAACGGAACGGGACAAGGGCATGTCATTTGTGGTGGAGTCCAATCAGACAGCCATTAAAAAGTCATCAGGGTAATGACTGACACTGTGTCCTCTGTGTGCTCACCAGACCTTCCCTGCTGCTGACGCCAAACGATAGACACGTTTAGTCCCGGAGAAGCCGAGCCAGAGAAGTGAATTTGGATTCTCCGGGTGAGAAACGTGGCATGGCTTAATCCCCGGGGCGTTATCTGGTCTAGGATTCAGTCTGGGCAAGACTGGCATGGACAGAAAGTGGTCTGCCAAGTTGTCTCCCTGCTTTCAGTGTTTGTGTCTGGTCATGGATGGATTACTGAACAGGCCTACTGGGCCTGGAACAAGGTCTCCGGGGGCTCCTGGGCCAGAGCCTCCGTTTACTGTAGTGACTGTCAACTTTGTCTGTTGGAGACGTAAATCAAATGACTACAAAGAGACACAAAAAGACTACAAAACAGATGCAAAACAATTACACAGAGATGCAAAACGACTACAAAAGGGACACAAAACGACAGTTTTTCAGTCTGGGTGGAGGGGTGGGGGGCCTTTTACATGCCCGTGCCCATGGGCCTGTTGTCTCATAATCCGTCCATGTGTCTAGTGGAAGATTTCTCCTCTGTCTGCAGTCTGCACTCCCTCCTCTCCTCTCTAAATCCAATCAGCGCAGAGACCCAGCACTGACCTTGAGGTAGAAGAAGCACATACAGTAGCAGATGCACGAGCCCATGCACCCACATGTCTGCAACCCTGAACGCCTATGCATGCACGCCTGCATCCTAATCATGCACTTGTGCCCACGTCGGGAAATGGAATATTAAAAAAAAATTGGTGTATTTGATGACACTGCTGATACATGCAAAGAGATAAAAAAAAAAAAAAGGAGGAACTAAATGTGCCCGGACTTACATTATCCTGTTACCAAACATGTTGCTCTTGCACAGACGAGCCAGATTGGTAATAGCACAAGTGACAAGGTCTCACTTTTAACAAGCCCCGCGGTGATCATTACAGCACTATGATAAAAAAAAAAAAAATCCTAATAAAAATCAATGTTCGATGACTAAAGGGGCCACAGTGGCGGGTGGCAGCACACTCGCTGCTGGGGTCACACACGGCACGGTCACATGCACGGCAACATTACCGTGGAGTTAAAGACTCACTGAGACGGCGCTGTTTATTAGATAATAATGGTACAGGGAGCTGCAGGAGTGAGTTTCTAAAACCCGGAAATGAGGTGGCATTTCTGGACTTCGGTTCGCTCTTCTCGAAGTCAATATTTTTTTTTTTTTTTTTTTAAAAGGGTTTTTGGTTAGATGCCTGAAATAAAGTCTGTGGTTAACACAAGCTCAATCAAGAGATTTTCACATTCTCTTTTGCGACATTGAATACGTCAGTAAATGCGCCTCTCATGAATTTTGAAGCTTTGACGTGTCTTAAAAAAGGCGGTTGCTAACAAGTGACTATATGAGATTACAAAGGTTGTCGGGGACATTGAATGTCATCACCCCGAACAACGAAATGTATCTACTCACTAGTCCGCCTTTACAGCCTATTGCGTTTGCCTATATTGTGTTTATTCTCACGCTATTACAAACTACTATAACGCAAACTTTTCAACTTGTAGATGTATCAATTTTTGTAGAAGAGGTAAGTGTGTGAAATGAAATTTACAAGTTGGAAACTCAATGGTTGTGACGTTGAAGTCACGTGATCGTGGTGTAGTTGGTTTGCAGTCGAACGTTAGCTTTTTACTTCTGGTGATGGCATTTACACTTCAAAAATCATAACAGTGGTGTTCATTTGTGAGGATAATCCTGCTAAATTAAAAAAACATGGGAGTATCATAAACTTTTGTTTGCCACAGAGCTTTTTTTTTTGTCGCAATAATCCAAAATCCTATGGAAAAATCATTGGCTTTTTGTCGAGAGAACCAGGGCGATGCTAACTTTGGATTGGCCTACAAAAAAACGTCATCCCTGCAGCATCCATTAAGGCTGGTGGTTAAAATTTGTGATATTACGCTATGGGATTATAAAACCCTTATAAAAAAGGGTCCTATACTTCCTACATTTGCACTGAACGCTTGCACTTGATGTAAATCGTGAGGTGCATATTCATCCAATATGAACATAATTGCCAGGATACTGGGATACTAAATCAGGATATCTTGACCTCTGTCCCATCAATTTTGGCCATTGTTTTTTAAATCTCTTTCATAAATCCCCTAAAATTATATAAGTGCAATGCTTAATCAGGAGAACCCCTTTAATCCAGAAAATAACCTGCTGATTAATCTATAATCAAAATAACTAAGTAGTCCTGATGAATATTTGCCAGAGTACACATGAAACACATGAAAACAGAATACGATTTCAGGTAAAAATGTAAAGCAGGACAATTTCAGATATAGCAAAAGTCAAATCCTAAATTACTTTAAAATGTGCTGCTGGTTATTCAGTTTTCTCTTTCCACTACTTTAGCTAATTATTTTATTCCCCTCAGCCTATTAAAACATTTAACTTTCTTAACCACAGCATTCACTGCTGGCTGCAATTAATAAAGACAATATTATCAGCATTAGTGCTGCTCTAATCCTAGACATCCAATCTCTCCTCCACACTGTAGGCTTTTCCCTGTCCTAATCTAGCTGTTTGGACTTGCCCCAGCCCTGCCCTGGTGGAGCTCCACCAGCTTTCACCATTAGATTTAAATACATTTCCATCTATATGTTAATGCAACCACAGGTGACAAGCCAATCTACAACTGATACGCGTTTACCCGAGCATGAAATTGGGATGCACAAACAAAAATAAGGATGAGAACAGCATGAGCAGCATCTTGGTGACGTACAGTACATTAAAATTTGACAGCGTGAGCAGGATTGCCTCAGCTGCACGATTTGCAAAGTCCTTTAACCGGCTTGTCTTTTGAGCAAACCGGACAGCAGTGTGTTTTATCAGTTTTGTAAAGCTGGGGACAGTGTGTGTGTGTGTGTGTGTGTGTGTGTTGCCCAATCAGAAGTTATGTTGAAAGAAGACATCAACCGGCGGTGGACTGGAGTTGAGATGACTCTGACGAGCGGTTGAATAATCAAAAGGAGCTGCCTGGAGGCGGGCGTGGGGGGGGGGGGCAGCGATGAGGTTAGAGCGTCCGCACTGAAGCTCTGCCAGGAAGTTTGTGTCGGGGCCAATGAGCTGGGAGAGGAAGCGCTGAGTCAGGAAGCGAGGCCAAGAGAGAGGCCCGTGGTGCTGGCATCTCCTCCTCGCGCACACACGTTACAGCGCTTCACACACCACCGCTCTGCTGGAGTCCCTAACACACTGTTCCCAGGCCAGCACCCCTTACACGCATGTGCAGAGCGCGGGCGCACACGCTCACCTGCTGTGCATGCATTCATCAGTAAACAAAGAGACGCCACGCCAAATACCTGTGGCACAAAAAAAAAAAAAAAAAAAGAGCGGAGGGATGTGCAAACAGAGATATTCCTATTTGTACAACGCAAACAAACGGTATCAAGATGAGACAGAAACCAAGGCAGGGAGGCGACTAAATCCGACCAAATGTGTGACGAGCGAAAGAGTGAGAGATGCACTTCTGAAGTGATCTATTAGAGACAAAAGATGTGCAGCAGCGAGCAGGTGCAGAGATACCCGAGGGCTATTACACGGGATGAAACTGTGATATCTTCATTATCCCTTTCATAGCATGACACACAGAGAGAAGAGGCTAACACAAGACTCTAAAGAGCTCCTTATCAGAGGAATCTCTCTGGTATGGCAATACTCTTTGTGTGTGTGTCTGTGTGTGTGTGGAGGCGGTTGATATGTTTGATGAGAAGGTCAGAGAGGACAGAGAGGAAAAAGAGGTAGAGGAGGAGCATCGGCTTTCTATAGCCACAACCAATCAATGGACAACAGAGAAATGGTGACCATGAGCTTAAAGGAATAGTGGGACATTTTGGGGGAACATGCTTATCTGCTTTCTGGCGGCGAGCTGGACGAGGGGATTGACAGCTACTCCCGGTGACTGCACGTCAAATATGAAGCGAGAAGCAGCGTCGGCAAAACAGCAAATTATTGTTTTTACACTCCAGATTTAAAGTGCTTTAGAGGTGTTGGTAGGAAGATTTTGCTACCTTCACACTGAGCCAGTTTGTTTCCTCTGTTTCCAGTCTTTGTGTCATCAGACTCAATCAATCTTCTTATCAAACTTTCTGCAGGAAATCGAAAGAGCGCATTTCCCCCAAAAAATCCTAAACAATTTCTTGAAAAAAGGTGGAAAAAGCGGATTAGTTTGAGGAGAAATTATTTTTTGATACTGCAATTCAAAAGGAGTTCATCTATGTTTTGTAACATTTGTACCACTCCAACACAAATAAGCACCTAAAAATGTGTAACGATGTCATTCATGTATAAAACCGAACCATTAATCTGTGTATATGACCAAACGTGAAGCAAATAATTGTGACAACTATCAGATCAAGGATCTCTGCTCTCCTGCTTGGCAAATCTCTGAAAACAGCATGAAGACTGATTCTGATCTGCTTTAAAGCTCCTCTTAAGTCTCCTTCGTTGGCCTGAATTCAGCTAAAAGCTGTAAGAACACTTTGGACGGAGCCCTTATTTTAAACTCTCTTAATATCTTTAAATGCCTGACAATGAAAGGCTAATAGAAATCCTCATATCAAGCTGCACCAAAAGAAAAAGCTGGTTGGCCTCTTTGATAATGGAGTTCAACACGATTTTTTTTAGAAGTGCCACAGGGGTTAAATTAGAGTAACTGTTTTCTCCAGATGAAAAGACACCGATGCTGGCTGGAACTGCTGAGAAACTATAAAAATGTGTTAAAATGTAAAAAGAACCCTACTTACTTCATACAAACTTGTGCCATTTTAACCAACAAGAACACAAGAAACCTTACATAAGGCCAGAGTTTGACCTTGCTCTCTGCAGCCTTGTCCACTGTTCTTAATCTCAGGGGCATAAATTAGCAGCACCTACAGTACGGTCCGGGTTTCCAAGGAGAGCGGCCTCCTACCGGGGGCCAAAGATGTCTGCTGGAGTTTGTTGCCGGGGCTCGGGAATGGCTGCACTTGTCACGAGGACTAAAGACGGTCTCCTCGCTCCGCACCCAGAGACAGTGAAGCCTCAAAGTCAAGGGTGGGCAGGAATGCCCTGAATAGGCAGTTACGTAAAACTCGCAGCACCCTGTGAGGACAGAGAAGGAGCTACTCAGGACCCGACAATGCTCGCTGAAATTAAACGGCATCATACGGCTCAAAGTGTACAGTAAAACATCTCAAGTGTGCATGGAACTGGGCAGATTTAACATTTTCACAAATCAATCAGATTAAGAGAAAAACAAAGACAAGAGGGCATGGAAACACAGATATGGGCACAGATATATTAAAGGCCGCCCACTCCTCATATATAGGAGTAAGACCCAGAGATTGGAAGAGACAGAAAACAACGACAAACTGCATCGGTCGATGTCTGTAGTCGTTCTGTGTCGCTTTGTGGTCATTTTGTGTCTAGTCATTCTAGTTTTGAGTCTCATTTTGCCTCTCTCTGTAGTTGTTTTGCCTCTAGTTTTACTCGTTTTGTGTCTCGTTGTAGCCGTTCTATTGACTCTCTAACAGGAAACGTTAGAACGGTCACTTCATGCAGAGGCCCACGGGGTCAGAGGGCCCCTGGGCCTCTGCCCGATTCAGTAATCCACGAATAAGGGAGTTTATGGGATACAAAGTGAGGATATTGATGAAAACAAAATTAGCGGGGACTAATCCGCTTTTGATGTCAACAAAGTAATTGCAGAAAAAAAAATTATCTGGGGCATGTTTACCCAAACAGTCAAAAGATACAGTATCTCTGTACCACCGGTGCACTGCATTCGCCGGGCACGCTTTGCACTTTGTTTATCACAGCACAACAACAAAATAAAAACAAGGAGAAAAGGGGAGAAAAACACTGCAATACGAAAACCTCTCCCTCCCCGTTTTGCTCCCACCAGAAGCCACCCAGCGAGCACCAGGGCTGACCCCGCTGACCTGACCCAGATATTAACCCAAGCCTCCAGATGTGAACGCGCGCTGGGATTACTCCACCACTGCATCAAGCTCCACATGCTTTCCTAATGAGGCATCCTAAAATGACCCTGGAGACAGAGCGGACTGTCTGCCTCACTATCTGCATCTATTCCCGTAACCCCCACCCGTCCCTCCCTGCAGGATCATCTTCATATCTGGGAATGTGTGGGGAATAACACAAAAAAAAAACCACCATGGACAGTTGGGAGTCCATCACAATCACAGAGGGATGTTGCACAAAGCGCACCTTGAAAATTAAACATCACCCCATAAAAGTTGAACTGTCAGGCGTTGTTCTGCTTTGACTATCAAGCGCTGGAATTAAATTTGCATTGCACTGTGCTGGGAGGCTTCCTGCACAGCTCAGGGGACCATTTCACCACCGCAGACACCTCTGTCCCAGTGTCACCTGCCACAGAGTGGAGTTATAAAGACATCTGCCCCTCCGTTAGACCGCACTGAGGAGAAATCCCTAATTTATGCATGAACGCCAAAGCCCAGGAAACTTGTCCTGGACCCGGCTGTTGGACAGTTTAGTTTCCCCCCCCCCCCTCGTCCTGTCTTCATTTTGCACCAGCCGCGACCTGAGCCCTGTGTGCAGGAGCGCCCCGATATGAAAGAATTTAACTCCTTCTCTGCATCAATGTAGCTATTGTAGCCGTTGCATTCTTTCGGCGGCTTCGATTTCCAACTTGTGCAATGTCGGCAAGTTGCAAACTTCACCGCGGAGGACACGGGGCACCCAGACACGGCGTGACAGCCGGTGGTCCGAGCGCACGGCGAGGGGCACAAGTGTGGCAAGTTTGGTCGGCCTGCTAAGTGGCTCAAATTTGCAAGAGATCAAACAGGGACCCAAAAAAAAAAAAAAAATAAACAAAAATGCAGCGCTCCTCCGTAGCCTACCATTTTGATCCGGCGCTTCGAGGCTCAAAGGAGTCCCAGAATAACTCCTCTCGCACCAGTTTTCCCTCCGCCATGAAAAGGACCGTTCGATTGTCACATTTCTTCAGTGTTTGCCTTATCCTCAATCTTTCTCTTTTTTTTCTCTTTTTTTTTCTCCCCCCGTGCTGCTGTAGCATTCAGACAGACAAAAATGCAGAGGCTGCTTTTGCAGGAGGAATTGGTGATTGGAGCTCGGGGATCATATGGGCTTTTTGTCAGACGTTTTTAAAGGGACACGGCACTGTTTAACGCGGAGTTGCGAGGCGGGCGCATTTCTTTGTACTGTACTTGGATTTCCTTTTTCTTTTTTCTTTTTCCTTTTTCCTTTTTTTTTTTTCTTTTTTTTGTGTGTGTGTCTCGGCGTGAGCAGGAGGACCGGGGAAGGACATCCACAGCCATATGGCGCAAACCTGGGCGCGCTTCCTCTCAGCGGTGCGCTCCTGCGGCCGCGTGACGTCACGGGGGCGGACAGATGCGGGGGTCGGGCGGTTCACGCGCTTCCCCCCTTCTGAACACCGCTCACGCAACGCACGGACAACGGCCCTGAATTACTTCTGCGTGTCGAAATTTCTCCACACTGACAAAAATTGCATGCGGTTGTGTTAGTTTAATCCGACCACATAAGGGAGCAAAAAGTCAAATAAAACCTACAAATATTAATGGATAACCCCCTCATACCAGGGCCTCAGTTACCTGCAGGGGCCCTGGTTCTAAAATGAGATGTGGGCCCCTAGTGTGTCTATTCTGCATGTATTAGTTGGTCATTATTATTCATTGTGGTCATTTGATTAACCACTTTTTTTTTTTTTTTTTTTTTTGGAATATGCACCGCATAACATAAACTGAAATAATAAAGTTGTTGTTGTTTTAAAACAAGACACATTAGGTAATAATGCAGGTGTTCCCTTAAAGCCCCTATAATTTTGGTTCAAATAGTGTCTTAGTGCTGCATACAGTATTACAAAATCAAATTACCACAACCTATATGCCACTATTGCTGCACCTAACAGTTGTTTTCATCATTGATTGATCGCTTGTTTGGGCTATAAAATATTTTTAAAAAATAGTGAAAAGTATCCACCACACTCTCCCAGAGTCTGAGGTTAAGTCTTCAGATGTCTTGTTTTGTCTGACCAGCAGTCCAAAACTCAAAGATATTCAGTTTAGCGCGATATAAACCAGAAGTTGGTAAATCAGCCTTGTCTTGAACTCCCCCGAAGGATCCCTGGACTCCGCTGCCATTGCTCATTCCTGAGCAGACTGTGAGGAGCAGAAGTCAATACGCTCATAACAAGGTGGGAAAAAAATTGATCACAACCTGGAGCAGGTCCCATTCATCACTTCATGTCCAGGACTCAGCCGAGCCCACAGCATCAGTGTGGAGACAGTCACTCAGAGAAGCTGACGCGTCAACACCCACACTGACAACAATCTATCACACATTTAGCAATGAGAGGTATTTAATTTAGGATACAGTATGCGGAAGTGTAAACAAAGCAATCATGTATTTTGAATTGCCAAACCAGGAAAAAAAAAAGTGTTCAATATTTCATATCTTATGCTGTTTGAACATTTCTGACAAAGAGAAATTGAAGAGGAGGAATGAACCATCTATTCTCCCCAATCTCCCCAAAAAAGTGACAGCAAGCTAATGATTTTTCCTCATGAAACCCCAGGCATTAAAATCCACATTCTGAAAGGAGCCTGAAAATCCCATTTTGAGCCACGTAGAACACCTGCTTAATAACAAAGAGGGAACTATGGGACATATTTAGTGAGGGAAACATAATTCTGATGGTGAGGCACAAGTAATACGAAGGAATCTGGTGAATGCAGTTTGCCTGTAAGGTTCACTTAAAAAAGAAGAAAGAGTAAATACTTTAGGCCGGTGGTTTTCAACCTTTTTTGGCGTGGGTTATAACATGTGAGTGTGGACATGAGTTGTAATTAGTTTTGTTTGTTTGCACAATTTAAAATAAATATTAAACCTTTATGAAAAATATAAGGACACAAAGATATTCACCTACATATATTCACATAAACAAAAAATAAAACTAGAAAACATCACTTTTTTTAACTAAAAAAATTGAGGATATACATTTTACATTCTATCAGAAACCATAAATATGTTCATAAGTAGGTTACTTTAGGTTTTCCTGTTATTTTAAATGTTAAATACACTTTTTAGTATTTCTGTGCCTTCCTAAAAGACGCACACACATCTTACCAAAGTCCCCCAATATCTTCTGAAATATTTCTAACAATACAATGTGTAAAGATGCTTTATATTACCTGTCAGAATCAAATCAATTCATTATATCCACGTGTGCAGCACATGATGGATCCTGCTATGAAACTAAATGCTTGTTGCTTCTCTTGCTGTATTGCGTGGTGGTATAGTATGATGGAGTATTGTATATCCAGATTGGATTTGTACTAAGAGCCTTCCATACAAAACAGGCTTGAACAGTTGATGTATTCACAGCCTGCACTCCTGTGAATGCAGATAAAAGTTGGAGAGGCACTGTAGCAATTCAATAGATCCTGTATCTCATGGACGATTCTTGGTTGCCAGCATGCTGCTCACTAAAGCCCCCACGAGAGAGAGACAGGAGCTCACACACCAGCAGCTTTAAGTGTATGCAAATATTAGCAAGGAGGGAACCAAATTTTCAATTAGTTCTGAGTGATTAATAATTTAATGGAGTCGTCTCTCCCTTTTTTTCTTATTCCAATTGAGTGCCATGATCAGGGAGTGAAATTATAGTTGTGCATTAATCTGATTATTCTAATACAGTGGATTCTATAATAACAAGACCATTTGGTCAGTGCATTTATAGTGTTTGACATAAATAAAATACATACATGTAAATCTGCCAGAATAAAGACACCACTGTGCAGCTCACTGGATTGATCTCACAGGTACAAACACACACTGCAGTTCTGACTTTGAAAGGTAGATGGCGCCATTGTAGAGGTACAAGTTCTCCATTTAGGACATAAACTGAAGTCTCTGCACGATTATCTACTGCACACAATGAGGAAAAAACAAAAAGACAGCTTTAGATGTGGTGGTATTTATTAAGTGTAAACATTCATAACCGTTTAAGTAAAATTAGAAATACTATACTTTGTGTACAGTTTTAACATTCATGATACAGTAATAAACTGAACGGAGCAAAAACAAATTACAGCTTGAAACTGCTACAAAAGTAATTTTTTTCCATTGAAGAATCCCGTCTTGCTGACACTGACTTCAAAGCATAACCACTAAACCATCAACTCCTCACACACACACACACACACACACACACACACACACACACACACACACACACACACACACACACACACACACACACCAGAACTAAAAGGATTAGACACTTACAGTACGTATAACTGTACATTTCAGTGTATAAAAAAACAGAAGTACAAAAGGAATACATAAATATTCAATAATATAAAATATACGCAATTTCTCATTATTATTTATCACATACAAACTTTTTTTTTTATACCTCTAGGCTGCTAGAGTGGCCATGTTGACAAGATTCAACCCAGTTGTTCTCAGCAGTGACAGTAAGAGAAGATCTCCCTTTGTGTAAGTATATAAAGATTATTTATTCACATTTTATAACATTCATATACTCAAACGCCATCATGTCAGCTTATGCAGTAATAAACTAGTTACAAGATGGAATACAACTGATCCTCTTTGAGCTTTATTTTCTGATTTGAGATGATAACTAATTGCTGTTGTGGGTTGCACAGTGTCCCGACTTCGTGGTTTTGTTCCCTATTAGCAGACTTAGGAGCTCAACTGTAGCGACTGCTGCGACTGTGACTTCTGTGCCTGGAAGTACTGCGACTGGAAGAGCGGTACGACCTGCAAAAGACAGAAATTATGGTGAAATATTTGACTTTTGAGGAACTTTTGCTTTTTGTAAAAGGCTGAATGATTTGTTTTGTTGTTAAACCACAACCCAACACGGTCTTACCGGGATCGGCGGTCTGAGCTCCTGTAGCTGTCACTTCGTCTGCGCCCTCGTCTCCTGCTCACGCTCCGACTCCGACTGGAATAGCTGTCGTAGGAGTCCGACCTGCATTAACATAGAGCCGGATGACAACAGAGATGTTATTATAATAACATCTCCAGAAAAGTGTTTCATTCACACAGATTATCTTACAACAGACAAGGAAAAGTAAAGTTCAGGCATGATGATAAAGACCAATCACTGATTTGTATTACAAATACACAGCATAGTTATATAAATGTTGTCCTTTTTAATCAGAATAATCTATCGGTCTGCATGATTAATGAAAAAGATTGATTACTCCTGCTTCATGCAATTGCAGATACTATAATTACTAACTAAAGATAGGATTGATCTCTTGGGCTGCAACTAATGATTATTTCAATTATCAATCAATCTGCTGATTATTTTCTGGATATAAAATGTCAGGAAATGGTGAACATTGCCCAACACCATTTCTAAAGCCCAATGGGATGTCTTATAGTAGTTTATTTTGTCTGACAAACTTGAAGAAAATGTATTTGACTATCACATAAGACAAATGCTTAACATGTATCAATTGTTTTCATGTGCTCACTTTCAAACTTTCAATTAATAGTGCAGAATGCCACACCTGGTACTTTAATTGTGACTGTAAGATTAAAATAGGCTGTGTCATTTTAATCTGAATATGGTGTATGCATATTTGTGTTTGTATCTGAGCTTAAGGGTACCCAGAGACCCCTCACATGAACAATTTAACTTTTACATTTCTGAGTGTCTGTTTTTAACAAACCTGGATCTCCGACGGCGTTTATAAGAGCGACTTCTGGAATGACTTCTACTGTACGTCCGACTGTTGGAAGGAAAAAGACACAACACAAAATATGACAGAGAGGTTTCTGACTGTTCTTAAGAGTCTACGTGGCTGAAATGTAAAATGAAGAGCATCATACTGAAACCTCGCAAGCCTCGAGGTTTCCATTGCTTTTAGCTGAGAACGTTTCCCTATCGGGATCCATTAGGCGCCACAAGAGATTATTAAATCAGTGTTTTGGGGTGTACCTGTGACTCCTGTAACTTCGGTATGTGCTGCTACGAGAGCGTGACCGTCCTCTCCCGCGTCTCCTCCGACTCCTGCTGCGGCTTCTAAAAGAATTACGTCGGTGTTATAAATTACATTTTGCCCGAGCTAGAACAAAGGCTTCACATCCATCAAGTTTAATCACTTCACAACAATCTTGATCTACGTCAAAAGAAGCCCCTCCAGCATTTCCAAAGATTTACTGACGGCGCCCTCATGCTCTTCAGTTAATCAAAGTGCTTTGTGTCTTACCTGGAAGAGTAGCTGGAGCTGCGGGATCTACTCCTGGACCTGCTGTAGGAGTGGGACCAGCCTCTGGAGCGGGACCGGTGACTGGAAATGGAGCGAGACTTCCTGGACGCCGACCTGGACTTCTTCGGGGACCGCGTGCGTGACGTTCCCCTCGTCTTTCCCACAGAGGGAGATCTTTCCTCGCTGGAGCTCTCCTGGTTCCTCGGCCTCTGGTTGAGACGTGCGGTCTTACGAACCTCATCGAACAGAGATCCTGGTCGGACCCGGCTTTTGCTTTTTATCTCCATTCTCACTCCCTGTGTGTTGGGGGTCTGGTTCTCTTGAAGTTGGATGTTTTTTGTGGTGACAGGTGGCACATTCAAGTTCTGTAGAGCTGACATACCTTTCAAAGGCTTCCATTTGAAATTAACTACAGTGCCGGTAGGTTTGCCCGTGGTGGCTTCATCTTGCAGTCCACCAGCTGTTGTTGTGGAGGTAACAGAAGGCTGTTCTCCGCTATGAGGTAAATCTTTACTTGCCATATGGGAAGACTTGGAGGTAGATTTTAGGATTAATTCATTAACTGGAGGTTCTACAATTTCAGCATCGTGCTCTGGGGTACAAATGTCCATATCATCGAATGACTCCTGCTCTCTGACACTGGGTAAATTAGCACCATTCCTGTTGGATGACTGAGGATAAGGTTCAGTGTGTTTGGGGTTTTTGTTGATAAGTTCTTTTGCTCTCTGCTGCCCCCCGTCTTCTTCTCTAGTAGGATTCTTGGTTAAAGAGGTTAATTTTTGGTCCTTTTCATTCATGTTGTCCACGCCAGGCCTTTCTTTGACAACTCTACCAGGACTACGTTTCTCTCGTCTTGATTCATCCTCATCTTCCTCCTCTCCGAACTCTAAAGGTGGCTGCCAGTGAAAAGTCTCTTTGAGCTTCTGATGTTTCCTCTTAGATCTCTTTCCTTTGTCCTTACTGTGATGGGAGCCGCTTTTGTTCTCGCTTCTTCTCTTGCGTTTGTGCTTACGTTTGGCCTTCTTCTTGCTCTTGTGCTTCTCTGGCTCTGCGGCCTTCTCAGGACTTTCCTCTGACTGAGCAGAAGCACCAATCTTGTGTGCAAGAGCACTCGCTGCCTCTGACATCTTTCTGGAAGTCTCATTTTCTGATTCTGAACTTGCCTCACCTTCCTCTCTTTCAGACATGGCTAATGTCCTGGCTGTTATATTTTCAGAATCGCTTTCTGAATTCCACCCAGTGAGAGCAGACAACTTCTTGTCAAGAAATTCACTGGGCTGAACTGCTTGTTTCAGATTTTTTGACAGGGTAGCACTGTTGTTTTGGCTCACTTTATCACTGTCACTATCCCACTCAGACCTGCTATTAAAGCTCTCCACTGGCAGTGAACTGTAATGCTTCGTCTCTTCATCCTGTGAGCTGCCTCTCTCTTTTATTTTCTCCAAAGAGCCACTTCTCCTTGAGACACTAATATCAGGGCTATGCTCACAGCCTGCCCTGTTCTCCGATCCTGACTGAGCATCCTGACTACTGGCAAGTGAAATGTACTTATCTAAATTTTTTATTCTACTCAGAGAGCTGTAATAGTCTTTCCACTCCTTGTCTAGTGAATTCTTCTTGTTGCTGCGTGTTTTTTGGGAGTTTTCGGAGTCTGATCTGCTGTAGGAGGATGACCTGCTATTATACTGATGAGGGGATCTGGATCTGGACCTGGACCTACTGTAACTTCTGCTCCTTGAGCGACTGTACGAACGGCTGTAGGACTTGCTTCTGGATGACCGGCTGCATGAGTGCCCTGCAGGTATGTGTGCTTTGTCGCCTTCAGAGTCACCTGCGAGACCCTTTGCTGTAAGTGAAGTATGAGCTTTTTCTGTAATGCTATCTACTGCTTGTCCAGTGGAGGAAATGTTACTGGGAGCTACCTTAGCTTTAATTTCCTGAATATGGATGTAAGAGGGCTTCCAAGGTTTTTGCCCAGGTTTCCATCGTGACGGTGGAGGACTGTCGCTCAGCGGGATCACAGGGACACTTTCAGGAGCCGGTACATTGGGGAGTCTGGGGACAGGGATGACTTTGCTATCTGGAAGCTTCTCTGGCACATGGATCATGGCGTCTGCTTTGGGCTTGCTGGATTTCCTCTTTCTTGGGGATCTGGATGAACTCCTCTTTCTGGATGGAGACCTAGATCTGTACCTGGATCTTGATCTTGACCTGGATCTAGACCGGGATCGAGAATAGGACCGAGATCTAGATCTAGACAAAGACCGACTTCTAGACCTAGAAAGGCTTCTAGATCTTGAATTAGACCTGGACCTGGATTGGCTGGATGTGTAGGATCTAGAGTAGGACCGGGAGTCTCTGAAAGACAGCGAAGACCGCCGCCTCCTACGAGTTGACGAATTATGCTGATTTGAAGAGGAACGGGATGGAGAACGTGATCTTCTGGACTTTCTTTCTGAAGACACTGACCTTTCACCCTCTGACAGCTCTTGAGGTTTGGTCTTGGAGCTTTTCTTCTTGCCATGTTTACGTTTTTTGGCTTTCTTCTTGTGTTTGGATTTTTTCTTCTCTTTCTTCTGTTGGTGGTGCTGGCTGGACCTCTCAGAGCTGCGGTCTGAGGAGTGTTCTGCAGACCGGGACCACGCAGAGTCACTCCTGGTTTCCCATCTGCTTGAGGAATGGTCATTTAATCTGTTAAGTCAAGACATGAATGAAGCAAGAAAAAAAAAAAAAAAAAAAAAGAATCTGCTATTCTAAGTTACCAAAAAAATTAAAAAATCATGTCATACTTGTCTCCTTTGCTCCATCTCTCGACACTTGGTGGTTGATACACTTTGGTTCTCTTCATTTCTTCTTTCCAGTGTGGCGGAGTTTCACTGCTACCACGCTCTTCCACAGACGCAGATCGTGATTTAGACCTTGTAGGGGTGTGATATCTCTGCAGAAAAGTTCAAATATATCAATACAAACTTAAATGACATTAATAAGAAAACGTCAAAACTCTTTATAGAGCGTGCTGAGGCAATGCTTAAAGTTTCTTTAACTTAAGTGACTTGTGTGATTATCATAAAAAGGCATATTAGTGGCAAAAAGTGGCACACGTGAGCATGGAGAAAACAAACAAAAGTTTGTTTCTGGGGTCAATGAAATGGCTGTAGGTAAATTCTTTATAACAATGGTTCCTACCTTGTTTGGCTTGTGATATTGTGAAAGAAGCAATGTCTACCTGTGACCATTTGACACCGAAAATGTAGGTCTAACAGTTGCTACCAGTTCCATTAATGTTTGAAAAATTATTAGAGCTCTGAAGAAGTAAAATTAACTAGTATATGCACAACAAAAAGAAACATTGAAGTCTGAAAAAAGAAGCGTCATTTTGGGCTACAAAAAAAAAAAAAAACATTCTGCTTTCTTTTACGCTCTGGTCCTGACCCCCAAGTTGGGAACCACTGTAGTATTCACTTTTGTGATCAACTTATAAAAACCAAGTAGAGTTCTGGTTAATAGAATAGAAAAGATATTGTCCACGCAAACTACTACAAAACAATTAATACATAAACACCAAATCTCAACATCTGATCTTAGTTGAGGTGTGCATACCATTGTTCCTCTGCCTTTGATCTTCCGTCCAGACTTGGAGACTGCTGGTTTCTGGTCAGTTGGAAGAAATGTTTCTTCTTTCTCAACTCTGAAAAGATCGAATTTCAAAATTAACACCTGCTGTAATTACTTGCATGTATACCTTTCAATGTGTAAGCTAAAATGTATTCCATAAAACACCATATAGATGAAGCCAAACGTAAAACTGACATTTCTGTTTTATCTTCCTGAGATGGCATGTCCCGTCGCAGCAGGAAGCGGTTCTCCGGCACCGGTGGGATTTCCTCTGGTCGGACTACAGGCTTCTCTCTCTTTCCACCTTGCTCCTTCTCTTCCTCCACTTCATTCTCTCCCTCCAGCATCTGCGTTGCCATAGGACTGTGAGAGCTTCAACAACACAACATAATGCAAAACAATATTTTGTTATGCAAAGAACCAACTTGTCTCTTAAAGCTGACAGTGAATCATGTCAGTACTTTTGTTTATACTTGGATATACTGATCAGACTGGAGCAAAACTGTAGTTATGTTACATTTGAGATACATGTGATTAATTATATAAGCATGAACACGTGCAAATGAACAAAGATATAAAAATACCTTTGGTTGGAGGGCAAAACTTCAATGTTCTTCTCCCTCTTTGATTCTCTCCTTTTCCTTTTTGACCGTTTACTCTTTGCATGTCTCTTGTGCTTGCGATGTTTGTGCTTTTCATTTGATTCACTTTCGGATTCCACTGAAGAGGAGAACTGAGAGGACGACTCCTGGGTATCGAGGGACGACTCAGCAGAATGGGAGGATCTTTTCCTTTTGCCTTCCAGTACTGAAGTAAGAAACATATCAGCATGTATGTAATTGTATTAAAAAAAGATGCATATTTTTATGAATACAGTAACAGTTACTACGGAGGTTTAAATGCCATGAGTCACTTTCAGGTGGGTATAACACTTCGACAACAAAGGTTTTGTTTGATGCTTCTCTGTATGTTGGAGGCTATGAGAGCAGGCCTGGCAGAGTCTGGTGGGCAGAAGCCAACTGAACTCCACAGAGATCATCTCGCTGATCCTCATTAAACAGAAGATCAGGTTACACACCCTGTTCAAATGCCAGTAGGGGGAAAATGCTGGCATCAAAATGCCAACATCATACAGAATGAGCACAAAATATGACCCAGTTAAAAAATACAAGTTTATATACACGTTATTCCCAACAGGGGACAAAAACAAAAAAAAAAAGAATATGAATGTGTAAGCTTATGTAGAACGTTAGATCACTGAAGAACAATGAATATTTAAGCCTTTTATGAAGAACTCACTTAGGTGGCAATATATCCAATCTACAAAGACTTGAATTGGAGACGTTTTCAGACAGTAGTAATTTGAAGGACAAGTCTGGTGATATTCTATATTTTACTTGTCAACAAATTCCATAAACAGAACAAAAAACGAGTAAGTAACAATAATCAGTGGCAGAAAATAGTCCCCAACAAATGCTCTAAGTACTCATGTTTAAGTAGCATTTGCTAAAAATTACAGTGCCCAGCTGTTTTAAAGAGTTAAATAAATATTATTGAGCCTTTTGTAAGAAGGAAATAACGTATTTGTGACCCAATTATTAAGGTGTATGTCTTCAGTAGGAACAAATGAGCTCAGGGCTAAGTGCCACGGAGAGGGGAGGGAAGTCTGCTTTTGGCCTTTTCATCTGATTGGTCAACAATAAAAAAAATATCCCTAACCTTCAGGAGAAAATAGATCAGTTACTGAACTTACCATCATTAGCGGACTTGGTGATAAGTTGTCCACAGTCCATCACTCTCACATCAGCGTAAGGTCTGCTGGCTGAATCAGTCTTCAGTCCCTCGATCTTCTTTATCACTTCAAAGCCGGAGATGACTACACCAAAGACGACGTGGACTCTGCACAGAGCCAGAAAAGATTGATGCCTGTTACAACGTTACAGTTACACTTTTATATGATTTTGGTATCTTCAAAGGCCCTGAAAACGTCAAGTAAAATGCTGGAAAATTCACTCAGAAATGAAGATTAACTGGGAACACCATTTTAATGCCTTCTGTAAGTGCCTAAGTGAAATGAGATTTTACCCATCAAGATGAGGTGCCATCTTGGTTGTGCTGTTTGTGGAAAATCCAGCAAAGAAGCCAGGGAAGGTTAACCAATGGCAATGGTGGGGTCATGAGAAAAGGAGAAAAAGGAGGAAAAGAATGAGAATAAACAAGTAACTTCAACAAAGTGCGGATGCTACTGTACCACGGGAAAAGATCTCCAAAAAACACAACAAAAAAAAAAAAAACAGGTAAACAGTAAAACCATTTGATTGCAAATCAATTTTTACAAAAACACTTGTAATCTTGACTGTTGAATTAAAAACAGTCACAAACAGGCAATGAAAACACTCACAACACAAACTGTGTTGAGTGTTTTCATTGCGTGTGTGGGTTATTAAATAACAATATTTGGATCATACAAAGAAAGACAGTCCGTATACACTTCTTCCTTATGAGTATTTATTCATGTAGGACATTTCTACCTTTTGGTGACAACCTGTTTCATTGATAAAGGAAGTCTACAAAGCCAAATAACATGTGTCACCTCAAGCCAGTTGGGAATATTGTTGAAACATGTCCAAAATAAACACTGTACTCTGCAGAATACTTGCACATACAAACTACTGAATGATAAATACAGTCAGGAGAGAGAGAAACACAGCCTTGGAGACACATTACCTTGGAAGAGCAGGATGCTAGAGTTTCTGTAAATTTTACACAAAAAACGGCAAGAGAAAAAATGTAACATATTTGTAGGTAAAAAAGAATGAATCCATGTTTCTCTGCACTTTGAAATCTAACTGCACACAGAGAAAGGGATTGTTGACGTTCACACTCAAAGACAAATTCTACTCTACAGTTTAAAAAAAAAAAAAAAAAACAGACAAAAAAAGGGGACAGAAAGCAAAAAACATTTAAAACAGCAAATAAATAATGCAAGTGACCTGTCAGTTAAATGGTATAGTTATTAAAAAGGTGCAGAATGATTTGATTTACTTAACATTACTCACATGAAGAACTGTGAACCGTTGGTGTCCTTCCCACGATTGGCCATCGACAACAGGAAGGCTCTGTCGTGTTTGAGAGTGAAGTTCTCATCTGTTCGGAGCAGAGAAAGAGGGGTCGAAGCCTCAGAGAGTGTTCTCTGATACATAATCACGGAAATATTCAGGGAAGAACAGGACAAAAGGGAGAACTGTTTTTAATCCATCAAACCTAATCATTGCCTCACCAGCCAGTCCTTTCAAAAAAGCACCGTTGTGTAAAGGTTTTTGTTGTTTTCTTTGTTATTTCTAGTCCTTTTCTTAAGTACCAAACTGGTTCTGCATGATTTAGACTAGTAACTGCAAATTTGACATCATTCGATCACGTTCCAATAAATACCATATTCATTTCCATTTAATTTTATTCAAACCGATTTTAGAGAGTTGATTTTAATGAGCTGTGCTGTCAAAAAAGTGTCTGACAGTAATGTAAAATAGACCCAAAAAAGGGCAACTCGTTGCTCACTATGATGAATCACTTATCTAAAGCAAGTTTGCGAGTCTCCTGAACATGATTTTCATAGCATACTAAATTAACTTTATCTAAACGTATTGAATGCTTTGGAAAATTGGTCCACAGTGATGTAGAGTTATTTGAATTTCTAAAACACTACAACTGCCCTAAATCTTTATTTTATCTACATATACTATATCCATGTGGTAAGGTTAAATATCTTCTTTCCACTGTATCTATGAGTTTCCTATTGAGATGAGAAATCTGCAGCCTGCATCTGACTACATGTGATGGCAGTGGTGTGGCTATAAATACCACATATGTAACATAAAAAGTAATCTGAGCAGCCCGAGGCTTCAGGGAGTCTCACAGAGGTAGCTGTTTGAATAGAAGACCCTGTAACATCCCTTCAGTACAAATTTGCACCTGCACCACTGCAAACATTTGCACTGTTTTTACTGAGAGAGGAAGGTGGTGGGGACAATGTTGACATGGTGTTACTGAGCTGTGTACATCTCTTACCTTCTCATTTTGCAAAAGACCACTCTATAAATAAAAGAATATGTTGAAAATTTTAGGCAGGAAGATTGTAGCTTTCAATAAAGAGAATGCCTACTCTCCATGCTGATTTGATAAAGCCCACTACTGTTACTAAATAGAAGACAGCACAATACAATGGAAAAGTGAAGGTCAACGGAGTCATACATAGGAAAATTCACACAAAAAATACATTATTACCACAATAGGCACATGCAACATTATGATCATGCAAAAGTAGCTAAATAAGAGGCTCATGAGTATTCAGATAAACATCAACTATGTAGACTGCTTTTTAGAATATTTCATATTCCCATTACCTTCAAAGTAGCCACCATATATGGACTCTCCTCCTCTTCCATTTCCTGCAGACATTAATAGAGATTAATTTCATTGGGTTTTATGTAAAAATAGAAACAGCAATTTGAAAAAGTTGGAACAACGTGAACAGAGGCTGCCTAACTTAATCCAGTCAAACTGATTAAACGCACACTTTCAAAGTAAACAAGGTTATACATTAGACATGATTACCTTCAGTGAAGTCGCCTCCCTGGATCATAAAGTTCTTTACAACTCTGTGAAATGTGGAGCCTTTGTAGCACAGCTTTTTCCCTGTGATTTTGCCAGTTCCCTTTCCACCTGGAATTAGATGTGTGTAAAGTGAGCTCTCGTCAAACACAACACATTCAACAGACCTGCTTCCGTATTAAGCGCTTTTGTGTATACCCGATGCCTTGCGGTATTAAGAAATGTTAGTCTTGAATGTTGCCACATAGGGTTTATTCTAAACAAGGGAATGAAACCACAGTTGGGGAAGGGGAGTTCAATAAACTAGATGCCTTTGTTCAGGCATCCTGTTGTCAATACTCCTGTGCAGGATGGTAAAATTCATTAAGAAAATCTTCCACTGGAGTGATACAGGCAGGGGACAGAATATTGGCCCAAAGCTATTACTCCCCGGATTTCCCTTCCCCTAGGGTGAAAGGAGACGTGAAGGCAGAGATTTCATTAGATGTGTTGATGTGGTTAAGGTTGTTTTTTTTTAGGGGACAGAGGGCTGGCTGTTCAAATGGGCAGCTTAGGTTGCTAATCTTCTAGTATTTTGCTTCGCTGGCCTCAGCATTGTTCCAAGGGTTTGGTTTCTAATGGTGTGAGCTGATCCCCTTCTAAAAGGATACATTAGACACTTGGAGAAAGCCACAGCAAACTGCCCGGCTGAACAGTGTATATATGCTGTGTTATGTTGTGTCTGTGTGTCCAAGAAAAGGAACAGACTAACCAGCCGTCTCCCGTGTCTGCCCTTGCCAGCATCACATTCCCGTCGGCCAGGTGGGGTGAAAAATGAGAGGGAGGATTGATCTGCAGTCTGTTTGCAGATTTATTGCTATCTCTAGGCAGACCACCATGACTGCAGTACACTGTGTTCTACTCAGTGGGATGAAATATGTAGGGACACTGACCAGGACCCCCTCTATCCATCCAGTAACTCCATCTGTCACTGCACAATTTACACTACACCCATAGCTCCTTTCCTCAAGATATCAAATGGCCAAAAGGGGTGTGGAGCGTGAGCTCTTATTTTACCCACAATATAATATTATTATTACCCACAATCCATTATCATATTCTTATTTGCATTTATCTATTCATTATGGATATTTTTATGGTAGAGACAAGAAAAATCAACAGGAAAGAGATGTGAAATGCGACAAGGAACAGACTTGATTTAGGTCATAAAATTATTGATGTGTAGTATGTACCCTGGCCACCAGTAAATCCCCAAAGTCTCTGATTTTATAGGAGAAATCAATAACAACTGTTTTCAAATTGTGGAACTGAGTAATATAATGCTATGGTTTACAGTTGTACTTCTGAAGACAGCCAACAGATCAGTTTCATTTTTTTGCTTTCAAACAGGTTTCAATGCAGTAAATGTAGCAAGAACATGAAATAGAGTGAAACATTACTCACCAGTGCACAAACAGAGAAAGTTCTTGCTTGTCTTGGGACAAACATCTGAAAAAAGTTGAAAGACTATGCGCCCAACTATGAAACACAGAGAAAAAGAGAAAAATATCAGCACTTCACCTTGTAGCTATAAAATCTTTTGAATTTTTTTTTAAAGATGATGTAAGGAATCATCAATATAAACTTGGGTGTTACAAAAAACAATTAACAAGTGTGTGTGTGTGTGTGTTACTACACTGCACTTATGCAGGTTCTTTATGCGTTTCCAACAATTAGATGAATCCTGCGGTGAAGCTTAGACATTATAGACATATTTCTGAAGCTAGGAGCAAATTTGAAACTATTCCTACATGCGTGATGGGGAATTCTTTTGTATTTAACTTTAGGCCACTAAACTGATCTGTGCCTTCTTTACATTCACATCAGTTGTTCATAGTTCCTGCTTGAAAAACACATAGTGCTAATAGCTTCTCAGGGTAAACTTCAATACAACCATTCAGTACAGACAGTTACAAGCACAAAACCAGACTACCAAGCCAATGCCAACTGGGTGTTCCACTTTTGTATAACCAAATTAATATTGGCTACAAAAGAAAACTACATACATACAATTTAAATATCTGTATTGATGATGTCAGTTCAAAGTAATCGGCTATGAAAGTGAGCTGAGGCTGTATCCGTCTAACTAATTCTCATACCCGTAAACTTATTTTAAATTCTCTTACCTGGTTCCCGGTTGAGCTCCACATCAAAGTAACACTGAGGGCGGTCTTTCACCCCCATTGTGATCAAAGTCCGAGTGACCTAAAATGTAGAAAGAGTACAAAAAAAAACACTAAGCAGGAAAAACAATAAGGCTGCCTCCTCTTAAATAAGCAGTGAGCGCACCATTCATGTTCCCTTTTTATCAGTCAGCGTACACCGATAAAGTAAAGCATATTTAGACGAGTGTGTTGGAAAATAATGTAGAGAGACTAAAAGACAGCGAGGGAGGATAGAAACAGGAAGGGGAGGGGAGAGAGGGATGGGAGGGGAGCGAGAGAGAGAAAAGTCTGTGGGGAAATGTACTGGCTATGCAAATCCAAGCAGAGCACAGGGCAGCTTCCTCGCTGTGCACTTTTAACCCTGTTTCCACTGTCCACTTGGATATCACTGTGGGACAGATCACAGACACTACAATGTCTGCTACTGCTGAGTCTGGCTGATAACATAGTGAGAGTGGGAATGGACAGGAATTTATCTTCAAGGTGTGTCAGTGGCCTTTTGGCTTGAACTTATTTGATTTTGATTATATGTGAACAAATAGCCACTACACCACTGTAAGCAAACACCAATGATAGCACCAAACTCACAATGTTTACCCTTGCGAATCATTAGGGAATCATGGCACTAGGTTTCCAAAACCCTGCCTCAACTTGTTCAATGTCAATGTTCCTCTACTGTTGCACAAAAAAAAGTCAATAAACTGTCGTCATTTATAACCACTTTCCAATATTTGGGCCGTCAGCAGCTTGCGGGCACAGGGCACATATTGGACTAACACGTCTGCTTTGCCAGACATTGTTTTGCTTGCAAAGAAAGTGCAAGACCGCAAGAAAGCAGAGCGCCCAATAATCTCCCAGTAACGTCAGGATTTTATCAAAAAGTTAATCTTTGCATTATATAGGCTGCATATTGTTCGGAAAACGCTGAGTCACTGTGCTGACATGTAACAATTACCCCCTGGCATGGTGTGTTTTGGGTGGGGGACGGACCACCTAATTTCAGAATACTGATAGCTGCAACCCACAAGGAAAAGCGATGCTGCTTACTCAATAAATATGTGATGTGACAGGAAAGAGTAGGCTCAGATGTACAAGTCAGAAGAGTCTGAGGAAGACATTTCTATACCCTAAAGTGTGACATGCAATTTCAATCAAATGAATGACCAGTTCCAGAGGCAGCGGTGTATGCTGTGTGTTACTTCACAACAGTTGCATGAAGAAAAAAGCAAAGTGGAGCAGGACAGCTGACCTGAACTGCCTTCACAAATCAATATCAAAACAATGTGTTACACTAGGCCATGCAGCAGCCTGTGGGACCTATCGTTTCAGCTTCCCCCTGCTCAGCTCACAGACAGGAACACACTGCACTCAGCTCATGTTACCAGTCTCGCCTGTGTCCCGTGGACTGGGAAGGGTATTGTCACGTCGTAAAACTTCCACCGCTAAATATAGACGACAATGATCGCCTTCAACTTCAGGAGAGATCTCAGCTGCACGAAGCCCCCTTTTTCAAGCATTTTTTTGGGAGACCCGACGGATAGTTTTGGAGCCAATGTGAGCCATGTGTCCCACAAGTCGTGCACGCCACAGCAGCCAATAAGCCCGATCAATTATTTTTAAGCACTCAGAATGTAAATGTAACTAGTGCACCACAGATATTGTCAAACCAAACCCGGTCGAAACACGGAACTGCGGATCACAACAGTCAACATTTACTCTCCCCGGGAAAACATCCACATCCACGGCTCGTTTAACGTCAGATAACTGTCCATGCGGCACGTATTTTATTATACTCGTGGCTTCGTCTGTTTTTGCCTGAAATCTAACAACGACGAGTGTCGTTTGGATCAATAACAGAACAACAGACATCCACGAGCTACAAAGCTAACAACAGACCGCTGCGTTAACACCGACGGCTCGGCTCAAAAGGCTCGGCAGCTGAAACTTGAAAGCGTGGGTTTATCTCGGCCGCAGTTGCTCTTCGCACTTAAATTCACGATTAAAAAGCAGTTCACAGGTTACCCGAAGTGGAAAATGACACAACTAACCTCTGCGCAGAGAGCTATCCGGGCAGTTAGCTGGTCACCGGCGGCCGACTGACTTCGCTTTTATGTGACGCGGTTTGTGGATCTTTTTGTCCCTCCCGCGTTTCCGTAGCAGATTTGTTGTGGTTTTGTTGTACCAGGAAGAAGCTTTCAAGTTAGCTCGCCGGCTAGTTTTTAATGTAACTTCTTACTTAAATTTAAGTACAGGTTATTCAGGTTGTCTGCGTTAATCGACGGGAGCAGAAAGTATGCGATTGCGCTCGTAGGGCGCATGTGAAGCTGGGGCTGGCTGCCTGCTGGTGGTGTATTTAGTTGATATGATGGTGTAGTCAGCTAACCTACAGCAGCTAAACAACAAGGTGCAGCATGAAACCCATGATAATGAGGTAAGGTGGTGTTAATACACGTATACATAATTTGCCTTAGACTTGAACAGTTTCCAAGTGGCACTTAACTGAGCAAAATTTTACAAGGCATTTTTAAAATCTACGCAGTTAATAATAAACTCTCAGCTGCATACAATTGAACAAACCACAAGCCTTTTAAATGACCATAAAGGTGAATCAAAGCCTGACTAAAAGGGTTTCAGGTTTTTTAAATATTTCCTTCATGGAGGTAGGATGTATTTCAGGGCTGCTGTATTGGGCTGTAATAGTGTACCTAACAAAAGGGCAACTGAGAGTATTTGAATATACTGTAGAGCTTAAATGATTTGTTGATGAATTGATACAGTAAGTTGATAGACGGCAAAGTAATCTGCAACTATTTTGATAATCAATTAATCATTTAAGTCGTTTCAAGGATTTCCTCAGTTGTAAATATTTGTTGCTTCTCCTTGTCTTTTGTGATGAGTTTCTTTGGGTTATTCACTGTTGATCAAACAAAACGATTTGAACATGTTAATTTGAGCTTTAGGGACTAGTGATGAGCATTATTGATTATTTTGTGACATTTTATAGACCAAAATGAATCGATTATTTAAGAAAATGATTGTCAAATTATGCAAATAATGTATCCGCAGCAATGACATAGTATGGCACAGTAATACTGATGACCTGATCTTTGTCTTGACTCCATTTAGGCAGTGTGATCTTCATGGACCCAGTGGATCATGTCTCTGATCCTGTTTGCCTTTGTGGTCCGGGTCAGGGATGGACTCCCCCTGTCAGCCTCCACAGACTTTGAACACAACCGAGAGCTCCAGGAGAGGAAGCAGCAGCTCAGGACCATCAGCAAGGCACTGCCCCGTTTCCCTGACAGAGGGACCGTCAAGGGCCAGGAGCTCAACATATTGTAAGGATTCAGGAAAGAAAGCAGCAACAGACTGTCACTGCAAAAATACACAATGCACAGTCCAAAGCAACTCAGTGTGTATTTGATTTTGTGATGCTGAAGACAGACACAGTGTTGTCCATTTGATCACAGGGGCATCCATGTCACGCTGCGTCAGGCTGTTTGTTTACTAAACACCTTTTCTCCTCTCACCTGTTCAGCTTCGCCTCATCAGAGGGTGTATCCTACATGACCGTGTGCCACTGCAGCCTCCCTGTTGCTAAGGCCTTCTGCTTCCTGGAAGATCTGCGCTGGGAGTTCACAGCATGCTTCAATAGCACTGTTGTTGCCTTGGCAGCTAGGCCATATCCGTTTTTGGAATTTGGTGAGTAGGAGGAGTAATATTGTCATCTAGATTTGCTGTTGATGTTTTGGGATTGCAATTAAAATACTATGTGTTGAATGACAAACAAAGCTCCCGCGTTGTGATACTTTAATGTAAAAATAAATACACTGGTTTATCCTAATGTTGCCTTTGCTGCCAATTGACAGACAGCACCATTCAGAAGCTGAAGCAGCAGTACAACCAGAGCAGGGGTCCGGCCCTGGAGGTGACATTGGCAGAGGTCCAGGAGGATCTAAAGATCCACCCACCACAAGTAATTCAGTTGGAGGAAGTGGAGCTCACCAACGGCACTGCAAATGGGCATATCGAGCAAGGTCCTGGATCTGGTGAGACTTAAAAAAGTTCTCAAAATTTTCTCTGTGTTTTATTGTTTTACACTTCTAATATGGTCACTTTCTTTTGTTTAACAGGTCAGAATGTAAGACTCGAACCAGTGACAGCACCGGGCATCCTTTCTCTGGTCCTAAATATCATGTGTGCATCTTTGAACATAATCCGTGGTGTTCACCTCATAGAGTACACATTCCAGGTATTCATTATAAGCTTATGTTTTATATTCAATAAAAATATTTTGTATATACATTGTTTAAGAGAAATAATGCTATCCTATGGCTTTCTCACTCACATAAGAAATTCATTTGTCATGTTTAGTTGGGGATTTTATTAGGAAATAGTGTTGTATAAGATAATATTAATTATGTTGTGTTGAGCTGGTTGAACTTGCTGTTATATATTATCATTGTACTGAAAAAGCAGATGTTTGATAATGATGAGGTCAGCACAAAACTGAAAAATTGTCCCCACTTGTGTGAATTAGCTATAATCTGACATCACATTACATTTTAAATTATGTAGACTTTCACATGATATCACAAATCAACATTTTAATTTTATTTTTATTTTTCCTGCTTTCATTTTTTTACACTCAGGATGATTATGAAGGTATATGGAATGTCGTGGCATTTCTTCTGGCGTTTGTCTGCTGTGTGTTTCAGGTAAATTTTAAAACATTTTAAAGTTCACTTTAACTGTTCATTGCAAACTGAAACCCACTCATGTCAAACTCTCTCTGACACTCCATGTTAATGACCTCTCTGTGTCCACAGTGCCACCTGTACCTGTTCCACTCATCTCTGAAGAAATTCAAGTCCTTCACTCTGTTAAGTGTGATTGTCCTATGCAACCTCTACCTGCTTGGCCCGAGGAATGCGTGGCAGCTGATCTTCCACATTTCAGTCGCCTCCCTCTCCACCTTCCTCATCCTCACCCGCAAACTCCAAGACAGAACCAATGACTGTGGGGTCTGAGGAGCAGAGGATAGTCATGTTGCACCTTTCACAGCTGTTTGTGTCATCAGTGCAGGTGAGAATGACGAGTTATGAACACGTTGGGTGGATTTTTAACAAAAAACATCATCATCATGGAAAATTCTAATTACAAGTTAATATTTTCTTGTATACGGCATGTACTTGCACTTTGTGTACATTGTTTTCAAGACTGTAAAGCGTATACAGTTAAATGCAGTTCATTCTGGATCCTTTAAATTATCTGTTTAACCTAAAAAAAAACAAACAAAAAAAAAAAATACAAACAGATACTAACAGAAAAAGCAGTCATTGCCATCCTGTCCTAAAAAGGTTTTGAAGAAAATGAAGGATTTTTTTTAGTCGCGGTGCTGACCAAAGTTTTTCATGTAGAAACTATATTTTTTATCACAGCACAAACTTTTGAATTTGGTCATTCTTGCGATTTTGTAATTAAGATGCATTTCTGCTCACATTCAGCTCAGTATTATTTATGCAACCACAGGCCATTGATTATTTTTTGCGGTTTAAAACGCAAGGTGATTGTATCAGACATTGGATTTAATCGAACACACGGCTGATTAGCAAACAATTACGTCGTCCATCCCGCATTGGTGTGATACATTTAGTGCAGTTTGATTTAGGATCCCGTGACCGTCAAGTAAAGTAGACAATGCAGCTCTTTTACTTGTTTTCCATTATTTGCTCATTATGCTACAGTACAGACCTAATGCAGAGGTGTAAATATAAAGCTATGGGTTGTTTCATGCCTTACTCTGTTTGTTTAATTGTGTTGACATGTATACAGATACACTGGGAAGTGCTCAGCTAGTCACTGCAAAGGTTTAAATGTAAGGGCTCTGCTATTTAATGACTTAATGGAAATTGCATTCTTTACTGAGGGACAGTTAGTCTTATAGTCATGTAAGGCATGATGTTAAGGCATATTATCTTACTATTTTCAACACAGTTTGGAGAAAGGAGAAACATATCACATCAACTCCAATTTAAATTGAGACATTTTAGTTTGTCTGTTTCTTGTTTTTCTACTGATTTATACATTCTCTAAATGTAAACTGTGTGTAAGAATATGAAAGCACTGATATGATGAGTATTGAAATTTGTCTGAATGCACTATTAGGTTTAGATTTTTTTGTTGGGTATGGAACTTAAAAGTGTTCAGCTAAAATAATATTTATATCCTGATTTATGTTTACTTTATTTTTCTTAGGGAACGATGTTAGTAACCCCAATCTATAGTTCTCAGATTGTTATAAGCAGAAATCATATAGTTATAATCTATGTTTGAGTATAGAAGACATCACAGTAGCGCTGCTAAATAAATAGGCTAAGTATAAGTCTCCTTATAGTTAATTTTTTTTAACATTTTGTGTATTTAGCTTCTTAGACATTCAGTTTTTAATAGCTAAACAGTTGCACTGATGTCCAGTAAGCGAGGGAAGTAAATTCTTAGTTTGTAGTGTTTGTCAAACAAGTAGCGTCGTGCCGTTGTGTCCTTTTCATCAGGCTATTCCCTCATTTTAAAAGGGGAAAAAAGCTAAGAGGGAATTTTTAAGGCAAACAAAAAGGCTGCTTCTCATCCAACAAATCAAACATCCTTCATTAAAATGTACAAATAGTTTGGGACAGTCACTTTCAGCTTGTAGTTTACAAAGACTGAGGAAACTCAGACATTTTCACTGGAAGCCTAAAGTGTAGTGTAGCTGCAGATAACACAGTTGAGCCTATTAATACATTTTCCATTTGTTCTCAAGGAGGCTGTGCTATTCAGATATTTTGGCAAATTGCTGAGAATTAGACTGGCTCAGTGAACCCTTTAAAGCTGTGTTCAACCATCTAACAGAGGAGTAAACTCTTGTTTAAATGAGGTTTTCTTTTACGGGGTCATTTGTTCTGCTGCATGGTATTTTCTGTGCAGAACACTGGTGATGCTGTAATATTTTTGATACAAAGGAGGTTTTACTGACTCACCCTTTTCACTGTAGACTACAGGTTGTCGACCAAATGAATTGTAAAATAATGTTCTAAAGATGTAGAACCAAATAATGTGGAGGATATTTTAACACTTGAAAATAAAAATAATGGAGAATTATGTTGATTATGAAGGTTTATAACCTACAGTAGAAATACACTGAACAATTGAAACATGCGGCAGCCTTCTCTTAATATATATATTTTCCTTTTTCAGCATCTGAAGTCTTAAATCTAATCTGAGTCGGTTTTGAAAATCATTCAGGTTTGGAAGGGCAACCTGAAGTATGTTTAGTAGGACATTTTCTTGTTCGATACCAAACTCAGTCAGAAGAATTAAGTTATTTGTATCTTATTAGACTCACATGAGGTTGATTCAGTTGTTTTTGTGGCTGCAACCTGTTTGTAATAATGGGAGGTAATGGAACAATGTCATTTATTGTAACTGCCAAATACACTGGTGATTACAGGGCTTTATTTTTTTCCTGCGGTGGTAAAACTGACATTTCATTAATAAATAGTGTCTTTTTTCCATTTGTTGATCTCTGATTTGTGTGTCCAAGAAATCAGCGTTACCTCCAAGTGATTAGACAAAATAGAATATTATAGAATATTATTACCGTGATTATTTGGATCATTTTCCCTTTAAAAATATGACTATATGCTGCATCCATATAAGAAGTTTTAATGTTTGAACCTGCATCAGCACAACGGGATATACATGGAAGAAATAACAAAACTATAGATAAAAATGGTATTAAATTGCTACAGCAAACTTCAAAATGTATTGATGCATTTTTCCAATATTACACCAGATGGAGCTCTTTCACTATGTACTAGTCTTCATTTAAGTTGGTGTCTATTTCAGAGCTTGTTGCTCTGGTTAGTTAATGACACTAGTCTGTAGTAAATATACACCAGGCTACTGGCCAAACAAATCAAATGGATGAAAGTGTAAAATGAAAAAAAACAACACTCAACTTACGTCGTTGTGATTATTCACTTGTGAGACAACGTCAAACCTGACAGGAAGGGTCACAAATGGTGGGAATAACTATAAAATGAAATTAACAATAAACCTGTACAACAAGCGTCAAAAGTATTATATTATAGATTCCCACATCCATCGGACTCTCTGTTGCCACTGATATTTTGTTAGTGACTTACAGACATTGACGTAGTTGTGTCATTAGGTATAAAGCATGCAGAAGGTTTGTCTGCATTTTCATCCATATTAAGGAAGGAAATTTGAGGTTGTAACCTACAAACAAATGGAACATGTCCCTCAGAGCTCATAGTGGCATTATAAATCCAAAGTGCCATCAGTCCTGCTACAATGCATTTAAATTAAACCATCAGCTTCAGTGATCCTCATTTGCATGGATTAACCTCTTTTATCCTAATTGGCAGACACTCCTGCAGTTGAGAAGCTGCCCTCTATCCCTCAACAAATAGGCTTAACAGCATGGGTGGCCCAGTTCAAATGTTTATGGCTCACATTTCCTCTGCTTATTCATGTTCACAGAACAGCAGCACTGTTGTTTTTTAAATTTTTTTATAAATGTTTGTCTTATCAGCTCAGGGTAATAATAGAATACACAGCAAATGACTTTCAGATATGTTTTAATCCAATGTTTACTACCATTCCTATTTCCATTTTATTGTAGAGGTGATATAATCTAATGTTTCTTAATAACCATCAGATGGAATGGTTATTACACACATACACACACTGGACAATTTCCTGTCTCTGTGCTATTTACTGTCACTGACTGACAGTTGCTGGCATTAAATCTGCATCCATGTCAGCCAAACAGTTGACAATAGCTGACCTGTGCTTGTTTTGAGTCTTGCAGAGTAAGAAAATTAAACTGTATGTCTGACAGTAGTGGCTACCGTATAATGGAATTTTACATAAGAGGTCACAATCTAGATCAGCGATACCCAACCAGGGGTACTTGTACCCCAGGTGGGTACTTGTGCAGTTACCATGGTAGACTATCCTTTTTAAGAAATAAAAAAATATATAAATAACCATCACCACCCGAATGGTTAGATAAAAGTAATGGATAAACACTTAAAATAGCTAAACATAATATATGTTAGAGTAATGGATTGACAAAAAGGTTAGGAACCCAACCTAAATATGTCTGTGGCGACAGCAAATCCACCCTAACAACCTTATTCTGAAGGTCAGACCTCTTCTCTGATATTTTATCGTAATGACAGGAAGTCTTTTGGAGTATTCTCCAAGACTGTATGAAATTATTCTGAGCCATGGTAGGTTTAATCAAGGTGAGTCACTCTGGCACCCACTCTTATCTCTTTAATCGTTGTCTAAGGTTCTGGCACACACTGGTGGCCTGCACTTTAGAGTTTTCCCATTAATTTCAAACAAATGATTCACCCTTCTTTTTGGTGCCATGAGTGTAGCAGTCTCTCTGTCAATGTCTCCAGGTCCAATATAAAAAATATGAACATTAGTATTACTGAGACAGTTCTCTCTTTTCTTCTACAACATCGGGCACAAATTTATGAACCAAAAAAGTGTATTACTCTGGGTGGTCAGACGCAAAAGGTTTAAGCCTTAAGTAATTTTTTGGCAAATTTGGGGAAGTGGAAACAAGCTGTAAACATAATCCTTCTCTACACCTGCAACATCCAGTCACCATTAAAATCTCTCTATGTAAGTGTCTGGTACTTTCCACAGTTTTTGGGATTTGTTCCCAGAGTATTGAGATGCCATTATGTTCAATAAAATGTTAGGCCATAACCCCACCTGGTTTTAGGATTATAAAACGGGATGCCTAAGACACAGAATTCAGTCTATTCCATGGACAAGACTCGGGTGTTATTCTTGCGAAAGGAATAAAGCTCTACTGCATTGAACCTTTTTGATTCACTGTTTGATTCACAGTTTTTGATAATTATTAAGTGTTGGAGAAGAAGTCCGGACTCGACAACTGGCCCTGATGTGGGCTCTACTCCTCCATCACATTAAAGTAATTGAATTACCATAAATATGGATTGACAAGTTTCCTGTTGAAGGGAACAACTTATTTTTTTAATCCAGAAACCTTTACAGTTCTGTATTCTTGCACTTTTTAGATTCCCATTGTGTGACTCCATAACTGTAGCAGAAATAATGGTTAAGCTTTTACATTCACAATGAGTTCCTACTGTGCTGTGTTGACTCCCAGTCTGGTACTCGAGGCTATACACCATGTCCCTTATGCTTATTAGGATCTTCAACAATTCATAAACCCAGAGTCTTTGATGTTCCCTGCTCACTGGCTCGACTGAACCAATGCATGAAATCACAAGCCAAAGACAAATCAAATGATAAATTTTACTTACAGGAGTCTCCTGTTTTCTTGAGCCATCTATCAACATAACAATGTAGAGGTACACATCTTTTCGACCTGCAAGTGGATTTTCAGCCACTAGAGTGGTGACAATAATGTAACTAAAGGATATAAATTGCTAATCTTGAGCAATGATTTGAGCAAAGATCATTTCAGCATGTCATTTTGAGCCCTGTTGTTTCATTTGCCCCTTTCTAATGGTTGCAGCCGAACCTTCATATGTATCTAAAATACTCCCATAATTCAATTGATTCATCACTTTTCCTTTCATTCAGGTCCTCCTCCTTTTATGAAATTCAGAGACCACAGAGATACCCGGAAATTGACTCTGCTATCAGTCCAACACAAACCACTCCTTTGAGAGCTATCTATAATGCTGCAGCACAGGAGTATTAGAAGAAATCACATGAAAGCAAAGTCAAGGTTATTTTCATAAGTCCGTTCAACATCATCATTTTAGGACATTTTTTTTTCAGTTTGAGGTTTGGTGCATTCACTAGATCAGTGAATTATACTACTTTTTATATGTATTATATTAGTTATGATACATTCAATTGGGTACATATAATGTATAAAGCCTCTGCCATACAGAGCACTGGTATAGTAAATTTATCACGTTTTGTATTGTATTTGTATTAGAGCTTAACAGAAATCAGGCAAACTTTTTTCTGCTATTGTTCTCCTGATGCATATATGTCATTTGTTTAAATAAATCAGTTAATTATTTATTTATATTACATATATGTGTGTGTTAATAATATAAAGTAGCCTATATAAAAAATGTACAGTGGACTTACTTTGGTGCTCTCCAACTTCGCATAAAAACTGCCCTGCCCATTAAATTAGAATTAGTTACAGTATGTTGGAGTCATGTGAAAATGTCTTTGACCTGTGCTGTGGGCAACGATTAAGTTTTAGACATCTAGCTGCAACATCAGAGAAGCCACAATTTCCATGTGAAAGTTTAAAAAACAGCCTGATCTAGTTGCTTCTGTACAATAAACACCAACAGAACTCTCCCTGCCAAACCAGCCTAGACCTGAATGTTGCTTCACCCAGACGAGGCGGCATGCTGTAAATACTACATGACTCATATTTTCCCTACCTGAATTATGTATTTATGTCAAAACCTAGATCAAGCATCCTGTCATTGTATGAATGCGCGGAACAATTTCCCAAGCTTGTTTACACCCTGGTAAAACATGAATCAAAGAGTGTAGCTCTGTAACTGTTTCTTCTATAGTGTGTGTTGACAATGACAGATCACCTTACATAATGAATGTAAGTGCATATGTTAAAAGAATGGCTTTCTAATAAACTGTGGTGTGCATTAATCATGACTGGGTGAACCTCACAAATCCAGATGAAAGAGCAGCAACAATGCACCATTAAGACCAAGGAACTGAAGGAAAATAACATATCTTTAAAGCTGCATTAATTGATTGATTGATTTTTCTTTTTTGTTCATTTGGCGGCAGCGGAACAAGCTAAAACAAGCTCAGAGCATAAGCACCATAACTCATTATAAATTTGTTATGGCCAACGTGTTTGCAAAAAATTGCATCATTAGCATTCATTTGGAGTCGTGTTTCTGGCCACCTAGTGATTGTACCCCAAAATTCACTCTCTTTTAGTGTGGAAACAGGGTGGATGAGAGCAGTGAAAGTGAACCAAAAATATTAAAGCCGAAACCAAAACAATGAGCTCCGTAGAACTGAGGGGAGCTACAGAGTTGATGATAATTATATTTGGTGTAATCACGACCAGTGACCCCTTTCACATTACATGTAGTCATTTGACCCATTCATATAAACATATTGATTAGTGCTGGCCTGGGAACCAGACGAATCTGCAAGCTCATGTTTTATTTGATACGTCTGATACGTCTGGTCCCTCTCCCGTTCAGACAAATTTCCCAAGAACTGGTACCTGGCGAGCCAATCACTGCCGTTTATCTGATATGAGGCGTCTTCATAAACAACCAAGATGGCTGCCGCCGATGCTGAACGTTCCACGGCCAGCTATAGCGGCAGTTTTAAACGGACTACATGGTAAATCTTCTCTAAAAAATAAGAACAAACAACTACAACTTTATGTTGATAAGAAATATGTGTTTGCCGTACTTCTGGAAGGACGTACCGTACGGCAGGGTGGCATTTGGTTGCTCTGATGGTCTGCGCCCATTGATAACACCTTGGAAATTGAAAATGAACTGAGAGGTACGCTTTGCGAATTAGTCTGGCAATGCCAGGCTAGATTAATGCAGCTTCAGTATTTTTAAATTACAATAAAGAATTTTAAAAGGCTTGGGATGTTACACAATACCATAAATGAGTTCATTAATTTGGTAGCATTAGCAAAAATCTACATGCAGTATGTGTAGTATATACATGCACTATATCTCCACTGTATGTAGTCAAGATTAAAATTGCTCTGCTTTTAGTTATGAGGTTTGGACATATGAATAATAGAAAAAAGGTAATTAAAAGATAATTTTTCTCATCTCGAACTTGTTGAGATGTGAAACAGGTACATTTTATCTATATGTACAATATCTAGATTTATAATGCTATTTCATTACATTTTACTAAAACAAACTACAGTATATTTCCAAAACACCCTCATTGTGTTATATATTTTATATCCATAAAAAATAAAACTGAATAGCAGATCAGAATATCTTTGAATTGGTGGGTCAGTCCAGGTTTGTTTTGTTCTTTCAAACCAGTTGGCATTGGTGGGCAGCAGTGGTTTGTATGCTAATGTATGAGGTGTTCATGAAGTTCAAGGTAAGTTTCTTTATACATTCTCTGTTATATGCAAATGAAAAGATAAAAGGTAACAAGACATCATCCCCGCAAGTTAAGCTTTTGCCATCATTCATTCAAGTCACTGAATTACAACCCGGTACTGGAGCAAATCCTGACCATAGAGGTCATGAAATCAATGATATACAAAGATGTATTACTCCAGCTCTGCCTCTGAAAAGTGGGTAAACTTGTGATGTTCATCAGCATGACTCCCAGCCACATCAGACCAGATCAGATGTGGCGGGCGACTTCTCTTTCAATCAGGAGTCAGGTTCTCAGAGCCGGTGGGAGGACGGCAGAGTAATCAAAGAAGCCTCTAAGCCGTTAGGATGGTGCTCACTTGTTTGCAAAATCACTCTCCTTTCCAAACTTTATTTGTCACATGAATAGTAAACCGTTTTCATGAATATGGAAAAATCCTTAAAGGCAAGACACCTGTCTTACATGTTAAGAGTCACTGGGAATCTGAAAATAACTTAATCCATCTTCTTGTCTATATCATGCTGCCTGTTTTTATGAATTCCAACAGTGAGCGCCTATAAGATACTCTAAAACATGTTACAGTAAAACATTAAGCTATCGGACATGTGCACAGTGTATAGTCAAATGCATCATTTGATGGCAGAATATATAACAACAAAGCATATTTGTAAATATCTGATCAGCATTTTTTGAACAGATGGGCCTAAAGGGTTGATGTGTTTAGTGTATGTATGCTTTTAATATTTCATGCGGCAACCTTCAACCCGTAAAATCCCTCTATTTACAATCATAACAATTCTTATGAATAGTTAATCGCATTACATGCATGCTCATTTCCACTTTGTGGATAGAGCTAATGAAACATTAGACCAAAGAGCGGCTGATGTGAGAAAGCAGACATGGCAGGGTGTGTTTGTTAATCTTTTTACGGCCCACAGTGTCTTGCCTTGGCTGAATTTGCTCTTCTTCATGGTGCTTGAGCACAGCAAGAGGTCCGCCCCGCTCAAAGGCAGCAATTGAACCAATAAACCTGAGGGATAACATATGGAATAACTCAAATAGCTGGAGTTTCATTGCACAAAACCAAACTCAGTGGGTCAGTCATACCTGTCAAATATTGTAACTAAAGTGCAACTTGCATAGAGAGGAACTGGAGCGCGAGTTGCTTTGATTTCTGGTGAAAGAATGATTCAGATGCTATGGACCAATAAGCACTGAGATCTTTAAGTAAAAGTAGAAATACCACAGTATAAAATATTTTATTACAAGTAAAAATTCAGAATTTGAAAAATGTACTTAAGTACATAAGTAGTAGCAAATGTTTCAAAAGTTAAAGTATTCATTATGCAAAATGGTCCCATGTAGTGAATTCTATTACAGCATGCAGCATTTTAATGTTGTTACTGATTGAGATGAAACTAATTTGAACAACTTTATATACTGTTGTATAGTTAATAACCCTAACAATGCATCATATTTATAAACTGATCATATGTCTGCAAAGACATATTTTTCAGACACTGATGTCTTTGAAGGACACTGTGACCTGCAGCAGCACACAGTGAAAAAGTACAGTCATTTACTGGGATACTTTATTTCTGTGAGCTGGAGAGAATGTTTTGAACCTTTTGAGCTGTCTGTTACAAAGTTGAGGCATCGACTGTGTTATATGAATATTTAAATGAGTAAGTCCTGAATTCAGCTTGTTGTTTCATCACTGACAGGGGTTACCATATTTGCATGAACAACTTCAGTCTGAGGCTTAAGTGAGTATCTCTGGGAGTGAAATAAAAAATGAATCAACTCTAGGTCATGCCCCTGTCAAGTAGCAGAAACAACTTATAACAATAAGCTTCAATTAGGCAAAACTATGTTAAATGTCATAGTCAGTGAGGACATAACAACTGTTCATGATGCAGAAAGTCTTACTAATTATGAGATTATTTCATCCTGGCAAAGGTATAAACACTTGCAAAGTATGACGTTTTACGTAATCACCCTAGAATTCAACATCCACCACCTTGTATATTTCTAAATAATTTATTTCATACAGTTTGAGTGGAACAATGTCAAAAGTTTATGGCAAGTTAAACTTCCTGCCAAGACAACACTCTTTACATCCACTGTACAACAAAATGAATAATAATAACAATAATATATAAAACCTATTATTTTAAAACAAAGAAGTGGCCTTATGTGTACACAAATGTGAAATTAAGCTTATAAATATTTGCAGTACATTTGTCGCATCACAATGGTATGCATTGCACCAGTGTCACACTCATCAACTCTCAAATCTTAAATATACACAACACAATATCCAGTTTGCAAATAAACAAATGTATATTACACATACTTCAATACTGAATACTTAGCCTACTGTAAGTGCACATTAAAATCATTGTTGATTCAATATCACTTTTTAATATTATCTCACTGATACAAAACAACCATGCCAGCTTACCAAAACACTAAAAGATAATATATATATTTTGTATTATAGATAATGAAACTGTAGAGACAACAGAAGAAAGGCACCAAACAATGTGGGATAATGAGTATTTAAGGGAATAGTTTGACATTTTGGGAAATACACTTATTTGCTTTCTTGCTGAGAGTTAGATGAGAAGATTGTCATGGCTCTAATATGAAGGAAGGGTAGCTGAGCTTAGCACAAAGACTGGAATCAGGGGGAAACAGCTGTCCAAAGTTGCCTGGAAACTACACGCTGATTATAAGACTTATAGACTTAAAAACACTTAGACATAACATGTAAATTAGTGAGCTTTTGATGTGTGGATTTTGTTACTTTTGAACAGAGCTGCGAAAAGTGGTATCATTCTTCTCATCTAACACTGTTGAAAGTGAATAAGCGTATCTGCCAAAATGCAGTACTATTATAAGCTTTTTTCACCAACAAAACATCGCAAATAAAGGCCTTTGCTGTTCATCATCATTAACATGTGTTGTTCTTAAATTTCACATGGTGCTCTGTGGTGGTCTGTCTCTTTAAATCAGAGGTGGGTTAACATGATGGGGTTCTTTTTTTTTTCAGGCAAAGCTGGACCTTCTGGATGCCTCTTCTTGCATGAGCATGAAAGTGACTTTCAAGTCTAACCTTGTAAGCTGAAAAGCACAATGAAAGTATTGTTGTGACAGAGCCAGTCATCCTTGTCACCTTGCTTTGCTTTACATACCGGCTCCAGTAGTCTCTACTGACTTGTCAGGTTCAAACTCCTCCAGTGGAGAAGCTTAAACCTGACAAGTCAATGGAGAATTCAGGAAATACTTTCAAAACATGGAGCAGTTCTAGCTTCAGTCAGTCTACCAAAGCAGTTGTTTTAAAAACTGTTTTAAAGTCGAGTGTAATGCAGTGCCTTTTATTTAGCTGTTATGCTTAACATTGAGCCACAGACTGCTACATAAACAAGCTTGTACAAGGGAATTTTATGTTCCTGGCGAGGCTTTGACTCCCACGTGTTGCAATAACGCGAACAAACAACAATTACAGTGATACATTACTGATATTGTAGCCACAATGCAATCGGTATGGCACAACAATCCATAGCAATTAATTTTCTTTACACTTTATACAGTACTTGTCTGTACAATGTTAAATGACTCCTTCCAAGTAAATGTAAACATTCAAGGGCTGAATTGCTTAAAGGCATTTCCTCTCCAGAGTTGCTGTGCAGCCCGACAGCCAGTGAGGATCTGATTGAAACCGCCACTTCAAAACACTGAAACCAGGCACTCGTCAGTGATAGGAACAAAACTGCCAGAGTGCCTCAAAAAGTGAAAAAAATCATCCCTATCACAGGCTCAGAATCACATAAAACAAGAGGGAAGGCTGTACTGACAAAAGGGAAGGCAGAGGGCAATCAGTCTCTCATGAGAGTGATAGTGCAGAGAAGGGCATTTGTACTCCAAACCTATCATTGTGAATCAGCATCACACTGGTCACCCGGTCTGAAGCCTAATCTGTTTGGCATTTATGGAAATAAAGTTTCCTGCTGGTTATCAGCCAGGTTTTCTTTTTCTGTCTTACTACACAGTGAGGAAAACAAAATGTTGCACACTGTTTTCTTTTTCTACATTCTTTTCTGAAGCCTAAAATATGTTTCAAAACATATTTTCCTTACATTCAGCGCTCAAACACATAATGCACATAATGCATTTTTGGTACTTTGCCTGTGATGTCGCTCCACACACTGTAACACTATAAATAGGGATTTCCTGTTAAAAAAGCAAATGTTCTTCTAATGTCTGTGTCTTTGCACCAGCCTTGTTAATTTGGAGCTGCAGGAATCCACTAAGTGATTTTTAATCGACGCATAATTACATCAGATTGTGGGTGTGCTGGTGCAGTTCACATTTGGATCCCTCACCTAACCCCATTAATATGTGACAATTTGCATTGCCCAGTGTCTGAGCACACAGGGAAATGAATAACGATTGACCAAATGATCCATGATATGACTCACAAATTCACCTGTGCATGTGCACTGAATCATGAAATACAAAGACAAAAAGTGAATGGTTCTCATTCAAATGTGCAAAAGCTGTGCTCATGAAGCAATTCACTTGTATCCTTGTCATTTAAACTATTTTTAAGAAGCGTGGAGTTTAAAAGCGGCTTAGAAATTGATTACGGTCACACTATTTTCTCATCACTCTTTTGTCCACGTCACACTCAAGCAACACATCCTCCAAGAGTGCATGTGCTAATGAGGGAGCGTGTTTTGTTTTTTTCTAGAGTTTTCATATGCTGTGTCTTTTCTGCCTAATGTTTGGCATGAGAGTATTTTGTACAGCAGTATGTCTGTATTATTGTTTGTGTGAGTCAGATGCTTGACAGGTCGTCGTGACAGGAAGATGAACCCCGACGTGTTTTCGGGCTGCATCGTGTCAACATGGTGATCTGGGTGCTGAAGTTGTTGCTGCTGCCGATGGACGGATGTTGGTATTTGGTGTCGGAGCCCATATATCTCTGCAGGTGCCACCTCCGCCACTTCCTCTTGATCTCTCCTTGCACCTACAATGGATCAAAACAATAACACTTTAATACAGCCCATAATTTACAATGTAAATTTCATTTACAGTATGCTGTGGCATACCTCATTAACATTAACTGAAAATATATACTCTTGATGGGAGGTGAATTAGTGGGTGGTCTACTATAAAATAACAACTATTGTTAGTTTATGCCGGTATACTAGCTATTCTGTTAATGTGAGCTTGAACTCCTATGCATTACCATAGAAAAACATTTCAGCCATATATATACCCAATACATATATACCACAATACCCAGTCACAATATGACTAAATGTAGATACAATGGAAGAAAACAGTATTTTTGTACTGCTATTGACAAAACTGACAGATAATGTTTTTCATTGGTACCTTTATATATTAAAATTGTAAATCATGGGCTGTATTATTCAGGCCAGTACAGCGTAACTAAAATTTGAGTTATCATCTCTAAAATATTCATATAATACAATAATGATACAGGGCGTACCAAGTTCATAAAAGCTATGACATTTGTTGCTTAGAGCCCCTGTAAGCTTCACCTTTTTCCATTGAGAAACTGTCTAGTGCATAAGACGTGACGCATATTACATTCAGGAAAAAGAAAAGCTATGTGGTTGGCATGGTCACCAACACAAACTAAAGCTGAAGAGATAAAGGGCCGAGAAGAAACGTCTTTGGCTTTGTTTGAATTCTGTCTTTGGTCCATATTACAATTCATGTGTTTTGCTGGGACTAGATATGCCACTAATATGACAAACAATGAACGTGATTCCAACTACACCACCAAAGTTTTACACCTAACATATGACACCTGAAAACTGCAGTGGATTAATATTCAGGCAGCATAGTGTCAAGCCTTGCCACCGAGCCCATCACTGTGATTCAATCTGGCCCAGCACTGGGAACATAACTTATGTGCCCACAGAGAGCCTCTGCAGACATCACTGAATAGCTCCCTGCCAAAAAAGCTGTGCTTTTTACAGCCCTCCCACCCTGCAGGCACAACGGAGACAATTTGCCGCGAGGAGGTCCAAGGGAGGAGAGACGGCTGACTCACACTCACTTCTCTATCCACATGTCAGGACTGTGTGTGAATGGAAGTGGTGCACCGAGAAAAAACTGCAGATAAAGGTAATTTTCTGGGAACCACGACAGCACTCTGGGCTATCTCTGCATAGAAATCTTGAGGTTTGAAAAGTGTGTTTATAGAAACATTGTTTACATCACCGTGAGGGGGTACCTACCTCTCCGTTGAGGAAGCAGTAAAGGACTGCAACCACAAAGCCCTAAATGGAAATAAAAACACAGATAAGAGAGCAATAACAGTGTGTGTCATGGTTAAATTTCCAGTTAAATCTGTTTCTTACCTTCACAACTATTTGCTAATTTATGAGACATATAAATGGATTTCATTGACAAAAACAATGCATAGTGTACAATGTCTAGTTTATATTAATAATGAGAAAGAGGGATGAGAAGAATGATGGGAGGAATGTGCTGGAAAGGTTTCCTTGGCTTCAAAGCGGTCTGTAATGCAGCAGTGCTATCTGGCTGCATTCACCATCATTCCTCATTATGTGATGAACTGAAATAACTCTGAGGTTTAAAATGGTAACACTGCCACTGAATCAGCCAGCCAAAGTGCCTGGAGACCTGCCACAGCTTTCTGTGAGGGTTTCTTTAATAGAAACACTTGGACCTTGAAGGAAGTTTTAAAAAATTGAAGAAAAATGGGTGTTCCTGATCTTCCGGGAAACTATTCCATGTAAGGAGTAATATATTGAATGTAAAAATTGTCAAATCTAACATAGAGGTGATTTTAATCACTTCTTCCTAAAAAGTTGACATCATACCTGAAATGACCCCAGAATCAAGTCAAAAACTAGCCGCAGTTCAGTCTTCACTTGCTCTGGGATGAATGCAAACACGATAAAATTGATTCCAAACAGAGGAATCAAAAGTAGCGTTGATTTGGCCAGTCTCCTGAAATGACAAAGCAAAAACAGATTCAAATGTCTCCCTCCAGTGAAACCAATTTTCAATCTGTCTCCATATATGCCAATAATGAAATGCAACTGCAGAGTACTTTTCATTTTACATTTCAGCTCAGAGGACCAGAGATGGAAAAAAACACCATTAAAACTGTCAGTGGGAAAATGGCTCATGTGTTATGGCTGGCTTATGAGATGCTCTCCATCACAGGGAAAATCACGCTCAGAGCTCTATATCTCTGTGTAAAGCAGCAGCAACGGCAAAGTGCTACTGTGCTGAGTACCATGAGTTTCTTTTCTGAAGTCGAAAAGGATTGGACATCCCTGCAATCGCTCAGAGCAAGGAAGTTAAAATAGCTGAGAGGAAGTTAAAAGAAGCCACAGAAAAAAAAAAAATTACAGCACCAGTTTTACCCACAGGACAAATATGTGTGACTTACTCACAGCTTTCTGTGTTTGCTCGAGATAATCGTTGTTTACCTTTGTAAATACAGACTGAATTTAGCTCAACACAGAAACCATTGAAGATTTTTTTCCAACATCATCAAAAGAATTGATAATGTTTCATCTTATTTGAGTTGATGAATAATACAAATTTACAGCACCAAAGAGACATAAAATTATACTCACGAGTACTGGTTAGATTCATTTCTTCCAATATCTGGGCAGTTGATTTTCTGGCGAAGTATTCGTATGATACAGATGAATAAAATAAAGTTCATCTGTGAAGGATATGAGGACAGTAACTCAACCCACTCAATTTATATAGCACCTTTCATACAAAAACGTAACCCAAAGTGCTTCACACAGTGGGAAAAAAATTAAAAAAATAAAAACAAAAATGAGTTAGAAATTGAAAACAAGGAAGAAAAAAGAAAAAATAACAATAAAACATGAATAAATAGATTTTGCAAGACCAGAAAATTAAAACAATAAAACAGTCAATTGTTAAAATCAATAAATAAAAGTCAATAACAAAATAAATACCAGAGTAATGTAGAAATCAATGAATTAGATCTTAAAAAATAAGGCTATAACATTACTGCAAATTAAAAGCCAGATTAAAAAGACAGATCTTTAATTCCCTTTTAGAAATACCCAGAGAGCTTGCCAGTCTAATGTCCAAAGGCAATGAGTTTCACAGTTCAGGTTCATAAAAACAGAAGACGTTCTCATAGGTACTCTTGTAGGACACATACGTAACATTTAAAAGAAAAGCAGTGGAGTCTCTGATGTAGGAAGGATAACGGTCATTTAAAGCTTTATAACCCATTAAAGAACTTTAAGATCAATTCTGTAAGTAACAGGGAGCCAATGCAGTGACTTAAAAGTGGTGTAATGTGATCCATTTTCTTTGCTTCAGTTAAAACTCTGGCTGCAGCATTATGAATTAGCTGTAGTTTTCTTATAGACTTTTTGGGTAATCCAGTGAAAAGGAAATTACAGTAGTCTAAACAGCTAGTAATAAAAACATGAGTGAGTATTTCAGCATATTTTCTATTTAAAAAGGATCTGACTTTGGTGATATTCTTTAGATGAAAAAAAAAGGTGTTACCTTGTTAAAATGAGAATTAAAATTTGAATCAGAGTCTAAAATCACTCCCAGGTTCTTGGTATTGGTTTTAATTTGTGTGGTAAGGCCACCAAGTGTTGACTGCAGTAGGGGTATTTTACAGTGTAAATGGGATTTAATACAGGTGGTTAATGAAATATAAATCAGAAATGCTAAATTCTTCCAATAAGAAATTCCTAGAGGGAAAAAAGCTTGTTTTAAAGTCGCTTCTACATGTTTTCAGTGTGTTTATCTAATGCATATGGAGGTATGTTTGAGAAATGCTCTTCATAACAGAAGCTTGACACTGAAGTTCATCTTGCTTTGATTGGATTGTGGTGTTGCCCTGCGGGAAAATGAGCAATTCTGAAGTGCTAATTTGCATTGGACCTCTGAAACGGCAACGCATCAAACACACATCACCATCCACTCACAAACATCAGTCAGCCGCTGCAGAGCGAAAGAGACAGATGGATCTGATCCTGATACTTACGTGAAAGAACACAACTAAACCTGCTGTGCCAAGCAAAGACCGATAAGGCAAAAAACGTCTCTGTTGTCCGTTTCAGCAGTGCCAAATAAAAAAAGTTGTTTCAGGAAATTTCCTGGAAAGTGATTAGGAAATCACGGAATAAAGTAGTGCCAAAGTGTTTGGCTGAGATACAGTTCCTGTGCTATAACATCTCCACTGTAGCTTCTCAAGCTTGTTGGACTCACCCTGCTTTTCACACCTCTCTGAAAGTGTCTACATTTCTCACTCACAGTGAAACACACACACACACACACACACACACACACACACACCACACACTGCCAATACAGATCACTGTCTGCTTTTCTTACTAGATAACTGGTTCAATCTATGTGTGAGCTGTGGTGAAAGTGTAACATTTTAGCCGTTACTCAATATTGGGGTTTTTCTCACCACAACTTTACACTTTGGTTTTTGTACCGATTAAGTAACAAAGATATAGCGCGATAATTAGAGATGCTGGTAGGCCATTATTTTTCTACATTTAGGGCAGAGCCATGCAAACTGTTTCCCCGTTTCCAGTCTTTGTGCTGAGCTAAGCTCAGCAGATGCTTGCTATACTGCTGCAGCTTCACATTTACTGTACAAAAATTTAAAACTTGTGGCAAGAAAACGAATAGGCATATTTTAAGAAAATGTCAAACTATTCCTTTAGGAGCTCATCAGAAGGCATAAAGACTGGAAGCAGGAGGAAACAGCTAGCCCAAACCTACCAAAATTGCCTTTAACGTACAGTAACAAACACATTATATCTTGTTTATTTAATCCGTACACAAATAGAAAGCAGAAACCAATGGCGATATTCCAGAAAACTTTCCAAAGTGAAATGAGAACTTTGAGGTCGTACCAGCCTCTCTATTGTGTTGACATACAGTAGGAATACTAAAAAGAGTTCAAAAGAATTCACATGAACTACACTGACACAGGCCTCACAAGTCTGAGGTGGACTGATGATAACTGACGCGTTCTCTCTCAGTGGCAATTACTTTTTCTTTATAAAACTCTGACTTGAGAGTGTCGACAGCTCAAAGCGAATAGATGTATATGTAATAGAATTTGAGTGATGAAATAAAGCTCAAGGCTAATAAACTTACCAGGATTGACGCCAAAATAGGGGTTTTAATGATCCACCAGAACACATCAGTGTTCTCGATTATATCCCAGCACCTGGTGAAGCATGAAAACAATATTCACGTCCAAGATGTTGCAAATCAAAGCAAAGTCAGACCCAGATGTTGTACTTGACTCTGGTGTAACAGTCCACTGGTGTTCATCGTACCCCACATCATTAAAGTAGGCTTTGGCGACGCTCCAAGCTGTGATGAAAACTGCCGGACCTCCTAGAGACATAAAATAAAGATATAAAAGTTTGAACCAAAGTTATTATTGCCCCCCTACGGGTCACACAACTTGTAGTTCGTCTTCAGCTGAGGCGTCACCCCAGGACTGCAGAGACGTATAAAGGCATAAAAAGAAGACCTTCTCACCCCAGCCGATCAGGATGTAAGCCCAGAAGTACTTCCTCTCGGAGAAGAAAGAGACAGCCAACAATGCGTGAAGATAAAGGCCCTCCACAAGCAGCCAGAAGAAACTGGCCATTATACAGTACTGAAAGAACACAATCACTACTTTGCAGCCAACCTGATAATGACAAAAGACACAAAAGCATAAATATACCAATGATTTTCTAAGTGGATAGATATTGAACAGGCACAAGATTAAAATGAAGATATTACAGTGTAATTTCATTCCCTGGAATGGCAAAACTGCATTTAAAAAATGGAAGAATGCACGTATTGACTTTCCTTTCTTTTGGTACAAGCTGCCGATGATCAAACTTTAAAATGGGCCACTTAATTTTTGCTTTGTGATTCAGCCAAGCGTACTAACACACAAATGCAGTTGTAAAAGTTTCTATCAAACAACAGGGACAAAGTGTGCCATTAACCAGAATGTCTCACATAGCAATCTGAGGGTAGCACAAGTTAGCTGATGTGCCTTTCAGCGTTCAATCGCAGGTTAATCAAACAAAATTCACCTGTGAGCCCTCAGTGAAATAAAAATGACGATGATAGTGAGGTGATAAAAAAGATTATTCTGCGTCAAAAAGTAGTTATTTTATACTCTAATATTAGCAGCTTTATTGCCTCAAATATGTGTAATTATGGGTATTTCTCCAAGGAGCCACATAAATGAAGTAGAAAGATGAATATAATGTCAGTGAGTTCAATAGACAACTTTGATTTGAAAGTGTAAAATGTCTTTAAAGCACGATTGGCTTTCTGGGTCACTGGTGATGAAGGTAAGATTAAACCTAATGGCTATATTATTGGTTAATTAATTATTTACCTATGCTTTATAGGTCAATTATAACCAATAGTAACAACTTTCTGGGCCTTTCTGGTTTATCTTCCTCCAGCATGATACTTTTAAAAGTAGCCAGAACCAAAATTCATTACATAGTACAGTATAGTATGTATAGTAACAACGTATCAACATTTACAAAGTAGACTTGGAATAATTTTTTAAACATTTGATCAATGACTTATTAATACTTCCAATTACAGATAATTCAGTTACTTGTGCTGCTGGCTTATTAGAAAGCGAGAAACTCATCATAACTACTTTATTAACATTCATAACTCCAGTCTTGATGGCTCATTAGAAAACGAGACACTAAGCACCAAAGAGGCTTCACTCAGTGAACTATAAGTACTCAAAAGTGTGTCCCAGATGTAAATTAGAAGAGGGATACTTTATATATTATACAGTATATTTTGGAATAGTATGAATCTGTTGCGGAAGCGTTGACCACAATTATCAGACAGAATAAACTTAAAGAACTTTCTGTTTTTTTCTAGAGGACACAACATTTACCAATAATATAAAAACCTTTCGTAAAATGGAAATGACTGTAGCCAATAAATACAGTATATTTCGATGTTAGATTTGATTGGAAAAACCTATTTCACTTGCTGAGAGGGTGAGTTAAAAAAAAATACTGTTTTGGCTTTTTGTTATGTTTTTTTTATATATATTTTGACTTATTTATCCAAATGATGTGCTTATTAATGGCTTATAACTAAAACCTTAAAGTATAAGTGAACCATGTTACTACAGTACTTAGGAACCCTGATTATAAAGGGGTGCCATTAAACCATTAACAAATGCAGAATTTCTGTTCCTTTACCAAACAATGTTCTATGCAACATATATTATTCACTGACTGTAGGCGCCCTTGCAAAATAAAAGCTTCATCTCCCTCCGAACAGAGGAAGCAAAGTAGAGAAATGTTCCAGCTGCTATTTCAGTGAGCAAAGGACAAGAGAGGAACACTGAAACAACCATGCAGGAAAACACAATCAGCTCTATTCTGGTTGGCTGACAGCACAACAACACAATAGCACAACGCTTCCATCAGGATGGGTGAATTCATTCAAAATTCTGTTTATTGCTGGAGAACGCTGAGCGGCAAGGCTGCTATTGAACTCAGTATAAAAGGTTCATTTTACTAATGTGTGTGGGACGGCTGAGCAAATGTGTGTAGCGTGTAGCGCTTTCACAGCCTCCGCAATTCACAGAGACACACTTTCACTGTGTAGGTCCAAGGCTGACTCTATGAGCCGTGCTGTTTCGGGATGAGCGTCCCGGAGATCCTACAGGGAGGGCATCACACTCGAGAAAAATCAATACTGTACCCATTTAAAAGTGACCCTGTGAGAGTGAATGCGTTGGGCACTTTAGCAGATGTAGCAGATGTGGGACATTGGGTGAGCTGGGAGAAGGGTGAAAAGGACAGCGTGCGATTAGACGAACGGACCGAAACACATTATTATAGACTAATTCGGATAGTATGGCAGAGAGGTAAAGAAAGCACAAATGTAACAAAGAAACAAAACCAAGTGGATACAAATAACTTTTTTTCCTTTTAGATCTCAACCCACAGACACGAGAGCAGAAACAAGAACAAATAAGTCATGATATAACACTGCAAATGCCACACCTTTTGTCTCAACGCTAAAAATGATGAATGAGCAGCGCAATGTCACATGAAAAATGAACTCAAGTGAAATGCCTGAGCCCCTCCAGAGGAGACGTACTCTTCATGGATACATGAGCATCATTAATCATCAATGAAGACTGAAGAAGTGGATGTCAAACTGCTTCTCATTCATAGTTTAGTACACTGATATACCACCAGTTTGTTGGGATAATACTGTAGGACATTTCAGTACATTACAGAACCACATGTACTGTAATATTGTGGTTTGACATATATATTAGGAATATAGTAAAATGTTTAGATATTTGTATATTTGACTTGAATATTTCCATTTTATGAGACTTTATAATGTTACTCTACTACATTTCAGAACGAAATATTGTACTTTTTTACTCCATTACATTTATTTGACAGCTGTATTTTGCAGAATATGCAACAATTCACACACTAAACCTTAGATGAGTTTATAAATTGTTATGGATTATTATAAATAATCCAGCAAGATCTAAAGTAACTAAAATAATCTAAATAAAAAAATGTGCAGTTTACAGAGTAATGCATCAGCATTAATAATAATATTATTATAAGGCTTTCTTCTACCTGACGAAAACTTTGCCATTAATTGTTAATACTTTTAAATACAGGACTTAAACTGTAATTGAGTATTTTTAGACTGTTATACTGCTACATTTTTCTATGATCAGATTTTTCGACCAATTAAGTATGACGATGCATATCGATGTTTACATTTTACACACTATGTGAATGCATTCCACATGTACTTGTACAATAATATTGCCATACCAGCAGTCAATAACAGAAAAGAAATGGCCATACTAGTGGTAGGTATGTACAAATAACCAATAAACCTTCCAGCTGTGTTTGTATTCGGGGATCGACTTCTTGTACATAAAGTTTCAGCTCATTAAAGCAGCTGGCAGTGAAGCTGACAGGAATTTGGTAGCCTATATAAATTAATTCCCACTTGGCATGGTCAGGGGAAGAAAATGGACCAAGATGGGTTGTCTGAACCTTTCTGCTACTTCTAATGCGTGCAAATCAGTACAAATTGTTCACTGGAGCTCCATTTAAACAAACCTGCCACATACACACACACACACACACACAGACTGTGACAAACACACATGTACCTTAAATAATACATTTATTTGTATACTTCCCTACAGCGATTATATCATGAATTAATGTAATTGGTCACTACAGTCTATGGTCACTACAGCAATCATCCAACTGTAAGAGAAAGGTAATGACCAAAGCATGCAGAACACCCCCACACACACCTACGCACACACACAATTTAACACACACAGAAAGCGACAGTAACTGAGCCAACAGTTGTAATGGAAATAATGCCTGTTTCTATAATGTCTTTCTCAGCCGACGCATGACAGCAGCTGGCTCCTGTCAACCCAACAGTACCATTAACACAACAGAGCCGGCCAGAGAGCTCACTAATACATACACTCTGAGGCCCCTCTCGTCATGTGGCCGCATCATGCAACATAAACCTCATGTTCGCAGGCCTAACTGTGGCCTCAGGGGCCTCAGGTTTGCAGTTCAGCAGTATGAGGTGGGGTGGTGGTAGTGGTGGTGTGGAGAGCCGACAGGGAGACATCTGAACATTGTGTTTGGATATAACTCCAAGCATAAATGGCTTGTAAGCCTGACATTATTTAATTGCAGACTTGTTCCATGGGCTTATATTCTTCAACTACTGTTTAATGCAGTTTTGTCTTATATTAATAGTATTTGAGGTGAACAATATATTATATATATATATATATATATATATATATATATATATATATATATATATATATATATATATATATATATACATATATATATGTTGCTGTTTAAGAGGTGTTAGGTCAAGCCGCCTTGGGATGCCAGTCAGGCAGGAGTTTTGGCTCATATCTAAATATTCAGTAGGCCTTGTGATAACATTTTGAATTCTAAAATAGTAAAGGAGCCCATGTAAGATGCTAAAATGGGTGTGATGTGCTCAAAAATGAATATAATGTTATCTTTATTTTAAATTATGATTTAAAACATGAATATCTGCCTGACATGGCCTTATTAACCTGCTACAGGGCTCTTACTGGGCCCCAATTAACCCACCATTTCTTCCTCTTTCTGTGCAGTTCTTCTATGCTAGAATACTATCTGGCTATTTTATCAAACACATTATTTTAGAAACATGCAGTACACATGAACAAAACCATTATTCCAACTAGATTTTGACAAAGGGACACTCTTCAAGAGAGGGCTTAAGGTCGGGTAGTAAATTAGGACCCACCCTCAGGCCCTTATTATGTCAGTTGTCATTGTACTTCAGTGCAGGAGCTGCCAGGTTGGTAATCCAGACTTGCTGATTGGCCTCAAAAGTCCAGTATTAGTTGGGCTCTGATAAACAATTCCCACAAATAATACAACAGAATATCTACTAATGCGACAGAGCAGTAACACTGAACCATCTTCATACAGTAATTCAACTCATAGCCTTTGCAATAAACTGACTCAATTATTTGTAGTCAAAGAGGATATTAAGAATTGTCAGATTGTCTTGTAGTCAAGTTTGAATCACATATGTACTATAAACCTTGATAAAATGATACTAATCCATCCCCTGGCTTGTTTTTGTCCTTGAAGTTTGACAGAACCACTTAAGTTTTCTCTTTGTCTCCTGTCAAACATCAGCACTAAAGAAATCCATCTTGTCATCCCCGTTTGAGTCGAGGGGATCTCTCGTTCGGTGGTTTAATGTGGATGATTAGCCTACCAGCCCTGCATCACGTCTGCACACCCTGAGTGTATCATGTTCTCCTGCTGAGCTTCTTACAGAGTTTGACTTCTTTAAGGTTCAATGACAACAAGAATCCCTGAAACATTAATCTCAAAACTCCCACAGCAAACAGCTTGGATAATTAACTCACAGAGACTGAGGAGCAGTTGTCCACCTCCCCGACCTCGTAGAGGACAACATCCTTGATGAACACAGCGATGGCCTTCAGGATAAATGACACAAACAGATGCATGTGGATGTAGTTCCTTGTGCAGTGGAGCTTCCTAGGATGCACAGAAAGAGATACAAGAATACAGATCAAGACAAAGAATCACACACACAATTCAATAAAGAGGGCCTTCATGCTAATTATCCAATGTCCTTGGAGTTAATAGCTTAAAATGGCAGCAAATCACAGACTGACTTAACTCATAATCAAGCTCATTAGTTCCTTTTATCATTATGTGGGTGGATCTGTTTTAGAGCACAATGTATGCTTCTTATGGTCCTTCACAAGCCAATAAAGACAAGAGACGTTGATTTCAAAATGAGCAATCAGAAACATTTCTAAAATCCTTGAGCAGTATTTTTGAATACACCTTGATTTCCTGATTACATTATCATGCTTGAGAAGATTAAATGATTAGGGAGAGAGACGTGCACAAACGTCTGCCGTGGTGTCAAGCCTCCCATTAGCCCTGATCATTTGTTTATGCCGGCGATGCTTGTTCCCAGGGCTGGGGTAATGTTCTGCCCAATCACTTAATATCCCCTCACAAATCATTAAAGTCTCATCCTTATCTCACAGCCAGGAGAGCTTGTAAACACTCTGTCGCAGTTATTTAAAATGACAATTGTTATCTGCTTTTATCCACATTCTGCCCTCACTGCAAACTGTTATTTCATTAGATTATTGTTTTCTTCAGCGTTTTCTGGCTAATTTTAGATATCTAGAGCATTTGGTGCCTGAATGAAATCACAGTCTCACTTCTCAGACACATAGTGAGAGATCAAAAAGCCCAGCAGAGTGAAAGTGATGAAATTCAACATATACAATAATTTGTTTTTTTGTATATTGGGGGAAAAGATGAGATCTTATCTCTATCATTATGCTGGCACTGTGAAGATGCAGCAATATTTGTCACCACAGACCAATATTCCATACAACAACATAGATTATTTTCCATTTTGGCTCATAATCAATACATTTAAGTATAATCTTTCGTTTTCCCATTTCTGAAAGCATTTGCCTCTGAGTTATTTGTACCAACACAAAACAATCAATTACTTTCTCTACCATGTTTGAAAATACATAACAAATGTTTACATCCCTCTCACACACATCAACACTGACTGTAAATCTTAATCATTTTCCAACCATAAAATAATATCAGCGTAAAGAAGGATATTTACAAGTGCAGTTCCACATAAAAACCCCACCCCTAAACCAAGGGGAAACCAAGTCACAATGACTTAAGTATCCGCACACTTTTTCTTGGGAGCTGTAGTTTTTTTCTGTGCTGCCAAAGTAATTGCTGTTCACGAATCATGAAGGTTTATCTTTCTAATAGCAGCTGCTTGATTTTTTCGAAAGGACATATGAAAGAAATGAATGACAGATTGAGCACTGAGTAACAGAAGTTAGAGGAAAAGACTTCGTCATGACTTTGGCTTTTTAAAGTAACGCTTATATTTCAAGAATTCATGGTAAACCACCACAAATGTGTCATATTTGTGCTCCCTACCTGTTATGTGTGGTACCCTTCATTAATACCCCCCTCGCTTTAACCCCCTCTAGTGTGTCTCCCCCTCAGGAGAGATGAAAGCAAAATATTTACCTTCACTGTCCACTGCCCTGTCATAACTCTCCTTCAGGCTCAAACCAGTTGGGTGCCTCGATTTCACACTTTCACACATACTTTTATCACCCTGACCTTGGCCTGCCTTGTAGCACTGGATGCATAAGGTCCAACAAAGCTCTCAAGTGGACACACTTTTCACACATCCTGTAGTGCAGGTCAAAACATGAAAAGTAGCTCTGATCAGTGACTAACACTGCAGTGGCAGAGACACATGGATATATAGGAGACACATGGAAAACGTAACCACAAAAGCAGTAAGAGAAAAAAGTGTCTCCCTCCCTTTTTATAGCCTAGCAAATAGCTTATTTACAGTGTGTTCAGTGACAAAATGCAGTACAAAATAATAAATGTGTGCACAAATGGAGAAACCATTTACTTTTCCATTTATTTAAAGTTTTTCTTATAACCTTGTAACATTCTTGGGTGTTAAAAGTTTATATCATGTACAACAACTGAGTTGGACAAATGGCATACAATAAAGAGAACGTACTTTTTTGGAAGAAGTCTGCAGTATTATGTAAATCACGCACATATACTGTATATATTGTATATTCATTGTCCTTGAGGGTAAAGTACTCACAATCTCAAGCTGTCATCTTAGTAATTCTTGTCATCAAACAGTTATCGCTTTGAGGATTTTACAATCAGCCCCTGACTTGTCAAATAACAACAATATCAGTCTCTTAATCCCAAAATAATTCAGATGAATAATCTCTCTGCAGATGTGTGCCATCAAAAGATCAAGACACTGAAATGATGAAAGGATCATCCGGTTTTATTGACAATTTAGTTCATTCAGATAAAGAAAGAAAGAAAGATAAAGAAAATGTGCATCTTTCTTCTCATCTTTCATAGTTTACCATATGCCTTATTTTTCTGCCCCCGTGTGACACTGCACTAATCAAAGGTTATCAACGTGTCTGCCACTGAAATGTATAAAGTGTCATGTTGTTCATATCATACCGTCCAGGAGGAGTTATGTCTATGTCAGTGTTGCTCTTACTTAAACATAGGGGTCCTGCTGCGGGGACTGTTTTTCTTCCTTTATCCCTTTTCTAAACAACCAGTCCCATGGGGCTAGGAAACAGGTTTATCTACCAGGAATTATCATAAAAGTCAATAGTGGAAATTCTTGAGCAAAACAAACAGCTCTTGAGAGTAAAAACATAGATCTTTTTTTTGTTGTTGTCTTTTTTAAGCTTTCTCTACTTAAGTTGAGAATGGTAATGGTTCCTAATAATAAAAAAAAACACTCAAATGGGAAATCATGTGGTGCGTGTGTTACTGTGTGTCTACGTACCTGAAGATGCAGAGGATCACAATAGCTGTGGTGAGAGATATGAGGGACACGCTGTGGCCAATGGTGTAGCCAACCTTCACCTGCCAGAAAAACTTGCCCTGAAGAAAAAACAACAACATCAATACAAGTCACAGTGAAATAAACTGACAAACAAAAGGTTAAACAGTTTGTATTTTGTATATTTGATTCCATGCGATGCTACTTAATACTTCATTTCACTACACGTATTTAACAGTTATAAATACTGGATGCTTTACATATCATATCATTCGTTTATAAAATTAAATTGATTGAAGTAGTAAGGGATCACAACAAAACATACACATAGTTAAGGACAGCAAGATTTTCTGAACCACAATCTTGTGTCTTTCCCCTATTAAGAATCAATACAACTCGATCTATTGACACACTCCAAGCTAACAGTTGTTGCCGTCTAATATCCCTGGAATAACACAGTGGATTTCAGTGGCTTCAGCAAATGAACCTGCAGAGCCTTTCAGAGTAGCTTCACCATGTTGCTGCCATGGCACTGTATGTTTTGTGCTTGATGAAAATGAGATTAAAAGCTCTGCATCCTTTAGCAGCAAGTATGCAGAAAGACGGACATCGAATTCCTTTTAGAGTACTTCACCAGACAGGTCCCTCCTGACTTCCTATGTGGCATACTAATGAGGCAGCCTCTTTGACTCAGAGAGCAGAGTGCCCACCAGGAAAGCTTTTACCACCCTGTAGTGCACATCCACTCTTCACCCTGCTCCACCTTCGTCAACACAGACAAGATTAGCTCTGTCTGCATTATAACTAAACTGAATAAGACCAACGTTTGATGTATTTATTCCCTTCCTTAGCCTGAAGGCAACATGAATAACCTCTAATGACTCATAATGCCTGATAATAGAGGCAGGACTTGCAAACTGACTCGGCCTTGTCAATGAAAATCAAGCGTGTTGTGCTTCAAAGACATGTGCCTGCTTCAGCAGACAATTCAGGATGTTGACTTATCGGTAAACTTTCATTGTATTTTTTATCAGTATTTTATGAGTATTTGGGCTTTTTTAGGGCATGAAATCTTTGAAATGAGTCGCTCGCAGTACCAACCCACTGATAATTATCACATGAATTCTCTGTGAATTGAACATGGTGGCAGATATTTCCCATCAAGAGTTGGTCAACTCAAATTCAAATATGAACATATAGACGAGGTACAGATAATTTTAGCAATGTGCCATAAATGTGTCCATAAATCTGCTTACAAATCATAGAAAAAAAATTGCTTCTTAAACTCAAAAACCTTCCTGATAATCGCCACATTTCTTAGCTATCTTCAGTATCAAAGTAACCACTGATAGTTGTCTATACATCCAAGGATATACTGCAAACAAAAACTGCTAATAGCTTACATTATTATTAAAATGCACATATTAACACATATTATCAAACTAACTGACTCCATGGTCACATTATACTTCTTGTTTGAATCCCACAAAGCAGTATGGGAACATATAATAATAGAAGGTAGGTAACAAAATCCATTAATATTCATTTCTTTTATGTTGCACTATAAATATTTTTTGATATTAGTATAGAAAGGAAGCCTGGTCTAGGCCTAGAGCAAACCAGAGCTAAAAATTTAGTCATTATTGGATTTATATTTGCAGGGTGGCCAGGAACTCCAAATGAATACTCATGTTGCTCTGTATCTGCTGGATGTTTAAATAGGCAGAAACCTATTAGCAACACCTTTAAAGTTCACTAATAAAGTGAGCTGGTGTTAATCCACAGAGAAACTGAATGTGAAAATGACAATTTGTGGTTTTAACAAGCAGTTCCATACAATATAATAACATTCTAGTGGAGACACTGGACTGACGTTTCAATTCAAAACTTCCAAATTGCCATTTTAAAGCTGGAGTGCAGGATTTTTACATATTAATAAACATCTGTTACATTCAAGCCCTTGCCAAACAAGTTCACACAATGGTAATTAAGCCTATCACCAGCCAGGTAAATCTCTCTGTATTTTCGCAGTATACCATAGTTTTTAAATCCGGTGTCTATGGTGACATTCCTGAACTGGCACACCGGTTGTGATGAGTTAAAAATAGAAAACGATCCACGGTTTCCTGTCCTGTAGCCGACAGCAGCAGACTGATTTGATTTTTTCCATGGAGTTCTGAAGATGTCTATAGAAATGTGCTGTTTATTCCAGTAAAAGTATAAATAAATGTAATAATAAGTATAATTTAATAGTTTAAATTACAATACTCAAAGCCCTAACGTGGACATACAGTTTTGTTAATTGTAAATAACTCAGTCCCTTCAGGAAATTAACAAGGAAAACATTTAAAAAAGGATTGAACAAAGGTGTAGAGCCAATATGAGGCAAACACTGGAGCCGTGAAACCAACAATCAATACAGCGATTTTCCTGATAAACCCAACAACACCCACCCACGGAAAAAAGATGTTCTAATTAAATTCTTCCTGCCCACTGGCTCTGAAGATGGTTTCGCACTGTGCTGCTGATTTAATTCACAATGACCACTGGGTATCTGTTCTGCTGCCTCCCATAGACTGTACTCACATCATCGCTAGTGCTGTTGAGATTGTATCCACAGTTCACAGCGATGTCAAAAGGATGCATCTCAGTCCAGCCGTCTGCTGTGCAGGTTTTGGAGAGGTTACCTGGAGAGGGAGAGGACATAAAGAGGTCAAAACCACCCAGGCAGTAGATTTCTGTCTTATTGGCTCACCAAGTTAGTTTAAAATTCTCCATGTACTGCTGTTAGACACACTGTCACACTGTCAGTGACCTCATACTGGCTTGTCGGGCCACTGCAAAGAATTAGAAAAAACCTCCGAAAACTGCTATATGACTCTCTAAGCCATAATGGCTGTGAGTCATTATTGACTTGTGCATTATCTGTGCCTGCAGAAAGACACTTGGCTGTTACAGCTATTGACATTTTGATCCTCACCCGGCCACAAATAATGATTAGCATGCTGCAGTCAAGCAATCGTATGTATGTCATATAGGGAAATATTAACATGACAAGATCATGATGTTTTAAATTTTGTAACTCCAGAAAAATAATGTTTAGGGTTTCCAACCCTGTCTCCTACAGTAGAAATTATGTTTACATAGCACTAATTTGTTCTCCCAATTGCATTGTGGGGGAGTGAAGAGTGAATGAAGCATTACAGAGTGTTAGGGAGGCAGTCGGGGTCGATAGTGAGTGTACAAAGTGCAGGGCTTTGCCACCAGAGACTGGGGTTTGCATCCTGAGACTTGTCTGTGGTTAAGTTAAGGCAACTACAGCACTTTGGTTAAGGTTTGTGATCATGGTTTCTGTAACATGTTTTTTCTGTAAACCTTAACCAAGTGCTGTAAGTGCTTGAATATAACTGTAAATATAGGAATATATGTAATATAGGAGCAGATATTTGGGTCAAAAGTGCCACAGAACATTTACTGATATGTTCAACATTTTGCTACTTGCCAGATTGCGTCGATTAACAACAATTCCTCATTATGTTGATAATAAAACATGATCAGGGACGTTTGACATTGTTTGCAATACATATATGCTGTAGCAAACTAGTGGTTTATAAACTTAATTTCTATAGTAGGATACAAGGTAGGGTAATTGTAGAAAACTGAAATTGGAACTCCAACATTATTTAGGTAAAAGTTTCCTCCTCTCATGTCTGGCTACTGTATTCAAGGCCACATTCAAGCAGCAACTATTCAGAAAGTCTACTGTGACATTGTGTAGCTGGACTAGTTGAGTAGATTGTGGGTTTCTCTCCTTTCGTGCTGAAGGATAACGGCTTTTTGTGCAGGTTGGTTTCAGGTAGATAATTTACCTTTTTGTCATTTGTGTCCGACTTTTGTTTTGAGAATTCCCTTATATATATATGTAATGTACTAAAAGGCAATACAACAGAGTCATCTAGAGCGTGACCTCTCTGGTGGTGATGTAATATGCTTTCCATTACTTTGTTTGCATTAATATTGATTCTCTATTATTGGGATGGTGCTCATTCTTTGGCCTGTGCACTTACTTTTCATTGCTGCTGACTTGCTGTTTTTTTCTTCTTTTTTTTCTTTTGTGGATTGCTTACATATGCATTTGTAGCAAAGCATCTATGTACAGTATGTCACTATTCAATATGTTCAAAGATACCATTACTTATTACTGTAAAAACACCCAGGTTGTAAGTTATTGCATGAGAAATAACCTGCTATTTCTCTGCCAAAGAAATTATTTTTGTACTTAATTGCAGGTGAACTGTAGCCTGGCATGGCCGAACTAATTCACTAATGTGTATAAGTCTATTAGATAAACGGTTGTGATTGGCTCGCCACATACCAGTTCTGGTGGAAATCTCTCTGAATGGGAGAGGGGCCGGACATATCTGTCAGAGCAAATAAAATATGAGCGTGCAGATTTGTCTGGTTCCCAGGCTAGGTGAAGCGCTCTCTGAGAAACAGTCTGTTATTTGGTTTATTCATGGGATTTGTTCATGGTTTATTCATTTGTAGGGCATCGGAGGTTCGTGTAAACAGCTCAACCCAAATGAGACCTTAACCACAATGTGACCAACACGATACCCTGTTTAAACGTAGCCAATTACAACAAAATGTTATCATATGCAGGCACTGAGCTGTGGAGGAAAGCATGTGCGGCAAGTGATTGGTATCTAGAAATGCCGCTCAGTCAGGGAAAGGTTTTTTTCTATCATCGCTGCCGTGGCTGTTTTTGAGCGTCATGCTGGGATGAATTCCATTTTATTTCCTCTCTAATATTATCTTCAATCCATTCCACACTTATTAAACCAACATCCTCCAGCTTCCTCTCCTGTCACCAAAAGATTTTTCAGAGGTGGTGCCGTAGGAAGGCATGGGCTTGATCCTCCTGAAGCTCCTGAATGAAAACATTGACTAAAGTAGAAGTCGTCTGTCAGGCCCACAGTCTCTGCATTCGTTTGTAGTCTTAGTGGTAAGCTTTCATCCTTTTCAAAAGTTTTATTGCTGCAATGCAGAACATGGCAGAATGGGGAAGCGAGGTGACTTCACCTGGACTCAAGGCCATTTCATAGACAGAATATTGTAACAGCTTTTTCACATGTACAGACTGTAAAAGCCTGATTTGCCATTTTCCGTCATTAGTTTAACTTCATGTTTTCATGTGCAGAGCAGCATGTCTCTGCCCCATGCAGTGCTATGCTATGCAAAATGAATTCTTGTCCATATATTGTTGATATTATCTGTCAAGATTTGTTTTGGTTTACACAGTCAGCCTAGATATTGGCTCTACAAATGCCAGAGAAGAAGAGAAGTTCACAGACTGCCACCTCTTAGAGTCCCATTACCATCACTAACAGCTTAATCTGTGAATTGATGCAGGCAGCTGTCATGACATTTTCTTGTGTGAGACAGAACAAAAGCGTAAGTGGAGCACTGTCGTCGGCCACAGTGTCAAGCCATTAGCAGAAAAAAAGACAACCCCACAAAGCTGGGTCATGGTCACCTGAGACAACAATTTTTTTTCCCCGTGGAGCATCTCCAGCTGTCATTTACAACAAAATTTACAGTTAAGTAAAATGCAGGTCATTTCTGCTGTAAATCACTATATTTCCTTGACAATAAGCACAAAGACATTTTTTTCATTCAAACCTCTCTGACTGTAAACACTCCAGTTTGTTTTCTCCGGTCATCTCTGTAGAAAATATTTCAGTAGCTTGAGTATAACATATCTCATATATGCTCAGAAATAGTGAGATTCAGGTGAAGGGGATGATTGATTTGACATATTCATACACAGTAAAGGATTAGTGATGACAGCATGCTTTCAGATTTGGTTTCTTACTGTAATAAATGAATAGGGTTTTCTGACATGGTGTTGCACCTGAATGGCATCAGCTTCCTGGCGCTCTGCTGGATATTGATTTTTGTTCATCAAGTATTTGTCTCTGTCCACCTGAAAACTCAGTAAGTGCTGAAATAAACAGATATTTTCCTCCAATTTAATCTCTTATAGTTTTCCCATATAGGTTTTCCGACGATTGCAATAGATTTCGATTATCAATGTAATTTTCTGTGCCCACATAACATATGAAAATAAATAAAGTCATTTTGCTGTAAAATTACGAAAATAAAAGTCACTTGAAACCTTGACATTTTCCTCAGAAGTAATGCTAAAAGGATAAAACTAGAAGATTAGAAATGTCATGGCAATCCATGAAACAGTGGAGACGTTTTACTCATAACCGCAATTATCAACCTCATGGTGGCACTAGAGAAAAAGTCAAGAGATCATTAATGTCAGTAGGATACATCTTCTGGGGACAATGAATGTTTGTAAAAAATTCACAACAATCCCCCCGATAGTTGTTTTGATTATTGTTTTATGAGAAGATAGATAGATAGATACAAAAGAAAGGATGAGGAAGCCAAACTAAGTAGGAAAATAGTTTACTTTTGCTTTTTGAAGTTTGGGATTTAGAGAGATTTATTTGAGCTGCACTCCAGAGGAGTTTATCTCAAGCTGTTTCCATCTCATATTTGCCTTGAGTTTGAAGGTAAATTCCTTCAGTATTTGCAGGCGGTATATGTCATCCTTGTTAGAAGCCTCGCCTTCACAGGTGGTACAGTACTAACAACGAATGCTCACTGCATCTCCTTTCCATTATTGAGATTTTATGAAGCAGTTTAATTTTGCAGTACGTTTCCAGAAATTCACACAGCAGCGACCAATCTCCTTGTGACTTTAGACTTTATACTGTTTGTATACTTTTTACTCTCTACATACTCAGAACTTGAGTACATTTATGATGAGGCCTTAGAAATACAGTACTTGTCCTCTAGGCTTAGAGAAAGTCATTTTCAGTTTCACATGTGGGTGCAGTGAAGTGGCTGAGGTGGATAACTTACAACTTACTACTATGCCTGCCACAGCCATTTGGGAGCAAAACTCACAACTATCTGACCTCCAGGCATGTCAGTTAACAAGTTTGGTTTAATTGAGTTTAAGTAAGAAAAGGTTTGAGGAAAATGTTAAATGAAACCAACATCAACAGTTGGTACAATAGGAGATGAGAAAGGAACAGTGGTTTCTGTCAAAGTAATGCACTTTCCTAGCCTGGCATCGTCAGAAGAGGAACTTCTCAGTTCATTTTCAATTTCCAAGGGGTGTTATCAACGGGTGGAGACAACCAATCAGAGCAACAAAATGCCCTCCTATTGTACGGTACGACCTGTCAGAAGTATGGGAAGCAGATATTTCTTATCAATATAAAGTTTAGGTGCAGTTCTTTGTTCTCATTTTAGAGAAAATGTACCATCCAGTCTGTTTAATACTGAGGCTACAGCCGGCCGTGGAACGTTCGGCATTAGTGGCAGCCATCTTGGTTACTTACAAAGATGCCTCAACGGCGCTCCTCTCTGTCAGTCATCATATTAAGCCCGCCCCATACTGGATAAATGGTTGTGATTGGCTCGCAACTTCCAGTTCACTTCTGGTGGAACACTCTCAATGGGAGTGGGGCCAGATGTATCTGCCAGAGCAAATAAAATATGAGCCTGCAGATTTGTCTGGTTCCTGGGCTAACACTTTCCTGGTTATTTTAAGTATTTGAACAAACAACCAATGCTGTAATTGTTCTGATAAGGAAAGTCTCAATCTGCACAATCAGAAGCTGTGACTCTACAGAGTGAATTATACCTGACTAGTCCTGTGATCACTTGTACTTTAATACAGAAAAAGTGAAACTTGCATTAGGGTTTAAAATAATTTATTTAGCCTAAGAAGTTGTTGTGAAGTTCTTAAGAAAAGAGTGTCAATCTTGTCATTGGGCTGAAAGATGATGAACTGGCGAAGTCGTGATGATGTACTGATTTTATTTGTGCAAACTTCCATTCATAAAACACAGCTATGAAGTGAATCAAGGTTAACTTATTATTCTTTACTGATTTTCCTTATTTAAGGTGAAGCATTCACAAAAGAGGAGATGTAGATAAAAAAAAAAAACTCAATCATTTTTTAAATCTAAGCGAAAGCTGGAACGTGGGTTGTGCAAAAAGGGCTCCAACTCAATATCAGGAAAAGGTCATGAATATTTTGTACTTTCAGTGTGTGTGAAAGTAACAAGCAGGAGAAGATTTTCATTCAAAATGACATTTCCCTCTGTTTGAAGATGCCTACACCACCTAGTTTGACAAAAGGACAGCTGGTTACAAAGTTTAGTGTGTGTAACAATTATTGCTCATTATTTTATGGATGGATTCATTAGTGACAGCTTTGAAAATCACCCTGTTGACCATCTGGACCCTTCACCTGATTATATTTTTCAGAAGTGATAGAAGATTAATGCAACAGGTTTTTATGCTTAAACCAAAGGTGCTTACAGTATGTGATACAGTCAGGTAAGTTATGTAAAACTCTAATGGAAAATGATGGATAATGTCCAGGGACAGTCCTGTGAAGACATCAATTTGATTAGATTCTACTGACAAGTGTCATTGGTAATCAAAAATTACACTATAAATGCAAATTTATACATTTTGCCTTACTGTCGGATCACAAAATCATACCAAACATGCAAAATAAACTCTCATGAGTTGTTCCACTGTCCATAGACAATTTTAGTTGATAATATATTACAAACCAGGCAGTGCTCATCCATCCTTCAGCTCAGCCTCTGTGGGAAATAAAGGTCTCAGGACTATGAATACTAACTTATGTATTCATTCTTGGGGCGAGAGGAGTCAGACAACAAATTACTTCAATAACAGAAAGAATTGAATTTTGCTTCAATGTCCAGCACAATGTTTTGGAGGTCTCGTGGTTCCCAATTACATGAAAATATGTCCCCACCTCACTAAAAACTGGTTATTATTAAAGCCCAAATTGCTTATTATACTGATATACACTGACAATAAATATTCGAGTGCTATATGTGTCTGATTTGCTCTGCAAATTACCTTACTGATACTGATGCAAATCATTCTCACAGTCCAATTTAATAAAAACCCAGACAATCAAGGTGAAATTAAGCATGCTAGAAGAAATAATACAAAATATTTAGGAGAGAAATGGAGTTGTTAAGTGCTACATATTAGTAACTCAAAAAGACATTTATTGCGGCCATTTTTACGATAAGATATGTTAAGCAATTTTTCTGCTTTGTAAACAATTTCTTGTGGTCTGTTTTCAGCTCCCATTTCACCTTTCAAAGTATAACTATTTTGGTTACTTTTCAGATTTTTGGTATTAGCTTTAAACTAAAACCTCTTCCAAGCTGCCATCAGTGCATGTGCGGTTTAAAGTGCATCCTCCATCTTTGAAGTGTTGCATTTCCCCATGTCTCTAATTTGCTGTTTGACTCTCTGTGATGCTAATGCCTGTACGAGTGCAGCAACACTCGCAGTCCAAAAAAAAGTTCACGTGTCAGGATGCACAAATAGCTCAGTGGAGATGTATTTCAAATTTTACTGGCTGATAGATTTACTTTTTTTGCACCCAACAAATATGCAAAGGTGTGTAGCAGCAGCACTGCAGGTTTTGGGATCCGAAAAGACACAAATTTATGGAAAGGGGATGCAGTAAAAACTTTAGAAACTTTATGAGGAATGATTACAGCATCAAAAGTGACAGGCTGTGAACCAAACCAATGCAAAAAAAAACAAAAAACACTGGAGTCAGCCATCCATGTAGCCTATTGGTCCTGTTGTCATCAAAACAGTGTCACTAAGTAGAGGCCGAATTACATGCACACGTTCATCTAGATTTACATCATTTCATCCTTATAAAGAAATATAAAGGAAAATGATTTGCTTATTCACTTTCTTGCAGAGAGTTAAATGAGAAAACATTTAAAACATTGAAACCACTCTCATGTCTGTGAAGTATGAAGCCTCCTAGCGAGGGGGCCAGGGGCAGGGGTAGACTAAAGCAAACTGACCAAATAAAAAGGTGATTACAGTAAATGTATCGCGTGTATGTATGTGGTTGGGGTATGTATTCATCATTTTTACTGTAAGATCAAAGTGAAACTACCACAATGGAAAACCAAGTTTCATGGAAAAACAATAACGACTACTCTGATGATAAAGAGACAAAGGTATTAGAGAGAAACTGAGGATTAATTAACCATTTCATTGTATATTGAGATCGAAAAAAGTGCAGTCTTTAAATAATTGTGAGAACCAGCAGGTTTAAGGATGGACACAAAGAGGGGAATTATACATTTACATTGAAGAGTCTGAATCGAATGTGAGGTTCTTATCTGTGAAAACCTGCTGAAATCCATTTCAACTGCAGGATTGCTACCGAAGTTAGTATCTTATCCTCCAATTGTTGTAAATAGCTGGATATTAGCACATCTCTCAGTCAGAGGCCAAGAATGAGCATTGATTCGCTGGGTCATAGATGCAGAGGCACAAGAGGAGCAGGTAAAAAGCTGGAAAGAAATAACCCAGAGGTCTTGAAAAGAAGAAATTGATATCCATCAGCAGAGATCTGAAAATGGCTCACTGAGAGGAGGAAATAAGGGATCTGAAGGAAAGGTTTTGGTCAGGCAGCATTACAGAAAACATCCAAACTGGTGTTCATCCTGATTTGCACCGCAGTCTACCCCACTGTAATGTGTCTTTAATATAGTAACCCAATATTCAATTATAGTTTAAGTTTCAAGTTTACAAGTTTACAGAGAGGCAAAAAAAAAATAAAACATTGGGCACAGCATGCCAGAAAAACTGTATGTTCATGTCTGTGATGAACTTCAGTCTCATTAAATTATAAAAACATAAAAAACTTAAGTTGCTTGAAGTGCTGCACAAAGTCTCACTATGTGTAGAACATCACAATACATAGAACACATGCTACCAATGACCTCTAAATATACAGGAGTCTAATGGTGGAGGGCATTAGAGGTCTGAAGGTCAATTAGGAGCATTAAAGGTCTGATGTATCAGTGGGAAGTGGCAAATATAGGTCTTTAAAAACAGCTAAAACATACTTGAATCCACAGGAGCGAGGTCAAAATATTGCTGGTGTGGCCTCAGCGTGGACCCTCAGCCAGCAGCCACTTAGCTTAGCTTAGCACAAAGACTTGAAACAGTGGGAAACAGCTAGCCTGCCTCTGTCCAAAGATTACAAAATCAGCCTACGAGCACCTCTAAAGCTAACTAATAAACACGTATGTCGTTTGCTTATTCTGTACAAAAACCTTAGTGTTTTACGAGGGATTTCTTGGTCTCCACTGGTTGCCTGGCAACTGGTTCATAGCCTCATATTTAGCATGCAGACACGGGAGCGATATCAAACTTCTAATCTAACTCTTGGCAAGAAAGCAAACAAGCATCAAACTTTTCCCTTAAGTCGGCATCTGTACAAGTTTTCGTCTCATCCCGGTAACGGAATTGCTGAGCCATCAAACACTGGATATCCTTAATACAGCCCTTGTTCAAGCTGCTTTGGTCTTTATCTTATAGAGGCAGAGGAGCTTTACTCTTGTGAGTCTGTGTAGTCAGACTATACCTCTCCATGGTGGAGAGGAGGTTTAGTTGCTCAGGTCCTATCTGTTTGGCGACACCTGAATTTTTATTTATTTAATTTTAACGTCTTCCCCGATCCACATTTTTCATATATGCTTACCTTATATTTCTATAATTTTATCATCCTGATTGTCCAGACTGTAATTGTACTATGTTAGTTTATTCTGTACACACAACATCTATTGCATGTCTGTCTGCCCTTGCAGAGGGATCCCTCCTCTGTTGCTCTTCCTGAGGTTTCTTCCATTTAAAGGTTTGTTTTTGTTTACTGCGTTGAGAGACCATTTGCATATTCATGACTTCATAAGTAGACATTTCCTGACAGCCCCGACTGCTGAAATTGCAACATGCTGCCATTTGTTAAGAGCCCATGGAAGTTATGGTCGGTCAACATGACATTAAAATGCATTAATGCATTCTTGACAAGGAAACAAGGGAAGATCCTTTTTCGTTGGCAATCACCTGGCACCAGTGTTCTCACGATTTAAACCACTTAAATGTCGATCATATCACATACTTATCATGAGAAAAAACACAATCCAGCTCCATTTGAAGGCAGCATAAGGCCCATAGTCAGAATCAGCTGGGTCAAAGGTGACACTAGGTTTGTTGTTAAAAAAATCACAATCACACAAATATGTTTTTCCAATAAAAGATGTCATCACTGACTGAGAGTTTCATTATAGAGAGCATTAGAAATGTTGTGATTCAGTGTCACCTCAATATTAATTTTCTTTAATTCACAAAGGCCACCAAGTGAAGAATGGAGGTAGCAAGAGTAGCAAACAAGGACTCAAGGTTTTGAAAGAAAGAAAGTCTAATTTCAGAAATGCATCCTAAAACAGAGGCCTCAGAATCAGACAAGCAAGACAAGAGTGCAAAAACACATATTTGAGATCTAGCTTTTAAAGTAGGACCATTAAGAAGTGGTGATTTAAAAGGGTTCAGGAAGAAGATAAAACCCCGTTATTGAAGTAACGGAGAACAGAAGAGGAGAGAGACACATGGTGATTCAACAAAACACAAAAATGTGGTAATGTGTCTCTTCTCATGTCTCGTCCTCCCTCCTCTTTGTCTGTGCTTGTTCCAAAGTAAAGGTTAGAGGATGAGCTGGATTCCTCCTTGTTTTCTTGGACCCTGAATGTAATCTCTGACTGACTTTACGTGCACATTTAAAATCTGGTCTTTCATTTGGCTCATGTAAACACTGCATACTGTTTACAGTAACTTGGATTAATTTTTATCCTGGGTTTGAGGTACCCAGCGAACCCCTAATATCTATCTGAGACAGCTAGTTCACAGGGTCAACACTATTTGGATAATGTTTTTTCAAGATTGTCTATAAGGTGCCGCTGTTTAAGGGCAACCTATTCTTCTTGCTCTTGATTTGGTAGGAATATTATAGAAATATAAAAAGTTATTTTACAGATTAGTCTTTTAAATAATGAGGATGTAATGATACCCTTTATGAGGCTCATGAATCAATATCCACTTTCCTGCGAATTGTTATCCTTGGGCTTTCTGCAGGGTTTCAAATAATTTTACTGATGTCCTCAGGAGGTGACCAGTTTGATGACTTTAAATGTCCATTTGCATGCAAGCAACACATTCTATCCAAAGGCTTGACTATATGCAAATACAATTTTAAATAGCAAAATACTCAGAGCTAGAGAAAACGTGAAAATGTACAAATGTGTCTGCCAGCCCTGAGCTCATGTCAAAATAACTGCATAAGGTCCTGTTTCGGCACCTGCAGGCTTGTTTGCCTCAACATTAATTATTTTACTAATACAGCATAACTAAATTACAGATATAACTAAATAATTATTTTTAATTAGTTTTAAAGAGCATTGTCGTTTTGTTGTTCTCAAAGTGAAAATTTTACTTGCACATTTATCCAGTTTTATTGATAAATTAATTATATTATATGAAATATATAATTATAATTAATTATTTATAAATTATAAATGGAAACTAAACATTTAGCATTAGCTGAAGGGAGATGTGTTTACCTTTGTGCTGGTCACTGAAGTAACTGAAGTAAGTAGGGCAGGTTATTGTAACCACCTCTCCGACGCTGGCTGAAGGCCAGCAGGCGATGATATCCCACATGCCTTGGCAGCCTGCCAGGAGGAAAAGACGCCATTAACATGGCATCACTCATATTGTGACACACACTTACACACACATGCCACAATGACTAAATTAAATCATGTGCTTAACAGGACACAGTCAATGCTGTGCGGTGACTGCAAAGTACAATATAATACAAGACACATTTTTAAAGAAGTAAGTTAAACACAGGAACACAAATCTAAAACAAAAATCCTAGGGATTTCAGCTGCTTTAAATCCAATTTGAAGACATTAAGTCACTTATATCCGTGGTGTCTGGCTGGAAAGATATTGGAAAATGGAATGTACTGAACAATCAATACATGTCAAAAGACAAGAGGATGAACTCCCCTGCATTCTTTCAGTCCTTGCAGCTTAAAAATAAAACTGTACTTTCAGGGACTTTGTGTCTTTCCATCCATTCAATTATTTTATTTTAATCAGTTTTTCTGTTTATTGCACTCTCTTTGTACTCTTTTTAAAACTCTTTTCTATATTTGAAATGAAAGTCACAACCTTTCAGTTTAAAAATATACTGTATGTCAACAGCAGTGTGCACCCACCTGAGTGAAGCTTCAGAAAAGTGTGAAATAACAAAAAACACAATTTCTGAGATTTCTGAAGTTCAAAAAACAACGGAAGCACAGTTATAAACAATTTCTGTCAGAGTGTAGACAGCTTCTTCTGGACATCTTAAAGTCTGTACAATGACCTCTTGGGGAGGCGGCAATTTGTAGTCATTTTGTAACCGCGTGTGTGTAGTGCTATGTTAGCGCTGGACACCAGCATACACAAACTGTCAAGAAATAGTCATTTTTATGCCTGTTCTATATCATTGCTGGACAATCTCTATATTTAAAGTGTTGCATAAACATAGACTGTGAACATATGCTTTCACACAAATGCACACACTGCTAATTAATTTATTAGGGATGTGACCTCTGAGAGCAGCTTCCACTACCTTCCTGTTGAGGAAGCAGATAGGGAAGTAGAGAAATGAGGGTCATTGAAGAGATAAGGAGCAAAGCTGTTTCCACGCATGCAATTCCCTATGCAGTATGTACAATATGTGAAGTGATATTTTATTAAAATGAGACCACATGGAGATAGCACTGACAAAGTCAGTAGAGATGAGTGTTTTTTATTGTGTTCTTAGTATCAACTTAAATACTAATTTAAGCCTTATTTGGTGCATTTTTACCCAATAATCCAGCTCCATATTCATATTCTATTCCATACTGTTGACTGAATTACTGAGGCATTTTCGATCAGAGTAGAAGTAGGACTGTGTATACATTATATATTTACTTAACCCTATAGACAGTGGGTGAGCCTGTGGGTGTTGAACTCTCACTCCTATCATCGTGTCAGACAAAGATTTGTTATCATGACATGATTTTCATAACTCTGAGTGGCAGAGTTGGGTAAAAACCCCATCATCACTTCATTCATGGTTATTTTTATGCTTTAACCTTCTAAGGTCATGTCTTTGTCCATGATGGCCCTGAACAGTCAGAGCAGTGTTTGTAATTATTCTTGCTGATTAGACCTATGTTCAGGCTGAGGTTGGGTGTCCGAAATCCCTCCCTCTTTACCGAATAGTGTGTGTGTGAGTGTGTGCCCTCAAAAATTCCCACTATGAAATGACACTGCTCACTATAGAGCAGTGTCAGAACTTTGACATATTGGCAAATTGGCACCAGTTAAATTATGCCGGATTAGCTATCAGCAGTCCCTGTTTGCAGTGTATCCATTAATGTCCAGGCAATTATCACTGGATTACTTTGATACAGAAAAAAAGTTAAAAACATGTTGATTCTCAGGCAGGTTCTGAGGAACGTCTTTTTTTCTATGATTTCTAAGTGGACGTTGATGTTGAAATCGGAGATAATGATATCCATGGCGCAGTTTGAAAACCTCTACCTCTAAACTGCTACAGAGTAACCTACAAAGTGTCTCTTAGATTGGTTGATTTTCACATGTGTGGATTAATTAAGCTGTTACCATCCCGCAACTCTGACCACAATATGGTTTATTTACCTTGAACTCAGAAGTGATTGAAAGAGTAGTCTGATGTGAAGTCTTTGTGTCTGGAGAAACTGGCCTGTATCTCTGCCTGCTATAATGGTGGTTTATCTATAAACTCCCACACTGTATTACCTTACCTCTCTATTTATTTACTCATGCTGTTTCCCATTTCCTCTGAATAGCCTCCTGCACATACTAAACAGTCAGAAAGAGGAAAATATGTTTTTGAGAATGACCTGAAGTGACGTTCCCAAAGGTGCTATTCTCACAGCGCTCTTTCTCCAGTTCAATCTCGTTCACCACGTCACACATCTGCACCGATAGCACCTGTGGAAGGGGCAGAAAGTACATTTACGTGTCAAGAATCGAATATGCTGCAATAACTGTGGGCTCCGTAATAATTCATCTTCAGTGAGGTTGAGGCAAGTAAAGTAGACAGGTTACATTCAGGTGAATGGGTGCTAGTAAATATTGTAGTTAACATTTCAATTAATCATACTCCCGCAACGATGGCCTTTAATGCCACAGTATATTTTTCCATAAGAATGAACCCCAGGCTAATAATACAGTAAATACACAGAAATGTTCTCTATGTCTGAAATCCAAAAAGAGCTCCCTCTTGCCTGGCAAATAGATGCTATCATGCAAATGGATTAGGAAAGTACAGAAGGGAGCCACTGAGTAATCTACTGCGATTGTTCATCTGTGTCAACAAAGGCTGAAAAATGCGGGCTGACAGCCGCTGGCGGAGAGCCGGTGGGTCAATGAAAATGTGTTAGATGAGCAGCAAGGAGCTTGAGAAGGTCAGTGGAGACGAAGAGGGAGAGGGAGAGAGAAGAAGTCGGCAAGAGGCAGAGTGCATTCATAAACTCCAAGGAAGCGCTTCAACCTGCACAATGTTACCGAAGTGAAGGTCAGGCTGAGAGGAGCGATGCGGCACAAAACCCATAATGTATTTACATTTGTAGAACTATTGTTCTGTAATTGCTCCTTGTATCTGTCTTTATACGTCTGTTTCATGAGCCTCCACCACCCAGGGGCTGTCAAACATGAAATGATCCTCATCAATCATCCACAAATGCCCTGTTTAGTCCAGGGTTTAGCTCCCAGTTCACCTGACATTGTTGTAAACAGCAGTCTGCAGCACACTGCTCACCTCAGACAAGACAAACACTCCAAGCAGCGGGTTCTACTTCTCAGAGCAACAACAACCCTTCTGTTCTTACTCAATGTAATGAGGTAAAATGAACTCAGAGGTTCATCATTTCAACAAGGAGTAAGAGAACAACATATAGCTCAGTACTTTGTCATTTCTATTTGTGCAGGAACATTTAAGAGCACACATACGCATTAACACAAATATGATTTCTGTAGTAGCACTTCAGACACTCAATTCAGACAATGTTAAACAATCCTCTGTGATGGAAAATGTGTTGAAATTTCAAGTTAATTTTTTGTTTGTAAAAAATGAGACAATCCTGGTATAAATTGGCGAAGTTAGTGAGTTGCAAATCTTATAAAAGTCATCACACAGTCACAGTCCTCAAATATTAAGGAAATTGATATTCAAGTTAAAGCCACAATGTGCAGAAATGTATGTGGCTAAAGGATTAGGAAAATTATTCTAAATTCCCAAGTTTCTGTTTATGAAATTGACACAGGTTTTTGATACTACCACAAATAGTCACCAAAGTCCTACCCACTCAAAAAAGTGTTTTGCTAATTGTTACATTACTTGAATGTTTGAGTTGTGCAGATGTTTGTGAATGTGCAGAGTTTGACGCTAGAAGTCTGTTTTCACATTTATCTGCTGCAGTTTCTCTGTGTTCACCTCAAACGTGTATTTACAAACGCAATTTTGTAATATCACAACTAGTCTGGAAGCCAATCAGAACCGAAGTTTGATGTGGAAACTTTAAACATCCAATGCACAGAAATTGAGAATAGACTTTTCAGTGAAAAAGGAGACATCTTGTGTCTAGCAGTTTCTGGATGGAGTGAGAGAAAATGTAATTTTTTAGGGTTTCTAACTAATTGAAATTGTAATTAAATTTGTATGTGTATAACAATATCAGACACAGGTTATATGCCAAGCATAGTATTTTTATATGATCCTAAAACATGTCTGGAGTGGACCGACACATAGGGGCTTTAAACATTTGGCTCAAGGTAAAGCTGAAAAGTTTATTAATCACAGCCAGAAGATTTTGGGTCCCATCTTGATGATGAAATATAGCAAAACATTTTATTGAATGCAAAGAAAATCACGTTCTAACAAAACCTACGAGACCTTATATACATTTATTCACAGACTACAAGGATGTAAATATGACCCTATGTGCTCTCCATTATGCATCAAATGTAAAAAATAGATGTGGTACATATAGTCATCTTATGTGGTCATGCCCAAAGACTGCAATTTTCTGGCTTCCTTCCAAATAGATATACCTCTAACTCCACATCAGTTCGTTCTGAGATTAGACTCCAAACATGAACGCAGGTACAGGTACATTCTTCGAATCACTTTGTATGCTGCATGCCTCACAATATTACAAGGTGGAAGAAAAGCCCCCTGATATTTTAGTGTGGTATGAAAAACGTATCCATTTTGCCACCGGAGAGAGATGTGTTAAGAGGTACTCTAGAGGAGTTTGTAAGGGAATGGTCCCCAATAGCAATATACCTGAAAGAGGAATTGTTAAGAGTGATAATTATAGGGGTAAGAAATATGACAGAATAATTACAAACCACATTTTGTAAACCAGGTTGTAACTACTGCAGTTTCCATTTTTTGTTGTTGTTGCTGTGTATGTGTCTATGTTTACTCTTGTTTTGTGGTTTTCGCTATGTTTTATCTTAATCATATATGTGGCTATAGAAAATATGAAAAAACCTGCAGTACATACAGTACGAACTATGTAATACCTCCATGTTATTTACTAGCACTTCTCCACACAGTCACTGACTCTCTTGCCCCATGGATAAGGTTGCCCTGACACTCATAAGCCACAGAACTTTGCTCACAAGGGTTTTTGCCTGCAACTGATTACAGCAGAAAATCCAACATATCCTGAAGTAACAGCAGTAGCACTGGCCGGGAGGCAGGAGATTAAACTACAAACATAATCTGTGCAGAGCAACATGGACGGAAGAGGAAATCTCATGTTGGTCAGACCCTTATTTAACCTTATTTTTGATTAGCATGAAATTGACTGTCGGGCAATATAACAATGGAGCATTTATGAGAGGATTTGAGTCAAAAAGCCCCTTAGAGAGGAAGGTAATACTTTGTGATCACAGTGAACTTAAAACACAGAATATAATATTCTACAACCTGTACAGCCTGGTCTATCAGTGAGTTTTGTCTGTGTGCAATATGAGTTAAAATCCTAATATCAAGTAGAGTTACTATTATATTATTTAAGTATGACTAATTATAACTACTAAAAGCCATTTTGAAAATATCTTCTGTTAAACAATATTACACAATTAAAGGATATTATATATATATATATATATATATATATAATATCAGTTAATATCACAATATGTCATTTTTTTTGTGTGTTGGGCATCTGGTCATAAACACAGTATGATTCTGCTGGAAGTTGATAAATGATAATATTGAATTATTGGCCAGCTCTCATGGGAAAAGGGACAGTGTTGCATCATGGGTTATACCCTTTCAATATAAACGCACCAACCAAACCAGATTCTCTCCAATTCAGACATGCTCTACAAAGTAGAGTACGTAAACAAGCTTCAAAGCAACTTTAATGACATGATGTTTATAGGCAATAACAGAATATGCAGTTCTCCTCAGCTCTATGGAGTGCTTTATTTTCTTTCAGTTGATTGTTTTCGGCACTCAACTTTACTGTTTTGGTTCAGCAATCTCTTCAACCTTGTTTCCAACTGAAGCACGCAAAGCAGTCTCTTTCACCGAAGATATAATCATAAAAGTAACAATGGATAAATTCAATTTAGCTGCTTCAGTTTTGGGTTCCCGCTATATTTGCATGAATCATTAATATGAGTGCTTCATAGTGGAACTTTTAAATTAAGAAATATTAAAATGAAAGCACAGACTGTGGCTTTTCTCTGAACTAAAAAAATTCTAGCTAACAACCCAGATGTTTAGTTTAATTTGACATGAAAGTGGTGCACTGTTTTTGTTTCTTCTAGCTTTTAGGAAATGCAAACCAGTGGCAACAAACCTGACGTTAACCATTAATGCTGCATAAACAGAAGAAAAAAGGGAACAAAGTCCCTCATCAGGGGGGAAAACAGACATGATACTGGAATGTGGACTTGTACTGTAGGCTGCTGGGCTCAAGCTCATTTCATTGCATGGAGGCAGTTTATTAGTTCATGTCTAACCCAGTATATTGTGAATAAAGCCAGAACACACAGAGGGAGAACGATGATAACAAAATAATCATCAGAGGTCAGAGCATTTGATTTTTGAGAGTGGCTGAATTTGGGGTACATTTCCTAATCAAGGAACAAGAGGTGAGCGGAAGGGTCCAGACATTTAATAATGCACAAGCTCAAAATGCTGAAGACAGAATGTTAAGTGCCTTCCAGTTGATGCTGAAAACATACCTATAATATCTACACTTTGGACAGCCCAGTCATGGAGATTGCTGTAGTGGGCAATAAATCAAAATGTCAGTTCCAAACTATGCAGATGATAAATGGACATTTGCAAAGCCTTGGGGACACTGTGTCTCCATGAGCAAAACATCACATAAATACCTGCCAGCTTTGATCGTTTGTTAGCACAGAGCTCATCACGAGGGATGCCAGTCTGTGGCTTCAAGTTTTTAGCGATTGTCCATCTCGCCTTGTCTGAGACCAAGATAGTGATCAAATAAAGAACAGGGAGCGCTGACAGGGAAAGACAGTTGACGCTTTGCGTCTGTGTGAGGTTACACAATGCAGAGTAATGTGTTTATCCCCATCCTACACTTCACTGGAGAGCAACATCTACGTCATGCGTCTACCTCTTCAGCCGTCACTTCTTGTTGTTTCTATTGGGGTTTGATTCGCCAGCAAGTGTGTGCATTGGACACGGTTTAAAGATTAAACACTTTTCCAGCCAAACAAACATGAACACAGGAAATGTTTTTGGATTGTGCTGAAAAACTGTTGGGGTGACATCCGTCTGTGCAGCAAGTGTGCAATATTGAGCAGAATTGTAAATTGCTCTGGATAATAGCAAATGTCTTGAAGGAATAGTTTGACATTTTGTGAAATGTGTTTATTCCTTTTTTGCCAAGACTTAGATGAGACGATCAATACCATTCTCAACTCTGGGCATATTATGAAGCTATACCCAGAAGTTGATAAGCTTAATTTTGCCAATATCAAGTGACACAGCTCTTTGTAAAGTAAAACTAAGCCTTGTTATAACGCAGGCTAAGTTAAATTGAACCCAATACAACCTAGTTCTCACAAGACAGTTGATACTAAATACAACGTATAGCGGACTAAACTAACTGAACAAGCATATTTCTGAAAATCTCAAGGTTCATTTAAGGTGTATAAATGATTGGTTAAAACGTTTATTTTGGTTTCTATTAGGTTTTTTTCTATCAGTTTACTGTGTTTGGAGGGAGGTAAGAAGGAGATCATCGCCCACCCTCCATTCTCCTCTTCTCCCATGACGATGACATGCAGCTACTAACATAAACTTTTTAACCACTTGATGGGATTTTCTGCACTCCCTTCAACACCACATTTGCTCACTAGTTAAATTGATGAAACATGTCAGATATGTTATTGTAAAGCAGCCGCCTTGCATTGTGGAAAAGGAAACGAATACAGCACCCCGGCAAACCATTAAATGTTTTCCACACTGGTGCCTATAAGAGCCACTAAAATATGTCAACAAATGACGTATCTGGTTGATCTTTTAAAGCCTCCGGGTGGTCCAGACATCTGAGAGTTGTCAGATGTGAGGAGGGAGAAATTTTCACGCAGCCGCTTGCATGTTCACAGTCTTTTCTGCCTGGAAAGAGCTTCACTGACAGACATTAAAGGAACCCATGCTGAGTGTCAAATGACTAAAATCCACCCAGAGACATACAAGGACCAAAGACACCATTATCATAATCAGGAATATTAAGCTTCTTGGAATCGGCCTTCTTTTCAATTTTCTTTCACATATCTTGGAAATTGTAACAAAAGCCATTCCTGATGACTGAAATCACTCTGATGCCTGTCAGAGATAAGATGCACAAGTAAATCCCTGTCAGGAATTGTGTGCAGTGAGAGGAACAGCAGCAGAGCACTTCTGACATTTCTTAATGATAAAAGATTTTGTACCTTTCTAAAAAATAATACGTAATTGCAGATGACACTTGGTCCTAACAAGCCTAACGAAAGCTTCAAACTCCCAAGGCAACTGAGGGCAGACAAACAGATTTTCTTTTCATGCTACCAGATGGGTGGCCATGCAGATAAGCCTCAACTCAAAGTCCCTTAAAGATTGTTCATTTATTTCCCAAGATACATCTTTAGAGTTATTTGTAATTAAAAAAATAGATGCAGGAAAGCCTTTGCACCTAGCACCCTGATGTAAACACTTCACAGTTATCAAAATCCCTGCAAGCAAAGCACTGTGGCACTATGATTTACAAAAAAATAAAAAAATAAAAAAATGTGGCAATGCTCAAAGACTTTCTCTCGATGTCCTTATGGAAGAACATTTTCAAAATAGTGACACACCCTATTGTTTATGAGATGTCAGTAATTTAACGTAAATATTTAAGATGGTATATGTGCTTAGATGTATTCATCAGATACTAATTTACAGTTGTGTGTGTATTCAGTTAAATTAAATTACATATATGTACATATTCTAGCATTACCTTCAGTAGTAATATAAATATTCTTCTTTTCATCCACCAATCATCATTGTCATTAAAACTGAGGTCATTACTGAGATTTGTGGTAATTATTCAAATAGCAAATAGTCGAAAAAACAGCAGGAAATTATAATCTTTGACATAAAGGGATTGTTGGCTTCAGACTGCAGGTAAAAGTGGCCAAACTCAGAAGCAGATCTGTTTTTTAAGGATGATGTCAACATAAAAAAATTTTAAAAAAACACTTCATCTGACAATGTGAATTCTGATTTTGACCACTGTCATAATTGTGGTTGTTAACCTCGGTCTGAACAGTCTTATTTGACTCCATTTGTCATGATTCTGTGTTGGCGGTGAAGACCAGACTGCCACAAACTTCACCTTCACAAGTACTGACTCAGCTGCACACAAAGGCATGAAATATGTTTCTGAATCCCTAAAGTCCGATGTCTCAGGAGGAGACGCACTGAGGACATCCTCCAACAAAACAAAGGTAAAACGGCTTGTAAAATGGGTTAAAAGGCCAGGATTATTCAAATTCACTGATTCAAATGTTTATCACTATGGCCTACTTTTATATTGTTTATATAACTGCAAAATATACTGCCGCCAAAGTGTGATAAATGCTTCAAACGTCTACGAAAACTAATTTAGTCTTGGCTTTAATAAACTGACTCCTCACCTTAAACCATACAATAAATTGTTCCTTGTAAAATAGAAAAAAAAAAATACTGCTAAAGTAAAGATCAGCGTACTCACTCTTGGCAGATATCCGTAAAGCAGCAGTAAGAACAGCTGTGAAGCATTCATCCTGTCCGTAGTTTTGGAGTTTTTCCCCGTTCAGGGCTCCCTCGATATTCGCAAAAAACTCCTCTGTAAATCCCTTCAAGTGTGCGGAAAGCGAAGCTGCGTGCGTGCGTGTGTGCGTGCGTGTGTGTGTGTGTGTGTGTGTTTATGCGTGTTCAGATGTGTGTGGTGAACTGAACCGCTGCTGCCGCCCCATCGGACTGCGCTCCTCTGAGTGCGCTCCTCCTGCAGAGCTGCGTGTGTTTGACTGTACCCCCCCCCCCCCCCCCCCCCAACACACACACACACACAGGCACGCACACACACAGTCACCCGCAGATCCACGACCCCGCACCGCGTGTCCCAGGAGGCTGTTCGTTAACGAGGCTGCCGTGGTTAGAGGGGGATGCTGATGGTAACAGGAGCTCTCATTAACTGCTGTGGAGTCACTTGATGATAGTAACCAGGTTTCCAATCAAACTGAGCAAATTCTCAGAAAATCCGAAAAAAAAAAAAAAAGTAAAATGCGAATTTATGCTGGTTTGTCTCCGCGACTGTTTAATTGGTTCATCAAGATACGCACTAGGTGGCGTTAATTTTCCAGTAATTGCAATAATACATTGCTGAAGACGAGGGTGGACCAAAAGAGAGATCAAATCAAATCTCAAACAAAAAACTTTCTTTTATTTGTGAAAAACTGCCATTTATGTTCTGGTATTACTTTGAGGGAGGTTACAGTCTCCTCATAGTACCACCCAGATCTGATGTTTTCATCTGCCACCTTCTTTCTCCAAGCTGCCAGGAACAAAACAGAATAACACTCCTTTATTTATTTATTTTAATGGCCTAAAAGTAAGTCAAACATATTGACTTACTGGAACCAGCCTAAAAAATAACGTGCAAGTTTTACAAGTGCCCTGAGGCTTTTTCTTGTTAAGTGTAGTGTTTCTCACCAAAATATCCTTGAGACCTGACACACGTGTTGAATGCAATTCTTTCACCATAAAACATTTGCAAAACTGGATTTGTGAATATTTTAAATTTTTATTAATTGTGAATTGTGTAGGCCCTATATACTTCACAGCCGTTTTAACATATGAAGTCCGGACAATGTGCGTAAAAAATTAGATCCGGACTATGTGTGGACTCGCCATTTCACACATGTAGCACACAGCAGGAAATGTCCGTGTCAGACGCGTTCACATTTTGGTTTAGGCGAGGAGTGCAGGAGGCAGGACGTGACGCAAAAAAGCTCACCTGAAAAGTGGTGTTTAAAGTCTGCCCCAACTGACGCGGACATTTGCATTCACACACACAGCGTGTCCGGAAAATGTCCGGACAATTTAAGGGTAGCAGTGCATGTGTGAAAGGTCTTCTCCTTCATGTTTCTTTGCACGTTGCCGCCAGCAACTGTCGATCAGCAGAACAGCTTGAAACCAACAGAATTAATGTGTATTACGTTTGTGCACGTGTCCTCATGTGCATGCACAATACAAACAAAACGGGAATCCGCTCATAAAAACAAAAAACATGGCTCAGCAGCGCTACGAGTGGCCAAAACCTCTAAATGTTCCTTTAACTGTAGAACTCAGTGTCCTCAGTGATAGCTACAGTACTGTCTTCTGTCACATGAAATAATATAGTTCCCACAAAGTTGATGAGCCATTGCAAGCGTTCATAATTACTTAACATAATTAGTGAAATGGTGACATACTATATATCTTCAAAAACCTTAACTCTTGGCTTGAAGTCATGCTCTTCTTGAAACATTGAGCAGGTGTAGTCCTGTGAAGTCTTTGGATAAATAATAATCGTGAAAAAATTCCTGATTTCTTAAATACAACAGTTTGAATTATGATGTTGGAGGAATGGACAACAAAGACAGAGGCAGAGGGGAGGACAGACCGCTCGGATAAAACTGCATGATTTGTAGCAAGCAAGGCTAAGAAATATATAGAGAGGACTCCACGAAACAGCTGCTTGCTTTGCATAATAAAACATCCATTACCCAAATTGCACTGGTGCATCCTATTTTAATTGCTAATGCATGAAGACGACAAAAGGTGTACTCACGAATAAGATGTCATGCAAATCCGAATCAGTCATCAACAAGAAACCAGAAACAGAGAGAAGACAAGAGAGGACAAAGATTTTGTGTGTTTATTTTTCAATTTATATGACTTTGACTCAAAGAAAAGTTGAGAAAAGTGGCGACAGGGTACAAAATTATCTCTAGGCCCATGCAGCACTTCTACAACCCCTCTGTCCCCTGCACTACACCCCCACAGTCACACAAATACACTCATCATCCTGCAACATCAGACGTCCAACTCCTCCATCTTCTTCAGCCACAGTCCCACGCTCATGCTGTCAGTGTCACCGCTGATCGACCTCCACTCACAGCGGATTGGACCCCACGGCACAGCGTCATCTTCAGTCTCTGTGACAGGCCGAGTTCTTCCTGCAAGGCATCTCTCTGCATGAGCCCTCCCATTAATATTGATGGAAAAAATGCTTTGCACAAGCCAGCATAACACAACAAAAGCATAAATCAACACGAAAAACAGACTTGTTTCATTTCATCTCTTAGAAGCGTTAGCGTCAGAGCATGCAGTAGTGAACATGACATGTAGCAAGTGATTAATATAACAATAAATGCTGTATAAAGTGAAATGTAATAAAAAAATTATGCTGTAAAATGATTGTAGCAATATATGTTAATGTAATAAACAACCAAATAATGTAAAGTCACATTATTACACCCTAGATAATGTAAATATTCCTGTAACTTAACACATAACTAATTTATTTACTTTAACCCAAACCATGATCTTTTACATAACATAACCAAGTAATTTTGGTGCAAAAACCTTATCAAACTGTGACTGTTTCACAATGTTACCCACGGGTTCATTGTTGTTACCATGACGACAAAGGTCTGGTACGCCTGTCGCTGGTACTCACCAAAGGACATATAGCCAAGACAACGTTTTGGGAGTCATTGGAAAATGGGGCAATAATTTAGGAAAAGTTCCTGTCAGTCATAATAGAGGGTTGGAGGACTATATTCAGGAAACACAGTCTTATAAATCTTGATCTGTGAGTTACTGTGAAGATTTTGTGCTGTTAAACATCTCGATATTGTCTATAGCCCAGGGATTGCGCTATAATTAGGCAGAGTTTGCTCTTTTACACTGAACCAAATGCTCAGGAAGCAAAAGAGGCATGAAGTGTAACCCAACAACCTTTCGTGTTAAAAGACACCATTCAACACGACATTTCATTTGATGAAAAAAAAAAAATCAATAGATTTTTTTACCCAGTTGCATTTTAAACAGATTTGACTTTTAGACCCTGGTGAGTGATGACTTTGTCCACAGAAATCTAAGCAACCCACACGAAGGATCTCTATCTTAGTGAGGTCAAGAGTCCTGAGTACTGAATTAATGTGAAGCCAACCACACTTAAGAAGCAATGGATGATAATAAATAAAGGCACTTAATTATTTATAAATAAGAAAACTATTCCCCAATGTTTCAGAGAATGGAGGAATGAGCAGGTTTCACTCTGATTTAGACATTTGTCTTGTACTTTAACCATTTCTGTTTCTTTAGCATGATTTCAACGTAAGCTTTGTGCGTTGATCGAGTTGTGTTCTAACATGCAGTGTTGGGCAAGTTACTTGAAAAAATGTAACCAATCATTACACACTACTCATTAAAAAAGTAAGCACACCCACGCCGCATCCTCTCTCTATTTAACATGTAGAAATAGAAAACAAAACAGATGTAATTTAACAAGCAGCCAGCCTACAGTTAGGAGGTGACCATTAGCAGCTTTTACTGCTGTCTGCAGAAGCCCATCAACCCTACACCAACAGTAAATATATAAATGCATTTACCTGTATCTTTGTGTGTGTCATTGCTGTTGTAAACCAATGAAACTAGCGACAGTTCAACCAGGAAGATTGTCTACCTACGCTCCCTCATTGTTTGCATTCCTTTTCTCTCTTCCACTTCAATCTCATCAGCTAATTGTGGGCGTTTTTCACTCTCTCGCTCAATCAATCATATTCTTGCCTCGTCCTTCATCTCATAGCTGTCAAACTGTAAAGATGTTCTATCCCTCTGCTACCGTCAGCTGTCATTTCAGGCAAATCGAGGCAACCCTCCCCCAGCCCTTTCACCTCCAGTGCTCATCACATTCAGCTCCAAAGGTCCTTCCTCCGCGCTCATCAGAAGTCTGCTCTCATTCATCCAGTCTCAGTATTACTCTTTATTTCTGTATCACCACCACTGTCTACACTCCATCGGGGGGATTATTCCTATCATATCATGCATCTCTATCGCCGTAAAATATTTTCATGTTATATCGGTGGGGTCTCACCGCCAAAGACTATATCTTCTGTTGTCATTCTTTTGTTATTAAATCTGTTTGATCACTCTTTAAGCCTCTCCTGATTGAAATATTGTGTTACTCTTCTAGTGTTTAAAATGATTTTAATTACTTACTAAACACACCTTTTGTCAAATAATATTAACAATATTAATTATTACAATATGTATTGCTATTTAATCCGATGAAAACTTTTTCTGTGAACTAAAATAATTAAAAAATTCTTACAAGCTGATAAGACCGTGTAGTAACATGACACCACATAGGAACCCATAAAGGTTAAATATAGAACTACTTTTTTAAAGAGTGTACTGTAGAAAGCTAGAAAATGGAGCCAGTGGGATTTATGCAAATCCTTTGTATGATAATCTCGATTCTCTTCTCTTTCAATTTTGATTATTATCAGTGAACCACAAATCAAATATTACATCACCATCTTTTTATTCTCATTTCATCTTTGCCTTCAAGTTATAATCAGACAAGTCGGCCATGTTAATGTCTGAATGTTGTTTTGTAAGAATTATATTATATTATAAACCCAATGTAATATCAAACATTAATGAATGCGTTCAGGGTTTTGCTCTCAAAGCGTATCCACATTAAATTTATTTGTATGTTTTATGAAAATTAACAGAGTGAATCTGTTTGCAGTATGTCATCATTTTAACCCCTGTTATTATGTCCTCACAATGGTTTTCCCATCACTGTTTATCAAGGCACCAAGCAACACCTTTTTTCTGCCTCCATTAAAAAAAAGGTGAAGGTGAGAGCATTAGAGTATTGTGTGTGTGTGAGTGCTATTGTATTATTAAATGTAGGCAGGACGTTTGTCAACTGAGCCTGATCAGAGTGAACAGAAGAAGAGGAAATTGGAAGTGAGTTTCTACGACTGCGTTTTTTTGGTCAGTATAACATCCTTTTGTTACCTGTGAACAATGGGAAATAATGAGTGGAGTTTTTCATTGGTGGTTCAGCTACACAGCAAACCCAGGCTGCTGTATATCATGACTGCGTTCTCTCCAAGATGTATCCTGCTTGATGAGATTGTAAGTAGTGTATAGATAACTACTGCTGTCTGTCACAACTCCACTCATCTAGCTCTCTGTCTGATTTGGACTGCAGGCACTTTGGCTGGCTGGGAATCTGAAAGCTTATTGAAAGCGAGAAAAAAACGAGGAAGAAGAAGAAGAATATGGGCTGACTGCCAAACCTCAATTTCCATCGTTCAGCATTGTCTGGAAGATTAGGATAAGCTCTCTTTGCTTAAAGGCTCCCCATGTCGTAAAAGAGTAGTTTGCACTTTGGCTTGGTTTCTGTGCTCTTTGCAGTAGAGACGTACGAAAAACCGACGCACGCTGCTGGAAGAACAAAAAGGTTAAAACATGATATACATGGTGCATCATAATGGAGGTACGCCGTGGTGACAGCAATCACATTGACAGCTAACATGATTTTCTCTGTTGTGAGGGTATAGATGAGCAGCCTGCCAGCTGTGGTACAGCCCATCAGCTGTCATATTTTATATTCTAGCTATACATTCTCATCTATGTCTGTCTCTGTATGCACTTATGTGTGCTGCCTGACCCAATACGAAGCCACCAAAGTCCTTGTAGGGAGGAGGTCGAGGGATCGGTCTTTAACACGAGAGACAACGTTTCCTACAGTACATGTTATTTATTTATTTTTTTTAGCACGACCACAAATGTTCCCTAACCTTATCCATTGATGACAAAGTCCACAACTGCTAACGAAGTAGTAATTTTAACCAAAACCACGATTTTTCCCTAATCACAACAAAGTAGGCTACTTACCCCAAATCATGATTTTTCCCTAAACCTGTACAAGTTGTTTTACCATTTAACCGTAACCATAGCGATGTTACATTATAAAACTTGTTGTTTTCTTTCAACAATGATTTGTAACCGTTTTGGAAGGCACAGACAAATGGTGTCGTCTTGTCGACAGGGGCGTCACATTAAAAAAAGGCTTATCTGTGGCGTTTCTAGAGGATAACAATGCATTTTGTTATTTTATTTGCAAGGTAAATATCGTGTTGCAAAAGTGACATAGTCTCATTTTAATGCATTAGCATAATTTCCATTAGTATAATATCTAGCAGTATAAGTCTTTGCCTTAGTAGTGGCTAGTGAATAGAACTTTTACACTAAGACAATTTTGTTGATTATACTTACATGCTTTTACTTACAGTATAATACAATTTTGAATACCAACGTTTACTTGTAATGAAGTCTTTTACAGAGTAGAATTGCAATCTTGAATAAAAGGATCTGAAGTCTTCCTCCACCACTGGTAAAAGCCCCCCAGAGGCAACTCAATGTGACTGGAAAAGTGACAAAACACGCAAACACAATCAGCAGTGACTTAACAAGCAATCTGAGCCTGAACGGTGGAATGACTGCAGTGTCTCTTAAAGGACAAACACATAGCCCTCTTTTGCCTGAGAGTGCACAGTTTTGTACAAGGCAATCATGGAACCACTGTAATTAACAGCGTGATGACTCTGGTGGGAAGGAAGTGCAAGCGTTTTTTATTTTTCTTATCACTGAGTTACGGCTGACATCAGTAGTAAGTGACCCAATAGAAAGACAGCATGAGATTGATGCAATCAGAACAAGACATTTTTAAATGCCACCGTCCTGATAAGATGAAAGCATCTGTCACTTGGTTGAGAGATTTGAAAATTGATGCCTACATAGTGGGAGCTGAGTGAATGTACCAAAGTCAGTGTCACTGTATCCTCCTCCTGCAAAAACTCATCAGTTCCTCCAGGTACTGATAGGTCCATTTTTGACAGAGAGCAGCTCCTCACTCACACCTCCCAGAGGGGAAATTAGCTTGGCAGAATGCTTTTTCACTCTGAGACCTCACCTTTAGCCCCAATGTAATCATTGTGTTTCTGGACTGTAAAATGGTTATGGCCTCAAACGTAATTGAAGGACCTGAGGTTTCGCAATGTCTAGAGAAAAAAAGGATGTGGAGCAGAGGAAAATAATACTACTGATGCTCATAAATCCGTGCAGCTTAACATCTATGTGTTTGACGTATCAAACAGGAATGAAAGAAGTGAGCATATTGTACTTCACAAATGATGCAGGTTATACTTCAAATCTGACCGTTGGTTTTACAGTAATAGGTTCTTTAATGGCTGAAATATTGACAATAAATTATGGCATATGAATATCCATTCCTACATGCACTTTTTTGTGTTTATCCAGGTCTAGATCATGTTGGCTCCAGGCAAAGCCATGTCCTCCTCCTCCTTGGGGATCCCAAGACGTATTCAGGTCACATGGGACACATAATCCCTCCAGTATGTCCAGTTGATCATGCCGGAATACCTTCACAAGAAGTCATCCTGGAGGCTTTCTAACCAGATGCTCAGACTACCACCGGGCTTGAACAACTGGCTCTAGAGATTCAGCGTATCACACCAATCAGTGCAGTTTTCGCCACACTAGCGGAACTAGGGATTGCAATGTCGGTCGGCCCACCACTTTGATGAGGACTGAAACATCTCAACAACTATCAGAAGGATTGCCATGAAATTTAGTACGGACATTAATTTCCCCCCTCATGATGAATTGTAATAACTGGTGATCCCTTAACTTTCCTCAAAAAAATGTATGATCTAAATTGGAGCAGTTATGACATTTGAGTTGAAACATTTTATTAAATGTTTGTTCAAGATCACACGTGAAAACTTCCATATGCACATTAGTATACAAAATGGAGGATTTCGTTTTGCATTTCTTCTGCTCCATGTTGCCCTTCCCTTATAATGACCTAAGATATTATTCAGGTACAGTTCAATGTGTGTTCATGCTTCATGTTCTGTACTGAACATGCTCTCCAAGGACACCTGGAGAGCTGCCTAGGGGAATCAATATGAAATTGGTCCATTTCTAAACCTTGGAACAGCTGAATAAGAGTCATTTTGTTGAAACTCTCTTTTCAACAGCTTTCATTTGTCAGAGGCAGTTAAAATGGTAAAATTATTGTCTTGTGACTAGTTATTTCATATCTGTGTGAGCAGCGTTTGATTTTCCCAGTCACCTGCCAAAGACAAAAACTTGTGACGTATCCTCATATTCAAAGTCAGAAAGATGCCCAGGTTAAAAAATGAATTGCTAACTCCATCTGTGAGTAACATTTTTTTTAAACTGCAGGTAGTCAACAGAGTTGTCTAGGAGCAGCAGGTCAGCAGAGAACTGAGACGAGAAGAAAAATGACTCAAGAGAGGCTTCATAAAATAGAGGGGTTAAAGGATTTTTGAACATGAACAATAAATCTGGATTTGGCCTGAACGTTTGGCCTGACACGAACAATACCTGAAGATGAACCGCCGACTTAGGAGCAGCTTTGAGACACAGCTATTGGCATTTTTAGACCATCTCAATCGGTCAGAGCTGGTCTATTTTAGTTCCACTAAAACTGGTCTGTTGCCTTGAACTTGTGTCACAGTGATTGTTTTAGACTGAAAACCAGATGAACCAGATGAACGAAAATCAATACAGCAAATAAAATAATGTTTGAAAAGACAAATTTGAGGTATTTATGGGTGCCATCCAAAGTAAAACTTACCATAACCTTAATTAATTAATACACTTTTGCATGCTTACACACTGAACAAAGATGGTTAACATGGTAAAGACTGCTCAACATCTACATGTTCACGTTTAGCTGTGAAGTTGAGCCTCACAGAGCTGCTAGCGTGGCCACAGACTCTCTGTGTTATTCTTCAGTTAAATTTCTATGAATGTCCTGAAAAATATGATCGTTTTTGTTATTATGAAATATGATATTTTTTTATTTTTTATTAAACAAGTGAGGAACATCCAACCATTAACATAATCCTACTCATCATAATTTTGGGTTCTATCCATATTATTTCCCTTCAAGACCTGCTGAGAAGAGAGTTATCCTAAAATGGTCTAATGTGCTCTTTCCCTTTTTCCCTCAGCAGCCCAATCATCGGTCACGCACAGCCTCCAGAAGCAAATCATCGACATGAACTCTGATTGTGTCCAGTATCTATCAGAAAGCATGACGGCTCAGTAGGAGAATAAGTGGAAATATTGTTGTGCATGTTGGAACACAGGACTTGTCACAGCTTGTGACTGTTTACGGCTTCTTTGCAGCCTCTTCAGCGTCGAACCAGCAGGGTGAATTACCTCTAGCAAGATGGATCTGCATCCATAAGTGCAGCATGAGTAGCATGATATGTTCTGTCATACAGGATGATATTCCATAATTTTAAAGTCAAGTGTTCTTCTGTTTTGAGCAGAGATGACACAATATGCTTATGGGACTGTCTGGTATAATTACAATCACTGCTGGGAGTTGTGGGTCATTGCAGGCTGTCCGGGGAAACAAACAAAGATAAATAAATAAATAAATATTCACCATTTCAACTGCAGGCATGTTAAGCCCTGGCTACAGACAGCTGGTGCGAACTAAAGGCTCAGTGAATACATTTACAGAGAGACATTTATACTCTCTGAACTGATTGTAAACCTTACATGTGTTTGCCTGTAGCTTCAGTGCAGTTGGTCACAGATTTGATCTTGAGAATCGATGCTGTGCACAGGCGTTCACTCAAAGAAACGATCTATTTGCACTCAATTACAGAATACAATCAAAGTTGAGCAGTTGCACACTAGCAACATGAGTTTACCTGCCTGGTGCATGCTGGGAGAAGCTTCACAATGAAAACACATGATAGAAAATCAATAAATGAATTAGGGTATGAAGAATACAGCATAATAAAACGTTTTGGTGTACTCATCTCCAAGGCTACAGTAAAAGGTAAGTAACAGTCAGTAATGGTTAAATAGTGTTTAGTCATACTTTATTTACATGGTTCAAAGTGTTACTCAGCTTCTGAACATGTGAGTATGATGAATTACTGAAGGTCTACAGTGTTCAATTAAGACATACACAAATATAAAAAGGATTTTCTTCCAATAGTGACAAATGCACATTACATAAATTGCCCTTGTGCAGACAATTATACAACAATTATACATGGTTTTAAGCTACATCAATGATCAAGATGATTGATACCCCATCACCAAAATATCAGAGGATATACATAAAAAGCATGTTATTTATGTGACTTTATTGTTATTTATCCCACTTGAAGCACCATTTTACATGTGGAAAATTCACAAATGAGCAAATGTTATTTTGTGATAAATTCACATTATACTGTATGGGCACATGCACTTTTCAGATGGGTGACATTTAAGAAATCACATGAAACACCATTTCACACGTGAAAAATATCACATATAGGCACACATGGTCTTCACACACTAACATATATTCACTTTGTTGCCACATGTGATTTTTAAATATTTCAAATCGCAATCATGCGAAGCTCACAATGTTGCGTGTAATATCACTTGTCTTCAGGGTTTCATTTAACAGTTATTTTCATTATGGATTAATCTGCTGTAAAAGAGCTATTACCTTTTCTTCCTGTTCAATGTTTTTTGCTCTTTGTGGTTCCAAAACATAATTGATAATTTAACACACATTCCCTGCACACAATTCATATTAATGTTAAAAAAACAAAACCGGATATTCAATAAGTTAAAGCAAGTATTTGGGTCCAGCATGCTGATTATTTTCTTGATTGATTAATTAATTATTTTGTCTTTAAAATGCCAACTATAATCCTCACTGTGATGTAGTCAAATGTCTTGTTTTGTTTGACCAACAGTCCCAAAACCTAAAACATTCATTTAAATATCATATATGACAAAGAAAAGCAGCAGATCTTTGCACTCAAGAAGTTGGAGCCAGTGAATATTTGGTATTTTTGCTCGAGAAATTATTGAGTAGCTAGTTAATTTTCTGTCGAATGACTAATCAATTCATCGACCAGTTTCAGCTCGAAAGCGGTGACGATTCACTGAACAAACCAAAAAAACTAAACATAGTGAACATTCATCTGCATCTCACCTGCATTATCTCACAATCTTTAAACATAAAATTGTTTCAATAAAAGTCGGTCCGTATTCAGCTGAATCAAAAGATTGATGTAAGAGTTGTTATTTGGTTGTTTTATTTGTGTAGTTCTGCATCGAAAAGCAAAAGTTAACTAATTACATGAATGGATTAATTTTATGGTTTCACCAATTCAAGTCACTCAAGTGTATTGAATTTAGTGTCTGTGGCCTCGAGAGCACATTAACTTAATAAGAGAGACTGGTTTAAGGGGTTCATCTGATCCATATCTGAATAAACTCACCTCTAAATTACGCTGCCTGAGAAGAGCACACCTCACCTCATCTTTGTAACTCCAGCAGAGAAAATCAATGTTTAAAAAAGAAAATCAATTTCATGATTAAGGCACTCGCCATTACTTACTGAGTTTTTTGACATTAATGTGCTTTTATGAACAGTTCAGAGCAGGTTTGTAAAGAATATTAAGCGAGGTAAAAGTATCAAAATCATAAAATATAGAATGTAACTTGTTTTATTGGTCGGCGTCAAGCTGGTTGGTGAAAGATGCAGTGGCTTTCTGATACCAGTATCCTCACTTATGCAAAAACAGTATTTGGTGGTTAGCCCACATACTGGTGTTTCATCTTCACACCAATTGGATTAGCCTGATTACATCATAGATCAATATTGTTTTGCTGCCAGAGAACTGATTCTGAACACAGCAGACTGCTTAAATATTTTAACATCCTTCTGGGCCACAAACACTGTGCTAGTTTCTGGAGTTTTCTTCTCTACATGTGCCACGCTCTTTATTCATTGTCTTCAAATTTTATTATTTTACCAAGTATATTAAAATGACTCTGAGGTACATCTTCTGCTTGGTTTCAATCCAACAGATCTTTCAATTTCCAAAACCCTCTGCAAGCCAGATTAGTTTAATTGAAATTCAGAAGTATCCATCCATCAGGCTCTGCAATTCTTTCAGCAGCATCTGAATAAAAAGCATTGCCTTACCAGGACCGACCTACAGCCAAACCTACACACAGAATATTAATGCGATTTTTTTATGCCATTTGAATACGTTTACCATGTAATGTATTTTGTGGACATACGTTTTTATTTTACAACTCTATCTCCTCTCCTCCATCCCTCATTTCGGTTATACTGTCACATCACAGTACATGGCAAAGCTTGTGTCACAGAGTGGGACAGGATATTAACTTGCACAGCCTTTTGATGCCGGCTCTAAATGAAACTGCTTCACCAACATTCCATCAAATTTCCAGCCCTCTTTTCACAACTTTCTGCTTACACAACAGTTGTCCAGTTTACCAAAGAACATGGAGATGCTTAAAAGTATCTCATAAACATAGACAGTCTAAGACCTGGCTGGTGAATTAGCACACGCCAGCCACCCTTCACCCACCCTTCACCCATCATCACCGTCATTTAAACCCCCGCCCCCGCAGCTTAACCTGAGGACTGAAAGATTGCTTGAGCTACCTGTCACTTCAATTGCAGTCAGACAAGAAGATGTGCACTTACTGAATTTACAGCTCCCTGCTTTTCAACCACTGTATATGTTGGCACTCATCATTGACTCTCCTCTTTACAAGGTGTAAATGGTGATCACATTCCATGACAAATACAGATCTTAAAAAAACTTTGTACTGGACTGGAAATACTCAAAATAATTCAATATTTTAACTTGCTTAACCTCAGGATCAGCATTTACATGTACTGATGCCACTACGGGGTGGTAGAATTGACAGGTGTCCCTATTTAATCATTATAAATACAGAACATAGATAAACATGTTTAATATAGGAGTTGTATAGGACAGGGGGGTGCTTTTGACAACAATATTGGTTGTGTGTTTACTGTTCAAATGCTTAAAACAACAAAAATGATTTTAGTAACCTCCTGTCATTGTGTGAATGATGTTGTCCATCAGAATCACAGACGTAGTGTGACATTGTTATAGTGCAAAAAGAGTACAAAGGGTCGGACTATGACGATGGAGTTTGCAGACAGACAAAATTAGTGACAAATTAGTGAACACAGTGGATCATTTAGCTGCCGATTAACCAGATATTTCAAAAACAGAGCTAAAAGAGAGTAAATATTGTACACAGATGCAAGATGGCAAGAAAAACACTTTCTAAACCCACATTCACAACCACTGGCCAGGCGATAACTGGTGAACTTTTGGTTCACATCCTTCTGGTTACGGCCTTGAAACCAAAAAGCTTAAATCTTCCACAGTATGTTACTGTAGCTACGATTACCTCAAGTGCCAAACAGCAGCTGGCAGCTCCAGCCACAGCAATGATTTCCTTTAATACAACAAACTACAAATCTTAGTGCGTTTAACTTGGACTGTGCTTCACAGAACACACTTACAATAAAGACCACAGGTTCATCCCTATCCTACCCGTTAGAGCACCCAGGGGAGAAGCCCTATACAATTACCACTAAGGGTGTCATTTACCCTTTACACACGGCTCACCAGACACTGCACACACTGCACACACAGCGATCAATTAAGGAACCTACCAATAACATGGGGTTCAGACATTTGCACTCAAGAAATTGTGAAAACCCTCAAAAGCAGGAAACACACTTGCCTTTGAGGCGGATTTTTCTCACTATAAAATATAATGCTATGGCTTGAATGCTGATGACATTTACCAGGAAATTATAAATCCAGCTGCTGTTGATCAGTGAAGTCTCATTTTGGGCATGTCAAACGTCACACAAACAATACAATACAAATTACAATCTGGAACTTTTCACTTTTTTATTGGAAAAACTGTCAACAACACAGGCAGCAGAATCATATAATATTTGAAGCCAGTAACAAGTTATAGATATAAATATTTACACTGTAACACTGTTAAAAAGCAGCTATTGGCAATGTGCTCTTTTGTGGTTGGATGCTCATATTTCTTATTCCCATGCTTAAACTGGCCAAGCATGGACAAAATCAAATCAATATGTTTCCATTGCAACGAAAACAAATTAAGTTTCAAAGCAGAAATATTTTCAACCTTTTAAAATATCAACAGTTAAAGTCAGTATCAAGAGGCACAGAGAGATCAATATCTCCTGTGATGGTTGCCTCCACAGACCATAATGCAACACGGCCAGAAGACATGATGCATTTATGAGTGACCTGCAGCTCTGGAGTGGAAAAACCTTTGGGCTGAAACCTGTAACACAGCTTAAGGGATAAGGTTGACATCCTTCATTGGAGGTTGTCAAAAGTAACTTTGGGAAATAAAGGAAAACAATACCCAACTAGACAAGGCTGGCTGAGAGAAAGTGCGAGTGAATTGGAACATATTGTCGATGGAGAACAGTGTGTGAGACTCCAAAGGTGTGTTTTTCTTTTAAATGGAACATTTGTTGTTTCTCTCAAACTTTGTGTCTCCTTCGTAAACCATTAAAAGCAGTGTGTGTGTGTGTGTGTGTGTGTGTGTGTGTGTGTGTGTGTGTGTGGTTGGGGGGGGGGGGGGGGGGGGGGGGTAGTTTTCTTGTTCTTTAACAACACAAATCTTTATGTAATGTATTGTTTGTTATACCAGGTGCTTGAATCAGGAGGGTAGAGGTGCCTGAGAAGGCTGAGTCAGAATATGCCGTAGATTAATTGACTCTGTCAGACCACAGATGGATTTCAGAGGCTACTGGCTGCTTTTCAACACAATATCAGGCTCCAAATGTCACATTCACAAGGTGAAAGAGGGAACATCCACAGAGCTTTTACACTAATTGGTGGCTTTATGAGTGCGACAGAGAGAGTGGGCAGTCCTCCTTTAACAGCCTCTGACGAGCCTCCTGACACAACATCCCTCCACAGGGTGCCAGCTGCTCAACTTTGATTGTAGCCAGAAATAAACCTGACCGTGACTATCCTGGCCTCCATTTCCGACCGTGAACATCCTGTCTAGAAACACAGGTGGCAGGTGAAGCGCTGGGGAAAAAAGTGAATGTATGTAACTGTGAATATTTGATTACGTGATAAGGCTGGCGACAATTTTATGACAAATTGTTTTGAAAAGACCAAAACAATGATGTGTTAGTCCGTCTCTTAATATTTTCTGACATCCACTCCTGTATGTGGCTCTTAGCCCAAAACCCATTGGTTCCTACTGAAGTCATAAATCATTTTTTTGGCACTGTGGATTTTAGCAAAAGTTACTCAAAAAGGAGAAAATATGCATTTGGTGCTGTGGTGAGTATTACCAACCCCATCACCAGACAAGAACATCAATATTGGACGTTTCGATAAAACCCCAGATTATGTAAATGCCATGTTTATGTCTGTTTTTTATCTCGTTTTCTACAAGTTCTGATACCTAAAAACGTGATAACGGTTAAAAAAAGGGGGGAAAAAACATTATAGTAATTGCAGCTCTGTGATGCTAACTAATTTGCAAATGCATTTTAATCTTTAACTTCAGTTAATTTTCGATTTCCAAGGGGCGTTATCAACGGGCGCAGAAAACCCAATCAGAGCAAAGAAACGCCATCCTGTCGAATAGTACGCCCTGTCAGAAGTACGGCAAACATATTTCTCATCAACATAAAGTTGAAGTGAGGTTGTTTGAGTGGTGAGTTGTCACCTTCAGAGTCTGTGAGCTTCAGTGTTACTGAACTTTTACTGGAACTGAATAAAACTAAATTATGTTAACCTTGGATGTGTCACATAAATGAGATTAAAAAGAACTGATCATTGAAATGTGGCCTGTATGTCCATGGAAACATGGCATACAAAGGCTTTTCATTAATTTATTTCTGTGGATGAATTGAGCGCTCGCCAATCTCACTTTTTGACCTTCATGTGACAGTATTAAAATTATTTGTATTAGTGTTGTATTCCACAGAGGTATTTGTCACAGAACGTAACCACTGGCAGCTTATACTGGAGCTCTATAGCATGAAAGATTGTATTTCTTGATTTATAGCCGAACGTGTCTGGGCCATACCTCACCCTGCTTGGATCTACTTTGTGTCATGATCCTCCACCCCCTCACCCCCGACCACCACCCCTGTGAATTTACTGATGTTTTTTTAGCCCTGTCTCAGTGAAAGATAAATAGTGGGATGCAGGAAAGGACCCTGCTTTACATGGGGGATCATGCACACTGCTCTCATGATTATTCACCATATCACCATGCAATGGCATCGTCAGTCACCATGCATGTAAACAAGATACTCCAAAGAAATGTGTTTGGAACAGGAAGATATGTCTGCATGGGGAATGGAGTGAAGAGTTGAAAATAAACTGTGAGAATATTCAAGATTGAGAGAACAATAACATAGATGTTAGGATGTCTTTTAAGTGTAAAGCCATTCTTATTATTCCTCATTGAACGAAGTGATGGAATAAAAAGATAAAAACTGGAAACAACTTGAGCTGAAGTGGACGAAATAACAGCAAGACATGCATAGTGGAATCCATTACCATAACCCTGAAATAAACACTTCCTTATGAGGTATGATTTTATTAGGGCTGCCAGGGAGGTCGTGATTTGACTCTGTACAAGAATTATGTTCCTGATCTTTTGTCTATCCTGGAGCCTTACGTTTTCAGCTTTCAGGAAAAAGAATCCTTCCTTAACATAAAACAGACAGAAACAAAATAAAGGACTGTATTAAAATAACTTGAATGTGAGGGGGAACATCATTTTATGAAAAAGTAAGACCCTCACCAACATTATTGATATTTTCTCAAGACCCTCCACTTGACTCCCCAAATATCGCAAACTAATATATTTAAGGTTCTGCCAGTCCTTCACACTGAACATTACATTGCAAAACTGTTCAGATATTTGCAAGAAAATAGGCGCAAGGTGATCAGAGTCTGAGCACTTCCATCTTGCTGAAACGCATTAAGGTCAATAGGCTAACTTTAACAAGTTCAATCACTAATAACTAACTTCACATTTATTCTGTTTCTCAAAACTGACATATTGGTCATAACTTTTTGTTGTTTTGATGATGAAAATAAAGCCCTGATACAGAGAAATGATGGTTGTCCATTGCATATAGCCAATCACAGTTTTATAATCAATGAAAAAAAACCTTTTTCACAGTATTTTCAGTGATAAATTGGTGACAGTTTCTGGGGACACTGACTGTTAAATTGCATCAACAGTTTCTAAATCTTCAGAGCCTGTGTCAATAAATACCTCTTTACATGTCTAACTGAATGGGGGAGGAATGTGGTTGTTAATGGATTGCAAACTACTAAAAAAAAAGAATATGGAGAAACCTCTAACTTTTTTAAAGGTGACTTTAGGGTATTTCTGCTTTACTGGATTGTGATAGCAAAGAGGAACAGGAACACTGAAAGTGAGTAAGGTGATGTAAGGTGGCATGCAGTAATGCTGTGAGGTTAAACTGAACCTGGGATGTCATGGCTACATGCCACCAGAACAGTCCACTTTAATTGGTTTAAATGTAAGAAATAGACTCAGACAGCACATCTTCTCAACCATTAGACACCCAATCAGCCCAATCAGCTGGCTTTCCTGATTGGACTGAAATCCCATGGATCCCAGTAGTACATGGCTGAGAACTGCTGAAGCAGAATAACACCAATTAATCTGTTTCTTTTTCTTTTTTCTTCCGCCTCTGTGACTGAAGCTCTAACTCTGTCCATCTTAAATCTAGCTTTGAAGACTTTTAGAGAGACTTTCTCTCTTGACACCCCCAAAACATTCAGACAGAGTGACAAATACAGTTTGTTCTGGTGGTCGGCTGCAATTACACCACCAGAAAGACAACTACATCTAATTGCAAGGTTAGATTACTTCCACTGCTGATGGAGAGTTATTGGAAATCCACCTGTGCATGCATCTGAGACAGCAGGGGAGTAGTTCAAGCCCTGTGTCACATCTCATGTTTACGTGGATATTTTAAAAAATATTTATCTGCAATGACATTTTGTTGGATCAGATTAGCAACTGGAAAAAAGCTATTCTGTTGTGCTGATAATTCAAATATGCCTCATGTATCCGCCTCAATCGGAATCTGAAGTAATTTTCAGTCGGGTTGAGAGTGGTGGTGTGTGTCTGTGTGTGTGTGTGTGTGTGTGCGTGTTCTTTTTTCTCTTATATTTCCAGTTGATTAGACGCTTCACAGCAGGCGGAATCACTTTGCGCATGTCAGAAAAGTTATATTCTGATTAAACGGTTCGGGGCACGTGATCTTACATCTTATCGGATCGCTTTATTTAGCATCCATGTAAACAGTGAAGTTATTTACAAAGATGCCTGAACGGCACTCCTCTCTGTCAGTCATTGTATTAAACCCGCCTCATACGAAATAAACGGTTGTGATTGGCTCGGCCAGATACCTGAGACTACGAAATCAGTCAGTGAGGTGCCAGATTTATCTGCCAGAGCGAATAAAATAAACTTGCAGATTCATCTGGTTCCCAGGCTAATTTATTTCAGTTATGTAATTTGACTTCAGCATTTCTAAGATCCTGCTACGGCCCTGTTTTACTCATATGTAGGATATTCAGGAAAACTAAAACCTCGTTGGACAGTAACAGAAACATGTTTCTATTCTATCTACTCTAAAAAGTTCTATTTGCAGTTTTTAAAGTGTTCAAAGGGGGCAGATTGAATTCAAGGTTAGAGAAAAGGCTACCAAGGAAGACGTCTAGAGAGGATACTTGAAGTGTGTGTAACATTACTGCACTCAGATGAAAAATGACTTTGCCCTAAATCAACCCTTTGCCGCTAAACAAGGGGCAGAAAAGAAGTGTAGCTGTAATTTTTGGTTTGTTCATTGATTTCCTTTTCAAACAATAATTCTTAAAAAACCTATTATGTTGGAACATGGAACAAGGAACATGCTGGACATGAAGCCATCAGACCAGCTGTCAAAAGATAATTGGAATTTTAAATTTCAAAGGCAGTTTTTGCTCCCAGAAGCCTCATCAAGAAATAACCCTGTACCTTGTATAATTCATTTTGTTATATTTTCAAGAGAAACTCAGGTCTAACATTAATCAAAGCAGTGTGCATTTCCTTTAACAGTCCTTCCTCTGTGTAATCATCAAGTGCAACGGAGAATCAGAGGACCAGGACTCAATTAACAGGGGAGATTGTGGGTGGATGTGATGAGTTAAGGTTGGGCGCTGAGGAGTGAGAGAGTTGAAGTTATTAAGGGGAAATGTCAACATGGATTTAAATTAGTGGTCAGGGGAGAGATTATGGTCTTTCCATTTACAGAGTAATAGGTTAATGCTGAAAGAAGTGACTTTTACATTTTACAAGATATACAGGAACGTTGAATTGTCATTAAATATGGCTATAATTTTTCCTTATTGACATCGATACATTTTCTAAGAGTACAATAAAAATGTCTTTACGATGCTATATTTCAGTCAAAAAGGCATTTAAATTGCATAAAAGACTTTGTTCCTTTCCTTTTCACTCTTTTAATAATTAAATTAATGGATAATGTTTTAGAAAAGTAAACATTTTTGAGAGCTACTGCATACTAACACAAGTCATGAAGGTGCTGGATGAAAAAAAAACTAAATTAAAACAAGTCAAAGCATCTGTTCACATATCTTCATCACAAGCACCCCGTTTATTGTCAGTGTGTGTGAACGCTTTGACTTCTCACTCAAATGATCTACTGCACTATCACGCTGAATTCATTGTTGTCAGTCATCTACATAAAAAGGCCAATAAAGTATAAGTCAAACTGTGTGTCATCCATTGTGTGTACTTTTAAAGAAAGCATTTATTATGCACTGTTCCTCCTAACACAGTCACTGATAGGTAACGCAGCTTAGTTCATTCTGCTCTGTGTGGTTAAGTCAAATAAAAGCTCAGTGCCTGGACTCAACTGAAGGTAATCATGTCACTGTTGGTTTTTACTCGAGTCTGTTAGCCCAGAACAGTATGCACAGACTTGTTCTACTTCTGTCTGAACACATTTTTCTGTACACCACACAACTTGAAGCATCAGATGTTAGGGTCGTGTTCTGTAACGCTCAGAAATGTGTTCAAAATTCACAAGTATAACTGTTTTCATTGCGTTATGCTTTGTCTTTGTTGCTTAATTGGTCCATCTGTCCTCCCTGTGTCTGTCCAGTATGAGCCAACGGGTGCACCAACAGTACTGTCTTTCCAGTATAGTATATAATATCCTGTTTCTCCAACTTCCCCCTAAGTCCTCATCAAATCATTTTTTTTAAATCAATACACATTTTTCCTCTTATGCCATGAGCTAAAGGGAGCACTCATCATCAGACCGTACCGTCATAGATCTACAAAACCATTGATTTTGATAAAGGCAGCCTCTATATATCAGGGCCTTAAAATGAGGTATGAATACAGGAGCCACAATAGAGCCATTACCAGATTACATGGTAATCCAGACCTGTGCTACCTTTCAGGGTAAGAGAACACGAACAAGCGAGCTCATTGCTTCACCCTTTCTTGTTGAGAAAACTCAACAGCTCATACAAACACTAGTCTCAACAGATGCAACACATAAACACAAGGACCTCTTGTGCATATTTTTCCTGCAAAACAAACTCATAGTTCAAGCCATAAAACACGTAAATAATATTGTGACATTGAAACAGCCATGTAAACTGTCATGCAGTATTTTCTTTGGACATGAATGGTGTTTTTGTGCTTCCGCTCTGTTTTTCCACATTGCACAATGGTGCATATCATTTATTGCCAATTGACCCTGTTTACAAGAATTAGCTCTTCAGAGTAAATCATGTGGATAATTAATCATTCCTCACTAGCAGTGCAGAGATTCATTCAAAGTCCTGTTGTCTCTGTGCCACATGTGTCAGTGTCTTCTGTTAGCTGTCAACAAGAATGTAACCAGGATGTAAAACAACACACTGGGAGAAGGGGGAGGTGGGGTGGTAGAGTTTAGTCTGGGGTAATAAACTCTGTCCGCTGTTTTTATTGTTTAATTCAAGATGCATATTTGGTTATCAAACAAATCACAAATGCCTCTTTTAAATCATATTAGATGGCTTTAATTTTCCTGTTGTATCAATTGCGTCTTTGAGTAAAAATTACAAAATAATTTCCTGTTATTTGCCCATACCAGAAGGAATTCCTAGATTGTTAGAAGGTGATTCATGGAACAACACACAACACCACACAACACCTTCATTGTAAAGAGTTTATTATCCACTCCTGTGCCTGCTGGCTCAAGTGCAGCCCCAAACTAAAGGTTCAGAACCAACTCGAACAAAGGAAGGAAATCATACTCAATCCTTAAAGTCGGTTCCAACAACCGAGACTCAGACTAACCAAAGAAAAAACCTGTATAGCCTTTGTCTGGACAAATTAAGTCATGGCATGCAAAGCTGAGCAAAGGCAAATACTGTGTAATTAATATAGTCTGATTATTGAATGTGTTCCCCAGCCGCCAGGTTTTATTGTTTCATTTTCCCTTCCTGCTCCTTCAGGCTTATGATGCAGTGAGTTGGATTTGTTATTCAGAAATGTAAACACTGCCTGAGTTAAAGAGGCTTATATTAGCTTTGCTGCCTTGAAAAATCTGTGGTTGAAATATATTGAAAGTACGCACACTGATCTGGGGATTTCAAGAGAGACATCCTTGGAGATTAAAACAAAAGCTGTATTGTTTGTCACAAATTCACATCTGTAATAAAGCTTCATTTGATCCCCAGCAGAAGACCAGCGAGGTTAAGTGTAGTATCTCTGGTGGTTAAATGAGTCATTACTGGTTCATATTAACTTCAGTCAGAGGCATTAAGGGATAGCTGTGTGAGTGAGAAAGTGCATTTTGAGGGTGAGGGCTGAGATTAAGGACTCTCAGGAATACATTATTCAGTGGCTGTCTCACCACTTAAACAAATGTATCCATGGATGGAATTCTGCATTTGCACTTCAGCTGAAGTTAAGGCGGAAAACACAAACACGCAGCCCATTTTATTTCACTTTTTTGCTGATTATGCTGTCTTTGGGTGGCAATGGTCACTGTCCACCACTCTGGTCTGGAGTGAAATAGTGCCGCCATCAGGTCAAACTTCCCATCCGTGTGTCAATCTGTTTATCAAAGACACACATTCTTTAATGAAACACAAAAGGGACATTTTAATACTTCCATTAAACACAAATCCATCCGATCAGTAAAACATTTCTGAGGGCTACCACCACTGCTGAGCCCGGTTTCTGTGAGCAGATGCTGTTTTGACTGCTAACTCGGTGTATATGATCTGAAGGCTTCCCTGATCAGGATGCTGTGCAACCTTTACAGTCCTGCTGGAGTTAAAAGGACACCGATTTTTCACTCACCGGGAGGCATGTCTCTAGTATCTCTAAAACACACACAAGTGCAAATTCCAACACCCTCATCTTCTTCCTGAACATAAAATGTTTCACAAACAATTCACTCCCTCCCCCTCCTTTTTTTTTTTTCCCGGGAGCACGGAGTAAAAGATGCATTCCGGCCATTTCACTGCACAGATGTTGTGTTACAGGCAGCATATTTGGTCATAGACATGGTTTATAATTAAAGACCTGGGACGTCAGCCCAGTGTGCGCTGTGGTGGTGGTGGAGGCAGCATCCACCTCTCCAAAGGAGATCCTGCCCCGAGGCAAGTCAGACTGCTGGAGCAACATGCACGGCTGAAACTAGACATTCAAAAGTGATAAATTATCAAACTAGCAGCAGGCTGTTGAGGCTCGACTGTGGAGACACACTCTCCCTGTTTTGTTATTAAGTAACAGCTATATCACTGTGCAAGAGCAATCTCAACGTTCTTGTTTAGGAAACATGTTAATACCAGTGTATCTTTTCGGGGGAAGAAAAGATAACAGATTCACCAACAGAAACATAATTCAGTTCTCATGATGTAGGTCAGTAAATGTTTCATGACAGAACAGTAGGCATGATGCCCACCAGAGCATGTGTGTTGTTACGGTGTAGGAATGCCAGCACGAGCCAAGAGGCCTTTGTCTTATATTACAGACAAACCAGTTTACCATAGATTATCATTAATTCATTTACTGTAGCTTTACAAAAAAATATATATAATATTCCCTCCACTGAATGATAAAAAATGATTTTTAACATATTTGCCAAGAAGCCAGTGGGCGGCCATCTTTGTTTTCATTCAGAAAGAAACGTAGATCTTGAGAACTTTATTTTTTTTTATCATTTAACAGAGTATTTCTTGATGGTGGAAGTTTCAGATGGTTAGAAACTTCTTGAGAGAATGTGGAAATACCTTCAGAGAAAAAATGTGTTTTTAAATGACCGTGGGAGCTTTTCAAACATCGCAAGATCATTAATTTAGAGAAACGGATGGTAACCTCTATGACCCTAATGTATGTATGTATGTATGAGTAGGCAATACAACATTGTCAGATTTGCTATGGACGGTTTTTAAAAAGTCTAATTAAAATCGACACAACAGAGTTGTTTTTCTGATAGTGGTCCTTTACTGAGTATTTACATTTCCTGCTACTTTGTTATTCTACTACACTACCTTTCAGACGGAAATGTGTTACTGTGTCAGTAATTAATTCAAAAATACAATGTAAAAAAATGATATAACACTGATGAGGACCATTTTACATGAGTACTTTTTACATTTGACACTTTAAATACATTTTACTGATAACACTTATGTACCTGCACTTTTTTACACTGTAGAAGTACTACTTTTATTTAGATAAAGTATGCATATACTTCTTTCACCACTGCATATTCATATTTCTGACTCCATATACAGTATCCTGGAAAATGCAGTTCTTGGTGTTGTATTTTGTCATTCCTTGTACAGATCATATTTTAGAAAAAAATGCAAATCTTGTTTGAGCTATTACAAAAACTCTTTAACTGATATTTTGTTCAGATTAACATTAAGACATTTGTTTGTAATTCTGAAAGTCTAAACAAAATTAACTGCAGAAAAGGCCGTTTTGACTCTTCATCATGCTGACTACATTTTAGTTTTAGACCACAGCTGTACACTGCCCCTTAGAGGCTGGAAACAATACATGCACAATCATAGGAAATGGCCAAATAAAACCCACGTACCAAAAGAACAAAACTTTATTTACAAGTAATTTCTACCTCTGTTTTACAAGAATTTTGTCATTACATGCACAGCCAGGGAATCAAATTGGTTTAATAAAATCTCAAACATTTTCTATGTACACCTTGGGTTTTAAAACAGAAAGTAAATCAATTTAAATACAGAAATAATACTACACATCCCGAGTCTTCTTTTCTTTTTTAAAACATATTTAGTCATTTCTTAGACCATGTGACTGGTAATCCAACTTCAGTCTGAGCTTTCTGCTAATATCCGGGTGAAGTACAGAACTGCAGGCTGTGCAGTGACGTTTTTGATGCTGTATGCGTGCCCTGTGTGAGGAGAACAGTAATATCAGTAAAAAACAAACAATACGCTGTAATTTTCATAGGAATATATCTAAAATCTGTAGAATTATCACGTGAAAGGTCTTAGAAGATATGTGAACACAACTAATATAAGTAATGATATCATATTCTTACCACATGGCACCATAAAGGATTGTCCTGGATTGAAGCGGGACTCACTGCCGTCGATGGTTACACTCACAGAGCTTGTTAATAAGTTAAAAACCTACAAAAGAAAAACACAAAAATGAAAGAAATGAATAATAAAATACTCTATATCAAGATCTCTGGTGTACAAGAGGATGGACAACGAGACAAAAATATGACATAAAACAACACAGGAGTATGAGAAGTAAGCAGTGTACTGACTGTTGTGGCGCTGTGATCCACCCACAGAGGTTTCTTCATGTAGGAGCCCAGAAGGATTTTCCCATTACAGATGGAGCCACAGTTCAGGTCCACCAGGAAGCCAATAGCTCTGCCTTGATAGAAGTACCAATCAAACTCATCCGGAGTGATCTCGGGACCATCTGCAACAATATTAAACAGTAAAAATGTTTCAGTGACAGGTCTGGCCAATAATTACTTCTGTTTTATACCGTTTCATAAGATTCAGTGGATGATAAAACTGTTTTGATTAAACATATGCTGTCTAAATTACAGATAAAGAGCAAAAACTAATTCAACTATTTCAAATTAGGATATGAAATATTGTATTATGTGAAATGTTGTTGTATTATATATTATAATTAAATGGGGTAAGATTACTCTGCATAATAGCTCATATATTAATTTTGTCCACATTGCCCTTGCCTTACTTCCTGGTTTGTCAAGATATCACTTACAGCTTTAATTTTATTCTTAATTACTACAACTACTGGGATGATTATTGTTCAGTCACAGAGATTTCTCCCCCTTCATACAGAATGTAAATGGAATCTGAATAACGTAGAACACAGATCACACTGTAAATGTAAAACAGATATGAAATCTTTTCTTGGAGTAACTTTAAACCTACTCAGTTTCAGGAAGAATGACACAAGGCTAATACTGGACATGACTAAGCGGTTCCTTTGTCCAAGACTGACCACAACATCCATACCTTATTTAAAAAAAACGGTGGCTTTTTTATCAGACATTATAGTTTCTTACGGTCAGCAGAGGTAGACCAGAGACTCTTAAACCACTCCATCAGATTGGCCTTATCCTTCGGCTGTAAGATCAGCGGTTTGAGAGGAGGAGCGCACAGATCTGATGCAGACAGAACAGCATGGACTCTGGATGACGGCAGAACTGGAACAAAGTCAGGATGAAAGTAGAAGTTAATCAATGTGTCTTTCAAAAGCCTTGCAGGCTGTATCACTCTCCAAGCCTTCTTGATTATGCCGCCTCTTCATGTAAATTTAACAACCTATTTTTTTTTTTTTTTAAAGTGAGAGGGGGAAAAAAAGTCAGTGTTGAAGCCTGTATTAGATAAGTATCACCACCTGCATTGCTTGTATTTTTTATTTTTATTTTTTTACCTTATTTACAATAATTGATCAAAGCAAACATGGAATGTGGTTTCCCATCAAAAACTTGACAAAATGTGTGTATTTTCTGGGGGATAAGGAAATATATTAAGAAGTTGTTTACATTACTTGTAAAAATGTGGGTAAATCATTGAATTTAAACAAGTATGAGAAAACAGCAAAAAATGATGATATATGAATCTACGAAGAATTACTAATTTATCACGTAGATTTAAAAGTGTTTAATGTTAAAAAAAAAAAACATACTCAAGTCGTCATTCTCCTCGTACTGTTCCAGCTCAATCATGGAGGACGGCCCACTTTTGTGGGCTTTTAACCTGCCAAAAAGAAAATTAAAAATAATAAAAACATAACTTATGCAGACAATGAGAGGGAAAGGTTAAGAGTAACAACATTTAGACTTTTCCTTACGTGTTATCTGACTGATACTTGCTGTCCTGTGGGTCCTCGTGGTCGGGAGGGCTGCTGGATTCACCAGCATCAGTCATACTGAGTGCTGTACAGTCAGTAACAGTGACTTCCTCAGCAGGACGTTCAGTGACTTTACGTCTGTTGTTCTGAGCCAGAGAGCGTTTAACAGACTTTGGAGTGGACAGCGGCTTCACTTTCAGAAGAGGCACAGGAGCCCCCCCTAGTGGTTTTGATGAGACTGCCACGTTACCATTTTTGGGAGTCCCAAGTCGGGGAGATCTGCTCTGTTTAGACTGCTTTTTTCTTTCCTTACGAGGTTTGGGTTCCTGCTGCTGAGGCTGTGAGGAGATGCTCTCCACGTCCTTGGACGTGCCATCAACTGCCCACCAGTTACCAGGATATTTCCTCCTCCGACTAGATCCTCTGGGAGAGACGGCCGCTGGTGTGATCGACAGTTTTTCATTAGAGACGTGATGGTATACTCTTTGAAATACCTGATCCCCTGTTAAACATCACATCTTAGTGAGTGACAAAGATTTCTGGTTGGTCTTTATGTTTACATAACTCAAATACACTTATTACTTGTACTTCACTAAAAACAGATTTCAACTGTAACTTAAAATGCTTGAGCATGAGGTAGATGTTTTTATAAACATCTGCTTGGATTTTAATATTTATTCAAGAACAATTTTAAGGTACTTGTACTTTACTTAAGTATAGTATTTGAATATTTTCATTTTATGCTACTTTATACTGCTACTCCACTACACTTCAGGGGCAAATATTTAGGCCACTACATTAGCAAGACATTTATAGCTACTAGGTGCTTTGCAAATGTTTTGCTTATGTACTTTTACTTAAGTAGGAATTTAAATTCAGGACTTTTACTGCTAAAAGGTGTAATTATAAATTGTGGTTTTGGTACATTTCCTCAATGGTCTGAGTACCTCCACCACTGACCTTACCTGAGTTATGGCTGTGGTCTCTGTGTGTCAAGACCAAAGGGCTGGACTGTAAAGGATCCAGGTCCTGGTCCGGGACCTCCTGCTGCTGCTGCTGCTCCTGCTCTTCATTCTGCTCTGCCTCAATGGCACCAAATGCTTCATCTGTTGCTTTCATCTTCTCTGGTGTGTCCCCTATTGTATTTCTGTTTTTGTTCTGTTTGTTTTTCTTTTCTTTAGCTTTATTTCTGTTTTGACTGGATGATGATGCAGGCTGTGTCTGAGTTTTTCTCTGTAAAACTCTGCCCTTCTTAGCCTTTACAGGTGAAGGTACCGCTGTGCTGGGCTCTTTGTTGTTCCGCTTTGACTTTTTGAGTGTAGCCTGGTTGTTTATAACCTCTGTTTCCTCTTTGCTCTGTGGGTTGCTCAGCCACCAGTGTCCAGTCTGTCTCCTTTTCCTTTTCCCAAGAAACTGGCAGTCCTCAGATGAACTCCGTTCAGACTCAACCAGTAGATTGTTCTCTTTATCCTTTACATCCATTTGTGCTTCAGAATTAATTTCTTTGTCTGTAAGGGAAAAAAAATTTTAAAAAATATTGCTGTATAGAAGTTCAATGACATGCTTAAATTAACTTTTACTATAATAATATATGTAGCAATTTGTTGTCTGATTTCATTCAAAGTTTCTATTTCTATGTAAAATGACTTTACTAAAATCACTATACATTAATACTGTTGTTTGGTGTGGACCCTAGGATGACTAACACAGTATTTGAGTCCCAGCTGTTTTTACCAATAAAAATGAAGCTCTTTGGGGTTTTCTAAATTTTGAAACCAGATATTCAGACAATACCAATTCATTCACTACCTAAATGTCGGGGCTCAAAGTCATCTTTTAGTTTCCAGCTTTAAAACTGCTGTTCTATTCACAAATACTGAAGTTAACATTCAACACTTTGGGACTATAAGGAGGTCCTTACCTGAAAGAGAACCCAGGTCCTCAGCACCTGCATGCTCCTGACTTTGTTCTTCCACAGCCTCAACATACACCGTCTCCTTTACTGCATCAGATCCCTGCATCCCTTTTCTGGGCCCCTTTAATGACTTAACCCTGCTTGTCTTGGCATTTTCATTCCTGTCTTTTATAGACTTTGATCTCTTCATGTCAGAGGACTTCTGAGCTTTCTTTTCCATTTTCAGAGTGGATTTTTCTTCATCTGTTTCCCTGCTTGTGGTGTCTTTATGTTGCTCTTCTCCCATGTCACTTTCTTTAGATGGTACCTTCTTGGGTCGTTTTTGACTCTTTTTGTTTGGTTTCTCTTGTTCCATTAAGTCACAAGCAGGAATATCCTCAGGACTGCACAATTCATTCTTATCATTTCCTGGCTCAGTCACCTCATTCTTCTTCTCATTCTTCTTCTCTTTCATCTTCTTCATTTTTTGGTTGACAGTCTGGCTTCCCAGTTTGTCGTTTGCCTTTTCAGATTCCTGCTGTTTTTGTGCAGTCTCAAGAGGGCTATCATTCGTCTCCTTGTCTGATGAGCTGCATTTTTCTGTGTTGTAAGTTCTGCTCTGTCTCTGTCTCTTACTGGTGGCAGTTTTACTTGGGATGGAAAACCAAAGAGGTGTATCATCCTCCAGAATCAGGAAATCATCCTCTGGCTCAGTAGGGGTGGGTACTTTTACCGGTGACAGAGACTTCCTGGAACTTAAAAAACAAATATTGAATGGATTATTCATTACTTTATGATGGAGTACAAGAGCCATTACTTTACATTCATATTTTGGTTGTTTCCATTTTTCAACAGAAAGACATCATAGCGACAAATTATTAAGGAGTACGCTTGTGTCAACTTACCATGCAGGTTTGGGCTGTCTAGCATCTCTAAGCTTCTGTAGAAAAGCTGTCATGTCTTTTCCCACACGAGTGGACACCTCCACCGATGGCTGCCTGCTGTCACTTTCTGAGTTTAACTTAGAAGGTACAAGCTTAGGCTCCTGACTCACTGCTGACACAGGTGGGTCTGTGTTTTCTTGCCTGTGAATAAACAAAAGAAAAAACAGAACAGACTGAATTATGTTCTTCAAAATTAAAAAATGCACATTATTCCGTACTGCTGTAATAAACAATTAATGAGTTTTTGCTTTAGTATATTTTCATTATCAACTCTTTTGTCAAACTAATGAAATGGGTGGAAAACTGCCTGTGATATGGATTCAAATGGAGCCTTCAGACATAGTTACATAACTAACATATTTTGCCGCAGTACATAACTTTTTAACAACTCTTTAATGACCAAGGGATGCCAAACTTAAATACCAGCTATTACGTTGTACGCAAATAGTAAATCTTAATCCCAGGTAATACACTCTCAAATGTCGATATTTTTATTGGCTTAAAATACCTAGTACAGTTAGGTCGCTAGATCTAAAGTGAAAGCACAAAACTAACTATAACTGCACATTAAAAGTCATCACTTCTGACCTTGCCGTTTTTCTTTTGTCCTCCAAAACAGGTGTCTGAGGTTTGTTTGGAGCATTTTCTTTGACTGGGAGACTCTTTTTGCTGCAGGAAATAGTAAATATACACCACATGCACATAAGTACAAAACCTAAAAAAGCAAACATCCCAGTATTGAACACAGGTACTAGTCAAATAAAAGATCAAATATCAAAACACAACATGGACCCTGCATACTGCAATGGTCACTTGTGTATTGTGTGTACCAATCCATCAGACACTAATAGAGTGTTTGGGTGCTTGCAGCAAATTAATCATTGAGAATGGAGTTGAAAATTAAAAAGGCCCCTACCGTGATTCCTTCATCTTGTTTTTGTGACTTGACATCTTAGGGATCCTTAAAGCAACCTTGCTTGGAGGAGACTCCAACTCACAGTCATTACTTCTAAAGAAAAGGACAATTATTTATAATTAAAAAAAAGGTACTTTCGATTAACAAGTGAAAATATACTGGCTCCTAATGTTAGTGTTGACACTCGAATTCTATCCTGTGTACAAATAATATCCCTGACAGACAAAAGTCATCAATTTAAGACGTAATTTCAAACAACTTATGTCCTACATGAAAGGCATTAACAATGACTTACTCCTCTTGGATGTGCCCATCGAACTGGGGTTTCAGGGTGGGTGGAGGCTCTGTCTTTTCTTCTTCTTTCCCTTCATCTTCACAGGCAAAGAGAATTGGGGAAACAACATGGTCTTTTTCATTGTCCAGCTCATCTACACCTTCCACTACCAAATTTTCTTCAATAGGGCTGGAGGTCTTCACTGGCCCATGCGCTTTGAATGGGAAGTCCAAATCTGCAACAAGGAAAAGCAGCACCCCCTTTAACAACAAAAACATTTCTACACAAATCCAAAAAGTGCAAAAGAGCGAGAGAACATTTAATATGTGTACATTTTAAAAATCTCTCAGTAAAATACAGGTTTGAGTCTCTTACCAATATCTAGTTTAGGAATGGGTGACCTTGTTGCAGGATGCAGTACATCTCCTTCAGGGCCCTTAAGAGTTACAAAACATACATTTAAAGGTTAAAAAATCTTGTTTAATTCTGCAGAGCTGCTGAGTCTATAAACAAGCACAAAATCGGAAACGGTATGTGGCACATTTTCGGTCTGATGGCAGACAGATTAAATTAAATTTCAAAGCGGAAAAATAAAGTTTCCCTTCTCGAGGGAGAACATAACAGCAGTGAACAGCTGTTGATCAGGGACATAAAACTTAATAACCACCTCTGTATGTTAAATCAACAATCAGAGACTTGGCAGCTAATTTCAAAGAAGCATCAAACTGCCTCTCACTTCTTGAGTGCTTATTTTGTAATATTTGCAGAAGTCACTAGCAGTACATTACCATTTGGCATTTTGGAGATTGTTCCGTTAGGTGTCCTTTCTGTGAGACCGGCGAAACCTCTCTCTCACTCAGGTTTGTCTCAGCATCAGTCATTTCGAGCAGAGGAGATGGGGGACGTAGGTCATCATGTGAGGATGGATCTGAAAACAGTAGCAAAGTACAGGTTATCATAATGAAAACGCAAAACAGACTTTAAAATATTAAAGCAAAAGAATCACACACTTAACTCACCCATGTCATCAAACATCCTTTCAACATCTTCTATTGTCAGCGGTTCTATCCACTTTTTAGATGGACTGCAGACACAAATGTCAGGTTAAAATAATGAAAGACCAACATTTCATGATTTCTATAGAACTGCTGAAACACCCAGTACCATCAAACATTAAGTATTCAAAGATCCCAAAAAGCAAATGTTACAGAAAGACATACAACATACTGAATGGAAGAACAACACACTGAACCTCATCTAGGCATGAAAGTAAGATGAAACACTTTATGACACTGTAATTACCGGTTTATAATTATTTTATATGGTGCATCACATGCAATGACTGCAGAAATCCCAAGTCTCAGCTCTTTGGTTTCTGGCTTTAGAAAGATGCTCACTCACAGAGCACATGAAACACCGAGAGGATTATAAAATCTAAAATTGCAAAGCATTCCCCCTTTTAAAACATGTTCAAACGAACCTTTCCTTGTTTTCTTGGTAGAAGAGTTTCCTCTTCGGTCTCCTCTGTGAACAGACACAGTTAGAGAAAGTTAGTTTTTAACTGCTACTGTAATTTCCCTTGTACTATGATTATTCTGTAAGTTAGGAGACAAAGAAATGACCAGATAACACAAACTTATAATGCAACAGCCCTTGTTCTTATACATAGGATGGACAAAATATCAGAAAAGTCCAATCCTCTTTCCTCAGGCGTACGACAGAAAATAAAAACACAAAGAAAGACCTCAGCTTACCAAGGCAGGGTACTTCGTCTCCATGTATGTTAGCCGACGTTATGTCTGTCTGTTAACGGTTCCGTCGACGTTAGACGTTTTCATTAAGTGTTCTTATTCGTTTTGCCCCCGGGATGCAGTCATTTGAAACCGCGCTCGAAGAATGAAGCAGAAAAAAAAGTATATAATGTGTATAATCGTGTTAAAACCGGTGAAACGGATATTTCGCCCATTTGACATCCAACGCTAGCGTTAGCAAAACAATGGCGCTGTTGACTATTTGTATGTAAGGCGCGCGCTCTGATAGAAAAAGGGCGACGTGTTGACCCGAGTTCGGCCTCTCAGGCAGCGCTGTTGCTGCTCTGGCAAACTTTGGCGGACGCTCTCCCACAGTCCGTGCCATGAGACTACAACATAAACTTGTGGTGTAGTAAAACTGTAACCTAAATGTAAATATCCGACTGATGAAGTTTCTTGCTGGAGGTCAAAGCCTTTGATTCTGACGGACTTGCTGCCTGGAAGACCTAGTGTAGGGAATCAAACGCCTGTAGCTGTATGGTGTTCTTCTTCTACGTTTTATTTTCCGGCAGGCTGATACTGGGCCTAGAGTTGGAGCTTTGCGTTGCTGCCCCCTACAGGTGTAGGTGGTTAAATCTACCCAAGGTTGAAATGCATCGCAAAGGATGCACATACAAAATATTGGTTTAGCTACTGAGGTTACAGAGAATAAAACATGTACTTGATAATAACATTATTTAAATAATCTTTGTGTTTTGTGTCCCCCAAAAGCCCCCAATTATTTTGCTGTGTTGCATGATCATCCTTTAACTTTTTCACCCAACACCTATGACTGTGTAATGTGCGTTTTGGAAAAGATATGAACCCCAAAAAACAAGTTAGAACAGAAAATAACTGTAAACTCACAATAAACTATGTTTCAAGTCTGCAAATATTGTAAGGTCGATTATTACAATGTGCAGTGTTGTAATAGTCTCCTTATCAGACCTTCATGAGTTGTGTTAGCAATCCATATGTTAGAAAAGAGCCATAAAAGGTTCAGAGATCAGTCGGCCAAAGTTGAAAAGTTAAACTAGTTAACTATGCACTTTGAAACATATTATGTGATCGGTATTTTCATTTTTGTTTATTTATCAAAATGTACACAATAAAACATTTGTCCTCATGATTATCAACAAAGTAATGGCAAACAACTGCACAACTATTTTCTGTGATACAGTATATGACATCATGTGTCAGTGTGTTGTATCTTAAAAATGTTTAGCGAAACATCTTTTTCTGCTTCTGAGCAATCTCCTTCGGTTCCATGGCTTCAGGGCTGAGGTCTGCGTACAGCGGCTGCTTGACGTGTCTCCAAACCACCAAAACAAGCCGAATGACAAACAGCAGGGAGGCCAAAGCCAGCAGCACAGCTAAGAAAAGAAATCCAGTTAGCACAACTTTTAAACAGACGTGAGCATTATATTTCCTCATACATTGGAGGTAGAAAGGTAACATTTTACTGAAGTGGGACCACTGTTTCAAATGTGCTCTAATTAAACTGACTTTACTGTGGATATAATTTATTAAAAAGGCACAATAAGTAGCACTTAGTAGTACAAGTTCTTCATTATTTTTCATTAATGTTGTGTTAATTTACTCCACCTGTAATGTTTCAGGAAATGAGATGAAAGTTTGCTGATGGGATGTTTAGAATATACAGTATAGTTTTCAGTGTCCTACCAATGAAGATGCCATTGCGGCTGGGCGATTGAGCATTGTAGTTTTTGTCCAGGTTTCCAGAGAGCGCCCAGATCACCACAGGGTAGATGATGAGGATGTACCTCACGTGTTTGTCAAGGACAGAGTTTTCCAAAACAAACCTGTGAAACACACAGCACAAAAACGCTGCCTCAGGATCTCACTGATGATGTTGCACATTGTGTCTCTCTGACAAGTATTTTCCAAGTGAAGGGCACCTACCACACAAGCAGCACAACAGCCAAAATAGAGTACGAGATGGTGGCAGCATCCACCGGGGACATCTTGACATCATAAGTCAGTACAATAGTCAGGTTGATTAATGTTGCAATGGTTGTCCATGTTGTGTAAATCATCACACCATTCTGGACCTGTACATATAGTATTAAAGAGTTTGTTAGTTTACTTATGTTACTTAAACCACTTATGTGATTAAAATAGACTCATATAACCTGCCACATGCGAGATTAAAACCATAGCATTTCAAATTAATAATGCAATATGGTACATTTGTAATACTAACCAGTACACGCAGGAGCCACAGGTCTGCTTTGTGGTATTTCTTGAGCCAGGCTCCATAAATATGAAGTCCATGGCAGGTGAAGCCTATCATGGAGTAGTTTGTGCAGATGACCAGGAAGAGAAAAACCAGCGCGGCAATCATCTCTCTTTAGTAAGGCAGAAAACACGCATTTATGTTGCTGTTTGGAAAAGTTCCTCTGACAGTTTCTCGGACCAGTGGAGACTCTTACCCTCTGTCCCAAACAAGCAGCCAGCCGATATTGAAACACAGATTGAGGCACCAGCTAATGAAGAATCCATAAGGCAACACTGCAGGGCTGCAGTAAACATAGCCATAACCATTCCTACAAGAGGAAAGAACCACAGTTGAAGTTCTTAAATTTGTTTCATACTGTGTCTGGTATCCCCCCCCCAAAAAAAACATTACAAAGACACAAATTGCTGCTTTTTAGGTTTGGCCATTGGAAAAACGTTTCTAATATTTCAAGGTTTTAAACAAGAAAATGTTCAAAAAGAAATTGGCCACAACCTTCTGCAAAGTCCAGCAAGGATGTAGATAATCATTGCTGTCAGCCAGACGTAGATGAGACTCCAGATGTTAAAAGTCCATCCTGAAGGTGTGATCTGGGTGTCAAACACAGCAGACACATTGGCTGTAGTGGTAGCATAAGGACCTGGGGAGAAAATGCAAATAATGAGTCACAGTGGAGAAGAATGTAACATGTTAAACTAATATTTGTGAATTCTCAACAATCGTACAGTGCCCATTCACAATGTTACTCAACTTCCTCTACAAGTTGAACAAAAAAACAGATAAAAAGATGTTTAACAAAGCTTTGACTTACCAATTCCAACTACAGAAAGCCCATTGAACACCAAACTTATTGCAAAGCCAACAACAGACACCACTATCGCAGCGAGACGTCCAGGATTGTGTTTCCCCATTGTGGTGTACTGTGGAAAATGAAAATGATTAAAAAATGGAAAGGATAGATTTAGTTAAAACACATGCACATAACCACATAGAGCACATTTCAACATATTGAAGGAGACAAATTTAAGAATTACAATGATGTATAGGGCAGTTGGATTTTAAGAAAATGTTCTTAAGTGTCTTTTGGAAGATAAGTAATCCCTTCCAACTTGATTGCTGATGTCCTGCATTTGAACCTGACCTCTGACCTCCCTGAGTGATGGGCACATGATAATAATCAGTCACCTTAGGCAGCACGTACAGAGGTCATTCAGATAATTACACCTAGCTACATATTTTTCATAAATCACCAGTTTTAGTTGTAACCTTTTTCAAGATTGCCACCATAAAAACCTAAGATGAAAGTGCCATTCTAAGTAAATTATTTTCAAAATTCAAATGCCAATGACTGAAAACTCATATATGTTGGCAACATAACAAAAGGAGTGCCCTCATGATGAAGCCAAACAGGACGTACCTTTCTTTGCCCCTCTCTGCGTCAGCTTTGTCATCTGTGTGAAGAACCAGAGCACAGGGGGCTGCCTGTTTTATAGAATAGCTAGTTGTGTAAGAGGAAGGTTTACAACCACTCAAAGCGTCACGTGCACCTCTTATCTTATAAACACTTCATCCACAGCGCAGTGAATCATAAAACAACCTGTCAACTTTCGCCAGTATGATCCAGAGTTATGAAACACATTTATGTGAATCCTGAATGAACGACAAATAACTAAAAAGTACAAATTGTATTGTCTGGAAAATGTGTTTAAAGTATCAAAAGTAAAAATAACCCAGAGTGTATACAGCATACCTAATGATATACTAGATATTTACTGTCATTCTATTTTTTTATTACTCATGCATGAATGTTTAAGCAGCATTTTTCTTTTGTAGCTGTTTGAGGTGACGCTAATTGTGAGCTATTTTATGTTGGGCTGCTACTAATGATTATTGTCATGATGAATTATTGGCTGATTCTTTTCAAGATAGATTCATTTATTCTATATTGCAGTGAAAATTAAACAGGGCTCAAAGAGGACGTACGTCCTGCAGCAGCTGAAGAAGTTCTGTCAGTGATACCAAGGGTGTCATCTGTTCTGCTGAGAAGGTGTTTGGCTGCAATCTGCCATCTTTCCAGGACCTGTATGCCTCCAGGATCCTGAGGCGGGCAAGAAAGAGGCCAGCCCCTCCCACCCCTGGACAGGACCCCACTCCCTTTGACACGGACTCCATTCCTGCCCCCATAGCCACTACACATTATTTTAAATACCGTTAAATCTCCACATCTGACTAAATGTGTTACATTAACGCACATTGTTTTGGAATATTATTTTTGCCCATTGCACATAGTATACCTACTACTGTGAACATTTTCACATTCCATGGGTTATATTTTGCACATTCCTGCACAAAATGTACAGCTCTTTCATATTTTACATTTAAGATAAATTATTACAACCTGTCTATTTGAATCACATTTCACATCAGATGAAATTGAAATTTTATTTTCATGATTTAATGGAATTTATAGATAAACATTGTTTGTAAAGTGATCAGCCCTATCATCCATCTTTATCATTGTTCAATAATATTAATGATCCTCTCTTACTGACACATTCTTTATTTTGTCTTTACCTGCATCTCAAGTGACCTACAAAGGACAATTTTGAACTGTTTGCTTAAACAGTTGTAGTATTTGTTATGTCTTATATGTAAAAAAACATCATTCCACAAAAGGCATAAGATGGAGGAAAACCATATTTATTTTTAACAGTATACAAAACAAAAGACGAAATGCATTAACAAAAAAACAATAACCACCTTTTTTTATATTTGTATAAAAAATACAGGTGTAATGAATAGTGAATTGTCCACTTCATCACAACACAAATCTATCAGGAATGGCAGAGTGGAGTTTGAGTAAACAATGTATTGACAGTGCATGACACAACTTAAATGGACTTCATCAATTACAATATACACAGAGCATTTACAAATACATCTCATGCAGAAATAATACTGCATTGATACTGGAAGGTTTATCATAAAAGTATTCATTCAACATTCTCACTGAAATATCTTTTTCTGCTTCTCAGCGATCTCCATCGGAGACATGACCTCTGCGCTGACATCTTGGTAAAATGGCTTTTTGATGCACTTCCAGATGACCCAAACTACCCGTGCGACAAAGAAGACACATGCTACACCCAACAGAGCAGCTATAGTGGAAAGAACATATCAGAGTGAAGCATTAGTGTGCATACTATCTGTCCTTTATTGAATTTCCTGTATGTATGTAACTGCATATTAAAAAATTCAATCACAGTCCATGCAATATTTGTGGAAGAGTGAATGTAAGATGACATGAAACATGCAGGTGATGTAATTTTGATTTGATTAAGATGTTTTTGTAAGTTCCTCACCGGTGAAGATGTCATTGCTACTAGGAGCTGCGGCATCATAGTTTTTTGTGTATACCCCCGTTAGTGCCCAGATCACAACGGGATAAATGGTGAGAATGTACCTCACGTGTTTGTCGAGGACAGTGTTTTCCAGGAAGAACCTGTGAGAGATGAAACAAGTTTGCTCCAGAAATATGGTTTTCTTTTTAATGAACTTATTAAAGGTATTTTTTGCCTCTACTTTGCACTTACCACACCACCACCACCACAGTCAAAATAGAGAGGGAGACGGTGGCAGCGTCTGCCTGGGACATGTTGGCGTCATTAGTCAGCACAATGTTCAGGTTAACCAGGGATGCAATGGTTGTCCATGTTGCATATATGGCAACACCATTCTGAACCTGTAGAAGAGACAACAGAAAATACTTAAATACGGAGACATATGTAGGATATATTTTACAAGAAAAACTTTGGAGAATACAGTTGGCACAAAAGATGTTGCTGGGAGGTAGCAGGTAAACATAAACTTGCAATTGAGCCGCAATACTGACCAACACACGGTGGAGCCACAGGTCTGCTTTGTGGTATTTGTTGAGCCAGGCTCCATAGTTGTGGAGACCGTGGCAGGAGAAGAATATTATGAGGTAGTTCGTCGAGGCGATTAGGATGAGGAAAGCAAGTGCAGCAGGCATCAACCTTTGATAGGGATGAAAAATGAAAAATGAATGCAAAACTGTATACCAGAAAATCTAAGCTTTTTTTTCCATGAAGTCAGGTCAGTTTAAGCTAACAGTAGTCAGCATCTTTCATTAAAAATGTGCTACCAATTGGCTACACTTAGAGCCAATTGATTGCCGGTAACAATACACTGAAGTTGATTTCTCAATAATATGGAATAAATTGGAAACTGATTTCATTTGAAAATGAAAAAAAAAAATCCCATCTTACTTTCTGTCCCACAGGAACAACCATGCAGTATTTAAGACCAGATTCAAGCACCATGCCACATAAAATCCATGAGGCAAAACAGCAGGGCTGCAGTAGACGTACCCATAGGCATTCCTAAAGACAAAATGACAGAGAGGTAAATGTATACGTCAACATACCAGATACAATGCAGGTGACAAAGATAACCTTTATTTATAATAGTGCAACTGTATGTATATAAGGAAAATGTACTTACTTCCTAAAGATGCCGGAGAAGACATAAACTAACACTAAAGCCAGAAAGATGTAAATGATTGACCATATGGTAAAGGTCCATCCTGATGGTGTGATCTGGGTTACAAACTCATCTGAAATATTGGCGGTGCTCTCCAAGAATGGATCTGGGGGACACAAATTCAAAAATCAAAAATCACAAAGCTGAACAAATACAGTGTAGATCCAAAATAATTGTAAAAAGTTATTTTGACACACTTGAGAGGTCAAATGATGCAACATTATTGCTAGAGTTTTATATTAAGTAACTAAATCTTGTATTATAAAATAACGTGTATAAATAAAGCATTAAAACTTACATATTCCCGGCCCTGCCAGAGCGGTGAACACCATAGTGATGATGAAGAAAAGCAATGCCAGAACTATGGCGATCACAAGGCTAATGCTGTGTTTTGCCATTGTGGATAAGTCAACTTACCTAAAAACACAACAACAACAAAGTATTATAAATGAAAACATAAGAAAAACCATGGACATGGACATACCGTTTTGATAATTTATTCTTAAGATCAGTTGGCACCAACATAAGCATGAAAAAAAGAAGCTTCTGACATACCGTTTACTGTGTTCTCCTGGATGAATGCCGTCAAGGTGCAACACACTGACTGCTGTTGAGGAGGAGCTTTTATTGCTTTAAAAAGAGCTGCTTGTGTAACAGTGAGGCTTTTATGACGCGCAGGCACGTGTACATGTTTGAAACTTATATCATCAATGTTTGCAGACTTCCTCCTTGTGTCCTTTGTTTCCAAATGACGGACTAAATTAATCTGTGAGTCAGTGAAGAACAACAAAGATTTATGATTCTTTGTTTCATAACTGAGTTTCATAATTGAAAAACATTTATAAAGGACTTTGCCCCAGTAGTAATGTTTGGTAACAGGTTGATCAACCAATCACAACCATTTGTGGCCCAGCAGGTCAGACCAGGTTTTATGAGTAGTCAATGAATTGTCTCAACTTTTAACAACTTCATCTTCAGAGCTTTATGAACTGCTGGGCCACGCCAGCTGGAGATAATGTATCAGGTGGCTTTTCACGAGTGGTGGGTGCATGGTCACAAGAAAATAAACACTACTTCTGCAGGTGAATAACATCATAAAAATGCATCTTTTTGTGGTCTTTTTGGGTCTCTTTGTTTTGCATCTCTACTTTATCGTCTTCTCTTTCCTGATCTCTTCCCTCTGTGTGCTGTCTTCTTCTGTCTCTCCTGCTGTTCTCTCATGCCAACAGGGTAAGTAACTAAGTACATTTACTCTGTACTTACAAAAGGTTTTTAGGTACTTCCATACTTCTACTTCACTATGTTTCAGAGGGAAATATTGTACACAGATTAGCATTTCACATACATACACAACACATGATGACCACATGTAGTATGAAACATTGTTATTGTCAGTGGTTGAATGTAACTAAGACCATTTAATACCTTACTTAAGTACAAATTTTACATACTTTTACTAGAATATTTCCATTTTATGCAACTTTATACTGCTACTCCACTACATCTCAGAGGCCAATATTGTACTTTTTACTCCACGACATTTGTCTGATGATGCGTTGCTGAGGATCAAACAACCCAACAGTAAATAGAGTGGGAAAAATTGGCATAACCTTAAATATCTACAGCAGTAAAATGCAACATAAACATTAACGCACTAGTAATATTAATCCAAAAGCATCATATATATAGTAAAACATTGACAGGGACCATTTCTCTGTATATTGAGTACTTTCACTTTTGATACATACTTTTACTTCAGTAAGGTTTTGAATGCAGGACTTGCAGTGGCATATTTTCACAGTGTGGCAGTAGTACTTTTATTTAAGAAAAATATATGAATACTTCTTCCAGCACTGTTTACTGTATGTTAAACTAACCTGCTTGTAAGCCAGCTACAACATTAAAATGCATCTTACACATTAAAGCATCGGTTATAATAACCCAATAATATAGCTCTCCCTGTCTGAGGGGTCATTGTTCATACACTTGTTTAGTAACAGCAATTTATACCCTGATCAAAGTTTGTGGCCCAGCAGTTGAGACCAGAGTTTGCACTTTTAAGAGTATCATTTAGTGAGTTATGAAAGTTATGAAATGCTGACTTGCTGCTTTTGCTTTTAGAAATGTTATGACTCTAACTGTACCCATTACATCTTGCCTCAATTACTTAAGTTTATTTTAATCATTAATTTTGTGTCATAAAGATGTAGTATATTTGCCTAATTTTTGACTCATTTTTTAAAATGGCTTTTTGTTCATTTATGTGAGACTAATAGTTACTTTGCAGATACTTGGCGACCACATAAAATAGAAGAAACTGTATGAATTTGCAGTCTAGATCTAATAATTATAGCCTTAATATTTAAAATGATCATACATATTTTCGTAACATTCACAGATTTGATTTTTAAAAAAATATATCTATTAGTTTCTTATCCATATATTCCAACAAATGATTCAGAGTTTCCTCCACTGTTTCCAAGCAAAGCAGAGCAAGAAGACACTGTTACAACAACAACAACAAAACAGTACTAACTTTTCCCATTGGCCTATTTATTTTTGATAATGTACACAAGAAGCCAGTTTAAGTTTTGCAGTTTCCAGTTTTTTTTTTTACGCTGGACAGGTCAAACTGGACAAACCATGCACCCACCGCAGAGCAGCATAATAACATAACATAATCAACGCAAACAAAAACAAAAACAACAACAAACAGAAAACATTTCCCTCCAAACTGCGCCTTCCTGCACACCGCGGAAACGAAACGCACAAACAGAGTCAACACAAACACGAACACGTGGCCGAAACGTTTCTTTTTTTTTTTGTTTGTTTGTTTTGTTTTTTTCTCGGCAATTATGTACAGTCCCCTCGGGCTCATCAGTCCTCTCAGGGTCCACCGTCGGCTTACGGGGACCGGGGCCCCCTCGCCGCGTCCCCGCGCTTCGCCTGCGGGCAGTAGCGGCGCGTGTGCGCGCGGTCCCCGGTGGCCTCGCAGATGGGGCAGGTGTAGTTCCACAGGATGGGGCAGACCACCGCGCCGTCGTCCGCCTTCAGCCGGTGCGACCGGTACACCCTGGCGGACTCCCCGTTCTGCTTGCAGAAGCGGCAGTGGTCCGAGGGCGTCCCGCCGCAGCCGGCGTCCGACGGGCTGCTGGCCGAGCTGGTCTCCGCGGAGCTTTTGCGCCGGCGGGCCCGGATGCGGCCCCACGGCGCCGCCTCAGCCGCCGCCCCCGCCGCCGCCGCCTCTCCCTCGGGCCCCTGGGCGCCTCCGCGGGGCCCCTGGCTCCGCTCGCACAGCCTCTCCAGCAGTCCGCCCAGGTTCATGTAGTCGTGCCACATGTCGAAGCAGCGCCCGTCCGGGAGGAGGGCGCCCTGGAGCCCGGCTTGTCTCTGCATAGTTTGGTCGGGTTTTGGGAGAAGGTTTGCGCAGCTTCTGTGCCCGTGACGGAGCGTGTCATATTTGTAGAGGTCTGACAATGGCTTGAAAGTGCAACAGTGTTTGGATCTATAGGCTATCAGCAGATGGATGGCAGGTGTCTGGAGAAAAAGAACCGTGCAGTTTGGAGGGTTTTCTTTCATCTCACAAGCCTGTGGGCCAATTTGGGTTGCGTGCTTGTTGCGTGGCATTATTATGAGCCATATGGAAAAGTGATCAGAAAATAAACCCAGTGGTTATCTTATCTTAACAGACAGGCAAACACATGGTGACATGAACTCATGGTTGGGTGACGACGCAAACAACAGAATATTGCATCGCATTTATTTTTGAATATGACAGCAGACAGACAGCTGCTGTGCTTTAAGTGCTGAAAGGTCAGACAGAGTTAATGCATTATTCGCGTCACCTGAAAACAACCTGGCCTTATCCCCCCCCCCCCCCCCCCCCACACACACACACACACACACACATCCACACACACACACACACAGCCCAATTTAAATGCCATCAGATAAAAATGTAGCCTACCGTATGTAGGAATCCAAATGTACGTTATAAGTTAAATGCAGAAATAATAATAATATTTTAATGTAGGCCGAAATTATCTGATGATTTTGTGTGCCTTTGTCTTTTTGCATTGCTATTTTGTCCCCTCCCTTATAGTCCGTCCCCTTACTATGAAAATGTGTGAAAAAAAATGTTTCTCAAGAATATGGATTATTATGATCATATGAAAAAGTAGATGATGTGATTATAATAATTATTTATAATATTGTTGATGTTACATTATTTCGCCTTTTTAAATCCCTGTTTCAAATGACACGTAAAGCCTACTGAGTAAACAATCAGACGCGCTACATGAGCACAGCCTGTCTGGGCCCCTGGGATCTGTCTGTCACTTGATGTTGCACCGCGTCCACTTGATGACCGCCGGCGCCGCAGCGTCTCGGGTCCACTTCAAAACCCCGTCACGGTTAAAGGTCCAATGCAAACACCCAGACTCACACCTGCACGTATAGTCTGCTCATCCACACACAACTGAGGTGGGGGGGGAGGGCGACTGACGCGTGCAGCCCTCCTTGAAGTCACACACGGCAACTTCTTCAATGCATGGCTCCAACTGTCATGTTTAATCCCCCCTCCCCCCCCCCCACACACACACTGCGTGCTGCGCGCTTTTCCACTGCGTCTGTGCATTCATATCAAGTGCGCACATGTTGAATCTTAGCTCGATATGTGTTTACAAATGTGCAGACTGCGCATTGCACGCTTACGGCCAGTGTGCAGGATGTTTTGTGTGAACTGTGGACGGCGGCGTTGTAGTTATTTACAAAGCAGAAGCGTTTGGCGTGGGTGGGGCGGAGTGCGGGGGAAGTTGTGGTGAGGGGGGGGAGGACCGGAGGGGGCCCCGCTGTAATACCGCGCATGCGCAGTCTCACACCCGGCGACGGCTGTACGAACGGTGGCCTTGCGAATAAAGGGATTACGGAGCCCACTTTGACAGGTCAGTTAATAATAAATTACATGTATTTAGGAGCCCGTGTGTACGTACGTGTTACATTCAGGGGCTAATTCGACTCTTGGCGTCGGCGGCACTTTGGAGAAAGTGGGCTGCCGCGCGGGCAAACGTTAACGTTGAATTTGAGCGCTAACGGCGGCTAACTCGGCTAGCCTCGGTTAGCCGGTGGACCGCTAACAACGGCGGACAGCTCGGTGTGTCTCTCCCGCGAACCGGTGCCGTATTAGTTTGACGTTGTTTTACGCTTTTCGTCGAGCTGTGACTCGGTGAGGGGAAGCAGCGCGGCGGATCGTTGGATCACGATATGTTCTGTTGTTTATGAATCACGCAGGGTTAAGAGCCATAAAGCTAGCAGCTAGTTAGTATCCTCAGATGCCCCCATTTGGTCGCTGAGAGGAATCATGTCCTATTTGACCATGAAAGCTACAGCTGAAGTTTTGTTATCATCGTAGCTACTTTACTCAGTGATTGTCTTGGTAATCCTTCTAGTTGACACAGGCAGAGGACCGGTGAAGGGTGCCCTACTCGCAGCTGACGCTTATATACTTTGGTTAAAGATACATAAAATACATGCGTTGTTATACAACTGGTGGTGTAAAAGAGGATTTTGCCATACGTCAGCGCAGTGCTAAGTTCCAGACTGTCTCCAAACCCTATTTAAGTCTGTCTACATAACATCTGCATCTCCCTAGGCTGCACAATGAGTCAGGGTAAGGACAATGCACGACTCAAGAGCTACAAGAACAAGTCCCTCAACACAGATGAAATGAGAAGAAGGAGGGAAGAGGAAGGCCTACAGCTCCGCAAACAGAAAAAGGATGAACAGGTGGGCAAAGCGTGGAGGAAGTTATTTAGAACTGTTCAGCAGAGTTTTCATTTGCATTATTGTGGTGGTAGAATTCAGACCAACAAACAGCCTCAGTGATCATCAAATGGTGTCCAGGCAGCATTGCTAATGTCAGATAGTCGACTTGAACCTGTGCTGTGTTCCTGGCAATGTAATGGTGAAGAGGAAATATACCCAGTAAGGCTGAAATCATTTCTTCAAATATTATTCTATTGCAGCTTTTTAAGAGGAGGAATGTTGCCACAGTGGAGGACGATGGCATCCCGGAGGACGATGGGATGGCCGACAGCGGCTATCTGGAGTCCCAGGCTAACAACATGGACCCACTCACGGTAAAAGGAGAAACATCAAACCAGTTGATACTAATAAAAAGAGTCCTGCTATCTATTTACATTAACTGCACGCATTAAGTCGGCTGTGACAGCATTTTGTCTGTGTTTTTTCAAATCTTCATCTCTGTGCTGTGCAGGGTGGGGTGATCTCTGAAGATATGACTCAAATGATCTTCTCCAGTTCTCCTGAGCAGCAGTTAATAGGCACTCAGCGCTTTAGGAAGCTCCTTTCTAAAGGTAAGGGTGCCGTAGATGGCCATTATTACTAATTCAATTATACATTGTTTCATGGATACTTTATATAAACAGAGTAAGTCAGTTACACAGGCACTTTTCCTCAACAAAATTATTATACTTACCTGTTACACTTTTTCACCTCTAGTAAAATTAATTTTGACTATGAAATTAACGTTCTATCATATGATTATAAATACTACAGTGAATATTTAAATCTATTGATATCAAGATAATACTATAATAAGTATTGCTGTATTAATTTTTGTCATATTGTCCACCTCTACTGTATGTCTAACACAGAACCCAACCCACCCATCGATGAAGTCATTGCCACTGCAGGGGTGGTGGAGCGCTTTGTTGAGTTCCTGAAAAGGAGAGAAAACTGCACATTGCAGGTACATTTGCTCAGTATGGTGTGCACAAGCTGACAAAGCTGGGAAATCTTCAAGCTGCTTTACTTTGCTTTTTTTTTTTTTTGGTTGCCTTTGTTTGTTTGAACTCTTCCTGCACTAGCAATCAGTGTCAAATACTGTACGTGTTGTATGTGTTACAGGCGGAGAACATTTAACAAGAAATATAACCTGAGTGATATTTTTTTAATAAAGATATATATTTGGACTATTGTTTTAGTTTGAGGCTGCATGGGTGTTGACCAACATTGCATCAGGGACGTCCCACCAGACTCGGGTGGTGATCCAGGCAGGAGCTGTGCCCATTTTCATAGAGATGCTCAGCTCGGATTTTGAAGACGTACAGGAACAGGTAGGGAGGATTCAGACTATCTTCTCTTATTCTTTTTCCCCTTTTTAACTTTGATGTAAATAACAACATATATGTAGTTAACCTGCCTGACTGACCTGAATAATTGCTTTGCCCTTCAGGCAGTGTGGGCCCTGGGAAACATAGCAGGAGATAGCACAGAATGCAGGGACTTTGTCATAGACTGCAACATCCTGCCTTCCCTGGTGCAGTAAGTAGCAACTTAATGTCTCAATGTCTTCCTCCTAAATTATCTTATTACATTTGAAAATAAATAGCAATTTTGATCCTGTATCCTTGGTAAAACATGCTCGGTGAAACTCCTTCTGCAGGTTGTTGGCCAAACAGAATCGTCTAACGATGATGAGAAATGCAGTGTGGGCGCTCTCAAACCTGTGCAGAGGAAAGAACCCACCTCCAGACTTCACTAAGGTAATTTGCCAAGATAAACATATCACTATGGCAACAGCACACCTCACATTGCTAAAGTACATCATATCTCACTTGTCAAGGTCACAAGATGTATGAAGTTGCTTATATCTAAACTGGGAAACTACCGCTGAACTTCACCAAAATGTTTGTTCCCTAACTCTCCCGACACATGTCTTTGTCCCACAGGTGTCCCCGTGTCTCAGTGTGCTGTCTTGGCTGCTGTTCGTCAATGACACAGACATCCTGGCTGATGCATGCTGGGCACTCTCCTACTTATCTGATGGCCCCAATGACAAAATCCAGGCTGTTATTGACTCAGGAGTCTGTCGCAGGCTGGTGGAGTTGCTGATGTAAGGCTTTAAACACATACTGTATAGTGTATACTATGAGCTATGTTTTCACTCAAACAGTAACAGAATGTACCATGTGTAGCATTCATCACCACTGCATTGGGTGTGACAATCCAGATGTGGGTGTGTTGGGAACATTCCCAGACAGTATTTGACTAATTCATTACCAGCTGTGACAAATGCACAAGTTAGGAGAAGATACACTACACTTTAAAAGCCCCAATAGTCTTTCCATGTGAACAAATACCATAAACTCACAAACATTTGAGGGCATGTCAGTTTCAAGCTTTGGAATCAGCATGTGATCATACATTTCAATTCTGCTTTGTCCCAGGCACTCTGATTACAAGGTGGTGTCCCCTGCACTGCGAGCTGTTGGGAACATAGTCACTGGAGATGATCTACAGACTCAGGTAATGGCAACATGTACACACACACATAAAGTTATACTACTTTTGCAGAAGCTAACTGAATACTTTTAGATGACTATTTTTGACTGTGTGTAATTTGTGTGATTGCCTAGGTGATTTTGAACTGTTCAGCGCTGCAGTCCCTACTTCACCTCCTGAGTAGCCCCAAGGAATCCATCAAGAAGGAAGCCTGCTGGACGATTTCCAACATCACTGCAGGGAACCGAGCACAAATACAGGTGTGTGTGTGTGTGTGTGTGTGTGTGTGTGTTTTCTTGGAGAAGTTGAAAAGTTGTCCTGAGCATTTCCTCAACTAATCAAGTTTTCCGTCTTCGTAGATGGTGATAGATGCAGGTCTGCTGCCTCCTCTCATCACTATACTGCAGGTGGCAGAGTTTCGCACAAGGAAGGAGGCAGCCTGGGCCATTACCAATGCCACCTCGGGGGGCTCTGCAGAGCAAATTAGGTAAAAGAGCACAGATGGCTTTAGGTGGCTTAAAGGCTCTTAACACTGGCAGAATCCAGAATCTGCATACAGCTTGCTGTACGAAATGATGAACTAGACAACAGTAGATGAGCTATTAATTAATCAAGGAAGTAGGAAGATCTTCCCTCAGCTCGTATAATGACTTTGGTGCAGTTTTATGTTTTGATGCAGTATGCATGCTTTATTTATCATGCTTTGTATCCATTGTAAAGCCAAGGTCAAATATTTGCTTTGAATGAGTAATGTAAGTTCTGTTCTGTAACTGTGTGTGTACTGCCCCCTGCAGGCACCTAGTGGACCTCGGCTGTATTAAACCTCTGTGTGACCTGCTCACACTTATGGACTCCAAAATAGTTCAAGTGGCTCTAAATGGCCTGGAGAACATCCTGCGACTGGGAGAGCTGGAGGCCAAGAGGGGAGGAGGCATCAACCCTTACTGCGCACTCATTGAAGAGGCCTATGGTGAGAGTACAGGCACACACAATTAAGATTATTACATTCATGCTGCTTAGATGTAAGCAATTCCAAATTTACACACTTGATCCAAACATTTTTATATGATAATTAATAATGATCTGATAATTACTTTTTTAATTAACTAATCCTTAATTCTACAAAATGTCAAAAATAATTTAAAAAAAATGTATGTGGTCAATTTACAGTGATATAAAAACAAAAAACAGCGAGTGCTCACATTTTTTAGTTAGACTGCTACACTTGATAAATGAATAATTAATCAGTTATTTTAATTGATGGCAGTTAATTATCTGTCAATTGACTAATCATTTCCCTCCTTCTCAGGTCTGGACAAGCTGGAGTTCCTGCAGGGCCACGAGAATCAGGAAATCTACCAGAAAGCCTTCGACCTGATCGAGCGCTACTTCAACACTGAAGACGAGGACCCGTCTCTGGCTCCAGCCGTCGACCTGCAGCAGCAGCAGTTCCTCTTCCAGCAGTGCGAGGCCCCGATGGAAGGCTTCCAGCTATAATGCTAAATCCTCCCTCCCTCCGGGCTCCATCTTCATCCTCACCTCTGCTCATTTCTCTCACTCTCTGCCCACTGCCATGATCAAGGGTTACAACAACCTTCGGCTCCCCTCCTCCCTCCCTCCTCATCGTCAGAGAGATTGATTTAATCATTATCATGATTATGAAAAATGTAACAACACAGGAGCACGTGTGTGTGCGCGTACGTCCAACGTGGGTTCAAGTTCTGCAGTCTTGTCAGCCAGTTTGCGAAGGTTTCGCTCATCATTCTGTCTTGCGCTGAGCTCCCCTCTGCGCCTGAACCCCACCTACCTGCTCAGGCCCCAGCGTCTCCTACTAGCAGACTGCCCCTGTAACACCACTCCCGTCTTACTTTTTGGATTTCCCCCTCAGCTCATCCCGAAAAAAAAGCACCTCTCCGTGTTCCCGTAGGATTGGCGACCCCTTAAGCAGGAGTTTGTAGGACTGAACTGCTTGTCTGATTGAAGCATTAATGACTCGCAAGACAGACAAACATGGACGTGATTTTTACCCCCCTCCCCCTCTCCCACACACACACACACACACACACACACACACACACACACACACACACACACACAGAAGAATGATCTAACCTAAACACTGGACTGACCATGAGACGTTGACCACATGTTTGACTGTGGTCTTTGGACTGAACTGCCCACAGCGGGGCCATGTGGCCAGTCCCAACCCAAGCACTCAACCGACCTCTAGGAAAGGCACTTAAACGACTCAAAAATGGAGGGTGAATTCCCTCACCTCCTCTCTCCGGCCATTGGAGAAGTGACCACAGATGGACAAATTAGGAACTTGACTGTGTCGCAGAGGGGTGGAGCTTGTCAGTGACAAACCAGGCTGCTTGCGTTCCCTCCTGGATCTCATATCATGCATTCCTTTATCCAGTAACAGGACTTTCCACCTGCACAGGCTCCACCCTGAAGAGTTTAGATTGCCTCCTGCCTCTGGTGTGATGTGAATAACCCCATGGAACCATGGGAATTGGAGTCTTCCCTCGCACTGAGACAATAGGACAGACTTGGACAAGACAAAGACTATTTAATGGAATCTGTCCAGCAGCAGACCAGCGGGAATTTTTATGATCTTACCATAATTTCATTTCATTTGCAGCACTTTAGTTCAGGACGGATGCCCGCTCTTCGAGAATATACCGTAGTTTTACATTAACTATTTAATGGGTTGATGACGTGGCTCTTCCCTCCTCAGGAAGCGGGGTGTAAAGAGGTGTGGTCTGAATCCTTGGTCCCCTTCTGGTATGACAAGGATTACAATGTACTTCACTGTTTACCCTTCCCACAAAGGGACTCAAGCAGATTGTGGACTGAAACTGTTAGCACACTAATTACAATCAGTAGATCATGCTGGCTCAGCAAAGCTAGAAGAACTTTATTGTGACAAACTAAATGAGACTCTTTTGGAAAATTGGCTGTGAGAAGTCTAAAACGTGACTTTCCAACACATGTTCAGGTAGTATTTTCCAATTTGTTCATGCCAAATCATGGACGCATATCAGCTATTGGGTCTTTTTTAAAAGCATAATGTGTTTTTAGTTGGGGTTAGCATCTGTCATGTTGCTGATGGTGCCATAATCTTTATTCTACAGAAATCCTTCCAGATCATTTCAACAAAAATCCAGATTAAAACTTGAAAATACTGGTGATCACCTTAGTTAGCAGAACTGAATGTTTGTTTACCAAGTCCTCTTTACATCGCTTACTTTTGTCAAAATCTCTGCAAGAGATGACCAGCTCTACATGTTAATTACTGTTTGTTGTACTGAGTTTGTGCAGCTGTCCCCTGTTATGCCATTTGCATAAAAGCCGTTTCATGAATCACAGTGTAAGTGAATCAGTTTCATTGAAGTTGTATACAGGCTGAGTCCTTTTGGGTATTATGACCAAAGAAATGGTGGTACTTCTCTGCAAAGCAGCAACTAATGCTTATTTTCATTTTCAACTAATATGCAGAGCATTTTTTTATTATTATTAATTCATTGTTTAGTCTATAAATAGTAAAAAATGACTTTAACTTGGAGCTTCTGACTTGCAGTTTATATGAAACTAGATCGGGTCATTAAATCAGACGGGATTACCGTGAAGGATTACTTTATTGAACTGATACTTTTTGGTGCTCACTATATACAAACATAGATGTCTCATCAGTCATGAACAAACCAACATAATTACATGAGTGTCAGGACAGGACTGACCCTTGTGTACAGATGGATCATGCCTGATCAACTTCTTGTTGTTCTCCTAAGAAAATTGAAGACCATTTGCAACCCTTTAGGGCTCAATTGTCTTCACAAGGCAGTTAAATGCAGAAGACTGTTGCCTCCGAAGCAAATTTAAAAACAGAGAGCCGCCTAAGGCATTTATCTTGGAGAGCTTGATAGGTATGTGTTGGAGGGTTTACTAGAAGATGGATGGATAGAGAACTTTTTTTAATCCCAATGGGAAATGGAAATTGGTGCATCTATGCAACAGATTTCCTGTCTGAAAACCTATTATTTTGCTGTGTAGTAAATGTTAAGAAACCTTTAACCATTAACAGGTTACGTCATGTTCAGGTTTCCACTCTCCTCTGGTGTCCAAATGCTACAAACATTTTAGTGCGGTTTCCTCAAAACATTGTGCCAGTTTATAAGCTCAATATATTCAATGAGAAGATAAATACCTTACATTGGGTCTCACGATTATGAAATTATCCATTATTGTGTGTTAAAGTCAATCTCCGGGTTGCAAAAGCACTATTAACTATCAACTGCTCTGATATCTGTTGGTCTACTTCTCCAAAGGATGGGAGTGGAGAGCGTTGTGATAGATACAGTAAGAAGAGAAACACTATTGGCCCAATATTTGAGGAAAAAGACATGGTTGAGTAGGGATTAGTTTTCCTCAATCATTGAGCCTTCTCAGACAGGACAATCGTAGAGTCCCCGTCTTTCTGTAGGTCATCCTTCCATTTAGCTTTCTTCTCCATGTTTTGACCTGTCAGGGACTCGTGCCTGCCAGCAGCCTGCGACAAAATGGGATAAAGCACGGGTAAGATCTGAAAATGACTGCGGTTCCAGGTGATATTTATATTTGCCCTGAAATACATACGATTTTTTGTGTATAACAAAATGGTTAATTCATGAGAAAAAATGCAGAGACAACAACTGCTCTTTCACATTGTTGTAAATCAACTACTGGAGAAAAACAATGCAGGCATTTATTGTCACTCACCCTTTTGCCACTGATGACCATCAACAGACAGGCCCCGATTGTGATCGCCATCATCACACAGCAGCCTTTCACTCTGACTTTGTTTCTGGCAGCAGCAATCGTGTCATACCTGTAGCACCGGCAGGTATACAAACAAACGTCAGTGTATCGAGATATTTAAATACTTAAAAAATATATATATATATATATATTTTTTTTTTAACACACTTGGTAGAGACATGGTCATCAAAAACAATGTAGAACGCATCAACGTGCAGGTTTGTTGATATTTTGTGCTGTTTTTAAGCTCAGCACACTGTTAAAAGTAGTGTGCATGTTCCTTCATACGATGCCAGCCATGTCAACGATCTCTTATGGCAACATTAACTACAACATAATTACATTTTATTTATACAGAGCCTTGTTCCATTGTGAGTGCAGGAGGTAGGAGGCTTGCCGATTGTATGCGTGACAACCAGGTCTTTTATTGCCGCAGCAGATCAGATATGATCTCCACCCTGATGTCAGGAGCCGCATTAATTACATCCAGCCACAAACAGATGCCTTGTTTGAACTGCAGCAGTTTTGGAACATCAGCTACCCGCAGCGGCACCACCGCTCATCCAGTTAGTCAGCTCTGTCCTTGTAAATTATCTTAACTAAATCATGCAAAGAGCCAATTAGATGCGAGTGCACTGGGAGGTCTGATATAAACAGGAAGAGGCTACTTACGACACAAACTCTGGGATCTGGTCTGCTGTCTTAAAGCGCCCAGACCAGAGCAGCATCTTCTTGTCTGTCTCTGAGGGTCTGCAGCCTGGGACTCTGAAACCGGCATGAGGCGCTGTATGAAAGAACAAACAAACAGAGTTTAAGTCCACAATCCCACATCTCGTGCGGAAAACGGGCGATGCAGAGAAGTTCAGTTTCACAAGCCCCAGTCATAAGCGCCATCACCCCTCTTCCTGTGTCTCTCTTCCCTTTGGGACTAAAGAAAACTTTCACACACTTGCTACGTCAACCACAAGTGAACAGGGATGTACAAAATCCACTGGCAATCAATGCGGGGACGTTTCATCTCTCTGACTTGTTTTGGGAAATGCAACTCCTTCAAATATTTTTCCTTTTCAAAGCTATTGTTGGTCATCTCCAGATTTTATCAGCTATTTTTGTGGTTCAATTTGATTTTGGTTTGTGGTGTTAGGCATGTACAAAACAAAGATGGAAAACATGAAAGTCTGTGATCCAAAACTCTACCGTGTGCTGGAGCTGGAAGTGGAGGCTCTGCTTTGGTCTCCTGAGGTTTACTGCACATCCCTCTGTGGCTCCATGTTTCAGTGGCCTGTCTGCACCTCTGACCTGTTAAGACATTTGTTTTAAATGCAAAATAACGTGAGTGTATTGGATCGAGGAGGAATCGTAACCAGGGCTGCAACTAATGGTTACTCTTGAAATTGGTCAACTTGCTTAGTATTTTCCCAATCAATCATTTGGTCTGGAAAATTGAGAAAATTGAGAAAAGATTGAAAAGGTCAATGTGACTTCCTGACATTGCTGCTTTTGTCCAACCAACAGTCCAAAAACCAACGAGGTCCAAGACAAAGACAAGACAAGACAAAGAAAAGCAGCAAATTCTCACAATTGAGGGGCTGGGACTGCAAAATATCTGTCATTTCTGCTTGTAAAATCACTTAAACCATTAACGATATTTGCTGATTAATTATCTGATCTAATCATTTCAGCTCTAATCATAACACACTTAATTTATCTCACAAGAACCAATTTGACATAAACAAATACACACTCACAAGATACATCTTAACTTAAGAAGGTGCAATCATAAAGGGACAATGTGACGGAGGTGTGTCCGGTCAACAAAGCCTGCCAATATCGTATAATAATAAAAATAAAAACGTTTACTAGGTCAAAGTATTTCTATGGGATGATTAAACCTGAACATTAACTACAAGTTTCACAATACAGGAACTAAATACACCTACGAACAACTGTCGAGTCACGTAAACAATCACTGAATATAACAATAGTATTATTAAAGAACACGATGACAATAGTGTTCTGCTGTCTAAGCATTCACACTAATCATAATAATAATCAATAATCAAAGAACAAGCGGTACAAAATGACCACATGTATTAATTTACCTAACTAACGTTAGTATAGATTGTTACAACTGCAGCTGCTGATTTACTTATTAAGTGCCAAAATGAGACAGTTATTAAATTCAAGACATTTAACGATACCAACCTATGAAGCTGCCAATGGAAAGGCGAGATCTGACGAAATTCATGTTTTTTCAATCAGTAAATACGGTGAAAAGTTGTCCATTAAACCATCAAAGTGCGTCGCGGCGGTTCACTCCGCTGCTGAAAGTCAACCAGCACCAACTGCAAGACAGGACCCCGTCACATAACTGTAGGAGCCTGTGCAGGGCGCCTGACCACAAATAACACAAGTATTTCATTAAAGTCGGTGTAACCACTTCTAACATTGCAGAGTTTAAGGTTTGATTATTGTTAGGCGTCGCAAAGATGACCGGTTAGGTTTAACCTCAGGTGGGAAACAGAAATCGTTGGGGAACAGACTTTGAGTTATTTCATCACACGTTACGGTCTGTTCGTAATAGTTAGATGGTGCCTTTATTTAAATAGAGGTATAGACTTTTAAGTTACAACTAATATTGACAATGAATGTGGGAATCAGAAGACGACGTGGTTATGTATTATTTAGCTTGAGCTCGGCCGAGGTGGGTTTCAGTCAGGCACTCTCTTGAACAGTCACCTCGTGTTACGTCTGGCGAGGACCCCGCAGTCCACTATGGCGGCGCCCGATGGAACTTTAAACTGTGAGGACTTTTCAATGTTTCAGGTAATTTTTATCGAAGCGTCAATCGATCCGTGCCAACTGGTCGCGGGAGGGCAGCGAGCCGAATCGCAACCCGTTGGTAGTTCATATGCAGTGGTGTTTATTTTCCATATAAGGCAGAGAATGAGAGATGTTCACACTGTGTCTCTGCGAGAGTTCAAGGAGCCAGACCAGGATCCAGACCAGGACCAGATAACTGAATACATGCTGCATGTGGTTTAAAATTCCTTGTCACGGGTTTCCAGATGATCACACCCGGGCAGCGTGTTATACCCAACCAGTTGACACTCATTCAGCCTCACTTTAGAGGCCTCAAACTTACTTTCCAACTAAACTTTTTCTAGATGTAAAAGCAAAAATGAACACATTTTGCATACTTGAGATATTTTATGACTTCTCTGCACAGCTCACAGAGAGCTCAATCTTCCTGTTTCTGTGTTGATTCCCTTTAGAGGTGCTGACAGAAAAACTGTTTGTTGTTAAATCTATCAGTTCCAATTCTGATACCCCATCTCAATTGTACATACAGCGTCACCAATATGTGGAGACATGCTTGGTTTTAGTTGAAGCTGCTGACAGTCTCTTCGCCCCGCTGTGTGTTTCTCAGGAGGTGCTGAAGGTGATGCGCACCATAGATGACCGCATCGTCCATTCCCTGAACACCACCGTGCCCACAGTCTCCTTCTCAGGCAAAGTGGATGCCACACAAACATGCAAACAACTCTATGAATCTGTGAGTTACGACTAAAATTCTGTGTCTGGGCTGTGGTAGTACTACCTCCTAGCTTTCTCATATCATACTAATAACTAATAACCTCCTGCGTTCCACAGATGATGGAGGCCCATCTGAGCCGAGACAAAGCTATCAAGTCCTGTATAGCCCAAACATCGGAGGTGGTGGGACACCTGCGTGAAGAGAGAGCAAAAGACAGCGAAAACCTGGCACTCATCAAACAGCTCAGAAAGGAGCAGACCAAAGTAAGTCCTGTTTCTAACACTAGAGGGCTGCAAACTCCACCAAGCTGTACGATGTGAGCCAGCCAGATAGGTCCATCTTCAGCGGGAAGACTCACTGAAAGACACCCATCATCTGGAGAGGATTATGCTCCATTCAGCCAAATCACAACAACGTTTTCTCACTTTACTCCAGCTGTGTAGATAGTTGTAGTTTTACATGCCAAAGTTCTGAGGTATCCACTCAGGCACCTCTTCAATAGGCATTTTCACAGCAGTCATTCGGACTTGTCATAGTAGGAAAAGCAGAGTTGTTACTAATAACATTAACAATGGTGCTGACCCAGTAAGCTGTGACAGTGAGCCAGCATGCACAATGAAACTAAAGCTGAAACTAAAGCAGCTGGAGATGTGAGTTCGATGGAAGTGGGGAATCTAATGAAATATACTATCAAGTTGCATTTGGGTAAAAACAAAAAAAGTTGTCCCTTTGCAAGTGCACCTTTTTTAAATCTAATTCTTCCACACAGTCTGCACCACAACAAAAAAAAAAAAAAAAAAAAAAGATTTTCTCCTCCATTGTACTGGTGTGGCGACAGAAATCGCAGACATGTGTATCTCAAATCTTGGACAGATAATCTGTCCAACAACTATGACTACATTTGTTTTTGTTTTTGCAATTTAGGTGAACTGACCCTTTTATAAGTGAAGTTAAATAAACAATGTTGTAGGAGACAAAAACGGACGTCATTATATATTTATATTATAACTATTCTGTCATCATACTTTGAGTGAAAATAATACATGAAGTAATAAATTTTCTCTCCTTGTCTCCAGTTAAAGCTTATGCAGTCAGAGCTGAATGTTGAAGAAGTTGTCAATGATAGAAGTCTGAAGGTATGCTCACTATTATCAGTAATTTGCCCATAATGTCCTGTAATCACACACAAGTGATCTGTCATTATCTTTTATGTTGTTTATTCCTGATTTCCGTTGTTCAGCTTTTCCGTGAAAGGTGCAGAATCCACTACACGCCTCCGAAGGTGAAGTGAAGCTCCGTAGGATGAGAGGAGCTGCTTCACTCAAGGTTCGAATCCGGACTGGAGCTAAATCTGTGACCTGCTGCTGAGTCCTGACTGCAGGCGGTTCACCATCCAGACCACTCTGACCTCTCCTCCGACACACTTATATTCCATCGTGATTATTGTATGGCATTACCACAGCTGTAAAACAGTCGTCCGTGTGCTTCTTTAATGAGAAACATTGTATAAGAGTTTTTTTTAAAAAGACAATGAAATATTTGAAGTGATGTTTGTTGTCTGTGATTTTAATGATTTGTGAGACCAAGTTTTCAATGACGGTCTGTTGATCTGTCGGCCCTCCACTTTGGTTCAGACTGAAATATCTCAACAGCTGTCGGGTGGATTGGCATAACAGTTTGTACAGACACGTGGTTCCTAGACAATGAATATAATCTAATATCTTCGGTGGTCGTCTAGCGCCACCAACAGTAGTAGGCAGTATATATTTAGACAACTATTGGATGGATTGTCATGACTTTTGGTGCAGATGATCATGCTCCACCAGGGGCAATTGCAATAACCTTGGTGATCCTTAACCTTTAATCTAGCACCATCATCAGGTCAAAATGTAAAGTTGTCCGAGACTTTGGTTTATTACAAAGTACCTGCAAAACTACTGACATTTCCATCAGCCTCAGCTGTACATTGAGTTTAGTGCTATTTAGCAAATGTTAGCATTCTAAGCAACCAAACTCAGATGGTGAACATGTTAAACATTACACCTACAACATCAGCATGTCACTATTGCTGTTAATGTAAGCATGCTGTTTAGCTCAAAGCACCATTGTGCCTCATTATAGGGATTCATCTACCTTTTTCAATTTAGTTGTAACTATTTCTGCCAGCCGAGACACTGTTTTAGAAATCAGATATCACAAAAGAAAAGCAAATATTGCACATAAGAATCACAAGAAAAGTATGTAATTTTTTAAATGCTTTTTTTATTATTTCTTTAGAAAGTGCATTGAACTTGCTGCTTCCAAACAGCAAATGTCTTTATAAGTGTTAATACATTCAAAATATAAAAAACAATGTATTGTTAAGGAATATTGTGTAGAATCATTTCAGAATAAAGAAGCAGAGCATTTTAATGAGACTGCAGCCTGCAAGTATTTAACTGTGGAAAGGTATAGAAAGTTTTTTTAATTGAAAGATTTGATTACAGTTAGACAAAAATCAAAAATTAGTTTTTGTGTCAAATCCAGGGGATTTGTTTACATGGCCATGGCAATGTCAGGGAAGCTCCTCACATCAGTAGACTGACATTTAATTTACAGAAATATTTGCTCACTTAGGCCCATTGTTGAAGAATCTACATTTGGATGTCTGAATTCCATAATAAATTTAAATTAATTATGTTTTGTGCAATTAAATGAAGCTGAAATATCTCAACAATTTGATCCATGAAATCTTGTACAGACATTCATGGACTCCAAAGGATGAACCCACCATCAGGTCCATGTTTGTGGTTTTGAGTGAAATGCACGAATTTTGAATATCATATCATATCCGTTAGTTAACAAAATACATAAAAACTGTGAGGAATATTGTAGTGTAGAATAATTTCAGGGTAAAGAAGCAAAGCAATTTTGATATGAGTCTGCAGCCTGTAGGTACTGAGCTCTTGAAACAGGCTGTGTGATCAATTTATAAATATACAATAGGGTTGTCTTTTCCCATGTCCTCCTGTACATCATCCAGCATAACTTCTCTGTCAAGCCCTTGGAAGACTCTCAAGTGAAGGTAATTGTCTCCTCCTACATGAACCTGCAGGACAAAGACAGGAAAATTGGACATCTAAATAAATATATTCATCTTGCAGTGAGTGTCTTCTACAATCCGAGCTCTGTTCAACAACTGGACTGTCCTGCCATGAATTACATCCGTGTGAAAAGATCATCAAGTAGGATCAATGAGCAGTGAGATTAACAACAACAGTCGGTATAAGAGTGAACGTTACATTCATCTGGATGACACAATGAATCCCAATTCAAAGGCCCCTCAAACATTTTTTAAACAATATTAGTTACCTTTATGAAGAAGTTTGTTCCAGCCACAGTCTGTTGTCTGTATTTAACTGCACGGAATTCTTCATATGTCTTCTTTGTTTTGTACTCTACTTGGGCCTTTACCTTTATGAAAACACAGGGGAATCCAGAGTGAAATGTAGAGTATTGTGTGTAGACGTTGGGAAGAAAAGAATGTAGATTGAAGCTCACCTGATCACAAATCGTCTGAGTTTCCTTGGTAGCATCCTTTGTCTCACTGAGACCTCCAGCTAAAGACATTGTGATAAGGTGAAGATAATGAAGTCAGCTGTCTGCTTCTGTGTGTCTCAGTGAAAGTGCTTTCAACAGTTTATCGTATTTATTCTGGGTAACTGCATATTTGCTGGTTGCTCCATGTTGGGCGGGGCTACATGTGTGAACCACAACTCAGCTAGTGTGGTTAATGTTGATCCTCCTCTAAGAATTACTTCCCAAATTCCAGCGTACAGGGTCCCCCACCCAAATTTCATCAGCAAAACTCCCTGCATCAATGCAAAGTGCAGCCAGGACAAATGAAAATCGGTTTGTTTTTTAAATTATTATTTCACAACTTGCTCTAAACTCTAAATACCATGATATACTGAAATCTTCCCATAATGTATAGAAATATTTGTTATGTATGATAACTTCAGGATAAAGATGCAGAGCGTTTGAATATGAAGTAGCAGCCTGTAGGTACTACATGAGGCTATTCCATCACATGGGAAATAAAAGTCTCATCCTACACGAGTCTGCTGAAAACAATCAAATGTCAAATGATTCAATTTTTGTTATTAAACAATTTTTCAGGCACATCAAATTATAATAAAATGCATCTTAATCTTAAATATTAAAGTAGACGATTTACCTGCTTTACTTTCAGTAAAAACAAGTATTTGAATAATACATATTATATCATCTTCCTTGTGTTCACTTAAAGTTCATCTATGGAATGTTGGTGTGACTTCAATGATACAGTCCGAGATAAAGAATCAATCAAGCTTTAATATGTTACTCACAGTATTCCTGTTTCTATTCTGATTGGCTCAGGGTAAAGTTTTTTGTGAAAGGTCCATCACAGTTATATGTCATTGTGATTATGGTAATACATTACCATAGTTCATCTGTGTCATCTGTGTGCCAGACTTCACAATTGACAAGCCACTTGCAATTAAGAATCACAATCAGTCTCATTTTGTGATGCATTCTTTATTATTCCTTCACAAAATACTTCATTCAACTATCTCTTTTCCAATGCTGAATATTCTCATATACTATATATGTGTTAATACATTGGAAATGAAACACTGCTTATGACATAATTGTAAAGGAAATTAATTATTTCAGGATAAAGAAGCTGTGAATGTTGTTACGCACGGGGTTTTTGCTGTTATTAAACTGATGGATGTTGGATTAATTCAATAAACCAAGGAGGCCAGTTTGATCCACTGCATGTTCTAAAGTCATTTATGGACACAACAGCTTTTTAGAAATATATCGTTAACATTTTGTAAAAGAGAACCTTGGTAAGAGAAGCCTAACGTTGTCTATCAGTATATTTTTCCCATTTTGTTTGTCAGTTCCCCCCTTTGTATCCCATAGGGCAAAAAAACAGATACTGTGAGATAAAATGAGTTTTCAAAGTAACATCAGAGGCATAAGATAGCTACAGGAGACTGCAGGGCCTGAGGTTGAATATCTGCAGTGGCAGACTCGGGCTGCCTCAGTGGCAGGGGCTAAAAAAATAAACAAAGGGCCCCAGCTGCATGCGCAAAAAGTCGTGGTGCATCTATGGTTAAATGGTTCCAAACCCTTTTCTAGCATGTAGAGTTTTCATTTGTTAATGGTCGAAAAATCATGCGGTATGTGCTTCACAAAGAGGAATAGCAGTCACAAGACGAAGACAGAGATGTGACTGACGTGAGGTCCAGGGATTATCAAATACTGCTGACATGTAACATAATGTGACTCATCACAGCTGCAGTGTGATTTAGTTACGTCCGTCAAGTCTCTGAGTAACAAGTGTGGTTAGTGGTCAGTCAGAAGTTTCTTCACTTCTAACTACATGACCTGTAGGATTTGGTCTGGCTTGGGTGGGGTTGGGACGATTGTTTAGCAAATGTTTCATAGACCTGTGTTTAGTCAGATTTTGAGGACTGTTGAGTTTTTTTTTATTGAAATAATTTGAAAGAGTGACCAAAAAATAGAGGCAAATAATATTTGAAGATTAGTCAGCTTGGTCAGCGGTTTCGTTTATTTGAGAGCACCTGAGTGCAGAATGTTAATATATGTTTTTACCTGTGTGTTGTGAGTATGTAGCCTGTGCTGTGTTCCAACATAATTATAGACTCTAACAATTGTTAATTAAAGAGGTTGACTGATATACCTCCAAAACAAATATATGAATCAATTACTTAAAATGTATTTAAATTATGCATTTGAAAATTTGAAAAAAGTAATGAAATGTAATGTTAAATGCATCAATAATTGCCTTGTGATTTGAAACTTCATATTTTTTTAGAAAGATGTTAATGTAATTTCTACAATATGTGTCCATTACACACTGATCAGTCATAAGGTTCATGGCTGTCCTCCAATGCAGTGGGTGTCATTCTTACATTTTCACAATGGGTTTTTTTGTCAAATAAAAGGGACATTTCTATTCTGTAAGTGACTCATGCAAATGTTTTGAAAGTTGGGTGTGTTTCTAGGTTCAGTGGACTTGCAAAGATAGATACAGTTTAAGGGTGTGTCATTTTTCTCTGGGTGAGATTGATGCCAAAAGCCTTAAAACAGTTTATAATGTAGCTAGTAAGATGTACCTTTGAATGATTTCTGGTGTAAAGAATCATATTATTTTTAAGAATAAACATATTCTTCTATTCTACATATTTTAAACTGCTGACCATATATTGGGAAAGACCAAGCTTTAACTCTAACTCTGTCACTTTTCATGTTCATTGTTTTTATTTTTGCACTTCACAGCAAATCACAGCAATCCACCTTCAATTCTAAGCCACAGCAATGCTACATTTCCCATTTTAAGGCAGATATCATGGCCCCACACCCTGAAAATGTTGCTGTACATTTAATCAATATTTAGAGGGGATTAACCTTTAAGAGGTGGCGACCTAAAAGTAAGAGAAGTGGGCTTCGATCCCCATCCAGGCAAGATAAATCTGAGTGCTCTGTTTCTCCTTGAGCAAGGGAGATCAGGCCGTGGTTGTCAGTAGATACATAAAGGTTGATGAAGAGGGTCAAACTAATTTATTGACCAAAAGTCAGGGGTCAAAGGCTCAGTTTTTGACTGACACACACATTTTCCAAGCCTTGTGACAGTGAATTGTTCCAGTTAGCCATGCCATTGATGGCGCTGCAGACGGGCGCCTCGGTGTGTTGGTGCGCGTTACTTTTTCTTGTTTTGTGTGTAAACACTGTGTTTTGCTGCAGCACTGGAGGCTCTTTCACCAGAGAAGAGCTCATGAACATCAGGGCTACAACCCCTGTGGATTTAATTCCCACTTTCATCGCTTCATCCGTGGAATTACTGGACATTCTGGTCAAAGGTGCCCTCACCTTTGTCCACTCAGTGAAGTGCCGGAAAAGAGGGAAACGCACCGGTGCGCTCGTGCGTCTCCGCCGACGCGGATTTCGCACACCGCTACCGGGAATATTTCTTTCCAACGTGCGTTCACTTTGCAATAAACTGGACGGACTTCAGCTACTGGTTGGGAAAAACAGAGACTTTTCTTCATCTTCCGTTCTGTGCTTCACGGAGACGTGGCTGTGCGGATCGATCCCGGACTCTGCGCTGCAGCTGGCGGGTTTCCAACTCCACAGAGCGGATCGCCACACGGAACTTTCCGGCAAGACGAAAGGAGGAGGAATCTGTTTTTATACCAACAGTGGCTGGTGCAACGACGTGACAGTGATGCTGCAACACTGTTCTCCTGATCTGGAATCATTTATCATCAACTGCAAACCTTTCTACTCCCCCCGTGAGTTCGCTTCGTTCATTCTGGTCGGTGTTTACATCCCACCGCAGGCCAACGTGCAGGAGGCCCAGCACAAACCCGGACTCCCTAGTTATTGTCCTTGGTGACTTTAACAAAGGAAATCTCACACGTGAACTCCCCAAATACCGACAGTTTATTAAGTGCCCCACCAGAGAGGAGAACATCCTGGATCACTGTTACACCACAGTCAGCAGGGCCTACCACGCCGTCCCCCGAGCTCCACTGGGAAACTCTGACCACATCATGGTCCACCTGATTCCCGCTTACAGGCAGAAGTTAAAGCTCTGCTAACCTGTGGCGAGGACATCAAAGCAGTGGACCAGTGAGGCTGTGGAGGAACTCCAGGCGTGCTTGGACTGTACTGACTGGGACGTTTTCAGGACTGCCACCAACAGTCTGGATGAGTTCACAGAGGCTGTGACATCCTACATCAGCTTCTGTGAGGACAGCTGTGTACCATCACGCACCAGGGTGAGTTACAACAATGACAAACCCTGGTTCACAGCCAAACTCAGACAGCTACGGTCGCAAAAGCCACAGCGATGCTACATTTCCCATTTTAAGGCAGATATCATGGCCCCACACCCTGAAAATGTTGCTGTACATTTAATCGATATTTAGAGGGGATTAACCTTTAAGAGTTGGCGACCTAAAAGTAAGAGAAGTGGGCTTCGATCCCCATCCAGGCAAGATAAATCTGAGTGCTCTGTTTCTCCTTGAGCAAGGGAGATCACGCCGTGGTTGTCAGTAGATACATAAAGGTTGATGAAGAGGGTCAAACTAATTTATTGACCAAAAGTCAGGGGTCAAAGGCTCAGTTTTTGACTGACACACACATTTTCCAAGCCTTGTGACAGTGAATTGTCCCAGTTAGCCATGCCATTGAGCAGGCATTGCACAATACCAGGATCCTGGAAATGGTTCCCATGATTGGAATGCAGGCGTTTTTAATGCTATCAAATACACTTGAGCTTTTTGTGGTTTGACAAGCCCAAACCTCTTCTGTGAAAAACAACTATGGCATCAAAGAAGAGGGCAAGAGAAAGTGGATCAGATTTCTGTTAGCTCACTGTAAGTTACCAAACTGTCCTGACACAGATATTATTAGGAATAGTATACAGGTTCAGCTGGGATACTTTTGGATTATATACTGTGTTTATGAACAATATCACTGATTATATCATTCAGTGACTGGGGAAGAGGGTCTTGGCTGCACCATTCCAGCAAATGGAAACAATTATAATGTCTTGTGCATAATTTTTTCTACACGTATTTGGTGTCTTTAGAAACTTTAAGAACTCTACTGAAATTAAATCAATGTTCTGTGGGTTTGACATCTTTTAACTGCGCAGCATGAGTTTGAAAAAAGACGAGCCCACTGGCAGGTCCGTGGGGATTAGAGGTTAAGGTATTTAAATGTAAATATATATAAATATATCTTGATGTTTAAATTCAAGAAGTAGTACTGAGTTGTACCTCCCTTAATACACAATTCACTGCAAAATATTATGTCGGACTAGATTTACCGCACATGTAAAGCAAACTGAAACAGCTTCAGGGGGGATTGTGTAATTTTATGATCCATGAATCAACCAAGAACAAAAGTTCTTCGAAAGTAATAAATACACTTCTGTTTATCTTAATTGATTCTGTGGAAAAATTGTCTTTCTGCCAGCTGAAGACATACACCCTGGCCGGCAGCTCTTTTACAAATCAGATACCACAGAAAGAAAAGCAACATCTGAATCTGATTCATTTATTAATTCATCTTGTACAAAACAGTTCCATTTTGACACACTCTAAACATCATGATCTACAGTATGTGTACAGTATGTTATTACATGTTAAAAATGAGAACATTGTTTAATATAATAGGCCAGGATCACTTGAAAATAACTGATTATAATGAGACCTCGGCCTGTAGGCACTGATGCTTTGCTTGGTTTGGGATCTCATTAGAAGTATACAAGAGGGTCGTCGAGCCTCTTGAATTGTTGCATATCACTCAGCTCAAAGTCTCCTCCCGCATGTGGGAGTTGTTCGTAAACACGGAGGTGAACATAATCCTCTCCTCCCACATGGACCTGCAAGGAAGTTAAGTAAAGTTTCAGGAGGAAGCAGAAACAAGCTCTTAACACAACACTGATCTTTTCAGTTGAAATGGCAAACAGTTTCTTAATTACACATCTAGCAGACACAGAGCAACATTAGCATTTATTTTGAGCTGTGTTTGTGTCCACAATGTAAAAATATCAACTTTTATTTTATGCACAAGTTGTCATGATTTCAAAACGTAAACTATCAGAATTTAAAGTAAAAATATAAAATGTGCCAAGAAAACAAGTGTCCTGCTTCAACAAAAAGTGAGTCAAGATAACTTTGGATCTTAATTTGTGACTCATTCATTGCAAAGAGAGAAAGTTTTGTAAACTTGAGTTCTGCAATTTTCAGAGTTCAATCCATAATCAGTTATATTAAATAAACTATTTTATTATTAACTTAAAGTTGTCAGTTTCAAGTTTAAATTATGTAGTTATCACTTTCAGATGAGTTCAGTCTTCTAACTGAATGAGTTGACAAAATTGATTGTTTACTTAACTCATCAAATGATGTTATTTAGAAACATTGCTAGTTTATTAGCAATTACTTCCCATCATGCACTGCATTAAGTTTAATTTTAAGGTTAAAATTTGGTAGAAATCTGTGTTTTTCTAAAATGAAAAAAAGTCACATTTGGGGGCAGTTCAGTGTCTTTTTAAACACGTCTCACAGGAACTACATGGTCTTCAAAATGAACACAATGCAAACCATGATGATGGTATGCACTTCAGCCACTCCCTGCTCTGGATCATTCACGCTGGAAATACAGTGAAACTTAAAGAAATCACTGCTCGTGAGGAATCCACTTAATAAGCGAGACAGTAAAATGAAAACTAAAACTTGGAACAGATTTGAGTCACTTAAATAGACTAAATGAGCAGAAATAAGAAATGTGAGATATTCTGGTCTCCACCAACTCCTGAGAAAAATATCTGGCTCTCTTACTGCTTAACGCTCCACTATGTTCACCAGGTAGACACAAACGTTGTCTATCTGACCTTTGGGGCTGGACAGGTGGTGCACAGTGGGTTTTGTACAGCTTTTTTCTAGAGCGGTGACAGTGAACCGAAACATTAAAGTTGTGGGCCAGGCAACCAAAACAAGGACTTAAAGCCACTATAAACCTTCACAGAAATGAGGGGAGCTGCAGAGCCCAGTGATTCAACCAGGGTTCATCACTAAAAGTGACCCCTTTCACATTAAAGTAGACATGTGATCCATTGTTTATATCAAAAAATACTGATTATTGCTGCTTTACATCTCACTTGATCTCTTTGCTGCAGACTTAAAGTTGTTTCCAGTCATTTTGGTTTGTAATGAGCCCCTTTGTGTTCATTGCCTTGTAAATAATAATTACCTTAATGAAGTAGTTGGTCCCAGCCACAACCTGTGTGGCGTAGATATTGGCTTTGAAAACATCATAAGTCTTCCCTGCTTTTTTCTCTGCATGGGGCTTCATCTGAGAGACAATGAGATGATAACAACATCATAATTACACACAGGCCCTGTTTGCTGTGTGCGAATAGTTTCAAGGGGGGAAAAGAAACAAAAAAACAACTGTAATGGTAATCATCAGTTATTTCTACTTACTTGATCACATATCTTCTGGACTTCCTCGTTGGCAGCAACTGGCTTGGGAAGCCCTCCACACTTCGTCGACATTGTGACGGTTTTCAGTGATGAAAATGAGCCAAAGATGAACAAGACACACAGAGCTTCTCTCAGTTTTAAAGCATGGATGTCAGGAAGTCACATGACGCTGTGTTTTGGATTATACCATCAGCGTAGGGGGGTTTCTTTTTTTACCAATGTCGTTAACCGACTAAAACATCCAATAAAGCCTCTGAATCGTCGATATTAAACTACTTTTACAATTATAGTATACATTGTTTGCAGTAGAGAAAGTATGAGAAAGGAAGGTTTTTAATATATATTTGAAGTTTTGTCTTTCGTCGCCCTCTTCACGGACAATGTGTCTTTTTCTCTACTGAAATTAAATCAATGTTCTGTGGGTTTGACATCTTTTAACTGCGCAGCCAAGATTACAACCAAGATTACTTAAAATGTATTTAAATTATGCATTTGAAAAGTTGAAAAAAGTAATGAAATGTAATGTTAAATGCATCAATAATTGCCTTGTGATTTGAAACTTCATTTTTTTTAGAAAGATGTTAATGTAATTTCTACAATATATGTTCATTACACACTGATCAGTCATAAAGTTCATGGCTGTCCTCCAATGCAGTGGGTGTCATTCTTACATTTTACTGTACTGTAAGTGACTCATGCAAATGTTTTCAAAGTTGGGTGTGTTTCAAGGTTCAGTGGAATCGCAAAGATAGATACAGTTTAAGTTTAAGGGTGTGTCATTTTTCTCTGGGTGAGATTGATGCCAAAAGCCTTAAAACAGTTTATAATGTAACTAGTAAGATGTACCTTTGAATGATTTCTGGTGTAAAGAATCATATTATTTTTAAGAATAAACATATTCTTCTATTCTACATATTTTAAACTGCTGACCATATATTGGGAAAGACCAAGCTTTAACTCTAACTCTGTCACTTTTCATGTTCATTGTTTTTATTTTTGCACTTCACAGCAAATCACAGCAATCCACCTTCAATTCTAAGCCACAGCAATGCTACATTTCCCATTTTAAGGCAGATATCATGGCCCCACACCCTGAAATGTTGCTGTACATTAAATCGATATTTAGAGGGGATTAACCTTTAAGAGGTGGCGACCTAAAAGTAAGAGAAGTGGGCTTCGATCCCCATCCAGGCAAGATAAATCTGAGTGCTCTGTTTCTCCTTGAGCAAGGGAGATCAGGCCGTGGTTGTCAGTAGATACATAAAGGTTGATGAAGAGGGTCAAACTAATTTATTGACCAAAAGTCAGGGGTCAAAGGCTCAGTTTTTGACTGACACACACATTTTCCAAGCCTTGTGACAGTGAATTGTTCCAGTTAGCCATGCCATTGATGGCGCTGCAGACGGGCGCCTCGGTGTGTTGGTGCGCGTTACTTTTTCTTGTTTTGTGTGTAAACACTGTGTTTTGCTGCAGCACTGGAGGCTCTTTCACCAGAGAAGAGCTCATGAACATCAGGGCTACAACCCCTGTGGATTTAATTCCCACTTTCATCGCTTCATCCGTGGAATTACTGGACATTCTGGTCAAAGGTGCCCTCACCTTTGTCCACTCAGTGAAGCGCCGGAGGAGAGGGAAACGCACCGTGCGTCTCCGCCGACGCGGATTTCGCACACCGCTACCGGGAATATTTCTTTCCAACGTGCGTTCACTTTGCAATAAACTGGACGAACTTCAGCTACTGGTTGGGAAAAACAGAGACTTTTCTTCATCTTCCGTTCTGTGCTTCACGGAGACGTGGCTGTGCGGATCGATCCCGGACTCTGCGCTGCAGCTGGCGGGTTTCCAACTCCACAGAGCGGATCGCCACACGGAACTTTCCGGCAAGACGAAAGGAGGAGGAATCTGTTTTTATACCAACAGTGGCTGGTGCAACGACGTGACAGTGATGCTGCAACACTGTTCTCCTGATCTGGAATCATTTATCATCAACTGCAAACCTTTCTACTCCCCCCGTGAGTTCGCTTCGTTCATTCTGGTCGGTGTTTACATCCCACCGCAGGCCAACGTGCAGGAGGCCCAGCACAAACCCGGACTCCCTAGTTATTGTCCTTGGTGACTTTAACAAAGGAAATCTCACACGTGAACTCCCCAAATACCGACAGTTTATTAAGTGCCCCACCAGAGAGGAGAACATCCTGGATCACTGTTACACCACAGTCAGCAGGGCCTACCACGCCGTCCCCCGAGCTCCACTGGGAAACTCTGACCACATCATGGTCCACCTGATTCCCGCTTACAGGCAGAAGTTAAAGCTCTGCTAACCTGTGGCGAGGACATCAAAGCAGTGGACCAGTGAGGCTGTGGAGGAACTCCAGGCGTGCTTGGACTGTACTGACTGGGACGTTTTCAGGACTGCCACCAACAGTCTGGATGAGTTCACAGAGGCTGTGACATCCTACATCAGCTTCTGTGAGGACAGCTGTGTACCATCACGCACCAGGGTGAGTTACAACAATGACAAACCCTGGTTCACAGCCAAACTCAGACAGCTACGGTTGCAAAAGGAGGAAGCATTTAGGAGTGGAGACAGAGGCAGGTTCAAAGAGGCCAAGTACAGGTTTAGAAAGGAGGTGAGAGGAGCTAAACGACTGTACTCTGAGAAACTCCAACAACAGTTCTCAGCCAGCGACTCTGCTTCTGTCTGGAAGGGGCTCAGACAGATCACCAACTACAAACCCAGAGCCCCCCACTCTGCTCACGACCTGCGCCTGGCCAACAACCTGAACGACTTCTACTGTCGTTTCGAAAGACAATGGGTCAGTCCTGACACCACGCCCCGTGACTCGATGGCCTCTCCACAACCTCACACCTCAGAGGCCCCCTCCTCCCCCTCCTCCCCCTCCACAGTGACACCTCTCTCAATCCTGGAGAGGGACGTTAACAGACTCTTTAAGAGACAGAACCCCCGCAAAGCAGCCGGGCCACACTCTGTCTCTCCATCCACCCTGAAGCACTGTGCTGATCAGCTGTCTCCGATATTCACGGATATCTTCAACACTTCACTGGAGACATGCCACGTACCAGCCTGCTTCAAGACTTCCACCATCATCCCTGTTCCCAAGAAGCCAAGGACCACAGGACTTAATGACTACAGACCCGTCGCCCTGACCTCTGTGGTAATGAAGTCATTTGAGCGCCTTGTGCTGTCCCACCTCAAATTCATCACTGACCCGCTCCTGGACCCCCTGCAGTTTGCCTACAGAGCCAACAGGTCTGTAGATGATGCAGTCAACTTGACCCTCCACTTCATCCTCCAGCATCTGGACTCCGCGGGAACCTATGCCAGGATCCTGTTTGTGGATTTCAGCTCTGCCTTCAACACCATCATCCCGGCTCTGCTGCAGGACAAGCTCTCCCAGCTGAGCGTGCCTGACTCCACCTGCAGGTGGATCACAGACTTCCTGTCCGACAGGAGGCAGCACGTGAAGCTGGGGAAACATGTCTCTGACTCCAGGACAATCAGCACCGGTTCTCCTCAAGGCTGCGTTTTTTCCCCTCTACTCTTCTCCCTGTACACCAACAGCTGCACCTCCAGTCACCAGTCTGTCAAGCTCCTGAAGTTTGCGGACGACACCACCCTCATCGGACTCATCTCTGGTGGGGATGAGTCTGCCTACAGGTGGGAGATTGAGCATCTGGTGTCCTGGTGCAGCCAGAACGACTTGGAGCTCAATGCTCTCAAGACAGTGGAGATGGTTGTGGACTACAGAAAGGACCCAGCCCCACTCACCCCCATCACCCTGAGAGACTCCCTAGTCAACACTGTGGAGTCCGTCCGCTTCCTGGGCTCCATCATCTCCCAGGACCTCAAGTGGGAGCTGAACATCAGCTCCATCACTAAGAAAGCACAGCAGAGGATGTACTTTCTGCGGCAGCTGAAGAAATTCAACCTGCCAAAGACGATGTTGGTGCACTTTTACACTGCCATCATCGAGTCCATCCTCACCTCCTCCATCACCGTCTGGTACGCTGCTGCTACTGCCAAGGACAAGGGCAGACTGCAGCGTATCATTCGCTCCGCAGAGAAGGTGATTGGCTGCAATCTACCTTCTCTCCAGGACCTGTACACCTCCAGGACCCGGAGGCGTGCAGGGAAGATTGTGGCCGACCCCTCCCACCCTGGTCACAAACTGTTCGAGACTCTCCCCTCTGGCAGGAGGCTGCGGTCCATCAGGACCAAAACCTCTCGCCACAAGAACATTTTTTTTCCCGTCTGCAGTTGGCCTGATCAACAAGGCCCGGGACCCCCACTGACACGGACCCTTATCCCCAAACAGACACTACGCGTTACATTAACGCACAGACCCCCGGCGAAATGCGTTACATTAACGCACACTAGTGGACTGTTAGTACTTTAAAATACGACACTTATGTATACCCTTGCACCTTGCACTACTTGTCTTGTCTGTACTTGTCTGTAATTGTCTGTACTTGTTACGCACCAATACACCACAGCAAATTCCTCGTATGTGAAAACCTACTTGGCAATAAACCCAATTCTGATTCTGATTCTGATTCTGGCATTGCACAATACCAGGATCCTGGAAATGGTTCCCATAATTGGAATGCAGGCGTTTTTAATGCTATCAAATACACTTGAGCTTTTTGTGGTTTGACAAGCCCAAACCTCTTCTGTGAAAAACAACTATGGCATCAAAGAAGAGGGCAAGAGAAAGTGGATCAGATTTCTGTTAGCTCACTGAAAGTTACCAAACTGTCCTGACACAGATATTATTAGGAATAGTATACAGGTTCAGCTGGGATACTTTTGGATTATATACTGTGTTTATGAACAATATCACTGATTATATCATTCAGTGACTGGTGAAGAGGGTCTTGGCTGCACCATTCCAGCAAATGGAAATAATTATAATGTCTTGTGCATAATTTTTTCTACACGTATTTGGTGTCTTTAGAAACTTTAAGAACTCTACTGAAATTAAATCAATGTTCTGTGGGTTTGACATCTTTTAACTGCGCAGCATGAGTTTGAAAAAAGACGAGCCCACTGGCAGGTCCGTGGGGATTAGAGGTTAAGGTATTTAAATGTAAATATATATAAATATATAAATATATCTTGATGTTTAAATTCAAGAAGTAGTAGTGAGTTGTTCTAGTTCTTAATACACAATTCATTGTAAAATATTATGTCGGACTAGATTTACCGCACATGTAAAGCAAACAAACAGCTTCAGGGGGGATTGTGTAATTTTATGATCCATGAATCAACCAGGAACCTGGAGCAACAGCTGCCATTTGGCAGACAAAAGATCTTCGAAGTAATAAATACACTTCTGTTTATCTCTATTGATTCTGTGGAAAAACTGTCTTTCTGCCACTGGTTCAGTGGAATCGCAAAGATAGATACAGTTTAAGTTTAAGGGTGTGTCATTTTTCTCTGGGTGAGATTGATGCCAAAAGCCTTAAAACAGTTTATAATGTAACTAGTAAGATGTACCTTTGAATGATTTCTGGTGTAAAGAATCATATTATTTTTAAGAATAAACATATTCTTCTATTCTACATATTTTAAACTGCTGACCATATATTGGGAAAGACCAAGCTTTAACTCTAACTCTGTCACTTTTCATGTTCATTGTTTTTATTTTTGCACTTCACAGCAAATCACAGCAATCCACCTTCAATTCTAAGCCACAGCAATGCTACATTTCCCATTTTAAGGCAGATATCATGGCCCCACACCCTGAAAATGTTGCTGTACATTAAATTGATATTTAGAGGGGATTAACCTTTAAGAGGTGGCGACCTAAAAGTAAGAGAAGTGGGCTTCGATCCCCATCCAGGCAAGATAAATCTGAGTGCTCTGTTTCTCCTTGAGCAAGGGAGATCACGCCGTGGTTGTCAGTAGATACATAAAGGTTGATGAAGAGGGTCAAACTAATTTATTGACCAAAAGTCAGGGGTCAAAGGCTCAGTTTTTGACTGACACACACATTTTCCAAGCCTTGTGACAGTGAATTGTCCCAGTTAGCCATGCCATTGAGCAGGCATTGCACAATACCAGGATCCTGGAAATGGTTCCCATAATTGGAATGCAGTCGTTTTTAATGCTATCAAATACACTTGAGCTTTTTGTGGTTTGGCAAGCCCAAACCTCTTCTGTGAAAAACAACTATGGCATCAAAGAAGAGGGCAAGAGAAAGTGGATCAGATTTCTGTTAGCTCACTGTAAGTTACCAAACTGTCGTGACACAGATATTATTAGGAATAGTATACAGGTTCAGCTGGGATACTTTTGTATTATATACTGTGTTTATGAACAATATCACTGATTATATCATTCAGTGACTGGTGAAGAGGGTCTTGGCTGCACCATTCCAGCAAATGGAAATAATTATAGTGTCTTGTGCATAATTTTTTTCTACACGTATTTGGTGTCTTTAGAAACTTTAAGAACTCTACTGAAATTAAATCAATGTTCTGTGGGTTTGACATCTTTTAACTGCGCAGCATGAATTTAAAAAAAGACGAGCCCACTGGCAGGTCCATGGGGATTAGAGGTTAAGGTATTTAAATGTAAATATATATAAATATATCCTGATGTTTAAATTCAAGAAGTAGTACTGAGTTGTACCTCCCTTAATACACAATTCACTGCAAAATATTATGTCGGACTAGATTTACCGCACATGTAAAGCAAACTGAAACAGCTTCAGGGGGGATTGTGTAATTTTATGATCCATGAATCAACCAAGAACCTGGAGCAACAGCTGCTATTTGGCTGACAAAAGTTCTTCGAAAGTAATAAATACACTTCTGTTTATCTTTATTGATTCTGTGGAAAAATTGTCTTTCTGCCAGCTGAAGACATACACCCTGGCCTGCAGCTCTTTTACAAATCAGATACCACAGAAAGAAAAGCAACATCTGAATCTGATTCATTTATTAATTCATCTTGTACAAAACAGTTCCATTTTGACACACTCTAAACATCATGATCTACAGTATGTGTACAGTATGTTATTACATGTTAAAAATGAGAACATTGTTTAATAGAATAGGCCAGGATCATTTGAAAATAACTGATTATAATGAGACTGCGGCCTGTAGGCACTGATGCTTTGCTTGGTTTGGGATCTCATTAGAAGTATTCAACAGGGTCGTGGTGGCTCTTGGATTGTTGCATATCACTCAGCTCAAGGTCTCCTCCCGCATGTGGGAGTTTTTTGTAAACACGGAGGTGAACATGATCCTCTCCTCCCACATGGACCTGCAAGGAAGTTAAGTAAAGTTTCAGGAGGAAGCAGAAACAAGCTCTTAATACAACACTGATCTTCTTTTCAGTTGAAATGGCAAACTTGTTAGCAAACAGTTTCTTAATTACACATCTAGCAGACACAGAGCAACATTAGCATTTATTTTGAGCTGTGTTTGTGTCCACAATGTAAAAATATCAACTTTTATTCTTATGCACAAGTTGTCATGATTTCAAAACATAAATTATCAGAATTTAAAGTAAAAATATAAAATGTGCCAAGAAAACAAGTTTCCTGCTTCAACAAAAAGTGAGTCAAGATAACTTTGGATCTTAATTTGTGACTCATTCATTGCAAAGAGAGACAGTTTTGTAAACTTGAGTTCTGCAATTTTCAGAGTTCAATCCATAATCAGTTATATTAAATAAACTATTTTATTATTAACTTAAAGTTGTCAGTTTCAAGTTTAAATTATGTAGTTATCACTTTCAGATGAGTTCAGTCTTCTAACTGAATGAGTTGACAAAATCGATTGTTTACTTAACTCATCAAATGATGTTATTTAGAAACATTGCTAGTTTATTAGCAATTACTTCCCATCATGCACTGCATTTAGTTTAATTTTAAGGTTAAAATTTGGTAGAAATCTGTGTTTTTCTAAAATGAAAAAAAGTCACATTTGGGGGCAGTTCAGTGTCTTTTTAAACACGTCTCACAGGAACTACATGGTCTTCAAAATGAACACAATGCAAACCATGATGATGGTATGCACTTGAGCCACTCCCTGCTCTGGATCATTCACGCTGGAAATACAGTGGAACTTAAAGAAATCACTGCTCGTGAGACAGGTAGTGCACAGTGGGTTTTGTACAGCTTTTTTCTAGAGCGGTGACAGTGAACCGAAACATTAAAGTTGTGGGCCAGGCAACCAAAACAAGGACTTAAAGCCACTATAAACCTTCACAGAAATGAGGGGAGCTGCAGAGCCCAGTGATTCAACCAGGATTCATCACTACAAGCGACCCCTTTCACATTAAAATAGACATGTGATCCATTGTTTATATAAAAAAATACTGATAACTGCTGCTTTACATCTCACTTGATCTCTTTGCTGCAGGCTTAAAGTTGTTTCCAGTCATTTTGGTTTGTAATGAGCCCCTTTGTGTTCATTGCCTTGTAAATAATAATTACCTTAATGAAGTAGTTGGTCCCAGCCACAACTTGCGTGGAGTAGGTCTTGGCTGTGAAAACATCATAAGTCTTCCCTGCTTTTTTCTCTGCATGGGGCTTCATCTGAGAGACAATGAGATGATAACAACATCATAGTTACACACAGGCCCTGTTTGCTGTGTGCGAATAGTTTCAAGGGGGAACAAAAACAAAAACAAAAACAACTGTAATGGTAATCATCAGTTATTTTTACTTACTTGATCACATATCTTCTGGACTTCCTCGTCGGCAGCAACCGGCGGGGCAAGCCCTCCACACATCATCGACATTGTGACGGTTTTCAGGGATGAAAATGAGCCAAAGACGAACAAAACTCACGGAGCTTGTCTCAGTTTTAAAGGCGTTCAGTCGAGTCAGGAAGTCACATGACGCTGTGTTTTGGATTATACCATCGGCGTAGGGGGGTTTCTTTTTTCACCAATGTCGTTAACCGACTAAAACATCCAATAAAGCCTCTGAATCGTCGATATTAAACTACTTTTAAACTTTTAGCATACATCGTTTGCAGTAGAGAAAGTATGAGAAAGGAAGGTTTTTAATATATATTTGAAGTTTTGTCTTTCGTCGCCCTCTTCACGGGCAATGTGGGTTAATCCGGGGCATGGCTGTGTGCGGAGATGACAGGGAACTGTGATCACACCAGCCCACCACTGACGGGCTGGACTGGAAACATGTCTCGTGGGTTCCAGGTTTGGAGATGGTGAGGATCAAAGATGAGTCATGCACCACCCTAAACAGCTTCATAAGCGTTTCCTTCTTTCTCTCTTTTAATTCCTTTTTTAACAGCCTGCAGTGCAGCAGATACAAAGCTCCCACAAATAAACAACAGGCTGCACTGATTCAGCATTAAAACCCTCTCTGTGGTCCCTTTCTGCAAGTTTATTGAACAGATTTTGTGACTGTGGATGATTAATGATTAAAGCTTCTTGGACAAACTCTCCTTTGAGCAGCGTTGACAGGTTATAAATCACTAAACAGGCCAGAGAAAATGATTAATCCTCTGTTTAATTTCCTCTATTTGCAGTAGTGGAAAGTTACTAAGTACATTTACTCACATTTACTGTATTCAAGCACAATTTTGAGATACTTTTACTTTACTTGAGTAGGATGTTGTCATTGTATCCCACTTTTATTTATACTTTACAAGGATACAAGGTTCATTTATTGTCAAGGGAGACAAATTATAAAGTATATATATATATATATATATATATATATATATTACCATTTAGTGACGAGAATGTGTTTCTAATATGGTCAACAAGGTCTATAAATACATGTTTGATGTGGAAGAACATGACTGGCCTCCAAGAAAGCCTTCCCAGAAGTCTTATTTATATTTATATGTCTACTGATCAGTGGCATTTAATGTTGGGTATACGATATTCCCATCATGTAATTACATTTTTAGAGAACTTAATTAAAGTCACACAATCCAATTCAGCCTCAAGCACACAGATAAATAAATTAAGAAGGGCTGACCACTCTGATCAACGCATGACGGAGACGTACGAACAAGCAAATGGGAAACCCAATGAGCACATCTGCTGGACAAGTGTGACAAATCCATGATCAGTAAGAACTTCCGCTGTGACAGACATCCTAATCTTGAATCAGGATAAGTACCGTAGATCCATCAGTGTAAAATAAGGTCGCGTATAGTCAGCTCAGACTGTAGCCAGTGTGTGTGCACAGCAGCAAAACAAGTAGGCCAAAAGAATCTCACGGGGAAATAAAGTTGGCACGATACTCACTGAATTTGACATCAAAGACAGATGTGTTTCAGCAACTGCAGATTGTGTGGCAGGAGATGATACCCTAATACGGACAGGTTTTAGAAATGATCTGTGTGTGAAGAATTTGCAGGTGGTTTCTGCAGTTATGTGGGGATGGAGATCCCGAGGGTCAGTGAAGAGATGCTTTAATGAGCGCTGAGAAAAGGTTCAGCAGTGATAATGAGGCTCCGCCGAATATATTCCCTCACAATGGCTGAATTATGCCATCAGATGGGGCAGAACTCCCCCTGGGTAGCGATATGTTCTTCGTGTTCATTATTTATTCACTTCTTGGAGGGAAATCTTGTGGTGTTGGAAAAAAGGTGTAAAATCAAAAAACCTCGATTCTAAGCCACAACAACGCTACACTTCCCATATTAAGGCAGTTATCATGGCCCCACACCCTGAAAATGTTTGCATTTCATCAGTATTTAGAGGGGATTAACCTTTAAGCAGTGTTGACTTAAAAGTTAGAGAAGTGGGCTTTGTTCCCCTTACAGGAGTGCTGTGGGTTTGACAAAGTTTTCACTGCACAGCATGATTTATTACACAAACCTTTGTAAAAAAAAATGTCAGAGTACATTTTCCACATATATAAGGCAGACTGAAACAGCTTTAGAGGGGACTGTGTTATCTTATGATCCATAAATCAATCAAGAACCTGGAGCAATATCAACAGCTGTCATTTAGCTGACGTAAGTTTTTTGAGTATTAAATACACTTCTGTTGTCTTGATGCTTGTGTGGACAAATGTGTTTGTCCAAGCCTTTGTCTGCCGGCTGAAGACATACACCCTGGCCTGCAGCTCTTTTACAAATCAGATACCACAGAAAGAAAAGCAACATCTGAATCTGATTCATTTATGAATTCCTCTTGTACAAAACAGTTCCATTTTGACACACTCTAAACATCATGATCTACAGTATGTGTACAGTATGTTATTACATGTAAAAAATGAGAACATTGTTTAATATAATAGGCCAGGATCATTTGAAAATAACTGTTTATAATGAGACTGCGGCCTGTAGGAACTAATGCTTTGCTTGGTTTGGGATCTCATTAGAAGTATACAAGAGGGTCGTGGTGGCTCTTGGATTGTTGTATGTTACTCAGCTTAATGTCTCTTGCATCACATGGGTTTTTTTGGTGAACATGATCCTCTCCTCCCACATGGACCTGCAAGTAAAAGTAAGGTTGGAGTTGCATTTGTGTCTTTGGCTTAACATTAACAAGTAGTTAGGAGTTGTCAGCATTTTTAAAAATATAATTGTGCCAAGAAATCAAGGTAGTCTCTTGCTTCAACAAAAGTGAGTCTCATAATCGGTTATATTGAATAACCAAAATAATGAGTTCACAAAATGTCCAATTGACTTAACTCATCTCAACTCTAAAGTTAAAATTCTCTGGATTTTTTTCCTAAAAAATGTTTAGAAATTTCTTGTGAAAAAGTGGGATAAGTAGCTCTTGATAGACTTTCCATCTTTGTAAGACCCTTCCAAATATAATTGTGTCCCTCTGTAGCCAAGAGTTCAAAATTGTTTTACATTTGTTAATATAATATTGAGGAAGTTATGCGTCTTTAATAGGTGTGTCAGAGGAGCTACATGGTGGGGGTTGGTATGCACCTCAGCCACTCCCTGCTGTGAGTGATACATGCAGGAGGTATGCTGAAAGCTGCAAATGTAATAAGTTGCATTTGATTAAATGACCAAATAATTTGTTTTATTCTGAGCTTATTTTTTTTTTTTTTATTATGGCTTAGTTTTATTCTGTCAAAAACAACCTACACATTACATATTTGTACAAATATATATATATAAAAAAAGGGGGGAAAACATTTAACAACAAACCAAAAATTGCACATAAACACAAACACAACAATAACCACATAGAGTTTCCTGTCAACATATGTCCAACATATCCTCTGATTAAAAAAAAAAAAAAAACTGTCCTGCAACCAACTCATTAGAAAAACATGTCCAGCCTTTTTCCAACCTGAGGATGGCGGCAAACGCAGCGTTTAGTGCGGGACAGTCCCGAAGAAGAAGAAGAAGAAGAAGGAGGAGGAGGAGGAGGAGGAGCAGAGACATCATGACATCATGACATCCACGCACGGCGGCCTGCGGGGCGCACCGGTCCTCATCATGCTGTCCTGTCTGCTGGCGCGGAGCCTCTGCCAGGTCTCTGCGGGGGTGAGCCGCGGGTGCTGCCCGACCTTCGGCTCAGTTTTGCGGCCTTTTGCAACCTCGAGTCCCGCATGCGGAGAAGCGTCCGACAGCGGTAAAATATATATATATTTCCTGGTAGAAAAGTCCAGGAAGTCCAACAATACTCACCTCAGTGTGCCTGTGTGTCTTTAACCTGCTGGGTGTCGTGATGTTCCTGTTAGATCTAAATGTTTTAAAGAGATGTCTGAACATATGGCCTTACTTCCGTACTCGTTTATTATAGTAGACTGTCCTCAGGCTACATGTGGTGAAAGGTGAAAGGCACTTGTACATTTACTTTAGTAGGCTGCTACAGGTGTGAGGTAAATATTGTAGGCAACTTTTTAGTAGTTTAGTTGCTGATTGAGATCAATAACACAAATATATACATATAATCAAGAAAGACATTTTTGATTAATTCTTACAGGTTAAGGTAAAAGACTAGATTAGTTCAAATTAGCTCCACCTTTAGGCCAAATTGAAGGTCGAACAAATGAATGCATCAGTAACATGCACAAGCCTATACATGGTATATTTTGATGCTCATTGTGTAGCCGACTTGTGTAGTAAAACTTTGAATACGTGACTTTTACTTGTACAAGGGTATTTCTTCACTGCGGTATTGCTACTTTTACGAGAGTGAAAGATGCGAATGCTTCTTCCCCCGCTGCTGCCAGCGTTGTCCAACTGAATGGACTGAAGAATGTGTCCCATCCAGTGGTTTTCATGCGATTGTTGGAAACAAGTGAGTTTGGTCGACTGGCATTTTTGTTTCAAGTGGACCACAATGGTGTGCGAGTAGTGAGCGGCGAACGCTCCAGTTTCTCCTCACAGCAGCAGTCACATTGGCCTGCTCTACATGCTCAATTAACACAGGTTACTGTTAATCAATGGATGGTGAGTTTATCGGTCGTCGGTAAAAAGGGGTCCAATTTGCAAAAAGGTGAATTTTAACTTTATCTTTTCTGTTTCTCAGCTTCAGTGGTCACCTACTCGCAGCTGAAGACAATGCTGTCCAACCGTGACATTCAGCTGTTTGATGTGAGAAATCCTGATGAATACCAGGCCGGACGCATTCCAGATGCTGTCAATATCCCACGTAAGTGTTAGACACATGTACAAAGTGCGAAGAAAGAGTGGTCTTCCATGGGGTTTTTACTTCCACATCGTTTGTATGTATGTGAATGCCAGTGGGCGACCTGGAGGAGTCTCTGAAGCTGTCCCCAAAGAACTTCCAGCAGAAATTTGAAGTGAGGGCTCCTGGGAAAGACGACGACAACATTGTGTTTCACTGCAAAAGTGGCAACAGGAGCGCCAAAGCGCTGGACATCGCCCGTGGGCTGGGATTTAGCAGGTAAAACAGCAGATGCTCTTGTATACACTCGTGAAACATGTCCATCAAGTAGTCCAATCATTACGTGGCCCATTAACAGTCACAGCTATTTACTCAAGAGGTAATAAATAAAAGGGACTCCACTTGAAGTTCTAGAGCACCTGAATTAAATTTCAATCATCTTACATAATGTGGACCCTGCTAAACCACATTATGGACTGTAGTGGAGCTATAAACAGAATTTCTTTTTATGTGTAGTTATTTAATAATTAATCAGTCTTGGGCTTCAACTAGAGTACGATGTCCTTGTATGCTGCTTTGGTTTGTTGAACGCTGGATGACCTATTAGTAGAAAAACAAACAACAGTGAAAAGAGACGAAGCTCTTCTCTTTATGCTTCTTTTTCTCAGGGCGAGACACTTTAAAGGAGGGTACAGTGAGTGGGCTGAGCGAGAAGGAAAATGAAGGAATCTGGGCTGAATTCTGCACTTATCTCCATATCTTTATAAAGAAAATACAGTTAATACAAAACTACTGAATTTAAATGACACATATGTTACTCTTTAATATCATATTGACTGTTTCTAAATTACAATTTAGATTCACACTGACTGTGTCTTTATAAGTTACTAATTTTATTCATATTAACTGTCACTTTATAGGTAAAAACCACTTTAAAGATTGAACTTCTTTGCCATATTACATTTCTGTGAAGACATTTGATTCATGAGAAATTGGATAATGTGAAAGTGCTTGATGTTGATTAAACTTTATAAAACTGTATACATGTCTTTGTAGACCTGCATTTTGTCCCAATTCTGCACTACACACTTATTTTTTTACAGTTATTTTCACCAAAAAAATTGTTATTTATTTATTTTTGTATTGCTCATAGCAGTTTGTGTGAACTTATGAACGCAGCTGCAAAGTAAAAAAGAATAGATACAAATTCTGAAAGTACAAATAAAAGGTGAGTCAATATGAGTTGAATCATAATTACACAACATAAACATTCATGTTTCTGTTCATTAGTTCTTTTTTTATGTCTGTAGTTTCAGTTTAAGGGTGATTTTTATAATTTAATTTCATACAGCTCTTATAATCTGCTCAACCATTGTGCTGTGGAAAGTGCATCCATGCTGAGCTAAAGTCCAGTTATACATAACCAATTGAATATTTAGCAAGTATGAAAGTCTACAAACATCAGGAATTACTCCCAATAATGCCCCTTAGGATTCATTTGCAAGTTGTGTTTGATGGTGTTTTTTTATTTTTGTTGTTTTCTCGTGCGTTCATAAAGCTGTTTACAACCATTCTAAATTTATTTTAAGGTTCTCAATTTCCTTTGTGCAATGCATCATGCGAAAATAGAATAAATCAACAGCTCACTCAAAGTAGAGCATTCTTTAGTATGCATACTGACTTTTTTGGAGTATACATGTATTCTAATTTGACACTTCCACAGTATGGAACTGGGACATAGTTGCTGTTTCCAATACAAACTTATTGAACACAGTATGTTGTATACTTTATGTTAGAACTGCAACAATAAGTTGATTAATCGATTAGTCAATTGGCAGAAAATTAAATGGCAAATATTTTGATACCGAATATTTTTGGTTTTGGTAACTTCAGTGTGACAATTTTCAACTTTTCTTTGTCCTTTATGATAATAATAAAAATGTTTGGATTTTGGACATTTGGTCAGATAAAACAAAAAAATAGCTGATATCACTTTGTAGTTGTGAGCAGTTCATCCATCAACTGCAAAATCAAAATTCAATTGTTTTTTACAATGCCTAGAGACTGTTTTAAGTGTGGCCTACTTTATTTTATCACTTTTCTAGTGTGAACATACTCACACATATGATCTCAGTCTGTGTTTGAAACGCAGCCGGTGTGTTCCAGTGTCGCATATAAGCAGTTCAATCTTTGAGCCAGGAGATGGCAGCAAAATTTCAACCAACTCTGAAAAGAGTTATTTTTCCTACCACTGTCCTTTATCATAACTGTAGCAATGCCCCCTCAGTACGGACCTTCACACTGGTAATGGACTAGACAGGCCTATGCTTTGGGAGTAACAGCTGTCTGAGCAGCTGTCAAGAGCCCGACCTGCACAAGGTCCACACATCCCTCATTCAGAGGAGCAGATCCCACGTCATCCACCACCTTTCCACCCTAACCCCTCTCAACTGGGCTATATGCAAAACGTCAACTGTACAGCAGGTGTGTGTTTGTGTGCGTGTGTGCGTGTGTGTGTGTGTGTGTGGATGCTCTGTTTCTGGTTTCTGACTGAGTGAGCCCACTGTGGGTTTATAGTTGACCCTCTCAATGAACATGTAAAAAGAGTTTGGACGTGCCTCTGTTCAAAAACACCTTTATTTTTGGCACGTTTAACACATGAATCATCCAGTCAGTGAGGCAACAGCCATTCTAGAAATAAATTACACACATCCAGTAGCTGCCATTCATGTGGAAGAGGCTGGGATTCATTTCCTGAATGTACATAAATGGACTGCAAGGGAAATGAAAAAGGACATTTGAGATATGAATGAGTGGAGAAACCAAACCAATATCCAAAGTCAAAATTCAGCATGTGTTATGGATAAGGATATGGATAAGTTTCAAATGTATGGATTCATGCCAGCTGCAGTGTTTTAGGATTCTCTTCAGCGCTCCACCGCTCAGGAGATATTTGCCAGCGTGCTGCTGTGGAGGAGAAGGATGGGTCTAATTTCCAATGAGCACCAAGGACATTTGGACACTTTTACATGAGTTAAAACACAAACTGACTGTGGGTTGGTGGTGAAAAATGATCAGCTACGGCTGTTTGTCATCTGCTGCTGTTACGCCAAACAGGCCATCAACCTCCAGCTGCTCATTGCTTTTAAAAGATGCACTTTAAGGGAGGCTTTGCAATGAAATCTACAGTGAGGCTGTGCATGCCATTTAAGTATAAAAATATCTGGAAATGTGATCTATGTGGTCTTCATTTACCCTCCAACTGACTGATTAATGAAGTGATAAGAAAAATCAATTTTGTAGGCTATTTAAAATAAAACAAAGTGTCACGGAACAGAACGTCTATGCATTTTCTCTAGTGTTTTAATATAAAATTTGACTCTTGGAACTGGTTCGTAGAGGGGGGGAAAAAAACAACACCTTCCCTTGGTACATTTCACATTGGTTTGGTCCAGATATAATTTGTTTGGTGCTGCTCCTGCAGGGCTTATTACTCTTATCTTAAAATGCCATGTTGAAGATAGCAAAATAAAGCACATTGGCTGGGAATGTATAAGACAGATAGGTACTTTGTATCTGCACTGATGGTTTCTTTTGGGTTTTTTTTTTCCTCCTTTCTTTTTTTCCTTGTTTTTTTTCTGCATTTCTTTGTGTGAAAGGGAGATGAAAGGGGACCCATAGGATGCAGGAGCCACAAAAGTGTGTCACTCTATAGATTATTTTCATGCATAGACCCAGACTGACCTAGTTTACGTGCTGTAGGTGTTACTGGTCCATTCATCTGGTTTGTTTTATGAGGCCAACAATAGACTATTTTTATGCGAATTTCACTTCCAGCAAAGCACGACCCAGACTGGTTCAGGGTCATGCTGAGGAATACAGCCACGGGACAGGATTGTGACACAAATTCAGGCATTTATGATAATCAGCATCATTAATAAAACGAAATATTGAAGAATAAATATTTTATTATATATATATATATATATATATATATATATATATATATATATATATATATATATATATATAAATCTGTTGTAATAATCGGTCACCTTCATTTGCCACTGCGTCCCTAAACGCGCAAAAAAGGGGGACACCTGACGTCTCCGCCACGCACGCACGCACGCACGCCTCCGGTGTGGCTGCAAAATCAAAATGTTAAAGAGAAAAAAAGCCCAGCGCGTGTTCCCGGCCGTCACAGATCCTTGGAGCTGTGTTTGGGGGGGGGGGGGGTTCATCCGTGAGAGCTTCCCACATTCACATTCGCCTGTGCGCAATGGCACCGAGCGCTCCTCCCGCTGCGCTGGACGCGATGACCGGATAACTTTGAACCCTGCGCGGATGATGCTTTCCCCTCGATGGCATCCGATGAATTCTTCCCTGGGAAACAGTTAACAGGTAAGTGTGTTTACTCTGGATGGGGGGAAACAGCGTAAAGCGTCATTTAAAAGTCCCTTTTGGAAGTGTTTTCTTGTTTCCGCTCCAAGGTGCGCGCCTTGAATTCAATTCGCATCTGCCGCTCCGTTTGCTAATTGTTTCACTCTGCGTGTGAGCTGACAGGTGATCGTGTGGGATGAGATCTTTACTGGATTATGTTTGACCCCAGTCTCTCTGCAAGTGTGATCGCGGAGCCTGATAAGGTGCTCCATCACGGGGCTTAATTGAATTTTGAGATTAAGGTTGGACTCGCGCAAATTAAACTGGCAATTGTAACACAGTTTGTGGGGACTACAGTGGCTGTCAGTTGATTGCCAGTTAATGAATGCATAATCAATCTTGTGATACTGTAAGTTGTCTTTAGGTTTTAGCTACTGTATATGCAGGCAAACACAGTAACACCCCCATCCCTCCTTCTTCATAGGCTTCAGAGCATGCAGATGCATAAGTGGCACAATGCTATAGAGCCTATAAGTGGGCATGTGTGTGGGCACTGGCATGCATCTGAGGGGTCAAATAATGCTCATGTCATACACATTTGTAAGAGGGTCAGAGTCCTGCACACTTAAGTTGAGCGAGCAGGATCGTGAGGCGGTTAATGTGAGAGGGAGGTCTGGCGAACAGAAGAGTGAAGAGGGAAATCTGTTTCAATTAGCAGTTTATTTACAGTAAGCCAACCATTCACCGGAGCACTTTGCAACATTGCATCACAGATTAAAAATGAATGTGTGTGTGGGTGGCTTTATGATCTCCATTCCCTTATGACCTGTCGCACCTCATTTTGTGTTTAAATTCAGAGCTGTACTCCTATTAGGAGGCTTCAAGGTGATTGGTATCGGTGGCTGGTTTTCTCTTCAGATTCTCTTGTGGACATCCATATGATACTGGAGCCACTGAGGAACTGAGTGGAATTATAGACTGAGGAAGTCTTTAAAAGCCTCCTGGGTTTCAGCCAGGTCTAAAAATGATCCTAGTTTCTCTGTGTCTTCTACCCTATTTCTGTCACAGAAAGCGAGGGAATGGACGGGGGAAGCTGGGTAAGGTGGATCAGTTTGTTTTAGCATCTATAGGCACAGGTGGGATCATCACCACAGCGCTGTTGTCTGGACTCGAGCCAGATGGGGAAGATTGGGAATAAATGAGAGGAAGGATGGAGTGCAAGGAGCAGAACCTGGGACCACAGCCAACCCGTCCTCTCAGGGCGGCAGCGCTGACTTATTACTCCTCCCTGATGAGCTAACCTCACTGACACTGGTCAAAGACACACTGCCAGCCCCTCATTAAAGTTACCTCTCTGCTTTGTAGTTTCTCTTTGTTGTGTTAAAAGCCATTTACAGGAAGGAAGGAAATACATTTGAACGGCTGACTGGAAAAAATCATAAATGCATCGTGCTGTCGATGAGGTTTGCTGTTAAGAGCCGAAAATTTCTGCTGAGTCTTTATGGAGCAGATTGTCTGTATAAGACGTATAAGTATTTTGAGGAGGCATCGATATGTGCTTCCATTGTTCATTTAGCAGGAAGACACTGGTGCCAACCCACAGCAAACAGTAGTGATGTACAAGGAAGGACATTACTGCTGGGATGCATTTCAACTGTATTATTTACCCGTTCATCTAACTACTGTTGCTAGGAGCCAGGAGAAGTTTCCCATTAGGCCTCTGGCCTGAAATGATGCGACCGATCTGATGGATAATATGCTGCACTTTCATCTGACTTCTGAGATGTGAGAAATGTTATGTCTGTGTTTGAGTGACAAGCCAAACAAGAGGGAGCTACATGATGAACGGGTTAACACCAAACTATGCTCTTTTCCTTTGGTAGGTCTGCCAAACATCTCACCTCCCATGTCACCAGGACGCCTCCATGGCGATATTTAGCAGCGCAGAGCAGCTCTGGAACGAATCATACGACATCGGATGGGATGAGCGGAATGAGAGCTCAGAGGCATCAGGGCAGGAGGAGGAGCGTAACTACTACGCCATGCTGTACTCCCTGCTCATCCTGGCCATCGTGTTTGGAAACGTGCTGGTGTGTCTGGCTGTGCTGAGGGAGCGCTCTCTCCAGACGACCACCAACTACCTGGTGGTCAGCCTGGCCGTGGCCGACCTGCTGGTGGCCTCGTTGGTCATGCCCTGGGCTGTGTACCTAGAGGTGAGGAGCTTTGAGCCAGAGCAGTGGTTCCCAACCTTGTTTTTCTTTTTCTTTTTTTTTTTGTCTGACATGGGGGTAAATCATGTTTCATTTCAGTTAATTTCAATTTATTTCAAAGTGGATGTTCAGGAACACTACGTTAAAGTGGAAATGTTAGTTGAATTGTCAGTTTTCGAACTTGTTACGTGGTGAAAACTCTGTAGGTAAAGGTAGTTTAGATACTGCTTCACTATTCATGTAGGTTATACATAATTGCTGAAGGACATACTGAATATTAACAAATAATGACTTCATCTGCCATGGGTAATTGGCTGAGCTTCATATTACAAAGAAGCTACTGCAAACCTGTCAATATAATTTTTATCAAACCTCTGAGGCAAGTCGCCACTTATGGTTGCTGTTAATTTTTTCATTTGCACTTAACAGATATGCACTAATGAAGCATAGTTTGTCTGCTAATTGTTCATTTCCTCAGCCTCCATCCTTGTGTCACTTGATGTTCAGTAAATCCATTAACTGTACTGCCGCACATGGCCCTCTAGTCTCCACATTTCATCAAAGTATTACACTGCACAATGAAAAAGCACTGCAGAGGTGTCCGTGCATAAGCACATAGGCACAGGCTTGAGTGCATGTGGAATTGCAACCTTTAAGCTTGGCGGTACTGACTGTGTTGCTCAAGGGCAGGTGTTTACCCACATGAGGTCTAAAAATCATCTGGTTGAAGTCCAGTTATGTTTAACAAGCAGCCACCCTGCTGCCTAAAGTTTGCTCACTGTCAGCAGAAAGCGTTATTTCTCACAGTGTGCACAAGATTCAACAGCAGGTCAACCAGAAAAAGGAAATGAACACACTCAGTGGGCAGAAAACTGACAAATTAAACATGATCATATTCTATGAAAGTTAAATTAAAGTAGTAGACCTCAGTCATGAGTAAGTAAGAAGCTCAGATTCAAAGGGGAGATTTACAATCTCATAAAGAAGGGGTTTACAGATAGTATGACACAAAAGTACAATATTCACTAATTTAGCACGTATGTAATAGTAATATCTTGGATAAGGCTTTGAAAAAAACATGTTAGTTCAGAGTCAGGGACAAAGGCTTTCAACTCCCAAGACTGGCACTGCGAGCACCATCACCCTGCAAACTTTAATCTGAAAGACAGGGGATTAGCTTGTTGTGACCAGAGGGGTTGCTGGTTTGCTTCTGCAGGCATGGTCTTGGTAGGACAAGTGAGTATCGCTCTCCCCACCCTCAGCAGGTTCTAATCATGTGCCCTTGAGCAAGCCACCTGACCCCAGGATGGTACAGTTGATGTATGACTTGTACTTGAAGGAAATGGTTGTATTGGCGGCAATGACTGAGCACTCGCTTTCCACAATTCATCCTAAACGATGTTGCTCTGCCTCAGCAAATGCATGACCTGACTACGGAAACAGCTCCATTTGTAGTGCAGAGGTTACTCCTCTTTCAGGTCAAGATTCTATCTGTAGTGTTTTATTATGTGGAATACGGGGAGATCTGACAGAAAAAACATCAGATTTACTGATACAAATGTACTCCTGCATACACTGCTGATTTATACTAAGGTCAACATTCCTCCTACAAAATATCAAAAAATTTAGCAGTCTCGTTGAAATGAAAATTTATCCACTGTCCTAACAGTTGCGGCTCCTGCTGTATCTTTTTACTGAGACATTTAGCACACTTCACAGCTGTGAAAGCATGGGTCACATATGTTCAAGCACAGTCAATACGAGATGCCTGCAGAGCCCCACTGAGTCACCATCATATTCACCACACTGTGCACACAGTGTTCAATTTGGACCCACATGTGTGCCTCAGTCTTTATTATCTGTGTGTGGTACAGACAAGTACTGTGTACATGCAGCGTATATATTGTGTGCATTGGTGTTAGTTCTATACTTAAGAAGACCAAATTACCTTACAAGTCCTACAGAGATTAGATGAGAGTGGCGTGCCAAAATCAGGACATTATCTCAGCTGTCACTTCTTTTAAGTGCTCGTTTTGTGTTAGGAATTTTGTCTAGGATTGAAATTGAAGGAGTGCTATTTGTATTTAATATTGAGCTACAATAAAGAATTTGCAAGAGAGATTATAAAGAGGTCAGAATTGATGCAGCAGAGACAGAGATATCCTGATTATTATCCCTTCGCTGTGTTCCAGTCCCATACTACAAACTAATTGTATACAGTATATATTGTACTAAGTGTCAGAGAATACTGTTTTTGCTGTTAGAATATAAAAAATCAACATACTTTAACATTTTGTAGTTTTTCTGTTTTTCTAAGACCTTTGTGTCTCACAACCGTGTGCAATTTATTATTTTTGCAGTTGTGAGCAGCTCCTTTATTTACTTTGTGCAATGCATTGTGGCTCAACAGCATCCATCAACAGCACATTTATAATCAAACATCTGTTAGTATGCATGCTGACTTTTTGTAAGTATACTTAATTTGGCACTTATCCCATTTGAACACACAATATACTCAAAACCTGCTTAGACATAATATGGAGTATGGAATTAGAGCACAGTGCCAGTATGGGTCAAGCTGCAAAAATGCTGGTTTCTACACTTCCTATAAAGCAATTGAATAGTGTAATTGGTTACACCGTCCCTGGCTGCTGAACAACCACATCTTTCAAACTAAATGCCCCCAGTTTGTGGCAGGTAATAACCCAGATGATGCAACAGCAGCTGGTTTATTTTCTCAGACTTGATGAAGCTCCTCCAGAGCCACAGAGGACATTATGCAACTGTTTTCACAGGCTGAGCTGTACTAACTAGGACAAGTAAACTGATTTTTATGTGTAAAATTGGTTCCTTTAAAAAATGTAATGAGAATTACTATTCATGGGTATGGGCTAAGGTTAGGTCAAGGGATTTGTGTGGAAAATTAAGCATAACCTTGGAAATAAGTGTTAGCAATAAATGTTTCCACATTAGTTTATATAAGAAAACAAATGTGCATCTGTTTGTCTCTGTGTACGTGTGACAACTTTAGTCCCTGCAAGAGAGATTGTTGTCACTTTACATCTCTGAACGTGTGTGTGTGCCTGTGTGTTTCCCCATGTGTGCCTGCCACCTCCCTGTGTTGGTAGGTGTGACTTAAAAGATTCCGTAGCCAGGCGATGGAGCTTGGATCCCATTTATCTTTGTCAGACAGTTATTACCTGGCATTATAGAGCCTAAGTGAAAGCCTGTCGGTCCGAGCACAACTCTGCCGGTGTGTGTGTGTGGGGGGGGGGGGGGGGGCGTCCTTAATGTTTTAGCTGGGGGTTAATGTCCTTTTTCTGAAAATCCCTTGAGGATAACTACACCCTGTGATTGACACATTTTCTCAATTCTAGTGTCTCATTAGATGCTTACAAAATTATTTATGTTGTTCGTCATCACAGCACATTTACATTTGACTATTTAAGAGCACTTTGCAGTTTGTGTTATCTGAGGACAAGTACTGTATGCTGACATAAACATCTTTTCTGAATCATGCATACATTTGCCTAATTAATAGCCCTATTAGCATAAATGCTTAAATTCAATATATCGAGGTAAATATGTTAGTATTCTTGGCAGCTCAGACTTCTTTTCCTTTATCCTTCCATTCCACCCTTTTTCCTTCTTCCCTGCCTTTCAGTCACATGTACGAGTGTGTGCGTTCATGTGTGTCGCATGATTGGCGCTTCACACTTCATGGTGAAGAAGGGGAAGGGCAACGTGTGCGTTGTTAATCTGCCTGTCTGTCCTGTGCAGGTGGTCGGCGGTGCCTGGCTTTTCAGCCGGCTCTACTGTAACATCTTTGTCACGCTAGATGTGATGATGTGCACCGCCAGTATCCTCAACCTGTGTGCTATCAGCATTGACAGGTGAGTGTGTGAGTGTGTGTGTTGTGTGCTGCAGTTATTGTGTATGACTACAGATGTTGCCATGACATCTCTAGTATAAATGTCATCCATGTGAGATTTCCCGGTCCCACTTTTTTCTTCACTCACAGATATTTCAAAATGTCCCTAGAAAGAGGCCATATTTCCCATCTTGGTCATATCCTCTTGATAGATGTGTGTATATCTGCGTGCATAAGTGAGTGACAGAATGAGAGACAGTGATGAAGAGACAGAAATCAGCAGATAATGTGTACACTGTATGGTTTTGATTTGGCATTCTAGGCTCAGACTTGTGTTGACATCTAATTGCTCTGCATTTGTTTGGATTAATGCAGGAGGAACTGTGCCGTGCATCACTTTAAACCTTTACTGGAGATATGCATCTAGTATTTGCATCATTTATTTGCTTAGTTTTCTTTTTGTGTCACTATTAATAATTAATAACTCTCTACAGTCTCTGAACTTACAACCACTACATAGAATGAATAAAGTACTGCAAGGTCTGGAGGTGTCATGGGGATGTATTTGTACTGCAAGTGTGGAGGAAGTATTTGTCTTCCTCTGCAGTTAAAACTTTCCGATTGAGTGATTTCATAAAAATAGTCGCGTCATCATGTACAAAGCTGGATTACCAACCAGGAAAAGGGGGCCAGGGGAATTGGCACCTCTTAAGTGCAATAACAAATCAGGTGGTCCTGCATTATTATCTAATTATGTGCCCATGTCTTGCAGAGTGTCAAAATCTAGTTTTAACACCTAATTATTCCAGTTTATATTGTGTTCACATGGTGCACATATAATCAGTATTTTTGATATAACAATTGATCATATGACAGTGTGACAACATGTGAAAGGGATCGCTCGTATTGAAGAATTTACAGAGAATTATGCATTATTGCAGCTTCCCTCAGCCTTACAGAGCTTTATAACAAGTCTCAGCTCATTGTTTAGCTGTCTGGCCTGCAACTTAACTATTTTGATTCACTCTCACCACGCTCACAGCATTGTTTTCTGCAAAAAAGCTCCAAAAACCCACTGTACACTACCTGCTCAGCACCAAACGACAAACAGACACAGTTAGCAACTGTTTGCCATATCAACTTAAAGGTGATATGTCAGTGTTGTGTTCACAGCAAGTGGCCAAAAAATCTGGTTAAATAAACACAAATTAATTAATATAATAAAAGAAGCTGAGAGGCCAATAGGGGCCAGATCCCCTTGACTGTCTAATCAGGCCAAAACCAACATCCTGTTTTTTTATTATTTTTTTTATGAACACTTTTACCATAATTTGCATATTTAATTACTTAAATTACATGCCTGCAGGCATATCTGTTTGTCTTGCAGTGTTTTTTTTTTTTTTTGTGTATAACACATACTTTCTGAGAGAAGAAGCTCTTTGGAGCCCTGTGGTTCTCTGTGATTGATTATTAGACAAGTCAACAACACTGCTACAGTATCACACGCTCTGTGAGGTGCTAAATTAAAGCGAAACACCAGGGGCATTCTGTGTCATTGATAGCGTATAACACACCCACATTACCTTTGTGACAGCATTGTTTATTTATAAGTTTATAGCAATCGTCGCTGTGATAGCAGGGATGGTTTGTCGTCTGTATAATGGAACAGTCAAACCAGGCTACTCAGAGTCAGCATAAATACATCAGAAAGGCCTTTTTTGCATCAAACTCCAAGGTGAAATGTCTTTTGTGAAAGTATTTACGGTTCAAGTCATGTTTTTGAGTTGCGAGTCAGAGCTGAGGAGCCTTGTTTCCATCCCCACCTTAAAGTGTAACTTAAAGCAGCACTTGATCAATAAATCATGTACATTATCTTTTAGCTCCACATTTTCATCTCTGTTTTTATTCACTCAGACAGCAACATGGCAGGAGGGTAAAGACATAGTAAAGCAGGGAGAGAAGAATATATTTAGTGAACCTGTGTGCTCCGGGTTTTCGCCCTGCAGATTGCCCAGAGAAGAACCAGTGTAATTAGTCTGATGAGGATAAACAATCATGGCAGTTATCTGGCTCTAAACAACATAACATCACATCCATTTTGGGTCGGGATCCAGCATAATTGCTGCTTCATCTGAGCAATTACTAAACCGAATTTTCCCGGACTCATTATACAGTCTTGGCATATAGTGTGCTGATTAACTCTTAAATCAAAGCTTCACTAGGTTTATTGCTGAATACCCAAATTGTTTCTAAATAGAAATGCCTGGTTTGCTGCTCTGTTGTTGGTCTTTATGTTATCCACTTTGTGTCAGCAGTGCATTTCTTGGCTTTCCCAAAGCCCAATTCTTTTCTCACTCTAATTATTTCCTTTACCGTACTATATCAGCACTTTTTTCTCCATTCAAATGTCACCACATATCCCCTGTGTACACACATTTTTTTCAAGGCTGGACAGTCTCTAATCTATGTGTGTCTGCAGGTACACAGCGGTGGTGATGCCCGTCTTGTACAACACCACCCATCGCTCCAGGAAGAGAGTTTTTATGATGATTGCCACCGTGTGGGTCCTGGCCTTCGCTGTCTCCTGTCCCCTGCTGTTTGGTTTCAACACCACAGGTCAGGTCAACAACATTCTGACTTAATTTCCCTGTCTAGACGCATCATAATGAAGAGTCAGGTTATACAAGATGCAACATTCAATGCGAGGCACGAAGGCACCGTGTTAGTATAAAAAGTCAGGGTCAAAAGTCTTCTTATCGTTTAGGGTCAGTGGTGGGACATGAAATGGAATCTGAAATAGGATTTAAAGGTGCACTCCACACCAATTCAGCATGTGAGAGTCAATTTACTAGTCATGGGGAGCACTGTACTACTCAGCCTTCTGCATGTTGTTTCACTTGTTAACAAACTGCTACAAATATACCAAAATGTATATGATATTAGGCTATTTAAATGCTTAGACTACAAGGTTAATAGTGGAAGCATGTAGTCTAGCAAGATAGAGAGACATTTTTCCAATCAAGAGAAAAATATCTTCCCTTTTTAATTTTTGAATATTGCTTGCATTGAATTCTGCCGACGCCGACAAAATCATGCATTTGGCCAGTGTGACGTGGGAACAAGCAATGAAACGGACAGAGAAATGCGAGAGACATAACCATTAGCTATTTCAATTTCCATAGCCAGCAGCACAGATGCATGACTGCACACAGACAATGAAGAGCATTAGTCAGACACAATGTAAAGCTACTCACAGAGATACAGGCATTTGTTTTAGTCCACTTACAATCAATGCAAAACAATCACTGGTGATTGCAGAAATTCCGCTGTTTTGTCATTATTCAACCACGCATCAACATTGGAAGGATGGACGGATGGGTTCACATCAGGTCCAGGACCAGTCCTTCATTACACTTCAGAAGAAATGGATTGAAAAAGAGAAGCTTGAATTGACAAATACTGTGCCTAAAAAAATGGCAAGAGTCTAAAAAATGGAGGGTGTTTTGGACTGTGGCTAGAAATAGATTTGATCTGTCTGTCCTTGTTTCCATCTGTCTGTGTATTGAGGTATGTTGTATTGATCCAGGGGAACATCCAGGCAGAGGCAAATCACTTCAGTTTGTTCATGCCACTGACATGCAATATACATTTCACAGCTGCTGTAAGAGCCTGTCATTTTTTTCAGACTTTAGTTTACAGCACCATTGGCCTGCCTAATAGATATTTCACTCAGGAATTTTGATTCAAGAATAAGTCCATACACTCTTAATCTTACGTCGAATGGTCTCTTATTTTGAATTTATTGCGCAATAATTATCATTATCAATCATCCCTCCATCTCACAGTCATAGCTGTGAGCATATGTGTGCAGCTCAGTACAATTAAGTATGTATGCAGAATATGAAAGAGGACAAGCCACTGAGGTCATTTTCAAAATGGAGGGCATGCACCATTTTCAAAGGGTCAAGGCTAAATTACGCCTACTGTATCTTTTATTATCCTGTCATTTTGAGGCTGTTTTGCATAATGATATATTTTTTTCTGGCTCAGATGACCCCATGGTGTGCTCCATCTCCAACCCCGACTTTGTGATCTACTCCTCGGTGGTGTCCTTCTACCTGCCGTTTATTGTCACTCTGCTGGTCTACATCCGCATCTACGTCTTCCTCAGGATGAGGCGAAAGAGGATTGCCTTCGGCCAGGTCAGCGGAAAGGTGCAGCCAGGCTCAACGCCGCCATCTGTGGTGAGAGTGTTATCTTATTTCTGTTTTATTATTTCTGTTTTATTAGAAACTTTTGAGCCTCTATTACTGAATTGTTAGTGACTTGACTAACCAACAAGTTATCACATTAACAGCTTATAACTGATCTATAACTCATTAGTAAAGGATTTATTAACTATTAATGCAGCCATTAAATACAACCTATAAACCCTGTCTGTCCTCTGACTGACTGACCATCATCCACCATCATAAAACCCTTTAGATCTTAAAGTCAAAAATTCATGGTGGTCAAAATAAGAAAAACGCTGCTATTTTTTAAGCTCCTAAAAAGCCAATTCTTTTTTTCCTAACAATTTTATTTTTCATGTAGATAAAGTCTCTCTCCCTGATTTGTATTCACCCACATTATGCATACTCATTATGACTTGCAAATTACAATTCACCTTTATATTGCACCTCTTCTTTTGGACACGCTCACCTTTCTATTTTATTTTCTGTGCACATATCTCACTAGCAAAACCTCCCCCAAAGCCTCATAACTAGTTCCATTACCGCTCCCTGAAACACAGGGTAAAATTGCCCATGTTAATGCCGTATTTCTATAAGTCACAGGTAAAATGGTTCAGAGGAAATGTCAGAGGAATATTGTTTTGCCTTAGGAGAGAAAACCTGTGATTTTGTGTGAGGCGTCTCTGTAAATAGGCTGAGTGTAATACGCCTTTCATATGATCACAGGTCAAAGGTGAAATGTAAATGTATAGCTCGGTTCACAAGCAGCGGACACAGCTGTTACTATAAAACTGAAGTTCTTAATTAAAGTGGCTTGTCAAGTTTAAAATAGCCCATTTAATTAGGAGGAGTGTTCTGGTTTGTGTCTTGAGCTTATTTACACAACACTATCAGTTTTTGAGATAATAAAATGATGGAAGAAAGAAACACAATCAACCACAAACAATAAACACATAAATATGTGATGAGATAGAATCAATGAAATATGATGGATCATAGACTGTTAAGGTGTGTTATGTTTATTTTGAGAACCAAGTGCTTCATTTAAATTTTAGTCCTGAAAAAGCCTCATGTCTTCTCATTTTTTACTATCAGTGATTTTGTGACGAGGGTGACGCTATTCTTTAAATGGTGGATATCTCATTACAGCGCAAATATGAATTTAGTTTTCAACCAGCTGTCAGTTCTTTGATCACATCCATCACTCTAATATTTGCCCCAGTTATATCTATCATAGAAAATATGGCTTTATCTTTTAACCACAGGCAAGGAGACTATCAGGTCATGTTCTGTACATCTGTATCTACCCTATTTTTAAAATATGGTGTATAAAAAGACTTATTACTATTACTGTAGATCATTCAATCTTGTGACTTGACAAGCTATCCGGGAGCTTCCAGTGTAATGTGGTTGGATTCCTTCCACTTCATTGCACACAAATTTACAGTCAAGTCCACTATTTTAACAGCAGGTTACAGATAATTGGTTGTGGTTGAGCCCCAGTTTGGGATCTCATCCATGAGTGGAGACACCCTTTGTAAGTCCATGCCTTGGAGTTGTTCAGGCTGAGAGGTTTACAATGGAAATGTTTTGAAATCACATAATAGGACTGTGAAACTGAGTAAGCTGATGGAAAATTTGATCTGAATAAGGAGGATTTCAGCTTTTCCCTTTTTTATAAAGGCGACTGTCTTTATTTCTGAGCATTAATTGAGTCACAGTGTTGGCTCAGGAGTGGGAGTGACTGAAAATATAACAAATCCCTTGACTTAGTTTGTCTGTGACACTCAAGACGCAATATTTGTTTGATGTTTAATAAAAAACAGATTAATGGTGATGAATCAGTGAGTTTCCAAGTGAATGGAAACCTCCTGTACATGTAGATTGGTGGGGTCGGGGTGTTAGGATAAGGGGGGTAGAGGATTTCTCTAGTAAATACTTTCTATCTTAAACCTCACTCTGATCCATTAGGAGACCTGTCTACAAGAGGATACTCCCAAGGCGAAGCAAGACCTGTCACCTATAAGGATTAAAGTGGTAGGTGTTTATTTTAAACTAGAGATCCAACACAACCATGAGGTTCTTGAATTGATTTTTTTCAGTACTCTAGTTTTGCTGAATGCAGCGCAGCCTAATGCCTGACTAACTCTCATATTGACTGTGTTGGCGTATTGTGACATGGTGGCACGCAAGGCGGTTTCTGTTTTTAGCTTTTCCTCATGAGTCTGTCTTTGTGTTTGTTCCTGCACACTTGAGTTTTTGCATTCCACTGTGTGGTCCCAGCCCAGGGGTCTTAGAGGGAGCCGAAAATTGTGTTTCTGAAGCGTGTCTTGCTGCCTTGTGTCACCTGGTCACTCGTCAGATGGGTCTGTGGGTGACGCACTGCAGCACCTGCATAATCCACAGACTGTTCAAAGGCGGAGGGAATAACAATCTGTAATTTTCCCCTGAGGAAAATGTGTGATTAGATGAGTGTGTGAGTAGAAGACTATGAAAATAGAGAAGAGAAGACTATGAAAATTCATGTTTCGGGCCAGGCTGAAAATACACATTGCGCAGTACTTAAAACTGACACTTCTTATTACTCCAGAGGAAAAAGGCTCATTGGAGCTGTAGTCATGTTAGAACATGTTAGAAAATGTTTGCTGGTACAGGAGGCCAATTAACAGACTATATAAAAAAGATTGTATTTACAGTTAACAGAGATACTGTAGTTGCATTCATGTGTGCTGAGTACTAACTCTGCATCAGAAAAGCTTTTCCACTGCTTTCAGTCTGTCTGAGCTGCACTTCTGAGATGTATTGGCCATAACTTCCAACTTTCTAAGTCGTACTCACCACTTTGTCGACTCTCTGGAGTAGCACTCGGCTTCTTATATTTCCCACATGAAGTTAAAGCAGGATAATATAAAGGTGATCTTTCAGTAGAGTTTACACTGGAGAAGAAGTTTAAGAGAATAAAGAAGGTAGAGCAATGAACTATGATTACATAAACATTAAAACTGCAATAATTGTTTTTTCTTTTGTTGATGGGGGGGGGGTTACTCTTTCTGTCATTTGGTGTTTGGCAGGTAGCGTACCACACTGTAGGTTTAGCAGAGCTTTTTCCGCCGAAAACTGCAGCCTGTTGAAGTTGGTGAGAGTGATGAGAGTCAGCCAAGAACATTAAAGCTGCAGGGCAGAAACCAAAACAATGAGCTGAAAGATGCTAAAACATTCTGTAGAGCCGAGAGGAACTGCAGAGTTGGGTGATAATTCTGAAGCTCGTTCGTCCCTACAACTGAGTCCTTTCATCCATTGTTGTATAAAAGTGTTAATTCGTGCAGCTTTAATGTCATAAGATTTTTATTACATGTGATGAAATATGTGTGCTGACTGTGTATCATTTCCCCGACAGCAGAGTGTAGAGCCTTCAGGTCCCTCCAAGCCCAACCTGCTGTCAGGTTGCCTGTGGCGCAAACGCCCGAAGACGGGACCTGTGGAGAACTCTATGCTGCCCCCGGTGGACATGCAGAACTGCTGCAGCATCAGCCACGCCTCCTGCGGCCGAACCGAAATGGACCTGGAGCAGGAGCGAGAGGAAGAGGAGGCGGAGGAGGACAACCAGAACGACCGGCCTCCTGTGAGGATGAGCTGTGAGGTGAAGGATCTGTCCAATGGACGGACGCACACGTCACTGCGGCCGATCCCTCATTCTCATATCAACAGCTCACGATTCAGGAGCATGCACGCACGGGAGAAAAAGGCAACTCAGATGCTGGCCATTGTGCTTGGTGAGTGGAGTCTTAAATGGGATAAGCTGAGGAAATGAAAATGTAAATGTCATTGTAACACTTAATGCAGGCAATTTTATAGATGCAATATACGACCAAATTCCTTATTCCGCTTCAACTGCTTTAACATTTCACTTATTGACTTTTCTGTCATACTTACCTGGTCACCTGTACTGCTCTCTCGCCTGGCCGCGATGGCACCAGCACATTTGCCGTCTCCGTGTGCATTTGCTGCATATTTTGCAGAGCTACGATAAATCAAGCTGAAATGTCAAAAAAAAAAAAAAAAAAAAAAAAGTCTGTCTGGCTTCGGGTTCACAGTGTGTGTCCAAACACAAGCTGTAGCTCCTGACACAGCTTCCACACGCTCCAATTATCAGCCAGGTTGCTATAAGCCTGGTCGAGTTAGCTCTGGCACAGCATAGATCTTACTGACAAAAATGTAATCAGAGGTGTCTGATTACATTACAGGGGATGTCAGCGAAAACTGTCACGCACGCACAAAAAAAAGGTCTCAGTCCGGCCCACTTCCCATCTACTTTTCAGCCAGCTGACCACCGCTTTGCTGTGATGGTGTGACCCTTATTATAGTGCTTGAATTTAATGAGAGTTTTGCTGCAGCGTTAATAGTTGTTTGTACATAATAGGCCTAAACGATGTCTTGTTGGCTGCTGCTGGGTATGTTAAGTGACTTCAAGACTTGCATATAAATGCTACACAAAGTACAGGTTAATTGATCCTTCGCTAAGCCTGTTGCTATGCATGGCAAGCTTTTCATTCCAGCGTGAGGATATTCTTAGTAATGGCTCTGTGATTTTACACAAAAGTAAACAAAGGCAGGCCAACTGAATTAACTGTCTCTCGACAGTTTTATTAGCTGTTTTATAGTGCCACCTAATTATCTAAGGATTCTTTAGGATATCTCGGGTAACAAGTCTGGCTGAAGTTGCTGGAGTGTAAACCCCTCGATTCTAACAGTTGCAGTTAAGTTAGAGAGGGCAAACACACAATGTTTAATCCATTCCTTACAATGTTTCTCTTGTGTTTTTGTTTTCGTCCTTTCTCCATCACTTCTCCGCTCTCTGGCTGCTCCAGGGGTGTTTCTCATCTGCTGGCTGCCTTTCTTTGTGACTCACGTTCTGAACACCCACTGCAGGACATGCTACGTGCCTCCTGGGCTTTACAGTGCGTTCACCTGGCTGGGGTATGTCAACAGTGCCCTCAACCCCATTATCTACACCACCTTCAACATCGAGTTCAGACGGGCCTTCATCAAGATCCTCAGCTGCTGAGGCAGACAGAAATTAAAGTGGAAAACGAGGCTGCGCTGCAACTGCGCTGCGTTTGGTGACCAGAGATGTACACTGGTCATGATTAAGGGACGCAAACCTGCTTTGTGTTCTCCAGGAGTTATACAGTAGCAGCCAGATGAAGCATGAAAAAGAACAGATGCTGTGGTATGCAATAAAATAAACAAATGAGGATTTTTACTACACAAGAAACTTTTACTTCTCAACAGGGCTGGTACTTGATTTAAGCAGTATTACTCCTCAAATAAGACTTACATTTTCACATGCATACAGTCTTACTGATAGCACAAGGTGTCGGACTTTTTTGTGGATATGTCTTGTACAGTATGTGTACTGCTCATTGGCAGAGTTCCTCAGTGCAGGACTTTTTACAATCTTTGAAAGCTCTTTGGAGCCACTGTGGAGCTTTAAGGATGTCAAATTGATCGTAGAGTTGCGTGGCCACTTCGTCGTGAGGCCCGTTGGCAACGCGCTGTGTGGATTAACTGATGTTACTCACCTCCCCCACTCACCCATTCCTTTCATCATCACCACCATCAGTGACTCACCAGTGCATGCACAAATCACATTTCAAGGGCGTTCACTTGGATTTGCGCTGAGGGGATCGTATTGGTCCCTGTTAAGACTCACATTATTGTTGAAGATTGTCATATATATTGGTGTGAAAGCATTGTGCTCAATGTGGATTCATTAGAATAAAAAATGTGAGATTTTGATGTAATGCACAGTGGAAACATTTTCAGTGTTTTATAAAGGGACTGTCTGTTTACTGGCAAACTTCCCTGTGATTTAGAGCTGCCTGCAGGCGCTTTGTGATCTTAACAAATCAAGCAGGATTGTAAAATGTGGTGGGCAGGTCTGTCATTGACAGAACATTTACTGCATTGTGTTGTAAATAAAAAAATAAAAAATGATGAAATGTTTTCCAGGTTTGCAATCATGTATCTGTGCACGTACAGTATAAACAAAGCTCATGTATGCACGTGTCTGCCTGAAGGTTGAGACGAGACACCAACAGATACCGGTGAATAAAAGTGTTAGTGGGCTTTCTCAGAAGGACACAAGAGGAAGTGAGTGAGCAGGATATTGGAGATTTAAAGACATAAAAAGAGTGACACAGAAGGGGGATGAATCTGGAGAGAAAAAAATAGAATGAGATAAGGGATGATGGAAGAGCTGAGTAGGAAGGAGAAAAGCCAAAAAGGAAAAAAATGAACTGTAAGAACAGGGATCAAAGATGCCTGTAGGAGGTAAAAAACAGTAGATGGATTGATGATAGCTGCGGGGGGGGGGGGTAGAAAAAAGGGGGGGTCAGTCTTTCTCAGCCTACATCTCAAGCTCTCTTCTTTCTCTGAGAGGCATAAACACCTGCTCCCCTGACACTTTGTGCCATTGCGTCGACTCAGCCTCGTTCCACTGAGACTACTTATGATCATGAAGCACCAGGTGTGTATACGTGTGTGTGCGTGTCTGTATTTATGGATGGCCGCTGTGATGTGAGAGGAACTCTTCAGTTTGTGATCATCATTAGCCAAACGTCAATAACCCCTGGCAATCATTTATTTTTTCCTTCTCTAAAAAACTACTCATGCAACTGAAATCAATATTTTATACAGTGTAGAGACTTTAATAAATACATATTTACACAGGTGTAATCGGGACATAAACAAAATGAGGTTGAGATTCCAAGGTGATTGGATGAGGTGTTTGCTCCTCTCTTATTTAATTGAATTTGAATATTAATTAATTTAATTTTATGGTGTCAGTACTGCACAGCTGTGCACTTGTGCCTCTAGATTACATCCAGCCATTCAGAGACAATAAGAAAAACCACTAATTCATCTCTTACTGTAAATTAATTGCATATAGGCCTGAAGCCCCAAAGGCCTGGAGCCGCACTATAGACCCCCAGAGGCTGCACTGTTCATTACATTCAATAATATGAAGCAGCTGGATAGATCAGACATACTGACATTGCCTTGCATCTTCATCAGCAGTGAGGTTAAAAAAATGTTTGTAGATACTGCTAGAGGAAAGTTTACAGGGTCATTCAAAACAAATGAGTTTATCCCTTTGGGTAATGTGCTCATCCAATTTCATGGCAATACATTTTTTTACATTAAAAGACATCTTGTGTGCAAAGTTGACATTTTAACCTGAAGGTGATGCAAGCTCAGAGCTAATTGAGTGTCTAAAATATTCCATTTTCAAGAAATGAGACTGAATAAGGCAGATTGCTGCACTAGAATCAAGTGAATGACATTTGAAAAGGTCAAAGGTCAGGTATTTTTTTTAAGGGTGGATTTTTATGGTGCACTCAAGAAATTTGCAGATTTCTTTTTCTTTCAAACTAGCAGAGCCCACTTGATTAAAAATCTTTTGCTTGTTTATAGTGGGATCTTTGTAGTAACATTAATTTTATAGCACATAAAAATAGGGCTGTCAAATTAACGAGCTACAAAATAACGAGCCACAAACCCAGGGAGCCACCCACACCACCGGAGTGAATTCACGAACGCACCCCTCTTAATGTGGTCATCAATTAAAGCATATAAATGAACGTCCGTAACATTCAAGGCCTCACCAAACAAGTTCACACAAAGGTGACTGAGCCTCTCACCGCCTGTAAGTCTCTCTCTATTTCTATACCGGAGTTTTAAATCTGGTGTCAGTGGCGACAGTCCCACCAGAAAGCGATCGGCAATCGACGCCGACATCTGCACACTGGCTGGACTACGGGAGGTAACTCCCGAGTTGTCTGGACACATAATGTTCCGGCCTGTGGATGACGTAGCTTGCCACACATACTGCGAGTTGGGCAGTGCCTGCAGTGGTTTTCGCCTTAGTCATGTTTTTGAGTTGAAATTTCCTTATCTTTTGGGAAAAAAAATATGGAGCAGATCTAAAGTGGAAAGAAGCTGATTAGATTCAGGTTACTTTGAAAAATGCAAAGTAATTTGTTTGCCAAGAAGGAAATGAAAAATAGGTCATGCTAATCAAGTAAATGTGTCAGTGAAGACCAAAATATGACAAAGTTATCTTGCTCTTGTAGAAAACCTCTGACAGTTTGGGAAAAGTTTAAGTTGAATATTTAAAAGAAACATGCATGTCAAGATCTTGATAGTGTTTCAATTTCAATAAAATAACATCCAGTGTGACTAAATTTGTTGCCAATTTCCTTTATGGACAATTCAAAATTAAAGTGCTATCACCACTGATCTGGCGGGTAGTTCTTGAGATATCGTGCTCCGAACCAAAGTGATGGATGGACAGACTGAACAGCCAACAAACATACACGACCCTCCTCAGACTCCTGCTGCTAGTGGAGCAAAAATAGAAATAGACATGACCTCTGCGCTCTCAAAGCAGTTACACACCTGAATATTCTTATCCGGATGAAACGCTATGCAAACTGGGTTTACCCTCCATTTCATCCCAACCTCCTTTGTATGCATATACTGTACTACATACTGTCAGTATATGCATATGCCTGGTAGATACAAACACAAGCTTTGGGGATTATATTATTTTCTGCGTGACATGCATGGGTCTGATGTGTGCATGTCTGTACAAGCACAAACAGGGCTCGCCTTCTTCCTTGTGTATGCATTTATGAGGATTGCATGATGGAGCATGTGTAAACAGATGAGGGAGGTTCAAAAGTGAAGGAGCCCATCCATGAGTGAAAGGCAGAGGGAGGGTTCATCTGCTCGCCCTGCTACTTGGGGACACATCGGAGGGAGGAAAAGATGAATGCGATGCGGCGTTTGCATGTTTGTCAGCAGGTCTCAGAAGGGAGAGGACGCTTGCGTGAGTGATGGCTGCTCCTTGCTTAATTACTCAGACGTGGTCAAACTTTTAGGTTCTAAAAATCTCCGCTGCTCTATGTGAATGTGGAGGGAAAAACACGCAGGGTAAAAATAAGTTGATGACCGAAAGTGCCGCCACTCCAGTTCCCTCAAAAATAGCAAGTCTCCTCCTGCTTCTTCCCTTTGTCTTAATGGATATGAAAGGCTTTGTGCATGTCTGTGGGTGGACAAACAGATGTGATAGGCACTCAGAGTGTTTAGCAGTGGCTAATGATGATGGATAAAGATGTTGATTACAGACAGGGGTGGCTACACGCCTTGACTGACATCCAGTCTGTCCCTCTCCTCTTCCACCAATGCCTCCCTCTTTTTTCCTCCCACCAGTGTGTCAAAGCAGCACAATAATCATCCTCCCCTCTCTGTCACGCGTTTATGCATGTGCCTTTACTGTTAATTTGATGCCATTTTGAGGTTCAGGGGTCATGTGTGAGGGGGGGACCAATCCTGCAATGGTGGGGAATGAGTTTTTAGTTTGACTGCACAAGATGTAACACATAAAGTTCCATACTAATAAACAGTGGAGTCTCTCTCTTTTAGTCACAAACAAACATGAGTCCACTGTCATCTGTGTCATTGTTCTGTGTATTATAATAATTATGTTTAAAAAATAATAATAATGAAGGGAAAAAAATAGTGTGGGAACTAGGAGGTTACCAGGAAACCAACAGAGACTTTTTTATGAGTTTTTTTTATGTGGATTAAGCAAATGAGATATAACGTGTTAAATACTCAGTGTGGGTAAAACAGGAAAACCTCCCATCATTCCCACTTGGGTTTCGAACAAAGAAATAAGCCAGCTGTTTCCCCCTGCTTCCAGTCTTTATGCTAAGCTAAACCAACTGGCTGCTGGCTCTGGCTTCACATTTAATTCTCTCTCTCTGCAAGAAAAAAAACAAGCGTGTTTCCAAAAAATGTTGAACTATTCCTTTAACCATAAACTCTCAGGGTTAAGGGTTTTAGGTTTAAATTTAGGTTTGGGTTAGTCATGTAGTGCTTATGGTTAAGGTTAGGATAAGTCTCCAGGGAATCAATGTAAGTGATTCCTTCTCCTTCTGTAAGTGACAAAAACAAGTGTCTGTACAGGTGTGTGTGTGTGTGTGTGTGTGTGTGTGCGTGTGTGTGCACGCATGTGAGTCCGTGTGTGTGGGTAAAGGTTCCCCTGGTGACAGGTTAATGCCAGTAGATTGCTAATGAATGCATAATGTGGCTAAGACGGAAGATTAAAGCCCTTTAAATATGTAAACCAATTACAGAGGATCAAAGCAAGTGATGGAGCATTTCCACACAGAAACACTGACATACATAAAGTGAAATATGAATAATCACAGTAAAGCTGATGGGTTCAAGCATTGAAAGGTTTCATTCAGACCTAATTGTTTTAGTAAGATCTGTGTTCTTGGAAAAAACGATCTCTGCATCAAGATTGGATTTTATTTTGCATAATCATGATACTGGTGCTTTAACCTGCCAATGCTGATAATCGAAGAGAGGAGAGGGATGTTTAACCAACGTCATTATAACTCAAAATGATAAAAAAAAAAAAGAAAAAAACAGGAACTACATCCACCCACTTTTTTATGCTTTCAGTCACATTTTTATCATCGGGTTTGTAAATACAATTATTTAAAATCAATTCAGCTGCTAGATACTGCAGAATGTTACATGTAACTCTGTGATATCATCAGTATGTATAGTATTAAATAAGTATATAAACTGCACAGGTTGTTAAAACACACAAATTCAAGAATAAATACAGAAGACATGACCTCAGTGTAATAGTAGTTGCGGCCCTTGTTAATACTCGAACAATATTGAGCTTAACTTCTGATTTTTATGGAATCCCATGTCTGCCAGGAAAACAAAGAAATAGATGAAAAATGATGCATGATTTAAAAAAATACTCATGGTGAATCAAAATGATGAGATACTAAGTCAACATTTTGAGATAGTAAGTAACAATTTGGATTTATAATCTCATTCATACATTTTTGTATGTATATATTATATTATATTGTACATATAATTCAAACCTTTATCTACACCGTACTGCAGGAGTTTCTGCTGTTATTAACCCCACCCGGTGTCAGGGTTATTCTGCACTGATTCACCAGTTCACTTGCCATACTGTGAGGGTGACAACCAAACGTGACCAGACTTTGTGTTTTTTTTTTTTATCTTCACCAGCAGTCTTGAAACTCTCTGATAGCATGCAAATTTCTGCATGCTGCCTGCACACTCTATTGTAAACGAACCCTTCAAAAGGTGTGGCCCTGCCCAGCGCTCCCTCACATCTCCTTCATGTATCCCCAGCTGTATTTATCTCGCTCCTGTGATAAGGCGTTAATAAGACAACGAATGGAGGCCTCAAGAGGAGAATGTTCTTCGCGTGTTTCGTGACTAGCATTCATGAGTGGCACTGAGGATTTGAGGTAACTCTTTAGCGCGATTAGATATAAGTATTTCTAGATGGTTAGTGATGTGATGTTGCTGGGAGCTCAAAGGACTTTTGAAAGTGACTTACTTCAGTAAGACTTCAATATCAAGATGCTTTAATTGAACCTGTCCTTTCTCTAACAAACGTGTTACATGAAACAAGAACAGAAAAAAAACCTTTGGCACGTGTCCTGACATTTGTATGCAAACTAAAAGTCAAGATGCAGCATGAGGACATGAACAGTCAATTAAGAACCATACACCAAGGGATCACCTTAGAAACCCCTGAGAATCCTCCACACAGAGTTTGCACAATTACATGCACACGCTTACACACCCATTCAAACGCTAGCACACAAAACTAGTGCGTGCACGATCACACTGAAATGTTTGCATAGTAGCCAGCGTAGTCCAGGCTGAGTGCTTCATTTAGATGTTTTTTAGATCCTCTCCTGTGGAAGGGATTAAAGGGCAAACGCTGCTGCCCTGCGAATCACCATCATAATGTGATTGTGTGATATTTATATAGATCTCAACAGTGAGCTACTTTTGGAGTTAATGAGCAGAAACGAAGCAGGTAACCAAGACAGAGGCAGAACAACCCCACCACACCTATCGGGATAGATCTGAGGACCAATTCGCCTTCCCATTTTACTGGGAGACAGCTGAACTGGTTTAACTCCCTCAACACACAAGCTCTGGTATTTCCCCTGAGAAATTATTAATCCTGGAAGAAAATGATGCCAATGCAACTATTATTTTACCCAGTCGGATGGACTTACTGTAGCTTGCAAATTGCACTTTGTTGCATATAAGCTGTGCTCCTTAAATAAACGCACACATTAAATAATGTATCAGGAGTTGGCTGCATAAGTAATGCATTCCATGCACGGTCACACCTTTCTTACTCTGGACCCTCAGCACCTGAGCTCCCCTTATTCTGTCAATCTGTTGAGCAATTAAAGCGAGACCTCCCTACCACCTTGGCAGGGATGTCGGGAAGTGACTTGCTGTGTGAGTGGTTTATGAGAAAAATGTGCATTCACTTGTGAGAGGGTGCTGGGGTGTGTTTACATACGAGGCAAGAGACAGAGATATGGTCACGTAAAGGCTTGACTGTTATATTTTTTTCCTATAGGGGTCATTGAATATTATATAATTACTGCACATTTAGACCTGTACTGCCATAATGACTACTAATTACATACTTTGTTCTCATGCTCGTCATCCATTTTAAGCAGGCTGCTGATGCTTTGACAAAAGAATACTTCACCAGAGCTGGGAAGGACAAAAAAAAAAAAAAAAATGCCTTGCTTATTCGGAAAGCTTCCCACACTTCCAGAGTCTGTGTTTACTTCGGGTTTTTTATCACACCCTCACAAGCACCTGGATGCAAACGGTTACCTTAATCAGCACATAGACACACACTCCATCTCTCTGTTTCTCTGCTATCTACCCTGTTTGCTCTCAGTTTCAATTTCCCCCTGCTCCCCGTCTGTACTCTGCTGAGTGAGATACTCTGCACATGAGACTCCAGCGCCCAGCTACAGAGTCTGAGAGCCATACTAAAGCGGTTCCTGGCAAATCATATTTTCTTCCTCGTTTCTTGCCCCCTCATCTGTCAATGCTTCTTACTTTTTTTCATCGCCAGCCGCTTTGCAATTACAGGTGTGCTTTGTCCGTGTGTGTCACGCGATGTATTGATTGTTAAGTGATGATGCACACAGGTGGTCGTCACTGCCAGGCAAGACCCCTTCTCCTGCAGTGCAACTGTGGCTGGAATCGAGATTGGATTGGAAGGAATAGTTCAGCATTTTTCTTTTTTAAATACATTTATTTGCTTTCCTGCCAACAGTCAGATGAGAAGATTGATACCACACTCATATTCGGAGGATAAATATGAAGCTGCAGCCAACATCCAGTTTTTTATGCTAAGCTACACTAACCAGCTGCTGGCTCTGGCTTCATATATGATGTAGAGACATGAGAGAAATATCAATCTTCTCATCTATTTCTTGGCAGAAAAAAGGAATAAGCATATTTCCCATAATGTCAAAGTATTCCTTTAAGCGTGACTGATGTGTGCTCCTGAATTTGAAACACTGCTTCAGTCGTTTGTGCATGTGCTTTTTCCTACTCTGGTCTATTAACTTTTTTAACTCAGTGTCTTTTCTTTTCTGTTGCCCAAAGCCCTCGTTTCTCATACCAATCGCCTTTTTGTCTCTCACACCTTCCCTTTCTTTCATATTCTGCTTTTCCTCACCGCCATAATCCACTCTCGCTCTCCCAGCTGCAGGCCCCTGCTGCCTGTTAGTCCTGTGAAACTTGTTAATTAAATCTGCAGATTGAAAGCCCCTGGGGGAACGATGTTTAATCGATGAGCACAAATACATGACTTTCATTCCACACAATTCCTCCCATCGCCCAATCCTCGGCCCAAATTGAGAGAAGTTTGTGTGCACTCGTACAATTACAAAGAGGCCATCGAAAAAGTAATCTCAATCAATCACTAAATGCTAACAATGTCCCTCTCCCTCAGTCACAGAGAGTAAATTGTGTCTCTACTGCACAACGCCTCTCTCATTGTTACCTCTGTTTTTTTTTTTTTTTTTACTTTTTGCCTTTACCCCATTTCCCTTGGGCTCTGTTCAACCTGGCTCCCACTCTCCTCTTTTGCTGATCTGTCGGCGAAATCGGGAAAGACGGTGCCTCTGCTGGAGACTTAATGAGTACCTGATGTATAGTGGAGGAGGTTTCCTCTGACCAGCGGCTGTCAACTCATCCCCGAAGCCAGCCAGCAGCATCACTGGCGATTCACAAGGAACAGAACAGAGGTTACATGCAGATTAGATTAAAACTGTGTCTAACCATGTACAAATGAAGACAAATATTCACGAAGCCTGGCACGATCACATGTGCTCTCGCACACATAAGCACACTCGGTAGTCAGACAGAGGCGTGCCTGGCCTTTCTTCAGCTGCAGGCGGTATCCTGTTTCGCCCAGCTGTTCTTTTGCCCCTGCAGCCAACGCTGTGTCTGACCTCCACATCTCCACAAACAACAGCCCGACCCAGCTGGCTCAAACATCAGCAGCACCCACAACAATTGCGAAATGCAAAGTCACAGAGAACACATGGCTCGTGATCGTCACAGACACAACAATCTCGCTTAAAATAGCCTAAATAGTCCTAAAGGAAATGTCATCAGTGACCCACCACGATTTTTACACTTTCCTAGGTGAACTTCAGCGGCTGTTTCATAAAAACATGTTAGACGGGTCATAGTTTTATTCTTAGATTTAGCTGTGTAAGATAGCCGCACAAAAATAAAGAATGACTTATTTTAAGCCTAAGATGTAAGCCACATCATTTCAGGGTGGCTAAGAGCTGTATTTCCATGGTAACAATCAATCGCCTGCTGACAAGAAGCGAGAACATGTGGCTCAAGTCGTGGTTTTTAAACAGTGATGTGTAGTGGGAAATGAGGAGGGGAATAGTTGTTTTAGTCCACCAGGAAACTCTTAAAACATGAATTCACTATAGCTGCCACCACATACACTAAGGCATCTATGCGTGCATGCATTCACATTGACACGCACACCACACACACACACACACACACACACACACACACAACTTCACAAACATTTGACTTCCATGGCAAATTTCAGCCTCATAGATATAAAGCTGTGGTTGTTATAGGGTGGGCACAGCTTTGTGGACCAATGAACTGATGGACCAACAGAATGAGATGGTGGGGCTTAACCCACTACTACTCCTATAAAATCTCACTGGTAAACTCTCTGGTAAGCTCAGTCGGCAATGGTTTTTTAAAGACTAATTTCCCTAGAATAGCAAGTTTAGCTCTAAACACAAAGTACATCTAAGACTGATGGGAATGTAATTCGCTATGTAGGTATTTGGTCATAAAAATAAGTATTTGACAATTTAATTAATTTGGACCTGATACTGGTGGAAGGTGAAAAGTCTGGGGATCACCAAAGTCAGTAATATTCATCCTCTGGGAACAAGGAATGTCCAAAAAAATAGTTGTTGAGATATTTTAGTCTCGACCGACTGACCGACCAACAGGGCGGCACTGTCATTTCTAGAGCCACATTGCTAAAATGGCTAAAAAAGTATAATAATGCAATAACATTTAAAAATGCAAAGAAATCAAAAACCCACTGAGAATGCAAACACCTACAGATAAACTCTCCGAAGACACACGTGCTTTGATTAGACTTTCATTAGATTTTGATTAGGATTGTGTGATCATCAGGGTGTCTTATTTGGTGGTTTTGATTGAAAATATAACAATGCATTTACTCCTCTGGATAAAAAAGCAAATTCAGGCTCCCTTGTGTACTCACTGAAGAGACATAAGATGTTGCGACAGCAATGAACACTAAGGCCACCAGTATCCAAAAGGCATGTGGCCTTAGGGACCAACAGGCTGAAATAATAATATTCTGCTCCTGTTTCAGATCCTCTACTTTGAGCTGTTATTATAACCATTTCCTGTCGTAATAGGTAATTTGTGCATTTCATTGTGCACTCTTTGACAGCATCTTTTGTATTTTGTTTGGAAAATAATTTGCGATTTCTTATACAAACTGTTGGTTTTATTTTATAAGAAGGTAAGTGGAACTAAATCCTAATGCCTAGTATTATGCCTCTGTAAAGCATTATATATTACTACACAAATGTAGAACATGCAAACTTTAAACAAATCACATTTTATCCATAAGTAAACAATTTAACAAACTGCAAATGGTTTCTCAAATCACCACCATGCACATGCATTCAAATAATACATTATATAGTGTCACAAACATCACCTCAGTGGTGTAATGATACTTGAAGCAGGTTGAAAACTGTTGATTGGATGTGGGCATACCGGAGCCCCATCTTTCAAATTACTGGTTGTATAGATGGATGTACTTGAAAACAGATTGAAATAGTTTACATGTGAACACTCGTCCGTCGCACTGATCATATGGCTGGTGTGATTTCTCTGCTTAATGTCCCAGGTGGGGGGGGGGGGGAGTAACTAAGGCGTGCTCAAGACTTGTGGTGCAAAGAGCTGGACAACAGCAGATTTTTGTCTACGTGCGGCTGCCTGACAGCCCTTTCGTCAACGACTTTGAAACACTGGACTAATGCCAGAGTCTCGATGGGTGTTTTCGTCCACATCATTCACGGAAAACTCACCCTCCCTTCAGCGGGGAGCAATGACGCGAAGGATTCTGCTCACAGATTGTGTACAGCAAAGAGTACTCTCCTCTAGAATGGTTTAGGGCGAGAGAGGGGGTGACATTTGACACAGGTCCTATAGGATGAATACATAGTATCTACAACTGAGCCACCAGGATGTCTGTCTCTTGATTTAATCAAGAAACAAGGAAATTGCCTTCAAACTCAATGAATGTCAGTTTATCTATCACAGTGGCAGCACCAATCACGATGCTGGAGCCAAAAACCCAGAACATCTTGAGATGTAATGTGTCTTTCCTAGTGCTGCTTCTGTTGCATATTTGAATATATACAGATTGATGTTTATGCCGAGTTTGCTACTAGCTTTTTTCCTCTGCTGAAGGGCTAAATGGGAAATCTCAGTGGGAGATGTGCATGTACAAGCAGTGGCAGGCAATCATGGCCAAAAACTGTTTTCTTTAGAGAAGTTGGGGACAGTTTGTGTCAAGTGGTTAATCTTTTGAAATTAACATGACAGACTGACGACCCAGAGCTGAGTGTTTCCTTCAACTACACATGCTGAGACAGAGAAGATCGGATCTTATTTGCAAGCAAGTTGATTCTGAAGCCTGACACCAGTCTGCAAACTCTTTAGCAATAACTTTAACTACAACAAGTGCAAGTGGAAGTCAGTATGTAAGCATTTATTTTATTAAGCAAATCCTCGAACAAAATCTTTCTCCATTTAACCTATTTCCTACGTGACCTTGATATTGTTACCTCACTACTACCATACTATTTAGTATGCCAGAAAAAGATTTAGTATGTCCCAATACATAGTATGTCAAATAAAGTATGCCAGAAATACCAGGGTGTCATACTGCATCCGATCCCATTTTGCAGTATGCAAGCCAGAATGCTTTTCTCGTTATTCTGACCCACAACCCTCAGCGCAGCAATAGATACATCAAATTCACTGAGCTGCCAAGAGAGCACAGGCAGATGACAGCGCACTGACAGAAGAGCCAACGACAGCAACTGATGGTTTGTATGAGCAAGAGAGTCAAAGTTCAAGGTGCAATGTCCCAATGATATGCATACTGCACTGAACAACTAAACATACTAAAATTAATAAATAAATGTATGACATTTGGAACGCAGTGTGTGTTATTACAGCGTCCTTCGCGTCAGTCCAATAATTCCTTCAGTTATATAGTTATTTAGATGAAAATCACAAATTGATAGAATCTGCTCAGCCCACTTTTTTTTAAATAGTAACATGATTCTACGTCTATCAGTGTGTAAGCAAGTTCTCTGGCCAGCTCAGTTAAAGTTTGATGTGACGGCAGCAGTATGCTTGAAAAATGAGACAGGCTCTCTGCAATCCAGTCATTTCTCAGCGTACTGACACAGAGCACAAATGAGAACAGCTCGATTTCTTTCAAACGACATGAAATAACTGGCTGCTGTTATCGAGTTCAGAGCAGTATAAGCAGACCAGCGGTGGAGGTGGGTGGAGCACGAGGCCTGAGGCAGCTGCATATTTGCATATTCATGGCCTGTAAAAAGAGGGAGTAGAAGTGCTTTGAAGGATTTTTCCTTTGTTTGTTAAAGTTTTATTTGTTGAATCCATTATAAACAAAATAGTACTCAATGCAGATGCACTTGTTACAATTGTGTCCAAGGGGGGGATCTTTAAAGGAGAAATCTGCTTAAAAACACCACTATTTTCAGTGAGTCTACCCCATGTTGAGCAATGGATATGCAATGTGACTTAAAGCTCAACAAGCAAATCTGCTTTTGATGTTCCTTCAAATCCAGATGAACTTATAATTCTCTGCTAAGGGGTGTATCTTCACTCCTTAAGGCAAGAAGAAGGAAAACCTCATGTTTAAGACGAGGAATGATCGGATTTCTTTCCATGCTTTTCATTTCTCCCACTTACAAATTCACTTTCTATACTGGTTGACTGCTCCCTCAAAGGCATTGCTCTGAAATGAGCTATGAGGGCCACCTGCTGACTGTGTCATTCAGAGCTCTTTTACATGGAAATGTACTTACTTCGTTTCATACACCATCCAATGCTTTATGAATAGCAAACTAGTCCTACAAAATACAGAAAAAAGGACTACAATACTATATCTTAAAGTTTTTGTAATGTTTAGAATTAATGCCACACACACACAAGCTGCTACAACATTGGGTCAAATCCTTGCCGTTTGTTCTTTGGAGGCAAAGACTCCACTGATGTCTTGCTTCATCAATACAAGGAACAACCAAACCCTTCTAAGAAAGTGATAACTATTTAATCAAGGCTCTGCTTGTAAGCCCATCAAGAAGTTGAGTCAAGCTCTTGAGCTTAAGCTGTCATCACAATCAGATTCAATTGATTTCGGTCTGATTGACATCACTGTGTAGTCTCCTGCCAGTGTTGATGATTGTGAGAAGGCGTGAGCACAAAAAAAAGGTAAAATGGCAAATCATACGGAAGTTAGATTACATTTGCCAACAGGAGGCGCACATGCTGTATATGAAGTCAGTGGGTTTAGGGATTCCCACCTCTGATGAAAGCTGTGAATGAGGCAGTACACCTTAAATAGCTGGTAATGTGTCACGTTTTGTAGCCTTAATACCCATTTTTCTTCATCCAATCGCTTTAAAATGTGCAAGCAGATTTGTAATATACAATGGAGACCATAATGCTTTTTGAATTTTATAAATAACAATAAACCACCCTGAATTATGGTTGACATGCATATGAATAGATCATTTGCAGTGGAAATCCATGTGAGTGGCTTGATTGATGGCAGGGTGATTGCATAAATTTACCATCATTAAAGCCTCCTTTACCCCAAGTCATTTTTCTATTTCAAACAAGCGCTACATAGGCTATAAACAAAACTGGCAATCAAATATAACTGGCTTGAAAGTGCATTACAAATTACCCCCCAGGATCCTTAAGGAACTCTCATATGCAACTCCCTCAAGGTTATATTCCATATGTATCACACCATTAGGAGAAGTTAAATCCCTCAATCATCACTCATTGTGTAAGGCGGTTTTCAAACTGTTGCCTATCCAGAGATACCGTAGGGAGACAGCCTTGGAGATAGCTTTATCTGTAAACACTTTCAAGTGCAGCAAATCATTTTAGGCAAAATCCCTGAACTGTACAAAGGGAAATGTTCTCCTAAAAGCTGCTACAGAGAAACTTTAAGTGTTAATGCTTTACGCAACACTCTTTTCCTTTATACATCTCTCCCTGCATCCATTTCAGCAAACAGCCCAGACTTGAGATTACACTGAATGAGGCGTTCATTTCCAATTTTCCGGCAGTAACCGATGATGCCCATCAGTAAAGGTCAAATCCTACTTGGCCTTTTCATCCGTCCGCTGTCCTACTAAACTGAACACAGCTGACCTTTCGTTCAACTTCCTGTGACCTCTAGGGCAGCAGAGCAATAAGAATGAAAAGCCAGCTTTAGTGAAACAAAGAAACTACAGAAGCAAAAGCTCATCTGACCTTCTGTAACATTTGGTGTCCTTTGAATAAACCCTTAATTACTGTAGTAAAATATGTAGAGCCCATTTTCCAAATTACTTTTGTCCAGAAAGAGAGAGAATTTAGAAGAGTTCTGTGAGGATTTTATCTCCCTGGAAAGTAACAGCTGTTTCTACATCACACAATAATCATACATTTAGGAACTAAATCACTGTACAGATGGATCATCACTCCCACATTTTTAAGGTGCCAAAATGAAAAATGCTTTATCCTTGTGTCCCTGGGAGTATTGTTCTGCTATCGATCGGTAAGACAAATATATGTCAGAAAAACCATTTAATATTATCTAAAGCTTCCAGCCATTTTTTATACTGGGGAGGGCCTTTTTGCTGACTCAGAGGCAGACAAAAAAAAAAAAAAAAGAAACACACACACACACACACACACACACACTTCTTCCAATAAAATATTGTTTTGGGCCAATCCAGCCAAGTAAAACCTGCAGGTCTTTTTCCCTAGTCTGGCAGTATGTTTGCTTGTGTGTGCACATGCAAAGTGGAGGATTTGTGAGTCGAAACAAAGAGTCAAGCTTTTTTCTTTTTTTCAAGAAATTATTAGCTGGTGAATCCAATTTTCTGTGGTTCCAACTATTTAGTACTTAACTTAAGATAACAATAATGGGGCTTGATATATATGCAGAAAAGGCCTGCACACAGTGTTGCAATGTCAACCAAACATTATGACACTATATGTGTGATTACATGCTGGACATTAAGCAGCTATAGATGGGCACAGACCCAGAAAACAAATGTATTCTACACACTTCCGCAAAAGGAAAATGATTCTGCCTTTACTGGTTTTATATGACATCCCATTAAATTCACACATGACACCAGAGCACAAGGTCAGTAGGTATGTAAACCAAAAACTCTGGAGCATTAATGTGTATGACCTTCTCTATATATTTCAGAGGAGTACCTTAACCTACACTTATACATTTTGATGCGCAGACTCCCAATCCTGAATAAAATATTCACTCTGGGCGTACGGCCGAGGGAGCAGGTCCCCGCTGATTTAGAACATTGTCAGTTGATGATTTATGTGTATAAATGAATCATGAAATACATCGGGGGGGTAATAAGGCATTTGGCCTCCTGTTTCGTGAGCAATCATTTATAGCCAGCGGAGTGGCGAGAATCACGGCTGCTCCTCGCTGGCGGTCAAGGGTTACCATGGGGACAGAGGAGAGGGTCAGGAGCTACTGAGAGAGTGGTTGCTGTTTCAGTTTATGGGGCCCTGAACGGATTTCTGGGTGAAATGAAGGAGAAGCCGAAGGTAAGCTGACAGTACGGAGAGGCAGGATGGCCGGGAGGTAAATGAGGCTGGCCAATAACGGAGAGGTCGCTGGGTTGATTCCCAGCACAGGCGTTATTATTGTGCCTGAGTGGAGTTAAGCTGTCCCACACAAGAGCAAGACACCCACACTGAAAACACACTGTTTTATGTCATTTTTGTATCTCTTTGTAGTGGTTTGATTGAATTTTCAACAACAAATATTAACAATCACAAACAGAAGCTCCCCACGGGCTCAGGTGGCTGTTGGGTAATCCGGCTGGGCTACTGTGACACCTTGTTGAATCAATAATTTAAGCTTTCAACGCATCACGGACAGCGGCCTCTCAAAGTGACAAATACTTGGGACTTCCGCACTCCTGTAAAGACTCCTGGATGCGCTGCTCTGACAACACAATCCCTCACTGATAAAACCCTTTCTCTGGCCATCATTTCCTCGAGGATAACGCCCCGCTGCACCTCACACCGCTGGCTTTATGAGACTTTCTGTTGTTTTTTGGGAGAGCTGAGCTCATTCTTTTTCATGTTGTGCAGCCACGACCGCAGATAACACTTCTGGCAGCCGTGTCAAGTGTGGAACAAATGTGAGGCTCGGCTCACGCTGCAAACTTGTCCAGGAGAGTGGAGAGACAAAAAAGAAACTTGTAGTGATTCAGCCTGAATAGCGCTCTCCGTCTGTATAATTGGTTGAAATGAGCTATGAGGGCCACCTGCTGACTGTGTCATTCAGAGCTCTTTTACATGGAAATTGTGCCCAATGTCAGTTAGTGCGGCAGAGACAGAGGCACACAGAGAATGAGCCTGAGAATAATCATCAAAAATGTTTAAACTCCTAGATGGGAATTAACTCTTATCAGACCGAGGCTAATAGTCGGTCTTAAGAGGTATTCTGGACACATTTTCTTTATCATATAAGCTCTGCTCTAAATTTTTATCCAGCAATGAAAGTACTTTATGTAACTTAATTCCCACAATAAAGATGTAAACCGCACATAACCTTGATAATGGCTATGCATTATATCCTTAAATCCTTAAAAAAAATATTCCTCAGCAGTCCAAGACTAGTGTCTGTAATTGGTGTCCAGTGTGGCACTACCGGTTTAAAGCTGCGCTAAGAAATATTTGTAAATGAAATGTGAAAGGGGCGACAAATCCACAGACAATTATCATCAGATGCCGCAGTTCCTTTCAGCTCTGCGGAGCGTTTAAGCATCTTTCAGATAAATCAGCAGGAAGACACAGTTAGAAACTAGCTGGTGAACATAGTGGAACATTTAGCAACGAAACAGCCAGATGTCTTCCTCAGGGGTTGGCGGAAACAGAAAACAGAGCTAAAACGAGAGTGAATATTTGACATATATTTGACAGATGACCAGAAACGCGTCTCTATAGGAATGACAATATTCGACCGCATTTGCTGAATGTCTAAATAAGTAACTTGTTCTAACACGTCAACTTTATAAGGTGTCAACGTTGTGCTTGCAGCTCCCTTTCTAACGGATGAATTGGCGTCACGCGTGGCACTGCCAATTGATCAAACTCCCTGTTTCAGACAGGAGCCACAAACCTGTCAGTGTGTTGTTGTACATTAATTTAAGAGAAAAATAAACCTTTGGCTGGTTATTTTCTTGTCATTGTTGACAAAAAATCACGACATGAGCTGGAAGGAGAAAACTGACCTGAATGGAAGCATTTCTTCAGAAAACCTTCTTTTGTTTTAGCACATTAATTAATAACATATTGTTTACATTCTCAGACCCTTATTTTCTAATTAACACACTCTAGCAATAAACTCTCAGCTGTGGGTGTTTAAACACCCCCACATCTGCTATATGCTTATTTATATTCTATTTTGCTGTGCTGTATCGCATCATTATTGCGATCACTTATGTTCCACTTTCTTACAGTTGAAGGTCACTTCAAGCTTGATAAATATGTGTCAAAAAGAATAATCGGCTGGAGTCTAGTAGTCTAGAATTATTAGGGGCAATTTCACTCAACAGTCATTAGCAACAGCATCAAAGTGGCCTAATTATTGGAGTTTTTTTTTTTTTTTAACCAATGCATATTTATACCAAGGGTAGATTCACTGAGCATGCTTTTGTATAATTTTTTGTCAGAAGTTTCAGAATAAAAGTTCAGTCCATGGAAAGGAGGGCATTGTCGATTCACCACCTTTTCTATTTTTACTAGCTAATCTGGGGGATTGACTTTACAACCTTCTCCACACTAGCTTATCCACCGCCATCCCATTAAACCTTAAAATAAACATAGTCTAGAGGTCACTGCTTGTTTTAGCTTTCACCCATTTCCCCCAAAGGCATTAATAGAGTTCCATCTTTCCCTACTCTTTTTCTGCCTACATTTCTTAAGTATTTATGCAGCGCCCACCAATTGACGACAGCTAATCCTCCAACCTACTTCTTTATACTGCTCAATGCGGTTAAGGTATCCCACAATTGCGACAAAAATCCCCATTGCTGTTCCATCTATCTGTCACGCTCTCCTCTCTCGGCCTGTCCCCTGTCCCCCACAGACATCTGCACGGTCTGGCAGTCAATTATATCTCATCACCTTCAAACAGCCTGCATGGGAGGCAGTAGAGACCCATATCTTTATCTGATCTTTATCCTTCCTCAGCAGCAGGAATGGCGGAGCTGTCAGCTCAAATCTTCAGTTAACCTCCCCGAAACCCACGAGAGACGACCACCACATCTGTGTGTGTTGAGAGTGGCGTGTTTAATGCGACGCACAATCTCATCATACATGCTGGTAAGTGAGAGGGTTTCAAAACTACATGAAATCAATCTACGTGTGTGAGAAGCTCATCCTACTGAGGTATCCAACTTGATCATTAAAAATATTCATGGCGCACATAAACAAATGAAAAATGCTTGATGAAGACAGGTCAATAAGGTATGAAATGACAAAAAGCACAACAAATCTTCAAGGATATCTTATTATATTCATGACTTTGTAATGTATTACAGGAGAAATGCAGGATCTACATTGATATTTTTCCTTCTAAAAATGGGTAACCCAAGGCGATGCTCCCTTTGATCAACAGTGCTATGTCAATGAGTCCAGACCTGCAATCAGGCACACAAGTATTCATTATCGTTATACCAACACTATCCATCCTCACACTCCTTTCTTTATGCAGATTCCTCTTGACCTCTTATCCAGCTCCTTTCCCGCTTCAGCCACCTAATCATCAGTCTCCTGGCCATCAGCTCAGATCAATACACAAGCTTAGAGGAGTAGTACTCCTGGTGTGAAACCAAGACACAAACCCATGGTACAAACATCAAAATGGTTGTCTTTATGTACTGTTCTCTTTTCATCCTCCTCTTCCAGATGTGCTTGAGAGACATGACTTTAGCAGCATATGGAGGGATTCAGTCTTAAGGTCTCTGCAGTATCACAGTTCCTCCTCTGACTGGACAGGGAAGATCAAGATAGAGCTTTAACTGCCTCTGGCCAAGTCAGTGCAGTGATCCTTTAGGAGGAGCAAGATCAATCCCTCTCTTATCGCTCTGATTCATCCGCCTTATTCCTTTCTTTCTGTCTGCCCGCCTCTCTCCCCAAGTACCCGTCTCTTGAGGATGTCCAGTTTATCGTTGGCCACAGCTTCTCTCAGGGCGCTGAAGAAACCGTGATAGTGTGCCGTGTTGTGGATCATGAGGAGGACTCCGGCCAGCAGCTCATTGGTCACCAGCAGGTGATGCAGGTACGCCCTCTGGTGGTTCTTACAGCAGTAGCAGCCACACCCCTCCACCAGGGGCCTGAAGTCGCCCTGGTACCTGGGTGGAAGTTCAAAAAAAGTTAAAGAAGAATTCACGAACAGGCACCCTAAATGTAAATCAAGTGTTCAACAAATATATGAAAGCAAAGATTCTGTGGGTGCCACACACTTCTTGTCTTTGAGATTGATCTCAAAGGATGTCATCTGTGTTTGATCATCAAGAGTATCATCTCCATTCAGTTGCGAGACCCCCACAGAGTCCCTCTCTTCTTCCAGCTCCAGCACTGCAAAAATATACATACATCTCATTAATCCCGGCACACCACAAGCTATTCACACCATAATCTCATCATTCAGCAGCAAATATGTCCCCATCTACAGAACCGCAGAGTTCAATCAGCCCGATGGCGAAAATAAAACAGGATCGCATACTTTAGCTTCACTCCTTTTAAACACTGCTGTGTCCTATATTTTCTCCACCGTTATAATGTAATTACTTACTGGCTACCAAAACCCGTCTCCCACAGATGGGTGTTCACTGCAAGGTGACTTCACTTCATTTAATGAGAATGCAGAAAAGTAGCTAGAGCTGATGAAGAGCAGTCGGTTATCAAGAGGGCTATTGTTCTCAGGGAGGTGAACCAAACTATCTGGTTGGTTACGGACACAGGGGAAGTGAGGAAGATGATAAACACAGTGAGGAGGGAAAGAGAAAGTGGTCCATAGCCAATGAATATGATTCAAGATGGAGATTAAAAGGGAACAATAGACCAAAATGGGTTCAGCACCAGAAACGGGTTAAGTAGAGAGCAACAAAGTGTATAAACAAAGCATAAAAAGGAAATTATTATTGGGGGGGGGGGGGGGCTGTTAAGCATGAAAATAGAGTGGACAAAAAAAGGGCTTGACCAAAGATAAGATGTAAAAAGGGGGGAAAATAAGGTCTGCCTTACAGAGAGCAGCAATTACAGAAACAGTTGAGAAAGGTGAGGAAAATAGGTTTAAAGTCTGAAGACTACTTAACCAAACTGTGAAACAGATAGTTGTAAACCTTAATTTCATAACTTTATGACTAAAGCAAATCCAATAAAAAATACATTTTGGATACGACAATCTAAATGCTGCAGGGAAAACACAAACACATACAAAATGTTTTTTTTGTTTCGTCTTCAACTTTATATTCTACTTCAACAAATAACCTAGTTATATCTAATTTAAAGGTAGCTCAACCACATCAAATCATGTGAATTCCACTGGAGTCAGTTTTGTTGCTTTAACAGGACTAGTTTATCTGGTGCTGCTTTTCTTTTCTCCATTATGGTTACATTTAGCTACTGCGTTATTTATGTCATATAACAAACTCAATTATTAAGATGAATCAATCAAAATAGCTTTAGCTGAGGTTATCTCACCTGCTAACCGTAACTAACTAGAGTGCTGCAGTTTGATTTTTATTTTGTTCTTACAAATTCAGTTGGTTCCAAAACTAAGATAAGAAGAGAAAAGAGAGACTGGATAATGAAAACAGAAAGTTCTACAGATGGAGAGAGGAACAGGGTGAGAAGGAAGGAAGGAAGGAAGGAAGGAAAGAAGGGGGTGAATTAACATATGGTCTGACGTGTCAAAAAGGACCTTAACTGGGAAGTGAGGGTGTCGACACCCCCCCATGGGGCCTTGTAATTGGCTGAGAAGGGAATTAGAATTTCTCCTCAGGTTTGACACGATCACTGCTCTCACCTCCACTGAACTCCATTATGCTCCCTGTGCAGAATCGATTAGTGCTGTCTGACACTAGATGCTGCCGGATACCAAACTTCACTCTGTCTGTCACACGAGCTTAACACAACTTTTTAATGAAGCACAAAGTCCTCTGCAGGCCGAGTCGGTGCATTTCCCACAGCTCTTGTCATAACACTCCTTAGCTCTTCACTTGGGACAACAATCGGAACGACGGGCCCAGACTTAATGGTTACCTTACCGGAGCTGTTATGAGATACAAAATTGATTTTTTTTTTTTTTTTTCACCTGCTGAATTTCTTTTCCCCCAATTATTTCAACTAGGACTAGAAAACACACACAAACCATTACACACAAACAAAACAAACAAAATTCCAATAACCATTAGATCTATCTCTGATTTTAAGGCTGAATAAATCCCTCATGTGCAGGGGCAACATGCACACACAAAGACACACACTTTTCCCCTATTCATTTGTGGAAAATGGCTCAAATTGCAGTCAGACTTCCCCAACAAACAGAGTAGATGAAGGGTTGTTTGTTTACTGAGGACACTCTGCAAGTTCTTTACGCTGAACAACTTAAGTCTGGTTAAACATGGAGTATTTAGAATAAATTCTCTGTGCAGCTTCTCTGCTGAATGCTTCTTTACATCTGTAAAAGAACCAGAAACATCTGATAAGCATTTTCAACTCCTCATATAAAAATTTAAATAAGTCTGCTAGGCTCATTATTGGGCATCTTTAATCATCAGTTCAGTGCTTTTATCAGTTATCTATGACTATTATATAACCATTAATAACATCAAAGTGGTGCCTGTCTTATAACATTCAAACTTCTCTCTTCATGACTTCTCTTTTACGCACAGTAAACTATCACATTTCATTCCGGTTTCACTCTTTTCCAAATACATCGAGCTAGAGAAACCCCCTACCCAAAAGCTCAAATTAAATAGTGACATGTCAGTTTGCTTTAGGCATATACCGCAAGGTCCTGACACCAGTGTTTTCCATCTTTTTGGGGTAATTTCCTTTATCACACTTGCATTTAAAAAAGTCATTTTGTGGCTTCGGGCAAGGTTACTTTACCTGAGAGGTCACTTGGTTTGACAAGAGCAGAATGATTAAAATAAGTAATGAAGTGCTGCCAAATTCCAAAATGTCTCCTTTGTCCTCTTTTAAATTTAGAATTAAACTGTGTGCTTTGATTTGATACATAAGTTACTACCTAAGAAGAACAAGAGAGCCATTTTCTGAGAAAAGAATATGAGCACTGCAGAGCATGAAACAGTGCAGTGGGAATCCTCCAGCAGCATAAAGGGAGGTTGATGCAGGTTAAGTGGGAATGTTAGATGAATGTTAAGGAGCTTGATCTACATCTCCTGATAAGCTCGATGCATGTTTCATCAAAATACAATCAAAAATCAAAATGAGGCTGAGTACAAGAGAAAGTAAAATCATTAACAATAAAACAGACTCTGTTATTAATGGAGTTTGGTGCTGAGGCACCACATACATAAATTAAAAGATCAATATCTATTGAATTTAAACTTTCTTTCATCACTTTGATTTATCTTCATCTGATTTATTGATTTACCCTTTAAATGTTGAAAATTAAAAAGTTGCAACAAAACTATACTTCAGCACAGCCATTTACCACACCTGCAGGGGGCGCTCTACCTGCGCACTCCGGGTCCGGAGAGATGTCAAAGCTGAAGCAGAGAGCGCAGCCTCGCTCCGTCACCTGGAAGGGGAAGAAACTCTCAAACAGGTCCACGCCGGCCTCCACGCACGCCAGCACCTCATCCGGTCGTCCCACACCTTGCAGCAGTCTGAGAGTCACGCGCAAACACACAGTCAACAAGCACAGACAAAAACAGCGGACAGCGGTTATAAATAAAAAATGAACAAATCAAAAATATGTGACACAAACAAACCTCTACAAGATATCACTGCTTGACGAGAAGCAAACACAAACGCCAGCAGCATTTTGCTTGCCTCTAACAACATGTGCACCCTTGTGTGTTTGTGCTTTCGCTCTTCCTGGGCGTCCAGTTAACTGGCTCCCTCTGACTCCCTGCCTGCAGGCGTCAAGGTCAAGCCCAATTTAGCATTTGATAATGACTCCACTCCACTTTCCAGTAGGAAGCAGCATATCCTAACAGCCAGGGCAACAAGCAGGGACGGTGTCCCTCGATATTCGAGATGAGTCTGTTCACAAGCAAACACACAGAGCTCCTGGATACAGACTACCGCTCCTCACTGGTCCTCTCGCTCAAACTCAGAGCTCCTTAATCAGCTCCAGGAGAGAAACGCCTATGTGGGACAGTCTCCACTTAAAAGTCTCTGAAAGGCTACAGGCTTATGTAGTTTGGAGAACCAGCAACTTCTATAAACAAGTTTGTCCTTGTGCCTTTAAAAGGGACTGTACTTGTTTTAATATCTTCAGAAGAAGCAATTTATTATTATACAATATCCCTTCCACAGGACTCAAAACAGGCTGGATAATCTTTCTGTCAAAGTTTCTATTCCATCATTACACCTCTTGAAAAGTGTCTACCACATGCTTGCAGAGCCCAAGGTGACATGAGCCAACAGTCCAAAATTTACAGAAATACAGTTTATAATGACTTAAAACTGAGAGAAGCAGCAAATCTTCATATTGGAGAAGCTTAAACTGAACAGAAGAATAATGACAAATAACTTATTATCAAAATGGTTGCTGAATAATTTCTGTTAATTTATTAAAGAAGTCGTATAAGCTCTAAATCAATTAATAATGTAAAATGGAAGAAAGCAGTCAACTTTACATATTTGTCAGATTATTCAAAATTGGTGACATCTTTTTGTCAAAGAGTCTGTTTCAGCATTATATTTATACGTGTGATCTGTGTGTTTTAAACTCAATACAAGATTATATCAAGCTCTCTTTGCTGTCAGTTATCGGACACCATCACATGGAAAAATTTATGTCTCCACCACAAAATAATCCTTTGAACTCGTTGCTTAATGAACACTTCCTGAAAAATCGTTTTTGCTTTGAGGTGAATGTTAAAGTGGATAAAAACTAACCGACACTGGTACTATGCTTTAAGGTCGAGCTGAGATAATGACTGCTGACAGCGTGTGGAGGGGTTGGGGGAGTACGGCAGAGCTGCTGGGCTTCACTTGTAATCAATCAAGCAGGATAATTAACTGATTGAGCAGGACCCACCAACTGGGCCCGCTCGGTCCCTGAAACACACAGACACTCTTAACGGCATCAGTAACTGCCCTTTAAACTACACTGCCACACTGGTTTGTTAATTTACTAAAAATGAAAACGAATCAAATAAATGAATATTTCATTAATTTATGTATCAGTTGCAAAGAATTGATCAAATAAATGTTGGTAACCGATTCATCGTTTTGGTAATTTCTAAAAATAATGAGCATCTCCCTGTTAGAGGTTTACAAATATGGACAGTTGGTGGCTTTCTTCCAATTTATATTATTAATTAGAGCTGAAACAATAAGTCAATTAATAATTTCTTGATCAACAGAAAATTGATGAATCAGTGACAGTTTTTCTGTTATTTTTCAAGCCAAAAACTCTGAACCTTCTCTTGCTCCAGCTACTCCAACATGAGGATATGCAGCGTTTTTCTCTCTTAATATCACTGTAAATTGAATATATTTAGGTGTTCAACATTTCCACTATTTTCTGATGTTTTAGACCAAGCGATTAATCAAGAAAATAATCAGCAGAATCAATTATGAAAATAATTGTTAGTTGCATCCCTAAATGGTATACTTGACCAAGTCATCTATTTCAAAAACATCACTGTAAAATGGTAATGGGCGTTTTTAAGCCTTTTGTAAGTAAATCATTGAAATCAACACATAAATTGATGAAAATCAGTAGTTGTAGCCCTCCAAGCTTTTGTTTCTGTGTGGATATACTGTTGAGCATCTACAGGCTCTTCTTAAGCTGGAGGATAAATACTAGGCATGCCTGTGTGTCCAATCTTTCTTATTGATGTCAAGATAATGAATAACAGAGGGTACTGTTTGTACACCCACTATGCCTCCTTTTGTTGGGTTGCAGTTGATTTAATGCCGTCAGTGACGACTTTTCAATTAAACACTCAGGACAAGTGTATGATTAGTGTGAAAAAAAATCTCTTCTTACAATTATAATCAATGAACACATTTCTCACACAGTCACAATAAGTGCTGACCTGGGTTTGTCCTCAGGCAGCTCTTTGGCCACAGCAGTGATGAGCTGGGTCCTCAGGGCCTGGTCCATTGCACCCGTCTGGAGGCCGTCCAGGCAGAATCCTGCCACAGGCCTTTTGGCTGTCTCCCTGGCTGAGCGCACCCTCTCATCCAGGATATCTCCCCCCTCCACCACCCCAAACACCTCCACTCTCTCCAACTCCTGGCAATGACAGACAGTTTTGGTGATTAAACGGCTGACAGACAGAAACCCTGAAAGACAGAAAGAAGAGAAAGAAATAGAAGGAGGAAGAGAAAAACTTCTGACTGAAAGCAAACAAAACGTGTAACAGATCAGAACTCCTTTTCAAACCACACATGGTGCGTGATCAGGTGTGCAGGGACAAAGAGAAAAAAGGTTTTATTCTTGCCAGGGTCCATCTGGATTTTGATGACTCGATGTGAAGTTGACTGCACATCACAGGGAGAAAAGACGCACTGGCGGGGGGGGCTGGGGGGAGAGGAGCTCGGTAGCAATCAAGCAGCTCAGTCAGTACAATGTGGATGTCAAGAATTACCTGCAGCATGCTGTCGGTTCTGTTTGGCTTTTTGCTCAATTTCATTTAACATTTACAATTCATTGTCCAGAGGGAAATTTGGCTTGCAGACAGGCAATAAAATACACACAGAACGCATAAATGCAGCATTTAGCAACAGACATACAGGCATCGAAATGCACACCACATAAAACAATGTGAAAAAGAAACACGATTTCTGACACTTTCAGATTAATGCAACCAAAAAATATATAATAAACTGCATCCCACATATTAAACTGCAGATCTCCTAGGACTAGAGCAATACAGAGAGGTTCTCCATCTTCTGCCCTTCTTTATGTATAGCAGCTTCACTATGTTCTCTGAAATGAGGTAGTGTTTCACTGCTTTTAAAAGAAAAACACTAAATTTCATTGGTTATGCTTGATGCTGATAATGTATGCACCCACTGATAATGTATTCCTCCTAATCTCAGCCGTAGCACAGCTGCACAGCAGACCTTGCGACAACAAAAACACCTAACATCAATCCTTGTCCCATTTGCTTGTGTTGTACATGACTGATTCGCAAATGTAAGAGAACAGCAGTGAGTGTGTTTAGATTGCCGGTTGTGTGCGTACCTGTGATTTTTGGTGCACCAGGAGACACTCATCCAAGTGGGCGAGGGTTCGATCCACCGACTTTCGGACCCTTTTGCGAGAGGTGTTGTTTTGCCACGTCTCTCCGTCTGCCATGCTCTGGTACCAGTCCGGCTGCACTGTCTTCTGGAGAGCCATGAACTTGGCCACTGTCAGTTCTATGCGCCCACCGCTGCCCCAAACTGACACCGTCTAACAACAACCAAGAGACGCATTTTTTTTATTTTAAAAAAAGAAAATAGCTTTGGTGATTTTGAAGAGAGTTCTCTCTTTAAAGAAACAGTTCGGCATTATGGGAAAAATGCTTATGCGCTTTCTTGCCAAGAGTAAGGTGAGATCGACACCAATCTGGTTGTTTAGCATAAATACTGGAAACATTCTGAAGGTAACAAAATCCACCTACCAGCATCTCTAAAGCTCAGTAATCAACAAAAACAAAGTGTAAAAAAGCAAAGTATTGTTAAATGGGTTATGAGTTATGTGTGAGTATTTCTTGGAGGGGAGCAGTGACTTGCTATAGTCTCTGCTGGTTGCCTGGCAACTGCTCCCCAGCCAAGAAATAGTCAGTCACATAAGCCCCGATCAAACCACAACATCGTGATTTTTACATTTGCAGTTGCTGGTAGGCAGATTTTGCTACCTATGGAGAAAACCAAACTAGCTGTTTCCCCCCATTTTCAGTCTTTATGCTAAGCTAAGCTAAGAGGCTGGCGGCTCCAGTTACATAGCGTGGTATTGACCTTCTCATCTAACTCTCGGCATAAAAGGGAATAAGCTTATTTCCACAAGCATGTGGAACGATTTAGTTATGCAGAGGCTTAGTCTCACCTTGTTTGTAGTATGGCCTGTGGGGCAGGGGGTCGCAGGGTCCTGAAGCGAACAGTACAGCACAGTATCATGAAGACCTGGACAAAAAAACCATCAATCACTCAAAGAGAACAAAATCAGACTACAGGTTACACTACGCGAAGGCCGAGCACAAAGGAAGGTGGAGGAGTGAGACACTTTATTAATGCATGTTAGTGTGACAACTCCGAGTCTTGAGAGGAATGAGGTGTGGCCTTATCAGCAAACCCAGCTGCAGCAGATGATCAAAGGGTGAGAAAAACGAAAGGTTGAATAGCAGCAAATGCTGTTATTATTTCAAATTATTAAATCACTGCTCTTCTCTTCTGGGACTAAGAAACAGCACTGTCATAATCCCCTGACAGTTTACAACAAGTGGCGCAACAGTGATTACATTTCTAATTTCATATTTGGTTGCCTGAAGCCGGGTGCAGCTTAACACCACAGCTACTGTTGTACAGCGCAGCCGAATGAGGTCACTCTGCTGGGGCATTTATATAAATATTACTCAGAATGGAACTACTTTTTAGTCAGGCTCATGGAGCTAATCAGCTTTACATTATTGAACTCAACATACTGTATATTTAGAAGCAATTTGCTCCAGTCTTTCCAATTTAAGTAGTGGAAATAATGTTCATATACCCTAAGCTCTTCTGGGTAAATTTGTGCATCGTGCATGCGTGACATTTACATCAATCATCTAGTCACACCACATTCCTCTTCCAGGGTCTCCTAATCTTTGATATAGAAATGAGTGATTCAGATCAGATTTTACTGTTTTAAATTACTACCAAAGCTAATTTAGTCAGAGGACGGACAAAGTCTAAACACAACGCTGTTCAAATTCCATCATTTTCAACATATTGATCGGTCCATTAAACGGAAAAAATGTGTATGTAGGGTGTGTGGGTGTATTCACAAACTATTTTGAGAGATTTTCTAATAACACAACACAATGTATCTGCTAATACAGATTCCAATCCAACACTATTTTTTCTCTCTTTAACATGTTGATAAAAACACTCCACAAGGACCTCTCAGTAGCTGTTCACACACACACTTCACATACTTGAAGGAACTTCAAATCTCAACATGAAAAGCTGTTAATAAACTACTTGTATAAACTAACTTTGCTTAAAATAGCAGCACTTTGTGGCTACTGTTGATTTAATACACAGCTATGAATTTTTATTTCAAATATCTGCGTCCAATTCAGATCTGAACATTAAGGCCATTCCAACAACATTATACAAGTGCAAGAACATTTTCAAACACCATATATATATACACATAAAGATGACTGCTTAGGTGGCAGTAAATAAAGCTCTACCATATGAATACAACACTTCATGATTTTAAGGTAGATAAAAAGCTGATGACGGATTACCTTTTCATCAATACTGAATAAATCTGAATACATTGGAATAGCACTGGGTGACGTCATAATTTATGTCTAATCAATGCTGTTTGGTCTGCTAGGACAAACCTTATCCTGTTCACTCCTGTCTTCTCTGGAAGAAAGAGAGAGGAAGAATAAACATGAGACTGAACAAAAGTACCTGCAAACTTCCTGAATCCATCCTTAAACTCCTCCAACACTTCCTGGTGCTCTGCTCTTGAGACAAAAAGTGATGGAGAAGGGTGTTAGATTTCAGTGTGTGTGTTTGTGTGTATGTGTGTGTGTGTGTGTGTGTGTGTGTTGAGTTTAGCTTACATATTGGACAGGGTGATCTGAGTGACAGAGGGGAGGCTACTCAGGGTGTGCAGTGTGTCCTGGGTGAGGTGGGGCACTGTGCCAAAGTGTGTGTGCAGCAGACACCCCGGGACTTCCAGGGAGTGCTGTCCCGTCCTGCCGAGCCCCTTCAGGACGCCCAGCCGACTTCGTCCCTGAATCACACGGGACAGCTCCAGCTTCATCCTGCTGCCAGCCATACGAGCTGCGGCGGTCGATGTGCCCTGGCAGAGATTCAGTGAACAGCACTCACACGCAACACCTTAAACACAACGAGTGGACCGACAGCGAGCGATGCCCCGCTGGCAGAAGAGCGTGTGAATTAGCCACGTATGCTAACTAGCCTCGCCTCTCACGTGTTACGACTTGATGCAAGCTTTTCACAGAGTCGAGACGTTTACTGCTCGTATTGACGCACGTTAAGAGAAAACCTACACACTCACAGTTATGTTGGTTTTAATTATATCCCCCTTTTTTTAAATTTAAGAGCATCTTTCATTCGCTTACCTACAAAACTCACTTCCCGACAGGAACTACAAGTCGTGGAAATATGACGTCATCGCCGGCCGCGGCAGTTGAATAACTACGAGTAGCGTCGTGCCTCTCCTTTCTCAAAACAACAATTTGTTGTGTTTTGCTTTGTGCGCACCTATACATAAGTATTGTTACAGCGTTTCTTTGATTTAACGTCTGAGTTTTATCACATTTTAAACGCAATTTTGGCTCATTTGGAAAAGTGAACAACGTTGCTATGGTTACCAGAGAGACGCCTGAACTACAAACAAAGTCTAATGGGACACGTAGTCCTGAAATGCTTCGTTGGCGCGATAACTAGCCTAGAAAAATGGTTAATTTACTACATTACCCAGAATTCCACGTGATCCAAATCGATGGCAGTTATGTGGACAAGTCTTACGTGTTTTGTGAGGGCTCTTTGTAGTGACTTTTGAACACTTTTTGTTGAAATAGTTGGCTTATGTGGTTGGCGTATATCCCCTTTGTAGAAGAGGACATTGGGATGATCATTACTTTGTAGTGGCAAATAGATGATGACGTTCCCAGGTCACAATGCTCACCTGTTCAGGTGGAGGAGGCTCGCAAAGGGTAAAACACCTGCAGACCAGGTAAGTTTACTCTCTGGATTCATGTTGATTTGATAAATATGCGGCTTCTGCAGTAATTGGTTCTGTGAAAAAATGAATTAAACCATGGCTGCCTATTCTAGATAGGCTAATAAATCCAAGGTGCTCGCCTCAACATGTTCTCTTATCTAAATATATGAAAAATAAATTAAGTCTGTTTAAGGCTGTCAGACCTTTTCCCCAGGATTATGAAATCCCCATGAGAGGTAACGCATAATTGTAAAAAGGGTGCTACTGGATTTATGAATGAAGGAAAAGCACATAATTGTTAATTTTATGTATGAAGGTGTAGCAGTATAGAGGTGGCATCTGTTAATTACTGCCCTGGCTTGTAATTAGCGCCAGGTGGCTGTCATTAGGTGGGCCAGTATAAAGGCCATCCTCCTCTGCTGGTTCTTCCTCTTGCACCTCTGTCAGTGGGGCATCATTTTTGAGCCAAGGTTGGCTGGCTCAACAGGTATGGCTGTCCGCTGCTTCAGCACATTTGGACGCTTGGGTTTTTCTGTGTCTCACAGCATTTTGTGTGGTTGTAGGGCAACTGTATGCGTGCTGCTCCATGCTCCCTTCTGTGCAGCTGCGTATTTGTTTGGTAAGTGTCCCTCTTTCTTGGTGGTGTTGATGCTGTCTGATGGCTAATACTAGTGTGGTCGCAGGTAAATGCCAGCTACAGCCAGTGTCCTCTTCCTCCCTCCTCCTGTGCATGTGTGTCCTGAAACAGGTATGTGTGTTTTAGTATACACAAGCAACCACAGTACTTTCAAGTAATGTTAACAGCATTTTTTCCTGCAATTAGGAGTTGCTGTGACCAGCTGACTGGGGTCGCTGCTGCTTTGTTTCCAGTGAAACTTCGCCTCCGATGTTTTGTTTCCAGTGAAACTTCGCCTCCGATGTTTTGTTTCCAGTGAAACTTCGCCTCCGATGCTTTGTTTCCAGTGAAACTTCGCCTCCGATGCTTTGTTTCCAGTGAAACTTCGCCTCCGATGCTTTGTTTCCAACAAGACTTCGTCTTCGATGTTTTGTTTCCAGTGAAACTTCGCCTCCGATGCTTTGTTTCCAACAAGACTTCGTCTTCGGGAAAGCTTTGTCTTTGCTGCGTTGACTCTGCTGAAGCTTTACCTCCCTCAGAAACATTGTTTTCTCCACGCTGCCTGTGTTTTAACCAGGGCTTGGTCCCGTGTGTGTGTAATGGGTGTTTAGCTTATTATAATTTTGCATTATAATTTGTTTCTTTCTTTTTTAGTTACTGGAGGCTGGTGGTGGCGGTGCTGGTGCTCAGGTGGTGGTATCCCCCCCTTTTTTGTCTGCCGTGTCTTGGGAAGCAGGTTCCTCACTTTGAGTGTGTGGGTCACATATGTTGGGTGGTTTAGTTTGTTTTTCTTAATTTGGTGGGTTCCCCCCCTTGCACCTAGCCTTGTCCATCCATTCAGCTCCAGCCCCTTAATTGATTTTCTGTTAACTTTCTTTGGGATGAATGAAATTTTAAATCATTTTTAAAACTATTTAAAATAAAATTGTATTTCCTAAGTTTCGGTGAACTGCGTCTCTTGCCTCCAAAAGAGTATACTTACCTGTGTGCCTGGTGCTCTACTAAATTATTTCCTGGGGTGAAATTCCCCAGGTGGCGTTGTCGGTCTTTTCCCAATTTTTGGTGTTAAATGATTTTTTTTAAATTCATTTGCATCCATATGCCTCGTGTCGCCACAAAGGCATGGCTCATGTCAGGGGGCAGTGTAGAAATGTCACACAGATGGCCTGTCTCAGACACTCACATGCCTGCAGCCTGAGTCAGAGATAGCGAAATCGCTGCTTGTAAAGCACCTACTTTTAGTCGCCTGGGAAATGATTTTAAAGTAATCTGCTGATTTAAAGCAATGGCTAAGCTTTCCAGTGAAATAATCCGCAGACATCAGGCATTGGCTCAGCCCCCATTTTTCACAATGCGCCCACAGCTCAAGGTGTCTGTGAGCTTGGCTGGGCATTTTCCAGCAGGCAAAGGTGACCATGAGACCAGCCTTTTCATGGGCCATATGGTCTGACTTGCAAACAGAAACAGATTACACTTGAAATTGTTTTTCTTTCATGAGCAGATGCATGTGAAGAATGGTGATATCGATCAGTGGAGGAAGGTAAGAAGAACTTATGTGCTTGTGCAGCTGTGTGTATTTTCATAATCCATGTTTGTGTGTAATTGTAAACTTTGGACAAAACAGGCCTCAGACTGATGGGCATTTTCAGTATTTTCAGCCATTTACAGTCTAAACAATTAATAGAATAATCATAAGATTAATCGATAATCTATTTAGTCTATTTCCTTGTCCTCAGCGCGTGGAGATGGCCTCCGAGTTTGCCGTTTCTGAAGTCTTCTCCCACAAGAAACCTAATTCAGGGACCAACAGCCTGTCTGTACCACTGCAAAGCCCTGACCAGTTAAGAGATCATGATGACGCTTACAGTGAAGGTAGGTCAGCCCATGAAAAAAATAAAAGAATTGTCTCTAGAGACGTGCTACCTATATAATGGAGCTGAACCTTTGCAGCTGCAGGCTGAACAATGATATCTGGGTGGTTGCTTCCTACAGCTCAGGCTCTTCTCGGTGATTGGCTGACTAGTAAGTTGCAGCTGGAGCTGGAGATGGATGAGGAAGACGACCTAATGTGCTCCGCTGAGAGGAGAAGCCCTGTTGCGTTGGCTAGTGCTCAGCCTGCCCTGAACTACAGCAACTTTGATGGTACTAGCTTGTGGCTCATTGTTTTAATCAATCAAGACCAATGCAGTTCCAATATTTGACTTTCCTGGCCATAATGGGAATTTGGAGGTTTACATTTGGCATCACAATCCAAAATGTAGTCATTGTCATGTCACGACTACCAACACACAGGGAATAACACCCAGGGTGAACTACTCTCAAGGATAAATTAAAACATGTGTGTAGACACAGTATGTATATATATATTATTGGGTTCCCACAAAGGGACACATAAATACAATCTATTTGGATGTCTTTTTTGGCCAAAACCTAAACAAAATTAAAAGTAAGTGCAACATAACTTGAATGCAATGCAATGGTTTACAACAAGCCACTTCCAAATCTTAGACATTGGAGTTTTCAAAACAATTCCTGTATTTATGCACTAAATAAAGTTGAAAAGTCAATATATAATGTTCATGGTTAACTAAATGCTTACTGTAATAGATTATCTATGCCAAGCAAGTGTTGAGTCATAAGCACATTGATAAACACACTATCATGAAATTAACTCACTCACTGAAAGCTGCCTAAAGGGAAGGAAATCAATCTAAAAACATATTGTATGCTTTGCAAAACAGTCAGCAGTAATTTAAAGTATAAACGATTTGGAGTTGATGGAATAAAACATAAAATAGCTGTGAAATAATACTTCTCTTTCACACTCACTTGTGCAAAAATACATAGATATGTACAACTGCCTGGCTGAGGAAGAAGAGCACAGCGCTGTTAACAGCTTCCTACAAGACCTGATGGAGCAAGAGGTTTTGGACTCAGGGGTGATGGAGGAACTGGCACTGGATGCCGGACAAGCCAGAAAGAAGTTCAGAAACCCGATCGTCACCATGGAAGCGCGACACATGCAGGTATGCGACCAAAGTGAGTCTCAAATTCCTCAAGCTGCATAAAAGATGTGAATGCTGTGAGCTGGTAAACTGTCACCTAGAACGATGTTACTGATTGTCACTGGAGGTGCGGGAGAACAGGGCCCGGCGGGAGGCAGAGAGGCTGAGGCAACAGAGAGACAAGGAGGCCCGGCGGGGGGCCAGAGAGGAGGCAAAGAGGCGGGAGCGAGGTGAGGAGACAAGGAAGAAGCAGGAGGCACAGAGGCAGGAAGAGATGGTGCAGCAGGAGATGGTGAGACTGCGACGCCAGATGGAGGAGAGGAGAGGCCTGGAACAGCTGGTCCGACAGAGGTATGGTATCCACAGCAACCACTGTCAAGTGGTTTCAACAATTGCCTGTATCAAAAATAACCCTCATTCTCCTGTCTGATTGCATCGCTTGTGATCTTGCCTGCTACACCCTTCTATGGGGTATTTATTGGGTTAATTGTAACTCAATGAGAAGTAAGCCTGTGATGAGCCAGCTCCCTGACTGAGGCAACTGGTTGTTGGGGAAATGTCCCTGTGGAGGATACACAAGCCTTTGGCCAGCATGATGTTGAAGACACTAGCCAGGACCTTTTTTTTATCACAGCTGTGTCTTTCATCATGAACATCCTTTGTTAGAAAAAGTCAACAGTTGTCATCATGCGGAAATTAAAAAAATTGATGTATAATGTTGGAACTAAGAATAGTATTAGTGGTACACTTTTTTGCTTGTATCTAACAAGATGTAGTGGGAAATTGTATGATGCTAAAGCGCTTTAAAACCGAGAAGGAGTAATTGGAGAGGTGTTTGGCAATGACGTACAAAGTCACTGTAAATAAAATTAAAAAAAAGTATAATATAAATTCAAGAAAAAGATTCTCAAAATTGTTTTAAATAAAAAAGGTGTTTTATTTGTTTTATGTAGTAATTATTTTGATGTGATTGTTTTATATATTATTTAGGTCTATTATAAAAAGGTTTCTTTACTGCAACATTTGGGGATGACTGCAATTTGTTGCCCTGGTAGACTAAGTAGTATACTGTGTTTATTCCACAGGGAAAGGGAGAGAGTTGGAGGGCAGAGGGCAGCCAGAAGCCTGCAGTCAGCTCCTCCACTTTCCACAAAACAGCAGCTGCAGCAGGACTCGGAGCGAGTATATAACAAACAGAAAATTCAGACCAAAGTTCACATGCATAACCTAAAGGTTTGTACCTGCACTGTGTGTGAATGTGTGTGTGTGTGTGTGTGTGTGTGGGTGTATTTGCAGGTTGGTACAGCAAATATATCGACGTAGATTCTCTAACTTTGGGCCTGCATGTTTTAGTGTCTGCAGAGGCATTTCTCTGGATGGTATTCAGTGGTGTTGGACCGAAGGCTACGTTTAGGTAAGGCCATGGCCCTCTGTGACTGGAAGAGGCAGCTGAGAGCGTGGCGAGCGTGGCGGGCAGTGGCGTGGGCAGAACAAAAGCAGCGAGAGGTGGCGAAAACAGAGGAGGATCTACGAGCTGAAAACAGGTAAAAACCAAAAAGAAATTACCCATAACCTCTCACTGTATAAATCCTGCCTTTTGCCACAAATTACAAAATGTAAATTACTACGTATATTTAAAATAAGACAAATCATTATGACAGTATTAACACTCACTCACTGATAGACAAAACATTAACATCCTGTTACCCTGACCAAGCAGTAATTGAGGGTTAAAAATACAATCACATCTGTTACCTCCACCAGACAATGCCAGCTGGCTCTGGAGAGTGACCGAAGGCGGTTGCTACGGCGATGTCTGAATGAGTGGCAGCTATGGTGTCGGATGGAGAAGGAACAACGAGACCTTTTGGCCCAGCAGCAGGAGACCAGGCGCAAGATGGCTGCCTTAATCAATGCAGCATCAACAGGCAAACTCAAGGCCACAGAAACCACAACTTATCAGCCAAAATTGGGCCCACCTGAGGCATCTGACCAGCCAGAGACCACGGTGAAGGTGAGCGGTGCGCTCACAAATCCTCATGTCATCAGCAACAATGCATAGGGATTCATTCAGATTTTAACTCTATTTGTTAATCCGTTCCACTGAAAACAACCTGACAAAGTGAGTCAAATATGAAATCATGACTAAAACATCAGCCCTATCCTTGGCCGCTGATTACTGAGGCAATGGGACTAAACTGAATATATATTTTATTTTCTCTTTGCATCGTATGACCTGAACTCAGTGTGTCAACCGGGGAGAAAAACTTTTCCTGCTGAAATATTCACAACTCTGGGGAGTGAGAGAGCATGAAAGAAGGAGTGGTGTAAATTTCGAGGATGAGAAATAAGAGGTGTAGGATAGTGGAACAGGGCTCGAGGGACGGAAGAAGCGGAACAGAAGATGAAGTTGGAGATGCAGGAGTTCATGGTGGAGGGGTCAATAAAGAGGCCTTGCTCTCTGTCAGACCCCTGCCGCTTATATATCAGGATTCCTGGAGCTCAGTAAAGATTCAGTTGCACTGAGATACTAAAAGGAGCTCTATGCTGTATCTGTGTTATCCCCGTCAAGCTTTTTGTAGACCTAAGGGTGGCTTTGATTTTTTTCATATATAATACCTTCTTCATATCTGTACTGTTTCCTTCTCTGTAGGAAGATCACCTCAGGTCAGACACTTCAGGCCCCGACGCCTCTGTAGTACATCAGAATAAGACCCCTGTGGGCACTGTGGCCCAGCCGTCTCAGCCATGGCAGGTGACCCGACGCCACCTAGCACCAACTGCCGCTGAGCTCCATGAGTCACGGCACAGAGGTGAGGCCAGTGGCTTCACCTGTACAGCGCCGCTGGGCAGCAGGTTTGAGAACAGACACGCCATCCAGCAGCAGGTCATCACGCAGCAGAGGAAGCTGTTGAAGGAGCAGCAGGAGCAAATTGCACGGCTGAGGGAGGAGCAGAGCATTATGGGCTTGGAGCTGGAAATGGAGAAAACCGCACAGCTCGCCCAGCTATCGGCGCGAGGAGGCTCGAGGCCGAAGAGTCACAACTTTGACCCCAAAGAGCAGAGGTAGGCTCTGCATGTGTGTGCATCATATCCAAAGAAACACACGTTTCAATTGACTGAAACTTTTTGGGTTGCCAGTTTGTGAAAAAACCTCTCTGGCTTGTCAATAATATATTCTTATGCGTTGCTCACAAACATATATGCCATTAAGGTAGCGCAAGTAAATGTTCATAAAGGTATTAAGGTCTTGAGTTTCTCACTTTCTGATAAGCCATCAACAAAAGGTTAGTAAGACATCTGTGGAAAAGACCAAATAATGTGAAACTGAAAGGTTAGAAATTAGTGTAGGACTGTGGACTGAATATGGAGGTTTTGTGCCTTTATTGGTGATTTGGATTGTTCAGTCCAGTGAACAAGTAAACTTATGCATATATTCTTGTACATGCTATATGCAGCCTGGTCTCTTATTCAGCCTTCTCACTGCAACCCCCTGGACATTGTATGTAAGACTGTCACCACATGTCCCAAATGTGCTGTTAGCTCTAAAAAAATCTCTTTAAATGATGAATAATCACTTAAGTTAGCTCACTTGTTTTTCTACAGTGCAGACTAATCACAGAACAAGTTGCCAGGTGATTGTCTGTGGACACCTCGGCGGCTAATCATGGGTTGAAAGGATTTTTTCAGAAATCATGCCCTTTTAAACTAATGTATCCAACGTACAGACATTTTTTGTTTCAGGAGGTAGACTGAGTGAAATGGGGTAAAACTCGTTATCCGTTAATAGCTTTCCTTATTAAATACAAATCACATAGGAGTACATCCAAAGAAACCGAAGGATTTTGAAGCTTAGAGAGAAAAGAGGAGCAGGAGGATGTGCAAAAGCTGTATAAGTCTATACAACCTTGAACATAGTTTGTGACTGTTCATGAGTTAAAGCAAAAAGCTCTGTATTTCATTTACAGATTCATGGACAGTCTGACGCATGTGGCTTGAGTTTGCCTTGAGTCAATGCCTGTCTGAATAGAAATTGCCAGGCAAAAATCAAGAAGATGTGAATGTGCAGACAGAGTTATGACGGGCCTTTGTTCCTGTGCTTCCGGCTGTGATTGTTGATGTTGTAGGGCACAGAGAGTTACTGGAGAACCTGACAGTCTCTGTACACCTCAGAGGAAAGCTGTCACACGGCAGACATGTTCCCATCCAATCATCACAGGTCAGTCTGCAAGTTCTTTCACTCAGCGAGGGGATGACATACACAAACCCACATATACACATCAACATAAACAGCAGGCACATACCTTATTTGAAACATGTGGCGACAGAATGCTGTAGCCCTTTTGTCAAGAAAATTGCATGACCCTGAGTCATGCATATGGAGACATAACTTTACATATAAAAGCCTATAGGTGTATAGTCCACAACAGTAGCACTCATGTTTACCTTAACTTCCCGTTACATGTTCAGAATGTAAAGAGTGAAGCATGCATAACGATTTACATATTAACTCAGAACAGTACCTCAACTCATCTCTCTCCCTTTCTCTGAAGCCATGGAGGCCCGTGCACGTCAACGCGCAGAGCGAAGGGAGGAAATTGAGAAACTCAAGAGGAAGAAGGAAGAGGAAAAAATTGTAAGCACCACCAAACTGTTTTGTAGGATAAGTAACAAGTTGTAGTTGTGTGAAACTAAAAAATGCACCTTTTCAGGCTCAGATGAAAGCCGCTGAGGAGCAGAGGCAGAGGATGGAAGAAGAGGAGAGACGCAAAACAGCGGAGAAGAAAAGAGAGGAGAAAAGGCAGGAGAGAGAGGTGAGATGTACTTCATATTTTATGCATGTTCACAATAACATGAGTCTGAATACAGGAAGCAGAACCCCTGTGAGTAACACTGAGTGACATGTAGCAGGGCTGTCCTCTCGTGACACTTTGCAGACCATTAAAATAAAGTCACTCTCTCTGTGTGTGTGCAGAGGGAAGAGGAAAAACAGAGGCAGCTGGAAAGACAACAGGAGCTCCTGAAGCTGGCCCGTCAACACTACCACAGAAACTCGCTGCTACGGCGAGGTCTGGTGCCATGGAAACGCCTCATTCAGCTCAGACAAGCCAACATGCAGGTAAATTACCTGTCAGCTACAGCAACATACAAAGTGTTTACAGCCAATTTATTCCCATCTGAAACTGTGCAGTGAGTTCTTCGGGCTGTTTATTATCACACATGCTCCTACAATGAAATTACAATAAGGGAAAGGACGGAACTTTGACCTTCGAGGGTAAATCCAAGTCCAGGTACACACCACGGATTTGAATAATAAAAAGCCTCCCTGGTGAGGTTGAACAGTAGAAAGAGCACATCCAGATCTGCATGTGCTTCTGCTAGCTGCCTTGGAGGCAGTCACTTAAAGGCAATGTGTGTCTATTAAAGGCTTTTCATAATTCAAATCTTCAAAACAGCCACTTCGGCTGGATGTTTTTTTTATTTTTATGGTTTTTAACTGTTGGTGCACATAATGCTTCCTAATTTTCTCACATGAAGCTTGTTTAGTTATTTATTTTCCATCTGAGGAAGATTATAAACACTAATCTGTGTAAAATGTTAGCAATACAAAGAGGATTATACATGCTTTTTTTCGTTGCGTTGACTACTGCGTTGCAGTCGCCTTAACTGAAGAGGAACAGCTTAGGCATGTTAAAAACACTGGAAAAGCTTTTGAAGCAATAGTAGTTTGTTTTAATTATTTCATAATAAGTAGAATATTTGGCCCTTCATCCATTTCTTCATTTCGCTGTGGCTGACCGTTTTTTCTGTTTTAATTTATTTATTCTGTATTTATCATCCTTGTTTCTGGGATGATTTGTCTTTGACCATAAAGCCATTTTATTAATAACTGTCCATTGGTACTGTAATTTCCCTGGTTATGAAGCACTTTGGAGCGACCCAATCTAACACATTTAATAGACTGATAATTGTGAACAATGAGCAAACTGGTAAAAATACTCACTCAGCTGCAAAATGAAACACCCTAAGCCAAAGACAAAGCTTCAAAATACACACCAACATACACCAGGATGCGTATACTCTTGGACATGCACGCTCAAACAAGGCAGAGGGAAAATATCCCAAAAAAAGCATGCAACACAATTTTCTAGTCCCATTCCTATGACAATATCATCATTTAATCTTACACAGCATCACACAAAATACAAAGACTCTTGTTTCACAGCTCGATATAAACCCTCTTTGTTAAATGTGAGATTCAGCCGAAGACAAGTGCTTCATCATTTGACACCGCTCCATTGTTTCAACCTGGCATCATATGATTGAGTTTGGATGCATTCATCAGTGTTCATTGGCGCTTTTCTTTTCATTCCCCGCCAGCTGGCCGAGAGTCACCACAATCACATCCTCCTGAGGCGGTGCACGCTAAGCTGGCAGCAATCAGCAAGAGAGTCCCTGTCTGAGAAAGAGGCTTCTGCGGACCTACTGTCCCAGCACTTTTTGCTTCGGAGGAGCTTAAGCTGCTGGAAAAGAGTGTGTACACACACACACACACACACACACACACAGACAGACACAGTTACTCAATCAGAATTGCAGTCTCCCCACCTTCTGCCAGTGACTTAGAGCAACACCTTTTCCTAATCTCCTATTCTACCTGCACTCAATCATGTTTTCAGGTGCTCAGTCTTTAAAGTTTAGACCATTTCCTACTTCTTTTCTTGTTAAAGCTAGTGCCATCCTCATTGATTCCACTCACTGAGTAAATTACTGTTCTGTTGTGGATTTTACTGCTTAAAGATGGGTTGAATGCCAATAAGCTGCATTTCCCAGCTTTACAAGAAATTAATGCAACATAAATCATTTGTTTTATTACAGTTCATTGATTTTAAAATATCTCTGAATGAGATCATCTGTTTTAGCTAAAGGACTGGCGGATGATTCAAGAAGAGAGAGCCGAACGCTTCTATCGCACTCACACTCTGAGGAAGTTTCTGTTGGCACTGCTGGACCACGTGACCCAGGAGAGGCTGGTGAAGTGGGACCGTCAGGAGCTGGCTCAGGAGCACAATAACAGGTCTGCTACCCCGTGAATGTCTGATGTGTTCACTGTATGGATGCTGCAGTGTGCTCCTCCAGTAACAAAACCAGCTGACAGGGTGTCATATTAAATTGAACAGCTTGTAAAAGTTTAATTACAAGTTGAAATCTGCCAAGAAACCACAATGCCTTGAATTCCTATTAATTCTAATTGGTATTTTATGGCCTATTCTGTAAAGAAAGTCTTACTTTTAAGATTAACTTGCAATAAAGGCGGTTAATTAATATGCAAGTACGGCAGAATGTGATAAAGGTTAGTCACTGGAACATGCATCTTTGAGCATAAGCAGTTGTTAAACATTTACGAATAAGAAATAGGAGACCTTTAGCTGTGCATGCCGAGTCTTCTGCACTGTTACTGCCTGTGCATTGGAATGTAAATTCATCTTCTTGACACCAGTAGAGTGCCTCATATCTGCCGTTAGCTGTACATTTCTTTTCATATTATGATTAATGGAGTCTGTTGGGGTGTTTTGCTGCTCCAGTATAACCCTCAATATGGGTAAACTAGCTGGCATAGTATAGTGTTTATAGCCTGACTGGTCTCCAGCACAGTGTAATTAACAAAAAAGCATTTACTGCAATAATACTCTGTTTAGCTACCACATACTCTAGCTATTGTTAATATTGTGAGAGGTTCTAAAAAGAGTGCCTCTGTAAGTTACTCTAAATGCTCATAAAGACAATGCTAAATGCTGAGGCAGATGTGACCATTTACAGATGTTTGGTCACTAAGTATTGGACAAATAGAACATTTAACCTACTGGTAGCATTAAAAGGAAGAGGAAAAGAGGATCACCAAAATCATTACAATTCATCCTACGGTGAACATGAAAATCATGAGGATTGATCCTCTTGGAACCATGAATGTCTGTATAACATTTTGTGCCAGTCTTGTAGATATTTCACAGGATAACTGAAAAACTTTAACCTGCTGGTGGCACTAGAGGAAAAGTCAGGGCAACTTTTCTAACTTCCATCTAAATAGTTTTGCAAGATTGTGTCCTACCAAATCTATAACACATATTGGTTTTGATTTAGCTTAATAACAGAAGTATTAGGTGGCCTTCTGTTTCCCATTGTGGACAAAAGTAATGATTTCTGTTGCACTGGTGGAACTTAATGATTTCACGGTCATTGCCACAAAATGCGAGTGTTTATAAACTTCAGCCTCTCAGGTGAGGGTGGCTAAATGACCACAGCCTGTAGGTGAATTCCCACCGGCTGCCCAGCTGCCATTGTCAATGAGCCCCCAGTAACATCATGTGAAAACTCATTAGGTGTTGTCGAACCAGAGGTCCCTATAAGTCAGTTTTTTTTTTTATTGCTCACTTGTTCTGTTCCCGTCTGTCCCCCCATCTGCCTGCATTTCAGACGGGTGCTGCGGCAATGTTTCCTGGCCTGGGGGCAGCTTCCATGTCTGCTGCGCAAGGAAAGAGAGAAGGAGGAGCGGCGGGAGAAGCTGGGGCGGAAAGTGACTATGGTTCTGCCCGATTTCAGCTCCTATCCACTGTAAAAACCTCTGGGAGAAGCTGTCACTGTAGGAGACAAACTGCACATCCATACAGACAAACATCTCAATAACTCACGTGACGCATACAAACACAAAATGAATACACATTTCTCACATTAATTTAATATAAATAAATAACATTAATTCCATACAAATACACAAGTGGACCCATACAATTTTTAGGAGGCCAAAAAAAAAAGATTTCAGTCTCTGAGAATTAATAAAAGCAGTGGTAATGGAAAGCACTGAAAACTTCTCAAGCTAACATTAATGTGTATTGATTTAAAATTTCCAGAGCTATTTATTTCAGCAGTCAGTTTGAACCAGTGTAAAATATTAACAGTAACTTCTGATATATTCATAACAATCTAATAATTTATTATGTTTCATGCAATGACACGCTGTGGAACTTTAATTAGCCTGATTATGTGGCTTGTGCTGAGATGTTTCATTTATCTGTGATGTATATCCACGACACATTTCACAAGATCAAGTAAGTGTTTGTGGAGGACAGAGTGTGCAGAGAGACCATCCTTGAAATGATGTTCAGCCCATGTTTTGGGCAGGACTGACAAACTCCAGAGGCGTCATCTTCTTGCTGACGCTGTGTGCTCAGAGAAAATGTCCCTACGAGATTACTCATTCTTACATTTTTCTTGTATGCCGACTCCCAGCAAGGCACTAGAGTGTAGAGGAGACATAAAGACAATGTTCAAGTCCTAGGAAGACAGTCAGTGTGAAGGAAACAGTGATATTTGTTTGGCAGAGAGACTGATGAGGTGGAATGAGGCAGCAGTGGACGGAGACTTAAGGTCAGTGTGAGTGGATACAGCTGTATGAAGGAGATGCCAGTTGTCAGTGACATTAATGGCAGTGGATGTATCTTATTGGCGTTTGTAGTTGTTATTGCTATGTGTCAAAGTCAGAGCAACTCAGGGGACAACTCAATAGCAGCAGTAACCCAGTGATAACAGTCCTGGCAGTTCTCAGGTTTGCTGTAAGCAGAAGAAGGCCAGCAAAGTTAAATCAGAGGGAGAGGAGCCATGCTGCCATCCAGTGGACATGAACAAAACAGCGGCCATAAGCTCCAAACTCATTTTTAAAATCAGTGTTGTGTAACTGTCTTACACCAGGTGTGTTGGGGCGGGAGAAGGAGGGTTCAGTTTTTCTCCCATGGTCATGAACTCTGCCCAGTTGCCACGTAAACCTCGAGAGTAGACGCCGGTGTCCACGACGAGGCCCCAGTAGGCGCTGCGAGCGGTTTTGTCTCGCAGGGCAACTCGGGCCTCGCGCTCCGTCACGTTATAGCTGACGTTGATGACCTGCACCACCAGCAGGTGGAGCAGCCCACCGGTCACGATGCTGCTGTACCATGCACAAGTGAAGCAGAGTGCAGTGCTGGAACACAGAAAATTAGAAAATACGGTAAATCCTGCTGCAGGATAACACTAAAATGCAGCACAGACAGCATGTATCTAACATATTAAGTGCTTGCAAGGTTATTAGAGTTCATATAAATCATCAGTAAGGCATTCATTTGGCCATTTTTGGCATTGGAGGTGTAAAACATGGCCATCACTCAATAAGTCAGTGTAAATGGGACACAGTAATTTAGAGAAGCTTTTTTATATCTCTATTTTTTATATAAAAATACATACACAATTATAAAATATTCTGTGTGACCAGTTTAAAAGATGTTAGTGGACAGATCACAGTTAATAGAACTGTTATTTTTACATATTCAGGATATGAGGATATCACTTCAGACAAGTTATGTGTTCAGCAGTCTGATGTTGAGAGTTGTTCTGAGGGCCTATTTTAAGTGTGCGACGCCTACAGCAGTGCCAGAGCAGATAATTTAATCTCTTACATTCGCTGTCTCATTGCTCTGAGCAAAAAAAAAATAGTCTTGTCTTTCTCCAACAGCTTGATAGGCACTCAGTAAAACTGATTTAACACTACACCGAATTAAGCCTTATGTTCAATTTGCAAGAACCTCATACAAACTCATTTAGTCTTCATTTCATAGTGAATTCTGGGAAGAATATAAAATACTCTTGATTGCTGCTAAAAGGCCATCTGTCATTTCCTGTTTTCCATGTTTCCAATCTGAACTGTGGATGAAGTGTGCACAGTTGTTAATTGGATGAATTTAGTGTTTTTTAATTTTGTCTTTGTACAGTTAAGCAGATGTTTAAGTTTGTGCTGTGTAGAAAGGCTTGAAAGGCAGTAATAGTTCTCTGGTGTACAAACATTGTAATAGTTTCATCATTTTAGCAAACATACTGTATCTTTGGCATTTCTTGTTACTTGTTGGGTGACATGTACACTTATGTCAATATATCTGTAATAAATGTATATTTCACTGTAAGATTAGTGATATACTGCATTACCCAGTGTACAAAGTGTATATGTCTTTGTTCGCAGTACCTGTACTGGTTGTAGACCCCCGGGCAGTAGAGCAGGGCGGTGAAGAGGTACTGTTTCGGACACACGCTCTGCAACACCAGGCTGATCCCGTACAGGGACGTCAACAGGAAGAGGACGAGTGTAAGCAGGAAGCTGCGGTGATTGGCCTGCCCCACGCAGCTGTTTATCCTACCGAGGCACCGATGGAGGGGGACGCACAAACACACAAGTACAAACACAGGCAGACAAAACATGGTACTGAGACCCAGGGTTACACTACACTACACACATGCAGGACCACACATAATTGTGGGAGTGGATGATTGCAAGGAAATGTTCACATGTAGCTATAATTAATAGGAGTGTGTGAGACACAACATTCAAATATGGTCAATAAGGAGACGGCAGGTGTGAACAGGAAAAACACTCTTGGAAAGAAAGACATCACTTAAGGACATTGTTTTGAAAGTGAAAAGGATGTCTGCATTCTTTTTAAATTTATTGAAGAGTTTGTGGAAAAGAGACAAGCAGATGACAAACGAGACCAATTCAGAGTTTGAGATGTGAGACAAAGTGGAAGAAACAGTGACGACAGGCCGAGTGAGAGGCATTTTAATGGAACCCACCAGACACAGTGGTGGTCGAGGCGCAGCACGCAGACACCACAGATCCGACAGTGTCCCGCCCTCGGGGGCCGCGCCACCCTGCACGCCGGACACCAGTTCCTTCGGCTACTTTCCTTCAGCTCCACCCCTGCCTGCTGCGATGATCCCGCCCGGTTCGCCAGTGTCATCGTCACACCCTGCCTCCCCCCGTTGAGGGCCGGGTCTCGGTCTGCCTGAGGGCTGTAATACGTCACCGTGCTGTGGACAGCTTCTTGGTTTGGCCGCACTGTGCCAGGGTCTCTCTTGGTGTGGACGAGGGCTACCAGGGTGAGTATGACCCCTGCAGTTACCACCGCTACCTGGACCTGGCCAACATCCCCGTTGGGAAGCACTTCTGTGATGAACAAGTAGTACATGTACCCCAGGGAGAAGAGGGCCAGGCTGAGGAAGAAGAGTGTTCGTCCCTTCTTGCGGTGGGTGAAATAGTAATACCACAGCACCAGGCCGGGCAGAGCTGTCAGAGACACAATGCCGAGGAGGAAGTGGAGAGCGGCGAGGTGCAACAGGACAGGAAGAAGAATAAGAGGAGGGATGATGGACAGCTCCACTTTTCGGGCTCCACCCCACAGCCAGGGAACACGAATCCGGTCTGTGACAACTGAAGCCACCTGTGACATGGATTCAGCTTTCTGGGGCTCCCTCTTCAGAAACCTGACAGAGTTAAAAAAAAAAAAAGAAAAGTGAAATATTTTTTACTTCAGGTTTTTTAATCAACAAATGGGCAAACCTTAACTTATATTACAGAACCCATATAAACCTTTATCACACCTGATATTTTAACATGTCATAGCAGGGAGAGCAGAGGTGTAATTAATAACATGAATTGATAACATTTACGCTGCATTTCGCCCTGGTTAATTAATGTCATTAGTTACAGCTGTGCTTTCCCTGCAATCACAAATGTCTGCTGTGACATAGCTCTATTATTTAATTTTCATGATTCACTGTCCAAATTAACAACAGCTTAGGATAACAGCGATGTTCTTTGTGATTTTCTACAGTTTAGTTAAAGCTCTATAAGTTCAAGGGACAACAGGTCCTCTAAACTGATTAAAATATTTCAAAAAGGGCCTGAATTCATTAAATATGTTTGGTCCTATTTGTACATAAAGAGAAAAATCTGGATTCCTATAATATCACAGCGCTGCTTATAGGACTGCAACAATTAATCAACTGTCAATACTTGGATTATGGTTTTGATTAATCAGTTAACTGTTTACTCTATAAAATGTAAAACACAATGACAAAAACCTGTCACAAATCACACATTTCTATACACAATTCCACGGCAATCCATCAAACATTTGAGATATTTCAGTCTGGACCAAAGTGTTTTCAGTTTTTTTAAATCTTAAAGACTGCCAATTAATCAACTCCTTAAAAAAGAATAACCAACAGATCAATCGTCAGTTAAAGCAATCATTAGTTGCAGCTCCAGAGTTATTGGGTTTAATGTGTCTCACCTGTCGCAGGCGTCATCCAGGTCCTCACAGTCACAGCAGCAGGCTGCTACATGGCTGCGCTCTCCGTGTCGGTTCACGTACTCGCAGCAGCACAAGGTCTCCTCCTCCTCCAGCACCTTGTTGGTTCGCCTCTTCATGACGGACAGCCTGACAGCCTATCAGATTATAAAAAAGTGTATTAATACCATTATCAACATTTGCGTTATAGATGAAGTAAACAAAGTTCAAAGTGGCAGATAAGAGACAGGAAGTGAAAGATAACTGTATTACCTCTAAAGCCCACTTTGCTGAAATTACTCTTTTCACACAGCAGCTTACAGGCTATTTGCGTGCATTTTAGACGGTGGAATGGTTCCAAACAGATTTGCGACATGCAACACTGCCGAGCAGACCTTGCTCATTTGACCCTACCCAGTCCACCTCCTACCCTCACATCTGTCACACATCTGCCATGCTTTAATGATTTCCAGCAACTGAACCGCTGCAGCTCACTGGCTCGTTGAGACGACACAGATGGATTACGGCTGAGGTGAGGCAGTGGCAGCATTTATAACAATTGCAGGTCTTCGGTGTCCCCTCCATCACAAAGAGCAAGACTGACGATACCCCAGTGAACCACTGAGTGGGATTAATCCTTCAGCTCAGTTAAACCTCTCTCTGGGGGGATCTGGCTCCGTTGGCCTGAATGAGCCTCTGATTAGCAATAAATCAAGCTTGATATGGTGTGTTATTATCATTACTCAGCCACTGATCAAGCTACCGTGGTAAAAAGGGCATCGGGGTCAGGAGAGGTCACCCAGCATCTAACTGGTGAGTCCCTCCAGGCAGCCTCGGAGCAAAGTCTGTACTGGCTGGAAGAGAAAAACAGATTGGGCTACATGTACTGATTAGTGGGTGTGTGGGTGTGTGGTAGCACAGACTGGCACATCTGCTGCTTGACAAAAAAAATGAATACTGCTGCAAGGATTCATAGCGTGACTGTGGTGGTGCTCAGCAGTTTAATGTCCTGTTTTAACAGAGATTTTCTGTGGTATGCACTACTTTCGACGTGCAACTGCTGCACGACATTAAAAAGCTTGTAAACTATAATCCAGGATGGCTGCAGCTCCTTATGAGTGATGCTTTTGTAAAACACTTTGAGAAATACACTTCTTGCAGAATGTTGATGAAAAGATTGATACCACTCTTATATCTGTCTGTTAAAGATAAAGCTGCTTATCTGTTTATCTTAGCAGATTTGAAACAGGGGGAACGGCTAGTCTGCTCTGTGCCTGCCAACACCTCTTACGCTCACTAATAAACACGTTATATCTCGTTTGTTTAATCTGAACAAAAAAAAACATGACTGTCAAAACTAGTTGTGGTTTTACGCCGTGTTTGTGGGAGTTTATCGTTTCAGTCAGTAACACAACAAACTGATGCGTCAGGGGAAAATGTGCACTGAACTCAACTAAGACATGATGATACTGAGACTGATTTGTCTAAATTCTGAACATACTGAGTGACGGCAATGCTGACACGAACATACATTTTTAACCCATCCATCTTCATAAAGGATAATCTGAGCGGCTGTTCAGACCTATAGCCTATTCAATATTTCTATTTCGAAAAAATGAGCATGTCCACATGGTGGGGAAGAAGAGTGCAGTCTGTTTACAATAAGTCCTGGAGTGGAAAACACCCTCTCCGATGGCACAGACAAGTAGGCCCTTGCTAAATTTGTCAGTTGGGGGATATTTGTTTTCGTTGGTTTTCCATCAGTCCATGGGATCAATGTGGAAGGGTGGACACTTCTCTTGTACTGGTTTAGTTCAGTAGTTGTGTCTGTTGTTTCCACGTTGTATTCCTCGCCAAACGGGCCTGCGATGGCAGACAGACCATTGCTTCGTGTAGGCCCACAGCTCAGTTTCGGCTGATTCAACTGCAACCATCTCGTCCACGCCCTCGGAGATGCTCGAGAGGAGATCGCCCAGCAAGTTTAACTTCATCAGTTGTGAACCTCAGGTGTGATGTATGCGACCTTGCGAGAGCTGCTGAGATCTGCAGGTGCTCCAGTGAAGCAGACACGGTGAGCTTGAACTGAGACACTTGGGGAGTTCGGCAGTACTGCACTACTTTGTGCTCAGGCAAGCTCTGAAGTTCTTGCTCTTGCGAGCGCAGCCCTGCAGAACAGCCCTAAGCCTAGCCTCGCCTTAGACAAAACTGATGGGAGGCATGTCTTTAGCTACCATCTTTAAGAGGAAGGCCGATGTTTGCTCTGCACGTCCACCATCAAACTCTGGTGACAAAGTTGGCCATTGATTGTTGATCTGTGGGATGCAGGGTGCTTTGCTCTCAAATGACTGAGCATACATGTTGTAGACTTGTGATATGGTAGCTTTACCTGGCAGAGTTTGCACTGCACCTCTATTCATTTATTGTTTTGAAGGAGTTCCGCAAAAAACTAAAAAATAAGGAAAATATACAAGATGATGGTCACGTAAACTATTCAATTCTTTTTAATAATTTAATGACTATTAGAAGATAATGACCCATCCCTAATGAAAATTTGTTATCATCATTTTCACTGATTTTGTCAAGTCAGCATGAAGGTATTGGAAAAACATTGTTTTTGTGTAAATTAAACAGTAATTTGTTGATGGTCCCTAAACCAGCCTCCAGCGGTTTGGCGCGGGGTTCTGGAGGCGAGCTGTCCGCCCTCCTGCTGCCTTCACCGGGGGAGACCGAGCGACAAGACGCCGCCGGGGTCCCGGAGCGACCGTCCGTCTGATATCCAACTTCACACTAACTTCACCGCGGCAGCCGGTTAATCACCGGCTGGAGGTAACGTCAGCGGTTAACCCGGATTTATCCGTCAACAAGCCGCCGAGTGGCACACTTAACGCCGGCTTAGACACACGACACACGGCCTCCACGTACCTGGACCCCGGGCCGCTACATGCCGATGCTTTCGAGCAAATATCGCCTGACACGACTTCCCGCCCGGCGGGGCTTCTCAGCGGAAGTCTTTCTCCGGGTAACGGCGGTCGTGTCCGGTGTTTCTCGGTACTATTTACCGCCGTGGAAGTCGCCGGAATAACTGGGTCCGAGGGTCCGAGGGTCCGGGCCGGCGGGGACCTGCTCCGGGTCCAGGGTTCGGGTCTCGTTGTCCGGGGAGACAGAGAGCAGACGTCCGGTGGCTGAACGCACCGTTTCCCTCCTGACGTCGACCGAGGGAGGGAGACTTTCTCCGCCCACACGTGCAGTTTCACACCAGGCTTCACGCAAATTTTGTCCAATTTTAACTTCTCTGCATACAGCTGGACAGTTCAATCTCTAATAGTTCAACTCTTATAAAGTCTGTGATCTCCAGTCTTATTGGGTCAATTCGGCATGCAAGTTGGTCCTAAAAGGCTGTTTTTTTTTTTTTAAACATATGAAAATATCTGTGCAGTAAGAGCATTTAAGGCTGTTTTTAATTCAGACAAACCTGGCCAAAGTATCAGAATCAGGTTTATGGCCAAGTATGTTTTCACATACAAAGAATTTGCCTTTGTATTTTGGTGCATAACAATAAACAAGGGAAAAATAAATAAATTGGTCAGCGTACTACAAAATGTAAGAATCATAAATATAGTATAGAAATTTACAATAAAAATATTTAAAATGAGTTTTTAAATGAACAGCTGTACTTGAAACATAGAGGATGGAAGATGCAAAATAATTATGATTCAATTAGACTGACTAAGGACTGGATAAAAAGGAGATTGCTAAACTAATCTTACTGCAGAAACACTATAACAGAAGAAATAAAATATTTCCTCAAGGAGTAAATGGGGACAAGCTACTGGTCAATAATTAAAGACAGTCTCAACAGTCTTGTATTTCACCTGTGACAAAGGAACAAAGACACATTTGGCCTTACTCCCATTTAGTTTTCCGCTTCTGTTTCCAGTAGCAGCAGCAGACACAGTGTGTTCCCGTCAGCATCACCTATAACAATGAATTCTAGTACTTTTAAATCACTCTTAAAAATAGAGCGATATGGTTATTTCACTTTGTTCTGAGGCAGTTTAGCTTTAAATAAACCAGATATATTTAATAACAAATGTATAATTGAAAAACATTGTAAATTCTATATTTAACATGTGACCTAAATTAGATTATGATTAGATGCCTGATTTACAAGGATGACTGGACCATGGAGCTTCTAGCTGGTGTGCACATTTAAACACAAAGATCCAAGAGCCATTTAACCATTTATTGAGTAGGTCGATGAATGGATGAAGGAATGGATGGATGAATGGATGATTATTTTTCTGTACAACAAACAAACATGAATCAATTTCTTGCCATGCATACCGTAACTAAGAATAAACAAAAGGTACATGAATCAGCTCACATAATTAATGCATCCACTTAAGGTTAAGAAGGACTCTTTCCAGCCTTCCTCAGGATCAGTATCTTCCATAAACTTCTGCCTTACTCATGGGTTGGTGTATCAAACAGCTCCAAACAATACCTACCTAACAATATATCATCATCTGTTAAGTAGTCAGATACACACATTAGGATGCATAGCATGGAGACATAACTCAAAGGACATAAACAATAAGTCATGTAACACAAATCATTTCAGATAAATTTACTGGTGTGGCAGCACAGTCTCAGACAAAGGATTTGAACAGAACACAACTAAACCCTTATAACCTCACCTTCCTTAAACTCCTCCCTTGTGTACCAACAGGTGACTCTCTCCACCCACGTGAGATTCTTGAACAATAATCATGAGCTGGTTTCTTAGCAGCTGCAGTTTCTCTCTATAGTTTTGCATTTGAATATATTTAGATTTCACAGTAGCACGATCTAACCTGATATGTCCTCAACCCATGCAACTATGTCTTTTAAGTTTTGAAGTAAAAAATATTATAATAATACTATAAAAATATTCACTCAATTGTGGTGGCATGTCAGCAACAACTGATTAAAATTTTCTATTGTGTTCATGTCAATTTGGAAATCACAGAACAAACTTGCATGTAGTGTTGACAGTGTGAGTGCACAGTACAATGCGATAGTCTCACTGACCGTACACTTATGGTGAAATAACACCAGACTAAATAATTCCTTAAAATTAAAGCAAATCATAAATTTCCTATAGCTTGGCTCAGTGCAGAAAAGGAGGAGGAAAAAGAAAGGACATACAACCGTGATTATATATGAACAGGTGTTATGGTAAAATCAGGCACGTCACCATTGTTTGGGCTACTTAATTTATAGGGCATCCCTTTACATCAGTCCAGGATGGAGCTAGAAGATAATGAATCAAATATGTGGTTTGAAAACAAAAAACACCAGATTTGGCTCATTTACAGTGGTATACGATTCAGAGGTTATTTTCTGCAGCCATCCATGCAGTTTGTTTGTTTGTATATATTACAAAAGAGGACAAACTTTCAAATTTGAGTTACCGATTCTACAATTTTTATTGGAAAAAAATAAAAGTCCAAAAAGATATCTAAAACACAGCCTGGGCACTCGTGCAAAACTTAAAATATGTGCAAAAAATGTAAATAGAGAAAATAGTATTGATTCATGTCCCTTGAATAAAAAACAAATAAAAGTATTTACAGTAGCTCATTTGTTGTGGCACGAGGCTCATCTGAATATGGGAAGGCACCTCAGTAAAAAGTGTTCTGAAATCCGATTCCACTGTTTAAGAAAAGAGGGAAAAAGAAGCCAGCCAAGGGAGCTGGCAATAGCACCCTACAGATATCTAAACCCGCTGCTCCGTGTGCATCTGACTGTTGTATCCTTGCAGCAGTCAGTCCACAGCTTTAAAAAAAACACCCTAGCACCTGACGCCCCACCACAGGCTTTGGGTGGTGTAACCCCTGGCAACGCGTGGCATGTCAGGGGCCTGGGGACGTCTACACGGCAATGTCACTGGATACCAGAGGTCTCCTCAGAGGTAGTTCTCTGCAGCAGGTTCCTCCCCTCTCTAGTCGGCATGTGTGGAGCATCACTTTGGCGCTGCTGTGCGATTGGCCATGGCAAAGTTCTGCTGCAGCACCACCAGAGAGCTGCGGAGCTGAGAGGAGAAGGAGAACTGACTTAGCAGCCACAACAACTGCTTTAGGCTTTTTTTAAAACATGTTACAAGACAGCTCTGAACTTATGTGATGGACTACTGCTGGTTTGTAAAATAGAAAAAAAACAGCTGCATGTCTCACAAGGAGAATTAATGGAACTTCTTTACTCTTTCAAACTCATTTTTCAAAACACATTCCATCTTTTTATGTTTATGGATCCTAATTCTTTTCCAAATTAATCTTACAAACGAGTATTTGCTTTCTGCTGAATAGTTAGATGAGAAAATCAACAACCACTCATGTTTGTCCCTTAAATATGAAGCTACATCTAGCAGCTTCATCCCATAAAGACTGGAAGCGGGGAGAACAGCTAGTAACAAAATCCACCTACCAGCATCTCTAAAGCTCACTAATTAACTAATATCTAATTTGTTTAATCTTTACAAAAAGCTATGTGTAAAAACATCAATCTTACAGAAGTTATGTGCCTATTTCTTGGCTCTGAGCAGTTGCTGGGCAACTAGTGGAGACTCCAGGAAGTAACTGGTCCCGACCAAGACCAGTAACTTCCTGGACTATTTTGCACAATCTTTGCCCAGAGTCTACACAATCATGGCCAAATTGGAGCTACAATTAGACATTTATGCAGTTTCCTACCTGTTCTAAAAGGTTGATGGAGTCCTGCAGCACGGTTTTCAGCAGCTGCATATCCTCTGTGGTCCTAAACCCTGGTCCCTGTCTGGGAGCATATTCAGAGGCCAAGCTGCCAAACAACAGAAACAAAGTGAAGGAAATGTAACAACGTCAATTACATAAGCACATTTACTGAGACTGGCAGGCAGTTTCAACATTGTGAGTCAGTAGACCGAGAGCTCTCTTGTAAGTGGGCTGCCTAAACGACACAGACAAAAAAAAAAAAATCCTTTCCCCTCTCCACCCACACAAATACTTCTGCTTTCTGAGTGATTGTGGCAGTCTGTGATAGATGATAAATCAAAAGGGAAAGATCCAAAGAAATATGCATGCAGCAAAAGAACAGAAGGTTATCGGACCTGGCCTCACTCCTCTCCCTCAGCCGATGCTTTGTGCTCAGGTACATGCGGTGGGCGACGTCCTCCATGGCCCACAACTTGAAAAACAGACCCAGATTCATCGCCGTCAGAATCAGCAAACTGAAAGAGACAACACTGCGTTTAATCCGACACCAGAAATTTTTCAGCTTTTTCCAATCAAGGCAGTTTGTCATTTTGGACAACACAAAAAGATGGTAAAAACATGCATCATTTGCATAGACATATACATTACAAACAACATTGTTTCACGTGTTTCCAGGTTGTTAACTTACATCACACTCATCCAAGCCACTATTGTTGTGGTGTTCCATCGGTACGGGCCATTCATTTCTATGGGGACTGAAATACAGTAGGACAGATCAATAAATTATAGATTTTAAACATGCTTGGTTGCAGTCAATGTGAGAAAGTTTTGCACTGGTTTGCAACATTTGTCAGATCAGATTTCCTCCAAATGGCATTTTGCAATAGCCATGATAAAGGCTGTTGTGTTGTGGGTGTGTCAAGGGTGAAACCCAATAAGACAGTAACACAACGCCACTCATCTAAATATCAGTTGCTGTTGTCCAGCATGCAGCTTGCACAATAAACATTTGTCAATGCTTTGAGAATTTCTTGCTGCCATAGAAGCAACTGCAGCAAGAAAAAGCACAGAGCAACTGGATGTTTGATGCACTAGAGTCTCCATTCTGATGCCTATTGAAAGTGCTGAAGGCCTCACATGTTTATAGTTTACTTCAGTCAGTTCATTAAATATAAAGCTGGAGCCAGGAGTTGACATTTTGAAGGAATACACTTTTTTATTTTGTAATAAATAAATAAATAAATAAATAAATAAATAAATAAATAAATAAGTAAGTAAGTAAGTAAGTAAGTAAGTAAGTAAGTAAGTAAGTAAGTAAGTAAGTAAGTAAGTAAGTAAGTAAGTGTATTCCTTCAAAATGTCAAACCATTCCATTAAATCCATCATATACAGCATAACATCGTGTACCCATGTTGCCATCTCTGTGCTGTTCAGGGTCTTGCCCGTATTGCTTGTTGGGCTTCATGTGCTCTGGCAGAGTCCGGCTATAAGTCCTCCTCCTCCTCCGAAGCCCACTAATCTTCCCAGAGTCTCCACCTCCTTGATTCATCTCTGCTTCCTCCTCCAGCAGTTCTGCTTCTGTAGTCATCACAGGGCCACAAAAAGGGTCAAGCACAAATATGGAGCAGACTGAGAAGGGTAAAACACGTCTGCTTAATAAGAATCCTGTGCATAATTGATGAATGTCTCATTCTCAAGCTCAGTGCGCTGAGCCCTTAAAATGGCTGATAACTTCAGGCTTATGCTCATTATATTCCTTCTTTCCTTCCTTGCAAAAGCAGCTGTAATATGATTCACTGCTGAAGAGCCTGATGTGTGTTGGAGGAAACTGCTCATATCAGATCAGACCAGACATAAAATAAACCCCGGGCTAAATAAGACAGGGAAGTGCCCTCTTCTGCCTCCACAGTGTGCAAACAGGGCTTTTTACGTACCCAGCTGTCTGAAATAATCTTCTATGCCGCTCCAGGAGTTTTTGGTGATAAAGGACTTGACCAGGCCCCATGGCTGCTTCTTGTATTTCACATCAGTATAGACCCTGCAGCACAACAGACACTTTAAATAACAGGCACTAAAAAAAAAAAAAAAAAAAAAAAAAAAAAGTTCAAAAGTCAACAGATAAACTGAAATAGTACCTTAGTCGACATTTCCGCTTCGAGGTACGTATGATGTAGTACCGATTTTGAGTGTAGAAGTAATCGTGATAGGGAACGTCGTGAGTGTACACCTCAGAGTCCACGAGGTAATAATGCCCATCCCTGGATTCTTTGTACAGCGTCTGAGACAGAATGGGATTACAAATGAGCAGCGACCCATAATTCACATGTTTATTCATCCATTCATGTGTGCAGTGTGCTATTCACACTGATGTAAACACACCTGGTTCTCTGTAGCGGTGGAGAACTTGCCGATCAGAGGGTTGTTGATGGTAATGGTGTAGTTCAGACACCTCTTCATGTTTCCGGAGGCATCTTTTTGCCAAGGAGTAAAGATGGAGTCTGACAAAACAAAAAGGACAACATGAGTACTGCACATGAAAGCTTTTCTTACTGCTGGATAAATCAGTTTCAGGAATGGCTCAAAAACATCGTTACGTACAGATAACCAATTCAACAGATGTAATGTATGTAGAACTACTAGCCGAGGCTTATTTGCAGGCCCCATTTCTGCTTATGCTTTTAAATCTAGATTAAAACAGGTCTAGTACTTACTGGTTATCTTCCTGATGTCCATGAACCTGCGGAGGAAGCTGGAGTCGGTGAACAGCAGCTCAAACATCTTGTTGGCGCTGATGTGGAAGACATGGTTTAGATAAATCCGGCCCTGCGGCTGGGACACACCTACTCGCTCCTCCACTGAGGAAGCAAAAAGGGGTAGAGGGGGGGGAAGACATTAAAACCACAAAAATGCAGATGAGCTCAAGCATCCTCCAGTGCCTGGGTTGTGTCCTCTCTCACCGTCCTCGATGCTCTCTGAACCGCTCGGCTCCGACACGCCGTTCTCGTTGGCGTTGAGGTCAAGAGAGAGCGCCGAGCGCTTGGAATCCCGCTCCGGGGCGAAGCGGTCCAGCGAGGGAGCGGGACTGCGCTGCTGAGACGAGGTGTTGTGAGAGTCATCCTGCTGGAGAGCGATACAAAAAAAAAAAAAAAAAAGGGGGGAGGAGGTGTAAAAAGATTTAGACGTGCACAGACCGCGCAAATTAAAGAAAAAAAATCTAATTTTTAATACCCCATTGGCAGAGTTCTGCGAGCCGATAAAGGAAGGCAAGTCCTCCCCTTGGGGCGTGGAGGTCTCTAAGGGCCCATGCTCCACGCCGGGGAGGCGAAGGGACGGGGTCCGATCCAGCCTCCCTAGACCATCATCGCCACCAGGCCTCGCCATCAGGCTGCAAACAGACAGACAGACAGACAGACAGACCGTTAGACCGTTGGTGTGAAAACGACGGAGCTCGGTGACGGTGTGTGACGGACGTGCAGGTGGGAGTGCTCTTACCTGGTCTGCATGCTTGATTCTGCTGATAAGTGTAAGCTCTCCATCTCTTCATGGCTCAGGCCCAGGTCATGCCCGTAATGCTGTTTAACCATCTGCCACAACTCCAAGCTGGTCAGAGGCTGAGGGTAGAAAAAAATAAATAAAAGTGAGGAGAGGTCGCAGTGACATGGCACATCATCTTCCTCTTGCTTTGACGGATAGAAACCATAATGTGATGATAATAAAAAAAAAAGAAAATGTAGTGGCAGGTAACCATGTAGACTCCACACAGTGCCATTTACAGTCTTATCTCCCTGCGTGACAAACAACCTACAAACCTGATTGTCTCTCTCGCATATTCATCTTACATGTTTGTGTTCACCCCTGACAGCCAAAAGAGGGAATATAAATCTTAGAAATATCACCAAAACTAATGAATATGTGAAATAAAATTGGACCGTAGAACAAAACAAACACATCTTCGGGCACATTGGCTCTGAGGAAATGATCAGGACAGTGAGTTTAGATATTAAACAAGATCACAAAAACAAGTCATAAAATTATAAAAAAAAAAAAAAAAAAAAAAAAACGCTGTGTATTATTGTAGGCATGTTTATTCCGACGGGAATTTAAGACGCGTTTTTGCCATATGGAACCGCACACGGTGTTCTCGCTCACCTGAAAAAACCGAGGGGAAAGTTTAAGATCCATTCACGCAGACTTTACTTACTAGTCAGGGGGACATGTCCTCGCCGCTGTGAGCTTGAAACCGGCCGTCGGACGAGCGATGTGAGGCCCGCACGCACCGCGCACCCGCATCCAGGAAGTCCTGGACGCGTGAGCGAGTTCAGGAGACGCGCCGCCCAGTTTTAACGCCGCGGTTCAAGGTAAATAAAAAGCTCGCTCTACCTGTCGAAAGTCCGGTTCGCCGACAGTACGGCGGGGAGGTAAAAAAAAAAAAAAAAACAAACAAACAAAGAAACAAAAAAAAAAACTCCTTTGTTGTGACGTGATCTCGCTCACAGTTTCGGCTCCGACACGAGCGCGTCCCAGGCAGAGTGTAAATCAACCCCCACACCTGGAGAGGTCAATGAACTCTACACTGAGAGAGAGAGTGTGTGTGTGTGTGTGTGTGTGTGTGGGGGGGGGGGGGGGGGGGGGGGGGGGGGGTCGTGTTTTTATACAGGTGTTTGTGCTCCAGATCCCAGCAGACTCACACCCCCTGTGGCCGGGCTGCCATAGTGCCTGTCTATAAGTGGAGACCAAATTATAAGCAGGGGTAATAACTGCCAGTCATTTAGAAGAAAAACAGGTTGTTATGTTGCCTGTGCTACAGTATGTATACATTTTATATGTTCTATGTATTTATTGTTTGCTGTCTATTTACAATGCAAAAAATCTGAATTCTGGTTTTATTTTTACTTCCCTGATATACTGGAGGTTAATGATTCCAGTAATGAATATAATGGAACATCTCTGCCGCTTCAATTGTTTTCACCTTTGAGCTCTTCGGCTGCTTTTAGCCTCCTCACATCAACTGACACTTTTTTTTTTTTTTTTTTTATAATTTTCAAGATTTTCAAAAAGTCATACCTGGTTTTTGATACTATGATCGGTATCAAAAAGCCACGCATTTTCAAGTTTTCAACAATTACACTTTTACTGGTTTCACCTGCTTTCAGATCAATTTTCAGCGTAAGCGATCACACTTAAAACTTAAAATGTTTTACACTGCAAAGACTTGGGTAAGCACAATTATGTACATACAGGTGGCTGATCTGATCACTAACAGGTTTATTTTTTAACTACATCTCCGACATAATTGTAGGTAATTTATTCCAAACAAAGTACTCCCCAAGATGTGGAACAATAAACAAAAGCTTGTGTCTGTTGGACTAATGAGCAAACCTGCTGGGCTGCTGTGTGCAGGTCTTTACCCTACATGCAATAGCAGAGCAGCACTGATAACAAAGGACGACGGTCTGTGGCCGGGCGTTTTGATATGTACTCTGGACCGATTAGATAAGTGCTGCAAAATGGAGTAGTGTCATAGACCTGCTGGTGTTCTGGCAGGCATTTAGCCGCAGCAGTCCAGTTATTGGACAACTGCAAAGTCTGTGTGTTGACAGTTGTTTGTGATACACGTAAAAAATGACTGCAGGTCTTGTGGACAGGATCTTTCTTGACATATGATTGAGGTATGAAACAGGGACTATTTTTAAACCTGCATGAACAGTGGTTACTCCCACTTGGGTGAGTGTCTGTAGTTAAGAGACTGTGCTGTATAGAGTAAGTGCAGGTCAGAGCAGCAGGGCCTTACCTTGTCCAGCAGTGTGTTTTGCCACATGCGGAAGACACCCAGGTAACTTTTCTCTCTTGCCGAGAAGGAAGTGAAGAATAACTGAGGGTGCAGATATAAAGAGATGTTCTGTAATCAATTACGTGCTTATTAAATGTGGAATAAACTCTGAATTACTGCTCTCCTCCAATTCAGTATACCTTCTCTGTGCTCGTGCAGACCTGGATAGCATTGGGAATCAGTCGAGCTGTTTTCTCCCTGGTCATAGTCCTGATGTCTTTAAGTCTTAGTGCAATCTATAAAAAAGGTGAAAGGTTACAGTAATTGTTGCACACATGCTTATAAAAGAATGCTATAAAGTAAGAATCCACCCTTGGACACAATTACATACTGAGATAGATCCTCTTTCACTCAGGAGTTATTTTGTGATGACATCTTTTAATGACTTTTAGCAATTCCCAAGAAGAGGCGTGAACTTACGGCTCACAGCAGTGACTTAATCAGAAGTTGTTGCATTATCATATGGTTTGCTGCATGTGTAGCAATCTTCCTTGTTATTTTTCCTGTTGTATCTTGGCTGTTTTTCTCTGTAATTGTTGCACATGATTGCAAACTAGAGTTTCTTGCCATTTGTTTTGGAGGAACTGACCTCAAAAGCTGATATTTATGGTTTATATGTTGTATTGCTGAAAACGTTTCTCTTGCAAAATGTACATTTCTCTATATTGTTTAATATCACCTTTACCAATTTATTTATTTTATAGGAATAACAAAAATACAGCGACAAATCAACTATAACTGTAGGCTATAACTGTTTTCATCTAATGTTTTAGGGTGGATTTGTCATTCAAAATTCTGCACACTTTGTATTAGATTCTAATATTTTTTTCTCCCACTCTTAGTAGGGAGTAAAGTGTGAGCACAAACATGTCTAAATTCAATTGTGAAATAGTCAACCAATTTTTAAAACATAATAAAAGATGAAAGAGTGCAAATGGTTAGCTACATTAAAATATAATATTGCATCACATTTCTTTGCTTTGGCAACACATATGTGGTTACTTGATGAAAGTATTGGACAGCAGAGCGTCGACTGTACACCCTCCTCTTTCCCTCCTTCCTACTCCACTTTCTTATTACCTTGGTACCCCGAAACACGTTGCTGTAGAAGCAGAGCCAGTTCTCTGAGAGGTAGATGCGTCCCTGAAGGAGGATGTCCCGCTGGAGGGCACACGGGTAGTCTGAGGAAAAATATATAGGGCTGCTGGAGCAGACGAATCTTCCATACAAATGAGTTTGCCTGAGGTGTTCTTGTACTATATTTATAAAACAGGTCACTGTAGTAAGATGTAGGAATAGCTGTAGTGGGATTTACCTTCTTTTAGTTCACTTTAGATACGGACAATATGTGACCACTTATAATGTTGGGAAGTGAAATAAAAACTTAAAGGGAAGGAATACTTCAATTTTTTGAAAACTGAATACTTGCTCTCAGCAAAGAATATCATCAACTTAAATACTAAAATTAAAATCTGGATCATGGACCATCATTACTATAAGAAGCAGTCTTTGTAACTCACCCACTATGAGTCTCTCTGACTCGGGCAGTTCTTTGAACACCTTCTTAAATTCATCAAACCTCTGTTTGTAGGTGGGCAGAGGAGTTTGAGGTGCTGCGAGACACTGTCCCTGAGAGTCGGAGCTCTGCCGGAGGAGATGTGAACATTAATGATTTAATAAGAGACACTAATACAGTATTGGCAAAATTACAGCGTATTGGAATGATAATCTGCGTATATGTGACAGACAGACTAAGATTGAGAAATTAGTAAAAAAAAAAAAACACCTCCAGTGGGTTTGAGCAGATGATAAACAGCATTAGAAGCCTTTTGGGCTTTGCATCAGAGAGACAACAGCATTCCCACTTGTGTGAGGTGAAACATGGTGTAATGAATCTGAAGCTATCGTGGGTTATACTGATTTGAGTCTAAATGTCATATACAAGCAGAGGTAGCTTTATGTTTATTGAGACTGTGTCGTCGTTGTTTTTTTTTTTTGTTTTTTTACCTCATCTTCCTCAGTGCTCCACCTGACATCCACCAGGGACGTCGACTCATCTGTAACATCATCACTGCCCACTCCTGACCGGTTGGATACCTGGTCCATCTGCTCTGCTGCACGCCTCAAATACAAAGATACGCTGCAGTGAAACTCCTTTAACCCAGTTTAAGATTGACATTATTTGAATTTCATTCTCTCCAGGCGTCTGACGGAGAGGCTGGAGGGAAAAAAACAACTTGTGGATCTTTCGAGGGTTGAACCTAAAGATATCCAGAAGCACCACAGGGGAGTCATTATCACTGCAACAGAACTGGTTGGACTGGGAGGGTGACGCTGAAAGAAGTGTATTCGTAACAGTGAACAGAAACCCTTATGCACTTATGAATATCTTCTTATGGAAGTTTTGTGAAGTGGAAAAGTATCGTGAAAAGAATGGATTGGTGTCACAAAGTTACAGGTGTTTATGGAAATTTTGAGAAACATACACGTAATGACAGCAGCCTAATGACACCACAATCTACTCTGTGTTATTAAATTGTTTTGTCTGATAGGAACTGTCATTTGGCATGGAGTTCAAGTCTTGTCAAACAAAACCAAGATGTTAAAAGATCAGATTATCAGCCGTCAAACTTGTGCCTACATACTTTTACGCACAGCGTGAGGAGCACACAGGAGTGCTGCGCCTTCAACATGTCTCCACATGCAGGCCATCGGAGAAAAAAACTGTTGTTGTCAGTCACTTACCCGTCAAGGAGTGGACCCAGGATTTCTGTTGTGCCAAGATAACACCAGTTTGCGGCACACAGCTCTGAAGCTCTGTTGATGGGTATAATGATCTGCCTGTGCGCCTTAATGCAGGTGCATCTTACCCGACCAGGGGAGCATACCTTGAGGGAGTTGTCCTTTCTTTTGTGACGCTCACTGGTCTTCGCATAACAAGTCAAGGGCTCCAAAATTCCTTCATCTACTCACAAGTCCAGTCAAAGTTGTTTTTGCTTTTTTAACAATTAGATAACAGTTGATCACTGCTTTCATTAACTACATTCACTAACTTAAGCTCTGACCTTTTAAAAGAACAGTACTTAAATATAACGTCTATGAATAATGACAGTGTGAATGAGAGTATGGGTGGTATGCAGAGAAACCAGTTCAGCAGCACTGACGGCATAGTCAGACAAGCAGGCAAGACAACATCAGTATTTTTCCCCATGTTTTAATTCTTTGGGAGTAACATGATGAAAGTATTCGACAGCAGAGCGTCAGAGTCCGACTCTTAAACATTCACACAGCAAAGTACACAACACCGCACAGCTTGGAACACAACCATAAAAACAAAAAGAAAGAACAACAAAGCCTTCACGTCAAAATGCTGGCAATAAATAGACTGATCTTATTAAATTTATATTCAATACTCTTCTGTACAGATGGTTTATGAATTACAATACATCAACCGAACAATCCTCTTCAGGAAGAGTAACACGGCTACACACAGAAATCATGTAAACAGAGAAAGGAAGAAATGGGGTGAACAGATCCCTCTTTCATACGCACATTTAATCCACACACGCATGCATGATCAGTGACCATGCAGAGGATCCAGAGTACGCCGATATGAGGCAACAAATGATAATGAATACAGTACATCTTTCTCTTTTCCCTCCACACAAAAATGCACACGTACACTCACACAATCACTCACAAAGAGGAGCACAGGGGAGCACACAGGCTTCGGGAATACGAGGAGGTGGAATGTGATTCTGCAGTGGAGGGGTCAGAGATGAAAACTGGAAAGGTCGTGAGAGCTGGGAGATTATTCTTCCAATGTACGGAAGGCGTTCTGCATGTCCTCCACTAGCTGAGCGTACTCGGCCTTGATCTTCGCCTCGCCATCCTTCACAGGGTCCTGGGCCGACACAGAAATACAGTATTACAATGTGAACAGAAAGCAGCGGACTCTGAGGTGAGAGTTTTGCTATTCTATGAATAATGTTGAGACACACACACACACACACACACACACACACACACACCTTGAATTTCATTGAGCTGAGCCTGTAGAGGATCTCTCCCATGTGCTCCTTGATCATGGCCCAAGTGATCTTGTTGTCGCTCTGAGCTGTGGTCTCCACTGCGTGCCGCGCCATGTCGTAGAAAGAAATCGTGTTGGACAGAATGCCCACTGTCTTATAGAAGGGACAAAACCTGAGGAGACGGACACAGAACAGTCAAAAGTTATTAGTAATCTGTAGATTAGATCAGTAGTTTCTTCAAAAGGTTTCAAGCCATTTTAGATCAGATTTATATGCACAGAAAATGGAGTTACACCTTCACTCCTACACACTTTCGCTCCAGGATGTCCAACATCTATTTGACCTCTGGTTAGTTATTGAGTATGACTAAAAACGGAGGATGTTACCTGTCATAAGGAGTGTAACCGTTCTGCTGCAGGAAGTCGTCTTTGAGCAGTTTGGCCACTTCCAGGGTGATTTTATCAGTTTCAGCCAGGGATGCCTGTTAAAAAATGTTTTTTAAATTACTTTAAAATGAGTTGGAACAAACACATATAGACTTAGAAGCTAAATACATAGAAAGGGGTCAAATCAGATGAAAGTTTATCCATCCAAAGATCAAACCTTTACGCTGAATTACCTTTCCGACGAGCTGCACAATCTCAGCCAGATCCTCCTCCTCCTGCAGGATCTCCTTGGCTTTGGTACGCAGAGGTACAAACTCGGGGAAGTGCTTGTCGTAATACTCATCCAGAGCGCGAGTGTATTTGCTGTAGCTGATCAGCCAGTTCACAGAGGGAAAGTGCTTCCTCTGAGCGAGCTTCTTATCCAGACCCCAGAACACCTGAGAGGAAAATAAAGTAAAGAAGTGAGCACCTTTAATAAACAAAGCTTAAGTGGAATGACAGTGGGAACTGAATTTGATCACTTACCTGTACAATACCAAGTGTGGCTGAAGTGACAGGGTCAGAGAAGTCACCACCAGGAGGTGAAACACTGAGGAAAGAACAGACATAACAGATAACTGTAATATTCTACTTCAAGTCCATACGAGATGTGCAGAGTACTGTCTCCCTCTAGTGGACACAATTAAGCTGTACTCACGCTCCTACGATACTGACGCTGCCCTCCCTCTCAGGGTTTCCCAGACACTTGACCCTTCCAGCGCGCTCGTAGAAGGAGGCGAGACGGGCACCCAGGTAGGCAGGATAACCGCTGTCTGTGGGCAGATACAGAAAATACCTTTTGTACACAGGTGACTGGCTTCACGCTTCCTACTAGGTTGACATGATTACATAAAACAGGTAAGAGAATTGCACCGCCATACTGGCTTTCTCTTTAAAAACAAAATGGCATGAGCTCCAACTACCGTAGAGATATTTAAAGACGCAAGTGTGAGGTGGTGCATTCAGCCAAAAGGCTCTCTTCACATTTGTGAACCGATTCACATACTTAATAATAATTATTATTATATTGCAACTAAAATTCAGGTGGAAGTAGGGCTGCAACTGACAATTATTTTCATTATTGATTAATCCACAGATTATTTTGATTAATGGTTTAGTCTATCAATTGTAAAAAAGAAAAAGAGTGAAAAAATATTCCCAGAGCCATTTGTGCTGCCCTCAAATAATTTGCTTTGTCTGATCAACAGTACAAAACTCAACATCAACAAAAACTGAGAAAACCTACAAATATAATATAAAAAAAGATTAATCAGCTATCCTTTAATTTCAATTTTGATTAGTCGATCACCAAATCAATTCATTGTCTTATCGTTTCAGCTGTAATTGGAAGAGCAGACTGTACAATTTTGCGCCATTTGATGTTTTAGCTGAAAGGTTTAAGCAAATGCAAAAGACTGTAAATTGCAACCAATATTATTCTTTGGTTATTACAATCTTCTCACGATTTACTAAATAAAGAGTTGTTTCTTCTGACATTGATATGAGAAGTTAAAGGCAGAATAAAAAGCAGTTCTTTGTTTGTGCAAGCAGAACAATTGCGTTAGTTTGTGAAATTCACAGATTAACTTCTACTTCCTTTTAGAAAGTAGATACTGATCACTTGACCCGATTTATAATTATTTTTATGACGCCATGGGAAGAAATGTGAACAGAAATGATGACCTAATGCCAGAGATATGGGAGCCTGAATCTTCCTTTAGCTCTTATTACAATCTCCTGGAGACTCCAAATTTACCAGCAGGCATCTCAGCCAGACGGCCAGAAATCTCCCTGAGAGCCTCGGCCCAACGGGAGGTGGAGTCGGCCATCATGCTCACGTTGTACCCCATGTCTCTGAAGTACTCAGAGAGAGTGATTCCTGCCGAAAACAAACAGTGTAAGTATGCACTACTTGTGTGTGTGTTTATCTGCATTTTAACATATGTAAGTGATCAGAGAGTATTTCCAGGGTATTGTTGACAGGTACCTGTGTAGATGGAGGCTTCTCTGGCAGCTACAGGCATGTTGGAGGTGTTGGCCACCAGTGCTGTTCTCTTCATGATGCTCTCTGTCTTCCCATCCACCTCCATGGTCAGCTGTTGGTCAGACAACACTGTCAGAACACCAATCAAAGGCACTCTAGTTGGGATACAACGCCACCGCTGCCATCGCTGCCATCGGTACCCACCTCAGGGAAGTCTCGCAGTACTTCTGACATCTCGTTACCACGCTCCCCGCAGCCTACGTAGACGATGACGTCACTGTTGGAGTACTTGGACAGGGACTGAGAGATGACGGTCTTTCCGCAGCCGAAGGCTCCTGGGATGGCTGTGGTTCCCCCCTGCACACATCTTCACAGACAGAAGAGAGGAGAGAGAGAGTCAAGAAAAACAGGAAATGTGCTGATCGGGAAAACATTTCCAATATGTCTTGGCTAAAGGTTAAAAGGGGGATGTGAGACTCACGGGAAAAGGGCGTCCAGCACTCTCTGTCCGGTCAGCAGCGGGTGGTTGGCGGGCAGTTTCTCTGTGACGGGCCGCACTTGTCTGACGGGCCACACCTGCACCATGGTGAACTTCTCCTTCACCCCCTCAAACTCCAGCTCCATCACCACGTCCTGACACAGAGACACACCCATGCACACCATCAACACAAAGCAACGTCCAACAGTTACTTCACAGCTGTAGCTGGAGGTGCGGCGGACTCACAGTGACGTCGTAGTTTCCAGGCGGGGCCACGTAGGTTACAGTGCCTCTGTTTCGGGGAGGCAGCATGATCTTGTGCTTGATGAGCGTGTTCTCAACCACCATGCCATAGATGTCTCCGCCTGTGATGTGACTGCCAACCTAACGGTAATAATAAGGGAACAAACATTTAATTCCACTTATAATTTAAACACTGCGAGCTGAAGGTTTCGAATCTGCAAACACAAACACACACACATACCCGCAGGCTCTTGCCGGGATTAAACTCCCACTTGAGGTCTCGGTTGAGGGCTCCGATGTTTACACCTCTGGGAATGTAAATGCTTTGTGTGAGGTCATTGATGTCCTTGAGTGGTCGCTGGATACCATCAAAGATGGACCCCATGATTCCTGGACCCAACTCCACAGAGAGGGGTTTCCCCGTCCGCAGCACAGGATCTCCAACAGACACACCGGCTGGATTCAAGCTCAGGAAAAACGTTTGGACGGGAATGTGGGACATTTTCTAATATTAACTTTTACATATGCAAGATGCTACTATGCAACATTTGAAACATAAAGAAGAATGAGAAGTAGAGATCTTAGATCTGAACAAAAATATTGCCAAACACTGATCCCACATGTCAGCATTGTGGGCTTGTGCCAGCATTACTGATTTTTATCTTAAAGAGCAATCATAATCTGTCAAATTACTAGGGAACTATTTTTTTTCAAACTTTGTCAAAGTTATGAAATAGGCCCGTTGACCCTGTTAAACCATTTGACAGCAGTTTTATTGTTATAAAAATAGTGAGAACTAGTTCAGAGTGTCGTTCATCCCTAATCATATAAACTGGACAAGAGAAGGAATGATGCACTTAGAATTAGACAAAATAACATTTTCATTGAAAGTATTGTAACAACATTTTTCTTTTAAACTAATTATCTTAATTTATTATATTTTGTTTACAATTGCTTATTGTCATCCACACCGTATTTATATACAGATCTTTGTTGGTATGGGTTAAAACATTTATATATGTTGTGTATCCGTGCTTAACTTGTTAAAAACAATAAAAAATAATGTTAGTGAATCCTTTAGAGACAGAGGTCTCGCTAAACACAGACTTGGCTTGCGTTATATCGCTCTTTCCCCTCTCTTGACTGGATCAACCTGACGGCCTAATAGAAAGTACACCGTACAGCAGCCATACAATGGATCAATACGAAAGCTGTGACATCAAGTAAAGGCAACGAATGGACAGTCACGTAGTCAAAAGGATACATGTCTCCTCGTACACCTGGATGGTGGCCATGTCTCCCTCCAGCCTGATAATCTCTCCCACCAGCTCACTGTGGCCGACACGGACCAGCTCATACATGGCAGCTCCTGCCATGGCTGTAGCTGTCACCACTACAAAAACAAAACGGGGTAAACAATCAGACTGAAAGAAAGCGTTTGATTGTGATGATAGGGTTTATGCGTGTGTGGTGGCCAACCTGGTCCGGAGACTCCATGAACGTATCCAAACTGGCTCTCTCTCTCCTCATCCCTGATCTTGGGCAGCTTGGACATGTCCATCTTCACAGGTTTATTAGTCGGACTGGAAGGGGAGCGGAGAGGAGAGGGACAATGTGAGGGAGACGTGAGACAACAGAGAACTTAAGGAAAGATTAAAATGAACCAAACCCAAAATGACTTTTCACAACAGATTCAGACTTCAGATTAAAAGCAGGGGAAAAAAATTAAAAGTTAAAGTTAAAAATCAGGTAAGAATTTGCCTGGCACTGTGCTGGCACCTCCTATTGTAACCATGGAAACCACCAGGAAAATACAGCAACATCACTGCTCACGACTCTTTATTTCTCAGCATTACGGAGCTTGATCTAGGCCACCCCCCTCCTCTCCTTCACCTCCTCAGCTGCACACACTTAGGTCCTGTAGTACAGTCGGTATGACGCGTCAGGCTAACATTAGAGGGGAATCCCACAGAGCAGCACGTTCCTCAGTTTCCCCTTCACATATGTACAGATTATTCATAGTTTTATGTCATTTTCACATCACGTATCTGCTCGACACTATCCTACCTCAACTGGGCTGCATGCAGGAGTAACACAAACACAAGCTGTCATCAGTCGTGACATAAACCCCCACAGAGAGCTGACTGCAGAGGCTCCGCACACGTTAAAGAGCAGCTTTATCTGCAATATACTGTATGCACCAGAACTCAGAATATCCAGTCACCATGCTCATACTACTTAAATTGGGTGTTTCTCGTTTCTCATTCTCGATCTGACAATCACATTACACATACAGGACTCTACATCCATGCCCTTTCCTTGTCCTTCTCACTGATGTACAGATCTTCCTGTTTACGCTAGGCTGCTTAACCCATCTGTGCAGGAATATAGCAGCTCCACCAGCGGGTCAATGCAGGAATTACAGGCATGACACCTAAAAAGGCTTCACTCTGTTCTTCAGGCAAATACCAAAAACAACAAAATTCCCCTGATTACAATTGCTAATTGTGTGTTTAATCTCAAAGGGTACACCTTAAACATTTACAGCTATGCCTGTACAACTAAAGTATCAATGTGCACCTGATGAAGAGCGTCCTAAGAGCAGCATACAGTATGAAGATAAGGTCTATTGTCCTAATGATTACTTTAAATAAGATCACACACAACTTTCTACATGCTTGATTAATTCAAATTCTATAAATCAATGTAGAATTGCATGCAAACCTCTGAAAAAAAGCCTTTAATTACAGTCATTTTACAATATGTGTTACAAGCCTCTTTACAAGCTTCTAGGGTCTAAATTATCTTGTAATAATCCTGGCTACAACAGCAGACATGACACTTGATCATATGATCCTGGCACATGACTGGCTGGCCCTGCTGCATGATCCTCTTTGAGGAAGTGGAAAACTAGCATGGTGCAAAACTGGGAAGTACAAACTGTGACTGTGTGGAAAGAGTCAAAAGAAAAATGGGCATGGGACACACCAAAGATAAGGTTACCCTCCATTATTACACTGCTGACCTTAGATGTTATGTTGGCTGCTTTGCGATGGATAGTAAAGACAGGTGGGAACGCTCACGTGTTGTCAAATGTCAAATTAAATTTTAAAACATAACTTGTACACCAGACACAGACGAGTGCGCTGCACCTGTGTTTTTCCTTTCATTTAAGGCTGAAGTTAGGCTTAGTCTGTAACTCTGTGCTCATTAGTGGATATTTGAGCGAAAGGGAAACACTGTAACAACACAGGGAAGAGGCATGTATATGGAAGTCTGTGCAAAAAAAAATAAAATAAATCAGCTCAGAAATGTTACACGTAAGTGAGAAGAAGGATCCTGACACGCTGATGTTAATTGCAAACTCGTTGAATGCAGGTGGCAGATCGCAATGAAAAAAATCAACCTAAACTGTCTCGATGGAGAAACCCATGCAAATAATAGAGATTTAACGACGTGAGAGTGACCTGGTAGCCTGTGTGTGGTGTGTACGTATATAAACGGATCTCAATGCAGGATATTCAATCTGATAGCTCTCCTCGAAACTGTGCCTCAGCTAGCTTCACTGACACCGCGAGGGGAGACGGAATAAAAACCGATAAATCTGGAGAAAACATGTTTGCAGTTTCCACTAAATCCCAGTTTGTCTGCACGGTGAAAAAAGAAACAGCGTTAGCTATCTTACTCGGTGTTGTGAAAACGATAGCAAAGACTGGTCTCTCGGCCTGGCTGGAAAAATTGCTGGCTCCACCGTTTTGGCGCAACGGTGTAACGTTTCCTAAATGTATTATACTATAAAACAAATGTCGGCTTGTAATATCGGAAATGCGATGGTATGATATTGGGATAGTTACCGTCTGGGTCTGAAGTGGAGGTTGACTGTCTTGCCTCGAAGGAGAAACGATGCTTGCTGCGATGCGTGACAGCAGACGGAGATCAGCTGACTTCATTCACTCGGTGCTCGGTTTTACTGCTGGGCCCCTGCAACTGCCGCCATTTTGGATCCGCCCCGGCACCACTGCAAAGATTTTCGAGCGGTGGACGTGGGCGATAGATCGCTCTCGAGCAGTTTTCGTCTGCAGCCAGCCCTACGACGAGCATGAGAAAGAATGAACATTTATTATATATTATATAAGTATTATTAGAGTATAATCGTTTTTTTTCCTGTATAAACTAAGTCAAAATGCAGTCAGTAACTGCATCTATCAGATTGTGTTAGACATTTAAAAATGAGTACTGGATGACTGCAGAAATATACATTACATAGACGAATATTACACATAAACATATGTATAATATACATATGTGTATTGTGGATCTTGCATTTTTACCTGTAATCTTGTAGTAGTCTTGTAAAGGGGCACCTTGTCAAATGGATAAATGCACGTTTAGTAATTATACCCTTTGTATTGTGCACACTCCTAAATACATTTGCATTTAATCTATTTAAGCAGGACCAACAACACATTTTTGCATTCACACAAAGCGAGAAACCTCCAAGGTCGTGAGGAGCCTATCTCTCATGTGCTGAATATCTTTAAATCAACGTTTGAGCCAAAATGGAGGCGCTATAACGAATTGCTGTAATTCATTATTTACTCCATCTAAGCCTCCGTCTCTTAAAACAATATATATAATGTGGGGATGTTAAAAGAAATACATATATATACCTAGTGTTTTTTTTTCTATTTGATTTTACGAAACTTCAGAAATATTTCCAAGAATGAAAGTAGTTGCAACATACATATAAAAAGAGTATTTATGCCCTGAGGTGAGCCTCACAGGCAATACAAGTCCCGCCTCTTTCGCTATGATTGACAGATCTCAATCCCAATCAACTAATACTCTTCTTTTCTCTACGGATATTGTTTATCTTGTGAGCACAATATAATTAGACAACGTTGTGTAATAGCAATAATACAGGTGCATCACTGAAAAATCCGTAGTGTAAAAAAAAAAGCGATCGATTAAAAATAATGAAAAATATGACCCGTATTAAAAAATATTTTTAAATATTTGTTGTTTTTCTTATTATAAAGAGAAGACCCGCGCTTTAAGCTCTGCATAACAACCTGTAATGTACTGATCTTACAGGGGGCAGCGGTTGAGACATCCTGAGAGACCAAACAACGGGCAGCAGCGGTCCCATAGGACGCGCCGCGGTGTTTGTGCGCATGCGGGGTTCAGGGTTGACAGGCTCCACAGTCGTGGACGGAGTGCGGCGGCCGAGCTAACTGCAACCACCGCAACTAGCTACATGTGGAGGGTAAAACGGGAGGCATCCCCGACCCCAACTCTGTCAAAATCCCTCCTTTTTTTACCCGAAACCACCCTGAAGTTCAGCCTCATCGAAAACAAGGGATAATATCTGTTTACAATGAAAGGGTGAGTGTAAGCTTTTGAGTCACGAATGAGTAGCTTAGCACGAGTAAAGTTTTTCATGTCTGTTTTTTTTTTTTTTTTATCTACAAGGGGAGGAGACGGCGGGGGCAGCTAGCTCGCTAAGCTACTTTTATCCATGTGTAGGACAAAAAAACACAACCGGCGGCAGCGTTTCGGGAAACAGCTCGGTCGCGGATATTCTCCTAAACTTAAGCGGCTTGTCGGCTCGTTCAGGTTTCACGAACAGGCGAAGCTAACCAGCTAGCCGCTCCTGGGAAGCTGAGTCAGTAAACCTACTTCAGCTAAGCTACACACACAAAAAAAGAAAAGAAAAAAAGGCAAACGCTGGGCGGCGGGTAACGTGTGTGTTCGCGTCAAAGTCGGCAGCGGCTCAACTGAACTTCGGCTGGGAGCGAGTCGGCTACCCAAGTTAACTACCTGACAAGTTTCTGGCACAGGGAGCTAATGTTGTTCAGTCCCCGTGCTATCGGCTCTCTGTCTGTCTGTGTGTGTGTGTGTGTGTGTGTGTGTGTGTGTGTGTGTGTACGTGCGCGCCAGATCGCTCAGTGTAACCTGACATGTCAAAGTAGCACGCGAGAACAGCGATGCTCGACGCTGTGACACATGTTTCGGCCCAGGTGTCGATCAGCTCAGATGACACGAGGGCGATCAAAAGCCTGATCTGTATTAATTGTTCGGATAGGATTTCACCGACGTGACTGCATGAAGCGTGGATGGGTGCTCGCGCTGTGTATCCTGACGAACAACACACGTGACCAGCAGCTGTTTTTTTTTTTTTTTTGGAGGGGGGGGGGGGGGGGGGGGGGGGAATGTGTAGTCTCCTATAAATACTACAGTGAACCCCTCAAACCTCACCAGCTGGAGAGAAGTGTTTGGGTCACTAACTAGGCTTAGGCTCTCTTGCAACATCGGTTCTCTCTGTAAATAAAAGGCAAGAATATTAAAAATCATTAGCTTCGTGTGTTTGTTGTGTTGAAATAGTTATTTAGGTGGGCTGTGTGGCATCCCATTTTGGTGTGTAACAATTGTGGGGCAGTGGCACAGCTTCCACCACATCAGGATTAGCTTGCATTTGCTGATTATTTTCTAAGATCGATTAATTAATCGTTTGGTCTATAAAATGTCAGAAAATGTCCCCCAAAAATCACAGTTTCCTAAAGCAGAACGTGACATCTTCACATGGCTTGTTTTGTCCAACCATCTGTATGAAACCCAGAGATATTCAGTTTACTATTACACAAGACAAAGAAAAAAACATCTAATCGGCATTTCGAAGGTTGAAAACGAACATTTGAGAAGCTGCAGTTCGATAAAGACCGACCGGCAGTTTGTTTGAAAAATTACCTTAACTGACAAATTTTCTGTTGATTAACTGAAGTAATTGATTATTCGTTTCAGATTTAGCATTAACAGAGTTTATTAAATGAAGCACCTGCATTCAGGTGGCTGGTTTGACAAACGATTTCAAGTACTCAACAGTATTTAATGAGATCTCGAGGGTATTGAGCTGCTCCACTGGGTGTTCAATGCATTTGATTTAAGTTATCCTGAGTATAACAGTGTACCCATTTTCAGCCATTTGACCGTTTTGCTCTTGTTCCAGTAGCCGGATCGAGCTGGGGGATGTTACGCCCCACAACATTAAGCAGCTGAAACGCCTGAACCAGGTCATCTTCCCTGTCAGCTACAACGACAAGTTTTACAAAGATGTACTGGAAGTTGGAGAGCTTGCAAAGCTAGGTAAGACACATCACTCATTTAACTAAAAACTATTTTAAAAAGCATGAAGCTCATGTATTTCTTGTGACAGTGCGGTATTTGAAGGGGAAATGTATGAGATTTAACAACCACATGGATCACAAGTATTATTCTTTAAGTCATTTCTCCGTAGGTTAGAAGGATGTAAGATTCCCGGTCTGTTGGTGATTTCTTATTATTGCCTCTTCTTTGTCTTGCAGCATACTTCAATGACATTGCAGTGGGTGCTGTGTGCTGCAGAGTGGACCACTCTCAGAACCAGAAGAGACTGTACATCATGACGCTCGGCTGTCTAGCACCCTACCGTAGACTTGGAATTGGTAAGGAGCTCTGCATCTCTAGAAGACGCCGTAGTGCACCATGTGATCTTGTGTTGTGTCTTTACAACTTTGCCTTTGTCTCTTGCTCCAGGTACAAAGATGCTGAATCATGTGCTAAACATCTGTGAGAAGGATGGCACTTTTGACAACATTTACCTGTAAGTGTCTAATCCCAGAAGATGTATGAGAAGATTTCATTGATTTTGTGTAAAGTCAACTAAAGCTACAGTTAACACGTTCTAACACTATCTTTCAGTGTAGACTAATTAAACATTTTTACTGAAACTGATCAAATTGACGGATTCTTTCAGCTCGTTTATCTGCTCTGCCGCTAATTACATTTGTTTTTTCTTTCCCACAGTCATGTGCAGATCAGCAATGAGTCAGCCATTGACTTTTACCAGAAGTTTGGCTTTGAGATCATCGAAACAAAAAAGAATTACTACAAGAGGATAGAGCCTGCAGATGCCCACGTGTTGCAGAAGAGTCTGCGCAGCCCATGTGCACCCCCCACCGGAGAGCTTCAGAAGGCAGAGTAGGGGCACAGTGTTTGGAAAGAGCACAGATGTGCCCGCCTCCACAGAAACAGAACTGTGACAAACGCCCCAGGGTCGACACATTCAACACTGTCTTCAAAGGACGCTAAACAGAAAAAACAAATTTAAAAGTACAAAAATTGCTGCATTTATTTTGCAAAGGGGTCCCCTTTGATTTTTGCATATTTTATTTCTCCCCTTTCCTCATACAGATAATTGAAAAAGACAAAAAGCTCAGCATCCAAAAGTGCTCCTATTGACAAAGTTGCCAACTTCAGACAGTTTTAGACTTGGTGGAGGGGGAGGGTGTGGTGTTTCAAATCATACTGTTTGTGTTTGAGTTGTTTTTATGCGGTTATAAAGCTAATGGGGACATATCAATACTGTTGAGCTAAAGAAAGTTGGTTTGAATCGGTAAAAGTGTTTGAAAGAACATCACTGACAGACACAAAGTCCCAGCTGCTCAGCTTGGAGTGATGCTTTGAGTTGTTACGTGGAACAGTCACAACTCTATTACCTCGCCATTTGAACACTGGGATTTATGGGAAAAAAGTGTTTGACAAGTTTGTTGATATGTCATGTCCAGGGGGGAAAAGCAGAAATGTATCCTCTTGGTACAGGCATAAAGAAGGCTGAACGGTTTCGAGTTGGTAGTAAGATGTGGTCACCACTCATAATTTCTGAATAACTTTATTTTACAGCCTATTAATTTAATTTCCCTACAACTGTAATTTTTATTTTTTACATTTGGATGGCAAATGGTTCAGAGGTTCTCCTGGGTTTACAACTAAGAGTGAAAACATTAATGAATGAGAGAAACAAACTAAATATTGTACTGAATATGTTTCTGAGGGATGTTCGAATAACAACAGATTGGCTGTTTGGGATTGGATTTGGGCATTATTTTCAGTAATATAATGAAGGTGTGTGAAGACGTGTGTCTCTAAATGCATGGGAGTGTTTTGAAACATCTTACCTTAAACACCTTTGGCACCTTATGTAGCCACCTTGCAGAAATTGTCTTCTCAAACTGCCTGCCTCAGTCAGCTTCTGTTGTTACACACACCTTCATTAGGTTTGGAAGCTCTGCACATAGTTTGGAAGTTTCGGTATGGTCTTTTGAACAGTGTTTTACCCCGAGGAAGCTCTGACCCCTCTGCATGCAAGGAGAGTTGTGTCCTCTCCACTGTAGTATAAGCATGTTTTTCCTTTCTTTGAAGAATTTTATCTTTTCTGGAGCTCTATATTGTAAGACTTTTTAACGTCTAAATAAAGGAATTACTATTTGCAGTAAAAGGGGTTAATTGTCCTATTCTGTTACACAATTCTGTTCTTTTCCTATTCACAATTATTAGCAAAATCCACAAAAATATGGTTCAAAGTTCATTTAAAAACATACACTGCATAGAAAAAGTACTGCATAAATGCCTAGGTGCATTCGCTGTAAACCCGCCCCTAAATGCCCTTGCGCACGTCGTGATTGGCTGTAACCTACCACATCTGAAATGCTGTTGGCTGGCTGCCCCCCGAGAGCCCGCCCCTTTCCAACACAAGTTAGGTGTACCTAGATTGTTTTGAGAGATGAGTTGAGTTGAACGCTCAGCCAGCTAACAGTTAGCCTCCGATCTCAAAGTTCCTGCAGGGACAGACAGGATCCAAAATGAGGTTAGGGGTGAGTGGAAACTACCATCCACTGGCGGCTTTTTACCAGCGGGGACGCGAAGAAATCCCCCGTTAATCTGCTTGATAAATATGTCGGTAACGGTAAGCCCGGCTAGCCCTTAGCCAGCGAGCTAACAGAAAGCTCAGGTCGCCAGTTTCTCGCTGGTTAAGTGACGCGATGTTTTTATGTGAACGTCGCCTTCTGTCAACGCAAATCAGGACTCAAAGCTGTCCGTGCCGCTCGTTAAACAATCTGTAATTACGCTGTGATATGCAAGTAGACGAGGTTATAGGCTATCTGGAAAGCTAGGCTCATCTGCACCAGCTTGTTAGCGTCTAGTAGTTGTAGTAGAGGCTTGAAAAGGTCTTTCAACTGTGATATCTAATGTACCAGATTATATGACAACATTGCTGCCGGTTAAATGCACCTGAGGGATTTTTTCTTTGGTGTTATGCAGTTGTCTGCTGTCATCGTACTCATTTAACGTCCATACTCTGTGCGAATGGTTCATGTTTTCATTGCAGGACGGGCACGGAAGGGATTTAAGGTCCAGCTGTTGAATGTGTTGACTGGTACCTTATCACACAGGCAACTGTTATTACAGGATGCCAGAGATGACTGAAACTCAGACACCTGGCCGGAAACCCAAGTAAGGATGTTTTGAGATGCTCTGTGTTGTTGTTTTGACTGAATGATCAGCACGGGTACTTGGATAAGTATGTACATAGTTGTAATAAAAGCTGTTAATTCATATTTTGCAGAAAGAAGAAAAATAAAGAATCTCACAATGCAGGTGAATTAACAACTCCTTTTTATGCTTCTGTTCAAATCTGGCTGCTTAGTGAACATGGATTTATTGTGGGGGTGTTTTAACTGGTGACTGTGGTCACTATAAGTGTAACTGGACATTAAATGTTAGTCTTTTCTTTATATAGTTGAGAGACACAGAAAAGAGAAGATTAATGCTGGGATTAACCGCATTGGTAATCTTCTGCCCTGTTCCCAGGCGCTTAAACAGGTAAGTGACAAGCTGGCATTACTGTTTTGCTTTATCAACTCCACGTTATGGTCAAATTTGTGTCCGGACAGGCCGGTTAACTGTCGTGACCTATATCCTTCTATCTAAAGAGTAAGAACATGATCTTGGACCAGGCGTTTCGCTACATCACTGAACTGAAGAAGCAAAATGACGCAATGCTTCTGGAAGGAGGCGATAAAGTCCAAGGTGAAGTTCAACAATTGTACACCTCACACATTGTGTTTGCAGTAGTGCACACCTTTATTTTCTCATAGTTGAATTATACTTTAAGTTAGGAAAGTGCGATTACGCAGTCTGTGTGCTTGGAATCATTAATGAATGACTAAGTACGCTCAATTGATTATATGTGTGGATGGTTTCTGTGCAGCGGAGGAGATTCGTCGGCTGCGGCGTCAGTTAGATGAGCTGAGGAAGGAGAGTGCTCAGTACATCGAGCTCCTCAAAGCCCACGATATTAACATTCTGGAAGACCCCACTATTCACTGGAAGGGCAAACAGCGCTGCGCCAAGGTGGCAAAGGTGACGCCCACTCACCAACTCCCAAAGGGGATCATCGTCTATTCCAACGGCAATGTGATGTGCCCAGCAGGGAAGGAGACCAGCCCGGGGAAACAGACTTCTGAAACATTAATTCTTCAGCCACCTTCTGACGTCAGTGCCAGGTTGAGGGTTAATGGAGCCCTGCTGCAAGTTAATACTTCTTCTTCGACCCCCGCACTTCTCCCTGGGTCGACCGCCGCACCCACCCAGTCAACGCCAGGCCTGAGAATGATAGAGCAGTGTGTGGTGGAGACACCGGCCGCAGCCCCCACTCTGCCACCCTCTGTGTCTTACATCACCCTCCAGATCCCTGCTGCCACCACGGCTCTGCCCCAGCAACCACAGCCTGCCGCCCCAGCCCAGACCCTCACCATAGCAGCCACTTCAGCCTCGCAGGTCCCCGCTGAAAGCTCTGCTCAGCCTGTGTCCGATCTCACGACCCAGACTATAACTGCATCCAGAGCAACGGCCTCAGAGGTCTGCTCTTGGGTCACACAGGACACTGCCGTGAGGACTGTAAGTTACACTGCTATCCCTAACAGCCAAGCCCTACTCAGGGCCGGGGCAGCAGGCAGCACACAGACTACATGGACAACGCTGCAGATGGCAGGGAACACAGTGCAGCCAGTCTGCCAGACTCTCCCCGCCCCAGAGGTCATCAACACCACCCAGGCTGTCCAGCAGGTGACTGTGTGTCCAGTGGGCAACAAACCTTCTGTTCAGCCCATTCAAATACAGATGCAACCACATGTGCCTGTACAGCAAGCACCCATTACAGCCCACATTCAAGCACAGCCCTTTCAGAGACAACCCCAGCTACGGCCAGCAATCCTGAACCAGGCACAGCCTCAGCCTGTCCTGGCCCCCCAATCTCAGTGTGCTGTACTCCCCCAGTCAGCGATGGTACCCCAGCCAGCTGTGGTGGCCCATCCTACCGTTGTGTCGCAGACCCAGCCTGCTGTACTTCAGCCGGCGTCATTGGTTCCCCATCCTCCGACAGGCCTCATACCTCAGCCTCAGCCCCTCCCTCAGCCAGCCCTGGTGCCACAGCCGCAGGCCACCGTGCTGCCCCTCCTCCAGACCATGCAGGTGCTGCAGGTCAACCCAACCGGAGGGACAGCCTCAGGTGTAACTGCATCGCAGAACACTAACAACCCAAGTGTGGTCATCCTGCAGCAGGCCAGTACTTGCCCAACCCAGACAGTTGTAAGGGAGGAAATAACCAATCAGACACCGTGTCAGCATATTGTAATCATCCAGGCACCCAATCAGGCTGCACCCGCCCCTCAGACTCCTCAGGTTGGCATGGTGCCCGCACCTGTGCCTGCTGCAGTACCTGTTGTGTCCACTCAAATACCCACGACTAGCAGTTCAACATCTGCCCCTTCCTTACAGAGTGTTGGGGGAAAGCAGCTAGTGCACATTCTCCCACGCCCTGTTCAGCCTCAAATGAACCATCCCCATCAGGTCACCAAGGCCTCCTCTTCCCCACCGGTTCCTCCAACGCCACAGACTATTACTGTTAATGGCCAGGTGTTTGCCTTGCAGCCTATGAAGACCTCTGACAAACCCAGCTCCCAGGGTGGCCAGACTACACTCCAGCTGGTCCAGCCCACCACCACTGAAGAACCAACTACTAATGTGGCCCTCAACAGTTTAGGGGCACTCAGCAGTCTCAATAAGAGTATCTCTCAGGGCCTTCCACTTACCATTTCTAGCCAGAACAGTGCTCATCCTCCAGCTGTTCCATCATCTGTAGTCCAGCAGAAGCAGACTCCTGCTCCAGCATCCGTCCCTGGAACTGCACTTGCTCTACCTGCCCGGCAGCTACAGGTCCCTTGTTTGAACCAAGTCAAACCAGGGCTGGTGGTTAATGCCTCTAAGCCTTCAGGAAAGAGGCTTCGCACAAATTTGAATACAAAGAGGGCAACGGCTAAAAGAACGAAACCAACCAAGAAAAAAGAGCTCAGTCCGGCACAGCATGCGGTTGCTGTTGCGACCAAGCCAGTGGCTGCTGCAGGAGAAAGTCAGACAGTTCAAGTTACAGTATCTCCAGTTTTACAGTCCTCGATTGTAAAAGTCACGGACATCCCCTCTACTTGTACCACAGCTGTCACAGCTACAGATTGTAGTGAAGCTGTAGCAAATGTCACCTCTGCGCCAAACACTCAGATAACGATTGTGTGTAGTTCATCTAATGAGTCAGCTGTATTTAGTCAATCCCATCCACAGAGCAAAAGCTCTGTCAGTGCAACTCAGACTGATGTTATATTCAGTCATACTAACACTAGTGGTGTGGCCACTGCAGTTACAACTGTCAATGCCACACCGGTCAAGCCCACATCGGTCAAGCCATCAGTTAGTGCAGCTGTGGCCATTGAGAGTAAACCAATTGCAGTTTCTGGCAACAGCACAACTGTAGCCAAACTCTCAGTTTTAGAGGATAAACGGGCAACCACGAGTTCAGCAACTGGCACAACACAAAGTAAGTCAGCTGCCACCACTGCTGTTTCTAGACAGAGCAGATCTGTGGTCAGTTCTGCAGGTGCCACTGGGACCTGTTACACTTCCACCACTGTTTCTACTGCATGTCTGACTCCAGTCTGCACCAGCAGTATCACAGCACCTGCACTAGTATCTTTGAACCAGTCTACCCAAACAACTTCAGTGTGTCATCCCCAGAGATCTAATACCCAAGGTCCTCTACCCTGTAATAAACCTGAGTCTCAGCCCACCACTTCACCCTTGGTGTCCACAACTGTGGCACTCTCATCACCTGCTGCAACATTTTCTGCAGCCCACAGCTCTGTTACAGCGCCTACAACAAGTTCAGAGTTTAGGAAAAGGGTGTCCACCAGTAGAGCTCCAACACAGCAGACTGACGTGAATATGCCCATCCCCTCCCCCTGCCACCCCGCTGAAGTCAAACCACCCCAGCCCCCTAGAAGAGACAGGGAGGCCCAGGAAGAGAGACACTCAACAGCAACACAGAAACATGGTTCGATGGCAGCGACTCCTGACGCTCCCTCTAGAAAGGATTTTGTCCTATCTCAACAGGTGTACACTAACCTTGACGATCAAACTATAGAGCACCCTATGACATCTAGCAGACAGACAGATTCTCCCATGTCTACAGGGGCTGGGGGAGGCAGAGGGTTCTCTGTGGCATCCATGCTTCCCCAGGGCCACAGTATTAGTGCGTCATCTGGCTTCGGAACATTTACATTCACGTCTGAGCAGGCAGAAATGCTGGCCATGGCCATATTAGAACAGGACAGTCCAGGAAGGCGGAGTGGAGGCTGCTCTGGGGACAACAATGCTCCAACGAACCCTACTACAGCCACATGGGAGCCCCCGAAACCCCCACCAGTGTCTAGCAGTAAAGAAAGGGGCTCAAATGGCCAGCAGGCAAAAGTGACTAAACCCATGGACACGGTATCAGCTAAAACTGCTGTCCAGGTATCTGTCAGAGGACAGGCTGGGGAGGGGTCTGTCAGCGGGCCCAATGGAAGCAGACATCCACAAAACATCTCATACTCCCAGTCTCAGTCTCTCCCCCAGGTCCAGTCTCAGAGCTCATCCCAGAGTGGCACTGTGGCTAGCCTCAATGTCAACAACCTGATCAGGCCCAGCTCCAGTCAGCAACCCTACCCCGGCTCCCCGAGTCTGGCCGGCCAACAGGGCTCAGTTCCCTCACCCGTGGGGACCTCGGCCCACATATCCCAAGCCTCAAACAACGCCCTCTCACCCTGCTCGGCTGCGGCCCAGCTGAATGAGTACACCCCCTTGAAGACTGCGTTAATGCGGGCTCAGGCTGGAGTTGGTGTCGGTGACCGACAAGTGAAGATCATCTCCAAGCGGCAGGCCCAGGAGGAGTTGATGCTAAACACTGGAAAACGGCCCAAGCCCTGCCCCCCGACAGCTACCACTGTCAGCCATATGGACGTGAAAGCACAAGACCACAGCCAGATGATGGTGGGACAGCTGCCCTCCACGTCCTCAGCCGTCATGACGAGGATTAACTCAGAGAGTGGAGGCCCCCTCTTCTCCACAAACTCCTTCATGAGCCCAGTAGTTCGGCCCACGGATGTGCACTGCCCTCCTCAAGGACCCCCTGAGCAGAACCAGCCAGGTGTGCTCCATCTGCCACATGGTCACCCACAGCATGCTGCCACCCAGCCTGGCCAGCACCTGGGAGGAAACCTTTACATGAAACAGCAGCAGCAAGAGCAACAGAGACACCATCTGTATCATTTGCAGCACCACCTGACACAGCCAGACCCCGCACAGCGCCACTCTCTACACCAGAGGGCGCTTCAGCAGCAGCAGGAGCAGCAGCAGCAGCAGCAGCAGCAGCAGCAGCAACAGCATGTGCAGAAGAAGCGGGGACTTGTCCGAGGCAGTCAAACTGGTTCCCCTGCTGGCCTGCAGCAGAAGCAGCATCACCTGGAAAAGTCTGGAGTTCAGCAGCAGCACTCGCATCAACAACAGACACAGCATCAGCAGCACTCACAGCAGCAGCAGTCACAGCAGCATCAACAACAGACACACCAACAATCACAGCAGCATCAACAGCCCACACAACACCAACAGTCTCATCCCCAACAGCACCAACAGCAGACACATCAACAGCAGACACAGCATCAACAACACCAACAGCAGCAGCAGCAGCAGCAGCAGCAGCAGTTGCAGCAACAGCAGCAGCAGCAACAACAGCAACAACAGCAGCAGCAGCAGAGCTCCCACTCCAGGCACCAGCAGCATCTCCAGCAGCAGATCCAGCAGCAGCACTTTAGACACCAGGAGAAGAGCTGTGAAGCCCAGGCAGCAGGATCAAGGGCCCACCACAGCAACCACCTGGCCCAGCAGGAGCACCTCAAGGTTGGTATCACATGGTAGATAACACCATGTGTGATTTAATAATTTGATAATAAAAAGTAATCAACAGAAAGTTCAGCAATGACAAATTTGATTATCAATTCATTTACATTTACCATATCAACTACAACTTAATTCCAATAACTAGTTTGATTTTTCTCAGTGAGTATGTACTAAATTCTAGTAACTTGTGAGGACCATTACTAGGTTAGGTATTTAATTATGATTACATGATTTTGAAAGTAAAATAATCACCTCAGATGTGACAGTTCTGTCAGTGTTGTCAAACGGGTTAAACAAAAGTTTAAACTGGTATTCCGCTTACAAGAACTGGCTGTAACAGTCCACCGCAGCAGACCACATTTACACTGCCACAGCAAAAAAATCCTTAAAAACAAAAACAAAAAAAGCTTGCCTAGGAGATTTTTCTCTCCGGGGCCTTGCAGTGAAAATGCCTTGCCCCCTTAGCCAGAGGAGGACAGAGGAATGAAAATTCAAGGTTCTAAATAAATTCAAGTGAAACGCAATTAAATTGTTGTAATATCTTGCCAGTTCTCAGTATTTTTTAATTTATACTGTGTCTGGGAGCTGTCAGTGAAAGTAAAACTTATGCTTTTTGATGGATGCAGCATTTTACACCATGTCTGGCTATACTGCTGTCATAGTTTTATGGTAATCCAGCTAAAAGCACCAATTGATGATATTAAATAATTTATTGATTAATTAATTAATTAATTGATTTTTAAAATAACATCTGACCTTTTCCTCTCCCTCAGCCTGGTCAGGACCATAACGCTATGCAGAGGATGATGAGCTCTAGGAATCTGGAGCAGCAGCTCATCTCGCCTCCCAGCAATCCTGTATCCCGGTCGTCTGACCTGACCTGCGCTCCCCCCCGGCAGGAACGTCACCGTGTTTCCAACTACTCTGCGGAGGCGCTCATCGGTAAAAGTTCCACCAGTGGGGAACAGCAACAGCGCATGGGTCTCCACCTTCAGCCTGGCCGCGGTGCCACACAGGAGCAGCCAGACCTCCGCGGTTACCTGGACACGTCACGAGGGAAGGCCAACATTGCACACAACCCGCAGAATCGCCTGCCCTCTGACCATCCGGGGTCCGCTGACGTTCAGCGGGTCTCCGAGTGTCCACCATTCAAGGCCATGGGAGGAGGAGCGCACCAGCTCAGTGGTTTTGAGGCTCAGGTGTCTCGTGGGAGCGACATGGCCCCTAAGTCAGTGCCACCCTCCCAGCGGGGCCCTCAGGGGCAGCAGCAGGGAGGGTTCAGGATGGGTATCGGCCCCCCGGCAGATGGCAGGAACCGTGGCGGGTACAGTGCAGCTCATCCTGGCTCACAGGGAGTGCAGGTTGGACCGGCGCTGCCCCGGGAGCAGGAAGGTTGTCACCAGAGTTTCATGCAAAGTCTCCTTTCCCCCCACCTGCCTGAGCAGAGCAACCACCAGCGAGCAGTGCAGTGCTGTCCCCCAGTCAGCATGGAGTACAGCTGTGTGCCTGGAAGCTCTTCTGGAGACATACAGGCCAAGGCCTCCAGCCCCAGTGTGCCCCAGACGCAGAAGGCCCCAACTATGCGGCTTGGAGAGGCCAACAAAGGCCATATTTCTCAGGTCAGCAGTAATATGCACGGGGGCCCAGGTGTACGCACGGGTCTCCCCCACCCTCCACCACCGCACAGCAGCTCCGAGCCAGGTCGCTCCTCGGGCCCCTCCAGACCACCCACCGCTGTTAGCCAGCACTCTCGTCACATCGCGAGAGATGCCCAGCCCGCTAAGCCCAGATTTGGGGACCGACCTCGATCAGGTACTCTGAGACAAAGCAACCCCTTCGAGCCCGACGGTCACCTCCCTCTGCCCTCGGGAGGAGGGGTGCTGCTGGGCAGACCGCAGTCCGGGGGAGAGGCGCGGCGCAGCACCATTGTCCGCTTCATGGCAGATGGTGCTCAGGTTCCCAGCGACAACAACCTGGTGCCTGACCAACACTTAACCCAAAACTTTGGTTTCCCCTTTATTCCTGAGGGAGGGATGAATCCTCCACCTCCTATCAATGCTAACTCCACGTTCATCCCTCCGGTCAGCCAGCCCAACGCCTCCCGTACGCCATCCCTTCTGCCTGTGGAGCCCCAGAACACTTTACCCTCCTTCTACCCTTCCTATTCTCCCGCTGCTCACCCCAGCCTTCCCAGCGATGTCACCCTTCAGTACTTTCCCAACCAAATGTTTACCAGCCCAAGTGCCGACAAGGGCAGCGCTCCTCCACTAAATAACCGCTTCGGCTCAATCCTCTCCCCGCCTCGCCCCGTGGGTTTCGGCCAGGCGAGCTTCCCCTTGCTTCCGGATATGCCCCCTATGCCCATTGCCAACTCATCTGGAATCACCCCTCACATATCCAACTTCAGCCTCACCTCGCTGTTCCCTGAGATCGCCACAGGCATGCCCACTGATGGCTCCGCCATGCCGATGTCTCCCCTGCTGTCTCTCTCCAACACCTCGTCCGCCGACTCCGGCAAGCAGCCCAATCGCCCTGCCCACAACATCAGCCACATTCTGGGCCACGACGGCAGCTCCGCGGTGTGAGGAGAGGTCCTGCTGCATTTTCTGGGAACCGGTGTTCCGAAGTGAAGATTTCATTTTCAATTTGAGATGTTGTTTCAAATGTTCGAGTTCTTAAAGTGGTGATGAAGCACCTGTTGAACAGTTTCTAGGTTGAAATAACACCACGTCTGTCTGGTGGTGTTTTTTTTGTTGTTTACATGTCCACACAGTTTAAATCTCAAATTTGTTCCCTTTGGCATAAGTATGGTGAAGTTATAATTTGTAATATTTCAAAAATCTTTTTATTTTAAAGTGACAGGAAAATGTGGTCCTTTTTAAAGCTCTTTGTTAACGTTGGTTAAACCGACAGCTTGGTCGCAAAACAAAATCCAATTTAGGTTTAGAACTTACCAATGTAATTTACTAACTTATATCAGGTTGTTCTGTACAGAATTGTTTTTTTTCCAAGAGCTATTTTGTAAATACCAATGTTTCATATCAGAATTGTTAGATTATGTATTTGTAAATACAAAATTGATAATAAAGTTTATAAGGAGACATTTGAATTTGCTGCCAACTCAAGAATTGTGTGTTTCTTGCTCCACTAGATGGCACTTGAACTCATCACTAACTTTTGTTTTTTTGTAGCTCTGGGAGGTGCTACAAAACCCAACAGTGGGAGAAACAATGGAAATTAGTGGTGGTAGTGGTGTCTTTATTCCAACAAGAGTGGATTTAAACTAAGTTGAGACATCTGTTGAAGGAAATTACACAAGTTATGTTTTTACTGTAAAAAAAAAAAGCACTTAATGATAGTGTTAAGAAGAGTTATGGGCAGACTGTAGTTACCACACATGAATATCCCAAGATTGAAAAGATGCACCAAACACTAGTCAAATTTCATAAGCTTTTATTTACATGCAATAGTGCTCCAGCATGTGCAACCACACAAGGGTTACACTTATAAGGGGAGTGTAGATTCAGGATCTCCTTCATTTTGATTGCGGATGTCTCTGGCAAAGACTAATACTTATGCACCGACCTGTGAGGGAGGAATAATACTGACACACCTGTCACAGCGCCCTCACCTGGCAGTCATTTGGTAACCAGCAAATGAGTAAACACAGAAGTGGATGCAGTATAAAGTTCAGCTTATCAATGACTGAGTTTAAGATATTTTCCAGAATCTCTCCCATTCAGTGATTAAAAAAAAAAAAAAAAAAAATCAAAAAAATAAATAACTATACAATATATAATCTCTTGTACACTACTGAAACAGAATGATTTATGTTGCATACACTTGTTAATAGTTTGTTAATGATGAACAATGCATAATACATTTGTGTTATTGCTATACAAAATGACAGATGTATTTTGAAAACTAAACAACAATGAAGCACCTCATAATTACAGCATCAGACTGGTTTGAATGGTCCCTTTGTTTCTGTTGTACATAAAGCTAAGTACCTAAGGTCCAAACATTTTGGATGGAGGGTATCTGTGAGGAATGACACGAGAAGTGAGGAGGGTCTACTACGACATGAAGTGCTGAACTGAGAAGAATCCCCTGCAGATTTAAAAAAGGTCCCCTGACTGGTCTTCTTCACATGAGGAATAACGTCTCAAATTTATATGCCTCCCCAGAAAATGCAGACAGCATCACAACATGGTACTCCCTTTCTCCATGATGTAGTGAGGGGGGTGTGTGAATAAAGAGTCTTTTTCAATATGAAAATAACCTTATATACAGTATAATCAGACACTTATGTACAAAAGCATAAATATATAAATATCTGTGATACAAAAATAAATATTTTCTCTTGTTTTCTTATGTTAACAGTCTCTTATGCGTCTGTTGTGTTTGCTGTCCCTTGGTCCTCGGGGGATGCTTCATTTGGGAGGATGTTCACTTCCTGTATTGATGTATCCTGGGATTGTGGTGTTGTGGCTGCTGAAGATGATGTGGTGAAAATGCCTTCGTCTTCTAGAGAAAGAAAAGGAAAGGACCCTGACTCTGCAGACAGAAGGAGGGGACGAGAACTGGTCAGAAAAGGTAAAGCTGGTGTTTTATTGTTTAAAAGGATGCTTATTTAAAAGGCTTAAAAAATATAAGATAAACATGCCAAAATTAAATCATTTTAAAATCAGCTCCTTCTTGAGCCTGGAATCAATGTTTCACCAAACAATCTCAACTCATGGTCCACTTACTAGTCTTTTCACAAATATCTGAATCTTTTAACCAAAACAGGAGATACAATCTCCCCCATATACATTTGCTGATAGATTGTGAGATGCAGTTGAAAGCTCCAAAAAAGATAGTAAGTAGTGGACATTGAGTTCAGATTATTTTGCCACACATAAAATCTTAAATCTTTAAAATACAAAATTATAATAAAAAAATCCACACATACTGTGAATGATGCCATCCTCTGCCTCATCTACACCACAGAAGTCGCCATCACCTCCCAGTTCTTGGTGCTGATGGGAAGAGTCGAGGAGCTGAAGAGTGGAGTCATCAGGAGGACAGCAACTCTGTTCATGATGATCTGAACCACTAAAGAAGACAAGAAAAACACAGTTTGTATTGGGGCTGCAACTTATGATTATTTCCAGTATCAGTCTACAAACTGTCAGAGAAAAAAGTGAACCAATGAACATTGAACATCACATCTTTCAGTCCAAGGTGACATTTTCTAATAGTTTTTTCACATCTGGGGTTTAGTGTATTTTTACAGTTCAAGTCTTCCACAGTTCAAAACATTTTCTGCTAATTAATTAATTGACTAATTGTTTTGGCACCAGTTTCTCCATTTCAGTCAAAATTTGAATAAAATCAAAGTCTAAACAATATATATTCAGTGACTAACAATTTGCATGATTCCCTGTTTCCTCAACCTCGAGTATTGTTTTTTGCGTCCTCATTAATTGATTATTTAGGAATTATTTGATAATGTCCCTCCAGTACATCACAGTACATACTGTATATGAATTTTAGATGTAAAAATACCTGGTGGAGTAGTGATAGACAGGCAGGTGTCCATTTGACACCGTCTGTGGCAACAACGTGTCACACTCCATACCACAGTCAACCCCCTGCAAAACACAAGCACACATAGATCGTATATTCAACACTGCTGGACTTTCATAACATGGACAACTTATTAACAACCTATATTGAACCTTATTTTACCTGCTGCAGCCCTGGCAGGCAGTGTGTGGTGTGGTGAGGTTTGCCGTTCGGAGTGTATTCTCCATTAGCAGGGTAGACGCCATGTGGAGCCGTCATGTGGCCGTCAAGCCCCCGAAGGGGAACCATGGTGTACTGGCACGACGACACGGGGGCGGCCATGGCAGGAAAGCACAGGTCGGCGGTTTGCTCTGAGGTGAGCACAAAAAGAGAATTACACAGCTGTACAGGCAAAATACTTTAATGACTTCAAAGACTTGAGGAACTGTGAAGGAGCACTCACTCTGTTTGGCCCAAGCCCTCCAAAGGCAGAAAGGGATGAAGGCGACAATGATGAAGACGAAGGCTCCCAGGACGATACCAACTATGAGGTAGGGGAGGTCGCCGGGGCGGGGCACAAGTCCGCTGGAGTGTCCCAACCCGTGGTCTGGGGTCTCTGATGGAATAGGCCGCAAGTGACTTGGACGGGCTGAGGGGATAAAAAGTGGAAAAAATTGTTAAAAGTATACCTCACATATTGTGCTGAGTCCAGATACATCTATATTAGCCTGAAAGGTAAGTGTGAGTGTACGTTACAGCCCCCCCCCCCAAAAAAAAATATCACCTCACCTTTTGTTTCAAGGATCACCACGTTCCCAAACTCACTCTCCCCTTTCTCGTTGAAGCTCTGCATCTTGATGTCGTAGGCGGTCTCAGGCTGGAGGTCAGTGATTGAATGCCAGTATCTGTCTCCGTCCACCACATCCTTCTTATAGTCACTGTCATTATCGCTGTCCGTTGGCCGGTAGTAGATGTAGAAGCCGTAGATGGGCGTGTTGTTCACGGGGGTGTACTGTGGAGAGGGAAATGAAATCATGTTACAATCGCAGCCAACTCGAAATGAGAAAAAAAACGCATCGCACCGCAAAGTTTTGGTTTAGTTTTTATAATGACAAAACACAAATTTGTTCTTCCAGTCACTCACCGTCCATTTGAGAATAATGGTAGTCTCATTGATGGCTTCATTGTAGGTGATGTAGGGTCCATCAACAGGGCGTTCATGGGTTCTCCCACCCACCACTGTGTACGCCTTCGAAGGGGCACTGGGAGGACTGGAACCGATTACATTCACCGCCACAACACGAAACTTATAGGACGTACCTAGAGGGAGAGGGATAATCGTTACTAATCTGTTTCTGGGGGCTCAAAGCTGCCTAGAATGAAGCTCTTTATTGTATTGACTAATGATGTTTATTTTCACATTACTTTCTGTTTTCCTTTTAAGAGCAAATGCAATTCAGTTATGGTTTTGATTGATGGCAGTAATTACTGAAATGACGAACAACACTCATTACGCTGATAAATTTACAGGCCGTGGGAATGTAATTATGCAGGACATCATCACTGTAATTATATGGCACGACATCCTACTTCTCCCCCCAACTCCACCAAGTCAAGAGTAAAACTGCTGTGAATAATAACAACACTGTTTAAAGTGCGTGTGAAGATGGCCGACCTTTCTCCAGGCCCGTGATCTCCACAGAGAGCCGCGATGGGGGGATGTTTTCCACCGCTGTCACCCAGTCCTCTCCTGCCTTCTTCACCTTCTTGTACTCCACCCTAAATGACTGGATGGGGAAGCCGCGGTTACCACGAGGAATCCAAGTCACGTACGCCGACGTTTCCGTTGCCGTGGAGACTGTGGGCTTGTCGGGGGCTTCTGGAGCTGCAGAGGAAGAGGATTGGTGTCAGACAGAGGACATGAAGAGACATAAACTCCCAGAAAAACACTCAAAATATGACAGTGACAGCAAAACACATCACATTAAAGCACTTACTGAGAGCTCATCCTTCAGAGACAGAAAGAAAAAAAGAGATCGAGAAATGTTCATGTTAGTCAAAAGCAGAATGGTTAGAAGTTCAGGGTCTTGCTGTAAAACAATATCTTGGTACAGTTATTTTAGTAGAAGTGATTTTCATAGTTAGTATAGTTAATGGGAGGTAGAGTTTGTAAAGGGGCACAGTGAGGTACAGGATTGGAGCAGGATTGGAGGGAGTACTTACGAGAGAGGCTTGGCAAAGGAACAGCAGGAGTTTTTGGAGGGTCAATGGACCCTTTGCGACCTGAAAACAGAAAAACAGAAAAACACAAAAAGAAAGATTAGAAAAATAATATTTGAACAAGACAAAGAGTTTACAGCCACGCGAGGCTCTGCTTAACAGTGCTTACGCCAGCATGCTCACACGCTGATGTTTAGCAGGTATAATGTTCACCACGTTTACCAGCTCAGTTAGTTTTGCAGGCATTACGTAGCAAGTAGTAATTTCATTTTGTCCAGGAAAAGTTAAAGGATCACCAACGTGACTAAAATATCCTGAGGGGGACATGTTTATACATAGCCATCCACCCAAATGTTGTTGAGATATTTCACTCAAAACCACAAATGTGAACCCTCTACTGGCACTAGAGGGAAAAGTCAGGGGATCACCAAAGTCTGTAGGATTCATCCTCTGGGGACCATGAATGTCTGTACAGAATTTAACGGTGATCCATATAAAACATGTGGAAATATTTCCCTCAGGATCAGAGTAGTTGACTGACCCACATCCCATCCCTACGGCCCTGAAAAGCAACGTCGTGTGTACATTTTTAAAACAATCCATGACTGCTCTGACAGTGTTGTACCTTTGCCAGTTCTGAAGGTCATCATCGCAGGCTGTCCCAAACCCGCACAGTTTTTGGCAGCCATCTCCACCTCATACAGGCTGTCTGGCTGCAGTTTGGCCAGAGTCAGCTTGTGGAGGGAGCCGGAGATACTGCTGGAGGTCCACTCTGCTAGAGGGTCTCCCACCTGAGAGAGAGAGAGATACAGAGGTATGAGTCACTGACAAAGATAGTGTTCATGTCTGAGATAATAACATTTGTGTTTATACATTTTAACGGAGAATGCAGTGAACTGACCTTTCTGTATTTGACCATGTACTCTAGCACAGGGACTCCTCGCTCATGCCGCGGCCTCCAGGTGAGTTCGTAGTAGTCAGCTTTCCCCGTGCGTGGCTGACTGAGGATGATGGGCGCTTCTGCAGGCAGGATCTGTCCCGGCAGCTCAGAGCAGTCAAGGGGCAACATGGCGCCGGTGGCCCCCGACCTAACAGGCGGCTGCTCTCTCAGCACCTTGTCTGGGCTGAGCGGCCGGTAGATTGAGGGCAGCCTCCCCCTGGATGTAATCCCTAGAAAAAGAAAAGACATCATGAAATCTAGAGGCTGTGAAATAAAACAACCAAATGTGTGACCAATTACCAAACTATCTGACTTACCAGTTGATACTGTGATGAGGCGAGCGGAGGCCTGTGAGCTGCCCACCCCGTTCTCGGCCATGCATTGGTACAGTCCATCATCCTGAGGGCCCACATTGGAGACACGCAGCGCCCGGGAGGTCAGGCGGTGGCGGGGCGACGGGGCAAGGGGACGGGCGTTGTGAAGCCAAATCACCGAGGGAGTGGGCTTACCGCGGGCCTGACAGGTGAAGCGCACCGTCTCTCCGTACACGACCTCCTGCTGCTGCAGTTCCACCGTCACCTGAGGAGGCTCTGCAGGAGACAGACACAAAATCAAGTTACTGTTAATGTTTATGTGCATAGGCGTGCTTGGCTGCAACGGACAATTATTTTCATTAGTGCAACTGAAAATTATTATTCTATAAATCACAACTATTTTGATGAATCGACTTACTGTTTAAGTAATTTTCTCTAGGAAAAATGAAATAATTTGTTACGTGAATTAGTTCCAGCTTCTCATGTTATAGACCAAATGGTTCATCAGTTCATCCAGAAACTCCAGATTCATCAATAATGAAAATCATCTTTAGTTGCACTAAATTACCTAATTAATTATCTGCAGATTACATTTTCAATTAATAATTTAGTCTGTCAAAGTTTTAAAAAAAGAGTGAAAAATGCAATTTCCCAGAGCCCAAGGTGAGTTTGTTTTGTTCAACAAACAGTCAAAAATATTAAATTTACAATAACAGAAAACGCAGAAAAAGCTGTTGAAACCAATGAATGTTTGCCGTCTTTTGTTTGATAAATGACTTCAACGAATAATAAATTATTAAAATGGTTTAACCTCTAACAATGTCACATGTGTATGAGCATGTGTGTGTCAGTAAAATCACGATCGTGTGTGTGTGTGTGTGTTTATAAAGCCAGGCAGGCGGGGCCAGGCCAGCTAGTTGATGGTTGGCTGCTTGTGAATCAGGGAAAGACAGAGCTCATTACAGCCACAGCAGCTCTCTGGCTTTAATTAGAGCCAGCTGCAGAAAGACAAGCCCACCGCACACACACGCGCGTGCACACACACACACACTCACTCACTAAAAACAGTCATCCATAACCGAGACACACTCAATCAAGTCCTGCTACAGAATAGAGAGCTTTGTCTCCACATACTCTTTCTTACACAACTGCCCGGGCTTACATTCTTCTCACGCACATGACTGCGTGCGCACATACAGACCCCTGTCTTCTCTGTCCGCCAAACAGGAGTGAGTCTAATTATTAAATCCGTTAAACATACAAAATTGTATGAAAAGCCTTTACAGGAATCTGCACTTAACAAATTAGTTCAAGGTCTTTATGAAAGACAAACAAAACAAATCATGTTAAAGCCCAAAACAGCCGACACATGAAGAGACACACAACACGCTCAAACAACTTTCCTTCACTCCGCTCTTCCAGTTTACTCACCAAACACTTGTACGTCATAAAGCACCGTTGCAGAGCTGGCCGAGCCGATGCCGTTGTCCGCGCGGCAAACGTAAGTGCCCGAGTCGGCCTCGCCCACTGCGTCGATCAGCAGGTTGCTAAGCAGGAAGCGCGTGTTGTTATGGGAACGCAGTTCATGCCCATCTTTTGCCCATATGACCTGAGGAGTGGGGATGCCACTGGCCACACACTCCAACACCAGCCGCTGGCCTTTGGTCACCATGATGGAACGAGACGCCGGCGGGTAAATGATGCGAGCTGCTTCTGAGGTGGAGCCTGGAAAAGATGAGGAATAAATACTTTGTCAATATGATGCGAAAAGTCTGTGCACATTTTCCCACCCATCTCCATTTCTCTAAATTACTTGTGTGTGTGTTGCGGCTGAACTGACATCCAGAACACAAAGCTTTTAAATCACAGTGTGAACTCTAAATCATCTCTCATCTTTCATCTCTGCCTTTGAAGAATGGTGCACGTCGTCACCTTTGACTTAATGTGTCTTGGCAAGATCGGATGATAAAAGTCACACTGAGACACATGTGCCCCACATGTGTCTACAGCAACAGTTACAAGCTCTCCAGTAATGTATTTTCTGATGTAGTTACTTACCAAATGCCCAGTTAATATTTCAGAATGACTCTTAATTTCTTTTTGCACATCTTTAAATAGTTTTTTCATTAGAACGTGCAGAGCTAATAGAAAAACGTTATGTTCTGTCTCAACATCAGAGTGTCGGAGGTGATGACTCACGGCGTATGCGCAGACGGTCAGCGGAGGTGGATGTTTTGACCTCCTGAGTGACAGGGTTGTAGGCGGCACACTTGTACGGCCCCTCATCCTCCCGCGTGGCATTGGCTATCTGCAGGTTCCCTGAGGGCATGATGAGGTAGTTCCCTGCAGAAATAAAAAAAAAAAAAAAACAGATGTCAGAGCTTTTAAAGCCCAACAAGTTCAAAGAATGTACAGTGAGAGATGTGCTAGACAAGCAATGACACGAGATCAGGTTTTACATACTTATTTTCAAACAAAGCAGGAAGACATACAAGAAAATACATGAATATGACCAAAACAAAGAGGAGCCGCAAGAATATCAAGTTAATACTGTGAAACACAGATGTGTAACATGAGTACTATGTGCCATTCCAGTGCAAGTCTGTACCGTCAGCAGAGACCACAAGGTGGCGCCCCAGAGTCTGACACGAGAGTCAGTGAACGCTGGTCAATGTGGAATTCATTTCCTCGCAGATAAGCTGCAGATATCAGTACCTACAGCTCCCAGGCATCATCAGCATACCAGACACAAACCACTGGAGCTTTTCTTCTCTTCCAGGCAACTTAGAAGTAAATAGTTTGAAAAATAAACAACTGCATTCCCATGTTTCAACATTCATGAGATAATACCCTTATCACCGGTTTTATGATGGGCCTGATAGCAGGATTATAGCATTCCGGTAAATTATGAAGATAGTATGGGAATCAAGAGGGAAGCAGGGAGAGATTACGGGAGATCCTAATGAACTGACGCAGTTAAGTACCTTTGGATGTTTCCAGCCACTCCTGTTTGACGCTGTAGCGGACCTGAGCCTTGGGCTGGCTTTCGGGGAGGTGACACTCAATAACAGCCGTGTTGCCTTCGTCGACCTCGATCTCCTGCTGGTCATCCGGCTCAAAGTCCCGCAGCTCTGAGAAAACACACAGGCAAGGGAAGAGTCAGTACGGTCGCATCGCTGCCGCACAGTTCACCATTCTTTCATCATCTTAATACACAGTCTAAATCACATCTAACTGCACATGTACACAGTCAGTCGTCAGCTTTACAAAAAGAAAACCTCAATATGTTGAGCAATAATAAACTCTATAATAACTGTGCCGTCTCTTTGAAAGAGAAACCTCTCCTACTTCCATTTAGTCAGTTCTTTCCCACTGCTTGTCTTAACATGATCTGTTTTAAGTCACAGGGATTTTATAAAAGGCACTCTAACTAATTTTTCTGTTTTACTCATTTCATGTCACTCTGGATAAGTCCAACGCCTAAAAGTGGTGTCTGTAACATTCGAGTAGGTGTCATTAATCCTGTCAGGCATTATACTGGGACTGGAGCCGGTTCAGAGTCTGTGGGAAATGGGGGAGTGGGATTACTGTGGTGACTGTGCTGCGACTGTGTCCTGCAGACACACAGTCTGCACAGCACAGACACTCATGTGACCTCTGACCTCCTAAACCCCCAGCCTGAGCGGCCCGGAGGCCGGGCCACGGGGTCAAAGGTGAGAGGTGTCCGTCTTATAGAGTTTCAAAGAAAGATATCCCGTTTGGGCTTGAGAGGAAACAGCAAAACTGCTCTTAAGAGGCCGGAAAAAAAGAAAAACCCACAAAAATCTTAGCGGGGGGGATTCTGCCATTTTATAGATTTGAAGCAGAGGGGAACTAAAATGAGTCTGAGAAAAGAAAAAGAGGGAAGGGAACAGCACAGGAGGGAGAAAATAAAGTAACAACTGGAGAAATTTGTCATGAAGGAGTCAAGAAGCGAAATGAAAGATAAATAAAACTTCTCCAGAAACGTAATTAAACGTCTACCAGCCTTTGTTGATTTATTCTTAACAAACACGGCCTCTCTCCATTCTTTCCAGAGGTGCTGTAACTGGTGTGTTTTTCTTGGACCAGCCGCCTTCTCTGGCAAGACAACCAAGCTGCTGGTATATACAGTCAGCTGATGAGACTTTGTATACAGCTCTAATTCAATAAGTAAAGTTTAGTTAAGGCCAGGGTATCTAGTGATAGGGACATCACAGTGATTTACTCAAAGCACTGAACAAACACCCTCACTGCAGGCAACTGATCTATTCACCATGCATGTTGGACCTGTCCCTCTGTCTGTGTCTAGAGGAGCTTTAATGGGAGATATGGGGTATTTCAAGGTGTACACACACACACACACACACACACACACACACACACACACACACCTTGTTCGACTCTGTTTCAGCTCTTATATTGAAAGATGAGAATCCCAGCCAGGACATGTCAACCTAAGTGGTGCGTGTGTTGGGGGGAAAAAGCCTTTAAGAGAGACTGTGTGGCGCTCCATTTGCTAAATCAATCAGGTGCTGTTTTTACAGCCACCCCCCCCCCCCCTGCCTCCCCCTCATATCTACCCATCCCACCTTCCTTCTCCTGGCTGCTTTTCCCAAATTCCTCCAGTTACACCTTTTAACCCCCCCACAACTCTACCACCCCGCATTCTTCACAAGAAGAACCCCGCATGGGTGCCTTTCAGGTGTGTGTGTGTGTGTGTGTGTGTGTGTGTGTGTGTGTGTGTGTGTGCGTGTGCGTACATCCTGCAGGGATGGAGGATTGATGGTATTCATAAAGTGAAGCAGACCTCCCGCACCAGGGCTGCTTGGCAAGGCAGACTTAAATATTTCTGGAGAGACAGTGCATTCATCATCTTTATGTGAAGCAGTAGGAGGCCTGTGTGTGTGTGTTTCTGAATTATAACATGTTTGTGCAACGTGTTGTGCGTTCACGTTGTGCAGATACATGTCTGTTTTTTTGCAGCAGGAAAGGGAGGGTGATTGTCTGCACAAGAATTCAAGCGAGGAGCTTTTAACTTATGCCAAAAAAGCACAGATTCTTCAGAGTCGGATAGCGAGGAGGGTCTGGAATCAACCTATCCTGATCACAAAAAACATGTGCGTACAACTAAGAGGGCTCACATGGAAAGGCAGGCACGTACACACTCCCTGTGGAGCAATTCCTTAGGCGGTTTTGGGGTGGCCAAAGAGAGACCGTTATTAAATTAAAGAAGTTTTTAGGGAGGCGTGGCGAACAGTCTGGCTCCACATGTGGTTATCGCAACACGATTCATCCACTATTGGAACTATCAATAACTTTTACTGCCTTTGTACATGCTCCGCAGAACAGAGAGGGAAAATAAAAAAAACATGAGAGGTGAAGATAACAAAAGAGGAGGGAAAGTGAAAGATAATGAAAGGAGGGAAGAGGAGAGAAAGTGACAGGGTGAGGAGTGAAACATGTGCAGAGGAAGAGACGTTTTTTTTTTTTTTTTAACCTAATGGTGTGTTTTAGTGAGGCATAACCTATATCCTCTGTCCACCCCCTTATACACACACACACACCCCACCTTTATCCCCCCTAGCCCTCTAACCAATTACAGGGCCATAATTTCTGGCGAGCCCTGCTGTCGGGCCCTGTGGAGAGGAATGTGGTGTTGTGGGGAGCAGAGGGGCTGATGGAAGCAGGGGGCCCCAAGGCTGAGTCCTGGTCCCTTTTTCCCTGCTCTGACCGACCCCTGGCCCCAGGGTCCCCTTCATTCCTCCAGCTTGGGTTACACAGCTTCAGGCCCCCCTCTCAGTCCCATGATGCATATCAAATATAACACCACACACTCAGACCAGCACCGCACTAAAAACGTCAGCAGTGAGAATAACTCACTTTAACTCCACTAGATCAATAGAACACTGCAAAAAGGCAGCTGTTATCCAACTACACAGAATAAATACTGACAGACTATCTGGAGCGATTAGCACTAATCAATTATGTGCAACAGTTTCTCACTATGATCAAAATTGTAGTTGGACCTTTGCGAGGATTAAACCCACAGCAGTGGAAAAGTACAAGGTTTACAGTGTTGTATTGGTGAAGCAAACAAAAACCGCCTCTTCGTTCTAGAAGAAAATTGAGTCAAAGGCGTTCTTTGGATACTCTGACAAACCAAAAAGGGGCCCCGTGTGTTTGTGTTTATTTGTCTCGGCTTTGTGTGGGTGGCTACTCACTGGCAGCAGTGACATTAGCAGGCACACTCGCCAGGGCTCCTGCGCCAGTGCTGGCCACACACTGGTATCTGCCCACAGTCAGGTTGGAGAGCGTGGGGATGAACAGGCTGTCGGGCCCCAGCACGACACCGAAATCGCCGTCCCCAAACTCCTGGCCGTTGAGGCGCCAGCTGATGTTGGCGGAGGCGGGCCGGGCGCTGCAGCGCAGGTTCACGCTGCCTCCCAGCTTCTGCACCACCGACATGGGCTCCTCAGTGAACACTGGCACCTCGTCTGAAGAAAGGATTATAAGAAGCATTCAGAAAATAAATATTTTTCACTTCATACAAGTCAGCATATAAAGACATTTCCCACTGATTACATGTCAAACAATGTGGCCAGAAGTGTGACATCTTTTGTCTCAGGATTTCTTTTGGCCTACATGCAAATAATCAGGACTGCAACTAACAATTCTTTTCTTGATTAAAGGATTTGGTATATACAATGTCAGACCAAAAAAAAAAAAAGCAGCACATTTGAGAGTCTGGAACCATGTTTGGCTTTTTTACTTGAAACATTACTTGAACGATTAATCAATTATCAAAAGATGAATTTTCTGATCGAGTTATTGATTAATGGGCTATTTTGTTGCAGCTCTACATACAGTACTTCTATTATTTTTCAGTTCACCCGTGGTGGCTAGTACGCCTCATGCAAACTACCCACTTCTTCACTTTATTTCAAATAAACTGCTGTTGCTGCTGCCAGACACGTACAACACCTCCCTCTCTGTGACTGAGCCAGAATAATTTGTCCCTGGCTAAACTCACCCTGCACCAGGTGTTTGGAAACACCAATGAAAAGGCATTCATATAGTGAGCATAGATCAAGTCAACGGTGTGCATTTTGAAACGGTGAACAAAAGCACAAAATATTAAGACTTTTTATTTTATCTCTGCATTCTGATTGTTGCATATGGATCCTGTTTGTCTACTCACCAGGGAGAGAGGCGCCGCTCTGCAGGCAGCATAGTAGTACTGCGCCCAGAGCGCACAACACTGGAGCCCTTCTCTTTTTCATCCACGGAGTCCAGTCTCGCTTTCCAGACATCTTCCATACACTACCCCCTGAAACACACACACACACAAAAGAAGGTCAGAGGGCCATTTACAGTCTTGGTTCACTCACAACAAACAGCATAAACCGCAAACACACTGACAAGAGTTGAAATGAAAACAAAGCCACTAAAATTCAACTTGGAAACATACATCACCCATCCAAACAGTCAATTTTGATTCATACATAAGCTGCACTCTACTTCTATCTTATATACACACACGTGTACACAAACAGGCAGCCATTAACGAAACACAACCCAGGCGAGGCGGTGCACTCTGCAGTACCCTCAGCAGCCAAACTCCAGACACAAATAAAGCCTTTCTTTTCTGTCAGCCCCCATCCCACCGCTGACCCCATCTCCTCCGCCTGTACCCGCAGCCATGCAGCCTGCGTTCATCAAAGGGGCGCCCTCATTCTGCGGGCCGTAACCCGACCCCTCCACCTTCCCGCTCAGGTGTAACCGATACAGGTAGAGGGTCCAGGAGGAGGAAAGGGAGGGGGGGAGAAGGGAAAACACACAGGCTGCATTCAGGAGTCGGGACAAAGAACGACTAATGAGAGGCGGGATGGCGAGGGGCACGGGGGGAAATATATATCACAGCAGCGAGTTGTGTGTGTGAGATGGAGGAGAGGAGGGTTCTTTTATACTTCAGTGCAGTATGTATCAGGAGGAAAATGGAGAAGACGATGGTAATGGTCAGTCTATTAACAGTTAATGTAGAGAGGGGAGCTTTTCTCTCTCCCTTGTCGCCTGCTGCCAAGTTTCCCGAATTCTTTCCTGTCAGGTTAAACTAACAACTTCCCGTCAGGATGAGGAGGGTGGTCCTGCAAACCTGAAATCTCTCATACTCCCTCCCACTCATATACATACATGTCGCTGAACATGCACATACTCCAGGGCATAAACTGTCCTGCGCTGATAATGTAAAAATGGAAGCGTACGACTTTCTCATACATATTTGTCCCAATCTTATTATGGCAAGGGGATGATTAATGAAGCTAAAACACACACACACACACACACACACACACACACACACACACACACACACACACACACAAAGGGCCAAAGCAGGACAGTAAGAGAATGGAAACTCTTACTGTGCAGCTTCATCATCTAATGGCAGCAGTGAAATGTTTAGCTGCCTGGCACATTTAATGAAAATGAGCAAAGCAGCACGCTGATGGAAAAACAGCTGTTAACTACGCCAACTGTCACACTGGGCCACACATGACTCCACTACATTTTAATTGCATATTATGAATGTGTAAACAATTTTAGATTGTTAATTCTCACGACATGAACCGCACTGGAGGATTACTCTCCAACTTGCACAAAAGCAATGCAGAACTGTAATGATTTCCCGATAAATCACTTAGTGAATAAACAGCTGTTTTATAAATTTATTAAACCTGCCATGACAGATTTTCAGGGGCCCCACAACAAGCTGTAAACAAAACACTAAGTTAATGTGGCTAACTAACTAGAGTCGTGTTTCTGAAGTCCAATATTCACTCTCCTTTTAAGTCTGTTTTTGGTCTCCACCAACTCCTGAGGGAAACATCTGGTTTTACAGCTGCTAAATGCTCCACTATATTCACCAGCTAGTCACTAACTGTGTCTCTCCTAAAAAATGATCCATAGAGCTGAGCGGACCTACAGAGTTGGGTGATAACTATCTGCAGATTGGTTTTCAAGTTTCATGTTATTGCAAATTGATCATCTTTGCTTTTGGACCACTAGTCCAACTAAATACGCAATCTGAGGATGTCAACATGGGCTGACAAATTGTGACATTTTCAGCATTTTCAATACTGAAAATAGTCTGAAGCTGCAGCCCTGCATAGATGTACAGTTGAATTTACTCGCTCGTCCATTAAGAGTGGCCCACCAGTAGTGGGCTCACTCAGTAAACAAACAGCAAGCTACTGCGGAACCAGGAGCGAGCAAAGCTGAAGGCCTGTGGCTTCTGTGGCCGGTCGCTGTATGGACACAACCCGGGACAGCTGCCCATAAAAGACACATACATCTGTATCGAGCACCTGTCCCATCTGTGGGAGTCACCGACCGTAAAACCACACCGGTCAGTCTGCCAACTGGACACACAGCAGGACACACCACCTCGCCGATGAGACTCGCTTACCTGTCCAATTTCTGCCTTTCACGTATAAATAAAAAGTAGTGACAGTGAGACAGGAGGCGAGACATAAAGAGAAATAAGAGTTTTGTTATAATACATACATTGCACATCACCACTCCCTAAAAACAGCCTGACTCCTCTGAGCCTGTCTGTCTGTCTGATTCATTAGTCAGCTGGGTCCTCTGTTTGCTTAGCGGATACCCCGCCTCAAGATGAAAAGTTGGCCTGACATCTATGTCCAACTTTTTCCATCCATCCTTACTAAAGAAGTCACAGAGAGAGGGGGGGGGGTGGGAGGGAGATTAGCCTCCTACGCATCAGCGAGACTGATAAAAACCAGAGCATACCCACAGACAGCTCCCTCTAAATCACGAACCGAGAGAATGTGTGCGTTAATGTGTGCCTGTGACTGTTTTGTTTCAGCGTTACCAGTGAGGAACAACGCTGCATGGCAAACACTTTTGTGGGAGCAGCTCTGTGGTATTAAAACATACTTCAGTGACAGTGCAGGGAGGAGAACTGTGTGAACTGCTCAAATCTGCCAGATCCAGTGCAGAAGTATGATTACAGGAGAGTAAAGTACAGCTATTTCTGTATTCATTTTGAGGTACTGACTTGATTAATGGGAGACCTGACTTATATTATTATTGTGATGACGTGTTTAAAAAGGTATAATTTTGTTATCAGAACCAATTAACTCATGAATTGTAGTGGCACAAGTGTCAAATGACACCCATCCTCTGCAACAGGTGGGTCTCTATCAGTTAACACTGTTATTCAGGGATATCAGTGCAGATACTGACCTCATTAAGTGGATCGGATGTTGGCCATGACGTCACTGATCCACATTAAACACAGTTTCTTTGTCAGTGCCATTACAAAAATATCGGTTTATCCCCTATCAGTTACATTTAGTTTTAATTGCCAATCCTTGACCCCATGTTACCTCAGATAACAATTATTCCAATGAGTTCCATGCAGCGAGGTATGCGATTTTTAAAATTGGAAAAAGGGGGAGGCACTGGTATTTGATCAGTACATGGTATTGGCAGCTATCCTGAGTTGAGATATCAAATGATGATGGATATCCTTACCATTAACACAAGAAAATATGAGACCTGAAAGCAGCTTGACTTGTATTTTGGTTGTGAAGACTTGGGACGTGACTTGGACTTGTATAACCTCAAAAGACTTGAAAACAGCTCCGAACGCAGGTGTTTGCATCCATGTTCGGTGTATATGTCATGGAGAGGACTTGAGTTCCAGGTTATGGCGGCGGTGTGCAGGCATGCATCATGAGTGTAGGTATGCGAGTGCCTTATATGTCGTTGTGGGAGAGAGTCACTTGACAGAAGTTCATTGTGAGCGTGCTAAGTAAAGACACCGGGGCCCCTGTTCTCCTGGGCCATTGCCAGTCCCATTGTCCCCCTGCCTCCGTGGATAAATTCATTTTGACAACCCTGCTAATTGGATAAAACCAGACTGGAGCCTCCTCCCTGAGCTCTCACATTCCATCTGCTTTCTGGCATGAAGAGGACACACAAGAGGGGAGGTGGTGGTGGAGGGGTAGCAGGGTAGTAACTCCTTCTGAGGAGCTGAGCTGTTGAATATTTATCACCTCCCCAAACTCCCCTCTTGCCCTCCCTCCTCCCCAAGTTTTACGTCTTTTTACACCCCGTGGTCCCCCCCCCCCCCCCCTCGAGGTTCTCCAAACACCACAAAGCCCCCCCCCCCCCTTTAGATAAACACATGCGGTGTCAAGTGTGAGGAGTGCCAGGGGTTCAACCACCCCGCTCGGGCCCGCGGCCCACAATGCCATGCCGCATAGCTGCCATGCGGGAGGCCAGTTGCCCCTGGCGACGCTAACAGGCAGAACGCACCTTAATAGAGTGGAGAGTCATTGTAAAGCAGTGAGCCGGTGCACGGACAAAGACCCCGCGGACCCCTGGAGAAAGGGGAGACGCTACTCTGAAGGGCCCGGGGAAGAGCTGATGGGCCCTGCTCAATGACCAAAGAGAAGGAGGGGGGGCTCAATGACCAAGAGGTTTGAGAGTAGTGTGCAGAGAGTTTGGGGAGGCAGGGAGGGGGGGGGGTTCAATGCCTTTATGGATTGATGTGAGATGGGTGAAGGGGGTTTATGGAGGCAGTGGGGGGGGGGGGGGGGGGGGACGGGTGGAGAGGTTGACTGAGAAAGCAGAACGGCTACTCAAATTAATAGAGAGGATGTCAACTGGCGGGCGAGCAGGAGGAGAGAGCAGGGCCTCGTCAATGAGAGGGTGTGTTTGAGAGAGCGTGTGCGAGAGCGTCACTGAGTGTCCCAACATATTTTCCCCTCACTCTGTCAATGTGTTCGCTGGTCTCAGTTTGGCCCGGGTTTGTGCCCGAGTGGAGGAGGGCGAGGAGGGTCCGACGACTGCTTAACATACCAACAACAACAACACCCGGTTTGCCCTCAGTCCATCACACATGGGAAGAGCAACAAGACGGCAACAAGGAGAGGGAAGATTTTTAGGAAGGAATATGCAATCATAGATAGGGCTGCAACTAACCATTTTTTACATTATTGGTTTATCAGTTTTATTTTTTATGATTGAAATGAAATTTTAGAAAACAGTAAAAAGAAATTCCCTCAAAAATGTTCTTAAGCTCAAGTTCACATATTAAAATGTCCTGTTTTGTCGTTAGAAACAAGAAGATATTGAGTGCAATATGAAGGACACCAGCAAATTTTAACAGAAAAATTGGCAGTAATTGATTATCACAATGTTCTGTTGATCGACTCATCACTTCAGCTCTAATTCAATCTACAACGATAAAACTGATGAAAGTAGCGAATGCTCACATTTGAGAAGCTAGAGCCATCAGATGTATTACTTGATTAATGATTTAAAAAAGTAATTTTTTGTTGATCACCAAACGGATTAATCACCTAATCGTTTCAGCATGTAGACAACGAAAATTTTCCATCAATTCTGTCACCCAAAAGTAAAAAATTAAGAATGCATATATGGCCTGGCCTGTTGTGGGCCTTTAATCAGAACACAAATATATGCAATTGGTAGTTAATTGCTATATTATCAATATGCCATTGCTTGTTATTGACTTTTACAAGAGGAATAGGTACATATATTGTATATGCCGTGTATCAAATATGTATAAATATAGTGAGATCATATTGCTGGATGCATCTGCCTCTACTTCCATAAAAGAACCCTGGATAATAGAAACTGAAGTGAAGAATCTCTGCACTTCTCTGTTGTAGTTCACACAAGCAAAAACTTGGCAGAGAACAAATCTTAAATCTATTCCCATCTATCTCTCCACTACCCCGAAGACGGGCTTTCTCGGATCTCGGTCTTATTTTGGCATGGAAACTCAGCCCAACAGGTGGAGAGGGGGCCGGTCCAAATCCTCTACTCGAGACATCACTCGTTCTCATGCCATAAAATTACACATCAAAAGCATCCTTAACAAGATTGAGAATGTACCCCCTTCTCCTTCATAACACACACACACACACACACACACACACACACACACACACACACACACACACACACTTCACAAAGTATTAACAAGCTATATGCCCGGCCAAATCCTCCTTCACCCCCCCGAACCGACACTAACGAGCTACAGAGCGTCTCGAGGATTAACAAGAAGGATCTGGACAGGCCCGCAATGTAGAGGAGGGGGGCGTTCTAATCAATTAGGCACTGAAGCATTTGCATAATTTAGATAACGAAGCTGAATTAACCACGGAGAGCTAATTACTGTGCCATGGGGAACACACCCACCCAAATTCCTCTGCCTGGTGTGGGATGCCAGCGTGCCCACCAGGGCCATGGGAACAGGATCGGATCATCGCGACGAGTTTCAGCCAGATAGATGGACCAAACAGTGATGTAGGTGGCATCGGCCAATCAAAACAGAGGGAGGGAGGCAGGATGGAGGGAAAGAAAGATAGATGATGGATAGAAAGAGGGAAGGAGAGAAAAATAGATGGATAGATGGAGGGAAAGACGGAAGTATGGAAGAAAAGAAAAGAAAGGATGGAAGGAAAGAAAAACAGAAGGAGGACAGAGGAAAGGATGGAGGGGAAGGAGAAAAAGATCGATGGATGATAGAAGGAAGGAAAGAATGAAAGAAAGATGGATGATTGATGGATAAAGGAAATAGAAAAAAGAATGGTAGATGATAGATGGAAAGCAGCAAAGAAGGAAATACGAATGGGTGGATAGAAAGAAAGAAATGATAGATAATCAGAAGGAAACAAGAAAGGATGGACAGACAGAAGGAACACTGAAAACAAAGGATGGATTGATACAATAGCTAGGTGCGGTCTAAAAACTAGACAAAAACAAAATCTAAGATAGGCTGAACTAAAACTTTGATCGCACTCGAAAACTGTATTAAAGACACACTGTAGTCATTTATCATCGTCATCATCATCATCATCTAACCTATTCAATTATTAAAATCAAGAAAAAAAACAAAACATTCTCTGTTTACAGCTTCTCTAACAAGACTTAATAACAAAACAAGATATTTAAAGACGATGCCAACAATATACAGTGTGTGTGTGTGTGTTCAAACCCTTTGGTGAAAGCTTTAACACCAAGAGCCTCGTGGATCTCACACACACACACACACACACACACACACACACACACACACACACACACACACACACAACTGGCAAAACTAATACCCAGTGTTTCACAGTACTCATCACACAAACACACACGTGCATGTAGTTACATATTTCATTTACCCACAACCATTCTTTCCCTGCACACACACACACACACACACACACACACACTTGATGACACATAAGCAAGCAATCACACAAACTCCTATTACATGGTAAAAGTATACTCACAGAGGCACATAAATATGTAGACCTCAGGAAGTTTTTCCAACACCAAATGTCAACACGCAAAAAAACAGGCTACCACTTATCCTCGGCCCGAGAGATAAACTACATGTACGTCACAGCATTCATGCATGCTAATATACACTTTCATAGCTGTACATATACGCAGCCTGGCTCCCTGTGTGTTCCTGCATCGTAGGGAGGGAAGGAGGGAGGGAGGAGGGACGTGAGGGGGTGAAAGGGGCCCCCTAACTCCTTTGGCAGCTCATGCATCAGAGTGAATGGAACCAATTATAAATCAAGAGCAATTTCTCCCCATTATTCAGCAGGAACCAGGAGGGGGAAAAAAAAAAAAGAGTGAGAGACTGGCCCTACAAATCTCAGTGGGAGACGAAGGACGGAAGAGAAAAGCAGAGAGAGTGTAATATTATATGAAAAACAGATATGAGGAGGAAATTGAGATAAGGCACAGAGAGAGAGAAAGGGGGAGACGGAAAGAGAGATGAGGGAATGGAGAAAGGCCGTGAAGTCATATGAAACGAGGTTATAGGAAAAACAGATATGAGGAGGAATTAGAAAATGGAGAAGAGGCAGGAAATTAAACAGAAAGCGAGGATGTGGGGCGTCAACTGTGTTCACGATGGTGCAACGGACTTTGACTGCTCACTCCACGGTTACAGAGTGAAAGCTGCTGCTCTGAAAGAGTTTCTTAAGAGGAGAAACAGCTGGAGAAGGCTTGTTTCAAAGACAGCTCCCAGTGTCAAAAGTTGGATTTGTGTGTGTGAAAGAGAGACGCGCTAACGCAGAGCTACCATTTGTCCTGTCACTCAGAGCCACGGATGTGCATTATCCTAAAGGGGGAAAGCTCTGAAATATAAAACAAAACCACTCTCACACACACACACACACACACACACACACACACACACACACAAATTGGACAGCAGACAGGAGTGCTGTCGATGGAAAATTCCAGTTGTGATAACCTCAGGGGCCCAATAACTAACTAATCTGGTGCCCAGTGATTTATTCTGTTGAATCATGTCTTCTCCTGCCAGTTTGACATTCTTCAATGATGAGTTTTTTCTCTCTGGGGCAACACTTTAAATCTGATTATTGGTTAAAGCCCTGTAACACAACCCAAATTCCTCTGCGTTTTTGTCTTTCTGGTGTTTTTATGGTTTCGTTCACACATGCTCGAGACAGGAATACATCACGCAGTTAATATTACAGGGTGCAAAATGAGTTGTAGTGCGCAGGGACTAGCTGGTGGACCTTGAGCAAGTCTTACCAAAATGAGACAGAATGAGAAAAAGAGTGGCCGAGGCTTAAATTGCACCGTCCCAGTCAGGGTGCACCCTTGTGCCTGTGTGTGAATGATCTATTAGAGCGTCTGGGTTGCTTTTGGCTCGTAATAACACCCCCTAATCTTTGTCCAAATATCTGCTTTGCACACACAGGGTTATTTGTCTACACACACACACACACAGCTTTCTTACCCGAGTCTGGAGTTGATCAATGATCTAACAGCACTCGCACCACACTCACAATGTGTGTGTTTGTGTTTGCGTGTGTGTGCGTAAGAGAGAGAGAGAGCACGAGAGTGAGAGTAAGGTTTGGGTAACTTCATTATCCAATCAAGGGCTTCTTAACTTTTACTTTAAGTAGTGGAACAAATCAACTTAGCTGGTTTAAAGGCTTTGGATAATCCCTTAAAACAATGAATGAAAGCATGATTATATTTATGATACAGATATAAACTGGACAGGCATCCACATATAGTCTACGAATATGATTTGAAACCTAAAAGAAAAGGTGTTTTGCATAGGAAAAGTTGCACACTAATCTCTTTCTTTCTCACAACAGACTTTCTTTCTCCTGTCTCTCCTTTCCTTACGTCCAATTTATCTTCATCCTCGCCTAAATAATTGCACTCTGTTTGATCGTGGCCTGTTTAATAAGCCTCTCCAACTCTCTGTCAGAACTTTCTCCTTCACTATTCCCCTCTCTTTTTTTTTTTACCTCACATTCCTCCTCTCTCTCTCTCTCCCTGTCTCCCTGTCTGTCTCTGTGGTCCGGGCTGACGGGGAGGATCAGCAGGAGAGAGGTATGCATCCCCAGGGGAGGGGCTTGGACCCCGGCCACCTGCCGGTCCAGGTGTCCCTCCCTGGTTATCCGATGTCTGACTGGACACAGAAACCCTCCCGGGGGCACGAGGCCTGGGCCCGAGCCTCCAGCCCGTCAGCGTCGGAGGACTAATGCACCGTATGTCAACAGGCCAATAATGTCCGACTCTGGGAAATGATGCAGCCTTATTTGGCAATGAGTGTGTTCCCTGCTAGTTTATGAAAAGTACATTAACCCAGAAAAACTCTTGCTGAAATGATATAGTGTAAACCATATCAACTCTCCTTTCTCTTTTCTCCTTCTTCTAAAGCGTTGATCTCAAAACGACCGCGCAGGTGAGGCCAGTTGAGGACCACAGTGACAAGCAATACATTCCAGTGCAAAGAGATAATCCTGATTGGACAGGAACTATCACTCTCACACACACACACACACACACACACACACACACACACACACACTATGTGCAGAAAGGCCCTCAGATTCTGCCTCCAGGCTGTTATGACTGTATGAGTGTACCCGCTGTCATAGAGATGAAAGCATGCCCTCAGGAAGGACTTTTTTTTTTTCTCCTTTGTCAATTAACGCCAATGTTACACCCTCTACAATAACAATGCTGCTTTCCAGCACTGCAGTCAAAACTCAGGAACTTTGGCTCACACACACACGACATTGGAGCAGCAACAGCAGCAGCCCCGATGAAACCACAGGCTTTTTGTAATCTCAAAATGCACCTCGAAATCCATCTCCATCTAAAGACTTTGATATACATCCAGATGTAAAAAACTTACTAGGCTGCACAAGTTAAATCTTATCCTTCCACTAATAACTTATATTATAGTTTGATATGGCACTAAGATAGGAGTGAGAAAATCGACTGTTATTGGCTGCATACCTAAATCTACACAGTAACTTTTCTTTACAAGCTATAACATATATGAAACTATGAAAGTGGATAGTTTATGTCTCCACTACATGTCTGCTTGGAAGGTAACCAAGATCAAGTTCCAGCTTCATTGTAAAGATCCAGTAAAACAAAAAAATGGCTCCGAAATTCAGACACGTATCAGCCTCTGTAACCAAAAGACAGTAAAGTTAGTTTCCTGTCCCAAACTAGAGTTCTCTTTCACCTACAGATGTGCACACTTTCAGCACCAAAAGTCAACAACGTGTAGCAGACCATTATGCAGCTTTAATTATTCTCTACTTCTAGGCGATAGCTGTTGTTTTGGCCTGGGACTGCAGCCTGAAAGAGTTTCATTCATCACAACGTCCTGTATTGAAAAAATAAGATATAATAATACTCCTATAGGGACTTAAAACATGCCTGTGGTATTCAATAATGGATTGAAGTGTACTTTTACTGTAACAGGGATACAAGAAACCATTATTTTCATTATCAATTAGTCTGACAATGTCTCAAGTTCTCAGACCGTGAGGTGACATCTTCAAATTGCTTTTTTTGGTGCAAGCAATAATAAAAAATCCAAAGATATTAGTTATGAACATGATGTGTGAGCATTTCTGATCAAATTACTTAAACGATAAATCAACTACCAGAAAGGTTGCGGATTCATTTTCTGTACTTTTGTATAAAAGGAAAAACTACTGTAGGCTACTTCCAGGCCATGGCCATTGTTTTGGCAATAGACTTCACCCTGAAAGGTTTCAGTATCATATCCTGAATAAAAACATATCATTATAATAGTTCTATAGGGATTTGAAGTGTGCCTGTGGTTTGTTTTGTTTTATCCCCTGTAGTATGACTGGGTGATTTCAAATATCATAATTACAATTTACAGTAGCTGGAAATATTCTGTGATATTTTATAGGATCACGTAAGATCGATTATGAGCTCCTCTAATTGGGTTTTTCCAGGTTCCACATCAGTAATCAAGAGGGCCAAACAGTGTGAGAAACAGGCAGATAATCAGACGGGAATCAATTAGTCCAACTTTGATCCGCCCGACTGCCAGAGATCATCAACAACGACAACAAGAGGCTCCTCTTTACTGAGACCAATTAATTCCCTTATAAACTGTGCGCCTAATTGGACGAGGCCGGGCCATTCGTTTCGACTTTTAATCCAAGTGACATTGATTCAGCGGGAACAATCGCGCCCCCCTTGTCTGATGCCATGTCTGCCACCGGATCGCAGAGGCTCCTCCATGCGAGGCGGCGGAGGCTAAATGTAATCCGAGCAACAAAAACGACACCTGGGGCTGGAAACTTGAGCCCCTGCAGTTGTTCCTGCGGGGGCTCTCCTCCCCACACACCCCCCGCCTCCTCTGTCTCTCCACCCGGGCCGACACTCATTAGCAGCCCCGGTGGAATCAAGGCAAACATTTTCTCATTAGAATCAGACCTGAATGAGAGGATGATATCAGGGCAGACCCCGTCCTGACGGAGAGGCGGGATGCTGCATTCCTGGCCGAGCTGAGCAGCTGTCAGTTTATTGGAGGCTTTAATTGGGTTATTCTGACACCAGACTTTGGTGTGTGTGTGGGGGGGGGGGGTTGAGGGGGAGTGGGACTATAGGCATGCACTCAGGTAGCGTTGTTATGGTTTTCTATATACAAATCAATAAAAATCAGCGCAGGCCATTTTGGTGCATTTAACAGGATGCTACAGAACATATGGGATGTAGTGTAGAACTTTTTTTTTTAAATAAAGTAAATTAATTAGGACCACTATGACACTGGGCTGAAAGCATCATTCATTTTAGTTTCTTTGCCTGTTCAGACTATTATGATGCTTAAATTTAAACTACTTCTAGGCGATAGCTGTTGTTTTGGCCTGGGACTGCAGCCTGAAAGAGTTTCATTCATCACAACGTCCTGTATTGAAAAAATAAGATACAATAATACTCCTATAGGGACTTAAAACATGCCTGTGGTATTCAATAATGGATTGAAGTCTACTTTTACTGTAGCAGGGCTACAAGGAACCATTATTTTCATTATCAATTAATCTGACGATGTCTCAAGTCCTCAGACCCTAAGGTGACATCCTCAAATCGCTTATTTGGTGCAAGCAACAATCAAAAAATCCAAAAAGATATCCAAGTTGTGAGTTTCTTTGCCTGTTCCCAAACCTGCCACTGCATCCCCGCAGGGCCCTGTGGTGACACGGGGGTAAATCTGGCAGCGCTCACCGTGTCTGTTGCCCTATGGGCAGCGACTATAGGCTGCGGCCTTCACAAACCACACACGCATTTTTTTTTTCCCCCCTAAAATAAAAATATAAAAAAGAAACAAACACACGTGAGTCTAAAAAAAAAAAAAAAACACTGCTATGAACCTCTGCAACGTGTCACCCGGGGCTGATCTCCCTCCTCGGGCATGTATCCTGCTGTAGTAGTCCGCGAGAAAAAGGATTTAAGGGAAAGACGCTGGCGGAGATATGGACGCAGAGCTCGTCCAATCAACAGCAGGCTAAGTCCCGACGCAAAGTTAACGTTTTGGGGGTTTTTATTTTTTTTTTTTATTCTAATAAAAGTAAATCTAAAAAGCCGAGAGCACGCTTCCGTGGAAATACGCGAGATCCGAGATGAAAGAAAGTTTGTAGCGAAGCTGGTGTGCAGCGATGAGCGGAACAAAACAAAACAAATGCGGCTATTAAAGTACACAGCGGCGTGAAGCGGAGAAATCACAACTTTCTCCACGAATAAAGCGACTTAAGATCCTGGTGGAGACTTCCGTCAGGCTGCAAAACACGCACCAGAGCTCCGTACAACAATGTTGATGCGAAGAGTAACACCGCAACAAAAACAACACAAAAAAAAACACACACACACACACACGGACCGCATGAAGGGATCAAACTTACCCAAACTTCTGTATTTGGTGCTCACACCTCGTTTAAAACCGACCGATCTTCCCTTCGCCTCTCTTCTTGCGGTGAGTTTTAGTTTAGTCCCCGGAAAAAAAAAAGAAAAAAGGAAAAACCCCAGCGGTTCTTGCTTCGCTTTTTCCCTCTAAAGCCTCGCTGCTCTGGTAATTTACTGCGATGCCACCGACATTTTCTTCGGCTCCCCAAGTTCTCACATTGAAAGGCCGTTTTTGGATGACTGAGCTCTCAAACAATTCTCCCTTTTGCGACGCCTTTTCGGGTCCTCCCACTTCCCAAGCAGGAGGAGGGATCTGAACAATAGGGACTGGCTCCCGAAACCCCAGAGCCGGGCACTGCGCCGCCGCCTCTGCACACTACAGATCCCGACTCACAACGCGCCAGGACTTTCCAGAGGCCGTGCGTAAAACCAGAACCTGGGCCAGTGCTTATGAAGTACAGGGGGAGGTTTTTGTATGATAAGAAAAACTATTGGGAAACCTGAGTTCTTAAGATCTACGGTGTCCCGGAGGAGGAAAAAGTGCGCCCCCTCCCCCCCCCTCCTCCTCCTGCTCTGTTCCCCCTGATTTGGTATGCGTTGGTCCCCACAGAGTCTGTATTGACCCCCGTCCATTGAAGCCTGCAGGCCCTCCAGTGCAGCTGTGCAGCGCTGGGCTGTGTTGTGTTGTTTTGAACCGGACGGGCCCAGTCAGGACCGTGCAACACACACACACACACACACACACACTTTCTCATAGCACAGTGATCACAGCTCAAACCCCCCCTGTGCTCGCTCTGGAATTCTCTTCTCCACTTCAATCAGCACACTTTGAAATGAGGGGAGCCGTTCCTGTCCAGTTCATTAATAACTATTCCCAGATCACAGGGTTTGATATTGGGGGGGGGGGGCGGCCTTTTGGTGGGAAGCCGTCCGCTTCTCGCCTCTGTGAATGCGGGAACTCCCACCATGATGTACCTGAGGGGTTATTGCAACCCGGCGGGGCTCCGTTCACTGACAAGCTGTGGCATTTTAGGACACCTGTGGCTCTTGTTCAGGTGAAAATGTGTGTGTCCGTGGGGCAAGCATCCCGTTTGGACTTTTTCAGCCATCTCAGCTAATTAAAAAACCATTCCACATTAATATACCCACATCCCAAAAACTATGCACGTCACAGCCAGAAGGTTATTCCAGCTTCGAGACGTTTTAAAGGACTCATTAATTGTGGGTGTTTTCCAGTGTTGTGCTGCAGTTTGCCAGCGCTTTGCGAGCTCTGCCAATGTTTTGGTGTTGTTGCTACTGAGCAGAGCTGTTTGTGTGTGGCTCCCTCACACCAGCGCCACCCTGCACTGCACTGCAGAGCAGAGAGAGACACAGAGAGAGGGAGACAGAGGTGAAAAAAGGGGACTCCCAACCCCAAAAAACCCCTCCATGGTGCCCCTCCCCCCCTCCACACACACACACATCTCTCCATGCAGGGCTGGATGAATTAGCTCGGGACAAAAGGCTTTGTGGGCCGGCCATGAAAGGCCTATTAACCATACTGCATCCCCCAGAGGCCCTGCCCGCAGGACACCGCCTCCCAGAATGCCACTCTCCCAGCAGGCCGCAATCCCAGCATGCACCGCTTCCCTTCAGCGCTAACCCCGGTCGCCCCCGAGCCTCACTATAGAGCCCCACACAGATTGTCATGTAGATGATTATAAATGTTGTTATGAACATAATGTAGAGTGAGAGGGAGAAACGGGGGTGTCAGCGGTGTGTGTTGATGGTTTGATTTGTGCGTTTTTACCAACAAAGGGCTGAGCTGGATGAAGTGAGAGCGCAGGGTGAGTTTAAGGTGTCGACTGTCAGGTGTAAATTCGTCCAGTGTCTCTCACTATTGAAGGGGCGTATTGTTCATCAGTGGGTAGAGCACGAGGTGATTTTTCCTCAAGGGCCTCAACCGTGCGATGCCATCTCCTCTCTCCGACCTCCTCACTCCATTGTTTAGCTGGGCGCCATGGCGACGACCCGCTCTCTCCTTCCCTCTCTGTATCCTGCTGACCTTAGCAGCTGTGTCACTTCCTCAGTGTGACAAAACCAGATTGAATCACACACACACTCGTGCTTTGTGGTACTTAATCAGCACACTTTCACTCTCACATTCATAAAAGAAAAACAGAAGAGGACCCTTGTACTCTTTCTCCCTATTCCACTTGTGTATTGTTTGATTATGGATCACTTTGGGTGTTATTGCACTGGCCGAGGAGAAAAACTAAAGGATAGGTTTCGATTTTTTCAGTTTTGTCTTCAAGCAATACTCACATGTGCATTAAAAGGGTTATTGATCACTCTTTCCTCGTGCGACTTTAGTTATAAAAAACACGCTTTCCCCTCATCCACATCAATGGGGTCACTGCATTAGCTCAGTGCTGGTGTTGATGCAGAGGGAACCAGCAGAAAAACACAGGTTTGTCCAAGCAAAGAAGCTGAGACTGGCTCAACTTGCCACAGCGCAATGCAACGTCATCTGGCAAGGCGCTGTGTTGGCCAATCAAATACATGCAAGTGTTCATTTGTGGCAGATTACCATGAACAGCGTCTACTATTTACAGTCCTAACAGAGAAATAAGTGATTGCCGCCGTGATCATTTTCCAGAGACATAAAATCCTCCCTCATAGTATCGTATGTGCCTCCTGATAAACCCTCAAGTTTATGGATCAATTATTCAAACTGGACTCCTGGATCATCCGCATCATCTAATAGGTGTCTCTACCAATATCATCGGGCGGGTAAGAGATGGGGAACAGTCCTTGTAAAATTTAGCAATAATACAAAGTGGGTATCCACCAAAATTTCAGGCTATTTTGTACGAAATTCCTTCTTGTTTGTGTTTTCTTGCAGCTTAATTTGGATATCTCAGATATTTAGATTGGTCTGTGGTGCACGTCTAACGAAGGCCAGTTGAGAACTTCGATGACCAAAAACTAGAGCATGATAAAGGTGTTGGTATGATCCAAATGAAGTAGTATGTACGATGTGTAGTCCGACCACATCTGAATGCAAAGGTGTTTATGGTGGGGTGAAAAGCCAGGTGTCATAAGCAGCGGCGAGACACGGTAATCATTTAAATATGGGGACAATTTAATCAGATAATGATGTGAAAAATTATAAAAGAGAGCTTGAGTGAGAAGTTCAACCCTGCTCACTTTCGGAAAGAAACATGTTGGTTTCTGAAAGGAGCAAGCATCAGACAGGCACCTCAGTTTTAGCGTATGGACACCTTTAACTGGCCAAACCAGTGTTTGCTATTTGCTGCTGCTACAGCCCACATCTATAAAACCAACCAATTTGAATATGACATGAAATGATGCAGAACACAATGGCAGATGTGAAGTTGTAAGCAACATTGTAAAAGTAAAAAAAAAAACAGTGCCAGTGGTATCATAAGACCTCTCTCATGCATGTAGCCAAACTTTGTTTTTTGTTTTGCTGTATTTCAGAACATCACAGTGGTGCAGATGGATGATGCGGGTTGATGACCTGTCTCTACTTGTAGATGTTTGCGTCATAGTGCCGCGATTCACCAGACCTTCACTGCGTCCTCCTTCCTCAAAAACTGACATCATACAGTGTGGCAGAAATTATTAGACCCATCTCACATAAACCTGCAAGATGGCTGCTATTTCACAGTGCATTTAGAATTAATTTTTACAGTGAATTTTGTCTCCTATCTTTTACAGTGCACCAACCCTATGGAGTCATCACTTCACAGCCAGTAAAGGCAGGAGGAATGATAACAGCGGCCAATAACTCTTTCAATGTACACATGGAGCTATTCTTTAGAGTGACAAACTTAATTTTTCAGTGAAAACAACAACTACTTAAAGCTCTGTGGGAGTGTCAGGGTTCATCTACACTGACAGGAGCAATGTGCAGCTGGTCACTGCAAAAACACCCTCAGTCATGGTTCAACTCATTACAATAACGCAGACAGTCAAACAACAGGTGTTTCTATACCAGCCCAGTGTCATCCTATAAGGCCTTCCTCTTTGTGACGCAGAATACCAGTACAGTATCTGAAGAAAGGATTAAATGGAGCGTGATGGGAGGTAGAGTCAACAGTACAGTGGCAGGAGTTCTACTTCCTGACGTTTTCTTAGCACGTGCACCTAAAAATAAACCCATGCGAGCTGAAAAACTGCAGAGCACATGTCAGAGCTGCTCGATGAGGGATTCAAAGCAGGGACGGGAGTCATCAGTTTTTTCTACACAGCTTCTTCTTCTAACTTTCTTTCCTGTGCTCCTAAATTAAAAAAAGGCTCTCAGAAGGAGCTCATGGGAAAATGTCTTCATAGAGAACTGAATGATGGTGTTTTATGACCTCTGAACTGCAGCTTCATGCACATGATTTATGTAAAATCCGATGGAGGAGAAAGTACACAGATCCAGTCTTACATACAAAATTGTACAAATTCTCTGCCTTGACATTGAAAAACTACTTTTAGTTATTAAAAAAGGATGGAATATCCTGTGTTTTTGTAGAAACACAGATCCAAGATCATGGGTTGAGTATAGAGAGCTTTAGCCACATAAGATGTGTTTGATTTAACCAAACCATAAAAGTAGAACTTTCTATAATTGAGAACTATTTTTCTACTGAACATTATAGTGACAACCGTCCAACGTGAAGTCTGGATAATCTAGGAAATAACCAGGATATTGCAGAATGTGAATAAGCATATTTCTCAAATGTCCACCTATTCCTTTACAGGAACACGGAAAGGAATGAATCAGAAACAACCTGATAGTTGATGAATGAAGTAGTTTCATGGCAACTCTGACCTGAGGGCTTTATAGAAAGTAATGGCTAGTTACTTGAGAACACTCTTGGAGATACTACAGTATACTTATGAACTGTTTTGTTACTATTTTTGTGACCCCTCAACAATAGTGCTGCATCATACTGTGAAGTTATTAACTAATCCCTCATTACAACTTGTTTTTACTTATCATTCTTACCCTTTTTGTGCCTCCCTAAGTAAAATAAAGCATCATCTTGCAAAACCTACAAGTAGCTCCTGAGATTTACTGGAAATGTACAATTGGCTCCTTGTTAAACAAACCGGAGACAGTATGATTCTCAAAAACAGTAGTAAAACTTCTAATAATATATTACATTTTATGAGCTTTTGGTTTGTATTGTATTAATCTTGATTGTGCAAAGTACACTTGTTGGTAACAAGTGACAGCCATCAGATAAATGTAATAAAGTACCATAAAGTTACAAAATGTATATAAGAAAGTGCCAGTACACTACTGGAATAGACATATTTTCCTATTTCTTAACTTGCCTCAGTGTTACAGATACAGATACATGCTGCACTGTGCCTTGGGCTTCACATCCAGACACACAATCAAAATTCAGTATAACTCAGGGAGAAGAGATTTATGGCATCTTTTTCTTTCAGATGTCTTCCCCCAAAGTGCACACACACACACAAAGAGGGAGCATCTTGTACTTTAACTGTGCATCATGGCCTCGGGAGCTTTTCATATCCGGAGATTTTATTGTTCTTTTTCATTCTTACTGATGTAAAGCTTGTGTGTGTGTGTGTGTGTGTGTGTGTGTGTGTGTGTGTGTGTTGGAGGGATGTGGAGGGTAATAGTCTGTTATTGGTTCTCATTCCAGTGTGATTGTGCTGTTGAGACAGAGATCCAGGCTCAGGTGGGGTCAGACCTCAGGCTGAGTTACTGTGTGTGTCATGATGTGGAATGTGCTGTGTGACTGCTCTGATTAGTTGTTGTTTTTCTGCAGGGAGCTGCCTCATATCTCCACTGAAACTACCAGATGTATTTTTTCTGCAACTGTTTCTCATTGCACGGGAGTTCTTGCACTGAGGTAGCAATGATGGCATCTGTTTGTTGAGATTTCATTTGTTTTTTTTTCATTTATTCTGTTAAATTGTTTGTTCCAGAGAGTTTGCGTCTTTCCAGTACGTCAACAGGGGTCATTGTCACTGCTTGAATCTGAAATCCATAACTTTCCATTTCTGTTTGAATCTTGTTCCATCCGTTAGTTGTTTCCACAGTAAAAGTCCTTCTGATCCAATAGTATTCTCATCTTTGGGCAACTTCCATTTGGCTTCTTTGCTACATCACTTAGAAGCTTCTTCTTTTTTTAAATCAAATGCAGAAGATGGAGTCTGGCATTTTTTAAAACCATCGTCATTAAAAAGGCTGACGAAAACTAGAAGAGGCTCCTCAGATTCAAAAAGGGACCTATTTATTTCTTATACAGGAAGTCACAAAGTGTGAAAGAAATTTTAATTAAAGGTGAATGTTTCAGGCATGGGGCCATCGGCAGCACAACTTACAAAGAAGCTTTTAGACAATCAGGTGGACGTTGGTACGAACCAGGAGGTGTTTATTCTATGAACTGATCAACAAGAACAAAAAGGTGTGTGAATATTGACAGTAAATGTATGCACACACCTATGCATCAACATGAATGATCAACATCATTCATTTGAGAAAACCAATACAAAAGTTCTTACTAGCCACCAAAGTGTATCGTCCTCTGCTCATATTATGTTTTTAAATGAATCTATGAAATTACAAAAATAGCAAAAAATCTGTTACTCCGACTGTATGACAATGAGCTGAACTTAAAGCCAATTAAATGCTCAATTCAGTACACTGCTACAGCCTCACTCGGTCTGGTATGACCAGGAGCTGATGGTGACTAATTTTAGCAAATTAAAGGTAGATATTGATGAACAGTTTCACTGACATTTGAAGGTTTGTTGACCTTACAATTCCTCTCTGCTTCTGCTGCTGTGAAAAAAGTTACTAAGGTCCAGTTTAAAGAAACAGTTTAACATTTTCTGAAATATGCTTATTTGCAGTTTTGCAAAGAGTTAGATGAGAAAATTGACACTATACAATTCTATAATGTTTCAATAGTCAATAATCATATTCCCTACTATTCATTTAAAAGCATTGTTTCCTTCCTTAAAAACTATGTTTATTACATTGTGTGCTTCTTGGTTGCCTGGGCAACATGGAATTGAACCTTTTCTATTTCTACAGCAACAGAAAAATATGCTAGAAAATCCTGGCTCCACATTAAAAAAATGAAATATAAAAAATAGTTTTTTTTTTTTTAATCCAACCTTTTCATGATCAATGTGTTGTTCCGTGGGTACGTAGAGAACATATCTGTGTTTCTTGGCCGAGCCAATAGACACTTGAACGCAAAACTCAGAGCATTGTTAGTGTAAAGATCTTGATCTTGCAATTTTTCCACGGATTGTTTGCCCTCAGCAAAACCCTCAAACATAACTAGTATGTTGCAACATGGAAAAAATCCTCTTATTGACACAATCTGACAGCAGCGCGCCAGCCTCACTCCATCTCACACAGCCTTCTCCTCTCTCAGGTTTTATCAGTGTTGCTGTGTTATGACTGGGGCAGACGGTACATATTCTCTGCTCTTTGTGGTATAAAGCTTGTCATCTAAAAGTTGTGACTTTATACCCCTATTGGAGTGAAGTGTGAGTTTTGACTCTAACTCTAACTGTGTCCAGATGCGGCAGACAGTCCTAATTGGACCTGGAGCCAGTTAAATCCCCTACCCGCTCTGCTCAGCTCAGCTCAGCTCAGCTCATATAGCTGCTTGGCCCGGGGTTCGCCTGAACTGTCCTTACAGAGCTTCAATTTTCCAACAACAAACTTTAACATCTAAACATACATTCTGCTGTGTTGCTACATCTACCGCTTCTTGTTTTTGCTCTCGGGGGAGCTGGATGAAAAATGGCCCGTCAGAGGAGTTGGATGGTACAAAAGGTTGGATTGTAAAGTTAAGTTATAGGCACAAGCCGGTGTTGCTGAAAGGGTCGAAAGGTCGAACGAAAAGCTGAGGTCGGGGAGTGTAAGTTGTATATCAGAAGTCAGGGAGTGAATGCCAGAAGACACAGCGGCGGAGGGAAGAGAAAAACATCCAAAAACCTGTCATGGCTGACAGAAAAAAAAATTTGACATTCCACCTTTTATCAAGCACCTGGTTTTATCATACAAACCCTCCCTGCATATGGTTTCATTTGGATCTGTCTCTGCATCACTCCCCCATCCTGTCTTGGACTCCCCTCTCATAGTTTTCCCTCTTTCCTCCCATCATCCATCTTGGCTTTCGCTTCTCCTCCCTTATTTTGACTCACTTTCTCACCCCCCACCCTCCTCTCCCTCCACTCCTCTCCATTCCTATCATCTATCTACCATCCCTCCCTCTTTCCATCTCTCCCTCTCTGACTTCCTGCTTTCCAGCCTGCCAGACGGTCATAATTAACGGGGAAAACGATAGTCCCCCCGGCCCTCGGGAGCCCTCTACACTCACTGCCCTGAGAGAGAGAGAGAGAGAAAGGGTGTGTGTGTGTGCATACACAGATCCCTGTTTCCCCCGTACCTCCAGACTTGGCCTATGGTCCAAACTCCACTCAATGCGTCTTTATGTTCAGCAGCGAAGCATGATCTCACCCCCTCCAAAAAACACACCAAATGACTTACAGAGACTCCCAAACACAGGCCGCAAACACAGAACGGCCTACTATCCAAGAGCAATAACACACACAGCCACTCACACACATTATACAAGGCGTCCACTGGCAGTAACTCTCATTATGACTAATTCTGACAAGAAAGTGAGGGAGAAAGTAGAGAAAGCGAGGGAGAAAGAATCCATGTAACGAAGCTGCCTCGTTCTTTGGTTAAACAGACTTCTCTGTATTTATTAATTGGTTGTTGTCTGACTCACATATGTAGGATAAAAGCAATATGTCAAAACAGAACAGGGTCTCCTTAACATAACTCTACCTGTCCATATATGTTCATAACTCTGTGTGTTTGTGTCCCCCCTCCCACCCTTCCTCCTCCTCCTCCTCCTCGCTGCAGTGCTGGGAGGCAGATCCCAGATCAGAGGGCAGGGAGCTGGGCGCTGATAAGGAGCTGAACTGATGCTATCTGTCAGTCACAGCCGGAGTGCGGGGCTCAGAGCCAGGAGGTCAAGACTCTCACGGTCCCTCGGCTCTCCCCTCCTTCCTTATCTAAACAAACAAATCCCGGAGATGCTCTAACATACAAGCAGACTATGGGCACAGTGGGGTGGACACAATAACATGAACACCTTGCAAAGCAACACAGTAAGAAAAATACCTCCAGTTATGGCCTCAAGAATTCCCATAGGATGTTTAGCAATTGTTGATCAGGGTTGCGCCTGTCTGGGGCTGCATCCAATGATTATTTTAATTACTGATTAATCTGTCATTAGTGTTTCAAGATGAGATCTTCAAATTGCTTTTTTTGTCAGATCAACTGATGGTGAATTGGTTCAAATTTTAGTAAAAAGTAATGTTTCTCGAGTTTTGGCAGACAAACATGTAAATGTTCCATTTATAATGGTGGAAAACAGAGAAAAGTTGCAGAATCTCACATTTGAGAGAAGCAACAGTTTGGCATACTGTACATGCTTGGTAAATTACCAATTATAACTTTAAATTATAATTAATGATCAGAACTAATCTATTAATTCTCAACTCATCGTTTTAGCACACTGGCCTTGTTGATAATGCCTGTTGCACTACACCCAACAGTGATGTCACAGTGTACTGTACACACCCTGAGGTACACATCTTCATCATTGCAGCAAGGTGAGAAGTTATACCACTAAAAATCAGCAAAGACTACATTTTTAACTGCTGTTTGTTGCTTTTTAAGCGTAAATTACATATATTTTGATTTCTGTCACAGAAAAGAAAGTTTGACAACTGTCCTCAAGCAATAGACCTTTGTCCTACAAATCTTTAAAAAACTGAAACAGTCCTGTTCTCTAAATATGAGAACAGGACTGTATTTTTTTTCTTTACATTAACTTTCTTCCCAGTTTGGGAGCCACTGACCTAAACTGTCCATTAGTCCTTTAGGAAAATGGGAAAGATCTTATTATATTACTAAAGTATATTTAAAGTGACCTGCGTTTTTTACACTTGTACTTTTACTTATACTTAACTGAAACATCAATGAAGTATCAGAATTCCACTTGAACAGGACATTTTAGTACTTTCTTTCATTAAATTTAAGCCTACACATATATACTCAATTGCCGTATGCACACACAGGCAAAACATCACCACAACTTCTTCTGTTTGCACAACTACAATTATGTTTTTCAAATACTGTTTTCGTTGCGGCACCTGTTTCCTCTCCGCGCTTGTGTATATGTACACATGCCTCAGTGTTTGTTCACCCCTAAATGCGCGCAGGTATATGTGCTGGCGAGCGTGAGTGTGTCTATGTGGATGTGTGTCGGTCCAGCAGTATAAATATTGTGTTGTGCTCTAGTAACAGCTCTTCCTCTGGCTCTGCAGTAGCAGCACGCTCGGCTGTTTATTTTCCTTCTTGACGGACGACTTCTTATCAAATAAGCAGACACTGCCTCCTAGCCCGCTGTCCAACCACGCGCTCCCACAGGATATCCCGCCCACTCTCCCCCAGGCTGTCCCACAGTGGAGCCTCTGCTTGTTCATGGTGACTGACAGCTAAATTAACCACTCACAGTGCTGATAGTGTCATCAACAGCTGCGACAATGGCTGCAATAACCTCTGCTGAAATGTCTTCATCTCCTTTAATGTCTCTCAAAGTGTGGATGCGCCTCATTTACAGCTCGTCTTCAGGGACACTCGTGCGCTCGCATGCAGAGCGGACGTGACAGTGTTTTCGCTCTGTCGCCATGGCAGCCCCCTCAGTTATGACAGGGAGATAAGGGCCAATGGTGACTCACACAATGGGGGCTTTTATCAGTGAGTGTGGGTCTGGAGAGTCACCGCAGACACTTGAACAAGAGCTCCAGAGTGAATGAATGAATGCATTGGAAATGTACGTCAGTCTTACACCCACACACACACACACACACACACACAAAACGATCCATTCACTCCATGGGTGAATCTCTTGTACTTTTACTGCCTTTTCTATTTATTTATTATCTAACTTAACAGCAGTTGACAAAATTATCTCACCCCACAGTCCATTTAGTGGCAGAAAGCATGCAGAAAACATATAAACTTTTTTTGTTGTATGTGACTGTAGCTGTTCTGGAGCTTTGGATCACATCACATGATCTTCATCAGCAGATGGAGTTTCCCCAGCTGTCATGGAAATGTAGGTGTTCAAGTTTTAGGCCAACATGGAAGATGAGTCCTTGAAGTGCTCAGGAAAAATTTGAACATCTACAATTCCTTCACAACTAAACTCCATCTGATGATGAAGATCATGTGATATGATTGAAAGCTCCAGAACAGTGCAGCTACAAGTGTTTTCTGCATAACTTTAGATACATTTCTCTTTGGATTTTCTAATTACAACTGTATCAACCTGGCCAGCACATATACCTGCACACATTTAGGAGCGAACTAACACAAAAACACGTGTAACCAAGAGAGAATTTAGTTCAGTTTAGTTGTCATGAGGAGAAATAATCTACCAGTGAAAACAGTTATTAAGAATATCGCTGATGAGGTCATACTTATGTCATCAGGGTTACCCAAGATTGGGCTTAAAGACCACACACTTTTAAGAGAAAGCCCAACTGGGGGTGTGGATTTGAAAGACACAGGCATTTTCCAGACATGGAGGACCTAATAAAAGACAATACCAGTTTACAAGGTTGCATTATGGGAAGCGTAGGACTCTAGTGTTTTTGGAGCTTGAGACAAGACAAGCTCTCTTGGCCGCTGCGGCTTCAATTTTAACCTTCCTTTGTTAGATTTATATCTTGCAATACTAAATCACTAGAGTACCCATTTAAGGGCTTGAAAAGCTATAAAAAAAACATTCTCTAAGCACTTCTGTATCACTTTTTTTCTATTTTTTATGTCACATTACCATAACATATGAGAACCACCCAAGTTGAATTTCTTGGAAACTTACCTGGCCAAGAAAACTAATTCATTCTGTCTTTTTTTCTTTTCTTTCATAGTCTCTCAGGTAGAATACATCCTAACTGAAACCACCTGGCCATTATGAGCCCCCTCTCCTCCACCACTCCTCCTCCCATCTATGTGTGTGTGTGTGTCAGAGAGGCGAGCAGTGAGAAACTGGACCACGCATGGTTGTGATTACATGTTTATGTCCATATTTGTAAGTCTGCTGGAAGGCGTCTGCGTGTGTATGCGTGTTTGTCTGCAGTGCTGACGACAAAGTGTGTCTACATGTGTATGTGTGTGAGAGGGAAAGTGTGTACACTGTGAGTTGTGAGAGTAAATAAACGCTGTGCAGCGGGGACTCACGTGGCGTTATTATCAGAGCTCAGAGAAAAGACAAACTGTTTTTTCACTCTGGTTTGATTCATCCCACCCTCTGCTGCCTCCTGCCTTTTCTCTACGACCCACCACAGTACACCCACCCACACACACACACACACACACACACACCTACACACATACACACACACACATACACACACACACACACACACACACACACATACACACACGCCACCTTGCCCCCACCGCCCCAAATTCAACACATGGCTCCAATCAGGGGATTATTTTTAGCACTTTGTGTTTTCATGGAGGAATTCTAATCAGTTGCATTGTGATTGTTTTCAGTATCTATTCTCTCAGCCTATGAGAGTATATGAATGAAGTTTTCGGTCCCAGATCCACAAACTGACCCCCACACAGAGTCACAGAGGCGAGTTTGGGAGCGTTTGGGTCATTTTGGCTTCTTTTGCAGACGCCTGCCACTTGATTGCAATCGTATCCCGGCAGCCTCGTGATTGGGGAATTCTTTAAAATGGCCCAGATGCAATGCGAAAGCCAGCCTTCTGTGGAATCACTTACTTTGATGATCTCTGAAAAACAATCCACAAAATAAAGTTTGGTTTGGAAACCACAGATCAAACACACAGACACACACACACACACACACGGGCTTGTACAGTATGCAAACTCACACACTCACAATTTGTGGTACACTGAGGCATTCTTTCTCCCTCCTTCTCTCTCACACACATACATACACACTAACTTACACTCATTAATCTGGGCAGACTCAGGAAACCGCTCCAGTGAGCTGGCTAGAGGCCCTGGGAGGGGTGGAGGGGGGAAAAGAGGGGGGATCAAAGCGAGGACGAGAGCAGCAGACTCGCTGAAAAGAAACAGCAGAAGAGGGAAGAAAAGAGAAAAGAAAGTTTTGAGAGGAAAGAAAAGAGAAAGGAAAATTTCCTTTGCTCTTGAGTTCTGAGAGTACAGGAGAGGATCTTTGAACCCCCCTCGATTTAATGAACTGGGAGTGCAGAGTGTGTGTGACGGTGTGTATGTGTCCATCCATACCTTCAGGATGTGACGAGGGTGTGTGTGAATGAACAAAAGTCATGAATAAGTAGAGAAAATAAAGTCAGTTTCTGCAAGGTTTCTGCACAAAAAAAAGAAAAACCGCAAAATAAAAACACACTCAAATACACTCAGAACTGCACGTAAACACACACATATACTGTATACACATGCACGGACAGAAACACACACATACGTGCACACACACACACACACACATTTCTCCTTCAAAAAGCTCTGCAGGGAGGGTTGACGGTCCTTAAGAAAATATTCCCCAAAGCACTAATTAGAAAAACGATGGTGCTTGTTAATAGCCAGCCCCCCCACACACACATTCCCCCTCCAACTAAACTCCACCCTCACCCCACCTCACCCCCCCAAGTCTTGCAGAAGAAGAAGAAGAAGAAAAAAAAAATAACACAAAAACAAAACAAAAAAGATTCTGGCAGAAAGAGAAGAGAGCGTTCCACTGGCAGGCCTGGGTCAGGGCCCTATTTACCTACCGCAGCACTGCTCTCTCTCTCTCCCGCTTACAGCACCGAGCACCTCCCCTCAGCGCCGAAACCTGACCCTCCATCTCTCTGAAACACACACACACACACACACACACACACACACACACACGAACATACATACATCCACACAAACCAACCAAGAAGTGGCACATGGTCTTGGTTAAAAAGTTCTTTGCTCCAAATGAAACCCAATCTCTCGTGGAGTTATTCCTCTCATTTCTAAATCTTCATTTCAGAAAATGCGAAAGAGGAGGAGTTATATTTTTCCCTCCATTCCCCCAATCATTCCCCTCTTTTTCTCCCCTTTTCTATTCTCTCATCCTGATTAAGTTGCACGGTAAAAAAGACGGACAGTAGAACAGCCGGAGGATTTCTAGAGCCTTTATTATCCATCACTGCAGCCAGTGCTGGAAAACTGAGGCAGAGGGAGAGGAATAGCTCAGACGTTCTCACAGTGAAGTGGTTCAAAAGCTTGAAAACATACACACACACACACACACACACACACACACACACACACACACACACACACACACACACATGCTGTACATGCAAACACTGCAGCAAAGTTTCTTCACACAAGTCTCAATCAGAGCAGATGAGGTGGCAATTTCAGGGAATCAATTTGTTTTCTCTCCGCTCTCTTAGCTCTCTATCTGTTGCTGACATTTCCTCCCCGTACCATAGCCGAACCCAACCGCCCATTACTACACCACACAGGCCCTTATTAAATGTATATATAGTCACGCTTCAGACCAGGAGACACTTTCTCACACAAAAGCCGAAGAGAGCGAACATGGGGTCGTACAACAAACTCCACTTAAGAAAGAATATAGGCACAGGGAGGGACGCTGCAGCTTGACTGAGATCCAAAATGGCCTCAGCCTGTGTGGGTGGATGAATACAGTCAAATCCAACATGCCTGCGTCTTGTTGTACGGTGTCCTTCCTCCCACCTCCTTCCCCAAAATGTGTGCCTTTCTGTCACGCTCCTCTCCAGCCCTCATTAGAAACATCTCACTTAGGGTAACAGTGTTATTTCAGTGTTTGTAGCTCGTTATGGGAGTGTTTTTCCTGTGGCATGGCAATCGCAGTGAGTGTGTGAGTGTGTGTGAGTGTGTGTGTGTGTGTGTGTGTGAGGAGAGAGGGAAAGGGAAGGGGGGAGGATGGAGGGGGAGGTAAGAGAGGGTGGGCTTCTTAAACACGGGGTGAGAGCGTAGAACGTAGAGTGTAATTCCAGATGTGTTTTTTACTGCTCTGGCAGAGATGACAGGGCTGTAAAGAACCTCTCTGGAGTAGCCTGGAGGGGGAGAGAGAAAAGGGGGAGGAGGAGGGAGGAGTTAAATGCTCGGAGGCTTAAGGCCCTCGGGGGTGAAGCCGGAGAGGAGTTGGGGAACAGTAGAAGGGGTTTGGGGGGCGATGGTGGACATGGTGGTGTTCAGGGGTTTGGGAGAAGTTAAGTACGGGGCAGTTTTTAGGGCCCTGGGGACTGAAATGGAGGTAGTTTAGGGGGGAGGTGAGAGGGGGAGAGAAGAGGGAGAGAAGGGGGAGGGAAGGGGGAGGAGGGCGGGGACAGAATGAAGTAGCTTTTCCTGGCAAAAATGTTCCACTTTATTGGCTCAGGTGTGTCGAGCAGCGAGTCTGGAACTGTGAGATGGTGACTGGGGGATATTTGTGTGTGTCATAGCAAAGAGTGTGTGTGTGTGTGTGTGTGTGTGTGTGTGTGTGTGTGTGTTTGCGTGCTTCTATCCTCTAGGACAGTGTGTTCAGGATTGAAGAAAATGGAGAAGGACCAAGAGAAAGATAGAAAAGAGAAACAGAAAGAAGGGGGGAAAAAAGGACAGAGAGGAGCGCTTTAGACTTGAGTCAGACTTTGGGAAACAGTTCAGCATGTTGGGAAATATACTTGTTCACTTTTTTCTTTTTTACAGAGAGTTAGATAAGAAAATGAAAACCACTTTTATGTCCATTATTAAATTAATGTTACAACCTGTAGCCGGTTATCTTATCCTAGCATAAATACTTGTACCAGGGGAAATAAGATAGCCAGGGAAAGGGAAATAACTGCATTGCCCAAATGTTGAACTACTTTAAAATCAACAGGCATGAAATGGCTATGCTAAGCTTACTGGATGCTGTAGCCTCACATGTGAAAGGGGAGAATCAACCACCTACAGACAGGTCATCCACACACCTTGAATATTCAGTCATTAATATTCAAGTCATTAGGCCTCTGCATTGAAAAGGGTGATTCTGCTCCATTACTGGTTCAGCCAATCGGCGTTATCGGATATGATAATAGCCGACTGCACTCCTCGAGATAACTGCTGGCCACATCGCCAAAAAGAAGTCTGACAGGGCAAGAAGCATGAGCAGTCACATGCTCAGATCCTCAGGTTAGCCGAATGCATATGGAAGACAAAACAATTGCAAGCGTTAAAATTATGACCCAAATTTTCCGTTGTTACCTGTAATTATCAATCACAGTTTACAGATTTCTTGGTTCAACTGACTGAATGTACTTGCTGTACTTTTGTGGGATTATAACTGACATTTTTGGTAAGCTCACTATCAATTTTGCCTCCAAATAAGGTGGTTTAGATAATAAATCAACTTTTTGTTTGCAACCTGTTGTCTGACCTTTTTATTTTTTTTATTTTGCAGACTTTGTTGTTGACTCAGTGTTGCAAGAGCTCGGCAATTACTGTGCTTGGTAGCCTACAATCTTATCACAACAGATAGAAACTGTGGCCAAAACCACTAGAATAAGAAGTCGAAGTGACTAGAATTATACTTTGAAACAACTTAGAAAAAAAAGATTTAAAAACAGCTCTGTTTTATATCATGCATGACACGTGTGGAAAATGGAGAAAAGCTGCAACTGAGACCAAAAAACCGACATGAAGGGAAGAAAAGAAAGAAAACTATATCATGCAGGAGACATCATGCAGGACTGTGTGTGTGTGTGTGTGTGTGTGTGTGTGTAGTGCACAGTGTGATCCAGCTCTGCGGGTCCTGCAGCTTGTTAGTCATGCTCATTAATATTGTTTTACGGGGTCTGTTCAAAGACTGACGTGGTGTTTCATCTCAACCCTACCTTCTCCACGCAGTCCGACACAGAGGAGAAGAGGAAGAAGAGGAAGAGGAGGAGAAGTGAAGGGGACTTAGTGGAGGTGAGAAAGTGTGGGGCCTATAGGGCAGTGGGTTGTGAGATATTTTCACAAAGTCCTGGCTTAAAAAAAGGCGCATTTTAAAAGGTTACCAAACAAAAAGAAACTGTCTTTTTACAGTATGGAAACAAAGAAAAAGCACTGGAAAGAAAGCATGAGGTAAGATGATGCTGTCATGAGAGGAGGAAGTCGGGAGAGAAGAAGACGAAGGCAGACACAAACTGGACTTTTAAAGATCCTCGCAAATAAGAATGGAAAATTAAAGTCATTTCTTTATTAAAAGCAGAAATCAAAAGCAGATGTTGACCTATCAGAAAACAGTCTTCCTGACGTGCAGCGGGCCTGCCAAAGTGTCGGTAACGAGAATCCCTCATCCTGTGCAGCCGACGGGGCTGGAGGCAGCTGGTTAGCTTAGCTTAGCATAAAGACTGGAAGCAGGGGGAAACAGCTAGCCTGGCTCTGTCCAAAGGGGACAGAATCCACCTACCAGCCCCCGTTATGCTCAAAAATGAACACCTTATATCTCGTTTGGTGAATCTGTACATAATATAAAGTGTCAAAACGACTTTATAAAGTCAAATGACGTCATAACAGAAAAAAAAGTCTTGTCCTGGCAAAGAAATAGTCCGGCATATAACCCTTGTAAAAAAAAAACAAGGATTAAACAAACAAGACATAAAATATTCACTAGCGAGTTTCAGAGGTGCTGATAAGTGGATCTTGTCCCCTTTTTTCACATTTTATGCTAAGATAGGGTAACCGGCTGCTTGCTGCAGTTTATTTAAGATCATTTATGGCATATATTATGTCAGAGATTTGACGGCTTTGATAAGAACTTGCTCACGTTGTGAAAATGTAAATGTGCGAGAGGCAGGAGTGGAAGGAAGTGGAGGGGGAGGCGGCGGTAAAAACAACCACATCGTACGGACACATACTGTGTGCGTGTGACCGCTCACTCGCCCTCTCCCTCGCAGCCCTCCGCAAGGCACGCCAGCACCTCCAGGTCCGGAGAGCAAGGCTTTCTGGGGGGATCAGAAACAGATGTGCCTCCTGCCCCTCTTCCCCTCAACTCTCGCACAAAAAACACACGCTGTCTCGCACACACACGCTGGCGGCCATTCAGAACCGGCACCAGGGCCCAGCCGGAGTGACGGGGCAGCGCGACCCTGAGCTTGACCCCGGCTCGCAGCACCTCAGACAGGAAAGGGACGCAATTGGCTTCAGCTGTGACCCTCCGCCCCCTCTCTCCTGCCTGGCCCCCCTTTCTCATTAAGACAAACTGTTTTTTAAGGCAAAGCAGCTTTCACTACCACTAAAGCCAACACCCTGGAGCAAGGAGAGGGGAGGAGGAGGAGGAGGAGGAGGGGGGAGGGTGAGGGGGAAAGATGGAGGGAAGGTAAAAGAATGAGAAACAAATAGAGCTGGAGCAACGGGGTACAAATGGAAAAAAAGAAAAGAACAAAAGATCAAGGTGAAGGGAAAAGTTGGAGAGAAAAAGGGTAGAGTGTAAGAAAATCCAGACTGAAGGGGGAGAGGGGAAAGTCAGACATATCACTTGCAGCTGTTGCAGGCTCGTGTTCCCAGAATCCATTGCAACTTGGCACGTTCTTTTCTAATGAGAAAGGGCGGTGTCATGGTTACGTTAATATCAAAACATCCAGAACAACAGCTTTGAATTGGAGAAAGAGACACACAGAGAGATGAAGTCACTTAATAATAATGACAGTTAAATCAGTTTAATTACAAACAGCAGTAAGATGCATTTGTCTTGGTAACAGACTGCTGAGTGTACAAACAGCATATTTGTTTGTTTAGCGATGTACAGCAAAAACATATGGAAAGAATTGGACTTCTTTCACTTCCATAAAAAGGAGCTTTTTATTTTGCTTGCCTCTGCTTTTGTTGTCCTTTCTAATCCATCAACCCCTCCAAAACCCCCCAAACACCCACATTTCTCTTCCAATTTTCTTCATAACAGCGGCCGTTGTTCACTCTCAGTGGAAACTGTGTGTATGTGTCTGTCAGATTGCCTGTTCCAGGTCGTAGTGTCTGCAAAACTGCTGAAAACATTTGCATATTTCATGTTTGGCGACCTGCAACTGCCAAAACCAAAGTAAAGTAAAGAAAACAAACTATACAGATATGTGTGTGTGTGTGTGTGTGAGAGGGAGAGTGAGAGTGGCAGGGCATGCTGAGGTAGATTAATACCGCTGCTCAGAGGGGGGGCTCCTCCATTCAGGGCTGACTGATGTGCGTCCCAAATTGATTTATGAAAACGGCCCTTAATCAATTATGTGTGGAGAAAGAGGGGGAGAGAGGGAGAGAAAAGGAGAGAAGAAGAAAGAGGGGACCTGGAGGGTGGGGTGGGGGGAGGTAGAGTGGGAAATAAAGGGGATGGAGAGGATGAAGCTGCGGAGGGAAAGTGTGTGAATGATGCTGCTCCGCTGAGGAATGCGTCCGGTGGACGTCCGTTTATGCCACAGGTGTCCAACACGGTGGACGTGAACGGTCTGTCAGGGAACTACAATGCGCTGCGGCTGATCCTGATGTGTGCAGCCAATTCTTTAGGCAACACACTGAGCATCCATAACATTCACCCGTAGCATCCCTAAAACATGCAAAGGACTTGTGACACGGCGTTGTGCTGAGAGATTGGTTTTATTTGTCCAGGCAGTGAAAGAGGAAACTGTTGCACACATGCTTCGTCTTAATGGCTGCCCGTGGATGGACACTAGTGAAGGTTGAATCTGTGCAGCAGTGTAATGTGGTTTTTGCAGAAATAATGGCCCAGTTTTTTTGGGCCCCGGGGGGAGCAGCGGAGTAGAGTGAAGCTGCAGTTGTTTAAAAAGCCTTTCCCCTGCCTTGCCCATTGTGCCTGAGACAGGGGTGTGTGTGTGGGGTGGGGTGGGGGGGGCCTGGGGGGGGGGGGGGGGGGGGGGGGGGGGGGGGGGGGGTGGGGGTCACGCTGAGAGCTCGTTTCTCCTGCCTGTCAGAACTCTATCTGGGATCCAGCCGGAACTAATCAACTCCAATAGGCCTCCCCATTACCCAGGGTGCAACGGGCCACGGGCCTGGGGGCTGGCCGGTGGGAAACAGAGAGAAGGAGAAGGGACAGAACCCCCCCCCCCCCCCCCCCCCACCTCCACCCTCCACCCCCCCCACCCCCCAACGCCGCACACACCACCAGTACCACCGCTATCCCTCCACACACACACACACACACAAACACTCCATACTCCAGCTCGTGCAGCACACACAACACTCCCACTGTTTCACACTGAAGCAATAATAAACACTTGCAATAATATTTTCACAGCGAGCAATAGCCTGCTACAGATCAGAGCCTCGTGCAGCTGTGGAGTACATATGGGCACCGAACTCACATGCATACACACACACACACACACACACACACACACACACACACACTTGGTTTCCTCGTCACGCACATGTCACACCACGCTTTCTAAAACTTGAGACATTTTAAAGGCACTTTTGGTGAGAAAGTAGCAGAATTAATGCACAAAATGGCTTCCAGTCATGACAACAAACTGCATCTGCATCAAAACAAACTCACAATATAAAAAATAAGATCTACTCTATGTTTATAATGTCTCAGTGGCTTATGCGGTAATTAAACCACTAAAGTATCACAATAGCTGTGATAATTCAGTTGTATCTAATTTATTTGACTGCTTCTTTTTGTTTGCCATACCTATTTTGAAACTTGGGGAAAATAATGATCATCATAACTGACTGATGCTGTGATGCTAAAGAAAACTTATTAAATTATTTTGCTATTAGTATTGATCCTGATACTACATGTTTATCTTTCCATTTTTATTTTAAAAATGTATAAAATATACAGATAAAAAAAGAAACTTGGGAAAATAGTTCTACATAAACTCCTCAACAGCCAAAATTGAACTATTGCAGCACATTAATATTGCCCTCTAGTGGTTTGATAATCCCACTGCAAAATTTAAGGGAATGCTAAATTAAGGAATTGCGATTACATAACTTCTCTGAACTTTTATAAATCTACCAAGAGAGTTGTTTTTAGGATAAATTATTTGGATTATGACATTCAGGATACTTATTCTGCCAAAAAAACTACTCAAGAAACACAAGAATTTCTAATGACTTTGGAGAATAAATAAGACATATCCAAACATTGTAATGATGAACATGACTCATTATATCTCAGGGAAAATGCTAAAAACAAGAAAATTAAGTAGGAATCATTAAATCATTTCTCCTTCTTGAAAAAAAAACAAACAGCTTCTGCTCGGGTCGCTCTGGAGTCTAGACGACCATCTGACAACGTCATCAAAGGCAACAGTGTGTGAGTGTGTGCACAAACTTTAGTGTGTGTGTTTTTCTGAGTGACTTCAGCCTCCTTCACTGAGGTGAAGTGGGGGCAGATTTAAATGAGTAAAGAAAACCACCCCCCCCCCCCCCCCCCCCCCCCCCCCCCCCCCCCCCCATGCCCCCACTACACCCCCATGTCATTGTTTTTGTGTGTGTGTGTGACTTTAGCGGGCTCCAGTCTCATCGGGTGCACTTTTTTTTCCTCTCCTAATTAATATCAACCGATTTTTTCCCCCTCTGCTATAAGCTGCGTGATGCATGTGTGAATATGAGGAGTGGAGGAGGTGTGATGAGGCTGCTGAGAGGCCAACATAATGTGGTGGTGTTGGGGGAAGAGTCACATGGGAACCTTCCCCAGGCCCTGTAGTGGAGGGGGGGGGGCATTGAGAGCCACTGGGGTGGGGTTAATCCCCATTCACCCTGTCCTTCACTCAGCCGGGCCGGGCACAATAAGCCCCGCCCGCCTCCCCCTGCCTCTCCGCCGTGACCTCCGACCCCACGTTTACGGCTGCCGTCCTTGGCCCCTTTATGCCTCCATCCTGTTATTATCTGCAATATTTACTCCTTTTGATTTCCCTGCCGGCCATTGTCGTTGCCCACACAGCACTCCTGACTGACTGGAAAAACTCAAGTGCTCTCCTTCCTACTCCAGCATCACCCCCAAAACCTTAAAACCCTCAGCAAACACTACCAGAAGTGGAAATGAGTCCTCTGGCAACCACTCATTTATGACTCTTTGATTTAGGCCACAAGGAGCTGCACAGAAGAGCAGCAGCCAGTGAATGAACGAAGTCAAAGAAGCCCTGTTAGAGGGGGGGCTTTGTGGTTAAGATGCTTTACATGTAACCACAACATCCCTGGTTCCATTCCAGCTGTGGACCTTTCTTGCATGCTGCACCCCTCACTTCCCCTCTGCTTTCTGTGTGTATCTTCACAATAAAATATCCAATGAAAGCGAAAAAGCACAAAAAAAACCCTGTTGAGTTCTGTTAAGTACAGTTATCATATGAATCTAATTACATTAGGGTCACTTGAATTAATCTAAGTACAGAGTAATCAAAATATACAATGCTAGGAAACGAAAACACATTCATTTTTTATGATTATATTGATAAAACTATATGACAAATGTGCAGATATAAATTAACAAAAAATAGAAGCTGAATATATATGCAATACATAACATAAAAAATTACATTACAGTTAAATAAATCAGAATACTTCTACTACTATAACTGAAAAAAATGTAACTAAGTAACCTTAAACAAGCAGTTTACGGATGCTACAGCAGTAAAATACAACATACACATTAATGGGCTAGTATTATTAATACAAAAACATAATATATTATAGTAAAACACTGACAGGAACTATTTTTCTGCATAATGATCCTGTTTACCTGCTGCAGTCTGGAAGGCAGCAGAGATGTCCAGCTTTTTCACTTACTGTTGTTTCTCTGTAATGAATAACTCCATGTTGCCCTCTGCTGACGTTGGACTGCAGTGCACCATCACACACACACACACACACACACACACACACACACACAACACAACACACACAACACACACACACACACACACACACACACGCAGGGTTGTTCCACTATCCTTGTGGGGACAGTCGTTGACATAATGCATTCCCGAGCCCCTTACCCTAACCGTAGCCTAATTGTAACCTGAACCCTAAAACCAAGTCCTAACCCTCGAAAAGCAGTCCCCGTGTTGACGTAGGTCCCCAGAGGTCAGTGTGCATTCAGGTAACACACACAAACACACACACAACCCAGTTCCAGGCAACAGCAAAATTGATTGTAAACTAGAAAAAAAGACTGAGAGGGTGGAGGGGTAAACTGATCAGTGATTGCTCCAGTTGTTATTTTGATGTATCATCTGTACATGGGCCAGTAAATCACGGTTTGTTTGTATGAATTTTTAAGAAAAACAAGTGTCATAGAATAAGAGAGATAATTGTTAGGGCATAAAATACAAAGACCACAGAGACCAAGATAAACAAAAGCTTCAGATATGAGTCAGAGAAAAGAAGAAAAACAAACGTTTGTGTGCATGCGCATGTATAGTATCTTTGTGTACCTTAAATAGACACAAGAGGCCTTACTTTAGTTGTAGCCATTTTTTCTTCATGAATTATTGGTTTACAATTCCCTTCTTCCTTTGAAAAACACAAAACACAAACACACTGAAACTAAGTGATATCAAAAATGACTCACAGACATGGAAACATACAGTAACTAAACCAAACCACAGAAACAAAAAGACAGACAGTCTGATCATTGGACATTGAAGCGGGACTTGATGTACGTGAAGTTAACAATGTTTGGGGGCCAGTACAGATGGAAGAACACTTAGTAAAAAAACAGGATTGTATCATTGAGATTTGGGCACTTAAAGCAAAGTGTTTTGTAGTACATATACCTGCACATCCCAATGCACAATTCAGTCAACTTTAATTAAGAAATGTGATTACACAAGTTTCTAAAACACTTAATGTCAAAGATATTAATTCCTTTATAGAAACGTTGATGACAGAATAAACCCACAAAGTTAGTTAAAAAAAATTCAACATTTATTTCAGTCATTTCAAAATACTAAAATCACAGGTTTTAAATGTCCTCAGGTTGACTCAGTACTCTTCCTCTTGTCATGTCATGTGAGCGGACAAGGCAAACCATCCCTCTCGCTCTCTCCGTTTCTCCATCTGTTGTGGAAAAAGCAGGTTTAGATCCAAGTGGTAACAGTTTGGTAGTCTGTGTGTGTATGTGTGTGTGTGGGGGGGGGGTGTGTGTGTGTGTGTGTGTTTGTACCTGTGTTTTGCCATCCCTGGTTTCTCCTCCAAGACTGTGAGAAGACGCTTCAGAACCAGCAGGTCTGAAATATTAATAATGGATAATGTATAGTCTGATCTTTACAAATACATGTAACAGTCAGTCCTGTCCTTACTGTACTTATGAGTATGTAACTATATCAAAATGAATGCCTCCTCAGGGGGATCAACTTAAAAGAGCTACTCACCGTCTCTCACCACCACCAGCCTGTGACAGGAGCTCCTGTGCAGGCAGCAGCATGGACACCTCTGGACTGCCTCCTCCAACTGAGAATGATATACAATTATTTTTATTTTTAATAATTTTATTTTTGACAGGCAGTTACACAGACAGACGTGTCAGGTTGAGCCACCGTACCTGCTGATTGTGGGCTGAAGGCAGAAGGAGGGATGGGGGAATTAGAGGGAGAAACTTTGGCTGAAACATTTTGCTTCTGTTGCTCGATGAGCTCCAGCAGTCGACCCCGAGCTGCTGCACTTTGTCTGTTTAGCTCCAGGAGGCGCTGTTCCACACTGCTCATACTGCTCACACTGAGGGTGTTAGGTGATGTTGCCTGAGCAAAAAGACAAAGAAAAACAAATCCTGTGTTAAAGTCTTATGAAACACTTGATGTAGACTTTCGAAAAGCAGAATTTAATCCCAAAGAGCTTCAGAAAAGTAGGGTATTTTGTGGCAAACTTAATTTATTTATTTATTTATCTATTTTTTGAATATACTCAGAATGTGATGCATGCATGTGTCTCCTAAACCCATGTGGGGAGATCACCTAGAGAATCTCACCTGATTCGTCGAATGGTCTCCTTCAGCAGCCTGGACATGTCGACTCCTTCTCCCTGTGCTGCTGGAAGCTGACATCCTCCTCTCTCCAGTACTTTGGGGTGTGACTCTTCCTGTGCTGCTGTAGCTCAACCTTCTCTGCCCGTTGCTACTGTTAGGCGATCCTCCGACCCCTGACCCGAGGGCCTTAGCCTGGCTAAGCTGGGCCTTGATCAGGTCGTTCTGTCTGCTCAGCTGAGCGATCTCAGCCAGCATGGCCTCTGGAGAGAGCTGTGAGCTGAGAGAGTCTGAGGTCAGTGACAATGAAGAAGAGGAGGGCAGGCTGGCGAGGGGAAGGCTGGTGAGGCTGGAGGCTGATCCGTCGGCCTGGACATCCTCAAAGGAACGCAGGATATCTACAGGCTGAAGGTCCGGGCGCGGCGGCACAGGATGAGTCACTGAAGAAGAGGCGGGAAAAGCAGCTCAATGAGTAAGATGGCATGAGGACATACAGCCAAAGAAGATCAAAAAGAGCCAGGCTGTTACCAGGAATTTGTTGCCAGTTGTCTCTCTGTCGAGGGGGGGAGAGCAAGACAGCAGGAGAAACAGAGGCGTGTAGTTGTTCAGGATCTGGCTCAGAAACTGGTGCTGACTGACGAACTGTTTAGGACACGTGGAAACAAATTATGCAATACACAAATATCCATGCGCAGACAGGCACACACACACACATACACACACTGTATAAACCTGCAGGTTTGACATCGGGGTCCTGAGGCGGGTCAATGTGGGCCTCCAGTAGTCCAAGTCCCCCCATCACCAACACCACTGTGTTCAAATTCTGCTCCAGCTCTGCTGTCTGCTGCTGCAACCCGGCCTGAGAGGAACCAGAAATAAAGAAACAGGATTTATCAGTACAGCTGGAGTCTGGACTATACACTAGTGTCAGACCATGTGGGAAGCTCTGTCTCACCTGCAGGGCGACGGCCTCTTCTCTCAGAGTCATTGTCTCTGCAGTGAGAGCATCAATCAGCCCACGCTGCTCTCTCAACTGCTCCTCTAGTCTTCTCCTCTCCTGAGCCTCTTTGTGAGCTTCCTCCTCCCTCTAAGTTTAACAGATGTCATGAAATTTAGGCTCCAGTACAGTGTAACTTTAACAAAAATAAAAATGAAATGAGATGAGATGAATTGAAGGCTGCCTGGAAAATAGGAAACACTTTGGATTTCAATGAGACCAAAACTCACCTTTGAAGACATCATCAGAAATAAGAGGTGTGTTCAATAAAGACTTATTGGATCAATTACAGTACCTGTTTGAGGAGGTGCACCAAACGTCCCAGAGTGGAGACCAAAGCGACAGAGAATCCAGTGAGGCCTTGTGTTCTGTGCTGTTTTTGACTCTGTGCCGAAGCTTGTTCAGTGTCGGGACTCAGAGAATCCAAGTCTGCCTCCACCTGACCCAACATGGTCTGCAGCAGGCCCAGACTGGATTGGTCTCCGCTGAGAGAGGCAACAGAGGAACCATCCAGCTCCAAACTACGAGAAACACTCTTCCTTATCCTGCTGGTGTGACTGTTGATCCTGCCTGAAAAACACATACAGAGAAACACAAAAAACCTACCACTCATTTCTTCTGTTTTTTCGCAGTAACAGTGTGTGACAGAAGAAACAAATACCTTCCTGATATTACCTGACGGGTTAAGAGGCATCTCCGGGTTCAGGACCTGAGAAACCAGGACTGACGGTTCCTCCTTGGCTTCCTCTGACTGGCTTTGTCTGGACCGAACACGCTCAACAGCCACTGTGGCATTGAGAGCTGAAACAAGGTGGGATGCGGTTTGTATGTGAAAAAAAGGATTTTACACCTGATTAAGAAGTATTTTTTTCCTTGTGATGACTGCATGGAATGAATAATGTTTTAACGGTTGTCCTTCTCTTCCACCCTTTTCATCCAACCTGTTTGGTCTGGTGCTCTGCCTGATGTGCAGGGGGTTACAGGAACATTATCTATGTCTGCCTGGACAGAGTTGGGACGACAGACTTTCCGTCGCTGCATCACTCTACCATCACACTTCATTTTTCGTACACTGGCCCTGCAAAGAAAAGCATCACAAGCAATGTAGTGGTGTCAGCAGTAATCAGCAAAAGCTTCACATATTATAGGTCCCCCCTAATAAGGAACACAAGTCAGTCTCTAATCTCAGATTGTGGTGGTGAGTACTGGTTTGCAGGTACTGTCTATTTTGTAGGCAGTATTACCTTTTGATTTCATGGCTGCCAGTAGGAGTATCTTCATAACTGTGGTCTTCATCTGAAGCTTCTAGTTCATTAAGAGCCTGGAAAGAACCATTTTACATGTGCAAAAGCTGGTAAAAAGCCTTAAGTTACAAACCACAAATGTATGACATTATCATGACACACAGACACACACGCACACACACACACCTGTTGGTCCATCATAGACTGGCTGAGCAGTGACAGCTGAGTTGGAGGATCTGGTCTCTGGAGCACAGGCAGCACTGAGTCAGAGTCACAGTTTGGAGCCATCGTCACAGTGGGGTGCCCTGTGGAAATACAAAAACACACTGTATAAAACGGTGGGAAAAAAGCCTTAAAATCTCAGGAAGAATTAATAAAGAGACATAATATTTTGCTATTTAACACCTAAACTTCTGGGAAAACCAAATATCTTTTTTTTACAAGGGTTTGCAAGCAGGAAACACCTGAACACTCTTTAATTTCCTACATGTTTTATCCACTTAGCACTGCATTTACGTATCTATAGCTATGAAAGAGTGAGTGAGAAGCTTTGTACCAGTCTGCCTGCGTGGAGCATCTCCAAACAAGTCTTTGACCACAGCCATGGCTCGGTCAGAGCGAGCCAGCACATCCTGCAGCAGCAGCTGGTCAGAGAACACCTGCAGCAGTGAAACACACCACCATCACCAGCATCAAAAGCCATGTCATAAACTCATCACCGGGGAGGAGATTTCAGTGAGATTTACCTTTTAAATACATTGTTTTTGTTCAACAAACAAAATTATATTCCTCCTAAAACAAAAAACATAAGTAAGTAAGTGTAAGCCAGGAAGACACTAATGGTAACGAGAAAATCATCGTCACACACACCTCCCTGATGATGCTGAGGCTGGCGTGGTCTAGGTGTGCAGGGCTCCCAGGGTGTCTGAAACGGCGTTTTAGGCTTTTCTCTCTCAGCTCCCACTGAGCCGCAGCCTTGTTGTGGGACTTGTGAATCTCGTGCCGGTGGCTCTGAAGCAGAGGTAAACTATTTTTATTTTTGTTTTAATTGTATTCGATATTATCAGCTTGCTTCTCAGTTATAAAAAGTCACACCAACAAAGCGCCAGTGCACAAGCACACAGTCAAACACCTCACCAGCTCTGCAGGTGACAGCTTGTGCACAGACAGGTCACTGACAGTGCCCTGAAACCAACAAGAGAGGGCGAACATAAGTGAACTGTCCTCCCAACTTCACCAAAAGGTCTACCTCAAGAATGCACTACTACTGGCTTAAGAATGTATCCCAAAAAAAGTTAAATTACATGACAAAGCTACTTGATTGTAACGGAGTAGTCTTTATTCTTTTCAGCAGGTGGGACAGCTGTCAGTACTCACCACCCACTCTCTTTTGGGAGCTGCTGCCTTCTTGGGGCGAACAGGCCTTTTTCCTTTGCCGTGTTGCTGCGGACGCCCCACTCTCACAAACGACATCTGCTCACAGACAGTACGAACACATTATTTCAGTCCTTCACGGCAGAAACACCGGCTTGTTTTGTTTCGACGCGTAGCTTTAGTTACAGTTATTTGCGCAGCGGTAACGTAAGTTAGCTATTTGTCTTCACTCGGGCAGCTTTTCTGAACTTTAATAAACCTGAACTACAATTTCATATAAAGCTAGATAACTACTGAAACAGCACTTACGCTTTATGTTATATAGAAAGACGGCTTCAGGTTGTAAACCCGTCTTTGTCCCCACAGTTTAGCGGGTGTCCAGTTTGAACAGCATCCAGATTTCCTCTTCAGTTTGTTGTGAGACAGTTTTTCAACAGTTGCGCGCCACTTCCTGTGCTGTTGCCACGGACACCGCTTCACGGCCGAGCATTATGGGAAATGTAGTACTGGCGAGCGAGGAGGCTCAGCTCAGTTAATTATGAAAGTCCTGCATTCAAAATGATACTTTTTGGTTTAAGGTATCTAAAGAAGAACCCTCATAATGGAGCAGAATGGCCCCTGACAGTGTTTTATTATTACACATTTTATTAGTTAGGCTATATTACAGAAGCATTACGATGTAAGCATCTTTTTACATTTGTAGTTCTCTGAGTTGGAGGTAATCTTAAGTATATGCACATATAGGTCAACTGCATATGCTTATAGTTTAACTTACAGCAATGCATTGAATATTATAAGCTCACCCAATAGCACAAAATGTAAATACTTAACTTCAAAAATACTTAAGTACAGTACTGGAGTTACTACATAATTAGGTTCCACCACTGTTAATACATAGTTATGCATATTAAAATGGTAAGTTTTGTCAAATTCTAACCCCCAAAGTACCTCACAATTATAGCAGTCATATAAATGTTTGAGAGTTAAGCATATTTGCCTCCAAAATGTGGTGCAGTAGAGTTACTCAATTAAAGTAAAAGTACCTCAGATTTGCACTCAAGCAGTCTATGGAACTGAAGTAAATATACATTAAACCACTGCCTCCATATTCATATTATCTGCATATTCTCTTGACTACTGTTGTGTCCATCAGCATTGTTTTTTTATTAAATGTGTTCTTATCTAGTTTATCTAGCGTTGACAGATGTTTGCGAAGGAGCAAGCATCTGGCAGCTCCACTAGATGTCACCGTCAGCATGTGAATCCGTGCAGGGCAGAGGAGGGACGTCTGCAGGCAGCGGACAGCCGCATCTCTCAGCTGTCTGTTCACCAGGAGACAACCGACAGTCATCCAGCACAGAGCTCAGTCTGCAGAAGTTAAACTGAACTCCGGTGCAATTGCTCCAAATCGCTGCTGCTCAGTGAGGAGAGAAGCTGCAGCGACAGAGTCCGACCGGAGAATAAGTTGCTTGCTTTCAAAATAAAAGCATGGTTTAGTAAAATCTTTTATTATCGGTTGACGGAAAAAGTTTAGTATGAGGAGGACTTTTATTCACAGTGGCAAATGAAAGTGATTAGCAGCAAATATATTCATGATTGATAGCTAGTATGGACAATCAAAATGTTTCTGAAGTAGATCTGAAAGGACAAAAGATAAATTCCTGAAGTTGGAGGATAAACGATTGAGGTCTGCTCTAGAAGTTAATGGAAAAAGATTGTATTTTTTTTGCATTTTATATAGTAAACAATATGAATTGGTTTTAAAATTATTTTCTAATTTTACTATTAAAACAAGTGCTTCATAAAGTTGGAACATGCACATTTTTTTTCTGCGTTAGGGTTTAAAAAGTTTCGACCGGAAGTTGTATTTCACTCTTTGCAGCTTGACCCTGGTAGTTCCCTTCGGTTTATTACTCTATTCAGGGTGGGGGGGGGGGGGATGTGTGTGTTTGCATCTGGCTCTTCTACACGCCCCTCTCACTCTGACGCAAAGTGGGATCAAGTCTGCGCGCTTTAGTTCAATCGGACCAGACGACCCACACTCGGCCGGCCGACTCCTGACGCCCAACAATGCGGACCGGGCCACGCGAGTCTGAGCAGTTATCTTTGCGCACGGGGCTGGCGGCGAGGGGTCTCGGGAGTGACTGCAGCATGGACCAGGCTACAAGAGTGGAGAGTCATCTGAAGAGTCCGAGGGAGACATGAACAGCGTCGCCGCGGTGCCGGAGGAGATCGTTTAGTCTTTCCATCCTGGATTCAGCAAGATCCCTGAAGGTTTACAACTGGAGTATCAGTTCAGATTAAGTCTGTGACAGTTTTACGTGCAATAGTGCCTGCTCGGTGTTTTTTTTTCTTTTTCCCTTACTACTCTCGGATAATCACCCACGCTGCGGAGTCACTTTTTGGAGACGCTGGATCTGATTTACGCACGGGATTCCTCTAACAAATGACAGCTTGTGCGCGGTTCGTTGCTCCCTCACTTCATCCCCTCAGCCCCCTGCGTCGCGTCGATCCACCGCACCCCTCCCCACCACCAGGTCCGGCGGACCCCGGCCAGTGAAAAGCCTCTCGGTCCCTTTCAGTGCGCCAGCGTGCGGCCCACGGGCCACCCGGGGCCGAGGATGTGGGGCGGAGGTTTCCCGGTGACCGTCACCGCGATCGTGACCCTGCTCCTGGTCATCATCGACGTGAAAGCCAGCGGGGAGTACTGCCACGGCTGGCACGACTCCCAGGGCGCGTGGAGGGAGGGCTTCCAGTGCCCGGAGAAGATCGACGGGGAGGACGCGATCATCTGCTGCGGGAAGTGCGAGCTGCGCTACTGCTGCTCCAGCACGGACGCGCGGCTGGACCAGGGGAGCTGCGACAACGACCGGCAGGCTCAGGAGCCCGGGGCTGAGAGCAAGCAGAACAAAGACTCCGGTGCAGGTATAAACCCACAGCTTCTACTCTTTCTATCCAAAAAGTAGTGGAGAAAAAAAAAAAAAAAAAAAAAAAGGGATCAACGCACAGGAATGATGTATAGAAATAAGCCATTTGGTAATTCTGGTGGCCTGAATGATGTTGGGAGGTCGTTTTGGAGTATGGGGGCTGCCTGTAATCCACCCTTAATCACTGTAGTCTTCACTGTGATTTATTTCAGAGAAAGACTGTGGAATATATAAAAAAAAAAAAAAAAAAAGTGCTTAAACTACCTGACCTGTTGCTGCAGCATAGTGGTCAGTGTAAGTGTGTTAGTCTCAGCCAAACCTTTGTTTTTAAGTTTGTTTGTTTTTTTTTTCCTAACAGATTTAATGGAAATTGGCTTATAAATAAATAGAAATGCCAAGTGTGTTCACGCCACGCCCGAGGCGCACGCACAGGACGTCTTAAACCTGAGATTTTTATATTGCAGACTTATTACAAGGCTCGGTTTCCTCTCATAAACCCAACAATCCCAGAGTATCTCCCCGTAAAAAAAAAAAAAAAAAAGGTTCATCTGCTGCTTTTGCCGGTTGGCGACGACAGCTGCGCGGGAGACAGCAGCGGACTCCTCCAAAAAAACAGTTCACTGCGCTCACAAATGGCAAACTGTGTGCCGTGGTGCTGCACTTATAAATAGCTGTGTTTGTTCTGGCCTGTAACAGTGCGAGAGAGGGGCCGGGCTCGGATCGGGCTGTCCCCACGGGGATCAAGTTTGGACTTGACCGGATCTTGGACAGTGGGCTCAGCCAAGGCGCTGACAGCTCTGCTCATAAAAAAAAAAAAAAAAAAAATCGCGTTATGTGTCATTTCCTAGCAGGCTGGTGGAGTCCCTTTCCTCCTGTAACCCCCCCACTGAAGTCCCTCTGCTACCTGTGGACTTTCAAGGGATTCACACCAGCTCTGAGACACTCATATACATGCATATATGTATATATATATACATAGAAACTGCATTTAAGAGAGGCATCATTACCAAAACTAAAGGCAAAATATAATCCATATTTTCCACTTTATATTGCAGATTAGGTACCAATACAACTTCTTTCTCCCCTTCCACCACTGCTTACATTCCTATGAGTTAATCTACCATAAAGCCCCCCAAAGCTGCATCATGTCTTGAATAAAAGCTCAACAAGAAGATAACAGGTCCCCAGAAAAATGGAGCAAATATTGGACATCAGAGAAAAAGGCAACACAGGCTTACTTCATGCTTCCCTGGAGGATGTCACGCTCTGTTCTGGACCTCCAGCTATAATCTGTCATTTGCTAAGACTATCATGCCTTATCACCGCAGGAAGAGGTATATACATTTCACTCAGTGGCCTCCAGCCAAAATAACTTAAAGAAAAGCAGCTTTTTCCTCAATAAGAAAAGAGAAAGTTTTTTTTTTTTTTTTTTTTTCATACAAGGCCTGGTTCAGTTTTGGGCATTTCATTCATTTTTCATACACTTGCAGCCAATTAATCATCCAGGAAAGATACACACTGTAATGTCAATGGATAACAGGCAGGAAATTATTAATGTGCTCAACATGAAGGAACATATGGTATTTAGGAACAGGAGAATGCCCGTGGGAGAGCCGAGGGAGAGTCCAGCCGGCACAGCCACAAAGACTGTGCCCAAAACAAGAGCTTAAGAGAGGGGGCTGCTGTTACTGCCCAGCATGGCTGCCACAGCTCAACTGCAGCAACAGGTGTGGAAGAGTGACAGGGAAGGAACAATAGGAGGGTTTCAACCAGCATGTGCACAAAATCACACAGAGCAAGGGGTAAAGAAATAAAGTCCTTTTTTTGAAATATAGTAGACAGTTTAGTCCTCAATTTGACACAATGAGAACTGTTTCCCAGATTTGATTCTGTGATGGAAAGTAACCAAGTACATTTACTCCAGTGCTCTGCTTAAGTACAACCCACCACTTTGGTCCAGACTGAAATATCTCAACAATTATTTGATGGATTTCCATGAAATTTTGTGCAGACATTCGTGGTCCTCAGAGGATGAGTCACAAGGACTTTGGGGATCCCCTGATGTTTCCTTGAGCGACAACAGCAGGTTCATTTGTGGGTTTGAGTGAACTGTCTTGACAGCTATTTGATACACTGCCATGAAATTTAGTCCAGACATTCATGTCTCCCGCAGGATGAATTGCAAAAACTTTAGTGACACCTTAACTTTTAATTTAGTGTCATCATAAAGTCGATGTTTTAATTTGTCCACACTTTAGTTTAAGACTAAGCCTACTGACTTTACACACTAAACTAAAATAGTGAACACGGTAAACATTATACCTGCAAGCATTGTCATTGTGAGCATGTTAGGATTCTCACATTTAGCTCAAAGCAACACTTTACCTAACCTCACAGAGCTGCTGGCATGCCTGTAGACTCTTAGTCTTCTTTCTTCTGTCCTACCCTGGTCCCGACCTCTCAGATGTATCTTGTGACCCTTAGCAGGGGGGCCGACCCTTAGGTTGAGAACCATTGGAGTAATCTACCTAACAGTATATGAAGTATTTAGTATAACTAAATATAATTATCTAATCTATATTATTGTATTTTTTCGGCATAATGATTTCTTTTACTTTTAAAAAATGTGTTTTACAGATAATACTTCTGTACTTCTCTTCATGATTAAGTATTTTTAAACTGTTCTAAACTGTAGTACTTATTCCACCTTGCTGAACTAAAATTTGCTGAACTTCAAGTGGTGCCCCCCCCATCACTGATTTACAGTACAGTGTTTTGGAAAGGAGCTCTGCAGTTGAAGTAGGGATGAAGTAACACAAGACGAAAGTTTTTGCAATTACTAATCCTCCTCAGCCATGCAGAAAAAGGGAGTGGAGGCAGAGATGTTGAGGTGGAGGCCATATAAGAGCAGGAAAAGAGGGCAGTCACAGGCTCCCTGGGACATTTCTGCACTTGTAACTTATATATGTGTTGCCATAACAGAGTTCCTGTTAAAACCTGCTTACAGGAAGGTGTGTAGCTGTGAGGTACGTTATCCTCTGAAGCTGACACCGCTTCTTGTCAAAGGCAAAATGGGTCAAGGTCCCAGTTCGTTTCATGTCACCGTGTCTCGGCCTCTCCCGCCGCTGGCCCATGTCTTTTGTCACCTGGACTTGCCGCCGCAGCCAATGAATGTCCTCCAGCTCCTAACAAGTCTCATGCAGTAATCCTTTTAATACCCTGCTACTTTTGATGAGCATTTTGAGAAGTTTCTCAAGGCCGTATGGATGTATTTCAAAGAGACAAAAGGAAACTGGAGCCAGTTGCCACCTCTCTCTCTTTGGCATACAGTTACACCTCGTAACACATGGGCACATTCAAAGCGAAAAATAACTACACCCTGTGGGAACAATAAAACACAACTAATCACTTATAATGTAACATGGTCGTTATTGTGTTTGTATGGTGTTTGTGTGAGTGAGCATGGAAATGAACAAGTGAGGGAAAACACCTCAGAAGTGACCTCATCTCGCCTGTCACCCCATTTCTGCCAAGAAACATTCACTGTGCCTTCACTATTTGGCCAAAAGGTGCAGTTAGAACAAAAACTATTTCTCCTAAAGGAAAGTTATTGTTGATCATGTTTCAATGATGTTGTTGGAGCCTCTCCTGCTCACTGGAACCGAGATCTTCTCTTATAAAAATGTCTCGGTTTTTACCTGTTAAGTGATGCCGCCTCTGCTATTTGACCCAGCAAATGACACGGTGGAACTGTGAGTTACACCAGTGCTTTCTTACGAGCCTGATTTGCCGTTTTAAACAAAAAGAAAGAAAAGGTCAGCAGAAGGAATTGGCTTACTCCTTTGATTTAAAAAGCTGAATAACCCTCCCATTCAGCTACATTAAATCAGTCAACTTTAATACGCTTCTTTAAGCTGAAGCCAAGTACTGTAGTTCGACTTGAGTAACTCATTTTCAAAGGGTTGGTCATAAATAGCTGAAGAAATAAGAAGGGTCACAAATATCAGCTGGCAGCCGGCCTTAAGAATGTCACCCTCGCCAAACACACACACACACACTCACACACGCACACCCACACACACAGGTCTGCAGGGTCGAGGAGGCTGGGGACACAGCAGGGTGCTGAGGATTAAAACAGATCAAAACAAAGTTAATAACTGCTAATGAGAGCCCGGGACTCCCTGGGGACCCAATCCCAGTGTACCTCTCCTTCTTCTACTCAAGTCCAAACACTCCGTTCTCAGTTCTTTGTTTCACTGTCTCACCCAATCTCCACTCGCATGCAGGGGGGCTTTGCCTGTGCAGAGAGGCAAGACGTGCGAGTGTGTGAGGCGGTATCGCTTTGAAGTTTAATGTTGCACTTAAAAGTCAATATTTAAAGTCTTTTTCTTCCCTCTCTCTCTCTCTCTCTCTCTCTGTAGTGCCCATCTACGTGCCCTTCCTGATCGTGGGGTCAGTGTTTGTGGCTTTCATCCTGGTGGGCTCTGTGATCGCCGTGTGCTGCTGCCGCTGCCTCCGGCCCAAGCAGGAGCTGTCGTCAGGAGGCGCGACAGGGGGCGGCGCCGGCGGCGGTCGCCTCCTGGAGACCATCCCCATGATGGCCAGTGCGGGGACCTCCAGAGGCTCATCGTCCCGCCAGTCCAGCACAGCCACCTCGTCCAGCTCCTCCGCCCCGCCCGCCGCACCCCGCCCCGGCCCCCCTCCCCTCATGCGGGCTCAGGCCTCCTGCTGCCTGCCCCCTGATGCCAGCGTCTTCGTCAACATGCCCACTAACTTCTCCGTTCTCAACTGCCAGCAGGCCACGCAAATCATGCCTCACCAGGGACAGTTTCTGCACCCGCAGTACATCGGCTACGCCCACCCCGTGTCCCCTCCCCCAGCCTTCCTGGACCCCACTCAGGGAGGATACAGACAACTGCAGTCCCCCTGCCCTCCTCTCACCGGTGGGTCCAGTATCACCAGTGACCAGAAATACCCTCCAGTGACTGTGTGATGAGGGGCCAACCTGCAGGCCACTCTGCCACTTTGTTGTGAAGTTTAACCTGTGAGGGCTGCGCCAGACACCTTTTGGGGACGCTGCCAGAGTGGAAAAAAAAGGAGAGGCAGGGAGACTCACATGAAGGACTCATAAAGCCGTTGCTGTTGTGTGTGGTGTGTGTCTGTTTAGTGTGTCATATGATCTCTTGGCAAGTTGGAATGAGCTAAGCTCAGCCTGTGATGGGGTAGGGTGGATGCATAAACCATTCTCTGTCTTGATGCAAAGACAAAAATGCATATTGGAGGGTCATACAGCTCAGATGGGGTATAATGCACAGCAAACTGCAAATAAAGACTGTGCATGTGTTGGTGAGTGAGATCAGGATTTGTTGGCTTATATGTGCTGGAATGAGTGATGAGTGGATGATTTATAGCAGTGAACTGTATGAAAAGTGGATATTAAAGCAAAAAAAAAACCTTATGACCACATGCTGTGTTTATGCCATGTGCACATCTGCACTTGTGAATGGTTGTGCGTGGTTTATACAATACAGTATGTTTGTTTGTGTTGAAAGTATGATGAAAGAAAGCATGTGAAAAGATGTTTATACTGTACGTGTGTGAGTTAGCGTGAAGTGCGGAGTGATGTGGTCGTATGAGTAACTGTGAGTGAACTGCGTGTAATGGGAAATGCAGGTGGCGTGATGTGAAAGGCAGTCGCAATCTCCCTGTAGACCATTTAAACTCTAATGAAGTGAACACAGGACATAGACTGTGACGCTCCACCCTTCTATACGACCCCCCTCCTGCCACCCCAAAAAGAAAAATCACAAAAAAACAAAAAAATCCCCGACTGCCCTGAGTGGAAACACACACAGATCCCCCAAAAATTTAAATATTCACGCACGGCTGGCAGTTTATGTTCCTGACAAGTGTGAGTGTGTGACAGAGAAGGAGTGAGAGACAGCTCTCTGAAGATTACAGAGTTAATTATCCTGCAAAGACTCTGCCAACTGCCCCGTTCACTTCTCTCCAGTGAGAAGTGTGTGTGTGCGTGTGTATATTTAACACTCCCACAGTTCAGTGCGTTAGCGGAGGGCACAGGCAGCTCCAGGGCAGCTTTGAGTCACTATTTTCCACTTAAGAAAAAGCACAGAAATGGCAGTTACTGGTTGTTACAAGTTGAATTTTTCGTTTGCCGTTCTGTGCGCTGTTGTGCAGCTGGGTCGCTGGTAACTCAGTAACATGCAACTTGAGGAATGTGCTGCTCCACTAAGCGTGCAGCCTGAGATGTCCCATAGTGCTGAAACCGGTATGTTTGTGTACCTCATCTGTACTCCAAGCACCATGTCTGTAAGATACAGTAGGCAGCTTGTGTGTGTGACAAAGTAAGAGTATCTGTAAAATGATGTATGAAAATCGGTCCAATTTGATGCAGGAGTGACATTTTTCATATGAATTCTAAAAAATAAACAACTTTTAAACAGAAAGCAGTGTGTTGAGAGCTTATGTTTCAGTATTTTATCACCTCCTACTGCCATTAACATGTAACAAGCAATGCTTTGTGCTTTTTTTTTTTTCTTGCTGCCATTGCCCTCTGGATGATTGATATTTACATAAACACACTTGGAGACTTGGTTAACAAAAAACAAATCCGAGTGGTGAATGGGTTTTGCACACAGAACTGCCTCAAATTCTTAATCCCCTTGAAAGACAAACACTCTCATAGTTAAGCCATTAGAAACACTAATTACACCCATTCACAGACAGCTCTACCACCCACAGAGGACAGAACGAATACCTGTCACATCACCCGACTCACAGGGAGGAGGAACAATAAACCACAACAATGGACAGTTTAAAACTATGACGATGTGGAGGTGTAGTTTGGCAGGCTCCTCCAGAAACTCAGCTACAGTAATGTGGAAAGCGGAGCGGGCCGTTGGGGAGCCACTGGAGAGGAGTTGAAAAGCATAAATGGCTCTCTGGCTCCTGCTCGCTCGATGGATTCTCCATACTGTAGTCAGCAGCTGTAGTCGGTTTGGGCTGGGCCACATCCAGGAAGGTGGGTGGGAAAGGGATCTCCAGTTGGGACTTCAATGTGTTGGGGGGGGGGGCATTAATCGGCTAATGGTCCGTCTACACTGACTCTCCCGAGCTTCAAGAGGGAGCGTGGGAGAGGTTTGATTCTGGTAATATACTAAATCATATGCATCTCATGTGTACATCAAGCCTTTTTGATCCAGAAAAATGTAAACCAAAGTCCTCACACTATCCTGTAGCCACCCACTTGCCTGCATGAGCGGAGAGCTTATAATCAAGACACGGAGCCATTTAGTCAGGCCATGGATTGATTAGATTTAATGATTAGGACTCGGATGGACAACCCCCCTCTCTCACCCTTTCAGTCTTGCATTCCTGAACCAGAGTGCCCTCAACACAGAGCACACAGACAATGGGCTCTACATTCAGACAAAACCCACAGCCAGAAAAACACATGATCCAGGCGAGTGTCTCAATCAGATCCCTTTCTGTTTGGATGCCTATTAGCACTAGTTCAAGTAAAATATTCCCTCTAACACATATCTCCACATATGAGTACAAAAACAGGCATTAATGAAAAGAGGAAAAAAAGAAATTATACACACATACACATTAATGTCCACTTTAATTTAAAAAAAAGAAAGAAATAAGTCCAATAATAAAGAAATCCAACAGAACTGAAGGAGGAAGCTCTAATGCCAGGCTCGCTGCTTCTATGTCAGCTGACAATGCTAGACGGGCGACGTCGGGAATCACAGGAGCGGTCAGAAACAGCAGGAAACAGAATGGATTTTTTTTTTTTTTAAACCAGCAAGGACATGACAGGAGATGCGCTGTAGAGGGGGAGAGACGTGGAGGCTGCAGAGCGGCTAGGAGATGGACAGATAGGAAGGAAGAAATGAAGGGCGGGATAAGCAAGAGGACGTCCCAGTGGAATAGGAGGGGTTGCAGCAGGATGGTGGTCCAGTTTGGCGTGAGCGTTCTGCCTCAGTGGCATCTCTGTGGTGTTTGGCAGTGAGGCTTGGTGCTGTGATGGGATTGGGGATGCTGGGGGTGGGGGGTGGCCAGTAGCTAGGAAGCAGGGCTCTGGCGGTCCTCGACCTTCACTTCCCTCCGTCCCCTTTTAAAAGGAATTCTGCGCATGTGTGCGTGTGTGTGCGTGTGTGTGTGAGTGAGTGTGTTTATTTTGACGTCCCCTCCCCTCCCGCGTCGGCATGTGATGAGTGATTAGCTGAACCCTCCTCACGAGAGAGATGAGAGGGAACCGTGGAAGCTAACACACACACACACACACACAGACACACACATGCACACAAATACAGGAGAGCCAGTGCGTGCGGACATACATGCACAGGCAGATACAGACGCACTGGAATGCACGCACACACACACACACACATACACACACGCGCACACACACACACACTAAAAACACAAAAAACACAGTGGCATGAAGCAAACCCAGTCTGTGGGGTATACAGATATGAGTAGCAGTCTCTGAGTTTGACTCGTCATGTCTGTGCGCGGATATGATTGCTCATGCTTGTGCAGCTTATATGAGTTTGAATGTTTATTCCATGAAGTCGGCCTGGTCCCTTCTCTCAAGTCAGCCCTCCATGCGATAGCGACGGCCTCCACGCCTGACCGTGACCCCCACCCCCGGCAGGGGGGTCAGGTCATAGTTCCAGTAAGGCCACAGCAGGGGTCGGTCATCCGGCGTGAGGGTGTCACCTGAGTCTGTCTCCGCTGTCGCCTTGACAACCATTGCTACGGTGAGCCAAAGCCTTGGGCAGGAGTGGGGCTAGAGGCTGGGGCGTTGGCGGGTGGTGTCGTAGGAGCGCACTACCTGGGATTGGGACACCACGCCGTGCTCCTCCTGAGAGAAGGCATAGCCGTCTGCAGAGCGAGATAAGAGGGACATTTTAAAAGAAAAACATAGACACCTGTGTGATGTACAGCAGAGTAGTTCAAGAGCGCTTTACTTCAGGTTTTGTTGAGTATTCTGGGTGTTTGTGCACAGAGTGAATTCACGTTTTAAGGCTACACTTTTACTTCTGCCATAAAGCACTGCCTCAAAAATTACCATAAAGTTGACTCAAGTTTCACAAAGGAGGTCTTTTTGGATTGCCTAACTATGTACAGAGGTTTCTATTGTCCAAGTACTGGGAATCAATTTGTCAATTTGTTGTTTTTGGGCTACATAAGATCGAAACATGGAATAGTGTTGCTTTCTCTATTCCATTTACTGTCTGAATGGTTTGCCAGACACCTTTGATAAGTACATAAGCAAACAAACCAAACAAATTGGACAAATATGTAGAAAATAGGGCTGTTTCTTTCTCTTCATCTGCATCCTTAGTTTATATTGGCAAAATGTGCATTGATTGTTAAGTTAAATATGTGTTTTCTTTACCTCATGTAATGAGAAAGATTGAAACACAATTTGAAGCAACTGATAATGATGATTGACAATATCTGGATATCATCATGTCTTAGTTTGAAGGCCCGTATTGAATCAGGACTTCAATAACGTTGTAGTATATGTGTAAGGAAAGGACACTCACGTGACACAGTCTGCTGCACCGAGTTTGAGCGGCCTACACTTGAAGGCGTTTTCCTAAAGACTCTTGTCAGCAGATGGGCCCGTTCGTTTAGACTGCAGGGAAAGGAAATAGAGATCAGTTACTCCACGGTGACGACACATAACCGCTCAATTACTGGTAGTTAAAAAGAGAATCGCCACTACTCACACGACTACACAACACAACACCATTACTAGCTCCTGGGACATTTTTGTAATTAGTGTACATATTTCTCAGCACTTTTGTCACCTTTTTGCTTCCAGTTATGAGCAGAGGCAAGTTTAATTCCCTTTTTAAGACATTTCAAAATATAATGTCGTAACTGCCCACATATTGAAGGCAGCGGGATGATTAAAGACGGTCCTTCAACCTTCAGCTGTCCTTGAGAAAAACACTGAAGGACCTAAGCCAAAAGTACATTTCTCCTTCATGGATCAACAAAGAAATACACAGATCAATGAGCTAACAAAATGGATTTAAGACCAAAACATTTGCAGGAGGTGGATTTGATACTGACTGCTTCTGACATCCAATTTAACCCAACAGTAAGTCATAAACTGGCTGCAGGGTAACAGGACATCCACAGTAAACTATTCCTCAGCCGCCCCCTCCACTCCTCTCCTCTTCTTCCCCCCTTTCCAAGAAGAAGACTGGATCCTCTGTTCTGAGACCACACGCCGTCACGGCTCCTCTGCTCCCGTAACCAAAAATAACTAAGTCCTTTCCAGATATTGCACACAAATGCATGCACACACGCACAAACTTATTAAGTCTGAGGCTTCTTTGCAGTCTTATCACCATCATTACAGGTATTAAAGTCATTAGGCGTTGGAGTTGGATGTAAATGCAAGGACACCAGTTTCACGGATTGCCCTGTCAGAAAGTTTTTGACAAATTTATTTGGAAGAATGCATTTTCTAGATTTATCCACCAATGGAGCATTAAATTCACACAAGGGGTTTCCCTGGAACATATGATGATAAACTGAGTAGTTATGGACTACAGCCAGCCTTCCCAAGGTTAAAATTTGGATCAGGCAGTTAGGAAATTCTTAATACTGTATGTGACTGTTGGGAACCTTCACTAGAGTGTTTGTCAAAAAAAAAAAGAAAAAAGTGACGGGCTCTGAGGTTTGCTCAAGAAGTCTTCGGCCAAAAAAAATGATGTCTGTTAGATAGATGACAGTGCTGAGTGAATGATAAAAGACTAAATGGTGGCTGGACAAATAAATGAAAGGCTCACGCATCAGTACGACTCAAGCTGTTCTTTCTCCTTCTGCAATGTTTCTTTCTGGCTACATTCTGATTCAAAAGGCCCAAGGATGTGCTTCGTTTGAACTTTTCCCTTGAGGCGCTCCCATACCCTACCTTTCCACCCCGTTCCCATGCCTACCCCAGGACCTCCCCAGGAACTACAAACACAGATGTGCTCGTTTCCATTTTGCTCTATTGCCTCTCTGCCCACCGCTGCTTTACTTCTCTTATTCTAAATGGAGAGGGCCCCAAGGATCCAGTCCTGCTTTCCTGAGTTTAAAGCAGGGTCAGTCCAGGACGGGGCCCTGCGTAGGGGTCAGGAGCAGCAGTGTGGTTACCCACCCTTCCTTCCCCAACCTGAAAACATACCTTAGATTTCTCAAGCTCTTTTCAAGGACCAAACTGCTCTGAGAAAGTTGGTGATTCACTCTAATCTGACTCTTTATTACAGTGAGTCATATTATCAGAATATTTTATAGCTCTTTGTTATATTTCCTTATGAAATGTTGTAATGTTGAAGTCTAAAGCAGCATAGAATATAAAAAGTAAAGTAAAAGTACTTTAAAATTGTACTTGAATACAGTACTTGAGTAAATGTACTTGTAATGTTATTTTCCAACACTGCTAGCAAATGGTCAAAGCTCTACAATCCTAAGTACTTACTCTATCTCTAACTTTACTTACTTACTTTCTCTATAACAAATTCCACCCTCAAAACTAAACAATGCAGTCAGTTCTAACACAGCTCTAGTGACACCATAAACACAACTAAATCACAGTGAGAGAACTACACACAAGAACAGAAGACACACCAGGTCTGCACAGCAGTTCACATTGATCCACCTACGGTATGAAGCGATCAAGAGAGGGAGGTAAGGAAAAAATGGACACAAGGAGAGAAATAAAACTTTAAAATGATACTGAGGACAAAAGGGAAATGAGTGATTAAAAGATAAACAGAGAAAGGTGTGAACTTAGTTAATGGAAATCAAGCGAGGGTCACTCTTAATCAGACTGAGGTCACAGTTCACACAGTTGGATAGTGCAAACCCAGAAACTACCTCAGTGAGCATGTGACAGCTGTGGTGCTACTGGACCTCAGCCTTGGCTTCGGTCCTGTGGACGGAGCCACCAGGAAGAAGGTAGAAATACCATTTGTTTTCACATATACAGAAACATACACTCACTGGCCACTTTATGGAGTACATCTATACAATCTATTGCAACCCAGTACAACAGCTCTGCCACATATTCTTACTTTATGAAGCTTATAATGGCCAGTTTTTTCCCCCAAACTACTGTTAATTCAACTATATGTTTATTATTGAGGTCGAAGTGAGTGGTGGTGCTGTACTGGACTGCATTATAATAACTGTATACAGTTTTATACTGCATCTGCATGTATATAGAGTGATAAAAATAATAATAATAATAATAATAATAATTCTTGAAAACTATGTGCAGTCATGATATCTTAATAACCCTTGGATACAAAATCATTCAAAATCATTAAAATATGAAGGAAAAATCAATGGAATAAAACTATTGATGACACAAATAAAACTGGATATGAATACAGGTGAGATTCCATGATGCTTTGTAGCATAGAGTATATACCTGCGGCCGCTGGCATCCCTAAGTACAGCTGCCCCTGGATCGACGGCCCGAGCCTCCAACTCCTGCACCTCCTCCAGAAGAGACTTCCTCACACTGCGACGTGTGCTGCAAAGCAGAAATAAGCTCATCAGAACCATGAAGGAACGTTTGAGTGTTTTACTTTGCAGACACATGTGATTCATAATATAAAGTGTGCGTAAGTGTTGACACAGACTCAATATGGGTTATGTAAACGCTTCGGTTAAGTTAAATAGTCTCTGTATGGATTTCCCATGTATTTATGTTAAATGTGCTCTACTTACGCGGTCCAAGCAAAGTCTTTGAGTAAACACGCAGCAGGCACCAGGACCAGGCCCAGCCAGAAGTACCAGCACTGCATCACCCTGCCAGCCTGCAATGACAACACACAGGCTCCATTTATTTTGCTCGTATATTAATTCAATAGAGTATTAAGTCATTTTCCCCTGCAACGAGCACAGAGAAACACATGTGGAAGAGGCAGAGAGAAATGTGAGACAAAGCACATTGAAAGCCATTCACAGCATAAAAAAAATGATAGTTAGCGAGAGTTGCCAAACATATTTAACAGATTTCTCACACCCTGTATCTACACCACAAACTGGATTTAACACAGTATTCCCACAGCTGAAATACAATGCTTCTATGATGTTTAAAGATAAAATTGCTAGTGGATGACCACAGATCCCCCCTACCTGTCTCTGCAGTCCAGCTGCAGCCGGCCTCATCGACCTTTGACCCTTAGTCTGTCTCCAGGGATTAATCATGCATCTAACCACTGTCTCAATTTGTCTATCTGTCTGTCTGCCTGACTCTTACACCCACACATTTCTTTCTCCTGTGGCTCCCTCCAATCTTACTCTTTCACAACTTCCTTTCATTATTAGTGGCTCTATCTGCTGCTTGTCCTCCCCGGTTACTGCAACCCCCATTTTACTTTTATTACACAATCTCCCCCCTTTGCTTATCTGTAAGAGGTCTGTGTGTTTTACAAGTCTTTGTCTGTAGGCGTAAACGTTTCAGTCAATAGTCACAAACACTTTATGCGCCATAACGCCCTTAACGTCTGCTTTATTGCCCATATCATGTGTTCCCTGTGTCCTGTGTTTGGATCCAGAGATATAGAGACAATTTGGTTCCCAGAGGGTCAGGAAACAGGGAATATGAATTGGAAAACCATTAGGAAATATGCTCTGCAGCAGCTGGAATCACATCCAAGTCACAGACGATCCAACTGGACTCACACATACTTTATGTCTTTCTGTCTGTGACAAACACCTACACACAGAGGCAAACAGTTCGTTTTTACAGCGCTGGACATTATACCACATGGTCTTTATACACTCTGATAATACTCAAATGATTTTCTCTGCTTTGTTATACCCATAGAAACAGACTGTTGCTGTCAACAATAATACAGTGAACACAAATCACAACTAGCTGGACACACACCGTGCATTAGTTCTCATGTGCACACTTACAAACACAGTTATTCTGAGCAGTAATTTACAGCTTTTTTCCATCCCGTCCCCCATGGACAGATGGAAATATAGATACCAGGAGAAGGGGAAATAAGAGAGGTAATAGGGTAGTTAGGGGGGGACGATGGAGGGTTGGGGGGGTTGAGTGTCTCTGACCATTCCCCAGTTAGACTGAGCAGCTGCAGAGATATTTGACCGCATTCCTGATTTCTGACACAAATTGAATTAATGGGCTGAGGGTAGTTTAGGCGGCCCTATTCCCTTCCCCTCCCAAGACTCTCTACCCACTCAGTGGGGCACCTCACCTCACCCCAGCCTGATCCCCAAACTCTAAAATGAGTCTCTCAATCAAGGAGTCCACATGTACACTCATCACCACCAGCAGCAGCAGCAGCAGCAGCAGCGGCAGCCCACCCTCTTGAGTCAACACCTCCACAGAGGGCAGTAAAAGACCGGGGCTCGGGTGACACGCAGCAGGTGCAGGAAGCCTGGTGAGAGGGGCTGGAGGGGCATAAATCTCCCCTGGGGCTCCAGCAGTGCCGACGTGGAACACCCAAGAGGTGAGTCTCATAGGCGCCATGTATTGGCTACCGAGAACAAGGGAGGGGCAGGTGATGGAGGTTGCAGAAAAGAGATGTAGAGGGCAGGGCTATTTTAACCCCCTTCACCCCCTGAAATGAGTGACATATGTTTATGGAGAGGAACTTGCCTGGCCCAGCATGTCGGGGGCGATGGGGATGGTGGGCCAGATGGCGGAGTAGACCGCGAAGAAGACCATCCAGAGGACCATGCTTCCCCATACTGCCAGGTGGGAAAACTACAACAGAGAGAGACAGGAAGAAGAAGGAGGAGGAGGATGGCAAAGAGAAAGAGTGCAGGAGAGGATGGAGATTAAGACGAGGGAAGAGAGACAGCGTGAGGTCAAATAGTGTACATACAGCTCATCCGAATATACACAACCTTTCCCTCCCTCCTTCCCTTGTCTTCGTCCAGCTTTCTGTGATCTGCTGTAAGAGGACACTGTGTGAATTCCAGTGGGACCCTGCTTCATTACTGCCAGGCTGTTGTGTGGACAGCTGAACGGACAAAAGTGTCAGCGCCCTTCTGTCCATCCTGCCAATCTCTCTCTCCAACAGTAGAGAGGAGCCAAATCATGTCGTCGTCACGGTCCAAGCTACTGTTGTCTAAATTCTACATCCATCTCTGCTGTCTTTGTTCCAATACAATAACTTTGTACTTCCTTGTTTTAAAACATAATTTTGTTAAGTGCTTTATTGTATTTTGCTGAGGCAAGGTTCAGGTACAGCTGTTCAAGCTTTTGCATCGTAAGAAATCTGTCATATATCTAGTATATCTTTATAGTCAACAACAGGCATTTCATAGGTGCTAAAATGATTAGTGTGAGGGATTGTCAGTGCCTTTAACCCATGCTGCCTGTCGATGGTCTGGGACACAACACAGGTAATTTCTCAGTAATGGCAAGAGCTAACTTTATCACTGCTAGTACTGTAGCTGCCATTTTTTCCATGGAAATCCAAGCTTAATGTTAGCTAGCTGGAGCCAACAGATGATTGTAGTGACTTAATTTTTGGATTGAGTGCCACATACAGATCTACCTCTAAAATGTAATTTTCCCAGTTTACAGCAAGTTGTTTAGTTTTTGTAATCTACAGTGACAATGTCAATATATAACCTTGACATTGTGGTTCCCGAATCCTTGATGTTTGTAAACAAGAAACATGTCCATAGAAAGTAGGACTGACAGTGAGCATATAGATGAGTGTAAAAATGTATTTCCCATGACTCTAATAGAACATTCTTTGAAAGGAATGAGGACATCTGGGCTTCAAATTAACTATGTAAAATTAAATCTGTTTCGCTCTTATGTTTCTCCATGTAGTATTCATCTAACAGATGGTAATCTCACAGTTTTCTGGTCTGTGTTTCTCCTTTGCTGTGCTTTGTCTGAGCAATGATGACGTACACTTGTCCTTTGCAAGTTTAATCTCTTAAAGCAAATTCAACACTTAAAGTTTCCCTGTGGAGTTTTAGACCTCTGGTAGTAGTGGTCCCCCTTTTTGTTAACCTTGCATGTAAGTGACGCGGCACCCATTCCTGACAATGTTTTCACACTATTGCCCTGATCAACACAAGGGGGGTAACATGCCAAAAAGATATGCTGCAATGTGCCAGCAACGGTAGGGAAGAAGAAGACTGCAAGCGAGTAAACATGAATGTAAACAATCCTGGATTTAAAATACTTAAACTATCGGTTTTGCAAATGTTTTTATATGAAAGGAAATGCACTCAACACGTTTGTTAGACATCAATGATACACACAATGTAATATAGTGAGTTTTTTTTTTTTGCATGTATATGACTTTGAAATACTGAACAGGGGCAATGGAAAAAAATGCAGTCACATGTGAACTGGTTGGAAGAAGAGGTGCAAGCAACTGCAATTTAAGAAACCTCAAACCTCCACCACAAGATCAAGGTGAGCCACATCTTTTTCAATGTCTTTCCTGACTATGAAACATTTAAACCGGGCTATGTGAAAACCTCACACTAAAATCTTCTGAGTGGGGCCCCCCACTCCCAGCCCCTCTTATTTATCAACTGTTGAATAAAATACAGCACATGTGGCGTGGCATATTAGAGTGTGTTACTGTTCCTACCCTGGTCCAAGCGGTGGTCTCCATTCCAGCTTTCAGACATACTGTAACTACCACATACTACACACACACACACACACACACACACACACACACACACACACACACACACACACGAGAGGGAGGGCAAACAAAAAAAAACAGATAAAACAGGATTAGTTCACTGGCGACTGTGGAGATAATAAACATTAATAGTAAACTCAGCAATGTCTGTTAAAATATTCAGAACCCCCACAGCCCACTGTAACACACACACACACACACACACACACACACACACACACACACACGCACACAACACAACAAATAAACACCACTGACATTCACATTAGACTGTGGGGAGTAAAATGATAGCGAGAGTGTGAGATTGAGACATGAATTGAGAGAAGAGATGGATGAGTGTGGAGAGGAGACAGACTGGCTAGACGAGACTAGATTTACTAGAGACTCCTAATGGCTCAGAGGAAGCAGCACATTGCCGGTCTATACACAAATACTGGTCATATGCAAAAAACACACAAATCCGCATGCCAAAAGACACAGGAATAAATTATAATGCATAAAAATCAACAATATAAACAAAAAGACACATAAACACATAGAAAATACAAGAAAGATGCTTACTGTGTAGACCATATTTCCAACAAACAGGTAGTCATTTCCATGACCGTTACTGAAGGGAGAGTCTGTGGGGAATACACACACACACACACACACACACACACACACGCACACACATCTCATGACAAAGTGTTACCAGACAGAATTATGGGAATGTAAAGGAATTACTCCAGCAAGTCACTTACCATGCTCTAACATTTTGAGTGGAAACCAAAAGAGAATTATTGAATGAATCAGTGCATTGATACAGTGACCCCAAAACACCTGAAAGACAGAGAGAGAAAGAGACAGAGCGGGGAGAAAGAGGGAAGAAAAGAGAAGTAAACAAGTCAGTGCAAACTAATGCCAAAGCACATATAGGCCCCCACGCTCCCACACACATAAAAACAGCAATTCCTCACAGTTACATACAACTTCCACTGTGTTCTTGCCATCAAAAGTGCCCTCCAGTACTGTACACACACAAACACACATTAACACACACTCACACACATACAGTAGGTTGGGTTGCTGGTGTACCCTCTAAAATGAAAGACTTCCTTATTCTGGCCCTATGAATCTCATTAGGGGTTGTCATGGAAACATCCCAGTCTCCCTGCCACTCTTGTTTACTTGCTGGCGTCCCAAACAAACAGCAGGCATCACTTGTCAATCCCACAGAGGAGCCACAAGGGATGACAAGTCAAATGCAGAGCGCAAAGATGACAGATATAGCTTTGAGATTTAAGATGCAGCACATGTTTGTTTGTGTGTGTGTGTGTGTGTGTGTGTGTGTGTGTGTGTGTGTGGGTGCAATGTGGGTTATAAGTGTGTGTGTGCATGTACCTTGGTGTTGAAGCCCTCGGCATTCTGGGTGATTCTGTAGAGCTGCGGGAAACGGAGCATGTTCTGCTGGCTGCACGGCCGGTCAAATATCCCCAGAGTGAACGGAGGCAGTGCGGTAAATATCTGCATCACACACAAGATACACATACCACCACTGAGACACATAATCACAAAACAGTGTGTATACATACACACACACACTGACACACACTTTGTCTCACTGGACAATCAGATTTCATATCAGACTGTCGGCATTAAAAGGAATTCCACAATGTTTTGTAAATGGGAAGCCTGAACACACATGTATATAAACATTTCTGGCTTTCAGAAAGAGCAGTGATAAGAAGACAAAGTAGAGTGAGATTGATTGAGGGAGATAGGTAGAGAGCGAGAGACGGCACTTGATGTCAACCAAGTAAAACAGGGAGGGGGTGAGGCTGAGGGAGAGAGAGTGGAGAAATGGAAAAGAGTGAGCCAGTTTGAGAGGGAGTGAGGGCGGGTACTCACCACATTGTAGAGGCCTATACACCAGCGCTCAAAAAGGATCTGGCCAGAGAACCCATTCACAAAGGCAAACCAGAGCTGGGACAGAAAAAGAGGGATGACAGGGGATCAGAGGAACAATGGCTGAGGGTAAATCTGCCTTAGGGAGGTACTGATAGTGGAAACAGCAGGGAGAGTTTGTGCCTCTGTTCACCAAAATATATGGACACGTGCTAAAGTAAATTTAGTAAAATATGGTACATGTTGTACTTTATGGTGCCAGAAGACACCAGAAATCATGCACACTGTCAATTGTACTCACTTTTTTTAAGTTAGGATGTTTCAGTGTCTAGACCTTGATCAGGTAAGATTCAGGTAAGTGAATGAAGGTCTATCATAGTTTACAAGACTTAAGACTTTGTGATGGGCTAGAACATTTTATTAAATGACTATATAGTAGAATAGAATAGGAAGAGAGCAAATATTCTTCTTGTACAAACTTCCTCATGATGGGTGATTTCTGTTGGTGAATTCAAGTCAATTTTAAAGGTTCTGTAAAATACCACTCTTAGTAAATGCGTTTACTGAGCCTGTTTATGCTGTTTTTATTCATTGGAAAAAAATATTTTAAGCTCAACAGACTTGTACCTGGTTAAACAAGGGAAACATGGGGGAAAAAAAGAAAGAAAATGAAGGAAAAGGCTAATAGAAAACTTGTTCTCAGCATTTTCATCCATTTCAGTTAACACAGAATAAAATAAGCAAAGGAACAGGAAGCAGCAGAGGTCAATTTTGATAAATACTTGAGCTAACAATAACCACTGATGTGAGAGGCAAAAAAAGAGATGACGGCCCCATTTGTTTATAGTTATTATTCCAAAGCGATTCATCAGGCAATGCATTGAATTTTAAATATAAAATATGCGAATATAGTAGTTGCCCTTCCTGTAGCTCCATTAAGTCTTCTGGCAAGGACTTTTAAATGCATTCCTCACGCAGGTTGTGGCTGACCCTGTAACCACTTTCGGACTTTAATTCGGAAGTTAATTTACCGAAACATAGTGTCTAAATGTGACTCTGGCCCAGAGGAAACCTTCATTAACACCTTCACACACACACACACACACACACACACACACACATATAGCAGACACAGCAGACACAGGCTGATCTGAGGGCAGATAGGGAAAATGTTTGGGGCCGCTGGTGGGAGTTGTGGCATTCCTGGGCATACAGTGGAGCATACAGCCTAGGGGTGAGGTCAGATACACAAAAACACTCACATACACACACCCACCCCCCTTATTCTGTCTCCGCCAAGTGGACAGAGACAGTCTCTAACCTTTGCCCTACAGCGCTCTGCAGGGAGCCAATCATGTGAGATAATCATGGAAACACACACATATACCACCACTCTGTGCCTGTGTGTGTGTGTGTGTGTGTGTGTGTGTGTGTGTGTGTGTGTGTGTGTGTGTATATATATGAGTGGGACAGTAGGCTACAGGCTGTGGCTCCCATGAGGACCTGCACCTGCTGGCATCCTTAATGTTATACAGAGGGGTGGGGTGGAGCACAGCTGACAATAACAGGCAGGCCAGGGCTGCACTGTGCCCCTTCATCTGACACACACACACACAGACAGACAGACAGACACACACACACACACACAGACACACAAAGCTGTCAACCCTTGGAGCCAAGGTCTCGTCACTGCTGATCTAAACATAAGTTTTCTTCTGTGTGTGTGTGTGTGTGTGTGCAAAAGAGACAGAAAGCAGACACCAGAAGGGCACCTCGTCCATCACTGTCAGCCATGTCGACAAACAGCTGCAAACGTCTCTGTTAATGTAACTGTGTGTGTGTGTGTGTGTGTGTGTGCGCGAGAGGGTGTGGTGGGGAAGCTCCTACCTCTATAATGTAGAGGACCACATTCTTATAGAAACAGTAGAGGATGCACTTGGTGACACGGTTGTAGCTCCACGCCCCGTGGACCAATAGCAGCTTCTCTAGGTATGAGAACTACCAATCAGAGAGAAAGAGGGATTTATTACTATAATTAGACAAAAAAAAGAGTTAAAATGGACAGAGAGAATATCAAGAATGTGACCGGGAGACAAGAAAGTTCAGGCAAGAGGAGGCCCACTGATAGAGATAAGTTGTGCAAGATGCCCCAAAGCTCAGAGATAAACAACTCAATCAGTGAAAGTGACAGAATGCATTTGTGTGAGACGGAGACAGAAAAGACAAGACTCCTCAGTTATTAGGAGAATGCTCTGGTTAGAATTCATCCTGTTCACATTTTCATTTACTTGTCATTATGGGCCACAGAGATAACAATTGTTATCAAGTTATCAATTAATCTGTCAATACAAATCAAATTATCCACTAACCTTTTCAGCACTAATGGGAGCTTATGAGCTGTCCTAGTTGGACAATTTATTTATTTAAAATATTGAGACATTTGGGGAAAGGGGATAATAATGTCTAGAGCAGCCCTTATTATCTATTCATGTGATTAATGTGTTTAAATACATTTTAGCATTTAAAAATGACCATTTATTTAATAGTTTTTATAAAACTCCTGCTGAAAGGAACATATTTAAAACAGGAAAAGATGTTTGTGTCCGTCTGTCACAGCTAAGAGCATACAAATGTTTGTATTTTCTTGTGGACTCTTTTATTATAAGAATATAAACACTGGTTTGTATTGAAACATTATACTTGAGTGACCTTTGAAAGTAAACTCTCCTTTCAGTTGTCCCCCTCCAGGGAGGTCAAAGACCAGGATCAGCTGAACAGTGACAGGTAAGGATTCAGTGTCTTGCCTAAAGACACTTAAGCAGGGTGGACAACCAAGCATGTATCCATTAGCTACGTTTGTGCAAAGCCTGTAAAATGTCTGTATGACTCTAACCACGTCTTCTGCATGTCTCCATGCTCTGCCTGCATCCCACCTGTGCTATGGAGTAGTCAGAAGAGTTAGTGGCCTGCATGCCCTCGTTGCCACTGATCCCAACTCCAACGTGAGCCGTCTGAATCATTCCCACGTCATTCGCACCGTCGCCTATCGCCAGCGTGATGGCCTTCACGTGTTTCTTCACCATATCCACAATCTCTGACTTCTGCAGCGGAGACACTCTGCATAAACAACAAGAAAGATAGAGATGGTTGATATTGTGAGTGTATACAGCTGTCTGTAACAGTAGGACATTAGAGGTGGGAAGGGTGGAAGATAAAAGAACACTGAGAGAAAGAAAGAAAACAAGAAATACATTTAGAGATAGAAGGGGGAAAAAAAACTAAGAGGCCAGCAATTAAGAAAGAAGAATAAAGCCAGACAAACTAAGAGTGGGAAAGAGTTGAAAGGGAAAGAGAAGGAGATGGATGAGGCTGGCAGAAACACAGACACACACAATGATTCACTGTTCTGCTAATAAGACTCTGGGTAGCTCATGTTTGATGTGTTTATATACGTGTGTGTGTGTGTGTGTGTGTCTGTGTGTGCTTACAGTGGTGTGTGTTTGTGCATGTCTGCATACATCTGAGTATGCCTCACAGCGTGCGTGCGTGTGCATGCGTGCATGCGAGTGAATGTGTGTGTGTGTGTGCGATGAGGGAGCTTCCAGTGGTACTCCACCCTCTTGACCTGTATCAATGATCCTCCTGTCTATAACCGGTTCTGTCTCTTCACAAACAATGAGGGACCTGGGAAGGCTCCATTACAGACGTTTCCCTTGGGGACACGGATAGACGATAGTGAGGTGTTATGCTGCATTTGCTGAAGTACTGCGGATATTTTTTTCACTTTATGGTGCAATGTGGTAAATCAGCTCCATCCCATGCCCTCTGTTATATTTGTTTCTGATTGGCTTAACTAAAGTTTTCGAAGTGTTTTTTCCGGATCAAGCTATAATTTCTTCCACTATCTGCCATGGAAAGACAAGGTAATTTTGTAAAGCAGGGACGAGAGAAGTGGGGTTGCTTTATTTTAGCCTTTTATTTGTATAGTTCAAAGTTATAGTTCTCTTTTAGAGAGATATCAGGTAACGATCATGCCTCACTGGTAGGAATCTCTGGAGGTGAATGTGTGAGAAAAATCCAACCCCACACACTGTGTTTACACTTTTAAAAACCAAATGACTGGGTTTGAATTTGTCTTTATCTTTGCTTTCAAAACATGCTTTGTATGAGGAGGCGTTCCTACTGCCTGTCATGCACATGCACACAGCTTAAGTGAGTCTTGTTCTTACTACCTGCAACCTGAAAACAAATATATCTACAAAGGAGGAGACATGGGAGAAAACTGATACTAGGACTGGGTTAAAACTTGTATGACAAAGAAGGTTGTATTTCCCACAGTACAGGACTTGCAACTGTAGTAGCTTATGTACAGAATAAGACAAATACAGAATTTAAAGATGGAATATTTGTGTTTTATATAAAAGGTGGTGTTTATTTACCACAACTTCATACATTTGGACATCATTTTGAAGTACAGTAGGCCTCTTGCCTATTGACTGCATTACTAAAAATAAACCCTGACCCTGATATTAAATATTTACATTACATTCCCTGATTATAGTAATTACCTGAGCCTCAGTGATGTATTAGGTGAGAGTAATTTGAGTATCAACACAGGACTACCCACTTAAAGTGTGGCCAAAACTTCAAACGGGAGTCACTTTCACAATGACTGTTTCGGTGTGCGTGTGTGTCAAGTACAGCTCGTAGTCTTCTGGCACCAAATCCCCACCATGTTCATCAGTGCTCTGATAATGATATTACAAAATGAAATTATGAGCAGCTGCATGAGCCATCACATGCAAACAGAATACAATATGATGCTTTGATAAAGATACGACAAAATGAAATTATGAGCAGATGTGTGACCGTGACACACACACACACACACACACACACACACACACACACACACACACACACACACACACACACACAAACACAAACACAAACACACACACCCGGCTGGAGCCCACCAGTCATAAAGATGGTCTATCTTCTCAGAATATGTAAGAAGGATCATGTCCCGGTCAAGCTGAAATCACAGAGCTGGGTGGTCTGCTTAGTATTCATACATAGGAGTCTGCAAAATCAAGAAATTTACACACATGCACAAACACTCTCACACCTCCCACCCCCCCGGCCACACACCAGAGGATATTTCCAGGGGAAAACCTCAGAGTGAGTCTCTGTAGTCCCCGCTGAAGGATGGGATCAACCTCTGCTCTTTGTTTTTCCTGTAACTACGTCTGAAGTGCGTCTCTCGGCCTCTGACCACAAATCTCTCTTTATCTCTCTCTCCGTCTCACTCTACCGTTCCTCTAAACACTGCTAACAGTGTCTGGGAATGTGTAAAGTAGCGTCGGAGAGATGAAAGGCTCCCGGTGCTCTTCACGGTGGAACTGAGCAGAAAATAAGCAGCCACTAAGTCCTCCGATAAACAAACGCACAGTGAAGTCAGTGAAGCCATGAGTACGAGGGCACCCTGACTCCACCGCCCCCTTAGACACACACACACACACGCACACACACACACTCCCAAACTGTGAAACATCCCACACATAAAGTAAGTGAGACATTATCTCACAGACACCTTTATACCTAAAAATTAAAGCTCATTATGTACAGGCAGGTCGTGCCCTGGATGTGCACACACACTTTACAACAGGAATCACTTACAGCAGAGGTTCTCAACACGTGGGTCGGGACCTCCCAAGGCATGTGAGATGATTACCAGAGGAAGGTAACAATCCAAAAATTGAGATCTCTCTCCATCCATCTATCACTGAAGAGTTTAGAGTTCTTAAATGTAACTTGTAATGAGACATTGCTTTGTATTAAAAAGGATCACATGCCCAAAATGGTGGGAACCACCGAAAATATAGTACAAAATACAAATATCTATCAGATACTTTTCATGAACAAGCCATGTAACTAATAAGGGCTTTTTAATCAAAACTCCTGCTCCTCCACACTTGAGTAACTGAAGTTTGCTCTTTTGCACACATTTTAAAATGATTTAAAATCAGGAACTAACTATGAATCCTATCAGACATTGATGCCAACTTTCACTACTTATGTTTGGGTCTATAGACACATTTTGGTCTGTATTAAAAAAGTATTGAGGTTCGGTACTGAGCTTTAGCCAGGGCAGGGACAGAGATACTGAGGTAAGGAGGGAGAGAAGTGCACAGAGAGGGAGGGATGGAGTGAAGGATAGAAGAAAGGAAGCTGGAGGCTGTTTGCAAGGCCTGTGAGACTGGAGTCCGGATATGGCCTGGATATGCAAGGGAGAGTCAATTACTTCCCTCCTGGCTTCAAACACATACACATGCACACGCACACACACACACGCACACAAAATACATTTCCATTCATACATGTTCATAGATTGTTTACTGCATGTTCCCTTTTTTGGTCATGTTCCACTCAGCACCAGCTGTGATGTTTAACAAAAGAGTTTCCACTCGTCTTGCGTGTGTCTGTGTGTGTGTGTGTGTGTGTGTGTGTGTGTGTGTGTGTGTGTGTGTGTGTGTGTGTGTGTGTGTGTGTGTGTGTGTGTGTGTGTGTGTGTTGGTACCCATTCCAGGGGTACCAGCAGTACGTGAGTCATGGCTTTGACATTTCCATGCAGCGTAGTGTATTACATTACTCCTGCTGTGCAGCGGGACAGGCTTTTATCAACCTTGTTCATTTGCTGACCGCGGGCAACCGACAACCTTTACACACACCAGGCACGCAGGTATACAGGCCTGAGTGCGCGCACACACACACACACACACACACACACTCTCTCTCTCTTTATCATGCACACAACAGACTGAGAATTAATCTGCGTGCCATGTGCATTTTTTCTTTAATAGGTACCTCCAGTTGGTGATTGGATTACTTTAGCCCACTCTCACCCACCTCCTATTGTCAACACATCAGGATTCTTCTCTTGAGGAAGACCATTTGTGGTCAAGATGTACAGGTGCAGGACAAAAAGCAGCAAAACAACAACAACTATACTCTACTCTAATGAATACCTTGTAAGTGTAAGACTATTTTTCAGTGTGCTGACAACCTCTTGTTTTTCTTTGTACATAGGGGTTTTCCCACAACAGCACAATGACCCTGTATATCTGTAAAAGTTTGTCTAATACAGGGCGATTCTTCTTTTGACAGATTAAAATTCCAGACTTCTTGCAGACTGATTTGTTTCAGTTTTTTTGGTCATAAGACTGTCCACAATGTAGTTTTTAATGAGGTTTGTGTCGGTTTTTGTAGGGTTTCCGCCTTTCATGCTCCTTTTATGGGCACCAAGCCTTTTTCTGAGCCATGTCTCAACAGAATGAAATTTTATCATAGATTTATCAAGACAATTTTCCTTTTCATTACTAATTAGTCCATCAACTGAACCGTGGACTAATTTAGGTTAATAATATCTTACAACCATTTTCTGTAAGACAGAAGCTGATTGAAATGAGAAATCTCTACACAATAGAATACCTAAGCACCAACATGTTAAAGCACTGCATTTTAATATTTTTTGTCCTTTGAGAATTCAGAATTCCAAACTTTTACAGGCTATCCAGACCTGTGCAGATACTCTGTAATAAACCCAAAGTTTGTTTATGCATGTGTATGTGTGTCTATGTGTGCAATAAATGAGTCTTTCCTACCGGCAGCAGATGACAGCTTTGCAGGATAATGCCAAGTCAAGGAAAGCCTGGCGGAGCTCGAAGGACAGGGCATATTTCAGCGTCTGACCATCAATGATGAGCGCTAGCTCATTTTCCTTCCTCAGTGAGTCACCCAGGGACGAACAGTGAGCTGTCAGTGTGGCACGAGTAGCCTGAAAGGAGACAAAGACACAAAGAGAAAAGTTTTGAGTTTTTCTTAAATCTTTTTATAGCTAGATATTCTCCCTTTATTCCATAAACTGAGCTTCAGAGACTGTTTACAAATTATCAACATGTTTCTACTGAGGAGCCAACTGAAGAGATGTTGCAGATAAAGGCTTAAGTCAGCAACATACACACAAACACATTAGTGCTCATAAGCATGTATCAGGAAATGTTGTTCGCTGTTGGGTAAAACTCTAACCTCTAACCCTGAGGCCTCACCACTAATTGGGGCCAGTCTTGAATCCTAATCTGCACCCTAAACACTCATAACTCTAAATCTCACCCTGAAAATAATTCTTTTTCCTTATACAATCTGGTAGCAGCCCTTTCAAGTCACTGCATTTTCAGGTACTTGTTGAGAAAATGTGGCCTTACAAAGTGGTCAAAATACAAATCACACACACAAACACACAGAGACCAATTTGTTGAAAGATCAAAACCACTGGTGGGAAATGGAAGACATGTGCTCCTGGTTGCAAAGGCTGCTTTCATCTGGGGAAAGAGTTTTGCTTCTGTGTACACTGAACAATTTAGGATGCCAATATAAAGTTCACAGTTGTTCAAGACATCATCACAAAACGCTGATGCTACGAGGGGGGGCATGTTGAACCATGGCATCAAATCTTATAGCTTTACTTCACAAAAGCAGCAACACACCACAGTGGGTGGAAATATGCAAAAGAGACGGACACAACGAGAGGAAAAAGGGAAACAAGATAAATGAGCTGGACTAATGTTGTGGCAGGGTAAAAATGCATCATTCATTTCTCACAGCAAAGTGTGTGTGTGTGTGTGTGTGTGTGTGAATGCCAGCTTGTCTGCAGGGCAGTAGTTTGAGGCAGTTTTGATGGAGCTCTTGATAATAGAGGAACAGGGATTAATAGAAAAAATAAACATCCCATGGAGTTGTAATGAATTCCATGTGGAGGAGCAGGCACGCTACAAGTTACCAGACATGCACACACACAAACAAACACACACACGGCTGGAGCCCACGGGTCATAAAGATGGTCTATAGTCTATGAATATGTAAGAAGGTTATGATTTCCATGGGATCCCCATGTTACAGAACATTTATACAGCCTAATAACATTTCATGGTTCAAATTGCATCATGCTTGCCTTGTGTGGCCAATCTGTACCTTTTAGATGCTAAACAGAAGTGCAAAAGATCTAAAAACAGTGATAAATAAGGTTAAGTATTTCAACTTAAGAGTTCCAGCTCTGACTTAATGTTTACTAAGAGCTCTTTGCGTTGAGGACATCACCAGGTGAATCCAGGTTAAAGCCTATTAAAATCACTCAAAAGCTAAACAGATGGAACAAGAATGTTTTATCCATTAACTGTCTATCTAGGGACAGTTTTGTAAGTTGTACATGTGGAATTCAGCTTATACACATAATAAACAAGGAGTGACGCAAAATGAAATGCCCCATAACAGGAATTGTTTGTGGAACCATGGGCAATACAACTAAACACATAGCAATCAGCTACACAAGACCAAACTCTGGACACAAAAGTGCACAAACATTTAAAAATTTGGCACCGCTAAGAATCTACAGTCTCTCACAGTGGGTTATTGGCAGCCATCGGACCTGAGGGTCCAATGACCTGCAGAGAGATGACCCCTTAGTCCACTGATCAGCATGTGCAAGAGGCAACACAACAGTCACACATACATATATGTAACACAATCATATGAACAATACAGTCTCTCTTCTTCTTGCCAAACAGCGATGCACAAATGTTTCCGCACACAAGTGTCCCTCCTCTTCCAAAAAATTCCCGTCTCTTGTTTTCTCAGCCTGAGGCTGTGTGTTTTTCTTTGTATACCGGAATTCCTGTTTGCATTCACCTTTTTCCCCAAACAGGGGAAAGGAAAACAAAAACATAATGAAAGGATTAAAGGAGATTACAGGTTGTCAGAGTTCTGAAACTCAAAGTGTCTCTGTGTGTGTGTGATGTGCATGTGTTTTTATAGAGGAGGGAAACACGTGTATGCATGTATGAGTGTGTCTGTCTGCATGCAAGTGCACAGGGGTTGTGTAAGTGTACATGTAGCGCATGTGTGAGAGACGAGAATCTGACAAAACCTCTTTTTTTTCCGGCTTGTCCTCACCTCATCACAGAGGAATGGACACAAAAAGCCTCAGCAGCATAATACAAAGTAAACAACGCGTAAGTGAAAAATTATTGTATAAAAACACTGTACATGACACATGTGTGGAGTGCTGGGTGTTGATGCTTTACGTCTTGCACAACTTTCTGCATGGGGCTTGATTCTGTGAAGGTCTTTCCAACATACATGGAAGGGGACAGCTTCAAATTCCACATCGAACGATTTATTTAGTGGAATATAATAATAGGTCGTTGCTAGTTGTGCCTGAAATTCACCATAGTATGAACCCATGTAATTTTCACATTATAAAAAAGGCACTAATAGAGGGGGTCACACATATGGGTCAATCCTCAAGGGAATGCAAACAGTTCACCAGCCTAGCAGTGAGATGCCAATACACCACAGCGACTAGTCACAGCAGGTCCAGTCAAAACTTCAGCGGCGGCTATGATAACCCCCGATAATAATCAGGCTAAGTCTGCGGCGAGCTATAGAAGATTAATAAGGTAACTAAGGTACAAACACTAGTTCGCTTTTAAAGTTAACAGGCAGCCACCTACTCAAGTACAGCAAGTCCAGACTTAACTGTATCCTCATGACAAAGAATGCTGACTTCACATGAAAAGAAACAGCTCACAAAAAGGTCCACTGTGATCTGTTAACACTTTCTGCAAGAGGACAAACATGGAACCAAAGAAAAATCCATTACTTTGTAACTTGTCCTCTTTCTCACGCTAAATTAACCGCTATTTTTGGAGATCTTAGACGACAAGATTGCTCAATTCTTTGATTGCACCAGTTGCAATATAACAGTTCTAATTAGCAAGCATTTTTATGTTCCAAACTAAATGTTTATTTTTCATACACATCAAAGCTTGAAGTGGGCAGAAACACACACACACACACACACACACACACACACACACACACACTTTGTAAACTATGTTCACAGGCCCTTCTGCATGGAATTTTATCAGGTTTATATTTGGATCACTGAATGGGCAGGGCATGGAGGCGGTTTGAGATATCACAGGTCACCTTCTCTTTTTGCATACTTTACCTAAAACGCATAAGAACAAACACCATCACTCACTATCTATATCTATATCTATACATAAAAATATAAATGAACACAGTAAGTATCACTAGTGCCATTATGACAAATGTACATAGGCAGAGAATAAAATATACAAAAAAAGCACTAAGCAAGATAAATGAGAAAGGGCACAAAGAAAAAGAGGCCGACGAGGACAAGGAGTGAAGGAAAAGGAAAAGGAAGAGGGAGAGAGAGAGAGAGCTGCTGAGTGAAAAGAAGGCGGAGAAAGACATGCTCATTTCTGAAGTGCAGATTCTGTCACCAGTGAGATTTAATATACCGTTTAATTATCAGACTGTGCATCTGTGCAAACACCCACATCCTCTGCTGCCTGAGTCAGAAACACACACACACACACACACACACACACAGGGACTTTACAGTGGGAGGCCTGATGTACAAAAAACTATTGTAATTTTAAAAATGCTAGAACAACAGAGCATGCAAGTTGAGGCCCTACATAATGTGAGTGTGTGTGTGTGTGTGTGTGTGTGTGTGTGTGTGTGTGCCCTTGTACAACTATCTTGTGAGAACCAGTTTGAGTTTTAGACCTTGGGAGTGAGGACATTTTGGCCAGTCCTCACTTTCTGAGACCCCTTCAACGGGCTGTTTGAGGGTTAAGACTTCAGGTTAGAATTAAGTTTAGGTTGCGGTCAGAGTAAGGGTTGGGGTCAGCCATTTAGTTTTGATGGTTAATGTTAGGGTTATGCATTATGTCAAAGAATGTCCTCACAAGTATAGCTGTACAAAGGTGTGTGTGCGTGCATGAAGATGATTAATGAGCAGAAGAGAGATGTTGTTTGTTTTAGAGTTGTAGCGCGGGCAGCGTGAGGGGGAGAGGGGGGTTGTGGGAAAGTTAGATGTAATGTATATTCGGAACTATCAAGCTGATCAGGGTGATCGTGTACCACTGCATCATGGGTAAAAGGAGTTTGTGTATGTGTGTGTGTGTGACAGATTCAGGAGGTAGAAATAAGAAGGTAAAAAGGAGACTTTACAATCATATGATTTTGTGTCCTTCAGTATTGACTAAACAGAAGGAGACAGGGCAAAGACTTGTGTCAGTCTGTGTGTGGCATGTGATCTGAAGGTGACAGATGGCGCTTGTCACAGCTTCAGCGGTTGCAAACCGTTTACCCAGGAGGCATCGCTCACAGGGTTTGTTTTGATGAGGAGGAGCACCAAAAGGAGATCGCATTACTGCTCACTCATCGCCCTCACATGGCTCAGCCAAATCTCCCCTCTTCTTCTCCTTCCCTTTTCTTTCTCTATCCAGATTGTCTATCTCAAACATGAAGTACAATAAACATTCCCCCTACTTTATTCACAAACACACTCCTGCACTTCCACTAAGATAAACACATATTTTGTTGCTTGTCCCTGCTCTCCCTCTGAGATACACACATATTTCTCCTGTCACACACCAAAGACTGTGTAGTCGCTTCCTGTGCATAGAGAGGGTGCTGACAGATGTGGACGTAGTAGTGTGAAGGAGACATGGAGCGGAGAATGGGCTTAGTCCGGGGGGGGGGGGGGGGGGGGGGGCTTTGCATCTGCCGCCAAGACTGGCAACTGCTAGATCCACCGCACAGATCAGCCTTCACACTGATAACAGCACAAAGAGGGTGCGATTGAGAGAGTGAAAAGTTGGGACAAATCTTTAAAATTGGGGGCAAAAGGTCAACCTCGAGGTGAGATTTTGATAAGCAGCTTCTGTTTTCGCTCACGGGGAGGTTACACTTTCAAAAAAGGCCCACATGCATAAAGAAGCTGAGCCAGCAAGAGTTATTTTAAGTGTGAGATAAGTGTTGCTCGGAAGACAGTGTCGCTTTGATCCACACCGACCACCAGTCACGACCAGAGCTCTCTGAAGCTGTCCGGATTGACAAGCGTGACTGTGACACCACGGGTGCACACATGAGCAGGTTATATTCATACACGAGAGGTTTCTTCTCTTACATCCATATGTCCAAATGAAAATTCAGATATTCACACAGAGTTATCAATATGATGTTTATGAGGGAGAGGATAGTGAATGACAATTATCTAATTGTCTGTAGGATGTTATTACTGTATTTTGTGTATAAGTGGATGTGAAACAGCACTAATTATTCTAATTTTATAATTGGGTTTTGTAGCGGCAGTTTGTCTTGTTGTTTATTCTGTCTCATGTTTGCTGTGTTGCATTTACACCCACTTGAAAAGTGTGCTACAAACGCCCCCGCTCCAAAGCATACTGTAGATCATGCACTCGTCACATGAAAAATTCCACTCATGACCCATGGTTTATGTTTCATGTCAACCAGCTGTCCCTCTCAAGTTTCCTGTCTCTGTGTGCCATATAGAAATGCGTTTGTACAAACACTTTACAAAAGAACCCTTTGAACGATAATAACCTATTTAATCTTAAACCTCTTCAACAATAATAACTGTGATAAACTTAATTCATTTCAAACTTAAACACTTTATTTAGTATGTCAGTCTCCACATGAAAGTCAGGCTTGGCTACAGACAACCCAACACGGAGCAGATAGATTAAAAAAAACTTGCTCAAAGACACATCAGCAGGGTGGATGGTTGCCATTACTGTGTGTTGAGGCCAGGCTTTCCAGCTGAAAGATGGATTCCCTACTACACCAAGTTGTTTTGTAAAAGCAGTGGTGTACTGAACAGAAAGTCTTTGTCTGCATTTGGCATAAAGACAGCTTAAAACTGCATCACACTGTCTTTCCCCATCTTTTCACTTGATCAGCTCAGCCACTTTACTCGACATTCTCACTACAGCCTTTTTTGTTTATACTGGAAGTCACATCTTTAGACAGAACATCTCAGCAATGGCCTTAATCCTTCAGTGCTACAGTAAATCCTGCCTCATTACAAGTCATTCAGCTGTAGATAAGATTTTTTTCTGCCTGAAAATATTTCTAATCAAATGGATTAGAACGTTTTCTTTGACGTGTAGGTGCAAAAAAAATACTCAAACCTTACGATAACAAAAAATTCTTGTCTTATGTGCTATTGGACCTACCTACATCTATGTGTAAACTCTGTAGAAAGAGTTTCCCGAGGAAGACAGGCTGCAATTAAAGCTTATAGACAAGAATTTCAAATATGTGTAAGCAATAACGTCAAGGCAAAAAACCCAACTTTTTTTTATGTTATCAGCTGTTAGAGCCAAATGTTTCATCCCCCGACCCAGACTATATTGACCAGACAGCAATCAGACTTTGAACTGGAAAAGTACAGTATGTTATGTGTACAGGCTGCTAACACAATCTTCAAAAGTATATTAAGAACCATCCACTTACAGTGCTTACTGTATTGGCTTTCACCCTCTTTTACTAAGGCAATTCTCAGACTAAAGTACCCTTATTACCTGGACATTAAATGTTCACCATGTCCAACTCAATTTACCCAGCGTCTAAGTGGCCCTTATACACTGTCTGGCTTCTGACCTGCAGTTCCCAAAGTCTGGGAGCTTCCAGACAACACTTTGATGCATGCAAATGTAAAATCACAACTATTTATTTTACTAGAAGTTGGCATAATATGGGAAAGCAAAGTGATTATGGGTGTGAAGTCATGCAATTCAATTTAAAAATCAACCAAAACATTTAAATCCTTTAACACAGGATTCCAATTGGATGCAATGTTAACCACATAGGGGTATCTAATTCCATGTTGATCATGCTATAGACTAATAAAATCCTTCTAACAGCTCACACTTAAAGACACCCACAATCTGCGCAAAGACTTACATGAATCAAGAAGATTATGAATGTAAACATAGATGTCTCTCCATCAAGGTTTAACACACACTTTGGGCCCACAAACAGGCACTCATCTACAAACCCATAAACAAATACACACAAATACACACAAACTTTGCCTGCGCTTAAAATTTATGAGGCATAATCTCCCCAGTCTCACATATAAACAAACTCTGTAAAAGTGAACACATGCGCGCGCGCACACACACACACACAAATTGGGGTGTGTGTGTGTGTGTGTGTGTGTGTGTGTGAGAGAAATGTGTGGAAATGAAACAGACACCGAGACACATGACAGTAATCAAGCCACTTAGGTTAAGCAGTCACACATGAAACCTGAATGCAAAGAAGACATAACTGGGGTAGAAAACTAATCTAGAGGTAACGAATGTCATAAGGAACATAAATAGACTAAAGATATATACAGTCTGTACATTCAGCAGGAATTTAGCTAGAAACAGGTTGGAAAAAAGAGACACAAATAGTGTGGGAATACTGTGCGATCACTGAAAGCCAGGTAATGTATATGAAAAGAGAGAAGGAGAGGAAAAGAAGTGATAGTTCAGTGCTTGTCTCTTTTCATCCCTTTCTGCAAAGGGACACCAGAGACGTTAATTACCTGCACCTGTGACACACAAAGAGCCTCACCCACCAATCTGGCTGTGGACCACACCCTAGTTCCCACGGTAACCTGGTTAAGACCCCACCATGTAACCCCCTCCCTCCGGTTCACACACAAAAAGTCCCAATACTGTACATAATGTACGCAGACGTGAATGAATGAGGTCAGAAGGAGGAAGAGGAGGGTGTACTCACATCCAGAGAGTCCTCGTTGACGATGATGAGGGACATGCCGTGTGTCACCAGACGACAGGAGTAACCTGAGAAACAGAGACAGATAGTCAAAGGTAGAGAATGGGGGATGGGAGAGAGATTAGATGTAGTCAAACCTAAAACACAGGCAAAAAAGTTGTCTCATGTACCACTGGATTTGCAAAACCCTGCTCTATTCTCACACACAGCTATCTAACTCGATTCTCCTCCATCATCAAAGTTATATTATAGTCTGTTATGCATAGTTCTGCTACATCATGCACCAATATGAGCAAAAATGCTAACTCACAAGTATTCTGAATACTAATACAGGTGTAGAGAGCAGTTCATTATATAAAGATATGTGAAAAATAAAAAAATGTGTACAGTATAGTCTCTCTAACTAAGAGCGACAAATGTCTACTCAGAAATGTGGCTTTTCCAAGTCTTGTTTTTGTGGACATCTGCCACCAACTTTATCCATGACTGCCAAGAGAAAACAGACACACTTATGTCCCTTCTACCCTGCGTACACTGGCCACCAACATATTTAATTAGAGATTGGAGGCATCTCTGGCATTTCACAGCTCACATAATGCCCACTATTCTTCTAGCACAGATTTAATAAACTCCAAAATACATACAGTTTCGCACACTGCTGTGCAGTGACATGGAGACTTCCACACAGTCTCTGGATTTGCTCACATCACTGGCACATACTCTGCTCTTACTTTACATCTGCTCGTGGCAGAACGGTCCTTCTTATGACTTAAACTCACATTTTGGCCATAGTGTTTATTTTAAATGCTTTCACCTATGTTGATTGCAGTCTCCTGCTTGTCCCCAGTGAGGACCCAGATCTTGATGTCAGCCCTCATCAGAGTGGCGATTGTCTCTGGCACGCCAGCCTGGAGACGGTCCTCTATGGCTGTGGCGCCCAACAGCATTAAGTTCTTTTGGTGAAACAGAAGAGCGTGACAGATAAAGAGACAGAAATAATTTGAGATGAAAGATTCAAAAAGAGTGAGAACAAAATATGGCATAAAATAGGAAAGTAGGTTAAAATAAATCATATTTATGCTACAAAGTAGGCCAAGCATCACCAGACTGTTTGTGAGGGCCCTTTCTCTCCAGGGAACATCATCCAGATCTAATTTGAGGATGAGAACGATGCCAGCGAGTTCAGTTTAGCTGGTACAGCAGCTCAGTCTGGACCTCTGTACCAACTTAGTGTCTTCGTGCCAAGTAGTAACCCATTACCTTCCCTCCCCCCTTGCTTTAATTTGTTCAGCATTTAAATGCATGTGTACCCTCATTAGACACACTTGGACGCACACACAAATACTCACAGACACACAAGTTAACACTACTGTGTTGTTGACTCCAGTTTTATGGGGCTTTTGGCAGGCTGGTGTGGGTAATTACCCTTGTGGTCCCCCAGTCTGAGCTCCCCTCCTCCTCCTGCTTCCTCTCCCCCCCCCCCCCCACTTACTTTTCTCACCTCGACTTGCTACACTAAATCCTTGGTTTTCCCACATATCAGTTCAACTCTCTTCTAAATATCTTCCCAACTGAATTCTCCACATTTTTTTTGTTTACACAACTGCCTCCCCCTTCAGTGCTACCTTTCTGACCAACCAATACAAGATTTACACAATATCATCCTATTGGCAAGGAGCAGTATCGGTCTTCACATTTTACTAAAAAAAAGATACACCTTAAAAAGGGAAATCTGACTGTGTACTGCAGTCTACAGCTGTGATGAGTAATGAAGGAACACCATGTTTATTGAAGTGTGGGAATCATTGGAGCCACCCTGCCACCTGCTGGCAAACAGGAAGTGTGTGTTTGTGTGAGTGAGTGAGTGAGTGAGTGAGTGAGTGTCAGACAGAATTTAATATTCTTTCAGGTCTCTGCTTTGATTTCATATCTATCAATAATTAAACTTTATATCTGCTACAACAGCAAATTTCCATCCTGGAAATGTTACATGTCAATCTCAGGGCTTTTAAACTTTAAGGTGCCATTTTTTTAAAGTCTAGACTTTTTAAGACTGTTACACTCTTAAAATAGGGATATTTAAGACAGCAGAGACTGTTTTCACCAGGACCTCAGATCTCATAAGGTCGAAGGCCAACAATACACAACGCTACAGAGAAAGAAATGTTTACCTTTTCCAGGAGTTCATAACACTCCTCTAGTTTCTGAGCGCGGTCTTTGAGCACAGTGCTGACACGATTGTATTCCTTCAGCCACTCCTGGTAGGCGCCTTCCTCCAGGTCCACATAGGCAAAACACAGAGTCCTCAGGCCTGGGCGGGAGGGAGGATAAGACAATCAATCAGTGTGATGATAGAGCTGGAATAGATTCTTATTTTTTAAATGGGAGTGAGCAGTCAAATGTTTTTCCATTGGAACGCTGAGAAACAGACAGAATGGAGGAAACTCAGGAAAGATGGTTCTGATGTAATTTAAGCCTCAACCAGAGGAAGAAATGTCAAGTCTTGACGCTTAGGTACAGAGGAGTTGATTAAGTAGCTGAAAACGAATCAATAAGGAAAGCAACACAAAGGCAAATGGCTATCCAGGAAAATAAACAGGAATCTTTTAAACAGAAAGAAACTCAACAATGGCTTCTGCTCCCATCCTCTCCCTCTCTCAGTTTTTCCTTCTTACCTTCAGTAGCAAACTGTTCCAGATGGGCAACAGTTAATTCTTTATACTGGGACGCCTCAGTCAGACGCTCAAAAATGACATTATCCTGCAAAACAACAAGAACAATAAGAAATTCTGGATTCAATGACAAAAATTTTCAAAGATATTTGGAGTGCTGCATTAAAATTATAATGAGATAAACATACAGCTCCTTTGCAGTACAGACGTAGCGTCCCGTTGGGAGTTCTGACCACCACAGACATGCGTTTGCGGTTACTGTAAAGGAAGCAGTGGGTTTAGTTTTAAAACACACTATAGTCTTATATAACAGTGTTATTTACTGACTGAAAAGAACATTTATGAGAGTATTACCTGGAAAACTCCAACACATTCAGTAGCTCATAGCTCATCTCCTTCTCTCTCTGAAATGCACAACAAAAATGTCAGCTCCTAGCTTTGCAAAAAGCAGCTCTTACTGCAGTAAAACACACAGATACACACTTACAGCTTCTATAATGACTGAATGCGGGGTTCTTGCAGTGAAGACAAAGCCAAGTCCTTTGGCTCCTTTGACCAGGGCTCCTTCATCTGGTGAAGAGGCCTGGTAAATTATCTGGTTTTCCTCCCTCTCTGGGACCACGGTGTGGCACACCGCCATCATTGTCAGGAACTCACAGATTTGAGGTGATGTAGGCTGAACACATACGTACAAACAAAGTGGACATTGTTTTTAACAGCAACCTCCAGTCATTTTTTGGGCGGAATAGGTTTTCTTTCAAATAAAGAAATATGAGGTAAGCTTCAGAGACACTTACATGGTTCTTCTCGATGTTTTGGATGAGAGTCGGGTCGTCAAACTCTGTAGAGTTATTACTGTTGGACGGCAGATTGCTGTAAGACAAGAAAAAGCAATTCATGACGGGAATCATTTTAGTAATTGTGCATTCAAATAGAATTTGAGGCTAAAACAGGTGAGTGTTTGTCAACTTTTTGTCTATTGCTCTGATCAAAGCATGCACAGTACATTTAATTCTCAAAGCATGCAGAACGTTGAATGAATAAAAGAACAGTAGAAAAGGGAAAGACAGATGAGAGGGTCAGAGGAGAAGGTAACTAACCTGAAGTCCTCCATTGAACGATCACAGTCAAGATCAGGGAAGTGACTGCAGTGATGAGTGAGGTTGTATTGCAGAAAAGGAATCAGTTGATGAGTTTTTTAGTTAATTTGATTAAGCATGCAAGAGTTCAATCAATTGAATTAATAGCAGCTTATTCTACACTACAAAATTAGTCTGAGACAATTAGTTTAATAATTTGTCATTAAAAGGAAACTCAGTGCAAAAGGGCATTTAGTGACATTCTGAGCTCATTTTCTTTTAGTAGGTGGCTCCTTGCACAGGCAGAGCTAAGAGGCAAGAATGAATTTACAGAAAAAGAGATGACTGACCCATATGTAATCCCCGCAATGGTACACTTCTTAAAGTGCATGACGTTACAGGTCAGAGTTCCTGTCTTGTCGGAAAAGAGATACTTCACCTGGAAAAGACAAACAGACAGACAGACAGAAGGTAATGAAAGCAAACACAGCATGTTTTAACAAGCGTGTTTTCATTGAGTGTGTGTTTTTGGGCATTTCTACTTCCATCCTACAACCCCTGATTATGAGAACAGGGAGGAACTGACCTGGCCCAGTTCCTCATTAAGATTGGATGTTCTAGCCATTGCCGGTGTGTCTGTCTCAGCGTAGTACATCTCCATGTCCTGAGAAAACGCAAACACAAAAAGAGTTATCAGGAATATTTGACTGCTTACAGTAAGTAGACTTGAAAACATGCATTACAAAACACACATACCCAGTTGATGAAGAGAGCCTGTGTGAACTTGACCACCTCTAGAGTGACCAGCAGGCTGATGGGAATCAGGTTGTTGTACAGGATAATGAACGTCAGCAGGTTATATGCAAAGTTGGTGGAGATGTCACCTGCAGAAACACAAAATATTCACTTACTTTTTTACTTTTAAATTGTGTATTAATTTTTCATTACTGTAAAGAGACTTAAGTGACAAGTCGTGAAATGTGGCATGTGTTTGCACTCTCACCAGCCCGGGACAGGTACCAGCACGCCTCTTCAGTGTGTGTTCTGTTCCAGATGGCGGCACCCACAGAGCTGACCAGGGCCATGACCAGCAGGATGCAAAACAAGACCAGGATCTGCATGTTGGTCACCCGCTCCACGTTAGAGCGCTTCAGTGGTGCCTTGGTGGAGTTCTGGGAGATGGACAGGTCAGAATCAGAAAGCAACAAGTGAGAAACACGACGACACTCACATCAAGATGGTGCTGGATGAGGGTCCAGTTTCACAGAGTTAAAATGGTTTCTCTGGGGAGTAAAAGCCCACTTGCAGCACCTTTTTAACACTTTTGCCTCACTAATTTAATTTGTCACGCACAATTACAAACATAATTATCATTAAAATGTTCTTATCATTTTTGGCAGAAGAATGTGTCAGCAATCCAAACACTGAGTATTAAACTGACTGAGGATTAAAAGTACCTCTTTGCTTGGACTTGCTCCCAGTTATGAATGCGTCACACAGTTAATTAAAAGCTCTAAACTATTCCTTTGAAGTTCACCAAGAGGGAAAATTAAAATGATTAAAAAATATCAACTCAAATGCCAAAAGTCCTTTGCTCTTAGATGTTCTGGAGCCAGGATTTTTCACGCATTATACACAGTTTACTGAATTCAAGACAATGGGTTTACCTGCATCAGTTTGGAGTCATGGCCAGTGTAGACAACAATTCCCACAACCCACTGTGTGTTTCTCAGCTGGGCACCACGCAGCAACACCTGGTCTGGACCCAGGGGAGCTGGACTGAGAAGAACAAGAATAAGCAACAAATATTAAAAATAAATGCAGATTTATGGCGATCTGCAGTTTTTAGTTATTTGTGAATAAAACTGACGCATTCAAAAAAAATAGCTAAATAAAAACTATTTGTATTTTCTTCTTTGAAGTCACTTCTCAAGCTTTACTTTTCTTTTTTTAATAAAAACTTGACTGACTTTTAAATCTTATGTGTTTTGTGCTGGATGAAATAACTGTAACATCTATGTAACGAACATAGTTTTATCCTGCTGTTTTATACAAAGATGCTATTTAGATAAAAATTATTTTAAAACATTTGCATTTAACACTGACAGTACACTTGCTATTGTCAATCAATAACTTATCAGGAAAAAAAACAAACATGTATATGTGTGTGTGTCTCACTTCAGGTTCTCCAGCCGCAGTGTGCCAGTGAAGTCGTACAGGTGTCTGTTGGGGCCTTCACACTCCAAACGACCAGACAGTGCCATCAAATCCTCTAGGTTCTGAGCACCAGCTGTGAGTGGGAGACCCTGGAAAAAATGAATCATGACAAGTCAAGCAAAGGAAAGTTTATTGAGGGAGCACTTTTCCTTTTAAACAGGGTTATCACAAAGTGCATTATAGAAAGGTTCATCAGAAACATGATCAGATCTTGTGTGTGAAATGTGAGGACTGTGAGGAAGTAAGATTTCATTTGATACAGAGTCCTGAAAGCCGATGGCCAAGATTTTTCAACATCTTTTATTCATTTGTTAATTTGCATCCAAACAGTAACAAGTAATAGATGTTTCTAAAACCACATTTGAGGATCATGTCATACCTGTCTGATCTTCAAGTTGGTTTCTCCATCCAGGTTGGAGGTCTCAGTGTAACACATGGCCTGCGGCTCGCTGTGGGGAAGAGGCAGAGTTGCATCAAAACAATGAAGTGCTTAAAACAATTAATCCATCAATCAACAGGAAATCAGTCAGTCAATTTATTATTAATATTGAATCATCAATTTTTTTTTTTTTTAAATAATTCCTTATGATTATTACCATTATACTTTTTTTTTTACAATGACAATACTTTCTTCCCACAATTTAAGGCCATTAATCAATTCATCAAAAGAAAAGTCAATACATTGATTGATAATGAAAATAATCATCAGTTGCAGCCCTAAAAAGTAGTACAACACACAACAAATGATTAGAACACATATATATTAAAAGACAAACATACACACATGCATATGTGTGCACATAAATGCACATACACAAAATGAACACACTCATGCACACTGGAGTCTGACCTGGAGGACACAATAACCATGTCAGCTGGAAGGTGCTGGCCATTGGTGACCTTCACTATGTCTCCTACTGCCACCTTGTGGCCGGGATGCAGCAGTGCAACAGCATGAGAGAGGAAAAAAAGGTGGGGAGAAAGAAAAAGAGGGGTGTTAAGGCAGAGGGTAAGGGGTAATAGGAGAGGTAAGGTAGGAAGTGAGAGGGGGGGGGAACAAGAGGCAGGTTAATCAGTGACCAAACGAGAGGCAGCCAATAGAGAGAGAGGAAGCCTTGAGATAAAGTGACAGTGAGCACAGCAGTGCATAGCTTCTACCGTTTTGATTGGGCTGCAACAAAGGCAGACTTATTCTGGTAGATAACAGAGTGAATGAATGAGGACAGTTTAACTCAGTTCAAGGAGACATGACACAGCCATTCAAAAAAATTTGGCCTTAGAAAGCTGTAGCTTTTTAAAAATATTTTTAAATGGGAAAAATGTTTTTATGACACTTTATAACATTAACGAAATAAAAAAGATTCTCTGGATTACCTAATTACAGAAAAAAGATAACCTTAAAAAAAACTGAGGTTTGGTATAAGGTATGTGGAGTTGATATCATCAGGACAAACAGACAGACAGACAAACTCAAACACAGCCAGTGTGCTACATCAGGCACAGTGCAAACTATTCAATCTAGTTCTTCAGACTGCTTGTTCTCTTGAGATCTGGAGCCAGACATGTTTTCCCAAAACGCAGGACATGAGATAAGCTTCGTTCCACCACATACCAAGAACTGTGATTTGGGGAATGTTTCTTATGGGACCTTCATTTGGGCAAACCGGCTTTCTACCAAAGCACTACTATACTATATTCTACAGCATGTAATTAATCATCATGTACAAGGCACAAGGAGAAATATTTGTTTTAGTCAAACTGTGTAATAAGTTCTCATCTCAAGAAAAATGGAGTAGTTCAGGGAAACTACTTGTCACCACGCTTCTTTAACATGAACATTATGGAGTTAGCAGGAGCGACTGGAACAAATTCCTTCACCTGTTCTGACCTTGAATAATAAAAAACAAGGGGGGGTAAATTCCTGCTCTACACTGTTGTCACCCACATAATAAGGGCTCCGGTTTGATTTGATTTGACCTGCTGGAGCAACACTATGCACAGCTGGACTCAGTTAATGAGTACATTCAAGAACAAGACCAGATCTCAAGAAAATAGTTATGCATTTGTTGTAGAACATGTTCTATGCAGTACAATGCAGCATGCATTGTACTCTGGCAACAAAGGGTTCATTTTGCTCAGGTAACTTTGATTTGGCAGAGATGCACTGGTGGCTTTTGCTGTATTTCTTGCCTAATTGCATCACCTTATATTTACGTTATTGTTTGAATGTTTTTGCTTTAACTGATTCAGTTTTGTTTGCTAATTTACTTACTATTTTATCTATATTTAGAAGATATGTATCTTTTCACCTTGCACTTCTTACAGTATTATTTTACATCTTTCTCTCCAACTGAATTGTAAGACTGAGCGAGGTAGAGAGAAAGACAAAGCACAGGAGTGATGACTGAGAGAGTGACAAAGATTAAGTCTGTGATGATAGTGATACCTGTTTCCAGATGATCGTCTGCCAGGCTCCGTTCCGCAGCACTGAGAGACAAGGACAACACAGCCATCAGTCAGCCTATAGAGCAGTGCTCATACAGTATTCATAGTGACTAAACTTTTGTCTGAGGGTCTGCCCTATAGTGAGTGACACACAACAGCTATTCACTCAGCCATGAAAGGAAAACAAAACCCACACAAATAGACGCAAGCACACTCATGGAAAAGTGCAGTGACAATTGATGCACATTAAAGAGGACACACACACGCAGACGTTACCTGTTGTCTTCTTCTTGTTTACGGTGTTGTCTGCTTTGTGTCTTTTCTGTAAAGACACAGATAAATTAGGCTTTTAAAATAACCATATGATGTCTCTCTCTCTCTCTCCTACACTTAAAAATAGGTCACTTCTGCCAATATAGCAGGTGGCGCTATGTTACTCACATAGTCCTCTATGATTTCTTTGATCCCGGCCACGGTGAGGATGAAGATGAGCGGGACCAGTGTTGTGTAGCGACCAGTCGGTGATACATCAGGGATTTGCTGATAAGAGTCAAGAGAGGCAGCACTCAGAAATCCCAGACTCATAGATAGTGTTGAGTAGCTTAAAGCACCCATAATGGACCATCAGAGTGATGGCACAGATAAAAATTAGTTGTTGAAATCACACAAGACAGTGGAGTATAATCAATGTACTCATTAGTACACATTAGTAATATTTAATTAACATGTATTGATATATTGTATCCATTTTGGCGCAAGCCTGTGATGTCACCCATTTGTAAAATATTCATGATTCATATTTATCTTGTATTCTGTTCCTTCTGGCTTTCTGAGGAAATATACCAAATCTTAATGTTTGCCATTTAGAAAACAACTCTCAATAATCCATAACTGTGTGGGCCACAGAACCAACGGAAACCAAACAAACAGGTCACTGTCGTCACAGTTTTGTGCGGGGGGCTCACCTGCATGAGTGCGATGAACAGGAAGAAGGCATTGGCAGCCCGTCTGATCTGCTCATAGAGGAACCGGGGCAGAAAAGTGAGAACCCCATACTTGGTTGTACTGCAGAAGAAGTACAGGAAAGAGGAGACTTTACATTTTGTTTGCATTAAGACAAATGAAAGCAGAGCCAGGTAGTGCATTAGCAAAAGTGGGAATTCATGCATTAATGATTTGTTTAACCTGATAACTCAAACAATGTTACCTTAAAGGCTGAATAACAACAGACTCCATTTGGGTTTCAATATTGCGGCACTTGAAAATCTATTTGAAACACTCAATTATGCTCAGAGAGGGCAAAAAGAGCCATTATGGGCTGCACACACATCACACCTATAAATACACCAATACTTTTAATCCAACAACATAAATTTAGACCCAGCATCCCAGAAAATAGATGCAAGAAACCTTGGCAAACTGTTGATCTGCCAATCAACTGTATTGATCAGACAACTGTATTGATTAGCTTTTTTATAGGGAGGAGCTACTGTAAGAGCTTTTAAAGAGGCTAAAAATAAAAGTCAAGGCCTGCCTTGTTTTTTCCTGTGTGGCATGAGTGGAAAGAAAGAGCTTCTGCAATGGCTTTTGTTTAATGGGTAGTGCATGTTTGTGTACATAAGAGTATAAAGTGCATGCAGTAAATGCACAGTTCAGAATCTCCTAGGAGATGAACCCATAATTGCCTTTTCCATCTGCCTCCCTCACACTGACACAAATCTACAAAGAGCAGGACATTACACACAAAACAGAGGAGCAACAGCTGTCACACACACACACAATCTCCTGACCCTCATGCTCTGGATACCTCAGAGTTAGTGATACTACACCTATGATCCACCAGATAGAGCTGCCTTAATCTAATCAAAGACAAGTGATACCAGACTCCACATACACCAATGACACACACACGCATTTCCACTGAACCAGGCAAAAAAAAAAAAAAAAAAAAAAAAACAGCAAACAGCAAACACATCTGGCTGTGTTACTTTTTCATACTATAGATATCAAACTTGCTGGTGGTGTTAACAGCTGTTCGCGGCAGGGGTGATGCTCCCCTGCTGCTGTGTGGCTTTGACATGTTTTTTATTTTTTTTAAAAAAGGTCAGTGTTCTTCATACTTTATAGGCCAAAACAAAACAGTGGGTTGAAGTCAGAGAGGAGTAATCCCTCTAAGCTGAAGAAACCAGGCAAAACACAAGCAGGTTTGTGTATGTAAAAAAAGATTTCTCAGTATTTTATGTCTTTTTCTAAGAATAACAGAGCCGGTTGCTTTGCTGCATTTGTACGCAGCCCAGCCACACTAATGCTCAGGTTGTATGAAACAACTGCATACAATGAAATATAGAAGTGGAGGACCTATGGAATAGATAGGAGGTGAGTGGAGTGTGCAGATAAAAGCTACAAGGCTTTAATCTGAGAAATCAATAAGGCTATTGAACCTTTAAACATAAACTAAAGTGTTACAGGAACACAGGGACATCAGAGGGCATGCATCTGGAGCCAGAGTGCTCTTGACTCTCCAATCAGCACTGAGCGGGGGCTGACCGCCACATGTGACACAATCAGATGAGCCAGGGAGCACCCACCTTAATCATATTTGGAGAGCTGAAATAGGCTCTTTAAAAGTGAAATCGAATCTCCTGACAATAATGGGAGACCACTGAATGTCAACTGTCTTACGACAAGCCCTTTAACACATGAAAACATGAGCCAAGTGCTGGCCATGGCGCCAGGCGCAGTTTGTACATACAAATAGGAATACTAAAAGGTAAAGACAAGGGACAAATTAAATTGGCGTCTGTCTGAATCAAACTGTAATACTGTTGCCGGAATGTGACTTCGTATTTATATCCACAACCTAGCCCATAAAATATGCCAGTGACAGCTGGGATGGTTAAAAAAAAGAGACTCCTCCACTGCAGTGCTTAACATTTGGCCGTGCCCATGTCCCTGACTATGACAGATAACAACATACAAGCAGGAAATTCACTCTGATTCTTCATGTTAAACCACAGAGGCCTCTAAGACACACCAGCAGCATAATGTGTAACAATTATACTATTATGAAATGTGGTCCAAACTTTGTAATCCACTTCTTGCCTCAGCTGCACAGACCACAGACTTCTAAGAAAATCACACATCCAGTATTTGACTGAGGAATACGATCAGACAACCTTTATTCTCAGTGAAATCCAGGGCCACTCAAACACAAAATACAGCAGATAGACACAGCTACGTTGCTTTATGTAATTTATGTAAACAAATGTGAGTGCAGTAACTTTATTTTCATTGGCAGCCTTAAATATTTATGAGGACGTATTGATTAAGCAACACGGTCAGGTTAAATTGTAAAGCCAAGCACTTTTCCACTGAGGTTCTCAAGTGGACTTCAAGCAAGGACACACGACACCCGTTATGACCACATCACTTAATAGGTGAGCTATTAAATAGCCTTATCAATAGAGTTTCACCGGTTAAATTGTAGTAATTGTAGAACCCAAAAACAGGAAAGAGAAAAAAAAAAAAATCTCAGTGGTCCAAAGTCTACTTGTCGCACATGGCATGCTGGGTAGAAAAACATACAAACGGGCTGTAATGTCCTTCAACCTGACAACATGGGTGTAAAGCCCCTGTGAGCAAATGTCCACAGTGCTGGAGTGTCTTCCAGTAAGACACTGAATCCCTACAAGCTGACCCTGCGCTCTGATCTCCCTGGAAAAGGCTTCAGGCAAATTAAATTATTTGTATTAAAGTGAATATAGTCAGGATGAGCTCATCACCCTCTAAATAAAACAAACAAAACAAAAAGTATCAGATAAGATGATCAGAGGTCATTTAAGTCTGGTGATAAGTAAACTCCTTTCTGTACATAACTCATTCTCTGCTGGCTGGTCATCAAGTAGGCTACTATTTGACTTTAAGTGAACATCCAAAGGGAAATAAAAAAAAAAAAATGCACTGCATACAAGCCACAACGTGCATCACATTAAACGTGACACCCACCTGACATGGTTGTCGCAGAACTTGGTGTTCTGCTGCCGGTTGAGCAGCACAGTCCGCGCCGTGGCGTCTACGGGATCCGCCTGGGAAGTGGTCCCGGACATCTCATCATCTGCCTTGCGGTAACCGGCGGACGAGCAAGCGGGTCCTGCACCGTTGGATTGATGGGAGAGAGGCGAGGCTGAGTGAGTGCGAGACAGTGAGGCAGCGAGAGAGACAGAGAGACGGAGAGAGAGAGAGAGAGACAGAGAGAGAGAGAGAGAGAGAGACATGGACGGGAGACGTAGTTTACAGTTCAAAAGCGAAGGCAACCAATTAGTACTAGAGGCTACTCTGTGCTGATGTATGCTGAAGCCGGCTTGGGTCGATTCAACGACGTTCCCCGTTCAAAAACCAGCCCCCGCTTGTCTTTCAGTGTTGTTATTATGCAGGTACCGCCAAAGCACACACGCGCGTTTCGCGACGCCCACGGGGACCCCCCGCGTATAAAGGATCTGCTGAGGGATGCACAATGGCGAACAAACACGCCGGGTTCGTCTGTTTTTTTTACCCGCGCGTCGACTTGTCCGTGTGCGGTGCACGGAGGAGACCCGGCCGTCGCTAAACTGCAGGCGCACGTAATCAATTTAAAGAGAGGGACAGGGGAGGATGCAACGCGGTTTGTGTGCAGACTCCCTGCCTCCCCGCCCGCCTCGCTTTGTCATCTCCAACCATTTTAAAGCGTCGTGATCTCCGCTCAGTCACCCACGCCTGAGCTACAGGAGCAGGGCTTTCTTTCTTTTTCCCATCCTCGAGTGCGCCTGAGGACGGGTGGATGTGCAAAGGCTCTGGTTTTTTTTTTTTTTTTTTTGGCCGGGGCGTTGTGTGGAGATGAGTGAGAGCAACGCAAAAAAAAAAAAAACAAACAGGTCCGGACGCCACAGTTTAACTCAGCCGGCGCAACAACGGGCGAACCTGGGCGAGGACAGATGCAGCAGCGGCGGCGCGCCCGTCGCTCCTCTCGCCTCCTTCGGCCTCGCTGCAGAGGAAGCTCCCGGTCCCGGTGAAAGACACTCGCCCGCCCTGCTCCGCCGCCGTGTCATCTGGCCACCTGCCGCCTCGGGAAGCGTTTATCGGGCGCGATTTTTGGACAGTCTCCTCCTTCTCCTCCTCCTCCTCCTCCTCCAAAATTGTGGATGCTGAGCGGCTCACTGCGGCCGGTCCGGACAACGGGAGGAGGCCATATGGAGCTCCTTCAGCGCTGCGGAGGGGCAGAGCCGCGGGCTCCGCTTTTAAAGGGCCAGAAGCCTGGTGTCGCCTTAAGGTCTTGTGGTCAGGAGCGGGTGGGTCAAATGACAGGCCGGGGGCCAGGATCCGTCCGTCAGGAGATCACTTCATGTCGCTTCCCCTCCGCTGCGGTGCCTGTGCAACGGCGGCGCTCACTCTTGACAGGTTTCTGCTCCACACGTCTTCTTAGTTTGCATAGATGCAAGTGATACAAGTGTCGTGCTGCATCTCCAGTAATGCAAAATAGAATAATATCTAGAATGCATGTTGTAGATTCTGGTAGCCATTCTGAAAACACTGTCATTGTCCTGATGATACTATTCCCAAAAGCCTTAAAGTGTGCCTGTAGTGCTCAGTTGTTAATATACAGAGAGCTCAAATGCATCACTAAACATTCCTACAACAATCCTACAATATTACTACAAACTCTCCTCCTACAATGTATTATGGGATTATTGTAATTCTTATTTAGTTGTATTATTTATTGGGATCTTTGCATTGTGTGTGTGTGTGTGAGACAGAGGCTGTAAGTGAAAAACAACAACAGGCTAATTGTCTAAATAATTTAGAAAAGAATAAGCACTGCCAGGGTTTAGCAGATTGAATTTCAGCAGTCCTGAAACTCTATTTCTGTCGCACTACAAATCTACAATAGACGGATCATTGTCTCCCCTCATCAATAACCAAAGTTTGGTTAATATCATTATGTTCCACTCAAGCTTGTGGTTCTAATGTAGTTGAGGAATTGTAAAATGACCCAGACATGAGCCAGTCAGGCTTATCTACTTGATGTGGTATCATCACTTCTGACACATTTAGTGTGTTTACAGGAAACATCTTTTTCTGAGTGCAACTGGGGGTTATTTGAAAGGGGAGGCATTTCTTTGGTTTTTTCTATTTATTAGAGGTAAACTTTCCGTATTTTATTGTGATTTACTTCATTGCCGTTCCACCTTTGCAAAAGAAACCTGCCTGAGATTTTAAGAGCTTGAACACCATTTGAAACGCCAACCTTAGAATATTGCTATTCCACACCAGCCCACAATGTGTCTGCACAAGACAGAGAGCAAGGGTCAAAGTCTATGCAAGCAAAATGATAATAAGCAGCCTATCCCTCATCTCTATATCCTGACCAGGCTATTTCCTCCAGACCTAACAGAGCTATAAGTCACAATCACAGCTCAGCACTTCATGCCACAAATGGCACTGGGGTCAATCAAGATAACGAGTGATTGTAAGAAAATGATTAAGAATGATAAAGGTTAAAGGGAGTGAAGGCTATGTTACCTGTAATGTTTCTCTTCCTCTCTCACAAAGCAATTCTCTTTCCTTTTATACCTACCTCGTGAATGATCTACTTGTTCTATACCTTGTTGCTTATTTCTGTTCTTGTAAAACTATCAACTCTAACCCTCACCTGCCTTACCTCCACTTTTTCACCTCTAGACTCTATCTGCCCAAGCAGATCAATAATGGCTTTTTTCAGCAGCCCATTTCGACTCTGATTCATTTCTGAGGAGATCAATGCCTCGGTTACTCATCTCTGATGGAGCAGAGGTGCAGTCACCTCCGTAACTCATTAGTGATGCGCCTCCAGTGAGTCAGCAGTAAACCCCAGCAAAGCACGGCCAGGTCAATTACACGTGAAGCACCCAGGCCAGTTGGACAGGTACATGAGGTCTGATAACCTGCAGCCAGAACAGGTAAGATTAGACTGATCCAACCTCAACAAACACTCTGATCGCATACCCAGCTAGCAAGATACTGCCAGTTACCCATTTGGTTGGTGAGGCCTAAACAGTCCTCTTTCTTAAAAACAATCCTATGCATTAATTAGAAACAAACTTCCGTCCATTATGTAGAGAAGCTTAATGGCTATACTATCTCTCTACCGTGAATACCTGCGTCATTAGAAACCTATTGAGCCAAGCACATTTCCCACAGTGGGTAGATAAAATATCCTGTTTCCAGTAACCAGAACAAGGGCAATGCAGTCTGAACACAAACCATCATGCATGTCATTTTCAGAAGATGTCATTCATCACAAGCTTCATAAAATCTTAATATGGAGGATTAACTTTGCATTTTGGGCTGACCCAAGATGCCCTGGCTTGGGGCCAAACGTTCACGGTTAAAAAGCAGGCTAGGCTACTGAATAATGGATGGCGAAAGGCTGCATAATTCATCTACACTTTCCAGTATGGCCGAGCATATTTCACGGGACACTCTGCCTTGGTGCTGCGCCCCAGCCTTCACTCACGAAACAACTCACATGTCAGCCACTGACAAGGCGTCTCACTCAGCGGCTACGTCAATTAGTCCGACAGCCAGAATTGTGTTTTAAATGGCACAGACATTGCTTTTGAGATGCTTACACGTTGAATTCAATCAGGTCTAATAGAGATGCGCTCTCTATTATACAAATCTTCCAAACACACAGCCCAAATATGAAATGAGCTGGAAAAGAAATAGCTACTAATCATAACCGCAGTTGTAGTAGAATAGCTACAATTATCCCCTGCTGTCGAAGCACTCCCACCCCCACAAGCCACACTGAGGACAGATACTCTGGCTGTTTCCACGTTTTTATTATCTGAAAAACTGTCAAAACATTTAAGATGCAAATGCAAATGGAAGCTGAATGTGCATGGCAAATCAGAGTGTATTGCAAAAACTGAGCATATTTTATCCCGGCATGTTTTGTCTTCCTCTCTTATCATCATGGCCGCAAACTTTTTGGAGTCATGGCCTCGTAACAGCAAGGACTCAGGTTTTAATCTTCTAACAGCAGCAGCCGTAGTCAAAGTGTTCTTGAGCTAAACACAGAACCACATAACTTATTTCAATAACTTCAATTAGATTAAAAAAATAAATAAATAAAACATCCCCCACACTCCTTCGTCTAGCCCACAATCCTTCTGTGTAGTCAAGAAAGCATTACCAACGGAGCATCTTCTGCTTGAGTGACCCTTGCGTCCCATGGCTGTCCTGGTCTCCTAGGTGACCCGCAGGCCCTACTTGCAGATCCTGGTTGCCCTAGCCTCAACCATTCCCAGTGGGTCCATTTGCCACTGTAACGGAGTAGGAAGTAAAGCAAGAAAGCCTCTTACAGGCCAAGTGAGTGAGCACGATAATCCCCTCTGTGTCTGCTCTGCAACTTCACATGCTGCTAATCCAAACCTCATAATCCTACAGGTGCAACGCGCACACAAACACATGTTACACTAATGTATGAATATTCACATATACATACACACTCATTGACGCTGTATTATGGAGACACCGTCTCACACACACAGGTGAACATACATCTTTTAATGCCAGAAACCATGCAAGGCCCCAACATGCAGCTACTCCTCTGTCCCCTCTCTAAATCCAGCTCACAGTCACTTATGTGTCATACATCCATGCAGCAGTGTTCATGGCCATACATGCATGTGTTGTGTTCTACAGCATGCGTATGTATTATATTGAAAGCCTTGCTTAAAAGAGCCCATTGCATCTCAATCTGTTTTCATCAGTATGGTCTGACATGAGTGGTCACCCCACTATGTACAAGCACATGCAGTGAGAGAGTTAATTCCTGTTCAGCATTCATCACTCCAGGCCCCAAGGAGCTACAGATTATTTAGGGCCCACGGCAGTAATATCATGTCTTAACCTTTTGCAGACAAGAACCAGAGACACTCTAGTAAGTAACTTGACATTGTAGCTCTTGAGGGCCGGGGGTTGGGCGACACCTGCTCCTAGCCGTTTGCGCATGGCCGCATGCACCTTAGGACTCCGGACACAAATGAGGCGTCATCCAGTCTAATTCGAGCAAACTCACTTTTGTCAAACCTGTCTGTCAGGCAGGCACGCATGGTAGCACCGGCGACTTGGCCTGGGTCCTGCAGTTCAGAAGCCTCCTGCCTAATGGTGGTCAACACTAACTGCTCTGTGGGGGCCAGAGAGGCCGCGGCGGGAGAAAACAACACACACAAGACAACAAGTCAATATACACATACCGCACACAACACATCTATGTGTCAGTAGCTGAAGTCTTAATGTGTTTGCATGTGCTTGACACTGGAAGCATTGATAGTGAGATGAGATTCATGCCTGCATATGAAAGATGTAGGCCTGCAGGGTTGCACACAGAAATAGACTTGATCAAAATCTTGTAGCTTGCCCAGGAGTGCCCCCCTGTGTCCAGTTTATATAAATACCTCATTGCTGCAATTTATTAGGCCTCTCTATATCTCCCCAAGGGCATCTTCAGTAGCTTGGCAGCCATGACGACCATTCATTATCTTCCCCAAACACATGTATTGTTGACAGTTGGCTGAGTAGCATGAATCGCATACACTAGACACAACAACACTGTGACCAGATGAGCTCTTACATTTAAATACAAATCCTGTGGGATCTTCAGGACAATCTGCAAAACCTGTAAGACATTTTCATTAAAGTTTGTTTAGCTTTATATTGTGACATAATGCTAGAATACTTTTTTTCTACAGTATAATGTGCTTTTTATTAACCAATGTGAGAAGTGTGATGTGTTTGTGAGTACTCATTTGTAAAAAGGTGTTTTAGATTAGAAACATCACAAAATACTCAAATTCTGGTCATGTATCGCCCACTTTTTATGTTCTTCTTAAATGAAAACAAATAAAATAAAAACTCTGTGTGTGAATGTGTTTGAGAGTGTGTGAGTAAATGTGGCAGATTGGTAGCAGCAGACGTCATCACCAGGGATGCGGCAGCTCGCTAATTGGAGCAAAGAATCAAGAGGTCAAGCTCCAAGAGATTACAGTAAAGGCAGCATGGAGAATCCAGGAGGGAACAGGCGTATATATCGACTGACGCTCATCCTGGAATATTCCTCCACATCCATCCTGCGCTTTAAAAATGGCAGTGGTAGTAAAAGTTATACAACTTTTAAACCCCATGGACCAAAAACAGTCCCCACTAAAGTTAAGGAAAGTGCCGCATTAATTGCTCTGAACATATTCTGATACTTCTTTAACAACAAATAAATATCTGGGAAACTCTGGCCTGAAGACAGCGTGGCCCAGTTGGCTCATCTCTGCTCACAATTTGCCCTGCTTTCTATTTCTGGAAGCTACATGAGGCATGCAGCCCCACACACAGACGCACACCACAGCAAAGCAGCCCGACAATATGTCCCAGTCACTATTAAAAGCCACTGGATGAGCCAAACACATGCTCCTCTTTTCCAGGACAATCCAACCTGATGTCAGTTCGCTCTGTGTGAAATCATCTGATGCAGCCTTGTGTTTAAACATCCTCAACCTCTCTCAAGTCAAATTTTGTTTTTTAGAGCCCAAAATCACAAATCCTACTCTGCGGAGAATGTGAGGCATTTTCTCTCAAAAAATGAGGCTACAGCCTTCATTTTGCCGTGGGGGTGTATTTAAATTGACAGCCTTGGTTCATACAGCATCTAGCAGACACAGGCCGTGTGTACAAGAGCCTGACTGAACCATCCCCTTCAAACACATGAGTGTGTAAAATGCTGTGATGTCAGATGGCCCTAAGGTGAGAATAATGAGCACTCTTTAGATAGTCACGTGGTTTTTAAGTCGGTGAGGTAATAGGCTGTTCTTGGACTGATCTATAGCAGCCTGGGTTGGACGTTTGAAAAATCCAAAATAACATTACTTACTAACATTTAGAAATGGAATAATGTTAAAGCACATCAGTAAAGCATCATATTTAGGTGAGTCAACCCATAAGAAAATATCCCATACGATGCAATTCAGGAGGACTAGATACAAGAGGCTGTTGCAACAAATTATATAACACCATAATGATGCCATGAGAAATACAGTACATTCCATAAATAGAAACTCACATCCATCCTATCACGAATAAATATGTTGTTATCTTTTCGTGATGTTAAGGCACAGTACGGATCCCTACACTTATCTTTATGAAAAAATACCAGCTCGTACAAAGGACAGACGGTGCTACCTGAAGCTGGCACCTGCAGTCTGCATGCCCTTGCATCCTCAGCTGGTGCCAAAAAAAAAAAAAAAAAAAATGAGCGAGGCTGGAGGATAAATACCGGTACAGCAAGTCACCCCACACGCCTGCCGCAGTCCCGGACAATACCGATGCCCGTTATTATGCCAAGCACATATCCAATACGCAAGATTAAACACAGGCCGCTGTCTCCTCTACAATAACAGGCCTTTTATTGACACTGAGACAAACACGATTTTACAGTGACAGGTCACGAATCAAGCGACAGGCGGGACCCCGTCCAAGTAAACATTAAATCATGTGTGTTTTTGGTCTGAGCTTACCTCCCTCGCTGTGTATCTTCTTGGGTCTCCGGTTGAAATACATCTTGCTGCTGGTGAACGAGTGTCGGTGAGGCTGGGACGAAGAGGCCGGAGCGGTGGCATGCTCATGGCTCACCGACCGAGCAGGGGGACGCTGCTCCGGGCCCAGGCCGCGGCCGATGCTGCTGCTGCTGCTCGGGGATCATTATTTCTCGGCCGGACCGCGGAGAGTAATGTTGCGTGTAGAGCTTCAAATCAGCAGGCGTCAAATCAGCAGGAATAAAGAAGGCGCCGCTTCCGGCCACTGCTTTCAAAATAAAGTTAGAGTCACTCTCAAGAGGAATGTGATCGATCTATAAAATGTTTACTTGTCATCATACGTGTTGCAGTTTTATCATGTAATGGTACCATTGTAGATTAGGTTTAGTCACATTAGCTAGATTAAAGATGCAGGTTGCTTCATTAGAACAAATATTTTCTAGCAAATTATGGTTTATTCATAAAATTAATACATTTTTTATTTTTTGAACATTTAATATTTTTGACAAAATAAGTATAGCCCAGAAAAGCTATACAGGCTAGAGGAAGCACAGTTTACTGTAGATCCTAAGACATACACAACTATCTAAATTGCGTGTGTGTCGCTGTATTATTTTCACAAATTACCTAATTTGTTAATATAGCCCATATGACCCTTTTTGTGACACAATTAGATCTACATTTTTGTATTTACTTTAAGCCAAAAAAATATATAAGTGAGACCACACATCCACAATCAAGAAGTATCCCATTGTGATCATCACATTTCTCGTGTTTGTTGTATCATATTATTTATACAACACTTTAATTAGTTTAATACTATTTACTCAGATGTGTACTATTTGAGACGCTGTTTCATTCTTAGTCATATTAAACTAGAGCTGAAATGTTTAGTTGATCAATCAATAAATCAAGCAACAGAAAAAACTTCAGCAAGTTATTTGTCAAACAAATATACCAAAATTTCCTAGTTCCAGCCTACTAATTGTGAGGTTTGTTCCTTTTCTTTATTTAATATTATTGTAAATGTAATATCTTTTGGTTTTGACTGTTCGTGGGACCAAACAATAAGATTTCAACTTGGGTCTTAGGAAGTTGTAAAGGGCATTCTTCAATATTCTGAAATTTTATAAACCAAATAATTAATTGATGACGCATATAAATGCTAGTTGGAACCCTGCATTGAACAAGTGAAAACAACAGTAAAATTTAAACGCTTCTAAGAAAATGATTTGTAAACCTTTATTTTGAAGGGCGACTGTCACACTTCCGCTCCTGTCCTATCCGTCAGTCTCGTGCACATCCATCGCCCTTCCAGTTGAGCCTCGGGAGCGCGCATCGTATGGTGAGCTGCGTGCGCGCACCGGCGTCTGGACGCAAAATATACCATTCAACTACAACAGGACATTTTTAGCAATGTTATTTTATATATTTAACAATACAAAAGAGTGAGTGGACGAATCAATAAATAATAAAATATTAATGAATAGCTGTTAATATTTTTGTGTTGTAGTTTGTATTAAAGTATTGAGAGAATGTTTATTCACACCTGCTAATCATTTAAAGCAAACAGTAAATGGTAAACGTCGTGTAACAGTAGCGCCAGTAGTCATTAGTCATACAATTAACTCAATAATATATATATTTAAAGGCTGTATACTGAATTGAGGATGCGTTTTACTGTTTATCTTTCAAAAGTTAGCCAAGTTAACCTAAACTTGGTGGGCATTTGAGGGCGTTAAATGAATAACGTTACATTAAAACACAATGATTATTTAACGTTAGCTCACACTCACCCCGACGGCCAGTTTTACGACGAAATAACGTTAAAGCTCCCGAAACTTTAAAAAAAAAAATCACTTCTTCAGGATAACCCACTTCCACTCTGTTCATTCGTGTGATTTGTTTGTTCAAAACACATATTTTCGCCACAGTTGTGCTAAATAACTGTTGACATCTGCCCCTCGCAGGTTCTCTTCGTACCTCAAAGGCGCATGCGCAAACACAAACCGTATATTCCAGATTTCCAGGCATAACAAAGCGGCATTTTATTCCATTGTTAAGGAGCAGAGAAGAAAACCCATGTCTTCGTTTTATTACATAGTAACATATTTATCTTAACTGTTTCATTTACTCTCATCACATTGTAACATAATACATAGTCATATTTCAAAAGTTGATTTCCATCTTATTAAATAGGAACAGAATAAATATTCACTTCTGAACTGAGTGGCCACAACCCTCTCCAAGTCTCTGAGGTGGACATAAGCTGAACAGAAGCTTTCTGCGAAAACCAGGTTTACGGGGACACAGGATCTATCCTTCAGCACACACGCACATGCACACGCACAATTAAACCATACACGCATACCCCACTCTCGCAAGTTCTTACATACTATACTGCATCATTCCTGCAGCTTTGTTAGTGACATGGTAACTGCAGATATGTTGTAGCTCCTGTGTACAGTTGTTGTCGTACAAAGTGACCCTGGAGGACACAGTGACTAGGTGGTTCGGCTAAATAATCCACCTACGCTACACTAGAAATGCCAATATCTGTGCATGTAATGTAAAAACAAACCATAAAGAACGTACAGGAATATCACATTACTAACACTGCGTCGTTCAGTTGTTGTACTGGTACTGGAACTGAAATAGACTGCGACTATTGCAATTTGACAGACCCAATTAGAAAGAGATGTATAGTTAATAGATTCTCATTAGCAGGAAAAATGTAGCCAGACCTGCAGCAGATGCTCCACACATCATCAATTTTGCCAGCACCTATTCTCATGAAGCAGGATTTCAGAGTTAGCTGGACAACTGTATCAGGCTAACTACTCAATGCAACGTCAGGACACAGGTCCCACTGTGTCTGTCAGGTATGGATCTGAAACAGCAATAGGAACCAAGAGGAAACATTGATTTCAGGGTAAACAAGACTTTCTTTTTAAGTGGAGATGATAATCAGGCATTACAATGTAAACAACAATGAACAGCAAAAAAACAATACTGTCTTTTCTCTCCATATTGCACAACTCATACTAAATTACAACTCTGAATTCCTGATTATCACATACCTTCTGCATTTGATTTGATTTGTGCTGCTCATAGGGGTAATGTTAATGATTTTAAAGTGGCTGATTTTAGTGGGTGACTTTATGGATGAATTCTGTATTGCAATTACATGGGGCAAGAGTATGGAGAGGGCCTAACAAACATATACTACAAGACATACAGAATAAAACTCATTTCAAAATTAAATACATAACTCATACACATCCCCCCCCCAAAGAAAACATACATTTCTTAACCAACTGTAAAGGGACACTTTAAAATGGATGTCAAAGCTTTAAAATGGTGAACGTAAAAAAAAAACAAAAAAAAACGGAAGGTTTCCTGCATTAATTCTAAACAGATGGCATGTGAGGAGCGTCTTGCTTTAAAACCCTTAAATACAAGCAGTGGTGAGTTATTTACAGCTTATACGGAATAAATCAACTCTAGAAGTGATTTGTGTAGTCCAGTCGTGACAAAGAGACGTCACATGTATCAGACATTAAAGAGTTAAAGTGAGACTAGTCAGCAGCAGCTACAGGAGCTTCTTAAGCATTAATGCCATCCATTGACATGGGCCTCTGAAGCTTTGTGACGGAGACCAGTGAAACAGGTCACAGGAGGAAGAAAAAATAAAACAATAAGTTGCAGAAAAAAAAGAAATCTAAAAAAATAAAGTTTTGTTAATTCTCTGCATTTATAGTTTTTGTTTTTCCGCACTTTTGGTTCAACCTTCTTCAACTTCAACACAATGGATATTTTCAAAGAAATTAAACCATGAAAGCGCTATGTACATGCAAAGCCCACTTGGGTCTGCTCAGTTCAGCCAGCCAGGAACTTGATAGTTGTGTGTGTCAGCAATAGGTCAGTCATGATGCACTGCGAGTATGGGCTGCCTGCAGATGGGGCAGGTGTTGTTTTCAGAGAGCCAGCGGTCGATGCAGTGGATGTGGAATTCATGGGAGCAGGGCAGGCGGCGTAGCTTGTTGCCCTGGGCATACTCATTGATGCAGACACTGCACGCACGACCCATCTCCCCCTCAAGGCTGGCCTGACCATAGGTACGCGTGGATAGATTGTCAATCTGCTCTTTGGTCAGGCCCCTAGGATGTTCGTCATCCTCCTCATCATTGAGCAAGAAGAAGTGTGCGAGCCGCAGGATGGGTAGAGTACCGTTTTCTACCAGGTTGTTGGTGTCTCTGCTGGTGGCGCGTCCCTCTGTAGCGCTCACCACCCCTCCTGCGAGCCTGGCCTGCCCACCCTGGTCCTCCTCACTTCCTACCAGCCCCACCCTCTCCTGATCTACCCCACCAGTACCAACCTGGCCAGCCGCACTCTCATTTGTATGTAGACGACTGGCTGGGCTGGAGTTACTATTTGTACTACTAGCATCTGCGTGGCTAGGTGCAACAGTTTCAGAATCAGCCTCTGTCTCCATTAAGGAGCTCAGCTCCCCAAATCCGGTCATAATCTGACGCAAGATGGAGCGCAGGGCGGTGGAGTTCGGCTCCCCCAGGCCTGTCTCACTGATGCGCCTAAGTGGAATCCGTATAGTGCTCACATAGGTGCGGATCCCAGCTCTCTCAGAGCGGGAGATGGTGCGTCTAAATCCACCGCTGTCACTCTCAAATGTGACAGTATTCTCAGCAACGCGGGCACGAGAACGCGTTCTGCTGGCGATGCTGTCCCGATCACGGTTTTCGCCGGGTCGAATCCTTCTCACCTGCAGGTCCAACATGATGGTTGGGTGCCGTCGCACCGCTGAACTTCCTGCTCCTATTACATGCGATTCACTCTCACGCTCTCCCGTCTCTGCGGCAGGCTCCGTCAGAGCTGCAGGTTCTGCCACAGCCTCCCCTGTTTCCATGGAAACAGAGCTTGTGCCACTGCCTGGCTCAACAGTGTGGACGCTAGAGCTACTGACACCACTACTTGATGGTGGAGTGGTATTGGCAACAGGTATTCTGTGCAAAGGGGAACGGCTTCGCCTTGACAAGCGGGACGAAACCCCACCCCCTGCTGCAGCCCTGCGTGCGCGACCACGTGATCGAGTCCTACTGCCACGTGATTCGTGTCCCACTGCTGGGGCCTGAGACCCAGACTGGGGTGGCACACGGGGACAGTCTATAGAAGCAGACATATCATCACTGCCCTGCTCTACTTCTGCATTCAGGGCTTGATGTTGCGAAGGTGTAGTTTGAGCGAGAGGAGGGCTGGGAACAGTGGGGGGTGGTGCAAAAGAGTGCAAAGTGGCACCTCTCCTCTGAGCAGCAGCTGGGGTAGCCACTGATGCAGGAAGTGCAGGGGGGCTCATAGAAAGAGTGGTAGTGCTGCTGCGTGTGCGCCGTGTCTGCATCCTCCTACTGAGGGCTGGGCGGGGGGTGGGGTACGGGGATGGCCTTGGTGTGGTTGAAGGGCGGGGGTTGGAGTAAGAGGAAGCGGTGCGTATAGAGGGTGAAGTTGTGTTTGGGGCAGTCACTGGCAGCTCTACAGGGTCCGCAGTGTCATTATGTTCCCCCGGCTCTGGCTGATCATGGTTGATGTTGATTTCCAGGCTAAAACGGAATTCTCCACTGTTAGGGTTGGTCCGGCTGACGGCACGCCATGTCTGGTTGCCACTCTGCCCGCTGCGAGTAGCATTACCAGTGCGTCTGAAAGTGTTCAGCCACTCCAGTAATGAGTCACCGTTAGAGGTTTCTGCTCCGGGCTCTGTGCCCCCTGTGAAAAACAAATATGGGTAAGACTGTAAGCTAACATGTATCCACCCCAAAATCTACTTTTTCTTGTATATGAAAACTGCCGTTTTCTGGTGTCCACTCACAACACTGACTGTTTTAGCTGGTTTCATACCATATTCAAAGCCACTGTTGGCTAAACTACACTCACAGTCAAACAAACTGTGTTGCTCCTTTGTTTAAACCTTGCCAAAGCTGATGCCAAGCTAAAATAAAAGATTCATAGTTATTTGTCCTAAAAATTATTTCAGGAGGTCTACGTTTTTATCAGTATGTGCCATGTAATAATCCGGTTTCACAGAATTCTGATGAAAGCTATCATCTGTTTTACACTTCTCAAACTCTGGTCCTAAAACATTGTGTTCTATTATGTGATAGTGGTATGTGATTTTTTTTAGGCTTCTTCATTAATTACTAGTGACTTAACTCAAGCCATATGGCGTCATGACCAGTGAAAGCCAGATTTAGATAGACGGGATAGAGACAAGTCCCTCCCCCTCCTTCCTACCTGCCCCTCGTCTCCCTCCAGCCCCTCTCTCTTCTCCCTCACCGCTACTGCCTTGCTGTTCTCCAGAATCAGCAGCCTGCGAGCGCTGCTCAGTACGGGGCTGGGATGACATGCGTTCTTTTGCTCCATCAAGACGCTGCCGAAGCTCCTCGGCAGTCACCTCCCCTGTGAAACATATAGACAGCAGCAGTGGGTCAAGAAGAAATATCCCTGCTCCTATACTGACAGCAAATTATCAATATCATACGTCGTGACATAATGCATACGTCATATGCTTAGAATATATGTGAATTACAGCCACACAGGCAAACTGAATCAGTGCGTATGATGTATCCCTCCTCACCAGGGGTGCCAAGCAGGTTGCTGTCTCTCATTAGCCGGTACTCCTCTTCACTCAATTCATTAATGAAGTGATAGTATGCCTCCTCCCTCCGAAGACGCTCTGCCTGCCTCCGCCGTTCGTCTCCCCCACCAGGAGGGTCCATCACCGTGAAAAGTGCTGGCAGACAGATGAGTGAGGGTGTCAGTCAGGGGTGAAATGTCACCAGAAGCTACCCACTATAGCTTTACATTTAGCATTCAAAAAAAAAAAAAACAAGGGCTGAATTCACACAGAGCCTCTGCACATCCACCGTTCAAGTGGACATGCCCATATGTCACTACAGTATGTTGCTCGGACCAAAACAAACTATTTGATTATCCCTTGGAAAGATACAGAAACAAACGTTTTGCTCAGCTACATTATTCACTTCCTGGGTTGTATTAGAAACCAGAGCAAAAATGCAATGCGAGTTACTGTTGTTCGATTTCCTTGAGCTTACAGCGACTAATCTCTAGCCAAGGACGACAGTTAAGACAACGCCATCCATTTTCTTTCGAAAGACTCCTCCAGTAACAGACTGAGTGAAAGGCTACAGTAATCCTGCTAACGTTTACCCCGAAAACCAACGCTGTTAGTTCATCCGATTCACCGTGTGGATAAATGCTCAATTCATTCACTGTACGGACGAGCCGACAGACATCCTAAAAACAACGTAGTCTTTATGTGAGCTAATATTAGCCAAGTTACACCAGTAGCTACGGAAGGCCATGTTGAAGGCAGGGGAATAAAGCAACAAAACTGGCGTTGTCATCCTGGTTAGCCACCAATCACCGGCCTTGCTTTCGTGACGGACACGCCGAGCGTCCAATCGCTGCTCTACAAAGGCGGGACGCGACCAGCTAAAACGGAGGTCTCCTCCATGTAAACGCAGGGCAACGAAGGAAAGACAAAGAATGTCGTTAGTTTGGAGACAGGGCGAGACAATCGAGAGGTCAACGCCCGGCGACGATTAGCCGCGTTGACGCCCAAACACGGCGGACGGTTTTTATGAACCATCCAGGGATGCCGGGTGTCATTTTGAATGCGCAACGCTTTGGCTGCTAACCGAACAGTAGCACATTAGCACATCCACCGTCCGTCGACACTACAGTTAGCTGGGTGAGCTGAGCGGCTGAATAACTCTGGAGATATAAATGTAACAAACGGTTTTAAGAAGCAGTCAACGCGCACAGAGGTTAACACTTGACCCTGGCACAGTTTTGTAAGAGATGACAATGACAATAAAATGAATTTACTACCTGACAAAGCAGCGGTAATATGGACGGTTTGCTTTGCTCTCCCTTCTCTCTCAAACCAAGATGGGACCAGTGGTGCTACATTACAGCGTCCGTCGGAAACAATGTCCCTAGGTGCATTGGTTCCTAGGTAACGCATCATCTGCAAAAAAAAAAAACATAGCTCAAAGTTTGTGGCCAAAAAAATGAGCACACTGAGTGTCAGGGGGGCACATCAACAAAATCACTCTAGTAATTCATTACATTTTGTGAAACTATATGATGCTGCTACATTATAGAGAAGAGCAGACCACCTACAATATCTTTCTGTAAAGTCTTAAATAACTGGTAACACATTGTTACATTTTTAAGACTTATTTTACTTTTCCCTTTGAATGCAATATTTCCCTTTATGGTATTGCTACTTTTCTTTAGGTAAAGGATTTGACAAACTAATGAGGTGATGTCTGACCCCAAATCCTAAAACAGCCTCACCAGTGACCTCCAACAAAAAGTAGTGAAGATGATAAGAAGTTGCCACACATAACATCAGATGACATTACAATATATGACACATAGATCTTATGGTTTTCATCAGAGCATCACAATATACAATCAGATAATACAAGAAATATGTACTGAATTTTTTTTTTAAATGTAAATGTCTTTTTTTTGTATTCCGGGTTATTGTTTACCTTTGTTTCAAATATTCAAGTATTCATATTTCAGTCATACCTGCCACCGTTTTGTTGACCATCACCTCTGAAGATTGTTGGCTGTTTGTTTTCTCACATACCTATGTTCATGGTCAGCTAAACAGCATTTGTGTCATTGTGATGATATGGTCGTTCTACTATTAAATATTTCCCAATGAAAAATCCCTTAATACTCCTGCATACTGGTATTCTCCCAGTGATTCAGTGCAAATAAACTTGCATTTTCTAGTAAGTATTTCTAATTAGTGTCATACCTTTTGGAATAATGCACTTACTATATACTAGGGAGCATAATATAATATTCTTATTCACTATAATTCAAAACAAATGGATTCATATTTTATGTTATTCTGAGGTAACAGACAAAACAAATCATACATGCAGCAGATATGTCTTTATGCGCCTGTATTATAGCATTGAAACATGTCAGAATAGGAAAAAATGTGTACATTTTTTCATCATACAGTTGTTATGATTGACTAAACTTACAAATCAGCTCCAATTTTTTTTTTTACGAGTGTGCATTTCCACGTGGTGTAATCTGTCTACCCATTTTCTCTTTCTCCGCTGCAAACTGCAGGGCTGCCTTTTACGACGTTTTTACGACAGTGCCGTGCGCGAATACGCCGTCGTTACCGAGTGAAGTGCGTCTCTTTGGAGCAGATACCGGCTGAGAGAGAGAGACGCAGCAACAAGAGAAAGGAATACATTTCGGGCTCGTTTTCCACCTGGACTGTCTCCGAGCACCGAGCATCCCCTCCGGTACGAACGATTCGACCCGAAAACTCGATGTGGAAGCTGGGCTGAGCAGAGAAAGGGCCACGCTGGGGAAGGCAACTAGCTGAATTACCAAACCGAGCTCGTTGGAGTAGCCTAGTTGCCTCCCAAGCGACGCTTTAAAAAAAAAAAAAAAAAAAAAAAAAGGAAGGAGCGGATACATTAAACCCAGAACAGCAGGAGAAAATGGACTATGATTTTAAAGTGAAGTTGACCGGCGAACGAGAGCGTGTCGAGGACCTGTTTGAGTACGAAGGATGCAAAGTGGGAAGAGGCACCTACGGTCATGTATACAAGGCGAAGAGAAAAGATGGGTGAGTTGATGACCAGCAAGGCCTCTAACCAAGTGATCCCTTCGCCAGCCCTCCCTCCCTCTCCCAAATACATTTGAATTACTTCTCTCATTTCATTCCCACCAAGGCTGGACTCGTGTGGAGGCAAGTTGGAGGAGATTCATGTGGCTAAAAATAAGAGAACAATGTGAACGTGTGGCTCTGCGCCGTCAGGATGCTGCTGGAGCTTAGTGACGGGTTTAAAAAGCACTGACATGTGGTGTAACGTTGTGATTGGTGCTCGCCTTCCTTGTGTCGCTGTTGTTGTTTTTGTTAAATCATTTCTGAGGCGTCTGTTTTCTCCTGTGTTGTAGGCATTATTTTATTTGGTAAAAATGAGGAGTCTTTTGTAAAAGGAAGGTGGGACACAGCAGGTGCATGTGCAAGAACTTGAGGGGAAGGGGATTAGTTTTAGCACACTCAAGGTAAATGTCCCTACACCAGTTTATGGGGATTTTGACATCACCTCGAAGGTTTTGGGTTGGTGGTTAAAATGGTTAATTTGTAGAGGAGCCTGGCACATGGGAGCTGTTTTATGTGCTTGATGTTCTAGTGTTTGTGAAAAGCTAAGCAAACAAAGCTAGACTGTTTATTTTTAATTAAAACTGTGTTGAGTTGTGTATATAACATAATCTAGACTCCAACGTGCCTACATTTTGGTGCTTTCATGCTCTTTTACTCCTTTTACTTTGAACCCCCCTCCAAGTTCATTCGGTTTATTAAAGTATTTTTCTTTTGCATTTTCTGACTTTTAGACAGCAGTGGAGCGATGACATGAAATAAGGGGTGGGAGAGGTGGGGAAAGACATGCAGCTACGGTCTCCGGCTCGACCTGAACCGCAGACACTGGGGTTCACGGTCATGTCGGGACTTTAAACCCCCAGGACACCAGGGCGCCACCCACCTTCAGTTCTAAACCTTTTGTCCATTTCCCCCTTTTTCCACTGTTTCTAATGCAATCCATGTAGCAGTCTTAAGTGTGTCTGGACCAGAGCTGGGGAGAGTTTCAGCAACTGGGCCCATACTAGGCCCATTATCATTGCCCGGACATACTGGCAGCCGGAACCACACAAAAGAGCCTTAAAGTGTTTAAAGATGTTTGTGTTCACTTTTAGAGGCTGCTGTTTATGAGACTCTGCGAGCTAATTTGTGCTGCAGCAGTTGGATGAGGCCTGAGGAGGCACAAAGCATGGGTTTATGAGATGATTTAGGCCAAGGGGAAGGAGGGGTTATAACCAATTCAGTGAGAGCCAGTCCCAGTGCTCTGTTTGTCCCTCGCCAGCTGCCAGACAAGGCCTGTTTCCTCTCCCCCTCTATTGTTTTGAGCCTCAGAGGTGAGCTTGATTACACAAATCTGGAGGTAATGCAACTCTGCCTCTTCTCAGAGTCCTTGTGCCAGCTGCCAAGTGCCCCCCTTTATATTTCTGTGCAGACGGCTCTCTGGGGGCCCACAGTCTGGTCTGGTGTTGATGTTGCTCTGCGTTTCTCTGTTTGTAGGAAGGATGATAAGGACTACGCCCTCAAGCAGATTGAAGGCACTGGCATCTCCATGTCAGCCTGCAGAGAGATTGCAGTAAGAAGTGCTTGGCTTACTCTGTCCCTTTGTTTGGTCTCTGTTAAACACCCTCATGCCATTCCTCCTAGGTGGTTTATGTAATGTCTGAATCACCTTCACAAAGTAGCTTTTGTTAAGGAAGCAACAGATATAAAACACAGGACGTAGAAGGAACCACAGAAGAAGGCAAATTAGAAAATGGACATTGATGTAATGCATACAGAGGGTAGACACATTGTTATTAATATAAATGATGCCCTCAAAATCAATACTGCAAACATCCAGTGCTTAAAAAAATTGTTTTTATTGCATTCTACTGGTGATATTGTGTCCACCCTCTGTTTGAGTTATTTATGGTAATCAGTACAGTAAATTACTCACTTTCAGCAGTTAATACATGCATTAATTAGTACAAATTGGCTATTTGTCATTCATGATTCCTGCCATTAGAGTGTGTGGTAGGTCCTCTGAACGGTTTTGTATATTGCAGCTGCTGAGGGAGCTGAAGCACCCCAATGTCATCTCACTGCAGAAGGTTTTCCTGTCACACGCAGACCGTAAAGTATGGCTGCTCTTTGACTACGCCGAACATGATCTCTGGGTAAAATGCACACGCACAACACACACTGGAGCTGCATGCCATGACTTATCAAACATATTGCAATCTTCTCTGCTGAATATGCCAATATGAGTGTGAATGCATGTGGATATTTGACATATAATTCCCTTTTTAATTAGTTTGACCAACACACATGCAAACACTGCAGATTCACACCCATTTATGTGAGCACGCATACACATTTATAAATGGTACACTTAGTTTACACCCAAAGTTTACAATTAGGTTACTTTTTTTTTGTTTTGCCTTCTGCTATTTCTTTGCACATATTTGAACATTTCCCTTTATTTAAATGAGAGAAAAAAGCAAAGACATTCACAAATGCAGAATTACTCATAGTGCTGATGCATATACACTCACCATCAGCCAGTTGTAATGAAGGTGAGGCAAAATGGTGCTAATTATGCATTGCAAAGTCTCATTAAAACACACACTTACACCAAGAAATATTCAACATTTGTTAGTCAAACCTCTACTGCATTACAGTTGGCAGGGTATAAGAACTGAGTTAAAAAGCCATTTTCTGCCACAAAGCTGCAACACTCACAATCCCCTCCCAAGGAAGTGGAAACACATGCCACAAACATCAGCCTTTCCCATCTTGCCTGTAGCATAAAGTTACATTTGTGACCACACTAATGTAGAAAAGGACACACACTGATGGATTTCAGTCAACATGTGCCCACACACCGCAATTACTATCATCTTGTCTTTCTGTAGCACATTATTAAGTTCCACAGAGCGTCCAAGGCCAATAAGAAGCCACTTCAGCTGCCTAGAGGAATGGTCAAGTCTCTGCTCTACCAGATCCTGGACGGCATCCATTACCTCCACGCCAACTGGGTCCTCCACAGAGACCTTGTAAGAGGATTGGGGAGGGCAGAGGGGGGAGGGGGAGAGAGAAAATATTTAGGTAGAAGGGGAAAACAAGTTGATGAGAGATCGGAAGATTGACTGATTCTCTGCCCAATAACAAAGGCATGTGAAACTGTGTCAGTCTGCATGTGTTTAGTAATGGATCATAACTACCTGCTTTCACATGTTTTTGTGTGTACTAGATTAATGCTGATTTGTAAACATGTTTAAGTCAACCTTGTTTACTTGTTTACATATGTTTTACAATACTCTGTGTATAGTTTTGGTGGAAGGTTATAACATAATAGCTGAATTGGATTAGATATGTAGTCATTGTGATCGGAAAGAAACTTACAAGCTGTAAAATTGGAACTTAAAAATACTCTTAAAGTAGTCTAGTGTGTTTACAGATTTTAACAGTTTGAATTGAATGCGAAACGATCTACCATTCACATCCACTGTCTGTCAAAATGAGATGGAAATGGTAGTAGATGTTCTTTCTTGTGGGATTGAATGGGTTTATTTGTCCACTAGAGGGCAGCAACAAAGAGTTTTGATTACACACAGTACACAGGGTTGTAGTTCAGCAACTGGGCCAAACTAATCTGAATCAATCTCAGTTAATTTTTTGCCATTTTTTTGAAATATTTGAATTGTGGAAACATGTTTATAATTATGGATATGTCTCTTGTCCCCCCTCAGAAACCAGCTAACATTTTAGTGATGGGGGAAGGGCCAGAGAGGGGTAGAGTAAAGATTGGTATGTATAATGTCTCTTTTTTTAAAGTGTTGTGTCAATTATTGTTTCAATTTTCAATTACCTCATCGACTATAACGTCTAATTGTGCAGCGGACATGGGGTTTGCCCGTCTCTTCAATTCACCACTGAAGCCTTTAGCCGATCTCGACCCTGTGGTGGTCACCTTCTGGTACAGAGCACCTGAACTACTGCTGGGGGCTCGGCACTACACCAAAGCCATCGGTGAGGAATGTGCAATACCATCTGTCTGTGCAGCTTCCCATTTGTGAACCTGTGCAATCAGTTCTACTGATTTTGCAACAGCTTAAGTTCGTGTGTGCTCCGCATTTCTTTCAGACATCTGGGCGATTGGCTGCATATTTGCGGAGCTGCTGACGTCTGAGCCCATATTCCACTGTCGTCAGGAGGACATCAAGACCAGTAACCCTTACCACCACGACCAACTGGACCGCATCTTTAACGTCATGGGCTTCCCTGCTGGTGAGAGTCCAGTGTTGCCAAACTTGCATTGATTATATATTGATTTGTTAATGATATATCTTAATTTCTTTAAAGGGGATGTATTGTATTACTTCTGGCATTAAGGGAAATAGTTACTTCTTATTTTCCAAACAATGTACATATATTAATCCTGTACCACTGCTGCTGTGTTGCATTTTCAATGGAAAAATGCTGTGGAAGGATAAGCATTTTTTTGTTCCTAAGGAGGCAGATTATTTCCTTGGTCTTTTCTTGCTCCTTTTGCTTTAGGCAGTAATGTGGTCTGTGGGCTCTGAACATCAATCCGCTGACACGATAGATGAAGCCAAGTCACAAACATAGAAACTTTTACTTGCAGGGCTACATTTAGGCCTATATTTTCCAGTTCACTTAAGCTGCTCCTTATCTTTTTTTCCCCCTTCTACCATCTCTGCTGCTCCAGTTGTGTAATTCACCAGTCTGTCTGATGGATTTTGTTTTGATTCTGTAGGAAATCAAGCCTTACAAATTTTCCATCAGGGCAAATTTTACAGTCCCTTTGCAGCTAAAGTTATAGACGTTTTTTTTATTGAAAAGTGTAGAGATAATTGAACAAGTAATTTCAGTTATATAAAAAAAACTAAATCTTAACCTGTTTATCAAAATCAAAGCTCAATGTGCTGTTGTTGTAATGAGGGTTTTTTGGGGGGGAATCATGAGCAGTTGTACTTAAAGATAGATGGATAGTAATCCAGACCCTACAACCTAAATAATCTGCTGTTGATGCAAGGGAGGGTGTGACATGGTGTAATCCTGTCTTTCCCTCATTTGACAGATAAAGACTGGGAGGACATCAAAAAGATGCCAGAACACTCCACACTGATGAAAGACTTTAGAAGGAACACGTGAGTCTGCAGAGCACCACTGTCCCAGTTTTCTTAAAAATCTGAGACAAGAAAAGCGCTATGTCTGTTGTCAAAAAGACATTTTTGAGTGTTGTACACAATTAACCATCTAATAGCTCTGCGTGTTCTTATATGGGGTAACTGCACTGAAGGCATGATATTAATATAATTTGCTCCATTCTTTATGACAGATACACAAACTGCAGCCTTATAAAGTACATGGAAAAACATAAAGTCAAACCAGACAGCAAAGCATTCCACTTGGTGAGTTCAAATGCCTCGGTAATGGGGCAAATGCATTTCATTTACATAACTTATAGACATTATGGTATTCATAACAACCATACAGCTATAGTTATCTATAGTAGTTATCCATGACAAACGAAGCGTGCTTTGTCATTATGCCACTTCTATTAATGGGTCTTGTTTGAGGCTAACATTGTGTGAAATTCATTAAAGCTGCAGAAGCTGTTGACCATGGACCCCATACGTAGAATCACATCTGAGCAGGCTATGCAGGACCCTTACTTTTTGGAGGAGCCACTGCCCACCTCTGAGTGAGTCACAACACACACACACACCCATACATACAGTCTGTATCCAGTTGCCTACCATGTTGTACCCTTAGCTAATTAGCTCCGAGTCATGGGAATAAATGTTTGAAGTTGACAAGGTTCTTTGCGTTTTTTTCCAGTGTGTTTGCAGGCTGCCAGATTCCCTACCCCAAGAGGGAGTTCCTCACAGAGGAGGAGCCAGAAGACAAGGCAGACAAAGTAAGAAATCCATGTTCCACATACTGTCTCACTGCATGCTGGATATATACAGAGAGGTAAAGGGAAACATTGCAAAGAGCTAGGAAATACACAAAATGGCTGAACAACATATGGCTGCAGCACTATCAATGTACACAACACTGTCCCATGTACGATTTTATTTTTGGACTATTAGAAGAACCAGCAGCAGCAACAGGGAAACAACCACACGAATGGGGCGGGGCACACTGGCAACCCTGACAACAGCCACGCCCAGGGCCCACCCCTGAAGAAAGTGCGAGTTGTCCCGCCCACCACTACCTCAGGTGGCCTCATCATGACCTCAGACTACCAGGTAATTCATTAAATAGATTTGCATTTATCAAATAGATTGCCATAAAGAAAAATCTACATCAGACTATAATTTCCAGTCCAAAAATATTCCTAAAATGTATTTTGTTTTCTTCCTCCCCGCAGCGCTCCAATCCACATGCTGCCTACCAGAACCCTGGACCAAGCACATCACTGCCCCAAAGCAGCATGGGATACTCCTCTACCTCCCAACAGCCGCCCCAGTACTCCCACCAGACCCACCGCTACTGAGACACCCCTCCCACACAGACATACATACATACATACATACTTATACACACACACATACACATGCATACACAGCCCTCACCATGCCCACCTGAACGAATGTACTGGGGGATGTGGGGGTGTTCAAGGCAACAAGTCCCCTCCCCACCCCACAGAGGGCACCTTGTCTGCAGCAGTCTGTTAGGTCGGAATGACAACCGTCTACACTTCTTCAAGATAAAACACCATAACCCCAGTATTAGAAACACCGCTACGGAGCAAAACCTGATGGGTGAAACACGAGGTGGGAGGATGAGAAGAATGGATACTGTGGTCCAATTCAACCTTTTTCTGTTACTCAGACGTGATCAAACCAGCCAAGGGAAGATGGCTTTGGTTTGGGGGGGGGGGACACGTGTTAATCTGTTGTGTCATCTCCTCCCCTCTTCTTCTCCACCTGTCTCCACACCTCCACCTATGCCCTGCCCTCTTCCCGTCGAAGCTCGGATGAGACTGAAAGCTGCTATGTGACTGCCAGCGGTGACAGATTCCCTGTCCGACTGTCCTCCTGTCTGTCCGTCTGTCTGTCCGTTTATTTTGTGTGTACGTGTGTGTATGTGTCGCCCTGTGAGGGCCTCAGCTGAGGACTGAACTGAGCTGCCGTGAAGCATGCTGGGAGGATGTTGAGCCCCCACAGCTGTGGCATTGAGGGTTTTCAGAAAGGACAAAAAAAGATGACAAAAAGATTTTAGTAGTTTATAATTTAATCTGTTTTCATGGTTTTGTTTTCATGGCAAAAGTTGCAAAGCAGCTTGTGCTGGCTGAGCACTCAGCTGCTGTATGCTGTGGGCAAGCCGTACAACATGATGACAAAACCAACCAATCGCATGGAGGAAGGCAGATGGAACATGCATTGTACTGTATTGTATTGAAATATTTTACATGAAGCAAGTATCCTGACAATAAAAGTGGAAACATTGATATTGTTGATATTTTGCCAGGGTGTATGTGTAAGCACCTGTATTCACCTTTTGCGCTTTTAATGACATATTTTTTCTCCTTCTTTCTTCTCTTTTGCCATTTAGACTTTACAAAGCTAGAGCCGATAACTATTTCTCAAGAATCCATACAAATTGCATTAGCTTGAAGGAAATGCACATAAAATCACTGGACAAATTAGTTTTTAATGGTGATGTGAATGTTTTGGGCTTGTGACAACACCCACTGTCACAGAAAGGGCACAACATGGTCATTTTTCCATTTTTAAACACCTCACCTTTTGATATGCAGTTTGAAACAACAGAGCTTAAGCTAAACGTTCACTTAAAGTGACATACTGTATAAAATAGGGCTGCAACAAACGATTTTTTTTTTTTACTGATTAATCAGACAATTATTTTCTTGATTAATCTATTCATCATCTTGAAAATAGTGAAAAAAAGGTCATCACAATTTCCCATAGCAGAAGTTGGCATTCAATCAGCGGTCCAACCTTCAATTATTCAAATTACAATTATATAAAACAGAAAAGGAGCCAATCATCACATTTGAGAATCTGTAATCACAGAATTTTTGGCAATTTTGTTTGAAAAATGACTATCAAAATTGTCTACAGTCTACACTATTTTTCTCACATACACAGAATCTCAACCTTGGATCAAAAGTCATACAGTCTTTTTTTCTGTGTCAAGTGCCCCACTTTATTACGTAGCCACATGTGTGCTTCGCTATTCATGCCTAAATCATTTATATATGTTAAACTGACTGCTATACAACAAATGCAGTGGCTTTTCCCCCTTGTCCAGGAATAGAACTGGATTTTCAATAATGAAACTCCCTTTCCCTTTCAAATGGACTAAACCCAGTCCACAGTCTAAACACTATTTATTCTCTGCTCCCTTTCCCTGCTTTGATAACTGTCTCCCTCAGTCTGTTTTTGTCTACAAACTCACCTGAGAGAGTAAAGCACAGATCTAAGTATAGCAAGTCCTCTCACTGAACCTCTTCCTGCAGGATGCTGGCCCAGCTATTTCAATCTGTTACACAATACTATCCCATCTCATGCTCAGCATCACTGCCCCAAGCATGTTACTAACCCCCTAAAAACCTCTCTAGATCGCAATCTTCTGCTATTACTCGTTACTTAAATAGGTCTTCGTGTCTACAAAATCCCCACAGGCCCCAAGATGAATTTAAAGCCTTAATAATGTTGACAAGCAACGGGGCCCAGTTGCGTTAAAAAAAAAAAAAAAAAAAAAAAAAACCCTGTTAAGCTCCTCAGCAACGCCCAACCCTAGCCCCGCCTCCTCCATTCGCCACACCGCTCCCGAGCTGGGGAGCCTCCCTGTCAATCAACCTGTTCTAGCCACGCCATTGGCCGACGTCAACGCCCGTCACGCGTTAAAGCCCGTCCTGTGAGATGCGATTGGTGGATGCGGCCGGTGGGCGGTGACCCCCGTCCTCAAAGGATGTTTCCCCGGAGTGTCCAGACGGGCCGGGGGACACAGGATGGAAGAGCTAATAGGAGTATCTAACGGGACATGCGGACGGGCGGATTTCTTCTAATATTTCAACTGCTGGTGAGGGTCTCACGATACTTTTTTCCAAACCACTAACAACACCTTTTATCCGGACAGGGATAGTCGTGCGGCTATTTCTGTTATCTGGGGTCTCATTTTAACCAAAGTAAGAAGTCGACCACTGGACCTCAGCTAGCCTCGCCGGTGGTCAGTGTGGAGGAGAATAAACGGAGTCTCCGCAGCCGAGAAATGCAATAACCCCCCCCCCGCTGCCGGGCAACTTTGAGCGGATAATTGACGTTGTTTCGCACACCGGCGCTGTTAAATCAGTTCGCGAGGCGCCGGGGTCATCTAACCGGACGTTTTCATAAACGTCCGGTTGGATTTTGGAGATTAAAACCCGGCAGAAATCCTCGGGAACCGAGGTGGATGAGCAGATGTGGGTCAGTCCGGCGGTAACGGGAAGCGGCGGTGCGGAACAGTGATTGATCGCGGTTGCCATTAGTTCACGCTCGCGTGTGTGTGTGTGTGTGTGTGTGTGTGCGTGTTTCTGCGAGTGTGCGTGACCGTGCGTGTGTCGGCCCCGTGGGGGGGGGGGGAGTGTGCGTGGATAAAGTGGGGATTTTTTTCGTTAAACATCCATATAGGACATTGTACTAACTTTGGCGTGACACTCGTGTGATAGTATGAAGACAGCTTGTCTTATATTAGTAGCAAATAACATTTTAGATCAATTGATTATCGAGCAATACAATCTATAAAAATAATGCAAAACATGGAGCTCAAAACAAGAAATTCTTATAGTTGATATTGATTTTTCCAACTGTTAACACAAACCACACGTGCTGTTTTTATTACTGGATTGATATCTCAATCAATTAATTGACTAGATGAATCAGCTGTTTAGCCCATTGGATCACAGTTAGGATTATGACAATTTGGGGTCATGTTTGCATTAAAAAGTCAGGTATTTAAGTAGGAATAATCCTGTAGATTTACTATATTGGGGCTGGAAAAATCCCGTTAGAATGTGTTCAGAACAATCAAACAAAACCTTTATGTGTAAAATGAACACCAGTCACACATTTAGGTAGTTTATAATTACAGATATCTCTGAACTGTGAATTTGGACAACATACATTTGTATAATGATTGGTTGATACGATTATATCAACACATCATGATTTTGCTAAAAATCAATAAACTATGTTACTGAATTATTGCCCAGCCGTAACAGATACATGTATTCTATCTTTTGGGCTACAAACAAGAAATTAAAAAGTTTTGACCAAGCCCTGACCTACTCTGTACCCAGTTAAGATTCACTATTCAGTAGATACTTTTACCCCACAGGCACAATACCGTGAATGTTTCACCATCGGTGTCCCTGAGTAATATTGGGACGAGGAGATGTTCCTGGACAGGCGCAGTGTCACAGCAGAAGTTTTTTTACGTCATATTTAGGGCAGTGTGACCTGACGTAATCCAGGCTGAATTATTCAGAACATCCGAACAAGCAAAACAGCCTGCAACACAAGAGGCTGTACTCGGCTCATAAATTGGTAATGACTCCCCTTTCGGATCTTAATGGAGTTCTCACATCTGTAGTAAAACGCCTCTTCCGCCCGTGAGCGTCGGTGTAGGGATGTGGGCATCTTGCAGGAGTCACAGGGGAAGTGCGTTTTAGCCCGAACTCAGCCTGAATGTCACCCCTCTGAGGATCAAAGACATTTTCGACAGTTTACATGCTGCCAAACGGACGTTTGAGAGGCTACCTGGTGTGTTTGTAGATGTTTGCGTGCCTGAGTGCCTTAGTACGTGTGTTGGGTATAAATTAAGCATCCAAACACATGACAAAAAGGAGGAATGAGAAACATTAAGCATGAGAGTGAGAATCAATGTCTGAAAGCCTAATACATTCTCCTGTGGTGTTGTGGGTGAGTTGGGCTTATGTTCTGGCTTTACTCTCCCTTTCTTGCCCCTGTCTTTCTCCCCGAGTGAGTGGAGGATGAAGGAGGAGCGCGGGCTTGCTACGCTTTCACTGGAAGAGTACAGGGGGCCTTAAAGAAGGTCGAGGAGGAGGAGGCGGACGGACGGACGGGGGGGATGCATGGGAGAGCTAGCGCTGTTGCCGTGTGAACGGAGCTCCATTGTCCCGGGAACCTTTCAGTGGCTTCCCCGAGGTCCCTGTTCCTACCCCTCCCCCCACCCAATACACCCTCTCTCCCTCACACACACACACACACACACACACACACGTAAACACACACACGTACTTTGTCCACCTCTTAATGTAACACACAACCACGTCTCCCTCTCATACACACTGTCTCATTCACTGTCCCCTTTTTCTGACTTATCCCACCCGGTGTCTCTCTCATGTGCCCCTCTTTGCCTCTACTTTCCCCTCGTTTCTCACAAGCAGACAAGGCCCCCGTTCCTCCTCCCTCCTCCCGCTCGTCCCCCAGTTGCTCATTATTTCGCCTCATTGATGTGATTGTCATGCCAGCCAGACAGTAAAAGCAAAAACATGCAATCTTTTCATTTGCATCACCTCCTTCCTAGCCTATGCTACAAGAGGCACAGTGTTTCCAAAATGTTAATGCAGACTGCTAAATCCAAGGGAGCTCTTTTGCTCCGAACCAGACCTTATTGACTATATTCAGTGTCCTTTGTGGCAGCACACGATGGTGTAATTTTACCCTTTGTTTTCGCTTATTGGTGTGAGGCTTTTGGGCTTTTGGGGTTTGCAGGGGGTCGCTCGCTGAGAAAACGGGGCCAGATGAGGACTCTGCTGGTGGGAATTGGCCTCAGTGAACAGAAGTGTCTCTTTTCTGTCTTGGACAGCTGTAATGACACGATCTGTAATTACAGTAGTTTCCTGCTGAGACACTGATAGCACAGCACTGCTACTTGTTTTGTTGGTGATTTATTGTAATGAAGATGTAACCTCTCCTTTCTATTTGGTCACTTATGAGATCATTATTCACAAAGAATGAAAGATAAATGTTGTAAGCCACTTAAAAGATCTATATTTATATCTATATTATTGGTTGGGTTAACACTGATTAAAAACTTATTTCCCATCAAATCAGGCCTCTTGTGATCATAAATTAATATCTTCAAGGACCAAAAAGAGTTGTATTTCTAGTACCTGTCAGCTATTATTAGCCTTCTGTCACACTGCCAGAGCTCCTGCGTCTCTCCAACCTGCTTTTCTCTGAAGTGATATTTTTTTTTTGGCTTGGCTGCACCATAAAAACTCTGGAAACTGTAATTAAGGGCGAATCATTTGATTGGCTAATCCAAAAACTGTGTGAGATTGGTTCTGGTTTCCATCTGTCTCCCTGTCCATCCTCCCAGTTGCTTCTTGAGCCATAGCTGTATTGTTCTGGCCAAGTGTTTGGACAGGAAGGAGAGATGTGACACGGGGAGGACCAGGAAACAGGATCCAGGCTGAGACCATGAAAACAGGAAGCAGAAAGAAGCTCTGATAAGATGGGATTTTCTGCTTTGAGTAATAGTCTGTAGTCCTTTGAACTACAGAGAGTTCTGGAGTGATCAAAGCCAATGAGGTTTTGATTTAGACAGTCACTTTCAGAGTTTTCTGTAGAAAGTGGTGAAGCTGTATGTTTCTTTGTATGCTTCAGGAGTTTGTCTTGGGATACCTTCATTCTTGTTCAGCAACAGTGCGTTCATTTATGTAAATTCCCATTTAACTTTGGCGTGCTCCATCATTTTCTGCGTTTTTGGTGTTTGTCTGACTATATCCATGAATCTCTGTTTGTGTCAGGATTCCAGCTGGGCCAGTGACAAGCCAGCCTGGGATTAGCTGGCATGCTGTATCTTCCTATCCCTAATGCTTTAATCTCTCTGCTGGTCGCCACAAGTCTTCTGGCTTTGGGGCACTGTTGGTCATCACTATCAGTTCTCTAACCACCAATGCTTTCTTTTTTTTTTTACATACAAAATACTGTCCAAAGGGTGGACATAAAAATAAAAAAGCTGCCCATTTACAATAATAAACAATAACAACAAGCTTGCTAACTACACCCATAAAAATAATGCTCATAGACATTAATTTATAGAGAGGACACAACCTGAAACAGGAAGTATTATTTATTGCAGGGTTATTGCATTTGGTTTTGCAATTACTTGTGAATTAGAGAGCTGGGTGATACTGACAAATCAAACGTTTCACTTTTGACTCAGTACCTTGGAATCAATAATGATTCAAACTACATTTCGTATATGATCATTGGTGCTTTTATAAACATTTGACACATTTTGTCAGATAGAACCTTTGATGTGAATATGATTTGCTGTGTCTCAGCTGTGAAGACCAGGAAAGGCTGACATTTAAACTTTGCCTGAAACGATGAGTCAGTTGATTGATTGACTAATAGATCAAATTATTTGGGGATTTTAATAAGTGTTTAAGTAATTAATTTATTAGTAATAAAACAAAAATGGCAAAAAGTATCTGGTTCCAGCTTCTCAAATGGTTAATGGCAAATTGGGTTTCTGGAAATTGTGATGGATCTTTATACTAACCTTAATTTATATATTTCATATTCATTATACTATGATAATTGAAATCACACACAATATTTTGCAATATCCTAGATGCAGAATCTGGTCTGCTGCCTCTCTGCTCTATTACAGGCAATCTCTCTAACCAGAGTAACAGTGTCTAAAACAGAGCTTGTTCCCTGTGTTTCCCTGCAGATCGTGTCGGTGTGAGGCCTCGCCATGCCGCTGGTGAAGAGGAACATTGAGCCCCGGCACCTCTGCCGAGGGGAGCTCCCCGAGGGCATCGGCAGCGAGCTGGAGTGTGTGATGAACAACACGCTCTCTGCCATCATCCGTCAGCTCAGCAGTCTGAGTAAGACACACACATGGACAAACACACGCACACAATTTAGCCTTTGCAAGAAGAAAACAACTGCTAAACTCCTCAAATCTAGAAAAACAACTTATTAATGGTGGTTTTTGTGTAACATTACAAACAGCATCCTAAGGCTATAACCCCACAAACATCAGTATGACAACCGTCTACAGTGTGTGTGGCCGCTTTGTGGCAGGACAAGATCACATGGCTTCATCATTAATCCCGAAGCTGTGATTGATTTGGGCGTCGTCATGGTTACAGGGCCTGGGGTCACTGGGCTAGGGACTTACAGCAGCCTCGCACTGAAACACGGAGGGTTGAAATGTAATCCTTTTAGATAGCTCTGCAAAAATGAACTTATTTGGACAGCTGTGTGCAGATAGTGTGTGTGTGTGTGTGTGTATTTCAGTGTGATTTTGTGTGACTGTGTTTATTTGCAGAACTGTTTTATATTGATTTATATGCTCACTGTAAATGCATTAGACAGAGTTATTACAGCACCAAGGCCATCTTTCTTCACATCTATCTTCCTTTCCCATATCCTTGTTTCATAACCCATCAACAGTATGTTGTGTGTTGTCATTTGCTACCCTTCGCCCATTTGTCCTCAGCTGCACCCACTTTCCCTCTCTCACACTAACTTTGTTGGGAGTTTTTTCAGCATAAATTTAAACCAGGCATTTGTGCTGTTAACTCTGTTCTTTTTGGCCCAGTCATATCCATTCTCTCTCTGTCCGTCTCTTATTGTGGCAAGTTCTTCCGTTGGGAGTGGGCCTGTCAACAACAGCTGTGGGGGCTATATATATCCCCACACAGGCCTGGAGCGCCTACAGACCACATACACCGTGTGTCTATGTGCACAAGTATGTCTGTGTAATTGGACCATAAGAACCATCAGTAGAGGTCAGAGTTGACCAGGCTCAGCATACCGGATATGTGGTTCTTCCTTCCTCTAAATATTTTTCCTGCGGCCCATCCTGTCAGCAGGGGGGAGCCCTTAGCACATGTTTGTGTGGGTTTGCCATACCACCTTTTTACACACACTGTTCTATAATTAAACAATATTATTAGAGCAGTGTTGAAACCTCTTTTTAAACTGTTGACATCCAGAGGAGGATTTTTTTTATCCCAGTCTTTCCATTTCCGTATAGCCCAGTTAGCAGCCTTGCAGTAAAAAGCGTTTTATACTCATTAGCCCTGGGCTAAGACCCCCAGAGCCTAGTTTTTATAGCCCTATTAATCCTGTCCCTTGGTCCTTACTGAATGCCACTCCAGAACAGGGTCATCCCTACTTTTCAGGGTTATTCCCCAAAACACAAGGTTAAGAGCACAAGTGTGAATTGGGATGAGAACCAAAACAACAAAATGTTTGTTATCCAATAAAATGTCAAATAGTGCTGTGATCCAACCTGAAGATGTTAACAGTTACAAACACATGTGCATCTTTAATTAGAGGCTTAATTCTCCGTTCATGTATTATAAGAATGGCAACCAATAGTGCTTTGTGATTGGACAACGTCTGGATCAGGACCAGAACCGACTTGAGCACATGTACAGGACCCAAGTGGCAATCATCTTGCTTTATTGGGAATCCAACCAATGACTAACTAACTCCTGTGCATCATTTGCATTAATGGTAAACTTCCCAAACTTGCGCTCATGACAACTTGTAGTGTTTGGGTCTCAGCAGACAGCAATGGCGTGTGAATTGAGGTTCAGTTCACAATAGGCCTGTCACTTCTCAGGTCTTTGAGTCCGTATGTGAACATCTGAAGAGTAGCCATGGGTTGATAGATATGGATGTGGTTAGTATCTCATTTCTTCTTGTAAACAAGGGTTTTGCACCTGCTAACATTTTTACAAATGGTTTAGGGCTTTGAACTGACACCCTGAGGAATGACAGGGCAGCATTTACAGTACATGTAATAGGATTTCTGCAGTCAGGCCATATTAATTTATTAATGAGGAATGTTGCTATATTGAGCTGTATGAGATGCCATTTCCTGCCCAGACCCTCAAGATTGTGTCATATTACCATTGTATTGATTGGGCTTCAGTCTCTGTGGGGATTTACTTGGCTCCAGATAATGATTTCAAGTCTCTTTCTTTTCTCTCAAATTTCTCTCTCTGCTGTTCTTTTCTAGGTAAACACGCGGAGGATATATTTGGCGAGCTTTTTAAGGAGGCCAACACCTTCTATCTGCGTGCCAACTCTCTCCAGGACCGCATTGACCGACTGGCCGTCAAGGTCACACAGCTGGACTCCACCGTAGAAGAAGGTGGGTCAGATGTTGGAGGTTTTGAGGGGAAAAAGCACAGCAAGTCATCGCTCAAGTGTCTTTTTTTGTTTTGTTTTTAATTTTTTCCATTGTTTATTTTCTTTCCTGTTTTTACGCTCTTCAGTTTCTCTACAAGACATCAACATGAGGAAAGCCTTCAAGAGCTCCACCACTCAGGACCAGCAGGTGGTGTCCAAGAGCAGCGTGCCCAATCCTGTCCGAGAGATGTACAATCTGAGCGACAAGCCTCCGCCACTCAACATCCTCTCAACTTACAGGTCGGTGTTGTTGATGCACACACACTCACCAAACGCTCAGGCCCCCAGCGTGCCTTTTTTTTGTACTGAACTTAATTATTTTCTTCTCTCAAACAATGCATGTGTTTGTAGACAGTGCAGTTTTACGATGTGAAAGACAAAACAAACATCGGATCAGATCTATTAAAACAGCTTAAATTTCAAATTCAAACCGTGCGTTCTACTTCATAACTTTGACAGTAATACTTGAAAGTCGTCCACTGTTCTTGATTTGATTTTTGCTCGTGTCTGACCTACATTCACAATGAAACAGCACATTTGGGCCTATTTCCTGCTTCTATTTTGTAGCTGCTTTTATCCAGTGTGCTTTCCAGTACTTTGGGTGCATTACATATTTAGCATGGTTCGCTCCAGTGGGAATCCAACTCCTAACCCTGACTACATAGCACACTTTCCTCTCTCCTTCTCCAGTCTTTTTGTCTCTCTGCCTTTTCATTGTTTTATCCTGTCATTTCCAGTTATGCTGCCTCTGATACAAATACAGCATAATTCCACTCTTGTCAGCCTCATCCGCTTTTGCAATATTCATAGCTTCACATGTTTTATACCCAACTCAGTCTTCCAACAGAGATACACTGAGCCTTTTTTTCTATCTTGTCATTCTGCCTAAACAAAGTAAATGCTCTACACTATTCTTGTTTACAGATTTCTATACAAAGATGTTTGTGCACCTGTATAACCTTCTTGGTGTCTGTTTCTGTAGGGATGACAACAAGGAAGCACTCAAATTCTACACCGATCCCTCCTACTTCTTCAACCTGTGGAAGGAGAAGATGCTGCAGGACACAGAGGATAAGAGGAAAGAGAAGAGGAAGCAGAAGGTACAAATCTGTCCATGTGGATCACACAGATCATGCTATGGGTTAATATAAAATTACAGTTTATTCTGGTCAAAAACAAACTGGTGCTATTTTATCCAGTGTAGTGCAAACTTTTCCTACCAACATTTTCGGAATTAGTAGAGTCAGTAACCCTATATTGTTATCAGGTTAGTTTCTAACATTTTAATACCATACATGCCACACAAAATATGTTACTTCTTATTGGAACTAATTATATCAATGTCCAAAGAAGAATATATAATAAAAGACCACAAACAGCCCCTTTTTTAACAAAGTAAAAAAAGCCTAAATGCTCTCTTTTTCTCTCTCTCATAGGAACAGAGACGTTGTGTGGATGGGACATTACAGAGGGAGGTGAAGAAGGTCCGAAAGGCGAGGAACCGTCGGCAGGAGTGGAACATGATGGCTCTGGACAAAGAGCTGAGGCCAGACCATCGACACACCATACACCGAGACAGAGGGGCTTCCTCTGAGGGCTCAATGTCACCAGAAAACAGGTAGGTCACATCATTTTCGAAGAAACATTATAAGTTTGCACAATTTCAGTCTAGTAAAAAACTCCCAAGTTAAAGAAATGCGCAGTAGTATTTCTACATTGGAATTTAAGTTTCACCCGACATCTTCTTCTCTTCCTCCTCTCCGCTGTCTCTATCAGGGGTCACGGTCCTGATCAGCACCACTACCCCAACTCCATGAACCACGCCGGCCACGCCCACACCTACTCTGGCCCCCCGCCCAGCGTCCTGGCTGCCCAGATGGCTGCCGGGCATCGTGGAGGAGGTGAACACGATAACAGAGGCAGGACCATGATGGCCTATCAGGGTGGGACACTGGGCCGTTCTCACCACCACCACCAAGTCCCGCTGCCTCCTCCACCCGCTGAGGCTATGAACGGTGGCTCCATGTCCCTTCCACCAATGGACTACAGGTAAAATACAAGCCAGGGTCAATGGGACATTTGTTTGTGACTCAATTTCTTGACAAGTTTAGGTGTTTTTTTTTTTTTCTATTTATTTTTCTATTTAGTTCAAACAGTCATCACAAATAATACAATATACAATACCAACCAGTTGGGGGGTACAGGTTACATTATCCTTCTTTCTAAATCAAGTCATATATTTTATATATCTTAATATGTGCCAAATTGTGCAGTATAATTTTGTTAGAGTTCATAAACTGCTTGTTGCATAGTTAGTTCATGCATTATTTGAGCCAGATATCCATACAGTAACAGTCATTTTCCTGTATTTACGTTAATTAAGATTGCCTGTGTTTGCTTTTGCTTCACATTCTCAGGTTGAAAATTTGTACAACATTAAAGCAATTTTTTCAGGGGAGTGTGCTATTTAAAAATTAAAAAAGAGAAAATAAGGACACAAATAACAAACTCAGGACAACAAAAGTTATTTAGCTAATCCAGGTGACAGAAGCTTAGATACTTCACACAAGTGCAAAGGAGCCACTATTTACCTTTAAAGTGGCAACATATTGGAATTAAATGATCTTCCTGATTTACTATAATGCAGTTTTAAGTATTGTCATGTACAGTTAAACAAGGCAGCTTGAATTCACCTTTTATGAACTTTGAGCTACTGCTGCCACCTAGTGGGTCAGAGTCTTGATGCTTCACTCTCAAACCCTGATGACTGCTGTGACGTTTGTTAACTCTCTTCTAATTCTCTTCCGTTTCCTCTTTCTTGCAGTATGGACGGCTATGCCAACACCGGTCCCCCTCCCCCTCCTCCAGCCCCTCTCATCCCTTCTGCTCAAACTGCCTTTGCCTCTCCTCCTGGAGGTCCGATGCCTTTTGGGCCAATGGCCGGTGCTGGCGGCTACGCTCCGCCTCCACCTCCTGTATCTGGAGCCCATGCGGCTCCACCTCCCCCTGGTCCTCCACCTCCCCCACTTCCAGCTGGTGCCTCCCACTCCACTACCCACAAGATGTCCTCTGCACCTGCTGAGACCACAGTGGTCAATGATGCCCGTAGTGATCTGCTGGCTGCTATACGTATGGGTAAGAACAATATGGGTTTGTTTTACCTTTCAAGAGAACAGAGAGGTTTAAAACAAGGTATAATTAAAATGCAGTAGCACTTACATATTCAGTGCCGATAAAAAGTATTAAAGGAACATTTCAAGATTTTCAATAAAGGAAATATCAGTCAAATGAAGCTACTTTTGATAATCCTATGATCACTACACTGTATATTATGCCAGTTAAAAACATGGTTTTACTTCCCATATTTTCCTGTAGGCATCCAGCTGAAGAAGGTGCAGGAGCAGCAGGAGCAGCAGGCTAAGAGGGAGCCAGTTGGAAACGACGTGGCCACCATCCTGTCGCGACGCATCGCCGTGGAATACTCCGACTCTGAGGACGACTCCGAGTTGGAGGAGAACGATTGGTCGGATTAACATACATTAAAAAATTGGAATAACCACTGAAGATACACACACACACACTAACACACACACTAAGACACACAGTCCGTCGATGTCACACTCACTTGAAAGAATGCCCACTGTACCACACCCACGGGTTGTCACACACTTTGTTGCTGAAAACACACACACACCACGCCTACACACAATCACATGCTGTAGGTTGATATAAGCTGAATGGTCCAAAACTGGAAATCTGGGGGTGTATTCAAGATGCATAAACACTGTAAAGACACTAGTAATATACTGTAATGCTGACCACTGAAACATTAACATTCAGTTTAATATATATATATTTCAAAGCATTGTGAATACACCCCAGTGGCTGTTTCTCTACCTGTTATAACACTATAGACACCCTGTGAAGGTGCTTATTTCATGTATAGTCAAAGCTTGAGAGTGTTAGAAGAATTAGAAACTTCCTCTTGAGCTAACCAATGTACTTGTCTTTTTTTAATGTTTTTACTGAAACACTTGCAAATGCCATAGATCATAAGGCAAATTTTTAACATGACAATAACTGTAAAAGAAGACGTAATGGACTGCGGTCGTTGATAATGTTGTCTGGCCACTGAGGGAGTGAATGGTAGGAGAGCAATTGAAATGCTGTGTTAAAGATGGATGAGAGGGCGATATGTAAAAAGTGTTATTGATCATAAATATGATAATTGATTGAGTCATCTGCATCTGCAATCGATCACTGCTGTATGGGGTGGGAGGGCAGGGAAGGGAGGGGTCATGTATATGCTAGTGTGAACTCTGTAACCTTTGACTCAGAGAAAAATAAAATGAATGAAAACTCACGGCTGGGCTGCCGTGTCTCTTTACTGTTCCACTGTTGTCATAGAGACGACACATACCTGGCTTTAAGACTTCAGTTTCCATGGTAACAGTACAGCTAAGAAGGGAGTTGCCAGGGAAACAGAAGAGTGCGAAAAAAAAAGGGGGGGGGGGGGCACCGAGCCAGGGCGAGGATGAACAAATTAGTCAAGGCAGGAGTTTTATGCACAGCACATGTTTGTTTTTAATACAAAATTAACAAGATCTCTCAATTGAGTCAACTAACCAAAGCAATAAAAAGTACAACTAACACCTTGGAAAAATAGACACCACGTTCACACAAATGTTTTTACAATATCTCAGTTAAGTTAGTGCATGTTGATTATCGTTTATACGTTTCATTTTGCAGATACTTAATTTGTTGTGCCATTTTCATCCAAAAAATAAAGTGCATTTCACATTGAAAACTACGCATACGTCTACACAAGATGCTGTTACTGTGGCGTCCTCCCATCTCCAACCCCCACCCTAAAACACACACACGCATTCACAGGCCCTTGAGTGTTTTGATATTTAGCTCTAGATTAATAACCATCAGAAAGACACCTCGCGCTGAACTAACAGCCCATCACTGGCTACACATTTTCTCAAACCCCCAGTTTCTTAGTATACAACTTAGTGAACTGTCAATAAATGAACAGGTGTGTGTATACAGAGAAGTATTACATCCAACATCACAGTCTTTTGCTATTCTTGGATACAAAGCCCTTGTTCACACCTGCTCTACCATGAAAAAGAGGAAAACATTCACCAACCAGAGAAAGTCATGTACTAATTGTTTTCCCCAAACATCCCCCATCTGTGTAGCCAAACCCATTCAATCATCCTTTAACCAGCCTTTACAAACTGGTGCATATTGAAGCGAGGAGAAAGAAATTCTACATTAACAGCTGAGGTGGAGAAATGTCATTCGAAAAATGGTGCAACCCAACTCATCCTGGCTGGCTTTGGTAGCACCATGCACGGTGGTATAAAGTCCCTCCTCTTCAGCATGCCGTATTTACAGAAACAAATGAGTCAAGAGGAGGAGAGATCAGTTAAACAATTTGATTATTACTACATTCAGAAAAAGGCTTTACAGCGCCGTTATATCGTACAACATCAGAATCTGAAAGAATTCAGGCCAGACTAAAGTGGAAAAAAATAGAACTTTTCAATGAATATAACAAAATAGACTTTTCTGCAAAGGTAAAGGAATAAGAGTTTGTGTTGGATTTTTTTTTGATGTGCCAGCCTGACCTGTTGGTGCTCATCGAATAACGACAGGATTCAGTCCGACACTGTGCACAAGTTCACATACACAGGCTACGATCCAATGCTTAGAAAATGCTGTTCTTCTGCTTTCCTTAACTCATCCCCCCCCCCCCTTCTTTTTTCCAAACGCTTTGCACCTGATCTGAGGCCAGAACGATGAAGACTGGAAGCTCTTCAACTGCCTTCCGACAGGCTCACTGAGAGGGGAGGCAGCAAGGAAGGAGAGAAGAAGCATTATCTTCGTATTTGGCCGTGGCCATTTTTAGCTCATAGAATCATTCAGAGGTCACTTAGCGGACACCTGCCTCGACCCAGACTAGATTGATTTAAAGTAGAGTATATTAGTGATATAGAGGAGACGGAAACACACAGCAGGACTAGGATCCCAGTTCATTCAGAGTCTCTTTCACTTTGGCTTGAAGTGCTGGAGCTTCCGCATCCTAGTCCTGTCTCTCTTAAAAAAGCTCTACAAACACGAGACGAGGCCACTTCTCTCAGAATTGACAGGAAGACTGGCAGCATTATCCTCAAAGGTCAGGGGGGTCAACAGGAATTTATATTCCTCAGACCTGTTTGCGTCCCCCTCTGAACACACAACGAGACAGATTATGGTCTGCTGAGCTGCTGGATCACAAACACACACACACACACACACACACACGGACACACACACGGACACACACATGCACACACCCAGAGGCCATGCGACTCATACCGTATGCACGAAAACACAGTCCCAAATGACACACTGACACTTGGGGTTACGACACTCAGGACAGTTCATATGCTCACAAAAGGCAGAGGCAACTAAAAAAAAAAAACACAATTTCCTCCCGGTGAGACAAATGATCAAAGCCTGATTTGGGGTCCTAAAACATTAATAAAAATGAGGCAGTGGTGTCACCTTGACAAATAAGTGGTTTGATCTCGTCCACTTTTTCCAGCCCAGGAGTGATTATCCTACCACCTATTTCAAGATGTGTCACTGAAGCATCACTTGCGGCTTGCCGAGCCTGTTCACCACAACGCATCCCCACCCGAGCGGCCATAATGGTGCTTCACTCTGCAGGAAGAAGTCATGGTGGGGTGTGGATGTTATTGCTGTCTGAGTATTGCTTCACATCTAAAAGATAACTACCATTCATGGGCTAGTTATTGCTGACATGATCTGAAGGAACGAGGGATTAACGTTCGTCGGGTTTGCAAATCTAATTTTGAGACCAAAATATAATGAGGAACCAGCTCAGAGCAGCTGCAGGGTGCTGTGATGAAGGGCGTCCATTGAATTACACTAAATTGAACTCAGACCGCGATCGAAGCCGTCAGAACACCTCTGAGCTTCAACCTACACTGCAGAATGTTAAAAAAAAAAAACTCCACCTTTTTTCGATAAGGCTGCAACTCTTGGGAAGTGTAGCTCATTCAATGCAATGCATGTGAGGTACACTGTGGTACTTTGTACATAAACAAAACAAACAAAACTATTGGGGTCATGATGACATCAGGGTACCATGACACATCGCCTGCAGTGGCCTGTGTGGTAGGCCACACTGAACTCAGGAGGAAGAGATCTGTGCTTGTTGCATGCAAATTACACTGAAGTCTAGCATCCAGATCAGATATTGTGTGGTGGAGGTGAGGCTCTTTATGCGCCAGAAAAGATCAAATAGATGGACATACATTCAGGTTTTTGCAGATTTCCACACAAAAAAAAAATCACAAATCATTTTGCTATTTGGGCTTTTGTCAATAGCTTTGTAGCGATTTGAGCAATAATTATTTGAATTAAATCTCATATAGGATTCCTTCAGGGATTATACATTGATATTTGTGTTATCCTTTTTGAAATGACTTTAAGATTACCATCAATCAAATTTGTGGGGCCTTCTCGGATTAATTTCAACATTTAATTCAACATTACACACCAATCTCCCGACATTCAAAAAGTCATAAGCAATCTCCATTCAAAGATTAAGAGGGGTGATATAAGGTGGTTACATAATCCGATAGGCCTACATCCTATATTCTGTGTGGTGCCTGCGTTATTAATAAAAGAAAGTAATGGAGGAGGGGTTAATGGTGGGGTCTCCTGGGGCTTTTTGTCTCGGGCCTCCGAGGCGCCGGCTGAACTAACACACATTTACGCACGATCCAGAGAGAGAAGAAGACAAACGAAAACCCGGAGCAGCGAGGAGGAGGAGGAGGAGGAGGAGAAGAAGAAGAAGAAGCGGCTTGATTTCTCTCTCGGCGTCCACAGAGGACGCGGGGCGCGGATCAGAGAGCGCCGGGTCTATTTTTAGCCCTCCGCGGCTGCTTGGCTTTCGACGCACGTTTCGGAGCGCAGCAGCAGAGCGCCGGGACGCCGCTGCAGACGGGCTTCGTGCACGAAACGCCTGCGTGTTGAGCCGCTCTCTCTCTCTCTCCCTCTCTCTCTCTCTCTCTCCTCTCTTCTCCTCGCCCTCTCCTCTGTTAATCCGCCGTGCGCTTTTTACGCACGCGCTCACAGGGGCGCAAACTAATAATCCCTTTCCCTGTTTGGAGAAAAAAAAAAAAAAAACAAGCACGTGTCTCCGGCGCTGTTAACTATATGCACAGTCTATATATATATATACAGCTGCTGCCTGCCACACGTGATGCTCTCTGCAGAACACAGGAAGGGCGTGGCACGGGGTGGGGGGGATGCAACCCGGGCAGTGGGCGCCTTTCCTGGGGGAGGGGGGGGGGGGGGGACAGTGAGATACCTTGCCCTATAGGTGGGTGTGACAACAAATAAATAATAATAAATAAACGCCATCCATCCATTCTGGGGGGGGGGGGGGGGGCAGTGGCATCTCTCCCCACCCTCACCCTCCACTGCTGCTGCTCTCTTTGACACCACCGGACAGATCCAGCAGGGGAGCAACGGAGCCGACCCAGGCCCGCCTCTCTTCTCACCCGCCCGGGTCCGCTCGGGTCAGACGTCACTGGGGGTCCGCGCGCGCTGCGCCACGCTGGCGGGCACGCAGCCGCAGCACACCAGCCACAGCGCCTTCTGGATCTCCTGGTTCCTGAAGGCGTAGATGACCGGGTTGATGACCGAGTTGTAGGTGGCGGGCACCAGCGTGGCGTAGGTGTACAGCGGCGGGTAGGTGTAGTCGGCGATCAGCGCGTAGACGGTGAACGGCATCCAGCAGGCGGCGAAGGTGCCCAGGATGATGGCCAGCGTGGACACGCCCTTCCTTGTCGTGACGTAGTGGGGCGTGGCGGCCAGGAAGTGGTGCTGCAGGGCGATCTGGTGAGCGTGGCGCATGACGATCTTGCAGATCTGCACGTAGAGCTGCAGCATGAGGCCGAAGAGCAGCAGGAAGGAGACGGAGAGCACGGCGATGTTGTTCTTGGTGAGCGGCCGCACCACGCTGCACGTGGCCTCCTCCGCCAGGCAGTTGACCCCGGTGACGGGCAGCAGGCCCAGGCACAGGGAGAGGCCCCACAGCAGCACCAGCATGGTGTAGGTGAAGGCCGCCGTCCGCTCCGAGTTGTAGGTGAGGGCGTAGTACAGCGACAGGTAGCGGTCGATGGTGATCGCCAGCAGGCTGAAGACCGAGGCGGAGAAGGAGGCCACCACCAGGCCCACGGTCAGCAGCTGGGCCGAGTCGGAGCGGAGCAGGTAGGCACAGGTGAAGTGGAGCACCAGGCCCAGGCCGGCCAGCAGGTCGGCCAGCGCCAGGCTGCCGATCAGCAGGAACATGGGGGCCCGGAGCGCCGGGTTCTGCCAGATCACCAGCACCACCAGGGCGTTCTCGCAGGCAATCAGGGTCCCCGACGAGCACAGCACGATGTCCCAGGGGTTGACCAGGAGGGGCAGCTGGCCGGGCGGGAGGGAGTCCGCCGGGAGCATCCCCAGGCCGGTGGCGTTGTCCGTCGGCCCCCCGCCCCCGCTGGCCCACGCCGTGGGGTCAGGGGTCAGCCAGCTGGGGGTGACCGGCGGCTCTTCGCTCATTGCGCCCCCCGTCTGAAATGGAGGCGAACAGAAACACACAGTGGGATCTGAGTATGATAATTAATACACAGAGGCGGCTTGTGACGACACTTGCAAGAGACAAGAGCCCCCAACCCGACAAGGAGGACCATGGATACATCTGCACAAGTCACAATTTCCTGCAATGAAGACCAGAACTGTGTGTGTGTGTGTGTGTGTGTGTGTGTGTGGGGGGGGGGGGGTTGTTTTCATCCTGCCCCCCCATCCGTGCACACCACTGGATTTGCGTTGTTTTTAAGACACCTGTGCAACTCATTCCACAACATAAACCGGCACAGTCAGGTGTACACTCTCACAGTGTGTAGGCCTGTCAATGCACATCATGCAGAAGCACACACTGACCGCTGTGTTGCTGTTGTACAACTATAGAAAACCTAAAGCCTCTTTCACTGATTCTGTCTTTTTAAATAATAAATCACTGTAGAGCAGTGGAAATGTACATCCACTTAACAGGTCATGTCTTTTTTTTTTTTTTTCCCCCCTCTGGGAGTTAAACCCATTGACCGGTGAGGCTTTTATAACAGAGGCCTGTAGGTCACACCACACGTGACGAGCTTCATTTAATAATGTATGGAAGGCACATGCAAGGATGATAATAAAAAAATAAAATAAATAAAAAAGAAGCAGCAAAGCAGGCTCTGCAGCAAATATCAGGCCACATTTCTTAAGGGAGGATATCGATGAGCCTCCGCCGGCACCGGCAGTCACTCAGGCTGCTGTCAGACACCCAGAGGAAGACACCGCACCCGCCGCGGAGACGTGGCCTGTCTCTCTGTCCGCCGTGCACCGCACCGCACCGCACCGCACACCGGCGGCCATATGGTGCTGCTTCACCCTCCCCTGCACCTTGCAGCGGAGCAACACGGTGGCTGCTCCACGTCAGCAGGAGGAGGCAAGAGGGGAGAAGAAAGAAAGAGAGAGAGAGAAAAAAACCCTTCCATGCATGTGAGGGATGCTCCTACCTTGACTCTGTGAGCTGAGACTCCCCGTCTAGATGGAAGAACCGCAGCCTTGTGTCTCCATGTTATTAATAAGGATGGTGCAGCGCCGGCGGACAGAGACGCAGCCCGGGCAAGGGGGGGGTGGGGGTCTGGGGGGGGGGGAATGCTGGTCCTCTCTGCCTGTGAGCGGGGGTGATGGAGGAGGAAGAGGAAGAAAAGAGCGCGGAGAGCGGCTCTGCCGTTAACGGCGCATCGCCGTGGACTGCGGCTGTGCGGGCAGAGGAAGAGGAGCAGGAGGAGGTGCGTGAGGAAGGGGCGGGGGGGAAGGGGGGTCGATGATGATGATGAAGGAGGAGTCCCAAATGGGCCAGACCTCCAGAGACCGGTTGAACTCCGTTTAAGAGCTAAATGTCTGGCCCGTGCTGTCTCAAGGACAAAGACAGGTGTGTGTGTGTGTGTGTGTGTGTGTGTGTGTGTGTGTGTGTGTGTGTGTGTGTGTGTGTGTGTGTGTGTGTGTGTGTCGTCACATGCCGGTAGTCGCTGGATATCAACAATCAGACACGCTCTCTTTCCACAGGTATGCCTACATGTTGTCCCTCAACTGATGAAGCTTACTTGGTCTCACCTGGACAAACTACACAGCGGTCTTCATCCGCCGGGGACGTCAGTGTCTCTGGTTGTCTCTGATTGTCTCTGAATGTCTTCTCTGTGCCGTCCCGTCTCCAGTTTCGGGATGTGAGGACGCTGGATGCAGAGACTCGCTTCTCCTCCCGCGACGCCCCTGCTATTCTGGTCCTGTCTGTGCTATTAACAGCAACCCTAATGTGTGTCACCAGCCCCCTCCTCCTCCCTCTCCTCCTCCTCCCCCGTCCTCCATCTTCTCTGCCTCATCCCTCCATCCTGGCGGCACCGCCTCCGGGACACCTCTGCCGGTGAGGGGGACTGACGGGTGACCTGTTGACGCGCACGCTGCGCGGCTGACCGGCGCGGCTGCGTGCGTGAGAGATCTACCAGAGCGCCTGCCTCCGCAGGTCTGAATGGAAGTAAAAATAGCTCCTGTTGCAGCGTGAGAGCAGGTGCTGCCGGGTGACACCGCTGAGGGGCGATGTTGAGCTCTATGAGTCACCGGTGCGCACCTGTGGGACACAGGAGGAGGAAACAAACAAACAAAAAAAAAAAAGACAGCACACCCTGTCTCAATCTTACTGGCTTTATTTCTTTTTCTTTAAAACAGAAAAGGATCGCTTCACAACAGGCCTTTTTAAGCAAACCCTCACATTAAACTTGCCAACACCTACAAAACGGTATCAAAAGTGCACCATAGTGTTAATACATCTTCTCAAGGTCTAACGTTTTCCAATGATAATATTATCTTCTTGTTATATTTATACAAATACCATCCTGTACACTGTAGAAATATACAACCCAGTGTGCCCTATAAGTGGGACACTCACCCCACACCCATCCTCCTTTACATCCATGATCGAAAACGTGATCCACTCTCAGTAAATCCCAGTGCAGAATAACAGTGAGGGGTGAAGACACCAGGCCAATATTACATCATATGAATTATTAAATACCCATTCAACCCCACACCCAAAGCAAAAACTAATACGCCACTCATACGACCAACCAACATCTGTACAACCCTCATTCAGCGTCTGTTTTTTTAAAAACAATCTTGACACAGTTTTCATTCATTATCGTCTCATTGTCCTGGGCAGCGGCGGCAGCAGCAGCGGCGGCGGCGTCGGCGTCCAGCCAGAGTGAAGGGGATGAGGGGGGGGGCAGGGAGGACACGGAGGCCAGGAGGGACAGCTGGTACGCAGGGGGAACTTCCACGGCTGAGCTCCGGCGCTGAGTGCGTAAAAGCACAAGTATGAATTACAGCTGTGCCGGCAGGTGTTGACACCATGTGGGGTGCTGTGGTGCGTTTATGGTCCGCTGCTCCCCGCAGAGGGGGAACAGAGCTTTTCTTCTGGTTTCTGTGGTGAAACGCTCCACTCCACATTTAGTCTCTGGACTGGTAAAAGAGGATGTAGCCCGACTCAGAGTTCTTGGAGATTTCAGACGTGAGACCGTAGAATTCTTCTATGGCCTGTGCGTCAATTTTCTAAAAGGAACAGACATGCAGCAGGGTTAGAAAAATAAATGCAATGCTGCTGTGAATACTAAATCAAAACGTACATACAAATAAACTCACTCACCTCTACAATATCGTCATCAAACAGCAACCAAAAGTCGTGGCTTTTCACAATGGCAATGTAGTGACCCCTGTTTGGACCACTGAAAAGAGAGAGAGCAGTGTATTAACACTACACAGTAAACTTTTGCCTCTACAGTCATTTTACCCTGATGCTAAAAATCCCAGCATACCTATGTTTTCACTTATTAACACTGACATTTCTTTCTTCCTATTAGTTTTGGTAGACCTGTTGGATTGGTCTGTTTCTTCAACAAACCTCATGCACTTAGTGAAGAAAAGTCATTACACAGAACAATGGACCAATACCAAAACAAAGTACTGTGTTCTGGGTATGTAATTAGCATATTTTATGATAATACGTGCCCAGTTTAGGGATCTCTAACAGGGTTTTTGCTCTTCCAACATGAAGGCATTAACCAACAATTGCTGTGGTGTGGCAGCAACAGCATGATAATAGACAATGTTTACCTTCACTGCAAGGTTCTCCCACACTTCAAAAGCCACCTGCAATTCATCTCTCAACTCTTTCACTTGTGTAAAACTGACCCACATAACCTGAGCTTCACCCGTATCACGTTTTTTTGGGGCATTTTTGATGTTATTGTTGAGGACGCACTAGACACAAACAGGAAACAAGGGGAACATCATGCAACAAAGGTCCCAACTTGACATGAAACTAGGGAAGTTGCAATTTCATTGTCAGCGTTTTATAGAACTTAGTACTTACTGTGAAGCTCTTAAAGTAAAATATAACACCAAGCAACAAAGTGAAATAAGAACATCTGGTCACTTCTTAAAAATCTTATTTTTTTAAACATACTACTATTGAGGTAGTTTTCTTTTGGCATTAATATATTCCTTCATATCAAAAGATGATTGTCACATATTACATTAAGTGTGAATATTATATACTGAAAAGTACAGTATTGTGGTTTGGGGACACTGTCTCATGCCCTGTTACATGAATATGTTGTTAACTTCACTCACTTGAAGCAGTATTCCACGTATTCCTGTATAATTTCAACACTATCATGAGATTATGATATATAACCTCAAATCATGACAGCAATTCCTCTCTGCTCTGAAAATAACCCTGGCAAGACGGCACTGAAATGAGAGTTAAGTTCAAAGGGAGAAGAGAAGACTCAGACAGATAATTAACATCTGCAGGACTCCCGACTCAACTCCAAATAAGTCTGACCTTTTAATATACTTTCTTTAATAAACTATTTCTATTGAGAGTTGTGAAAGGCTGGAGTCTGTCCCAGCATGCATTGTGTGAAAAGCAGGGAAACACCTTGTATAAACACAGCCAGACGAACTCCCACACACACTGGGTTAAAACCGGCGCAGAGAAAAAAAGTACAGCTGAATAAAGATGGATGAGGGTCTGCGTTTTCTCGTTAGATGTGATTTAGATTCGAATGTACCTTTATTCTTTTGCCAATAGGTTCAAATGCATTTTATTTTTAGAACAATAATTTGTCTGCCTGTCTCTGGTTGCTGTGGAGACGGTTATAAAAAGGTGTTGTATTCTAGCCGTGTGTTCACCTACACACCTCCCACAATGCACCACCACGGCGACTAGGTCGTAGAGCCTCTCAGGATTGGTGGCGTCCCCAGAGGTGTTGAAGAGGCGGAGCTCCAGGGGGAAGACGACGCGATAGGACAGCTTGGTGTAGCGCTGCAGCTGCTCCATGTACTTAAAGCGCTTCAGGTGCAAAGCCAAGATCATTGGCAGCTTCTTTACCCGCATCCTACATCACAAATATTACAGCGTCAGACACGATATCTAAATACCCAAACAGACACCTAAAAAGCACAAATTATGAGTGAAACTGTATACTGACCTCTTGTGTGCCTCCTGCTTGCTTCTACATTCTTCACAGTAGTATTTGTACTCACTGCACAGTGTCTCTGTGTTACTGAAACCTCTGAGGAGCCACAAAGAGAAGGTTATTTAATCTACAATCAAAGTGTCCGATGTCTACAAATGAACAACTTGATTTCATAACACTGCACAGTCTCCTCATGTAGTTTGCTGAACAGCGTGTATTTTTCATTACGCTTTTCTGAAATAGCGGCATACTCAGACTGATCCTTGAAAATCCAGCAGCCTCAAACAAACAAACATCACTTGGCAAGAGCACTTAATGCAATCTTCTTTAAAACGAAATAAAAACTTTACAACTATACTGCAGATTGTAACCTTTAAAAATGTGACTAAAGTTAAAGTTAAAAACTCAATGCCATTCAAATTTGACTAGTTCTGTACTGCTAGTAAACATTTGTCCATTCTTGTATTATTTAAAATGGATGGCTTCAACATTTTGGAATTTTCATCATAGATCAATCTGCAGATTCTTTCTTTAAAACATCTGAAAATTGTGAAAAATGTCCATAACAATTTTCCACAGCCCAAGGTGACGTCTTTGAATAGTATTTTTATTTTATTTTTTTTTTGTCTGACCAACAGTCTAATACCCAAAGAAATTCAATTTACTATAATGTAAGAGGGAGGAATGCTGCCAATCCTCACTTTGGAGAAGCTCGAACCATTAAGTGTTGAGCATTTTTGCTTGAAAATGATTTTTTGTTTATTATCATAACGGGGATGCAAACAGGTTAGGAGTAAAGAAACAAAAAAAAAAAAAAAAGGAAACGTTGTTGATAGAAAACCCAGATACAACTAGGGGGGTCTTTGGAAGAAGATTTTTACCCACGCATTGTATCAGCAGTTTAAATACAGTAGATGTATAGAAACTGCACAAAAGACCACCTCATCCCTAGAGCCAGTACAAGACAAAACAAGAGGACAAAATGTATGATGGAAAATCACATAATAGTAGTTTACTTATCATCTATTATTATTATTACTACAACAGTCTTCCAATGCATTTTGGGAGATGGTAATCAATGTTCAGTCACAGCAAGCAGAAAAAAAAGATCAAGTTAGATAACATTTATATTACAATGTACTCTAATTAATTTGTACTCTAAATTGATGATCTGTCGTTTAGGATTTCAAGGTCCCACTCACTCATCACTCATCACAGCACTGGGTATACTTCAGAAATGTAAAAAGTAGGTTACTGATACTGATTACATGTTATCAAAATGGTGGATTTCTGTGAAAGGTTTGCATGCCTGCATAAAGCTGCAGATTCATTTTCTGTCAATCCACTACTAATCTTGCTTCCTTGTTGACTGTTGCAACTTGGCTTCTACATGTGGTTAATTTACCTGAGGCAGTGTGTGATGGAGGTATTCTGTTCTACATCCACAGAAAGGTCCAGGAAGTCCTCATCTTTGCTGCTTATCTGAGAAAAAAAAAAAAAAGAACATCAAAATAAGCTAAAAGGAACTAAATCCAAATACTAGACACAAGTGTCAGCTTGATCAGTTTCGAATATTGTTCAAAATGTCTTGCTTTTGTGCTATGCAGGCTGTGGCCATACGGCAATAACAACTCTACTGTATGCCATTCTATTGTATTTACCTAAAGCACTGTTTGCACATACAGCTACCTTTGTGCCAAGAAGCTTCATCTGTTAACTAATCCCTGAAATCTGCTTGACTTGAATGAAAACGTGTTTAAACGAGTCTCTGATGACACGGTAGAGACAGAAAGTTTGTTGTAAGCCACTTAAACTCCCCCCTCGTACAAAAACAGCAGTGAGGCATCTTACCGTTTCACAAGTGAGGCAGCGTGTCTCATTGGTCAGAGTGCCTTGGAAGATCTCATGGACCCAGGTGGGGGCGGGCGTGGCATTGCTGTTGTTGTTCTGAGAGTCCAGTGTGCCGTTAGCAAGGCGGCCATTGGTCTTCTCCTGCTTCCTCTCCTCCTGAAGCAGATCTGCGATGGTGTTGAGCAGGTAGTTCAGGAATTCATGGGCATCCTGCTGCATGTAGTTGTCAAACAGCTCTGAGGAAGAAAGTACAGAGAGACTTTAAAGTTTCAATCCAGCTATTCTTCATGATAAACTGGTACTTCAGGGTCTTCTGGTGGAAAAGTATAAGGTATTTTAAAGCAGTTGTTAAAGTGAGGATTTGACACTCTGGTAAGTTTCAGTTTTCTCTCACCATTCTCCTTGCGTAGCCGTGTGATGAACTTCTTGGGTGGTATAACTCCCACTTTCCTCTTCTGGTTGGCGATACTGTGGAACAGGTCGGCCAGGCAAGTGAGCAGGTTCTCCTTCCGCCGAGGCTGACTGCGGTACGCCAAGATCTTCTCCCGAAACGGTCGGCAGAAGTAGAGAGCCTGCAACACCGAGTTGCAGTAGCAGGTGTTCCCAAACTAAAATCACACACACAACATACAGTGGAATCAGTGCACGAGTCAGGTGGAGATGTGAGCAAAACCCTGAATCTGCACAGTGTGTCTTTCACTTACATTGACCAGGCCAAAGTAGTGCTCATTGACCGGAAACTGCTCAGATCCAATCTCTTTCTCCAGAGCAGAGGCATTGGCGCCCTGTTAATGCACAAAGGCAAAACATAAATAATACTATTTTCGTAAAACAAGCCATGCTGTTAGTTAAGCTATAAACTAATGGGGGCTTAAAAACTCCAATTCAAGGCATTTTCCCCTTACCACCTTTACTGTGCCCTTTTATGCCATTAAAACCAAAAGCAGGCATTATTGTATCTGGCAGTAAAGTTTAGATAACAAAAATACGTGTCCGACAAGAGGGGGGAAAAACAAGCGCAGAGGGGTTTTCTTAAGTTAGCACAGGACTGGGTGGCTGTTTCGGAAAACGCGTATCCCCCTTGTACGATTTTGTAAGGGTTAATAGAGTACGATGCAATATGAAGGCAGCAAAAAAAAAAAAAAAAAAGAAAAAACTGTGCAGAGTGGACATGAACGGGTCCACAGCTGCGCAGCTAATGGGAAACCATGTCGTCATTGCCTACGATAATAAGATGTGGTAGTTTGTCAAAAGGCCAACGCGCCAGAAAATTAGGGTTTTCCCACGGTTCCCCTCCCCTCCCTTCCCTTCCTAAACTGCGGATTAATGGCCTCTCTCGGTCCGGAGCAATCGATTATCCGGCTGCCGCTGATATCTCTCACTGGTTTAGCTCCAGTCGCCTTCACGTTAGCCCGGCTAGCTGTGACTCCCAGCTGCGGCAGGTGCACTGTCACCGCGCTCGAGGTTTAGCCGGGGTAAATATTAACCGGGGGAACCGTCGAGCTGTGAGCTGAAACAGAGAAGTCGCCGCCGACGAGCGTCCGTCTGCGGCCGCAAGCGTCAGTAAGAAGGAGAAGACAGTGGGTGGCTGCTTGCTCTGCTATGGTCGGGGGAAAACTGCTCGGCTAGCACCCCGGGATTGACTGTTTTTTTTTTTTTTTTTTTATTATTATTATTTACAATTCCGCGGCCAAAGAGCCAGAAACGCTGCGGCCCCGTAGCCCCCGACTGACGTTAGTAAGAGACCCCCGGTGCACTCACCATGGTACAAAAAGAGGCAAATTTGGAGACTGTCATTAGGATTTCCATTCGGCCAGCGCCATCTTCCACCACACAGCCGCGCGCTGACAAGACTGGGCTGGCTCCCCTCGTGAGGCGATCCTGCTGAGCTCGCGACGGAAAAAAAAAAAAAAAAAAAAAGTCCAACCGCCCGAGGAAAACGGGAGCATTCACCGGCTGTTGCTTCCGGGTTCGCTTCAAGCGCGGCCGGTGAGGGCGATCGCTTTGTTTTTTGGGTTATTAGTGTCACTCCGTCGTTCACCCATACATCTCTCTCTCTCTTGTTTTCTTCGACGTCACATTAAGCGACGTTAAAAATCTTTGATGAAGTCGCTGTCCGCGTCAGGAGGTAAAACTAAAGGGTAGCCGTGCTCAAGTTCTGCGCATGCGTATCGCTACAATAGCGCTGGGTGATATAGTTGAACCTCCGTATAAAAATATAAAACCCTGCGAACAAAAACACGTTAAAACACTTGCATTTTAAGGCATGCGATCATATTTTGCCCCCCTCTTGTCACTTAGTAGACTGAACTAAACAATAAACAAATCACAGGAACGTTATCGATCACAACCATGGACGTATAAAGAGAACAACGGATCCGGGATCAGTTGACGCACGGGACGCACGTCGACGTCCTGCTGTAACTCCTGTACGTGCTGACTCTGGATCTGCTCGGCCTCCGCTCGGGCGCCACATTTATTTGGTTCAGGCGATATCGCGGCCTGCCTCGATTGTGTTTCACACAAGGCGGAGTTTGGGGGGCCTGGGATCTCTCTTTCCGCCGTACCCGCCATCTTGTAGAGACCGGGGGTAAGATCCTCTCCGTGTTAAATCTTATTTACTACTTTATTTTCGTTTCGTTCGTACGCAAATGCGCTAATATACGCGCCGCAGCTCTCCCCCGACATGTCCGTGGGTTCATATATCCTGAAGAAACCGTCCGCAGAGTGATATTTTCGGTTGAATGTGCGCAGCGCCGGCAGCGTGGCTCTCCATGTGGGCCTGCCAGGCGGAGACAACTCCAGTAGAAACTGTGTTTTCCTCTTAATACCCCGCTGTAACACAGCATAACCCGGCGTCTGTCGTGCATACATGGTAGATTTTTTTTATCCAGACAACTGCAGATAGGTTGTTGCCTAACGTACTGGATCTGTATATCTGGTTAGCTTTCACATTAGCACATTTTCTCATACAGACGGTGTAATCAGCGGCTTCCTTCATAGTGTTGCCTCTTAATTAACAGAAAACACGTGTTTTATTTTTTTTAATGTGCGTGTGTGTTGGCAATTTTTTATTGTCGTTCACTTGGATCAGCTGTTTAGACACAATGAGCTCATTTGTAGCCTGTGTGGCAGCTAAGTCTGTAGTCTTTATTGGCCTTCATGGGTTGTCACTGCAGTCATGTAGTGATGGACATCTTTCTTGAGTTATACTAAAATCCGGACTGCAGTTTGCCTTTGACTTCTGAAATCGAGTTCCCATTGTCGTGTGGCGCATTGAGATGAAAATAAAGGAGTTTGTCATTTTCCGTCCATGTGAAATATGTTGACATCGGAATAAAATCTTGAGGCTCTGCCATGACTAACTGAAGTGTGTTTTCTCTCAGTAATCAGGCATCATGACGAACACCAGAGGCAAGAGGAGGGGGACCAGGTACATGTTCAGCAGGCCATTCCGCAAGCATGGTGAGTACAGATTTAAAGGGTGGCTTTAAAGATCAGACCACACTTTAAGCACACTCCCCCATTTTATTAAAGGTGTGAAGAAAATGTGGTTATATGCAGCCTAAAACTACTGTCAAAGCGGTGCAAAACAACATGAATTAATTGTCTGCATTTACTTCACAGGCCCAATTCCCCTGTCCACATACATGCGCATCTACAAGAAGGGCGACATCGTTGACATCAAGGTAAGACGCAGCATATGTGTTGATTAGTATCCTTGTGTCTTTGACCAGTAAGTTAACTTTCATGTCAAATTTAGGAAATTTAAGTAAACAGGATTGAGTCACCTGTTGGTAACTGTTAATCATGTTTATATTTATGCAATCAATTAATATTTCCATGAGTTTTAATCTTGTGCTTTGGTTGTCAGCGATATACTATAAGTCATCATCCAAAATGTTGAGTCTGTAGTGAAGTGTTTTTGTACTAATGCTACTGGAACATTTTAAATTTACAGCAAATGCTGGGCTGCTATGAGTTGAAATTGAAAAATGATCCATTGGTATTGCAGTTGGAAGTTGAGCTGCTTAGTATTGTCAGATTTGACACAATGGAGGAAATTAAACACTTATTGGTTACATGCTGTGGGGACTAATGGTAAAGAAGTTGACTTAATCATTGCTGTATAATACATTGTCACATGTGATTTCTTTTTTAGGGCACAGGTACCATTCAGAAAGGAATGCCTCACAAGTGCTACCATGGCAAGACAGGACGAGTATACAACGTAACCCAACATGCTGTCGGCATCATTGTCAACAAGCAGGTCAAGTAAGTGGGGCATTCTTTTTTTTTTTTCTTTTTTTTGTGACTTATCTAAATGTGTACCCTTATGTAAGTATGAGCTGGCACACACCAAAGGACTCAAACTCCTTCAAAATAACATTTAGAAACTTAATCTCCATCCTATTAGTGCACCCAGGATGGTTAAGAGAATCATAGTTTATGATCTCAGTATGATTATCAGTTATTAAACCCAATGAAACCAGTGGTGTGTCATTCTCATGAGCCTCTCAAAGAGTCTTTGATTAATGTCACAAGAAGAAAACCAACCATTTGTGATGAGTGCAAGTTCTTAACAATCCTACAGATCGTCTGGAACTTGTAAATCCTGGCTTTCAGTTGTGTGCTTGCTCATACATTTCATCTAGGGGGGATGTGACCCCATCTTCACTTTGCCACCAGGGCTGTTTATGTCCTGAGTGGTCATTCACGTGGGGGAAAGTATTTCATCCTTAAGCACCCCAGTCTAACTCCTGTTTGACCTGAGGTTGTACTGAGGAGACAGTAGAGGAGCATTACTATGAATTTTTAACTAAAGCTACTTGTTGAGTTGTGTTTTGATTCATGTGTTGGATGTGAACCTGTTTGTTTTTGGCTCTCACAGGGGCAAGATCCTGGCCAAGAGGATCAACGTGCGCATTGAGCATGTGAAGCACTCAAAGAGCAGGGACAGTTTCCTGCAACGCGTCAAAGCAAATGAGGCCAAGAAGATGGAGGCAAAGCAGAAGGGCAGCTGGGTGGAACTGAAACGCCAGGTACGAAATGATTCAAAATTACTTTTCTTTGGGGTTCTCATCGTGGTCCACTTGGACGATGTATCGTGTTATAATTTGATCACCTAAAATTCCCTTATCTCTACAGCCTGCTCCTCCACGTGATGCTCACTTCGTCAGCACCAAGAAAAACGAGCCCCAGCTGCTGGAGCCCATCCCCTATGAGTTCATGGCATAAAGAGCTCACCAAAATAAAAAATTTGTACACACGCTGCTTGTCAATGTTGTCATCTGTTCATAAATTTGAAATTTGTTTTAGTGTCATGATGTGCTGTCACTCAGTGATGATTGACCTCCTTTGATTATTCAGAATGAAATCAAATGCACTTTTTATTTCACCGGCGATCTGAGAGTGACTGGCACACATGTCACAAGCATTTTACATCCTCACACTTACAACTGGTCAGGTCCACAAGGTTTATCCTATGACTAGCAGCAGTTAAAAGCCCTGGACACTTAACATGCATGATTAGACCTCGCTGTTTTGTATATAGATGTGGCCCCTGTAGCAACTGTTAAAGCAGAGCTGCTTATGTCTTTATCTCGCCCATTGATACCTCTGTTTCACTGAAGAGATCATGACCTGTCACGGGGGAAGAACAAATGTAAGTGATTAATAATGAATATTGGCTGAATTACTTTTAGTTTTTTCAGTTTCAGAGTCCTGGTATTATGCGTGCTGACTTGCTGGGGCAGTAATATAGAACGGAGCCATTACTAATGTTATTAGTAACACCTGGCCCTTCATTTCAATTGGTCCTACATCCATGCTTTACCCAGGCAGGTGTTTTCACTCAATTTAACTGATTATTAGCCCACACTGAGGGTGAATATTCCTGTTAAACAGATTTTAAAAGATGACAATGGAAACAAATAAACCCAGGGGTTGTAGGTGTCCCAGTTGTGCCACAAAGGAAAATAATATATGAGCTCTCCTGTTATATAGTAAAATAGGACAACTTAAATCTTTATCTTTCAAGTTGGGTACACAGATTGGTGACATGTAAACCCAGAACACCTCTTTCCAACCTCAGTCTGAGTAGAGGTCTAATCAGATGTAATTGAAAACCCACGTGGATGTGCAGGGCATGAAGCGATCAACAGTGTCAGAGTCTCTCCGGCCAGTGGGGGCAGTTACTATAAACTCTTGCTGTAGTAAAACATTGTTCAAACCCACAGAAATCTATACTGAATTCTACTGGAAATTCTCAAGTTTCCAAAGATGCCACACATCAGCCTGAATTATGGGGAAATGTGTATCAAATGATGCATGAGACAAATAGAATCTTATTGAGTGGTGCAGCCATAAAAACATGGAATATTTCACTCTGTGTCAACATCATGTAACTTCAACTAAGAGTTGGAACAAGCTGATACAGAAAATGTGTTTGATGCTGCTGACAGTAGAATAAATGTAACAACTTGAGGGGGAAAATAAACTGGATGTTAAGGGGTTGATTACATATGGACTCGAGAACATCAGTGGCATGTTGGAACGGTGGTTGTGTGCACCTCAAGCCAAGCTGGGCATGTTAGTGAAATGAGATGTAAAATAAATATATAATTTAGTCCTGTTCTTGCAGTGCATGCCCTGGACAGAGTTTGTACTGTGCAGTAGGTGGCAGTGTGCACCAGGATATGTGTCAGGCTTGGACTAAACGTCAGGCCCCTTGGCTGCAGGAGGGCAGATTTACTGTAGAATACAGGATTATGATGTTAGTTGGGTTAATGACTATCAAAATTGTGCTTTTTGGAATTGTGAAACATATTTTATTTTGTCACAATTAAAACTACATATATGATTTACTTCTGAGTGGCAACACTTGGGTTGTTGGGCAGACAATGATTCAGCAGTTTCCTTAAATGTTCCCCCAATCACTGATTTACCATACCCACCTCTACACAGTGGCATAATATTGTGTGAGTAAACTAATAATAATTCTGTATAGCACTTTTTTAAGCGAGGACCATAAAGTGTTTTCTAGTGCAAGGTAATAAAAAAAAAGGCAAGAAACTGCATAAAAATATCTGTAAATTTGTCTTGTTTATCTAAAGGTTGTTATTATCCATAATTCAGATTTCATTGGTCAAAACAAATCTAGGTATCGCAAATCTACAGTTATGACAATTGGGAATGGCAATTTTTAATAATTATACTCACTTTTATCAAGCCAAAGTCAAAATAGTCTCTCTAGATATAATCATTTCTGAAATACAATTGTAACAGAACATTTTATAATGTTATGTAACTGTATTTTGATACATTAACTGTGTCTATAGCTGCAATTAACTGTTTAAAGCAGCTTGTGAACATCTTTGTTCACTTTTTTCTTGTCTTTTGCGAAATCATAAAGACAAAGTTATTGTGGTTCACCATTTAACAGGTGACACATTGCTAAAATTCTTCACGTTTTTGAATTTGTATTTTCCTCTGGATAAAAATAAAATACATATGTCAGTCATACCTGTGTGTGAACTGCTTGTCATAGTGTTGCAGCACTGTGTGTGTGTGTGTGTGTACATGTGCGAGTGTGTGTGGACCACTTGATGTGTGCTGTTTAATCAGTGGAGGCTGAATGGCTGGCTGGTTATGTGACAAATAGGTTATCTCGTCCCACCTCAGTACTTTACCCAATATTTACACGAATTAGCGGCAGTTTACAGAGATAGGGCCAGCAGCTGACAGGATGAAGTGTGTGTGTGTGTGTGTGTGTGTGTGTGTGTGAGAGAGAGAGAGAGAGACCAGGAGGGAGAAGGCCAACAGTGAAGGATTATATTTCATTTCTGTGGGTGCATCACTTGAATTTTCTTGAAGTAGAAGTGATCTCCTCATGTATGTGGAGGATGGATTTTCTAAAGGAAGTAAAGTCTACGCACAAAATAAATATAAGGTCCATGTGGACAATAGTGTTGAGATAAACCTGCAGAGCTTCACCCTCATAACCCTGCAGGCCTGAGGTCAGGGAATTCAGACATGGCTCTTATCAGGACAAAGTAATAAGTATCCAACAACCTGAAGAACTAAAACCAGGAAAAACAGATGGAAAAATAAAATGCAATCAATCAATGATCAATGGCAGCTAAATCTCTTGGTATTGATCAGCAATGCCTGGATTTAGCTTGTAGTACTTAGATAAGGTGAACGTGCCTTTGTGTTTTTGTATATTCCCACAATTTTTAGCAAAAGTTAAACACTTAACAATTGAGCATATTGTGGATTGAAAATCAGTCATCATGCCCCCAAATTTTTATTGTTTCTATTTTTCTGAATCTATAGGCCTACTGTTAGATGTTTTCTCCCTATAGAATAATATGATATCAATCGCTCCTATACATCTACAGTAAGTCCTTTGTGCGTGTGTGTTCTCACAGATTCACCAGAGCGTCATGTGTGGCACTGACTCATGGAAGTTACTCATTGCAGGGACAAAAAGTAAACAGAGAAGCAGAGAGAGAGAAAGAGAGAGAGAGAGAGAGAGACAGAGAGAGAGAGAGAGAGAGAGAGAGAGAGAGAGAGAGAGAGAGAGAGAAAGCAAGCCAGGGGGAGGAGGGCAGAAAAAGACGAGGCTTGTGGATAAAAGCCGTGGAGCACTATGAACTCCTTAATCACACATGTTTGACACACAGATTGAGTGTGTCAGCTCAGCCAGCAGCTCAGAGCAGCCGTATCGACCCGGTGTGTTACATATTAACCACACACACACACAGTAGATAATTGGACATGGACACAGACTCGATCCAAGAGGAATTGTGTGTGGCCTTAACCAGGGTGGGATCACCCATATTACAAAAAAACATGTTTTCTCACACTTCTCTTGTGTTATCTAGCCACATAGATATGTTTAGGCCCATTCTTGTACCCAGGATTTGAGATTTTTGTCTCTGAGATTTCTGCCTCCAATATAGATAAATGGGATTTCATTTGTGGTGCTCAAAGCACTGAAACATTTAAACAGCAATATGACTTTCCAGAATATCCACAGACCTCAGTGTCACATTCTTTGGAGCTGTTGTCTACTGAAGAAATAGTCCTTATGAAAACTGTTCTTAATGTGTTCTGTTAAATATCTAGAGTAATAATCTAAAAATCTTTTTTTGAAAAATATGTTGCTGTTTTAAAAAAACAAACAAACAAAGGAAGTGGAAGAAGTACTCTGATCCTTTAAGTATAAGTAAAAATATCACAGTGTGAATTTGATCTTCGAGTATAAGTATAAAAGTTTTATCAGCAAAATGTGCTTGAGTATCAAAAGAAAAAGTACACCTTATGCAGAATGGACTGGATATTATAATAGAACATATATGATATTTTATATATAAATATTGTAAAGCCCTTTGCAGTAAATTTGTGCTCTGAGATAATGGGATATATATCAATAAAATTGATTTGACCTGACTTGACTTCATTATTGGATTATTCCTTTTGATGCACTCAAGTATTTCATCGTTGTTGCAGGTCAAAGTGGAGCTAATTTAACAAAGAATTGGGTAGTTTAATGTATAAGATTCACCATGTTTTATAAACTCATCATAGATTTTGTATGAAAAATCTTAATTTGAAAAGTAACTTGTAAATATACTGTCACTTATATACAGCCCCTTTGATCCCCTTTGATTTATAAAATAAAAGACATACATAGTGGCATAAAAAGTACAATGTTTCCCTCAGAAGTGTAATAGAGGTACATAGTAACATAACATGAAATACTGAAGTAAGCTACAAATACCTCAAAATTCTAGTTAAGTAAAGTACCTGAATAAATGTAAATATTTAATTCCACCATTGTGCTGTGAGCATCACATATGAAATTCCCTTTTTTTCCATTGTATTGGAAGTGAGAAAAATGTTGTTTTTTGTAATTTGGGTGAACCAACCCTTTAAAGTCTGTTCTCCTTACCCCCTCCAAGGCCTCACCTTCCTTCATACTCTCCTGCTTCTTGAGAACCTTCAGTGGTCTTGAGAATAATATTTGTGACTGTGATGCAAGTGCGGGTGTGACAGTGTATGTCCACATGAGTTGTGTGTGTGTGTGTGTGTGTGTGTGTGTGTGTGTTTTTGGGATAGGCCTGAAGCTTTGACAAAGGCACAAGGAAATCCCACTGCAGGCCAAACAGAGTGCATGCTGTATCTCTGTGTGTGTGATAGGTGGGGTGATAGAGTCTGTGTGGTTATCAGAGATGGCGGAGGCACGGTCATATATGTGGATATTGGGCCAGCTGTATTGATCCTGGCCCTGACAGCAGAGGTGGAGGAGGTGGGGGGGCCGGATGAGAAGAGAAGGAGGCTGATAACGGTGTCAACTGACCCAGGCATGCTTGCCTGAAGCGTGGGAGGGCACTGAGGTAACGCCCGACAGGCTCTCAATAGGCCTTATTCACAAAAGTCAGTCAAAGGTTTCACATGAGAGCATGGCATGGGCGCGATGGGTGATCTCTAATGTTTGGACAAGCTGATAGTGTTACTGGATTGTCAGTGTCTCATTTATTTAAAGTCTATGGAACTGTTGAAAGACAAAATACCTATTACAAATGAAAAGTTGAAAAGTTGTATTCATAAACAAAAAAAACACACCCTTTCTTAATTTAATATTGAGATGTTACGGGTGGGTTTTGCTGCTACAGGCCTACTTGGTCTGGCAAACGTTATACAGACGTTGCTACTTTAGTGTATTTGTTTTGTTGACTTTATGACTCTTTTTTACTGAGTCTACCTTAGCATTTAACCTGTGAAAAGGTTACGGTTTGGTATAATCTTTAATATTTGAATTTCTGCTTTAATTAAATGGTAGTTTTAGCATTTAAATTAACATAAAACAATAAAAAGCCCAGTCTTCAATTACTAAATGTTAAAACACACCCTTGCTCAATTTAATACACTTGGGAGTTTTGCTACAGCCTTACCTGGTCTGGTCTGGTATGACCAGTAGATAACGGTGGCTAATATATATTCTAATTAATATTTTTGCTGAATCACTGAGGCAGTTATTGAGTCACTTTGCTGTTTTTACGACTTTTCTCTACTTGTGCTACTCTTACACTATGTTTTACTATTATCCCATAAGTGTCCGGCCAAAGTTTTTCTAGTTTTAATGCAAGACTGTGTAACCTTTCTAAAGCAGCTGCTGTGGCAGTAAAGTGGTGATAATGTGTGTTATACAACAATGTTTACCTACAGTTTGCTCACATTAGCAACACTAGCCGCAATATACGCGTCACACTGGACCAAATAAGGCCGAAAAAGTGCATTGAATAGAGCAACACCGCATTTTATTATTTATGAATTAAATTTTCCGTTTGTAAGAGAAAGAATGTGCCATTTCTTTTTTCAAAAGTTACATAAAGGTTGATTTAGTTTCAGGTTTGCGGGTTACAAAGGATCTCACTGAAGACTAAGTTCTGACAACTATAAATTTCACCTATCAGAAAACAATATTGGAGGGTTGATAAGATTAAGATTAGGGCAGTAAATTCTGTGTGTGTGTGTGTGATTAATGGAGACAGACAGTCGCCTCTCTCCCTGCTTGCGCACCACACACACACACACACACACACACACACACACAGACACACACAGAGCAGATCAGCAGATAGGGACACATACTGCAAGGAGCCAGGGTGACATTTTTAAAGCCAGAATCAATCAATGTAGAGGAAAGAGTCATGGACATTTATAATGTTTGAGTATCAATGGGATCACTATTAAAACTCAGGGACCTAAATCATTTTCTAACATCTTACATGTTGGCTCACTTGTACTACAATCCTGCACAGCTGAGTGTAGGTAACTGCTAAACACGGCCAATTCAGCAGTAGAAGGTTTTCTAAGTGCGTAACGTTTAAAAAAAAAACAACTATAAACAATAACAATACAAAACAATATCCGTTTGTTGTAGTAAGAATGTTTAAATACCAAATCTGTTGCACATTTTTCTGTTTCAATGAGAACGTTTCCCCCGTTCTTGCTCTAATTGGTACAATCCAATAAGATAAATTAAGCACAGGTGAGCTGGTGGTTGTAGGTCAGTAAGTGTCCTGCTCCTTTACAACTGGGTTTGTCTGTGACCACAACACCACATTTGACATCTCTTATTAAAGATGGGGGAGAGGTTGCAAAACCAAAAAAGTTTCGTTTGCTCTTTTTTTGATTGCAAAGCTACATTCAGTAAGTCGTGGAAGCTTGAGGCTCATCTTTGCAAACACACAGGATTGGTAAGTGCCTCCGAACTGCTCGAAAGCCGAGCAGAGCAATGAGAAGCAGACACCGCACAACGGTTGATATTGTTTGTCTATTAATGACACAAATGTTTCCAAACCTCAGAAACCGTTCTCCTGTGAGAACTGTGACAAGAGCTTTTGCACTCGCTATCAGCTCACCAGACATGAGCTCAATCACAGTGGGGAAAAACCACACAAGTAAGCCACTATGTCACTATTTGAAATGACTGGGAATAGTAAAATGTAATCTTGTTGTTTTGAACTGTTACCTGCTCTGATCTCCAGGTGTCTGGCTGATGGATGCTCTGAGACCTTTGCCACAACTACCAGCATGAAGAACCACATGGCTAGAGTTCACCAGCACAAGGAGAAGCGCTATCCAGTATAATAATCCTGAAATTTGTCACTTGCCTTTTTTTACTTTTTCGTAAGTAGGTCGGGGCTTACTATGATGTACTAGCCTGGTTTTTGCTTGTTTTCTTTCAGTGCGACCATCAGGGCTGTGAAAAGCAGTTCAACAAGAGGAACCAACTGAAAGCCCATAAGTGTGGTGAACACCAGCAGCCTCTGCCATTTCAGTGAGTAGCTAAACATCTGATGCAAATAGAACTGACGTTTTCATCTGTCTTTGGCCAACTTTTTATCTTTTGATATAGATGTACTTTCAGTGGCTGTTCAAGAGAATTCCCCACTCATGGAAAACTGAAGCATCATGAGAGAATGCATGCAGGTTGGTTGATAACCAAAAGGCTTATTTTTTTTTGTGTAAAGCAAAACAAAAACCCATCTCTCTGCTGCAGGTTACCCTTGTGAGAATGAGGAATGTCCTTTTCAGGGAAAGACGTGGACAGAATATCAGAAGCACAGGAAAGAACATAAAAGTATGAATGTAATGCTTGGAAGTCTTTTGTTGCATTAAATACAGTGTTGCTCATGAGCTGCTGAGTCTGTTTTTTAATGACTTCTTTGTTCTCAGTCAAGGTGCTGTGTGAAAAGTGCAAAAAGCTGTTAAACAACGCCTGGTTCTTGCACCAGCATGACCTGCGTGTTCACTCTGGGGAGAAGGAGAAGAAGAAGCTGTTGTGTCCCAAAAATGGATGTGACAAAAAGTTCACTCGTCGCTTCAACTTGGAGAGTCACGTGCTGGGAGACCACGAGGGCAAGAAGCCCTTTAGCTGTGCATACGCTGGCTGTGGGAAGAGCTTCGCCATGAAGGTAAATCTGTACTTCAATTTAACAAACCACTTTCCCAAGCTAGTGGTATACAGTTGTGCTGGTGGTTTGGGTTTTACCTGCTAAAGGTTTTGACATATTGGTACTTTACTGCAACAAGAAGGGACAGGAAATTGTTTGTTGCGCTCAAAGTGATGGTAAACTACATGTTTACCTAATACTAATCTGAGCATTTCTTTGCAGCAACATGTCAAATTCTGCTTTATGGATTAGTTTATCTGGAACTATTTTCTACAGCAGAAATGGTCTGGATTAACTGGATTAAAAGAAATTAGTTTTGGCAAGATGTACTGCTACTTGAAATTTTCAAATGCAGCACAAGCCAAATTTCTGGTTACCTTCACTAGACTTGGTTAGGGTCAGATATTTCAAAATCCAGAGCACATTTAAAAACTGAAACAATACATGGCTAGATGCTAGAAGTGAGATTTTGGGTGACTTGTTCTGTTAAACTGCTGATAGTGTAATTGGTAACTGGTCTCATTGTTAATCAGGAAAGTCTGTGGCGACATGGAGTAGTGCATGACCCGGCAAAGAAAAAGCTGAAGGTAATGTGTTGTCCTTTCTGCTTTTATTTATTTTTATTTATTTATTTATTTTTATATTTTTGGTCCATATAGGAAATGTGAATTTCTCACCATCTTATGTTTTTATTTTTTATTTTCCCCTTCCAGAAACTGCGTCCTAAAAAGAATCAGCCCTGGCGTATGGCACAACGGGTCAGAATGGCAGCTGCAGCCAATCAAGCAGAGACCAACAAGCTTGCTGAAAAGCTGAGCAATACAACTTTAAAGGATAATAAATCTTGAGGCTGCATTATAATTTGTTTAGATGTGTTAATTCACGGTGAAAACAAATCACCAATTATTTCTGTTTATATACTTTTTTGTTTATGTAAATGAAATAAAGCCTCATTAATACAGCATTATACTGGCAATTTTTCTACAGCAGTTTCTGACTCTGATACTAATAAACTGCCTCTTGCTCATAAACCCTCAGTCAATCCCACTAGCAAAGTGGAAAAGCATGCTATAGAGCCTTTTAATCCTCCGAAGGAAATGTTTATTAAACAAACAGAACACACATTCACACACATGTATAAAACTCCAGCTGATGGGACAGCTGGTTGTCATGGTGATGAGGCCTAAGGGCAGTTGAGCCCCCAGGGTGCGGCAGGTTTCTAATAAGGCCTGAGGCTTATTCAGCTGGATACAGCGCTGGTGTTGCAGAAAATTTCGATTATAGTGATTACAGGTCATTATCCTAGATGACAGAGGATCACAGGCTACTTTTTTTTTTTGATATTCTATCTCTACCTGCAACGATGCATCCACCTGAATACAGCCCTGGATTCTACAACTGCCTGGTGAGGTGAATACAGCACAGATCGCCCGTTAAGTTGCAGTACCATTTCTCCCTGTGGGAGTGAAGACAACATGACCATATGAACTCAGCAGTGTGTTTGTGAGTGCAGTCTGTCGAGTGACGTGGCACGATCTGGATCAGTTCCCACCTGGTCAGGACAGGCTTGGTCCTGCTGGGTCTACTACAGTTCTGAATGCTTTTGGTCCTGGATTAAGCCCGGTATGGAGCGATGTACAGTAGCGTGTACCAGTTCACTTTGGCCAAGGTCGTTCCCAATATAGAACATTCTGGGTGGACTCGGTGTGGTGCACAGCCTGCTTTGTGATCCGGCCCAGCTATACCAGGCTGCCGGGCCAGGAGACCACGGTAAGCGCCACCCGGCTGCGCTGCTCCTTCAGCATGGGCACCAGAGCTGAGTGGCTCATTCCTGCTGTCGACAAGCCGTTGACTGCCACGATCATGTCACCACACCTAAGGTGACACCGAGAGACAAGTCAGGATGGATTATAAATAGGACCTGACAGCTTGGAGTGACGTGCCATTCAAACAGCTCTATATGAAGACAAGCCATTTGAGGAGGCTGAAACATTTGATATTGCTTACATAGGAAGGTTAAACTGGCAAAAAAATATTTGTTACTGTTAACAATTCCCATGAACTTTAATAATTATAAAAATACAAAAAAATGTATTGTTTCCAGCCTCTCAAATGGGAATATTTACAGGTTTTCATAGAAAAAATGAAATGAATTGCAGCCCTTAGACCACAAATCCATTAGTGCATCTGTCAATACTTTTTGACTTTCTGACCCTTTCTCTAGCTCTTTTCCCTGAGTGCATTTATTCCTACTAAAACATAAATCTTGTTAATTAATATTATATGAAAAATATACTTTCATTTTTGAAATGTTAAACGATTTCCTAAAATAGCTGGGAACTATATATTTTTGGCGACTATCACCGAAACAAAAGTAAATAGTGAATTTGTTGGAAACTGTTTTCAGAAGTGGATTAATTGGTGGATTAAGATTTTGTGCTCTAGTGAGTATTTACAGCATCAGGATGGTGTTTGTGGGATTGACTCAAAATGAACCACGGTGCCAATGTTCATTGTAATGAAGGAAAATATCACCCAGTGCAACAGTGTGGCTCACTGATGTGTTTTTAATAGTTTTTGGACAAAAAAGGAGCTGTATGGCACAAAGGAATAGAAAGCGTTGGTTACACAGAGGATATTTAGTAATAATGTCAATTTATTGTTGGTTCTGGTCTTTTTATGGGATTTGTTTGCAATAGGAAAAATATAAAATATCAAGAGACATATCCTTTACTTCTTTTAGAAGTGAATGAACTATACAAAATTCTTCTACTTCAGGGACCGAAAATATAGAGAGTAAGGAAGACCCAGAGGATTCTGAAACCCAGAGAGCAGAGGTGCCCATTTACTAAATGTTCCACCTCTACTTCTGAACTGCAGAACAGGGTTTACCTACCTCTCTTTTCAACCTACAATAGATGTCAATCTTCCTGACTTATATTGATATCGTAGGTCTACAAAGATGGGGTCAAAGAAAATTAACTTTGGTTTATTGGTAGTTGCTTGCATTATATATTGCAGTAATAGATAAGATACTGATGACACAGCATTAAACTTCATTTACTAAGAGAGAAAAAAAGAGTACAGTTAATATTTGCCCATGGACCTTTCACAACTGAAACAACTGCAACAGACCTTTAATTCTCTTTTCTTGAAGTCTCAAAATGCTCATGCAAATTAGTTCTTCTATATCAAATTTTAATTATCATCATGTAGTTGTTGACCACTTCACAGGTACACTTCTTATGATAAACTGAACAGAAAATGTGTAGGCATGGCCAATCATCACGCCACTCTATCAATCACCAACTGGAGGTCACAGTTTATCTACCTGCTAATTCACCACTGTGTCACTGCTAACATAAGCCACAGATAGTCATGTGCCGAACAACTGATCACTCACTTGAGGCGGCCGTCGTAGTACGCAGGCGTGCCGAGGACGATGGTCTTGATGAAGAACGCCTGGTTGCCGTGGCTTTCCTCGTATCCCCCGACGATGCTGAAGCCCCAGCTGCCCGGGTGGCTCCTCCGCAGTACAATCTCGTGACTACTGTGCAGGTAGCTGCAAGAAAAGAACAGAGAGCAGAGTGAGGAAGGGCTGCACCGATAGTATTGATAAACTGCATCCTCAAAGGAGCAAAGATGCTGCTTCATCTTTAAAAAAAAAAACGACTATCGTGAATCTTAAAATCTTTTCAAATCTATTAAAAGTAGACAGTGACAAACAAATAAAAAAATAAGGTAACATGAGGAGGGAAGTGTCACCTAGGTAAGCCCAGCCACATGACCCACGAGGGGGACCAGTTGGCATCAAAGTCACTGTCGTGTGTGTGAGGCAGCAGCTCGTCGTGGTCGTTCTCCTCCACCATGCTGACCTCCAGCACCCGCAGCTGGACTGAGGGCGAGGCAGCGCTGGCCTTGAGGGTGCCCACAGCCTCACCGTGGCTCAGGTACGTCAGGTCCTGCCCGTTGATGCTCAGCAGCACGTCCCCTGAAGGAGAGAGGAAGGATGTGCCGTCGTTTCTGATGTTTTTGATCTGGCTGAATTTGCTCTGTCGCTGTCACCTCCGAGGGAGCGCTCACCTCGTTTGATTCGTCCATCCCTCGACAAGCAGCCGTGTGGCTGGACGCTGGTCACAAAGATTGGCAGCTCCCCGCTCTTACTGCCCCGCCCTCCTGCGACAGTCATGCCCAGAGACTCGTGGGGTTCCTTCTTCACAGTGATGTGTTTTTCCTTACAGGTCACACACTGGGAAAGGTCCTGTGTAGAAGACAACACACACAAACAGAGGTTCAGTCTGCAACAGAAAATGTGTCTATTCACAGGTAAATGTGCTTCAGTCTTCTTATTCTTTGTACATCACCAAAATCTCAGAAATAATACTAATAAAAAGTGATTCGAAAAATAGTTTAAAAATGCAGACGAGTCCCTAAAAGTAAATAAATGGGGGTTTTTAATACAACTAAAAAAAATTCAATGTCTGATTTTTATATTAATTATTTTTCACACATTACTCAATATTTAAATTAAAATCCAATAAATTATTTTACTTTTTTGGTTTAAAATTAAAACATACGACATCAACAACCAGATTTATTCAATGTAAAGAGGAATTTTAAAATGCAAACACCTGCATGTTGGTGATGCATACAGATATAAAAACTGTCAAAATACACCCAAACATGCAATCACACGAATACACACACACACACACACACACACCCACACACACACACACACACACACACACACACACACACACATTTAACACATCTGCTCACTCTGTGAGTGCTGGTGCGGGACAGGTTTATGGGCACAGGACTCGGGGTAGAGCTGTGGTTAGGCAGGAAGTGATCAAGGCAGTAGAGGTCTCTGGTGGAATTTGATTTTGGCGGCGGAGGAGGGGTTGGTTTGCTGGGTCGGCCAATCAGCAGGTGGACTCGCTCTCCACTGGCCTAGGAAGACGGAGTCAGTGTTTTCAGCAAAGTTTCCTTTTTCCTCTTGTCCAAGTTTTTACTTTGAAACAATATCAAAAGAAATCTGGCTTTAATGAGCAAGTGCATCCTCACCTGTATTATCTGCGCAGCCTGTTCTGGGGTGCCGTGGCGTAGGTCCTGCTCGTTGACCGCCAACACACGGTCGTTACTCCGCAGTCTGCCGTCCTTTGCTGCCAGGCCTCCATCCAGCAGATCCAGCACAAACACTCCTGACTCGTCTGTTCGCCGTACCAGCTTGATGCCGAGCTGCTCCGTCGAGTCCCGCTTGTGTAGGGTGATTCTCAGTGTGGCGGGGCTGGACGGGGCGCCCTCGGGGGTGGAGCAGGGGGCATGGGGCACAGCCGGGGTGGAGGAGGAAGAGGAGGGAGGCGCCCGGGAGGCACAACGACGCTCCCTAAGCACAGTCAGCTGCAGAGTGGTGCAGGGGCGCGCCAGCGTAGAGCGGGCAAAACTGTGGGGGACGTTACTGATGTCCACGTTGTTTACCTTTGGGGAAAGATAAGTCAAAGAAAATTTGGGGCAATTAATTTTTAAACCTGCACTGATTGTTTTTAATGTGTTTTTAACACCCAGCAGACTAGTCGCTAACTTTGTCTATCTGTCTTTTGCTGCTGGGTAGGTAGAGTACAGTGGGTTTATTTGAACTTTATCACTGCTGCGGCTGGAAATTAGGTTGATGAGAGCGCTGAGGGTCAACCAAAACAAAAGTTGTGGACCTTAAAACCAAAACACTGAGCTAAAAGATGCAAAAATTGTCCACGGATTTGAGGGGAACTGCCAAGCTGCGTGATCATCTTTATCTGTAAACGACCCCTTTACATACAAGTAGTCATGTGATGTATTATTAATCTAAAAATATTGATTAGAGCAGCTTTAAATAGGTAGAACAATAATAGAAAGATGATTCAAGGAGAAAGTTAACAAGACGTTAGGAAAGAAAAAATATCAAGAAGTGATTCAGATGAGGTGAGATGATGATCACTAAACCCTGCGAAAAAAGTTGTTAAAAAAGGTAGTAAATTACTTAAATAATATACCAATATACTATATACTGATACTATTTTCTGCCTTAACAGCTACTAATACGATGAATCTTGGGGGAAAACAGTCACTATTAGTAAATGTGTCAGACCTAAAGTGGCCATAAGAACGTTTTGGAAGCTCCTTTCTCGTATGAGTATACCTGTAGTATCTGATCCCCGGCCAGCAGCCTCCCGTCTCGTGCAATGACCCCGTCTCTGTACACTTCCTGAATCACGATGTTGATGAGAGGCGTCTCGTTTCCCCCAACGACGCTGATGCCCAGCTCAACATAAGGGTTCGCCCGGTGGACCTCTATGGCAGTTATCTCTCCTTCAGGAAGCGAGGGCAACTTCACACAGCCTTAATGGAAACACAAATCACATTACACAGCTGCATTTCAGAATTTAATCTCCACATCCTCCTAACCTTTAACATAATGTTGTCTGAATGTGATTATCCTGTCGCCTAAGATTACAGCTCTTAGAGTTACAAGAAAGATAAGATGCAGTGTTAGTATTCAGCCCTTTAGGAAGACGCTCAGTCAAATAGAGGAAGAAATGTCATACCCTCCTCAGCAGACAGAGGCGGAGACTCAGGGCAGTCCCAGCCCGAGGAGGTGGAGCTGACAGAGCGGAGGAGGTGGATGCAGGGATTACTGAGGGGCCGCTTCACCCTGGGGACCACGCACTCCAACCCCACCACACCTAAAGACATGAAGACACGCATGCTATTTCTACTGTGTTTTATCAAACAGTCTCAATCTAAACTGTATTATCAATCACTGACAATCTAAACGTCCTCATATCAGACAAGGCCAGTGGATCCACTCACTGTCTTCCTCAGTGCTCTCCTCGAAGGCAGGGTTGTCGAGGCCGGCGTCGTCCGTCCACATGGGCCCATTGCCGCTGGTGTTATTAGGTCCGGCGGGTGGAGAGGGTGTGCGGTCCCTCAGGTCTGTCTGTGGGGAGCGGGGTGACCTGGGAGGGCTGGTCACCATCGCTCGCTCATCCCCGCTGTCACATCGTGGACCATCCACACTCGTCTGCTGACACCGCGTCCCGGGACACCTTTCACCAAGCAACAGGCGTCAGTTTGTTAGTCCATCTGACGTGTAAAGAAAATCAGGTTCAGCATCAGTTAATTTAATGTGATGCAACTGATCCCATCAGGGAAAGTCTCTTTTTGTTTGTCACGTCTTTAAAGAAGGTCAGAGTCCAGGGTCACATGTAGCTGAGAGGGATTCAGTGGGTAAAGTGAAAAAGTCCCAAATTAATCTATCAATTAATATTTAAACAAATTAATTGAAAATAGAAAATAGGGAAAAATGTCCCCAAAGGTCCACAGTGACTCTCGATACGCTTGTTCTGACCAACCAAGAGTCTAAAACCTCAAGATATTCAATCTATAATGATATGAAACAGAGAAACCCAGCAAATGCTCCCATTTAAGAAGCTAAAAGCTGTAAACGTTAAGCATTTTGCTTTTTAAATGACTTAAATGATTGGATAATGACATATAGGCCAGTCCCAAAAACGTTCAGCCACTCTGAGGTATTCTTTCCATCACCAAACACATATCTGGTGGAGAAGGATGCATCCATTCTGTCTCTGACTCTTCAATTAAAAATAAACACAGACAGGCAGACTCAAGGGATCAATGTGGTCTCACTTTTAATTGACTCTGAAGTATTTACTGTAAGTGGCTGCTACAGTATGAGCTGGTTGAATTATTTAAATGCTTCTGTCCTTCCTCTGAAGAAAAACAGGAGCAGGGAATACAGGATTTGTTGCTCTTGCATTACTCAAAATAGAGCACAGTCAACAATCTGCGCTGTGATGCTATTTTACTCTCACCTTCTCTTAATAAATTCTCTTTCACGTCTATCTTTGACCCATAGTGTTTTCCTGAGTTAACGTCTTTAACGCGGGTTAAGCTCATCTATAGGCTTTACTTCAAGTGCTTTTGTTCAGGAGCAGTGAAAGTACCTGAGTTCTCACACACTCACACATTCAGTAATAAGATCAAATGAGACCCATCTTGACCACTGTGGAACACTGTGGCCTGGCACCCTCGCCTTTTAATCTAATGTCCAGTGATCCCTAATCTTCAACATAAACAATGTTGACGGACAAAGCTGCACAGCAACAGCGAACTCTTGGCCCCTGTTACTATCTTAGACCTTAAGTCTGCAGGGTAGAGGAGCGGCGAGCCCACGTGGGCCAGAGGTTTAATCTTTGCTAAAGAATGTCACGTAAGTCAACACAGTGACCTTGTTTGATCTGTCTTAAACCATCGTTCCCCGTCTTCCTCGACTCGACATAACGTGGGCAACCTTCACTGAGATGTACCTCTCCGTGGATGTTATTGATTAAAAGGCCTGGAGACTGTCGATGATAAAGTTTAAATGGGCTGCAGATATAGATCCTGAACCTTAGTTCTGGATAAGACAAAAACACCACCAGAGAATTCAGGAACTTTCTGTCTTTCCTAAAAAAGCGCGACTGTGGGATTTTTGAAAGGTGAAATAAAAAAGGTTTCCTCCCACAGATGAAAAGCTAAAGTCATACGCATTCAAAACACACCCTTAATCCACTTTAATACATTAAAGGGTTTTGCTGGTTTGGTCTTGTGTGACCTAATATTAAAAGTTACAAATTAAAGGCATAACATCGACAGTTTATGTTCGGGGTCTCCCGTAAAAAAACAGCTGAATCAGAAAAGCTTTTAACAGCTTGTCAGCGATAGCTTGTTAGTGTGAGCTTGTTCAGGAAAATCTCCTTGGCTTAAGGTGTTAGGTGGTCACTGGATATCCATCCAACGAGCAAGCGTCAAAACACCAATGGCTACAGACACCATCTTAAAACTGTAAACTACATAGAAAATCTGTGACACTGATTATAATATCGGTTTGACACATTTACAGCATGTTCAGACCAAAAAATTTGTACCAAAGCAAAGTAAAATCACTTTATGCTCTATAAATCATCTCATATGCAACATTTACACTACTTCCATCCATGTGACAGCAGCAGCAACAACAACCTAACCTGGGTTCCCTACAGCAACTCTGATGCATAGACAAATACACACAGGCAACAGAGAAAGCAAGAAAGAGAGAGCAAGAAGGAAATGAAATTGAAAGACAGACTAAAGAAAAAAAAGGTGCCGTTTTTCGATCCGAGGTCAGGCTGACCTCACAACCCGCCGTGTTGGACTCACCACAGGCCAGGGTTGCCTTTGGCTGTCTCACAGAAGAAATGGTTGAAAAGGTCTCTGGTGTTGAAGTTGCTCAGCATGATTGCAGAATGAGAACATGGAGCTCCTGGTCAGCCAACCCATGACTGCGGTAGGGAACCACTAATCCCCCGTCACATGACCTACAGCCCAATAATCCCCTCAGGGTCTCAAGGCACCTGGTCCAAATGGACCAAAAGCCAAAACGTGTGGATGGATGGAAACCCCTTGAGGTTAAGGATGGCAAGTGTAACAGTTCTGGACTAAGACCTATGATATCTCTAAAAGTTCCTGCCAGAAACGAGGCAGTCATGAGGATGGAGGGGTTTACAGTTTTTAAAGTTTTACAAAGGTAACAAGAGTTGGAAAATGGGTAATTAAATGAGTAATCATTATTTAAACTGTTTAATTAAACCGATTCATTCTCTGTCAATCGACTAATAGATTAATTGACTAATCCTTTCAGCTCTAAATGTAACACAGTAAAGTGTTAATTGCCTGATTGACTCCAATACAGCTACAAGGCTTATGAAATCCTGGTTGTCATGCATGCACAGTGTTTGATCTGTGTGCGTGTGTTGTACTCCTGAAAACATTCATCTATTATGTCTGTACGTAAGCTTTATTACCTGTGTTTGAGGTGGGCCTCCAGGTCACACCGTGGCATGCTGAGGGAGCAGACTGGGGTCAAAGGGCAGGACACGGACAGCTTGTCCAGCAGCTTGTGCACCAATATGCTGGACCTGCGGCACGCCTGCAGCTGCAGCCTTGTCCTGTCCAGCGGGCAGAAGTCCCTCTCCTGGAGGAAGCTTCGCAGGCAGCGGGCACAGAAGGTGTGCCCGCACGGCGTGTCGAGCGGCTGCACCAGCGGCTGCAGGCAGATGTGGCACACCAGATCGTCGTCCACCTCCAGACGGTAGTTGTAAAGGTGGTTCTCCCAGCTGCGGTGGATCTGGCCACACTCAGAACACAGAGCCTCGAAGGCTGGCTCCAGCGGCCCGGTGAGACCCACCTCACAGCCTGGGCTGCCCATCTCTGCTCCTGCAGCACAACTCAGCTTTGGCACAAATGACTCCAGTGGGGCTGCAGTGTTGGGAAGGGGCACACACACTCCTATCCCATAAGATTCACAGGATGGATAAACTGCGGAGAGGACAGATGCCCCCCAGTGGCTGATGGCACATCACCCTGCAGGTCAGAGGGCAAAGCAAGAGGGTTAAACAGCTGTTTCAGAAAAACAACAAGTGTCTGATTATGCGCTTGTGCATTTATTCATGTGCTTTGTGCACGTGGGCCCACGTGTCTGCATGAGATCGAGAGTGGCTCTGTGTGTGTGTGTGTGTGTGTGTCAGCGAGTGTACTGAGATTATGTATTGCTGCTCCTGCCACTAATCTGGCAGTATAATCTCTCTTTTGCTCTCGCCTGCTGCAATCTTCCAATTCCACAGAGAGGGAATTATCTGGGATTGAGGCAGCGAGAGGACACAGATCAGAGGAGGTGGGATTGGGAAAGCAACTGAGAGGGAAAATAGTGCCAGCGAGTGGTAGAAAGGAGCAGACACAGAGCGAGGAAGAAGAAAAAGAGATAAGAAGAGGGGGCAAAAAGAGAATAATGGGATGTAAAAATCTGTACGAGGGACAAAACAGGAAAAAGAAAACGAGACAGGAGAGAGGATTGGGGAGGCTCTAAAAGGCAGTCAAGTCTATGAAAGAGAGGGGAATTTGCAGGAATTCTTTAAACAATCCCCACAGCGAATTGATATTTCTGGTTCAGGCCATGTACAGTAGATGCACTCAGTCTCCTCTGCAACAGAAAGAGAGAACATGCCTAAAGCAAAGTCTTGAAATATAGCACTCCACCGAGGAGAGTGCGTCCCCTGAGCTAAAGCGCTGTGTGCCCTGATCATTTCCACAGTGCTTCACATCCAAAGCCATTCAGACCTTCAGACGCTCTATTAGCCGAGCCCCCCCCCCCCCCCCCCCGTGGGCCTGGTGCTATCAGCGGACAGCAGAGGGCGTGCCTCAGCACACAGCGGGCCAGCCAAGGCACAGTGACTACCTGCCTCTGTTCCAGCGGGGGTCTGCTCCTGTCTCCATGACGACCTGGAGCCTGTTCTGTTCAGTGGGGCTTGACATTCAGAGTGTAGCCGGAGAAGGATGCAGAGGAGCCACACAACAGATGCACTTCTCTCAGCAGGATGCTCTGCTCCTCCCTGGTACAGCCTGAAAGCTCGTCAGACAGCTCAGACGATGATGAGAGCCCCCTTGGTTGGTTTTTTGCTGCTTTTTTCGTCTCGTCTCCGTGGCTACCCATTTCTGTGACAACCTGTCTCTCCTGTCTCCTTGGCTACCGGACCGGTAGTTACTTATTTCAGCCTCCTTTAAGTACGTGCTCCTGTCTGTGTGTGACTGGCTGCTTCTGTCTCTATCCCGCAGCTGGACATGAATTAATCATGAGGACACAAGGCTTCTCTGTTCCTATAACAAAGCTGTGACATCACCACATCACACACACACACACACACGCACACACACACACACAGAAACTCACACAGACTTGTAGATATGCAAGCATAAGTCTACACACGCATCACGCACCAGAGCTTTTTAGGTACCAGATCCTGCGAATAGTCTTTATCAATAAGTAAAGTCTCCAGGTTTTCACTGTGGCTGCAGTTTAGAGCACGAGCCATGAAAAGCACTTAAATCTATTTTAAACATAGCCGGACTCTGTAGCAACAGATTCCTTCACACAAGTCATACAAAGACTGGCAAATGCTTGTGAAATATCTCTCTTTTAATCCCACTGTGTGTGTGTGTGTGTGTGAGAGAGAGAGAGAGAGTCCAAGGCCATGCTGTTCTTGTCATTGCACTGCTTTCTATATTAACAAAATAAATAGCAGTCCTGGCCCTGCACCTGTCTCTGCTCATTTTTAATTTTTCAGGGATGACAATCTACTCTTACAACACAGGACAAGCCACGAACAAACCTCGCCTGCAGGAATGACATTTTCAGATAAGATGAGATGATGTTTTAGGCCACAGATTTAAAATCTCAGGTCCTGTCCGGCTTAGCCTACATTTCCATAAACCCCATCTCGTCGTCTCTTATCTTTAGAAAAAAAAAAAAAAAAAAAAAAAGCCAGAAAGGCTGACAGCCACTTGCAAGAACAGGCCTGCTGCTGTTCTGCTGGGTCTGTTGCAATAGGCTGCTTCCTCCACAACAGTCAGACATGCAATGATAACAACAAAAAACTGACACTGATTCAACTGACAATTCCCATCATTTCCTTCACTGTCATGGTCCCAATTTACCTTGGCAACACACCATCTGAAGTGTCATGATCTATAAGAGACCCGTAGTCGTTTGTTCAGACAACAGCATTTTTTTTTTTTTTTTTTTTAAATCATTGCCCCCATCTGTCTGACTCCATCCCACCCTCCACAAACGGAGCAGCTAGGACGGATGAAGCGACAATGGCAGTATCAATGCACAGCCAGCCACACACTGACACCGCTCATGCAGACGCTGGGTATATGCAGATGTGATATTACCTATTCCGGCTGCTCCTCCGCGGCCGTGCACTCCGGCCCCAAAAAGGGGGGACGATTTTTAAGCTGCGGGACCTCAATCACGCATTCACCGCAACGGCCCGTTCCGCAAACCCGCACGAAAACGCCCCCGTGCCTTTGGCGGCGCTGGCCCCGCCCACTGCTGTCCGTCACCGGGGCTGGGCGGGGCCAGCGGCTGTCAATCCCGAGCAGCCACAGGGGCGGCTTCCAAACAGCCTGCTCAAAAAGAAATATAAAATAAAATAAATCACCAAAAGGGTTTTTTTTTTTTTTTTTTGGACCCTCACTTAATTTTTCTAAATTACGGTGATGCAAAATTATGAGTCTTAATTTATGCAAAAAAAAATTAAAAAGGATTATTGTTTATGTATTTTGGCATAACAATGTGGTCACAAATGTCCAGTTATTACCTATTTTCTTTTGGATGTCTTGCTATGTTGCATTTTCTGATAAATTCAGTGTTGCAGATTATGTTACGCTGCTTCAAGATGAATAATTCAATAAAAAATGGTTATAGTTTGTTATTGAAGATCTGATTATGCCAGTAAAACACACTTATTTATTGAGGCACCTCTTAGGAAGGGTTATTAGTAATGGTTAATAAATAATTTAGTAATCTTGTAGATTAGTAATAAGATTTTAATCAGAACAGCTTTTTGGTTGTCAATTTGTGAAAAACCCCTTTTGCAGGTGAGTCATTAATAGTAGTTATTAATATGTGCTTTATAATAAGCCATCAAATCTGCAGACATGAATGTTAAGAAATAATTAGTAAAGTAACCCAAACAACTCTTTCAGCTCTGAGAATAACAATGTGCACTGTTAAAGTTAGAGAGATTAAGATAACAAAACATAAAATACATTTATAGCATATGATGAATTGATACAGTTTAAACTGCCCAATAGTGCTGAATATAACTTATACCTCCACTAACTGCAACAAATTGATGCATCATAAATAATAATGAGTACATTAAGCACATGTAGCTGTCACTTAGGTAAGATATAGGATTCACTCTCAATGGAGAATTTTTATCCTTGTGTGTTTCTGCGTTTATTTAAGTAAAGGATCTGAATACTGAACTGAAATCTCAATATATGTTTGGTATTTTTGATCCATAAAATTATTACGCAAGGTTTTGCGTCACGGAAAGACTTTAAAGCGCCTGCGGGAAACGATCGGGCATCGCTACGGACACCAAAAAAACCACAGGGTCCTCGCAGGAAGGACCTCGCGGTGAAGTAAACAAAAAAAAAGAAGATGTTGCGCTAATTAACATACAACCATCGATTTTAGTCGAATTAATTCTGTTCCAACGTGTTATTGATTACGACGCCATGGCAGAGGAAAATGACCTGGAGAAGTATGTATTCATCCAGCTATTTATTCTCCTCAGTTAACGCTTACAGCTGCGGCTCTGCGCGCAACTCTTGCTAGTTTTCCTTTAAAAAAAAAAAATTAAACAAAAACCGTAACCATGTGTAACGTTACGGAGCGGTATTTTGGGTAGACAGCTGTTGTGTTTGACGTCCCCCCCCCCTGTCACCATATCAGCCGCTGTGTGGTCAAAGGTCGGCTAAATGAGTCTCCTCGGCCGAGACGCCGCCGATGCAGCAGCTGGGGGGTCAAACGAGGACACCGCCGCTGTCCCTCGGTCACCCTGCTCATGGCCCACTTTCTCCCTCACACCCTGTTCTCCCTCTCACTCCGTTCATTTATTCTCCCCCCTTGAGGTTTCGTGCCATCCTTGCCTCCCCTCCTGTCCTCCACCTGACTCGTGTTTTCTTTTCTTCTTTTTTTTTTTTTTTTTTTTAATTTGATCTTTTGTCTCTGCAGACGCGCGGTGGAGGAGCTCCTGAGGGAGACTGACAGGGCCCGGGTGAGAGCAGAGACCATGGGCCCTACAGGATGGTGAGCCACGCGTTTGACACGCCACCTGCATCAGCCCGCAGCACATCTGTCACACATCAGCTCAGCTGGTTCTTTGGGTGTCTCGCCTATTTTGTGGTGTTCAGATTTAGTCTGTTCACAGTTTTTGTCTCGTCTCAGTGTTATGTCCTCTGCTGGTTTGCTTGTCCTCGTGAGCTGCTGTGGACAACAGTGAGATTCAACAATACTGAAGCAAAACACTGAGACAAAACAACACAATAACTCTGAGACCTACTACAACAGATAGCACCACATTTTGTTATATGTCTTTTAGGAGTTTTAATGTTTTAATGTGAATAACTAGAAATGTATTCCATGCCACCGTTTACATCACTTGCTATATTGTTCTAGGTAAATGAATTGAACATGATTATAGCCATCCAAATTGTATTTTGTGTAATTATTGGCCACCCCCAGGTTGTCTTCATAATGACACTGATAAATGTTGAGATATACCCAGCTAAAGGCTTTGTTTACTTACCCATGTTGCTCATTTGGTCTTGGTGAATGTGTAATTTAAAATAGTCAAACTAACTTGCTAGCAGTTAGTTAAGCTGCATTTATTCAGGAAGTCTCCTTCAGATCAAGATACATTTAACAAAAACCCCGGAGAACAAATTTTATATATACAGCATAACAAATTAAAACAATGGCACATATTATTAAAATGATCAATAAGTAGAGCTTTAAACTCCCTAACTTCAGTTTGTGTTGCAGTTTCTTTCCATGATTCTGTGTGCAGTATACGGTGTGTGTGTGTGTGTGTGTGTGTCTGTTCAGAGTTAGTATGAGAGGTCATAGCCAGGATTTTTGAAACACTCATGTGAATGAATCCAAATTACCAAAGTGTCATTCATTTATTGTCATTTGCTATATAGTGTATAGTTTCCAAATATTTTATTTCTCAACATGAAATAATACAAAGACATGTCTAAATACTATTTTAAAGGCTTGAATGAAATACAATTCTGGTGGGCATATACTGAATCAGTTATGTATTTGTTGGCCTAAAAATAGTCAAATCATAAAATTCTTAATACTGTAATTAGCCTATAAAATGTCCATCATGTGTTAGGTTTTCAATCCTAGAATGAAAGAACTCCGTCCAGGTTTGCTAAACTCCCCAAAATCCCAGAAGGAAATCCTGAGTGAAACAAGTCTAAGCTGTCAGATGTCAGAGTGAAACTGTTTGTCTGTTGTCTCCTGTCAGGTTGAAGTGTCCCCTGAGGAGCACCAACAAGCGCTTCCTCCTCAACACTCTGGGCTCCACCGGCCTGCAGCGGGGCACCGGTGAGCCCAGAGCCGGACTCTCCACCACAAGAGGGCGCCTGAGGAGCGACTCCCCGGACAGGAGCCGGGACCGCAGCAGAACCCCTCCCAGAGATCACAGAAGTCACGGGGGCCGCGCGGACCATAAACACCATCACAGGGACAGCTGCAATAACAAAGATAAGAAGCAGGAGCGAGACAAAGAGAGGAGGCACAAAGACAAGAGAGCCCAGAGACATGGGAGGGATGGGCAGGACAGAGACAAAGACAGACACAGACTGCACGAGTGAGGACTCCTCTGTCCAGAGGAGGGACACTGATTTTGGAAAGGCCACAGAGGTGGACATTCCTGAACCTGCTTTCTGACCAGCTAACACACCTCACAGACCTGTCCTGAGCCACAAGTTTGTATTCCTCCTGATGGAAGAGGGTCTTCTTACTGACAGTCCACTTTTGAAGTTAACAACCATTTTGTAGTTGTTGAGGTCTATTTAATCCCCTTTAATTGCTCATAAAGCCATGTTTCTTTTTCTCCTGATTTTCCACTTAAATTGGAGTGAAAAAACTCCCACGTGGCCGTTATGACTCAGGAAACCATGAGGACTTTTGACAAAACAAAACCTTTTTGTGCCCTCCACTCTCACATGACTCACGGTTTGGTGTAGTCATGTTTCACCTACAGCAGAGGGAGGTTTGACAATTATAATGTCATTACCATTCTTGTGTCATTATTCACTGGTCATAATGTTTACATAAGCCATGCTGCTGTCGCCACTGGGTAAGCACATTTTATCGCATGTCCAACTTTTTGACATGTATATACCAGCTATCAGAAACGGTTTTGTTTGTCAAAGGAGAAAAAAAAATGTTGTTTTCCTCACACTCCTACGTGTGTTAGAGTCCTCCTGAACAAGTGGTCTGCAGCCATGGATTAATAGTAATTCAATAAGGTTGTAATAGCCACAATAATAATATTCCAGTCATTAAACTCCTACAAAGATCCAGTATTTCCATGTGTTTCAGTGAGGTCATCAGGGTTGCAGGACAACAGATGGACATGTGTTGTCTCTCCATTTGGCCTGTCTCCATGTGTTTTAAGCTCACACGACTTTATTGTTCCACTCTCAGGTGGTTTTATAAACGTGGCAACAGTCAGTCTCTTTTATCACGGGGTCTATTATAGCAGAACATAACCTGCCCTGCTCTTCGCTTAAGCCATTACGCAGAAATTCTGGGGTCTGGAAAAGCCAGCTAAAACGCGTTTAACGCCCCTCACGCTTCATAAATCCCGTTGTCCGTGTCCACTGTGGTGGAGAGCAGCTTCGGGTAACTGTTTCCTTCCTCTTTGAAACAATGATCAAATATAAACACCATTAAGCCCCAGCGCGGCGGGTGAATTGTAAAGAATTGGTTTACTCGAACTTTATGGCATCGCTGAGTGCCCCATTAAGATACGTGAAAAGTGCCATAATTGCTTTTGAAGAACTCAGCGCAAATAGTCCCCTGATACACACCACGGAGGTAAAAGCCCCGCCGTCAGACCTGTGCAGTTTGCGTGAAAAGCAGGTTCAAAGAAAAAAAAAAAATCGCTCTGCACGAGGATCTGCAAGTTGCGTAAAAAAAAAGCTGCGGGTGAGCACGCGGGCTGCGGAGAGACGCACGCGCCGGTTAATTGAGTTCCGTGTCTCACTCCAGACTAATTGGTTTACCGCGAGGGCCGCTGTTTAATGGGGCGGACGCACTCCCGCCGGGGTGGGGGGGCTAATGGCCCGCAAACACTGCGAGAGTGCAGCAGGCCGCAGCGGCTCCTGTGTTTGTCGTCGCCCGGGGGGCCCCCCTGCGTGCGGGGACCGCCGGGCTTTTTAAATGGTGTTAAATGATGCATTTGCAGAAGTGTAATGGGCACATTTTAAAAGTCAGAAAGGTGGAGACGTGAAGGAAAAAAAAAAGAAAAAAAAGGGGGTTTATGGGAATAGACTGTGGTGTTTGAGTTTTTTTTTTTTTTTTTTAACCTCGTTAAGTTTCCAGGACAACTCGCTCCGTGCAGCTCTCTTATCTGGCAGCTCGGCCAGTGTTTGCGCTCATACCTATCGATTTATCAGCCCGCCGAGTGCACACGGGAGATGCGTCCATATAAAGTGTCGATGCTTCATTGTTTGAGGACGGTCCTGCGTGACACACACGCATCTCTCCAGACTAATAAGTTCTCGGGTCTCACTTGTCTGTTGCTGCTGGGGGGGGGGGGCAAACACAGGTGGATGCCAGGTAAACGTCTCGGTATTTACAGAGTGGGCACTGATTTACGCGCCGTACCAATTTACCGAACGAAAAAAAAAACCCCACCAGCCGCAGAATATCCTGGAAACCGCGGGGCTGCAGGTCTGCCGTTGCGAGCAAACACTGAAACCAATGGCCTCGGCGCTGCGGAGTCACATGGTGGAGGAGTGACACACCTGCAAGGAGGAGGGGGTGGAGGGAGGGGGCGGGAGCCGCCAGGGGCCTCGCAGTTGCGCCGCGCACAGGTAGAGCGAGAAGGTCCGGGCCGAGGCAGGGCGCAGGGTGCAGGGTGCAGGGTGCATGTGCGGGTCCTCGGAAGCCATGAATCGGGAAGATCACTATTATCCCTCCCAGGTCTTCAAGGACTCCTGTGCCTACCAGAGGGCGCAGGGGGAGGACTACAGCCACAGCCCGCCGGCCTGCCTCTACATGAGCAGGCCGGTGCACTCCGTCTACACGCCGCCGTCCATGGGGGCCCTGGAGCCGGCCGGCCTGGCTGACATCGCCCCCTCGTACGGTCTGCCCATGCGGGAGGATCCAGGTGTGCCGCAGCTGCACCATCCCCCGGGGCTGCAGCAGCAGCAGCAGCAGCAGCAGCAGCAGCAGCCTGCTCTCCAGCCCGCTGCAGGCTATGGAGACACGGTGGAACAGAGCAGATACCACCTCCCCTTCCCCTGGATGAAAACCACGAAATCTCACTCGCACACCTGGAAGGGACAGTGGGCAGGTAACTCTTCCCGACAGACCCGAAGAAAAAAAAAAAAAAAAAAAAAAAAAAAAATGGCATTCGTTACAAAAGGGAAACGCTGAGTGGAGAGCTGCGGGTTTGACCGCGCTCGCTCCTTCAGAATGAGCTGATTTCCAAAAAAAAAAAAAATCCATATGTTCACTTTTGTTTACAACATCGCTCTGTAGTCATAGCACCGACAAGTGACTCCTTCTGAGGCCTGTAATGACATCATGCTCCCAACAATATGATCCTGGGTGTTTCAGTTTACCTTGTCAGTCAATTTGTAAAAGGCCCGGAAGGTCAGGGCTTGCTTTTATCAGGTCTTATCGTTGCAAAAATGTGGGTTTTGTCTTTACTATTAAGCCATCAATAGGCTGAATACTATAGAGTATAATAGGCCGTTAAAAACACCCACATCTACCACAATCGTTTTTGATTGATGTAGGTAGCAGGATAAAAATACCTTTTATATAGGATAACAGTGAATTGTTAGACTTTCACCAAATCTTACAGTTTGAATTAAATTACGCAAATCATTTAATTCGTATTTTCTCTCCTAGATTAGAGGAGACAGCTGGCTTTAATTATAGGCCTCCCAAACTGAAGTTAGTTTATAACGAGCGGATTAAAAATATGAACGCACTAGACACAACGTTTCTTCTGCTAAAACAGACCTACTTATAAAGTTCTCAGACTTTTCTCATATCAGTGAAAAGTTTCAGGCCATTCAACACATTTTTATTCTGCGTCACTGATTTGATATTTTGACACTTTTATCACAGATTGATACTCGGAGTCCTCTCCTGTGACATTGTGGCCCACTTTTGGTTTATTTTTAAGCACAGTTTTTGTGAATGTGAATTATAGTGTGTTAGAGAGGTAGGACTACAATTTTCAAATAGCGTAATTCAAGTAGGCTACATTCAGCAATACATTGCGAAACGTTTGGAAACAGACACTAAGAGGCTTTTATAAGATTTAAAAATATAGGTGGTCAAAGCTGTCATAGGTGCCTTATAATCAGCCATTTATACCGTCACTGGCTACACACGATTCTTGGATTCACAAAAAAAAGTATAATTAAATTATTACATATAATTTAAAATATCTTTATCTATTTCAATTTCACTTTCATTTTCGATTAAACACAAATACACATTTGTAGAGGGTAAGAAATATTATTTTTCAGTGTCACATAGTCTCTCCTGCTGAGCCGATGGATTAATGTATTGATCTGAAGTTTGTACAGGCTAAAACATTTAAAATACACAATTTTAAAGAGACTGATGACTAATAAGCCTAACTGCAAAATGTAGGATACGTTTTCTTGTCCATAAAATGTATCCTAATAACTATTTCTGACGTTGTTTCTGGAATCTTTTTTTTTTTTTTCTTTGCTTGACTGTTTTGGTATGTCATGTGGTGAAATTATGAGGCCATCGGTAGACTATAGGTAATTCCTGAACAGAGTAAATTGACTGAACCGTGGTCCTCCTCGGGTTGAGGACTCTCAGGGCCCCCGGCGGAGTGAGCAGTAGTGCGGTGGCTTTACGGCCTCTCTCACCACCGTCTTCTACAAACCTGCTGCAGCAATTCAGCCATAGGAGAGAAAAAAAAAAAAAAAACCTTTGCGTGCAAGTGACTAAACCACATCAAAAGGATCCGATATCACAAACTAGTGTAGCTTATCAAAGCAAACTCTGCGCTTTATTTCCATTGCCTTATTACTGGTATGGATTTTAAATGTACACAGCTGGGAATTTTTTTTTAAGGAAACAACAACCTTAACCAAAATCTTAACTCCCAAAATGATTTACCCAATTATCTTCCAAACCTGCTCTAAAACTGAATTTCATAGTTTAAAAACAATACATAGTATGCCAACATATCACCTGTTGCTTCTTCATTTACACTCGGACTGAGGAAATAGGCCTATTTTTTTTTTTTTTTTTTTTTGGGGGGGGGGGGGGGGGGGTACACATTTCAAGTAATTGCAAATTCTTCGCAACATTACAAGTGAATAAATGTTTATTTTACCGGCTATCATAAGACAAATATACACTGTGGCAGGTGTGTATATGTAACTCATGCACCTCTACTGAAGCTTACAGGTCAATTTCCAGTGAAAAAAAAAAAAAAAAAAAAATCTAATTCTCACTTGATGCCAATTAATACAACGAATCTGCAATTCCAAAAACTAAACTAATGATGAATGATGATAACTGATGAATGAGTTGGCGGCCCTGTGTGTGTCTCCAGGACCGTACGTGATGGCGGAGACGGAGGAGAACAAGCGCACGCGGACGGCCTACACGCGCGCCCAGCTGCTGGAGCTGGAGAAGGAGTTCCTGTTCAACCGCTACATCTCCAGGCCGCGCCGCGTGGAGCTGGCGCTGACCCTCAGCCTCACCGAGCGCCACATCAAGATCTGGTTCCAGAACCGGCGCATGAAGTGGAAGAAGGAGGAGGACCGGAGGAGGGCCCGCGGCGCCGACCCGGACCAGGACTCCTCCATCACCTCCGGGGACCAGGCGGAGGCGGCGGGAGGGGTCGCCTCCGCGATCGGGCCCCGCGCCGCCTCGCCGCCCGGGTCCCCGCCGCGCGGCCGCGCCGTCCCCGCGGCGGGACCCAGAGAGACCGCGTAGACCGGGACCGGGACTTAAACCCCCCCCCCCCCCCCCATTAACGCAGGGATCTTTTTTTTCAAACTCCACATTTTGACGCGGCCCCACCTGAGAGGATTTAAGAAAACCCACAGGATCCAGAACCAGGGGCTCTCTTTTTGAGTTAAGGGGGCATTCAAATCTGGCGCTTGTTCTCCAGGGACCCCGCCTTGAACTCCACCTCCTCACTGGATACCACCGGACCGAAGGGACGTGTCTCCATCCCACCTCCCCCCCCCCCCCCCGCCCCTGCATGCTTTGAGGTGCTTTGGGCACCAGATGGCATCCAGAGACAACCAGAACATGCGAGGCAGCGACATGGATTCAGCAGCAGACTGTTGTTGGTCAAGTCAAGTTTTACACTGCGTTGTTTCTCACCTCAGACATGTGAGTAGTGATGAGGAATGTGTATAAATGCCCAACATGACTGCATCTGTTATATTATCGATGTCCACTTTGTATATAAATCTATATAATGTAAAGTGTAAAATTACAATCAGTGACACGCGTATTATTTTATTGCTTGAAAAGGTTCATTGTACAGCATAACGCACGTGATAAATCTGGAATAAAGCTGAGTGTCACATGCACAGACTCCGGTGAATTCAAGGCTCACAACTTGTCGGGAGCGTCGGGGAGCGCGAGGCCCCGGAGGCGCGCGCGGCAGATCTTCTTCACCTCCGCGATGCCGCGCGCCCTCTCCGCCGCGCGGCCGCTGCGGCACCGCTCCTCCAGCTGCCGCAGTACGTGCGCCCTGTCGCTCGTGCGGACGCACACGACGAACGGGAAGCCGAAGCGCGCCTTGTACTCCTCGTTGAGCCGGGCCACGGCCGAGGCCTCGGCGGGCTCCAGGGCGTCCATCCCGGCCCCGGCCTGCTCCTGCAGCGACTCCCGGGTCAGGGTGCCGGCCCGCAGGTCCCGGCCCGCGAGGTCCGGGTGACACCGGAGGATCCCCTCCCTGCCTGGGACGCGAAAGTCGACTGGTTATTGCGCATCGGGTTTTTATTTATTTATTTATTTTTTCTGGTCGATATAGTGTTTTAACAGCGATCAGGAGCGACAGTTAAGAAAACACGCAGGTCTGCGCCTCACCTGACTCTGGGAGAGCGTCGATGAATTCACTGATCGCGTCCTCCAAGGCTGCCAGGCTCTCAAAGGGACGCCTGGACCACACGGCGGCTGTTATGAGGGGACATTTCTCCACCACGTTGCCGAATATATTCACAAAATCCTCGTAGGGGAGAGCATTTACCGCGGCGATGTCCATTTTACATGCAGGGGGGGGGGGGGGAGACTCTCTGCAGCGGTTGCACAGGCAGCGCTTACTGACCTTCGGACAAGTTTTTCTGCAACAGGGGTTAATGCACCGTTGGACACGCGGAACAAGCCCCGCTGGCTTTGGTTAATGTTTTCCTTGGCGGATCAGCTGCCATGGTTTGACGATGGAAAGATGAGTTTGCCTCTTTGGAAGAGTTTAAAGGCAAGCGCAAAACCGTGATGCAAATTTTAGATTGCAAATTGGCTCCTCCAACATGCAGATTCTGATCTCTGGCGTCTCCTAGCGCATAAAGAAAGCCACTAGGTGTTTATGTTGCAGGTATCAGATGTGTCACAAGGCGAGTGACTGAATAGGAAAAGGGGGGAAAAACATGTTGCACTTCTAGAATTTAAACATTTCTGTAATCTTTGCTCTTATGAAATACTGAATAGTTGTTCCTCTTCAGGGTTCTGGAAATTGCTCAAACAAAAAAAAAATTGACATGCACACATGCAGCTGACCTACATTATGATCACCAGTTTTTATTCAGTTCTTAAAGTAAACTGTATTGCAGGTATAATGCTTAAACATGTACAAAATGAATTATGTGAAAAATATGAATGCTTGATTTGAAAAATATATAAATGTGTACAAACATTGGTTTTAATAGTTGCTGACCTATGAGAACACACAGTTACCAGCATTTTAAGGCAAAATGTTCTTTCCCTATGCATATGAACAGTATAAAAATGTAAAAGTTGCAACAGTATATGGGCTTAATGTAGAAAAAGAGACACAACTCATAGCTTACTCATTGTGTATATATATATATATTAAATACGTAGTCCTGAGAATATATAGGATCCTTTTATGAAACCTTAATTTTTAGCTGCACTATAAAACGTAATAGAAAATGAAAATACTGTATTTACATTCAGATCACATTTTCATGGTGGGAATATAAATCACTGAAGATCTTTAACAATTAGAACAATTGTATGTATTGTTACTTCTGCAGATAATGTTAGTTATGTTATAAGTTTTGGTATAAGCTTGATTGAATCCCACCTCTAAAAATGAGTATAAAGCAAGTAAATTCTACTCTAACTTGAGATTATTATTATGAGAGGAATCTTACATAAACTGTTTTAAAATAAAGATAAAATAGTTTGATCAAGATTCAGTAAAAACTGATCACTCAGTGTCAGATGGCTTCAGGAGCTCTTCTTCAGCTGCCACAGTGTCTGAGTCGGACATTTCCACTTTGGTTTCTTCAGTCGCATGGGTTCGACAGTAGTCATTGACTGACTGCGTCTTGTTCTCACTCGGTTTTGTCAAGGCGGAAATGTCCAAAGTGGCCGGTGCATTCTGGTAGTCGCTGAATGTCTGGTCGAGCATGTTATTGTAGATCTGAAAGACGAAGGCAGAAAAGGAATATGTTTCGATAATAATGCTCCTTATAGATCAGATACAATCTTCACACAGGTTAAAACTCTGCTTCAAGTACATCCACCCACAATATGTTGAGGTTGCTCTACAGGCCTACCTTCTCCACTCTGTCTGTCAGCTGATCACACATAAAGGACACCAGTTTGGAGAAAGATGGCCGGTTGCCGGGATCCAGGGCCCAGCACTTACACATCATCCTGTACCTGGAGAAGAAGAAAGTCATGGGGAAAGGAGATGAGATATTCACAGATTTTGCAATAGTTCCTCTACCTGGAAACACTTAATGTCTTTGAGGATTTTAAGTTATCTGTGATATCTATACGTCAAAGGTAGGTGCACTGCTGTGGTTGTTTGCTCTTGAAGAACAGAGGTGGAAGGACTCAGATCTCAGATCATTTACTTAACTGAAAGTGCCGATACAACAATTAAAATACTCAATTACCAGTAAAAGTTCTGCATTTAGAATTGTACCCGCAAGTATTATCAGCAAAATGTACTCAAACATCACAGGTAAACGTACCTTAAAATGTAAGGATTGAAAACAGGCTGGAATATATTCTTATGGCACTGGTGTATTAATGTAACTAGAAACTAACATTCTTAAATAACTGTAGTGCAGTAAAAAAATATAATGTCTCTCTCTGAAATGTAGTGAAGTAGAAGTATAAAGTAGCAGAAAATAGACAAAGAAAGTGTACACTTGTACTAAATATAATTTCCAAAACTGCATCAAGATGTTGCCACCCATTCAAAAATCAATATTAGCATCCATCTGTGGGCATATTTAAACTCTTATACAGTTCTTTTACTGCTACTCTTCATTGTTATTACTGTGCAAATGATTAAAATATCAACTTTATCATTAAAGTGTGTGTTCATTCTGAATCTGGTCAGTGTCTTCTATCTATTCAGATATTGTGTCCATTTACTAAAGAGACGTAAGAGTTGCATACAGACTGGAGACACCTACACAGACTCGTTGGCGTAGTATGGACACTCCATCTTAAATCCTCTCTCGATCATGGAATAGAACTTGTGATCCACCTTCATGCCCGGGTACGGAGTAACACCTGAAACCACCCGTTGGAAAGACAGAGTTGTTGTTAATCATTGTGCAGAAATTGAATGTGTGCCTTTTTTTAAAAAATGTGCCGCTCATGGAGAGTTTACCGAGGGAAAAGATCTCCCAGAGCAGAATGCCATAAGCCCAGACGTCACTCTTCATGGTGTATATCCCCTGAAAGGTGCTCTCTGGTGCCATCCACTTCACTGGCAAACGCACCTGATGGGCAGCATGTCACCCACATTGTGTGTGAGAAGTGATGATAAAATATCCAACACTTTGCAGCCAATGAATGATGTAAAATATCATCTGACATACATTTCCTCTCACAACATAGTTGGAGTCGTTGTCGATGTCCCGGGCCAGTCCAAAGTCACCAATTTTCACCAGTCGGCCTTTTGTCACTAACACGTTTCGAGCTGCCAGGTCACGATGGATACACTGTAGACCGACAGGACCAATCATCAGGTTATTTTCTTCAATCACAACACACATAAAATATACAAGTCTCTCTCTTTAAAAAAAAAGAAAAAAAAGGGCAGATTCTTTTTATTGAAAGTAGGATGTTGAGGGCTGCAACTGACAATTTTGTTTTATTATTAATTAATCTGCAGGTCAAAAATGCCCATAATAATTTCCTAAAGCCAAAGTTAATGTATTTAAATAGCTTGTTTTGTCTGATTAACAGTCCAAAATCCCAAAATTATAAATTTACAAAGATACATAATACAAATAAAAACCTCATAACTGCGAAACTAGAACTAGGGATTCTTTGGTACTGTGCTTAAAAAAATACCTTAATGATCTGATGAAAATTCTACAAAATAGTTACTTTTGTCAAATATTTTTATGTTTCAGTTCTAGTGATGTTGTGATACATCAAAATATGGAAACTAAAAATCTTCAGCTGGGTTTATGTGTGTCTGGGTAGAGACATGTGGTTGACAGATGTGAATGTAGAGAGTTTGCACAGTGTGACCCTTCGTCCCTCACATTCTTGGAGGAGAGGAACTCCATGCCTTTGGCCACTTGGAAGGCAAAGCTGAGCAGGTCATCAAAGGTCAGGGCTTGCAGGTCCTCTGTTGGATCATTTGGGTCGTCATAGACCTCTGGGTCTGCAGATAAACACACGGTGAGCGGCAGGTGTTAGTATATTAGTTGATCTGTGTGACAACATGCACGTTCTGACTTCAGATGGAAATTTTTTTTCACCTTCAAAGCTGTCCATGTCATCAGAGTTGAGGGCGAGAAGGGCGATGTCCTCCTGCCCTCTGGTGGTAGCGCGGTACATGGGGACGTAATTGTCCACTGCTCTGTCTATCTCACTAAGGAAACATAAACGTTGTAACATTGTTATTGTAATAACCAGACTGTTTCCCTTATTACCAAACTATTCCCAATATTGTTCTGTTTTCCTCTTGTTCCCACCTAGAGCTTTTCCTGGGCTGCAGGTTTTGGTAGATGCTGCTGAAACGGTCCTTGTTGAATGCATCAGTCACAGACTTGTGGTAGCGCTCTCTGTTTTTCTTTAGGTAGTTCAGTAGATCTCCAAAACAGCAGTACTGGAAAATCAGGTATGTGGGTCCTGTATGGGGAAAACAAAGAATAATTATTATTAGTAAGCATATATAAGGGCTTTTCATTATTGTAAAGTATTTTTAAAAAATTATAACTTCTCCCATGAAGACTTATTTTATGATTGCATCTGTGTTTTATTATATTGTGATTCAATATCTGTTTATACCGCCGCCTCCACTCGCGGATACCAACGATATAAGTTATAGGTCCAACAAATACATTAATAAACATTCATATGTTAACAACTACATTATATAACTATATATATATACATTTATTTAATGTTTACTGTATATACTTTATGTGTTGTGCATGTGTGTAATTAGCAGCGGTAAATGTACCTGAGTCTGTGCATGCCCCGAGCAGGTTAACGATGTTGGCATGGTGACCAATGTGAGTCAGCATCTTGAGCTCTGACATCAGAGCCTCCTTCTCCACCGTCTGGTGTTTCTCTGCAGGGTCAAATACCACATCGGCTGCTGAAATGACCTCCATAACGTTTCACTTTTCACTCAGGGAATAAATGTATTAAACACTGACCTTTAAGCATCTTGACGGCCACCTGCTGTGAGACTCCAGGCTTGTTGATGCCATAAGCAGTAGCCTGGACCACCATGCCAAAAGCCCCAGAGCCCAGTTCTTTACCTGGGAAGGACACAGAAAAACACTTTGAGTATAATTTAATCTGGATTTTGACTTCACTACAGTTACTTTTAAGACTGAGATTTTACATAAAAACATTGTTGAAAATGAAACCAGCATTACCCGTACTTTGGCCCCTTACAAAAAAGCAATGTCTCGCTTGAGCCTCTTGTCACTCTCTGAAATGTCTATTCATTTTTAATAGTTCCACTAAAGAGTGATTTCCCCTCTAAACCTATCACATGATTTCATTTAAATAACTGTTTGAGGCCCAAAGAGGTAAAACTCTCCAAAATGTTTAGAAAAAATGTGAGAAAAATAACTGTCAGATTGAACTTGTGGCCCTTCGAAGGGGCCCTTAGGTTGGGAACCACTGGAGTAAACAACCCAACTGTATATAAAGTAGTTAAAACTACAGTAGCTCCTCCTCAGTCAGCTACAACAGTAAATGCTGTTTAAACATTGATGCCTCAGTAGTAACAATTTAGTATATTATAATATATATCAGTCACAGGGGCAGACTTTCTGCAAAACAATTACTTCTACTTTAAATACAAGTAAGTACATTTTGCTGATAATAATTGTGTACTTTTACTTAGGATTTTAAAAACAGGTCTATTACTTGAAATGGAGTATTTCTACATCGTTTTATTGCTTTTTCATGTAAGTAGTTTGTCCACCTCTGAAGTCTGGTATATTGTCTAATGCCGATTGTAATTCATACCCAGTTCCAAGTTCTCCCTGGGAAACTCCCATTTCAGGTCGTATTCAAAGTCCTTGAAGTTTATGTAGATGTAATCATTGTCATTGGGTCCAACCATCTGGATTATCTGAAGCTGGGGCTGATACTGGGGTTTCTATGGGAAACACAAAGGGGTTGGCATTATGTCCTCATGTGTTTGTGTAAGTATGTGAATATATGTGTCGATGTGTAATGCAGTATATACCTTCTTTTTGACAAAGTACATGAGCATCACACTCACTACTGCCAAAGCCAGAAGCAGAAGCATACTGCCTACTCTCAGCACCATCAAACTGCCGTCATCATTATTTTGAGGACCTTGAAACAGTGATGGACAGTTTCTAATGACAGTCATCAAAAAACACAAGGCAATTTCGCTGCATGATCTTGCAATGGGAAATTGATCTTGCTACCTCTGGATGCCTGGGGTGAATGTAGGTACTGTATTGGGTGTTGGCACCAGGAGCCGGCTGAGTTTGTCAGGCATAAAGATAAATGGGTTCCATTCACTTGATTTTTGTGCAGAGAGGTCTTGATCTTCTTCTTGCAGAGCACATCCAAGTCCGTTTTAGAGGCATCTGGGATTTCTTTCCAGGAAGAGTCTACTTCATTACAATAGCTACGAGACAAAGAGGGAGAGGCTATCTGAATCTGAGTGTGTGTCTGTGTCTGTGTGTGTGTGTGTGTGTGTGTACAAGTCAGGGCTGCAATGCTTCTCTGACAGTGAGCATACCTGTTATTAGACGAAGAACAAGACATCAAGGTATAATTTGCTGGCACAAGACTCGCAGTCTCAAAGGTGAGAAGATCGTCGTTAAAACTGAATTTGAACTTTGGCTGGTCTGAAACAAAGTCAGTGGACAGTAAGCTTTGCACCTTTTAAATTAAAACTGTACATTTTAAAAGTGACATTATTGTGCAAAAGTTTAATTAATAAAAAAAACTTTGAAAAAACACCAGACACACACACACACACACAATACATCTCTCTTACCTACAACACACACTGATATAGTCTGTGTTTCTTTTTGGCCTCCAGACTCTAAATGTAACTTATAATCTCCTGATTCGAGTGGATCACATAGCTTCACAGTCCTGAGAAGATAGCCAACAGTCATATGAAACCATCCAAATATAGCAAATATAATGTGATTATATTTTCCAACAGTAGTTGCCTATTAATGCTCATTGAAAGACCTTAAATGTTTTGTACATTTCCACAAGCTGATGGCCTTTTGCAACATTTAGGAATTCATTAATAGAGTTTAGCTCCAGGAGCACTGCTTCATGCAACTACCTGTGTTTTGTCACCCATTGGTCCCTGATGCATTTAGTCATAGTTTTATCAGGAGCTTCCCAGAAACAACTCTGGAGCACAGGGTGGTAGGAAACACTGGCTTGCAAGCAGGAGCTGGATGCATTCTGAGCTGGTATGATCTTGCTCTTATTCAGCTGGACAGAGAGGAACCCCTCCGCTGAGGCAACACAAGAATGAAATTAGTAAATGGTACAAACGGGTCTAAACGTTAGAAAGAACAAGAACCATTTATTGGTAATGGTACCAGGGAATAACGTGAAATTAGTTCTACTAACCCTGGACATTAATGTAAACCGACATCATTCTGTTTCCTTTTGGCTCCCTGCAAGTATATGCGCCACTGTGGTCCACACTAACTGATTCGATGAACAGGTAGGCCATCATACGGCCATAATGGTTGTCATTTTTAATGCAGATCTGGGACAAAAACACAGAGTTGTTATGATTTGAATGGGAAAGATTTCTTTAGTAGTGATTTGTGTCTTAGACCATATTAAAAGTGGTGGTTAGTTTCAAGACATGTAACTGTAAATAATTTCTATTTGTTCACATGAAAACCTAAAGAAACTCTCAGTGGGAAATACTGTACCTCCTTCTTGACTTTAGAAGAGCACTGTAATGTTTGGTCATTCATTATTTTGCTGCCTTTCTCCCATACAGGATACGGAAACTGAAAACCTGGTACTCTGCAGCGAAGCAGTAAAGACTGACCTGGGCTCACGGTCAAATTAGAAACCTCATAATTTTTCATGAAGTCAGCCGTAGGATCTGAAACACAAGGTAGGGCCTGAATTCACACAACATAATTTAAGTAAGTTTTTTGCTATGGCATGAATAGTTAGAAATAGTCCCTGGGCTGTCCAAAATTGAGCATTATCTTGCATCTGTAATAATTTATTATGAATGAATCTATTATAGGATGTATTTAATGGATTTGTTTAAATATTTAATTACCGTAGTCATACACTTGAGAGCATTCTTGTCCTTCAGCATTAGTAACACAGCACATCACTCCTGTATTATGATATTTAGTACTGGGTATTTTGCTCCCTGCCCTTCCACTGTTTGCAGGCAGACCAACCCCAGCCTCATTTCTGTTCAAAAGGAGGAGAAACATCATTATTCAGAAAATCACGCTACAATAAGATGTTTTTCAATAAGGTTAGTGCCAGTAAGCTACATTGTTATCAATTAAACATCATCTGAATTAGGCATACAAATGTAATGAAAAACATCTTACCCAGACCATGTCAGTGTGGGCTTTGCGCAGCCCTCATAGATGCAGATGAAATAAGGGGAATGATTTGAGTCATCTACTCTGTCCAGTGTCAACTTTGGTTTTGTGGGATGTTCTAGAAAAAATATATAATATAAATTGTTGACATAGTTTTTTACAACATCAAACAGTAGTTTTTGTTTGTTGTGTTGAGTGTTGACTGAGCATTGTAGTAGAGAGGTGTTACTCACTCATTACACAAAGAGACACCGTCACTGACACGGTCCCATTGCTGGTTTCACAGCTCAGCGTGTGCTCCCCTGAATCGGTCTCAGAAAGTGGTGGTAGGACCATGGAGTGACTCCCATTTCTGGTGAGATTTGAGGGAACGTCTCAGTTTATTCATATATACATATTAAAAAAAAAACACACTTAAATACATTAACTCACACTGTGAGTACTGGGTCTGTTCCTTTGATCCAGTGGCACGCATGGTATTCAGAGAACTGCTCCAGGGAGATGATGAGTTTCTTTCCAACACCCACCTCTACGCTGACAGGACCAGATGCATTCAGATAGTCAGCTGGCACAAAACATGCCACCTGAAAGGCAAGACTCACCATTTAATCATCCTGCATTTAGTAGCATTCGGTGTGGTAGCAGACATAACCGTTGGCAGATTTGTATATAAGTTGCAAGTACAAACTGCAATTAAGCCTAATATTAAATAGCATTGTGATCTTCAAAACATGCAGTCTGAAGTCTAACCCTGTCTCTTAAGTATATCAACCCATGCACGTTTTAGTTCACATCCCTTAGTGTAAAGAAGTTCATATATGCATAATTAATTTGAATTATTCCCTTAAAATATAATAAAGATGCTGGCAGCTTTTACCTCATCATTGCGTAGGCAGGAATGATTCTGCGCTGCCACACCATCAGAGTGGTGCAACCCGACAGCACACAGCAGGAGAACAGCTTGAAAGACAGAAAACTATGCTTCAAATGTTTGTACACAGTAGAATTTCTGGATAGCTTGAGGCAATTAAAAAAGAAAGAAAATGGGATTTTAAAGAAATATACATGAGAAATGCAATTATAAAAACAAGTGCAGTACAAATGACAATAGACATAAATCATTTTTAAAACCTGTCTAACTTTCACTCATCTGCTTATTACAGAGACGCACACACACTATGGTTTAGATTTTGAAATTTCTTCACTCCAACAGGGCATCATGTTTCACTTTATATGATGAACAATAAAGCGGCAGCCTCTCAACACACAAGTTTTTTTTCAAAAGCCACTTTTGATCTGCTGAATAAGGTTCCTCATACTGTATTGTTGAACCACAGCTGAATGTTGATATACGTCTATATGACTGAATGTTTTTATTATTAAAACTGCTTCTCTGGTTCTGAGGTAGAACAATGATTTAAACTCCAAAAATGCAAAATAAAAGATAATCTCCTGCCATCATTTATTTTTATTTTTTATAAACATCCTTAAATTCAGGCCTTAAATGTCACAACGTTTACAAATTCACTCAGATTCTCTGGTATCAGTAACTCAGAGCAGAGACTTGAAATGGTCTGACTCACCCGCAATTATATCTCTTTGCCTCCGCATGGATGCTTTCTTTCTTTCAATGCCACATACTCATCACCGGGACAGCGAAACTAAACTTTGATGCACAAGATGTGTGCGAGAAGCTTTTAAACAGGGGAAGTGTCACTTGAAATAATGACGTTGTCCGCCACGCCTGGCTGCAATATGTAAAAAAGATCTAAACAAAGACCGAACAATAATTATAGATGGGCTACAAACTATTAATACAAGGGAATGTTATAACTTTATGGGAAATAAAATACCATAAAATCTTTATAGAGTCACATTTAAAGTCCTTTTTGGAGTTTTTATGTTTTTAAGAAAATATAGGGGTGACTATTGATGTCCTTTTGAGTAAAATATGCTTTAAAAAATATTTGTGATGTGGGAGCAGACAAGATCTGAATAAAAATAACAAGTGTCATGATTTTACATTTCTTGCCCCATATGAATATATTCAATTGATTTTAAAGATTTATAATAAACGCACGTCTCCTGTCTATCATTTGTGCCCACTATTTGCTCTTTGTCCTGATGTTGTACTCTCATGCATCTGTTTGTTTCGTGCGGGCTGCACTGAGGGTTCACACGAATGAAGCTGCAGCTCGGCACAAGTGCATTTGGCAATGCAACGGCGCCTGACCTGAGCCCAGCCGGCTCGGTTTCTGCAGCGCGGCGTCGGTCCTGCAGCGCCGCGTCGGTCCTGCAGCGCCGCGTCGGTCCTCCTGCTCCTCGGCGGCTCCGCTCTGCCCGGCGCGCTACCCACAATGCAACGCTCCGCCACCAGGAGCGAAAAACAACAACAGGCTACCCTGCGAGGACAGGCAGCTGCATGGAGAGCGACAACAACGACGACCAGGACTCAACGCGCGCAATGATATCCCCGTAAACCGAAATGCACCTTAGCCTTATAATGTGAGTACCGCAGCATCCTAAGTGTTTCTTCAGCAGCTGAAGTGATATTTCTCCGCTCCTTTGAGGGGAAAGTGTGTGCAGGCTAGCTGGCTAGCTCGCTGGCTCTCTGCGTCTCTCTATGTGTGAGTGTCTTCCGGCAGCAGCGGCGGCGGCAGCAGCGGTGCCATGAACAGTGGACTCCCAGCTTCAGCTGCTCCGCTCGGGGGTGCCGGGATACCCAATGTCAAGGTGAAGTTTTGCCGATATTACGCGAAGGACAAAACCTGCTTTTATGGAGAGGAGTGTCAGTTCCTGCACGAGGATCCGTCCATGGCGAGCCTGCCGCTGCACGGCGGAGGCGGCAGCCCCGTCCCGCTGTCCATGGCCGGGGGTGGCGGGACGCCAGCGGGGTATTCCCTCGGCGGCTCCGCGGCGGCCTGCCCGGGCGGCGGCGGGGGGACCGGCGCGGCCAAGAAGAGCGAAACAGTGGGGCCTGCAGGCGCATCTCTGGAGGGGCAGCTGTTAACCAGTGAGTAGCAACCACAGCGGGACAAGGCCTCGCGCGGGGCGACTGGCTGTGACTTTACTTTTGGGCCTTGTGGGGCTTTGTTAAAATTTAGCCCGAGGATTCGCCGAGGCCCCGAAAAAAAAAAAACAACGTGGGTCACATTTTACCTGCCAGACCTGATCCGACGCCTGATCCCAGGCGCTGCCGCCCGGCCGCCTTGTGAATATCTTTTGTCTCCAGGTGTTAGTAGCTCTGTTTTTTTTTTTTTTGTAACAACATATAACATTTTCGGCGCTGTTGCAGCTCGCTCGGAGGAGGCCTGTGTGACAGCTGTGAGTGGGCAGCTAGCGTCGGCTAAACTAGCGTCCGATCTACCGCTGTAACTCAGTCCAGCGCGTCTGGCTCCGTCGCCACTTAGCTTTAGCGCAGTCGCCCTCAGTTTGTCTCCTAGTTAGATGTTGTTTGTTTGAGCTGTAGTGTTGCTGTGGAGCCTGCAAGCGTAGTGTTGGCCAACATTAGCGTAGCTGCGCTTGCTGTTCGTTGTGTTGTCGTGTTTTTTTTTTTTCTTCCCCAGACGTAAACAAACAGCAAGTAACCGACATTCACACGCACCTCCACAAGCTGACTGCGCACCCCACCTTTTTTTGAAACCAGAAAATAATCGCAGAAAGTTTTGCCATTGAATGAAACTCGTGGTGGCTGTCGCCCCGTGGAGGGCTGCAGTAGTGGAAGTGTTTACATGCTTCCTAATTAGCTGCGTGATTGGCTAAGCAGACACTCAGTAGTAGTGCCGACACTAACACGCTTTTACTTTATCTCCTGGTGTATGTTCAAGCGCAGCTTTACCTCTGGTCGTTGCTAAACTTCTCTTTCTGTCGTCCACAGTCCCAGGGATGGAGGGTGCGACCCTGAGCGATGCCAATCTTACCAACTCTTACTTCAGCAGCAGCTTTATTGGGGTCAATGGGTTTGGAAGCCCAGCAGAGTCTAAATACTCAATGATGCAGGTACAAAAGGGAAGATTTGGTTGTAGAGTCAGTGTCACATACAGTGGGACAACGACTGCTTTGAAACTAGATTTTTACGGTGGTCACATTGCCGTTGTACGTACTTCTACATTAGTTAATGAAATGTTTTGCATGTGGTTATTTATTAGTTTAATTTTTATTTTAAGTCGCACCTTTTTATCAGAACACAGCAATAGTTGGTAATCATTTATTGATAAACATGCATGCACCTCGGAGTAACACATCTGTTCTCGATGCCGCTGTATTTAGCGAATGACTACCAGCAGCAGCTCTCCCAGTCTGCTCAACGATGGTGCCAAGAACTTCAGCCACAGCGCTCATGGTAAGAGTCCTACAGCGCTCCGTGGAGCCGTATTCAGCACTCATCCATTGAATATTGAAAGAGCCACCGCTCAACTCCTTACACTCTTCCACAGATCCAGTGAACTCCCCGACATCCTCACTGTTCAGTGATTTTGGTGCTCTTAGTATTTCCCAAAGGAGAAAGGTGAGCACACAAGCACCTCGTCGAAGACAGCAAAATTATTTTAATGTGCTTTTAAAGTGTAGCACTGTACTTATGTATGAGCAGGTAACTAGGATGGATGAGTTTAACTTCTGCCTTCCTCCTTACCGCCTTTAAAATGAGTGGTAGATTTAACGTAACTATAACATGTCTTCCATTGTGTCACCAGGCTCCTAACCCGACAGCAAGTGAGTTCATCCCCAAGGGAGCTCCACGTATGGCCACCATGGCTCAGTCCACTGTCCAGGCCTTCCCCTCGCCTATCTTTCCACATCCTGGCATCAGCAGCTCCACAGCTGCTGCGCTGGCTCCAGGTGAGGGTTTTTGGAGCATTACCAACTGAGAAAATCACCCTGTTATAATCTGCTTTGTTCTACTTTCTACATGGCTCAGTTTTGTTTTCCCTCTTTAGCTCAGAAATTGTAAAGTTCAGCAAATTTGGGAATTCCCTCTCATGTAAAGCACCACATGGGCTACTGTTGAAACAAAAGCAGACCTCTTGGGGTGCCGCGCTCTTTTCAAACAATTAATGTGTTTGCAGTCAGTGTATGGACAATTTCATTTTTATCTCCAATTTTAGGGATGTCTCTGTCTGCTGGATCTTCTCCTCTCCACTCCCCAAAAATTACACCGCACACCTCACCTGCTCCTCGTCGGCGCAGCCACACCCCAAACCCTGCCAACTACATGGTGCCCACCACCGCATCTGACCAGGGCGCACACATAATCCAGAAAGAGACTGTAGGGGGGACCACCTACTTCTACACAGACAACACCCCGGCACCAATGGCTGGGATGGTATGTGCTGCATGTGGCATCTAATTCTGTATTTTAGTCAGGACTAAAGCTGGTAATATACTAGATATCTTTTATTCCTAACCAAACACCAAACTGCATTTATAGCTGTCTGCATTTAAAACTTGATCTGATCTGAGGTTCTTTTCGAAGGAAAGAGTGTTGACTTCTGCACATGACACAACACTTCAGTCTGTGAGCGGTCTTTTTTCTTTTGTGCAGACACGCCACAATCTTAAAAACAAAACAAAAAAGCCATTTTGGCCAACTAGGGGTTATTATTTGTCTTCATGTAGAATTGAAGTGAAACACATTGAAATACTAATGAGTTTCATTGCATCACATTCGTTTGTGTAGCTGTGGTCTTATAGTTGGGGTAAGAAATCCTACTTGTATGATCACACTGGTTTTCATTTCTCAATAAATAGGAAGCTGTATTTTTCTGGTTTCATTGCAGGTGTTTCCTACCTACCATATCTATCCCCCCACTGCGCCCCATGTGGCTTACATGCAGCCGAAAGCCAATGCCCCGTCCTTCTTCATGGCTGATGAACTCCGACAGGTATTTCCCACTCACCCTTCTCCTTCACTAAATATCTGCCTTGTCTTCTTCTCTGGAGTAAATGTCTGATGTTAAGCCCTCTTATTTCTCCTCTAGGAGTTGATAAACAGACATCTGATAACCATGGCCCAGATTGACCACTCAGAGAACCCAGGTAAAGGGTCTACTCTGTTGTCACAACAATGGGTTGTTATTAATCCAATAATTTCCCTGTGTGTTCAGCAGAATAAGGCAGGCTTGCTACATCTTCCAGTTCATGAAAGATGTGCCCTGTACTGACCAAAAGACAATTTTGATCCTATATTGTTGGTCTGCAAGTACAGACCTACATTTTTTATTTAAACCAATGTACAAGTCTGTCGTGGAGTTCCTCACGTTAGTGGGGAAGGGTGTTGAAATACGTTTGTGGTCTCTGTTTGTTTCCAGTTACCCACAAGTTTTTTTTCGGTCTATTGTCAGGCACACAATAATGGGCTACAACTGTGAAATGTCAAATTACATAAGGCATACACGAATGAAAACAAATCACATTGAAAATCTATTGTTGATTTAGTATTGGTAAAAACAAGTAATTGCATATGGGCTATGACCCAAAGCTTACTTAAAGTTGTTGGATCTGTTTCTATTTTCCCCTTCTGAAACTGCCTCTGTCTTTGGCAGATGTACCGTCTGAGGTGGACAGCTACCACAGCCTGTTCCCCCTCGAGCCCCTCCCCCCACCAAACCGCTTGCAGAAGACCAGCAACTTCAGCTACATCACCTCCTGCTACAAGGCAGTCAACAGCAAGGACGACCTGCCTTACTGCCTGAGGAGGATACACGGTAAGAAATGTGGTGGTAAGAAATAGCCTTTCAGAGACGCATAACACATACAGACGAGGGAAACAAATTAAAGGAAAGACCTGAATAAAAGAGAGACATATCTAATGCAGATGCATCCGTGCACCAGAGCTCACTGAATGGTTTGGTTTGGTGAGTATGAAAATGATGTCAATAAATTGCTATGGCCTTTTAAAGTCACCAAATCTCCAACCAGTTAAACACCTATGAAAGATTTTGGACCAACCTGCAAGATCTCCACCACCTCCATAAAACCAAATTATATAAATTTTCATCTTCAAATCCATTTAGTGAGTTACGTGATTGTCTCTGATGCTATATATCCTTTTGTTATGTCTGGCTATGTTTGTTTTTCTTTCTATCTACTATACTCAGGTATCTCTTGCAAAAGAGATCTTGACCTCAATGAAATTACCTGGTTAAATAAAGGTTGTATATATAAATGAGGGAATATCTTGTGGAGGAAGATGGTGTTCATCCCTCAGGTAGAGTTCCACAGACTTGGCAAGGAGCTCTGAAGCTGTTCTGGAGGCTCATGGTGGCCTGACTCCATACTAAGACACTTTATGTTGGTTTTTCCTTTTATTTGTCACCCATCTGTATGTCAGACAACCAAAGTAGCTACTGTGACAAATTATGTAATCATATATTGACTATTACATTTTAGTAATTCTATTGGAGTAATCTTTCTTAAATGACCCTTCTCCAACCAAAGTGATGCATATTTTCAGAAAATGTAGCTGGAGCAACTCAATCTGCATTGAAAATAAGTCAAGTTATTTGCTGAATTTGAATAATTGTTTAAAGGAAAAATTAGATAAGCCCATACCTTTCCTACTGTCAAGCAAGAAATAAACATGAAATGCATGTGTTGTGGCGCTGCAGTTATCATATTTAAAGGCAGCACAGGATGTTGTTATAGTGTAAAGTATCTTCATTAATTTTTAATTGCATATGTCTGTTGTGTATTTTATTATTTTTTTAATGTGTGAAGGATTCCGCCTTGTTAACACGAAGTGCATGATGCTGGTGGACATGTGGAAGAAGATCCAGCATTCAAACTCTGTAACACTGAGGGAGGTCTTCACCACAAAGGCCTTTGGAGACCACTGTGAGTATGTATTGTGTATATGCAGTTTTTATGTACAGGAATTTAATTCCATGTTTGTGTCCAATGGATATGGTTAATTTTTTTTTTTTTTTTTCTTAACATTGCCCAGACTGGCTCCATAATTTATTACATTAAAGTAGTTCACTTGTTGCTGCAGTTTTGGATTCAAGCTGTATTTTAGGTGGATATTAGTCACCAAAGTTTTGCTTACTGAGCTCTCAAAAGTTAGCAGGAGCAATAAAGTTGATTAAGCTGATAGAAACAAAGGTTTAGTACTTCATTCACCCATATGATTTCCTCATGATGGTAAAGACAAACACTTTTGGGAGTACAATGCAGGAGAATGGAAATAATGGAAATAATTAATGTATTGCAGTTTGACTGTTGCTCATTTTGTTTTCTGGGCTCTAAATGTTTCCCTTTCCATCTTTTTTCCCTAGCGTTGGTGTTCTCCTATGACTTCCATGCGGGTGCAGAAACCATGTTCAGCAGACACTTCAATGACCCAGCAGCAGACTCGTACTTTACCAAGAGGAAGTGGGGTGCGTTTGTCTTCCCTCCCTTCCTCCTTCACTGAAATAGACCCAGCATCACTTCAGCACCCCTCTGCTTCACACATTTTGAGTTTGTTTATGTGTTTCGCTAATGAGGTCATTGGCATAGGTATATTTGGGTGTGTGTTTTCATGGTTGCATTGCATGCGGTTGTGCTCACTTCCGACATTTGATGGCTTAGATTGTGTGTGTGTGTGTGTAGTTGAAACCACTCAGTTGACTTAGAGTAAAGACTCATTTCCCCAAAAGTTTAAAGGTGTAAAACGTGGCTGTTTGAGGCTTCAAAGAAGATTAAAGTGTTTGGAATCAGTAAAATGTCCTACTTTGACAGTTAGCACACGTGTGTCTGTGCAAGAGAAACATGGTGACTTGGAGGAAACTGTGGCTGAAACTGATCCTATGGCAGGTGATGTATGGCCTAGCTACAGGAATGCAGACAGGAAGCAAAACCAGTCAGACAACAGCTTTGTTTAGTCTGTTGCAAAAACTGAGCACAAACACGGTATAAATTGTATAAAATTGCACAGGGAAACCTACCAAAAAAATTCCCCAAAACACTGGATCACATAGTGCAGATGTATTTGTTTTTTGGAATAGTATTTTGGCAACCAAACATTATTGCCAACTCTGGCGTTCTCATTGTGAAAGTGTGGCTTCAGTTTTGCAAAATACTCTTAACACCCGCCTCAGTAACATATAGAATAGTACACGTTCTGAACTGACAGTAAACATGATTGCTGGGAACAGTGAGCTGAATTGCCTCTTAAATTACTTTGTTCATACTAGAGCTGAAACAATTACTCAATCACCAAAACATGAATTGGTGATTATTTGAATGATCATTTAAGTCATTTTTTAATTAATGGTGCAAAACATCCCTGAGATCAAGCTCCTTAATTATCAGTTTTATATAATTGTGAACTGAAAATCTTTGGGTTTTGGACAAAATAGGCAATTTGAAGACGTCATTTTGGGCTTAAGGAAATTATGTTGGGTATATAGAGACAGTTTCTCCTGAAGATAAGTATGCCAAGAAAGTTGATGACAGTTTGAGGTTTAGTTTATCTGTAATGTTTAACCCTTCAGACTGTGTTTGTGTGGTAAAGCATTTCTTTGTGTGCAGGACAACATGAACCTCCCCCACCACGGCAGCACGCTGGTCTGCTCCCTGAGTCTCTAATCTGGGCCTACATTGTCCAGCTCAGCTCGGCCCTGCGCACCATCCACACTGCCGGCCTTGCCTGCCGTGTCATGGACCCCAGCAAGATTCTTATCACTGGCAAGACCAGGTATACGCACATAAATGCTTCCAGCAGACATTTCGTCAGAGTCGATGGATGTTGTTGATTAGAGCCTGCTCACATAACCATAAACGGTTGTGTACAGAACAGCATGAATGTCAATTTCCAGCGTAGAAATTATAGATATGACTGTTAACTGTAAATGAGTTAAAAGCGGAAGAGTATTTTCAGTTGAGGCTTCCTTTTTTCACAACCATGTGGTTGTGCACACTCAAAACAGACATGCACACAAACTAATGAAGGTAATGGTCCCTTATCTCTGCAGGTTACGGGTGAACTGTGTTGGGGTGTTTGATGTCTTAACTTTTGACAACAGTCAGACCAATCATCTTGCCCTAATGCCACAGTACCAGGTACTTTCTATGACATAGTTTGTGGACAATTACACATGATATACATCACAGAACAGTTATGCCTCATCTACTTAACAAGTTCAGCATCAGGCTTTATATCATTTATGTGTATTTCTGTGATATGTGTGTTTTGTTGTGTAGCAAGCAGACCTAGTGTCGCTGGGCAAGGTGGTGCTGGCGTTGGCATGTAACTCCCTGGCTGGCATTCAGAGGGAGAACCTGCAGAAGGCCATGGAGCTGGTGTCCATCAACTACTCTTCAGACCTCAAGAACCTCATTCTGTAAGAAAGGGGGAAGGGGTTGTGTTGTTGTTCATTTCAGACATATGGACTTATCCTGATTTATTAAGACTACAATGTTTGCACCTAAACCTAGCTTGAGTTGGCTTGGGTTTTGATAAATGAGCTTGTATCTGTAGCTTACAGGGAAGGTCTGTTAACATCCCCATACTCACATGCTGTTGATCGAGTCATTTTCCTCGGTCACAAGACGTAGTCGCATGTTTGCATGGCAGTCATGCGGTCCCATTGCTTTAACTCACCACAAATTATTCATTGTCAGATGAACTATATATCTATCTATATAAGAATTACACTGTATATGTATATCTCCCAGATTATGTATCAACACTTAATCTACAAGTGTGAGGTCAAAGTAAAGGAACTTTATGTACTTCTAGTGACTTAGCACATCTAGATGCTGAAGAGGAGATGAGAATTGACCTTTATGTCAATCAGATGCTTTTACCCTTAAATGACATCACTGTACTTCTTCAATATGTGTTTGCTGACTTTACACCTGTGGTTATACATGATCGTATAGCCATCCAGGCATCCAAAATATATATAAATGCCTGGTGTAATAAATACAAAGTAGACAAATCTGGATTGGCAGGTTACATCTGCTGTTTCAAATTAAGTAGACCTACCTGTTAAGTTAAGGCTCAATGCTGCTAACATATATAACATAACACTTTTAAACGTTCATCTGTAATTGGTCTTTCAAAATGAGTCTGATACTATCAATTAAAAATAACTGCTCAACCTGTCATGTTCAAAAGGCTATAGTGTAAACAATGCAACAACTTCAGTAGAGCAGAAATTGATTGCCCATAAAAAGGCTGTTTTAAGATACATTTTGTCTCATTTACTTATAAATGAGTGGGTCAGTGACATTGCATGCCAGTTTCCAGGCTTTCCAGATCATCTGATGGCAAACTCAGTTTGTTTCTGTGTATGTGCAGGTATCTGCTGACTGAACAGTCTCGCCTGCGCAGCGTCAATGACATAATGCCGATGATTGGAGCTCGATTCTATACGCAACTGGATGCATCGCAGATGAGGAATGATGTCATTGAGGAGGACCTGGCCAAGGTACATGAAGAGCACTACATTTTGTTTGGGAATAGCACATAAGGAGAGTTTGTGTCTCACAAGGTGCCAAATAGAGAATTCTTGAGTATACATGATTCAGTTATGTTCTTCTCAGGCTGATATTCTTGTGTGGGGGCCGGAAAAAACGGCATTGGTTTGGTGAGCTAAGAGGGAAGTTGTGCACACAGGATGTTGTACAGTACAATGTAGGCTTTGCAGTCTTGTCTTGAATTTAGTTTCCCCATATTAGAGTGTGAATGTGTGAAACAACTGACCCTCGCATCATTTTTCTTCGTGTTCATGCCCGAACTTCCCCTTTCTCTAAGACTCTGTATACACCCACCAAACAAAGTAGTTTGTGTTGGTGTTTTTACCTCTAACTGCTTTATTAGATGTGCAGCAGGTCTCACAAGATGTCAGCAACATAAGTTCAGAAAGCATCTTATTGGTCAAACCTGCCTGTGATCTGCTGGGCAGAGTGTAAGCATCTCCTGTTTATCAGGCCATCTCTGCATTATGTGTTAGTTAAATGTGTATCTGAATATAGTAGCAGTGTTGTTTGGTGCACCTCTTTGTTGACAAGAGCTTAAACCTTTTTTTTTTTTTTAAACTTTAAGACACTATTTTTTTTTTTTTTTTTTTTGTAGAATCCAATGTGTTTGTTTCATCCTGGGTTTACCTGGGCCCTTTAATGGCGTAAGATTTTGTGTGAAACGCTGTTTGTTTGCCACGGTGGCTGTGTTATTGCAACACGATTGTTGTGTCAAGCTGTTTGCTGTGGTTGGTTGTTTCAGTTTTTAGGGTTAAGGTATATTACACACTACTTTTGACTTTGACTCAAACAAGTAGATGTATTGAATATGAGACATCCTTTTAATTTTTTTTTAATTCAAGTTTGGACACGATTCCCGATTCAGGATTAAAACATCATAATTATTAGGACATTATATTCAAGGCATTTGAGATTCTTTAAGAAGAGTCAAATTCAAGGAATTGCAAGGCAGAAGATTGGCTGTTTGATAAAAAAGGCCTCATGTACGTTTAGTCTCCTAACATAACATTTTAAGAAATTAAAATATTCAACTGTCATGCAACAAACTCCAAGTGTTGGAGTCAATGTTGAAGTGAATTAAAATGCAGTTGTAACAGCCTCTAGATGGTGGCTCCAAAAAGACAAAATCTGTATTGAAAACTAAGATGATCTCAAATTGTCCTTAGAAATCCATTGTTGGTGAACTTTTTGTCCCCACAAGAAGTGAGTGTAGGGCAACTAATGTTGGAGGAAAATGGTTTTCAATACTTTTCACTTTGTCCAACAGTGCAGAAAACGTTTGACAGGGTGAGACAGGCAGAGAGGAGGAAGAGAAAGGAGAGGCAGGAGTAAATTATATCTGCAGAGGTGTGAAAGGTGAGCTACAACTTGTTGACAATAATCTGATGTGGAGTCAAAAACATCAAGTTTTTATCGTATCTTTAGGTGCCCATATTTTACAACATTACTGCAGCTAAACCTCTTAACATTCAAATAAATTAGCTGGCAAAAATTTCTCTGGATTATTGGAGCTGCCCACTGTTTTGTCTGACTTGGATTTTTATTCATAAATAATCAGATGAGACTGCATACGAACATTTATGTGTTTAGAAGAAAATGTGGCTTCTCTTTGGTGACTTTCAGTAAGGAGGAACTGTCTAATGGAACCTGTGAGGAAACAGGATCACACACCATGTATGGACAGAAAATCAAGCAACGGTGGTTTCAGTTTCTGACAGTGTTCCTAGCAGGGATGAGCAGTCTTGTTATTTTAAATGGGTCCGTTGCTTTTAAGGGGAACTTTTTTTAATATTTGAAACGTTTGTTCATTCTTCATTCATTAATAACTTTCTTTCTTCATATATTCATTCGTTAATTTGCTCATATGCATATTTATGTGCATTCTTTGCTTAGTGTAAATGGGTGTTGTTTTATTTCCTAATTTAAGATGAATTTTGCTGTGTCCTACAGCCTCCAACAGCTGAATATTTTCCTCACTTGGTGCCAAATTTAAAGTTTGTTACTTCTCATCGGTCAGTTAATAAAATTATATTCCCTTAACTTTAAAGGCTATTTTTTTTTTAAGTTAAAGTTTCTGTTATTCAACCTCACTAAATTCCACCAGTATCCCTTCTGTGCAGCTGCTCAATTCCCCCCTATTTTTCTGAAAATGTTTGAAACTGCTTGAGCGCCCCGGTAGGCGAATGGTTACAGCACATGCAACATACCCCCGACGTCCACAGTTCGCTTTCTGCTGGGGACATGTGATTCCTGTCATATCTTTCTCTCTCTTGTTTTCTCGCATGCACTCGCCCACTTGTTGAGAATATGGTGGAGGATGACTCATCTGACCATATCACTTTTTTCTATATCTGCAGGTGCGTGCCTCTGGTGTTTGCACCACTGTGCACAAACTCTCAAATGTGCTTTCATCTTTGTAATAAGGGGTTTCTGCACTGCAGCCCTACTATAATATCCCTCTGTGTAACTGGATGGACTGTTCTTGCTGGCCGTCTGATCACATCCTGCATTGACATTCTCAGTCACCTGAGGAAGAGTTGCTCTTCTGTTTTTTCCTTACATATCACACTAATGTACAAGCATTGCGGTCTTCAGATGTGCTCTGCCAACCACAATTTCCGGTGCCATTTACTGATGTCTTTGCCATAGATCTAAATGCAGGTGCCACTTTAGTCACCGTTCCTATTGAAAACACCAGCCAGTTGAGCAGTCTTTGTGATTGAAGCTCCTGCCATTGGTGCTCCAACAATGAACCTTCTTTCAAAGTCACTTGCTCAGCATTTTTATACGTGCCACAGAGCATGATTGGATGCTAATTCATTTATTTTACCGTGCAGTGCAACTGTGTGGAAGCATCTGCATTTGATGTGTTCTCATTTATTCAGGTTTTCCCTTTAATTGTGACTCGTCTGTATATGTTTGGGACTGGTGAATGTAAATCATTGTTTATTTGCAGGAGGTGCAAAACGGCCGTCTCTTCCGCCTGTTGGCCAAGCTGGGCACCATCAACGAGCGGCCAGAGTAAGTAGCACTTGTATAAAGATCCATCAGTATGTGAGAGTTATGGTTCTCTTACTACTCTGTGACCGTGTACTGTGCGAATTAGGTTTCAGAAGGACCCGACGTGGTCGGAGACGGGCGACCGCTACCTGTTGAAGCTCTTCCGGGATCACCTGTTTCACCAGGTGACAGAAGCTGGGACACCCTGGATCGACCTCAGCCACATTGTCTCCTGCCTCAACAAAGTCAGTGAGCTTTCTTCTTTTCTTCTACGTTTTCTTTTTATTATATTGATAATATTTGAAATGGCGGAAATTTGATAAGTTGTCAAACATGCAAAGTAGCCTATTTTCAGAACATCTGTTCATGCTTCATGGTTGGTTAAAAAACAGGCGTACATTTGCCAACCAATTGCAGAACAGAGAGAGTAAAAGTAGGTCTATTACTGGCCTACTTCCATCGGTGACATTTGGTATTTGGTTAGCAGCTGGTTATGAACGGAAATTATAATATCTCAGCACTTTTTAACTAGTTTGTTTGGTCATTTTCTACTTTGCTTTCCAGAGCTTACAAACTTAAATCTCTGAACAGTCCCGAACTATGAATCTAACTAAAACGAAACAAATCCCTGTCTGTCCTTCGATTTTCTTGACAACTGTTCATCCGATCGACTTCACACTTGGCTGGTGGTTTGCTGAGGACCGAAGGAAGTGCTGTGTCAAGTGTGAAGTTGCTTTGGATGAGCGGTTTTCAAGAAAGCTGCAAGCAGCAGTACTGGAGGCCAAGCAATCTGCCTGTTACAAACGGGCACTGTACTTTTTATATACACAAGCCACGTCGAAAATTAAAAATCCCGTCAACATCCTAAAGCAACCACAAAATAAGCATATTAACCACCAACTGAACTTTGAAAGTCTACTTTTATTTTCCCTTTTCTGTTGTTCCTGTTATTTAAGTCTGATGCTAATTAAGCTGTGACCTTTTTGTTCCTCATAAGCCTTTGATTGATCTGTTTTATTAATATCCACATAGGGACGGGTGATCATTGATAATTTTCGATTGTGCTCGATCTTTAAGCAAATCCTAGAGATTGCAGTATTTAATGTCCCCTTACTTCCATTTCCAAACTTAATATAAACTCATTGACTAGCGGATACGTGCAATGTGAAGAGCTTTCACTAAAGAATGTCTGGCTTTTTTTTTTTCTTGAAAAATTACTCAAATTGATTATCAGAATAGTTAACGATTGATTATCTGACAATTGACTAAGTTTTCTTTCAAAATCAAGCAGCCAAATGTTAAATTAGTGGATTTTTGAACTGTATCTTACTGTGTTAACACAGCTGGACGCGGGCGTTCCTGAGAAGATCAGCCTGGTGTCTCGGGATGAGAAAAGCGTCCTGGTTGTGACCTACTCGGACCTAAAGCGCTGCTTTGACAGTACCTTCCAGGAGCTGCAGGCCGCAGCCTCCGGCTCTCTGTAGCGCCTTCTCCGGGCCCGGGGTGAGACTGCCCGGACTGGGAGCACACTATTGCACTACATGGGAGGACCAGGCTCATGGAGATGACATCAGCATGGCGAAGGCAGCGGGGCAGGGCTTCGTGAACCTCAGTCACATACACTGACCCTGTCCACCAGGAAGGCTTTTTCTAAAGTGTATTTTTTTTAGTTTTCCTAAACCCCGCAGCTGAAAATCGTAAAACAAAAGGAAAAAAAAGAAAAAGGACAAATACGGAAGCTGTGACAAACAAGTATGATGACATTTTTTTAGATTTGGGGAACAAAAACGAGAAACAAACCATGAGGTTTTGAACATTTTTCCTGCTTTTATTGTTTATTTCTACAGTTGGGGTTTATTTTTCAGAGGAGGATGCACTAAGATTTTAATTTTTTTGTTAATTTTTTTTATTTTTATGAATATGTGTGAGTGGCCTACAGGGTGTACAGAGAGTTAAAGCCACACACACGGACATAAAAAAAACAGCAGACTAAGAATGAAAACAACAAAAAAAAGAAAATTCATCTTTCTATTGACTGCGTCTCTTCCGGCTGGAGACCACACCCCTTCATTGTGACGCACGAGGAGACGGGACACACCACTCCAGGCTTTCATTGGGGCGGGATGGCACCTGTTTCATGAAATGGGCCAGCCCACCTTTGCCTTGGTTGTTGGTTCCCCCTCAGAAAGGACAAACCACTTGGGTGGGTGGGACGGGTTCTTTAAACTGGAAAAATCTATGGATTTCTGACATTTTAGTTCAGGAGAGTGTGGAACATCAGGCTCATATGTGTGGGTGGGGATTTGGGGGTTTAAAGTGTGGTTTTAATTGGCACTGAGGAAGGGGTGTCTTCTCCTGATGCCGTCTACCAAGTGTTTGTTACATAAAAAGCAACCACCTTTAGTAAACGGATGCTCTCGTGACATGAACTCCAAGGATGGGTCATTTTGATTTGGCTCTCCAGCACTTGGGCGGAGCCCGTGGGTGGGGCTTCTGTTGAGGTGGAGCCACAGCTGCCTCTTTGTGGAATGTCCTTATTTTGTCCCCCGACTCCTCCTCCCACCCCTAACAACCCCTTTCTCCGTTTCTCTGTCTCTCTCTTACTCTCCCCTCTTCTTCCTGCTTTTATCCCCAAACTTCACTTCCCCACAGGGGGTCTTGGCCCCTCTACATTTGAGAAAAGGTGATGCTTTTTGTGATTTTTCTAGCTGGTTTTTCCTCTTTTCTCAGATATTGTGCAGAAATGCATGATGAGAGGGCAATTTGTTTTTTGCCTCAATTCAACTCTGTTATTCTGTGGACCAATTCCAGCAGGGTTTAGGAAAAGGGGAAGGGATGGAGGGCGAAGGAAAGAATAGGATCAGGGCACCAACAGTTTATTTTGTTTTATTTGACTTTTAAAAATCATGATATACAAACGTGCTGGAGACAAAGCAGTGGCGCTGTTGCACTTGCTCGGATGGCTTGGATTTCTCTCAGGATGACAAACCGCTGGAAGGGCCCAATGATTGAATGTGTTTGGCTGTCATTGGCCGCCCCCTGTCCAGTCAGATAGAAGAGCTACAGTGGAGTGGGTGGGACGTCTTCAGATTGAGGTTTTAAGGAAGTTACCGGCATTGTGAAGATCATGCTGTGACAGAGTTCATGTTGCCCGTAAGCACAGGTCATATTCCGTGATAATTTGAATCTCTAGTTAGAAGTATTCTTCAAAATTGACTTAATGAAAACCTGCTTCACCCCAGGTAAAGAGATCGATGCAAGCTCTGTCAAACCACTGTTCTTGATTCCCCTGCCTTCGTCTTGTTCTCAGTAGCTTTTGGCGAATGTGTGCAAACATGAGACTAAAGAACAACAGTCTCATGTGTCAACCACACCGTCAAATAAGAGACAAATGAAGGCATCAACAGGAACAGTGTCTTGACTGCTGTCGGTTTTACACAAACCTTTAAAAGTTGTCACGGAAACTGATGGTCTGTATTTGGGGGCAACAAACCTGCAGGGAGCTGGGTGTGTTAGATCATGTATTACTTCCTCTGTTTTAGTGAAATGAACAGAGAAAAACATATTTGGTGAATGTGGTGCTTTAGAAAACCCTCAAAACACAAACACACACACACAGACACACGCCCCCGACTTGGCCTACACAATGTCAGTGCTCATATCACTATCTTCCACATCATAACACACACTCCAGTTAATATTAGTGAAGATCTTCTCCTCCTCCCCCACAACTACAATCACCATCTTAGTATGTTTTATGCCCCTCTTGTGTTCATTGTCTCAAATTTTGCAATATTTGTGTGTACAGCAGTATTTTAATAAAGAATACCAAAACTGATAAATGCAGGATCTTGTCTTTTATTTTGCATAAACATGAAAAACAAACACATGGGTTACATTTTTAAACATTGCACGTTTGTTTTTGTAATACTAGAACATTTTGATGGAATCATTGACTACAAATGTATGTAGAATTTTAAAAATCCAACCATATTCAGTTTACCTTATTTACCCCTGACGAAGAAAAGCAGCAAATCCTCACAACTGAGAATGTTTGATATTTTTGCTCGAAAATTAGTTGAAAATTGAATTTCTGTCAATAGACTTATCATTTCAGCACTAATGGTTTGGGGAAAGGGGAATACATGAAGGGGAAAACACTATACTTAATTGAATTGATATGCATACATTCAATATTTTTTGTAAATAATATATTGTAAAAATAACAGCATGAGGAAATGTATATATTATAAGTTTAAGTCATTTTTAAATGACAACTTGATTTTATATCAAAGGATACCTCCTTTAGAATTAAATATAGACTCAGTTGCCAGTTTACTGGGTATATTCAGCTAAAACCAATGCAGTCTAATAAAACAACCCTGCAATTAATGCTTTGTTCATGAAAGTTTTGTTGAAACAGTTTTAGACAAATTATTCAACTCTGGTGATTTTGCAGGCTGTAGTTTGTATCACATTATACTGAGGTGTTTCTAATATTTTGTCCACCCCCACTGATAGCATTGCAGGGCTGCTGTGTAGACTGCGATAGTCTTAGCCAGTTGTACAGACATCAAATTTAAGGCACATAAATGATTAACAAGTAACTCATCCATGTAATGATTAAAATAAATACAGATAAGATACCCCCTTATCGAACTATACTATAATTCAGTGGATAATAACTTTTTTCCAGCATATATTAGCTGTGCATGAGAAACATTTATTTCATACAGCAGTGTTCCTCTTCACAAAGCTCAGCACATGAGGTACCAATACAATAAGCTCTAATAATTGTGGGTCAGTAAATACATTCAGCATAATTACATGTGATAAGTACTATCAGGTAATACTTAGCTGCTCTTGGAAGGGGTAGTGTGTAGTAATGCAAGATAATACTGAAGAGGTTTTGGAAACTGAAGAACAGCAACGATGTTTGGTTGAAGGAGGAAAAGGAAGAACGTCTGTGAGTGAAGAGAAGGACAGACCAATACATGTGGGTATTATAATGAGGTAGAGGATGCAAAGAGCAAAAGCAGAAAAAGTTCCGATTGACTAAAAATGACGAGCAGGAAAATATATAAACCCTGTGTAAAGTTCAGATTATATCAGATGCTAGAGGGACGGGTAGAGAAACGCAGAGTTGTAGTCCGGAGGAGGGGAGCCGCCCTCGTCAGACTCCCAATCACACGGCAAGATCGACGGCTCATTGTCACGGAGAACCGTGATGTCATTGCACAGGAAAGGCACCTGGTTGTCCCGGCACTTAGTGAAGTCAAAGAACCTAAACATTAAAAATAAGAAAACACACAAATTAAGAGTCATTCTCTTGTTTATTATGCATTTAACCAAACATACTGCATTGACAGACTCTTGGGCCTGGGTATCGTTAAAAAAATGATGACGCCAGTACCAATACCAGTACCCATAAAGTGATACTGACACCAATAGAGTACTTCAATTGATACCTTTTTTTTTTCTTCTACTTCAGTCGAGACCCATCATGTGAATGGAAATATTCAGTTGCTTAAAATGCCACCAGTTCTCCCCATCCAAAGGATTTTTACACATTTGTTAAATAAATTTACAAAACTGTACAATGAAGTATTATTTTGGCAGTGTAATTTTTAGTGGGCAAATCACATGTAGCTTTAAATCCAAGGACACTTGAGGTTATTGGCTGCGAGCAAAACCATAAAAATAATAATTTCTTTCTGGATCTGAGTACAAAAAGGATTGAATGCAAGTATTGTTTGACTGGAGAAGTTTTGATACTACTTGGTACTGAGTTATTTTGGTCGATACCTTAAAGGTATTGAGTACCGATACCCAGCCCTACTGATTCTTGATTGATTTATTTTATATCTCTGTCATGCACTTAAAATAGCCTCTCATCTTTCTATGAAATCTCTGTATGACTGACACTTTCCTGAATAGTGGGGGATTCATTAAAAAAAAAAAAGTACTATCTTTCCTCAAAATCAACGTGTCTGCACTGTTTTCTTCTGTAGAGACTTATCACAGTGATTGTTATCGTATTCAGCTTGAAATGTAATGCATGCATCATCACTGCGTGTTCTGCTGTGCACACAGATGATTTACTGATGATGAGACGTCTGGGCTGGTAGGAGGCAAGTGAAGGTTTTAGAGTGCAGAGATTAGAAATCACCACCTGCTGAGTTTCCTGTTCTTGGTGCTGTTGTTCCATGTCAGACGCTTCAGCTCCTCAGATGGTAGGACCATGCCGCTGTCACTCTGTTCATTCTAAAGCAGAGAGGATGCAGCTTATCAGAGATCTACTGGGTTCTCCAAAAATCAATATAATTTTGACTAAGCAAGGATGCATTTTTTCCTCATCCCATCTATGTGTGGGTGTGTGTGTGTGGTTGTATGCATGCAGAAGTGAAGGTGTTTTCTTACGTCAAGACCGTCTGGCTCCTCGCAGGGCAGTTCCTCAAATATCTGAAGTGTGGCCACACCCCTCATGTAACTGGATAGATTGGATTCAGATTCAAAACACCAGTGGGTAATTTCTCGACTTTCTCAACCTGTTTCCTGTTGTTTCTGAATTTAGTTTCAGTTACCTCGCACAGCCCTCTCCCATTGCTTTCACATCTGCACCTGTCGTGTTCATTTTTCTCCCTTTCTTTGTAATTATTGTACTACTGTAGCACCTCTCTACCATACTTGATCACTCATACACATATACATAACATCTTAAGTCAAGGTGCGCTGGCTCAGACCTACATTCTGTATACTAAATGGCATAATATTTCCATTTTCTCTTTAATTTCCTCACCTCAGGTTTGTGACTGCAAGCGGGTTTTCTTTGAAGATCTCACTGCCACCGGTGTCTCCGGTCATGAAAGATCCCAGAGGGATATAATCCTTTCCATCCTGTTAGAGAGAAGAAACAAATTGGGGTGTTTGTAAGACCTTCCCTGTAGCTCATCCATGTGTTCAGAAACATTTTGTTGGACAAGAAGAAAAATCGTAAGCCTGATATATAAAAAAATGTCTGACCTGCTGAACCTTCGCTTGCAGCAGGTCCCCCAGGGTCTCAACCAGGTTAGTGAAGGTGGGTCGATCTGAGGGACTGGCCTCCCAGCATGCTAGCATCGTGCTGTACCTGCACACGCAAACATACGGGCACAGTGTTTCATTTTCAATCAAAACACTACCAGTATCGCCGCCTGAGTCACATCAGGAGACATGACATAAAGGTTTGAACCACACTTTTCCACCTGAAGTGATCTACATTTTTCTGTGATCTATATATATTACATGTCTGGATGCACAGCAGGTTTGTTTTTTGTTTCACAGTAAAACTGAAGAAGTTGAATGTTGTGCCCCCTATTTACTACGACCCTGCTGCCCCTGCTGATTGTAATAGGTAATAGTGTAGGTAAATATGTGCACCCACATCTCAGGTGTGCTGTATTCAGGCGCTCGCATCCTTGTTCCCCCCTTCAGCCTGTGACAGAACTCTTCATCTATGTGGAGGCCAGGGTACGGGGAAGCTCCTGTTGGACAAACACACATGTCAATACATGAATATGTTGAACACACCCTAAAAAATAACCAAAGAATTGTATCAAAATGTTACAAGATCATCAGGTATCAGATCGTAATATTTGTTGCAGGGCTTTCGCATTGGACTGTGTTTCTGTTATTTCCTCCGCTCCCTGTATATATTTTGAGCAAAAGCTCTTACCCAAAGAGAATATCTCCCACAGCAGAATGCCGTAGGACCACACGTCACTTTGGGTGGTGAACACTTTGTCAAAGATGGACTCTGGAGACATCCACTTCAGAGGAAGGCGGGCCTGTCAGCCAATCAGATCAGAGGAGCAGGGTTACAAAAGATCACTGGTGACAAAAGACCACTGTGGCCCAAAAATCGTTGGGCCACAGATCCTTTGGAGGGACAATGTTACGTGATGTTGCTTAATATTTCCAAAATGTAAACAATAAGTTAATGTTGGGAGCAGCAGCTACAGGATGGGCAATTCGCCCTAATTTGAATAAAAGCAGACTTCCAATGTGGTTTAATTTATCAGTTATGGCATTTTAATAATTCTAATGTGATTTTATTTTCACATCATGCATAATTGTCCAGTTTCAACTACATCAATAACTACAAATTTTGTAATTTACAGAGAGATTTATTTAAAAATGTAGTAAGTAGTATTATCACTGTAGTGAGAATATTTTAAGAAAGTGGCTGCAAAAGTTGTTTGTTTAGTAAATGTATTCAGTGTAGCAGGTATAAAAATATAAGAACACCCTATTTGTAGAATTCTAAAATATGAAATACTATAAAATTGAAATACTGGAATGCCTCAAATTTGTCAAAAATGCAATTTTTCCCTATTGGTTTGATTACAGTGTTACCATCAGTAATCTGTGGTGAGCTCATTTTGTAAAAAAGCAAATATAATACTTGTCAGACAGTGGATTTTGGAACCAGATTCCTCACGTGTACTCACATCTCCCTTGCGGACATAGTCGGGGTCTTTGTAGATGTCTCTGGCCAGGCCGAAATCACAGATCTTGACCACTTTATTGTCAGAAAGCAAAATGTTCCTGGCTGCCAGGTCTCGGTGAATACACTGATGTCAAATCACAGAGAAACATAATGACATATATGAAACACACAACTGTACCTGCATCCACACAAAGACACACATTTAGTATCAGACCTTGCGAGAGGCCAGAAACTCCATTCCTCGCGCCACCTGGAAGCTGAAGGAGATGAGATCCTCCAGGAATAAAGGAAAGTTGGAGGAAGATTCGGGATCTAGAGGAAGAAAGAGAAAGGGCCCAGGGATGTAATCAAGCAGTTTGATTATGAACAAACATCGGAAAATGTTCCCTACGCTCCTGTCTTACCTAGGTGATTTTCTTTCTTGCCTCTCACATCAAACTCTGTTCTAATGTTGCTCTGGCTGTCAGACACGCTGCAGACACAACCTGACCCTCCATCCTTTCCTCCTCCCAGCTGAGATGGAGAGAAAATCAATTAATTGTTATCAAACATTGTGTGACTGAGAGTGTAAATTAGGATAGTTAAAGGTTAAGATGGACTCAAACTGTTGAGAAAAGGCTAATGTCTCTTCTGAGATTTGGTGAGAAAATGTATAAATATGTTTGCCCTTTGAGACAAAAGTTGTAGTTGAGTCTAAACTTGTGAAGAAATTAAGGAAGGAAAACATACTGTTCGAAAACAGATAACATCTTCAAACCTCAAACAGATTGCAGAAGTGAGTTATAGTGAGTGTATGATTTTGTAATTGTGTGCAGCCCAAAGGGGTGATTTTTGTTTTTCTCTTAACTGCAAGGAGAAGCTGAGGTGTGGGGCACACAGGCATGTGTGAACTAAGTTTGCAAGCCATGTAGGTCCTGTTTTGTGTTAAATACGGCTATCGCGACACCATCTGAGTTTGTAGGCTCACTTTGTTGTGCACAAACACCTCTCTCTTGCTCTTCAGGAAGGTAGAGAGATTTCCATAGCAACAATACTCGACAATGACCATCAGTGGTCCTGCACACACAGAAAACACACACACACACACATTGTGAGAGGGCACACACATACATAAATCATATGAAAAATGAACTAATGCATGTATTCATGGGTATCTTTAGAGCACACATGGCACATAGAAAACACACACCTCCCGGCTTGGTGCAAGCTCCCAGCAGGTTGACTACATTAAGATGATGTCCAATGTGGTTGAGGATCTTCAGTTCAGTCATCAGAGCTTTGTGTTCGCTGGCTGTAGCTCCCTCTGGTGGACAAAAGGCAGAAAAGGAAAAAAGCTGCACAAATGTCTTCACACAGAATTGTCATTTTAAATTTAATAGAATACCAGGGAGCTGATTTTGTACCTTTGAGCATCTTAACAGCCACTGTCCTGCAGCTGGTGGTGTTGTCTATACCAACCGCAGATGCCTGCATCACCTTACCAAAGGCTCCGCGGCCCAGAGGCTTCCCTGAGAGAGAAAGAAAGAATGTGGTTGAGACTGACCGGGGAGAGGGAGGTGTGTTTTTGTGTCTAATTGAGCGACTTTATTAATTACTATCATCATCCATCCTGGACGTAAGATGCTGATAAAATAAGACTTTAGACCCCATCAACAGTCCATCTAACTGAATCCCACCCTGATGATAGTGAGAGCTGATTAGTTGCAGTCAACACCCCCTGCTGGAGTTGATTAGCTCCCCACAAATAACACAGACACAAAGTCTGATTAACGGAGAGAGTCACTCCCAATAATAATCAGATAAGACCTATGAGAAAGTTCTTGTATCTGTTATGTGATCTTAAAAACCTTCCCTCTCTCCCATCATTAGCATTACATTCACAACATCCATGACAGTTAAAGTAAATCATGCTAAAAACAACAATTTCTGCATTTCTTAAGACGTGTACCTAATTTGAGCCGCTCCCGAGGGAACTCCCACTGGTTGGGGTCGAATTGCAGTCTCTCACACTGCTCCTCTATTGGACCCTCTCCTGTGTCCAGGATGATTGACAGGTACTCTGGTTTGGTGTTTGAGCTGTTGGGCTTTATTTAATCAAATAAACAAAATAAGTTAACATAAAACCATATTCTGTGCTCCAGAAAAGAAATAGAAGAGCAAATTATATGCATGGTTGTTCTGGGTCATTTCATAAGAAATCAAATGTATTGGCCCATACCAGTACTAGACTAACTAACTAACTAAGTGTACATTTGTAGTTCCTGGTATTTTGTAGAAAATTGTGCCCAGCGACTGTTTTGAAAATGCATTCAGGTGCTTATGGGAATCTCCAACACTGAGATGTGAAATCATGGTGTCAAAATGTATTGTATTTTGAGTTATGTTTATCTAAAATGTAAAACCTGGAGAGGAATCAGTAAGCAAACATATATGGAGTGAACACTTGCATGCACTGCAACCATTTACATCTGTAATTGATTGTTAATGAATTATGAATATGTGTTCCAGGTTACATTAAACAGAGAAAACAATAATCTGACAATAATGTCTAATCTAATTTGTATTGAACTGATGTATATGTAACATGGAGGGGACAAAGAATGGAAAATAAATCAAAAAACTTGTGATACACTTGTAAGAGTTGTCTGTGCTAATTTAAAGTATGCTCTTTGTATTTTGTACTGTGGCTAAAATGTGCAATGCCACAGGTTCTTTAAACAGCAACTGCCAAGTAAAAACCTTGGCAACTACACGTACTGACTAACAACATCTTGGTAATGTAATGATAAATCAGATGACGATGGAGGAAGGAAGCAAGAGGAAGGACTGAGCCTTGGTGCAGAATAGAAATCTTTGTCACATCAGTCACGTAATCAGGAAAAGTGGAATTATATGGTGAAACCTGAACTCTCAGTTCAGTTAAAAGAAAAATGAGAATTCTTAAAACATACATTAAAAAAAACCCTGAATACGTACAGATCAAACAAATCATCAACATTTTTTCTTGTTCCTTCTCACCTGTCTCAGTTTGCGTATGAAGAGTGTGAGCAAAAGCCAGAAGAGAGTGGCCACCACACAGGTACAGGTGAGCGCGGGAATCTCCAGAAATGAGGGTTCTGAGGCACCTGCACAAACACATGAACCACAACTACACATTACTGCTTAATCAACTTTAATTTTGCATTAGATTACATTTACTTATTACACACAAGCAGGTCTGGCTTAAGGTGCACAGGACTATGAATATAGTTACGTTTATGAAGATGAAATCAGGGAAATCAGAAATACCAATAAATCATTTTCCTCAGGTGCTTGATTTTTTTTAATTTTTCTACACCCTTCCACCATCACACACATAATCCATAAACTCTACCATTCATCCTCCTCATTAAATCCCAAATTATATTTATTTTGTTTTAATTTCAATTTTAGAAATGCCCAGCTCATTGCAGTGCGGAGCCTCTCTGCGATGCAGGCTGAGCTTCCACAGAGGAAATACAAACGGGAGACAGCTTCCTTCCTGACTGATCGGAACACAACAACACACACACGGCCACTCCTCTCTCCAGACTCGGACTGGGAAGCGCGTCCACCACTTCTTCCAGGGAACGGTGCTCAAACTTGGAGGGGGGTTGCAGAACCACATGGGGCCTCCTTCTGCTGCCACCACCGGACGTATGAGTGAGTGTGTGTGTGGGTGTGTGAATGAGGAAAACTGAACAAAAGGTTGTGTCCCACAAGTGTGTCCCACATTGGGATCATGTTAAGACATTCTTTGATCAATGTTTATTCAGAAATTGATAAACAGATGTATCATCTTCCATGAATAGAATTGATACACCACGCCTCCGTGTTATATACTGTACTACATGTCTGTACATCCAGACGATACATCTATTTACAGAACTGAGAACAATGGACATTCATACATACCCATATATGGAAGAGTACTATCTTTGAGAAGAAGTAAACACAGCCAATCAACGGCAGAATTGCTTGAAAAATACTACGGGTTGACAGATATTTACCGTTTACCCATATATAGGCAGAGCTCTCATCAGATCCCCTCTCATTGGTGACCTGGCACGTATACAGGCCCTGGTCCTCCACTGTGATTCGATCAATATGGAGGGTCCCATCTTCTGGTGATATCACAATACCTTAAGATGGTGGTGCAAACAGAGACAGTTCAGAAAGGAGACAGCCAACTCCAAATTTCCTGTTTCTGTGTCAAGTGTGTTTCACCCAATGGGAGAAGTAAATATTGAAGCCATTTTCACAAGCCACATATCTTTCGAACATTCTGACACTAAAATGGCATTTTTCAGACACGCAAATCAAGAAAAAATTAACTTTGTTTGAGGCCTGTCACTGTCTCAGCAGCACACTCTCGCGAGATCTGGCAACACCCAGCAGTTGGCGCTGAACTGTCAGTCTACTTTCACTGCAGTGCTGCCGACATCGCTTTCCAAACAGAATTTTAAAAGAGACTTACACATGAAACAATGAATTAAAAGTTAAAGGTTAAATATAACATCCACACGAGGTTCACAACACTTCTAAAGATGGCAGGAGGACAGGCCCACTTAGGAGACAGGAAGTGTAAACCATTTCATATCATTGGAGCAGCTTGTAATGCGCTATCTTTAGATATAAAGTATCTTTGGTACAAACTCTTAGACACCTGAATAAAGCTACAATTTGAATTTTTATGATACTTTTATTTTTTACCTGATCCCTGAAACAGGGCACGTTCATCCTTGTACCATGTGATTGTTGGGGGTGGGACACCTTCAGAGGGACAGCTGAGGATCACTGAGCTGCTAACGTTGACAGTACAATCTGTCAAATTATTAAGCAGCACTGGAGGCTCCAAAACTAAAAGGAGAAAAACACACAAAGTGAATAATATCAGTATGAGTCTCTGTCTGTGCAATTTTTGGCAAATGACCACTGGTTTTTAATGCCACTTCATACTTCAAATCCACTACATTTCAGAAGGAAATAATGTAATTTTTACTCAACTACATTTATCTGACAGCTATGGTTACTTTGTAGATTAACAATCAATTACATAAAAATATCTAATCATCTTCCAAAGAAAACGCATTTTATCAACAACAGCATACGTATAAAGGAAAAACTATTTCCACTTTGACCAACTAAAATGCAGTTTACACTTAAATGTATTTATAATAGTAATATAATTCTGCATAATGAGTAGTTTACCTTTGATATCGTAAACCTGCAATTACTGTTTTTTTGGCCACTTGGGGTCAGTGGAAATAAGCTGTAAAGGTGACTCTGATCTATTATGCTTATGCTTCACATGTTCACCAGCTGGATGCTAACTTTGTCTGTCTGCAGATTGGTGCTGAGCAGGGAGTGTACATTGGGTTTTTGGATTCTTTTGCCGAACAACTGCCTGCTACAGCCGAAAATAAGAGTGATGAGAGCAGGGAGGGTGAACCAAAACATGAGCTAAAAGATGCTGAAGTGCTCTGTATAGCCACAGCGAATACAGTCAGGGGTTAATTATCTGTGGGAATCGTCACTAGGACCTACCCTTTTCAAACTACACATAGTTTGATCCATTGTCAATAAAAAAATTTACATTATAGTAGATTTAAATGGCATTTTACTCACTATTTTAGGTGAAGTAAAACTTTGAAAACTTTGACTTCCACCATATTTCTTCCACCACTTCGAATTACATTAAAAAGAAAACAGTGTTCACATTTGTCTCAGTAGTAGTTATTTATAGACTAAAAGAGATATGTAATGAAGTGAAACCAGTGCTATTTTTTCCCACTGTTCTGGACCAGTGCCACTTTTGCACAATAATTGTGCAATGGTAGTAACACATTTCTCCAGATGCGTGGCTTGGCTTCAACCTGTGAGTCAGCTGACATCTGGGTTCTCTAGAAATACAAACCCATTTCTAAGGAACAACAATGCAATATTTCATCATGTGGCCTTCGACTGCACTATAATTAAATGAGTCCTGAATGAATCTCTCTAACCCCATGTTTTACTTTTTTCCCTTCATTCTTCATCTCATTTTGGCTTCTCCACTTCTCTCGTTCTGTTCACCCTGTCTCTCTAGCAATTCCCTTGTGGGGGTCCCGAGAGAGGAAGTTGACGTGTTGAGCCTTGATTGTATAGAGAACAGCAGTAAAAGACATGAAGAAAAGTCACTTAACCAAGGCGACTGATTGTTGTTTCCCCTATCTTCCTCCTGGACAACAATTGATGATTGTCCGCGGGGGCTGGGGCCTGACAGTGTCTGATTGGCTGATTGTTCCTCCGGCCCTGTGTGGGGGCCTGTAAATGTGGCATTGTGGGAAGTGCCATTGTGTGCTCTTCCTCCAGACAAGAGCTCATTCCCACGTGAAAGAGGTGCTGAGCTGGAGCGCAAGAGCAAAGGCAGGGTGGGGCCCCAGGAAGTTGAGGGGACCCAATTCCCAAGCAGCAAAACTCTGTGAGAGAGTGTGGGTGTTTGTTTGTTTGTATGTATGTGCAACATATGTGCACAAAAGAACATGGGGAGGCTGTGAGTTTTAAGTAAAGAGAGCGGTAAATTTGCATTTGAAATTAATTTATTTATTAAGAATTGTAATTAGGAATTCAAAAAATAGTTTCAAATTCTTGTAAATTCAAGGCCCTGACAACAACTTACCTGAGACAATTTGAGGGCGCTTGTTCAGCTCTGGGAGTCCTGAATAATTCAGCCTATGAGTATGGTTTAAATTCTTGCATATCATGATTTGTATGGACGTAAAGAAAGGCTAAAATTATTTGAAATTTACAAGCAACGGAATACCTAATTTTGAAATGTAATACTTGAGGTTTGACTTTTTTTGTGAAACAAGTTTTCAAAACCAGGAATTCAAACCAAACTTTTTTTTTTTTAAAGTAAAACACTGAACAAAAATAAATCTTCATGTACTTACTAATCTATTTTTTATAGCATCATTTAAACAAAACTACAGAAAAAAGCAAATATTGTGTGCTGGCAAGAAGACAACATAAACTGTTTGGATAACAGAATCGAAACACGCATGATGTAATTGAGATGACTTTATCTATTACTGTTTATAAATCATATAACAAAATAAAATGATTCATTTCTTTTAAAATAAGTGTCCCAAAAAAACGCATAATCTTGACTGCAGGTTAGTAGATGTAGAGGAGTAAGATGAGGAGGATATCGTTGAGTTGCAACTACTCACTTGTGACCACCACCTGCGTATCCAGGTGTGTCTCCTGTCCGGCGACGAGGTGGCGGGCGGAGCATCGATAGGCTCCAGAGTCTCTGGCTGTCAGGTTGCTTAGCAACAGGACCAGGGAGTTGGAGAACTCCCCTGCTGTGAGCTGCTGACCACCCAGGGCGGGGCTGCGGGACGGGGCGCCCCCTGTGCCGTTCACCCGTTGCCATGACAACGCCGTGTACAGGTATTTGTTGGCCACACAGGTGAGATGGAGGTCTCCACCCTCTCTAGGCTCCTCCCTCTGGCTCACACTGAAGCCTCCTGGGACGTCTGAGGGAAACAGAGAGGAGAGATGGAAAGGTGGATTGATTGGGAGGAAGAGGTGTGGGAGAGGGAACATGAACAAAATATAAACCTTCGCTGATCTCCTGTTTGATGATTAAGCCCTCTCAGTTTCTCGACATGCGAGTGTGGATCCTGTCCGGTGCCTAAAACCAGGGGAGCTGATTCCACTGATCCTCCATTTTTGTAACCTTTGACGACAATGTTGAATGGCTATTGTCGGTAAAAGCAGCTAGTGGAATACAGTGAAAAGGCTTTTTATTTACTTTAGCCATTTGAAACTTCCCGTGGAAACGGCTCGAGAGTTTCCTGATGGCAGATAGTGTTTATCTTTCCCGAACACCCCAAGGCCTCCCGAAATAAAGCGGACCTGCCAGTCCAAGGAAGTGCGCTGCACGGGGAAGTGGAACGATAAGAGCCCCAAGTTCCTGTTTCGCTCTTGCTCACACACTAACAGCTCAGCAAAGCCTTATGCACAGACTCTCATGCACACACTCAAAAAAAATAGAAACAAAAAAACCTTAACCTGTCTGCCTAGTAACAAATCTAACCTCACATCACACACAAAACTACAGTATGTACCCAATGCACGTACGCTACTTACACTGCCAAGTTTTCCACCTACATTAATTTGTGTAACTTCTTCACACGTAATTGACAGTTAATTTTTTTTTTTGTCATATGCATGTCCAGAAATTATCATTTTACTGTATGTTAAATATCAATTTGAGTACTTGTATCTAGTAGTCCGCACAATATTTCAATCTTTTAAATGAAAAATGCTCACATATGTAACCAGATACCACTAAAGATGTGAATAATGTCCAAATATCCTTTAGCAAATGTCAGATTTTTGAGATGAAACTAATTGCACTAGACTCCCGTCTGAGCTATGAGATCTGTTGGTCTGGAGCATCACACTTTTACCACAGCAGTGCAGTGCAGTGACCTTGTTGCAGTGTCTCTTCACACATCTCTGTTTCACTAATAGTGAAAGTTTAATTTCTGGTTGCATAACATTTAGTTTTTTGCAGTACTGCCTACAACACTGGAAATAATGCAGTGTGTTGAATCTAATAAATACAGTCATAGCCTAACCAAGCAAAAGGCAACAAATATACAATATCATTTAAAAGTCTGTAATCGCCTGCCTCAAAAGATTGATTCAGTAAAGTCAGATGGCTGAGAGGATTACTCTATATTTTTGAATGGTATTTCATGCTTTCAGGTTGTAGAAAGTAGATACAAATAGATGTTTATTTGTATGAAGTAATTAAAAAGTGATGTAGTAAGACAACAAAACACTTTACAATGGTCGAGCCAGACTGTTTTTTGTCCAAATTGAAATTGCAGAAAGAGAAAAATACTTCTGAGCAACAGTTAAATCAGAATAGAAGAAATCAGAAATCAGAAGTCATTGGTAAAAGAAACTGGAAGTTTAGCATCAAAATCTGTGCAGATTTAAATAGGAACGGGTCCCTGTTTCAGTGTCAAGTGCACGATAAGCCTTTAAGAAACAGGTGTGTTGCTTTAGCAAAGCTATTCTCAGGACTATTCTCAGGACTATTCTCAGGACCATTTTTCTGGACTGGAAAACAAATTCATAATCAAAGGGTATTTGTGGGAAAAAATGGTTTTCTCCTGTGTCATGGAACTTTTGGGGACAAAACTATCTATGTTAAAATAGCTTTCATTGAAGGAAGGAAGAAAAACATAAGTTTATCAACTGATTCCAAACTTCAGAACGGTAATTTATGTCTGTACGTGAGTAATTATATAAGTGTGTTCACTACCATGAAAGCAAATCACAATATGAATGATGAATGTCATAAAAACTGACCCCGTTTCACCCTGTCACCCTCCCTTTTAAGTCTAGTTGGGTTGTTTCAATCTGATATAAAAATGTTTTAGGGTGGTTCTAGCATATCTATAGAGGGGAAAAAAGTTCTTATATATGCTCTTTACAGAAAACATCAGGTACAGGTTGAAAAATATAAAACAGTTTTATAAATAAAACAGAAGAATTAAGATTAATCACTGACTCATTATTCTGGATGCAATATCAGTACAAAGGTTATTTGCCACGTAAATAATGACAAAGCGTCAAGTGGATCAGATAAGCCTAGTTTCATGTGAGTAAAGAGAGTAAAGCAATCATATGACATAAAGAAGACAGAAACTATTTATTTAAAGTAAGAATATTCTGGGGAGTGAAAGGGAGGAGGGGAAGGATGATGGAGAATTTAAAATAGATTTTTTTACTGTCATTTCTTGTTCAAGCTTCGGTCAAAAAAAATCCCAGATGTGGTCAAAAACAAAAAACGCCCAGGAGTTGTATATCTGAGGAGATGATTAATTTTTGGGGAATAACCTGTGACGTAGAAGTGGACGTCTAGCTGATCTGTGCCTGCAGAGTTGGAGGCAATGCAGCGATACACTCCGGACACAAAGGCTTCTGCCACAGTCAGAACACCCACCGTCTATGGAAAGAACAAACATCCGCATGAACAAACCGGCACACCATGGAAAACAGGCGCGCACACACACACACACACACACACACACACACACATATTCACGCACGCATGTAAGGTTCAAGCTCGTTACCTCTGCCACTGATGGCAGGAATCATATTTTCAATGGGCCCACTGAGCAGACAATAGGGGACTCTGAGCCAGACCTCCTGCACACTTCCAAACCAGAGGGCAGCTAAACATGCAAGCTGTCGATAAGTATTAATAAAGGTGTGTGAATGTGTGTGGGTGGGAGAAATGAGCAAAGAAGGGGATCAAGACTGAAACTGCAATATTTTCCCATGCATTATTAACTATTAAGTATTCATCAAAGAATCTAAAAATAATTGCAATTAAAATCTTATCTATATCAAAAACATTTTTGTGTTTTTAAAGCTAATTTTCAACGGTGTAATCAGGATGCAACAAGGATCTTCTGTCAGTCACAGTGTGTATTTCAGTGCTTCACCTACCTTTTTCTTCCCCTGAAGCACTTCCTCTCTGTGCGTAACACTCAGGATGTGGTTGCTTGTGGACGTGGCGGGGACTCTCTCTGTCACAGGACTCCACAGTGAGGAGGACGTTGGACACACACACCTTGAAGGAGGAGGAGGAGGAGGAAAGGGGACAGGGACTCAGCTGTGTTGACACAAGTCATTTTATGCTGCCTCCAGGTGTGTGTGTGTGTGTGTGTGTGTGTGTTTTTCAGCTGTACTCGGCAGGAAGAAGACCAGAACTTCAGGGAAAATGTTTGATCACCGCTGCTTGATGTTATCTTCACCCTCATTCAAATAATCATCATCATCATCATCACCAAACCATTTTTATCAATAGCATCACATCCTTTCACCCTGTCCTACAGGCTGACAATAGTGGATCTTTGGAGTGCTATGTAATGCTGGATTGTTCATCTATGGAGGATGCAGAGGTGGTATTGTCATCCCGGGGATCAACTTCCTTTCATTCTTAACAAATCATCCCACATTTCCAGGACAAAGGTTCCTGTCCCTAAATCCATAGATTACACACTAGAGGAGCTGTGGGAACTAGAGCTCATGCAAGCTGCTTTGTGGTTTATTTTCTGCACATCTCCTTATGATGAAAAACTCAAAATCATACAGGAGCTGGGCAGGGGCCTCTAAACACACAGTGCCTGATCAATTAGTTTCAGAGTTAAGGTAAAATGTGTATTAGAGGAGATATCATCATTCAGGTGTGTTTAAATTAAATGTGTTTATCTATATTTAATATGATAACAAATCTAATGTAATGTGTGTTCAGTGCAAGAAGCATAGTGATGGAAGCTTGAGCAAAATGCATTTATAATGATATGTTGTATTTTTAAAAATTCTGTCCGTGAAGTCAAGACTTTTTTGATTAATTCTGATGAACAAAATTAGCCTGGCATTGCCAAACCAATTTGCAAATGAGTGAATAAAACATGAGAGCAGATTGTTCTGGTTCCAGAGCAAAATTGCAAGGCACCAAAAACATTTCTATTTTTTGTACATTTTACTCTGATTTAAACATGGATATATTTTAAAATATTTTCAGTATGCAGATATAGGGCCCTGAAACAATTAATTTGATTTTTAATATTATTCTTTAATATTTATTAATATCATTTCTTTTGAGAGCCCAAAGTGTTGTTTACAAATGTTTTGTTTTGTTCAACAGTCCAAATCACAAAGATATTCAATTTACAATGATATCAAATGAAAACCAGTAAATCCTCCCATTAGAGAAGCTTAACATCTGACTTTATTAATTGTTTATCAGATAAGATTTATTGTCCGTCGATCGAGCTTTATTGTTTCGGCTACTTAAAATGTTACTTTCCTGATAGCCTACTTATTTTGGAAAAACACAATTAACGTTAGAAATTAGTACTTACCCTTTGTGAAAGGAGCACTAGGAATAGTTGGACATTTTGGGAAATACACCTGGTTTTATGAGGAGAGTTAGATAAGAAGATTTAGCTACCTTAGCCTGTTATATAATATATATATATATGTTATTAAGTGAGCTTTAGAGGTGCGGGTCTCGGCAGATTTTGATACCTTCGGACAGAGACATGCTAAGATAACAGTCTCCAAACTGTAGCTTCATATTTAATGGATAAATGTAAGAATGGAATCAATCTTTTCTCCTGTAACTCTCCGTAAGAAAGCAAATGATAGTACTCGCCAAAATGGCTAAATATTATTATTTTATGTATACCTGACAGAGACTCTGTGTCTTGGCTTAATCAAAAAAAGTGTGAGGTACTGATGATGATTATGTGAATAATACTGAAGATAACTTTTTCATTTGTACTTTCAGGCTACATTTTGTGTTATTTTGTTCTTTTACCTGTACACATCTGATTGTGTTTTCTGTCTGTCTGTCTGTCTGTCTATTTATAGGTATAGTATATTATATCAGTATAATTTAGACAGATTTCATCATCAAAAGAATGCAGCTTCATTATTTAGACATTAGCCACCATCCTCTTTGTAAACTGTCATTTCCACTCTGTTCATTGATCCTCTGCCTGTTTATGGATGTGTCAAAGCCCGTCTCTACTCCCTGTCTCTGTCTGCGTCCTTGTCGTCATCCCTCTCTATCTGTCCTGAGCTCCTCCCTGAGGTTGGTTCCTCTCATAGACTGCTCCCTGATTGCTCTTCCTCTTGGCATCTAGTGTGCGATTGCACAAGTGACCCACCCTGTGCATGACACTACGGACATGACACACACACCCATCACACAGGCAGATCACACACAGATTTCGCCAGCCAACGCTCCCACGCTTCCCAGGAAACTCACTCAAAGTTGCACACACACACACACACAAATATAATTAGTAGGATGGATGTCTGGACATAAATGTGGTTAGAAACAGAAAAATAAACACATACACAGGTCACACCACAGCCACATTCACGCAGTGTTTGCCTGCCAACAGGGTGAGCAGCAGCCGCCTGGAAGTATGAATGAACGGTTCAGTTGTGTATCAGTGGGGGTCATCTCCTGCCTTTTCTTCCTGTCCTGTTTCACTGCTTAAAAATACACTTTGACCGCTGTCCCTGTCCGTTCCTGTCTGAACCCTAAAATAACTACTGAGCCGTATAAACAATGCACAAATATAAGCAAAGTTTAATGCAAAAACACAGACAACTGATATAACAGATTCATACAAAGTTGGCAAATATTGTCATTCGTCATATGTAAGTTAGTTGTATAAAATTATTAAATATTAGATTCATATATTACTCATAGATCATCTGTATACAAGGAATGAATCACATTGGGAGACACCCGTAGAATGGGACACACACACACACAGTCTCACACACACTCACATTCCTACATACATCCTCACACTCTCTCTCTCTCACACACTCACACACTCACTCACACACACACACACACACAGACACACACACACACACACACACACACACACAGAAGTGGACTTTACTAAAACACTTATGGCACTCATTCTCCTAAAATGGCTTGTAACTTTAACTTTCAATACAAAGACAACAGGGCTGTTATACTGACATTATTTGACAAACAGAAGACATTTTGACATGGGATGACACTGGACGACACAAGATGACATAATATGACATCAGGCAGTCATAGTCTCTGGTCTGTGGAGACTTCCTACATGGTAGGCGTCAGTTGACCATCAGTCTTTTAATAGAGAACTGTAGGCATCCCATAGTGACCAACACAAAGCTTGTCCTCTCTCCTGTTTCTCCCGTCCGAGGTGAGCACATTTTACCTTCTACCAGTGGCTAAAAATCGGAACAGAAACTCACAGCTTTTGTGGATGTCAGAATCAGATTAGGGCTTGGGACAGGCATGGTTCATGCACCCATTATAGTACCACTCTAGGACACAAAAAACAAGCAAAGCAGCTCCAGAAACGTGGCTGGTGGACGGATGGAATTGCACTTCTGGCTCAAAATGTCTGAAATGTAAAAAGCATAAAACTACAGGATGGCTGGGTGTGAGGGGAGAACTTAAATTTGGAAAATGAAGGAAATAAATAAATAATCAGTAAGCAGGTGCCCTTATATCCTTAGTGATGTGGCTTATTTTCCTCCTGATTTCCTCTGTCTCCTGGTCTTCACTGCTCAGCAGTGTTCCAAGTCACTTTTCTCACTTTCCACATCAGTTTAGCAAGCAAAGGATCATCACATAGGATCACTGGTAATGTCACTGGGGGTTCTGGCTGCTGTGGAGAAGCACTGATGAACGTGGAGGGGATGGGCTCCAGGGCGGGAGGCGATGGGGAGTTGTTCTTCTGTGGAGGTGGAGGATGCTGGGTTGGAGTGGAGGGCAGAGCTGGTGAGGGAAGGGGTTGGAGAGGTATGTGTGGGGGGCAGCAGACTTGGGGGAAGGGGTGTTGGGGGGGGGGGGGGGGGGCTCTCAAGAATAGATCAAGCTCTTGAGGAAGCGGACTGTGCCACGTTTGAAGACGAAGGGACAATCACGCTGCTGGGAAGCGTCTTGCGTCGGAGAGGAAGCCAAACAACGAGAGGAAAAGCGCTCTGATTTTCGCACAGGAAGCCCAGTGCGCCTCCTGCCCGGGCCAGATAAGAGCGCTGCGGTTCCCAGGGCCAGACCCAGGAGTGGGCCCAGGATCCAGGCGCGAGGCCCCCATCAGCCTGGCCCAGCCTGGTCCACTGTCCCTGGGCCTCCTCCAGCGCAGCGTCAGGCTCGTGGTGCAGCCGGGCTGCAAAGAACAAGGGCCTAGTGAGGATCCAGCCAAAAACTGGTCTAAAGAAACACTCAATACAGACACTGAAGCAGAACCAGAACAGAGCTTTACATGGACCTCAAGTCAGCCAGTGAAGAAGCCAAATGTAATCTGCTAAACCATTACTGTGCAGTTATACTTCAGTTCCTTTACGGTAATAAGTGGCAGCTTCAGAGTACACCTTTTCATTCTGCAGAAATCTTTGTGCTTATTTTCTGCTGTACTGTTTTGTTATAAGTGCCATTTCTGTTGAATGTTTGTTTTTTTTCATCCCAAATTGTTTATGTAATTACTTATAGACTACAATTCACCAAATTCATAAAATAATTTAGTTGTGCAAACGTTCTCCCATGTGCAGATTGCAATGTGACTCTTATCATGAAAGGAAAAATCTGCTCTCATACATGTGTCATATGTCTACACTATAATACAACGATGAGGTACAACCGAAGCAAAATTTCAAAAATAGCATTTACCTGAAATTCTAAATAAAGTAAAAGTTGACATTTCTGCAGGATAAACTGTTTACATCATTTTACCTAAATTCAGTCTAATGAATAGCAGATACTTTAGCATCACCAGCTAAAGCAAGTCTAAAACATGTTCACGTACATTATGTAGATTACATTTGGCAGAGACAGACGGATTGAATCACACTGGAGGCACATCGGCATGGCGCCATGTGAAAGTGCCAGGTTTAAGGGTCAAGTACACTGATGATGTCAGTGTGTCTCAGAGGGGGAACAGAGTATGGGCGGCTGCTGTGGTGCTCTCAGGTAATACTTAACCTTTCTGACTTGGTCATAAGCAACACAATAAGTGTCTGACCTCCAAGAACACCTCAATCAACGTTTCTGCCAAGCGCCTGCTTGAGTACTCGTGTGTGTGTGTGTGTGTGTGTGTGTGTGTGTGTGTTCGTATGAGTGCAAGTCGACTAAGTGACTGTCTCTCTGCATCGCTGGGCTGGGCCATTTCTCATGAGAACTTTATATATAGTGTGTGTGTGTGTGTGTGTGTGTGTCAGATATAAGAAAAAGCATCACAGGATGCGGTGTGCAATCACAATAATAAACAGGCCTCTCACCCTGCGTCCTGGACAGGAAATTCATTAAATCATAGCGTTTGATTTGGAAACCAACAAAATCGTGACTGAGAGCACGGAACTGGCTTCTATTGAAGTGTGTTTTTTCTCTGTCCTTTCAAGTCTGAGATACACTGTGTACTGTGTCTGTGAATGTAACACACGCGCGCACGCACACACACACACACTCATTAACACACACACACACACACACACACACACACAGGCTACGCATTTGTACACACTTGAACAAACATATGGAAAAGGACACACAGACAGTAAGGGAACATACATATGGGGAAAGAGTTGCACAAGCAAGCAAACACATAAACAAGGACATGATGAGACAGACGTATATGTGGGCGCAAACACACACAAATAAACACACATACATTTTCACACATTCCCGCACATGAAAGGCCCCCAAAGGCATCTGTTCTGGTTACAAGAAGGAAACGCTGTCTGAACACATGCTGAAATAGACAAAACATGTCTCGTTTTGCAACATCATACACACACTCGCAGTCATACTCACACCACCAAACAACATAAAACACATTTATGTTTATAAACATTTATACTGTCTGTTTGTAGCATTAGACATTCATGTTATTTTTAGCCTTTGCAGCCAAAATATGTAAAACATATGCAAAATTTAAATTAATATAAACTAATGACCTCAAGAATTATTTTTAAATCAACAATGTGTCATTAGATGGATTTGACTATTTGAGCAAAGCCTATATTTATTTTGTTGTTTTTGCATACTTTTGTTCAGCGTATAAAAACACAAATGGCCACAATCCCTAAAAAAGTGCTATTTTGTAAAGGAATGTTTAAAGATTTTCATACTTTTCAGTAGTGAAGTTTTCTTATTTCAGCTGATGCTATCCAAGATGTGAGGCAATTTCAAATGGTTAACTGTTCATTTTTTTATGTGCAAACTGCACTGCATCTAGTCCTCTGGGCTACTTACAGGCCTTTGGATGGGCAGGGATGCCAGAGCCACTGGATGTGTGGAGGAGGGACCCCGTGGGATGTGCAGTGAAGGGCTTGTCTGCTCCCTCGTGGCACTGAGCCCGGGTCCTGCAACGACACCGCTTTCTCCCCTATCTGAGGACTCACTGTCGGACAAGAGGCCCACACAAAACACACACACAGACACAAGAGCAGCGTTTAATCGATGCGGGGAGTCTATCACAGAGCCAAAGGTCGGTAGGTGGGTGAAGAATTTAACCACGGTTACTCACCATCGACCACAAGTGTGAGCGTGAGATTCTGGTAGAGTCCGTGTTCCTGGATTCGTACTAGGACAGCGTACTTCCCAGCATCCTCCTCTGCCACATCCCGGATCACCAGGGAATTCCCATCCATGTGGTATCTGGAGCATTGCTCTGCTGCCACCATGCCATCCTTCAACCTGCCAGAAAAAAAAAGACATCTGAGCAAAGTTTTGGAAAGGAGAGTCCAAATAATTTCCAAAGTTTGAAGGAGGAAAATGAGTTGGAATTCTAAGATAACAGAATTATTTAGATAATTTCAGCAGCAAAATGTTATGAGCAATGCTTGTTTGCTAAAACACACATCATTCCAAGGCCTTCCCAAGGAAATGGTGCTAAGAAAGTTTGCCAAAGATTACTAAACTAAAGACAAAAGTCTGGGATTGAAAACAAGGCTGTTCAGTGGGATTTCAGGGATCTCTTACCAGATGACTTCAGGGGCAGGGAACGCCCGTAGTTTGGGAGAGATTCGGTAAGATTTCTGTCCTGCCTGTACCTCCATCACAGATCCATGTCTGGGCTTCAGGCGAATAAATGGACGGTCTGAAATTGAGGAAACACATGCACATACTTGTGTAAGAAATCAAAAAAGTTTGATAATTGTTGCAACATATATCCACCACTCTCAACAGTGATTCAGTCTGTGAAATAGTTACTGAAGCACAAGAAAACATCATCAGAAATAATGAAAATATAAATGAGTCCATATGTCTGTGGGTGGATTATGTAAATGTCAAGGAGTTTCAGAAGAAGACACTCACCATAGACTGTAACATTGACTTTCTGTTGTTTGGTTTTTTCACCGCTGGAGACACGGCATGTGTAGAGGCCTCGGTCTGAACGCTGCAGCTTCGGGATGGTCAGAATATTGTAGAACAACATGTGCGTTCTGTGTTTCAGCAGCCTCTTGGAGGTGGAGCCGGTGTTGTTGTTCTGAAGATAGAGAGGGATGAAGAACCACAGAATGAACACTGAAGCCTCACCTGTGAGTCCTTAACATTTATTTTGAATAGCTCTTTATGCCACAGCTTTGCATGCAATCTCTTGACTGAATTTCTGACATTTGATAATCGGAGAATCAAAGTCTTCACCTTGCAGCAGCATGTCTTTTAAGGCTATCATGTTTATATATTGTGCCTGGGAGCATATGTAATTTTTTATATATAGTTGTACAACTTGTGCTTTTTGAAGTATCTCTTATTTTTTTACTGAAGAACTGTAGGGACCATTTTTCTAATGAGGCATACTTTTTAAAGTGTTTAAGTTGTAATTTATTGCTTTATTGATAGTTGATAAGTGATTTATTAATGCTTTATAGATCAGTAACAGGAACAATTTTTGGATTGCCAGATTATGAAAACTCCTTTTGGCCTTTGTTGCACATCACTCTACCCCCACGTTTCCTGTCTCTCTATTGTCAAACTATCAGAAAAAGTAAAAAATGCAAAACAAAAAAAAAGAGTAGATAATAATAAATAAAACAATTACAAAAAGAACAAAAAAGAAAAGAGAAAGGCCTGCAGAGCATCTGAACCAATATCCATTTATTAATAACTCCACACTTATTCTTTGGCAGTGAGAAACCCACAGGCCTTTATTAATGATTTACTTGTGGTCTGTTGGAGAGTGGGCAAGTCATAAATAAAGGGTCATTTTGCTGCAAAGATCTATCGAGTCCGGAGTTGTAAGTGTTGATAAGTTAATAACTGACATCCTTCCAGCCCTATAAGTTTATGCTGCAAATTATTTCAGTAACTTTCACTCTGAGTGACCTTTTACTTTAGCTCAAATAAGCTTTTAAAGAAGTATTTTTATAGCAACTTTTAAATATCAACCAAACAACTAGTTTGTGTACTTGAGTAGGAACTGCAGGTTAACAGACTCATACACTCCTGCTCTGTCTCTGTCAAAGGTCATTTGTCATCTAAACCTTTGCTTCTCTGGCTCATACAAAGTCTCCACTGATTTCAATGTAGGTCTGACCTTTCCGGGGTAGTCCCAGGTGATGTTGACTCTGGTGTTCAACTCTCCGGTGGCAGTGCAGTTCAAGACTAGTCTCTCTCCCTTCAGGGCCTGCACAGGTCCACTGCTGTTCAGATATACGTCCATGATATTACTCACTGTGACAAGAAAAATAATAATAATGGAAATCATTCATATAAGTATAGAAGTCAGAGTGCTCTGGGGGTTTTGCAGAAAAAAGGAATTGATGTACTGCTGACCTGGTCTGTGTACGAAGTATATACGTGACTTGTGAGTGACGCCGCTAGTGGTTGTCTGGCAGTAGAAGAGGCCAATGTAATAAAAGGTGGGAGTTCGGATGGTGAAGCCTTGCTTGCTGTTCCAAATAATGTTCCTCTGATCTGGACTCAGGCTGTGGTTGGGGAACTGTGGGAGGAGAAGACAACACCCATCAAATGTTGCACTGTGCCAAAATCACAAGAACAGCACCAATGACACACTTTCACCACTGAAACCTGAAGTACAAGTGCAGAAACACTGGAACAGTGTACTGCAGTATACTAAGATCAAGTCTCAAGTCTAGAGCCCGGATACCATGACCCTGAAACTGAAGCAGCTAAATGGAATTCAGCCATCATTCATTTTATTATTTACAACCTTTCTGTATCTTGGACCTGACCAATGTTAAGTGAGCAATTATGTTCACTTAACTGCAGGTTTATCTAGAACTGGGTTTCATTTTGAGCAGGTTCAAGCTCAATCCAGCTCCTCTTGGCTCCATTTGGGTTTGAGTTTCTATTTTTAATGGACTGACCCACCTTTGGCTGGGGTAAGTTAATCACAGGTCCCTTTTGGAATATCTGCAGTTTTTCAAAAAGAAGCCTCCGGATGATGTACAGTATTGGTTTCATAATTCTTGGCTGACACTTGTGTAACTGTGCAACCTTGTTTTCTTGGAGGCAGCCTCAAGGAAATGTTTACTAAAGTTTCTGTGACACAGTGGAAGCCTCCCACCCACTCTCAAGGGAACAGATGGACGCCCCCAGTGTGAACTGGCTGATATCCCCCCCCCCCCCCCCCCCCAAGAGTGAGGTGACCCATCTCAGATACCACTGAGCTCCTCCTCTCTCAATCCCTCGTGCCCCCATCCTCCATCATGTGAAGATGCAGGCAGTGGTGGAGGTGGAGAAACAGGGGGAGGAGCGAAGGAGCCACAGGAGTCAGGATATGAGAAACGTGACTCCAGCCCGTCTCCTCGCATCCTGTTACTACAGGATATAGACATTTTGACTGGAACCCCAGGTCGACCCTGTTATCCCGGACCTCCGGGACCTCCTGGTCACTTTCACGACTAGAGTGAGAGAGCAGAAGCCTCCTGGGTATTGTTCCCGCTGACAAGGGTCATATTAGAGATCCAGGCAAAGTGCAAAATCCCTCCAGGAAAAAAACACTCCAGAGGCTGTGACACCGAGTGGATTCCTGGTTCAGACCGGCCAGCGCAGGATTAGAGGAGGGAGTGGGAGATGAAGGAAGAGGTGGAGAGCTATTTTTAGAATAATTACCGTAGTGGTTCCAGGCATTTGTGAGGAGATGGAAGCAGGACAAAAAAACACGTGTGTGTTGATATCCAGCCATGTCTGTTTTAGGAGCAGACTCATAGTTCGGAGGACTAGGAGAATAGGCCATGCAGGGTCCGATTTGTTGTAATGATGTTTTTTGCATTTCCTGGATCCCAAATCCAGAGAATTTCAGGTTCCTAGACATTCCTTCTTGTTTTTTAACCGTGCTAGCAGCTCTATGAATGGCAGTGTCAGTCTGTCCACCACTTTGGTCCAGTCTGAATATCTCAACAACTATCAGATCGATTGCCAATGAATTATGTTCAAACATGCATGTTGCCCTCAAGACGAATTGTAATAACTTTGGTAATCCTCAGACTTTTCATCGAGCCCCAACACCGGGACAAATTTTGCATTGGTTTATCATTAAATACCTGGAAAACTAATGAAATTTTGTGTTTAGTGCTAATTAGTAACAATTTTACCTGTCAAAGTCAATTTATTAGTCAGGAAAAGTGCTATTTAGTTTCCAAAAACAGTTACATAATGTCTTTATCAAGTCTGAAAACATTAGCTGTCAAGTAAGTAACATTATTCAAATAATATTGGCTTGGAGACTACACATTTTTAAAAGAAAGCGTGTGGTGCAAACTTGGGGTGAGGGGTTCAGATGTTTGTGTAGTATGATGGGAAGTGTAGGACCTAGACTTTTGAAAAGTCAGGAAATATGTGCCACTGCGGCACCAATTTTGACCATTCTGTTTTAATCTGTCTCTTGAAACTTCACGGAAGTGCAATACTAAATTGTTGGAGAGACCCTTTAATACACTTTTAGTCTTTCTTTATGTTTTGTGAAACCGAAATCCATACAGAAGTAGTCTAGAAGCACCTTTTGTATGTTTTACAACTACTCTATTGTAGTTATACCACAATAAGCTTCCTACAGTGACGCACACACCATCATATTAATGATCAGTGTTCGTGATTAAAGAGAATGGACTGTACTTTGATCTGTCCGGCCCGATAGTAGCTATCTCTGCTTCCTCCACCAGGCAAGACAGCTGTTTAAACCATCAGTTGGTGGAAGTTGGCAGCCAGGATTCCTACTATAAGAGGTGGAGGGTGAGATGTGGGAAGTGCTGTTGGCCTGGGGCCAAAGGGGCACTCCAGACCAGACCCCATGTCCTGTCTCCAGAGTTAGAAACCGTGCCAACAGGACGTCGTGGGCGCCGCTCGATCGGAAAAGGTCAGTAAAGAAAGAGGCATCTTTGACTGGAAGGGTTTCTCGCAGACAGACGTGGTTTTGTTTCATTCACAGGCAAATAACATCTATACAGCAACAACCACTCATACAAAAACAGACACAAATGCATACAGCATGCACTCTAAATGCTCCTCTTTGCACTTAGTAACATTGTCCACTTGCCCCCTCACTCAGCACTCAAGCACCAACACTCACAAACATATCCGCACACACTTTCACACATATCCGCAGACAGACACAAACAAACGGACACACACGCCACAGCGTAATGGCTGCCAAGATAAGAACAATGTGGCGAATGATCTGGAGAAGGAGAAACAACGAGATAGTGCATTGTGTGCATATGTGAGCCCCGATGAAAAAAACTGGATGGAAGTGATGAGGTGCATAGAATGTGAGTGGGGTGATTGGGCAGAGAAGGACAAAGTGTGACGTAGATACACTTACTATATGTAGATCGTGATACAGAGCAGATCTCTTCACCCAAACTTAAAACACAACCAAATTGTCAAATTTAATTCATATTTCCTGCACTGACCTTGACCAGTGTGGTGGTGACATTAGGGTGGGTGACCCGGCAGGGGATGACCAGGGGCTGCTTCTCCTTCATGTACAGCACGTCTGGGCTCATACCCGGATGTTCCACAAATGGCTGCTGGCTGTCTGAAACCCAAACACTGCGGTCAGGGACATATATGGTACAGATAATAAGCATGTACAATAAATGCATAGACAAATACTCTCTTTCTTACACACCAATATCACATAAATGAGGGTATGCAACCATGTGTACAGTTTACAGGATCAGGGTCAGCCAAAATTACTATTATCACAGAAAAACATATTGTCTCTCTTAGTTCTAGTGGGATTTAGCCATGCACTAGTTGTGGTTTTACTTGTCTGGGATTTGGGATATTTGTAGAATATTATACTTCAGGGCCGCAGCTAATCTGCAGATTATTTTCTCGATTAATTGATTATTAGTTAGCAAGACCATCACATCTTTGCAGAGCCCATGTTGATGTCTTCAAATGTCTTGTTTTGTATGACAGTTTAAAACCCAAAGATATTAAATCTGCAGTGTTATAAAACAGAGAAAATCAGTAAATGACGTTTCTGTTATTTCTGCCTCCATAGCATGATTTTAATTAAATGATGTATGTGGTGTTCACAGCATTGAAGACTGACATTTTAAAAATTCAACGAGCACATTGTTTCCAAACCAGGTCCTGGTTACTCCTGACAATCCACAGCCATCAACAGTTTTCATAGGAAACAGAGAGTTGTTCCATTGAAACACGGTTTCAGGAAAGAGATGCTGCTGCTGTATTTTATTTATGCCGCGAGGAACAAACTTCCATTCTTCTCCATTGTATTGGGGTAGAGGCAGAATTCTCAGAGACATGACATAAACCATGCACTATTAAAATCAATATTTTGCAATAATTTGCATCTTTACTACAAAGAGCACTGTGCTTTATCATCCATCCCTAACCCAAAAGAACAGTTTGCACTTTCAATTTCTCAGCCCTGAGTACTGTTTGCAGGTATTCCTTTCAGGCAACATACAGGCCTAATAACCTTCACCAATAAGGTAGGGCAGGCTGTGTGTAGCCTGAGAGGTGATAGCCAGGACAAACCACTCGCTGCTCACTAAGTTTATTGCTTCGAGCACCCCGTAATAACTGAAAGCGACTCAGATGAGCGTATCAACGTTTATATCAACTCTGATCTTCTCTCGTCTGCACTATGGTGGCAATGCTAACGTGTGTAGATTTACAAAAAGTGAGGCAGATACGTTCTCCCATCGTCTCTGAGTGAGAAAATATTGAGAGAGAAAAAAAATATTTTCTGTGAACTGACCCTATAATTTCATGTACACACAGAAAGGAAAGAAAACAATCACCTGCTTCTATGCGCAAACACACAAACAAACACACACGCTTCCAAGTATCAATCTCAACAACAAACAAAAACAAACAGACACACACTCCTAAACATACACCGTCCTCCACACCCATTTATTGAATACCCATTCAGCAAATGACTGCCTGTAGTCAACAATAAACACACAGATTGTTTAGAAGCAATCAAACGGCCTCTCTGTGCTTTCTCCTCCCAGCTCCACTACTGTAATAGTTCTATGCCATTGAAAAGTGTGGGTGTTGCTCGCTGTATTGTTTGTTAACGTAGGGTGTTATTCAAGGAAAGCAAATCTCTGAACATTCGAACAAAAGTACCCCAAGGACTAGTGGACTGAGGGGCTTCCTTCTCTTGCTTTGATTCCTAATAGAGGACTCGGGGAGGGAGGCAACGTCTGAGCAGAGCCGCAGGCCAAGTCTGACGCTTAATGGACATGGTGACCTGAGCGATTGATGGTCCCGGGGGTCCTGTTCGCCAAACAGTAGCGTGCCCTGTGACCCTGGCCTCCAGCCCAGCTCCGTGCCAGGTACGGCCCAGCCCCAAACAGCGTCAACCTCCAGGACAGGGAGGAGCCGGCTGAGCAGACATCGTGCCTCCTCTGCCCCTGGATACCACTGAGCCACTGGCCTTCATCTTATCCTTCTCAGCTCCACACACACACACACACACACACACACACACACACACACACACACACACACCTCCCCGCCACCACCTTGTAGAGACACAGCGACATCCCCTCCCAGCACACCCCCTTCAGGCCCTTCCCCTCCTCCTCCAAGCACAGGATGCTTCAAGCAAGGCTGAGCGGAGCAGATAAGGCTGATGCCCTGGGAAACTCTGCCCAGGCCTGAGCCTTTCAGCAGCTGGGCTATTCCTGGCCTCGAAGTAGCACGTAAACGAAAGTAAAAAAGGATTTATATATAGAACAACAGGGAGGTAGGCCCGGGCTGAGAAAAGAGAGGCAGGGGAGGGGGGGTGAAACTGTGCCAGAGTCATCTAGAAGGATGTGCTTTTGGGACAAACAGTGTTTAGATATAATTGGCTCTCTGGCATTGGTCTGTATTTAGCACCCACCACATCCTGTTTAACCTGGGGATATAAACAATAAGCATGAGGGGGTGAAGGATTGAGGGGCTTCTCGATGAGAGAGAGCACAGCTAGATGGAAAGACAGAAAAGAAGTGCGAGTTGTACCCTCTGACCTCTGGCAGCAGCGTCTTACCTGTGACATATACATAGATGGAGGTCTGCTTTCGAGTTCGGTGCCGGTATCTGCAGCGGAACAGGCCGGTGTGCTGGGTCTGGCTGCGGCTGACCGTCACACGGCTGCAGTACTGCTGGCTCGTCCTCCCACAGCGGGACTCCTCCACTTGTACCTGATCTCTGGCCAAACCTGATGGGAGCGCCCATGCCACTTCCCAGCGTCCCCTGGTCAACGGGTACAAGTGTTTGAAAGCTTGCAATACAAAACACTGGAACATCTCTCTATTTAACGACTGTTTTACCATAACAATTGGGGCTGGAAAAATCAAAGCTCTTCAGTGTTCAATACATTTATATTTCACTAAGTGGCCTACTGAAGATTCTGTAAAGGGCTTTTTTTTTTTACTCAAATTCCTCATGTTTTGTTTCTTCTTTTGATTTTGTGATTTTTTTTTGTGTTGAGTGTGGAAAATGAGACTAAAACTCTTAGGCACAAAATATAAAACACAAATACTATATAGAACATAACATGTCTTTTCTCAAGCTTGGGCTACCCTGATGAAACTTTGTAATTTCTCTGAAGATAGTGTAATAGGAAGCAAGAGATGTTTGGTTAAAATGCTATTAATAGCAAATAGAAAAGCTATTTGGGGGACAAATAACTCCCCTGACGCAGAACCACTGGCTAGTAACTGTTGAGGAGAAACTGAGATATTTTGAGAGAAGATCCACAACTGGGAGAAAAACAGGGACGGAAATATCTGAATGTAGCTACAACAAAAATAATAGTGTCTGGTTTGATTTACAGGTATCAATCATGGTGAGTCCTTGTTCAACTCCAACGCTGTTGCCCAAATTTGCCTGAATCAATCTACCTGAAACTCACCTGCAGCCGAGCAGTAGTGTCTGGTTGGTGTCCAGGACCAGTTGCCGGCTTTTCACATCCAGGATAGGGACGCTGTACTTCCCTTTTTGGTCCTTATCTGCAGAGGTAGGAGAGAGGGTGAGAATGCAGAAGATGTGTATTGGTAGCAACGTCCCAATGATAGTAATTATTAGGTGATAAGGCTTTCTTCATCTATATGTGGACTTCTCCAGAGAGATCAGAGGTCAAGGTCAGCTTGTAAGACTTCAGTATTCATTCTTTAGGGACATCTGGGCAGGATGTTTACTTTCTAAAATGGTGTCCTGGGACTCCATTGAAGTGTGTTATAACAAGCTAATGGTGGGGGCATCTTTGCAATCATATTCAGTTTTGATTGGGAGTCACGACTGGGACGGTCCAAATCCCTTTGTGTGGACCCAGATCTATATGAGACCACTTTCAGAGGAAATCCTGAAGGAGAAAACACTTTACAGCGAGTAAATATTTTGGACCGTTCCCGTAAACTCTGTCCTTTGCAAACCGGACAGAACCGGACTCTTGACTCTCTGATTGCAGAACCGGTCTCGGGGTCCCACCTTTACAGCTCGTCTTCCATCCTGGCCACGTATCTGTGACCCTGCACACATCTCCTCGCTCAGGCCACTTGACAACTTGTGTGGAAATGCGTAAGCAGTGTCCCTCTTGTTTATCAAATAAAGGGCATTTCTCCACTCGATCGCTGAGGTTTATTAATGAGAGATAAAGGCGACTGTCTGTCCGCCCTTCCTTCCTCCCAACAACAGCGGAAACATCATTCAGGGAAGTCCGTCCTTCACTCTGACGGCTCCTTACAGAGTGTACAACGCACAGCTCAAAACGCTCTGCAGAACACAACTGTCTTACTGCTCTGTGAGTAGTTCAATCACTTCTACGGCAGCTTGTGGGTTTATAACTAAAGTCCATTATTACTGTTCATTGTCAGCATCATTGTTCCCAGTGGATGCCCCATTGAGCAGATCTAGCATTACTCACACTGCTAGCACTTCCTATACTGTTTCCTTGGATTTCACAGTGTGCGAGTAGGCAAGACACACACACACACGCACACGCACACGCACACACACACACACACACACACACACACACAAACACACACACAGAGCAGGGTAAGGGAAGACGGAGGGGAAGTTAGGGATCTCCTCCAGGCCTTCTGGGGACTTTTCAACAAGCTGTGAAGTGTCTAAAAGCACCATTTCCAAATTACTTCCTACCACAGAAAAGTAAAATGCCGAGGAAATGTTTTTTTGTGCAGGTTTCCAGATGCTCACTCATCATTAGCATGAAAAAAACTCCTTCTACTGACTTATCAGGAATATTTGAAGAAACACCTGATAACATGAAGAAATATTGTAGGTCTCAATGCTGGAGTGGAAAATACAAATAGTTTTTCATACATTCACTAATCTCAAGAGCCTGAAGAGGATGAAATTATTTCTAGAGATTCCATCTTCACACCTGCAGTTTGGTATGACAGACAAGTGAGCCAGAAAACATAATGCAAATTAAAATGTAAAAATGTCACAAAATGGACAATATTTATCTATTATGACATATTGAGGATTACATTTTCTGGTAAATATGTACATACAAAGGTCTCTTAACAGATGTTATTTTCATTTCAATATTAATATTTTAACGATGGCAACAATGACATTGGGATGTGTACAAATGAAGGTGATTGTATGTAATGTATGGTGATGATTATCATCACAATATATTTATTGTACAGTAGTAGTGTATAATGTTTTTGGACTGTGTTTGAAATTATTTGTTGATTAATAGAAAAACGAAATTTATTAAAGTAGTCTTTCCCTAAAATCCTGCCTAACCACACCACCATAGGCCTCACAGCTGAGCCCAAGTTGCCGATTTGGCCAATCAGCACAAGGTAATTAGTGCAGTTTAGGTTTTTTAAAATAGTCACAAAAAACATTTAAAACAAGTATTTTAAAAACAAATGCTTTGAGTTTCATTCAAAAAAGCGCTAAACATACGCACAGAATACGCATTGGCAATACATAAGGAGTTAATTAATAGTTAATTAAGGAATAGATTTTTAACTGACTCAGATCATCTATATTTACAGAAACTGGGTAAAAATATATATAGGCTATGCATATGAAGTTCTTTACCTGGTGTTAATTGCACATTGTTTTATTTAGCAGGGGAAAAAAAAACAATATCAGCTCTTTGTTTTCTTTTATCCAAAAATGACCGATAAAATCACAGAGATCCGTGAGGCCGTTAACGCATCCAGCCGACTGTTTTAACAACAAGCACAGATGAACCCCGGTTCCTGCTCAGTGGACGTTTTTTTTTGTCCCCCTGCGGTTGGTCATGACCCCCTCGATCATTTATATCAGAGCTCTCATTTGGCAAACTCATCAGTCTCAGGAAACAACGCCCTGCGTGTGTCCACTCAACCGGGGCCAAGTGCACAAGGAGCCGGGCCGCAGAGGTCCGCATTATCCAAACAAATGCCCCGCAGGAGAGCGCTTATCTCCCTCCCTGCACAGAGGTTTACGAGCCGGGCGGAGCGAGAAATGAGCGGCCGCACCGCAACAAAGAGGCGCACTGGCGCACCTTGTGTTTTTCTTTCAAAGAAAACACTGGCTGCTCTTCCTTGTTGATCTCTTTTTAAAGAATGCCCACTGGCCCCATAGGATCCTCTAGTTTATGGGGAGTAACGTGCATAATAAGTCCTTAAATGCAATTTTCTACAGGTTACAGCTTAGTAGTTTCCTTTTCAGTTCACAATCGTTAAAGCAACAAAGTGTCGCCCCGTGTGGCAGATAACTGGGCCCTAAATAAGAACTTTGCACTGCCAAAAAAAAAAAGTTATTAAATACGTGAACACCAGCTAAGGTGGTTACAGCAGGTGCACTGTGCAACCTTCAACCTGCCCTGCATCAACACAAGTCAATCTGTTCCTCACCTTTCGCAAGAACGCCGTACAATCCACAGAGCAGGCAGACGAGGACACAATTCATCATCTCTGGCGACTCCGATGCAACAAGCGGGTCTCAAAATGTGAAATGCGAAAACGAGTTTTATTCCTGCTCTTGTTTTTTTTTTTTTGGTTTTTTTTTTTGTATTCTTTCCCCCCACCCTGCAGACTTTACGCAGGGCAGCGCGCTCGGCCGCGGCGCTGATGCTCGGTGAGCGGAGACGGTTTCCTGAGGAGAGCTGCGGGAGAGCACGCAACAGGACGCAGCGCTTGAACTCCGGTGCAACTTTTTCCCATCGTTTTTGGATGCTGGCGCGCATTTATACAGTTCCCACAGTGCGGCCACCGGATAGCGGACTTCCGTGACGTCCACTGGGTGTGTCGCCCTGCGCGCGTAACAGCAGCCTCCTTTAAGTCCTCCCCAGTGGTCAAGCAATCGACCAGCGAGGTGTTAATAAAAGTATATTTGCAGCGTCCGAAATAGCCCCTTCCCTTTTCACACTTTTAAACATTTATTTATACATGAAGTTGTCCTTTCCTAACCAATAATCTGGATTTTTTTTTCTTATGGTAATTGGAATTACGCACCACTGGATATCGGAGGGGATACGCACAGGGCAGCTGTGGACTGGTACACGGGATGCTCAGCACGTAGGCACCGGAGTAAACCGGGGTGTCCTGATAAACAACTTCACAGTCACGTTTCTCACATTTCAAACTGGCAATCTGTCATCCAAAAAAAAAAACAAAAAAAAAAAACCCAGTAAAAATGACATTAACATATGTGTCAAGTCGATTAAGCAGGAACACTCAAACGCAAACAGAGGAGCGCTGGCAGGAGCAGTTCAGTAAGTTTATTAAATAAGGAAGTACAAAAAAAAAAAAAACCCCAAAAAAACAAAACAAAAAAAAAGTAAACGTACAGGATGGTGAGGCCAACAGAAAACCCCAAATCCAAAAACAACACAAAAGCATTGTCCAGAGCAAGCAGGTAATGAAAAAAAGGTTCCAAGGAAAACCAGAGGTATGAAACATGATACAAACAACACAATGATCTGAGAAGGAACTAGACCTGTGTATATATATATGAGTGGCTGATGAGGGAATGAGCTGCAGATGAGGAGTGGCTGAAATAGGCCAGGTAAGTGCAGGGCTGATGAGAAGTGGGACAGGTGATGGGGAAAAGAGGGAAAGTCCGAGGGCATCTGGTGGAAAGGTTGAAGATGGCATGTCCGGAGAACAGAGGAAAAGTCTATAGCCTGAGAGAAGTGAGCGGATGTGGAGACAAGGAGAAACAGTAATACAGAGTGCTGGGGCTGGAGTGTGGCCAAAAAGAGGAACCATGAACCAGATTGTGACAAAATGTTCCCCTTGGATGAGCGTTTCTCAAATTCCACAACTAGAAACATCTCACAATTTAAAGACAGGTAACCTCAGTTTATAGGTCACTTCTATTTCAAAAAATCCCAGATAACATTATCAGCTGATGTAAAATGTAAAAGGTACTGATTCAGATTCCAAACTCTTGTTCAGGTGTCTCATACTGTACTCTTTTTGGTCAAAAGCACCAATTAAAACTGAAGTTTAAAAGTTTAAGCTAAGAAAAAGGTAATGTAAGAAAAAGGTAAAAAGCCAAATTTCACTGTTAAACTGTATAAATGTCAATATAAAAATACAACAATAAGTGCAATAGTTTTGTTGAGAAACACATGCCTGACCTGCTGCATTGGAAATTGTGTCTTTAATATAAAGGCATTCAATCTGATATCATTAAACAATGATGCAAACTGCATGTTTTTTTTCCCTTTGGGTGTAAAGTGCATTATTCCCTCAGGACGTAAAATAAACAATGGTGCAGATTGGCCACTGGGTGGTGATATGAACTGAATGACTAAGGGAGAGCGGGAGAAACGGGAAAATGCGAGTGTGTCTGCATAGAAAAGATTGGTAAATTTGTCTCCTGATAATCCTATTTGTTCCTTAAACCAGCGTCAACTGCATCAGGAGGCACCATAAAGATAAATTAAATCATAGTAAAACTGAAAAATATATTATCACTTCCTATTGAGGGACTATTCACTACAATTACAGAATATATTGAACATAAGGCTATGTCTCAGATAAACTCATGATATACAAATGCACACACATACACATACAGTACAGTAACAACTCTTAAGCACATACAGTCATGAACACACATATACAGTACATGGACGAATGTAGACCAGGGCAAACATATGCGGTTAAATACTTGTGGGGAGAGAACTCTTTCCACATGCAATAAAACAACGTGATGTGATTTTTGTTGGCAACACCTGACATGGTCACTGTCTCTGAAGTGAACAAGAGGGAGGGTAGAGATATTAGGAAAACAGGAAGTCATTGTACATTTACATGCACAAGATAACCTGGAGATGGTTGAACTTTAGCCAACTTCAGTTCTGTTCTGAAGCCGGATATCTACTAAGTTAAAGTGGGCACTGACCTGTCCATCGTTAGCAATAAGTCTCTTTTTGTGTTTAGGGATTTTCTGAGAGCATAGCAGTTTAACACAGTTTTTCTTTTGGATTTATGTTCCTACACAACTGAAACATGTGCAAGAGGACACACTTCACCACAGTTTACAATGACTGACGTCCTCTTGTGGCAAGTGCAGCTCAAAACATGCTTTCGATAACTAAAAGTGAAGAGCAAAAATATGGAGAAAAATGGAAATAAGTAGCTGATCATGCATAGGAGTTACTTAAAGTAAACAAAATGTATGGTTAAAATTGTGTAGGGTTAAAAGACTGTTTGCACAGCAAGTGGTATTTGTAGTTACCTGAATTTCACCCAAATTTTCTTATTTCTCTGATAACTTCCAATTTCTTGTTGAAAAATAGTAATAATAATAGTTCAGTCTACATGTGAGCAGACAGTGAGAACTAAAAGCTAAATGTATCCTTTGACATGTTGGAGCAAGTTTGGCATCCTAATTAGGTATCTTTAAATCTGTATTACAACCAAATTCTAACATTTATGTGTAGCGATCCAAAACCAATTTAATTTAATAACCAGGTTAAGTGCTGAATTTTTTGGTCAACATAGCCACTGTTGATGTTTGGAGTTTGTAATGAAGCTGGTTGGTTTGAAGCATGGATGATGTCCCCCCCCCCCGGCCCGTTACCATGGACACGCTCCCAAAAACTGACTGAATGTGTTGTCACGCAATCAGGACAACAGCCTGAAGATGGACTCCAGGTCTGAAACCTTCGTCCTGTGTGTCATTTTATTCACGTCAGTCTGGCGTTGAGTCACACCTGTCCTTTAGTCTGCTGATGGATCCAGTCAGTGAACTTGACCACCTGCGTGTAGACACCGGGACGGTTCAGCCTCGCACAACCCTCCCCCCAGCTCACGATCCCCGCCAGGAACCAGCGCCTGCCTCGCTCCAGACACACCAACGGACCTCCTGAGTCACCCTGAGGGCACAGACAGGCACCGTGAGACACATCAGACAAAAAAAAAAAACATGAACAAAAAGACAATATTAATGATTTTTGACTGCTGTGGATTTTTGGCGAAATGATATCATATCAAAACATTTCCAGAATCCAGTTTCCCTGTTATTGTACTTATTAATATGTTGGTCTAACTCGTTCTCTGGTTTACTTCTTACGATATGTAATTACTATCCATTAATTTTGTTGTCCAATATTGTTTTCACAGTTTCACGACTGCTTCCAGTAAAACTCCAAAGGCTAACTCCAGCCTTCAATCTGTATTGGAAGTGTGTTTAGCTCGGTGCATAGCCTTCACCTTTATGCATAGTGTGGGCAGAAGAAGTACGCCTACAGGATGATGATAAAGAGAAAAATGTCTTTCTCACGGTTTCTTACTGCAGACACTCTGTTGTGGTTTAGAAAAATTCTAGGAAATGCAGAAATCCCGTGCAAGTTGTTCACTTTGTGGTTGTGACTAAAACGGTAAATTACAACTTTTCATCACACTCTGGGAAAGAGTATTTTTTCATCATATTCATACTGATACCAACACTGATGCACACACTCACCTGACAGGCATCCACCCCTCCCTGCAGGTTCCCAGCGCACAGCATCCTGGGTGTGACAGCGTCGTCATACAGCTTGTTGCAAGTGTTCCTGTTGATGATCTTCACTGAAGCTTCTTGTAAGCGAGAGGCCAGTTCACCTATAATTAAAACAAACACAAAATGGAAACATCTTGGGGTATTATACCCTGATGCTTGTCTATATTGCCCCAAATTAAGTTCATTTCAAAACACCAGCAAGATCTAAAAACACACTTCTTGTAAACTAGCTCTTTAGTTTCATCAGATAGTCCTGAACAGCTCTTACCGTCCTCCATGAGGACCCCCCAACCTGTGACGTAGCAGCTGGTGCCTGTTGTGAAGGTGTGTGTGGGTGCGGGGACACACACAGGTTGCACCAAGTCGTTGAAAAAGATAGGAGCGCTGAGCTCGAGTAGGGCGATGTCGTAGTCAGAGGTGAACTGGTCGTACTGCGGGTGGAGGAGGATCCGGCGGATCGGTCTTGTGGCCGCTCCGTTGTTCCCCGTAGTCATCACACGCATTCCCATGTAGGCCCGCCACGCACGAGCATCCGAGTATCTGCAGACACAACGTGCATGAACACACGGGTTGTGATTATCATAATGAAGGCTATCAGGCGTCTTTCTTACTTAATGGCGTCTGAGTCCTGGAAGCAGTGAGCCGCAGAGAGGAGCCAGCGGCTGGAGACCAGTGTGGCTCCGCAGACGTGGCCGTAACGATCCATCTGGAGGCTGACCTGCCACGGCCATGATCCCCCCCCAGCATCAGAGCCACCTACTATCTTAGTGCGCTTCCTGGGCCTGGTGCCGCAGCCTGGGATGGAGAGACACGTAGGGAGACGAAGGAAGAGACAGAAATCACGATTCTCTTTGGAAAGTCGGTGGACTTCGATTCAGTTTTTAATCACAATTACAGGAGTCACAGGAGGTTGGGTTCTGAGAGTGAGAACTTACCACAGCGCAGTTCATCAGAGCCGTCAGAGCAGTCTTTGACTCCGTCACACTCAGGGTTAACCTTACTAACACACTTTCCAGTGGCACATTTGTACGAGGACGAGGAGCAGCCTTTAAAGTCTACATAGAAGGAAAAACACAATTAGGCAGAGTGAAACAAAGGGCACCTAAAACATAGAGAAAAGTAGGTATAAATGTAACATAATGTGAAGAAATACACTTAAATTGATCAGTCAGTGTAACCACTGACGTCATGAATACTCACATGCTCTGGTACAGTTGAGTTCATCACTGCGGTCTTTGCAGTCAATGACACCGTCACACACTGAAGACTTTGGCAAACAGACCTTGTTGGGACACACGTGGTAACATTTACCTCCTGAAAACAAACACATAAGCTTTAATCATCACGTGTGAATTATCGCACGTGTTACGATAGAAACGGTCTACTCACCACAGGCGCCCTCTTCGCTGCTGTCTGCGCAGTTGCTCTGGCTCACACACTGGCTGCTTTGAGGTCTACACTGGCCGTTTCCACACAACACTTCACCTGGCCTGCAGGATGCTACATGTTTTACACATATGTGCAAACACACACATAGAACACACAAACACATACATAACTGAGTGCAGCACAATGGACATGTCTTTGAAATCAAAGCAACGGTGTTTACATCCACATGAGTAAACTGGTTTTGGGACAAATATATAAAGAACAACATACTGTAGATACACATTTTGTCAGGCTAATAAAAATACAGTCCAGAAATCAGATTAAAGGTTGAGAATAAAAAACTGCGTGGGTGAAGTGTACAGCCCTTACAGCATCTAGCCTCGTCCCGCTCATCTGAACAGTCTTTCACTCCATCACACACCTTCCTCAGAGGGATGCAGCGTCCATCTCCACAGCGAAACTGGCGAGGACATGCTGGACAAATAGGCATGTACTCTTTGGAGTTAATGTACTTTCTTTGGCGTAGATATGTGACCCCAAGTAGACCTGACATACTACAACAGTTCTAACAAAAAGTCTTGTATGCCTCTTTGTCTGGGCAAATTACAGTGTGAGAGGGATAGCTATTTGTCCAGATTTTACTTACTGCCCTCTGGAGAGAAGGCTCGGTAGAGCAAGTAGAAGCCCTTGTGAGTGAGAGATTCATCCGAGTGGAAGTGGAAGGAGAGAGGAGAGGAGTAGACTCGCCTTTTGCTGCTGTCGGACACTGGATTACACAGTCTAGATACAGGGGAGCACAAAAGTAATGATTTTTACTTACATAAAACATGGAATGTCTTAAAAAGTTATAATTTATTTTAAAAATTTGACCGACGTGGATAAAATGCTACCCCTAACCCTTGCTCAAGGGCACCAAGACAGTTCGGCTTCACAACTCACTTGACCCCTCCGATTTCCAGCCAGTCTTTCTCACAGCCGTCTGATGACGGGGAATCCTGAATGTCCATCGTCACGATCGTCATGGAGATCAGGTATCCTGGCAACGGTGCCTGATAAAGTAACCAAAGACGACAAAACAAAGAGTTCACACGCTGGTATGTGACCGGGCTAAGTAACAAAGGGATGATTCACTCTTTCATTCTCTTACTTTCCACTTTTCTTTCTTATTATGTCGTTCCAAACACGCACAAGCATGTATACATAAAGACACATGTGGCTCACCCGTAGTGTCCAGGTGCAGTCTATGTTAGGAGGGTAATGGGAGGGGTAGTAAGGTGAGGAAATAGAGCCATTCCAGGAGGAAATTGACCCTCCACAACCTGCAGGGAGAGAAGGTGACACAGATAAGTGCACAGAATACACAATGCTTCTTTGCTCTACATATGCTAATCAGTGGAAATAAATTATTCCAGCACAAAGGCGGTGACATCAACATATTACACAAGATTTGTAGAACTTAGACAGTAGTGTGTATTGTTTTGTGGGAGCAGTGGACATAAATCCTCACTTACACAAGATTTGCAGAATTTCGACAGAACTGTTTGTTTTTTTCCTGTTTATAAAAGCACTCAAACCTGCTTTTGGGATTGCTTGGAAGTACGCTTTGAAGATTGCTCCATCCCTTTGTCTACTGAAGGAGAAGGTGACCAGCATCACATTCCCAGAGGACATCAGCTTCATAACGGGGGACGAACCCGAAACAGGCAGCCCACACCACCTGAGACGAGTGAATGCATCCAGGATACATATATAATACATATAATTGAGCCATATATTACAGAGATAAAATCAGTGGAGTTGTTGTCACAGTGACTCCAGAGAAAAATATGTCTTTACCTGGCGATGATCTTGTTCTGTAATGGTAGTAAGAAGTCGTAGGCTGAGAGCTTGTGGGCAGTGCAGCTTCCCGGCGTGGCACCGTGCAGTGTGAGGATGACCAGTCGAACCACATGACCCGATGGCACACGAAGACGCCACTGGTAGTACGGCTTCTTGGGACTCACCAGGCTGAGGGTGCGGTTGTTGCCATATTTGGCATAGAGGTCAAAGGACATCGCTAGACAGAGGGATGGAAATATTTATTTTGCTAGTAACATTAGAATGCATGAATGAAACGTCACGAATGATGTCAAGTGCACTGCAATCAAAAGCACAAATATACAACTTCAAAGTTTCAAAGTCTGCCTCAATCACACTTTTTCTCATTTCTGACCCCATTAGAAAAGGTTCTGTAATATAGAGTCGGTGTGTGCTCTCCTCACCTTGGAAGCCAAGCTGCCACTTTCCACTTTGGATGCTGTTTGGATTCTTACTCTTGTCTGATTTTTCTTCTGATTCAAAGTCGTCAGGGTCCAAACCTGCAGACACACACAGCAGATGTCAAAATACTCTAGAGCAATACAGGTAAATACAACCACAGTATTAATACTTCATTACTTTTTTTATTACTTGTTTCTAAAACACTTGTTTTTATTTGAAATATAATGGTGTGTTTAGCATTTGTAGAGTTTTAAACCTATTTATTAGTAGTTTTTGAATTCTGGTTTATTGTAAAGTATATATTGTATTGTATAGTGGTCAGCTAATATCTGTATATTGCTGAAACTACGGAGGCCCAAGGTTTTAGACAGAAAAGGCTTCAAATGTGTGTGGATAATGTGCATGTACTGTATGTATGCAGCCTCTACCCAGCAGGTGGAGCATGTCATCATCTTGCTCCATGTAATAGCGCTGCTCATTGCGGCTGTCCCGCAGCACCTTGTTGCTGCCGGGAAGCCTGCGCTGCAGCCTCTCCGGGCTGGACCTCCGGATTGTGACTGCAACATCACCTGGGGCGGAGAATTTACTCCAGTAGAAGACGTTGAGCCCGTCCGCTCCTTCACTGTCACACAAAGGGTTTACAATGTTGCTATTTTGCAGGGGACATACAGCTGAGTATGTTGTTGGCATGCATATTCTCTTTATTGCGTATTTAATTTACATCAGTAGACATTTTTTGTTAGCGCAGCATACCTGAAGGCAGTTATTCCTGAGTGCAGGTAGTAACAGCTCCACGGCGAGGATTCGTAGAGCTCTGAGAACTGTTTTTTAACACGTGCAAAAAGACAAAAAAGCAGGCTTGACCACATACTGCACTGTACTGTAGGTGTGACATCACAGCGGTGCAAATTAGGTCACTTTTCCCATGTAAGCATCACATGAACACACCTGATGGAACATGCAGCCCAAGTTCAACAAAAGCATTGTTCTCGTGTGTGTGTGTGTGTGTATCAAACTCTGCATGTGTGTATGTTGACTTTGAGCAGCACAGAGCTCCATTGTGTCTCCACCCGCTGGCTGTGTGGAGGTAGGACCCTGGGTGGTATGGGCTCCTGGCCTTGAGTTCACCTGTTCTTTAATGAACAGATGGCCGCAGAGATACTGCGGCCGCTTAACAAGCTGGCTAACTCCCCCTCACAGCTGATTAAAGAAGCATCACACTATGTCACTGCGGATTTTGGGGGGCATTTGCACTCATCAATTCGCCATTGCTCCACTTCTCAGCACGAATGTCCAGACGTGCATTCGACCTTTCGCTCCAAAACCCAAATTCACCCTCTGATATCTCTCAGCCCAGAATCCTTCAGTCATCCCATCTTGCCCAGCCTGCCCTACTGCCCTGTCTCTCCCTCTCAACCCCAGAGTCTAACTGAGGTCCTCCTCGTCTCTGTAGTGTATGGCTGCACAGAGTGGCTGATTGTGTGAAAGCTACACAGACAATGTTTTTATTGAAGGCTGCTCTTCCTCTCACTCTTGCAGCCTGGGCCTAGCTGGGCTCACAAATGCCGGGCTTGTCCTCAGCCCTGAAAGGGCCCTGTCCCAGGGGGCCTGGGGAACTTGCACACACACTGTGCCCAGCTCCTGTTTCAGCTTTACATTTAACACCACCAGAGAGAGACAGAGAGTGAGACAGAAGAGAGAAAGTGGTGTGCAGAATTAAAAAAAAAAAAAAAAAAAAAACAGAAAGAGAGGGGAGGACAAAGCCGACAATGGGGGAAAAAAGCAAACGAATAAGAATGCAAAGACAGACAACGCGAGAGGAGAATGGGAAGGAGAAAGAGAGCGGCCGTGTTTTGAAAGCGCAGCATAAAAGACACTGGTAGCCTGCTGCAGTGAACCATGTCACAGGTAGAGCAGCGACATCAGCTTCAGCACAGAGTAGGGAGGTAGAGTAGCACTAGAGTAGCAAGTGTCATTCAGAGGGGAGGCCGTGACAGACAAGTCCATCGTTCCACTTACATAAGGGTTCAAAGCCTGAGCCTGCAGGCGGAACTGAGGGGAGGTGGAGTCAGTCAGCTCTGAGGAGAAGCTCAGGTTTGGGAACTCCACGCTGCCACCTAGGTAGAACACTGAGGAGGGCGGCGCTGGAGAGGAGGAGGTAGAGATTTGAGACAGGTGCACTTATGTGACTGTGGGTGCAAGGCAAAATAAACACATGTTCAGGACGGGAGAGAGAGGTCTGAGAAAAAAAAACAGTCTGAAACACCAAGGCAGGTCCGTACTCACATGTTAAGAAGTGGAGAGTCAGTGCAAAGGCGACAGTGAAGGGAAAGAAAGGCAGGAGACCCAACCTCCATCTCCTCCAGGAGCCACAGGCTGGAGCTCGCCCCCCCTCCGCCTTCCCCTGTGCCCGATCCTCAGGCTTCGTGGGGGGGCTCAGTGACTGGGTGGGCTCCTTCAACTCCCCCTCTCCCTTCCAGAGACAAGGACAGGACTCAAATATCATACCAGCTTTTTATGCCTGGGCTCAAGTTGCTTCTAATTGTCTGGATTTCATCTTTATGTGAACACAGCAAGGGGGCAATAAAGAAAAAAGGAAAAAAAAAGCAGCCTATCTGCCAAAATCAATGAGACATAGATTTTATGGCTGGGCAGACGCTGATTTAGTGAGAGTAACGGTGAACATCTTTGAGCTGAAAGGATCTCCTTAAACATTTAAGGAGTTGGCAGGATTCCCCGGGGGAGCAGACAAAGCGTGGCTGGAGGAGTCTGCTTTCCCACGGCCTGGCTCTGCGGTGTCAGCACTCAATCAAGTGGCTCACGCCGACACGGACATTCATGAGAAAGAGACCCACATACCCCTAGAGACGGATTTTACAATAACCATGGCTGAGTCGGTTTGATAGGTTCTTATCATTATGCATCCTTCTTCTACTGCAAAAAGTCCCCAAAAGGTTCAATAAACACTCTCACTTCGCATTACAGGCGGAATAAATTGAGAAGACGGTTCCTGCAGACGGCAGGGTCCCGTTTGGCACCGTCTTTTACGGGCAGTGAGAAGCGCGCAGTGACGGCTTACCTGTGCAGCGGAGCAGCCCGGGTGTCCATGCCAGGAGACGCAGTACACTTCGCAAGTTTTGCTCTTGGGGAGAGTCCTCATGGCACTGTCCCGTTCAGCTCCGGAGAGGCGATATGCAACGATACCCCAGGCATAGAAACGATGGAGAGAGAGGAAACCCCCGCAGTCGCTTCCCTTTGAAAAAAGCGCAGAAATCCGACCTGAGCGGCTCGGATGCGGCGGGCATTCACCGCCTCCCGTCCACCTGAACTGGGCGGCAGGTGTCACACGGAGCCCCAGAATGCAGTGCGCGGACAATGAGACCACTATGAAAGGGTACAATCCGCACAACCATCAGTGCGACAGATATTGTGGGCAAACTTCCTCGCTGTGTATGCGGGAGTGAGGCTGGGGGGGGGGGGGACAAAAGAGTGCTTGAGGGAAAAGTGTGCGAGGTATTACAAATGCTTGGCTGCTGTGCCCTTGGATGCTCCGCCGGGGCGCAAAGCAAGACAGAACCTGCAATTACAAAGCTGGCACCAGACTGGTCCATTGTGAGACTGAGCCGGGGAAGAACATGGGCTTACAGGGAGGAATGCAACAAGGATACCTGAAGAACATTAAAGTCTTTCAAGGCACTTTGTCTTCTCCTGTTTGGTGTGTGTCTGTCAGAGTCACACGTTAATAGCACCTTGTAATATCAGTAAAAGGCAGAAAAGTCTTGCAAAAATAAAAAATACACAGTACACCGAATCAGATGATCCTTTTATTGTAACATCTGCTGGCAGTGGATGAATGCAATATCATGTCAGCTGATATGGCTGTAGATCCAGGAGGTGAACTTGTTGACCCTCGTGTAGACCCCGGGCAGGTTTGGTCTGCCGCAGCCCGTCCCCCAGCTGACGATGCCGATCAGGAACCAGCGACCCCCGCCTGGTGCCTGACAGGACAGAGGACCGCCTGAATCGCCCTGCGACACGAAGAGTGCGGGTGATGCAGAAAGAACATACATTCAAAAAGCACACACCAACTTCCAATGCTTCACACCCGCTGGTATAAAGGAAATGCAGTTGATTATGGGTGATTCAGTAACATCTGAGCTCACCCTGCAGGCGTCCCGCTCTCCAGACATGACCCCAGCACACACCATGCGCGGTGAGACAGGTCCATAGCTCTTCTTGCACTCAGTCTGGCTCAGTAGGGACACCTCTGCTTTCTGCAGCACTGAGGGCAGCACTTTGTCTGCAGAGGGAAAGATGTGGACATAGATTATAAAACTGACACGAATATTTGGGGGGCTTTAGGCTGACATAAATAGCCCAGAAGCATGACAAGTATTGTGACAAGAATGAACATTAATCTAAGTAAGTCAAGGAGCAACTCTGCTGTTTACGGGGAAGTGGCACGCAAAAGATGCCTCACAGATGAAGGTGAAACTCTAAAGCTGGAGCAGCTTATGACAAGCTCATAAAGATTGTAAATGATGCAACATTATATGGCCGCAATAAATTCAGTTCGATAAAGACACTGAAGACATTCAGTTGCATCATGACCAGCAGGCAAGTGGAACTTCAGTGTCTGCAATATTTTAATTGCTTTGGTGGTCGTTGGCAGTTTCTTAGATACACATGACGCAGATAGAAAAGGGGCTCATATGTCAGGAAATGTCTCAGATTTCTCTCAGTAATGTGTTTTGTATGGGATAAGGTTTAGTTCAAGAGTGGGGATTTAAAAGTGCAAAAGATAAGAGTGCATTCATTGCAGTGAAGCCAAGATGGAATGCAAAACATCTGAGCAGGCACTGTCTGACATATAGAAAAAAGGTGCAATGATAGACGCGTCTTATGCCAACTTGTTCAGGTAAAAAAAGAAAAGCAAGAAATGCAAAAAGCAAGAAGTGCAAAAAATGCAGCAGCAGAAGAAAGCAGCATGTCAGAGGATGATTTGAGTAAAGAATAAGAGCACACCTGGCTGGAGGGAGATGAGGGACACAAACCAAATCCACCCAGTATCTCACCAAAATCAGGCATACTTTTACTTACTTTATATACTTTATATTTTATGCCAATGTGGTTAATTTGCATGTTGGTATACATGACTGCATTGTTACAAAGTATGACTTTAGTCTTAATATGCTCCTGTTTTTAGCAAAGTGTTAATTTGTGAAATTGTGTATTAATGATTTGGTTGCTATATCCCTAACCCTCCATATTATCATTGCCCTGTCCGACAAGGAAATCAGAGTTATATTAAAGTATAAAAGTCACTGAGCTCCATCCAAGGTATTGCTCACCCTCCTCAGAGCGGTATCCCCACCCGGTGACCCAGCAGCGGTGGCTGTCGGTGACAGTGTGGGAGGAGGGTGGCAGGCACACAGGCTGGACCAGTGGCCTGAGGGAGGGAGGCCAGGGCTTCTTCAGCTGCAGCAGGGCGATGTCATAGTCAAATGTGTACGCGTTATAATACTCGTGCACCACGATCCGCTTGATCTCCGCAACGTGTTTGGCACTGCCCTGTGTCAGCATGCCGAGGTGGGCGCTCCAGTGACGTGGGTCAGACAGCCTGGGAGAGTCAGAGGTCAAAGACACTGAAGGAGGACATTTTGTACAATTGCCAGATGAACTAATAACTTGTCATATGAATGGGTTGTACAATAATGTAATAAAAACTGTTTAAATGGCATGGTGATGTACAGACATCATTATCATATTTTCAATAGTTTGACAGGGTTAGGGGTTAGTATGAATAATATTTGTACTAAATTATGTAAAAAATATGAATTTCTTGTAATATAAAACAGCTTTCGAGTTATTTCATAGGTTTTAATGTTGTCTCTATATTAATGATAATTATATTATATAATATTAGGTACTGTACGCTGCACGCTCCGTACATTAAATCTGTGGTTTTTACACACAGCAGCCATTCCAGCGACCATGTAGCAATAACAGATGTTGTTAATCGGCAGGTGAGAGTGACTGACCTTTCCTTGCTGAAACAGTGTGCTGCTGAGATGAGCCAATCAGAGGAGAGCACGGAAGCGCCGCAGTACAGGTTACCAGAGAAGTGGAGGCTGACCTGCCATGGCCACTCCCCCTCCTCAGAGTTAACTCCACCCACGATACGCTCAGGTCCCGTCGATGAAGCCACCTTACCCGCCGAGGAGGGGCGACCGCAGGCTGAGGAGTACACCGTGATGGATTTTGTTATTATACTGGTTATATTATACTGGACATTGGTTTTATTATAAAAAGGTGCACAGAGTTTGTGTGTGCATGTACAAAAAGGCCCCTGCTGGTTTTGATGGGTGTACACTATATATGGACAGGTGCAGAATATTACATATCTTCATGCTGTAGTTAACATTATTGCTTCTAACAAAAGAGTATTACTATTATTATTATTATGTGCATTTTATAGATCTATTAGGGATTTATATGTGCACAGTGTGCCTGTATGAGTGTGAGATTACAGTATGATAACCAGTATGCTGACACGCTGAGTCATCATCACGGCAGACAGGTCTGCTGCAGCCTTATTAAAAAGTATAACTTTGACATTTCTGTGCGTGCGCACACACGCGTGCATGTACAGTATGCCCATAGTCAGCGAGTGATCAAAGACAAGCCTGTTCCCATCACCTTTAGACCCCATCATGATAAAATAACAGTAAACAGAGAAAGCTTTTAACAGCTGAGTCACCCCAGTGCTGCAGGTCAGCAGGTTTGGAGCACACTGCCCAGTGGATTATAAAATAACCACAACTTTCTCATCAAGCCACACAAAGGATCTGGCAGAGAACTGGGAGAGAACTGGCAATCTAATCACCATCTACCAAATGCTTCATTAATAGCAAACAATTCTGGTGGGAACAAATGTGTGTGATCTTAGGTGGAGTTGATAATTTATTGAACTGTTATTAATTCTAGTGAACAAGACAACATGTTCCTGACAGGCAGCGTCCAACAATTATGATGGTTATGAGGCAAACAATTAAGGTGATGATAAAAAGGTGGAGGAAACAGCATCTTACTGTCACAATTCAACATATATTTGGTTGGAGCTGGATGTTAAAATGTTGAATAATGCAGAGCAAAACAATGTGAGCATAATTCTGAGCTATTCAAAATTGTAAATTCTTGAAAATGAATGAATTTCATCTTTCAGAATGCACATATAGTGTCTTACAAACAGTGAACGGTTTTTCAGGTAATGCAGAGCGCTCACCGCAGTCGGCCTCGTCACTGTGGTCCTGACAGTCCTGAACATCATCGCACTTTGCGTTCTTCTTCAGGATGCAGGAGCCACTGTTGCATTGATACCTGATTGCAGAGCAGGTTGTTTCTGACAAAATCAGAGAAAACATTGCCGTTATATGAGGTTACAGGGTAAAAGGGCACACATGCAGTTTGCATGTTTGCAGTTTGTAAAAATTCATACCCTGAGTGCAGTTGATCTCATCTATTCCATTGGTGCAGTCTGTCTCTCCATTGCATACAAACAGTGGATGCAGAGGACTGTTGCCACCACAGTTCTTTGTGGGCCCCGCTGTGAAGATACGCAACAGTTTTCAATGTATGACTGTTTCCACAGGCAAACAACAGTGTAATGTGTTGTCAGTACTTCACAGTAAAAATGGCAAGGCACCAAAGTAATCAAAATGTCACATTCCTTAATCTTTTACACAACCAGTATTATGTAACCTGTAAGACAACTTACAGCAGAAGACCTCGTCGCTCTCATCCAGGCAGTCGTCCAGGCCGTCACAGCGTCGACTCTTCTCCACACACAGTCCTGTGGAGCACAGGAAGTGGCTCTCTGGGCAGGCTGGTGCACACATGAGCGGGGAAAGAGAGGTATATTATACTAGACATGTGATAGGGAAGAAGCAGGAAAAGAAATGAAACTGAATCCTTTAAATAAAAAATAATAAAAGGGTTAGAGTTAGGGTTAGGACACCATAAGAAGCCTCTATGGTCACACACTGTACAGTGAACGACACAAAAGTACAGTGAGTAGTAGTTTTACTTAATTATTTCTTCTTTAAAAAAGGTCCATGTTTGCATTCTTTTCCTTATGATGTTGCAAACATTTTTCAGTGTTTTCTCTCTGTGAAGTATATTGTATTTTTAGAAACCACTTTGTAGCAAAGTCATTAACTCACACCCACACTGAAGTGCAATGAAAGACCTCATCATTTCCTACAGTGTATCCTGGCTGTTATAATGAGTCATTCTCAGGCCCCCGCAGTACTTACGTTGGCTGATATTGTAGCTGCTGTAAGACGCCTGAAAAGGCTGAGCAGAGTTTCGTGAGCTGCAGCGAAACTCCACCTCTGGGCTGTGGTCAGCGATCCGAAACACCGTGCTGTGTCCCACGTAGCTGCCGCAGAAACTGTGGAAGGAAAGCAGCCACCACAAACTATCACAGGATGTTGTTGTGGGAAGGATCCGTAAATGCATTACTCAACTCCTAAATCATACTTCCACCATTTAATAAAATGATTTCCTCTAGTTTAGGGACATTATTTATGGTTGTACATATTTGTAAAAGTTGGCAAAATCATATGAAATAGTTCAGTGTACATTTTATTTTGACTGATATGTGTGTAGCTGTACCCACATACATGATTTCATTGACCTTCCACCAGCCGTGTTCACAGCCCTTAATGTCCTTCAGTTTCAATACATAATTCTGAAACTGCAGAGCAACTCCTAATGCGCTGTTAGGGGTCTAGAATAAAACATAAACAGAACACACAATCAATAAAAGCTATTTTAAGTTACCAAGTAAGAAAATGTCACCCACAGTTTTGCAAGTCGTGTGTGTGTGTTTCCCCGCACCCCTCTAAGGATAAGATAAGTACAAGTAATACGGATAAGTATAGAAAATGGATAGATTGCTGGATGGTGTGTGTGGCCGTGCTCTACCTCAAACCTCCATGTGCAGGAGCACTGTGGGGGCAGGAGGCTGGGGTGGAAGGGGCTGTAGATCTGACCAGAGATGTCAGGCTCTAACTGGGTCTCAATTTGAGACATACACACTGAGAGAAACAGAGACAGATTTAGCCATACTGTACGTTAATCAGCACTGTTGCATATACTGGTTCCCAATATGGGGGCTGGGACACCCAAAGTGGTCTCAAGATAAATCTGAGGGGTCAGAATATGATAAATAAAATAGGCCCTTTAACCCTTTTAAAAATTACATTTGAGAAGGGAATAAGCACTTTAATCCTCAACATATTAAATCTGTGTGGAGGGGTTACACATAGACATCCCTGCGTTTTATGTGGGCACAAGACAAAAAGGTTAGGAACCACTGGCATAAAAAATAATAAGGTAAATGTGTCATACTTTCCTCAGCAATGGCCTCAAAGTGTCCTCTGAAGCTCTTGTTGCCATTAGTCATTCTGAAGGACAGCAACATGACGTTGGAGGTAGATACCAGGGAGAAGGAGCTGGACACTGGCTCACATAGCCTGCAGCACAGAGGTATACTTTAGTATAAGCTACATTGGACAGGGATCAGCTGTCTAATGGAAGCTGCAGACTCACCTGTGCAGCATGCGCCCTCTCATGGGCAGCAGAGCGTCGTACACAGTCAGGGCATCATTCACACAGTCACTGGGCTCAATGAGGAACGAGGTGACGGTCAGACGGATCAGAGAGCCGGGGACAGCGGTGAGTTTTACATAGCAACTCACACCACCCCATGAAGAGAAGACATTTAAAGGAACACTTGCCCCAGGAAGGTTGGCATACAGGTTATCTACACACTGTGAGCCTTGGAGGAGAGAAAAAGATCTCATGGACACACAATATGACATACAGTGTAACTTTTATTACACCTAACGTAAGTATTATTGCCTACCTGCTCCATTTGATGAATAATCTGATCGCTGAACAGCTGCAGGGAGACACAATAATCAATCTCTGCATTGATAAACCCACTTAAGATGCACATGTAAACACACGGACGCACCATTGATGAGGATGGAGTCTATATCCACTGGCAGATCCAGCAGGTAGCCCACAGAGGACCTGTTCTTCAAGCTGGTGTGGATTGAGTCTCTGAAAATGGCTCCTACACACTCCTCACACACGGCCATGCTCTTTAGTCGAGGGACCACAAACACCATCCAGAAATGAACCAGCACACCGCCCTTGTTGTTGTTACTGCGTGAGGAAAAGAGTTTAAATCAAAACTCTAAAAACAGAGTGTGTTGCTCAGTCATAAATAAGTGGTGATGCTTGAAACTGGAATCAAAAGCACAAAGTGAATCATAAATATCAGCTGGACCTCTTCTTGCTTTATGACAAAGATGACTAACAGGCCCACTGTACCTGAGGTCTGAAATGACAGCTTGCTTGTAGAGTCTGGCCACTGAGGACATCTTGTACACATCGCTCACCTACGAGACACCAGCAATTAACAGTAAGACTTTCTCAGATCTCATGCTCAGCACTAACCATCATGTAGATAACAGGGTCGCATTGATACATACTACATGCTGTATTTTGTTTGCCATGGACACAAACTCAAGGGACTCTGCCTGGCGGTACTCGGGGATAAACTCCACGTTGGCAACACGGAACATCCCGGCAAAATACACTCCGTTGTTGCTTTCCCTGCGAACTAAGGAAATCAAGTCAAAATTTGCATTACATGGTGCAGTTTCGGCGTAATGTAGATATACACAACTAACCAACTAACAATTAGATTATATACACACAGTACTACTGCAGCTAGTGTAAAAACACAGAATTGTCCATGCAATTTTATTAAATCAGAGGAACTCAACATAAAAAAAGTATAGCCGGTAAAGAAAATTTGTATTTGAATTGGAGTTATTATTATATTATTATTATTATTATTATGGATTTATGCTCTGTAAAGATATTGATTTATCAATTTTTGTGGGATTAGAGCATAAGATTCCTTCCACTTACATATGAAGACCCACAGCAGCGACCACATGATAACCACCACCACAAACACCACCGCTGTGATGATGACGGCAAGGTGCGGGATGTTCAACAGACGGACCAACAGCTTCTGGAGTCCCTTGGGCTTCCGTCTGGTCTTCCTGTACTTCCTGCAGAGCTTGTGCAGCGTGTGGTCAACTGTGGCCAACTCCACGGACACATCTGCGATCTACAGCCAGGGAGGGGACACATCCATGCTCTAATGCAAAGTGCCATCGTGGTAGCAGTACATTTTACTTGCCCTTTTCGTGTTGTCACTTCAATCTGTGTGGGATCTAATAGGGATGTGCTTAATGATGCTCAAATGATATGAAAAGAACAAACAAGTGTCTCTTGATACTGTGCAGCCGTCAGTAAGTCTATTAGAGCCCTCAGGATTCAGTGTTGGGACAAAAGGGCACAAGAGAGCATTGCTGGCTCTCTTTGAGAACCATAAGTAGGTTAAATTACCATTATTCAAGAGAGCATAACCCTGCTGCTGCCATTCTTCTCTTATCACTGTACCTTATCCAGGTCAGCTAGTTTATATTACAGTAGACTGAATGGTATGTTAATCAATCCCGGATGCACAGTGACATGGGTGAGCAAGTGTTTAAAAAGTACAGGATCTTCATTACGTCACAGCATGCGCTGAAAGAGCAACAATGTTCATAAAGTTAAATGAAATCATCACATTTAGCTGTTGATCCGCCACCCATGATGTAAACTTGCGTCCACTGGTAATGACGCTCAATTACTGGTCACTTTAGCCTGTGAAGGGGAATGCCTGACAGCAACAGTCATTGGGTTACCCAGGGCACATACATTATTCATTCAGTGTCATCCCATACTGTGCAAGCTGCACTTAATCCATCACAAGTTAGCAGGAAATTAAAAGGAAAAAAAAAAACTGTTTAATCTATTTTACGCATATTTAATGAAGCAACATGACAAAAGATGTGACTTAAAGGTTTTGATGTGTAAACTGATTTACAGTTTCACTCAAATCTTCAAGGCTTAATCTGGATTAACAGCTACATTCCTGACTAAAATGTGCGACAGAAGGATTCAAAATACTGTACAGTTTTAGTCACACAGCTTCTACAAGAATAATGCCACTTTAAGGAGATATATCTTACTTACACTGGCAGTGTCCTCTTGAGACGCATCATTACCGCCGCTCGTCTGCTTGTTCTCCTCGCGCTCTGTGCCCATGACACAGGCATCCCTTCAAGCCTCTATCATCTAATTCCTGACTTCCGGTTTTGAAGATCCATTCTCTTTTCCTGAAGAACGAAAACTGTCTTATATATCTAAAAACAGCAGCAGACACAAACTGTGTACAGCCACACAGTACAGTGTTTGGATGCTCAGTCGACAGGTGTGTGAAACCAGATCCTTCAGCACAGGCAAGCAGTGGAGAAACGGGGAGCTTGCGGATGGCAACGTACCTCCTCCAGTCCTATGGCTAATGTTTCATTCATTAACCTCTATCGAATTCACATGAACTAATATTCAACAGCCACAAACAAAGTCTACTGTGTTTGCTCAGCAATGAAAAGCAATACTAGTTAGCTGCATAAGCAAACAGAATCATTTTGAAGTGACAACATTCTTGTTAGGTATGTTTGTACAAGAGTTTTATTTACAGTGTTAACAGGGAAAGTGAATGTGTCAGTTAATTTATCCTCTGGCTGTTTTGTGCTCAGAGTTGACAGACTTGCAGCAAAAAAAGGGTCCAGCCTTTGTGAAATAAACTAAAACCATGTTTGTCAACGTATCAACGTAAAAGCGGAATATACATCGTTGTCAGAATCAACATAAAAACTTCTTTCAGCTGGAAGTAATAAGACAAAAGGGTGGGAAGTCTTGAGTGAGCAGCATTTTTAACACACCAACAAAATGGATAGTCAGTTTTTTAACACTTTAGTCATGCCCCTTTCCAAATTGTAGGCACTGAACTTCAACATGCAACAAAAACAGACATTGAGAAAGACACAAGGCACAAAAACACAACTTGACAGTACATTTACAGACAGAAAAATGCAGGAAAAAAACTAAAGTGTTTTTTGAGTCTTCAGGACGGTTTGGTTGTTCTCTGAACATGCGCGGGGATAAAAAAAGATGAGGGAGCAAAGCCTCATTTCTTGAAAAAGGCATTACGGGTGATGTTGTACAACAGGTGATAAGGCTTTCGTTTTGGGGGCTCGGCCAGTGAAAAGACCTGCTGCTGAGGCACGCTGGTTGGAATGGTGATGTGACGCTGGTGAAGTGGGTGAAGGTTTTGGTGGTGTGGTGGGGTAGAACCAGAGTAACCGATGGCTAAAAAGGTAAACAGGCAAAACAAAAAAGTCAAAATCATGAATGGAAATCAAAATGTTTGAGTGGCTAAATGTCATGAAGCAAAATATTTTCTTACTTTTGTTCTTCCCCTGTTTGGCTCTTCTGGCATTAACAATGGCCTGTTTTCTTTGCTCTTCACTGATCTCCATTCCTGCCAAGAAACACACACAAACACACCTTCAGGTCAAAATATTTCCGACCACCACCTTCTTCAAACAATCTTTTTACCCCCTTCACCTTTTATTTGACATCTACCCACAGTAGCTGTTTTGTGTCATGAATGAAAGGAATTCAGCACGACTCACCCATCTCTTGGTCTTCCTTGACTCTGTATCTCTCCTTGGCAAAGGCCTGTAACCACCTCTGCTTGTCCTGGGCCTTCCTGCAGCACAGCACACAAACAAACTCCAGAGTGGAGGCATTGCGCAGGCGTAGAGCATTCCTCAGGGACAGGCCCAGGTCTAGGTCCCGCCCGTCGGGTACGTCCACCACCTCGGTCTGGTCCATATCCAGCCGTCCACGGTAGTGGAGCAGGTCTCTGCGCAGGACGTCTTTTTTACAGAAGACTAACTGGTGGTCAAACAGGAAAAAGCTGCGCTGCTGCATTTTGCCTTGTCGGACGATTCGAGTCAGCTCACCAGAGTGGATCAGCTCTGAGCTGCGCTCCAGCACATTGGTTCCCTGCAACAACATGTTAACACAGATAGAGTCAAAAGATTGATACAGTATATACAATATTCTTTACATATGGTTGGCAAAACATATAGACTACTTTTAATTAATAACCAGAGTAAATATTGGAAGAATATTGATTAGTTATCATCACCTCCCAGTGTAGAATGGCCACCTGCCAGTGAGCGATGGTGTCGACACTCTCCAGCCGTCTCTTCCTCTCATTTATCAGACTGGCCACATTCTTCATAGCCTCATACGCTTTGCTCACTCCACTGTAGTCACTGCATTAAATCAGCAAGGAACGATGAGCATAAGGTCCACTTTAGATGAAAATTAATTAATTAAATTAATTAGAGTAAGCTTCTGTCTCAATCATGGAAAAGTAAGTAATCAAATCACTAAGACCATGAATTCTTTCAATCATTGGGTCCCATAGTGACCAACAGTGTCAGTACTGACGGAGACAGTTTATGAACCATATATTCCAATATACCATTTTATATATGTGTTAGTGTGGTGTAGGCTGGAGTGCAGTGATGGTGCGTCCTTTGCTGCCTGCACCAGAGAGTTTAAATAGTGATAAAAAGATGCTCAAACATGCAGGTAGCACAAGTAGTAAAAGAGTAGCAGAAATAGTGAGGTTATGAATTTCCAGAGGAGTACCTGTGGTCTTTGGGGGTGTACTTAAGCAATTCTCCCAACTGTAGGGGGTATTTACAGATCTTCTGGACCGGTGTGAGCAAGAAACCTGCAATGGAAATGTCGATCATCTGCTGAAGGAGCCGGCAGGCCTCAAAGAAATGCTTATATTTGCCCATCTTCATGAGGCGCTGCAGTTCAGCAGAGGCAGCTGGATGAGTATTACAGTAGTCTGAGTAGATAGAGAAGCCTTCTCCCTTAGGAACAAAAGAGAAACATTCAATGAAAATGTAGCGCTTCTGAATCAGGTAAATAAATGAGCTAAATAGTGGTTAAGTGAGTTGGGGAAGGTTTTGTGTGTGGCCACTACCTGCAAGAGAAAACAAGAGCCTATTTCACTGAGATGTGGTTGGTCTTTGTTGTAATTTTTCTCCAGGCCTCTGAGAAACTGCCTCTGAAACCTATAGATGTCCTCTATATTGCTGAAGATGGTCGTCAACTGCAGCTCAGTGAACATGTCCGGGTGTTTACGGCACTGACGGATGTAACCCTGAAAGTTACACAAAACCAGTCTGCTTAGTGCACTGACAGTATGAAATCAGTTCAAATACTGTCCAACAGGAGGTGCTGGACGGTTAAGTCATTTCTGAAATACAAATGCAGCTTATTCTAAATATTTTATTACAAAAAGTTGACACTTATTAGAATGCAGAACTGCTTAAGAGATGTGAATCATGTCTAGATTAAATAAATGACAAATATGACAGAAGCAGAAGCCCTAGACCTAAATGTTGAGGCCCGTACCTCACAGATGTCTTTAAGGTGCTTGATGTAGATGCGTTCTGTATTCATTATTTCTTGAACCACATTGGTTCTCATCTGCTCCTTGTGCTGAGCGCTGTGTATGTCCCTGGGAGTTGGATCTTCTGCTACACTCTCCACACTTTCTGCGCTCGAGTCCTCCTGGTTCACTCGCACCTGAAACACACACCCCCACACACACAATGAGACCTCCTGAGCACCATTCAAATCATAAATACATATTTCTGCTGAAAGCTGACTTCAAGTCAGGATTTCCAAAACATATTTAGCCCAATTATTTAGGTTTTCCAGTCTCCACGCTATCATGGCCTATTATGGCCTTGACACATGTTTGTGAGCTAATGAAATTGAATAAAATTTCCATCTCATAAGTGAAATGGACATAATTACAAGAGGGAGAACAATAACTACTTAAACTACAAAAGACTTGGATCTACTCCACATCACTATGGTAACAATGTGTGCAAGTTTAACCAGCTCCTGTTCTGCAACATTGTTACAGCTACAAGCAATTACACAGCAGACGCTCATCTGCCAATCAAATAACCTCACCATGGTTACCACAACCTGCCTAATTAAGACTCAACTGCCAATCAGCTCTGGTCACCACAGAAACCAGTTGAACCTTTGAGGTTTGAACTCTTCCACACACTGTTAAGGTCTGGTGAAGTTTGTTTGGAGCGAAGACAGTTTGCAAGTCTTTTCTGGGCTGCTGGAGAGCAAACATGCGTCAGACACACAGGTCAGGAAGTCCACTTACCCTCACAAAGCTGGAGGGGAACCAGGCCTCCTTGTCAGCCCCCCTGCCCCACCACCAGTCCTTATGTGAGGCATCCAGGACACGGATAACATCTCCAGCTTTGAAGGCCAGCTCCTGCTCCTCCATGGTCACATGGTCCCAGAGAGCCTCAGCATATACCGTGTGGCCAGAGCTTATCCACTGAGTAGCACACACACACACACACAGATAAGATAAAGATACAATTACATGCAGGCTAAGTCCATGTCTAATATGTAAGATTATGTCTAGACTTGTGGACACTGCAGTGGTTGTCTGTTCTGCTGAGCTGCAACCAAACATCTTGAAAACACACATACCAAAAACATTTTCACATGGCTGTTCATGAGGCATGCTTACAACCAGATAAATGTTGCGTCATAAATTTAAAACACATTCTGGGAGAAGATGTTGGTGAGTGTTGCAACGTGACAAGTTTCCCTTCTCAGCCTCACCTCATTGAGCACAGAGAGCTCCACCCCTGGCTGGAGGTAGGGCGTGACATCAGTGAGCTCATCAAAGCTACCCTCCTCCTCCTCACTCACGCTGTCATCAAATGTTGCCGAGCACTCAGACACACCATCTGCAACATATATACAGAGGTTAAACAACTGTACGGAGGAGATTTAAACAATCCAGAAAACAAGTCACAGATGCAGGAACACCCACAACCAGCTCCACATCAAATTCTTTCCTCCAACACACTTTTTGACATTCCCAGTCTCAACTTTCCCACAGACTAAAATATGAGATCAAAAACAACCCCAGTTCTCACCGCTGAGCACTCTGTGGAGCTTACGCCGTCCCACACGGTCCAGTCCGATGGGGGTGCTCTGGGAGAGGGCTGAAGGGCGAAACCTGGCTGACACTGCTCTGTAGGGGGGCACCTGGTGGGAGGGGATGGGTGGCCGCGACAGGGGCTGCAGAGGACAAGAGGAAACATGCTGGGATTTAGGATTTAACTCAATTTCACAGAGAAATAAAGCCTGCGACTTCTTGACAGATTCATAACCAAGAGCTTGATCAAGTATTTTGGACTTCTTGCTTTTTTTAAAAAAAGTATTTTTGGGGTATTTTAAGCCTTTAATACAGAAAGTAGAAAGAGTGAACAGAAAATTATGGAGAGAGATGCAACATAATGTATCTGGTATGTACAGTTTAAATAGTCCACCATATTTTCATTTTTTTAAATTTATATTGAATTTAAACATTAAAAAGCAGGAATATATATAAACAAAAAAACACTAACACATACTTTGTAAACATTTTGAGTTTACATTTTGTGTTTTACTTACTTAGAAGGACTGTTGTCCATATTCAGCAGCTGCTTTGCATCTTTCCCCATTCTCTCCATTTCACCCTTCACTTTTTATAACTGCAAGTGATCAGTCTATTTTTTTGCAGCAGGAAACACACATTGAGTTATAAAAGCTGAGTAATCATCAGATTAAACTGATCTGCTCCCTTTAAATTATCTTGATATTTTACAGTGGAAATCTGTAAAACAAAAACGGTGAGCCTTATGTATAAACCACCACTCACATGGCTAGCAGTGGCAGGAAAAATATTGTTTTCCTACCTAACAATGTGGAGGATATACAGTATTTTTTCACACATCGGAAACAACAAGTGTGAGTTGAGTTTAAACATCCTTATAAACGCAAATTTCTAACCCTAACCCTCCACTGGTGACTAGATCAACCTGAAGCCAACCTTGATTCAACACTTGATTGATTCAAACCATATTTCCCCAGTTTATATACAGTAGATGGGAATTCAACTAGCTGTTTCCCTTTTTTCACAAACTGTACGCTACTAGTAGGTTTAAACTGTAACTGTAAAGCCTTACAGAAGGAAGGCGTTCGTCTTTCTCCTCAGCATCAGGAGAGAACAGATCCACAACTCCTATCACAGAGATTGGCCGCTGCCTCATGCCGTGAACGTCTCCATTCATGCTGCAGCTCTCAGGGCTTTCTCCATTCCCACATGCGTCATCACCACTGCAGTCTTTATGCAATGATGTTTTTGCTGTCCTTTCTTCAGCCTGGAGTTCTGACACTTCCTCAGGAATAGAGTGCTTCCTGGAAATGAGCTGCCCGTAGTCTGAGATGGGCCGAGGTCTCGGGCGCCCATTCCTTCGTCTGGGCTTGATTGAGGATATTTCTGTGGATGCTGTGGCTGCATCTGTGGGTGATGTGGGCGATGTGGGTGACTCCGAGAGGCATGTTGGAGAGATAGGAGAGCTGGGAGTGCTGCTGGTTGTTGGGAGAAAATCTTCTGGTCCTTGTTGATCTGATGTTGCCTTGGGATCAGAAGAAAAGGTTAAAAATTCAATAAGGACAATGATGTTGACTTTCCTCTGTTCAGTAACGTGTTCAGAGATGTAGAACATAATGTCTGTTCAGAAGAACATTTGTTAATCAGAAACAGAGCAAAATGGTACTGCTAGTCATAAAAGTTCCAACTAGAAGCACGTCTTGGTTGGATCTCAGGACAAAACCACAAAAATTAGTGTGAAGCTATTTCAATGAACTTTATCAGGATTCTCGTGAGAAATGTTATTATCATGTGAAAGTATTCAAGTTCACACAATGATTGGCTCCACATATTGAACACAATAAACCATTATGCTTATCAAGTTCAAACAAAAACTGCAACAGAAATTGCACAAATATTCCACAATTAAATGTTATCATACTGTACATATGTCAGCAGGTCAAATATTGGCCAACGTTTACTCATTTGGAAATTGCTGTTCCTAGTCTGTTAGTCAGCCAGGGATATCAAACCTCACCTCTTGGTTTTCTCGATCTGAGTCTGGTCCCCGGCATATACACTGGAAAGGCACACAGTGGACTAGCACCATTGTGAAACACACAGAAACACAGACTGGCCTGTGTCCCCAAGGCCAAGTCCCAAAATTCTTTTTGAGGCCAGTAAAAGTCACTTGATTTCTAAAGTAAACAAATCAGATTTTCCCCATTCAAATGCAAAATCCTAGTCTTAGACAAGAACACATTTCACTCTAACGGTGTGTTCATGGTCCTGTCTACCTGGTGGTGCTGCTAGCTGTCCCAGGCCCAGCGTCCATGGTACTGGACTTTGATCCACTACGTTTCAGCTGGACGGAAGGGGGAGACGTGAGGCGGGGGACGTACTCACTCATAGCTGCCTAGCCTCCCACAGCAACAGGACTATGGAGCTGTTTTGCGCAAGGGTCACTAATCATAAAGCATAATCATTAACTCTGTCTTTTCCTTCAGTGTGGCTGGTAGCACAGAACAGCTGGCTTCAGCATGTGACTTTGCTAAATCAGAAGTCAGTAAATCAAAACACAACTGAAAGAAAAAGGACAGTGAAGAATTGTTATGCTTATGTCATTATTTATTTGACACCGAAGGGGACTCTGAACACACACACACACACACACACACACACACACACACACACACACACACACACACACACACACACACAGCTAGTTGTTGTTTTTTTTTGCATACAAGCTCAGTTCTGTCAAGTATCACACTGACAGGAGAACTTATCTCAGTGGGTTAAAATCATGCCAGATTCAAAGAACACTTCATAAAATCACTTCCAGGAACAGGAGGGTCAATGCCATTTAACTGTAGACTGGCATCCATAAATGATCTTAATGCATCTAGATTATAAGGAAGACAATCAATCTTTCCTGTTTCTCAGTGCTTCCTTCCTCTTTGAAACTTTACAGGAAGCCTGCAATCTAATGATTTCTAAATCCATGATAAAGGAGCTACCAATGTGTGATAGTGTGAAACATTTTGTAACCATGTTGTCTTTAGCTGCAGTACGTTTTATCCATCTGCAAGCAGTAATCAAACAGACCAGTTGCATAAAGATAACTCAGCTTGATGTCATCATTATTGTTTTATACACAGCCCGCATTGTGTCAGAATATTTGCATCTCCTGCGCCAATAAGCATGGAGAAAACACAACACTTGCTGCTTTCAGCAACATTACTATATACATTATGTATATTATGCATGTATAATGACCCCTGTCATCTTTATGAACATGGTTTTCCAAGTTACTCCCTTACCTCGTATGTTACCATTATGACCTCAGTCTGTTCTTGTTGTTGTAAAGGCTCTTTTTGGCTGAGTGGAGATGAATCACATTGTGCCACACTTGTTGTGGCTCCAGTCAGTGATTCATAATGAGCAGAGACACCAGGTGGAGCCTGCTCTGTTCTCTGTGGGAGCTCCACAGAAACCGGGCTGATAAGGACCTGGTGCTGCTCTGGGCTGACATCGTGTCCGGGCTGCGGATGGACCAGAGGGGTGTGTCCGACAGACATGACCCGGGCTCTGACGGGCGAGGGCCGGCGCTGTCGCTCGCTGGTTGTCAGGCAAGGCACGCGGCGGGAGTAGTCATCATGGAGGCGGGTCAGGGGCGACATGAGAGATGGAGAGGTGGGACTGGGGGAGGGACTCTGCCTTCGTCGGACAGTAAGGTCAGTCATGCTGCCTACTAGCTTTAACATCGGCCCCTTGGTCTTCACTGGGCTCTTCCTGCGGCCCCGGAGGTCCACTGAGGATGCGCTGGCTGTCCTCTGGATGTTTGGTGTCCCGTTTGACGTGTTTGGCGTCTCTGGGTCTTCCTGAGGCAAAGGAGGTCCTGGAGATGGGGCTTTGCGTCTGAAAGGTGCCTTAAATATATGTAGATTTTCTGCGCTTTTGCTCAGTCTGCTCAGCACCCTCACATTTGTGTTCTCATTTACATTCTCTGTTTGGTCATTCGTCTTGGATGTTTGATCTGGTTTCTGGCTGTCCGTAGCTTCATTTGTGCTTCTTCCTGCTTGTCTCCCATTCCCCATGTCAAGTAAAGAGATGCGTCCTGCTCCGTACGCTCTCCTGATACTCCTTGAGAGTCTTGAGTTGCGTGTGAGACCATCTCCTTCAACATTTTCCTCATCTTCGTAGTCCTCAATATCTGTTCCACACAAGCTCATCACAGTCAAATTTTTGCTGGTAAAATTGCCATTAGACACACTGTATCCTTCTGCAAACTCAAAACGATTTTTTGCATCATCTGGATCAGGGTCAATGTTGGCCACGACTGTGTCATTAGCCATTTCCTGATTTGATGAAGGGACATGCTCTCCATCGTGGGTGATTACCCCTCTACTCTGTATACCCTGGAGCACAGAGGAGCGGAGCTTTTTGAAGGAGTCCACAACACCCAGTCCTGACCAGGGGCCGCTGTTGCTGTCGCTGGCACTACCACAGCTGCTGGTTGAGGTGGGACTGTGAGTGGTTGGACTGTGAGCAGGGACAGGGCCCTTCCTCGAGTTAGAAAAAAGCTTCATAATTCTTGAGTAAGGCTTTCCCTCAGGTTGACCGATAACGGGGTTGGACCAGGCGGAGGAGTTGATGCCATTCAATCTGTTTTCATCAGGACCTGCAGTCATCGGCTGTACTTGGCCGCCACACCCAGACAGCAGATATGGGACTGCACTTCTGTCAGCTTGACTGTGGAATGGGTAAATATCACTGAGGGGTCGACTTTGGATCAGCGGGGCAGCTCTAGAGTTGCGGAGGCATGGGAGAGAGTCCTCGCTTGTGGACAAGACCCTGTCCTTCTGTTCTGCCTGCAAAACAAAACAGAGATTCATTTTAGAGATCTTTGCATTTAAAGATAATGGATGGTCCTATTTAAAGGTTTCTATGAAGAAATTACATTTGCTGTTAAGATAAAAGCAGATCAGACAACTTCAGATAACGAGAGAGAATAGTACAAGTATTTGTCTTAAAAAATGTACTTCTTACAGTAATATTATTTCAGGGACAGCTGTGAAAATGAATTGCTGAGAAGAACATTTGCATGAAAAGGACATACAGTGTTAAGGGGATGGCCTGAGAATAAACTATTGTGTGTTTACAGTACACAGTCCTCTGTGTATGTGTGTAAGAGAAGACAAATAGAGAATAAAGGGAGAGACACAGATCAACTGAAACACAAATATCCTTCAGTGTGCACAGGGTCCAGAGGAGTAAGACATCGTTCACTAAGAACACTACATGCATTTGTCCTTGGTGCTGTATTTCAATGTCCAAGGAGAGCTGAGGCCCAGGTTGGGGTGGTGTTGTTCTAAGTTCAGCTGTATGTGTACGTGTATGTGTGTGTGTGTGTGTGTGTGTGTGTGTGATTCAGGGCAGTGGCTAATGCAGCTGAGCCTTTGAAGTGAGGCTTTGTGAGCGTGACTAAGCAATGAAACTTGCTAATCCATTGTGATTAATGTAATAAATTGCCCAGTTTTCTTCAGATTATGTAGATGATAAGGTGATGGTGAGGAGAAGGAGGGTTGTGTGGTCTTCATCATTGACATAGTTTAACTCTTTATCCTAATCCATCGCTGTTTCATTGATTCTATTCCTTCGATTCCTGCAAATAGGTATTTTTCACTTTTAGACTTGTCATAGTAGGAAAAGTACAGCACAACATTAACGTCCCAGTAAGTCATGACAGTGTGACAGAGAGACAGCAGAAACAACACAAAACAATTCAACAGTTTTAACTTTGGTTCAAAAATCTACATAATGACACATCATGGTCACGCTATAGCTGGCAACTGACTTACACATTTAGCTAAATAACAATAAGATAACAAAAATGTAACCATGTAAAGACTACAGTTATAGAGACTACAGTATATTCACGACGATGACTATATAGTATATTGAATCACTATAAAATGTCATCACCCCATATTTTTTTCCAATCCTACAAAGAAATCATGTCTCTAAAATAACATTTTTACATGCATTTTTTCCTTCACAATATCCCTGCACCATGAGAAGAGAGAATCCGGCCATTTTCCAGAGGCTTTTTCCAGAATAGTTCACTGAATGTGACCCGATAGTTCTGTCTCTGCCATACAGAGTAGGATATGTGGTTGTAATATTAATATTATGGTGAATACCAAACATCATGTCAGATTTTATAGATACAGCAAAAATACTTTTCGTTGATGAAGGTTTAATTACAGTTAAATAGAACAATTTTACGTATTATCATTATATTCATGGTAACCCTTTAATCCCCCCATTTATCATTTATAAGCAGAAAACAACACACTATAATGTAGTTGTGAGAAAATATAAGGACAAATGTGTTAAATTAATGTACAGTATTTTCAACAGTTATATCTTCTCCTATGAAGATATGTTTTATATAATTATAATTGTGTTATACTATATTTTCTTTCATTATCTGTTTATATACAAGCCTCCAGTTGTGAATGTTTCACAGGAGGAGCTAAAGTTGTTGACAACTTCATCATCAATAAACACTTAAAAAGCCATTACAACTACATTACAGTGTTATAAACCATTAACTAACTGTTTATATACTACTTATAAATGATAAATGGGGTGTTACCATATTCACTTTACTGCTGATAGTTGTACATTCCTTGCAGGAACAAAAAGGTATTCAATTAAAAATGTTGGGATATTGTCAGTATCACTGCGTTCTAACACAAACTGAAAGCATTTTTTTTTTTTTTTTAGCTTTGAAGGCAGTGTTGCTTCCTCTGACTGCTATGTGCACATGCAGGGAGTTGCAGGGATCCTGGAACGTTCCCATACCTCCCATCCCCATGCGTGTTCAGCAGCAGATGGGCTTTCTCAGTCAAACTCTCTGTGGAATCTGCTGTCACTTCAACCAGCCTGCTCCATCACACTGAACACTTATGTAAACACAGAGCCACCGCTGCCAAGCACCGCTGCTGACAGACAGTAAACACCCCTTGTGAACAATGCGCTGCTTTCAAAGCTATGCTGAATTGTCTTCTTTCTTCATCTACTTTCTCCCCCTCAGCCACTGAAGAATCACGTTGAGTAGCAACTGGAAAAATAAATACGGGATCAATAATTCCATCTATTTTTCAAGCAGAAAGATAGGAGATAGGAAAGGAATTTCTACAACCCGAGTCGCTTGTTTTTGTTTTGAATACTCGCATCATGCTATCAGCCATTCTACCAACTGTGCTATCCTTCAACACCTTTCTGCCCTCTCCCTACACTTGGCGCCAACTGTCACAGACCAGTTGGTGTCTACTAATGCTTGGCAGAGCTGTTAGTCAGAACCAAACTGCGCAGGTTTCGAGTATGGTATTTCACAAAAACACAACACAGACTTAAAACATCAACAACTTTTATGCAATATGCTTTATACACCAATTGCTCTACTGTATATTAGTTTCTGTGACTTTTAACTATGCCCTTTAAAACTGGTGATGGCTTTATGAGCCTTACTGTATCTTTAATCTAGACTGAATGCATCGATCTCGATGACAATGTTAGCTATGATGTGCAGGAAGGAAGGCATTTCCATCAGTAAACACACTTGTTTCACTGTTGAAGTGGTCGGTCTGTTGGCAATCCATGACTACCAATTTTACAAAACAAATTCAATATCGACACCTGCAGTTTCCTTAACTATGAAAATATGCTTTTACCCTGAAAGATAAAATACAAAAAAAAGGTATTGTGCACTTTTTACTTAAGGTACAGTATCTTTATACTGTCCAGAATACATACACAGTACAGGAATATTTTGTATGGAAAGGCGTAATAATGCAATTCTGAAAAAATTTTCATTTCATTCCATCATTTGGTTATTTTATCTCAAAGTTAAGATCAAAAGTTTACATTTTAGGCTCTAGCATACTTTTTTCCCTCAATATTTTCTGAAAATAAACACTGTAAATAATATATATAAATGTATAAAAGCATTTTACTACAACAACATTAGACAAAATGTCTAAACCTATGCATACTGCAACATCCAGACAAATATTACTTACGTATATGTTAATATCACGCTCTACTGTCTGTGAATGCAGATCACTTTTACCATGTTGAACTTTCCTATATCATCTTTGCTCTGTGTACCAGGATCGCTGCTGCTCTCCGGCTTCCTCTTGCTAAACTGTGGATGGGAGTGGCACTCTGGGGCCCTGGTCCAGAGTTAATTAAGAGCTCAGGGAGGAGTCCCCCCCACACATGGCAGCCAGCTGGAGCCATCTTCAGATTAGAGTCCCAGAGACAAGGCTGAATGCTCACCCAGATACAGACACATAAACATGTATACAAGGGCTAAAAGAATGCACTCCAAAAACACACACACACAATTAGTTAGAGCATCCTTTCTCATAGTGCATGGCCCAAGTCCATGTGTATGTGTGTGCACGTGCACTCACACGCATGTGTGCATGCACAGAGAGGAAGGCATTTTAATCATTGACTCCCTTCCTGTTTGGCTAGAAAACCCAGGCAGTTATGTAAGGAGTCATAAATGCATAGTGATAAATGACCTCCTACCAATAGATCACCTCTGCAGAGGTATGTCCTGCCTGAGGCTAGGATAAAACTCATTAGGCCAAAATGAACTGAGCATTAAATTAAAAGACCACCAGATAGGGAAAATGAAGGGGAAAGTAAGCTTTTCTGTCATTTTCCATTCTCTGGCTTAACTCTGAGACAGACACAACCACCCTGGAGCAACACCACCATTCCTTTGTAAGCTGTCACTTTACGGGTTGTCTATTTGTCTCGATGAATTAAAGCTGTGAGGAAGCAGACTTCTAGGATGTCCTAAAGCAACACCACGTAGTGTTTCAAAGAACAGATTGGCCAATTAGCTAAATCAGTGTACGTAACTAGGGTTCTGTGTAACATAAGCTGAACATATGTTCATTACTAGAGTAAAAGTTCACTGTATTTTGTCTTTCAAGTGAACGAGTTCATGTTTGTGGTTCTACAAGTATCTGGCAAGATTAAGAAACAGTTTACATATTACGTATTTGAATCCATATTAAAATCTTTTTAGCCTGGATGCTTGTTGGCTGACCTTAAAGACTGTTTCCAAGCAAAGATCAAAAGTGTCAGCAACAAAAAACCTGAAGGTATCTGCTGTGGGAGGGAACAGTATGAGGGAGTGTATATGTTTGTGTGTGTATAGGCTATTCTTCTGCCATACCAGTAATAATCTGATTAGTGGAGCTTTACCAGTCTGTGTTCAGGACTAGTTTCATCTACACATGATAGCCTAATCAGGGAGTCAACTAAGCTATTCCGCACTGACTGAGAATGACACCCAAAGCTTGTAAATAGCCCACCAGGACTTAACCGAAGGGGGCAACTTGGCCTGTGTGCACTATATATCTTAATTTGTCCATAAGAAATATGTCACCTCTTTTATGGCCACAGACAACATGTGCCATCTGGATCAGGTGAGCACACAATGCCACCAGTTCAGTTTCCTGGTTAAAGTCTCATATTTGGCCGTGACCTAGTTCCTCATTTTTTGATCTGGCAGAGAGAAGGAGATTGGGAGATGGCACGCCCCTTTCTATAGAGCGTGGGAAGTACAGGTACAGGCCAAACCAGGGAGTGTCTCCACTCTCACAGGCAGCTAGTTACTCACCTGATCTGCTAAGGACTGTCATAGAGACATACAGACAGAAATCTAACACCACACAGTGCACAAGGCTTAGAGAGGACAAAACACCACTGAGACTTGTTGTCAACAGTCAACAGTGTATCCTGACAGCGGTGCAACAATAACCAAAAGGCTGCTCCATCAACATTCAAAATCCATGAAAACAGAGCCAGACTCCACAAATATTGTATAGGGATCTGAGCCAATCTTAAACATTGGTTCCCATCCGTTTGTGAGCTTGGAAATAGTTTATGTTCCAGGTCTACAAGCATTTCCGACAACGAACATAATATTTCCCTGGCACGAATGTCCTTTTTGACTCAGTCACAGCACTGAAAATTGATGGTTAAAGTTACTTCTTTGCTCTATGGACTTGAAGTGCAAAAGGACGGAAACTAACTAAGTTCACAAACTACAGACACACAGACCTCATGAGACAGAATTACAACTGTGTATGAAATAGACACTAAAATTATATTGTAGGTGTTTAGTCCTGTGCTGAAATTATTTTATATATCCTCCATAAAGCAGAGGGCCGTGACCTTAAACAATAAACTATCTAGACACCACAGATTAGCTCTAGTATAAAAGTAATCTGAGAGCTATGAAAATAAATTACTTAATTGCGAGCAGGGATGCCAGCAGACTCCTACGAGAAGTGCAGCTAAATTATTATATGCCCAGAAGAATCTGAAAACAAGGAGCTATGAGGGGGGGATTATACTGAGTACTTTTCTAAGCCCATAAAGAACTCTGGGGACCAAACTGCTTATTTATTTCTGCATTAATTAACTTTCTCTGGCCATAAAGCTCTTTGTAGTTGGTGGCCCCCCCAAAAAAACCCCTCCTTCACCAGCTCCCTGCACAGCCTGGCATCTCCCACATCACTATAACAACCACGGCTGTAATGCACTACAATAACCCCCTCAGGTCTCATTTCAACCAGGAACACAAGAGGGACAAATCACTGCCACTCTAATGTGAGCCCCAACTAATAGGAATAATCTCAAGGAAGTCTTACTTATCGCTCGCATTATCCGTGAATTAAAAAGTGAAGAGAAAAACCTTTTCTCACCCTGCTCATAGTCGCTGATGTTTTCCCTCCTGGCCCTTGTGTTTTTTTTGTTGTTGTTGTTGTTGTTGTTGTCGCACATCAACAGAGCAGCTGTTTTTGTTGCTCAGCCATGGTGAAGCAGCCTCGGTTCCTCTGAGGTCCGGCGGCTCGTCGCCTCGCACTCCCCGTCCTCCGGCACGAACATGTCGGGTGCGAACAGCCAAGACAAGCGCGCCGACCAGTGCCGACCAGTGCCGACTAGTCGGCCCGCAACATACTGAGACGAGGCGCCGGCTGACTTCTTGAACGCGGCGGGTTAGCAACTCGAGCTAGCTCACAGGTAAACTTCTCCTTAATTGCGCAAGCACTGCGGTTTTTAAATTTCGCTTTCGCCGACCCGGCAAAAACCTGAGGGGGAGTGAAGTGAGTCAATAAATAAGTAAATATACACTGAGTCGCGCGAAAGCTGCCGGAGTTGCTCAAGAAAAGCAGATAATTCCGCAGACTTCTCCAGTTAACAGAGGTCTTTTCTTGGAGGATTGAGCATCATTAATGCACTTGTTGCAGTGTGTGTGCCAGGGGGCGGGGCTTCGAGGGGTTACGGTGGAGGTTACTGGCTGACCGCGGCGTGACCAGCCCGGCGGCAGCCAATCGCGAGCGAGCGGCCGACTCGGGGCCACGCCCCCGTCGGTTCGCTCTTCATTGAGGAAGAAAAAAAAGAGAAAAGACGACGTCAAAAAAAAAAAAAGAAAGAAGAAGACTGGACCTTCCAGTTGGTGTTGCACTGTCTTTCTCGTGTCATGTGACTCTGTTGCGCAGAGACAATGAACATGTCGGGTATTTTTGTCGTGCGTGCCCATCCCCGAATACCAGAGGAAGAAGCTGGATGACTTTAGTTGAATGTTTCTCTTTAAAGCGACACGACAACGAAGGTAGAAGAAGAAACACAGGGCTGAGGGAACCCTTGGTTCTACAGACCTGACATGACACCATCCTTTAATCTGTTTAATGTCGTTTTTTTTAAATTTATTTACAAGCTGATGCTCTCATTTCAGTAGAATTGACATGTTCAAGAACGAATTTAATTGATTAAACCACATAAACAAACAATGACAGTAGTGGGAGAAAATTCTGATAATTAAGTAGCAATACAAAAGTCTTGCATTCAAAGTAAAAGTATAGATTATAAGTATCAAAAAGAAAAGTATTCATAATGCAGAAAAAATTGCCCCTGTGAGTGTTCAATTATATCATTGTGTTATTTTCACTGATGCACAAGTTTGAACTTCTTTATATTCCTGCATGGTTCATCTACAACAGTGAGTTGTACAATCCCACTCCATGTTTTGTATGTAAAATAGTGATCAGCAAAGCAACCACAGTAGTCAAATAAATGCAGTTGAGTAAAAAGTATAATGTTTCCCCCTGAAATATAGTGGAGTAGAAGTATTAAATAGCATAACACGGAAATAATCAAGTAAAGGACAAGTATCTCAAATCTGTATTAAGTAGGTAGTTGAGTAAATGTTACATTCCACCACTGCAGAATGCTTTAAATCAACTAAAGTGTAGAGGCAGGCTGATCTCTTCTGACCGATTCTTTCGAAACATTTCAGTTTTTTTGATACCAGAAATTAAAAAGTAATCATATTTTATTCAAGCCTCAAAGATTAAGAACCCAGAGAAGGTAGTATCATCATCTTCATCAGCAAAGAGCCCATTGTACAGCTCTCCTCCAGCCACCTGCAGCCACACCTTGTCCCCCACTGCCAGGTGCAGCACAGCGCCCCCTGCTGCCTGATCCTCACTGCTCTGGTAGTTATCTGTGGTGTGGATGATCTTTGCACCGTTCTTTATGAGCGCCACCTTCACGTTTCTGGTGTAGACAGTGATGTGGTAGGTGAAGAAATAGGCTCCTGCTACGGAGCAGGTGAATCTTCCTGTTTGTACATCATAGTGATTCTGCTGATTGTAAATAATCTTGTCAAACCGGATGGGTGCATTAATGGCTGGGAGTTTCGATTGTGCTGTGAGTCCCACAGAGAAAGCGCTTTTAGAGATAACAAGTGCATCTCCCTTCTCACCCTTATCACCTCTCTCTCCTCGAGTCCCTCTGTCCCCACGATAACCAATATTGCCTTTGTAACCTGGAACACCAATTTCCCCCTTGGGTCCTGGCCTGCCGGGGGGGCCCAATGGTCCCTGAATGCCTCTGTCACCTTGAAGGCCAATTTCCCCCTTAGGACCCTCTGGTCCAAGAGGCCCTAAATCGCCTTTAGGTCCTTGGGGTCCAGGCAGCCCGAGCTCTCCCTTGTTTCCTTTCAGGCCAATGGGCCCTTGGACTCCTTGGGGCCCCATTTTCCCAGGATGCCCCCGTTCTCCATTATCTCCCCTCTTTCCTTTGAGCCCTGGTGGGCCAACAGCACCTGTAAATGACAAGCACACAATAATCCTCCTTATCCTTTTCTGCTCAGTGTTTGCTTTCATTACATATGTATTCCAGAAAGCCAGATAAGGTACATCAAATATATAATAAATTTTGCTAAAGTACAAATAAAGTATATACAGCTAGTAAAAATAGGTAAATGTTTCAATACAGGTTACTTTACATCTTTATTCTGAAGATACATACCAGGTTCTCCTTTGTCTCCCCTGTAGCCATCTTTGCCTGCTGCACCAACAGGGCCAACTTCACCTTTTAATGGTTGATTCATAAATTAATGTTATTATAAATTGCGAAGTTGAAGCTTAAGACATAACTACTGTGCATGGAATCAAGTTCCAAAGGAGAAGTTTTCTCTTCTAAACTTACCTTTATCACCTTTGTCCCCTGTGAGTCCATCTCGGCCGTCTCTGCCAGGTGTACCATTGTGTCCAGGGTCCCCTGGTATCCCAGGGTATCCACAAACACAGCCTTTATTCTGGGCTTGTTCCTGTGCAACACACCTGGCCGCCAATAGAAAGAGCACGAGAGTAAACCTCATCTGCAACATTGTACCTGATGCACCTGTCCAACAAAACTAATATCCCACAATGGAAAAACCTTTTAGAATAAAATAAATTTAAGCCAGAGCATAGCTCGTCTCAAAACTTCACTCAAACGCGAACATGCATCAAAGAATCTTCAAATTATCTTCAAACAGGCATACTCAAGAGGAAGACGGTGGAACAAAATACAACTACGACACCAACCAAAGAAAACACAAGCTGGACAAGAACTTTGGACAAGGGTGACCTCAGTCCTCAAAGCCATTTCATTGGTGTGACTGTGTTTTTGGCTTACTTATTGAGTCTGTCGGTTACACATCACCTGTGCCCTTTCATATGCTTCTCTAGTCTAGTTGAGGCTAATAATAAGCATAGAGTGTATGTGAGGCCCAGACATGCATGAGGCCACATAGTTTCCCAGGTGCTGCCTTTCTATACAGTTTAGCAAACAGGATATTAAACTTAGGCAAATGATTACACACTGCCACTACACAACTTGCATGGCAGAATATCTTATTTTTAATGGAGCAGTAAAAAAATGGCATTAGGAATGAATGCCTTCAATTAATATTAGCTGTTGTTTTTGTCTAACATTTAAATGGCAGAACTATATTGGGCTCTCTTTAGTCATTGGATGCTAATAGCAAACTAAAATGTGAATTCATGCATGCTCTTCTCATACGTGCTCTTTAAAATGCCAACAGACGGGTACAATTGACCCCATAAACTGGATCATTGACATAAAATGTGACCTTTTGTGGTCACAAAACCCAATCCCACCTCACTAGAGAATATATATGGTTTCTGCTTATCTTAATGATAGTGCCCCTCAGATGTTATCTAGATGCTAGACTGATTTAAGTGTTAACCATGTTTAGAGTAGACATTCAATCACTGAATTTCCATAGGCTGGTAAAAGCTGTACAAAGGAAATGGAGAACCACAACTATTCCCACATAACAGGACAATACAATGTTTTAGAAGCACGTTATGGCAGTTTTGGTGACTCTGCAGAAGGTAAGATCAGCTATTAAACAGCATTACTGGACCAGCTAGGGATTTAATATCTTACTGAAGGTCACTCAACAAGGCACAGGTTTTCTGGCACACAGGCTTGAATCAGGACTATCTGGTAGAGGAGCAGTCATCCCCATCATTATGCTGTGCTGCTGCCCCTTTATTAGATTGTGTACAGTGAGGAGAGGCAGGAGGGATGGGCGCAAGGGTGGAGCTGGAACATGAGGCCAAGATAAGACCAAAAAAAAAAAAAAAAAACACAACACTGAGCACACGGCATACACCCCTGACTTCCCAGCTATCAATATACCCAGATGGTGTGTTGCATAGACTGACACAAACATATGTTCACATACTTTATTTGTTCAATAATTCTTCTCACAAGCCTCCAGATATAAATATATTGAAAAATATAAACATGACAATACATAAAAGTGCACATTCAAGCAATGTCTTTACCTGGCACCAGAAATGGAAACTTCACTGTCATACACGTTGGATACTGCACATTTACTTGGTTGGGCACAAAATAGACACATTATGGACAAAGATGTAATCTAAAAAACAAATAACAAGGGCATGGCTCAGAATGAATGAAACTCAGTTACAGTTTGAGGCCAATATATCAGGACCCAGTCTCTGTAGTCCCATAACCAGGCACAACGTGAGGTTGATTTGGTTACAGAGGATACTGCAACAAGTCTTCAGACAAGATAACAGAGACATCGTCAGTCATTGAGTTCCATTAGTTTTAAGGCAAAATAATTACACAGTAACTGACCATCCTAAAACAATGATAAATGTAAATAAATGTATACATAAATACAAATAAATAGCATACAGCATGCTGTAACAGTAGCTTACAGTATTCCAAATGTGAAATGTGAATAACACTGATGGCTTGATTAAGAGATTTTAATCTTAAATTCTCTGTGAGACTAAATTGATGTTGAATGACTTTGAGTTTCACATTCAGTAATTATTTGGACACGGAAAGTAAGGACTCAAAGCTAGAGAGGGAACATTACATTGCAAAAGGGAGGAGAAGGGAAGAGCAGGAAGAGAGCTTGAAGGAGATCGACAATATTTGACATCATTTCTTAAGACAGAACACTCTGTTTGGGAAAGCAGCAGTTCCAGGGAAGTTGAGGTTAACATGGCAGGTGCTACAAAGGATATTAAGGTTACAACTTTTGTGGTATTAGTAGAAAATAAGGTCTGGAAGCAGGGGAGTAGGTTAGCTAGTAAGTGGTCTACATGATCTGACGGTGCATACCGTAGCCCGTCATACCAGATTGAGAAGCCCCGCGGTTGCTGCCCATCTGCAGGCCGATTAAACTCTGGCCTTGGCGGAGCTGCTCTTCACTGAACTCTCGCCGATACGCCTGGGCTTTCCTATACATGTACAACAGTTACAAGGTGAGGCAGAGGGACATGATGCATCATTGGCATGCAGTTGTGAAAATGTGAAGTTCCCCTGTTACAGTGAAGTTTCTCTATACCTGTGAAACCAGTCTCGATCACCTCTGTAATGCCCATCGTCCTTAGTGACAGCCACACTCCCCAGAGCCATGAGAGTTCTCTGCACTGCTGCCATGTCCTTTCCTATGAAGCAAAAGGATGATGTTGTCATGACATGTAGTGAAATCATTGTAAAAACTAACATGAATGAATGTATACCAGAGTAAGTAATCAGAGGTAAAATCACCTTCCCAGAGGTCCACGGTTTGAAATATGTCAGTGGTTGTGACTCCATAAGCCTCAGCTGCTTGCAGGAACTGAGAGATCTTCTCCATTTGTTTGAAAGCCATCTGCGTCTCAGGAATCTTCTTAATAGGCTCCTTCCCCCTCGGATAAAGGCTGTTAATGAGCCTACAGAGGATCTGGGATAAAAGAGTTCAGAAATCTGGATTGATCATGTTAAACTGACACACTGACCATAAAAAAAAGGACTGTTAACTCACCCTAAGATGTGTCGTGCCTAAATGCCATAATTCATATTTTTGGTGTAGCAGCTTTCTCTAACCTTCCTGTGTCAATTTCTACTCTGTCAGTTATTTGAAACATTTCCAAGACTGATGTCATGCCTCAACAGAAGAGGTATAAAAATGCATTTGGATTTAGTTGTGAAAGCTGATACCCTTTATAAATGTGAGACTAATTCCCCTCAGTGAAAATGCAACATGTTTTGAGGCTGCATTGCAGTATTGCCTGTTGATTTACTTGTTGGTGCAGAAATGGATGTCTCTGCCTGGTCTATGATGGATTTCTCGGAATGATTTCTTTTAACAATAGAGTCAGCAGGAGTGTCAAGTAAGAAGACATTGTAGCACCGTGCAGGGTACATTTTATAATTGGTTGTCAATTAGGTCTTACAGTGCCCAGCATTTTCGGGGTGGAGACAGATGAGTTTTTTCATCAAAGGCTCCGACAATGACTCAGTACAAAATTCTACATTTGCAAAGCAAGGACCACTACAGTTGATTTTTCAGTAATTTTTTCCTCTTTCTATCAGTTGGACCCACTCTTTCAGCTAGGAGTGATGATAATTACCAAATATAATGTCTCAACACTGTAAATTCAGATTTCAGGAGTAACTGGCAACATAAATCATGTTGCTTATTTTAGTCTTTTTTGCTAACATGGGCTCTTTAAATCTAACAAAGCTGGTATTGAATAATTCAATGGTTATTTCTATTTTAAGTACAGGTAGCGCAGCCACTCACCGTCCCATCCATCAGCCATTTCTGGAAGTTCTGTCTGCCCGGCTGCGGCTTCTCCAGGTTTCCTCCACACTGTGCAACTATCCAGTCCACCAGCCGCTGCTCCAGGTCTGGGTCGTACTTCTGCTCGATCTTCTCCTGCACCTCTCGGCTCAGACCGTAGCTGGGCCCTCTGTTCGCCATGGCAGCTCTCGCAGCACTCTGGTAGATGAAGTGTATAGTATCCCTGAAGAGGACAAATTGCAATAATGTTCCTATAATATACCTGTTGTAGTACAGCAGTGATTATTTTGATAATGACGGCTACAGGATAGCTACAATTCTTTGTAGAGTTAATTTTTTCTCTGTTTAATACTCAGGTTTGAGTCTCTCTATGTGATCCATCTCTGGAGCTGTAGCAGGGAAGGGTGTGGTCCCTGGCTGCTGTCCCAAGCAAGGACAAGCCCTTCTTATTGCTATGGTAACAATCAAGCCTGTTTCCGGCAGGCTGTGTGCAGTGATGTGCTGACTGAGATGATGGTTTGAAGAAATAAAGCGTCACCTCCAGCAGGCGCGAATTAAACAATCAAATGTATTTTCAGAAAGTTACGAAACATGCATTCAAACAACGTAGAACAGTTGTATATTTAGTTTAATTAAATTACGTCAGTCCCCAGTGCCGCATATAAAGGGTCTGTGTTAATTCTTCAGTTGTCTTTGCTGCATTTGTTTTGTTGGACGCAATTCAGTCAGATTAATTCAGTATATTTAAATAAAGTCCCGCCATCTATTGCTACGCAGTCTGCAGCCTGTTAAGCACATGAACGTTTTCCACAAGCCGCGGCGGATCTCACGCAGCAGCTGCGACACCGCATCCGCACGCACGAAGCATCGCACGCAACGTGTCGCGCAGTCAAAGCTCAGAGCTTTTCACCCGGCAAAAAAAAAAAAAAGTCCCCGCGCACTCACCCACCGAAGAGGACGGATCTGTCCGCGGCGCTGCGTTTCAGTCGCGCTGAGCTGGGCAGGGCTGAGGAGGATGCCGAGCTGACGAAGCGTCCATGGAGCGCGGCACAGGCGCGTCGGGGCCAGGCTGGGTCCGGTGTGTCCGGGAGGGGCCACTCGCTCGCTCGCTTTATATATATATATATGCCCCCTCCTCCAGGAGGGGTCCCCAGAGGATCCCAGCGCGCAACGCGACGCGACGCCGCTTCCGGACAGCGGTCACCGTAGTGCGAGGCTCAGCTGCGGGCGGCACCGGAGTGACCCTCGGCGAGCCGAGGCACATGATGCTGCCGAATTAATTTAATTCATCTTTTTCCCCCCCTCTCCTGACTTATTATTATCTGTTCGGCTTCTGCACAAGGCAGGCACTATGGTTTAGTGTTCGTTACAGCTTCTGTCTCTTTGTTTCAGTAATGAGAACCATTTCTCTTTGCTTACTGAATTAAGAGTTTTATCATAGTGGATAAATATTCGAGGGAAACGCAGCTCGCAGAGTGCTGTGGCTTAATGTGGAAAGTATGCAGCTTTATTTTAAGCAACTACACTACAAAACAACAAAAACGTGGGAGTACCTACACAGCATTTCCTGTTTAACAGATATCTGTGGTGCAAAACTATGATTTATGTAAAAATGATAGCAAAGGGAGCCCATAGTAAAACATATCTCATCTTGTATTACAACTGTCATGCTTTATGCTCTCATAAATCAATGTTTGATTGTGGTTTTGACACAAAAAATGACTGACTACATGGCTAAACCATGAGTTAAAGGTCAGCCCTGCAATAAAGTGGACCTGAGAGAGTTAAGTGGTTGGTTTCGCCCCATTGAGCACAGTGCAGCATGTGGCCAATTACATGTTAATAATCAACAGTCCTCCAGTGGCTCCATTCAGCAGGCCTCTTTATGGCTAAAGGCCAGCAGGTATGAGGAGTCATGTAACAGAATGTTCTGCTTACAAAAATAAACTTCATATGGCTGCAGCTTACAACCCTCGATGATTCTGATTCACTATATAGAACCATGCATACCTGGTAAATTAAGTTTCTGTGAATGTTTTACTGTTTTTTCCATCTGGATTTGTATAAAAGAAATGCCCTTATTTTGAAATCCTCTTTTTATCTGTTTTTTCATGGTGATTTGAGTTGGGGTCTGATTTTGACACTTTTACAGCTTTCATAAGAAACACTTGAGTGTACCTAACTTACAACTAATGATAGGTTTCTGTTATTCAGCTCTCAATTTCCTACAATTGTCAATACTTAAGTATTATGTATGCTTTCAATGTCATGTCACTATCTTAATTCATAAAGACAGTTGTTCTTTGTCAGCGGATTATGTTGTGCTAGTTGTGGTAACAGACTGAGACCTGCACTGTAGTGTGCAGAGGTTTTATTGGCCAAAATGGGTGAAAAGTGATTAAAAAAGGCACAGGAAAACTATGCGTCTAAGTATGGTGGGAGGGGAAAACAGTCAAACAATAAGAATGGCGGCAGAGACAGCAGCAAAAGACCTAATAAAGGCCAACATAACACTCCATATAATAACCTGGAACACATACAAATGCAACCTGAAGATACAAGGGAACAGCTAGCAGGAGAGCTCCCTTTCAATACACTTTGCACTGTAACGGCTGGTTGAAATGACAGATGAAGTACGAGGAGAATAACAGATGGTTAAAAGGTCATATTTGGCAGAGAAACATGCCATTGTTTGGTTTCTTGAGGGTTGACTCCGCAGCAAACACAGTCCTTTTCTCTTTATCTCGGCAACCTCTCAAGATCACTCCCCCATCCCTTACTCAGACCAAAGTGGTCAGCTTGTCTATGAGATCGTCAATAGTGTAGACCATGAGCTTGATGTCATCCTTATCGGACATACGGTGCTGGCCATGTCGCCGAAGGATGACATCCACATCAGGGCTGAGGATGCGTTCTGCAACCTGCATGGAGATGTGCCAGGGGACGTCGTCATCTTTGAGCCCATGAATGAGACGTACGGGACAGGTGATGGGGATGGGACTGTGGAGCACACAGTGATTTTCTGCCTCGCGCAGAAAGTCCATGCTAAACTTGTAAACACCCTCCTCAGAGTGTTTGGTGGGCACTGTCCACTCCCCCTTCTCCTCATACTCCTTGCGTGTCTGCATATTCAAAAATGGACAAATGCAACTCAGAAAAACATTTAAATGAAAATGCCTGCTAAGTTTCAAACAAGAGAACAAAAATGTCTTGATATATGTGGTAATATCATATGTTTTTACCTCCAGAGGAAGAGAGTTAAACGATGTGACAATGTGGTCAGCAGCAGTGGAGATGCCCACAAGTGCAGCAGTCTTCTCTGGTCTAGCAATGGCTGCCAGCAGCATGAGCCAACCGCCTATACTGGAACCCACCAGTATCTACAAGGATGTAAAAAACACCATAAATAGACTGTAAATCAACTGATTAATAAAAAATTAAAGACAACACCAGACTCATGCAGTATAACCAGAGCAGTGAAAGACAATACCACAAATGTGGAAACACAGTGCCATCTTCTGGAGATGTGGTGGAACATACAATGAGTGCTACAGATGGAGGTTGAAAGGATTTTATCAATTCCAATTGTATTATTGATTCTGCTCGACCTGATGTTTTTATTGGTTTTTCAATAAATCCCCTCTTGGTTTTATAGTGTTCATTTTATTACTTAATCTTTTGTAAAAAGCTAAGCTTGATGAACATATATAATACATACATTTAGAGTTATTTAATTTGGATGTTTGACCTTCACTGTACAGAAAGATGTATGTGCAGACATTGACACTAGAAGGCTGTTTTTCATCTGTGTTTCACAACTAGTTTTGAGCAAATTGTGGTCCCGTATGCAACTTACACAAGTGTGATGTGGAAATTTGAAGACCCCAGTGCAGATACACTGAGAATGGACTTTAAGTAGGCAACATCTTGTGTCCAGCAGTTAAACCTTTAAACTTTTGAATTTTTATGTTCATAGAATCTGGATTTTTGAATGAGGGAGAAGGACTAGACATAATTTGAAGACTTTTTTTTATAAGGTAACCATATCAGACACAAATTATTTTAATCAAAGGGGAATATTTTATATGCCTTAAAATATGTTTGGAGGAAATCGTCAGTCAAAAACAAAAAGATCCACTAAAAAATAATGCCTAATTAACTAGTAGAATTACAGCCGGAGTTTAACATTAAAATATTTATATTGTGTTTACAAAATAAATTTTTCAAGTTTGGTTGTAACACAGATACACTGTACCACTTGGCTGCAGGGTCTTAAAAACATAAAATCCTTGTAATTGAATAAGTGCATATTGTTTTTGTGAGCATGAATTCTAACATTAAGTCACTGTTTGCAATGCACAGAAATCAATAATTAATAGTGTCATGGTGAGATGGATCACATAAATCTGATAATTTGAAATCTGTTCTAAATGGGAACAACTCTCAATTCACATTCCTGCTTGGCAAAGTTTTCATAACTTCATTGATTACTAACCACCAGTAACTTGCAAACAGGCATGACCTAATAAATATTTACCTGTGGCCCCTCTGCTAACTCATCCAACACGTAAAGGACGTCTTTTTTCCAGGTACCAATAGTTCCTTCAGCTAGCACCCCCTCTGAGGCCCCATGTCCTGTGTAGTCAAACCTGGGAAAACATAAATAGAACAGCCCATGGCCATGGGTATCAGAGGTTAAAACAAAGGCACGCCATGAAGATTACAAGGTTAATTTTGATGTTTTAGACATTAAGAGTACAGTGACTCAGATATATACTATCTTATATTATATCTTTGAGTATTCAGTGAGAGGTTTATAAGGGTTGGAGGTTAAATTGATTAAAATACTGAAATGATTCATTGAAAATTGAGAAAATTAATCTTTAATTTTTATTTTCATGATTAATTGCTAGTTATGGCTTCTGATACATCTAACTGAAAAATATCACAATTAGTTATTACTCAGGTGATCGGGTCTTTTCAGTTGCTAACTCCTTACTTCTATTAAATGTCTCAAATAACGACTCTAAAAAACAAATTAAAAATACAGTTTTACTTATTGTCAACTTGTGCTTCTCCTATCTGAGCCTATTTGTTTAAGACTTAAGTTTAAGAGTGTAACTGTGGGTGCATGCATTGTTTCCCGTTCATGTATTTTATTTTTGCTCCCTACAACATACTGTGTTGTAAGAATAGAGTTTAATTTGATGTAATGCTGTAAAGTTGTACTGTTTTGTAGGTTTCTCAGTTGTAAAGGAGGAAAACCAACACTATGGTAACTGCATGTATGAGGTACGTCTAGTTGATCTGATCTATTGTGCATTTAGTATGAGATTGTGAGCATGCATTCCTCTTTTAGGAGGTGTTTGGATGACTCACCTAAGGTATGAGTGCCCTAGTGACCTACAGAACTCCTCCAGTGATTCGGCTTTCTGCCCATTCATACTGGAGCCATATCCTGGGAGGAAGACCACACCTGGACTCTTCCCCTTCACTCTTCTGTAGGCCAGCTTAGGAAGGTCTGGTCGAGAAGCATACTGGACTGTGGACTTGTGTCTCCTGTCTCCTGGTTGACACAGCACAATGTATTATTTGTACATCAAAACATGTTGTGTAAATGATTCAATGTGCGGTATAGTAGCTTAATCGGACAAACAACTTGGCCGAATACGTTACACCCCATTTTGTAGGACAAGGCTCCTTTTGACGCAAATTGGGAAAACCCGCACATGGGAACTGAGGTTAACAGCGTGGGCACAGCCACGAATTTACATTTACACGTTTAAGCGAGGCTAGTTAATGTCGAAATGATGTAAAATACTGAGGAAATCAACAAAGACGGCGCAAAAAAAAGCCACAAGCGCAAACGGGGCACCGTTCACATGCCCTGAATTTTTAAGACGACGCAGTCTGTGTCAGCCACACCCCCCTTGTCTGCGTTTAAACAGCCTCGTGTGAAACTCAAGCGTTGTGAAACTGTTCGTGCCTCAAGCGGAGACTTGGACAAACCTTCCAGACGTTTTGAAGACATGGCTGCGAGCCCTCCATTGCTTAATATTTGTGAAAGTCCTCTGCGACAGGACCTCAGCGCCACGGCTGCCATACTGCTCCGCGACCCACTGAGGAAGTATCGCGAGAGTAGAGGCGGTGACTCTCGTTCACTCACAGAGCACTTCCGTTGTAGTCCATTACGTTAGAACTACAATACAGTGCGGTGGTGCTAAGTATTCAGGGTATTCAAGTAAAAGTACTAATACTGCAATGTAAAAATACTCCATTACAGATAAAAGCCCTGCATTCAAACCTCTGCTGAAGTAATAGCACAGAAGTATTATTATTAAGTATCAAAAATGTACTTAAAGCAATGGCCACTACACTACCGCAGTGATGTAAAGTATAAAGTAGTAGAAAATTAAAAAGTAAAGTACAAATACTTAAAAACTGTACTTAAGTGCAGCACTTGACTAAATACAGCAGTGAGATTTCACCATTGCTGTGGAGTTGCTTGCTCTTAGCAAGGATATGATGGCATTATTGTGACTTTTAAAAATATATTTTGATCTAGTTTGTTCTTACTAAATTGATGTACTTAAAATCTGTCAACTTTCATCAATAATGGCAGCCAAAATCCAGTTGGTGTTGAGGGTTATTAAATAAGTAGCCTATTAGTATTTATCACTATGAAGGGAAAAAACGCCTCATTGGACATACTTACTTTACAATGTGTAGCTGAGTGTTTAATACTACATTTTGACATTTTATAGATATTAGTGGAATAAGTACTCACATCTTTCACTTAAGTAACAGTAGCAATACCGCAATGTAAAAATACTCTGTCAGAAGGGAGAGTCCTGTATTCAAAATGGCTCCCGTGAGTCTTAGAGGCCTATTGCAGGACTATATTATTTTTGGTCCGTTAATAATGATGCTCCATCCCTTTAATGTTGGAGTTGGTTGAAGTGGGCTAATTTCATGTTTTTACTATTGGGTATTTTGCTATATAACAATGCATCATATTTTATGGGTTTATCATATGTTTTAATAAAATTAAAAAAATCTGTAGTACAATATTTACCACTGAAATGTAGTAAGATATAAGGAAACAGTAGCAGAAAATGCAAAATTGCACGTAAGTATGGCAGGCTACTTACTGACTGACCACTATTCATATAAACATTATTATTAATGTTGTTGTTGGTTGAGGTGGGGCTAATTTGATGTGCTTACTATTGGGAATTTAAATCTTTAACAATGACTAATATTTTCTTAATTAAAAAATGTAATAGGTAGTACAGTACCTTACTCTGAAATGTAGTGGAATATAGAAAATAGCATAAAATGGAAAAGTAAAAGTACAACTACCTCAAGATTTTACCCAAGTACAGTACTTTAGTAAATGTACTGCTACTTTCCACAATGCATATAAACATCATTATTCTTTTTTTTTTTTTTTTTTTTGCATGCATATTTTTATCATTTCAATTTCATCCACACGGAAATCCAAGCGTCCATCCACCACTGGGTTTCATACTGGCTGCGCTAAAACAAGCTCCTGACTATTCTTTAAATATCTAAACAATCGCAGGTCTGTAAGAAAATTAAAAAAAAAAAAAGCCTAAAGCCTTCGTGTGGGGATAATATACTGAAAGTAGCAGGGGGACTGTCATGTGAAGTGTCAGCTTGTAACATGACTCAGAGCGTCACAGGCGGAAGGTCACGGAGCAGCAGAACGGAACGGAAGCGGGAGTAAAAAGCCCGTCCGCCATTGTGGAATATGGTAAGAGATATTCCAGTAAGACACTACTCAGTTTCTGACTGACTGCTAAACAACCAGCCGCGGAGCCGCCGACGGACGCCTTCAACTCCGCACACACCAAGTCGCCGCGTTTGTAGGAGCCAGAAGAAGCAGATCGTCGTCAGGTCTGACCACGGGAGGAAAGAAAAAGAAAGAAAAAAAAAAACGTAAAAAAACAAAAAACAAAAAACGCCTTGTAGCCGTTTTGGAGTGATTGGACAAGCGGGGAGCCGAGCACACACACACTCAGTCACACTCAGAGGCTCGGAGAGGCAGGGGGGGAAGCCGAGGACAGTCTCACAAACAGCGATCAGTTTCGGTTCCTGGAGGATGTCTGCGACCACAGTCGACCAGGTTCGTGTACTGACTGCCGAAAGGTGCTCAACAACAAAAAATAAATAAATAATAAAAAAAATACAAAAAAATAAAAATAAATTAAACACAATTTTTAAAAAAAAAAAAAGCCGCACGGCGATGTGAAACTTGGCCGAGGAACAGTTGGATCCGGCCCGGTTTGCTGTGATCAAACAGGCTGGAAAGTGTCTGATGGGGGGTAGCTGTTAGCGGGGATGCAGGCCGGCTCTGGTGCCCAACCAACTCTGGCTGTGGCCGGTATGCGGCACCGTTTACTGGATGTCAGAGCGTCGGACATCCGGTCAATAACACGAAGCAACCTGTAAATGTTAACATCAGGGGCTGGAGGTTACTACAGTCCGTGTTATATTTATCCGTGTGGGATACAGCCTGCTCTCTCTCTCTTTATATATATATATATGTGTGTGTGTGTGTGTGTGTGTGTGTGTGTGTGTGTTTGTTTCTTGTTTCCTGTCGTGATCTGACAACAGTCTCACCTCTTTTCCCTGTGCTGCCCATGATTTCAGAGACCCAAAGGACAAGGAAATAAAGGTAAGGCTAGTTAAATGGTGGGCAAGCTCCCTCGTTTTATAAATGTATTTCAGCGCCGCAGTTGCCGGCTGTTTTTTTTTTTTTCTTTTTTTATTTAACACGAGCTAACATGCTAACACGGTAGCTTGATCTGCAGCTCATTTGTGTCCCTGATTTTTGCATTTGCTTTGATAATGTTACATCACACTGCCTCTCCTCTTTTGTTTTAGATTTCACCACTACCTACTTATGACAAAAAAAAAAAATGCAATAAGTTGCCACCCTCAGCCTGGAATATTTAGTAATCACAGGTTAAATATGATGATTAATCGTCCTCTCTTTCCATCCTTAGTGCAAAACGGATCAATGCATCAAAAGGATGGTGTCAACGATGATGACTTTGAGCCTTACCTAAGCGGCCAGACGAATCAGGTAACGTCGTGCAGTAAAACCATAAAAGGCTCTGTCCAGACTGACAATGTGTCACCGAGAACTTGTGGGCAGAATTTAGTTGAAAAATTCAATGAGTTGCATATTTTGGGGTGTCAGCCACCAAAAAAACATGACTACAGTTGCTCCAGTTTGTGATTTTTCTGGTATATTTTCCTGGAAATCAACACAAAATCTATCTTTACTGTTCTGAAGATAATCGTCGTGTTAAATCATTTGCTGATTTGTTAACTGTTTATCATTTTGTACAATACATTATCTTACTGTCTCCCTTTGCCTCACAGAGTAACAGCTATCCACCAATGTCTGACCCCTACATGCCTAGCTACTATGCTCCATCCATCGGTTTCCCTTACTCTCTGGGAGAGGCTGCTTGGTCCACAGCAGGAGACCCTCCTATGCCCTACCTAACTACCTATGGACAGATGAGCAATGGCGAGCCGCACTTCATCCCTGACGGTGTGTTCAGCCAGCCCGGTGCCCTGGGAAACACCCCTCCCTTCCTGGGCCAGCATGGCTTCAACTTCTTCCCTGGCAATGCAGACTTTTCCACCTGGGGTACCAGTGTCTCTCAGGGTCAGTCCACACAGAGCTCAGTCTACAGTAACAGCTATGGGTATGCCCCCAGCTCACTGGGTCGGGCCATCACGGACGGACAAGCGGGCTTTGGAAGCGACACCCAGCTTAGTAAAGTCCCGGTGCTGAACAGCATCGAGCAGGGCATGACAGGGTTAAAACTGGGTACGGACATGGTGGCAGCTGTCACCAAAACCGTGGGCTCACCCCTAGGAGGCACAGTAGGTATGAGCAGTATGGCAGCCAATAGCCTCCCCCCGTCTGTCAGCTCGTCTGCACCTAAACCTGCCTCCTGGGCAGCCATTGCCAAGAAGCCGGCCAAGCCACAGCCCAAGGTCAAACCCAAAGCCAACATGGGGATGGGGGGAGGCGCCACCATTCCCCCACCCCCCATAAAGCACAATATGAACATTGGTACTTGGGATGATAAGGGCTCTCTGAACAAGCCCCCATTAGCTCAGACTATGATGCCCCCGCAGCCTCTGGTGCAGCAGCCTCTCCTAGCTCAGCACCAGCCCTTACTGCAGAACCCGTTGCCCCCTCAGCCCCAACACCAACACCAACACCAACACCAACACCAGCCCCAACATCAACATCAACACCAACACCAACATCAACACCAACACCAACATCAACACCAACACCAACACCAGCCCTTCCAGCTCCAGTCTCTCCAGTCCCCCCAACACCCCCACCCTCTGCCCCCTGGCCCTCCACACCTGCACCTCCCCTCTCAACCTGGCCCCCCACAGCCCCTCCATCAGCAACAGCCCCAGCAGCCCGGTCCACCCCCCAACCGTTGGGTGGCTCCCAGGAACCGGGGTGAGGGCTTTGGTCTGGGTGGGGGAGTCCCACTGAGTGCCTCCCCTTGCTCTGGAGAAGTGCATCCCGTGCTGGAGAAACTGCGTGCCCTGAACAACTACAACCCCAAAGACTTTGACTGGAACTTGAAAAACGGACGGGTTTTCATTATCAAGAGCTATTCAGAAGATGACATCCACCGCTCAATCAAGTACTCTATCTGGTGCAGCACAGAACATGGCAACAAGCGCCTGGACGGTGCCTACCGCTCTCTGGGCAACAAGGGGCCCTTGTACCTGTTGTTCAGCGTCAACGGCAGCGGGCACTTCTGTGGCGTGGCTGAGATGCGCTCACCGGTGGACTACAATGCCTATGCAGGCGTCTGGTCTCAGGACAAGTGGAAGGGCAAGTTTGAGGTGAAGTGGGTTTTCATCAAAGACGTGCCCAACAACCAGCTGCGACACATCCGGCTGGAGAACAATGACAACAAGCCAGTGACCAACTCCAGGGACACTCAGGAAGTGCCTCTGGAGAAGGCCAAACAAGTGCTTAAAATTATCGCCACTTACAAGCATACCACCTCAATCTTTGATGACTTTGCACATTATGAGAAACGTCAGGAAGAGGAGGAGGCTCTGAGGAAGGTGAGATGAGCGCACACGCACACACACACACACACAAACACAAAGAGCCGTTTCCCCTGTAAATAGCTTGTTTGTATGCATGAGACAGTCCAGTTGAGCTACCCTTTAATTTACAGGCAGGCTAACTTTCACTGAGTCACTGCTACAGGCTGTAGCCAGACTGTAATCAGCTGATCTTGTTCCACCTGCTCTCAGCTAGAGGTTGTAACATCCTGTGGCTAAATGAACTGTCTGGCGTAAGTGGAAGTTCCCAGAGGCCTGTCAGCAGATTGACATGCCACCATTACTCATAAGCAGGTTCAGGAAACCTTGATTCCTCATCAGCCATCTTGTGCCGTTGAGATTGCGATGATCTGCTCAAGTGAGTTAGATGCATAGAGGTTTCCTGAAATAGCCCACATTCCTGGCATTCCTTCTTTCAGACAAAGGCAGATGTAGGCTCTGATCTCCCTTTGAACGCCAAGCCTCTCTGCTCTCCGCAGGCTCCTCATGCTTTATTAGTCTTTAACAACATAAGCCCTCGGCCTGCAAACTGGCTGCAACGTGCCTCAGAGTTGGTACAGTTTGCCTCAGAGGTTCTAAAGGGTTGATTTGGGCTGGGAAAAAAATGGTTCCCAGCCAGATACATGATAAAAATGCATGATTACATTCGTCTATGTACAGTTCTGGAAAGCACAGACGGTGCAAGCCTGCGCCCTCAGAGGGGAAACTAAAATATGTTGCAGTGGTAATAACAGTGGTGTACCACAAATGTTAGCCTAAGTAGTAAAAACTCTGTGGGATGCTACTGTTGTGGAAAAACAGCAGCCAGGGAGTGAATAACATGTTATCATTGCTGGCATTCTGCTGCATCCATTCTTAGATTCACCGGTATGCTAATCTAATTGCGTTTAGAAAACCCCCATGACCCGCTCCCTCCTTTTCTCCCACTCCCCCACTGCTGGTGCTCCATTGATGCTGCATTGGCTCCTCTCTGCCGACCTTGTTAATATGCGCTGGGTTACTTTCTCATAAATATTTCAAGTCAATGTTTTCAGGCTTCTGAAAACAACCTGTCAGTAGAAAGCCTGTTTCATCCTGCGTTGTGCAGGCGTTGCGCTGTGCTGCTTTTGTAGCCCTGACCTCCTACATGACAGGATCGGCCCAGCTGAGGCCTCACCCTCCTTCGCCTGACAAGGTTAATTGTTCTCTATTGTTTGGCCTGTCCTTCCCGAACTTTGAGAGGTGTCAAACCAGCACAGTTACCTGCACCATAACACCATCTCAAAGTGTTTTCAAAGATAACTTTGGATCTAAATGTTGTTGCAGGATTTTATTAGCATAACTAATTTGGCAATTAATACTTAGAGGTTAGCTCTTTCCTTCCTCTGGATATACTGTAATAAGGACGCTCATGGCGCGTTAGGGTGAATACCAATCTCCTGTAATGGTAACAGTTGTGTCACATCAGTAAAGATGTAGTTAGCAGGAGTTTTACTACCTGAAAAACAGACCTGATATTAATTCAGGCAGAGAATTTTATGGAAAAAAATGAAAATCCAAACATTTTTAGTTAACTTTATTTCAATTATTTTATTCAAATAATTTAAAATGATATGACCACCAACATTGCTGAGGTATAAGGTCTTGTATTGGGAACCTTGGGAAGGTTTCTGTCCCCAGAGCCACAGCCCTTCTGTGGGTAGAGTTACACTGGGGGCCTGGGTCTCACAGGGCTTTTCCCAGACCCCTGACATGGACACCCACTCCTAAAAGAGGACACTGTTCCACCTAAAAAAAAAAGAAATGGCACAAAGAGTCTGAGTCCCTGGGTTATTTTGACCTGCATGTTTTTTTCTAGGAATCTACCTGCACAGTCACATCTGTAACGAGTAACTGTTAAACAGAATTCCTTTGTTTTGTAATCCATGACACACCCTTAAATATTTCATGAATGTGATTGTTCATGTTTTGTTGAATATGCGTTGTGCTGGTCTTGTGTTTATCCGGAAGACCGGCATTAGGCTTCTACAAGCAGAGTGTAGTCGCTGCAGTCTCAGATGTAAACATAGCCGAACATTTTACATACCTGAGGCCCACTGAACTCATTTTCTTACAGAGGATACCCTCTTTCTCTGTGTCTCACTTATTATAACACTGAACAGAGAAAAAAGCTCTATGTATCCTTACTTTAGTGATGGGTTAGTTGTCACTATAGACCTAAAAATGATATGTGTGGTTCTCATCTTAGAGGTTGCTTTAATCTTAGGAAGCTCTATAATCATTTTTATCCTTGCATGATCATTTGTGATGTCTTTGAGTAAGTTAAGTTAAATTGTTCTAAGCTTCAAATGTTTGTCACTGAAACCAGCTTTGGAAACCAACACTTTGCACAGAGAATAGGAAGTCAAACTGTACAGTATCATTATTAACAAAAGTTTATACAAAATGGAGTTTTGTAGAACGTACTTGTAACAGGCTGCAACTGCAACATCAATCCCCAATTGACTGAGGCTGTTAATTCAGTCTTTGAGTTGTAATTGATTAAAATAATTCCTACTAAAGAATATCTTTTATGTAGAATTCAAAACACATGAATGTACTCAAAATAGGAACATTCAATAAATGTTGACACAACAAAGGCATGCATTCAATATATCTCTTATCAGAAGTCAAATCAGTATCGAATGCTTTCATAAATGGTTCTTGATTGTCTCTGACACAGTAGTTCACTTGAAATTTACATTTTTTCCATGAATAATGCCCGGGGGAGCAACTCTGATGCTGCACTTTTAGCTGCGTTTTTTTGTTTGTTTGTTTGTTTGTGTCCCTTGTTGCTCTGGTTCTGATGCCATTCACTGATTATCTGTTTTTCTGTTTTTTCTCTTGCCAGGAGCGCAATAGAAATAAACAGTAACCTTCAAGCAAGCTCTCTGCTAGAACTGCAACACTAATGACGTAGGACCTTAAATAAAATTTGCCTAACCACAAGGAGGAAAGGCTCTCACAATCTTTCCGCTGAAGATGACAATGTATCTGAACACTTGAACATGACAATAGATGGACTCATCTGTATCCGTTGACTGGTGCATCAAACCCCGTGTTCCTGTCTCACGAGAAAAAAGAACGTAACCCACTTTGAAAACTCTGTCTTTAAAGCACTTTCAGTCCTTCTAAACAGCCTCTACCAATACCCTTAACTCTCTAACTCTGTGTTCTTCTTTGATTTTGTTTGTGAGCAACTAACTGACTAACCAAAGTAGTCAGAAGATTTCACCAGGCTTATTTGTAATTTTTTAATGCCTCAATTGTTTGGGATATTGGTGAGCTTCATCAGCTCCTAAAGCGCATTAAAGATGATATGTATGAATTAATCTTTTACTTGAATCTGCATTCAGCCGTCTGATCCTCCTCAGGCAGAGGTTTGGATGATTGACAGGTGGGATGAAATAATTGGGAAACAGCCACAATCATGCCAATCATAGGATGTGTCCTCCCCCTACCTGTGCCCTTCCTTTCTGCATCTGTTTCTGTGTACCAAAAGATTACAATTATGCAGCAGGCTGGCAATCACCAGCCAGTGCACATCTTTGGTTTTTTCTCTCTTGTGATTCTGTCATTCTGAAGTGCATTTGTCTGAGGAGAAAGCTGCTGCTCTGGTAGAACTAGTGGTGGCCTCCTTGGGCCCCTGTGGGTGACTGTCTTTGCTCTGATGTTGATGTACTCTGTACCTCAGGCTCAATCAGACTGTCTGTCCTCAACAACTCTTTTGGGGGAACCCCCTCATCACCCTTCCTGCTTGGCTTGACTGGGATTCCCCCAAAACGGCAAGACATTAACTGCAAGGATGTGACAGTTTTCTCCTCTAGGTAACTCACTAGCTAAATAAAAATTACCCATGTTTAGCGCAAACCTTGCCTTTGTGTTTTTCCTTATTTACCCAGAAATGTATGCATCACTTTTATGCTTCAAACAACAGTGTCACACACACGTGCCTCTAAATAAACAAGTGTAAATACAGTAGCAGCAACTTCCGTTTGCTTCGCCTTTCAGCATGTTTCAGACGGAGGGTCTAAAGTGTGTTGGTGCCAGGAGGGTGGGTTTGACCATATACTTAAAATATCAAAGGTGTACAATAAATAGACTTGAAGATGACACTACATCAACATGTCTGCTATGTAGTCAGCCCTGTAAGCCTAAATCTCAGTACAGTACAGTATAGCAAGGACATGGCCAAGCAGGCAGTGGTAGAAAGTACATTTACTCAAATACAGCACTAAAGCACAAATTTTAAGGCGCTTGTATTTTACTTGGGTATTTTCATTGTATGCCACTTTATACACAACATTTCCAAGTACTCTTTAACTACACTACATTTATTTGATGGACATAGTTACTCTCCAGGTAAGCATGTCACATAAAAACTCAGACGGTTTCATTTAAATAATTGTTCAAATTATCCAATATTTAACAGAAAAAGCAAAGATTAGAGAAATGTCCCAAAAAAAGAAACAGATTTGTGTATCACAACTTAGATTTTTCTTATATCCTCTCTCTTTAATCATCTCACGACCCCTCAGATTTATCTTGTGACCCTTTGGAGGGGCCTCACTTCAACTAGCTACAGTACTTACACGTTGCATCAATTTTAACAATCTAATAATGTCATACAGTATATAATAATATATCGGTCACTGGGACAATTCTGCATAATGAGTACATTTACTTATGATACTTTCTTATGATAGTACATTTAGCTGATGATACTTCTGTACTCTCTTACTTAAATGGGATTTTGAATACAGGACCTTTACTCGTATTAGAGTATTTTAACTTAGTTGTATTGGTATTTTTAATTAGGTTAAGATTCTGAGTACTTCATCCACCACTGCATGCAGGGTAACTTACCTGTCCATGGTAAACCTTTGAAGTGAGTTAAGAGCCAAGAGCACTGGGCTGTCGATGACAGGAATAAGCCAGTCTGGTCTGATGAATCACCGTTTCAACTACACAAACATGAAGGTGCAAGGATGGTTTACACAAAGTTTGAGAAACATTCAGGTAAAAGTGATGTTAATCACCTGGGCATAAACATGATCCATATGTAAATAAAAGGGTAGCACCCCCCCACCAAAATTCACCTACCATTACTTCCACATTGATTGACATGCCTTTTAATAGACAGGAATACAAGAGAAGCAGAACATCTCTACAGTTGTCTCGTTGAGTGTTTAATCACATACTCTTCTGTCTAAATGTGCTGTAGGGGAAACAAATAGAAATAATTTTAAGTGTGACCCATTAATGATAAAAGATGACAGATATTAAGTATTTTTGCCTAGAATTAAGGGTGGAAAGGCCACTGAAACTACTACTTTTAGATTATGTGATACCAACAAATGAGGCTGTTATATTTCGAGGTATTACAGTATGTAATCATAAGACAGACTCTGAGATATGTTATGTCTATGTAAGATGAAATAATAACAAAACACACAATGCACAAATAACTGCTCAAAACATTCCATAATAAATAAATTAAAAAAAAAACATTTTCATTGAGAAGGTTACAGACGGTTTTTGTCAAGTAAAGAACTCCATCATAAGTCTTCACTTTTTAATGACTTCCTCAGGCCAATATGTACATGAGGCTTGCACACAACATATGAGGATGTATTGTGCATGTTATGCATTGTATTATGTTTTCTTAATTCACAGGAAAATAAATTAAGTGACATTAATTAGTATTCAAGTGCCATACAATGACTGATTTCATGCACTAACTATAACGACAGTTATCATATCAAACATAGAGGACAACATTTTTATGTGTAAATTTCACTTGCTTTTTTAAATCTCTCAACACATTCATTTCACCCTAAAATAAATAACTTTTCTTTCACTGACTGTCCACCAGAGCGCGCCATCACATCATGTTCTTTTCGAGCGTCTTTTGCTCCCAAGAGGCACTACAAAGCCTTCACTGTAAGCAGCAAAGCCCTCTTTCTTCTCAAGCCCTCCAACTCCTGCAGACACAATTATACTAGGATGAGAAGCACTTGTTGTGCTTCCACAGCTTTTTGGAGCAATTAATGCCAGCTCGCCAAGCTGTGCAGTGAGAGGTGGAGAAGAGAAGGAGAAAGAGGATGTGAGCAGGGAGTGAGATAAAATCCCCCTTTATGTTTGTCAAGGAGGAAGAAAGAGCTGTAATTATTATATTGGAGGCTTTGGATTGTACCTTCTCTCCTCTGTGTGTTAATTTGTGCATCCATCAGGTTTTCACAGGCAGCCTTTGAAAAGACCACACTCTTCCTGCCTCCATTTGTCTGCGAACAAAACAGACAAACTAAGCAGGGAACTCACTATTTATTCACCTCACAATGCCCTCACAATTACTAGTTGTGTATGATCGTGCTGAGATGTACAAATTCTCGAATATGCAAAACACTGATTTAATTAGAGACCTCTGATGTGATGTTGATTTTACCTTGTTTACTGAATTTATGAAAAGTGCAGTATGATAGTGCACACTGCTGCAGCTTTTAAATCATTAGAATTAAAGAGGAAAAATATATGCACTGCAAGCCCACTCCCTTCTTTCATTCATTTTCAATGGATTGTCATGTTGTTTTTAGCATCTATGGATCAAACTAACTGGCTAATGACTTTAATTTTACCAGCATTTAATTTGCCCCTATCCACAGTGGTCAAAGCTGTTCCAAGAAAGTGCCAAGCAAACTTTTTTTTTTTTTTTTTTTCAAACCATCAAAATGTCCTTCTGGAGAGGGATTCAGTTGAGTGAAGATGAGAGAGAAGGAGCATCCTCTGCTTAGTGAGCTGAAATGCCTTTGAAGTTTCAGTCACACTGAAGACTCATCAACACATGGCTCAAGGCAAGGTTAGGGCAAGTTTCAGGGTTGGCACTTCCTCAATGTTTTGAAGGATTTCACACTCTGGGCCATAGCGTGTCACTCAATAAGTCCTCACAGAACATTAGTCCTATTGATGACTATGTTAACTGACACGCGGTTGATCAGAGGAACCTGAAATTATTCTGAATATATGTGTCTGCTTTGCTGATTAGTTTGTGTGTTGTAGAGAAAGCATCTACACAGCCTAAGGTCTGGAAAGTGAAGAGTGCATCAGCGGTGATTAATGTAGGCTAATAGGACACACAGACGAGTCATATATTCAAAGCTATATTGAAGTTTCAAGATGTTAGTCAGCAGGTCAGGTGAAATAATCAGCAGGTTTATTTTTTATTTGAAAAAAATGAGTTTTGACTGACAGTAATGTCTACGTTTTCTTCCTCCCCTCTTCCTCTTCCTTTCAAGGTGTCTCTGTTGCCATGGTTATATCATTATTTGTGAACTGAAAGTGGAGGCTGAGTATTTTGCCGAACACAGTGATATGATGTAGATCTAAGCTGGAAAGACTTGATTGTTCTGCATACAATGAAAATGAAATGAAAGACTTTCAATTGAATATTTTCTCAATATGCTTTGTTATCCTGCGAAGGCAGGTGTTGAATAGGGCAAATAATTATCAGATAAATAGCATTTGATTTCAATAAAATGGCATGGCTTTATTTGTTATCATGGTTCATATATTTATGTGACAGTATTGTCTGTATATCTACAGCAAAGAATAAAGGTTCACAGAGCAGTTCTGCAGCACATTTTGGTGTTAAGAGTTGTTATTGTCTCTGATGCCCACAGGGAGGTGCCATCCATAAAAAGGTAAACAGACTTAAACTTAAAGACTTTAAAGCCCAACTGTTAACATTTTATGTTGTTCTTATGTTTATGTCTTGCTTCACATTTAGATATTGTCAAATGTATTTACTTCTCATTCTCTAACAACTCTGAGAGAACTTGGGCTTTTTAGCACCATTTTGTCACTGGCCTAAAACTACAGGAGTAATGAGTAAAAAGGGATCCGAAACTCTTGAATGCAATGTTCACCTTATCTCACACTTTTGAACATTATGCACAAAGTAAACACATGGGGAAAAATTTAATTAAAGGGGTTCTCCAGCACGATAGTATTTATTGCACTTCCATAAAGTTGGATGACTCAGAGGAGACACACAAAAAAAAGAATGATCAAAAGCGAAGCAGCAAAGGCCAAGATATTCTTAATTATAGTCCTAGTATCGCTTAAGATCCAAAATCTCTGGATTCATGAATCTATGACTGAGTCCGAGACGTACTGCACAGCCTGCAACATTATGTATATGGACTTGTAGCAGGAGAGCTAGTTATACAGCACACACATTATACCTGGGTGACTATTATTTGAATTACTCAATGGTAAACATGGATAAAACTGTTACATACATAAACATAAGTTACTATAAATGTTAAGGAAAACAATTACAACAATTTTAACTGATAATGTAAATATGAGAAAACTCATAACTCCTAAATCCTTCATATTCGATTAATTTATGAAGCTATTCAAACAGGAGGAATAATTAATGTCGTGTGTTAGTCATCGATCTGTAAAAGCACTCTTCCCAACCCTGTATTTGTTGGAAAAATAAAATATTTATGTCATTCATAAAGGCAGTATTTAAAGCAACAAGGCATAATCCAAGGCCCAGTGTTATTAATCGTTCAAATGTTTCTTGGCAACAAGAAGCCTCTATCAAATCAACACCACAATGTTAATGCAACTCCTTGGATAAGAAAAAACATAATCACAAATATAAGTGGAGCTGTGAATAGGTCTCAGTGTATTGAAGAGGAGTGTCTGTGCATCAAGCTGCTGTTAAAATACTTTTCCTGCTGTCTTTCAGAGATCTAAAATGTACACACTTGAAAAAGAGAGCTTCATCAATCCTATTTTATGATGTTTTATAATCTCATGGAGAGTGAGTGCATATGGCTAATGGAATGAAAAAAATAACAGAGAAAGGGCACAAGAGAGGGCAAACAAAAAGAACCATACTTGGTGAGACTCCAAGGGTCATCTGAGCTTATCTGGGCCATTGTTATTCATTTTACAGTAGGTCATAGACAGTCCTGCTTCTGCCCTGAGGTTTCAGTTTATTGACAGTCCACTTTTTAATTTATGGATAAATGAAAACAGTATGGAGGAAGAAAGTGGAGAGAGAATGAGAAAAGAAAGGACATCTGAGTGAGGTACAGGGACATTGAGAGGACTGCTGCTGTGTTTTTTTTATTCACTAATTTCAATCTGTATGTTTATTATGCTGCACTGCCCTTCTAGGACACTTGGCTACACCCAGCGCAGGGCCTCATGAATATGAATCTTTAATCTATGGAGCAGATGAGTAAAATATATGAACTGAAGGAATATGAAGAAAGCGCTTCACCCAGAGCTTTGGTACCACATTTCTACTTCTGGACTGCAACCTCTCTTGTGCTGCGGAGATGATGAAGGGAGACACACTAGCTGTGGTCAGGCTGCTTATTGAATTCAAAGGTTGGAACATGTCCTGTGCTGGGACTGTGTGTTCAAGCCAAGGTTTTGCATCGCAGGGGGTAGAGCAGAATGGAAAGGTCTGAAATGTAATGCATTTGAAATGAAATGAAAAGGTGCCGAGGAATGAAATATGACATGCTGGCTGCTGAAGCCTGGAGTCCTGGGAGTCACCGGGCGGGACTCAATGCTCAGCTGTATATGTGTGTGAGTGTGTGTGTGTGTGTGTGAGAGTGTATGGCATTGTGTGAGTACAGGTTGAGTGTGTAATGTGATGCAGGCTGCCTTTGCTCCTGTGACTTCCTCTTCCACCCTTCTGTTCAGGCCTGATGGAGATTAAGGGCCATTAAAGGCTCTCTGCTGCATGTGCAGTTTCTATTGATCACATCGACTCAACCCACTGTAGCCAATGATCCGATTACAAGTGTTGTACCCCCATCCTTATCCCCTCCCCCTCCATCTTCTCTCCTCCTTGCCCCTCCCTTGTCTTCTTCCTCTCGCCCACCCTTCGTGGTTCACGGTGCTCGGTGGGGGTTGCTCTGCCTCTGCTGATGTCAGCACTGGGGCATGCCCAGAAGGCCCTGAGCCCCCCTAGGCAAGCCTCGGAATATCTGCTTGCGTGTCTTTCTGTATTTTTGTCTTTTGGCCTCGCTGTCCACTCACGCATTTCACCCATTCCTCGCTTCTGTGCTCTCACCATCCCCAGTCATCTCCAAACACAGCAGGGTTATGATGAACCTTATTTCTGCATGAGAGCGATGGATCGACTGGGCCCCGAAGAGCTAAATGAGTTGAGACAGTTTGAGAAGCATCAGCTCAAACCCACCCGACCTCCACCTCCCCGAACATCACCCCTCCCATTGCCTCCATGGTCAAACAGCCCTGGGGGAGCTCTCTGCGAGTCCACTGGGGTTATTAGCATTGACAGAGGCTCACGGAAATCTTCTTAGTTTCTCATGTACAGGAAGTGTCCCACCATGCTGCTAATTCAGGGGGATTCCCACAGAACTTGCAACCTATTCCATCCCAGAAACTCCTTTACATAAAGCAATCTGGTAACTTGAGAGTAATCCTCTGACTTTTTTGGGTCTGGGTTAAACATCTGACTAAACCATTAAATGAATTGCCATGACATTTTGTACAGACATTCATGGTTACCAGATGATCTATCCTAAAGATTTTGGTGAACGCTTTTGTCAGACAGATGGTCCCAATATTTTGTTTTATGACCAAATACCTGCAAAATGAATGGCATTCCCATCAGGCTGAGCTGTACTTAGTGATGAACATGGTAAACTTTACATGCTTAACATCAGCATGGTAACATTTAGTTAAAGTACAGCCTTACAGAGGTGCTAACATGGCTGTAAACGCTTTAGTCCTAACTTGGTCCTGTGTTACAACTGATTTGGCACAAAATTGTATGCAACTGAAAATTGTGAAAAAGTTTACATCAAACATACTTTGAGTCCAGAGCTGCAGCAGCGTGAGTGCCATGAGTTGTTTGACATGATGGTCATCAAGTCAAGATTTGGCCTGTTGAGGATTATTTGACTGACTGGCTTCAACATCCTTTTTGACTAAGACTGGCTGAAAACTCTGAATACCTCAAGGACAAGTTGGATTCCATGTTAAATACTGTAATACATATTGTTATTTTTTTAAAGTAAAGTCATATGTGGTGACAGAACTGGGTTAGATAGCAGTCATATGTGTGTAATGGAAGTTGTTCTCTGTCCTGGTTCCATCAATCATCTGCACCAGTGAGGGATTCTCAGGACCCAAAACAACCAGGAAACAATACAGAGAGAATAACTGAAACTCAATCAAGGCACCACAGGATGAATCACTCACTACAAAGGCAAACATGTTGGATTCCACTTATAAGGCATATTATATATTTTATAATGTAGCAAGGGATCTATATTCAAGAAACAGATTTTTTTCAGTGATTCTCATTAAATATTTGGATGCTTTTCTTTGATATACAGTAGAATCCTTGGGGCCATATCAGGGCCAAAGCTGGAACAAGAATAAAAAGGAAGGTCCATTATATTCACAACCAGCAGGGCCTTGAGAATAGGACCACATGGGTGGATGGGAGGCTTGTAAACAGCTTTACTCTATGGATGAAAGGCTCACTGTGATGTGTGTCCAAGGCAAGAACATGAGAGCGCAACATCATAATGTGAGAGTTAGACCCCCGAGAGCATAAAAAGTTGGGCGATAACACAATTAAAAGCAGATTTTCATCTATTTACACACCCCTATCAGCAGAGTCATCCTCCGTCTTCAAAACGCATGGAGATTGCCATAAAGAAACCTAAGTGGTGTGTGTACATCTGGGCTTTGATATTGTGCACACACTAGGCAAAGGCACTGACCTTCGCTGCTACCGCAATTACATCATAGGGCAGCTCCCGCTCTCATGCATATTAATGCAGGTTCTGGAGGCATCACCCACACCTTTGATTCCCTGGGATCTGAGCTCGCCATTGCATGACAAGTGTATCTGGACACAAAGTGTATGTAATGGTTTTCTGCTTCAGGAGAGATATAGACCACGAGCAAGACCAGATCAAAGGTGCACACACTTTCCTCTGCAGAGAGATGTGAGGGATACTGTGTGTTTGTGCAAGAGAAAAAAGAGAATGTGTGCGAAAATACGTTATTGTGTGCAGTCAGTCAGTCAGTCCCAAACGTACCAGACCATGATACAGAACCATGTAACTAATAGTCTGGTGGTTAACACACAACATTAGAGCCAAAGGTTAATCAGAATTCTCTTTTGTCTAATTTTGTAGTGCTATTATTGTTCTAACGAGGTCACTATAATTTTAACTCAGTAAAACATTTTATTTTTGAGCAGATATATTTAGACTGATAGACACATGATGCTGCTAATTGCAGTAGTGTCCTGGGTGTATCCCAGTGTTTCCTCTGCATTAATTCAACAGTGGTGGAACAACACAGCATGAATGCCTTCCAGAATGTAAAATTAAAATAACACCAGTGTTTTGCTCACCTTGCAGTCAGCACTATTACCATGACGGAGGCTACAAAAGGAATAAGTAAGGTACTTTAAGTAAGAAAAAATCCCTAGGGACAAGCACTGAGAAGAATTACAGAGGAGATCCTGGTTGTATTTTCCATCATTTCATGTTGTAACATGGTGCTGGTGCAGAGACTGTGTTTGCCAGTAGAGGGCCTCGTTGTTACAACATAAAGCTCAGCGATGTTCGGGTTCCATTTTCTAGCAGCCACACACTGATTTGATTACTGAGCAGACAATGCTGCTTCAGTGCCTCTGAATTTGTTTAAATAAAGGTGATACCAAATATTAATATTTTGCCAATTTATCTAATAATGCTGCTAGATTGTTGAAATCATATATTTCTACATAATACAAAATAATTCCTGCAATACCAACAAGCCATTGTAGGAATCATTTTTACTCGGGTTGACTTCGTAATCAGATTTTCACAACTCCTAATGTACTCATTTTGCTAAGTCTTGTCTAATAATATAATTTGATTTAATATGGTGACATGGTGGAACAGTAAAGTGCGCTATCTGAAGACTAGCTGAATTATTAAATGACTCTTTACATGTATGAAGTCAAACTGCTCTATTTGCCATCATGCCACAAAAGGCCTGAAGCAGCTTTAACTCTGTGAAAGAGCTTTGCTCACCAGGGAGCCAATAGGGGACTAACCATCATGTGAATTGGCTCCATTTGCTGCTGCTGCACTGATTGTATCATGTCTGAGCATTAAAAAAACCTGAGCAATCTGTGCAAATAAAAAAAATATTTATTACATTTTTTGGGCATTTAGGACTGGATAAAATAAGTGAAATGTAGCAGAGAGCGGATGGATCTGAATTTGAATCAAGCTCAAATTGAAAGGCAAACTGAAACAAACTGAATGACGATAGTGTGTATTAGTTACATCTGATCATTGCAACAGCATTCTCTCATATTAAATCTCCATAATGAGTAAATTAGTGGGTCTCCATCTGTGGCATTGCAAACTTACAGTCGCACATGCTGACTACATTCACAGACTCCTGCTGGGCGTGTTGGTGGAGAATAAACATACACAGATTATTTCACACACGTTGAAGCAGCTACAGTACAATGCACAAAAGGGTGCATTATAACTTGCATGTACACTGTAATTCACACACTTGCTGCTGAGAAAATGTTGGCACAGGGAAGGCTTAATTTACTGCGTGAAGTCAAAAACGGACAGGTCTTTCTAGCAGTACTATTGATCTGACTGCTAACCCCCACCACCCACACCACCCCCACCCTCCTGCCCTCCCACTGTGGTTACATTTCTTCCTGTGTCATGGAGTGCACTGTAACATATATCTCTGATTCATTGCACATTCATCATTGATTTACCGTGCCTCTTGCCTCATGCTAAGAAATAGAACACACCAGCTTATGTTTGGCGTCAAGTGAGCTTGCTTCTCAAAAAAAAACCAAAAAAAAAAACATAGAAAAATCTCTTTAGACTGAGAAGACACACTTGAGAAGCAGTCAAACAAAAACAGACTAAAAAACAATTGCCTCAATTGACTTACTATGGCCTAGATTCAACTGAGCGCTTTGCAGCCTCAGAGTGGAAGAATTTAGAGCGAATACTTGCTAAAAAAATACTTTGCATTATTTTTTATCCCTTATGTTAAACGATCAGGGTACAAAATATGGATCTCAATTAATTAAAAGCAAATGTACTGCACAGCATTTTAATTCTAAGATGAAGAAACAGATTGTTAAACATACATTTAAATGAATATGCAGGCAGCCTAAAGGAGGCTGCGAGTAATTGCAGAAAAATTGCAACCCATAATTATGGTCTCAGTCATTAACACTTTATCTGGGTGGAATAAAACAATGCATATCACAATTTAAATTGCAAATCCCTTAGCAGAAATAAAAACAATTTTATGCCTCCCTGTCTGTGTGTGAGAATCTATTTATTTTTGCTACACATAAAAGACAGAGGGATGTATTGTAAATATGCAAACACCCATGCAGCCATATTCACAATCACATAAACACACATATACAGGCAAAACACACAGATACACACACATTGTCTCTCTCTCTCCCACACATACACACACACACACACACACACACACACACACACACACACACCGATTTACATATCATCTGCAGCCATCTGCTCTAAATGATAGGTAATTAACTCAGGCCTGCCTTTGTCTCTCTGGCTGGTCGGCTGACATATAGGAGCTCTTCAGGAGAATATATGTGATTCAAGGACTGGAGAGGACAAGAGAGTGAGTGAGGGGAAGGACGAGGACGAGGACTGGCTGATGTTTGTGAATGATGCTGCATAAACCCAGAGAGGCAGCACAGAGAACCATTACAATGATGGGTGAAAAAAACGGGAGATGATGGAAAGAGGACATGTTGGGTCAGAGAGGATGTATATACGCACACACAGTACATTGTGTGTGTTGAACCTGCCGTGCAGCTCACCTACAGTTTTCCGATCAAGGTCAAGTTGTATTAAACAGAGTCTGTAGGTTGGAGCAGAGAAATGCTAAAGCTAATACTGGCACCCCTTCTTCTAACCAAAAAATTACGAGCTCTGGATGCTATTTTAGACATTTTACTTCACACTTTGTTTCTCACTTTGTGTTATGAGAATTCAGGGACTGAACATATTTTTATATTAACAGGAAAAAACATTAAAATATTTTCAAAACTGAAATATTCAATTAAAAAATGGTAAAGACAAAATGTCAAGAATTCATAAAAAAACAAAACCAAAATGAGGTGTGCATACATTACAATTGATAATAAAAAGAACATTTTCTTCACCAGATTGTATTCTGGAGTATATCTGACGTCTTCTACGGTCTGATAAGCAGTGTACCATTGCAGTCGGATGCCTTTGTTAATCCTCTTCCATATCCTTCTTTTCCAACAATGTCTGTTCCTCCTAGTCACCCTGGTATCCAGGTCTGTCTCTATTACAGCAGCACGGGGCTATAATTAGCCAGGTATCTCCTCCAGTAATGATGAGTGGGAGAGACACCCTGCATCTACCTGCTAGGGCTGGAGACGCTAGGCTCTGGAGCCAGAGCAGCAGCAGTGGAGGAGCTCCGTTTCTCATCAAATGGGATAATTAGAGTGTGTATGGAGACGCGAGTCCAGGTAAGAGGTGACAGGGAGCAATGGGAGAGGACGTTTGTCCACACGCTCACCTCCTCTCCTCAAATGGTGAGAGGACTGGGGCTGGTGTCGCAGGATGTGCAAGACAAGGGCGGCGGCAGAAGAACAAGATATCACAAGGCTCCAGAGTAGATGAAAAAAATAGACAAGAAGAGGAAAAAAAAAATCTGAGTTAGTGTTCGTCAGAGGTGAGGGAAAAAAAAAAAGATATATGGCAATATTTAAAGGCACGATGCCAGTATTTATAGTAAAGAAGAGGACTGTACAGTAATGTAATGTAAACATATAAGGGCTTAACCTCAACAGCTCAATACACTTAAGGCAGCATCTTTGGTGTATAGGGTGTGGTGCAGTATGGAGACTGACAGATGACCTGATGCAGTAACTCCCCAGTGGTATGTGCTTCAATTTGACAGAGCAAGGAGTCAGGCAGAGAAACACACAGAGAGAGAAAGAGAGAGAGAGAGACATGATCAAGATGATGATGATGATGACGATGATGATGTTTAAGATGATGATGATGGTGGCTGCTCCTCTATCTAGATCCCACATCTGCAGTCAGCATAGCCTCTAACTGCAGTGTCCCTCCCCAGACGCCCGCCTGACACGTCTGCACCGGTCAGCGGGATACAAACACACTAATGCACCATTCTAGCAAACAAACAAACAAGTGTTGCCGTCGTAATTGCAGTGATTAGGAGATGAGCGCCCGGGAGAAAACCAAGTGTTATGGAGGAAGCCCCCTGCGTGACCTTTTGCCGGGCTGCGGAACCAGCGCTGCAGTCTGATTCCAGACACGTATGACTAGCGCCACATAGATCCACAGCACAGGTCATAAATATGAAGACACTAAATCCTCTGCAGGTCACAAAAAGCACCTTGAGCTTGGCTTTCAATGGTATTTCCAAGCAGCAGTCTGAAACTGTGATATTTTCACCATAATAATGGTCACATGCCAAATATTTTCAAGAATCTCAGAAGAGGGTGGTTCACAACTTTATATACGGGTGCTATAAACCTCCCCGAAAATCATTTTCCATAAATCATAGAGGCTTTTAGCTGGGATTTTTCACACAACTCCCACAATCCTCTCCTTGTATACAAATTAATTCACACACTGTTTGCTGGGGAATTATAATTCTTGTTTTTAAAGTTGAATTGTTATTATTTTACATTAATTTCTCTAATTATGTGTAGCAATGTTCAGTATGTACAACATGTATGAACCAGGCAGGTAATGTAATGGATACTATGTTGTACACTAGGTGTGCTACTGAGCTGTGAACCACCCAGTATTGTTTAAATTAACTAAATAACTTAAACTTTTGCAGTAGCCTACAGTATTTGCCAAAGAGGAAATTAAGGCAGCTAATACTCTATAAATAAATAAAAAAGCATTCCAGTAAAAAGCTGAGCTTATATCCACTAATTAGAGTCTACACTATAAAAATTGTTATTTTGTTTAATTTTAATGTGTTTAAGATTTGTATCAAATAGGCCTGTAAAACAATGCAAGATGTACAATTTAATTTGTATTAATTTCTCCAATTATTATGAATAAACAGTACAAGTTTGTTGGTGAATTATGAATTTTCCTGTAAACATGATGGTCTAAAATTCTGACTTTGATATATTTCAATTAAATGTGTGGATCTGGCTTAAATTCATTTGTGGTGTAGTGTAAGATTTTGGCTGCACATAGTTGTATGCATGACAAAATAATAAAAATTCCTATAATAGTACTACTATAATGTAACTGCACTGTGGTGATGTAAAGTATTCTATGTACACCGTGTGTTATTGTCCAGAAAGCAGCGAGGTAGCAAGTGTTTTTAATCTATGAAAATACAGATGATATTTTAATGCACGTAAAATTATTTAAGTGAAATTTGTTTAGAAACTGGACTTGCAGACACAGAAACATGCTTTAAGACAAGAAAAACATGTTCTAACCGAACAACAAAAAAATGATATGATCGAAGCTCCATACTAACTAAACCATCAAACTCCACATCCAAGTAATCAGACTGATAACCTGACTCAAAATGCTGATCTGATGCAAACTAATGTTCCAACAAGATCAACGATAACACAATTCAGGTTCAAGAGGCAGTATGTTGATCCTGAATTTAATGCTTATAGTGAAGACAGAAAGAAAGAACGGAAAATGTTTATGCTTGTTCTGTTTTTCTAAGCACGGTCACGGCCGGTAAAACTGGCTTAGTCACACATACAGAGCTGAAGGTGTTAGAGGAAAATCAATGGTTGGATTGCAGTGTAAGGTCCTCTGGGTGAGGTAAACACAGTTTCCTATACATTCTGCCTTAGGAAAATTGCAAAAAGTCTCCAAAGAGGGAAATATGTGCATTAAGTACATGAACACAAGCGCAGAAATGCAAGCACATGCATGTACAAAACATCACATAGAAATTATTAATCGCTTTGTTTTCACTGTAGTTTTCATAGTTGTATAAGATGTAAAACAGTATTAGTTCACTGTTGTGTATGGTGCGAATGGTTTAAGAGATGTCTCATGTTTGAGCCCACGTGACCTCCACCCCCACCCAATCCCACTCACACACACACACACACACACACACACACACATCAACACACACACCCTCCCCGTTCCCTTGCAGCTCCACAACTCTCAGGCTATGAAATGTACATCACACCTCCGATCTAAGGGAATCTCACCCCAAATCCTTCCTTTGAATTATTGAAGAGGACCAAGCCAGCTTGACTCTGATTATCCTCCAATCAATATGCCTCGCCTCTCCTCCTATAACATCAAATGCCTCCGACAATCGATCCAGCCAATCAGAGGAGCCGCAACAGCTAGAAATGCAGAGTGTAATGTTCGGCATTGTTTACACTGACACCGCTTGGCGTGTGTAATAGGTGTGTTTATGCTCGGGACGGGCGTGATTGCTGATTGACTGAGATGCTCCTGTGTGTTTTTGCTGTCTGGTATGTGTCACAGATAATTCCACCTGTTTGTTTTGCTCTTGTTGTTAGCAGGACAATCAAGTTTAGCAGAGATTTTATGAAGCCCAAGGACTTTTTTGAAGCGTTCTCTGCATTGGAACACACTCTGCTTTGCTTAAGTATATCTTTTTAAAGTGTGCGTGTGAGAGTGACACAAAGAAAAGGTACAAGTATTTATAAAATGAGAGTGCTGAAATCATTTTACATTTCATAAAACTGTTAAAGAAACTGCTGAATCTGTGAGTTGTATGATGTAGACATTTGTCGACCGCCAGCACAAAAGCCAGAGAAAGCGGAGTCGAGCACTAATGCAAGTCGTTTTTTTTTTTTTGGAGACCACAAGCGCGAGTGACTTGTACCGATTTTTCTTTTTCAATTACATGCTGAAAGGTAAATCAACACCTCACAACCTTTTTACAATGAGAAGAATGAATACAAACATATGCCTATAACCCTGCAATTATACAAGGCACACACACTCCCTCTTGCAGGCCCATATAATGATTGCAGGAGGCGCTACTCTATTATTTGCAAAAATGGAACGGTTGATGTGTGATTGTTTGTCTCTGGTGAAAGCTGTTGGTTCCTTCTTAAGGTGCCGTCAGGCTAGTACGCATTTACACTCAAGTTCCACGCTCAATCTCCACTGATAATCGTTATTACACAAGTTACTGAGAATGGGCATCACGAGAAAGAGCAAACACTTTGTCGACAGTGGTATATTCTTGGCTGTACGGCACTTTACACATCCATTATACATGCAGATTTACGAGTACTTGTACTTAAAGGTACAGATTGTACCTTTAAGATGAGTCTATATGTCTCATAAGTTGCCAACAATTGCACACATATTATTTTATGCCCATACACATTCAAATACCTACACTATAGCCTATACAGATCTGCTGTTGCATCTCTCCACACACAAGCTTGCACTCTGCAGTGGTATGGATGTATCAGCAGGGGCCAGATGATGGCACTCTTCTCTCTGTACCAGGCTGCTGGATGCCCCCACCACGTGCTCCGACTGCATGATGCAGCTGGCCTCATTTTAATGATTTAAATCACTTGAGGTCCACCGCCACACATTTTAGAGGCTTGACTGAATTTATCCTCGTTGATAGAGATCAGTGCCCTCAGCCCTGGACGTTGCCAGACTACAGTAGAGGGAGAGACCTCTCCGACTGACACGATTGGATACAGCTCTCCGCTCTGATTTTACTTTTGATCCCGCCGCTCTGACTCTGGCCCTGGGGACAGATGAGTGGAATGGAGCGGTAGAGATAGAGCAGAATGCCACGCACTTTTCTATCTCACTGGTCAGCCTTTTATACAAATGCAGGTCTAAAATGAGTACTGTAGACTCTTGTAATCTTATATTAATCTCAGGCATTTTTATGCTCTGCATGACATGCTGCGTCCATGGGCATGTGAAGTGTGGTTACTTTCAGCAATCAAGCGAGCATTAAAACAGATTACTGCAGCTTGACGTGCACATTTTGATGCATTGGTAACTTATAAAATAATGATTTTGCCATTTTATTTGCCAGTACAAAGGACGTAGCGACAGTATACAAGTATGAGCAGGAGTTTCTTCTTACAAAGGCAGAAATAACCGCAATGCAAGCAGCTGTCCAACACTCTGAGTCACAGTAAGAAAAAGCTGGTTTTCGGTTTCTACAGTTAATGTAGTCAAAAACATACACACAGGTGTTAAGTGCCCCTGTTTAGCAGCAGGGCAGAGCGAGATGGAGGGAGGAGGACTACATGATACAAGTGTAACCTCTATAGAGGAGGTTCAGGAGCCTACATAATGCTAACACACACTCAGCAAACCACACATATGATCAAACAACCCACATAAACAAATTCAACCCTGTGCAGCGACCAACAGGTCAACACTGAAATATCGCTTCAAGCCTTTGGGCCCTACTCATTACGGAAAACACACACAAGCAGATGTAAGGACACATACGCATACATACACACTGCCATACATGTGTGACCAGTTATAACACTGCAAAGCCAATGATTTTTCCCAGAGGCCCTCTCCACGTGATTGGACACACTCAGTTAATTCCCTCTGTTGACCCGGAGCCCGATGCACTATTGATTAGCGGGACGGCAATATGTGTGTGTTTGAGTGTGTGAGTCTGTAATGATGCATGGGTGAGCCACAGGGGGCACAGTGAGGCTAGCAGCATGGCGACAGAGGGCATGGTGGTGCGCCAAGGTCAAATGAAGGACGTCGGCGTGCTGCAGAATTAGAGCTGGGAGCCCGAGCCTGCCTGAGCGAGGGCCATGCTGCAGAGGGAGAGCAGAAAATAGCACAGCTGAGGGAGACAGAGGGACAGGGAGAGACAGAGCACACAAATAACAGGGCTATGATTTCACTATTCCCTTCATACTCAGTCACCTTTGCTTCACAGGAAGCACACTGTGACGAGTTGCCGCAAATCCGTGTTGCCTGAAAGCTTTTCACCAGCGGCCCAGCAGCTCTGATACGGCCTACAGTGATTCCAACACACAATACACAGAGAGGAGTTTATATAACAAGCTCTCCGTGAGTTGCACAACAATATTACACTCAGTTACACTCAGTTACTTGTCACATCAATGATCACTTTAGGCGACTATTACTTTGAAAGTCATAACATATTATATGCTGCAAGGTGTGTGTGTGTGTGTCTCTGTCTTTGTGTATTTTTATGGTTAAAAAAATATTTTTTTTAGTATGAATAATACTCCAAGTACTTAATTAAAAATACAAATGTATTGTCAGCAAAATTCACATAATGAATCGAAAGCAAACGTACTAATCATGCACAATGTCCCCTTTCAGAATGTTATAGTATAATATATGTATATTATGTTATGGTATCATTATTATTGATGTTTCAACACCTAAGCAGCATTTTAATGTTGGAGCTAATTTTAACAAATGTATGTACTACCTGCTAGTTTAAACTATACTAATGCACCATATTTAATAAGCTTTTACATTCTGTGATTGGTGGCTTGTGGATTATATTCAATTTATTTGTTTTCATGGCCACACATTATTATACTGTACATGGTTTCCACTCTCCAACTTTCTCCTGTTATCAATTTTTTTGCCTCACTCCTTTATGGTTTCCAATTTTTCTTTTATTACAGTGTCATCTATCATGGGAAATTTGACCCATATTGTGTAATTAAACGATCGATAGCTCTGTAATAGCGAGGGATGTGTCCAGGCCAAAACGCCAGCTACCATGACTGATTGAGACCTGTTGCCTTAGATGTGTGGATCTGAGTCCGGTCCTCAGTGGACACAACGTCCTGTGAAGGAAACTGCTCGCCTGGGAGTCACATGGTGTGATTACTTTCACAGAAAGTTGAGAAACACAAGTAATTATTATGTAGAATGTGAGATATATTTCCAATTTGGATTTCAATTATAGTTTAATTATTTCAGAAGATATTAAGGCTTGGTGACTTTGTAGATAATGCTATACTGGCATTAGAACTAAAAAGGGATAGCTTTTCTAAATATGTATTTTTCAATTTGTACAAAGGTAAACATAATATACATTTTTACCTATTATGAGATTAGTAATATATTCTCTGAATGAAGCTGCTTTGAAATTAATGTTACATCACAAAGTTACATTAATGTTGTAGTAAAGTTTACATTCCTCATACCACTGGTTCCTCGAGAGGTGTGTGGGTGTTGCAGTGTATAGTGAACAAGGAGGCGGCTGACACAAAGTGGAACTCCAAGGAAGCTGCTGAAAGCCAATTGTGTGGTAGCTGAAAATGCCAACAGCCATTTCTTATCTCGCATCACAACAATTAAAGCTGTCTGGGAGGTAAAACATAATGAATCAAACCTGGACTCGTGGGTTTCCATAGAAACATGTATAATTATGGTAATTAGACCATTGTGAACAATCTATTTTGTCCAAATTAAGTAAATATGCATAGAGACCTTGTGTTGAGAAAATGCAGTAACAACGGGGTTCTTGACATTAAAAGTAAAAGTAAAACTTTTGGCCCCTTCAGGCGTAATGACCTTAGAATATAAGGATGAGCTCTGAGCCTAAAGAGAAAGAAAAAAAATACAGTAGAGGGGGTAATTACAGTAAACATTCCTCACCATTTACATGCCTATACATGATGTCTGATATATATATATATATATCATGTATATATAATAATATTAATAATATACAAATTGATGCACAACACACATGTAATGTGCTATGGTTGTCCTGTTCTTAAGTATTTTAAGGTACCTGTTTCAATTTTCTGCCACTTCATACCTCTACTTCACCCCATTTCATTTTTTATATAAAAACTTATGATAATCTTGTAAAGTACAATGCTTTGTTAAAGATTGAATCAGTGGTTTCCAACCTTTTTGGTTTGTCATTTAAAAATCTGTTTGAGGCCCAAAGAGATAAACATTTTACATTTCACAAAAAAAGATAGGATTAGAGAAAGATTAGAGAAGATTAGAGAAATGTCTGAAAACTGAATACAAATTTTTGTAGCAAAACATTGTTTCTTTCCTGTCCTATTAATCATCTCACACCCCCTTCCCTAGTTTTCTTCTTGTAACCATTTGGATGGGGCCCAACCCATATAGGCCGGGATGCACTGGTCTAATCTTGTGTATAAAATTGTTTAAACCAGCTCTACTCCTGTACTTCTACTTTTGAATGCAAGACTTATACTTGTATTACATGGGAGCATTTTTACGTTGTTCTATCGGGTATAGCAATTTTACTAGTAAATCATCTGAGTACTTTTTCCACCACTGGTAATGTGGGTGACATTTAAAATATACAGTATATTTTGTTTTGCAAATGTTTTTTCTTGCTTGCAGTGGGCAAACAGGTCAGTTATGTTTGAATAATTCAAATAACTGGGACAATAGGCCCTCATTTGTCAAATCACTGCAAAGCCTAAACTGTATGTAAGAATGAACGTTTGCATCTCTTCTAAAGATTTATGCAGCTACTCTGAAAGCCAAGCTTTCAAACAAAATGTCAAAGGTCAGCAGTATAGCGTCAAGGAGAGGCGTCGCCTGTCCCGCTCACCCTGTACACTCTGACCTCGGAGGTCAGACGCCATCCACAGCAGGTCACTGGGTTCTTGGTCACATGGTCAGAGATCTATGGGGGCTCCATACGAGAAATGAGCTACAACCGCTGCATGACAGGAAAACATGGCCAGTGTGTAAAGATTAACCTCTGACTTAACATCCTGTCTGATGTTTCACCTGAGCAAAGTCTAAGAATCAGAGTAGCTGTGATATACGGCTGCACAGAAGACATGCAAGGACTTGGTGCGGTCATCCTTCGTCACATATCACCCTCCCTTCACTCTCACTGCTAATAATATTGATTCCCCTTCATCATACATCTTCAATGTAAATTTTCCATTGTGTCTTTTCAATTGATTGAGCCAGATGATGAGGGAAATGTTAGCACGGTAACGGCGAAGCCATTGATTGGTGAAGTGATGGATAAAAATCATTGATATAATTTATCATTTTTTGGAGTACCCATGATAATTAATCGCTATTGATTGAGGTGGGTTGTGAATGCTGATACTAAGCAGGCGACTCTGAAAGGGCCGGAGAGAAATGAAAATCAACGTCCATGCCGCTCTCATGTTCAGAGTGTCCTCAGAAGTCTAATACTACTCTTCACGGCATTCAAAAAGTAAAGGAGATAGATATGCAGATATCTTGTGTAATTGAAGGCTATTATCATAATGCACTCTACCTTGTGTATTATTCATATTCAAATGGACAGGTTTGAGCTGAAAATATTTCATAACCCTCAGCCTTGATTGCAGATTGAGAGCTAGAGAATGGCGACCGCTGATTTAAATTACATATGTGAAGAGGTAGGATGAGGGCTTGTCTTCTGTCTCCATCTAGAAGTTCATGCAATTTAAACATCAAATTATCAAGTTAAATATTTGATGTTCCCACAATTGCTGTTAAGAGGAGGATATGAGTTCCACTTGTGCTTTGTTATAAAATGGAGATTCCAGTACGCACCAAACTCCCCTGTATTATCTGCGGATGCACGGTGCTCACAGGCCAGTCATTTCAATGATGAGAAGGGAGACTTTGCAAGAACAGCCATTAGCTTAATTTGAATTGAGAGAATAGTGTGGCTCTCAGGGTGAAAAGTCTTCCTTTTTTAGCGTAGGACACGTTGTGCCCCACACATATGTGCTCCACCCAGCTAGTTCAGAGGAAAAAACCCTTTTTCTCACCTACTGAGCCTCTTCGCCAGCGTTCAGAGAAAGACCCCGGCGCCTCTCGGCTGAGACAGCACCACGCTTTTAGCACCGTGCCAATCTGCTCAATTCTCCAAACACTTTGTCGTACAGCGGTCGCCGACGGCGCGGATTAAAGAAGCTCTACCCTTTAATTTCTCTATGATTGTCACTTCCTTTCTAGCACCCCAGAGTCTTCTCAGATCACTAAATCATTTCCTTGACTCTCTGAAGCCAAAAGGTGGCTACACGGAGGGGACCTCTGCTTTGTGATCCGCAGGAACCTGGGCACACCTCTTGGTTATATTTATTTCTCTGGGAAATATCAAGAAGCTTGAACCTTGCTCTCTGCTGACCCTTAGCACACTGCAATCACACTCTGCAAAGCACCCTGTAATTACAAGCACCATCTCCTATTCATCAGTAGACAGATTGAACAAGCCTGTGAGTATGACGGACTTCTAGATCCTGGTAGATAACATGATTGTACTGTGAGCAGAGGGCTGATTTTTTTTCCAATTAAAACACCAATAAAAGGCCAGTCAAAGAAAATATATTTTCATTCTGAAATAGATTTAAAAAATATATTCACTCCAGTGATGAGGAGATGTAAGTACTTCAATTCACTAGTTTTGGAACACACATTTTGGAAAACAAGCTCATTCGCTTTCATGCCAAGTGTCAGAAGAAGAAGATTGATAAAGGGGGAAACAGCTTGCTTAGCTGTGTCCAAAGGTAAATAAATCATCCTATAAATCTGGTGGGCAGATTTAACCTTTGGACAGAACCAGGCTACTTGTTTGCCCCCGTTTCCAATCCAAACGCTCTAAGTTAACCCTCAGCTAAGCGAACGCACGGATGTGAGAGTATCAATCTCCTCATCTAACTTGACGCAAAAGAGAATATGCATATCATTTGATAAATGTCAAATTATCCCTTTAGACAAATGCTCGTTTCTATTTAGCTATAAATATGTCAGATTTCATGGAGCTTCTAACCTCAGTGCTTGAAGGGCAAACAATCTAATTGAGGTTTAGCTATTTGTTCTGATTGAAAAGTCACTCAATTAATGCCAATGACACAAGAGGGAATGAAACCAGTCTCACAGTGTGACGTTCTCCATTTTCAGGAACAGATTCATGATTTTTTAAAAAAGGAGAACTAAGAGGTTTGAATAAATACTGCAGCTCTACAACGATATTGTCTCGGAGAGAAAAAGCTGCTCATGCAGTTTAGATGTACAAGCAGTTTAGAGAATAAAGGATGGGCGCAGTGGACAGCTGAAATGTAGGCAGATGTCAATAGAAAAACTCATGTAAAACCCACTATATCAAAGAGAGCAAGGGAGCTTAAGATAGAAACAAAGGAGCGAGGGAGAGAGAATTGAAGAGTGAAAAAGGGGGGAAGAATCGAGAGAGAAAAGACAAAGCGACGCTGAGATCTCTCCACATGGTTTTCTCTGATTTGCTGAAATTCATAATCCTCTCTCCTCTTTCCCACACCCAAGATCCTTTCCCAGCATCCATAATTCTAAGCACTGAATCAATCCCCCTGTTCATTTTAAAACTCCATTGTGTCTTATCACTGTGAAAGTGGTTGCTGCACAGATGTGGGGTGCTTTTTTTGCACACCAGCAGCAACAGCAACTGATAAACACCTCAGTTAGCTTCTTTGCTGTTTTTCATCTCCCACCGTTTTTTTCCGCTTTGATTTGAGCTCCTGCAAGGACCAAAAGATACGAGCGACCAGTGTAACACACAGCACAGCGTAGCAGGCTCTTTCGTCGCAGCTAAATATACACTGTTACACTCATCTCTTGTTATATTTTTAATGGCTCCAGTGCACTCATGTTGCAAAGTCTCTCCAGGCCAGATTCTTTCTCTTCCCCTCTCCTCTACGGCCCTTATCCCTCTTGCCTCGGGGCACTCGCAGGCCTGCCGAAAGAAATCACCCCCGCATCACTGGAGACATGCAGACACCCCCCCCCCCTCACTGCTAAAATAAACTGCTCACCTTCCCCCTGTATTGTTAGCCCATCAGTCTCGCTTTCAGGTGAACGGGCTGCTTCTCTTGTGCTCTCAAGCTTCCCCTACGTGTTATTTAAAATCAGTGCAAATGAAATGGGGGCTTATGCCTAAGTCAATCATTGTTCTGAAGCAACTGGAAGGTGATTTTGTTTTCAGCCAAAAGCTGCAGGGTCACATCGTGCACCTTGCGATAGTGTGCTCAATTTCTTTTTCCTCATGCAGCAACAAATGTGGCACACGTGGACCTGGAGGGATGAAGAGAGCACACTGTGGTCACAGACAAGTGCAAGTGGATTTGCTGCTGCAGTTTTGTCCCCACTGGTGTCCTGGGCAGAGCTCCTCCATTACACGAAGCTCCATGCAGCTGTTCCAAAATGGCTGCCTCTGTGTTTCCGTTTGTCTGGTGTCAGAGCACTGAGCAAGGGAGGAAATATGTGCTGCTGCGGATGCATACAGATTAGGATTAGAGCGTGAGCTGCAGCACTGGGGCCTTTGTCATTAACAGGCAGTTTTAATCAGGGTCGGTCCCAGGGCTCTGCCACTCGCCTCAGGAGCCCTGCAATCCTCAGAGAGCAGGAGAAGCAGAGATAGAGGGAGAGGACGAAACAAGAGGGAGAGGAGGGTAAAAGAGGCGATACATGGAGGAGGAAAGGACGAGAAAGAGGGAAAAAGAGGGAGAAAAAAGAAAAAGAAGACCCCATAGTATCATTGGGAATAGGGTGGGGGAGGTAGCGTGCAGAGCAAGGAGTGCTGGATGTGTTTTTACAACTACATGCTCTGTATATCCTGTAGTAGGCAAGATGGCTGCTGGATGTGCTGTGCTCTTCATTACGCTCTCTCTATGTGCTATTGATTTTGCTCCGGCCTGGTGTCTGTGTATTATTTAAATGTTAAGATGTCGGTGTTGGTAATCTCTGGCTCCATTAAAAGGCGGGCGGCACGGCTACAGCCACAGACCTGCAGAGAGCCCAGGCAGGCGGATGAATTATTAAGGAGAGGATGAGGTGGTGGGACATTTCCACCGTCGCCCTCACGAATGTCATCCCACTCAGCCGGGAGACACACAGGCACAGGCTGGCTTGACAAAAATCGACAGTGACTTCCTCCTCCCCCACCCGGAACCGGTTTGATCCTGATTGCAGACACTGCAGCTGGCAATTTCCAGAATAATCTGCAGCTCCAGCCCTGCCTGCCCTGCCCCCCACAGATCTGCCAGCTCTTCCCACCCCCACCCTGCCTTGTGCCCCGGCATCCTCTACGGCCCTCCAGTAGCATCGATAATATGGACAGGAGGAGAGGCCTTTGATTTGCTGAATCAGAGGATCCCATCTCACCCCACTGTGTGTGTGAACATGGAGCTGAGAGGGAGACAGAGCGAATACATGCAATCTGAATTTAAGTCAATAAAGCTACAAAATGTTTTTCACAAATTATATTTTCACAGAAACCGAATAATGGGTCGCTTGCGGTTAAGAGAAGAGCAGTAGTACGCACAAGTAGGTAACTGTTTATGAGTGCAGTCTACATATATGCACATTCATCAATAAAAATGATGAGCAGATTACAATTAATGACACCCAATGCCATCAAAACCTTCAACATTTTTCATTTGTGCTTTGTACGCCAAATTTTACTATCTGAACCCTACTTTATGTACTTATGTTTTGAATGTTTATGATTTGATCGTGTTGTCAGAAACAATTACAAGGTCTTCAAAACACTTGCTTGTTTTTATGACATTCATCTGGAATAATGTCAGCAACACTGATTGGGATGTCACTGAAAAATCTCCTGCGTCATGTGCACGCAAGAGTTTGATGGAAATTGAATTATAACAGAATGTTTCATTGTGCGACTGAAATTGAGGATAAAATGGACACAGCCAACAACTTTGGGATGTCACTCAGGCAGTGTTTTCTGTCATTCATCAAAGGCCCCCACCCCTCATTACGATGCATTATTTTTCAGGCCGTGCAGGGCACAGGATCGATTGTGAACGCTGGTAAAATTCTAGCTGCCTTAATAGATAGGCTTTGTCACTCACTGCTGGTAAGTGGAAACCTTGGGAGTGAGGCTGTCCTCCCACACGCAGACTGCTTATAGCAAAAATAATTGTCCTATCAGAGGGCTTTTCCTCTCTCAGTCAAGTTTATTAATACACCACTTCATCACAAAAGCATGACTTTAACACCAAGCCTCGCTAGATCTAACTAATCAACAGATATCTAACACGCACACACACCATTCAGAATGTTGGCTTTGATGTGTAAATAATAAAAATGATGTAGGAAATGCAGCGCAGAGATAATTATTTAACATTTGGCATGTGATTGCATTTTAATTTACTTACTTTTTAGATAATGAAATAGAAAGAAAAATGTCAACTTAATTTGCGATCTCAGTATTATTTCCTCAAACATACAAGCACAGATCAAATATAGTGATTTAAAGGTTAACCTTTACAATAACATACCTCTACTGTATGTGGGTGTTTGAATGCAGGAGGTAAATTCATCCTCCATCATTCAGTTATTTTGCAAACTAGTCATTTATTTGTGCAGTTAATGACATTTTGATAATGGAGTGAGAATATGGAACAATGTCCATATTGCATGGCCAGAATTTATACAATATCTTCATGAGCACCTCTGACACTGACAGAATGCATCAATGTTGGGGTGACCAGAACGAGTCACTATTTCCCCCAGAAATGGAGAGTAATTATCTCTCTATTTGAGATACTAGGTCTCAGCACAGATAGACATAATAAGATGTAAATTGGCTGAGGGATGATACAGAGGAGGGGTGCCTCACTTGGAGTAACATGAACAGCAATTAACCATTGGAGAGACGAGTGCGCATTGTCTCCATGGATGTGAGCTCAGGCTGCTCCTCCAACTACAACATCATCATAAAAATACACCAAGAAACATGACCAGGGCAAGTCCAGACTATGAACACTGTTGCTTTTTAACTGTCCATATTGGCGCTGGTGAATTCAAATACATTTTGGAAAATTTCAAGCATAAATATATAAATGCTTACAGGGCTTTTAAAAAGATATTCATTCATTCATTCATTCATTCAGATCTACTATTTTGCTTGCACTAGCAACAGAAAACACACATATGCTACTATAATGACTGACTGGCAGTCAGAGTATCCCATTCAGAATTGACAAGTTCAGGGCTTCACATTGTTTGTGGCTCTTGGGCATCCAATTTAAAGTCTATGATGTTTACAAATAGGCTGCAGACTTAATGGGACTTGGGGGAGTCAATTGGTTCGTTGTGCTAACTGCTAAGACCACAGAGAGACAGAGAGAGAGAGAGAGGGAAAGAAAGAAAGAAAGAAATAAAGAAAAAGAAAGGGGAAAAAAAAGAGTTTGTGCATATTTGCGTGTTGCAGTGTGTACACAATGTGTGAATGTGCTAAGTGTTTGTATGTTTACTTTCCCATTCTTGTTCAGGGGGTAATTGGCGGCAGGCCTGGCAGGGCCATTCTTAAACTGTGTGGCCTGTCACTAACGGTGGTTCCCTATTATCTCTGTAAGACAACTGTGTGCTTACAGGGATTCAGACTCTACCGAAACATTTCATGCATTCATACATTCCAAATGTAAAAGCACCGATGAATGGCCGGAGCCAAAGAGAATTGGCAGAAATTAAAAACGCTGTTCATTTTATTTTGTCCCCTAATAGATTGAGTAAGTGAAGTTGCCTCTAATTTACGTAACGTCTCTGGTGGGTTGGAGCTGCGGTGAGGCCATGTGAGTGGGGGAATTCAATGAGTGAGTCATGTCTAGAGTGCAGTGTCTCTTTAATCCTGGAGGCTGACAGCAATGGCACAGCAGGACCACGGTGCCAGTCAATAAAACACAAACACCTTTCCGAGGGTCAGACGTGACACACGGCCCAAAATACACTTGTGCATTCCATTTGGTTTGATTGTGGTTTGGTTTTGAATTTGACGTCAGGAATCCTGGGAAATTCAGAAGGCTTTTAAAGAGACATCTACAAAATAATTAGACTAGACAGCAAACAGTTCAGTCATCACAAAACAAAAGCATATGGAGTACCATGTTCATTTTATAGTGAGTGTTTACATACGTATATTAATGGATGTAACATTTTAACTCATGGATAAATTGAGAAGTAAATGCTCGAAAAAAAGAAGTTAGTATGATGTGTTGTCCGACCACATTGGAAGGCAAGCTGGGCAACAATCTGACAAGCACTTCTGTTGAAGCCATGGTCACCACAGACGTGAATTAAGGTGAGTTTATAGTTAAGGGTTACAGCGAAGCTATGAAGTTTATGCACATAGCCGCTGTAGCTATATGCAGTAGTCTATGCTGTCGCTGACGTGCGCTTCCTCAAACATTTTACTACACATCAGGATTACTGTGGCTACAGAGATACCACATGGTGATTCCTATTCTTTTCAGATACACACATCAAGCAAAGCCGCCTCAAACACAGAATAGGAAGAACAGAGACCACACGTAATATTCTCAGGTTTAGTAATGGGACTTGGCAGATCTGCCCATCATTGACCTTATTACAAAATTAATGTAAGAATGTCAACACAATTTCTTTTTAGAATATATAATATAATACTTAAAGCCTGATATGGCCTAATTATGTACCATACATGCGTCTAGTGTTGCAGTGGTGTTATCAGTGGGTGAAATCTGATGCTGAACTATAAATCAAAATCTATGCTGTTTGGTATTTACGACATAACTTCTGTATTAACTATTAATTCCAGCTTTCGCTGAAACTGGACTGAACTGCGCCTTCATTCACTTAACAGTCAGCCATGGATGAAATGTACAAGGACTTGCAGAGAAACCTCCAAAACAAGTTGCAAACAACAAAAAAATAAAAATTTACAAGATAATTCACAACCTCCTCTTGTATCCTGGTCAAGGCTCTTTTAGTTTATTTTTCCATTGTCTAGCATTTCAGATACATGGAAATATTAACACGGGAGGAGGGATGGAAGGATCACCAATGGATACATGACATCAAAAAGCTTTCAGCTTTCTTTGGGCCTGGGATGTTTTTTTTTATTCATATCATGCACAGAACCTTCTCTACCTGTCCAAAGTTCAAGTCCAGTTGTTTGATGTTGGCTGCTTCAGTGTCCCTGGTGTGTATGTTCAAATGTGTGTGTCTGTATACGTGAGCGAGAGGAGAGACAGCCAGAGAAGGAGGGAGTGTGTGTGCCTGTCTCTGATGTGACAGTATGTGTGTACACTAGCTATGTAATTTAGTCCTTGTAAATTTATAATTTGGTTAGCCCAACTGCTCTCGGAGCCTGTTGGATTGCTGCCAAACTCACGCTGAGTGTTTGTGTGTGTGTGTGTGTGTGTGTGTGTGAGAGTGTGTGTGTGCGAGTTCATTGCCGTTACTACCGCTATGAGCCTCCAACGCTCACTCGTAACCCGCTCTCCCTCATCCTCCTGACTTCTCACATCAATACGCCGCAACCTTCAAGCCCAAGGTTGCAGCCAACCCGGGCCTCCTCCGCCTGCGACATGACAGCATCATACCAGCCCTTTCTGCAACTCTGCAGCCTGCGACAGTGGCGTACTCTATATTGCACACCATCTGCATCTATGGGCTCTACAGTAATGTAATTGCGGCTCTCAGAGTATCGGCGCAGAGCTGTGGTGGTGCGGTAACCTAGATGGATGGAGAGCAGCTCGCGGCGCTCGGGCCGAGGTAATCAGCTGGAGTGCTGGCACGGGCAGAACAACACCTGCTGCTGAGGGGAGTAGCCAGCGCTAATTGTGGGAGAGTGATGGGGGCCCGGCTCCTGCAGACGCCACCGACAGTTCAGCCTAATGCAATTAGCCGCCATGTTCTCCTCCAGCAAAATTGCATTATGGTTTTTACATTTAATTTAGCCGGCACAAAATGAAACGGTATCAGAGAAGAGAGATAATGAGAGCAAACTGATATTGAAACCTGCACTGTGTTGAGAGGCTATTAATGAGACAATGAAACACTGTGGCTGACAACATGGTATACTGTGGTAAAACAGTTTAATAGTGTCATTAGCAAGATCTTGTTTTGTGTTATTGCTCCAAGCCTACAAGGTGGCAGTGAAAGCTAATATTTCCTCTTCTCCTCTGTGCTTCCTCTGCCTTATTGCTCCTTTTAGTCCCTTTTCCAATATTGATTGCCTATTGATGACCAACTGGTTTTCTTTTCTACATTTTATTGATGGCTAAACCCATCTGTTGAAGTGCATGTTTATGAGGGTTTTCTATTGATCTCCCTTAATGGCCTCTTGTCTTACTGAGTGTAGTTCAAATCGACAAATATTACTTCTACAATAAATGCTAATCTTTCTATTATAAATATTCATTGATGATCTGGATTTTTAGTCAGTGGTCTGGCATGTATTTAACCACATATCAAAGAGAATTTTGTGGTTTGCTGCTGTGTGCTTGTGGAGGTGATAGCAGGGTCTCGGCCCTATTAGAACAAGCTTCTTCCAGGCTCCATTCATCTAGCTCAGCTCAAGTAAAAGCAGTGCAGAGAGACAAGCTGCTGCAGTGTGACTTTGCTCCTCTTCTATGCTTTGATTCATTATTCAGCACCCGAGAAGTCGTCCTGCAATCCCACAGCAGCAACGAGAAACACGCATACACACACGCATATAGACATGCACTGAAGATAGATGCGCACACACATAGAAAATACATGAAAATGCACAATTCGTCTGTAGGTTAAATGTAGAAATTCACACAAATATGAGCAAAAAACAGTAATCCTTCTACTGTACATTTAATACATGAACAGACACACTTAAATACAAAGACATGATCACAGAAGTGTATGTACACACACACACACACCCACACACACACTGCCCCCTTCTGCCAGCACTACTGGCCTGCACGCTGTATGGAAATGTTTCTCCTAATGACTTCGTAATGACAGCGACTTATGTCCTTACCATAGTTGATTTGTTTCCTGGGTTTTAAGAGTAGATTATTTCCATGGCACAGACTTAGCGTAAGCCGTTCAGAAACCACAAGCACTGCACTTCAGCCCCGGTTTGGGATTTTAGCCAGGTCTAATCAGATTAAAGCACTGTTTTTCCCCCCTCTTCCCCTTTTTGAAACAACATGCCACACTGCTCTCTCAGTCCTGCTACATGAGCCTGAAGAAGCAGGCCAAAAACAAATTGCTTTTAGTGGAGGTTTGACAAGTAGTTGTGTAGAGAAAATAAAAGGTTGTTTGGAGCAGATTAATTCTCCTTCACAGGAGAGCCCGGCTGCACGGCCGTGTGCATTCTTCCCTCAGTGACGGGGAGAAGATAGCTTCTGTGGGATATTCTAAGACTGGAGGAGCTCATTGTTATAGACTTAGCCAGGCCGGAGGATACTTTGTGAAAGAGATAAAAGCTAAATAAACTAGCTATATCCATATCTAATATACAGTAATGGCATGTTGCTATGGTTAATTCAGACCGACTCCAGTTGGTATTATCCTCATCCCACAAAAGACAACCGTGTTAGACAAAAGTAGCCCAGTGTAGATTCAAAATCATCTCTAACCTGCTCCTCCAGTGAACACAGTCCTACTAATAACCATGCTTGATGTTCTTATCCCATCTCATATCAGCTCCCTGTTCTGCAAACCCTGTTGAGCAAATATAATTTCAGAGACATTCTGTTCTCATTAGATTCACAGTCATATAACAAATAGAAGAGAAACAACTGTGGAAATATATTTCTTGTGGATAATAATACAGCACACCTCTGGACTTAAGTGGTTTTGTTCTTGTCCGTGGTTTATGGGAGAGGAGTCCTGACTTCTAACCCGTGAAGGGTGCTTGCTGGCCTGACCTGGATCCTTCAGCATGAATTAAGTGAACAATGGAAGAGCTGGCTGAATGATGGCTCCACGCGCCTTTGTGCCTCTGTTACAAAACCACTCCTAAAAGGGCGGCCTAGATGACACACTCTCTAGAAATCGATCACATTTACTCAGCCCCCGGGCCTTCCAAAAGCTGGATTTAGAGCTAAAAATAAATAAATAAAAAAAAAGAGTTAAAATGGCAAAAGGAGAATGAAATGAAATCCCCTTTGCATTTAAAAACAGAATGGTACAAAAGTGAATAAAGGTTGGTGAGGAGAAATGCCTCGGTCCAGGTCTACTTTGCAGACTCTGACGCGCACTCATGTGTCAAATTTCATCAGCAGTAGCCCTATTGATTTTTAACCCTGGAAATATAAGACCAGGGAAGTCGGGCACAGAGATATCCATGGATGTTTGGGTTGGTTATCTTTACCTCTCCCTGGTCTCTGCATCCTTCCTGAGTACGTGAGCAAACCAATGCTCTCTCAATTGTCTGACAATACTTGGCTAACACAGAGGCTGAGCCTTATAGATAGGATACTAGATTGAAAAGACAGACCTTGAATGCAGCACTGGGGAAATTCAATATTTCTATTGTATCCACTGATTCCAGTACAATCAAACACAAAACCAACAAAGTCTACACTAACTTGACTATTGAAACTGATGGTTTAACTTACATTCAAAAGCGTTTCATGTCAAGCCTGATCAATGCTCTAGAAACACAAATATACAAATAAAAGAGTGGAAAAGCCACATACACCTGTCAGGAGCTGCCTCTAAGTGAAGCCTAAATGGAGGTGCAAGCCTTTGGCTCCACTGTGCACAAACTCACTGCGTTTCCAGGCTGACAGTGTGATCCGGTGCTCAAAAGCTTCAAGGCCCAGTCTCTGTGACAGGACCATCTCCTGCTAATGGGTCACATAACCATTAAAGTGCAGAGGGGCAAAGGTGGCAGATCAGTTGCTCTGCAGGTTGGATTGTTTCACTGTTTGGTTTCTTACTGTCTCTGAGCCTCAGCAAAGTGCAAACTGGGAGCTGGAGGCGGCGAGGTCTGTTCGCCATGCCACTAAAGAGGACAGAGGAGCGGGACAGAGCTCTTTAGTCTCCGAACACAAAGCATGAGTTGCTGCTCTGAAAGGGACTGGGACACACCAGTAACCAGTGAGGGTCCCTTGCTGTTTGGCCTGCAGCTTTTCAGGAGCCTGGAATAAAGAAAGGAGTGTAGCTATTGTAAGACTGGTCTGCTTAATGGTAGTCACCCCCAGTTTCTAATGCTTACTCTAAAAATTAAAACCCTAGTGACCTTAAGGCAGTACAGTTTGGGTTCATACGGGGTCAAGGTTAAGCAAGGGTGTCCAATTATACTGCTCAACTTCCAGACACAACCCAGTCCATCTGCTTCAGGTCAGACCTTGCTTTCCATGACAAACATGCAGAAGATGACACGTCAAGGGGCGTCTGAACAATCACGCCCTCCAAAAGAAGGGAAGTGATTTCATAATGCTGCCCTATCAGACCTCCACGCGTCAGGGTTATCTGTATGACAAAGCAACTCTCCTATTCTATGCATTTTCATGAGTCGGCCAGGAGAGGTAGATGAAAGAAGGGTAGCGGTTGGTGACCTTTGGGTCAGGGGGTAGAGGGCTCCAGCTGGTCACACTACCTCTTCACTGACTGATTCCACATCCACCCTATTGTGTTTGGCGCGTGTCCATTGTTCCGCAGCAGCATTAAAATGCATAGATTCCTGTCAGCCATTTCACTGCTAGTTGACCTTATTAGTTAAGGTGGATACATAAAACATGAAGTTTAAGATCATTAGATATATGCGATTCATTTAAAGGGAATGATACTCGACGCTGAACGTAGGTGCGATATCTAAAGAGTTGCTCAGTATTCATAGCGCAATCAATAAAACATACAGTCTATCATTATGCCGGTTGATAGCAAACAAATCCTTGGTGTAGGTGAGGAGATATATTCAAACAATAAACCGAGGTATAAACGCCTCTGGAAATTCCTTGTGCTGTATGGAATCTCCAGGCAGGCTATTGTAGGTACTTGCCACCCTGCCCCCACTCTCCTCTCTATTTTTCTTCTCTGCATGCTTCTTGCAGAGCACACACAGGCATACTGCAGCGAGCGGGAGGAAGAGAGGAGAAAAGGGGAGCGAGGAGGAGAGGAGAGGTGCTGATACTCAGTAATTGAGGGGCAACCCTGTCAGAGTTGACCTGCAGGAGACCAGGGATAAAGTGTATTCCATTTTCTCTCTGCTATCCTGGGACTGACAGCCTGCAGAGTCCCACGTCTGACAGACCTAACTGAGGGCTGTCACCCTCTGCCACTGCTCTCGTAGCATATAACACCCATTTCTAGTTTGTGTTCTCACTCACATGCACACATATATGGTGCACACACAAGCATTACACTACTATTACCTGCAGGTTCTGCACTGACAAATACACATAGCACTTTTGGGATATATAATCAAAGAAACACCTGACAAGATGAAAGGCATGTTCACGCTGCCCTGTGTGTGTTATACTGACTTCAATTTCGTCTTCTGCTGAACAAGCCACAATATATCTATTTTAAATATCTATTATCAACTATCCATCTCAACAAAGCCTTTTACTACATCAGGGCACCAGAGGGTTTTGTAGAAACAGACTGAAATGACAGCATTGCTTATTTTAGAGACACTCTAATGCTTCTCTGGTAAAAACAAAGTACCAGTGCTCATCACCAGAAGCGCATCTCCCAAAAATGGGGCTGATGCAGTGATGGATAAAGGGAGTATATTTAGGCCCCCAGCCCCTGCCCTTTGTGTCTTCCTGATTTGTTCTAATGTGGGAGCCTAATCCAGCAAAAGCAGATTATACATGTATTAAATTCCTTAAAATTGCAGTATTTCTAATACCACATTTGCAGTGGAAATGCAATGGAAGCAGCTTACAAAACATAAACCTCCACAACTGTGTCTCTGCCGCAATAAAGGGGTTGAGACATGCGAGGCAAATGAAGCATGTACGTGATGTTCCCAAAGATATCGTTACACTGATGATGTTTCTTTGTAAGAAAATAAGAAGAAAATGCTCCCCCACCCATGAGGTAGAAAAAAGTTAGTGATTGCAAAGACTGCTGACATGGGCTATATGTGTGTGTGTGCAATTGATTGTGTACTGTGACCCAAATAGTTGAGTTTAAAAACAAAAAGGTTTTCCGTCTTTACTTATGTTACTTTACTAAATCAATATAATATCACTTTGCCACTTTTGCCACTTTAGGGTTTTATGAGACTCTCCGTCTCATAAAACCCCTCAAGTGGATTAGCTTCAAATGAGAACATGGAAGTGGGCAGAAAGAACAATTCAGCTGACTTTCTGCCTTACAGGCTTCCTGCACATAGTCTAAATCACTTTTTGCATTAATGACTTTTCATGAAAAAAATAAAATAAAATCAGACTCACAATGACCTACTAAATCAGCCATGTAAAAGACAGAAAATTACATATCATTTAAATGGCCTTTACATGACTTGCAGATCATTTTAGTTGTGAGACATCCAGAGAGAGAGAGAGGTCATGGATATAACTAGCAGGAATGAATACACACTCGAAACAAAGGTCTCCACAAAATACACTACATTTCAGAGTCTCTATACACCTGACACAGTCAGTGTCCTCTCAATGTCAATATGGCCACCCCCCACAAGCTGTAGCCCGGCCGCCATAATGACACAATGTACCCATCTGCCCTTCAAACCAACCCGGCAGCATGAGGCTGACCTGTGTGTATGTGTGTGTGTCCCATCTGCCCTTTCAGCCAGGCAAGCAGCGTGAAGCTGACCTCTGACCCTTAGGATTATGGTTCCACCATGTGCCAGTGAGCAGGGTGATGAGATTGACCTATGTGGGCTTCTGCTGCGTGCGTGCATATGTGCGTGCGTGACCGGTATCTGACAGAACAAGATCCACCTACCAACACACACGCAGATACACACACCTGCAAATCAAATACTGCTTGCACTGGTTACTTTTGGATCCTTAAATCAATGTCTCTCTGTTTTAATGATTATGTTGTTAAATTTGTTGGTATGAAGAGCTTTTAATCATTCAGTTTACATCCATGTTCAACAGTGTGTGTGTGTGTGTGTGTGTGTGTGTGTGTATACGTTAATACAAGTGCCTCTCCAGTGAGGGATCTAATGCGGGTCTGAGGACAGCCATCCTGAGCTCTGACACAACCAATCATCGCAAAGCCAGCGTGATCGCCTTGGCAACCCCTGTCACCACATAGTTTATCCGTAGCGTGCACCAATCAGGGTACACCACAGCTTTTCCAAGCTCCTCCCACAGGGGCTGGGGAGGTGGTGCCAGCCGTTGGTGCAGAGCCTGCTGCATGAGCGGATGCTCTAATCTGGATCCAGTGAGTAGAGGATCACTAATCCCAGATTATGGCTCTCTGGGATTAAGACATGCTGATGCACAGGTTTGCACTCACCTCCAATCCCCAAACCTCTCAATCTGGCTCTCTGCTCTGAACCTCAAACCTCACCCAGAGAACTCTATTAAAGTCGAAGCTGTGGCAACGGAGTTGGTGCCTGAAATGAGATGTCTTGTTAAAGGTGTTGGCATGTTGAACAATTCAGAGCACACCTGCTGTCTGGCTTCAGACGTTTCTTAGCCATATGATGTTATAGTTCAAGTGTACAGAATGATTTGTGGAGTGTGGATGCTCTGAATTGTCCGCACACTGAAGGCAATGGGTTAGCGGAAATGAATGTTTCTCTCCAGCGCCGCACAAGTGACGGGGACATCAAGGATGGAAGTAAACAAAGCAAAGCAGACACTCCACCTCTACGGGATAGCAAATCACCATGCTGATACCTACTACATGTCATACAGAATAAAAGCGGGGACAGCACAGGAAACAGCTCAGATGAGACAAACACGAAACTTCATGAAAATGTTTTGCTGATCTCTCTGCCACTCATAAAAAATTCAATCTCTACTGACAGCATTTCTCAGAAGTGTTTTTCGGTACCAAAAATGCTTTCAAGTGAAGGAAACAAAAGCAGAAATCAGAAACTATGTGCCAGCAGTTCATACGTCTGTATGTGGCACAATTCCCTCAGAGTTTGATTTTATAAGTGACAGTCTTCAGGATTTAAATCCCCATTACATGAGTTTATCATGAGGCTAAATTATTTCTGCACACAGAGAAATATCAGGAGAGAGAGGTGGGAGACAAGGATAGGAGGAGAAAAGAAAAATGGTGGCGGGGGGAAGAAATAACTTGCTCAAATATTCTTCATTACAATAATTCATACATCACACAGTGACGTGTAAATTAGAACTTCGGAGTCAACACGCGCACAAATAATTAAGTTGAAATATTAATGATGAAATGTCCTCACAAGTGTGCAGCTCATGATCAATTTGGGGTTAATGAGTCGTTTATCTCCGTCCAATCCCTGCTCTTCCTCATGCCAGTGCCATGCTGCCGAGGCAATGCACATAATGGGGTCCTCCATAAAGTGTGGATAAATGTGCAAATGATCCCCTAAACAAAATCAATTTATCCTACACAGTGTGGTTTTCCATGGTTGAGGAAAAGGGAGACAGCGACTGTGGAAAGGAAGCCACAGCCAAGTGCTACTGTAGGTAAAGAGTGCTGTAAGAGAGCCAAAATACTGTCAAAATAAGTCAACGACGGGCAACCGTGTGCCATAGAGGGATGAGAGTCATTCCAAGCAAAAACTACAAGAGATGATTTCACTGAATAGTTCCTCTGCTCTGTTTGAAGTTGTGCTATCAGTGAAATTGCCTTGTGTGTACTGTAAACCTGCAGACGCTGAGCCGTTCACAGTGCATGGTTCCCCGATTTCTTCTCTTCTTTTCTGATTTTCAGGAGGTTTGGGCCCACCGGCTCTGTCCTAAAGCACAAACTGCTGTGACTGAAGAGAACAATCAAATATTAGCTGTTCTGTTTTTATTCTCAGTGGCGGATCATCCGTCTCCACGCTGACTCAGTAACCGCACTGTGCTGGCTCGCAGCTGTATGTAAGTGTTATTGTTTGTGTGTGTGACATGATGCCTGTTTACACTGGACAGCAGTCGCATCTCTCCGTCTTTCTCTCCTTTACTCGTTAGGGACCTTCCTTCTATTCTGACACTGATTAGTCCTGACCTGAGCAACCTAGTGCTGCTATATCCAATCAGCCTAATCACTCAAACTCTTGCCTTGCCCCACCTTCTTTACACTAATGGGCTTTCCCTGCTCTGGTGACTTAGCACTTAAGAGCCATGGGGGTCACTACTTCAGGAAAACCCTGTTAAAACTTCTTAACAGAGCTGATGCTGCCCTTCATTTTGCAGGCAGCTGGGGTATTTATGAAGAAATAACCAGTGCCATCCATATTTACCCTTATTTACTCATATGAGCGGTGGATAACCCAGTTGCCAGCATGCCTTTGTATGAATTTGCATCACCTCCCAAAGGGCAAGCAAATTAATGAATATTCACACTTAATCTATAGCCCACGGCAGCCATGCATTATTCATGAGTTGTTGCTGTTTTTGTGGTAGCACGCAGACGTCTCAGTTTTGTCATCGCAAATCATAATTTCATTTTCTCCTCACTTCATTTTCTGCCATGTGCAAGTGAAGGCTGCACTCGTTAAAAGCAGGCAGCACATCACCGTATGGAATGAGTCTGACTAACGTCTTTAGCACCCCACAGTTTTTAATCTAACGACCAACATAGCGCTCCGTCCTTAACAGAGAGATTCCTGCATTTTACTGCTTGCAACAACATTCCTAATCTCAAATTCGGCCTCCGGTTCTCACTGGGTTTTCTTGTCAGCGAGGAGCCTGGCTGTCACTAAGCTGCAGAAGGCTCAGAGCAGCAGCAGTAAAGACATCAGTGAGACAGGTGCCATCTTGAATCATGGCAGTCTGTCGACATGCAAACTAGACTTGGACTCGACTGATATGGTATGTCTGTATGCGCTAAACCCCTTATGTTCACGATGTCAAAACCCGCCATACTTACATGAATTCACACACACATACATCCCGAAAACAGACAAGGTCTCTGAGACCTGATCAGTCATTAAACTACCGAATAACTTTGCAACAAAAATCTGAATAGGGAAGAAGCGTTCACACTCCATTGTCCAAGTCAGCGAAGAGGACCTCTAAAAGGTTTCTGTATGAAGGAAGGAGAGAGTGAGGTGACAGTTTAAAAGCCTTCCTTGACACTCAGCAAAATGGGCCTACCTTCTTCCACACAATTGCACCAGCAAGTCAAATTGCATTAGTGATGCACAATGTTTTTACGGGGGGGTGGGAGTGGGAATCACAATAGATCTGAAATATGGTGCATTGTATTGAGTCAATGTTTGGAGGGCGTTCCTCTTTTATAGGGAAATACTGCAGGACTTTGACATAATCTTTCACAACAAAAAAAAAAAAAAATTGACACTACAGCTGCAGGCGAAAACCTTGACTGAAATGGCTTGCAGAGAGAGAAAAAAAATATTAATCAACCAATTAAATATAATTATGCAGAAAAGCACAGTCTGATCATTTTAGAGCTTTTTCTTCCTTTAGTGGTGTAATCAAAATGTTCTTTCAACAATCACTCAAATTTAATCTTCTTTGTAAAACATACACCAACTCTTCACTTCAAGAGTTACCTCTTTGTTCTTGAAATAAATTTCTGACTGTCAAATAGTTTTATAAAGAAGCTTTCTTAAAAATAGCATGCTCAGTAACATCCATGCAGAGGAAAAATAATTGCACTACTTTTTTGGTCAAACATGAATATTCAAATCCCTGAATTTTCTGTGAGAAAATAATTAGGAGTCTATTAGCATTTGTTTATTTGTCCATGCATAAAACCTCTTAATGAGAATGTATTAACAAGCTCTCGACTCTAGGGAGGTAAATTCTCAGCGTTAAGAATGCCTTCCATCTTTGGAAAATGTTACGTTACAAAGAAATAGGAACTGTATTATCCCATGAACAGCTAAATGAACCACGCACGTCTAATGTAGTATGACATGTCCTCAGTCAACCTCAACTAGCTGGATTTGCTCTCCATGCATTGAAACGTAAAGGGGAGGAAAATACCAACTCAGAGTAATTATAACACATACAGTGACTTGACATTTAGGGCACAGTGTAGAGAGAGGAGATAGTTGGCCTTATCAGAAGCTATAATGAAAGGTCAATGGCCTCCTCAGTGTTTACCTCCAATCATGTGGTCGGAAGAAGCTTCTTCAGTCTCTATTGAAAGAGCAGCGGTCTGGTTGGGAGATAACACAGCGTTGTTGGCCGCAAGTAAAACAAACGCTAACGCCGTTTCACTTTTTCTGAATCCAGTTTTGAGACCGTAGTTGCTTCAAAGGAAAAGGTTTGGTTTCATCTGATGGTTCGTTGCGGACCGTACAAAACAGCTCGAAATAAAATCTACCTCTACTGTTAATTTTGTACATAAGATAAAAAGTAAGACAGGAAATAAGGGAAACAGTCCAGTGACACACCCACAGCAGTGACGATCAGCAGTAACCAATGCAAACACAGCAAATAACTACATGTTGTACCATTGTTACACCTGTTTTTCCACACATCTTATGCTGTTGCTGCACTCTGCTTATGTGAAAACTGAGTAAAGTCTATGTCTCTCTTCCCCTCCCTCTTTCCCTAGCTGTATCTTTTTGGTTCGGTCTCAGCCAGTGGAAGGAAAAAAGCTGCATTGATAAATAGGTCAGAGAGCTTTTCCACCCCCCAATGGTTTCAGGCCCAGCTTGGCAAATTGAACATAATTAAGGCCCAAGGCAAAGGTTGCACTTTCCTTGAAATAGCGGGAGGAGTGGTGCAGGAGGTAGCTTGGTACAGGAGGAGACACGCTGCCATGCATGTTCAGTACAGCATGCCTGGGCACAGAGGATTCACAGAGCCGCAGCAGTGAGAGGAAGAGGAGGAGGAGGAGGAGGAGGAGGAGGAGGAGGGTGGGGGTGGGGGTGGGGTGGCAGCCATTACAGAGCAAGGAAAACTCTCTGTACATGTCTCTCTCTATCACGTACACTCCTTCTCTCTGTTTCTGGATGGCACACAATGTTAGTGGCTTCTTCCTTTCTATGACATACATGCACACATATTAAAAGGAACAATTCAACATTTTGGGGGTTACACTTATTCGCTGTCTTGTCGGGAGTTAGGTGAGAAGCACGATAATACTCTCACGTCTGTTCGGTAAATATGAAGCCAAAGCCAGGAGACAGTTAGCTAAGCTTTGCATAAAGACTGGAAACAGGGGGAGACAAACAGCTACCCTGGCTCCGTCCAAAATTTAACAAAAAAATCTGCTTACCAGCACTTCTAAAGCTCACTAACACATCATATCTTGTTTGTTTAATCTGAACAAAAAACAAAGTTGAAGTTTTTCAGGGGGTTATGAAATGTATTACAAAATCTAGATACAAAATCCATCTTGGCCCATGAAATGTAAAATTGGGATGATATCCTGCACATAAAAGTATCTTTTTGGGCTCTGGGAAAGTTTGAGAAATATAAAACTTCATGGGTAGATTTGTACAGAAGCGTCTCTTATAATGGCGGTCCATAGGAATAATGCATTTTTGACTGCAGGGGTTTTTCTTGCACCGCAGCACTGTGATTGGCCACAGTGCCGCCTGTCCAGCTCTCTCAATACATCTATGGATGGACTATTTCTGGGCTCAGTGACTTCCTGGAGTCTCTGCTGGTTGCCTGGCAACCTCATGGTGATGACAAGACTCCAGGAAGTCATTGCTCCCAGTCAAGAAATAGTCCTGCACATAACCCCCAGTAAAACCACAATGCATTGTTTTGACATTTCAGTTTTGGTACAGATTAAACACAAGAGATATAAGGTGTTCATTAGTGAGCTTTCGAGGTGCTGGTAAGTGGAATTATTAAAATGTAATACTCTGGACAGAGCCAGGCTAGTTGATCCCTAATTTCCAGTCTTTGTGTTAAGATAAGTTAACAGGCTGTAGCTTCATATTTACCGTACAGACACAAAACAGTGTTGGTTTTCAGCAAGAAAGCGAATAAGCATTTTCCCCAAAATGTTGAACTATTTCTTTAATACACCATTGTTAAAAAAAAAAATACACCGATCATAATATTTTGAAGGGGTGTTTTCCTCTCTGCCCCATCCTACCTCAGCTTTGTGTGCCATTACAGTGTTTCTACTCTTCACATTGGTATCCTCCCTAATCCGGAGGGGCTGTTAGTGAGCCGGGATGCCAAGAACCATTAGTGTCCCAGCAACCTCTGCTCTGAGGGCTTCACCTTGGCAGGGAGGACACACCAGAGCAGAGCCACAAAGGGATCGGACAGGTTAAGGATGAGGAGGTACGGGCCTGGGTGGAGGTAAGCTAAGGAGAAGTGTCCGGCTGTACTGGTGAAAGCAGATTACAGCGAGCTGGCAGTGTATTAAGGGTCAGCTTCCTTTCACACCACAGACCCAGCTCTCTTAATGAGAACTGATGGAGAGGGAGGACGCCCTGCAGGAGCTCTACATGGCATTATCCTCAGCTTCCACCACCACCTCCTCGCATTAGCTTTCACATTAACAGAGGGTCCTTAATAACTGCTTGGATGCTTCCTGTATGACACTACATTTTGGCAAACACAATAACTCAAGTTCCTTCTTTATACCAAAGATTAGATTCATTGTTGGATGGAATAAATGAAATAATAGTATGAAAATAAATGTTTTTGTGAAGCACAACAGTTAGTTTATGCTAAATTGTGATTGACATAATTGAAGTAAAAGATTATAATTCAGGGCTAAAAGCTGCTGTAGTGTGCCTTAGCAGAATGTTCACACTGAATATTGGAAGAGTATTTAAAATGGCACAACTTTCTTTTCCACAAATGATGTAAACGGTGCTCTTTAACAGCAGTGTAGGCAGCCCTGACTAGCCTCTCTTTTGTTGTTTGCAATAAAAAAAGTAAAAAGACCTTGTACTTTACACAGAGTATTTTGACTTGATTTAAATAATTCACATATAGCCTTTTTCTAAAAAGAGCACTGTGAATTATGTCAGTTACTAAAAGGGCAAACTAACAACATCCCATATGCTCAATCCAAAATGTCAAAGTGAGGACAATTTGCTCATTATCATGTTGCAGGTTTTTCATTCTTGAATAAATTGCACATTTGAAATTATCTATGATTGGCACTTATATTGTATACAATTAATTCTAACTACATTTATGGAATAAGTAAAGAAAATAGTGTTTGTTAATTGATTTAATTTAAGTTTCCATATAACAGATTTTATACAGCAGAAGAACCGGAATTTTTATTTCATTTTACATTAATAATTTAGATACAAAAATCCAAATATTTGCAGAAATTTTAGATGTGGCATTCAACCCATTTTCCTTCTCGGAATTTACCTGCTTATTTCTTAAACGGATGTGCTGCAGCATCACACCAGACACTCGGAACCATCACAGACACCCAGTATGACCGGACGCCATATGGCGAAAAAATTTACCATGGTGACACGGCCAGGAGGCTCTAACTCAAACTATCATCAGAATGTCAAGGAATGTCAGATGGAGAGAAGGGAGAACAAGAGGAGAAGAGAGGAGGGGAGGAGAGAGGAGATACAGTAGCATTGTTCCCTTAGCGCAGCAGGCTCAGGTGGCCTAAACAGTCCCAGTCCCCTCAGCCTCGTAAGACTAATGGCGGAAAATCACAACCTGGGGGGTTTGATCCTCTAAAGGGCCTCTGAGACCTGATTAATATGCAGCTTTTTTGTGTGAAACACACACATAAATACATGCTCTGAAATGTGTGTCGCATGCGCTCAGATTTACACACAAGCGTATGAACAAAAGCATTCAGAGCACACAGTGGTAAGCATGTAGATATGATATCAGACAGCTTGCTGAATGCCGTGCAGGGAAGCACAAAGACATGCATGTATATGCTGCAGTCCTACACGCACCATGAATCCTTTGCAAAGGAAGTAAAAGCTATAAAAATATTCAGCTGATTGCTCCCTGACTACATAGTTAAAGGAAGAAAACCAGACAGGTACTATCTCCCTGCCCTGCGTGGTACATCTAAATGTGCTGTGCAGGCATTTTCGCCATCTCTGTTTTCTATGTATGGCTTCCCCTTCCCCCACCCTCTCCATCATACTGTATCCTCCTCACCCACACAGCAGGGTCCCCTCCCCCACCCTTCTCTCACCACCCCCTGGGAGGATGGAGCAACCACAGAGAAATTAATTGAAATCTAAACCCCGATGCAGGATTAACTAAGTAGGTGAATTCCAGTTGTCACATAATCATGGCTAGTGTACTATTTGACTTTCATCAAATGGGGCTGACTGAAACAGCGACTAGATAATGACAGGAAAAAAAGAGCCAGCTGCTGTGCCCCCCCCCCCCACCCTTTCCCCTTCGTCCCATCCCTTCCCCCCTCTCCTCAGCATCTCTCTATCCATTCCTGCCTCCTAACCTCAGACGTAAATTTGGGATGTTTCCTATGGCCGATGAGCCGTTGGTATGTATACCATGCACACTTCTGATATGGAGACAGATAACCAATGGCTCTTTATCATTACCGTGCTACCACTGATGGAAATATTTCACCACATGCAAGTACATATATCCATTCATGTCCACTAGCAAAGATCCCTGAATTACAAATCATGAGCATGTATCTTTCAATATGCTTGATATGTTTGTCATTACACATATTATGTGAAGTAACTGTGGTATTAGCTGCATAAGCATTCAGTGCTGCTCAGTTTTATCCTTTCCCAACTACTGTACTAATGCACCGTGGTATTTGGTTTTCTTTGAGACAACGGAGGATGAAATGTTGAAGTAAAGTGGGTCAAACAGCACGCCGCTCTGATGAAGCATGACTTGCCGCAAAAAAAATGAGAGCACGTCAGAAGATTTTTCTTTCACTTTGAGAGGATGATGTAGATAGGGCAACACGATGCCCAAGACTCGCTGTGCTAACAAGCAAAGGCACTTGATCTATTTTGAACACTGACAATGGCCTCAGTTCAATCTTACACTGCATTTAAAGACAGTAATTTTTGATCAAATATTGATGCAAAAACCAATAATAAACAATAATTAATTAGCATGAACTTCAAAAGACACATGCAGGGAAAAGGCAACACTTTACGTTAAGTCCCTTTATTTAGTACTCATGAGCAGTATAAAAACAATGAAATGGTTTTTAAACACACTATAATGTGGTTGTAGGCAGATATGTGATTATTAATGCATTTGTCGACTATAACTCCTCCTGTGGGCACCAGGGGAAGCAGGTGTATAACCAAACAGATAAATTACATGACAATATAGTAAAACACAGTTGTAATAATATAAAATCTGTCTTCATAGGAGAAGTTACAATTGTTGACAAATACTCTACATTAATAGACACTTAAAATGTAGAGTGTCTACTTTTTATTACATGTTTATATGCTGCTTATAAATGCTTAACGGTGTGACTAAGTGTTACCAGGGAAAAGATCAAGAAGGTTGTTGCTTTTGCAGAATAAAAAGGCTGCAGATACTTTAAAATGCCACTGTTAAAATGAATACTGCTTCTCCTGGCTTCCCCTAATTTCTCAATATCCATATAACTCATATAGAGGGGAACATATAGCCATTTTCCAGGTCATTTTCTGTGTTTAAATTGGTGCTGCAGTTGGAATGCAATGCTGCTGCTACCAGCAATAAAACCATAACATTTCTTTAGAATCTCTCGGTGTGTGTGTGTGTGTGTGTGTGTGTGTGTGTGTGTGTGTGTGAGAGATTGTCTAGGTGTGGATAGCACTGGGTGTGAGCAGTAGCGTCAGTACAGCAGAGCAAGCTGCCAGCTACCCAGTTGATAATATAGCTTGGGCTTATGCCCGGTGAGGTTGACCTCAGCCTGTTGGCTCACAATGTCATTTACCACCTGCCACACACACACACACACACACACACACACACACACACACACACAGTCCTATCACCGCCTCTATACCTCTGTTTCTCTACGAACACACATACATATACGGGCATATCCCTTGGTCGTGGGAGTGCTCGTGCATGCTGGAGGGGGGTACCTGTGTGATGGAGGAATATGTGTTCAACAAATGTCAGTGTGTGTGTGTGTGTGATGATACAAAATAATAATAATCCAGAAAACAGTAGATGAAACTGTCGTGGATTGAAGTTAGGCTTGTGAGAGTGTGTTGCGGTCTCATGTTTCTGAGAACTGGGTGCACAATCACACACACACACCCACAGATTCAGACACTGTGCGGTGAAGGCATGCGGAGCAGGATACCTGGACAGATGGCAGGCAGTCATCCCGTTGGACTTGCCATCTGAGTGCTGCCGAGAAGAAGAAGAGCACAGAAACAGTTTCACCTGCTCTTCTCTCTCTCTCTCTCTCTCTCTCTCTCTCTCACACACACACACACACACACACACACACACAGACCTACGATCTGTTTCTACAGTAAAGGCACATCATATGGACCCTGACACAAGCCTGTGTGTGCTTTCTTGTCTGTGTTAAGTCACTGAATAAAGAGAAAATCGAAACCACTAAAGAGTACATGTTTGTATAAACATGTCAAAGTACATAAACACCAACTGCGAAGCTACTGTAGTATTTTAAAGTCTGTTAAATAAACCAGCTCCGACTGTGTAAGGGCACTGACTTATAAAAAATGAGAAACCCCTACATTTCACTACTCCAAGCAGCATTGTTTTCACACAGGAAGAGCTGTAGCGTTGCTTTATTCAGTATCACGGATAAATCATGGTACAAATCCAGAGAACAGACAGTTTGGTTTATTAGTATCCGCTTGAACTCTGACACCTGGATTCATTTCATCCGATCTAATTACGATTGATTTTTGTTCAGTCAAATGTTTTACTGTGGGACAGACAAGAGGCTGTGGTTGTTGCATGAATGCTGCGGTGTGTCTCTCTGGCTGGTAAAAACCTGCCTGTGACTCTGATGCTCTCCATTACAGGGAGGAGCGATGGATAGAGTGGCTAACAGACTACCAAAACCCACTACTCCAGCCTAAATCACATTTCAAAGCATAGAGCAGTCTATTACAGGAAATTACAAAGGCCTTGGATCTCAACAAGCCTATCCCTCAATTTTATTGAGTCTTCTCAGTAGCCCTTGGTGTATTGTGTATACCTGTCAATAGCAATTCGTCTACATGTGTCTACAGCGCCGACCATGTATGTGCAGCTCACAAACATGGACATGTGTGTTAATGCAAATACACACTGGTTAGACTTGATCCTACTCTTGGGAACAATAGGAGAATAATGTATGAAATAGTTTTAAGTTCATGATGGCATTTGTATGAGAATTTGTATGGTATCCTTTTTTAATATACTTTAAAGCTATAAAATGAGGACATCAACACAGATAGGGAATCTGAAATTGACAGTCACAGCTAGAGAGGCGGCAAAACAAGAGGGTAGACTGCACAAGGTAATTCTGATGTGTGACAAAAGTTGAGAGGAGATATGAGCCGCTGCTGTAAGTATTATCTATCCCGAATGATGTCAAGTGATTTGGATGAGTACTTTCTGTCAATTATTGCTACTTTAATTTGTCCTATAAAAGCAGAAATAGTGGTGGCAGAGATTTCATCCATCCTTACATCTTAAGCTCCAATAGTCTGTACATTAAATGCAAACAAAAATATTTTTTCCTGGCTGTATACAGGCAAAGGAATCTAGCTATACTGATTCCTAACCCTCTTCCCTGTGGTTCCACTCCAATCTTTAGGCTTCAAACATACCTAGACCCCCTACAAATATCCATCCATCCCCCAATTCACACTCCCGCTGTCTGTCTACGCCTGCAGAGAGCTATTGCTCACAATTCATGTGCATCGTGTCAGATAATTTTGTGGTGGCAAATCAATAATGCAACCGTAAATTTAATTTAAATAAACATTAGTGGCCTACTTAATTAATGAAACCTCATCTGCAATTTGTCAGTGTCAGGAGTGCTAACCCATTTGATGTTTGTATGAATATTCCTTTTCAGAAAATGAGGCACTTGCACGATTAGTGCTTATTGTGGCGTTAGCTTCTTCCTACCTTCTGCGCTGCTGCCTGAATTTGTGCAGAGCTTATCATGAGTAAACAGCATCACCAGATTAAAATCATTTGCTGTGCGGGGAGGACAAAGAGAGACCGTTAAATGAATGTGGGGAAACATCATGAAAAATAGTGGGGGGAATATCTAATGAATCTAATCTACATACAAGCAACCTGATCAAATGCTCGAGCAATTTCAAAGGCCATATATCAAACAGTACATGACATTAACATCGAATCAATATCTGGGAGGTCCACACCCATAAGCAATAACGCTGAGCGTTAATAACCAGCAGGGATATGAGAGATAAATAATGATGAGAAATATAAAACAACACACTGTCATAATATGAGATGAGTATCTGACCTGTCCTTGTCAGTATACAGAGAACAGCTGCTCGTGACCCAATTTCACATGGATACATAATTCAGTGGCGAGCGATACGACTTCCATACCACTATAAAAATATTCATCAAAACAAGTTATCTAAATCTATTTCAGCAGTCTCGTTTACGATCCCTAGTTTCAACATTACAACTGCTTCATTAGGTTGGAGAACAACTCATAAAGGCTTCACTGACCTCAATAAGTCACGTTGATCAACGCATTGCCCAAGTTGATAAGTTTAAAAGATTCAAGATGGTATAAAAAGATTAATCAACCATGAAACTAAAATCATACTGACAGCAGTTCAACTAATACAGAAAGTAATACAGCAGTGAGTACCTGACAGTCAAAATGTGTTTGGAAGTGATGTTTTACCTACAATATATCAAATATCAAAAAAGAGTGAAAAATAAAGAACAATAAATTGGACAAGGTGAAATGCATCTATTAATTACAGGGACGATGATTAAATTATTTCCTACCAAACATCACTTTCATCTGCTTTTTTCTTTCCCACTTTTGAATAAACCAAACCACAGAATATACAGCAGTTAGTCTAGCTGTGGTTCTGTTGTGCTGTTACTGATAAAACCGAATAAACTGCGATTAAATGTTGACCCAGAACAACAAACAATAATAGATTGTTGGGAGGACAATGTGACTAAAATACAAATGCATATTGACCTGTCTTTAAATACCCAGAGCACTTGATTCAATGTTTTTGGGCACAACATCCAACAAGATCTGCACGCCAACTGTATCCATTAGATGAAATCTATTCACAGCTCGCACATGATATTTATGAGGCAATAGGAAAAATGTTTTCTCTACCATAACAACGGAAGCCTAAACCAGTTCATTGAGATATATCTACAGAAAGAAATATTGTACTGAATAAACATAAAAACTGGGATCACATTTGTTGAAACACTTTGTATGCAGGCACTTGTACCAACAGACTACATCTGTTCCACAGAAGCAAGCAAACCCAGTTCATTCATTTTTCTGCAAAAAACAGGTTACAGTACAGAGCCAAAAACTGATTAAAGCTCAAGGTATGAAGGAGACAGAATAAGGAAAGTGGAAATCACCCCCATCCCTTATTTGGGACACCTGAAATAGGCCAGAGGCTGATTTCCTCCTATCAGAGGAGCCCTGGGAAGCCTGAGAGACTGGAGGGAAAAGAGGAGAGGGAGGAGGTGGAGGGATGATCGTGGCGGTGGGGGGATTCAGCGGGGCTTTAAGTGTGCTATCATAGGCGTCTCTTGTGCCTGCCTGCTTTATTTGCAGTAGTCAGGTTAATGAGTCCACCAGCCCACTTGATGTTGAGAGGCCTGCCACAAAGAGTTGCCTCATTAGAGCTAGCCTGGCACGCTGCTCTGAGACAAAGGGACATTCACGCTACTGAATGCCTTTACGCTCCTCAATGCTGCCAGCCTGCGAGGGCCAACACCATGGCATAGCCCCCTGCACACGTCCTGGCGGCTGGCCAGCGACACCACGACCCTAAGCCTGGCTGGCTGGACTAGCAGTGTGCAGTGTTGGGGTGAAGGGAGACTTCACCAGCCGCAGCCTGCTGCGTGTTAGTGTGTGTGTTTTTAAAGAGGACGGGGCATGTGCAAAAGCCACAGCGGGGAGCCGGCTGACATGCTACATTATCGATGACTGCGATTGGTTCTCCGGCTCTGAGGATGTGTGTGACTGAGCTCTTTCCCTACTTCCCTCCTCGCTTTATCTTTGCATTCCCTTGCTGTGGCTTCAACTCAACATTCTTCACTTTCTGAGCGAACCGCGTCGTTTAAACAACTAAGAAAACACTCACAAATTATGTTGAAAGCGCAAATGCTGCTCTGACCACAAGCATCCAATTAATACGACACAATGAATGAAGTGCAGTTAGGTAGCCACAACACAAGGATGATTCCTGTCTGTGATACACGCTGCTTTATCAGCCAAGGTGCAGGTCTGACCTATTTAAGAGCTATTGCAAGGTATTCAAATGTCACTGCTCTGTGTAATTTCATGCTTCACAACTAGAGGCTGCAATGTCGGTTTTAACAAGAAAACAAGACTGTCACCATAAAAAAAGTCATTAAACAATTTGTATATTTGAGGGGAAAACTCAATGTGGGAAATTCCTATAATACACTAATAAAACTGTATCAATGCTACAAAGCATTGTTCACAATAAATAACAAGAACTATAAAATCAACACTGTGACACACAAAATATCTTGTAATGTATATTTCAAATCCCACGGAGAACCCTGTTTTATCTGAAAAATCACTTGTGTATTTGATACAAATGGTCACTTTTTAATATGTCCTTCACAATTCCCGTCTCTCTGTTTCAAAGCTTAGTCACTGATCATAAATTCACCACAGAGCACAAGATGATACATCACACTTTTACAAAATACTGTGCAAGGACTTAGACATACAACCATAAGGCGAGCATGAACAAACACCCATATTTCATGATTGATGCACTAGCAAAGATCCAGTTCACCACTTCCATGCAAAAAAAAAGAAAAAAATCTATTTCTCTCAAGGCTTGGGGTCAGGAGTTAAATATTTTCTGCATAGGCAATCCGCTCTTTCCGCCACACTATTTATAGCGCAGGCAGAAACAGCTGAGCTGACTGCAGTGATGTCACTTGCGCTGATGGAATGCTTTGTTCCACAGCGTGTGCGCATGCCACCTGGGTCTGTGCGAGCTGCGAGGGGAAGCTCGATGCGGGAGCCAAGATGGCTGACAGTTGCCCCATTTTTCAAGTGTAAAAAACCATCACTATCTCCTTGAACCAGGCTGTCCACAGCCCCAAATACTGTACACAACCTTATAGAAGCGTTCACTCCTCTGTCATGCCTCCGTGTGTTAATGCCATGAAAGGTATCAGTATTTGTGGCTGCCATTTAGAGCGGAGCGCTCATGCCAAAGTAGGGTAACATCAGGGTAACTGCACACTGCAGCTGAATAGGAGAAACTATCACGGAGGGTTTTAAAGCATTTAACCGTTTGTCACTCGGTTTATAACGTGCATACGGCTGAGGCGTTGAAGAAGTACTATACCCATATATATTTTTAGTAAGCCTTTGGGCTTCTTTCAGTGTCCCTAAAAGAGCATGGTTGCCTGGCAACCATTATTGTTGCCATGGAGATTCATGTGTTGGCAGCTGCTGCAATCAGCATTAACTCAAGGCACATATTCTCATTCCGATAGTCAGGCGATGGGAAGGCAACTAGGACACACAGTCAGAGAGGGATAGTAATCAGTGTGAAACATATGCTCATCCATTACTCGCTGCATTAATACAATTATATCAAAAGAAATTTATGGCTGTGCTTTGGTGCAATGATCACATTGCAGGCAGAGGCATAAAATTCCACCTCATAACAGATCCCCGCTTTCATTTAATAAATGGCAGCAGGCTGTAACACAATGGAAAACAATGCCATTTCGCCTCTGACAAAAACATAAAATATGTCTCTATTTAGAGTCACATTAGAGAAGATACATTTGTTTCCATTTTTCTTTGAAAGCACCAAGGTGAAAAGCTGTATACACCCTGCTCTAGTGAATGTTAATAATAATAATAAAACAATAATGTCCCCGCTGTGAAATGTAAAAGCAACATTTACAAATGGCACATTTGACAATACTGTTTACATATTAAATCATTTCATGAAAAACCTTATTGCACAGTGAACCGCACACCATCTGAGAGATAGTAAGGGTTACACTGAGTGATACATTTCAGACTAAACTCAATATTTTCAGTAACTCTCTGCCAGCTGCTGCTGTTTCATTTCAACCTGTTGGGGGATAAGTGATATTTACCTCTTTCCCCTCTTCATATGGGTGTGTGTCCATGCCCACTGGAACAATTGCAGCCCTGTTGAGAGTAGACACGCACAGAGATCATAATAGCAGTTATTTCCTCTCTGGGTTTTTTCCAGGGCCCAGCTTTCTCCGTCACTTCACTGTTGACATCACAGAGCTATGTGGGGATAAAGAGGCAGAGAAAAACAATAACAGACCCATTGACCCCCATTTCACAAACCTTGGGGGTATGGGAGAAATCCACTTACAAGCCTGGAACAGACCTGCTGATTGGGCTTCAACAGGCTTTCTATTAGGGACCAGTGGAAGTGCAGCGGAAGGTCCTGACTGCTGACTGCCATTTCTGAGCGAGGATGCTTCTCAGCCTGATAGAGCAGATTTACATCTAACCTCCTGTGCACCTCGGGTGAGACGCCAACACCGAACTGCATCTCGAATCAGAAAGACAATTGGATAAGCCTGCAATGCAGTTATTGAACTATGTATTAATCCACACTGTGCTTGTAAAATCAGTAATCTGATCATATCACTGCTGCTGCATCTCTTTTAAAAAATAAGTGTGAAATGCGAGGCGGCGCCGCTGGAATACTATTAGAGCAAAATGATCTTCACCTCATTCTGGACACAGGTGCTGTGTCCAGAATGAATGAATTAATTTGATTAATTCAGTTTTTGTTTTATGTTTACACAAGGATGATGAGAGTATTCAATACATTTTAAGAGATGTAGGGCTGTTAAAACATCTTTCTGAAACAAATCAAGAAATTAAAGCCAGGGTTTTCCTTCCAGCACACCAACCCTTAGACCATCTACTTCACTTAAAAGAAAAACCTTAGGTTAATGATTCTGTAAATTTCCCCTCTCTTACGGCTTTAATTGCCCTACACAACAGAAAAATGGCTTTGGGAGTCAGACGTGATAATCTCCTGGCATAAGCATTAGAATGGAGGCTCACCTTGCTTTCTCTGGATGCTGCTGGTTGACATTTAACATCACAGAGAGAGGGGAGGTGCAGAGCCAGGTGCCCTACATGCACATTTGACCCCCTGCTAATGTCAGAGGGGGAAGGTCCCACACACTCATCCTCACTTCACTCTCACAAAACACTACAAGGGCACATAGTACAAAGTATCCGTCTCAATAATTACAGACGGGATTCAGTTTTCTGGTATATATGTTTATCTAGCGGGAGGTGCAATTCATTCATCATAACTCTAGATAACATGCATCCCTTTTAATGGACAGGAATTCAGGTTTTTACTGTAAAATATATGGTTTTGGAGATCATAAATAGCATTTTACAAGGACACTTTCATATTTGATGTCTAAAATAAGTCAAATTACACACCGTCCACACACAATTTCAAGAGGCTAGATTTTTTTTTTATCCACCTCCTCTCTTATATATTCCCTGAATTTACAGGTATTGTAAAATTTGTAAAATGAACAGCATTTAAGGCAAAGCTATAAAAGAATGATTTTGTAGTGACCAGAAAGCTCAGTGTCAGTAAGGGAAGATGCACACTTTGGAGGGCACTACAAACACAGCCAGCAGGCCTGTAACCCAGTGCAGCTGACCTGGTTCTGCTTGCACGCAACCATGAAATAACAACTGCTGTTTGGTGTTTGATGTTAGCTTGGGGAGCGTACTGTCCCTGCTCGGGCTAAGCAGGCACACGTTACCGTCAGGATTTGTTCGAAAAAAGGGAAAAAATTGCATTGAGGTCATGTCCTAAAACAAAGCGGGATCTGCTGGTTTATTCCCTAATTCTAGAGTCTATTCATTGCAGATCAGGACTGCACATAATAACATTGTAACAATAAGATTTTTTGGGATTGCGCATCATTTTGATATTGAATGCCTCAAAACTGATCAAATGTGAGATGATTGATCGTGTAGAGATGTCAGAAAATATGTGTGCATAGTTGTGTGGAAAGTGGCAAAAAACAGTTGAAGATGGTTTTAAAAAATGAGACACTCCTTTCATAAACAACAACTAATAACATATTGATAACTGCACGGTTCCCATAACAACCACACATATGTTTTGAGGTGTAGGAAAATTGTGCTTACTCTTTGGAGTGAAACACAAGCAATGTTGAGTTTTTATAGATTCATTTTTACACACGGATGTACGTTTGAAATTGATGTGTGTGTCCAAAAGCATTTTTTTACCCAGTGACAAAAACACCAATACAGACAGAATGAACACATTGTATTTTAAAATGTGTTTAATTATTTTTAGGAATAAATATAAATACAAATGTTCAGTAAGCAGTAGTTAATACATGCTAATGGTTATGATGTCAATAATATTTGGACATAACTGGAAGAAATTGTCATTATTTAAGCAACATGTTCATCAAATATTCCACTATTAAATATTCCAAATATTTCTAGTCAAACTGTGGAAATACACAGTATGCCCCCTCTTTCTTATGTGGTACTGCAGGTATGTTTACCTGTCTGTGCTGCTAAAGGTAGTGCCATTAGAAGAAGCATCTTTTCATTTAAGCCAGGGAACCAAAACAAATTACTTTTTTCCGACTTCTTGGTGTGAACATTCAGGATTGTGGAGTTCAGGGAAATTCAAAAACAACTCAAATATACATTACAATTTGTTAAAACAATAATACTAATATTCTGAGTTGCTGCCTCACAGCTATCAACAACACATTTTTACACATATGAAAGAAAATAATACTCATCAAAATCAAACTTCAGTTCAAAATCAAACTTGCTGTTCTTCATTAAAATCAAATTATGGCTAAACAAAATTTGTAGAAAAAAAATCTGAAACACACAAATTATAGGACGACTTCATACAACTGTGTTACAGGTTTTTTTTTTTTTACAATTACTGATGTGTAAAATAAAAAAGGAGGATAAATAGATCAACATATCAAACCAGCTTTGATGTACATTTTATGGAGAATATTATAGCACAAAGAGCAACATCGTTTAGGCTGTGTGAGGTTGGGGGAGGCCTGATGCATGATGCAAAAAATAAATAAATAAATAAGGGGGGGCTGATGGAAAGGCTGCGGTTATTAAGGCATCTCGTTGCTAAAACTGATGCAACTACAACGTTTACTGCTGCAGAGCACAGAGCCTGCAGCAGCCGGGACACATTCTCCTACAGACAGACACGTTTTCGTTTCGATTTGGTTTCCAATTCGTAACAGTGCTTCTCAGAAAGACCAACCCCGATGCTTATTAGCTTTAATGCCCACAAGTACGTTCCAAATGAAATGAATGCAGCTTATTTGGCCTAAATGTTATTTGACCTGGAGGAAGATGAAGTTGTTTCTTTTTTGTTGTTGTTGTTGTTGTTGTTGTTTTGTTTGGTAAATTCTCAAACAAGTGGGCTACGTTTCCCCGTAACCCAGCTGCAGAGGGAGCAGGCCTGCTCTGCGATTTTTTTTCTTTTTTTTTTTTTTTTCTTGCCAACAAATAACTAAATAACTTCGGTGGAGAATGCACGCACAGACAAGCGGCATTTCGATGTCGCCTCGGCTGCAGTTTTGCACCAGTTCACGTGGACTCGGTGTGAGGAGAGCTGTGCGCAGGGAGGGCGTTTCGATCCTGCAGCCTTCCCTGTGTTTTGATGTAAACTAATGGCACTCACTATGATAATGCGCTGCCACTGACTACATCATTTGATGCCGTTTCGTCAGCTCGGGCTCAGCGCTGTGTGCGGGCGGTTGTACCACCTGTTTTTTTTTTTTTGTCCTCTGAGTCCTCAGGTGTGGAGAACAACGTGTCGCTGTGCGACGGGGATCCCGTCCCAGAGGTGTTGAACGCGTATCCGACGGCGGAGATGAAACAGATGGACGGGGTACAGTTTAATAATAAGTCCAAAATCCAGTCTTACTTGGCCGCGTGTCTTCCATCCGCCGGCTGACTGCTGCACGGGAGCCCCTTTCCTACCAGGCTGCAACTTTTACTAACTTCCACCTCTGTCCAAATGATGGACTTTGCATCTGCAGGCACTAGTTATTTCTTTCTTTCTCCCTCTCTTCTCCCCCTTCACGCCACCCCCAATCCCCCCCCTCCTTTTTTTTTTTTTTTTTTAAACAGGGGGCCCCAGCGCTGGCTCTTGATTTATAAATGTTTATGTGTTTTGAAGTGCGGGACAAAAGGGGGGTAGCCCTGTGACCCCTAGGAGCCCCGACCTTGTGCAGGTTCATTGTGAGGCGCTGGGAAAGGGGCTTTGGGACGGAGACCCCGGGCCACTGACCCCACGCACACATCCCAGAGCCCTGCCATTCATGTGCGCACCGCTGCATGTCGCCCCGCAGCTCCCCATTGTTTCAGAGGGGAACAATAGCTTCACCCCCCCCCCCCCACTTCTGCAGGAGAGAAAGCTGCTTTCAAACTTCCCTCTATATGTAGCCTGACGCAAGCCCCGGCAGACTTTCCCTGTAACCCCTTTAAATAAAGGAGAGAAATGTTGACAAAACGTTAACGCTGTTAGTGGTGCGTTCGCCCGTGTTGCATCACGCGCCGGCCTTGCATCACCGCTCCCGCAGCCGTCAGGGGCCAAACACTGTAACAGAGTGAAACAACGAGACAGTAACAGAGGGGAACGGCTGTGGCAGAGGATGAGATGACAGAAGGAGAGAACTCGAAGAAACAGACCGCGCATGAACACCTGCGGGGCTGTTTCTACTGCTGGAGTCAGATCTGTATTAATAAGGCTGGAGGTAAGCGGGCATTAGCGGGGGGCCCCCGCGTGTTCCGCCTCGGCTACGGGGTTGGTGAGGTTACTCGAATGACATCATCATGCACGGGGCCCCTGGTTTCGATTGGGTCTTTGCCTGGGAGTCAATCACGGCAGGAAGTGGAGGGGATACAGACGAGCAGTGCAGGAGCGCCACTTGCTCCGATCAATTACTGCCTCGGTGCAGACTGCCCATACCCTCTGTCCTTGTGCGTGTTGACATTTGAAACGCGGAGAGAGCCTAAATGTTAGAAAAGTGCAAATGTGAAAAAAAAAAAAAAAATGTTGGACTTTTTTTTCCCTTTACTGGCCCTTAACAGCAAAACAGGGAGTGCTTATTCGCATTACAGGCCTGTAACACACTGCAGACGGAACAGAAACACAGGTTTTTTTGTTGTTTTTTTAATGCTTGGTGTAAAATACCTCTCAGTTTGTCTAAGCAGGCTCCACATACAATTTGACTAACATAGCCGGTGGAAATTGAGTTGCAATCCAGCGGCCTGATGCGCGAAACTGCAGCGCGCTAATGGACCTCTCAACACAAACGGCATTAAACGTGATTAATCGTGGCCGGCAAGGCGACGATCCGACTGCACACAGTCCTAATGTAGAGCTCCACGACATTATGGAGCAGTTATTGCTGCACGTATAAACTACAAGGAGCCTACAGCACAGCGCTGCACTGCACTGCACTGCACGCCGAGAGGCAGTTCAACAGCCACGACGTGCATGGAAATAATACAGTTAAACAGAAATAATAACATAAAAACACTAGACGTATAGGATTTTTCTTTTTTCGAGAGCGCGCATTTGTATGTATAAAAGCGTGTGTGTGTGTGTGTCTGTGCGTGTGTGTGTGTGCACGCTTGTGCATGTGAGGAGAGAGAGAAAGAGAGAGAGAGAGAGAGAGAGAGGGAGAGGGAGAGGGAGAAAGAGAGAGAGGGAGAGATTTTATTGTAATGCACGGAACGACCTGCCCTCTTTTGAAAAAAAAGCGAGAGAGCGCAGCCATGCTTTGCAGAGGCTCCAGCGTCGCTCTCACTGGTAGTATCGGCTTCTCGCCAACACGGGAGTCTTTGCCCGCTCCGCCGCTACGCCGAAAGGAACCGGGGAAATACAACGGCCGACTGCCTCCGCGGTGCCGAGACCTGCAGTGAGGCACCGACGCTAAAATGAAATGAAAGCAAACAAAAAAAAAAACAAACAAAAAAACAAACAAACAAAAAAACAAAAAAAGAGAGAGAACAGCGGAGCACGGATAAATCTGAGCAGAGCACAGTGCACCGGGATCCACCATATGGCGTGGACCGTATCCTGGTGAGTATCTTCTGCTCGCGTTTGCTTTATGCTCGGCCCCTTTGATCCATTATTGATGAGCTGAATGTGTGTTTTTTTTGTTTTTTTTTTTCGCTTCGAGCGTTGGTACAAATGTGTTTTTCCAACAGATTAGAGGAGAATAATGATCTTTTTTTTTTTTTTTAATGTATCTGCACAGAGGTACGGGTCCTGTACGCTTCCCCGTGCACGTTGCACTTGCCATTGTTATTGCGGGCTTTGAGGAGGGGGGGGGGGGGGGGGGGGGGGTAGGGGGGGGGGACGAACCACTTTAGGAAGAGAGCGGCGAAAAAAAAAAAAAAAAAAGGCGACCGAAAAACATCAGCAACCCTCGCGGCGGATCGTTTTATGTCGACGGTTGCATAATCAATAAGGAGGATAAAGGGGACGGTGGATTTGCGAGGCGCGTCGTTTGCTCGCTGCGCGGTTCTTAAGGACAATAGAGGGTCGTGTGTCCCTGTCGGTGGACGGACGGACGGACAGGACGGACGGAGAGACCCGAAATGCGGTGACGTGCTGACGAGCGAGACCCGAGCGACGGCCGCCGCGCGAGAGTCGCCCGGTTTGCAGGGGATGGGGATGGGGACGTCTAAAATGGCGTTTCCCTTTGTTTCTGCATCCCTCTCCTCTCTACTCCGGCGAGTGGGTAATGCGCTGCAATTACCATATCCACGAGCCTGCGCCTCTCCGCTTCCGCCGCGCCGCTTTGTCGCGCAGTGGATTTTGCTCTTTAATGGTAAAACAGGTGCTGTCAGATGTAGAAACGGGTCCCTGCTGTGGGGGGGGGGGGGCTCGCTGGCTCCGTCAGGCGCAGACGGGAAAGCAGGTATGCGACTCCTAAATTATGATTAGACATCACTGACTTTGTTTGGATTTCAGATGCTTTCAGCCCGCTGTGGTAGATGCGCGAATCCATAGGCTCTCTGTAGTCTGCACCACTGCAGATTACACTGGATTATGACCGCATGGATCTGGTATCTCCTGCAATAATGCAATCAGTATGACAACGTATCCCTAAACGTGCAGCTCCGAGCATAAAAATGCGTCTCTGTCACACTCATCATCATCATCATCATCATCACGCAAACGATACAGCCTGTGCTTTAAATCTTATTTCAAGGACTTGGAGCGTCAGTGCAGCATTAGTTAAAGCAACCTGCACTCACATCAAACAGCAGGCTCAGGATGACTCGAGCATCCCTCCCTCATTCCCGTGTGAGTGTGTGCGGGAAAAGAGTACGTGTGTGTGCGCATGCCCGTGCACGAGTGTGAGTCTGTGCGTGTGTGTGTGTGTGTGTGTGTGTGTGTGTGTGTACGGGCCGGCAGAGGAAATGCCAACAATGGCCCCGCAAATTGTGAAGCCCTAAATCTGGCATTGGCTGTGAACGGTTATGCAACATAGCACTACTCAAAAATGAGAACACACGTGTACGCACGCACACGCACGCACGCACACACACACACACACAGTCCACCGACCAACTGCAGAACTATTAACACATTTCGGCGATAAACGTTAATACTCCGGATGGGAAGTCGTCAATTTCCCTCCCTAGTTTTCAAGGACACAGGGTAGTCATGAGGAGGACGCTGGGTAATATAGAGGAACATCTGTTTGCCCGGTGACGTCAGCACCCCCCTCCTCCACCCCCCGACCCCCCCCCCCCCCCCTCCACCCTCATCCCAATCCTCTTGTGCTGAAGGCAGATGCCTCATTTGTTTGGCTGGAGCACCATTAATCCCAAAGTCAGAGGAAAGGACCGGACGGAGAGAGATCAGTCCCATTCGCGCGGTGTCGGTGCTGGGTCCCGGTCAGTCCGCTGGTCAGGGGAAACGCGTGCGGGGACGCACACACAGAGCGCCGCTGCGTTCAGGACCCCCACAGTTTCCACGGCTCTTCGGCTGCCCCGTTTGCGATTTGCGGCAGTTTTAACGTGTGACCCGCAGCTAGAGGGTGCAGGCTTCTCTCTGTGTGTGTGTGTGTGTGTGTGTGTGTGTGCGTGCGTGCGTGCGTGCTGGGAGAAGAAAATGCGTGCGTTATGTGACTAGGAAAATCAATATTTTGGACATGGACGGTGACTTTTTCCTGTTTTATGGACGCCAACTGATTTTTTAAAAGCAGGTCAATGTGGAATATGAGATTTGGTCATCTGCAATTCTATATGAGATTCATGACGCATTTTGTGTTTTCTTTTTGTAGGTGCATTGTGGGATAATGGAGGACTTTTAAGCTTTCTGCAGTTTTGGACAAAGCAGTCGACGGAAAAACATCAAACGGAGTCCTTTTTCGTCTGCGAAAGCGGCCTGGGACGTATAATGATTTTGCCTGCAAAACTACCTGCTGGCTGTTTTGCGTTAAAGTCATGTAACCTAACCTCTTTTACCTCCGATTGAATGTTTTTTCTTTTTTTTTTTTTTTTACATAATAAGGTAGGCCTGCACAACAACCGTGAGAGGATTTGATCTCTTTGGACCCGTACTTGGGATTTTCTTTTTTTAAATTTCCATTTTTGGCCAAACTTGACATCCTGATACAGCTTTTAGTCACACAACACAGGCCTCAAAGGCTGCAAAATCATTTGATTATATCTTTAATAACAGGTGTCACGGAAAGGTTCAGTGTGCCCGTTTCCAACAGTAGGGTGAATGGATCTGGTGGACGGAAACACACATGCAAACACACACACACGCACACACACGCACACACACACAGACGAGCGGGTTGTGTCTCTCCGTGTTCACAGCGGACCTTGATTTAATGTCTTACAATTAAGGCACGCGGTGAATGCCAAGAGATGATCCTTCTTTCTTCGGATGTCTGCTCATCCAAGAAGCACATCGCATCTTTTTTACGTTGTTTTTTTTTCCTAAAACAACAGCCTATTGGTGTCGCTCTCACAGTGAAGGTTTGTTCTGTAACGCATTATGTATGTACTGTTTCTCCCCCCCCCCCACCATCAATTCAACAATAAAGTGAATGCACACAACGATTTTAAAGCTCTGTTTTTTTTGTTTGTTTTTTTTTAAAAATGTGAACATACATGTGATGGCTCCTCTCTCTGTGTGTGTGTGTGTGTGTGTGTGTGTGTGTGTGTGTGTGTGTGTGTGTCAGTGGGAGCTGTCCATCCACACACACGAGCTGCCCGGGAGCGCTGTCCACCTTCTGTGGTGCTGAAATCTGCGCACCACCGACCAGCCTTTTGTTTCACTCGCCTGCCGCTGCAGAAGCGGAAATGGCTCAACTGTTTTACTGTAGTACAGGAATGCAGCCGGGACCGGGCGACATATAAAGTGTATACACACACACACACACACACACACACACACACACACACACACACACACACAGGCGAGGATATTAGAAGATATCAGAAATATCTTAATTTTAGGTAGTCAGTGCATCGAGCAGTTGGTCTTTTTTTTTCCTAAACCTAGTATGGAAAATCTGCAAACGGTGTGAGAGAGGTGTAACTGCCTTCCACTGCGGCTGAGGTTGTTTCAGGTTTTCTACAGTTCTACAGTAACGTAATAATACCTTAAACATACTATTGTACATTGCCGTCCCTTATTTGGAGAAAATTGTTGAGCAGATCTGCAGTGGAGAGGAGTGAACATCTTGTTCTAGCGACATTTTTTTTCTTCTCCCACTTGGCTCTGAGAAAACCAGGAGCCTACTTGCTGAAACGGTCATCTTCGCAGTCAGGCCGGTCCATTTGCGCCATCCTGCAATAACCCATAAGGGCCTTGCATGACAAGGATATTAAACTGTGATTTATTTGATCTGCATATTAATTTCCATAAGCACGATGCTAGAGTGGAATATGAATGAGGTGGTGGGCTAAGGGACCTCTGCAGATATGGAACTAAAATGTCCGATTCAATTGATATGAAGAGGTTCGGAAACCCAACAAACCTTTTGACAGAACTAATGAACACAGTCCAGCAACTGAAAGAGTCTTATGGCATTTAGGCCGGGTGAAATAACATCCTCCTATCTTAGTCTGTCGCCTAGTGGCGTTCAGGGGCACCGCACTCTGTTACATTAAACCATGATGGAGGCTCATGTTCCTTCCCGAGTTGAGAATGTGACACAGAACAGAAATCGTGATAAGACTCGTGGAGCTGCACATGACACGATCTAAGCTCTGCTACAAGATTTTGCATTTGTCCACGCTGAAACTCAAGATTGCACGTTTATGTGTGCCACACATAGAAAGACACAGGTTCCATTTTGCACACTTTGACAGCAGACAATAATCAGATCTTGATTAATGACACGAGCCTCTGCATATCATCGCCGAGGACGGCGGGAGGAGTGATGGATGGAAGAAGGGCCTGATGGGGGTGGGTGGTTATCCAATCATTTCACCAACTCATTAATGTTTATTTCCTTAAATCCCTCAAACAAGCAATGAGTGCTGAAAACAATCAACCCTACAACGAACAGGGAGAGAGGCAATGCTCAGGTACATTCGAAAATAATTAAACGAACAGAGATCTAGTTAGAGTCCTAAACAGAAGATACAAAATAACTATAGCAAAAGAGCATTAATCTGCAGTGCCCATGATCAAGTGTTACAGACTTTAAAATGGCATAAGTAAATGAAGGAGGGACACTGATCCACAATTACAACAATTTAACAAGTTCAAAACAACATTTACCTGGCTGGGGTCATATTAAATGAAACTGCAACTTAGTTGCCTACAGAATAAATGGGGCAGCCTACATGCCATGTCATGAATATGGTACACTGGTGGGTCTCGATGTAGAGCACCACATGACAAAATTGAAATTTCATATCAGGTCTCTACAGCCCGAGAGTCTGGCTTCCACTGATAACCAAAATCTTCAAAGTTGAATGAAATCCATAAAGCATGTTCATCATGCTCCTGCTTTACCCTCAGTTCCTCCAGATTGGACCCATTAGAAGTCATTGCCTGCCCTCTTGTGGTAGAAATTGAAAATAAAACTTCATTAATTTTAAATGGGCACTTTTTATATAGTCTAAATTAATTACATTGTGATTAATTATAATCAGTCTGACTTCAGAAGACCTGCAACATGCACAGTGAGAATCTGATAAAACTGCCTTACTTTAGACAACTAGTGCCTGATTGATTTTGAAAGTTGTTGGTCCACTTTCAAGGGTGGTACGATGAAACAAAATTCTGCATCAGAAGTGGATCTGTAGATCTGAAACTACTGTATATTTACATTTTTGCTGGGCTGTGAGCATATTGTGCAGTCTGACAAGCCTTAAATCTCACATACATCATAAATCCTGTTGTTTGTTTGGAAGTTTCATTAATGGTTAGAACACCTCCTGTCATGCTCCTGTGTCTAAACTTCTTCTTTTGTCCAAATCTAAATTGATGCTTGTTCATCTTCTCGCACAGTTTTGCCTTCAATGGTCTCTTCATTACCAAAGTGCTGACAGACTGTGGCTGTAATGGCTGTGGCACTGTCCCGGCCCATCTTGTCTCATTAGCCGGACCTGATTGGCCATGAAGGTGTTCTCTTGCTGTCTCAGGATAAAGCGGCTGTCTCTGCCACTCGTTAGATCATAACTCCTCAAGTATTCTGCCCCCGATGGCCTCTCATGGAGCCTGAGCAGAGAGACCGAACAAACGCTAATTGAAATTTGCTGGAAAAGGGGTAAAACATTGACCTTGAATGTGTTAAACATGTATTGGCCAATTGTGTTTGTGACGCAGCTGCAAAGAACTTCTTTGGAGATGAACAGTGAGCCCCAACACGGTAAAAATATAACAGCAGTTCAGCATGAAAACACAAGTTTCTTTTCAATACAGTCCATTTGGTCAGTTATTTGGGATTTTAATTACCAATAAAATTCTTTGAGAAAACTTACAATTCAAGACTTAATCAGCAAATACCATTGATACTGATGTGGATAGGCTCAATCTAAAAGCTGATTTGCTTATTTTCTTAGCAAAATAATATTATACTGAATGTCAGAAGATAGCTGGTGGATGTGCCATGTGACAGAGGATGGATACTACACTTGTGTCATTGTTATAAATCAGTGCTTGTGGGAGTTGGGATTTAATTAGAAACTCCTTTTTTGTTATAGTTTCTGATGTTTTCATTTTCAGTTGAAAGAACTTTTCTCTCGCTAGGGAGTTGATTCACAGCTAGTAAGTCAACAGTGTTTCTTATTAAACCATTTTGTAGCTGACCAGATTTTGTCAACATATTTTCAGTTAGGTGGAAACTTGCTAAGATGTTCTTTTAACTGTTTGACAAGTCACAAGTCATGAACCTTTGATGACAAGTTACAGAACAGCTAACTAGCTGTTGAAATGAACAAATATGCCTACAAACATTTAGTTAATTAACAATAGTTTCACAGAATGACACTGTAGCTTTTTAAATTGAAATATGTCAAATTCCTCATTATCTCAGTATTTTCATGTGGGCAAAGGACAAACATGGATTCCGAACAAAACTCTCTTCCACTCTTTTCTTTGGCGAACTTTGTCATCTTTAGTGGGTGACATACCGGAGGAGGCAGAGCAGACTTTTCTACAAAGCCTCCATTCTAACTACACAATATGTAGCTGTCAAGGTACCACCTCAGAGGGTGAAAAAATCCACACCATATTTACTGTAGTTTCAATTGGCAGGGGTCAATTGTAATTACTGCTAAAGGTACCTTTAATGTGGGCAGCACATGTGCCATGGTAACTAGCCATGGTAACTTGGAAGTTGAGGGAGATTTTTGTCCCTATGGCTTCTAGGGGAGAGTAATTACTGAAATGGCTTTTTGTGTAAGCCGGAAATTTCTGAGAGAGAGTTACAGAGTTGGTCACATTGCACTGTGGGGTTTCCTGGGCTACGGGGAAGATACCTGTGGAGTTTAGGTATGAACTCTTTGGAGTGGAGAGTAGCTCAGGTGTAAACCGTGGAGCTATCAGCACCATGGACAGCTCCACTGCCCACTGACACTCCGCGGTGGGGGATATAAACTCACGGCCAAATGTGTCCATAATGTAACCTAACATGCAACTGAGGTGTCTTTCAATAGACCCCCCCCCCCGCCTGCAAATTCCCATGACGTCCAGACTTCAAGCCCCTGGGCTGTAAAGCCGGCACTCAGTTATAAATCTGGTGATTCAAGCCTCAATCTGAGGTAACGCGCGATGCCATCAATCATCAGGTTAGAAGACATTATACAACTGTTCTCACAGGCTGAGCAGTAAGCGATCTTTTTCATGACTTGGCATGTAAATTGATCTTTATGTGTAAAATCGCTGGAGTGTCCCTTTAAGTAGCTTCAAAGTCAAAGAATACATTTTTCCACACTGTGTAACAACATCATGTACCTTCCACATCTTGTTGTTCCAACACTCACATAAAGCTTTATCATGCTTTGAGTTAAATATTCAAACCCACAATTGTTTATGGTTGCTTCATTATTTAAAATGTATGATTTAGATGCAATGTTCCACATTTTTCACAATAATTAGTATATTTAAAAATGTATTTTAATTTAAAAAACAATTAAGTTTATTTTTTTATCAGCCCTACAACATGCATTTGGTAATGATGGCCTGTCAAAGGGGTCATGAGGTTAAATAAAGCTGGATAAAGCTTAGTTATTGATCAAGTTGACATTTGACTTTCCATTGTGGATGTGCTACACTGTACAACCCAGTAGATGGCAGTAAGAGCACAAGTAAGTCTTGGTAAGAGCACAGGCTCTGTCATGGCAAAACTGATACTGAGGTACACTGTACACTACAAAAGTGAAACAGAGAAATCCATGTTCATTTTGGGGAACATTTGACTTAGGAAACTAAAAATCTGTGGGAAGACAAAATGAAAGAAAAGGGCTTTGCTGGTCTTGGTTTTCAAAAACAATATATCTTCAATGACATAAATCAGCAACAGAGTCTCCTGTCGAGTTTGATAACAATAAACTTCTTCTAAATTCAAGTGAAGGTTCGGTGCCACACTTGAAAAGTGGAGCTTTACAAGATGGTGACAAAAGAAAGAAAGTCCACACACACAAAAAAAAAAAGATATGATTTGGACTGTGCTGACTGAAAACTAAATCCACATCTCTCAGTATAAGAGAAAGCAAACTGACTTTGACTTGCAACTTTTCTCTTGAAACACACAAGTAAATGTCACAGGAGCGAATCACTGCAGCAGGTCAGTTTATGATGAGAGGGCTTTATAAAAACACCATTATAGAGAGAGAGAGAGAGAGAGAGAGAGAGAGAGAGAGAGCACGCGGTATTGTTTGTCATCGTTTAAATGCCATTAATTAAAACGTTAACCTGATTGGGTAGAGAGTGAGGGGGGGAGCGGGTGTCTCCATCCCAATAGGCGAATGCTTTTTAATAACCCGCCTCGAGATAATGATGTAAAAAGACTCAGGCGTCTCGTGCGTAACGAGGATCATCGTGGAGATCCGGTGAAGGTGAATCAGAGACACAGAAAGAGAGAGAGAGAGAGGGGGAGGGGGGGAGAGAGAGAGAGAGAGAGAGAGAGAGAGGCAGGAGAGAGCAGCACTTATTACACGAGTCTCCTCCTCGTCCTCGCACCTCAGCTGACAAGTCGGGCCAGCCTGCAACTTCACCGCCGACACACACAACTGAACTCGCCAAAGGACAACACACACAGGAGGAAACTCATAGAGACGCGCCAAGAGTTTCCAGAAGCGAGCGCAGCCTGCAACGACGCCGCATCCACCGGGCTTATGGACAGAAGGATGAACTTGAACGGCGGCGCAGCGGACATTTTTCACAAAACTCTCAGCGCCGTGTCCACCAAAAAGATGGACCCCTTCAGGTCGTCGGCCGGCATCGAGCTGCCGGCCAGAGACCGCCAGTCGCCGATCAGCTGCTTCGACCAGACCGACCCGGACCCGATCCAGCCGGGGGGGCTGGCGGGAGGCAGGGGGGGCCCGCTGGGTCTGCCGACCGGATCTTTGTGCGTCAAGTACGGCGAGGGCGCCAACGGGACCCTGATGGCGGAGAGCAGCGGCGGGGAGCAGAGCCCCGACGACGACAGCGACGGCAGGTGCGACATGGTCCTCCTGGCCGACGGGCGGACGGTGCCCGCGGGGAAAGGCGAGGGAGGTAAGAAAACCAAAGAGCAGAAAACGCTCCGGCTAAACATCAACGCCCGGGAGAGACGGCGGATGCACGACCTGAACGACGCGCTGGACGAGCTCAGGGCGGTCATCCCTTACGCGCACAGCCCGTCGGTGCGCAAGCTCTCCAAAATCGCCACTCTGCTGCTCGCGAAAAACTACATCCTCATGCAGGCGCAGGCGCTGGAGGAGATGCGGAGGCTGGTGGCGTACCTCAACCAGGGCCAGGCCATCTCCGCCGCCTCGATACCGGCCACCACCGCCCTGGCGGCGCCCGGCTTGAGCGCGTACGACCAGCCGCCCGGGTACCCGCCCTTCCCCTCCGGAGTGGCCGCGTCCTCCTGCCCCGATAAGTGCGCCCTGTTCAACAACGCCGCCTCCAGCCTCTGCAAACAGTGCACCGACAAGCCTTAGCTGCGGCTGGCAAAAGACTCAAGAGAAGCACATGAGAGATCAGACACCACTTTTAAGAACACGTTTGGAGAGGTGTGGGGGGGTGGGGGGGTTTGGGGGGGGGGGGGGAGAGAGGAGACCTGCGAGGCTACTGTTGCTGAAGTCAGTGGGCTAGAGAAGTAATGCCGATGAATACTTTTATAATATTTACTAAATGCATTCAAAACGCGCTTTTTTTTTGTTTTGTTCAAACAATACTTGATTGTGTATATAAATCATCCTTAAAGTGCTGGTATGAATGGCAGTGAAGACCAAACAGAAGTACAGTAGGCCTGTAAGAGTGGCTGCAAGTGTTGAGTGAGTTGTTGATCACTTGTTCTGTTATGGACCCTCTGGGAGATTTGGGGTGACCTGACAACCTGCGACTTTTTTTTGTTCACTTGAATAGACGGACGCCTTCCTGGAGCGTTAGTCCCAACCTCGCTTTCTGCTGCTTCCTCTTTTTTATTTTTTATTTTTTTATTTCTTTGTCGCGGTTTTTTTTTTTTCCTCCTTTCATTCGCCTCAGAGACATTTGCTGTTTGCTCACAGGTTCAAGGCCTGTTTCCGTGAACTTTTTCTATTGAGCACGTGGAATGTCATGAATAAGGAAAAGTTAAATGAAACAGATGACAAGTTCAGTCGTTTAATCAGTCAGATATTTATGTGCTATTCCAGACACTTGTTAATAGTTACGCACGCCTATTACAGCTCTTTTTTTGGGGGGCACTGTGAAATAATAAAATTTCAGAAAAATTTAAGAGAACCTGAATTAAGGTTTATCAGGTGTTTCGATGTCTTTTTAATTTATTCATTTGGATATTTATATTGGATATTTTGCTTGCATTGCACATTGTAGTCTTAGTTGCTGTACCTTTTGCGTTTTTTTTTTTTTTCTTCTCACACAAGATGATCGAGGTCTTCAGATTAATCGCGTTGTCAGGTCAAGCTGTGGATTATTGTAGATACCTTAGTTATTATATGAGCAAAGAGGGCCATTTGTATGTATTTCAGTGTTGAAAAGCTTTATTAAAATATTTTGAACAACAGAAACACTTCTGATTCTTCATCTGGTGTGAAGTTTAGTGTCAGTGGGAGGATTTTGTTTGATGAATACACACCGAAATTTCCCACCCGAATTTGACAATTTGGTGTCGTCAAACAAACTGGAGTGCTTATTATAAAATTAGAGCCATGGTTGTTTCTGTGTCTGGGGGGGATGTAGCTCCAGTTTGTCAGCCTCGGACTCTCACACTGAGAAAATTGTTAAATAATATTTCTGCTCCATCAAAACCGGCAACTTCGCCTTTTTTTTTTCTTGAGACACAAGTGACGCCAAAGTCTTGGGGGGCGAAGGCCAGACGTGGTGGTCGAATATTGCCTCAAGGCGGAAAAACGAGAGGTGTGTGCTCCTCGAAACAAAAACACAAACTCCGGAGAGCATTGCTGCGATTATTAAAACAATTTCCATGACGGTGTGTGATAATATGTTAATTTGAAAACAAGTGTGTGTGAACACTGTCGACTGTAATACCTGGCTTCACATAATGAAACACATCGTTAAGGCAATTAGACCTCCAGAATGTGATTAAGGAATGTAATTACGACACTGTTCATTGCCGTAATTTGCTGTCTTTAATCACAACGCAGCCATCAGCTGCACTCCCATTGACTCGCCCTTTGTCCTCCTCAGTCGGCTGTCCAAACCAAAGCGTTTCGATGAGGGTCGAACAGCAAAAGTCTGACAAAAAAAATAAATAAATACTCCTGAAATATTTGACGTGATCTCAATGCTGAACCCAGCCACTCTGCACGGTTATCAATCATGCCACCAGGAAGTGATGTTGGACATTTAGGACGTAAACACTTGTAACACAATTAAGCATGAAGGCTCAATCTAAATGCTGTTATCACCACTCAAATTTTTTTTTTTCATTTTTACTGAGGTGTCAGTTACTAATACTTCATACTTTATCACATAAAAAGTGAAGCAAGTGTGACTTCAGCACCATGGACAGAGGCGACAGATTTGAAAGGAAACATACAATCATTTGTATTTTTTCACAAGATGAATTAATGTGCTGCTATTTTTTTTTTTTATTGTGGATTTCCAACCTTTAAGTATTTACTGTAAGAGTAACCGCTTTGATAATAATGTAAGACTGACATGTAGAGATTCACAGCTTTATGGCAACAAATGCTATTTCTGAATCTTTTAAACTATGCGAGCAGACAATAGAGTAAATCATTCTTTGTAGATGAAGATTATTATATTTTCGGATATTTTGCATCGGATTATGCAAAAGGATTACCATGTTATGTAATTTCCTCAACAACCCTTTTTAGTCCAAATGTGGAAAAATGAAGAGTGTCACTTATAATTCAATAATTGAGAGCAATTTAGGAGAAAAATATATCCAAATATAATGTCATTGCCTAGAACTGACTTGAAGCTGACCCAGTCCATAAATAACAAACCATTACAAATATTAATTAAGTGCACATTTGATCAATGTTTTCTTCTAATAATTTCAACAAAAAAAGTTAAATCTTAATCTCTTTCCTCATAAAAGTGAAACAATGACATTCTGTTCACAGTTTACGACAGTGGTTTTCGCCAGTCTCCAATCTCAGCTTTGTGTCTGTATGATGAGCCAGTCCGACAACAGGGTCGTTACAGTGTCCCATTTAATCCCATCACACTCCTGAATGCCTTGAATCTTCACAGAACAGCTCTCGATCAAGAACGAAAATAATCAGGAGACATCAAAACAGCTCTGATATAAAAATCCTGTCAGCAGTTCCTGTTTTGTATAATCTTGTTTCAGGACTTAACTCAGATATATTAAGTTCTGACACAGAAATGTATTATTTTCCTCTACTGCTGTTTGATAACCGAGAGGCCACAAAAAAACATTAATTATGCAATATGCATTAATGCACAAATGACTGGAGCATTTAACCCATACTAATATTCACATTAGCCCAGAAGAGTAAATTCCCCAGGGGTGAGACAGAGCCATATGCGTGTGGAAAACAGAGCATAGCACAAAAAAACATCAGTTTAAAGGCAGAAAAACATTTACATCTACCAAGGGGATGACAACATTTAGGTGAAGGATAAGATGATTTAAGTAAGACATTCAAAATTGAAAGCCACCATATTCCTCTTGTTGTGGGAACTGCACAATACTCAGTGTTGTTTCAGCATAACATTATAAGCTGGTGAAATGTCATGTACACACAAGGGTCTCTGAAATGTTATATTGGTGAGTTGGACTGGAAAATGATACAGCACTCAGAAGTCTCATGGAAAGAGAAAACCAGGAGACCCAAGCTTTCTTCACTGCCCACCAACCACAGCCAGCAGTCATGGTGGGCAACATCGTTTTTATTCATGAGTCTAATAAACCTGAATCTGTCTTAAAAAGGCCTTTACAGCGAGTTTCAGGGCTCATGAATAAAAGCGGAAGATAAAAAACACCCCTTTTCATAAACCATAAAATGTCCAATTTACCATATCAAGGGCCAGCAGGGTGCCTATTCATAACGTGGATGTGATGTATGCTAAGGATGATAAACATGAAAGTCAAAATATACATAAGAGCATTGAATTGAAATGTCCCCTTCATATCAGTAACAGGCAAAACTCTGGCAGTAGATTCATCTATGCTGTGTCATACACTGTGTATAAAGATATATGTGCTGCACTGGCTGAGGCACCAAATCAACTGCTGGGTGGTAATTCACTTTTGTCAGGCTACTGATAGCAATGCATAATGTTGTCTTTGTGTTTTACACACAAAATGCAGGCTAATAAAACTCTACAACTAAAGGGCTCAATTCTGGTAATGTTAAGTATGTACCCAGTAAAAACAATTTCACCTTCATTATGAGCTATGGAGGCTCAATGGGATTTAAAGTATTAGGTCGTAAGCTTACGCTTCTTTAAAGCTTGTGGTTCTTTTCAATCTACAGTGAATGAAAGACAGAAACTTTGTTTTTACTAGATGTCTAAGCTAGAGAAGCAGTATCTTCTGTGGTATTAATGTACAACAATGAGACGAGGCTCTAGGAGTACATACAGCTTCACTTTTTACTAGAGAGTCTGATGCAGTTTAAAAGGTGCTAAATTATTTCAATTTCTCTCAAGTTAAATTTGCTAAATATATCCTTAAGTGCAGATCATTCCCATGTCACTTCCTCACATTTTTCTCTGTCTTACATTGTCAAATTCTTCAAGCTGTATTTTCGAAAATCAAAACTGTCAGATATTGTTGGACACTTGATATAACTGGATTCTCGGATTGCTATATCTGTGATCTAGCCACTTAACTGAAGCCAAATATATTGCTCCAACCTTTGTAACGTTACTAGGTTACTTTTAGTGAACTGGAAAAGGCCACGACCCTCTAGTCACGCTCTGTTTCAGAGAAAAAAAACAAATCAAGAAAACATTGTAGACTGGAATTACACTACTACTAGGACCTAAATTCTGTAGCTACTCTAAAGATCATCTTTGTCATTATCTATAAAAGCATTACATTTTAATGCCTACATTGATTTTACAAACAACTACCCCCTGTCCCTCCTTTATTTGTTTTCAGTTTTTTTTTGTCATCCCTGTATCTTCCCTTGTTTTTCTTCGATATGAAAAATCTTCATTACATGTAGTGTGTTGAGAGCTACAGTGCTGTAATTTACAAAAATCTTCCAGTATGACTTAAATGCCTTTATATAAACTTTTCTGGTATTTATTTATCAAAACTATAAAGAAGTTAATTCAGGCCAATTTTCTAGGAATCCTAATAATACTCAATGAAATTTCCTGTATATTTCTAACTGTATGTTCTCCTGCTTTCCTAACGAGCGTCTAATTCATTATAGTGGGAATGTTTTTTTTCTCTGAGGCAGCCTTGAGGTCAGGTAAACATATGGTGGCGTGTTTTGCTCTGAAAGCTCTAACAGGGTACAATAAATGACGTAGTAATGTGTGATTATCCTCTCATCTGGAATACAATTGTTGAGTAACATCTCTAATATTCAAACTGCTTCCATATTAATCAGATTACAGTCCCAATCCCCTAATCCCTGTTTACCGATGGCTGCCTTTGTGCCGTAATCTGATGTTCTTTTCTTCCTCTGGGATTAAAACGTGTCATGGCAGAGCAGAGTAATTTGTGGTGTTTTGGACAGAGCAGGCTCTGTTGCTTTACAGGTTGTTTTTTCCACAACAACAATTCACCCTGGATTTGAGCAAACAAAAACAGGTGCAATGGAGTTAAGTGCTTTCATTGTGCAAATATTTGCACCAAACAAATCAAATTATGAACGCTGCCGGGAGACAATTCATTTAATTTGTCGACATTTTATGGTGCTGTTGCTTAAAAGAAACTTTGAGCTCAAGTGTTTTTCATCCGATTTCTTAAATTGGAAGTTTACTCATTGAGAAATTGCTTAAATGGTCCACACATCTCAATCAGAATATATACATTTGAAAAATGCTAATTGAAAATGCGTATTTTTCCATCAGATCATTAAAGCAAATGTTTATAATTTTCATGTCACAGCAACACTAAAATAACTTTGTGTATTATAGTTTATACACAATGATTGTGTATTACTCAAGGCTCCCCAGACAGCTGTGAACTTTCCATTTCTGTGACCTTAACATTCAGATGTCACTGTTTGATTAGAGTGGATGTACAGCTCACAGTGACCCAGCAGCCTCCCTGGATCACGTGAACAGGCAAAAACAGCATGATACTCGGCTGCACTCAGACACTCATTCACAACACTGCTGCAAACTTCACACACACAGTCAAAAGCTTTAAAACAGGTAATGAACACTAAATTAAATGGGGAAAAAAAAAATTATTTTGGCCAAATTTTACATCATGGGTTTGCTGGAATCTCTATATCTGGTCTATGTCTGTGTATACATGGGCATGTGTGTGTTCTTGTCAAAGCTGTAGGACAGAGAGACAGGGATCACTTGTCTTGATCAATATGCAGATCCTGACCCTCTCAAGGTTCATTAAAGCTAAGGCGAGGTGGATTTCATCTCCAGTCTCCGATATTCATTAACTCTGGCTTCCAGATTGAAATAAAGACACGAGGATGACACAATAACAGTGTGAATTACTCACTGCTCATCTCATATACACACACACTCTCTCTTTGTTTCCCTCACTCACTCTCTTACACACACACACACACCAAGACAAATGTAGTGCCTGACCAGTAGAGTTGTGGTTAAAGCTATAAAGAAGCGACTGTCTAATACAGCCTGAATTGTGTGTTCTGATACTGACAGCTACTTGTTTACGTGTTGTTCAAACAGCTATTCGTTACCTGATTGCTGGAAGGGTTTCTGATTGGAGTCTAATCTGAAGATTAAGCTGCACTACAAACAAGGTTAACAATATTGTAAACAAAGGCATTAAAAGACAATCCAAACACCGACTGCTTTTGAGGTCATTTACTGAATTACACTCAATTTCATCCTTTCTAGGAATGTAGAATTATAAAGTGGATTTCGATCTAAAATGTGAAAAGAAAAAACAGACTATCTGCTTTTCTCTGTTGAAAATCCGTCATGTTATTAGAGCATGAAACCCCAGCCGTTAGTGTAACACTTGCTTGGCTGATCTTCCTGATGTGCTGAGTGCTACTCGAGGCTTCAGTGTATCTGTCTGAGCAGAGGTCTTTAACAGCCATGAATGCCAAGCATGGGGGAGGCAGGCCAGGCCAAGCGTAACCACGGCGGCCCAATGTCCTTGGCTCCACGGCGGCCTTCACCTCACACTCCCTGCACAGTGAATTTTATGGCTAATTTCCGGCAATTTATCCTGGCACTTTCAGAAGAGAGATTCCTGAGGGAATAATGTGCATAATTTGCATAAATCATCCTGATAGAATGCATATCAGCATGTAACCCCCCTGTCTGATGCTGCAGCGTTTACTTTGTAATCAAAACTGACTCTTTTCCACCGGCGGATGCACAAGAGCCATGAGAAGGGGGTTTGAGTTTAGGCGAGTAATTACAAAAGGAATGAAACACACATACAGAGGCTCATGAAACAAAAGCTACATCAACAAAAATAAACATAATTTTTGGAAAAAACATTAACTCTAATCTATATGGAATGCATTAATTCAGCATCAAAAATATTTTAAAGCAAAAAATTACTTTGTATCTCTAGATTCACTAGTTTTTAGTGTGTGATACTGATGCACAAAGACAGAAAGAGTCTAATCTCTGCTTCTCAAGTGCCACATTTTGCATAAACCTCACATGCTGAAGCACAAACACTGTAGATCCAATTATTTCCTCTCAAACTAGGTGCTTTTTTTTCTGTCTGACATACTCTAGGATCAAGTTCTCTGTTTAATCTAAGGCCTCTATTTTCCCCTGGATATCTGTCTTTGTCCTGTGTGTTGTAGCAGTGAGCCATCAACCACAGTCTGGTCCACAGGCCTGTTTTCAAAAGCTCCCTCTGTGTAAGCGACCGATTGTCTGAGGAGAAGAGACGGGGGTCAGCGCACCGCATCCCCAACCCCCCCCTTGCTGTGATCTAATTTGACGTACAGTGCGAACGTGCATATTCTCTTGGACTGCCTTCGTTACTATAATCAGCCATGGTCAAATCGACTTTGTTGGTCGAGGAGGTGTGAGATGAAGGAGGGAACCGGAGGACTGGAGAAAGATGAGGTTCTGTATTTCAGAGCATTTGGAGACATAGAGCATGCGGTATGATGGAAATACTATACAACACTCAAGCTGCGGAAGATGTAGTGGGTTAACTAATCCGAGCAGACACACAGACAAAACATAGCTGCGCGGGGAAAGAGCGCCGCACTCGTTACATGCATTAGATTTTGTGACTGACAGGAAAGAAGTTGAAGTGTGTGGGCATTTTAGAGAGGCAGCCATCATCAGCGTGAGCAGTTTTTGTGTTGCCATACTACCAGGTTCTTCCACTGGCCCTCATCCCAGAGTCTCAAGATCTCAGATGGTATCACTGGTGACAACAGGACAGTCGTCCGCCGGGTGGACGTTAATCACAATAATACAGGGCAGGCTAATCACGACTCACTGATCAAGCGCTAAATGACGTGCCTGCCGTACCCACTGTAACCAGCACGCTGCAGAGGGATTCACACACCAAGACTAGCCATTTTCAGAGGGGGGGAGGGTGGAGGAGGAGGCGGACAGTGGTTATGAGGCTGGTGCACAGCCATCCAGACAATAATTACTCGATGACTGTGGTCACATTAGGGATCAGTCAGAGCAGATTAATTTCGACTGATAGCATTGGTCCCTCCTAAATGCAGATTTTCTTAATAAGAGTGAAATTGTGTCGCTGAGAGGGTGAGGGACTGTGAGCTTTGCTATATGGGGTACTCCAATTACTTATGTGGAGAGACAATGTCTTCTTCTTTGCATGAATCAAACAGTACTTCTGAATGTCAGCGCAAAATTAGCACGCAAATGTGTTTTTCAAGTAGCCTGGTCTGATGTGCGTTTGTATGCGTATCCGTGTGCACAAGAACAAATGTGGCTGTGTGTGTGGTAGGCCTTTCACTAAATACCCAGAGACCCCGAGAATTACCCAGAGCAGAGAGGACAGCATCTGTTTGTGTGCTTGTGCCGAGCAAACAAGGCAATTTAGAGAACACCAAGGGAGCAGCTAATAAACACAACCTTATTCCCCCTTCCTCCTACACCTGGCTCTGAATAATGCAGCGCTACAGTAAGGACGTCTGTCTGTTTTCTGTGTGATTGTGTGTGTGGTTGTGTGGTTGTGTGTATGATGCAATGCCAAAGCCCGGTTGACCTGACCAGGAGGGTTGCCTGTATGTTGCTGCGCGTGTGTATGAGTGAGTGTGTAGGTGCGACATATGAGTGCATGAGCAAATGTGTGGCATGCGTGTGCAACCATTCATCATTCTACAGTGAGAGGCATGCCAGTGCTGCTGGGAAATGGCAGGTCTGTGTCCCATCACACCCTGGCATCTTTCTCTGTTCTGCCAAAGCTGCGCCAAAATGTCTGCCCTGGATATCTGGCATAGAAACAGCACTTTACTGTACACAAAGGTGTATGAATACTAGGCTGGCAGAGACTGCCTTCTCTCACGTGGATGCTCGTCACAATGGCGTAATAGCAGTCGTCCTTTGCTTTATTACTGACAGATAAATTGGATGTTGGCATTTGTGTTTTCAAGATATTACACTTGGCATGGGAACACTATAATTTAATAATCTAGAATTATAATTTTGATGTTATAACTTCTGTAAACTAGGGTTGAAAATTCACGTCGGTCCTGGTTTTTCTGCTCACCCTGCAACTGTTGCAGTAAACATGCTTTAATGAGACCTGCCGCTTCACTCGCCGCCACCACTGACTCTGATATGTAGCCAAAGTGACACCCAGTGAAACCATGCATCAGACCAGACACAAAATGGCCGTCCAGTGCCAAACCCCGCCTTGGCTTTCACTTCATATCACACCACAGGGTCTGGCTGCGGACTGAAGGCTTTACAGGGCATTTAGAGTAAAACTCACAGCCCTCTGTCTACATCTGTCACTAACCGGTATGCAAAGCTTTTCATGTTCCTCCACTACAACCTTATAACTGCACACGCTTTAAAAAAAATAAACAATTATTACATCTCAGACATTTACTTTGTGTTTTTAAAAATATCACTTGTTTGATGAGTGCAGTCAAATCCACTCAGTGACTCAACTAAGAGCACTTCAAGGTCTCCTCACCCCTCATGTCACATACCTGGCAGGCTAAGAAAAAAAAGTCCATGTTCTATCAGCCTCTGAGCCTTCGAGCCAAGAACATCCTGGAATAAAAGAGTGGGAGAAAATAAGTGCAAAAGGGGAGATTATTCTGAGTTATTACATTGATTAGATTTCCAGAATGGTAATTAAAAGATGTTAGGACATGGGCCCAGCCAAGGATCAGTGGGCGCTAATGAGGACCAATAGGCCTCTGTAATCTGTGCTGTAATGAGAGTGGTTTAAATGTTAAGTTTGCAGGGAGAAGAGTGGGGAGGTGGATGGACGGAGCAAGCTTAGTTAGAGCAGCAATCCTGGAAAACCAATCCCATACTGTCATTATAACCAGTAATGGTGAGCTTTAACAGCCTCAGCAAAAAGATCGAAATAAAAATGAGTGAAAAGCAGAGTGAAATTCAATTATACTAAAGGGTTTTTGCACAATAAAAACATTTTATTATTAGACAATTAACAGGATGGTTTAATAGCTGAAGGTCACATATCCCCTTGTCTTGTATTACGATGAGGCTTTTGTAAAGTTACAGGGCAGTATCTTTTAATGGGAAATCAGTTACCCCACCCTGCTGCTCCTTCTCTTACTGTTCCCTCAGGTTTTATGATTTTCACACTTTCCATGTTCAGTATAAAAGAGTGTAAAATTGTGCTCAAAGAAGTCTCAGGGATACAGTGGGTTTCCACTGTTCATATCAAATTTTTCTGATTTAGGATAGAGATTTGCATTAAAGTGGTGGGGAAAACAATTTCAGCATGAAAAAACGAAGTGTATTTTCACCACTGTCAACATAACCAAGTAAATACAGAAGGAGGAATGACCGTAAACAAGGTTTGAAAGGAGGAATCAATCTGCAGCAAAAGGAAATGGCAGAATAATACAAACCAGACGTTTAAGAAGTCAACTGGAATTAGAACGGTCGTTACTTATTCAGTGGATGGTCGTTATTAGCAGATGAGTCTTACTGACAGGTGCACCCCACTCATTTACAAATTAGAGCTTATCACTATAATCAGCCTGCTAATTTATCACAAATAATGAGTTGTGTTGAAAACAGGCTGGTAAATACACAAGGAGAAGATCACCTTAATGGATCTGATTGTTTTCGGCTTCTGGTGTGCATGTTGGAGTGGGTTCAAATAAACATGATCTTATTAAACGTAGCTTCACACTGCTATGGACAAATCCCTAGACTTTATTACATGTTTGTCTTTCTTGCCTCATGCAGAGTCCACAGCCACAGTAGCAGCTCGGTGAGGCTGTACTTAGCATTTAGCACAAAGCACTGCTGTGCCTGACATCAGAATGATCACATGCTGATGTTAAGCGGTTATAATGTTTACAATGTACATCATCGGAGTTTAGCATGTTTGCATATTAACATTTGCAAAAAGTCATTAGCTTTGAAGGTATAAGATCATAAACAAAGTATTGGACAAATAAAAAATGTAACTTAATGGTGGTGCTATAAATGAAAAGTTAAGGGATCATCAAAGCTGTTCAAATCCATCCCTCTGGGGAACACAAATGTCAGTGTGTTGAGATATTTCAGTCCGGACCAAAGTGGCGGACAGTCCAACAAGTGTATATATTAGTTAAATGTTTATGCTTACAAATTCCTTGTATGTGAACACATACATGGCCAATAAAGCGGACTGTCATATAAAAAGTACCAATACGGTCTACCTTTTCAGTGTCAAATCTCATGGTTAACGTTTCAACTTCATGTCAACTGTCTTTACTGGTGATGACACATGGCATCACAAGGTACCAGGTATGGGAGAGTTGTGTGTTTAACCGAGCTTAGGGCCTAACATCCAACCCGCCTTATGGAGCAGAAAAACAGAGGCTGAAATTACAGTGGGGTATGACAATGCTGATAGGCTATAAAACCATGTCATTTAATGTCCCCTCTCACCCCCCCTCAGTGTGGCTCTCTGGTCTACTCACCATTAATCCAATTCATCTCCTCTTCAGAGAAGGCCATGAGAAAGATCCAGTCTATCAGTCACTCTCTTTAGGATGTGGTTACTATTCCGATGATCAAGGATTTCTGCCATATTAAACACGGAAGTGAGCGCTGAGGCTAAATCTAAACAATGACTTCAGAGAGCTGCTCAAAACAAAACAGCTCTTTCTAGAAAATGTGAGTTTGTAAAGCCACGGTAATAATATCACAAATTAAAATATGAAAACACTGATGTAGCAGTAATGTAAGATTGTGTCTGCCACTTGAAGCCAGTTGTTTGATATGTCACTTTTCTAATGACCTCTCGAGAGAGGCCCCCAGATTTGCATTTTTGGTCCCTGCTCCTGTAATGGAAAAAGGTACAGCGGAGCATATTTCACTGGGCCTGTCAAAGCCACTCACGCCCCTCTGCAAAGCACTCAGGAACTTCATTCCATCGCCACCCGTTCTCACGGCCATGCTATGAAATTGACTATGACAAAATTAGCAAACCTAGACTGTTTGGACACATTCCCAATATAGTGGGTTTCTCTTTTTTTTTCAAAATGCAATCAAGCCCTAGAACATCAAACATGAAGTCTCCTTGAAAGTTGGTCAGTCTCTTTGGTGCAATATCCAGCGCGGCTTTAGATTTATGTAATCGCAAGCTTGTTAGGGAGATTTCTCAGGCCTATTGACAGTGACGTGCACTCGGGTTTGGCAGAGGTGACATCTGGGAAGCACAATTCTGCTGCACCACCACGCAAAAGCGATTAGAGATCTATATTCCCAGACAGGTCCGGATTTGGTTCTAGGGTGGAGGGATACATGCGCTTTAATGTCTTTATTAACATGACATGCATGTCCCTTACACCGCTTTCGAATGACAATCAAAGGGTCATCATGAAAAGGGGGGCAGCAATCAGTTAAATCATGCTCTGCGGACGAGACTATGTTGACAAGTCGGGACATCACAATGCATTTTCCAAGTGAACTGTTCTGGGGTTAAAACATGTCTAATAAGTCGTAGCAAACATCACGCAGTGAGGTTTTTAGCAAAAAGAAAGTAACTGACATAACACCAGTTATCAGACAATGTAAAGGCTACTGTAAGTTAGCAGAGCACGATGATTAATTAGAAATGCTTCAGTTTCAGTTGGACAAGCTCTGCTCACACCACTTACTCTTCAGCATTAAATGAATCTCTACTGGCTAAAGTAATTAGTTCAGTCTATTAATTACTATAATCCCCCATTATCATGTTGGCCTTCATTTTAACATGTTTCATGAATGTAACGAGCCTGTAGCAAAGCTGTTTCCAGGGGATATTCTCTGTTTGAGTGCTAATTATGTTGTAATTAAAGGATAATCCTGGAATTAGTCTATACTTCTTATTGTCAACAAATCCCATTAAAAAAGGCCAAAGCTAACAATGTGTTAGTCCGTCTCATAATACTTTCAAACTCCCCTACCCTTCCTGTGACCCTCTGCCCCGAGCCCATTTGTTCCTACTGAAGACTTAAATCTTTAAAAAATGGGTCACAAATATAATTTAATTTTCTTAAAAAGGTTCAGTAATTTCTTAAAAACTCTAGACAATGTAGTTTTTAGCGAACATTATTCAAAAATGGGTAAATAGTGCATTTGTGTGGGACTATTTTAAGACGTGGATTAATACACATTTAGTGCGGTCAACAAGGAACATTTCACCCAGTGCAACGGGGTGGCTCACTGATGTTTTTTTGATAGCTTCTGGACAACAATGGAAATCGAATGCACAAAGGAATAAGCGATATCGGGCTTTGTACTACACAGACTATACACGTTAGTAGGATCAATTCATTGTTTGTTTTGGTCTTTACACAGGATTTGTTGAAATGTTGTTGAAATAAGAATAGAATATCCCCAGTCTTATGCTTAAAAGTAGTTTTTTTTTTTTACATAAGCACACCAATCACAAATACCAAACATGTTCTTTAACCACGGTCCTTCACATAAATGTGTAGCAAGATAAGACAGTGGGACACAAAAAATAGAAATTAATTCCTATAATTAATTAATATTGCAAAAAATTATATTGCACAACATAAGAGAAAAATCTGCTATAATATCTAATTGTAATGTGCACAGCATTGGGTTTTGCAGGAGCCTTATAAGATGGCCCTCTGAGAGCTGTGATGAAATAAGGATGGGGTCTGAGATTGAGGTGGAGTGCGGTAAACAAGGCGGCCCTGCTCCCCAGCTGTGAAGGTGACACAGGGACGCTACACGCAGAACAAGCCCTTTTGATTAATCACAGGATATTTACTAGCTCAGATCTAATCAGGGACTGCAGGATCACAGGCTACATCATACACGGCCCAGGAATTTACACAGCAGAGTTAACCTGTCACCTGCCACTGTCCTCTTCCTTACATCTATAAACAGTATGTATAGGTTGGCCAGCAGTTACACACCGCATGCCGGCGCCCTGAAACAGCCTCAGAAGTGATTGTTTTATTTCCGCTGAAACAATATAACCTGCAGTCAGATACTCAACACATGTCGTTTGATATAAAACCTTATGGCAGAGGGGAGAAAGAGCCATTTATCTCAAGGTGGTCGTGGTAATGGGATACAAGAACACGAGCAGTTTTCTCACAAAGTAAACTACAGCATTGTGTGCAGTAGCCTGTCCTGCCAGCCTGTAGCAGTGGGATAGTTATTTCAAGCCGAGGACTGATCCAAGATTACAAGCAGGAAGGGATTAAGCAAGTGCGATCTTTGATGGCTTATAATGTGACTTTTATAAGCAATTCAGTACTCTGAAGAATGTTAGTTTATAGAGAGCACAGCTGGTAATTTTAGAATGAAACCGGTCAGTTCTGGGGAGAATTTTACAGTTTCTTCTTTCAAAGAATGAAATAAGCATTTTGATGTTTCTCTGTGTAGTTTTGAAGGTACACTGCATCATCAGATCAATATTTTAGCTCTGTTCATGGATGTCTGGGGTATCAGTTACAGCTCTGCTCAAAGCTACAGAAATACATGGAGGTTTTAATAGATCAAAAGGGAGTGAATATTGGACTCACCAGGTGGACTAAATAAATGCGAACATTACTCTGCATCTACTGGATGTGTAAATAGGCATGTTTCTTGACAAGTCTGCCCTATCAACTTAAAATGGTCAATCAAAGGTTTTCAAATGGTTAAAAAGTCACTTTTGTGTTTACAGTTTGTTTCCTCTGCCCCCATGTGGCCATAAAGATCAGTTATCTGTAAAAGTTGCATGTTAGTTACAATGCTTTGTTTAGGTAACCATCCTTGAAGCCAATTAAACTGACTGTATATTTCCCTAAATTTGAGCAAAGATACAATTGCCTCCAACAATTTTCAGTAATTAAGCTTGGATGGATTGAGAGATAAAAAGCAGCTGCATGCAGAGGTATAAAAATGCATAAATAAGTCCCACTTTAATTATGTAGGAAAAAAGCAAAAATCAATTGTGCCTTTAGCAACGGCTGACTGGTAGGATTTCAGTTGTTCAATTAGTTGTACCAACATACCAATAATTTGTAAAAAGCTTTTGTCTAAAACTGTATGAAATCAATAAAGACATAACCTTTAGTGTGACCTGTGAGCTGTCTTTTGTTGTTAGCATGTCAACAGGAAGAAACAGAAGCAGTAGTCAAAGAGCTGAAGCCCTTCTGTGTTTATGAGTGTGGCCTGCACTATTGTGTCGCCTGGAAAATGTCACTCCACAGGGGGGTTTGTGTCCGTTCGAACAGGTTTAAAGAAAAACCTTGACAACGCTGACACAAAAAGAGGAAATTCAGAAAGAATGTTGAAAGGACAAAATATGAGGCCCATACAATGAGAATGTATTGTATTATACTTTATACTTTCCTGATTCCCTGTTTCAAATTGCTTTTGTCTCTCATCCATACAAATGTGATGAAGCCCTCAGCGACAATTTGAGATAAAATACTTTTGTTTGTGCAGAATCACAAGTGATCTGTGGTGTTTAAGCAATAGATCACTTAGCGCCATTGAGGCAGATCTCCGCCGCATGAGCCCCGGACAAATAGTCAGTCTATTAGATGAGAGCGTTTTTGTCAGTCTCCCTGTCTCCCAGATATTTCCTCAGAGTGACGAGTCACATTAGATGCCAGGAGGAAGAGTAATTTCTGTGTCACATCCTTTTAGCCCGACCTCGCTGACAATCACCAAGAAGAGGGCGTTCGCACTAAAAATTAATCATATTTGCCTTTTTAATGGCATCCCTCAACCCTCTGCCAAAAATTCACAATAATCTTCCTGCTATTGTGTTGTTCCTGCAGCTCGGTATCTGGCGGTGACAAAGTGATTTCAAAGAGTGTATCAATACTTACATCACCCCTCTGGCCCTCACTCTTCAGTGTTGACACTGCAGCACTCGGAGCCAGGTCTAACTGGCAGAAGGCCATCCGCTGTAGAGATAAACAGCCAGAGATACGCAGCGGTGGATTTAAGGCTCAAATACATCATGTTTTCAGATAATAAATTGTTAAATGAAGTGCATTTACCATGTTCCTCTGTTATTTTTGCTTTAGTTTGCTTAAAGTTAAAACTAGGGATGGGCAATATGAAGATATATACCATGAGATAATATACATTTTTTGTGTTTAAAGGTCATTGTGGGCAATATTGGAATTTAGTGTAGGTTTTTGCATTAACGTGAAGAAGTTTCGTGATTTACCAGGTATTTAATTCACTGGATATGACATTCCCATCTGGTTATTTTATCCATAAACAGTTGATTTTCAAGTAAATACCATGACAGAAGATTTATTCATATTGTACACTCCTAGCTTCAACTACAATAAAGAGGCCAAAATGGATTGATTATTGCAATGACTTTATGCAGAAACAAATTTTAAAAGCAGTTATTATACACAAAGTTTGAACATTATATAGGATTATTAAGGGTTATCAGATCCACAACATTATTTCACTTAATTTTCAAAGAATTGGACACAGGGTTCAAATAATATGATTAATCTGCTATGAAGACTTTGAACTGTCTCATTCTCTCAGTAAAAACAGAAATGGTTTCTGCTTCCATCAAATATTCAGACAGACTTGTAATTCCTTGCGAGTGGGAAGCCCTGTAAAAATGAGTGGGAAACAAAACACTTGTGGTAAAACAATGTTCTAAGGACATTCTGTCAGATTCCTCTCTTTTTTACAGATTTCATCACTGAGCTGCTGTGGCGTAAATGCTTTAAAACACTTTGACATAACATGCTGCGTCCAGAGACCCTCTGCTTCTGAATAATGAATCCCCAGTATGTTCCGAACAGCTGTCTTCATGCATGAAGTTTTTTTTTGTTTTTAAGGCATTTTGTTGCATCTCTAAAGTTTTTAAGAAACCAGCACAATTTGAGATAATCCACCAGGTTCTCGTTACAACAGCAACTGACCAATCAGTCGCACATTAACTCACGACAAACTGATTGGCCAAGAAGCAGAGGTGAAGTCACCAGCATCCTCCATTCTTGCTGCCCCCGCTCTTCATATTTAATTCAGAGGTTGTGTATTTCTTTATGATTGCAACATCTGTTTGCTCCCAGTGCCAGCTCCCTCTGTCAGCCACCCTCTGTTCAATAATTCCTGTCCTGACCCCTAAGAGCCCCTGACATCACAGCACCGGCTGCTGCTCAAACTTCACTGGGACCAGACACAAAGGGACAGGTGCCTGCTACCAAATCATCTGGTTTATCAACCTGCATCACCCAGATCAGTGGTTTTGTTGTTGTTGAGATACACCAAGTGAACTCTTTCTGCCATCATAAAAAAACTGACATGGGATAAGGTCAGGGTACTACATATAATAGAAGTATTAAGAAGACGTCACACCATCGCTTTCAAGTGAAGACCATGTAACTCCAATCAAACTGATTTTCATGACATGCTCCTCTATTTGAGAGATTCAAATTTCCCCTGACAACAGTTGACGGCGACATGTCATTGGAAACATCTGCCACGTTTGTCATCTACAGGGGCCGGACAAAACAATGCTAACATCTCATAGAAATGGACTCGAATTGAAACTCTGAAACAATCACATATACAAACTCAACTACAATCATTAGCAGAATTTGACAGCTAAGAGAGCTCTGGCAAGTTGATACGCGAGTTTTCAATAAAACAACACAGAGGCCAAAGTGGCTCACTGATGTGTTTTTAATCGTTTTTGGGCAACAATGGAGCTCTATGGCACAGGGGAATAAGATATATCAGGCAACTAGTTAGTTGGATCAATTCATTGTTGGTTTTGGTCTTTTCATGGGATTTATTGACAATAGTCATGTTATAGAAATTGCCAGCCCTGTAATTTTATAACGCTATTTACCCGGTAGGAGGATTTTCTTATTTTTAAGTTTGATGATGTTTGTGATTATTAATAGTATCATTTGAAAAAAAAACAAAACAATGGCTATAACTTCTACAGCATGTGTAGAGGTCTAGTATTGACTGCAGGATGTTCACTTACATCAGATTTAAAGCTTGCCAAGACTTATGACTGATCAAAGCATTTTGTCTGATTTTCTCAGCGTGATGCTCGTTGTCAGACGTTGAAGGTGGCGGGGTCCATAAACAGATGCTACCCACTGACCTTAGAAAACATGGCGGAGGGGCCAGATGTTTGGGTGACCTCACAACCTTGGGACCAGCTGATGTGGCGGTGACGGAGATGGGTACTGGCAGAAGAAACTGATCTAGTGGCATCAAAGGTTCCCGTTTTCCCGCTTTTTTCTGTGCTGGGCTTAACCCCCCAAACTGGGCAATCCTGGAAGGCAGGGAAAGATGGAGGACAGACGAAGGGAAATATGTAAACACAGAAGAGAAAGAGACAGATAGAGGGAGGGAGGACTGGTCAGTGGTGCTGACGGTTGTCACAGATGTTGAGTTCAGCACAAAACTCTGCCAGAAGCCATCATGTCAAGGCTAAGTTAGCTGAATGAACAAGAACAACTCCAGGCCCTGCCACTTTAAATCTCGCTCAAAATTCAACAGCTGTTTCTTGAACGAATGCAGATGCAAAATAATGATAATAATGCCTACTTACAGCTCCTGCTTAGAAGTAAACAATCCTTCTTGACCACACCCTGTACACATGGTGTCTCATTAGCTCCACATTTGCTGTAGCTCTTGGAGATTTAATTTTAGAGGCAGCAAGGGTTTTTGGCAGGCATTGTCAGAGGAAAAAAAAAACTGTGTGAACAAAGTTTTTTGTGCTCTAACAGTATTGTTAGAGAGCTAACAATTAATGCTTTTAATCTTCCAGTAATCTTCTCTTTTTCCCGTTTTCAAAGCCATAACACAACCAACCAGTGAGTTTACATAGTTGTCAGAAACAAGCAAAGCATCTTTGTGATATATATCTACAGTGTTGCAGTTGCTTCAACATCATTTCTCCTCAAATCAACGCCTGCGCTTGTCTATTCTGGCATCTGAAATTCTTAACATTTTGACTGGGTGCATCTTGGCTCCAAGCATCTTCACTCAGCTCAGAGAATGTCTTTGTGCCAAGGCCACAGCCTGTGGCGGTTTTCCTAGTGACAGATGAGCATGTCAACATGTTTGTGTGTGTGCGTGTGCGTGTGTGTGGTGAAACAATAGGCCTCGTAAGCTGTGAACTGTGCTATTACAGACAGAACTGCCAGGTTATCCAGTAACCAATACACCAACATATTGATTAAACATAGTGACAAGCATATAACTCAGTAAATATTAACACTAAATAAAAGCAAGCGCACATATGCATGTGGGAAAACAGACAGACAGGATCAGTGTAGTGACTTCTGAAATGTTGCTTTTTTGGACTGACTTTGGTACACAGTACTTGGCCTCACAGATGGACTGATAACGCTCACTTGTTGTAATTACTTGCTGAAAAACAGTTATATAAACATTTTGTATATCCCAAGACACATTCATGACAAAACATACACAGGACAGAATATTCTTTTTTTTTTCCGGATCACCCTAGAATATAACAGCATAAACCAAGAAAACAATAAATGGTGAGCTGCACCAAAAGAGAATTGCGACATGTGGATCTAAATCTGTCTGTCCTGTCTCCAGGCCTGTTGGCAAAGGGCAGCTCAGCTGTAGCGGGCAGATTGTGTGAACAGCGGACTACGAACATCTCTCCACAGGCCATACCAAGGTGTCTAATCCAGGAAACACTGTGAACATACACCCTGTGGGCTCCCACAGTGCACTGCATCGTACATCCCAGTACACACTGAAACAAATCTTGCATTTCAACAAGGTAGTGAGACCAAATGACTTGTTGAGATGGGTGATTTTGAGGTAAAACATATGGAAAAGACTGCATAAAGATATAGCTTGAGTGTATCTCTGCATAAGTACCAAAGTGAAGTATATTTCAACAGCAGCCATCGCTTGTAGGCATGTAGCAAGACGTGAAACTCATACCAATGTGAATTTTGAATGTCATTATCTGTGTAGATGCCCCGTAAGATATTGTATTTTTTGTATGACATGAACCTCAAGATTTCTTTGCTTTGTTCTTTAATACAAATGTTTTTTTTGTCATATACATACACACATACTATACACACACACACACACACACACACACACACACACACACACACACACACAAAAAATAACCAAGGTCAACAAATCTGCAAAATTCAAAGCCAGTAATTACTAATGATATTATATGTTCAAATATTTGATCTTTCTGGATTTCTGCAAATACAGGCAGGAAGTGTATGATTGTGATATATCTCTGGAGATTTATTTAAAAAAAAAAAATCCACTGTGATAAATTTATAGATAATCCATTTACACATTTCGGCACTTTACCTGAAGAAATATTGCCAGCTAGCCGAGTGCGTCTGCTGTCCAGCACCTGTCATATGGGCTGAGTGTCACCCACGTCACAGGGTGTCGCGAAATGACAGCTCCCAATGTCTGAAAAGATGAAGCCTCGGGAGGGGAAAAAAAAGAAAAAAAAAAAAACAGGACGGATCGAAATTTCATACTCCCAAGTATATCAAAGTGACTCCTGTCAGCATATCATCAACGCAGAGAAACAGGAACTGTTCATTTTTACAGCTGAGTGTTGGACTGTGGAGGGGGTTTTCTGGGGAAACAGGGTAGAAAGGTGGGCACCGTAAATTATGTTGGGTGACTTACAGGAGAAATTATGACAACGAAAAGCACCGTGTCAAACATCACCCATTTGGATTTATGACAGCAGAGTCAAAATAAGCCTGTGAAGACGGTGAAGTTGAAGGGAGACTTTTGAGACAAAGATGAGAGTCTTGGTGATTTTCAGAGATCTAGTTTCCTTCTGTCAAAAGGCGGCGCAGCCATGTGAACCTCATGTGACATTGTGAATCTACTGTTAGCAGTGTTGCCTGAATGGTGCAACACAATGGCGACCTGTGATTTCCTCTTAAATCTTTTGAGGATTCATCATTTCCTTTTTGCTGTATGTAGTCAACACTGGTAAAAATTGTAAATTTGTGCCTCTCTATGACACAAATTTAATAAGAATAGACACTGCCGCAAAGGTTTACACTGCAAATTAAACAAGAACAAAGGAAATGTATTAGTAAAATAAGTGCTTGAATGATGACAAATTTGGTGGTAAAGTAAACTAGCACGGCAAGAAAAAAACACGATCAGAGCATTACACAAAATAACATCGACAGTTACCATGGGGCAAACCTTTTTACCAAAGCAGTTTGGATGAGCGAGTGTGTGTCTTTGCTTGTACAGGCTGATAGCGCTACAAGATACAGAGATACGACTTGTGCAGCCATGACCAATTTTAGAGGCTTGAGGCTAAAAAGAATCCAAGGCAACCAAAATCTGTTTTTGTCCCAGGGCCAAACCCTGCACCGCACTGTGGGCCACTTCTGATTTCAGCACTAGCTAGTGTAATGCAACCAGCCATGCATTAGCATTGGCCCTCCAGTTAGAGCAGGCTCTTAGGATCCTGTCACCCAAACTTATCATACACTCTCACACACACGCGACCAGACACACACACATGCAAACATGAAAAAAGCAGCTTGTTGGCTGCAGCAAGTAAGAACGGACCTTTATCGGACGCACGGATCTATTTTGATCTCTGCGGCACACAAATACACTAATGCAACTCACACACACTGGGATCATAATTCAACATTGATAAGACCACTGAAACCTCTCCAGAATCTCCACTGGTCAAAACACACAGTGACTGTTAACACCGGCAGCAGGGACGTCCCCCTCTACACAACATAAAAGACTGAATCTCCCCGTTAAAGCAGCCGGCCCATCTCTCTCACCACTTAGAGGGGGGCCCGAGCCAGCATACAAAGTTCAACAACTGTGAAGAAGGAACTATTAAAGAGGACACACAAAGCAGTGACCTTGACTGACAAGTGCTCTTCATTCTGGCCATAAACAGCAGTGGGGCCTGATAAGTGTTCATCGGTGCGGGGAGTAATGACCTATCCGTCAGCAGCGGTTGGGCTGTGTGAGGTAGTATAAATGGAACATACATAATGTACAGCAATAATACCAGCACGCTCACAGCCTAATGTATTATCATTATTCTTGGGGACCAGGGTTTCCCCCCCCCCCCCCCCCCAGCCCCCCTCCCCTAACCCTGTGTAGTGTGCCTCCGCATGGCGGGTAAATGCCTTCCGGCCTCGATAATTTCATTCTAATCTTTGTTCCATATTATAATTTTCATGGTCAGAAATACACCAGGAAGCAACGCCACGTTTCTATCAAGAGCTAAACAGAACACAGGCCATAACTGGAGGTTTTATGTGACTGTATAACCCTCGTTCTTAGTGTGCTAGTCAATTTATGATAAGAATGGAGAAAGCAGTAAATTTATGGGTGATGGCCCATCTCAAACAACATAATTATGGGCCAAACCAGCCTCTGATAGGGCAGCTATATCCATACTACACACTCAGAACCTATTTAAAGAGGAGGAGAGTAGAAAATTCAATATTCATAACATTAAAATACGTTATCAGATTTTACTACATTAAAACGAAGTTTGTGAAAAAAGATGTCTCGCATCCATGTAAAACCTTCAACCCAAACAAATAATTCAAATTAAGGGTAATAACTGAACGAAAAATAGTAATATAAAACAGACCATGTTTGTTGTAATGTATACTGCATGAATCACAGCTGTTCTTGAATGTCATTATTTACAGAAGGGCGGTTGGGGAGTCACTATACAGGCGGACAGTCCCCATGTGACAGTATTTGACTCAGTGATTTCCCCGTTTCTAGAAAGCCCCCAAGAACAGCACTGGTCTGTGAGGTGACTTTGGAGTAGTGGCCACACTCGGCTGTGCAGGATCACATGACCAGGACAATTATTACAAAAAAGGAACAGTGTTTGGAAGCGACGCACATTGAATTTTTTTATGCCGTTCATGTGTGCCACAAGCCAGCAGGAAGTCAGCAGGCCCGACCACAGAACAACTCTTGTGCATGCTCTGTGGGGTTAAAAACAGGAAAGCCCCAAAAAAGCCTGAAAAATGTATTTGGTGTATGAGCTTTCATAGGAATTACATTTTCTAAATACATCCATAGATTCTAGTCTTTATGCTTAGCTAGGCTGTCTGGCTGCTGTTTGTAGCTTCATAATTAAAAAAGGGACAAAAATGATGGTATCAATCTTTTCATCTAACGCTTGGCAAGACAGCAAAAAGGGATACTGTATTTCCCAAAATGTCAAACTATTTTTAACGCTGCTGGTATCAGTGCCATCTTTAAGCCATATTCATAATCTGTATACCACACACTGCGATCATTTTTATGTAAGATTATATGAGGCAGAAGATTGTTGTGTTGCTAAAAACTGAGTTGTGGCCTGCCGTCACTTAAGGAATGTAACTGACACGGGAAACACTGAATTTTATAATAACACTGACAAAGAAACTATATCTATCTATCTTTCTCTTAGGGATGCTCTGATCCGGTGAATCCATCTTTAACCCAAGTTAAAAAGCATAAAGCAGCCAATCAGGAGTTCAATAAAAGTGTCATATATTCAAAGTTCCTCATAGTTTATTTTTGGGTGGGCGAATTTGTAAAAATAAGACACCGTTATCGGAAAAATTCCCCCCCATCTCACTGTCACACAACAATACTAAAAATGTTGCCTCCAAAATATCACATCCCAAAATACTACCTAGTAAAAGCTAATTCAGTCTGGAGCCTATACTGGTTGTGCTGAGAGTTATCAAGTAACACCATTAATTAACAGGCACTTCTGAGGCCTCCCACACACATACTGCATCAAACTCACAGCCAGTGTCCTTATCCAAAACTCATCTCCGCTCTACAGAAACAAGGATATGCAGTGCTACTACACAACCCAACATTCCTACAACACATAGTGCATATTGTGCGAAGGTTTACTTGGAAAGTGAAATTTTACAGGAATAGAAATTTGGAATACAGGAATAGAAGTGCTGCATTTCCTGGAAAATTGTTAATTTGCTAGTCAGACACTAACATAAAAAAATATATATCCTTACTCACCGTTAACAATAACAGTGTATTGGCTAATGTTCAGTGTTGACATGAAATATTAGAGGGAATTTAGTCCTAATCTGAATGTTGTATATATTGTGTGTATGCCCGTGTCATTTCTCCCAGGTATCCCTACAGAGCAGAGGAAAAATGAAGGATGCCTCCAAAGCATGGAGACAGTAATCTCCCCTGTGGAGGTCAAATCTAACATGGCAGGTTAGTGTCTGTGGAGATTGACAGCCTGGAGAAATACTGCTGCCAGGCACCCACAACACACAGTGACAGTAAACACCTCCCAGGAAAAAGGCTGGTTACCAAGCCATATAGAGCGACTGTCAGAGGGCGCCAGTCATCAGAGCTGCTGCCAACTCCGCACTGACAGACTCTGTCAACCTATCGCTATCATATCGAAACCATCTCAATAATGTGAACATCAAAATCCCCCCAGAAGTGCAAAGATCCAACCTGTACACATCTTCATCAGAAACATTTGTAGCCAAGTCAACTCATGCAGAACAAAACAAACCATTTAAAGAAATGCTTTATTGTAGAGTTGAACCAATTAGTACATTAATGGATTCGACAGATTATTAATCTGCAACTATGTTGATAACCGATGAATGTGAATATTCTGTGGTTCTTTGTCATATTGGTAACAAACTGAATATCTTTGGGTTTTCAACTGTTGGTCGGACAAACAAGATATCTTAAGATGTCCCGGTGTGGGCGCAGGGAACTTGTCATGGGCATTTATTTCCAATTTGCTGACTATAGAGCAAACATCTCGATTAAAATCAAGAAATCAAATGATTTTTTTCATTATCATTATTTTCAAATGATAATGAAAATAGTTAGTTGCAGCAATAATGGAAGTATAAAATCATAACAATACACTGTAATTTCTTTGTCACCATTTCATGTTTATACTGTAGTTTTTTATGTTGTTTACTGTTGTTGCACAGAAATTGTAATGCAGTACAGCAGACCACTAATTGCATGAAATATGTTATCTTACAGGCTTGTGCTGTCCGCCTTTCATAAACAAAGGCTGACAGATCATGCCCTCAACCAGTGACCCTGCTGTGAGCATATGCACTAATGCAAGGTCACACTGGAGACTGGCCACATGAGGAGAAAACAGCCATCCAATTTGCCTTGTGAGCCCAACGCAGACACAAACTACTCATGTAGTCATCATGCCCTGCAATAAAATGTCAGTGTGTTAAACGGGGACCTTTTTTCATTAGCAGCTCAAATAAATGGCGCTTCTATAAAATAAAGGAAACCCTTTTATGTCTGGAGAGGAGAAAATGATAAAAAAGGTATCACTGGCAAAAAATGTGTTGCACGTTCAATGTCAAGGAGGCGTCGTTGGTGCCCACAGTGCTCAGCTGTGTGCAAAAGCATAGCAGCCCCTGATTTTCATAATGGCAGGTGGCCATCTTTAAATCAGAGATCTACATACACTACAAGCCCTATATCACGGTGGCTGGCACATTTACCAACATACCTGATGATCTGCCTCAAAACATACCATGCTCCCTTGCGGTCCAAATACTACTAATAACAGAATTTAGTTAAAAGTAAAAAATAAGTCGCCATGGATATAATTTGAAGCAAGGAAGTAATATCTAGGGCTCTGATTGGTCTGATTATGAGGGTGAGTGTTGATGGGAGTGTGCAACGAGGGGGGTGATGGAGGTTATGAGGGGGTTGTGGGTAGAGGAGGCAGAAAAGTCAGGCAGACAGACAGACGAACAGGCCTATAGCCTGTCGCCGTTCCCCCTCATTCCCTGCTTGCCCTTTGTCATGCACCCTCCTCACCTCCAGAGCTGTCACTGGCTTGTCAGAACCAATCACAGGACGCCATGCTGTCTGCCAGCCATGTACCAGTTTGGACAGGATGACATCAAATTTCTGGTGCTACGTGTCAAGGACCATATGAAAACAGATGTCCTCATTACTGGGTCGCCCGTGCTTTAGAAATACAACATATTCACCTTTTCGCAGATCAGCGGATTAAGAAACATCACAAGGTTTAATTTTTCAGTTTATCTTAATTTTGATATAGGTAAGCAGTGAAATGAGTTACGATTTAGAAAATTTACTGTTTATCATAAAACATGATTTTTAAAAAAAGAATAATGATGCCATATAAATGCAGAAATGTACACAATCCAAAAACCTAAGAAAACCAGCAACCTAAAACCCAGTCAAAGCCTGATCACAGTGTGATAAAACAGTGACATGTCCAAGTCTGGTGTTATGCATGTATGAGGCCCTCTGAGATCCAGCATGACAAAAGTAACTTTATTGAATGGGACAGATCGCTGCTTGTCTGACTGACTTAATCTGTTTGATTGAGCAACGGGACGCCTTCGGCTTCACAAGTCCTTCAAAGGCCGCAGATTCTGCAAGTGTGAAAAAAAGAGGGGAGGAAAAAAGGAAAAGAGAAAAATCCCCCCACACCCCTTCTTCTGCTAACACACACACACACACACACACACACACACACACACACACACACACACACACACACACCTCTCTTTTGGAGGGTTTATTTATTAGCTTTAAACATCTTATTCATTGCCATACCACCCAAGTCCTTTCAGGTCATCAGCCTCTAACAAAAGACCGCAAGCCTGGAAAATCTGTCAACTGTCAGTGTCATTGATTAGGAGCAGAACTCTGGGCAGATGATGAGGCTGCATTGAAGCCAACCGTTGAAGAGTAATAAAAGGGCAGAGTCTGGAGAGTTTGTCCCTGACAATAACACTGCTGCCGCAATTTTCCTCTAGACTCAAAAGCATGCCGCATTACAGAGCCATACATTCATTTGCTCATGCTTCACGACCTTATTATGGGGATCTAACTTTCCACTCCACCCCCTTTTCTCACCATGCCATCCTAACACAAAGCAGACCTCAGCTATCATTGTGCTTGATCTGAATTTTATTTAGAGCTCCATATGCTTCTCCAGCCTACTCTCAAAGCCTGGTGTTGATGCTTGGCCCCTCTTGGCCCGTTAACCATTAAAGGAAGGGCCATTCTGTCAGCACACTGCCTATTGTGGGCCTTCGAGGTTAAGAGACAAAAGTGTGAGATCATGAATGAGTGCTTGGCAGTCTATTGGAGGTTTCCATCCACACAATTGAACTGAGAATCTGCACCTGATACAATTCAAGCATCTATTTTGAAGAGGGAAAAGGGGTTACTTTGTTTGCCATTTTCAAATGAAAGGAGTATGTTTTCATTTTCAAGCGATTGGCAGACTGTTTTTCAACATCTCGGCAAAGGACAGAGACCCAATCATGGTGGTGCCTATTTGGGATTTGCATATGGTTTCTCTCCTATTGTCTTACAGAAATTGCAGCTTAATACCTAACCAGACCTTCTGGCCGCTATGAGCACCCAGACATACAGTAAGCTACACATGAGACCCCAGAGATACTCCACACCTCCCAGCAAGCAGAATACAGAATTACCCCTATACCGTCTCAGGGGGTTTCCTCTGGACACGCGTTTCCCCTACACTTTCTCCCCTCGAAGTAGCCAAAGCTGTGTCTCTCAGTCTCTAGGTCCCCCCTTAGTGACAATTTGTCCACATCAGAGAGCCGTCATCCCTAACTAGATCTGACTCGTGACACACAGATGGGGAGGGGCCGGGCACGGGCAGTGCGAGCGCTGGGTGCCTGCCTGCCCCGGGGCTACAGAAAAACGCCATGCTCAGACTGCCGTGTGAGAGAACACAACTGCTTTCTGCTAAGCTCTGCTTTACCACCATAAGCTCTATCAGCCCACAGCCCACATCACTGGGCCATTACAAGGAAATGGGACGCAATAAGAGCAATAACAGCAATGTTGTTAATTATATTTGTACGCACACGACCAACTGAAACGTAACATACAGCTTAACAGTGCAGGAATTTCAATATTTAGGGATTTTCTTAAATCATATCAGCATACTGTTTGCCAAAATTGTTACATTTAAAGCCCATAAAACAAAAAAGTACTAAATCATTTGCCATACACTCAAAACGTCCTTACTATCTTACCATCTTACTAACCATCTGCTGTTACTGATCTTACCAAGTTCTACAAATAATAATAAACTGCAAAGGATAATGCATGCCACTTCATTAAACCATGCACAGAAAGAAAAGACACTTTCTTAGCACGCAGACACAATAACTCTGTGACTAAACAGCAAATCATGTGAAATAAGCTTTGCATTTAGACACAAAGAACAGACCCTTTCAGCTCCTCTTCCATTCAGTTGTAAAACCACACATAAGAGCTGGCCAAAATGTTCTTTGTAGCCTTCAGGCAACTTCTGTCAGTAACTCTGTCATTGACAATGGCTATAAGTTTCAATAAGTCTGGTAGAAATTCCTAAAATAGGTTTCTAAAAAATACTAAACAATGCAGCTCAATGATGGCGACTGTAATGTCTAATTCTACACAAAAATCATTTATGATAATTGGTGACATATGTTGGCCTAGTGTCAGGTGATATAAGACACACACATTGCACATAACAAACCCCCCCCCCCCCCCCCCCCCCCCCCCCCCCCCCCCCATACGGGTTGACCCTGTATCCTAAAATCACAGCCTCTCTGTTCCGGTCAAGTGCATCAGCCAAGCAAATGTATGCAATTAGGTCATGTTGGCCAGTGTGACCCACACGGGGGACAACAGTCATTGCCAATATCTTAATAAAACTAAAATCCTATCAGGGCACAGGGGGTAAATTGTCTGAGGGAATCACCTTAATAAATAAGACAACAGATAAATAAGGTGGAGAGCAGGAGAACACTGTGTATGATAAGAATTAAATGATATAATAAATTATCCTCCAATATGCTGTGCTTACCCAGTGCTGCACTTTAATTCGGAAATGTAAAAGGCATACTGTGGCCAGGAAATAATATTTTAAATGGGTAATAACCTGGAGGCCCCTTTGAACACTGCCCCATACAACAACCACCCACTTTTAAACACTACTTTGCAACAACTTTCTCAGTTTATTTTCTTATCATAGAAACTCAATCTGAATCACAGTGCCATAATTTCTCCAGACTATGCACCATTGCCATGAAACTTAACTAAATCTACATTTTTCTACTCCTTTGTTTCCTCTCTGTGCTCTCATTCTTTCTTTTTTTTTCATGCTTTCACTCTCCTCAGCCCTGCTGGCTGCTCTCACCTTTCTCTCCTGGCCCTCTGGCCCTCATCCTTGGCTCTGGCTCCTGACAACCTCACCCACTGAGCTACAGATTGGCCAGCACACAATGCCCCAGATCCTCATTCACCAACACAATGCACTCACCAGCCATACACCTTCCTTTCTCTTCTCTTCTCTTTAACTCTCTCACCACATCCCTTATGTCCATCCCCTCATTTTCTTCCCCTCTCATTCATTCGCTTCGTTCATTTAATTTCCTCAAGCTCTCTCCAAGTCTATCTCTCGCTTCTCTGACTCGGTCTTTCTGGCAACTTGGTGGTGACTGGTGGGCCGACAACAGAAACCATCTCCCGCCTTATTCCAGTGCAGGGCAGCATGAGCGGGACGAGCCAGAGCTCACAAAGCCACTGCCGAGCGAAACAAAGGTTGTGTGCTCCATCATTCAAACCGGGGCCACTCCGACAGCTGCCTCCGCCACGCTCACACTGACAAACGGCCAGAAAAACAGATGGTTTGTGCATTCATGACCAGTTTAGTGGAAGCCCAGGAGTCACCCCCATTCAAGGGGAGGGTTTTTGTCAGCTATTCCATAATAAAGCTTTTCAGTCTGGTAGAAAATTAGAAATGCATTTTAAAATTGTCACTTAATTATTGAGGTCATCCCGGCCCCATGGAGGAGAGAGGAAAGAGCTGAGGCTCTGGCTTTGTGACACATGACTGATCTGAAAAGATGGGCTGCCTCATTTCACTTTTTAAATGCTGCCAACACATTAACATACATTTGTCAGTTTGCTTCTGAAAAGCAGATGCATTGAATTTTGGAAGCCAACTATCCTCCAAGGAGGGAAAGTTCATCATCTCAACATCTGATCAATATTGGCATTGCAACTGTATACCTCACTTAAAATGAATCAAATAAAGATAGTATCAATATTGTTCACAAATAAAATCATAAATAACTCAATTATGAGATTTATTACAAGCACACATCTTGCAACTGGAATCCATTTGCACTCGTACACATTCATTTACGTGCGGTTCTGTTGTTGGAACTCTCACATCTTGTCAAAGTGCCACACAGATACAGCCACATCTGCACCATAATCGATAGCAGATGAGTGCATCCAGCCCTCTGAATCTTTCATCACCTCTGCTCTCAGACCCATATGGTTAAACTATGGCCCAGGGAAAGGGGGAACTTGGTTCTTCCGCCCCGGGTGTCAATGTCCTGGGCATGTAAATCTCTGTCCTGAAACCCTTCGTTTAAAATGATAAAAATCTATGGACTGACAACTGCTGCTGACATACATTTCAGGCCCCACATGAGAGGGTCTATCAAATTCAGACAGGATAAATCAAGAGATATAAAATTATTTTCATATTTGGTATTTTCAATACTTTATTCTTTCTATAAATAAGCAAGAAGTATTTAAATAAGGCATATACAGGTATATGAGACTAAGTCAACCACAATAATGGTGTATGTCATATCATTAAAAAGAGCTTAGCGGTTGCTTTGAAGCAGTGAGGCGTGAACCATACTGGGCTTCTGAGCATCATCATCAAGCTCTTGGCAACACACCCCAAAAAGTCATTTCCAATTGTAAGAGAAAGCATTCACCGTGTTGCACTATATCATACACAATACTGTTCACACAAATTAGCTGGAGTGCCAGCCAAAGTGACACTGACTAAACTTAGTTTGTTTGTTCCTCCATATTAAATTAGTTGCACATCTCCCAGTGCCCAGAGACAGGGCCTAACAATGCAGGGAGAACGGCTGAGCAGATATGAATTAAAGATAACGCCAAGCCACCGTTCGTCTGTCTCTGCTTGAAACCATCTGGACGTTCAATATTACATCCTTGTCTACACTTTTCACACTTATCAGGATCAAAGTTTTTTGACAGGGCTTCATGATGCATCACACCCAGATGTGGTTACTGGCTGAATGCATTTGTTGAGGTCTCACTCTCATTCTGAGCAGTCATGCAATGGCCTTAAAAGTTGCCTCTAACTGAAGTCACAGCTGGAGCAGAGATAAAAGCCACTTACTTCATACCTTAAATGTGACAGAGACATCATGTCAAGCTCTAATTTAATCAGAGGTAAAGTTTGCTTCAACATTGAAAGATCTTTAAAACAAGATTATAAATATAACCTTGCAGCGACATTTTAAAGAAACTGAAGGAATTGTTACAATATATTTGTAAATTGGAACAACTATAAATGCTTCTATATTCGACACAAAGTCGTACTGAAATATTAACATCAATAATATAACAATAAAAATTAGTATTTCTGATTTTGGCGTGTCGTTTTTTTGTCACAGGCAATCCACATAAAGACCGCAAGCACATCTTAACCATTATGTGATCTAACATGTTGTGATCCTATTAATAATCATGTAGGCTCAGCATCATTGCACTGGACTGGTAAAGTCAAATTAACATAATCACTGTCATGATTAGCATAATTTCTGTGCTAGTTTGTCCGTGTTACTTACTGTAATATATAGCACAACAGAGACACCCAACAGCATGTTACACACTGCAGATAATAGCAGACCACATATCCTTATTGACCTGTTAGGGACCCACACGGCTCACAGAATATAAACAAGGATACACACGACACCTTCGCATACACACAGACCACTTCATACACACATATAGTTTGAAGCTGATCGTCCTCTGACAGCTTCTGCTTTGTTTCCACTTAAGCACTGCCCTCCTCTGACTGTCCAGGGAAGTGCATACAATCAATATGGCAACACAACTTCTCCCTATCACTGCTCCAAGTCATTACATCTCTCCAAAGAAAAAGATGACTTCAAGATTGGTTTTATTACTTGTGGTGAGTGCACAGTCAGTGGATGAGAGACCCCTCCCCATCCCGCCCCAGCCCCCCTATCCAGTGCCATTTGTTGTTGGACTGCACCCCTTTGGCAGCATATAGGAATCACTTCCTCAGAACATGATGTGGGAGGTGTTCAAAGATAGACGCTGACAGAAATCTGCTGCCGTTGCCAAAAGCGCTGGCATTTCTACGACACAAGCAGTGACTGAGGCGGGTTTGATCAAATAAATGTGACAAATATGTGAATTTGGACAAAAAAATAGCAATTGGATTAAATAAATACAAGCTAGAGGTGGGTATAAACAACATGGAAAATAAGTCACACAATGTTGCTATGTTACAAACAAAATTATCTTTCAACAGTAAAAATATATCCTTGTTGCCAACATAGCCCATTGGTTTTTATTGGTGTTGATATAATTCTAAGCTCAACCAGCTGGTAACTCATAGTTGTTTTCAAGCCAAAAAAAAAAAAAACATTTTCTATCTTTTTCAAAGACTCTACAAACTGTTCCTGTGAGATTCAAACCACAAATAGCCACAGCATCTAAGCAGAAAGTAATTAAACCCCCAGTAGACTCTAATCAGCATTCATGAATGGCATCATGATAGTATGATATACAGTACAGGCCCTGTCAAGGTGATTTCTCACTGCTCACCAGGTCCTCGAACAGCTCTCACCATGGCCATCATATACACACATACACACACACACACACAGCTGCGCGCCAGTCCCTCCCAAATTAATACCCACAAGTGAAACCGTGACCTGCAGTAGGCAGCCCCGACCTGCCGTCCCAGAGCTTCTCAGTGGATCCACCCCCTGAGCGCGTGGCTCTCTCTACCTTCCCCTCCTCTCCCCCCCCCCCCCCCCCCCCCCCAAGACTGAACAAGGACAAGAGCTTGCACGGGGTGAATAACATAATCACCGGCACAATATGCTAAAGTGTCAGTTTATGTGTGAAAACGTCGGTGTTTTGTTTGCTTTACTAAATAAATGCATTGTAACACTTAACTGATATACATCATGACATGATAGCGGTAAAAAATGATGTGATGTTAATGTCAAGTCAATGTTTTATCAAAGCAACACCTTCTAAATAATTATTCCACATCATTTATCCTACATTTTGTCTGGTTAAACCGTCCTTGTTTTTCGCTGCACGCTTTTGCTGATTAAAAAGAAGCTGTTGTGGTAGCTGTGAAGGATTGGACAGGACTGGACCACAGAGCAAAGCAGGAAGTGAAGAGACTCAAGGCCAGAGAGACAATAATGGACCTTGTCTGTACAGTCACCAAATGGCTACTGCTTGGTTAGCTGTAAGCTCCATTTTGGGACCTTTGGTTCCCATATTTAATTAAATATCCATTATCACCTCTCAGCATAGTGAGCAGCACTTCAGCCCATAGTATTCAGATCCGCACTCTTAATTGGTCTTAAATGGCTGAATTGCTTTTCATGCCATCAGTCTTCCGGTTCTCTAAAAAGGAGAAGTTAAGAAAGAATGGCAAGTAGAGTAGGGACTTGTTAAAAATGACCCCCCCATCTCCAAAGTATACACTAAATATTAATCAGGGTTACAACAAAATGATTCCCCAGAATTAGAGCGATACAAACACACACACACACACAAACACACACTTCACCAGACCTTGTGGCAGACCTTGCAGAAAAACTGTTGTTTAGGTGGTGCATTAATATTCAAAAGGTGATGCTGCCAAAGCACCTTGAGCAGATGCACACTGGCACACACTGATGGCCTGAGTGAGGAGATGCAGAGAAAACAGCACGAGAGAGAGAAGGGTTTACACAAAAATATATATATAAAAATTAAAAGATTAAGATAAGAAGGAAAATAAAGAATGAATGAAAGACGAAAAAAGAGGAGAGAGAAAGATGCGCTCTCCTTCACATCCCAGCGCGGTTCTCCTTCATTGTTACCTCGACGAGTGCGGCCAGGCCCCAGCTCCCCTGGCAGAAACTAAGTGGCTTGCTGGCATATGGTGTAACCTCCATTTGAGTGCTAAAAGCTGGATATTGTTTTTGTGGAGCAGATGTTGGCGGGCATGGCAAAAGGCACAGCTGACTGGGCTGCACAGCTGGGAACGGTGTCTGTGACCCACATACAGGGGGAGCAGTAGTCAACTGAGAGCCACAACCTTAATGGAGAATGGAGAGACACGATATGAAGTTTGTCCCTCTATTGTCTTTACACGCATAGTCGAAAATGAAGTCTGTTTAGCTTGTATTCTATTGCCTTTTCTACTGCTACTTCCAAGTGCCTCCATGATCGTTGCACTCTGCTAGTAGTAACTGTTATAATATTAATGAAGGAATCGGATTTTAATCTAATGCCTCACCCATGACGTGTCGGAGAGAAGCCTTGGACAGGAGACACAACCCCGAAATATTAAGTACAATCAGACGCACAGATTGATGAGGTTTTATTTCTACAACCGTTTTAATTTGGCGAGTTTTATTCAGGCTAATCACAGAAGGATGGAAAACAACCTGAGCTCTCTGTGTGCCTGAGAAAAACACAGAACCATCATGTTTTAAATTGGAATTAAATGAGCTTTCATGCCCAGATTTGAGCTAATGAAAACGAAACGAGGACACTTAAGAGTCCTGACCGATTTCCCAAACCCAGAAGTGTCCTGATGCCAAAAGTGGACAAATGAAGATTATGCTGAGATTATAATAAGGATGCCAAAGCCATTATCCAGTCTACTTTGACAAATGTTGTGCCTTTGTGTGAGCAGATGGGACCTAGAGTTTGGGTGGGGAAACAGGCAGAGTATCCTTCACTCAGTTGGCTAGAAAAGACCAGGATAAACGGCAAGCAGGGACACTGTCAAGACTCCCCAAGACTGCATGTAATTATTGTCTGAGTGCTTATCTCTGTCAAATACATTCATTTTGCTATGCTTAACGTAAAACCGACCTGTTAACACAACAAATAATCCTATCATATTATTCATTTAGTTAGTTATATTTAATCCGAATATTCCACCGTCTCAGGTCTGTTCATCGCTGTAATCATTTGTGTGTATATCAAAAACAGACCTCAACTACTCCGCTTCTCTGTCAATCAGCGCCAGCCGACGGCCTCAGATTGGGCAGAACACTTTGGCTTCAGCTACTTAATTATGAGAGTGTTAAATGCCATATGTTGCGGGCTGGGGCAAAACAAACTGACCAGAGGCTGCAATAAAGGCTGTTTCCCCTCGTGAAAAAGGATTAGAATGGCCTGTCACTCAGTGGGGTCACACGGAGCAGAGGCACTACTTAAAAAGTCATTTAGAGAATTAAGATGCCCCCAGTTGGGCTGCGATCAGGAAAAAACAACAACATGCTAAATAAAAACACCAAATAAATACTCAGCACAGCCTTGAAGCGACCACTGTTGACCACTATTTTTTTTTTTGAAGTTCTGAATCTGCAAGGCTTTGCCGCTCTGAATGCTGATCTCTCATGGAGGTCTCATTAATTAAAGAGCTGTTTTCTTGACTGGACACTGACTAAATCCACCCCTCGGAGGAAAAAAAAAAAAAAAAAAGGTAAAATGTGGGCAGCACCTTCATGTGCACTTCACTAGCAGGAATCAACCTTCCTGTAGAAATGTTTAGCCAAATGTACCAAGGGCTGCTGCTGACATTAGAAAAACAAATCTCCCAACAAACACAAATGCATATCTCAATTTTTACAATGCAGATGTCCTTTTTGAAGTTTCCCCTGAACAGCGTGGAACTGAAAAATCACCTGCAGCAATGTGTGATGATAGAGACCAGATAAAAACAAGCTGCTCACAGAGTGATCCAGGGACTCTGCTGTAATTAGCACACAATTACCTTTGGTTACTGCTGCATTTAGTTACGACTGCATTTATTATTGTTTCACCAGGAACTGACAAGACAAAGTGCTTGAAAAAGTTTACCAGTAAAAATTATTACATTATCATAATGTCACCGACTGTTTCCTCTACCAGCATTACACCGTTCGAAGCTCTACCTTTCAGAGTGAAACCATCCATAATTCATAAATGGAACGAAACAGACGAGGGAGAGTGCGAGGTTAGCTCTACAGCTTCAGGGGTTGGCGTGACTCAGGTCCTTTGAGGTTGCGTGACAACGTTTAGGTCAAGCAGTAACACTCAAATGGTCCACCTCTGTATCTGGCCACGAAGCCGCACAATCTGACCAGGCTGGAGAGATTCTATGCAGGTTACTGAGCGCCGCTGCTGCTCTTCACAGAGGCTGGGAGGACAGACTGAATGGTGCTGCTCTGACAGAAGTTATGAATACAGATCGGACCTCATAACTGACAGGTCTTACTGATGGACGCTTGGGGCCTCTGGGACTGAGCCGATGATGTGACAGGGAGATGTAGAGACCTGCTACTACAGAATAGGTGGACAGGTGAGCACCAGCTGGTAAGTTTGTGTGTGTGTGTGTGTGTGTGTGTGTGTGTGTGTGTGTGTGTGTGTGTGTGCGCAAGGGAAAGATGTCAGAGTTCCTATGACTTTTACCTAGAGGTAAAAATGGAGAATCTTAGTGTTGGCATTCACATAAACTTGAACATATGACATCTTCTGCAGAGCAAATGCTCTCTGGGAGAAGTAGAGTGAATTTTATTTTAGATGTTAAACAGAGACACATAGGAGTATGCATTTTAAAACAAAAACACTTTTAAGGTATTTAGGTGCGTTTAAATTTATTTGCACTATAATGAATACGTTTTATAATTTCCTTTAAATGTTTAGAAGATGTGTAGAGGTGCTGAACTTTAATTTGAATTAAGTCAAACTTTGGAGTAATTGGACTAGCATTATTATACTGTATCCCATTAAATCATACTATATTTTTACTCCCCACTCTTCTGAAGTTGTTTTCTGCCTAATGTTTAACACTAACACCGTTTTTAGAAAAAGCATCAAATATTCACAAAAAGGCTAGTCTATTGTTGTATTAGGTACATCTTCTCTGGAATATCTGCATGTGACAAATTTGAAACTTCTCTAAGTAAACAGTTGCACTACATATTGTTCTTTACTGTAGACTACTATTTCCTGCTCATCACTTGATACTGTTACATATTGTATTTGAATGTGATCCAGAAGTTTCTCCACAGAGTCAGTGTGTGTTGATGCACTGTGGCAGTGTGCTTTGCTGAGAGTGACATGCTGATTCCTGAGCTTCTCTATGAGTCAGTCCCACCCTTCCATCTCGCGAGCAGGCCTCAGCCCCCTCGCCTCATATCAGCCTGACTTTGATAGACACATGCTCCCTCTGTGGTTGGCAGGACAGTCTTTTGAGGAAACTCAACAAAAATGGCAACAGTGATTGGGTCGACACACATGGACAACCCCGGATCCCAACTCCCAAAAATGACAGACATGCACTTACTGTATATGATCAAACACATACTGGTGGATGTTCTTCATGTTGTCTGGATGAGCTCTAGAAAGTCTTTAAAACTTGTGAAGAAGCTGGACCATTTGTGGATAATGTCTGACAAACAAAGCAGAATGGGATTCAGTTTTCTGAGCTTCTTGGACAATTACGTGTTGTATGTTAAGTTATGACAGAAAAAGCTACAACTGGCCAACTGTTTAGAGACAGAAAATGGTCAAAAAACAAGTAATTTGTACTTAACTGTAGGATCATATAAAAAAAGTTAATTAAATCTTATATATCCAAAGTTATTATAATATATATAAATTATAGTAATTGTAATTATGTATAAATTAATGCAATTTCTACTAAAATAACTATGTTATTCAGTAAGTGTTACTATTAAGTGATTGACAGACTATAAACACTTGACATCAAAAGACTGAACATTACTTGGATCAATTGTGTGCTAAGGACATAAATGCCAGCAGTTCACCCACTGCTAAAACTCTTTATACTCTTTATTCAGCATGGCGGCACACTTGACTGAAGCAAGGTCTACTCCTTTGCCCACAGACAAAGGGAGTCCTGCACTACGTCTGTGTCAGTCTGCTCATCCCATTATATCCACTCTGATGCTCCCAGTCATCAGCTATGACGAGCCTTCACCTGAGTTGACAGGTGACTGTCCTGAGGCAGCACAGCACCCAACAGGGGAGCCTTAACCTGCCAACTATCTGTCAGTCCCCCAAAACCAGCTCTGTCATGTCATCTCCTCCATGCCAATCACAGTGACACATCAAGTTTGTGTCAGGAAACAGTGTTGGAGATTACAATCTAATACAACATTGCCCTGAGCCAATGGGAAGAACCAGGCAATTATTATGAGACAGAGATGATAATGTAAATGTTGGCAGGCCACATGCAAATAATTACAAATAGGATATTTTTTTCCTAAAGCTTTAACTTTTAGTATAATTGCTTGTGCAGTATGTAGGAGGGGAAGGACTCAAGAGGGCACATTTCTCAAAAGATGACAGAGTCTAGAACAAGACCAAAAAGGATTTCATTAATGAAGTATCATGTAAGGTTGTCCATTAATCCCCTTAGTGACAAAGGGAACATGGAAATAGTTGTCAGTCAATTTTTCTAATTTTGGCCAAAAAATCTCAACACAATGTCATTAACTGTGTAATATTAAATATTATATTCCGGCATAATTTTCACATTTGGTTAGGGGTTTATCAAGTCATGAACAGTTTGTTAAACTAAGGCTAATTATGACCAACAAAAAAAGACCTCAAAGCCTCTGTAATCAATGTCCTTATAATAATGGATCAAATGAGCATGTGAGAAAAGCGTCGTTCATAGTGCCGAATCCATAGAAAATTATCAGCCGACTCTGCAATTCCACTCCTTGTTGCGTTTTAGTGTCTTTCCGCTCACTGTTTTGGTTTAACGGCCCACAACTTTACTGTTTTGGTTCATTCTCACCACTCTATTAGTGTTGTTTTCAGACTCAGCAGGGAACTGTTTTCAGCAAAATGTCTCTAAAAACCCACTGTACAGCACCTGCTCTCCACCAAAGGGAAAGCAGACAATACTAACGACTACCTGATGAACATAGTGGAGCATTTAGCAGCTAAAGAACAAAATGTTTTCCTCGGAATTTGGTTGGGACCAAAAACTGAGCTAAAAGGAGAGTGTATGTTGGACTTCAATCCCAACTTTTAAATCTTAAAAGTGCTTGTAAAAAATTCAACATCTATATATATTTACATTGAAAACTCTATCTGGTAAGGGAGATTGACTGATATGATTGAAAGCTCTAGAAATTGTTACTAAATGGACCTTCTCATGAGACTGTTTTGTCAACTAAGTTTCCCAGGACGCACAGAGCTTGTATTGTTTTATATCCTCCACTATTTCATTGTGAATGCAACTTTAAGAAATAATATATTTTTCTATTGTCCTTCCCTTCTGATTAGACTGAGATTCATTTGTGCATTGGTAAAGGTTGCCCTGACCTAGCCCTGTAATCGCACATTTTGGAATGTTAGGAGGGGGGAAGCAGCCTGTGCCATATGGCTAACGATCACAATAATAAATCAATTCCAGGCACCCCGTCATAATTTATCCGAGAAATTATGATTTTTTTCCATTCAGTTGTTTCCAGTTAGTTGTCGTGGCATTGCAGGACCTCATCTGAAAAGTGGCAACGAGGAAAGCAGACAGAGTTTTAACCAACTGCTGGGATTTTACATGGGACTAATCATGAAGCACTGATTGATTGAAGCTCTGTTATCGGCGGACACCCCCCTCCCCCATATGTAAATGAGTAACCTTTAGGAGGGCTCCGAGTGGCAGCAGTGGCAGATGGGCAGTAACTGTAATGGGGTGGAGGTTGGCTTGAATAAATATCCCATGGTCTGGAACTTACCTAGTCTCTACAGCGTCCAGCGAGGATGCATGACAGAGTCCACCACAAAAGAAAGACTCCACGAACCCAAGTCATGGAGCGTAGAGCAGAACCGACTAGTCAATTAATCAGTCAATCGACAAACAATGAATCTGCAACGATTTTGATCATTCACTACAGCTTCTAAAAAGACTAATTGCTGGTTTTCTTACTCTATCATAATAAACTGAAAGATCTTTGGGTTCTGGACTGTTGAATGCACAAAAGAAAAACTATTCTGGGAAATTGTGACGGGCATTTTTCACTATTTTCTGACATTTTATAGACAAAATCATTGCGGGAAAAAATGACATATTTATTCATAATGAAATAAATTGTGAGTTGCAGCCCTAAAGTAGAGGGTCTTGTACTCATTGTTGTACTAAACTTGTATATTTTACAATGTACAGTATATTACTGGGAAGTAATACAACAATATTGTAACTTTTGTTCAACAAAACCAAATTCAAAACATAGCTGCATTGATAACTTGCACTTCACCTCAAAGCCAACAGTGACCATTCCAGCCAATTTCCTGTTGTTTTGTGTGTGCAAATTGTCTGTGATTACTCATTTAAAATGTAATATGTTTAGTCAAAACCATAAACAAAGAATTTTGGCAGTCTCTGTGGATTTGAGCGTGCCATTCAGTTCAATTCCAAACACTTAACAGTAAAATGCTGCAGCAGTGAGGCCCTTCAGTCTCTCTAGCCGAACTACAGGGAATACACACAGACAAAGGCATCAGTGGCGTCTAATTGAAATCCTTCAGAGAGAGTGAACAGGGAGGAGGAGAGAGATGAATGGGAGCCGAAAACCATCACAAACAGACACAGAAGGTGACGTTGGAATAGAGACTAAAGTAAGGAAAAACTGTAGTCACCCTCTTCTTGATCTGGGAACGTGGCAGCACAAAGAGCAAATGAAAACAGAGCAGCATGCACTCAGGCCCTACTGTGAGGCGGAGGTGGAAATGTCCATTTTCCCCTACAGCCCTAAATTAACATGACAGCCAGTAACTTCTTGCTACCGCAAAAGTGAGTGATTAGTATTATCGTTTAAATTGTAATTTGGCAGTTAATTAAAGTGACCTTGGTTTCTATTGCTGCATCTGTAAACGGGCAACCAGAGTGCCGTTTCGTCTCTCAGCCGTCTGTGAGGCCGCTGTCACTGGGGCCCGTTACAGGATTAAGTCACCCCGGTGACAAAACCAAATTAAGCAGCTGTCACCGCCTACCTGCAGCTCGGAGCTTAAGATGATCAACTTATGACCGGTCGGGGAGCAGAGCCTTTTTTTTCCCCTCTCCCTCCTCCCATTATCATTTTGTAATTTATGATTAGTTTTAATGTTTCTTTTTCAGAGCATCATTAAAAGCGTGATGTTAAGCGCAAGCTGCATGAAATCATTGGTACCACGCGTTAATGTTTGATGAAAAGTCTGTGACAACATCTTTAAAACCCAGTGGAGTGTGTTTAACAATTAGTTGTGTAGTTCTGAGTGTGGAAAATTGTCCGCTGCATTCTCTGACTCAGATTAAAGCGTGGAAAATGAATAATTTAACAGCAATGCTAATGTTTGAGATTCCCGGTGTATAACATTCTCTAAACATTCGAATCCTGAGGGAGAAATTGGATGTGACAGAGGTAAACTGAGGTAACGTACATAAGCACCAGAAGGGGACTCTGCTCAGTCAACACCAAGATGTTATCATACATATTTCAGTATGTGATGTGGCATATAAAGTAAAAATACACATACACTGGATATGAATTATATAAACAAGTCCGAAGAGAAACACTGCAAACAGAGACGTTATAATCCTCTATACTAAATTACTTGACTTTAAACGACCTATAGCATGTGAATGTTTAATGCTCTAACAACATTGATCATTTATGATATTTCAATGCAATGGTTAAATGCAAAGGCACAAAAACAACTTGGTTAGGTTTAGGGACAGATCATGGTTTGGGTGAAATGTACGTCTTGGCTAAGGTTACGGGAAATCATGGTTACAATAAATAATTACACTTTAAAAAAAACAAAACAACGTTGACAATGTTGGAACATGTGGCCACATGGTGTTTTGAAGTGCAGTCAGAACATTTTAGGACAGTAATACATCTTTGTTGGTTTTGTTTGTTTTCAATCACTTGGAATTTGACATGAAACTATGTTTATGGAAGTCAAAGTGCTGACTCAGCTTCAATTAAGGGTGTTTACATCTACATCAGATGATCATTGTAAGACCTGTAGCCCTTTCATAAACTAGGAATTTGGATTATGGCATCATATTTAATATTTGTTTGCAAATATAACCCACATACATCAACAGACACTTCTCTATGACCTGGCAAGATACCCTTGTTGTGTCAAGCTTCTCGATGAGATGTATGATCAGCTGGATTGAGGTCAGGTGACTGACTTCTCTGTTGTTTAAAAGAGTAATTTCTTCCAGGCCATTAATCCTGCTTACCCTGCCTACTAGTGGTAACATGCAACAAGCTACATCACAGTTGGGCCTGGTCACGTCAGACAGACCACATCCAGCTGTAATGTTAGGTGTGGTCAGAGGTGCAACAAAATGATACATTATGTGCCATTAGTGCAGGTATGTTTTTTCTCTAGCATGGCCCTAATCTGTAAATAAACTGTCCTGCATTGTTTTAAAATTGGAGAACTATTCATAAAAAGGGCTATGTGACCAACATTGTTGACCAAATATGGATGTGAATACCCGTATACAACTTTAAAGATTAATCTTTTAGGTGAACACAGACATTTGGCTATTAAGTAAGAAGTATGTAATGTATGATAGAGAAAATGTTGGCCACAAACATTTAAGGCCCTGCACATCCACACAGGTATTTACAGTTATTCTAAATAGACCTTTGCACAGATTGATGATGGGTGTAGTCATGATGTCATTTAACTCAGTAGACAAAATAGTGACGAGCCCCCAAAGCCCCAGATGTCTTTGTGCACACAAATTATAATCTTGTTTGAACAAGCGTTAAGTGCATGCTGGCTCACTGTCATGGCATACCAAGACACTTGAATGAAACCGAGCCATCCTAAATGTTATTAATAACCTTTAAAATAATACTCACATCAACACAATCACCAGAACCTCTGCATTGTTCTCCAAGTACAGCCGTTCTCAGAGTATGACACTGTGTTGACAGGCTCTGTCTACAGCGTGACAACTCACTAAAGCAACAGACCCCAGACTCACTTCACGACAGACTCATAATAATTTTGAAAAAGAAAATCTTATCGCTTTTTAACACATACTTGAGGTTGAAACAGGTGCCAGTAGGCGTGAAGGGAAAGGAGGGGTGTGTGTCAGGCTTCAGTGGTGGGGGGGGGGGGCAGGACATCACAACAAGCATTCATACTAAAAAAGGCCCATAGAGACTGACAGCAGGTAAATTGTATGTCAGCAAGGTCTGCATTTCAATCCTTGCATATTTTCAATAGGCACCAATGTAAAGCCTTCCTGCATCTCTGCCTGCAAACAGACTGATTCAGTGCTAACTGTTTTTGATTAAAACGTCAGTAAGGCTGTGGGCTCCTTTCATCTCTTGGGCCCCAAGCTGTCTGTCTCCTCACCCCCAGATACCCCCCCACGAGTGGGGTCCGGCTTGTGACATGGACGACCATTTATCTACTCTGAGGATTGTGTCATGTAATAAGCCCCGTCTCCAGAGAGCATTTAGCCTGATAGGAAAAGCTGATTGGGACAAAAGGCCCCTGAATCTCATTCTGGCTCCCGCAGTAGCAGGTGACTGCCGAGGTAAACACATTTCTCTGGGGAGGGAGAGGAAGGCACGAGGAGAGACGGAGTAAACGAGAGACCATGGAAGCCAGTGAGTGTGTGTTTCATCATCCGCATAGCAGCCTCTCCTAAAGTTGTGCTCCACCGCAGAATAAACTAATGCCCAGAAGTGCTATTTGTCTCCATCATTACCAGAGGATATGCTAGTGGTAACTTCAATCTGCCACACTATCGTTGCTGCATAGTAGTGCCGGTTCATTGTTTCGGTGTTCCACAAATAAAAAAACAACTAATAAAAAGGAGGGACTTGCCACAGGGGAAAATCTCAAGAGGTAGATGGATGTGGCTCTCAAGTGCTGCAAAAAAAAAAAAATAATAAAAAAGAAGGAAGACCTGATCTGGTGTCATAAACAACTGGGTCTGTAGATTATAACACTTACCCAAAAAAGGCACATGAGGCTGCTGTCTTGTTTGGCTTTGTTTGTTTGAGCCTGAGAAAAACAGAGGAGAAGGCAGGATGGTCAGAGCGAGCAGCAGCTGTATCCACAGATGCTCATGTAAAAACATCCTTATTCACATGTTCCCCTCCACTTGTTTGTTTTCTGGTAATTTAGTCCTTCAGCACAGGGAAAAAAAAAAAAACGCTGCTTTGTTTTCATACTAACAAGCCAATTAGCAATCATTACACATTTCTACTCTGGGTTGCCTAGGATGATATTGGTAATGATTTAACAAACTGATAGCTAATCTCTAATTGTAATTGTAATTGTGTGTGTTTGCATGTGTGAGCGCATGTGCATCTGTATGTTTGTTAAAAAGACAGCACTACTCACATAAAAAAAAAAAAGGTTAAAATCCTGGCTACCAATGTATTTATCTGCTGACATTCACTCTGACCCATGTCCCCCTCTGTATAATAGATGCGCACATCCTGAGTGGGGACAAGTACAGGACAAGAGCGGGAGGTACAGTAGTGAGGTGGAAATTGGAGCAGACAGGAGGCAATGACACTAAAAGAGTTGTAAACGGTGCTCCTGGCTCCCCAAGGACGGTCTGTCACACTGTGATCACCGGTAGACCAGAGAGAACAGAGGCAGGGCAGGAAGGGGGAGGTGGTGCACAAAAAAAAAAAAAAAAAAAAGGAAGATAACATGACTACACGCAAGACCTTGGGGAGTAAGATCCAAGTTGTGGGCATTGTGTGTGGACACAGCATTAAGATACAGTGAGATAAAAATCTCACCAGGCAAAATTGACCTGCATGACATTGGCAAAAAGCAGGAGGGGACAGCAAATAGCGTGGGTTGTAAACATCAACATCAAGTTCAGGCTCTAGAATGGTTAGCAGACTGACAACAGCAGTCCAGTTGTTAATTATACAGCTTCAAATTCATGGCACAAGCAGCATATTTTCTTCTACTATTTTACCATACGGTTAGAATATTAAAAAAATGAATATTTCCTGAACGAGGAGGTCAATCCCACCTCCTCTCTCAAACCAGCTGGACATTGGAGAGCCTTGCAATTTTCAGAGTAAAGTTCAATCTGACTGAACACTGCACAAAGTGAAGGAGACGGGTCAACTCAAGTCAAGTCTTGCTTCACTCCACACAGAAATTAATGTCTGCCTGAGTTCTACAAATTCATATAAACACCCTCTCTTTATATGTGAGAATAATAATAGCTTTAACCACACTCTTTTTCTGTACTGCCACAATCATAATGGGGAAAAAGATAAGTGTTTGCCTTTTTTTACTACCACACAATGGATGTACAGCCTCTACTTTCCTCCATGTTCATGGTCCCCAACTCCCTGTGGCCTCATTTCATATGCAGGTTCATCTGGCTCGGGACAGCGTGGCCCTCACTGCAGAGTGGCCCAACAGATTCCCCAGGGCCAGGCTCTCTGTTCAAGGTCCCCAGGGGCCAACCCCCTACCCTGCTTACCTGCTTCAGTTCATATGAGCAGCTATGGCCGCCATATGCGAAGCTGTAGGAAAGCAGATGCTGTTTTTCCATTTGTGAAATCAAGTTTTTGGAAAGCAGTCAGCACTTTGATGCCCAGAGTCGAGTCAGTCAGAGAGTGTAAAGGGGAGAGGGCAGTGAAGAGGCAGCAGGCTCAGTTGTACTGGGGTGATTGTTAACACTGCAACATCTGATCATCGCTGTGAGGATATGCTGATCTCGCAAAGCGGTGGCATGGCATTATCTCACGTGTTAACACTTGCATAAGTCATTCAAGTACATACAGTACAATGACACACACACACACACAGAGTCTTGATGTGGACCTGTCTGTAGCTGAGCAGTTCCTTTGTCAGTCATCTGCTGATGCTGATAGACAATACGGGGGTGAGGATGCGTGTCAGAAAGAGAAAAGCCTGAATGAAATGACAGACTCTCTCGCCGTCCCTCTCCTCCACCGCCGCCTCCATCTCTCCCTGTCCCCGCACATCCCACCCACAGCAGCCTGGGAAGCCATGACAAGCCTGACACCTGTCAGTCATACCCTCACAGACAGGATGGAGAGGACAGCAGCATACACAGCTCCACATGTTACTGCAGCACAGCACTGAACTCACTTTAGCACTCATCCATACACGCAGCAGGTACAGTAGAGTGGCTGCACGGTGACACTGATGTGACCCGTGTAAAACAAATTGTTTTTTATCCATGCTTGTGTAACATCAACAGGAGACAATATTAATGAAAATTAATGGAAACTAACACAGTTTCATTATTTCTAATGATTTATCAACAGTCTGAAAGCAATAATCCATAAAGATGTATTATGTTTTGATGTGGCGAATAATGATATTACAATCAAAGTAGTGCTGACTTGAAGTTTGAAAGGTTAGATTTCACACAGTTAGGTGCCAAAGCGCTGAACGACCGCAGCCACTGACTCCCTCCTGGCGACAAATTTCATTAACAAACCTGATGTATACAGCACACACAGCCACAGTTCAAATGGAGGACATAAATTTCAGCCCGTGGGGTACTGCAGTCACATTACAACTAATCAACCGCTCTCCTTATACCCTTCTGGAAAAATCTTCTTCTGTTCAGATAGGTGGGGGGAGATAAAGGAAAATATGATGCTTTATTTCTAATCAGCATAAATTACCAGCATCCATCAGGTGAGGCTCAAATTAAAATCCTCATCTGACAAAGCAATGGGAACTGTGTGAGCTCACTCATGAATCAGTATGATTTAATCCAATCACATAAGACCCCAAAGCCAAAAATTTCCACTCAGGATCAACCCAATTGCCCTTCCTCACATTTTCATCATTAGGTCTCAACGGGAACATTTGGTTCTGAGGGTCAACCAGGTTCAAACTTGCGATCACATTATTTTTCTCTTCAGAACAATGTGACCTACCAAGGAGACCAAATGAACCAAACATTGCATCATGTCATCCAAACACCTGATCTTATCTTTATCATTTATCAGCAATCTTATGTGCTCTGAAAGAAAATTCCTCACACTTCGTCATACATAATGCTGTGGCACTAAGAAAATCCTACTAGTTACTGCATACACTAGCTGCACTGTGCTGCAAAACTCTGCACTTAGTGTTGCAGGTGTGACAGGTAACTTGTTCTTTCTCGTGTGCAATGTTTCCAGGTGGGAACTTATTGACATGGTCTTATTACAGAACCATCATCAGGCTGTAAGGCTGCAGAGTCAAACTCCACTTAAACGCTATGATTAGATAGTGATCAAGGCACAGTCTCTGTAATAAAAAAAAAAAAAACACCAAATTGCTGCTCACAGAGATCTAAAAATGCTTGAATGCAAAACAAGGGCTAGTGCTTCTTTTTATATGGTGGAAAAAGCCAAACAATCAACAAAAACATTCCCCAGCCACTTGAATTTGCTTTTTCTGTTTCATATAGATTGCAAATTAATAACTTTGTTTTTTTGACTGATGGTTGGACAAACAAGTGATCTAAATATGTCACCTTAAGCTTTGGGGGAAATCATCAGATGAATAAATCAAATAATAAATAGTTGCAGCTCTAGCTGGTAGAACTTTTTGAGGAAGTAAGCCTCTCTACTTTTGCTTACTATTCAAATTTGGCACTTTCTCTTCACAAATTGTTCAAGGCTGCAGGTCATCTGCTTTTATGTGTCTTTAGCGCCATGAAACATACAGTGTGTGTTTTCTTTCTTTTTTTTTTTGGATTCAATTAGTTACAACGCAGTCTGAGCAGAGAGAAGGGGCTTGTGGAGAAGTTGGCGTCTGGACGCTTACCTGAAGTTGGCGTTTGTAGCGTTAACACAAGCAGGGCTCCCAAATCCGACGACGTGCTCCTGCGTGCGCAAATCGGTCGGTGTGGATCAAGTTAATCAGTTTTTTCAGGACGGACAGACGATCAGAGCACACGCTCCCAAACTCAATCCAGACAGCGGTTCAAAATGTCCTCCAAACACCTGCAACGCACGCATGAGCACACCTGAGAGGTAACCCACAAGCCCCGCCCACCGCCAGCTACACAAAATGAGGAGGAAAGAAGAAGAAAACACTCCACCAGTCCGTGATGAAAGTGTTACAGTATTCCTCCTGCTCTCAGTGGATTGTTTAAGTGCTATTTCCTATGTTGGAGTACTATCTGGGACCAGGTTTGCTGTTTGGAAATGGAACATATTAATTTGAGAATAGGTGTGAGCTGAAATAATGATGGCCTTAAAACTAGATTTTGACACAAAGGTCTTCGAAGCACGGTTTCATGATTGGGTGATTATATACACTGACACAAATAAATAGACTAATACTGAGGCCTAAAGACCGAGATGTGACAGTGAGAGCATTATCTGAGTCACAATGTTACTTCTTAGTGGGTTATTTTTCCTCTGTTTTGCAGTTGAAAGGTTCGCTCGAAGGAAGCAAAGCAATAGGTGTTTCATAATCAATACTTATATAAATATTACACTTGCTTTAAACACTTAAAGATGTGATACAAGTGTCGTGTTCAGGCGCTTTTTAGGTACATTTATTTGAACAGTCATGGCCCGACCACAACTGCATGATTGAATTTGTATCAATTACATTTTATGAGACAAATACACACCAACAGTATCATTGCATTGAGTGCCAATGACAATAATGAAATGTCTCTGGTGTTATAGCTCATATATTTCTTGGCAAAATAAAACCAATTTAATTTGGGTGAATTTTTCAGTATTATTATTTTAACCTTAAGTGGTATTACCAGAGCCCTGGTGCCCTTGCAGTACATTTCGCCAGCCATTGGTCACAGATTTAAGACTGGAGTCAAGAAGACAGCACACTATGGATATGAAACCTAAAAGCCACTTTACTGTTTTCAATTCAACTTATGATACTAATTAGTGTAATTGATCTAATTATTAGTTAAAGTGCACATATTTAACATTTGTAAAAATGTTTAAAAGTGGATGATTAAGAGCACTCCAGGACACCTCTATAAAACATAGGAGGTAAAGACAGACTACAATGGAACTTGTCCAATTAATCAAATAAGTGTGGCAATTAACTAAGTGAGTGTTTAAGGGCTGCAGCATGAGAGAGGACAATTGATTTTCTCTGGAAGTGCTCACAGCCTCTCATTTCATTAGAACTAAAGAGTGAAGATGGTCGAGAGTCTGAAACCAGATATACAATGTACAATAAAAGTGCCTGAAGCTGAATTAATAACATAGAGCAACTATGGACATAGAAGAATAATATAATATGATCAAAATGACTCGAAAGCATAGGAAATATACAGAACTAAGTATTTGCAACTTGCGGGGTGACTTTGATTTGGCTTGTTTTTGCCCAACATCAACATAAATGCATCTTCTTTTGCAAATGACAATATCCTGGGTTGATTCTGAACCTTGTGGCAGGGAGTTCAAAGACAAGAAACACATCCAATCAGGACAGCCTTGGAAGCGGCTCTCCCTGCCTAGATTAGTTTTATTGAACAGATGGCGTTTCAATTTTGAACTTTTGCACTGGTGCAAAAAAAAGCTTGGAGAGTCAGGCTGTTTTTCTCACATCACTGACAGAAGCTGCGCATCAGATGAAGGGGATGTGTGAAATAGCATTCCCAAGCATTTCTGTCTCCATGCTCAGGACACAGACACTCAGATACAGACACGGTGCGGAGGATGGACCATGCTGCTCCATCAGATGTTAAAACAAAAAAATATAAAAGGATAGGAATTCAGTATGAGCTCACAGTACAGCTATTTTATAGTGATGAGTTCTACTATACACTGTATACTGATATTGTTTTTTATGTGGTTGCATGTGTGTGTGTGTGGGCAGGTATAACTAATGTTGTGGGGACATGAATCCCCATGACGTAAATCATTATATTTTAGGTTGAAGACTTGGTTTGAGGTAAGATTAGGTTTACGTGGTGGTTATGGTTAGGGTTAAGGTAAGTCTCCAGGGAATTAATGTAAGCCAATGTAATGTCCTCGAAAGTGATGGAAACACAACTGTGTGTGTGTGTGTGTGTGTGTGTGTGTGTGTGTAATTAAATAAACAAAGACAGGCGACTCATGGGGGTCCTGTCATATCAAAAATAGAGCACCAGTCGGTTATTTAATGTCTCTCCGCCACCATCCGCTCCTATTGCCCCACATTAGCAGCATCATGTTCTCAATTTTCCCCCAGTAGCATTGCTAGTCCTGGCAGCCAGCTCGCCCACGCCGGCACGAGTCGAGAGGACAACTGGAGAAAGATCACAGTTCAGGCTCAGTCAGACGGAAAATATGGAAATCAGGCGGTGGACGGACGGACCGCTGTGTGTTCCCCCTGTTTCAGCAAGCTGCCACAGTTTGACTGACAAACTGACTTTTTGAGGGGCCTGTGCCCATTCCAGTCAGAGTTTATTGAAGGTGATTTTGATCTCCTCCATGAGGCCACAGCAGTGGTGCTGCCATCTGTCACCTTGATTGCATGGCGGCCTCTCTAGGGGGAGCGCCATGGCTCCTGATCGTTTACAGATTGCGCTGCTTTCGCCTCCATAAGGGCCACATGCACAGGGCCAGATGGTGAGCATACACGCTTATTATGAGTCTTTATCTCTGTGCAGGAAGGAGTGGAACCATTAGGCCTCCCTCAGGATCTCCACTCCTCTCTGCAGCCATGCTGTTCCTCCACAAATACAGTCCTCTTCTTCAGCTGTCACTGGCCTACAACGACATACACACACACACACACACACACACACACATATACACATGGCACACAAGACCACTTGTCAAAAAAACAAACACAGATCTACTCAGGGCATGTGATGGTTGTGTTAATACATCTGCATACACACACAGACACACACTAACACCTGTTTCTAATCCTGAATAATTGGAAAAGATGGCATGTGGCAAAATGTTAGGTGGGGATGGGTGTTGGTGACATTCGTTGTCTAGGTAACACACTGTCATGTAATAGACATTGTGATTTGATGTGTGAGATTTAGGATTATTGACATGCTCTGCTGTTGTCACACCTTTATATAATATGTCGACAGTTTCCTGCAGGATCAAGGCAAAGGCTGTGTGAGACCACCTGGGCCAATTGATCAACACTAATAAGTGCTTCTAAAGAGGCATCAGTGTGTTTGCCTCAAAAGTGTCATAATAAAATAGCACTACGCTGTGCAACAGAGTCTGTGTGCACAAATGTCCATTCATGCATGAGTCTGATTCAAACAGATCCAGCCTGGTATGAGACATTGGCAGGAGGCTGTTGTCCCTATCCCTGACATATGTACTGCATGACCAGGAGGGTGAAGAGTATGTTCAGGATTCAAAACTGACATGTGTAACGTCACCACACATTTGTCATGCTCCTTTAGAATCTTAAAGTTCATCACTTTAATGGCGCTCACTGTTTGGTAAACTGTGGGATTTTATTGGGAGGCGAAATGGAATTCATAATTATTCAGGCATTTACGGTGTAATGCCTTAATGAGCATTTACTAAGCTCTTCATGAGAGGTAATATCCCACTTGATCTGAGATTAACAAAGAGCATTTCAGTGCACGCTTTAATGCAAAAGGCTTAACTGCTTGAAGCATGGCTTCATTTCTCTCAATTACATCTAATCTAATGTTTGAATTCCCGCAGCAAAGATGCACTATTCAAGCGCATAGCTGACCTAATGAGTGAAGAAACACTCCCTTGCATAAATAATGTCTCAGAATCTTCACTGTAGCATATCTATTGAAGAAATATTAACACAATTCCTTTGTGTGAGTACTAAAAACCCAGTAAATCGCTGCTTGTTTGTCAAAAGAGTGGGTTGATATCAGTAGAACATACAGCATGCTCTCTATTGTCCTTTGCTGTCCCTGATTTTCTGTCCTGGGGCAATACGGCAATGTGCTGCACTTTTAGGACAACAGCCGGTTATCTGCGAGGGTAAGCCCCCTCGTCAGTCTCCAGCACGGTGCACAAACTGACATACTCTACGCCAGCCTGTGGTCACATTTCAGCTCAGGGCAAAGCGGAAACGCTCCCTGGCCACAGTCTGCAGCATCATTTTGGTCAAACTAAGGCAAAGCAACCTGCAAAACCACTGTAAATACATCTTAATATCCATTCATTTAGACCATTAAAAAACAAACAACCATCCTAGTCATGTTTAACTTAAAAATGTGTTCCTCATCTATAAAACTATTACACTGTGTTACCGGCGTAATCTGTGGAAAATTAGTAAAACATGGACTGCTACCACTACCTGCTACAAGTCCATCTCAGAGATAGAGTGTCTGACAAGGTAAATGACCGCATGGCACTGTAATGTCACCATGCTAAACATTAGAATAATCGCTCATGAAAGAAGGTCAAAGGGGCCTTAAGGGGGTGTACTGTACTGAGCAGCACCTGAACTGGACCCAAGTACAGATCGGTGGGGTATCATGGAAAGTGCCACAAGCACCCAGCCCTCACAGGCCTGTCACAGACTGAAGGTGTCACCCAGAAAACAGCAGTTAAATTAACCTCGGTGGGCTCCAACCAAATGCAGCCTGCAGCATGCCAGCACAGTCCAACTGAGCCCTTTTCATTCTCTGCCCAGTCCACTGAAGCCCTGGTGAAACAATGCTGGGATAATATTAGTAGACTTAGGTAAGTATGCTATAAAAACAATCAGGAAATACCTTAATTGATTGCATTGTTTCGCTTTTGAAGACCATCCTGCAGCCAAATGCATTTAAAGAAGGCTATGTACTACTGATATGTATTTGGTCATGCTTACAGTCTTCTGTTTTCAAATTAAGCACAGTTAATGCATCTATATAAGACATACATGTTGGAGCAGCATTGCCGAAGAAGGTACAGTATTGCTCAAGAGAACTTTAACAGGATTTAACACAGGCTGCTGCAGAGGTCACCTTCCAGTAATGGTGCAGAATTTCTAACCTCCAGGCCCCACTGAGGTAAAATTCTGACATAAAACATCCAAGAACAGCCAATATCTGATGAATAAGATTCAATCAATATGAAAATTCTAAAATTCACATCCCCCACAATGCATCATCTATCTGTTTTAGAGGGGATTTGGTGGCCAAACTTCCATATAATTGAAGAGGCTATGCTAGACCCCACTGGAGACATACCATCGGAGCACACCAGAGCTGAGTTACTTAGAAGAAGCTTCCTCTTGTTTGCCTTGGAATTAGTTCTGAGATCACATACACACATACACACCCATTTCAGCACACACATACACTCACTCTCAGCCTTTTTCACCCTTCTGCATCAATCTGTTCCCAAGCTGTTCCCACATTTTGGTGAATTTCCCAGGCTTATTCCTTGGCACAAGTGGATACTGGGGCTGATTACTTTAGCGTGAACCCATCAAGTCTGTCCAGAGCCTGCAAAGCGTGCACGCTCAAAAAACAGCTACCTTCCTCTTCTTGCATTTGAGCTTCTCATAGAAATCTCAACGTTGTGAGTGCAAGGTTGCAAGATACAACATCAGCATTAGTTGAGTGAACATTTACATAAACTGCACACATATAAGCAATAATGGTGTCGTCCCAGATGCACCAAGACACCATAGCATCCACATTGATCTTTAATACGAAACAACCAGCAGCAACAAATCTAAACCTCATTAAAGAATATAAACTCAAAATCTATTCTGGCACTCAATCTAGTGCAGATTTTCTCCCTCTTTCTGTCTCATAAATTACAGTTCTGGTGCACTGTGCAAATATTACCAAGCTGTAAGACAGCTGTGCCCCATTAAAATGTGTTATGGTTGCTGATTTCCTACAGCACATGGTCATCTTGCCAAATCTACAGCCAGTAATTAGCGGAGATGAAATGTTTAATTGTGCCTTAATTTTGATAAAATTTATCTGTCACCCATCCTATAATCAGGCATTATGCTCACAAATCAACGTCAGCAGATTTAGGCAGGGAGACATCCACTAACCTGACAGACATGTTGAGATGTCACTGCCCTGCTCTCCCTGCTCAGAGACCAGGAAACAGGACGATATGTTAATACTGATGAGAGTCCTCAGAGGGTAAGACAGAGGGTTTGATATTACTATCACAAATATTACAGAGCGTGTGCTATTACCGCACAGACTAGAGATTATACAGTTTAATTATGTATGTATGTGTGTGTGCAAATATATGAAAGAACAACGATTTCCAGTTTACTACATGTGTAACAAACAATAGCTGGGTGTGCAGTTTGTCTCCCTGTGAACAGACAACAAGATGGGAGCATGTGGGTGATCTTGTCAGAATCACAGGACAACAGGAAGAAAGCATTCTCCGACAGATGGATGACAGGAGCGCAGGAGTGGGAGAAGGTCAAGATGGGAGAGACACAAAGCCTTCCACACTGACTGGGAGAGAGTGTGCGATTTCTCAGGGTGCTAAACCGCGTAGTCCTGCCAAAGCACGGCTCGGGCAGGATGAGAGGGGCTGCTTGTGGCTCTCCTGGGGAATACCGAGACTCAAGATGAGGCAGTGGAGAGGACCACTTATTAGCTCTGGCAACAAGAGGACAACTGAGGCTGAGAGTGATGAGTAATGGTAATATTACGGATTTATCAAGGGCTGAATTATTTGGTAAATGTTAAACTGCTAAACCAAGTACACATTATTATTCTGCTTGAGCTTTGTTTAGTCTTGTGCATCCTTGTGTAACATCCTCTGATTTCCAGTAATGCAAAATTCAGTCTCATTTGGATTCAAATTTATCAACTTCTGTAAATGACTATATCTTTTCAAATAATACATCTTTAAGCATACAGTCAGAGCAACCTTGAAAAAAACTGCGTTCGTGAAATAGCATGTAGTAAGGACAGCAGCCGTTTTGCATATTTATGACTAATGTCGTTCCTGAGAGAGGCCGCCCCCTCCCCTGGGGCATTATGGGTGATTATTGTCATCTCAGTGCAGCCAGTTATTCACCAACATGCACCGCATAAAACATATCATTACAAAGGGCCACGACAGGAAATGAGATGTGGGGCAGGGCTCCAGGAGCAGCCCTTTCTAATCACAATGGCCAACTGTCATCCTCTGCATCCGTTCGTCTGCCACAGCTTTAAGCAGTGTGGAAGGATTTCACTGCAAACTTTTGAGTGGATCTGCAGTGGTAGGACATCCTGCATAACATGTGGCACCCATGATAATTACGGCAGAATTAACACAGGCGGGTTTATGGCCCTTCTGCCGCCAGGAGATGGCTGCCAGATAGACACAGGCCTCGTGTTTGATCAGCATACTTGGGTCCAGACGCCCACCCGTCTCTAACACTTCTCACTACAACAACTGTTCTGGAGGAGAGGACCACTTTCAGCAATGCTGCCTGTCACAAACCCTCTCATCCTCACAGCAGAGTCTGAATAAATTGAGGACAGTTCTAGGAAACTGGCAAATTACAAACACAGAGTAGCCAAATGAATATTGTTAGTGCTAGACTTATAGTCTACATTTCAACTCAATATTGAACCATAAAGGCAACGAGGAGGCAATCCTATTTCGTATTTTGTCACAGTGCCAAATTATATCTGGAGCTATGATTAAAAACAAAACTATTTTTAAAATTTTTAATTATAAAACTTAACTTGTTACGGATTCAATTTTTGATTCATTTTATTTAGAGATTTCAAATTCACTGAAGAAACAACTTGTGAATCTCGAAGGGTTATTGGAACACAACCTGGAAGCAAGCTGATTCTCTGTACAATGAACAGAGGGGTTTCTGCTGCAGATGCGATAGCATCATCAGTTTCATGTATATATGGTGACTGAACTTGATAACCAGGCCCATCAAAGCTTTTGTGTCCCCCCATACGGAAACTCCATCTATGAAGTGCCACTACAAGGGAGGGGACATCAATAAAGAAGAGCCAGCCACCCTCTCGTCCTTGATTTCCATGGTTTTTGTTCTTGGATTAAAGAAGAACGTTTGCGATTTGCATTTTAAAACATCATGATCAAACACAATTACCCTCCTCCTTCTGTATTTTTCTCACAACAAATGAACCGGATTACAGGCCTTGGTGAGCACCGGCTTCTTATGGCCTTGTTGCACTGACAATATTTGAAGTTTCCTGCAGTAACTTCATTAGGCATATTTTGTCCAGAATTAGTGGAGCGTGCTGAAAATTGCTAATGACAGATGTTTCTCCACACTGTCACACTCCTTGTATCATTTGATTTGGAAAGCAGCATACGGTGTTCTGCTCCATCAGTATGTCACAGACTGTCTGCAAACAGCTGGTCATAACTCAGTTCAGTGAAAACCATTACTTTCCAATGAAGTGCTGGACACGTTCCAAATTGGGTTTTGGCATGGCCTCAGCTGCACCCATGATGCAGTGCAGACCAGTGTTGCAGGTACACAAGGAGGAGAGGAGGAGGGGTGAAGGGAGCAGGTGAAGAGGTTTTCTATGAGCCCTCTGTCTCTCCGCTCTCCAGCCGGGCAGAGCACCCTGATAAAGGATGAACTGGGAGAGCAGATACAGATCACGAACAAGGAGACTAAAGCTTAATTATAATCTTAATTATGTAAGGTTGTAACATCTTGTGCTTTCTTCTTCCTAAACAGCATGTGAAGAGTTTAGCGGCCATAGGGCGTAAGTGATACTTTATCAACAATTATTTTTGCTCTTCTTTAAGAAATAAGAAACCATCACATACAGTGCTTTGATGCTAAACTCTCAGTAATTTACTTAGATATAATAAAACCATTGCCCAGTCAGAACTGGTACAACGCTGTATCATATGTAGACTCTATAAGGGATGAATATTCCTATAATTAAAAGGTAAAGTTTCTGGGTATTTGGCTACAAAGCTCTGGCCAGGAAGACTGTGCTGTGTGCCAGGACATCTCACAGCTCAGCTGCTGCCTGCATGCAGCAGAAGTGTCATTGACACCTCGTTCCATCTCTAAAGATAAGGCAGTAATGACGTTCTGTATTCCTGGGCCTGTCGAGCCTGGGTGTTAGTCACTATTTGGCCCGGGTGGTAAAGATCTCAACAGCAAAATAGCATGCTGACAACATATGCTAAATTAAATCTAAAATCCTTCATTTCTCACTCATCTTCCTGTCTTTCAAAATTATAGTTTAAAGGTCAAGAAGAAAATAGATGGGTGATTGAGCCCCTGAAGACCATGCTATGTCAAAAAATACAAAAATGTTCACTCTTTGGATAAATGTTCTGAATCAATTGCTTTAGCGATCAATCAATCAGTGATTCAGAACATTAAATGTCACTATCATCACAGTCTTAGTGTTAAAAGGGTGAAAACACCAGCACCCGAGGGTCCTTCTCAGCTAACAACAAGGACTGCAACTATTTATTGTATCAATTCTGTGACCTCTGGCGATATCTGGTCCTTTTATCCCTCCTGTATAACTGTGTAACTGTTTGGTAGGAAAACTGACAAAACAGAACAGAATTGGATTAATGAAGACAAATGTGTGAACTCGGTTGTATGAATGCGGCCTTTCTATTCCCTTTGGATGGTATTTTTGTTGCAAAGGCCTGTTCTCTCAATCATTGTAATAAGGGTGATCCCAGTCAGAGCTTTGACAGCTCAGAGACGAGGCTGCCCTCGTTCTACACAGCACTCGCTTCAGCACAAGAGGAGACTAAATGACTGGACTAACAAACACAATTTTGCAGTTACCAGTGAATTCACCACTGACTATATACAAGCCGTTTGTGTTTTAAATTAAAGCTCATGTAAAAAAAATTAAAGACCGCTATGGGCAGCATCACCTAAAAATAATATAATGACATAAATCTGAATGTACTAAGAATCAAAATTGTGTGATTGTAAGTCAGAAGTCTTGACTTTATAAGTTGTCTTTTTTCATTTACAGTTGGATCTAAACAATATTTATCCAATCAATATGTAAAGGAATCCTTTTTTTTTTTTTGATTAAATTGCAAGAATAAAGATTATAAACAAGGTGCATTGTTTTCCTCACAAAAATCACACATAATTCATATAGTTTCAGGTTGAGAAGCTGCCCTGAAGTACATAGCAGTTTATTCTCATTACCTCCACTCACATTGTTATCAGACGATAAGCAGTACAGTGGAAGTACACACAGAGCATCTTTAAGGAATATTGTCCCATTAAGCAGCTCACATGTCTGCCACGAGGATAAAACCTTTTATTTCTTGTATTAATGTTGGCTTCTGTGGAGTGCAGTAATGTGTTGTTGTTTAGCCACGAAGAAGTGAAAAATGAAACATCATTTGTGTTTTCACGGTTGCGTAAGCATTGAGCACACTATCCACAAAGCATGTTATGTCCCTGCTTTTAATGGGATGTTGTTTATTTGAATTGTAAGGAGTCATGTCTAATCGAGCTTTAGCTCACATTACACTGTGTGCAATGCCGAGATACAGTAGTTCTCTTGTTTTATAGGTTCTACATTAATGCAAAAGTGACAGCACTAATAATGCTAACACAACTAATTGCCTTTAATAAATGAGATATTTGACCATTTTAATATGCCGATCCTCGTCTGCTACTCCCTGACCCAAAACTGACAATTGTGTTAATTGGATCTGATGAGGTTAGTTGACACAAATTTACGTTTAACCACATTAAAGTGAAAGGAAGAAGGAATCGCCCTAAGAGTCATCAACTCAATCAACACTAATGACTCTAATGCTTCTTTGATTTAACACTTATCACACACCTAATTGAGGATCAGAGAAGTAAAGGTAAAGTAGCAGTACAGTGTGGACATGTTCTCCTCTGCCGTTTTCTGTGTCATTTTACATTTTTATATTTGAGAAAGCTTTAGAATAATCTTAGATTTATAGAAATAATTTCAGAGTAAGTAGTTTTTATGAGAAGAGGTTCATCACTCTTTCCTCTCGGTTCTCTGTCTATTTCTCTCTTGACCTTCACACTCACTCTGCTGTTGTCTCTCGTGCTTTTAGTGATCAGATTTCCATGTATAGCATCTCTTCAGTCACTCTAGCACGCTCTGAGGATCTCCTCGGATTCCACCACAAGGATCCTCCGCAAAACAAAAAGTCACATTTATCTCTGTAATTGGCCTCAGCATTTAAGTGGATAATGTGGTTATTACTGCATTCTTTGTTTCATTTCTTCCCCTCCACCGCTTCGTCCTTTCTTTTCCCTATTCTCCCTTTTTTTCCTCTGGGTTTTTTTTTTTCCTGAAACTGTTGAGCTGGTAAGTTCAATGCAGAGACACGTATGCACTCTGGAAAGGTAATCTAGAAGCCAGTTGAGCCATGACAAATAGGGACAGCTGGCCTAATTGAATCATTTGAGCTAAGACAGCTCAACTTGGTTATCCCCTCTGCAGCCCACACTGATATTAGTGCGGGAATCATTAGCCATGAAATCATGTCTGCTCTCTCTGACTGCATCCTTTATGACATGACAGCCAGCCCAGCCTGTCTCTTTTACTCTCACACCAAAAATATCCGTTCACCATAAACAGGCAGAGGTGGAGGCAACCAGGACTGAGTGGGATGTCTTTTTGTCTTTTTCTGGACACTTGTTCTTGTGAAACTATTTCATCAAATGCCATGTAGAGTTTAATGGTTACATAAAGGCATTACTGTACTGCTAAATCACAAAACAAGTACAGTAGTTTCATCCTATTCTGCTCAAGCAGACTTGTTATCCTGTCCTCAAAAACTATGTATTCTAAAAATAGACCTACTGTTTTTTTTGTTGTCTTTGTCTTCATATGTGACTATGGCTCCAGAATATGCTACATGTTGCTTTTAAAGACATTTTCCTGTCCTATTTTGATAAAAAATTAAACATTTTCAATTGCTTCCTGTCACACCTCATAGCCCTTGATGAGACGCAAAACTACATTAATTCCTGAAGACCATTTGCGAATAATGCAATCAGGTGGTCATGATGGGCTCAACCGAAGGATTGGGGGGCCTCTTGGTGGAGGAAGAGAGGGGTGCCACATGGCCTGAGACCCCTCCTGCCTCGCAGCCTGTTTTCTGTGGTTCCTCTCTGCAGGACACCCCCTCATGCCAGGCGGTGCCATGGGCATCGACTGAGCTGAGAAGGACGGAGCAGCCAGGCAGACATCTCCACTGAGAGTGATATTGGTTTAGTAAGGGAGGGTAAGGCATTGAAAAATTAGTGCATGATTTGCCTTAAATATTTTAATCACAAGAGGGTTTGTGTTTTATTTGTTTAACGATTCAAATATGCCAAAGAGTGAAAAAAGGCTCCTCTTATGACCACTTTAGGGTCTCTATTCTCTTCACTAGCCTTAGTCTAGTGATGTAGGATATGAAATGAAGCACAGTGGATATGAGCTCAATGGATGGTCCTTGTGCTCTGCTTAATAATGGACATCCATCCCAGAGTGAGGATGCCTAGCTTAATGGAGCTCAGACTGGGGATACTGTGCAATGTTCAGGCCCATTTCCTCTTGACTCACATTCCACTGGGATGGCATGACCCCAATGAGACGCCTGCTTTCCCCAGGTGGCAGTGAGCGATGCTCCTCCACAGTGTCGGGGCAGGGGAGCGAGGAGACCCTTCTTTGCCCAATGGGCTGAGCTGGAAAAACAGACGCCCACACAGACTCTTACACATCTCTTACGCACACATACACTCAGTTGCACCCTTCACACCCTCAGGGTCCCCAGTCCTCTTTCAAGGAAATTTCGACATGAGCAATTATTGAGGGTTAGGAAGTGACAGGTCTATTCCAGGTTTCAACAGGCGCACAGAAGAGAAGTGGACTGACAATCGTCTGGAATTACCACTCGGGTCGAGGGAGTGTGCTGGACTAAGTGAGCTGCATGTCTGTCTGCCTCTCTTTTACCCCCTCGGGGCTTTTTAGACAAGCGCTCTGCCTCTCCCTGGATGTTTACACATCATTAAGGTTCCCCTGTCTCATCTCTGCTCTGTCCTTTAAAGAACAGGGCTGCATTGGTCTGAGGTGAAAGAGAAGACAGTTTCTGGTCAAGCGTGAGAGAAGGAAAGTAGTGCTGCAGAAGAGGCAGCAGAATCCTACAGACAGTGAGAAAACACTTCAGTTCATGTCAAGAGGAGCTGTTTATGGAGTTTTTTTTAGACAAACTTGATGCCCAGACTTTCAAAAAAACCTCTTTTTGAGAAATATTTGTGTGCAATAGTATTATACAATCAAAACTTTTGTTTGGATGATTATATCATACCTGTTTTTGGAACATACAATTAATCACATCCTTTGCAGTTTTGTCAAATGTGGATATTAAACAAAATCTACAATTATTATCAAAAGTAAAGTAATCAGTGATTGCTTACATGCACACATCATCAACAAAGCTTTAAAAAGAACTTCAGAGATCTGACTTCTGAAAGAAAAAAGCAGGAGCAGGAAAGTCTGGTGTGTGGCAGACACGTTAGACAACACTGGTAATGAAGCATTGGCAGAAAGTGATAATTATTTTAATTAATGATAATGGTTTTAATGATTCAACATTTTGGCTAATTGATTATGATTGATTGCACATTACAAAACAAGGAAAGTGAATCAGGGAGGTAATCAGGGAGATGACAGCACAGGTCAACACTACAGCGTGACGGAACATACACTACACATGCTAATCAGACCCAGAGAGACGCAGAGAGGGAGAGGCAGAGGGAGAGAGACGGGCAGATGGAGGGATGGAGTAAAAAGAAGTGAATGGGCTCTCTAGTAACGAAATGTAGAAAAGGAAAATAAAGAAATGGAATAGATGGTGCAGATACAAATGTCACAAAAAGAGGAGGCTTTTTTGAGCCAGAATTGGAAAACTAGACACAACTCATCTGGCTGGCTCATTTGTATGAAGTAAAAATATGCAAATTTTAGATGACTTTCAGCAAATAGCATTTTATTCAGAGGACTGTTTTGTTTTATGTGAATACAGGATGATATATTAACAGAGCAATCATATGGTCTGAAGCTGCAGCGGATTTTACATCACTGTAAAAATTCACCATTAACAAAATTGATGAGTTGATGATTTATTTAATGAGTTTGGGACATAAGATCCTTGTTTTCAGTGTAATATTATATGTACGAAGTGTATGAGGAAACTGTATTTTTGGTGACTTATGAATCCATGTGGGCTACAGGGGCACTTGTATGTGTGTATGTTACACAATAACATAACTAACCAACTAGTTTCTGTCATTGCCTTTGTTCATCTGGATTTTACTGTGTAGGTAAAATCTACAACCTAATTGCAGAGGCTGAGAAATTATACTAAACAGGGCCTTAGGCTGCATTTTAGGCATGAACAAGAGCACATTTTCTTGCCAAGAGGCATCAGTAACACTAGTGTCTCCTCAAAACCACTTGAAGTGTGTTTGTGTCAGAGATGAGGCATTGCACCTTCCACATCCTCATCATACCATAGAGTATCACCCGTGACCCAGCCAGTGATTAACATTAAAGGAGGGAATCGGTCCTTCCTCTCCTCTTCTCCATCTCCTCCTCTTGTTGTCCTCCATCGTGCAGACACTTGTCAGAAGGATTTTTTGCTTCCCAGACTCCCCACTCCACCTCCGTCATCACTTACTTATTGTCCATGCATCTAGTCGTACCCCACCCCATTCCCATGATTTGGAGAGATGGTGAGTGGAGTGGTAAAGCATCCTGCCCTCTGCCACATACCCACCCTCCTCCTCCTCCTCCTCCATCCTAGCCCACCTCTGTCTCCTGCTCTTACCCTCTGGATGGGGCGCTCCTCAGAGTGGATGCACTGGGTTTGAGTTTAATTAATGAAATGTATGATAATGTGATTTCTTTAATAGAATGACATAGTCTAATGGTGATGTGTGATTATGATTAATATAGTACTTTGGTGGGAAAGAACATCAGCCAAAGGCTAAATGAGGACCTTCTCTCTCCAGTTCCAGCCCTGGACACATTTCAGCTCTGTGTTGGACCTCTGAACAGCGCTTGTGTCTCTCGGCTTAGATAGTGACTGTGGAATTCATTGAAATGATTGTGCTTTACTTTGCCGTGGTCCTTTTTAAAGAAGTCGTTTGACATTTTGGGAAATACGCTTATACGCTTTCTTGCCGCTAGTTAGATGAGAATATTAATACCATTCTTACTGTATGTCTGTATGGTTAATATGCAGCCGGTAGCTGATTAGCTCAGCTAAGCATAAAGAGTGGAAACACAGGAAAAAAGCTCCCATTGCTGTGTCCAAAGGTTACAAAATCTGCCTACCAATAAACACATCTTAAGTTCACAAACTAAACCTGCAATAACTGTGGAAATTGACATTTTATCACCATTTAAGTTAATGTTGGTAAACATGTTACACATCCAGCAGATGAAGAGAAACATGAGTATTTATTTGGAGTGATGTTTTTGACCACCTGGCGATTGTAAGTCAAATATTCAATCTACTTTTAGCTTTGTTTTTAGTTTGCACTGATTCCTGAGGGAAATCTCTTGCTTTTTAGCTCCTGAATGCTCCACTATGTTCACCAGCTAGTCTCTAACTTTGTCTGCCATTTGGTGCCGGGCAGGTAGTGTACAGTGCTTTTCATTGAAAACAGCATCCTGCTGAAAACAACACTATGAGAGCGGTGAGTGAGCCAAAACAGTAATGTTGCGGGCTGGAAACCAAAACAATGAGTTCAGAGTCACTCTGAAGCTCCTTTAACCCTCTCACATACACTTAGACACGTGATCAATTGGTTATATGAAAATATTTATATAGCCAATCAGCTTCTGGTCGTAGCTTCATATTTACTGTGCAGACATGACAGTTGTCTTGATCTTCTTATCTGACTCTCAACAAAAGAGCAAATAAGCATGCTCCCAAGAATATCAAACTATTCCTTTAAATTATGACATATAGCTCTTCAAACTTGTTAATATAAATTGTCTATATGTACTAAAACCACCTCCAAACGCTGCGCCTATTTTCATTATTGCTTCGGGAACTATCATGTCGACCTCGTATAAACATGCTGAAGATTAATGTCTTAAACTGATCACTGATCGTTCTATCTACCTTATATTTGTAATGATCCCACGGGTCAAAGGTTGCTATTTTCTCTTTCAGATGTAGACTGGTGGAGTGGCAGTCAAGCATGAATCATATTATCCTCAAAGAGATTAATGTAGCTGACTGAATGAAGAGGGTAATGATGTGGACAAAGGCCACTTATTCTCCCTTCATAATGGGAGTAACTGCTTTGATTTTTTGAGATGTTTTCTTCATTTTGCAAAGATTCTGCCTAATTTTACCATATGGCAAGAAAAAATGTCATTATACCTTGTCTGTGTGGAAGCATGAAATGTCAAAACCCATAAAATTTTTGTTTTGAGTTTCAGAAGTGACATCTTTGGCAGTTAGTTGAAGGTGATGAATCATGGTAGATGCTTCTCCTTCAGAAACAAAGCCTTCCATCATATCCACCTGTCTGAAGGTTGTTTGAAGGACAGAAGTGAAGCCATCGTCTGGAGAAACAGGAGGTTTGAGGGAAGTGCTTCTCCGCAACCGTTTGTCACTCTGATATTTGGTAAATGTGATAATTAATACTGTAATTTAACTAAACCCACTCTGCGAGATCTGTAATTAAAACTGATGTACCTACTTAGCACACCAAGCATCACAGGTGGGCCCAAATTAATCTGCAAATAGAGCTAAATTGCCTGTGCTTAGCGTTTTCGTCAACGTCACTCACTTTGGGGGGAAATATCTGTAATTAATTCCGATATAACAAAGTCATAAATTTGAGGTTAAATGCAGCCTTGACAACAGACGCGATGACAGCAAGAGACCTCATCTAGCCGTCCCAGATGGGATCCAAGACTCTGCTTTCTCCCAAGAACTTGGCTGAGACTTCCTCTGACAACTGTTTGCTGCAATAAAGACAAGAGGAGATATTCAAAGATAGACTCATCTTTTCTTGCATACCCTCTCAGTCTTTTTCAATTATGAATAAATCAAAATGAACTGGAGTGAAAGCCAACTTCCAGGCTACAGAACGGAAAATGAAATGATTAGTTCTGGATGGAAGCCAAATGAATGAATGCATTTTTGATTTTGATTTACAATGAAATGAAGCTGCAGCCGCACAATGATTTACAAGCGTGTATAGTCTAGAGTTTTTGCTCTTCTCCATCATTTCTGTGCTACTAGATCCAAATATCACAGTTCACAATATGTTTTATATATTCAGTATGCTCTTTTAGTAATTCCAAGTTAAATGACCTGCAGTTTGGTAAATATCAGCTTTTTCTTTCAGGAAAGATCTCTCCAGATGTAGAGCATTTAAATTAAAGCATATTTAATTCACACCAAAAATTGAGTTTCACATTTAATGAAAGAGTATTCAGTTTACAATACAACCTGAGACATCAGCAACCAAAGACTTTTCCACATACAGAAAGGGTTTCAAATCAATAACAACCACAAAGACACCAAATTAGCATATGGATAATGTAAAATTGAGGTGTATTGACATTTTAAAAGATAATAATTAAAAGCTCCTAGTATGAATGCACAATATTGTTCACTGTTCTCTCCTGGGTTTTTGTTTTGGTTGGTACAGACAGCACAAGCTGGCACGCCGCTATTGTTGAGCAAAAATAGTAGATTAAACTGAACGACAGTCAAATCAAAGAAATAATCACATATTTATGAATATTTAATATGGCCGTGGCAAATAAGGCAAGTAATTAGGAGTTTCCATAAATTAGCAAATTGTTATTTTATGTTAATGAGAGATCTTCAGCTTTTTCTCATGAATAATTTATGAATCAACAAAAAAGTTTAGCAGGGAAGGAATGAGGAAGTCTGACTATCATGTTGATCAGACACACAAACACACAGCTTTCCTCCAGTTCCTATTGTTTTGTTCAATTTGTCACTTTATATTTATTAGGCTGGAGATGGCAGGTTTTATCAGTTGAATGTACAATGTAGCCGGGTGTGGAGTTGTTTTGGAAGGAGAGGTGATACTGGCATCGCAGGCAGACACCACAAATGCCTGTTCCACTTTATTCACAAAGCAGACCATAGTAGTTTCTATCCCGAAGGTGCAGAACAAAGACATCTGCAAGGGAGAACATGTGAGGAAAGTGGGGAGATACAGAGGCTTGTAAATGTCAATAAAATGTAAGGATTTTCAAAATGACAGGACAGTGGAGTTGGACGAAATACGAGAATGAGCGTACCGTGAAGACCCCGGCACGCTGGAGAGCTGGGAGGGGTCTCACTAAAGGGGTTAATATGAAGGCGGAGGGGAGGAGTGGGTGGGGCAGGAAGGGCAGTGAATCAGAAAACAAGAGCAAAACAAATCTGTGATCTGGAACTCTGAGAGCAGCCACTCAAGAGGGATTAATGAGAAGTAGGAGGCTGTGAAATTATGTGGCCTTTGAGTGGGGAGAATGGCCCTAGCAGAGCATGGCCCTGAAATGAGGTGAGACAAACTTCACCTGATCCACAATTAACGGCATCATGCGGATGGGTGACACAGGGTCACAGCAGGGGAGGGTTGGAGAGGGGAGGGGGGGGGGAATCACAATTCACTTTGTGGCAAATTATCACCCCTCCAAAAAGGGCAGCCATCAGAAACCAGGACTCAATGAGGAGAGGAGAGGATTTTACACACCTGTCTTTTTAAAAAGACAGCGACAGGGATGAGAGGAGAGCTTGTTAGAAAGATTTATGCTTAATAAGGACAGACAGTAGCAGGGGATGGAGACAATTAACAGTATGGAAAAACATAAATAAAGAGTGAAAGAGTGAGAGGCAGAGGAAGAAAATGGGGTAGAGCTGATTGCACAGGGTGTGAGGAGCAATAACAGGAGCACAAATGATTAAGTGGTGTTAGGGACTAAGAACACTTGTTTGCAAGGACAATCTTTGTGTGCTTTTGTTGTCTGCTGGCCGCCTTTATCTTTGTGTAATTCTCCGTCTGATGAAATGTGTTTAAAGAGATGAATTGGGATCGGAGGAGCCGTCCTGACATGATTATGAGGGATTCATCTGCAGCCATCTGCCACCGTTATGAAAGGGGGGGGTGGGGTGGGGGGGGGGGGGGGGCGAGGGAGGGCTAGCAGAGAGATAGAGAGAGAAAGGGAGAGAGATGGGGGGGAGGAAGGGAGGGAGGGAGGTGCAGACCTTCTGTTCAGCAGCCCTGCCACAAACCCACCATTACACAGGCCTCTGGCCTACAGTTTAACATAAAGACTTGCTTTGCCCATGTGAGCTTTGGGTCCAATTAAAGAAACAGAAGTGGGGCATAAAACTTGTGCACTTACTGTTTTTACGTGTGTCAAAAGGTAATTAAAAACATTATCTCAACAACAGAAAAGATTGCTTTGATGCTGCATACAGAGACATGATACCTGTTCAGCTCTAGAGCATGTTCAGGTGCCATTAGATGAAACGTAATCATTTCTTTTATGGAATATTTTCCAGGTACCACTGGTATTATATTCTGTTTGGAAATGGCACCTACAGACTACATCATATTCACACACCAGTTGGAGGAGAGGGCACAGCAGATGGGTGCATTGCTCATCACAACGTCCACTTGTTCTAAAGGGGAAAGCGGGGGCCTCAGACAGCATGTCTTAAGTTGTGTAATAGGCTTTTAGTGTCACAAATGAAAGTCACACATTCATTTTTTTTTTCTCAGGTTGTTTGTTTTTTTCTCTATTTTTTTTCTTTTTTTTTTTTTTTTGGACTGAAAGATTTGTTCACACAGCTCAACATCACCGTGGATAAAAATGGACTATAAGTAAATTGTGTAACATCAACCAACAGGATCTTATAGAGGAACAGAATGTAGGCAAAGACACTAAAATTCATCACTTTTGGTGGTATTGAACAGTATTGATGACTATTATCTCACTCTCTAATCTTTCAGCTGTTGCAGCGGCAGCTGGCATGCAGTTTTTTTTTTTTTTTGTTTGTTTGTTTTTACCAGTTATGAAATCAGAGTCTGAGTTATTTGCCTGTATAAGTTTGAGACGCATTTTTACATTGGCAGCTGTCTTCTTTTTGGCGATCGCCCTGTTCCACCTGTGAGGGATCCTCCAGTCCTCTCCCGTGTTTCAACACAGCACCTTATCTCGTTCTCGCCCACCGTAGGACGGAGCCATCACTTCATATTACAGGTCAGCGTTACGGTGCTTAATTATGTGCCGGCTGCTTGGGGCTCCTAATAACCTGTCATTGAGGGGAATTTGAATGTCACACCATATTGTTGGGCCCCTAATGGCAGCAGGCAGATCCACTGATGAGCCGTTTTGGGACAATTACAGCGGATATTCAAATCCCAGGTCCGGGTGCGCGGCGAACTGTGCCGCACGCACACACTTGTTGTATCTTGACCCCGCAGCCCGACTCTCTCCACACATACAGAAGATGCGTGCGTGTGCGTGTGTGTGTGCGTGTGTGTGTCCACAAGCCGCTGCTGAAACAGTTTAACTGTAGCCCGGTCGCTTTTATTATCCGCCTAATCCAGATATCAGCGATTTCATCAAGCCGGGAAGATATGCATATCATGAATTATTTTGACACTGGGACCTTTTAATTTTCGCCGGCAATATTTCATCCCACCAATCAGTGCCTGGAGTGGTTGTCGCCCGGCGGACGTGGCGGTGTCAGAGGACGAGACTCGCCCCCCCCCCCCGACCCCCCCGGCGGACCCAAATCATCCGGGGGACAATAATGAGCTATGGCCACAATTATGAGCTGCCTGTGTGCGCATGCATCTCATCAAGGCCCCCCGTGCAAGCTGCTGCAGCAGGAGGAGCACGCACACACACACACACACACACGCACGCACGCACACACTGCAAGGCATGGGGAGCCCATACATCAAAGAGTTGAAAAATCAAATAAGATGCTCTGGTCTTACAATGCAAATCAATTTAGAGTTGTTTATTTGGGTGATATCACTGTACACAGGTGGATAGATTACTGTTTTTGAAGCGCTTGCATTTTTCTGCTACTATACTTCACTGCTTTTTTTAGAAGCAAATATTGTAGCCCACTTTTTGCTTTTTGCATTTATTTGACAGCTAATGCAGTAAGTTTTCAGATTAACATGAGACGAAAGTAACTAAATTACATTTGGTGAAGTGCTGCTGTACTTAAGTACAATTTCGAGTTATTTGCACTTTACTTGAGTACTTTATTTTAATGCAGCCTTATAATTCTACAACAAAACTGATCCAGAATAAATCGTTTTACTTATGACAGACTTTTAGTTGTGAGTATTTTTACATTGTCCTCAAAGAATCTGAGGATTTCTATTTTACAAAGCTACAAAATATGATCAGCTTACAAAATGTGATCCATTGTCATATATTATACTACCAACAGTTAAAATTCACCTTGATCAGCTACAACACATAATGACTTTAATAACAGCTAATAGATGTCTTACTAATGCTTATAAATCAGTTATAACAACTATATCAGGACTATAAACGAGTGGGACCAAAATTGGTGTATTAACATCTTATTCATAACTGCAGACTTAATTATTAAAACACTTTATTAATGACATAATAAAGACATAATACAGACTTATTGACCTGTGAGACAGTCAGAAACCAATGAGCGTTTATTAATGGACGGGCTAACTATTATTATCAAATGGGGTCGATAAATAAAATATATGCCAATGAGATTTTTCATGTGTGTTCTTATTACTGCCGCATAACTGATCGAAGTAAACGCAAGTGTTACCCCCGGTTACAAATGAAAACGTTTCCCACACACTTTTTCACAGTCAGTAACCACATCACTGGACATTTTCTTGTTCCCCTCACACACTCGTGTGAAACCACAGGGCCGCATCACGGTCCGCAGCCGTGTCAGTGCTGTGTGCGGACAGTGCAGGTCTCTGCCCCGCTCCCCGCGGAGCGAATTGGACGCTCAGACAGACAGTCCGTGACCTTCCCCTCATCCCGGATGCTGACCCCCGTATAAAGAGAGACATTACATCTCGTTACACAACAACACGGCACCGGCGCTTCGCTCCAGATAAAGAAAAATGTCTCAATTAAATCTTCGCCGGGCCCCCTCGCCCCCCACCTCCGCCGAAGAGTTATCGCCGCCCCGGTGGCGCTGATCGCTACACTCACACATCCTCAAAAGTTATTTGACATAAATTGCCGGAGTCACATCATTTCCTGCCACCCTCTGAGCGGGATTTACGGCTGATCCCATTGACTGGGAGCTGAACCTCCAATAAAATTCCTCAAGAGCCCACGGGGCCGCGAGACGCACCTATCTACCCTACACCCCCCCCCCCCAACACACACACACACACACACACACACACACCCCCGTGTGCAGATTAACCATGCAAATACACACAGGTTGGGAGGGTGATACCGACAACACATTTATGCACATGTATGCAACTGGGCTGATATGGCCACGGGGGAGGAGGGATGTGCACAGAGACAGGCTGATTGTGTTTTATCTGATGGGGGGGAGGGGGGGCATGGCAAGGTGGCTTATCCAGAGAACTCAAGGAGGAGTGAAAGTGAAATTATCTGTGGCTTTCCTTTGGAAATGAGAGGTGAGTGCCACTGAATGTTCTCTGGGAGATATCCCCTTATGTGCAAGAAAAAAGAAAAAAAAAAACTTCTGAGAGGAGTAACGTCATTATAAGGCAGCATATGAACCCTTGAGGAAAATCGTTTAAAACTGAAAATTGCTTTTCACATTAGTGGCCAGGCATTGTGGAGAAAGGTGCGCACTTTATTAACTATTAAAAACAACCTTATGGCTGCATTAGTCTACAGATATTACAGTCCGAGGTGAACAAAGCATGTTAATGGTTGCAGTGTCTTAATGGTCATGATGATTCTTGCTGGAGCTCAAACTGACCGGATGGAAATGCAGTTTCAGCATGGCTCTCCATAGCATTAGGAATCTTAGGTCATCTAATTATAAACAAGTGAGTTCATCAGATGTTTTCAGATTGTACTCTGGACCCCACACTTTAGAATTTGTTTTTCCTTGTCAGGCTTACTGTCTCTCTCTAGTGGTGACCGGTGAGAAGTCTGAGCTCAGAGGCCTCACATGCCTTTTTCTGCTGCAAATCATACACCCATATATGTATTTGGTCACCGTGAATGGTTGGTGTGGATACACGTTGTCTGTGGTACTGCAAGGGACACGTGAGTAATTTTTAGAGGTGGGTAGCATCACCTATTGTACATGCATGCAGCGGGAACCACAGAGCTCTGTCTTTAACTACATGAGATGAAATGTGAGATTTGATCCAACTTTTTAAGCCAAGGAATTTACTGAAGTGCTCAGAAAAAATTGAAATTTGAACATTTTCAACCCCCGACCACTGGTTCACCTCCATATGCTGATGAAAATTGTGATATGAACAAAAAGCTCCAGAATTGCCACTTAAGGGACCTTGAGGGATGATTATATTGTCAAAAAATATGAAATGGTTAACCCTATAAAAAAAAAAAGATTGCACTGTTGGTTGTTCATGCAGCTCTACTGAACAAATTACCTGTCTATTTCACTTCAATCTGAATGTATACCTGAGTTTAATCCATTTGAATAAATACCTTACTTATAACACTAGTTTTGCTTGCATTGCTGTCTGTTCTGTCCAGGATAAAATTATGTCTTTTTTTAGTTTTCTCAAGGGATTTTCCTGTATAAATCAAGGTTCGATTTAAAATGGCCTGAGCAGAATAAAAATGGTTTTGTCAAAATTGTGCTACGCCTGCTCGCTAGTCACCCTCCATCCAGATGATACAGCAGGGCAGTGAAGGCCTTCCCATCCAGATTGGCAGCGTTTCATTGGAGGCTCAGCAACAGCAGCAACATCAGCATCAGCAGTGGCTCCGGGGCCTCCAGCTGGGGCTGGCTGCTGCCTCTGCCGGCCCACCAGCAACGAGGCTGGGGGAGGTGGTGGGCAGGCCACAGGATCGCCCTCGGGCACCTCACTTATGCACCAGTAAGGAAAGCTGAATTTTCCCTCTCTTTCTGCTAAGAATGGTTGCTGCCTTCAGCTATTTGACTTGACAAAGTAAGGACTGTGTAGTATCATGAGAGTATAATACTGGGAAAATAATAGGTCATCTTATCATATGCAGTATAAGCAGCCACAAAAATAAAAAGCACTCAACAAATTCTGATTTGAAGTTTATCATCATTTGCATGAACAGTGTATGGGAATCTACAGTTTTAAGATCTGCATTACATTATTTACATTTGATGACAGACATATGAAGTCTGTACACATGAAGTGACATTTTTGAGGACTTTGTGTTTTTTTTGTCAACCTTACAGATGTGGTTAATCCAACAGTTAAGGGAAATTTACACTTTGATCAACACATAAGGACAGTTCTAAGAAACATTGTTCAAGTATTTCTTTGCAGTATGAGCTGAGACACCAAATATTAAAAATTAAATTACATGATGCAATTTAAGAGATTAATTCTGTGCAAAATTGACAAATAAAGAAGAAAATGTAATACTGATGATGACGATCCTAACTTTAAACTAATATCTTTTATTCAAAAACATTATTTTAAAGGTTGATACTGATCTATAATCATTACATTTAATGCAAAAAAAATATTATTGCTTTTCCAGAGAACAGTCACCATCAATTCAGTTTATTCAGGTCATTCTGTGCCATCCCTCTATCTGTTTGACCTCAACCAACTGTGACATCTCCGTGCCATCAGAACAATAAAAGTCGCCTGGTCAGCATTGTACATAATAATTGATAATGACACTCACACAAGTCAGAGGAGATAATAATTAAACCTGGTGTGAGTCATGGCGTTGTAAGAGCTAAAAAAGAGGAAAATAAATCACTAAGAGAGTTAGCATCGGCCAATACATCCTCTCATCCTAGTTTGTGACGTTAAAAATGCAAATCAGTATTACAAAAACAGAACAAACTTTTCCTTCACATGTAAGGTCTGAGATTGGGAGTCAGGCACCATTTACAAAATGTACATAGCCACACCCTTGTTCCAGTACACCACTACTGCTCATATGACAGCATTGGTGGGTCCTCTGTATGTGTGTGCGAACGTGCACCAACATGATCTTCGCTTTAAGGACACTGCTGGCTAAACTGAAAATTGAACTGATCGGGTGGGACTACAATACTGTAAAATGTCGGTGGGAGTCCAGGTAACAGGCAAGTAATTGACAAGCAGGCAGCTAACATGTTTGTCTTCACCATGCTGATCTAGGGTTATACTAAAACTACAGAAGACCATAATGCTGATGTGACATAGAGGGCGGAAAGCAGAGGTAGCCTAAAGTCTGTGCAAATACCACGAGGAGCAGTCAGTCAATTCACCGCCACCGCAGAACTCACATTTGATTTTTCCCGCATTATAGCATCATGAGAGGAGTACTGATTTGTGACAGAAACAACTAAACGCAGTGAGGGGTGGTATATTAATCAGCCAAGTAGCTAATCAGTATGCAACAAACAGTCTAATGCACACGAGTCAGTGGCTGAATAGGCTGTGGCCTCTTGCTGGTGTCTAAGTTTACCATTTCTACTTCAGTGACGTCCCTCGGTGAGCTAAAAACTTGGGGAGGCCGGCTGCTGCTGCTGCTGCTGCTAAGGGCCTGGAAGCACAAACGTTACATCTCACATGCTCGGAGCCCTCAAATCAGTTGAATGAATGAGGAAAAAAATTATATTAAAAGTAAAATGTCAAAAAGGCACACACAATAATCACGGATCTAGGCATCAGGCGAGATTGGCACAAAAGACTCGTAGCAAGCGAATAAAACTGAAAGGGGGAAGAAAAAAAAAATCGGCTTACTTGGGAAATTAAAGAATGAAAATTATGGGAAATATATATCGTAAAAGGACAAGGATTGAGAATAGACACCAGGAGCAAAGCAACCAAAAATCATGCACAAAAAAAATAGGAACTCCCAATTTTCAACGTATTCAAAATCAGCCTCAGAACAATTAAATATGCCTGCCGCGTGTCACCTCTGTCAACGCAGAGACCCACATTTCCAGAATGTTATTTGGTTTCGGATGATTTAAAGTCCTCTGGCTATGTCTTGTGAGATACATATGCAGCTAGTATATAGTTGTGCACACACAGCCAGTAGTGGGACTTGTAGCTCAATATATACATAAGTTAAAGTTATTGCAGGTTCCACTCGGCAGTCCAGCACTTGTTGCACACGTGTGGCAGGGCTCTGTGCGCTTTGCAGAGGGGAGAGTAGTGTAGGGGCCGTGAGGCAGGGCTTAGTCCGGGACAAGGCTGAGACACGCTAAGGCTGCAGCTGGATGGTACTTTAGAAGAAAAACAGGGAGCAGAGAGGGAAACACAGGAAGTGGTCACCAGTAAAAGGAGCGCGTCAGGAAGTTGGCGGCCGTGCTGAGCCAGCCCATGCCGTCTGTGATGGAGCCTACGCGTGTGACAGCCTTGTCCTGCTCCTGGGACGGACTCTCCTCCTCAGGCAGGTAGTCTGGGATGTCTGTGTTCTCCTCTACCAGCACCGCCGAGTCCTCCTGGAATGGCACGATCCGCTGCAGAGGGACAGAGGAGAAAATGTTTATTTAAAAGTAAAACACAGAAAAAAAAAATGCACAGCAAAAAGAAGTAGTTGTGTTTGTATTTTCACAAAGGATGTCATTTGTCCAAAAACTTAATTTATTCCAGGATTATCGTGGAGCACAGTTGTTACTACACAGCCAATAATCATCATCTGGAGTCAGATTACATGACTGAGCCAGGTCTGACCCCTGCTGGCCACATTGTATATGACTATTCATGTAACCATTGTCAATTATTTTCTATTATCTAAGCAACCATTATTAGAATTCTTTTTAGATAATTGGAAAACAAACACTTTGGACTCTCATATTTTCTTAAAAGTTAGCAGTTTTTCTGTAAAGTTTGGGTATGAGCTCCAAATTGGTAATACACTGCTTTAAAGGGTGCAACTAGGACTGGTCATGTGTTTGGCAAAAAGCAACCGGCCTACAGGCTGAGGCAGAGATGTGACTAGCTAATCATGTCAGTGTGAATAAATCTCAGCCACAGGCAAGGGCGGCTACACTCTCTGTATAGAGATACACACAACATACAGTGAGCGTACTGATCCATCAGCTGATTTTTTCTAGGCCTTTTCTAGACAGAAATTTAAGGTAAACAATATGGATCTTACAGTTTTTTGCTCTCTAAACATATCTCTGTCTCTCAGCTGTCCTTACCTCTCCTCCATCCTCTGTCTTCACCACCTGCTGAGCCGTCATTACTTTGGTGGAGTTGATTGCAGTGCCCAACGCCTGTAAGAAAACAACAAAACAAATTGTTTTCATTCGTTCGTATTTCTGTCGTCGGCTCAAACATGAATAGAATATTTTTGGTAAATTAAAGGTTAACGTTAAATACTGCTGTTAATCATCAATTATAAGTGCACGAGCGATGATGATAACACTGCTCCCAACACAGGTTGACAATATAACACTGTATATTTATGATTTATTAAGAGCACATTTTCATCCATTTTGGGCAAATTTCTGATTAAGCCAGTAAAAATACCGGTAATAATAATAAATATAATAATAATAATAATAATAACAATTATTTTTTTTGTTTTAAAAAACTTTTGCGGTATCGTAAGGGAGCTGAATTTCCCCCATTTAATATAAAAAACAATCAATAGGTTACAGTGAAATTTGCCTATAGATATTTAAATGTGTTTAAAAGGTTGAAAATCAAGCTAAAATACATTAAGTGCAGTGTTTGTTTGGTAATCAATCAGTACAGGTACTGATAATCTGTGCTTATTCCATAAATTGATGGAAAGATGGTGAAATAAGCAACTAGAATTTACCAAAATTACAATAGATAATAATTTAAATCAGACATTGACAAAATAGTGTGTATCCCTAAGTTTCTGGATGATTTTCTGTGTCCGGACAGACACTTACCTCAGCTTTTAGGTCGGAGCGGATCCTGACAACACATCTCTTCACAGCCATCTGGAAGGTGAAGCTGATGACCCCTCGAATCTTCAGCAACGCCTCCTCACAAAGGCTCCGTCGAGTCTGACAACAGACAGGAAACAGATGAAAAGGTATGAGTGGACGTGCTGAACAACAAGGCCGACATGTCATGAGTGGAGAAATGACTGTGGCTACAAGGTAGGTTATACAGTGTAAGATTGGTAATGTGGATGATTCAGAATCAGCTACAGTTTAATTAGGTCAAATGGGAGCATACAGATATATTATAAAACATAAACTTTCTCCGTACAATGTGCTATACAGTTTACATGACACTGGTTTCCAGCTGCCACAGTGTTGTGTGTTTCTGCTGTGGCGATAGCGATGCAGCCCACCAGAGGCCGTCTGTCTGCTGTAATGTAATCTGGCTAGGTGCAAGCTTCCTGCAGAGCAGCATTCAGGTTCAATCTCAACGTCCCGCTGTTCAATGGGCTGACATTTACAACCTGACCCCTCCACCCCCGTTATCCTGTGCCAGATAGACACCGCTAAGATGCACTGACAACACTGCGATAATAACAGCCCCAAACACGATGCCCCAAAAAGAGATTATTGTGCATCAACAGACGTTTGGTGTGTCCTGAATGCATGAGAACACTTACAGGGTCATCCAGTCCGTCAATGTGCAGTACCACGGTTTTGGCCCTCTTGTTGTTGGAGCCCAGGAAGAAATGGGCTTTACGCTGGCAGGACGCAGCTGCTGCCTCAGCCTGTTCGGCCTCTTCTTTACCAGCTGACTGCAAAATCTCATAGATCTCAGAGGCCAGCAGTTTGGTCTCCCCTGGCGACGTACTCCTTTGGTGAGAGAGAGTAGAACAAAAGGGGGAAGAGAGGGAGACAATCGTGAAAGAAAAATTACTTATATTATTTAACTTGTCAAATGTGGTTCATGTACACACAAGTATTCAGTTCATCTGTTGTGTTGATGTAGTGTATTTGTAAGTACCTCTATAACAATACTAAAGGTGCAATGCAGTTGAATGTACGTATGATTGAAGTGAAGAATAGGTAAATTAGGTTGAAATGTAAGACAGAAATACCCATGCAAACACCCAGGCAGACAGGCTGACGCCTGTATGCTTCTGTGGGAGAGAAGAAGTGTGAATCGTGCTTGAAATTGAAATAAATTCATTAAGTTCCCTGTTTGTAGGCTCCAACGGATGTGGCCTGAACCTAGTTTTTGTATATCCTTGTACCGCTGAAGAACTAAGCTGCTGCCAAAGGGGGCCACAGTGACAGACATATCACCACCTAACCTTTCAATACATTTACAAATACTGTCAATCTTTCGAGTTTCGTTTATTCCAGTTATTTCTTTGTACAACCATTTAGTGAACCAGAAGAAAATGTTGCCATCCATCACACAACATACAAACTCATCCAAATTAAGGCTATTCTGCGCTTCAGTCATGTTTTTTACTGCCCTTTTAGCAAAAAGTACAATATTTTAGTAGGCAGCAGCTTTCCTTGAAGAAGCCAAATAAGGTCGGTTGCAGTTGCTGATATTTTGCAAGGGATCCTGAGATACGCCTGCAGGCTATACTGCTTTATATGTCACCAAGTCATCACTCCTTCTATAGTAATCACATACGACATTAGCTGTCTGGCATGGCTGCCCTCTGGGAGCCTGGTGCTCCCCCGACGCTGTACAACATATTCCTACTGCGTCTCTATGGAAGATTGTCAGCCTTTCAGCACGCCAAACACTCTTCAATTGATTTATTTATCTATTCATCACTTTTATGCATTGAATGAGAGGCAACAGCATCTTGAGCTTCAGCTCTTAATGTGTTGAAGGAATAAAAATGGTATTCACACCTGTTTGGTGCAACCACGCTGGACGCTCCCCCTCAGCTATGTGTTCCCGCTCTGTCCAGCTATGATCGACCTCTACCCAAAGTCAGATTGACTGGACTGCGAGCAGGGAAAGCTGCTGCTGTTACTGCAGGGCTCCTCTTGATGCCACCCCTGACTAGCTGAAGTGACTGGCATACTCCAGGGCAAGCAAGAGCTTTGCCGCAGGAAGAGAAGGGAGAAAATCATACAAGCTACAGCCGGCCACTTAACCATAGATCTATTCCTATCAGGGTGCTAATGATGAACAGCGGTCACTTAGCAAAACTGCCACAGACCCTCGGGTAAGACCAGCTATCTGGACCACAACACCTCCTCAAAACAGACCGGCCTACGACACTATATTGGTGAGTAGAGTGTGTTCATAATGCTCTTTTAGAAGATTATACAATAAATTGAGTGCATTGCTTCTAGGAAAGCCTACAAATGGTACAAGACTAAAAACAAGCACCAAAAAAAAAAAAAAAAAAAAGCTTAAAATATACTATGTGTGCAAAATGAGCCACCTCTGCAAAATAACCTGCCAACTCCACCACAAAACAACAGCAAATATAAGCCCACATCAGTAAAAACATGCAAGTGGACTCATCAAGAAATTGTGGAGAGGTGGCAAGATGCATTAAAATCTATGACATGCAGAAACAGCATTTTAACTGTTTACCACCCTATTCTAATTCAACTTTAATCACACTCATCCTGACATGGCAAATGAAAGGACATCACCCTGCCTGGAAAATTTGCAGACTGGCACGCGTTGTCCGTGCAAAACAAAATAAATCCTAGGTTACGGTTTTATGTATATAAAGTGCACAGTGAGCGTGTGTGTGTGTGTGTGTGTGTGTGTGTGTGTGTGTGTGAGAGAGAGAGAGAGAGAGAGAGAGAGATGTGGTGATGACAGGGACTTGCTTCTGCATGACATTCTGCAAACTCAGCATCATGCCCAGCTCGCCCTTCATCTTCTCCCTGTTGGCTCGACATTCTGCCAGGTAGCGGACGGCCTGCAAGGACAAGGGCAAACGTTATCTATCCGGCGCTAAAAGCTGACAGACGCTTTGTCGTATCATGAGCGAGAGAGCTTTTAGAATGGGTTAGCATGTGCACTGGTAAAATATTACATAACCAATATAAATACACATGCACTGACTGACTCCGTGTTTACACTTCACGGGTTCCCGCCAAGGAGCAACCGTTACATAAAGGCACTTAAATGTGTGCTCGCAATACAAGTCATGTTCTGTACAAAAGGGTGGTGGTGGTGGTGGTGGTGGAAGTGGAGAGTTCAGGTTGCTCTATCAAGACTTTGTGTTGTGTTTACACCACAAAACAGACAGCAGATGTCACCATTGTACAGTGTTTTTAAATTTTAAGCTGTCTACACACATGTCAGCGTGTAATGGTGACTGGAAAACAGTGGTGGGAGAAATTGGCCTTTAGACCATCACTGAAACCTGCTCTGACACTGCTGGACAGCAGGGGGGGACAGAATATGGGGTTAGGGTTAGAAAAAAAAAACTCCTAAATTACAGAACAAGTAAGGAACTCAACTGATTACCCAATGAAGACACATTGAATCTGAAGAGCTGCTATAGATATTTCATGTTTAAATAATTAATTTTTGGTATGCTGGTGCTTAAAATGTCCTTTATGCAACAGTAACAATCTATGCTGTGAAGAGTCTTAGATGTAAACACATAAAACAATGGAAATAAATGGATGCTGCTTACCAATAGTGCAGAGTAGACGACCTGGGGGTTGGGGTGGTCCAAAAAAAGGATGAGACCTGGCAGACAGCCTTGGTCTTCTACTATGGCTCTTCGGTTCAGGGGGTCTGCAGCAAGATCTCGCAGCTGGTTCACCACAGTCAGTGCATCCATCTCTGCACTCATGGTGCCTCTTGTCTTGATGCCACGCACATCAAACCAACCTCTCCACTCTACTGAAAAACAAAAACAAATGTGAGGTAATCAGGGAGCTCACATTATACAAATTAGGGCTGCAGGTAATTATTGTCTCATAATCAATTAACTGTTTGGACAACAAAAGGTCAGAAAATGTGGAAAAAAGTGTCATCTTCAAATTGCTTATTTATCTGACCGTCTGTAAAAAGCCCAAAGAAGTTCAATTTGCAATATTTTAAGGTAGAGACAGGTAGCAAATCTTCACAATATGAGAAGCTGGAACCAGTGAATCTTTGGCCTTTTATCTTCATAATTGACATGACCATCAATTGATTGTCAAAAATGTTGACAAGTAATGTTCTGTTAATCAACTAATCAATTAATCAACCAACAGTTGCAACACTAATACCAATACGTTTTATGTGTATAACAACAAATCTCAAAAGCTATTTTTAGTGTTTTTATTTTTATTTTTTTTTACTAACCTGGTGAAGAATAGTTAGACCTTGCAAAAGTGCCATGCACCAACTATTAAAATGTTTACACCTTTCCCAGTGCCTTATACCTCGTTTTACTGCTTTCTTGGAGTTTCTGGGGATTTATATAAACAATAACCTCTGAAATATGTTGCTACACAATCTGACTGATAGTTGACAGTTAGATAACTTAATAACTTGAATTCCCCTGGTTACGCATTGATAAGACTGTAGTTATCACATGAAAGAACAAATAGCTCAGCGTGCTTTTGGTCGGCAAATGTTACAACCATGCGGTTTAAATCCCCTGCTCCGACGTTACTGCTAACACATTCAAGTCATTTTCACAAGCCGAGGTACAAAGGCACTTGTTTTTGCCGGAGACACTTTCTACGACCCCCAACCTCACCTCAAATCACGCCCTGTGGTCCGGGGGCGAATCGGCCGCTAAGCTAACCCGGCTAACGTCACTTGGCAAATTCACAGCGTACCTTTCAGTCAGTTTTCAGTGAAATCATGAGACAACCGCGGCTGACTTCCGTGACAACAGATGCAGAAGCGACGTAGCAAGAAACGGCTTGGCTCCGATGTCACCTTAAAAACAACGGTAACGAAACAATTACACCGACGCTAGGCCTGCGCCTCTTTCTTTACTATGCTTCTTTAGCTGGCAGCTGTGCACAGTGTTTGGGTTTTGTGGCACATCAATGGGTGCGGCTGTTTTGTGATTGGGGACATCCCGGTTTTTCATAGGGGATGCGAGCAGTTTAAAGGCGGCACAGCTCCGCCGGGAAATGCCGGGAGTTAAAACGAGCATCCACAGGATTCCTGAAATATGATTGGACGGTATAACTTGATCGACTGCGATAAGACCCAATCATCAGATAGTCTTCTTTTAAAGGTCAAATCTGGTTGGTGGCTTTGCCTGTCAATCAACGTGAAGAACCAATGGTGGCGTTCCGTAGTCACAACCTACCAACTGTAATCCGTGTAATCCAATTGGCTCAAAATGTGCTCCATGGTTCTTCCCACAGATGTCCGGCGGTTGACAAGTTGGAAAACATTTGGAAAAGTTGTCAGGCGGCGTCAGTCTCGGTAAGTTGGTTTCAAAGCCACAAACGACCGGTTTTCTAACATGAATATGACGTTAACACATGTAACAATAGTTGGCTGTCGCTCGTTTGCTGTCACTGGAGGTTTTCGTGGCCTCAACGCGTTTTAATTAAATCTGTCAGCGGCGGCCGTTGTTAGCATCGGTTAGCCGCTCAAGTCGAGGTTCAACCGAACACGTTACCGTGACTCCCGCTGACGTCCGTCACGGAACCGACTCACCTCTGCGTGTTCCTGGTGTCCCTATTTCACTTTTTTGAACTCTTTGACTAATTTAACAAACAGCTGAAGCGGTGAAGATTGGCTCGAAACCGCCCGCTGCCGTGTGTTTTTCCACACTGAACATTAAGTGCCATTGCTAAAGAAAATGCATAAAATGTTACTTGTATAAAGATCATAATAACTTTAAATTGTTTGTTTCTACTTTAACAGTTGTAGTACATGCCCCTCTTGTTTGGAAAGTAGACTCTTATTCCTTAATTTATGAATTATAAACTGGATACAGGATGTATGTGAGTACTGGAGCATCTTAACACAGATATACATTGTAGAGGCTTATAGCTCCTCTAGTCCTGGTTGGGTTCTGGTTTTGTGTTGCAAAGTGACTCAACCTGATTTCTCACTCTTGCTTTTTTGCTTCTTCTAGATGAAAGTTTGGTGATGATGCCCTTGGTATTGGACCATGCATCCATCTGCCCTTGGGAACTACATCACCATCGACAACAATGAGTAAAGACTATGCACAGGTCGAAATGGACCTGGTATGTGCCAGTTCCTGTTTATGTCTGCTAAATGTACTATTTCCATACGTCTTTAAAATTAGACTTCTTAAGTCTTACGCAGACCATGAAACACCACCGTATTCTAACTTTTCTGGCTTTCATCTGAAAGTTGCAAAATATGATATGGACTAGTGACATCTTAGGGGGGTTTCCACTCACATGCAGCAAGTGTAGATTCATTAAAAATGAACTGTAATCAACATAGTTTGCCATATTATTCTTTTGTTTAATTTGTGATGTAAATTATCTTTTGTTTTGCAGGCTGTTGGATCAGCCAAGCCCTACGGGTCCTCGAGAAGTATTGTGAGGAGAATAGCAACTAGTCTTCCTCTGAAACCCTGCCCCAGGGTTCATTTTCAGGTGAGGGAAGGTTACCAGGATCATCTTTTTTTTTTTTTTATAGCGCACTGTCATTTAAAGGTATAATATGTAACATTTCCGCATTAAAATGTCTAAACAAAACTAGACCTATCTTATGTATTTAGTGGACTTGTGTACTATATTATCCCAAATGTTTCCAACAATGAACAAACACATTATTTTTATTATGATTGTTGTGACCGCATAACAGCACTGGGCTTCCCCATGATTGAATTCGTCACATAACATGATTTCTGCCTGAGTCACGTCCTTAGACTGCACAGTAAAAAAGAATTGGCCATAGCCACTCTGACGTCACCCATTGGTTTGTGGATTACCGTTTTGAAACCTTGAGTTTGGCATTTTGGCCTTTACCAACTTGTTTTTTTTTTTTTTGGAGCAAGTGGATTCACCCTCTGCGGCCATTAGAAAGAATGCAGGTTTAAGGCAATGTCACTTTTCAGACCCAGAGACTACGTCCACTTCTTTTATACAGGCTATTTTATGGTCAAAGTCCTAAGATGAAAACACGGACAGCCCCCCAAAACAAGTTCATGGCTACTTAAATGTGCACAGTGCCATGGATACACATTGCTAAGCCTCCTACGTCCATAACTGTGACGTCACCCACCGGTCACTCAACGCTGTCAGACCCTTAATTATATATAACTTAATATAATTTAAACTGGTGGGTCATAAAAAAAAATTCACCCCCTGTACAGTTGTCATGAACGGAGAAATTAGCTTTTTGTACCAGTCTGTAAACATGGTTATTTCTGCCGCAAAGTTGGGCATTTTAACATGGGGCTCTATAGGGATAGACTCGCTTTTGTTATTGTTTTGATATTTTAAGACAATGTCATGTTGCCCTTCTTGTGACTTCATGTTTTTTTTAATCTGTCACATATGATATAGCCCTGAGTCCTCTTCTGTCTTTCGGCCCGTCTCTCCTGACTGTTGGAGTCACAGCCATGTGACGACAAATCACACACCCTCTTCAACTTTTGTTTACCTCTGCTTTTCTGATTGTTTTCATGTATGAACCATAAACAGAGTGGAGGAAGTCCTTTATAACAGATATTTTCTTATCATGAGGCTACTGATTGTGTGTTCAGAAGTTTTTAAACTGTTAAATCAATCTTGTGACATATTTTAGTTCAGTGACACGTAATTTTAAAAAATGCTTTTCTTTACTTCTCTGTCTCCTTCAACACTGTGCTCTCTCTTTTTTCTTCTTCTTTCTCCAGCTACCCTCCCTAGCTATGAGGAATGCAGTTTGTCTGCTTTAGGTCAGTTTGTGCAGTAAACTTCAACAACCTTGAGCTGATTAAAGACCTACTGAGCTACCTGCTGACCTACCGAAACCTTTCATTAACAACGCTAAACTTCCCTAAACCCCTCCTCCCTCTGAACTGCCTTAATTTCCTAATTTTTACTTAATAACTTCATTTTATTAGTTGTTGAAATGCAGTGTTGTCATGTGTTGTATGCTCTTCTCTGGCATGTTTTTGAACGCTGCTCTTTTCTCTCTGGCAGCTTTACCCGTACAACGAGGATGCTGGTGTCCTAATTAGTACCAGGAGTCAGAATGGTTTGGTTGCCTCTCTGGCTGATATCGCTTGGATTGACAAGGATGAGGAGGATGACGAAGACTTCTTTGGCAGACCCAGGTGAGAGCGGGATAGTGATATGTCAGCTAACATTTTGTAGAGGAGAATAGCAGTTTCATGTGGAAGAATGTCCTTCACGTGCGTAAAGTTTCGATAAAAGTGATTCTGCCACAGGTCAGGGATCCCACCAGGATTCGTGTTTCGAGCCTGCCAGCCTCATCCCCAGAGAAAACCCTTAACCCGCCAAAGGTCACTACCGAGCTTGCATCAGGGGAACCCGGACCCCCAGGGGCAAACAGTCGTCAACGATGAGGCCATCCAGAAGATCAGTGCACTGGAGACAGAACTTGCCAAACTCAGAGCTCAAATAGCACAAATAGTACTGGCTCAGGAAAAGAGCACACAGCCAGGTATCTCTTACACAGCCTTTAAACCACAGAGACCTTCCTCTCTTCGTATGCGTGAATGTATTGAATTATTGGTTTTCCTCTATTTGCCCCGCTGTAGTAACAAACATTTTCCTCTAGATGGCAGCAGAATTTCACATGTCACACAGCATTAAGATTTTTTTGTTTCTTTGTTTCGCCTCAGCTGCTACCACCGGGACAGCACCACCTCCCCCTCCACCCTCTGGCACCCTGCCTCCCCCTCCCCCACCACCACCTCCTCCACCCCCGCCACCCGCAAGTCTCCAGCGGACATTTTCTGCCATTGACTTGATAAAGGAGCGCAGGGGGAAAAAGACAAACGGTCAGACAGTTCTGGATTCAAGACTAGTAGAAATCCCTAGCATGCTTGATGTCCTGAAAGACATTGGCAAAGTCAAGCTCCGATCAGTCAAAAGGTAGGCCTCCACTTAAATATTGGATCAATGAAAATACACTCAGATAAATTTAGAAGTGATCCAATGTGAAGACTAAAACGTTATTGACGTTACTATCCCAGCTCACAGTAGGTGTTTTTGGTCTTATCTGTGTACATTACTGTAATGAAGAGTAGTGTTACAGTTCGACAAAACCCCAGATTCAACTCAAGCTGACACATCTTTGCCTCATTTTGTAGTATATCGCATATCACCTTCAGACCACAAAGACCACACAAATAATCCAGAAGTTGTAATTGCTCTTGTCAACTGTGTGTATCGTAGTCGTTCAGTGGAAGCTGACGTCAAAGTGAAGTCCAACGAGCCGACAGATGCTGCAGCTCTCATCGCTGAGGCCCTGAAACGCAAGTTTGCCCATCGCTATCGACATGACAGTGAACGAGAAGACAGCGAGGATTTCAAACTTCCTGTTCCAGACATGAAACCTCAAACCAAAACCCCTTTGGTGAGAAATGTTACCGTGTTCATCGCTATTATCTGAAACAAGCCACAGATGGCACAAAATCAGCCATTTATTCATCCGTAGTGGACCAACTACAAACATTGTTTCTAAAAAAATCTCTTAGGCAGACTGTGTTTGTAGATTAGAATCTGAATAACTCTGTGTAACATTTTTCTTAAGGTGGAACATTCTCATATTCTTTTATAATCTTTGGGATCAAGTGTTGTAATGCCATGTACTTAATTCTGTCTTCTGTCTGTTTTCAAAGTTTGGGCAGCACTTGCTGAAACAAACTGGAAAAAGGAAGTTGCTCTGAACAGGTGATTCTGAAGTCGAGGTCCAGGGATACCGCTGCACTGTGGACAATTTGAAGTGCCTCATCAACCTTTTAATGTCAGCAGTTTCTGTGGGAGGACAAGGGATTCTGCTTCAACTACACAACAGTCAGCTCCAAGTATCGGTCATCTCATAATGTTGCATCTGATGGTCGCTTTGACCATCTGTTTTTGCACTTTTCTAACTTTATAATAGCTTTCTGTTTTCCAAACATGATTTGTTTTTGTTTAACTGAATGTTTTTTTGTTTTTGCATTGAATAGTCCAAATTTCTGCTTATCACAGTCCTGAGTGAAAGTGTCAGAGGCACGAGTTCATGTTCAAGAAACACTACAGAATTGCTAAATGTTATTAGTTTCATTGTTCAATTATTATTTAGGTTTTTGTTAAACTTGTTGCACATAGCATAATTGATCGGTTTTGCATTCCTATTTTTAAGGGGTCTGTGAAAGCTGAAAAGTTCTTCTACCACAGAGGAAAGGGAGCACTTTCTTACTTGTGGTATATTGTGCTGTATTGTTTATATATGTTTGACGACTTGTTAACTAATTTATCATTGGGATCCTTCTATTTATGTTGTGGTTTAAGTTGGTAATTAAGATTTTAACAAAGGTAATTATGTTGTAGATTTGTCAGTTATTAATTCCAGTTGGGTTTTAACCAATTGTGTACTTTATCTGATGAACCTGTGTAAGTTGTGTCTCAGTTGCCAGTCTTGCCAGGGCTTTTTGTCTTTTGCTGGTTGAAATATATGCATCCCAGTTTTAGTTGACTTTATTTATCTCTTTACTACGACCCAAGAGCCAAAGACATTCCAGTGATGCTCTGTGAGATTCTGTCTTTCACTGCCAAATATAACCTTTTTATGTCACTTTTACTTATCTATTTCCCATTTAGGATGATGCTCAAGTAGTGAGGAAACAGATCTTGTAAAGATGTTCATATTTCTAGGTTATTGACGGTACAGATACATGTGCAGTGTTTTGTGGCGTTATCAGTACCTCTTTTGATAAGATTTGCCTTTTACCACAAAACACTTTCCCAGAACTTAAGACTCATAGTTCAGCGTTATCACTAGTCTATCACTAAACTCTGTATTGACAACATTTTAGTCATGGTCCTAAGGCGCCCACTGTTATCAGTATCCCAAAGGTATAAATTATGCTTTTGTGCCACTAATCATATTTTCATGCTCAGTTTGAAAATGGGTCTCAGAAATAATACTGACTCCTCGGGGGTCATGTGAGGTTTTTAGGCAGTATTTTGTTCAAAGTGACTGATTGATTGCACATTGTTTCTAATTCTGTTCACTATGCCAGTGCAGTTGCTGCTTCAAGACAACTCTGCTAGTGTTACCTTTTATAAGGAAGGTGGACTGTGTGTGTCTGTAGTAATTAAATGATTTTAAATGTACTATTCAAGATTTTGTAGAAAACAATTGTTGTATTGTCAAATCTCTAAATAAAAGTTTATGGTCTGTCCTAACTTGCTCTTGTGTGTCATGGTTGAGTTTTAACCTAATTAAAGTCACCTGCCAACGGCAAAGGAAATTAATAAAGTTTAACTTTAAGCAGACATTGATTTACAATTCAAATTGTTTCCTGGAGTGTTAGACAACATGTCATAACTGTGTGAAAGTCAAAAAAACATTTGTCAACAACAGGTTTTATTATTCAAATTGTAACTGCAACAGGCATGTATCAAAAAGGTCAATACAGCAAAGCCTTTACAAAATCTGGCTCGACACTTAAGTCTTCCCAAAAATGGCTGTCGCAACAAATTGTAAACAGTTTTATCAACAGTCTTACAGCACTTACAGCAAAATACAAATCAGCTAAAGTAAGAAAAGCACCTGTTATCTTTCAAAATGTTTAAACACAAACACAATTTGTGCCACTATACAGAATCAAAGTAGACAAACCAAACAAAGAAATGGAATGTTCAAAGTCACTCGACCATTTTGTTTCCGTACAAAAGAAAAAAAGGACAGCTGGAGTTGTTCCTTACAACAAAAAGGCAAAGGGATTGGACAGTGCATTCAAAGACAAGCACACCATGCACTTGATGGGAACAGGAGCTGGTTTGGTCACTTAGCATAGTTTGTGCATAGTTATAAGGCATCAATCGAGCATTCCTTTAGGTTGCATGTGGCTGAGAGAGACATTCTGCAGAGAGGGAGAGTCTCCGTCAGTAGATCCTAGCCGGGGAAAAAAAACAACCTTGCGTCGCCCGCTGTCGCCTCCCCCCCCCTCCCCGCCCCCCCCTCCCTCTTGAAAAGAGACTGGCAAAACCCTGAGCGAGTCGAGTTGCGTGGAGTGGAGTTCCAGGTGATATGCATGTGCAGTGAGTAACTGATCTCCAGTCTGGGAGGGAAGCTACCCCGAGTTCAACCAGCGCTGGAAGATTCGGAAACATCATCAGAAAAGGACTAATTTCTACAATACCATCACAGCGTCTCTTGGAGATGTCACGGAGACGAAAGCTGCACACCCAACACCATCGTTATTTGGAGTGCAAGAACACATTGTAGCACAGGTGGAGTTACTTATGGCATCTGGTGTGTCTGAATGAGGTTCTGCTCATGGCTTCGACAGTGGGATGACAGCTCTAACGAGTGGTTCTTCACATCTGTGCTTCGAAGGCAAACCGTGGAGCCGACATGATTCACTTCAGTTCAAGGGAGAGAAACAACAAACAAGGAGATGCGTAAACAGTCTTCGTAGAGGCAGCAAAAGGACTGGGCTTGTCACATTTTTTTTTTTTTTGTTTGTTTTTACATGAGGAAGAATCTTCAATACAAATGCAACACGGCTTTACTTTAAAGTCATAGGAGGGTCTCGTGTCTGAATACTCCAGTTGTCTCAGTCAATTCAGTTCGGATCGTTCTTCAAATCTTTGTTTTCAAATGGCACTTCAAAATACCAGAAAAAAATGTCTTCTTCAGTTCTTATACTGTTTTCCCCTTAAGGTTCACCAACAAAAAAAAAGTGGCGTGTTCAGTCAGTAATGCCAAAAGTACAGTGGACAAATAAATAAAACAAAGCAAATCAAAGAAAAATACAGCAGTAGCCAAATGAGGTATCTATGTATTGCTCTATGCCAAAAAAGAGGAATTAAAAATTAAATAAATTAAATAAAATCAGTGGTTTATCAAGATGGGAGGCAAAAGCAACAAAACATAAACAAGGTGTTAGGATCAGGTGGGGCAGCGGCAGGGCTGCAGGCCATTGTATGCCCCACCCGGCCCCCAGTGTGTGGTGAGGCCCTGAGGCCGGGGTCAGGGGTCAGGAGGTTGAGGTGAAAGGGCGCACGAAGAGTGTCAGGATTCTTTGCTTCCCTGAGGTATTTCTTTGGAGCTGGTTCGTCCTGCGGCTGTAGCGGTGTTGCTGTCCCGTCTGGCGGCGGCGGCGGCGTGTTCCGTTTCCGTGTCGGCCGCGCTGGGCTCCGCCTCCTCGGAGACAGAGGTTTGTTCCTGCTGTAGGCCGCCCCAGCTGGCCTTGTTCAGCCCCATGTGGCCCAGCATGGTCTGGGACAGACGTGTGTCGGAGAAACGGGCCCACTCTGCAAACAGCGGCTCTGCCACGTATGTCATGAAGCCTGAAGGGGGAGAAGAGGCAGCGGACGCAGATTAGGGCTAAATATCATTAACAAGTGAAAGCTGAATACAACAAAAATACTTACCTATTTGAATGTTGCCAACTGTGTTGGCCTCTTTGTCACAAAGTGGGCTGACTTCAAGTTTGTGCTTCTTCTCAATGTCTCCTAAAAGAGCGTAACAAAATATATGAGCAATTAAATGGCATTATATGTTCTTCTATTATAAAGTAATTGGTTATAGAGAATAAACATAGAAAGAACAAAGGAAGAAACTGTAATGGGACTGAAGGAGAGAGCCAAATAAATAACTGAGGCACGATGACAAACAGCAGAAAAAAAAAAGATAACCTTGTTGGAAGAACTCCTCGGTCACTTTCTCACTCCACTGTTTGCTCAGCTCCCAGGGTCTGCAGGGATTACAGATGTCCGCACACTTCAGAGCCATCTGTACAGCGTGGGAATAAAAGCAAAATAAGACCTCACAGTTTTTCTGAGATGCAGATGCAGTTGTGTGTGTGTGTGTGTGTGTGTGTATGACGGAGGAGGTAACCGACCTGCAGGATGAAGTGACGGTGGCTGCCGTTGGTCAAGCACAGGTTCTCCTGGTCCAGGTGCACGCGAAACCTAGACAGGTACTCATTCTGTCTGCTGATGTCCGTGGCCAGGATTAAAGAGCCCAACTCTCTCTCCATGTTCAGGCTGAGGGGGTTGGAAAGACAAAATGATCAGACTGACCGTGGCGTCTGATGCCATTTTTATTGGTGCACTTAGCATCAGTTCGGTGTCAGACTGACCTGTCCTCAGCAGGCATATGGGAGAACAGCCCAGTCTCTCTGAGCAGGCCCACTGCAGACTTCCAGTGGTGGTTTTCCAGAACTGAGGTATTCTGCACATTAAGAAAAGAATAATGTTCACAGGCACATTCATTTCATAAATCACATGATGTCTTCCACTACAGTACAGCAAGTTCAGCCAGACTACAGCGACTGTTAATGAGGTTTTACCCTATAGAGTGTAGCTAGATAGTGGTCAGTCTTGATGAGGAAAGGCTGGTTGACCCCAGGATGGTCCAGGTCGTGTGTGGCAGCTGCTAGGATTCCCAGTAGGATGTCACAGGAGGTCAGAGACTTGGCGAGCTGCACCCACAACAAGACAATGGCACCAAGATAATGATGACCGATCATTAAAGTACAAATACTCCTTCAATGAAGCACTTAAGCACTAAAAATCTGGAAATTGTATACTGAAAAATTCAAGAAGCACATGTCATGGCTAATAACCAACTGCATTAAAAGGTAGTTTCCCAAGCCAAAAGGAACCGAGGTTGTCTTGTTTGCATGTCTCACCAAGGGTTCCCGCATGTAGCAGTACATGGCCTGTGTGACATCTGCGGCGTGGACAGCGTTGTGGTAGGGGTTGTCGCTGTGGTAGTCCTCCTGGACCATGACGAGGAACCTCCAGAGTTTGACCATGTCCAGCTGGAAGAGCTCCACCAGGCCATACTGGTTCAGCAGGTGGAAGGTCAGGGTGATCAGGCTGTTTCCTGAACAAGAAGACAATCAGAGTGAGCGCTCTGCTTTCATCTGTTTTGTGTATCTCTTTTCTCTTGTATTAAGGAGGAGAAATTGCACCGTCAGACATTGTTACAATGTAAAATATCATCAGTCTCTGATGCTCAAAGCATTGCAGGAGTTATTTTCTGTTGTGTAATTTATTTTATTGGAGTATCCACTTTCTCTAAACCTTCCTCACTTTCTCCTCTACTTCATTTCCCATAATTACTTATTTTTGTGATTTTTCCATTCCTTTTTTTCTCCAAAGTCATCTCATGCAATCCCTTTTCCTATCTTTTGCTATTGAGTTACACAGTGGACATCAAGACAAATGTATGGCGAGAACATATAATAACCAAGAACATACTTTTTTTTCAGTTCATGTATGGTCTGAGTCATGCCCATATTTCATACAACACATCTTGTGCCTTGATCACATTCTTGTGCACTGAGGCTGCTGTCAGTGCAGAAATATGTGTTAGTTTCCATGTGCTCCCTATATGACTGTTGAATGGTGGTTTAAAAAGGGTCTATAGGGCTATTAACAATAGCAAGCAAACAAACAACAACAAAATGGACCCTAAATTGCACGAAGACGGGCTTTTCCCCTTTACAGAACAAAAATGAATGATACAATTATAGAGTTAATCTTATTACAGTAAATCCGTGTCAGCCAGCAGCCAATAGATGGCACCATTGGTAACACATTGAATCTAAGGCTGGTTTAATGACTCTACTGTCAGCGCTGCATTACTTTTCAAACAACTTTTGACCAGATCACATTTTACCTACCGTTTGTCAACCTATCGAAGAGGAAGATGTCAAAATTCCAGTTCCCGACTTTTTCCAGCATGCACTACAAGAGAGTGAAAAGAGAAGCACAGAATTAGTGATGTGGATCTCTGAACAAAGCAAATCGCGTGCATTTCTTTAAGTCTTATTGTGGTGTTGTTATATAAAAGGTGGGTGTCATACTCTGGCCTGTCCAGTGTAGTCCTCATCCAGGATGTGGAGGGGGATCTGCTGGGGGACTCCCCGCAGCAGACGGGACGAGTGCAGGTACCTCTGGAAGCTGAGCAGTCTGTGGACCCTCCTTTCAGGAGCAGAGCTCGCTGACGGGGACCCACAGGCCAGCCGAGCTGCACACACACACACACACACACACACACACACACACACACAGACAGAGATTGACAAAAGATGTAATATGTAAAATATGTAACAATGTTTCTGGTAAATGTTTATTTTACAAGGCTCAGAGAATGATTTGGGTTGCACAAACTCAGTGGGGATCTGACAGCAACACAGAGATATACTAACAGTCACTGCTGACACAGCCGCCCACTCGTAAGCCTTTCGTCTGGGATCACACAGCAGACATGCTTTGTCAGTGGTCTCACTCTCTCTCACACTCTCTCACACACACACACACCCACACACCCACAAGCACTGTGTCTGAATAAGACACAAGCTGCAATCCGGAAACACGTCAGCATGGGGTAGGATTACTTTTGGGTCAAAATGTCAACACACACACACACACACACACACACACACACACACACACACTACTTCTTTGTGACTGTTTGGTGTTCTCTAAAAAGGTTTCAATGAGTTTCAATGATAGTGGTTATTTTATCACACACTATTCACAAAGCTTTGATAAAAGCCTCACACAAGGTTTACACTAAGACACACCTTGTTCTTTAACATAATGTGAAACGCCGTATGAAAGCATTGCACAAACATCTGTCCATCTTGCTGGAGAGGAACAAACATTTGATAACGTGTCTTGTTATCAAAGCGGCTGGTGAGTCAAGGTGATTGGCTTCATACTCACTGTGAAGAGTTCGGAAGTCGATGCACAGGTATGGGTGGGAGCTTCTTCGTTCTGGTTCAAATCCAACCTGACTTCTCACTCTCACATCTCCTAGAAGAAATCAACACTTATTTCCTCAAGATTCATGCTGCTTGAAAAAAAATATGTCTGAATGTGCTGGGATAAGTAGTATTTACAAATATATTTGATTATATACTGGAATATATCTTGCTTAAGTGCCCCAAGGATGGGCTTTACCACAGGACAATGAGCAGAGCACTTTAATAAGGCAATTGCAAATGTATGTGAAATTACATACATAGCTGAAATCCTGCCCACATTTAATCAAGCCTCGGTTCCACTAGCCACAGCCAGACATTACGTTGTTCATCACAGAGGGTTTCTTTCACCAGTTCTTCTACAAAAACTGAAACTGATTCTGGTTTTCTGGCAATATTCTGAGAGAGATAAGAATTTACAACTCACTAATTTCCCCCTCATTTTACTTAATTGCTATTTCTACTTATATTTTTTATGTTTGTTTGTTATTATCCTGCCTATTCGATATTTCATGCTACAAGTTTTTAATGTGAAATACTTTGTGACAAAGTGCTATACGAATAATCTTTTCTTATTTATGAATGGACAGCTTAGCAAATTTTGAGTAACTTAACTTTGAAGACAAAACAAGGGACAGAGCAGAAATAGCCTGAAAATCGCTGTAAAAGCCTCATGGGAGCTGCAGTTGTTGAATGCTAACAAAAAATAAATCTTTCATTTTTGTTAAAATGAGGAGGAGTCCATGTTTTCTAGTCAATATTGTAGTGGATATGCATTTACTGTAGAATCTGGACAGAAAACTTCATCGTGTTTCAGCTTTTCATAGCAATTAGGAAATAATCAATTTATACTAAGCATGGACAGGACTTGACCTCTCTATTGTCAAAATGTGGTAAAACCCATAATTGTGGTACTCCAAGCAAACTAAAACAAGCAAAATATGTGATTTTGTAAATACTATTTGACCCATATCTGGTGTGTACTATCCATGTGCGGGCACAGTCACGCACAAACTCTCACGTCCCGGAAGAGAAAAGTCAATGGACATACAAGTCACTCAAACAGCTGAGCATGCAATGCCATGTCAGGACGGTCTGCTCTACTATTAGTACTCGGATACACGGAGAGTGATCTTTAGTCCATCTATGACAGTTTTTAGTAGTCAGGCAGCGGAACAGGAACAGGCTCCAGACTCGGACCAAACAGACGGCGGCTGGCCTGCTTGTAGACTGCAGTCAGGAGCAGTGAGAGCATAGTGAGGTGACAGGATGGTGCTATGACACTGATGCGTTCCAGGCAACACTTTATATGCGGCAAGACTCTATATGGCAGTATACTCATCAAGGTGCTAAACAGTGCAATGGTATGTTTCCAGCATGGCACATCTGATTGTGTCATAGAATTAAAATCAAAGCAGTCACCCAAGTGTGTTCCCCCAACCAGCATGTTACTTACTTGCAAACAGCTGTTTGAATACTACACAAGCTCCTATCAAAATACCAAAAACTAAGAATTACAATTCAAGGCATAATGACGCTCAACATTATTTTGAGTTGTTGGTATGAATGTGGACAGTGAAACCGTATCAGTGGCATTTCACATGCAAAACACACATTGTGACCAAAACACACTACAATTCATGCACTCCTAGGCAGCGAGTGTGTGTGTGTGTGTGTGTGTGTGTGTGTGTGTGTGTGTGTGTGTGTGTGTGTGTGTTTTTAGAGTCACAGGGTCCATGTTTCCCCTGTGGTGCATTAGTGCTGGCGCTCTGGGGTGGATGTAGGTCATGTCATTATAACTGATGCGGCGAAAGCTCTGAGTCCTGCTATTTGAAAGCACATCAGCATTAACTTGGCAGACTGAACCCTGGCCCAGGCAAACACCAGTCTGCATTAGCGTGCCTCTCCTCACACTCAATTTAATATAAAATCTACAGACACAGATGCTTTATGCCGGTGACGTAGGAGACTGCCATCATACTTAGCCAAGTAAAATGATTAAAAAGCTAAAGCTCCTGCAGTCAGCTCAATAAATCGCAGTTACTGTGAGTAGACACACGTGGCAGCAGTCGACTCATGGGCATTATCAAGCCGGAGAGAAACAAAGTGTAGCAATAACATGTGAAAGCTACAGTAAACAGACTTTCACTAAGCCCTGAACTGCCCCTGCTGTTTAAAGCTCCCTGCCTACTCACTATGCTTCAAAGCAGCAATCTAATATCTATCAACGACACTGACAGTTCTAGTTTCTTTCTTTCTTTCTTTCTTTCTTTCTTGCTGCTCACTGCCACTGATCTCGGAATTAAGGTGGCAAACGTTGCATGGGCGGGCACGTCTGTGTGTGGTGGACCGATGTAAGGGGTACACCCAGCCTCTAATCGCACAATTATCTCCAATAACCTTATTGATTAGGAAGCCGAGGCTGATCTGGCTGCTTCCTTGATGCATCTGCCTGGCAGAGCTGTGAGCCCTCCATCCTCTCATCCATTTTCTAAACTGCTTATCCTCTTTAGGGTCTCTGAGGGCAACACTGGCCAAATGGAAACACAAACATGCAGCGTGTACACACGGACACATGTACACACAAACACAAAAACACTCTCTGCCAGTGAACCCTTTTGGCTGTTTAGTGTTCAAATGAATACCTGTGCTCTTAACAAACCTGGTCAAACTTTATAAATACTCAACATTACATATACACAGACAACCTAAATCTATTCTGATTGAGAGATTACCAGAAGGCCAGGGATTGAGTGGACAGGCACTCTAGTGCGTCCCCATCTCTTCATAATCTCTACATCCCTCTCCGTTTCTGATCCATCCATTTCCCATCACACTGCTTTTTAAGCCATTATATACTAAGAAATGAACATGATCCTGGAGGAGATAAACCTCCTGATGTCTGAAAAACGTGTGTATGTGGGTGTTTACTGAAATGCGTGTGTGTGTGTGTGTGTGTGTGTGTGTGTGTGTGTGTGTGTGTGTGTGTGTGTGTGTGTGTGTATGCACCAAGAGTGGGGAAACACTTACCTAGCATGCGAATGTACAGCGCTGTCTGGTCGGAGCTGTCGTAGGAGATGGCCCCTCGTCTCTAAACAAACAGAAACAAACATCAGCAACTGTCCGAGGTTTATACCAATATATTGTTGCAATTATGACGGCATAACAACGTAATAGGCCCCGCAGACAACCTGAGAGTGGCAGGACAACCCCATCTCCCCCAAACACACATCTCAAAAACACAAAATACAGGCTAATTTTTAACGTATATATAGAGCTTGATAAGTGGAGGGTGGTGTAATGTTTCTACTGTTGGTTCTAATCTGCAGTGTGTGTGTGTGTGTGTGTGTGTGTGTGTGTGTGTGTGTGTGTGTGTGTGTGTGAGTAGAGAGAGTGAGAGTGAGAGTACAAACTGTTGTACTGATAAACATGTTCCAGCTCCATATCATCAGCCTGATATGGCACTGCTATCAGTCATGTGAGAAACCCATGTGTTATGTGGACACACACGCACAACACACACTTCCCATAAATAGAAATTATTTTGGGTCCCATCCAAATAGATTTGCCCCCACCCAATAAGTTTTCAGTGATATTTTGACTTCCCTTCTAAACTCTGCCTCCAAAAGATTACAAAGTAAAAATACTGACGTCAGCAGGCGATCGCAATTTGAATGAATTTGAATTTGTATTTGAATTTACCTGATAACCAGGACAGATGCGGCACACCAACCCTTGACAAGTCAATACCATTACTCAATAGTATTTGATAAATTATTATAACAATCAGTTAAAACATTCTGGATAGCATCTTTGAGTTTACATGTTCTTCCTTATATTTGGACATTGATCTAGATATTTTTCCACAGCACACGTTGCAGACACATAAACAGACAAAGAATTGGCTAAATGCGAGGCAAAAACAGAGAAAGCATGCCTTGAGCATCTTGGAGAGTGAACTGGAGACGTGAGTAAGTATACCAGCGGGTCGTCATCTTTATCCTGGGCCATTCTTGTGCTGTCAAAATACAGTTTTCACCACATCTACTTCACAGGTTGTGATCATGGTGTGGCACAATTCCCTACTGGTGTACCCATTTTTACTGCTCATGTTTTAATTTTTTATTTTTTTTTATTTACACAGACTCCATCCATAGCGTGTGGTTGCATGCCAGCCATGTTTTCTGAGGAGTTTTGAGTAGGATACCCTGTGTCCTTGCGTGTGTCTCTGTGACACTATTCCCCACCTGACCTCACCTGGTGGCTGAGGCCAATAGTTTTACACATAGATGATCGGCTTCACTGTGTGCATTTTGAGTTTTGCCAAGCGATAATGCAGTTGGTTATGAAGGGTTTTGGAAGTGTGGGCTATATTAACTGGTACTGAATTAATTAACTGGATCATTTTGACTACAGGATCATGGATACACATTGACTTATTTTAATGTGCAAAGTAAAAGTGATCTGTCAATAAGTCAAAAATAATATAAAAATATACCCTTATTATACATAGAATACAATACGTTGTTTATTCTGGCTTAACATGAACCAAAAGTTTCCAGTGCTGCATTTAACCCTTCAACATATGGGCTCCAATGTGGATTTGGAGCATAAACAAGAAACAAATCATTACTTTAGGTTTCTGGAGTTACTACTGACTTACTGTTAAATAAGACAATGTTATATTTGTTTGAATAAGGGTGCTGCTGTTGACCTTGATTGGGGGACAAGTTGCTAAACTATGGATGAAAATCCCAGCAAAAAACATTGGTAACTTGATAAGTTGTTCCAATTTAACGGTGTCTGCAACGCCATCCAACAGTATCCCTCACCAGGGGGCAGCTGCAGCAGCACGGTCTCAGGCACAGTAGTAGCTGCAGCGGGTATGACTGTGGTAGCTGCATATTTGCACTGTCGACAGACAGCTGCTCCGGGCTACACTGAGGTGTTGGCTCACCTCTCCGTGCACTCCACGCATCCTAGGCCCCCTCCAGGCCGACTCTGTACTCTCCCTTCTGGGGGCTACCCTCGTCTAGGGTTACCCATTCCACGGGGAGCCTGCATGACTGTCTGGTTGGCTCACCGAAGGCCTCGGTCTATATTCTGGGGACTGCTCACACCACAAACGCAAACACGTGCAAAAACAAATGTACATGCTTGTACGCTCGTTACTTCATATCCTTAGGATGATTGTGGATCTCCTTCACGCACACACACACACACACACACACACACACACACACACACACACACCTGACACAGTCTGTCCTCTAAGCTCCTGACAGCCGCCAATCCAAAGCTAATATTTTACCGACTAGCAAACAGCTTGACTCAGGGTGGGTAATCTGCAAAGCTGTATTTTAGTGTCAACAGGCCTCTGTGTTTACACACAGCACCAGTGGTTAGTGTGAATATTATAGATTGTGTGTATCTAGCATGGGCTCTGTGTGTGTGTGTGTGTGTGTGTGTGTGTGTGTGTGTGTGTGTGTAGGGGGGTTGGTATCAGCTGTAACGTGCGTGGGAACAGTATAACGCTGGCTCTAGGGCTGGGAATGGAAGAGTGACCAGCCCTGCCAACACTTGCCCAAACAAACCTTTTGGACCGAGCTTGCTGCAAACACACACACACACACACACACACACACACACACCATTTGGCCCTTAAGTAGACACTGGCATGTGCTCCCTTGTGCGCTAGTAAGAAGGAGGCGGCAGTGCAAACACTTTGTCAATGTCACATTCCCACTGTGAACGGAGGGGAAAGTCACGTTTTACCCTTGAAATGGCCCGCCCACAACACACACCCCTGCCGCGCCTTGCAATGCCAAGCGCCAACACACACACACACACACACACACACACACAGAGCCATAGTGGTCCTGTCACAGTCCGACATGAACTTGAGCCCCTTTTGTAAGCTCGGCATTTATGCTTCACAGCGGAGGGTGATGGGAAATAAGGGAGAGAGAGAGAGAGAGAGAGAGAGATGCAGAGTGTCAAAGGAAGGACTTGAACTTAATGTCACAGACGCGTAATTCTTTTATTGAAGTTAACTCTGCCCATTGTCTGTCTTTGTACATCCTTATCACAAATTTCAATCGTATGAAATGTTCGGAATGTAGTCCAGCAGCGGTTCATCTCCTTTTTGAAATGCCTGTTGGTGTAAGCTGCCCGTCTGATCCAAAAGGTGTTTCTCACAGTATCTGTCATGTGAGCATCACTTAGCAGCAGAACATGGAGTGTAAAATGATGTCCTGTTCTGAAAGTCACAAGCCTTTAGAAACAGCATGTTGTGCCCATGTTTGTATTTCCGCTGCATCCTCAGAGGACGTTATTACTACATGTTTATTAAGGCTGGACTAAGACGGACAAAACGTGCGCGTGCCAAGTTGATGCCACAGCAAACTGAACAGCTCGACTTCTTTCCCTCATGCAGGAAACTAGAAATAGCTCAACATGTTGGGTCGCTTAACAATAAAAGCCTTCTGCAGGCCAGATAGCTACTTGAAAGGTTTAACTATGAAGCAGCTGCACTGCTAACTCCTTTGCTTGATAAAAACTGTGTGTTGTGGGTTCTGATCATGGTCGCTCACAGGTGCATTACAGCAAAGCTATCCAGCTTAATGGAAATATGCCAGTTGTTCAGATTTGAAGAAAAACACAAAACATCTGAGACATCATCAGTGGGTTTCCTCGGGGACGTTTGAAGCTTGGATTTGGGTTTACACCTCATCCCTTTGTCTCTGTTATAAAGAGCCACAAACTAAAACTTAACTTCGGCAAAAACAAGGGACAGCTTAGGACAGCTGGATGAAGCTGAGCAGGGATGAGCGAGGGGTAAAAACAAAAATCTCCTGTATGAATGATTTTCAAAATGGCCACCTTAGCATACATCAGAATCGCGTCAATAAATTTGGTTAGGATAATGCATCAACTTTGCATTTCACGATAGAAACGGTTGAATTCTTCCGACGACTTTAATACAGTCAGAGTTCTTGGCACCAGCGTCTTGTGGCCATTAGAGAAATTACAGCTTTAGGGACTTTGGCTTTGGCTTCACTGCTGAGCCGTGCTGGTTCCCACTTTGCATTTGACCCACAGCCTCTGGCATCAAACAAGGCAGGGCTCAAGACTAAAATGTCTACCAATCTGTTGGCCTATGGCATTTTATTCACTTCATGCTCATGCAAAACTGGGGTGTGAAGGGAGAAATTTGACTCACTGGGCTATTACACTGTAATGTGAATTTAGATTAAACACAGATGTAAATAATAAAAATATACTGGCTCCACACGCTGTTTTCCCCCACTGCCTCTCTCTGCCGTTGCTGGCCACTTTGTGTTACTGGGTTAGCTCTCTGAACGAGTCTGTCACTGAGTCGCGGCTCTCACTCGGTCTTCGGAGGCAGTTGAAGTAGCAAAAAGAAATGACAAAAATCGCCAGGTTAGTGATCATGCATCAATGACACCAACTCCGCTGAGAACTGACTCAAGTTTTTTCCTCATTGATCGGTTTCCATGATCAGATGAAGAAGGCATTAATCCTGATCGCATTTTTACTGAATATTGGCTGAATACGATTGCACGTATATGTGGTCAAATCAAGTCACAGTTCACTAGTACATATTTAAGTATTTACACAAACCCTCACTTATTTTTTGTAAATTTACTGTGTGGGTGAGCAGCTTACTCAAAATTGGAAAAATATTGGATTTACAACCATAAAAGCACCAAATCAGATTCAACCAAACTTGTTGAAATGTTTTGCACAGGCACTTTAGTTACTGTAGTAGCTGTCTAACAATGTCTCAAATTGGTTGCATGCCAGGTTTTTTTCAGTTTACCTCCATAAAACTCTACAAAGTTCTTTAAAACTCTATTTTCATTTTATGGGGGAGCATATGGAAACTTGCCTTTCACCGAACACCTGGAGTTGTAGCCAGCTGGTGTTTGCTCGCAGCAGTCTGAGAACAAGCTAAATTCTGTTGTTGTTTGGAGTTTACTGCCAGACTAACAGTCCGCTCATTGTGCTCCCAGCGATTCCACGTGAGCACGTCTACATACGGCTCTGTTTCCTATCTCAGCTTAGTCCCGCTGCGTGAGGTCACGGCACTCAGGTTTCTGATGTCGGGAGGTCGGTTGATGTCAAAACTTTTGACAGTTTGAGTTACCCCAGGGCCTCAGTGGTTCCAGGACTCGTTTTCTGACTCCTACTGTACAGTTAAACAGATGCTGACAACATGCTATGGGGATGTTTGCTCAAAGCAAACAGACTAATGTATTGTGATTGTGTGTGTGTTTAAATCAAAATGCAATGGGTGAATTGCAAGAACTCAAACTCAAAAAACAGCCCAGTGGCTTTTTAAAACACGCTCTCGTCATCATAGCTGATATTATAGTCTTATGCCCTTTAAATGGTATTCAAACGGTCCAGTGCACAGTGCAGCATTCTCACACTTCCTTGTTTCAAACACAGACATAAAACCTGCCTTCATTATGTCATTTAGCTTTAAAATTGGGTTTAAGCTGAGGACAGGCCTATTACCAGGTCCGTAAGTCAGCTGGGGCCAAGCAAATGAGGAAGCTTGCAGTATTCCTATAAACTGACATTTCAGAAACAAAGCAGTGTGCGCACACCACACACGCACAAATGTAAATTCCCGAGATAAAAGCGGCTGGACTCGGTTTCATAAACTGAAAGCTTCCTTCTGAGTTATGACCTCTTACAGCGCTCTGCTGTGTGGGACGGCACATTCCAGTAACTGAGTGCTAGGCCATAAATGCGGACAGGTTTGGACTGAGTGAGTATGTGTATGTGCGCTTGGGCACCAGCCGTTGCATACACAAAAGCCCTAGATGGAGTCTACCTGTTGTAAGAGTGTTTTATGAGAACACTGTCCACTCTGACACACTCCAGCTGCAGTGAGTTTTTGAGAGAAGGCTGCTGGTTTGAGGAGAGGCCTGGGGTGAATTGGCCCGATGCCTCAGCCGGCGAATGACAGGGCAGTGTTGACGCCAAAGAACAAAGCAGCATGCTTGTCGAGCAGTAATATATCAGCAACCAATGTTTTTTTTTTTTTTTTACTGGCGGGTTACATGGAGTGCTTTAAGGGGCCTTGTATAAATGTGCTTTTAGCCGCGCTCTGTGAAAGAAGTCGAGTTGAGGGGTGGGGGAAAGGGGAGACTTGCTTCATATTCTCACAGGCTGTCTACACTGCAAAGGAATTTCTTTCGTTTTTTAAACATCATCCCCAGGCTCTAATTGCTTCTCTAGGCCAGCTTAATGCCCCCCCCCTCCCCTCTCCCCTTGGAAGTCTTAACCTTCTGGGGAGGGAAAACAAAACTTAAGTCGCCAACCAGTGCGCCTGTGGACAATTATTTGGTGCTTAAACCTACTAACACTGGTAAATAAATTCTCCCTTCCTGTATAGGCTCATCTCATATGTCTACAGAACTACAGTAAATATGATTAATATTCAGCCAGAGCAGTTGGCCCCTGACATTGTGTCCATTAGTATGTTGATGTGTGGAGACACATTCTCACGGCCGATTGCACTCCACACTGCAGCACAAAAACAAAACGGTCATGTGATAAGAGGGGCCCCTTACAGAGGGAGACAGACAGGCAGAGAAACGGGGCGGTTGTGTATGTTTAAATGAAGACAGGGGGTAAGGTTTGGCTCCTGTGTATTTACTAAATGATGCACATCCTTGCTTGACAAACAGTACCGTGCAATCCAGCTCATTCACGCAAATTTCACAGAAAAACTAACTTTGGCAGGGAGAGAGTTAACGTTTTTGTGAAAGGTTGTGAAACACCAAGCTCAGAGTCTGAACGGCTCCTTCAGCATTCTTACCACATCCTGAAACTACGTCAATCCGACGGTACTGCGCAGAAAAAAAAGCCTTATCGGTTCAGTTAAAATCAACAAAGTAACTCCCTCAGAAAGAAGCACGGTAGTGTATTCCCTTATCATGCTCTGCACAGAAACATCCATAGTGTTGGTGAAACGAGCAGCACTATCTCCCGCCCTTATGCACTGGTCTATCATCATCATCTCCTGTCCCTTAACATCAAAAAAGATAAGGAGTCGATCTACGGTCAGTGGCCAACATACTCTTGATAGTATCTCTGATTGTGATATGATGGACCGAGCAGACAGCAGATCGGTGTTTCCAGTCTAAGCTGCTTTTCTCCCATTATCGCCAAAAGCCATGTGACTGCCCAGGCCTCATCAATACCATGCATCTGTTTATTGATTCTTGTATCTCTGCTGGATTTTTTTTTTTTTTTCCTTTTTTGAAAACGTTGTCAATTACACAGCCCCCTCAGAGCCATGTGACTGTGTGTGAATGTGTTAATAGTACCAAATCGTGACAGCCAGCCACATGGCGTAGAAACTTAGTCCCAGTCTCAGTGCTGCTATGTGCAACATCTCTGAAATGCGCGCAGTAATGCAACTTCACGTGCAAATACATGTGTGTTTTGTAATTTGTACAACATGAGTCTTTCATTCTGCACCAATCTTATCTATCTCAGCTCTGTGTTTACCCCTCACACCAGAGAAGCCAGAGCGGACCAGCATGCATCACTATATACAAGCAAAATTCTAATCATCTTCCACCTCACTTTTAGGAATTAAACAACAAGCAGCCAACATGCATTGTAATAAAACAATAGGGGCATTGTAATAGATAAATGAGCCCATTTATTTAGTGCCATTGCTGTTTTCAACGCCTCTTCAACAGCATATTTACACCCAATCATAAGCATTCCACGACCACAGTGTGACATATTCTTCTGAGACTCTGTCGTGTCTTCAACCCTACTCTTTCGTCCTCTGTTTACAAGAGGAAATGTCTTCATCTGCGAGGGATGGGGAGGGGGGAGGGGGGGTAGAGGAGAAAGAGAAAGAAAGAGAGGGAGCTTGTGAGTGAGCGGAACAAGATAGCCAGAGAAAGAAAAGAGACTGAGACTCCGGCCATCTGTGAGTCTGGCAGCGGGCCAAACCACTGCCCACAGAGCCCAGGCACATGCCTAACTGCCTCTTTCTGCAATGGTAGTCCAGAACTGCTTCCACAAACAACAGGCCTGTGGAACCACACACAAAAACACAGCAGCCACCAAGGACAAATGCACCCTTATGGTCATAAATAGGGCCCGAAACACAATATTTGTGAAGTGTAATTGCTTTGCGACAAAGGCTGAGTGACACTGCTGTATGCGTGCATGCATGTTCACCCAATTCTGCCACTGTTCAGAAAGAAAAAAAAAAAAAAAGACAAATGACTATGTCAGCAGGTCTTTATGTTGAATTACTGAATCCATTGCTGTCGCTGTCTTGTTTTTGCACAAGCCTTGTGCGAATTCACAATGTCTCCACAAAAATGACATGCCTTGTTTCACTGGAAACTCAATTAACACGACCAAGTGCACTTATTGCAAATGACACCTTTTCTCACAACAAAGGAGCATGATAACAGCACAGCTCACACATGTCGATTGAAAATGAACTCTGGCCCACTTGAGAAATCAACTGGTGAACCTGACCAAGAGAAACAACAGCTTTACACTTGTGTTTGTATGCAGAGGAGGTGCAATCTAGCATTATGTGGAGATGCGTTGTCTCCTGAGGTTTTGGGACCTCTCCAGGGATGAGAAGCAAGGTCCAAGAACCACCAAGGCGCAGGAGAGCTCCAGGCCCTCTGATCAGTTTTCTAAGTCTTCCTAACTGAGGCAGAGAGTGATGATGGGAGTAAATATATGGATAGAAAGGTGAACGGATGGTTGGAAAAGTTTTGTCCAACCAGCTTATCCAACATTTCACGACATCGGTCAACAACAATAATGACCCAGCGGAAAGAATAGACCACTGATGGTGAGCAACATTGAGGGCCTTTGATAACCAAGCCTATGCATTAGTCTTTGAGGGAGCTGCCTGTGATGGTGTGGTAGGTTCAAAGCGGACACACATGGATGGTTATGTGGAGCAGCGTCTTGCACAAAGCACTAATGGACGGCCCATTGAAGAGGATGCTCACACAGTCAGGCACGGTGACTTAATGCCTGGTTAATGTGTTGGGAGATGCCATGCAGCGCTGTGGGGGTTTCTGTTCATGACCAACTAGCGGGACATGATCCAAAGAGATGAGAATACACCCTGCTGCTTTTGTGCAAAACTACTGGAGCAAGAGTGAGGATGTTTTTCAATTTTAAGTTTAACACAGTGGGGAAGGAGTTCATTGACTCATGGCTTGATGTGCAACTTTTCTCAGAGCTGAGGTTGCAGGCTCACGTGAGTTACAGTTAGTTAAGCAAGTGTACTGGGCAAGGGCCTAATGGACAGCACATCATCTGGGACACATGCTTTTTCACAACAGTGACTCAATGCTTGGTTAATGCATTGAAGATGCCTTGTACTGCTGCGCTAGCTTTTCTTAGTACATAAGAGTCGAGGAAAGTGTGATCCCACAACAGGAAGACTGTTGTTGTGGCCTACCTTTTCTTCTCTTTCACCGCAGAGCCAAAATATAGAAGCAGGCTTACCAGAGGCACATTTTCAAGAGTTCAAGACTGTGAGAAAGCAGGAAGTTCAAGTATGACTCAATGATTTATGTTTCTCCTGTCAATGTGTCAAAGGCTGTTAACACAAATAACAGTGTGGCACGTTCCCTCTGACAAATGTTGCAAGTCCCAGGAGTAAACTGGTATACTTTAGGCATCACTCTGTCTGTGTAAGCCAAGAGGGCCTTTATCTGTGGCCAACATGCACAAATGCAAAGTGGTTTTAGGAGATTGGCCGGTCGGTGTGTGTTTTAGGTCTAAGAGATAAGAAAATGTTGTGTGCATCTGTGCAAGCGAGTGTTCACTGCGTGCGTGTTTGTGTCTGGGCCTAGATATCCAACAACCACCTGCAAGATTCCTGTGGATTATTCATGTATTTGTTTGAAAAAGTGGTTTTAAAGGCCTGTGTGATTCCCAGAGCCAAACCCATTGTGACTAGATGATATTACAGATGTAAGCAGAAGGACTTTTTTAATTTATTTACCTGTGACAGCTGTCTTGGATCAGGAGCCCCGAAGAGAGAAGAGCTGGAGCTGAAACTAATGGCTCCCCTCCGGCTGAGGACATGCTTGGGAACCGGCCTGTCAAGAGGCAACACCGGCAGCTGATAACATACTTCCATTGAATAGTAGGAGGTGGATCCGGATCAAAAATATAAAAATCCAAAAAAAAAAAAAAAAAAAAAAAAAAATCAAATATATAATGAAAAAAAAAAACAAATGCAAAGCGAAAATAGATGACTGGTGAAAAAAAAAAATCTCCCAAAGCCGACAAAAATCTTTCAATATAGTGGAAAGGATCTGCTGTCGAGCTGCAAAGTATTTCTGTTCATTATGGGCGACTCAAAACTTGTCCAGATCGCCTTCATTGATGCTGCGTCTTATCTACCTCCACCGTTTTACCTCCTTCGGTGTCATTCTGTAGGGGGGGAAAAAAATCATGCTGCTGTTGCATTGGCTCCTTTCCTCCTCATTTTACCGAAATCCGGGCCCACGGACGATGAGACCTCCTTGCCATTTTCTGGGTCTTTATGAAAACGCTTCCTCATTTTCAAAGCAGACAAGAAAAAAAAAAAAAGAGAGAGAGAGAGAGAGACAGAGAGAAGAGAGAGAAAAAAAAAAGCGTCCGCTCATTTGCGTTTACAGATCCGCATATCACATATCCCGACACGAAAACAAAAGGCACGACCACTTCCAAAAAATGTCATCAACATATCATATTGTGTGCAACACCGGCGGACGAGGTGAGGCAGCTCCAGGATGTGAAACCTTGTCAGCCGTGGCAGGGAGGGTTTTTTTTTTTCTCGCTTTTCTTTTCTCTGATTCGGACCTGCGCCGGCGGTGAGATGCAATCAACATGTAGGGCTTTTCCGTCTTTTTTTCAGGAGCTGCATGATGAAGGAGCAGTTGTCTAATTCACCGCTGACCGCGAAGCACAAAAGTGTCGGGCTAAAAACAGGGGAACCCCGACGATCATCTCCTCCGCCGCGATCCCGGCGGGGTGGAAAGAAGACGCGGCGGCACGAAACGCAAAACTGTTAGCCGAAAAACTACAAATTAATCACCTAAAGTGTGTTTATTTCCCTAGAACTACCTACCTATCGTCCTAAACATTAGCCTACTGTATGGTTTTTAAAGCACACACCACCTGCCAGAGATGGTGCTGTTGGAGCGAGCGAAAAAAAAAAAAAAAGACGCCCTTGTCTGAGATCGACCAATGGCGTCGGGGCAACTATTGTAACCTCGACGCCGATTGGACAATGGCGCGGACGGCGTGTGAGCCGAGTTACGTGATTGGTTACGCGGTCTGAGCGATTTCCCAAGACCTATATGAGCAGTCGTTTGCAGACGGCGTGGACTTTCTCAAGGGTATTCCTCCACAACGGGGCTTGCCCTGCAGCGGTCCACATCATTGCCTGTGATTACCTTCCTCTCATGACTCATACTACTTGGGAGCTGAGACTCACCGGGAGTTTGAAATACAGACAAGGAAATACAGCAAAATGTTGCAGCTCTTCTAAGCTGAGGCAATTTGCTCCATATGACTGCATGAGGTGACTCAAAACACGTTCAGATTGTATTGTGAGATAGACAGAGTTACTCATTTTTATTATCTGCGAGCACGGTTTGGGTTTATCAGTCTGTAACAATGCCCCTAAGATAGCGGGCCATTGATATTGGGCCTCGATAAGGTGCAGCTGACCTCATGCTGCAGCCCAGTGAATCAAATGAATCCCCAAGAAAAAAAAAAAGCAAACATGCAGCATCAACAGACCAGAACGTGAACATTTTCACTGGAGGTTTCTGTGCCATGCCCATGTGCTGGGGGACAATGGAAGTGCCATGGCAACAGTCAGGCCCTGTGCCAATGGAGGCATAATCCCCTCCCTCCCCATTTCCATGGGTCTGAATGTAGTCCTCCACAATCATACCCCCCACAAAGAGGTCCTGCATCTTTTCCAGGCAACTAAGGCAACACTGCAAAACACAACAACAAATGTGCCGCACACACTGGTAGGGGTGGAAAGAGTACTAGAATAGCCACCTCAAGTAGAGGTATACTGTGATATGACTTCTATTTTATTTGTGAAGTACTTGTGTTTGAAACTACTAAGAGAAAACTACAGAAGTAACAGCCCACAGTAAGAGTTACATATGTTCACCTTAAAGGCAACTATAGTGCTCTAAATACAACCATTTCATAATTTATGCCGTACCGCACAAACCCTCACCAATTCACAGATATCTGGCAAAGCAGAGAACATCTTTTAAAAGATTTTTCAGAGAATTTGCTTAGAGGGAAACTTATATTTCATATATTGCTAAATTAGCCATAACTGTAGCTTTCTCATCACCGTCTGTCTTTGCAAACCTGAGTAGAATGCTTAATAAAAAATTGATTGATGTAATATTGGCAAAGTCAACATGGCTGAAAAATGTGCTCAATTACTTTATTCAATTTAATTTAATACTTACCACCCTGGATACCGGAACACTTTGCGACTGAGAATACACTTTAAAACCATTTAATTTGATGTTAACTGCTACTTAGTGTAAATGACTAACATGTCACATCTTGATTCTTAAAGGTATTTGCTGCAAACAGAGCAGAGAAGGTCAAATACACATGGGTGGTTTTTGCATTCACAGTTTACAAACCTGTTGTTGCCAGACAACTCTGAAACTGCTTGATCTGGTATATGACTACGTTAATGGCACGTCACGAGTGTGTGCACAGGACAGCACATATTTTACGCTCACTCCTCTGAGTGTACAAGCGGGAAAAAGATTTGTTAAATAATTTCTTCCACAGCCCCTTTTTTTTGCTGCATTCACATATGCATGCAAACTACCACACAACGTGCACACATACACACCTTTGCAGCATGGCAGGTGTGTTTAACTTCTCTACAATCAGCCTCAGGAGCTTTGGTATTACAGGTGAGCTGCATACCTGCTTATTCCCCTTGGTACTGTATCTACCTGTGAGGCCCCTAATGCTCCACTCCCCCAGACTCCAGTCTTGCAGAGAGTTCTCTGGAGACACATTGCGATCCACCATGATGTCTCTAATTGATTTACCTGTTACCCTCTGACGACACTGTGAGCATCACAGGAGTCATTATCTATTGCTTCATTGCCCACACAGCAGTTTTACGCCTATAGTGCTTTTTACAGATAAAGTGGTCTTCACATACAGATCTATATCTGCATGTGTAAACAAACGCAACCACACATTAACACACACACACGTGTCTGCACACAGACATTCTTGATTCCGGTTTTAATTTTAGATTTGATGTAACTGCACATCCTCTTTGCATGACTGTCTAATATTTTTAATTACATTTTCATCACAATTATTAATTACACTTGCACCTATTATCTTACTTTTATTGAAATTGAGGTCAAATTGGAAGAAATAAACAGCATTTATTTTACACTGTTACACTGTAATATACTTTCCTATTACAAACACCTAAAAGTGTATTGTTGTGTGTATGTAGAGCCATCTTGTGGTGAAAAGTAGCACTTACAAGGACGGTGTGCTTGTGGAATCAAAAATGTATTATATATAAAATATCAACATTAATTACAGTATATCTTGAGTATACTTTAAAAGAATAGGAGTTAAGCTTGTTTTATAATCAGAAGTTATTAACTCTGCAGTGAAACTAATAATAGTATTCTCCAATATACAGACAACTACACTATATAATGCCTGCCAAATACAAGCAAGATTCAAACCTGGCACATATTACTTGTGCTAACACCTACAGTTTGATGAAAGCTTGAATTTTGTACTTGGGTATGTGCAATGGGGAAAAGTATGTAGTGTGGGTGAAAAATAATAAGTCCAGAATTGCTAAATTTAATGACTGAGCCGTAGATGACATCAAGCTGTGACAGCTTAATCTGTTATTCATGTGTTAATGAAGTGACAAACTTCTTGTTTCCATCCACATTATTTATACAAACTGAAAGTTGTATGAATCATACGATCTAAATGCAACAGCAAAACAATGTTACAATGTAAACCTGATTCGGTGACTGCATGGATGTCAATATGCAGTAGTGCATCTACTGGATATAGTTTGCCCTCTTCCTACCACTAGATAGCACTCTTTTACTGTGTTAAAGGCCAGTAGGCTTTACAATCACAGCTCCTAGGTAGAAACTACAGTATGATGCTCCTTTGGTCAGCATCAACATTCAGGTTGTTTAGTGATTGGCATTGCAAGAAATTGATGGCTGGAAAAATAAAATAAAATAAAATAGTGATAGCAGCAACAACAGTATCTAAACTCTCAAAGACTGATGTACTGTAATATTGAAGCTCATCAATTAGCACTAATAGGGTGTCAGGGGACTTTTGTTACATCTCTCTCTCCCTGATCCCGTACTGGTGCTATCTAAAACAGGCAGGATATTCGCAAACAAATAAAAAATACATAAATAAAAAAATAATAAGGTGGCATTAGGGGTTGTATGGATGTCTTTGGTGAAAGTAGTTAATTTTGTTAAGATATTAATGTGTATATGGTGAGTAACTGGCCAATCCCAGAGGGGGCATGTCATAGGTAATCTACCGTGTAAAACGGTGGGATTTGCTTTCTTGTTTAACACTGTCGCTGCATCATATAAAACTTGATGAGGCATTACACAGGTCTCTCTATCTTCTCCTCTCAGCCCACAAGTATAAAAAAAAAAAATCTGTGATTAAGTTGCACATGTAAAATGTCTTAAAATTAACTTCAAACATCCATGAGAGTAAACGTGCAAGCATTCTGTGTGTTTACCGTAACCTTAGTGTAACCTGCTTAATGCAGGCAGGCATCCTGCTGGATGCTGAAATCAGCCTGCTTCACTACACTTTGAATCAAAGTGTTAAAGATGAGACAATGAGGACTGCACTTCTCATGGTGCAGAGGTTTAAGCCAGGCTGAGAGAAGCACTTGAATGCTGAGCGCATCTCAGTTTCCCATGAACATCAGCTGCAGTGGTGCCTGTTAAAGCAGACTGACGTCTCTTTTTACGTCATTGTATGGGAGAGGATGTTACATAAAACTCCATGAGGAAATCTGGCTGTTTGATTTCTTATCGTCAAGTGACTATATTTTAAACATTTTGTAAGGCATCTACAAATCTGAGGCTCCACATCACATTTTCATGCAACCCATTATCTGTGACCCTACATGACTTTTTATGTATTCTATTTCCAATATTTGTAGATTGTTTAGAATTATAAGATTTATGTTCTATGATATTTGTGTGTCAATGTGTTCTATTACTGTGCTTGGATATCTTGAAAACAGTTGTGAAACCTTGATCCATACAATAACCCTGCATGACCAATCCTTACTGTCATTATAACTACCAGTTTGATATTATATGCCATGTGTTTGGATGTTTATGGTCAATGTGACCAGCATAAGCTTACATCAGTGTCTTTTGCTGCTTGCTTAACTATGACCACCCAGTTTAGTGGTTTGACTGTTGTATTTAAAGTAAAAGAGGATGTGGCTGAAGTGTAAATGTGCACTAAATCTTTTGCAATACATTACTGTTAGTGTTTTTGTACTGTGTGTGTAGTTTGTTTTTATAGCAGCCTTAGATGGTTGAAGAAAAGGCTGCTTGGTTCAACCTGCCTGTCTGGCTTTCGTCCACAAATTACTAAAAAAAAAAACATCACAAATAAAGAGCACCTAAATGTTGGTCAATAAAATAATGGCATATACATTTTTGTAGCCAAAGTCAAGTTTTGCATGATGATATTCAGAAAGGAACTATGCTCTTCCTGCTTTGAATCATATGCAATTATCTAAGCAGATAAAATGTTGCTATTCATTCAACATTTATATTCAATATATTTATATTCATTCATATTCAAGGTGGTTATAACAAGTTAAACATTCCTGTATTTTCATTAAGATGTGTGATGTTAATTTGTAATGCCTGGTTAGATTTTCAGTATATGGCAATTTACCTGGCTTCTATTTAGCAGGTAATGATAAAGAAGGAACTGAGGATAGAGTCAGTGTCTACCTCAGGAAAGGTCTCTATTCTTTTTTTGTTCTGGATTTGCAGAAGTCGTGCACACAGGAAGCCCCTAATAAGTCTCATGAATACACATGGACCCACGTCAGAAGATTCTGAAGGTTCTGAAGCTCACAGTCTAAAAATTCAAAAAATAAAATAGATATGAAAACACCTGTTTCGTACATTATCATAACTTCTGCACACTTACTATGTATATATATATATATATATATATATATATATATATATATATATATATATATGCAAGTTTACAGTAAACCATCCCTGTTATTGACTTTTTGTTTGTGCATTAAAAAACGAGACAACCAAGGGATTAACTAACAACGTTTAATCCCATTGCTGTAATTTAAATACTTTGTGTACTTGTACCTTTTAAGTATCTCCTTAAACTAAGTGATTTAACTTGTACTCAAGAGTATTTTTGTACTTTGCTACATTTTAAATCCTAATTATTACAGACTACAAATACTGTAAACTGTTCATAATCATTACAAACTAGTTCATGCATGAATTAGCCAAAAATTGGCTTTACTTTTTTGTGAACTTGTTATTTTCACTTTTCAATATAGAGAATCAAGTTTTAACTCTTAGATTACTAGTAGATATGTACTAGCCATTACTAGTTGAATTTGGTTGAATTTTCAGCAAGATGACAGTATTTCTAGTTGATTCAGGTATGTTACTTTTTCACCACATCCTAAGTGATGTTTTGAGGACAAGAATTCCATTTCAGTGGATCTTTTTAAGACAAATGTGGAAATGGAAATGCAGAAATAGACAACATTATCTGAGAATGCTTACCAAGACCTTTTCAATCACAGGCAGTGACTGCTTACCATCTGTTTGAATACAATATGACTTCCACCTAACTGAAATATTCATACAAGCGAACAGATGGCACCCTTTGCTCTGCTCCCTGTTCTGTTCCCACATCAACTTTTATCTTGCTTATGAGCTTGTAGACCTTTATGCCTGCGGTTGTATGTGAGTGCATGTGTGTAAAACCTTCTGTTGTGTATTTTGTGGCCTTGGCAGTAGCTAGAGACCCTTTTACTATAAACTCAAAACAGTATGTACCATCTTTGGGCAAAATAGAAGGAAAAGGAGGGTCACACCAAGTTCTTTAAACTGGCAGCGTCTGGTCTCGAGACTATGCAATATTGGCTTTTCATCATTAACAATCTTCAAACTGCACTTAATTTGTCAATCTTCAGTCTTCATTGCATTTTTAAGAAGAGGCACTTCAATATTGTGAGTCATACAGCAATGGCTTAAAAATTATGAATTCACTTCAATCACAAAGACATAACCCAGAACAGCGTCTTAATAGATCTCATTTGAATTCAATTTTAGGAGTCATGTAAATGGTGAGTATTTGAGCAGTCCTTGCTCATTGTTAATGCATATGTAATCATACTACTTCAGCCTTTTTAAAGACTACTAATTAATCCTGAATTAAGTAGTGTGCCCATAGCAACACAAAGTAACGACAAAACATCATTTGTAGTAGATCACAAGAAAAAGATATAAACAAAATCAGGTCAGATCAGGTGAAACACCAATGCCCATGCTTATGATATATAATGGCAAAAGGCAATAAGTTGCAGAAACATTACAGTTATTAGTAGAATATGAAGGTGGGGATTTTTTCACTCTATTTGTTTCACTTCTATATTTTCACAACATTATTCTCACCTTTGAGGTGTTAACTTGGTACATGCTTTCAGTGTCTTTACAGCTGTGGGATGTAGTCTCTGGACTGGCACCAAATGAAACAAAGAGAGACAAATTAGAGAGAGGAGACATTCATTCATTTTCAGTGATGACAAATTTGTAAGTTGCTTTGGACAAAGCATTCGGATAAATCAATGTTATTTCAATCAATACTATGTGAAATAAAACACATTCATATTTTCATATTCATACATTACTGGAGACGTTTCTATTTCTAATTTAAATTACTTCACTGCTGACGAGAATCATTGGACATTGGATAGCATTTGTGAATAACACATTTACACAAGCCATTATAAACAAAGAGACATTATTAGTGTGTGATGCTTGCTGCAGTCCTCAACACAACTGCTAATTATTGTTTCTGAGTCATCCATCTAAATGTGTGTGCAGCGCATTTGTAAGCACAGTCAAAGCAAATGATAATGTTTGGCTTCATCACTGGTTGCAACCAAATCAGACACTAAACAATCACCTTTAAACCCCCTTTTGAACAGTGCGCTTGCAGGTGCGATTGTTTTTCATTAAACACGTGGCTCAACAATGCAGAGCATGCAATATGCTTACTGATGAGACCTCCACTGTAATCAAGCAGTGCTGAACATTTGTAAACTAACCTTATTTTCTGACAGTAGAAAAGCTGTGATCTTTCCACCAACATATTTAATCAAGTCAACAGAATGTTAACAGAGGACAGTTGAGGCAATTACTAATTGGTATATTTCCGACTCATTCCTCAATAAAAGTCTGCAATATCAAAGGAACAGAAAATAGCATGTGAGACGGTAAAATTCAGCTTTTCCAAAGCAAGATAGTTATTATTTGCTTTTAGTGTACTAATGTAGCAATGTGGAGAAGATCATGAATTGTACCATTGATGCATGCCAGCACTCTAACTACAAACACATACACAATTTTGCTTTTTTTCCTTATTTTCCAGCATTTAATAAATTTGTTAACTAGTTAAAAAAAACAAAAAAAAACACGGACTACTTGACCGATACAAGGGGTCGTCTGCGGAGGTGCTTGGGAAAAAGAACCTCCTTCGAGCCGGATTCGAACCAGCGACCTAAGGATTACCACGTATCCGCTACAGTCCTCCGCTCTACCAACTGAGCTATCGAAGGGAGCTACTGCACAGCCCACCACAAAAAATATTTTAATAAAAATACAAGATATTTCATGTGGGGATTCATATAAAGTACGAACGGAAGCGAACAGGCTCGACCGACGACGCTTCGCTCTGGTCGGCGAAACTTCGCTTCCGCGACAGTTCGACTGATTTCGAAACCAAAGCGAACCTAAGCGAAAGATTCGCGGTTATCCTGAGTAATATGACCCAATGGCATTAATGTAACATTACAGAGACACTTAACAAAACGAGCTTCGAAGCCAGATATGATTGATTTATTTCAAAATGAAAAGTCATTTTATTATGATACTGTCGGGGAATTAGCTCAAATGGTAGAGCGCTCGCTTAGCATGCGAGAGGTAGCGGGATCGATGCCCGCATTCTCCAGAGCGAACTTTTACATTTTATCTTACTACGGTAACAATAATCAGCCGGATATTATAAAGTACAGCCGCGACGCAGTTGGCTTTCACTTGTTTTGCTTCACGGACAAATTTAGAGATGGAATAACAAACAAAAGAAGGTTTTTCACAAAACTCAAAGGTGGTAAACTAGCTTAGTTAGCCGTCCACGTGCGAAGAATATTTAGCAACGCAACAAAAACTTGATAAAAACTCTTTTTACAGATACTTAAATGTGTTTTAACGCTGTGTAAAACACTCTTCCCTTGGTGTTGTAGATAAGTAATGTCGTAAAATACCTTCTGATGGTCGTCGTTCATTTGGTGACCGAAGTTGCTACGGAGGTCAGCTGAGTTACTAACATTTAACATGGTAAACATGTTACATGTGCTTTTATACTCCTAGAAACACAGCTGCTCATCCTAAAAAAACATAACATTTAGTTGTGAAAACCGATGGATCATTCAAATCAATCATGTGCTCGTGTGCCGACGTTGGGAGAAGTACATGTTTAAATGTCAGGAGCGTGTTTAAGCAGATAATATATTTCACTTACACCCACTCTGGGTCACCTCTACATCTTTCTTACCCACTGCCCTAAAACACACTTACACGCACTGCGCAGTCGCCCCCCGGGTCCCGTGTGAAAGTGGAGGAGGATGCAGGGGGGGGGCAGGCGGGCGGGCAGCTGTTCGGCGCAGCCCTGCTCCGTTTCAAATATGGGCAAGGTAAAAATGGCAACCTTTGACGTGACAGCCATAGCTGCTAAAAACAGAACTGACACCAGCGAGATAGGAGCCCGCACACACCCGCCAGGACGAGAGCAGCAGGCCCACTCCTCAGCCCGACGCTGCGGACTCTTTACCAAAACTTCACCAGCTTCAGTGGCCATATCTGGTCGGAGAGCGGGGGGTGGGGAGGGTTGGTTTTGCAGTGTTTTAAGTCTTGCTTAAAATCTGTTTGTCAAAAATGAATTCCATGGACAACTTGGAGAAACAGCTGATCTGTCCCATATGCCTGGAAATGTTTACAAAGCCTGTGGTCATCCTGCCCTGCCAGCACAACCTCTGCAGGAAATGTGCCAATGATGTTTTCCAGGTAAGCAACTGAAGGAAAAAAAAAAGTTTTAGTGTTTTTAGTATTGAGGGAAACATATTCAATAACTTGAGAAACACTGTTGGCACATATCGGCAGCCTGGAATCATTTATGAACTCTACCTACATTTGTGATGTAACCGGACAACATGAATTACAGTTATATAATATTCTTATATATAATTAAAGAGTTTTAGACAGGAAATCAGCATGCTGTGTGTTATAGCTGATCATAAATGAACATTTAAGGCTGTTAACCAACATTATTGTTGTAATAAGTCCTTACCACCAGAAAACATCTAGAATGTGAAATCCATTTGTTGTTAAGTGTTAGTCCCCGCATTAAAACAGCTTTGGTCATGGGGTTACACTTGTTATTATTTACATTTCTTATCCGTCGAGTGAAACTATCAAGTTAATCTTTGAAACTGAGATGAATCTATCTATTAAAACCACGTGCCATCATACTAAATTTAGGGTTTGGATTGTGACTGTTTACAGGCCTCAAATCCATATCTCCCAACAAGAGCTGGCTCTTTGACGTCTGGTGGCCGCTTCCGATGCCCGTCCTGCAGACACGAGGTGGTTCTGGACAGGCATGGTGTTTACGGGCTGCAGAGGAACCTGCTGGTTGAGAATATCATTGACATGTTCAAACAGGAGTCCAGCAGGTGAGACAGATCAGACACAGACATGTACTCTGTTCAGTTTCTCTCGATGGAAGACGAGATCTCAGGGAACGCTGGGCCCCGTGCTGCAGCGCCACCTTCACAGTTCAGAGAAAGGCTTTGTTTATCATCTTAAATCCTGAGGGCAGTGAACAGAGATGGTAAATGAGAATAAGGATAAGGTGGTGTGATGGCAGGAAGGGTAGCAGTTACTGGTGTGGCCTGACTGCCAGTGGCTTCTGAGTCAGACAGCTAGAGTGGATGACAGGATGTATCTAGTTTTAGTCATCTACACAGAAGATTTCCCTTATCTGAGTAGCTGGCTGTATAGCCAAAAGGCTTTTATGACGAGATCTACAACACTCATACACTCAGGATGGTCAGCCTCATACTGGATCAAGAGTTTGTGGCATTATTTTAGATAAATAAGTGAAATACTTCATGGACAATTAAGTATTCTGAGTAAATTTTATGGGATATATTAAGCTGACAGTAAAAGTATGACTTATTCATGAAAGATAGAAATCAAACAGAATGCTATGCACCTGCACAACTGTATACTGCACGGTGTAATAGTGATGTATTGATTACAGTGGTGACAGTCAATGTGCATGGCAAGGCGAGACTGATGGATCATCAGTGAACTACCTGTGACATTATCAAACTGACATTACGTGTCACATCAATATGCACTGGAATGTGCGGCCTGACAGGAAGATACCGCCGTTTCCTTTAAACCTCTACAGCAGCAAGCCAGCGCCGGAGAGAAAGGAAGAGATGCCCATGTGCGACGTTCACAAGGAGGAGAAGATCAACATTTACTGTGTGACCCATGGTGTGCCCACATGCTCCATGTGTAAGGTGTTTGGAGATCACAAAGACTGTGAGGTGGCGCCTATCACCAGCATCTTCCAGACAAAGAAGGTGAGGCCTGAAATGCTCGTAGAGGTCATGAATACTGTCATGAGATCATCAGAAATGGACAGATACGTACATACAGTACATTCACATGCATTATAACTTTGTCCCAGAGTTGAATCACACTTGATCTCAGGTTGATCTGCCGTGTCTCTGCCCCCCAGACGGAGCTGAGTGACGGGATTGCCATGATGGTTGGTAACAACGACAGGATGCAAGGCATCATTAGTCAGCTAGAGGAAGCCTGTCGTGCCATAGAGGTCAGTGTCCAACTGCTGCAGCGCCTGGCCGCTCACTCACGCAGCAAGCCTTGCTCTGTGCGCACACTAATGCACCTGCACAGACGCACAGACAGAAGTAATGTGTCCTTGTCACTGCCACTCTCTCTGCTTTTATCTGTCTGTGAGCTTTAGACGGGAGAGATGGAGAGGGGTAAATTAATGTTTTTGTGCCTCTGTCTTTTCCACATTTTTCTTCTACAGTACATGCACGTAGCAGGGCACTCCGTTCTGCCTCTGGCCCATTGACATTAAAAACGAGCAGTGTAATTGATGGAGGGAGAACAGACAGCTTTCCTATGGTTCACGTGCCACAGTGGGACATGGCGGGGAGGAAGCTGGAGTGGCTCCAGTCCCCCATGTGTCACCCTCAGTGGCGTCACTCAGGACAGACACGCAGAATGAGCTTCACTTGTCCTCCCTGCACATATGCCACTACCAGACGGGCGGGAGACAGGCTAGCCAGAACATTTGTAGTTTACAGTATTTACACGACTGTACGCAGAAAGCAACAACTATTACCTCATTTCCCTCGGTTTGATCTCGGGTTTTGAATATTCGAAAACTCTGTTGAGTTGCGTCTACATACATTTCTCACCCACAAGAGAGTGATAAATGATTAACATAAGATAGGATCTCAGCATTTCTAATCTTTCCGTGTGTGTGCGTGCGTCTCCTTCTGTCTCTCACTCACGCATGTATAGGAGAATGGTCGGAGGCAGAAGACTCTGGTGTGTGAGAAGTTTGACCAGCTGTACTCCATCCTGGAGGAGAAGAAGAGGGAGATGAGCCAGAAGGTGACGCTCGAACAGGAAGAGAAGGTGAACTATATCCGGGGCCTGACCAGGCAGTACGGAGACCATCTGGAGGAGAGCTGTAAAATCGTTGAGAAGGGGATCCAGATTATGGAGGAGCCAGAAATGGCTTTATTTCTACAGGTCAGAGTCAATACTAAATGGGGTTTAATATATTGGCGTAAACCCATAAAATGCTGACAATTATCAATATTTTATGTATAAATTGAATGGATATTTTGTCTTTCTTTATTGTGTCTCTTTCAGAACACAAAGCCTCTCCTTAAAAAGTGAGTACATATTTTTATGCATCAATAATTACACTGACAACAGGTAAGGGGAAAAACAGTATGTTTGCAATATGAAAAAGATCAAAGAGCAAAAACTACTAACGGGTTTGTCTTTTTTTCAGTACCCTTTTGTTGTTTGCAGTTTTTTTTTTTTTTTTTCAGATTCTTGTGAATGATTTACTAAATTTATGTCTGCGCCTACACATTAAACCAGCAGCCTAATGCAGCAAGGTCACACCTGCTCTCTGGGAGCTGTGCAAAGTAATTCTGTGAAATGTGGCAAATCACTATCTTTAGCTGTGGCATCACGAAATAACTGGTGGAATGTGCTGAACATCACAGATTGACTATATATGACAAGTGCTACATTGACTTCTCTGAGGGTGATGTTTTTCCGCTAAATATTCTTTTTCTCAGGATTGCAGAAGCATCCAGTATAGCGCACTTGGAAAAAGTTGAGCGTGGCTATGAGAATATGGATCATTACAACACCGACTTCAAGAAAGAGGGCAATGCCCTGCGCAGCATTGACTTCATCCAAGGTGAAGCAGACAAACTGGTGATGGTAACATTTTCCTGCTTACAGCTCACACTGGTAGTAATGAGACTTGCATCTCCATTCCTGTTCTTCCTACAGATGACGAAGACGAGGACGAAGAGGACGAGGACGGCGAAGCAGGCGCCGAGGAAGGAGAGGGGGCCCAGACTGTTTCAGGAGGCAGCGCTGTTACAGCCGCCTCCGTCCAACCTTCTGCCCCCCAGCAAATGAACTCCCCCCCAAGCGCAGCCAAGAGCGCCGCCTCGACCTAGCTGTCAGCCCCCGGCCCAGGCAACACCTAAACCAGGAGCAGGATAAGTTTTGCTCCTGGATGTTGATTTCAGGTCAGTTGTGATACTTTTTCTCCCAGATTGGGGAACAGTGAGACGGATTTAGATCTGTGCCCGAAGGGAAAGTCTGAGTTGCTGAGGTAGATCTAAAGGAAGAGGCAGAAGTTGAAATTCCCTTCTCTCTCTTTTATTGTGAAAGTGTTAGCGTGCAGCACTGCATACTGACTGATATTATGTCTGATTAAATATACATTTTGGTTCCTCCCTTAGTTGTTTTTTTTTTTTTTACATACTTGATGACAGACAGGCTAAGAGTGTCTATTGGTTATTTCCAGAATGCCAACGTGTTCATACACTTGTTATGTAGCTGACCTTTTGCGATTCACTGCTTAAACTAAATCATTAGAGATCTTGACAAGGGGGCCTCAGGTTTTCCTCCCTCTCGTATACTTTTTTATGACCGATATAACTTTATGAGTGGGGTAGCCGAGTAAAAATCACTGTGACATTTCAGTATTTTATACACGAAACAGCCTGTATTTTGTGTTGTGTTCTTTGTTGTGTAACAGGTATATTTACCTATTATGGACAAAACATCACATTTTGCCCTGTTATGGTTTATTATATCTGATGTGCCATTAAAACAGAATTGTACAAACACCTACGGGATAATATGTCTCAAGTCTTGGTTGATACCAGATTAACAAAAATACAAATGTTCGTTTCAGTTTACTAACACGTGTTGCTGTACCTGTGACTGAATTACCAATGAAGTAAATTTTGGGGTCTGTGCGCAGGTGTAAAGACAAAAAAAATACTTTTTTTTTCTTTCTCCCTCTCTTTATCTCTTCTTCACACTCTTTTTAATTTATTATGTTAAAGAAAATCCACCTAGAAAAGGCATTAGTGTCGTTTTTATTCGTTTGTTTAGACAGTTTCTCTACAGTTACGATTCCTGCCCACAGCCTGCTGTACATATCAGACTGCGGCAAGCCTCACGCCACCAGCTACCTATTCTGCTGCCCTACAACGGTCTCACCTTCCTGTGACTCCACTGAGGTAGTCCACCACTGAGTCCCATCTAATTATTGTGTGAGTGAGTTGGATCCTTTACAAATGGGCTCAATGCAGCACTAAGCCCCAAGTTGCTAAGTGGGCCAAACAGAAAAGGATGACTCACACCCACAGCTCTTGTTTAGTTTACCCTGACACTGTGGGTCAAGGATCAGCACAGCGTGCGCACACGCTCGCGCACGCACAGACACACACGGCCTAGCACACACACGGTGTCTTTCACACTCATTAGCTATCAGTGGTGCATCTTTCAGCCGTCTGTGGTTGCCTCTTGCTGGTATAATGAGAATAGCTTCTGGAGGATTAAAGGTTTAGGATGCTGTATGAATGTTCTTCACCTGCATGACTGCAGGCGCTCTTACAGCGTCCTTATAAACATCTTTGGTAATTTTTTGTTGTTACAGCTCTTTGTGTGTGTGTGTGTGTGTTAGGGAGGAGGCACGGTGTTAACCCACGACTTGGCTCCAGAGCAATGCCATGGTTACACCATACAAGATTTTTATATTCAGTCAGAAAAACCTTTCTCTATCAATCAATATTTGTGTAGGCAAGACTCAAGATGCAGTGGCCATTTCTGCTCTCTCCAACCAACTGTTTGCTTTTTTACCGTGAACCAGTAAACCTAATTTATCCAGTGTAAGATTACAAATATATATGTAAGGAAACTTAAGGTGTGTTTATTAGATTACTTATTAAAATAACTGGAAATAGTTAGTTTTCATAGGAGTTATTATATTATATATAGCTCATATGTAAGGATATCCACAGAGAAGTGTAAGCATTGCTTTTAATTTTTTATTAAAAAATATAGATATAAGACGTTCTCTTGCACAACAGAAAATGACTGGTTGCACATAAGTTTATTAACAAACATAAATATCATAAATACAGTGAATCAAAACCTAAAACAAAATGCCAATTTTGTCAATGCAGTATTTCATGTCTTAACCAAAAGTATTTCATCTCAAATATGAAGAACGGTGTAATTCTACAGATTTGACACCAACATTAAAATGGCAAGGTACAATCGGATCATTATAAGTCAAGCCCGTTTACGCTCCATAGTTTGAGGTTAAAGCTATAAATAATAGTGATAAAGCAGCACTATATAGTACAGAGCATGTTTTGTGCTGATGGTAAAAATGCAACAAAAAAAAAAAAAAGAAAGAAAGAAAGAAAAGAAAGGGAAGGGCAGATCTTTGGCGGACCGGAAAGAGGTCTTCATTTCCCGAAGAGCTCCATCATTCTTCTGTTATTTTGCGCTTGCTGGGCCAGCTGTTCCGCCCTGGACATCTCCATCATCTCCCGGAGCAGGTGGAAGGTCAGATCCAGGGATATCGGCGGGTCCTCGGACCTCCTTCCCCTCTCCATCGACTCGTCCCCGCGGTCTCCGAAGCCGCTTATGAGCGCCCTGATGTTCCCAACTTTCCCTTGTAAAAGGCGCCGCGTCAGCTGGAGTTGCAAAGCTCTGTTGTAGGTGGCGGGTGATCCGCCGGGATACATGGACGACGATGGGAAAGAGTTAGAGTCCCCGTTGCCCAGTCGGATGAAGTACTCCTCTCCGAGCCGCTCCAGGATGGGGCCAGACTGCTGCTGCTGCTGGGAGTTCTGGGTTTGAGGAGCTGGGACGCGCAGGGCACCGCCAGGGCTCTCAATAGCCCGACATTCGTAGCGGGGTAAGAAGGCAACTAGCAGAATCACGGTGGTGCCAAGTAAATTGAGCTTCATGTCAGGATATCAACAGGAATCTGAGAAGGGGAAAAAAAACAAAATTCCTGGATTATTTTCACCTTTTAAGTTCGCTTTTTGTCCCAATTCTAGCGCGAAATGTGCTGCGTAATGAGGAATTTTACGCACGCGAAACAGGCATCGCATCAGTGTAATGTGCAATATTATCGCGCGTAAAGAGAGATCGGAGAAATGGATAAACCGTGGAAGTTTAAGAATCATTTTCCTGCTATCTATACTTGTTTCCAGCACTGTAAAACGAAATCAAGTTTGAAAATGCGATCACCGAGGACAGAAATCCACTTGGTGATCTGCACACAAATGTGTCAAAAACGGTTTGTGAGACCAAACCGTCCAACTCAGATTTGTTGTTCTACAGTTAAATTGTACACAGAACGAGAAATTTGCAACGTGCCAAAGAAGGCACGCAGACAAAGCCGCAATATGGATTAAATCAAAGAAGCTCCCCGTACCTTCAGTCTTTAGAGGAGGTCCAGTACAGCCGTGTAGGTTGCCAGGTAGTTGGCGAGATGCCGCCCTCCTTTGACTTCTTTGAAGAAACAAGTATATAGTTACTTAAAGAGTAGGTGCTGGACGGACTTATATAGCCAACCTCACTAGAAGTGTCGCGCTCCAAGCCGAGATTGAGTCTGCGCGTTCTTGCATGGGGTGTAACGTGAATGGACGCCTCTGACAAAGTGCTTTAGTTTAGACGAGATGAGTCATATGTGCGTGTGCGCGCGCGTGCACGAGCGTCTACCTCTGCGCTGTCAGAATAGCCCTATAGGTGCCACACCTGCTGGCATTTTCCCTTGAATGAGTTGGTACAAAATAATTGATTGAAATTGCACAGAAGTGAGAGACTGAATATTAAGTCAAGTTTGTGCTGTTTCTCAGTCGGGGCTCAGTGTCCGAACTATGTTTCTAGAATCAGGTTCAGATGTGCTTTGCATGACAGAAATATTTCTCATTTATTAACAAACTACGGTGACTGTTATTTTTTCATCAAGCTGTCAACAGTTACAGTGTCATAATGCCATAATGCAATGATGCCAAAGAGACTAAACATTTTGGAGAGGCACAACAGGTATATTTTGGTGCAGTCTGCAGGACTGACTTTGTTCCTGCATAGTGCACCACACTAATAATTTCAAAGCAGTTGACCTGTGTTGTGTTCAGTGAGTGTGCGTCTGCAAACAGCTCAGGCTGAGAGAGGGGCATTGTCTCCCAGTGATTCATTGCTGCTGCACATACGTACGTCACTACCTCTGCCACTGGGTGCCTCGGCCACCTCGCTCCAGAGGGGCCCATCGCCAAGCCACGCTTTCAATATGGAGAGCTTAATCCAATATCGGGCCAGGCATTTTAAACAGTTTGATGACAAAAAGTAGAACTCTCGCTTGTCCGTTTCGCTGTCTGTTTCACACTTACTTGTGCTACTGTGCAATTCAATGATATAACTAAGAACTAATGCTAATGTCTTTTTAGTTACCCACATTCGCACTTTTCCACTCCACATATACACTCCATATTGGTTAAATCATCTTTCCAAGTGTGGTAAAATCTTTCCCATTAATCCTTAACAGTAAATCCATTTCACCCAGACATTCAGCCCGAGGAAACACTAAGTTCCAGACATACAGTATATGCAGAGGTCAAAGTGACTGAGCACATACTGTGCACTCAAGTAAAAAAAAAAGCCAATTTATGAGAGAGGAGAGGTGAACATTTGATTTAGTAAATGTAGTCATGGTGTACAAGGCAGATTTGTTTTGAGAATATCTGCCATATACTGAGATTCCCATATTATCTGTAGACATTTTAGTGAGTGGGGGTCAGAGTGTAATTTGCAGTCGGTGTGAAATTGTTTCTCCTATAGCAGCTCCAATTTGTCGCTCTTCGTGGTCCGTGCTGCTCCAGGCGAGGTGTCAGGTCCCATCATGAAAAACACATGTTGGCTGACACAAATAGAAAACACCGCCAGATGAGAGAGTGACTGCTCGTGGTCAACTCATGTCACCTCATTTTCAAATCACTGTCCCTGAACAGATCAGGGCGAGAGAAATCCTCTCCTGTGACGCCACACCGGAAAAGACTCAGGCTTAAAACATTATCCCTTTGTTTCCTCAACTAGAGCGAGTCTCTCAGACGATTAGATTAGATTAGATAAAATTTTAATGATTCCTCCAGGGAAATTGGGATGTTGCCACTTATTATGACCTTTGTGTGTGACCTTTTTCTGCAGGTACAAAATACAAAAAAAATATCAGGTGAAAATCTGGACTTAATAGAATAAAGTTGAATTTCCGCAGCAGATAGTACAAGCTACTTCCGAGAAAGGATTTCACAGAACCACCGTAAGATGAACAAACTCCATGGCAACAGATTCTTTTAATTGATCATTTGCCTTTCTAATTGTCTGCTACGAGGAGGGACAAGTGCTTCTTGCAGAAGTGTCCCTTCCTAAATAATTGGACAGCTTTCCCCAATGGATTGAGCTGTGTTTTTCCTAATACTTCCGGTGTTCTGCTCGACTTTGACAAACTCATTTTAATAAACAAGGTCACTCTTGCTGTTTAAATGAGTATGAGCAAGTATTCTGGTGCTTATCGCTGGGGCTGCAGAGCCCAGGGCTCCACACTTAGACCACCACCTGACTTCAGTACTGTAGCTCAGGTGTCCTTCTGGTTTATAGTCCAGTGATATAACCTGTTACAAGAACACTTCTTTAATATAAGTGATTGTTTTACAGAAATGGCATTTTCTGTTTTTACAATTGACCACAAAACTGCACAAAGCTTTCCTACAACGAACCCACTAGATAAATAAGTAATTAAAAGTATGAGATTGTTCAGTCATGGCAGTTTAAGGCTAAACAGACTCATTAATTATACAGAATGAAAGCTGCATCAGCTTCAGTGCAACTCAGTTGCTTTTTCAAAAAAGGAGCTATTTTGAATTTGTCTTGATGCATGTTTCAAGACATTTGAAGTGCTAAAATATAACAATCTTCCGAAGCTCTTCAATGGATCACCTTTTTGAAAAATTAAATGTGGAACAGCAGGCTTTCCCGGGCTTCTCCTATGGTTTGCGTGCACGTTAACAGTGTGTATGCAGCCGGCATGAGAACGTGTGAGGCTAAGCTCTCCATAATGCTGTAAAACCCCCAAAGGCTATTCTGTCTATATGTATCTAACATGTGTAGCTCTGAAGGTGTTAAACCAGAGACTTCCTTAATGCTTGTTCACATGGTGGATGACAATCTCCTCACACAAGGGTCTGGATGTATACACAGTAGTATCTGTATGGATAGTATTTCATCTCTTATATATGTCTAAATTCCCTTTTATATTTGTTCACAACCATGGCTGAATTTTCCACTTCAAATGTTACAATTATGGGACTAAACATCCAAATAATTTCTATTTAAAAAGCTTATCCTTAAATTGTATAGTAGTACTTAGGTACTAGGGGTAACCGTCTGTCTATGCATAATGTACTAAATACATTAAATTAAAGTATAAGTCTGGTGTTTTTTTCATATTTTTCTTATTGTCTACAAATCCTGTGAAAACAGAAAATCTGCTAGCCCATCCTCTTTTACTTTCTGACGTCTCTATTCTCTGTTTGGCACTCACAGCCCCAAGTCTGTTTGTTCCTATGAAGCTGTAAATCTTTTAAAAAAGGTCACAAATATGTAGTTTCATTTTATTAAAAGCACCAATAATTCTTCTAGAACAGCTGTAGTTTTTACCAAAGGTTACTCAGACAAAAATACCTTTTCCATTTGTTCAGGACTATATAATACGTATTTGGTGTGCTAGTTACTGTTTACAGCACCAGGGTGGTGTATGTTGGAAACACAATAAAGTCCCCATGTCGATCTTAATGAATGAACATATCAACCAGTTCAACTGTGTAGCTTATTGATGTGTTTTTAATAGTTTTTGGACAATAATAAAGCTCTGGCACAGATGAATAAGAAATATTTTGCCCTGGACACACAAACGATACTTGTTAGAAGGATCAGCTCAATGTTGGGTTTGTATATATAATATATATATTGTCAGCATTATCTTTTAACCTGAACACTGCATGCAGTATTGGATATACTGGATGTTCAAAGTGTAATTTTTTTTTCTGCACTTCTACTAGAAAATGAATTACCTGCTATTTTATTCAGGACTGACGCAGGATGCCTATCTCACTATTTGGTTAAAATGAAATGTTCTCGGTTGTCAGATGAGTTACACCTACTTTACTCATGCACAGACTGCACATTGCCATTATAATGTGTACTGAAGATCTTGAGTATGCTTGCAACTGTGGTAAAACATTTTTATTATTTGATCCTTATGTTTTATGTTCATAAAATAGGATATATATTTAAGGCTTTAGTTCTGTTCTGGGGAATGCTAAATGTTCTGCTTCTGTGCATGATTTCATGCTATTAAGTGATATTGTATTTCAGTGATACGTGACATTTACGAATATCGTTTTACTTAAATGCATGGCAGCAGATGTCCACTGACTGTGTATATTTGACTGCTTCATAATGTGACAAAAATTGCCATCCCAAGAGAAATCTAGGGCAAAGCCATTCTTTCTAAAATTGTAACCCAGTTTTCTTTTCTCTTTGATAACACAGTTTGACCATAATAGGCTCTTATAATGCTGATATTCTCTTCCCTGTGTAGTCTCATGGCTAAGGTTTGAATCATTTATAGCCCAATATTTCTGTCAAAACACCGGATCTGTCATTTCTTTATGCATCTGTAATGTGCGATCAGCCGCAGGAGAACAAAGTAACTCCGGGGCGTAGTGCAGAATGATTGAAAAACCTCATATACATTGACACTGACATTGACACAGCTCAACGTGACAGAAGACAGCCAGAGAAAAGTAACATTTCAAATGTTTTTCTTTATTTTAGACTAGGCTTGTCTCTGAGCATCAATGACCTGAAAAATCTATTTTTCTTTCAACGCAGCATCCCTCATCCCGTGTAACAATCAGAGGCAAAATGGCTGAAATGGTTGAATGAGTTCCTTCCTGTCTCAGTGGATGTCTGTCACTTTGGTCTGTCTTACAGCCATAGACTATGATTACAGCGATGAGTGGTTAACTTAGATATGTTCATACGGAGTTAAGATCCAAAACAAGTTCATTAGACCAAGCAAAGTTGCCAATATGCAGATTAAAATAGTTATATAACTATTTTGTCCTCATGTTATATTTTAATGTGTATGGCAAAACCCCTCCAAGTCGTATGCTTTATTTTGAAGAGCAAATACAGGCAGTTTTGACGTGAGATGCATTTATTGTGAAGTGGAGTGGTAATGGGAGACAACATTCAGTGTCGGTGGAGGCAGCGTGGTCTTTTCTTCCTTTCCTCAACCACGCATGTCTGTTGCAGCTTCTTTTTTCTCAAACAAAAGCCGTCATAATTAGTTACGGTTCAGCATGAGGATAGCCAAGATTGAATCATAATAGAAATGCACATCTCTCACCACACAGCAGTGGCCAGTTTAGTCAATGTACAGTATGTCAAGAGGCACGTTTTGACATCAATTATGTCAGAGTTGACTTCTTGGCCTTTGTCTATAGGAAATCAGAGATGTGATATTCTCATTTTGAGTGGTGACTACTTAATCAAATTGAGTGATAGTTGCTAGTTTCCAAGAAAGCCTTGCCCTGCCTCTATATGTGTACAAACAGTGGGCTTCCTGCCTCTTCTTGAAGCCATGTGCACGAAACCTCTCAGATGATCGCAATGGGTATTTGCCCCATAGCACACATAACGGATGTCCTCCACCACATTAGACAGGATGCATCCAGTGAAGATGCAGTGAAATCAGCTGTGTTTGTGCAAGAAGAGATGCACTGTTGTTTTTCAGAAAGTGCGTTTAAAATAGTCTAATGAGGAAAACAATAAATGTAGGCCTTGGTTGCCTTACATGTTGTGATGGGGTCAAGAAATATCTTGACAGCCCACGTGCAGAAAGGGGACTAATCTTACCACAAAAATATAGTCTTGATTTTCTTTTCATTGCATCAAAAGATAATTAGAAGAGTGTCTGCCCTATAAAAACATGCTGTACATAACTGACCTCCTCATCTGTGCATGTTTTACCCCTGAGTAAATCCAATGACTCATCCTTTGCTTTGTTTTCTCTGTTTTACTGGTTAAGATCAGAAGATGACTGAGGGTTTTCTACAGTAAGTTGTTAAGTATTCCTGTTCTGTAATTGTTTGTGTAGGTGTCTTTGTTCCCTCCTTGGTTTCTCTCTGATAATCAGCAAGGAGCTAAGAGGCACTGATGACACAGTGGCACCGGGCTAAAATCACGCATGAGACAATTACACCAGACAGCAGCACTCAAAAATCAGAGACCAGCACAAGAAAAGCAAAGACAGAAGAAAGAAATGTAACTAAACTGAACAATCTTACTAAATGGTTTTGACTTTTGTTACTGTACAATGAATAATATGTTTTTAATAAATAAAATGTTGGTGTTGAGAGCATAAAATGTGTCAAAAAACCATTGCCGGACTGAACTTTGTTCTCTGTGATTAATTCGATTGAGTGGCTATAATTTAAAAGCTTCCAGAGCTCGGCATCAATCAACCGAACTAGTCAAATAAAACTAATGTAATGAATCAATCAACAGAGATACACACATTAATCTGGAGCGCTCCTCTGTCAGCCTTTCAGCGTCAGGCTTAACCCTCCAAAGAGAGGGAGAGAGTGGATATACAGTACGGATGCTCAGCAATTGACGCAAAGACGCAAAAGTGGGAGACAGAGAGGAGGAAGACGCAGGTACAGTTTGGATCGATAGCAGGTAGTTGGACACGCAGGCTGGCCTGGTCTGGTCTTGTAAATTCATCAGCGTGAGTGATTGGACGACTCAACAGTGACATCGTTTCTTGCGATGAGCAACACAGAAAGGCAGCTGTCAGACAGAGACGAGGTGCCAGGAACTGCACTGTCCTTCACTGTCCCCTCCTTTATCCAGTGATGATGGGAGGTCATCCAAACATTTAGCAATACAGAGGATTTGATGTAATCATCCCGTGAGTTGTTTATGTAGACACCTAACTTTGATGCACGTAGAGGGAGTTTTGTCATTTTGGTAATAAAGTTGACACGTCGCGTCAAACATGTTTCTTTCACTATCCCCAGAAGGTTTCCACAGTCACTCATCTGCAAAGAGCCCAACCAGTACTTATTAATTAATTAATTTAATATCACTTATTAAATGTTTTTAAAAATCAGGTAACAATATATCAGCCAATATTTACTTTTTTTCCTACATAGACATATAAGGGTTCTGTACTGCTAATGGGTAAAGTTTCTGTTTATATGCTCTCAATTGCAGCTGCCATGTTGTTGTTATGCTGCCAAGCATATTGACCTTGTGAAAGACTTTGCATCCTGATATGTTTAAGTACTGCTGTGTCTGAGCCCAGAGGATCCTCACACAGCCACCGTCTGAGCTTCTGCGGAGATGGCAGCACATCGCAGGTTCCCCCCCTGCTGTGATTTCAAAAAACTTCATTTTCCTTCCTTCTTTGAGCTGCCTCAGTTCATCCACTGTCTCTGCTTCAGCGGCTTCGACAGACCTTGGGATATCCTGCTGGCCATGCACCGATGCTGCTACCAGTCGCCTGCTTTGTTTTTGTTCTGTTTCGTACAGGGTTATCTGTGTCCAGAGCGAGACCTCTGCAGCCCTGTTGTGTTTTCTATTGTGTGTGTTTTGAAGTGCAGCATCTCAGCACTCAACTGCCTTTTTCAGGGTCTATTTTCACTACTACACATCCTACTTTTGGCCTCTCTTGGCATAAAGTTTTGTACTTTTGAATCCTCTGTTAGAATTAAATAACCTCTATCTCTAGATTTAACAGTCTCAGCTGGCTTGCTAACACAGACCTGTGTATGTAGTCTAAGCCGCTTACCACATCTTGCCTCAGCTCCTAAATCTCTTCTTTGTTGTAATGTTCACATTATACCATCTTCTTAATCTTTAGAAAAGCCTCTCCAGTGTCCAAAAATTCTATCTTTGCCATGCAGTGCATTTTCTTTACCTTACAGTTCACCTCAACAGTCATTCCCCTCAGTAAATCTCTGCAGACAGGAAAAGTCCCGGTCATGAAGAGCAAGAGCTGAAACAAACATCAACGTAACAACATAATCATGATCATGATAATGCCTTCAGATGTGTTTTTTACTACATCTCCGCAACTGCAATGAAGTGTTTGATCTTTACCTGCGTGTCCAAGTGCTGTGATGTAGCACAGACATTTTCTAGATATCTAATTATAGCACAGTGTGTTGCTCTTACTGCAATTATTTTTACCTACAACAAACACTTTCATTATTGACTAAAATTATTATTATTATTAAATTACTATTATTTAAGTTGCTTTGTGTTTAAGAGAAAATACTCACTTTTCTGAGAAATTGTTTTCTTTGTTATGTTCCTTAAAAATAAAAAATGATATACGTCACATGAAGTAAAATTGAGGTTCACCTTTATCGCCCATGCCCTGTCGAGACAGCAATTTAGATTATCTTTCACGATTCCTTGAAATTAAATTACAGCGCCTTTTAAAAACTCACTAAGTGCTTTGTGATGGCAGGAGGTTGTTCTGCTGCAGGATACTGTAAATAGCAGAAATGAATTTAATCTCAGGTCATTATATTTGAGTACATGCATTTACATACCTAATTGTTGTTTCCACTTTTACTAATCAGTGTGTGGAGAGCAAATATTCTTTGATCATAGCCAAAAAGTTACACTCAACAAGTTTTCCAAGAACCCTCAATTTGATTACTGAACTGCTCTGTGACCACTGTTTGCAAGCTGTGTTTTGTAATTAGAGTTTTTTTTTTTTCTCCTCTCAATCCCTCCTGATGTGTCCAGTTCACTGGGCTGTGCATACAACTCCCACACAGGCGATTGTCAACTCAGGTGGGCTTCCCCAAGGTCCTTGACCCCTCTCAACATGGGCAAGCATGAATTACATTAGCCACAGTTATGTAAACATTAATTAGATGAGGGATTTGGATATTGGAGCAACACCAATCTCTCACTCTGCATTGAACTGGAAGCCATCGTTCTCCACCATGCACAAGTTGTTTATTTGTATCCTAGTACACGTGTATGTATGCATGAGAATGTGTTTCTAATACGCTAAAAACAATGCATACTTTACACTAATAAACCTCCAGCAGAAAGCAAGCTGAGCTGAGACTAAGTACATGCAGCCATCTGCCTGATTGATTTGTGTGACATAACACTGAGCCCCGGGGTGGACATAGTTTAGTGTAACTTGGGTTGGCAATGACTTTCAAACAGGGCAGAAGGAACGGGAGCCTAACTAACCACAAGTAGGTTGTAGATCGCTTGAGGCGATTCACACAAGTACAATCAAGATGCTGCTTTGTTGCACCCCTCCTCCCTGCCTGTAACGGCACGTAAAGAATCACCAAATGGATCCAGCATCCGTTATCTGTACTAAATCATCTGTGACACTGAATCATCATGTTTTATTCTGGAGTACATATGGAGTGGAGGCCTTGCGGCTGTCACTCTGCATGACTCTCCATTGACACCATGTACGCAGGCAATGAGCAAATGAAACTGGAGTGTAAATGATCCATAAATCTCTGCTTCCAAGATAAGTCTTCAATTAACTCAAAATAAACCTGAGAATTAGCACAGGGCTGGTGATGTTTGGTTTCACTTTGAGGTGCTTGTTTTAGGAAAGAGAGTGAAAAGTGAATGTGTGAGCGTGTGTGTGTGTGGTTTTCTCATGACAGACCTTGGGATGTTTGTAGAGACTGCATATAATGGAAAAGAAAGTCCTGTTTTTTTGATTACAGCTCATTTTTACAGCTGTCTTCACTCCCTGTTGAGCCCAAAATGACAATGGAGAAGCCGGAGTCACACGTTTAAAAAAACACCACCTCATTTTTTTTACCTCAGAGCCGGAGCAAGTGTGGACAAAATAACAGAAACACTAAATAATACAAGGCACCTAAGAGGGGAGCAACGTCACACTTTGCTTTGAAAACAGATTCAAGCCTGCTTTAGATGCTGTCACAGACTGAAACTGTGTTTATTGAAAAGGAAAATTTCCTCTTTGAAGGATGAAGGAGGTGGAAATCTGCTTTGCATGCTGAGATCCAAAAATTCCCATAAAGGTTCATTGATGTTTAGATCTTTTCATTTCTCACGGGGGCAGGTTTTATGCTCCTTACACCAGACTTTGCTTCTTTGTGCACAGGCGTTAGATAAATGTGGTTTCTGAAAGGCAGCTCTGCCATACATTCAAACTCCGTATGCTGAAGGTCACAACCTACAGGTTTTTCAAGAATCAGCGACAAAAGGTGCCGGTTCAATTTAGTGGCCACAGTTCAGACTGTAAGTCTGAGGCACTTAACCACTACACTTTAAAGTGTCCATTTGTGCCCAGCGCTCCTCCTTGCCGATGTACTTTGTCCATGTCGGGGACCTGCGGTTATGATTTCTGGTAGTCGCCTCATGTTGCTTTGCAGATGTACGTGAATCGTTTAAAGCACATTCTGCTAACGGGCAATCAACAAATGAATGACTCACCTCTGCATTTGTAATTGTAATGTATGAATTCCATTTTTCATGTGCTGTTTTGTACACCATTGCAAACACCCAGGATTGGCCTCTTAAATGCAGATCAGAGAGTTGGCAGTTCTTGGTCAAAACATCATCATAACTCATTAATCTGAACGTATACAAAACAATTTCAAGATGAATTGTGTCTGATCAATTAGTTTGACAGAAATGTTGCTTTAACTCTAGGAACAAATGTTATTTTTGAACCCACGGGTGTTTCAGTATTCTCAACCTGACACGCCCTGTGAGATTCTCTAAATTGTTTCACTTACTCAAACTCTAGGGCATAGGGGGGGAAAGCAGGGATTAAATTTACATATCAAAGCTAGAATACCGATGCTTGAGGGTCCCTGCATAGATATATGTGATCCATATTATTTATAGCTCAGGAACGTCCCCTGGGATCCTGATGCTGTTCGGCGTCTGTCATGCTACAAGAGAGGACAGTTGGGTGAACGTAGCTTGTAATTAGTGACTGTTGCATCATGTCAGGCCAAAGTGTTGCATGATGCGTGACCAACATTTAATCACAGGAATTGATCGAACAACTTTTTGGAGAACAAAACAAACTGGCTGACAGGAGTCACTTTGAAGGACACAGTCAAGAGAGCAGGAGAAGGACTGTATATTAATATCACTGATTCTCTGCTCCAACATGAATCTTCTGGTCATTAAGGAGTGTTTAGCATGCCAGCAACACACTAACTCTCTGTTAGTGATAAGTGACAGTGGCCCTGAGGATGAGTGGAGCAAGGTGATTTCTGCCCTTTTGCTAATGAGCACTGCACCTCTGACTCATTCAACAACATTGACTGATACAGGAGGAATTGCTCCTGCTGAATGGCACAGTATTCCCTGGTGGATGTCTTGGAATCTCAGCCTATTCAGAGTGCAATTCTCTGCATTGAATATATCATACAAAAGAGTGCATGCAAACGGTGCACTGGCATTGCCTGCTGCAGATGCAGATGGGAAAGTGCAAAGCCAATTAAGTTCAGAAACGGAGGAATGGGCTGTCCAATTAGATGGACAAATGCAAAAGCTTCATAGCCACTTTCAGAATAAATTAAATAGCTTGTAAAAATGGTGGTGAATCACAATGAAGCCAAAAAACAAGTTCATCTCTAAACTTGACCTCTGTGTCACTGATTTGGAATCAGGCTTTACATCCTGACTTCATCTGCAGCTCAACACTCTGCAGTTCCGGTCACAAATGATTAGGAGTTTTTGTTCGATAGACAGATAAAATGTCAGAATGACTCTACAAATCCCTCTTGAAACATCAGCGGTGCATGACTCGCAGCCCACGAGGGATACAACAGCACTTTCACAGTATCTTCACTGCATCTCTGAAAAGGCCAATTTGTCACTTGTCAGAACTCATATTTTGTTTGAAACAATTTCTTTCGGTATCATTTTTTTCTTACATTCCCCATGGTCCATTGCCATCAAATCAGTTGGCGTCAAGTTGAGTAGCACTTAGTGGCTAAAAGCCCTCTTGTCTTTGATAAAGCACGTCATCGGGGTGGCTTGCTTCTTTTTTTTTAAGCCACATTTTTACACAGACTGATCAGAGCTCATTAAATTGCATTAAAGGACAGTGCTATACATTAAAGAATATACTATACAACCTTTTCAGCTCTTATCTGTGTACATTCTATCTATAACAAGCATGCTTTTTCTCAAAATAATGTCCGATTGACCAAATTCTACATCCTTCCTGCTTTGTACAATTCCCCAGAGGAATTAGTGGCTGTCTGCATTCATTAAGCTCAGTATCAGTCTAATTATGCGCCAATGTGCACCTACAGACTAATTAACGGGGATCAATAAGGGCCTGGATGCCCCTCACGTAGGGGCCTGGTGCTCAGCCCCCTCATTATTGGAGCTGCACCGAAGCTTCAAAGAGGATTTCTCAGGCTCTACCTGAGGGTCTGGATGACACATTAGGCTGCATAGGTTTGGCGAAAGTTGGTGTTCCTCTCTCTCTCTTTTTGTGTGTGTGTATGTGTGTGTGTGTGTGTGTGTGTGTGTGTGCGATCTGATTATAAGTATGTGAAAAATACCACAGGCTGTAAAAGAAGATGACAAGCTATTTAAAGACACTCCACAAGTCATGAGGCCCAGTAGAGATTTAACATGATTATGAGGTGAAAGACTGGAGCAATCTGTGACAGCACAAATTTAACCATAATGCCTCTGCATTGCTCATCTAACTAATTATTGTGTGCAGCTCTGCTGATCTTAAAAGAATAGTTTGACAGTTTTTTTTTTTTTTGGGGTAATGTACTTACTTCTTGCAGATAGTTAGATGAGAAGGTAGCACTGAGAAGCACTCTCATATCTGTCGGCTGAAAATGATGCCACTGATGTTACTGTTAGTTTAGCTTAGCACAAAGAGTATACAGGGGAGAATAGCAACGTGGCTCTATCCAAAGGTTTAAAAAAGTCCTTTAGTCAAAACGTTATATCCCTTTTTTTAATTAGTACAAAAACTAAAATAGAAGCACATAGGCCCCCATAAAACCATATATTGTTTTTACACTTAGGCTTTTACGCCTCAGATGTACAGAGCCGGGATAGATGTGCCAACCGGCTGCTGGCGGAAGCTTTATATTTACCGTACAGACACAAAAGTGGCATTGATCTTCTCATCTAACTCTCGGTAAAAAAAAGAGTTTTTCCCAAAATGTCAAACCATTCCTTTAGAAGAGAACTCCACCGATTTACCTCTGCAACCCTTTAACATTGTCGGACTCAAGATGGACGGTTTAAAAAAGAAAGAGGATAAAAATCGATGCAGTATTTTCTATCATCGTGCTCAGTCATTTTTCTTCCACACATTCTGCTTCCAAGAAACAAGTGCCAGCTGTTGATGAAGGAGACAAAATTGTTATTCAATGGTTTCATCATTACTCTCACAAAGTTGTGGGGCAACTTGGTGTAGGCCCTGGATTAACAGAGTACAGGGTGTACCCAATGATGTCACTGCGATAAGCCCCCACAGCGCTGCTGAATACCAAACTGAGGGACGACCTCTGTAAGTTGCCATGACACCAGGCACTAACCAGCTCTGTCTGGTTCCAACATCCAGCATGGAGTCACTGCAGCGCATACACACTCGCGCAAACACATACGTCATGCACTCACTTGCATGACCGTGTACCTCTTCACAAAAACACACACACACACACACACACACTGGTAATGTGGAGGAATGATATCTCAAGGACTCTCCCCTCCATACTGTGCTGGTTCTAGGAACCCAGCCAGGTTTTGGGGAGCAGTTGAACTGTTTCACTCGTGTCAGCTGGACGGAGGGGGTGTGTGCACTTCCGGGAGACCACAGCTGTGTTTCCCGCTCACCTGCAAACAGTACACCCACTGTGGCCTGGCTCCTGAGAGCTGGGTAATACCTGCCACAGCAAGCGGTCTAAACACAGGATTGCCTTTCGCCCTCTTTTGTCAATAAAAGGTTTGAAATAAATACAGGAGATACAGCAGAGTGAATCCCTTGCCGATGAAAAACAGATGATGTAGTTTATCTTCTGGCTTGTCCTTCTCAGAGTGTGAGATACCACGCGGAGCAGGCGGCAGTTTAGGAGCAGCAGGCAGCTGTGAGGCATTGCACAGGGCCAAATGGTGTTTCTGTCCCAACCACAGCAGATCAATAAAGGCTCTGACCTCAGCTGTCAGCCAACCAAACTCTCTTCGCCAGGGGACGCTCGTTTCCCTTTCACCGTGGAAACAAGAATAGTGAACGTAATCTACAAAAGTGCTTAAACCTATATGCTAACAGCTTAGTCATGTGGTTTTTGTTTAACATGGGCATTTTAGGGTTACTATGGACAGTATCTTGTATTGATTCCTCTCTGAAAATATCATGTCACGTGAAGCTGTTACCCATGATATTTACCCCAGTAATGGATCTATAGTTCAAGGTATCTTCAGGGGAATATTTTTAAGCCTCCCATATGCCTTCCTGACATGTGTAAATCCTTGAAAATGCTACTCTACGTGCTCAATTACTTATTTTTTTACTCGCGGAAAAGCAGACTTCACACAATGGTCTGATGTAAGCACAGAAAAATAAGGCATGTTGCTCTTTGAAAACAACAAACAGAATGATTTTCTACAAAATCCTAGAAGAAATGTGTAAAAAACAGTTTATCTGTCCTCCAGCCAAGCAGGTCAAATAATTTTATGTAACAATACAGCGACTATAAATACATGAGCAAACTGTCAGCAGCTAATCACGTCTGATTTATGCCAGGATGGTGCTGATGAGATTATTTTGCCCTCCTTCTATATCTGGCCCTGCAGCGCTCTCACCTCTTCTTTGATGCTAATGGGTCAACTTTTGGAAGGAGAAGGAAGTTTCAGGCCTCTGGCTGGTTTTTGCATGAATGAATGTCCTTTCTTTCCCCCTGTGATTCATGGATTACGGTGGCCACCAGTCAGTAGGTATTTAAAGATGAAGATGGAAAAAAGTGAAGCACACAGATGCTCACATGACTAGAGATACTGTTGTAAGACTTTTAATAAACTGCACAGGCTTGATAAATAATGTGAAAAGCTTTGCATAAATTGGACAAATGTAATATTTTAACTGCATGTGCACGTGTGTTCTATAAATAGGCTAAGCTATGTGGCATGAATTTGAAACTTTAAATAATGCAAACCGCTGATCCTGTTAGGGTTATGGGTTTGTCCCTGCTTAATGAACCATTCACAAGTTGTATTCATTCATAAAAAAATATAAATGCACAAAGCTGCTTAAAGCCTTTATTATATCTCAGTTATTTCAGGATTTCTTTTCAATTGATGATTAGATGACATTTATGTGGTAGTGTGGGATAAAATAATTAGGTGTTACTACCTGGATTCTAAATGTTTGAGGTTATCATTTCATGGGTAGAGATTTATTTTTCTTTCACATGTTCTCCCCTGTGTTGAAGAGATTCTTATAGTGTCACACAAAGTGTATATAATTGGTAATATCTTGTCCAGTCAGTCCAGAATGAAAGGGATAGAGATAGGAATTTATGTATTTTATTCTATTTATTTATTTAACCAGAAAGTCTGAAGAGATACATGATCTCTTTTACAGGAGAGCCCTGGCCAAAATGGCAGTGTAGATTACAAAGAGTCACATAAAAAAATTCACATGAATCTTCCTCCGTATTTTCCATCCAGTTAACACATATAAATTGCAGTCATGAGTTTGTGATCCAAAATTCAAAATAAAACGCAGATGAATCATAAACAGCATCCAGCCTACGCAGGATGATCATAATCCAAAACAGATAAAAATGTAGACTGAACATTTATTTTCTAGCTGCCAATGGAAAGCATTTCTTAAAACAGAAACAAGAAAACTTGTTTGGGTTTAAGTTTCTCTACAAATGTTCCCATTCATTCTCCATTAATGAGATCTATTATATATTATATGTTATTTTATCTGTGGTGGAAAAGTACATTTACTCAAGTACTGTACAATTTTGAGGCACTTGTACTTTACTTGAGGAATTTCATGTTTTGCTACTCCACTACATTTATTCTAAAGCATATATGCAATATGACCAATAAATAAATTATTAAGTATTTTAATAGATTAAGTTACCTGGCAGTATATAAAATTAGCTGCTTCTTTACCAACTGCAACAAAAAAAAAGATGCTTACACATGAATGCATCAGTAATTATAATCTATTAATAGAATATTATTCTGAAATGGGCCATTAGTGAGAACTTTTACTGTTAGTACCATAAGAATATTTTGATGCTAGTTTAGTATAGATGACTTTTACTTGTAATAGAGCATTTCTACACTGTGGTATTGCTATTTTTACTTAAGTAAAAGCACTTCTTCCACCACTGTATGTTACACTCAGCATTAGCTACACTGTGAGCTCAGGTGGGAAACAGCCAGTTGCACAATATCAGATTAAAACCGTCCTGCAAGACCAAAATGTCCATTTTTCAGCAACTTAATAATAAGAATCAAAGAATCAACTTGGTAAAGAGGACTGAGCTTCTTTGGCTGAGAGTAACAAATAAAAAAATCAAAACCTGCAAGGAGGATTTTCACATGAAAGCAGCAGAATGTTATGGAGAGAACTATTTCTAAATCTTATCCTTTAAGCACATTTGAGAACTGTGGAGACACAGACACAGAGAGTGCGAATGACTTTGCTCCATGGTCACAGCTCATAGAGGACTTTATCCGGCCTGTGATGTGTATTCTTCCACAAAAGAAACACCATGGAAAAGTAATCGTGTTTGGCTGAATTCACCCTGGATCAAAAGTCAGCAAAAAACCTTCAACTCTAGTGGAGACAGTGGATGACACAGGCGGCAAGACCAGCAGCTAACTAGTGGACTATGTTTGGGTGATTGGGTGATTTTAAATGATATACATTCACGTCACAGAGGACCTTATAGCCTTCTCTAAATCAGGACAGGGACTTTGGGCCACTAATTACGCATTTCCTCCTCACATCTCCAAACACAGCATCACTTGTGACCTTATCTCTGTGCCTGTCAGAGTGTTAGCATTCACATGGCAAGTGTGGCGATGAATATAATTACCGGAGCCCAAAATAATATCACCATCGTCTTTGAGCAACCAGCAGCCAGTCAATTGTAATAGGGACTCCTCCCCGCCCCCCCATCCATCCCCGCCAAATCAGTGGTGACGTGGACAAAAAGAGAGTTATTATAGTCCTGAATCTATGGGAGAAACACATACAGAATACATTATAGAGAAGGAAGGGTATTAATAGTTCAGTGAATTTAATCTCTCATGAAATATAGTAATCCTATTAGGAAGTTTATTACAATTCCATAACTTTAAAATGATTTGCAGCCATTATACGATTCACGGCACAGAAACTAACACAGATGAAAACACCAAAGACGACCTTAATATGTTTCTCAATTCTTTAAAGAATGTATATTCAGGCAGAAAAGCCTCAAAATGATCCCTGATTTTAGAAAGAATGATATATACACTTCAAATTATATTATATTTCTATTGTTTTCTTCTGTTTGAAATACAAATTTAAATGTTGCTGTACATATTTTGTATTCAGTTATTTATTTTTATTTTATCTTTTCATGTCTCGCTGTTATTTAGGTTTCTGAAGTGCTCCTGCACTCCAGTGTTTTTGTATTTTGGTTTTCTGAACTGTTTTAATTGTACAACAGCCTGCACACCCAAATCAATCAGAAGGCCATTTAAATGATTTTCTTTCATTCCTTTCAGACTGTCTAAATAATAAAATGAAAGAAAGGAAACAAAACAACTACTGAGAACTAATAATTATATGTCTATCAAATGGGGAAATTAAAAAGGAATGCAACTCAATATATAAATACTGAATTTGTGATTGACAGGTATTTGTTGACCTTGGAAACAGCAGTTCGATCAGTCTCACCACACAGTCCAGCCAGAAGCTATTCTGGAGCTTTCAGTTGTGCCACATGATCATTGGCATGTTTGGTCACCTGCTGTTTCCAAGGTCAAGAATAAACGCTGAGGGACTGAAGTCTCAGGTTTTAATCCAACGTGGACGAGAAGCCCTTAAAGTGCTTCAAAAGTTTGGAAATTTGAACATCTGCAATTCCATGACAACTGCACAAACTCCATCTGCTGAAGAAGATCATATTAAACAATCAAAAGCTGCAGAACAGCTGGTTAACTGAAGTTCTTTTTGTTTTTCTTGCAAGATAAAGAATTGGAATAGGCTACCTATAATGTTACAACATTGTGACATTAAGTAAATTCTACACATAAATGTATTTTATAAAAATTCCATGCAACTTTTTCACTTTAAATGAGAGAAACAAAGCAAAAGTTTCTCTGTGCTCACCTTGAATCTGAGTTTTGGGGCGTGCACATATGAGACTGAGGCATCACCAGTCATTGGTCCTGTTTGCAATTTACACATGTGTGAGATGGAGACTTGAAACTCCTGTGCACACACACTGAGGATGAACTTTTCAGGGAAGTGGGAGACATCCTGTGTCTATTAGTAAAAAAATGTAAGAACTATTTGCATATTCTGGAGGGCAGAGGTAAGGTTAAGTATTATATATATTTTATTATTCAAAGCGGATGTGTCTTTAAACATGTCTGGAAAGGATCTTTAAACTGACGGCCCTTTTCTTTTCCCTTTTATATACTGATACTTTTCTCTGTTTCACATTTTTGTAATATCATTTATTTTATTGTGATTGTTTTTCTTATTTATTTGTTCTTGTAGTCATTCCCTATCTTTAAAAAAAAAAAAAATCTCTCAACACACGAACAGAAAGGAAATTAAATGGACCGCTGTCGCCCTCCGGCGGCGGCAGGAGCATCTCCATGGTGACTGCGACCCGGAAGTGGTCCGCCGTGTTTTTCCGCTTCCACCACACGTGGGGAAGCGGAGCCGTCACGGCACTGAGCAAGATGGCGGCGTGCAGTGTGGAGGAGCTGCTGGCCAACGCCGAGCGAGAGGAGGCGGAGAGACTCAAGAGCATCGCCGTCCGGAAGGAGCTGGACCTGGACTTCGACGTCGGGAACCTGCTGGCCTGCGACAAAAACCGCATCGAGGCCCGGGACTTCCGCGAGCAGAGGAAGGAGGACTTCCTGCGCTCGCTGGCTCGGGACAACACGCAGCTGCTCATCAACGAGATCTGGAAACTGCCCACGGAGCGGGTCGAGGAGGCGATCGTGGCCAAGTTGCCCGAGCCGGCGACCCCGCTGCCCCGGGAGAAGCCCCCCCCGAAGCCCAGGCCCCCCACCAAATGGGAAGAGTTCGCCAAGCTGAAGGGCATACAGAAGAAGAAGAAGACCAACCTGGTGTGGGACGAGACCGCCAAGGAGTGGAGGAGGCGCTGGGGCTACAAGAGGGCCAGGGACGACACCAAGGACTGGCTGATCGAGGTGCCGGAGGCCGCGGACCCCAACGAGGACCAGTTCGCCAAGCGCGTCAAGGCCAAGACGGAGAGGGTGGCCAAGAACGAGTTCAACAGGCTGAAGAACATCGCCAGGGCGCAGAAGGTCAAGGTGCCCGGCGTGGGTCTCACCCCCACCGGCCAGCAGTCCAGAGACGACCTGTCCCGGGCCGTGAGCGTGGCCCGGACCTCCACGGCGTCCATGGGCAGGTTCCAGGACCGCCTGCCCAAGGAGAAGCCGCCGAGGAACACGGGCAAGAGGAGGAAGTTCGAGCCCCTCATCGGCAACTTCTCCGACGAGAGGCAGAAGCAGCTGGAGCTCCTGAAGGTCATGGGCAGCAAGAGGCCCCAGCTGGACGTCAACAAGGCGGTCAGCAAGCAGATGAGAGAGGAGGACAGGGAGGAGGCCGTGGCCAAGTACAAGAAGGGAGCGGGGAAGAAGGGGCGCAAGGGCAACATGGCGGGGAAAGGCAAAGGAAAGGGTGGGAAAGGAAAAGGAGGGAAGGCCGGAGGAGGGAAAGCCGGAGGAGGGAAGGCCGGAGGAGGGAAAGCCGGAGGAGGGAAGAGGAGAGGCAAACTCGGGAAGCGCTGAGGACTTTCTGTATCCTGATGTATCTGTTTGTGCCTTGGCGTCAAAGCATTGGACTTGGACTTACGTGATGCAATATAAGAATGACTCGTGGGGTGGGCGGTGTCTGGGGCTCTTTCACTGTGCGTTCAATCCGTCACCGAATGTTCAAAATGTCCCTCCCAGCTTTCGTGGAGGCGAACCGATCAATATGTGTAACGTTAATGGCAAATACTGAAACTGCAGCCCAAATTAAAAGCCAGGTGATTGTGTTTCCTTTCCTGTTTTTGATTGAATGCAGAATTTATAATGTCAGCAACTTAACGGAACTTCTTCATAGCGGATATTTTTCTTTTTGTAAGAGCAGAAAAGGCACAGGTGTCACTAATAACGTTACAATAGCAAACATTGAATGTATTCACTGAATTTTAATCGGAGTATTCCTCAAAGATTACACAGATGGTAATGAGAAAAAAGAGCAATGTAGATAAAATAAGTACTCAAAATGCTTTAGGGAAAGATTTCCATCTAAAAAAAATGACATATTTTGGTCACTTATAGGTTTACTGTAATCATCAGAAAATACAGTAAGCCAGTGCTGTAAAGTATAAAATAGTAAAATTGTTACAGAACTTCAATACAGTAAACAAGAGAAATGCTTTGGATTTGTGGTAAAGTAATCAGTGATTATGTTGCAATATTAAAATGGTCCACATACAGAGAAAACAGGTCAAATTTATTATATTTCAACTTGTCATAGTGGGAAAATTAGTTACTAATAACATTAACGATGTTCTATTCAAGTGTCCCAGTAAGTCGTGTCAGAGAGCCGACATGCACAATAACGGTAGCAGCTAAATGGAATTCAGCCACTATTCATTGTATTAATCACACCTGTGCTTTTCCTGCTGTGACGTGTGAAAGAGATTTATTTCTAACGGAATAAGGCTGCTTAAATAAAGCTGTGCAGCAACGATGGAGGACTTGTCTGTAGGAGTGTGTGGGTGGGAAAACAACCTCTATCATCAATGTATTGTTATGTCAGTTTGCATCTTTATATGATACATTTTCTGAAAAATCAGTTCATAAACTGTTTATGTAATAATTTAACTTGTAGCAGTCTGTTTTTTTTAAACCAATATCCAAATTGAATTAAAGGCTGTACATGTCCAATATTGGCATAAACAGTCCTGCCCAATGATTTGCAACATTGCCCACAGTGATCTAATATACCCAGATACACACACGCCCAGAATATACTCTATTATGAAAGACCTTTTGTATTAAATCAGGTTGCATAAATAAAACTGCAGCAGCAAACAGTTGACACATGCTCAGATAGTGAAAGCATCTCAGCAACAGATTAAATGTGTTACTGATGATGTAGCTAATGCAAACTAATGTTTCCAAACTATCACCTGCATCTCTGCTGATGTCCACAGTAAACCTGGGATGCACTACGGCTTTTTTTTTTTTGGTGATTTTCCTCTGCATATTCAACAGATGCCCTGACTTGTCTTAGCAGATATGTCCTTGAACATGGAGGTGCTCAGTGCTCATGCATTTTCTTCTTAGAAGTGAACATCAGATCGGTTTTGTAAGAGGCTTAGCTGTGGTTTTTGGTTATGTAAAGGCTTTGCTTTGGCCTTGGTGTTTAGACTGGAGGCATCACACTGAATTAGGAGCAGTGAGAAGAGTTACAGATAGCTAAAAAAAGCCAAACTTTGCACCTTATGTACATTTGGACACAACTTAAGTATATAAAAGACTGTTAAATACACTTTAAGTGCTATTTTCATCATCTAACTGATGGTATTTTGTTCTCCGCAGGTATGCAATTTAGTGCATTACCTGTTTTTAAAGAGACTCTTCTCACAGCTTTAAGATTGGGTGCAGTCCAATCAAGTGTTTGGCAGGAATACCGAGGACAAAAATAATGAGGTTAATTAGTTGTCAGATCCATTTACAGGTGTTTCCTCTTTCAGACAAACACACTTCTTGTTCAGTTCACCAAGATAATCCATAGCCCTCCTGAGAGGATTTCAACCTTATTTCCTATTAACATTGACTGCAATGAATTGGGAAAATAAAATGCACCTATTTTCTAGGTTTGTTATAGGAAATAAAGTTATTAAAGTCCTTCTGCAGTTAAGTTCATTGAATGTCATTTTTATAATGGTTGGAGGTTTGCAGCAAGCTTCCATCGCTCAGACACGATTGTCTGCCTGAGTGATCTCTCATGTTATTGATGGATGCTTTTTAATCGCTGACACAAGCTCACAGCCAAGCTGCATCGCACCAGAGCGGGAGAGGGGAGGTGTGTATGTGCGTGTGTGTGTGGGGGGGGGGGGGGTTCAATCACCATCTGTTGAGCAGTCCGCCACCCTGTCCCAAGCCCATTCATCTTTGTCTCTGCTCACCCAGGCCACTAGAAAATGGGACACAGTCAATAACTCTAAATCAATCAAGCACCCTTGACGAGGTAAAATTATGAATTCTCATCCACGTCAGGCGAGCAGTGGCCTCGAAACTTCTCTCGCATGTGACCAGATGGTCAAAAAACAATAGGCATGAGGATGAGGTGGTCAAGCGTGACCTCTGAGACGAAGACTGCCTTTTTTTCTGTTACTTAAAAACACTGAAAATAGATCTGTGTCTGATAAAATGTATTCTTGAAAATGAAGAAAAACCCACCTAATTAGTCTAATAATAATAATACATTTTTTTGCCATTGCTCAGATTTTATTTGTCCCTATTCTTGTGCTGTACATGCTTTTGTGTGTTGTACCCCTGGAAGGACGTGTTGTTGCTCGTGTCCAGCTCCAGTCGGTGCTGCAGTGGATTAGTCAGCTGCATTTTTTTTTTAAAAGGTAGTGCAGAGAGAGTGCAGGAGCTTCGATCAGTGTGCAAGTGTCGGATCTTCAAGATGCAGCGCATCTACATGCACAGCAATGAACACTTTGAAGTCTTCACCACTGTCCTTGCTCCACAAGGTGAGTGGAATCATATCTGCAGTGAAGTGTGGCGTAGCATGACATTATTTATATTGTTAGTGAAAGGAAGATGGCATATCAATGTCAGATGATAAATAAATAAATAACGGAGTGTTTATTCTCCCTATGGACTGTTTGACTGAAGGATGTGGTTGTAGAGATGCATGAATTTATGTAAAGAAATTCTTATGCACATTTGCAGCTATGACAAATTGTAGAACTAACCTTTTTTGCTGATTCATTTCCACTCTCAATGGTTAACAGGGAGGTATCGATACAGAGCAGAAGCTGAAAAGGCAAGTTAAACCTTCTCTTTAATTCAAATGTCCATCTGATATACATTCATAAAAATGTCTCATTGGCTGCAGGTTGTTAATTTAACATCATGTAGGTTTTAAACAGCAGAAATATGAATCAAAACTGATTATTTCATGTATTCTAAGTTTCTTATACTGTAGATTGATTGATATGAGTTTGACATTGGTGTTATGCAAAGTCAGTCAATTTCCTGTGGCTCCATTATGTGTTTAATTTATCTAATTCCTCTGACAAACATGCACCATGTTTAGGAGGTACAGATAATGAAGAGTAGACCCAGATTTAGGGTTTCTATTTCACTGCACAGCAGTTAATCTCTGAGTCTTGACACATAATCCTCTCCATTCACAGTCTGACCTGTAGACGACAGTGATTACATCTTCTATCGGTGCAACTAAAGGGAATGCAGCGAACTACCTTTTTTAAATCCAGTGTAAAATGTGAAAGTGCATCCTGCAATTTGAAGTAAAAAATGGACTGGCTGTAAGTCTCCCTCTGTCCATTAGATGGTAGCGGTGCACAGCTACAGGCCCCAGTGGCCAGATGAGCTGGAGCTGTCTCCAGGTGACGTCATTCTGGTGCTGTCCAAATATGAGGAGGAGAGGTGGTTTGGGCGGCTGCAGGACGGCCAGCGGGGCTACTTCCCCGCCTCCTGTGTGATGGAGCTGAGCCAGGTTGGTTGGCTGCCTGGATGAGCTCAGCAATGCAGCATTACTGGTCTGTGTTGTTGCTGCTGCTTAATGTCAGAAGGCAGTTTGTACTTTCTATTCTGTTCTGATCTGTTCTTCCAGTGTAGGTTTTAAAGACCATGAAAACCAAGTTCCTCAATCAGCTTCTAACTATGAGCAAAGGGATCTTGATTAATAAAACCTAAGGATGTATTTCCCCCCAAAAAACTTTAATTTTGATTGTTGAATATGTAGTTATGAATATTAACCTAAGGGGTCACTCCACCAAAGTTCAGTTACAGTGTAGGAGCTTTTTTAAAGTCAGACAAAATAACCTTAATGATATTACAGTGATGTCATAGGGTTATCTCAGCTTTGAAATAAAGTAACCTGCATTACAAACTGGAGTTGTGGCATTTGAAATAAGAGGGCATTTAGGAGGCAGGAAGGGTCTAATGAATGACAGTATTGAGTTGCATGATGGGAAATTTCGTATCCAGTGTTTTGACCACTACAAGAGACTAAAAGTCAGTCATGTCTTGCCCTTTGACCATTCTTTTTTTAAATGTGTCTCTTGTGATTCCCTTAACTTTAGGGAAGTGTAACATTAAATCGCCAGAGTACCCCTTTACAGTGCTACTACGGTCTAGGTAGAAAAATAAATGAAGCGTTTGAGTTGTGTACTGTGATTTAACGTGGAAAAAGTAAGACCAGATAAGAGAAGATACTAGAGGAAGTGTACAGTTTATTTCAGAAGAACTATAGGATATTTTTAACTCAAACGCACTCGATGGTTCCCATTCTCAGGTGAATCTTCCTCCAAAAGCCCTACGAAGGAGTGTATCTCTGAGAAGTTCAGCCTCGGACAACAGCAACGGTGTACGCAGTAGACATGGAAAGTAAGTGTAAAACTCATCTAGCAGCCATAACAACAAATACACATGCCCCCCCCAACAAGTGCGTGCACACACATCACGCACACACCCAGCACCCAGCAGCTGTTCCGCCACTGAACCCCTCACACATCCCCCATCCCCAAATCTCATCCCACTGCTCTCCGCCCAGCGCCCCTGAACAGGTGGCCCCTCTCGTCCCTCATTAGTTGACAAAGCACACTGATTACTAACCCCCCTAAACACACACACACACGCAGGCGTGCACGCACACACGCTAGTCAATCCCCTCTCATTGCACTGCATCTCATTAAGGCCAAAGTGGAACAGGAGGGAAAGGAAAGACTTTGTAGGTTTCCATCGAAACGGATATGAAAATGTTTGACAGCACAATCAAAAACTTATGGGAGTATTTATGATGGCTCGTCAAATACGAAATACATTTTTATCAAGGCAATTGATTCAGTGTTGCAGCAAGTGTTGTTTGATGGGGTACTGTATCTCTCTTGCAGTTTATTGACAGTAGGGGGCATTTATTTTTTGACAGCCTGCCAACCTTGCTCACACGTTCACATAAACACACACACCACACAGAGACCTCTGTACAGCTCCGTGCCTGTCTTGTCTGCTAGCGGTGGAATTTGGGTCATGAGGAATAAACAGGGCCTTTGTGTTTGTTATTTCCTCTTTGTCCCCCAGTGGACACATTCTGCAGGCGCTGAAGAGGGGGAGCAGAGGAGGTGGTGGGGGAGGAGGAGAGGGAGGAGGAGTGGGGCTGGATGGGGGCCAAGGCGAGGGCCCCTTCCTGGTGCGGAGGCCCCAGATCCCTCTGCCTCAGCCCGTGGCCTCCCAACCTCAAACAAACCGATCCCCAGGCCTGCTCCGCAGGATCTTGTCCAAGTGCCGGAAAAAGAGTGAATGCCAGGGAGCCACCAACAGGGCCTTCGAGGGCGACTAAGAGGCCCTCCTCTTTGTCATGGGTGGCTGAGCTGAGTTCACTTTGGTGGGGCTGCGCTGGGGGAGTATGTGGGTGAATGGGCAGGTATTCGTTGCCATATCGGGTATTCTTGACTTGGCTGAATTTGTAGAAACATGAGGTTGAGTGGTGAGTGCAAAACCTAAATCTGTGATGTCACAGAAGGTGTTTTGCCCATTACGTCTGATGGACTATGCCTGATGTGACATCACTGATGGGGATGTTTGAATGAGACAGCTGAGCGGCTGCTGTTTTCTGCCCTGTTTTCAGGATGGCAAAATGAAATGCCAGGCTTATGCTTTGAAAAATATATAATTATAATCCCTGCAATCATGTGTTTAACAAAGGGCAGTAACATAGGAGTTTGTAGCAATCAATGAAGCAATAAGTGATGCCTCACTGGTCAAATTTAGCCTTTTTTTTTTACGACTTTGATGCTGTTACCTAAGAGAAATGTTATTTTCACTGTCTGTGTGCATTTTGTTCCATCATTCATGTTTCTTCACTTCATCTGCTCATGTGAATCTGTTGATATGTATATATATTGGCTGCTTAATATGCAATTATTATTATGAATAAAAAACCAGTATACCCTTACTGGCAAGCTTTTTTATTTCAGTGGAAACACGCCTCCGTGTATTACCTCATACTTCAGCTCCTGTTCATTTGAACACACTGGGCCTCCCTCCTATTTAACAGTGCTGCAGGAGAAAAAATCTCTCTCAAGCGAAAGGAAGTGGGATTGAGGCCTGCTGAAAGCCTCGCCAAAGGACCAGGGATTGTGCTGGTTGCCCCGGTAACGCTAAAGCAGCTCTCAGATGTCACATGTTGTCTTCCTCCTCTGTGGTGCCTCCCAGCACGTCCCCGGAGTGGGGTCTCTATAGGGTGGGCCGTAGATTACCTCCTTCCAGAGGACACAAAAACCAAGCCTAATCCTAACCTTGGCCTTGACCTCCGTGGGGAAACACACCCCTCCTCCTCACCCACCGTTTGATATTCTCTGTTGTATAATCCTTTGTAATAAAGGCTGTAGGAGGCAGTCACTCTGGGGCCAGTGTTTGGGCGGCATGTTTTGCACAGGGAAGGGTATAAATGTTACAAAGAGAGACAGCTCCACTGGTCCTGTGAGCAGACTCTGATTCATTGGGGGAATATCTGTGTGGGCCTTTCTGCTGCCGTTACTGTTACGGCTTATCTTGAACTTGTGACTCTCACTTTAAAAAAAGATGGAATGAATTACTGAGAATATTGCGCGTTTGCATTCAAATTTTGCCTATTGAACAACATTACATGACCACAAATTACTGGATGTAAAAGAACATAATACGTGCACTTTTAATTAGACATACTGTACAATATGTGCATGAACAGGAGGTGTATAGAAAGAGAAAACATGACAAATCCCCAGTCAAATGGGAGCCTGACTTACCTCACACGGCGCTGACACACACAAGTGGAAACAGTGACCTATATAGGGCGGAAAGGCCAGAGTCCAATTTTAAAACACACACACACACACACACACACACACACACACACACACACACACACACACACACACACACACACACACACACACACACGCACATCCCAGGGCTGTGGACTCTCCCGCCTAAAAGTATCCTATCCTTGCTGTGTTGTGCTGGGTGTCTTCGGGGGGATGGGGGGGGGTAACAGGGTGCCTGCCAGATGACTGCTCTGTCAGCCCAATAATGGGCTGCCATCTGCTGTCTAGCATACACAAAGGCAAACAGTGTGCGTGCGTGTGTGCGAGAGTTGTGCGCTTGCTTTTGGGTGTGTGCTCAGAGGAAGAAGGAAGGGGTGATTCGGTCGGACGCCTGCAGGCTCTGTTTCATGTCTTTGGTGTACAGGGTAGACACAAAAATTAAAACACACATATTACTTAGTCCAGTAATGGCTAACTCAATGACCAGAGATACAGAGGGTACTGGACCTGTATGGATAATACAAATGGGTGGTGCCCACTATGGTATGTCAAGTTTTACTGTATATTCAATTAAAAAGATGAAAAATATAATTCACTTTTAATAAATCTCACAATAACAGCTCTGTACATCTAACTGGTCTGTATACGATACGGTATGTGTCTACCTGTCAATAAGTCACTATAATCTAAGAAATGCTTCCCTTAAATACATGCATGGAGCATAAGGTGAAGGGGCTGCTGCCAATAACCAATTAAGGGGCAAAAGGTCCCTGACATCTTTCAACTCTTAGCGCGGGTCAAACAAGAACAAAAGACCCTCTTGTGCATGAACGAGAGCGAAGGGAGGACAGATTGATTAAGAGGACATGGCGTGCATGTGGCGCCCGTGTGTTTATGTGCATATTGTTTGTATGCATGTGCACTGCTGCTTCTTCAGCATAAGGCAAGTCGTCACGTTCTTTGCCTCCCTCCATTTGCGGGGCAATTGAGTGAATGGGCCTGTAAAACCAACAGCCCAGAGGACAAAAGAGCCCGGGGGCATTAAGTCATGGGTGAGTGGGCCCCTTTAGGGCCAGCAGCTGACCCTGTGGAGAGGCCTCTTGTTCTGGTGGAGGGGGCTCGTGTCCCTGGACCCCAGGCCAACTTGACAGCATCCAAACATATACATACACACATGACAGGGGGGGTTCAGCTTAAACCACTCTATCAGTCGTAAAACCCCAACCCCAACAATTCCCCTGCATGGTTGTCAACTCCACCTGGGGACAAAAGACGATTAAAGGGGAAAAATTTTGATTCCATTTTCCCCAATAAAAAAAAATTGCTTTTAAGGAATCAGTTTTTGGCAAGAGCTCAAGAGGTTGCTATGCCTGCTGTGAGCATGTCAGAAAAACTAAAGGATAACCAGAAATCTTTATTACGTGGAAAATACCATGTAAGCTATACTGATTTGTACAGGGGCGCTTGGCAGAGAGAGAAAGCTCTGCTCTATTTCAAAACCATGAACAAATGTAGACACACAAAATTACCAGATGCCATCAATGTCATGCGACATATGCATTTATTTTTCCAAATTAAGCACACGATTACAAAGACATCTGGGAGAATTTCTATGGTACCGTGGTTATGATTTCAACTGAAAATGCTACAAAATATAGAGCGAGTGTTACATCTGTGATTCACCTCGTTAATTAAAGCAAAATCCAGCATCTTGTGTATTGCTCATGCATAACTACAGTAGTATATAACAGGTGCTACTATCCTGTATATGAACTTAATTCCCTCAAAACCTATGATGTTACATGGCCAAATGTTGTTAACGTACAAACATATTAACTTGGATTTAACAAATGGAATGTACAAACACAAGTGAAACCAACAAACAGAACATATAACACATTTATATACAGATTAGACACATCTCAGCCACCAGATTCAAATACAAATGTCTTATGTGGATGTTAGTCTACTTTCCATTTTAGAGTTGTGTACTGTATACTCCTGATCTTTCCACTTGATCTCCCTGACAAGATTTCCTCCTTATTCTCACTCAAATGCTTAATGCAGGATAATCCAGATTATAACTAATACTGGATCCACTAATGCCGATAATACAAAGAAGACCATTATAGCTGTAGTGTTACTTCACAAGATTATAGACAATTTTCTTTCAGGATGGTTAAAAAGACGATCATAATGTTAACATGGAAGCACAGTGCAGTACATTTCTTCAGAATCACACCCAAATTTGTGCGTATTTACATTACATGTTAAGCATTTTGTTCTCATGCAAAGTGTCAAATAATGAGTGAGTTTGGGCTCTTGCTCAAGGGGATTTCAGCAGGATACAAGGTTGTCGAGACACTGGCTGCTGCAGGGATCAGATTTGGATCTAATAGGACGTGTTAGCTGTTTTGCCCAGAGCCATCTGTCTAAAAGAGTTTAATGTGAGGCTTTAATGTAGTGTATTTAAGCACACATTTCTGCAGCAGAACAGGAGAAAAGAACATGTTAAAATCAAGCAGCAAGATCTTAATGTCAGCATTCATTACAAAACGGGGAGACAACCGTCTGTCACACACACATTCACACACACACACTAAAAAAATAAGGACAAGAGCTACATCATCAGAATAAACAAACATTTAAAATTAAATGAGTAAAAAGTGCAATTTGTCTATGATTAGAGGTTGGAGATGGAGTCCTGCTACCTAATAGCAGAGAACACATTTGAATCAAAGTAAATCAAAAAGTCCAATTTATATGTTACAAGATCATGAATACAACTACATAATGATTATTTGCTAGATCTTGCCTGATCAGGAATAGAAGTTAAGATATTAAATTAGTGGCAGTGCATGTTCTTCTAACTTGGAGTAATGAAACTGAATGGTAGTCCAATCCTGATTTTGAAAGAGAAAATACAATAAAATTCTTCAATAATTTCTCTTAAATGTTTTTTCTTTTTTTTTCTTAGAAATAAATAAATTAGTAGACATTAAATAAATAAAAACCTACAGCCTTCACATAAAAAGTAAATCCTTCTCGACCTAATGCTTGCTGTAGAACACTGATGATATGAAAACCGGTCAGTATCACCCGTGACACACTGAAACGACTGACCAAAGCAATGGTGACCATTCATTCTCTATTACAGAGACAACTGCTTTAGAGCAAGTGAGGGTTTTTAGGCTGTTTTGTCAGCAAAGTTAAACTTCTTAAAAACTCATGGTGTCCGATTTATATTAATATCTAAGCTTTAGCGCTGTCAGATAATAAATAAAACAAACAGAAATAAACATTACGGTACCCTTCCATTTTTGAGGTTCTTACACATGTACATTGCAATGAAATACATTCAACCGATGTCTCGACAGACACTATGGCCTTGGAAAGGAAACGTGTTGTTAAAAAAAAGATACCATCACAAGTGCTATCCAGTTTGCCCTTAAAAACACTGCTCCTTTCTCAGCAGCAAAATCAACTCAGTAGTGCAATACTGACAGCTTCTTATTTCCATCCTCAAAAACTTCACATCACCGTGGATAGGCATTCAGCACTGTAACACTGCTGTCACAAAAAAACCACGCAACTGCATTTCTGTTTCTCTAATTTCAAAGCAATGGTTAACATTATATTCTGTACGGTATCTGTCATGTTAAAAAACCATGTTGTGATTTCAAAAATGTGTCAGTTTGTCAATAAAATTTAGCATGTACGTGGTTTTTATCTGATAACAGCATTAGGGGAGTTTAGCAAAACAAGCTGGAGGAGATACACAATGAGTAGCGTTACATTATAAAATGTCTTTCTTGTCATTTAAACAATATATTAAAAATATAAAACTCAGAAGCAGCCACTGCTAATAATAAACACTATTTCTACAGCCTACTGTATGTGCAGGTTGTTTCAACATAACTGACTAGTACAGAAAAAAATTCTAGCCTTTTCATATCTGTACAAAGCTGCTTATGTTGCCAGGTTGTGTGTATTCAAAGGAAAATACAGGCCAAGCCAACAAACGAGAAACTACTTGGGCAGTGACCTAGAAATGTGTTGAAAACAGTACCAGCAGCCGTGCGTTTTTGTGGACGTCCTTGGCAGTGCACTTCTGCTTCAAAAGAAAAAGAAATGAATTTGTCTTCACTGGATTGTCTCTTACACGACTCAGTGGAGGTTTCAGTTGTTGGACGGGTGTAGTAGTGTTGCCTGCGCAGCGAGGGGACGGCTTTAAAGCACAAGGGCCCTTGAGGTAGAGCCAGATGACAGGTAAGGGTTCAGGTACTGACGGGCCTGTTCTGTCATGATCAGCTGGTCCTCTGTCTTCCCATAAACCACTGCCTCCCACTCACTCACCTGCAGAGAAGGCAACCAACGATTATGCCAAAGTAGCTTACGGTTCATTATGCAAAACATCATTGAGAAAAAGCATAACATCTACTGTATTAGAGGAGGGCGATACAGCCCTTAAATAATATCACGATATTTCAGGGTATTTCTGCGATAATTCTTGACAATATGACAAAATACTGAAAAATAATCTAATATATAATTCCTACAAGATAAGTGTTATAGTTTTTATGTCAGCATAAATATAACAGTTTGCCTTCAAATATTCAGTAAAAACTAAAATGTCCTTTCAGTTCTTCATAGGGCTGACCCGAATGTTTAAAAACTTCTACCATTGCCATTACCATTATCCATGGTCCACAGTTACCATATCGTAAAAAATACGATATATATATCTTAAACGTTTCCCCTTGTTTATTTAAAAGGTTCCCTGTGGGATACCTAGTGGCTGTTTCGTCCTGTTTTGTTTGTCTTGTGCAGGTTCATGGAGACATTCCTGCCAATGGTTTCACACTATTCCACTGATCTACAGCTGGCGGTAATGCCGAGATATGCTGCAATGTACCAAAAAAGGCAGGAAAAAAGAAGACTGCAAGCTAGTAAGGATAGTAAGTATAGATTTACTTTGCAAATGTTTCACGATGAGGGGAATGCACTCGACACATTGTTAGGACTCAAGGATGCACACTCTTAATGTAAACAGAACTTTTGTATGTTTATGAGCAAACTCCAAAGGGCACCTTTAACAAATGTCAGAGGGAAACTCAGAAAAATATTGTCACATCATCAATGCTTTTATCTAAAGATGGTTCTTTACGTACCTGTACAGTGGCGTGTTTTGGTGCTTTGTAAGAGGCAAGCAGCTTCTTCATCCGGGGGCTAGTAAAGCGGTGAGGATGAATGGGGACTAATGAGGGCTCCTCTTGGCCAGAAGTCAAAGAACGGCTACACTCCTCTTGCTCAGGGATTTGGGTTATCATTGAAGAGCTCGTCAGTAGACTTTCATCGGGCACCTGCCATATGAGGTTCAATAAATGGAGTAGCTAAATTAACAATACAAGTAGTGACGATGCTGAACTTAGTTCATATAAAGTAGAATTTTAAACTGATGTCAACCTCAAAGGCTGCACATTTACCCATTTATTGATAATGTTTAGTTATCCAGAAGCTGAGCATGAATGCATTTTCAACAATACTACATTTCAAATTTCGTACACTTACTGTAAGCCCACCTCACTATTGTTAGCTGCTGAATAGCTCTTTGGGGTTACATGCCCTACCCTTGTAGATATCAGTGGTAGTTACTAAGTTAGTTTTCTCATCTAGCTACGCGATTTGAACCAGTGACTTTAAACGGGTATCGTGACTTACCTGTGCGTTGTTGAGCTGCTCTTGGAAGAGTTGGGTGTTTAGGCAGTCTTTTCCCCAGGGGTCCAGCACAAGAGACTTACGCACTTTTCTAGCTGGGCCATCAATCTGAAACCAAAGGAACCAAGATACAAATAACAGTAAATGCTCTTGTTCCATCCAGGGTAGGGCTATAACGTTTTGTCTAAGTTCTACGAATGAGCTCAGTAATGTTTTTAAATTTGTATATCTGTAAGTATTTATTTAAATGTTTATTTATTTCTTCAGATAATGGAAGAAAGGACACATACACGTTTCCCTGTTCTGTAGTCTGGCTGGACGTCTGCTCTGATAAAGATGTCTGCTCCGGTCTCCTGCTTCAGAACTTCTCGAATGTCTTCTTCTAAAAAGGCCAATGGCTGTGGCTGAAAAACGCAAACACACACATAAATATAACCACAAGATCATGCAGCCATATACTGTAATAAATAAGAAAAGGTCAACATAATTATAGGTTAATACAAGTGTGAAATGTGAAAACCTACAGGTCAAATGCACACGTGACGTCTTACCTCCATCTTCAGTGGCCCATGCATTTTCTCCTGGGCAGCCAAAGCATTTTTGAAGGGAGTCGGTGTCCTCGGGGTTGGAATCATGATAGTTTTACGGAATTTGGGGGTCCGTGAACTAGAAAGTTGACAGACAATATTATACACCAAATACTCCTCCTAGCAACCTGATCAAATTAACATAAAAAAAATTTGTTCTGGAAAATTCCCACAAAGCAAAGCAAACCTTTGGCTACTGCTTTTATATATTTATTTACCCATCATTCTCTTTCTGGTGCTTAGGTGTGGTTTCTTTTTGGAGCGGCGTGTTTAGGAGGCACCTCTGGCCACACACAGGAGTTGAGGTGAGAGCGGGGTTATCCAGGTTCAGATAATCTGCCCCTGACATGTTGCAGAACTGGGAAAACAGACAAGGCATGTTAGCCACATGACCAATGCAACCTCAGCACATCAACTCTATGAGGAAGTAGTCAGCTGAGGTGGGGATTAGGGTGTGTGAGGTAAGAAAAACAGAATTCATTTACTCGTGACGGGGTGAATGGCAGTGACTTTGTGGGCGTTTTCTTGGGAGAATTTGAGATATTTTCCAAGAAGGAGGAGCAGGTCCTGTCGCACAAAGGAGACGATTCCCCCCTCTCTCTCCTCCTCCTCCTCCCACCGGATGCCTGGGTGGGTTTGGATGAGTTGATAGGAGTCAGGGAAGTGGCACTGCCCAGACCAAATGGAGCAACGCTCTTATCACGACCAGAGACGTCAGTCGGAGTGTTGACTGTGTAGCCCATTGAATTGTCAGCCGTCCTCTCTTGCAGGAGAGTGGTGTAGCCTGCCTGGTTGTGCCTGGGCGGTGTCGCGGCCTCTGACAAGTCAAAACTGGCCACGTCGCTCCATGCAACAGGGTCCTGCAGAGCAAAACACAACTACAATAGATCTTTAATACATTCATCAGTTTTGGTCAGCAGATTCATACGGAGATCCACTGATCTCTGTTGAGCTCCTTCTGTTACTCACGGAGTCAATGAGCTCCATGGTCTCTGCAAACTCCGGTATGGTCTGCAGGGTAGAGAGCACAGTGCTGGCCTCTACAGCCAGGAACTTGCTGGGGGAGACAGGAAGCTGTGGTGGAGGTCCCTGGGGGATCTCAGGGCCCCTCCAGGACCTTCTCTCCGCCTGCTCCTCTAGGCTGCTGCTACTTGTGGTCAATGTGTCATCTGACACACTGTCGGACCAGGCCGAGTACTGCTCCAAACTCTGAGGGGGGGGAGGATGAAAGGACTGACGTTAGATCCCTGACTCCAGCAGCAGATTGGCGTCTGATTTAATGGTGACTGAGATTGGCAGATGTTGCGTAAAATTATTCTAAATTTGCATCAGTTTTGAACCGATCTGTGACTACGAGACATTTGTGATACTACAACATATCAGACCAATCTTTACCATTTAATCATTCAATACTAAGTCACTGACTGTGAAGAATGACATATTACATGAATGGAGAGAATTAAATGTGAGAACAGTGTCGGGGAGGGACAGAATAGGAACAGGAGAGACAGAGGAGAGTGCTTGGTTCAAACTGCTGGCTGAGCGTGGGCATGGGGGTGAGGACTGGGGGGGATGAGGGAGCATGTTTGGAGCAATGGTAATGGGGGGAGGTAGGGCGGCCACCAAGCACAGCTTCAGGCCAGTCTGAATGAGTAGCGAGATGGGGAAGGTAGTTACTATAGCAACACTACAGCAAATCAGGCTACAGACACACATACATGTGCCCCATTCTCGTTTATGTATACACTGCAAAAAGTCCATCACACTTAGTCATTTAGTGTCAAGTCTTAAAATCTTCTTTTTCTTAAAGCAAGGAAAAGTCCGCAGAGGAGATGGGATTTGGGAATTTTCTATAAACAAGTGCAAGGTGTAAAAAATAACACCTGGTTCAAGAAAATTCATAAAATTATCTCTTTATCTCACTTTGATTTGATTTTAAGACTCAAAAATAATAAATGTAAGATTAAAAATGACCGTTCTTTTAAAAAAAACTTTTTACAGTGTATGTAAGCTACAAACACACGCAGGCTATGCTGACTAAGTATGCAAACACACATTCGGAGTGTGTTCTTACACATGGACCTCTGCACTGCACTTGTCGTTGGACTTCATTCTCTGCTGACATAAGCAGCAGCTCAAGCTCCTTAATTCTTTGCTCTCTGTCAGGATCATCCAGGCAGGATGGCTGTAATAAACAAACGTCAGGGAGGAGAGGTCGAGAAGACAGGAGGAAAGAAAGAAGTTAAGAAAACCAGACAAAAAACAGATTTACACATAAAATAGTTACGGGGACATTTGAGATGTACTCCCTTTTATCTGTTATTGAATGTTAGGTGAAAATAACAGGACATTCAAGTGTTTGATTTGAAGTCCAGAGTTAGCAATCACAAGGATAAATACAGAAAGTCCAGAAAATAAAGAATGTGACAAGTTTTTCACTCTAGCATGCAAAGAAATACACAAAGACTCACCGATAAGAAGCCTGAATTATCGGGAAGACTGTCCATCAAGTGTCCACTGTGAGGGTCATAAGGATATCCCCCCAGCTATAACACAGAGAAGCATGTTTAAATAAAAATCAATGAAGACATAGACAAAAGAAATCAAAACACCATATAGTATGGACTCCAGAAGGGATATGGACCTGGTTGGGTCCTGGTACAGGCAGGGGACTGCGATCACAATGCTGGATCTCTGTTGGAGTAGGAGGACACGGTCTGTGGTGGCGTCTCTTCACTCCAGCGTGAGAAGAAGTGAAACCCTTGCAGCCATCTTGCAGGTATCCCTCGTGCTCAACCTTCCTCCTCATGGTGGAGTTCCAGTGGTTCTTGATGGAGTTGTCCGTACTGTTGGAGAGAAGATCAGTAATGTTTTAGAAAATAACCCGTTTCATGACTCAAACTGGAAGTGAAGATATTACATTATATTACCGTCCAGGAAGAAGCTTGGAGATCTCTGCCCAGCGGTTGCCAAGCTGTTTGTGGGCCTCATAGATGATTCGATCCTCTTCCTGAGTCCATGAAGACTTCTTCACCTCTGGGTTAAGGTGGTTGTGCCACCGTTCCCGGCACTGCTTTCCAATCCTCCCCTGGAGGTGCTTAGCAATCACCGACCAACGCTTGGGGCCATACTTGTGTACTAGGTCAATAACCTGGACAAACATCACCAAAGGAGTGATTTTCAGAAGACCGTTTTTCATTTCTGAATCAGAAAATTATAGTGTAGTGTATTTACTGCTGCATATTCTGGACGTGCTCTCTGTCATGTTTTATTTATATATCCCTATGTAAGGATGGAGTAAGGCCCTAATTGGATTCATCAAACTACAAGCTTGTATAAAGACGGGAATCACATCTTTCTACTTTTCTCATTTATAGCCAACAGCAGGACCAGTGTTTAGAAAGCTTCGACTGGATCAGCACAGCTTGTTTGGCTGTTTCCATCCAGGCTGAAAAATGTTCTGACGTCATCGTTGGCAGCACAGTCTGTTATGGATAGGTCTGTGTTTCTGTTATGATGCCAAGATGTTGGAGGAATGAGACATCATTCTCGACATTCTTGAAGAACTGTGATCCATTTAAGGAATGCATTGTTCATCTTAGAGCAGGGGAAGATATTAGAGCTTTGCTCTGTACAAAGAAGGGCTGAGCTCTAAACTAGTGACTTGGAAAGTCTGTGTTTTATTAGGGATGACGTAGTGGGGCTTTTACTTTGCAAAAAAGAAAAGCTAAGGCAAAAAAGGTTTTAGCGGGAAGTAAGCTTGCGCATGTGCACGGCCTGTTTGTCTGAAGGTAAAAGATACATTGCAAATTGTGGCATTTGTCTTTGTATTGTGGTCTTTCACTTAGACTAAGCTGCTCCCGACGGCTTCCTTCTGTCTCCCCTATCATTTACCTATTTTTGTCATCCCTCTTTCTGTCCAGAACAGGAAACTCCCAGCTCCTTTTACCTTTTGATCCTCCTCTTTTGTCCAGGGTCCTTTCACCAGCTCTGGGTTGAGCACCTTCTGCCAGCGGTGCTGACACTGGCCATCTGTCCTCCCCTGTGACAGAGATGCACAAAGCACAACACCTCATTACACCACACCACTACCTCACAATTACACCTACTCCTGACAGCAGTAAATAGGTCTGCTTCTCCAGTCACTGCACCCATGACTTACTATCACTGTTAAAAACCTCCTAATGAGGAACAATGTTAATTATGAGATTACTAAATGGTTTGGATGGTTGTTAACTGTTGAAATGGAAATAGATGGACCAATATGGCATAAAGCAGTAAAATATTACTCTCAATACTCTTATTACACAATGCAGACACATCGCATGACATACTTACTGGAAAAAAGTTTGATATTAATTTCCAGGAGTCAGTTCCATGCTGCTCTACAAGTTTTTTCAGCTTTTCATCCTGAAAGGAGGGGAGACACTGAGAATCAAAACAATATCCCTCCTGAGGAACTTTTGTCATCTACATTAACACACTGTCCCCCTTCATTATATTATTGAATAGAAGTTCCACTAAAAATGTAGAGACACACAAACTTTAACACCTTATTATTCCCAAGAAATTAAAATACAAATCTCATGCAGTACAAAGTCTAATTTCACTCACTACTACTATAATAAACTACTACACTTTAAGTCCAGACCTCACTAGTGCCTCTGATGAACTTACCTCATCTCGGGACCACTTTACTTTGCACAGGGTCTTTTTATCTTTGCTCTTCTCTTTACTCTCTGGGTCTGTGGAGTGTAGCTCTTCATCCTCATCATTGCTAAAACACACACAGGGCAAATGGGGAAAGGGAGTAAAAGATAAGCAGATTTTATTAATGTGCCAAAAATGTTCTCTATAAGGTCAATGACTGTAAGCAGGAATAGTGAGATGAATATGGTATTACATGGAAACTGCTAATGCAGGCACCCTTTCAATGCAAAAAAAGCAAAACAAGGAAATAAACACAACATGTAAACACAAAAATATGGATGGCACTTGCAAGAGGCTTTCAGTTATTCGACCAAGTCTAAAAGTGATTCAAGGGACATGTTAAATGCTGAACTAAAACAATAGTACAACATTGTCTCTGACACCTCACTAATATTGCACTCAGACTGTAGCAAGACAGTATATATAGAAAAATACATAAAAGACATTTTCTAGCAAATGTAAATAGTCTGCTTTCATAACAAACTATGGTTGTGACAAACCATGTCAGAATAAAAAGGAAGGAAAGAAACAACTTTCATTATACAGTATACATGACTGCATACAAGAACACAAAATTCCTCTCTGCTGACTCAAGAAGTTGGCAGCTAGCACTGTACTTCGGTGTTCCCATAAAACTTGCTGCTGGGCAACACGTTCTTTGTAGTGGAGAAGAGTTTAATAAATGGAGGAGAAATGAAGTTATCCGTTCCAAAAAGCTGTTAACTATTCAGCAGACCTTTACAATCACACATGCACACACTTAACTACACACACGAGGGGGGAAACAGTGCTTTCCTCAGGTCTCGTGTCGGACTGTGTATGAAAAGTCTCGTTCAATGTTGAAACTTGAACATGGCAATTACATTTTGGTGTGGCCTGATTCCCTCACCAGAGCAAAGAGAAGTGGGGAAGTGAGTCTGGACCTATGGCTGAACACAAGTGGGGAGAGGGGGGGCTGGAGGAAAGGGGCGATCACACATCAACAGGCTCTTTCACCTCCAGAGGTGTGTGAGTGTGTGTGTGTGTCATTGAGATGGAGGAGGCGGTGCACTGGGGTGTGGTCAGGGGAATGGCACTAACGGTCCAGTTGTTCAAAAAGTTTCAAAAAACAGCCAGACTTATGCAACCTCTTTGCATTTTGTTTAACACATTATTTACTCACTTTTCAATTAAGCTCGTTATAATACAAATAAAATATAAAAATGTGCTTCAAATGTTGCAAAGGAAGAACTGTAGTATCAGCTGAACTAATAGTCAGAGACAGGATTTGCATTCCCTAGGCCAAACCCTGAGCTGTTCTAATTGAGACAGAAAAGACTCATCTCTCTCCAGATGTGAACACAAGGAGGGGTGTTAGGTGGGGATGAGACATAAACTGTTCATTCAATAGTTATTTAAAGTTTAATGCAAGCATCACTAAAGCTGCAAGTAACTACTATTTTCATTGTTGATTTATCGGTTGATTCCCCCCCCAATAAATTGTTTACTTTTGTCTATAAAATGTCAGAAAATAGTGAATCATAATTTCCCACAGCCCAATGCAACATATTCAAATGGCTTGTTTTGTCCACTCAAAAACCCAAAGATTTATTTTACAATGAGCTAAAACTGAGAGTAGCAGTAAATACTTGCATTTGATAAGTTGGAACCAGCAACTGTTTGGAAAATTGGCTTGATAAATGACTAAAATTAATAACTATCAAACTTATTGGCAATTAATATTAATGAATTAACAAATCAATTTAGCCCTAATTGTGTTTTTTTATATGAATAATCATAGCACTTGACAAAACTTGATTGCAAATATCCTTATTATTGTGCCCCTGCCTGTTCAGCAGCTTAATCAATAAGCTGCTGAACAGGCCAGTATAACTTTTTTCCAAGTCTAATCAAACCCACACAGCTTTTTGATGCAGGGTTTTTTGAAAAACAAAGAAGGGCTTTGGGAACTCTTAGGTACTTTTTTCCCACTGGCATTTTTTTTTTCCCTCTTGGCAGAAACACAGAGAAGACCAGATGATTTTTGGATGAAAAACACGTGATCAGACGTAGCTTTCACTGACCAATAAAAAAAAAAAAAAGCTGTGTTTGTTGCAACTAACCTGAGTGACTTGTCACTTTAAAGTAATGTGTTTTCAAGGATGCTGCTGTTACATAACTGCTTTGCGCCTCCCAATGCACAGCACAAACATAATGCAGTCTGAACTCTATTGTTCCAACAACATCAAGAAAACAACAACAACACAAATGTTTGCGGATTTACGAGCTATAATTTATCTTTTTATATTTTACAATATCCATACTTATTTTCAAGCTACTGGCAGATTATTGCTGTTATTATTAACCATTAAATATCATGCATATACTTTTGGTACTAACTGAACCATTCATAGATCTAGTAGGTGGACGTTGTTACAATATGAATGCGCAGGTGCACATGCACTGCACGTTACGTGTCAAAGATGAAACTTGATGCACTCACTGGATTATCAGACACTAAAACCTACCTCATGCCATTTTTTCACAAGAGGTGCAAACCGAAAGCAGGCTGGATAAAGAAGCAGCACTGTAGTATTATTATTATTATTATTATTATTGCTGGCACCTACCTGCGGGGCTTCACGTTGTCCATGACAGTCGGCAGGATGATTGAACCTTCTCAAAGACGAACCTGTGTTTGGCAGCTTGCTAAAATCCCACATTAACAGGTGTTCATCCATAGAAATCGCTGTTATTCATCGCCGGCACTGCTCGGCTAGCCGGTGAGCTAACTCAGTGTCCAGTCCATAACATCAGCGCTGCGCTCTCTCCGCAGAAGTCTCACTCATGGTCGATAGCATCGCTCCAAAGTAAAGCGTCACTTTTCGTCCTCTCTCTGCGAAGGGAGTATAGCAACGCAAAAAGCCGGTTTTAGTTAAGAGAGACTATCACATTACTGCCGTTGCTCGCTGTCCGTGCAGTTTCCGTCTCACTTGTCCGCACGTCTGTGTTTGGCGTTATGATTTTTGTCCATCCCGCCGATTCTCGCGCCCAGCCCTCTGCTGCAGGCGGCCTCGCCTCTGATTGGCCAGAAACGGGGCAGCGACGAGAGGGGTCGAGTATGATTGGGCGGGAGCGAGGAGAGGCCCGCGCGTGATTGGTCGAGAGCGGGAGGGGGTTCGGTTTGATTGGTTGGAGCCTTGAGGAGGCGGGCGCTAAGTTGGACCACTGTGCTGTCACCTTCTGCAGCAGAATGGGTCTTTTCATCGAGGCGGTGGTGGCTCAATGTGGGGCGCGGGGGACTTTCGGAGGGCCCTTGAGGGAGTTTCAGGGGCTTTCCTGCACCGCAGTTTCACTGGAGGCAAGCCCAGTGAATCAAATATCCAGTCGTATCCCTCTGATCTACCGTGCTGAGATGTTATTTTGTATTAATAGTTGACAACACGCCTTCATAGAAGCAGATAGCTCTACTGATCATGTATTATAGTTTATTTTTACCAGATGGTGCACTGTGTTGGAGTGCATCGTGCATTGATAATGCCGCCTTATGCTGTTGCTTCGTAAGGCCAATGCGTTTGAATTGAAATTACTTCATTGTGGTGCCATGTAGGGAATATAAATTATTATGACGAATCACATAATAATTGCATTATATTGGAGGAAAATCGAGAGCTTGAGGCTTGAGATTCATTCAATAGTTATAGAGAATATTTACAGCATTCAAACTGGCATTGATATCACAATATTTCCTTTGACAGGCGGTTCTTGCGCTTCTGCAGCTCTTTTACACTGTGTTTTGCTGACACCTTGTGGACAAAACTTTGCCATTATTTGCTTTCATACCTATAAAGCCAAAAACATAATATTTACCTCTGAAAATGTGTTCTGTTCATACGTTATCTCATCTTAACATTTCTACCGATTGCACTATTCCTTTTAATTTTGCACAACATCTCTGGCTTTAATTCGTCTGCGCACTCCAAGCAGGTAGGTCAACTCGGGACATTGCCTTTTTATGGGATAAGTGGTGCAATGCGTCTGTTCGGATTTTGACAACAATACTAGATTTACTTATACATGAAGTTCAAAGCACATTTGTTCCTTTTTGTCAGTCAAAATGATTAAGTATCTCATATTCGATGAGATATTATATCCCACTTGTCACTTGTAATTCATTCATTATTACTGTATCATAAATTGGACGTAGTCATAATTAAAATATTGTATCATAATTCCTAGTTATTAATCCATTAATTTATCTTTATTGCGGTAAAATAAGGATGCGGACGATTTTGGGGATATTAGGCATGTCCTGCCTTTCTACCTGCAGGTGACACTGTTTAACTGTTTGACTTCTCAATGTTGTCATTCCTGTGTGTAAAAGTCGATTTGTGAAGCGAACCACAACATGGCCGGAAATCAACTATCGTGCTTCTAAAAATAAAAGCACGGATTTTATCACTCAAAAACAAATGTGTGTTATCAAAAAAAACATACTCTAATATTGCAATACTAAATAAACATGCAATGAGAAGTATCAAAACGCATTTTAAAACATCTTGTGTTTTCTTATACAAATACTGCAAACTACAAAACTAAACTCATTCAATGGCTTAAGGCTTCAGTTATGTTTAACTTACTCCTTAGTATCTTAAACCTGACAAATATCTTGTACAGAGAGGAAGGAAATGTTTATAACTGGCAGGACTGGATTACCAGCTTGTGGGAAAATGCCCCAGGGCCCAAGCCTCTCAGGTACCCTGAAAGCCCCAGGTTACTGGTGTGTATGCTTTTTGCTAATTTAATCAATGGCAAATGTGTCTGTGTGGGCTTATATTTTTAAGGCTTAAAAATGTTTTTAAATGTAACCAAAAGTACTAACCACATCCTGCGTTCAAACTCTTACTCGTAAAAAGTGCGGCTGCACGTCTCTGGTTTTACTTTGAAACGCAGCACCGGAAGTGCGCTGCTGTATTGTGTCCGGCCTGACCGGGGCTGCAGTTGTGAGGTCCCGTGACAAATTTCATTGGAACTTTCTACGGCCAGGAAAGACTGATGTTTCCTGCTCCTCTCACTCCGCCGACGCTTATGGGCAGCAGCGAAGTGCGCCGTCAGTTTGGGGGCTTGGGGGCTTTTTTTTTGTCGGGAACGAAACGGGGGAAATGTTCAACGCAGTGAGAGTTTAAACGCCGCGGAGCGAAATATCCCAACTGGACACACGGAAATAGATGAACGCCGCATCCAAATACTGTAAGGTACGTGATGTTCATGTAAACCTCAGCTATCACACGAAGCCCCGGGGTCAGTGGAAGTAACACAACGCTGTTCGCATGTAGTAGAAGAGGATCAAACTGTTGGCTTTTAGTATCAAATTAACTTTTTCTGCCCGAAGACAAGTTCAGCCGAAGCGAAAGAAATGTAAACAAAGTGAATTTAGCGGCTTTGCTTTGCGTGGCGCACGGGAGAATCCTTGAAAATGCGCAGTTGTGAGCTTTTTCTCGTCTTGTTTTTACAGTTTGTGTAACACGCCGGAGCATGTTGGAGCATGTCAGACCTTTTTCAGTTCATGTGTGTATGTGCGTGTCGGTATTTTATTTGTGTGTGTGTGTGTGTTGAACTCCTCCCTCTCTCCTCCCCTCCTCTCCTCTCCTCTCCTCTCCTCGGCTGGAGAAGGCATGCTTTTTTTTCCTGTAACACACGTGATCTGGCCTGAGATTTCAAAAGTTGTACCGGTGTAAGTGCAGGCGCAGCCCCAGGTGAGAGCCACTGTGAGCTCGGCCTGAATTAAACTGAGGTAGGCGAGGCCTCTCATATGCTGTGTGTGTGTGTGTGTGTGTGTGTGTGTGTGTGTGTGTCAGGGACATGTCGTTCACCCCCCGTGTAATTGTTCTCTGACTGTACAAGTGATGTGTCAGACCTCATCGGCTGTCAAAATGAATCCCCACAGTAGATGTTGATTCAGCTGTGTGGTATGGACAGTGGCACACAACCACATCTGAATTGGATGATGTGTGTATGATTTATTTTTTTTTCCTCCTGTGATGCAAAACCCAGTTAACAACTAACTGGGCAAATGCAAAATCTGCCGTGACAAGAAGGATGCTTTTCTTGGTGATTCTTCTCTTCGTAATCCTCCCTCCTCTGTCCTCCCCTGACAGCGTTTCAATTCTGTTACGTGGAAATCAGCTTACTTTCTGTTTGTTAAGGGCTGAGGAGGTTCACAGCTGGTTCCTTGATGTAACAGGTGGCCATTAAGAACATGTTTTGCACACAAGACATGACGTTTTCAAGTTATGAAAGATGGTAAGGTAGATTTCATTGGTGTACACAGCCCGCTGTTTGAGGGCTCTAACTCTGTGGGAACAGTAGTGTGGGAGTTTAAAACACCAACCAGCATTCATTTAAATCACGCACGTAGACCTGATGTCCAGAGAAGTTGCTCAGGCTTGCCCAGCGAGAGCTTCTAACACTCTCTAATTTACATCACATTCACACGCTGCAGCCGACGAGCCTTCCATTTTTTCAGTGCGCAGGCTGATTCAGACGTGTTTCTAAAAGGAAGTCAGCGCCGCAGTTTGCAGACTGTGGATGTCTGTGAGCTGTCTGGACAGCCAGGTTAGTTTAGGAATTTGTCCAGATGCTGAGGTCGGTTGCACGTACAAGGGTTGACTGAGTTCATGCCCCTCACGCTTCTCCAGCTGCACTTCCTCAATCAGGGATCTGTCCCTGTTGCATTACAATGAGACACCTCTGAACCAGAACAACGTTTATGCCATTCAGTTTTATCCCACATGTAACGTATATAATTTACATTTCAGGTGTATTGTCAAAGTTTAAACATTTTAAGAGGATTAAAACAGATTTTAATAAATGTGTATTTATGTAAAGTTTAAAGTACCTTCTTCATAATAAAGGTTATAATCGACAGCTTTGCTGAAATAGTTTGTCTTCCTATTGCAGGTCTTCGTTGTAGTTATCTCCACTAACCATTTTGGCTTTGTGTTTATCAGTGGATGCGTGCCTGATTGAGCTTTCACATCTTATTTACCGTTGTAGGGAGACTTCTGCCTTGTTTTCCTTTTGCTAAAATTGCCTGTCACGCTTGATGCACAGCCACACACACAGAAAAAAAAAATATGTTCAACATCCTCAAAGGATATCCACCGACAAGGACGTGTGTTTGAGCTAGGCAGGAAGAATGCTATTTTTGATCCCGTGTAGTAGTCCGGCGTATTTGTGCCTGTCAGCACAAGTTAATTCATGTTGTGACGTGAATGCAGGGCATGTTGGGCTCAAACTGTAGCTGGGGAATATGCTTCACATTCTTTACTCACTATGCCTTTCCTAGCTTTTTGTTTTCAATCCTTTTAACAAACTTGACAATGTCTGTAAGTGGGTGTGGTGAGCTGCAGCATTCCATATAAAGGAGTAGCAGTGTCAGCTGAAAATCCAAAAGTTGTACTAGGCGGCTATAGATTATGTTTCCCTTGGACTAAAATATGTGTGGAATGTTAAAAAGCGAGTCCTACCCAGTGACGTGCAGGGTCAGTTAACCATGAAAACATGCGCAGATGTGAGGCAGCTCGGGGAAATAGCCGGCCATTTTTGGTTGCACCCGCCACAGTTACACCAACTTCACCAGCTCTCTGTATTTAGTAGCCAGGTTTTGAAAACACAAGAAGATCTGATTCCCCACCAGAGCGGCTAGTAGAGGAGACAAACCTAGTAGTTACGGCCAAAATGTGTCATCTGCATGTAGCTGATGTTGGTTTCCCACAATGATGAGATCCAGTTTTGACCACAGCTGAAACTATTACTTAATCAGTTAGTCGGCAGAAAATTAATCAGCAACTATTTTTATAATTTATTTAAGTCCTTTTTTAAGGATAATATTCAAAACTTGCTGTCAAATGAATATGTTTGGGTTGGACAAAACAAGACCTTTTTAAGATGTTACCATGGGCTGTGAGAGATTGCGATGGGATTTTTTTGCATCTAGACTAAACAATTAAACGATTAATTGAGAAAGTAATTGTTAGTAACAGCCGTAGTTTTAGTTTTAAGAGTTTCAGCATAAAATTAAAGACAATTGTGATAGAGGAAAATGTTAATGCTATTGATCTCTTTGTGGTTTGTCTTAAAGAATGTGGGTGAAAATTAAACTAACTAAGTTAAGAGTAGGAACAAAAGAGAGAAAAGAGGCTAGTGATGAAGAGGGCATGAAGGTCCCTCTGATTGCACACATGCATTTTAAAGAGGGCCGCTCTTTTGCTGTACCCTCACCCCAACGTGAGTAGAATGAGATATCCTTTCAGGATGCATTCAAGATCAATACGCAGACGGAGAAAGTTGACCCAAGGCGGGTTTTTCCGTGTGTTGTGAGCAAACAACAGTGAGAGGAACAACAGTTGCGGTGAGAAGGACACAAACTTCTGAAAAAACTAGCCTGACCTCACTAACAGTAAACAATGGACAAGTCAGAGCAGCAGACAAAGAGCTTTGTTGTAAAAGAAACAGACGTTGTATAGCTCATGGTGAAGGAACGGAGATATGCCTCTCTGATCACACAGTGTTTAGTATTTACCCTACACATATTAGTTTTAGATCATGTCCTCGTGCCAGTTGAATACAGGAGATAGCATTTATTACATATTGATTATGATTCACTTGTTCGACTGTTAGTCCAGAGTAAGGTTCCCCTCAGGGAACGGTGGTTTGACCTTTTGTTACTACAGTTGTCAGGGGAAGGAGTCTACACCTCAGCAACAAGCTTTATTTCCCTCTTTAAATGTTGGGGAAGAACAACTCCGGGGGTCTTACTCTTAACCTATTGTGTAACTCCAGCTTCAAAGACCCCTCGAAGGTTATTTAAAAATACCTTTCTGCTGACCGGAACAAGGGAGAATGTCACAGACCCAGCATGGGAGTGAGTGAGAGTGTGTGTGTGTGTGTGTGTGTGTGTGTGTGTGTGTGTGTGTGTGTGTGTGTGTGAATGAGTGTAGGCTTGTATGAGTTCACATGATAGAGAGCTGTGAGATGAATGTGTGTGGAAGAGGCTGCAGAGATGGAGTCTTGTAATTCACATGTGAGGGTGATTGATAGCACCGTTAATAGCAAAAGAAAGTCATTAGCCAGAATGTGCTCTGGTGATATTTATCTATTAAAAGTGTCAGATGAGAGGGAGGATGGGGATATTCATGCTCAGAGGAAGGAGTGAGTTAACAGGCTGCTCAGGAGGAGGGAGCCCGCCTGCTGTCATGTTGCAGCTCACTGTTGTTGCCTGTGCACTCTTGCTTGCTTCACCCTTTCTAGAAAGCTCAGGGATCTCTAGACGAGGTTTTCAACCAGCACTGTTTTTAAAACCACATTTAAAAAAAAAACATTATCTGCCGTTTTTTTTACTAAAAGCCCACGAGTAGTATCTTTAAATATGTCCATTTGCATCCCAAAGAAAAAGTAAGAACAAAGTGTTTTATTCTTGGTCGAGTAAAAACACCTGCAAGAGTATTCATACCGAATGTGACACTGTAACTTGTTGATAAGCATACAAATGAAATGAAAATGAAACCGTTGCCACAACTGCAGTTTTGCTGCATGATAAATGACACTAACATTAAACTGGTCTCAGTCGAGGGCCTCAGCAAATAGCTGTTTAAAAAAGCCCTTTGAGTGAGTGATTATTTCACAAGAAGATATCCTGGAATAGGGACGTTGGGGCCATTTCCTAAAGCCAAGTGTGATACCTGCAGGTATCAACTGGTGGCCAGGTGATCTTTTGTACCACAGACAAACACAGCTTGAAAAAACAGCCCCCTGTGTGCTCTGCATAATTAGCAAGAAAACAGAGGGATAGATTGATGGATGAGCTGATATAATAGTTTAATGCTTGTTGGCAGCTCATGTCCGTGACCAACAAACAATCAACAGGGCTGTTACAGCTCAAACATCTAAGAAATACCTTACAAAACAGAACTAAAGAATCAAATTATTGCATTAAAAAACTGCTTAGAAAGTTGTAGTTGGGGATAAACGTTCATATCAGGTGTAGGCAGACCACTGTGGACAGACATGTATAGAGAACAGAAAAACACCAGTTTCAGTTCCTAAATAACGGTGCGACCTGTTCTCTTTTTCTCCTCTGCAGCAGTGACCCACGGTGGGGATGGGCCAGTTGTATACTTGAAGTCTCATACTGAGGAGGACACATTACTTCATGACCTTGCACTTTTTGAATGCCGACAGCCCCTAAGATGGAGGAGCAACCCAGTCTCCCCAATGTCAGCATACCCTGCCACAACGAGCAGAGAGACAAGAAAAAGCGTTACACAGTGCGTGCAAAAATTCTGTTCATTGTTCGATTTGCAATTTCTGAATAATTCGTTTAAATGTTTGGTTGTCAGGCATCAGATATCTAAAAATTGTATTGCTGTAAAATTAACATAAAATCATATTGATTGACCGTATTAACATTTGATATTGCTCCTCGTGTTTACATGGACTCTCCTTGCCTTTTTTTCAGGTTTACAAAGTGATAGTCAATGTTGGACAACAGGAATGGTTTGTCTTCAGGCGTTATGCAGAGTTTGATAAACTCTACAACATAGTGAGTGGTGGCACATTGTCATTTTGATTTTACACCATGTGCGATACCTAACACATTACCATAATTCTGTTCACAAGTCTTTGATTTCCTTAGTCTTTTGATTTACTAGCTTATGTGAAATCCTCTTCACATTGACATTTAGCATAATTATAGACTTGTGACCATAGACGTTTCCTAGCCCTTAACATCATTTTCTCTTTTGCTCTCGTGTCTTTTAATGTAGTTAAGGAAACAGTTTCCATCTATGAACTTGAAAATTCCTGCCAAGAGGATATTTGGGGACAATTTTGACCCCGGTAAGTGTTCACACTGGTCAAATCCCAGTACCTGATGTTAAAAGAACAATGCATTTTTTTGCTTGATGCATGTTGTTTGCCTACTGTATGATTGTATTTTTTAAACAATATATGCATCTCCTCGATAGAGTTCATCAAGCAAAGAAGAGCAGGGTTGCATGAGTTCATCAAGCGAATTGTCTCACATCCCCAGCTTTGCAACCAGTAAGTGTTCGTGTCCTCACTGTCATTATAATGCATTACATCGCTGACTTTATGAAAATGAATGGCTTCAATGATCTGAATCCAAAAGTCTAATGAGATCAGATGTTGTTTAGCCATGCTTCACACTTGGCATGAATTAGATTAAAAAGATGGAGTTCTGCTTTGTCATGCTTTACTTGCTGATGTTATTTATTTTATTTAACTGATTGGTCCTTCTTCAATTTTACAGCCCAGATGTGAGGACATTTCTACAGATGGACAAAATGCAAAACTTTTCAGATGCATCTGAGGATGAAGATGACAAAGTAAGTAACTAATCAACCAATTTGGATGGGTCAGTTTAATTTTTTTTCCCATTTCATTTTTTTCCTGCTGACTACATATTTTCATTTGATGTGTTGGATAGTCCAGATGTAATGGAGTAGTTATGTCCTCCACTACTGTTTTTGTAATGTCCAGGCTGTGCCAGAGAGGTACTGATTCAGCTCTTTGTCCCAAGGTTTAGTTCTTACTTGGTAACAACTGTTAGAATCTATTTAGACTCAAAATAAATACAGATAGAAGACACATTTCCCTTATGTCGTTATTGTAGCACAGACCCAGGGCTGAATTCTGGGATTGGTAGTGAACCAGTGTTGAGTGTGTCTCAGTTTTAGCCTTTAGTTACATGTTGACTAATGTCAAGGTGACCACTGGCTAATCCAGATAATGTTTTCTTTGCTGTTCAACAGAACAACTCTACCTCCAGAAACATTAACCTTGGACCCTCTGGAAATCCACAGTATGTTCACTACTCTAATGCACTCTAAGAAAATCTAATGTTTTAAAACATCAAACTTTGCAGTTGTGTAATCACATACAGTACATTTTTACATTAGTGAAATTAATGTGCTGTATTTTTTATTTCAGTGCCAAGCCCACAGACTTTGACTTTTTAAAAGTCATAGGAAAGGGGAGTTTTGGAAAGGTATGTGACCAATACAATACTGGAAATTACAGTTCTTCTTTCTATTCATCTCAAAGTGAGAATTATCATGGGTACATCCCAATTTATGGAACTGTTTAGAAAAAGTATTGTCTTCAGTGCAATAGTTTCATTACGTAGAAATCAGTTTTATAAATCAACCTTGCAGAATTATATTGGATGATATATTATGTTATACTTACTTGAGTTATGTTTAGAAACGTCTTGAAATGTTTCTCTGTTGTATTTTTTTTATTGGTGTAGCAACAAGTTTTAGTTCTGCTTGTGTTGGCCTTTCCATGCAGGAAGTGAAAATCAGATCTGGAATTACTCGCTGTTGTTCAACATGCTTTGTCCTTGTGATGCAGGTTTTCCTTGCAAAACGAAAACATGATGGAAAGTATTATGCAGTCAAGGTCTTACAGAAAAAGGTCATTCTCAACAGAAAAGAGGTAATTTCACTATCAGATATTACCCCGACAATGTCCATAATTCAGGCATGCATATATGAATTTTAATAACCATGATATCAATTCTTCCAATCAGCAAAAACACATCATGGCAGAGCGCAATGTGCTGTTAAAGAACGTGAAACACCCTTTCCTGGTTGGGCTTCATTATTCCTTCCAAACCACAGACAAGTTATACTTCGTCTTGGACTTTATCAATGGAGGAGAAGTGAGTTGTTTTATTCTTATGAATAATGTGCTCACACAGTAATGAGTCAGAAGGTCAAGAACGAAATATGAATTGAACAGCTATAATAAAATTCCTCAGAGCAGCACTGTAGCTAGTAAACACACCTCGTTGTTTGAAAATCTTATTAGAGATCACGACATTTTTCAAAACGTCTAGAGTGTGACTTCCTCTGTGGATCTCCTTCTAGTGTGATCAGCACTCTTTATAGCTGCCATGTGTGACTGACTATGAGTCAGAGAGTGACTAACTACATAAATCTGCCTTTTGCCCTTCTGAATAAGTTGACTACAAAGACCAGTAACATGTCAAGTGAATAAGATCAATATTTACACTTTCCAGTCAAAGTTATTTGTGTTATGGTTGGTGGTATGCTCTTAGAATATACTTTCCATGTAATACATTGCAATAATCGAATGGAACGTTTTCATTTCAGCTTTTCTTCCATCTTCAAAAAGAGCGGACCTTTCCAGAGCCCAGAGCAAAATTCTACATTGCTGAAATGGCAAGTGCACTGGGATATCTGCACTCCCTCAACATTGTTTACAGGTATGTTGAGGGTTTATTGAAGTGAACACATGCTTAGTGTTAAGTTTATTAGATACTCTTAAGGATCTTGTCATTGTTAATCAGATCTCCTAAACATAACTCACAAATTTTAACTAGTTTCCATTTATACACACATTTACAATGTATAAAATTAAATATGTGTGTGGCACGTGATATCATTTGACACTCACATGATAAAGTGGGCCATAATAACGCCACTTCTTTGTTTGTTTTGGGGAATTTGTGGGTTTTAACTGAAAACAAAAGTACATGTACACACAAATTATTCCTGGTATTGTAGACATGTCTTTGAAGTAGCATTTAGATTAACATATAAGGAGATACAGTTGACATAAAATTATATTTTAATAGTTAAATTAATACATATATAATACAAATTAAATGAAGAAGAATAATTTTTCTCTTACTTTTACTTACTCTAGTGGCTAGTCACACATTTCTCAAGGATGTGGGTTTGCGATGAGGGAACTTGCACTTATGTTTCCAAATCCTGGCTACAGCCTTGTATCTTACTTACAGAAATGTTGTGTTTTGAAATTTTGAAATTTTTTATTAATTTTGTCCAGAGACTTGAAGCCAGAAAACATCCTCCTTGACCATGAAGTGAGTAATCCTGTTTTTTTCCACAAACACACTGCTGTGTAACTGATACATAATCACTTTAACAGTAATTACACTAAATATACTTGGATGGCACAGCACCTAATTTTTTCAAGTTACATGTTATGTTGACAATACAATACTCAGGTATGATACTCAGAATACCAAAGTATGGAACTACAGTGCCTAAATGCTAGATGCAGGTTTATTACATAAGACCATAACATATACAGCACAAATGTCATTCTTTTCCAGTCATATTTGTAACACCAGTGAACGACAGTGTAATTTCCAGTTCCAGCTGAACAGAATGCCTGTGATTGGATTAGGTCTCACTAATGATTTTCCTGCCTAGCCTTATTGAGAAAATGAGGGAACGGTGAATGGGACTGACTGAGCTACGCCGCAGCCAACATTCCTGGGCAACAATAGAATCCTCAGTCCCCGGGATAATGAGCTGCTTGTGTGGCACATGTTGTCTAAATACGTCCCTGTGTCCTCTCTTTAAAGGGGCATATCATTTTGACGGACTTTGGATTGTGCAAGGAAGGCATTTCCCAGACAGATACCACCACTACATTTTGTGGAACACCTGAGGTACTGCAGCATTAATTTGAATGTTAACATGTGTGATTACTACCAATTTAGTACCAGCGTGTTCCAAAGAAGTCTCACCTTCAGTGTCAAAATGCAATAATCATTAACAGACTTTTTGGAATAAAGTGTGGTTAATAATTTTACAAGTATGAGTGTATTCCATCTTGGGGCTAGTCATATTTTCCAGAGAGGAAAATAGGCTTTTATGAGCAAAAATAGTAGTTGAAATGCATATGGTTGGTGTATTTTAAGCCAGAAACTATATGTCAAAGTTAATGTATATTATTATGTTTGTGTGCTTCTTTCTGACCAGTACTTAGCTCCAGAGGTCCTGAGGAAGCAGCCGTATGATAATACAGTTGATTGGTGGTGTCTGGGTTCAGTGCTGTATGAAATGCTCTTCGGCCTGGTGAGTTTTTGCTTTGAGTCCCCTTTTCCTCTAATATCCGTCCTTTATTTTTGCACTACACCACACAGTTGACAGTGATTATTATTATTTTTTTCTGTGATAGGTAGTCTTGACTACTTTTTGACAAGGCTTTTTAATTTTAACGTAAAGTACTGTTTTATGTCCTAAATGTTAAAACTTCCCTGTCACACACTCTTACATACCTCTGCTTCTATTTTTGTTATATCGTAGCCGCCATTCTACAGCAGAGACACACATGAAATGTACGACAACATCCTCCACAAGCCGTTGGCGATGCGTCCTGGGGCGTCCAGCACAGCCTGGTCTCTCCTCCAGGGCCTGCTGGAGAAAGATGGCACACACAGACTGGGGTCTAGGGATGACTTTGTGAGTGGGATTATTCAATGCACTTGCCATGTCTAGATACAGTCACTACATGTACAGCAGAATTCCCTATTTTTGGGCTCCCTCTGGTGGCTGAAATGTAGACATCGTCTCACTGTTGCTAATACATTACAGATGTACAGTCGTCGATGACTTTTACTTTTTTCAACCAACTTTCTATAAATACAAAATCATGTTTAGGTTGTTATTTCTTGTACATTTTCAGAATGAGATCAAAGCACACAGCTTCTTCTCCTCCATCAATTGGGATGACCTTGAACAGAAGAAGATCGCTCCCCCATTTACACCCAATGTGGTAAATATTTCTTTGAAATTTGAAGCCTCTAGTGCACATACACTGCAAATGGACTTTTCACTGAAGTGGGAAACATCTGGGGTCCAGCCGTTAAACTCTTGAAATTCATAGATTCTAGATTTTTCAATGAGGGAGAAGGAGAAGATATAATTTTATGAATTTTTCTTTTTAGAAAAAACATATCAAACACAAATTATTATTCATAGCATTGTATATGTATTAAAATAAATCTGGAGGGGATCTTTAACAAAGATAATTTTACAGTATTTTAGTTTATTTACACGGAAGTCCCTACACAGCCGTGCTCCACCCACACAGGTGTTTTCCCCTAATCTCCCTGATAAGAGCTCTCTTCTTCAGGGTGTGTACAGACTCTGCGTGATTGACATCTCTGCAGCATAACCCCACCCCAACATCAACCTGAGCAGAGCGCTAATCTGACTGACTAACTGAAAACACTGATGTGGGTGGCAGATTTTTTATGATTGTCTGCTGTGAGTTGAGATTCTAGGATGGATCCATTTTGTCTGCTCCATAGGCACAAAACAAAGTGAAGTGTGAAAGGCTTATTTGGTACACTTGTGTAGTGCAATCAGGTAGACCCACAACTTCAACAATGACCCCAGACTTCAAAATGAACATGAAAAACGTCTTAAAGATAGAATTCATAGTAAAGCTATTGTATTTGTTTGCACTGGATTGCACAGGTGTTGTATGTTGCGCTCTGCCATGATGTGTTTTTGCTGATTAGAAGAAGTGATTTAGTGGTTATTATAATTCACATATACAACATGAAATGATGGCCAGGGTCATATTTGATAGTGGAGATTGACTAATTAAGTACCATCTTTTAAACTACTTCATAAAATGTAATGTTTTTGAGTTGTCTCTGTTTAGTCTCGCACATGTACTATTAATTGTTTTATCCCTCTTCAAAAGCACTTTGTGAAATAAAGATAAACATTGTGACTTTATTGTTGTATATTGAGTAATCAAAATAAGTGAATTTTATGAATACACACATCCATTTTGTTTTGTATTTGTTCCATTAATGCTAATATGTTTATATTCCCTCTTTCCCCAATGTTCTTTACAGAGCTCTTACTGTGATATCTCAAACTTCGATCCCGAGTTCACTGATGAGATGGTCCCCAACTCCGTCTGCTGGTCTCAAGAACATTCCATAGTCAACGCCAGTGTAATGGAGGCCGACGATGCCTTTGTGGGCTTCTCTTACGCCCCACCGTCTGATGACTCTTTCCTATGAAACATTCGCAAGGAGGTCTTCAATTGCCTTAACCATCATAACTTCTTTTGACTAAAGGGAAGAATTTATACCATGGATTAACTTGTTCTATGAAGCCAAAGCAAGCAGCTGAGAAGAAACAACACTTAAAATGGATTTTGGTTGGAACAAAGTGTGCCAGAAAAGTCTTTATTTTTTACCAATTTGTATTTATATAAATATGAATATAAAAAAATATATATATACACATGTATGTATGTATGTATATGTGTGTGTGTGTGTGTGTGTGTGTGTGTGTATATACACATATGTATATATATGTGTATGTGTGTATGTATGTGTATGTATGTGTGTGTGTATATATATATATATATATATATATATATATATACACACACACACATACATATCAGATTATATTTTTAAGAATTAAGGACAGCCATCCTCTATTGATGTAATTTCTGGGGGTTTCTAATATGAGCCTTTATAAAGCCTTAAATGTGTCCCTTAAATGAAATCAATACATAGTTTTCTGAAAAACTTGAACAACTCACTGGACTTTAAATCACACCATTGGACTGTCAGATGGAAGTGTGTTCCTCCATGTAATTACTGTAAAAATGAACTCATGTATCATATTCATTTTAACTAAGCTGGAAATAGGGATTACTTGAGACCACTGAATAAAGCATTTTGGCTTATAGGTCACATTTGTTTAAAAAAATAAATAAAAAAAAAAGTCTTCTGCTTGTTCAGTTACCTTACAGTTTGTCTTTGCAAATACTGAGTGAATTGTTTTCTTTTTTTTTTATTGAATTGTTTGTGTTGAGTTGTTGCTATTCTTTGCCTTAACACATAAGACAGTAGAAATCCACAGTGCTTTGCTTTGGCAATTAAATAGGTCTATAATCCTGAACAGTAATAAAAAAAAAAATGAAAGAAAATTACCCTGGGAGAGTCTGTGTATTTTATTGTAATAAAATGTATAATTTGTAATAACTTTGATGAAATTAATAAATTTAATGGCGTCACATCTTGAACCTTGTTGCCGCGCTGCTGAGTTGTCACCATGGCAACCGGTAAGGATTGCCATTAAACACCGTCGTGTTAGTTTACAGCAGCGCGCTTCTTTCTCACCATTAAGTGAAAATGGCTGACGTTTTATCGTTGAAAGAATCAGTTCTGGTCTACTTGGACAGAAGTGGCGGCCTTGAGAAACTCGCCGAAGACTGCAAATCGTTCAACGGTAACTTGGGCCCGTCGTTAGGGAAGTTAAAAACGAGCTAACGCGAAACGTGTGGGTTAACTCGGGTAGTTTGTAGCCATTAAAGCTTAAATCACTAACGTGACGCTGCATTTTGAGACAGGGTCTCTCCTCGGCTGACTGCTTCCCCTCCTTTCCAGACCCCCAACAGATCGAGGCAGTCTACAGGTTTTGTGTCGGTGTGAATCCCTCTGATGTGATAGAAGTGGATCCTGTGCTGGGGGACTGTGTTCTCCATGATCCCCTAAGAGCAACAGCGTTGTTTCAGTCTGTAGGTCGAGTGAAAACTGAAATGAAACGTTAACTTGCATTGTGAGGTTAACCACATTTGCCTAATTCCCCATTCAGGTTTGCTTCCTGGCCATAAAGACACTGTCACTAGTTGAAAAAATACACACAGAGAGTCAGGTATGAATAAATGGTGTAGACTAAGGGCCAAGGCCATTTCCATAAATCCTAATTGCATGCATCCAACTTGATTACTGAGTCCTGTAACAATGTGTTATCTGATTGTTGCATTTGAGGTGAATGTCATTCTGAAGTTGACACACCTGCCTCCATTCCCCGAGTACAAGTTGGACCTCTGTAGTTTCCCTCGTGGGTACGGCTCCATGAGGCCTGTCTCCATGGAGGGCCTGGTCATCGCCATGACGAGGGTCACCAAATACACCCAGGGGGCCAGGTTCCTGTGCACTGATGATGACTGTCCCTGCTCTACAGGTACTGCAGGGAAGACACGTCACCTCTCAATCCTCATTTTCTCTTTTAGACAGACCACAGTCAGTTGGGTTTGTACACACAACATGTTATGTTTTTCGAGCAACCCTCAGAAAAAGTAGCATTCATAGACTTAAAGCTGGATTCCCCTTTGATTTAATTTCCTCGACGCTGACTTTAGGGTTTCACCACATTCGTGTCCATGCACCTGGAGCCACAGAGTCAGCTACCGTGAGAAACAACTTCAGCTGCATGATCTGCGGCTCCCCACTGAAAGAGGATGTGAAGTTTAGAGTGTTGGGAGGTGAGCGTGATGCCTCTGAATGTCAGATGTCACTGAGGACGTACGAGTTAGCTACTGGGTTTAAAGAAAACGGCACTGTTATGATCTAAATGATTGTAAATGTGTCTTTGTGGAGACAGATAAACAGCTTGTGGAGCTGATCCATGTCAAAGCGCTGGCTGGTCTAAGTGCCCACCAGCAAAACTCGCTCAGGTACCAGTCTGTCACCCTGTTTCTGAGAGGTAGGTCTACATCAGACAAGTTTCCAGAATGTATGGTTTTATATTGCTTAAACACAGGGCCACTCTGCAATTGTGTAATTTTGTCCCTGCTTGCACCCAGCCAACCAATTCATTTATTGATTAAATCTGTGATAAATGCAGCCGTTTGTAGATGGCTGCATTACATAAAATATACATAAAATATTAGAGGAAACGAAGCTAATAGTATATTTCCATGTGAGAGAGGTGGGGTCATTGTGGCAGGTGAAGGTGCACTACCAGCAGGTATTAAAACACATCATAATCAACAACAATAACAGTGTAATGCACATCAAACACACATCAAAGGTTCACATCAGAGTAACCTAATCCTAAAACAAGAAAGAATACAAAATGATAACATGAACAGTACACTGTAACTGGTCTTTAATAAAGTTCACATCTGATCTGCTCTGTCAAACAGGACTTGAATTTGTTTGTGCTTTCTGGCATCTTCAAGTCTCTCTTTAATCAGGACAGAACAGCTGCAGAATACAAGAGTGACTCCTTTCCTTTACAACTCTTAAACTAAACAACACAGAATCAGTTCTCCCTCTGGTGGAGTATGAATAGGCATCCCTGACACATATATGGTACAGTATGTGGAGACCAGGGAGCTGTTTCAATCATCCAGCGTCCATGTCAGGATGCAGCCACTCTGCTGACCCTACCCTGTGAAGCACTTTGACTCTTATGTTTGCATCGCATAGAACAAATAAGTGTGTTGGGTTTAACTGGGTAAAAAGGCTCAGTTTTCATTTGCAGGTCAAAATATTAAAGGGGATACATTAATAAAAGGGTATTATTTGTTTGTAAAATCATATTCTCATCCATTATATTCACTCCCAGTCCTGAATAATGTGGTTGTAATAGCTTCTATTTACACACAGTCAGATGTATTGAGGTTTGTCATTAATTTTGTCTGGCTTTCTAAATGAGGCTCACTTTGAAACACAAACTTAGTAGGGGAGAGTTCAAATAAATAGATTTTCGTGCAGCCAGCCGCACACAGTGCCTCATGGTGGGATATTAAGTGTTTCTGTCCCCTCTAATAACATTGTCCAGCCAGTACCCCTGAGAGTTTAGCAAATCTCAGCACCAGGATTAACATATTCTGTTGACCCAGTCCTGTAGAGGAATTCAATACACTGGGTTCCCGTTACTAAACATATATGTTAATAAGTGCAAGGAACACTCATTAGCTGGCTGTGCATTTCGCACACAGAGAAATCTTTGTTCTGAAGGCCTCACTCTGTTTCTCTTGGCAGTGGTTTGTAGGTGGCATGCATGTTTCTTCAATAATCACCAGGCAGCACAGAACAACCCCTTTGAGTGTTATTGCTTTGTTTTCCCTATTCACACAGATGAGCTGTGTAACTCAATGGGAATTGGTCGACTCTACAGGGTGTTAGGCATTCCTGCGCATGTGCACCAGTGGCCCAACATTACCTGGAGTGTAGAGGCAAATAGCGTCCAACCGTGGGAGCCAGAGTGTAAGGCAGTAAATAATCTCACATTATCCTATAATTCTTCTCCAAATCTGGGAAATCCCAGTCACAGGCACACTGATAACAGATATGAATCTTAACACATCTTGACAAGATATATTCAGATTAATCATTTTCATATTTTAGATGCAACATTGTGCATCGTTGCTATATTGAAACTTCTACCACATCTCTCCCTACAGATCCCCATAAAGTCAGTGCCAGCTTCCAGGAGCTGTTGAAGACCACAGTCGGTTCTCCCTGGAGGTTCTCTGCCATTGTGGCTCACTGCTTTGGGTCAGACGTGGCTCCTCCAGGCCTTTACAACACCCTAAAGCTTGGCTTGTTGCTCAGCTTGGTGCAGACTAGAGCCGACGCGAAAGACACGTTTAACAATTTGGATCTCCTAGTTGTCACCACTGACACTCTCATACTAGACAGGTAAAGTGGGCTGCATGACCCAACGTTGCACATCCAAAAGTGGACACAATGCACATGAAACCTGAGATTTAGTCCTCCTCATTACGTATTACCCCTGTGTTTGGGCTAGACTAATGACATACGGGCTGAGCTTGGCGTGTCATGGGGTCAGGCATCAGGCCTCAGGGGAGATGTTTGCATCCCTGTCGCGGGACGAACACGGGGCAGGCACTGCGAACATCCATGCTGGCTCTGCCCTGCTAGCCACTGGTGGCATTTGCATGTTGGGAGATCTGAGCTGTTACAAAAAGGACAGGTTGGATGCCATTCAGTCAGGTAGTGCACTAAAGTGGTTAATGAAATAAGTTATGGCATTAATTATAAGGACAGGATTCACATTATGGATAATTTCTGCTACACATAAAAGCTAGTGTACTTTGATGTTCTTACCCCCATCTCAATCTTTCTCAGTTTTGGAGAGCTGCACAGTGTCTGTGTTCATCCCAGGGAAGAAGTATGGTGAGGATGCTGACCAGCAGCTTTCCTTCCCAGTCCAATGCAGCTTCTGGGCCCTCACGGATGCCTCTCGACGGTCTGGGAGGGCAGACTGTGCCGTACTGGGAACAGCAGTGGGTTTAAATACAACATGGAGTTGTATTACCTTTGTATAGCTCACTTAAAACATGAGATTTTTTGGATAATAAATAGTGTGGCTTATGTTAGTGGAAGTTAGGCTTGTTTGGTACACTACACTGAGTAAAAGAAATGTGACATTTCATTCAACTGAGATGTTGTTTGTAGATAGTACATGCAAAACAGGAAATTGGGACAATTTACTTTTCTTGAAGGAAGTGCCCTTCCCAGTCAACATTACTTCACTGCAGAGCCCTTGAGAATAATCATTGCTTTGTTTTCTTTTTTCTTTTGCAGGGGAAAGGTTGTCAATAAACTACATTATAACCAGTAACCTGCTTCTATTTGACCAGTACAACCAGTCAAACAGTTGGTTCATCGACACTTTAAATCCCAGTTTAATTTCTGACTAAAAAGAAGATTGTCTCTGTCATTTTAGAATGTCAGCAGGGTAACGCAGCACATTAGACAGCTTTTTGATGGCGATTCTCTTCTTTGTGAACAGGAAATGGGTCCAGTACCAATTCAGTTGGCAGACGCCTTCGGCCTGGTCATTCAGTGTAGGGACACCTTGGGAGAGCATGCCCTTCTTGCCCAGACCATCCACACCCTCCAGCAGGCAGTACAGCCTGGAAAACCCCTCTACTCATCCTGCTGGGAGTTTTCTACTCAAGACTACCAGGAGGTTAACAAACATGTTCTGTCACCAAGTCCTTTGCATTTCTTTATTATTAACATTCACAACTGATTTTAGTGTTTATACATGGGCCCTACATTGCAATTGCTGTTCTTGATTTTGTGTCTTCCAGCTAGTAGCTCATGCACAGAGTTTGCAAGTGGAGCTTAGCCCTGGAGCAGAAAAAATTATCCACGGTTACTACATGGCCAGCCGTAGAGTCCGAACGCAGAGTCAAGGTGTCAAGATGTCTGTGGCCTCTGTCAAACTACTGTAAGCACTTCACTTTCTGCATCACAACCAGAGGCTGTAAAGATCAAGTCAATGTCCAGTGTAATGTCTCTAACATCCACTAGGTGGAGGACTCTCATCCAAACCATACTCTCAGATGACTATTTTTCATTTGGTTATGACAAATGTTTACAAATCTTTTTTCACTGTGGTGACATATTTTATGTGCAAGTAAAACTGTGAAAATAAACTTGTTTTGACTGCAGGACAAAAATGTCACATTAAGCTTTAAATCTCAAAAATATTTACATGGCCTGTTACAGTTTCCTACTTTACAGATTACTTTTCATTCATCATATTAATAAAATACTTGGGCAATCCATTCACTTATAAATGGTCCTTTTCATGTTTTTTGTTAAAGGATCTCTTTGGCTGAGGCCCACTGCAAGTTATGTCTGAGAACACGAGTACTGGAGGAAGACGCTGTGATTGCTGTGCTTCTCTGTGAAAACTCAGTTACTCTCAAGCATGGTAGTTTTCTTTTATTTATTACAACCCCCTCTGTATTAATGCCATTAATTATAAATCTAGTAATTAAATCATGTCCTCCAGTTTGTAAAAATGTACTGATACATGTCCTATTACAATCAATAGGACACTTTGGTAGTAATGCATATACTACACTGTATTTGACTTTTATCCTGGCCCTGTGTAGTTATTGAGCACTGAGGGCTCTATGTAGGCTAAGCGTTTCAAAAGGTTTTTCAAGGGATGCCTGCCTCTTCCTACAGGGGCCTCTGCTCTCGTTATTCCACCGGACGCAGTGTTTCCTTGTGACCTGGGAGATGTGGATGGGTTGCACAAGAGAGACATGACCCTGGATGAGTTCCACCAGAATATCCTACACTTCATCTACGCCTACGCACCAGGAGCAGACACATACATCACAGAGGAGTAAGACCTCTCCAAAAGGTTAGGTAGGTAGCACAAGATCACACTAACTCACACACCAACTGATGACTAGTATTGTTTCTATAATTCTTTCATAGTTCTAGACTCATCAAATCAACGCAGGCATACAAAAACAGTAACCTTAAATTTTATGTAAGGGTGATAGGAGTACTGGTGGTAATGGTAAAGATCTGAATACAGTACTCATTTAGAAAGAAAACAAAATCCAAAAAGATGAAGTCAAAGCATTTTTCTTGCAGACACAATTTTATTAATGATTGAGGTCATCAAATTGCACTCCAAAAATAAAAATCTGCCCAGGCTTCCTCCAAATGGTGATCCAACACTGTAAAAACAAAAAACCCCAAGAACACATTAAAGACAGACTGGAGCAGGACCAAAAAAACAAATTTACTGACAGTTTCCATATTGAAATCTGTAGTATGACATGTAAACAGTTAAAATGTGAATTCAATATCAATGTAACATTTGTTGACCGTAGGGTTTGGTACTTACCTTTCAAATATGGGTTCCCCACAGACTGATCAGTCAGCTGGCGCCGTAACCTTACTAAAATAAAATTATATAATCAGTTTAAGTGGATAAAAAGTGATATTGTAGTGTTTTACAACTTAATTTTAGTTCAGTTAGTCACATTCTCAGCAGCCCATTTTGGTCTGATGGGTAAACGGCGAAATGTGAGCTCATCATAACAAGCCAGTCTTTATAAACTGGGACACAAACAGCAGATAAAGTAGTGCAGTATGGGCTTTACTTACCACATGAGACGAAGCGGATACCAAGTGTTTTTGTTCCACTGATGATCCAACTGGTCCTCTGTAGAGGAATGTGGAAGATTGTTCAGTATGTTTATGTATTGCAATTCCATAAGTCATATGGACATTTCCTGTCTAAACGCAACACCTTTGTTTTGGTTAATGCATAAACTCCAGATAGTGGCACAACAGTACACTACACCGTAAAACTACAGTTGCAGCTGGTTATTCAGTAGTCACAATCTCACCACTCTGTTGTCTGATGGGTAAACGGCGAAAAGATCAACTCATCATTATACCAGCTGCAAGAGTAGCTAGTGCGCAACATTTAGGAAATCAAAGATAGCACAACAGGACAAGCTATTTCTGACTTCTGGCACACAGGAAGTTGAAACTTTAACTGGTAAGGACATTTACGAGAGACTAGTTTGACAACACCTTCCAAAGTCACTTGTAAAAAAGTCCATCTTATATCAAGACAAAGTTTCACGAATACTGCAGTTACTCTGGTCACGCCCCTAAACTGAAAATATGACCAGTAGCATAAATGTACACCGGTACAAAAAGGAAAATTCTGTAGCAAGGAACTCACCTCGGACACAGGAGCCAAAGGATTACATCTGGTGCATCTCCTGTGGCCACAGCTTGACAACTGAAGCTGCTGAAGATAGGAAAAGAAAAAAAAAAGAAAAAGCACATGCTTAATATAAAACACTACATGCAATTATCCACATCTAATTTACTCCTTTGTAAAAGCCAGTCCTGACTGATCTTATTACGCTGGTCATTCAGTTAGTCACAGTTTCACCACGTTATTGTCTGATGGGTAAACGGCAAAGTTGTGAGTCATCACTATTCCAGCAGCAGGACGGTCCTAACACACAACCAGAACTGTCAAATACTAAAAAAGGCTCACCTTAAGGGCCACACGGTGAAAACCAATATTTGGCCATCTGTAGTATGCAGCGGTGACCTGACACCTGAAATTAAAAAAGGATCACTGAATACACTGATTCAATTTATCATTTACAGTATTATTTGATCAGTGCTGCAATTTTGGTTCACTCATGTAACACTTTCATCTTACCTTGTCAGGTGTAACAATCATAGCTCAAATGTGCCATCTTCATCTGCAAATCTATAGAGAAAAAACAAGACAAACATGTTAAAGTTAATACATGTACATTTCTTTAAATTGCAATGTTTTCCCCCAAGGTCTGTACAAGCCTGTCAGTGACTTTACAAAGCCTCACAAATAATTACTCTCAGGAGTGACCTATTGATTTTCAGCTTGCATGAATAAGATGTACTGAAGAAATAGCCAATATGGTGACCAGAGATGACTGATCACCCGAAGGTCAGAGGGTACAGTGTAACACAGCTTGGGAGCATGGCCAACATCGCAGGTTGGAGGACGGGTTCAACAGCAGGTCACGACCTCTGCCATGACCTCACGTCCTCAAAGGGGAGCCATGATGACTTTCCCCAGCGAAATAATGGGAGAGGGCGATTCCCTGACCAGCAGCTCTTCTGCTGACCCCTGGACACAGCCAGATATGGTCAGGGCTGGAAGAAGCTCAATGACAGAGGGCGTTCTTCTCCCTTTTGAACTGTCTAAAAGAATGATTTATTGCATTACTTCAGGGATGAGACCTGTCTATAGTGACTCATCAAAAACAGGTTTACTAATAAGAGTTACATTATATGCATTAAAGTCATGGATTGGGCTTTTTAATTCCATGCATACAGGCTAAAAGAAACGTTTTGCATATGAAATATTTTATAAAACCGGTGTGACAGGCCCTGGTTTATATCCACGTCCAAACCACGCGCGTTTACGTTACGCTGCTATGAGTCATGACTAAACAGATAAATTACCTCGTCAAACTTCACCCATCCGTGTGCACTGAGTTACTATAAATTAATATTAAATAACTCCCCTGAAGTGTTTGGTTTGAGCCACGATGCAGCTCCTCTCTCTGCGCCCACGTGGCGGAGCTACGAGCTAGCTGTGGGCTAACAGGCAGAGCGCACGTGTCCGACTCCCAACACACACACGGAGACAAACAACACGGTGAAAAACACGCGAAGCCGTGTCACCACTTCCTCACCTTCGTGTTGAAGATTGAACATGAAGCAGAAGTTTTCGGCCGCGGTGCGGAGCGGAGCGGCGGCGGCGGTCTGCTCATGGCTGAGTCTCCGGGACAAGAGGAGGGATTTCCGGATCCGACCTCCTTTAAGTGCGTCCCGGAGCTGCGCACTGCGGCGCTCAGCTGCACTCATCAATGACCCTGTTCGGTGGACGCTCGTATTTAAGATTGAATGCATTATTTTTCTTTTTTATTACACTAAAGCACCAGGTTCTGTGACTAATTATAATCTGTAGTGGAAATTCAGATTATCTTTATTTCCTTCAGATCACTGCAGATAAAACAGACACTGGGCTTTATACCTAATAACTTGTACAGCCTGTCTATAACCTCCCTCCTTTAAATCATATACTGCTTTGTCTCCTCTTAAAAATGTTGTGATTTGCTCATCTAAGTATCAGTATTTTAAGAAGTTACAACATATTATCAGATAAATTAGTGTAACAAAATTAAGTAGACAAAGACATTTTCTAATGCGTGTCAAAAATAACAACTTTCAAATAGCCAACTTTGCTTCAACTAAAATGTTATATTTGAAGGGGCCAATTTGCTTGATATTTACGCCTTTAATCTGTACAAATAAAGGTAATTGTCGTTTGCTTTCTTAAACATGTTGACACTATAAACACAGCTGAAACACCATAAGCTGAGTATATATTTATTGGATTTGTACAGACAGCCTAAAGACCTGCTGCTGTCTTCAGTCAGGTGCAGTGATTTTGCTGCAGTCTAATTAAGTTTTGTGTTGTGACCTACGGATTAAACCAAACTCTTTATTTAGTCTACAGGTGAACACCACAGTCTTAAATGATTGTAATATACAGCATAATAATAATAATAATAATAATAATAATAATAATAATAATAATGTTATGTCCTGAAAACTTCTATGTGGACTTTATTATTTTATTAAATAGGCCCAAAGAAGAAAGGGTATTTTAATGGAGTTTCTATTATCGTCAACACCAGGAGACTCGTCTTCTTTCACTGAAGTCATTTATTCACAAACACATTTACAACCATGCATGTAAAAAATAAAAAGGAACATGAGACGAAGAGCCTCCATTGTGGAGTCTCTGACAGACCACTTCACATGACAGATGCTGAGTTATTCACACATGCATTTAGTGCAAATGTTTCAACTCAAAGTGCACACCTCAAGCATGACGGGCTCCTTACCCCGTGGAATTTCTACAAATATCATACCTGGGACATGTACGGAGCTGCACAATGCAGGGCAAACGGGATTAGCCAAAACAACAACAGAGAAACATAATGTATGCCCTCTCCAAATGTATACAATAAAATTCATGTAATATATTAATTTACAATGGCAGGGCTTTAGTGGACGTAAACTCACGCAGGCTACAATCATAAGGCATATGCTGCAGAAACAGTAAACAGCATGGACTCATGCAAATAGGAAATCGTTTCGTACAGATGATTTAAGCCTTTTTCTGGGAGGTGGACGACGACGGGCCTTGATTCTCTGACTCTGAGGGACTCGTGGTGTTGAGGAACTGTCCGGTCGCTCCGACGTACAGTCTGGATCGCATAGGCCATTTCTGGAAAGACATTTTATGTGTTAGTAAATCCGCCTCTGCAGCAGGCCCGGAGGCCACCGAGCATGATGTTGCATGCTTCGGGAAAAAAAAAAAAATTGTTACATCAAGTATTAGTGATCACTGTCTAAAAAGTACATATTTTGTGTTGTAGATCTATGCAGTGAGAATTTTCGTACAGAAATTGTTTATTAAAAAACTATTTCACAGCTACTGCATCTTAATTTACAACAAAAACAGATGGACATCTACCTGTATTATTATTATTATTATTATTATTATTTTTCTGATTATTACTGACCTTCACTGGGTGGAGGTAGCCGTCACCTTTCAAAGAGTGTAACGCCTCTGTTTGTTTTGTGCTCTCCCCCTCCTCCGCGCCTTCCTCCTGCAGCGTCCGAGTCAAATGGGCAATGTAGGTGGTGGCCAGTATCAGCACGTCGAGCTTGGACAGCTTGGTGTCCGGCGGCACGGACGGCAGGGTCCTCTGCAGCTCCAGGAACGCGGTCCTCAGGGTCTGCACCCGGCTCCTCTCCCGCGCCGCGTTGGCCGCCGCCGGCCGCCCCCTGCCGCCCGGCCCGCCGGCCTGCAGCGCGCCGGCCCGCTGCAGCTCCCGGCGGCGGCGACCGTCCGGGCTGGGGCTGGAGCTCGGGCTGGACGCCGGGCTGTCGTCCGCCGCCGCCGCCGCCGCCGCCCCGGAACAGTGACCGCCGTCCATCCGGAGCGTCTGTCTGCCAACCATCGGGGTGCACTCACAGACCTGAGGGGGGGGGGGGGGGGGGGGGGGGTTACATCAGGTGGAGTGAGACACGCCAAGTCACTTTGAGTCGAGCCTGGCCATTACTTTGCTCATTTCACCGAGCTCAAGTTAGAACTATTACAAGACTATTTTAGAGACAACTTATGAAACGTTTATTGTAGTCTGCATGCCCCTGTTCTGCCTTTAACTTGCAATTTATATGATGATTTAAGTTATTGCCTTTTTGGAATTTATTTATTAAACCATAACTTAATTTGTCTAGTCTACAGTCCATTATTGAAAGTGTCTCCTGTCAAATTGCAGCGAATTAAACAGAACACACTCATGGTCTACAGCTCATCCCCCTAACAAAACAAACCCTGAAAAAGCCAAATGAAAAAGAACAGACAGCTGTCCGAAGCTGCACCGAAGACACTTGGATTTGTGCTGATCGCTTAGTGACATGTCAGAAAAGTACCTGCGGCGCAAACGAGGTCCCTGCCGGGCAGACTCACGAGAGCAGACCTCTGGCTGCTGCCTCGATTATGTTCAAGTTTACCTCTGGTATCTGTCAAAGGCGCCGTCTTGAAAAGCGACATGAAGGCGATCCAGAGAGCGCTTCAGCAGTCCCGGCCCCCGGTCCACTTTATCCTTATAAAGCGGCGCGTCTGCAGGAAAGGCGCAGCCGCGGTCCCCGTGCGCTCATCCGACGCCTCACCTGCGCGCGTAAAAGTCTCAGGAGCCCCTTAATTTATTGGACGCGGAGCGGCGGGCAAGTACTTCACTCCGACGCAATTAATCACTCGCCCCATAACACTCCCTCGCAGCGGAGAGAGCGGCTCTTTCCCTGTCCCGACTTCTCCCCGTCTGAGGGGGCAGCGCGGGGCTCGTTTCCAGCGCCAGAGGCAGGACTCTCTGTCCCCCCCTCAGCTCTGATGTGTGGTAAGGCCAGATCCCGCTCTAATTGGCTGCGAACCCGACACTGTATTTTCTTTATAGGCCTATCGAAATGTGGCAACGGGAAGTGAGTTAGTCAAAATTACCTCAAAAGAAAGAAAAGAAAAAAAAAAATGCGCTCGTCATGGTCCGAAATAAAGGTTAGTCTTTCAAAACGCTCTTTGCAATGGACCGTGAGGACAAGCTGACAAGTGTAAGGTGATATGCAAAACATTTGACTAATTGCCAGGGTGTCTTGAATTGCGAGCTCATTGGAACAGCTAATAAATAAACTCCGGCTCTGCAATCAACAGGCAGGCGTTGAGGAAATTCTTGCGAGACTCATAAATTAATCACTCTGATTTCCAGGGCTCCAAACGGAGATGTCGGCAAATTAATGAAAGGAATTATTCATAATATGTATATCCTCGGACCGTTCTGAATACACATTGTTGTTGTAAGGATGGGGTAACGGTTTTGCTCCGGGCCACTAATTATAAGGCGAAGTAAAGGAAGGTTAAGTAAGCTTGTTTCCCTAATAACCCCGCATCTTCCAGGGGTTAAACACCCACGTGGCTCCTGAAAACTCAACTCAAACATTAAGTAACAATGAGAACAATAAATACATCCGTATTGTCACTATATCTGAATTTGAAACATTTATCACAGCTGTTTGAATAGAAGCATATGTTGCATATAATGTTAAACCAGGGCACAGTGATCATTTAGATTGTGCCACTCTGCATCTTGTGGTTCACTTATTTGAGGAAATCCATGCAGAAGAAAAAATTACACACACCTTAGAAAATGTATGACTATTTATTTATATCCTCAGACCCCAAAAATGTAATTAGAAATAAACCAGCTGTGAAATTGAGGAAAAGAAATATGCGCAAACCATTAATTTATTGTTTTAGTCTTTAATTTCTTTTGTAACAATAGTAGATTATTTCCAGCCTATGAATTCATTTGTAGGAACTTAGATTTAGTTATAACATGAAAATAAAATCAAAACATTTGGAAATATGCTGTGAAAACCCCCCACTTAAAAACACTAGGTCAAGGATACTGCAGGGACTCTGAAGTGCCTGCAGCTATGGACATGACAGCAAGCCGGCGACAGTGTCTGTTTTCTGTCCTGCTAAACATACAAGGATAAAAGACCCGCAGGTATGATGACTAAGGTGCTTAAAACAAGGCAGTAGCAGGGTTAGTCCTGGGCTCTTGCTAATTTGTGTGTGTGGAGGAGGTGGAGATTTTTGAGGACTGGTAGGTTTGTCTTAAGCATCCACATGACTGCAGATGGGTGATGAGGCAGCCACATGACTGAGAAGTCCACTCACAGGAATCTTTAATTTTTGTGCCCTGTGATATCAGAGAAGAAGAAGAACAGGCATGGGTCAACAAATAATAGAACATTTGTCCAACATTTTAGTCTAAAATTTAGTGACTGTCCAATAGATATTGACAGTACTATTAAAGCACCGCGTATTAAGAAAACATGATCACAAAATAGGAAGTCGTTCGTCAAAAAGGAAAAATAAGGGAATTGAAATAACTGACATAAAATAACTGATACCACTTTACAAAAAAACTAATTTCAAAACATTTCTTCTTAATTTTGGGGTGAGTTCAAATCTGTTAGCAGTTGTCATCACTCATAATTTGTATGTTTCATAATATGGTGTATAAAAGTCTGTATGACAGCTAGTTGTAACACTAAGAATTTAATGTGTACAGTTGAATCATTTAGGAAGTAATAAAATGAGTGAAAAATGTGTGCGTTAACTTCTGTGTGAACTACGATACTGGACCTGAGAGACTGCTGCGGCTTCCACCTCTGCATGTTAGGGTGGCTGTAGATGTGACCGGGATGTGGACCCTGACCCATGTTAAAGTCACCTGGAATATAAGTCACACCAGAAGACATACACACAACGTCAAAAGCGTAAAACCTGCCCGGCATTATAAAGTTATGAGAGATAAATGTGACAACAGAAAAATAATAATACAATTAACCCTTTTTTTTATTGGTTTACGCATTTTATAGCCAAATTATAATGTTATTAGGATGTAGTTGTTTCTCAATATGGTGGCTATCACATTTCTAATGTAACTAAATTATACGACAGTGAACAAAGTAGGAAAATTTAAATCACTGTAAGAAATTAAGGTCTGATTTGTTAAAATATAGCTGATCTAATGTATTATAATTAGCAAATAATTGTGATAATGTGGGCAAAGGTGTTACAGTACATTAAAAAAGTACAGAATTTAGTGACTTACTTGTTAAGGGATAGAGGATCAACGGCCTGGTCATCATATGTTTGTTTTTTTTCTTCTTGGCCTCCTTGGATGCTTTCCAGTTAATAAGGAACTGTCTGGTTAACTCATTAATTTCCCTTCCATCGAGAACTTCTATAAAAATGAATAAAAAAATTAAACAAACAAAACTTCAATTTGAAATTGAAAAGTAAAGTGTTTATTTTTACTTTTATCATTAAGTGGAGTCTTTAATATTAGCCTGGGTAAATCAAAGCAAATGCAAGTTTATTCTCAGATTAGGATGTCACTGAGCAAGAAAATGAATAATATCTCACTGAGGCTTTTGCACACAGTTATCAGGCGGTCTCTGTACTTTGGCTGTTTACACACAGGATTTCCACTCAAATCCATTTGAAGTAGCTGAGGCCAGTGGCTGAACACATCCTCTAACTCCTGAAAATACACAAAAAAAGAAACTTTACCTCTAATGTGCTTTCATTTTCACAACTGACTCAAATGGTAATACTGTGTGTCTAAAGCTATGCTCAGTAACTAAACAGAAAACAATGGAAAACTTTCTTTTAAACAAATATGATGCATGCTTATAATATGATTACTAATCAGAGGCAAACATCAGGAAAACTTTTGAAGACATGGTATAAGTGAATGGTAATGTCAAGTACAAGGGCCAATGGAAAGTGCATAAACAACACATCAGTCTATTTTAATAAACAGTGTCGCCGGTGTCATGTAACTACAAGTTTTCTCCTGGGGCAGTGTGAGGCTGGCTCCTCCGGCGAGTTGCCTGCAGTTGTATGTTTATCTAAAGGCACATTAATCCAAGCCTGGAAATATGAATACTCTCTGGACACGCTCTAATTGTTCATTGCCTTCCTGTCTTGGCCAAAGCGCTTCCACTTTTCCAGCTCGCGCTGCAATCAGTTCAGAGGGGACCCCTGAGCACCGCGCGCTCCCAGGCTTTGATAAATGATCGTGTCAGGGCCGTCACTCAGAAGGCCCTCACCGAAGAGCAGCCCAGCGCCAAATTGCCCCCCACGCGGGGGCGTGGAGAACAGCAAAGGCGGGATACTCTCTGAGCTTGGCTGGCTCTCTCTCCTGGACTAATGATGGGCCAGTTATGAACCTGTATTTGACCAGGGCTTCGATTCCCCTGTCCTCTCGGCCCTGCACAGAGCTAACGGTCTCCGAAGATGCTCCCCATTTGTCACCCTGGCTGACTGCCTGTCATAATCTATTTTAAAAATCCATAATGTTTCCTCTGGATTCTGAGCAAATGGTGCAGAAGAAGGGATTGATCCTTTGGAGTGCTGTCTTTGAAGGATCGATAGTGGCAGACGGGTTGTATAAATTATAGGAGAAATCTGCTAAAACTGACACGTGTACAGCAATTACCTGCATCAACGTTCTCAAAACAAAATCATTTGTGTTATGAAAGTAGCTTTAGCAATATATTATAGTACTTTCAGTGTGTCATCATGGTGTTAAATGAGAATTAAGAGAATTAAGCCCTTTTAAATGAAGTCATCAACCTTTTCAGTAAATATATCAATTCATCGGCAGAAGAACTATTGCCATCAGCGAGTGAGCCTCAAAAACAAGCAGGAGATTTTTCAAGGAAGTCAGTGAGTATAAATCATATCTCTGCCTCAGCTGAATCTCCCATAAAGTTAAGTACTGGTGGTTTAAGGTATCAAATAGAGGATTCTGAGGCAGAGAGGAAAAATCAGCCTCCCAAGGAAGGAGAGAAACTTGTGCTTGTTTAAAGCTGTCAGCGAGAAAAGTCTCAGGGGAATAGCTCGCTGATTTGTTGAATAATTCTGACCCTGTGCGAGTCATGGAGACTGGGAACCTATGGTGGGATTTGCAGGATTTGGTTCTTTAGAACCCTGTTCTCCATATCATTTCACACAACATTGCAGAAAGCTATAGAACAATGTTAATGCTGACCCGATCAACTAATAGCTGGAATGTTGACTTTAAAACAGCATGTCATGCATAGTTGCTGTGATGTGGTACTATTTACTTTGACTGCACAGTGCACAGCATGCAGTCAGTTTCTACCTCTGTCACACTAAGAAGAAGTCTTGAAAGGCAAATGGTGTCAAAGACACTTTTAGTTAAGTTTAAAAAAAGCTATATTTACCTCCACATTTTGCAATCTATTGTCAGCAGCAGAAAAATGCTGGAGTTCCTTCAACACTGTCAGGTCCCTGATATCGTCAATGTTGTTGTTATTGATGTTCAGAACGCAAAGCGATTCCTGTGCAAAGAATCCAGATTTGTGAAGAGAGACAAGTTAATTTTACAGTTAATACAATGACAAAATATTAGAAATTAATAATACATTGTGGACCTTAAAGGAAAAAACCCAGCAGACCAACAAAAGATATTTTTTTTAGACTACTCACTCAAATGTTAATTATTACAGTTAGTCCTCTATTATATTAAAGGGGAAGTACATTTAAGTACTATTGTGTGTGGCCAAAATAAATGTGCAATTTACAGTATTTTCAACTTTTTCTTCGCTTGTGATCCATTGGGATTAAGCATATGATCTCTTTATATGCCTGAACTTCTCTAGGCTCATGTCCAAATCAGACTCTAGATAGTGCTGGTGCTAAATAAGCATCTTGGTTTGAAGTTCTATAATGGCACATTTATAAAAAGCTGGAACTCTTTAAATTTGCACAGCAATTTCTTTAATTATCCAAACAAACAAGAAGCTGAGACTTTTGGTGTATTTACCCATGGCCTGGGCAGTAAACGAAGTCCTAACTGATTTGTCAGACCAGAGAGAGCAACAGAGGTCTCTTTGACATCATCAAACCCAGCACAATACTGCTTTTACAAGGATCATTGGCCTCTGAAAATCTTTTAAACTGGATGTGATAACCTACCAGGTTGATACACCACACATATCCTTGCGTATAAAAGGAGAAAACTAGGCTTTCTTCTGACCCTTTGATTACTTAAAAAATCTATCATTTTAAATGAAGAGAGCCCAAATTATTCAGGGAATGTGGCTCATCCTTCTATTTTCATACTATCTTTGTACTGAACAGTGTAAAAATAGGTCATACAGCCAGTGAGAGGAGAGTCCTGGGGTCAAGGAGCAACTTTTCCCCTGGTGCCAGCCTCTGATTCTCCAGATGGAGCTCCTTGAGCTCACAGAGCTTTTCTAAGCCCTCCACCACTGCAATCCTGTTTCCACCCAGATACCTACAGAGTAGGAAAACCACACACATGTTCACACACACCTTAACTTTAAATGTCTAAATGGCTATCACAGCACAGGACAACAGGTAGTTAAACTTGTCTACTCACAGTTTTGAGAGCTTCTGCAGATTGGTGAGATTATCTATCTGAGTGATGTTGTTGTTTTGCATATACAGATGGGTGAGATTGGAGGCAAAGTCAAGGTTGCAAATGTGTGTGATTTGATTATCATACAGGTAAAGGACAGTGAGGTTTCTACACATGGAGAGATCCCCCTGAAAATATAGATTTAAAAGTGAGGCATATAAGAGGAAGAAAAGCACAAAATTGAAACATCAGCATTAATAATGGCTACTTACAATATCTTCAATATTCTTGCTGGAAAAGTGGAGGTGGGTGAGTGTCTTGACGTACTCTGGGAAAGAGAGGCCTCTTTTCTTTTTGAAGTGGTTTCTGGATTTAGCAATCAGATCTATGGTCAGGCGTACCATGGTGGCTCGTCACAGACGCTGCTTTCAACTTCAGCCAAGCATTCAGCCCACAGCAGCGACTAGATCTGTATGTTAGGGAGAAAAATAGAGAGATGTGAGCTGAAATAGACCCTACCTAGAACAAATGTTCCTCTGAATAACTATTTACTGCTGCCAAATTACTTAAGCATTTGTAATCACAAACGACAGGCAACGATTAAGCTCCTACAGACTTTTAAAAGGCCTAAAACCTAATTGTCAATTCACATTAGGGATAATTTGTGACTAAAAAACATCACTATATATCCAGAAAACTTGCTAAAAGGGCCAAAGGTTGGGTGACCACTCAATTTGGGTTGTAATTAGAGCAGTCAATTCCCCAGGCAGACTGAGCAGAGCTTCTACTACTTCCTTTTTATTCAGTACCCATGGGGCCTGTTTATTTGCTTGACCTGATTATTGAGATATAAAAAATTTGCACTTCGATTTTTACTTTGCAAATAGGCATTATTATACATCACCTATCCACAAAGCAAATTATACCGTCAGTGTTGCTAAAATACGGCGGTGCGGTGGAGAAAGGCAGACAGACGTGACAGCAGGTCTTTTCCACACTTGATCCGAAGGCATCGGGCAGAGGTTATTGGAGACAGGAGACACTGATCGATAAACCAGAGCCCGACAGAGGATAACGTTATGGCTAGGCTAACTAAACGTATACACCCCGGGGCCTCTCCTCTTCAGGGACCTGGGGACAGCACTTTATCACTGTCAGAGAAAGTGTGACACTCATAAATGTCCGGGTGCTGTACCGGAGGGACAGGACATTTTTATGTGTTATTTCATTATGTAACGTTAGTTAGATAGCAATGACGGTAGCTACATTCAGCGTTAACGTTGTAGATTAAACGCTCTCCTAACACTGTGGCGTCTCCTATATCCAAATTTTGCATGAAATTCCCTTTTATTCTTGTTCATTTGGACATGTGTAAACTATATATTTTTTAAGCCTACCTCTCGAGGTCTTCAGCTAATTTTAAAAACGCGAGCCAGTGAAAGTGTTTTGAAGAAGGAGTGAAGCGAACCGCGGGTTAGGTTGTTTTGTTTTGTTTTAGGCGATCGTGTTGCCATGGAAACCACGGAAGCAACGCGTCAGCCGCAGAATCTGATTGGTCGAAGAATTTGTTGCAACAGCAGCGAAGCGGAAGTAAAAATAGTAAGTTATAGTCATAGTAATAGTTGCTAAATCAAATTTCATTTTATTTATTTCCATTATAATTGTTAATTGTTATAGCTAAATTACGGTTTTAACAAGAGGGAGTGATTTACCAAATGTATATTATTCTACAAATACAGTAATGGCTTTGAAAAAAATAAATGTTATTATATCTCATCATTATTATATGTTATATATTATATTAAACAGGGATGTTACAAAATATTTTGCAGTGCAAGTATTACGTTTTAAAATGGCCTTATCACACACACTTTAACACAAATCACATCCACTAAACTAAATGTATACTAAAACATGCTGTTTATATTTTCTGACTTGCTCTCTTTGCAGCTAAGATGACATTTCTCCAAGCTATAGTGTCTATCTTTCACGGCAACATACCGAATCAGGACCACGGCTCACAACTCCCAGTGACCCCAGCATTGTTAATCTATATCATGTCAAGACCTGGGTTTCCTGTAAAGGAGTGACTTGCTTCCACTTATGCACATGGCGGAGAGGAAGTGTAGCACCTCCAGCTTTCTGAGCTGGGATCAACTTCTTCACACATGGCACATTGCTTGTGGGGTTAATTCTTCTGAGAGCCAAACTAAACATAACATCTCCAGATCTTAGTGGGGTCATTAGATCCATAGGGTCTAAATACTGCAACTACCCACAGATATTAATCATGCACCTTATCAATCTGCTGCTCTCACATCAGTCAGTGCCAAATCACCCAGTTGTTCACCGCCTTTTTTTGTGTGGATAGCAAAGGAGAAGGCATTCCACTGCAATCTCCGAAGGCTGTTTTTTTTTTTAAATATAGTAATGGGGAACATACTTTGGAATTAAAAAAATGCTAAATGTTAAAAAGAGAAAGGTAAAATACAAGGGTAATGGATTTTTGGCTGCCCACAATTTGACTTGATTAGAATTTACATAAATTTTCCTATTCCACCTTTAGTCATGCATACAAATGTCCATCTGGTGATAATCACAATATTTACATGTCCAATGAGTTCAATATGTTTCACTGATTCTTAAATCGCCATTAAAGACCAAACATTAGGTGAAACTATTTTAGAAAAGCATACTCTAAATACTTTCTCAGCACTGTGACAGTCATCCATGTAATACATTTAAATATCTGGCAAAAACATGAGCTATTCAGTAGACCGTGTATGCAGAAACCCTGTTCAACAATTTAAAATTCCTAAATTACATTAAATATAATCTAATAAGTTTTCTCTTCCTAAACCGCTATACTGAACACCCTCCAATTTAAGACATGGCTTAAATAATGGTAAAAGAAAATCATTATAAGAAGTGGTGCCAAAGCTCATGCACATGAGAAAAAACAGACACCTCCAATGTCCCACTGGGACTGTCTCCTCTGCGATACATGACATCAAAAATATACATTTAGCCATTACAATACCATAAAAAAAGACATGACACCGACCCAGGACAAAGCGACTGTCTGTAAAAAAAGGCAGACTTGGTGAGTGTCTGCTTCGATGGAGAGCAGACACGTTGGGTGAATAGACTCCAGTGTGTACGGCTTCTGTTTCTGCGCTGCGTCACTGCCACACCAAAACCTGACGAGCTGGCCGCTCTGTTGGAGTGTGTACCAACGAGAGCCAAACTGTGCTGGGAGTGACTCCGCAGAGACATCCCATACATGGCAGTCGATTCCCTTTGAGCCTATGCAGAAACTTGAGTTTGTTGTTCCATTATGTAATGCTGTGACAGGCTACACTTGAATGACTGACTGGTGCTAGGTTAGGCTGTGCGGTTGTGGTGTGTGTTCAAATGTCGCAGCGCCTCACGCTTTAAGAATACTGTACTATATCCACATACAACAAATTTGTGAAGAAAAAAGTCCACCTTACACACCAGTTTAATTGTTCAATTTCTCAGCTACAATACACTTTATGTTGCATAATATAGACTGAAAGGAAGTCATATTGTGTTTAAAAAGTATGAAATACCCCCATACAGCACTTTCACTTAATTTTTTTATTTTTTGCATGAGTCCTGGATGTCCTTAGCTACTTCTAGGACAAAATAAGATATTTAATAAAAAAGCACTCCCAAGACAAATCACAGATAATGCCACCCTTAGCAGTTAAACATAAACCATAAACCAGTAAGTGCTAGACATGCACAAGAAATCCAGGTGTAGTTCAGTTTAATTGGCAGACGTGTTGATTTGATTGAAGAGTTTGTCCTTAATGACTTGAGACATCAGGCCATGAATTGCCTCTATGGTTGTCTTGCAGCTAAAACAAACAAACAACAGTAAAAAATGGACATTAGTTAAGTACCCAAGCAAAACAAACAAACAGACAGCATACAGAGATGTAACATTTACCGGAACAATAAATAGTGATGGTGTTGTTTGTTGTCATAGTACTGTGTCTCTATCTGTGTATCAGATATTACTGACACTAGTATTAATAAACAGATTAGTAGGTTGGTTGGTTTGAGTCAAACATATTTAATTATATTGCATGAAAAAGATAAAATAGTTGAAACTGTAATTTCTGTTTTTAATCAGACTACTTGTAAATAAGAAAGTTTGAAAACCCAATGGACTACAGGTCCTGAAAATAGTCTAGAGCTGACATTTGTAGATAAATTAATCAGCAGTGATTTTGATAATCGTTTGAATCATTCTGTGTTTTATATCATCGTAAACTGAACCCCTGGGCTTTGGACAGTTGGTCTGACAAAATAAATAATTTAACGATGTTTCTTTGGAAACTGTGATTGGCATTTTCAATTATTTTCTGTGATTTTATAGAAAAAAGTTTTATTGATTAATTGAGAAAATAATCCGGAAATCAACAAGAATATTGTTTGTTGCAGCCCTATATCAAACATTTAACAAAATGTTAAGATTCAAATGGACACACAAAAAAATCTATTAACAGCTGTCCTTTATACCAGTGCTTAATTAATTTAAAACTAATTGTGGAAATGTGATGAAAGCAGCATATCATATACACGATTATGGTTATTATTAATATAACAGAAGGACATGTATGAAATATCAACAAATCAGTTTAGTTGGCAAAATACTGTATGTCACACAGTAACAAAATATTATATATTATATAATAATAAAGTAATACCATCAACCACATTCTTTTTAGTATCCATAATATACACAGAAAGCAATGGGAGAGCAGGTTACGGCCAAAGCCATTAGTGAAATTATAGTGCCCAAAATAAATATGTTTTTAAAAAGTTTAAGTATGTAGCCTCTTTTTTATAGAAAAAGATTTACCTATCTCGTGTTGCTTTGGCCAGTTTGTCCTCAGACTTCCTGTCATGTGTGTCCAACCCGAGCATGAAGCTGCCTCTGCCCAGCTGGGCCTCTGACTGCTCCAGCTTCTCCGACAGGTCAAACACCTGGCCTGTGGTGTAGTCCGAGTTCTGACCATCCAACAAACACACACACACACACACAGAAACCTTCATGCACAATTTGCCAACAAAAGCTAAATAACAGACTTTTCACAAAGAAGAATTTTGCAGAATGGTAACAAATCTGTCTAACAAGCTATAGGAACACTTTGTGTGTAGTGGTGAATGAAAAGAAGTCAGTGAAAAGTTTGCTTAAGGTGAGGCCGTGTTTTTAGTGGAATAGGTAATTAAAACACAATGACACAGGGGCCCCTGACTAGGGTGACAGTGTAGCAACTGACAAAGCCTGTCACCCAAGGAGCAGCTCGTTCTTGACATCTAGTCAATTCATCTTCATCCAGAATGCCAAAGAGCTAACTGTTTGGATAAGCCTGATGCCTATTTAGACTGTTTAGTCAAGCTCGGGACAGAGTGACTGCATTCACAATGGGAATTCATATGAGGGGCTTTCAATCTTTAGAGTGAACTGCGGGGGGAAAGGAGATGATCCATGGTGAACCACGACAGCATCTGTATCAGTGGAGTTAGGTCCAACTTTAATAATCTCCCTTGTTAAAAAGTTTAAATTAAGCTTATTACTAAAATCAATAAACAGGGACTCTTGGCTGCTAAGCAGCAATAAATCACAACATCACAAGCGGGTGACCACATGTCTCAATGAGTTATAGTGTAATAATTAACCATAAATCAAAATGTCAAACAATTAGCAAACATTTTGCTTTTTGAAGTTGCCTACATACCGTGAGGAGACTTGATGAACTTAAGGTATTGACCCAATATTTATTCCAGAGGAGTTCCAGAAGCTTTCTATCAAGGGAGGATTTGAAGTAAGTTACCTCCAAGGCGTAATACCTAAAAAAAAAAACAAATCAGAGCAAAAACATGACCCACATATAGTATACAGTAAAGAGCACACTATATTAAATTACTGCAATTAAGGTAAAATGTTAAAATAGAATTTACATAATATTTAAGTGAAGTGAAGTATTGTTGTAAATATCGCCAATATGGTGGTGATATAAGTATTAAAACTCACTGTTTACAGTGAACACCAAAGTCTTCAATCTTGTTCAAGGGGATTGTTTGGTATTCTGAGGGTCCTTCATCTGGAGGTTTATAACCCTGAAAATCCCAAAAGAAAATGCTGAGAAATAACAACAAACAATTTTGCTTTGCTGTAACATAACCAGATAATTACTAAACTAATAAGGAATGGAGTAATAAGATAGACGGGCAATTACAAGATCAGCAATTTTAGTTTATTTAGTATAAAAAAATGTACACAACAATTAAATCCAAAACATAAAAACTATAAATATGAGCAAAAACACACATGAATCATTAATAGCAAATTATTTTATTACTTTTATTATTTACTGAAATTATAGTCAAGAACATGCAGCTATACAGAATATAGTCTTTGCTTTACCTTTGGGTAGGTCCTGAAGGCGCCAAGGTTGACTTTCCCTGCAGAAATAGTCCGAGTGGGGTCGATCTGTAGGAAGCAAGATACAGTAGAACAGGAAAACAAAGTCAAGGGTCACACAAACCTCCAGGGACCACTCAAAACTGGCTACCAGGAGCCTTTGACTATATCTGTCAGTGTGCTGAAATTGAACACTTAATTACATGATGCCCATGGCATTTAAGCACTGTTAAATCAAATGAAGTGTAAATAGCATATATGGGTGCAATAGAAAAATATTCATCAGTACTTTATGGAACCCTACAACTCATACATCAACAATCTCAACCCCTTCTCAGTTACACCAATATTAACTTGTATTGTCGTACTTAGAAAGAAAACTTTTTTACTTTCCTAAATCTTCTTAATGGGGTGCAGTTAGAAATCACAGTAAATGAAGCATTTAGCTTGAAATGAAAAGTTATTAATATTCCCACAGTCTTACCACAACGGCCACAAAAGGCTCCTGAAACTGCTGGTTGAGCATCTGAGTGCTGACGTCTATGCCCGAGAGCCAGCATCCATAGCCTGGGTGACTGTGGTACCAGCCGATAGCATTCTCCAGCCGGCCAACCTGAGGGATTAGAGATAGATGTAGATGATTATTCAAGCCATGAAATACACCATTAGACAAGAATATCACAGATATTGAAAAAATACAGATAGCATGAAAATTTCAATAAATATTATTATTGCTGCCAGGATTTGGTGCAGTGCATAATTGTATTTTTTGTAATCTTTTTCTAGGAATATGCCACTTCAAACAACCATCTATTTGTCAACAGAAATAAAGTATTAAGTATTTTTTGAAGAAAAAAAAAAACATATCCACCACGTTAGAAGACATACAGTGTTTTACACCACTATTTTAGCCAAGACTATGGACACTTTCACGGTATAAGATAATTTCATGTTGCAATAGTACATTAAAAAATAAATTGAAAAACTGTTTACGGATAAAATAACCAGACAGAAATGTATGGTTTAGACTAAATCAGTAAATTAATTCCCCTACAGATCAAGGTCATCACACTGCTACAATTTTTTATTTTTTTATTCCAACATTACCATACATCGTTCCTGCGTATTGCTTTGCAACACTGCCAATAATGACCTTATGCAAAGAAGGATAATCAAGTGATACGGTGTCATGGTATTAAAGATAGATATATTTATATAATCTGATGGTTCATATAATTTGATTGCCCAACCCTATGGTTACCATCTTGGTATCGGCTTTTCTAATCATGTAGGTGTGTGTATAGTGCACATACCTACATTAAAGTGGGTTTTCTAGAACTGGTGAATGAAATTTGCAGGTCTCGAAATAAGAAAAAAAATGCCTGCGACCAATTACGTCTACAGAAAGTGATGCACAATAAATCAAAATGATGTAACTGGGATCAGTGTGTATGCAGAGTTTGGTTTACTCCTATCTCAACCATGAAATCTGTGAGATGCCCCTCGATGGAAGTCAGTGTCCGACCTGTTTGGCATTTTCAATGTAGGCAGCCATGTATTCGTAAGCCGCAGCCTGGGCGTTGACTCGAGTTTCTGTGCCCTCCACGGGCAAGGCAAAGCTGTCCATAATGATCATGGTTTCGCCATCCACCTTCCCCAGCATGAGGCCCATCACCTCCAGGTTTCCGCCAGACCTGGCATGCATCACCATCTTCAGCAGGGCCAAGGCTGAGAGCTTGCAGTACTTGAAATAGTGATGACTATGGATCAAATCAAGATATACATTCATATCAGGTATATCAAGTGTATTAAGGATAAAGGACAGATACATTTGCAAATACACACCACTCTCAGTTTGCTGTCCTGCTGTTGACAAACAAACCAATGCTAGTTTGTAGCCAAGCTATCCAGGGTTATTCTGACAATAAACTCCCGTGACACAACATACGGCACCAAACACTGAGCTTAACAATCACTTTAACACTTCAACTGTAAAACCAAACACCACGTTACTGGTCTGTACTTACTCTTTTGTCCATGGCTTCGCAGCGAGGATTTCTTGTTGTTGCTTCTTGTCATATTTGTAAATTTCATCTATGCTCTGTACTTCCTGCATGCTGTTAGTTAGCTCCCATGTTTTCTGAGCCGTGCTGCTCCCCGCCATGTTGAATTATACAAGCGAGAGAAAACCACTGGTTAAAACCCCTATTTCTGCTCAAGTAAGCGGATAAATGTTGTATTTCTCCGAAGATCTCGGTACCGCAGCAGGGCCGAATGTCCACTTGCTTAGGGAGCCATGACAGTGGATGATACCAATATACGACAGTGCAATCGCAGGGGACTTTAGTCTTAATGTTACACAAATATCCCGTTGATACGACTGTATGGCACAAGACAGTTTTTAACATTAAAATCGAATCATACATAACAATAAAATTCAATCTAAAGCGATTTTCAACGTATTTCTCACATAAAGAAAAGTACAATCCCCCCTCTGACAGAGTGCATGGTTTAGTCCTGGGAGGACTTCAGCTAACCGTCGGGGACGCACTGACATCTAGCGGAGCTTTGAAGAACTGCAGCCTCCCGCATGAAGGCTTGTACTTTGAGGTCTTTCTTTGACGCTGTACTTCTAAGTGAGGGCTAAGGCACTTGACGACAAAACCTCAGCTAATTTTTTTTTTTTAATGAATTAAACTAAATTCTTCACGACAAAACCCGGTGAGCAAGGCTCAAAGGGCTACTAAGGCTAGTTACCGTTTGCAACGTTAGGTTAGTTGGCGTTAGTTTAGCTTGACTTTCCGCTGGGGTTTGTCATGGTCAAACTTCAGGAGCCAACAACGATAAACGATAAAATAGTGAGTTTGACGGGTTTCGGATGTATTCTCTGTGTTTTATAGCTTTGTGTTTCCTAGGTTAGTACAGTTGGCCTCTCCTATGAGGTCCTTTTTGTGGCATGGTTGCCCCTAGCAACTGAATGATGCTTTGCGTCTTGTTGACAATCTAGACCAGCGCATTTGTCAGGTTCTGGTCTGTGAAGGCACATGATATGAATGTGAATAGTATTATATATTATAATGGTTTGTATGAATTCTGTAGTTTTGAGCTTTGAAACCATCATGCACAGATTCAGTGATTACCTTGTTGAATGTGCATAGTAATTAATGGACGAAGATGGGACGTTTTTCGAGGAGCATGAAGAGGAAACACCCAAAAGATACATCATCACTGAAGTGTGATACACCGTTCATACATGCAGATCGAGGTATGTGACATATTCACGTTCATGATTACCAGATAGTTGTTAAAGAGCTTACATACTATAATGTTTTAACATCGTGAGTGAATGTTCTTTACAGTCAAGGGCTGGTAATATAAACAGCACTGTGTGGATATGCCTCCAACATTAGCAGAACAAGGAATATCCCGTAATCCAGACCGAGGTATTGTGCAAGTCTCTGATACTGGACAGGTTCCATGCTCTGGGTATAGTTTATGTCATACAATTTATGTTTTATATATTTTATACTCACCAGGTTTAAGCTTAAGCTTGCTGCTGGGAACTGACTATGAAAGCAAGAAGAATAAACTTCAACAGGAGCTTCAGCTGGACTACAAACATTATGTTGCCAAGGTCCGATGATGTATTTGAAAACTATTATTAGGGTTTGTTTCACTAAGTTACCTTTGTGTTGCTTTATGCGGACTCACCATCGTGTCCTTCCCTGTCATGTTCTTCCTCCAGAAAAAGGATCTGAAAGCTAGTGAACCTCGTCCACATCCCCAGGGTCTCTCCCTGCCAATTGATGAGAAGATATCGGTTCAGGTGTGTGTATCCGTGTGCCTGGGTGGGTACTTCAGTGTGTACATTTTTGTGGGAATGTGTCCCCGAGTGTGACATAACTGGAAGCAGGTAACTCTCCATGGTCACCAAAGTGGGACTTTTTCCCGCTGGCATGATGTAACATGCTCACAACAACCCTAACAGAGTTGATATACTGCAGAGCCTCAGCTTAAGCTGATATGAGGTGTTGATTGTGCAGTGCTTTGTGTCTCATAGCAACTGCTTTCATATACAAGTTCTTGCAGACTTTTCAAAGGTCACTAACAGTTTGAGAGGGTTTTTGCCATTTGATAGGTGGCCCAGTGGCCTAATGGATAAGGCATCAGCCTCCGGAGCTGGGGATTGTGGGTTCAAGTCCCACCTGGGTCAAATAAATACTGGGTAACTTAAAGGAATACCTATATATCATACAGGTAGTTCAATTAATATATCCTGTTGCTTATTAAATGTGAGTCTCTGCTTTTTGTAGGAAAACAACAAACACATCTGCAAAATTAATGTTTTAATTAAGTGGTAATTTATGTTGTTGCATTTAAGCAGTTATTGTAAAGAGATGAGATGTATGAAAGGTACAGTAAAGTGTCTTATATTCAAAAGGTGAGCTCCTGTATATTGCTGGTTTTGTATATATTCAGTTTGATTGTTACATGTGTCAGATTCAAACACAGCACTGGAAAGATGGCTGCTTCAGAGACATGACTCTGAATTTGTTTCTCTAACAGGAAAAACTAAGAGAGGAGAGAAATAAAGAGTACAACGTCTTCCTACAGGAACAAGCTCAAATAAGTAGGTTTAAGAGAGGAAGACGTCCTGTCACTTCAAAGGTAATGAGAATAGTCAATAAATGAACAAGCACATTGATCATAGTTACCTTTTTGCAAAATTATAGCAATTTTGCTTTCACTTATCAAGTTTATAGAGCTTCCTAAACAAAAGACAGGGTTTGTAACTGTAAAAACTTTTAAAGCACCCAGGTAATGCTTTTCATTTTCTATTTTTTTTTTTTTTTTTTTTTTACATTTTCCCTTTCAGCCTGGACAGGTTCAAGCTTCAGATGCTGTGTACATTTCTTCTCCAGCTTCTCCTCTGCCCAGTCTCAATACCCATACAAACACTCGCCTTCCTCCCGGGGAGCACCATGCATCCAGGAGAGATGCTGCTACTCTGACTGAGACAGTGGATAATGGAAAAAGCACAGGGGCTTGTGCTCCCGGCCATCAGGGGCGAAGGCGTTGGCAACTCCATAGACCTAAGGAGCCCTATAACTCTGAGGAGGAGCTAACCACTGACAAAGAGGAGGAGTTGGAGTTCAGACACAGGAGGAGGCAAGGCAGATACACTCCAGAGCCTGAGTACCAAGAGGAGAGGAAAACCAGGGAACGCAGAGCTAACAGGTGTAGCTTTTTTCTGAAGTATAATTTTGAGCTATTTGCATCTATTAAATATGTTCCCTAGACATGAGGTCAGGTATGATCATATAATTCCTGTTCACCTGTCTGGTCTGTCTCAATGGCAGAGCTCCTCAGGACATAAAGGAGGTGGAGGCCCCTGGTGTTCATTATCAGAACAACAAAGAAGGGGTTGGGAAGTCAGGGTAAGCAAGATTAATTTCTATGTACAGTTCTGGTTGGCTGCAGTAATGATATTCGTAATACTGAAACAAGTTTATCCAAGATAGCACCAGCATTTGAATGCAGAGCTGGACAGCCAATAACATCCTCAAAGTCACATACATTTTCTCAATCAATAAAGTAATCAGATTGAATGAGCCAACACAGGGTAACTGTAACACAAGAAAGGTATAGATAATTGCTGCGATGCTCAGTTATTGCTCTCCAGCACTTTTCTTACACACGGTTGCCTTTCGCTGTTTCCATTTATGCCATTAAGTTGAGCCACTCTCAGTAAGCTGTTAACATGTGGGGCCGTGATGGAGGGTGAGCCTTGGCCCAGCTCCAGGCACACAATTACTCACCCCAGTTCTATCAAAGGAGCTGGATTGATTGGTAAATGAGGCTTCGCTCCCTGTTCCGAAGACCAGAGAGCTCTGCAGGCAAACTGTGAGGCAGTATATTATGTAAAATGGTAGCTGGGCGTGGCTCAGAGGGGAACTGATTGCTATGCTGTTACCCTTGCTGTCAGTAATTGGATGATTCTTGTGGAGTGTCTGGATCTGTCTGTGTATGTGTTAAATAGTCTGCAAATGCCAGGCAGCATGAAGACGACTGCAAGATCTAGACCTGCTACCAGCAAGGATAAAGCAGAGTTTGCTACTGGACTAATGATTGGTAAATACTGTTCTTATGTATAGTGCTTTTGGACACATGTTGACTTGTGGGATTACTGATGCAATTTGTCAATTGAAATACTTTTTTCAGCATCATAGTTAACAGCACTGGTATATTTAAGGCTCTCTGTTGTCTTGCAGGAGCAGCAGAAGAGCTGATAACCTCTCAGATGAGGAAAGAACAGTATAAGCAAGAGCTGCTGAAACAAATTGCTGAACAGCAGAGAAACAAGATCAGGTGAGTATTTATTTACAGTTTGTTTCAGAGTTGTTTCAGCTGGCACATCCCTGTGAATCAACAAGACAAAAAGGATAAGGAGGATTTATTTTTTTCAGGGAGAAGAAACTTGAGCTGAGGGTTGCTGCCACTGGAGCCACAGACCCCGAGAAAGAGGTAGAGCAGAATGGCAAGAAGAGGCTAAAATTGTTTTTAGAAACATATTACATGATGTGATTGTCTAAAGATCTCATCTTACTGTAACCCAATCATCCGTAGTCACATGTAGCAGTCCTGCATTTGTTGCTCTATCTTTCAAAGTTACTGGATAAAGTCTTTTAGAAATGTATCAACATCTCATGTCACAAACTATTCATCACTATCACAGATGATGATTATATTATATTATTTTGTTTATTTTATTCTTTTCTCAATGTTTGTTGCCTGATTTTCCTTTGATGGATCTGTTTTGCATCTTCCAGCCTGATCGAATCAAGCAGTTTGGGGCTGTAAATCGGCGATATGACAACTGGAGACGAGATGTCCCCTACAAGCCAGGATTAGATCTGGAGGCCGTAGGGAAGGACTCAAATCCAAGGCTTAAAGATGACAAACCCACCAAGGACACAGAACAAAGAGGCCCATCAGGAAAGTCCCATGTGGACTACAGTACAGCTCTCAGTCAGCTGACAGGGAAGACGGTGCCTGGTTCCAGAACGAGAGCAAAACAAGGTGTCCCCTCGTTGGACTATTTTAATGAGGACTACCATAGGGACTTCTCAAACATACTAGGAGAGGTGGCAATCCCGAGGTATCTCACTGTTGCTTTGTGTTCCTATACATGCATGAAATGAGCAACTCTGCTGTAAATTCACTGTGGTTTTTGTGATTTTGTTTTTTCAGGGTTGCTGGTGTTCCTCCTCCTGTTCCTCCCACTGTAACTAATATTTACACGACTCCATATGATGCAGCTTATTACTATTATGGAACCAGGAATCCATTAGATCCTAATCTTCCTTACAATCAGAGTATAGTATTACAATTATCTTTATTTAAAATGTTTTTGCCTCTTTGCCAAATCATGTATACTTTGCATTACTGGTAACCCATTTTGAAAGCAGCCTGTAGTGCTTTTACACTTTGGAATTGTGTTTTTCCCACATAGCAGATAGACACTGGTTTCCATTAATTTCACTGTGGAATGAACCATGACAGTCAAAGCTGCATAAACATTGCGTAGCATTGCAGTTGTAAGTGCAGATTGACACGAAGTCTGCACTAAACAATGCAATAATAACATATTGACAAAGAAAAGCAGTCATGATCGCTCACTGTTATGGATAATTAACTGCATCTTGAAAAAGGTTCAACTCAACTCAAGTTGATGTTCATATTGTATGAACATTTTTGAAATGCTACGAGGTAGAAAAATACAAACAATCTAAAACAATACTTTATTCTTTGGAAAATAGTCAGCAGTAATGTAGCATATTTATAGTAGACACACATATGGTCCACAGTCCTTACTGCGTCTACTATCTTCACATTCATACACTGACTCATGGTGTCTGGCAGTTTCACCTTAGATGGGAGTAATTCACATTGGCTTAAATAAACTCCCAGACATCTCTGCAGAGAACTATTACCATTTATTATGGAGCCACTTTATTGTCATATCAATGTACAAGAGGACTTGGCATAACAATTCATAAATCTCATTTTACAGCGGAACTGATTTTATTACTAGGGGGATATACAGTTTATTGGATATGAGTTCAGCAGATCCAGATGGATCTCACTTCATCCAGCTGGTCTGTTTGGTCAAATTTATTTTCTTTCCATTTTAATTTTTTCAGCCAATGTTCTGCCCTGCTCTGAGCTCACAGACATCTAAATGTTGGAAAAAAGAGCTGGCAGACAGTGGCAGCAGATAGCTAATGAAACAGTTAAATCTGTTTATATTTATTATCTCATATCTTTGTATCTTCTTTATTAGATGGTCAGCCTGGAGGGGTGCAGCAGAATTTCCACAATCCTTCTCAAAGACCACCTCCTCTCAGACCCAGTGGCTTCCCTGAGTCAGTGTCCATCCTACCACCTTGATTTTTTGCAATAGCAGTGTTTATTTATATAATTTATTTATTAATGTAATTTAAAACAAGTTCAAAATATGTGCAACTCATATTCTTAACACTGAAAATCAAATTTGCAGAGTGTGATAGCTTTTACATTAGCAGATGGTCATGAGATGTTTTTTATTTCTTCCAGAAGAGGGCCCTCACTGCAAAATAACCACGTTTGTCAGTACCTCCTATACACATGCCTCCTCATCATGTGTCACTCTTTCTGCCTGCTTCTAGAGTAACTGATCAGCACAGAGCGTCTCCCCTGATTGTTGGAGAGCTTCCTGGAGACAAGTCCAAGCAGAAGAGAGAACGTGCACAGAGCTACCAAGAAGCACTCAGACAGCAGGTACCACATCAGATCTACAAGATATCATCTGATCACCATAAGCAGACCTCATGCTTGGGCAAAGAAAGGGCAACAGATTTTTGAAACATCCTGCCCTCTTTGTGTCCAGATCAAAGAAAGAGAAGAGCGTAAAAGAAGAGAGAAAGAAGAGAAGGAGCGATATGATGCCAAGATAGAGGCCGAGATGATGGCGTACAACCCCTGGGGGAGAAGTGGGGGAGGTGCTCCAATTAAAGACGAAAAAGGCAAACTTGTTAGTAAGTTGGCCTTCACTTTCTGTTTTAATGATCATGATGAATACCAATACAGCATTTTTCAGGTACTTGTGTTGCTTTCATGCCCTCAGGTGACCTGAATCAAATGCACAGGATCAACGAAGAGTCTTATAGGTATCCTGTGTCCAGGAACAGTGGAGTGACACAAAGCTTTTTGATGAGGAATGGACAGACTCCTGGATTTGAAGCAAGGGCTCCCCTTTCCTATCGACTATCAGGTAGCGATCAGTCTCTCTGGGTCCTTTCATCTAATGTATGTCAGTGTACTGTGCGTTTTGTGTGCATTTGTGTGTGCACTGTACACATTGCTCTTCTTTGTCCTTGCAGGTTTCAATGATCAGCCAACTCCACAGCAGCTCCACATGCAGGACAGATACAAAGAAGCCCTGAAACAACAGGTATGTCATCGGCTACAGCCTTCAAACTACGCAGAGGGCATTAATCTGAATATGTTTTATTGCTTACAACCACATCATGGTTCCTGAGATCTTTGAAGAAGTTGTAAATTAACTATAAATGTAACTTAACCTTTTCATTACCAACAGATAGAGGAAAACAAGCGAAAGCAGGAAGAGGAGAGAGAGCGAATGAGGATTGAGGAGGAGAAAGAAGAGAAGAGGTTGGAGGACCAAAGGGCTCGCATAGAACGCGAATATGAGGAGGAGCAAAGGAATCAAAAGAAGGTTCGATCTGTCATTCCTCCCTGCTCACAGTTAAGGGGTCTCCTCACACTGGGCTTGCCACTGAGAAACAGTTTTCTTTACTCTCTGCAGCATTGGCTGGAAAACCAAAGTTGGATCCATGAACCGAAAACACAACACCAGGAGGAGGAAAAGAAGGCGAGGAAGGAACAAGAGATCGAGAAGAAGGAACCCGAGAGCACCAGGGACAGAGAGGAGAAAAGAGTGCAGCTGAATTATGAGGTACAGTTAGCCTGAAAAGTCATTGGTACTGTAGCTTGCAGTTTTATTGAACATGTTTGTCAAGTGACATGACCCTGCTCGTAAACTTGCAGAGAGAGCCGTCTCCTCCCATCCCAACCTTGCAGAAGAAGCAGACGAGTCTTGTGGCATCCAGACCTTCCTCTGCTGTGAGCCAACTCTCCTCCAGGACTGTAAGTCACTAACTGAATGTTAAATAAAATATATTTGTTAATATTTTAAGTTAATAGTTTTGGTGTAAATATAAAACAAAAAAATGCCCCTTTTCACAACAGGAGCGCTCTGTGTCAGCACCACACTACCGACCAGCCCCTGCAGAAGTACCCCAGCTACAAGGTAAGACTCTGCCTGGCTGCTTGTAAATCATAAACTGCCACTTAAACATTTATTGTTTCCATTCTTGACTCCGTCTCCTTTCATTCCCTCTGCTTGCTTCAGACGGTCAGCAGGAAGTGATCAGAGAGCTCTCAGCCCTCCGCAGGTACCTGAGGAAAGAGCAGAGACAACTAGAGGTGCAGCTAGGCCAGACAGATCAACAGGAGAGTCACTACACTCCCCCGAACAGGTATTACAGTCACGCACCCCTGAACAGAAGGGGTAATTTGGGTAGGTATAGTGTGCCCAGAATGAATAGGATTTTATCATTTCCTTTTTTTGAGAATTAGAGACTTAGAGAACCTATTAGATGTGCTCTACCCCTTCAGGTCCAATTTCACCTAATACAACCCCAGATGCATTTAAGATGAATACACAATACTAATTCTGTCTTGTTAAATGGCAATTTTGATTTGATGTTCATATTTAAGGAGGCTTCCTTGTGCTCTGAGCTAATGAAAGTGACCCAGGTCAAATTGGCTATCTTCTAATCTCCATTCAGATTTGTTTCAGGGACTCATTACTGCAGTAATGTAACAGTATGGTCCCTGAAGGGAAATTTTCTTTTCATCTGTCGTCACCTTGCAAAATCAGCAAGGTCAGCTGCAGTGCGGGATCCAATAGTGATTCAGAATGTTGCTGAACGGCACTTCACCAGAACATGCTTATGACCTTCCCTAACCATCCTGAAAAACACATGTGACATAGTGTGTAGTGAGTAAATCCTCCCCCAAAAGGCCAGGAATGTACTAAAACCTACTTGTAAAGTCTCATGTCTTATATTCAAATAAGTTTACTGCAAATCATCAGAGAAATGCCTTTGAACTGGTGCCAGTTCTACTGATTTTCTTTGGTTCTGATATAAGCTGCTTACGCAGAAGGCCCCATGCTTTAGGCCTCATAAAGCATTTGGAAGTGCTTAACACACATAAACCAGGTGTTATGTCCTTAATATTTTAAAACAATACTCACTTAATTCCCTTTGAATGTAGCCTAACTTACAGGGACCAGTATTATCAAGTGGAACTGCATGTTGTAGTCATTGTGCACTGAAAAGCATTCAGGGAACTATTGGGACATTTTTAGAAAGGCATCTCTGTGTTATTTGAAGTAGTTGTCCTGTTTACAGTGAGGTTTTCATCCTCTGCTCAGGCCCAGAGGACGACCCAGAGCGGATGCCTTTGAAACAGCACGCAATCGAGCCGTCCGGCCATCAACCAGGAGTCCCTCCTCTGGTGCTGAACGTGTTAATATGCAAAATATCAGGGAGTTCAACCAGCTTAAATATAGAGGTAATAACAGACACTTTAATTGATTGGACAGTTGACACAGGTTTCATTTTATAAGGCAACATTTTATTTACTAATCAGATCACCCTTAGGTCACTGTGAGTAAAAAAAACACCCTAAATCCAGTTCAGGTTCAGGTCATACAATGCACATACATACAGCAGTGAGACTTTTCATAGTTTCCTTATTTGTGAAAGTGAAATATTGCTTCATTTTACTTCTATCACTTTATCAATAATAATGGTGGCCTTTGATGACAAATCATTCTATCCCATTGAACTGAAACTAATTGGACACTGCTTACTTTGCTTTGTATTCTGAACCAACACATTTTTCCAACTTTGAGAAAGCGACTGAGAAACCGCCTATAATTGCCTTGGTCATGGTGTTGGTGTGAGGACAAGAGGAAAGGATCACTGCAGTCCTAAACCAGCTGGGCATTGCCATATGGTTTAGACTTTTCAGAGTCCTCTGTCTCCCTCTAGCCACACTGAAACTTTAATCTCATGAGGTCATGGGAGGCGTCCATCAGTGACAGGCAGTTTGGCAGCATAAACAGAGAATGTAATGCAAGCAACCAAGGAAATGGCTTTGGATGGGTTCCCAGACCGGGTTAATGCATTGGCCTGAAAGACACAGAGCAGCAGCTTGTGAGACCAACAAAATAGGAAGAAAAGCTACTTTGTGACGAATTGACCAAATCACTTATCAAACTTCCACATATAAATTTGGGATTTATGCCAACCGCACATCTTAAAGCTGCATCAGATCCATTCTTTACAGTCAAATGTTGATAAGATGTTGTGTAAAGGATGTATCCACTGTGGAGCTGCGGCCTCCAGCTGCTGTCTCTAAGATAACAGTGAGGAAGGGAGCAATTTGAAATTACTCTAACAAATATGAAAATTGTTAGTATCTCTTTTAATGTCTGCTTCTAGCCTGTGCCTCCTGACCTCACCTGTTTTTTATTTGTTATTACTGTGCTAATGCAACTGTTATCGCTGCATCAGTCGAAGGAAGCCACTTCCTTGCTACTGTAGGACAGACGTGGGACAATACCTTTCCTTTATTTGTCAGACACAGCATCTCGCCAGGAGGTCCGCCACGTGCACCCCGACCCTCCCACTGACGCGCAAAGTCTGGACATCCAGCAGCAGGCACTTCTTCGTGAACAACAACGCAAAATCAGGCTCATGAAGACGGAGGAAGAGCATGGTCAGTGAGCAGACACACACACACACACACACACACACACACACACACACACACACACACATATCTCCTCAGGCTGTTGTGCTCTTTAGCTCATTGCTCTGTGTTTCCCTGCAGACTTTCTGGACCAGCAGCGGAGCCACTATCATCCTGTGAGTGGTCGTCACATTCAAAAAATCCATTTCCATAGTGACAGGCTTGTCGGGCAGGTCAAGTACAGCTTGCATGGTTTGCTAAGGATAAGTGTATGATTGGTGCCTGCCTGCGTTTTTTTTTCCTTCTCTCAGAGGAACAAACCTGGACGCTTCGTCACCAGGGACTCCATATTGCCATCTGAGACTGCTTTTATTGGTAAGCCTGGCTCAACGTTGTCTGTTAAGACTGTCCATGTTCCTCTTTTTTTTCTTCTTCTTCTTCTTCCAAGTATGAAGAAAGTGTTTACATCAGTCGGGACACAGTATGCTTTGGGACTTTTTTCTTTTTCTAAGGCTCCAGACACTTTCCATAAAGGTGACATGGCTTGGCAGGTCAGCTACACACACTCTCACAATACCACACCACAACAGCCTCCGAGCCAGGCTAATTTAGCTCTTTGTCTCCGTGCCAGGCGAACTGTGGCACATGCCAGCTCCTGTCTCTGCGTTGCAGCTGGTGCCAGTGCCGGGTGCAAGGCGCATACACCAGCTGCAGGGTGGCGATAGCAAAGGGCCAGCCATTGGGAACGGGGGGGGGCAGTAGAGAAATTGTCGGAAAGCCTGGTGCTGCAAAGGCGGCTTTTGAATGCTTTCCCACCCCAACCCCTTTCAGTTAAAAGTTTAGCTGAATGGACTGATTTTCATCGTTCTCATTTTACACGTCTGAATTGAATGCACTTACAGGTCCCTAATCTCTGTCCAGCTGTAAAGAGGTGTTTATGTAATGATGAATGGCTTTTGGGCTTTGTCAGATGTCTACAGTGGTGATGCATGTGAAGAAGGGGTTCATCAGCAGAGACCCCCTCAGCCCTCAGCAGAGCACCGGGAGAGGACAGCCCCGCTGAGGAGACATGACTATGATGTATGGTGCTAATCAGTAGATTGATTCTTTTGTTTGCTTCAGGTCAAAACGATCTGAGTCACTACAGTGCCAGAGCGGTATCCCTTTCAGATGCTTTCAATACCGTATTACTTAAGTCCAATTAGTTTTTCTGATTTTACAACAGTAAACAGATGAGAGTTGTAGTCAATCTCTTCCTTTTATTTTGTACAGGAGGTGGCTGTGTCCATGGATCAGAGGAACCATAACATCCAGCCAGATGCTCAGTCTTTGCAGTCAGTGACTAGTTTGAACCTTGAATCTAAAGTCAGGGCACACAACCAGCACCACATCACACGACAAGACACTTGCACTGGGGATCACAGCAGCAAGTCAGGTGAGAGGAACAATTTACATCAGAAGTATATAAATGAGCCCCATTCTAATAAATAAAAGCAAGTAGGGGTGTGAAGGAGTGAAGATTTGAGTGGTAGCATAATTAACATCCGTCTCTGTGTCATGTTCTGTCTTTCACTAGTAAATGAACAGATAAAATAAGGTGCATGTACATTTTACATTTAAGCTGTCTTTTTAACCAACTCATCTGCCATGCGCTTCAGTCTGTTACTAAAGCTTTGCCACCTATTCAACAAAGATGAGTAAGATGTTGACTATTGTTTCAGAATAATCAAAAACTATTTTGACTCATAATTGTAAAAAATTAAGTCACCTAGACAAAACATCTATGTATATACCGTATTTTCGGCATTGTTTAATTTCTGACTGCCTAAAGAAATGTGTGATGGCTGAGCCTCTGTACTCTCCAGAGGGGCTGCCTGGTGACGAAGTGGATGTCTTGTCTCTGTGTTCTGCCCTGGAGAGGCGTGTCTCCTTGGAGACTGTTGCCACAGAGCCCTGGCTGCGGCCTGGGACGTCAGAGGCTGTAAAACGCTCGGGCTGTAGGGAGAGGCCAAACAGTAGGATGGACGCTCCTCCCTGGATGACACGCCGCGTCAGATAGCTTCCTACCACAGTTGCTGGTCCCCAAGGATGGGAAACTGCACTGTGAGGCTGGTTCTTTGCCAGTTCCCCATTTCTTTGGATGCAGGTGGTGGTTCTCCTGAGAACAAACATCGTTGCTGTGTGATGCTCAAATCACTTTATACTGACCAACATTAATTATGGGATTTGGTTTGATTACATACCTTCAAAAGCTTGTTAGAGACCAGAGTCTGCCTTTAAAGTTATGAATGTTTGTTAGTTTAGACAAAAACCACAAGACTCAGTTTAGCCAATTTTTCTCAGCATGAAAAGAGCACTTTTTACCCCCCAACACAGAATTAACAGCTCAGATGTAGCCCATGAAAGTTTTGTAAGGTGTATGTCTGTGAATGTACCATAAACATGTGTATGTGTTAATGTGGTTATTTTAGTTATAAATATACACCGGAGAGTTTATTTTATAATAAAAAATGTTGTTAATTTAATGTTGTCCTGGCTCATCATGAATGGAGAAAAATAAACAGAAGTTCTATCATTTAGAAGTCAGTGATTCAGGATTTCAAATCAACCAAGTTCAAAAACTTTATTGACCTAGAACCTGATTAGAATGCCAGATGATGTATTGTACAGAAAGTTGTACATAATCTTTTTTGCAACATAGAAAACTTTACATTGCTGTATCATATACATTTTGTTTTCTACATCCATGAGCAGGAATGTATCCCATTCATAAAGCACAGCTAACGTTTGTCATTTTCTCTATACATATAACTTTCCCCCAAACCAAAGAAAAAAAACACATTAAATATATTAACTTTTGATTTTGTACACAAGAGTGAAAACTAAACTCAAACATAAAAACAGACTAGTGACTCAAAAGCAGCTAGCATTGCTCTCTTATCTTCCAGTTTCAGAAGCCCAGTTATTATCTATCTCCGATAAAAACCTAAGAACATATAAAATGGAATAATTTACCCTTCACTTTCCATGGTCTTGTTCAATTACTAATCATACTGTATAGGACAATCTGCAGAAGATGGTACGGTCAAATAAATTATCACAAAAGAAAAATCTCCAGTGCATTCAAAAAAGAGATCAAGTGCAGCAAATCCAGAGGAGGAAAGAAATAAACAAAAATAAATCAAATCTAGTGTTATAAGATTATATTACATAGCGGCAGATCTGTACAACTAGTTTCATCCAAGAGGCTATCAATACTAATGTTAGCCATCTGCGGTGCAGACAGAAAGATCATTACTATCAATGTGTGACAAATGTCACATTTCATAGTTACTAAATATGTCTTTTTGCATGTTGTTGAAACCATTCATTATTTACTTTTTAAATATACAGTAAGAAGCACACATTTTTTTGAAATATACTCCTTCTGAGCAAATCAGAGATATGGGTAACTGTCAGTTGTCGATCAGTAGTTTTATCCAGTGGAGGCATTGCTACACCTTGTACAAGATATTACTGTTTTCATCACGATATCAAGTACTCTGTCTGGGCTGTTTGTGTGTATAGGTGTGTCTGTGTCTGTGTGTGTGGTGACGGGGTTAAGGGTGTGGGTGGGTGGTAGCAGATAGCCGATTGATAACCAACTATTTAAGTCAAGTGTCCGGCATGAATGAGGGCCCTGAGGTGACGCAGAGCTGCGGCGGAGGCCTCAGTAGAGCTCTGTGTTCCCGGCTGCGTGCGGTGCAGCGTCACTGGGCCTCTTCCCCGGCCTCCTCCCCCACCTCGCCGTCCGCCTCCCGCTCCGCATCTGCCGGCTGAGGGTCCGGTCCGGGCTCGGGCAGCTGTGCGATGCGGAACACGAGGCCGATGCGCAGGTAGAACTTCCTCAGCACGGCCCGGAGCTCGGGGATCAGGTCGAACTGCATGATCTCGCACAGCAGAGGGTAGTATCTGGACGCATGAGCCTTGAACTGAAGGTGAGATGGAGAGAGAAATTGAGACAAAGACAAAGACACCCATGTCTTGATGCTACACAGAATAAAGAAACACACTTTTGCTGATGGGTTGGTTTGTGATTGGCTGGCAGTTGTCTGTTAAAGTAGTATAACAGGACACCACAAACACAGTCCTAATGAACAGTTAAACCACAAACTGAAATCAGTGCACAAGGCTTATTAAACTGCAAACAAGTTGCAAACACAACCACCGACAGGCTTTAAAAATGGATGACAATTTGGAATGGATGAGCATTTCGGTTCCTTACCCTTTCATCACTGATCTTTAGCACCTTGGTGAGGAAGAGCAGCAGCAGGTTGGTCCAGGCCTCTCTGTGGCTTTCTGAGGTCAGAGCCAAGAAGTATGCTACAGCCTCACTGCATACACTATAGCACGAAGACAGAGAGAAACAAAAATATATGTACATTAACACTTTGGGAGAACAATACACATCTTCTGAAAGAAAAAAAGCAGCCTCTTCAGAGTTGTTGTTCTGTAATGTATTGTAGCAGGACAGCATCTGCTTCTCTGCCTCGCTTACCACATGAAAAACTGCCGGGGTGAGGATGATGAAGATCGCTTTCTCAGCGACTGCTAATTAAAGCCCCTGACTGAGGCTGTTACTAAAACAATTAAGACCGCTTTCTCCACAGTTTAAGCTTGAGGAAAACAGACGCGCCCTCTGACCTTTCTCCTCCGACCCTGCAGCCCTCTTCTGACATTGACGCCATCTGTTCGCCGTTCATCCCCCTCTCTCTTCCTCCTCCCCTCCCTCCTTCACACTCACAGCTCGCTTGCACTCCGATCTCTCTGCTTTGCACCCTGCACCAATCGAACTTTGCATGTGTGCTGGAGACGGCCTCTGTTAAACAAGTGTGTGTGTGTCATGTAACACTAACTGCGAGCTTCTGGGTGGCAGGTTGCCGCATGTTTGAGAAAGAGAGACGGAGCGCAAAACACAGCCATGATGACACATAATGCTGTCTCGTTGAATAAGGGTTTCTGAGCCACTCGCACATGCAGGCACCCTCATTCCTCCACCTCCTCCTCCTCCTCCTCCTCCTCCTCCTCCTCCTCCTCCTCCTCCTCCTCATTCCTCCACCTCCTCCTCCTCCACCTCCTCCTCCTCCTCCTCTCATCTTCCCTCTAATAATGAATTCAAGCGAGAGAGACAGGCAATGATTCTGCTTTATCTAGATATCATCATCAATTCGAGGGTGAGGCCGGGAGAGAAAGGGGATGACGGCTGCTTGTGAGTCGTGGAAAAAAAAAGACGAAGCGATGACAGCAGCGCTGACTGAACAATGAAACATCAGTGTGCGGATTCCTTTGGATCTATACAGGACATGGCATCCGTTTCAGAGAACTGCAGAGCTGTGCACACGCTGTGCCTTTACCACGACTGACTGACTGTAGATAGTGACATCAAAACAACCCCCCCCCTCCTCTCAGGGCTAGTGCCGTTTGATTTATCCTTCCTCTGAGGTGACTGACTATTGACAGCCGTGCCTGGAGAAGTGTGATTTCTTTATTTCCACACTGGAGCTACTGCTGATGAATGTGTGAAAGCTGTCTTGGGCTCAACCCCAGGTTTGACGGATGAAATAGTCCTCAGTTCAGAGAACATATGCATATACTCACACGCACACACAGACCAGGGGTGGAGCGAACAGATGAGGATCACTTGATATTAATATTTCACAGATGTATTGGCAAACACATCCCTGATATGGTGCCAATTGACTCCGCAGGAATGACGGTAAAAGAAGCTTTAAAGATCTGATGAATTTTCAATAACTACAAACTGCCCTCAAGACACAAGATTATTAAAATAATTAAAAGTTAAGTAAAAATAACAAAAAAGGACGACTGAACTTTTGAAATCATAAACACAATCAGACCAAGAAAGATGTTCCGCCCTGAATGCATTCCTCATGTTTTCATTGCAAACTACCAACAGCTTAACCTCCAGCAACTTTCTGAATTCTGTCAAATTGAGAGCACATTCTCAGATATATGCACACATATGTGTATTGTTCCAACTGTCTTTTGACATATGTTTAGCAGGTGTAGAGTACTCTGTAAAAAAAAATGATGAGGGATTGTGAAGAAATGCAGACATCATCATTAGTGGGATGAAAAAAGGCAACAGAAACCATTACAAAGATCGGTAGTTTAACTGTAAAGGCAGTCTCTGCTTTGCTGCTAATGTGGTGGTCATTGACAATTGCATCTCTGTGCAGTCATTTAGATAGATAGATAGATAGATAGATTACTTTATTCATCCCCGAAGGGAAATTAGGTCATCGTAGCAGCCGGTATATTTAAATACAATAAAATACAGTACAACAATAGAATACAATACAATACAATATAATGCAGCAGAATAAAATAGAATAAAATAGAATAAAATAGAATAAAATAGAATAAAATAGAATAAAATAAAATAAAATAGAATAAAATTAAATGTTCCAGTATATATATATATATATATACACAGTGCAAGGAGACATTTAGTGCAGTTCTGTGGTGGTGACTCTGACAGAGGTAGTTGAGTTGTAGAGTCTTATTGCAGTTGGGAGGAACGATTTCCTGTAGCGTTCCTTAGAGCAGCGGGGTTGAATGAATCTGTGGCTGAAGCTGCTCTTTAGCTTGTCCAGTGTTTTGTGGAGGGGGTGAGAGGGATTGTCCATGATTGCCAGCAGTTTTGCCAGCATCCTGTCCTCCACCACCTCCTCCAGGGTGACAAGCTTAGAGCCAACCACAGACTCAGCTTTTCTGTGGGCGGATTGTGGTACAGTCACAGGGGGACTGAAGGTTAACTGCGGTGATGAGTTTCAGAACAATATGAGAATAGTGTCATATTAAATATAAACGTGAGGTAGCTGAGTAGGTGTGATTTCTCAGATCAACTGACTACCAACCAGTTGCAGTGGCGATGTAGTGGGATGTGAATGCGTCATAGGTGTGTTCCTTACTTGAGCAGTCGTCTCTGGACCTCCTCCCAGTCGTCCTGGCGGCTCTCGTCGGTGTACATACGAAACAGGATGCGCAGGCCACACGCCAGGCTGCTGGTCTCCTGCTTCAACAGGTTGGGCTTCGACTTTCCTTTGAAACCTTGGACACACATACAGATGCACATAGTTACAGTCACAGCCATTTTAAATTGGCCTTATCCCTCAAACTGCCCCAACAAGCAACACAGCCTGAGGTAAAGTCGCAGTCTAACTTAATGTCCATTTTCTTGCCCTACCTGCTTTCCACAGTGAGGTCCTCTGCTCGTTGTTTGAGTTAAAAGCCTTGGCGAAGTGGTGCGACTCCAGCAGGCAGTCCAGCAGCTTGAAGAGCTGTTCTGAGGTCAGGTAGCGATACATGCCCTGGTCCTGGGTCTCCACTGGGACATCTACTGCATACGCAGCATCCCGCTTCAAAAAGACATACACATGGCAGATTATTGGCTTTATTCACATAACACAAAAATACAGAAAAAGACTTCAATGACAGCTTCTAATACTTCTAAACAAAACCACTGACAAATGATTCTGTTACTATATTGGAAAACCCAAGTGTTTGTACCTGAGCAGCAGCGAAGTTCTCAGCATCTTCCTTCTTACTGGTGGCAGGAAAAAACACGATGTTATCAATAGTCTGGATCAGCTCCAGCTGCACGACACACTTTATCAGCAAAGCTGAGAATAAGCGCTGCTCCTGAACCTCTGTGGAACATACAGGTAAACTTCCATCAGAACACATACACACACAAAAAAAACAGTATCAGTCAGTGTTTGAGGAACATGACAGGCTTACTGATTGGGGTCCTGCTCCTGGAGCCGTCCTCACACATGCCTGAAGCTGAGCTGAACTGACTCTGCCGCCGGTTCTCCATTGCAGCCCTATCGGCGCTGTTGATGGAGTGCTGGTCGTCAGAGCGGGACTGAATATCCACTGACTTCTGGGAAATGGAGTCCTGATAGCAAAGTGGACAAAGTCACTGCAAGCCTATATATACATATATATATACACACACACACATACACACACAGTCCTTAAATTATACGATTATACGATTAAGATATGTAAATAGAATTTAACAAATATGGCAAAAACAAAATATGTTAAGTTCACAAAAATGGCCTCCACACACGCAAGTACAAAAACAGATAGTGATTCATCTCACATGCAAAACAGAAAAATATGCTATTTTCTCACCAGCTGTTTGTCCGACAGGCTCTGTGTTGTCAAGTGTTCTCCCTCTGCTCCTGCTGGTCTCCACGTTAACAGCCTGAAAAACAGTTTACTCAATAAATCACATTAATTCCTGGACAGAATGACAAACAACTAACTAACTTCCTGGCTACCAAACTACCTCATCTAGAAAATCCACCAAGCTACGCTTTATTGGGTTAAAGCCTATGTTGATTGATATTTACATTCTTTTATAAATGTCTGTTTGGTTTGTATTTCAAAGAAATCTGATTATCAATTGTGGAAAATGATATAGACAATTTTATTTTACTGTAATTTCATTTAGCAACTAATGTCCCCATTTATATTTAGAAAGCATGTTTACATCCAACTTAAAAACATGGCTTGTTTTGTGACTTTAAGGGGAGAAAGTGGTTTTATATTCAGTGCGGCTTACGCGTGTGGGATGGTGGTCTTGAAGATGTCCAGCATACAGTTACACGTCTTGTCCCAGGTCTCCAGGGAGAATTTCTCTCCATTCAGGATGACCACATTCTCTAGACAGTTGGTGCCTGAGCGGGCAAGCTGCTCGTTATCTACAGACGCACAGATGAAGAGGAGGAGGAGGAGGAGGAGGAGGGGTTGGGCAGAGAGGAGGGAGAGACAAGGGAAGGGTAAATTAAGAAAGGCAAAGTCAAAAAAAGGTAAGCTGTATCGATATAGAGAGTCTGCTGAGATTTCTGCCTTTTTATCTTTTTTTCCGATAAACAACCCAAAAATACTAAAAAACGTTTATTGATTATTTACTTAACCTTTGTCTTTTTATAAAGTGGACCAGTATTGATACAGCAGATCAAAGCTCAGAGGCAATATTTACATTCACTGTAGCCAAGCCCAGGTCTTGGCTTATTCCAGCAAATGTCTGAATTCCTGTTATTATTTTGACCTCTATAACCTGCATCAGAAGCAATATTATTTATCCTTTTTTTGTGTCACTGCTTACAGCCAAGAGGACAATCTGGACCCTAACACGCCACACTGATTCAACTCAAAGATCGCAGGAATCTTAAGATAATTAAATATGGCAGGAGATAGAACGGGTCGCTGTGGGCTCACCTTGCTGCACACACCAGTACAGCTGAGCCAGGATGTCATCCAGTAGGACGTCATTGAGGGACTCGAAGTATTGGGTGAAGACATCAGAGATGGCATAAAGTGCATGGTTGCAGGTGGTGGTCATCCACTCTGCTTTCTGAGGATGTAACACAACCGTGGTGAGAATTGTTTCTATCAACATGACAGCAAAAACTGCAACACAATACTGCAGTTTAGAGATTTGATATTTGAGATATTCATTTACAACAACTCATGTCCAAACACCAGCAGTGTTTGCACAGAATTCCACTAAAGAGGTTGTTCAAAACAGCTGTAAAACACAGCATTTGAAACAGCTGTTGAGGATGAAAGACTTGTTGTGTACCTCAGTCTGTTGCTCAGGCAGCTTCATGTTGTCAAAGATCCTGAAGACAATTCTGAACAGGTCTTGCCACCAGTGTTTCTCAAAGGTGTGCCCGTAGGTCTTCATCACTTCAAACATCACTGTCAGCCCCCTGGGGAATGCACACAAACATATTTGTCCTTTTCTTTTTCTCTTTTTTTTTCTTGCTTTTTTCCCAGGATGCATTGAAATCTTTTCTATCTTGCAAACAGTGTGCAGCAGGACTGAACAGAGCCTGCACTCCAGTTTTATGCCTTTAATGACGGGGAACTCCGCCTACCTGGTCCTGACATCCAGCTTACACCTGTTGATGATGCACGAGAGCTCGAAAAGAATGGGGAACCATCCCCGCACCCACACACGGTCCTCAGGCGCTACATTCATGTCATCACTGGTGTAGTCTTTGAAAGCCTGACGGAGAAATGAGAGACATGTTAACCACTGTACCATTTCTGCCTCGGGGGATAATTAACCCTCCTAAGCAAATACAGATTTCCATACATATTGTGCATGTCCCTGCTATGCACTATACCCACTCACTCTCTTTTATGCTTTCTTGATGCATAGATTCTCCCTCTTTATGATGTTAAGGGCGGAAAATGATTATAGTAGTATGCCAAAGCTGTACCAGTAAACCTTTGCACAAGGTTCATTTTGATACAAACAGGATGATGTGGGTAGACATACTACAGCACACTTAAATTCATCCTGTACAGTACAGTTTATGATCCAAGCAAAACGTGCTTATATTCTGTAAATCTTTAGATGTTAGTAAGAAGTACATTTATATTTAATATTTAGAATGTGTTGCTTTAATAAAAGCTACAGTGTCTGCATTATTCTTGATTCAATCATTGCCAGAGCTTTATCTAACTTTTCGCTGCTTCAACAAACAAACAATATTCATGGTCTATCGAATGTGATGCACAGTTATGGCACTTTTACAGTAAGAAATCAACTGTTCTGTAAAAAGCGGGGCCTATTATTGACCTGTGGCCTTTCTGAGACGTATTTGGCGCAGTGCCGGATGAGGCGGATGGCTTCCATGCTGGTGTCTGGGAAGGAGGCATTACAGGCAAACTCTGACAGACACTTAACAGCATCCTGGAAGGAGTCGATGGTGGCTGCAAAGTGCTTTTCAAATACATTCGCTGGGAGACGGATAGAGGAAGATTAGGTGGAGGGATAGGGAGATAAAGACAGATAAAGGGGAAAGATGGAGAGAAAGAGTAAGCTCAAAATCTGATGACCACAAGATAAATGTAACCAGTTGAAAAATGAATTAAGGAGGTTGTCATCCATAGGTGTCTGTGCGTGTCCTGGACTTACTGACGATATGGCCGGTGGTCTGGAAGGCCAGCTCTACAATGCTCTCGTCCTGGTCAGAAGCAGCCAGGTGGAAGACAGAGAAGATGTTCTTCCAGCCTGAGCGGATGTTCGCCGCCTGGGAGTTAACCATCTGGGCTATACAGCGCACCACCATGTCTCTGATGGTCGGAGACCTGGACAGGAAACACGGGGTAAGAAAAGGAGGACAGTGAATTGGAAAAAAGCACAGGGGTGAAAGCAAAGGGGAAAAGGGTTGAAGAAGGGCAGTAGATAGAAGGGGTGGGAAGGAGAGCAGCAGATGAGGAGGCATAAGAAAGAGGCAAAGAAAGAGGCAAAGAAAGGGTGGGGGGGGGGGAGAAAGTAGGAGGTATAAGAGTCAATCAATTAAAAAGAAGGAAATTCACCTCTTCATTTACGTCAATTATCTTTAAAAGCTCTTGATAACATCCTCAATCCCAGAACCTTTTATTTGAGCACTGGCTAAGCTTGGCACAACGGGTTTTTACAGCAACTGTTGCCATAGTGAAGAGCATTCCTAATTGCTCAGTAGTTATGAATGAGAGAAAAACTCTGCCTCCACTTACCATTGCGCGCGCGCGCGCACACACACACACACACACACACACACACACACACACACACACACACACACACACACACACACACACACACACACACACACACATACATAGGAGGGCAGCATGAGTGAGCCTTAATGGACACACTGTTTATATGGCTGCCTGCCATCTCCTCTCTGTTGAAGCTCTCAGCCTGTTCAGTCTGTTGTTGGATTTATACTTACACTTCTACTCCTCTCTCACATGAATGAAAAAAGCGCTGCAGTAAAACAGCTAGCCTTTTGACGTGCTTTACACGCACAACTACAACAGAAATAATCTAACTCATTTATAACTGGTAGCTGTTCAAAATCCATTCAAGACTCATCCGGACTGAGCAAGGAAAAAAAGGCTTTTACATGAATTCACTGAGAGGGTAATGCAAACAGACTGAAATGGGTCAGTCGAAATGTTCGCTTTTCTCCGAGTGAACAACCAAACAATATGCTTACTCACTGCTATAAGAAAGACAGAGAGAGACAGAAGAAGAAAGAGAATGAATAACAAATGAGGCAGAGAGCTGCTACAGAGGTTGAGGGGAGGAGGAGGGGAGTGGGACTTTATTCAGTGTGTATTTGCAGCCATGTGAGAAACAGCCCAGAAATAGTAACTACTCAAAGCCACAGCACAGGCCTTGTGTTTGCGCCACCGGGCACTACAGGTTAACATGGCAGTGGTAACACAAGCATTCACTCACAGATATATTTACTACTTGTCTCTTACCTGTTCTTTTTCATGATGTGCTCAAAAGGCCGCAGAAAGTCTTTCTGGAATCTGAAGTTGGCCAGCTCCCCCTTCTCCAAAAATTTCATGGACAGTTGCCTGAGAGAGTCCACTGCGAAAATTGCCACATCTTCATTGGAATTACAGCCAACCTGCGCCGAGATAAAACATATTTCAGGAACATCATGCTGTTTTTTTATTACATTTCATATTTCTAACCATTTTCTTAAAAGTGCAGCGTTCCAAGAACAAATTGTTCCTTCAGTAAGATTTACAACTGAAAAACAAGCATCTAGGTGCTCAGAAACAAGTTCACCCTCCAGCAAGAAAACTATATTTCCTAAAATCCCCTTTACAACATGATTTTACCATTTTACAAAATTACCATTTTGAGGATTTTTTTTACACATGCCAAAAACTGTTTGCTGCTACTCAGTGAGAAGCAGAGCCTCAGTGAGAGATGTGTCCTTGAATACCAAATCCCCAGAAAGATTTCCTGGCAACAATTTGTGTTTATCAGTGACTGAAATCAGCCTTCTGTAAAACAGAAGGTGGGAAAAGTAAATAGTCCTCAGTTCCTTCCCAACTGAGGAAGTTTATCCACAATATTCTTGGTCATGTTTTATAATCAATAATGCCAACAATTAAGCAATATATATATATATCTTTCGTTCTAAACAACCAAACTATACTGACTCCATGTCTTAAAAACATGCTTCTGTTTTACGATTTCCATCCGTTGAGTAACCAATTCTCACCCACCTTGTTGAAGTGGTCTCCGATAACCTCCCAGATCCTGGACCACTGCAGCCTGATGCGGCCCATGTTGTAGTAGGAGATCTCGACTATTTTTTGCAGGCTGAACATACGTGGGTGTGTGGGCGAGGCCAGCTCATCCATGGACACAGCACACAGCCAGCGCACAAAATCAACTGACAGATAGATACACGATGTTGGCAATGAGCAAAGAAATGGTGCTTTGTACGGGCAAAGTGACTCATAATGATCAAAAATAGCTAGAACGTGCCTGTCCTTGGAGCAATAAGAATAAGGCAGCAACTCACCTATTGCATTACCATCCAGTCTGGTAGAACCGGTGAATATCCTAAAGCAGAATAATATGTGATGATTATTATTAAAAAGCCACATTGCACGGAAAACATTTAGACAACATAAATTTGCATTATCGCCAAAAAGCAAAAATAAGCAGATGTGAACCATGTCTGATGCAAAAAAAAATGCTCAAAACATACTGCCTACACGAACTGGATAATCAGTTAATGTTTAACTGCCTTTCATTGTGCTTTTAATCAGTGTTACTTTGAATCTTATGTTTTCATTTGATAAGAAGTGTTTTTTATCTTTATGCTTTTTACATTTTGTGAGAGTGAGTGTTCAACCAGAGCAACTTTTTTTTTTTTTTCCCCTTTTCAGGGTGACTACAGTACCTGTCCACAGCCACTACCACACTCTGAGAGCTGGTCTCTCCGATGGACTCCTGAATGCTGGCGATCTGCTTACGGTCCACTGTCCCTCCAACTACAGAACAAAGCACAAAGGATTACAAAATCTAAAAACAAATATCATTTATGAGCTTGTTTTACAGTCATGAATTGATTCGAGTTTTGACCAATTTACTAAAAGTACAGCCGCACTGAAAGAAACAGGACAAGGCTGTGACATTGGACTTGCTTTACAATATGTATTTATACATTGGTGCTGACCTAGACCCAGGTACTCATCGTTGCTCTGCTCCTTCGTACTTGTAACAAAGCCCTCTTTGTTCCGCACCGTCCCTGAGATGTAGCGTGCCTTCACCCCTGTACCGATCAACTGAGCCAGCTCCAGCTGACTGATGCACTTCATGATCTGAGAAGAGACAAGACAGGGGCATATTTAGAGAAACAAACATATAGAAAGTAATAGAAATAGACACAGTAAAAAAAAACGGGACAGAACACAAGAATGGGTGACTAGGAAATATGTGTCTTAGGAGGGAAAAGGATCTAAAAACAAAATAGGCCAACATTTTAATGGATGGTACTGCTGTACCAGTCTGATTGGCAAAGTCCAACAGGGTGCTGGAAAATACAGAAAAACCAAACAAACACATGACTGCATAATGGTTTAATTAAATATCAATGTACTACCAGAAATAATTTAAAGTGATACCAGTACTTTTGATTGGGTCAGGCTCTATTTTATATAGCTGTAGTTTAAAACCTGTGCTGCTTGTTTGGAGAGAAACAAATGTTAAATAAAATAAACTGTGTTTACTTAAATGTTTTTTAGATATCTTTTTAAAGTAATAACCCACAAGAGGCAGTGCAAGTTTGTTTCATGTTATACTTAGCAACGACTCTTAGCACCATTCCCTTTGGAAATTGAGGCCTATTGTGGCTTACTGCTTGAAGCAGGAAATAAGATATGAGCAAGAAAGATAAGAGGAGGTAAGATAGTAGAGAGTTTTGTGAGGAAATATGGCGAGTGAGATGAGAACAGCAAACCTCGTGCCAGGAGTTTCCCAGGTAGTTGCCGTCAGTGTGGGCCACAGTGATGAGGGTCTTGATGGTGTCGATGTTCTTCTGCTTCATTTCTGAGATGCCGGAGCTGGCTGTCAGCAGGGTGAACCTCGCCAGAGCCTGCACATATGCATCCCTCTCCAACTGTTACATAGACAAAAAAAACACAGCAGTGTGTCAAAATACTGCAAGGTAAGAGATACAGTAAAGTCCCTTCGCACATATCTAGAAATTACCCGGGGGAGCTGTATGTGAGAATGCAAATGTCAGAATCAGTTGGATCGGACATTAAACTGACTTTATCCAGCCGGCTCCCTAGTACAAAGTCTGTGTAATGTCCGATTCAGCCCATTTGGGAAAAAAGCAGGTCATTGTACAGAGAATTCACAGTGAGGGAGTGGGCGTGTTGATGACTTACAGCAGTCAACTCCCCTCTCATCCACAGCCGCTATATAACACATGCAGCTGGCGCTGGATAAACGCTGCCAGCTGAGCTGCATTGTTCTGCCTGGGTCTGAACACTCCGCTGTGAAGTGAGCGCTACTGGGAAAGAGGACTTTCTGTGATTTATTGTAGAAGTAAAAGCTATTTTATTTCTTAAAAACGCTTAAAAACCAGAGCATACTTTTTACTTTATGTCATGCCTCCTGCATCCCTGGCTTTGACCAAAGGTATTTCCAGTAGGTGAAAACGCGTCTGACACAGACAATCTCCTGTTGTGTGCTACATGTGTGAAAGGGCAACTCCAGAAAATGTCCTGACCTGATTCTCCGGACAATTTGGCTTAAGACACTAATCCCCCCCAGTTCAGACTGCAGTACCTGTATGCAGAAGATGCATGCTATCCTGATGGCACAGCGAATGCCCTCCAGACACAGTGAGGCCACATCAGTGTCGTCGCAGTCCTGAAGACCCACGCTGAAAGCAGCCAGGAAGGGTGTCCATGCCAGCTGAGGAACAACAGAGGGATGAGGTGTACAGTGTGCGTGTGAAACTGTGTATGTGCCTGATGGAGAGGTGTGTGTCCATGTCTGCTCGTGTTACCTTGAACATGGGCCTGACATGCTCCAGATGTGTGGCGCTGGTGAAGGGAGCCTGGACGTGGCTGACGGCCTCCATCAGAGCTTTGGCCGTCTTGGCCATCTGCTCCATCTCCAAGTTGTACAGCAGGCGCCTCTGCTTCTCACTGGCCACACCTGAGCGAGAATCAACAGCAGCCATGAACACACACAAACACACACAGTCACACAGTCACACAGTCACACATTCACACAGTCACACACACACAGCTTTTTACAGCAAGTAAATAAACTCGGCAAGGAAAACCCTGCAGCTTTTCATCTAACAAGCCCTGTAAAGTGTCAAAATGAAGCTTATCTGTCTTATCTAAACTATCTAGATATAGGCCTCTTCATGCCTATAAAAAGGGCTCATTTAAAAAAAATGTGCAGAACAATTGACAGCAAATGTGAACAAGCGAATGCAGTTATGTCAGTTGTCTGTTGTATATATTTTAATTATGCTTCAAAAAGAGCATTGAATATAACTCTTCCATTGAATTCCTTATTGTAATTTCTTTGCTCCTCACGCTCCTTATCTCTTATGGCTTTAAGTCTCAATCAAAATCATTACTCCAACAAAGATATCACGTAAACGGCTTTGGATAATAACTGGAATCTTAATCTTAGTATTCATTACATCTTTGAGACATCCCATAGCAGTGAGACTCACTCTGCTTGTTGGATTTCATGGTGAGTTCTTTCGTCTCCTTCATGGCAATCTTTTTCCCCGCAATCTCATCGTAGATAGCGGAGAGATACTCCTCAGGTAAGTCTTTGCTGTCGTTGATGCCGCGGTTCATCTTGATGTATTGCTCTTTTGTCATTTTATTCTTCACCTTTGCAGACAACAAGGATATGGGTCAAAAGCTGCTTATGCAATCCCTGTGATTTAGGTTGCACTGATATCTGAGGGAAGGACTGCTGTCAAAACACATTCCCAAATACTGCCGCCTCACTGAAGTGGAGTGCTTACCTGTGGACTGTGAAGGTCTGTTGTCAACATAATAATTGAGTAGGCAAGAACGTATGCGGTGTCAGCACTGGCAAAGAGGGTTTGCCTGAGAAATTGAAGGGAAGGGGAAGGTAGGGAAAGACAGAACGCATATTAATGTAAAAGCATGTTGTATGTGGGCCACGCAAAATCAAATCCAGCTATTTCAATAGTCAGGATCTTCCAGCCAGAGATGACGCCTTACCCCTGATTGCATTCAAGATATCTTGCTGCAAATTTCTCCATGAGCCGGTCAATCTTCTGGGCCTCTCCAGGGAGCCTGAAGCCCTCCAGGAACATCCTTAGTGCAGAAACAAAGTCTTTGCCCTGGAAGTCCATTTGATCCACGTAGGCGTACATCACCTCTTTGTTGAAACGGTCATTATCCCCGAGGAATTCTCCTACTTGAGTCTAAGAGAGAAGACAGATGTCAGTCTTATTTTAACATACTACAATCTAACATACACATTAGACCAAGGCAATCTAAAGTCCTGCTAAAAGTACCTGAAGGCTGTGCTATTTCTAGCACTCCATGTGTCAAATCAGTTTGAGGCAACTCAGAGTTCCCCAGTCTCAGTAGATTGGCTTATATTTTTCTTCAACCAACATTCCTCTCGCCATAAGAGATTTCAATTTCATTTTTTTTCTAAGGACTATAATTGACAGCATATACAAATTTTTTTTGTAACTGTTCTTTAATGAAAAACTAAATTGTATGTTAGTGAAAATTGAAAATTAAATTACTTTTCCATTTTCTCCCAAACTGCACTAGGTTACAGGACCATTACTCACTCTCACTCAAAACAAATCTTAAAATAAAAGTTTCATCGATTGGTGCATCCTTAATTCTAACACAGAAAAGAGCAAGTTATTTGTCTGTCTGTCTTTTCACCACTTAAACTTGTTCCACTAGAAGCTAATAAGAAGCACTGTTCTAACAGCAGTACTATCCAGTCGAGTGTGGATCTGATAAATACTTGATGGACTTTCATGGTTATCCACTGTGTTGCATCTCCTGTGGTGCGACTTCATCTGAGGACCCTTGTTTCTAATCAGTTGTTATGAATGCTCTTTAATGCTGATTACCGCTGTGCAATCAAGGCAGAGTGTGCTCCTCATTAGAGATAAAATTAACACTGTTTATAGGACTCTGGATTGGAGTGGCTGGGCGGCTGTTTTGTGCTGGTGGACAGGCATTCGATTATTGTGTGGCTTCTCTGGGGTTTGGCAAGCTGATGCACAAGGTGGAGAGTGCAGAGTCTTCTGAGTTGGAGAGGCCATTTGTTTATTTTTCAAGCATTCTGTTGCTACTTTGCCTGCTGAAAGACTCGAATGAGCCGTCTATTGTCCATTAGGACTAGTGCAGACTACAAAACTTTTGCTATGATTTGCCTGTATAAGTCATATTTTGTTTCACTGAGAAATTGAAAACAGGGTGACTTATTACCGAATCAAGCCTCTCTTCCTGGTGCAAGAATTGAGCAAGATCCTCTGGGGTTGTACCCAACATGCCTTGCTCTTGAAGGTATTGGATTCCTCTCTTTGGTTTCTTGTTGAACCTGTGTAGAATCCAGAGAAATAAAACATACTGTAGCTGATCCAGTATCACAGCATAAACAGAATAAAATGAAAATGTTATGTGTGTGGCAATACTTACAGGTCAATGCCTTGCTCGATGATCTCCTTTTGCTGTTTGAGGACCTCAAACTGCTCAGGGTTATCGGTACCTGACATCTGGGTGCTGTAGCTGCCGATGCCAGACGAGGCTGTGGAGTCCAGAGAGTTAATGCTCCCATAGCGGTTTATGGTCTCTGGGGCCTTAGTCTCTGTGCTCTCCTGTTCTGATGGTTTCTCTTGGCCTGAAGAGCAAAAAACATGAGATGAGATAACCCAGAGGGGATGAGAGCTAAGTGGAAATAAAAATAAAGTATTTCTATTGTTACTGTAAGAAGCAACTGCCTGAAACAATCAGAAAGGTGAGAGTTTTTAATTGAAACTCTGTGTAACTCGGCTTAAAAAGTGACCAAACTTAAAACTAGTACTGGGGAAGAGAGACTTCAGTAATTGAAAGGGAAAAATGCAACACAGGGAACGAAATACGAGTATGCACACTGGTGTTACTCACATGCACACAAGACCACAACCTAAAGAACTCCAGAAAAACACACACTTAATCACACAGAGCAGGTGCAAGGCAGGGTAAGAGGATGTTATAAAAGGTGGGTTATCTAGAAAGCTCCAGGCAGTCAAAGAGGAAACAGCCAGAACTTTACGGCCGAGAGAGGTGGTTTCTTAAGCCTGCCGAGGCGAGCTTAGGGATCTGCTGCTGGAGTGGGTCCACCCTGTAACCCTGTGCTCTGGCCAGGCGTCTGATTACCCTTCGGAAACTCTTTAAAACATTCAGGACAGTGTCACAGTAATGTGAGCTGGCAGTGTGCTTCCCATTCTTAGGCTTATACAGAGTGGAGAGAAAAAGGCGGAGGAATACAGAGGGAGGAGGGTAAAATAAACTGAGAGTTTAAGCTGTGTGCTGGGGAAATACTTTATAATATATTCATAACATTAACAAGCAGCAGTTGTACCCATCAAGTTCAGGAAAAGTGTTTCTACCATTAGGTTTGTAAATCCATACATGGTTGTGGTTACAGTCTATGGGATGTAAGTGAATAACGGGAAACCCTACAAACATCACAGGTTATATAATGCAAGACTAGTAGAAAATCATCTAAACGTTCTACAGACACAACAGGCTTAAAACCAATGATTCCCATCACACCAACACGTTCTAGCACACACTTTGTACTGTCTGTACTATTACCTGCTCTTGCTTTGAAGTCATACAAAAAGGAGAGAAAATTACACAAGGGTCAATTGAAAGGGTGAAGGTGATGTACTGTACTGTGAGACTGGAATCCATCACACAATTCAATGTTTAGAATTCACAAATCATATTGCACTTCCATTGTACGAGGAAGAAAATAGTTTTCGTCTCAACAGCCAGCAGGGCGGATTTAACATTCAAAATTCAAATTCTGACCTATGAGCACTGCTAGATTACTAATGAGTTGTCATAAGTTTTGGCAAGATAACGTCCCTGCGAGTGAACACAACTGCCTCAGCTGGTTAGCCTTGACAGCTTAGCCTGAGGCTGGCCTGCGGATAGTCCCAGGGGCTTGTGGGATATCTTTCCAGTCCTTCCACAAAGTTGCAATTGTTCCTTAGATGGGCTCCTGCTTTGGAAAAACGACAGAAATCCTCTGGTGTGCAGAAGACCCAGGGGCCCAGTCTAACGCGCAGGATATGCTCTGTAAGTTGTAGACGTTGGGTTTCATCGCGGCTTGGCTTCAGGTATCGCTCATTTTTAGACTAAACCTCATGGATTACTGTCTGCGCTGGCCCTAAAGGCATTATATCACTACTTCCACTGGCTGGAGCTGAGGATGAATGCTTACTTTCCTTCTTAGAGCGGTAGCTTCCCTGATAAATGCCAACGGTCAATCCTAAAACTGGTTGCGGCCGGGCTGATGGATGTGAGCTTTACCACTCACCCCTGTTAACCTCAATGATGAACTCCTGGCTGATCAGGGTAAAGACTAGTTATAACTACAGCAGTTTCATTTATGACACATACTTTCCACAACACCAAGTTTAAGTCTCCACAGACCTTTGAGGAAAAACAACAATCTGGATTTTTATGGGCCAAGCCAACAAAGCATAAAATTGCAGGCACACAAACAATTCCAGCATGTACCATCTGTATTTAAGCTGTGACCGTAAATCAAACCGCTTCTTATCACGTCTTGATATAAAATGTGGAATACACTGATATGCATCACTGTATGCAATCTAACCAAAACCTCTTTAAATCCTCCTCAAGAATTACTAAAGACTTCCCTGTGGAGTTTAATTCATCCTTCAATATTAGTGATGGGATCCCAAAGTAAGAAATTATTCTGTGTGTGTTTAAGTTCTCTTATACTGACATAGACTAAAATACAAACATGAATTCTGCCACTTAAAGACTAAATATTTAGTCAGTGTCAGAATTAGAATGAACAGAAAGGTCATTTTCTTGTCTATCGTATTCAGTTCAGGTCTGATAGCTGCCAGACAGACAGTCTTCATAAATTACATTCATATTCAGTGCATCACTTACCAAGGCTGGTCTGGGAGTTAGGATTGACGTATTGGTCTTTACTCCATTCTACCATACATTTCAGGATGGACACTAGACATTCAAGGCCTTTCTTTCTCAGGGTCAGCTCCTAGAAACGGATACAAAACATTTCCCAATGCCTTAGTCATTTTGAAGTGGTATTAAATAACTGTAATCATGTAATAAACATTGAAATAACAGTAACAACAAATAAAAAATAGTTGAAAAAAGGAGGGAAAAAAGATCACCTGTAGGGGTGTTGTGCCAAGCTCATGGCCTCCGCGACCCTGCGCAATTTTCGAGAGGTCATTGACCAACCGCTCAAATATGTTAGCAGCATTCAAGTCACAATCATAGTTCACATAGATGTCCACCACACTCTGGGCATCTACAGGAGACAGATGGAGTTTGTCAGTCAGAATCTATGAAACGAATACAGACTATGTATACTGCTTTTATGGAGTCTGAAGCAAGCACCTAAATAATTATACTCCTTGCAAGAGGTTAATTACAATCATTAAAGCCTTAAAAAAGTTATGACGTGATTAAACACAAGTAGCTGACAAGTATTTTGCAAAACATCATGTTTATGTGTACCAGAAGCATCTCTCCTAAGCCTCCATCATTGCCTCTCCGTCAAAGTACCAATATTTATTAATAACACATAAAAAATCAATGCTAAAATTTAAAAAATGAAAACAGAGACACAAACCTGCGCATATTCTAGTGAGGGTTTGTATGACCATCCACTTGTGGTCGTACGAGCTTGTGGAAGTCTCAAGAATGTACAGGAAAATCTCCTTGAAGAACACCTGCAGTCCACGAGACAGAGAGAAAGAACAAGAAAAACAGAAGTGGAGAGGCAAAAACATCATCAACTGCCTGCATGACCAACACAGCACACAGTTTTCTCCGGGAGCCCACATGAGTTTCCTTCAGTAGACAGAGCAAACATAGCAGGTGGTCATGCATTAGAAACCTTGAATCGACTCAAACAGAACAACAACTGTAGGTAGCAGAGAGCAGGTAGTACTGCAGCATTCTATTGCACTGAGGTGGAAGAATGTTTTTATCTGCCTGCTGCATTGTGAAAAAGTATTAGACTGCCAATATCAGAATATACTGTATGTGGTGTTTTTCAACAGGGAAAGACTGGTGTTGAACCATGTCTAATCAACTAAAGCAGGTGAATATAAACCTACAACTTGTTTTACATTGCTGTTTGTGTAATTGTAATATGATGCAATTAATATGGTTGCACCCACTTTAATCTTTACAATTTAGTCATTAATTTCTCCAAAAGACCGTCGGTTGCCAGAGAAGGTGTGAAACTGTCGCTTCTCATCAAGAAGTTGTGGGTGGATATATAAATATAGCTACTGCACTTAACCAACTAGTTCATCAGGTTTCCCTGCAATGTATTAATTAAAATACAGCTGGGGAAAAAAATGAAAAGAAAAAGCTGAACGCACTGCAGAACAATGAGCGCAGCAGCTACCACCACTGACCAGTATTTTTTGGTGTATATATATTTCCAGTGTATATTTCGGATTATTGTGAAGCAACTGCAGAAAGTGTTAGTGTCTGTTGTAGGTTACAGGTTGTTCAAAAACCACATCAGTTGTTAAGCCTGAGCCTAAAAAACCTTGAAAAATGTAGATGTCTTACAGTTTCATGGCATTAAAGTCTATTCGGGCAGTCAGCAGAGAAAGTGTTTTTTTCCACAACAGATACCTCTTTCATTACCATTACAGTGTAAGTCTGAAAAGCTGACAGAACAAAACCGGAAAAAAAGGGATGCAGGGATGAATATGTTACCTCGATTTGCATCTTGAGGTGCGTCTTGAAGTGGGAGAGCAGAGTGAGGAAAATGGAGAGTGAGAGTTCGAAGACCTCAGGCACAGAAGAGACACCATTCTTGGACAGGGCCACACACAGGTACTGCTTGATGGCGTTGATGAACATCTCGTTAGTCTTGAAGATGGGCCCGGCGTTCTGCAGGATGGACAGGAGCAGCTGGAGGGACAAGACCTTCGATCGCAGCTCATGGGACCTGAGGCAGAGGAAGAGAAAAGAAGGAAGTTCAAGCAGTGTTCATATGTATGTAAAGACAGCATACAATACAGCTTTGTCGGTAAAAATATAAAAACTATTTATGTAAAGTCAGGGGAAAGGTTCTGCTGGAATGCAAAATTTATAGTATGTTATATTGACATCTACATCTAAGATTATTATCATGAAGTCAGTCTGAACATCTTAATAGGGAACAACATGAAAATATATTGATGCAATTTAAACACAGAAATAAAGGAAAGAGTGACTGAGTGACTGTGTGTATTTCTGTGTGTTGTGGTGTTCATGTCTGTATCTTTAGCTCTTATACTGTATTGTGTACCTTAACCCTTTCAGAATGAAGCTGGCTCCCATATAAAACAACTTGAGGGATTTTTTCCAGCCATCTGCTCTAGACTCTGGGAACATATTGCTTAATCTGATGAGCATCAACATTTCAGACATACAATACATTCAGCAATAAAAAGAAAAAAAAGTCTTACTAAAACCAAGTACTTATGAGCAAATTATCTGTCCTTCAAGCAAAGTTATACCTCAAAGAAGCACCAGGGTAATGCACACTGAGACCACATCATACTACATCTCTCCATCTGAGAGTTAAAATCTTCAACCACCATCAAAGAAATGCTACGGCATCTAAATCAAAGCTCCTCTGCATGTAGAGCCTCAGCTCGTCTGAAATGTTTTTCAGCAGCAGCAGGACAGAAAAACTGGAGCCCAAAAAAACATACTTTCTGCTACTTTATATGCTGAGATTGGCTGCTTCACTGCAATGTCTTCCATCTCTGGCGAGCAGACAAAGTGAGATTTATGTGGCACAACAGAATGTGTCTCTACTTCTTCTGCAAGTGCCCAACATATGGAAACTTTTTTCCTAAAAAGGGGTTACTTCTGTCTATACCTTTACCAACAATATTGTCTATAGAGCAAGGAAAACAAAAGGGAAAGATGAATTATTGGTATTATACATTATATTAATAAGTAACTATATTTAATACATATACAACTTTTATACTTCTGGATTTTGGATTTTGGTGCCTCAAGGGTTGATCCTCGATGTAAAAATCAATTTGACAACATAGGACAATTTTGTACATTTGTACTATAAATCATGATAGATGCGCATAATAATCCCCATCGAGACCAGTGTACCTCCAGATATACCATAAAGATACAAAGTCGTCAAGGTAATTATAATGCAGCTTTTCAGCCTGTGTGCTGTGTTGTAGGTGTTTGTGACTGAGAGTGAAACATCACGCAGAGCAGCTTTGTTAGGAGGGTAAAGGTTTCTGTCTGACAGTGACATGGCACATCAGTACTGAGGTAATTGACATGGCCTTCATCAGACACACAAACACACACACCTCTCTCTGTCGCATTTCCACCACAATCATTTTCACTATTCGAGAATTGAGTTTTTATTTTACCAACTGACATTAAATAAAAATCAAAAAGATTAGATAAATAAAAAAGTAAACAAACAAATATCAAAGTCACCTGACAGACACAGAAACCAGATGCAGGAAATCCTGTTTCATAAAAGCTACAACTATCAGGATGAGCCAATCACATCCCTCTATTTTGGCAAACCAGAGCAAGGCCAGAAGTAATATTGAATGATGGCAGAATCAGATTATTTCCCCCCTTTAGGGTGCTTTAAAAAAGGAAACAGTTAAAAAGGGATTCTGGGCTTCATGAAAACAGGAAGTGATTCAGAAAATGCTGAGCGATGCCTCATTGTCTCCTTCATCACCATTTGCCAACACTACCGTTATCACTGGAGCAATTCCCATTATAAACCATGACTCATGTCTATTCTTATACCCAACACAGCGAGGCAATACAGGGGAAGTTTCACAGTGGAGTGATTAAATGTAGAACATCTTATTAATCTCAAAATTCATCAGTCATTTAACAAACAGCTAGATGTTCAGAGTAGAATATGACCTTTAACTGGAAAATATCTAAATGACAGAGAACAAATTCTCAAACAAATTCATGAATGAGCATGTCTAAAATGGTTATTCCAAATTATTCACACAAATTGGGTGCATTATTATGCTTCCTCCACTCTGAACTGGGTTATATGGCAGAACTATTAAGTGGAAGTTCTGCTTTTGGTAGTGTTTAGGCAAAAGTCATGGTTAAGGTTTGCTACAGCCTTTATAGGAAGGGGTGCACACATATTGTTACTCAAAGGTAGGGCTGCAACTAATGATAATTATAATTAATGATTAATCATATTAATCTCTTCTTTTCTGGAGAAATTGATTAATTGTTTTATCTTTAAAATATGTGAAAATATTGAGAACTAGCCATTAAAATTTCTCATAGCCCATGGTGACATGTTTAAACTGGTCAAACTTGTGCAACAGTCCAACACTCAGAGAGATTCTGTTAATCAGAAACGACTACCAGAAAACCAGATAATATTCTGAATTGGAACAAGTGAATTTTTGGCATTTAAAAAATGACTTAAATGATTAATCAGTAATACAAATTGTTATTGATTAAGTTTATGTCAATAGACTAAGTAATCAACAAATCATTTTATCATAAATCCAAAGCAACTGACAACAAAAAAGTGCATGGTCTCGATAGATAAGCTTAACAGTGGAGCAGCACTCATAAATAGCACACTTAATTAAGTCTCTCTTGTTTTGCAGGTATTATCAGTGTAAATAGTCAAAAAGTAAAAAACTATCCTTTGTATAAATTTGAGAAGTGAATCCATATTGTTGGAGATTAAACTAACTATTACTTGTAATATTTCACGTCAGACCGGTTTCTACAGATGCCTTCTTACCGTAATTCTTCCATCATGAAAAGTATATTTCTCTCACTTTTTGTGCACAAGACATATACTGATCAAGCAACTAATACTTTAATCCCATTCTTGCACACAACATGGAATTCATTCTTACTTAGGATCAGGGGGGCCATCTGACAGCGGCTTCATTGACAGCTTGCAGAGTGAGCGAAAGACGAGGAAGGCATCTTTCTGAAGGATGTGGGAAAATTTAGCCCCTGGCGGCTGGCCGGGTGCTGCTCCTGATTCCTACAGAGAAACAAAAACAGCAAAATCAGTGTTCAGTTAGCAACATATTCTCACATCCTCCAGCCTAATAAATATAAAAAGTGTATGGTTATAAGCCTCCAGGCCTAATAGAACCTTAATTAGTGATTAATAGCCCTCACAGTCCATGGGTTGACAATCCTTTTCATTATTTTGTCTTTTGATTAAATCAAGTAGATAATTTTCCTGTCTCAGCCATTCAGCAAAGCCAAAATGTTACTTCATAAATTTCATAGAATTTAATATTTCTGAGGACGGGGTAAACTCATTATATGATTTAAACTCATTAAATCATAACATAAAGATGAAACATATTTGACTTAAACTTATAACAGTAATGTAATGTGCTGTAAATCTTAAGCAAGCTTTGGTTTCACAACTCTGGTCCGTCCTTCACCTGAGTGTCATTGGACGAGACAGACAGTCTGTCATCAGGCAGCGAGGGGGTGAAGCTGGCAGAAATAGGCGTGCCGGGGATGCCGTTGGCATGGACATGCTCACTGTCACTACCCAAGGTGCCCTCATCCTCCAGGGAGCTCTGGGTCCCCTCTGTCACCGCTTCAGCTGGCTCCGACTCTGCCGGCTCACCCTCGCCACCAGACTCCTTGGTGTCAGAGCAGAGGTTTGCGGGGTCCAAGCAGTGCCCTGGGGAGACGATGACGGAGCGGGCAGGACTTAGATTGACAGTGGTGACACACTGAACTCTAGTCTCAATATGAAGATACTTATAAACCTTGAAACGATATGTTTGAAGACCGTCACAGCAACATTAAACTGTCAGATCTTAATCTGGGGTTTTACGTGATGTTTACACTCAAGTACAAAGAGAGAAAATGACAGTGGCACATTAGCAAGCAGCATGTTCAACAGCATCTGAGAGAACTTTTAGGTTAAGAGAGGATACTAGAGCGCATTTCTGCCCAATGTTCCACCCGACCATTAACCCTATTTGTCAAATTGCTCCTCAAGGGTAAAAGTGTATTTGAAAAAGGAAAAGCAATATTCTTTTGTGTGTACAAGTCAATAAAGCTTTTTTTGCAACCATAGCACAATGAAGGCTTTTTGAACTTTTGCACACAAAGAGAGGGTGCTTTGCCTTCTTTTTGTCAGCATCTGAGGGAAGTTCAGGGAGCTTGACTTGACCTGAAATTATAGTGTAGCTTCCCAGGAACTTGGGCTGTTATTTCTTAACAGAAGGCGGGGTTTAGAGACTTTTGAGTCAGTCACATTTTGTACCGAGAGAGTTGCTTGTTATTTATTAGACAAAGGCACCAGCCTGGAAGCACAGTTTGCTTGCACTTGTTCGCTGAGGTGCAGCTTGTATAGTCAGTAAAGTGCACCTCTCTACTTTTTCCACATGCATTTAAGAAAGGAAATTGGAAATAATGGGAGGGAAAATTGTGAATGATGGGTGGCTGATTCCACGGCTGAGCTGCATTGTGCTGGATCACAAAACTTGAATGGGTCAGTTTTGCATAAAAAATTCCCCAACTCACAAAAACAGGCACAAATTTGCAGAGATATTCTGTGGGTAGAGGGCTTATAGGAAACAAACAGCAGAGGGGTAGTTGTGCTTTAAGTACTTGAACTTGCGGTTCATTAAGCTGCTGATACACCACAACATATACACTCACTTGACAGTTAGTTTAACGTGGGTTGTACAAGTAATCCTTTCTTTTATGCTTTTATTTTCTTTGAAATTAGTTGCATGACACCTACAACATTAGTAAAACAGTATTAGTTTCAAAGCATAATTTACCACTGCCTTTAAAAATATATGTAGATATTTTTTTTTAAATAAAAAAATCAAAATATATATACACATACACATACAGAACAGATCTCACCTCCTGCAACAGTATTGACCACCTCCTGCAGGATACTCTGGACAATTTCCTGGGCTTTCTCCTCATAGTTTGGGGTCCCCTCATCCCCTTCCTCACCTGCCTCTGGATGCTTCTGGGCTGCTGCATCTGAACAACACACATACGCAGTTTAAGAACACACACACACTCATCCTCTTTGTTGACTAAAAGGTGTAAAGGGCAATCAACACCCGTTCTGCTACAAACATGCATTCTGGGCTAGCATGTGTAAAGTTACAACGTGATTGACGGACTATTTTTATTCCTGCTCTTCATATTCCACACCAGTTCTCTCGGTGCATGAGCCATTGCAGTGCTCCATGTGGTATCAAGTGTTGGCAACACTGGCTGCTTTCTTTTATTTGAAAAAATGTCAAGAGTGAGGCTCTTATCGTGCATATCAGGGTGTTCATTGCAACTCTAGATGTTTTTATCAGCAAACATACCAGCCCAGAAAACGGTACATACAGCTCAAAAGATATGACATGAATAAAATATGTGATCATAAACATTTCTGTGGCTGTTTATCAAGTGTGTATAGAACTCTAAATACTTCAAAGTCACAATTAAACTGTATTTAGAAAGCGAATTTGGCATTTGCTTATGAATATTGACATTTTGCACTTGTAAATAGAGGACGAGAAAATAAATGCCTATAAGCAGCCTTACTCTGTGCTGCTGCGGTGGCTTGATCTGCCTCAGTCTGTTCATTTTCAGCCACACAGAAATCAGAACCATTTTCTGGATCTGGGCTCTCGTAGACAGGCCTCGGCTCTCCCTGCTCCTCTTGCTCCCCAGACACAGATCTGCTGCTGTCCTCCGGGGCGGGGGTTGAGGGGGTGGACGGGGTGGATGGGATGGTGATGCTCGGAGTTGGAGGGGTGACGGGCCCGTTGGCCTCCTGGGCCGGACCCTTGGCCGGCGGGTGGATGTGAGTCTGGAGCTGGGGGGAGTCTGGCTCCGTGTGCTGGGTAACCGGGGAGTGCTGCCGGTGCCGCTCTCTCTCCAGCTGCTTTGCTTCCTGCAGCTGTGAGGGGGTGGGACACACACACACACGTACAAAAAAAATAAAAACAAAACAAAACAAAACACACATACACAGACGGTACAGACAAAGAACAGCAAAAGCGTTCAAAGAACAGGCACATGCAACACACACATACACACACACATACACACACACACACACACACACACACACAGAAAAAGATAGGTTAAGACTATGTAAACAAACTCATAACAGCAATTACAAGTTTGAACAACTTGTCTAGATTCCCTGAGGGCTCACTGAGCCCAAACCAGAGCCACAACACTTCCAGATATCAAAGCTAAGAGCAAAAGGCAATAGTTCCTAGATTTTTTTTTTTCTAGAGTGTCAATATACATTAGATGTGTGTTTTTATGGAAATGTTTATGAACGCGCACTCACTGAGAAGTAGGACATGCTACTAAAACAGAGATGAGACAAACTTTGTGGAATAGATTCATGCTGGCTTGTGTGAACTGAGTCTATTTTAGTCTGCTGGTGGCAGAAGGTATTTCTGATGGAAAATGGCTCATACAGCCACGTCCTGGCTGATGCGTCATGGCTGACATGTGTTACCACTGCTTCTGATATGGAGTACTGGAAAGTGTTGCTATGCTTTAGCTTGGTAGGTCATGAGCGTTAAGTGGGTCACAAGACATCTGCACACGGTTGTGGCCTAAAGAATATGTGATGTTAGTGAATATTGTGTTATTTCAGCTAATAGATTTCTTCATGGCAGAGGTCAAGTTTGGATTTGAGCAGAGAAAAACTATCTCTACTGCTGATCTTAGAGGGAAAAAGTACTTAGATTCACAGTGACACATTTCACTATTTCATAGCAAACACCAATAGTTCCAAAAAAGAGCGCAAACAATTGCAAGCAGTGGACGTTCTCTCAGCCAAGCTAAATTAACAACAGCCCATGGTGCAATTTCAATCCAAGTGCATTTGTAGATTTATCGGGCATAAATGTAAAAAAAAACAAAAAAAAAAAAACGTATTGACTTGAGTGACTCGAAGAGAAAAGGCACAGTAACTAAAGAGAGACATGGGTTACAGATGGAAATATAAACAGTGTGACAAATCTACAAAACAGTGGTGATAGATGGTGATCCCTTAGATCTAGAGCAGACTAGCTTTTCAATTAATAATTCATTAACTGTATAAATTTGCCAAGTGCAGAGACACTGATGACAAATGTGAATTTGTTCCAGTGAAGTCTCATCTCCTTTTTTCTGGCCACAAGTCACAATTATACATTCTATTTTATGCTGTCTCATCATAGACCGTTTTTCCCCTCACAAGGCAAACCAAAAACCTGCATTTCACATTGACTTCATACACAAACTCCTTTTATCAGACACATTATGTCTTGTTTTTAAAACCACACTTCCAAAAGCTGTTCAACTCTAATTAAATGAGCCTGATGCTATTATCACATTTAAATGCAACAAACTAAATTCAATGACACAGCATTCTGAATGAAACAATTAGTATTGAATATGAGCAACACTAACAAGGCCAGGCAACGCACCCCGGCTGGAGGGGACAGGCGAGGAAGCACAAACAAACTAAGCTCATTATTTAAATGCCACCTCAGTCGGATAGTGAAGGCTGAGTCTCTGTGAGAGTGAGCAAGACAAACACTGTGTGTGTGTGTGTGTGCCTGTGTGTGTGATCACACCATGCTGAGCTGCAGTCAGGAGGATACATTTACACACAAACATAGAAAATGGATCTCCCTGTGCAGCACCACAACACTATGCAGGCAGTGACAACACAACAATAGGCCTCTGCCTCAAAGTCTGCCTTGTCTCTCTAACTCTCTCTACCCCTGACTGCCTCTTTATATTTCTCCGTCTATGTCTGACTCAATACCAGTCGCTCATTGTTCTAAAAGAACTATATTAAGCCTTTGGAGAAACAAAAAGAAAACAAAAAGCTGTCAGGAATGAGACAGGCGTAGCTGACCTGCGATAAAGAATTTACCACACCCAGGTGTGAAAGTAAACTAAAATGTAAATTGGTGCAGGAAAAGCGAGATGATTTGTAGGCAAGTCAACAAAAGCCACGGCAAGCATATGGTGGAAAAAGTACACAGCATACCTGCTCCTGTGCAGTGTAGGAGCAAAGGAAGAGAACGGATGAGTGCATGAATGGATGAGGGAAAAGCTTAATGCGCAAACACAGATACACAGAGAAGAGTTTAAGAGTTCTGATCAGGCAAGTCACGGCAGTCCTGCACGCTTTACCTGGCGGTCACGCTTTCTGGAGGCCAAAGACCAAGATAGCTTGTGATTTGTAAGCTATGTGTCCAAAAGGAAGGGAGGGAGGCAGGTGAGGAGGGGAAAAGTGTCATTCAAAAAGAAAAAGATGACATTAGAGCAAGCTTTTTTTTTGAAGGCAACACCTAAAATGTCCCTCTGGACACAAAGCAAACAGTAGACTTTATTCAAATCAGGAGTAGGTGCTTTGAGTTAACCATCAAGCAGAAAGCTTTCCCACAGAATATAATGTCTTTCATTATATTACAATCCAATCTGACTCCATGCCAAAACTGTTTTATATATTGCTAATTTGTTGCAGCATTTTTAAACTGCAACCTCGCGAATTTTGAGTCTAAAAATTATTTGTTTGATCTAGAAAACAGCTACATTGGCTTTTGCTTAGTGTCAAATTTCATCAGAAAATGGCTCAAGGGAGGAGTTGTGTGTCTTTCTACATAAACAGCATTCTGTGTTAGAAGTGAATGTTTCCAGGGGGCTGAACATACTGCTTGATTCTCCATGCGTGCAAAGATGACGTTGAGCATCTGTGTGAGCGTGGCCTTGGCTGTGGTCTGGTTGATGAGGTTCTTGCTGGCCAGGTAGATGTTGTAACATGTGCGGACGGCCTGCAGCACAGTGCCCTCGTGGATTTCTATGTGCTGGGAGGTCACCGCTGTTAACAGAGCCTGGAAGAAGGAATAAAGAGAGTCAAAGAGGGGAAGTACAGGAGGTGTCAAAGTGGCAGGGTTGTGATGAACCTCAAACTGATGGTCAATAAAACTATATCTTGTAAAAGGAAATACCCTGTTTGACTTTAAATGCAAAAGGTACCATATGTAAAGCAGAATTTTAACATACAATTGTAACTTTCTTCTGATGTACTTTATATTACTTTACATATATGTTTTATGTTATTTTCAAGTTTTTCAGATGGGCCATAAGAAAACATTTTGAGCATGTAACCTCACCACTTGCCAAATGTCTCTGAGGCCTTTTTCACACATGTGGTTCACTCCATAAATGCTCTGGAAATGTTACATGTCAGTGTCAAAAAGAACCCTGAATCTTTAGCCAAGTTAGTTTACCTGCTCAGGACCTGGTTCCATAACTCTTAAGTAAGAATCATAAACAAATCATATATATGAGGGGAAAACTTCAAGTTATAGAGCAGACGTGGACACATTTTTAAAGCTATGTTTTTTTGAGGATTTATTCTGCACAGTGCAACACCACAAAATCAGTCATTCGTACCAAGTGCTTAATTAATAAAAATCCAACAAAACAGATTTAGCTATAAAATAAACACTATGTGAGGAAAAAAGGATAATAATGGCTTTGACACTTTGATATTGTAAAAGTTGCAGCAGTATTTCAATTCATACCTCACTGATGATGAAACTGATGAACAAATTTCATGGGCTAAGATGCTTTTACAGCTCGTTTGAGGCTTCCACCCATCAACACCCCCAAAAAAGCTAAAATGTATAATTTAGGCAGCCTTTGAGAACAGTGAGTGCTCCTCTACCTCGGTGGCAACATTTTCCAACTCACTGCCATTCTCCAGCAGTGAAGCCAAAACAAACCAAACAAAAAAAAATAAATCAATCCAGAAGAATCAAAATGATCTTTTTTATGTATGCCTCCTTTCAGGCCAGATCGTAGTAGAGCACACTTCAGTCAGTGACCTTTATGAAGGTCACGAATGCTTTAAATGTGATCTCTACAAATGTAATCACACTCTTTACTTTGGTGTGGAAGATGGATAAAATATAGCTACGGAGTACTACAATCTCCACTTCACACCTTAATCGCCTGGTTAGGGCTCGTCTCGCTGTAAATGATCACATCTATAACATAAGTACACACCAACTAAATTAGTCTTTTCAAATTAAATATTAATTGATAAGGGTAGTAGGTCTGCAGTAGCAAAAAAACAGGTTCTTATAGTGTTGTGAATTAATTAATTAGATATCAATAAAACTGACTTCATAGGAAATTGATACAAAAATACAGTGATCTGCTTTTGAGAAATATTAAGATTGTGGTGGTGTGAGGAGTGAATTAACACCTCACATCAAGTTGGTTCTCTGTGTAATGAACTGTGATGTTTCAGAAGACGAAGACATCAGCACACCTTAATAATCTGTAGCTGCACGCCCTCATCAGTCTGTGGCCCTTGGAAACAAGCGCAGATGGTCTCGATGATCCTGTCGATGAGCTTCTTGCCCGGGGCCGTGCTGTCCGGGGCGCTGCCTGTCAGGTGGCCGTACGCTATCAGCTTCTACATATGCAAACATGCATGCAAACACACATACAAGGACAACTTGTGAACCCTGAGAATGTGACTTGCTTGACTTTACTGTCACAACATTTTTTTGCAAATGAAAAACCCTCCATACAGTGGACAGCAATATAGAAACGCTCAAACATTTGGGGGACTGCAGTCCAACTTGTCTTGCCACTGACCTGTAAACAGTCGAGCGAGGTGATGACGATGCGGGGACATTTGGACTGACATGCCAGCTCAAACGGCAAGAAGTACTTGTCGGCTTCAATGAAGTTGGTCTTTGATTTGATTGGCGGTAAAGTGCTGGAACCCGATTTGCCGTCTCCACTCGGCGGACTAGGAAGGAACAATACAGAAAAAGAGTTAGAGACTGTGAAATAAAAACAGCGATCACACGGTCCAGACTGTCAAATGGAGTCACTAGAAAAGAAGCAGTGTTCAGAAATCAGTCTGACACACTCCCACTCGCCTTGACATCCAGGCATGTCTAACAGTGCATGAAAAAGTGAGGGCAAAGAATGGCACGTTTCACTGTACAGAACAACCTCTTCTCATCCACAGTTGTAACAGGACATTAAATGTGCTAAATCTAAAAATGTCTTGCCCTGCATCCTATTCCTCAGGGAAAATGCAGAGTAACAAAATCTTTATTACACTGATTTAATGTAGTGCCTGACTGCTTCAAATGTTTCACTTGATCTCTCTTAGGGAGGGGTACTAATCCCAGAGGTTTGTTATTCAGGCTCAAACATGTGCTCATGCTGACAAAGCATCTCCTGGCCTCTGACCGACTCTTAAATAGAATGATACAGCTATTTTTTTTTCAGAATATTTAAAGACCACAGACATAGACATAATATATGGGCCATTGCTTTCAGCAGCCATGTCTCTACAACCACCACACCCAGACTGCACTTGCTGGAATAAAGAAGAACAGAGGGAGGGAGGGAGGGAGACAGATAGAGAGGGAGGGGCTGCACTGTTTATGTCTTGGCAATGAAAAAGGATGACTTCAGCTCTTTTTAGAGGAACGACCTCACTGACTATAGCAGGGCACATTCATAGAGAGAAACTGAAAAAGAGCAGAACGAACAAGTGCCTTGTAAAGGAGGAGAAGGGAGAGAATATATTATACAGGGAGCTATTTGAAAACAAAAGAGGAAACAGGCACTGAGTAGCATGAATTAAAGAGGAATTAGAGAGAGATCTAGAGATCACAGAGAAACAGAAAAGGGCAGGAAGAGTGAAGAGCTTAGTAAAGGAAGGGAACCAAAAAAATAGTACAAGAGCTATCTGAAAACAAAAGAGGAAACAGTCTTTGAGTAGCACAAATTAAAGAGGAATTAGAGAGGGTATAAGCTACAGGACAAATAAACACAGAAATTTAGAAAAGATGCAAATCTGTTTAACAGCCTTCTCATCATTTTCAAAACCTCTCAGACGACAACATTAAAGTGGAGCTGTGATTCAGCATGGAGCATCCAATCCGTTGGCTCCTCTGCATGGCCTGACCCAGTCTCCATCTATCTCAGCTATTGTGCTGCGTGTCTGCAGGGAGCTCTTCTCCTCTGGCTTCTTCCTGGACTCCCAGCTTAATGTCTGCTGGCCTGCTCTCTCCCTTATAATCGGCCAAACGTCAGACTTAGCCTGCTTATAAAACATAATGTGGCCACTAACTGGGTTTTAGTCAGACAGCATGGTCTACATCTGCGACTACCTGGTGCTGTCATGGGCTGCTTCATTTGACACTAGCAGCACATATTTTGTCATGGAAGGGAAGACAGACTTGTATGGCAGTAAATCAACATAACATCAATATCATGATATATGATTAAATGTCATCTGGTATTTGGTTAAAGTAACATTGACATTATGTATCTTAAATGTTGAGCTTCATCCTTGACCTTGGAAATAGCAGCTACACTTTGGTTATGGCATGGAGCAAATAAACAAGATATAAATTGTTAATTACTGAGCTTTAGATGTGCTCGTAGGCGGATTTTGTTACCTTTGGACAAAACCAGGCTACCTGTTTACCCCTTTCTCCGGTCTGGCTGTAGTTTTACATTTAGCAGATAGCTATGAGAGTGTCAATTTTCTCATCTAACTCTTGGCAAGAAAAAGCAGTCTCCCAAAATTTCTAACTATTCCTTTTACTGTACTGGTTTTAAGTCAACATGTCCTATAAGTGCTGATAATAAGGGAAAGTTTGAACATCTACCGTTCTGTGACAACTGAGCAAACAAGATCTACTGATGCAGACTTTCTGATAGAGTTCAAAGCTCCAGAACAAGTGAGTGAATATTGAGTGCAGATTGTTTTGTAGATCTTAAATGCTTTCTTTTCCACGTCTTAAAGGTGGTGTGTGTTTTTGCTTATATTGCCCAGTGCTAATAACCATCTGGGACCTTTATCTACTGTATAAACGCTTCCTGAATTGAATTTACAGAAAATCTATTATTTCAAAAGATATTTCTATAGTGATATATTACATATACATGTTGCCCACCCCTATGGTTGTAATTTTAAAGCTGTCTTTGTTAAATCTGGCCTAATCTGCAACTATGCTACAAAATTAATGCACAAAAGGAAAAAATTTAAAGAAGACTGCAAAATACATTTGTATTCCTGAGTAGAACTGCGACACCATTGCCTCTATATAACATGAAAAAAAGGTGAGAGTTGTAAAGTACCGAAGTACCTGAAATGAATCCAAAAGCAACTGGGTTTGTATGAGTTTGGTGTGGCTGCACAAAGCTCCTACATCTATCTTTGATCTAGAAAGCCTGATAGAGGCTTAAGGGCAAAGTTGGTTACTGGTAATTCTAATTTGGAGAGAATGGAAAAGATGGAGAGAAATAATGGACAGTGGGGGGATGATGGAGGAAGGGACAGTGTGTGAACGGGGTGTGAGGGATAAAAATGTAAGAGGGAAATAAAAAAGAAACAGCAGGAGGAACAAAAGATGGGAAAGAGGAGAGGTGGCACTCCACGTTTCATTCCAAGCCCACGTTACTTGGCAGCCCATACACGAGCACACCAAACGTGCATGCACACGCACACACACACACGCACACAGACTCTCAAAAACAAGTCCAGCATTAGGCAGGGGTTCGTGAAGAAAGCCATTAATGAGAAGGCAAGGGGCTGTTGGGAACAGGCCTAGCAGAGAGACAAAAACAAAAACACACTAGAGGCCACACACACACACACACACACACACACACACACACACACACACACACACACACAGTTCTAATCCCATTTACTAGTCTGAACACAGTAGAAAGCAATGCAGAGGCTTGCAGCAGAGCCATGAATTTTACAGCTCCTGAGCATGCAGACAGAGAGACAAACCACTTTAAATGACCCCAGATGCCTTAATGTGTCATGTAATTAATCACTTACTTACCTTAATTTTTCAGATTCCTCTTTGATTTCCTCTGAAATGGAAAAAGGAAAGAAAAGAGATATTAAATTAGTCAAGTATGAGCCTTTGGGAATGTAAATTCTGCCATATTTTACTCAGCTAATGATACCATGGGGAGAAGAGCACATATCCGGCCTGGCAGCACAGAGGATTGGACTTATTTATGAAGGGCGGTTTTTAGACAATCTTCTCTAGAGAATCTTCTCTAAAAACTCCTGAATGCACAATGTGTTTGCATATCAGATCAGATGATGTTTTTCAGAGCCTTTTAGGAAGCTGAAGTTGCCAATTTCCCTCCCAGAGGATTAGGCGCAAATCTGGCATGCTTTGTACTCTAGATGCACGAAAAGAGCGAGTTCTCAGACACACTCGCAATGAAAGTATTCAAGCAGAAAAATGCGTGCAGTGTGTTTTCTGCCTGAATGTCATTGTGTTGTCATGGTGATGGTCTTGTTGACGTCCCGTCGCAGAGCAAAAAAGGAGCCTGGTTAATGTATTGCTTGAGCTGCAGCTCAGCCCCAAAAATGTAATCATTATTCACTCTGTGCCATGTTTGTGAGCCAGGGCAACATGTGTGTTTATTTCACAGATTGAGGCATGAAAGCAGTTGTAGAAACTTTCTGAGCACTGGCACCAAAGGGCTGAAAAAAAAAAAACACACAGAGGGAGGGATGAGAGGGGAAAGAGAGACAGAAATAGAGCTGGAAAGAGCGAAAGAGAGGCCAATTGGTGCTAGGCTTTCAAAGGCGCTTCAGTGAGGAAGCTTTTTAAAACACAGTGGCAATCGGCAAAGTCCTCCCAGAATTGCACCAGCCTATGATGGTTGGGAAAAACCCCAGTAATGCAATGACAGCCCAATTATTTCACTGCTGGAAGGCTTACAGTCCTATCAAAGAAATCTTCTTGGTGAGAATATTTAGCACTTAACACTCTGTGGAATTACATTAAGGCTGGTTACAACTGTATTTTACTGTACTACCCATGCGGGACAAGAGGGGAATAAGTCACGGGTAGAAGAAGCAGCGCCAAGGGTCCTTTTTGATTTAGAACTGTCTGATGCCAATTTGTACATCCGTTACATACATGCAGTCACAGTTGGCCTATGGGACTTGTGTGCATAAAATCCAAGCACATATCATCTTGTCATCTTTTCATGTCATTATTCTGAAACAGACTGAGCGAGATGTGGAGCCTTGACACAAGTCTCGTCTATCTTTCAGTTCCTTGATAAATGACTTATTATTAATAAATCAGCAATATGGCTGCAACTATTTTTTATTATTGATTAATATTTGAAGATTATTCTCTTCTTTCATTGATTAATTGTTGGGCCATAAATAAAATAAAATAAAATTGTGAAAAGTGTCCAGCACAATTTCCTAGAGCCCAAGTTGACATATTCAAACTCACTGTTTTGTCAGATTTCTTTGATCAACTGTCCAAAACCCAACAGTATTCAATTTAATATCATCGATGACTGAGAAAAACAGCAAATATTCACATTTGAGAAGCTGAAACCAGTGAATATTTTGTATTTTTACTTAAATATGGCAACTGACTAATTGATCAGAAAACTAATTGTTTCTACACAAATCTGAAAACCTGTTACCAAATACAATGATATTTCTAGTGGCTGAAACAATAGCAGGTATTCCAATATTTGTAATATATGCTGAATTTGACACGAGATGGATAAATGGATGCTTGACCTGAAATGCTGCCATAGTAGGGATGGAGGGGCAGCATTCAATCTGAAATGAATGGAACTTCCTGCTCAAGCTGACAGACTGATGCAGTCAGTGTGTACGAAGCATCAGACAGAAGACAGAACAAACAAAAGCCAAGAGACGAGAGATACAACACACAGATGGAGAGATGTAGAAGTGGATGTGCTAAGAGAATACCAAGCACTGCTAATGAACTTGTTATAATGGTGACAACTTTCTCATATTGGCTTTGACGTTTTGGTTTCATTGTAGGAAACATTTTTGGAAAACCTCTCATTATATTGTGTTTTTTTTATGCGCTTTCCACTACAGCATACCATCGTAGCTGCCTTACTGCAGGTAAAACCTGACACTTAAAGCCATAATTGTATAAATAACTTTTGGTTTATCTGCAAGAGGTGTTGACTTAAACGTCCTGACCATACATGTATTACTGTATGACCTGTACCAAATACATTGTTCAAAATCAGATGTTTTATCACTATGGCTGCAAAAAATTATCTTTATTATCAATAAATCTATGATTTGGTTGTGATCAATCTATAAAATGTTGAAAAATACTGGAAAATACCTGTCTAAAGTTCCCAGAATTCAAATTGCTTGTTTTGTCCAAACAGTAGTCCTCCCAAAACTCTGTATTTAATTTGCAATTATATAAAACAGAGAAAAGCTGAAAAATATAACGTTTTGCATTTTTGCTTAATAAATGACCCCATGATTGTTATTGATTAATATTCAATTAACTGACTAATCCATTAATTGATGACTTGTTTCGGTACTAATTATCATTATCATGGACACTGTATTATAATACCCATTAATATTCATCAATATAATCCTCTAGCTCTGCATATTCCTTTCAAACTTTGAGGTTCTTGATAACCAATCTGCTCCTGAGTTTTTTCCACCAGTGAGTAATCAGTACAGTCTGATCTTTCATCTCTCCCAGCTACCCTTTCACTTTAGTTAGAGTGTTGAACCAAGCCCAACATCATAGAGCTGGACCCAAGAAAAGAGGCGCAATATCACACTGTGCAATATACACTGAAGTGAAAGAAAAAGCTGTATATCTGTCTCTCTGCAGCTCTGCTTAGTGTCTTTGTACGTCTGCTGCTCTGGAGTCCATAATAATATAAAAGTTACCGCAGGACTCTAGAGGTCTCTTTTCCAGGATGTGTGAAATCACAAACTCACACTGACTAAGGCTATTCCGTTTTTAATATTAGCTTCACATCATATAATTTTTGAAGCATGGGGTTATCAGATTTATGCAAGTACACACACACAAAAGTCAAACAGGAAGACAGACAGGAAGGCACATGAGCAGACAGTTTGATGGGGGGGTTGTCATATTAAGTGTAAGTAACCATCAGATAATTAGCTTGGTGTGTCAGGAGTGTTGATGAGGAATTGTCACCCCAGGATTTGAACAGTGAAACCATGGCAACGGTGGCTATAGTGTTGGTGATGAGGAAGAACAGATATATAAGTGCTGGATACGCCTGGGACTGGGCAGACGTGAGTCGCAAATTAAAGCTGTGGAATCACGGCGGATCTGCCAGCTACCAGTTTCAAAACAGAACACACCGTTATACAGTGCAGACATACGCCGGGAGGCAGGCACAGACAGCTGAGTGGGACTAAAACACATACGCAAACCTAAACAACTATTTATACATTTACATCTTTTTTTTTTATTATTCATAACAAATTCTGCAATGAATGACTCCACATAAAAGAGAAAACTGACTACGAGTATTTAAGTCAGCATTTTCCACATGGCAGACAGGGAAAGACGCCACATAACGGCTAATAGTCGGATCGGTGTCCCAAAATAAACTATATACTGGTTAAAAAATTCATAAGCACAGGAGGCCTCAAATATTTCTGGTGTTCCAGTTGGTTGCTTTTTAAAAAAATACCTAATTGAATACAAGCTTAGAAATTCTTCTGTAAAGGCCATCATGAGCCCAGAAATGGCGGCCTTTTGTCACTTATTTACCCGCCGCTACTCTCCCTCTACCTCAGCAGCAGTCATTCTAAATACTGCTGACCGTGAAGACACCGTGTTCTGTGCCCTGGTTTCTCCCAGGGCCCTGGTATAATCAAAGGACAAACAACAACAGCAGCAGCAGTTCAGTGGAGTGGGTAAAACCTCCTCCACACTGCTGTCACACAAGACGACAGTGATGCAGATGAAACCCAACGGCTCACCACTTTTCAATCTTAGGAGTCCACATGGAAAAGACTTTTGGCCAACCGAAAATGTGAAACTGAAAGTTGCCAAAAGCCTAAAATTGGTGTCTCCACATATCCTGTATTCTCCTATTTCATCCTAAAAACTTATTTCCAAAGAAGTTGAAACAATTTTGTGAAAATTACGACTGTAAAAATAAATTCAATCACTCCACTTATCTAAACTGACTCAAAGAAACCCTTGAAACAAATTGATTTGTATTGGAAATGCATTGTTAATGAGAATAAATGTATGTACTACTTATTTAATCATAATACTAAACACTGAATTACAGGCTTGATTTTGTTCTACCATCAGCATCATTGCTGTGCTAATGCTTCAGCAGGTGAGAATAGGATTACTGGCCTTCAGCATGCTCACCTTAAAAAAACACTGAGGCTGAAACACTACTTTCACCAAACCCCAGTGGGTAAGTGGCATACATAAAGCATCTATTTCACTGACCAGATACATTAGAGGGAGCTGTCCTGCTCTCCTGTGAGATATAGCCCTGACCAGATGTCCACACAAAGGCTTTGAGAGCTTCATAATGTATGAGAGCAGCCTGCTAAGCCCTGAATCCCCTCAACCACTTCCCTCATCTTCAGGGTTCGTTTTCCTCTTACCCTGACTTTGACCCAGATCCTTACAGTGGACGACAGTAAGACATTAAATGAGCATTAATGTCAGCACGCCAAATTCCCCCTTGGAGTCATTTTAGGCCTACATTTAACTTTTCCTTCATCATCAAGAGACGAGTGGGTCGGATACACATAGAAATCTCCTATTTCTCTGGTGTATTATTGCATTGGACTACTGCTGCTAGTACTTGAGCAGCAGAGCCCACAAAGGCCAGCTAACCGATCCAGTCCTAACCAAAGTCAGTCCAGATACTGTTAAAGTGTGAGCCTTTTACTCTGGTTTCAGTTTGTGCAGAATCCCATATACCCTGAGGTTGTCATCTATTCAAGGGCCCCCTAAAGCTGCCTCTAAGCTGGGGAGAAGGTCAGTCAAAAAGCTGGCTAATCATTTCTCCACTATGCACCGAAGTGACTGCAGTGTCCAAGCCTGGATAAAGGCAAGAGTGAGCAGAGGGAGATTTCTGAGAACTAGTGAGAGTACAAAATGGATATGCATCAGTGCAACCGGGTATGGGCACATACTTCAGTCAGGTACTTCCCCACTGTCAAATTATATTACTGCATCTACAGTATTAATGGCCTTTGTCCTCCTGATGGGGAAATATAAACACTTACAGCTAAAAAACAGCTGGTACAAAACGCAGCTGCTCCACTTTTAACACATACTGAAATAAAAGATCATATTAGCTCTGTTTTAGCCTCTTTTCACTCGTTACCACTAAGTTTTAGAATTGATTTTAAGATTTTACTAGTAACCTTTTAAGCACTTGATGGTTCAGCTCCCAGCTACATTGCTGAATTTCTGCTCCCCTGTGAGCCAGAGCGCAGCAAAAGGTGACCGGGCTTTTGCATTCAAGGCCCTTCAGCTCTGGAACTTCCTGCCCGAGGATCTGAGGCTTGCAGAATCTCTGACATCTTTAAACCACCTTTACTGATTTTATTAATTCTAGCACACGGTTTTATTTCCAACATGTGTTTTCTGTTTTATTATTATTGCTGTTGTTTTTTAATCTTTATTGTTTTTATGGAGTCCTGAAATGTTTTAATCCTGGTTCAATCTTGTAAAGCACTTTGTAACTTTGCTTTGAAAAGTGCTGTATAAATGAAGTTTATTATTATTATTATTATTATTATTATTAAGTCCCTCAGTACAACAAAGTCTGATATATGAGACCTACACGCCAAGATGATGACAACATCAAGAGAAAAGTTCAGCACCTCAGCCCGAAGTGAGCTCACGCAAAACAACCAAATGCCACCTCGGTCAGCATGACAGCTACAATGTTGCACCTGCATGGAAAAAAAATGAGCATTCATGGTACACGTGTGATTAACACTGTGCTGTAGTGTATGAAGACTGTGGACCATAAGCAAAGTCAGAGCTGCTGAAATCCTATAAGAAGAATGGCTGTAAGTTTGAGAGGGAAAAGCACAACAACCTCACAGCTTCAGGTGACAGAGTGTGACTGAGACGTGAGGAGAAACTGTCTGAAAGACGGCAACATCACACTCGCTGAACTGGACAGTGAGTAGAGGAAGGTTTCTGCAGTGCTTTCTATAATACGTGTTTCAACGGGGCTTATCCGTGATCCTTTCAATCACACTTACACTGAGCTACAGTAAAAGCTGATCATGGCTTAGATATCAAGTGCACAATGGTGTAGTCAGCCTCTTAGGATGCAAATATGTAGCTGTAATGGATAAAGCTGATGAATCAGCAAGGGAACCCTGAGCCAAAGGTTGGAAGCAGGATTGTAGCAGGGTTGCCAGTTCAAATCCCTAGAATATCTGGAGGAAAATCTGACCCGAGCGAATGTGAATGCGTTCCTCTCATGCAGCAACTACTACCAAAATCCCTGGAGCACTGCAGCTTACACCCCATTGCTCCAAATGTGAGTTTATGTATCTGGTGAAAGTAAACAGTGTTGCTAAAAGATGCACATTCTCCCCTGATGCATATTCATTAAACCGTCACTGAATAAACAAACACTATGGAGAGGCCAAGGCTATACTGTGTTTGCTAAGGGGTGAAGCTACAACACACGATCCATTAACACACACACACACACACAGAATGGCAGTCTGCTTTCATGATGCATCACATCAAAGTCCAACTGCTTCTCCAGGCAGCATGACAAAACAACCTGCTCCCCGTCTCTCACTGCCGACGAGAGCTGCTTGCAGGCTAACGTGAATCTCTTTACTGGGCGCCACCCTGCTTTAGTGGCGTGACAAAGCATTCCTTAGCCAGCAGCAGCAGAGCACCCTGCTGGGAGTGTCCGCCACAGGGAGGACAGTTCGCCGGAACCATTAACCCTGGAATCTCAGGTCTTATCCCCTCCCTGGTTGTGTTTGGGTTCATGTAATGTGTGCTTGTGCAACAGTGCATTAAGCAAACATAATGCCTTGTGCTGCAAGTAACTGATGATCGGCAGAAAGTGAGATTTCACAGAATGTTTCCTAATTTCCAGGCCCCGCCAATGGTTTCACTGATCGACAGGTGACGGTAACACGCCGAGATATGGCAGTGGTGAAACAGACTGCTGTGAACATGGCAAGTAAACATGGATGTAAGCAATGCAGGATTTAACATCTTTGTAAAAGGTTTTATGAGGAAGGAAATGCATTCAACACATTTGTTCAAGCTCAACAATACCCACAATATGTTTTAGTGAGTAACACTGAATGAAAATATAACTTTTGATTGTTTAAAAGAAAACTCCTCAGGGCACCTTTAACTTTTTTTTAGATATGCAAAGTTGCGATTTTACTATATTGAGCACTACGTTGTCTTAAAGACAAATGCTTTCATAATTTCTTCACTGTGACTATATATCTATGTACTCATCATTTTTCTGAGATAATATAGGTCCATAACACAGCTGCACATTGCACATTACATTTGTAAAACCCGTCAAACTGTTACGCTTGTTAGCTCGATTGCCATCAAAAAGCGTAGCCTGCATAACAGCTTTCCTGTAGTGTTTATAGTGTTAATGTGAAGTGTCAGTGCGAATCTGTCGTGAAAGAAGGTTTGGATAGTGTTTAAAAGAGAGTCCAAAAGCATTTTTTAACCAGCAACAGCTCCTCCGACGTGCTGTACATCTGCAAAATGTTGTTGAAGGCAACCATTATTTTAAACCAAAGGTGCTCTGCTTGCTCTGCTCGCTGACGCATGCTGTCAATGTGGACATTTCATTTAAAATACCCGGCTCCTATTTATTTGTTCATGCAGCCCTGCAGTTCTCATGCAAAGCTGTGTGTCAGGAATAGGTTCTTGGTTTTTAAAAGTGTACATCTGGAGTGCAATGGACTACAAAGTAATAATGCAGATATCAACTTAAAATGCCCTGATCAACCCTTATACCTTTTCAATGAAAAGGTTAGACGATGAGAAAAGCTATCTCTTACCAAAGAGCTGTCCCCTATCCACTTACTGGGGTCTCTCCAAGGCTCATCTGAATGGTATCATCATTTAGAGTAGACTTTTAACAGTGTGTACAGCAGGTTGAGCCATGCAATGACAGGCCTAGGAGGCTGCACTCACCTGGGCAAATATTCTTGCTGACTAAAGCTATTGGATCAACACTAATTCAATAAGTAGACATTCTGCCAACAAGATGTTCACACACAGAATCACAATCAAACATGCACAGATGCAGTACACACACACACTCACACGTACACGTTTACTGTGTATACATACGCACACCAAAAATCTCATGAGAGCTCTTAACATTTCATCAATTAAGACACAGCAGAGCCTGCACACGGCTGCTCCACTGGCGGGAGGGACAGAGATAAACAGACAGCTCTCTGGAGATGCTCTGCAGTACGTCACAAGACCAGCAGCAAGAAAACAGCTCGCTGGGAGGGGACAGCGGGTTCAGGCATAGAGAGAGGAGAGAAAAGGGAGAGAGCGAGAGAAAGCAGGGACAAGGACGAGGCTGGCTTCCAAAACAAATAGGCTGTATAAACCTGTCTCTCGCCAGCTCTATGGTTTGTGTCCACGTGCTGAGTGTGTGCTCATATTACAAGGCTACTAGAGGGGAGCAGTATGCTAAGTCTCATTTTAACACTATAGTGAGACATAGTTACCAAACAGTTTTTTTTTTTTTTTTGTGCATGGGCCTTTTACATTAAAATTCTGTACCACAGAGGGAATAGAAGAAAGAAAGAAAGGGAAGAGCATAGAAAAGGAAAAATGCAAAGGATTTCAATGCATTCTAATCACTTCCTGCCCTTTGGGTGTGTCAAAAATCTGCAATATGATAAGACAGACTTCTTCCTAACGGCCACCAATCTATACACATTAATGGTGTCATGATTTTGATTCTAAACCAAAAATGGAGTTGAATACCGTTGATTTGAGAGAACACCCATATTAAACCTACACACACACACACACACACACACACACACACACACACACACACACACACACACAGAGGAGACGTTACAGGTAAATCTGTGACTCAGTTCCCATCACCTGAGCGAGGAGCTGGAGACTGAGAAAGGGCATCCCGCCTCCTGCAGTAGCATTTCCATTTCAAAGAGCTTAGAGCCCATCTGCATCTGGCATGGATCCCATGGTTTGCTTTAACCATTTCCATACGCAGTGATAAAATTCAATCCACTGCCCGTTTTCTTTCACCTCAGTAAAACACGGTGGTCACAGTGACTGTGTTTCTCCACTTATGGCCCCACTGGCTGTGCAAGATGTTCAATCAGGTAAAGAAAAAGAACACACTGCCTGTGTGTGGCACGACAGGATAAGAGAAATAAACCGAGGAAGCAATAAAAGGAGCCTCAGGACTCAGATGGACATAGACTGTGGCTTTATGATGGTGCAAGATGTAGAAGAAGTTAAGTTTTATCTCCATTCAGGGTCCAACATTGACCCCATTATCCAGGCCGTGAACATTATTACATCTCTGGTGTATTCATTAAGCAAGCAACAGCATTTTCAGAACAGTTTGTAATAAGATAATATCCATAGGCATAATAATAAAGACTACACTGTAGCTTTGCGCCACTAAGACTGGCTAATCTGGGGATGAATCTATGTGTAGGTGTCCACCTCCACCTCCTACCAAACACGGATAAACACGGGGCAGCTGGGACCCACCACGGAGAGCCTGAGAAAAATCAGACCTCTGACATTTCTATTGTCCAGGCTGAAAGGAAAGGTTGCACAGCAGTAATTACATTTGGAGGGGAAGGAGGAAACACTGTCAGAGGTTGTCTGGGCTACCTAATCGCATGTGCGCTCATTTGTGTGCGCATGCATATATGGGTGCATGCGCTTCCAACCAACCCCCTCACTCGCACTTGCATAAGCCTGTGTCTAATCAATAGTCTCACTCCCATGGCTGTATCAAGGCTCTCATTTTCTAGCCAAAAAAGTCACAAAGCACTCGGCCTCCACAAGGCCTTGATTACTCAGCTGTTGGCTTTGTTATTGAAATTAATTCATCTTTAACAACTCTGCTGCTGATACATGATTTGGCGCTTTTCTGCTCTAACGCTATGAATTGCACTTTGTGTCCTGAAATGTGGTTATTATTATTGTGCAGGACTGTGTTGCACAAGCTGGAGATTAATAGCGAGTCAATGGAAGATAAATGTGTACTGTGAACTGCATCCTCCTCAACTCATTCAGCCAAAATGCCCTTTCTCATCCAACTTGCCCTCATGTTGGTACCAGCATGCTTAGCAGTAAGATACGATGGAGTGAAAACTTCACCAAGGTGCTCCATGTGAGACTTTCACAACCAAATCACTTCTTGTGACAATATTTCAGCTACTGTGCTACTGTAAAAGTGATTTTACTAACTATCTTATGTGACTTTAAAAACAGATATCGCACCAAGGATATATACACTTATTATTATTTTTAATTTCACTTGAACTTTAAGTTCATAGCATCCTTATTCACAGGGCCTTTCTTCTTTTTAACTGCCTATTCCTCTCTCAATTCCAACTTTCCTTAGATGAATACAGATGATAGATTAAATACAAGCACCACAAGATGAAACAGAAACAGAGAAGAAGAAAAGAGAGGGGAGGGTTTCTCTTTATTCGCCTCATCTGTTTGCGGTATAATTAATTTATCACCTGTCCCGAGACTGAAGACAGCGTCGGTGGAGAGACATGATGTATTATGTATGGAGGTATCAGTGTAAGAAAATAAATAAAAAGTAGAAGGAAAAAAAAACAGATTCTTCCTTCTAAATTCTAAACTGTCTCCTCCGTATGGATAAAAGGATTATTTATGCTTTCAGAGCAAGCACTGGTCCTGCCATGTTGACTACTACACTGCTCATTATCTGAATACCAGTCAACCTTTGGGGTTACAAGCAGCTTAAGTGTCTGCACTTAGTCTGTAGGGGAGAAACGAGACAGAAACCAGGCACGAGGCCTCACCCTTTCTCATTTCTCCCTTTGCTACAGGGCAATGTAGTAGTAGACTTGATTGTGGAACGATTTATCTTTTTAAATAACTATTACTGTTTAACACATACAGCACATTCCAAATTCTGGTAAGACATTTTGCCCTATAACAACAATACTTTTAATTAATTAGTCTTTTTAATTGTTTATCAAGCAAAAAGACCAAACTGCTGCAGGTTCACAGTTCTCAAATATGAGAAACTTGCTGCTTTTGTCATGTTTATATAACTGTATATTAAATTTATTTCTCAAACTTTAATAATTGCTGGATTATTAAATTATGTAAATAGTCATTATTTCAATAGACCAGAAGGGGACACAGTGCTACAAAGCATGTCTGGCTATCTAACAGAGAGTATTTTGCCTAGTCTGGTCTCCATTTGTTTGTAGCTCCACTGCAGAAGACGTTATGGATGTCTTTTTAGAATTTTAACTGAACTGCACACATGCACATATATTTGAATCCAGTTAAAGTCAAACAGTGGAACACCTTTAGGATAACTCATTTAGTGCCATGAACATTTACAGCACCCTGACAAAAAGGTGACATAAAAATGCAGCTGACGGCAGCCACCTCATTTATACTTTCTCATCCCCAGCAGTGCCTGCAAGTTTCATCAGCAGGTTACCTGGCGTGCCTCTGCTGCATGGAAATTGGTGAAACTGCCTGATTTCAACTTCTGGGTTGATACATTTCTGTCAGGAATATGAAGGAGGCTGGTAAAAAGGTTGTCAGGTACACAAATCAGGCAAACTTTTATTATTCAGTAAGAGTACAGCAGCCCCTCAGCTCCTGCACTTCAGACTTTGTGAAGGCTGTGTGGGTCTTTAGGGAGTCATGGTAAAAACCTTAATTAACAAACGGGATCATTTATAGCCCGGTGCTTATCATGGGTGAGCATGTGGCAACTATGGTGCCGCTTATCATGGGAGAGCATGTGTTAGCCATCCATAACGATCAGAGGTACATTTGTCCCATTGGCTTCCCTGCTTGGTCTACCAGCTCTAAAGAAAAGGTGGCCGAGGCAGGCAGTGGCCATGGGTTTGGTGCAATAAAGCAGCTTGCAAACTCTTGTTAATTTTGTCTGTTTCAGCTTTTATTCAAGGTTCTTTTGACCTTGAATGGGAAAATGTTTTGCCACAGTTATTAACTGAACCTGTTAAACTGTTTTGTGTTTGCTCAAAATTAAATCTTACAGTGAAGCAGCAAGTACCAGCAGCGTCGTTGTGATGGGCAAACCAATCCCAACCGTTTATCTAGTATGAGGCGGGTTTAATACGATGACTAACACAGATGAGAGCCGTTGAGGCATTTTTGTAAATAACCAAGATGGCTGCCGCCGATGCAACGTCCCTTGGAAATCGAAAATGAACTGAGGTTCCTTACTTAGTAACAAACGTTTAGGAGCCCCAGTATCAGCCCAAAATGAGAAATGCTATGATAATAAAATGCAAAACAACAACATCACCAACGTTTGAGAGAATTTAACATGAGCAACAAACGTTACATTTTCAGGAGGATAATGTTGATGAAATTAGAGGAGGAGATGGGGACTAATGAATGTATTAAATGGAACAAACTCTTCCATTATAGCATGCCAAGAATCAGTGGACCATGTCAGTATAGCTGGTAGCTCCTGGTTTATTGGAATTTATTTTCTCATAACCACCCCATGTTGCAAAACATTCAGACTTAATGAATGTCAAACTCTTCAGACCATCACGAACACACCACAGGCACTCAAACTGTCAATATCTCCGAGCAAGCAAGCTGAAAAGCCAATTGAAAACAATAACGCTCGCTCAAAACACAACTTTCTGGCACTGCACTGCTCTCTGATAGACCCATATAAAACCAAAAAGGGAATTTTGCGGCAAATAAGCCCAGACAAGCCAACTGTACCTTACCTACCCAGTGTGAAACAAGTGAAGTAAACACGCTCGTGATGAAGAAAATCGAGCATTTATAAAGCCATGAGTGCCTGATGCTTATCTCAAGAGTTGGTGGACCAAACAAGAAACAAAACACTGCTGAAGTAAATAATTTATCTTGACATGGAAAAACAAAACAAAGACATATTGAGTATTCAACAAAGCTTCAGACATAGTAGAGTTCTCTTTCCAGTGGCTGCCTCCATAATGTGAACAGAATATTGATATATTGAAGGGATGCATCAAGAATGTAGCTACAACACATGTCGCTGTGACTCCTGCAGGTGACCCTCCGATCATGCACCCTAAGGGGAGAGATAATGAGCAATGTGCTCAGCACGACTCGACTCCTTACGCGACTACTGGCCTGGAAACAAAGTTCTCACTCCTCTTAGCGTGGTTGCTTGTACAGAGTCTCCTGATTTTGTTACATTTGCAGCGGCAAAGCAACATGAGCCTTCTGAGTCAGAGAGGACAGGGGTTGGGTGGAGAAAACAACAAGACCATCCACAAAGCTAACATCATATGACGCCAGCACCACGTGGCAGAACTGAACCAAAGCCTATATGTTTGCTGCTCAGAGGTGGTGGGCATACAGTCTGAGGGCCTTTGATATTTCGAGTTAACCGTCACTCTTATTTTAGGCTCTTTCTGTTCCTTGCTATCAGACAGCGCCTCTCAAAGAAGCCGGCGTCGTGATCCAAAGATAATAGGATCCTGAACCGTTGCAGTTTGGAGTGTGTGAGAAATTGAGATGGTATTCTTTTTCTTCTTTTTTTACGAAACTGCTGAGTGAGATTTTGATAATCCCCCCCCCCCCAAAAAAAAGGTCAGTTTGGCCGCAAAGCCGGTGGACTATCTGGCGAGGGTGGCATAGCCTGAGCCTTTCACTTCATTCCTATACATTAAAACCCTGCAGTGATTTACCAACAGGGGGTTTCTGGCTGCGACCAAAAGATTAAACAGGCTACGATAGATGATAGTCTAAATCTGTATGCCAAATATGATCAAAAAGGAATGAAAAGCTAAACAAAAATACCATCTTCTGTTATACAAGGAAATATGTAACAATAGCTCCTTTTTTTTTTTTTTTTACAGTGTCAATGAATAACAGGAGAACTTTCAGTGACAGCAAAGAGGAGTCTCTGGCACAGGCACGCTCTCTGAGATGTCTCAGAGCCCCGAGAGCTGGAGGGGATTATGTAAGTCGCTCAGTATACTGGGTCACCCAGTCGTTTTTGATAGGCACTACTAGTGTAGCGCTGCTACGCTCTGCTCATTGCAGAGATTATCATTTTGTTGATTGTTAGGGGCATGGATTGAGCCTCAGTGTGAAGTTAAAATCAGCATAGACAATTAATTATGATGATATTTGATACGACTTAATTTTTGCCCTGTAATGTTGCACAGTGGTTAGAGTTTTAACTGAATTTTGTCTTTCCTTTCTCCCGAGATGACCCACAACCACCGACTGTGTGACTAATACTGCCTCTTAAAGGGAAAACACACCCTAAACTAGGATTCAGCGTTAACTGGTGAATTTTAATCAGTTGCATTGCAAAAATATGGAGTTGCTCCATAAAACAGTAAATAATGACTGCTTAGATGCTATCAGCGATGATGGTTTTATTAGTTTATGGTTATTTTCTGACTCACAGTTGGACGACCTACATTTCAATAAAGAAGGTGAGTGACTAATTCACTTACATTGGACAAAGAGTATCACCTGATGACATCATCAATGCGAGCTTTCACGCTCTGATCGACAGGTAAAGAAACAATACTGACACTCCACAAATCACTGGAGCAGCACAATGCGACAACAGAGTATTTTCCATGTAAATCCACGCCAGAGAGAGCCTCACTCTCAATGAAAGGTAACACTCGAAACACTCCAAACCATTTTTTTCCGTTGGTCTTCAGACAATCAAGTGGGGGGGGGGGATGAATATATCATTTGTGTGGGTGGATTGGGTTTACAAAACACCAGAGCAAGCCTAGACAAACATAATCGCAGTATTTAGCCTTCAAGGCCATTTCAAAACCCTACCACAGCTGAATGAGTTGATAGGGGCAGCAACAGTGGGATCAGGTATGGTGTTTGGCTGCTGCACAACATGGACTCATTGTTTCTCTGGTAGTGTCATATTACTCCCTTTGCAGGACAAACCCCAGCTTGTTCCAAGACACAGAACAGATAAAGGCATGTGGAAAAAAAACAAAACACTGGCTATGGTTTAGAAAGTTAAAATCATATCTGCTCTGATCCCTGTGTGAATAACTGTTTTGTCTAGATTGCTTTTAAATGGGTCTATTTATTATTTGTAGTCACACCCAAGGACATATTTCGGAAAATACACCTGCTAACAAACAGTTTCATAAAGTTGCCACATTCAGTTGAATAAAAACCGGACGATAAGTGATGTTGACTTCAAAATAAAAGCGTAACCAACGTGACAACAGTTGGCGTGGCCTCTGTGCTGCTGAGAAAAAAAACAAGCTGTAAGAACATAAAATCTGCCCTTTCACACTCATTACTTATTTCACTTTGGTGTTTTCATTTATAGGTTATTTTTTTCTCCCGCATCACGTGTATTTTAATCTTCCTTTTATTTGAGTTGTGACCGGAAGTCCTTGCCGATCATCTTCGCCAGCTTGTTTTAGCATCGAGGTGCTAGTGACAGCTGTCAC